>JAPWDM010000012.1:0-5140000 GCA_035578155.1 Brachynemurus nebulosus | reverse complement strand
TTCATTTTTTTAAAATAAAATTTTAGGGGCAATTCCATGAAATGATAAATTCCAAAATTGTTTTTATTTTGTAAATTTAGCTTAAAAATGCAGCTGAAATAATTACGTTACTCTTTATGCTGAAATAATTACGCTACTTTTTTAAGTATTATTTTGATTTTTTGTCAAGCTACGAATTCGAGTAATGGAAGCTATCAAAACCGACAGACATTTTTTTCATTACTAAAAATAAACTTTTATCCTTGTTATCTATCATATTTTCCAAAAAATCAAACTAATACACTACTTACTTTTTAATAAAACTTATTTTAAAGTGACTGTAATGTAAGTGACCAAAGAGGTGTAATGTAAGTGACCGATTAAAAGTTACATCTTTATCAGAAATATATAATATTTTATTAAATTTATTATTAAAATAATTTATTGAAACATTATTTGTTTAAATTTACTTAATTGAAGCTGTTTGTTATCAAAACAGAACAGAAAATTCTCATTGTGTACAAGATGAAAAATTATGTTCCTTTTTGAGTAATGTGTATAAAAAAAAAATATGCATTTTTTGTTGGTTGATTTCCTTTGTTTAAAAGTTCAAATCGTATCCGATTTAATTTGACTGAATTTTAGTGAATTTACTCATTAAATACGAAAATTTAAAAGATTTTAATCCCAATTTTAAATCAAATTGTAATGTAGGTGACCATGGAATTACCCTTAGGAGAATATTTCTAACACCTTTAAAAACATAATTATAAAGAAAAAAAATCGATTTTTTTTTTTAGTGAATCTCGCCTTAATCAAACTATTATTACTGATAGATGACTTTGTGGCACAGAAAAGAAAAGTTTCATTACTGCCACCTATGTAGGTATCACTTAAAAGAAAATTATTGAATAAATAAATAAAAAAAATAAAATTGTGTTAAAACAAACACAGTATTAAGTGTTATGCTTGCCGTTGGATAGACATTATAATAATATGGTGTGGACTAAAAATAAAATGTGCTATACTGAAGGACTCTTCAGCTAAATATAGTAACAACATGAACTGATAATGACGTGTATAAGTGTTCCACACACCAACCATGCCCATTCCATGCCACCATTCCACCTTGCGCCTCTTACGCCCCATACGCCAACCGCACGATACTATTCGAACAGGCAGAGCGTGGCGGTTTGAGTCACTCCACTCACCCATAGCCACGAACCATAGGTTAGTTGACGACGCGGGCATTCTTTGATTCTCATTAAGGCCGGTCACTACTCAATCAATCACGATTCGCGTAAAAATAAATCGATCATCCACAACCAAGCAAATAACTAAAATGTACCGTAAAATGGAATGAACTGGTATGCACTAAAACTTCACTTCTTTAATCTGATACAGCTGAAATCTTTTCTATGTAGTCTTTTTTTGTGCTATTTTTTTTTTGTGCGGTTTGTAAAAAATGGCCATTAAAATGCATAATGGGAATCAAAATCACGAGACAGTACGAAACTTAAGCATTTATTATAATAACTTTCTTTGATAAAAATACTTTAGCATAAGTTTAGCATTTCATCAATACATTGCATCATTTAATTTTGTTACAGATGTATTTTTCCAAATTTTCATAATATTATAAAATTGAAATAAAATGTTTCTACGTGTAAAATAATGCTTTATCTTGTTTATAGAAGCAACTTCTAAGGAAATTTTTAAGTTTTGAGCGTTTTGAGTGACGTTTTTTCGATGAAACTTTTTTATGCGGTCCCGACCAACCGCACAAAAAAATTTTTTTGTACAATCTGGATCGAACTATACTTTTTATAGCTATTTATGATATTTTTGAATATATTTTTTTTGTAGGTTTTTTTATGCGGTCCCCTCCAGCGCACAAAAAAAGGATCAACTGTATAGTGTTTCTATTAACCCATCCATATACTGTCTCCAAACGCTTCAAAGAAAAAAATTTTAAAATAAAAAGACAAGTTTTTACTTTACTAATACCACTTTATTTAGAGTTTTAATTGTCTGTGACATGTTTCGGCCCGTTGGCCATTGACGAACAGTCAATGGCCATACGGGCCGAAACATGTCACAGACAATTAAAACTCTAAATAAAGTGGTATTAGTAAAGTAATGCCATGCATGCCATATGTAACCATTTTTGGCACTTTATACATCTTAACCAGTCAACTTTTTTTTTGTTTCTGAGTACTTCTCAAAACATTCAATACACAGGCAATCATCATTGTTTTCGTTATCTTCACTAATATGAGAGTTCTTCCTGATCCATTAATGGATCTTTTATATTTACGTGGCATAATTTACAGTCCAAAAAAAAAAAATTGCGTAATTAAGGTATAAGTCTATATTGTTAATATGTAATACGATGCAGCATCTATATCAAATTTAAATGCGGCATCTCTCCTTTTTGTTGGGATAGATGCCGCATGTAGCTATAGAAAGCATAGTTTGGAATTCTAATCTAAAATTTTATACAGTACTTTTAAAATATACCTAAATTAATAATAAAACTCATTTTTATTAAAACAATGAAATATACATTCTTAAATTCTAATGAATTAAATGCTTGATAAAATATTATGTTAAAAAACAAACTTTTCAATAATAAAAAGTTGAATAATTACTAAACTGATGGACTAATCATGAATGTTACCATATACAACTTAAATATAAGTAACTTACTTTAAACATATAATCCATTAATAGCGCTATCTATCAATTAACGGACGAACTATGGCTACTGCGGCATCTCTCCCGCACTTACCCTATGTGATTAAAACTTATAATGACGTAGTAAGATATTGTTATAATTTTTAGGAATGTAGTGTCGAATGTAATTATTCAATTTCGATCGGACTCGTCGCCTTGACAGGCGTGGTTTGGCCACTACAAAGTGTTCTATGGATTAATGAATGGTTTTTGGATGTTATTTTTTTTTTAGTGTTTATACATATAATAAAACGGTAACGAGACCATTTCTGTACATGGAGTATTTTTTGAAAATTGTACTGGTACTGTAAATAATTATCGATGTAGGTATCAAAACAGCGATTTTCAAAAGTTTTATCTGTTTGTCTGTCTGTCTGTCTGTTCACGCATCACGCAAAAACTATTGGACGAATTTTAATGAAATTTCGTGTGATGATAACTTATTGCCTGGGTCAATATCTAGGATACTTTTTATTCCGGGAAAATGCCTCATTCCCACAGCAAAATAAAAAAACCATTCTGAGCATGTGCACACATTACGCAAAAACTATTGGACGAATTTTAATGAAATTTGGTGTGATGATAACTTATTACCTGGGTCAATATCTAGGATACTTTCTATTTCGGGAAAATGCCTCATTCCCACGGCAAAATAGAAAAACCATTCTGAGCATGTGCACACATTACGCAAAAACTATTAGACGAATTTTAATGAAATTTAGTGTGATGATAACTTATTACCTAGGGCAACATTTAAGATACTCTTTACTCTGGGGAAATGTCTCATTCCCACGGGAAAACCGAAGAAAAAAATTTTGAACATGTGCACACATTACGCAAAAACTATTGAACAGATTTTTATAAAATTTGGTCTGATGTTTACTTATTACCTGCGTCAACATACAAGATACTTTTTATTACGGTAAAATGTCTCCTTCCCTTGCGAAAATATAAAAACCATTTTGAACATGTGCAAGCATTACTATACTTCTCATTGATTTTATAACAATGCGTCGCGCGAACGACGTTGCGCGTACAGCTAGTACAATAATAAGTTATTAAATTGTGTTCTTTTGTTTTCTTTCTATACTAACGGAGTACGACCCCTTAAGAAATTTTTATTATACATCAATACATGAATATTGAATACGTCAGTACATATATTGTTAGTTAGTTCTTAATAATCGAACATTGTAATATCTTTATTGAAGAATACTACAAAGCAGCTATTAAGTGTTACTATACTAATTTATTTTCAAACAAATATATATAGACATATAGAGGCAGTTGATGTTTATTGGTTGGTGCCAATTATATTTATGTTACGTTTGGTTTGAATGACTTTCATTCAAAATTTAATTATTGGCCACAGAATTTAGGTCAGTCGAAACGGATCAAGGTCAATAGTGACGCGTAAACGTCAATTCTTCGATCTATTGTTACTTCTAGACAGACAGTGCAAACCACTCTCATTACTCTCCACCCACATCATTGCCTAAGTAAAAAATATCCAAAATGGATATTCTTAATATGTTTATGTTGCACCGTATAAACTGCGGTATTTTAGATATTGGCCACCGTGGTCGTATTGTGACCTAAATTGGCCTAGTGGCCTAGAAACCTTTGATGAGATATACCACCTACATCGTACACGTCCCCAATGCGAAAATATTAGGTATGCATGTTCTTGGCGCACTTTTCAAACTTGAAAACGTCAAGACTGATTAAACTCCGGAAATTGGTTTTTTGCATTAATACTGTAGTTTTTATACGTGTATCTGGTTACCTATCGTAATTTCTGAAAATGACATCTCACATATAAGGGGGGGGCGGGTTCCATTTTTAATTTTTTATCGTATAAAAACGTAATCTTAAGAAGGTATGAAATTCATTATACCGTACACAGTAAAAAAATTTGTGTTCTGCGTAAAAAAAAAACTAGTGGTTAAAATTTTTGTGTTAAATAAGTAACACAACTTTCGATTAAATTTTCGAACAACTTGCGACACAAATTTCGATTAACAGAATAAAAATGTTAACCTGTTTTGTACAACAAAGAAGTAACATAATATTTATGTAGAGCAAAAGAATATTGTAAGTACATAAATTAGATTAGAATATATATCTACCAAAATATATGTAATAAAAAAAATGAGAGTAGTTCTTATTATTAAACAAAACCGAAAAATTATAAGTTTTTTCAGTTATTAGCGAATACAGTTTTATTAAACGTTTAAAAATGAAACAATTTTCTTACATTTTAAGGTTATTTTGTTACAGATTCAGTTACAAAAAATCATGTAGCTTATGTATATTACATAATACAATCTCAAATAAGCTTACATGATTTTTTTTAAACTGAATCTGTAACAAAATAACGTTAAAATGTAAGAAAATTGTTTCATTTTTAAACGGTTAATAAAACTATATTCGTCAGTAACTGAAAAAACTTACAATTTTTCGGTTTTGTTTAATAATAAGAACTACTCTCATCTTTTCTATAATATATATTTTCGTAGATATATATGGACACAAGTAAGAATTGTTACAAAGAACTGAGTTACAAGGAGTTTGCGTTCTTCGTGTCTCATTTATAATAATATATGAACAAAATCGTTATAATTTTTGACGACTTTCAAATATCTTAAGCTTCAGTGGAATTAAAATATTGAATAAAAAAGTTTAACAACTAATTCTGATAAATCTGAAAAATTAACACAAAATGTATGTCCTCTTGTGTGTTAAATCATTGACACAAATCTTGTGTATAGATTTGACACATACGCTTTGTGTTAAAATAACACAAAACATTGAGTGGAACGTTCTGGACACGTGAAATGTGTTAATTTTAACACAAATTTTTTCACTGTGTAGGTAAGCTGATTTTCTAGAAAAAGTAATTTTTTAATCGGAAATTGGCGATGCTATGGAGGATGCTGCGATAGGGGTATTTTTTTAAAAGTCAAAGTACAAAATGCAACGTTATCGGGCAAAAGAATTTTTTTTTTATATCAAAAGAAATAGCTGATGATACGTAAAAGGTTTCAGACCGATTGCATATAAGGTTTCTATTGAAAGAACTGTTAAAATTTTTTTTTTGACTTCTTAATGTTTTTTTCCTTCTAACATCGTTAGAAGTCTGGTCATTTTTTTTAACTTTTAACACCCCTGTCCAGGCCCGACGAGAGGGTGGGATAGCTGGGGTTCTAGCCCCGGGGCCCGGGGCTTGAGGAGGGAGCCCGTAACTGTCGGCAGAGGGCCCAGAATTATGATGATAATATAACCTATTCTTCTGCGAGGAATTTTTTCAAAGAATGTAATTTATTCTCGGGGCCCACTATTTTTCTCCACGGCCTTGCCCCTATCGCAGCATCTACATAACATTCGAATTTTCAAGGACTGGACACTGTATCCATTCAAAAAAGTTTAGCTCTCTAACAGTGAAAAATTTTCAAAATTGATAATTACAGGTTCTTTGAAAAATTAGTTAATTTTTATTTTGAAAAATGAAACAGATATACGAATAAATATTGTTATTATAGTGACAAAAAACGATGAAACATTTATCATCGTAACGGAATTCAGCAAATTTCTTAATTTTTCTCAAAAACTAGTTCAGTTAGAACAATGGTTCAAAAGTTCATCTTATGTAATTTTTTAAGTTCGTTTCGATAGCGTTAAAAAAAATTGAAAAATTTTTGAATTCTGGTCAATTTTTGCAAGAAACCACCAAAAATGACGAAAAATGACCAAAATTTTGGCTTCTAAAAACTGGAAGTGTCTGGCTGACGAACTCATCCAAGGGTTTGAGATTTTTGACCTTTTCACGTAATTCCATAAAAATTGAATACTTTATTCGAGAGTTATCACGGGTACACATAAATCAATTCATACATACAATTATATAATTTCAGTGAAGGTCATTTTCGGTGTCTCGAGACTTTAAAACAAATTTCTACTATAGTCCCGGGCTCGACAGTCGAGAATGGAAATTCGCTGAAAAGTGTATCAATACCGCAATATTGTCCGCTATTCTGCTTCGTAACTTCTTTAGGAGTGGTTTCAAGTCATTCTTAATTCATCAGTTTGTTAGTACCTAATTAGCTTGTTTATTACTAAGATAAAGTATGTTCGCAATCGACTTCAAAAAAAGATAGATATAATTGAATCACTATATTGGGCCATACTGCGGGTTGGATTATACGTAATATTGAAGTTTTTCCCCTTAAGGGGGACCACTACTGTGACATTTTCAAAAAATCGAAAATATTTCGATAGTCTAAATCTTTAAAAATAGGTAACATTCTAAAATTTCAAGTGCATATCTCAAATAGTTTTTGAGTTACAGCCATCCGAAGAGCGAATTCTGATTTTCATTGTTAACTTTGAGGTATTGAGAAATGTATGAAGGTTGATAGTTCGTAAGTTTTTGGACGTGGCTGCCAGTCACATGTTGTGGAGCAGCTAGACCCTGGCACATTTAAACGACTCATCTAGTTTTACTCTGACCGTTATAGTGAGTACATCGTAAGTAATTTTAGTAAAAATTCTCAGTGATTAAAACTAAAAGGTAAGGTAAAGAAAAACTAATTTTTTCAAATTTGCTGCAGTTGTAACTCGAAGACAAATCATCCGATCGATTTCATTCTTATTTCAACTTCTTTTATATATTTTTCTCCGTACCATGAACCACCAGTTTTCCGATCGAATAAAAAATGTAATTTTAGCAAGCAAAAAATCATCAAATTTTCACGCAAAATTGGAATTTTTTTTTTTTTAAAACTCCTCCATTTTGTTAAATTTCAAATTTTTTTTTAATTGAGGTTCACGGTACGAGCAATACCTTCTAGTTTAATAAACTTTTTGTCTTTTTATTTCCAGCACTGTGAAGGTCGCTATCACTGCAGCAGTTAAGGGACTGTTTTTTCGGAGTCTTGGGAGATTGCGAATAACTCGCTGAATTTTCAATTTTTTGGTCCAAAAATTTTATTATGTATTTATTATATATCCATAAATATATCATTAAGGGAAGGTTTACTTGAGATTTTATAAAAAAATCGATTTTTTTGCCGAAATTGATAGCAAATTATGTGTAGAATATGTTCCCAAAGTGATGTTAAAAAATTCAAAAAACGTAGTTCACGCAATAATGAGTATTAAATATAAAATTTTGAAAATACATTTCTTTATATATATTTTATAATATCTCGGAACTACATTTTTGGAACTGGCGGACACGATAACTCCAAAACTATTCGATGGATCCATTTTTTTAATTTTTTATTTTAAAGATAATTCAATTCTTCGGCACCTCTACCTAAGTTCGATACACTTTCAATATTTTTTTTTTTATTTTTAAATTTACTTTAAAGAGCGAAAAATAAGACAAAAATCGTAATCAAAAGTTCAAACATCCGCCATTTTTTTTTCAGCAATTTATTGATATTATAGGTAGAGGTGCCGGTACTCTTCATATATTTTATAAATCTTTTTTGTTTTTGGATTTCGGTGGTTTATTACCGGCGCTAGGATGTCCGCCAAGAAGGCATTGAATTTTCAGATCGTCTGCAGTATCTATAAAATGGACAATTTTTTATATTTTTCCTTGAAAAATTTTTTTTGTATAGTTTAATACTTAGTAAATATGTGTACAAAATTTGAAATTGATATTTACTCCCGTTCTTGAGAAAAAAAAAATTCTAGAAAAATACCAAATTTTTAAGTTTACTTTAAAGAGCGAAAAATAAGATAAAAATCGTAATCAAAGGTTCAAACATCCGCCATTTTCTTTTTCTTTCAGCAATTTAAAGTAAACCTCCTCTTAAAATATTTAAACATTCCATGCAGTAGTTTTCTTTAAAAAAAATTCCCAAAAATCACCTTTTTTCAGCCGGTCACACTAGTGGTCCCCCTTAAGGACGCACAAAAAAATATAAAATACTCGCTAGGCCGGTTTCGGCTACTTTTGTAGCCCTTTTTAGTAGCCGAAACCGGTCTAACGAATACTTTATATTTTATATTTTCTTTTGGGTCCTTACGGGGAAAAACTATATTATTATATGTATAGGTACAAGTGACTTCTCAAAAATAAAAAAAAAAAACAAAAATGATGATTTTCGTGAAAATGAAAAAAACAAAACGAAAACTAGGTGGCGTGCTCACTCGTTTGACAGCAATGAACTACTGAATCCTGTGGAACAGTGCAACCGAATGCAGATAATATTGTACTAGATACTACTATACAGACATTAACGTACACTCCGGCTACATACAGAGGTGATGGTATACAATATAATCCCATCACCAGTCCGCGTGAGTTAGTTAGAGCATTGTATGCGATATACATACTCCGTCGTGTACCTACATAAGGTTGCTCGGTCACGATGACGTCATACATTCAATGCCGTGAGTAATGCAGTGGTGTTACATATTTATTGATTTTCCACTGACCAAATTTTGTAAAATATTTAGGATATTATTTTATGGATGGGAAAATTGGTGGATGCGATAATAATATTTGGGGCATATATGTACATATGTACAAAGGGATATTTTGAACAATTTTTGTCAAAATTAAATTTTGGTTTTTTGATGTTGAGGATATAAATTAGGATAAATAATTTCCGGGGCCCTTTCTTCAGTTTCAAGGTCTATATTTCATTTAACTTTAAGTATGTTCAGATTATGTATAGGGATTGAAATTTGTTCCAAGCTTAGCAATGGTCAGTACAGTCTTAAAGTCGAATACGTGAGATACGCCGCTAGATACAAGCCGGGTATGACTTTTTCTATTGGTCACCTTGTACAAAACTGCAGTTAGTTTTATTACGATTTATGATACTGTTTGAATAATCTTGAAGAAGGACATAAATGCAATGCAGATTGGTGTAGTATGGAATTTGAATGAAATAGTTCTGTATCCGTATGGTTTTTGAGGCTAAACACAGAATTGCTAAGAACTTTCTATACCAAATAAGTAAGTAAACGTAAACAAAATTCCATCAGTTTTTGAATTTTTGAATTCTAATTTTGAGAGGGTGTTTCATCCGTCAAAATCTTTTTATATTATTGGATAGTCGCCCTCAATATCCTGGCAAAGTCTCGGAATTTTTTGTTTTGATTTTTCGGCTTTGTGGTCTTCACTGGTAAGTGTTATTCTTATGGTTCTTTCGGTCCTGAATTCGATGCGTTTCTTACAATATTTTATCCATATGAAATACTGATTTTGTCTATCCAAGGGGTTATTCAAGTTAAAAAAGAAGACACATTTTTTCAATAATTTCCTCTAAAGAAACCTTATATGCAATCGATCTGAAACCTTTTACACATTATCAGACATTCCTTTAAGTATTAAGAAAAATTTTACTTTTACCCGATGATGTGATTGAGTGAAGTTGACCCTAAAAAATGTCTTTTATAGCACACAACTTCAGTGGGTCGTCAGAAATTAGAAAATCAAACGAGATTTTGAAGAAAGAACATTTTTTGGGTCAATAAACCTAAAATCATACCGCTTTAGAAAAAAAAAATGAGCAACTGTAAGCTTCTGAAAAAGAAAAATCGAAAAAACGTCATTTTTTTGCTTTTTTTCTGGCAAAAGGGATTGAAATTTAAAGGGAGTGAATTTTTTTCAAGTTTTTAATTGCAATGTGGCCATGGATGCTTAAGAATCCTCAGATTTTAGCCTCGAATACTCAAGCTGCATTCGATGCCCCAAAATTCAAATGCCCCTTAATACAATACTTGCGGTAAGTAATATACTATTAAATAATAAGGGGAATTGTTTCCGTACAAGGTAGCATGACCTTATGCATTTTTCAGTTATCATCAGCAAATCTAATAATTTAATCTATTGACTGCTCACTGTTGCACGGAACTCTAATTGTGTGAGCTTGACTCACTCCCGACCGATTTTTTTATTTTTTAAATAGTGAAAAATAACATTTAAAAATTATTTAATAAATCACTAGTTTACAAGATTTTTGTCCTTGAAATGAAAAGTGTTTCTTCTCAACGACTGAGGTGCTCTGAATTTCAAAAAAATTATGAAAAAAATCCAGCACGTCACATTTAAAAAATATTTATCACTTTTTATTGACAAGAAATGATGGTACAAAAATATTAAAAAAATTAAAAATGAACTACCTTAGCTTTTTTTTGTACTTTTTTGTATCTGGGTCTCTTACATTAAACCAGCAATAGTTACTTAACATAGTTTGATCGCAGTATCTCTCATAATTTCGCTCAAAAATTTTCAAGTTCCAATAAAAATGCCCGCCATCCTCGCTACTGACGTTTTTGATATTTTCAGGAAAGAAATCGAGATATGATTGCAAGAAACGAATTTTTAGGGACATGTTGACACCCCTCCGTTGAAAATTATTTAACAAATTCGCAACAAATTTTCGATAATTTTCTTTTTTTGGTTACCTTTTGGATAACAAGTCATAATGAATTCCAAATAGCTTCTTCAGTATTCGAAACACTGTCTTCAAATATCTCATCCTTTAACATTTTTTTTTTTATTTGCGGTCCAATGAAAACACGTTTCTTAAATTTCGCCTCAGAAATACCAGAGAAATGTTTAAAGGCTGCACTAGTTTTATTTAACGCCTTGACAAAATTTTTAACTAAACCTAATTTTATGTGAAGCGGCAGTGGAATAATTTTTTGTGGGGGAGTCAGAGACACTTATGTTTTATATTCATTTTACCAGGGATATCTCCTGTTGAGAGATCGGGATTTTGAAATAATGAAAATAAACTTCTTTGAGTGATTCCGTTATGGGATATCCGAAAATAAAATGTGTTGATAAATTGAAACTGTGACGTGATAAAAATAATATATATATATATATATATATATATATATATATATATATATATATATATATATATATATATTCACTGAAAGGAAAAAAATCTTTTTTTAATTTTGTAAACTAGTGTAATCTTTCAATCAACCTTTTCCATGGCGCGACCCCCTTAGTATGGAAAAATATTTCGCGACCCCCTACTCTCCGCTATTATCAACTTTTATTTTATTATGTTATAAATATCGAATCCGTTCATCATCATTATTAATTATTTTTATAGTTAGGTATCGATTAAATACGTAATTAAGGACTTGAAACAGGCGTATTTTTTATCGACGTCGAAATTAACGACTTATAGTAGCTTCTGAAGGCGCAAGTAGCGTAAAAAGTGACATGCGCACGCACGACGGTCGTCACCGTTTAACACTTTCGAGAGTAATCTAGTTGAATTCTTTGAATTGTCAACTCGCGTTAGTGTTTAAATGAATATGCAATTTCGAAAAGGGCACATGTCTGAATTGTTAAATTTTTCAGAAAATAAAAAAAACTAATATTTTGTAAAAAAATATATTGAATTTAAAAAAATAATTATGAGTTAGATTCTGGGGCCAATTTGCAATCGAAGTCATAGAAATATTTTTATCTTAACCTATTATATTGTATATTTTAGATATTTTAAATTTGTGAGATGTGCCCTTTTCGAAATTTATGTTATTGAATTCACATAATTTAAAGAAAAACCCATATAAATTTGGCGAAATTTAACAATAATTTGGCGTATCTAAAATTAAACATAATACTTAAATTAAAGATAATAAATCGATTTTTTTCAAAAATCTTCTTCTGGAGCCTCTGTTTTGTTTGTAGTTGGCCATTGCAGTATTTCGTCATAAAATTTGCAATATCTGCAATTTTTAATTTACTAATGGGTACTTTGCCATTATAAGCTTGATATTCTTCGCTTGGTAAGTTACTGCAAGTGCCTTTTATTCTAGAAAGAACAAAAATTTCTTCAGAGATACTATCTATCTAATTTTTTGCAATTACTTCACTAGGTTTTTTAGGATCAAAAACAAACTCATAATGTTCCGCATATAATAGGTAGAGGGAAGTATTTAGAATTTATTTAAGTATTTGAAAAAACGTATTTATCAAAATATGCGAGATGTCCCCTTTTCGAAATTGCATATTCAAATTTATTGAATTGCCTTGTTTAGTAGTTGCTCACTTATTATTGTCTAATATTCAAAATTCTATGCTCATTGTAATTATTGAAAATGGATAAGTTTTTGGAAACATATGCACAACCGTCAACTTCAAGTTCCAATGAGAGTAATAAAACAGAACCAAAAAAAAGTATCTATATGACGACAATTATTTAAAACTCGGATTTACTGTTATTGAAAATTATCGCGCAAAAGTATGAAACTCTCATATTAATGTAACCATTGATTAACCTTCTCTTTATTAAATATCTTATATTGAACTAGAGTGGTTTTATTTTTAAAGTACTGCGACCCTCTTAGAAAGGCATCGCGACCCCCCAAGGGGTCGCGACCCACAGGTTGAAAAACACTGCTTTAAGGGGAGGTTTACTCGAGAGTCCTTAAAAATTATGTCTTTTTCTAGAATTTTTTCTCAAGAACGGAAGTAAATATCAATTTGAAATTTGGTACACATATTTATTAAGTATTAAACTATACAAAAAAAATTTTTCAAGGAAAAATATAAAAAATTGTCCATTTCATAGATACTACAGTGTGACGATCCGAAAATCCAATGCCTTGTTGGCGGACATCCTAGCGCCGGTAATAAACCACCGAAATTCAAAAACAAAAAAGATTTATAAAATATATGAAGAGTACCGGCACCTCTACCTATAATATCAATCAATTGCAGAAAGAAAAAAAAATGGCGGATGTTTGAACTTTTGATTATGATTTTTATCTTATTTTTCGCTCTTTAAAGTAAACTTAAAAATAAAAAAAATATTGAAAGTGTATCGAACTTAGGTAGAGGTGCCGAAGAATTGAATTATCTTTAAAATAAAAAATTAAAAAAGGATTCATCGAATAGTTTTTGAGTTATCGTGTCCGCCAGTTCCAAAAATGTAGTTTCGAGATATTATAAAATATATATAAAGAAATGTATTTTCAAAATGTTATATTTAATACTCATTATTGCGTGAACTACGTTTTTTGAATTTTTTTTTTTATAGAAAGCTGGATTCGGTTAATGTGCAAGAATCTTGTTTTTAAATTATCCCTAGAATCATACGTACTCGTCAAAATGACGAACGAACTTCTCTACTTGCTCCAATACTGTGACTTGTCGGTACCTGCTCGCTGTGAAACTTCTGTTATCTAATTTATTTGTTATTATAACACATAAGACATATAAATTTTGTTTATAGCTATTGTCGTTTTTTTTATACTGAAATAGTGTGCGTCAAAAGGATGACGATGTATGATTACCCTATATTTTTTTTTAAAAATTTTGTACTCCACATAAAAAAGTTTTCCTAATTTTTCTAAAATTTATTAAAGATATGGATGTTATAATTAATTTATTCAATGATTATGATAATGTGAAAGATGATTACAGCTGTTTGACTTATAGAGACGACATAATACTGAAGTTTGAATATATTGAATCGAAAACTAAAGAATGCGTTTCGAATGACTTAATAAAATATTAACAATTTATTTTGTGGAAAATATTTTAATTTTTATTATTTTTTGAGATCTTATTCGAAAAATTACTAACAAATTTTAGAAAATTTACAAATGTGCTTAATGGGGAAATAACTACATATCTATAGGAATATTTATGACTGAGAAATTTCACATTCTGTAAAGTCGCACATGTCCACTGATTCATAATATGTAGTTCATAAATTAATTATTACAATTGATGTATTTATATATTTTTTAATTTTTATTATGAAAATATGCTTTGATAAAAAGATTAAAAAAATTAATAAATATTTACATTAAGAAATTTTTCCAAATCCAATTTTTTTAAATATTTTGTTCGCTTTTGTAGTATTGTTATGTAAAAAAAATGTTTTTTGCAAATAAACTCTAAAACTCCCCGTAAAAAGTCCATTCGTCGAAACGACGCCGATGTATGATTAACTTGACTCGTAGACCAACGTATGATTCTAGGGTTATTTTCAGTAAAATCACTTTAGGAACATATTCTACACATAATTTGCTATCAATTTCGGCAAAAAAAAAAATCGATTTTTTTTATCAAATCTCAAGTAAACCTTCCCTTAAATTACTTTCAGCAAAATCACTTTGGGAACATATTCTACACATAATTAGCTACTAATTTCTGCAAAAAAAAAAATCGATTTTTTTAACGACTCTCAAGTAAACCTCCCCTTAAACAATTTAAAAAAAAATCAACAATAGAAAATGTCATAGAGTAATTCTATTTATTTAATTGTTGCAGATATATCTTTATTATACGTTATACATCAAAGCGCATATTACGTGGTATTACGTACGTACATCGAGTAGATATACATGTATATACAACATATTACATGTACATACTGCACCCGTTGTATGTTAGGTCAAACAAAAGACTTACAAGTAAAGGTCCCGAGGCCGGACCTATCGATTTAGATGAAACTTAAATATATTGTAGAACACTAAAAACTAAGGGACACGTATTTTTTTTTATCTGCGGAAAAACGGTTTGAAGGGGTGAAATCGCCCTCCAAAAATTGGGGTAAAAATTTAATTTTTCAAATATCTCGAAAACAGTAAGAGATAGAGCAAAAGTTTAAATTGGTGATATTGCTCTTTTTTAAAGAGCTATCTATTGATATGCAATTTGTTCATATTACATCAACAGGGGTGGTTGGGGGTTAAAATTTGGGGGTTAATTTTGCAAAAAGGGGGTGAAAAATAAACAATATAAAAATTTTGTTTACAGATTTGAAATCTACGTCAAAAAATCTAATTGACCTGTTTTTGCTCAATATCCTAATATTAAGTCTAGGGGTAGGTAACTAGAGGGTGACTATGTCGAATAATCGTACAATTTGGGTATTTCAAGAAGTTCTTCTTCATGGAAAATAGCTTAAGACAATTAGAATAACGTAGAAATGAAATTCCCTAATTCAAAATTGAGTTTGAGCAACATTGGAGAGGGGCTGAGTCACCCTCTTAAATTACATACTAGTTTATATACACTAATTTTTGCTATTAGTACACTGATAGTGGGTAAAATAATGTCACAATAAGTGGTTCTGAAGTTGGACTAAAATGAAATTCTCAAATTCAAAATTGAGTTTGAGCAACATTGGAGAGGGGGTGAGTCACCCTCTTAAATTACATACTAGTTTACATACACTAATTTTTGCAATTAACACACTGACAGGGGGTAATAATGTCACAATAGATGGTTCTGAAGTATGAAAGGTTTTTATTAGGTTTCGTTATTTTGGGTTAAGTTATGTAATTTTCGGTATCGATAATTTTCGATAAGGCAAACTATAATATCCATTAAAAAACAAACCTAATAAAGACCTTACATATGATAGTCCAACTTCAGAACCACTTATTGTGACATTATTTTACCCACTATCAGTGTGTTAATAGCAAAAATTAGTGTATATAAAGTAGTATGTAATTTAAGAGGGTGACTCACCCCCTCTTCAATGTTGCTCAAACTCAATTTTGAATTCGAGAATTTCATTTCTACGTTATTCTAATTGTCTTAAGCTATTTTCCATGAAAAAGAACTTCTTGAAATGCCCAAATTGTACGGCTATTCGACATAGTCACCCTCTAGTTAACCACCCCTAGACTTAATATTAGGACATTGAGCAAAAATAGGTGAATTAGATTTTTTGGCGTAGATTTCAAATCTGTAAACAAAATTTTAATATTGTTTATTTTTCACCCCCTTTTTGCAAAATTAACCCCCAAATTTTAACCCCCAACCACCCCTGTTGATGTAATATGAACAAATTGCATATCAATAGATAGCTCTTTAAAAAAGAGCAATATCGCCAATTTAAACTTTTGCTCTATCTCTTACTGTTTTCGAGATATTTGAAAAATTAAATTTTTACCCCAATTTTTGGAGGGCGATTTCACCCCTTCAAACCGTTTTTCCGCAGATAAAAAAAAATACGTGTCCCTTAGTTTTTAGTGTTCTACAACATATTTAAGTTTCATCAAAATCGATAGGTCCGGGCTCGGGACCTTTACTTGTTAGTGAACCCTATTGAATTTAAACGAAAACACACACACACACAGTGAACTCTGTTAATATCATGCGACACACAGCGGCGAATAGTTGAACTATATAACTTTTCGTGAACGAGAGCATTGAGGGAGCCGCAAAGCAAGCAGGCACACACACGAGTGACGCAAAGACGATTGTTGTTAGTTCTGGTACCGTTATTGATTTTGTTGTATTTAAACAGTGCCGTCGTCCGTTACTGTTTTCATGACGTCATAATGTCATACGTACGTACATATTATAATATTCTATCTACGTAGATTATCGTGGCTGCTGCTCTGCTACTACCTCGCTCGCTGGATACACGGATCGTTCGGTGTGCAACTTGAAAGAAAATAGGGAATCAAACTTTTCCTCCTAATTAAATATTTATTGTCTTTTCGACGTGAAATTAAGTTATAAAAAAAAAATATGTTACATTTTAAAGAAGGAAATTTAAATTGTAAAGAACCGTTACATCTAAAGGCGTTTCCATTGTTGAAGAGCCGTTTCGATTGTTGAAGAGCCGTTTCGATTGTTGAAAAATAAATATTGATATTAAATTTTCTCATGGTATGTTTTTGGGTTTGGATCGAGTTCGTAAAGTGTGGTAAATTGGACTATACAAAAATTTGGTAACGTTAGTACTCTAAATTTGGTAATCAACTACTAATTTATAAACAAAATCAAATGTTCCAACTAACATTTATATTGTAGAGTAGGTCGTGCTCAGTACTCTAGCAACAATAATTTAGGCCAATGCGCTCTCACTTAGGAATTAGACACTCGAATAGTTATGAAAGAAAAAGGCTAACTTCAAAAATGCATCACTGCTTGCATGAGGCAGAGTCAAAAGTTCAAAAACGCATCAGACGCCTCACAACGAAAAATCAAAAATTCATTTTTGCATTTGATGCGTCAAAACAATGCATCAAGAAATTTGGTGATGCGTGTCATGCGCATAATGTAATATCATAGCTACTTACATTTAAAATATAGGTGGCTGTCGTAGCTATGGTAATGTGAATCAAGTAAAAAAGATGAATTTATTTACCTCTCATTAAAATGGTTTAAACTATCTGAATACATCTTGCATTCAAGATGAAATATTTTTTATTCAAATAATTTCAATGTTTTCAATTTTCAATTTCAAGTAAATTCAAGTTGAAATTCAAAGATAATATATACAAGGACTGTATTGCTATATTATCTATAGTCTAATCATCCTATATTATCTATAGTCAAATCAGAGGTTAAATGATGCCAATATCCCGTTCAAAAACATCTAATGTGCATCAAATTTCAAAAGAGCATCAGCATCGCATCATGTAGTATTAGACGCATCAGAAAGGTCATGATGCTGCATCGATGCGGTAAAGTTTACATTTTTGGAGTTACCCATAGCATATATATCGTATCAGTTAGTTTGTATTGTAACAGCAGCGTGTAGCTTAGTGTGTAAAGTGTATAGAGATCGGTGTGCAGCTGAGAGGTTCCAGGTTCGATTCCACACGTCTCCAATATATATTTTTTTTAAGAGGAATAAATTATCATGTGTTTTTCTTCATGTTATTATACTAACAGCTTTGAAAATAAAGAATTATTTTTACTGTGAAGTTTTATACTTTTAATTTCAAATGTTATCGAGTGCCTGTGAAACATTATTAGTGTATGGCGGATTTTTATCCGTATTTAAACATACACCAATATTCATATGTTCACTCAATGACCAGCTTTGGCTGATACTTGAACACTCGATGTACTTTGGCAAATGGCCAATTCATTATGTTAATTAAAATTGACATAGTGTTTGAAAAATTACCAAACTGGATCGGTTGGGACTCGAACCCGGATCTCTTGGTTACCAGCCAAGCGCCTTACCAACTAGGCCACCGATCACTTGTTCGAACAAGTGATCGGTGGCCTAGTTGGTAAGGCGCTTGGCTGGTAACCAAGAGATCCGGGTTCGAGTCCCAACCGATCCAGTTTGGTAATTTTTCAAACACTATGTCAATTTTAATTAACTGTGAAGTTTGTTTTCTACTTATTGTATTCAAAGCTATCTATTGTATTCAGCTAGTAGAAGTTACCGCTCTCTAGTTGCCCAAAGATGAAGAAAAATACATCTCAATCTCCTTTTAAAAAAATTATAATATTGTGTATTGTAAGTGAGCAAAAAAAAAAACTACTTAGGAGACGCGTGGATTCGAACCTGGAACCTTTCAACCGCACCCACAAGTCAATATACTTTACACAGTGAGCTACACGCCGCTGCCGTGTCCAATACAGACTAACCGACATATAAGATACAAGCTATTTTTTCGTAAATTTTTGGGCATTTAATTCCCAAATGGAGACGTACTGGCCTAAATTATTGTTACCGCAGTACTGAGGGGGACGTAAGCGACAATAAATATTAATGCCTTCCAAATTCGTGATCCCCAAGTTTAATATCACCCTTATCAAAAAATTATGGCGTTCAAAATACAGTCCAAATTATCAATAATACGGGGTTTACATTTACAATGATTTGCTGGCGCCAGCACAAAGTGGCGCGCCAGTAAAAGCAAAATGAGCGTGTAAACAACTACTGGCGTGCAAGGTAGATCAATGTATGCATGGATGAAAAAAGTTAGCAACCTTCTAACTTTTCTGGCGCCAATAACGGTTCATGCGCCACTAAAATTATGTAAATGTAAACTTGTATTGGCGCCAGTATTATTTTAAAAATAACTGAATGTTATTCTTACCCGTGTATTCAGATTTGAATATCATTTTTAGGTACCTACACGGAGAGAAAATTTATATAAAAATTACTGTGCTTAGCACTACAATCGACGTGTTAAAGGCGAACATATTCAATTTTGTACGGTAAAATTATAAAAATTATAACTAATCATAGAAAATTTAAAGGATAGAATATTGTTTCCGTAATATTAGCTCCGTAAAATTTGTAAAACAGCATAGTAAAAAGTTCCATTGCCGACAAAAAAATATTTTTTAGTTGTTTTTCTTACAAAAATTACCATGCTGTATTATAATATTTGAAATGCTATCTGCTAATACTAGAAAGAAAAAAAGAGAAAGAAGGTTGTGTGTGTTGTGAACGCTGTTGAAATGTACCTCACTCATTGCAAGTCACATAGCCAACCATAGGTTTGGACGACCAATTTGGTCGGACGGGTCGGACCATGCACCTTGATCTTACAAGCAGCAAGCAGTATTCATTACACTGTGTTAGAGGACGGGGATGTCACCGTTTAATTCATCATTTTGTTACTTCACTATCTTTAGTATTAGAATATATTGTTGGCAATCATTTTTGTATGCATCATAAAGAATCGAAAGTCGGAAAAGATCGGGCATCTTCGAAGTTTTTACAGGTACAGCCCAAGCAACATAAGGTTGCGGGTCAGATGCGCAAATGAAAGAGTACGACAACAAGAATTAAACTATAACATATATGCATAAGAGTGTGATAAAAGTTGTGTTAGCACATTAAATTTTACCATGCTAGCACATATTTTTTATTTTGGTCGTCGATCGCGCACGCATTATAAGAGAGCATGGTAATTTTTCTGAAATTTTATCTACAAATATCATATGATTTTTCTCTCCGTGTATTATGTTTTTTTTCTTCTAATTCATTGTTTGCTTTACATTTAGATACAAATAAAAGCTAGATATGACAGTTATTTATCCAATTCAGCCATTTGTGACCTGCGTAGTAGTTACAAAAATATATACCATACAAATCATGTATAAACGGAGGTGCAAGTAGTGTAAACTTTACAGACATGCAAACTTAAAAGTGGCGCCAGCAAATCATTGCAAATGTAAACCCGCCATAATGCTTTTCCTTTACTAGAGTGGGGCGCTGGTATTATTCAGAAGCCGTGAAACCAAATTTTCAAAATTACGGTGTTAAAAATTTTCAAAATGTTTGACATTCCTTGAATTTTTTTTTTGAGAAGTCTATTTTAAAAAGTTATATTTTTAGTTACGATACATAAATATAAATAAAACAGTCAGAATATATAAATATGTAGGTTGAATTTAAAATAAAACTTTTTGTCTCCAAATGTCTATAGTAAGCTGTAAGTATACAAGAAATCAATTGTCAATATTTTCCTCTCAACAATACGTATGTATATGTACCTATTTTGTTTGGGAGAAATAGAAACAATTTCTTGCATGTTAATTATGTACGAAAAAGATAAAAAGTCGGAGTATTGATCAATGAATAATTCTGTCGGAAGTTTAGTGTGTCAAGGAAATTGAGAAACAATATAACAACAACGAACAACGAACGACATGTAGCGGCTGGTAGCTCAATTAACTACAGTTTCAACTAATATTAGAAAATTTATTTGTATACAATATGTGATAAACATACAATAGTGTAATATGATTATAATGTGTTGGTTACACTGTTTCCGTAATTGTTTTTCCGGTCTGGTTCAGATTACAGGTTGTACACAAAAGTAAATTTAATTGAAAATATTATCCGTTAGGGTATTTAACCGTTTAAGCGCACTGGTTCGCCGTCCGATATGTGAATGATATTTTGGTTGGTTCTAGAGAAGATATTGTATCAGACAATGGTTCTACTTTTCGTAACATTATTACCTATTGAGAACACATTGAAGTGTTTTGAATTTCTGGATCGCTTTTTGAAGAAAATGGTCTACCAGAAATCATTGAAGCGTTTTGAATTTCTGGATCGCCTTTTGTAGGAAAATGGTCTGCCAGTTTGATCGTTTGTCAAAACGAAACCTTTTTGTAAAAAATTAATGAACGTATTAACCAAATAATAAGCTTCTTTGGCAGTCATATATGGTATAATAATTTTAATATTCATAAGTATTCATAGTTTACTAACCGTTGGTCCACATAATTATATAATATCTAATTTTAATATTTGTAATTACATTAATAGAAATCTTGTCTGTACAACTGCGAATGAAATGACCGGATTAATATGATAATTTTGCAAATATGGAAGATTTAAAAATAGCAGGGAGATACTGAGCGAAAAAGACACTGTCCTTATTAGTGCTAATAGTCTTCGGACCCAAATCGTAGATTTATTAAAAAATCCGGCTTCTTTTTGATTTTTTTTTTTTTTTTTGTAAAAACGAAAAAAGCAAGGAAAATGTGTTTTTAAGGGTTTATTCTATATGTATTCAGGTATGTAAAAAAATTTTTGAATGAAAAAAAAAACATGCCGACCCACATGATTATCTACATCTTTTAAACATAACGAAAACAAAACTCCGGCATTTTTGATTCGATGGATTCGAAATTTCAAACTGCAACTTATAATAAAGTACAATAGGACTTTTACGATTGGTTGATAATTAAAATTTTTGAAAACAAATTAAATTCTGTATATCTAAGAAGTTACAATTCAAATTTTAACTCCGTCGGATGAAAAGTGCCCGGCTTGGTTTTGTAATTTTTTTTGTATACCTGAACAAATGTAGAATAAATCCTTAAAATTTTATTTTGTCGGCTTTTTGTAATTTTTACAAAAAAAAAAAATTCTCGAAGAGAATTCTGGTTTTTTAGTAAGTCCCTTAAATGTAACGTCTTAATATCTTAAAGATAGTTGACAAAATGATTCCTGGTGCAGTCGAAGCATACAATATTTCGAACTGGGGAGTTATAAATTTTATTGTTTTCGCCGTAAAAATACTTTTAATCCTTTTTTAAAAGTCAGTTTTATTGCCATCTACATTCTATCATATATTTCAAAATAGATTACATACATTTTTAACAAAACAATAAAATTTATAACCACGTCGTTCAAAATGTTATATATTCCGACTCTGTTAGAGACCAAATACTCCGTCCGTTGTTTAAGAATTAACTGACGTTAATGACTTATTATCTGTACAAATTATAATATAATTGCTATATAATAATAATAATATAATATTTCATAGGAAAAAAAAAAATGTAAGTCATTCTCATTCACACTGACAAAAATATTGATTTTTACTCGTGACTAATTTGATTTTGTCGTGACCAACGGCGTTTTCATTTGTAATTGAACCATTTAAAATAAGATAAACATTAATGTCAGTGCCATTACTACCACATTTTCCCCGAATTTTTTTTTTTGTGTCCAACAAAAACACTTTTTTTATTGAGTATTGAAAATTCTCTACTTTCAAAAATGTGTTCAATAAATAACATTAGTTAGATGTATGTTTCGATACTATTACACTCAAATCCATTTTTGTGCGATTTTTTTTATGTGAGAATTTAACTCATGTGTATCAAGTCCCATAAGAATATTGTAGTTTTTAGTCGAATTTTTCCTTGAAAAAATTAGACTTATACAGCCTATACGATAAAGACGGGACGAGGCGAGAGTAGGAGCGCTATCCCTTTTCGGACATGTGTAGGGCCCCCCTATGGAAGGGAAGAGCTAAAATTGATAGGTGGGGCTCATTTTCGAGGCACCACATACATACTATCAAAGTGGGGTCAAATTTTTGGTAAATTTTGGATCCGACCCAACTTTCAAGGGGTTGGTGGGGGGCAACAAAATAATAAAACTTCTCCAAACTGGTTGGAGATAATGTTTTGGTCAATTATCTACAACATATCAAAATTCAGATTTCCTGGATGATTTGGAGAGAGTAGAGGGGGGAAAAAGTATTTTGACTGGATCTGACACGTCCCTGTTGTTTTAATAAAAAAAATAATAAAAGCATGGACAAACATAATGAAATTATTAGGATTCCGAAGAGGCGTTGCTGTTTTGGAACCCTAAAAATACACTGCCAATGGGGGTGGTTCATAGCTTCCTTGTACTCGTGCAACAGGGGTTATGTAGTCATTTTAAGGGGTTACGTAGGTTTCGAAGCTCAAAAAAGTATATTTTCTCTATTTTTTTTTCCTTTTAAATACATAAATTATTTTATTCAAAATGTTAAGCATACAAAAGAGCAACATTTCAACAATATTTCCAAAAATTTGCATCCAAAAATTTGGGAAATTCAACCGGTGGGATCTGGTTATCTGGTTATTAGTTTTTGAGAAATCGTGAATCCTTATGAAGTTTTTGAATATTTTTTTTTTCATGCGGTTCCTATCCACCGCATAAAAACAGGTATGCGTGTACTTGAAAAACAGCGGGATGTCTATAATATTGTGAAAATGAGTGGAAAATTACGGAAAATGAGAAAAATAAAGTGTTTATATATGTATTTATTTTATATTGAAAATTTCCCCATATTGACTTTTTACGGCCTATTAGCATACTGAATGAAGCTGTCAAAAAGTTTTAGACACAACCTGGAAAAGTATTGAATCATTTAGACTAGGAGACGGCGCCAGATTTTGATACACAATTTTCGTCCTTATGTCGAGTGAATTGAAAACTGAAAATTCATAGGGAAGAGTTAAATTATTTTTGTAAAAAAGAAAACTGAATCTTCTATATGAAAGCCACGTATTTTCTCAACAGTTTTCAATATTTTCTGAGGCATAGGTACAAAAACTGATCTGTAATATCGATAATATGATACGGTAATATGAACGGTATTTTAAAATTGAGCTTTTTGACGATAATATTTCCAATAATATTGCACAGAGTAAGATTCTAAAAATATAAAAGTTGATGGTTTTGTTCGAAATATAGAATTGTTCCTTTAATATACTGATAAATTTGCCCTAATTTCAAAAATATTAATACAAATATGTATGGTTGGGTTGAGAAAAAGTTAAAAATAATACATAGTTATAAATAAATTAATTAAAGCAAAAAAATGTTTTTTAAGAAAAAGCTTTTATTTAAAAATGGGCTAAAAAAAATAAAATAACTTTTGAGTGAAGTTTGAAGCAATATGCAACATAATTTATAAAAGCTTGAGGCGTTATCCTTAATTAGGTATTTCTGTTTTGGATATAACTGTAGCTATTTTACTTTTCAGTAGTTACCAAACTTAATTAAACGCCTCAAGCTTTTATAAATTATGTTGCATATTGCTTCAAACTTCACTCAAAAGTTATTTTATTTTTTTAGCCCATTTTTAAATAAAAGCTTTTTCTTAAAAAATATTTTTTTTACTTTATTTTCTACTTTTTAGTCTGATTACAATTAATTTAAAAAAAAATTAAAGAAGTAATTTTTTTACCTATATTTTAATCGGTTAATTTACCCTAATCAGACATAACTATGGAAACAAAAAATTGCAATGTAAAATCAATGGACAATATCTGACAATTCGAAATGTCAAAAAGTTGCACAGGACTAAAAATCAACAATTTTGGTTTGGGGCGATTTCGGACAAAACCAATTATACAATATTGCATTGCCATCAAGGTGAGACACGTATGCAAAATTTGAAACCTCTAGCTCAATTAGAACCTGTCTAAATTTTGATTCCAAGATTTGATCTAAACCAACATACTAACATAGCAAGTTAAATAAAAGCTTTTAAAAAAAAAAACCGTATGATGCAAATTGCATTCTGCATTTTTTTTTTATACGATATAAATCTTATTTTTAAGATGAGTAATGAATTTTTCTGATATAGTCACTGCGTAATTTTAATAAAGATATTTTTACCAGTGACGAGGAAACCATTCTTCTTTCAGATGTCTGGGAAATCGTCAGGATAAACAAAGGTACTTACCTGAAACAAATAAAAAAATATATTACAAAAATCGAATTTTAAACAAAATTATAGTAGTAAATCAATTTTCCCGAGTACCTATATGGTTTGTTTAAAGCCGTTATTTCTACTGTAGAATTTTGAAAATTTAATTTTGTTTTGCCGTATTTTTTTAAAATAATGTTACTAAAAGGAAATTTAAAAATTTTGAAAATTTACAAAGTTATAGTCATTTTTATACGGTAGCATCAGATATCAGGTATATTACTTGAAAAATTTTCATGAATTTTTTTAAAACAGTTTTTTTCAAGCCGGCCGATATGATATCTTGAGTTCCGAGTTCTTGAGCAATTTTACATGTGCTTGCAATACTCTTACAGTATTAGAAACTGTTTTTTTTGTTCCCGGTGAATCCAAAAACCCAAATCATGTCAACCAGCCCATTACTTTTTTCCTTGGCCATGTTTAAATCGCCATAACCCTTTAAATTTTAATTTTTTCGGTAGGAAATTTTTCTTGTACATTTATAAAAAATATTAATTAAAATAGATGGTAAAAAGATAAGAGTGTAAAAATGTAATTTTTGTCTTTTATTAAGCCCAAAAAAACCAAAATTATTGGTCTCTAGACTAGATAATACCTCCTTAAACAAATTTAGATAATTTCTGTTTATATAATTTTAACATCAAGAAGGAATACCAAGTCAAATCACGTAGCAGATTTAAAAACATATTTGCTAGTGAAGTATATTTTTGAATTAAAATGCGTACTTTATGAGAAATTTTGTAAATTATATCAATTAATCCCTTCAGTCAAAGCACATGAAAATATTATTTTATCTCAAAAAATAAGTACCATAAATAGAATTAAAAAAAAATACCAAAACAGTGATGCTAAAATTTAAAAAAAAAAACTTACTCTAGCAATTTTTAAGATATACACTAGCGGAGAAATTAAAAGATCAAAAAAAAATTCCAAATTTTTAGCGATTTTTCGAATGGCTGTATCGTTGTGAAAAATGGTCGTATCGGAATCGTAAGCAAAACAATTTAAAGTTGGAAGTTTCTATTTTCGAGATCTTGCGATAAAAAAATTTTCGCAAATGTATCTTCGCTAGTAATCTTTAGCAAAATGAAAAAAAAATTTTCTCAGCTTTTTTCACATTTTTATCAATAACAGTAGTAGGGTAAAAGCCCCCTTTGTGGAACTGTATCTAATACTGGAACAGTTTTGACATTTACATATTTATTTCTTTAATTAAGTAAGGAAACTTTAAATGCGAGGTGAATTTAAATTGAAAAACAATCATTCTATTAATAATAATTTTTGTTATCCGACGTTTCTTTCAGAAATAACTTCATTAATATGTAAATGTTCATAATTAGATACCGTTCCACAAAGGGGGCTTTTACCCTATATAAATTTCTAAAAAAAATTTCTTAAAACATTTTCAAAAAAAAATTTTTTTTAAAAATTTTAGAAAAAAATTTTTTTTTGAAAATTATTTAAGAAATTTGCTTTTTTTATAAATTTAAATACTGTTATTGATAAAAATGTGAAAAAAGCTGAGAAAATTATTTTTTTTCATTTTGCTAAAGATTATTAAATTTTAAGAGCTAAAAAATGATCCTTTAATTTTTTCAAAAATTCAATCGAATGAAACAAAAAACGGCTGGATGGATTAAATTGGAACTCGGTGGGCTTTTTGTGGGTATATTGAACTGTAAAAGACACATTTAACATTAATGGTTTGCTAGATATTTTTAATTCAGCGCTTGATTTTCCAAAAAGCCACAAAAAGCTTTTTTTTTCTTGATTTTTCAAATTCATGTAGAGTATGCAAAAAAAATTTTTTCCGAAAAAACAATGGCTTATTCTTGTAGAGAATTTATTCGAGTTTTTACAACCCATTTTCAATTTTCTGTGTGATCATTGGTTGCTGACATCTCGATGGTCAAAGACGAAATGATCCTTTTCCATTCAAAGTCCAATATCTCAGCGTCGTATAAAGGTCTAAAAAAAAGCAAATTAAAGCTGAATCAACAAGCCATCCTGTTCATATGGTGGTTAGGTCGGAACAATTTTTTCCAAGTCCGTGGACCAAAAAAAGAAACCGAAAAAATTTCGAAATTTTTTTTTCAGTGTATTTATTAGGATTGCGCGATACACGTTGCTTTGAAAATTTTTTTATCGCAAGATCTCGAAACTAGAAACTTCCAACTTTAAATTGCTTTGCTTACGATTCCGATACGACCATTTTTCACAAAGATACAGCCATTTGAAAAATCGCTAAAAATTTGGAATTTTTTTTTTTTGATCCTTTAATTTTTTCCGCTAGTGTAAATAATTTCGATAAAATAAATTTTGATTTACTTTTTTTTATTAACAATTTCATTGACAAATTTTAAAATTTGATTTTAGGTCATTTTTCAAACTTTCATGGTAGGTACTATTTTTTGATAAAAAATTGTGTTTTTGTACTCGTGAAAATCCTGAGAACTCTATTTATATTCTTATACGAAAAAAAAAAAACAATTTATCAAGCTGATAGATGAGAACATACCCTTGAGTTACATCTACAATAACATTTATTTTTAAGCTTGAAAATGTTTTAAAGTATTTTTAAATCCTGTACCGTATTATGATCCTTTGATCGGATCCGGGAGTTTGGAGAAGATAATACCGTTCGATGTGCTACATGTAGATATAATTAATACATGTTTCGTCTCTGTGTTGTCTCTATATCGTATTAGCTCGGACAAAACACAAAGGCGTCAAAGTATACTAGTACAGTATATATACGCTGAAGGGAGTCTTTCAGATGTGAAACAATTGCAAACCATTTGACCATGCAAATAGCATCCATGGTCAATCCATTAGAGCGAGATTTTAGAGCGATAAAATTGTTGATGACAAACAGACATAATAGATGGAGACATAGGAGGATACATGTCTGTATTCATTGTATAATGTTGTCGGAACAATTACAAATTTATAGTAAGTGATAAGTTAGCACTAAAATAGTGAATTGTTATGATATGATTTAGTAAATACTGCGGTAACGGACGAGTAAAAGATTTGAATAATGACACATCCCAGCAGGGGACTTACGGGGAGCGGCATTTTGAATTGCTCTATCTGAATAATGCCATTTTGAAAACAGCCAACAAAACTCGTAATTTTTATGTATATGAAAAAATTAACACTAAACATTTTTTACTGTTTACAACTACACTAAACATTACTGCTTCTTATCGAGTATTCATTAACACTGCAGACAGACCAGAACTTTCGCGGAAATGGGTATAAAAAAATAGAATAAGAGTAATCAAATATATACACATTGCTAAATTGCCAATTAAATAAATACCTACTGAAAAACACATGAATCATTATTGGAAAGTAAAAATTTACATTTTCATGATGAAATAAACACAAAAGTTAAATAATAAAAATATAGAAATAATGTAATAATCTACTCTATTTTTTTTCCTTATATGATTTGGATACCACACATATATTTCGGAAAAACGCAAAAACCTGTATCCCCTAATTTTTGGTGCTCTTTCTATTTATGATAGTAAAATATTTTCCCCCATTTTCACTCCTCCAGCCCCCCTTATGAACTCGACTCTGGTTTAACCTATACAGGTAAATAGGTCTTTCAAAAAGTAATGTTGAAAGTCAATTGGAAGTTTTCCTCTATCTCTTATAGTTTTCAAGATATCTTTAGAAATACGATTTGAACTCCCAACTTTAAGCGCTGGTTTTATCCCGTAAACGTGGAACTTTGGAACTATTCGATTGATTTTAATGAAATTTTTAGAAATTGTGCTTTTTGATTCCTAAATGGTCTTCTACGGATTCCATCGTAGTCGGAGTAATGGTAACCACGGCGCTACCAACGAATTCTATTAAATGTCGATATCTTACTTACTACTAGTCCCATTTTGCTCAAATTTTGAGAGAATTTGGGGGTTAGACTATATATCGAACCATTACCGCCGATTTATCGTAAGCGACACTTTTATCGAAATTGAGATTTTTATTGCAAGCAACATTTTAAACTGTAACGGACCAAGCAGTGTTAACGTTTTTCTCCAAAATTCGTTAATTAACGAGTTATAGTAGTTTATCGTTAATACAACACATTTTCACATTATCTTAGCGTAACCGACAATATCCATCTTCATCGTAAAGTTAATAAAATAATAGGAATAATACGCTCAGGCGTAATAAAATTAAGGGGAGGTTTACTTGAGAGTCGTTAAAAAAAATCGATCTTTTTTTGCAGAAATTGGTAGCTAACTATGTGTAGAATATATTCCCAAAGTGATTTTACTGAAAATAATTTAAAAACAAGATTCTTGCACATTAACCGAATCCGGCTTTCTATAAAAAAAAAAATTCAAAAAACGTAGTTCACGCAATAATGAGTATTAAATATAAAATTTTGAAAATACGTTTCTTTATATATATTTTATAATATCTCGGTACTACATTTTTGGAACTGGTGGACACGATAACTCAAAAACTATTCGATGGATTCTTTTTTTTAATTTTTTATTTTAAAGATAATTCAATTCTTCGACACCTCTACCTAAATTCGATACACTTTCAATATTTTTTTTATTTTTAAGTTTACTTTAAAGAGCGAAAAATAAGATAAAAATCGTAATCAAAAGTTCAAACATCCGCCATTTTTTTTTTCTTTCAGCAATTTATTGATATTATAGGTAGAGGTGCCGGTACTCTTCATATATTTTATAAATCTTTTTTGTTTTTGGATTTCGGTGGTTTATTACCGGCGCTAGGATGTCCTAAACGCTAAACAAGGCATTGGATTTTCGGATCGTCACACTGCACTATCTATAAAATGGACACTTTTTTATATTTTTTCCTTGAAAATTTTTTTTGTATAGTTTAATACTTAATAAATATGTGCACAAAATTTGAAATTGATATTTACTTCCGTTCTTGAGAAAAAAATTCTAGAAAAATACATAATTTTTAAGGACTCTCGAGTAAACCTCCCCTTAAGACAGCAAAAATATCGCAAGCGTAATACAAATATTTAAAAAATCCTTCTTCTTACGCTAAAATGGCGGTAATGGCTCGAATTATGATCTCTAGATTTCATTACAACCAGAGTCCGGGTCTAAACACCAATTTCCCAACAATTTTGTAAGGAGCCGTCCATTAATCCCGTGATGTTTTTTTTGCATTTTTTAACCCCCCCCCCTCCCCCTTGGTGATACATGGTGAGGTTTAAGGCTACCCCCCCCCCCCTATATCACGTGTATTTTTTCGTACCTGCAAAAAATCTAATTTTTTTTTTAATATTTATAAAATACTGGTATAAGTATCATCTAATTTCATTATAGAAAATTAAACGCTACTATAATAATGTTCAGAGGTAGACAGAAAGGTTGCAATTTTTTTTTTTTTTTTGATTGACATAAAAATAATAGAAATGCGAAAAACTTTTTTGTCCTAATACATGAACATTACTTAATGTACAGTATTTTCGGACCACGGATTAGCAAGACTTTCTTCAACACCAATAACTGGATAAGCATCTTGCAAATCAGTTTTTGGCACAGTGCTTTGTTGAAGATCAACATCGGTTTCATCAAGCCACTCGGCGTCATCATTTTTGCGCACTCTCTCCAAGCCGTTTTCGATTTTGTACGCGTTTGACGAAAAAATAAATACATGTAACGCCGCTTTTCGGTTGAGTATCGCGTACTTGCCGAAAAAATAAATACACGTGATATATTACTTTACCCCCCCCCTTGTGATATTTCGTGATTTTTTATGGACCCCCCCCACCTTTCAAGCCTCACGTGATTAATGGACAGCCCCTAACCTCAATTCCATCAAAAATGTAAATAACACTCACACAAACACCGAACAGTCGTTTTCAATTTCATATCTCGACAACTTAAAATATTACAAATTTCCAAATTTTCATTTTAAACTTATATTGGCATCACAATGAAAAAAAAAGCAATAACTTACGTTTCATCCGTACTCTTATCACCGCCGCCACCGCCATCTCGTTCGCTGGCCGCTGCGCGACGTCGATATCCACGACTATCGTCTCCAAGACCATATAACCCGGCGACAGCCGCCATAATTTGTTGGGTGCAGCTGTCGCCGATTCGATTCTATGGACTGGATCAAAACGTATATTTATACGGTATTACCTATAATCCTCATTTAAGCTTGTCGCCATATTTATATAGTATTTGGTTCTAATTTACACATATAAGTACTTGGTTGAGTTAATGGTTGTAGTAACAACATTTTTAATATCACAGTACATGATCACACAGTTGAAATTATGAATCATTGTGTTTATGTTTAAAATACATTTAATTGTTTTGAGTTTTTTTTTTTGAATATTTGAACACTTTTGAAATTATTGCACCATTTTGATTAATATTTTATTGTCAAATTGTTGAACTATCGCTATGTAGATGAAATTCTAAAGTTACTTCAAATTTGTAAAATGACACCGGGCAACACTAAAAAAAAACCTCGAGAAAAACATACCGTGAAATGTGTAGGTGGTATCACTCCTGATACTAGAAAAACATTAATTTTGCTCAGTCACGTCACAAAGAGTGGGTAGGGTTGACCGGGGTAATTGTGAATGGAGTTTCATGAGTTGAGATAAAAGCGTTGTTTTAAGTATTTTCTATTTTATATATCACATTATGGTTGATTTATTTTTAATTCTACATTATTCAGGATGCACCACACAAATTTTGAGCAAATTCGTATGAAAAACAAAAATTTTATAAGCCATTCACATTTCCCCGGTGCGGCTTTGCAAATCTTATGAATTTTGGGGTAAAAGTGAATGCCATCAGAAAAATTATTTAGAATGGATTACAAGAGAAGTGAGGTACATCAAAGTAAAGCCCAAATTAAATTCTTCACATTTACCCCACTTTCAAATTTTTCATCATATTATATTTTAGCGGTCACAATTTCCCTTTGTTTAATGCGGGTTATCCATACCTAAAAATGATATTTTGATGACATTTTGTCTTTTTATCAAATAAAAAATCAAAAAATTACAAGATATTCACATAAATACAAGGAAAATGAGACTTTTTCAAGGGAATACATTTAGTTAACATGAATAAAAAAACAACAATCTATTAGGTCTAATACTTTAAATGAAAAAAGAAATGGTTTTTGTATTAATCCTACTGCCCTTGGACACTCACAGAGACATTGAAAACAAGTAATTTTTCCGTTTTTGTAAGTTGTTATTGGATAAGGGAGCACAGCAATGATTTCGTAGATTCATACATAAAACATCGCTCTTTACGCAAGTTTTTTTTTGTATTGTTTGTACAACGGAAACTTGTACACTAATGTCACCAGCATCTTCATCAACATTTTCAACTCTGAAAAGGACGCTACTGAAATGTTTGATCGAATGGGGGCATTTGTGACTGACGTTCACAATTATCCCACAATTTTAAAATCATGGGGTCATTGTGAATTGGTAATAAATTGTCCAATTTCTTTAGCAATTAATAAGGAACTCTCTCAGGGTTTAGACCACTTCTTTAGAAGTACTTTTAAACATTTCTTACCTTTTAAAAAAAGAAAATGTATTTAAAAAAATTTTTTTTTTTGAGGATTGGTCGAAGTAAGATACATAAAATTTTGCAAGGGTTTTTTCAAAATAAAAAAAAGATACTAATACTTGGAGAATTGTTATCAAATTTTAATAGCATATTAAGAAAGGACAGAAAAGCATACTAAGATTTGATTTTTGACAAATGTTATTTTAGAAATTATAGGCGCCGTTTACAATTGCCCCAATTCACATTTACCCCGATCAACCCTATATACTTTAAAACTTCACGGAAGATTTTAACACTATATCTTATTTAGCACCAAGCAAAAAAATGACAAAATAGTAAGAAAATTTTGTCCATTGCTCGGAAAAACATTAAATCAAGGATATATTTGATAAATAATTCACTGTTGAGAGATTTACTTTGTGAAACTCCATTTTAAATATTGAAAAATATTTAAAGTTCGATTACTTTGTCTATTTCACGAATTAAAAATTATTTTTATTTTTACTGAACGCGTTTTCAACCTTTCGGTCATCCTCAGAGTAGAAAGATGAAAATAATTAATGGGAATTTATAGGTAAGAAAAATATATAGGAGGGGTGTAATATTATTGAATTGGGAAAACCCATAAAATTTTGTATCGAAGCAACTAACTATACGTGTAGAGAAGAAAGCAATTAAACCAGTTTGTAGGTACCGATATGAAAATTTTTTTTTTTTTTATTTTTACCTAATAATAGGACTGTTCAGATAAATGACCTGTTTATGAAAACTAAAATAGGGGTGTCAAAAATTATTGAAAGACTGAAGTCATTATATTCGTCGTCATTTTGATCGTTTTGATCAAAATGATCTAAATAATTCTCCTCTATTAAAAATAAATTTCTGAACGAATATAATCACTTCAGTCTTTCAATAATTTTGGACACCCCCCTTTTGGTTTTCATAAACAGGTCATTTATCTGAACAGTCATATTATTAGGTAAAAATAAAAAAAAAAATTTTCATATCGGTACCTACAAACTGGTTTAATTGCTTTCTTCTCTACACGTATAGTTAGTTGCTTCGATACAAAATTTTATGGGTTTTCCCAATTCAATAATATTACACCCCTCCTATATATTTTTCTTACCTATCAATTCCCATTAATTATTTTCATCTTTCTACTCTGAGGATGACCGAAAGGTTGAAAACGCGTTCAGTAAAAATAAAAATAATTTTTAATTCGTGAAATAGACAAAGTAATCGAACTTTAAATATTTTTCAATATATATTTGATAGTTCAATAAGCAGAAGATTGGTAAAAAAAAAAATTGGTAAAACGAGACATTTATGCAATCATTTCGGTGACACTGTATTCAACGTAACAATTTAAAATTTAACGCAAAGATAGACTGTGATGACCCAGTGTACAGATATGAAGTGTGAAAAGTTGGGTCCAGTTGGGAAAGCCTTTGATTGGTTATCAAAAGATTCTGGGTTACGATAATGTTGGATCGATCTAATCACTGGATAATTTTGAATAAAAGGTTAAATTTTGTTTCTGGCAATTCAGAGAGTAAGTTTAGAAATGGTCAAAAAAATTTTCCAAAGGTATCGCGTAGGGTGTCAATGAAAACGCTTCTCAAAAAAAGCACTAAAAAAATTGTTGTTCCGCACTTTTATGACCATATGGATTGCTCTAGAAAAAAACTGAGAACGAGGTGTAGGTTGAACCAAAATTACATCAAATCCATGTTTGAGAACGTTTGAGAACAACTTATTGAATTCTTTAATTTTTATGTGCTTCTAAAAAGTTTCCAAAAAATCGGCCACTTTGAAACAGTTTAAAATAGGTCCCTTCCTTATTACTTTGTTATATATTTGTACCCAATTTTGAAATTTTAGGAATTCCTTTCGCTCCAAGGATTTGGAGATAGAATTTGAGTTAAAATTTAGGATTAAATTAGTATTGATATTTTTTCGACAGTTTGCTTAAGACCATATTACATTTTCCTATTTTATTGAAAAGTATTATATAATAATATTCTCTGAAAATTTAAAAAAAAAAATTTCAAATACTTTCAAAGTTATAGAGGATTACAGCGCCAAGTACTACAAGGCGCATATATATTTTGTTAAAACTTTGAATTTCTTAGAAAAACATTTTTGCAATTCGGGCATACCACAAGTTAAGGGGATGGTAACGTTAATTCAGCATAAAAAAGACCCACTTTTAAGAATTTTTTCAGACGCTACCCGTAATACAAATTTAATTAATAGATTGTAACATTATAGTACAACATACGAACAACATTTTTTTAATTTTTTAAAACAAAATATAAATAATTAATCCAACGGCAGCAAATCTTCGGAGGTGCCGCGAAAAATAGTTGTTTGTCGGTGAACAATATAACTCATGAGTGGATCATCCGAAATAAAAAAAAATGAATGATATCATTAGACAACCTCTTTCCTAAGGTATCCCTGGGAGGAATTTTATTTTTTTCGATTTTTTAATTTTTGGTGACACTTAGAATTGAAAACACCAATTTTCGTCTAAAAAATTGACCTCTTTGTTATTGTAAAATTAATAATTATGAAAAATAAAAAAAAAGCTCCCAGGGATACCTTGTCATTTATGTAAGGAAGCTGTATACAAAATTTCAAAACAATCGGTCGAGTAGATTTTAATTTAAACTGTTCACCGGTTTCAAAAATGACAAGTGTCAGAAAATCGCTTTAAAGTCTTGTATACCTGAAAATTCAAAATTAAATATGACAATTTTTTTCATATCTACCTCATTGGTTATAGTATACATTAGTATGCTTACAAAGACCCATCCATGAATAAAAGAATTCAGGGATTCCGAGAGCACAAAGCCACGTACCTGCTGGGCAGGGATACGAAAACGTATCGGAGCAACAATCGCTCAAAGTTCTATATCTTAGTTAGTTTCACTCCGATTTGTTTCAAATTTTGACACAACAATCTTAAGATGTTGTACAATCATATGAAACAATAAAAAAAAATAATGAGAAAAAAAATTTAATACGTTACGATCCCCTTAAAAACCACTTTATCTGTGCAAAAATTCACAAAATGGTAGACTTCTAAAGTTGGTGGTTTCAAAAATAGATATTTTTCGTAAAAAAAGGCGTTAGTAAGTGTAATGTGGCCTTAAAGTCCCCTAACCTTTAAACAGTTTCGAAAAATACTCGATTTAATTTATAGAAATTTCAATTTTTCATGTTAATCTCCCCGTGTGATATATCAGGTGTGTCATGTTAAGCTTAAAATAACCCAGTTCAAAAATTAGGATACTTGAAAATTACTTTCAAAGTAAAATAATATTATTATAATATAAAGTCGCCAATTTTCACGGTGGAATGAAGCATAAGTATATACTTGTGTGTATATATGTTAATAACGACCTAGTTATCTTCTTCTAGAAGACTGAAGATATTAAACAGTTTAATTAGAAAGCGATAAAATTTCAAGGAAAAAGAAACACTTGGAATGCACAATATATGTAGTGAAGCATTTGTACATAGATATGTATCGAAGACAATATAAGTCTCCCGGTGAATCTGGCCAAATTAAATATCTTTCTTTTGTGTGCAAAGGTGCTTGTTCGATACACGGTCCGTTCATATATCAATGGATTACTTAAACGGGCGTATCACTGACTGCAGAAATCATTACGAGAGGTACAGTGTGTTCCATGTGAATGAGGAAAGTTAACCTAATTTAATCGAATAATAATAATTAATATTAGAAAGGTTTACTTTGTGAAAGTTCATATTAAAAACGTGGGATCTTTGCTTTGTCACTTTTCACCTTGTCAAAAATCGTACAAACACGAGTCGATTTCGGCCATTACGCCATCATCAGGTGTTCTTTTAGGCCAGTGTTTTTCAACCTGTGGGTCGCGAAGCCTTTCTAAGAGGGTCGCAGTCTTTAAAAATAAAACCACTCTAGTTCAATATATGATATTTAATAAAGAGAAGGTTAATTAATGGTTACATTAATATGAGAGTTTCATACTTTTACGCGATCAAGTTTCAAAATTGCGACTTATTTTCAATAACAGTAAATCCGAATTTTAAATAATTGTCGTAATATAGACACTTCTTCTTTGGTTTTGTTTTATTACTCTCATTGGAGCTTGAAGTTGACGGTTGTGCATATGTTTCCAAAAACTTATCCATTTTCAATAATTACAATGAGCATAGAATTTTGAATATTAGACAATAACAAGTGAGCAACTACTAAACAAGGCAATTCAATAAATTTAAACACTAACGCGAGTTCACAATTCAAAGAATTCAAATAGATTACTCTCGGAAGTGTTAGACGGTGACGACTGTCGCACGTGCGCATGTCACTTTTTACGCCACGTGCGCCTTCAGAAGCTACTATAAGTCGTCAATTTCGATGTCGATATAAAAATACGCCTGCTTCAAGTCCTTAATTACGTATTTAATCGATACCTAACTATGGAAATAATTAATAATGATGAAATAAGAAACTTTTTGTGAAATATTTTTTGTCTCGCGTATCTTGAGAGCAAATGATGTTATTATTTTGTTTGATAAGGGTGGAACTCCCACCCTTAGGTACAGAAGGCGAAGCTCCCGGTGTAGTGCAAAGGTCGAAGCCTCTATCGGGGGTCCAGAGGAGGAGTCCCCTGAATTAAAAAAAGTTATTCAATTGCAATAGTCTTTAAGGGCATCCAATGGGAAGTTGACAGTGTCGGTAGACCTGTCCCCCAAATTTTTCGTTTAATATTAAAATTAGTATTAATATTTAAACTATTTGTTAACTCAAATTAATTTTAGAGATTATAATAATGATAATAATAATGTGTTTAACGTCCGTTTTTGAGACCATTTAGTCTATAACAGACGCCACCCACATCATTATTTGTATACTTTATTTTTCATTACACATTATACCGTTACATTATAATACATTTATGATGTGGGTGGAGGACAAGGAAAGTGGTGTGAGGACTAGGATTTGGTAGGTATGCGTCTGCAGCCGTCTTCTTAAGGAACTATGCCGATATTCATCTGGAATTGTGAAGGGAAACTGCAGAAAACTTTCACAAGCATAGCCGGCCAAGGGATTCGAACCCCCGACCTACCAGTCGGCAAGCACTAGTGCACAAGCACGCTCGGCTACTCAGCTGGCAATTAATTTTATTTTTTAAAGTATTCTTCATAGAAAATATAAATCCATTCTATCATTGTAGAATTTTCTGATTCGACAAATGGGCGCGCAAATCATTTGTCAAATACCAAATCTTCCTTACCGACTGTAAGTTCTTAATTTTACAACGTTTAACAATTGGACATCTCCTCAAGCGTTTAAAAGAAAATTATCTGATTTGTCGTCTTGATGATTGCAACACGACAACAATCCACTATTTTATGGCCGTTTTATATTTTAAAATCCACTTTTAACAAGCTTCATCGGAACCGGCGAGCAACTAATAATAATGAGTGTTAAAAGACAATAAAAATACTTCACATCATAATAGGAATAATTGTGTCAATCTAATAAAATATTCATTCCGGCCGAATCAATAAATGGATTTCATGTTTTCCATCAACCATACATCACCCCCCTCTTCCTCCCCACCACCGCATGAGTGCACCGCCCCTCATCTATATTTATAGAAAAATATAATAATAATACGACCGCACTTTTTGTGTATATATAATACGTAATGTTATTTTATGTAATTCATTAGATATAATGAAAATTAATAACGACGGACTAACGGTTCAGTTTAACTGTTCAACTACCCTACCTAATAAGTACGTGTTATAGAGTGAAAAATGTTACATGTATATTGGTATTATTGAAGTACCCACCATGTGTACACACATCACAGTGTTGCCAACGTAAATACATGTAAATTAACCGGCGATGATTAATGGGTATGATTACTTATTACTTTAAATATGGTTGGCAAGGTAATAAGTTAATATAAATAATTTTGCAACTACATAATATAGGTAATAGTGGTGGCAGTGACGTTGAGGATTTTCTATGTGGAATTGTGGAAAATTGATCATTGACAGTAAACCGATAGAATGAGAATAATAATTAGGTATTAATATTGAGTACACGGTGAGTTTTTTGTTTGGAAAACAGTTGGAAAATTGTTCGGATAACAGTTGGAGAACCGCTGGGGTTTGTCTTTGTCTCTAAAAGTGATTTTACGTATCCCTAAATTCAGGCAATCTACATGGCACTCTCAAGCGCCGCAATACCTACTCAGGAGATTTATAGCTTCTTTAATTTTCGAGCTATGATATAAACTAGGGCCTATTCGTACCGCACCAAGTCAAAGTGTCTTGCTCTTACTTTTAAGAACATTACACTTGTTTTGAAGAACTTTTGTCTTACTTTGAAGATATTTGTATGTTCCTGTCTCACTTTGATACGATGATTGTAGCATACATAGTTTATAGTCAGTAATAGCGTTCGGTATACATCGTACATATCCTTCACCCTTCTCTCAAGAACACGGAAAGTGAGACAGGAACATACAAATATCTCCAAAGTAAGACAAAAGTTCTTCAAAACAAGTGTAATGTTCTTAAAAGTAAGAGCAAGACACTTTGACTTGGTGCGGTACGAATAGCCCCTATAATATATTAATTTGTTGATAAAATTAGAAATTCGAACTTTTCTTAAATTTATTAATTTTGCGATTCAATTGAAGAAACGAACCAACGTTTAATAGATAGCCCAACAGCAGGTAGTTCATCTTTTAAAATATAGATGTCACGTTTCAAATTTTAGTTAGAAACTGTATATTTATATGTGGTTTAAACTCAATGGAAACGCGTACTTTAAAAAATTGATTTTTAAAATGCAGTTACCGTAAAACCGTCTAGACTCGGACACTTTTTTACATTTTTTGGTATAATTTTATGTTTATACATGTTTCCTTCATAGACATCACCAATAAAAGGATTACCATTAGAAAGAGCGTATATTATTTGTTATATCCCTGACCCATTTGTTTCATTATAAGTAAAAATAAAAAAAATAAAAAATAATTAGTAAGTGTCCGGGTCTACACCCAAAATTCGTCTTGACCCGGACACTTACTTAAATAATGTAATAACATGCAAACTAACATCTCCTGTCGGGGTTAGCAGAGTGTTTTATTTCGTCTGATGTCTTTGAACCTGTCAAAGGTTTCAAAACATTTTGTGGGAAGGGAGAGGGGTCAATACATAGTATGCCTCTTTATGAAGTAAACATGCGATCGCGATATGACACCAGAAGGAGGCATAAACCGCGTAATTCTGGCGGGAATATAACGTATGGATAGTGGAAGTTACAGCCAGTGCGAATCGCGGCCCTGGTGTAATAAACTGATGTGTCCGGGTCTAAACGGATATATGTATATAGCATGTATTTTTTTATATATACATCGAATATAACTTCAAACATCATTAAATGATGCGCGATAATGACGTCAAGAACAAATGTTTATTGTAGCAGGTTAATGTAGAAACGACTTACTTTGAAGATTGGTGCAAAGTGTTCGGGTCTACACCCCCTGTCCGGGTCTAGACGGTTTTACGGTACTCAAAAATATGAGACCTAAACCCTTCACCTGCTTCAAGCGTTTTTTTTTGTCAACTCTACTTTTCTGAAAATTTCGACAAAAGTAACACTCTTCCATAAGAAGTACCCGGGAGCTTTTCAAAGATAAATCCGGCCCCGGAGAAAGATGGTTCGGTCAGAAGAAAATGTCTAGGGCCACAAAGTGGACTAATTCAGCTCTGTACGTCTCAAAAAATAAAAATAACCTATTTATAATCTTGGCACTAACGAGCAGTAAATTGATACATACATAACACAAAAATCTAACTTTTCCTGTACAAGCGAAAATCTTGGGCAAATCGCGACACGCACCGTTCCACACACTTCACACCGGAGAAATCATTGTACGTATGGCACGAAGATAGCGGGGAACAACAGCTTAATGGAATTTTCACTACCATTAAATCATATATATAAGCTTATTGCTATATAGAATTAAATGTGTACAATTTTTGCATATGCGTAGATGTCCTTGGGTAAGATTTTATCTGTCGACTTTTTTTCGGTTTTGTACCGGCAGACAAAAAAAAATACGGTTGCTTGTGTATCGGAGTGTGTTCACATAAAAGATATTATGATGTATTTTACATGTAAAATATGGTTAGATATATAATTTTAAAATATGTAGAGACATGCGTTTGTATTTATTCGATGACCTTCAATATCATATTGTACGGTAAAGCTGAACGAAAAATAATCCAATTTATAAAGAGGGAAACACGTTTTCTAGTAAGTTTTCCGATTTACTGGAAACACTGAACTGGTTTTTCGTCAATTTCATTAGAAATCATCTTACAAATTTTGAAATAGAAGTCACGATGTTGGAACAAACAGATGTGGTTCTAAAGAGACGAATATCAGATGATTTTTTTCACCGCCAATCAAATAAAAAAGTAACATCATTTTTTGGGATTTATTTCAGTGACGACAGAACTTGTTTCTATTTCGTTATTTACTTATTTGTGACTACATCATTTGAGACTAACAAGATTTGAGTATTGATTTTTGAGTTTTTTGACATAGTTTCGACTTTAAACTCGCGCGGTAAAATAAATCTGACGTTTCCTGTGATGTAACATTCTATTTTTTTCATATACCTACATTGTCTTTCATAAAGTTCGTTTCATATGGAAAACTTGGTCATCCTTATTAACCTCATTGTAACTAATGTACTGTATATAGGACAAAATATTTTAGGTACGTTCAGCCCAATTTTTAAACTGATAGGAAAAATTTTTTTTTTTTTTGTTTTAAAACTTTTTCAGTTCAATTGTATAAGCATCCGGAATTATAAAAATTAAAAAAAATATTTTAATTAACAAATTTTTAAAATGTACCATATATGGGACATTAGTTATCATAGGTTCTGCTTTTCATTATACAACCCAAATAAAGTAAAGCATATTTAACACAAAATAAAGTATTTATTTCTTAAATAACAAAGTATTTATTTTTTAGAACAACAAAGATATGTATTTTTGATACAGTATTTGTTATATATCCAGTTGTTATGAATTTTAATATATAATTAAATTCATTTTTTTACATGAAAATCTCTGAAACAATTTCTAATTCAGATATATTTCCTGATTCTAGGAAATCTAGAATTCGAGTAAATCTCCTCCACACTAAGTGATGGTTTTCTGGCCATTTTCTGAAGACAACAATATCAATCTTTGTATATTATTAATAAAAAATACATAAAAATATTTATTACCTTTAACACACTTTATCCTTTATACGGTACATTAACTTTATACTGTTTTTAAATTCAAAATTTTCTAATTGTCCACGTCGAATTTATCATATAAATTAGATCTAATCTCTAAATAATTGTAATTAATAACAAATGTTTCATACAATGCGTAATATTTTCAAAAAAGTAGCAAATTTAATATAGGCATATATGCACATCGTATAAAACACGTTAAAGGTACTTGTTTGAACAGAAATTTTTAACATTGTTGTGTACAATAAAACCAAATATGATTCATATACTTTCAATAGAGGGTTTAAATTAAAGATAAAGCTTACAAAAATAAATAACAGATGATAGTACACAACAGTATTTTCTCTTAAAAATGAATGTGTCATATTTAGGACAAAAGTTTTCAACGGGTGTAAAAATTTGTTTACCGAGACGTGTTTTTTTGTGACAAAATTAAATTATCTTTCTCTTGAAAGACCAATATCTGTGACAATATTTTAACAATAATTGTGATTTTATGAATAAGCAAATTTCGAAAAATGGTATAGTAATTATTTTTTTAGAATTCATAAAATTATTTTGAACTTAGAGCCTGTTATTAAAGTGGTGTTTTGGAAAAGTGGATTTTTGAATTTTATTTTTGCAGACTGTGGTAGGTATTTAGTTGTCAGAATATTAAATTAAAAATCACAAAGTCCAGATCGGCCGGGAATCGAACTCCGGATCTCCCGGTAACTAGCCAGGCGTGTTAATCATTACACTAACGACCCATGTACTTCGACAGCCGCCCGATACAGAAACCATTCAATCACCTATGTGTATTAGTACTCTCCCTAATGCGAGAAACAGTTACAATTTTTCAATTTCAAATATTATCGAGTGCTTGTGAAACACTACTACGTATAACAAACTTTTGTTTGCATTTCAACATACGCAGTATTCATATGTTCATTTATCGTTCAGCTAAACTGAAACTTTTAAGCACTCGTATTCTTTGAATCCGGATAATTTTTTCAATCACTTTGTGATTTTTAATTTACATGTGGTTTTTGGTCATACTATACCAAAGAAATCGAGTGCTTAAAAGTTTCAGTTTAGCTGAACGATAAGTGAACATACGAATACTGCGTGTGTTGAAATGCAAACAAAAGTTTGTCATACGTAGTAATGTCTCACAAGCACTCGATAATATTTGAAATTGAAAAATTGTAACTGTTTCTCATATTAGAGAGAGTACTAATACACATAGGTGATTGAATGGTTTCTGTATCGGGCGGCTGTTGAAGTACATGGGTCGTTGGTGTAATTGTTAACATGCCTGGCTAGTTACTGGGAGATCCGGGGTTCGATTCCCGGCCGATCCGGATAATTTTTTCAATCACTTTGTGATTTTTAATTTACATGTAGTTTTTGGTCAAACTATACCAAAGAAATCGAGTGCTTAAAAGTTTCAGTTTAGCTGAAAGATAAGTGAACATACGAATACTGCGTGTGGTGAAATGCAAACAAAAGTTTGTCATACGTAGTAATGTCTCACAAACACTCGATAATATTTGAAATTGAAAAATTGTCAGATGATATGATGTCAAAATTTTACGAGGAAGTGATCGTTTTCCCGCCAAGTAACAAGCAGGCACTAAATTATTTTTGAAAAAATCAATAGTAAAAAAGTTTCCTATATGGAACGAACTTTATGAAAGACACTGTATATTGTTAAATATTAAACTCTTTAAAATATATAGTAGCAAAGTCTGTATGGCATACGCCAACTATATAAATTTTAAACATACTTTTCTCAGTCAGTACGACTGACATCATCTTCATCCTAAAATATACTAAAGAAATTACTATTTTTTTTTCAACAACAAAGTAGAATTCCTCTTTAAATTAGAAAGAGATTCTTCTATGCTTTAGTTTTGGCTCAAACTTAAAGTGCTACGGGCGCAATAATTCCGTCAAATTTTCTGGATATGGTCGATGCAGTTCTACGTTATAGATTGTGATTTCTATTAGTTTCGACTAAACACACACACAATAATAGTTAGTCCAGTCAAAGAAAAGTTTCTTTGTCTCTAAGTTGATGCTTTTGTGCTGCTTAGTTTATATATTACGTTTAAAAATTCCTTTGTACATTGCAATGAAAATGGCATAGTTTAACGTATATATACGTATTGGTGAAAGTAACGTGCACTGCCTACATTTAGGGGCTCTTCAACGATTTCAAATTTTATTTAGTTGGAAAAAACGATCGTAATTCACGTCTTTAGTCTAGTGATGTCGGGCCGAGAAGCAGTTAATCGATTAATCGACTAAAATTGTTTGTCTAATAAAATTAGTCATTAGTCGAAAATATCGAGCACAGAGTAGTCGAATAATCGACTAAATCTTTAGTCGAATTCATGGTAAGGTAACGACGTTTATTTTCAAATTTAATTATGGACTTTTAATATTTTTCTTTTAAGAAAAAGAAAGATATGAAATATCACAATATATTAATCACATAAAAGTGAAAAATCATATAGATAGATAATTTTTTAGTTTCGATTTTTTGAAGTCCAATAAATAATACAGAAAAATTGTTAAATTAGTCGTTTTTAGTCATTTGAAAAAAATTTAACCATTTTAATCATGTAATCGAAGGTAAAATAGTCGACTAAAATATGACTAAATGTAAGCAAAATTAGTCGACTAAACCGACTAATCGATTAATTATCCGACATCACTAGTCTTTACTAGTGATGTCGAGCCGAGGAGCAGTTAGTCGATTAATCAACTAATATTGTTTTTCAGACAAAATTAGTCATTAGTCGAAAATATCGAGCATAGAATAGTTGATCAATCGACTAAATTTTTAGTCGAATCATGAATAGGGTAACTGATATAACTCTCAAAAACGAAGTTTTCTTTTGAATTTAATTTTTGACATTTAATATTTTTCTTTTTAAAAAAAAAAAAAAAGATATATAAGGAGATATCACAATACGTTAATCACATAAAAGTGAAAAATCATACAAATAGGTAATTTTTTAGTTTTCATTTCTTGAAGTCCAATGAATAATATAAAAAAAAATTGTTAAATTAGTCGTTTTTAGTCATTTAAAAAAAATTAATCATTTTTTTCATTTAATCGAAGGCAAAATAGTCGACTAAAAAAGTGACTAAATGGAAACAAAATTAGTCGACTAAACCCGGTTTAGTTAACTAATTTTATTTACTTTTAGTCACTATTTAATCGACTATTTTATTGTCGACTAAATAACTAAAATGACTAATATTTTTTCTAAGACTCGAAAAAAATGAAAACTAAAAATTATCTGTTTTATTACTTTTTTACTTTTATGTGACATTGTAATATGAATATAGTTATAGGGTAAAAGCCCCGATTGTGGAACACTATTTTTAGGTATTTCATCAAACTTGCTTACAAAAATTAATAAATGAATTAAACACCCATTTTTTTTTCTTAATAAGCATGAAACCAAGTTTTTTTAATCCAATGAATATGTTTTTAAGAAAATATAACCCAAAAATTTTGATTTATTAATGTTTTGTTTTATAATTTGTTGACATCTATAAAAAAACGGACAGAAAATATTAACACCCTTTAAAAAATCAGCACATTGACACCTAAAAAAGAACACGTATGTACGAACATGAGATACATCAGATACATCTTTTGCCATCTTTTCACTCTATGACATAGAGTGACATCTAGTAGTAAATAGAATGTCAAATTAAAAAATATAGAATGGTTTAAATATTCGATAAAATAAGCGACCAAAATCACAGAATATACCAAAATACCACAGAAAAATACTATATTTTGTTTCGCCATCTATGTATTTTGGTAAAGTTCTAATCAATTCTAAACCTTCTAAACTAACTTATCAAAATGGCTACAATTTTTCATTATTAATAAAATTTTGCAACTTTAAATCAATATTTTTTTATTTATCAATTGACGATACGCTCCGAAATAAAAAAAAATATTAAAAATTTTACGATTTTAAAGCAGTAAGTAAATATTTTAGACTCAAAAAGAAATTAAAGCTATTTATAATATAAATTTTTAGTTATTTTACGTACATGATTTTAGTTAAATACACAGGTTATATGTGTACTCAAAGAAATACACATATATATAAATTACATTTAAACCGAATAAAAAGATGATTTAGCTCTTATAATCTATTAACTGGACTAATAAAAATTATTTGTATAGTTTTATTGCGCTAACTTCGAAAATTAACTGAAAAATGTTGAAATTTATAAGGCATGTGTTTCTATAAATAAGCATTGATCAAACGCAAAAGAGACACATTTAGCAAAAACTGTTTAATTTATATATGTATTTCTTTAATTAAGTAAAGAAACATTAAATGTGAGATGAATTTAAATTGAAAAACAATCATTCTATTAATAATAATTTTTGTTATCAGACGTTTCTTTCAGAAATAACTTCATTAAGATATAAATGTCAAAACTGTTTTTCTATTGGATCGCGTTCCACAAACGGGGCTTTTACCCTATATTCTTTTTTTTTTTTAAATAAAAATAAAAGTAATTAAATTCAAAACATTGTTTGTGAAAGAGTTACATAGCTGTTACCCTATTCATGAATTTGTCGATTAATCGACTATTCTATGCTCAATATTTTGACCAAATATATGACCAATTTTGTCTGAAAAATAACTTTAGTCGATTAATCGATTAACTGCATCTTGTGCTCGACGTTACTAATCTCTACACTTGACGAACATCTTAAACAAAGCTGTTTATCTGACGAGAGTTGCTCGGGTTAATAAAATGACTGACACACTCACTATTCAATAAAGGCAATTACGTTACTTGCCCCTGAATATATGCAATGCATATGACATTTCCAATCACCCAAGTACCAAATATTTACATATTATGAATATCGTACGTACAGGTACCACCGATTCCATCGAAAACTATGTTTTTAATTAATCCACGATCGAAACCCACTCACCACTCGGTAAGTGGGTCATCAATATTAATTATTAATGATTAGAACAGAATTAAATTAAGGTTGTAATAATTTATTATTCGATATGCTGTGAGTCAAACGTAATAATAGTACCGACGAGTCGATAGTCTAATGAAATTTTTTATTTCTACGTGGAAGAAAATCGATTACTAATGCGTACGGAAATTAAACTCAACTTGAATGAAATTTTTCGATAGGTACATAAAAACCAATTCCGGAAATATTATGAAATTTAAAAATAATAAAAAATTGATTAATTGTCTCCGTGGGTTTGCCCAGTGAATCGGATGAGTTTATAAGGTGTTATATCACTTTGGAATTTCTTTTCAATTTATTGATGATGTCAATGATGTATTAAGGGGAGAGTTCACGCCAGAAACGGCTAATAAACTAAATTTTTTTCGAATCTCGTTTTTTGTTTTTATTTTGTTCTGTGGTTTTTTACAAACACGGTGATATATAAAACATGGCCAAAAAAATTTTTTTCAAGTAGAAAACTATTTATTTGTGAGCTGCTGTACAGCCAGATTGCTGCTCCTTTGCAGACAACGCTCGCCCCCCCCCCCTCGCGATTTGATCAGTAAATTTAGTTTTTATGTGTACATGAGTTATAGTATGCGCTGAGATAATGTTCTTTCTTTTTTGTATGCCTTTGTAGACGTTTTAATAAACAGTGAGTAAACCGCTTCTTTTGTTATTATTTTTGTTTTTTACCGTTTTCCGAAAGTTGTGTTTTTCCCGACAAGCAAAATCATATCTCAAGTTTTAGAAAAGATAGTCTTAATTTTTTTTTAAATTTTGTTCATAAACATATTGCGCATAAAGTGGAGTATGCTTTTTCCATTTGAACAGTTGTAACTATTTTTAAAAAAATTTTTAAATAAAAAATTGGGTTTTATAATTTGTAGAAGTTTGGAATTACAATTTTATAGTTAATTTTTAAAATTACCTGAAACCCATACTCAGGTTTATAGACAGGTCCTTTAGGAATAAAATAATGAAAAAATATTTAAAAAATTTTCATTACTTTTTGAGATATGGGGTTCCTTGTAAATGCTTAAAAACTTGTAAAAAAGGGCCCCGTCCCCCCACAGGGAAGAGTAATGAATGTTTCAAAAACAAAATTTTCTGTTTAAAATCCTCCCTAATTTGAAAAAAAATTTCAACAAGCAAAATAATCATAAATAAAAAAGTTGGTTTTTTATTTGAATTCCCCCCTTAACATCTCTAGAATGACGTCCAAAAGGTATTATGGCTTTGATCCGATTTCTAGAACGACTTCGAGCAGTTGAAAACATTTAAATAAAAACGCCAGTCTGCTGTGCGTAACAAATTTGGAATATCTTAGCTTGGTCAATAACTTTCTTTCATTACTTTATTTCGCTACTTTTTCTATATTTTCATAGATAATTTAACTCATGTGTACCAAGTTCCATAAGAATATTGTAGTTCTTTTCACTTTTACCATGGAAAAAAATTTAGAACAGTTTTTTACAGCGAAAAAAATGGTACAAAACATTTTATTGGTCATTTCACTGTAGGTAAACACGATAAAAATGAAACAAAAATTCGTACTGGTAAAGTTAAATGATTTCAGAACAATGGTAACAATGTATTAAATAATAATATGAACAATTATACTAATTTATTTTATTCGTTAAACTGTTTTACCCTATTACACTTGATTTTTATATTTTTTCTGAATAAATTTGTGTTTTCTACAACTCAAATTTCTTGTCTAAAAGCAATTTAACTCGAAGAACTGTCAACTAACAAAAACTCTTTAGCTTCGCTGTCGCGTTTTTGTTAGTTGACAGTTCTTCTAGTTAAATTGCTAGGCAACAATTTCGTAAGACAAACCCAAATTTATTCGAAAAAATACAAACCTCTCGTGTGAGTGATAATTCAAAAATGATAGGTGTAAACTCACAAAACGGTAAATACGTTTTATGAGTTTTTCTTAAAACTACATTTTCCAAAATGGTGGGCAAGAAAACTCCAGCAATTTTCATTCGATCGATTTGAAATTTTACCTGGTTAACAAATTTTCAAACTGGTGCCATTCAACGATAAATCAATATTTTGTCTGGCCCTTGTTTGAAAATTTTAATGCTCCCCAACATGAACCCTTCGAAGAAAAGTGTCTGCGTTCAATCTGCGCCCGTGTCGCCTTTAATTTGTAAATTGGGAGGGGGGAAGAATTTCTTTTTTTGTATATCCACCGCAGATCATATTTAATTCAATTATAAAAAGTTTTGCGTCGATTACGTTATTCGTTACCGAGAAAAACAATTTTCGAATAGAAAACCTTATTTTCTGACATTTCAAAGTGTTTCAAAACGCCTTAACATAATTTTAATGAGTTTAGAAAAATGTATATAATATTTGTTTGTCAATGGCAACTCTCAAAAAACTCACATGGCATATATATATATATATATATATATATATATATATATATATATATACCATGCGAGTTTTTTGAAAGTTGCCATTTTTATTACAACCACATTTGAATGATATAAATGGTACTGGAAAAGGTTCTTTTCTTGGACGTAATTGAAATATAACCAACCAGAACACTATCGGTTGAAGCAGCCTCAAGTACATATGCATATTTTTACCGCCTAACTAACAAAGTAAAGAAATATATTAAAAAATTAAGCTTGCGTAAAAAAATTTTTTTTGCTCATGTGCTCATTTATGTTGTTAATTAATGCATTAGATCAGCTTTATCGAAAAATTAATATGTAATCTCATTTAAAACTCTATATTGTTTGTATCATAGCTCGAAAACCATAAGGGCTATGAAGCTCCTGACTATAGCAATCGGTTGCCCCCGTCGATATCTACAACTCTTATTTGAACAATTTTTTGATTAAATCAACGGTTTGGCTGTAATAAAAATTGCAACTCTCAAAAAACTAACACAGTATATATATATATATATATATATATAATGTTATCTTTATAGAACAATTAAAATCTATTGCCGCTAACGGATTTTTTTATTGATGAGAAGGGTTCGCTTCGGTTGCCAAATATATAGCTATAAATACAGCTGCAGTGATTGTAGCGCAGTACCGGGGGATTAGATATAAAACAAACAATTAAAATTGGTAAAAAAGCACAATTATTACAATTTAAAATTTATTTGATCAAGACGTGTCTACTTTGGCGGAGAACGGGGTGTAACAGTTTTGGACAGTATCAGTTTCAAAGTAGGTCGGACTGTCGAACTTGTACTGTATCAATTTCAATTACCGTCTCTATGTGCACGCTTGTCAGCTTGCGTTGAAGTTTATCAAATATTTGCAATGGAATGGTTGGATGCCCAACGGTTCTTTAACGAGTGTTACGCCACTGATAACGGTATTCCGTGGTGTTTATTTAATGAAAATATCAACTATATCTGTTACTTTTACAGCGAAAACGAAACAGAAGATATGACGTCCAATTAAACGCTTTAAGAAAATGATAAGAAAATTATGGTAAAAAAAACTGTAAGAGAAAATTTTAAAAAATTGTAATCACTTTCAGTGAGAATTTAAAGATAAAACGGTCATGACATCTTCTGGAAACCTAGAAAAATAAGTTTGGAAAGATATAATATGTTTTTTGGGTTGAAAAATTATGTTGAAAAATTTCTTGGAAATGTAATTTCACAAAATGAAAATGAAATTATAATTGAAATAAAACAGTACAACTAAGGAATCATGAGGAAATAAATTATTTCAATCCTTAGATTAGTATTTCTATTATTTGGATTAAGGTTAAAAAAGAAGTTTGGAAAATTTGTCAGAAAATTTTTTTATCCACTTTGATGAAAGTCCCCGTGTTAGCATAGTAAAGTTTTCATTGTATTCCACATTTCGTCCCCATTTCATTTACAGTAGGCAAAACACAGCCAGGTTGGACGTAGTATCCTGAACCGAAAATTTGGACCGTTTTAGGATTTTGGCTGTCATTGTGCCACTTCGGCACTAACGGTTTGATTGCACTCCTGATTGTACCGGTAATGAAGAAAATTTCTAGTTTACGCCCTGCCAAAATAACTGGTGACTGTACTTTTGGTTTTATCGGAAATAAAACAAAAAATTTGATCCTGAGAAAAAGTGGCCACGAATATGTTTTTGGAAACAAAGAAATCCACAAAAACTAAAAATATCTCACTATAGGAACGATCCAATTTTTCTTGATCCATTGTCACTAACCAATAATTCTAACCTCGTTGATATATTTTTTAAACTACAATAAATGACTCATTTTGTTTCGGTCACGTGATTTCATTTACGGAATAAACTTTGTCAAATAACTTTATTTTACTTATTATAAACTTTTCATTTCAAAATTATGAAAATCAATTTTGGTACCAACTCACAATAAAACAAAACGAAACGAAACGAAACAAAAAATGTAATCTGACACCATATTTTGTTTCGAACGTGAAAAACATTAACCTAAAAAACAAAAACAGGCGGGAAAATGAAGTAGTGTACGTGTGAGTAATGTCTACGTCAAACATATGAATATGAAATTTTTAGAATAATAATATGTTCGAATTTATTGTTGAGAAACACGTCATTTTTAAATTGTTCATTTTTTTTTTATTTTTGAATAATTAATTCACTTTCGTTCGATAAATTTTTTAACCTGTACAACAAAACAATAAAAAAAACGCACCCACTTTCAAAAAATACACTTCTATTCAAACCAAAAAAACAAATCACACATCACTGTGTTGCAGTTGCAGTTGCAGTTGCAGATATCGTGCTGCAGTTTCGCTAACACAAACACTTTTCGCATATAAAATACTTTTGATATATCATTTGCGTTAACTGCACGCTCGAGGAGAAAGGAATATATTGTACGTCAGTCAGGTTTTCGGTGAACGTTGGCTGCACGACGGACGGTTGTAGACGCGCTCCTAGACAACCGGTGTGTGTTCGTGTGTGTGGTATACTGTATAATGATATCCAACACTCGTCAGTCTGTTGTGATCTGTGTGTGTGTCTGTGCCCGTGTGTGCATGTGGTTGTAATGGGACATCCCCGGCCACATACGGACCCTCTCGATACTTGCCGAATATTTACAATGCGCGCCATACACATTACGTTACATTATAATATACATATAATATAATCATTTTATGTATTTAAAATAAATTGAATTATTTTAAACTATAGATGTATACATGACGTGTGGTTATATGTGAATATAATATTAGGGATGAATATTAGGGACGGGGTGTTTTCAGATACTATGGGTGTGTCAACTTTAAGGAGATGTAAAAAAAAATTTACAAAAATATTGTAAATAATTTTTTAAATAAACAAACCATTATATACAGGGTGTAAAAAAAATAACTCTCGTCCTTCTGAGGACATTAAAACCATGCAGAAATATTTTCAGAATTAACAGTTTGAGAAAATCGTCAATTAACTGGCTACATGAAGTGTCAAAATTTTTCTAAGTACGACGCTGTCTAAATTATGCATAAATACCTTCTTATTATCAAAGGTAGAAATTAATTTGATTTGTTTAATTTAATTTTATAAAATTTTAAAAAATATATACTTTTTTAGAACAGGGGGTAATTGGGGGTAATTTGAAAAAAAATATAATTTTAAATAAAGAAGCCATTAATAGGTAATCCTATACATATAATAGAACTATAAGACGACCGTTTCTGTACATGGAATACTTTTTGAAAATTTTGCTGGTACTGTAAATAGTTATCAATGTAGATATCAAAACAGCGATTATTAAAATTTTTGTCTGTCCCTGTGTGTGTGCGTGTCTGTTCACGCATCACGCAAAAATTACTGGACGGATTTTAATAAAATTTGGGGTACTGATTACCTGGATCAATATCTAAGATACTTTTTACTCCGGGAAAATGTCTAATTCCCACGGGAAAATGGAAAAACCATGTTGAACATATGCACACATTACGCAAAAACTATTAAACGGATTTTGATGCAATTTGGTGTGGTGATAACTTATGACATGAGTTAACATGTAAGATACTTTTCATTCCAGGAAAGTGTCTCATCCCCACGGGAAAATAGAAAAACCATTTTGAACATGTGCACACATTACGCAAAAACTATTGAACGGTATTTGATGCAATTTGGTGTGGTGATAACTTATGACCTGAGTTAACATGTAAGATACTTTTTATTCCAGGAAAGTGTCTCATCCCCACGGGAAAATAGAAAAACCATTTTGAACATGTGCACACATTACGCAAAAACAATTAAACGGATTTTTATGAAATTTGGTGTGGTGATAACTTATTACCTGCGTCAACATTTAGGATACTTTTTATTACAGGAAACTGCTTTCTTCCCTCGGAAAAATATAAAAATCATTTGTATTTCTTCGTTCTCTACAAATACTTTATAATAATTATACATATATATTTCTCATTTATTTTACGCGCGAACGACGCCGCGGGTACAGTTCGTATTTAATAAAGAAATTCCTTACACATATTTATAGTACGTATAAATATGTTAACCATGTCACAAACGAGAAATCAAAAATTTTGTTGAATTTCTTCTTGGATAATAATGACGTAGAACACATTTTTCACGTAATAAGTATCAGAATTCTGATTTAATTAATATTTCTATTCGCCATAAAATAGATAAAAATAACTTTACAACAAATTTAGTCTTATGAAATAAAAATTTTATCTATTTTACAGCATTTTACTAATAATTTGAATCGATAGTTTTGCAAGACGTTTCTTAACATTGAAATATACCATAATACAAAATTTCATATAGTGAGGACTATTTCTATTTTAAATTACTTTCGAATTTTCGAAAATCTGATTGCCTACATTTCCGAGAAATTCACTTTGGAGTGAAACTTGTTATAATAATAGGATACCTTTAGAATTTGAATATAATAAAACAGTAAAATGTTGGAAGTTCAAAAATCTTGGATGTGTTCTCCAGCCAGACACGTCCGATTCCGGAAACCTCAAAAAAATAAGCTATTGCAAAAATTTGCCAAAATTTAAAAGTTTTTCCAATTTTTTTTACATTATGGTAAAGCGCGAAGAAAATCACAAAAGATACATTTTGGACCATTATTCTAGGTAAGCGGGTTTTCGAGAAAAAGTAACTTTTATGATCGGAAATTCGCTATGTTATGTAGAATGTTGCGACAGGGGTATTTTAGGAACTAAGGGTATCGAATTTTAATTAATAGCGAATGAAAACTTACTTACTAATATGAAAACTAGCTTTTGTCCGCGACTTCATTCACGTGAGAATCAATAATGACACGGTGGATACTACTTGTTAATTTTTAACGACTTAACGCAGACGAAATTGCGGACAAAAATTAATATATAATAAATTTAGCGTCAAGATAATTTAGGCTGTCAGACGTCGTAAAAAAGTATATAAAAAAGTAAATTAAAAAATACATAAACCCCACACGAAAAAATGAGATATGATACCTTGTTATATCAGAAGGTTCGTGAAGTGCGGAATGGCCACACTTGTTTCAACAAAATGAAGATTACATTACTGTTTCGTTGGTATATCGAACATTGAAAAACCCGACTGCCTAAAAACCGAAATAAAAGGAAACCAAGCAAGATGAAGTAGGAAAAAAGAAAAATAAATAAAAAGTATAGTAGTCGAAAACATACATGTTGTAACAAATTGAACAGAAATATCTGATGCCTCTTCTTTCATTTCCTTTCTAACTTTTTAAGCAATCGGGTTTTCTATAGATTATAATATATAATATAGATTATAATCTTTTAATTTACGTATTTATATTATAATATATAATATAGATTATAATCTTTTAATTTACGTATTTTGTTTTTTCAGTTTATTTGAACGTTCGGTTATATTTGAATTTTTCATACTATGTCTTTTTTTATCCATAAAAAAAGTTATATCCTCAGTAACCTGAATCATCCTGTACTATAATATAATAAAAAACGATTGAAAAACAATTATTTCAAAAACAATAAAAGTTTTAAATAAACAATCGGCGTATTTTATTGATAATATCGAAATTTAAACAATTGAAATTTATACATAGATAATTATATTTATATATTTGGGGTGGAATTAAAACTTTTTAAATTAACTCAACAATAATTGGTAATTTATTGAGTTCACTATATCTGGTTGTTAATGCAATTGAAAATTTAGTGAAACATTTTTATGGTAGAAATCTACTTTTATTATCTACCATGGTTATGTAATCCAGTTATAATTTTTCTGATAAAATTTATTTTTGTAAATAAATATTTTTTCAGACACAATTGGGCCAAATAGCACATTTTCTTCAACGTGACTAACAAATATTGCAATTGCTTACAAAATTCAAAATGTTTTTTTAGAATTAAACCGTTTTGCGACGAAATTGTAAATATTAAAATATTTGATAGGCCAAGAAAAGATTTTAGGTAAGGAAAAACACAAAGACAAAGTGCGTTTATTCACTTAAATTCCGTGGTTTGAATGTGGACTGAATTTTGGCCGATTTTCTAGGCGTACAGCCTAACAGAAAAATTATATCCAAAAAATTAGTCATATTTGTCATAGAAAATAAGTCTTGTGGCCATTCTTACACGAAAGTTGTTCAAACTTTACGAACGAATCTAATTAATTTTATATTTGTAGCTATTACTTGAAATACTTACTATTCAACAAAAATTGAACTTGATGACGTCATCGCGTATACCAAATTTTTTTAAAAGCTCCAACAACCATAATTTTGGTACTGTCCCTCTAGATAATCTATCTAACAAGTAAAGGTCCCGAGGCCGGACCTATCGATTTTGATGAAACTTAAATATGTTGTAGAACACTAAAAATTAAGGGACACGTATTTTTTTTTATCTGCGGAAAAACGGTTTGAAGGGGTGAAATCGCCCTCCAAAAATTGGGGTAAAAATTTAATTTTTCAAATATCTCGAAAACAGTAAGAGATAGAGCAAAAGTTTAAATTGGCGATATTACTCTTTTTTAAAGAGCTATCTATTGGTATGCAATTTGTTCAAATTACATCAACAGGGGTGGTTGGAGGTTAAAATTTGGGGGTTAATTTTGCAAAAAGGGGGTGAAAAATAAATAATATAAAAATTTTGTTTACAGATTTGAAATCTACGTCAAAAAATCTAATTGACCTGTTTTTGCTCAATATCCTAATATTAAGTCTAGGGGTAGTTAACTAGAGGGTGACTATGTCGAATAATCGTACTATTTGGGTATTTCAAGAAGTTCTTCTTCATGGAAAATAGCTTAAGACAATTAGAATAACGTAGAAATGAAATTCTCAAATTCAAAATTGAGTTTGAGCAACATTGGAGAGGGGGTGAGTCACCCTCTTAAATTACATACTAGTTTACATACACTAATTTTTGCAATTAACACACTGACAGGGGGTAATAATGTCACAATAGATGGTTCTGAAGTTAGGCTATCGTATGAAGGTTTTTATTTGGTTTCGTTATTTTAGGTTAGGTTATGTAATTTTCGGTATCGATAATTTTCGATAAGGAAAACTATAATATCCATTAAAAAACAAACCTAATAAAGACCTTACATATGATAGTCCAACTTCAGAACCACTTATTGTGACATTATTTTACCGACTATCAGTGTGTTAATAGCAAAAATTAGTGTATATAAACTAGTATGTAATTTAAGAGGGTGACTCACCCCCTCTCCAATGTTGCTCAAACTCAATTTTGAATTCGAGAATTTCATTTCTACGTTATTCTAATTGTCTTAAGCTATTTTCCATGAAGAAGAACTTCTTCAAATACCCAAATTGTACGACTATTCGACACAGTCACCCCCTAGTTAACTACCCCTAGACTTAATATTAGGATATTGAGCAAAAACAGGTCAATTAGATTTTTTGACGTAGATTTCAAATCTGTAAACAAAATTTTTATATTGTTTATTTTTCACCCCCTTTTTGCAAAATTAACCCCCAAATTTTAACCCCCAACCACCCCTGTTGATGTAATATGAACAAATTGCATATTAATAGATAGCTCTTTAAAAAAGAGCAATATCGCCAATTTAAACTTTTGCTCTATCTCTTACTGTTTTCGAGATATTTGAAAAATTAAATTTTTATCCCAATTTTTGGAGGGCGATTTCACCCCTTCAAACCGTTTTTCCGCAGATAAAAAAGAATACGTGTCCCTTAGTTTTTAGTGTTCTACAATATATTTAAGTTTCATCGAAATCGATAGGTCCGGCCTCGGGACCTTTACTTGTAAGAAGCTGCAGTGAAATTTCAAGTCAACCAGCTGAAAATTACCGCTGTTATCTTGCCCATCGTTTTGGAAAATGTAGTTTCGAGAAAAACTTATGTACAGCTCCAAAACGTGTTTATCGTTTTGTGTATTTATATGAGTACTTATCATTTTTGAGTTATTTATGGAAATATAGGAAAAGTAACGATTAACCAAGCTGAGAAATTCCAAAATGTTATGCGCAGAAAAGCGGAGTTTTTAAGGGGAGATTCGCGTAAAAAACATCAAAAATCAATCTTTTTCTATTTATTATTATTATTTTTTTATACAAATAAATACTTTATTAAAAAACAAAATATACATAAAACAATGTTTGTACATGTCTTCAGATTGCAAATTTTTTTAAAAATAATTCAAAAATATAGTAAGTATAAATGGCTTTAAAGTTAACACTGCGAGATTTTCCCACCTTGATGGTTCCTCGCGTTCTGAAATCCCCAGTGAATCAAAATAAAAAAAATCAAGAATTTTCTAAAAACACACATATATAGTAATGACGCTAACTAGGATCTAAAAAAAAAAAATAAAAAAAAATAAAAAAATAAAAAACCAGCGAGAAATCGCATTTTGAAAATAAATTTTCAAAAATCACCACTTTTTCTCGACTATAAACAGCCGCCATTTTGAAAATATATTATTGAATTGAAAGATACTAGTCCCTGCCAAAATGACGGTATCGAAGAATAATATGCATTTTTATTTATGTCGATATCTCAAATACTTTTTGAGATACATGAGGAACCATGTCAGAAAACGTACTTCCAAGAAAAAAAGCACTTAAACATTTTTTAAATTGATTTATAGTAAAGTGCGTGCACTAAAATGCCCAAAACTTTTTCATTTTTTTTTTAAATCTTAGGAGAATATTTTTAACACCTTAAGAAAAATAATTAGGAAGAAAATAAAATCGATATTTTTGTTTTTCTGGCGAATCTCCCCTTAAACGTTTTCAACCTCTCAAAGTTGTTTCAGAAATCGCCGTCAAAATGATTTTTAAAATACTTCCACAGTTATAATTCCTTCTAAATGTCACTCTAGAGACGCTAATACATCCTTTAAGTTAATAAAAAATTTTGGTTTCAAAGTAATGTAACGCCTTAAACCACGAATAATTTTACAATTTGTAATTTTTTTTGTGTGTTGGTGTTGACGCAGGGGAAATTGACGATTGTTTTTAATAAACTCTGTAAATGTCAATGTGTTGGTGGTGGTGGTGGTTATCAAAGTTATCACATCATAAAATACAATGTCCACAGGCCAATCGCACGTGAATAAAATTTGGGCTCGGTACCGTGCGGGGGGCGGGCAAAGGGTTAACCGGAATTATCAACAATATAGTTTTATTTTGCAACACATGTGTAAACTGCCTAACATGTACCTATCTATATGTATATACAAATAAATGGCAAATATAAACATTTATATACGTACAGTGCCGTATATAAAATTGGGGTAACATAGCCTATAACAAAGGTTGAGTGATTTAACATTGGAAAAAATCGATTGTTACGAGGACGTGGAAGCTATGTGCCACTCCCAATATATTACTCATTATTTTCATTTACGAAAAATAAAAATTTATTAGAACTGTAATGCGAGTTTTTGCTTAGCATCACAAATTTACACCCACTTTTACCCTATTATTGCTGTGCCCAGTTGTGATGCTATAGTACAGCATACCCTTTTTTTATGCGATAACTCAAAACGCTCAAAACCTCACGATTTCCTCAGAAGTTGGTTTAATTTCTAAATAAGATAAAGCATTAATTTGCACATGAAAACATTTTATTTCAATTTTTGTAATACAGCTGAACCTTTTTTTATGCGGTCCCCTTTTTGTGAGATTTTTTTTATGCAAATTTTTTATGCGGTTTATAAATAAAATGGTCATTAAAATGCATAATGTGAATCAAAATCAAGAGAAAGTAAGAAACTTAAACATTAATTATAATAACTTTCTTTGATAAAAATACTATGGTTTTTAAGCATTTAATCAGTACATTGCATAAGAATATAATTTATTGCATCATTTAATTTTTTCACAGATGTATTTTTTACAATTTTCATAATATTATAAAAATAAAATAAAATGTTTCCGTGTGTAAATTAATGCTTTATCTAGTTTAGAAAAGCAACTTCTAAACAAATCGTGAGATTCTAAGCATTTTGAGTTATGTATTTTCGAATTTATGAACCTTTTTTTACAATCTGGACCGAACTAAACTTTCTCTAGATAGCTCTATTTATGATGTTTTTGAATATATTTTTTTGTGCGATTTTTCATGCGGTCCCTATCTATCTATCGCATAAAAAAAGGTTCATCTGTACTATAGAAATAGCAATGAATATATATGTAAGGAAATTTTATGTTACAATAACTTATATTCTTCTTGTCTTCTCTTCTTTAATCCCTACAAACAATCAACAACTAACTTTATCGCAAATTAATGTTCAAATTTTTTACTTTTTCTTACTCTCCTTCCATATTACATACTTTAATGGGCGCATCGCATAAAAACAATTTTTTCCGTATTAATCATAAACCCATATTTTACGAACGGCACTGTATTATGCACCATAAATGCATATAAATAGTACGGCCATTATAATATCTACACATATACGGCCATATGGACGCAAGTGTAGACAATTTAAATGTAAACAACATACGGTGATGACAGTAATAACGGGCCGTGTGAAATGGAGGGGCCCACGAGCCCCTCCACACTGATAGGCGGCCGGAATGAGTAGCAGCGCACGAGTGTCGGTAACAATTAGTGTAAACGAAATAGTTTAAAACATTTATCACATTGTATTGTCACCACAAAGTGTACAAAGTTGTAGCTAGATGGCAACACTGAAGCTGGCTGTATAGTGTGTTTATTATTTTGTCCCTGTTTTCATACGTGTCGGAACATTTTGTTTTATATGAAGACATAAATAATTGTTTATTATGGATAATTGTGCTGCATAATGGAGGCCAACCATACTGCTGCATTTTTACTGCTACAATGCCCGGAGTTTACTGTCGCATATATACTTAGTTATTGTTTTTATTACATATGTACATTGACGAAATAATAATATCTTTTAATGGAATGGATGGATAAATACATGCCAATTTTTTTTCTGATATATGCATATTTTAAAACAAAATACAGCTGAACCATTTCCTGTGCGGTAGATAGGGACCGTATAAAAAAAATCGCACAAAAATAATATATTTAAAATTATCATAAATAGCTATAAAAAGGTTAGTTTGATATTAATAGATTTGAGCGTTACTTTATGGTATTCCATATTTGTAAATAATAAACGAATATTTTACTTCGCAAAAATACCACTTTTATTTTGAAACTGTGATAATATTGAAAGCTCGTGCCTGCTCGCACTCTTTACAATATTAATAGATTTGAGCGTTACTTTATGGTATTCCATATTTGTACTCAATATTGTCACAGTTTCAAAATAAAAGTGGTATTTTTGCCAAGTAAAATATTTGTTTAAGGTTAGTTTGGGCCAGATTGTAAAAAAAAAACTTTTTTAAGCGGTGGATCGGGACCGCATAAAAAAAGTTTCATAGAAAATACTTAACTCAAAACGCTTAAAACTTTATAATTTCAATAGAAGTTGCTTTTCTAAACAAGATAAAGCCTTAATTTACAGGTAGAAACATTTTATTTCATTTTTATATTATGAAAATTTTGAAAGATACACCTATAAAAAAAATTAAATGATGCAATAACTTATGTTTTTATACAATGTATTGATTCAATGCTTAAAAGCGATTAAAAAGTATTTTTATCAAAGAACGTTATTATAGTAAATGTTTCAGTTTCTTACTGTATCTAATTGATTTTGATTCATATTATGCATTTTAATGGCCATTTTTAAAAACCGCATAAAAAAAGCCACACACGAAAAGACCGCATAAAAAAAGGTTTAGCTGTATTATATGTAGATTTGAATATAATGCCAAAATGTATAAAAATTTAACAATATCTTCCCACTGGTTTGGCATCTGATAAAATTGGAACAAATTAAAAATGCAGTATTTTGATGAAAAGACAATAAAATATGACAGGGTAATAAAGATGATGTTAAGGGGGTGAGTGTTTGTTTAGGTCACGATTAAATTGGCTCTCGAAACAGTTGAACTAAAATTGTAGATGTAACACTTGTATTTAGATTTTTGTGATTTAAAATTTTATGAAGAGCGCTGGTAATCGTTGTAAAATTTAATGATTTGGGTTAGAGTCAAATTAAAATACGATCAGTTGAAAATTTTCACTTAATAACATCACCAAATATAATGTTTTAAAAACGTTAAAACAGCGGAATTTTAATTATCGAGAGATTAAAATCAATTAATGACTCCAATCAAATTTGATTATTTTTGTAAGAATAAAAATTACAATTTCAGATTTAAATTAATTTCAATTTGTCCGGTTTTTGAAAAATTTATCAACTCTGTATCAGGCGCGCATTATGTAAGGGTTCCTTAGTAGCTAGAGTTTTCACAACTTTACAAAAAAAAATGAAAAATCCTCATTTTGGAGCACAGTATTACGTAAATGGGATTCAAAATGGTACAAGGGACTATAGCTACATTTTAAGAACCCATTTTAATAATATCGGTTTATGCCCACCTTAAAATATGGAAAAAGTACATCAAAAGATTAAGAAAAATTTTTTTCCGAAGCTATTAAAGTAATATGAAAATTTCTTCCTTTCAAAATGAAAATTTTCACGTGTATTTTGTGTTTTAGAGCTTCCTGAACAATTTTAGTTTCGTATTTGCCTGTCGGTCAATTTGAGAATATTAGGGGATTAGACCGTATAAGGTTCTCTAAAAATTTCTGAGTCAAGGGGTCAAACTATGTACTATATCATAGCTAGAATGCCGGCAGTCACCAGAATTTTGCGTCATCATACGTCACAACGAGGCTCCCCACGTTATTTATTAGTAATTCGCTAAAAAAATAAGTAAAATAAACTTTGAGGGCCTGTAACTTTGTAACTATTTGTAATACGAAAAAATTGTAAGGAACTTTTTTGTAAAGCGTCAATTGAACTACAAAATTGTCATTTAACATTTTGTCCTATCTTTAATAGTTTAGCTTAAATATGTAAAAATTAAAATTTCAAAAAATTTAAATTTTAAGGCTCTGTAGAAAGTGAAATTATTGGTGATAGAAATTTGACTCAATGAAATTTTTTGTCCAAAATTTAATGCTTAATAAGGTGCTTTGATTCATTTTATGGAAAAAAAATTTCTTCATAGTTTGCAGGAGTAAATAATATAAAAAATCGTTTTTCCTGTGTTATTTAAATGGGAAAACTCTAGGTTCGATGATGCACCTCAAAAAATTGGAATTTTGAGCTGCGCTTTTGTGAGGATGTTTGTTTAGACATATCCTACGATATTTTGAGCGGAGAATGAGAAAAAAATTTTTTTTCATTTTGGCAAACCCTATATATATATATATATATATATATATATATATATATATATATATATATATATATATATATATGTTAGTATGTGTGATTGTCGTTATGTATGTGGTGCGAGGTGGGTGCGGGTACATATATACCTATACTATAAACTACTGTATTATATGTATCTGCTAATAATGATGTAACCACGATCTAACAATCAATAGCCACGATTAAACAATGCATGTTTGCTCGTGTAGAGCCGATGGACGATTAGTCAGTAAGCAGTATAAAATGCAGCTCATTGCAACTTTTGAACCACAGGTTTTTATTTATATGTACGCTTAATCTGTCTCATCTGTGTTCTGGGTACATATAATGGGTCTTAAAAAATAAATTTTTGATAACGTTGATTAGAATTTTGATCAAATTAAAGACGTAATCTTAAGAGAAAATTGAGAGACTTGTAAAATAAATTGCATTTTCTGTACAAATTATTCTATTTTGGTAACAAAAATCATTATAACTTTCTGAGAAAGTAGGATTTTCCCTTTCAGAAAAAAGAAAAAATTTATATAAAAATAATTTGATACATAAAGAAATTTTCTATTCAATACGAATATTTTTACATAGCACTTGTAAATAATGATTTTAATAAAATTCTTCGGTTAGAAAATCTGATAAGATTCAGTCACTTATTCAAATAGTGTGACTCCATACATTAGTTATTTAATAGTTCGGTCCTGCAGTCATTGCCTTTAGTCCTCTTTCTTTTTTTTCATTGTAATAATAATTTAAATAATCAGCAAATTTTCTTTTATTCAGTTCGTTGCTGCATATTTTCATGAAAACTGTCGAGCGGGTGTTAAAATGAAAAATCGATTCGCCACCATTAGGTATTATGTTTGTTGCATGAGAAATGTAAATTTATTTGGTGCAACTATAGTATGCCCTCTTTGGAATTTTATGTCATCAAAATTCAAACTTTGCAGTAAAAATAAAAATAAAATTTGAATTAGTGGACAAATAATTTTTTACTTGACAATGAAAACTGAGAAGAAGTTCGTATCGAAAATTGGTTAATCGTCTAGACATATAAATTATTTATTTTTGGGCATATATATAGAGAAATCTAATATGGATTTTCTATTTAATGATATCAAAACGTATAGGGTGTTCCATCCAAAAAAAAATGCTGAGAGTATAATGAAAACAGTAACCATGCTCTGCCTGTCAAGGTAAGACAAATGCTAGTTGTTTGTTGATCATTGTTAAGTGATTAAACTATAGGGTAAAGTTGCCTATTATGAGATACCATTTTTTAAAGCCGTGTTTTTCTAAAAATGTTCAACTTTAGCTACTAAAATCACCTCTAGTCTATGGGAAATATATTCTAGTTTGACTGCCACAAGTAAAAATCTGATAGTACTTCAACTTTATTGTTGGCAAACGATTTTGTCAAAAGTGTCATTTTTGGTCATCGAAAAAAAGGTTTCCTAATATGAGATAGTAAAGGATCTTAATATGAGATACTGTCTTATATTAGGAAACTCTAAGAAAATAATTTATAAACAATACTTTTATTAATTAATATTAAATGAAAATAATAACAGACTTCAGTTTCGGTTATTTGTACGTCATACTTACAATTGCTTTATTGTATAAAAAATAACTAATAGTTCTGATTTTAAAAATTAAATCTATCGATTATCTTTCGATCATATAAAGGTGTGCGGGAAATTTGCATGTAATTAACTCTCTGCATAATTGAAATAACGTGTTCTCAAATTCTAAATTCTAATTCTAATTCCTAATATGAAACACCTACTTCCTAAAATGAAATACCTCATATTCGGAGTCGTTGGCTGTCTCATATTAGGAAATATTTAACACTACAAGTTCTTAGGTCATGTTTTTCTTCTTAGGCAAAGTATTTACAGAAGTGCGTGAGAAATCATTAATACAATATGTGCACTTTACGTGAAAAAAAGTTGCAAATAATTAGACGATAAACGAAGGAAATACATAACATAAAAACACAATATGTAATTTTTTTGACATTAAAAAACAAATTTTTGTCGGCGAAAAGTTAGGGAAACTAGCAAAAAGTTTGATGTTTCGATTCTACTTATCTGTGCGAGAGACATAATTGTAAATATTTGGTCATATAAACGAAATAACCTGCTATCTCATATTAGGCGACTATCTCATAATAGGCAACTTTACACTACTAATAAAAAGGAGAGAAAATTTATTTGTATGTTCGAAGTAAACTCAAAAAGTACTGGACCAATTTTGAAAATTTTTCCACTGTTAGTAAGCTAAACTATTCCAAATTAACATAGAATATTCTATATGAGGTCTCTTGAATCCGAGGGACCCTAAAAGCGTCTAAAGTGAACTACCCATTCAATTTTGAAATTTTTCCCATTCTTAGACAGCTAAACTAATGTAGATTAACATAGATTGTGTTATATGAGATCATGAGGTCCCGCGACGTCCTGCGGACCTAAAAAGAACCCAAAATAAAATATTCAACCGATTTTGAAAATTTTTTCATTATTAGAAAGTTAAACTATTCTAGATTGACATGCGCTAAAAAAAACTACTCAATCGATCTTGAAAATTTTTTCACTGTTAAACTGTTTCAGATTGACACTGGCTATGTGGTATTATCCGCCAGGATCCCCAAAAGCTCCAAAACTAACTACCGAGCCGATTTAAAATTTTTTTTTATTGTTGGGAAGCTAAACAATTCCAGGCTAATATTGGCTATACATATTATTCTGGAGAAACTTCTCAAATAGGTGCTATTGAATTATAAGAGAAATTAACTGTTAACGTGAGGTCAAAATTGTCGGTCAGGGCACTAGAGATCCAAAAAGAGCTTAAAATAAAAAGTTAGACGGAACTAAGGTAGTAAGATCATAGCGATTATGGGCTACTGAGTAGCAAGGTCATAGTGATTCTGGACCACTGAGTAGTAAAATTACAGTGATTAAGGACCACTAAGTAGTAACGTCGTAGTGATTGTGGTCTACTAACAAGGAGAGGGCACGACCTGGGAAATTGACTTCTGGATGAGATTTCGCAGGATTATAGTCCCTCTAAAGATAAATTAATTGTTAAAATATAAAGATCCATTGGCCGGCCAGTCAATTTCGAGAAAAACGTTTTTATAATTCTAGCTTAATTTACTGAATGTTTGTATATGTGGAGCTTATTTTCAAAACGTAATTTATAACAAAATATAATTTCCGAGTAAAATGAGATTTTCTATATCTAACGCCAGCAAAATTTTTACGGATTTTTTACCAGAGAATAACAAAGTTGCAATGCTATAGAGAAGAACCTCAGTTAGTATAAAAATCTAATTAAAATTAATCCCCTTAAAAATGTGTTCTCAGGAAAAAGAAAATTCATTTTGAAAATAAAACTTTATGATATTTTATTTTGAAAACAAAATTACAGAAAAGTAATAAATTCATTGCCTAAAATGAAAATAAAAATGAATAATAATTCCATATTTTTCCCACGCAATTAGTATTACGTTAAATTTTAACCCCACAGTCTTCCCCAATGCAATCACATTCTGCCGTTTTTTTTTTTCATCTTCAACTTGATTTTCGTATTTCTTTTTTTTTTTGTTATAATTTTCTAAAAATTGTTTGTAAAAATTAAATTTTAAAAATTTGTTCTCCCTTCATATAAATAAAGTCATCTTACTTTGTTTGAAAATGTGCTTTTAAGCTTGAAACAATTGTCATAATTAAAAAATAAACGTGCTTTTTTTACTAAGCAAAATATTTGTTTTATTTTATAAAACATGGAATAGCATAAAGTAATTTAGACTTATCTATTTTTCTCTTGCCCTTCGGCTTGTAGCACTTTTTTCTTTTTGCTTCCGGTATTTTTTCAGACACTAATGGTAGTAACACGCTCTATTCATACTATCCTTTGATAACTGATACTATTGTGACCGTGCAACAAAAAATGAGTTAAAAGGTTTAAAGTGTAATTTTTTCTGTTGGGTTTTCCGTTCCAGTTGTATTTTTTCTTTACTGAGGTACCTTTATGCACATTAAAAATTTCAAAATAACGGTCATTATTTAATTCAAAAAATTAAAGATATTACAGTTTGAAAATAAAATTTCAGAAATTGCGTTTTGGAAACAAATTTTTATTCAGATATTTCTTTTTGAATATAAACTTAAAATTTGATGCCCTTTTTAGGTACTTCGTTGTCAGTTTTGGAAAAAGATTTCCGTTTAGAATAATGGCTTTCTAAATAAAGTTTACAATTCTATATTAATCTCAAAATCAGTTTTTTCTTAGAAATTGCTTTTTAAAAATAAGCTCCACCTATAAGTTATTGGTGTATCAAATCAACGAAGAGGTAGCACAGTCGGTAGCGAAGCTAGACTGGCGACTACAGTTCACTGGTTCGATTCCGACTGACTGCAAGTTTTGTATTACATATTTTTTTTAATTTTGTTAATTAACTATTAAAATTAATAAATTTCAAAACTAAATAATTATCTCTAACAATAATTATCATAAATTAAAATATAATTGTATTTTTTTTAATTCGTAACCATTTACTGAATACTTTTTTAATAAGTAATTTGTTTTTATTCTTAAACAGGTAAATAATAAAATTAGCAAAACCAATTTTAAAATTTTTATATCTTGAAAAAAAAAATTTCTTTCAAAATATACATACTTAGATTGTCTCCTGTTGTGAAGGTCAATTATTTTGGACTCATTTCTTACCACAGAAGGCCAGAAACAATATTTCTGTCTCTACCTACAGTGCCCGCTGTCGCCGGAAAATGACGTGGACACCGCTACCCCTACCAAACGATTATGATACGTACAACAAAACACATCATTTGTATATGTACACAAACATGTGAATGTGTTTGTGCAATATGGTGTATGTATAATTACGCAGCTTGCATATATATATATATATATATATATATATATATAGTATGTACTGTCATGGTCGACCTATGTAACTAACAACCAACAATTAAGAAGAAATTTATTTATTTTAAGAGAGATATCCGTTTATTTTGAGATATTTTTTGTTCAATAGAATTTTTACACTTAAATACGACACACTTCATATTTCTTTCTGTTCAATTTTCACGAGTTAATTTAAAAGAAAAAAACAATGATATTAGGTATGATGTGAATCCTGTGACGAACAGTAACAGATTAAATCAGAAGCGGTGTAAATTGACACAACATTGCACCTTACGAACAACAAATTTTTATATGTATACGCTTAATCTGTCTAATCTGTGTTTCTTACCCAGTAACCAATTTTACATTATTTTATCATACACTATTTTAAGGTTATTTTGTTACAGATTCAGTTGAAAAAAAATCATGTAAGCTTATTTGAGATTGTATTATATAATATACAATCTTACATGTAAGTAAGCTTACATGATTTTTTTTAATTGAATCTGTAACAAAATAACCTTAACATGTAAGAAAACTGTTTCATTTTTAAACGTTTAATAAAACTATATTCGTCAATAAATGAAAAAAACTTAATTTTTCGGTTTTATTGAATAATAAAAACTACTCTCACCTTTTTTATTATATATATTTTGGTAGATATACAGGGTCTTAGTAAATAAGTGCGAAAGATTTTAACAGGTGATTGCTGAGGTTCTATTATGTAGAAAAGTTCATATAAACCCAGGTCCGAAGACGCTTAGTTTCCAAGATACAGATTAGACGTGCTACTAGATAGCCCATACTGTTTTTTTGGTACGAATAATAACTAGAAATTATTTTTATCTTGAAAACGGCTTCATGAGCGACAAAATACTAAGAGGTCATTTTTGTCAACAATTTATGGAACATTTAAAAATATATTTTTTGATTGGAAAAAATCAGTGGCGTACCTTTTTTTCTTCAAAAATATGTCGTTACATGGCCGTACGGACGCCACTGGTTTGAATGGAAATGTTCTGTCTACTTCAGAATATGGGTATTTATCCTGTTATAGCGTGTTCCAAATTTTTTGTCAATATCTTAAAACGTTTTTGAAATATTTAAGAAAATATTAAAAAAATAAACGAGAAACTGAACACCCTGTATCTTGGAAACTAAGCGTTTTCGGACCTGGGTTTATATGAACTTTTTCTCATAAAAGAACCTCAGCAATCATCTGTGAAAATTTTTCGCACTTATTCACTAACACCTTGTATATTCTAATCTAATTTAAGTACTTATAACATTCTTTTGCTCTACACAAATATTATGTTATTTCTGTGTTGTTCAAAACAGGTTAATATTTTTATTCTGTTAAATCGAAATTTGTGTTAATATTTTCATTTAACACAAACACGAAATATTACATTAACACAGGGTTATGTTACTTATTCAACACAAAAATTTTAACCACTATTTTTTTTGTTTTTACGCAGAACACAAATTTTTTTACTGTGTATGCATAGATTATACTAGTAAAATTGTAAAGTTATAAATGACCTTATACACAGTAATATAGTAGTACCATTATTTAATATATTTTGCTTATTATAATGGTAATCAATTTAACTGTGCTCATGCAACAAACTGCAACAGTATTTTTGTAGGTAACAATTTTGTTGGTAGTTGGGTGGGAATGGTGTGTGTTTTAAATAATTTGGTAAATTGGCTAAGTACACACGAGGTGGAGTATATACCTATACTAACTAGACCGTAGTTAGTACACCACATAATTGTGGGTTTTACTGTAGCCGCGCGGTACCAGTGTCTTTAATTGCAATTTATTTATTATAACTAAGCTATCCGGATCCGATAGTCTACATCCACCATCCATTTCGTTGTTATTGGTTTTAATGAATTGGATGATTATTGGAAATTGACAATTTTAAGTTTTGGTTGATTTTGTATTGAAGACATGAGTGGATAAACACCTGCATATGTAACACCATTTTTAGCTGAATTTTGAAAACTCGGAATTCAGCTATTACGCCAGGTGTCACGATAGAACCTGAGCCCGGGACTATGACAGAAATTTGTTTTGAGGTCCCTAGAATACGAAAATGATATTCACTAAAATTTATATATATATGTCGCTACGATAACTTTCGAACGAAACGTTTAATGCTTGTGAAATTTTGAACTAAAATTCGGATTGGCTCGGCTAAGTTCGTCAGCCGAACTCAACCGAATTATATATATATATATATATATATATATATATATATATATATATATATATATATATATATATATATATTCATGATAAAATTTTTGGACCAAAAAATTGAAAATTCAGCGAGTTATTCGCGATCTCCCAGAGCTCCACCCCCCCCCCCCCCCTTCACTGCTGCAGTGATAGCGCCCTTCACAGTGCCTGAAATCAAAAAAACCAAAAAGCCTATTAAACTAGAAGGTACTGCCCGGGCCGTGAACCTCAATCAAAAAAAAAAAAAAAAATTGTTGAAATTTAACAAAATGGCGGAGTTTTTAAAAAAAAGTTTCAAACTTTGCGCGAAAATTTGATGACTTTTGGCCTGCAAAAATTACATTTTTTATTCGATCGGAAAACTGGAGGTTCATGGCACGAAGAAACATTTATAAAAGAAGCTGCAATCAGAATTAAATCGATCGAATGATTTGCCTTCGAATTATAACTACAGCAAATTTGAAAAATGTAGTTTTTCTTTACCTTGCCATTTAGTTTTAATCACTGAAAATTTTTACTAAAATTATTTATGATGTACTCACTATAACGGTCATAGTGAAGCTAGATGAGTCGTTTAAATGTGCTACGGTCTAGCTGCTCCACAACATGTAACTGGCAGCCACGTCCAGAAACTCCCGAACTATCAACTTTCATACATATCTTAATACCTCAAAGTTAACAATGAAAATCAGAATCCGCTCTTCAGATGGCTGTAACTCAAAAACTATTTGAGATATGCACTTGAAGTTTTAGTATATTATTTTTCAAGGTATAGACTATCGAAACATGCAAAACAATTTTCCAATTTTTTAAAAATGTCACACTAGTGGTCCCCCTTAAGACCACTGAACCAAAAATTATCAAAAAAAATATTTTTAGTAGTTTTAGAAGCGATTTTTTAAATGATACTTCACAGGATATATTAATTGGATTAAACCTCCCCCTTCCCCAATTTGATCCAAAATAATATTTTTTTCTAATCGTTGACTGACGACATGTACGCGCATCATTATGATCTAGTATTGGGCCAAATTTAAAATTCCTACGTTGCGTCATAGTTTTCGGGCGCCTCCCCCTGACGGACGGACACGAATCCGTAAAATCTTATAGGGGGTCAATTTTTCCTTCTAAATTGTGGATCAAAAAATATGAAAATGATATAATTTTGCTTTGGCACTAACTTCATTAAATATGCTTCATCTTCTTATGCCCCTGTTTGGGTTTTGACAAAAAATCTTATAAAATTTTTTTTTTAGTATCAAAGCATATATAATAATAAAATTTTTCCCTTTACGGATCCACAAATAAATAAAAAATATAAACTTGTAATTTCATTATTTGACTTTATTTGGCGATAAACCTCAATATTAAGACCAACAAAAAACCAAACAGAATTTTTTAACCAATCTTCAACATGTCGACCGGTTTTGGTGTCTCAAAACACCATTATCAAGACAAGAATATAAAAATCAATAAAATAAAAATAAAAAATGAAAAAATTAAAAAAAAATTTTTTCATATACAAAAGAAACTAGAAACCTTTTAGTTTGGATCAAAACCAATCAAATCAAACAATGTCAAATATAGCAACTCGTTGGTTGCAAAAAAGGAAATACGTAGATCACTAAAAATGATATACGAAAACGGAAATGTGAAACAACAAAACATCTGAAGACCAATCTTGCAATAGAGAACAGAAAAAGTAAAAGAAGAAACGAAAAATCATTTTTAGAAAAAAACATCTGTAAAAGCCACAAACCGCCTTATGAATCACCTATTCAAATTAGTTCCATTATATTAATAAAAAATATTAATATAAAATATTGGCTAATATGAAAAATTTTTTGAACGACTTCCTGCAAAATTGTAAAAATCAAAAAACCAACGTCGTAAATCACAAAATGAGTTACATATACGTCTGGTAACAGATCAACAGTTCACTTGATCTGTTACCAGACGTATATGTAACTCATTTTGTGATTTACGACGTTGGTTTTTTGATTTTTACAATTTTGCAGGAAGTCGTTCAAAAAATTTTTCATATTATTTAATTTCACCTGCAGTTGATATTCTAAGTTATTAAAATATTGGCTATCAGAAAATAATAACATTGTACTAATGCCTGGGTATTAAAAATAATATCTATAGATATTATTTTCTGCCAGCGAATATTTTGTATTTATTTGTGGGTCCCTAAGGGCGGTAAACTTTATTAATATGTATCATCCAGCCCACAGTCCAATCCAATACGCAGTAATTTAATCAAAACATATTTTCGACTTCAAAGACCTAATCTAAATCCACACGTTTTTTTTTTTACAAAGTTCCCGTAACAGACACATTGTGAAAAATAAATTTTTTTGATAGTAACAAAGAGAAAATACCCCTGTCACAGCATCTGCATAACATAGTGAATTTCCAAAGACTGGAAACCCTGGTTCCAGAACCCTGGTGAATTTAATATATTATAGCATATATATATGCATTTAGAAGAATTTAACTTTTAAAAGGTGGAAAAATTTTGCAAAATCGGTTGGGTAGTTTTATTTATGGCGCTTTTGGAATCTCCGGACACTACGGTAAACATCATATAACATAACTTATATCCTTTTAAAATAGTTTATCTCTCTAACAGTAAACACATTTTCAAAATCGGTGGTGGCGTGTCCTTGAAAAGTTAGTTAATTTTTATTTAGAAAATTGAAACAGATATAAATATTGTTATTGTAATGATAAAAACAATAAAGCATTTCTTGTAAAGAAATTCGGCAAATTTCTTAATTTTTCTCAAAGTATACTTCATTTAGAACAAAAGCTTGTCTTATATAATTTTTAACCGACTTCAAAAACGAGGAGGTTCTCAATTCAACCCGTATGGTTTTTTTTTTATGTATGTACACCGATTTCTCCCACATTTCTGGCCCAACTAGCGCCATTCTTTTTTCAGTTAGTAGATAAAGTTCTGTAGGTGGTCCCATAAAAATTTTGTTGACATTGGTTGAGTAATTTTTTAACCATCTTCAATAATATGAGCAACATGAATAATTATGGGAAATTTAAAATTTGTATATGCAAAATTATTTACTTTAATATCTATAGTAACATATTTTTTTAATTTATGTTGATCCAATTATCTCAAAAATAATTTTCTGTCAGTACCTGTTTCAGAAAATTCTTTGATGACTTGAAAAATGGGTGGATTTTCATTGATTTCTTATTTTCCTAGTAATTATTATTTTAAATATTATTGATGTTTCTTTTAAAGCAAAGTCGGTGAGTGCTCAAAATTATGATTTTTGGATACTGGTATTTTGGAAACTATTCCACCTAAACGTATAAAATTTAGAATTTAATCGAAAAATTTTACAAACCAAATAAAAAATTATAATGGGGTGGACTCATAAGCATTGTCACTAAAAGATATGAAATAAAAGTTCTTTTAAAAAACCGACTTCAAAAAGTTAAAAATAATTAATAGCACGAATTTTGAAGTCAGGCGGGGAGTAGTATAAAAAAAATAGATCTTGAAGAATTCATAAATTTTTCCAATCGCAATTTTGGAGTGCCACAGTTTCACATACGACGTCCCGCCTGACTTCAAAATTCGTACTATTAATTTTTTTATACATTTTGAAGTTGGTTTTTGAAAATAGCTTTTATTTACACTCTTTTCGATGATGTAAAAAAAATCAAAATAATTTTTGAATTCTGGCCAAATTTTGCAAAAACTACTAAAATTGGCCAAAATTTTGGCTTGCAAAAATCGAATGTATCTGGCTGACGAACTTATCCAAGTAAGCTATTGGGACTTTTGACCTACTCACCAAATTTCGTAACTATTGAAGGCTTCCTTCGAGAGTTATCGCGCAGACACATATACTGGGTGTCCTGGCCGGATGTATACATACGATTTACATGTTAATTTTTAACATTGGATTCCCATAAGGAAAAAGTTATGTCACAAGAGTGCTTAGGATAAACATATTCCTATTTTTGGTAATTTTCTTTTATAAAATAATTTTTTTCCACCAAATTAACTGCACTATCTCTTCAACAGAATATTTTTTTGGTATTTTTATTATTTTAATATTTATTTTCAAGAAAATAAAAAAATGCCGTTTTTAATTTACAGCAGATGACACAAATATTTATTATGTAAAAATGTAAATTGCTTGAAAATTGCCACATTCATTTTTTTTATTTTACTGCATTATTATTGTTAAAGCTATAGTAACAGTAGTTATAATATTAAATTAGTATTATTAGTTTGTTGAAAGCACTCTTGTGACATAACTTTTTCCTTATGGGAATCCATTGTTAAAAATTAACATGTAAATCGCATTTATATATCCAAATGGGACAGCTGGTATATACCTACAAATTTTAGTGAACCTCATTTTCGGTTTCTCAAGGCCTCAGCAAAACAAATTTCTGCCATAATCTCCGGCTCAGGTCTTTTTTTCTTCAGAAAATCAGGAATTTTTCCAAAATGAAAATTCACTTAAGAACCACACACAGCTTGTGCATCTGTCTGTTGAAATACGATACGGTTTGAAACGTTGAAAACGATACTAGTGCCATAAAGTATTTGTTTATAGAATCAAATACCGGTTCGTCCGCCGTGTAGCCAGTATTCAAACCTGTAACGATGAATCGGAGAGAATTCCACGTTCGAATTGTAGCTAGCGACACTGACGATGCTTCTCCATACGAACAATAGTTGTTAGATGTATTTTTTTAGTTTGAGTCTTAAATACGACACCACTAATTATCGATTTATCATAGGTATATACACTATATACGTTTTGCTACTGTATATATATACAGTAGCGCATACGTCAAGGGGGTGCGGTATATAATAGGTGTACCGTCATTTGCGGTGAAATTGATAATCGGGAGTGAGATTGTTCACTAAATCATATTTTTTTAAATTGAATATAGCGCCAGAACTATCGTTTAGAATGCGATTTTACCGACCGATAATCCGATAATGGAAGAAATAAGATGGCTGAAAATACCCGTCAATACGTCAAGTTCAGCAGTTCCATATATTTAAAAAAAAATATAGTGTATTAAAAGAAGTCGTATTTTTGGATGAAAGTGAACTTTTAAAACTTTATCTGATAAGTCAACATCTAAACAGAGTTTTTATATTTTAATAAAATACACATAATTGTTGATGCTTTGTAACCATCACGTGCTTGGCTGTACATAATCAGTTTAGTATTTTTTGTCATATTGGGCATATTATTGCGTGGGGTGAGATTAATCATGTACATGGGGTGAGGTTGTTCACTTATTGTATTGAAAGATTAATTGCTTATAGCCGTATACGAATCACTTATGGGAAAACTCTATTTTTTTTTTTTTTTTTTTTTTTTGAATAGAATGAAAACGTGTCAAAGGAACCTGATAAAAATTTAATATGTTATAAAATACAAAGTTACAAACCATATTTAATATGAAATAAAAATTATAAACATCATATAAAATATAATTTATAAACATCATTTTACAACGTTTTTACAACGCTTTTCCAACAATTCTTTTAAATTGCTACAAATATAAGAACTAAAGAATATTAATACGTTATTTAATTTTCGATAAAAGAAAATTTTTTTGCTGAAATATACTTCTGTACCTGACTATCTCAGAACAACTACGTTAAGAGAAAGTATAGTGAAAGCTTGTGCCATTGCGAAATACTTTATCTAATTGTCAAAATATTTGCGTACTTGGGGTCATTTTAACTCCAACCTTTGCTTCAAGTTAAAATAATTTTATACTCATATTTCAAATATGGAACGTTTACTACAAAAAAGGTCTTTCAATTAAAATTTCGTATAGTGTTTGAGGTGATGATGATTCCAAGGGCTAAAAAAGATGACTTAAGAGGGCTCTAGACATAGACATAGATTAGGCGACGTCAAGGACCGACAGTCAATTGAAAACTTTTGTTCAGCACATTCGTTATACCTATGACCTTAATAATAAAGCTAGCCGTCCTCAGAATGATAACTTTTAATTTTAAGAAAAATTTTATAAAGTATTTTAAATCGTGGGATCGCTGTGTAGAACGTTAAAAATATTATACACAGCGCTTCCACTGTTTGTTGAATTTTATGATTTATTATGTAAATGAATAGAAATATCTATGTCAAAACAGTCAGATCTATCTCTATGGAAATTCTAAATAAATTTGTAATATTTTTATTGAATAATGAGATTTGGAATATGGATTTCCAGGAATTTTTATTTGAAACTTTTTTATTTGAAAGTATTTTGTCGAAGGTTTTTAAAACTTTTATTTATGGCGTACATAGATATCTTTCTAAGATATTTTAAAATATACAAAGGCCGTAATCCGATCAAAAGGGAAAAATTTGCCGCCCGCGAAAACGTACTCTTTTAGAAACTTGAAAAAAATATATATTACAGAAGAACAGTGCTCAAAGATTCTACGAAAAAAAATTTCCATGAATGTACAGGGCCGCTAAAAGACCTAAAAAAACCTATTTCTTTTAAGTATGAAGTATTCTTTTTAAAAATTTGAAGAAAATGTATACAACTAAATCTTTTTTTATGCAGTCCCTTTTTGTGCGACTATTTTATGCGATTTTCTTTGCGGTTTTTTTTTTTTTAAATTGTCATTAAAATGCATAAGGTGAATAAAAATCAAGAGACAGTAAGAAACTTAAACATTAACTATAATAATTTTTTGATATTAAAATTCTGTTAATGGCTTTTAAGCATTTAATCAGTACATTGCATAAGAATATAAGTTATTGCATCATTTAATTTTTTTTTTATAGATGTATTTTTTACAATTTTCGTAATATTATAAGAATGAAATAAAATGTTTCCACGTGTAAATAAATGCTTTATCTTGTTTAAGAAATGCAACTTCTGAGGAAATCGTGAGGTTTTAAGCGTTTTGAGTCATGTATTTTCGATGCATTCTTTTATGCGGTCTCGATCTACCGCATAAAAAAAGTTTTTTTTTACAATCTGGACCGAACTAAGCTTTTTATAGCTATTTATGATATTTTTGAATTTATTTATTTTGTTTAGTTTTTTTGAATTTTTTTTTTTTTTTTTTTATAATCTGGACCGAACTAAGCCTTTTATAGCTATTTATGATATTTTTGAATATATTTTTCTTTTGTGATTTTTTTATGCGGTCCCTATCCACCGTATAAAAAAGATTCAACTGTATTATGGAATAATATTCAGATTTTACAAAGAAATTTGTATAAGGCTACTAAATAAATCCTTAAAAAATACATGTAAATACATTTTTTTCTCGCTATTCTAGTATTTCTAAATCTTTCAAAATATTTCGTTGAACGTAATCTCAGTAACCTCTATTACACACATTTTTTTTAGCAAAATCGTTCAAGTTGTTCAAACGATAAAAATTAATTTCAAAATTTTGAAAAGTATTTTTTATACTATCATACCAATCTAACAAAGGGGCAGATTTCTTTTTGTATTCTAAAGAAAAAAAAAATAACGTATATTACTGAGAATCTCTTTCAAATTATGCTAAAATTCAATTTATTTCCTTTGAAACGTCATAAGAAATATAGTATATTCTTTTAGTTTAGAAATGACGTCATCATCATCTCTTTTTAATTTATGACGCTAGCTGCCCTTTAAAAAAATTATACGATACTGATTCTTAAAATAGTACATAAATTAAGTTTATTTTAATTTTTTGGTTATCTTGCTTATTTCAGTTGACAAATTATATAAGATTTCACTTACGGATTTGTGTATATTGAATGAAAGTTAGAAAGAGATAACATACCATTAAATTGGGTATTATTAAATAATTTTTACCAACAATTTTTTATTTGACCCACCCATTTCAATTCATACTTTTATGGTACCTAGGTAGGAAGGTACCACACAATAAGGTATCATAAAAGTATGAATTGAAATGGGTTGGTCAAGTAAAAAATTGTTGGTAAAAATTATTTAATAATACCCAATTTAATGGTATGTTATCTCTTTCTAACTTTCATTCAATATATACAAATCCGTAAGTGAAATCTTATATAATTTGTCAACTGAAATAAGCAAGATAACCAAAAAATTAAAATAAACTTAATTTATGTACTATTTTAAGGATCAGTATCGTATAATTTTTTTAAAGGACAGCTAGCGTCATAAATTGAAAAGAGATGATGATGACGTCATTTCTAAACTAAAAAAATATACTATATATTTATTTCATTTTGGTTATGCTCACAACTTAAATTCAATACTTCAAAAGTGGTAGCTGATATCATAAACCATACCAACACATTAGAAAGCATATTGTAAAAAAAAGACCTACTACCAACTTGTCATTGCCGCAACCTGGAATGATTACACAGTGAAAAAATTTGTGTTAAAATTAACACATTTCACATGTCCAGAACGGTCCACTCAATTTTTTGTGTTATGTTAACAAACCTTATGTGTCAAATTCATACACAAGATTTGTGTCAATGCTTTAATACACAAGAGGACATACATTTTGTGTTAATTTTTCAGATTTATCAGAGTTAGTTGTTAAACTTTTTTATTCAATATTCAAATTCCACTGAAGCTTAAGATATTTGAAAGTCGACAAAAATTATCACGATTTTGTTCATATATTATTATAAACGAGACTCTAAGAAAGCAAACTAAGTCAGTTCTTTGTAACAATTCTTATTTGTGTCCATATACATATATCTACGAAAATATATCTAATAAAAAAGATGAGAGTAGTTCTTATTATTAAACAAAACCGAAAAATTCTAAGTTTTTTCAGTTATTGACGAATATAGTTTTATTAAACGTTTAAAAATGAAACATACGGATTCAGTTAAATAAAATTATGTAAGCTTATTTGAGATTGTATTGTATAATATACAATCTTACATATAAGTAAGCTTACATGATTTTTTGTAACTGAATTTGTAATAAAATAACTTTAAAATGTAAGAAAATTGTTTCATTTTTAAACGTTTAATAAAACTATATTCGTCAATAACTGAAAAAATTTTTCGGTTTTGTTTAATAATAAGAACTACTCTCAATTTTTTTTTTATATATATTTTGGTAGATATATATTCTAATCTAATTTACTTACTTATAACATTGCTCTACACAAATATTATGTTACTTCTTTGTTGTTCAAAACAGGTTAACATTTTTATTCTGTTAAATCGAAATTTGTGTTAATATTTTCATTTAACACAAACACGAAACGTTACATTAACGCAGGATTGTGTTACCTATTTAATACAAAAATTTTAACCGCTAGTTTCTTTTTTTACGCAGAACACAAATTTTTTTTACTGTGTAATTGTTAAAATAATATAAATTAGTACATTTAGATGCACGCGACCTTACCAACACTGGTAAAGTGGGCAACTAACGATGTACACATAATGAATGACATTGGTTTTTGTTGCTGCAAGTCTTATCGAAGTCTTACAAGTGACTGTTGTTTCCTCTCCTGCACACTCGCCGCACCCCCATCCACCCGTCCCTTCTTCCGTCTCGATGACTATCTCTAGGTACACTAACTTGTACACTGAGTATGTCGTAAATTCAATAATAAATCTTTTTCATGTTTATTATTATCGACACTTGTTGCTGTGCACTTTGACGTTTGACAGTAGTTGGGGGGGGGTGCGGGGTGGAAGGAACGGGGGGCTGCGGTGCATAGTTATGAAGTGAATTTGAATAAATAATAATACTGACGGGAGAAGTGGATACGCAACAAATGAGACCTGCATTAAGCCATGTGCAGTAACAGCTTTTGTTCAATGTACAGCTGTATAATTTTGTCGATGATGTCATCATATAACGTAAAACCGGCTAAATCCGGACAGGGGGTTTAAAACCGGACACATTGCACCAATCTACAATGTAAATAATTTCTACATTAACCTGCAGCAATAAATATTAGAGAGAGAAAAACATCCTCTAAACGGCTGTATCAATAAAAACTACGGAGTTAAACTTTTACTGCCTCATTTTAGAGGATTAGTATCCTTCAATTTTTCAAAGAAATAAAATGTGTGTCTAACTTACAATTAGACATTTCACAGTTTTGATTTTATGTTTGAAGGTATATTCCATGTAGGTATATATATATATATATATATATATATATATATATATATATATATATATATATATATATATAGATAGATAGATATAGATATATATATATATTCGTTTAGACCTGGACATACGTTATACTGCTGTTAGAGTTATGCGGTTTATGCCTCCTTCTGGTGTCAAATTATACGTTTTTTCAGTTATTGACGAATATAGTTTTATTAAACGTTTAAAAATGAAACAATTTTCTTACATTTTAAGGTTATTTTGTTACAGATTCAGTTACAAAAAATCATGTAAGCTTACTTACATGTAAGATTATATATTATATAATACAATCTCAAATAAGCTTACATGATTTTTTTTAACTGAATCTGTAACAAAATAACCTTAAAATGTAAGAAAATTGTTTCATTTTTAAACGTTTGATAAAACTATATTCGTCAATAACTGAAAAAATAATTTTTTGTTTTTGTTTAATAATAAGAACTAATCTCATCTTTTATATTATATATATTTTCGTAGATATATATGGACACAAGTAAGAATGGTTACAAAGAACTGACTTACTTTGCGTTCTTTGAGTCTCATTTATAATAATACATGAACAAAATCGTTATAATTTTTGACGGCTTTCAAATATCTTAAGCTTCAGTTTAATTAAAATAATTATTGAATATAAAAGTTTCTAACTCTGATAAATCGGAAAAATTAACACAAAATGTATGTCCTCTTGCGTGTTAAATCATTGACACAAATCTTGTATATAGATTTGACACATATGCTTCGTGTTAAAATAACACAAAAAATTAAGTGGGCCGTTCTGGACATGTGAAATGTGTTAATTTTAACACAAATTTTTTCACTATGTATAAATTATAAATAAATAAACTCTAGACTAAACTATACTAAAATCGAGCTAAATTCAACAAACTAAAAAAACTACAAATTCACTGAAATTTTACTTACCCTCCGGCCACTAGTATCATCTGCATCGCGGCGTCGTTTCATTAATTCGTACATCCGGAACCACACGCGAGACAATTCAACTCTAGGTATACAATTCCACACCACACAGGATTTATTTTACACAAAATACACACACAATTTGTTATAGATTAAGTCCGTCCACACGTAAAAAAATTTTCAAAAATATTTTGTTGTAGCAAATGGAAAAAGCCACGACGCGTTTCAAACATATTGGTGTACACACATACAGACTACTAATTTATCCGGGATACATAAAACGTTATTAAAAAATACTAAACTTTTTTTTTGGTTGGGTTGGTCTCAATAATTGTCAGGCAAAGCTTATTTTTATAAAAATACATTTTATTTATTGTCATAATTATTTTTCCTTTTTTCGTGTATATACATAATAATATTAATAATTCTATGAAAAATATTCGTTGTTTAAATTTCAATATATATTTGGATGCTGTGCGAAAATTATGGTTCAATTTCGTTGTTAATTTGAACCGTGAATAATATTGGTAATTTTTAATTTTTGTTCAAAAAACTATGTTAGTTTGTTATAACAGGTATGGTATAGATGGCGGTGACATCTGTTCTATTATTTATTAACTAAAAACATTTCCATTGTACAACTGGAAAAAAAATTTCACGTATGATTTATTGTGGGTTTTAACTCTTTTTCACAAATTGGATTGACATATCCGGGTAATTTGTATTATGTGTCTAAAAAATATATTTATGTGTATACATATACTATGTATAGTTGGCATCCCTGTTACACAGTAAAAAAATTTGTGTACTGCGTAAACAAAAAAAAAAAAAAAAAAAAAAACTAGTGGTTAAAATTTTTGTGTTAAATAAGTAACACAACCCTGCGTTAATATAACATTTCGTGCTTGTGTTAAATTTTAACACAATTTTCGATTTAACAGAATAAAAATGTTAACCTGTTTTGAACAACAAAGAAGTAACATAATATTTGCGTAGAGCAAAACAATGTTATAAGTAGGTAAATTAGATTAGAATATATATCTACCAAAATATATATCATAAAAAAGATGAGAGTAGTTCTTATTATTAAACAAAACCGAAAAATTATAAGTTTTTTCAGTTATTAACGAATATAATTTTATTAAACTTTAAAAAAAAAAAAAAATTTTCTTACATTTTAAGGTTATTTTGTTACAGATTCAGTTACCAAAGATCATGTAAGCTTACTTACACGTAAGATTGTATATTATATAATACAATCTCAAATAAGCTTACATGATTTTTTTTAACTGAATCTGTAACAATTTAACCTTAAAATTGTTTCAATTTTAAACGTCTAATAAAACTATATTCGTCAATAACTGAAAAAACTTACAATTTTTCGGTTTTGTTTAATAATAAGAACAAGTCTCATCTTTTTTATTATATATATTTTCGTAGATATATTTGGACACAAGTAAGAATTACTACAAAGAACTGACTTACTTTGCGTTTTTTGAGTCTTATTTATAATAATAATATATGAACAAAGTCGTTATAATTTTTGACGACTTTCAAATATCTTAAGCTTCAGTGGAATTAAAATATTGAATAAAAAATTTTAACAACTAACTCTGATAAATCTGAAAAATTAATACAAAATATATGTCCTCTTGTGTGTTAAATCATTGACACAAATCTTGTGTAATAATTTGACACATATGCTTTGTGTTAAAATAACACAAAAAATTGAGTGGACCGTTCTGGACATGTGAAATGATTAATTTTAACATAAATTTTTTCACTGTGTAGAGGATACTTAAAGTGTTTTCTTTTTTTTTTTTAGAAAGTTTTTTTTTTTTTTTTTGAGTAGAAAATGGTTAATAGTAAATTCTAGGAACCTCCTAGACATAACAAAATATGTTCTCCATAACAAAAGATTGTATTGGTTTATTAAATGCAGTTAGAAAATTTCCTAAGACTGGATACTGGCGGATCTCATATAAAAAACCTGTATCCATCTAAAGTAATCTAGCTCTCTAACCGGGAAAAAACCTTTAAAATCGGTTGGGTAGTTAATTTTTAGGGCTCTTAGATGAACAACATCCCGGCGGATCTCATAATATGGCCTATTTAAAATAGTTTAACTTTTTAACGGTGAAAGAATTTTCAAAATTAGTTGAGTAGCTTATTTTTGGCGCTTTTTGGGTCTCTAGGACTTTAACGGATCTCATATAACAACCTAAATTCATCTAAAATAGTTTATCTCTCTAACAGTGAACAAATTTTCAAAATTGGTGATGACGCGTTCTTGAAAAGTTGGTTAGTTATTATTTTGAAAAATGAAACAGATGTAAATATTGTTAAATACATGAGATCGTTGCTTTGTCACTTTTCACAACAAAAATCGTATAAACACGAGTCGACTTTCGGCAATTACGCCATCCTCAGGTGAAAAACACCTTGTGTTGTGTTGTGTTTTTCACCTGAGGATGGCGTAACGGCCGAAAGTCGACTCGTGTTTATACGATTTTTGTTGTGAAAAGTGACAAAGCAACGATCCCATGTTTTTTAATAGAGATTTTCACAAAGTAAACCTTTCCAATATTAATTACGTAAATATTATTATTGTAATGATAAAAACGATGAAGCATTCATCATAAAGGAATTCAGCAAACTTCTTAATTTTTCTCAAAAACTAGCTGACTTAGAATAATGGTTCAGAAGCTTATATTATGTAATTTTTTACGCTCTTTCCGACGCGAGGGTTTAAAAAAAAAAGTTTTTTGCAAGAAACCACCAAAATGGTGAAAAATAGCTATAAAATTTTGTGCTTCTAAAAATCCGACGTGTTTGGCTGATCCAAACTTATCCAAGTTTTTGTGACTTTTGATCGATTCACCAAATTTTGTAAAAATTGGATGCTTCGTTCGAGAGTTATCGCGCAGACATATAAATACATACATATATAAAGTTATTTTCGGTTTCTTGAAGCCTCAAAACAAATTTCTGACATAAGTGTAGAGTTCAGGTCTTACCATGAGAACCGGGCTGTAATAGTCGAATTTCCAAAATTAGTCCCAATGTTCCGTTCAATTCCAGAATGGATATTCGCTAAAATGATCGAATAGACCGAATATCGAATAGTTGTTGAATATTTGTGAATCTCGAATTATAGAAAATATCGAAATTTTAAGTATGGCTGTTAAACGGTAATTTGTAAGATTATCATTTCTCTCTGGTCGAGATTTCTAATTGCATACAAAAGTTTATTCGTTTCGAATTAAATGTAACTTAACATCATTCTCGAATATCTCTAATTACAATTTGATCTCAACTCGAACTTTATGGTTGTGAGTGAGTGAGTGAGTCAGTCTCTTGTATTTTATATCATAATTAAAGTTTATTTTGCTGGCGGTTTGAACACTGAATACGATTTAATTTTGTACACCTTCCCACTACTGTTTGATTCTATCTACATACAGTGTCTTTCATAAAGTTCGCACTCAGTGGAAAACTATTTTACTATCGATAATTTGAAAAATATTTTAATGAGGTCGTTAGTTGTTGATGGATCGATTAAAATGAAAAATTAGCTAATCACGTCGTACTCCGCGCTTATTATTTGATGGAAGACCGGAAATTTCAAAATTTAAAATTTTTTCCTCATTAAATTTTAGTATCATATCAAAATTTGGTCTTGTAAATATATTTCGATAGTAAAATATTATAGTCTACAAAAATAAAGCTCAAAAAATTACCTTAAGTAGCCCGGAATTCAAAAAAAATATGTGTACAGTGTCTTTCATAAAGTTCGCACTCAGTGGAAAACTTTTTTTACTATTGATTTTTTTGAAAAATATTTTAGTGAGGTAAGTTGTTGGTGCATTAGTTAAAATGAAAAATCAGCTAAATGCATAGTATCCCGCGCTCTGATAGCTAAATATTATAATAGTCTGTATAGAAATAAAGTCCAAAAATCCACTTTTCCAAAACACTACCGTAAGTGGTTCGAAATTAAAAAAAACTTTATGAATTCTACCAAAAAAATTTGAAGAGACAGGTCTACCCACACTGTCAACTTCCCATTGGATGCCCTTAAAGACTATTGCAAATGAATAACTGTTTTTTTTTTTTTTTTTTTTAAATTCGGGGGACTCCTCCCCTGGACCCCTGATAGAGGCTTTGCCCCTTGCACCACGCTGAGGGCTTCGCCTTCTGTACCTAAGGGTGGAGGCCCCACTCTTATCAAACCAATGATAACATCATTTGTTCTCAAGACACTCGAAACAAAAAATATTTCACAAAAAGTTTCTTATTTCGTTTTTCCGTTTAGTTCTCTTTTCTTTTATAAATTTTATAATTATTTACTGGCGTTTTTAATATCAGGGAAGGTTCTTAGGCCATATATAATAAAGACATGGTAAAAAATTCATATAATCTATGTTATGTTAATAAAGTTAATTCCGTTTTTTTATCATAAAAAACCAACCGCTAATCCGAATTTGCTGAAAACTTTATCCGGTCTTCGTTTTTTAAATACGCATCTAATGAAAATAGTCCGGAGTTGATATCATCATTTGTTCTCGGGATATGCGAGACGAAAAAAATTCACGAACGGACGAACGAACTAACGAATGCACACACAGACATCACGCTAAAAACGATGGATTCGGATTCTAGTGACCTTGAAACGTGGAGATATGTCCAAATTAGCGATTCGTAAAATCGAACTCATTACAATAACTTCCAGTGGGAAGTTAATAAAAGTTATACCATTCTTTGAAATCTGTTTACTCATAAAATACTGTCATAGATACTGGTCTTCCTATAGAAAAATTTCATTTTGTCATAAAAAAATATAACATTTTGTCTCTGTAACATTGGATTTTTTGTGTATCTCACTTATATTGATAATTTAAATAATTATTAGGTAAATATTACAAACATTTTCAGTATTCTTAAAGCAGCATTCTAGTCTAGAATTTTTTTAAAACTGGATTTTTTTTGCTTCATTTTCTAAATATATATAGACCCTTAAAAATATACCCTCAAAAAGAAATTTTGAAAATTTATAAATTTATAGTTACTTTAATACGATAGGTTCCAGTGTCAGGTATTATACTTGAAAACTTTAAATGAATTTTTCTTGAAACTACATTTTTCAAATTAGTCAACATGATATCTCGAGTTCTATTTATCTAATCCACTTCAAATTTGGCATGTACCTTCAATACATGTTGCTTTATGGTAGACACTACCAATATTTTTACTATTTATTAAAAATAATTTTTTTTTCAAATAGCCGTTAAATTTTAAATTTTAAAATTTCTTTTTTCATTGCAGTTCTTACCCCATCTTTTTCTTTTTTGTTTCAGATGAACACAGACCCCAACAAATCATGTCAACTAACAGATTTCAAAAACTGTATAATTTTTATTTTGCTAGATCGAATTTATGGTCACTTAAAATTGTAAAAGTAGACATATTTCGGCTATATTTTCCCCTAAGACCTTAAAACTATGGTTTTAGCTATATGCCAAGCAAAAATTTCATTCAGAAGTGATCAATAATAATTCTTAAATAATTACCATTCTTTATAATTCGGAATTTTGTAATTTCTGTTCTCTCGTCAAATAGCAAGCGGGGTGTAAGATGTGTTTAGTTAATTTTTCGACCGATCTGCTCGACCAACTGCTCTGATTTCACTAAAATAATTTTCATAAACTTTATAGTAAAAAAATTTTTCGTATGATGCGAACTTTATGAGAGACACTGTAGGTACATGCAGATCGATCCGAATAGTACGTACCTACTATGGAGAAGTTAGAAAAGTAACTTTGGTGCAGGCAGCATAATATCAACTGTGCCAGTAGAAATGATTTAATTATACTAGTGTACATATGTTTCGGGGTGTTTCGGAGTGATTTCACTAGGCGATACTTTACTATGTATGAATCAATTATTATTCTATCGGATGACCTCATTTGAGTCATTTGGTTTTTCCACTTTCCATAGTTGATAACAAAATACAATGTTAAATTGCAGCAGTTGAATGGGGGAGGGAACGTAAGTTGGTTTAAGCCAATTGTTCAGTAGATTACATTTTCTAAATCTTTAGAGCGGAAATTGGTAATGTTTTTAAAATATGGTGGGTCACATAAAAAAAAATATCTTTAGGCGAGTCGCATAGTCTAAAAAAAGAAAATTTTTTTTGTTGCTAATTATAAATTTACAAATATAAAACGATGAATATTTTTAAAAACAAATATATTTAACCTTTTAACGTTTTTGTTACCATATGGTTACACTAACTTGATATCGTTTTAACATAGATTTTTTTTTCAAATTTCTGAAAATGATATACCATTGTTATTTTCTCTCAAAAATGGTAAGTGTCTCGTACCGGAATGTACGACAGCACTTATGCATTTTCCAAAAAACGGCAAGTGCGTATTGGACGTGCATTTAATGACAATGGAATCTCTTCTGTATTTTTTAAGCGGTGTTTATTTTTTACAAAGATAAACAAAATTAAAGCACCAATCCTGGACATAACTGATAATTATTTAATAATCGGCCGTAATTAATTTCTAAAATTTCCATTTATTTATTTATTTATTTATTTTTTTGTTATAAGAAGAAGAAGGAATAACAAAAATTGTTGGCACATATGAAATGGTACAGTATCAAAAATACACGTTTTTCTTTTTTCTTTTTTCATTTTATACAAACATGTATATATTTGTCTTTCTTCATCTTTATTTTTCAAAAGACCAGACATTTCTAGGAAACCTATTATCGTTACCATTAGCCTTGTTAAAATTAATTAGTACTTACAAATTAACAAGTTAGCTCTTTCTGCTTCCGAGGCTACTAAAGAAGCAGAGGCATTGTGATCACTTTTGAAAAATAAAAATTTTTTTCCCTCAAAAATAAAACTTTTACGCACATTTTACGTTATAGCACTTCCTGAACAATTTTGGTTTGGTGTCGGTCTGTCCGTCTGTGTGTCGCCAGTTTGCACCAAGTGGCATAACTTCTGAACTATTCGATTGTTTCTAATGAAATTTTCAAAAATTATGCAGTTTGGTTCCTAGATGGTCCCCTATGAATTTAATCAAAATCGGAGTAACGGTAGCAACGCCGCTACCATGTCATTCAAAAATTACACCAAGTGGCCTAACTTCTGAACTATTCAATTCTTTTTTATGAAATTTTCAGATATTATGTAGTTTGGTTCCTAGATGGTCCCCTATGAGTTTAATCGAAACCGGAGTAACGGTAGCTACGCCGCTACCATGAAATCCAATTAAATTCGGACTTATTTACTGCTAGTCCCATTTCGCTCAAATTTTTAGGCTATTTTGGGGGTTAGTTTCAAAAATATTTTTGCTATTATTTTATAATTTAGCCTTTAAGTATTTTGAGTTACAACAATTTTGTATGAACTTTAAGGCGAAAATATAATTTCACGGTATATATATTTGGTAGAAAGTATTTTACGAGTACGAGGAAGCTGTGTGCCACACCCCATTGGCAGTGTATTTATTATAAATTTGTAATAAATTTTAGCAAATAGTTTAGCTTCTTTTACATAAATCAGGTTCATATCAAATTCGTTTATAGGAAATGTACCTAATTTAATTTCCGTATGTGATTTTTCTCTTGTCATTACAGTTCTAATTTTGTTTAAAATGAAAAAAGCAGTTCCAAGAATCAATGAGCAACTTCAAGTTTCATGTTTCTAGCATCAAAATTACGACTTTCGGAACCTTTAGAAAAATTTGATACACATGATGACGTCCATCAAGCCTAATTTTTTTAAATTTTATAGATACAAAAACGATATCAATGAGATCTGTTGATACAATTTAACTAATCTGAGTGCTAAATTCTCACTATTCCTACAAAAATGTCCAAATTCGTTCAGAAAAGGTGACTTATTTTTTCGGGTGCAATTTTTCTGTTAGGTTGGACCCGCATTGTCAATTTGTCGGACCAATAGTCGCCCTATGGTCCATCGTAATCGTGGACGCATTTTTCCACTGTGCCCTTTCTTATTTCAAAATTTGTCCTTGGCCCACCGACTCAAAACATCAGGACTCCCTGCCGTAACTAAAAACTTTTGGGACTTCGATTCCATGATATAGGGGGTGATAGAGAAAACACGAACGAGAAAACCTAAATTCATTTTTTTAGAGAGTTTTTGAGAGAGAAAAAACTTTCTTAGAAGATATTTTTTTTAATTTTCAGCCACTTTTCGATGAAAAGATTATATTATAGAGTAGAACAAAGAAACATAATACCCCCGTCGCAGCATCCTGCATAACATAGCAAATTTCCGTTAATAAAAATTAGTTTTGCTCGGAAACTAGTTGACATAGAACAACAGTTTAAAGACCTAGACTTTATGTAATTTTTTCTCCTCTTTTAAATGGCGTCAAAAAAATTTCGCAAAAATTGTTGATTAAGTGGAAATTTTGGCAAAAAACTACTTTTTTGCAAGAACAAAAAGCATGTCCTGGCATCCGACGTGTCTCGCTAACGAACTTGTCCAACGGATTGGCATTTCCAATATTTCCACCAAATTTTGTAAACCTAGGACATTTCGTTCGAGAGTTATCGTGCGAAAACATATATACATACATATATATATATATATATATATATATATATATATATATATATATATATATATATAAATTTTAGTGAATATTATTTTCGGTTTCTGGGGACCTCAAAGCAAATTCTTGCCATAGTCCCGGGCTCAAGTCGCGTCATGATAGTGGCTGTAATAGGTGAATTCCATTCTGGAAATTCGCTAAGAAGAGATACATTTTTAATTAGACTAAAATTTGCTGCCGTTTGTAACGTTAACTTCCAGATTTAGGAAACTTTTTCTTTCCAGTTTTCATGGTTTTTTTTTTTAAAAAAGTCCCCTCCTTACGGGAGGAAAATGACGAGAAACAAATAATAATACCACTTATTTAGTTTACCCAGATATGTCAATGAATTCACGAAACCAAGTGTTGGACTTTATTAAACTGTTTTTGGTAGTAATAATGACATTTACAACAATACATTGGGCCAACAAACACACTAACTGATAAAAGGTTTCACTAAAATAAATAAAAAGTGAAACTAGGTTAGGTTACACCTGTTAATTCTACTACGGTCACCTGTATATTTGCCAGGATAAAATAATTGTAGCAAAGGAACCTTTACATTTCAATTAAAATTCATACAAACCTTTTTATTAATATTTGTAAACCTTTTTTTGTGTATAGTATAGATATTTATCTTACAGAAGTATTTTATTTCCAATTTACAAATTTCAGCGAAATCTGATTTAATTTGTAATTTTAGATGCGCATTAATTGTTAAAATGTAGTTTTGTTGTGTTTTAATTAATAAAAGTATACACATATGTAATCAGATCTCATTAACATCATTATCGAATTTATTAAATATTAAATATCACATTGAAAATATTATAATATATTCTTAAAACAGTCAATGGCGGTACAACAGATGAGTGTAAACGGGGATCGTAAAATTAAAAAAAAAAAATTCAGTTGAATCCGTTAATTTAAAACTAGAATTTCTCTAATTTCCGTGTTCGATATCTCAAAAACGAAGCGTAATATCAATTTTTTGTATTCTTGAAAAAATGTTTCTTTTGGTCGGTTTTACCAGAATGTGCACTCAAATACAAATATATTGTACATAAAATAACAAAAGAAAATTTGAATTTTTTTTTCAAATTTAACGATAGTTTTTCAGCCTTATTAGTAATTGTATCGAGTTTAAAAAAAATCATTGAATTTGGTCCACTAGCTGTTTTTTAGAATCAAAAATAGATGGAGCCATACTTCTGCATAATTACGTTAATTCGGAAATTCTATTTGAGTCTGAATCAGTACAAAAAAAAATTAACTTAAATTTTTTTTATATACTCATTCCCTTTAAAAAGAAAAATAGTTGGGCGCGAAATATTTCCCTGCTAATTTTGTATTTTTGAGAAAGAGTTGAGTATAAGTAATTACTGTCCCTTGTCACGAGTCCACGTTTTAACTAAAATTTCATAAATAGACATCGACATTCGCATAACTTCTATTAGGATTTGAATGGGCTCATACGTGCAATTTCAATAATCAAAGTTTTTTTTTGTGAAAGATTAAATAACAACTGCCTACTCTTATTAAATATTTACAAGCCGCCACTGTAATATTACATTAAAATAAAAATTGAATTTTTCTTTTTGCATGCAACAATGCACTGCGTACTATATGGTGGACCTGTTTGATACAATATGCGATAGAGTTGTTGAAAACTAAAAAGGTCATATTTGTTGGGAAATTGCCAAGAAAAGAAAGAAAAAAAAATTGAAAAACAATATAATGAGATAAAATGTCAATAGTGAAGCAGCAACATTATTTTTTTTATTAAAAAATCACAAATATCCTTAAATAAAATTTTACCATCCCGAAAATCCTTTTTACAAAATGATGCCCTTTAACAATCACATAAATTTTGAACGTTCTAATTTAATGTCATTGTTTACTTTGTAGACGGAACACATGCGCAGTGTGTACGACCAAATTTTATAATATAATAAAATTTTGACAATATTGCCACACCAAGATTCAGATATTTTGTGCAATACACATCTGAAATGTAAAGGTGCCTTAACTGTATTCTGGGGAACCGGTGGGGGGGAGGGGCGCACAAATCAAATACTAGAACAAAAAAGGAGAAAAAACACTTATATAAAGCAAGCGAAACGATCTACGCCCTAGAAAAAAAGCTTTGGTAAACAAAAAAACTTGCAACAAAGTCCAAAATAATTTGGATTTTAATTTGGAGAGAAGGTTCATGTCATAAAAAGAACATATATTTTTGGATACATCTATTAAAAAGCTATACTACAAAAACAGTGTTAGTTTTTTTTCGATTTTTTTTTTAATTTACTAGAAGCAATACTCAGTTACCTACTACCATTTCAAAAAATAGAAAATCACTTACAATCACTCAAGATATCGCGACTAGGTAATACAAAAATCCATTTTATTAAAAAAAAAAATATTAAAAAAATAAAAGTAGATGTAATATATGACTAGGTAAAACTCAGCTGATATATTTAATAAAATTATTGGCTGTTTGAATAATGAATTTTGTTATTCGATTGTTATTACACAAAATTGCAACTGGCATACAATTGCTAACGTAAATTTTAATCATTTTTAAAAGATTATCACTGCATACAGCACCATAAAAAAAATTGCATTAATCGCTGCTCTGCCTAATTAATATGACTGACGGACTCTCAAAATTAAAAATATGATTGATTTTTGCGACGAGCATAATGATTGAAAAAAAAAAACGAAAATCTAATCGAATAATATTCTACTAGAATGACACACATTTATATATTTTTTCGTTGGACTACTACTACAATACTGAACGCACTGCTTAATTTTGCTGTTTGTTTGAATTTCGTTTATTTTATTGAGGTTAGGTTAGGTGTGTTCAAAGATTTTCATGGTACTACTACACGGTGGGTCGTCAAATGTACATGAGTTTCTAGTTTGTGTGTGAGAGTCGCGCGTTCTATGCGCGGGAACCGTCCGGCTGCTCTAACCCACTGCAGAGAGGAAGCACATGGGTGTTCGGTGAATCCTCCACTAGGGATGGGCGATGTCGACCAAAAAAACATCGGACTATCGATTTTTTAAAAAAAAAATTTTTCGCCATCGAACCATCTTATCAAAACATCGAAACATCGACGTTGAAAACGAGTGCGAAAATTTGAAAAAGTTACACTAGCGGAAATAATTAAAGGATCAAAAAAAAATTCCAAATTTTTAGCGATTTTTCGAATGGCTGTATCTTCGTGAAAAATGGTCGTATCGGAGTCGTAAGCAAAGCAGTTTAAAGCTGGAAGTTTCTAGTTTTCAGATCTTGCGATAAAAAAATTTTCAAAGCAACGTGTATCGCTCAATTCTAATAAGTATACTGAAAAAAAATTTCCGAAATTTTTTCGGTTTCTTTTTTTGGTCCACGGACTTGGAAAATAATTTTCCGACTTAACCACCATATGGATCGGATAAGCTGTTCATTCAGCTTTAATTTGCTTTTTTTAGACCTTTATACGACCACTTCTCGCTGAGATATCGGACTATCGATATCTCAGCAATCAAAGATCACACAGAAAATTGAAGGTGTGTTTTGAAAACTAGAATAAATTCTCTACAAGGATTAGCCATTGTTTTTCCAGAAAAAAACTTTTTTGCATACTCTACATGAATTTGAAAAATCAAGAAAAAAAGAGCTTTTGGGGGCTTTTTGGAAAATCAAGCGCTGAATTAAAAATTTCGCGAAAACCATTGATGTTAATTGTATCTTTTACAGTTTAATATACCCACAAAAACCCCACCAAGTTTCAATTGAATCTATCCAGCCGTTTTTTTGTTTCAGTCGATTGAATTTTTGAAAAAATTAATGGATCATTTTTTTACTCTTAAATTTTCATAATCTTGAAAAAAATGAAAAAAAATTTTTCTCAGCTTTTTTCACATTTTTATCAACCTTCACAGCTGTATGTGATCAGCTGAAAAATAGTCAATTTTCGCGATTTTTTTTCAGATGGATAGAATACGGGAAGGGGATTGAATTTTTTTACGATTAATACCATTATTTAACAATACAATAGTATATTGTGCAATAAGTGCGGGAAATTGTCGATTGCCCACGAAAGCGAAGTTGAGCGCACAAACGTAGTGAGTGCGCTCATTCGCTTGAGTGAAGCAGTCGAAAATCCCGCACGAGTTGCACATACACTATTTTTTATTACGAGTTTCACATACTTTTTTCTATTATTATTACTATTTTTGACATTTTTATTACTTTATAAAATAATATTTTTAAGTGTTCGTGTGTGTGTGTGTGTAAGATTTACACAAACATTTATTTTAATTAAAATTTTTAATCTTACGTCTTTAAATAAGCAAAATTTGGTAATTTGTAATAAAAAAAATCATGTTAACATAACCTAAATTTGATATATAATATAATATATTGTACATCGGTAGTGACGAGATTAAAGTAGACATACAGTAACAGTAAATAGACATACAATAGCAATTACCCTAGAATCATACGTTGGTCTACAATAAACGTTAATCATACATCGTCCTCAATTTGACGAATGGACTTTTTACGGAGAATTTTAGAGTTTACTTGCAAAACACATTCTTTTTACATAACAATACTACAAAAGCGAACTAAATATTTAAAAAAATTGCATTTGGAAAATTTTTTTAATATTTAAATATTTATTAACTTTTTTAATCTTTTTATCAAAGCATATTTTCATTATAAAAATTAAAAAATAGATAGCTAAATACATCAATTGTATCATAAGACATATCTTTCAAATAATAAATTTATGAACTATTATGAGTCGATGGACATGTGTGATCTTATAGAATGTGTAATCTCTCGGTCACAAATATTGCTGTAGATATGTACATAGTTATTTCCTCATAAGGCACATTTGTAAATTTTCTAGAATTTGTTAGTTATTTTTCGAATAAGGTCTCAAAAAATAATAAAAACTAAAATATTTTTCTACAAAATAAATTGTTAATTTTTTGGAACGCATTTGAAATGCATTCTTTGATTTTTGATTCAATATATTAAAACTTCAGTATTATGTCGCCTCTATAAGTCAAACAGCTATAAATCATCTTTCACATTATCATTATCATTAAATAAATTAATTATAACATCCATATTTTTAATAAATTTTAGAAAAATTAGGAAAACTTTTATATGTAATGTACATAATCTTAAAAAGAAAAAAAAACATACGTTAATCATACGTCGTCGTCAAATTGACGCACACTATTTTAATATAAACAGAACGACGGTAACTATAAATAAAATTGATACGTTTTAGAACAGACAAGCAACAACAAGTTGTATTAGTGGAGCAGATAGAGAAGTTTGGTCGTTAATTTGAGGGTTAAATAATTAAAATAATTGATTTTAATAATGAAATTTATCGAAACAAAAATTTAATTTATTTCCGACTCAACGATGTCGATCGAGATGGTTCGGTAAATTCCATCGACCATCGATGTTTTGACCAAAAACATCGATGTTTCGTCAAAAATTACATCGATAGTCCGAACATCGATTACTATCGCCCATCCCTATCCACTCCACTATATTATCGTATCGTAGTCGTTAGTCGATACGACCACGACCACCGTTACATCCACCCGTTCGCCCGTACCACCGTTGTCAGGGGCTCTGACACCAACCAGATCATCAGCCACCAGTGTACGACGTACGGCACAGCGTACGACGTATGTGTGTGTGTGTGATAACATGGGATTAGGAAATAGCTTGATACATACGAGGAGCACAGCATAATGCTTTAATTTAAACAATTTACAAATAGTTACCGAGTTATTATTACTAAACATATAAACATTTTCCTATAACACTTTAAAAGATCGGAACAAAGCAACGACAACGGATGTATATCTGGGGGAATTCCATGAAATGATGGAATTTTTGTAAAAATTAAAAAATGAAAATAATTAATCAAGATCATTCCTACTTGATACTTAAGTCAGTGATATACACAGTATAAATAAAAGATTATTACCATAGGCAGTAAGGAAACCCACTTTCCATCTTTTTTTATATAAGTACAAACAATTATGTTTGTCCTTTTTTACTTATGTGATTATATGTGTTTGTACATGTGAGATTGAGGGTGATAATGGTCATGTTAAATTATATGAACAACTAAAAGCAACTTTCTTCAAAATGAATTGAGCAAACGCGAAATTAATGACAGTATTCAACACGAGAATTTAGATCGTTACGACTTATTAGCACCAACCACTGTCGAGATCGAAAATATTAACTGAATTATTATAAAATATTAATAATTATTTATTATTTAACGTATTTTTACATAAGCATTCAAATTATAATAATACTTACAAATTTGTATCAAATGGCACTCAGAAAAAACATAAATTGAAATTTTCCTTTGAATGATTTAAACAAAATTTAGCAGCACAAGAGTTATCGCTAGACATTTTAAGCCACCATAATAATTAAATACATATCAGAAATATCTTACAGATCACAAAACACACTAAAATTACAAGGAAATATCAAAAATAACTGATGACAAGCTTTAAATAAAAAAATTTAATGACAGTTAAAATTCCACTGCCATCGTTGTTAAAAATTTAAAAAAAGTCAGTGGAACTTAGACAAAAGTAAATAATTTACATAATTATCAACTGTAAATTTTCACAAAATAATTTGACCTGCAAATTTATTTTTCTAAATTAAATTTACTTTAGTGATGATATTTTCACTGTATTAGTATGCATAATTTTATGCATTATTTAGGTACATAACATGAATAACCCTTTGGAATTTTTGAATTCCAAATAGCATTCTTACGTCATCTCGTTTCGTAACTATTTGTGAAACAAACTATTATTTAAACTGTGATACAAAAGTTTTTTTATTTTTTTTAGCTGTAATTAATTGTTTTTATTCTGTAAATACAGCTTAAAAATTTGTTACTTAATTAAAAAAAAAAAATACCGTAACTAGTTATTTGTTTCAAGTGAATATTAAAATACAGCTAAATTTATCTTTTTCTTTCTGTTGAAATAATTATTATACTCGTTTTGAGTATTATTTTGTTTTTTTTTTTTTTTTTTTTTTTTTTTTTGTAAAGTTACGAATTCGAGTAATGGAGGCTATCAAAACAGACAGAAGTTTTTTTAATTACTAAAAATAAACTTTTATCTTTGTTATCTATCATATTTTCCAAAAAATCAAACTAATAAACTACTTACTTTTTAACAAACTTATTTTAAAGTGACTGTAATGTAAGTGATCAAAGGAGTGTCATGTAAGTGACCAATTAAAAATTACATTTTTATCAAAAATAAATAATATATTATAAAACTTTTTATTAAAATAATTTATTGAAACATTATTTGTTTAAATTTATTTAAATGAAGCTGTTTGTTATCAAAACAGAGCAGAAAATTCTCATTGTATAAAAGATAAGAATTATATTCCTTTTTGAGTAATGTAAGTGACCACCTACTTTATCTTGTATATTAAAGATTTTTGTACATTTTTTGTTGTTTGATTTCCTTTGTTTAAAAGTTCAAATCGTTATTTGATTTAATTTGACTAAATTTTAGTGGATTTACTCATTAAATACGAAAATTGAGAACGATTTTAATCCCTATTTCAAATCAATTGTAATGTAAGTGACCATGGAATTACCCTATGTAGATGCAGTTTTTTTATATACATACAGGGAAAATAAACAATTTTCCTTGTTGAAAGTTAAAATAACTTTTATGACTTTAATAAAATATTTTTTTTATTAAATTCATACAATATATAATAATAGAGAAAATGCCTGGAGGTTAGAAAAAAATTTGATTCCTTTGAATTATATTCTTCTTTCATCCATCGCCGTTTCAACTTTCTTTTTTTTAATAAAATTCAACCCAAAACGGAATGTGATAATTGGTGCGCATGCGTGCACATTTTCACGTGTTTAAAAATCGAAAATTCTGTTATTTGAACAAGTTTATAATTCCATTCAAAATATTCAGGTGTAGTAATTTGGTATGAGTGTATGAGTGTAGGTCTTGATGCAAAAGGTTTTTAAAAAAAACTTTTTGATAAAAATATGTTGTACAATTTTCTAAAAATGCATATATCGAGCCATTACCGCCATTTTAACGTAACCGACAAATATCAAATTTTACAGGAGAAGGATTTTTTAAATATTTGTATGGCGCTTGCGATATTTCTGCTGTCTTAATTTTATTACGCCTGAGCGTATAATTCCTATTATTTTATTAACCTTACGATAAAGATGGTTATTGTCGGTTACGCTAAAATGTGAAAATGTGTTGTATTAATGATAAACTAAGCAGTTGCTATAACTCGTTAATTAACGAATTTTTGAGAAAAACGTTAACACTGCTTGGTCCGTTACGGTTTAAAATGTTGCTTGCAATAAAAATCTCAATTTCGATTAAAAAGTGTCGCTTACGATAAATCGGCGGTAATGGCTCGATATAGTAACATACATAAAATATACCCCTGTCGCTGTATCTGCATAACATAGTGAATTTCCAAAAACTGGACACTGGCGGATCTCATTATAACAACTATTGTATTCGTCTAAAGTAGTTTAGCTCTCTAACGGTGAAGAAATTTTCAAAATTGGTGAGTAGTTAATTTTTGACGCTTTTGGGTCGGCAGGACTCTGGCAGACACCATACAACATAACTTATATCCTTTTAAAATAGTTTAGCTCTCTAACAGGAACAAATTTTCAACATCGGTGATGACGTGTTCTTGAAAAGTTAGTTAATTTTTATTTTGAAAAATGAACACACACACACACACACACACACACACATATATATATATATATATATATATATATATATATATATATATATATATATATATATATATATATATATATATATATTTATATACAAATTTTAATGAACCTCATTTTCGCTTTCTCGAAAATGTATTAAATATACGTACTAAAATTATAATATACGTAATGTACGTACTAAAATTAGCATAGAGAGTGATTTTCGTAAAGTTTTAGCTAGTCCAAGGTATTCATTTGATCCATTATTTTCTAAGGATTCCCAGAATTGAAACATTTTTTAAACTCTCTTTACTAAGTTTGTAGGCGTACTGAAACGTCAGCTTAATATCTTAGTTTGCCTAAGGCAACTCAATTTGTGTTCCTCGTAATGAGGTTGTAAACTTTAAACACTATTAGAATGTTAACTGTAAGTTATAAAATATGAAAAACTCAACAACAAATACTGAATTAATAAACAAATACTTTACTTTGCAATATACCACGTTTATTTTTGAAACTGTGACAATATTGTTTCGAACCGTTAGTTCATTTTCAAATTTTCTGTTTGAAAATGAACTAACGGTTCGAAACAATATTGTCACAGTTTCAAAAATAAACGTGGTATTTTGCAAAGTAAAGTATTTGTTTATTATTTACAAATATGGAATACCATAAAGTAACGCTCAAATCTATTAATATTAAAATACTGAATTCTTCACCGATATTATGGCTTTTATGACAAAGGTCAAAGATTTAACTGTAAAATATAAAAAATAATTTTAAAAAAAGTCGATCTTTTTTTCGTATTACAGAGAAGACTACAAATTAGGTATAACTAACCCATATAAAAATTAAAATTTTGAATTATGCACTTAAATTCACCACATTTTCAATTTTAATTATCAAGTCCAGAGTCCACATTTTTTGCTTCCGAGACTACTAAAGTAGCGGAAACATTGTGATCACTTTTGAAAAATAAAAAAATTTTTTCGCTCCAAAATAAAATTTTTTACACACACTTTACGTTTTAGAGCTTCCTGAACAATTTTGGTTTGGTGTCTGTCTGTTCGTCTGTATGTCGTCAGTCTGCACTAAGTGGCATAACTTCCGAACTATTCGATTGTTTTTAATGAAATTTTCAGAAATTATGCAGTTTGGTTCCTAGATGGTCGCCTATGAATTTAATTAAAATCGGAGTAACGGTAGCAACGCCACAACCATGTCATTCCAAAATTACACCAAGTGGCCTAACTTCTGAACTATTCAATTCTTTTTTATGCAATTTTCAGATATTATGTAGTTTGGTTCCTAGATGGTCCCCTATGAATTTAATCGAAATCGGAGTAACGGTAGCTACGCCAATACCATGAAATCCTATTAAATATCAATATCTTATTTACTGCTAGTCCCATTTCGCTCAATTTTTTAGGGTATTTTGGGGGTTAGTTTCTAAAATATTTTTGCTATTATTTTATAATTTAGCCTTTAAGTATTTTGAGTTATAACAATTTTTTATGAACTTTAAGGTGAAAATATAATTTCACGGTATATATTTTTGGTAGAATACTGTTTACGAGTACTGTTATGAGGAAGCCGTATGCCACACCTCATTGGCAGTGTATTTAATTTAGTTTTGAAGTAAAGTATGATACAGAATCGCAGTTACCTTTCTACTTTCTTATACTCGTATACAGTTTAAATATAATGAAAAAATTTTTTAGCGAAAGCCTGCTTATATGCAGGCTGTCGCTAAAAAATTTTTTCATTATTCATTTTACTTGCAGTTGGATTCTAATAATTTATTTCAGTTTAAATATATTTGAGTGTAATTTTATAAACTTTAGGAATATAGTTTTAGTGTATTGAAAGAATATTACAGAATGTAACAAGAACAACGTTTTAACTAAGCTTATACGAGTTTCAGCTCGGCCACTACTATGAATTGCTGTTTTATACACTAGCGGAAAAAATTAAAGGATCAAAAAGAAATTCCAAATTTTTAGCGATTTTTCGAATGGCTGTATCTTCGTGAAATATAGTCGTATCGGAGTCGTAAGCAAAGCAGTTTAAAGCTGGAAGTTTCTAGTTTTGAGATCTTGCGATAAAAAAATTTTCAAAGCAACGTGTATCGCGTAATCCTAATAAATACACTGAAAAAAAAATTTTTCGAAATTTTTTCGGTTTTTTTTTTTTGGTCCACGGACTTGGAAAAAATTTTTCCGACTTAACCACCATATGAACCGGATAACCTGTTCATTCAGCTTTAATTTGCTTTTTCTTAGACCTTTATACGACCACTTCTCGCTGAGATATCGGGCTTTGAATGGAAAAAGATCATTTCGTCTTTGACCATCGATATCTCAGCAACCAATGATCACACAGAAAATTGAAGATGGGTTTTAGAAACTCGAATAAATTCTCTACAAGGATTAGCCATTGTTTTTTCGGAAAAAAATTTTTTTTGCCTACTCTACATGAATTTGAAAAATCAAGAAAAAACGAGCTTTTGGTGGCTTTTTGGAAAATCAAGCGCTGAATTAAAGATATCGAGCAAGTGTGAAATGTGCCTTTTACAGTCCAATGTGCCCACAAAAACCCCACCGAGTTTCAATCTAATCCATCCAGCCGTTTTTTTATTTCATTCGATTGAATTTTTGAAAATGTTAAAGGATCGTTCTTTTGCTCTTAAACTTTCATAATTTTTAACAAAATCGAAAAACAAATTTTCTCAGCCCTATAAATTTAAATGTAATCAGAGTAATGATAGTTACTGTGCACGCACAAACGTGTAATATATTAACGCTGGGTACACAGAATGAATTGCTTGTTCTTCTTATGACTTTAAAAACAAAACAAAAAATACTTTTAAATTTCTTCAGATTGATTTGATATAGAAAAGAAACTACGCAACCAGTGTCTCCGTAATTTTCATAGTTATTCTTGTTTCAAACATGACATTAATAACATAAGCACAAAATCACTTTTGCACTCCGGATAAATGTTCGCCACGTGTACGAGGAAACTATGAGCTACACCATTTGAAGCGTATTTTGATTAGCTTTTCGATTGTAAAAACTTCGAATGTAACGCCAATTTCGAAAATAACGATCGTATTTTATAAATATATTTATCAAATATTTAAGTAAAGTGTGCCATGTTTGAGCGGTAATTTTTCGTGTTTTGTTAGTTCATTAACAAATTTTCATCACGAGTTGTATATTCAAATTTTGTAAATTTTAGAAATTTAAACCTTAACTTCGTCTATTAAGTCCCCCCCGCCCCTTCTCCAGTAAAGCATAAAGAAAACTTGAGCATCCATTTCAAAACTTTTGTTCCTTTTCAGTAACATACCATTTTCAATTACATAAATTTCCTGTTTTCTTGTTTAATTCTTTTACCCTTGCCCCCTTCCCGGCCGCTCGGTACCACGGTAGAAGGTGTATTGTAAGGTGTTGTCGAGATATTATCATCAGTTTGTTAATCACTACCCCACATTTCCGGTATCCCCCTCCGGCATGGCAGTGCCGTCATAGCTCATCTACATTGATGTAGGTACTTAAATGGGTATCAACAAAAGCTTTATAAAATAATAGTTAAAGCTGCTATAGATGTTATCATCGACTTGATAATTGCTATTATGTATCATTATATCTTCATAAATACAATTTAAAGTTTGGTGTAGTAGTACCTATACTAATATTAAGAACAGAACAGGGAACAAGATTTCAAGATAATACGGTGGTAGAAATATACAGGATGTTCCAAAACTGCTGGGATATAAACCATACGTTAGTAATGACCAGGTAGCGGGTTTCTTTCGGATCAGACAGTTTCGTCTTTAGCATATGCAGGTATACATATTGCACTCAATGTGACTAAAAGTTCAAAATATTTTCATAAAAACAACGTACACAAGTTACATACACACACATACATATGTGTATCAAAATAATATTTATACGTATTTTATGTAAACATCCTTTTTTTCTTTTATTTATTACCTGCACAATTGGAAAGTGCCACTGTAATTTTAATTGACTATCAAAAGTATTTTTGTCTATATTGTGTGTGTGATTTATGTGACATGTCATTTAAATTAAATAAATTCATTTTTTTTTTATTGTTTTCAATTTTGAGAGATAGAAGTATAGTTGCTTGTTAAAAATTTGTTTTTCAATAATAAAAAATCTTAGTAAATACGTACGTCTTAGCTATCGTAGTGGACCGTCTAAATATTCAACAACTTTTTAATATATTTTACAAAAAATTTTTCCGATTTTCTGAATTTTCTTACTTTCGTTAAATAAAAAATGCTGTTAGTATTCTAAATGGTGAAAAATGTAATTTTTGACCAATTATATTCATTCAAATGTGCATAATTTAATGTAATTTTGTTGCAAAATTTTATTGAAATAAGTACGGTCCTGACCTGTCCGAAGAAACCCGGTACCTAGTAATGACTGATTTTCCCCAATGTTTTAATGCTAATTTCATCAATATTAACATTTTATTATTACCATAATAGTGCTTTGTTTACTTACCAACATAAATTACCTCAGGGTTGGGGGAAAGTGTGTATAAAAGGTAAAATATTATACATTTAAAACATACTTTAAAGTCATTATACAAGCAAATTATCTCATCTACAGATAAATACAAGTAATACAGGAATGAATACTAGCCTATTATCATACGAAATAACTTTCATTGAAAATGTAGGAATTTTAACAAAAATATTATAAATTTCTGTTAGCAATGCTTTGTAAAAAGAAATACCTATTTGACAACTTAAAATATCATATTGGAACCTGTAATTTCATTATTTGACTTTATTTGGCGATAAACCTCAATATTAAGACCAGCAAAAAACAAAGTCATTGGAACTAGTTTGAATATGTGATTCATAAAGGCGATTGGTGGCTTTTACAGATGTTTTTTTTCTAAAAATGATTTTTTCTTTCTTCTTTTACTTTTTCTGTTCTCTATTGCAAGTTTGGTCTTCAGATGTTTTGTTGTTTCACATTTCCGTTTTCGTATGTCATTTTTAGTGATGTACGTATTTCTTTTTTTGCAATCAACGAGTTGCTATATTTGACATTGTTTGAGTTGATTGCTTTTAATCCAAACTAAAAGGTTTTTAGTATCTTTTGTTTATGAAAAAATTTTTTTAAATTTTTTCATTTTTTATTTTTATTGATTTTTATATTCTTGTCTTGATAATGGTGTTTTAAGACACCGAAACCGGTCGACGTGTTGAAGATTGGTTAAAAAATTCTGTTTGGTTTTTTGCTGGTCTTAATATTGAGGTTTATCGCCAAATAAAGTCAAATAATGAAATTACAAGTTTAAATTTTTTTTGGCGAAAATAGAGGTAACAATTTATTTATCATATTGGTTATCTTTATCTTTTTTATATTTAAAAATGGCACAATAGAAAAAACGAGACAAAGAAGTGAATACGCCTACAATTACTTCATATGTTGATGATGTACATAAAAATGAAGTTAATTTCAGGTACTCCATATACAGTCGACTCTCGTTAATTCGAAACTCGAGGGACTTTTAAGATAATAAGAATTATAGAGAGGTTCGAATTATCGCGCAGGTAACAATTTTAATTTTTTAAGCATTTGCGATGAATGAACATGAACTTGTCTCAAAATGTACTTACAATCTTTCTGTCTCTTTCTCTCTGCAACTTTGAATTGTCGAGTGTTTAACGCCCATGAGTTCGTATTAACACGTCGTTTTGTTACGTGGAAATGATTTTTTCGTTCGAACTACCAAGTGTATTAAAATGTATAGTTTTTGTTCGAAATGTAAAAAGATTTTGTAGGGACCTCGTGATACCTTCGAATTATAGAGAGTTTCGAATTATCGCAGGTTTGAATTAACGAGAGTCTACTATAGCACTTAATCGTATTTTCATTAAAAACCCTTTTTCATACATCAGTAAACTTCCATTTAAAATATGTTCCGGAATTACGTAATGTACACATATCTTCATTTGGGAGCTGTTCCGTAACTTCATTAGCGTCTCTTAATATTAGCGGATCAGTTGATCAAATTTTTGATTAGAGGTACTTTATACTTTTTTTTGGAAAATAATACGTGAAATGGTTTGACGTTATTAAAAAAATGAAGCAAAATTAGACGTATAATCGTAAGATACTACAGTTGCTTTAATATAAAAATAACAAAAATGAAAAGACACAGAGAACTAAGTTACCTACGTCTAATTTTGCTTCATTTGTTGCATTTGTTTGATGACCCCAGACCATTTTTAGTTGATTTGACCTATATTAATTGGGTACTAATGTAGAATTTAGTATTGAATATATAAAAATAAATAAAGACATAAGTGGATGAAGGTGTTATGTAACATTTTTTTAAAAATTCATTTTTTGCCAAATTTTGAAATATTCTATGCTGAAGTATCATATATTCAAATTTGATTTCATTGGGTTCAATAGTTTACTTCTACTGTAAAATTATAAAAATGTTACATAATACCTTCATCCACTCATGTCCTCAAATAGCATTTGTACCAAAATTACCAGATTTTATCCAAATTACCCCAATTAATTTTGAAATGGACTAAGGAGATGGTAACAGATTTTGGTAGAGGTTTTCGCCTTTATGTATGCAAAAATTGGTTCATGTGTTTTCAGACAATTTTCACACCTACGACATGTGTAATTAAAACAATGTTAAAATGAAATCTCTTAGGAGAAAATTTGAAAGTAGGAAGTGGTTATTAAAAAAAAAAATGTTAATACTTATGACATAAGCGCGAAAATCATCTCTAAACACATTTGTTTTCTACAAAAGAAAACTGAATTTTCCATACGAAAACCCCACGAGCGGCGCTAAAGTTTTATTTTCCTTAGCACTTTCATTTCTTTCCATATTCTCCGAGGCATAAGTGAGAAAATTGTCTACCAACTAAAACTCTTACCGTTGTCTGGTCTAATATAATTTGGCACTGAAACCCACATATACACAGATATGAAAGACAAAACTGTTATAGAGATAAATTTTTCAAGTGTACAAATTTTAGCCTCACAAAAAAAAAACACACATTTAAATATTTATAACAATACGCTGGTAACAGTTATACCATTATACAACAGAGAAATACTTTAATAACTAACATAATCAGTGTTATTGCGTCTAATGGACTACCCACACACTAAATTTAAAATGTTTTTACGCGAGGCAAATTTTCACTAAACATTCTCCTACTCCAAAATAATAATGTTCATTACCCATTACTTTCACAATTTCCATCATTAGGAAACTGTCAAATTATACACAATTTGCAATTGAGATGATTTTAAATAATTATTCAAAAACAAAATTTTTACTTACGATTCTTAACTAACTTGGATGGTTTTGACTTGTGACTTTAGGGCGAAAAATTTTATCGTAATAACTTACCTGGAACAAAAATAATACATTTAATAATTACAAAGTAAATACATATAAAATAAATAAATTTATTAAATATTTAAATAAAATGGGTAAATGTTCTATATACATGCTAATTAATGCTGAAAACTAATTACAAAACATTAAATGTAATCGTGTAAAACAGTTGTGTTTAAAATTTAGCCTACATATTATACTTATATTGCAACATTAAAACAAGTAAAAGTCAAATTTTAAAATTAATTTAATTTATGTACCAGAAATGTTTATATATTAGGCTCGTAACTAATAGCCTACTCGGCAAATTGGTCGAATACTGAATGTTCGACCAGCATCGTGACCAAAGAGTCGAATATTCGGCGAGGGCCTTTTAAACGGTTCCTCACGCATATCATGATTATGTAGCTCTGTGTATGCATTTGTAAATAATAAGTTAGGTATTTAAAAAATAATCGTTTTTGAAATATGAGTGTACGCTGTGAGAGGGAGGAACAGCTGGGGTTACAGTCCTAGGGCTCGGGTTTGAAGAGGGGGCCCGGGATTATTCTCCGGGCTTGCCATTTCTCTCCATAACATAATTGAGAAGAATTTTTCTGTCTACTTTAAGTAAATAAATGTGACAGATTACGTTTTTTCTCTCTCTTATTCGATATTTGACCGAATAGTCTTACAGTATTCGGTATTCGGTCGAATCTTAAAAAATGACCGAATTGCTCGAATACCGAATAGTTGCCGAACACTCATTGCAAGCCTACTTTATATTATTATTGAAAGTTGTTAATGTTTATTGTAAAAGTGTAAAATTTTAAACTTAGAAATTTTAACCCATATTCGGAACCTTAAAAATGATCAACCACTGACTGTCATAGGTTTAGTAAATCAGTGCTAATAGGCATAAAAATGAAACAGCCTCGAGACACAGTTATACTAAATGAATTTTCAAAATTTTTTCGTAAATTTTTCAATTCTTTTTCTATTTTTGATGTTTATTTTTTTTTTTTGCCGCCCTTGTATTTCCGTAAAAATTAATTTCAAATTTTGCCGCTCTTTTCCAAAAAATTTCCCTTTTTCCTACAAAAGAAAAGGGGCAAGCAAAAACAAGACGCCCAATTCCAAATTTTATCGCCCGGGAAAAGAATATCAGAGTTTTGCATGAGAATCACATCTTGTGGTTTTATGTAAAATTTTATCAATATAAATGGGTTATAATGACTTAGATATTTGGATTAGTCTTTAGGTGTATCGTAAAGTCCTTCTTCACCTTGAATTAACTGGTCGTAGACTTTCAAGTTTCGATGAAAAAAAACCAGACGAAATAAATACCCACCCATTTGATATTAACAAATTTTCTGAATATTGTTTTAACACTTATAAAATGTCAAGACACAAGCAAGTCAAGTTGTACAAGTCAAGATCACTAGTAAACATAAAAGCGGCTTTGTCTAATATGCTATTATATATGCCTATATGTATAAAGTTTTGTTATCTAAACTGGTTTTACTGTGGTCGAATGTTAATTAACGAAAAGGGCGACTGTACTCCTGATTATACCTGGTGCTTAATAAAAAAAAAAATGGACTGCTGCCTTCACAATAAGAAAATTTGTGTTCTGCGTAAAAAGAACTAGTGGTTAAAATTTTTGTGTTAAATAAAAATATTAACACAAATTTCGATTTAACAGAATAAAAATGTTAACCTGTTTTGAACAGCAAAGAAGTAACACAATATTTGTGTACAGCAAAAGAATACTATAAGTAGGTATCTAACTTACATTAGAATATATATATATCTACCAAAATATATATAATAAAAAAGATGATAGTAGTTCTTATTATTAAACAAAACCGAAAAATTATAAGTATTTTCAGTTATTGACGAATATAGCTTTATTAAACGTTTAAAAAAGAAACAATTTTCTTACATTTTAAGGTTATTTTGTTACAGATTCAGTTACAAAAAATCATGTAAGCTTACTTTCACGTAAGATTGTATATTATATAATGCAATCTCAAATAAGCTTACATGATTTTTTTTAACTGAATCTGTAACAAAAAAAAACTTAAAATGTAAGAAAATTGTTTCACTTTTAAACGTTTAATATAACTATATTTGTCAATAACTGAAAAAACTTACAATTTTTCGGTTTTGTTTAATAATAAGAACTACTCTCATCCTTTTTATTATATATATATTCGTAGATATATAGACACAAGTAAGAATTGTTACAAAGAACTGACTTAGTTTGCGTTCGTTTAGTCTCATTTATAATAATATATGAACAAAATCGTTATAATTTTTGACGACTTTCAAATATCTTAAACTTCAGTGGAATTAAAATATTGAATAAAATGTTTGACAACTAACTCTGATAGATCTGAAAAATTAACACAAAATGTATGTCCTCTTGTGTGTTAAATCATTGACACAAATCTTGTGTATAGATTTGGCACGTATGCTTTGTGTTAAAATAACACAAAAAATTGAGTGGACCGTTCTGGATATGTGAAACGTGTTAATTTTAACACAAATTTTTTCACTGTTTTTGATGGCGTTTGCCAACTTTTTAATTTTCCACAACCGGACATCAAAATTTCTTGTGAAGTTGAAGTTATGAGTACTCTTTGCGAATTACTGTGCTTCAAAGTACTGCGTTTATTTTGGTGCCCCCTTCGTTTGGAAAAACAAGTACAAAAAGTTACCGCTGACACAATTAAAATTTTCGCGCCTATTATTAGCTTTAGTTTGAAAATTTTAGTGATATTTTTTCGATGAAAATGTAATAAATAGGTCCCCTTAATCAAATTGCATTATTTCTTAGAGCGAGTCATTAGTTGCAAATATTGAATAAACAGTATAATCAAGAAATCGAATAATTTTTATTGTAATTCATAGATAAGGTAAAATAATTAATAGGTATACACTCTCAACACGAAATTTTTGTTCGAAAATAAAATTTTTTTTTTCTTTGAATCAAAAAAATTAAATATAAATAAATATTTCTTTAACTAGGGTAAAAGCCCCGATTGTGGAACACTATTTTTAGGTATTTCATCAAACTTGCTTATAAAAATTAATAAATGAATTAAACACCCATTTTTTTTCTTAATAAGCATGAAACCAAGTTTTTTTAATCCAATGAATATGTTTTTAAGAAAATATAATCCAAGAATTTTGATTTATTAATGTTTTGTTTTATAATTTTTTGACACGTATAAAAAAACGGGCAGAATATATTAACACCCTTTAAAAAATCAGCATAGGCACCTAAAAAAAAACACGTATTTAACATACATGGCATACAGTGATCTTTTGACATATACTGATATGACTAGTTGCGACATCTTTTGATGTATTTATGTAAGTATTTATTGATGGTTTTCTAGAAAAATGACACAAGTCAAAAAACGTGATTTTGCAGGAAATCATTTTTATAATTACTGGAACAGATTATTAAGGTTTTTTCATCATCAAACTTTTATGCAAAATGGCGCCCATGTGTGTCATAACATAAATAGTGTCCAACATAAATTGCTAGCAGTGCCACAAAGCGTTCGGTCTGTGAAGTACGTTTAAAAAATTAATATAGCTTTCGTAGTACTTACAGTATACGATTTTCGCCACCTAGTGTCATCTAGGATGTTTTAAAAAACATTGTGTATTTTCTAACTTATCTATCCATCATTGTTAATTTTTAATTAGTTATGTTATACTGTCGTTTCAAATCTAATATGTCTGACGTTTTTATTTAGTAATAAAAATTTCGAAGTTTTAATTCAATATTAATTATTTTTCAATTGATTTTACGTTCTGAAATAAAGAAAATATTAAAGTGAAATTATAAAAACAGTTAGTTAAGTGTTTTAGGCCCAAAAATAAATTAAAAATGTTTATAAAATAGGTAAATAATAGGTCATTCTCAAAATGGAATACATACCCTAAAACTTCGAACTCATTTAAAAACACTTCTACAAATAATATTTAACCCGTATAAAAAGATAATTTAGCTACCCTAATCTCTTAAATGGAGTAATAAAAATTATTTGTATACTTTTATTATGCTAATAACTTTAAAAATTCGGTGAAAAATGTTACAATTTATAACTCATATGTTTTGAATAATGATCATCCACCATTATAAAAATTCACGAATTCAACAAAAATTGTTCGATATTTATATGTATTTCTTAAATTAAGTGAGGAAACATTAAATGCGAGGTGAATTTAAATTGAAAAATAATCTTTCTATTAATAATAATTTTTGTTATCAGAGGTTTCTTTCAGAAATAACTTCATTAAGATATAAATGTCAAAACTGTTTTTCTATTGGATCGCGTTCCACAAACGGGGCTTTTACCCTACTAAAAAAAAAAAAAAAAATTCGAGAAAATATGTGTTTGAATCACTAAAAAATATTTTCTGGGTAATTCCATGGTCACTTACATCACAATTGATTTGAAATTGGGATTAAAATCTTTTGATATTTTCGTATTTAACGAGTAAATTCACTAAAATTTACTCAAATTAAATCTAATACGATTTGAACTTTTAAACAAAGGAAATTAAACAACAAAACATGCATAAAAATTTTATTTATACAAGATAAAGTAGGTGGTCACTTACATTACTCAAAAAGGAATACAATTTTTCATCTTTTATACAATGAAAATTTTCTGCTCTGTTTTGATAACAAACTGTTTCATTTAAATAAATTTAAAGAAATAATGTTTCAATAAATTATTTAATAAGAAATTTCAGAAAATATTATATATTTTTGATAACAAAGTAACTTTTAATCGGTCACTTACATTACATTTCCTTTGGTCACTTACATTACAGTCACTTTATAAGAAGTTTTATTAAAAAGTAAGCAGTTTATTAGTTTGATTTTTTGGAAAATATGATAGATAACAAAGATATTAGTTTGTTTTTAGTAATTAGAAAAACTTCTGTCGGTTTTGATAGGCTCCACTACTCGAATTCGTAACTTGACAAAAAATCAAAATAATACTCAAAACGAGTATAGTAATTATTTCAGCAGAAAGAAAAAAGTAAATTTACCTGTATTTTAATAATAACTTGAAAAAAATCACAAGTTACGGTATTTTTTTTTATTAAGTAAAAAACTTTTAAGCTAAATTTTTAGAATAAAAACAATTACAGATAAAAAATAAAATAGAAAAACGTTGTAATCAGTTACTTAGTCTTTTGTGTATCAAGTAGGCATGATATTGTTTAATTATTTTCATTTTTTAATTTTTACTAAAATTCCATCATTTCATGGAATTGCCCTTCTTTGATTCAAAGAAAAAAGAAAAAAACCAAGAAATTTTTAATCTTCGAACAAAAAAATCGTTTTAAGAGTGTATTTAATTTTCAGTACCTATTTAGATTTTCTGTAATATTCAACGATTAAATAAAGGACAATGTTTATTTGAAAACATCCGGAAATAAACAGTTATACTTGTAAATAGTAAAAAAGTAAAAAATACTCATCGTTTTCTAGGAAAAACTTTTTTATATCCTAAAAATGTTTTCATTTATTTTTTATGTCGTTAGAAAGAGTTCTTAAGGGGTATTCCATCGTCACGGGTGAGATAATTTTAAGGGAAATTTATTTTCTCTTTTTAAGTTTTATATAAAATAAGAAACTACAATATCCGCTTTATTAAAAAATCAACAATTCTATCTTTGACTAATAATTTGAGAACAGGAAAAAATTGCTACATAATATTATTTGGAAATAAAATTAAATCATATTTTTGTCACGGGTTGAAAAATAATTGTCCAGCCCGTGACAGGACGCAATTTAATTTTATTTCCAAATAATATGTAGGGGTTTTTTCCTGGTCTCAAATTATTAATCAAAGACAGAATTGTTGATTTTTTGATAAAGCAGATATTGCAGTTTCTTATTTGATATAAAACTTAAATACCCCTGTCGCAGTATCTGCATAACATAGCGAATTTCCAAATATTGAGGACTGGCGGATCTCATCTAAGATCTGTATCCATGTAAAATAGTTTAGCCTTCTAACAGTGAAACAATTTTCAAAATCAGTTCAGTAGTTAATTTTTGGCGCTTTTGGGTCCTCAGGATCCTAACGAATCTCATATAGGGTAGCATATATCCATTTAACGACATATTATTACATTACATAACTATAGTTTTCGATTTTTTTCTAGGTCTGTATATATATATATATATATATATATATATATATATATATATATATATATACATATATATATATATATATATATATATATATATATATATATATATATATATAAATTATATTTTCTCTCTAAAGGAGGACATCATACAAAAATTTTCTTTCCATAACGTACTCCTAAAAAAATAGGACTAATTTTAATTTATAAAGATGACACAGATATATTGTTATTATAACACATACATACATATTGAATAACTAACTAGCACTTGTTTTATCTAGAAAAGAATTACTAAAACGACGAAACATTTATTGTAAAAAAATTCAGCAAATTTCGTAATTTTTCTTAAAAGCTAGTTCACTCAGTACAATGTTTTAAAAGCTTAACTTATGCAATTTTTTACGATAGTGTCAAAAAAAAAAATTGAAAAGATTTTTGAATTCTAGCCAAATTTTGCAAAAATACCACTAAAAATGGCGAAAAATGGCCAAAAAACGTACTACTGGGCATGCGACGTGTCTCGCTAAAGAACTTAGCCGAGCCAGTCCGCATTCCAGCATGCATATCAAATTTCATAAGCATTAAACGTCTCGTTCGAGAGTTATCGTGTACACACATAAATACATACATATAGATATATATAAATTTTAGTGAAGTAGATTTTCAGGTTTTAGAGGCTCCAAAACAAAGTCCACCATAGTCCCGGACTTAGGTCTTACCACAAGAGATGCTGTAAAAGCTGAATTTCCAGAATGGAAATTCGCTAAAAAAGAAAAGAAAATTCCGTTAAAATTGTCCCACCCGTGACGATGGAATACCCCTTAATATGGAGTTGAGATTCTGTGTATCATCTTTCACGTTTGAAGCCACGTTTACGGAATATTGGACTTCAAAGTGGCCGTTTGTCATCTACAGTTTCGTCTACCCGTAATTTTTATATTACTGATCCAAAAAATCTGAAAAAATTATAGGTACTAGACTACCAGGACTTACTAAAAGCACTCAATTTCGTAAAATTTCGGTCAAACAAAATCTGAAATCCAAGAAATTTGAAAAAATTACTGGTAGAATTAACTTTTCTTTAAGAACTTTAAATTAAAATTATTTTGGAAAATTTTGAACAATATCTTCCAGAAATTATAGGCAATCAAATTTTACCTTTTTGTTATACGAGTTGCAATTAAATCACTCAAAATAGGTCAGTGGTTGAATTCTGGGCTAGTAAACAAAGGTACTTCAGTTCGATTCCAGGTCACAGTGTCCCTTTATTTAATTTTTTTTTTATTTCTTCTACCACTAAGTAAATTAGTTAATAATTAAAAACTTAATAAGCTAATAAGAAAGACTTAAGTTTAAATAAAATGAAGAACTAAGGAACTCTGACTTGATCCATGTCCAACCCAACCCACATTTATCATGAGAATCCATCAATACAAGCTGATATTTTACCCCTAAATTTATTAAGCTAACTTTCTCCCGTGTTTGTGTTGCTCCATACTACGACCGGAAGGAACAGTATTGCAAAAGCCACTCTATTTTACCATTTCCTGTACACTTTATAAGAACACGAAAAAAAAGTTTGTATATGCAAGTGAGAAATATTAATTATATAAGGCAATAAGGTTATTAGGTCATAATATACGGTTGCACATTGCATCGGCTTTTTATTACCATATACACATGTTGTGTTTAGTATTTATTAGAGACACTAATAGACACCAATTATAACAACAAGAAGTATGTATATAGATAAAAGCATATAAGTGTTTTCAAACAAACCTCTTGAATTAATAATAGATAAACTTTATTCACCTTTAGAAAGTTTTTAAGTTTGTTAACGTAATATTGCACTTTTGCCCTTTAATCATAAAAAAATTAGAGTTTTATTAACTTGTAAATAACGTAAAAGCCCCTATACCGGAACACTATTTTTAGGTGTGTCATTAAATTGGCTTATAAAAATTGATAAATAAATTAAACACCCATTTCTTTTTTCTTAATAAGCAAGAAACCAAGTTTTTTTGATACAATGAATGTTTTTAAAAAAATACAACCCAAAAATTTGTATGTTTATAAAATACATATTAATAATAATTGTAATGACCAAATACACACAGTTAAATTTCGAACGTATATTAAAACACTTCTGCATATAATATTTAACCAATAAAAAAAGGTAATTTAGCTGTCCTAATCTCTTAAATGGACTAGTAAAAATTATTTGTATGTTTTTATTATGTTGGCATGAAAAATTCGCGAAGAAATGTTACAATTTATAACTCAAGTGTTTTTAATAATGATCATCTATTCAATTAAAAATACACGAATTCAACAAAAATTGTTTAATATACTATATACAGTGGTGATCATAGAAATAGCACACTAACGTAATACAGTAATATTTATTTAAATTATTGATGACTCCAAATAATTCAATGGATTTTATCTACCGCAAGTATAAACATGTTTCATTGCCTATTGTAAGTACATATTATTTTAACTTTTTAATATTTCATTTACGGAATTAAGTTCGTTAAAGTTGCATGTGTCTAGTGCAGAGTGATCATAGAAATAGCACAGATTAATAAAATTTATTTAAGTTATTGATTTTATTAAATATTATCTTAAAGTAAGTACAAATTGTATTAAGCTCTAATATCGTTAATGTTTTACATTGATTATTTATTAATTAATTTATTTTAGTGAGCATGGGGAGAGGTTCACATTGTTCAGGTGAATTAAGAAAAATTATTATTACAATGAAAAATAATGGAGACAGTATTTCGAGAATTGCGCGGCAAGTAGGGCGTTCCAGAAAACTGGTGCAAAATTGTATTCGACATGTTAACACATTAAAAACAACAGCAAACAAAATTCGTAAGTCGCCACCCAGAAAAACAACGTCTTATATTGATAAACAGATCATCAAAATGAGCAGATTAGATCCTTTCCTGACATCTCACAAAATTCAAGCTCAATTACAGGAACAATTTGGTGTTAATATATCTGCGGCTACTGTGCGACGTCGATTACAAGCTGCTAATCTTCGAGGGTGCATTGCCAAGAGGAAACCCCATGTATCAGAAAAAAATAGGCTTAAGAGATTAAAGTTTGCAAGAGAACATTTGAATAAACCATTAAATTTTTGGAAAAAAATATTGTGGACAGATGAATCGAAGTTTAACCGGCTTCAGTCTGATGGAAAAGTGTACGTTCGTCGTCCTCCAAACCAAGAAAATAATCCCAAGTACACATTAAAAACCGTAAAGCACGGTGGCGGTTCCATAATGGTCTGGGGATCGATGTCATGGTATGGAGTGGGCCCACTGGAACAAATAGAGGGGATTTTAGACCAACATAAATATAAAGATATTTTAAAAAACACAATGGAGCCATTTGCAGACGATAATTTGCCTGTAACATGGATACTGATGCATGATAATGATCCAAAGCATACGGCATTGTTAGTAAGAAACTGGATTAAGGACAACAAAATTAACGTTTTAGACTGGCCAACTCAAAGTCCCGACCTTAACCCGATTGAAAATTTATGGTATGAAATCGGGTTACAGTTAAAAGGTAAAAACTGCAAGAATCTAAAAGATTTATGGGACATGGTGGAAGAAATATGGAATAATATTCCAGTTCAAAAATGCCAGAAGCTAGTTGAAAGCATGCCTGCAAGATGTGCTGCTGTAATTAAGTCTAAGGGGTTCCCTACGAAATATTAAGTTTTAAGATACATTTTTTTTACTGTTACTTTCGAAACTTACTTGTAAAATTTTAAATGTGCTATGTTTTTGAGCGCAATTGCTAGAGTGGGCTATTTCTTTGAACACAATAAATTTTATAATAAAACTACTTTTTAATTTTTTTTTTTTTATTTTTTTGAAACAGGAGATTTAATATATTGGAGTTTTACATGTTATATATTTACTTTTCAGATATATGATAAAAATATTTGTAGTAATAAAAATCAGGTTAGTATTAACTTCTTTTTCTTTTACATCCTCGATGTGCTATTTCTGTGATCACTACTGTATATATATATATATATATATATATATATATATATATATATATATATATATATTTCTTTAATTAAGTAAGGAAACATTAAATGCGAGGTGAATTTAAATTGAAAAATAATCATTCTATTAATAATAATTTTTGTTATCAGAGGTTTCTTTCAGAAATAACTTCATTAATGTATAAATGTCAAAACTGTTCGGATATATGATAGCGTTCCGGTAGCTTTTGCGTTATTAGAAAACTATTCTAATGGACCAATTTTCGAAAGTTTCAAGTTCAAGTTTCAATTTTGACATATCGTTAGTTATCATAAGAGAATCCTTATAAGATCATTTTCGGGTTCGTCTGTCACAGAGTTTCTTTTTTTTTGAGAACTTTAGAAAAATTAGAATTTGAAATTTGGTATAATATGTATTAGGTCTTCATGATGCGAACAGATATCATCAGTCAATGATTAGGAAAAAAATTATTTTGGGTTGACATGAGAGGTCAGTATGGTCCAAAAAAAGTTTTAGTTATTGTATTATTTGAAAGAGCGAGGTATCATTTGAAAGAGCTACCTCTATGGATTCAAAACGCTCAGAACTTCAATAGAAGTTGCATTTCTAAATAAGATAAAGCCTTTTTATTATTTAAAGAGATAGAATATTTCTAAACACATAGAAATATTCTATTTCATTTTTATAATATTATGAAAATTTTGAAAAATACATTTGTAAAAAAATTAAATGATGCAATAACTTATGTTCTTATGCAATGTATTGATTAAATGCGTAAAAACCGTTAAAAAGTATTTTTATCAAAGAAAGATATTATAGTAAATGTTTAAGTTTCTTACTGTCTCTTGATTTTAATTCATATTACGCATTTTAATGGCCATTTTTTTAAAGCCGCGTAAAAAAAATCGCACAAAAAAACCATATAAAAAAAGACCGCACACTGTACGGAACCTTTATTGTGCGAGTCCGGCTCGCTCTTAGCTGATTTTTAAGATGATTCTCTCTCTCTCCCTCTCGGTGTGTGTGTGTGTAAAAAAGCTACATAATTGGCGAAATTTTGAAATATGATAAATACCCTCACAATTCCTACATCTTTGAATGTATGAACATGAAATTTTGCTACAGGATGGGTAAATCTCAATTAATAAACAGAGAAAAAAAATTATTTTTAATTTTTTGCGGTATTTTCCTATTTTGGAAAGTGGGGACGAAAAATTTTTTCCACATACCACATCGTATGGGATGTTGGGAGAAAGGTTCTTCATACAATCTTTCATTTTTAAGCCCCATTAACGAAATACATATTCAGCTTCACAACTATTGTTAACTATATATCTACTCGGAAGTTGGTAGTGTGGACCTTTCGAGGCACACTCATATCACACTGTTGTTTTTCTCCTAAATTTGTGTTTTTATTATTATTGGCGTAAAGATATATGTATTCAAAATGTTTCCATTATATCATTTTGATAATAAAAACGAAAAATCCATCCTCTAAATTATGTTAATATGAGCAAATTTGTGGAACGTAAATCAGTTTTTTTATATTAAATACAAATATACAATAAAATGTTCACTTTAATGACATCATCGAGTGTGTAGTAAAAACATTTAATGTAGTTAATATCGTATTTTTCGGTAATAGGGATATAAAATTGGCGGCGAAGTATATCGAATTTTGAATGTTTTTTTTTTCGATTTTTTTGATAAAATCAAAGATGAATTTTGATAAAATCATAATTTCAGTTAAGGGGGGAGTTCAAATAAAAAAGCAACTTTTTATTTATGATTATTTTGCTTGTTGATTTTTTTTTTTAAATTAGGGAGGGTTTCAAATAGAAAATTTTGTTTTTGAAACATTCATTACTTTTCCCTGTGGGGGAGGGGGCCCTTTCTCATAAGTTTTTAAGCGTTTACAAGGAACGCCATATCTCAAAAAGTAATGAATATTTTTTAAATATTTTTTCATTATTTTATTCCTAAAAGACCTGTCCAATAAGCTGAGTATGGGTTTCAGGTAATTTTAAAAATTAACTATAAAATTGTAATCCCAAACTTCTACAAATTATAAAACCCAATTTTTTATTTAAAAAAAAAAAAAATGTTTAAAAATAGTTCAGCAACAACAACAGCAACAATTGTTCAAATGGAAAAAGCATACTCCACTTTATGCGCAATATGTTTATGAACAAACTTTAAAAAAAAATTAAGTCTCTATCTTTTCTAGAACTTGAGATATGATTTTCCTTGTCGGGAAAAACACAACTTTCGGGAAACGGTAAAAAACAAAAATAATAACAAAAGAAGCGGTTTACTCATTGTTTATTAAAACTCTCCAGCCCCATACATTGTCCCCTCTTGTTCTTTTTTCTTTTCTTCATTCTGAAGATTCTTCATCTTCAAGTAGTTATATTACTGATCAAATCGCGAGGGGGGGGGGGCGAGCGTTGTCTGCAAAGAAGCAGCAACTTGGCTGTGCAATGGCTTACAAATAAATATTTTTCTACTTAAAAAAATTTTTTGGTCATGTTTAATTAAAACCTTACTGTGTTTGTAAAGAACCACAGAATAAATAAATAATAAATAATAAATAAATTTATTTGTTTAAGACTTTGTCTCTTACAAAGGAGTTCGAATAGTACATATACACAAATAAATACATATAATATAATGAATTAATGATTAATGAATAATGATAGTGAGTAATAGATAAATTCATGTATAAATAATATTACTATATAATTTAAAGGTAAATAAAAAAATAAATAAATATAAAATAACAGTAAATAACAGCAGTAACAATAAAATAATTATAATAGTTAATTAACAACAATAACAAAAATTAATTAACAACAATAATAAATTTTTAAAAATAATTAGTACTTTGTGTAGGATAAATCAATCGCCTTAAAATTTACTCATTAAAAATAAAGCTTCTAAGTTTAAGAGCACTTGAAACAAAATAAAAAACATCATTTAATTGTGTGATGTTTCTAAAATTTAATAATATTTTATGAAAGTTATCACGCATTGCTTCACATATAAAGTATTTTTTTATGTATTGTGATCTTAATGGTTCGTACAATGGACACTCAATTAAAAAATGATAAAGATCATCCGGAACCTGGAGGTTGCAAATGGTACAGTTATTATCTGAATCCAATTTTGTGTAAATTCCGTTGCTGCGCAAAGTCGGGTACTTATTGCTTATGATTCGTAGCCGGCTTACGACTCTAATTTTTTCAATCTTTGCTTCATAAGTTAGATAGTCTTCAGTTCCTGGTAAAAGTTTTAACTCTTTATATATCCCAGAGTAAGAAGAACATTGTAAACTAGACCAGTCAGTCTGTAGCGTCTGATTTGTTAATTCTTCTAAAATTAAATGTATATGTTTATCTAACATAGTAGCTGACTGATTTTCCCACACATTTTCAAAGCCCAGCTCAACTAGAACTTGTTTCAGCTGAAGTACCCAATTGTACGAAGCATTATTAGAATTTTGGCTTAAATCTTTCAGTCTAAGATAGATAATTTTAGGGTAACGGTTATTCTTCATTAATAATAATTTTCTCCACCATAAAATCATCATTGTTTTTACTTTAATGTCAAGTTTTGCTTGGCCACTTTCGAGTCTTACTATATAATTAGGCGTATTAATTGGCCAGGCGTAGAGATACTTAAAGAAAGACGTTTGAATTCTTTCTATTACCTCAAGGTATCTAATTCCCCAGATTTCTGCAGCGTATAGTAAAACCGTTACGACTATACTATCAAACAATTTCAACCTGGTGTCATGATTAACTGTTTTACACTGCGAAAGAATCCGTTTGCAACAGCCAAGTGCCGCCATGGCTTTGGACGATCTAGATAGTGCATTTTCGTAAAATAATCCACTTTTAGAAAATGTTACTCCTAGATATGTAAAGTTTTTTACCCTTTCAATCCGTTCCCCTAAATAACTAAATGCGCACTTTTCAATTCTATTTAATCTACCACCCTTCTTAAATACCAGAATCTTAGACTTAGCTACATTTACCGTCAATGCGTTGTTATGACAGTATGCTTCTAGTGCTAGCAGTTTTTGTTGCATATCGTGGTGCGTTTCAGAAAGCAAGACAAGGTCATCAGCATACATCAGTAAAATAATGTCACACGTACCGTCCACATTTACTCCTGAAAAGTTGCGGTTTCTAAAAAATTGTTCTATGTCATTTACAAACATTATGAATAAAAGAGGTGAAAGTGCATCGCCCTGTAAAACGCCCTTTGTAATATTTATTTCTGTAGCCAAACCATAATTTGATAGATTAAGAACGGCGTTTTCATACATATTTTTTAAAACTTTTATAATATTGCTGGATAAACCTATAGCGAAAAGTTTTTGCCATAATTTTAAGTGGTCCACTGTATCGAACGCTCTTTTAAAATCAATGAATGCCGCGTATATCTTTCGTCCGGGTAGTCTCAGATAGTTCTGAATGATACCATTAAGAACAAATATATTGTCCGAACAACCTCTACCTGGACGGAATCCCGACTGACCTTCACAAAAAATCTCACAAGTTTCGGACCATTTAATTATTCTCTCTGCTAAAATAGTGGTGAAGAGTTTTAATATATGATTTATCAATGAGATACTCCTATAATTTTCAATATCATTTTTGTTCCCATTTTTATGCAACATAAATATTTTAGTTTTACACCACTCAACTGGAACTCTGCATGTTTTAAGAACATCATTAAAAATATTTAGCAAATAGAATTTAGCAATGTAAGGTAAGTTTTTATAAAATTCACTCGGAACACCATCCAGGCCAGATGCTTTATCATTTTTAATCTTTTTTAAGGCCGAGTTCAACTCCCAGTGCGTGATATCTGAGTCTAAGTAGGGATGACGAACATCAATAAAACTTTGTGCGCTGGATAGTTCAAGCGGAAAAGCTCTTAGAAAATAATGTTCTATTTCATCTGACTTTAAGATCCCCGGCTCTGAGTAAACATAGTTAAATAATTTTACTGTTCTCCAGAATTGTTTAGAATCTTTTACATTTCCAAGGCTGTCATTAAGATATAATTGGTATTGTTTTTTCTTTGCGGTTATAACCATTTTATAGCATTTTCTACTCTCTATTAGAATATCCAATTTATCCTTGTCATTTTCCGATTTCCTATACAGTCTATAGTTTCTTTTGTAATTTCTTTTTGCTTCTAAACATTCTTTGTCAAACCAAAGATTCTTTTTACTACCTCTTGTGTTCACTTTACCTGCAAGTTTATGTTCTTGAACCATGTTTAATTGTGTACTAACATTATATATTATGTCCATAAATTTTTCAAAGCAAACATCGTCAGTACCAAAACTATGGTGAAGTTTTTGGGAAACTAAGAATTTATAACAGTTTTCTATACTAAGATCCCAGTGAAAAAGAACTGTGGGAACTATGATCTGAGACTGTTGTTCGTTTTCATTATTTGATTTAGAAAATTTAAAATTCATATTGAGAGTTATAGGTAAGTGGTCCGAGTTTAAACAGAAGTCGGAGACACAAAAGCTTTGAATTAAATTGATACATTGGATATCTAGCCAAGCTAAATCAATAACGCTTGATCCTCTCGGTGATAAGTATGTATAGTTGGCTGGACTATCTGATCTAGACCTTCCATTCGCTAAAAACATGCCGTGTAGTTCCATTGCATTTGTTAAAAGTGTGCCTCTTCGATTGCACAGTGGATCATTTGATATTCGGTTACATGTTAAGTTTGAGTTTCGGAATAGTTCTTCTTCAGCTTGATTTAGTGTTCCCACTCTAGCATTAAAGTCTCCCCCTATTACAAGCTTGGAATTATAGCGTTGGTCAATGTCAGATAGTGTTTCAGAAAGTAAATCAATGCAAGCGTTGTTATCACAATCAGGTTTTATATACACTGCACCCACTATAATATCGTCATAGTTACTCTCTATTTTAACAAACAACCACATTACCGATTGTTCAATTATATTGCACTGAAAATTTTTACGCACACAAATTATAATACCCCCACTAGCTCTGCCTCTGTCTTTTAACCTTATGGCTTTACTTTCGTATATAAAAAAATCTTTAAATTTAGGTAAATTACGAATTTCATCACTGCGCCATGTTTCGCAAATACAGATAATATCAAATTTTAGTAACTGTAATAATTCTTTTTCATCCATAGTTATAACATTATTCAAGCCTTGACAATTCCACCATACTATCGATAGCTCATTTAGTTTTTTGAATCCAACCCTTTTTTAGATTGACGAGGTCTAAAATGGTAATCAAGAGTAGTTTTTGGAGTTTGCTCTGGCTTTTTACTATGAGTTGCCTGTTTAGGGGTACTTGTTTTTTCTGTATCTTGTTGGAGAATTGGTAGCGGTTGAGTTGACTTTAGATCCTGATCTATTTCCACAAGTTCATTGTACGTTTGATCCAGATCTTCAATATTATATTCCTCGTTATGAATTTTCAGTTTGTTCCCACGGATTGAAACCCTTTTCCCTTCTTCCCTTAATCTTTGAGCATGCATCAGTAATTTTTTGTGTTCTTCTCGTTCTCTAACAGTCATATCGGTATTTATATATATATTGCTACCTTTCAGTTTTGCTCTATTTGTCAACACTTGCGATTTCATTCTGTTGGATAAAAATGATACAATAACTGGCCGAACTCTATCTTGTTGCTTTTTACCAATTCGATAAAGAAAGTTAATGTCCTGGATTCTACATTCAATGTGCATGGTTTCATTTATAATATTCAGTACAGAGGACTCAAGAGTTTGTTGGTTCTCTTCATTTTTTTCTTCTATCCCGTACACCATAATATTATTTTTTTTTATCTGTTTTTGTAAATGTTCTATTACCTCGTTTTGATGTTTAATCTCCTTTTTTAAGGTTTCATTTTCGTTTTTCAAACCAGCGATTATTTCTTCTAATGCAGACATTTTAGAGTTGGTGTCATAACATGTCTTTTTTATATCATTAAGTTGTTCATCAAATTTTGATTCCATTTTTTTTAACAATTCAATTATGGTTTTGTCGCTCATAGTTGATAGAAAAAAAGAAAATTATTTCTTAGTAGAAGCTGATCGGAATCGAACCAGGGTACTTTTGAATTACTTATGTATAAACTGTTCACAGCACTCGAACACGCACGGCTATCTTTGTGTTACCAAAGTGTTACCAAAGTTCTTTCTTAAATGAAATTAATTCAATATATTGTATTAATACGTATATGGTATTTATTTATTTTGTGGTAAGTAGGTAAACAATATATGATTTAATTTGAATTTATGTAATCAACTGTGTAATTAGTTATTATTAAATACAAATTCATTAAAACAGTAACAAAAGAGTATTTTTATAAAATGCTTTATTATTACTTTTTGACACCTCGTAAGTCACAAAACCACTTCAAAGTAAAGATTTTCTTCACAGCAAAATTAATTTCATCAATTATTTTAGAAAGATCTATTTATTTATTTTTCTTTAACAAAAAGTTAAGTAGAATATACAACAATAAACACGTCCTCTCACTACCAAAGACTTATTCGAACTCCACAGAACAAGAACCACAGAACAAAAACAAAAAGAAAAAACGAGATTCGAAAAAAATTAGTTTATTAGCCGTTTCTGGCGTGAACTCCCCGCTTAATAGAAGTATGAAATTAGAAAATTTTATAATAGGTTTTTCGGAGGTTCTGAAGAAATACAATGTACGTCTGTATTTCTATTGGTCTATACGTCTGTGACACCCCCAATTAATATTAAGTTCTCAATTATATTACACAAAAACATTTTTCTTTTGAAGCGAAATTATTCCAACACATCAAATTAATTCAAAAATTACTATCCAAACAAATTACTAGCGTGCAATTGAAAATAATGGTAGAAGCGCCGTGTACATAATTTGCTAGTAAGGACACCGTATGAACCTGAAGATTCAATAAAATCTGAAACCTCGGGGTAACTACCAAATAACCTATTTGATAGAATTGGGCGTTTTTGATGGCATTCCATTTAAAATATGTAAAAAAAGACAATTTTATTTTACTAATACCACTTTATGTAAAGTTTTAAATATCTGTGACATGTTTCGACCTGTATGGCCATTAATGAACAGTATCCGGGACTATGTATGTATATGTATATTAGGGATGTTATGGATATCCGTAACCGTAACCGAAACTACCGGATATCCAAATTAATTAAATATCCGAAACCGAAACCGTATCCGAAAATAAAAGTTTCGGATTTATTTCGGACGATAAAAGTCAACTGCCGTTGGAAAATTGCGGTTAAATCGAAGCAAGTTTTTGCTGCATGTATTTCCATTAATAGATTTTCGTTGATTCGTGTTTAACGTTCACTTTTTGGAGTAAAATTTCCCCTTGCTACTAAAAAAAAAAAAATTTCACTATAAACATTTATCCGTAACCGTAACCGTATTTGAAATATTATCCGATATTATTACATATCCGTAACCAAAACCGAAACCGAAAAAAATGTTTTTAAATATCCGTATCCGTATTCGTAACCGAAATTAAATATCCATGACATCTCTAGTATACTGTATGAGTTTTTCGAGAGTTGCCATTTTTATTACAGCCGAACCGTTGATTTAATCGAAATATTGTTCAAATAAGAGTTGCAGATATCAACGGGAGCAACCGATTGCTATAGTCAAGAGCCTTATAGCTGTTATGGTTTTCGATCTATGATACAAACTTATAGATTTTTAAGTGGGACTATTTATTAATTTTTCGATAAAACTGATCTAACACATTAATTAACAACATAAATAAGCAAAAAAAAATTTTTTACCTAAATTTAATTTTTTAATTTTTCTATAATTTATCAGTTAGGCGATAAAAATATGCATATGTACTTGAGGCTACTTCAACCGATAGTGTTCTTCTTGGTTACATTTCCATTAAATCCAAGAATAAACCTATTCCAGTACCATTTCTATCATAAAAATTTGGTTGTAATAAAAATGGCAACTCCCAAAAAACTCACATGATATATGTATGTATGTATGTATGTATATATGTGATCGCACGATAACTCAAGAACGGAACATCTTATTTTTATGAAATTCGGTGAAAACGTTGAATGAGTCCAAAAATCTTGGATGAGTTCTTCAACCAGACACATCCGATGCCCAAAGCATGGTTTTCCGGGCATTTTTCGTGAATAAACTGAGTTTTTTGTCAAAATTTTTCAAAGTTCAAAAGTTTTTCCGACGTTTTTTTACACCATTGAAAAGAGGATAAAAAATCACATAAAAAGGTTTTCTTAAACTAGGTTTTGTAAATGGAATCTAAATAGCTATGTGTTGCAGGATACTACGATCTATCATTATTTACCACGCATGATAACGATTCAGTCGAATCAGTTGACAATCTATCCTCCAACAACAGTGCCGATGAATTTGTTAAGGACAAAATTCAAAATTGAAAAATAACTATAATTCAAGTTTTTTTTCTTAATAATATGATGCTATTGTTCAAAATTTCATCACTACAATAATTTAATTGACTCGTTAGAGTATAAAACATCCGCTAGTCTTTTAAACACGTATATAAGTAGATTGACTGACTGACTTTAAAACTGACACACAGTGAAAAAATTTGTGTTAAAATTAACACATTTTACATGTCCAGAACGGTCCACTCTTTTGTTATTTTCCCACTTTTTGTTATTTTAACACAAAGCATATGTGTCAAATATTTACACAAAATTTGTGTCAATGATTTAACACACAAGAGGACATACATTTTGTGTTAATTTTTCAGATTTATCAGAGTTAGTTGTTAAACGTTTTTATTCAATATTTTACTTCCACTTAAGATATTTGAAAATCGTCAAAAATTATAACGATTTCGTTCATATATTATTATAAATGAGACACAAAGAACGGAAAGTAAGTCAGTTCTTTGTAACAATTCTTACTTGTGTCCATATCTACGAAAATATACATAATAAAAACGATGAGAGTAGTTCTTAATATTATTAAACAAAACCGAAAAATTGTAAGTTTCTTCATTTATTGACGAATATAGTTTTATTAAACGTTTACAAATGGAAGAATTTTCTTACATTTAAGGTTATTTTGTTACAGATTCAGTTAAAAAAAATTCATGTAAGCTTATTTGAGATTGTATTATATAATATATAATCTTACATGTAAGTAAGCTTACATGATTTTTTGTAACTGAATCTGTAACAAAATAACCTTAAAATGTAAGAAAATTGTTTCATTTTTAAACGTTTAATAAAACTATGTTCGTCAAAAACTGAAAAAAAATTTTCGGTTTTGTTTAATGATAAGAACTACTCTGATCTTTTTTATTATATATATTTTGGTAGATATATATTTTAATGTAAATTAGGTACTCATAGCATTCTTTTGCTCTACACAAATATTGTGTTACTTCTTTGTTGTACACAGTTAACATTTTTATTCTGTTAAATCGAAATTTGTGTTAATATTTTCATTTAACACAAACACGAAATGTTACATTTACGCAGGGTTATGTTACTTACTTAACACAAAAATTTTAACCACTGTTTTTTTTTTTTTTTTTTTAAGTAGAACACAAATTTTTTTACTGTGTTCAATCTACCAGCACCAGTGGACTTGAAGGGTTAAAAAAAATTTCTATTTCAAATAATAATAGTAATAATTAAATTCCTCTCGTTGAATTGTCGCAGATAAATATTTGTAAGTATCTTTCGAATGAAAACAATAATATCACATACTACGTACACTAACTACAATAATACACAATTGAAGGGGAAGTTGGGGGGGGAGTGTGTATGTAGACAAAGAGTGGGAGAGGGTGGATTGGGGGGGGGGTCGTTTCAATAAGTAAACGCTTCATTAAATGTAAATATGTCGATACGCACATATATAGTTACCATGTGAGTATTTTGAGAGTTGCCATTTTTGAATTTTTTATTAAATTTATCAATCAGGTGCTAAAAATATGCATATGTATTTGAGGCTACTTCAACCGACAGTGTTCTTTTTGGTTACATTTCTATTACACATCCAAGAGAACACATCCATTACACATACAAATTTGGCTGTAATAAAAATGGCAACTCTCAAAAAACTCACCTGGTATATACATATAAATGCGAATCACATATCTATGACGACGACGATGAGAATGGTATTCGTGAACGCAGTGATGTGTGTGACTGTGTGTGTGTGTGTGTGTGTGTGTGTGTGTGTATCTATCTTGGTACATTCATAAAGTTTTCGGATGTCTGTGCGCGCAGCCACTGACGACGATACGACTGCTGCAATGCAGCAGTATAGAGTCACCGTGGCGCTACGAGCGGCAGACACACTAGCGCCATACAGTATGTATCTACGTATCGGTTGGTTCGTTGATGCTTGCCATGTATGAATCGCTTTGTTTGTTACTCATATATTCGCTTTGCACTGCTCTTTATAATATTGTGTGTTATGTATGTAATATTCTCTAAACGCGTGATTACTGACTGACTGACTAACTATACCCTGTACGTATATTGAAGGTCAATTCGAATAGAAAATATATTCAAAGATGTGGACAACAACGGGGGCGGGGAGCTTTTTTCATGTTTTCTTTTTGTTTTTAGCGAATTTGCATTCTGAAAATTCAACTATTACAGTAGCTCTTATGGTAAGACCTAAGTCCGGGACTATGGTAGAAATTTGTTTTGGAGCCTCTAGAACCCGGAAATCTACTTCACTAAAATTTATTTATATATATATATATATATATATATATATATATATATATATATATATATATATATATATATATATATATGTATGTATGTATTTAAGTGTGTACACGATAACTCTCGAACGAAACATTTAATGCGTATGAGATTTGGTATGCGTGCTGGAATCCGGACTGGTCAGGCTAAGTTCGTTAGCCAGACACGTCAGATGCTCATAAGTAGGTTTTTTGGCCATTTTTCACCATTTTTAGTGGTTTTTTTGCAAAATTTGGCTAGATTTCAAAAATTTTTTTAATTTTTTTTGACACCATCGAAAAGGGCGTAAAAAATTGCATAAGATAAGCTTTTAAAACATTGTACTAAGTGAACTAGCTTTTGAGAAAGATTAAGAAATTTGCTGAATTTTTTTTACAATAAATGTTTCATCGTTTTAGCAATTCTTTTCTAGATAAAACAAGTGCTAGTTAGTTATTCAATATGTATATATGTGTTATAATAACAATAGCTCTGTCTCATCTTCTTAAATTAAAATTAGTCAGATTTTTTCAGAGTACGTTATGGAAAGGAAATTTTTGTATGATGTCCTCCTTTAGAGAGAAAATATAATTTATATATATTTGCATACGCCATGATAGTGGCTCTAATAGCTGAATTCCATTCTGGAAATCCGCTAAAAACTAATCTTTTTCACAAAAAATGCCCAAAAAACCATGTTTCGGACATCGGACGTGTCTGACCCAGACGAACGCATCCAAGTTCATTGGACTTCCAACGTTTTCACGAAATTTCGTAAAAATAAAACGTTTTGTTGTTGAGTGAATACCATTTCGATTTCTAAGGACCTCAAAACAAATTTCAGTCATATTTGCTGGATTTCTAATTTGAAAATTCGCTAAAAAAAAACGGCCAAAAGCGAGTTGGGTTTTCACAATTAGTGTTTCATACAATGAACAGTCAGTAGACCAGATGAAATTTTATTTATAAACATTTAAGTCTTATATATTTTGGTTTTTGAAAATACAATCGATATTTTCGAATTTATAAATAATATTGTATTTGCGAAATTTAAATAGTCTGAAGGGTTCTAAATGTCGTCCGTATTGGCTATCGTATTGCCAATATTACAGAGCACTATATATTCGTGACCATAGAGGAAATAATGTGAAAAGCTATAAAATTGAAAATAATTTTTTTTTTATTATATTATTGATTAGTAATTAATTTTCGCAAAATATTATAGCTTTTTATGTTATCTTCTTATGGCTATATAGCAATCTGTGATATCGACAATACGGCAGGGATTTCGAAAGACATTTTAAGCTGTCAAATTATTGCGTAGTAATACTAAGTACGAACTCTTTTTATGGTACTAATTCAATAAAGGTTGTTCAAAATAGAATTTTAACTTCAACTAATATAATTTTATTAATATTTCTGTAAAAACTGAGGTTAAAAAAAATATTTTACAATGTCCAGAAAAACCCTGAGTTTAGTTCTTACAAGGAGAAGATTAATTAATTGTTAAAATATACAGACCCATTGACCAGTCAATTTCGAGAAAAACGCTTTCAAAATTCTAGCTTCATTCACTGAAGTTGTATATATAAATTATTGGTGTGTCAAATCAACAAATAAATAACCCAGTCAGCAGCGTGCTAGAGTGACGATTAAAGTGCACGGGTTCAATTCCGACTGACTGCAAGTATTTGTTATTATTATTTTTATTTAATTTTGTTAATTAAATATTAAAATTAATAAATTTCAAAAATAAATAATTATTTCTGACAATAAATATCATAAATTAAAATATAATTGTATTTTTTTTAATTCGTAACCATCTACTGAATACTTTTTTAATAAGTAATTTGGTTTTTTTTAAACAGGTAAATAATAAAATTACCGAAACCATTAAAAAAATTAAGAATTTTATTGATTATAAATTTACTTATAATTATATACAAGAATCGGAATGATAATTTTTATGTTCGTGTACAAATTCATCTTTTATCAACTGTGCAAGATACGAAAATATTTTCTGTTATGAATGTTTTTATAAAAATTATCATTCCGGTTTTTGTATATAATTATAAGTAAATTTATAATTAAAAAGTGGTTTTGGTAATTTTATTATTTACCTTTTTAAAAATTAAAAAAAAATAATAATAATAATACTTGCAGTCGGTGGGAATCGAACCCGTGCACTCTAGTCGCCACTCTAGCATGCCGCCGACTGTGCTACTTATTTGTTGATTTGACACACCAATAATTTATATATAAAGATTCAGTAAATGACGCTAGAATTTTGAAAGCGTTTTCCTCGAAATTAACTGGTCAATGGGTCTTTATATTTTAACAATTAATTAACCTTTGGAGGGACTATAATCCTGCGAAATCCCATCCCAGGTCGTGCCCTCTCCTTGTTAATCAAAAATTGACTGCCATTACAAACAAAGCAAAATTAAAATCGTCCTCAACGGAAAAAAAATGTTTTCAATATATTAACCTATATAAAAAAATAAAAGATTGTATCTTTTGAACCGTACTATTTCACAAAAAAAACATCTATTATATTAAAATCTGTAATATATGTACAACTTTTTTTCACACTTATACATTTTACTTATCCTCCCACTTCCGTTCTACCCCCACCACCGACCGCACCACCCATTTATTATCACGTCACTAGAATCTACTAAAAGTCCTAGATTTATATGTTGTACTCTTATATGTATACATGTTTTATAATATCGTATATATGGTATAATTGTTATATGCATTATTGATATTTTAAAAATATAAAGAATTGGAGTGTGAATAAGACATATGGAGGAAAAATATATATTCGTCAAGTGCGTGCCGGACACGCATCAAATCAGGGTTCCTGAGTAGCTTGAATTTATTACGGTTTTTGGAATAAAATGTAAGGTTTTTATGTGTAAATATATTCTACAATAATTTTAGTTTCAAACGAACTTAAGTGGTTAAAAAAACTCAACTTCATTTTAACAGATCTTCCCAACGATGTCCCGTACGTCAAATTATATCTGGAAAATCGAAAATTTTGTCCATTTTCCAACATTTCCCCTTTTCGGAGGATATTTTCTAATATTGGAGCAAAATTTCATTTATTAGAGACCATTTTGTCTGTATCTCCGAAAGTTACCAAGACAATTTAGAGAAGATAATTTTAACTGATTGTGTTTTAAATAAATCTACAATAGGATCAATAGTTTAAAAATTACTTTGAGAGGGGGGGGGGTTAAGATAGTCGTCACAAGCTCAGTATTTTTTTCCGTTTTTCCAAGAACCATATTTTTTTCTATATATTAATTGAGATACTACCCTGAGAGCATGTACATACAAAATTTCATGTTCATAGGTAGGGTTCAAGATTTCTTCTTCGGAACCCTAAAAATCTGAATGGGTTGCTAACCCTTAAGTGACCACGTCGGGTTATAATAATGCCGAGTCAAGTAGCAGTTAGTCGACTAACCGAATAAGATTGTTTTTTCAAATAAAATTAGCCATTAGTCAAAAATATCGAGCAATATAATAGTCGGTTAATCAAGAAAATTTTTAGACGAATTCATGCAGAGGGTAACCTTTACGCAACTTAAAACTGATTAAAAACGAAGCTTTTTTGAGGATTCCAAAGGAACATATCGGAATTCTTAGAGTTCCGTCTGTTTGTCACACCCTCATAATTCCAATATTTTTGGACTCACATCAGTGCAGCAAAAAAAAAAAAATAATATTTATTTCTCGAGATATTTTTCCATATTTTTAGGAAGAGTTCATAAAAAGGAGTTGGAGTTCCTTTTACCACTTTCCGTTTTTAAGCCATGTTTCCAAAATATGAAGCTTTCTTTCGCCGACCTATAATTTTGCTGTTGATGATCCAAAAAATCTGAAAAATTTACTGATACTAACACTGTCTGCTAACAACATTCAAATAAAAGTTGTAGTGATGTCGGACCGAGAAGCAATTAGTCGATTAATTGACTAAAATTGTTTTTCAGATAAAATTAGTCATTAGTCTAAAATATCGAGAACAGAGTAGTCGACTAATCAACTAAATTTTTAGTCGAATTCATGAATAAGATAACCTATGTAACTTTTTCAATAGCGATGTTTTCTTTCGAATTTAATTATGGACTTTAAATTTTTTTCTTTTAAGAAAAAGAAAGATATGAAATATCGCAATATATTAATCACAAAAAAGTGAAAAATCATACAAATAGATAATTTTTTAGTTTTAATTTTTTGAAGTCCAATAAATAATACAGAAAAATTGTTAAATTAGTCGTTTTTAGTCATTTAAAAAAAAAAATAATCATTTTAATCATTTAATCGAAGGTAAAATAGTCGACTAAAATATGACTAAATGTAAACAAAATTAGTCGACTAAATCGATTAATCGATTAATTATTCGACATCATTACTAAGTTGTATGTGGGTCACTGAAAAAAATTAAATCAGTCGTATTTTAGTCATAACTAAACTTTTAGTCGACTAAATCGATTAATCGACTAAATCGATTAATCATCCGACAATAGTGCTGGCGTATACAAACAAATAGAAAAAAAATTTAATTCTGTTTTGTACATTATAAAAAATTAAAGAAGAAAATTCGGGGTTCACAATGACCGTATGTAGGTCATTAAAAATGAAACCAAAGAAAAGTTGACCATTCAAGGGTTAAGGGTTATAGTCTGTCTGTCTGATATTGTGGAAGTCTAATGTAAACCAAATCGAAAAAAAAAAACATAATGACTATAATTTAATAACTAGAATGATCTTGACCTCATCTATAAAAAGAAATATATGCATGCTTATAGGAAGTTATTTATATATTCATATATGTAGACGCCGGTAATAATTTTTCGTTCAGGAAAAATTTTCTATAATCAAAACCATTTTCATAAGATTTCATAAATATATTAAAAACTAGCGGTACCCGCGACGTCGTTCGCGCAAAGAATTGTTATAAAGTCAATGAGAAGTATGTAAGTGTAATAATTATACAGAACTTGCAAAGAATAATAATTTTTGTGTAATGCATGCACATTCTCAAAATGGTTTTTCTATTTTCCCGTGGGAATGAGGAATTTTCCCGGGGTAAAAAATATCTTAAATGTTGACCCAAATAATAGGTTATCACAACACCAAATTTCATAAAAATCCGTCCAATAGTTTTTGCGTAATACGTGCACATGTACAAAATGGTTTTTCTATTTTCCCGTGGAATTTTCCCGGAGTAAAAAGTATCTTAAATGTTGCCCTAGGCAATAAGTTATCACCATACCAAATTTTATTAAAATCCGTCCAATATTTTTTGCCTAATGTGTGCACATACTCAAAATGGTTATTCCATTTTCCCGTGGGAATGAGAAATTTTCCCGGAGTAAAAGGTATTTTAGATGTTGACCTAGGTAATAGGTCATCATCACACCAAATTTCATTAAAATCCGCCCAATAGTTTTTGCGTGATGCGTGAATAGACAGACAGACAGACAGACAAAAATTCTAAAAATCGCTGTTTTAGTATCTAGATCGATAACTATTTACAGTACTAGTACAATTTTCAAAAAATATTCCACGTATAGAAATGGTCTCGTTACAATTTAATTATAATATGTATAGATGTGCAGAAAGTTCAAAAATATATCCAGCTCTCCCACCATTTCTAATATTATTATTTTTTCAAAACTTTCGTTTTTTTTTTTTTTTGGAAGTATTTGATTTTGAAACCAGCGAATTATTTTCGTGAATTTTTCTCGTTCAAATCATTTACAATGAACGAATTATGTGTTTACTGGAAGTGGCTTGTATAATAAGGTGGTTAATACCCATTAATCACCACCGAATTAAATCTACTAAAATACTAAAGTAAATGAATTTTGTTAATAAATGTAAAATTATGTTAAGTTATAAATTTTTCAAATGAATTTGAACATTCATGATTTGAGTTCTCGTCGAATTTACTGATTTTCAGAGCTTCTAAAATGTTAGGTTTACAATTTTTTTAGGCAAATGTACAAGATTTCTTAATCAGTTTTAATTGACTGATCGGTTTTGAATAATAGGTGTGTGCCAAAGTTGAAGTTTAGAAGTTTGACCCACATAGGCAGCATTACAGTCTGTGCAATCTAAACAATAAACTCCATACGTTTTTTAGCGAATTTCCCGAACAGAAACTCATCTAAGTTCATTTTTTCATGTTTCCCAGTTTGTTGCTTATTTAATTATATTGTTTTCGTAATGGTATACATTTTTATTAATTTCCAATAATGTTGGTTTTACTACAGATTTTTGTGTTATTCTGTTATATTTTGATATTCAAGCGGTGTTTTTGTCAGTGGTTCTTCTAAATTCAAAACGTTTCTTTTATTAGTTAACGGTTTTTCTCATTTTTATTTAAAACGTATTTTGAAAATTTTTCATTTTTAGTGTTTTGTGAAATTTTCAATGTCTGACGTTTGGGCGGGATTTTTAATACCCTTTGTTTCCAAATCTCCTAAAAAATTTTTAAGTTTTCAATTTTTTAATTTTTTAATTTTATTTAACATTTTGTCTTACCACATAGTTCGCGTAACTATGTTGTTATACCTCGACTTTGATATTTTTAAACACTTTAAAAATTCACTTTTTGACAATATTTTGAATTTTTCTCTAAAATGTTATAAAGTGTGACTAACGATTTGGGTGTGTTGTTTCTGAAGATGACCGTTTAAACGGTGGAAACTAGTTAAACTTGATATTTTATTCTTTATTTTCAACTTTATTTTCGTTTTATTGTTTTTGATTTAATCATGTGGTGATTTTTATCACATGTAATTTGCGGGTTTGTCGTCATTTTTAGGGAAATTCCATGAAATGATGGAATTTTAGTAAAAATTAAGAAATGAAAATAATAATTAATCAAAATCATACCTACCCAATACTCAAATAAATCACTAATATACAACGTTTTTTTTTATATTTTTTAACTTTAATTGTTTTTATTTTGTAAATATAGCTTAAAAATTTATTACTTAATAAAAAAAATACTGTAACTTGTGATTTTTTTCAAATGAATATTAGAATACAGCTAAATTTACCTTTTTCCTTATGCTGAAATAATTACTATACTCGTTTTGAGTATTATTTTGATTTTTTGTCAAGCTACGAATTCGAGTAATGGAGGCTATCAAAACCGACAGACGCTTTTTTAATTTCTAAAGATAAACTTTTGTCTTTGTTATCTATCATATTTTCCAAAAAATCAAACTAATAAACTACTTACTTTTTAATAAAACTTGTTTTAAAGTGACTGTAATGTAAGTGACCAAAGAGGTGTAATGTAAGTGACCGAGTAAAAGTTACATTTTTATCAAAAATATATAATATTTTATGAAATTTCTTATTAAAATAATTTATTGAAACATTATTTGTTTAAATTTACTTAAATGAAGCTGTTTGTTATCAAAACAGAACAGAAAATTCTCATTGTGTACAAGATGAAAAATTATGTTCCTTTTTGAGTAGTGTAAGTGACCGCCTGTATAAAAAAAAATTTATATACATTTTTTGTTGTTTGATTTCCTTTGGTTAAAAGTTCAAATCGCATTCGATTTAATTTCACTAAATTTTAGTGGATTTATTCATTAAATACGAAAATTCAAAAGATTTTAATCCTAACTTTAAATCAAATTGTAATGTTAGTGACCATGGAATTACCCATATTTAGTTCCTTATATTGGTATATAATGGTTGAAAGTTTCTATTCCTATACTAACCCCCTTAATATTTCCGCAATTACTTAATTTATTCTTAATGATATAAAAATTGGTAGTTATTTTAAAAAAGTAGGTATAACGAATATAATTTCACATTAATGATAGCTCGTTCACGTTATAACGGCTCCTAACACTTCCGTGATAATGTAATCACGTCAAACAGATAACGCGTTTGTAGGTCGTTGAATAAAAATAAACCAACTAGAACTCTGTTAACTGCTACACTAACTAGTGGCGCTTCTGTAGTTATCTAGTGGCAAAAACGTGAAAACTTGAATTTTAATGCAAATACGCTAGATGTCATTCGATGTAATTCGTTCTATCTGTACAATTTCAAAACAGTTTTCTACAATTGGCGCATGCGCATACGGTAGATAACACATGTTCAATGGAATATATATATGTATGTATCAATGTATGTATGTATGTACCGTACGTGATATGGATGATGCAATTGCCACGGACGGAAATGGATTGGGTTATCGAATTATTTCGAACGGTGCGGTGGGTGTACCCGGCGTATATACATAATATGTAGCAGAATGTATGGTGTTGTTTGGATATGAGTCAGTATGGTAGTGGGTTAGTTTTCCTTGTGGTTATTACACATGAAATTGAAAATACAGGCTACATTTATCATATTTTATTATTATAATATTGATGTCAGTCAAATTGTATTAGATTTGAAATTGTATCAAAAGTATTGTCATATATTACTAAACTTAACCCTAAAATCATACGTTGGTCTACGTGAAACGTTAATCATACATCGGCGTCATTTTGACGAATGGACTTTTTATGGAGAATTTTAGAGTTTACGTGCAAAAAACATTTTTTTTTTACATAACAATACTACAAAAGCGAACAAAATATTTACAAAAATTGGATTTGGAAAAATTTTTTAATATAAATATTTATTAATTTTTTTAATCTTTTTATCAAAGCATATTGTTATTATAAAAATTAAAAAATAGATAAATACATCAATTGTATCATAAGATATATCTTTCAAATAATTAATTTATGAACTATTATGAGTCGCGTGGACATGTGTGACCTTACAGAATGTGAAATTTCTCGGTCACAAATATTCCCGTAGATATGTAGTTATTTCCCGATTAGGCACACTTGTAAATTTTCTAAAATTTGTTAGTAATTTTTCGCATAAGATCTCAAAAAATAATAAAAATAAATTGTTAGTCTTTTATTAAGTCACTTGAAACGCATTCTTTGGTTTTCGATTCAGTATTATGTCGTCTCTATAAGTCAAACAGCTGTAATCACCTTTCATATTATCATTATCATTGAATAAATTAAACATAACATGCATATCTTTAATAAATTTTAGAAGAATTAAGAAAACTTTTATATGTGAAGTACAAACTCTCTAAAAAAATCATCGCTTAATCATACATCGTCGTCCTTTTGACGCACACTATTTCAATACAATGCTGCGTTATAATAACAAATAAATTAGATAACAGAAGTGTCACAGCAAGCAGGCAACGACAAGTTGTAGTATTGGAGCAGGTAGAGAAGTTCGTTCGTCATTTTGACGAGTACGTATGATTCTAGGGTTAAAATTGTCTTAACGTAATTGCTCTGAAATAGTCAGATACAAAAGTAGATCTCAAAAAAAAAAAATTCTTTTATCAAAAATTAAATAATATATTAATATTCTTCAGTGATTATATTTGTATACCACTTGTTTTTTTTAATTTCCGCGGGCTTATGTTGTAGCAATATAAAAACATTGTTGAAAAAGCGTTGTAAAAACGTTGTAAAATGATGTTTATCAATTATATTTTAAAAACAGCGTCGTGAATAATTTTTATTTCTTATTAAATATGGTTTGTAACTTTGTATTTTATAACATATTAAAATTTTTATCAAATTTTTTTGACACGTTTTCATTTTATTAAAAAAAAAAATAGAGTTTTCCCGTAAGAGCCCGTGTTGAAATTACAAAACTTTGAAACTGTTTTTCTCAAAATTGGGGTGGTCAATTTTTTTTTTCCGGTAAGGACTCGCATTACTGGTATTGAATTAAATAAATATCTAGAGAAGTTTCGTTAAAATCCTTTGAAAAAATCGTTTTATCGACCAACTACCTTAAAAAAAATTGTTTATATAATCATTAATGCTAGTAGTATAAATAGTCTGAATTCATTGAGTTCTAGAACGGTTCTGGCTAGAGCGTGCCTCGCCATTCTGCAAGCGAAATTAATATAAGTTACAAAAAGAAAAAAAGGTTGTCAGGTGCAAATAGTATTTTCGCAAACAGTATTCCATACTATCAGTATAAAAATCAACTATAATTCTTAATTTCAAAACAATCGTACCTCTTTTTATCTTGGCCTGTTTACGTTTACCAGAGCGAAACAGAGATATTTATTGAATGTATCAATTTACCCCCTTTTACTCGCATTTACCCAGTGGCGTAGCGTGCCTTGGAGGGGCCCTGTATCAAAACTAGTTGGGGGGCCCAAATGAAGGGTAAAGATTTCTCACAAAAGAAACAAAAATGACTGCATTAAATTAAAATAAATATTTATTGATTATAAGTTATTGCTTCCTCCTAGAAACTGAGCTAGCCAAACAAATCAAATTAAATATACACTTTTCTTGCCTTTTATTCGGCAAATTGATTTACTAAATCATTTGTCGCTGAAGACGGTTTCAGTTTTTCTAAAATTTCTGCCTCTATAGACAATAGTGAGAAGTCTGATAGCCGTTCCTGCCCCATCGGGGTCTCATATTTGAAGTTACCCATGTTGCCAACTTTTGGACGCACGCTAAACCCGGGAAAAAAGAGATTGCTTTTTTGACTTTTGTCATTTCTGAAGTGAAAAAAACTCTATTATGGGCACGTATGACAGTTTTTTTTATATGTTTTTTTTTTCCCGGGAAGCACGAGATTAAGTGACATTGTGGATAACATTTTACTAATTTTTGCTTACACACGTTAGGGGCCTCTGTAGCCCGGGGGCCCCGTATCATTGATACGGCTGATACGGCGGTAGCTACGCCCCTGCATTTACCCCTCTCGGTTACATATGGAAATTTTATCAAAATTTTGAAAATCAATCTAGGCTAGTAGATACAAATTAGAAATTAGGTAATTCTGCGGTAAAGTGAAACATCAAAGAGCTCATAGTCTTAGGTTTTGATAATTGTTATATTTTTATAACCCACAAGTGTTGTGTACTAGTGCAAGGTTTATAAGTTTTGCTATGTTTGTTTCTGTAGAGTACATGTGGGTAAAGTGACCCATGTGTAAACCTATTAAAATCATGTTTTTTGTCCTTAATCATTTTGAAAATGATAAGCATTTCTTTAATCAATCTTATAGCAAAATTTTTAATTTTTGTTACAACAGTTTTCAAAGCTTAGTCCTCATTGATTTTATTTCATGGTCTCTAATGAATAATACTTCAACAGTAGTACGACCTAAGCGGATTTCCTTTGTCTACAGTCCTTTGATTGGGTAAATAATGCGTATTTTAACAATTATTCATAAAAAAAAGAAAAACTTTCCAAAATACTACTCCTTTGAGTATAAAAAACTTTTTTTTTAAATAGAAATTGAAATTTCAACTAATTAAATTCATTTCATCGTAAACTATCGACTTTACGTGAGTGAATATACTTATTGAACGAAAAAAAAAAAAAAAAAAACAAACGAAAAACAAACGAAAAACATGATTTTAGCAGATTTACACATGAGTCACTTTACCCACGTGTACTCTACAGAAACAAACAAATATCGTTGAATTTATAGCCTAGCACAATTACACAACACTTCACTTCACATCAAAATCTAACACTATGAGTTTTTGTGTGATTCCCTTTGCCGGAGAATAACCCCAATACAAAAACAATAATATTACACATAACGTAAAAGCCCCTATACCGGAATACTATTTTTAGGTGTGTATTTAAATTGGCTTATAAAAATTGACAAATAAATTAAACACCATTTTTTTTTTTCTTAATAAGAATGAAAGAAAGTTTTTTTTTAATCCAATGAATATGTTTTTAAAAAAATACAACACAAAAATTTTTATTTATTAGTGTTCTTCTTTTACGAAATTTCGATATCTATATCTAAACAAAGAAATATTAGAAACACTAAGAGTTGGGAACCCATATACAAACAGACGTGTAATAGGAGTAATATGACACATAGAGTGACATCTAGACGTCAAAGTAGGAAACTTTAATTAAGTAGGGAAACATTAAATGCGTGGCGAATTTAAATTGAAAAATAATCATTTTATTAATAATAATTTTTGTTATAAGAGGTTTCTTTCAGAAATAACTTCATCTACTTAATAAATCTCTAACACTGACTGACAGACAGACAATGTACAGCCTAAACCATTGGGTTTAGAAGAAAGAAATTTTGCACAGGAGTTGTGCATGTAACGTAAGTGAGCACTAAGAAAGGATTTTTGAAAATTCGTCCCCTAAGTAGGTTAGATAGAGAATGAAAATTTGTATGGAAATTCATCATTTCTGAAGTTACATAAAAATATGTTACTATGATTATTAAAATAAATAATACCTTATTTAATAATTCTTTAACACTGACTGACAGACAACGCAAAGCCTAAACTGTTGGGTTTCGAAGGACGCAATTTAGCACAGACGATATGAAAATTGGCGTTTAGGCTTCTATTTACAAATCAAAGTCAGTTGTGTAAACGTTTCTGGAAATATATTTCCTAAGGGATTAAAACAGGAACTGAAAGTTCGTATGGGAAGTTCGTCATTTTTGAAATTAGAAACGTGGATATTGATTTAGCTATAGTTAATAAATAAATATCAAAACTGTTCGGACATATGATCGCGTTCCGGTATAGGGGCATTTACGTTATACATAAAAACAAAAATGTGTACATGTTTCTCATACCTTGCTAGTGCAAATTCGCCAAAATATTCTGTCATTGCAAACATGTTGGATGGATTCAGTTGAATTATGCATCACAGTAAATCATATAAACATTAATAATAATTAGGCGCCTTAATATCGCTAAATCGTCGTACGAGCGCGAATTATAATAAAAAATATAATTAAAAATTACAGAGCACTACGGAGACGTTATATTATCATGGACGTATATGGACGACTTTGTGTGAAAAACATTTTATTTTTAAAATTTATTTATTTTTCTTAAATTTCCCTGCCTTTCATTTATTTTAAAATTAAAAAATATAATTTTTTTGTTTTTATTTTTATACGTTTTCTTGCAAAATATTATAAAAAAAATATTTTTATTCATAAAAAAAGTTTATTATTACTATCAATATTATTATTTTTGGAAAATATTGTTGTTTTTCAATTATTATTAATCATTATTATATATATTTTTCATTTTGTTGTCTTTTTTTAATATGCTTAGTTTTCTTTTTCTCTTTGAATATTATAATTTGTGTCATTGTGACAAGCGCAAAATTTTTCAAGCTTAAAGTAAAAAGAAAAAATGTTTAAAAGATCCTTGTAAAACACTTTCGATTTAAACAAACAAAATTTGACATTTAAAGCTTATTTTTTTTTAAATTTTTCTGAATTAGTTTCAATTTTAGACAATTGGCTTTGTTCCGGTACCGCATCACCCCCCGCTTCTAGTATATCAATACTGAAACTCCACTTGTTGAAACCGGACAATATTAACCACAATTTTTTCCCTTTTCGTCTCATTTTTGTAGCTTGCAACAACAACAATAACAGACAAATAATTTAAAAGGATACGGTGACAATTGTGTTTTATGGTGACTGATGACACCACTCTTTGTGACGGGTGACACGGTGATAGCGACCAAAATTGATAAACCATCGAGTTTGCGGTACTGTCACACAATTGCGTTCATGACACTGCACACGTAAATTACAAAATGGACCCAATTTTAAAACGAGCGGAAATGTTGAAACAAGCCAATTGATTTAAAAACATTTAAATAAAAATTGTTTAGGTTATGTTAGGTTATTGTTTCCGGATGCTTTTTGGGCGACCATTAGTGTTTACATTTTTTTTTCTTTTGTGTTAAATAATTAATTTTATAACCTGTTTGCCGCAGTCGTTTTAAATATCATTTTAAAAGATTTAAAATTATTTTAATAAACATTTTTTTTTTAAAATAATACAAAATTATTTTTAAATTATGTTGGTTGTTTTTTTTGTTAGAATTATTTTATTGTGTATTAAGCTTTTAAATAACCTCAAACATCATGATACATGCGCCAATGCGGTCAACATCGGTACCAAACAAACTCATTTTAATTCAATTTTATATTTTAAACACTGTACGGAAATGTATCTAGACAAAATTTTCTTATACAAATGAAAATACATCATAATACGTCTTTAGAAAAATAAAAAATTCAAACAATCACTCGGAAATATCACACGTAAAAAAAGAAAAATATAAGATATGGCCGGTCAAATCAGTAGGTATATGTACAACAATTGAATTGTGTGTTGTGAATGTATATATGTAATTGTTGTTTTTGATCATCGGCAGGGACGTTGGGGGGTGGACGGGGGTGGACGTACAGCATTCATGGCACGATGGCTCGTCTCTCTCTGTGTAGATTATGCGTAGTGTTGCGACACTCGAACGAGAGAGCAGAGCAGTAGGGAGCGGCACAGCCAGCAGCAGCCGGAATCCCGGACCACGCGGCTTACATCCACGCCACGGTACGGCGCTGTTGGTACGGTGATCGCCGTTGTCGAATGGATGGATGGATGCTGCCTCGCGTTGTTGCAATTGCCACTGTGTGAGTGAGAAATCTGTGAGTGCGAACGAACGATATCTATCGCATTCTGATTTACGGAATTTGGTATATAGGTGTCTCTTACGGTGGAACATGGTATATCCACCACCTATAGTATAAGTACCTACGTATTTTGAAAATTCCGAAGATACGGGAAAAACAATTATAATTTTCTTCGTTTGATTTTCCTCTTTTTTATTTTATTTGGTTAATTAATAAATATAAAAAAGCAGGCGAGGAGTGGAACGTTAAGGGGGACCACTAGTGTAACCGCCTGAAAAAAGGTGATTTTTGGGAATTTTTTTAAAGAAAACTACTGTATAGAATGTTTTAATATTTTAAGGATATAAATAAATTGTTACCTCTATTTTCGCCAAAAAATTTTAAACTGTGATAATCAATACGTATAAATAAATATTGTTTAAAATTATTCTTAAAATTAAAAAAATTTGTTCGATATTTGACGAATCAATTTGGAGTGTCTCATGTAACAATTGTGACATGAGACATTTTTTTGCCTTTCTTTCTATAAAAAAAATTTTTCAAAATGGATTCATCAACATGTTTTCTGACAATGGATTTAAACGAAAGTCAATGGAACTAATTTGAATAGGTGATTCATAAGGCAATTTGTGGCTTTTACAGATATTTTTTTCTAAAAATGATTTTTCGTTTCTTCTTTTACTTTTTCTGCTCTCTATTGCAAGTTTGGTCTTCAGATGTTTTTTTTTGTTTTTTTGTTGTTTCACATTTCCGTTTTCGTATATCATTTTTAGTGATGTACGTATTTCCTTTTTTGCAACCAACGAGTTGCTACATTTGACATTGTTTGATTTGATTGGTTTTGATCCAAACTAAAAGGTTTTTAGTTTCTTTTGTTTATGAAGAAATTTTTTAAATTTTTTCATTTTTTATTTTTATTTTTATTGATTTTTATATTCTTGTTTTAATAATGGTGTTTTGAGACACCGAAATCGGTCGACATGTTGAAGATTGGTTAAAAAATTCTGTTTGGTTTTTTGCTGGTCTTAATATTGAGGTTTATCGCCAAATAAAGTCAAATAATGAAATTACAAGTTTTAAGGATATATACGTTGATATATAATAAATTCATGATAAAATTTTTGGACCAAAAAATTGAAAATTCACTGAGTTATTCGCGATCTCCCAAGGCTCCAAAAAAAAAAAACGTCCCCCACTGCTGCAGTAATAGCGACCTTCACAGTGCTTGAAATCAAAGAAACCAAAAAGAAGGTATTGCCCGTACCATGAACCTCAATCGAAGAATAAAAGTTGAAACTTAACAAAATGGCGGAGTCTTTAAAAAAAAGTTTCAAATTTTGCGCGAAAATTTGATGATTTTTGGTCTGCAAAAATTACATTTTTTATTCGATCGGAAAATTAGAGGTTCATGGCACGAAGAAACATATATAAAAGAAGCTGAAATAAGAATCAAATCGATCGGATGATTTGTCTTCGAGTTATAACTGCAGCAAATTTGAAAAATCTAGTTTTTCTTTACTTTCATTGAGAATTTTTACTAAAATTATTTACGATGTACTCACTATAATGATCATAGTAAAACTAGATGAGTCGTTTAAATGTGCCAGAATCTAGCTTCTCCACAAAATGTGACTGACAGCCACGTCCAGAAACTCCCGAACTATCAACCTTCATACATTCCTCAATACCTCAAAATTAACAATAAAAATCAAAATCCGCTCTTCGGATGGCTGTAACTCAAAAACTATTTGAGATATGCACTTGAAATTTTACTACGTTATTTTTAAAGGTATAGACTATCGAAACATGCAAAAAAATTTCCGAATTTTTTCAAAATGTCACACTAGTGGTCCCCCTTAAGTAAGTGTATTTGAGAATTTTCCGGGAATCGATAAGTGCTATTCATCTACCGAAAATGTTAAAAAATGTGTTAAATTTTCTTGTAGAGAGAATAAGAAAATTTACCCTTTATACGCTGGTCAGGATTGCCCAATCCGGATCAGTTTTTTCCGGTAGGTAGGTACATTTCAAATTTTGAAGTTCAGTATTTCGTAAATCGCGGTTAAGAATGGAAAATAGCCCTTTTTAGTGGTGCGTGAGAAAAAATGTTTATCTCCATTTTTCAGTATGGAAAAGTATATAAAAAATTTAAAAAATTTTTTTCTAGATGTTAATTGATATCTACACTTGTAGTAGGTATATGTAAAATTTCGTAAAATTGTACAAGTTTCCAGAGTTTTTCCGGAACCCTAATATAAACAACACAACTGACTATTATATGCTTTGGTATAGAACTACAAACAATTGTTTTAATTTTTCTCGGAAACTAATTTATGTAGAGTATACTCTTAAAACGATTTTTTTGTCTAAAGATTAAAAATTATGTTTGACTTTTAATCGACTTCAAAAAAAGAGGAGCTTCTCAATTCTACGGTTTTTTTTTTTGGTTTTTTTTTTGGGGGGGGGGAGTATGTTACTACATAACTTCGGTATATGGAAACCGATTGGGATGATTCTTGAAATTGTTTGAAAGGATGTACTTTCGAGGTGGTCCCATATAAATTTGAGCAAAATCTAATCAGGGACTTCGCAGATATGCGACAAAATTCCTTAACGACGAAGATCTAGAAGTGATGATTCCCGATTTTGGGAATCAAATAAAAATAATAGACACGTAATTTTTTATCTACCATAAAAGCCATTTAAGGGGTGAAATCGAGTCTCAAAATCGGGGTAAAAATTAAATTTTATAAAACTACTCGATAACTATGACAGCTAGAAGAAAAGTTTAATTTGATACAAGCCTTTATTTTTAAAGGTCTTTCTACCGACGTACTCAAATGCAGGGTCGGACCAATTGGAGAGGTTTTAACAATAAAATTGGGGGTAAAATTTGAAATAGGGTGAATATGGTTTGACCAATTAAAATTACGTATCATATTAATTAATGTCAAATATGCAAACTGTATCAAAAATACTAGTTCACATGTTTTTGCCAAAAGCCGTAACGCTACACTTAAAAACTTAAATCTTAATGTAAAATCTTACATGTGGAGTCTTATCTTGGATATTTTATCTATAATACTTTTAGAAATAACTATTTAAACCGTTTCTACTTGTTGTAATTATATTCTATACAATCAATATTCTAACGAAAGTATTCCATAAATTTAAAGAAAGTATTCCATTAAGGGGCTTATATCGATTCCAAAAGCTCTGGTTAATATTGAAAATGGTTGAATTATTTAAATAACAAAACCGATACAAGCAAAATTTAAATTGTCAACATTGTTGTTTAAGCTGTTGTTTTAGGAGATATGGTTAATATTTGAAAAATTCAAAATCGGGAATTATCACTTCAATATCTTTCCTTGTAAGAGGTTCAGGGTTACTCAAATGGGAAAAATAAACCCTTTTTAAGAAAGGAAATAAAACCGATTTCAAAATAATTAAGAACACTGAAAAGTATAAAATAATTATGCAATTAATTAAAACATAGGTAAATATAAAAATAAAATTTTTCAGTTTTTGAAGTTGGTGCCTCGGCAGGTTCTCTTACGACTATTATTACCTCTAAATGATTAAATAGGCAATTGGCACCAAATTCAAAAACCGGAAAATATTATTTTTATATTTATGTCTTGATTAATTGCATAATTATTTTATACTTTTCAGTGCTCTTAATTATTATTTTGAAGTCGGTTTTATTTTTATTCTTAAAAAGGCTTTATGTGTTCCTTGAATCAAGAATTTTCTAAAAAAAACTCATTTTTTTCTTTATCTTTTAATTTTTTTGTAAAAATCTAATTACATAAGGTAATATTTTAAAAATCAATCCTGCTTTTTCGCTCTTTACCACAGTGTAAAAAACTTTTGAAATTTAACAAAAAACTCATTCCTATCAAAAAAAAAATCTTTACAGTACTCAGCTTAGAGTATCGGATGTGTTTGGCTGACGAAAATACCAATTATTAACAGGACCAGATTTACCCTAAGTGCAGCCCTTGGCACGGTGAAAAATACCGCCCCTGCTTTTTGCTTAAAAAGGAAAAAATCTAACTTTTCCTACTTTTTTTTAGAACTTTTCTCTATAAAAAATAATTGACGAACAAAGAAAAGAACCCAAATTCCAACTTTTGCCGTCCCTAAAAATTTGCCATGGCCTAGCTAGGCCTAGTAGCTAATCCGGCCCTGCTTATTAAGACAAAAGAAATTTACTGAATTATCAATATAAAAAAAAGTTCTTTCAAAAAGAAGTTTAAATTAGATATTCGTAAATGCTTCACAACAATATAATATTTCTAACAGAACCAGTTCGAAAAAATTTGGTATAAAATTGTCGTTTAACACCCGTCCTTTTGTAAAGGTACACGGAGAGAAAAATCATATAATTTTTGTAGATAAAATTTTAGAAAAATTACCATGCTCTCGTATAATGCGTGCGCGATCGACGATCAAAGTAAAAAATATTTTACGATCATGTAAATATTATTAAATTGACACGTAAAAAGTATTAGTCATGGCTTCATAAAAATTGTTGTGCTAGCATGGTAAAATTTAATGTGCTAACACAACTTCTATCACATTCTTATGCATATATGTTATAGTTTAATTCTTGTTGTCGTACTCTTTCACTTGCGCATCTGACCCGCAACCTTGTGTTGCTTGGGCTGTACGCACTGAGGAACAATCGATCTTTTCCGACCTTTGATTCTTTATGATGCATACACAATGATTGGAAACAATATATTCTAATACTGAATATAGTGAAGTAACAAAATGATGAATTAAACAATGACCGTCCTGTAAGACATTCTAATGAATACTGTTTGCACACGACACCACACTAGCAGTGACCAGCCTGGCTATGTTACTTCCCACACCAGCCTGACTATGTGACCTTCATATATGATTGTGTTGATACCTTCTGCAGCCTGCCTCGCTATGGGACAGCGTTGATACCTTCTCTTTCTTTCTTTCTACTATTAGCAGATAGCATTTGAAATATTATAAGACAGCATGGTAATTTTTGTAAGAAAAACAATTAAAAAATATTTTTTTGTCGGGAATGGAACTTTTTACTGTGCTGTTTTACAAATTTTACGGAGCTAATATTACGGAAAGAACATTCTATCCTTTAAATTTTCTATGATTAATTATAATTTTTATATTTTTACCGTACAAAATTGAATATGTTCGCCTTTTACACGTCGATTGTAGTGCTGAGCACAGTAATTTTTCTATGAATTTTCTCTCCGTGTAGTTTCAAGCCCCTAAAGGTGTTTTGCGTGCAATAAATTTACTATACCTAACATATTTCAAAATGAATTAAAACTTGGAATATCTCCCTTACGTACCGTAAACCCAACAAAGAATAAAATATTACTGGAACAAAAATACAATCCCTCAAAATAAGCGAAAAAAAAAAACCATATTAATAAAATTTGTCAAGAAAAACCGATGAGTCATCAGTAAATGAAAATACTTGTAATGATGATAATTATGACACATTTTCAATTAGAAAATATATATAGATATAGTTTTTCCCTCTTATACGGCGAAAAAAAAACCATCAAAAAGTTTATTATTATATAGCAGAGCTTTTCAAACAGAACAAAGAATAAATTTAATATATCTAGTAAATTTTTTTTACTATTCGGAAAATTACAGGAGTAAAAAGCCTGTCGCGGTGGATTTTAATCCGCTTGGCTTGACACTCTGAAGGCTCAACATTTTTACCAGTTTTAATTAATTTAATGTATTTGATGACGTTATTAAAATGGATATTTTCATTTTTTGTTTCCGAGACTACTACATAAGAGTAGCGGAAGCATTGTGATCATTTTTGAAATGTGAAAATTTTTTTGAAGTGACATAACTTCGAAGTTATTCGATTTTTTTTTAAACAAAATTTTTAAAGATGGTGAGGTTTGATGACCGTAAAATACGATTAAATGTATTGTATGTAATATATTATGTATGTAATCTTATTGACTACTGGCCCAATTTCGCTCAAATTTTCGCGCCATAGCATTAACTTCATTATCAAAAAATTACATTTGTGGCTTTTAATAAATTCCAGTTACATTTTAAGCACTATCAAAGCATTATCTGAAGCATATGGAATAGTAGGTATGGCGACGATTGGCAACGCAATGTAGATTGCCTGAATTTAGGGGCAAGTAAAAGTGATTGCATAATTATGTTGAAATGAACGCAATATTGAAGAGGGCAATGATGAACTGATCAACCGGTGTTGATAACTGATTTCAACAGGCTGTTAACTGGAGCAGTTGACCGCTATTAATCAGGCTGTTGTAACACCGTTTGATCAGTTCATCAGTACCCTTTTCAACATTGCGTTCACTTTTACTTGCCCCTAAATTTAGGCAATTTACATTGCATTGCAAGTCGTCGCCATACCCACCTGAAAGAACTTTTACTAATTTGTAAAGTAAAAAATAAAAATAGAGTACTTACTTACCTTTTTAAATTTTGCAATTATTACCAAATTGCCTTCTTATAGACCTAACATTTTAATTATTTATATTACAAATGTCTTTAAATATTTTACTTATTGGAATCAAAAAGTAAAGGAAAAGATTTACAAAAAAAACGTGGTGTACGTGTGAATTTTCAGTTAAAATAGACATTTCAATTGTAAAAATAAATCAATTGTAAGTTTTTCTTTATTATAAAGCAATATCATACAAGCGATATCATCTTAGATATTTAGGATCGTTTCAGTATTTCAAATTATCAGTTTTTGTTCAACAATTATTTACTTAAAACGTCAATCTTTAAAATACTGCAACAATTTTAATAACAATTAAAAAATTTTCAAAACATACAACAGTGATCAATATGAATCATTTAAATATTTTGATCAGAAGATACTATGCTTTAATGTATCGTATATGGTGTGTTCAAGGTCATTTGGTGTAGTAAGTGATCGACATATTCGACAAACTGTACGAATTTGAGTTTCAGTGACATAAAATTGCTTAAATACTGATGTTTGACTTGTATTTTCAAAACTCTTTATAGGATTAAAATTGGCCATACTGGTTAACATCACCTTTGATCTTATAAAGTAGGATTTCCAAATTATTCATTAGTAAAATTAATAGTTTATTGTACATCAAGGAACTAAAGTGTGATTTTTAATCCCGAGTGTAAAGTTTGTTATTAGAGGACCTGTAAAGGCCTGAGGGCAACAAACTTTATACCCGGAATAACAAAAAAAAATAAACACTTTAGTCCTGTGGCGTATATACTATTTTTTGCAATTTTGGATAATTTAAAATTATAAAAATTAAGAAAAAATTAATTTAAATTTCATTCAAGTTGTACGAAATTATATTACATTAAGTATAGGTACTTTAAATAAATGAATCAAATTGTACAATAGAATATAAAAGTTTGTCTTTATCAACTAGTTTTAATTTGTTTATTATTTTAAATTATCTAGCAACGTTATTTAATTGATTGATGATGCTCCGTAAATTCTGCTTGCTGATTGATTAGAAGCGGGGACAAAAATATTTTTAGTCTCTTAGGACTAAAAGTGATACTTTACTCCCTATTATGAGGCACTAAATCGTGTATTTTAGTCCCAAAATTGGACTTTAATTTTAGTGCCGGAACTTTTATTATCATTTGCACTGACACTTTACTGTAATTGCGATTGTAATCACTATCATTATAGAATCAGTGTTACAAGTAACCTTGAACACATGTTATATATTATTAAGGATGCACCAACCAGTGTCGGCTTGCAATAAAGTATCGATGCATCAATAATATGTACAATACGATACATTTTCTGATTCTCATATCTCTGACCAATTCATGCAAATATTTGTATAGGGTAAAAGCCCCTATACCGGAACGCGATCCAATACTGGAACAATTTTGACGTTTATATATTAATGAAATTATTTCTGAAAGAAACCTCTGTTAATAGAATGATTATTTTTCAATTTAAATTAACCTCGCATTTAATGATTCCTTACTTAATTAAAGAAATACATATTTTTGTTCAATACAGTATTTTGATCCTTTATTTACGTTTGATACTTAAACCATTCTACATTTCCTACATTGACGTCTAGATGTCACTCTATGTGTCATATTACTTAGAGTGCCTATAATAAATAGAGTGGTGACATGTCTGCTGAACGCTGATTGGTTCCGGCATTTTCTATCAAAAGTTTTCGTAAAATACATTGGTTGATAATTAAATGTTAACAAAAACCATTTAGTTTAACTTAGAAAGAATAATTAAATTAAAAATTTTTAATTGTTCATTAATTCATAACTTATTAACAATAATTATGTACTCAAAAATATTTCTTTGTTTGGATATAGATGTCGACATTTTATAAAAGAAAACATTAATAAATGAAAATCTTTGGGTTGTATTTTTTATAAACATATTCATTGGATCAAAAAAACTTTGTTTCATGCTTATTAAGAAACAAAAAAATGGATGTTTAATTTATTTGTCAATTTTTATAAGCCAGTTTTAATTATACACCTAAAAATAGTGTTCCGGTATAGGGGCTTTACGTTATAAAAAATTTTATTTTTTCATAATATCTTTCTCAGGTACAAAAAATATTCTAAAATATATATGTACATTCGGGAAAATATGCGAACATAGAAAGCCAATATTATTTATCATATAATACGTAAATCAAATTATTACAAAATAAAAAAAAAAATCGATATTGTTTTTTGGTGGCGACAGCAGAGAACAAAGAGGCCACACGTTTGCTTAAGCTTGACACAGCCCAGCAGAGAGAGTAGCTGCGACACACTGCGGCACGTAAAATGCGAATACACCAAGCAGTAGTTGACCAGTAGCAGTTTTTTTTTTTTGGATGGAGTGATTTTTTGCTTTTGGTTCTTCGGATGCGTCGTGTATTAGGCAGTTTTTTGTCGCCATCTGTATAATAGTATCAACAAGCGTTTTAAGCATAGGGATATTGTGTATAAAGCCGTGCTTACACAGTCAAAATATTATGAAAGCAATCGATTTTTTTGGGTTTTACATGATTTTCGTATTTAGTGTATACGTACGTACGTAATAAAGTACACTTAATTTCAAAAGAATATGACATTGGACATTGCTTACTCTGTCAGTTTTCACTAAAATATATATGGTGTGACCACGAACCGACTTTCGGTTTTTAAACCATCATCAAGTGACAGAATAGTTTCAAATTTTAATAGTGTAAAGAAGAATACTATATCTGATTGTCCTTGTAATTTAGGAAAGATTTATTGCTTCTGAGTTAAGATAATTAAGGTTAAAGTTTGTATCTACTCCATGTATTAGATCTCAAAATTCTGACTACGTACCCTTATTTTGTATTTAACAATATAATGACTCGACAGAATTCAATAAAAAAATTTGGTAAGAAAGATTAATAAGTTCTGAATGTAAAGAAAAAATTGAATTATTTGTTGATCGTTGTGAATTGAAGATATCATCAGAGAAATTGTAATATTTTAATAAATACACCAATTTCAAGCAACTGAACCGAAGCAGTCTGGCAACCCTGTATATTAAATAACTGGTTTATTCGTATTTATTGTGTAAACAATATTAAAAATTCATGAATAGCGTTTTTTGACCTTTCACCGCTTACGTAGCGAAAACGATGATAGATACATTAAAAAATGTTAAGACCTTTTCTCTAGACAATCGAATTCTCTACAAAAAAGTTCGTGAGAGCACCTGTCTATCTTGTACAGGTGAAAAAATAAAGCGCTCCAAACGCATATGCATACCACTTAATATGTTTATTGGGTAAATAACAATGATGTCAAAGCATTTATTATAAAAAACTTTGATAGTATAAGTGTGTATGCACAGGCTATGTTTGAATGTATGCATACACGTTCGTATAAAAAATAGTATGCATCAACATCCATCCATTAATACATACAATAATGACATAAAGTAAGTTTGATTTGCAATTTTTTCTACTCGCATGTCACACAGTAACTACCTTAAAAATTCTCTATATTTAGGAAACAACTATTTATAGCATCAAACGGAAATGTATTGGAGGGGTGGGGTTATGAGTATAGAACACGCAAGCAGATAAAAGTACAAGTGGGAAATCCAAGATCCTAGCAGGGCGCTTTTTTGTTAAAATAAATTATTAATGACCATCAAAATAGAGACAATCAGAATTTGTATTACCATTGGAATGGTCATTCATTAGTTTTAACAAAGAGACACCCATTCTGAGGACGTTCTAACCTTGCATTTTCCACTGATAGTTTTATCTGTCCGTGCTCTGAACAGGTATCTATTATTCAACTAAAAATAGTTATCTCCCAAATAACGAAAATCAAAAAACTTTAATTGTAATCCCCTGCAAATGGTTTAAAGAATGAAAGTCGGTCATATTATTTATATTTTTAGTGAAAAGTGATAAAGTATGTTTTTAATATTTTTATGGACTTTCATAACGTAAATCTTTCGAATATTGCATTTAATTTCGATATAATTCAAAGCAAATGGAATTAACGACACTGATGCACTTTTGAAATAAATGTACTTTAATACGTAAAAATAAAGCTGGGATAATTTTGATGGTAGTGATTGCAAGTAAATTTTTTGTAAGTATTCATTTAAAAAAAAATATCTATCTATGTACAATGTATCAAATTGATGTAAAATACTGTAATAATTAGCGTTTAAATAATCTTGTTTAGTTTATATTGATAATCAATAAGATGTTAATATAAGAAGCCGCCAAACTGAATCACTTTTACTACAAATTAACTTTTTTTACAGTTGCTAACGAGCATTTTTATTATGAAAATAGCATTGGTCAAATTAAAATTACAACCGCAATCTATCGTGTTAGAGAGGGGCTACGGTTAGAACGCCAAAAAAAAATGATAACTGCCCTCCTTCTATAACGGGGTACACTTATAAGAATGTACGAAGGCTTGAATGTATAAACTTTCTGGGTGTCAGTATGTATAGTATATATACTAGTGTTCGTCCGAAACAGGATTTGCAGCCGAAACCGAAACCGAAACTTCGGCCTTGATCTCAGTTTCGGCCGAAACCGAAACTTATTTAGACGTGTTAAAATTTCAACTGTATGCTGAAATCTAGTGTATGAACGAGACACGAACTCGCCCGAACGAAGCGCGACAATTCACGAACACTACGTTTCGGTGCGGCCGAAGTTTCGGCTGATTCTTAGCCGAAACAAGATTTTATAGCTGAAACCAAAGGTTCGGTCAGCCACTGGTATATACTACCTATATATATTAAGCATACCGTATCATGTCATCGCTGAGACTTATTGTCCTTTAATGAATTTTTTCTTAGATAATGTTGAAATTAAACATACAGTTTACATACTGAATGGATTCCCACGAGTCAATTAATATTTCTATTCACTAATTTACACAATATTCCTTATGGAGATTGATAATGTCAAATTTAAATTTCTTACGAAAATTTCACTTTAAAAAAGGATAATAATAATTATGGAAGAAGTGAATATGGTTTTAAAATTCATCGTCAAAGCTCTCACGCTCCGAAATTAACCCCCAAAACAATTAATATAGATATTTACAAAAAAGTCGCAAACTGTGGACATTAGATATATAAATTTGGCTACTTTTGAGTTACAGGGTAAGCGGAGCGAAGCACAATGAGAAACTGATTTTGTACAAATTTTCGGAATATCTAATTTAAAAGTAATTTGATTTATAATCCGTGGCGTAACTACAAAGGAGCAAATAGAGCAGTCGTTCCAGGAGGATGACACAGAAACAGGACGCTACAGAGAAAAAGGAAAAGTAATTTTTTGTTGGGAAGTTGGAAAGACGACATTTTTGCTCGTCAGCTACGTTTTTGAGAAAAAGTGGAACTTTTCAAAGAGGAGCGTTTGAGTCAAAATTGTTCCAGGGTGAAAAATTAAGATAATTCTATCGCGTGTGAAACATATCCATAATTCAACGGTTTGTCAGATAGCGAAGAAATTTCTAAAGTTTTTTGAAAAATTCACCAATTCGGCGGGCCCTTGTTTGGTCAAAAATTATCTAGCTATGTGATTCAAAAATGAATTTTTCTCAAGTAAAACTGTAGTCTATACTATACAAATAAAATTGACAAAATTATTGCACAAAATGGCACTTGATAAGGCAAGAACTTACAAATATTTAATTTACTTACAATCACAAGTATCAACAAATATACGTAGGTATAATTATATTAATATAAGTTATAAATGCATATACATTTTTCTAATAGTATTTCCGAAATTTTTTGAACAACATGGTACTTTTTGATGTAGTCTTCCAAAAAATATATATATGCATTTATATTTTTATTTTGCTAGACAATGATGATAGACTAATATGATCAGAGAGTAATGAATGATGAAATAGAAGAGTAATAAAATCTGTATTCCTCACGTTTACAAATACAAATTTGATCACTCCTTCCTGACTTAATATGTATCAGTATTTGGGCAAATAATTGTATGTATGTACGGTACATGTGTGAAAATTTTTCGATAATAAAAGCAACGTTAAAACAACTGGTTTAACATCAAATATGTCGATAAAACCTACATAGAGTGCCTACACAGTAGAAGTGATTGGTTAAATTTAATACTAGAAGCGCATAGGTTGCAGCCATCAAGTTAAGTTAAACACAAATATAGTCAATGCAGATAGCAAGCAAATTTGTCTAATAAAGAATATTTTGTAGCTCCTTTTTTATACGTGTTAGGTGATTTCTGCGGACCATTGCTCACAAGTTATCCTTCCAAATACATTAACCATATTTAACCCTAGAATCATACGTTGGTCTACGAGAAAAGTTAATCATACATCAAAGTCGTTTTTACGGAGAGTTTTAGAGTTTATTTGCAAAAAACATTTTTTTTTTACATAACAATACTACAAAAGCGAACAAAATATTTAAAAAAATTGGATTTGGAAAAATTTCTTAATGTAAATATTTATTAATTTTTTTAATCTTTTTATCAAAGCATATTTTCGTTATAAAAATTAAAAAATAGATAAATACATCAATTGTATCATTAAACATGTGTTTCAAATAATTAATTTATGAACTGTTATGAGTCAGTGGACATGTGTGACTTTACAGAAAGTGAAATTTCTCAGTCATAAATATTCTATAGGTATGTAGTTATTTCCCCATTAGGTACATTTGTAAATTTTCTAAAATTTGTTAGTAATTTTTCGAATAAGATCTCAAAAAATAATAAAAATTAAAATATTTTCCACAAAATAAATTGTTAATCTTTTATTAAGTCACTTGAAACGCATTCTTTAGTTTTCGATTCAATATATTAAAACTTCAGTATTATGTCGTCTCTATAAGTCAAACAGCTGTAATCATCTTTCACATTATCATAATCATTGAATAAATTAATTATAACATGCATATCTTTAATAAATTTTAGAATAATTAGGGAAACTTTTATATGTGAAGTACAAAATTTTTAAAAAAAACATCGCGTAATCATACATCGACGTCCAGTTGACGGACACTATTTCAATACAAACAAAACGACAATGACTATCAACAAAATAAATACGTCTTATGTGTTATAACAACAAATAAATTAGATAACAGAAATCTCACAGCAAGCAGGTACCGACAAGTTGTAGTATTGGAGCAGGTAGAGAAGTTCGTTCGTCGTTTTGACGTATACGTATAATTCTAGGGTTAAATTTTTGTAATAGAGGTTTCGGGTGGTAAAAATTTTTCATGAAATTAAATATATAAATCCAAACTTTATTATTTTTATTCAGAAAATTAAATAATAACAATAATAACCTACGGAAATATTTAATAATTACTGACTTGATTGGTTACATTTTGATACTTATAATGAAAAAAGGCCATTAGTTTTTTACTTTAATTAGTGTAGAAATAACAGATTTTAAAAATAAGGGTCCTGCTCAAACATGAAAGTTTTGATAGTGAATTTTTAAATTAAAGAGTGTGACTTTTTTGAGAGTTGCCATTTTTATTACGGTTAAACTATTGACGCTAGTAGATATCGCTGGAAGTAATCAACTGCTACAACCAGGAACTTTTGTTTTCTAGTTAATGAATCAATAAGAAACACAAATGAAAGAAAAGCTTTTTTTCCCAAGTTTATTTTTTCAATTTTTCTTAAATTTATTAGTTTTACGGAAAACAGAGACGTATAGGCTAGATCAGGGCTTTTTAAACTGTGGCTCGCGACCACATTTGGAGTCGGTTAGCGATATCTTGGGGGCATAGCGAAAAATTTTATATATATATAGGGGGTCCCAAAACTCCGGGGACATAGAGCTACCACGTATTCTAGAGGTCAAAAAACGACGATTGGACCCAACTTACCTATGTACCAAAATGCACCGTTTCCGCGTGAGAGGAGTTCAAAGTTTTCTTAAAAAATCAAATTTTTGTACGCTGTTCCGAAATGCGTGAACCAATTTTAATGAAATTTGGTACCTTTGCATTTCCCAGAATGCCACTACTTTCAGTAATCAAGAAACGCAAACAAAATTTGAGAAGGATTAAAACTACCTCCACCCCTAGAAAAATGTGGATAAATTTGTTCAGAATATTTTTAAGGATGATGACGGCTTTGAGATTTTTTTAAGAGGAAGATTTATTAATTTCTTTATTTCTTGACTCTTGTAAAGACTTCGTAATTCGCACAGATTCGGAGGAAAAATTTTTTTATTCAAACCCTGATAATGGATATTGTTAGGAGCTAGTTTAGTTTTATTACAGAATATATATACTAGGGGTCGCGAATGAAAAAAGTTTCCTGGACTAGATTCAATCGGGGTGCTTTAATGTTTTTATCCAAGAAACAAACCAACAATTAATAGATAGCCTAACAGGTAGTTTACCTTTTAAAATATAGATGTCACGTCTCTACTTTTAATATTTTTAAAGCTTAACATTCAAATTAACTGCTAATTTAGTAATTTGACCTATATTTATTAATTAATTGAAAATTATTTACATTTTTTTTTATATTTTCCTACTATAATTAAATGACAATACGTGTATACATTATAACTTTATTCAACATTACGTTATCGTTAGCCAGAAGCCATATTATATCTTTGTGTCGTCTAAAATCAAACTCGAACGAAATTGTTCAAGAACATGAGATAAAATAATGGAAATGAGTGTTATAGATAGCTTTGAACTATAAACAATTTTTTATAAATTTTTAAACATAGATTCTCGTTTTAAAAAAATACAAGTTTGCATCATAGCTCAAAAACTAATGAAGCTACGAAGCTTCTAACTATACCTAGAAAATTCTGACTACCGATTGCGCCCAGCGGTAACTACAAGACATTTTTAAACGAAGTCAAACGGCAACGAAGAAGATTTGTAATAACTTCAATATTTTCAATAAAAAAAGAAATCGTTGACGTATGAAATCCATTTAAGAATTTTAATTGTATTGACAGAAGCTTTTCGATTCATTTGTTATATCTAGCGCAGCTAGACAAAAGTAGTTAAATCCAAAATATCAACTTTATAGTAGAGAGTAAAAACTAAAATGAAATGCAGGCAACATCAGTTTATTTGAATTATCTTCAAGTTTACATGACATTTTGTAAATTTTTTTAAATCAATTACTTTCTTAGCATGTAACATAGTAAATCATCTATACATATAATAAAATTGTAACGAGACCATTTCTGTACATGGAATATTTTTTGAAAATTGTACTGGTACTGTAAATAATTATTATCGATGTAGATACCAAAACAGCGATTTTTAGAATTTTTGTCTGTCTGTCTGTTGACGCATCACGCAAAAACTATTGGACGAATTTTAATGAAATTTGGTGTGATGATAACTTGTTAGCTGGGTCAACATCTAAAATACTTTTTACTCTGGGAAAATTTCTCATTCCCACGGGAAAATGGAAAAACCATTTTGAGCATGTGCACACTATTTAGGCAAAAACTATTGGACGGATTTTAATAAAATTTGGTGTGGTGATAACTTATTACCTAGGGCAACATTTAAGATACTTTTTACTTCGGGAAAAAGCCTCATTCCCACAGGAAAATAGAAAAACCATTTTGAGCATGTGCATGCATTACACAAAAATTATTATTCTTTGCAAGTTCTATATAATTATTACACTTACATACTTCTCATTGCGTTTATAACAATGCTTTGCGCGAACGACGTCGCGTGTACGGCTAGTATAAAATAAAATAAACTTTAAACCTTAAATTAAAATTTTTTAAGACATTTTTATGGACGTAACATATAAAAAACAACAATAAATTTGATTATTAAAACCATTTGTGGACTTAACCTATTTTAGCGGGAAGTCCTTGCCATAAAAATACATTTCCAATTTAATTAAACTATATACTTATTTATTATTTTATTAAGAATTTTAAGAACTTAACTTCTTTTGTGAGTTTCTGAAAAGAATTTTTTTATAAAAAGTGCATGAAAAATGATGCTGGAGGTGGAATTGACTTTTGCCCGTTTGGAAATATATATATATATATATATATATATATATATATATATATATATATATATATATATATATATATATATATATATATATAAAGACTCTATTGGTCCTTATTCTAAAATCAAAAAAAAAAAAAAAATCGAAAACGGACTTAACTACTTTTGTCTACCTGCCCTAGATATACGACACAAATGGTAACAATTTTCATGAAAAAAAAAACCTCACAACTTTTCCACCCGTCGATAGGTCATATAAGGAAGCCAAATCTACATCTATTGTATCGTTTATTTGTTCAACTGAATTTCCATTTAAAATAAATACAAGTAGAATTATTCGTAATCAATAAACGGAGATACATACGTTATTCAGTGAGTTATGGCATATTTCCCAGTGAACCGATACATTCGATATTATCCTAGCGATGGGTCGGGCATCTCTGATTCTATCTAATTCAAGTCAAAACTATACACTTGCATCGTTGCGTCCATATTCCCAAGATAAATTCTCGTGTGGGCGCCGAACAAGTCAAACAATATTATTTATACGGTTGGCAAGTGTAAGAGTGGACTTTGGCCCATGGCCTACATAAAAAGAAACAACTTCATTTCCGTTGGGTAATTAGAGGAGAGAAGATATGTATGTTCGCCAAAACTCTTTTGTTCTTTTTTTACCCAGTTCCAAGTGATTGGAGGGATGAAAATTGATGTAATGCCAAAATATTGAGTTTGAACGCAACGTCAATTTCAATTTGGCTTGCAACGAATACGCGCTATTCAGCAGCTTAGTGAATGCCGTATATTTGGCGAACTAATTCGCCGAATTAATATTAGACGAATACTATTCGGATAACAAGACGTTATATAAAATTAAAATTTAGAGTAGGGTAAAAGCCCCCTTTGTGGAATGGTATCTAATACTGGAACAGTTTTGACATTTACATATTTATTTCTTTAATTAAGTAAGAAAACTTTAAATGCGAGGTGAATTTAAATTGAAAAACAATCATTCTATTAATAATAATTTTTGACGTTTAATCAGACGTTTCTTTCAGAAATAACTTCATTAATATGTAAATGTTCATAATTAGATACCGTTCCACAAAGGGGGCTTTTACCCTACTTAATTTTATCTTTTCAAAGTTATCATTACATATCAATATTTTAAAGGGCGATCTTTTTGGTACAAAACCATAAAAAAGTAAAATAAGGCGCAAGTACATAAAGCAATTATAGACGGTTAACGGTTTTTTTTTAATTATATCAAATTTGAAAATTTTTAAATACGAATACCAAATAGTACGCATATCATGACTATGCAGCTGTATGTGTAGGATTGATTGCTTTGTGTTCAGTAAAATACATAATACGAAGTAAAGCTATAGTAAGGAATGTTATTTAAAATATACATAACTTAAAAATACTTTTTGTCTACTTTAAGTAAATAAATGCGTCACTACCATAGACAGAATTGGGGGGGGGGGGCGGACTGCCCCCCAATATTCGTGTGAATAAAAATTAAAAACTGGCACAAAATTTATTAAAATGATATTGTCGTACAAAAGGGGTGAGAATGCAGAAAATAAGTCAAGCTTTTCTCGAGTTAAACTGGTTTGCTATTGCAAGAATCTCCAAAGGTGGTATTTATATTAAAAATATTCCTTGCCCCTCCACCTCCCCAATAATTTTCTTGAAATCCCGCCTATGGTCTCTACTATTCGATATTCGGATGAATATCAAAAACTGATAAATAGAGCCGAATACCGAATACTTGCCGAATATTCGTTACAATACAACAACTATATATCGATTATTTGATCGAAGTAACCCATCGCTACTATTTTTCTGTGAGTGCATTTACAATCTGTGTTTGCATGGCTCGCATTCATTTCTCGTTATTTTTTAATATAATAAAATAATTTCACGATATTACAATTGCATAAATTGTTCATCGCCCCCTTCATTCCCCATCATTTACCTATAACCCTCCCCCCGCACTCACTCTCTTGTCAATAGTTCTATGGAAAAATTATGTCAGTTTTGTAAGGATTTCTACATAGTAACAATCAAAAGGTTTTAGTAGTTCAGCAAATTTAAAAACAATAGGTTGTTGAACCTAGGTATTTTAGAAAAGTTTTCTGAATAAGCCATAGTTGATTTTGAGTCAAATCATGCAATACGTGCTCAAGTCCCCAAGTGATTAAGTAAACATGCGATTCTCTTTTTCAATTAGTGGCCAAAAAAAGCGTTTTTTAAAACTGACCGAGTGGTGTGAAGCATTATCCATTAGTGTAAAGACAGAGCACAAAAATTCACATTTACTTGCAGACAGACTTGTATAACTTACGTAGAATTCTACTAACTAACAAGCTACATGATTTAACAGAAGTTCTCTAGAGATTAATGTCATACGTAATATCTATATTAAGGGGGGAACCAAGATCATGGTTTGAAAAAGTTATTGAATGAAATTTGATATCATTCAGTTAGAATAAATTTCTTTTAAATTCTTTTCCATATATTGCTAGTTTTGTGTTATTAAAATATCTTTCAAGTTTTATAATAAAACAATTTTGCTTCCGAGACTACTAAAGTAGCGGAAGCATGGTGATCACTTTTGAAAAATAAAAAATTTCTTCCCTCCAAAATAAAATTTTTTACGCACATTTTACGTTTTAGAGCTCCCTGAACAATTTTGGTTTGGTGTCTGTGTGTCCGTCCGTCTGTCTGTCCGTCTGTGGGTCGCTAGTTTGCACCAAGTGGCATAACTTCTGAGCTATTCGATTGTTTTTAATAAAATTTTCCGAAATTATGCAGTTTGGTGCCTAGATGGTTCCCTATGAGTTTAAACTAAATCGGAGTAACGGTAGCAACGCTGCTACCATGTCATTCCAAAATTACACCAAGTGGCCTAGCTTCTGAACTAGGGATGATCGATATTAGAAAAACATCGATGTTGACATCGATGTTAACATCGATTCAAGAGTATCGATATACGATATATATCGAAAGAAGTACATCGATGTTCGAAAACATCGATGTTTATGTAGCAAAATAAACAACCATTATAATCTGTTATTTTATTTATTAAAAATTAACATTGCCAGTATTTATCGGGTACACTTTGCAAAAAAAGTCACTTTGTTAGAAGTTTCCCTTCTAATCTGTTTTTTTGTTAAGGCAAATAGTGCCCAGCTTTTGAAAAAAGTCTCTCTGAAGCTGTTGAAGTTGCTGTGAAACACAAATATTTAATGGCAATTTTTTTCTAGTTTGGATAAGCGGATCCTAGAACTTGCTATAGGACTTTTTAACTACTGGATAGCTTAGAGTAATATCGATGTTTCGATATTATTCTCGTAACATCGATGTGTCGATGTTATCGAGGACATAACATCGATGTTTTTACATCGATGGTTTCCCCCTAAACATCGATGTTTTTCTACCATCGATGAATATCGATCATCCCTATTCTGAACTATTCAATTCTTTATTATGAAATTTTCAGAAAATATGCAGTTTGGTTCCTAGATGGTCCCCTATGAATTTAATCGAAATCGGAGTGACGGTAGCTACGCCGCTACCATGAAATCCCATTAAATGTCAATATCTTATTTACTGCTAGTCCCATTTCGCTCAAATTTTTAAAGTATTTTGAGGGTTAGTTTCTAAAATATTTTTGCTATTATTTGATAATTTAGCCTTTAAGTATTTTGAGTTACAACGATTTTTTATGAACTATAAGGTGAGGATATAATTTCACGGTATATACATTTGGTAAGATACTGTTTTAGTCTTTTACAAGTACAAGGAAGCTGTGTGCCACACCCTATTGGCTAAAAAATCGATTATTTATCGTTTTTAGGATTCCACACCATAAAAGAGAAAATAGAGCTTATATAAAATCACTCTCGACTCCGTTTGTCACAGAGGTTTTTCTCGAAAGCTATGTAACGCAGGAATTTGAAATTTGGCATAATATTAACTCCTTTCAACAACCAAGAAAAGAAATTATTTTGAATTAAAATGGCGGGTCAATTTGATCTCAAAAAAAGTTTAATTAATATATTGGATATAGCCAAAAATTTCCTAGAAATGACCGTTCCCTCCCGACCTCCTAAATTTCTAAAACTAAAATTTTAATGGAGTTAGTAAACATAGTGTTCTAAATTACTGGGAAAGTACGGCTTCGGCAGTTTTCGACTAAGGGGAAAGATAGTAATAGTTAAAATTACATTTTTCAAACTGTTGGGCAACGTCATACAGGGCAATTTTTATCCGATGAACTTCCAATTTTAAAATCTATAAACAAGTACATTTTTGATAATCAATTAAAAATTAAAACTGATGCAAAATCTTCAAAAATCAACATTTTTTAATAGTCGTAGGGTACGTCCAAAGAAAAACAACTGTCTGCCCACCGTTCCACCTTAAATCAAAATCAAAAATAACAAATATCAAAAACTCATTTTCCAATGCGCTTGAGTAGCATACCCCCTTAACGAAACGTCAACGAGAGGTCAATGCCTATATTGAAAAGCTTAAGCATAACAGATTAAAAAAACATACTAAAACTTTTCCTCTTTTTTAATAGTATAAATTAGGTTCTCCCCTTTAACAAGATACATCGAGACTAGATAATTATGCCAATGCCTCTACATTAAAAAGTCAATTTCAAAACAGTACGCCAATACAATTTAAGCATAATAGATATACAGTCGACTCTCGCTAATTCGAAACTCGAGGGACTCTTAAAATATCGCAGGTAAGAATTTTAATTTTTTAAGCATTTGCGATGAATGAACTTGAACTTGTCTCAAAATGTACTTACAATCTTTCTGTCTCTTTCCCTCGGCAACTTTGAATTGTCGAGTGTTTGACGCCGATGAATTCGAATATTGATTTTTGCGTTCGAATTACCAAGTGTATAAAAATGTATTGTTTTAGTACGAAATATAAAGAGATTTGTGTAGGGAACTCGTGATACCGTTGAATAATAGACAGTTTCGAATTATCGCAGGTTTGAATTAACGAGAGTCTACTGTATCGTGTATAATAAAAGCATGACTAATTGAAAAAGTAATCAGCAAATATGTTTAACGAAAAATCTAGAACATACCCATTAGATATTAACATATATATTTGCATTATGTAACAGTGTTTTTAATCTAAACAAATACGAGAACAGACCAAACTGGTTTATGTATATTTATGAGAGGTTATGTAACAAAAAACAAACAAACAATGAAAAAAAACAAAAAACAGAGTAATATCTAACCAATAATTCACGTCATAATGATGAAAAACACACTCCAAAAAATAAAAACAAAAACAATAGAATACTAAGCAACGCACTCACTCATTCGCGAACAATTGATCCTCGAAGAAACAACTGAAAACCTCAGGACGTGTCCGATGTGTCGTTTTACAACAACACACCAGAATGAAGTAATAATACATTACATTATTATAGTGAAACAAGACGGATTCTATATACTGCATCAGCAATGGAGAAATTACGAAATGCTTGCCAAAAAATGTTTGTCATTACATTTGGAGGAGCGGTTGGTTTGGCACTTCGCGCGGCTGACATACAGTAATGCAATGACGAAATAATATGTATGTAATATTCTTTTCATAAAAAAAGTTGAAGAGGACGCCACGATGTTAGAACTACTGGAAGCAGGTCATCAAAATATGTACATAGTTATTAGGTCACGCTATAGGCAAGCCATAGTGTTAGTGCCGCTACGATGGTGTTTTTAGCAGAAAAAAACTAGCAGAAAAAAACCATGCGTCAACACCATGCGTTAAAAATATTTTTTGAGAATAACAAAACGATATTTGAATAGCTGAATAGTAAGCACATATCGACTAAATGAACTACCAACATTACGTTTCGTTTATACAATGTACGTACTTACAACATATTGAATGATCCAAAATCATCTAATATTTTTGTTCCAAAATAAAACGGAAAAATAACAAAACTGACAAGACTTACCGTTTTGAAATCAACATCGATACTTCACCCAACTAATAAACTAATATACAAGAAAAATGCAGAAAATTTTTCGCACCTTAAATATTGGAAAGTAAATGATAAAATATAAAAATTGCTAAATTTTGAATAGCGCATACGTCAGTTATCGTAAATTAGAACCAAAATTTCGGAAAAACGGCCAGCCGTCTATTTTTCGTTGGCATGACGTCTTGTTGCCTTGACTCATAGTAACAACCAGTGAAAATTTGAACCAGATCCTATGCGTCGTTTTCTGGCAAATGACGGCAAAAAAAATGTTTTGTTGAAAAATGCGTCTTAAATACATGATTCGAAGTCCAATTTCGGGAAAACGGCTAGCCGTCTATTTTCTGCTGATATGGTATTTTCTAGCTTATTACATTAGTAATAACTAGCGAAAGTTTGAACCAAATCCTATGCGTCGATTTCTGGCAACTAACGGCCAAAATTTTTTTTTTTGTGGAAGTAAGGGCTGTAATACATGATTCGAAGCTCAATTTCGGAAAAACGGCAAGCCGTCTATTTTCTGCTGGTATAGCGTTTTCTACCTTATTACATTAGTAATAGCCGGCGAAAGTTTGAACCAGATCCTATGCGTGGTTTTCTGGCAACAGACGGCCAAAATTTTTTTTTTGGACGTAAGCGCCTTAAATACATGATTCGAACTCAAATTTCGGGAAAACGGCTAGCCGTCTATTTTCTGCTGGTATGGCGTCTTCTAGCTTATTACATTAGTAATAACCAGCGAAAGTTTGAACCAGATCCTATGCGTGGTTTTCTGGCAAATGACGGCAAAAAAAATGTTTTGTTGAAAAATGCGCCTTAAAAACATTATTCGAAGTCAAATTTCGGGAAAACGGCAAGCCGTCTATTTTCTGCTGGTATGGCGTTTTCTAGCTTATTACATTAGTAATAACCAGCGAAAGTTTGAACCAGATCCTATGCGTGGATTTCTGGCAATTGACGCCCAAAAATTTTTTTTGTGCAAGTAAGGGCTGCAATACATGATTCGAAGCTCAATTTCGGGAAAAGGGCTAGCCGTCTATTTCCTGCTGGTATGGCGTTTTCTAGCTTATTACATTGGTAATAGCCGGCGAAAGTTTGAACCAGATCCTATGCGTGGTTTTCTGGCAATTGACGGCCAATTTTTTTTTTTGTGGAAGTAAGGGCTCTAATACATGATTTGAAGCTCAATTTCGGGAAAAGGGCTAGCCGTCTATTTTCTGCTGGTATGGCGTTTTCTAGCTTATATTGTTAGTAATAATCAGCGAAAGTTTGAACCAGATCCTATGCGTGGTTTTCTGGCAAATGACGGCAAAAAAATGTTTTGTTGAAAAATGCGCCTTAAAAACATGATTCGAAGTCCAATTTCGGGAAAACGGCTAGCCGTCTATTTTCTGCTGGTATGGCGTCTTCTGGCTTATTACAGTAGTAATAACCAGCGAAAGTTTGAACCAGATCCGATGGGTGGTTTTCTGGCAATTGAAGGTCAAAAATTTTTTTTGTGGAAGAAAGCGTCTGTAATACATTATTCGAAGTCCAATTGCGGGAAAACGACTAGCCGTCTATTTTCTGCTGGTATGGCGTTTTCTAGCTTATTACATTAGTAATAATCAGCGAAAGTTTGAACCAGATCCTATGCGTGGTTTTCTGGCAAATGACGGCAAAAAAATGTTTTGTTGAAAAATGCGCCTTAAAAGCATGATTCGAAGTCAAATTTCGGGAAAACGGCAAGCCGTCTATTTTCTGCTAGTATGGCGTTTTCTAGCTTATTACATTAGTAATAGCCGGCGAAAGTTTAAATCAGATCCTATGCGTGGTTTTCTGGCAACAGACGGCCAAATTTTTTTTTTGTTTTGGACGTAAGCGCCTTAAATACATAATTCGAAGTCCAATTTCGGGAAAACGGCCAGCCGTCTATTTTCTGCTGGTATGGGGTTTTCTAGCTTATTACATTAGTAATAACCAGCGAAAGTTTGAACCAGATCCTATGCGTGGTTTTCTGGCAATTGACGGCCAAAAATTTTTTTTGTGGAAGTAAGCGCTGTAATACATGATTCGAAGTCAAATGTCGGGAAAACGGCAAGCCGTCTATTTTCTGCTGATATGGCGTTTTCTAGCTTATTACATTAATAATAATCAGCGAAAGTTTGAACCAGATCCTGTGCGTGGTTTTCTGGCAATTGACGGCCAAAAATTTTTTTTTTTTTAAGTAAGCGCTGTAATACATGATTCGAAGTCCAATTTCGGGAAAACGGCTAGCCGTCTAGTTTCTGCTGGTATGGCGTCTTCTGGCTTATTACATTAGTAATAATCAGCGAAAGTTTGAACCAGATCCTACGCGTGGTTTTCTGGCAATTGACGGCCAAAAATTTTTTTTGTGGAAGTAAGGGCTGCAATACATGATTCGAAGCTCAATTTCGGGAAAACGGCAAGCCGTCTATTTTCTGCTGGTATGGCGTTTTCTAGCTTATTACATTAGTAATAGCCGGCGAAAGTTTAAATCAGATCCTATGCGTGGTTTCTGGCAACAGACGGCCAAATTTTTTTTTTGTTTTGGACGTAAGCGCCTTAAATTCATAATTCGAAGTCCAATTTCGGGAAAACGGCCAGCCGTCTATTTTCTGCTGGTATGGGGTCTTCTAGCTTATTACATTAGTAATAACCAGCGAAAGTTTGAACCAGATCCTATGCGTGGTTTTCTGGCAATTGACGGCCAAAAATTTTTTTTGTGGAAGTAAGCGCTGTAATACATGATTCGAAGTCAAATTTCGGGAAAACGGCAAGCCGTCTATTTTCTGCTGATATGGCGTTTTCTAGCTTATTACAGTAGTAATAATCAGCGAAAGTTTGAACCAGATCCTATGCGTGGTTTTCTGGCAACAGACGGCCAAATTTTTTTTTTTGTCGTAAGCGCCTTAAATACATGATTCGAAGTCCAATTTCGGAAAAACGGCTAGCCGTCTATTTTCTGCTGGTATGGCGTTTTCTAGCTTATTACATTAGTAATAATCAGCGAAAGTTTGAACCAGATCCTATGCGTGGTTTTCTGACAAATGACGGCAAAAAAATGTTTTGTTGAAAAATGCGCCAGAAAACCACGCATAGGATCTGGTTCAAATTTTCGCTGGTTATTACTAGTATGATAACCTAGAAAACGCCATACCAGCAGAAAATAGACGGCTTGCCGTTTTCCCGAAATTGGACTTCAAATCATGTATTTAAGGCGCATACGTCCAAAAAAAAAATTTTGGCCGTCTGTTGCCAGAAAACCACGCATAGGATCTGGATCAAACTTTCGCTGGTTATTACTAATGTAATAAGCTAGAAAACGCCATATCAGCAGAAAATAGACAGCTTGCCGTTTTCCCGAAATTGGACTTCAAATCATGTATTTAAGGCGCATACGTCCAAAAAAAAAAATTTTGGCCGTCTGTTGCCAGAAATCAACGCACAGGATTTGGTTCAAACCTTCGCTAGTTATTAATAATGTAATAAGCTAGAAAATACTATATCAGTAGAAAATAGACGGCTAGCCGTTTTCCCGAAATTGGACTTCGAATCATGTATTTAAGGCGCTTACGACAAAAAAAAAACAATTTGGCCGTCTGTTGCCAGAAAACCACGCATAGGATCGGGTTCAAACTTTCGCTGGTTATTACTAATGTAATAAGCTAGAAAATGCCATACCAGCAGAAAATAGACGGCCCGCCGTTTTCCCGCAATTGGACTTCGAATCATGTATTACAGGCGCTTACTTCCACAAAAAGAATTTTTGGCCTTCAATTGCCAGAAAACCACGCATAGGATCTGGTTCAAACTTTCACTGGTTATTACTAATGTAATATGCCAGAAGACGCCATACCAGCAGAAAATAGACGGCTAGCCGTTTTCCCGAAATTTGACTTGGAATCATGTTTTTAAGGCGCATTTTTCAACAAAACATTTTTTTGCCGTCATTTGCCAGAAAACCACGCATAGGATCTGGCTCAAACTTTCGCTGATTATTACTAACAATATAAGCTAGAAAACGCCATACCAGCAGAAAATAGACGGCTAGCCCTTTTCCCGAAATTGAGCTTCAAATCATGTATTACAGCCCTTACTTCCACAAAAAAAAATTTTTGGCCGTCAGTTGCCAGAAAACAACGCATAGGATCTGGCTCAAACTTTCGCTGGTTATTACTAATGTAATAAGCTAGAAAACCCCATACCAGCAGAAAATAGACGGCTAGCCGTTTTCCCGAAATTGGACTTCGAATTATGTATTTAAGGCGCTTACGTCCAAAACAAAAAAAAAATTTGGCCGACTGTTGCCAGAAAACCACGCATAGGATCTGGTTCAAACTTTCGCTGGTTATTACTAATGTAATAAGCCAGAAGATGCCATACCAGCAGAAAATAGACGGCTTGCCGTTTTCCCGAAATTGGACTTCGAATCATGTATTACAGGCGCTTACTTCAACAAAAAAAAATTTTTGGCCGTCAATTGCCAGAAAACCACGCATAGGATCTGGTTCAAATTTTGGCTGGTTATTACTAATGTAATAAGCTAGAAAACGCCATACCAGCAGAAAATAGTCGGCTTGCCGTTTTCCCGAAATTTGACTTCGAATCATGTTTTTAAGGCGCATTTTTCAACAAAACATTTTTTTGCCGTCATTTGCCAGAAAACCACGCATAGGATCTCGTTCAAACTTTCGCTGATTATTACTAACAATATAAGCTAGAAAACGCCATACCAGCAGAAAATAGACGGCTAGCCCTTTTCCCGAAATTGAGCTTCAAATCATGTATTACAGCCCTTACTTCCACAAAAAAAAATTTTTGGCCGTCAATTGCCAGAAAACCACGCATAGGATCTGGTTCAAACTTTCGCCGGCTATTACCTATGTAATAAGCTAGCAAACGCCATACCAGCAGAAAATAGACGGCGTGCCGTTTTCCCGAAATATGACTTCGAATCATGTTTTTAAGGCGCATTTTTCAACAAAACATTTTTTTGCCGTCATTTGCCAGAAAACCACGCATAGGATCTGGTTCAAACTTTCGCTGGTTATTACTAATGTAATAAGCCAGAAGACGCCATACCAACCGAAAATAGACGGCTAGCCGTTTTCCCGAAATTTGACTTCGAATCATGGTTTTAAGGCGCATTTTTCAACAGAACATTTTTTTGCCGTCATTTGCCAGAAAACCACGCATAGGATCTGGTTCAAACTTTCGCTGATTATTACTAACAATATAAGCTAGAAAACGCCATACCAGCAGAAAATAGACGGCTAGCCCTTTTCCCGAAATTGAGCTTCAAATCATGTATTACAGCGCTTACTTCCACAAAAAAAAAATTTTTGGCCGTCAATTGCCAGAAAACCACGCATAGGATCTGGTTCAAACTTTCGCTGGTTATTACTAATGTAATAAGCTAGAAAACGCCATACCAACCGAAAATAGACGGCTAGCCGTTTTCCCGAAATTTGACTTCGAATCATGGTTTTAAGGCGCATTTTTCAACAAAACATTTTTTTGCCGTCATTTGCCAGAAAACCACGCATAGGATCTGGTTCAAACTTTCGCTGATTATTACTAACAATATAAGCTAGAAAACGCCATACCAGAAGAAAATAGACGGCTAGCCCTTTTCCCGAAATTGAGCTTCAAATCATGTATTACAGCCCTTACTTCCACAAAAAAAATTTTTGGCCGTCAATTGTCAGAAAACCACGCATAGGATCTGGTTCAAACTTTCGCCGGCTATTACCAATGTAATAAGCTAGAAAACGCCATACCAGCAGGAAATAGACGGCTAGCCCTTTTCCCGAAATTGAGCTTCGAATCATGTATTGCAGCCCTTACTTACACAAAAAAAATTTTTGGGCGTCAATTGCCAGAAAACCACGCATAGGATCTGGTTCAAACTTTCGCTGGTTATTACTAATGTAATAAGCTAGAAAATACCATATCAGCAGAAAATAGACGGCTAGCCGTTTTCCCGAAATTTGACTTCGAATCATGTATTTAAGGCGCTTACGTCCAAAAAAAAAAATTTTGGCCGTCTGTTGCCAGAAAACCACGCATAGGATCTGGTTCAAACTTTCGCCGGCTATTACTAATGTAATAAGCTAGAAAACGCCATACCAGCAGAAAATAGACGGCTTGCCGTTTTTCCGAAATTGAGCTTCGAATCATGTATTACTGCCCTTACTTCCACAAAAAAAATTTTTTGGCCGTTAGTTGCCAGAAATCGACGCACAGGATTTGGTTCAAACTTTCGCTAGTTATTACTTATGTAATAAGCTAGAAAATACCAATATCAGCAGAAAATAGACGGCTAGCCGTTTTCCCCGAAATTGGACTTCGAATCATGTATTTAAGACGGATTTTTCAACAAAACATTTTTTTTGCCGTCATTTGCCAGAAAACGACGCATAGGATCTGGTTCAAATTTTCACTGGTTGTTACTATGAGTCAAGGCAACAAGACGTCATGCCAACGAAAAATAGACGGCTGGCCGTTTTTTCCGTAATTTTGGTTCTAATTTACGATAACTGACGTATGCGCTATTCAAAATTTAGCAATTTTTATATTTTATCATTTACTTTCCAATATTTAAGGTGCGAAAAATTTTCTGAATTTTTCTTGTATATTAGTTTATTAGTTGGGTGAAGTATCGATGTTGATTTCAAAACGGTAAGTCTTGTCAGTTTTGTTATTTTTCCGTTTTATTTTGGAACAAAAATATTAGATGATTTTGGATCATTCAATATGTTGTGAGTACGTACATAGTATAAACGAAACGTGATGTTGGTAGTTCATTTAGTCGATATGTGCTAACTATTCGGCTATTCAAATATCGTTTTGTTATTCTCAAAGAATATTTTTAACGCATGGTGTTGACGCATGGTTTTTTTCTGCTAGTTTTTTTCTGCTAAAAACACCATCGTGCACTACGATCACCATCGTAGTGCCGCTCGGTATCATAATAGTATAATAATTAGCGGAATAGCGGAAACGGAAATATATAAAAATTAATTATTCGGAAAAAGTTGATACTGAAACGGAAATGCATCAAAGTTTTTATACAAAGTTATTAAAAGTGTTATCGTCTTCATTTAATGAGTATGTTTAAAAAAAAAAAAAAAAAAACGCCGTGAGGAGCGGGGCCACATCACGGAAGTCGAATTTTTCCCTTCATCTTTGGTATTGAATGTCTACAAGCGAAATGTGATTGAAAGTCTACAAGCGATTTGTCATTTTGGTGGTTTCAAAACTGATGACGAGTGTCCGGCTGATCGAGGCTTTAAAAAAAGGTTTTAAGTTTTTAAGGGCTGAATCTCGGTAAATTTCAATTTTGTGCCGATAGCAGTTAGCAGGAAAAAGGCTAACACAATTCGTACGAGGGCATTCCTACCCATACTTATCCGTCAATTGCCTCTGTGTTTCATTTTTAAATATTAAAAAAGGACCTTAAATAGTAAACTGGAAGGCCTTTATGAAGATATTTTTTCTTTCCAAAAGAATCCAAAATTTCTATTTTATAAATAAAAATCCAAAATTCCTACTTTATAAATAAACAGTGACTTTAATAACATTTTTAAATTACTTAATATTTATGTATTGCATTTGTTATAAAAGTAAGTTCATTTTTAATCAGGTCTAATTTTTTCAGTTGAAAAATTCGACGAAAAAAAAATTGTTAAAAATATTAAATTAAGTTAGTTAAGTTTGAATAAAGTTTAAAACTACTTATATAAACAATTGACGTACACTGTAAGCCCAGTTTGTACCGTCCATGTCAGGCTATTTTTCCAGGAAATGTGAAAATTTAGTACACAGGTAGCACACAGACAGAAAAAGCATACAAAGATGAGAGTGATCTTATAAGGGTACCGATTTCCTTTACAGGTTTGGAACTCTATGGTATATATCTTTCGTATAGAATTTTTTTAAATTTCCGTGTCAATCGAATACTCTATTCTAGTGGTGAGTCCGTTTTTAGATAAAATATTGAAGTATCTATGACATAAAAAATGAAAATTCAAAATTTTGCAAAATAAGCATTTCTGCAGTCAAAAGAACACATAAATATTTTATGTTACAATGTTACAGAGACAGGGCGAAAAGAATCGCAGCCCCGTTAGTGCAATAAAGCGACATTTACATACAATAATTTGTACATCTATACCACATTATTAAATTCGAGAGGACCAGTATTACAATTACGTTTTCGTACAATATTGGAGGTGTACTGTACGTGAAAATTACAATTAAATTATAGTAATACATCAACATCACTGTGTTATTTATTTACAGTTTGTTGATTTTCAACAAATCAGTACGTAATGACATGAATTCAATTACCGGTAACGTGTTCATAAACCATACTTCTCATGTACCTACATACGAGTATAAGCCGACTTATTATTATGCACACGTATATGTACATAATATACTACCGTTCAAAAGTTTGGAAACACTATGAAAATTCAGTTAAATCATCACTGGATAGATGTTAATCACATTTATTTAGTGTAAAATATGAATCCTATTTGGACATGTTAATCATACTTAAGGGAGACCACTAGTGTGACGTTTTCAAAAAATTGGAAATTTTTTTTTGCTTTTAACTTTGAGTATTGAGAAATGTATGAAGGTTGATAGTTCGGGAGTTTCTGGACGTGGCTGTCAGTCACATGTTGTGGAGAAGCTAGACCCGGACACATCTAGTTTTACTATGACCATTATAGTGAGTACATCGTAAATAATTTTAGTAAAAATTCTCACTGATTAAAACTAAAAAGTAAAATTATGAAAAGCTACATTTTTCAAATTTGCTGCAGTTATAGCTCGAAGACAAATCATTCGATCGATTTGATTCTTATTGCAGCTTCTTTTATATATATTTCTTCGTACCATGAACCTCCAGTTTTCCGATCGAATAAAAAATGTAATTTTCGCAAGCAAAAACCATTAAATTTTCGCGCAAAATTTGAAACTTTTTTTTTTAAAAAAACTCCGCCATTTTGTTAAATTTTAACTTTTTTTTTTCGATTGAGGTTCACGGCACGGACCATACATTCTAGTTTAATAGGCGTTTTGGTTTTTTTTGATTTCAGGCAGTGTGAAGGCCGCTATCACTGCAGCAGTGGGGGAACTTTTTTTTGGAGCCTTGAGAGATCTCGAATAACCCACTGAATTTTCAATTTTTTGGTCCTGATATATCCGGAAAATATTAAAACATTCCATATAGTAGTTTTCTTTAAAAAAATTCCCGAAAATCATTTTTTTTCAAGCGGTCACACTAGCGGTCCCCCTTAATTATACTAATATTGGTACAAAAAATAAATTTATGGCTTAAATATTAGATTCTAACTTCATCAAAGTACTTAACCACATTTTTTCTTGATGACTTGTTCATAAATTCTGGGCCGCCGTTTAGAAGTTTATCAAAATATTCTTTGTACAATTTTTCCATTAAGAATGTCCATAGTTGTGCTACACTAGATCGATTCTTCACCAGCTACACAGAAGTTACTTTAAGAGAACAGTTGTCTGTTGTGTCATTAGCGAGACTGTGTAATAAAACACGTGCATTGATCAAAAACAATACGGGAGACTACCGACAAAAAATGTAAAAGCTTTTTTATTACTCATGCGGGAGAAGTACTAACTTGGCGCACACATTTCTGTACCCAAAATAGGTGTTTGTCCACTGTACTCTTCCCACATACTTTCTTGCGTGCGGAAAGTAACTTTCCACACGCAAATTGACAATAAAACACGCAAAGCCGCCTCTTAATTTTTCATTTAATAAATATTTCATAATTATTTCTATAGAAACCACCAACAAAGTAATTTAAACAATAATTAATTCAAAATAAAAAGACGAACACTTAAAAATATTATTTTAAAAAGTAATAAAAATGTCAAAAATAGTAACAATAATAGAAAAAAGTATGTGAAATTCGTAATAAAAAATAGTATGTGCAACTCGTGCGGGATTGTCGATTGCCCACTCAGGCGAATGAGTGGGCAATCGACAATTTCCCGCACTTATTGCACAATATACTATTATAATATAATATTGTTTGTTATTATTGTGTTATACGAACTAATTTATTTTAAAATGTCTGGTAAAGAAATTTTATAATCTGCAAAAATATGACTGTTTCTAAACTTTTGAACGGTAGTGTATGTGGCTACTAGCTCTCTAGTTAACTCTCAAACTCCATTATGTGTGGACAGACAGACAGACTGACTGACGGACCGACAAAATATTGATTTTGATATCTATCGTCACTCACTCACTCTCCATATGAGTGTAGTGTGGTTATTATGGAAATTTATTTCAATTATTTTATACATATAATAGTATGTACTAGAAAGTATGTATGGTATGTACGAATTTGCGTAATATAACTCTGTGAAATTACATAATATTATAACTATCTACTGACTGTGTATGTAATCTTGTAATAAAATCCACTTATAATTTGTGGATGATGTAACCCTGAAAACATAATATTATGCAATCCAATACTACCGATGGTTGTAAAAATCATATATCTAGAGCAGCGTTTTCCAAACTGGGGGGGGGGGGCGCAAATAATTGCAAATATCGTTGTCGTTTTGATAAAATCATGGTTTTAAGAATAAATGCTCAAACATACTTACCAAATAATGAACATTTTATATTGAGGAATTTTTTTTTAGCAAAAAAACACTATTTTTTCGATTTTTTTACAATATAAGAAAATATAATTTATTTTATTCAACTTTTGGTATATTGTTATATATTGTTTTCAGACACTGTAAAAAAATTTTTATAAAAAAAAAAATAATTTGCCATTGGCAGCTAGTTTCGAGAGAGAAATCGCTGATTTTTCACCATAGGCAGAGTAACTCGTGAAATTCTTACTTAAAAAAAAAAACAAAATTTTTTCTATTAATAGATGCTTATGGCTTGTACTTGAACGAAAAATTACTTTTTCCCTTCATTATATCTCATTTTACAAGTAGAAAATCAACGAAAAACACGAAAATTTTTACCAAAAATCAAAATTTTTTGTTTAAAACACTATCAATAGTTGAAATTTCATTTTTTTTTAAAACCCAATTGTTCAAGTACAAGCCATAAGCATTTACTAATAGAAAAAAATTGCCAAAACTTGGAATAAATCCGGTTTTTTGCTAAAAAAAAAGCTATGTAACCCCTTACCACTGATTTTTCTGCTCGCTACTGTACGTAATATTTTAACAATAACAATTCTCAAACGGTCAGAGTCATGTTCGCGCGTAAGTATCGAATACGTGTCCGATCAACGATTTTCTCTCAAATGTCGTATAGACCTGTCGTCCACCAAGAATATGAGTTTTTTCAGTAAAAAAATAATTTACGAATTGCTTATAAATTTTTTCAGAGGTAGGAGGGCGTTAGTGCACAAAGTTTGGAAACCGCTGATCTAGAGTATTTTTCATGAGACAATTTACCGTTAAAACGCGTTAAAAATAAAGGGTGTGACAAAAAAGTTTTAACATGTTTTTAAGCAGGGATACAGTTATAAAAAAAATTGGTATAAAAAAAATGTCTGCGAACAATTGAATTATAAAAAACTAATTTTAAAAAGGGTATAACCGGATAAGTATAGGTGAATCGGCCCCGGAAGCGAATTATTTTAATAACTATATTAACGGTATTGCAAGCCTGTAAGTAATTGATATCTACAATTTTGTCGGCCAAAACTGAGTAGTTATGGAGATAACTAAAAAAAAATTAAAAAATTACAAAAATTTTTTTCTTAGTACATACTCAACATAGGAAAATAATTCCAAATCCACGTGAAGGCAAACACTCTCAAGAATATTAGACATATTTATTATCGTGTCAGTCCTCGTTATTAAGGGTAATAACAAGAATAATATCCTATCCAATGTTATTTTTATAGGGTTCCAATTGAGTGACCACTTCAAAAAAAATTCAGTAACTATGTCTTAATCCACTTAATTACTGTATCAAGTCTCAATTCAAAGGGTACAACACGATCAAAAAAATATTTATTTCCAATATGCTGAACCGCCCCTCCAGTGGGTCCGACCCCGAAATTATATACATCAATCGAAAGTACTTTAAAATTAAGGTGTTGTGTGTAATAAAGTGTTTTTTTCGTATCTCTTAGAGTTTTCGAGATAATCAAAAATAATCGAAAGAGGTATATTAAGATATAGGCTATTTGCCCCTGATAGAAAGACCCAATAGTAACTGTATTGTCGTTTATGTGACTCTGCAAGTACTTCATATGTGTAACTTTCCTAGATCAAAACAAAACCGTTGTGGAAATGTAATAGAAAATTTTCAAAAAATGTGCTGTAATAGGATTTTTTAACATGTAGAATATTAAAGTCCAATGAGCATTGTATTCTATAATACATGTTAAAAAAACCTACTAGACCACATTTTTTGACAATTTTCTATTATATTTCTACAATGGTTTTGTTTTGATCTAGGAAAGTTATACATAATATGTTTGCCAAAAGTAGTAAAGTCAAAGCAATTGTGCACCAAAAAGTAGTAAGGTCAAAGCAGTTCTGTGTCAAAAGTAGTAAGATCAAAGCAATTCTGTACCAAAAAGTGGTAACTAAATGATTTAAGAAAACGAACCAAAAAAAAAAAAATTAATTTAAACACTAACATATGCACACACGTGGAAAATGCTCAGATAAAAAACCTAAGTTCGGAACATTTCCATCCGTATTTTTGGTTTTCTGGATTCCCTAGACCCCAATACCTCAAGATTTATTTACACGCTCAAATTGATCTGATTATCATACTTTCGCTTTTACACAACTTATACCATGTGAGTTTTTTGAGAGTTGCCATTTTTGTATGATAGAAATGGTACTGGAAAAGGTTCTTTTCTTGGGTGAAATGGAATTGTAACCAACCAGAACACTATCGGTTGAAGTAGCCTCAAGTACATATGCATATTTTTATCGTCTAACTAATAAATTAAAGAAAAATTAAAAAATTAAACTTGGGTAAAAAATGTTTTTTGCTCAATTCTGTTGTTAATTAATGCATTAGATCAGTTTTATCGAAAAATTAATGTATAGTCTCATTTAAAAATCTATAAGTTTGTATCATAGCTCGAAAACCATAAGAGCTGTAAATCTGCTGAGCTACTTTTATTTGAACAATTTTTCGATTAAGTCAACGGTTTGGCTGTAATAAAAATGGTAACTCTCAAAAAACTCACACAGTATATTCGAAAAAGTAAAAAATACTATACTTTTTTCAACATAACTTTAGTGCAAAATACACGCTCTTATTATTTTTTAACCAATCACTACTGTAGAATCCGATAACTTACATCATTTTATACCAATCAATATTCCAGATTGACATTCAGCTATATAATTCAAAAGAAATGAAGTTATGTGTGTTGCGCTTTGTAAAAATTTTATTTTTATTGATTTTCTTTGTGGTGTAAATATGACAAAAATACTGATACATTTTTAAAGCCCAATTAAATACAAATTACTAACTTGTTCAATAAATTGAACAAGAAATAGAAAAGCATTATCTCCTATAGGTACCTAATTAATAAATTTTGCAACTTCTCGTTTACTTAAAACCCTTTATCGTCCTTTAACTCTCTAAAAACTCTCTAAAAATATGAAAAAAAATCGGTCATTTTGGACCAAAAACAGAGAAGTGTAGTGCGATTGCCTACATTCAGGGGCAAGTGAGAATATTAACTATACTGGATAGTTGATCACTCGCCCCTGAATGTAGGCAATTACAGTGCGTTGCTAAATTGTCTCACAACCACTGACGATAAAGTGTTCAAATTACAATTTGCTGAAACAAATAGCAAAATACACACAGGCACATACATTGTGTCTGTGGCTCTTTCGAAAGCTGTAAGCACGTGTAAATATTAGGCTTGCAACAAATACTCTCCTCAGTCGTTGGCCAAATAACGAATATTCGGGCGTGTATAAAAAATGGCCAGATAGGTCGAATACCAAATATACTACTACAAACAATTAAGGGAGCAAAAAAAAATTGTTAATTTTTTAGTGATTTTTGAAGGGCTGTATTTACGTGAAAAATGGTCGTATCAAGATGATAAGAAAAGCATTTTGAAGCTCTAAGATTCTAGTTTTAAGATCTTTCGTCCAAAAATTTTTGGGAGTGACAGTTACCGAGCAATTCTAAGCAATAACACAGAAATTGAAAATTAAAAATTTTTTCCTCTTTTTTTTTTTTCGGTCTACGGGCTTGAATCATTTTTTTACAGTAAAGCCATGGCATTGACTTGATAGCCTGTTTATTCAGCTTCAATTTCCTTTTTTACATTTTTCTCTACGTTGACTTGTCCCGGAGATATCCAACTTTGAATGCAAAAGGATCCTTTTTGTTTTAACCATCGATATCTCAGTAACCAGTGATCGGACAGAAAATTTAAGGGCACTTTTGGAATCTGGAATAAATTTTCTACGAGGTTGTTGCCGCGTACTTTAAGAAAAAGTATTTTTTTCATCCTTAATTTTAACCCGACAAATGTGAAAAAAACGGACTTTTTCCCTTGTTGCGAAAAATTGTCCGCATCCTTGCGAGTATTGATGGGGGATCTAATATTTGTACGAATTTTTATACCTCACTGTACCCCCAATAACCATGCAAATGGGCAGATCGATCAATCGAATGGTTTTCCTAAACCGTTTGTTCAAAATGTCAGAAAGAAAATTAAAGGAGCAAAACTGAATGAACAAAATTGAAAGAAAAAATTCAATTTTTATTTTAACTTTTTTCACACTTTGACATCTTTTATCCATTAAATTTGAAATATAAGAAAAAAAATTTTTTTTAAAGTAAATAAAAATTTGGAAAACCAATTTTTGTCTTAATTTTCAAATTTAATGGATAAAAGATGTCAAAGTGTAAAAAAAGTTAAAATAAAAATTGAATTTTTTCTTTCAATTTTGTTTATTCAATTTTGCTCCTTTAATTTTTTTTAGGACAACCATTCGATATATCGATCTGCCGATTTGCAGGGTTATTAGGGGTACAGTGAGGTATAAAAATTCGTACAAATATTAGATTCCCCATCAATATTCGCAAGGATGCGGACAATTTTTCGCAACAAGGAAGAAAGTCCCTTTTTTTCACATTATTCAGGTTAAAATTAAGGATGAAAAAAAATTTTGTTCTTAAAGTACGCGGCAACAACCTTGTAAAAAATTTATTCCACATTCCAAGACTGTCCTTAAATTTTCTGTCCGATCACTGGTTACTGAGATATCGATGGTTAAAACAAAAAGGATCCTTTTGCATTCAAAGTTCGATATCTCCGGGACAATGCAACGTACAGAAAAATTTAAAAAAAACAATTGAAGCTGAATAAACAGGCTATCAAGTCAATACCATGGCTTTACTGTAAAAAAATGATTCAAGCCCGTAGACCGAAAAGAAAAGAGGAAAAAATTTTCAATTTTCAATTTTTATGTTACAGCTTAGAATTGCTCGATAACTGACTCCTGAAAATTTTTGAACAAAAGATCTTAAAACCAGAATCTTGGAGCTTCCAAATGTTTTTTTTATGATCACGATACGACCATTTTTCACGTAAATACGGCTTTTAACAATTTTTTTTTTTGCTCCCTTAATTGTTTGTAGTAGTATAATTGCCGAATATTCGTTGCAAACCTAATAACTATCAAGGGGAATCAAACGTGTTGAGTGATGTCTTTTACATATTATAAATGGAATGAACTAAAAAATGACTTCGATTATTTTTAGCCGATAGTACAAAAACCTTTCTCACCTTTTACGCACTTTACGACGTGCCGGTCGCCGATAATCGCCGTTCAGCGTCGGATCGTTTGCATCTAGGCCACGTGCTCGTGGATGACGTTTGCCAGATGACATTTTTCCCCCGGATTTTTTCTTATCCTCTTTCTTTTTCGTCACTACCGTCGCTGTATGTTTATCGTCAGCAATGTCAATTACGACACACTGATTTGGATCGACGCGTGATCTAGTGTTGTCCGCACTAAGCTCGGACGAACCTGAACCTGGCCCACCCATCAACGATATCCACCAGTATGTTTGCACGTAACAAAGTCGGTCCAATAAAAAAAATCATAAATTTTTGTGTTTGTAAAAAGGACGTTGATTCGTTGATTCGCTTTTTTTTTGGTTTCTTGTTGGTGTTACGATTTATTTGGCTTTGTGGCTTTGTGAAGCAGGAGGAACCGGCGATTAGCACCAGCGGTTTTTAATTTACGCGCACACTTACTATTACGAATGAATTTACGAATAATGTGAAATGTTTTGGGGATAATTAATGATAGGATAAACTTGTAATTTCATTATTTGACTTTTTATTAAGACCAGCAAAAAACCAAACAGATTTTTTTAACCAATCTTCAACATGTCGACCGATTTCGGTGCCTCAAAACACCATTATCAAGACAAGAATATAAAAATCAATAAAAATAAAAAATGAAAAAATTTTAAAAATTTTTTCATAAACAAAAGAAACTAAAAGCCTTTTAGTTTGGATCAAAACCAATCAAATCAAACAATGTCAAATATAGCAACTCGTTGGTTACAAATAAGGAAATACGTACATCACTAAAAATGATATACGAAAACGGAAATGTGAAACAACAAAAAAAAACATCTGAAGACCAAACTTGCAATAGAGAACAGAAAAAGTAAAAGAAGAAACGAAAAATCATTTTTAGAAAGAACATCTGTAAAAGCCACAAATCGCTTTATAATCTAACTAATGGAACTAATTTGAATAGGTGATTCATAAGGCGATTTGTGGCTTTTACAGATGTTCTCTCTAAAAATGATTTTTCGTTTCTTCTTTTACTTTTTCTGTTCTCTATTGCAAGTTTGGTTTTCAGATGTTTTGTTGTTTTATATTTCCATTTTCGTATATCATTTGCAGTGATGTACGTATTTCCTTTTTTGCAACCAACGAGTTGCTATATTTGACATTGTTTGATTTGATTGGTTTTGATCCAAACTAAAAGGTTTTTAGTTTCTTTTGTTTATGAAAAAATTTTTTTAAATTTTTTCGTTTTTTATTTTTATTGATTTTTATATTCTTGTGTTGATAATGGTGTTTTCAGGCACCGAAACCGGTCGACATGTTGAAGATTGGTTAAAAAATTCTGTTTGGTTTTTTGCTGGTCTTAATATTGAGGTTTATCGCCAAATATAATCAAATAATGAAATTACAAGTTTAATATTTTTTTGGCGAAAATAGAGGTAACAATTTATTTATAATGATAGGATGTTTACCTGGAAATTAAAAGATTGGCAAGGTGATATCTGATACGGTTAAAATTCAATAAACACAAAATTCTAACCGTATCAGTGCAAAATTAAAATTCTACCATAGTTCCAGGCTCAGCTCTTTCCATAAGAGCTGCTATAATAGCTGAATTTCCAGAATGGAAATTCGCTAAAAAACCAAAAGGTTATTTTAACTTTTTTTCATTAAAATCGAAATGAAATTCTTAATTTAAATATAAGTTCTAAGAATTACAATTAGGTATCCTCTTTTATATTTCAATTGTAAAAACAACTTTTTCTTAACAACTTGGCATTATATATTCAAATAAAGTATAGATAAACAAGTTATCAAGTGTACGCTGTACCTGCGCAAATAGTGTTCCGTACTAGCAGCTGTTATAATGGATTTAATGTAATAGCACACGATTTACTGGAATAAATTTTATTCCAGAAATAAACTATAATTCGCCCATATGATGATTTTGTAGGTTGGGGGGGGGGGGGGTTAGAATTGAGAGTAAGGAGAATTTTTAATATTTTGGATGACGAATGGCGATTTGTAAGTAGCCATAAAAAGTTCCAATTTCGACCATGTTGTAAAAATTTATCCTGTTGTTAAACAAAAAACAATTCACTATCACTACACTTATATATTTTTTTTAACGTTTTCTTAACAGCTAGGGCAGGGGGTGGTCCCCTTGCGTCCGAGTGGCTAGACGTAACGGAAATTATCGCTCGCTTTAAAAAGAAATTTGCGTCCTCAAGGTCATAGTGCCAACCTTTGTATCAATCTGTTGCTCTGTACTGAAGATTAAAAACAAAAAATCAACAATCACTTATTTTTTCTATTTATTTCTTTGTTCGACGACGCAAAAAGAAAGTATCTCGTTCACAATTTTCACAAAGAAGCTTTTTTGTTTTCTTGCCGTCGTCAATTCATCGTGTGACGAATTATCATTTCCGCGAAATTTGTAACATATATGTATAGTCAAGAACAAAGAAAGATCTGGTCGCATAATATGTATACTTTACATGTGTGAGACAAGGAGCGGCGCCGGCGATTCGAATAAGATTGCCCAAAGAAAAACTGACAAATAATCATTAATGTGAAAACGTCATGCGGTCTTTTAATTAGCTGTTGTTCGTCTAACACAAACTGATTGCGATGACCTTGCAAACATGTGTAAAAATATATTATATTATGTCTAATATACCTATACACATATATGTAAAACTTTAAAAACTACCAAAAGTAACGAAATAATTGGATTTATATAACAAATTGTTTCGAAAGTGGTTTAAGGCGCCGCCATCACAGTGTAAAATTTTGAAAAAATTATTTATTTTTGTGGTGTTATTTTAAAGTGCATACAGTTATGCATGTTCTCTGAAAATTTCAAATTGAAATTCGAATTATTACGGTCGCTACGACCACAGATCAATGGAATCAGTCCAAATACAAAATTCTGTGGATTGATTGGCGCCTTTTGGCGGGATATTATACCACTTTACATTTCCTGTCTTTCCACAAGCACAGTATCACATTTTTGTTGAAACAATGATTTGAAACAATTTTGAGACAAACTTTAAACGCATATGCCTTGAAATGCCCTTTTTAAAAACGATACCCACTCCCAGAGGGAAAGTTTCCAAGCTTAGGTACATGATTCTTTTTTAACTGAATCTGTAACAAAATAATCTTAAAATGTAAGAAAATTGTTTCATTTTTAGACGTTTAATAAAACTATATTCGTCAATAACTGAAAAAACTTACAATTTTTCCGTTTTGTTTAATAATAATAAGAACTACTCTCATCTTTTTTGTTATATATATTTTCGTAGATATATATGGACACAAGTAAGAACTGTTACAAAGAACTGACTTATTTTGCGTTCTTTGAGTCTCATTTATAATAATATATGGACAAAATCGTTATAATTTTTGACGACTTTCAAATATCTTAAGTGAAATTAAAATATTGAATAAAAAAGTTTAACAACTAACTCTGATAAATCTGAAAAATTAACACAAAATGTATGTCCTCTTGTGTGTTGAATCATTGACACAAATCTTGTGTATAGATTTGACACATATGCTTTGTGTTAAAATAGCACAAAAAATTGAGTGGACCGTTCTGAACATGTGAAACGTGTTAATTTTAACACAAATTTTTTCACTATGTACCTATACTCTAAAAAGTTTTATACTGTTTGCGTTATTCATTACAGGGAATAAAAATTCTCCAACAAAACCAACTCTTCTGGCATTCTGTCAAAGTAATATATGACGCGCCTTAAACATATTAAAAGAAATATTATTATTTTCAAAAAAGGAAAAATAATATTTAAAAACGCTATTAAACATTCATAATAATAAATGCAAAACTAGGCTAATTTACTGCTTATCTTAATAATCTTACATAATACCACTACTGCCGCTATTGTCGTGACGTGGCTCAGCTATGCTGACGTGTTAACCAACAATTTCTAGCGCATGTAATTGTAAAAATTGTTACAATTGCAGTTGTTGAATGTACTAATAATAAAGTTTGAACAAAAAAAATGCCTTTGTTTTACTTTCTACCATAACATTTCTAGTTCGAATTTAATTGGCATTTTTTACGACAATCGATTAAAAAAAATTATGTCATGTCATTGAAACTGGGTCAAACGGATCATTAAAAAATATCATTCGATGGATCATCCGATCCATCCGGATTCCAACCTGACAAGAATCAACATATTTTTTTTTTACAAAACTTTAGCTTTTGATGAGTCTCATAGAGAAAAAGAGTTAGAATAAGAGCACGGCTTCCTCTCTATAGCCCCCCCCCAGTCAATTATCTCCTTAGTCCTTGATTCAATTATCACATAAAATTATTCTTTGCAATTACAGCTGAACTCTTTCTTATGCCTTCTTTTTTTGTGCGGTTTGTAAAAAATGGCTATTAAAATGCATAATGTGAATCAAAATCACGAGACAGTAAGAAACTTAAACAATTACTATAATAACCTTCTTTGATAAAAATACTTTTTAACGGCTTTTAAGCATTTAATCAATACATTGCATAAGAACATAAGTTATTGTATCATTTAATTTTGTTACAGATGTATTTTTCAAAATTTTCATAATATTATAAAATTGAAATAAAATGTTTCTATGTGTAAATTCATGCTTTATCTTGTTTATAGAAGCAACTTCTAAGGAAATTTCTTAGTTTTGAGCGTTTTGAGTGATGTTTTTTCGGTCCCCTCCAGCGCACAAAAAAAGGTTCAACTATAACCAATTTACTTAAAAATAGATTTAAATAACTTTTTCTTTTTATAACTATCATCTAGAGAGGCCCGGCGATTGGGAGAGGGGAGCCGCCAGGGTCGAATTCCGGGGCTCAACCGTACAAAAGGGACCCAAAGCGTTGGTATTGGGAGCCCGAGAAAAAGTATGAATTTTTTTACTCGTCACCAATATTACTGCAAAGAAAAATTTTTGAAAAATTTGCTTTATTCCTGAAGTTAATCATTTCCTTCCACGGCCCTGCGTCTGGGTACTCCAAAACAGCTACATCTTTTACCTACATAAAATTTTCAATTAGACCAAATCTGCGACTGACTACTAATAGACAAATTCAAGTGAAAATACAATATACAAAAACTTGCTTTGCGACCCACTCTTTGATGGGAATTGCTATTTCAATCGAATTGATTGAAATTCCGATCAATATGAGAGTTCAAACGGATGTCATTCGGTTTGGTTAATGCACCAATTTATTATCTTCGCGCCATATTGACATGATATTACATTCTAAACAATAAAAAAAGATTTTACATCAATAATAAAATAGATGATTGGCTGTTTTTCTTTTCTTTGTACTAAAATATTAAAAAAAATAAATAAATAAATGACAAAATGACTTAAAAGGAAATTTTTTATTAACCACAACACACGGAGGACAAAAAATGTATAATATTTCATATTGAGGTCAAGTATATTAGTAGTACTTGTATATCGTTCAGGTGTAGCAGGCCGTGTTGCCGTTAAAATAATTGTATTAACCTGTTTTTCGTTAACCGCAGTCGGTCGACATACAATGATTAGTTAGTTAGCGTGACCTTGTAATATTTTATCGCTTTTCCAGTTAATAAAGTTTGAACAACACTTTTATATTGTACATGTATACTTTGTTCAGAAAAAACACATAGCTACACAGTAAAAAAATTTGTATCCTGCGTAAGAAAAAACCAATGGTTAACACAACCCTGCGTTAATGTAACATTTCGTGTTTGTGTTAAATGAAAATATTAACACAAATTTCGATTTAACAGAATAAAAATGTTAACCTGTTTTGAACAACAAAGAAGTAACACAATATTTGTGTAGAGCAAAAGAATGTTATAAGTACCTAACTTACATTAGAATATATATCTACCAAAATATATATAATAAAAAGGATGAGAGTAGTTCTTATTATTAAACAAAACCGAAAAATTATAAGTTTTTTCAGTTATTGACGAATATTGTTTTATTAAACGTTTAAAAATGAAACATTTTTTTTACATTTTAAGGTTATTTTGTTACAGATTCAGTTACAAAAAATCATGTAAGCTTACTTACATGTTAGATTGTATATTATATAATACAATCTCAAATAAGCTTACATGATTTTTTTTAACTGAATCTGTAACAAAATAACCTTAAAATATAAGAAAATTGTTTCACTTTTAAATGTTTAATAAAATTATATTCGTCAGTAACGGGAAAAACTGACTTATTTTTCGAGGAATAACTTTTCGGTTTTGTTTAATGATAAGAACTACTCTCATCTTTTTTATTATATATATTTTGGTACATATATATGGAAACAAATAAGAATTTTTGCAAAGGACTGACTTACTTTGCGTTCTTTGAGTCTCTGATCTTTGAGTAAAATATTGAATAACAACTAACTCTGATAACTCAAAATTAACACAAAATGTATGTCCTCTTGTGTGTTAAATTAGTGACACAAATCTTGTGTAAAGATTTGACACATATGCTTTGTGTTAAAATAACACAAAAAATTTAGTGGACCGTTCTGGACATGTGAAATCTGTTAATTTTAACGCAAATTTTTTCACTGTGTACGAGTTTTAAGAACATAAAACACCAATCAGATGACTTTCAAAATCGAATTACAGCCGACTTTCGTTGTGAGTCCGCCGATTTATATTTCAATTATAAACATCCCCCCTCCATGAACGAAAAAATTCATTTCAATCTCTTTCGTTATAAGACCGGAACATTGGTGTTGATGTTTAATAGTGTAACTCATAAATTATCCTGTCAGAATCGTTTTATTAACTAAAATAATTTTTTTTATAGATCCGTGTTTACATAATGCATGTGTATAGTTGACCAAAACAAGTTTTGTTCGTTCATCGCGCGGATTATATTACAAACTTTGTTTGACTAACAATATTATTTACAATTTCTACAAAAGATTTTTGAAGAAAATATGTGTTGACAGTATCGTTTAAACTTCTGTCACACATACTAGAGAACGCATTTAGAAAATAGGTATTAGTAAATCTATTTATTAAAAATAGGTAAATTTTGTGCCACTTCTAACGAATGGTAATACTAGACTAAACATTCGGGCTATTTGATTATAAATAAGTACACACTCACACGCTTCGAAAGTAGTGAAAGTGCGAGTTACGGTGGTGGACTACTAAGCACAAGTGGGGGTACAGGAATTCTTAGAATTATATTCTCGTACAGCCCCGTAAGCGGACTCATAACGAAAGTCTACTGTATTCATTGGTCAGTAATAAACAAACTGAAAATTTTAACCATTTGTATGTGGGGGAAATTCTTGTATTGTTAGTGTTACGAAAATCAAGTTGTCAATTTTGTTCAATCTTGGCTGTTTTTGGTAATCTATAAGTGACATATTTGAGACTCTAGCATCTATCAGTTGGTCAAGATTTAAATTAAATACCAAAATTACCACAGCCTAACATTTGACATCTCTTGCTGAATTTTAAAGCAACATCTTACCGTTAATACGGTTTATTCAAAAACAGTCCAAAAAAAGACCAGTGTCCTCACTTTAATGATTATAGACACAGAATTGACCCTGAAAATTGACCTCAAGGTTGACTTCAAGGTCACCATCAAGTGTATCATTTTGAACTCTACAACTTTGACCCTAAGTACTTTTTTCAGAAAATGTATCGTTTCAGAAATAATTCGACATAACTGTTGTCACTTTTAGGGGTTGAGGGATGTTTTCTACCCCTAAAAACACGTATTTAAGATTTTTTAATGTTTAATAAGTATGTTAAGTTTCCCTCAAATTGGTGAGTGTCAGTTGGGTAGTGTTACTTGTTAGTATTGCATTTACAAGAATAAATAACAGTTTTATCCAAATTACCCCAACTGACTCTATTAATATAAATGGAATTTATAAACATAGACATACTATATACTAAAATGTTATCTTAATTGTATAAAAGTAAAACATTTAAATATTACAATCGAGATAATGATTCTCAATTTGCTTTACTTTAATCGAATGCCTCTCGGACTGACAAATAATTTCAAAAAATCCTAATATATTTATATCCAACATACTTTTAAAACATTCAAAAAAGACCGTTAAAGCTAAAAAAATGAACAATCAAAAGTCCGTTACATTCTAATTTAGAATATATTTCAAAATTTAAATTTTAAATAATGATTTCAATTGTTTATACTTTTAAACACCACTTTCGACTTTAATTTTAATAATAAATTACAGCAACTTAATACATAAAATACTGTTATTCTTTATAAATATTTATATGTTTTGTTTACATTAATGTAAACGTTTTCTTTTTTATTTATATTCAACGTTGGAGTGAAACAATAATATTGCATTTATTATATTGTAATATCCGTCTTTGAAATTTATATATGAATAATAAATGAAGTGGGGGGTGCATATTTAATTTTATGAACCGTCTATGATGAGCGCCAATTTTAAAAAATAAATTATTTAAACGAAAAAAAAAATGAGGGAAAATAAAGCTGTTGCGTATTTATGGTAATTTTATTACTTACTGTAAAATTTTTTACACATTTTTAACCTTTTAGCATCCTTTACCATAAATTTTAAATTTGTTTTGCGGTTATTAATTTTTTTTCACTTTACAAGAAAATTAATTATTGACAGGTGTGGGAAAAAATAATATTTTTTTTTGTACTTGTAATAATTTCACTATTTACCACGTTCAAACAATACCACCGATTGATCAACTTAATGCATATTTTAAAATGTTTTGTATGTACTATTTGAATTTCTGGCACATGTTCTCATATATACTTGTTGCATTTCTAATTTTCTAAGCGTTTAATAATACCGTACAGACGACACACAGTGCCGTTGACAATTATCACCTAATTGTAACAATTGATTCAAATTGTTTTCAAACGTATTTAAATATCCCGCCATGATTAGAACGTTTAAGGTTATGTCAAATGACAGTTATTTCGAATTGTATTCAAATGTTAAATGTGTATTTATGTGTAATTCGTTAAAAAATATTTGTTTTTATTGTCGAATAATATAATGCCAAGTTTCCATATGGAATTGTAAAAAGATTTTTTATTTGTTCTAATACTTGCATAAAAAAAATTGCTCCCAATTTTGAATGGAATTTTTTTCGAAACACAAATCACTACTTCAAATGTTACCAACCCTGAATATCACTATTCAAAAAAAAAAAGAAGCACTACTTGCAGCAGCAAATTTTTTGGAAACATTAAAAAAATTTTTTTTCATGGAAAATTGTAGGAAGGTTATTGAAAATATTTTTGTGATCGAAGGAAGTTGACAATTTGGGAGAAAGTGAAAGAAACAACATCGATACGGAGACAAATTAAACAAAAAAAAAAAAACGAAAAACAAAAGAGAATGAGAGACAACAAACGAGAATTTGTAGTTAAAGAACCGCACAGAACAAACTGTCACTGGCAAGTGACTACCACTAGCGGGTTACGAACTCCGGACCGCGTGTTGTTCAGCAAGGATCGATAGGAGCGCAATCTAATACACCACACAGTCAACCCCTTTTCGTTGTTACCACACTCACTCACTACTCACTTATGTGAGAGTGTTGTGCTATGGGTGTGTTCTTTGATTAAATACTTTTTATTCATTATATACATAGACAGTCACGCATAAAATTGTTTAGACAATATCGTATAAAATAGTCAGCCAGTATATTAGTACTTGGTACCGGGTCATTCGAAGTAGGCAGCAGAAAATGAAACTGAAGTTTATGCCAATAAGAAATAATAAATCCAGGGTCGCCCCGAGGGCGAGGCGACCGGGGTTATAGGAGCACGAATATTTCACGAGAAAAAATAATAGTTTTTTCTCCCATCAAGGTGCTAAAAAGTATGAAATATCATGATCAAAAAGATCTGTTTACTAATTTGGGGATTGCTTTGAGAATACTGCTGACCATCCCCCCGACTGTGGCGAGTGCTGAGCAAATTTTTAGTAAGTTGAAACTTATCAAAACTTATCTTCGATCTACGATGACACAGGGAAGGCTAAATCCTTTGGCTATTTTATGCATAGAGAATGATGTTGCAAAAAAGTTGGACTTTAAAGACATTTTAACGTCTTTTGCGAAAGTTCCTTTGCGGGTTTAAGCTTTAAAGTATTGATGAATCTACAAATTAAACTGCCAAGACTGTAATAGTTTTTACATCGGTCAAACTGGCAGAAACTTTGAAACCCGGAGAGCAGAGCATTTCAGATCCTATAGGAATAAGAAATCCGACTCTTAGAGGCATTTAATTGACACCGGGTACACACCAGAACGGGAAATTACCGTTCTACACGAGGCAAACAAAGGACAGAAGTTAACAATCCTAGAAGCAATAGAAATAAATAAACATAACTCCGATCACCTTTTAAATGACTACACCGATATCTACAGTTCAACTTTATTTTCAATATTATAATTTAATTAAACTTTTAAAATTGTATTTTCTGTAATATTGTTTGTTTGTCAATTTCAATTTTTTGTCACGTGTTTGCTCGCATTTGTCACATGTAATGTAATCTTGTTTTCCTTGTTTTTCGGATTTTCCCACTACCCCCGCCCCTTCTACTTCCACACCATATACCACTCCCCTTCATAAGTATAGGTAGATAAAATTAGTATATAAGCGCATGTATTGAATATAAATTTTATTCTGTTTGAAAATGAACTAACGGTTCGAAACAATATTGTCACAGTTTCAAAAATAAAAATGGTATTTTGCAAAGTAAAATATTTGTTTATTATTTACAAATATGGAATACTATAAAGTAACGCTCAAATCTATTAATATTAATGATTAATTTTTCTGCGTAAAATCAAAAGGTTGTTAACGGAAGTTTTGTTTGTTATATTTCCTACATAATATGTACGTAACTCTTCTTGTAAATATAAACACAAAATAAAAAAAATTATATTAGTTGTGTTTCTAAAATGCATTCTTATAAAAATATCTAGAAATACCCTGATGGGGGGGGGACGCAGAACGAAATCTCACCCCGGGCGCCTATTAAACTCGGGGCGGCCCTGATAAAATCCATAACTATTATAAATATATTCAAAAAAATAAAAAATTTGGGGGACAGGTCTACCCACACTGTCAACTTCCCATTGGATGTCCTTAAAGACTAGAGATTACAGGACATAAATAATTCTTTTTTCATTTCAGGGGACTTCGCCCCCTGTACCTACCGGTGGGGATCCTTGTCAAACAAATGATATTATCATTTGTTCTCAAGATATGCGAGACAAAAAATATTCCATAAAAAGTTTCTTATTTCGTTTATTTTCTTTTTATTTATTAAGTTTTATAATAATTTACTGGCGTTTTTAACATCAATTGGGTTTTCAGGTCATTATATATACCTCACTTCAGATACAACTGACCATGTGTTTTCGTTAAAAAATTAAATAATTCTTATATTCGAAACAAATTAATCTTCTATTCTTTTCTAAAAATAAACAGCAAATTTAAAATTTACATAAATGCAATAATAAAAGAGATAAAGCCAAGAAAACAGAAATTATTTAAATTCAAAGTGACGAAGCATGGTTAAATTTAACTGAAATGAACCATAATAAAGACATGGTAACAAATTTATATGATCTATGTTGTGTTAATAAAGTTAATTCCGTTTTTTATCACAAAAAACAAACCGCTAACCGGAATTTGCTGAAAACTTTATCCGGTCTTCATCTTCTAATTACGCATCTAATAAAATTAGTCCGGAGTTAATACCATCATTAGTTCTCGAGATATGCGAGACGGAAAAAAATTCGCGAACGAACGAACGATCTAACGAACGCATACACAGACATCATTCTAAAAACGATGGATTTGGATTTTAGTGACCTTGAAACGTGGAGATATGTCGATTAGCGACTCGTAAAATCCGACCCATTACAATAACTTCCAATGAAAAATTAAAAATTATAAAAAACCCTGTCGCAGCACCCTTAAAACCCAAGTTATGGTTTCAATTGTGTAAAATTTAAAATTGATTTTCATTTCTTCTACTTTTTCATAGAGTTGTTGAATTTTAGTAGTCTGATAAGGACAGATATTAATTAATAGTTAATAATACTGAAATTAAAGTGAAGTTATTTTGAACTAATTCTTAGTGTCTAAAAATATCAATTTAATCGTAAGAATGTGCTGAGTATATTAAATGTATAATTATTTCTATTACTGTTAAAGAAAAAATTCATTAAAAATAAAATGCCAAATCGATTTTGAAAAGTTTTTCAGAAAGCTAAACTATTTTAGATCGATACAGGTTATGTTATGTGAGATCCGCCAGTGTCCGGCTTTAAAAATATTTTTACTGTTAGAAAACTAAACCATCTTCGATGCATATGAACTAGGTATATTATGTAAGATCCTCCAAAAATATACGGCTGAACTGATTTTTCTTAAATACTATTGGAATTTTACTCTGCAGATCCAAAACGTGCCGAAAATAAACAGAAAATTTGTCCACTATTAGAAAGAGAAAATATCTTACAAGGAGCATCACGGGGGTGTACCCCTCCGATTTTGTTTATTCTTTGATATGTTGTAGAACATCGAAAAATAAGAGACACGTATTTTTTTAGCGGCTGTAAAACGGTTTGAAGGGGTGAAACCACCCCTCAAAAATTCACCCCCCCCTCTTCAGTGTTGATCAAACTGAATTTTGAATTCGAAAATATCATTTTTACGATATTATAATTATTTTAAGCTATTTTCCATGAAGAAGTTCCCGAATAACTCAAATAGTATGATTATGTCAACACAGTCACCCTCTAGTTACTCACTCCTAAACTTAATATTATGAAATTGAGCAAAAACAGGTAAATTAGATTTTTTCACGTAGATTTGAAGTCTGTAAACAAAATTTTAATATATTGTATTTTTTACCCTCTTTTCGTAAAGTTAACCCCGAAATTTTAACCCCCAACCACCCTTGTTGATGTAATTTAAACAAGTTGCATATCAATAGATAGCTCTTTAAAAAAGAGCAATATCGCCAATTTAAACTTCTGCTCTATCTCTTACCGTTTTCGAGATATTTGACAAATTAAATTTTTACCCCAATTTTTGAAGGATGATTTCACCCCTTCAAACCGTTTTACAACCGCTAAAAAAAATACGTGTCTCTTATTTTTCGATGTCCTACAACATATCAAAGAATAAACAAAATCGGAGGGCTACACCCCCGTGATACTCCTTGTTAGATAAACATAGGCTTATATATTGTATGAAGCCCAAACTTCAATTCCGGGTCCTTATGCTTATACTTCAAATCATCAAATCTTGAAAGCAATAATATTGTAACTGTTCAAATAATTTTATAAGTGACTGTACCTACACCAACGTACAGACATAATACAACTATATTGACTAAAAGTATACTAGACTGGAGTGTACAATATGTTTACAGCGTTTACAGTTTTTGTACAATTTATTTACTAATTACATAGTGTGCCGACAGTTGAAATCCGCGCTCACTTCCCATTTTGTTAATTAAATCGCATTTCAATTTGCACAAAGAACATTTTAATTATTAAAAAGAATCATTTTTATTAATTGACATAGAAAGCTGCAACCGCTAAAACAGCAGCTTTTCCGTACAAATTAGTTTTGTACAGCTGGCACTTCTCTCATTCGGGATGCAATAAAAAAGATTAAAAAAGAAAAAAACACCAACAATTCTCAAGAGTCATAACATACGAGATTAAAAACAGTTTAACAAATAGCTTTTTTATTCATTTATATTATTATACTACTTTTTTACATTATAAATATTTTGAAATATTGCCATAATTGTCTCTATATATGAAATGTATCAGTTAGGGGGTATTCTAGTCTAGAAATTTGAAAATTCGATTTTTCTTTTTTTCATATTTTCAAAGTTTAGACCTTTAAGAATAAGTCTCTAGAAGAATTTACGGAAATTCGAACTATTTTCGGAGTTATGGTGATTTTTCCCCTGTGTATCTTTTCAATGTTAAATTCAAATTTTTCTAATATAAATTACTCGAAACTACTTTTTTCGATACGGTCGACATGATATCTCAAGTTCTTATGCATCGTATTACTTGAAATTTGGTAGAGACCTTCTTAATACTATCAAAATTGGTCTGACGTAGGGGTTTTTGGAATATTTTTTTTACTATTTTTAAAAAATTTCCAAAGTTGAAAAAAGGATGCGAAAATTATTTTTTAAATGGACGCCATTTTGTGAACAAATTTATTTTTTCAAATCGGCTACATCCAACTAATTCTACATCCTTGTTTATTAAGAATTAACTAAAAATTTTATGTTTCAGATCACCAGGAGGGTTGGAATCACGTCAATCAGGAGACACTTTTTTTTTGAGTCCCCACTTTGCCGGCCTGTACCAATTAAAATTTTTATACATCCAAATATCAATAAAAATACTGTAAAAAAAAAGGAATACTAAAAATGCTTACTGTTTCTTTTTTTTATTACGCCCGTAAAGTCACCTCAAAATCGAGCCTCTAGACTAGAATACCCCCTTAAGTAACTACAGTTAGGTCGTTCTATAGTCAACAATTCATACGAATGATTACTCTCGAACGACAGTCTTGGTAAAGTGTGGTAAGTAGTTTTAGAACTAAAAGCGAACATATAATATTAAACATAACTCCAGAAATCCTTGGACAATTCAATAGGAATATACATACAAAAATTTGAATTGGCCATGAATGAATTGGATTGACTGAATTGATGAAGCTACTGAAGAAATAAATCTTGAATGTGGACAAAAATTAACATTTGAAAGTATAGAATATTGTGAAGTGATTGCACAAACTGCAACGCTTCTTATATAGGACAGACTGGCAGACATAAGGAACATATTGGAGCCCAGAAACATAGTTTCAACTTTGGTATGTATCTGTTGCAAAACAGACCATTCAGTCAAAATGGTTACACAACCGAAAATGTTATACATTTATCTAAACGGCCGCAAACTTAACATTTTAGAAATTCTTGAAATCAATAACTTACATAAAGGTCGAAACCGTAACGAGGGAAAAATATAATCATTTATCGACTTACAGATCACCTGTAGATTTTAAACAAATAGATAAACTCAACCGACGGTGATATTATTGATGAAATGGTGATGATACGTGCATGTCCCCCTCCCTCTCCACTATATTATTGGAATTGATATGAAGTTTGTTTGTGTTTGTTTGTTTGTCTCATTCTCATCAAAAGAGACGGTACCTAGAACCAGCGTCTATTTTTCTAAAAACAATTTTTTTCATATTTCCCTTTAAAAAACCATTTTCACAATATGGCATTCATTTAGACGACGCACGTTCGTCTTCTGAATGAAATTATTGAAGGTCTTAGGCACGCAGAAACGCAGATCACAGTAGGTGGCGGTGTGCTGTTGTGGGTGACAAGAAACTTATGGAATATTTTAAGATATTATCTCGAATACGCGGTAGTGGCATTCTTTATTAAGCCGAGGATACACATGCCAGTACCTTACACACTGGCATACCAGTACCTAACACGTGGCAGCTACTGTGTCCAAAATGGCATGTGTATACATAAACTGGCATACTTGTACCTGGCTTGCAAGTAGATTGCGCAACATTTGATTCTTTGTGCCAGTAGAGTGGTGAGGAATGTAGTGCGCATGCGTGGACAGTTCCGCATGCGTGTGTGAACGCACACGACAGCTACGGACATGCCAGTGGCTCGCTAGCGTTTTACGTTTTTGAATTTCTGTTTTGTTTTTTTTTAGCGTTAACTTTACAAGAACTGTAGCCAAAGCCAAAAGTCTTAGAGTTATTTCCAATTTAGTTCTGGCTGGGATCGCATCTCGCATACGAGTATCTTTCTTTTTAATGTTGTTCTCAATTTTTACAAACAATTCATTAAATTTTTCAGGAAGCATTTTTATTGTCTCATTTCTCTAAGTCTGAGCAAACAAGCACTTGCTCCATAATTTTCCCGTCTGCTAATTCAATCGCTCACCAAAATTGTTCTTTTTTTTAAGTTTGATTTAGGTCGCATTAACTTTCCAACATATTCTGCTGCAAGTAATAATACTATACTATTTAATACGTTCGCCTCAAACATTCAAAAATGTTTAAACAAACTGACTTTTACAACATAGACAGTCTGTGACTGGCATGAGTATCCACGCTTACCTTTTCAGGCGTTACCACGAACAGCCATACAAGCTACTTGCATGCCAATTACTTGCAAATGTATCTTCAATCTACCAGTTGCTGGCATAAGCCAGAAACTGGTACGCAAGCTACTTCCCCACTTTGCTGGCATGTGTATTCCCGGCTTTAGCGTAGGTACTTTGTTTGTTGCCAGTTCATGGTCAGGCGGGTGGGGGTATGAGTCAACGGATGGAGTCAAAATAGAGTCAGATGTGTCGTGACTAATTCACATTATTAATCATTTTGTCAGAAGTGTTTGTCAAATTACCTAGTAGAAGTGGTATTAGATTTATAGTGCAATAAGAAGCGTTTTTTTTTCTTTTAAATGTTTTGAATATAGAAAGCCTTGATGATGATTGAAACCATATTCTATGATTTTTTGATTCCAACACAGATTTCAGAATTCAAGGAAGGAATAGGTATGTGAGACAAAAATCCAAACTAGTCGGAGTTGGCATTTTTGAGTTCAGTGTGATGCCATTCTTGGGCTACACTAACGTTCTTCCATCACTAACCATCTTCTCTAATGTGGCAAATATGTTAACAAACAAAACTGCCGCTGAAAACGTTATTTCGGTCAGAGATGAATACAACAAAGGCACAATAATCGAGTTTGTGTGGCCAAAAATTGAGAACATGGACTTGGATGACCCACCTAGACTCGCCCTCTATGAAACACGCCCTCTGAAACACATTTATGGTCATATTACCTGTGTTAGAAGAAACGATGAATATGTTGTCTACTAGACCAAGTATTTTTTGAAAACCAGTTTGAACAAATCTACTAATATCACCACCAAAGTTTGCAGACAATAGCTGAGGAAATAGGCATAGGTTACATATAGGTTTCATCAGGGGCGGATTAACCCTGAGTCCGCCCCTAGGCATCTTGAAAAATGCCGCCCCTACCTTTTATTAGGAAAAAAGGAAATCTTAAAAAAAACGTCAATCACAAATTTTTCTGCCCTGTTTTAAAAATTAGCCGCCCCTTTTCCTACCTTTTTTACAAACTTTCTCTTAAAAAAACTAAGTGCCGGACAAAAAAAAAACGTTAGTTACTCATTTTTCCGCCCTATTTTAAAAATTTACCGCCCCTAAAAATCTCCCGCCCCTAGGCCATGGCCTAGGGTGGCCTATTGGCTAAGCTGACCCTGTGTTTCATGTAACATGTGTAAACATTAGCGCTATTACTTAGCGTTGGATTTACACTTTTCAGGGGTGACAGAATTTGGAGCATGACACCATAGAGAGGGCTCCGTAGCTGTCGATAAGAGGCCCGAAAAAAGTTAAAAAGGCTTCTCTTTTGCTCATTCCTTATTTTTTAGGGAAAAGTTTTTAAAAAATGTGATTAAGGGACCCAAAAAAGAGAAGCTCTTCTCCTCCGTTTCCTTCCGTTTTTTTTTTGTCACGTTTTTTTAGAAAAAATTTTTTAAAAATGTGATTTTTTCCCAGGAGCTTGACGTTTTTTTCAGCCCTGCCGTTAAGTAACCATGCGGCATTTTATTATTTTTGAAGAAGAATCACAAGGATAGATCCAATTTCCTTAAGACTTGTGTAAAACTTTACTGAGGATATCACTATATTGAGAGATGAGATTGAGAGATGAGATGAGTCAATGAGATTTTTTCTAAACATCAATAAGACACAATCTTATTCAGACAACGAAAATCGAAAAATTTACATTTGGCACTTCTATAGTATGGCTGCGTAATAATAAAACAATGCTAAACATTTTTTTTTTTTTTTTTTGGATGACCTCACCTTCCACGCAAATGGTGCATACTGTCTTTTGTTGCGTCTGCCATTTGGCATATAATGATTTATTCGAACTTTTTGTCTACTAAACACCGTTCTAAACACACATCGAAAAAATTTATTAGAATGGATTTTCTAAACTATACTCTTTTCTCCCACGTTTCTCTTCTTTGATATTATTGTGTTAATTGCTATTTTCTTTTTTTATACATAGTTGATTTTGTTAGGTGTATGTATATACGGTAATCGCTTAATTATCTAACCCTCGATTCTTATAAAATTAGTTTGCACGACAGTCGTGTAAGTAAGTGGTCAAGGTCGATGTTGGATGGCAGCCAATATTTTACAAACAGCTACTACTAGGTCAAATGTTTGTTATTATATCAGTTTCATCACTATATACGATACATTGCCGCCACACTCAGTGTGGATACAATTTGTAAATCCTTATGTCAATATTGGTGGGTACAAGTTGGGGATAATATTTTAAAATTCATATATCATCTATATTTGTGCGGAGAGTCGCCCCAAAGTATATTTGGTGATAAATTTAATTATACCATGCTTTCATTTTTATTATTTAAGGGGAGGTTTACTCGAGAGTCCATAAAAATTATGTATTTTTCTAGAATTTTTTTCTCAAGAACGGAAGTAAATATAAATTTCAAATTTTGTACACATATTTATTAAGTATTAAACTCTACAAAAAAAAATTTTTTTCAAGATAGTGCAGTGTGACGATCCGAAAATCCAATGCCTTGTTGGCGGACATCCTAGCGTCGGTAATAAACCACCGAAATCCAAAAACAAAAATGAAGAGTACCGGCACCTCTACCTATAATATCAATAAATTGCTGAAAAAAAAAATGACGGATGTTTGAACTTTTGATTACGATTTTTGTCTTATTTTTCGCTCTTTAAAGTAAACTTAAAAGTAAAAAAAATATTGAAAGTGTATCGAACTTAGGTAGAGGTGCCGAAGAATTGAATTATCTTTAAAATAAAAAAATTAAAAAAAAAGGATCCATCGAATAGTTTTTGAGTTATCGTGTCCACCAGTTTCAAAAATGTAGTTCCGAGATATTATAAAATATATATAAAGAAACGTATTTTCAAACTTTTATATTTAATACTCATTATTTCGTGAACTACGTTTTTTGAATTTTTTTTATAGAAAGCTGGATTCGGTTAATGTGCAGGAATCTTGTTTTTAAATTATTTTCAGTAAAATCACTTTGGGGACATATTCTACACATAATTTGCTATCAATTTCGGCAAAAAAAATCGATTTTTTTATCAAATCTCAAGTAAACCTTAACTTAAATTACTTTCAGCAAAATCACTTTGGGAACATATTCTACACATAATTAGCTACCAATTTGTACAAAAAAAAAATTGATTTTTTTTAACGACTCTCAAGTAAACCCTCCCCCCCCCCTTAAACATTCTAAGGAGCAGGTTACACATTAAATTATAGTCGCGACCACAGACATGCTAGATTAAGTCTACATATAAAAATCTGTCGTTCGTAAGGTGCAATGTTGTGCAATTTACACCGTTTCTGATTTAGTCTGTTACTGTTCGTCACATCGTTCACATCGTTCTTAGTGTCACTGTTTTTTTTTTTTTTGTTCAACTCGTGAAATTTAAACAGAAAAAAATATGAAGTGTGCAGGCCCGGATATACGGGGGAGGGGCAAATCGGGGCCCCTGCCCAGGGCGTCAGTTTCAGGGGGCGCCAAAATCATACTAGGTCGGTCTATATCAAACGGTCTAAAAAAAAAGTTGGTTGCTCGACCATTTTAGAAAAAATTAATATTCTTCCGGTTGTTTCTATTATATTTGAAGTACTGAGAACAATTCATAAAAAAAATTATCTTGAACCGTTTAAGCGTGGTAGCCATTTTTTGTTTTCCAATTTACGCTGATTTTGGTGTTTACAGCCATTTATGCCAATGCACATATTTCATAAACCGTTCATCCTAAAAAGTTGAAATAAAAACCATTTTAAAGGTAATAAATGTCTCTATTTTAAGTGAGGTCCGTATTTAACCTATTTTCGTCCCTTCTATAAGAAAAATTTAGCTAAAGTTGGATATAAAAATTTAGTAAAATTCACTTTTTGAACATTTCTTTTCTTATAGAAGGAATGTTTTAAACCTCGCTTAGTATTTTTTATGAGAATAGCTATACGGGTACAACTACCCATTACGAAACAAATACACACTACTTCAATTGTGAAACTTGTATCCTTTAAATTTTACAAACTTCCGAAAACTGACTTTTTTCCAAATTTTGGAAATTGGCGCCCCTGTATCTCTGATGGGGCTGGTGATAAAAATTTGAAATTTGCACAACTTGCAGTGCTTTCGGAGCAGATTTATTAAAATAAAAAATCAACTTGTACCTATATTGATCCTTTACAAAACCCTCAATTTTTATCATTGCCGCAACGGGAAAAATTGGAGTTTTATAAAGGACATAATATACTTATGAGATTTTCGACAATTTATGTCAAACGTTGGAGAGGGGGGTTCTAAAAAATCGTAGATCCGGCGCTAGAAGTGTGTCATATTTATGTGTAAAAATTCTATTGAACAAAAAAATCTCAAAATAAAGGTGTATCTTTCTTATAAATAAATACATTTATCTTTAATTGTTGGCTATCAATCACATAGGTCGGCCATGACAGTATATACACATAGTGGTCGCGACAAGTCCAGACACTATGCATTTACATAATTCGAGTCGAAATCGGTTCGGATACCTTTCGGTTGCGCCAACACACAAAATTAACTTAATCTGTCACATTCTTGCGGGTAAAAATGTCGATCATTTAAGATTTAGTTTGATAATTATGCAGAAACACGACTGCACCTACATTTTTGGCTCTGATGGTCGGATTTTAATGATTTTTTTTTTTTAGGATATCGAGCTTATCGTTTTCGAGATATCAAGCGTAAAATTATAGAAATTGATTTTATATTAACTACTACGATTTCCTAGACAACTCCCTGATTTAAGTGCATATTCTGATAAAGCCCACCAAACTAAACCCTTTATCAAGAATAGCAAAAGTCAATATTTCGCTTCGTTTTCGAGATGTTGACCTTCAAAATTTGAAAACAGAATATGAACCTATTCTGTATACTATTTTCATACAGAATTTGTTAATGTAGAAGAACATTTTTAAACTTTGACGCTCGATATTTCAAAAAATTTTTTCATTCTTGAGAAAATGTTTATTTTGGCTAGTTTTGCCAGAGTGTACATTCAAACACACATAAACACACATACATGCAAAATAACAAAAGAAAATTTGAAAAAATTCATTTTTCAAATAGTTTCCCAACCTTTTCAATATTGAGGTATCGAATTGTATTATTTTCTTAACTAATGCCGAACATTAAAAAAATCGTTAAAATTGAACCATTAGACGTTTTTTAGAGCCAAAAATTAATGGAGCCATGCCATAATTACCTTTAATTTACATACAAACACATCCACGATAGCTTGGGACAATACATTTGTTTACATTCCGAGCACATTTTTCAGATTTATCAGAGTTAGTTGTTAAACTTTTTTATTCAATATTTTAATTCCACTAAAGCTTAGGATATTTGAAAGTCGTCAAAAATTATAACGATTTTGTTCATATATGTATTATCTATTATAAATGAGACTCAAAGAACGCAAAATAAGTCAGTTCTTTGTAACAATTCTTACTTGTGTCCATATATATCTACGAAAATATATATAATAAAAAAGATGAGAGTAATTCTTATTATTAATTAAAATCGAAAAATTGTAAATTTTTCCAGTTATTAACGAATATAGGTTTTATTAAACGTTTAAAAATGAAACAATTTTCTTACCTTTTAAGGTTATTTTGTTACAGATTCAGTTAAAGAAATCATGTAAGCTTATTTGAGATTGTATTATATAATATACAAACTTACATGTAAGTAAGCTTACATGATTTTTTGAAACTGAATCTGTTACAAAATAACCTTAAAATGTGAGAAAATTGTTTCATTTTTAAACGTTTAATAAAACTATATTCGTCAGTAACTGAAAAAAATTATACTCTTTCGGTTTTGTTTAATAATAAGAACTACTCTCATCTTTTTTATTATATATATTGTCTAATTTATGTACATACTTATAACATTCTTTTGCTGTACACAAATATTATGTTACTTCTTTGTTGTTCAAAACAAGTTAACATTTTTATTCTGTTAAATCGAAATTTGTGTTAATATTTTAATTTAACACAAACACGAAATGTTACATTAACGCAGGGTTGTGTTACTTATTTAACGTAAAAATTTTAACCATTAGTTTTTTTTTTACGCAGAACACAAATTTTTTTACTGTGTGCACGACAGTAATCTGTTGCAGTCCAAGCACATTTAATGCATTTAATGCCATACTATACCTTCTTTCGAGTGCAGACCGCACTTTGGCAACCCTTATACTCTAAACTATGGCCCCAGATTTAACACCGATGTACCACGTTTAACCAAAATCCGTTCGAAGGCTACAGGACGCTTTCCTTGTAAACTAGAACTCGGAAAATAGGTATATTTTATTTGTAACTAAAGACAACAATACATATATACTGAATATTGTAGGTATATCTAAAACAAACTGTTGCATTGTAGTCCTATATATAAGTATAGCATATATACCATCAATGCTATCAGGTACAAGTGCCAAATTCTTAATGACCGGTTAAATTAATAATATTGGAAAACGAACAAGAGTAATAATAATAGTGCCACATACGTCACCACATACACAATAATACACGTGTTGGTACTTACCTATGTCTGTCTACACATGTAAGTGTTCAGTTTGGAAAACTATTACGAAAACTTTGAAAGTGTTCTCTGTCTACCGTCAATCAATTACGAAATTAACACCCTTGACACCGATAAAAATTCGTTGTTTTACCTTGACATTGAGAAATTATAACAGTAAATAATTTACTGATAACAATTGAACTTACACGGAGAGAGAATTCATATAAAAATTACTGTGCTCAGCACCACAATCGACGTGTAAAAGGCGAACATATTCAATTTTGTACGGTAAAAATATAAAAATTACAATTAATCATAGAAAATTTAAAAGATAAAATATTGTTTCCGTAATACTAGTTCCGTAAAATTTGTAAAACAGCACAGTAAAAAGTTCCATTGCCGACAAAAAAATATTTTTTGATTGTTTTTCTTACAAAAATTACCATGCTGTATTATAATATTTGAAATGCTATCTGCTAATAGTAGAAAGAAAAAAATAGAAAGAAGGTTGTGTTTGTTGTGAACGCTGTTGAAATATACCTCACTCATAGCAAGTCACATAGCCAACCATAGGTTTGGACGACCAAATTGGTCGGACCAAGCACCTTCATTCATTAGACGGTCTTACAAACAGCAAGCAATATTCATTACACTGTGTTAGAGGACGGGGATGTCACCGTTTAATTCATATTGTTGGCAATCATTTTTGTATGCATCATAAAGTTCTTACAGGTTCGAAGTTTTTACAGGTACCGCCCAAGCAACATAAGGTTGCGGGTCAGATGCGCAAATGAAAGAGTACGACAACAAGAATTAAACTATAACATATATGCATAAGAGTGTGATAAAAGTTGTGTTAGCACATTAAATTTTACCATGCTAGCACATATATTTTATTTTGGTCGTCGATCGCGCACGCATTATAAGAGAGCATGGTAATTTTTCTGAAATTTTATCTACAAAAATTATATGATTTTTAATGAAAATTTTTAATATGAACTGTGGGAGAGACGCCGCTTTGCAGGCTCTAAAAAAATGTTAATTATGGATCCTTTATGATTCAAAATTTAAAATTATTTATAAATAATTTTAAAGAACAATGTTTACATTTATTGTGTACCAAATTTCGAATCAATTAAATGCATACTTTAAGAATTATCAAGTGTTTTCAAAATGTGCGGCATCTGTCCCGCATTCACCCTATATAAAAAAATTGGGACGTCCGGTAAAATTTCAAAATGTACTTTATTCATACTATGACAGTAAATCAACTTCCAACGGAAGTTTTCATAAATTTTCTATAAACTTTTGATTGATTCAACCACATACATATATCGTAAAATGATCTATTTAAATCACTACTATTGTTTTAGAATTGTAGAGATGTTAATAGTAACAATGCATGTAAATCCACTTATTATATGCGTCATTGAATACTGAAGTGTGAATGTTTCAAAAAAAGACCAGCACGTTCTAAAATTAGTGCATCCCATCCAAAAATAAACATGAATAAACGGTGCAGAATGGGAACAAACTAATTTTTACTTTGATGTGAATTTAATAATATTTTTATATGCCTATAAGTACAGCTAAACTGTCTTTATGCGATTTAAAAAAAAAATGGCTATTAAAATGCACAATGTGAATCAAAATCAAGAGACAGTAAGAAACTTAAACATTTACTATAATAACTTTTTTTGATAAAAATACTTTTTAATGGTTTTAAGCACTTAATCAGTACATTGAATTGCATCATTTAATTTTTTCAGAGATGTATTTTCACTTCACAGATTTTCACTATCCACTACACAGAAGAAGGTTCAACCCTAGATAAAAGGAAAAAAACCCCAAAAGAAATAAAGAATAAAATTTATGATATTTATGAAATATTCTCTAGGGTATATCTTTAAATTTTTATCAGCGATTGGAATAGTCTATTCTACAACAAGGGATTAAAGTGTGATTTTTGTCCGCCAGTGTAATGTTTGTTACCAAAATCTGTAAAAGCTCAAAGGTAACAATTTACACGATTTTTTGAGGCCGCTGATCACTGTAGCTTAACCGCCTATTAATGGAGAGGACTATATCAACTAGCAAAAACGCGACAGCGAGGCTGAAGCGTTTTTGGGTTGACAGTTCTTCGAGTTAAATTGCTTTTAGGCAAGAAATTTGAATTGTAGAAAACACAAATTTACTCAGAAAAAATATAAGACTCAAGTATAATACGGTAAGACAATTTAACGAATAAATTAAATTGTATAGTTCATAATTATTATTTATTACATTGTTACTAGAGCTTGGATGGATACCGGTATTCCGGTACTACCGAAAAACCGGAATACCGGAAATTTTTAAACGTTTTGTAAAACCGGTATTAAAATTTCAAATACCGGTATTTCGGTTTCGGTGTTAGCATAATCAAATACTTTATCAAAATCAAATACTTTAACAAAATCAAATACTTTATATATTACATATTTTGAATATTTTTTAACGTTAGATTTACAACATAAATTTTATTACAATGTCTTTAGTTTTGCTTAATGTTTTCCATATGTGCAGATAACCAGATATCTTATGCTTATTCATATTTTTTCATAATTCTCGAATATTTTTAAGTATTTTTCTATAAGAAAAAATACAAAATTATGTATTTAAATTTTTAAAATCCAAAGATGATGTAGTTTGTTATTATTACTGTTACTAATTAATTTTATTAAATGATTTTTAATGTTTTTTCCTTTTTTCTATACTATCTTCATTCAATACCGAAAAAATACCGAAATACCGGAATTCCGGTATTTTAAATGCTAATACCGAATAAATACCGGTATTATAAAAAACACCGGTATTCCAAACCCTAATTGTTACCATGGTTCTGAACTTAGTTATATTTACCAATACGAATTTTGGTTTCGTTTTTATTGTGTTTACTTGCGATGAAATGACTAATGAAATGTTTTGTACCATTTTTTTCGCTGTAAAAATCTGTCAACTTTTTTACATGGTAAAAGTCAAAAAAACTGCAATATTTTTATGGTACTTGATACACATGAGTTTAATTGTCAAAGTAGAAAAAAAATGTGACACCATAATTATTATTTGGGTGAGCGCCAACACCACCAATCATGACACCAATTAAAAAAATAAATTACATAACAAATTTGTCAATAAGGCTCTTAAAATGACCGAAATTACTTAATTCTATGCCGTTGTTTTTTTTTAAAATAAATTTTGTGTACATTTTTCAAACGATTTAAGCAACTAACAAAATTGAGCGCACAGATACAAGTAGCATATAAAATTACACGTCATCTAAAGCAGTGGTTCTCAAACTTTTTGGTCCGCGACCCTGTTTTGTACTTAAAAATTGCAAAAGTCCCCCGAAATATGTAGAAATAGGTAGGAAATGTGTAGAAAATGGGAATGCAATCTGATGTAATCAACAATTGTTGTTGAGATCCTCTCAAATAGCTTTCGCGAACGCCTATAGGTCAAGACCCTTACTGTGAGAATCACTGATCTAAAGAACTCTAACATTGTAGGCGAAAATCGACTACACAAATGAATTTGTCTTTATTGAATCGTTTACATCAGTGTTTCCTAACCGCGAAAGTATCTTATCAGTTTTTCAGAAATATGTGTGAATTAAAATCAATAACAAAAATATTTATAATTTTTGTTTTAAAAACAAGAAAAAGGCGAGTCTAACTTTATGAAAAAAAAGGTTTTTGGCGATAAAAATTGCATGTTTTGGAATTTACGGTCCATAATAATACACGTCTAGCACAATACAGTACAATCTTTTTTTATTTAAACAAAAAAAGGTGGGACCCGTAGGAGCTAACTTTAGGCTCAAAAATAGTTTTTGGCTGTAAAAAAAAAGCAATTTTTGGGGCTTAGCTTTTTTATTTACGGCACATGATAGCACGTGACTAGCATAATGCGAAGAAAGAAAATGGCGGGACTAGCTTGGTGGGGACATATGATAGACCAAATGGTCGGGAAACGACATTTCATTTTGCACGACTAAATTTGATTCCAACTAATAGCAGAAATGATTCCACGATACAACAATTCAATTTAGGGGTAAAAAAATGGCTTTTAAACATTTCTCTTATGCTTAAGAAACTGTCCACATTTATCTGAAATACACGGTTGATCAGGTGATCAACCATGTAATTCAGATTCAGAAAAAAGACATTTCTTATTGGAGACTTTAATGCTATTTCAACTTATAACGAAAAATCTATCTAATCTAATTGATGAATCCAATTTGATTAACCGTCATAGTCTCGGTCTTGACGGGGACGGTTAATCGAAATTTTACTGTATTTAAAATTCTTACTGAGTTTTTATGTCAACGAGAAAATTTGTAAGGAGAATAAACTTTAACATTACTGAATCGATTTTGAAAATTTTTACACTGCTAGAAAATTGTTCTAAATAAACAAACATATCGGCAGCTGAGTACTGGTTTGTACCAAGTCCATTTTTTTTTTTAATTTTTTTTTTTATTTTTTTTATAGTGATTTTGACCTTTTCAACGTCCAAAACTAACAAAACAACCATCTATGTATATAGAAACAATTTTTTAAAACACCTGGAACAAACCAATACTCAACTGACGATATCTTTAATTCTATAAAAACACTTTTATCATGTAAATTAAAAATCACAAAGTGATTGAAAGAAATTATCAAACTGAATCGGCTGGGAATCGAACCCAGGATCTCCGGATAACTAGCCGGCTGTCTTGCCACTAGAGACTAGACCAACGATGCTCTGTTCGACAGCTGCCTTAATCCGATAACCATTCAACCCATAGAGCATCTAGAGAGAAAATACATATTTCTATACTACTGGAACCTGTGTAACCACTTGAGATAGAAAATATGTTGTATACGTGCACGGTGTTTACTTTGTATTTGTGCGGTAAACTCTGTTTGTGTGAGTGGTGATAGCCGTCACGTGACCTTTGGTTCACATACATGTATGTGATGTGTGTGATACCACAACGCTACTTGTGCCGGTTCAACAATCAAATTTATTGTTGTTTGACTGACTTACACTGAGCGACGGGTACTGAGCAACTGACACCTAAGCAGCCTAAGATGCACATACTTCCACATAAGTGATTGCAGAAAAGAGACAGTTATATTCGTTCTATTTGTTCTGCGATTCAACCACTTATGTGTATTGGTAGGTACTAGTGATGTCGGATGATTAATCGATTAATCGGTTTAGTCCACTAATTTTGCTTAAATTTAGTCATTTTTTAGTCGACTATTTTACCCTCGACTAAATGACTAAAATGATTTTTTTTTTTTTAATGACTAAAAACGACTTATTTAACAGTTTCTGTATTATTTATTAGTCTCGAAAAAATGAAAATTAAAAATTATCTGTTTGTACGATTTTTTACTTTTATGTGAATAATATATTGTAATACATATGTAATTTTATTTTTTTATTTATTTATTTATTTTTTTCTTGAAAAAAAAATTAAAAATAAAAGTCAATAATTAAATTCAAAACATTGTTTTGGAAAGAGTTACATAGGTTAGCCTATTCATGAATTCGACTAAAAATTTAGTCGATTAATCGACTAATCTATGCTCGATATTTTCGACAATGACTAATTTTGTAGGAAAAACAACTTTAGTCGATTAATCGACTAACTGCATCTCCACTCGGCATCACTAATTGCTACTCTCTCTAATGCGAGAAACAGTTACTATATTTCAATTTCAAATATTATCGAGTGCTTGTGAAACATTACTACGTATGACGAACTTTTGTCCGCTTTTATCATAGAGTAATCCCACTTTTGCCATTTGAATTGTTTTCATGTTTGAGAGAGAGCTTCGTGGACAATTTTAGTTTCATGTCTGTCTACTACTCAGCCCATCTGTCTGCCTGTTGGAAGACTGAAAACGCCTTAATTAGCAAAACTATTTCAATGGTGAAATTAGACAAAGTAATTATAACTTCACCTATCACTTCGATATTTAAGATGAAATTTCACAAAGTAGATAAATCTTTCAACAGTAAATTTACAAGCTACAGTAAAATTTATAATTCTCTAATAAAAAAGAACTGATAAATATTATTAAAACTATTCGGAATATTGAATAAAGTTATTTTTATTTCGTCTGGCAAGTTTTATATTATAAATATAAACAATCCGACACTCTATCGGCAAATATATAAAATAAACTAACACGACACGAAACACATAGGGGAAAGGTGGGATGAAAGGGGCATTTTTGTTTTGAGGATTGTAGTAACTAAATTAAATTTAAAAAATTAAATATTTATGAACAAAATTTAATATCACAATTATGTCACTCTCGAAAGAAATACAAAATTAATTTATTTTTTGGACGTTAAAAAAGCTAATTTTGTCCCTTACATCAATAGACTGTATTGAAAGGCAAAAAACAATTCATGAAAAGGATAATGCTACATATCATTCATATTATTCGGATTTATTGATTAATTTTCAATAGATTATTTTTATTCGGAAATTTTCAGTCGACAGAGGAAAATAATAATTAAAATTTAAGGGAGAATTCTAGTCTAGAGGCTCTAGATAAATAAATTTTTTGACAAAATGGCGTCCATTCAAAAAAAATCATTTTTTCGCCTCCTTTTTTCAATTTGGGAAATTTTTTTAAAATGGTAAACAAAAAAAATTCCAAAAATCCCTACGTCGGGCCAATTGTGATAGTATTAAAAAGGTCTGTACCAAATTTTAAGTATATAGGTGCATTAGAATTTGAAATATTATGTCAGCCGTATCGAAAAAAGTAGTTTCGAGTAATTCATATTAAAAATTTGAATTTAACACTGAAAAGATACACAGTACACTGGGAAAAAATAACTATAACTCCGAAAATAATTCGAATTTCCCTAAATCCTTTTAGAGGCTTATTCTTAAAGGTCTGAACTTTGAAAATATGAAAAAAAAAGATTTTTTCGAATTTCTAGACTCGAATACTGCCTTAAGAAATATGAAAATAAAAAAAATTAATTTTTTATTTTAATTTAATACAGTTAATTGTAAGTCAATAGAAGGACTGTCAAGAGGTGGCTGTAACCCCTAGGCCCGGATTTAAAAAGAGAACTCGAAGCAATTCAAAGGCCCATATACTCAGAAGAAATAAAATTTTTTTAAAATTTTATTTGCCCACAAGTTCTGCTATTTTTCTCCACGGTCCTGGCCAATAGTTTAATCAGCTCCAAAAAAATAGTCCCTTTCACAGCCCTTTCCTGTGTCCCGTTCAAAAATATCACACACAAATTTAAAAAAAAGAAAACTTCTAGAGCTACAATTTTATCTACACAGTAAAAAAATTTGTATTCTACGTAAAAAAAAAAACTAGCGGTTAAAATTTTTGTGTTAAATAAGTAACACAACCCTGCGTTAATGTAACATTTCGTGTTTGTGTTAAATGAAAATATTAACACAAATTTCGATTTAACAGAATAAAAATGTTAACCTGTTTTGAATAACAAAGAAGTAACATAATATTTGTGTAGAGCAAAAGAATGTTATAAGTACTTAAGTTAGATTAGAATATATATCTACCAAAATATACATAATAAGAAAGATGAGAGTAGTTCTAATTATTAAACAAAACCGAAAAATTATAAGTTTTTTCAGTCATTGACGAATATAGTTTTATTAAGCGTTTAAAAATGAAACAATTTTCTTACATTTTATAGTTATTTTGTTACAGATTCAGTTACAAAAAATCATGTAAACTTATTTACATGTAAGATTGTATATTACATAATACAATCTCAAATAAGCTTACATGATTTTTTTAACTGAATCTGTAACAAATAACCTTAAAATGTAAGAAAGTTGTTTCATTTTTAAACGTTTAATAAAACTATATTCGTCAATAACTGAAGAAACTTACAATTTTTCGGTTTTGTTTAATAATAAGAACTACTCTCATCTTTTTTATTATATATATTTCGTAGATATATATGGACACAAGTAAGACTTGTTACAAAGAACTGACTTATTTTGCGTTCTTTGAGTCTCATTTATAATATTATAGATAATATATGAACAAAATCGTTATAATTTTTTGCAACTTTCAAATATCTTAAGCTGCAGTGAAAGTAAAATATTGAATAAAAAAGTTTAACAGCTAGCTCTCATGAATCTGAAAAATTAACACAACATGTATGTCCTCTTTTGTGTTAAATCATTGACACAAATCTTGTGTGTAAAGACACATATGGTTTGTGTTAAAATAACACAAACAATTGAGTGGACCGTTCTGGACATGTGATTTGTGTTAATTTTAACACAAATTTTTCACTGTGATAAAATATGTTATCTAACCTACTGTTTTCCTATCCTTAGAACACAAATAAATTCCAAAAGAGTCCCTTTTTAATATGTGACCCACGTATCCCACCTCTCGCCTACATAACGCCACGACTGAATTTCTCGAAAGGTACGTAAGTACATAATATGGAAAACATACATATTGGCAAACTATCAAATACACTATATGTATATAAAATATTTACCTGTCCTACCTTCTGTTGGACGCTGTACTATGTCCGGACGTCAGCATGCTTCATTACCAGTGTGGTTAAGCACAATTTATCCAAAATGTTCCGGGACTCCGGTGCGGTGTAAGAAGCCAAAGCACACTAACACAACGGAATTTTCACATTTCACTATAACTTTTTATTGCACTGCACACACTAATCGTATGTAGCCACCGGCGAATTCACTTAAACAAAAATATAAATTTCAACTTCAACGTTTATTTAATTTTATAATATAAAATAAATTTCTATGGTTTGGCATAGTTTCCACAGCCACATAGTTTTCACAAACGCCGCCAGATTGTTGTTGTCTAACTAACTATATACCTACGAAATTCATTTATATAGGTTTCGATTAAAATAAAATTATAGCTGTTTAATTTTGTGACACTTGTGATTGCATCTCAAAACATTTAAAGAAGCATTCAAGTCTAGAAATTCGAAAAAACCGATTTTTTTTGTTTCATGTTTTCAAAGTTCAGACCTTTTGGGAATAAACGTCTAAAAGGATTTATGGAAATTCGAATTATTTTCGGAGTTATACATCAATTTTTCCCTTGTACTGCGTATCTTTTCAGTGTTAAATTCAAATTTTTAATATGAATTACTCGAAACTACTTTTTTCGATACGGTTGGCATGATGTCGCAAATTCTAATGCACCGATTTACTTGAAATTTGGTATACAGACCTTCTCAATACTATCAAAATTGTTCCGACGTAAGAGTTTTCATTTTTTTTTACTATTTTTGAAAAAAGGAGGCGAAAAAATTTATTTTTTCAAATCCTTATTTATTAAGAATTAACTAAAACTTTATGTTTCAGATCACTAGGAGTGTTGGAAACACATCAACCAAGAGACACCTTTTTTTTTATTTCAATTTTGAATTTTTTTAAATTTTTATACACTGTTACACTTTTCAAATATCAATAAAAAACCGTTAAAAAATGGATATTAAAAATGTTTACTGTTTTTTTTTTTTATTACGCCCGTAAAATCACCTCAAAATCGAGCCTCTAGACTAGAATACCCCCTTAATGATACTACAATTTTGGGTTGTACAACACAACAGGTGATCACAATGTCTGTCTTATCTCGCCTTGAAACACATCTTGTACAAAAGTCGCCAAAAAATTTATTCCTGCATCTATTTGATGTATTTTTTTTTGGTCGCTAGTTGGTCAAATTTCGATTTAACTGAAATGAACCATATATTGATTGTCTTATCTCGCCTTGAAACACATCTTGTACAAAAGTCGCCAAAAAATTTATTTCTGCATATATTTGATGTATTTTTTTTTGGTCGCTAGTTGGTCAAATTGGTTCGTTTTCAAAAAACATTTTGTAATTTTGAGGTTTAACGAGTCTTTTACAAGTGATGTGCTAAGAAAAAAACATTTTTTTGGGATGTTACAAAAAACACTACATTAAGGACGAGAAATGCATCAAGTTTTATAGTCTAATTGGACTTAGTTTTTTTGGCACCGTTCTGGAGGGGGTGTTTGATCTTCAACAGGCTTACAAGGGCAGACGGTTGGTCAAAAAAAATTTTCAAGATACACTTAATTATATGTACCTACCTATCTTTATGTACAAAAGCTTTTTTTTCATTACAATAAATAGTTTCTCAAAAAAAAAAAAAAAGAAAAATGCAAAAAAATGTTTTTTAGCACATCACTTTTAAAAGGCTCCTAAAATAGGAGCCAGCTAGTCTTTGGAATTGCACGCGCGAAACAAATTTTTAATTGGCGGAAGTTTTGAGATTACGGCAATAAGGAAAAAAAAGTGAAAATTTAATCAAAAAGGATTGTGGATATCATTAGTCCGATTGCAATGAAATTCATAGGCGACCATCTAGGAAGTAAGGCGAATAAATTCTGGAAATTTAATCAAAAACGATTGAATAATTCCGAAGTTACAGTTAGTAACCTAGACAGATAGACGGACAAACAGACCTACACATGAAAATTTTCATTTCAACGGGAAAAAAATTTTATATTTCAAAAGTGCTTACAATGCTTTTGCTTCTTTAGTAGTCTCGGAAGCAAAATTATATGAAAAATTACAAATAAAATTTTACGGTTCTATACGAAGGCAAGAAACTGGCAAAAATTTGCTTTGAGTTCGAACGATAGGTTGGAACACCACTGATATAGAAGGCATAAGTAGAATTTTTTTTTATTTGTGTTTATCAATTTTATGAAATGACGAATGGCCATATGGTGTATTTCCTACTAGTGGCTTTGAAGTAGACTGCTTTCGAGGAATGCCGTTCAGATAGGAAAAAATAGATCTCATTGGGATCCGCCAAGAAGCAGTAAAAATCGAATCCTCTCGAGAGAGGGATTAAAACGCAGCATTTGATAATTTTTCTTCGTGAAAAAAGAAGTCCCCTCCCCCAAGCCCAAGCTTTTGGACTTAAACTTGAATTAAAACTTACAATGATTTTCGGAAATTTTCACTTTGTAAATTCATTTGATTCACACTAATTCAAAAAAAAAAAAAAAAACATTTTTTTTAATCACTAACACTAAGAACTAACACTAATTTATCTGCACTAAATGCCATCTAAACTGATAAGGTTTATTTCCTACTAGTGGCTTCAGGTAGGAAAAAAATGGGTCTCACCGCCAAGAAGCAGTAAAAATCGAATCCTCTCGGGAGAGGGATTAAAACGCAGCATTTGATAATTTTTCTTGGTGAAAAAAGATTACTCCCTCCCCCAAACCCAAGCTTTTGGACTTAAGCTTAAACTTGAATTAAAACTTACAATGATTTTCGGAAATTTTCACTTTGTAAATTCATTTGATTCACACTAATTTAAAAAAAAAAATAAACATTTTTTTTTTAATCACTAACACTAATCTAAGAACTAACACTAATTCATCTGCACTAAATGCCATCTAAACTGGCCATAAACTACATACTTTTGTCGAAACAAACAAATTTAAAAAAAATATAAAAATAGATTATTTTTGATTGAACTCGAAACGGCAAACGCCGAATACTAAAGCAAAAAAAAACTGGGTTACTGTACTGAGCGAGCGAGACTCAACACACCGCGAAACAATTGTCGAGCGCGGGAGTCGTGTGTGACATCATAATACATATTTAAGTCCACCAGTATGTACTTAAGTAGTTTCGATTCTATTTTCATCCAAAAGTGTGTATTATCAGTAATGATCGTAAGTTTACGGTGCTGACAGGACCGTACTGATATTTTAAAAATTTAACACGTGAATAAATGTGTGTAAATACATTTTTTTTTAAATTTACATCGATATATTCTCTGTTAACCATTAACTGTTAATAAAAATTTATTTAAAGCAACTAAAACGTTTTATTTGACAAAAATTACACAAATTTTAACTTTATTGAATTAAAATTGGTTGAAAATTTGACTGATTGACGGTAACTTAAAACTTGTTAATAAAAAAATAAGCTGTCATTTAAAAAAATATTTTTTTCTACTCCTACTATTAAAAGTAACATTTTGAGCACGGCTAACTATATGTAAAAAAATTAACATTTGCCCACACTTTATAGAAATAGCCGTGGGAAATTATTACTTATTTTTATTAAAAAATAAAAAAAGTTGGCTATGTCTGATTTAATATATAATGTCATACTATGTAATTCTAAAAATATTCATATGTAAGTTGATTATTTATTATTGTTTCCATAGTTTCAAAGTATGCTTTGACAAAAATTTGAACATCTTACCACTGACATTATAAATTTAAAAAAAATTTACTACTTATTTAAATTTTATTTTAATTATTTATGTTAAATTTCACGAAAAAAAAAATGTGCTCGTAGAAAAAGTATAGTGTAAAATACGTGGGAAAAGCTTATTTCTCACTCATATGAATTGTTGCGCGAGCCCGCATATTCGTGAAAAATAAGCTTTTCCCACGTATTTCACACTATACTCTTTCTACGAACACATTTCTGTTCGTAAAATTTACATTAATATTTATTTAATTAGTAAATAGTAAAAAAATTTTTAATTTATAATGTCAGTGGTATGATGTTTAAATTTTTGCCAAAACATACTTTGAAACTATGGAAACAATAATAAATGATCAACTTACGTAAATTTTTAGAATTATTTATATACCAGCCGTATACCCAATGGGATTTCCCATCGGCAACATCCTAAATCAATATCCACGTTTCCTCTTCAAAAATGACGAACTTCTCATACGAATTTTAATTTCCTATTTTAACCCCTTAGGGAATAAATTTCCAGAAACGTTTACACAACTGGCTTTTATTTATAAATAGAAGCCTAAACGTCAATTTTCATATCTCCTGTGCTAAATTTCGTCCTTCTAAACCCAACAGTTTAGGCTGTGCGTTGTCTTTCAGTCAGTGTTAAAGATTTATTAACTAAGATATTATTTATTTTAATAGACATACATAGTAACATATTTTTATATATCTCTAAATTCAAAAATGTCGAATTTCCATACAAATTTTCATTCCCTATTTAACCTACCTAGGGGGCGAATTTTCAAAAATCCTTTCTTAGTGCTCACCTAAATTACATAGGGAACTCCTGTGCAAAATTTCATTCTTCTAAACGCAACGGTTTAGGCTGTGCGTTGTCTGTCAGTCAGTCAGTGTTAGAAATTTATTAAGTAGATATGGTCCAGTTCACTTAAATTTAACCATGCTTCATCACTTACGAATTTAAATAATTTCCGTTTTCTTCGCTTTATCTCTTTCATTATTGTACTTACGTAAATTTTAAAAGTGCAGTTTGTTTTTAAAAAAGAATAGAAGATTGATTTGTTTTGAATATAAAAATTATTTAATTTTTTAACTTTGACTCATGATCAAGTGTATTTGAAACAGGGTATATTATCATAGTATTATTATATTAAATTAACGAAGCAACCTACTTTTTTATTACATATATTAAGCCGTGGGAAATTATTTCGCACGCTCTTTTCCGCACTGTGTGGGCAACTGTTAATTTTTACATATAGTTAGCCGTGCGCAAAATGTTACTTTTAATAGTAGGAGTAGAAAAAATACCTTACATAACACATATGTAGGTATTCAAATTAAAGTTACACAAACAAGTATTAACAAGAAATCTAAAAAATATTTAAAATATACGCATATAAAACGGTATATTCATATATGCATATGTATTATTTATTTCTAATATCGTATCAAAATTTTTTATCTAAAAAAAAAATAAACAATTTTTAATACCTTAAAAAAACAAAGACAAGACTGTCAGCCCCGTGACTTTTACGGTCAATAATTATCAGCTATGTGTAAATATTTTCTAAGTGGTACACTTTGTATTGCAAAGTGTAAGAGAAGTGGTGGAAGTGTACGATGATTAATGTATCATCATTCGGCCGGTCACACATATGTAAGGTGTACCAATGTGGCGAAACACGTGGTGATGCTTGAAAAAACAAATGTGTGTAGATCTATTTTTAGAACTGTCAAGTTGTATCTTCAGTTTTCGATTCACAATCGAGCTAAAAATATAAGAAGAGAAAGTATGATAATCAGAACAGATTTGAGCATTTAGGGTTTTCACTGGATTTTGACCTATGCCTCAACAGGAATCCGAAAACAACAAAAAACCTTCAAATGCCGCGTGAACGTACTATATCGGACATTAAAAGGAGCAAAATTTTGGCACATTTGGTCAGTGAAAATCATCGAGCATTTTTATTTAACTTTTTGGAAACATTGAAAAATTTTTGTTTTTTCGATTTCTATTCGAACCTTGTTTATGAACCTCGATGAAACTTAGACGGAAGGTGTAATAAAAAGGTTCCAATTATTTCAAGGGCAAAATTTTTTTTTTGTAAATCACGTAACTTTGGAGAATTTTGAATTTTTTGCCTTTTCTTTTTTTTGAAGACCCATCCTTTTTTAATCACGGGTCAGCGTTAACATATTTTCTGTTTGCGCATGTACCATAACTATCATTATCATCAGGGCCGGATCTAGAGGGGCCGCCGGGGCACGTGCCCCCCTGCAGATGGTAGGGGGCGGCAAAAGAGTAAGTTCGTGGGCGCCAAAGTGTTAAATTGGAGGTTTTTCTTTTTTTTATCTCGTCACTTGCTTTTTGCAGGGAATTTTTAATTTTGAAATTTGATTTTTTCTCAGGGAGGGCACCAAGAACATAGTTTACCCCCCCTCCCTCATAATAATTGTAGGTTCGGCCCTGATTATCACTCTGATTGTATCGAAAATTAAATAGAGGGGACTCTCAAAATTTGAGCGAAATGGAACTATAGTAGTAAATAAAATAATAAACAAATACTTTACTTTGCAAAATACCACTTTTATTTTTGAAACTGTGACAATATTGTTTCGAACCGTTAGTTCATTTTCAAACAGTTTGAAAATGAACTAACGTTTCTGTTTGAAAATGAACTAACGGTTCGAAACAATATTGTCACAGTTTCAAAAATAAAAGTGGTATTTTGAAAAGTAAAGTATTTGTTTATTATTTACAAATATGGAATACCATAAAGTAACGCTCAAATCTATTAATATTAGTAAGTAAAATACCGACATTTAATGCAATTCCACGATAGTGCCGTGACTACTATAAATTCGGAGGGAACACCAAGGAACCAGACCGCATAAGTTCTAAAAACTGTATCAAAATCTATCGAATAGTCTTGAAGTTATTCCGCTTGGTGGGATTTTCGAACACTATCAGACGGACAAACAGGCGGGTCGACAGACCGACATGAAACCAAAATTGTTCAAGAAGCTCACCCACATCATTATTTTTGCATTTTCATCGTAGATACATATTTATAGTGTAAATGAAAGACAATCTACAAACACAAAGCATCTTCTTAAAGCAACTTAGTCGATATTTATTTTAGAATTTTTCGAAGGAAAATTATACCTATAAAAACCTTTACAAGCATCTCCGATCACAATAATCGAACCCCCGACTTGCCAGGAAATCATCCAAAAAGAATAAAAGTATCCATATAATATATTCTGAGAAATCCCTGATATAACATTTTTATGCATAACATAACTTCATGTGTAACAGAATAAAATCAACAATATAAAATTTCAGATTTCAGGATAACTATATCAAAAAAAATAAAAAATAAAAAATAAAATGATTGTAGATTTTATCTCATTTATCCAGAAAAATAGATAAAAGTATATGTACGTATATGGTACAAGGGGAACAAGAATCAATGTGTCCAAATAAAGGATACGAACATATATAAGGGAACAGAAGAGAAACGGGGTATTAAGAGATATAAATATAAAAAATAAGTGAATCATTCAATAAACCAAAACATACATATTTCATAGCCAGCAATTCTTCCCGCCCCCCCCTCTCGTCCTTGTCCTCGACTAAGCCTCCGCGTCGACTTTTCTGTGTTTCAATAATTTTTTATATCTCTACATAATATCATATCCACCAGTAGTAATACGTTAAGTACGGTGTGTTTCAATTTCGGCGGTTGAATATCATTGATACATACTGTAACTATTAAATTTAACATTCTTTTGTTTAATTTTCTGACCTTTAAGTATTTTTGAAGTTAGGGATACATAAAAGAAATGTTACTATGGCTATTAAAATTAATATTATTTTATTTTAATAAATCTCTGACATCCTGAGATATTGTCGATGGTAAATTCCATCGACTGGGTCCCATACGCACAGCAAAAAAAATTTGTGTTCTGCGTAAAAAAAAGCTAGCGGTTAAAATTTTTGTGTTAAATAAGTAACACAACCCTGCGTTAATGTAACGTTTCGTGTTTGTGTTAAATGAAAATATTAACACAAATTTCGATTTAACAGAATAAAACTGTTAACCTGTTTCGAACAACAAAGAAGTAACATAATATTTGTGTAGAGCAAAAGAATATTATAAGTACGTAAGTTACTTTACAATATATATTTACCAAAATATATATAATAAAGAAGATGAGAGTAGTTCTTATTATTAAACAAAACCGAAAAATTATAAGTTTCTTCAGTTTTTGACGAATAGGTATAGTTTTATTAAACGTTTACAAATGAAACAATTTTCTTACATTTTTAGGTTATTTTGTTACAGATTCAGTTACAAAAAATCATGTAAGCTTACTTGAGATTATATATTATAATATACAATCTCATAAGCTTACATGATTTTTAATTTCACACAGGAAGTTATTGTAATGGGTCCGATTTTACGAATCGCTAATTTTGACATATCTCCACGTTTCAAGGTCACTAGAATCAAAATCCATTGTTTTTAGCATGATGTCTGTGTGTGCGTTCGTTAGATCGTTCGTTTGTTCGCGAATTTTTTTCCGTCTCGCATATCTCGAGAACAAATGATGACATCAACTCCGGACTAATTTCATTAGATGCGTAATCAAAAAATGAAGACCGGATAAACTTTTCAACAAATTCGGATTAGCGATTGGTTTTTTGTGGTAAAAAAACGGAATTAACTTTATTAAGATAACATAGATTATATGGATTTTTTAAAAGCTTTTATTTAACGTGCTATGTTAGTATGTTGGTTTAGATCAAATCTTGGAATCAAAATTTAGACAGGTTCTAATTAAGTTAGAGATTTCAAATTTTGCATACGTGTCTAACTTTGATGACAATGCAATATTGCATAGTTAGTTTTGCCCTAAATCGCCTCAAACTAAAATTTTTGATTTTTAGTACTGCGCAATTTTTTGACATTTCGAATTGTCAAATATTGTCCATTGATTTTACATTACAATTTTTTGTTTCCATAGTTATGTTTGATTAGGGTAAATTAACCGATTAAAATATAAGTAAAAAAAAGAATTACTTCTTTAATTTTTTTAAAAATTAATTGTAATCAGACTAAAAAGTAGAAAATAAATTAAAGTAAAAAAAAATGTTTTTTAAGAAAAAGCTTTTATTTAAAAATGGGCTAAAAAATAAAATAACTTTTGAGTGAAGTTTGAAACAATATGCAACATAATTTATAAAAGCTTGAGGCGTTTAATTAAGTTTGATATCTACTAAAAAGTAAAATAGCTACACTTATATCCAAAACAGAAATAATTAATGATAACGCCTCAAACTTTTGTAAATTATGTTGCATGTTGCTTCAAACTTCACTCAAGAGTTATTTTATTTTTTAGCCCATTTTTAAATAAAAGCTTTTTCTTAAAAAACATTTTTTTTACTTTAATTTATTTACCATAACATTATTATATAATGGCCTAAGAACTTTCCTTGATATTAAAAACGTCAGTATTTTATTATAAAATTAAAAAAAAAAGCCAAATAAAAAACTTTTTTTGAAATATATTTTGTCCCGCATATCTTGAGAACAAATGATGTTATAATTTGTTTAATAAGGGTGGAGCCCCCAACCCTTAGGTACAGAAGGCGAAGCCCCCGGTATGTTGCAAGGGGCAAAGCCTCTATCGGGGGCCCAGGGGAGGAGTCGCCTGAAATGAAAAAAGAATTATTTATGTACAGTAGTCTCTAGTCTTTAAGGACACCCAATGGGAGGTTGACCTGTCCCCCAAATCTTTTGTAACTGAATCGGTAACAAAATACATACATTTTTTGGCATTTAATTCATTTAAGGGGGGGAGTTCGGGCCAGAAATAGACAATAAACTAATTTTTTTCGAATTTCGTTTTTTGTTTTTATTTTGTTCTGTAGTTCTTTACAAACACGGTGATATATATTTTCAAGTAGAAAAATATTTATTTGTGAGCCGCTGCACAGCCAAGTTGCTGCTCATTTGCAGACAACGTTTTCTCCCCCCTCGCGATTTGATCAGTAATATTTAATTTTGGTGTGTACATGAGTTATAGTATACACTGAAATAATGTTTTTTTATTTGTATGCGTTGACGTGTAGACGTTTTAATCAACAATGAGTAAACCGCTTCTTTTGTTATTATTTTTGTTTTAAACCGTTTCCCGAAAATTGTACTTTTTCCGACAAGGAAAATCATATCTCAAGTTCTAGATAAGATAGAGACTTAATTTTTTTTAATTTTGTTCATAAACATATTGCGCATAAAGTGGAGTATGCTTTTTCCATTTGAACAATTGCAACTATTTTTAAACATTTTTTTTTTTTTAATAAAAAATTGGGTTCTATAATTTTTAGAAGTTTGGGATTACAATTTTATAGTTAATTTTTAAAATTACCTGAAACCCATACTCAGCTTTATGGACAGGTCCTTTAGGAATAAAATAATGAAAAAATATTTAAGAAATAATCATTACTTTTTGAGATATTGCGTTCCTTGTAAACGCTTAATAACTTGTGAAAAATGACCTCCTTCCCCCACAGGGAAGAGTAATGAATGTTTCAAAAACAAAATTTTCTATTTGAAACCCTCCCTAATTTGAAAAATAATTTCAACAAGCAAAATAATCATAAATAAAAAAGTTGCCTTTTTATTTGAATTCCTCCCTTAACTAAATATCATTAACATAAATTAAAAAGTTAGCAAATATGTATGGTATGTATATTAATAAAAGTTGTCTAAAATTATAAAATTCCCATGGAAATATATTTTAGTCTCATTTACTGTCGTACATACATTTTCGACAAATAAAGACATTTCTTCCGTACGAATAAATATTTAATTTGCATGCATTTAAACAATACAGACAAACGCTAATGCCCGTTACAGCGCCACAACTTGTTACCAACCAACGTACAAAGCGAACACTAGTGCGCATATTATCCGCAGTGACGTCATAGCGTCTATGTTTACATACTACATACAACATGTACGTACGTACTCTTTTCTGCAGTGGTGTATTATTGACTAGACTACATACATACATAATGAATGACGTAAACGGGAAATAAAACATCAATTTTTCGTACAGATGGCAGCAGTGTACGTGTTAGTGTACTATTTAAATATGTATGGATTGTGGCGATTGTTGAAAATAGAATGTAGTAAGTAGTTTCCGTTATCGGTGTGATACAGTGTTCGACAAATAGATGGCTCTTAGGATTATTATAGTTTCGAATTTCAAAAGATAGAATTCGATGTGGTGGTGGTTCGAGGAAACTTGGCGTTTACAGAATACTGTAAAGTTTGAATAGAAATATTTTTCTAGCTTTTCGAGCGCTGCAATAGATTCAGTTTGGTGGAAATTGTCACAAATAAAATATTGTTGGAGACAACTGAATATTATAAAGTGCAGATGGTGGGGACGCTGGTTACTTGAATGCACTGGATCTTTGAAGAGATAATTATATTATCGAACAAAAAATTTGTCCTAGCTTGTGGCAACTTTCAGAGATAATTGTAACTTTAATTTTTGAATATACATGAGTGAAATGAATAGCTTAAATACAAGACGTTTTTCTCGAAACAACATTTTTACAATTGGCGGTAACTCTCCCTCAAAAACTATTCGACCGATTTTTTTGAAATTTATATCAAATATACTTTATATTATATTAGTCGTATACCCACCAGATGGGCTTTACCATCGGCAACATCTCAGGATGTCAGTCAGTGTTAAAGATTTATTAAAATAAATTTTTATAAATTTTAATAGTCATAGTAATATACTTTTATATATCTCTAACTTAAAAAATAACGAATTTCCATACAAATTTTCATCCCGTATTTAACCCATTTAGGGGACAAATATTCAAAATTCCTTTCTTAGTGCTCGCCTACGTTACATAGGGAATTCCTGTGCAGAATTTCATTCTTCTAAATTAAACGGTTTAGGCTGTGCGTTGTCTGTCAGTGTCAGAGATTTATTAAGTAGATTACTTTCTATGTCAACCAAACTCATATATTATGTTAGTGTCCGTACAAAAAATTATTTAAATCGAACAATAGACGAAAATTTTATTAAATTTTATTTTTTTATTTATTTATTTTTTTTTTTTTTTGAATTAATTAAAATTTCGCAACTTTTTACCTTTTGGAAATTTTTTTGATTCACCGACATCCTACCTATAATAGTAATATAGAAAATCCTTTTTAAAATTTTTCAGATGATAATTATGATGACTGAAATGCTCACCATTTGAGAACTTGTGGAGTGACATGCTCTAGTGAAGGAAAGGCTTCTTTAGCCACAATTTTTGAAGGTCATAGTCTCGAAAAAGAATTCCCTAAATTTCATTTATTTTTGTCTGTCTAAACGTATATTTTTCGTGTTCACCAATTCACATAAAATCATATTCTCAAATTTATTTAAAAGAAATGAAAGAATTTACTGATATTCTGTTTCATACATATAAAAGTCCAAATTTTTTTTAATATATTTTTAAAAAACAAAATGGCGGCACAATTACACAATTACTCTCGTAAAATAACCTCAATTCTGTCTCTTACAGAACCTTTAACTCTTTTTATTTTTTATCCAACTGACTTCAAATTTCCTACTTGAACATCGTAAAATTTTTTTGATTAATTAAAATTTTTCGATTTTATGACAGATTTTCTGCCGATATTTTGAAAAACAATATTCAGCAGAGAAATTCATTATTAAACTAACGGAAAAGCCCCTATACCGGAACACTATTTTTAGGTGTGTAATTAGACTGGCTTGTAAAAATAAATAAATAAATTAAACACCCATTTTTTTCTTAATAAGCATAAAACAAAGTTTTTTTAATCAAATAAATATGTTTTTAAAAAAATACAACTCAAAATTTTTTATTTATTAATGTTTTTCTTTTACAAGATGTCGACATCTATATCCAAACAAAGAAATATTAATGACACTAGAAGTTGGGAACCGATATACAACCAGACCTGTAATATGAGTAATATGACACATAGAGTGACATCTAGACGTCAAAGTAGGAAACATAGAATGGTTTAAGTATCACACGTAAATAAAGGATCAAAATACTATATTCAACAAAAATTGTTTAATATATAGGTATGTATGTATTTCTTTAATTAAGTAAAGAAACATTAAATACGAGGTGAATTTAAATTGAAAAATAATCATTCTATTAATAATAATTTTTGTTATTAGAGGTTGCTTTCAGATATAACTTCATTAATATATAAATGACAAAACTGTTCGTAGATATGATCGCGTTCCGGTTTAGGGGATTTTACATTACAGTTAAAATTTAAATCGTAAAGTTTTTTAGTTTTTATTTAAAATAAAAATTGAAAAATATTTTTTCATTTTAGAAAAAAAGATTGTTACTAATGTTGATAACTGTCAAATAATACATTTCTACATCAACAATTTATAAATAACTGATAAAACCAGTCTTATAGTTTACTTTATGAAGAAAAAAAAATAAGCTAAATTTATAATCACAAGAATATTATAAACTATAGTCATCAATCATTAAACTATCAAGTTTCGAATTTTTCGATAGTATTACAGATAAAGTGGGTTCGAAAAAATTGAAATTATAGGTGAATGTTGCACTTAAAACTTTAAAAGGACACCAGAATGGTGTTATACGGGTTCGATATTTCGTTTTAAGGTACGGAACCTTAAAAATTACTTAAAAAAAGCGTTACTTTTTAACTTTTAACTCTAAATAACGCTTTAAATTCCAGTAAAATTGTGTCGTTTAGAAATAACTGCTTTATAAAGTGTTATTGCACTTTATCAGCAATATCATCGACAAAATTTTTATGTATTGTATATTAAACAAGATATATGAGAAGTAGGTACCTATATTATATTATACATATTACATTCACACAAGATAAAATCTTTTAACAGAAAGCTTATATACTTGCGCTTCCATCATCTTATTTACTTGCTACCTACTTACTGGTGAAGAAGATGTACAGGATGTCCCTAATAAAGTTACCAGTATGACGATTTTGTAAACGGTGAGTGATACAGTTTCGATTACACTAGATAAACTAGAAGCCCTAAACGCGTCGGATATTATCTGCAAACTTCCCAAAGGTTATAGGCGGATAAGCGTGGGTAGAATACTCTCGTACGAATTGTGTTGGTTTTTTTCTCTGTTAACTACTATCGACATAAGATTGAAATTTACTGAGTTTCAGCCCTTAAAAATTTATCTTTTGAGGGTAATAAGAATTTAGTTTTTGAAAATCTAAAAAAATTTATAACTTTTGAATGGCTTGACGGAGTTTTGGCTGAAATTTGTTTAATTTTTCTTTTTTTTCTTCATCAACTCATACCTATGGTACAATCACCAAAATTTTTTTTGCAGACTTCTAACTATGATTGATATAACCTATAATTTTTTTTTTAGAAATTTTTTCCGGATGCGTTATTCGCTCCGAGCCGAAAGTATAGCCACCTATATCAAATAATTATTTAACAATTTATCAGAACATTTTACTATTATAAATTAACTGGAAAATATATTAAAATACTGAAATTTGTTTTAAAAAAACCATACATCTGCTTACCTCAAAAATGTCTGAAAACAGAATATTTTTCAATGATTAATCAAGAAAGAGTATAAGAGGTAATTTTTAGTCCAACTTCAGAACCACTTATTGTGACATTATTACCCACTGTCAGTGTGTTAATATTAAATAAAAATGAGTGTATGTAAACTAGTATATAATTTAAGAGGGTGACTCACCCCCTCTCCAATGTTGCTCAAACTGAATTTTGAAACCAAAAATTTCATTTCTACGTTATTATAATTGTCTTAAACTATTTTCCATCAAGAAGAACTTCTTGAACTACCTAAGTAGTACGAAGATTTGACACAGTCACCCCCTAGTTAACTACCCCTAGACTTAATATTAAGACATTGAGCGAAAACCGGTCAATTAGATTTTTTGACGTAGATTTCGAATCTGTAAACAAAATTTTTATATTGTTTAATTTTCATCCCCTTTTTGCAAAATTAACCCCCAAATTTTAACCCCCAGCCACCCCTGTTGACACAATTTGAACGAATTGCATACCAATAGATAGCTCTTTAAAGAAAAGCAATACTTTCAAATATTATCGAGTGCTTGTGAGACACTACTACGTATGACAAACTTTTGTTTGCATTTCAACGGCCGATCCGGATAATTTTTTCAATCACTTTGTGATTTTTAATTTAAAAGCAATACTGCCAATTTAAACTTTTGCTCTATCTCTTACCGTTTTCGAGATATTTAAAAAATTAAATTTTTACCCCAATTTTTGAAGGGTGATTTCACCCCTTCACACCGTTTTTCCGCCGATAAAAAAAATACGTGTCTCTTAGATTCCGACGTAGAATAACATATTTCAGCAGCATTCAAATCGGAGGCGGACACCTGGGAACCTTTCCTTGTTAGTATACAGGCAAAAATGTTTATTTTATAATTATATATTTATTTTTAAACGAATTTAATACCGTAAAAACAAACAAAAACAAAAAATTAAGCAATTTAAGAAGGAAAATAAACTATCAACTAACAAAAATGCGAAAGCGAAGTATTACCTTTAGGCAACAAAGAGCTGTAGGAAACACAAATTTATGCAAAAAAAAAAATATAGAACTCATTATCAGAGTAATACGGTAAGACAAATAAACAGATAAATTCCTATATTACTATATATGTAATTACTAAATATTCCATAGTGATAAACGAAAATTTTATTCATTTTCTAAATTTCTCATCATCTAGAAATTTTCAAAAATTCTAATAAATTACTAATTAATAAGCCATTTTGAAGGTTGAGTGAAATTTTGATACCAATATCTGGTAAATTTGCTTGTTGCTTTCCTCCTTGTTTTATTTATTTAAATCTTAGTATTGATCTGTCAGGTTGGACCAAGACAATTGATTTTATTATTGGGTATTGAAGCAAATAAAAATAAATATTGAAAATAAAACATGATTTCATGGTTTTCTATACCATAATAACCATAATTAACTAAATTTATTAAAATTTTAAAGAAATAAAGTAATTTTTTTTTTTTTTGTAATAAAAACAAATCACCGGCCACTGAATAAGAACTTAAATTTTAAAATATTTTAAAATAAGTTGTCCGGCTCTTTCTCATCCCTACATACCCAGTGAAAAAATTTGTGTTAAAATTACAGCACATTTCACATGTCCAGAACGATCCACTCAATTTTTTGTGTTATTTTAACAGAAAGCATATGTGTCAAATCTATACACAAGATTTGTGTCAATGATTTAACACACAAGAGGATACATATTTTGTATTAATTTTTCAGATTTATCAGAGTTAGTTGATAAACTTTTTTATTCAAATATTTTAATTCCACTGAAGCTTAAGATATTTGAAAGTCGTCAAAAATTATAACGATTTTGTTCATATATTATTATAAATGAGACTCAAAGAACGCAAAGTAAGTCAGTCCATTGTAAGTTTGTAACAATTTTTACTTGTATCCATATATATCTACGAAAATATATATAATAAAAAAGATGAGAGTAGTTCTTATTATTAAACAAAACCGAGAAATTGTAAGATTTTTCAGTTATTGACGAATATAGTTTTATTAAACGTTTAAAAATGAAATATTTTTCTTACATTTTCAAGTTATTTTGCTACAGATTCATATAAAAAAAATCATATAAACTTATTTCAGATTGTATTATATAATATACAATCTTACATGTAAATAAGTTTACATGATTTTTTGTAACTGAATCTGTAACAAAATGACTTTAAAATGTAAGAAAATTTTTTAATTTTTAAACGTTTAATAAAACTATATTCGTCAATAACTGAAAAAACTTACAATTTTTCGGTTTTGTTTAATAATAAGAACTACTCTCATCTTTTTTATTACATATATTTTCGTAGATATATATTCTAAAATCCAATCTAATTTACTTACTTATAACATTCTTTTGCTCTACACAAATATTATGTTACTTCTTTGTTGTTCAAAGCAGCTTAACATTATTATTCTGTTAATACGAAATTTGTGTCAATATTTTCATTTAACACAAACACGAAATGTTACATTAACGCAGGGTTATGTTACTTATTTAACACAAAAATTTTAACCACTAGTTTTTTTTTTACGCAGAACACAAATTTTTTTTGCTGTATATGACCCCGCCAAGTGAGCCCTGCTATTTTCCTTTTTTCAGACAAAAAAAGTTGTATCTATCGTATTGTGGTCCGGCATTTTTTCAAAATATAATTCTTTTTTTTATTTTTGCTCATCAGTTGTATCTTTGAAAATATCACACGAATAAAAATAAGGTCCAAGACTGTTATATTGTTTACGAATATCCCCATACTGGTGACTTAATTAAGGACACCCGGTACATATACGCTTACCATATTCAATCAGACGAAATATGGCAACAAAGGCGAAATGTAATCTAGCATTCTAGCATGCTAGCACATACATACGAGTATATACTAGTTCGATGTGCTATCCCAGTATTACCAATATAATAGATTTGACAGTTGAAATATTACTAACAACACAGATGTTACCGTATCTATATGTAATGCCTACACTCTCTGTATGAAGCTACTAAATGCATCAGATTGCTTTGTATAATATTGGCAATGTATTGTCAACAGTTTCTATCCATTCAATCCCGTTCGTGTTCCCGTTCCGATTGTTATGTAATCATTTAATTTTGACTAATTGATTATTTACTAGTGCTGGCTTATTTATGGCTAAATGCGTTTCAATTTTGTATTTGGGGACAACAATAAATTATACTAATTTAATGATACATTTTTATGTTTGATTGCATTCAAATACATATACCCACTAGAATACCGTTGTAATTATAAATTGCCGTAAAACGGAATGTATAGGAAACGTGGGGTAAAGTGGTCATTGGCCTTTACTCATCGGAAACCACTCCAATCTTGTGGCGAAGTTGAATACTAGCTTGTAGAGAAGCCATTAGTATTATATTAAAACGTCAATGGATCAGTTCAGTAGATTGTATGAATTATAACGAATTTTCTGAATTTGCGAGTGTTGATGTAAAGTAAGTTTTAAGGATGTTCGGGAGGTACAGTCGGAGATAAAAATACATGCAATTAGAAATTCGTGAATAATAGCGTTGTATAACAAACTATGAGGTAAATAAATAATTATCTTTGTTAAATAATAGCTCTCACTACAACTGATTGTACAATACATCAAACTATAGCTCTCAGCTGACTACAAAAGCTGAGTACATTCTGAGGATTTTTAGGAGGAATTTCAAAGTGAAAATTTCAAACCGATTCACTAAGCCGTTAAAAAGTTATTTAATCTGTTCTGTTTTCGAATTTCCATAAGAGTAGGTACGTGTAAAATTAGTTTGTTTTTTTTTTAAATAACTTTTTAACGGCTTAGTGAATCGGTTTGAAATTTTCACAGGGACCTTAGTATTTAATGAGGAACATTCTACTAAATTTTCAATCGTCTCGTAGCATTTTGAAATTCTCCGAAAAATCCTCAGAATGTACTCAGCTGAGAACTATAGTTTGATGTATTGTAGGTACAATCAGTTGTAGTGATAGCTATTATTTAACAAAGATAACTATTTATTTACCTCATAGTTTGTTATACAACGCAATTACTCACAAATTTCTAATTTCATGTACTTTTATCTCCGATTGTACGTCCCAAACATCCTTGAGTTATATTCTCATTATTTTTTTATTAATTATGAATACAATTTTTTAATTGAGATAGCTAAAAACCCTGTCTAATTACCTTTAAAATAATATAGTTATCGATGAATCAGAAAATTCTTTCTTGAAATTAGTTGTAGTTTGCCGAAATGGCGTCTACCGGGGTAAAATGGCCAGGCTTATAATGGGGCAAAGTAGCCAGTGTCTCCGATTGCTGCTCAAATTGAATTCTTAGAATATTTTAACATATAATATTAAATTCAGAAATTTTATTTAGTTCTTTATATTTTATAAACAAAAAAATTGCCTGAAATCAGTTTTTAGGGTTCCGAGAAACAATGTGAAAAAGAAACCCTTATGATTAGATTTCAATGTCTGTCCGTCTGTCCGTCCGTTGATATATAATATAATTAATGATACAAACATAGTTTGATTTTGTATATAAACATGTATATAAACACTTTACCCGACATAGTGGGGAACAGTGGTCACTTTGCACATGTTGCGAAAAACAAAAATTGCAAAAATACCTTTCAAGATATTGTTGATATATTGATGGTTATTGGTTCTGCACTAAAGCAACTATATGCCAAACCCTTATTAATTTGTATTTCTTTTCAAATAAATAAACTATACAACATTTTGTTTTAGAGTGGCCACTTTACCCCAGTCTCCCCTATAGGAAACGTGGGGTGAATATATGTACAGAGAAAAAACCGAAGATGATTAATTATCATCGTTATTGTTATAAGTTAATAGTTTATAGTCAAAATGATAATAATTAATCTTCAATCTGATAAAAATTTTTAAGGGAAGATTCGCCAAAAACAAACATCAAAAATTGTTTTTTTTTTTTATACAAATAAATATTTTATTAAAAAACCAAATATACAACATTGTTTTTACATGTTTTGAGATTACAACAAAATTTTAAAAAAATTAATAATAATTCATAAATAAGCTGAGTATAAATGGCTTTGAAGCCGACATTGAGATTTTTCTACCTTAATGGTCCCTGGCGTTCTGTAATCCCCAGTGAACCAAAATCAAAAAATTAAGAATTTTCTGAAAATATACATACGATACAGTTATGGCACTAACTATAGGATCTAAGAAAACAAAAATAAAAAACCAGCGAGAAATCGCATTTTGAAAATAAATTTTCAAAAATCGACGCTATTTCTCCACTATAAACAGCCGCGATTTTGAAAATATATCACGGAACCAAAAGATCCTAGTTCCTGCCAAAATGACGGTATCGAGGAATAATACGCACTTTGATTTATGTCGATATCACAAATACTTTTTGAGATACATGAGAAACCATGTCAAAAAATGTACTTTCGAGAAAATAGCATTTAAATTTTTTTTTTTTTTTTAAATTGAATTATAGTAAAGTGCGTGCACTAAAATGTTCACAACTTTTTGATTTTTAATTTTCTTAAAATAAAATTTTAGTACAATATTTCCAACACCTTAAGAAACATCTTTTTTTATTCTAACACCTTAAAAAACACCTTTTCTAGCGAATCTCCCCTTAACATAAAAACTCTTTTAAACAGTCACTGGGTTGTTTGAACGATTTTAAAATTTTTTTAAGTTATGTGTCAACAACAGGAGCCATATTACGTCAAAATATTTTTAAAAATGGCTCGAGTGATCACCGGAATCAATTTTTGCGAATCCGCGAACACAAAGTAGCGTCGTTCCTCGCTACGGTACCTACAACGCGAATATACCCAAAAAAGTAACTTATGCTTATTAGTATGTAGAATTTTTATCTTTTTTTTTTTAAAATTTTTCTAAGACCCATTTTCTGAAGAATTCATAAAAATACCCGTTTTAATATAACATTAACATAATTATTGATTAATAATGATATCTTGATTAAAGTTATCAAGCTTTTTCTTAATGTACACTGAGAAAAAAATACGGTAATTTTTACGGAAATTTCTAGTAAAAAATTACGGAGCTCTCTGGTAATGCGGGCATAAGTGACAGGCAAAGGAAAAAGTACGATGAGTATAGTAAAATTTACCCTATGGCTCCGTAAAATTTGACTGCACAGTAAAAATTACACTGTGACTCCGTAAAAATTTCGGCGCTGTACAGGAAAAATTCTACTCTCTTACCGTATTATTTATAAGGTTTTTTTTATTTATTAATAAATAATTGAATTAAAATAGTTTAAAAAGATATTAATAGAAGGGTAAGGATTAAAATCAAATTATTAATATTGAAAAAATGTTCTGTGGTTTTTTATTATTAGTGGAAAAACATGTTTCAATAAACATCAATACATATAAAAAAACATACAACAATTCAAATAAAAAATAAACAACAATTCATGAAACACAAATAACAATTCTTTGTTTTAAATGTAAAGTCCATCAAATAGTTTATTATAAAAAAAAAAAAAAAAAAAAAAACTGGAAAATAACGATACCACTCCACTCAGTGTACATCCACTCGCTACCATGGCTCGCTGCCACTGAACTGGTAACGGTCACACAATGAATATTTTTTACTACAAACTAAATAACATTCCGTGTGATCATCTAAAAATATTTCTAATAATTTTTTTTGCAATGCACCAAACTCGACCTTATGTGGATGTTACACACAACTGTTTATCGTCAGTTGTGTGTGATGTTTGTGTGAGAGACATGCTGAAAAACAGGTTTCAAGAAGAAAATAGAAATAACAAATAGCGTCTACCTTTCAGATTAATAAAAATTACACTGTAGCTCCGTAAAAATTCTTTTATGTCTAGTATAATTTTACAAAAATTAAGAAAATTTTCCTGGTATCCACTTGAAATTTTACTAGCCCATCGAATTTTACGGAGCTGTATAGGAAAAATTCTTAAGCTGTACGGGAAAAATTTTCAAATGAATCGTAAAAAATAATGTTTGAAAGGCATTTTTTATATTTTTGCTTGATAATTTCCTACCGACTGGCCACTTGAGCCTGGTTTACCGGAGGCAGCTCCGTAATTTTTACTGTAATTTTTTCTCAGTGTACCTATCAAGCAAATTACGTAAAAAAATTCAGTCCTGATAACTATTATTCAATCTAGCCGTCACTCTTCTCTTCTCTTGAATATTTTTATGAATTTTTTAAATTTTTTCTGAGCAGTTTTTTTTTGTGAGCGATCTTTCTGATGATAAAAGTCGAGAATAGTAATTTTTAAAGGATTTTTCAAGAAACAAGGAAAATAAAAAATGGCCACATCTACAATTTTAATTTCAAATGTTTCTAGAATGTAACTGTTTCTCGAATCAGAGAGAATACTCATACACATAGGTGATTGAATGGGTGTCCGGCTCGGACGCCTGGCTAGTTACCAGGAGATCCTGGGTTCGATTCCAAGCCTATCCGGATAATTTTTTCAATCACTTTGTGATTTTTAATTTACACATCAATAATTGGGCCACTACACTAGCGATCTTTATGGTAAATTTCAAATTATCACAGACAAAATCGCCTGTGATAAACGAACGGATGGACATCAAAGTGATTCCATAAGACAAGACAGTGTTCCATTTTTCCAATTCTAATACGGAACACCCCAAAAAAAATCATTTCAAAATATGTAGGTATTTCAAAATTACGTAAAAGTTGGTTAAAAAAATTTGTTCGAAATTGATGGTGCATAAAATACTTTAATACCTTCAACATTAAAAATGAATATGAAATTTATTCGATTAAACCTTACCGGCACCTCCACTGTCAGTATTAAACGGTATTCAATATAATTGCAGCCACCATTTAGTTCAATTCAATTTTTTAAAGTGCTTTTCGAGTGAATCCTTTATCGGTATCAATATTTTCTCAAGGTACTTATTATTTTCAGATAGCTCACCTGCACTAGTTCACATGCTTCCGTGCTTAACAATACTGGTTACCTATATAGGTACCTATTACTAGTTTTTAGGGTTCCAAAGAAAAATCCTAAAATACTTATCCGTCAATTCCTACACAGTGAAAAAGTTTATGTTTAAAATTAATACATTTCGTCCAGAACGGTCCACTCAATTTTTTGTGTTATTTTAAGACAAAATATATGTGTCAAATCTTTACACAAGATTTGTGTCAATGATTTAACACACAAGAGGACATACATTTTGTGTTAATTTTTCAGATTTATCAGAGTTAGTTTTCTAACGTTTTTATTCAATATCTTACTTTCACTTAAGATATTTGAAAATCGTCAAAAATTATAACGATTTTGTTCATATATTATTATAAATGAAACTGAAAGCACGCAAAGTCAGTCCTTTGTAAAAATTCTTACTTGTTTCCATATATATCTACCAAAATATATATAATAAAAAAGATCAGAGTAGTTCTTATTATTAAACAAACCCGAAAAATTGTAAGTTTTTTGAGTTATTGACGAATATAGTTTTATTAAACGTTTAAAAATGAAACAATTTTCTTACATTTTAAGGTTATTTTGTTACAGATTCAGTTACAAAAAATCATGTAGGCTTACTAGAGATTGTATTATATAATATACATTCAAAATAAAGAACACTAGTTTTGTGTACGTATGACACAATTTTTGTGTTAAAATACACAAAAAATAGCGTACTTATAACATTATTTTCCTTTAAACAAACACTGTGTTAATTTTTTGTTGTTCAAAATTTTTTATTCAGTTAATTCGAAATTTGTGTTAATATTTTAGTTTAACACAAACATTAAATGTTACATTAAAACAGGGTTGTGTTACTTATTTAACACAAAAACTTTTAACCACTAGTTTTTTTGTACGCAGAACACAAATTTTTTTACTGTGTCGTGATTAAAAATTGTTAAAAATATCTTTTTTTTTTAAAAAATAAAATTACGTGTTTTTAGTGTACCGTACCAGCAAAACTGAAACGGAACACTAATGAGATCGCCAAAGAAAAAAACTGGCAATGTCGTGTTTGATGCACGTTAAATCACAATGCGGGTAAAAGTGAAATTTCTTTGCGGCGTTTATTTTACTCTATAATAAGTTGTGGTCAAAAGACGATCGGTAGGGTTGACGAGAATTGCAGCCGAAATATAATTTAGAACTTTTTATCGAATAATACGTCATAATTTTGTGTAGAAATCAAAGTAACATCTAAAGTTTTTAAAGTATAGAATTGTTATATTTATAATGCGTTTATAAAAATCTCGACAACAACTTGATAACCTTGACACAGTCTTCACGCGTCCCGAATTATCTCATGCTCGTCCCTTTATACTCTCCACTCATCCTTTTTTGGTCTCCTTTAAGCTCGAACTTAACCCAAATTTCAATTCCTCATGATTTTTGTTCCTTATGAAAAGTTTGCAGTTTTCCATTCCCATATATATTTCAAAATAATTAAGAATTATAGTTTTTGATAAAGTGTTAGAAACAAAAAATTACACCCGCTTAAGATATCAATTTAAATCGATTTTTTAAATATTTCTTATCCAATTTCTCTTATTCAAAAGAATGATTATCCTACTATAGCTAAAGGGGAGATTCGCTAGAAAGAAAAAAATTAATCGATTTTTTTTCTTCATAATTATGTTCCTTAAGGTGTTAAAAATACTCTCCTAAAATTTTATTTTAAAAAAATGAAAAATCAAAAAGTTATGGGCATTTTAAGGCACGCACTTTACTATAATTTAAAAAAAAAAAAAGAAAAAAAGAAGAAACTTTTAATGCTATTTTCTCGAAAGTACGTTTTTTTACATGGTTCCTCATGTATTTCAAAAAGTATCTGAGATATCGACATAAATCAAAGTGCATATTATTCCCCGATACCGTCATTTTGGCAGGAACTAAGATCTTTTGGTTCCGTAATATATTTTCAAAATGGCGGCTGTTATAGTCGAGAAAAAGCGTCGATTTTAGAAAATTTATTTTCAAAATGCGATTTCTCGCTGGTTTTTTATTTTTTTTTTCTTAGATCCTAGTTAGTGCCATAACTGTATATGTATATTTTCAGAAAATTCTTGATTTTTTTTATTTTGGATCACTGGGGAATCATCAAGGTGGAAAAATCTCGCAGTGTCGACTTCAAAGTCATTTATACTCAGCTCATTTCTGAGTTGTTTTTTTTAATCTCAAGACATGTAGAAACCCTGTTGTATATTTAGTTACATAAATTTTTAATAAAATATTTATTTGTTTTTATTTTTGACGTTTTTTTGGCGAGTCTCCCCCTTAAGAAAGACACGCCTTTACGTCTAGTACTTTTAAAGCAAGTTTTCATGAATAACTATTTTTGTATTCAGTTCAGTCCACTGCGGAACCCTGACTGAATGCGTAGCCTACACACACTGCACATATTTTTTTTCTTTCTAAATAGTAGTCGCTCTTTATCTATAACATGAATTACTTGAAGTTATAATCTTATATGATTTAAACAACGAGTTTAATTCCATACTCATAAAAAAATTATAAATGTTAAGAATCTCTTTGTGTGATGTGACATTATTATTATTATTTTGCAGCTTGCAGCTATAGTGCAGTGAAGTGAGCGTATTGTAAATCCCAAGTATATGCGCATCCGTCCATCTCCCGTCTATCTGTCTGTCTGTCTGTCTGTGCGCGCGTTAAGAGTACAAGATGAAATAATTGCAACAAACAAACTGGCGACACTGGGATATAATTAAGAGCTATATTATACTTCTCTCTCCAGCGCCATACTAACTGTATACTGTATATGTTGAAAAGATTATGTATAGGAGCAATACAACATAATATATGTATATTAGAGAATTTACAGAATGGACAATTCAGCTATTGCGGTCACTGTCATGACGCGACTTGAGCCATTAGGAATGTGATAGAAAATTGTTTTGAGGTCGCTACTAGAAACCGAAAATAATATTCACTAAATGTTTTGTTTTTTTTTTTTACGAAATTTATAGTGAAAACATTAAAAATCCCAAACCCTTGAACAGGGCCAGCTTAGCCAATAGGCCAACCTAGGCCATGGCCTAGGGGCGGGGGATTTTTTGGGCCGGTAAATTTTTTAAATAGAGCGGAAAAATTAGGAATTGAGGTTCTTTTTGCTCGTCACTTATTTTTTTTAAAGAAAAAGTTTGACAAAAAGTAAGTAGGAATAGGGGGCGGGAAATTTTTAAAACAGGGTGGAAAAATTAATAATTGACGTTTTTTTTTTTTTGCTCGTCACTTATTTTTTTAAGAGAAAGTTTGAATAAAAAAGTAAAAAAGTAGGAAAAGTTAAGATTTCCTTCTTTTCAAACAAAAGGTAGGGGCGGCATTTTTCAAGATGCCTAGGGGCGGACTCTTGAATAAGTTCTTCAGCCAGACACGTCCGATGCCCGGAACCTCAAAAAAAATGCGTTTTTTGCCAATATTAAGGGGAGGTTTACTACAGCGTCGTTAAAAAAAATCGATTTTTTTCTTTTCTTGCAGCAATTGGTAGCTAATTATGTGTAGAATATGTTCCCAAAGTGATTTTGCTGAAAGTAATTTAAGGGAAGATTTACTGGAGATTTCATCAAAAAATCGATTTTTTGCCGAAATTGATAGCAAATTATGTGTAGAATATGTTCCCAAAGTGATTTTGCTGAAAATAATTTAAAAAGTAGTTCACGCAATAATGAGTATTAGATATAAAATTTTGAAAATACGTTTCTTTATATATATTTTATAATATCTCGGAACTACATTTTTGGAACTGGCGGACACGATAACTCAAAAACTATTCGGTGGATCTTTTTTTTAATTTTTCATTTTAAAGATAATTCAATTCTCCGGCACCTATATACCTAAGTCCGATACACTTTCAATATTTCTTTTTTTTTATTTTACTTTAAAGAGCGCAAAATAAGACAAAAATCGTAATCAAAAGTTCACATATCCGCCATTTTTTTTTCTTTCAGCAATTTATTGATATTATAGATATAGGTACCGGTACTCTTCATATATTTTATAAATCTTTTTTGTTTTTGGATTTCAGTGGTTTATTACCGGCGCTATGATGTCAACCAACAAGGCATCGGATTTTCGGATCGTCATACTGCATTATCTATAAAATGGACAATTTTTTATATTTTTCCTTGAAAAATTTCTTTTGTATAGCTTAATACTTAATAAATATGTGTACAAAATTTAAAATTGATATTTACTTCCGTTCTTGAGAAAAAAATTCCAGAAAAATACATAATTTTTAAGGGCTCTCAAGTAAACTTCGCCTTAACCAAAATTCGAAAGTTTTTCAAAATTTTTTTTTGACACCATTGTATAAAGAACGGAAAAAATTACATAAGATACTATTTTGAATCATTATAAGTCGATTTTCAAAAATAAAAATTATAATGTAAATTTACCTTACTCTTTTATGAAAGATGTCGTGACCTATGCTTTGTATAAACTGTCTCGAAGAAAAACCTCGAAACTCTTATACCTTCATGAAATTTTATATGTACATTCTGCAGGTACAGATCTCACTTGTCAGTTAAGAACAAGCAAAAAAAAAAAGTGGAAAGTGGAAATGAAAAAATTTTTCTCACGTATCACACCGTGTTGGATATCATTAGAAAGGGCTGTTAAAATGAAATTGAGATTTCTTTTTCTATTTTTCATTTCAAAATGAGACTGCTATTAATAAGTCAAAGGAAAAAAAACATGGTCGGTTTTTTTTTTATTAAAAAAGATTATTATTTTCAGATACTTTTTAAAAAATTTTCGAATGAAAAATTCAGCTATTACAGCCAATTCAAAAACTTTTCAAAATCTTTTTGACACCATTGTAACCAGTGGGCAAAAAAACTCACATAAAATACGTCTAGTAAAAATTCGCTATGTTATGCAGGATGCTGCATCCGGGGCATTTTTTTTTATATTATACAAAACACGTCATAATATAGTGTAAATCTGTTAAAAGCGATACCTTTCAAAAAAGAGAATTCAGGTCATAGCAAACATATTATAGTTAGTATAATATGTGCTCCAGCTGCCTGTTTATAGTTTACGCTACAAAAAAAAGCATGTTTGTTTATGCTCTATGCCGGGCTCTCGCTTACAGCATAGGTACTTCTTGCCATTTTGTTAGTGCCTTCAACGCCATTGTGTCAATTTATACTCACAAACGTGAAAAAAAAGGAATTGGGAAAAAGGTGGGAAAAAGTAAATGTTATTTCAAAAGACTTGTAGGTATATAATACTTGTTTTCATGCTAATAATGAAACTAATTTTCAAACAAAGAAAACAAAGAATTCACCCAGATCGGCCCAGAAAATATTTAAGGGGAGATTCGTCAAAAAAACATCAAAAATGTACCTTTTTATATCGTCGAATCTCGAGTCATCTCGGGTTTCTTCGACGATATATTGCAACGGGTTTGTGATCGGTCTAAAATGTGACATTCATTAACGAATTTAATATAATAATTAAACAAATTAAAAGCAAAATTTTAATATTAAACTCAAAAAAACACATAAATAAAATTAAAAAACGCCTCCATCAAAATACATACGCGCTTGTTCTAAAATGTTAAAATTAGTTTTTACTTTAGAGTCCCAATAATAAATAGAGTCCTGACATGTCAGTCATTTTCTATCCAAAACAGAGCCGGAAGCTTCAAAATTAATTATCACATATTTGAGTAAATATTTTTGAGTACATAATTATTGTTAATAATAGTTATGAATTAATGAACAATGAACAAACTTTGGACAGAAAATGTCGGAAGCAATCATCACTCTGCACACATGTCACGACCCTATTTATTATGGGGACTCTATACTTTATTCACTATTAATGCCATCTGTTACATGATTTTTTATTAACTTTTATTGGAAGTTATTATAATGGGTCCGATTTTACGAATCGCTAATTTTGACATATCTCCACGTTTCAAGGTCACTAGAATCCGAATCCATCGTTTTTAGCGTGATGTCTATGTGTGTGTTCGTTAGTTCCTTCGTTCGTTCGTGAATTTTTTTTCGTCTCGCATGTCTCGAGAACAAATGATGATATCAACTCCGGACTAATTTCATTAGATGCGTAATCAAAAAATGAAGACCGGATAAAGTTTTCAGCAAATTCGGATTAGCGGTTTGTTTTTTGTGATACAAAAATGGAATTAATTTTATAAACAACATAGATTATATGGATTTTTTACCATAACATTATTATATAATGGCCTAAAAACCTTCTGTGATGCTAAAAACGCCAGTAAATTATTGTAAAAATTAAAAAAAAAATACAGAAAGAAAACTAAACGGAAAAACGATATAAGAAACTTTTTGTGAAATATTTTTTGCCTCGCGTATCTTGAGAACAGAGCTTTGTATTTAGACTGAATCCATTGATCCATGTTCGTAGCGACCGTAATAATTCGAATTTCAATTTGAAATTTTGAGAGAACTTGCATAACTGTATGTACTTTAAGATAAGACCAAAAAAAAAATGATTTTTCCCAAAATTCTATCTACACTGTGATTTACCTTAATAATATTTCCTAAATGTATAAATCACGACGTCCTTAAAATCTCGAAATTATTATCTAATTTTCTCTATAAATTAATATAGATACTTACAATCGCTTGTGGCTATTCTCTAAGAGCATTATTTCTAATTACAGAAAAACATAATTACATTCCATTTACATGCCACAAGGAACATAAAAACAAATGTAAATAAATTAACCATGATCGTTGTTTTCTTAACATATAAAAAATTAACTATAGCATCATATAATGGGAAAATTCATCCAGAAAGTAAAAAGGTATAAAGTAGAGAAAAAATTACAAATGTCCATATTTTCATAAATAATTTAAAAGAATGAAGTATCTAAGTACATTATGTACATAATGTTAAAACAAAATACAAAACAAACAAGTGAAATATTCATAAAATAAACAAATGTTTGTGTGCGCTAACTACCCACAATTCCTCCAGGTACATCATTAAAATCATTAAATAAAAAAACATGTATATATGTTTTTAACAATTAAAAACATTTGAAATAAATGAACAAAAGAAGGTAAAATAAATGTAAAAGAGAAAATTTCTTGAATAAGATGGTTTTCTTTATTGAAAAAAAAAAAATAAAAAAATAAAAAAAAATAAGTAAATACAATTTACTTTATTATGTTTTAATCACTGCTTCTTAAAATTTAAATCAGAAATTAACCGAAAAAAACAATATGCTTAGGCAGTGGCACGTGCAGAGTGGTAGGTCACGGGGTTCGAATCTTACAACCTTCACAATTTCAGGTGAATATGTCGGTATAGTTCCTTAAGGTAGTCCCCCGAGACAGTTAGGTACAAATGTATATATAAAAAAAAAATTTCTTTCATCAAAAATTAAATAATTGTATTAATATTCTTCAGTTATTATATTTGTATACCACTTTTTTTTTAATTTCCGCGCGCTTATGTTGTAGCAATTTAAAAGCATTGTTGAAAAAGTGTTGTAAAAACGTTGTAAAATGATGTTTTTAAATTATATTTCAAAAACGGCGTAGTGAATAATTTTTATCTCATATTAAATATGGTTTGTAACTTTATATTTTATAATATATTAAATTTTTATCAAATTCCTTTGAACGTTTTCATTTTATTAAAAAAAATAATAAAGTTTTCCAATAAGAACCCGTGTTAAAATTACAAAACTTTGAAATCGTTTTTCTCAAAATTGGGGCGGGCAATTTTCTTTTGGAATAGGCTCGTATTATTGGTATTAAATTAAATAAATATCTAGAGAGGTTTCGTTAAAATCCTTTGAAAAAATCGTTTTACCGACCAACTACCTTAAGAAGACAGTTACAGAGATTCTTGAAAGGCTGTAACTCTATGAAAAATTATTGTACGGGGATGCAAAAACGCACATTTTGAAGCTTAAAGTTTTTGAGATCTTCCGATGAAAACTATTTTTAAAGCTTTTGGTGGCTCATTGCAAAATCAAAGAAAAAATCACAAGAAAATTTTTTTTTATAAAAATCGACTAAGCCAATATTCAGGCAGGGTCTCTGAGCTTTTGATGTTTTACAAGAAAAACTTTTTTTACCCTAATTTTGAACTGAGCCCTCCAATCCAAAATATTTTATATGGCGATTCTGTTAGGGGCCACTGTTTTCCCAAGTCTGCTAATGATAACGCATATTCGGAGATTAATTCCAAATTGAGATAATTACAAAAAATTTGTAAATTAAAAAAAAAGAAATACAAAAACAAAAACAGTGATTTATGAGATTGAAAAACGAAAATTAATTCAGTTGGGACAAAAAAGTATGTATCTATACCACTCACTGAATGAGCTTTTAACAAATTTAACAACATAATATATAAATCAATCATTTTCAAATATCTTTGGCGTGTAATTAATATGTTTTGTAGCATTTGTAACAAAAACAACAACTTTTTCAACTCCGTTTTTGTATTTAAAATTTTATGTTTGTTGTTTTTTGTTTTTGTTAAAATAAAAAAAAATTTGCTTTTAGCGAATTCTAATGAAATGCTAGAATGGAAAATTTAGCTGTTACAACGGGTGTCATAGTGAAAATTGAACAAAGCATCCTATTTTTACGAAATTTAATAAAAATGTTAAAAATTCCAAACTTTTGGGCGATTTCTTTTGCTCGACACAAGGTTTTCCAAACATTTTTCGTCAGAAAGATAGTTTTTTTACTAAAATTTGCTTAACTCGGAAGTTTTCGGAATTTTTTTCACAAATTCGGAAGAAGGGAAAATCACGTAAGTTTTTGAGAAAAATTAAAAAAAAAAAAAAAAAAAAAAACAATTTTTGTTAAGATTCAAATGTTTTTCGTAATTTTTATTATCTATGTATATAAAAGATAAATCCCACTCATCCTCTCACTCATCTATCACAAAATCGCCAGAGCTATAATACCTACAAACTTGAAATTTGGAATTTAGGTCCCTATCGGGTCGTAGACGTTCGCTAAGAAAGGGTTTTGCAAAATTTTTTGTCTAACCGTCGAAATTTACGAAAAACCGTAAAATATCAATTTTTTATTACAGTATACAGCAATCTATGGAGGATTTATAAGAAAATCATACAAATTTTAAATAGTAGCTAAGTATTTGAAAAAAAATAATAATTTTGGAATTTTTATAAGTACTTAATAAATATTTCTATAGATACCACCAATAATATTTTTACCTACGATTACTATGAAATTAGTTATTTACTGTGCAAAATACTATTAATTTGCATTCTATAAAGTATAAAGAAATAAACAACTGGACTGTCCAGCTATCCCAATTATCATCAATTGGCACGTCTGCTGTTTTCAACAAATTCCATACAGATGAAATTACCATCGAGCCGTTCTCGGTCATCCTGATATTAAAAATGAAATATGGACTTTACTTATCTGTCCTCAGTAGTTACGAGAAAACCGTAGCAGGTATCAAAACAAAGAAAAAAATGATGAAACAAGACTATAGGTAAAATTGGTATACCAATCAAAAAAAAAAAAAAACGATCCAAGTTAAAGTAATCCTGTAGGACCTGAGAACCCCCAATAAAGCCTAAAGTAAACGACTGAACGTATCATTACCAAATTTTTGGCTCTCCAAAGAATCCCAAAATAAATGGCTGGGCGGATCTTGACAAAATTTTTCTCGAATAATATTGAGATTCTGAAGAAAATGGACATGAGGCTAAAATTCCCCCGGTAGGCTTTTGCGGACCCAAAAAAACCTTCAAATAAACGATCAGATGGATCTTATCCAAATTTTTCTCAAATATCATTGAGATTCCGAAATAAATTAATGTGAATTCAGAAATATTCTCCAGAGCCCTGGGATCTCAAAAAGTCTCACAAATTACAGTGCTCTTAAAATTGTCAGTATGAATATCTAACTATCTACGATAAGATCTCAAGGTATGAAAATTAGACATGCTATTGAAATACGAATATAGCGAAGAATTTCAGTACCGTAAAACCGTCTAGACCCAGACAGGGAATCTACTCTGCACCAATCTTCAAATTAAATAATTTCTACATTAACCTGCAACAATAAACATTTGTTCTTGACGTCATTAGAGAGAGAAAAACCTCCTCTAAACAGCTGTACCAATAAAAACTAGGGATTTTAACATTTACTGTCTCATTTTACAGGATTACTATCCTACAGTTTTTCAAAGAAATAAAATGTGTGTCTAACTTAGACATGTGATTTTCATCATAATTGTTGTATTGTTTTAGTTTTGACATGTATGTGTTCAGAATTTTATCGCGCATCATTTAATGATGTTTGAAGTTATATTCGATGTATATATAAAAAAATACATGCTATATATATATATCCATTTAAACCCGGACACATCAGTTTATTACACTATGGCCGCGATTCGCACCAGTTGTGACTCCCACTGTCCATACGTTAATATCCCACCCAGAATTACGCGGTTTATGCCTCCTTCTGGTGTCATATCGCATGTTTACTTTATAGAGAGGCATACTATGCATTGCCCCCTCTCCCTTCCCACAAAATATTTTGAAGTCTTTGACAGGTTCAAAGACATCAGACGATATAAAACACTGTTCTAAACCCGACGGGAGAGGTTAGTTTGCATGTTATTACATTATTTAAGTAAGTGTCGGGGTCAAGACGGTCTTGGGGTGTAGACCCGGACACTTACTAATTATTTTTTATTTTTTATATTTTTACTTATAATGAAACAAATGGTAATATACGCTCTTTCTAATGGTAATACTTTTGTTGGTTATATGTATGAAGGAAACATGTATAAACATAAAACTATACCAAAAAATGTAAAAAAGTGTCCGGGTCTAAACGGTTTTACGGTATATCTGATTTGAACTTAAGGTGAAGTTGGAATGAATCCTCCAGCGCTATCGAATTAAACAACTCTATACTCTAATTAAACAACTTGACTGATTTTGATAAAATTTTATGAAAATTAGACATGCAATAAAAATATGAATATGACTTAAAAATATGAAAATATGAATAATACCTAAGAGTCGTCGAGCGAGCGAAGCGAAGCTCATAAGGAACTGATTTTGCACAAAATTTCAGAATATCAAATCTAAATGGACGTGTGCTCACATTATCCGTCAGTTACACTAAATAGGGCGCAAATTAAAAAGCTGAAGAAATTTGACATGAAAACTGTGAAAGATGAAAGTGACGTTAAACTGATTTCCTGGGGCTTTGGTGCCTTGAAGGGCCTAAAATAGAAACAATTCTAAAACTGCTGGTACAGATACCTATACTAAGTTCTTACGGTGCGGAAATTAGAAATGCTAATAAAATATGAAGATGGTTATTTTAGAGTCATTGGACGAGCAGGGTCAAGTACTATAAATAATAGATTTTGCACAGAATTTTAAAATATATGATTGAATTGTCGCAGCTAGTAGCATTATAAGGCTGGAAAAAAAACACACAAGATAGCATTTTGAACCATTTTTCTACGTAAATTAGCTTTCGAAAAAAGTGTAAAAAATATTTTGGTGTTTAATTTTTTTTATTCTAATTGATACAGACGGTCGGAAAAGACATTTTTACTCTCGGCAAAGTGTATTAAAAAATTTGGTTTTTGAACTAAAATACACGTATCTATGCTGTTCTATGTGATAGGGAATAATCCTAGGAAACTTGCTATGTTATGCATGATGCTACGACAGGGATATTTTAATTTCAAAATGTGAATTGTACAAAACTCTAAAGCCTGACGTCCATTGAATGCGGAAAACTGCGAAATGCGAGTCACTAACGTAATATTCGTCAGCAATTTTCAACAGTATGTCGAACATTTTTTTCAATGATGAACCGTTTATCTAATTTATTTTTTTTAAATTGCACAGTAAATACACAATGCTTATGATAACTAATCTGTATCTGAATATTTTATTGTTATACAATAATTTACAAATTAACAGCTAATGGAGCTATTCGATACACACATCGATTAATTCTAGAAAAAAAGAAATGTGAGAAATTGTTTTCGCACTCAGTTGACATTAGGCCTAACGCACCGGATTTTTTATTTTAAATAAACATTATTTTGAACTAGCAATGTTTCTAAATAGATAGCTACATATCAAAATAATTCTTATTATTAAAATAAAAACTAATCAAAATAAAAGCATTCAGATTTTTTTGTCTATTTTATAGAAAAACAAAAAATGTTACACAATATCCCCGGTCACAACATAGCGAATTTTTCAATTTTCCTCGAAAATAGTTAAGAGGAGATTCGTTTAAAAAAAAAATCAAAAATCAAAAAGTTATGAGCAGTTTAATGCACGCAAGTTACTATACTTAAATTCAATTTTAAAAAAAATAAATAAATAAAAAATTGGTTTTTTCTGGAAAGTACGTTTCTTGACATGGTTCTTCGTGTATCTCAAAAAGTATTTGACATATCGACATAAATCAAAGTGCATATTATTCCTCGATACTGTCATTTTGGTAGAAACTAGGATCTTTTGGTTCCGTAATATATTTTCAAAATAGGCGGCTGTTTATAGTCGAGAAAAAGCGGTGATTTTTGAAAATTTATTTTCAAAATACTATTTTTCACTGGTTTTTTATTTGTTTTTCTTAGATTCTAGTTAGTGCCATAACTGTATAATACGTATATTTTCAGAAAATTCTTGATTTTTTGATTTTAGTTCACTGGGGATTTCAGAACGCCAGGAACCATCAAGGTGAAGAAATCTCGCAGTGTCGACTTCAAAACCATTTATATATACTCAGCTCATTTTTGAATATTTAAAAAAGAAAAATTGTTTGTAATGACAAGACATGTAGAAAAAATGTTGCATGTTTATTTAATTTTTTTAATATAATATACTTGTATAAAAAAATAGTAATGAAAAAGGACTGATATTTGATGTTTTTTTTTTCGCGAATCTCCCCTTAAAATATAGAATAGCGCTTCAAAAAACTGTATATATTTTTTTATACTCGTAACGATGGTATAACAAAAATTTCAAAAAATTATAAAATAAAATAAAAATATTTTTAATTTTTTTTCTTTTTTTTTTGAAAATAGTTAAATTCTAATATTTTTCAATTATTTTCTAAAAAAAAAAAAATAATATATTTGAATTTTTTATTTATTTAAAAACTCATCCCCTGTACGTAATTTCGCCTACTTCTGTTAGGTATCAGTTGTTGTTTCAACGCATTCAATTGTGAAAGATTAACTTTTTTATTTTAGCGAATTTCCAGAATGGAATTCAGCTATTACAGCCACTGTCATGACGCGACTTTAGAATTCCCAGAATATTATTTTGAGGTCCCTAGAAACCGAAAATAATATTCACTAAAATTTATGTATTATATTTATATTTAGTCGCACACCTTTGGACAAGTTTGTTAGTCAGCTATGTCGAATGCCTGGAACATGATTTTTTTGGTTATTTTTCGTGAAAAAAAATAGTTTTTACCAAAATTTTCTCAAGTTAAAAAATTTTTGCAACATTTATTTACATCATTAGAAAGAGGAGGAAAAATCACTTAAAAGGGTGAAGAATCACAGAAAAACGGTATATTATAAACGGAAATTCGCTATGTTATGCAGGATGCTGCAACAGGGTTATTTTGCTTATTTTATGAATATGTTATTTCAGTTGGGGAGGCACAAATGTTGTGGACGCTCTCAAGGCATTATCCGGCTCTACACCTACACTTCTTTATAATTTTATTAAGTTAAAGTAGTAGTTTAAAAGTTAGTTAATTTTTATTTTGAAAAATAAAACGTATATATGTAAATAATATTTTTATTGTAATGACAAAAACCATGAAGCATTTAGGGACCATCCATAAAGGACGTCACACGTTAAGAAGGGGGAGGGGGTCGACGAAGTGTGACATTGTGTGACAAGGGGTCCTAAGTTTCGTGACGTCACATTTCAAAATCTTATACATCTAAGTGTTAAAATGTCAAATTTGAACGATTAACGAAAAACTTAAAAATATTTCCGACTCTGTCTGTATTGGCAGGGCCAACTTAGCCAATAGGCCACCCTAGGCCATGGCCTAGGGGCGGGAGATTTTTAGGGGCGGTAAATTTTTAAAATAGGGCAGAAAAATGAGTAATTAACGTTTTTTTCTTTTTGCTCGTCACTTATTTTTTTAAAGAGAAAGTTTATAAAAAAGGGTAGGAAAAGGGCCGGCAAATTTTTAAAACAGGGCAAAAAAATTTGTGATCGACGCTATTTTTAAGATTTCCTTTTTTCAAATAAAAGGTAGGGGCGGAATTTTTCAAGATGCCTAGGGGCGGACTCAGGGTTAATCCGGCCCTGTGTATGGGCATAAGGTTTTAATTGTATTGTTGACGAGAGACGGGATGGAAAAAAAAACAGTTTTTTTTTTTATATTTATAAAACAAACAGTTCAAAATGTTTTAAACATGTGTTCCTGTTTTAAATCATGTTTTTATTAATTTAATTTAAGCATATGTTTTAAACATTTTAAACTTGTTTTAAACAGGTTTAATTCCTTTAATTGAATCATATAGAAAAAACTTTCTCAAAATTCCAATATGTGACGTCACACTAGGGTGGGGAGGTCTCATAAATGTGACCAACTGTGACAAGGACGGGCAAGGGGTCAAAAATCACGACATTTGTGTGACGTACTTTATGGTCGACCCCGTATCATAAAGAAATTCAACAAATTTCTTAATTTTTCTCAAGAACTAGTTCACTTAGAAAAATGGTTTAAAAGTTTATTTTACTTACATAATTTTTTACACTCTTTTCAATGGTGTAAAAAAATTTTAAATAGTTTTGAATTCTGGACAATTTTTGCACCAAACCACCACAAAAATGCCGAAAAATGCCCAAAATTTAGGCTTCCAAAAATTCAGACATGTCTGACTGACAAACTCATCCAAATGTTTGAGACTTTCGACCTTTTCACCAAATTTCGTAAAAATGGGATGCTTCGATTGAGAGTTATTGCGCAGATACATAAATACATATATATCTGCAAATTTTAGTGAAGTCACATTCGGTCTCCCGAGGCCTCAAGACAAATTTCTCCCGTCATAGTTGTGAGCGCAGGTCTTACCATGAGAGTCGCTGTAATAGCTGAAGAAGCATAAAACCCCCACCCTGTATATGAATGAAAGTTCAATAACAGCGACAAAATTTGTTATGTCGATACCGAATTATCACCACTCACCGTATGGGAATAATTGACGTCGACACCACCGACGCGAGCCAGTCGAGTTGTTCAAAGTGATTCGAAGTGATTCGTGGTGTTGTTGTTCGTTAATAAATCATAAAATTAACAAGTTAATTAATTATTAATAATGGATGGATCGGTATAGACAAAGACACTTGAACACAGAACACACTCTGGCAAGACAACAAAAAAAGTACCTATCTTCTTCAAACAAGAACAGAAAAGTGAAAGAGAATATATTATTATACATAATCTAATGCTGTTTTTTAAGCGAATTTCCAAAATGGCATTTCTAATTACAGCGGGTGCCATGAAAAGATCTGAGCCCGGGACAATGGCAGAAATTTGTTTTGAGGCCTCGAGAAACCGAAAATGACCTTGACGAAAATTTATATATATATATATATATATATATATATATATATATATATATATATATATATATATATATATATATATATATATATATAAATGCTATAAAATTCGTTTATAGCATTTTCGACGTGAAATTTCACGCTCTTTCAAAATCCAAAATAAAAAGTAGGTCGTTCCATTTGAAAAACACGAGTTGACCTCAAAATGATCTTGAAAATGAGGTTCAAGGTTAAATTTAAGGTCACCATTTTATGTCCTCCTTCATACCTAACAACTTTTGTAAAGGTCTTTTTTTTGATAGGTGGCACCTCTGGCGAGATCTTTATATTCTATAAAATTCTATATATCAAATTTCATTATAATTTAGAGTAATTTTCTGAGGGCCGGATTCACCTCTGTGAAGGACCCGGGGCACTTCTCATGTGGCGCCCTTGGGAAATTTCCGAAATTTTAGAATTTTTCCGAAAAATATTTATGTTTTTGAGAGGTAAACCTTAATATTGTAGATACTTTATACATGATCAACGAGAGGGGTGAGGGGACGCCGAGGATGTAGCCGCAGAGCCCGAATTTAAAAAGCGAGCCCGTAGCTATTCGTCAGGCGGGTCGGTCAAAGGAATGAAAGCATTTTCGTTGGCTCGTCACTTGTATTTAGGGAGAAATTTTTAAAAAACGTTTGTTTCCTTGCGAGCCCCTTTGTTTCTTTTCACAACCCTGTCTTTATATGGACGTTACTCTCTACTAGTAGAAGAAATCTCATCGAAATCGGTGAGGGGAATATCAGCACTTTTGCTTTTAAATACGTAGGCTAATTGCAAATCATTTTCGTTTAATTCTCTCATTCCAAACAGGAATCAACCTATACCAGTTACAAATTTCTACATATTGTATAGGTATATTCATTCAAATTATTGATAGCAACCCATTACACTAATTGGTTCGATTAACTGACCGCCACGTTTTCAATGCGTCCAAAAAATTTCCGCTTACATTAATACGACAAATTATAATTAAACCCGCAACATCAAAATATAATATAAGCAATTTAGTGATGGGCATAATCGTATTTTTGTTAAATGAAAATATTATTTCGTGTTTGTGTTAAATGAAAATATTAACACAAATTTCGATTTAACAGAATAAAAATGTTAAACTGTTTTGAACAACAAAAAAGTAACATAATATTTGTGTAGAGCAAGAGAATGTTATAAGTAAGTAAATTAGATTAGAATATATATATATACCAAAATAGATATAATAAAAAAGATGAGAGTAGTTCTTATTATTAAACAAAACCGAAAAATTATGTTTTTTTCAGTTATTGGCGAATATAGTTTTATTAAAAGTTTAAAAATGAAACAATTTTCTTACATTTTAAGGTTATTTTGTTACAGATTCAGTTACAAAAAATCATGTAAGCTTACTAACATGTAAGATTGTATATTATATAATACAATCTCAAATAAGCTTACATGATTATTTTTAACTGAATCTGTAACAAAGTAACCTTAAAATGTAAGAAAATTGTTTCAATTTTAAACGTTTAATAGAACTATATTCGTCAACAACTGAAAAAATTTACAATTTTTCGGTTTTGTTTAATAATAAGAACTACTCTCATCTTTTTTATTATATATATTTTTGTAGATATATATGGACACAAATAAGAATTGTTACAAAGAACTGACTTACTTTGCGTTTTTTGAGTCTCATTTATAATAATATATGAACAAAATCGTTATAATTTTTGACGACTTTCAAATAGCTTAAGTTTCAGTGGAATTGGAATATTGAATAAAAATGTTTAACAACTAATTCTGATAAATCTGAAAAATTGACACAAAATGTATGTCCTCTTGTGTGTTAAATCATTGACACACATCTTGTGTATAGATTTGACACATATGCTTTGTGTTAAAATAATACAAAAATTGAGTAGACCCTTTTGGACATGTGAAATGTGTTAATTTTAACACAAATTTTTTCACTGTGCATATATATATATATATATATATATATATATATATATATATATATATATATATATATATATATATATATATATATATATTTATATATATATATATTTATATATATATATATATATATATATATATATATATATATACATATATATATATATATATATATATATATATATATATATATATATTTCGAATTACTTACTAGTACCAAAAAAATTTTTTCGCTTAGCCTTTAGCTCCGAATTCTCAAACTGTATCCGAGACCACAAAAAAAACACATTTATGTCCTGGGTAAGTAATATACTATTAACACTTTACAATCAACATTTTTCGCATTTAAAAATAGCCACAACAACCGGAGAGGCCGATCGCGACCAGTTATCACACTTAAGTGCGATCTTACTGCAAATAGGTACCGACCAGTAACCAACACGACAAACACACTCTGTGTGTAATGATATCTGTAAACATTTATAGATGAACTAGCCGTATATCCACCTGATGGGGTTTACCATCGGCAACATCTCAGGATATCAGTCAGTGTTAAAGATTTATGAAAGTAAGATATTTTTTTTCTTTTAATAGCAAAATGACGAATTTCCATACAAATTTTCATTCCGTATTTAACCCACTTAGGGGACAAATATTCAATAATCCCTTCTTAGTGCGCACTTACGTTATATAAGGAATTTCTGTGTAAAATTTCATTCTTCTAAACCCAACGGCTTAGGCTGTACGTTGTCTGTCTGTCAGTCAGTCAGGTACAGAAAGGAAGCCCCCGGTGTGGTGCAAGGGGCAAAGCCTCTATCGGGGGTCCAGAGGAGGAGTCCCCTGAATTAAAAAAAAGTTATTCATTTGCAATAGTCTTTAAGGGCATCCAATGGGAAGTTGACAGTGTGGGTAGACCTGTCCCCCAAATGTTTTTATATATTTTTATTATCATTATCAGTAGGTATATTTGTCTGTTATTATTTTTATTAAAAATGTGTATATTTACAGTCACACATGTTGAATCATTATGAATGAATTTATTTATTTAAAATTATTTTTTTTAATTCTTTAAAAATATTGCCGGGCCCCGGGGAAAGCTTACTGTGAAAGTGCACGGAACTTACACGATTAAATAACAAGGGCACACACAAGAGTAGATAACGTATTTACTGTTTTTCAGTACAATACGCAACAATTTATCTATTTTTTTTTTCAGTTATCCCAAGCAAATTTGGATAAGATTTGGCCCATTGTATTGATCGATTTTTTAATTCAAACTACCCCATCACTACTAATAAAGTATGCACTGACTAACTAAAAAAAAAAACATGTAAAAAAAAATGTTATTTAAAAACGAAATCCCATTACCGCATTATATCATGATATAGAGATAAAACCAGCAACCAAGAATAGACAATTTCGTTGTCGACTTATAGTAGTGCACTTTTAATTGAGGTTAAATTGATAATAAAGCACAGAGTAATACTGCAATTGTCGCACTATATATGCATACGTATAAAAAAAAATGAAAACTAAGAATTTAACTCCGCCTCGAAAAATAAATGAAATACGGTTGAATTTTATTTTGTTTTTTTTTTTTTTTGTTTTTTTTAGTATTGCCGCTTGTAATTTGGAAATGTGAATAGCGATGCAATGATTAGTCGTGTTAGTGGTGGTTAGAGTGAGACAAAACGATTAGAATTTCACCTTTGACCTATAAAATGAAAAATAGAAGAAATAATGCTTTTGTATATGGCAAGTGGGTATACCTACATATATTTCAGTAAGTACATATACATTTATCAAGGAAATTGTTGAGGTATAATTTATTTATACATATACAAGAAAATTGTAACGTCTAAATATTTAATTAGAGGAACTGGTAGTATTGTAGATATCATTATATACAGTTGTTTCCATGAAAATTTTCGTTTAGCAAAAATGATTCGATTTTTTGTTATTCAAAATAAAATCATATTAAGGGGGACCACTAGTGTGATATTTGGAAAAAATTTGAAAAATTTTTTTTTGCTTGCTTTGATAGTCTATACCTTTAAAAATAACATACTAAAATTTCAAGTGGGTATCTCAAATAGTTTTTGAGTTACAGCCATCTGAAGAGTGAATTCTGATTTTCATTGTTAACATACAAGGAGAGGTTCCGGCCTGGGAAATTCACTTTTGGACGAAACTTGGAATATTAATAGTATACGTTTAGGGAGTGAACATAGTAAAATAGTAAAACGCACTAGCCAGCCATTCTCGAAAAAAATACCCTTAAAGTTTTAATAATTTTTTTAATGTAATTTATAGAAATTTAATATGATCTATAATCGAGGTAAAATTGGCTCAATTGGTTAGAGCATTGGTCCATGTCCTGAGGTCACGGGTTCGATGCCGGGTCCTTCCAGTATTTATTTTTTTTTTAATTTAATTTAAAATATTGAAATTAATAATATAACACACAAATGCTAATTGTAACAATGTGAATAATTTATATTTGAAAATGCCGTTAGCGTTAAATGCTACTTACTGTTAGCGGCTGTTAGTATAAAAAAATCATTAACATTAATTTTTACGGCTGTTATTCTCCAAGTATAGGGATAGGTTAAATCTAGTGAATTTCAGAGCACTAGAATTAACCTACCCTATACTTGGAGTATAACAGCCGTAAAAATTAATGTTAATTATTTCTTAATGCTAACAGCCGCTAACAGTAAGTAATAATGTAATTTCATAGTTATATTTTATTGTTAGAAATAAAATTTTCGTTCTAATGTATATATTGCAAAATTAACCAATAATTTTCAAATGTAAATTATTTACATTGTAACAATTAGAATTTATATATTGTATTATTAATTTCAATAATATTTTAAATTAAATAAAAAAAAAAATTTTTAAAAAATTACTGGATGTACCCGGCATCGAACCCGTGACTTCAGGAGGCCAAGTCTTGAAAATGTGATAAATATATCACAATTTCACTGTTGTTATTTTTATCACATTTGTAATTTCACATACCACATGTGAAATCAAAGAAAAGCAAGTTTTGAAATCATTGTGTGATATTGTGAAAATGTGCTTACACGTACAACGCACGTACCACATGTGTTAAGTATAACCACATATAACTATGGAAATTACAAATTGCATAAAATTTTTTGTTATGTCAAATCAGAAAAACAATATTTGACATTTCAAACTGTCAAAAAATGCACAGTTTTATTAATCAACAATTTCTTTTCTTAGTTACCTATAAAAAATGAATATTATTTTTTCTTATTCTTAGTTACAAAACAGCTATTGAGATACATAAAATTATTAAACTTTGAAAACTTTTGTTAATTCATTAAACATTCTAGTAAACCTAAATTTCGCTAATTATTTTAAAGATTCTTTTAAAATTAGTCTCATTTAATCATTTTAGTTATATATGTACGAAATTTCCCAACTATTCCCTTGAAGTTCCAAATTTAGGGGTTAATATTACCTCTTAGAAGCGTTTTACATAGATAAATGAAAACGCTTTTAAATATTTCTAGATTTTTATGAAGAAACATATAAGGCTCGTATTCAAAGCGCAAATCGGAAAAAACTCCTAGAGAAAATTTCCATGTAGATACAGCCCTATTTTCATTTTTTTTTTTAATTTATTTAGAAAAACTGAAGTCAGTTCAAAAGTAAAATATGGTCAAATACCTAAATTCTTTAAATACCTTTAAACAATTGATAAAATAGGAGGGTTAAAAATCTAAACCTACATTCACCACCAATAGACTAATGATAAGTGTTAAATAAATGTTCAAAATGGTCAAATTTTAAATATTAAAAATATTTAAAGTTTTAATTACTTTGTCAATTTCATAAAAAATAATATTCTTCTTACTTAACGTGTTTTCAACTCTTTCGACCATCATCAGAGTCAAATTTTAAAAAAAATATTTTGTTAAAATTCAGTAAAATTTTAATAAATTTAACAGATTTAAGTTGTAATAATTTAAAATTTATGAAAAGACGTGAAATTTCCAAAAATCTGAAGATATTATTTGCATTTTATTTAAAAAATTAATTGGTATCACATGTGAAAACAAAATAGCACAACCTACATAGCTGTGGTTATATTTCTGTTGATAATTATATCACTGTGAAATTAATAACCACTAAATTTTGTGATAAAATATTCAAGACTTGTAACTGAAAAAAAATGTGTTAATTTCTCACATGACGTCATTTTTCCACATGTGTTATGTGATATCTAAATTCAAGACTTGGCCCCCAGGACATGGATCAATGCTCTAACCAATTAAGCCAATGTCACCTCGTTTATAGATCATATTAAATTCGTATAAAAAGCATTAAAAAAAATTTTAAAATTTTAAGGGCATTTTTTTCGAGAAAGGCTGGCTAGTGCGTTTTATTTTACTATGTTCACACTCTAAAGGTATTCTGTTAATATTCCAAGTTTCGTCCAAAAGTGAATTTCCCAGGCCGGAACCTCTCCTTGTTAGAGGTATTGAGAAATGTATGAAGGTTAATAGTTCGGGAGTTTTTGGACGTGGCTGCCAGTCACATGTTGTGGAGCAGCTAGACCCTGGTTTATTAAACGGTAATTAAACGACTCATCTAGTTTTACAATGACCGTTATAGTGAATACATCGTAAATAATTTTAGTAAAAATTTTCAGTGATTAAAACTAAAAGGTAAGATAAAGAAAAATTACCTTTTTCAAATTTGCTGCAGTTATAACTCGAAAACAAATCATCCGATCGATTTGATTCTTATTGCAGCTTTTTTATATATGGTCCTTCGTACCATGAACCTTCAGTTTTCCGATCGAATAAAAAATGTAATTTGATTTGCAGGCCAAAAATCATCAAATTTTCGCGCAAAATTTGAAACTTTTTTTTAAAAACTCCGCCATTTTGTTAAATTTCAACTTTTTTTTCGATTGAGGTTCACGGCACGGGCAATACTTTCTAGTTTAATAGGCTTTTTGGTTTTTTTGATTTCAGGCACTGTGAAGGTCGCTATCACTGCAGCAGTGGGGAGACTTTTTTTTGGAGCCTTAGGAGATCTCGAATAACTCATTGAATTTTCAATTTTTTTGTCCAAAAATTTTATCTTGATTTTATTATATATCAACGAATATATCCTTAATAACTTACAACATTCGATACAGTAGTTTTCTTTTAAAAAAATTCCCAAAAATCACCGTTTTTCAGACGGCTACACTAATGGTCCCCCTTAAACGTTTTTAAAGACGTTTTTGGTAGAAAAAAAGGTGGCAGCGCAATTGTAGGGCTTTGCGGTCTCGTTTTTATTTTTTGAAACGTGCTGAAGGGTAGAGGTTGGGGTCAGTAACTGAAGAAGGATTAATATATAAGCTTTTATTCCGTTCCGTTCAAAGGTTACAAAGAATCAAAGTTTATTTTACGAATTCGGGAGTAGATGGGAACATTTTTAAGGAGTTATCGAAAATAAAGTTGTTGAAAATTGGAATTTTTCGAAATTTTGCCCCCTGTCTCCCCAAAGGTCGGGGAAGTTCATATTTCAAGTGACCCCCACGCACTGCCGATTGGAAGTATGCCAGAACTGTTCCCTTGTTGGAAAAATGAAAAAAATTTTTGAGTTCTGATAAAAAAGATAAGGGTCTTTGGAAAAGCCACAAAAATTCATCTAAGCCGCGTGACTTGTGAAAGGAATTTTGTCTTTCTTTCCTCTAAGTTTCATCGATTTTCATCAACAAGGTCCGGAAGAAATTGAAAAAAACCAAAATTTTTTAACTTTTCCAAAATGTTAAGATTGGCAATAACTCCAGAACCACTACACAAAATGTGTTAAAATTTTGCTCCTGTTAATAGTTCCTTCACATTTGAGTCCCTTGAGACAACGTATAATTTCTCTAAAAAAAATTTAAACTTTGAAGACCTGCACAGCTCATGAATGAAGTCGAATTTCAAAATTCGAGCTCCGTTACTTCGCCCACGGGGTCATTTTCTATTGAGAGGCACCTCATTAAGTTTGACTGGGTAGGTACTTTTCACAAAGATTACCCTTATTATAATAATATATAAAAATAGTATGCTGTAAATTTTTTTTACGGCTAGTAATTCCCGAAAAAATATTCTTGCTGAAAACTCACAGACTTCTAACGTGTTCACCTTGCAGTCATGTACTAGAATCTATCTACTCATCTAATAAAACCGGACTTTCCGGCCTTGTTACGTAAATAGCTTCCATGACATTTACGCTTTTATTTTAGAATTGGAATTTTTGATTATCCACTGACGATGATGAAATGATCAATTTTATTTACTGTACCAATAACTTTATTTTGTTTTGTTTTTTCTTATCCAAGTTTGACAAAAGTTATTATGTCGTCAAATAATCGATTGGGTTTGTTGGAACTACACAGAAAGGGTGGTTCCGACTGCACAAAAATATTTGAAATGAGTTTCCGCCTTCCAATTTTCGAATGGAAAATTCAGCTATTACAGCCACTGTCACGGTAAGATTAGAATCCGAGAGTATTCACCAAAATTTATATGAATGAAATATGGTGAAGAAGCTGAAATTCGGAAAGTCTTGGATGCGAGTTCGTACAGGTCAATCCCATCCAGTTCTCCCACTCACTACGATCGTGCTCTCAACTTCGCTCTCGTGGGCAATCGACAATTTCCCGCCCTTATTGCACAATATACTATATTATAATAGTATTTTACAATATAAGTTCGGTAAGTTGCTTTTACTGATCGAGAAAATCTTGTGAAAACGAGACCCGCAGAGTCGAGTTTTTGCAGTTTTCGAGATCAGTAAAGGTACTTAACGCATGGTGTACTGTATACAATTTTTTGCGCGATCTATTTAAAATAATTAAAGTATAAAAATATATTAAATAAAAATTAAAATTCGGATAATATAGGAGAAATTTATATTTCCTTGTTATGACATAAAATGCCATATGAATAAATATTATAAATATTTATAGCAACTAATACGAATCTTTGTAGTGACAATTAACAACTAAATTTGTAAATAAAAAATTGTGTCAATATTTCATTGGCGTGAGTATCTTTTTTTGAATTTTCAGTTAAAAAATTGAGGAAAATATATAGTTTGTTAAACTATAATATTAGTGAAAATAATGAAGTAAATGAAACATTTTATTTTTGGCTGCAAATTTATTCTCGTAAAATGAAAGGAAGATTATGCAAACCACAGAAAATTTTAATGATTGAACAACCTTTTGAAATGTCAATAAAATATGAAGGCTAATGTCAACAATAATAATAGTAATGTGCAAACTAGTGAAAATTTTCTTATTATCGATTTATTTTCCAAATTTTTCAAAGTGTATTTTTAATTTCAACATAAATAAATAATTACAATCATTTTTGAGCTAATTTCACTTACCACGCATCTACTTCACTTACCGCACTGTTATTTTTTGGTTTCCATGGATATAAACAAAGGTTGGGGAAATGTAACTTACCAGCATTGTCAACAACATCGGTAAATGCATGAAAATACACGATCGTGCAAAAAAATATGTTTCGACACTTACGTAACTATCAGGCAAAAATCCCAAAATCATTTTTTTTTCTCGTCCAATGGACTAGAATTGAAATTCTATTGTTTAAAAAGAGTTTATAGATAAATACAAAAAAATAAATAAATAAATAATTCACTGTCGAAAAATTTACTTTATGAAATTTCATATTTATAATTATTTTGTCTAATTTCACTGGTTAAAACCTCCAACGCGTTTTCAGTCTTTCGGCCATCCTTAGAATGAAAATGTTTAAACTGTAAAATTTAAACAGAAATTGACCTTCTGGTAACCAAGAGATCCGGGTTCGAGTCCCAGCCGATCCAGTTTGGTAATTTTTCAAACACTATGTCAATTTTAATTAACATAATGAATTGGCCATTTGCCAAAGTACATCGAGTGTTCAAGTATCAGCCAAAGCTGGACATTGAGTGAACATATGAATATTGGTGTATGTTTAAATACGGATAAAAATCCGCCATACACTAATAATGTTTCACAGGCACTCGATAACATTTGAAATTAAAAGTATAAAAAACTGCGTCTCGCATTAGAGAGAGGTTGTGTTTGATTGATTACTGAATTGGAGTGGCACTCGAACAAGTGATCGGTGGCCTAGTTGGTAAGGCGCTTGGCTGGTAACCAAGAGATCCGGGTTCGAGTCCCAGCCAATCCAGTTTGGTAATTTTTCAAACACTATGTCAATTTTAATTAAAAAATTGACCAGATTAAAAAAATTATCAAAATATGATTAAAATTAACTAAACCCTCTTTTTGTGCCATAAATCCTGAGCGACATAGATCCTACATCAATCAAACAACACGTGTCCACCTTTCGAATGGCACGTGGGAAGTTTTTATTTATATTCCTTCCCCAAAGCGCCTTCAGTCATCTCTGTGTAATGTTCGTATATAAAAAGTTTACCGGCATATACATATAAATATTTGTATACATATTTATTTTTATACCACTTACTGTAATGTATATGTATACCCAATTAATTTTGTATATCGTATTAGTGCTCCCATAGTACAAAATCATGCCCGGTAAAGAAACTTCAATTTAACAAAATCAAATCAATAGCAATTGATTCCGAAAATACGAAATGCCCGCTGGACTACTAAATTGTTGTCAAATTGTATTTTTAATGAAATTTTTAAATTGTTTAAAAAAAAAATCAATGTACATTATCTGACACCTCATTAAAATTTACATATTTTGTTCTAAAATAGCCTGTCTGAACTTTTTCTTTTATTAATTAATGTCTAACAGATATTCTTTAATTAATTACTCCTATTATTTTCGATAAACTTGCCTTACATAACACCCTCAATGGTTTTTTTTTTTTTAAATTAAACTTTACTGATATTCTCTACGTATTAAAATTGATCTATCTGATAGAAAACGTTATTAACCATGGTAGACTTCATGTCCAATATTCAGCCTTTCACGCATGAGATGAATAGCAGTTTATGGCAATGGTATCTTCAAAATATATTTTTTATTCTTAAACTTAAGTTTGAGACCGCTTGCATGAATTATATTTAAAAAAATATATTTCAGTTTGTTAAGTAACCATCACAGTGTGATCGGCCGAAAAATATTCAATTCTCGAAATTTTTTTCGAATGGATAGGATGGGGGAATGGGGATGAATTTTTTTTTTGCGATTAATACCACTATTTAACGATACAAGAATATTGTTTTTTTATTCATTTTTATTTATTTTTTATAATTATTATTTTTTTTTTTAAAAAATGTCTTAAAAAAAATAAAGTAAAAAAAAAATGTTTTTTAAGAAAAAGCTTTTATTTAAAAATGGGCTAAAAAAAATGAAATAACTACTGAGTGAAGTTTGAAGCAATATGCAACATAAATTATAAAAGCTTGAGGCGTTATCATTAATTATTTCTGTTTTGGATATAAATGTAGCTATTTTACTTTTCAGTACTTACCAAACTTAATTAAACGCCTCAAGCTTTTATAAATTATGTTGCATATTGCTTCAAACTTCACTCAGTAGTTATTTCATTTTTTTAGCCCATTTTTAAATAAAAGCTTTTTCTTAAAAAACATTTTTTTGCTTTATTTTATTTTCTACTCTTTAGTTTTGATCTGAAAAAAAAAATCATATAGATTATCAATCTGTTGGTAAGCTGCTATGTTCCTATGGAAGCTATTTTTTTTTTTTTTTTTTTGAAATTTGAAAAAATGGCGGCGATTTGAATAAAAAGTACAATTTTTTTTAGTTTTGCGTGTGACAAAATAGGAAGATTTCAAAAAGAAAAAGCTCCTATAGATACAAAGCGCCTTACCTACAGATTGATAATCTATTTGATCTTTTTTTTTCAGATAAAGACTGCGGCCGCAATCGAGGGCACCAAATATCGCCCTTTTTTAAAGATACTTTTTTCAAAAAATTTTTCTTTTTCTTTTCAATTGAGGTTCATAGCACGGGCAATACCTTGTAGTTTAATAGGCTTTTTGGTTTTTTTGATTTCAGGCACTGTGAAGGTTACTATCACTGCAGCAATGGTGCAACTTTTTTTTGGAGCCTTGGGGGATCGCGAATAACTCACTGAATTTTCAATTTTTTGGTCCAAAAATTTTACCATGAATTTATTATATATCAACGAATATATCCTTAAAATAGTAAAACATTCCATACCGTAGTTTTCTTTAAAAAAATTCCCAAAAACCACCTTTCTTTCAGGCGATCACACTAGTGGTCCCCCTTAAAAAAAAAAAACAGTATTGAGGGTGTTATGTAAGGTAAGTTTATCGAAAATAATATATAATTGAGAAAGTTCTATCGGAAATAATGTATACGTTGCTCATTTCATAATTTCCGCGTTATTTACTATCGATTTAGCTTTTTTTTTTTTTAATTTGAGATGTTTCATTAGGTTTGGTTTTTTGCTATGGGAACTTGGACTATACATGCATGTAAAATAGTATACGTTGCGTATTATCAATAAGTCAGATCTTCATTTTACGCACCGGACGGACGTCACTGTACATACTTCACGATGTTCTACGCTAACTACGCACAACAGCTGTCAGTTTTATAATCCTTAGCACGCATTAGCTTATGCTAGGTATACATCACTAATGACACATAGATAACTGTACAAATAACCCCTTATACCATAGGGACCAACGCTGAAGAGAATTTAAATATCATAATATGTAAGTATTATGTTTGACTAATGTGTTACAATTTCACGGGAGATTTAATTTCGTCAAAATCTTTCACTTTGCTATTAAGGGGAACTTCTTCACGAGTGTTCTAAAAATTAGGTGTTTTCTTAATTTCCTTACATGCTTAATATTCGGCCCTGATAATAATCCTCGAAAAATAGGTGCAAAATGATTACATATTTTGATGTTAAGGATGTTTGGAGAGATACAATCGGGGATAAAAGTACATAAAATTGAAAATTCGTGAATAATTGTGTTGTATAACAAACTATGAGGTAAATAAATTGTTATCGTTGCTAAATAATAGCTATTACTACAACTGCTTGTACAATACATAAAATTATAGCTCTCAGCTGACTACAAGAGCTGAGTACATTCTGAGGATTGTTGGAAGGAATTTCAATATGGTACAAGACGACTGAAAATTTAGTAGAATGTTCCTCATTAAATACTGAGGCCCCTATGAAAATTCCGAACCAATTCACCAAACCGTTAAAAAGTTATTTAATCTGTTCTGTCGTCGAATTTCGATAAGAGTACGTGTAAAATTACAGTTTTTTTTTTTTTCAATAACTTTTTAACGGCTTAATGAATCGGTTTGAAATTTTCTCAGGGGCCTCAGTATTTAATGAGGAACATTCTACTAGATTTTGAATCGTCTCGTCTCTCTACCATTTTGAAATTCCGCCCAAAAATTTTCAGAATGTACCTACTTAGCTCTTGTAGTCAGCTGAGAGCTATAATTTTATGTATTGTACAAGCAGTTGTAGTAATAGCTGTTATTTAGCAAAGGTAACAATCTATTTACCTCATAGTTTGTAATACAACGCAATTATTTACGAAAGTAGGTATAGGGACGACTGGGGACGTATGTACGATTGCCTAAATTCAGGGGCAAGCAAGAATGAGTAAATATGTTGGTCTGTGACGTCATCAGATGGGGATCTCAACCGGTGTTGATTACTGGTTTTCAACAGAGCAGTAACTGATTTCAATCGGTTGTTAATCGCTATTAACCAAAGCAGTAACAACTCAGTAACTGCTTTTAACCGACCAGTTGAAACCAGTTACTGCCCTGTTGAAAACCAGTTATCAACACTGGTTGAGATCCCCATCTGATGACGTCACAGACCAACATATCTATTCATTCTTGCTTGCCCCTGAATTTAGGCAATACGTCCCCATACCTATACTCACGAATCTCTAATTTTATATACTTTTATCTCCTGATTGTACCTTCCATACATCCTTAATCGTACTCGATGACTGACATCTTCTTCTGACAATCACATAATATTTCATCATCTTCTGTCTGTCAAAATGGAAAAGATGACATCAAAAGTATTACAACCATAAAAATGTTTTTCAATGTTTGTACGACTTATGTTCGGTTTTAAAAAAACCATTTCACGAAATACTTATAAAATATTTCGTTTTATCGGTTTTACTGTTGTGCACGAGTTTCGAGGTAGGTATAAAATTTATTTTAACGATAACACTGTCACGTTTCGTCGAGTTCCATACACGAAATTTGGTAAGCGGTAGACATTTTAAGGGCACTGTGCCAAATATCGACCATCGCACTGCTACTACACTTTTAGTTCTATATTTCCGGCTTTCTTTTCAAAGGGTTCCGAAGAAACATCTCAGAATCCATAATTCTTAAATTTACTTGAGATACGTTTCCGTAGTGGAAACTGGAAATAAAAAATTTTTTTCAGGAATCCTTTTATCATTTTTCATTGTTAAATCGCGTTTTTACAAAATGCTGAAATTTATTCTGATGTTATTTTTACCCCGTCCCCCAACCTAATTTGAAAGTTATGTCGGTTAAAGTAGGAATACAGATCTCCAGTAAATGAAACTTTGCAAAGACGACTTTGAATATCGCTCTGAAAATTCGCTCTGAGTATATTCTTGAGATATTTTACTAATATTCTAGAAATAAAAAAAATTTTAAAATATTTTTTTTCCATTCCAGAGGTATTTCTCCCCTTAAAAAATATTCCCCAAAAATTCAAATCCAAAAATGGATAAATTTTCGTTCATCATAAATAATTGCAAGAATTTAGAAGATTTTTTAAGTTGAGACTCGTCTTTAACCACTTTTCATTTTTAAACCTCGTTTAAAAAATGCTGAATACAAAGTTTATGACTTGTTTTTTTTTAATTTGGGAGGAGGGTCTTCCAGACAACAGATATTTTAATAATTTTTTTTAAGAAACTGAATACAGTTATTGTATCAAATTTACGCAAAAAAATGAAAAAATGGCGGCGGTACAGCTGTTCCAAGTTGACTCTTTTAATTTGCGCCGTGGAATGTTCAGCCTCTTGCAATCAACTGAAACCAATCGGACAAAAAAAATTTATTAAAATAAGTCATTACGCTTTGCATATACATATTTCTGATGAAAAAAAATAATTTTTTTCACAATTTAAAATCAAAAAGAAAAAAATTCACTTTTTTTTTATAAACAAATTGTTATAAACAATATTTATAGTAATAATTTATGCAAAATTTTAGGTATATGCAAAGGTCAATATCTTAATGAATATCTGTACAAAATTTCAAGTTAATACCTTAATAACTTTTTAAGTTATGTTCCACGGCGCGGAAAAAGCCTGTTTTAGGAAAAACGCTATTAAAAAGTTTTCGTTCTTGAAAAGTAGAGTTAAAAGTAGTTTATCGTTACCTAAGATAATCTTTCTATTGGGCTCAAAACATTGGAAATATATTCTTTGAGGTTCAAATTAACTTTTAAAGCAAACAAAAAAATGAAAAATTTGAAAGTTCTGGCGCACTCTCCCCGCTTAAGCGGAATATTGCGCCACTGTGCTATATATTATCCTGAAAGCTATGAAAAGCTCTAGCCACTGAGGTACCCTGACTTAATGCGTGTCCAATACGTACTTGACGATTTTTTTTTTGTATTTCTTTATTAGAAAAATTACATTAACAGATATAGATAAATAAATCGGTAAAAAAAGTAGGAAGGATATTTAAAAATAGAACTATTATATTGATTTTATCCTTTATAATATTTTATTTATACTTAACAAATAGTTAATAATAATTACATGTCATTACATGCAGCTTGCGGACTTAAATAAAATGTGATTACAGCAAATCCAACATCAAACAAATGACAATGTTTCTTTTTGTAGTTTAATTGAAACTCTCCAAATAATTATGGTAAAACTTTATACAACTAATGATAGCGTTTTTTATTCTTTTTTTTTTTTTGTAATAATAACTGCAGTATCACTTTCTATTTGAAATTAGAATGCAGTAATACAAAAGAATGAATCAATATTTTTGTGTAGTAATCCATAGACTAAATGAATTTTAAACACCCCAATTGGAAAAAAAATGCCACGCCATGCCAGTGTGGTTGTAAAAGGTTTGTACCGTACAAAATGGGCATCCTAATTCGCTACACATGACACGAAACCATAATGATTTCGTTGTTGCAACTACGAAACCTTAAAAATTTTAAAAAAGTCCGAATACTCACAAGTGATACAGCTATGTATGTATTTATTATGGTTTTTGGAGCTTTTATATTAAATTGTTAAACTTTATTTAAATGTTTATTATTTATTAACATTCAAATTTTATCGCACCTGTTATTGTCAGTTGTTGCAATACAATGCAATTTTGTTCAAAATTTCGAAGAGAAAGCGACGTATCACTTACAAACATTAAACAATAGTTAGAATAAATGTGTCATAAATAAACTATATTCACAATATTATTAAAATAAGTAAGTTTAATATGAAGTTCAACAAAATATAGGTCAAATCAACTAAAAGTGGTCAGATGTCATTAACAAATGAAGCAAAATTAGACGTACAATTGTAAGTTACTAAAGTAACTAATTTTAAAATAACAAAAAGAAAAACAAGTTAGAAAACTAAGTACGTGTTGTTTTATGACGTCAGATCATTTTTACTTGATTTCATCTTAATTTAATTTTATTATACAACAACTAGAATTCCCCAAGGATTACTTAATTAATTTTCTCTTACACATCTTTTATCTAGATATTCATTTGAAGATCTTTTATCTACTGCTAAACGTACATTAAAACTAGGCTTGTAAGTTACATCAAATATTCGATAACAATTCGGTATTCGGGCGAACACGAAAGAGTGGGGAAAAATACGAAATCTGCCGTATTTATTTACTTATGTCAATTTTTAAAAAAAATACAAAATACCATCTAGTATTCGCCGAATGTTTGGCTATTCGGCCATGGTGCTAACCGAATGTTCGGTATTCGGTCGAATAGGGCATTCGTTTCAAGCCTAAGTAAAACTAATTCATGTATAGACTTATAGAGTTGTATTAATGGTAAACAAACCAATAAAGAAATAAGTCAACGATTGTTACAATTCTCAAGGACTTCTTGCGTAGTAGTTTTAAGAATGATTTTTTGAATGCTGTCACCCTAACGAGTGACCAATTTCATAAACAGTAAGTGATTCGATTCTGTAAATTAATTTTCCACAACGAATGAATTGTGACCCATGACAAATTGCTGATACAAATGAAAAGTTTTAAAAAAAGAAAAATTCGAAAAAAACCAATAACAATTTATTTCTCTTAACGTAGTTGCTCTGAGATAGTCAGGTACAAAAGTATATCTCAAAAAAAATTTTCTTTTATCAAAAATTAAATAATGTATTAATATTGTGCAACTATTATATCTGTATACCACTTGTTTTTAGCGAATTTTCAGAATGAAAATTCAGCTATTACAGCAGCTCTTATGGTAAGACCTAAGCCCGGGACTATGGCAGAAATTTGTTTTGGAGCCTCTAGAACTCGAAAATCTACTTCACTAAAATTTATATATATATATATATATATATATATATATATATATATATATATATATATATATATATATATATATATAGATATATATATATATATATGTATTTATGTGTGTACGCGATAGCTGTCGAACGAAGCATTTAATTGTTACGAAATTTGGTAAAATCGTTAATTGTTCAAAACGCTTGGATAAGTTCGTTAGCCAGACACATCCGATGCCACAGACCGGATATTTTGGGCTTTAAAGTCTTTCTTTTGTGTTTTTGATCAGAATTTAAAACTTTTTCAAAAATTTTATTACATTATCAAAAATATCGTAAGAAGTTATATCAGAGAGCTTTTTATACTTTTCTTCTATATAACGTCGTTCTTAAGAAAAATCAAAAATAATCCCGTTTTAAAAGTCTCTTTTTATTTGTTATTTCACTCTACCTCGTTTGATTTTTCTATTTAATATATATTGTGTTTATAAATGTGTCTAAGGGTGTTTCGTCACTAGTTATTTCTATTACCTAAATATATGTCAGATTTCTTTAATTAAATATTATGAATAATGTCTTAATAAATTTATAAAGTTATATTATAAATGTTAATCAATTAAACTGTACTATTTATTTGATTAAATAAACTTTTGACATATTTTTTTTGTGGTGTTGAATGGCCCTTAGCTATTTGTAAACGAAGTACAAATTTTGATAATGTTAGTTTTTTGTTTTGTTTTTTTATAACAATCTGTCAAATGGAATCATTTTTAAATATATGCATATAATATGCATGCATGTATATAACCTAATTATAAATATTTTTGTTTTAACACATTATATTTATTATTTGAAAATTTTCTTATTTAATTTTAAATAAGATGAACTAAATTAGAAAAAACTGATTGATGGTAAGGAAATTTTATAAAAAAAGTATATATTTGACAAGATTTTGATGACATATAATTGGTATACTTTGGAATTAAAAACAAAGTGAATGGGTACAATATAGTGTTTTTAACAGAAAATAAAGTTTTTGGAGCAACTAAACAGTGCCGGAACAACTAAATTAGCCATGTAGCAGAAGCCAGCAGTTACGAGCCTCGCGCTTGTGTCCAAAAAAAACAATACAAATTCACATAACATGAGTGATTTAACAAAAAAAAAAAAAAAAAAAAAAAAAAAAAAATAGAAAAGAAAACGAGTTTTGGCTCAACTTACATTTGAATGCTAAATCAAATCTATATAAGTGACATTTTTGACAGAATTGACTTTTTGCTAAAATAGTAAAGTATGAAAATATATGCAAACGGATTGTTTGGTGTAAAAAGCTGCACACAAAAAAGAACTTGTAAAAACACCAATAAAATTATGTATCATTTAATTAAAAATAAATTTTAATCTTTCTTAAAATATTTTACATTGTTACACATATAATTTAATTTCCATTAATAATTGTTAATGAATTTTAACCTCTTTACACACGACAGTTAGCTATTCAAACATTTTTATATTTGTGATTAAGTGTTAATTCGTTGTTGAAAACATTCATCACAAAAGATTGGAAATTTCTTCTTTTGTCAAGTAGATTGTTTGTCTACAATTTAATTGAAATACTCATAAAACAATCTAAAAAATAAAAAAATACATTAATTAATTATTAAATTTTTTGAAATATTTAACATTTTACCTGAATGGGGTTATAAGTTCCAAAATATGTTACAACCTTTCAAAATGTTGAACAATAATCCTATTTCAAATTTTAAATTTGTAATTCAATATCGACTAGATAAAATGTTTACAAATGAAAATGATTTCTACACACTAACTAAAAAAGTAATAGCCCATTTTCTGAACTAAGGAATAGACATTAAAGTGTCCATTAGAGATTAAATATTAATTGCGTAGACAACCCAACAGAGGGCAACAAGTTACAAACAACAAAGCAAATTCCTCAAAGCGGCAAATTTAAATAATAAATAAATAATTATAATGTTTTGTTTAGTCTATTTAAGAAAATAATTAGTCAAAAGTAAAAAATTAACTACTCAACCGATTTCGAAAATCTTATCACTGTTATAGAGTTAAACTATTTTAGATGGATACAAGTTGTTATATGAGATCCGCCAGTGTCCTATCTTTGAAAATTCGCTATGTTATGCAGGTGCTGCGACAGGGGTATTTTTAACTTCCGCTCGCTTATGTTGTAGCAATATAAAAACATTGTTGAAAAAGCGTTGTAAAAACGTTGTAAAATGATGTTTATAAATTATAAGTATTTCAAAAACGGCGTAGTGAATAATTTTTATTTATTAGTAAATATGGTTTGTAACTTTGTGTTTTATAATATATTAAATTTTTATCAAATTCCTTTGACACGTTTTCATTTTATTAAAAAAGAATAGAGTTCTCCCATAAGAGACCGTGTTAAAATTACAAAATCGTTTTTCTCAAAATTGAGGCGGTTAATTTTTTTTTGGTAAGGGCTCGTAGTGTTGGTATTGAATTAAATAAATATCTAGAGAAGTTTCGTTAAAATCCTTTGAAAAAATCGTTTTATCGACCAACTGCCTTAAAGTACAGTTCTCTTAAAAATTTAAAAAAAAAAAAACTTTTCTTAAAGTGTTTGTATTTATTATTCACATTGGACCAATAGAGTTTTTGATTGTAACAAACGGTTTTCATGTTCAAAACTATTTACTTGTTCTTTATCGAACAAAAATTCATCGTGTAGTGTTACAAGGAATTAAGGATGGCAACGGATACCGGGGGAAGGGAACAGAGTGAGCGGATGATTGTTAAAACTTCGACCACACTAACAAACCACACAAGAAATTTTAAGTTTATACGTATTGTGTGTATACAGCTGAACTCTTTTTTATGCGGTCCTTTTTTGTGCGATTTTTTTAATGCGGTTTGTAAAAAATGGCCATTAAAATGCATAATGTGGATCAAAAACACGAGACAGTAAGAAACTTGAACAATTACTATAATAACTTTCTTTAATAAAAATACTTTTTAACGACTTTTAAGCATTTAATCAAAACATTGCATAAGAACATAAGTTATTGCATCATTTGATTTTATTAAAGATGTATTTTTCAAAATTTTCATAATATCATAAAATTGAAATAAAATGTTTCTACGTGTAAATTAACGCTTTATCTTGTTTTTAGAAACAATTTCTAAGGAAATTTCTAAGTTTTGAGCGTTTTAAGTGATGTTTTTTCGATGAAACTTTTTTATGCGGTCCCTACCAACCGCTCAAAAAAAGTTTTTTGTACAATCTGGATTGAACTACACTTATTATAGCTATTTATGATATTTTTGAATACATTTTTTTGTGCGATTTTTTTTATGCCGTCCCTATCCACCGCACAAAATAGAGTTCAGCTGTATATTAAATTGATTTGAACTGTTTGGAACAATGCCAATGGAAAGATATATATGTATACTGTAAAAGACATAAATCCTTATATTGTCTATAAATATACTAGTAAATAAAACTAGCGTTAGTGTCACTGTTTATAAGTATTTTTAAAGACTTGTAAATAATTTTACAAGTCTTTAAAAATATCATACTTTTTGCAATTTTAATTATAAAATAGCTCGCAGCTAAATTGAAACATTTACTCTGCTTCAAAAACATTTTTAATTTAACGAGTAGTTTATATGCAGTCGTTTTGAATACAATAATAATAAGCATAATTAAATTTGACACACCTGCAAAAATTTTATGAATTAATAATATGATTCAATGTACTGTGTATAGTCCAGGTTTGTTGGGAAAAGTTTTAGATCATAAAAAGTCATCAAGTGCGTGTTTGACACGCATTAAATATAGGCCCTCAGTGATTACTGTTTCTCAATTTTCGGGATAAAATATATAAAGCATTTAAGTACATTTTTACGTTTTATTAAAGAAATAGATGAATATATTTGACCATAGACATTAGAAATGAAAGGACCAGTAATTTATATTACCGTCGAAGGACAATACGTACACGTTAAAAAGAGACAAATATTATAAATAGCATGTAAAATGCCAATATATATTTCTTTTTCTAGGATAGCCCAAACTTTAAAATTAAAATTGAAGCATAGTCAGCCATGTTCGCATTAAAAAATTTGAAAAAATAATGTAAAAATTGTCACTATTTTCACTTTTTAAATTGTGTTTTTTGGTATATTTTTTTAAAGAAAATATTATGGCAACAAATTTTGCAACTACAAAATATCAAATCAAAAGATAGAAACTATATTTTCTAACTCAACAAAAATTGTAAAATAAACTTTTTAAACACTTTTTTATTAAAATAATGATAATGATAATAATAATACGTTGAACTCTATTAAATAAATATAATTAAGCTCAATTTAAATAAAAAATAATAACAAATATTATGTTTTTTAATAATAACGAAAAATAATAAATTGTATTAAAATCAACAATGTATAACAATTGCAAGAATCGATTCAAAACCTGTAACATAACATGCATAGGTAAATTAATAATACTTTAAGATAAGCATACAATATGACGATACATGACCGACGACCGTCTATGACTAAGGCGAATACGTTGTGTGGACACACACACATACTTAAGACACAGTGTACGTGAGTAAACGAGGTATGGAGTCTCCCCTCACTTAATGTCGATGTCGTACTTCTTGGAGTGTGCGACAAGTGGATTCTTGCTGTATGCGCTACTGATGTTTCAAGAATAGCAATAATTTGAACGAAATTATAATAGGTCCGAAGATTGACGAATGTCTTCGGACTTATAAAAATTAAAGAAAGTTTAAATAAAAATATTACCCTACGTTCTTGTCTTTCAAGTTTAATTGTTTGTCTGAGTTAAAATGGTTTTTCTAATCCTATTGTAGTTAATAAGTTTAACAGAGTTTAACTGAATTTTAGAAAGTATTTGTTAGAAAACATACTTTAGTAAAAGTTCCGACAGTCTCTTAGAAAGTGACGATTTTGAAAAGAGTACCAGAGGAGTGTGCCCCTCCGTTTTTATTTTTCCTTTAGTATGTTACAAAATATTTTTTTGAGAGGGACCGGGGGGTGCTGAAAAATTATTTTAAACAAATTTTATGATAAAAATCATCAAATTTTAAACATCTCGAAAATAACAAGAGGCGCTACTTGTAGCTCTTTTTTAAAGGACTATCGGCTGCCATGCAATTCGTTTAAATTACATCAATGGGGGTGGTTGAGAGTTAAAATTTAGGGATTCATTTCGTAAAAAGTAAGTTAAGAAAGTTGATCAGTTTTTGCTCAACTTTGAAATATTAGGCCTAGAGATGAGTCAAAAAAGAATGACTGAGGGGAGCAGTTTAAGAATTTATTCTTCATGATAAGTTGCTTAAGGAGGGCCACTAGTGTGACATTTTAAAAAAAAATCGAATTTTTTGCATATTTCGATAGTATTTGCATATTTCGATAGTATGAACCTTTAAAAATAACATACTAAAATTTCAAGTGCATATCTCAAATAGTTTTTGAGTTATATCCATCTGAAGAGCGGATTCTGATTTTCATTGTTAACTTTGCGGTAGCTATGGAGAAATGCATGAAAGTTGATAGTTCGGGAGTTTCTGGACGTGGCTGCCAGTTACATGTTGTGGAGCAGCTAGACCCTGGCACATTTAAGCGACTCATCTAGTTTTACTATGATCGTTATAGTCAGTACATCGTAAATAATTTTAGTAAAAAATCTCAGTGATTAAAACTAAAAGGTAAAGTAAAGAAAAACTACATTTTTCAAATTTGCTGCAGTTGTAACTCGAAGACAAATCATCCAATCGATTTGATTCTTAATTCAACTTCTTTTATATATGTTTCTCCGTACCATGAACCACCAATTTTCCGATCGAATAAAAAATGTAATTTTGACAGTCCAAAAATCATCAAATTTTCACGCAAAGTTTGAATTTATTTTTTTAAAACTCCGCCATTTTGTTAAATTTTAATTTTTTTTTTCGATTGAGGTTCACGGTACATACGAGCAATACCTTCTAGTTTAATAAACTTTTTGTCTTTTTTATTTCCAGCACTGTGAAGGTCGCTATCACTGCATCAGTTGAGGGACTTTTTTCACGGAGCCTTGGGAGATTGCGAATAACTCGCTGAATTTTCAATTTTTCGGTCCAAAAATTTTATTATGTATTTATTATACATCCATAATTATATTCTTAAAATATTAAAACATTCCATGCAGTAGTTTTCTTTAAAAAATTTCCCAAAAATTCCTTTTTTTTCAACAAATCACACTAGTGATCCCCCTTAAGGTAATTACAACAAAAACTCAATTTTATCCCTTGAAATTTTTTTACAGTAGCTAAAAAAATAAGTGCCTCATATTTTTCGAAATTCCATAACGTATATCAAAGAATAAATAAAATCAGAGAAGGCGCTGAGCCCTCCGAGACGCTCCTTGTTAGAAAATTTTCTCTTAAATGATTTTCTATGGGAATAAACTTTAGGCTGTATATCCACGATATGGTTATTTGCCGAATCCGTCAAATATTGTATATTGAACAGAGAAAAACACCAAAATTCTTGTTCATATACGAACAAGACAAACATTCAAATCGTGAACATAAGTCCCACGAGTGCTTAAAAGTTGTTCTCTTAAATGTCGTTTCGTAAGGAAAAGCCTTACAGCGGTAGGTATATACAGTTTACTTTTTGTAGTCTATATAACAAAGAAAAACTACAACTACTTAAATTACTTCTATGACGTTACCTAAAATTACTTTTTGCTCTACGCACTCACACAAAATGTTTCTTCACATGCTAATTTATCATAATCAAATTCACTAGAGCAGAGCAGGGGTCAACAACGCAGAATGCAACCACATTTACACGTTGGTAATAACACATTTATCAGTATAAAACAAATAATATTGTTCGTTACGTTTTTGTTACCATATGGTTACACTAAATGGTTATAATAATTTTGGTTTTTGTTACCATTTACTTTTCGTAAATTTTAAAAATAATGCACATACTTTTTGCCATCTGGTATCTTTTTTTTAATTCATCACCTGTATTTTTGAGGAGGAAACACTGAATTAGAATCGCTCCAAGGTGCAAAAATTATAGTTACGCCACTGTAAACAGGTTGATAGCCAATTTACGTAAATTTTTAAGTGATTTATAAAAGTTGAGATATTTTTTTTATAACAATTACACACTTCTTACTTGAAGAAAAAAACTCTAAAACCAACGAGGGCCTCTAAAACTCCAGGGCCGTGGAGAGAAATGGCGGGGCCCGAGAATAAATCGTATTTTATAAAAATTTTCTCCCAAAAATATGAGTGGTGAGCGAAAAAAATACCCTTAACTCTTTTCCCGGACCCTCTACCGACAGCTACGGGTCCCGGTGCCCCACCTCCTCGACGGACCTGGTAAGCTCTTAAGGTAATTACCTCGACATTCAACTTTTCGACAGAATAGTTTCAAATTTTAATAGTATAAAGAAGAATGCTATATCTGATTGTCCTTGTAATTTGGGAAAGATTAATCGCTTCTGACAATGAGTTAAGATAATTAAAGTTTGTATCTACTCCATGTATTAGATCTGAAAATTCTGACTACGTACCCTTATTTTGTATTTAACAATATAATGACAGAATTCAATAAAAAACTGGGGAAACATAGATTAATAAGTCTTGAATGTAAAGAAAAAATTGAATTATTTGTTGATCGTTTTTTAATAAGAATTTAACATCGACACCAGTTTGAAGCAATTGAACCAAAGTAGTTTGACAACGCTGTATGACACTATACAACTCGCATACAGTAATCCGAATTTCAAAATTTCAGTTACAAATCAGTGTATTAATAAATAATTTATTTTATATTATCTTTTAAAAAAGGTATTAATAAAAAATATTAAATACCGTTAATTTGTAACTCAATTAAGATTATAAATGATAAATTGATTATTATTACAGTACTTAAATAACTGGTTTCTTAGTATTTAATTGCAAATAGTATTTACATATGTCACACAGAGTACCATAATGTATTGAAAATTATATATGTATTAAAACATGATACGAAAGTAATTATCATAAAAAACTTTGATAGTATAAGTGTGTATGCACAGACTATGTTTGAATGTATGTATGAATGCACGTTCGTATGAAAAGTAGTACGTATCAACATCTATCCATTAATACAGACAATAATGACATAAAGTAAGTTTGGTTTGCAATTTTTTCTACTGGCATGTAACACAGTAACTACTTTAATATAATTTGTTATTACTAGGCTGGTTGCCGACTCCTGCACTAAAATACATACGTCTAAAATACTAAAATAACCCAAAAAAAAAAAAATGTACTTACTGATTTAATGTACGATCTGTCGAGCCCGTTGTGGCGGATGCCAGGCCGCCTCCAGTGTCGTGATGACGACGCTCTTTGTGGACAATGCCCATAAGCTTCATCCATGGGTTGTTCTGAGCATGACTGCCCATTCCACCACTCTGCCACATGGTCATTCGGTTGGATTTTATGCCCGTACATTCAGAGGCAAAAAAAAACGTGAATTTTTTATTATTTGATTAGGCGTTAAAAACTATAGCGGTTTAGTTAAAACGATCGACTCTCTAGGGAAGTGGTCGAATGATGAATTTGTCACTATTTTATTTTACGGTCTACGAATTGAATACGAGGAAAATTGTTGGCCATCTTGTTATTGTTAATTTGATACAAAAAATTTGACACATTCATATCACAAAATATAAATTTTGATGTAGAAAAATTAGTGGTTGGGGTGACGATGATGGTGTTGTTCATTCACATGTAAAATCAATCGCGCGATGATAAATCGAATCGATTATTTTTGAATAAAATAAACGACGTAACGAATTTACACCGACATCGATAACATCGTAGATGTAGAAAACGGCACAGAATTGTTCAGAGACATGCTTGCGTACCGACGAAGTCGTGATTGTAATTGTAATGGTACTAGCTGCTACGGTTGTCGTAGTAGTTATCGGAGTATTTCTTCATTATCGGCATGTTTCATTACTATGTAGGTATTGTTCAAAGAGCCCGGGAACCTCGTCGTATGCTAACTCATACTTCGTACGCGTACAACCTGTAACAAGATAATTATATACAGTTAACAAAATATATATAATCATCAAAAAAAGGAGGAGCGGATTTTATGTACAGAGCGCCACATGTTCGATAGTGTTATAGATAAAAGTTTTTTTAAAAAACCGACTTCAAAAAGTAATAAATAATTAATAGCACGTATTTTAAAGTCAGGCGTGGGGTGGTATAAAAATATGCGATCGGATGTGCTTGTAAAATTAATGAATTCTCGTGGATCTACATCTTTATACTACGCTTTTAAGCCCACCCTGTTGCAACATTTTATTGGTTTTGAATTTTTTTTTAATTCCAAATTTCATAGATTTAGGTGAAATAGCTTCCAAAATACCAATGTCCAAAAATCATAATTTTGAGTACTCACTGACTTTACTTTGAGATTTGGAACATACCTAGTGTTTAAAGTAGTAATTACTAGGAAAATAAAAAATCGATGATAATCAACCAATTTTTCAAGTCATCAAAGAATTTTCTTAAACTAGGTAGTTACTGATAGGAAATTATTTTTAGGATAATTGGATCCAAATAAATTAAAAAATATGTTACTATAGCTTTCAAAGTAAATATTTTTGTATATATAAATTTTAAAATTACCGTAATTATTCATATTATTGAAGATGGTTAAAAAATTACTCAACCAATATTAATAAAATTTTTATGTACTAACTAAAAAAAGAATGGCGTAAATTGGCCCAAAAATGTGGGAGAAATCGGTGTACATACATAAAAAAAACAAACGGATTGAATTGAGAACCTCCTCGTTTCTAAAGTCGGTTAATAAAAAAAAAAAAGAAAAAAAATTTAGAAATTAACAAAAAAAACTTAGTTAATTTCTAATTTTGTACAATGCTTTTTTGTTTATTTTTGTAAAAAATAAAACCCGCATAGAAATTGTACTTTTAGCGGCATTGTGAAATACTGTGGACCAAACACGCACTTGGCTGTTTGTAGTGATCGTATAAGGACTTCAAATATGTCTCTTCGGAGTCCTAAAAAAGTATATAAATCGTTTGGGCTCGACAGTAGGTAAGTAAGAAAACACTTAAAAATAATTGTCATACACTTAAACCTGTCTAAAAAGGTAATCAAAAGTAAGAAACTTGGAAATTAATTTGTTGTAAAATTATTAGTTGCTGACTGTCCAAACGTACAATTATATGGCAACTTTCATATATGTATACAATATGCGCAGAAGAGAAAGAGAAAATAACTGCCTCTCGCAACTAAAGAGAATATGTGATTATCACACTGTCAAACTGGAGTGGTTCTCAAACAGGGATCGGTAGCCTGGTAGTAAGACACTTGACTAGTTATCAAGATATCGTGGGTTCGAATCTCAGCCGATTCAGTTTGATAATTTTTCAGTCATTGTTCAGTTATTTCAAATATTATCGAGTGCTTGTGAAACACTACTACGCATGACAAACTTTTGTTTGCATTTAAACAGAAGCACTCGGTAATATTTGAAATTAAAAAATTGTAACTGTTTCTCGCATTAAAGAGAGTACCAATACACATAGGTGGTTGAATGGTTATCAGATTGAGGCGTCTGTCGAACAGATGATTTGTTGGTGTAGTGGCCAGACACCTGGCTAGTTACTGGGAGATCCTGGGTTCGATTCCCAGACGATCCAGTTCAATCACTTTGTGATTTTTAATTCAGTCATTGTGTGATTTTTTTTAATAGATACCTTAAGATGATTTTAAAAACTGTTTAATATTTTATAATTAAAAAAATCCCGTATGTTTTAACACGTTTTTATTTTGGAGTTAAAATGGGGGGCCAAAGGGGTTAAAATGCAATTTCCCCAAAAAAATTTTGAATGTTAACAATATTTATATTTCGTTAAAAATACTTTTTTTTCTATAACAGATCACACAATTGTTTCTTACATTTTATTTATACAAATTTTATTTAGTAGTCAGAAAATTTCCTTAAAATCAGTAATTTTTGGATAACTTTACTCATTCATCCCTCCTTTTACCTACAAAACCATCGAAAATCAAACCCTTTGTAGGTATACTGTTTCAACATTCTGTATTGTATTTATTATACAAGGAAAATAATTATTATCTTGGAAAATTATTGAAAATGGGACGATGATGAAAACTGGTATTTGAATGGAAATTAATATATAAATTATATTCTTTAAATACCTGTAATAAAAGTCAATATAAAATATAAAATATTTGCACAACCTCGTGATTTAAATACACTTTTAAGAATTGTCCTAAATTGAAAGTAGAGAATCAGTTGGAAGAAAAAAATGTTGAAATTATCGTATTAAACACCCCACTCCTCTAACCATATTTGACATTTACATTTTATTGAATTGCAATAGGGCAAAGGTGGCATGAAAAGGACTTTTTTTTCGAGGATTCTAGTGACCAAACGAAATATCAAATTAAATATTTACGAACAGATTTAGAAACCATAGTTATGATCGCTTGAATAATAGCAGTTTTGCATTCCAGAATCACAATTTTACAAATAGAGGTAAACCTCTTTTTATGCGGTGGATCGGGACCGCATAAAAAAATTTTCATCGAAAATACATAACTCAAAACGCTCAAAACCTCACGATTTCCTTAGAAGTTGCTTTCCTAAACAAGATAAAGCATTAATTTACACGTGGGAACATTTTATTTCATTTTTATAATATTATGAAAATTATGAAAAATATAACTATGGTCTATTTCAGTTAAATTTAACCATGCTTCGTAACTTTGAATTTAAATAATTTCCGTTTTCTTGGCTTTATCTCTTTTATTATTGCATTTATGTAAATTTTAAATTTGCAGTCTATTTTTAGAAAAGAATAGTAGATCGATTTGTTTCGAATATAAGAATTATTTAATTTTTTAACGAAAACTCATGATCAATTTTATCTGAAAAGAGGTATATCTCTAAAAAAAATAAATGATGTAATAACTTACATTCTTATACAATGTATTAATTAAATGCTTAAAAACCATTAAAAAGTATTTTTATCAACGAAAGTTATTATAGTTAACGTTTAAGTTTCTTACTTTCTCTTGATTTTGATCCACATTATGCATTTTAATTAATTTTAGAACAATTTTCTATGTAAAATTACATTGTATAATGTTTTGCCTTACATTTCGGATGTAATCTTACACCACTTAATGTAAATTAATTACGTACGACATGTAAAATTACATTGTTAACTCAACTGACGCCGTCAATTGCGCAGAATTAATCACGTGATACCGGTAATTTACATCCAAAGGACCAGTAACTGACATACAGATACAGTAAATTTTCGTTTCGAAATGTAATTTTACTATTTTAGCATGTCAAATATCACTTTTATATGTAATTTTAGTATCAAAGTATTTAAAATTACAGTGAAAATTTATTTTTAGACAAAATTTCATATTTTACAAATAAATTATTTAAATTTACTAACACGTTGTAATTTTCAAGACACGTATTGTAAAAATTACCATATTTTTTATTGTAATAATACATATTTTTTTAACAGTGTAATTTATTTGAACTTTATCCAAAATTTTGTTACTATTCTAAAAACTATATTAACGTTATCAATTAAGCTATTACTATTGTATCTACAGAAAGATATTTTTCCATACTGAAGAAAATGAAATATTACTTCAAACCTACCGTTAGTCAAAATCAATTTACCTCTTTAGTAATTTTACACATCAAATTTCTATTTCTATACTAAAAGTAGCAAGGTTACAGCGGTTCTATACCAAAATATTTGCGAAAAGAAAGTACAAATCACATTTGAATATGCCTTTTTTATTATTAGTGGTTGTAACTTTACCACTTTTGATCCGACCCGCTTTGATTACAATACTATTTGAAACTAAAAAAAAAAAAAAAAACTAATTGAAACTAATAACACGAGCATATTGGGAGAATTCTTTGAAATACTTCTTATATATTATCCAATCAGCAAAAAGGTTTTGTGAGTGTCTATGTTTTTGATCCAGCAAATTCTTTGCATCTAACTATTGATACCGTTTTCAATACCATAATTTTCAAACAAAAGAATCATTTTACTCAAAAAAAAAAACTGAGGAAAATAAATTTTGTATCAATAATGACTGTACTTTCTTTCTTTACTTTCAATTAAACTGTCCAATCGATCACTTAGAATTGTCAAACTGTAGCAAAAGACTGTTTAGCCTTAATTTAAAAAATATTCCCCGGGATAATAGTCATGAAGTTAATTTTTCTTTTTCTTTAACAAAAAAAAGATTTGTTATTTGTTATAGTGTTTAGTGTCGGCACTACGATATCTGTGAAAAATGAGGGTAGGGTAGGCGCGGGGGAGCAGAAATACATCATGAACTGACGGCTAGGTGTAAATTTCAACCCCTTTTTTATATACAAAGCTCTAGTGATAACAAAAGATTAAGTGGAGATAATCTTATATAAGTACCCTAACGGTGGTATAAATGTCAGTTTTTTCGGATTGTATACTATGATTTTTAAGTGTCTTACCACGACATTCCATTGCATTAATTTAATTAGATAATAGGAAATGTTTGCAATAGGCAATTTAAGGTAGTTACCTCGACATTCAACTTTCCGAGGAAATAGTTTCAAATTTTAATAGTATAAAGAAGAATGCTGTATCTGATTGTCCTTGTAATTTGGGACAGATTGATTGCTTCTGAGTTAAGATAATTAGGGTTAAAGTTTGTATCTACTCCATGTATTAGATCTCAAAATTCTGACTACGTATCCTTATTTTGTATTTAACAATATAATGACTCGACAGAATTCAATAAAAAACTAGTAAAAGAAAGATTAATAAGTCCTGAATGTAAAGAAAAAATTGAATTATTTGTTGATCGTTTTGAATTGAAGATATCATCAGAGAAATTATAGTATTTTAATAAATATACCAATTTCAAACAACTGAAGCGAAGCAGTCTGGCAACGCTGTATATTAAATAACTGGTTTATTCGTATTTACTTGTATACAGTACATATGTGTGTCACACAGAATACTATTATTGAAAATTCATGAATAACGTTTTTTGACCTGTCACCGCTTACGTAGATCCATTAAAAAGTGTTAAGACCTTTTTTGTAGAGAATCGAATTCTCTACAGAAAAGTCCACGAGAGCACCTGTCTATCTTGTACAGATGAAAAAATATAGCACTCCAAACGCATATGCATACCACTTAATATGTTTGTTGGGTAAATCACAATGATGCTAAAGCATTTACCATAAAAAAACTTTGATAGTATAAGTGTGTATACACAGGCTGTTTGAAAGTATGCATATACATATTCGTATAAAAAGTAGTACTTTGGTAGTACGTATCAACATTTATCCACTAACAGACAATAATGGCATAACGTAATTTTGGTTTGCAATTTTTTCTACTAGCATGTCACAAGGTAACTTCCTTAACTAATGTGGATTGTAGTTTTCTTTTTTTTTTAAATTTTGGAACAGATTTTTACAGCAATCAAAATGGTAGAACACTTTCCATTGGTCATTTTATTGTACAGGTAAACACGATAAAAATGAAAATAGGCTTTTATTGGTAAATTTAGCTGGTTGCAAAACCATAGTAACGAAATATTTAATAATAATATGAATTACACTCTTATTTTATTCGTTAAATTACCCTCAAGTTTTGTATTCTTTCTGAATGAACGTCCTCGTAGGTCAAGATAAAGTCAGCAACGTTTTGAAAATAATTTGTGACACCAATATACCATTGGCACATATTCAACCTCTAATCTTTCCGCATTCTTGAGATAATTGACCATCATATACGAAGACTGGACTTCAGAAACAGGTTAATAAAATTTTAGCATGCTGTCTAAATTGTTAGTAACGGCACTTAGATATTCCTTTTTTCGAGTCTAACTCACAATTAGATTTTTTTTGGCGCTTAGGATGTCTTTACTTTTGGCACTTAGTCCAGTCTTCATATATATCAATCAGAGCGGGTATTTTTTAGAATATTTATGCAAAAGAAATACTGATAATCCTATGGTCCAATCGGTAAAGGCGTCCCATATATATTTAATTTAAAAAATACACATGTTGCTGGTTCGAATCGTAGATGTTCCAACAGAAATTTAATTTTAAATAGGTAGTAAACAATAATTAAGTACTTACAATTAGGTAATACAAAAAAAGTAAAATCCAAAAGTGTCTGTTAAAACATTACATGAATTATTGTTTTAGTTACTGCAACAAAATCTTTTGCCCATTCATCAGTAGGGCTGCCATGTCTTAAAAAACCGTAAAGCCGGACAGATCAGCCAGTTTAGCCGGATATTTGGGTAAAAAAGCCGGACACCCTTAATTTTTTAGTCTTAGTAAAACACGACTATTTTTTTTTTTTAAATAAAACAAGGCTTTTTTATCAATTACCGTAAAATTTTCTTAAATTCTAATGAAACAACAATAAAATTGAATGAATCAGTTTTCTTTATTATTAATCATTCAATATTCATTACAATAGTAACTACTATTGCAACTTGCAATGAAAAACAAAATTAAACCAAACACTAATGAACTAAATAAACTTTAAATTGCAGTACATTAGAATAGAAGTACATTAGAATTAAATGGGTGCAAAACTTTTCAAAAAAATTAAATGTCCTAGTCATTGCTCTAAAATGTTTACCACTTCATATCCCCCTTTCGATATAATTAAAGCAGCATTATTACTATATCTTTTACGATACCCCGTCTTAAACGATATTATTCCTTTTAATTTCTGACTTCACTCGAACCACTCGAAACTCTCAAGCGAATTAAGCGATATCCGTCGTCATTGCTAATTTTTAAACTCATTGTACCATATACATGTGTTAATCGAACAATTTTCCCAACTAGCTAGACGATTCATTAAAAGGTTATAACTGTTTACATAAAAAATATGTTTAGGTATACACAAGCAAGCTGCTGCACATGGGGATTTATTATACGTTTATAGTCGCGTACAAATTATTTATAAGTAACTAACTACACCAAACGTTATACATTTTTTTTTAGAAAATTTCCAGAATGAAAAATTCAGCTATTACAAACAATTTAAAAGGTTTTCAAAATTTTTTTATACCGTGGCAAAGAACGGAAAATAGTATATTGTACAATAAGTGGGAAAAGAGGCTTATTTCTCACGAATATGAGTTTGTTGCGCGAGCCCGCAGGGCGAGTGCAACAATTCGTATGAGTGAAAAATAAGCTTTTTCCACGTATTTTACACTATACTTTTTCTACGAGCACACTTTTTCTCGTAAAATTTAACATAAATAATTAAAATAAAATTTAAATAAGTAGTAAAAATTTTTTAAATTTATAATGTCTATGATAAGATGTTCAAATTTTTGCAAAAGCATACTTTGAAACTATGGAAACAATAATAAATAATCAACATACATATATGTATATTTTTATTTTAGTATTACAGTGGACTTTCGGAGATTGTCCAATCAAAAATTGTCAATATTGCAATGATAGGGATTTAAACATCGCATGTTTACGTCACACGAATACTGCAAACACACAATTTTTGTAAATGCAATGTTCGTGTGACGTCAATATACGATGTTTAAATCCCTAACACTGAAATATGGACAATTTGCGATTGGACAATCTCCGAAAGTCCACTGTAATTATATAGATTATATGTTAAATCCAAGACAGAGCTTACTTTTTTATTATATTAAGCCGTGCGAAATAATTTCCCACGGCTATTTCCGCATTGTGTGGGCAATTGTTAATTTTTACATATAGTTAGCCGTGCGTAAAATGTTACTTTTAATAGTAGGAGTAGAAAAAATACGTTTTGAACCATTACTTATCCTATGTATATATACGGAGTTTCGAGAACGGATAATTTATATTACTGGAAATTCGCTATGTTATGCCGGATGCTGCGACAGGGGTATTTTTAATTTAACATATTTTGTAACATAATATACACAGTAGTTAGTAGCTGTTAGCTTAGGTATGAGTACCAACCTAATACCTATAATACATATGCTTCTGTAATTCCTAATCAAATAGAATCTGGCCTTCGTGTGTTGAACCGCGTTTTATAAATAAATAACGAAATCGTAATTTCAATTTTTTATATAAATCTGATAATGACACATCGGTGGACTGTACCGTGATCGGAGGGGTGAGGAGTTACCGGCCAAGCTGCGACATACTGTAAGATAAAATTTTTATAGCAGGGTGGCGATTGAAAACCAATTTCAATATTCCCTGACGCTGAATAAAATTCCAGGACCTACTCTGAAAAAAATATTGTTTAAAAATAAAGTAATTTCTAAATAGAAAGTTTTTTGACGACCTTTTTCTTTTTGCTCGTCAGTGGCAAAAATACGACTAAACAGCAAAAAAATAAAAAAGGTCGTCAGAAAACTTTCTATTTACCAGAAAATCTATCAGTCGACGCTCTTGCCGGGGCGAAAACTGAAAAAATCCCTGATCACGACTGAAATTCCAGGTTTTCCAGGTTTTCCAGGTCGATCGCCACCCTGTTCTAGTAAACAGTTTAAGGCAATATTCTAGTCTAGAAATTCGAAAAAATCGATTTTTTTTTCATATTTTCACAGTTCAGACCTTTAAGAATAAGCCTCTAAAAGGATTTACGGAAATTCGAATTATTTTCGGAGTTATGGTTATCTTTTCCCTGTGTATTGTGTATCTTTTCAGTTTTAAATTCAAATTTTTAATATAACTTACTCGAAAGTACTTTTTTCGATATACGGTTGACATAATACCTCAAGTTCTAATGCACCGATTTACTTGAAATTTGGTACAAACCTTCTAAATACTATCAAAATTGGTCCGACGTACGGGCTTTTGTAATTTTTGTTTTTTACTATTTTTAAAAAATTTCCAAAGTTCAAAAAAGGAGGAGAAAAAATAATTTTTTTTTAAATGGATGTCATTTTGTGAAAAAATGTATTTTTTCAAATCGGCACGTCCTTGTACATCCTTGTTTATTAAGAATTAACTAAAATTTTATGTTTCAGATCACCAGGAGGGTTGGAATCACGTCAACCAGGGGACACCTTTTTTTGAGTCCCCGCTTTGCCGGTCTGTATCGATTTCAATTTTGAATTTTTTTTAAATTTTTATACATTTTTATACTTTTCAAATGTTAATAAAAAAAAAAACTGTTAAAAAATGGATACTAAAAATGTTTACTGTTTTTTTTTTTATTACGTCCGTAAAATTACCTCAAAATCGAACCTTTAGACTAGAATATCCCCTTAAGGTGAGAACGTCTGTCATCATGAACGGCATAGAGTCTGTGCAATGAGCAAAATCAGTTTTGGTATCACATTTTTTGTAAGACCACGACCAAAACTGGATAACCTAGCAAGATTAATACCAAGACTCAAGTGACGAAGCGGCCCCGACTAGAGAGAGGATAGTCGGGATTGTAGCACCGGGTCACAGGGAGGTATTCGTACGGACTCGTAAAAAAATTGTTCGTCACTCATATTTTTGGGAAAAATTGAAAATTTTTAAAAAATCTGGTTTTTGTGTCCAGGGCCCGCTATTTCTCTCCACGGGCTTGTGAAGAAATCAAGAGAAAAGAGAAAGACTCTTACTAAAATGTAAGAAGCTCTCCAGGTGAATGAAGTCGCTTGCCCTAGAACTGCGCTGCAATATACGAACAGAGCGGAGTCAGCAATCACAATAAACTCAGATCAATCTTTCTAGTATTAATCTTTCTGTAAAAAATTCAAACTTTTACGTACCTATAGTAAATGTTTATAATAATATTTAAATGAAGAAAAGCTATCTTTTAAATTAGTTGTGACAATAATACTTTTCTATGCTATCCAGGGTAGAAACAGATTTATGAAACATGGGGCAAATATAATCGGAATTTTTTCTTAGGATTAGTGTGATCTCTGATATTTTCGAATCAACAATATTTCGTTTTTAAATTGTGTTATTACAAAGAAATAATATTCTGATAGTTGTCAATTAAATTTTAAATTAATCAACAATTTAAATTATCGCCAGAAATTACTCGTGTTTGGTAATTTCAAAATTTAATTATCAAATATTGAAATATTTTATATTTATACGGTAATAAGTTTTACAAATAAAATAAAATTAATCTGTTTTCACCTTGTATGAGCAAAATTAGTGTCATTTTAATTATTATTATTTACTAATTATTAATATTTTGCTTCCGAGACAACTGAATTAGCGGAAGCATTGTGATCACTTTTGAAAAATAAAAAATTTTTTCCCTCCAAAATAAATTTTTTTACGCACATTTTACGTTTGGAGCTTCCTGAACCATTTTGGTTTGGTGTCTGTCCGTCCGTCTGTGTGTCGCCAGTTTGCACCAAATGGAATAACTTCCGAACTATTCGATTGTTTTTAATGAAATTTTCAGAAATTATGCAGTTTTTATTAGCTCTATGAATTTAATCGAAATCGGAGTAACGGTAGCTACGCCGCTACCATGTCATTCCATTAATATACTAAGTGGCACCAAGTGGTATAACTTCTGAACTATTCAATCCTTTTTTATAAAATTGTCAGAAATTATGCCGTGTGGTTCCCAGATGGTCCCCTACAAATTTCATTACATTTGGAGTAATAGTATCCACGACGCTACCATGAAATCCCATTAAATGTCAATATCTTATTTACAGCTAGTCCCACTTCGCTCAATTTTTTATGAATCGCTTTGTTTATTTATTTTTATTTTAATTTATATATCTATATTAAATTATACAAAGATATATTGGGCATTAAATTACCAAGATGCTTTTACGAGTAGGAGGAAGCTGTGTGCCACGCCCCATTAACAGCGTATTTTTTTTTTTTTTTTTTTTGCTTTTCTGGTTTCGTCACATTTTTCGTCATAACATTCCAACGAAAAAATATCTAAAATCAGCGAAAGAATGACACAAAATTATCCCGAAATAATAAGTGTTATTTAAATCGTTCCGTGGGAGTTTCGTTCCAGTAAGTAATATGTAAATATTTATAAAAATATTACAGATAATACTTTTAAAAAATTAGGAAAATACTGTCGTATACAAAGCCCCCGCAGGGTTAAACTGATAAATACAGTCCAAAAATTTAATCATTTATTTAGAAGAGATTTTGAGGCATTTTATTTATGATTTTATTATGTGTGACATATAAATATTATGGTTACTGTTGTAATGAACGCGCAGCAGGAGGATTACTACATATGGTTCCAAGTGCTCCTAAAGAGGAAGATTACCTGGAATTATCATCCATTACGGCATTATATACTTCCCTACGTGCTTTTTTTTCTGTCGTGTTGTATCACGTGTACAGAATACGCAGGAGTATCTGGAAAATTATTTTATAGATATTTTCACACATAAAACAAAACAAAAAACAAATTGTATTTGTCGGATCAAAAAAAAGAAAACACAAACTCCAGTAATAAAATTTTATTATTTTCAGATTAAAATGAAAAATAAGAAAAAATTGTGGATGAGAAATTAATTTTTGGTGATATAATTTTTGATTTTTAAATTCCACAATTTGTGCTGAAAATTTAAAAGGATTAAGTAGAAAGAAATTTCAGTTATTTCAACAATAACAAACATTTATTACATTAGATACCGCAGACAATATACATTTTTACAGAGTGCGCAGTATAAAATTTTAAAGGTTACATTTTTGATAATAATTGTAAAAGCCACAATACTCAATTATTATCCATAAATTACTTTATAACAGTTTAAATCAGAAATTATGAATACAATACTAGACTATTCATGATTTGCTAAAATAAAGAAAATACAAAATTAGAACGATACAGAAATCTTACCGTAACATTTGAAAATTAATTTTTATCAAACATATTAATGAAATTAAACTGGTTATACCAGGTAAAGTGTATCCAACTTACAAAGGTCCAATAATAAAATAATCTACCTCTACACACATTATTAAAAGGTGACGAATCATCAGGAGTGCGCCAGATGATGAGTCCGATAATATAGAAAAATTGAAAATAAAAAAAATACAAACAAATACGTGCAACCGTAGATACAATGCGTAAAAATAAAAACGTACCTCACTAAGGTTACATAAATGGTATGATGAATAATTTCTCACCAATTCGAAGTAGGTATCAAAGAAAATTATTCTAACCACATATTTGAAATATTTCAAAAGAAATAAAAAATAATTAAACTCCAAAAATGGATTATCGAAATCACCACCGAGCACTCCTATAGAAATTATAATTTACAATTTTAACCAAATTTAAAAGAAATATGAGGAATACATATCCTGAAGGTATCTGTGGCTAGTAATGGTCGTTTTACATTTTTAAAATAAAATTTGAGAAGAAAAATAAAGTCTAAGCATCCTGAAGGGATGTGAAGACGACAATGGTTCCGATTAAATCTCGTTGACGACCAGATTAGAAACTGGCTTAAAGTAACAATACTATCTTTATAGTAATATTATCCGACAATTTTCGCATGCGCGTAAGAATGTTCCAGAAAAAGAATAAAATAGAAAAATAAGTTACATAAATTGAATGTAGATAGATGTATGTGAATATAGTGAAATATTTACTGGTCATTAGACAAAAATATTATAGTTATATAATGAGTACCACTAAAAACATTGTTATGTATGAGTATCGGTCATTTCAATTAAATAAACAAATTTTATAGAAAATAATTAAATTAAATATTAATTGAAATAACGCTACAAGATGTGAGTAAAAACATTATCATCAATTTTCGATTCAAATTGGATTTGTACAGTCTGTTTTTTGGTATGACCACGTTGCCAGATTTACTACAAAAATTAATTTATTTGAATTTATACCACAGACCACTGAACACTATTATATTATACTACTAGATAAAGCGTAAGGCCAGCTTGTTGGCATTTTTCTTGAAGCAGGTAACAACGGGGTGAGACGGGTGAGATTTAAGGAATATAATATAATTTTCGCACAGTTTTCGCTCTTAACATTATAAATATTCATAAATAATATAAAGTCAATTTTTGAACAAATGCGACTATAATTATTGCAGGACATAATTTGTATACGTACATATTTTGAAAATAAAGCGAATGCCATTTTTTTTCGTTCAAAATTTTGAAATTTCTTCTCAAAGAAGTAAAATTTTATTATTAATATTATATTTTTACGAAAATTATTTGAAAACGTTACTACGGATACAATCCATTACTATATTACGGAATACTATTAAGGTCGGAACTTGGGTGTAACTGGCTGCCTCAATTATACATTTATATAATTAGTCTCTATAATATAATATATAATATGTTCATTGGTCTGTCATTTATACTTTTTTTGGCGTGTTATGAAGTGATTAACAGGATGAAGTTGGTCGTTAAATAAAAGACTACCTGCACGTAGCGTCTAATTTAACTGTATCTCAATACACAACCCGTGTTTTATTTCGATACGAATAGAAATTATATAGGTATATGATTGTGCTTATAAGTATAATTGTTAGTGAATATTAGTGCGAATATTATTGAATGCATTATTAGTTTGTTTTTTTTTTGTTTTGTTTTTTCAATATTAGTGATAAAAATTGTGTTTATTCGTTATGGGCTCTTGCCTGGAGGAGGTACCAAATTCGACTATAGCACTCAAGGTGGACAAATATGTCAGTTTATTCGGACGCTGTTTGTACATAATTTTACTTTATTTTAACGGAAAATTATTTTTTTTTAAATAAAGCGAGTACTTCTTACTAGATATCTATTTACCAAATTTTACAAAATAATTTAAAAAAAAAAAAAAAAAAAAAAAAAAAAAAAACAAAACAAAACAAAAAAAAAAACAAAACAAAACAAAACAAAAAAAAAACAAAAAAAAAACAAATTATTTGCAATCCTATACCATAAACGTCACTTTATTTTGAAATTTTCAAAAAAATATTACAAAAATTACCTTTTGTGCTTTTTCTTGCTTAAGGGGGGCCACTAGTGTGACGTTTTCAAAAAACTGGAAATTTTTTTTTCACATGCCTCGATAGTCTATGCCTTTAAAAATAACATACTAAAATTTCAAGTGCATTCCTCAAATAATTTTTGAGTTATAGCCATCCGAAGTGCAGATTCTGATTTTCATTGTTAACTTTGAGGTATTAAGAAATGTATGAAGGTTGATAGTTCGGGAATTTCTAGGCGTGGCTGCCAGTCACATGTTGTGAAGCAGCTAGACCCTGGCACATTTAAACGACTCATCTGGTTTTACTATGACCGTTATAGTGACTACATCGTAAATAATTTTAGTAAAAATTCTCAGTGATTAAAACTAAAAGGTAAAATTACGAAAAACTACATTTTTCAAATTTGCTGCAGTTATAACTCGAAGACAACTCATTCGATCTATTTGATTCTTATTGCAGCTTCTTTTATATATATTTCTTTGTACCATGAACCTCCAGTTTTGCGATCGAATAAAAAATGTAATTTTCACAACCCAAAAACCATCAAAAAACTCCGCCATCTTTTTAAAAACTCATCCATCTTGTTAAATTTCAACATTTTTTTTTTTGATCGAGGTTCACGGTACGGACCATACCTTCTAGTTTAAGAGGCTTTTTGGTTTTTTTTGATTTCAGGCACTGTGAAGGTTGCTATCACTGCAGCAGTGGGGGAACTTTTTTTTTTGGAGCCTTGGGGGTTCTTGAATAACTCACTGAATTTTCAATTTTTTGGTCCAAAAATTTTATCATGAATTTAATATATATCAACGAATATATCCTTAAAATATTAAAACATTCCATACACTAGTTTTCTTTAAAAAAATTCCCAAAAATAACCTTTTTTTCAGACGATCACACTAGTGGTCCCCGTTAACTATTGAAAACTATTCCATTTTAAGATAAAATGAACAGATGTAGGGCTTTTATTAAACAAATTCAGCTTTTTAATATTTTTTTCAATTTTTATAATAGTAAGGCGTCCTAATAAATTGTCAAATAATCACTTGATATAGGTGGCTATAGTTTCGGCTCCGAACGTATAAAGGCGTTATTCGTCACAAAAAAAATTTCGTCTACCCTCACACGATTTTACATCAAACCCATAATAACAAACGATAGTATGGAACACTATTTACACAAGTTCAACTTGCACCTAACAACTTATTTTTTTGTAACAATCCCACCTCCTTAAAATCTCTGTAAGCAATTATACACGAAACGAACATGTGTCCGAAAAAAGTCATTATATTCCCTCTGGTCTAATTGTACCTAAAAACCCACGCCGTACCCGAAAATGTTCGTCCAACGAACGGCAATAAAATGTATTCATCATTCTGTTTGTAATGAAATTTGTCGAACTGAACAATTCCCGGTGGAAATGTAAACGGGGAAAATGAGCGGTCTCTTTAAAAAAAAAAGTTTATACGGATTTTCAAAAACTTTTTTTGTTTTTTTTTAATACGGCTATGACATAAAACATCATTCACAGTTTGCACAAGTTGCAAAATGAAAAAGTGAAAAACTTTTCTGATGCTTGTATCGTTTCTACTTATCTTGGTGGTGCCTACTACCTAACAAGCATTTGCCCCAGTTTCTCCACAGCAGTCTATTATATTAGGTAAGTATAGCGATTGTAAAGTGTTTTCTATTATTTTATTTTTCTTATATGGGTAATTATACAAATGAAGGAAGAAAATGAACTTAATTCCGGCACGACCAGACAGAGGCCAGTCAAAAATTAAAAATTATAAATTTTATGGCCATTATAAAAAAAGGTATAGTTATCCAGGAAAGTGAAAAAATGAGTAAAAAAATAAAGTTAACACAGGAGAATTTCTTATATTTATTTTTATTATCAAACACAATTTATTAAACTATTAAACAATTTACTAATTTTTATTATTAAACAATTTTCATTATTTTAATTATTAAAATTTTAATTATTAAACAATTTATTATTTGTTTAAAATAATTTAATTACTAGCTGACCCGGCCACGCGTTGCTGCGGCTCAGTAGTTATAATTGAGTGAATAAATTTTTTCTTATCATTTCAAACGATACACTACACAATTATAACACAATACACAGTATAATTATAAAAATCATTGACATCGTGAACATAAACAAATATGACGTGGAATAGAATGTATAATCTAGAAATCTACATTCTATTCCACGTCATATATGTTTTATAGTGTTATATTAGCAGTATATTAGTTATATTAGTTATATATTGTAAGTAGTTATATTAGTCACATATTGTATAGTAGTTATATTAGTTATATAGTGTATATACGTATTACAAAAAAATAAATAAATAAATAATTTAAAAAAAATAACAAAAAAATTGCCAATTTATTATTTATTAAAAAGTATTCGACAGGTTAATGTATATTATATTAGTAGTATATATATATATATATATATATATATATATATATATATATATATATATATATATATATATTAGTAGTTACATTAATTATATAGTATATATTATACAAAAAAAAAGCGGAATTTATTTTTCATTAAAAAATATAGGGAATCATTTACGACAGTATTCTAATAATATTTACCTAATTTATTTACATTATTTAAGTTTAATCCCGTTTTTAGAGCTGCCAGAGACTGAGAATTCTTTAAATATTCTTTAAAAATCGGCTAAATAACATTATATATATATATAAAAAGAAAAAAAAACGTCTTCTAATATAAGACAACATATTTACAACTCAAACAACTGAAAAATTTCTTGTATCCACGGTATTTGTCGCGAAAATGCTGACTAGGATACTAAGAAATTGACTGGACCAAGTACGATCTCGCTTACAACGTTTACTGAATCAGTTGATACAACCTCAAATTAAGTAAAACATGTACTTTATTTTATTTATTATATTTCAGTTAGTACTATGACAAACGATGATTTGATCGGAATATAAATTTTTTATATTTTTTAAATGTTTTGGTTTGATAGAAGAATGATGCCAAATTCAGGCGACAAAACTCAATAGAATATTTCTTAAAGAAAATATTAAAAAAATTATTTATACAATAAAAAATTACCAGTATTATAGATTTCTACTGCAGTGCAAATTTTTTTTATAAACATTCAGAAAAAATAATTATTTAGTCTGCTGTGTTTTACGTTGGAGAGGGGACATGCCAGGAGACTGAGAATTTTACATTTTAAGTTAGACGCAGTAATGGTTTACAGTTTCAGTCTAGAAAAAATGTATTTTTCAAAATATTAATATACAAAATGAGTTGGGCCGCCCGAAATTCCCTCATTTGTATAACTACCCATATATGCATTCATACAAAGGTGAACTGCCTCTGTCACACAACAACGAGTGATTGGTATAAACCAGAGTTAAAATTTGAAAAATGACCAAAATTTTTTTTAAGGGAGATTTGCTTAAAAAAAAAATCGATTTTTTTCTTCATAATTATGTTCCTTAAAAGGTGTTAAAAATATTTTCCTAATATTTTATTTAAAAAAAATGAAAAATCAAAAGGTTATGGGCATTTTAGTGCACGCACATTACTATAATTCAATTTAAATAAAAAACTTTAAATGCTATTTTCTCAAAAGTACGTTTTTCGACATGGTTTCCTCGTGTATCTCAAAAAGTATTTGAGATATCGACATAAATCAAGGTGCATATTATTCCTCGATATCGTCATTTTGGCAGGAACTATAGGGTCTTTTGGTTCCCTAATATATTTTCAAAATGACGACTGTTTATTGTCGAGAAAAAACTGTGATTTTTGAAAATTTATTTTCAAAATGCGATCTCTCGCTGGTTTATTATTTTTTTTTCTTAGATCCTAGTTACTACCATAACTGTATATGTATATTTTCAGAAAATTCTTGATTTTTTAATTTTGATTCATTGGGGATTTTAGAATCAAGGTGGAAAAATCTTGCAGTATCAACTTCAAAGCCATTTATACACAGCTCATTTTTGAATTTTTTTTTTTAAATCTTTTTTTGTAATCTCAAGACATGTAGAAACAATGTTGTATATTTATAGTTTTTTAATAAAATACTTATTTGTCTAAAAAAATAAATAAATAAAAAAGGTCGATTTTGGATGTTTTTGGGCGAATCTCCCCTTTAGATTTTACACTTATTATTAGTGTTCTGTAAATTTTGTAAATATTATAAATTTTGCAAACACTGTACGTATTTTTGTTAACTAAATTCAATTTCCAAACGATTTTAATATTTATATATTTTTATGTTAAAAAGATTGATCAGATTACATTGTATCTAGAAAAAGTATATTAAGAAAGGGGTCAGTCAACCTTTATTTTTAATTACCTCTTTTAATGATTTTTTATGAAAATATTTTTTTAGTGTTCGAAAAAGTGTCTATGCTCATCTGCATCAGAGTTAAATTAATCTATGCTTATCTACATAAGAGTTAAATAATTGCTTTTAAACATTTTTCTAATTTAAAAAAGTGTCGCTATTTTTCTGAAATATATGATCGGCCAAAAGTGGTCGTGAAACGACATTTAATATCACAATATAGTCTATACACAACGACTTCAGAGTTTCAAGGCCATACATTTCGAACAATACCATAGAGCAGCGAAAGTCGACGTACCGCTTACATTATTCCGAGCGGTAGCTGCGCAGGAGCTGGCTCGATATAGTACGCTATAAATATGTAGCTATAACTTTGGATCTAATGCTCCGATTTTTACGAAATTTGGTGAGAGTATTCTTGAGATAATGTACTTAAAAAATATGCAATAAAAGAAATAATAAATCTTTCCGACCATCACAACTGTTTAACCCTAGAATCATACGTTGGTCTACGAGAAACGTTAATCATACGTCGGCGTCATTTTGACGAATAGACTTTTTACGGAGAGTTTTAGAGTTTATTTGCAAAAAACATTTTTTTTTACATAACAATACTACAAAAGGGAACAAAATATTTACAAAAATTGAATTTGGAAAAATTTTTTAATATAAATATTTATTAATTTTTTTAATTATTTTCATTATAAAAATTAAAAAAACGCCGTGAGCAGCGAAGCCCCATCACGGAAGTCGAATTTTTCCTTTCATCTTCGGTACTGAGTGTCTACAAGCGAAATATAATTGAAAGTCCACAAGCGATTTGTAATTTTGGTGGTTTCAAAACTGACGATGAGTGTCCGGTTGATCTGGGCTTTAAAAAAAGGTTTTAAGTTTTTAAGGGCTGAATCTCAGTAAATTTCAATTTTGTGCCGATAGCAGTTAACAGGGAAAAAGCCAACACAATTCGTACGAGGGCATTTCTCTCCATGCTTATCCGCCAATTGCCTTTGTGTTTTATTTTTAAATATTAAAAGAGGAACTTAAATAGTAAACTGGAAGGCTTTTATGAAGATATTTTTCTTTCCAAAAAAATCCAAAATTTCTATTTTATAAATAATAAAAATTCAAAATTCCTAATTTATAAATAAACAGTGACTTTAATAACATTTTCAAATTACTTAATATGTGTTTCATTTGTTAAAAAATTGTATTCACTTTTTTTTAAATTTTTTAAAATTACTATTCGCCTACTTGTATTTAGAATAAAAGTAATGCATTTAAAACACATTTAACAATAGCATTCAATTCCGATGTAAAAATGGAAGAAGTGGGGGGAAAAATAATGTGGACTCCCTAAAAGGTACTAGCTGGATACTGAATACACGTACAAAATTTCAGCCCTCTAGGTTTCCTTAGAGAGTCTCTAGACGTGTTAGAAAACAAGCAAAAAATTAAGGAAATATTGGCGTAAAAATCGTGGGGGTAAGGGTTAAAAGTTGAATCCCCCAAAAAGCAGTGTCTGGCTATTAGCTTAACCTGTACACAAAATTTCAGCCCTCTAGGTTTATTTGGGGAGATTTTGACCCGAACGAAACTGTTAAAAAACAAGAAAAATCATGTTCTTTTGTGTATAAAATTGGTGGTGGTAGGGTTTGAAAGTCGAGACTCCCAAAAGGCACCCCCTTGATACTAACTCAATCCGAATACAAAATTTCAGCCCTCTAGGTTTATTCGGGTGACCTGTGCGAGTGGTACAAACTTCGAAAACGTCGAAAATGCATGAAATTGTAGCTTAAAAATGAGGGGGGTGGGGGTAAAATATTAAAACCTCCAAAAAGCACAACCTAGGTACGAACTTTATCAACACACCAAATTTCAACCCTCTACGTTAATTCTGGGGGGCTGGGGGCCTGTTAGATCCAGCGAAAATCGTTTTTCCCCCCTCTACTCCCACCAAATCATCCTAGGAAGCTGAATTTTGGATATGTTGTAGTTAATTGACCGAAACATTATTTAAAACCGGTTTGGAAAAGTTTTATTGCTTTTCCGCCCCCCACAACCCCCTTAAAGGTCGGGTCAGAAAAAAATTTGCCCAAAATTTGACCCCACTTTGATAGTATGAGGTGCTTTCAAATTTCATGTCTTAACTTCCATAGGGGGACCCTACACAAATTAAAAGGTGGCGGGAATATATATATATATATATATATATATATATATATATATATATATATATATATATATATATATAAATCAGACATTTTTTTTCTACATATTCGTGTTCTACGGGTCCGAAAACGGATAGCGCCCTACTCTCGCCTCTCGCAGCTCTTATCGTATAGACTGTATAAGTCTAATTTTTCGGTACCTTATTTATAAGTAATTTAGACAAAGAGATTGCTGAATAAGCAAAAATGAGAAAGATGTAACTGTAAAATAATATCATTGCAATTCCTTTGTCTCAATACATTGTATTTAATTATTTAGTAGGTTTTGATGATTAAGCTTTTGTTATTTTTAGATACATGAAAAATTAAATAATTATCTATATGAGTTCCTTATGGGATGAATTATTACTTATTGTCTACATACATTGTACAATTCTTAATATTACAGAAATATTGATTAAATGTATAAAAATATAATATGTATTAATTAAGTGTTAGAGCGGATGTGATGGTTACATAACTCCTCCCCTCTGACTTTCTGGCCTAGACCATATGAGCTTTGGTTCATTGGGATGGCCAGACGGCAAATAATTTATTTGTGTTGTAGGTGATGAATTTGTCGATTTCCATTTATTTATGATGTATTTTATCACAATGAATATAATAAATGTTGCTATTACGATGCCGAATGCTATATATACCCCGGATATATGTAGGGTTGTTTTGGATTTGAATTCTTCTATTTCTTGTCTATTTTCGATGTGGTAGGAATTAAGTTTTTGCAGGTTGATTTTAGGTAACAATTTTTGTTCTTTAATTTGGAGTTCGTGTAGAGGTAATATATGAAGTTGTTGTGTTTTATTAAGTTCTTGGTTTTTGTACACGACGTTGTTTATGACAATTTCACATTGGTGAAAATAGATGAGTATTGTTCCTTTTACGAACCGTTGGTTAATACCGCAAGTAGTTGAAATTGATTGATTTTTTACGTTTTTCAATATAACGTGTTGTGGTGTTAAACGTTTGACCATTGTTTGTTCGTCGAATTCCTCGTAGATGCAACTTCCAATTTGTCCACGAATTGCATGGTTAAAGCAGTGATCTGATGTAGGTAGCTTAATTAGATCTTCTTTGTCACAGATGTAGATTTTATTTAGCCGTGAGCATTCTTTCTGTGAAAAGTAACTTACATATTTTCCGCTTAGGATATAGGGATAGGGAATTAATATAGATTTGTTTTTAGTGGGTAATGGTTCCAAAAGGTTCAATTTATAAGTATCGTTTTCGAAAATAGGGATGCGAATGTTGAATATAATGTTGGTATCATTATAATAGGCTTGGAAGGTTAATAATTCGTATACTTGATGTAAGGAATTAATAGGTAAGCGTTGGGATTTTAAGATTTTATATGCATGGTCCAATTCGTCAGGAGTTAATATTAAGGTAGGAAGTACATTGAGTTTTGCCAAATTTAGAGCTTGAGCTAGTTGAACCAAATGTGAATACAAGAGGTCGATATTATAAATTATATGATAAGCGTGTTGTATTGAATTTAGAAAATTTTGTTCACGATTTGTTAAACTACCAGATACTTGTGTTTTCATTGTAGAGAGAATTTTATTTATGGCATCTTGCTGAATGTTTATATGGTTTGATATGTTATTAAAACGTTCAATCATAATTTCATTGATTTTGATCTGTTTGTTATTCCCCGAAATTAAATTGTGTTGATTGATTTTTAAATTATTTATTTCTTTATTTATCGCTAACGCGTCTTCTTCGTCCATGTTACCAGTTATAGTTTTGATGATTGACCCTAAGGCACTGACAAGGGCCCGTTTTGTACGTTTTGGGTAAATTTGTTTAAAAATAGTTTTAAGTTCTTTAAATTTTAACTGAATTATGTTTTTGATAGTCGTGTTAGTCAACAGTTGATCGTCTTCGTTTAAATATTTTAATGAATTGCCAATTTTATCTATATTTTCTCTATAATTTGTAAGGTTAATTATGTGTATAAATTTGCTAAATTCTTGATTAAGTTTGGCTTGTCCTAGTTCTATAGCCACTAGTCCCGGGTTGTTCGTTAGGTCGCGTATCTCGATTTTCTGTGTCGTCACCGTTGTCATTATTGTTAATATTGCCCTGTAACAAAGGTCGTCTTAATTTTTGTTTTGGGATTTTACGGTTTTTGTCGTCTGTTACCGTTACCTTATTATTAGTTTTTACTGTAATTTGTTTAAATTTTGGGTGTAATTTGGAATTATGTTTATTTTCCTGAAAATATGTAGTTTGTTTTTCTTTATAATCAATTGGGGATTCGCGATTACTATTTAGAGTATTAATTTTGTTTTCTTTTTGTTGAATTTGGTTCTGATAAGATTCACGTTGAAATTTTTCGCGTTCTTGTTGTACTATTGCTGGGTCGGCAGTTAATTTAATGTCATATTTACGTCCGAAAAATAATTCATATGGTGTACATTTAATCGCGGTATGAATTGAATTATTATAAACAAAAACTGTATGTAGCATTTTTAAATCAGCTGAGCTGCTTTTATCAGTTGCATGTGTGATACGATATTTTTCAAGGATAGAAGAATGGAATCTCTCTACAGGAGAATTTGATGTTGAACTTCTAACAGCTGTTATGTGTATATTAATACTATACGTGTCACAAAATTGTCGAAAACGTATTGAGTCAAATCCTTTTTCTGAATCGACTACAATATTTTTAGGACTACCGTATTGGGATATGTATTGTGCTAGAGCCTCAAGGATATGGGATGTATTTCTTGTTTCGATTGGGTATGCTTGGCCAAAACGTGAAAATTTATCTACAATTGTTAAATATATTAATTTGTCCAAATAAAATATATCAATGTGTACAATTTCGAGTGGCTGTGACGGTGTTTCTGTTAATTCAAAATTTTGTTTTGGTGGTCGTCTGTCATATTTATTTTCGTTACACAGTTTACAATTATTAACATAATAAGAAATTTTTGTTTTTAAATTTGGAAAGTAATGTTCTCTTCTAATATGGTTAAAAGTTTCGTTAATTCCTGTATGTCTAAAGTCATGATACTTTTTTATTAATTCGTCTTGTTGGTCATCTTCTAAAACGTCTTCTAATAGTTTAGTTGCTCGAATAATTTTGTACTGTTTACCTTGAGAGAAATAATCAGAATATATTCTTTGAATTTTAATAAATAATTCGTCATCAGGACAGTATATAGCTAAAGTTACCTTCGGTGGAATGTTTTCTTTTATAATTGAGATTAAAATATCGTCGTCGTCAGCAGAAAGTGTAATTGTAATACGTCGACGTGTATTAAAAAGAATTTGGAATTTGCGTTTAGTTGCAGTTTGAATGTTTTCATCTTTTAATATGATTAATTGATTTTTAAAATCATTAAGGGGGTTTTCCGAGATTCTAATTAAGGAGGTATCATCCTCTGATGCACTATGTACTGTTTGTGTAGAAGTGTCTTGTGTAGAAGTGTCTTGCGTAGAATCGTCATTAGTATGGGGGTTACTGTCAATTATAATTCGTGAGAGGGCGTCTGCGTTAGTATTTTGTCGACCTGGTTTGTGTATAATTTTGTAGTCAAATTCTTCAAGTTTAAGTCGCCATCTTACTAATTTACTGTTTGGTTCTTTAAGTGACATGAGCCATCTGAGTGGTTGATGGTCAGTAATTATGGTAAATTTTCGTCCGTATAAGTAAGGCCTGAAATATTTGGTTGCCCATACGATCGATAAAAGTTCTTTTTCTATGGTAGAGTAATGCGATTCTGAGTCGGTTAAGGTCCTAGAAGCGTAACATATTGGGTTATCTTTACCAATAGGTCCTTGGGAAAGGACTGCTCCGATTGCTACATTGCTTGCGTCCGTTGTCAAAATAAATTCTTTGTTAAAGTCTGGATAGGCAAGGATTGGGTCGTTTGTCAAGAGGTCCTTACATGTTTCGAAACATTTAAGGAACTCAGGTGTATGTTTAACTGTTTCACCTTTCTTCAAACATTTAGTCATTGGTTTTGTTAACCTAGCGAAGTCTTTAATAAATTTCCTGTAGTATCCAAGAAGTCCCAGAAAAGATTTAATATCTTTTTGTGTTTTTGGTACAGGGAATTTCCTAATAGCAGCTACTTTATCAGGATTAGGTTTTACACCTGCTTCTGATACTATGTGTCCCAGAAAAGCTACTTCCCGTTTCAAAAATTCGCTTTTGTCTAACTGAATTTTTAAATTTGCGTCTTTTAGTCTGCTAAAAACTTTATCGAGATTAATAATATGTTCTTGAAGCGAAGTGGAAAAGATAATTATATCATCCATGTATACAAGACAAATTGTACCTTGTAGATCTTTTAGAACGTTATCCATAACTCTTTGGAAAGTTGATGGAGCGTTTTTTAGTCCAAATGGCATGCGAACATGTTCGAAATGTCCATGGTCTACAGTAAAAGCAGTTTTCTCAATATCCCTAGGATGAACTTCTATCTGATGGAAACCAGATGCTAAGTCTAGAGTAGTGAAATACATGCATTTACCAAGTTTGTCCAGTATATCTGTGATGTTTGGGATTGGATATTTATCCCCTATAGTTTTCTCGTTAAGTTTCCTATAGTCCACCACTAATCGCCATTTTCGTACTCCGCTTTGGTCTAGTTTTTTAGGAACTATCCAAATTGGACTACTCCAAGGAGAATAGCTTGGTCTTATGATGCCTTGATGGAGCATCTTATCAATTTGCTTCTTAACCTCTTCCTTATGAATATAAGGATACCGATAGGATTTGGTATAAACGGGTAGATCGTCAGTTGTTTTTATTTCATGTTTAATTTTATTCGTAAATGAAAGATCTTGACCTTCTTTATAAAAAACATCCTCATATTTACGACAAAGTTTAAACAAAGCTTGTCTTTCTTCGCTATTTAAATGTTCGGTCCTAATAAGAGATTCGATCGGGGGTAATTCCGTGTCGTTATCAGTTTGAAATTGGTTAAAGTTACAGTCAATAATTTCGTGATTTAAAATTTCTACTTTCAGTGGTTGTTCGATTAAAAATTTTTGTGCACTGTTTGTGTGATTTAAAACAGGTGCGAGTATATGCCAATCTTTAACATTGTATACGCCAGAAGGAATCGAAAATTTATTTTGAATTTTTATGTCATGTAATAATACGTCGCCTGATTGTACGTCTGTTGGAATTTTGACTAATTGTTTACAATTTGGTTCAATTATGTGTATGCCACTTGTGATGTTGGGTTTGAACAACAATCTATTTGTAGAAAATGGTGTTATTAATCGTTTACCGGGAATATCAATTTGAGCTTGAAGTTGGTTAAGTATGTCAAGTCCAATAAGTCCGTCAAAATAACCGTGAAATCGTAAAAGAAGAAAATCTATTGTACCGTCTTGATTGAATTCACTAAAGATGGGTAATTTTGCCTTTTTTGTAACATTATATGATCCTAAAAGTGATTTAATTTTGGTAGGTTTAATTTCAGTTGTAAGGTCTGGATGAACTAATTCAGGATTAAGGAAAGAATTTGAAGAACCAGTATCAATTAAAAATTTTAAGGGTGTACAGTCATTTTGGTTAGTAATATGTATATAAGGTAAAGTAGATTCATGAAGATTTAAATCTACGTATCCAAATTGTTGTCCGAGATTAACCGAAAATTTTGATCATCGATCTCATTTTGATTATTTTGGTCTGTCTGTTCGTATTCGTCTACCAAATAACTGTTTTCGTCATAATTTTCGTCAACTACGTATTCGTCTAATGAACTAAATCCTGATGCTTCTGTGTTAAAAAGTTCGTTTGAAGCAAAAGTCGGTCTACTTTGGGGTTGGAAAATATTACGTCTAAATGGTTGTTGTTGTTGTTGTTGTTGAAAATTAGGGCGTGATTGTTGCTGTTGTGTGTTAGGTTGTCTAATGCTTAACCTATTACTGCCTAAGTCCATAGGTGTTGGTCGCGGTAACTGTTTTGTATTATTTTGTGTGTTGAATTGTCGTATTTGTTGATTATTATTTTGTGTATAAAATGGTCGCGTTTGTTGAATATTATTTTGTGTGTTAAACGGTGTATGTGTGGTAAACTGTTTTTGGTATTGTTGGGGATTATGAAAATTGTGTGTTCTAATCGGTACAGGTGCGGATATTGGAGGTTTAACTGTAATTTGTTGATATGATTTTTGATGGTAGTGAATATTTTGTTCTTTGATAGCGTATTCAAATGCGTTTTGAATTGTGTCTGGGTTCCGTGCACGTACGACTGACCCAATAGGTTCTCTAAGTCCAGCTAAAAATACATCTTTTGCCAAATTTTTAAATAATTGTAATTTAGAATTTATTGCAATGGAATCATTTTCGTTTAATTTAGTGAAGTTGACTAATGAAGAAAGTATTTCGATTACTTTCGCATAAAATTCTTCCATTTTCTGATTTTGATTTTGTTTTAGACTATAAAGTTCCCTAATTAAGTTTGTCTCGTTTCGTTTGTCTGCATAATGTGAAATTAGATTTGCTTTGATTGATTGCCAATCTGTCGGAGTACCGTACATGTTTAAAATTTCGTTAGCCTCTCCTACGATTTTATTACGGATAGCCCGTATCCACAATTTACCGTATCCCTGTGTCCAATCGACACTTACACATGCTATGATTTCATCTACGTTTTCAATAAAATCATGCAGTGTTCTCGGATTTCCATTAAATTCAGGTAGGAATTTAATTGGATCCGGTATTCTAAATGCTTCGAGCACTTGTGAGAAGCCACTAACTGCATTTTCGTTTACTTGCATTTTTGTACTGTTATAATATTTATTAAAATCTAAACTTTCTAAAGTAATTGAATTATCGATATTTGTATTTAAATTATTTGATTGAACTGTTTCAATATTACTATTACTAATTAAATCTAAGTTAACGTTGCTTATCGTATCCTCCGATATGCTCACGTTTGACTCAACTATTGCGTTTTCTGCGCCGTTTAGTTGAGGGATTTTCGATCTAGGATATGGTCTGTGTGATAATTTAAACAATTTTGATTTTACGATGAAAGACATACGAAAAAGGAAAAAGCAGGAACAAAAAATATAAGCAGCGAAAAATATGCAATTTACTCTACTTACAGAATGCTCCAGTAAATTTCCATTCCTCGTAGATCCGTTGTTGTATGAAGGATTGAAATCCACGCACTGCTAACCAAAGTGTACCACAACTCTTAATTTGCCGTTAAGATTGAATTGTTTCCTTGAGAAACCGTCAATTCCACAACTCACGATATCACCAATACCGGTAACAATGCTTACAACAATCCGAACGACTGCGCCAGTTACGTTTCGTAACAATTAAAGTTAGTTTTTAAAAAATTTATTTAAGTTTTAAAATTACAAACTTAGTTACAAAGATGTTTCACCATTAGCTAGATCGAACAAAATCAGATAATTCACTGAGTTACCTTATTTATAAGTAATTTAGACAAAGAGATTGCTGAATAAGCAAAAATGAGAAAGATGTAACTGTAAAATAATATCATTGCAATTCCTTTGTCTCAATACATTGTATTTAATTATTTAGTAGGTTTTGATGATTAAGCTTTTGTTATTTTTAGATACATGAAAAATTAAATAATTATCTATATGAGTTCCTTATGGGATGAATTATTACTTATTGTCTACATACATTGTACAATTCTTAATATTACAGAAATATTGATTAAATGTATAAAAATATAATATGTATTAATTAAGTGTTAGAGCGGATGTGATGGTTACATAACTATATATATATATATATATATATATATATATAAATCAGACATTTTTTTTCTACATATTCGTGTTCTACGGGTCCGAAAACGGATAGCGCCCCTACTCTCGCCTCTCGCAGCTCTTATCGTATAGACTGTATAAGTCTAATTTTTCGGAGAAAATTCGACTAAAAATAGATAAATACATCAATTGTTTCATAAGACATGTCTTTCAAATAATTAATTTGTGAACTATTATGAATCGGTGGACATGTGTGACTTTACAAAATGTGAAAATTCTCGGTCACAAATATTCCCGTAGATATGTAGTTATTTCCTGATTAGGCACATTTGTAAATTTGCTAAAATTTGTTAGTAATTTTTCGAATAAGATGTCAAAAAATAATAAAAGTTAAATTATTTCCCACCAAATAAATTGTAAATCTTTTATTAAGTCATTCGAAACGCATTCTTTAGTTTTCGATTCAATATATTATAATTTCAGTATTATATCGTCTCTATAAGTCAAACAGCTATAATCATCTTTCACATAATCAAAATCATTGAATAAATTAATTATAATATCCATATCTTTAATAAATTTTAGAAAAATTAGGAAAACTCTTATCTGCGAAGTACAAAATCTTTTAAAAAAACACATACGTTAATCATACATCGTTGTCCTTTTGACGCACCCTATTTCAATACAAACAAAAACGACAGCAACTCTAAACAAAATTTATACATTTGCTGTGTTATAATAACAAATAAATTAGATAACAGAAGTTTCACCGAAAGCAGGCACCGAACAAGTTGTAGTATTGGAGCAGGTCGAGAAGTTCGTTCGTCATTTTGACGAATACGTATGATTCTAGGGTTAAAAAATAATATTCTGATAACTAAAAATTTGTTGTTTGTAGAAAAAGTATAACAAAGTTCCCTCGTTTTTCATTCGATTGTGAAAATTCACCTGTATATTTTCACATGTGTGTATATACCTATTACCTAGAATTAATATGTAAATTTATTACAGAAAAAAAAAAACGGTTTAACCACACGCAAAATAAAAGCAAGCACGCTCATTTAACTTTATGAATTTAAACATTTATTATATAGTTTTACGCATCTATTTACTATATGAACCTATGTATATAGTATACACTTGGTCTGACTCCTATACAGAGGTATCCATTCTACATATATACCTCTCCATCACTTTCATTTTTTTTTTTTCTAATAAGATTTCCATTTCGTCACTGTTCGTACTTCTTCGGGAAATTAGATTGTTCAGTTAAGGGGAAATTCGCTAAAAAAAAGAAATCGATTTATCTTTTTTTATTTTTATTTTCTTTATAATTGTGTTCCTCAAGGTGTTAGAAATATTCTCCTAAAATTTTATTTCAAAAAAATGAAAAATCAAAAAGTTATGGGCATTTTAGTGCACGCACTTTACTATAATTCAATTTAAATAAAAAACTTTAAGGGGAGGTTTACTTGAGAGTCGTTAAAAAAATCGATTTTTTTTTTTGCAGAAATTGGTAGCTAATTATGTGTAGAATATGTTCCCAAAGTGATTTTGCTGAAAGTAATTTAAAGGAAGGTTTACTTGAGATTTGATAAAAAAAAAATCGATTTTTTTGCCGAAATTGATAGCAAATTATGTGTAGAATATGTTCCCAAAGTGATTTTACTGAAAATAATTTAAAAACAAGATTCTTGCACATTAACCGAATCCAGCATTCTATAAAAAAAAATTCAAAAAACGTAGTTCACGCAATAATGAGTATTAAATATAAAATTTTGAAAATACGTTTCTTTATATATACTTTATAATATCTCGGAACTACATTTTTGGAACTGGCGGACACGATAACTCAAAAACTATTCGATGGATCCTTTTTTTTAAATTTTTATTTTAAAGATAATTCAATTCTGCAGCACCTCTACCTAAGTTCGATACACTTTCAATATTTTTTTTATTTTTAAATTTACATTAAAGAGCGAAAAATAAGACAAAAATCGTAATCAAAAGTTCAAACATCCGCCATTTTTTTTTCTTTCGCTAAAAGCGATTCGTAAAATCGGACCCATTACAATAACTTCCTATGGGAAGTTAATAATAAGAAAAAGTTGACTTTTGATGTCTTTTTGACGAATCTCCCCTTAAATTATACGCGCGATACAATGAAAAATCGTTAAAACCTAATTTTTCATTATTTGGTATGTCGAAAAGGAAGTAATTCTCGTGGGTGGAAGCCTAACGTCCGGGTGTTCAACTGCTATTACTATTATTGGTTACTATTAATATTATTAGTTAAAAATATTTTCTTGTAGCTTTTGAATTTTATTGAGAATTTATAATAAAAGCATTTTATGAATACTGCAACATATGCTATGTAGTATATATTGTATTATATAGGTCTGTTCGTGGAGTCTTGGTATTGATTTAGTGCTGTAAGGTTGGCAGGCACGTCTGACTGGCAGTTGAAGGTGTAATAATAAAATTGTAAGTAGCAAACAATTGAACAATACGTTGAGTATAGCTACGATTCTTTTTTTTTTTTTGAAGTAAAGTTGTAATATTGTATTTAATTTTACAAATTGTTAAAATCATTCCTGTTGTTTTAAGACCACTTAAACAAAAGCACTTTCGAAAATTACACAAGCGATGTTGTTGTAATTACTCAAAATTAAACAGTAATTACTCTTGCCAACTTAAAATACAAGTTTTAATTATCCAAAGTCAAACTGTTTGTTTTGAACATTTGAACCTTTCACATTACACAAATCAGAATAATTTGCTGTTTTAAAATGTTATTTTTGCTTAAGGCAACATTTCAATTTTCAATTAGTAAAGTAATGCAAGCATTATTTATCATCACTTTTGAAAATGAAAATTTTCACGTACATTATTATTATCCGTCTGTCTGTTCCTCACTGTGCCCGCGAGAATTTCCGAAAAAGTTGACGAGCAACAAAAAAACTTGTTCTTTCTAAAAATTTAAGATTTAATTTAAGATTTTATTCTATTTTGAGAGACTTTGTGAAGGCCTCTATTGTTTGGAGACCTCATGGCGCGAGCTCCAAGTTGTAAAGCTCATGTAAATCCGAGTCCGTGTGCCCAAAATTCCCACGCGAAGACGTGGCATAACTTTGCGACGTTACCTAACCTATTTTACCGGCTTCATCTAAATCAATTCAAGCGGTTTTTTTTTGCATCTCTCAGAGATAGTGCTTGTCTGCTCATCTCACTGATTTAATTAAGGCGTCACCTAGCCTATGTCACTCGGGGTAACGCAAGGATTCCAACGCCACCACAGATATTTAGTTTGGTTCAGGTGTGTTTTGATACCTTTAGTGGCAATGCTTGTCTACCCCGCCCCGATGAAACCCCATCGCAGCCTATGTTATTCGGAGTAACGTAAGGAATCTAACGAGACCGAACGTAACTAAATCGGTTCAGGCGTTTAGAAGTTATGGTCGAATAAAAAAATTCACATGAAATCACTTGGGAGTTTTTGAACATTACTGTTTTCTTTTTCAAGTCAAATTACGTCATTCTGCTAGCAAAAATAACACTCCAAAACATAGTAGTTTTTAAATAATTAATATTGTAAAGGTTTACTTTATGAAAATCCATATTAAAAAACATAAGATCGTTGCTTTGTCATTTTTCACAACAAAAATCGTACAAACACGAGTCGACTTTCGGCCATTACGCCATCCTCAGGTGAAAAACACAACTAAAAACTGTTCTTTTAGGCGAAGCTATTTATATTATAAAAATGAAGTGAATAATTCTAATTTAGCTGACAGGTACCTGTTTCAAAATTTTATTGATTCCTGGTAATTAATATTTATAGTCAAATGGTCTTATACAATAATTCTGATTTTAGAACCTTTTAACAATCCTTTTAGTTTAACAAAAGCAGGCAGCTGATGGGAGTGTAACTTTTCGTGCAAATCAATACATATCTCTATTTTTGACAATTTAGCACCGACAGTTACCTGTATATTTTATTGTTTATTTCTTGTAATTAACGTTCACCGCTGTTTTAACGTGTCGTAAATGTCGTGTTTTTCCCAACTTACTTCAGTCATTTTAATGAGATTACACTTAACCTTTTTAAAATGAAATTCGCTGTAGGTACCTATGCAAATAATACAAAAAAAAAAAAAACATTTTACTTTTATCAAAAAATTTGTTAACTTGGGATTTCCCTTACATTTGTTTTGATATACTTATATCTGCCTCTATCTCCCCCCGCTAATACATTATTCACTTCATTTTTATAATATAAATAGCTTCCCCTAAAAGAACAGTTTTTAGTTGTGTTTTTCACCTGAGAATGGCGTAATGGCCGAAAGTCGACTCGTGTTTATACGATTTTTGTTGCGATAAGCGACAAAACAACGATCCTATGTTTTATAATAGTTTTTCTATAAATACATTATAAATACAAATATCATATTTTAATAATCAGAATAACCACAACTACCCTATAAGTTTTCATTCAATCACAACTACGAATAACATTTCGAAATTTCTAACTTGTCTACGACTGTCAGATCACATCAAACGACATACCAGCAAGAAAATTTAGCTATGCAAAATCATAACATAAACTTGTAGTTCAAAACCACAAATATGCAAACATTTAGTATATTATAGAAATTTTGAAACATCAAAAAGATTTCGATATCGAACCAAGAGAACAACATCGAAAATATCTAACGATGTCAATTTTCATTAAATGCTCGACCACATCGATTATGGTGGATACTTTATTTTTAATATACAATACTGGTTTGTATGCTGAAAAGATTTTAGACTATTAATATACGTCTAAATATATAGGTAATATACATTATAATAATACTAGTATACAAAATCCAGCGGTGACCTCTATATCCGTGATTAGAGCTGCTAGTAGCCAACTACAAAAATAGATAAATCAATTTTCTCTAAAGTTGTGTCCATGTGACTGCTTATCTCATATCGTACAGGTGATTTTTTATATATTACTATCGAAAACTATATTTTTTGGGGATTAAAAGATAAAAACTAAATATACTCTTCAATGTTAAAGAGAGATTCGCCAAAAAAAAAACATCAAAAATCGACCTTTTTTGTTATTATTTTTTCATACAAATAAATATTTTATTAAAAAACTAAATATCTATGGTTTAGACCTCCTAAAGCGACGATAGACATGACGAATCTATAATGATTTTATGATTATGACTACGAAATTTACTTTACCAACCTTGCGTTTAAAAAAAAAAATTAAGACAAAAAATAGAAATAAAACTAAAACAGAAACTAGACAAAATCAAATTTGACTTTGACAATTGTATATTTGAGAATGAAAAAAACTTTTCCTTTCGAAAAACATTGCCAGCCAGTCGTAATAATATATTATTATGGAAATTTCAAAGAGGAAGTAATTTATGCCAAACAACTTTTACTTTATCGAGAAAACTTTTGGCCCGTGTTCAAATTTGTAAGATATATCCCAACAGAATATAACTTATATGTATTTATTTAATGTAATAAATATTACCTATAATAATATATTATATATTATTTACTGAAACTGAAAAGATACGTTTATATTTTCATTCATTCACTGGAATCTGCGTGTATCTATCTTTTAAATAAATGTTTGTCAACCTTCGGCCGTTGTTGACTTAAATCAGAGATGACTTTATTTACATTTATAAAAACGATATGTGTCCCAGGTGTGTTCATTGTCAATTTTTGCTCTCAAATTTACTTCTAACGTATAGGGTAAAAGCCCCTATACCGGAACGCGATCCAATACTGGAACAGTTTTGACATTTATATATTAATGAAGTTATTTCTGAAAGAAACTTCTGATAGCAAAATTTATTATTAATAGAATGATTATTTTTCAATTTAAATTTACCTTGCATTTAATGTTTTCTTACTTCGTTAAAGAAATACATATATACATTAAACAATTTTTGTTGAATACAGTATTTTGATCCTTTATTTGTCTGATACTTAAACCATTCTATACTTCCTACATTGACGTCTACACGGAGAGAAAATTCCTATAAAAATTACTGTGCTCATACTACAATCAACGTGTAACAGGCGAACATATGCAATTTTACCGTACAAAAATTGGACATGTTCGCCTGTTACACGTCGATTGTAGTATGAGCACAGTAATTTTTATAGGAATTTTCTCTCCGTGTAGATGTCACTCTATGTGTCATATTACTCATATTACACGTTTGTTTGTATACCAGTTCCCAACTCCTAGTGTCATTAATATTTCTTTGTCTGGATATAGATGTCGACATTTTGTAAAAGAAAAACATTAATAAATAAAAATTTTTGGGTTGTATTTTTTTATAAACATATTCATTGGATTAAAGAAACTCTGTTTCATGCTTTTAAGAAAAAAAAAGGGTGTTTAATTTATTTGTCAAATTTTATAAGCCAGTTTAATTACACACCTAAAAATAGTATTCCGGTATAGGGACTTTTACGTTAGTTGCTTCGAGATAGTCAGGAAACAAAAGTATATCTCAGCGAAAAAATTTTCTTTTATCAAAAATTAAATAAGGTATTAACTCTTTGCGCTTATAAGACATGTACAGCATGACAAGGTGGTTTGTCCATTAACTCTACCATATTTAAAGGTGTTTTGTCTGTTGGATCATAAGACATGTACCACATGATACACTGAATGTTGAACTGTAATGACTGCTCATACTTCACATTACATGAATATTTTATTTAATAACTGCAAACACATTCATTTATTAGAAAAATTGTAAATAAAATGATACAAAATCACGTTAAATTATCTTTTTAAAATTAAAAACTAATAAAAACAGCATTGAGGACCTATTTAGCGCATTTAGTATTCAACTTTGGGGAAACAAGATTAGAACGTCAAAAGAATCCGTCAAAAAAAGAACGTCGGTCGTTGTCATGTACTACATGTCTTACGAGCCTATTTACAACTCACTTTTTTTTTGCTTGAGTGCAAAGGGTTAATATTCTTCAATTATTCTATTTGTATACCATTTTTTTTTAAATTTCCGCACGCTTATGTCGTAGCAATATAAAGGCATTGTTAAAAAAACCTTGTAAAAACGTTCTAGATGATGTTTATAAATTATATTTCAAAAACGGCGTGGTGAATAATTTTTATTTCTTATTAAATATGATTTGTAACTTTGTATTTTATAACATATTAAATTTTTATCAAATTCCTTTGACACGTTTTCATTTTATTCAGTTTTCCCATAAAAGCCCTCGTTAAAATTACAAAACTTTGAAATAGTTTTTCTAATGTACCCCTTTTTGACTATATATACATATCTTGATCGACCTATGATCGATGTTTTTGCCGCGGTGTATATGTCACCATCTACCGGATAGTGGCGTATACAAGCAGTTGTCTGTTACTGGTTTGTTTGGATGGCAATGTTGCTAAGTCAATCGAGAGGCGCTGCTACGTGGTTGTTCTCTCGGCGGACGGGTGTGCGAATACGTGTGTAAGTAATATGGTAACTCGCTGTGTACGACACGATATCTTCTTGTTTTATTTATTAGATTTGGTTTCATCCAAATCTTCGGTCTTTTACGCGCAGTGGAATCGTTTGACTTCGTGTTTGAAGATATTAAGTCGTGTAACGTATAGTCGAGATGAATTCGGTAAGTAATGCTTTTTTTCCTATTTTGGTTTTGTGTCTTTTTTCTTTATCTGAAAAGGTGTGTGTTATTCGGGTATCTAACAGATCAAACAGGTGTATCCTTTTTACAATAAATCAATTTATTTAACAAAGTGTGTTGTGATAAATACAAATAGTCAATTTTAGTTTAACAAATATTCGAATAATTCTTCAATAAAATTATAATTCTTTAAATTTTACAAAAAAAACTAAACACAAAAAAAAACTTATAATGTGTTAATGGATCATGACCCTTATGTGTATTCTATTTAAGGAATGATCCATGAACGAACCAATCTTTGAATCGACAATACGGTATCCCATAGAACTGATTCAAAAATCGAAGTAGCGAGACCGCATTGTCGCCATTTTGTAAATAAAACTGCGATGAGTAATGTTAGTTTCGATGACTATTCAAATGGAGATTTGAATAGTCATCGATTAGGTACAATTTAAGTTTGATATCAATCGTGTTACTCTATTTGGCTTTTTCTTTTTTTTTTTTCAGATAGATCACTAATGAAGTGGGCAAGGTACTGAAATTTCCGTATCTGTTATGCTGATCAAGGTACTAAACACGAATTTATTACTGTTACAGACCCAATGATTTTATTAATTTTCATCCAAATATTGAAATTTTATCGAGCGGCCCCCTAAATGAGGTTCCGGCTCAAAACGTGAGTACTGAATTATTTCAATTTACAAACTGATAAGGTACTAAACGAATATTATGGTATTGTTTTCAGCGATTAACAGCCAAATCAAGGCGGACACCAGGTATAAAACATTCACCAAAAGATTGTGAATTGAGCTATTTAAACTGCGGAAATGTTTGTTACAGATCCAGTAATTTTTATAATTTATATCAAATATTGAATATATTATCGAGCGGCCCCCTAAATGAGGTACCGGCTCAAAACGTGAGTACTGAATTATTTCAATTTACAAACTGACAAGGTAATAAACGAATATTATGGTATTGTTTTCAGCGATTAACAGCCAAATCAAGGCGGACACCAGGTATAATACATTCACCAAAAGATTGTGAATTGAGCTATTTAAACTGCGGAAATGTTTGTTACAGATCCAGTAATTTTTAAAATATAATTAAAATATTAACCGGACGCTTGGGCCCAAATTTGACATGTAAGCACCGAATCAAATACCTTTAATTATAATAACGCTGAAACCAACACCAATATTTTGTAAGGATGGCTTAGAAATTAACGGATAAATATGTAATTGAAATGAAACTTACAGATTCAATTTGGTGCCGATCGATCGATTTTATTCGCCACGAGGTATGATGCTACACATCGAGACTGATGGACCACTCCCTTGATTGTTAAAATATTGGTAATGTGTATAATTTTTGGTTCGTTCCGTTTCAATCGCCAGACGAAAATCAAGTGACCCGAGCAAAAATGGTCATCGTAATGTCCTGCTCACCATACCATAATTATTTTGCTGTTTACTAAGTTATGTAATCGTTGAATAATATCGATCGATCAGCTTGACCACTACAAATAATTTGGTCTTTTTCATAATTTTAGTTTATTTTATCTTTTTCCAATCTACTGGATGTCCCAGACAAATTCGACCAATGTGATGTTCCATTCAAAAGGAAAAATATTTCAAAAATTTATTTTTTGTGATTATTCATTTTATTAATTTTTGCATGGTTTAGGATTTTAGGTTAGTTATTATTGTTATTAGATTTAGGATTATCATTAGATTTAATTATTTTAGTTTCTAATCTTGAGTGTGTGTGATTTTATTTGTTATTTACCCCCTTTTTTGATTCCAAATTAAAATAATGCTAAATGTATTCAAGTGAATAATGACTAGATATAATTTTATAAGAAATGACTGACGTTTTTTTTTTTTTTTTTTTTTTTTTTTTTTTTTTTTTTTTTTTTTTTTTTTTTTTTTTGAAAATAGCGTGTGTTGCTGACTTGCAACGTCACACTCACTCCCCCTTAAGTGGAATGGAACATCTACACGGTTTCGAATTGGTCTCTTTGGTTTGTTTTTTTTTTTTTGATATGAGTTATTATGCCCCTTTTTATTTATTTTTTTTTGTTTTAACTGTTTAGTACTGTGTTGCCCACATGATTTGTAAGGATTAGCGTACGACTACTCACTATTGGTACTCAGTCCTTAGTTATTACATCCGTTGTTGATGTGATGACGCCCACGGTGGTGAACAGGCTTATCGTGGTCAGTTGACGGCCGCTCCAGCTGGAGTTGTCCGTGGATAGAAACGCTTCAAGTCCTCGATGTGAGCACGAGTCCTTTCTTGCGTGTCAGGATCTTCTAAGATAACTGATACTGGGGTTGTGAAGGCGACAATTTTCCTCGGTGACGACCACCTAGGTAAGAATTTATTAATTAAAGTGGGATCAGTATTATCATACCGTTTTTTGAGTAGCACTAATTGTCCACACTTAAAACGATTATGGGTAGGTTTTCCCCTATCATAATACTTTTTCACTTTCAGGTGTGTTCTCTCTAACGCTTCACGAATGTCTTGGGTGGTTTTTTGTTGTTCCCCAGGTACCAGTTGATCTAAGTTCCACATCAGTTCCAGTGGTTGGTGGATCGGCCGGCCCAAAAACACTTCCGCGGGTGATGACTGGATGGCTTCGCTAAAGTGGGAATTATGTGATAGTTTTATGAAATGGATATATTTCGCCCACTCACGATGGCTAGCGGCATAGTCTTTAAGGATAGTGGCCATACCGGCACGTATGTCGCGATTTATTCTTTCAGCCATGTTCCCTGAAGCCTTGTATGGAGATGTGTAGGCCGGTCGAATGCCCCACTTCAAGAGCATCTCCTGGTACTTTGCTGATCTAAAGCAAGGCCCATTGTCCGAAATAATACATCGAGGACTTCCGAAGCGCGTAAATAGATCCTCCAGTCTGTCCACTGTGACTTTAGCTGTGGTATTTTTGGTCGGATAGATTTCCAACCACTTGCTAAAGCTGTCCACAATTATTAACCCAAAGCGATAACCCGTCGATGACGTCACCAAAGGACCCACGTAGTCCACGTACAATTTCTTCCAGACCCCCTCGGGTATGGAACTGGCTAGCGGGGCTCCAGGTCGCTCGTTGTCCGCCTTGCACGTCTGGCACGTCATACAGGTACGTACATAATTTTGTACGTCTTTAAACAGGCCTGGCCACCATAGGTGTCTGCTAATTATTCTATAGGTCTTCGTAATACCCGGATGGGCGGATGTCTGAGTATTGTGATAATAATACAGGATCATATTACGAATTTTTTCAGGTACCACGGCTCTTACATGTCGTTTTTTACCTACGCGTCTTACCAGGAGATTATCCCGCACACCGAAACCTGTCACCTTTTCTCCACGATCTAAACGTGATAAAAGGAGTCGCAGTGAGGGGTCCTCCCGCTGGTAATCGCGTAGTTGTTTAAACAAGGTGGGTACCTCAGTCATCATGCAAAAATCCTGTATTACTTCCGTTGTTTCGTCCGTCTGGTCGTCTTCCGTAAAAAGTCGAGTCAACGCATCAGCCACGCAATTGGTCGAGCCACGGATATGCTCGACATCAAAGTTAAAACGAGCTAGTGACAATATCCACCTGGTAACTTTCGCATTTGTTTTAGAAGACGTCTGCAAGTACTTGAAAACAGCAGAGTCCGTCTGTAGTGTGAACCTTGTGCCAAGTAAATAAATTTTAAACTTTTCCATGGCCCACACCACAGCAAGAGCTTCCAACTCATAAGTTGCATAGTGCGTTTCCGGGTTCGTAAGACGTCGTGATGCGAAGTGTACGGGGCGGAGCCCGTCGTCATAGGGCTGAAGTAAAACCGCGGCGATAGAAATTTGTGACGCGTCTGTTTGTAAAATAAAGGGGCGTGAATAATCCGCGTACGCGAGCACGGGCGCCTCTGTCAATGCACGTTTTAAGTTATTAAAAGCCTCAATTTGTTTTGGTCCCATGTTAAATTTGACTCCTTTCCGTTTCAAGTCATTCAGGGGGGCCGCTATGGTGGCAAAGTCGCGAATGAAACGGGAAAAAAATCCTACCATTCCCAAAAACGAACGGACTTCCTTCAGTTTGGTCGGCATCCTCAAGGCCTCGATCGCGGTCACTTTGTCCGCGTCAACCCGGACACCGCTGCTGGAAATTTCGTGTCCCAGAAACTTAATTTGTGTTAACGCAAATTGTGACTTGCTGGGATTAGCAGTCATCCCCACCTGGCGTAAACGATCAAAAACTTCCTCCAGGTGCCGAAGGTGTTCGTCGTAAGATTTTGAGTGTACTAATAAGTCATCAAAATAACAGACTACGAACGAGTACTTGAGGTCTGAAAAAATGTCAAGGATTATCCTATTCAAACTTGCCGGCGAAACAGAGAGGCCAAACGGGACCGATGTAAACTGATAAGCCCCGGACGGAGTAACAAAGGTGGTAATCGGTTTAGAATCAGGCGCTAGCGGAATTTGATAGAAAGCCTTTGTTAGATCAATCGTGGAGAAAACGGTAGACCCACTCAAGGCGTGAAAAAAGGTTTCTAAAGATGGTGTGGGGAATGAATCGTATCGGATACGTTTATTGACTTCTCGGTAGTCAATTATAAGTCGCTTACCGCCATCCTTTTTATTAATTAAAAATGCCGGCGAGGCATAACTAGACACACTTGGTTCAATTACCCCCTGTTTCAACAGTTCCTGTACGTGATCATCCATTGCCCGCGATAGAATCGGATTGAGCGGGTATGGAGACCGTCGCACAGGAGAGGGATCAACGAGATGGATGTGGTATTGGTATCCATGAACTCGTCCGATCTTCTCGGTAAGTGTATCATCATACCTTGTTAATAATTCCTGTAGTTTTTGTGCCTGATTAAGTGATAATTGAGGATTAACGTGCATAGTGTTCAAATAAGATTGAGTTTTTATATTAAATGGTGTAGAGGCGTCAGTGAAGGCGTATCGGATCTCCCGCGCGTCAAAAGAGATGGTCGCAGTCATTCGCCGTAAATCACCAACCCCAATTATGACGTCAAATGTAAGTTTTGGAACAATTAATAACTTAAATTTCCATGTGAAATCATGAATCTTTATGTTTGTTTCCAGAGATTGTTTAATATTTTGGAGAGCTCCGTCGGCCAAACGTATGGTACAGTTGGCCGATCGGATACGCCCAGCCTTTGACGTCTGGATGAGTTTGGCAGCTTGGTGAGAAACGAACGAGTGACTGGCTCCAGTGTCAACAAGGCATCTAAGTCTAAGCGGACCGACAGACACGTCTAGCACAGGTAGTGAATGTTCTGATGGCTGTGATTTCATACGTGACAATAACTGGTGGTAGTGGCTTTTGCGTGGACGCATACGTCTTACGTCAGTCGAACACGGTAAAGTAGTCGTAAAGTCGTCATTAGTAAATCTAGTCTTACCTAGTTTTTTGTCGGTTTAGGTTTGGTTATTGTTGTCGGCTCCGCCTGTAACAGCAAGGCCTGTTGTTCCAGATATAACTCCAGATTGGTTACCATGGTGGCCAGCTCTGCATAGGTCGTGGGTGGTTGTTGGACACGGCAGGTCTCCAGCGTACTTAGATTTCGTCGCAACCAAATTGACGATACCACTTGGCACTCGTCCATCGGCACCTCTAAAACCGTCGCCTTCGTTTTGATGTCGGTCACATATGCCCTGAAACTTTCAGTCGGGAGTTGATTTCTGAATATCAGAGCTGTCATGAGGAACGATAATTGCACCGGTCCAATGAGGTCTCTGATTAAACCTCTCTTGAATGCCGACCACGTAGTGAAATGTTCAAGGTTCGGAATCCACCAATCTAGAAGGGCTCCCGAACATCGCTGTGAAACCAGTCGTAGGAAGGCATGCTCATCAAACAAACGGCGCATTAATACAGTCTCCACGGCTTGCAAAAAGTCAACGAGCTGTCGCGCACTACTACCGTCACTCACGGGTATGCTGTCCAAATAATGGGAGGCGTTGATGGTATATGTTACGTCGACTTTGTTCACTGGGGTCGCCTGTGGTTGAGCTAGTGCGGATACCTGTGGTACGTTGAACCCAATTCGTAATCTGAGTGACTCCATTTCCTGTTGAATGGCGGCTATTGAGGCGTGAAATCTTCTAAGTTCTGAGGTAACATCTGGATGTATTTCATCTGAAGATGGTGGTTGATCCCTAAGTTGTTGTCGCAGAGCATGGACCTGGGTCGACAGTGCTTCCAATTCCGTGGTGACATGTTGATTGAGAGTGGTCTGTTGCCGTATGTGCTGACGAAGTGGATTGGCACTGCTGCTCAACGGGGTCGGTCCACCTTCGGCTGTTGAAGGGCGGTCAGCTGGCGGTTCGGGTACCTCCTTTGGTCTGGCCCCTTGGCTCCGTGTGTCTGTCATTTCTGATATACTAGGTAAGTACTATTCCTTTGTCTTAATCGGTATATATTCGTCTGAGTCGAGTGGGAGTGGTCCGGTCTCGTATTTTTGATTGTGTAATATGAAAAAAGAAAACAAAATTTAAAGTAGTATTAGCTCCAATTGAATCTGTCAGATACTAATCAATGACCGCGTAATCGAGAGAAAAACCACGCTCTGCTACCAAAAATGTACCCCTTTTTGACTATATATACATATCTTGATCGACCTATGATCGATGTTTTTGCCGCGGTGTATATGTCACCATCTACCGGATAGTGGCGTATACAAGCAGTTGTCTGTTACTGGTTTGTTTGGATGGCAATGTTGCTAAGTCAATCGAGAGGCGCTGCTACGTGGTTGTTCTCTCGGCGGACGGGTGTGCGAATACGTGTGTAAGTAATATGGTAACTCGCTGTGTACGACACGATATCTTCTTGTTTTATTTATTAGATTTGGTTTCATCCAAATCTTCGGTCTTTTACGCGCAGTGGAATCGTTTGACTTCGTGTTTGAAGATATTAAGTCGTGTAACGTATAGTCGAGATGAATTCGGTAAGTAATGCTTTTTTTCCTATTTTGGTTTTGTGTCTTTTTTCTTTATCTGAAAAGGTGTGTGTTATTCGGGTATCTAACAGATCAAACAGGTGTATCCTTTTTACAATAAATCAATTTATTTAACAAAGTGTGTTGTGATAAATACAAATAGTCAATTTTAGTTTAACAAATATTCGAATAATTCTTCAATAAAATTATAATTCTTTAAATTTTACAAAAAAAACTAAACACAAAAAAAAACTTATAATGTGTTAATGGATCATGACCCTTATGTGTATTCTATTTAAGGAATGATCCATGAACGAACCAATCTTTGAATCGACAATACGGTATCCCATAGAACTGATTCAAAAATCGAAGTAGCGAGACCGCATTGTCGCCATTTTGTAAATAAAACTGCGATGAGTAATGTTAGTTTCGATGACTATTCAAATGGAGATTTGAATAGTCATCGATTAGGTACAATTTAAGTTTGATATCAATCGTGTTACTCTATTTGGCTTTTTCTTTTTTTTTTTTCAGATAGATCACTAATGAAGTGGGCAAGGTACTGAAATTTCCGTATCTGTTATGCTGATCAAGGTACTAAACACGAATTTATTACTGTTACAGACCCAATGATTTTATTAATTTTCATCCAAATATTGAAATTTTATCGAGCGGCCCCCTAAATGAGGTTCCGGCTCAAAACGTGAGTACTGAATTATTTCAATTTACAAACTGATAAGGTACTAAACGAATATTATGGTATTGTTTTCAGCGATTAACAGCCAAATCAAGGCGGACACCAGGTATAAAACATTCACCAAAAGATTGTGAATTGAGCTATTTAAACTGCGGAAATGTTTGTTACAGATCCAGTAATTTTTATAATTTATATCAAATATTGAATATATTATCGAGCGGCCCCCTAAATGAGGTACCGGCTCAAAACGTGAGTACTGAATTATTTCAATTTACAAACTGACAAGGTAATAAACGAATATTATGGTATTGTTTTCAGCGATTAACAGCCAAATCAAGGCGGACACCAGGTATAATACATTCACCAAAAGATTGTGAATTGAGCTATTTAAACTGCGGAAATGTTTGTTACAGATCCAGTAATTTTTAAAATATAATTAAAATATTAACCGGACGCTTGGGCCCAAATTTGACATGTAAGCACCGAATCAAATACCTTTAATTATAATAACGCTGAAACCAACACCAATATTTTGTAAGGATGGCTTAGAAATTAACGGATAAATATGTAATTGAAATGAAACTTACAGATTCAATTTGGTGCCGATCGATCGATTTTATTCGCCACGAGGTATGATGCTACACATCGAGACTGATGGACCACTCCCTTGATTGTTAAAATATTGGTAATGTGTATAATTTTTGGTTCGTTCCGTTTCAATCGCCAGACGAAAATCAAGTGACCCGAGCAAAAATGGTCATCGTAATGTCCTGCTCACCATACCATAATTATTTTGCTGTTTACTAAGTTATGTAATCGTTGAATAATATCGATCGATCAGCTTGACCACTACAAATAATTTGGTCTTTTTCATAATTTTAGTTTATTTTATCTTTTTCCAATCTACTGGATGTCCCAGACAAATTCGACCAATGTGATGTTCCATTCAAAAGGAAAAATATTTCAAAAATTTATTTTTTGTGATTATTCATTTTATTAATTTTTGCATGGTTTAGGATTTTAGGTTAGTTATTATTGTTATTAGATTTAGGATTATCATTAGATTTAATTATTTTAGTTTCTAATCTTGAGAGTGTGTGATTTTATTTGTTATTTACCCCCTTTTTTGATTCCAAATTAAAATAATGCTAAATGTATTCAAGTGAATAATGACTAGATATAATTTTATAAGAAATGACTGACGTTTTTTTTTTTTTTTTTTTTTTTTTTTTTTTTTTTTTTTTTTTTTTTTTTTTTTTTGAAAATAGCGTGTGTTGCTGACTTGCAACGTCACACTAAAAAGTGGGGTAGAAGGAAAATTTAGTTATTAGAACCGTTATCACGGTGAGATTTGAGTCCGGGACTATGACAGTAATTTTTTTTCAAGCCTCTAGAACCCGAAAATGAGCATTATATGTATCAGTGGGATAATTCATCGAACGAAACATTCAATTTTTATGAAATTTGATGAAAATATTAGAAGACGCAAGTCGCTCGACGCTCAGACGGTCTTACGACCTTTTTTCGTCAAAAAAATAAGTTTTTGACTAACATTTGCTACAATTCAGTTTCTAACATTTGCTACAAAAAAGTTTCTTTATATTTGTGGAGTAGTCGAACAGAAAGTAACATTTCCACTTTTTGGCTTTTTGAAACTACACATCCTAGTTGAATTTGGCTTGTTAAATAGCAATAATTCTCCCCTAAAAACGAGTCCCAATCTCGGTTTTCGAACAAAAAAGAACATGTCCATTTCTTTATAAAAGTATTATTTTAGTTCTAACAATAAATTAAAGTAAAAAAAATGTTTTTTAAGAAAAAGCTTTTATTTAAAAATGGGTTAAAAAAATAAAGTAACTTTTGAGTGAAGTTTGAAGCAATATGCAACACAATTTATAAAAACTTGAGGCGTTATCATTAATTATTTCTGCTTTGGATATAAGTGTAGCTATTTTACTTTTCAGTAGTTACCAAACTTAATTAAACGCCTCAAGCTTTTATAAATTATGTTGCATATTGTTTCAAACTTCACTCAAAAGTTATTTTATTTTCATTTAGCCCATTTTTAAATAAAAGCTTTTTCTTAAAAAACATTTTTTTACTTTAATTTATTTTCTACTTTTTAATTTGCTTACAATTAATGTTAAAAAAAAAATGAAGAAGTAACTTTTTACCTATATTTTAATCGGTTAATTTACCCTAATGAAACATAACTATGGAAACAAAAAATTGCAATGTAAAATCAAGGGACAATATTTGACAATTCGAAATGTCAAAAAGTTGCACAGGACTAAAAATTAACAATTTTTGTTTGGGGCGATTTAGAACAAAACTAATTATACAATATTGCATTGTCATCAAGTTTATACACGTATGCAAAATTTGAAACCTCTAGCTCAATTAGAACCTGTCTAAATTTTGATTCCAAGATTTGATCTAAACCAACATACCCACATAGCAAGTTAAATAAAAGCTTTTAAAAAGTGACATTTTCTTATGTAATATTAGATTTAGATTTTGATTATTAGATTTAGTAGCTGAAAACACTAAAGAAAGTTAATCAAAGTTTCTTTGAACGACTGTTTTATCATCATTCATTACCACTTATCGGTAACAAAAGGTTAACATTTCCAAAATTCAAACTCAGTTATCTCCGGTAATATGAAAGTTTTTAAATTGACAAAACAGTGACGTAAGGTAACTTTCTTCAATGTACAATTCTGCATAAACAGAATATTTTTAAAAATAAATGCTTATACTCTTTAATTACATTTTAGTGATTTCTGAAAAAAAGCAACGATGGAAATGTTACTTTCTGTTCGACTACTCCACATTTAGTCTATACAAATTTATACAGGGGTGTAAAAAAAAAGTCTCGAAATATAATGCATACACGGTTCAACTTGTTGTACTACCTAGTTGTACTACAAGTTGAACTGTTTGCCATACACTATTAAACTATTCATTCAACTTGTTGTCCAACTTCAGTTATTCACAATTTTTGAAAAAGAGAACTTCGTTAAAATTATCGATAAAATTCTTGCCTTAGCAGTAATTGCAGAAATTAGTAAAGAAAGCTTAAGTAAACAAAAAAAAAAAGAAAATAGAGCAGAGTGGTTGGGAAAAAAAATTTTCTAATGAAAAACTATTAAAAAAAATTAGTGAATGTGAACCAGACAATTACAGAAATTATATGCGAATGAACGAAGAAATTTTTAATGATATTTTAGTAAAAATAACACCTTTAAGAAGCAAAGAAGATACGTTTATGCGTGATGTAATTTCTGCAAAAACACACTTGGAAATCACATTAAGGTTTCTTACAACGGGTAATTCTTTCATAACTTTAAAATTTTCAAATGCGGTATCACCGCAAGCTATTGGAAATAACAAACAAAATCAAATATTTAAACTTTCCAATTGTTACCGCTGTAAATATTTTGTTGATTACACTCTTTACAGCATATATGTACTGGTTTTGTTGTTCAACTACCCCACACATAGTACAACATGTTCATAGACCATTTGCTCCACCCACGTAAAATCAAAATATTTTGATGCCATTAAAATAGTTGACCAACTCCCCCACACACGATTCAACTTGTTGTACAACTCAACCAAGTTGTACAACAAGTTGAACCGTGTATGGGCCGCATAAGACGTTAAATTTTCACACCCTGTATACATGTAAGCATTCTGATAAAGAGATTCCAATGGTTGCTCTAAATAAAATACAATTAACAAGTCAAGTTTGTAGTACCTATATATAAGTACAACAAAACCCATCAATGGTCCATTTAAAAAAGGAAATCAAAAAAAAAAGGACCAGTAAACTCCCTGTTTTCCCTGTACACTCCCTAATTGAATTGTTACATGCTCCTCAGATATATATACCTACATCCCCACTACTAACATAAGTAAGTGTCTACTGAATTATTTAATACTGAAACAAAGGAAACACTCGAGTTGTGTAGAGTAAAACTGGTGGTGGTCTTTACTTTATTATACAAATAAATTCTTGACTTGTAAAAGAAAAGCTCTCTTTTTTGCGGAGAGAGAATTCCTACTCCTAGCTCTGGAGAAAAGCCCTGAACTTTTGAACCTCATACCCACCCAACAGCAGTTACCCACCAGTCACGACCCATATAAATAAGTTTTAAAGTACCTACGCATAACGATGTAAAACAATTAAATATTAATAGTACAGTATGAGTACCTATATAAATTAATTAAATTACATAATATGAGTTGATTTTCATAAAATATGTCTCGTTTCGTAATACCGTAAATTGGTATTAATCAGGACGTAACGATGACATTCTCGATTTAAAAATACTAAACTTAAATTATAATAGAATAATCATTCTTTTCGGTAGAAATAATGACTAACAAGGAAAGGGCAAGAAGGCGAAAATTCAAAAAAACTCTAAAACTTTGTCAGTATATAGAGGGTGGCTACGTAAGAACATAAAAAATATCAGTTGTTGCTTTGAAGGGGTGAAACATCCCTTCAAAGTTGGAACTCAAAAATTTAAGAATCTATGAAATTTTGTTTATAGGTACCTTAAAAAGTTCTAGTAACAAATATAACATTATTTTTTGCATCTACAAATTTTTAGGAGTTGAAATCACCCCTTCATATGTGTACTTAAAAATTTATAAATTGATGATATTTTGTTTATATATACTATATAGCGCTCTAGTAATAAATATGACATTTTTGGCATCCACAAATTATCAAGGGTTGAAACCACCCCTTCAAGTGCGTACCTAATAAATTAAAAATTGTCGATATTTTGTTTGTTTTATGCGAAATTCTAATAATAAATATAACATTATTTTTTGCCTCCACACATTTTTAAGGGGTGAAACCATCCCTTCAAGTGGGTGCTTAGAAAATTTAAAATTGACGAAATTTTATTTATATATAGGTATCTACTATAAAATATTTTGTCAGTTTTGAAATTTTTAGTTTACAACTTGGAGGGTATTTCACCCCCTAGAACTGTGTGAAAGAATATATTTATAATATATTTATCGTTAGGTCTCTGTATAGTATATATAAACAAAATATCATCAATTTATAAATTTTTAAGTACACATATGAAGGGGTGGTTTCAACTCCTAAGAATTTGTGGATGCAAAAAATAATGTTACATTTATTATTAGAGCTCCGTATAGTATATATAAACAAAATATCATCAAATTTTAAATTTTTAACTACACAGTTGAGGGGTGGTTTCAACCCTTAAAAATGTATAAATGCAAAAAATAATGTTATATTTGTTACTAGAACTTTTTCAAGTAACTATAAACAAAATTTCATCGATTTTTATGTTATTAGGTTATGTTATTTATGTTATGTTATTTATGTTATTAGGTAGCCACTCTCTACATAATGACAAAGTTTCAGATTTTTTTAAATTTTCGACTTCTTGCCCTTTCCTCGTAAGCTTGGATGAAAAATATTAAAAATTAATTTAAATTGACATTTTCAGACTGTGTTATTTGTTTGGTGTTCTTATGAATAAATTGTTTAATCAAATTTTTAGTTATTTTGAAATATACATGAGCAAAGAAAACTGTAAACTTTTATTTTTTTCTAAAGAGAAAATTATGAGGACTTGAAATTTGGGTTAAGTTCAAGGTTAAAAGGAATGAAAAAGAGGTGAATACACAGTGAAAAAATTTGTGTTCTGCGTAAAAGGAAACTAGTGGTTAAAATTTTTGTATTAAATGAAAATATTAACAAAAAATTTGATTTAACAGAATTAAAATGTTCTGTAGTAAAATAATCTGTTTTAAACAACACACAAATAACACAATGTTTGTGTAAAATGCGAAAGAATGTCATAAATACACTTATTTGTGTATTTACAACACCAAAAAACTGATTTCGCTCGCATCTATTGCTTTAGTTATAAGAGCGGGGGTAATGGTAACTGATACCATCGATAGCATCATTTCCATAATCATTGGAGTACATATTGCACATTGTGCGACATGCGTTCAATAGAAACATATTTATGTATAGAAGCAGACGGAATATTTCAAAATCAAAAACGTATTCCTAAGGTTAAATTGGTTTTAATTATTTAGATATTAAATACTGGTAAGTTAATTAAAAATATTATAGATTGAATTTGTTTCTTTGTTTGCAGAATTTACTTCAATTAATTAAAAATTATCGAATATTCGGCGTTCCAGAACACATTCAAAGGGCAAAGAACATCAGATAAAGAAGGAGGAGTAGTCGTTCCATTTTGCCTTCCACGTTCAGTTTGACAATGATCTTCACAATTTTTGGTCATTGCTTCAACATTATTTTCATCAGAGCACAACTTTGTAGAAATATTCAATAAAAAAGTTTAAGTACTGAAAAATTATTTTTTACTATTTCCTTTCATTTATATAATAAATAAATAAAAAAAATACTTACTAACTTAAAAAAATAATATACCAACACATTTACTGAGTAAACTTTTACATTCTAAATCAGTTAATTTTATACATAATTGTGGTAAAATTTTAACTAAGTAATTGTGTAAAATTAACACAAAATGCATGTCCTTTTGTGTGTTAAATCATTGACACAAATCTTGTGTAAAGATTTGACACATATGCTTTGTGTTAAAATAACACAAAAAATTGAGTGGACCATTCTGGACATGTGAAATGTGTTAATTTTAACACAAATTTTTTCACTGTGTAGAGACAGTAAATGGGTTAATAGGAACACTATTTTAAGTACAAACAATGGAATATTGGGTGTTTAGAGACGGATCAGCACTGTATCTTTTACTATGCATTAAATACAACATTTTTATAAACTTGAATTTAAATTTTACGTTTATTTCTACACAAAATTAAGAAACTATTCTTCCTTTTTTTTGGATGTGCTCCAGGACACACGACATAAAGGGACACAACAAGGAAGAGTTCCTTTCTTGCTCACCACCAGTATTTCTTACGGGAAAAAGACTAACAGCAAGGGACATTTCCTTTTTTTTTGCTCGCCAGTATCTCATTTTCGCTCAAAAAGAGAAAAGCACAAATTTTTTACGGCAGGGGCACTTCACTCAAATCTGCTACAGGGTGCAAAATTTGTAAATTTGTAAAAAAAATTTCTAAATAATATTTCAGTTACAATTTTGTGTAAACCTACTAATCGTCCTAGTTCACCATTTTATCGTTTTTCTTTTGACCAAAACTCACCATAATAGAGTAAAAATTTTGATTATTTTTTTCAAAAACCAGAAACATTTTCAAAAAATTTTTCAAAAATACGATATGAAGTTTTGCGGTTCATGCCGATTTAGCGTCGTTTACGGTACGCAGAACCCCACAACAGTGGCACCCGTATAAAATCGCATGTATGCATACATTTTTTTGCTTGAACAGATTTTGTTTACCATTTTATTATAGACAGTACGGAACGCATAAAAGACACAATAATTATTGCGTGCGAATAAGTAATTTTCTTGTTTTATTACATTATAAAAATAGCGCAATGAATTTTCTAAAATAAAATGTTTCTCCGCTTCGGCAATTATTGAATGGGAATCGACCTTAAGAGGCCATCGAGAACGCCACGTTTGTTTCATCGAATACCGCATATTTCTTACGAGGCAAAGAAGAAAAAAAAACAATGATGAAAATGAAAGTTAAAGCATGTCGCCGGCATAATAATTATCTAAAAAATCGATTGCGCTAAATTTCTTTTAGATTTTTCTGAATGGTCTTTTGCATGATATGGAAGAGACGACAGTAATTTTTAAGCATTTTTTTCCGAAAACTTTTTTTTTAAAAGAAATAGATATAACAAATACCCCTGTCGCAGCATCCTGCATAACATAGCGAATTTCCTTTTAAAAAAGTTAGTTTTTCTTGGAAACTAGTTGACATAGAATAATAGTTTAAAGACTTTCTTTATGTGATCTTTTCGCCTCTTTCCAAAAAAAAATTTCAGAAAAATTTTTAAATAAGACTATCGAAACATTTTTAAAAAAAATTCCCAATTTTTTTTAAAAATGTCACAGTAGTGGTCCCCTTAATTCTTTAAAAATATTGAAATTTACAGCGTATAGTGTTAAGATCAATTCGCCCCGATATCAACAATTATTATTATAAAAACACTGGCATTTAGTCACATATTGTAATTTCTAAATCAATTTTGAATGTTCTAAATTGTTTCCCGAGAGAATAGAAATGTAATACCATATTCTATGTATTATGTAAGTATGTACCGCTGACTGAAATGTATAATAGATCATATCTACACATTCATATACTAGTTGTTGTAGTGAATCAAACATACGTTGTAGGTACATATCTATGGTGCTACGAACAGGTCGGCAGCGTAGAGAATTGGCGGGTGAACCGGGGCAGAATGCGGTGAACAATTCAAACGGCAATCACTAAACTACACTAAAACAAATTAGATTCCTCGAGACACTGGAATATTGATGAGCCAGTCACAGACATGTATAAAGTACCTACCATTCGCAATCAGCGACACAATTGATTCGCAACGATAATCTCATTAAATCCCAATATTAATTATTTAACATTTTATCTTTTTTTTCTTTTTAGCGAATTTCCAGAATGGAATTCAGCTATTACAGCCACTGTCATGACGCGACTTGAACCCGGGACCATGGCAGAAATTTGTTTTGAGGTCCCTAGAAACCGAAAATAATATTCACTAAAATTTATATACATATATACTGTGTGAGTTTTTCGAGAGTTGCCATTCTTATTGCAGCCAAACCGTTGATTTAATCGGCAAATTGTTCAAATAAGAGTTGTAGATATCGACGGGGGCAGCCGATTGCTATAGTTAGGAGCTTTATAGCTCTTATGGTTTTCGAGTTATGATACAAACTTATAGATTTTTAAAAGGGACTATATATTAATTTTCCAATAAAACGGATCTAATGCATTAATTAACAACATAAATTTTAATTTTTCTTTAATTTATCACTTAGGCGGTAAAAATATGCATATGTACCTGAGGCTACTTCAACCGTTAGTGTTTTTCTTGGTTACATTTCCATTACATCCAAGAAAAGAACCTTTTCCAGTACCATTTTTATCATAAAAATTTGGTTGTAATAGAAATGGCAACTCTCAAAATACTCACATAGCATATATGTATATATGTGTATATATATATATATATATATATATATATATATATATATATATATATATATATATATATATATATGTCTGCACGATAACTCTCGAACGAAATGTCCTAGGTTTACGAAATTTGGTGAAAATGTTGGAAGTCCCAAACCGTTGGACAAATTCGTTAGCCAGGAACATGGTGTTTGTTCTTGCAAAAAATTAGTTTTTTGCCAAAATTTCCATTTATTCAAAAATTTTTGCGAAATTTTTTACGCCATTTAAACGAGGAGGAAAAATTACATAAAAAAGGTCTTTAAACTATTATTCTATGTCAACAAGTTTCCGAGAAAAATTAATTTTTATAAACGGGCATTCGCTATGTTATGCAGGATGCTGCAACAGGGGTATATATAATTATGTATGTGAAAGTAGGTACTTATACTACCACATATTATGGATAATACTACGTATGTACATAACACGATAATATAGCTTGTCGTATAATGGCTTGTATAATCACATACATATGTATATAATATTATGTTTGTATGTTATAATATGCCTTCTTTTGAGGGTTCCTAAGAAAGTCCTACTTTTTAGAGCTCCGAAAGAAATCTTTTGGGACTATAATATAAATTTATTTTGAGGTCTCTAGAAACCGAAAATAATATTCACTAAAATTTATATATTTGTATTTAGTCCCACACCGTTGGACGAGTTCATTAGCCAGCCATGTTGGATGCCTGGAACATGGTTTTTTGGTCATTATCCGTGGAAAAAATTAGTCTTTTGCCAAAATTTCCTCAAGTCAAAAAATTTTTTCGACATTTATTTACACCATTAGAAAGAGGAGGAAAAATCACTTAAAAGGATGAAAAATCATTTAAATGTGTTAATAATGGTTTATTTCTTAGATATGGGGTTGACCGGGGTAATTGTGAATTGGGGCAATTATGAACGGCGCCTATAATTTCTAAAATAACATTAATATTGTTAAAAACCAACTCTTAATATGTTTTTCTGTCCTTTCTTAATATGCTATTAAAATTTCATAACAATTCTCCAAGTATTAATATCTTTTTTTTATTTTGAAAACACCCTTGCAAAATTTTATGTATCTTACTTCGACCAATCCTCAAAAAAAAAAAAAAAATTTTAAATACATTTTCTTTTTCTAAAGGTAAGAAATGGTTAAAAGTACTTTTAAAAAAGCGGTCTAAGCCCTGAGAGGGTTCCTTATTAATTGCTAAAGAAATTGGACAATTTATCACCAATTCACAATTATCCCATGATTTTAAAATTGTGGGGTAATTGTGAACGTCATTCACAAATGCCCCCATTCGGTCAAAAATTTCAGTAGTGTCCTTTTCAGAGTTGAAAATATTAATGATGGTGCTCGTGACCTTATTGTACAAGTTTCCGTTGTACAAACAATACAAAAAAAAATGTTTTTTATTCATGTAAACTAAATGTATTTCCTTGAGAAAGTCTTATTTTCCTTGTTTTTGTGTGAATACGTGGAATTTTTTGATTTTTTATATGATAAAATGACAAAATATCATCAAAGTATCATTTTTAGCTTGTAATAAATTTGTTCCTACAATTTTTGTTATATTTCTTTAACCTTGATTTTTTGTAGAAATTTGGGGTATGCGTAACTTGCATTAAACAAAGAGAAATTATGATCGCTAAAGTATGATGAAAAATTTGAAAGTGGAGTAAATGTGAAGAATCTGACGTACCACACTTCTCTTGTAATCCATTCTAAATAATTTTTCTGATGGCATTCACTTTTACCCCGAAATTCATAAGATTTGCAAAACCGCACCGGGGAAATGTGAATGGCTTATAAAATTTTTGTTGTTCATACTAATTTGCTCAAAATTTGAGTGATGCATCCTGAATAATGTAGAATTAAAATTAAATCAACCATAATGTGATATATAAAATAAAAAATACTTAAAATAACGCTTTTATCTCAACTCATGAAAATCCATTCACAATTACCCCGGTCAACTCTAACACAATAAAAACTGGTAAAAACGCTGTTAATTGAAGAAGCCGCAAATATATACATGTATTTTTACTGCAAAACATACAAATTGCAGAAAAATTCAAAATAATTCTTTTCAGAACGTCATTTAAAAAAGTATAAGTTTTCATTGTAGCTGGAAAATCATAAGAGCTCTAAAGCTCCTGACTATAGCAATCGGTTATCCTCACCGGTAGCTACAACTCTTATTTGGCCTTAATAAAATTGGAAACTCTCAAAAAACTCATCCTGTACAACGTCTCTCTGAAAGATAAAATTAAATTGATCCCTTAATGACGCCATTGTAACCATTTCTTGAGCTTTCCAATTGAAAAGGCACAACGAAAAAGGAACATAGACTTTATTTATCTTTTCCCTTAATCCTTTTCAATTGGAACTGTAATCAAACATCAAAATCTTATATGCATTCACATGTATAGAGGTAATTCTGATTTTCTGTTATACTTATCAGAAAGAGACAAAAAGAAAATCTGTAGGAAATTGATTTTGGTCTTTGTTTATTTAGTACATGTAATAAAAAAAAATTGCTTGATCACTTTTTTCTAGTAGAAAGCTAAATTGAAGACATGAGTGGATGAAGGTGTTATGTGTTTACAATAGAAACATTTGAAAGATTTTATTTACATATACTTCCCATACAATAGCACATATTTATTATTGAATTACTACAAAACTATTGGACGTAATGAAACCAAATTTTAGTATAATTATGATACTTCAGCATACACGGAAAGAAAAATCATATAATTTTTGTAGATAAAATTTCAGAAAAATTACCATGCTCTCTTATAATGCGTGCGCGATCGACGACCAAAATAAAAAATATGTGCTAACATGGTAAAATTTAATGTGCTAACACAACTTTTATCACACTCTTATGCAAATATGTTATAGTTTAATTCTTGTTGTCGTACTCTTTCATTTGCGCATCTGACCCGCAACCTTATGTTGCTTGGGCGGTACCTGTAAAAACTTCGAACCTGTAAGAACTTTATGATGCACACAATATATTCTAATACTAAAGATAGTGAAGTAACAAAATGATGAATTAAACGGTGACATCCCCGTCCTCTAACACAGTGTAATGAATACTGCTTGCTGCTTGTAAGACAGTCTAATGGATGAAGGTGCTTGGTCCGACCCGTCCGACCAAGTTGGTCGTCCACACCTATGGTTGGCTATGTGACTTGCTATGAGTGAGGTATACATTTCAACAGCGTTCACAACACATACAACCTTCTTTCTCTTTTTTTCTTTCTACTGTTAGCAGATAGCATTTCAAATATTATAATACAGCATGGTAATTTTTGTAAGAAAAACAATTAAAAAATATTTTTTTGTCGGCAATGGAACTTTTTACTGTGCTGTTGTACAAATTTTACGGAGCTAATATTACGGAAACAATATTCTATCCTTTAAATTTTCTATGATTAATTAAAATTTTTATATTTTTACCGTACAAAATTGAATATGTTCGCCTTTTACACGTCGATTGTAGTGCTGAGCACAGTAATTTTTATATGAATTTTCTCTCCGTGTAGGATATGTCAAAATTTTGAAAAAAATGAATTTTTGGATAAATGTTACATGACACCTTTATTCACTCATGTCTTCAATTATTCCAGGCATAGATATTGTATTGTATAGACAAAATGTTAACAAAGTGAAATAAACTGTTTTGTTTTTTTTTAATTTTTCTCGAAAACTAGTTTACCTAGAATAATATTTCAAAATTCTGTTTTAGTTGATTTTTTTACTCTTTATAATAACGTGATAAAAATTTCGAATACTTTTGAATTGTAGCGGATTTTGGGCATCCAACATGTCTAACTTGAAGAACTCATTCAAGAGTCGGAAGCACCAAAGTAAATCATACTGTAGGTATGTTTAAATACGAATAAAAAATTCGTACAAAAAGTTCATAATACAGCTGAACCTTTTTTTATGCAGTCCTTTTTTGTACGATTTTTTTTTATATAATTTGAATCAAAAGTATAAGAGAAAATAAGAAACCTAGACATTAATTATAATAACTTACTTTGATAAAATTAATTTTTGATGGTTTTTAATCATTTAATCAGTATACATTGCATAAGAATATAAGTTATTGCATCATTAAGTATTTTTACAGATGTATTTTTCACAATTTTCATAATATTATAAAAATGAAATAAAATGTTTTCATGTGTAAATTAATACTTTATCGTGCTTAGAAAAGCAATTTTCTAAAAAAACTTTTTTTATACGGTCCCGATTCACCGCATAAAAAAGTTATTTTTACAATCCGGAGAGAACTATACTTTTTATAGCTATTTATGAAGTTTTTGAATATTTTTTTTGTGTAGTCCCTATCCACCGCATAAAAAAAAGTTCAACTGCACTCGTTTTTATATCGTTTAAAACAAATTGAAAAATAAGCTCAGACAAATGTTACGGCTCATTGTCAGAAAACTATGAAACATCAGTATTTTACAAAGATAAATGAATACTTCAAGAGATATGACTATATTTTTGCTATGAGCACAGTGAAAAAATTTGTGTTAAAATTAACACATTTCACATGTCCAGAACGGTCCACTCAATTTTTTGTGTTATTTTAACACAAAGCATATGTGTCAAATCTTTACACAAGATTTGTGTCAATGATTTAACACACAAGAGGACATACACTTTGTGTTAATTTTTCAGATTTATCAGAGTTAGTTGTTAAACTTTATTATTCAATACTTTAATTCCACTGAAGCTTAAGATATTTGAAAGTCGTCAAAAATTATAACGATTTTGTTCATATATTATTATAAATAGGACTCAAAAAATGTAAAGTAAGTCAGTTCTTTGTAACAATTCTTACTTGTGTCCATATATATCTATGAAAATATATATAATAAAAAAGATGAGAGTAGTTCTTATTATTAAACAAAACCGAAAAATTGTAAGTTTTTTCAGTTATTGACAAATACAGTTTTATTAAACGTTTAAAAATGAAACGATTTTCTTACATTTTTAGGTTATTTTGTTACAGATTCAGTTTAAAAAAATCATCTAAGCTTATTATATAATATACATTCTTACATGTAAGTAAGCTTATATGATTTTTTGTAACTGAATCTGTGACAATATAACCTTAAAATGTAAGAAAATTGTTTCATTTTTAAACGTTTAATAAAACTATATTCGTCAATAACTGAAAAAACTTATAATTTTTCGGTTTTGTTTAACAATAAGAACTACTCTCATCTTTTTTATTATATATATTTTGGTAGATATATATTCTAATCTAATTTACCTACTTATAACATTCTTTTGCTCTACACAAATATTATGTTACTTCTCTGTTGTTCAAAACAGTTTAACATTTTTATTCCATTAAATGGAAATTTGTGTTAATATTTTCATTTAACACAAACACGAAATGTTACATTAATGCAGGGTTGTGTTACTTATTTAACACAAAAATTTTAACCACTCGCTTTTTTTACGCAGGACACAAATTTTTTTACTGTGAGCGAGGAACAACAAGGTTATGTAAGCGGGTACCAATATTAATCCGTAGCATCAATATAATATATTTTCCAAAATGGTTTAGCTACCATAAAAAAATTAATTAAATAAAAAATTGTTTTGTAAATCAACAAAATAATTAAATTTTTAACAAACGGTCTGTATCCGAAACGAAAATTAATTATGTGTAAATCGGTGGTATGCGTGAAAATAAATGAGAAAAAAGGACAAACATGACCTTGCTACTCTCTCCATATTTCCTTCCGACTCCATATTTTTTTTTTATTATTACATTACGTACGACGGACATCATAGCCAACCGCAACAGAGCACATAGAAGCATTAAATAGAAGCACGGTAGCTATATAAATAAAGTTCACCAAGTACGTGTTGCACACGCATTAAGTTAGGCCTCCTCAGACACTAGTCCGTTTATAATCTAAAATTATATTCGACAAGGGCTTCAGTTTAACTTATCCACAATTGTTGCATAGTATAGATTGACTGACTGTCAAGCTGGAGTGGTTCTCGAACACGGATCGATAGTCTAGTTAGTGGCAAGGCGCTTGACTAGTAATCAAAAATCCTGGGTTCGAGTCCCAACCCGTATACAGTTTGATAATTTTTTAATCACTGTGTGATTTTTAATTTCTAAAGTTACTTTAGTGATTTGGACTTATATTTTTGGGGATTTTTTCTAATACTTCACTTCGATGCAAAATTTTATTTATTAGGAACCAGTTTCTCTACTGTAAATTACTTTTCGAATTTTCCAAAGTTACTGTGTTTTCGAATTTTCCAAAGTTTTAAACCTAAAGCGGGGGATCAGGTACAAACCTAAACTTTATTTTACGAGTTAACTATATATACCACACGATATGGTTTGTGAAAAAAATTTTCATTCCCCACTTTTCAATATGGAAAAGTACCTCAAAAAATTAGGGAAAAAATTGAAATCTCTACCTAGAGAGCATATTCAAGCAAAATTTTATACTCATATTATGTCGGAAAATGTAGGAATTATGACGGGTGTGATAGACAGACGTACAGACCGACTTCACGAAACCACAAATGTATTTTTCGGAACCCTTAAAAAAATGATATATATTTTTTGATATATTTTGGTCGATGCGTTCGTTGATGACCTATCTTTCTGTCTTCAATGTCTTTATGATGGTGTTACATATAAAAAAAAAATGGCACTGATATGGCGGTACTAGCATTGGCACTAAAATTGTTTATAAAAATAATTTTCTTGGATACACCAAAACATAATTATTACTTTACCTATATACACTCATCTACGTATTATACAGGGTGACTATATTAAGAGTTTAGTCAATACTCAACTTGCTAAGGTCTAATTGTATTTACATGGGGTTTGAATACGTTAAGGGGAGAGGTTTACTTGAGAGTCGTTAAAAAAATATATTTTTTTTTCCGAAATTGGTAGCTAATTATGTGTAGAATATGTTCCCAAAGTGATTTTACTGAAAATAATTTAAAAACAAGATTCTTGCACATTAACCGAATCCAGCTTTCTATAAAAAAAATTCAAAAAACGTAGTTCACGCAATAATGAGTATTAAATATAAAATTTTGAAAATACGTTTCTTTATATATATATTATAATATCTCGGAACTACATTTTTGGAACTGGTGGACACGATAACTCAAAAACTATTCGATGGATCCTTTTTTTTAATTTTTTATTTTAAAGATAATTCAATTCTTCGGCACCTCTACCTAAGTTCGATACACTTTCAATATTTTTTTATTTTTAAATTTACTTTAAAGAGCGAAAAATAAGACAAAAATCGAAATCAAAAGTTCAAACATCCGCCATTTTTTTTTTCTTTCAGCAATTTATTGATATTATAGGTATAGGTGCCGGTACTCTTCATATATTTTATAAATCTTTTTTGTTTTTGGATTTCGGTGGTTTATTACCGGCGCTAGGATGTCCGCCAACAAGGCATTGGATTTTCGGATCGTCACAATGCAGTATCTATAAAATGGACAATTTTTTATATTTTTCCATGAATATTATAATATTTTTCCTTTTTTTTGTGTAGTTTAGTACTTAATAAATATGTGTACAAAATTTGAAATTGATATTTACTTCCGTTCTTGAGAAAAAAATTCTAGAAAAATACATAATTTTTAAGGTAAAACCTCCCCTTAATTTCGAGTAAACCTCCCCTTAACTATCAAACTAGTCTAAGTTTAAAAAATTTCGGGTCGATAAATTCGTTAATATTTTAGAAATTTACAAACTTAAGTCAAAATATTGATTTAGTTATTGAAAATTAACGTTTGGAAGTACCGTCAGTTGGGACGAATCTGGACGATTTTTTCAGTTTTTTTGGCAATAAATTATATTTAAAGTTTATCTAACAAATTCTAAAAAAATAATTTAAATGCTTTAATATCACGAGCATATAGGGCAGTAATAAAAATATCAAAATTGGTACTGCAACATTTTTTTTTTTAGTTATATAGTGTCTAGATTCGCCCCTATGTGTGGAGCGAATCTGAACAGTGCTTTATTTGTAATATAAATCACATTCAGTCATGCATATGGATAAAATCGGACATAAAAAGATAAAAATAGCTGAATTTCCAATCTGGAAATTCGCTAAGATAAATAACTGCATCAGCGAATGACTTTTGATGGGTGGAATAAAACATTTTGGATTTAAATGAATTTTATTGAGTCTATGATGCAAGGTCGATTTGGGAACATGGAAATATTCAGCAGCTTGTCTGAGCGATATTCTTTTATTTTTAATATCGGAAAATAGGGGCGCAACAACTACATATCTACAGGGGGTCCAACAAAAATTTAAATTATCAAATTTTTTGATAACGCAGTTCTCCGACAACAATGGAAAATGTTGTATTCAAGTCCTCAGCGTAAGTGTAGAAAATTGTAGCTAGTGGTGAGCCCAGGGTGTGCCCGACACGGCTTAATTGTTAGACATTGTTACTTGAATTGGACAGGTTGGTCTGCCCCATAATAGGTGTTTTGTAGTAGTGTGTGTGAATACGCACACTACTACAAAACACCAAACCAACACCATTGCAAACAGTGTGTACCTACATAACATAGTGTAACATAGTGGGGAGATTTTACGTCACCCACTGGCGACAAGTGGAATAGTTTGATAGACATTCTAGTTTGGTCCCTTGGTTGTAATAAAATGTCGTTTCCGAAAATTTGATTTTCAAATAAAAAATATTAGTAAACCACTAAAAATTTTAGTTTTTAATATAAATAAAATAAATTGAAGGAAAACTTTATATATATATATATATATATATATATATATATATATATATATATATATATATATATATATATATATATATATATTAAGCCTCTATAGAACCCATATATATATATATATATATATATATATATATATATATATATATATATATATATAATATATATATATATAATATATATATATATATATATATATATATATATATGGGTTCTATAGAGGCTCCAAAACAAATTTCTACCATAGTCCGGGACTTAGGTCTTACCATAAGAGCTGCTGTAATAGCTGAATTTCCAGAATGGAAATTCGCTAAAAGTGCATTCCTGTTACATTTTTCGAAATTCCTCTTTTTTTAAAAATTTGTCGGAGTTGGCCCTTGTTTACGCTTCAGTTATCTGCGGTCTTGAAGATAACAGTGAAAGAATCCATTCAAAAGTTATTTTTGTTTTCGAAAATGGTAACTAAATTAGTCTTAAATTTTTATCAAAAAGAAAATACCAAATACTTTTATTTACAAAATCGCAAACATTTTTAAACACACTATAAATATATATATGTACATTTGACACTATCCATAATGTTATAAGCTAACAAAATTAGCATAAGAGAATATTGTTGTTACGATTAAAAAAATATTACACCGACCCTAAATATGTAGATATATACCTCCTCCACGGCAACTTTTACGTACGCTAAAAAAAAAAATTTTAAAAAAAAAACGCACGTTAATATTGAGAAAGTATATTTTTAGAACAGAGTACCTATAAAATTGACAATTTTTCATATTGGACATAAAATTTATTTTTATATAAAAAAATTAGAAATTTTATTTAAAAAAAAAATCAAGAAAATAATTTTTAAAATCTTTTACTTATAGTCATTAATTTTCTGTTTTTCTTCGGACATAAAGATTAAATGGAAATTTATTGAGTTGATCAATGAAATTTTTCAAGAAACTCATTTTTCTTTTGTGTTTTGTCATTTTACGATCGTTTTATGTTTTATCGAAGAGTAATAAATTTAAATACGGACAATACGATTCCAATTAATGGTATTCTAATTCAAACGAAATAAAACAATATAATCGAATCATTTAAATGATTTTCTAAATGAAAATGTTGGAAACAAATACGGCAAATATGAGTAAAATCGATGTTTCGATATTATTCTCGTAATATCGATGTGTCAATTGTATCGAAGACATAACATCGATGTTTTTACATCGATGTTTTTCTACCATCGATGAATATCGATCATCCCTAGCGCAAATTGATAAGTTTAAGCTTAAGATAATTTTTCTTAAAAATTGTTCTTAATACCTCCAATACAATAGAAATAATTGGGAAAATATTAATTTTTTCTAAAATTGTTAAACAATCAGCTTTATTTATTTATTTACTATATTTTTGGACCATTTCAATGGACTGTTAAATATCTCTTTCTTTCTGTTAAGCGAAAACAGATCAAATAGGTAATAAAATCTGTTAGCCAGGAAAAATAATTTCTCTACTTTCAAACTAATTCTACGGAACACTATTTGCGTAAGTACAATTTGCACTTACTTAAAATTTCATATACAAATTAAAATCGTATTCATAATTACTTTAGCATTGAAACAAAGTTTTGATTTTAAAAACCCATATGTTTTTTTCCAGTATTTCATTGAGATGATCGATATATCGATAACTGTTATTTTATAACTAGTATAGAGAGATAACAGTTATCGTGAATAACTGGAATACCCAGTAACTGGTTACTTAAATAACTCCTTTGGAAATATCGATAACATAGGTCAATATTAATGTATTCAAAATAAAGGATCACAGTAATTTATTTTAACCACCTACGGAGAATTTCAAAATAATAACGCCCCAGGCAAGTTACACATTTTCTATTGTAGCACATTTAAAAAACCCTTAAAAATTAACTATTGTCTATTGTACAGTTATATATTTGTATTTGTAACTTTGTATCCATAAAATTGTTAAAATTGTGTATCTATATATAAAGCCTAAATCCTTGTATAGACAAGTATTTGAACACATATTGAAGATTATTTTGTATCCGTTAGTATTATAGATCTGTGCATATTTCACTAACAGAACCGTTTATACGCATATCGAATATCTTACAATATGTTAAAATATCCAAATACCATACCACTTATTACAATAACTGTTATAAATAACAGTTATTTTTCAGTAACTGTTATTGCAATAACAGTTATTAGAAAATAACCGTTTAGCTCATCTCTAGTATTTTAAAATAAACACATTTCCCTGTACCTTACAACTTTTAAGCACGATCATAAAAAAACATTAAAAAACGTCAAAAAATACATATATACAAACACAGTATATAATAAAAAACCAAAAACTTTTATTATTCAATTCAGACAGTAATAAAAATTACATTTCTATAAATATAACTAAAGCAAACACATACGGTACGCGGTACCCAGCGACCGACCGAACCGGTAGGCAACAAACCGGCAAAAAAAAAAAAATTACGATTCGCCGTCACTACGGCAATATCATCAAATTGCTGTAAAAAGTTTCTTCAGACGTTTGCTCTCAAATTCTTACCGTACTTAGAGCTTCTATAATAATATCTCTAACGGTATAGAACCGTCCATTCGAGAACAGTAGAACCGTGGAGATAATATTATAGTTCAAGAAGTCACCGTCAAAAGTGTTGCGACAATATGTTCAAAAAGTTTACACATAACGTTTACAATAAATCAAATTTTCGATAAAAAAAATTTCTCGTATTTTTGTTGTCGAGGGACAACAAACTTTACAGAGTGTTTGTCAAAAGTGAAAAATTGACACCACTACACAGTAAAAAAATTTGTGTTCTGCGTAAAAACAAAAAACTAGTGGTTAAAATTTTTGTGTTAAATAAGTAACACAACCCTGCGCTAATGTAACATTTCGTGTTTGTGTTAAATCAAAATATTAACACAAATTTCGATTTAATAGAAGAAAAATGTTAACCTGTTTTGAACAACAAAGAAGTAACATAATATTTGTGTAGAGCAAAAGAATGTTATAAGTAAGTAAATTAGATTAGAATATATATCTACCAAAATATATATAATAAAAAAGATGAGAGTAGTTCTTATTATTAAACAAAACCGAAAAATTATAAGTTTTTTCAATTATTGACGAATATAGTTTTATTAAATGTTTAAAAATAAAACAATTTTCTTACATTTAGTTTGTTACATTTGTTAAATTTTCTTACATTTAATTTTGTTACAGATTCAGTTACAAAAAATCATGTAAGGTTACTTACATGTAAGATTGTACATTATATAATACAATCTCAAATAAGCTTAGATGATTTTTTTAACTAAATCTGTAACAAAATAACCTGTGATATCACATCGCAACATGTGACATCGCAAGCCGCATTTTTAGAGTTCGCGGACCACATTTGAGGAACCCCTGCTTTAAAATTTATAAATAAATTTGTTACAAATTTCGTTGACACTTTATGTAGAGATTTACCAAGTAAGTACACAATATTACGCACCTTTCATTATGAAGGTTTGACTTCTGTTTGGTAAACATTAAAATTTAATTAAAATTTTCTAAAATTAAAAAAAAAAATCATTAAATCTTTTTTCACAATGGCAACTTAATTGAGTGCGTGTTGAAATAAATGGTAATTAAATTCTGTGATAAATTTAAAAATTAAAACTTTGTGTCAACTGACAAATACTAATATCAACTTTATTATATTATTATTAATTTTTTTTTTTTTTTTTGAAATATTTGGCTTCCTATTTTTTCCAATTAAATATTATTATATAGGGAAAAGGTGTCAATTTCCTATTATTTTTTTTTAATTAAACATTCTAGAGAAAAGATGACATGAATATTTTGTTTTGAGAATTCTAGTTAGGATTCGATTAAAAACCTTGGTTATATCATTATTGAAAGAAAAAGACAATAACAAAGGGTTCTCTAATCTTAGATGTATATTTTTTGGGCATTAAGAAAAGTGTATTTTCTTCCTTAAGGTACCATCACAGTGTAATCGGCCGAAAAATAATCATTTTTCGCGATTTTTTTCGGATGGATAGGATGGCGGAATGGGGATGAATTTTTTTTTACGATTATTACCACTATTTAACAATACAAAAATGTTTTTTTTATTCATTTTTATTTTTTTTTATAATTATTTTAATTTTTTGAAAAAAGTGTCTTTAAAAAAGAGCGGATATTGGTGCCCACGATTGCGGCCGCGGTTTTCATCTGGGAAAGTAAAATCAAATAGATTATCAATCTATATAGGTAAGACTATGTTCCTATGGGAGCTTTTAGCGAATTTCCAGAATGGAATTCAGCTACTACAGCCACTGTCATGACGCGACTTGAGCCCGGGACTATGGCAGAAATTTGAGGTCCCTAGAAACCGAAAATAATATTCACTAAAATTTATATATATATATATATATATATATATATATATATATATATATATATATATATATATATATATATATATATATATGTATATATATATATATATATATATATATGTGTGTGTGTGTGTGTCCGCACGATAACTCTCGAACGAAATGTCCTACGTTTACGAAATTTGGTGAAAATGTTGGAAATGCCAAACCGTTGGACAAGTTCGTTAGCCAGACACGTCGGATGCCAGGAACATGCTTTTTGTGCTTGTAAAAAATTAGTTTTTTGCCAAAATTTCCACTTAATCAACAATATTTGCGAAATTTTTTTACACCATTTAGAAGAAGAAAAAAAATTACTTAAAAAAGGTCTCTAAACTATTGTTCTATGTCAACTAGTTTCCGAGAAAAACTAATTTTTATAAGCGGAAATTCGCTATGTTATGCAGGATGCTGCGACAGGGGTATATAATTATATGAACGAATGTGTTTGTGGTACAACAGAATAATAGATTTTATATAGTCATATACAAACATATGTATATGTTTGTATGTTACTTATATGTCTTTTTTAGGGTTCCGAAGAAAGTCCTATTTCTTAGAGCTCCGAAAGAAATTTCCCGGGACTATAATAGGTTTTGAGGTCCCTAGAAACCGAAAATAATATTCACTAAAATTTATATATTATATTTACATTTAGTCCCACACCGTTGGACAAGTTTGTTAGCCAGCCATGGCGGATGCCTGGAACATGGTTTTTTTGGTCATTTTTCGTTAAAGTTAAAAAATTTTTATTTACACCATTAGAAAGAGGAGGAAAAATCATTTAAAAGGGTAAACAATCACAGAAAAACGGATTTTTAAAAACGGAAATTCGCTATGTAATGCAGGATGCTGCGACAGGGGTATTTTTTAAAATCTTCCTATTTTTCCACACGAAAAACTATAACCTATTTTTTTAAATTTCAAAAAAAGCTCCCATAGGAACATAGTGGCTTATCTACAGATTGAGAATCTATTTGATTTTTTCCCCAGATGAAAACTGCGGCCGCAATCGTGGGCACCAATATCCACCCTTTTTTAAAGACACTTTTCAAAAAATTATAATAACTATAAAAAAAAATAAAAATTAATAAAAGAAATATTTTTGTATTGTTAAATAGTGGTCCTAATCGTAAGAAAAATTCATCCCCATTCCCCCATTCTATCCATCCAAAAAAAAAAAATGGCGAAATTGATTATTTTTCGGCCGATCACACTGTGATGGTACCTTAATAGACTATTTTTAATTAAAAATTATGTAGTGATTGAAAAATTATCAAACTGGATCGAATAACTAACTAGTCAAGCGTCTTCCCACTAAAAAAATATCATTTTTGTTAACTAAATTAATCCATAATTTTTATGGATTAATTCGATTAATTCAACATTCGTTTATATATTCTTATTCGAAAATTTTCAACTGGAAGAAGAAATTAAATTATTCAAACTTAAGAAACATGAAGATAAAAAACTTATATTTTATTGCACTTTCAAGCTTATTAATCTTAATAAACTATAAATTAATTTTCACTTAATTATTCAAATTTTCTGTGACATGTAAGTATTTAAATAAAATTAATTGCGGAAGTAAATACTCTCACATTTTTTGGTTTCTTAAAGATAATTCAATTTAAAATTAACACTTACAAAGAGTTCCATTCATAACCACCATGTTTGCTGTGTCACTTTCATAAATTAGCGAAAAAAATATAAAACCTGTTTTGTTTTCTTTGTAATTGAAGGAATACGTTTGTACACAAATAAATTCAAAAACACATCACCGCTATCTTTGAAATGACGCCAGCCAAGAGCAAATGACTGCACTTATGTAAAATATGTTCCTTTCACGTCACTTTTCCCCTAATAAAAAAGTTGGAAAAAGTTTTCTTGACAAGCTATATACGCTTTCGTTGAAAATTTTTCAACTTTACACGAAATTTACAAATACTGTTTTAAGAATATTATTTTTTACAAAAATTTTCCGAGTGTCCCATTTTCTCTTTTTCTTTATCTCTTCTTAATAATGATTTCGTCTCATCGAAAGCGGTTGATAGCCGTCGAAACTGTCTTTATGATCGTTAAATCATTTATCGTCAATTTTTATTTTTTAAATAATAAAAACTTTGATTGCCTGAGTTTGCTAAACTTTTCTTATCACGAAACACTTTTCAAGTTTCAAAACTTTTAAGGAGCACTAATTTTTGGTTTTTACTAAATTTATTGCGCGCGCGACTGAAACTAAATTTTTTATAACAACAATGGAATTTTATGTTCATTTTTAAGACTTTCTGTCCATATCATTTTAGCGAATTTTGAAAATTCAGCTATTACAATCACCCTTACGGTAAGAGTTGAACCCGAGGCTATAATAGAAATTCGTCTTTTAACTTAAGGGGGGAATTCACGCCAGAAACGGCTAATAAACTAATTTTTTTCGAATCTCGTTTTTTGTTTTTATTTCGTTCTGTGGTTCTTTACAAATAACACGGTGATATATAAAACATGGCCAAAAAATTTTTTTTTCAAATAGAAAAATATTTATTTGTGAGCCACTGCACAGCCAAGTTGCTGACAACGCTCTCCCTCCCCTCGCGATTTGATCAGTAATATTTAGTTTTGGTGTGTACACGAGTTATAGTATGCACTGAGATAATGTTCTTTTATTTGTATGCCTTTGTAGACGTTTTAATAAACAGTAAGTAAACCGCTTCTTTTGTTATTATTTTTGTTTTTTACCGTTTCCCAAAACTTGTGTTTTTCCCGACAAGGAAAATCATATCTCAAGTTCTAGAAAAGATAGAGACTTAATTCTATTAAATTTTGTTCATAAACATATTGCGCATAAAGTGGAGTATACTTTTTCCATTTGAACAGTTGTAACTATTTTTAAGCATTTTTTTTTAATAAAAATTGGGTTTTATATTTTTTAGAAGTTTGGGATTACAATTTTATAGTTAATTTTTAAAATTACCTGAAACCCATACTCAGCTTTATGGACAGGTCCTTTAGGAATAAAATAATGAAAAAATATTTAAAAAATATTCATTACTTTTTGAGATATGGCGTTTCTTGTAAACGCTTAAAAACTTGTGCAAAAGGGCTCCCTCCCCCCACAGGGAAGACTAATGAATGTTTCAAAAACAAAATTTTCTATTTGAAACCGTCCCTAATTTGAAAAAAAAATTTCAACAAGCAAAATAATCATAAATAAAAAAGTTGCTTTTCTATTTGAACTCCCCCTTTAATATATTTTATAGAGAACGAATTTCTTTTTTAGTGATAGAGGTTTTGATATGGATATCTGTGACATCGAAAATAATTGGTTACCTTCGATTTGGTATTTGTGTGTTTAGCAACGATGGGTAAATTATCACGGAAAAGTTAATATCGTTAGAACGTTTACAAATTGTGGAAAATTAACGGAAACTTGTAAATAACAACATTGTTTCAAGAAATTGTCCAGTGACGATTATTTTCATTAGAAAAATGTAAAATTTCTGACATTCCGTTAAACTTTCAACTATTAACCGCGATTACTCGATAATGTGGTTCAAAATTAAACTGAAAGAATAACGGAAATTACTTTCAAACAGGAAATATCATAAAATTATCTTTCAAATTTAAAGGAAAATTGGTCTTAGCTTACTTCATACGTTTTATTTCCATTTAAATTTCTTTCACCGCCAAAAAAATAAGCTAGTATTCTAAAGTCTAAAATTTTTTAAAATTTAAATTTTTTTTTGGAATATAGAACTTTTAAAATGTTTACTCAAAAAAAAATTAAAAAATTTTGAAAGTTTGGTGCGTATTTCCAATACATATTGCTTTGTGGTAGGAACTACGGATATTCCGAAATTGTAATTTTTATTTTTTTTAAAAATTGAGAAACGAAAATAAAATAGAATTTAAGAATTTTTTTTTTTGTTTTAGTTCCTGCTAGAATGACAACCTTTCTAAACCAGAAACTTTTTCTTTCTTCTGGTCTACAAGTCCTTGAATTTTTTTATATGAAATTCTTTTTTTATATGTTCTTAAAATATCAGTGAATATAAAAAATCGATAATAAAAATCTTAATAGTTTTTTTTATTAATTCTTAAAAAAAAAATGCCGAAAATTTTGCTTTCCAGACTAAAATCTTCCTTAAAAGTTATTTTAAATTGTACCAAACACATAAATTAAGCATACAGTGTGATTTTCTAACCTCAATTTCGCGGGAAACCGTTTCAAAAAACGTTGATCTAGAAGATATCCCGACACTAATTTTTGACGATCGCCTCCTGAACTAACAGAAACCATGGATTATACTTTCGAGTACCACTACGGTGGTAGTATTCTAGCTAGCTTCAATATACATATATATACGTATGTTATAGTTATATATTATTTAATCCGTTGACTGCAGTGCGCATAATATAGGTTTGTGGAGAAGAAGATACCAAAGAATACCTTATAGAGTGTATATGATTAAAAAAAAACAGAAAGCCAATAGAGAAAATACACTTTATGCGCCCTTTTTAATTATCTCTTTAACGTCTACTCAACATTGAACACCTTTTGTGTAATTTAAAAAAAAGCACATGCACAAAACCATATTTCAAATGGATAATTACAATAATTTGTTTCGTGTAATTTACACCGTATACGTAAATCCATGGTTATTTTCTTGTTGTTTCCCAACAACATACATAGCAATTAGTAATCCCCACTTCGTGGTGTTACGGAGACACAACGTATAAAAATTGTGGTAACCCTTATCAATCACATTCAAAAAAACACTCATAATATTTAATTATTTTGTTCAAAAATGTTTACGCCAGATGATCGCCAATATAATATATTTGGTACATGAGAGTAGTAATAGAGTTGTACGAGTAGCCGGTACATTTTACCGACTTGTTGCCTTTTGGCAATGGATCATAAGTTTTGTGTATGGGAATAATGAAAGTATTGGAATAGTGAAACTGTAAGGCTTGTTGTATATAATATTACTAACAAAAAGAAAATATTAATATTAGTTTGAAAAAAGCGTTTCCTTCTCAATTTCTTCTTTGTAATATTGTTCGTTTCAGCTACTTCTCTACAACTTTTCAAGTGTTTTAATGTTGTTATGCATATATGCAAATTAGAATGCTTTTTATACATATTTCCCGGCGTGCAATTAAAACAAGATTGTTTTTATTGCACAAAAAAAAAAAACTGCATACTTTATTTTCGTTTGTTTTTTTTGTGCTGATATTCTTCAACTGTTCCAATAGATAAAAGAAATGTTGACAAAGCCAACTTTTCTCTTTTTATTAAATTTATGCAGTTTTCCCATTTTTAATAGAATTGGTGGTACATATAGGCTTACGCTGCGTATGTTTATATTGGAGTAGATCGTTAACTGACCTTAAGGGGATCGCGAAGTGCGCCTTGCAACAATGGCGTTCAAAAAAATAAATAAATAAAAGAATTTTAAAAAAAAAAGTTTTAACAAACCATTTATATGGATCGAATCATTGCACAAACACTACCATATTTTTCGTATATTATAATTAATTAGAACACAACTATATATTGAAAACTCGCGCCAATAATTCAAAAAAAAAAAAAACAGCACCTTGATTCACCACAATATTTCATAAAACTTTTCCATTTTCCGCCGAAGCGAGCAGACGCGGAATTAACACGGTAAAAACTTTTCAGAAAAAATAAAAGAAAAAAACTTAAAAAAAACCGTAAGCCAAATTTGTCACCGAAAAATCACCGCAAAATTGTCGTATTCGTATTAATCGCAAGAAACAAAACTTTTTTTTTGGCGTAAAATAAAAACCAAAAAAAAAGGAGAAAATTATGCACAAAAGCAACAGTTGCGTATCGAAAACTTAAGTAATAACGGACGTGTTTACAAAAAAAAAAAAAAAAAACAAACAAACAAACAGAAAAACCGAAGAAACAAAACCGATAAAGATGCAATAATAACTCGATTAAAGATATTCCAACATCATAGGTGAACGTTCTCAATCATGTGTACGACGGTGTTTACATGGCATCGTCGTTGTGAGTACCGTGTGAAGAACTGTCGATAGCTTGCGCCAATAGCGGAATAATAGTCGCAGTCACATCGCACAACAGTTAGTATAGTTAATACTTACTAACACACCACCGGTATTGCCGGTTTTTGTGAGTGATATGTGCTGGAGTGATGCGGGTGGCGGCGGTACACGCGGCGCGGCACGGCGGTGGAAGCGCACGCAGCGCAGCACCGGGCAAAGCCGCAGTACTTGAATACTGCAACCAACAAACACATGAGAAATGGCAGGATAGGACTATCGTATGTATGCATGTACCAACCGTATATATACCCGCGTCAAACAGTCTAGTAAAATAGCGCCCAGTGTGTAGGTATATGTATAAATGAGAAACAGTTAACCCTTAGTGTGCCCGCACGAGGGTACTCTCAAGTACAGTAGAACTTCAGTAAACTTCAGTAAATAAAGACAACAGGTTTTTTAATAATTTTTTTTTTTAAGAAATTAGATACATTTGTTGTATCGAATGAAGTTACATAGTATAGTACATGTTATGGTGTATTCACTCGTAAATTTTTATGCAAAAAAAAGAAAAAATGACGGCGCTACAACTGTTCCAAGTTGACTCTTTTAATTTGCGCCGTGGAATGTCCAGCCTCTTGTACAGGCATCCCCCGAAGAACACGGTACTCGAAGAACACGGTACTCGAAGAACACGGGTCTCAAAGAACACGGGTACCCTTCCCCCGAATTACACGGTTTCAAACAACACGATTTTTAATAAGTACATATTATATATTTGATATAATGTCACATCAGTCCTCAATGTACACGAATATGTATATCACATGTGGATTCGATTTACACGAATAAAAATCGTGATAATTGAATCTGTCATTATGAAAGAAAAATGCTGGAAATAAAAACTACTAACATTTTTGAGAATTTTATAATAGAAATGATAAAGAATATGTAGAAATTTACATATTTAAATTTTGAAAATGTTATTTTCGACATCGATAATTTTCGATAACGAAAAGTACTCAATATGTTTCTTTCGATAACGAAAAGTACTCAAAACAAAATTTCGTTATTTTTTCGCTACGACGCACCGTTTACGAGATATTTACGATCAAAAGTTTACGTCTACGTAAAACTTAAGGTAGTTGATCGATAAAACGATTTTTTCAAAGGATTTTAACAAAACTTCTCTAGATATTTATTTAATTCAATACCAATAATACGAGTCCTTACCAAAAAAAAAATTGACTACCCCAATTTTGAGAAAAACGATTTCAAAGGTTTGTAATTTTAACACGGGCTTTTATGGGAAAAATCTATTTTTTTTTTTTAAATAAAATGAAAACGTGTCAAAGGAATTTGATAAAAGTTTAATACGTTACAAAATACAAAGTTACAAACCATTTTTAATAAGAAACACCATAATTTTAATTTTAATTATTTTTTGACCGTTGACCCAACGATTGATGAACAGGATTTAAGGAGAATAAAACAAATTCCCAGAATCCCATAGAAAACGTTTATTTATTTTTGTCCGATATATTTCGACATGGTTGATGTCTTTTTCAAGAACAATTATCTAGAATTCAAAAATATATTTATAGTTATGCATCAATAAAAATTTTATAAAACATTAAAAGTAAGAATATACAATTAATTTTAGTATATATTACACCTATTCTTAATATAATTATTTTTTTATAATTTGCAGGAAAGGCTATATTCCAAAAAGAAAAACAGAAGAATCTTTAAGACAATTTTTTTAGAATTATCTCTAAATTATAATTTTTAATTTTTAGTTTACATAAGAAATATGGATTCAAGTTTGTTAAAAAATAAAAAATGAAACTGAAACCCTTGGTACATTTTGTGTTTTTGTTCTGTCGGTTTTTATTACTATCTTAATATCAAGTAATTAATTTTTTATTTTTTAACAAACTTGAATCCATATTTCTTATGTAAACTAAAAATTAAAAATTATAATTTAGAGATAATTCTAAAAAAATTTTCTTAAAGATTCTTCTGTTTTTCTTTTTGGAATATAGCCTTTCCTGCAAATTATAAAAAAATAACTATATTAAGAACATGTGTAATATATACTAAAATTAATTGTATATTCTTACTTTTAATGTTTTATAAAATTTTTATTGATGCATAACTATAAATATATTTTTGAATTCTAGATAATCGCCCTTGAAAAAAACATCAACCATGTCGAAATATATCGGACAAAAATAAATAAACGTTTTCTATGGGATTCTGGGAATTTGTTTTATTCTCCTTAAATCCTGTTCATCAATCGTTGGGTCAACGGTCAAAAAATAATTAAGATTACAAAGTGTACCCAAAAATATTCTTCATCAAACACCATAATTTATAAACGGAATTTTACAACGTTTTTACAACGCTTTTTCAACAATTCTTTTAAATTGCTACAAATATAAGAATTGAAGAATATTAATACATTATTTAATTTTTGATAAAAGAAAATTTTTTCGCTGAGATATACTTTTGTACCTGACTATCACAGAGCAACTACGTTAAGTGATTCTAAAAGAAACGAATTATTGAAATTTGAAAAAGATAAAAATATTACTAAAAGGTACCACGCGTAGGTCCACCTACCCGTGAACAATGTTGGTACACTAAGGGTTAGATCACAATACTTATACGGTATTCGAGTCTTTTTTACTATACCATACCGCACCAGTACCAGTTGTTCGGTTATTAATAGTAGCGTCTTCAGTATCACATAATATTCAATTCATCCGCATTAACACCTGCATGGGACCTGTGTTCATTATCAAAAGGACATTGACCATGAAAAACTTTGCCACCACCAAAGGACTCTAATTCAATTTAACGAAGAAAAAGTTTTACGCATGAGAAAATTCATTTTCATTAAAAACCTGCTTTCAAAATTGGCAACTTCAAAATTTTCATTAGTATTTTAACACTTATTCAACGCGCAACAATACTCATTCAGTAATTTTATTCAACGAATTTCTATACCAAACGTAGCGTAGGTTGCAGCGGTTCTAGACTAAAAGTAATAAGGTTACGGTGGTTCTATACCAAAAGTAGTAAGGTCACAGCGGTTCTATATGAAAAGTAGTAAGTTACAGCGGTTCTATACCAAAAGTAGTAAGGTTACAGCAGTTCTATACCAAAAGTAGTAAGGTTACAGCGACTCAATAAGTTTATAGTGGTTTTATACCAAAAGTAGTAAGGTTACAGCGGTTCTATACCAAAAGTAGTAAGGTTACAGCGAGTCAATAAGTTTATAGTGGCTTCAGACCAAAAGTAGTAAGGTTACAGTGGTTCTATACCAAAAGTAGTAAGGTCACAGCGAGTCAATAAGGTTACACTGGTTTCATACCAAAAGTAGTAAGGTTACAGCGGTTCTATACCAAAAGTAGTAAGGTTACAGCGAGTCAATAAGGTTACAGTGGTTGCATACCAAAAGTGGTAAGGTTACAGCGGTTCTATAATAATAATAATAATAATAATATTTATTGATGTTAGTACAAAAAATATGTTTACACAAGTCAAAATTAAAAACAATAAAAAAAGTCTAAATATCTAAAATGTTGTGTTAAAATAATCATCAATATTATAAAAACAATTCTTGATCAGTAAGCATTTAATAACGTGCTTAAACCGATTAATGCCTAAATTTTTAACATGAGGAGGCAACTTATTGAATAGTTTTGGCCCGTAATAGCAAATGCCAGTTTTAGTTTTGTTAACTTGATGGAAATCAATATAAATATTTTTTCTATTTCTGGTTCCGTAGGAATGCATTTCACTATGCGTTAAATAGTCACATTCGTGTTCTTTCACATAAATCAAAGATTGGTAAATAAAAAGAGACGGTACACTTAGAATTTCATTATTTATAAAATATTCATGCACATCTTCCCTAAATCCTAATTTGAACATGGCCCTTATGGCTTTTCGTTGAAGTTTAAATATTCTTTTTGCGCCTTTTGAGTGTCCCCATATGGTTAGTGCGTAAGAGATATGACTTTGCACCAATGCATGGAAAGTTGTTAGTAACACATTATTTGATACAATTCCAGAGAGACTTCTTAATAAGAAAATACTCTTAGTGATCTTTTTGCCAGTTTCATCGATATGACAATCCCAAGTTAATTTTGGATCTATATATAGTCCCAGAAATTTTATCGATCCAATATCCCTGTTTTCAGAACCGTCATTGAATATCATATTATGTGTTTTAGAGCTATTGAGACTGAGTTTCTTGACAGCATACCATGATTTAATATTATCATAAGCTTTATCCATGGCTATTTTCAAAGATTCGTAACTATTACTCGCGTTGGCCACTGTTGTGTCATCAGCAAATAAAATAAATTTAGATTGCGGACTATTTCTTGGTAAATCATTAATATAAATTAAGAATAATGTAGGACCTAACACTGAGCCTTGTGGTACACCGTGGTGGATAGGTAAAGCACTCGAAGTGTCATTGTTAAAACTAACTATCTAATACCGTTCTGTTAAATACGATCGTACCAGGTCCAAACTGTTGAGAAAAAATCCATACCCTTTTAGCTTGTGAATTAAAATATCATGTGAAACGCAATCAAAAGCCTTGCTTAGATCACAAAACGTAGCCCCTACAAGTTGTCTATTCAGAATACTGGCATTTACAAACTCAATCAGATCGTTTATGGCCATGGTTTATACCAAAAGTAGTAAGGTTACAGCGGTTCTATACCAAAAGTAGTAAGGTTACAGCGGTTCTATACCAAAAGTAGTAGGGTTACAGCGGTTCTATACCACAAGTAGTAGGGTTACAGCGGTTCTATACCACAAGTAGTAAGGTCACAGCGAGTCAATAAGGTTATAGTGGTTTTGTACCAAAAGTAGTAAGGTTACAGCGGTTCTACACCAAAAGTAGTAAGGTTACAGCAAGTCAATAAGTTTATAGTGGTTTTATACCAAAAGTAGTAAGGTTACAGCGGTTCTATACCAAAAGTAGTAAGGTTACAGCGAGTCAATAAGGTTACAGTGGTTTCATACCAAAAGTAGTAAGGTTACAACGGTTCTATACCAAAAGTAGTAAGGTTACAGCGGTTCTATACCAAAAGTAGTAAGGTTACAGCGGTTCTATACCAAAAGTAGTAGGGTTACAGCGGTTCTATACCACAAGTAGTAAAGTCACAGCGAGTCAATAAGGTTATAGTGGTTTTGTACCAAAAGTAGTAAGGTTACAGCGGTTCTGTTGCAAAAGTAATAAGTTGACAGTGGTTCTAGACTAAACATAGTAAAGTTACAGCGGTTCTATACCAAAAGTAGTAAGATTACTTATAATCCTAAAAAAAAATTATATAAACCTTATAACACTACCGTAAAAAATTATGTGGATGGCGTCTGTTATTGACAGGAAGTCCCGAGAAACGAACATAAACCCTCATTATTGTTAAAATGCAAATTCGTATAAATCATGAACATAAAAAATCTAACAAAAAACTAAATTTATTTTAGAACTAAAAAAGTGTTTGGCGATGGGAAAAATTTGGCAAACACTGCCCTAATAATACATGTATATTAAACTTTCAATCTAAAATTTATAGCTAAAGTCATTATGGTTGAAAGTGAAATGTTTCGAAAACCATCAATTCAATCCAACCCAATTTGACATTTTGCCAAGAGTGAAAGTGAATTTCTTTTTTATCGGAACACTGACATTCATATAGAAACTGTGCCATAAACGTATCGAATTCTTCGAATTTCACCTCGAAATATTCATGAAACACACTGTCAAAATTCTATTAAACATTTCGATCCCCATTTAATACACATACATACATACATACATACGAACAGACAATCAAAGTAGAAAAAGAGAATAAAAGATATAGGAAAAAGGAAAAATGTAAAATTTGATGTAATACTATCCATTTTGAAATGTCGTCTATACATAGATATACGTTGGATGATAATGACTTACAGGGAATTTAAAAGGCTAAAATTAAAACATTTTCGAAGTTAGGTACATTATGTGTATGTTAGTAAGTTTTATAGATATAAAATGGTTTTATACATAGGGTTGACCGGGGTGATTGTGAATTGGGGCAATTGTGAACGGCGCCTGTAATTTCTAAAATTACATTAATATTGTTAAAAATCAAATCTTAGTATGTTTTTCTGTCCTTTCTTAATATGCTATTAAAATTTGATAACAATTCTACGAGAATTAGTATCTTTTTTTTTTTTTGAAAAAACTCTTGTAAAATTTTATGTATCTTACTTCGACCAATCCTCAAAAAGAAATTTTTTTTTTGAATACATTTTCTTTTTTTAAAAGGTAAGAAATGGTTAAAAGTACTTTTAAAGATGTGGTCTAAGCCCTGAAAGGGTTCCTTATTAACTGCTAAAGAAATTGGACAATTTATCACCAATTCACAATTACCCGATGATTTTAAAATTGTGGGGTAATTGTGAACGTCATTCACAAATGCCCCCATTTGATCAAAAATTTCAGTAGTGTTCTTTTCAGCGTTGAAAATGTTGATAAAGATGCTGGTGACATTATTGTACAAGTTTCCGTTGTACAAACAATACAAAAAAAAGTTGTGTAAAGAGCGATGTTTTGTGTATCAATCTACGAATTCATTGCTGTGCTCCCTTATCCAATAACAACTTACAAAATCAGAAAAATTACTTGTTTTCAATGTCTCTGGGAGTGTCCAAGGGCTTGGATTAATAGTAGGATTAATACAAAACCATTTTTTTTTTTTTCATTTACAGTATTAGACCTAAAAATTGTTGTTTTTTATTCATGTTAACTATTTGTATTCCCTTGAAAAAGTCTCATTTTCCTTGTCTTTATGTGAAAATCTTGTAATTTTTTTATTTTTTATTTGATAAAATGACAAAATATCATCAAAATATCATTTTTAATTTTGAAATAAATTTGTTCCTACAATTTTTGTTAATTTTATTTAACCTTGATTTTTGATACAAACTTGAGGTATGGATAACTTGCATTAAACAAAGAGAAATTGTGACCGCTAAAGTATGATGAAAAATTTGAAAGTGGGGTAAATGTGAAGAATTTAAATTGGACTTTACTCTGATGTACTTCTCTTGTAATCCATTCTAAATAATTTTTCTGATGGCATTCACTTTTACCCCAAAATTCATAAGATTTGCAAAACCGCACCGGGAAAATGTGAATGGCTTATAAAATTTTTGTTTTTCATACGAATTTGCCCAAAATTTGTGTGGTGCATTCTGAATAATGTAGAATTAAAAATAAATCAACCATAATGTGATATATAAAATAAAAAATACTTAAAACAACGCTTTTATCTCAGTTCATGAAAATCCATTCACAATTACCCCGGTCAAACCTATATAAAACTTTCTTCTGCGGTAACACTTCCTTTGTCAAACCAAATCCATCACTACTATCACTTATATTTCATCAGATTTAGCTTATTATTATATGTACGAATAACTTCAATGAATTTAAACCATATGGGAGGGAGAAAATTTGAAGATTTTTTTTATAGGTTTTTTGTACCCAAGCGCGAATACAGAAGAAGATTAATTCCTCCTCCCCCCCCCAGGAAAAAAGGGAATATTAATTCAAATTTTGTTTGAATGATTTGGTTTCTTGATTCCCCCTCGCAAACAAAATATTATAGGTAAATTCCGCACTCATCTTTTGAAACTATCATAATCCTATGTGTATTTTCCGCACTAAGGAATTGAAAATAAAACTAATTATTTTTTGATAAAATTATATTTAACTGGTGTATATGATACGTAAATAGGGTGTCAATTTAAAAAAAAAAAAGCCAGGCCTTTTATCTTTAGAACGGTAATAGGTAATCAAAATCTGTTAAAACAGTTTCTAGAACATGAAGGGGGAATCATTATGACCGGCATGGGAAACTTTTACAACCAACTCCTTAGACTTCAGCCACCTCAATCCTATTTTTTTAAATTGTAAGACCCCACGTATGGTATACCATTAGAAAGTTCTTTAAAAATGCTGTTCATTAGTACCAAACACGTAACATTAAATTATGGAAAATTTTTTGAAGATAGGTTAGGTTAGTTAAATTAGTTTTGACAATATACTTCGACTTTGATATAAAGCTGGGTGATAAGTTTAGTTAAGGTTAGGTTTGTTTAGTTTAGTTTTGACAATATATTTCGACTTTGATATAAAAACTAGGTGGTGAGGTTAGTTTAGGTTAGGTTAGTTCAGTTAGTTTTCATAATATACTTCGACTTTGATATAAAACTAGGTGGTGAGGTTAGTTAAGGTTTGGTTAGTTTAGTTTCTCTTTGCCCGAATTCTTATGAAATAAAAGCAGTTAATTGAAAATGAGTCACCTGTCTGATTAGCATTTTTAGCATTTTCCTTTGCCTAAATTTTCATGATAATACGGTGCTAGCTGAATATTAATCACCTTCATAATTAGCATTTCCTTTCGTCCAAATTTCTAAAAAAGGAGTTTCGTTTTTTTTTTTTGTGAATATTTTAGGAATAAATGGAATGGCAATTATCAAAAAACTCACCCGGTATATAGATAGGTTTGTCGTGTACATACTTATGTTAATTTTCTGATTAGTGTGGAATTTACCACATAAATTAACAAACAGTTGATGCATTTTTAAAAAAAAGTGCGGGAATTACATGCGCCCACCAAGTTTACTAAAATTTTTCAGGGTCTCAAATATTGTAGGTAAATGAAATGATGGAACGATGAACCTGGTAGCAAATTATAGGTTTTTGAAGCCGTTCTTTTCATTTTTACTAAAATTAGACACCTAGGATCACTAGAAAAAAGACTTCTGTCGAATCAATCATATTTCTAAAAGGAATTATAATTTGATTTGATTTTATAATTTGATTTGATTTGATGAAATTTCGAAGTTTCTAAAAGAGATTTCGTCACTCTATTTCAACCAGTCACCATAATTCAAATCACCTCCACAACATTCGATTTGAGAAAAAAAAATTTTTTACTTTGATAACCTCATTGGGCTTACTAAAATTTTTCAATGTCGTGGAAGCCATAAAAGACTTAATAATTAAAATAAGACTTCTGTCGAATCAATCATATTTCTAAAACGAATTTTGTTATTTTAATAGCAAAAGTGAAAAGTTCACATCCAAATTACCCTAATTTAATCACCCTAATTCGGATCATTGTAATAAAACCTGATTTGAGGAAAAATATTTATTTTCAGTGTCCTAAGGAGAGATTCGCTAAAAAATAAGTAATAAATCGATTTATTTTTCTTCATTATAATGTTTCTTAAAGTCTTAAAAATATTCTCCTAAAATTTTGTTTTAAAAAAATGAAAAATCAAAAATTTATGGGTATTTTAGTAGCCGCACGCACTTTACTATAATTCAATCTAAAAAAAAAAAAAAAAAAAAAAAAAAAAAAAAAAAAAAAAAACAAAACTTTAAATGCCATTTTCTCGAAGATACGTTTTTCGACATGGTTGATGGTTCCTTATGTATCTCAAAAAGTATTTGAGATATCGACATAAATCAAAGTGCATATTATTCCTTAGTACCGTCAATTTTGGCAGGAACTAGGAACTGAAAGGAAAGCAAAAGATAAGGATTTTTGAAAATTTATTTTCAAAATGCGATTTCCTGTGTGAGTTTTTCGAGAGTTGCCATTTTTATTACAGCCAAACCGTTGATTTAATCGAAAAATTGTTCAAATAAGAGTTGTAGATATCGACGGGGGCAACCGATTGCTATAGTCAGGAGCTTTATAGCTCTTATGGTTTTCGAGCTATGATACAAACTTATAGATTTTTAAATGAGGCTATATATTTATTTTTCGATAAAACTAATCTGATGCATTAATTAACAATATAAATGAGCAAAAAAAATTTTTTTAACCCAGTTTAATTTTTTTAATTTTTCTTTAATTTATCAGTTAGGCGGTAAAAATATGCATATGTACTTGAGGCTACTTCAACCGGTAGTGTTTTTCTTGGTTACATTTCCATTACATTCAAGAAAAGAACCTTTTCCAGTACCATTTTTATCATAAAAATTTGGTTGTAATAGAAATGGCAACTCTCAAAAAACTCACATGGTATATATTTTAAGAAAATTCTTGATTTTATTTATTTTAGTTCACTGCGGATTTCAGAAAGCGAGGAACCATCAAGGTGGAAAAATCTCGCAGTGTCGACTTCAAAGCCACCTATATATACCAGGGCCATTTTTTAATTTTTTTTTGTAAAATTGTTTTATAATCTCAAGACATGTAGAAACAATGTTGTATATTTAGTTTTTTAATAAAATATTTGTTTGTATAAAAAATAATAATAATAATAATAATAATAATAATAATAATAATAATAATGGTCGATTTTTGATGCTTTTTTGAATGAGTGAATTGTAGATTTTACCAAAATTAGACACCTAGAACCAGTAGAAAAGAAATAACAACTTTCGTCGAATCAGCTCCGAATTACTTCCAACCCACTTCGATTTATTAAATACATAATTTTCATTTTTGATCAAATCAAATGCCCAAAACTAATCGGAAATCTAGTTTCAGTTCGTATTTACTTACTACATATTTTGATATCAAAAATTCAAAATTTCATACAAAAACTGTCCAAATTCTAATAATTTGTACACTTAATTATTTTTTAAGCATCGAAAATCTAAACAGTTGGCTTTCTATACCAGGTGTGCTATATAGGCCCAATTTAAAAAAATGCAAAGTAATTTAAAATTATTAAATCTGTAACCATTTTTAATGAGTCACATTAATTAATCAGAATCACCATTTATTGTTCACGTTAAATTTCCATGTGTTGATTTTCACGTATGTGTATGTGTTCTGTTGTGCACTAGTGTGCGTTTGGCGCAAATTACACAACCACAACTTACTAACTAATGGCCTAATGGGACTACGTCATACACACAATATACATATGTACAAACTGCCCTCATCACAACATTGAATGCCATTGTTTTGTGTTGAATAAACAATAAACACGCGGATTGATAAATTCAGTAAATATTATTATTATATGGCGATGGAAAGTAAATATCGATTTAAAATAATTCTAATTATATGCGCTTTATTAGCTAATCGTGTTTATATTAACTTATTTTAGGATCAGTAAGGCGCGATTTACATTAACGCTCCGCTCTCGGTACGATATCACTCCGCTCCCGGTTCGATATAATATTCTTACACAATAAACAATGAGTGTATTTGTTGCAGCGATATTGTCAAAACCGTTTTATTATAATAACTCTAGTCAAATTATAAAAAAACGAAATATTGTCAATTTATAATGTTTCTTACAATACATCTAGCAATTTTCAGTGTTATTATAATTTCGTTAGACACATCTAGAAAAATTGTTAAATACGTATATAATGCTTTTTGACAATATAACTAAATCAGCGTACAGTGAATAATTTGAAGCGTGACTGAATAATTTATTTTGTATCCCTCACGAGCCTTTAATCGAAATACAAATTTTTCTTTCTGTGATTCCAAAGCATAATAGTGCCCCTTACTAAATTCGATTGAAATCGGTTTTTACACTAATTAGATTGGTATTAATATCCCGCAGGAACCGTCAGCAAACATGTAAATTATCCGATCAGTTATTTTAAGCCATATAAATACTCTTACTAAATTTTATTGAAATCGGTTTAGTAGTTTTGATACAAATTAATTTGTTATTCACTTCACAATTTCTCTAAAAGTGTCTAGCGAAATTATGATAACACTGAATTTTACTAGTTGAATTGTAAGGAACATTATCCGTTGACAATAATTCGTTTTTTTACAATTTGACTAGAGTTATTATAATAAAACGATTTTGACAATATAGCTGCAACATATTCACATTATCGCTCTGATATCGGTCCGATATCAGTCACGGTTCGCTCCCGTTCCAATGCCACTCCAATATCAATACCACTCAGGTAATATTTTATCGGAGCGATATCAGACTTATTATGGCTTGTACCTATAGTGTAAACACTTTTTTGATTCCACTCCACTCCGCTTGCATTCAGTTGTTATGAAAAGATATTTGTATCGAACTGAGACTGAACTGGGAGTGTACCCAGAGCAGCATTATAATGTCAATAGAGAACGAATAGGTACCAGCATGATATCAGCACTGTAATGTGAACACAACAAGATTATATCGGAGCGAGAGTGGAGTGGGAGCGTATCGAGAGCGGAGCGTTAATGTAAATCGGGCCTAATGATAGAGTATACTGTCTAATAGAAAAATTGAACTTATGGTAGTTGATTCGAAAAACGATTTTTTAAAAGGATTTTAACGAAACTTCTCTACATATTTATTTAATCCAATACAAAGAATACGAGCCCTTACCGAAAAAAAAATTGACCACCCCAATTTTGGGAAAAACGATTTCAAAGTTTTGTAATTTTAACACGGGCTCTTATGGGAAAACTATTTATTTTAAATAAAATGAAAACGTTTTAATAAAGGATTTTGATAAAAATTTAATATTTTATAAAATACAAAGTTACAAACCATATTTAACGTAAAAGCCCCCATTATGGAACGGTATCTAATACTAGAACAGTTTTGACATTTACATATTAATGAAGTTATTTCTGAAAGAAACGTCTGATAACAAAAATTATTATTAATTGAATGATTGTTTTTCAATTTAAATTCACCTCGCATTTAATGTTTCCTTACTTAATTAAAGAAATAAATATGTAAATGTCAAAACTGTTCCAGTATTAGATACCGTTCCATAATGGGGGCTTTTACGTTAATAAGAAATAAAAATTATTCACTACGCCGTTTTTTAAATATAATTTATAAACATCAGTTTACAACGTGTTTACAACACATTTTTAACAATGTTTTTATATTGCTACAACATAAGCGCGCGGAAATTAAAAAAAAAAAAGCAAGTAGTATACAAGTATAATAACTGAAGTATATTAATAAATTATTTAATTTTTGATGAAAGAAAATTTCTTTAATGAGATATACTTTTGCACCTGACTATCTCAAAGTTAAGGTGGCATTCTTATCAAATTCGATCAAAAAAAAAAAAAAATGTTATTACGTCTTTTGGAAGTTGATTACCAAAGACACATGTGACCATAATTTTCGATTAAAATTTGAATAAAATGAAAACGACTGTTTTAATGAAATCATCTGATCAAAATCCTTTTGATTTGACTCAAATCAATTTCCCAGAAAGTCAAAAATTAAAAAGCAAACAGTATTAGATTAAGATGTCCACGAACTCCTAACTTTACCAGCCCATGTTTTTCAATGAAATTTGAAAAAAGAAACTGGTTTTGTTCCTAGTCACCCCCAAATTCCTAGACGTCTCGGTTTACGGTATGACATTCTTATTACATTAATCACGAGAAAAGTATCAAAATTTATATCAGGATTACCAGAGGCGTAACTACAAATTTTGTGCCCTGGACCTACTTCTACTTTTTCCCGAAAATTTAGAGTGACGAGGAAAAAAAAAGAAGAAAAAAAAGCGTCGCCTTTCTCGTAAATTGTCCACTGTTGTACCCTATTTCTTTTCCCCATTGCGCCCCTTTTTACCATGCACCTTGGAACGACTGCTCCACCTGCTCCATTGTAGTTACGCCTCTGGGCCTTACTGAAATTTAGAAGATATCTTTTATTTTTTTTGTTACGAAATTATTTTTTAAATTCTAAATTTAAAAAAAAAAATGTAAAAAAAGAAATTTTACTTAACGTAAAAGCCCCTATACCGGAACACTATTTTTTAGGTGTGTAATTAAACTGGCTTATAAAAATTGACAAATAAATTAAACACCCATTTTTTTTTCTTAATAAGCATGAAAGAAAGTTTTCTTAATCCAATGAATATGTTTTTAAAAAAATACAACCCCAAAGTTTTTATTTATTAATGTTTTTCTTTTACAAAATGTCGACATCTATATCCAAACAAAGAAATATTAATGACACTAGGAGCTGGGAACCGATATACAAACAGACGTGTAATATGAGTAATATGACACATAGAGTGACATCTAGACATCAATGTAGGAAACATAGAATGGTTTAAGTATCGGACGTAAATAAAGGATCAGAATACTGTATTCAACAAAAATTTTATAATATGTATATGTATTTCTTTAATTAAGTAAGGAAACATTAAATGCGAGGTAAATTTAATAATAGTAAAAAAAGTTAATAATAATTTTTGTTATCAGAGGTTTCTTTCAGAAATAACTTCATTAATATATAAATGTCAAAACTGTTCCAGTATTGGATCGCGTTCCGGTATAATAGGGGCTTTTACCCTAACCAATATTTTAAAATTTAGTAGGTACTACCTAAAACCATCTTAACGTAGTTGCTCTGAGATAGTCAGGTACAAATGTATACCTTAGCAAAAAATTTACTTTTATCAAAATTTAAATAATGTATTTTTATTTTTCTGTTACTGTATTTGTATACCACTTGTTTTTTTGTATTTCCGCGCGCTTATGTTGTAGCAATTTAAAAGAATTGTTGAAAAAGCGTTGTAAAAACGTTTTAAAATGATGTTTTAAATTATATTTCAAAAACGCCGTGGTCAATAACTTTTATTTCTTATTAAATATGGCTGGTAATTTTGTATTAAATAACGTATTAAATTTTTATCAAATTCCATTGACACGTTTTCATCTTATTCAAAAAAACAGACTTTTCCCATAAGAGCCCGTGTTAAAATTACAAAACTTTGAAATTGTTTTTCTCAAAATTGGGATGGTCAATTTTTTGGGGGGTAAGGGCTCGAATTATTGGTATTGGATTAAATAAATATCTAGAGAAGTTTCGTTAAATTCCTTTGAAAGAATCGTTTTATCGACCAACTACCTTAAACATAAAATTTATGAATGAATTCTTTCAGTTTTGTAAAAATCAACCTTTTAATTTGCCTCTGATGAAATTCTCCTCTTAATACGAACTTTATTTCTAAAGTTGTAAAGTTTATAAAAGAGGCTGGTATATGTAGAAGTTTTTAATAACAAAACTTACTATGTAAATAATATTATGTACATCTAAATACTCATACATATTTATACTTCCTAAAACACTGACTACCCCGGCCATATTATAATGTACAATCCAGCAAAGTATTCTTTTAGTGCAGTTTACGAACAAAATAGGTCAATGATATTATTTTTTAAAAAAATGGTACCTACGCAAAATATATACATACATATATTTATTTAAAATACCATCAGTTTACGAATAAAAATATGACTACGCCAAGTAAGTATTTCTCGTTTGTCGTAGAAAAAAACTGGAGCATAAGAAGTAGGAAGAGGTGAAACACGTAAATTATAATGTTTCGTTCTAAATTAATATTCGTACTTCGTAGACCTAAAACTCACGTAAACGATGATATCCACCACGACAGTGGAGTTAAAAACGGATATCTTCGATATAACGATTGGTAGTTATTTTAAAAATCACAATTTTTATTTAATACAAATCTAGAAAATTAAAAATTTCAACACTACGATGTTTATTATTTTCTACTGTTTACGTTTATATAAAAAGAAAAATGCAAATTAACTTAATTTTTAATTAAGTTGTTTTATCTTGATGTAAATAAGTTCATTAAAACCTAAACTAATTAAATTAAGTATATGCATAATATTTTAATGTATGCAAAGAAACATTTAATCATTATTCTGATTTTAAAAAATTGTATTTTGAACGAAATAAAATTAATATCCTAATTAAAGTTGAACAAACATTATTATTATAATTGTAGATTTGTATGTAATAAATTACATGATAAATTACATGAAAAAAAAATTCGCGACGCTAACATCACTTACCTATCTTCTGCTTTGAGGATCTCATGCCTTAACGACGATAAAAAGTTAACGACGTTAACGATGCCTTAATGAATTCAGTAACGTTATCAATTGAACGAATAATGTAAGTTTATCTTATTAGATGGCAGCAGATATATTATTGACTTATTATTTTTTTGTTTTGCTATATAAAATTAGAGTTGTTAAGAAAGTTGAAGATTTAAAATCTTCAACTTTCTTAACAACTCTAATTTTATACCGCGTCATTTCATTATCCGTACTACCATTATGCGTACCGTTTGTGTGTGTTTGTATATACATACACAGTCTACGTGACAAAATTTTTATTGTAAACAAACATTTTTATGTAAACAAATCTTAAATTTTTAACATATACAGGCGATTATTTTAAAAGTTAACATAAATATATGATAATAGTAATAATAAAAATTATTAATACACATATATATTATAATTACCAAGCTTACAATTAGAAATAAATATTATGTAGCTAGAAAATATTACTTAAAAATTTATTTTTATAAAAATATTTTAATTTTTATTAAAAAATAAATTGTCTAGAGAAACATCCTGTATATGATTTTCGTTAAGGGTACGACGTTTATGTATTGTCGTACGGTTAACGGAATATCGGTGTATAGCAAAACAAAAAAATAATAAGTCAATAATATATCTGCTGCCATCTAATAAGATAAACTTACATTATTCGTTCAATTGATAACGTTACTGAATTCATTAAGGCATCGTTAACGTCGTTAACTTTTTATCGTTGTTAAGGCATGAGATCCTCAAAGCAGAAGATAGGTAAGTGATGTTAGCGTCGCGAATTTTTTTTTTTATGTTTTTAGTTTTTTTCTCTCTAATTGCTCTAATTATATAATTAAATCAAAAAAGAATTTCGCGCTTCGATGGGGTAAATTTAAAAGTATTAGGAAAAAATATTTTAATGATTAAAAACTTTTTTTATTGTTTTAATGCTAATTTATATGTCAAAATGTTTAAAATAATATATACTTATAGTGATAACTTATCATTGCTAAAAGATACAACTAAAGGCAATTTTATATTCGGAAAGGGCATTTAAAGCGCAATTTTTAAGCTATCACACGTTCATTTCGAAGTTGATTTAAAACAAGAAAAGAAATTTTTCGCGTTGCTGGAGAAGATCGATTTACATACATATTATTTCTTGTCATCTCAGTTTTCATCAACAGATGTCTCTAAATACGAATGTTTGATTTGAAAACTAAATTTTGGTACAGGTGGCACCGTATACGTAAAAAAAAAAAATAATTAGTAAAATCATAAATAAATAAATTATTAAAGAATCTTTAAAAAGTAATCACTAATCAGTATTATAAATATATATTGCTAATATAAAATCCAATATTTTTTTAAACTGTTTTTCTCTAAAAATGTATTATTATTAATTATAATGATTTGCATTTTGGTAGATTGAATTATCTCTATTTCAAACGCCGCCCTTCTTACTTGTTTCCTGTTGCCATTTTAACTTCGACTTAATTATTTTAATACAGAGCTAGTAATAGATAAACAGGCAAACCATTTTCAAAAACGGGTGTTTATTTTTTGAATTTTATTATATAAATTATATTTTAAAACTTTTTTTGAAAAATTAAAATTATGATAATAGATATTAATACATATATCCGGTTACGTTGACTACATCTATCACATCTATAATGGCTGACCTATTAAAAAGCGAAAATCATAAGCAATATTTCTTATCCGATTAAATCTTAAATAAATTTTATGATTCCTAATTCATCGAATTGCATGATTAATAAAAAATATGTATTAATAAAGAATAAAGTCAAATAAAAATTCATTTATTTATTTATTTCTTTTCAAAATGAGATTTTAAAATATGAAAAAAACGTCACCTATATATTTTTTTTATTTAATTATTATTAAATTATTAAATATTATAAGTTTATATTAAATGTAGTGATTTACACGTTAATTTTAATGAAAACGAACAGGTGAGTGTTTTATTAAATTTTATTTTATATGCTTTTTTTCTCGATGAAATTTCTAAAATACCAAGCCTTACAAATGGCGGAGGATTACGGATATTTTTTTTCTTTCTATTAGCATGATTTATGTAGAACATTTAGCACGAATTTTTTCTCCGAAAAAATATTATTTAGGGTAGATTAAATAAATTTGCGATAAAATTTACTCACTTTTTGATAAATTAATAAAAATTTGAGGTTATGTCTGCTGCTAAATTAATTATTTATTTTTTTATAGATAAGTGCGTTGAGTAATACGATAATTAAGTAGTACTTAAATGTACATCATCACAGACATGTTTGTATTTCGAAATAATGGATCGTGAACGTAAACATAACAAACGTCACGGAGAGAAAAAAAAAGTGAAAAAGAGTCATAAAAAAAAACGGTCGCGTGAGAGTAGTTCGAGTGAAAATATCGTTTCCGTGGCATCGTCCATAGTGAAACCGTTAGTGGAATATTCGGATGTGAGTTCGGAGGATTTGTCAGCGCCCGAAGCCGGTGAAATTGAAAGTGAGGGCAGTTTTTCCGTGAGTGATGGTGAACTTAGTGGCCATAAGATTGCATCCGTGGACCGGGCCGTGCATAAAATTGCCCGAACTAGTAAATTGATCGATTTGGAGGATAGCCGAGGTAGTAGTTATAAAGTTTCAAATAGGCATACATTAGTACATTCGCCAAATAAACGGAGCGTAGGTGCTCATCGTGTTGATATAGATAATACTATATTAGCTCGTACCCCCTCCCCTAGCCCATCGGTATCAACATTGAAACGGCACGAACGAAAAAATTCAATCTCATCGGACGATTCACGTCTACTTAAACATTACGATGCCAAGTTGATACGAACGATTATTTCACCTTCTCCAAACATTTTAGATGGTGTAGACGACGAGACAGAACCACGCAAACGCAAGAAAGAGAAAAAGCACAAAAAAGATCGTAAATCGTCGAAGAAGAAGAAGAAGAAATCGAAACACCGCTCAAAAAGTTCCAGTGGCGACAGTATCGTCAATATATCCCCAGACATTCAAGATATTCAATCGAAGAGTCCCACACGCCCAGAACCGGATCGATCCGCCCCACTAAGCGACTGGGAACCCCAATCGCCCGCACGTTTCCAACAAGACACTTCCATCGGTCTATCCGAGGATAAAATCTCCGTACTTGGTTCGCCGGTATCACCGGACAGTCTAGAAGGACGACCACTGTCCTCGGCCACCGGTCGAATCAGCGACTCGCCCCGGACCCAAACCCCGCCAATTCCATCACATCAAAAAAGTTACACGGAATCACCACACACTCCAGTTCTTCCACCAAAAGCCTACGAGACCACCTTCTCGATTGACGTCGACACCTACGACAGTTATAGCGGACGAAAATCGACCAGTCCCCGTGTTCGTTCGAACAGCATCTCCTCACCGGTGGACGGTGACGGTAATTCTTCGAGTCATGTATGGGGCCGTGACAGTATATCGCCAATGAAGTCACCGTATCGTAATCCCAGTCCCGATGTGATACTGATCAAGTCGAGCCGAGGTGGTTCGCCGCAACGGAAGAAACGAAAATTGGACAAGGAGAGCTACCATAAACGGCATCGACGCGAACGAGAACATCTGCACGCGCACGAGAGAGTTTCGCGGCATGTGTCACGATCGCGAAGTAGGAGTCCAGTTCGTACGCGACGAAGATTGTCGCGGTCACCGTCATGGACACGATCATCACATTATAGTCATTCGAGTACGCGCTCGTATCGAAAGTACAAGTCACGGAGTCCACGACCGTTACGGCCGTCTAGTCCACGTACGCCTCCAAGGTAAGACTTTTTTTTGACAAATAACGTAAAAGCCCGCCTTATACCGGAACGCGATCATATGTCCGAACAGTTTTGACATTTATACATAGGTATATTAATGAAGTTATTCCTGAAAGAAACTTCTAATAACAAAAGTTATTATTAATGGAATAATTATTTTTCAATTTAAATTCACTTCGCATTTAATGTTTCCTTACTTAATTAAAGAAATACATATATATTAAACAATTTTTGTTGAATACACTATTTGAAGCCGGGTAACTTCAAAAATGTAAACTTTACCGCATCAATGCAGCATCATGACTTTTCTGATGCGTCTAATACTACATGATGCGCTGCTGATGGTCTCTTGAAATTTGATGCACATTAGATATTTTTGAACGGGCTATTGGCATCATTTAGCCTCTGATTTGGCTATAGATAAAACAGATAATGTAGCATGATAGATTATAGGTAATATAGCAATTACAGTCCTTGTATAGGTATATTATCTTTGAATTTCAACTTGAACTTACTTGAAATTGAAAATATTGAAATTATTTGAATAAAAAATATTACATACCTATTTTGAGTGCAAGGTGTATTCAAATAGTTTAAACAATTTTAATCAAAGGTAAATCCTTTTCAACAATTTGTTTTTCGGAATTATTCCTGTTGGTGTTAATACCTACATAATACGGCAAGTAGTTATAATTCTACATTATACACATGACATGCATTTTGGACACGCATCACCAAATTTCTTGATGCATTGTTTTGACGTATCAAATGCAAAAATGAACTTTTGATTTTTCGTTGTGATGCGTCTGATGCGTTTTTGAACTTTTGACTGCCTCATGCAAGCAGTGATGCATTTTTGAAGCTAGCCTCCTTTATTTACGTCTGATACTTAAACCATTCTACGTTTCCTACTTTGATGTCTAGATGTCACTCTATGTGTTATATTACTCATATTACACGTCTGTTTGGATATAGATGTCGACATTTTGTAAAAAAAACATTAATAAATAAGAATTTTTGGGTTGTATTTTTTTTAAAAACGTATTCATTGGATTAAAAAAACTTTCTTTCATGCTAATTAAGAAAAACAAAAAAGGGTGTTTAATTTATTCGTCAATTTTTATAAGCTAGTTTAATTACACACCCAAAAATAGTGTACCGGTATACCTAGGGGCTTTTACGTTATATTGCAATTTTTTTACACAATTCAAATTTTTTAACATTAAACTCCTTTATGGCTCTTTTATATATTGATTAGTGCGAGTGTTTAGTGGCTACTGCTTAATATTGATAACAGGATAGCCACTTTTTGGAAAATCTGAAAAATTCAGGAGAGAGTGACCGCAAACAAGCCATTTTTCGCCTATTTGACAGCCCTTGAAATCTAACTTCAAATGTATGCTAAATGATAGTTTATTATGAGACTTTATTGTATGATCAAATTTTATGAAATTTTATACAATTTGACCTTGAAACACCTTGAGATGACCTTGAAATAACCTCCGGGTGATCTTGTCGGGTAAAGCAAATGCCAGATTCAGATTCAGCAACCTAGAAAACCTCTACCTGAATTTTTTTCAGATTTTTTTAGAGCATTTATTCGCCCTTTGACCTTCAAATGACCTTGAACCTGACGTAATCGAGATCAGTTCGAAATCACCGACCCCAAAAACCCTAGGGTACCCTAGTGAGATCTAGAGATGCTCCGTATATCAAATGTTGACCTGTGTTATCTTCTGAATGTAATGAATTGTGAACCTATGCGAAACTGACAACTTTGACCCTCGGTATCTCGAGAATCGAATGCAGCCTCAATCTGAAATTTTTGAAAAGAAAAAAGTCTCATCATAAACTATCATTTAGCATACATTTGAAGTTAGATTTCAAGGGCTGCCGAATAGGCGAAACTTGCGGTCACTCTTTAAGTAATCAGGGAAATGTCAGGGAATTTTCATTGAAATCAAGGAATTTTTTAATCCGTAATACAGAAATTATTCTTTTGCTAAGGTACACCCTTCTTTTTATTTATTTATTTTTTTTTACACATTAATATACAATGTGATTCATGTAATAAGCATGTAATGCAGTAGGTACAGCTAAACCTTTTTTTATGCAGCCATTTTTTTATGCGACTTTTTTAATGCGGTTTTTAAAAAAATTGTCATTAAAATGTATAATGTGAATCAAAATCAAGAGAAAGTAAAAAACTTAAACGTTAACTATTATGTAATAACTTTATCTGATAAAAATACAGTTGATCTTTTTTCGTGCGGCGGAGGGGACCGCATAAAAAAAATCGCACAAAAAAAATATATTCAAAAATATCATAAATAGTATAGTTCGATCCAGATTGTACAAAAAACTTTTTTTATGCGGTTGGTCGGGACCGCATAAAAAAAGTTTCATCGGAAAAACATCACTCAAAACGCTCAAAATTTAGAAATTTCCTTAGAAGTTGCTTCTATAAACAAAATAATGCATTAATTTACACGTAGAAACATTTTATTTCAATTTTATGATATTATGAAAATTTTGAAAAATACATCTGTAACAAAATTAAATGTTTAAAAGCCGTTAAAAAGTATTTTTATCAAAGAAAGTTATTATAGTATAAAAAGAGTTCAACTGTACTTTTTAATGGTTTTTAAGCATTTAATTAGTACATTGCATAAGAATATAAGTTATTCAATTTTCATAATATAAAAATGAAATAAAATGTTTACACGTGTAAATTAATGCTTTACCTTGTTTAGAAAAGCAATTTCTAAGAAAATCGTGAGGTTTTGAGCGTTTTGAGTTATGTATTTTCGATAAAACTTTTTTTATGCGGTCCCGATCCACCGTATAAAATTTTTTTTTACAATCTGGACCGAACTAAAAACTTTTTATAGCTATTTATGATATTTTTAAATGTATTTTTTTGTGCGATTTTTTTTATGCGATCCCTATTAACCGCATAAAAAAAGTTTACCTGTATTTATTACGAAATAATAAACAGAAACAATATTTTCGGTTTTTTTATTACAAAATATTTTACATTAAATGTATTGCAAACATAATATATTATATAAAATATTTAGGGGAACATAAATATACGATTAGTTTATAATTAGACCTTAAATACCCCTTGATTTTTATCATTGATTTTTATAATTAGACCTTAAATACCCCTTGATTTGTTAAAAATCAAGGGGTATTTAAGGTCTAATTATAAACTAAACATAATATATGTATATTATTTGTATTATACATATACACATAGAATTCGCAAGTCAAAGTTATCATCCTCTTATATATTTCAAAATTTTCAGTTAAAGGGGGAAAAAAATATAATCTCATTTCTATTATTTATTCAGTGTATTAGTAGAAGAATAATTCTTGTATTTAAATTATTTTTTGATGAACAGACACAGTGAAGTGTTCATTGTATTCCCCTTTCCTCTACAGTAGGGAAATCGTAGTGCCCTGAATAAAATTTATTCCTATTTTATCGAAAAACTAGCCGTACCCGCGATGTTGTTCGCGCAAAGCATTGTTATAAACTCAATGAGAAGTATGTAAGTGTAATAATTATACAGAACTTGCAAAGAATAATAATTTTTGTGTAATGCAGGCACATGCTCAAAGTGGTTTTTCTATTTTCCCGTGGGAATGAGGAATTTTCCCGGAATAAAAAGTATGTTAAATGTTGACCCAAGTAATAGGTTATCACCACACCAATTTTCATTAAAATCCGTCCAATAGTTTTTGCGTAATACGTGCACATGCACAAAATTGTTTTTCTATTTTCCCGTGCGAATGAGGCATTTTCCAGGAGCAAAGAGTATCTTAAATGTTGCCCTAGGTAATAAGTTATCACCATACCAAATTTTATGAAAATCCGCCCAATAGTTTTTGCCTAATGTGTGCACATGCTCAAAATGGTTTTTTCATTTTCCCATGGGAATGAGAAATTTTCCCGGAGTAAAAAGTATTTTAGATGTTGACCCAGGTAATAAGTTATCATCACACCAAATTTCATTAAAATCCATCCAATAGTTTTTGCGTGATATGTGAACAGACAGACAAAATTATAAAAATCGCTGTTTTGATATCTACATCGATACCTATTTACAGTACCAGTACAATTTTCCAAAAATATTCCATGTACAGAAATGGTCTCGTTACAATTTTATTATATGTATAGATATTCTTGTTTTCATATCTTCAAAATTGACGTCAAAAGAAATTCAAAACACCTCTAATTTTTTTTATCTAAAAGAAATTTTATCAAAATTGGTTTAGTTGTTCTTTTCGTTTAATGACTCTCGAGCAAAACATGCTGTTTTTATGTGGTGAAAACATTGGAAGTCCAGAAATCTTGAATGAGTTCTTCCGCCAGACACATTCGATACCCAAAACATGTTTTTTTTTTGAGCATTTTTCGTGAAAAACAAGTTTTTTGCCAAAATTTAGCCAAATTCAAAAGTTTTTGTGACGTTTTTTACACCATTAGAAAAACGAGAAAAATCACATAAAAAAGGTATTGGAACCAATTATTCTGTGTAAACTGGTTTCCGAGGAAAAACTAATCTTTGTAAAAATGAAAATTCGCTGTGTTATGCAGGAAAAGTGCAAAAATTTAGTGAAATATTATTTATTGTTCTTAAAGGTCACCCCTATTATTCAAGTAACAGGAAAAATGAGTATTTTTTGGCAATTTATGTACCGTAAATCGGAGTGAATTGGCACAAATTCAAATTTTACATCGTATTTTTTTATCTTTCTTTTACCTATTTTTTAATATATTAAAAATTTATGCTAGTATATTTACTCTATTATAACAATCAAAATTTTTTTTGAATAATTGTGGTTTTTGAAAAAGTAATCAAAATTGATGTAATTTCTACTCTATGGTAAATTAGGGTCAAAATAGACAATAAAAAGAGTGAATTGGAACGGTCAGTAGCGTTGAAATAAATACATAAAATAAAATGATTCAAACACTGAATAGATTCAACACAGTTCAACATGTATGTATAAAACTGTAAACATACGTACGTGATACGTACATACTACATATACACTGACATTCAAATCAATTTTATTTAAAAATATAAATTATATTTTTTATGTATTTTTTGTTTATGTTAAAATTTTTATAAGTCCATAGAAACCAAAGGAGTAGTGTATGTTGGTATGTATTTGTGTGAGTAGGAACACATCCGTGTGATGAATGATGATAACCTTACAATCACCTTACAACTGTCTTTTCATAATGTTATAAATATAATTTTTTTTTCGATTAGATCGTCTAGAAGCACTCGAAGTCCCGAGCGGATCCCGAAAAGTCCCACATCACGAACGTTAAAATTAAAAGAGAAAATTAGTGATACCAGTTTATTCGCCGAACTCGTCAAAGATCGGCATAAACGTGCATTGGCCTTAGAGAAATTATTAGACAAAAAGGATGACGACAAATCGTCGGCGGGAACCAGTTCGAGTGCAATGAGTACGACGGATAAGGATAACGCCGCCGAAGCGGACAAAGCGTATCGCAAAGAGAACGGAATCGGATCTGGCACGGATGAAAAAGTCAGCGTATTAGACATTCCCATTCCAACCAGCAGCAGCAGCAGCGAAGCCAAAAGTGCAGAAGTGTCTGATGTACCTGATTATGTAACAGTAAACGACAATTCGACGGAAGTGACCGCTGCATCGGCTGCACCGGCGGCCGTGGTGTCAACCGACACAACCGACAATGTGGTCACACCCTTACCCCTACCACCACTACCGCCCCTCTCGATTTGTTCGGACACAATACCGAACACGGCACTGGTCAGCACAATGTCGTCGATCACTACTACCGCGGCAATCGTACGAACCACAATCGCGCCGGTTCCAAAACCACAACCGCCACTAATGACAACCGCAAACCCGGCCAATCTGATCGCGATTCAACCGTCAACATCGATCCCGAACAAAGTGGCGGTAACCGCATGCGATGTTCCAAAAACGACCACAACAACAACGGCACCAGCCGCATCGAAACCAAAGAGTCTGACGAAATTGCCATTGCCACCGGGCATCAAACCGACCGATTTGGAAATTATCGAATCGCCGCCAAGTCGAACGCCAACACCACCGCCTAAACCAAAGACGCCGCCGCCACAGCCGAAAAAATCGGGAATCATGAATTTACCGATGCCTCCAGGTAGGTGTACCGGGACAAACTATTTAACATTAATAACGTAATAGGGTACTTGACTGAAGTTACAAAAATATTCTAAAAGCATTGTTTTTCCATATCAGTTTAGTGATTTTTTTATTTTCGATAGATTCTGTAAAAAATTATCAAAAAAAAAGTAACCCTACAATTTTAAATGAGAAAAAGGCGGGAAAAACGCCTCACTGTAGTGACGTCACAGTTTGAAGCAACTAAACGTCAATGTCAATATTTATAATCTCAAAACTTTGATTATATTCATAAAATGTCAAAGTAAAAGCAAGTATTTATTTGAATTCTGGTCGATTATTATTAATATATGTATATAAGCTAATAGAAATATTCAAAAGAAAACACAATTTCACCTCACCAATGAAAATTATCAAAATCAACATATCTAGCTACAAAATGTTACGTCATTTTCAAGAAATGGCGCGTTTTCACTAATTTAAAAATTTGTTGAAAAATGGCGATTTTCAAAATAAAATTTCTAAATAGTTATCAAATTTTGTTATGTTTCATCATTAAAATTGGACATATGTAATGATTAATGCATAGAATTATTTAACATTTAACACAAATTTTAAATACAATCAGGTACCGTTTTGGCGGCAAATAAGACCCGCATTATGATTTTTAGAAAAAATTCGCTAAGTGTAACATGTTTCGATCCATATGCTCATTATCAAACAAGTAAAAATTAAGGGGGACCACTAGTGTGACCGCCTGAAAAAAAGGTGATTTTTGGGAATTTTTTTAACGAAAACTACTGTATGGAATGTTTTAATATTTTAAAGATATATTCGTTGATACATAATAAATTCATGATAAAATTTTTGGACCAAAAAATTGAAAATTAAGGGAGTTATTCGCGATCTGCCAAGGCACCAAAAAAAAAGTTCCTCCACTGCTACAGTAATAGCGACCTTCACAATGCCTGAAATCAAAAAAACCAAAAAGCCTGTTAAACTAGAAGGTATTGCCCGTGCCATCAACTTCAATCGAAATAAAAAAAGTTGAAATTTAACAAAATGGCGAAGTTTTTAAAAAAAAAAGTTTCAAATTTTGCGCGAAAAATTGATGATTTTTGGCTTGCAAAAATTACATTTTTTATTCGATCGGAAAACTGGAGGTTCATGGTACGAAGGAATTTACGTAGCGACCCTAGTGGCGACAGTGTTGAAATATAAGAGACAGCAACGTCACAGTCCATTTCTGCTGACGTAATTTATAGTTGAAGAATATTAATTTTTTTAAAAATTAAATAATGATAGTTAGGTTGAATTAACATAATAAATTGCTGTCTTTTATTATCAATTTTCATTAAAATTTGTTTTTATTGTTTTTCTTTGAAACTGTCAAATACCCCATTATGCCGGTGAGTGTATGTCAACTAGTTTCCGAGAAAAACTAATTTTTGTAAACGGAAATTCGCTATGTTATGCAGGATGCTACGATTGGGGTATTTTCTCCTCAACTCTTCATCCGGCTATTAGCGATCATGATTCATGACTGTACAGACAAATATTCGGCGTGTTCGTTGCTGTGTTTTTCTGCTCAAAGTGAGCTGCTAGCGCATGCGCAAGAACTTTTTTTTGTGGAATACACAAGTATTTTGTACTTCATAAAAAATGTTTTTGCGCATGCGCTAACAGTTCACTTTGAGCAGAAGAACTCAGCAACGAACACGCCGAATATTTTCTGTTTATATGTGCCTTATTACTACCCCACTAATAATTACACTTAAAAATTTTTTATAGTAGTTCCTGGTACTGAAGAATTGAGTGGGGACGAGGACGCAACAAACACCCCGCCACGACCGTTCGGCACGAAAAAACCGGTGGAGAAACCGCAACGTATTGTGCCAAAACCGAAATTGAAACGACCGCGAATATTAAAACGGCGCGGTTCACGCAACATGATGACACCAATGTCGGCGACCGGCGGCAAAGATTGGGGTGAACGTTGCGTGGACGTGTTCGAGGTGATCGCGCAAATTGGCGAGGGCACATACGGTCAGGTGTACAAGGCGCGTGATAAACAGGGCGGGCAACTGGTCGCGTTGAAGAAGGTGCGTCTGGAGAACGAGAAGGAGGGTTTCCCAATTACGGCGGTTCGTGAAATAAAAATTTTAAGGCAACTAAATCATAAGAATATTGTAAATTTACGGGAAATTGTCACGGATAAACAGGATGCGTTAGATTTTCGAAAGGATAAAGGCTCGTTTTATTTGGTGTTTGAATATATGGATCACGATTTGATGGGTTTATTGGAATCGGGTTTAGTGGAATTCAACGAGATGAACAATGCGAGCATTATGAAACAACTTTTGGACGGGCTGAATTATTGCCATAAAAAGAATTTTTTGCATCGCGATATCAAATGTAGCAACATTTTGATGAATAACAAGTAAATTGACTGAAGTCGGTTGCGTTAAGGGTCATTACATGCCACTTCATCCAGGTCATGTCACCCATGACCTCAGATATTTGTTTATTTAACCATCCTAATAATCTGTACAAAATTTAAAAAAATTATCTCTAATAGTTTTCAAGTTATGAATTTTTGAAATTTAGCAAAATTCGGTTAAAATGGTGTTCCCATGGCTATCACTTTCGGTGACGTTATTATATTAAAGAATCCATAACTTCTATTAATATTTAACATAAAGCAATAATTTTTTCATCAAAATGTTCAGACAAGTCAGCGGAAAAATTTCCCAAAATTCAAAATTTTTGTTTACACCATAGCAAAGAGCGAAAAAAATCATACAAAATACGTTTTTGAACAATTGTTCTATGTAAATTGGTTTCCGAGAAAAAATAACTTGTATAAACGGTTGCCGTATATACCACTGTCGCAGCATCCTGCATAACATAGCGAATTTCCATTTATAAAATTTAATTTTCCTCGGAAACCAATTTACATAGATCAATTATTGTTCAAAAACGTATTTTGTATGATTTTTTCCGCTCTTTGCCATGGTGTAAACAAAAATTTTGAATTTTGGGAAATTTTTCCAAAAAGCTCGTTTTTTAAGCTTCCAGACGTCGGACGTGTCTAAAAAATATTAGCGGGTAAAAAACCATTAATTTTTTTCCAGATTATTTTAGTTTACATCCTTAGGATAAATTTTTTAAAAAAATTACTACGTTTACTGCTATGCCTTTGGTCAATAATCACTTTTAAAGATTTTTTGTTTGTCGATTAAAAAATGTCTCAAAATTAAAGTGATAATTAACCAAAATTTATTGCTTTATGTTAAATATTATAGAAGTTATGGATTTTTTTAATATAATAACGTCACCGAAAAAGTGATAGCCACGGAAACACCATTTTAACCCAATTTTGCTAAATTTCAAAAATTCATAACTTGAAAACTATTAGAGATAATTTTTTTAAACTTTGTACAGATTATTAGGGTAGTTAAATAAACAAATAAAAAAAATTTCAGCTAAATCTAAGGTCATGGGTGACATTTTATTTTTTTATTGGATGATTTGAAATGTAAATGACCCTTATAAGTCATTTGCGTTGAATGTATTTTTTCGTTTTTTTTAGAGGGGAAGTAAAACTGGCCGACTTCGGATTGGCGCGACTCTACAACGCGGAAGATCGGCAACGCCCATACACGAATAAAGTAATCACGCTGTGGTATCGACCGCCTGAACTACTCCTGGGTGAAGAACGTTATGGCCCGGCAATCGATGTTTGGAGTTGTGGTTGCATTTTGGGCGAACTGTTCTGGAAAAAACCATTATTTCAGGTTTGATATCATTTTTAAAAGTATGTTTTGAAAGTTTAAAAATAAAAAATATCTGTTATTTGCTTCAAAATCGTAAATTTTACAAATTTGTCGTGCAGGCGAATATCGAAATGATGCAGCTGGAGATGATCTCGAAATTGTGTGGTACCCCAACGCCGGCTGTTTGGCCATCTGTGATTAAATTGCCCCTGTGGCACACGCTAAAACCGAAAAAAGTGCATCGAAGACGTTTACGGGAAGAATTTGTGTTTATGCCCTCGTCAGCATTAGATTTATTGGATAAAATGTTAGAATTGGACCCGGACAAGCGTATCACGGCTGAGGACGCGCTGAAATCCGCGTGGTTAAAGAATGTCCAACCGGAACAGTACGTATTATTCGTTCAACCATGTATACTACTTTGGAATTTTATCGTCAGATGGCATTCCATGTAGTATATGTACTGAGAGGACCATTCATTTTGAAATGTCAGTGACGTCTTAAAATAAATATATTTTTAAATTTAAATTTAGGTTTGATGACACTGATAGTATAATTTTTAAAGGTATTTAGGAGTGATGGTCATCAAGGAACAACAAAAATGAGTTTTTTTTCAAAGGCTACCAGTTTCGACTTTTTGTCGTCTTCAGGCCTCTAAGGAAAAATTTATTAATATTAAAAATACATAGATAAAATACTACATTAGGTACTTACATGATTTTATATGTTTACATGTCAAACTGACATTTGAACAAATAATTTTAAAAAATAATACCAATAATAGCACTGGCGAGAATTAAATATAAAAACAATAAAAATTGAATTAAATATAACAATTAAAATTGTTAAAAACAATAAAAACTGTTGTTTCAGTTTTAAAATTTTCAGCGCTTAATTTTAAATTTAAGAATTTTAGTACACTAGCGCCATCTTAATTTCATCCACTTTTGGGGCCACTTTTTATACATGGAGATACTTCTCCTTACCTCTACCCTCCATACACAAAACATTAACAAAGAAGAATGACATTTGTAATAAAATTCACTGCCTTTATCGATATTCAGTTCATTGACATTTCAATCATTCCTATGGCATCATATATGTATTATACCAATATTGCTATCAATATGCATTTTCGGTCGCAAACATTAGAGTGCAGACGATATCACTCTCTCTTTCTATTTAGTGTACCTATTTTCATTGTTCGCATGCGCTGGCAATTTCAAAAATGCCTCCATTTTAGCCACTTATGTTTTCATTATCAAGTACGAGTGTAAATTACAAAGTAAATTTTATTTAATAAGCGATAAATATGTTTATTTATTATTTAAGTAAATAAAATTGTCATTCATGAGTTAAAAATTCAAGCAATAAAATATTAAAAATATGAATGAGTTTATTTACTATTTTTCATGTGAACCGCTAGACATGCGCAGAACAAAAATGGTACACTATTTTTGTATTGTCTGTCTCTCTTTGTTGGCGACCAATTCCTCTCATAGGCTAGATACGTTGCTAGCAATATATGTATACTATATATATGTATGGCATACTCTGTAATTTTGGCGGTAAATTTAAAAAAAATATATTCACACATATTTAATCACCTTTTAGAATGGCGGCGCCTCAGTTACCAACATGGCAAGATTGTCACGAGCTGTGGAGCAAGAAACGTCGACGACAATTACGGGAACAACAGGAATCCTTACAAAATTTGCCGCCCGGTAAACCGGGCGGGATGACGCGTGACTTAAAACTTTTAACTAAACCGTTAGACGAATCGTCTGATTTAGTGGGGTGAGTCCGGATGGATCACATTTTACGAAAAATTGTGACGATATTCGGTGATCTGAAATTATGTGGTTGTAAAAATTTGTACATAGCCTCAAAGAAGATAGTGTTGTATCATTCATCATGTTTTTGTTTTTTAAAGACTTTTAAGATATTATATAAGTGGTCGACACTAATTGTAAGACTATTAAATCTATATTTTAAAGTATTAAGAATTGTCAAATTGGGTCCATTTAATGGATTCGCTCTAAAAAAAAAAAAAAAACAGGACTGTAATTTAATAATTGCGTTTGTATGTTTGTTGATCACCCGCCACCTGCTCGCGACTGTCTATCTTAAAAACAACTTTACATACATATTTATGTATACATTATATATATTATATATAGAATTACATGTATATAGTTAATGAAATAAATTGTTATATAGTACTATTATTAATTATTATATTATTATTTAACAATAAAGTGATAAGTTTCTATAATTTGATGTTGTTTGTCAACAAAAATGTCAACATAAAAAAATCCAATCATAGATAGGCGAGCGACTTAACCCTAATTTTTAACAAAAAGTGACCAGAAACGTTTTAGTAGCAGATTTTTTTTTTTTAAATCAATTCAAAATTTAAGGTGAATCGATCATATACCTTTGTTGCTTTGATAGGCGTTCCTATTCACACTGTTAGCGTTCCCAGTGACCCCTAGTTTCGTTCCAGTTAACATAATTTTACATGTTTTGAATAAATAAAGGATCTAATAAGTTTTTTAAATTTACCTTTTTAGGGAATTTCCAGAATGGAATTCAACTATTACAGCCACTGTCATAACGCGACCTGAGCCCAGGACCATGGCAGAAATTTGTTTTAAGGTCCCTAGAAACCGAAAATAATATTCGCTAAAATTTATATATATATATATATATATATATATATATATATATATATATATATATATATATATATATATATATATATATATATGTGTATGTGTGTGTGTGTGTGTCCGCACGATAACTCTCGAACAGAATGTCCTAGGTTTACGAAATTTGGTGAAAATATTGGAAGTCCCAAACCGTTGGACGAGTTCGTTAACCAGACACGTCGGATGCCAGGAACATGGTTTTTGTTCTTGCAAAAAATTAGTTTTTTGCCAAAATTTCCACTTAATCAACAATTTTTGCGAAATTTATACACCATTTAAAAGAGGAGAAAAAATTACATAAAAAAGGTCTTTAAACTATTGTTCTATGTCAACTAGTTTCCGAGAAAAACTAACTTTTATAAACGGAAATTCGCTATGTTATGCAGGATGCTGCGACAGGGGTATTTTAAGCGGGTTCTACACGATGCTACGAACGTTCCTTCCAACGTTCGATCGAACGTTTGAGGCAATTAAGTTCGATAGTTGATGCGACGAATGTATCTGCTACACGGTGAATCGAATGTTTGATCCCACAGAACAAATAAAACGAATATAACTGTCTCTTTTCTGCAATCACTTATGTGCAAGTATGTGCGCTGCTTAGTGTCAGTTGCTCAGTACCCGTCGCTCAGTGTAAGTCAGTCAAACAACAATAAATTTGATTGTTGAACCGGCACAAGTAGCGTTGTGGTATCACACACATCACACACATGTATGCCAACCAAAGGTCACGTGACGGCCACCACCATCTTCGATTACTCACACAAACACAGTTTACCGCACCAATACAAAGTAAACACCGTGCACGTATACAACATATTTTCCATCTCAAGTGGTTACACAGTATAGAAATATGTATTTTCTCTTTAGTTGCTCTATGTTTGATCCAACACGAATGATGATGTGTTGGTACTCAGTGGACGAAGCTGTTATCTGTCTGATGTTATCTCTAATGTTATACACTGATGTTGTCTCTCTTCACATGAACGAGTCGTGCAGCTGCTGAGTCGAACCAACCAACGCAACCAACATTGACCTTCAAACGTTCGAAGCATCCCTTTGACTCGGTGCAAAAATACCGACATCGAGCGGGACATGGCCAAATGCGAACGTTTGACGCTCGACATTGGACACTCGTAGGTTCGAACAACGGCTACACGATGCTTTGAACCATCCAACGTCGAATGTTGGAAGGTGTTCGTAGCATCGTGTAGCAGCGGCTTTAAACATAAACACAGCTTGGATAATATTTACCCAAGGGACCAAACTAGAATGTCTATCAAACTGTTCCATTTGTCGCCAGTGGGTGATGTAAAATCTCCCCACTATGTGTGTACGTACACAATGGTGTTGGTTTAGTGTTTGTTTCTGTGTGCGTATTCACACACACTACTACAAAACATCTATTATGGGACAGACCAACCTGTTCGGTGACTGACACCGACTAACTACATGCCTTACACTCCTTTCACATTATACGGTTTTTGCCGTACGGCAAAAACCGTACGGTCGCATGTTTTTAGTGGAGTGAAGTAGAAGCATTGGACCTTTCACATTACACGGTCACGGCAAAATGCCGTTGCCGTGCCGTGTAGCAGCCGTCTCTTGCCACTGGACTTGACGGTTGCCGTACGGCGTTTTTAGCTCAGTAGTGTATTTAATTAAATCGATTCTTTCACATTAGACGGTTTTTTAACGTACGGCATTAACATTATTTTGTTTAATTTCATATTAATTATTAATTTTATTCGTGAAATAGATGAAACTAATGTTGAATGTGATAGCCAGTTTTTGAATAGAGTGTATGTAATTTCGAAATTCTGTGTTTTGATGTTAAGTTCGCCAAGAAATTAATGAAAAGAGTCTGTAAACATCCGCAAATAGTTGAAAAACTTATTTTCGTCATTTTTCAGGTCTTCAAAAAGTACGATAATAAATAATCCTACTTTCTATTTCCTCTGATTTATAGAATTAACTTTAATCACACTTGTTACTTGTATGAGGTTGCAAATCAAATTAAGATATTGTTTACAATGGCAAAAAACCGTGCAATGTGAAAGCAACAATATCGGCAAAAAGTCGTACGGTTTTTTCCCGTACGGCGAAAACCGTACAATGTGAAAGGAGCGTTAAGCTGTGACTGACCAACAAATGACACCAAGCGAGCTAAACTTTTTTTATATTTTAAGCCGGTTTTACACGATGCTACGAACGTTCCTTCCAACGTTCGATCGAACGTTTGAGGCAATTAAGTTCAATAGTTGGCGCGACGAATGTATCTGCTACACGGTGAATCGAATGTTTGATCCAATACGAATGATGATGTGTTGGTACAAACGTTTATTCAGTGGACGAGGCTGTTATCTGTCTGATGTTATCTCTAATGTTATACACTGATGTTGTCTCTCTTGTATAATGTGTTGGCACAAACGTTTATTCAGTGGACGAGGATGTCATCTGTCTTATGTGATTTCTAATGTTATACACTGATGCTGTCTCTCTTCACATGAACGAGTCGTGCAGCTGCTGAGTCGAACCAACCAACGCAACCAACATTGACTTTCAAACGTTCAAAGCATCCCTTTGACTCGGTGCAAGAATACCGACATCGAGCGGGACATGGTCAAATGCGAATGTTTGACGCTCGACATTGGACACTCGTAGGTTCGAACAACGGCCACACGATGCGATGAACCATCGAACGTCCAATGTTGGAAGGTGTTCGTAGCATCGTGTAGAACCGGCTTTAGTTGGCTTCTAGTGTTCTATGTATTTACCAAACAATTTTTGATCACTTCATTTTTGCTCTATTTCACTACTGACTTCTGATATTGTTTTTTTTTTTTTTTTTTAGTCGAATTTTCTCCGAAAAATTAGACTTATACAGTCTATACGATAAGAGCTGCGAGAGGCGAGACCAGGGGCGCTATCCGTTTTCGGACCCGTAGAACACGATTATGTAAAAAAAAAAGATGTCTGATATATATATATATATATATATATATATATATATATATATATATATATATATATATATATATATATATATATATATATTATTACGAAAAGGTAGTTAAAAAATAAATTTTTATTAAAACTGCTGAAATAAACAAAAAATTTGGCGCAGGTAAATATTAAAAAAACTGAAAATTTCAGATATAGTTCACAATTTATTAAAAATTAAATTCAGGTACATTTTTTTGTCTTAGTTTTAATTTTATTTTATATTAAAATTTGTTTTTTTCTTCTGTTAATTTCATACATAGTACCTTTGCATCCGGCTTAGCTCATAGATGAAATGAATACGTTAAGTTATTGCGTGGATTATGATTGAACCGTGTAATAGATAAATACAATTGTTACAGATATAAGGTAGATTATAAAAAGATAAAGGTAGGCAATTTAAATAACAAGAGAGTGTTATTAATAGAGTTATTTGACTGAAGTTGCTAAAAGCTGTTTAAAGATAAGAAATTTTAAGTTAGAAAAAAAAATGATAAAATTGACATAATAATAAAAAGATATCACAACTCATAGCATCTCCTGTAATAATTAAGTAAGAAAATTATAAATAAGCGAATAGAAAAATTAGTGAACTTGTTAGAACTAGTAATCTTATGAAATTTAACAAACTACTGAACTTAGTAAAACACAAAATTAATTAAAAGTAAGTACGGTAAGTTAATTATGAAACGTTAGTAAGAAAAAGTTATAGCAACAAAAGAAAAGTTTTCCCAATCACAGATAGAATAGATTTAAGTATTGTAACACGTGTTAGCGTTACCCAAAAAATTGAAAAAAGTTACTCATCTTGATGAATTCAGGCCGGGTAGTTGTATAGCGAACACTCAAAATAAATGAAGAAAATCCACGTTGGGGTCCATTAATGTAGACATCAGTTCGTAATTAACGTAGAATATTGTGTATCGACATGTAGAAATCTTGTTCAAGCTTAACGTTGGAAGTTGTTTTCCGGCATGTAGAAATTTTGATCACCATTAACATTGAAGATTGGTTACCAGGATGTGGAAATTTTGTTCATAATTAACGTAGAAGATTACTCAACTTTTTCCCATTGAATTTAAAACAAAAAGGGGCCAAAGGGGAGAGCCTGAACACAAAATTCACTGAATTGTCCTTACGAGAAATATAATATATGAAATATAAAATTGGAATGAAAGACAGATCTGTAGCTGCAATCAAATTTATACGGATCAAATACCGCCAAATTTGACATAAAATGAATGTCTACCAACTTAAGATAAAAAAAAAATTACTGTGAATAATTTTTAATGACAGATATGAAATTACCGTATGTTGGAGTAAATCGAATCACAGCAAAATGGGATACATTGTAATGTATCTTAGAAACTAAAATTTGAGAGAAATTTGAATGTTTTAGTTAAAAATAAGTACAAGAATGTAACATCATCAATACCCGCGTAAAAAAAAAATATTGAAAATATTTTTTTTTTTTCAATTTATTATGACTAGATTTCGCTAAATGTAGTAAGACTAGATGTACTATGAGCAGTTAAGTGATTTTTAATTTAGCGAGGTATATGCTAAGGGCGCCAAACTGGTTAATCTTACTAGGAAAATTTTAATGTTTAAGAAATATATCAAGGAACTGATGATGGTAAACAGAGAGGATAATGAAAGCAAAATTTTTTTTTTTTTTTTTTTTTGAGTTTCATTTCGAGTTTGGTTTAGAGTTTCGTTTAGAGTTTCGTTGTAGTTTTCATTACAATGAGAAAATATATTAAACTAAATCTGATAATACAGATATAAATCCGTTTAAACGCAAAATTTTAGACTTGATCAAACTTATTAAACTAAATTTGTCTGAGACAAATATAAATTCAATTATTAATTTTTTAATTAATTTGAGATTTATCTCAAATATATATCCGCAAAAGCGATTTGCTAAGCAAAAATTGAATATGGGTAATGAGCAAGGGATTCGCTGGTCAGCCGAAGTTCAAACATGAAACGATTGATTCCTAAGCAAAAAAGGCAATTAGGTACCAACCAAAAGAAAAGATACGTGGACCCTGAAAAATTTACCACTCGGCAGGTCAGCCAGTCTCACGAATAAGTAAATAAAAATAAGAGAAATAGAGATAAGGTATAGTTTGAAGTCTCGCATGGCACTACGGTGCGGTCGACCAACTTCAAACAAAACGTAATTGAATGATCTTCCTGTAGGTAGCAGAATCACGAGTCATTTTTAATTCCCATCGACTAGAATTATAAATAAATTGCTAAAGATAAAACTATAGAGAAAATTACAACGAACTCAGTATAGTAAGTGACTATTGAATCTATTGACGCAAATGAACGTACAAGTAAGTTTTGTAAAACTGTAGATATAATGTATTTTAATATATTTATAATTTAAGTGACATTGCTCCCACAATGCCATGTTCTGTTAAATTTTCGTGCAAAACCAACGCCATGTGACGTCAGCACAGAACCTTCATTAGAACAAGCAGCTACTGCCTGTCGAAATGGTAGCACTAAATTAAATATTTAAATTCTATAAAATAAGCTACTATCTAAGTAATTAATGAAATATTAAATTAAATACTAATTAGCCTTAACTAAAGTTAATTAGAAGGAAAACGTAATATAAAGTAAGAGAGATAATAAAGAGAGACGTAATATAAGATATATAAGGTACGAAATATAAGATAAGAAAGAGAAACGTAACTAATTAAATGTAAAAGGTAAACGCAGATAAATAATTAAATAAAGTGACATTATGTCAGTAATGTCATGTCCCAATGTAATGTTACTCTACATTAACAAAGAGACCTTCCGTAACCGAATCAAGTTGTAGCTTGATGGTACGGGAATACTTACTAACTAAATATTAAGCTTAAATATGATTATACTAATAAGAAAATTTTAGAAAACAGAAGGTAACGTACGATTATATAGATAAATAATAGTTAAATGACATGATTTCGACTTCATGTCTTGCCCAAAGTAACATCGAAAAATGTTAACTAAAGGCCCTCATTTCGAATTAGGGAGAGACCCAACCGAAATGGAAAGATAATTATAGACTAAATTATAAATGAACAAAGATAGAATTTATAATTTACAGAGACGGAATTTATAAATAGATAAAGATAGAATTTATTATTAGACAGAGATGGAATTTATTTGTAGACAAAGATAGAATTTATCCGAGTATTGGGAAATATGGTTTTACAGTATGGTACGTTAGGTAAATGTAAATTTAAGATAATTAAAAGGCATAGGCATACGTAATTTTAAGGTAGTTAAAGGGAAAATGGTTATAAGATAAATTTTTGAGATAACGTAAAATATGGATAGGAAGTAAATATTAACGTAAATACATATGTAACACAAATTAATATGAAAATGCCCACGGATACTGAAATGAAATTTCAGGTGTAGATAAACTATGTTTCACTTGATGAGGCATTAAAAGAAAAAGTTAGGTATGAGTTAATTTTGGTGACAGAACGGACAGAGAGATAAATGATAAATTTGACAGACAACAGACAGACAAAGTGAAACAATACTAATATATGACTAGATAGAAGTCATTCCTTCGCTTTTTTGTTGGACTTGTACCACCCTAGATGCGAAGTTCATTGTGCACTAGCTACGATAATTCTTACGCCGTCGTAGCACAGCGATAACAGACAGACGGACGAATGATAAAGAAGATTAACTTACAGGAAATAGAATAGAGATAAGTTTTATAAAAGGTAGTTACCGAAAATTAACATATGTTATTGTGTATTTACGTAAGGTAAACAGAAAATTTAGACGTAATGGTGGGATAAGAGATAAGGTAGTGAGAAGATAAGATATAACGTAATAGGAAAGGTAACTTGGTATATAACTGACAAGTAGTAAGGACAAATAAATTAGCAATTTATGGTTGGCGTTCGACAAACGGTTTCAACATCGAAACGTGATAGGTGCCTAAATTTTTACCGTCGATAGATGTGAGTTCGTAACGGTTGTCAGAAAGTTTCTTAGATACCTGACATTTGACAAATTTAGGTGCTAATTTGGAACTAAAGTATTCACCAGCACTAGATAGTGGAAAATGTCTCTTCCAAACATAATCGCCTACGTTAAAGCTAGCAAAACGATGACGTAAATTATATCTAGTAGCGCTGTGGTTTTGGGAATTAGAAATACGATCACGTACGATACGACATGCATTAGATAGATTACGGATGCGTTCAGGATAATTACTGAGGTCTATGTCAGCGGTAACAGGATCATGAGGTGATGGAGTACCTAATATTTTAAGTTCGCGACCGAACATAAGGTATGCGGGCGAAAATCGTGTAGTATGGTGTACCGCGGAATTTATGGCAAAATTAAAAGAGTCCAGATGTAAATCCCAATCTCTTTGGTTATCTTTAATATAGGAAGCAATCATGGTCTTGGCGGTTTGTATAAAACGTTCAGCAGGATTGCTCTGAGGGTGATATTTCGGAGAAAGCTGAACTTGTACATTGTGATCCTGAAAATACTGTAGTACTGCGTCCGAAATATACTGTTTTGCGTTGTCAGAAATTATGGAGTCGCAAAATCCAAATGTAAGGAACACTTTATCAAAGATTTTCAGTATATTTTTGGCATTTGCTTCACGGAGGGGAAAGATAAGCGTAAATTTCGAGAAAAGGTCTGATAATAAAAATACGTAACGATTTTGACTCTTAGATGGCGGGTACGGTCCGGCGATATCTGTACATAAAATGGACCATGATTTTGTGATTACTCTTTTACCCATAAGTCCAGCTGGTAATCTGCGTTCTATTTTGTGCTGGGCACAAATCTGACAAGATTTACAATATCGTAGAACGTCAGTGCGTAATCCAGGCCAGTAATAAAATTGAGATAATCGGCATAAAGTTTTGTAAACGCCAAAATGACCGGAGGTGACATCATCGTGGCATTCACTTAGAGCATTTGTACGGAGTGAAGTAGGTAGTACTAATTTCCATGGACTTTCGTCAATATTTAGCGGATTAACCGGTGTACAAAATTTATATAAATTGCCATTCTCAATTTTCCAGTGTGAAAATTTATCAGGAAACCGTTCAACTTTATATAACATTTTACGGTACCAACGATCGTGATGATTGTCAGTGACTTCAATAAGATTTATATCGGAAGGTATTCGAGATAAGCCGTCAGGTAAGGTGTGAGATGAACCTTTACGGTGAACTATGTCAAAGTTGTATGATTGCAGTTGCAAACTCCAACGTGCCAAACGACCTGAAGGGTTTTTCAGATTGTGTAACCACTTCAGCGCGAAATGGTCTGTAACTACAGTAAAATGTGTAGCTTCAACGTAACCACGAAATTTGTGAATGGACCACAAAATTGAAAGTAATTCCTTTTCAGTTACGGAAAAATTAACCTCGTTTTTAGTAAGAGCACGGGATGCATAAGCAATTACTTTCTCCTGACCGTCAGCGGTTTGCTGAGTTAGGCAACTTCCAAGTGCGAAGTTTGAAGCATCACAATGGATTGTATACGGTAAATTCGGATCTGGGCAACTAAGTATAGGTGGTGATAGCAGACATTTTTTTAAGGTATCGAATGATTTTTGGGTGGCGTCGTCCCAATTCCATTTGCTGTTCTTCCTCGTTAGTTTGAGTAGAGGAGCAGCAAGTTCCGAGAAATGTGGAATCCAGCGACGGAACCACGAGACTATGCCCAAGAATGAACGGACTTGTTTTACAGTTCTAGGTACAGGATGTGTGGCAATTGCACTAGTCTTATCAGGATCGACTTGTATACCAGATGAATTAATTTTAAAGCCAAGGTATTTAATTTCGCGTTTAGTAAAATTGCATTTGTCTAAGGAAAGCGTTAGATTGGCTGCTTTCAGCCGGGTTAACACCTCGCGTAGAGTTTTGATGTGTTCATCAAAAGAGGAGTTAGCTACAACTATATCGTCAAGGTATACAAATACATATGGTTCTAGACTAGGTCCTAAAATTGTATCCACTAAACGTTGCTGAGTAGCAGGCGCATTCGTTAGACCAAACATCATACGTTTTGGTTGGAATTGTCCAACTCCAGGTACAGAGAATGCACATTTAGGTCGGCTACTATGTTCTAAGGGGATCTGCCAAAAAGCGGATTTAAGGTCGAGCGTACTGAACCAACAAGCGTTTCCTAAACGATCAAGTATTTGGTGCATAAATGGAAGGGGATAGGCATCTTTACGAGTTAAGGCGTTAAGCTTGCGCAGGTCTAAACAGAACCGAAATTTAGAACTTCCGTCAGTAGATTTTTTATTAACTACTACTATAGGATTATTCCAAGGACTTTGCGCAGGTTCAATAATGTCTAAAGTTAACATACGTTGAACTTCTTGGACGATAAAGTCATGAATGGGTTTTGATACTATGTAATTCCGTTGTTTTATGGGCTGAGCGTCTCCTGTATCGATTTTGTGTACGATAGCTGTTGTGCATGGTAAATTTTTTGGCTGAGGGAAGCTTTTAATCAAATTATCCAGCTGACGCTGTTGATCAGCGGTGAGTGACTGATCTTGCTCAAGTGAACAAATATCAGAACTAGTGAACCGATAAGTGTTACTGGCAGAGTCGATGGTGATACCAAATTTCTTAATGAAATCGATTCCTAATAGGAGATCGTTTGACAGACCGTCAATTACAAGTGTAGGTACGGTGTAAGTACGATCATGAAATTTGTATGGAATAAAAGCTTTACCTTTGATGTTACATGACGAACCATTTGCAACGGTAATTTGGGTAAAGGGACTGATTTGACACAACGGTGGAAGGTTATGTTTAATCTGTTCATAAAATCTAGAATTAACGGCAGTTAATGTTGCACCTGTGTCAATTAAACCTAGGACGTTTCTTCCAGAAATTGACAGACGGACATAGGGTCTGGAGTCCTTACTGACCGACACAAACGGATACGTCGAATTTATACAACTATTAGTATGTACGGTTGAAACACAAAATTTACGAACAGTAGATAACCATAATTTCCATTCATCGGAATCGCGCTTCAAGGAACGAATCGGTTTGTTTACGGAAAGAGGTTTCCGACGATTCGAACAGAAACCTACTCGTTGTTTAAAGAAGGGTTACATTTTGCACATGTCCTAACAGTAACGTTAGGGGTGCCACAACGATAACAGTACCGATTCTGTGGTTTTTTGCAATTACGGAAGTGATGGCCTTGTTCGCGGCAGTTAAAACATTTTAGCGCCGATACAAAACGGACAGACTTATTAGGAACGGTGGTAGTAGATGTTTTCGACGTAGAGGGTTGACTAAAAGAAGATCGTGGCGTAGTATGTTCCGCTTTGACACGATCAAGCTGTGCACAGAGTGTGTATAGCTTATCTAAAGTGCCGCACAAACTAGTAGACACAAGTAAACTATTGTCTCTCGACATGGCGGCAATAATGATATCAATTTTACGCGCCTCGTCAGGTTGTACGGACAATTTTGAAAATAGCTGTTTCAATCTGACAAATAAGTCAACTGTTCTTTCGTTAGGACCCTGCTTTACACTGTAGATTGTCTTCCAGATGGCGTCATCGGAAGTGAATAGACCGTAATGTCTACGTAAAGCATCCAGTAACTGATCCCAAGATTGAAAATCAGCTTTAGAAGCCCTATACCAATTCAAAGCGTTACCCTCGAATAAATCAACGGCTGAGACGAATAGATCGTAATGCGAAACATGTCGTGCTTCCGCAAGTTCATGTACACGTTCAATAAATTCTTGAACGTTGCCCTGACCGTTAAATTTAATATTCCACTTATAAACTGGAGGTGGTTTATAAGTTTGTACGGCGGGTTGAATCGCCATAGGAATATTAGCGGTAATGTGTCTAGTTCGTTCTAGTAACTCCGAGTCAAGCTCAATAAAAGAATTTTCAAGAAGCGTGGCTTGTTCAATAAGAGGAGCTGTATTATCGTCTCTATATCTATGATTTTTAATGAGGACAATACGCCTTAAAAAGTGTGCTATTCGGTTAGATAGGTATTGGTACTCAAGCGATTCTTCCGTACCAACAAACAGACGGACTTCTGAACACAACTGTGAATATTTAGCCTGTATAGTGCCAACTTCTCCGACAAGTGGGGGTGCAAAAGTATTATCCAACTCTAAACCGGAATTTAACAATACAGTCATTTGTCTGGCAGTAAGAGCTGTGGGGTTTCTACCATGACGCAAAAGTTCATAGGCGAGTTCATCCCTTTTTAGGCCAGCGAAACTAATTTGTACGTCCATTGTACTACTCGTCAATTCAACAGTCACGTATAGACAGACAGACAGACAAAATAATCAAAAACTTCAAGATAAGGGAACAGAGAGGAGAGATAAGGAAAAAATTAAAAATCACTTACTCAAATGTAGATAATTTGTTACTTAATTAAAATCCAAACTCGAATTCTATCTTCGTAAAATATCACCAAAAACGTAGAAAAGATACGTAGTCAATACAGGTTTTTCTCGTAAACACAACCAGGCTCACAATTCAAGGCTTACCTAGAAAAGATTCAATATTATTATAAAATACAAACAAAAGTTTTACAATAGATAATTAATCTAAAAGACAGTTCAATCATTTCGAGCCCGTAGTTGGAGCGCCATGTATTTTATTACGAAAAGGTAGTTAAAAAATAAATTTTTATTAAAACTGCTGAAATAAACAAAAAATTTGGCGCAGGTAAATATTAAAAAAACTGAAAATTTCAGATATAGTTCACAATTTATTAAAAATTAAATTCAGGTACATTTTTTTGTCTTAGTTTTAATTTTATTTTATATTAAAATTTGTTTTTTTCTTCTGTTAATTTCATACATAGTACCTTTGCATCCGGCTTAGCTCATAGATGAAATGAATACGTTAAGTTATTGCGTGGATTATGATTGAACCGTGTAATAGATAAATACAATTGTTACAGATATAAGGTAGATTATAAAAAGATAAAGGTAGGCAATTTAAATAACAAGAGAGTGTTATTAATAGAGTTATTTGACTGAAGTTGCTAAAAGCTGTTTAAAGATAAGAAATTTTAAGTTAGAAAAAAAAATGATAAAATTGACATAATAATAAAAAGATATCACAACTCATAGCATCTCCTGTAATAATTAAGTAAGAAAATTATAAATAAGCGAATAGAAAAATTAGTGAACTTGTTAGAACTAGTAATCTTATGAAATTTAACAAACTACTGAACTTAGTAAAACACAAAATTAATTAAAAGTAAGTACGGTAAGTTAATTATGAAACGTTAGTAAGAAAAAGTTATAGCAACAAAAGAAAAGTTTTCCCAATCACAGATAGAATAGATTTAAGTATTGTAACACGTGTTAGCGTTACCCAAAAAATTGAAAAAAGTTACTCATCTTGATGAATTCAGGCCGGGTAGTTGTATAGCGAACACTCAAAATAAATGAAGAAAATCCACGTTGGGGTCCATTAATGTAGACATCAGTTCGTAATTAACGTAGAATATTGTGTATCGACATGTAGAAATCTTGTTCAAGCTTAACGTTGGAAGTTGTTTTCCGGCATGTAGAAATTTTGATCACCATTAACATTGAAGATTGGTTACCAGGATGTGGAAATTTTGTTCATAATTAACGTAGAAGATTACTCAACTTTTTCCCATTGAATTTAAAACAAAAAGGGGCCAAAGGGGAGAGCCTGAACACAAAATTCACTGAATTGTCCTTACGAGAAATATAATATATGAAATATAAAATTGGAATGAAAGACAGATCTGTAGCTGCAATCAAATTTATACGGATCAAATACCGCCAAATTTGACATAAAATGAATGTCTACCAACTTAAGATAAAAAAAAAATTACTGTGAATAATTTTTAATGACAGATATGAAATTACCGTATGTTGGAGTAAATCGAATCACAGCAAAATGGGATACATTGTAATGTATCTTAGAAACTAAAATTTGAGAGAAATTTGAATGTTTTAGTTAAAAATAAGTACAAGAATGTAACATCATCAATACCCGCGTAAAAAAAAAATATTGAAAATATTTTTTTTTTTTCAATTTATTATGACTAGATTTCGCTAAATGTAGTAAGACTAGATGTACTATGAGCAGTTAAGTGATTTTTAATTTAGCGAGGTATATGCTAAGGGCGCCAAACTGGTTAATCTTACTAGGAAAATTTTAATGTTTAAGAAATATATCAAGGAACTGATGATGGTAAACAGAGAGGATAATGAAAGCAAAATTTTTTTTTTTTTTTTTTTTTGAGTTTCATTTCGAGTTTGGTTTAGAGTTTCGTTTAGAGTTTCGTTGTAGTTTTCATTACAATGAGAAAATATATTAAACTAAATCTGATAATACAGATATAAATCCGTTTAAACGCAAAATTTTAGACTTGATCAAACTTATTAAACTAAATTTGTCTGAGACAAATATAAATTCAATTATTAATTTTTTAATTAATTTGAGATTTATCTCAAATATATATCCGCAAAAGCGATTTGCTAAGCAAAAATTGAATATGGGTAATGAGCAAGGGATTCGCTGGTCAGCCGAAGTTCAAACATGAAACGATTGATTCCTAAGCAAAAAAGGCAATTAGGTACCAACCAAAAGAAAAGATACGTGGACCCTGAAAAATTTACCACTCGGCAGGTCAGCCAGTCTCACGAATAAGTAAATAAAAATAAGAGAAATAGAGATAAGGTATAGTTTGAAGTCTCGCATGGCACTACGGTGCGGTCGACCAACTTCAAACAAAACGTAATTGAATGATCTTCCTGTAGGTAGCAGAATCACGAGTCATTTTTAATTCCCATCGACTAGAATTATAAATAAATTGCTAAAGATAAAACTATAGAGAAAATTACAACGAACTCAGTATAGTAAGTGACTATTGAATCTATTGACGCAAATGAACGTACAAGTAAGTTTTGTAAAACTGTAGATATAATGTATTTTAATATATTTATAATTTAAGTGACATTGCTCCCACAATGCCATGTTCTGTTAAATTTTCGTGCAAAACCAACGCCATGTGACGTCAGCACAGAACCTTCATTAGAACAAGCAGCTACTGCCTGTCGAAATGGTAGCACTAAATTAAATATTTAAATTCTATAAAATAAGCTACTATCTAAGTAATTAATGAAATATTAAATTAAATACTAATTAGCCTTAACTAAAGTTAATTAGAAGGAAAACGTAATATAAAGTAAGAGAGATAATAAAGAGAGACGTAATATAAGATATATAAGGTACGAAATATAAGATAAGAAAGAGAAACGTAACTAATTAAATGTAAAAGGTAAACGCAGATAAATAATTAAATAAAGTGACATTATGTCAGTAATGTCATGTCCCAATGTAATGTTACTCTACATTAACAAAGAGACCTTCCGTAACCGAATCAAGTTGTAGCTTGATGGTACGGGAATACTTACTAACTAAATATTAAGCTTAAATATTTTTAAAACAGATATGAGAATATTTTTAAAACAGAAATTTTTAATGACAGATATGAAATTACCGTATGTTGGAGTAAATCGAATCACAGCAAAATGGGATACATTGTAATGTATCTTAGAAACTAAAATTTGAGAGAAATTTGAATGTTTTAGTTAAAAATAAGTACAAGAATGTAACAATATATATATATATATATATATATATATATATATATATATATATATATATATATATATATATATATATATATATTTTCTCGCAACCTTTTAATATGTGTAGGGCCCCCCTATGGAAGTTAAGAGATGAAATTTGGTAAGTGGGGCTTATTCCGATGCACAACAATACTATCAAAGTGGGGTCAAATTTTGGGCAAATTTTTTTTCGAACCCGACCTTTAAGGGGGTGGTGGGGGGCGGAAAAGCAATAAAACTTTTCCAAACCGGTTTTAAATAATGTTTCGGTCAATTATCTACAACATATCCAAAATTCAGCTTCCTAGGATGATATGGTGGGAGTAGAGGGGGGAAAAACGATTTTCGCTGGATCTAACAGGCCCCCAGCCCCCCAGAATTAACGTAGAGGGTTGAAATTTGGTGTGTTGATAAAGTTCGTACCTAGGTTGTGCTTTTTGGAGGTTTTAATATTTTACCCCCACCCCCCTCATTTTTAAGCTACAATTTCATGCATTTTCGACGTTTTCGAAGTTTGTACCACTCGCACAGGTCACCCGAATAAACCTAGAGGGCTGAAATGTTGTATTCGGATTGAGTTAGTATCAAGGGGGTGCCTTTTGGGGGTCTCGACTTTTAACCCCTACCCCCACCATTTTTATACCCAAAAGAACATGATTTTTCTTGTTTTTTAACAGTTTCGTTCGGGTCAAAATCTCCCCAAATAAACCTAGAGGGCTGAAATTTGGTGTACAGGTTAAGCTAATAGCCAGACACTGTTTTTTGGAGGTTTCAACTTTTAACCCTTACCCCCACGATTTTTACGCCAATATTTCCTTAATTTTTTTGCTTGTTTTCTAACACGTCTAGAGACTCCATAAGGAAACCTAGAGGGCTGAAATTTTGTACGTGTATTCAGTTAGTATCCAGCTAGTACCTTGTAGGGAGTCCGCATCACTTTTCCCCCCACTTCTCCCATTTTTACATCGGAATTGAATGCTATTGTTAAATGTGTTTTAAAAGCATTATGTTTATTCTAAATACAAGTAGGCGAATAGTAATTTTAAAAAATTTAAAAAAAAGTGAACTTACTTTTATGACAAATGAAATACATACATATTAAGTAATTTAAAAATGTTATTAAAGTCACTGTTTATTTATAAATTAGGAATTTTGGATTTTTAGTATTTATAAAATAGAAATTTTGGATTTTTTTGGAAAGAAAAAATATCTTTATAAAGGCCTTCCAGTTTACTATTTAAGGTCCTTTTTTAATTTTTAAAACTAAAACATAAAGGCAATTAGCGGATAAACATGGGCAGGAATGTCCTCGTACGAATTGTGTTGGCTTTTTTTCTGCTACCTGTTTTCGGCACAAAATTGAAATTTACTGAGATACAGCCCTTAAATACTTAAAACCTTTTTTTAAAGCCTCGATCAGCCAAACACTCATCACCAGTTTTGAAACCAACAAAATGACAATTCGGTTGTAGACTTTCAATCACATTTCGCTTGTAGACATTCAATACCGAAGATGAAGGGGAAAATTCGACTACCGTGATGGGGCCCCGCTGCTCACGGCGTTTTTTTTATAATAATCAAAATTTTAATAAAAAACGTTAATAAATAATAATTCGTGACAAACTCAAAAACAATCATCTTCAATCTATAAACTAACAATAATAAAATAATCAAAAGAAATGAACCTGCAAAATCGACAGATCGAACAAATTCATAACAGTTCCATAACGTTTCGAGAAACAATAATTTATTATTTTGTTCCTAGCCATCCCTGAAATTCTATATGTCAATTCCATACGTTCCATATATTCAGAATTCAGAGGAAGTTATGGATTAGACCGATTAGCTGCTTTGAAGAAATATTTTTCTTATATTTTTATCAAAATATGGAATAATAATGTTTTTATATCTTTTTATTTGTATATTTTTTAAAGATAATTATGTATATTTTAATACTTATTTGAAACTAAATAAAATTAATGCAGAGGTTATGTTTTGATAACAATAATTTGTTATCAACAGGATTTTTGTTGTTATTTATTTAATACTATTTAACACATATACCACATATATGTTACATTTATAATACATTTTGTTCACATTCCTACATTTAAAAGTGTCTACGTGTACAACATCGAAATTTTTTTTGACCAAAAATTTTGCCAAAAATGTGCAAAGATAATCAATACGTGCCAGTACTGTTAAATCCAAATAATAGTGATCGAATTAAAAAATTGCAAAATTATTTTATCAAAAAATATGAAGTGGATCCTGATTATGTTACTCGAGTACCGGGGAGGTTTGTTATTTTTCTGTGTTGATAATATTAAAAGATAACTCTGATTATGCTGATTATACAAAATTAAAATTACATATATTTATGTAAATAAGGTTAATGACTTCCATATTTTTTGTAATTTCCGAAATACTGATTTTTTTAATTATTTCAATATGGAAAATTTACAGATAATAGGTTAATATTATCATATTAAACATTTATTAAGTATTTAATTTACTTATTACTAGTAAATTAATTAACTTTTGTCTTGAAACCTCTGATTAACGAGAAATTAAAAAAAAATAATTTACTTAATTCAAAATTAATAACTAAATAAAAATTAGGTAGTAATTTTGAAGTAAAATTTAATATCCTCGATACGTTTCATTGTAATTTTATTTCGCGCCAAAATTTATATTCGTGTCAATTTGTCGCCATTTTAGTGCTAATAGAGCGCCTTAAAATAAAGGATATTGATATTGAAGAAACTGAACATTTTATTTTTTATAGAAATTTAATTTTTAGTTTTTTAATCATTTAATTAATTTAACTTATTCAAATTATATCTTCGTTTTATTTACTTAATTTTTTTTAATAAAGATAACTTTAATGACAAAAAAATTGAAATGATATGAGTTATCATTTCCTGTTACAATCAATTTCAAAATTTGTTTAATTTTAATATGTAGCATAAAAATGTAAATTTAATAAACTTCGTTTGTCTTTAACATACGAAAATAGAGAAAAATTAAGGAAAACTACCGTGACAAAATTCCCGTTCTTTTTTTTTTTTTCTTTTTTTTTTTTTTTTTTTTGATATACACTTTTAACTCGTTGTAAGCAACAACAATAAAAAGATTAAAATAGAATCATATATCTTACTCTTTTTAGATAATAAAATTCGCATGTACGTAAAAAGAGTAACGCATATGATTCTATTTCAATTTTTGAGTTGCTTACAAAGTTAGGCTGTATACACAATCAATGAAATAAGAAATACGAAACAAGGAATAAGAAGTATGTCATCTAGTGACGTTGAATGAAACTTTAACTTAACTACTCATAGGTAAATGTATTTAGGTATTTTTGTACATCAGAATTCATGAAAAAGTAACGTTCGTGATGACTATTTTGTCACTAAGTGATAAAAATCACGAATTTTGACGTAAAAAAATACCTACATATTTATATCTAGACCAGTTACGTTAAAGTTCTATTTAACATCACTAGATGGCATACTCCTTATTTCTTATTCCTTATTTCTTATTTCCTATTTCTTATTTCATTGAAGTTCCATTCAACGTCACTAGATGGCATACTTCTTATTCCTTATTTCATTGATTGTGTATACAGCCTTATGGGTCATACACAATCAATGAAATAAGGAATAAGAAGTATGCCATCTGGTGACGTTGAACGGAACTTTAACGCAACTTCCCATAGGTATATGTATTTAGGTATTTTTGTACATCAAAATTCATGAAAAAGTAACGTTCGTGATGACTTTTTTTTGTCACTAAAGTGAAAAAAATCACGAATTTTGACGTACAAAAGTACCTACATATTTATATCTATGAGCAGTTACGTTAAAGTTCCACTCAACGTCACTAGATGGCATACTTCTTATTCCTTATTTCTAATGGGTCATACACAATCAATGAAATAAGGCATAAGAAGTATGCCATCTAGTGACGTTGAACGGAACTTTAACGTAACTGCCCATAGGTATATATTTAGATATTTTTGTACATCAAAATTCATGAAAAAATAACGTTCGTGATGACTTTTTTTGTCACTAAAGTGAAAAAAATCACGAATTTTGACGTACAAAAGTACCTACATATTTATATCTATGAGCAGTTACGTTAAAGTTCCACTCAACGTCACTAGATGGCATACTTCTTATTCCTTATTTCATTGATTGTGTAGACACCCTAAATCTCTATGACCTTATTGAATTTGTTTGAATTTATTAATAATAATAATTAAATTTTTAATGGCAGGGTGAATTTAATTGGGGAACACATTGACTACTGCGGCTATGGAGTTTGTCCGATGGCCCTAGAACAAGACATGCTTTTAGCCGTTAAAATCATTCCAAATTCCAACAATCTAAAAATTTCGAATGTGAACCAAGAATATGAGGATTACGAATGCAACTTGAATCAGTTCAGGTTTATTATTACCATTTTTGGATCAGTGAATAATTTTTAGTAAACAATTTATTTAAATTACAGCATCGATTTAGGAAATCCGAAATGGTATAATTATTTCCTGTGTGGCATAAAAGGTATCCAAGATCACACTGGTGAAACTTTGAAATTTGGTCTTAATGTGTCCGTATCGGGTAATATACCACCCGGATCAGGTTTATCAAGTTCAAGTGCTCTGGTGAGTTCATCAGTTCTTGCGACCGCTTATGCCAGTAAGGTAAAATGATTTTCTCATTTATTTCAAATATTGTGTATTAAAATAGTAGACTTTACCTTATTTTCTTTGCTGAATGATACTTAAGTAAATGCTTAATTTAAACTTAATGCTTTAAATTATCACAATTAACCGCATTTATATGTACAGTCACTAAAGCGCATTTAGTGGTTCATATTAAAATTATATAAAGACAGTTTTTTTTGCAATAATTTATATAATTTTGAATGTATCACTGAATTTTAAAATTTAACGACTGATTGTAAATAAAATTGTTTATATTTAGATGTTAATTTTTAGCTAAATTTAACAAAACAAGAATTAGCAGATATTAGTGCATCATGCGAAAGATATATTGGCACACAGGGTGGTGGAATGGATCAAGCTATTGCATTCTTGGCAAGTGAAGGTACCCATACTCTTTAACAGAAAATCTAAATCACAGACTAGTGTTATTTTCGTAACTATATAGTAGTTGAAAGTGGCTAATATCATGCGAGTGACGACCACTATCTTTTAGGCGACCACACTAAAAAAGTAATAACTTTGAAAAAGATTAATCAACACCTTGACGGTCATTGACGCCGTAAGACTCATAACTCACACACTGTGTATTAGCTGTCAAAACAGTGTACCAGAAAAAAATTACTGAACATTTAAATTTTATATAAAAATCACTTTTATTGCATTTTATTGCAATATAATTAAATATGGACAATCGCCATTATAAAAAAAATTGTGACGCCATCAATGCCTAAACAATAATTTAACACTTTAAATGATTAAGACCAGTTAACTTGTCCTGCAATATGGCGGCTCAAAATGATGTATATATTCACTGGTACAGGTGCCGCCATCTGTGACAGATTTTTCGAAATACGGTATAATTCTAAGTAATGATCAATTTTATCAACATAGTTTAGTATAATAATTTATATTTTTCAAATTCCTATGATTCACTTTTTTGATATTGGGGTCTTTCATAGAACACTAGAAGCCAACTAATATCAACGAAGTGTAGCTTGCTTGGAGCTCTTTGTAGGCCTGTTACAGCTTTAGTCATGTAGTCAGTCGCTGTCCGTCACCGAACGCACAGTGCATTGTATTACATTGTTAGACATTGTTAGTTGAACAGCACACATTTCTCTCTCTGGTAATACGTGTGTTGTAGTAGTGTTTGTGAATACGCACACAGACGCAACCATTAAACCAATACCACTGCAAACAGTGTGTATCTACACCAACAGAGTGGGGAAATTTTACGTCACCCACTGGCGACAAGTGGAACAGTGTAATTTGGTTACTAGTATGGTCCCTTGGGGTCTTTGATGTTTCTTCTTTTTCTTTTTTTGTAACCTTATCTATTGTACTTACCACTGGCAGTAAAAGGGCCGGCATTTTGAGACAAAAAAATTTCTCAATGGCTAAAATAAAAGGGTTAAACCACCTTTTAGTTAATAAGAAACAATTTTTCTATTAAAATAATTAAATATTGTGAATATAATTACTATATATATTATAATATGAATCGGCATTGATGACGTCACATGTTTATAATAGCTACTGTCAATATTTAAATACATTGCCTTGTCTACATAATATAATATGTGTATGACGTGATTTGAATATGATTTTATTGAAAATTATTTCAATTATTTCAATCAGTTCTACTATGGTTTCTATATCATTACATATCTACAAAATTTTCAATTTTCATTACCAATTTACTATGTTAAAATGTGTCATTTTCAGATATGGACGTCTAAAAAGTTTCTTATTGCATGATTCATTATGATTATAATTTGATTTTAAGAATATAGTTAAAATAATTGCTGTACTTTAGCTTATGAAACTTATTAAAACTTTTAACGCCTTTAGGAAAAATTTTAATTTTCGTTATTTTTATTAGGATGCGCAAAACTAATAGATTTTGAACCGTTACGCTCACGCGATGTAATTTTACCATCCACTGCAGTTTTTGTTATTTCTCATAGTTTAGCTAGTTTAAATAAAGCTGCAACGGCCGATTTTAACTGTCGAGTAATGGAATGTAAATTAGCTGCAAAGGTCTTTATCAAATAAAATATATTTTAGTTAAATATTATTAAATCGTGAAAATTTTAGTTATTAGCAAAACAAAATAATATGAAATGGGATAAAATAGAAAAACTTAAACAGTTTCAAGAAGAATTCGATATCGATTTGCAAAAAGCGATCGAAATTGTTGAGAACAGTTTACATCATCAACCGTACACAAAAGAGGAATTATGCAAAGAATTGGCCATAGAGACAAGTCAACTAGAAGATATTCTAAGTTTCAACACGAAACATCTGACGCTATTTAAATTGCGACAAAGAGCGTTACATGTGTTTCAAGGTATAAAACTATTAGCCACGCGCATGACGCATATATTATACAGTGAACATCTAACCCTAGAATCATACGTTGGTCTACGAGTCAAGTTAATCATACATCGGCGTCGTTTTGACGAATGGACTTTTTACGGGGAGTTTTAGAGTTTATTTGCAAAAAATATTTTTTTTTACATAACAGTACTACAAAAGCGAATAAAATATTTAAAAAAATTGGATTTGGAAAAATTTCTTAATATAAATATTTATTAATTTTTTTTAATCTTTTTATCAAAGCATATTTTCACTATAAAAATTAAAAAATAGATAAATACATCAGTTGTATCATAAAACATGTCTTTCAATTAATTAATTTATGAACTATTATGAGTCAGTGGACATGTGTGACTTTACAGAATGTGAAATTTCTCAGTCATAAATATTCCTATAGATAGGTATGTAGTTATTTCCCCATTAGGCACATTTGTAAATTTTCTACAATTTGTTAGTAATTTTTAGAATAAGATCTCAAAAAATAATACAAATTAAAATATTTTCCACAAAATAAATTATTAACCTTTTATTAAGTCACTTGAAACGCATTCTTTAGTTTTCGATTCAATATATTAAAACTTCAGTATTATGTCGTCTCTATAAGTCAAACAGCTGTAATCATCTTTCATATTATTATAATCATTGAATAAATTAATTATAACATCCATATCTTTAATAAATTTTAGAAAAATTAGGAAAACTTTTATATGTGGAGTACAAAATCTTTAAAAAAATATATAGGTTAATTATACATCGTCGTCCTTTTGACGCATACTATTTCAGTATAAAAAAAAACGACAATAGCTATAAACAAAATTTATACGTCTTATGTGTTATAATAACAAATAAATTAGATAACAGAAGTTTCACAGCAAGCAGGTACCGACAAGTTGTAGTATTGGAGCAGGTAGAGAAGTTCGTTCGTCGTTTTGACGAGTACGTATGATTCTAGGGCTAATGGTACGTACTCCGATTTTACGTAGTGACGTCAGCGACTTAGTGGGGTTTTCCTCTCACTGTTACCGTTTATCTGTATTGGTGAAAATTTATGTACCAAGTCAGAGTCAGGGCCGTAGGTAATATTGTCTGAGAGTCTCGTAGTTGCTAAAAATTTTTAAATTTTATTGCATACATATATGCACATGTTCTGCATATGTACGTGATATGCAAAATACAAATGCAAAATGAGTAACGTAAAATTCTAGAATATTCTAATCGTCAACTAGCAGAGATATCAAAAAACAGACTTCACTATTAAATTGGTCACTAAAAATGAGACAAGGCAGCGCAGTTTGATAAAAATTCTAGAATGTTCTATTTATAAACTAGCAAAGATATCGAAAACTCAATTACACCATTTAATTGGTCGTTGAAAAAGAGGCCAGATAGCATATTTTGCTAAATGTTCTGGAATATTCTATTCGTCAACTAGCAAACATATCCAAAACCAGATGTCACCATTGAACTGGTCGCTAAAAAATAAACTAAATAGCACATTTTGGCAAATGTTCTAGAATATTCTATTTGTCAATTAGCAAAGATATTGGAAAATCGGTTGCACCATTTAATTGTCTAACCAAAATTAAACTACTATAAACTAAATGTCCCATTTTGGCAAACATTCTAGAATGATCTATTTGTCAACCAGAATAGAATATTCTAGAACATTTATCAAAATTTGATATTTTGTCTTTTTTTCGATGACCAATTAAATGATGCAACCGATTTTTCGATATCTTTGTTAGTTGGCGAATAGAATATTCTAGAATTTTTGTCAAATTGCGCTGCTTAATTCAATTTTTAGTAACCAATTCAATAGTTAAGTCAGTTTTTTGATATCTCTGCTAGTAGACGAGTAGAATATTCTAGAGTTTTTGTAAGCTTCCGCTATTTGGCGTCTTTTACGCTGGTGAATTCGATGGTGAAGTTGGTTTTTCGACAACTTTGCTAGTTTTCTAAAAGTTGGCACTTATATATTCATTAATATAACATTCGATTTCGTTTATCTATACAACCGAATTTTAGGTGTAAATTGTCTCTTAGAATAGTTTTGTTTCAAATAAATTCAGATAAATAATATTTACCAACCCCCCCACATAAAAGTTTGCCGACGCCCCTGATCTTCCGATTTTACGTACATCCCCTTCAATTTGCACCGATCACTACGTACCATTGGATTTTTGTTGTATATAATTTTAAGGTAATTTGTAGCCATGCGCATGGTTTAAATATCGACTTATTTTTTTGATTTATAGAAGCTTTACGGGTAAAACAATTTTACGAAATTTGTAAAGAAAGGCAATGTCGTAATGCAATTACGAATGATACAGATGATTTAGAAGTTCTAAAAAAATTGGGTCAATTGATGAATGATAGCCACGAGAGTTTGAAAATATTGTATGAATGTAGTCATCCAAATTTGGATCGTATCGTTAATTTATCGCGAGATTTGACGTTTGGTGCTCGACTTACAGGTGCTGGGTAAGTTACATTGATTTTGTTTTAGATGTATTGGGATCTGTCGAATGACGGTATGACATCTGGGTGTTTAAAAATCAGACTATTCTTAAAGTGCATTTGCTGAAATGACATTAGTGTTTTTATAGATCTAAATTTCTTTGCTTCGAACTTGTCAACTCATGTACAAATAGTTTTAATATTTATCATTGTTTCTTCATATCGCACTAACTATTGCCAGGGCTGGAAACTATTTAAAATGATTTCATTTTAAATATGTATTTAAAATATAAAATGGCATTTTGCATTTTCTATTTTAAATAAGTTCGTTCAAACCATTTTCCATTTTGTATTTAAAATGAAAATTTGAATCCATTTTACATTTAAAATGAAAATGCATGCATACACAAATTTATGTGTGTATTTATGACACTTATGGCTCATATTAATCATAGAACTCGAGTTGAACGTAGTCTAATAAATTGTAAATAAAATATAAGTTGATTCAATTGACTCAAATTTTCTATAACTCGAGTTGCAATGTCACTTAAGTTAAATTTATTACTAGCGCTGCAGTTCTCTCAAGTCAAACTTTTCGGACTCAAGTTTGTGGTGTTATCTTTAAGACACTTTGATAAGAAATGTTTTGGTATTTCGAGTAGATGATTTTTATATGGAATTTAGAAGTCGCAGTTGTAGTGTACTCAAGGTTTGAATATACTCAAAGCGGAATTAAATTTTACAATATTTTTGAGTAACAATATTTCAAGAGTTAAATTTCATTTTCATACCATGCAAACTTTATAAAATTTTCTCAAAGGACTGCCCTTATTTGATTTTAGTACGTTTGACATTTTCTTAACATTTTTTTTTATTAGTATAAAAATTTATAGAATAAATTTAAAGTAAAAAAAGCATTTTGTATTTTATAATCCATTTTAAATAGCTATTTTCCATTTTCTATTTTAAATATGTTTAGCAAAACCATTTTCCATTTTGCATTTTAAATGCATTTTTGGAAACCATTTTCTATTTTAAATGGTTTCTATGATCCATTTTTCCCAGCCCTAACTATTGCATATAAAACTAATGTCAATGCACTTCTTCTTCAGCCATTTTTATTAAGTCACGCCCATTTGACAGTTTCCAATGTTATTTTTTTTTAGTTGGGGCGGTTGTGCTGTGGCATTGGTCAAACCAAATTCGGTAGTGAAGTACATTGACACTTTAAAAGAACAATTTTATAAAGGTCGCAGTATAGCTGGCGATGCTGAGAATTTAGTTTTCATCACGTCGCCAAAAAGTGGTGCTTGTATATATTTAGATAAATAATGTACTCAGGAAGAGGATACTCTCCAGTCACAATTTTAGTAAAACTCGTATAAATTGATTTTATGTACAAATTAAAGAATAATAAATTATTCCACAAAATTTTGTTGTTTTTTTTTCAATGTCAACCCAACATCGTTATACAGATCCTATTCCACACTTATCGGATATCAGGATTGATAGATAAATTTTTTAAAAGTAGTCCCATTTCAACTGAAAAGTCGTTAGTTTGTAATAAAAAGTAGCCCGAGAAAGTCACAAGTTTTTCCCCAAAAAAATCGTTTAAGTGCAAAAAAAAATTTAATTTCTAAACTCTAGATATTTGCTCTAGTTATTGGGTAACTCGAAGCCCAATCGAAACGACATTTATGAAACGTATGAAATTAAACAAAAGGTTTGTTCCAACACACAGAAATGATCGTACATGACGGTTATAGCATGCGCATAATGAATTTAGTATACACTGCGCACTATAAATTCGTTCGCATGCTATAATCGTACAATGTACGATCATTTCTGTGTGTTGGAACAAACCTAAAATTTGCATACATAATGGTAGAGAGTTATATTCTTTAAATATTATCAAAATTCAATATTGAATTTTAAGGCAGTATTCTAGTTTAGAAATTCGGAAAAATCGAAAATTCGAAAATTCAAACCTTTAAAAATAAGCCTCTAAAAGGATTTACGGAAATTCGAATTATTTTCGAAGTTATGGTGATTTTTTCCCTGTGTACTGTGTATCTTTTCAGTGTTAAATTCAAATTTTTAATATAAATTACTCGAAACTACTTTTCTCGATAGAGCTAACATGATATCACAAGTTCTAATGCACCGATTTACTTGAAATTTGGTACAGACCTTTTTCTAAATACTATCAAAATTATCCCGACGTAGGGGTTTTTTGAGAACATTTTTTTACTATTTTTAAAAAATTTGTAAAATTGAAAAAAGGAGGCGGAGAAATGATTTTTTTCAAATCGGCTGCGTTCAGCTAATTCTACATCCTTGTTTATTAAGAATTAACTAAAATTTTATGTTTCAAATTATCAGGAGGATTGGAATCACGTCAACCAGGGGACACCTTTTTTTGAGTCTCCACTTTGCCGGCCTGTATCGACTTCAAATTTGAATTTTTTTAAAATTTTTATACATTTTTATACTTTTCAAATATCAATAGAAAATTGGGAAAAAATGGATACTAAAAATGTTTATAGCTTTCACACAATCAATGAAATAAGAAATAATGAGTGTCGCCATCTAGTGACGTTGAATGAAACTTTAACGTAACTACTCATAGGTATATGTAGGTATTTTTGTACATCAAAATTTATGAAAAAATAACGTTCGTGACGACTTAATGAAGCAGTCTCCACATTCTCGCCGAAGTAGGACGAGGTTCCTCGTCGAAGTTCCTCGCTGAGGTTGGCCGAAGCATATGAATAGCATTAAAATACCAACCGCGAGACACAACGAAATGACCCTCTACATTCTCGTTTCGTCCAACCTTGGCGAGAATGTGGAGACTGCTTGACAAAAAAAATCACGAATTTTGATGTACAAAAATACCTACACATACCTATGAGCAGTTAAGTTAAAATTCCATTCTACGTCACTAGACGGCGACACTTCTTATTTCTTATTTCATTGGTTGTGTGAAAGTCATTACTTTTTTTATTACGCCCGTAAAATCACCTCAAAATCGAGTCTCTAGACTAGAAAAACCCATTAAGAAAAAAAATTGCCGCGATAATGGCTTGAAAATAAAATCGTTAAAAATGATCCGACTTTAACCAAATTTTCTTACGTTTTATCATTAAAATCAAACATATTTGATGAGAATACATAAAATTATTTAATATTTAACACAATTAAATATACTTACAATTCACTGAGCACTGAATCGAACATATTAACATAATATGTTTCCTAGAGATACCACAGGCATTAAATTTTGAAGCATGACTCCATTTTTTAGTAAGCCCAACTTGTAACCAAGGAGACTTGTTTATAAATATTAGATAAACCATTAAATTAATGGTTTGACCGCCATTAAAGTAATCCCATCAATCAATTTTTTTGCTCACATCAGTCAATTTTTTTGCTTCAATTTCTTAATGTATTTGTAATACACAGCATTCTCTCTAGTCGATTCTCTCCTCAATCTTACAATTAGTTTAGAAACATTTTTGGTCTGGGAAGTACATACAATAACACTCTAAATGAATTTAGTAACATTTTTTTCATTTAGATTGGCAACATTTTTATTTTGTAGTAACTTTAGCGTAGTAACAGTTGCCTATAATCATATGGACAAAGGCGACAAAAGTTAAAAATTCAAATATGATTTGTCAAATTGTCAGAATAATAAAACCGCAAAAAGTATGTTAAGTAAAATAAAATAATGGATTATCCACCTTCGCCAATTTTATCATCTAAACAAAAGTCAAGTCGCTTTATTAAACAGAAAAAACTTAATGGTAAGCAAACAATAAGCAAGAATATTTTCAATTTATCGTCATCAAGTGTCCCAGACACAAATCTCCTCGAAGATGGTAACGACACCAGAATATCCGACCTGGTCAACACCATCATCACCGGCACCAAAAAAACATTTTGCAGTACACCACAACAAATTGCCATCGAAGACGAAGAACCTCCGACATTTAGTCCCATCCGAAAATTACCGTGCTCGCGAAAATTGAAACCGATACAACTATCCGAGGACTCGTTGAAAGCCGCATCGAAAATATTTGAAGATATTTTCGAACACTCGACACCACATCGAAAACATTCCGAATTCGTCCCGAAAAAAAGTGGTAATTTTGAAACGTCCACATTCAACGATGATTCCAGTGATTTTTTTTCAACGGATATCAGTGATACGCAAATGATTCAAATTGTGGATGAAATCACCATGGCCACAACGACCACCATTGTGCCAGAAATTGATCCAAATTCACCGGAAAAAGATTTTCGAGGATTTACCGACAGTTATTTAACCGTCACAAATAATAATAAGGATCAGTTTGTTGAAAATTTTCAACAGTGGACCGCTGAGAGTCCAGTTTTAACTTTTGCCAATGAACTCGAGAATTTTCAAGGATTTAATGAGTGCGAATTGTTTAGTGAAAGTGACGCGCTTAGTGAATGTGAAGGTTTTAGTGAGTGTGATTTTGAACATAATTGTTTGGAGAGTCTCAAATTGAAAATCAAAGAATTGAAAGACGCTTTTGGACTCAAAAGACCGAACGATAGTCCGCGTGATAGTCACACTGTTAAGAAAATAAAAATTTCTCATAGTGATAGTGTTTGCTTCCAAGCTGCTTCCAATAAGAAGGTAAAAATTGATTCGAATCTCATAAAGGAAACCGAATCCTTATTTCGGAGTTCAGAAGAATCGTCTGACAACAAAGAAAATATTTTCAAAAATTCGGAAAACCTTGCCAATAGACAAATCCAGGCCAAAGAAGAAGTTTTAGAAAAAGCTCCGAGTATTTTGGACTCTAATAATTTTGGATTTTCCACTGCATCAAATAAAAAAGTTCAAATTAGTGCCAAATCTTTAGAAAATGCACGAAATTTATTGAATGAGTGCGCTAAAGATGATCCCCCAGGTGATATAAAATCTTCGAAAACGTTAGCAAGTTTGAAAGTTACAAATAATTTTGGATTTTCCACTGCGTCAAATAAAAAAGTCCAAATTAGCGCCAAATCTTTGGAAAATGCACGAAATTTATTGAATGAGTGCTCTGAAGATGATTCCCCGGGTGATATAAAATCTTCGAAAACGTTAGAAAGTTTGAAAGTTACAAATAATTTTGGATTTTCCACTGCGTCGAATAAAAAAGTCCAAATTAGCGCCAAATCTTTGGAAAATGCACGAAATTTATTGAATGAGTGCGCTGAAGATGATTCCCCAGGTGATATAAAATCTTCGAAAACGTTAAAATACGCTAATATCAAGAAAGCGAACAGTACATCTGGCCCAGTTACAAATAATTTTGGATTTTCTACTGCGTCGAATAAAAAAGTCCAAATTAGTGCCAAGTCTTTAGAAAATGCACGAAATTTATTGAATGAATCCTCTGAAGATGATCCTACAGCTAAAAATTTGACAGTACCTAAACCAAATTTGATAAATAAACATATTACACCGTCTAATTTTGAGAAATCTAACAGTTCATCGGCTTCAGTTCCAAATAATTTTGGATTTTTCACTGCGTCGAATAAAAAAGTTGAAATTAGCAAGAAATCTTTGGAGAATGCCCGCAATTTGTTAAAGGATTGTTCTGAAGAAGACCTTACCGACCAAAGTGCGAGAATTGAGTCTAAACCACTTGACCAGAAGAATCTGCAAACAAAAAACAATTCTGATTTTGGATTTTTTACTGCGTCCAGTAAAAAAGTTGAAATTAGTAAGAAATCTTTGGAGAATGCCCGCAATTTATTAAAGGATTGTTCTGAAGAAGATCCTACGGACCAAAGTGCGAAAATTGAGCCTAAACCACTTGACCAGAAAAATCTACAAATAAGAAACCCTTCTGATTTCGGATTTTTTACTGCGACGAATAGAAAAATTGAAATTAGTAAGAAATCGTTAGAAAATGCTCGTGGTTTATTGAAAGATTGCTCCGAGCAAGTCGAATTGGCTGAAATCGAATCTTTAGAAAATGTGCGTAACTTATTTAGAGATTGTTCTGAAGACGTTTTTATGGATCAAAATCCAAAATTCGATCAACATATTTCCGATACAACATTAAATAGCGTTCAGAGTATTTTTGAAAATCTTGAAGACACTGATTTTGACTTAATTGATCAAAATCACCCTGAAACAGTTAAAAATGATCCTAACGCAAATGTTAATTTTTTTACCGGTTCTAATAAAACAGTGGACGTTAGCTCGAAAGCTTTAGAAAACGCTCGTAATCTGTTCGAGGATTGCGCTGAAGAAGCTTTCGATTCAATAAACCAAAATCAGCGTCCAGAAGAGGTTGAATTACAACCTGATGTTAAAAGACAAGCCCAGGATATAACAAATTTGGAAAATGTTGAAGGCCAAAATTCTGATTTAGGTAAATAAAAAAAAGTTTAAAAATTGAAAATACAGTAGAAACTCGTGCTCCACGACTAATTTCGATAACGAGGGTTTACTGTACTTAAAACTAAATTTTTCTTTATTGCTTCCGAGGCAACTAAGGTAGCGGAAGCATTGTGATCACTTTTGGAAAGTAAAAAATTTTTTCCCTCCAAAATAAAATTTTTTACGCACATTTTACGTTTTACAGCTTCCTGAACAATTTTGGTTTGGTGCCTGTCCGTCCGTCCGTCGGTGTGTCGCCAGTTTGCACCAAGTGACATAACTTCTGAACTATTCGATTGTTTTTAATGAAATTTTCAGAAATTATGTAGTTTGGTTCCTAGATGGTCCCCTATGAATTTAATCGAAATCGGAGTAACGGTAGCTACGCCGCTACCATGTCATTCCATTAATATACTAAATTGCACCAAGTGGCATAACTTCTGAACTATTCAATACTTTTTTATGAAATTGTCAGAAATTATGCGGTCTGGTTCCTAGATGGTCCCCTACAAATTTCATTGCATTCGGAGTAATAGTATCCACGGCGCTACCATGAAATCCCATTAAATATCAATATCTTATTTACTGCTAGTCCCACTTCGCTCAATTTTTTATGAAGCGTTTTGTTTATTTATTTTTATTAATTTATGTACCTACATTAAATTACCAATGTTCTTTTACGAGTACGAAGAAGCTGTGTGCCACAGCCCATTGGCAGCGTATTTTTATTTTATTTTTTTTTTTAAAGAAATCGACGAAGAAAATAATAGTAAAGAAGAAACATTGATCGAAGATATCGATATGTACACTGACGACATCTGTAGTTCATCTGACACCGATATCAACGAGAATACAGCAGCCAATAATATCAAAGTATCCAATAAACGCATTAAGGATCAATTAATACAAAATATCGCCGCAAATAGCGCCACTGAAAATAATTCAGAGCCACCTAGTGTTACATTTCAAATACCAACCGCGGGGAATTCAAATGACTGGATGCGTGCAATCGATCAGGAATGTGAAAATTTACGAAATCAATTAAAAATTATGGAAACAAAAAAAACATTTTTGGATTTGCAAATTTCAAAATTACATTCAATCCACGACAGTGTCAGGTGATTCATTGGGTGGTCATATTTCGCCAATTGGCGGTTTATTTCATTTGTTTACTTTTTTTTGTACAGATTCGAATTAGGTAGTTTAATTCGTAGTAAAGAAAATAATGTTTTGAATCGAAAAAGCTTGCGAGATTTCGTGCACAATAGACATCCAATTTGTGCAGTACCACCAAACACAGAAAATAAAATGTTCTTTGAAAATTTATGGAATATAACTCCAGAGAATGCGCACAATTTCCATTTTTATTTACCTAGGTAATTTTTAACCCATCAAAATCCGGGGTATTATTAATCATACGTTATTTTCTCTGTGTAGTCCACCACATCCCCCTGTAATTAAATTAGACGACGATGCTTATCTAATCCCGACAACATCGAATTTTGCTGGCATGTCCGAATTTCACGCTGCATTCGATGTGTTACCAGGCGTGGATCGAAAACGTATACCGGACGGTTGGTTTCGTAATCATTTTCGTTGGATAATTTGGAAATTGGCCAGTATGGATCGACAATTTCCTGGAGAGTTTGACGGATATTTTTTAACGCCGAAAAATGTTATGGCACAATTGAAATATCGTTATGATCGGGATGTTTACAATAATCAACGATCGGCATTGAGGATAATTACGGAGAAGGACGAAACGTCCTGTCGTAGAATGGTGCTTTGTGTCGCGAAAATTGTTCTGGTATGTATGGAAGAAAGTAATTGTATAAAACTTGGTTTGTCAATCCAGTGAAGTCAAATTACTTACGAATAACAACTTATTACATTCTCTCAGACTTGATTTCTCAGTCAAAGTTAACTCAAATGAGCGTACTGTAACTATGACGCACTCGATTAAGAGGCAATAGAGTCAAAAATATGTAAAAAAAATTTTTTTTGATAATTATATGAGCCGTTTATTTTGAAAGTGGGGCAAGTCCATTTTTGAAAAAAATGAAGGTAATGGTAGTTATAGATAAGACTTAGTATGATCTTTTTATCTGTCAACAAATTATAGTCAAAAAAATTCAAAAGCCTAATATATGGAAGATTGAAATTTTATTTTAGCTCTTAACAGTATTGTAAATATGTTTATTTTGATAGTGATCCAAGTCCATCTTACAAGTAAAGTTCCCGAGGCCGGATCTACCGATTTTGATGAAACTTAGATATATTGTAGAACACTAAAAAATAAGTAACAAGTATTTTTTTTACCTGCGGAAAAGCGGTTTGAAAGGGTGAAATCGTCCTTCAAAAATTGGGGTGAAAATTACATTTTTCAAATATTTCGAAAACGGTAAGAGATAGAGCAAAAGCTTAAACTGGCGATATTGCTCTTTCTTAAAAAGCTATCTATTGATATGTAATTTGTTCAAATTACACCAACAGGGGTAGTTGGGGGTTAATTTTGCAAAATGGGTAAAAAATAAAATGTAATAAAGTTTTATTTAAAGATTTTAAATGAATGTAAAAAAATCTAATCGACCTGTTTTACTCAATTTCCTAATATTAAATCCAGGGGTAGTTAACTAGGGGGGTGACTGTGTTGATAGAATCGTACTATTTGAGTAATTAAAAACTTCTTCAGGGAAAATAGTTTAAAACAATTAGAATAAATTTTCAAAATTCATTTTAAGCAACACTGCAGAGGGGGTGAATCACCCTTTTAAAGTACATACTAATTTTCATACACTCATTACTACTACTAAGGCACTGGTAGGGGGTGATAATGTCATAGTACGTGCTTCTGCAGTTGAACTGTCGTATGAAAGGTTTTTATTATGTTTATTTTTAAATTATATAACTGAAATATTATCCATTTAAATTAATGATTACAATAATTCATTAATTTTGAAAGTGAGGCAAGTCCATTTAATTATAATAAAACCACTATTTTTTTTAGCCAGCACTATAAACACTATTGGATTATCTAATACCACAAAATACAAAAAATATGTCTATTAATACTTACCAATATTTTTAAATTTATTGAAACGTATTTAAATATCTCGTAATAACAAAATATGGATTTGTCCCACTTTCAAAATAAACGGCTCATATCACGAATATATTTTTTGAAAACAAATTTTATCGGACATTTAATTTTTTTTAACTATGACGCACCCGAAAAAAAGTTTTTAAAAAATTATATGTTGTATCAATCGTAGTAAGAAGCCTGCAAAAAAATTTTGGTAATTGTACCGTAATTAAAAAATTGACAAAAAAAAAAATGAAAATTAAACTTTTTTTTGAGGTATTATATATTTTTTTTTTTTGAAGCTGATAATTTTTTCCGAAATACAGTATAGAAGTATTTGAAACGTATAAAAATTTCAGCCAAATCCGTTAAGACATTCAAAAGTTATAAATTTTTTTCGATTTTCAAAAAATAAATTCTTACCCACAAGGGATAATTTTTTATGGGTAGAATTCCCTGTGAGGGAATACCCGCCTATAGCCTTTGACGGGCACTTTCACAGTAAACTTCCCCAGGAACCGGCAATATTTAAAAAAAAATTATATTAATAAATACATAAAATGATTCAACATGTGTAAACATACGTACATATACATTGACATTTTTGATAAAATCAATAACAGGAAATAAGATAATAAACTGGTAAAAATAAATATGTACTAAAAAAAAAGTAATAATATAAAATATTTTTAAGTGTTTTGTTTTGATCGGGATCGGCCTCTGCGGTTGTTGTGATTATTTTCGTATGCCGAAAACGTGCGCAGTCAAGTATTAATGTATTTATTCAAATTATTTATTACAAATGACAACTTATTACATCTCCGAGATGTAATAGATTTTAATTTCGGAAATTTAAATTTTAGCATTCTGGAAAAGAACCGGAAATCGAATTATTTGACGGTTGGTACAGTCTTCGAGCGATTTTTGATCCGTTGTTGCTACAGTGTATAAAAAATGGAAAAATTTCTGTTGGTACAAAACTTCTAACCTATGGTGCTGAATTATTAAACTCCTCCGAAGCGTCTCATCCCCTTCAGGTACATTTTATCATCAACTCCAGAGAGTTTTTTTTTTCATTTACCCCTAATTGTAGGTTCCTGCAAACGTACGCTTAAAACTACACGGAAATTCGACAAGACGAGTCAAGTGGGACACGAAATTAGGTTTTCAGCGGCATCACGGGCCATTTCTTACATCGCTTCACAGTATAAAACCAGACGGCGGTCATGTTGGTCATATTTTTGTGGTCGTTTCCCGAGTACTACCCTTAAAATACTTGGAAAAAGCCGCCGATAACACTTGGGGTAAAACAAACGTTTAGAAAATCAATTTCACCGCAAAATAAAATTTTCACAGTTTGTAGATGTAGGCGTTCCGAAGCGCGACAGCAACGCCTTTGGGAAAAGGAGCAAGAAAAATATTTAGAGCGAGCGCAACAGGAGGTGATAACAAATTTGGAGAATGAATGGAGGGCACAAAGTGAAAATTTCCGTAAAAACTGTGATAATATTCAAGAAATACGTTGTCCGCGAACGTTATTGCATATCCTAGAAAATAGTTCTGATCCGGGTGATATTAATGTAAGAAAATAGGGTACTTGACTGAAGTTAAAAAAATATTCTAAAAGCATTGTTTTTCCATATCAGTTTAGTGATTTTTTTATTTTCGATAGATTCTGTAAAAAATTATCAAAAAAAAAGTAACCCTACAATTTTAAATGAGAAAAAGGCGGGAAAAACGCCTCGCTATAGTGACGTCACAGTTTGAAGCAACTAAACGTCAATGTCAATATTTATAACCTCAAAATTTGAATTCTGGCCGATTATTATTACTATATATATATATATATATATATATATATATATATATATATATATATATATATATATATATATATATATATATAAGCTAATAGAAATATTCAAAAGAAAACACAATTTCACCTCACCAATGAAAATTGTCAAAATCGACATATCTAGCTACAAAATGTTACGTCATATTCAAGAAATGGCGCGTTTTCACTAATTTGAATATTTGTTGAAAAATGGCGATTTTCAAAATAAAATTTCTTTGTGGGAGACTTATTCATTTTTATATTTTCAGGAATTGTTGACTGAATCACAACGGGAGTCGGTTAGAAATTACCAGTCAAAATTAAATATTCAACGTCAAGAAGAAATTTCGACGAAAATACGAACGGTCCTAGATCATCGAGGATTCAAAGAACGCATCGTTCATTCGGTGCTTCAAGTAATTTTAGTGGACGCTAATAAACCAAATATTTCGTGTACATATACGTTAGAAATTTGGAATCCGGACGATAGTTTAACGCAATTTTTAAAAGATGGCACCACTTTAGATATTTACAGTTTAACAGCTGCGAGTAGGTATGTTTCGATTTATAATTCGCGTATAATGCTTCTGACATCTATGAACGAACCTCACAATTATCTAATGTTTGTTGTGGCACGCAAGGCGTGACACTGATATCTCATTTCTGCGTCAGCAGATGGCAGTGAACGTGTTAAAACTGCACGACTGAAGTGAAAAATTCTATGGCAATCACAGTAGCGACAAACAGCTAATAGCTTCCCCGCACTTGGTTAAACTTAGCGAATTACTCAATTCGACTTTCCCCGAATGGTCCTTGTCATGCCCGGGAATAGATGTACGCAGTGCGCCAGTTAGGATCTGTCGAATGACGGTAGGACATCTGGTGTTAGAAAATCAAACTATTGAGAATCGTAAAACTTGGATACGCGAACTAGTGATCAAAAAAGTAACTATTGCCAGTAGGCAAGGTTTGTTTATTAGATTTTAACAGTTCACAAAATCTATGTTGTTTAGTTTACAAAATACAAATTGATATATTTTTTTGAATGTCATTCTAATTTTTCCATAATAATTTACTGTTTTTAAATAAAAACGGGCAATTCTAAATTGCTACCATTTCTTTAAATGTCAATTTATGCCATCTGGTGACGAAATAATAAAGTACTGCCAGTAGGCTAAATATTAAACCACGCTTTCTTTTGATTTCTCAATTTTTAAAATTTTATGAGCTAAATTTTGTATATCTGCACGTAAATATATAATTAATTTGATTTTTTCATTCGCTGACAGTTCTCCAGTTATTACAAAGTACAAATAGTTTTAATTAATTCCTAATTTTTCTTAATATCGTACCGATTACTTTATATAAAACTAATGTCAATTCACTTTTTCGTCGGCCATTTTTAAGTCCCACCCACACTGACAGATTCCAATAGAAGTTTCCACTTCAAAAAAATCGTCAAATACGTGTTTCATTGCACATTCACGCCAAATATAACAGACATGACAATTGTATTGTAATTTTGGCAACGAAATCCCCAAAAAAGACTTACGAAATAATTAATTTTTTAGGGATCGACTATTAAAATCTACAAAATCCACACGTTATTTGAGAACAGCGAAAAAAATATCATTCGACTGTGATTTATGGGGCCCATGTTACTTCCGCTCGATCGAACAGATGCAACAGCCAAATTTCCATCAGCATCGTTTACAATTCTGTGATACCGTGGGCGTGATCGTACAATTATTGTCGGATAACTCCACCTCGATGTGCGTGTGGTTAGCCGATGCCAATTACAAGCTTCTTCGAATTCAGTACATAATGGATCCCAACAACTGTTTAGCATTTCAAGGATTTCGTGAGGGCGACGTGGTGGCCGTTTTTAATATAAAAGTGTTAAAGCCCGCCGTAGAGATGGCACATGCGCAAATTGATTATGTTACCACAGTGTCGAAAGATGCCACGGATCAGTATATTCGCAATGAATTGAATGTGTTAAAGAAACAAATACTTTCGGTAATTATAAATTTCAATTAAAAACGACGCAAAATTAGACGCACCTAGTTTTGAGTAACTATAGCAACTTAGTTGTACGTCGAATTTTGCTTCAGTTGTTAATGAAGTTAGTCCTTTTCTTAATTGATTTGACTTAAAAGTTAGTCCGTTCGACAAAAAGAGACTTTAGCCAAAATTTTGTGGCCCTTTAAATAACAAAATCAACTTGTTTTCTTTTATTAATTTTTGTTTTAGATGAATATGGAGGAGTTTTTAGAAAATTGTTCGGATAAAATTCAAGAGAGCAGTTTTTATTGATATGTTACCAACTTGAAAAATGAAAATTTTATTTTTGTTGTTGTTTTTTTTTTTGTGAAAAATGAATATTTTTAATGATTATGTAAGTTGTTTTATTCTATTAAAGATTTCCATCCAAATTCCTTCTAAAACTTTCAGCCGATAGCCCTGGGAAAACCGACATGACGTATTTGTGACTGTAATTAGAGCTTGAAGTATAAGGTCCACACGCTCAAGCTTTACCACCGACTTACCTGCGCAAACCAGGTTTGTGCAAGTAAGTCGCTACGTTTTTTCCCGTCCATACGTACATGTTTACTTGCACAAACTGGTTTGCGCAAGTAAGTCGGTGGTAAAGCTTGTGTCATGTGGACGGACCCTAAGTTTGTTCTAACACTAAAATTTCCAGTTCGAGTGAATACAGTATTTTCATGTCAATATTGAATGGGTAGGGACACTTAATTGATTGTTAGGGTTTTCAAAAAATGTTTAACCCTACCAAATATTGAAATTGTAGCAGTACGTGAAAAAAAAAAACTGAAGAATAACCACAAAGGAAATAATTAAAAAAATTATGAAAATCATGTACTGATTTGATTCGACAAATATTTTGAAATACAGAAATATTTCACAAACTCGGCTTTTGTTCTTTTCCTTAATTACAAATCTAGTAAAGGGAAAAATTACCCCCTTATTTGTGATTTTAAGGTAGTTAGTCGGTAAAACGATTTTTTTAAAGTATTTTAACGAAACTTGTCTAGGTATTTATTTAATTCAATACTAACATTATGAGCTTATTCCGATTAAAATTGACTATCCCAATTTTGAAAAAAATGATTTCAAAGTTTTGTAATTTTAACACAGGCTTTTATGGGAAAACCGTATTTTTTTAAATAAAAAGAAAACGTGTCAAAGGACTTTGATAAAAATTTAATATATTATAAAATACAAAGTTACAAACCATATTTAATAAGAAATAAAAATTATTCGCTACACCACTTTTGAAATATAATTTATAAACATCGTTTTACAAAGCTTTTATATTGCTACAACATAAGCGCGTGGAGATTAAAAAAAAAGCAAGGGGTATACAAATATAATAACTGAAGAATATTATTAATACATTATTTAATTTTTGATAAAAGAAAATTTTTTGTTGTGATATACTTTTGTATCTGACTATCTCGAAGCCTTAATTAACAGATGAACCATCACTAAATAATAATATTGAAAAATCAGACATTTTGTTTAAAAAAAAAATCAATTTTTTTTTAAACTCGATTTAAAATTTCTCTTAGTTGTAACAATAAAATAATTGTCCTTATATTCCATAAAATGACAATTTCAGTGTTTGTTGGAACAAACCTATAATAATGACGAATACCACCTGTTTGATATGCAATATGGCGGTCAATTACACGCATGCGCAATATAATCATTTTCATTGTACGAAGTTGTGCAACTCAACAATTTTTATCAGTGTTTACAGTTTAGTGCCGTTGTAATTTACGATATTAACCAAAATAAAACACAATATAACAAATTTAATTAAAATATTTATTTATTAAACTACAAAAAGTAAGTATATTTATGATTCTTTTGTTTCAAGCCGTTCTCGTTCTTTCCACATCAATTTCTTTTGCCGTATTTTATTCTTTTTACTCTCGATCTGTTTCGATTTACGTTCTAGAAGTCGTTGCATCTGTGCTTCAACACTATGATCTTTATTATAAAACACATCCAATTTATTTACAAGCATTTTTCGCGCCAATATTTGATTCTGTTGTAACGAGCGCGTTTGATGACATTTGACCACAGTTCCGGTGGGCAAATGTTTTAACACCACACAATTACTTGTTTTATTTGTCGCTTGTCCACCAGGTCCACTGCCACGGACGTGATGCTCCTCTAAATCCGCCTCGTTAAGTTGTGGAACTCTGGACTCGTCAATTTGATATTTTGATATTGTTAGCAGAAGTGGTATTGTAGATTTTGGTACGAATCGAATAAATAGATTAAATTTTTGGGTCAGTAAGATCATTATTTAAATGACTGTTTTACGTTTTAATAAATTTTGTCCTTTCTGAAAAAAAGGAAAATTGTATAATTTTGAATTTTTGAATGGTGTTTCGATTTCGAATACATACCTGATAACAGAATGTGATATCTTTTGGATTCGTTAACGATTTATTCGCGTCAAATTCTTTACGGATTCGTCGATAAAAATAATCTTTATCTGTAAATTGTAACGATTTATTGTATCGTAAAAGTTGTTTATAAAGTTGTAAAATTTCTCGAGTTGATGGACAGTTCATTTTGTTGACTTTCACTAAAAAAAAAAATTCAACAATGATCAGTTGTCTGTCTGATAATTTCAGTTTGAAATAGGGATGGGTGATAATAATCGATGTTTCTACTATCGATGTTTTTGGTCGATTTTTTAAAAAATCGATACATCAATGGTCGATGGATTTTACTGAACCATCGACATCGTCAAGTCAGAAGTATATTAAATTTTTGTTTCATTTCATTTTGTTTCAATAAATTTCATTATTAAAATCAGTTATTTTAATTATTTAAATAAAGAATAAATATTGAAAATTTTAAATTATTACTATTGTATGTCTATTTTAACCTCGTCACTACCGATGTACAATATATTCTACGTCAAATTTAGGTTATGTTAACATGATTTTTTAATTGAAAAATAATTAAAAACTTAATATTATTAAAAATTACTAAATTACGCTTATTTAACGACGTTGAGCTTGTACAGTCCGATTTTTTTATTTAAAATTGCGTATACTCCATTTCAAAAGTTATGTATGTTTAAATTTGGCAATGCTGCAATAATTTACAATACTAAAATTGTATATATTACTTAAGTAGTTTAAATACATCCAGAATTTTTTTTGGTAGCGATCAGCTGCATAGCGCCGTGTAGTGTATTCGACCAGTTTTTATTAGGTTATTTTTAAAGTTATTTTATTATGTGAGTGATTTATGTCAATAAATTTTAAAAAAAATATGTTGTATATATTTTATTTGCATCAAAAAATTGACTCTGAACTATTTAAGAAATTTAGGGACAATTTTCTACTGTGTTTTTATTGTGCAATACAATTCATATTATATTATATTATCTTTAAAAAATCTCAAATAACCGAGGAAATTCTTTTATGCTATTATATAATAGATACTATCGTAAGGTGTACGTATATTTTTTGTGTTATTGAAAGTTAGAGAGATTTCTTTTTATGTTTGAATTTTTCGCTATAGTTCATTTAATGCGACGTTGCCCGGTTTCAGGTTAATAATTCATCTATTCCAGAAATCTGAAGTAATTCACTTTTTTTCGACAAAGCGTTTCCAAGTCATTTTGAAATTTTGTGTATGTGTTTATACAGATTTATCGGTTTACTATGTAAAAATTCAGATTTTTGTCATCATTTGTCGTTGAAATATAACAAAAATTCACTATTTCCCATAAGAGCACATGCATTTTGCCATATATTATAGTGCATTTTTCTCAATGAAAAGCTTCCAAATCAATATAAAACTTGAAGGGAATTTTTTTACTCTAATATTTATCGATTTTTGTTAATTTCAACTGGTTTTCATCATTTTGGTTGTAGCGACTCAAAGTCCTTAAAGATTTAAGATTAAAAATTTTAATTAAAATAAACGCTTGTTTAAATCTTTGTTCTGTATGCTGGACAAAAGTATACTCATTGATGTAAAAAAAAATTTTTAAATTCACTAGCCAAGAAGTTAAATATAACTTTTTCAAATTTTCACGCTGGTTTTCAACATCGATGTCAACAATCTATGTTTCGATGTTTTTATAAAAACATTGATGATTCGATGGCGAAAAATTAAAAAAAATCGATTGTCCGATATCGATGTTTTTTACCGACATCGCCCATCCCTACTGAGTGTCTAATAATTTCAGTTTGAAAGTGGTTTTATTTTATGTTTGACAGTTGGTTGAATTGTCATATGGTGGCCGAAGAGTTGATTGTAGCCAACTTGCCTTGATTATAGTGTTTTTTTGTGTTGTTACAAATGATTAAAAATTATTAGTTTTTAACAGAAAGTGTAACAGAATTAATCCAATTTAATAAAATCAGGTTAGTTGATTATTTTTTCATCAATTTATTATTGTGAAAATTTCATTACACTACAAAATAGTGGATTGTGTTAGTTTTTTTTTTTACATTTTATCACACATATGATGACAAAAGACACAAAATGATGTTTATCTACTACATATGTATGCCAACCAGGTATTTGATTAGTTAAATGTACTAAATTTTGTATTTGATTTTTTATTTTGAAACGTTTTCTGTGTAATTTTCTACTAAAACGTACGTCGAAATTTATTCATTATTGATTTATTTGTAACAATGTCGGGTTGTTTGGCCGAATTTTTACTAGAACCTTCCGGCTGTGTAACCTTAGGTATTACCAGGAACGGGTTCCTCCACCAATATCATACATATATACATTATATACATAAACTTATCGTAATTATATTATCGGATATTTTCCAATTTCTAATTAGTAAGTAAATTCATATTTTAAAGGTTTTAAAGTCCATTTTATTTTATTTTTTTTTCCTAATTACATTTTTTTATATTGATTTGAAATGACAGTTGTGATATTTAAGTGTAAATGAATCATTAAATGATAAGGAGTGGATTAATATTTTTTTTTTGTTAATTTTTTGTTTTGAATAATTAATTTGTGTAGGTTTTACCACCTCAAAGATTTTATTTTCGCCAATAGTTTTATTTTTATAATGATGTAATAAAAAATATTAGTACCGTTGCTGACATATGATTATAAAAAAAAAAAAAAAAAAAAAAAAACTTAATAAAACTATATAAGAATTAAACAAAGCAAACGCAAGTAGGTGTTAAAAAAAATGGTTATTTGAAATTTAGGAAATCACAAGGTTATTGTGATTCATATAAGTAGGAGTATCTTGTATAGGATCTATAGTATTTTTCATTTCGTTGGGGTTAGAGTCGTTTTTTTTTTGCAAATAGAAATAGCATTTTTGAAAGTGTTCAGAGTCTTAATTTGGTGTCCGCAATTGCCATATACATATATTTTAGAAAATGTTCAAGTACAGGTGTACACAAAAATATGCGGACATTCAGTCTAAATGGATACCGGAAGTAATGTTCATAATGATTGATGTTTTAAAAATGAATTTTTTAGGTTTTTGTAAAATTAATAATAGGGTATCATCTTAAAATGACCTTTGAAACTGTTTCTTAAGTCGAAAATTTAAATGATAGAACCTTGAATTGTATAAATATTGATTTGCATGTATGTATGTTGTTTTTTTTTTTTTAATTTCTTATCTAACTTTTCAAACATTTTGAACAAGGTTTACGTTAAGTCAATTGGGTGTAATTAATATACCGGGTGTTCCAAAATAGCGTCACAAACAGTATTAATGATAAAATTTTTACAAAATACCGTTAATGTAGTGAGCGCTGACTCATTTTTAAAAAGCTACAAAAAAAAATGTCAAGTTCATACTTCAAAATTTTTTTAAAAATTTCTTTATTTTAATTCATTTTTCCTGTCAGTGATGATTTCATTTATTCTCTCAGACAAAATTATCCGGAAACATGATTGTCAATACTGGAAATTTTCGGAATTTCATCAACGTCATTTTTGTGACGTATTTTGAAAATTTTAACGTAGCTAAAAATTTTATGCATCATTTTTGTTATTAACCAAAATGGCGTTAAGTTTAAAGGTATGTTCCAACAAACACTAGAATTTTCAATTCGCGTGAATCCAGTATTTTAAATTCGATAATATGTCATTTGAAGATCAAATCAAATTCAATTTTTAATTTCAGTTCGGTATTTAACATGTAGGAACGTTGAAGTTAATTGTTAGGGATTTCAAAAGATGTCTCTACTAAAGAGTTGAGTTTAGAGTCCCTATAAGAAATAGAGTCGTGGCATGTCATCTATTTTCTGTCCAAAACAGAGCGGTAAGCTTCAAAATTAATTATCACATATTTGAGTAAATATTTTTGAGTAGTTATATAATTATTGTTAATAAGTTATGAATTATTGAACAATTAAAAGGTTTTAATTTAATTATTATTCTTTCTAGATTAAACTAGGTAAATGATTTTTATTAATATTTAATGTATTTCCAATGTATTTTACGCAAATTTTGGACAGCAAATGCCGGAACCAATCAGCGTTCAGCACACATGTCACAACTCTATTTATTATAGGGACTCTAGTTGAGCTATGTATCCTATACCTTCGATACTAAAAAGAATATTTACAAACATATCCATTACAAAATTAATACATATTGTACATTAAAATACGTTAATTTTTAAAAAGTAAGAAAAATTCTTCATATTTTACTTATTACTTACCAAAATAATATAAGTATTTATAAAATAAGTAATTAATAATACAGCTGAACTTTTTTTTATGCGGTCTTTTTTTGTACAATTTTTTTTATGCGGTTTGTAAAAAAATGGCCATTAAAATGCATAATGTGAATCAAAATCACGAGACAGTAAGAAACTTAAACAATTACTATAATAACTTTCTTTGATAAAAATACTTTTTAACGACTTTTAAGCATTTAATCAATTCATTGCATAAGAACATAAATTATTGCATCATTTAATTTTTTTTTACACGTGTATTTTTCAAAATTTTCATCTACTTAATAAATTTCTAACACTGACTGACTGACAGACAACGCACAGCCTAAACCGTTGGGTTTAAAAGAATGAAATTTTGCATAGGAGTTCCCTATGTGACGTAGGTGAGCACTAAGAAAGGATTTTTGAAAATTCGTCCCCTAAGTGGGTTTAATAGGGAATGAAAATTTGTATGTAAATTCTTTATTTTTGAAGTTAGTGATATTAAAAATATGTTACTATGGCTATGAAAATAAATATTTAATGAATCATTAACTTTGACTGATAGACAACGGACAACCTCAACTGTTGAGTTTAGAGGGACGAAATTAAGCACAGGACTTATGAAAATTGGCGTTTAGGCTTCTATTTATAAATAAAAGTCAGTTGTTTCTGGAAATTTATTCCCTAGGGCGTTAAAACAGAAAATGAAAGTTCATATGGGAAGTTCATCGTGGATATTGATTTAGGCTTTTGAAAAACATTAAAAGTGAACACAAAGTGAGTACCTAATAAAGAGATATTGTCGATGGGCAATCCCATTGGGTATACGGCTAGTAATATTATAAAAAGGAAATAAAATGTTCCTACGTGTAAATTAAGGCTTTATCTTGTTTATAGAAGCAACTTCTAAGGAAATTTCTAAGTTTTGAGCGTTTTGAGTGATGTTTTTTCGATGAAACTGTTTTTATGCGGTCCCGACCAACCGCATAAAAAAAGTTTCTTGTACAATCTGGATCGAACTATACCTATTTATAGCTATTTATGATATTTTTGAATATATTTTTTTTTTTGTGCGGTTTTTTTATGCGGTCCCCTCCACCGCACAAAAAAAGGATCAACTGTACTTGTTTGATAGTTTAAAGAAAAAAAAATATTAATACAACTAAATAAAATTAAAAATTTGTAATTCCTTTTGACAAAACAGTTCAAACAGTCTATTTACTATTTAACTTTTTAAATTACAAGGTTAAAAATGAAATATTCGTTAATGCGCATGTCTAGAATTTGAAATACTTAGTCTGTAGAAAGAATTTCAAAAACCAATTCAAGTGAGTTCAGAATTAGATTTAAATACTTGATGGAACACGGAATTTGAAACTTTGTGTAAACTAGTATTACAATTCTTCCTAATTGGAACAGTAAATTATGCGCATGCTCATTAAAACGAGAATTAATTGAAGTGTTTGTTGGAACATACCTTTAGACGAGAGTACAGTCGGATTCTGTATAACACGGATCTTATGTTACAGATAATCAAGCGCATTTGCATAAATTGAACGTATTCGTAGTTTAGCGTCAATCAACAACACAGTAAACGGCCATGGTGGATTACTACCGTGTGCTGGAAGTATCGAAAGGAGCGTCAACCACCGAAATCAAAAAAGCGTACGTATCATTTCGTCAATATTATTGCCATCTAGCGTCAGTTTAAAATAAAACTTGGAGTTTCTGTCAAATTAATTTTACTTCCAAGACTAATAAAGTAGCGGAAACATTGTGATCACTTTTGAAAAATTAAAAAATTTTTCCTTCCAAAATAAAATTTTCTACGCACATTTTACGTTTTAGAGCGTCCTGAACAATTTTGGTTTGGTCTGTCTGTGTGTCGTCAGTTTGCATCAAGTGGCATAACTTCTGAACTATTCGATTATTTTTAATGAAATTTTCAGAAATTATACAGTTTGGTTCTTAGATGGTCCCGTATGAATTTAATCGAAATCGGAGTAACGGTAGCTACGTCTCTACCATGTCATTCCATTAATATACTAAATTGCACCAAGTGGCATAACTTCTGAACTATTCAATTCTTTTTTATTAAATTGTCAGAAATTATGCAGTCTGGTTCGTAGATGGTCCCCTACAAATTTCATTGCATTCGGAGTAATAGTATCCACGGTGCTACCATGAAGTCCCATTAAACCATGAAGTCCCATTAAATATCAATAGTTTATTTACTGCTAGTCCCACTTCACTTAATTTTTGATGAATCGTTTTGTTTATTTTTATTAATTTATATACCTATATTAAATTATACAAAGATATATTGGGCATTAAATTACCAAGTTGCTTTTACGAGTACGAGGAAGCTGTGTGCCACACCCCATTGGCAGCGTATTTTTTTTAATAATTGGCGCTGAAAAGATCATGCGCGCGCCTCTAGTGGCGAAATTAGAAACGGTATCAGATAGAATGGCTTTAAATTTTACCACTAGAGGCGCGAGCGAGAATCTTTGCGACGCCAGTGAACTTTAATTTGTTACTGTTTATTAACACTTTACAGTCCTAGCACACGACATGTGTGTGATACCCAATCGTGGAGGCCGATCGCGATCAGTGATCACACATGTGTGTGTGATGGTATCGCGGACGAGTATTGGCCGGTAACATGGATAACATACTCTCAGGGTGATGGTTTCTCTAAGTCTAAACGTATAGACGGATAACATAATACATATAATTTTTAATTTTTTTTATCACTATTATTATTGATATCGTTTTTATTTTTATTTTTTCAAAATTTTTTCTTATTAAAAAATGTGTGTGTTCGCACATGTTGAATTATTTCGTGAATTTATTTAGTTTTTTTTTTTTTAAATTGTTTAAAAATATTGGCCACCCCTGGGGTAGTTTACTGCATAGAGTACGGACTGTATAGTGTTAATAGGGGCTTATGATAGACTCAAATACAACCGTTTTCATACTTTATTCATTTTGAATATTGTAATTACAGTAGAACCTCTGTTAATCGGACAGTTATTTCACGCGAAATTTTCTTTTAAATCAAATACCCCGAAATTCTACACTAAATTTGTTGCAGACTTATACAGAATTATCTATTTTCATATTTAAATGTATTTAATTTTCGGGTGAAATTCTGTCCGGTTAACAGAGATTCCACTGTAACTGTAATTACAATAGCAAGGCCGTAACTAGATCTTCAGGGGCCCCGGGGCAGAAAGTACATTCGGCGTCCCGACGCCGCCCCGGGAAAAAACAAAAAATTCCGCCCAGTGGCAAAAGACGGCGACTTTTTTTTACCGCCCTTAAAATTTGCCAAGAAATTTAGAAATTTGGAATTTCTTGTATGCTCTTGAGGGGGCCCTCTTAGGCTGGATGCCCCGGGGGCAACACCCCAGCCTAATTACGGCCCTGTACAATAGTCAAATTTAAAATTCAATTCATGGCGCCACTATCGGTCATGTTCGATTCCTATAATTCCAGATTATTGACAATAATTTTTTTTTTTAAAGCTTTTATTTAACTTGCTATGTTAGTATGTTAGTTTAGATCAAATCTTGGAATCAAAATTTAGACAACTTCTAATTGAGCTAGAGGTTCTTTCAAATTTTGCATACGTGTCTAACCTTGATGACAATGCAATATTGTATAATTAGTTTTGCCCTAAATCGATCCAAACCAAAATTGTTGATTTTTAGTTCTATGCAATTTTTTTGACATTTCGAATTGTCAAATATTGTCCATTGATTTTATATTGCAATTTTCTGTTTCCATAGTTATGTTTGATTAGGGTAAATTAACCGATTAAAATGTAGGTAAAAAAATTACTTCTTTAATTTTTTTTTTAAATTAATTGTGATCAATGACTAAAAAGTAGAAAATAAATTAAAGTAAAAAAATGTTTTTTAAGAAAAAGCTTTTAGTTAAAAATGGGCTAAAAAAAAATAAAATAACTTTTGAGTGAAGTTTGAAGCAATATGCAACATAATTTATAAAAGCTTGAGGCGTTTAATTAAGTTTGGTAAGTACTGAAAAGTAAAATAGCTACACTTATATCCAAAACAGAAATAATTAATGATAACGCCTCAAGCTTTTATAAACTATGTTGCATATTGCTTCAAACTTCACTCAAAAGTTATTTTATTTTTTTTAGCCCATTTTTAACTAAAAGCTTTTTCTTAAAAAACATTTTTTTACTTTAATTTATTATTATTATTATTTTTTTTTTTTTGTTTCAGTTACAGAAAATTAGCTCTACGATGGCATCCCGATAAGAATCCAGAAAATTCCGAGGAGGCAAATAAACGATTTAAGGAAATATCTGAAGCCTATGAAGTATTATCAGACGGTAAATATAATTATGTTTTAATTAATATTGCATATTTGATTCGTAAGGATCATTTTATTAAGTAAGAGTTCGCATTTTTATGGACTTTTACTGTACTATTGTATCTGTTAATTACAAAGGTCGATGATTTCACGCCTTCAGAATGTCTCAAAGCAATATATTGTTGAAAAATATGTCCTGTTGGTCGAGCAAATTTGTTCTTGAAAAACTGTAAATTAAAAACGGCACTTTGAGTAATTACTTATACAAATAATAATTTATTGAAAAATGCTCCAATTTTATGCTTCGGCCATTCTTAAGCCGTGAATCATTTGCATTAAGTTCATTTTTATTACATAAAGAATATTTGGACACTTTTATTTGCAGTGCTAAGTAATTTTGCACATTAGTTTCACCTTCATCTCATTTTATCAATGAATTTCAACATTTTCAGAACATAGTAAGTTGGTGCTGCTATAATACGCCGTAGTTTTTGTAGCGAACTTACCCAATTTTCAGTGAACACGTTTGGCAACCGATCTATTTGAAGACGTTAGTTAAAATAGATCGATTTTCACCTAATTTTTTTGACATTTGGTCAATGATATCTCCAGACCTATTAGTTTCTGGAATTATTGCTGTTTCAAAAATTTAAAAAAAAAAAATTGGTTCTCGTCAATTTTTTTTAGATGCCGAAAATTGTCGAAAAATTCAAACTTGGTTGGAGGGTGGACACTAATGGTCCACCAAAACAAAATTTTTTCCCCCAAAATGTCGAAATATTTTTAAAATTTTGAAGTAGGTTAAGACTAAGTAGTACACGTTCAATCAAAATCGATTTTTTCAAAATGGCGTTACCGTGGGTAGAAGTGACACTATGAATTTTCCTACCTAACTTAAATTGAGAGACGAAATTTCGAAAAATTTTATAAGTTTGTCTTCGGTAACTTATTTTTAACTCTTCTAATGATTAAGACGAGGTAACTCGTCCTGCAATATGGCGGTTCAAATGGCTTTGATATGTACAATATATTCACTAGTATAAGTACCGCCATCTGTGACAGATTTTTCAAAACACGGTATAATTGTAAGTAATGTTCAATTTTGTCAACATAGTTTAGTATAATTTCTATTTTGAAAATTTCTAGGGTGTCATTTTTTGATGTTGGCATCTCTGATTTTTTTTTATAACCTTAAAATTATATATTGTACTTGTCATTGACATTTTAAGATAAAAAAATTTTCTTTATGGTTAAAAGGTCCCTACCCACGTCTAAAATTTAAAATATGCCCCTCATAAACGTTTTCAACGTTAAAACACCTTTTTAGAGCATTATTATGGTTAATTATTAGCAAAACTAGTTAAAATTCGAGTTTTTGAAAATTAACAAATTGGTAGAATGCGTACTATAGTAGCACCATTTAAATATTCTTTGTGTAGTAACTTACAATTGTATATTGAAAGTTTAAAAGCACGTCTATTTTATGATTATTTTGCGCTTAATTTGTTATTTGTTGCTTTCAAAAATTTGTAGCAAAAATTATGGAAAAATTTAATTGCAGTGTTTCTCAGTCCAATTACAGTGAGTCAAAAAAAAAAAAATACCCCTTTCGCAGCATCCTGCATGACATAGTGAATTTTTGTTTACAAAGATTAGTTTTTCTCGGAAACTAGTTGACATATAATAATAGTTTAACGACCTTTTTTATGTGATTTTTCCTCCTCTTTTCAATGGCGTAAAAAAAAATTCGCAAAAATTTTTGAATAAGGGGAAAATTTGGCAAAAAACTAATTTTTTTCACGAAAAATGCCTCAAAAACCATGTCCCGGGCATCGGACGTGTCTGGCTAACGAACTTGTCCAACGGTTTGGGACTTTCAACCAATATTTTTACCAAATTTCATAAAAGTAGGACATTTCGTTCGAGAGTTATCGTACGGACATACATATACCCTGTTCCAAATACAATTGATCATGAGTCAAAGTTAAATAATTAAATAATTCTTATATTCAAAACAAATCAATCTTTTATTCTTTTTTAAAAATAAACTGCAGTTCTAAAATTTACGTAAGTGCAATAATGAAAAAGATAAAGCCAAGAAAACGCAAATTATTTAAATTCATAAATGATGAAGCATGGTTAAATTTAAGTGAAATGAACCATACATATATATGTATATATACCTCTTTTCAGATAAAATTGATCATGAGTTTTCGTTAAAAAATTAAATAATTCTTATATTCGAAACAAATCGATCTTCTATTCTTTTCTAAAAATAAACTGCAAATTTAAAATTTACGTAAATGCAGTAATAAAAGAGATAAAGCCAAGAAAACGGAAATTATTTAAATTCAAAGTTACAAAGCATGGTTAAATTTAACTGAAATAGACCATAAATATGCATATTATATAAATTTCAGTGAATAGTCCCGGATTCAAGTCGCATCATGACAGTGGCCGTAATAGCTGAATTTTCGAAAAAATTGCATGTTTACAAAATTTACTTCAAAAAAGAAAAAAAAAAAAAAACAAAGTTACGATAATTTTTTGATATTTGACGTAGACCTTATTCAGCAAAATTTTATTTTAAACCAAAACAAAATTTTTGTGAAATTATGTTTACATAATTATTTTCAAGGTGTCATAATTATTTATGTTTAAAATGAGTTTAAGGTCTTGACTTTTATAATAATTTTCACTTTTCAAAAATTTCATTGCAAAAGCAATTATTTACACGCAATGTCTAGCTTAATCAGCGACGTCTGATGCTTCTTCGAATAGAGATTAAAAATAGACAAACTCGTTTTACTAGTATTGAAAAGAAAAAAAAACTTGAAGAAAAAGCGCGTGGGAAAGTAATCTCATCGTGACATTTTTTAAACTGGATTTTAGCGAATCTTCGAACGGAAATTGTGCTATTACAGCGGGCGTTGTGGTGAGATGCCTAAAATCACGTACATCAAAATTTATATACATATATATGTATATATGTATATATGTGTCCGCACGATAACTCTCGAACGAAACGTCCGATCTTGACGAAATTTGGTGAAAATGTTGAAAATCCTAAACCCTTGTATGAGTTCTTCAGCCAGATACGTCCGATGCCCGGAACTGGATATTTTGAACATCTTTTTCTAGCAAAAATGAGTTTTTCGAAATTTTGAAATACTTTTGAGGTGATGGATTGATTATGGAACGGGACTGTACATACTGGTATACAGTGGGAGTGTGGGTCATTGTATATAAAGTAAATGGGTATAAAGAAGGTTTTTGATTTGCGGAGGATGTTGACAATTTTCTTTTGACTCACTGTAATATTTTTACATTTATAATTTTGACTGGAACTTAATATGGTGTTTTAACTCTTCGTAAGCCAACGACAAATATGTTGAAACTCACTAAAAATTAAAGACATAGTAATTTAACACGTTCACTGCCACCGGCTGACTGGACTAAAGAGAAAAAAAAAAACGTGAGCAGCACAGCTTGATCACTAGCGTCGAATTTGCACCTCAACTTTGAATTTTTCAATCTTTTTTTATTGTGTAAATATTAAAAAAAATTTCAGCCCCTTAGGTTAATTAGGAGGCTTTAGGAGTATCAGATCCTCCAAAAAAAAACATGAAATTTTAGCATAAAAACGATGGGCGAAAAGTTGAAACCCCCAAAAGGCACACTCTGGATACTGACTCAATTTATATATAAAATTTCAGCTCCCCTAGGCTTACTTGAGGAAGGTGTAGGCGTGTCAAGCACACCCTGATGCTAATTCAATCAGTGTGAAAAATTTCAACCCCTTGGGTTTACGCTGGGGAGCTGTAGGCGTGTCAAACCCCCCAAAAAGCATGAAAAAATTACTAAAATAAAAAGACAATTTTTACTTTGCTAATACCACTTTATTTAAAGTTTTTAAATGTCTGTAACATGTTTCGGCCCGTATGGCCATTAACGAACAGTACTGGTCACAGCCATACGGGTCGAAACATGTCACAGACATTTAAAAACTTTAAATAAAGTGGTATTAACAAAGTAAAAATTGCCTTTTTATTTTAAAATGGAATATCATAAAGTAACGCTCAAATCTATCAAAAAAATTACTAATTCATCAAAAACAATCGAATAGTTCAGAAGTTATGCCACTTGGTGCAATTTGGTGACACATAGACGGACCGACTGACAGACACGAAGCCAAAAGAAGCTTTAAAATGTAAAATGTGTGTTAAAATTTTTATTTTTTGGGGGAAAAAAATTTATATTTCAAAGGTGGATTACAATGCTTCCGCTACTTTAGAAGTCTTGGAAACAAAATTAACAAAAAATTGTTTTACCTTTTGAGAAAAACTGGCTTACAAAGGGTTAAAAATACGATTAACATGTTTTATCAGGTTTCACTGTACGTTAAGAAGAAACCGTGACTTTCATAAAATCAGCTTTGAAATATGTACTATAACTTTCAAAATTTACCAGGTACAACAATATACGTTCTCATTCAAATCAAACTCAACTTTCTGACTTTCTCAAAAAATTTTTTTAAAAAAAAAAAGCTAACGACTATTCTAATTTGTTTTATTTTGTGATTGTGCGCACTTGATATACTTATATATTGATACTGAGAATACTGTACAGAATCGAAACGAAAAATTTACGATGTGAATCGCCAACGAAAATCCCAGGACCGGCATCAGCATAGTTTCGCTCAACAGCACCAACGTACCTTTAGAGGTTTCTTTGATACGGCATCCCCCTTTCATCGAAATTTTTTTGGTAGATACAAATTTATGAAACAATCCGCTTTGTGCACTAACCACAAAACCAAATCGACTTCATTGTGATATATCTTGTTTTTGCATGCATATCCTTCCTATTAACCATAATCGAATGCTACGCGAAATGCTTTTTATTACGCTTGACATGCCCGAATTTTCGGAAGGAAAACAGTTTAAATGTTTTTTCACACGTTTAAGGGAAATTTTACGAAAAACTAAATATTCTAAAATGTTTTTTGATTTTAGATAAGAAAAGACGTATTTACGATCAGTATGGCAAAGAAGGGTTAATAGGTAACACGGGCGGACATAGATCTAGGGGTTCAAGATACGAAGACGATTATGATATACAGTTTGGATATCCATTCGTGTTTCGTGATCCCGAGGATGTATTCAGGGAATTCTTCCAAGATTCGCCGTTAGCAGATTTATTCCCAGGTAAGTAAGACATCGAGGAAATCATTTGCATTGACTAGAACGGTGATATTAGCGACAAAATGTTGTGTAGGCATGAACGGACATCATGGCAGATCTCAACGACATGGCGGTAGCACACGTAGTTCTCATCCACAAAATACACTTGCATCGTCATTCTTCAATCCGTTCGGCGGTCTCGGTCTCGGTTTCAACATGATGGATGACATCTTTGGAGGCGCTGCTGGCGGTTTCACATCGTTCTCATCGATTAATAGTAGTTTCGGAGGTGCAGGAGGTCCAGCGGTTAAACGTACCTCAACATCGACAAGATTCGTAAGCGGCAAGAAAATCACCACTAAAAAGTAAGTTAATCGGATGTTTCATAAAATTCGCAAAAAAGTCAAATATTCGTTAAAAAACGGGCGGTTTATATTTTTATTGGTAGATAGCAGCACTTAACAATTATTTTTAAATATCAAAGTACAGGTGAACTATTTTCTTAATGCGGTCTTTCTTTGTGCGATTTTTTAAAAAATGGCCATTAAAGTGCATAATGTAAATCAAAAGTAAAAGAAAATAAGAAACCTAAACATTAATTGTAATAATTTACTTTGATAAAATTACTTATTGGTGGTTTTTAAGTATTTAATTTACTCAGTATATTGCATAAGTATATAAATTATTGCATCAATTCAGTTTTTTTATAAATGTATTTTTCATAATTTTCATAATATTATAAAAATGAAATAAAATGTTCTCATGTGTAAATTAATGTATTATCTTGTTCAGAATAGCAACTTCTAAGCAAATCGTGAGGTTTTGAACGTTTTGAGTTATGTATTTTCTATGAAACTTTTTTTATGCGATCTCGATCCATCGCATAAAGAAAGTTATTTTTTTACAATCTGGAGCGAACTATAACGCGCGATAACTCTCGAACGAAACATCTTATTTTTACGAAATTTGGTGAAAACGTTGAAAGACCAAAAATTTTGGATCAGTTCTTCAGTCTAATACGTCCGATGGTCGGAACATGGTTTTTTGAGCATTTTTTGGGAAAAAAATTAGTTTTTCGTCAAAATTGTCTCAAGCTTAAAAGTTTTTGCTACATTTTTTTACACCACTGGAAAGAAAAGAAAAAATCATATACAAAAGGTTTTTGAATTATTTTTCTTTGTAAACTGGTTTCCAAGAAAAACTAATTTTTATAAACGAAAATTCGCTAAGTTATGCAGGATGCTGCGACAGGGGTATTTTTGTATTTTCTATTAGGTCGTGGTGCATTGGACACGCATTTAGCAAGTTTCTGTTCTTCAGTGGACTCAACAAAAAAAATTTTAACCGTCATTTTATAATAAAATTAATTTAATGCATATTTATTAATTTATTGAAAATTATTTTCTTTTTTGATTCATTTCAGAATAATGGAAAATGGTAAAGAAACTGTGATGGTGTACGAAAATGACGTTCTCACTTCAAAGACTGTAAATGGAGTTCCCCAATCGCTAACATATAATAGCTAAAGAAAAAAAAATTCGATTTCATTCGACAAAAATAAAATTTAAAAACAAAAAAAAAAAAAAAACAACACAGTGAAATCAGAATTTATTACTGTTTCGCTCAGAATGTACACGTTCTGGCCGAATTTTTAGTTTACAATTTATTTAATTTAACCGATAATTATGATGACATATAATTAACATAATTAAAAAAAATATATATATAATTTTTTTGTAACATTGATAAAATTAAAATCAATTTCAACAATCTGCTGTTTTTTTAACACAAATAGGAGGAATATCGTCAATATGAGTTCCATCAGCATCATCTGTCGCCATTCAAGAGTATTTATTTCGAAAAATAATTGTCATTAAATGTAATTTAATTGTGCGTGTTAGATATGTAGGGAATTTATTTTTGTTCAAATTACATACAGGAAAATCAGTGTAGTACTTAAAATATTCAATCGGCTTGTTTTAATTTTAAGATCTGGTTGATTATAGTTTTGTTTTTTTTAATCTTCATTCCAAAATTCGAATTGTAATTCACTAATCACAGTGTCAAAATGAACAGTGACTCTATCTAGTATGTATGTAGCGAAGTAAAAATTTTAAAACAAAAAAATAAATATCACTAAACTTGTTCTTTTAATCGTTTACACATTACATGTTGATCAGTTATAATGTATTAATGCAATTCAGAAAGAAATAAAAAATATTGCTATTCAAATAATTTGTATTTTTTAAAATCTCTAATTTACTTACAGTATTCGGTCAGTGATTATAGAAAATTAATAATACGTATTTAAAAATATTCATTGGAAGCCTTATGGGTCATACACAATCAATGAAATAACGAATAAGAAATAAGAAGTATGCCATCTAGTGACGTTGAATGGAACTGTAACGTAACTGCGCATAGGTATATGTATTTAGGTATTTTTGTACATCAAAATTCATGAAAAAATAACGTTCGTGATGACTTTTTTGTCACTAAAGTGAAAAAAAATCACGAATTTTGACATACAAAAGTACCTACATATTTATATCTATGAGCAGTTACGTTAAAGTTCCACTCAGCGTCACTAGATGGCATACTTCTTATTCCTTATTTCATTGATTGTGTAGACACCCTTAAAAATGGTATATGTCATGTAAAAAATTACACAGATTTCAGTGGTACAAAATATACACAAGTTTTTTTTTGCTATTTTTAGTTTTTCCGGGCATTAAGTTTCCATATTGGGCATGTGTATTCCATTAGTTGCAAGTTTTTTATTTTTAGGACTCCGAAGAGACACTTCGAAGTCCTTATGGGACTGTATTTTGGTTAAAATAAGGTGCTGTCAACTCGCACTTCACGAACATTTCTATGGGAGTTTGGGAATGGGATTTGTTTATTACAAACATAAACAAATTTAAGCACTAATCTTGGACGTAGCTGCTAATTATTTAATAATCGAATTAAAAATTAATTAGATCTTTTGTTAATTTCTAAAATTTCCTTTTTTTTAGGCTATGTAGCCCACCTAGGGATATTTCCTTTGAGCGTGCCACTGTCCTGAAAAATGCCACGCTAGTGTGGTTTTATAAAAGCGGACAAACATAGCCAAATCATAATAAAAATTTCGTTGTCAGAACCATGAAATTTTAAAAAGGTTACCACTGGTTAAAAATAAATATATTTTTAGAAAGTATTGCCGGTATTGCAGATTTATTTGTTACGCGAGCGCCTCTGGTGGTAAAATTAGATGTATCAAGTAAAACAATAATATACGTATATTTTTAAGTGGCGATAGAAATATAGGTAATTTATTACCTAAAACTATGTGCGGATTTCAAAAACTTTTTTTATCTTATTAGAAACAAAATTATTCTAGCTTGAAATAGTTAAAAACAGTTTAAAAAAATTGTTTCCAATTTGTACCATTACAGTCTGCGTAATTTGTTACATGATATGTGTCATTTTTAAAGTGCGTAATTTATTAAAATGTTTGAGTGACTATACTCTGTTATATCATGACGCAATACGCGACACAAAACCTAGTTACTAGTACAAAGAATCTTGACGCCTACGCACGTTTAGTTTTATTGTACAGTTATTTTGCTCAGTTATCACAATATTTCGTTCAGTATTTATAGTTTTATTACAGTAGGACACCAGTTTTGTTAAGACTCACGAAAAAAAAACGCACATTAACTCAGGATTCCGTAGTTACTGTTTTTCGGAATAAGAATAGATAATTGTGTGACAGTGTTAATTATTTGTGTACCCGTTCGCAGTACGTGTTACTACGAGAGTCAATTACAAGATAATTTTCTTCCCTATATCTCGTTTTTTTCGTCTAAAAAAATTTCCAAAATTGGTGCTCTACTGTACTGACTGTATGTATTTTATTTTGTAGCTACAATAAACCTAAATTGGATAGATTTTAGTTAGTTTTTAATTATCATTAAGCAGTAGTGGTAATGAGAGAATCAAAAATTTCAAAACATTAACATTTTATTTAATTTTTTAAAAATCATTTACAGTAAAAAATATTTAATATCTATAAAATAAATTGTAATATTTATTTTTTAATCTATACAGATTTGAGATCTACATATACTCTAATGTTTCCCGAACCTGTATACATAAAGTACGTTTACACTTTACACTATTTAATCTTTGTTAAATGTATATAACAAAATTGCTTCATTTTAATGTAAAATCAAATTCAATCTGAATGAAAAATAAATATTATTCTTTAAATTGGATATACTTTTGTATATCATTTCGAAGTTTCAAAATTCTGATCGCTTCCATTACAGGTAACTTTTTAACTCCAATTTCTTGAAGAACTCCGGGTTTATTTTTTTCTTGATCACTTTCCAGCGCATCCAGTAACAAAATGGCGGAACTTGTATTCAATGTCAATAACGTACATGCTTCTTTAATTCTAGAAATTTGACGTAAAAATTTCAGTATTACTGAAAACCAAACCGAAAAATATTTTATACTAACGATTTAAAATACGTTTCCGGTTTTGGCGTGTACTGTGCAAATAACGGAAATAAATTTCTCGTTAAATCATAGTTGATTTGTAGGGCACCACCTTCGCTGAACGTGTTTTGTAAGATTAATTCATCGTAGAAGAAATCATTTAATTGTTTTGCAATTTTTCGCCAGACGTCAGTGAATACGGTCGGCGCTATCAATTCCTGTAACTCGTGTAATCGTGTGGTCAAAATTTGAAACATTGGACACGCTGATGTGGTTAGTGAAAAACTGAGAGTATCTCGAACGGCTGGCATGTCATTCCACCTTAAAAAAAATGTTTTTTTATTAATTTTTCTACCGTAAAACGGCGTTCATCGGAATTAATAAGTAAGTGGGAACAAAATCAATAATTTCTTCAAAATAACAAGTAGTTACAAGATGGTTGTATCTAAGTTTGTCATAAATTACTGTACCAGTAAATAATGACAAATAGATTTAATTAACGTTAAAACTGGTAAGATACCAAAAAGGAAGGGTCAGCGAAAGAATTAGATCGTCAAAAGTTATTGAAAAAGATGGTAAATTTCGAAACTTAATTTTTTTTATTTATTTAAAAAAAAAATGTACAATTACACCACAAATCCAATTTTGTGTCGGTGGTCCAATTCAGTGGTCGGTGCAAATTTAAGGGGAAGTACGTAAAATCGGAAGATCAGGGGCGTCGGTAAACTTTTGTTTCGGGGGTTGGTAAATATTATTTATCTAAATTTATTTAAAACAATATTATGTTGAGACAATTTACACTTAAAATTCGGTTGTGTCGACAAAGGAAATCGAATGTTATACTAATGAATATGAGTGACGACTTTTAGAAAACTGTCGAAAAATTCATCAGCGTAAAAGACGCCAAATAGCGGAAGCTGACAAAAATTCTAGAATATTCTACTCGTGAACTGGCGAAGATCCCAAAAAAAAATTTCACTATTGAATTGGGCACTAAAAATCAAATTGAGCAGCGCATTTTGACAAAAATTTTAGAATGTTCTATTCGTCAGCTAACAAAGATATCGAAAAATCGATTGCACCATTTAATATCGGTCATCGAATAAAAGACGGAATAGCACATTTTGATAAATGTTCTAGAATATTCTATTCATCAAATAGCAAAAATTGTTTGTCAGAATCGGACATTTGGTTTACATTATTTTAATTTCGGTTGGACAATTAAGTGGTGCAGTAGATTTTCCAATATCTTTGTTAGTTGACGAATAGAATATTCCAGAACATTTGTCAAAATGTGTAATTTGACCGCTTTTTCAATGGACAATTAAATGGTATAATTGATTTTTCAATATGTTTGTTTGCTAGTTGACAAATAGAACATTCTAGAATTTTTGTCAAAGTACACTGTTTAATCTCATTTTTAATGACCAAAAAGAAGGGGTGAGAAGGAACAAGGAGCAGTTCCATTGATCTCCGTGAGGTGAATAGGAATACCCAAATTTTTAGGTTTTCGGACTAAACAAAATGGAAATCGACTTTTAAAATGGTAAAAATAAAATAATTCTGTTTCATTCCGTTTTACGGTATCAAATTAAAAATATATAAAGCAAACCTGTCGTGACGATACGCTCGACTTCGCGCTTTTACGTCGAGAACCACAGCTTCAGTTAAAGTCATAATTAAATCGTCTTTCATGTGTCCATAAAGTGACAAAATTTCATCAAATACGGACCCGTTTTCGTCATACAACTCATCATTTTTCAAATTTACACCAAGCGAAGACACTCCATGCGTAAATTGATATTTAAAATAATGAAGATTTATAAAATGCTAAAAAATGGGATTGGTATAGTAATCGCCAGTAAAAAATGAATGTTTATTTGGTGATGTTTTTGTTTGCGAGTACTGTACTTACGATTGTCTCACTCCATTCAGTCAAAACTTCAATAATATAATTAACGGTGTTTAGTATAAATGATAATTTTATAATAATATTTTCATCGACGGTGTCGTGCCAAATTTGTAAAAGTCGTATTCGAAAATCATCCAGCAGGTCCAACTGTAAACTGAGAAATTGTAAACGATGTCCGGGTTGCGGCAGAAGTTGATATCGTTCCGTCATCGCTGTCAATAACGAGATAAATGAATTTGCACATTCGGTGATTTTTAAATCATCCGCTTCCAATATTAAATTATTCCAAGCCGTGGGTGACATAAATATGGCGTCCATTTTTTCCAATGCATCTATAAATAAATTAAAGTAAAAAAATGTTTTTTTAAGAAAAAGCTTTTATTTAAAAATGGGCTAAAAAAATAAAATAACTTTTAAGTGAAGTTTGAAACAATATGCAACATAATTTATAAAAGCTTGAGGCGTTATCATTAATTATTTCTGTTTTAGATATAAGTGTAGCTATTTTACTTTTCAGTACTTACCAAACTTAATTAAATGCCTCAAGCTTTTATAAATTATGTTGCATATTGCTTCAAACTTCACTCAAAAGTTATTTTTTTTAGTCCATTTTTAAATAAAAGCTTTTTCTTAAAAAACATTTTTTTTTTACTTTAATTTATTTTCTACTTTTTAGTCTGATTACAATTAATTTTAAAAATAATTAAAGAAGTAATTTTTTTACCTATATTTTAATCGGTTATATTACCCTATACAAACATAACTATAGAAACAAAAAATTGCAATGTAAAATCAATGGACAATATCTGACAATTCGAAATGTCAAAAAGTTGCACGAGACTAAAAATCAAAAATTGTGGTTTGGGGCGATTTACGGCAAAACTAATTATACATTATTGCATTGTCATCAAGGTTAGACAGATATGGAAAATTTGAAACCTCTAGCTCAATTAGAACCTGTCTAAATTTTGATTCCAAAATTTGATCTAAACCAACATACTAACATAGCAAGTTAAAAAAAAAGCTTTTAAAAAAAAGTTCTGAGTGTTGATATCCTGGGCTGGAACCACCAATTGTGACCTTTGAATGAAATCTTAGATAAGTCTTAGGGTTCAAATTTTATCAAAAACATTTTACAATTCTATCGCACATGTGTGCGATGCTACCGCGGATGGGTATTGGTCGGTAACACACTCTCTGTGTGATCATTTCACATATAACAATTTTTGGTTCCGTAGTCGAACTTCGAACTACGGAACTTATGGATTTGCGTTTTTTTCAAAATTCGTGTTGTGTCAACTCGTACTTTATCAGTTTTTCTTAAATGACAATGTAATATTACTCTTTTTTCTATAGGAAATTTATTGTTTGTTTTTTTTTTTTTTTATATTTTTTTATCACTTTATGGTTATTGTATTTATTTTTATTGCTTTTTTTTATTAAAAATGTGTGTGTTCGCACATGTTGAATTATTTCGTGAATTTATAGTTGTTTTTTAGCGAATTTTCAGAATGGAATTCAGCTATTAAAGCCACTGTCATGGCGCAACTTGAACCCGGGACTATGGCAGAAATTTGTTTTGAGATCCCTAGAAATCTAAAATAACATTCACTAAAATTTATATATGTATATATGTCCGCACGATAACTCTCGAACGAAATGCCTTACTTTTACGAAATTTGGTGAAAATATTGGCAATTCCAAACCGTTAGATAAGTTCGTTAACCAGACACGTCCGATGCCCGAAACATGGTTTTTTTTGGCAATTTTCGTGAAAAAAAATTAGTTTTTTGCCAAAATTTCCCCTAATTCAAAAATTTTTACATTTTTTTTACACTATTGATTCGAGGAGGAAATATCACCCAAAAAAGGTCTTTAAACTATTATTCTATGTCGACTAGTTTCCAAGAAAAACTAAATTTATAAATGGAAATTCGCTATGTTATGCAGGATGCTGTGACAGGGGTATTTTTATTTAATTCTTTAAAAATGTTACCGGCTTTTGGAAAAGTTTACTGCGTGGACGTGCGAACTTTAAAATGTTAGCAATAAACTTATAGCTTGAAAGTGATTATATATACTTTATGACATAAGAATGAATTTCTTATTTTTGTTCAAATTAATTACTAAAATGATTTCTTATAGATTTATTAGTGGAATTTTAATAACTTTGAGACAATTTTTTAACGAAATATTGCCTTTACATAACTATGGTGTCACAGCTAGGCTACACGATTTCACTCAAAGGTCATCTTTTTTTAGTTTCAAACATAAAAACAGATAGCGTTGTTATGAACATACATTTTTTCTCCATATTCAACCACTTTTGTAAGATTGGCGCATGCGTCAATGGTCCTAAACAGCCTGGTTGATTAATTGGATAATTGTACACAGAGCGCAGTTCCCGTTCCATACCCAATGCTTCATCCACACAATGTGAAAACAGTGAGTCATCGTACGCTAAAGATGGTAATTCTTTTTCCAATTTTTCCACACACAGTTGAATTAATGCACGTATAAACTCTACCTACAAAATAAAGAGGATAAATTATGAAATAAATAAAATTTGAAACAAAATCAGGCGACTTTTCTCAAGTCTAAGAATATAAAATAAATATTAAGGGTACTATTTGGTCTAGAATTTTCAAAATTTGCTTCAACAGACAAAATTATCAAGTTTGAACAACCAAATTTAATAATTATAAACCAGATTATGCCTCTAATATTTCATTAACGGAATTTTCTAGTCTGGAGAGAACAAATTTCGGATCTTTTTACGAATTAAAAAACAAAAAAAAAACTATTTATATTTTTACTGACCATTTTTTTTACCGTCTATTTATTGATATTTTAAGAACATATAAAAAAAAAAATGAAAATTTAAGGACTTATAGCAATTTAAATATAGCTATGCAAAGAAAAAAATCAAGTGTTGGTTGACATGATTTGGGGATTTGGAGAAATTTGGTTTGGTTTGGTTTAGAAAAATTATGATTCTGGCAAGAACTACAATAAAAAATATTTAAATATGACATAGGCGTCAATAATTTATTTCTTACTGCTAACAAAAAGATAAAAAAAAGAAATTTTGGAAATTGACAAAACATCTAATTTTTAATTTTATACGGTCGATTATTAAATAATTAGCAGTTACGTCAAAAATTAGTGCTTTAAATTTAATTAAAATTCACATAGTGTTTGAAAAATTATCAAAACTGGATCGGCTGGGACTCGAACCCGGATCTCTTGGTTACTAGCCAAGCGCCTTACCAATTAGGCCACCGACCGTTCGTTCGAGTCACTCCAATTCCGATAATCAATCAAACACATCCTCTCTTAATGCAAGACGCAGTTACATTTTTTAATTTCAAATGTTATCGAGTGCCTGTGAAACATTATTAATGTATGGTGGACTTTGGTCCGTATTTTAAACATACACCAATATTCATATGTTCACTTAATGTCCAGCTTTGGCTGATACTTGAACACTCGATGTACCTTGGCAAATGGCCAATTCATTATGTTGATTAAAATTCACATAGTGTTTGAAAAATTATCAAAACTGGATCGGCTGGAACTCGAACCCGAATCTCTTGGTTACTAGCCAAGCCCCTTACCAATTAGGCCACCGACCGTTCGTTCGAGTGCCACTCCAATTTTGATAATCAATCAAACACATCCTCTCTTTAATGCGAGACGCAGTTACACTTTTTAATTTCAAATGTTATCGAGTGCCTGTGAAACATTATTAATGTATGGCGGACAAGTATCAGCCAAAGCTGGACATTAAGTAAACATATGAATATTGGTGTATGTTTAAAATACGGACAAAAGTCCGCCATACATTAATAATGTTTCACAGGCACTCGATAACATTTGAAATTAAAAAATGCTTTAAATTTGTTAATTTTTATAATAAATAAATCCCATTCCCAATCCCCCATTGAAATGTGACATTGTGATTTGTAGAATGTTCGTGAAGTGCGAGTTGACGCGCCTTATTTTAACGAAAATGTGGTCCCATAAGGACTTCAAAGATGTCGCTTCGGAGTCCTAAAAATCTAAAAATGGCGGCTGTTTAAAAAAAAGAAAAAACAATTTTTAATTTTTTTTATTTTTTAAAAATAGTAAAAATTAAAATTTCGCCATATTTATAGTCCCTACCATAAAGCAACATGTACTGAAGGTACATGCCAAATTCAAAGTCAATTGGATGAATACAAATGTAGTTTCGAGAAAAACGCATTTCAAGTTTTTGAAGTATAATACCTGGTACCGGAACCTACCGTATTAAAATGGCTGTAACTTTATAAATTTTCAAAATTTTTAAACTTCCTTTTGAGGACACATTTTTAAAGGTCAATACTTTCAAAAAATGAAACAAAAAGACAAATTTTAAAAAATTCTAGACTAAAAAATTGTCTTAATTTACCAAAAATTGAAAACAAAATGTCTTCCTTACCCTCGCATTAATATGATGCATTGCCAACCGATTTATGACCGGTTGTATCGTGTTCTGAACGAACTGTTCATGATCACGAATCCACGTCAAAATTTGCGTCATATACCATTCCGGTTTATCCGGCCGATTTGTCTGCTTGTTCCCGTAAAAATGGAACAGGAATCGCCGTCGTAACGGTTTCACTAAAAACGTAATTGGTAACGAGACAGATGGCAAATCTGAACTAAGTGACGAAGTGACGATAAATTTCGAACTCTCTTCGGGTAATTGAATTTGTAACAGATATTCGACATATAATTGTAATTTTTGCAGGTCATCTTTACTCGGTAACGGCGATGTTAGATTTATATTTACGAAAGGCCATTTAATTGTTTTTAAAATTTCATCAAATATCCTAAAATATTAAATTTAATCGATTTGAGCGTTACTTTATGGTATGCCATATTTGATATTGGTAAATAAAAACACATTACTTTGTAAAATACCACTTTTATTGTACCAATTAATCCAGGGGCTGGGAACTATTTAAAATGATTTCATTTTAAATATGTATTTAAAATACAAAATGGCATTTTGCATTTTCTATTTTAAATTAGTTCGGTCAAACCATTTTCCATTTTATATTTAAAATGGAAATTTGAATCCATTTTATATTTAAAATGAAAATGCACGTATACTCAAATTTATGTGTAAACAATATTAATTATAGAACTTGAATTGAACGACTTGAAGTCTAACAAATTGTAAGTTAAATGTAAGTTGATTTAATTGACTCAAATTTTTTATAACTCGAGTTGCAATGTCATTTGAGTTAAATTTGTTACTAGAGTTGCAGTTCTCGTAAATCAAACTTTTCTGACTTAAGTTGTGTACTACTATCTTTAAGACACGTTGATAAGAAATGTTTTTGTATTTCGAGTATATGATTTTCATAATTTTATTTAGAATTGCAGTCGTAGCGTCGTCAAGGTTTGAATACCTCAAGGCTGAATTAAATTTTACAATACTTTTAAGTAACAATATTTTAAGAGTTAAGTTTCGTTTTCATATCATGCAAACTTTACAAAATTTTCTCAAAACACTGCCTTTATGTATTTAATTTCAGTACGTTTGATATTTTCTTAACTTTTTTTTTTGTTTTAATTAATACATATACCGTAAAACCGTCTAGACCCGGACACTTTGCACCAATCTTAAAAGTAAATAATTTCTACATTAACCTGCAACAATAAACATTTGTTCTTGACGTCATTAGAGAGAGAAAAACATCCTCTAAACAGCTGCACCAATAAAAACTACAGATTTCAACTTTTACTATCTCATTTTACAGGATTACTATCCTACAGTTTTTCAAAGAAATAAAATGTGTGTCTAAATTAGACATGTAATTTTCGTCATAATTGTCATTTTGTTTTAGTTTTGATATGTATGTGTTCAGAATTTTATTGCGCATCATTTAATGATGTTTGAAGTTATATTCGATGTATATATAAAAAAATACGTGTTATATACATATATCCGTTTAGACCCGGACACATCAGTTTTTTACACTATGGCCACGATTCACACCAGCTGTAACTCCCACTATCCATACGTTAATATTCCCCCCAGAATTACGCGGTTTATGCCTCCTTCTGGTGTCATATCGTATGTTTACTTCACAGAGAGGCATATGTATTGACCCCTCTCCCTTCCCACAAAATATTTTGAAATCTTTGACAGGTTCAAAGACATCAGACGATATAAAACACTGTCCTAAACCCGACGGGAGAGGTTAGTTTACATGTTATTACATTATTTAAGTAAGTGTCCGGGTCAAGGCCGATTTAGGGTGTAGACCCCGGACACTTACTAATTATTTTTTATTTCTTTTATTTTTACTTATAATGAAACAAATGGGTCATGGATATAACAAATAATATACACTCTTTCTAATGGTAACACTTTTGTTGGTGATATCTATGAAGGAAACATGTATAAATATAAAATTAACCAAAAAATGTAAAAAAGTGTCCGGGTTTAGACGGTTTTACGGTAATTAAATAATGATAAGAAATTTATAGAATAAATTTAAAGTAAAATTTTGCATTTTATAATCCATTTTAAATAACTATTTTCCATTTTGAATTTTAAATATGTTGCGCAAAACGATTTTCCATTTTGTATTTTAAATGCATTTTTGGAAATAATTTTCTATTTTAAATGGTTTCTTTGAACCATTTTTCCCAGCCCTGCCAATTACCACGTTTGAGAATAGTCATACTGACCGAACGATGTCAAGAGTTTTTATATACAATAAAAGTCGTATTTTGCAAAGTAAAGTGTTTTTATTTTCTAATATCCTAAAATATTAATTAAAAATCAAACTAGGAGTAGATGAGATACCCTTACGAAAACCTACACAGAAATTTTATCCTTAAGATAATTATGCCAATGATGGATAACGTCGCCCAAGTAGGCCAAAAGGTGTGTAGCTTGTGAACCTTGTACATTAAACACTATTTCGCACAAATTTGCGTATAAAGTCACGCTCAATTCCATGTCATTATCGATAATTGATTGATGTAATTCATTACTGTAAAAAAACATGTTTAGAATCACTGGTTTAAAAATGTACAGGCATTACAGATACCGTAGACAGGGATAAATCGGGACAAAACGAAAAATGTCATTCATGAGCTTAGTTTAAAAATAGTAAACGTAAATACGAACATAGGTATGTCTTCCTTAAATTATAGTAAAATAATTATTCGTTCGGGTAACAATAGTGACTAAGCTTGAAGTTGGATAAAAAATATTAAAATACCAATTTAGATTGACGTCTTCAAACAGTGCTAATTTTTGTTTCTTAAAACTATCTAAAAACTCTTCATTTTGGTGCTCTTATGAATAAATTATTGTTTAATCGAAATTTTAGTTATTTTGAAACATATCGGACAAAAGAAAACTGCAAACTTTTAGTTTTTATTTTTTTAAGGGGAAATAATGATGACTTGACATTTGGGCTAAGTTGGAGGTTAATAGGGACGAAAAAGGTGTGAAAAGGGACAGGATATAGGTTAATAGGGACGTTATAGCAAGTATAAAGGGACGAATGTGGTGTGATTAGGGACGGATGAAGGATGTATTGGAACATAGAACAGAGCGCTTTCAAGGTCATCAAGTCATTCGATATTTTTATAAACATATTTAGCATGACATTTCTATACATACTTTATAAACTTTACTTTAGATTTTACATTTATTTCTACAGAAAATCTTGAAGTATTATTTCTTTTTTGGATGTATAAATACTAAAAATTTAAAATTATGTTATATTTGAATTTGAATTTTGGTCGACCCTACGTGTCGTCCCTATTCACCCCTTTATCGTTTTTTTTGACCCCAATTTTCCCCCGCAGAGAAGTTATTTTTTCAAAAACCACCGGATATTTTCAAAATTTTTTGGATATTGTAATAAAGTGACCATCCTCGCATAAAGTTTTAATATATTAAAGATTAGATACTCATAAAATAAATACAAAATTACGGTGTGATATCTGAATTCGTGCCTATTCATCCCTATCTACGGTACGAAATATTTACCTAATATTTTCAATTTTTTGAGCAATTTTAATATATTCCGCTGTAATTTCTAAACTTTGAATTTGCGTAACGTACATTTCTAATTTATTGATCATATTATCGATTATATCGAAATAATTTCGAATATCTTTCGAAAAACTGCGAAATTCCGCGCTAACTTTATCACAATCGTGGATTCTTTTATTTAAATTGGAAAGTACAGTCTTTGCTTTACACGATGTATTCTCATTATTAAGATCTAACTGAAAAAATTCGCAAAATTTTTCAAAATTGTACTTAAGGAAGTCAATTTTTAACGTTTTACCATATCCCGTTTTTGGTTGTATTCGTCCAATAATTTGGTTTTCATATTTTGTACGGCTGTCAAATCTTTGAATTCCTTGTTAAGCCGCTCAATAATTTTTAATGTTAAGGGATCTTCCTGTGACGTGTCCATCCTGCAAAAATTTCCTTACTACAAGTAAAAGTTTAGGATTGAGATGATGTGGAAAATGAGCCACATAACCTCTCTTTTAAATTGTCAAAAATTTAATCACTTACTTTTTATGAATTATTTTTTAATAATATTTATTAATGGAATTTATATTTTCAATTTTATTAAACTTTATTTACATCCGTTCAAAATTTAAATTTCTATTTGACACATAAATGACATTTAACAGACATGTTTTTTGACATTCTTAGGGCCCGTCCACACGCTCAAGCTTTACCACCGACTTACCTGCGCAAACCAGGTTTGTGCAAGTAAGTCGCTACGTTTTTTCCCGTCCATACGTACATGTTTACTTGCACAAACTGGTTTGCGCAAGTAAGTCGGTGGTAATGGTCCGTCCACACGGCTCAAGCTTTACCACCGACTTACTTGCGCAAACCAGGTTTGTGCAAGTAAACATGTACGTATGGACGGGAAAAAACGTAGCGACTTACTTGCACAAACCTGGTTTGCGCAGGTAAGTCGGTGGTAAAGCTTGAGCGTGTGGACGGGCCCGTAAAGCTTGTGTCGTGTGGACGGACCCTTACACAAAATACAGTAAGGCTCTCTCTAACCAGGATGTTTTCAAAAATTCGTCAAATGCGTGTCAGACAGTAAGTTTTAGCTAAAAACGAAAATTTTATTCATTTTTTAGTATGATCTAAGCTTAATCTTTAAGAAATGTTATCTAATACAGTCCTATGCAAACTTTTATTTAATTTTGCTTTGTTTGATTGGGGAAAATTTGGTTGCTTATATCTCCGAAAGTCACAAATTAGCCAAAATAATTTTCATTGAATCTTATATTTAGTCCTTTTATTCATATTTCTTCCAAATTTCTCGGATCCAGAGTTGAAAAATTACAGGAGCGTGGCAAAAAATATCTCAGTTTGAAGGTTAACGTTTTAAATGATTAAAACGAGTTAACTCGTCCTGCAATATAGCGGCTCAAAATTCTGTGATATGTATATATTCACTGGTACAGGTGCCGCCATTTGTGACAGATTTTCCGAAATACGGTATAATTCTAAATAATGTTCAATTTTATCAACATAGTTTAGTATAATTTATATTTTGTAAATTCCTAGGGTTCTCTTTTTTGATGTTGGAATCTTTGATTTTTTTTCTTTTCCTTTTTTTGTAACCTTATCTATTGTACTTACCACTGGCAAAAAGTTCAGCATTTTGAAACAAAAAAATTTTTCCATATGGTTTGTTTAAAAGAGTTAATTTTTTTTCTTAAATAGCGAAAATTTGGTTGCCTATATCTCTGAAAGTTACAACTTAGCCAAAATAATTTGAATTATTTTATTGACTTAATCTATTAAGTCCTATTGTCTCTATTTTTCCAATTTCTTGAATCTAGAGTTGAAAAATTACTGTAGCGTGGCCAAAAATACTTCAGTTTGAAGCTTAATATTTTGCAAAAGGGACTTAAAAATGGAAAATGGTAAAAGGAACCCTAACTTATGAAAAAATTTCATCCTCATTGTAGAAATTATGGGCGTGCGACTGACAGACAGATAGACATAACGAAATTATAGGGTTCTGACTTCTGAGACTTTTTCTTTGGAATCCCCAAAAAAGTACAAATACATTCTTATAAAAACCCGTTTATTTATTAATATTACAGAACATAATTGCGTTAAAATTAAAAATGTATACAAAACTCGAATTTTACAAATATTTCGCGTAAATAACAAAGTCCTTTCAATAAAAATTGCGTTTGATAAATATAATCAACTATTTTTTCCGCCAGCATTACAACAGCCGCATTAATATTTGCACTTGGTGAATATGGTATCACAGATGCATCGGCAATTCTTAATTTATTTGTATTGTGAACTTTCAATTCAAAATCAACGACAGTTGACGAATCATGTTTCGCGCCCATTTTACAAGTTCCACACGGATGATAAACGGTTAATGTTAAATGGCGAATATAACATTTCCAATACGTGTCCGTATCGAACTGCAAATGTTCGCATCCAGGAAACGGAACATCAACAAGTTTCGCATTCAATTTCTTCATCGACTTTGTATTTAATAATTTTTTGATCAGCTTAATCCCAGCCACTAGAATATTAACGTCTTCTTCAGAAGTTAAATATTGAGGATCAATTATCGGCGAACTATGAGGATCATTGTTCCTTAATCGTACAGTACCCCGACTTTTCGGATGTAATAAAATCGGTAAGATAGTCACCGTAATTTTATCGCTAAGCAGTGAAAAATATTTATTCCAAGAACTTTCTGATATTTTGAAAAGATCTTGCAGTTTTAATCCCATATCGGCAGCCACGCCCAACGGTAATACCATAAATCCTAATTCAGGATAACTGTTTTCAAGTTTAATCATGCCTAAAACTTCGGAACCAGGCGTAGTCCATGGACCTTTCCCGTTATAAAAATAATCCCAGGCTGCGTATGGCGAAAGAAATGACGCTATGCTAACGCTGAGTGTTGTGTTAATTTCAATTAAATCAAATCCTGTCGTTACATGATCCATTAAATTGTTTCCTACCGGTAAATTATTCCAGACATTAATTCCGATTTCAATTAAATGCTCCTCGGGACCAATGCCGGACAACATTAAAATTTTTGGAGTTCCAATTACGCCGGCGCATAGGATAATTTCTTTTCGCGCTCTAATGTGATATCGTTTATTAAAATGTTCAAAATGGACGCCATTAGCTTCGTATTGATTATAAAATGATATTTTTCTTACAAACGCATTTGTTATTAGGTGTAAATTGGGGTGATTTGGCAATATTTTTAATAAGTAGTCAATGGTGGACCATCTTTCACCTTTTTCCTGATTTACTTGATTTTGCATGAAGCCTGTTTCCAATAAAGAATTTAAATCTGTCTCAGAATATCCTAATTCTTTCACAGCCTCGAGTACACGGGTCGATAAAATGGTGTGATGTGCAAGATCCTCCACATTTAATGCCCCACCAATTGAGTGAAAAGTTCCTAGAATGCAAATAATTACTTATATTTTTAACTAAAAATAAAAAACAGATCACTTACGATCATTAGCATACGCTCCTAATTGATTTTCAGATCGTTTGAAATATGCTAAGACATCCCGTTCGAAATTATAGTCTTCACAGTCTTTGTACCATACATCATAATCATATTTATGCCCTCTAGCGTAAATCATGTTATTTAATTTCCCTGAACCCCCCACTATTTTCCCCATTGGCCATTTACTTTGCTGAAAATATTATTTTTATATAACGTAAAAGCCCCCATTATGGAACGGTATCTAATACTGGAACAGTTTTGACATTTACATATTAATGAAGTTATTTCTGAAAGAAACGTCTGATAACAAAAATTATTATTAATAGAATGATTATTTTTCAATTTTTAATTCACCTCGCATTTAATGTTTCCTTAATTAAAGAAATAAATATGTAAATGTCAAAACTGTTCCAGTATTAGATACCGTTCCATAATGGGGGCTTTTACGTTATTACATAAATTATGTCACTATAATTTTAAACTTACATTATTTTTTAAACCGAAACATCCATATTTTTGCGATTCTGTTACAAAATTCCAATCGTATAATGAATTTTGTAACAGTAATCCAAAAGATGGAATATTAAACAGAAATCCAGCATCATACGTGCCAGCTTCTAGAACGAGCACTTTATTCTGATTATTTTTGGCTAATTTAGCAGCTACGACACTGCCAGATGATCCTGCGCCAACTAAAAAAAAAATTAAATATTTTTAAATACAGACTTAACTGATAACACTGGTAGTGAGTAATGACTTATTTTCAAAATTAAAAAATTCTAGCTTTAGGAGCATACTTTTTAAGCACCGGGTATACGTGTATAGTACCACCTAATTTTATGAATCAACCTGTCACTTAAACGCGATTTAAATTTAGGGCCCGTCCACACGCTCAAGCTTTACCACCGACTTAGCTGCGCAAACCAGGTTTGTGCAAGTAAGTCGCTACGTTTTTTCCCGTCCATACGTACATGTTTACTTGCACAAACTGGTTTGCGCAAGTAAGTCGGTGGTAAAGCTTGTGTCGTGTGGACGGACCCTTAAAAAGAAATGCACTTACCAATAATATAGTCATATTCATTTAACAAATTATTAACACTAATTAAATCTAATATTTGATTGCAATAATACGAAATTAACAATAAAAAACTAGCCGTTAAAACAAGAATGTAGAAAATAATAATTATGAGCCCATAGAATAATTTCAAAAAATTCATATTAACTTTTTAGAATTTTTTACGAGTTTAATCATGACTAAATAATTCAAAAGCACCCGTACAAAAACAGCTAGGTGTTGGATTTTTAAAATAATTGAGTTTGTAAATGCGTAACAAATATGTACTCATATTTTTAATCTTTGATAAAAAAAAAATATATTGAGATTATTAAAAATACATATAATTCAAATTATTGAATTTTGACTTAAAGGCTCGATTATACAAACATTTGTGGCGTTAGAATTAGGGTGGCTACTATTTATGTCTTAATAGTCTTAACCTCACTTTATACTTATCAGCTGTCAAATTAAAAAGAAAAGTTTACTTACAGTAATCATAAATAGGAATAAAATACAAAAATATGCCGCCAATGGGGTGTGGCACACAGCTTTCTCGTACTCGTAAAAGTACCTTGGTAATTTAATGCCCAATATATCTTTGTATAATTTATTATAGGTATATAAATTAATAAAAATAAATAAACAAAACGCTTCATAAAAAATTGAGCGAAGTGGGACTTGCAGTAAATAGGATATTGACATTTAATGGGATTTCATGGTAGCGCCGTGGATACTACTACTCCGAATGCAATGAAATTTGTAGGGGACCATCTAGGAACCAGACCGCATAATTTCTAACAATTTCATAAAAAAGAAGTTAATAGTTCAGAAGTTATGCCACTTGGTGCATTTTAGTATATTAATGGAATGACATGGTAGAGGCGTAGCTACCGTTACTCCGATTTCGATTAAATTCATAGGGGACCATCTAGGAACCAAACTGCATAATTTCTGAAAATTTCATTAAAAACAATCGAACATTTGCAAACTGGCGACACACAGACGGGCGGACGGACAAACACCAAACCAAAATTGTTCGGGAAGCTCTAAAACGTAAAATGTGCGTAAAAAATTTTTTATTTTTCAAAAGTGATCACAATGCTTCCGCTACTTTAGTAGTCTCGAAAGTAAAATAATAAAACCAAATCATTCTTAAAAATTTTATTTAAAATTTATTATAAATACAAATTTGAGCATTTTAATTACAAATACTACATTAATTTTGTGTTCAAACAACGCACACCACTCGGTGCAGGTCTCACATATATTTTTATTTGGACGGAAAAGTTGCAAAAATCACAAATATATGAAATTTTTATTACATAGTTAAATCATTTATGAATGATTGTACACATTAATAATGCATTAATAATTTAAAAATTCGCTAAATACATATAAAAATCTATTTATTATTTAGTTAACAAATCAATTTTTTTTCTTTAGATATCAAAACTAACACTCACTAAATAGAGAAATATAAATTGTATTGTTAACAAGAAAATTCAAACACTGTCGGTAATATTTTTTAATTAAATAAGATTTTTCTTTTATGAACTGATTGTTTTATAAACATTCAAAATCTCTTTAATTGTATACATACGTAAAGAGTTTTAAGAGCTTTAAGGCATATTTTGGACGGATAGTAATGATATAGTTAATCAATATTTCGAAAAATATTAAATTGAGCAAAATAAATTATTAATTTTTATAAAAAATATTTAAAATCATCATCATTTTAACCCATTATGACCCGCTTATATTTTTATCTGTTACATAAAGTCCGAATACAAAAATTCGGATATCCTTTTCGGAATGATAGTACAGGTCCGTATTAAAAAGTATAAAGTAGAATAATAATAATAAAAAGAACTGGTAGAAATGTCAGAAAATCAACAAAAAAAAATAGTTTTGAAAACCCATTTAGCCTAACTAAATTTCGAGGTTTTATATTTTTTTATAGTTAATAAGGAATATGTATGTATTTTTTATTGCCTAAATCATTTCAGAAACTCATATTAAGTTCCCAAAAGATTATCTAAGAAAATAGGAATAAGATAATACATATCACAAAATTTTTTTGATGTTTAAACCTCGCGCGTCTAGTGTTCTCAACCGTATGATGAATAGCGAGATGAATAATCGGTAAAAATCAGTCAATTTTTGGCAAATTATCGCGATTATGCTTTCACAAATGTGCCTTTCGTCATTATAATTTACAAAAATTATAAAATAAAAACCGAACCGAACTCACTTTAAATAAATATTCTAAGAAAATAATAAAAAAAAAAAAAACAAAATTGAATCACAATTATCTAAAACAATTTTTCCTAATAAATTACCGAAAAAAGATTATAATTTTTACCTTTGTTTAAAAAAAAAAATTAGCGAGGTTAACTTTATGTAAAAATAAGGTTTTTGGCCATCAAAATTCCATGTTTTGAAATTCAGTATTTTATTTATGACACATAATAGCATACGTCTAGCCCAATTTAAATCATTTTTTGTTTTTTAAAAAAAAAAAAAATACAACAATGGAGCTAACTTTATGGATAGATTTGGACGACCAAGTGGTCGGAAAACGACATTTCATATTACATGTACTGTTATTCCAACTAATGGTGGAAATGATTCCAGGCTACGAGAATTTTATTTAAAATTAAAGAATTGTTTTTAAGCATTTCTTTAATACCTACGAAAGTTGTCGATATTTATCTGAATTACATTGTAAATAAAGTGGTCGGAAAACGACATTTCATATTACACGACCTATTACGGATTCCAACTAATAGCGGAAATGATTCCAGGTTCCAAGAATTCTATTTAAATTTAAAAAACTGTTTTCAAATGTTTCTCTAATGCTTAAGAAAGTGTTGATATTTATCTGAATTATGTTGTAAATAAAGTGGTCTGAAAACGACATTTCATATTTGCTCCTATTTGGTCCTATATGTGACCGGTCCGCACAAAATTATTCGAGTATTTTTCACAGGGGTTGTAGTTAAAAAAACGTTGAGAAACGCTGATTTAAATAAATGTATGTGGCAACATGTGTCATGTGGCACAGTGAACGACTCTTATATGGTTGACATATATGCCGTGTTTCCTTTGTTTCCTTGCGCGTTTCCATAGCACGTTCTGTCAGCGCGCGTTTAAAAAACTTTTTTATTGTCACTATTAAATTTCTGTATACTTAACTAAGAGAGTATGAAATAAAATAAAGTAAAAAAAATGTTTTTTGAGAAAAAGCTTTTATTTAAAAATGGGCTAAAAAAAATAAAATAACTTTTGAGTGAAGTTTGAAGCAATATGCAACATAATTTATAAAAGCTTGAGGCGTTTAATTAAGTTTGGTAAGTACTGAAAAGTAAAATAGCTACACTTATATCCAAAACAGAAATAACTAATGATAACGCCTCAAGCTTTTATAAATTATGTTGCATATTGCTTCACTCAAAAGTTATTTTATTTTAATTGTTGTGAGATTTACTTTGTGGAAATTCATTTTAAATAAATGAAACAACTTATTTTGCATAAATTCCACTATATTTATTTTTATGTGTGAACGCGTTTTCAACCATTACGTCCAGTGTTCGTCAATGACAGAAATGGTTGAAAACGCGTTCACACATAAAAATAAATATAGTGGAATTTATGCAAAATAAGTTGTTTCATTTATTTATTTTATTTTTTTTAGCCCATTTTTAAATAAAAGCTTTTTCTTAAAAAATATTTTTTTACTTTATTTTATTTTCTAAATCAGACTATGGAAACAAAAAATTGCAATGTAAAATCAATGGACAATATCTGACAATTCGAAATGTCAAAAAGTTGCATAGGATTAAAAATCAACAATTTTGGTTTGGGGCAATTTAGGGAAAAACTAATTATACAATATTGCATTGTCATCAAGATTAGACACGTATGCAAAATTTGAAACCTCTACCTCAATTAGAACCTGTCTAAATTTTGATTCCAAGATTTGATCTAAACCAACATACTAACATAGCAAGTTAAATAAAAGCTTTTAATAAAAAATATTGAAACCTGTGCTGCTTCTTTTAGTAATTTTTAAAATTCAAATTGAAATTTTTTATAATTAGCACATCCTTACGATATAATTAATAATATGTTGGGTCAGTATGGGTTAAATGGAAATAATTTGTTTTATTCTTTTTTAGATTTAAAGGAGTGATACTTTTTGTCTACTTCTTTTTGTTTCTAAACCTATTTGTGTACAACATTCTTCTAACACGCTATCCTTATTATCCATAAATAATTTATATAGTTAAGCTTTTCTTTGTTTATTAAGTATTAAATTATTATTTATAGTGAATTTAAAAGACAATCCAACATTTCTAACTGATTTTCGTCCCAACCATCATTAGCTAACAATAAATTCGACAAATCATCTTGGCTAATTATACTTTCCGGCAACTGTTCTACTATCACATTTTCATTCGGCATCGATTGTGGCACCAGTAATATCTCATCTTTATCATTAACTTCTTTTTCACTATTGGTAATTTCATTATTGTTATTGGCTTCCAAATTTTGCAGATCATTCATAATAAAATTAGAATTATCCTTCAGTAAGTTTTCCGTTGGAGAGTCATTTTTTGCCGATGTTGTTGATTCAGTTTTTCGTTTTGTACTGTTTGAAGTTGATTTTCGGGACATTAGTGTGGATCGTCTTCGGGATTTTCTAGACTCCTGTAAACGATCAAGATCCAATTTCCAAAAACCACCTTTTCCTGGCTCGTCTTTTGATCTGGCCACTTTTATAAAACATTTATTTAATGATAAATTATGACGAATTGAATTCTGAAAAAAAGAAAGAATTTCAATTTTAAAAATTTGCCAAATGGGTGTTGGACACACATTAAGTCAGGGTTTCTTAGTAGCTATAGTAAACTATAAATTATTTAAGTATACTTTTACGGCTTCAGTACTAATATTGCACAACACGTCATCCTTATAGCTACAGATATACTACTATTACAGCATGTAGGTGACGTGAACTCACAAAATTTTACCCATTCAAAAAGCGTCCAATGCGCACATCATACACTTGGGTATACAGGGTGAAAAGTATATAAGTCTCGTTACGAAAACAGTGGGTAGATCTCACCCATGTAATTAATATTTACCAATAAATTTGAATCAGAAGTGTTTTTTAACAGAGAAAATTTGATACTAAATGTGGGTCAAAAAAGAGGCTCTTAAATTTTTTTAAATCCGGCTCTGACCATCTTATATTTTAAGATAAATTTTCTGTTTTTAAAACAGCAACATACAATAAATAGTAACTAGAAGTAAACATGTTTACAAAATTTGTTGAATTTTGGCCAAAAAAATTATTTTGTACCTTTGGTACTAAAAAGGGTTTTTACATAATTTAGTTAGAGTCGTACTTAAAAAAAAATTGGAAACATCGTGGAGCCAGTTCATTTGCGATTTTCGCAAACTGTTAATTCCGAAAAAATTCGTGTGGTTTTAGTGTCTACAAGGTGCTACGAGTCACCCTTGCAAACGACGAGAGTTATTTACTTTCCACCCTGTATACAATGTATTGGTGTATAGATACATATTTGTGTATACGTGTACACGTCATACTCATAGATACAGATATGCTATTTAAGGGGAGTACTTGAGAGTCGTTAAAGAAATCGATTTTTTTTTGGAAATTGGTAGCTAATTATGTGTAGAATATGTTCCCAAAGTAATTTTTCTGAAAGTAATTTAAGGGAAGGTTTACTTGAGATTAGATAAAAAAATCGATTTTTTTTTGCCGAAATTGATAGCAAATTATGTGTAGAATATGTTCTCAAAGTGATTTTACTGAAAATAATTTAAAAACAAGATTCTTGCACATTAACCGAATCCAGCTTTCTATAAAAAAAAATTCAAAAAACGTAGTTCACGCAATAATGAGTATTAAATATAAAATTTTGAAAATACGTTTCTTTATATATATATATATATATATATATATATATATATATATATATATATATATATATATATATATTTTATAATATCTCGGAACTACATTTTTGGAACTGGCGGACACGATAACTCAAAAACTATTCGATGGATCCTTTTTTTAATTTTTTATTTTAAAGAAAATTCAATTCTTCGGCACCTTTACCTAAGTTCGATACACTTTCAATATTTTTTTTATTTTTAAATTTACTTTAAAGAGCGAAAAATAAGACAAAAATCGTAATCAAAAGTTCAAACATCCGCCATTTTTTTTCTTTCAGCAATTTATTGATATTATAGGTAGAGATGCCGGTACTCTTCATATATTTTATAAATCTTTTTTGTTTTTGGATTTCGGTGGTTTATTACCGGCGCTAGGATGTCCACCAACAAGGCATTGGATTTTCGGATCGTCACACTGCACTATATATAAAATGGACACTTTTTTATATTTTTCCTTGAAAAATTTTTCTTGTGTAGTTTAATACTTAATAAATATGTGCACAAAATTTGAAATTGATATTTACTTCCGTTCTTGAAAAAAAAATTCTAGAAAAACACATAGTTTTTAAGGACTCTCGAGTAAACCTCCCCTTAATATTAGCATGTTGGTGACGCGAACCCATAAGATTTTCCCTACCAAAAATCACTTCACTTCAAAAAAAATTGAGATCAGGCTAAAAGATTTAGGAATTATGGAGATTGGACAGACAGACAAACAGACATAACAAAATTATCTCGTGGGTTCCGAATTTTTCTTTAGAAAACTCCTTACCTGCCAACTTGGATCGGCGTTTTTATAATACAAAAAATTTTCCCGAATCCACGAGTAAATGGCCGATAACGTCATTTTATTGCCATTTTTCGACATTGCCATACAAATTAATGTTGCGTAAGAAAATGGCGGTTTCTTCTCGCCATCATTCTTGTATTTCTTAATGTCCATCAGTAGTAGATCTTCTTTGCACGTAATGATCGTCTGATTGATTTTCTTTCGGGGCGTAACTTTTGGCGACAATGGAGGCGTAGGAATCGACGGTATTGACATAATATTTGAAATATTGTGAAGCCAATTCAGACTTGTTAGATCGGTTTCAGACACTGTTGAATCTTCATTGGTATTATTTAAATTTTGTAATGATTTTATGTTAGTTTTTTCTACGGAATGAGTCTCAGATTTTTCAGTGTTATCAAATTCAACTTTACGTGTGACATCAGTTAACTCATCAGTGGTGATTAATGGGACGGAATGAGACATGAGATACAATGAGCCATTTTCGTGAATAATTTGATACGTGCTTTCATTGTTTTCGATAAAATTAATCGGACCGTCTGTTGTAATAATTTCAAATGTACTATCAATCATAGTTGAACCAAAATTGTCCTCTCCCTGCACGTGAGTCACATCCTGTATCGGTGAGCAAATTTCCATATAGTATTGCGAGTCATTTAAATTGAAATTAAATTTTCCGGTTACATCTTTTTGCGCGATTATTTTCGGAATTTCGTTGTAGGTTTTTGTGGATATTTCATGTACGACCGGCATTTCTTGATTCGTTTTTAGAAATAAATCCATTTTAATAATGTTTGCGGGAATTATTTTTTGATTAATTTTTTGAAAAATGGCGTCCTGATATAGTGCATTGTTAAGGCAACTTTTAATATTTACAGGAGATAAAGAGTATTTTTTATTTATAAAAAAAGAAATTAGCCTTATATTTCCGAAAATTCCATTACCTGTTCAACAAAGTAATATTTCAGTAAATATAAATAGAAATTCAAATTTGATTTAACTTAAAATCAAAAATTATTTTAAAGTCTAATAGAAAATTTTGCTCTCATTTTTTTAAGTTTTTTATTATAATTTAAAGAAGTTGGGTTCTTAGGGACGAAAAAATTGATGAAAATCACTATGGTTGAAGCTATATTGCTGAGAAAAATGCATTATATGGCAAAGTTACAAACATTGTTAAATCACCTAACTTTACCTATTGACGGTAACTTTACCAAATCACATTTTATGTTAAATAAATTAAAATTTCATGGTTTATGAACATGTCTGTAACATTTTCTTAGGTAACAGCGATATTTCTAATAAATCAGTAGTATTTTTCTAGCATTGGCAGCCACGGTTTCTTCAAATGACTCGTTTAAAACAGTAATAAATTTAAAAAAAAAAAAAACAATTTAAAGAAACTAAAGAAAGTTATTGCTAATTGTTACTACTGATTTATTAAAAATACTCTTGTCATTAAAAAAAAACAGACATTATAAAACATTAAATTTTAATTTATTTGGCGTAAAATGTGGTTGGGTAAAGTTACCATCAATTGGCAAAGTTAGGTAATTTGATAGTATTCTTATGGAAAACCGAAAATTATTTTAACGAAAAATGATGCTAAAAACCTAAAATTTTGTCCAGTAAAAGTGTGACAGAAGATTCAAGATACATTATTAAAAAATTATAGTTCAACATAAAAAATTTTCAGCATTTTAATGAATTTTTTCAAACTGTAGAAACTTATTTAAAAACAAAATAAAAAAAACTTTTATCCATTTCGTTGTTTCAAGCAAAATTAACTTAGAAATTGATAGAGGAAATTTCCATTTAGTTAAATATCTGTATCATTGCTTTTCCTAGAATTTATTCCTGCAAATAAAATACTACTGACCTTTCAAGGCTACCATTCATTACGCCTCTTTATGGTATAAAGAATAAAATAACTTCACAGTATTTTAATTGATTCCTTTTATCTATTAGACTCTTTTTAATATAAAAAATCAAAAAATTCATAGCATGTTTTTTTCTTTAAATTTTGCTTTCTTTTGTACCTATTGTTAGCTTACTATAGATCAATATTTTGCCAAGTTTTTTATGCAAAAGAATAAAAATGAAATAAAATAAATATGTGGTAAAATGGTGTAGTAGAATTTAAAAAAAAAAAAGAAACTGAAGTGGTGCTATTTTATTTTTAACAAACAATACTTACTGTAAATAGACTAATCAAATAATGAAACCCCATTTTTTTTTTAGGAAATATTCAATAATTAATTACGTCACAGACACATTTTATAAATTTATTAAAACTGATTTATGCTTTTGAGAAGAAACATCGTAAACTTAAATCTACATTTTTATTGAATTTGTATTTATATTTATCTGTTAATCTTTTAAAAAAAATTATATTAAAGTAGTACCGGAAAGATTTCATGAAAAATGTGTTTCAAATTTTAATTTTAACAAAATTTTTCAAATCAAAAATACTTTAATTTTACTTTTTTTTGTAAAAAAACGCGTTTGTTAATTAGAATAATTTAGGTTTGAGAAAATAATTTTTTTGCAACACCTGAATAACTGAAATAAGTCCTATCAGAATGTATTATTACTACTTATGGTAAAATAAATTTAGTCGATTCACAGACCCTTCGGTTACCTTTAACATCGTTGGACAAGGTGACGTCATCGAATGGACGGAATGGACACTCGCAAGCTCGCAATCATGCGATCAATTTTATTACAGAAGGGGTGAAAATTATTAATATATACTTACCATACTTATGTATTTTTATTATGAAACGAGTATCATGATTGTTGGTTTTTTTATGAATTGGCGTAAACGCTGCAGGTGTTCTACAACTGCTAAGGGCCCGTTTTTAAAAAGTGTCCAAAATGATACATTTTTGAAAAATAATTAACGTTTAGGATTTTTCAAATTTTAGACATTGATATTTTGCTGAAAAAAACATATTTTTGTAAAAAACATATTTGAATAATTTGTCTTTTATGTAGAGTCCCCCCTGCAAAACATTTTGCAGGGAATATTTGCAAAGAATAAAGGAATAATACCAAGACAATATTTCAAATATTACTTCATCTTGTGGCTATGTATCACTGAATTTATACTTTTACAGGATGCTTCAGGCAACTAGAAACATATAAATTTTAACGGGACAGTGATCAAAGGTATGAGTGGATTTAGCCAGTTTAAAAGGGGGGGGGGGCTGCATCTAATCCCAGGAGGAATTTAGGGGAACCCTCTCACCTCAAAAAATATGTATATTTTGATTTTATGTAATTAAAAAAAGTTACCCATTTTAGATCAAAGGGGGCTGCAGCAAATAATTATTTTTCGGATGAATTTGCTCTGTAAATCAAACTACATAATATAATATATGGATAAATTATAATTATTATTAAAGTACTTAGTATGTTTGAGTCTTAGAAATAAAAAAAAAAGTTCGAGCTATCCGAAAATATGAAACGAATAATTCGAATTATTCGTTTTCTTTCGAATAATTCGATTTTTTTTCGAATAATTCGATTTTTTTTCGAATAACTCGATTTTTCGAATTATTCGATTCGAAATCGAATCGAATAGCACTATTCGATTCGAGCACTATTCGCACACCCCTACAAATTTCATTAAAATCCGTCCAAAAGTTTTTGCGTGATGCGTAAACAGACAGACAGACAGACAAAAATTCTAAAAATTGCTGTTTTGATATGATAGCTACATCGATAACTATTTACAGTACCAGTACAATTTTCCAAAAATATTCCATGTACAGAAATAGTCCCGTTACAATTTTATTATATGTATAGATTTAACATAAAGTGAAATGACTTTGCAGCAAAATAATGTTTTAAAGTAAATAAAATTCAATAGTAACAAATTGATTGCAATAATTATAATTAAATATTAAATTAATTTGAATTTTATTATTTAATAGTGCAGATAATATTTAGCAAAAGTTTGTACGTTTATTGTGCTGATATTTCTAAAAAAATAAATACTATGGATACGAAAAAAATAAACATACTCTGATTCCAACAATTTTTCCCCATGCTAAAATTTGTAAGTTCTTACTTTTCTGAAACAAACTGTATAATGTCTTATATGTACTTGAAAATATGATTTTACTGTTGGGAAATCAAATAGAGGGCATAGCTTAATGCTGAGCCATCTGGCGATGAATGGACGAACTACCAAGAGTAGGCTAAAGAAATGTTTTTTTATAGCAGTTTGGAATAGCTACGCGACGTTGGCGCCTTGAAAATTTTCTTTTCTTTTGTAATTCAACTTCTAAATTACCGTGTGATAGCTTAAAATATTGCCCTTTAAATGCCCTTTCCGAATATAAAATTGCCTTAGCTGTATCTTTTAGCAATAATAAGTTATCATTATATATATATTATTTAAGCATTTTGACACATAAATTAGCATTAAAACAATAAAAAAAGTCTTTTTTTCATCAAAATATTTTTTCCTAATACTTTTAAATTTGCCCCATCGAAGCGCCAAATTCTTTTTTGATTTAATTATATAATTAGGGAGAAAAAAATTAAAAACCTCCAAAAAGAAAAAAAATTTCGCGGCGCTAGCTTCGCTTAGCTGTTTGGAATTGTCCGTTTTCATTTAAAAACAATAAATTATGAAAAAATAAAAATGACATTCTAAAAAATATTTCATTCAAATATTTTGCAAACCAAACCGTCAAAACCTAACAAACAAACCATGCCTACTGACAATAGTTATTTTTTTTTATCACCAGTTGGCGTATCTATTTTATTCACCATCAGTTTAATTAATGAATCGATGCAAAAAAGCGCTAAAATTCGTTAAATAGAGAAATAGATCAAATAATTTGTGTATTGAACTTCAGTTCGTCTGTAATAGCTAGGGATGTTATGGATATCCGTAACCGTAACCGGAAACTACCGGATATCCGAAATCGTATCCGAAAATAAAAGTTTTGGATAATAACAGACAACTGTTGTTGGAAAATTGAGGTTAAATCGAAGCAAATTTTTGCTGCATATATTTCTTTTGATAGATTTCCGGTGATTTGTGTTTGGCGTTCTAGGGTAAAATTTTCCCCTTTTCTCTAAAAAAAAAAAAAATGTTCACTGAAATGTTCAGTAACTGTATCCGAAACATTATCCGATATTTCACATATCCGTAACCGAAACAAATGTTTTTAAATATCCGTATCCATATCCGAAATTTCATATCCATAACATCCCTAGTAATATGCCATCTTTACATTTAACTGAACGCCAAAGACATTTGAGCGACATCTATCACTATCTACCGATAGAATATGAAACTAACATCTATGTTGTTGCCAAAAGGCCTTGGGCTAAGGCGGGAAAATCGATTTATATTCTACGTATTGTAGAAGTTAACGTACAAGAACAACGCTGACACCGAAAGGGTTAATAAAAAGCTCGTCGCTCTATCTATAATGTCAAGATGACGTTACACGACTGCGCTAGACGAAATAAAGCTATTTGTGCAAAGTGCAACTTTAAATTAGTTGCTGAAATATTCTTAACTCTTTTAGTACCGACGTACATTCCAATATTTTAGATAAAAAATTTAATATCTCTATAATTGCAAATTTGGTAGGTTTTGCTTAATTTATTTACAATATGACCGCTCTTTACTATACAGCCTCCAGTTACCGATATGACAATGCACACTCTTCAGTTGAATTTTTTCTAAAAATTAGTATGACGAGCTGAGCTCGTCATTAGTCCTAAAGGCGTTAACTCTTTTAGTACCGCTGTATATTCCAATATTTTAGATAAAAAATTTAACTTTTGCGCTTATAAGATGTGTACAGCATGACAAAGTGGTTTGTCCATTAACTCTACCATGTTAAAGGTGTTTTGTCTGTTGGATCATAAGACATGTACCACATGACACACTTAATGTTGAACTGTTGACTGCCCATACTTCACATTACATGAATATTTTATTTAATAACTGCAAACACATTCATTTATTAGAAAAATTGTAAATAAAATTATACAAAATCACGTTGAATTATCTTTTTAAAATTAAAAACTAATAAAAACAGCATTGAAGACGTATTTTAGCGCATTTAGTATTCAACTTTGGGGAAACAAGGTTAGAACGTCAAAAGAATCCGTCAAAAAAAGAACGTCGGTCGTTGTCATGTGCTACATGTCTTACCAGCCTATTTACAACTCACTTTTTTTTTGCTTGAGTGCAAAGAGTTAATATATCTATAAGTATAAATGCAAGTTTGGTACGTTTTGCTTAATTTATTTACAATATGACCGCTCTTTAGTATACAGCCTCCAGTTACCTATATAAGAATGCAGACTCTTCAGTTGAATTTTTTCTAAAAATTAGTATGACGAGCCGAGCTCGTCATTAGTCCTAAAGGCGCTAAGCAGCGGGTGATGTAAGGTATCAATAATAAATCCACAACAATTAAGGCATTTTTTTTTTGATATTGCTTAATAATTTCAATTCATGTTTATTTGTGAGAATTTTAAAAATAAGTAACAATCAATATTTTTTAATTTTATTATAACAACAAAAATAAATGCGACTTAATGTTTAATTTTAATTAAATTTAAATTTATTGTGTCCATAAAATTTCAATTATTACAAATATTTAAGTGATGATGAAATATTAAAATAAATATAACACGTAGCACGTAGGCTTCAATTTTTTTTTATACAAATGATAAATTCGCAACTATTTACTTTCCATTATTTACATCTTTGAAAATTTCCACTTAGACAAAAAAAAATATCAAATAAATAAATTATTAATTAATTTTCCTTATCTAATACTGACAAAATGTACTTAAGCGCATTTTACATCATAAAACATTTTATTTTTGTATAAAAGCTTAATTCTTTTGACTAGTATCATCAACTGTTGATTCACTATTCACAGTCTTCTGTACGTCATCAATTTCCATTGGTTTCCCCGCCTCGCCGCCACTCTTGTCGCTCGACTGCGATCTAGGCTTCTTCTTCACAATTTTCTTACCCTTCTTCTTTTGCGATTCCTCGCCACTTTTTTCGTTCGGTTCGGTTGAATTCGTCGTCGTATTTTCGGTGGTATCAGTCTTCGTCGTAGCACCGTCGGTGACTTCGTGCATTGGCGTGTCACCCCCTGCGCTTTCTGGCACCACTTGAGTACCACTTTTAACTACGCCGCTTACTTCAAGTGTTTGGAGTGGTTGTTCATTTTCGGTTTTGGTTTCGATTGGTTCGGCTTCCATTTTTTCGGGTGCGTTTTGTTGCAATTCCACGGGTTCACATTCCATTTTATCTTGTGAATTTTCTGCGGTAGCTGCCGTTTCTGTTACGCTTGGATCGTCGCTGGTCTGTTGATTGTTCTCCATGGCTTTGGTGACTTTGGATTCGAGGATACTGATACATTTTTGGATGCATTTGATGGCTTCTTTGCGGGCTTGTCGAATCGTATCTTTACCTTGTGTGTCTATATTGTCTAATTTTATTAGATTTCTAGTTAACATTTCGTCTAGATAAATATATTGTTTATCCTTTTTCGAGTTGCCTTGATATTGTTCTACTAAATTCATTAATTCATTTACGTCCCTTTGCACTTCTTGGATTTTTATAATTGGATCATTAGATAGCTGCTGTTGCTGTTGCGGGTGTGCTTGAGGCTGAGGTTGCGGTTGAGATGGTGGTTGTGGTTGTTGTTGTGGTTGTGCTTGTTGATGTTGTTGTTGGGACTGACTTTGTGGATGAGGTTGTGGTTGAGGTTTCTGTTGTTGTTGTTGCTTTGGTTGTGGAGATGGCGCTCGTTGTTGCCGTGTAACGTGTTGTACTTTCACTGGTATCTCCCGTGGCTGAGGAGGCTTAACTTCAGCTGCCTGTTGATGAAAAGGCACAAATGGTTGTGCGGTTCTCGGTGGATGATAGAATGTAGATGGGAACGGTTGATCGAAATGCTCTTCTATGTGTGGTTTTGGTATTTCTTTGTGTACAAAACTTGTGGGAAATTTGGTCTGTTGATCGTAGTGTGGTGATTTGTTAAAGCTTGAATCCACTTCATCGGCCACATTTTTTGGTAGGATTGGTTCGTCTCGGCCCTCCACAAATATTGGTATATGTCGAACATTTGGCTGTTTCTGTTGGCTTGGCTGAGATTCGGGCGCCGCGGTACTGTTTCCGGACATACTGTGTTGCGATGGATCTTGTGGTTCAATATTTACGCGGGAGACGAATCGTTGTTGCGGTTGATTGGTACGATTATCCGGGGGTGCTGACATTGATCTCTGATTCCGGACTTTTTCATCCAATTCGCTCTGTTCTTTCTGTTTTTCGCCTAAATCGACCGTATTCCGTAAACCGTAATGTGGTATATTGTGTCGGGGTGGTTTTTGTGCGTTTTGAGAACTTGCGGTTGTGGTGTTCGATGTTTGTGAACTTGTGTTTGGAGCGGAACTATCAGTTTCTGATGTGAAATGTCGTTCGGCGGTATTTTGAAATTCGGGGAAATCACTCGCCCACGGACGTAAATGTTCGGCAAATTCCGGATGTCTGGACGCTATGTCATCTAAATGATGACGAAATGGCCGAAATGTGTTTCTGGGTCTGCCAAATGACGGTGGATCTGAATCATCAAACGGGAACCCAGTCTGGAAATAACAAAAAAATTTAATTTAGTAACACGGTCTCAAATTAAAATTAAAAATTTTATATACTTTTACTAAATAAAATGTTAGGTAAATATCAAATGCAAAATGGTTTTAGTTTTAGTGGGTTAATTAGTTAACTTTCTATTGCGTTGGCTTAATTAATGCGTATTTACAACCTACACCAGTTTCATTTTTTAGATGAATTTTGAAAAATTTCCTTCATAACGTCAAAACGGAGATATGAATCCGTCTACTCTAATTCAGCTTAATTTTACTTTCACGTACCCCCTCCCTCTCCTAGGACTTAGCGCTTGTCGCAAAATAACATACTTAAAAAAAAAAAACGCGTAAATTCAAAACGATGTTTTTACTACCGCAAAACGGGATGTATAGGAAAATTTTTGTAATTATTGTAGTTAATTGTCAATTTATTAGTGAAATAGTGGAAAAATTAGGCTAGGTTAAGTTACTTTGTAATTTAGTATGTTTACGTTCAAAGGGATAGTAAATTTAATATTTTAACTCCATTATTTATTTAAAAAAAAAATTATGATAATTTTTTACCAATATTCGGTATATTTATTGAAATTTTGTGTTAAATCGATAAAGTTGGGGGTTAATAGAGACGCGTTGGGGGGTAACAGACACGAGTGAGAGAGGTGAATAGAATTTGTTGTACCAAGGCTAACTAAAGTTTATGTAAATTTTTTTCCCTTCCGGAAATAGTCATTTATCGATTAATATTACTGTTTAGCAAACAAATTTTGACAGTACTGTCCAAATTTTCGATTAACCCCATTACTGACCCTATGTTTGGGGTGAACGAAAGTTGACCATATTTTAGAATTTTCCGACTAAATGAAGAGAGACAACAGATATTCAAAAATAAAGAAGAAGGTTAGTCTATTCCAGATTATCTAAAAGTATATGGAAAAATAAATTCCAAGTTCGAAAAGTATCCTATTCAACCCATTTTACGGTATGTATTAAACAAAACAAAATAAGGACCCTAAGTTTACTTTGAATTAAAATTATTTAAGGGCAAGCGGTCAATTACCTTTTGTTCTAGAATCCAATCCGAAGGATTCAAGTTATATAACCGTGTTTCTAGAACAAATTACAAAATTGCATTATTGAATTTTCGACTAACACCGCAATAATGACGTCAAATTAATATTGTTATGGATCCACACAATAAATCCATTTAAAGATATGATCTCATTGTTTACATTGTTGTATAACTTATTGCCTATATTTTACATGAATATGTATGCAATATCCGTCTCAAAGTCAAATATTGAGTCACGATTTTATTCGTCAAGTTGTTTTTAATTGCCATATATGGTCAATTCTTGGTATTATTACGTCACGGACAGCGTGTGGAAGTCGTACAATTAAATTTTTATCATGAAAAATTATTATTGACTATTATTAAAGATGGGCCCGCACCCGAAAAAATCGTTAAAATGTTAATTGTTGCAACTTACTTTCTGTTTAGGATTTAAAATAACGTCCCCACCACCTAACATTGGATCTTCCATTGTTCAAAAAATTTATTTTTTATTGCACTAGTAAATTATAAATCGCTTTAAATCACAACAATTAAGAGAGCACGTACTTGTGTGTTGTACTTTTAACTGTCACTGACGTCGACTGAATGAAACATTTAAACAACTCGATTCGCTATTTATATACCGTTACGTCATCGTAGAGAAGAATAGTTGCAAGAGAACGCTCGAGAATATCGCAGAATGTTCCAGTATGTTCGTTAATGTTCGATCGTCCATTTTCAGGTGTGGGGTGAAGATGAATAGATTTTGCGGGAATGGGGTAGAGAGAAAGGTGGATATAAAAGATGTCGAGAATATTCTTTAGGTTATATACCGCAGTTTCATACGTACAACATACATATGCAGGAAAAAATACATATAAAATAATTATTGTTACATTATTGAATCAAATAAAAATCGAATGACAGTGAAATAATTTGAATATTTGTATTTAATTTTGGCACATGCGCCTAAATACGATTCGACACGAATAATTTAAATTGTACTTTTATTTTCATTGTTTTATTTATGTTTATAAAGATTATTATTTCAAGATATTTCTTGGAGTACTGTTGAATCAGTCCATGTTTTTTTTAAAATTTTTGTTATGTAAGCGCGGAAAAGAACAAAACCATATGTAAATATTTTTATAAACATATTTACTTTCACTTTTACTGATGAAATTCACCCCTGATTTACACCCTTCCTTCCGTTTAAGGGTTTGACGTAAGTTTACATTATTTCTAATCGTTATAAATAGACAATTTCCGTTAATGTAAGTGACCATCACCCCATGTTTTAGGGAAGAAATCAACAAGACCACATTTTATTCATATTAACACTTTGAGCTCCAAAGTTTTTAATCTATACATATAATAAAACTGTAAATCTGTCTCTGTCTGTCTGTTCACGCATCACGTAAAAACTACTGGACGGATTTTAATGAAATTTGGTGTGATGATAACTTATTACCTGGGTCAACATCTAAGATACTTTTTATTCCGGGAAAATGTCTCATTCCCACGGGAAAATGGAAAAACTATTTTGAGCATCTACACACATTACGCCAATTTACATATTTCATAAAAAATTTCATAACTATAGTAATAAAAATTGTAAATAAATTTTGTAGTTTGGAAATTTTTCTGAATTTTAAATCAAAAAAAATGTTGCTAATTGTGTACCGAAAAATACAATAAATACACAATTGTCAATTTGGAGACAATTTAATGCATTTTGTGTTGCAAGAAACTACAAATTGGAAAAAGAAACTACTCAACGTTTCGCGTGAACAAGGTCACGGGTACGGCTAGTTAACAATATATGTATGTGTAGGGCCAAACACAAAAGCAGGGCTGCTATCGCGTATATAAAAAGCATAAGCTGTAGGTCCGCTCAAGCCGCTTGATGTATTTATATAATTGGCTGTGGCCTCACGGGTAATGCGCTACGATCCTACGGAAAATATTGACAGTGGTTCCTAAATGTCGCCATGGTCGCCATTGCGTTTAAAGGGTTAATACTGTAAATATGAAAGTAAGTCTAACTGTTTTGTTGTCTTACTTTCACGCCTACTGGTTAACCAATCGATCTGAAATTTTGTATACAGGTAGCGGGGGCGAGGGCGAAGAAGGGCATAGGCTACTTTTATCCCAAGGACAAATGTATTTAAAAAGGGAATAAAGAAATTACGATAGCAAAACAAACGATTAACTTCACAGAAATCATGAAAAAGGACACAGGCTACTTTTTACTTCGGGAAAATATATATTTAAAATTTAATTTTATGTTATATGTGAATTGTTATCATTGGTCTTTGAAAAAAAGGGTTAAAATCGACCGAAAAGGTTAGTATCGGGAAAAAAAATTAGGAGGATACGAATTGTTGGATCCTTTGCGGATGGAATTATATTATTTCAGAATTAATTATACGGTATAGTTATATGAAATTGTTTCAAAATATCAATTTCCGATGAAAATTCGATCCGTGGATGAATATTTTTGTCGCCCACTGTATTTACCATTTATTTACCAAATTTGGTAAGTATTGATAAACACGGCAAGAAATTATAATTAGTTCATGGTAAAAAATGTGTCAGTCATTAATGGATGGCATTGAGATGATTCCTTTTGGTCAAAATGATTATTATTAAAAATGGTCCCAACCAGTACAGTAGCGTAAAATGAAATTTAAACACTAGTTTATTTTACTAGTACTATCATGAGCATGAATTGTAATGGTGTTATGACATAAATTTATTAACTGGACACATACCTATGAGAAAAAATTTTTTTAATCAGGCTCTAGTGCACGTCACGTACGAAATTCCTGTGGAAAAAAAGTTTCATTTTCTTTATATTCTTAAAATTAAGCAATTACGACTAAAATTGCTCTAAACGACTACAACTAATTTCTAGAAGCAACATTTATCTAAACCAGAAAGAAATTTTGTCGAATATTTCCAAGCAGCCTGTTCTAATTATACTTATAATAAAAAAAAAAAAAAATTAACACTATACAGTCCGCGCACTTTCACAGTAAACTTCCTCAGAGGCCGGTAGTATTTTTAAATAATTAAAAAAAATATATACAGTATAGCACCGATAATGGAAACATCAGTTTTGGAAATTTTTTGAGAGCATCAAATTAGTCAACATCACTTTTGGAAAGTTGCATCCAAAAATGTCAAGTACATAAATATTAAATCCATGTGTACTAGATCATGACGCATGATTTTATCAAAAGAAACAAATAAATATACCGGTAATAGAAGTGACAAACAACAACAGACCTCAAAGCGTGGGAAAGTGGATTTTAATTATTGTACATAGAATGTCTATCTATATGTATTTTGTTCTGTGGCGGTTTTTATCATACGTAAAATGTAAACAAAATTATTTCAAAGCAAATTAATAAAACGACAAATGAAAAAATATTTTCTCAGATAAATAATTTTTAATTCTTCACTTCTTTTTTTCTTTTATTAATATTTAAAAGAACATAATTTTAATTCAGAACATAATCTTACGATATTTGTGAATCGCCCCTGGTCAAAAAGCATCACTTTTGGAGACTACTTTTTCTTGACAAAACTGGTGCTCTACTGTACCTAAATAAATTCACGAGATGATTCAACATGTGTAAATACACACTTTTTTAATAAAAACAATATCAATAACTGAAAAATACATTGATTTTTGTGATTGTATTGAAATGTACGCATTTCAATACAATCATAAAAAATAAATGATAATGTAAAATTATATTTTTAAGTGTTATGTTTGTTATTCTTCTATAACACACAGAGAGTGTGTTTGTTGTAAGTGAATACCTGTTTGCGCACACATGTGTGATCACTGATCGCAATCGGCTTCTATCGGTTGTTCTGACTATTTTCCGATGCTAAAAACGCGGACTGTCAAGTGTTAAGATAATTTTCTTCACTGCCCGGCAAAAAAAACATTGAATCATGAATATGTTTTATAGTTCAATATATATATACATATAACAACCAACAGTTACTTATTCCGTAAAGTTATTCAAAAATTCATATGTAAAAGAACAATTCTCAGTAGTGACATGTTACTATATTCTTAGTATACGTATCTGTATTCGATTATAAAATCTAGTTACTTTTATTAGGGTTCCGAAGACATTCGGATCCCTTATAATTCCATTGTGTTTGTCAATCCTTTTATTATTTCTCAAGTATATAACGTTCATAAAACAGGCTGCCCGAATTAGCCATCCACCTGAAATACATATATCTACGTATTATTGACGTCAAAAGGGTGAAAAATCAATGCGTCCCTTATCTTAATGTTTCGTGTGACATAAACATTATTTTTGTTATCGAAATGGCGAAATTTCGTGATTGACTACGACACAGTAATAAATTTTTCATTTTTGGCGTACCTACCTTGATATGAAAATTATATTTATACGTAACAGATAAAGAATCGAAAGAGAAAAATGTTGTGTAATGTGTTTGACAAAGATAGAAACTGTTTGACTGTTGTTTGTTATGTAATGTGTGAGACGTGTGGGGTGTGTAAATTTTTGGATCAGTAAAGTTTGGAGTTGTGTAACAATGTGGTAGAAGTAGCAACAATGTATATAACAAAGAGTATGGGATAGAGGAGAAACTGTCCATAAGAACTAATGTAAAATCGTAGTATACGAGTTGCAGCGCCTCTACCGAGTAAGGCTTTCACGAAAATCCCACACCAGGATATTTTCTTATAAATGACTGAGGAATTTATAATAAAATATATATTAATATATATTAATAAGTGTATATTAATCTGTTTTGTTATAAATTTTGTAATTCAACTACCTCGTCACCCCCGTAAAGACCGACAAACTTTATAGTTGGTTGCCACAGACTCAAGATGTCACTAAAAACTTATATTTCAGTTTCTCCTCTATCCCATACTCTTTGGTATATAATTATAGTTCTTATGTTGCCTAACAGAGTACATAATTATCTCTCTTTGTTTAATCTCTATCTATTGCATGCTTACAGGTAATTAGTGATGGGAAATCTCGACTGCATAATCGATTTACATATCGATGGCTTCCTAACGCAACCAACCTCGTATCTCAAAAAACACAAAAAATTTATTTATTTATCTAAACTAAAAATTGTTTCGTTTATTAATTTTTAATTACAGTTTATCATTTTTTGTGCGGTGGAGGAGATCGCATAAAAAAAATCGCACAAAAAAAATATATTAAAAAATATCATAAATATTGAATTACAACAATATTTTTTTTTGGGATATATAAATTTCACGAAGAATTTTTTCAACCTTCTCCCTTGGAGAGAGGGTTGAAAAAATTCTTCGTGAAATTTATATATCCCAAAAAAAATATTGTTGTAATTCAATATGAATAACCTAAAAAATATCAAATTAAAATATAATATATATGTACGGAAATATATTAACAAATTTGTGAACAATAACATAAAACTTACAAAATTAAAAAATCATATTGCTTGTTTGACACAATACAAAAGAAAGGGAATAATTCCTGAATTCATTTGGGAGAAGGTTGAAAAAATTCTTCGTGAAATATCATAAATAGCTATAAAAAGTATAGGTCGATCCAGATTGTACAAAAAACTTTTTTTTATACGGTTGGTCGGGACCGCATAAAAAAGTTTCATCGAAAAAACATCACTCAAAACCCTCAAAACAGAAATTTCCTTAGAAATTGCTTCTATAAACAAGATAAAGCATTAATTTACACGTAGGAACATTTTATTTCCTTTTTATAATATTATGACATTTTTGAAAAATACATGTGTAAAAAAAATTAAATGATGCAATAATTTATGTTCTTAGGCAATGTATTGATTGAATGCTTAAAAGTCGTTAAAAAGTATTTTTATCAAAGAAAGTTATTATAGTAATTGTTTAAGTTTCTTATTGTCTCGTGATTTTGATTCACATTATACATTTTAATGGCCATTTTTTACAAACCGCATAAAAAAAGTTCAGCTGTATTTCCATCAAACAAAAAGTTGCAATCTGATTTTATGCATGAAATATTTAGAAAGTGAAGGGTGGCGCCATCTTTCTTTTATTTCTTGATCAGTTTATTGATTTGTACCACGGTTTTGTTTTTATGTTGTTTTAAAATATTTCACAACACTGCACGAATTCATTAGGGTATCCAAAACGTCTTCGAAACCCTAAAAATTATTAACTATAAATAATGATAAGTACAGTTGAACCTTTTTTTATGCGGTGGATAGGAACCGCATTAAATATATCGCACAAAAAAATATATTTAAAAAATATCATAAATAGCTATAAAAAATTTAGTTCGGTCCAGATTGTGAAAAAAACTTTTTTTATGCGGTGAATCGGGACCGCATAAAAAAAGTTTCATCGAAAATACATAATTCAAAACGTTCAAAACCTCACGATTTGCTTAGAAGTTGCTTTTCTAAACAAGATAAAGCATTAATTTACACGTGGGAACATTTTATTTCATTTTTATAATATTATAAAAATTGTAAAAAATACATCTCTAACAAAAAAAATTAAATGATGCAATAACTTATATTCTTATGCAATGTACTAATTAAATGCTTGAAAATCATTAAAAAGTATTTTTATCAAAGAAAGTTATTATAGTAAATGTTCAAGTTTCTTACTGTCTCGTTATTTTGACTCATTATGCATTTTAATCGCCATTTTTTTTAACCGCATAAAAAAATCGCACAAAAAAGGACCGCATAAAAAAAGGTTCAGCTGTCTGTATAAGTAAATTTTGAATAGAATTACTATAAGCTAACCGGAAAATCGATGAAAGTCACTTACGAGGTTACGTCAGAACGCCATCTACATTTATTTTTACTAATGACTTATCTGTTAAAATTCCAGGAGAATCTCAGATATGAATTTCACATGTTTCAACTTGATCGACAAAAAATTTACATATGTAAAAATCGATTTTTACACAATGCGACAATCGCCCATCGTTAATTTCAATACCAAGATCAAGAATAGCCGTTATGGAATGTCAATGAAATCCCACGCCTAGTTTTTAAGTGTAATAACGATTGCCTAAATATATATTATTTACAATTGAAAAATTAGGGTATTTACAAAATAACACTGAAATTTTTTAAAATCAATTTCAAAAATTACATTTCTCGAAACTTTGGACCATGACCTAAATAAATAACTAGAACTAATCAATGAATTTAGCAAAAGATCAAAAATCATGTTTTTGGTGGATTCCCCTCGGACATTACTGTCTTCAAAAACATAAAGCTATTATAATCTCAAAATAAATTGAAATAAACTAAACTTTAAAACAAAATGACCTATTTTTCATTTGACCCAAAATTATAATTTTCATTAAACATATTTTATTAAAGTGTAGCAATATTTTCTGCGATTAATTTGCTAAACAACAATATTTATTGGGATTTCCGAAGCCAAATATAAGTGAAAAAAAAAATACATTTGTAATAAACATTCAAAAATAAACGACAAAGACAACTAGACACACCATGCAATAATAAAAAAAGATAAAATATCTAGTATGTTTACATCGGTTTACATTTTGAAAAATTTTTTAACACTGAGGAAAAAATGATTGAATGATTGATTACGCGATGACAATCGAAAATAGCGACAATTAAATTCTAGAACATTATTTTAAAACGAAATTATTTTTTTTTTTAATTTACTAATTGTAAACAAAAATATTTTTGATAGTTATCACGAGTATTTCGATATTTTAAGTAGCTATGTACTAAAATTTATATTTTAATAAAAAATAAATAATGACCAGCCTGATTTTTTTTTAATTTTCCAGTAAACCAACTTCTTTAAAATACATGACTAAGTAATTTTCACACAATTGGCACGATTTCAAAAATAAATTGCAATTAAATACTTTTTTCTTACACTGACGTGCAAAATTATTCCTTTTAACAACATAGAATACAATGTTGGAAAAATAATCTGGATTTTAAGCACACACACAGATTAAATTTCAAAATTTCCCAAATCTAATTTAATCACACTGGTTAATTAATAACAAACTGATGTAATAATTATTAGAAATGTTATAACAAAACAAAAAATTTCAGTGTTTTCATACTTAAAAATTATTTTTAAAACCATCAAAAAACATTCCAAAAACAAAAAAATTATTTTAAAAAAAAGGCCATATCCTTAGAAATTTTCTAACCAAACTTACAAAAGGTGGACGACGAAATGGCATAATTAAATAAAAATAAAATTCAATTAAATGATTAAATATAAAATTGCACTTCACTCACTTTTTAATTATTTTGTTAATTAATATTTTTTCCGTGTAAATTCACTATATTTTTAGCTGTTTCAATTGAGGATAAATTCTGTAATTCTAGAAGTTATTTCTCACAGCTGACAATGCGCAATGCGACCATATTGCTACGCACATGCGTGTGGGTACATTATTTAAATATTTTCAGCCAAATTTAAATTTTAGTGAAAATGCACAAACTATACAAAAATTAGTCAAATAAAGTCAAAATTAAAATAATAAAGGGTGCTATTATGAATTTTAAGTCTCAGCGAAAACACGTCTTTGGAATTTACAATTTTCTATTTTCGTATTTTTGGATATTTTAGAATAAATTAAAAAATACATTTATATTTTATATTAGACTATCAAAAGTAGCAAAATTTACTCCTGTTATTTTTCATTTATTTGTACCGTAGACGTCCAATTTATGTTGTTTCATTATGAAGATCTATTGGGATCTGTCGAATGGCGGTATGACATCTGGTGTTGAAAAATCAGACTATTCTTAAAGTGCATTTGCTGAAATGTCATTTATGAACTGAATTTTTTAGATCTACAAATACATATTTTACTTGCAAATCAATCAAGAAAAATAGAAAAAAACTATAAAATTTCGTTGGCACGTAATTTGGGAAATTGCCACTCATTCACCCATTTTTTCATATTTTTACCTCATTTTAACTGTTTTACAGATGTAAAATTTTATGTTCTTCAACAAAATTCTTTTGCTTCGCACTTGTGTCAATCCAAATACGAACAGTTCTAATATTTATGATTTTTTCTTAATATAACACTGATTACTATATATAAAACTAATGTTAATGCACTTTTTCGTCAGCCATTTTTCTTAAGCCCCGCCTATTTGACAAATTCTAATAGTGTTGATGTTATTCTCTCCGAGCCCAAACTATAGCCATCAATATCAAGTGATTATTTAACAATTTACCAGGACGGTCCTGTGTGACCAGGACACTTTACTATTATAATAAATGAATGAAAAATATATTAAAAAAACTGAAATTTGTTTAATAAAAGCCATACATCTGCTCATTTTCTCTTAAAAATGTCTTAAAATAATTAACGAAGAAACAAGAGGTGATTTTTTTGAAAATTTCAAAATAAAGTGCCGTTTGATAGTAGGGTTACAAATATATTTTTATTTTGTAGAATTTGGTAAATAGACATCGTAATAAGTACTTGCTTTGAAAAAATTAAGCACAGTATTTAAAAAAAAATTTTTTCTTAAAGAAAATAGTAAAATTATGTACAAACAACGTCCTGATAAACTGATATATCTGTCCACCTTGAGCGCTGTAGTCGAATTTCGTATCCCCTCCAGGCAAAAATTCATAACTATGTAATTTAGTTGGCTTGTAATAAATAAAAACAATTTTATTTTAAATATAGTAAATTTTATTTTCAATATAGTAATGTTTCAATAGATTAAATATTTTTAACAATTTTTTTTTTTGTATCAACTTTTTTCTTAACATTAAAAAAAAACGAAATACATTTCAGGTTTACGAGTACATATTTTATTTACAAATTATAATAAATTCAATAAAAGTGAAATAAGCTTCCATCTTGTAAAATTCGAAATAATTATTTATTTTATTATAAAATGAAAACAAAATATTGTAATACACTTGCGTCACAATTTATATACATAATTTAAAAATAATACAGTAGGATACCAAATCAGATACCACTCAATAATAACAAAATAATGTGTAATTGTCAAAAGTATTGGCACACCGTAAAATGACAAACAATTAGAATACCGTCAAAACACAGTACTCAACGTTTAAAAACAAACAAATACTGTCAAAATTTTAATTTAAAACAATCGCTTTTAAGTCCATTTGCATGAATTTGTGCATTTTATACGACAGAATATGCTTAATTAAGCTGTATCACAGAAAAAAGAGCAAAATTGTTCTTAAAAAGATTATTTGAAGTGAAACTTCTCAGTGACAGTTGGGAGTATTGGGATCTGTCGAATGTGGGTATAACATCTGGTGTTTAAAAATCACACTATTCTTAAAGTGCATTTGCTGAAATGTCATTGATTGATTTGTTTCTTTCATTCGTTGACAGTTCTCCAGTTATTTCATGACATTTTACCATTCAAATTTGACATTTGTATACGGTCAATTGTAATATTCATTAACTTATTCACTCATTTTTTCATATTTTTACCACATTTTAACTATTTTTCAGATACAAAATTCTCTCTCCCTCAATATTTATCATCTTTTCTTCATATCGCACTAACTATTGCATATAAAATTAATGTCAATGCACTTTTTCGTCCGCCATATTTATTAAGCCACGCCTATTTGACAGTTTCCAATAATGAAAACAATATTACTGTCAGAAGTTACCACTTTATTTATTTACGCAACTTTCACGCAGCGCAAAACATCAAATTGGGAATGTTCACAGAAAATACGTACATATAACTATATAAATCAACATATTCTGTCTTTGTTTACGAATCATTCTCGTGCTCACTCTCTCTACTGTCAAAAAAATCAAATAAATTGATATTAGAATTGTTTCGAATTTTATTTTTGATAAAAATAATCACAAACACATTGAACAAATTCACCACTTTTTTTGGGGGGGTTTCTGAACTCGGGAACAATTATAGAGATATGTTTACGCTATTTTCATACATCAACATACAATTAAGTATCAAAGACGAACACATATTTTAACATTTGGGAAACTTTTTTTTTGAAAATTCAATCATAAATGCGTAAATTTTCACACAGTCAATGAACAAAGTTAATTGTAACATATGAAATACAATTAAACAACATATATTTACATTGTAAATAGGGTAAAGGTCACTAGAAATTGTAACTAGATAAATATACTTGATTAAATAAATCGGAAAATTGCGATAACGGAACACAGTCATCATTTTTTTTGATATATTTATCCAATTACGATGATTTAAAATAAGTTTTTTTCTCTAGTAAATTTCTTTTTTTTTAATTTTCTTTTATGTATTTACTATAACTTTTTGAACGTAAAAATTATATACCAACTGAAGAGCAGCTTAAACGGGTTTGAAAATATTTAAACGTAATTCATCTTTGTATGAACTAGGCCTTGTCACTGAAATAGAATACCAAGCGTTCAAGGTCATTACTTTTTTGGCGCCCATTTTTCATTTATCGTGGAAACTCGTATCACATAATTACATTATCATTCGGCATTATTCTTTGATTGTAGCTTATAAGGGGTCATACACAATCAATGAAATAAGGAATTAAGATTTAAGAAATAAGATTTAAGATTTAAGAAATAAGATTTAAGGAGTACGCCATCTAGTGATGTTGAATGGAACTTTAACGTAACTGGTCATAGATATAAATATGTAGGTATTTTTTTACGGCAAAATTCGTGATTTTTTTCACTTAGTGACAAAATAGTCATCACGAACGTTACTTTTTCATGAATTCTGATGTACAAAAATACCTAAATACATTTACTTATGAGCAGTTAAGTTAACAGTTTCATTCAACGTCACTAGATGGCATACTCCTTAAATCTTATTTCTTAAATCTTAATTCCTTATTTCATTGATTGTGTATGACCCCTAAGTGATCAGTAATGCTATAAATGCAATTTCCATAATTATAATGATAAAAACGCAGCTCCATTTAAAAGCAAAACCAAAACATAAACCCAGAAAGTGCGAGAAATTTTTAAATAATAAAAGAAAGATGGCGCAATCTGCCATTTTCTAAATAGTTTGTGTATAAACCGAGATTATAACCGCGTATCTTAAAAAAATACAGTCTGATTCATGTATTTTTATCGTCACTTCGTGGCAGTTTTAGAATCACGTGACAAATTTGTATTAAAATCATTTTTTTCGACACTGGCGGATCAAATAGAACAATATATTCCAGGAACAAAGCCACTGGTGGTTCATGGGAGAGTTATTACGCGAGAAATGGGTACAGGAATTTTTTCAGAATTAACAGTTTGAAAAAATCGCAAATGAACTGGCTCCACGATGGCTTCCAAATTTTTCTAAGTATGGCCCTGTCTAAATTATGTATACACCTTTTTAGTACTAAAGGTACAAAATAATTTTGTTGACCAAAATTCAATAAAACTTTGTGAACGTGTTTACTTCTACTAGTTACTATTTATTCTATGTTGCTTTTTTAAAAAACAGAAAATTTATGTTAAAATATAAGATGGTCAGAATCGGATAAAAAAATTAGGGTCTCCTTGTTTTGAAATGTTTTTTTTTTCTGTTAAAAAACATTTCTGGTTCAAATTTACTGGCAAATGTTAATTACGTGGGTGAGATCTACGCACTGTTTTCGCAGCGAGACATTTATTTTCCAGCCTGTATAAGTTTGAACACTTTCAGAGCTAGTGCTTCTAATAACCTTGAACACACGATAAATGAAATTTAAAGTAAGGGTGTCTACACAATCAATGAAATAAGGAATAAGAAGTATGCCATCTAGTGACGTTGAGTGAAACTTTAACGTAACTGCTCAGATATATGTGCATATGTAGGTACTTTTGTACGTCAAAATTCGTGATTTTTTCCACTTTAGTGACAAAAAAAGTCATCACGAACGTTATTTTTTCATGAATTTTGATGTACAAAAATACCTAAATACATATACCTATGGGCAGTTACGTTAAAGTTCCATTCAACGTCACTAGATGGCATACTTCTTATTCCTTATTTCTTTGATTGTGTATGACCCATAATACTCTACAAGTTCTAGGTTTTAATAATGCTATTTGGATTAGGAATAACCGTAACTGATGTTTTAAATTTTCGTAATTTTAGTACTACACATTCTTTTATCAACCTGTATTACTAAAATTAACTAAAATTTAATTCATAAATTATTCTAAAAATGATCGGATTATTTTAAATATTTGGTAAATCACATTTACAACTTGGGAAAATATTTTTTTTTTTTAAAAAAAGTTATTATTTTGTAATTATATACAGTGAATTCAAATTAGGCGCTTTTCTCAAAAAGGAAAAATGGATTTTTGAGGAATATAAAAAAATTTTTCGAAACTGGTTAAAATAAAATCGTTGTATTTATTAATAATAAAATATTTACAAAGAAAAATTTTTATAAAAACAAAAAAGTCACCATAACCCAAAGCTTCTGAATACTTCAAGCTCAAAAATTTTAAAAGTTGAATATTGTATATAAATTTTAAAGAGGAAGACATGTTTGTTTCACTGTTAAAATATTCTAAAAATAAGAAAAAATAAATAAAACAAAAAACGTTGGTCATTCCATGTAAAATCATTGACTTTACATGAAATAACCCATAATAATTTTTATAAAATGGAAATTTTCAAATTTATTTTATTTTAAAAAACAATTTTTTCCTAGGAATTCACTGCATATGTTACAAAAAAAAAATTATATTTACAGTCTGATTAAAAAATTATAATACATATGTATATCGCGCCTTTTCTGTCTCTAACTCGTATATCAAAAATCACAGTTCTCAGGAAACACAAAAAACATATTAAATACTGTATTTTCATCACTATGAATTTAAGATTTATGTATGTTACACTTTTTGATGTTTGCTACCTATGTAGACATGAAGCAGATATTTAAACGTTTTAAATTAAAAGCTATCGATGTTTTTAGTAAATACGAGTTTGCTGCCCACTTTTTTTTTCAATATACGAGTTTGCGAAATAAATCGATTTTTTTTTTTTTGCATATTCCGATAGTATAACCAGTAACTTAAATTTTAAACGCGTTTTTCTCGAAACTACATTTTTTCTGATAGTTTTCTGACAAAACCTGGTATATGGTATACGAGTTTGTGTAAAATTATTTTTTGAAATAAGTAACATGTTTATCAGCATACCCTCGTACTTGACCAAGATACAACTATCTGACACTAGAGTTCGCAGGTGCTGTACACCACAAATCCAATGGTACGTAGTGGTCAGTGCAAATTTAAGGGAAAGTACGTAAAATCGGAAGATCAGGAGCGTCGCTAAACTTTTATTTGAGGGGTTGGTAAATATTATTTATTATATAAATAAGTACATATTATATATAAATAAGTACAGTCCGAGTCAAAAAGTGATCGAACACTCTAAATCAGGGGGTGCCCACACTTTTGACGCCGCACTGTACTTAATGTTGTGGTACACTGCCGTGTCAAAAGTCTGGGCACCCCCCCCCCCCGTTACAAATCTTGACATTTGACTCCAACACACGCGCGCTTAAATAAGTACAGTACGCTTCAAAAAGTGATCGAACACCTTAACCCCGAAGGGGGTGCCCACACTTTTGACACGGCAGTTTACCACAACATTAAGTACAGTGCGGTGTCAAAAGTGTTGGCACCCTCCCCCCTGAGTGAGAGTGTTCGATCACTTTTTGAAGCGTACTGTACTTATTTATGTACTTGTTTATATAATATAAATATTTACCAACCCCTCAAATAAAAGTTTACTGACGCTCCTGATCTTCCGATTTTACGTACTTCCCCTTAAATTTGCACCGACCACTACGTACCATTGGATTTGTGGTGTACAGCACCTGCGAACTCTAGTGTCAGATAGTTGTACACAAACTCGTATACCATATACCAGGTTTTGTCAGAAAACTAAATTTAGTTCATGTGGTACAAGTTTGTATTTAATTGAATAATTATTTTTCCATTAACTATTTTGCAATATTTCTTAGTGCATCACATGGGGAAGTGTATTATGTACATGTATGACTTTCTAACTCAAAACCGTCAAAAAACCTTATACGAGTTTGAGACAGAAAAGGCGCGATATACTGCATCGATTGATGGTCAAAAACCAAATGATATTCTACAACAATATTTTTGCGGTTTACTGTACTCGCGTCTAATCAGTTTGTTTTTGACGTATCACCACAGATGATTTGATTACATTCGCCATTACTGTTTTAATACTCTTTTCTCATCGATCAAATGCGAATGTGACCATGAAGAAGTTTCACTCCAATGCGCATTGTTACTACAAATCGTACTAGCGAATGTAATTTAAAAAAATGTTTGTACAGTTTAAAAAAATTAAATAATACTTGTTTTTGTTCTAATGCAAATAATCAATTTATGACGAAAAGATTACACGCGTACGCACGCCTCTGGTGGTGAAATTAGTGACTATATCAGATAGAACATACTCTCGTAATTTTTGTTACTCCATACCTTTTTTGGTGTGTAGTTTTTCACCAATTTTGATATTTTGTTTGAGGAATTTTTTGACTTTTATAATTCTTTTTTTAGTTTTTCCTTTATAAAATAATGACTTTTGCCATAATCTCTGAAGATGGCCTGATGGTCGAAACATGTTCGATTGACAAATATTTTTCAATTTGTTTTTTAGTTTTTGACATGTAGATTTTGATTTTAGTTTTTTCGATATACATTTCTTTGATTTGTTTTGCAGCAAGTCGTTTCCTTTTGATTATTCTTAATATTACCTGCAGTTGGAATAACCCCAAAGTTTGTAAATAATAAACAAATACTTTACTTTGCAAAATACCACTTTTATTTTTGAAACAATATTGTCACAGTTTAAAAAATAAAAGTGGTATTTTGCAAAGTAAAGTATTTGTTTATTATTTAAAAATATGGAATACCATAAAGTAACGCTCAAATCTATTAATATTAAACCCCAAAGTTTATTTATGTTAGTGATGAGCTAATGCAAGACCAAGACTTAGCAGTCTTGGTCTTGTTCTTGCATTAAGAATCTTGGTCTTGCTAGAGCAGTTTGAGTCTCGGTCTTGGTCTTGGTCTTGCAAAATGTAGTCTTGGTATTGCTAAAAATCTTGCACTTTCTTGCTTTTTTTATTAGCAAATTTTTTCCTTCTAAACTCAGAATTTTCTCTCTTTACGGTATTAATTATACTTTCAAACTATTTAAATAGTTTAGCAAGAGTCTTGCTTTTTTCTTACTTTTGTCTTGGTCTTGCTCACTTGAGTCCTGGTATTGATCTTGCAGCCATACTTACAGTCTTGGTCTTGCTCTTGGTATACATAGTCTTGATCTTGGCATTGGTCTTGCAAAAAATGCAAGACCAAGACAAGACTGAAAGACCAAGACTAATTTTGCTCATCACTAATTTATGTACGTATTCTTCTAATTAATGTTTACTAACACGTATTTCTATTCACAATTAGATGTATACGTACACGTTACATCTGATATAGTTACTAAATTCACCACCAGAGGCACGTGCGCACCTAATCTATTCGAAATTTGTTGATTTCGATTGAAAAACAAAATCTTAAAACGTCAGTAATTTATTGTTTTAAGGAACATAAATGATTTTGGTCTAGAGTTTCACACGTTGAAGACGCTGCTGGTTGGAATTAGCGATTTCTAGAGTTAATAAAAATCGTGCAACACGATTATATATGCTGTTGTTGTTGCTGTTGCTGTTGTTGCTCCTGTGTTAGTCTATGTTTAAACAGTAACGTTTCCTCAAATATATATTTCTTTAGCGTCTCCTTGGGAAGATCGTCAAGTTCCATCGAAAATCGAAACGGTTCCTCAGCAACGGGCTAAAATCAATACAAATAAGTTACTATCACTCGAAAATTCTCTATAAATTACCACTTTATCGATCGTAAATGAATGTATGTACAGGGTGTAAGGAAAATAGTTCTCGAGATTTTCAACAGTGGCTTATTTTCGATTAGATATGCTTGAATCATAAAATTTTCCATCAAAACACGGAACATTAAATTTTATTTTCACAATTTAGTTGCGGTGTCACGGTGCCGCACTAATATGAAGGACTATGGTTACACAGATTGTCAATAGATAGCGCCTTCGACATTCTTTATGCAAATACGGTTTTTAAAAATAGTTTTTTTTTAACGAAAATATTAAACTATTTGTCAATTTTCATTTTAATTTTGATGAAATATTAAGGGAGATACGACGTACCGCCAGAAAAAACACCTTGGAGGGATAATTTTCTGTAACGATTTTAACCCCTTTCGATAAAATGATGAGTATAGCTCGTCATCGGTCTTTTGTACCATACGGTACAATAACGAGCTATACTTGCCATGCGATTAAAGTTTTTTTTTTTAATTTTTTTCTTTTTTTTGCAAATAATATAATTTTAATTAACAATACACAGCTTAAAAAATATGGGATCGTTGCTTTGTCACTTTTCACAATAAAAATCGTATAAACACGAGTCGACTTTCGGCCATTACGCCATCCTCAGGTGAAAAACACAACTAAAAACTGTTCTTTTAGGCGAAGCTATTTATATTATAAAAATGAAGTGAATAATGTATTAGTGGGAGATGTTAGAGATAGAGGCAGATATAAGTATATCAAAACAAATGTAAGGGAAATCCCAAGTTAACAAATTTTTCGATAAAAGTAAAATTTTTTTTTTCTTGTATTATTTGCATAGGTACCGACAGCGAATTTTATTTTAAAAAGGTTAAGTGTAATCTCATTAAAATGACTGAAGTAAGTTGGGAAAAACACGACATTTACGACACGTGAAAACAGCGGTGAACGTTAATTACAAGAAATAAAGAATAAAATATACAGGTGACGGTCAGTGCTAAATTGTCAAAAATAGAAATATGTATTGATTTGCACGAAAAGTTACACCCCCATCAGGTGGCTGCTTTTGTTAAACTAAAAGGATTGTTAAAAGGATGTAAAATCAGAATTATTGTATAAGACCATTTGACTATAAATATTAATTACCAGGAATCAATAAAATTTTTAAACAGGTACCTGTCAGCTAAACTATTCAAAAACAAAATGTGAGATGTATTGTGTTATAAACTTAATAAAGGCGACTTGTTTAGATCTATTTGATCATTGAACCAATTTGTAGAAAATTGTATGATTAAATCAAAACAATAAATAAACTAACTAAATAAAAATTAAATAGTTCTTTCAAGTACAATTTTTAATGACTAAATCATACCGGAACGGGTTAATAGTCAAAAATTTATGACGTAGTACAGTGAAACGTATCTGTCCAATGAATCATGACACTTATTCAATTTCCACCCTGTACATAATCCTATGGTTTTTATACAATTGTATGTACGTAGCGAATAGAATGTTGCCTAGACGTTTGAAAATTGGGTATTTGACTGATGTAGTTATTGGTAATGAAATATTGTGAATAACATAGAGTATAATTCGAAGATAATGATTAACCATTTAAATTATTTTTAAAAATCTATAAATATTTTATCTTTTTAATTGAAAATTATGAATTTGGAATTGGCGGTTGATGTGATGAAAACGATTCATTGGCGTGTATGACGTCAGAGTCCAAAGATAGTTCCTCGTAACAAGAAGAGATGTCGTTGTCAATGGTAAATGAAATGTGTAGCGAGATATAGTTTTAACGTAGGCCATGTCTAAATTTTTGGAATCTATGTAGAGTTTGGCTTTTGTTAAAATAAAAACGGGATATTTTTTGGAAACAAGTCGCACGCATAAATTTTAATATATTTTTGTAATTTATAATAAATGTTCATAATCATATTTGTGTTACATAAAAATAACAATAAATAATTTAGTAGTGAATTTGGATGTTTTTATTGATAAAGGAAAAAATATATAATATTTAAAGTCAGACATTCATCATCACTACAAATGTAAAATTATTAAATTGCGAAATAGGTGTTGGTAACGCAGATTTTTTGATCTGTTGTAAGAATGGTACTGCAAATTATCAACAGATATTCAATAGTATCGTGAGGAGAGCGACATCTTTTTGTTAAGTGATGAACTGGTATTGTCCTGTTACATCAACAAAAAGTGAGTAGCTGTTTTCGCACCAAATTCAAATTAACTTTTTAAAATTTTCTTTTTCTCTTTAAATCGCCTTTTTTTACACAAAAGTCAATTACTAGGGTTGTATTTAAATCTTTAGGAATATTTTAAAATACTTTTTAAAAATTTGTCAAATACCCAATTTGAACTAAAGTAAAAACAATATAATTACTTCATCAGCTGGATCGTAATATTGTTCTAAGTATGGATGTGCTAACGCCTCCTCGACGGCAATTCGTTTATTCGGATTGAACGTTAACATTTTGTCGAGTAAATCTAACGCTTTCGGGTCCGCGTTTGCAAACAATTTATTCCATGGCACTTTTGGTTTGTACGGTAGCGATTGTAAATATCCACGCGCTTTATCATTAATTATACACTCTAAATCCTCCTGCGACGGCGATCCCAACACGCCCAGAATATGATTCAATTGATCCAAATAGTGTTTGCCGGGGAATATGGGCCGATTCGATAACATTTCCGCTAAAATACATCCCACCGACCATATATCTATTGATTTGGTGTAACCTTTTGAGTTAAGCATGATTTCCGGCGCCCGATACCATCGTGTCGCCACATATTCGGTCAAGAAGCCGGTGTGATCGTGATCTGGATCGGCTACTCGAGCCAATCCAAAGTCACATATCTGTAAATTTAATGTAATGTTAATAATGATCATTTAAACTGTTCGATTACGAGCTAGCTTTCCAGTAATTAATTCATCTTCAAGTTGAATACAAGTGAAGAGTTCCTGTCCGGATCATAATCTCTAGGTATAGATTTTTTCCTTCCTAATTATGTCCCTTAAGGTGTTAGAAATATTCTCCTAAAATTTTATTTAAAAAATCCGATGCCAATGAGGTGTGGCACACAGCCTCCTCGTATGTATGTACTCGTAAAAGCACCTTGGTAATTTAATGCCCAATATATCTTTGTACAATTTAATATAGGTACCTATATAAATTAATAAAAATAAATAAACAAAACGATTCATAAAAATTTGAGCGAAATGGGACTAGCAGTAAATAAGATATTGACACTTAATGAGATTTGATGGTAGCGCCGTGGATACTATTACTCCGAATGCAATGAAATTTGTAGGGGACCATCTAGGAACCAGACCGTATAATTTCTGACAATTTCATTAAAAACAATCGAATAGTTCAGAAGTTATGCCACCTGCTGCAATTTAGTATATTAATGAAATGACATGGTAGCGGCGTAGCTACCGTTACTCCGATTTCGATTAAATTCATTGGGGATCATCTAGGAATCAAACTGCATAATTTCTGAAAATTTCATTAAAAACAATCGAATAGTTCAGAAGTTATGCCACTTGGTGCAAATTGCCGACACACCGACGGACGGACGGACAGATACCAAATCAAAATTATTCAGGAAGCTTTAAAACGTAAAATGTGCGTAAAAAATTTTATTTTGGAGGGAAAAAATTTTTTATTTTTCAAAAGTGATCACAATGCTTCCGCTACTTTAGTAGTCTTGGAAGCAAAATGAAAAATCAAAAAGTTATGGGCATTTTAGTGCACGCACTTTACTATAATTCAATTTAAATAAAAAACTTAAATGTTTTTTCCTCGGAAGTACAGTTTTCGACATGGTTCCTCATGTATCTCAAAAAGTATTTGAGATATCGACATAAATCAAAGTGCATGTTATTCCTCGATACCGTCATTTTGACAGGAACTAGGATCTTTTGGTTCCGTAATATATTTTCAAAATGGCGGCTGTTTATAGTCGAGAAAAAGCGATGATTTTTGAAAATTTATTTTCAAAATGCGATTTCTCGCTGGTTATTTATTTTTTTTCTTAGATCCTAGTTAGTGCCATAACTGTATGTGTATATTTTCAGAAAATTCTTGATTTTTTAATTTTAGTTTACTGAGGATTGAAGAACGCGAGGAACCATCAAGGCGGACAAATCTCACAGTGACGACTTTAAAGCCATTTATGCTCAGCTCATTTTTGAATTTTTTTTTGTAATCTCAAGACATGTAGAAACAATGTTGTATATTTAGTTTTTTAATAAAATATTTATTTGTATAAAAAAAAAATAGTAAAAAAAGTCGATTTTTGATGTTTTTTCGACGCACCTCCCCTTAATATCTAATACCGGATACAATATTGTGAAATTTTCCAAAGATGGTATCTCTATTTGATCTGGAAAGGGACTCTTCAGTTGTGTTTTACCTGAAGATAAGTTAATTACTCGAAAGCTAGCTGGTAATTGAACCGTTTAAAATATGTTAAACGTACCTTTAAATCGCATGTGGTATTCAGAAGTAAATTCGATGGCTTGAGATCACGATGAAGTACATTTGCTGAATGTATATACTTAAGTCCACGAAGAATTTGATACAAAAAGTAACAAATATGGTCATTACTTAGTCTCTGAAAAACATAAAAATCGAATCATTGAATAAAATCGAAGAGAATTTTTGTCGGCTGCGTGGGAAAAACACTGAATTATGGATTTAACTCATTCACGATCATGTAACACAAACAAACAACAAACATTACCTAAGGAAATATAACACTAGTTACTGTTGCCACCTATGTAAACGGCTTTTATTTAGTTCAATTTTTACATTTTTCGCGACTCAACTGTTTTGTCTTTTGTATTTCAGCTCAAAAATATGTCCATGTTAAAATTAGGGTTTCCGATCTCGATTCGATTTTGTCGAAAATCGATTTTTGGAGAGCCGATCTTCGATTTTTCCAAATCGATTCTTTGGAGATCAAATCGATACAGAGATCGTGAAAAATTTACGGGATCGGAGATCGATTTTTTCGAATTTAAATTAGAATATTTTTAGTAAAAATATGATATTTTTTCAAAATTATTGTAAAATATATTTTAACTATTTATGTTGTCAAATAATTTTACCACTTTTATGATTCATTTATAGAAAATTGAGTCAAATTTTGGATTCGTGATGCTTTTAGCGCAAACTCGAAACCATTTTATTCATATTAAATTCAGCAGCATCTTCAAAGGAAATTAAAATTTTTTTTTGAAACTGATTTTTGATGACCCAAGAAGAAACTATTAAAAGTTTTTATATATCTTTTATTTTCTGTAAATACAAAAATTGAATCGATTTTCGTCAAATCGATCTTTTGTAAGCCGATTTTTTACTGCATCGATTTTTGGTTTGACGATTCGAATCGATCCACAAGATCGATTTTTTGGCCAGAGATCGGAAACCCTAGTTAAAATATATGGGGATAGAAGATCAGTGGTACCGTAAAACTGCAATGTTTAAGAAACGCGGGGTGAATCGGAAAAGAAACGATTGTAGTTAATAAGTTACAGTTTGAAGATGGTTGTATTTGAGTTGATCATAAACTATTATTTATAAATAATAATAAATAAATTTGAATCAATATTAAAACTGGTTAAATCATAGAAAAATTAGTAATAAAACAATGCAAGAATTAGAACAGGAATTTTCCGAATTTTTAATTAAAGGAGTTAAATTAAAATACACCTGTCGCAGCATTCTGCATAACATAGCGAATTTCCGTTTATACAAATTCGTTTTTCTCGGCAACCAGTTTACATAGAAAAATGTCGCAAAAACTTTTGAATATAGGAAGGTATTGGCAAAAAAACTAATTTTTTTCACGAAAAATGACCAAGAAACCATCTGCCAGGCATCGAACATCGTAACACGCACAAATTTCGTACAAATATGACATTTCGTTCGAGAGTTATCGTGCGGACACATATATGTATACATATACATACATATATAAATTTTAGTGAATATTATTTTCGGTTTCTAGGGACCTCAAAACAAATTTCTGACATAGTCCTGGACTCAAGTCGCGTCATGACAGTGATAATGATTCGAAAATTCGCTAACACAAACTACCGGAACCAAAATTAATCTGTTCTGTATTATTTCATATGCAAAAAAGTTCCAAATGTTAAAAATGATCCGATTCATCCCATTTTACGGTAGTACTTAAGTCATGTAAATATTTTTTTTAAGTAGTTTTACCTGTGTTTTAAGTAGTTTATACAAATCTGTCTCCATCAAACATTGTACTATATATACATCTTTCATTTGCTCAATGGTAACTGCTCTAAGAATGTCTCGTATATCAATAATCTAAAAATAAAATTGAATTATTTTTAAATTTCCTACCAACAATATAGATGGCACCACTTATTACAGAATTATATGTACTTACATTTTCATGTTTGAATCGTGTCAAAATTTTGATTTCCCTAAGTGTCCGTTGACAGTACGTCTGGTGTTCAAATGGTGAGATCTTCTTAATGGCAACTTTCGTTTTAGTTACATTATCATAGGCAGATCTGTAATAAAATTGTATGATTCATTTTCAAAAGAGTCGTTCAACGTTTCGAACGATTCATTTATGTATAATGACCCAACTCTAATGGATTAGCATTTAAATAATAAACCAATATTTCACATATTTCCTCAATTCGTTAGGTAATAAATAAGTTTAGTTTTGAGGGCAAATGACTAATGCTGATTAAATAATTTGATGAGTAATTACATAAATTGAAAATAGATATGGTATAAGTTATACTTTTAAGGAAAGATTTTTAATTTATACCAGCGGTTTCCAAACTTTGTGCACTAACGCCCCCCTTCCCGTATAAAAACAATAAAAACAATTTGTAAATAATTTTTTTACTGAAAAAACTCATATTCTTGGCGGACGACAGGTCTATACGACACTTGAGAGGAAACCGTTGATCAGACACGTATTCGATATTTAGGCGCTAACACGACTGACCGTTTGAGAATTGTTATTGTTAAAATATTACGTACAGTAGCGAGCAGAAAAATCAGTGTTAAGGGGTTAAATGGCTTTTTTTTAGCAAAAAAAAACCTAATTATGCCAACTTTTAGCAATTTTTTTTCTGTTAGTAAATGCTTATGGCTTGTACTTGAACAAAGGGATTAAAAAAAATGAAATTTCAACTTTTGACAGTGTTCTAAACAAAAAATTTTGATTTTTGGTAAAAATTTTCGGGTTTTTTGTTGATTTTCTACTTGTAAAATGTGATATAATGAACGGAAACAGTAATTTTTCGTTCAAGTACAAGCCATAAGCATCTACTAATAGAAGAATTTTTTTTTATTTTAGGTAAGAATTTCACGAGCTACTCAGCGATTTTCGAAAACTAGGTGCTATTTTTTTTATAAAAATTTTTTTACAGTGTCTCAAAATAATATATGATAATATGCCAGAAGTTGAAATAAATTATATTTTCTTATATTGTAAAAAAATCGAAAAAATAGTGAAAATCGAAAAATTGGAAATTTTTTTTTGCTGAAAAAGACCCATTTAACTCCCTATTATAAAATGTCCATTATTTGGTAATTATGTTTAAGAGCCTTCATTCTTAAAACCATGATTTTATCAAAACACTAACGATATTTGCAATTAACCTGCGCCCCCCAGTTTGGAAACCGCTGATTTATACAGTAAATTTAACTAAATTTTTAGAATGTACTAATAGAAGAATTTTTTTTTTTTTTTTTAGGTAAGAATTTCACGTGCTACTCAGCGATTTTCGAAAACTAGGTGCTATTTTTTTTATAAAAATTTTTTTACAGTGTCTCAAAATAATATATGATAATATGCCAGAAGTTGAAATAAATTATATTTTCTTATATTGTAAAAAAAATCGAAAAAATAGTGAAAATCGAAAAATCGGAAATTTTTTTTATTTTGCTGAAAAAGACCCATTTAACTCCCTATTATAAAATGTCCATTATTTGGTAATTATGTTTGAGCCTTCATTCTTAAAACCATGATTTTATCAAAACACTAACGATATTTGCAATTAACCTGCGCCCCCCAGTTTGGAAACCGCTGATTTATACAGTAAATTTAAATAAATTTTTAGAATGTATCTCTTATTAAGGAATATTGGGAAAAGAATTTAGAAGTGGTTTTTTTTTTCGGGAAATATACTTAAGTAAAAATTAAAGCACATGTCAAAATAATTTCATGTTTTTTATGTAGATACGCCTGTGTTTATTATCATTATATGTCACTAAAGAAGAAGTCTGCACCACATATCAATAATTTGTGAAACATGCCACAAAAATATTTTTTGAATGTCTATTTTAAAACTTACACAACCATTCCGTAAGCACCCTCGCCAATATATGCTAAATTTGTGTAACGCGGACCCACTTCAAACGCTTGACCACGAACAATTTCCACATTTGAATTATTTACATTAGCCGCCGCACCTGCAGTCTCCGCCATTTTATTTGTAACTAAGTATGTGGGTATGTGTATGTGTGCAAAAAAAAGCAAATTGAAGATAGCCAAATTCACTGATCTTCACTGTTATTTATTTCAAATAAATCAATCGATTTTAAAGTTTATTTTATAATTATCACTTTTTTTCAATGTTTTTATATGTCCATTTAAGTATATTGTTATATAAGTAACTTGCAGTTTTTCATATTTTTAAATTAATATTCCTTTTTTTGTAAATTAATTACTCAAAAAATCAATTATTTGGAATTACTATTTTGTATTGTGCTGCCACCTACACGATCGAAATAGGTACTTAATAATAGCAACTTTTTTTAAAAAATTTCAAATTGTTGGTCCATAAAGCAAGTTATGTTTTTTTGTAAATTTGGAAACCTGATACGGTATTTTTATTTTAATAATAGTTGCTTCGTGTGACAGGATTTCCGTTTCATTGTACATATTTAAGTTCATATAATTTATACGGGATATTTATTTTAAATTTTATATGGTTCATTTCATATTTTATTTAACCCTTAACCGGTAAGATGATGTCTGTGAGTCGTATACAAATATATTCTTTCAGTTTTTTCCCTACCTGCTTGTTTTTGTTAACTGAACGTTTGAGTATTCTTTTATGGTTTAGGGCAAATTTTACCCTGCTAGCGTAAGGGGAGTGTTTGATAGATGCATATACATGTGGTCTCCAGTTTTACCTATTTATGTTACCAGCCCGTGGTATGTTAATCTGTTGATGTCTCTCAGACATCACTTTACCGTGAGTATTATAAAAATTCACTTTACCGGTTAAAGGTTAAATTGTCTTTAACAATAGGGCATAAGTGACGGAAAAAGCCAATTTCGATTAAAATGAATTTTTTTTTTTCAAATCGAAACTTGGCGTCGTTTAAAATGTTAAAAAAGTATAAAGACGTGTTTAGCAAGACACGCTAGGGTTGAATTTTTTTTTTGGGGATACTCAATTAAATATATATATAATAGCCATTGTAGCCATAAATAATGTGTAAATGTACAAATTAAAATTTCAGGATATCATGTAGTTAGTCTAAAATTTAACCCATTAGTGACCACAATATTATACGTAATACCGTGGGAAAGCCAACTTTAAGGGCAGTTTTCTTAATTGAAGGCATTTAAATATATAAAATAACAACAGGATAACGTTCCTTGAACTTTTCTCTATCTTCACGTGTAAAAATTACTATTAAAAGGCTTCCAGTTAAACTTTTATAAGTATTTCAAAAAGGGTCTGTAACGCCCAATGCAGATTATCACAAATTTTTACATTGATTTTTAAATATATTAAATTTTAATTTAAAAAACTATGCCGGAGTTTTAGTAAAATAGGTGTTTAAAGCATTAAATATGAATTAATTGATATAAATATTAAAATAGGAAATTTCAGCAGAGAATCAATAAATATGTTTAAAAATACGCTAGGTTGTAATGTAATCAAAGAGTAGTACCTTGTAGAGATTATTCCACGTATTTTGTTGCTAACTTCGTGGATGAGAGATAAATTAGTTGTAAAGTATGTTAAACAAAGAAGGAATGAAATGCGACTTCGGATTTTGAAGTTTAATAATATGTAAATTCTATTAGAAATTTTGACAAAGTAAATGAAAGTAGAGAAAAAAATGGGAATATTTCGGAAAGATTTTATATGCAAATTGTCTCGAGCATAATAAAAATTAAATATTCTCAATAAAAATAACATGATATTAGGGTGACAGATACATTTACTTTTAAATAACGTAACCACTTTCATTTTCGTAATGTCAGTTTTAAAAATTCAAGAATAATAAATTAGTTTTAAAGAAAGGATCATTAACCTTTTTATTTCGTTTTTTTTTAATGTGGAATCTAATGGGTTAAATTTGAATTTTAGCTACACTTATCTTGACACTATCAATGAAAGATGTCACCACATTCAATACAAAAACAACCAAAGATATAAATTACATAAAATATTATTCATGATTCATTACTTTTGGACACCCTTGGATATTTGGACGTTTGTTTTGATTGGTGTTAAATATTTTTGTTCGTAATACTGTCAAAATTTAAATAATTTTACATTTTTTTTTGATTACAAAACGATTTAATTCATAAGTTTCAAAAATATTTATCAAGTTATCAGTTTTTACTAGAGCGTACGAAATTATTACATCAAAATGAATGCACCTCCAACCTTCGAATCATTTCTTTTGTATGAAGGAGAAAAAAAGTAAGTTAAAATACGAATATACGAATAAATATCACTGGAAAATGATTACTAATTGCTAATTATGTTTAAGGATCATAAAAGAACAGGACACAAAAGTTCCAAATGCTGCTATTTTTACGGTCAATAAAGAAGATCACACGCTTGGAAATATGATCAGAAAGTAAGTACTTCTTCTACACTTAATTTTTGAATTTAACCCGGAAATTTTGATTTTAACCCAAGTGTTTATTCACTATAGTCAACTATTGAAAGATCCAAATGTCCTTTTTGCCGGTTATAAATTGCCACATCCGTTGGAACATAAATTCGTGATTCGTATTCAAACGAACTCTGAATGTACACCACAGGAGGCGTTCATGCAAGCGATCACCGATCTTATTGCCGAATTGTCACTGTTTGAGGAACGATTTAAGGTAAGTGACACATGTTACACATTTTGAAACGGTAATTATACAGAAGCACGGCTCCGCCTATTTTTGGCTCTAAAGGAAAAGCTAATGATCTAGTTTTAACTCTTTGAATGCTTAAGACGAGTTAACTCGTCCTGCAATATGGCGGCTCAAAATGCTGTAATATGTATATATTCACTGGTATGCCGCCATCTGTGACAGATTTTCCAGAACACGGTATAATACGGTACTTGACTGTATTTAAAATTTGTGTCAAATGTTAAATAATTCTATGCATTATCATTTCATATGTCCAATTTTAATGATGAAACATAAAAAAATTTGATAACTAGTTAGAAATTTTATTTTGAAAATCGCCATTTTTCAACAAATATTCAAATTAATGAAAACACGCCATTTCTTGAATATGACGTAACATTTTGTAGCTAGATATGTCGATTTTAATAATTTTCATCGATGAGGTGAAATTGTGTTTTCTTTTGAATATTTTTTTCTATTAGCTTATATATATATATAGTAATAATAATCGGCCAGAATTCTAATAAATACTTGCTTTTACTTTGACATTTTATGAATATAATCAACGTTTTGAGGTTATAAATATTGACATTGACGTTTAGTTGCTTCAAACTGTGACGTCACTATAGTGAGGTGTTTTTCCCGCCTTTTTCTCATTTAAAATTGTAGGGTTATTTTTTTTTTGATTTTTTACAGAATCTATCGAAAATAAAAAAATTACTTAACTGATATGGAAAAACAATGCTTTTAGAATATTTTTGTAACTTTAGTCAAGTATCCTATTCTATTCTATATAATGTTCAATTTTATCAACATAATTTAGTATAATTTATATTTTGTAAATTCCTAGGGTTCACTTTTTTGATGTTGGAATCTCTGATTTTTTTTTCTTTTTTTGTAACCTTATCTATTATATTTTATATCTGGCAGTAAAAAGTCCGACATGAAGGTTTAGATTAGTTTAGTTAGTTTTGACAATATACCTCGACTTTGATATAAAAACTAGATGGTGAGGTTAGTTAAGGTTACGCTAGTTTAGTTAGTTTTGACAATATACTTCGACTTTGGACACACATGCATACAAAATAAAAAAAAAAAAACAAAAAATTGAATTTTTTCAAATTTAACGACAGTTTTCCAGTATTTTCAGTACTGATATCGAGTTGTAGTATTTTTTTTAACTAATCCGTATAGCGGCGAATATTTTCAAAAAAAAAAAAAAAAAAAAAAAAATCGTAAAAATCGGATCATTAGTTTTTCTTTTAGAGTCAAAAATAGGTGGAATCGTACTTCTGCATAATTATCCATTATTTTAATATATTGCATTCGTACTAAATTGATGTTATTTATTATGAATTTTATGCTAGTCGTAGATAAAGTATAGTATACACTCGCACAATCACTCACTTGCCACTGCGTGGCTCTTGAATCACTTTTTCGATTGTGTGTAATATGCAACTTACAATCTCAATCACGTAATATATTATTAATTTACGAAAAAGCTTAATCTAGCCTAATTTTTATATGAATATTTTTATTTAAATTAATTTATTAATAGTAACTTATGATAAATTCAAATACAACCGTCTTCAAACTATAATTTATTAAGTACAATAGTAACAAAAATTTTCACTTATATTTCTTGTTTTACAGGATGCAGTTAAGGAGAAGAAGGAAGGCTTAGATTAAAACACAATTTATATAAAAATAATATTTAATTAATATTGTAACTTATAATTAATGTTAAAAATATAAATATCTTAAATAAAATAATTAATTAAATTATAAATAATGCGTTTTGTTTTTTTTTATTGCAAAAATAAAAAAATTCATCTATTTGAATCAAAAATGTCAACAATCCATTTTTTTTGTCACTAAAAAAGTTTCAGGAACATTTAAATAAAACATTTAAAAATTAGTCAAATTCAACAAAAAACGAATTACTCGTTTCAGGCACTTGGAGTATACTTAGTTTAATTTTTGCTCGATATGTGGTAATTTTTTTTACTTAAAAAAAGTTTCAAAGTACTTTCATTCTCACCATTATTGTTTAAAGTTAATATCACAAATAAGTTTTAAATAGTAATTTAAAACACTGAGCACTGAATAGATATAGAGGGAGTGTAGGCATTAGAGTATGAAGCATATGAGGCCATTAAACTAAACCACATTTATAACATAAGTTATATTATAACGCCATTATAATCACATAAAGAAAATTTAATTTTTTTGTTTTTGTGGATTAAATTTGCTAAAAAAAAAATTTTAATTTCTGTTCGGTCGCCATTTAACTCAACCCATGGTCATGCTTTTTTCGTAATATAGGGCGTTTTCTCTATTCTATTCAATGCTCAGTGAATTTAAGGCTTATTTTAATTTTCTAATTTGACTACTGATCCTAGTCAGGTTGATAGAAAAATAAATTATCCTTTACGTAAAGGACGTGAAAATTTAAAATGTTTCAGTTTCATCACAATCTTCTGTTGTGTGTCCGAACACTGTAAAATTATATGAAATATTCGATTAAAATTTTAAAAATTTCAAATTGTATTAGCGAAATAATTAAATACATGCACTGAAATCAATTTCTGTATTCGATCTTTAGAATACACGGAGTATTGGGAAACTGAATGACGGTGTGGCTTGATATTTAGCCATCTGGTGATTAATAAACAACTACTGCATGCAAGTAGGTTAACTTTGACAGTTGGTGAATGGTAGCATTTAAATAAATGAACTGTATCTACTTGCAGTAGTTACTATTTTTCGCACTAGATCGAGTATTTTACGATTCCCAATACTTTTGTACAGTGAATTTCATTTATAACGACTTATATTCGTGTAATACGTGACGAATTTCTGGATTTGTCGTTATAATCGAAATTCACTGTAATAAGCATAATCGAAAAGAACTAATGTTCGAAATCTTGCGGTGCTGACAGGACCGTACTTGTATTTTCAAAATTTAAAGCGTTAATAAATGGGGGGTAAATACATTTTTTTTTTTTTTTTTTGAAATTGTATTGGTATATTCTCTATTAATTATCAGCTGTTAATAAAAATTAGTTTAAAGTTACAAAAAAATGCTATTTTAAAAAGGTATAATATAAATTTTACCTTTTTCAAATTAAAATTGTTGAAAATTTGACTGACTGACTGTAACTTAAAACTTGTTAATAAATATTTTTACGAAAACAAAACAATGTGTTGTCTCTCTCACATTTTACTGGAAGAAAAAAGACAATTGATACATATAAATCATTTATATGTAACATAAGAAAAATACCTTACACACTACATAAAATTAAAGTCAGACAAACAAGTTGTGACAAGAAATGTATATACGCATATCTAAAATATATTCAAAATATACCGATGTAAAAGGGTATACCCGTATATAGGTATCTATAATTACCTATTATTGTTTATATCTAAAATCGCATCAAAATGTTTTATCTAAAAAAAAATAAATAAACAATTTCTAATACTTTAAAAAAAATAAAGGCAATACTGTCAGCTTCGCAACCTTTCCGATCAATAAAAAAAATAGGATTAAAGCAACGAAGAAAAGGGTTAAAAAAGCAAAAGCGTAAAATTAAAAAAAGGAGTTATCGTATAATTATTATAAAAAAGGAATAATTGTAAAATCCTGCAACCTTCTACACATAAAAAAATTAACAAAAACAAAAAACAGTGTTAATAATATTTTATTTTAAAACGTAACAAAAAAAAAAAAAAAACAGGGGCGTATTAAAATAAAATTAATTAGGTAAACTGTTCGATAAATCGTGAACAAAGGATAAAATTAATCTGATCTCTCGTTTTAGTTGTAATGGTGCTATCTTCGTCATGCACATAACTATTATATTGACCGTCGTACATACCTTCGCAAATGTCACAGTACGGTCGATCAGACGCCACATCACGTTTTGGCGGGTGTCGAGGTTTAAGTGCCGCCTCGGACGGCAACAGTTCACTGTCCTGATGAGGACAGTCCTCAGTTTCGTGTAAATCAAATTCGTCACAAATATCACAAAACATTCGTGGCGCTCTTATTTTAGGTTTTAACGGGTCATCCCTAAAAGTTGTCGGGTTCAATTGAATTCCGGGAAAAATTTATTAGTGTGGAGAGTGAAGAGATGTGAAAGTGTGAAAGTGTTTTTTTGAAAGTGAGTGTACGTTTGGCGTTGTGTTGCATTTTTTTTTTTTTTTTTTTGAGTGTAAGTGCAAGGTTACTGTATATTAGACAGGTAGACTTTTAGAAAACTAGCAAGGGTGTCGAAAAATCAACTTCACTATCGAATTAGAGTAAAAGACGCCAAATAGTGGAAGCTGACAAAAATTCTAGAATATTCTGCTCGCCAACTAGCAAAGATATCAAAAAACAGACTCCACTATTGAATTGCTTACTAATTATAAATTAGATTAAGCAGTACAATTTGACAAAAATTCGTCAACTAACAGATATCGAAAAACCGGTTGTACCATGTTCTAGAACAGGGGTCGGCAACCTGCGGCCCTTTGCAAGCTTTCATGCGGCCCGCCAAGCAATATAACTTTTCGAACAATTTGCTCTGCCTATGCAGAGTTGAGCATACTTTAGGTATACTTTTTCCGACGTTTTATAACAGGTAAATAAAACTGTTACTAAAAATTTTTCCTCATGTTCATTTTTTATAATATTTATATTAAGTTGTGTTAAAAAAAGAAAATACCCCTGTCGCAGTATCCTGCATAATATAGCGAATTTTCGTTTACAAAAATCAGTTTTTCTCGGCAACTACTTGACATAGAATTATTTTTCAAAAACCCTTTTTATGTGATTATTTTCTCCTTTTTCCAACGATGTAAGAAAATGTGGCAAAAACTTGAGGAAATTGGGGCAAAAAACTCTCTTTTCCCACAAAATTTGTTTAGGCAAAAATGCCTAAAAATCCATTCCAGGCATCGGACGTGTCTGACTTTTTGTACTTCTAACATTTTTATCAAATTTCGTAAAAACGGGATTTTTCGTTCGAGAATTATATAAATTTTAGTGAATGTCATTTTTGGCTTCTAGAGACTTCAAAATAAATTATTTCTATCATAGTTCCGGGCTCAAGCAGCATCAAGACAGTGACTCTAATAGCTGAATTTTCGATTCAAAAATTCGTTTAAAAAAACCGACTTAAGCCACATACTACATTAAAAAATATTTGAGTGTGCGGCCCGCTAAAAATTATTTTTTTTAAAAGTGGCCCGCCATCCAAAAAAGGTTGCCGACCCGTGTTCTAGAATATTCTATTCTGGCTGACGAATAGATCATTCTAGAATATTTTCCAAAATGAGACATTTAGTTTATATTAGTTTAATTTTGATTGGACAATTAAATGGTGCAATCGATTTTTCAATATCTCTGCTAGTTAATAAATAGAATATTCTAGAACATTTGCCAATTGGCGTGCTATTTGGTCTCTTTAGGTGACCAATTCAATAGCAACGTCTGTTTTTGGGTATCTTTGATAGCTGACGAATACAATATTCCAGAATATTGGTCAAGATTGCTATTTGGCCTCCTTTTCAATGATCAATTAAATGCTGTAATTGATTTTTCGATATTTTTGCTAGTTGTCAAATAGAACATTTTAGAATTTTTGTCAAATTGTGCGACTTAATTTCATTATTAGTGACCCATTCAATAGTGAAATCTGTTTTTTGATATCTCTGTTAGTTGACGATGATTCGAATATTCTAAAATTTTACGTTACGTTTCAGTTTGCATTTGCATTTTGCATATTGCGTATGCAGAATATATGCTTATATGTATATAATAAAATATTAAAATTTTTAGAGGTTACGAGACCCTCAGAAAATATTATCTACGGCCCTGACTCTGGCTTGGATAAACGATAACATATCTGTGAGAGGAGAAACCCAATAACTCGCTGTCGTCACTACGTAAAATCGGAGTACGTACCATTGGATGTTTACTGTATATTAAAATCTGATATTTTTGGATTCCAGACTCGAGTATTTTACATTATCATTAAAATAACCTTAATATTTTTGTTTTGGTAATTGGTTATAACGGGTTAATTTAGCCTCTGTTACTCCCATTGTTCTGGTCAGTAATAGAACAATTTTTTTAAAAACTACTTTTCGTTATCGAAATCTTTAATCGTAAATATCTCGTAAACGGTGCGTCGTAGTGAAAAAATAACGAAATTTTTGAAGGCTTAAGCGAAGCACGCCCGTGTAATATATAGTAACCTTGGTGTAAGTGTACAGAAAAATAAAATATGGCCGATACTTACAACATTTGAAGCGGATTTTGGCCACAATTTGCTTCTAAAATTTCAATTTTACTACGTAAAGCTTCATTTTTTTGTTGCATGTCGACGATAATTGAATTCAAAAATTGTATTTGACTTTCGGCTTGTTGGAACTTTCGCCATTCGACTGTAGCCAATTGTGAGGAACCATTGGTCGAATTTTCCATTATTTGTTGATCTGTTACTGCATCGTGGCTCTGTTTCATCGTCTCGAATTTTTCTTGATGCGCCTGTTCGAGTGCCAAACTTAAATTTTCTTCATTGATCTAAAAACGAAATTTTTTTAATTTTTTTTTTACTTTCAAAAAAATGAAAATAATATTTAATTCAAATAAAATGACGCAAAGTATGGATAACTTCAAAAATGTAAACTTTACCGCATCGATGCAGCATTATGACTTTTCTGATGCGTCTAATACTACATGATGCGCTGCTGATGCTCTCTTGAAATTTGACGCACATTAGACACTTTTGAACGGGCTACTGGCATCATTTAGCCTCTGATTTGGCTATAGATAAGACAGATAATGTAGCATGCTAGACTATAGATAATATAGCAAATACAGTCCTCGTATTATTTGAATTTAAACTTGAATTTACTTGAAATTGAAAATATTGAAATTATTTGAATAAAAAATATTACATATCTATTTGAGTGCAAGATGTATTCAAATAGATTAAACAATTTTTATCAAAGGTAAATACATTCATCTTTCTTAACAATTTGTTTTTCGGAACTATTCCTGTTGGTGTTAATACCTACATAATACGGCAAGTAGTTATAATTCTACATTATACACATGACATGCATCTTGGACACGCATCACTAAATTTCTTGATGCATTGTTTTGACGCATCAAATGCAAAAAAAATGAACTTTTGATTTTTCATTGTGATGTGTCTGATGCGTTTTTGAACTTTTGACTCTGCCTCATGCAAGCAGTGATGCATTTTTGAAGTTATTCGATATATTACTGATGACGTAACCCTAACCATAAAGTAGCTGACGTCACGGCTCAGTACTGTCAATGAAATTACAGTGGCGCGGGTATTTAAATATTTCAACAATTAATTACAAATAATGTTACGTATTGGGAATCTTAAAACTTAGATACGGGAGCTAGTTGACCAAAAAATAACTGTTAGTATTTCTTTAGTTGTGAACTTGAGCCATCTGGTAATAAATGGAAAAACTACTGTAGGTAGGCTAAATATTAAGCCACGCCCCTCACCCATTAAATTTTCTAATAAATAATTAAAACTTTTTGGTATTGGGACGCTACGGTTCTGACAGTTTGGTTTGCTGATTAAGCAGGCTACAAATGGCTTCAAATGGAGTTACGGAAATAACTTTATAAAATAAAACAGCTAAGAAATAACAACAAACGCATTAAAAATTGTTAAAAATTAATTTTTTGATAATACTGAGATGTGACGTCAAACATTGTTTTAGCGGCAAATTTAAAACTTTTTTTTAATGAATTATCGAAAAAAATCGTACTTTATGTTGAAGACACGGAATTCGTGTTTTACAAATAACCAATTCCTTCGCTCGTTCTTCAAGTTCACACTTGAGTTCTTCAATTTGTTCCAATAACGTTAATTTGTCTAATTGCCAATCGTCCTGTGAGCAAAAAATTAAACAATTAGAAAAATTTTGAAAAGTGACGAAACACGAAAAGTCGACAAATATTTACCAGAACGGTAGAAGATCCATTTACGGTGGTTTCAAGCGCCGCTTTCGCTTGAAATGCTTGTAATTGTTGTAACAATTCTCGATTTTCTTTCGCTAACATATGGAATCGATTTTGTAATTCGATGGCCCGCACTTTTTCCCAATGTAATTCGGTTCTTAATCGCTTTTCGTCATCGTCTGATGGTATGGCATCATTTACCAAAACGGTGTTTCGTGGAGCTTTAAGTATGTCCAATTGTTGCTGTAAATCGGCAATTAAATGATCCTTTTGATGTAAAATATCTTCAAGATTCAGGATTTGTTCTTTATACGAATTGACCTCCAATTGGCATATACTTCGTTTGTTAAGCGCTTCAGTTAATTGCTCGATCAAATGGGTGTGCGTGTCGATTTGTTGATCCTTCTCTTGTAGTTTTAATTTGAGTATATCAAGTTGCGAAGTGAGTTCCTGGCATTGTAATTGTTGATCGAGTTTCGTCTGGAGTTCGTTGATGAATGCGATTTGATGTTGAATTTGTGCGTCACGTTCGTGAATTTGAAGTTGTAGAATTTCGAATTTTTTTTGGTCGTCATCGGTTGGTGTTTTGATGGTTAGTTGTAGATCTGTCACCAGTTGGGTTAATTCTTTGATTTGATTGTCTTTTTGCGTCAATTCCATTCGGAGTAAATCGCATCGGCGACGTTCTTGGTCCTTTAGGGTGTTTATTAGGATATCGCGCTGTTGAATTTCGGATTCTAGTTGGGCGCATCGGTTCTTTTGTAGCTCTAAGTTGATGATGTGATTTTGATTGACGACTAAATCTTTTTCACACTGTTTCGTGACGGTCTCCTGGTGTTGAATGCAAGCCTGCAATTGTAAGCCGAGCGTTTGATTGGTTCCTTCAAGTTGTTTTTGGTATTGTTGATTTTCCAATTGGCAATTTCTCAGGTTGGCTTCGTGTTGTTGTAAGGTGATTTCGACGATCGGTTTACAGATGGTGTTTGTGTCGCATTGGTTCGCCTTGAGGCGATCAAGTTCCTGAGCGAGGATAACAATTTGATTCTCTTGCGGTGCACAGTTGTTGGCAATTTGCGATTCTCCGTGTTGGGGAGTTGGGACGTAGGTGATTTGGCCGCCGTGATATGTCGGGAGTTGTCGCGCTTGTTGTAATTCCTTTTGACACGTGTCCAATTGTTGGATTTTATTTTGACATTCGAGCTGAAGCGTCTGATAGTGCTGTTGGACGCCGGTGCATTCGTCGCCGAGCACGGTGATTTTCTGTTGGACGTTCTGGCAATCGCGAACGGTTGAATCGAGATTCTGTTTGACGATGATGAGTTCTCGTTCTTTTTCTTGGCATTGTTTTTGTAGATTGCTGAAGGAGAGTTTGATTTGGTCGCACTGTTGTTTCAATAGGATAAATTTGGTTTCAGGCGCGGGACAATCTTCCTTGCCGATGCTTGTAATTTGCTCGTGCAGTTGTTCGATTTGTTTGCTCTTTTGTTCGCACTGTTGCTGATAGGTGGCGAATTGGATTTTGTAGTTGTTCAATTGTTGTTCGAGGATGTTGATGCGACTGTTGGCTTCTTGATCCTTCTTTTGCGTGATTATATTTATCTGAGTGATTAAGTCGTTGATCTTTTTGTCTTTTTCGGTGCACGTTTCAACGAATCCCATATTTTCTCCCTTCAATTTTTCATATTCACTACGCCATATTTGAATTTCGGACAGTGCTCGATTACATTCTAACTCCATGGTGTTCATTTTGGTTCTTAACTGTTCGAGTTCTTTGTCTTTCTCGTTGCACTTCAGCGTGAGAGTGTCGTGGGAATTTTTGATGGCCAATATTCGGCCCTCGCATTCGGCGCACTGTTGCTGTTTGGTGATTTCGATGGTTTTGAGAAGTTCTTGAATCTTTTGGTCTTTCTGTTCACATTCGGCGATGATTATCGTTTTCTCGTTGTCGTATTGATCTTTGAGCAGGTGCAATTCTTTCAATTGATTTTCTCGATCGCTACAAGCGCGTTGATTCACGATGATTTGTTCGCGCAAGTCGATACATTCGCGGGAAATGTTTTGTAGTTTTTGTTGGGATTCTTCCACCTGTTGTTCGCAATGATTCAGTTGTGATTGTAGATCGTTGATTGTCGCCGCGGAAACGGTTATTTGATGATTCTTTGCGGCCAATTCCTGTTGATACTGGTCGTTCTGTTTTTGGTAATTGTTGATTTCGATCTTCCAATTTTCGACTAGACGAGTTTGTTTGTCCAATTCTATTTCTAGAGCGGATTTTTCTTGAGTGATGCTGTTAATTTTTATGTTTAAGTCGTGCAGCTGTTGATCACGTGACTGCAAGGTGGCGCGGAGATTGTTGATTTCGTCGGTAGCTTTTTTCAGGTCGGCGTTGCATTGTTGTTGTAATTGTTGCGAATGGGTTTGAGTCTCGTCGAACATTTGTTTACATTTACCCTCCAGTTCAATAATTAGATCACTTTTGTGTCCGATCAGCGTTTTCAATTCCTGGATTTCGTTTCGTAATTGATTCTCGAGATTTTGATATTTTTGTAGGTTTTGTTGCGACTCCTGGGTCTTTTGTTGGAGTTCGTGTTGTAGATTGTTGATTGTGAGTTGATATTCGGAATTCACTTTTTCGTATTCGGCAATTTTTTGATTGTATTGTTTTGACTCTTCGTCTAATTGTTGTCTGAGTGCGGTTTGAGTACGTTCGGCTTCCTGTTGAACTTGCTTGCATTGGTTTTCGAGCGCATGCAGTCGATTTAATTCTAACTGTAAGCGTGTGTTGTGTTCCTCGCCCTCTTTATTGCGCAGTTGTTGCAAATGATTGATGGTTTGAGTCAATTCTTGTTCTTGACGTTCATATTTTTGTTGTTGCGCGATGAAATCTGCGCGACACTGTTCCATTTGCTGCGCCAGTTGTTGATATTTATTATTATAATCGGCGAGTTTACCGCTGGCGTCAGAGCCACGCGCGATCAATTGTTTTAATTCAAGTTCTAGACTATTTTTCTGTCCCAAATAGATATTGGCTTGTTCTTGGGATGCGACAAGTTCGCGACTTAGCTCGCCCACTTGTAATTCCATTTCGCGAATTTTCGCGGTAAGGTTACAATTTTCCGTTTCGGCATGTTGAAGTTTTTCGTAGAGGATTTCGAAATCTTTTTTGTACGTTTCGATTTGGGCGGCTTGTTGATGAAGTTCTTGGACTTGTTTGGTATGGGCGTCGTGGCATTCCGCGAGTTCTTTACATTTGGCTTCGAATTTTGCGTTCAATTCGACCAGTCGAAGGTTACGTTCTTCGATTGCCGCTTGTTGCATTTCAAATTGCGATGCGGCATTGACTGAAGCCGCCGTTTGCATTTGTTGCATATCAGTTTGTAATTTGTCCGCGTATTCTTGATAGTTTTTAATGGCGGCCTGACTTGCGGCAAATTCATCGTTTGCATTCATCAATTGTTTGGCGGCTTCCATTTTTTGTAGTTGAAGTTGTTCTTGGGTCTGTTGAAGTTGACTGTTTAACGCTTGAATATTTTGTGTATATTCATCTTGAGCTTGTCGTTTGGTTCTCACATGATTGTCAATGTGTTCATCCTTCAATTTGAGTTCATGTTGTGTGGTTTCTAATTGAACTTTGAGTGCAGCTAATTCGGAATCTTTTTTCTTAATTTTTTCCATGTATTGTACTAATGTTTGATCTTTCGTGTCTAATTCGGATTTTAATTTTTTCACTTGATTTTCTAATGTTTTCTCGACATGTTCTATTTCCGAGCTCAATTGCGATTTTAAAGTTTCAATTTGATTTTCTTGGTCGGTAATTTTTTTCAATGATTTTTCGTACAAATTTTCTAGTTCAGCAATTTTTGACGAATATTCTTTTAATTGCGCTGCCTGAGATTCAGTTTTTCTTTTGTACTCTTCAATTTCAGCATTTACTTGGTCACCTGAAAAAAAATTATAATAAATAATAAACAAATACCTTACTTTGCAAAATACCACTTTTATTTTTGAAACTGTGACAATATTGTTTCGAACCGTTAGTTCATTTTCAAACAGAAAATTGATTCAGTCACAGTTTCAAAAATAAAAGTGGTATTTTGCAAAGTAAAGTATTTGTTTATTATTTACAAATATGGAATACCATAAAGTAACGCTCAAATCTATTAATATTAAAAAATTATAACTTCATTATTAACACGTTCACTGCCACTGCAAGTATTAGAAGAATATAGTTTGTTTCGATATTCATAGATGTCAGAAGCGTTACAACTGTAAATAATACCTTTCTCATTTGCTTCATATTTCCTTTTTATATTGTCAAGTTCTTCCCTCACTTTAGTTAGTTCCTCCTCGGCTTCAAATAATCGATCAGAATTCTTTTCCAACGCCTCCACTTTTTGTCGTTCATTATTTAAAATTTGTTCAAGTTCTTTGATACGTGTTAAATAATTTCTATTGATAACCTAAAATAATTTTTTTTTAAAAAAGATAATCGATTTAATTGATAATGATCATACTGATCGAAACATGTACTTTTACAAAGTGTTATACCTCTACATCGCCTTTATTGATAGCCGTTTCTTCAAATTTAAATTGTAAATCTTCTGCGCGACGTTTCTCCTCATCGATTTGAGCCAGTAATTGTTCTTTTTCTGATTGGATTTGACAGAGTGCAAAATCTTTTTCTTTCAGTTTTTGTTCACATTCGAGCCGAAGCTGTCGGAAGAAGAAAATAATTGTTAATTGATATAGTTATTATAGAGTGTTAGAAAGGTTAGGTTAAGTTCGGTTAGGTTAAGATACTCGTGTTCGTGGCGGTTCTATTGTATTTCTTTTTATTGTAACTCATAACTTTTAGTGTTCCAGAGAAAGACTCTTGGAAACTTTCTATATTTTTCGGCTTACGAGCATAACCTTTGTATGTATATGCTACAAATATACGAGATTTCAATTAACACTTTCAGTCCCAAGTTTTCGGCATCCGAAAATAATCAAAACAACCGCAGCGGCCGACCGCGATCAAAGATTAATTGATTAGTTGGTTATGCATTATGTGTGCGATGTTACCACATCGATGTGTACTCACACAAACACCAACACACACTACTCTCTTGGTTTCTATAAAAAATTTTTAAATAAACAAACATAAAAAATATTTTATATTAAATAAGCTAAAAATTTTTATTTATTTATTTATTTTTACCAGTTTGCTATCTAAACTTTCTGTAATTGATTTGAATGTCAATGTATATGTACGTATCACGTACGTATGTTTACACATACATGTTGAATCATTTTATGTATTTGTTTATATAAATTTTCTTTAAAAATATTGCCGGCTTCTGGGGAAGTTTACTGTGAAAGTGTTCGGGCTTCATAGTGTTAATATACGTCAAATAGAATTTTCTGAGGTACTTTCCCGAATTCGAAGGTGGATATGAAGTTGATGTTCCTTTTATAATTTTTCATTTTTAAGCACCATTTGCAAAATATTGAGCTTCAAAATGAGGTTTTTTTCTCTTGTAGCTTTTGAATTGACGTCGATTTAAAAAATCTAACGCTTAACTAAATAAATTAAAATTATTTTGGCTAAGTTGTGTCGATAACTCTCGAAGATACAGACAATCAAATTTTCCTCAGTAAAGTAGACTAAATTTTCCGCGGGCGTACATTTTGGTATTAGAAAACATCCCGTAAAAAATCAAGATATATAAAATTTTCTAGTGGTCAGGGCTGGGAAAAATGGTTCGTAGAAACCATTTAAAACAGAAAATGGGAAATGGTTTTCAAAAATGCATTTAAAATATACAATGGAAAATGGTTTTGCTGAACATATTTAAAATATAAAATGGAAAATAGCTATTTAAAATCGATTGTAAAATGCAAAATGCTTTTTTAACTTTAAATTTATTCTATCAATTTTTTATCGTTATTTATATTGACACTTTTGATAAAATTATTTATATAAAAAAGTTAAGAAAATGTCAAACGTACTGAAATTAAATAAGGGCAGTCTTTTGAGAAAATTTTATAAAGTTTGCATGATATGAAAACGAAATTTAACTCTTGAAATATTGCTACTCAAAATTATTGTAAAATTTAATTCAGCATTGACATATTCAAGCCTTGACTACGCTACAATTATGACTTCAAAACTATGAAAATTATCTACTCGAAATATCAAAACATTTCTTATCGACTTCTAAGTTCTTTTCGAGTTCTATGATTAATATGAGTTCTGTGATTTATATGAGTCATAAGTGTCATAAATATACACATAAATTTGTGTATGCATGCGTTTTCATTTTAAATGTAAAATGGATTCAAATTTTCATTTTAAATACAAAATGGAAAATGGTTTTACTGAACTTATTTAAAATCGAAAATGCAAAATGTCATTTGGTATTTTAAATACATATTTAAAATGAATTCATTTTAAATAAGTAGTTCCCAGCCCTGCTAGTGGTGACACTTAATGCTTAATGGCATACATTTAAGTGTTTGTTCGCTGGCCTATATTTAGGAGACACTTTAAAAAAACTTTCTTTAAGGACGCAATCGACCCTCACGGACGGTAACACTAGTAAACCTCATAAATAAATAGCATTGTCGAATAAATCAATTTTTACGATAAAGCGTAAAAAAAAAACATAAATTGTGAAAAACTAGCTTCTTAAGAACTCTGACTTAATGCGTGTCCAAATACTTGACTTAGCGAATTTTTAATCGTTGTAATTGATATTTTAAACAATTATTGCAAATAATTATTTTCGTTGGCAAAAGAAAGCAGTTAAAAAACGAGTCATTAAAAACTGTTTTGAAATTTGAAACTATTTCACAAATTTCCAGTTCATTTAAAGTAAAATGATAAAATTTGAGATTATTTTACGATACAATTTTTTTTTTTTTTTGGATTGTAATAAAAATTTACCAGAACAATTACCGTGTTGTATGATATACGATCTAAATTTTGATGATTACGAAATTTCTGCAACTTATCAGCAACATAGGGAAAGATATTATTTTACTTTGAAACATATATTTTTTAAGATCTTAATTATAATATTAGTTTTTTAAACGAACAAAAACACTATTTTTTTTATTTTTATTTTTTGATAAAAAGAAAAATTCAATAATTCGAATAATTTGATATATTTTACCAAAAAAATATGCATACACTTTTTTTTTTATCGCTAAAAGTTTTGTAAATTTTATTGTGAATTTTTAAAATGTTAATAATAATATCAGCGTTTGAATATCAAGGTGATTGATTGTTTTGATAGAAACCGGACTTATGATTCAAAATTTTTATTTTTGTGATAAATACGATGCTCAGGTGTTGAAAAACATGAACCAGTGGTGTTTACCAGTAACGTGATTAACAAAACTATCCCAAAAAAGGGATTTCAAAAAATATGTATGCACACAAAATGCATTATTGGAAGCATCACAGATTCACAGTCCACATGAAAACTGAAGTGACTGGAATTGAGAAAAACTAAGTGCATGTTGGCTAATCATTAAAATCGACGAAAGTGAGAATACATATAATGACTCCTTCGGAGTCATAAAAATGTTTTCAACAAGATGGTTGACTTGATAGGTTAGGTTAGGTTAAATGTTATAATGATATGTCTTTCTAAAAAAACTATATGTTTTAAAGGATATGTCTTAAAACTGTTTCAAAAAAAAAAAAAAAAAAAACATTTAGGACTGAAATTTAGTCTCAAAAATAAGGACTGAAGTGATTGGAACTGAGAAAAATGTTTTATTTTCAACAAAATGATTGACTTGACAGGTTAGGTTAGGTTAAAAGTTATGCTACTATGTCTTCCTAGAAAGACTGTATGTCTTAAAGGCGTATTCTGGTCTAGAAATTCAAAAAAATCGTTCAAAGGAAGGCATATTGTACGAGGCAGGGATTGCTGATTAAAAAAAAAAGTAAGTATAACACACCATAAATGACTCAGACTGTCGGAAACGAGACTTCAAACTTTAAAGTTGTTTTTCTCGAAACTATGTTTTTTGAAACGGTTGACATGATATCTCAAGTTCTAGTAGACTGATTGCTTTGAAATTTTGTACAGAGCTTCTTAATATATTCAAAATTCGTTTGACGAGAGGTTTTTTGATTTTTTTTTTATTATTTTTAAAAAAATTTCGAAAACTGAAAAAATGATGGAAAAAAACTTTTTTTTTCATACATGGACGCCATGTTGACAAAATTTTTTTTCCAAATCGTCCAATCGTCCAACGAACATGACATCCTTACTCTTTAAGAATTCACTAAAATTTTGTGTTTCAGATCACCGAGAGGGTCGGAATTATGTCAACCAGGGGGCAGCTTCTTTTTTTGAATTCTTACTTTATCGGCGTGTACTTTTAAAAAAAATTTTTTTTTAATTGTACTTTTCAAATGTTAATAAAAAAACTGATAAAAAAACCGACAGTAAAAATGTTTAAGGTTTTTTATTTACTTATTACGCCTGGAAAAACATCTAAAATTTGACCGTCTAAACCAGAATACCCCCTTAAAGACGTGGTAAAAAAGAGTAATTTTAGAATTTTGGATCAAAAATAAGCCTGCCCCCTTCCCCTAGAGGAAACATAATGAAAGTATTTGATTTTTGTCATATAGTTGCTATGGCAACGATAATTGTCAAATATGAATATCTCTTTCTAACCGAGTAGATATCAAATTTTTATCAACTTTAAGAGGGACTTGAAGTGATTCTTATTCTCTTTCTTTCTTACACACCCTTAGGCATCTAAACTGAATAAATTTTTGTTGGGCTACAAAAACTATGAGCCTTCAAATTTGTGGATCTTTAAATCAACTTTTTAAGAGTATTTTTTAAAAGCTTTTATTTAACTTGCTATGTTAGTATGTTGGTTTAGATCAAATCTTGGAATCAAAATTTAGCCAGATTCTAATTGAGCTAGAGGTTTCAAATTTTGCATACCTGTCTAATCTTGATGACAATGCAATATTGTATAATTAGTTTTGTCCTAAATCGCCTCAAAACCAAAATTGTTGATTTTTAGTCCTGTGAAACTTTTTGACATTTCGAATTGTCAAATATTGTCCATTGATTTTACAATGAAATTTTTTGTTTCCATAGTTATGTCTGATTAGGGTAAATTAACCGATTAAAATATAGGTAAAAAAATTACTTCTTTAATTCTTTTCTTAAATTAATTGTGATTAGACTAAAAAGTAGAAAATAAATTAAAGTAAAAAAATGTTTTTTAAGAAAAAGCTTTTAGTTAAAAATGGGCTAAAAAAAATAAAATAACTTTTGAGTGAAGTTTGAAGCAATATGCAACATAATTTATAAAAGCTTGAGGCGTTTAATTAAGTTTGGTAAGTACTGAAAAGTAAAATAGCTACACTTATATCCAAAACAGAAATAATTAATGATAACGCCTCAAGCTTTTATAAACTATGTTGCATATTGCTTCAAACTTCACTCAAAAGTTATTTTATTTTTTTTAGCCCATTTTTAAATAAAAGCTTTTTCTTAAAAAAAATTCTTTTTTACTTTAATTTATTTAATTTAGTAAGCAACCCGAGGGTACCCTATTTTCAAAAATAATATTTTTAATTGTTCTATTTTATTATTTACAATTTTATTGATTGATTCGGCAAATTTAAATCGATCATAACATAGCATAGAATCAATAAAATGGGGCTGGCTATGTTATGGGCTATAAAAACAATAAAAATAAAATAAAGTAATCTGAAACTCTTTTGTTTGCGTCAAATAAAAAATAATGTCATTCCAAATCCGTAACAAAATATAAATGACTTGCTTTTGTGAAATCCAAATGACGTGACATGCACGCTGGGGATAAAGTATGTGGAGTAAATTAATTTTTGTTTCGTTTTGAAAATATAGTGGGATTACATGAAAGTTTTTTGCATTATGCAAATATGCAAAAGTACAAAAAATCACGCGACATTTTTATTGATGGCCTTTTGATGCAATCTTGTATCACAGTATAAATAAAAGATTATTACCATAGACAGTAGCGAAACGCACTTTCTATCCTTTTTTGATATAAGTACAAACAATTATGTATGCCCTTTTTTACTTATGCGATTGTATGTGTTTGTACATGTGAGATTGAGGGTTGATAATGGTCATGTTAAATTATATATCAACAACTAAAAGCAACTTTCTTCAAAATGAATTGAGCAAACGCGAAACTGATGACAGTATTCAACACGAGAATTTAGATCGTCACGACCTATTAGCACCAACCACTGTCGAAATCGAAAATATTAACTGAATTATTATAAAATATTAATAATTATTTATTATTTAACGTATTTTTACATAAGTATTCAAATTTTAATAATACTTACAAAGGACATAGCCGGGTAAGATAGGGAAAACGGCCCTTGATGCAAAATTGATTGTCCTTACAGGAAATAATACTTCTTAGCCCCAGATACATTCCTGCCAAATTTCAACCCTCTGAGGCTAATAGTTAATGAATACACAAACAGACAAAAATTTTCAAAAAAAAAATTTTTTGACGAAATTACTGAACCGATTTATTTGAGTTTAATATATATTGTGTACCCACCTTAGACGAAGTAATGAAAAAAAATTAACGTTATATCTCTTTATTATACTAATATTTTTAAATTTTTAAATTTAAGAAAATTTTTTTTTGGCACTTAGGCGTTAGCGACACCCACCATTTTTTGTTCAATAATTTGCCTCTTAGTACTCTATAACATATATTTTTATGGAAAAATTTTAGTTGGTAGAACATAGTAATATTTCAATACAAATGCATGCCATGTTCGATACTACATATATTACTTATGTATAAAAAGGACTATAAAGTAAAATATCTACCTTATTTCTAAAATAATATAATTACGTACGTTCATAACTACGATAAACTCGTTTAAATTTACAATAGTCCAACACTATCTGCCGTTTGTCTTTTTTTATCAATAAAACAAAATAGACATTGATTTCTCTTTCTTTAGAGTTTTTTCCTTTGTAAGACGTCAAGTGAAACTTTGTTAGCTCATATACCACGTCTTACGATGTCAACAATTTCATACAATGTTGATTAGCTGTCAAAATAGTATACCAGTTGGTCATTTCGTTATAATTCCCCGTAACCCGTCATCGTGTTAACAAAGTAAGACAGACGGCAGATAAAGCTAGCCGTTTGTCTAAGCCTGTTTGTCGTAGTTATGAACGTATGTAATTTTATTACAGAAAAAATCAACTTTCTGCACCTCCTTAAGAAGTGCAACAAAAACATCAAGTGAGAGGGACGAGCTATATATTGCGTACAATTGTACACTACTTTCTTCAAGTTAGTAATATGTACATGCAATAACTACAACAGACTTTAGCCGGATTGTTGTTATTACTATACATTGTGGAAGTTTTTGTTCCATTTTATTAAGTTAATTTTATTATTATTAAAGTAATATAACATTTAAGACGTATTATTGTTATTATTAGTATCTTTATTTGAATAAAGTTTCTAAAACTTATAATTTTTGTTGAGTTAGATATAATTTTAATTAGTAAGTATGCTGAGATAATTTTATTGATTTCATTCAAATATTCAGATTCATGGTAAAATTAACCTTGAAAATTATTTTTTAGCAAGTTAAAACATATTTTTTATAACAACTCAAAATATATATTTTTTTAGACCGTCACAGAAACTCCAAGAACTGCAACTCAGGGGGGAAGAGAACATTTTATTGCACTGCTTAGAGTTCTACTGTGTTTTAGAAATAAGGCAGATGCTTTACTTTATGGTCCTGTTTATACAGAAGTAATATATGTAGTACCGAACATGGCATGCATTTGTATTGAAATATTACTATGTTCTACCAACTAAAATTTTTCCATAAAAATATATGTTATAGAGTACTAAGAGATAAATTATTGAACAAAAAATGGTGGGTGTCGCTAAGGCGTAAGTGCCAAAAAAAAATTTTCTTAAAATTAAAAATTTAAAAAAATTAGTATAATAAAGGGATATAACGTTAATTTTTTTTTTTATTACTTCGCCTAAGTTAGGTACACAATATATATTAAACTCAAATAAATCGGCTCAGTAATTTCGTAAAAAAAAATTTTTTTTGAAAATTTTTGTCTGTTTGTGTATTCATAAACTATTAGCCTCAGAGGGTTGAAATTTGGCAAGAATGTATCTGGGGCCAAGAAGTATTATTTCCTATAAAAACAATCAATTTTGCGTCAAGGGCCGTTTTCCCTATCTTACCCGGCTATGTCCTTTGCATCAAGTGGCACTCAGAAAAAACATAAATTGAAATTTTGTTTTGAATGATTTAAACAAAATTTAGCAGCAAAAGAGTTGTCACCAGACATTTTAAACCACCATAATAATTAAATACATATCAGAAATATCTTACAGATCACAAAACACACTGAAATTACAAGGAAATATCAAAAATAATTTATGGCAAGCTTTAAATAAAAAAAAAATTTAATGACAGTTAAAATTCCACTGCCATCGTTGTTAAAAATTTTAAAAAAGTCAGTGAAACTTAGACAAAATTAAATAATTTACATAATTATCAACTGTAAATTTTCACAAAATAATTTTTCTAAATTAAATTTACTTTATGTAGTGATGATATTTTCACTGTATTAGTATGCATAATGTTATGTATTATTTAAGTACATAACATGGATAACCCTTTGGAATTTTTGAATTCCAAATGACACTCTTACGTCATCTCGTTTCGTAACTGTTTGTGAAACAAACTATTATTTAAACTGTGCTTGTATCTTAGGAAACACGATATATATATATATATATATATATATATATATATATATATATATATATATATATATATAAAAGAAAGTGGTGTTAGTTACACTACTTATAACTCAAGAACGGATGAACTGATTTGGCTGAAAATTCGTGGAGAGGTAGCTTAGAACCAGGAGACGGACAATGGACATAGGATACTTTTTATCCCGTTCGAACGCGTTTCCATGAAGTCAGTATAAAACGTGGTATAACAAAAACGCATATGACATAAATCTGAAAATATACATACATACGTATGTTTGTTATTGATTTTTGAAAATATACATACATGTATATTTGTTATTGATATTTGTATATTTGTTATTTGATTTTTGATGTATGTTTGTTATTGATTTTTGTTTCCATAGTTCCAAAGTATGCATTGGCAAAAATTTAAACATCTTTTACAACTGACATAAATTAATAAAAAATTTTACTATTTATTTAAATAAATAAATTTAAATTTTACGAGTCGTACGAGTCGTATGGCGAGCGGAGCGAAGCATTACCTGGAATTAACCTTTTATATAATTTTGAATTGTTTAGCGAGCGAAGCGTAGCACTTTATAGGCGAGTTATATGGCGAGCGGAGCGAAGCATTACCTGGAATTAACCTTTTATAGAATTTTGAATTGTTTAGCGAGCGAAGCGAAGCACTTTATAGGCGAGTCATATGGCGAGCGGAGCGAAGCATTACCTAGAATTAACCTTCTATAGAATTTTGAAATGTTTAGCGAGCGAAGCGAAGCACTTTATAGGCGAGTCATATGGCGAGCGGAGCGAAGCATTACATGGAATTAACCTTTTATAGAATTTTGAACTGTTTAGCGAGCGAAGCGAAGCACTTTATTCTCTCGCCTATTCTCAATCCCATATGACTTAAAATTGGCTAAACTATTTTCAGCTTTATTAGTAAATCGTATGGCGAGCGGAGCGAAGCATTACATTGAATTAACCTTTTATAGAATTTTGAACTGCTTAGCGAGCGAAGCGAAGCACTTTATTCTCGCGCCTATTCTCAATCCCATATGATTTAAAATTGGCTAAACTATTTTCTGCTTTATTAGTAAATATTGATTTGATTGTATCAAAATGATAAGAAAAAATTAATTCAATCAATTATAACAACTGAGCCACAGCAACGCGTGGCCGGGTCAGCTAGTAATTAATTGTTTTTTTTCGTTGAAGGGAGATTCGCTAAGAAAAAAGAGAAATTGATTTTTTTCTTCCTAATTGTGTTCTGTAAGGTGTTAGAAATATTCTCCTAAAGTTCTATTTAAAAAAAAAATGAAAAATCAGAAAGTTATGGGCATTCTAGTGCACGCACTTTACTATAATTCAATTTAAATAAAAAACTTGAAATGCTTTTTCCACAAAAGTACATTTTTCGACATGGTTCCTCATGTATCTCAAAAAGTATTTGAGATATCGACATAACTTAAAGTGTATATTATTCCTCGATACCGTCATTTTGGCAGGACTAAGACCTTTTGATTCCGTAATATATTTTCAAAATGGCGGCTGTTTATAGTCGAGAAAAAGCGGTGATTTTTAAAAATTTATTTTCAAAATGCGATTTCTCGCTTGAATTTTAATTTTTTCTTAGATCCTAGTTAGTGCCATAACTGTATATATGTATATTTTCAGAAAATTCTTGATATTTTTAATTTTGGTTCACTGGGGATTTCAGAACGCGAGGAATCATCAAGGTGGAAAAATCTCACAGTGTCGACTTCAAAGCCGTTTATATTCAGCTTATTTTTGAATGTTTTTTTCCACTTGGAACGAGGTTACGTCGGAACGCTATCGATATGTTTGTCCTTCAAGGAGTCAATTTGTTTTTCAAAAGTGTTTTTTTTTTTTTTATTAATTAAATCGCATATCAAGCGTGTAATAAACACATGCTAATCAAATTCTTGTAACATTATCATATTTTTAATATACATTCCGCCATAAAATTCGATATATATATATATGCGTATTGTTAATTAATATTTATGTATATTGCCAAAAAGGTATCGTTTCAATTTTATGCCAAGAGACTAAAAATAAGAGTTTTAATAAAATTGTAAAATCCAAATTTTAAATTAAATTTCCCAAGTTGTTGGAAGCTGTTGTTGTTAAATAAATAAACTTGACACTATTACGTAATGTTCTAATGAACAGTATGCAATAATCAAAAGCAATCTGTTTCTTTACGTAAATTGACTTAAGATACTTTGGCTTGTGGCCACAGAAATAGAATAAAATAAACTAAAAACAAATTTCTAAAATTGTATTAAATAAATGTATAATTATTTTCAAAAGCAAATAATCCTCTTTTAGCGAATTTCCAGAATGAAATTCAGCTATTACAGCCACTGTCATAATGCGACCTGAGCCGGGACCATGGCAGAAATTTGTTTTGAAGTCCCTAGAAACCGAAAATAATATTCGCTAAAATTTATATATATATATATATATATATATATATATATATATATATATATATATATATATATATATATATATGTATGTATGTGTGTGTGTGGTTGTGTGTGTCCGCACGATAACTCTCGAACGGAATGTTCTAGGTTTACGAAATTTCGTGAAAATATTGGAAGTCCCAAACCGTTGGACGAGTTCGTTAACCAGACACGTCGGATGCCAGGAATATGGTTTTTGTTCTTGCAAAAAATTAATTTTTTGCCAAAATTTCCACTTAATGAACAATTTTTGCGAAATTTTTTTACACCATTTAAAAATTACATAAAAAAGGTCTTTAAACTATTGTTCTATGTCAACTAGTTTCCGAGAAAAACTAACTTTTATAAACGGAAATTCGCTATGTTATGCAGGATGCTGCGACAGGGGTATTTTTTAATATATTAATAATGAATCCTAATTATAAAGAATAGGATATATGTAGGTAAAATCTCGTAGAAAAAGATTTTTAAACTGTCTAAAAACACGAATTGTAAATATATTTGATCATTCCAGATAATGCAGTTTGATTTCTCGTTCAACTGATTAATTTCTACACCTTCAAAAATGTTGAATTTACGACCTCATGGAAAAATGTGCAATATTTTTGATTGTTAATCTGTTTTGACTTGATGACCTATTTTTAATAGATGTATATCAAATCTGAAATTATGTTTTTGGGTGTCAATATATTCTTTATATCTGATTTTTGAAAATGCGACAGGTTTGGCCTATGTAAGAAGTATTACAGTTTTTACACTTTTTTTCCATATAAAATCTGATTTCTTTTTTGCGAGATTAAATTGGCAGAATATAATACTGATTTTTTTGGAAAATATTGCCCAAATATGGAAGATAAATATAACGTTTTGGATCTGTATCTGTTTGAATGGAAGGACAGATTTGATCTATGGTCAGACTTTTTTGTCTTTAATTTACTGGTGAAAAGTGGTAAAGAGAACATTTTTATATTTTCTAATATGGAATTTCAAAAAGGAAATTCAAGCGGGCTGCTCGGAAAAATGTGTAATATTTTTGATTGTTAATCTGTTTTGACTATTTTTAATAAATGTATATCAAACCTGAAATTATGTTTTTGGGTGTCAATATATTCATTATACTTCATTTTTGAAGATGCGACAGAGTTTTGACCTATGTAAGAAGAATTACAGTCTTTACACTTTTTTCAATAAAATCTAAATTGTTTTTTGCGAGATTAAAAGGTTTTACATTCATAATTTTAAAGGTTCTTTAACTAAAGCTACTTTCAATTTAAAGTCGACTTTATTTTTAGCATTGTTTTACAATGATCAGATCTGTTTACTTTTGTTAATGGACTTTTAAGTGTTGCATGGATAAAACAAACTATGAATGATCGTAGCCAATCTTACATTTTAAAAAAAATAACTATAGAAACGAAAATATCAACATGATTGAATTTCAAAAAATACGCATTTCACTCATTCCGCTACTGCCAGTGAGATTGGAATAGAAAACTAGATTATTTCTTTTTGAAAGAAATTTATCATAAATACAATGAATTATAAAAGAAATCGCGGGTAACCCAGAAATCGTTCAGCCAGTTTAACCCAAAAGGAATGTTTGATATTAATCCAAGACGTAAAAATAATCAAAAATATTATTGAAAATAAGCAAATAAATAAAATTTTTATTTTATTTATTTAAGTACGAATATTTTATAGAAAAATTATGCTTATAAACAAAATTCAATGATAATAATCAGCAATAACAAATACGTTAAAGCCAACTTGAACCAGTAAAAGTCGAGATAATTCTTACTTTAGTTTAAAGTCAACTTTTACACTAACGGGGCTTTAAATTTGATTGTAAAACAGTACCAAAAATAAAATCAGTTTTAAAGTTGGCTGTCCGTAAATTGGGAGAATATGTTACTGATTTTTTTGGAAAATATTGCCTAAATATAACGTTTTGGATCTGTATCTATTTGAATGGAAGGACAGATTTGATCTATGGTTAGACTTTTTTGTTTTTAAATTTTTTTCATATTTTTAACATAGATTTTCAAAAAGGAAATTTAAGCGTTAACTTCTTGTATGGCTTCAATTTTATTCTAGAAAAAACTTTAAATTTAAAAAATGGAAAATTTACATACCTTTTCATAATTCTGAGTTAAATTTGCTAGTAACTGTTCCGCATGATCCGCTTGTGTGGCAGCACGTGTCACTTCCGCTCTGTCCAATTCCCGTTCACGTAACAGTTTTGTGATTTGCATCTCTTTGTCCCGTAACGCTTCCTGTCCCACCAAAAGTATACAAAATCGACACATTAAATCTACAGTGATATTCATTTTTAAGTCTTTTTTTTCGAACGAATAAAGTTTTTATCACAGAAAAAATTAAGTATTACAAAAAAAAAAAAAAAATCACACAAATCACAGTAAAAATTTAAAAATTTGGAACTTCAAAGTAATAATAGCACTTTAATTTTCTTTTAATTATTCATGATTCTGTTGGAAGGAACTTGTGAAAAAAAAGGAAATTTCCCTTTTTGGTTTTTATACTGCCGCTTGTTTTGATGTTTTACAAAAACTGAATGAAGGAACCAAGCGAAAATTTTTTTTTATATAGCTACCACCATAACTATTTCAATTTGATCGGTACACTCCACAACAAAATTTGGTCACACACAAAGTCGTCTAGTAGCGAATAAAAATTGTATTTGCGCAAATAATCTTTTGTACAATTTATGGAACTTGTTTTCATGGATTTTTATATTTATTCTTAAAATAAACCGTAATTCTCGATTTCGAAACGATTGTGTCCTTATATTGATCGATTTATGTTTATCAGAAAGTAATAGAAATAATTCTTTCAGTAAATAATTATTTATCGAAAATTATTTCAATATTATTGTTAAATTCTATGGAAATTAGCTCTGAGCCGAAACTATAGTCACCTATATTAAGGGGGAAGGGTTCTCCAGAATTTTCAAATTTTTTATTTTTTGTTTTGCTTTAAAAGTGCATTTGAACCTTAAGGAATATATTTCTAATGTTTTAAGCCCAACAGAAAAATTATCTTAGATAACGATAAACTGCTTTTAACTCTACTTTTCAAGAACGAAAACTTTATAATAGCGTTTTTAGCAGGACTTAAAAAGTCATCAAGGTATTAACTTGAAATTTTGTACAGATATTCTTTAAGATATGGGCCCTTGCATATACCTAAAATTTTGCATAAATTATTACTATAAATATTGTTTATAAAAAAAAAGTGAATTTTTTTTTCTTTTTGATTTTAAATTGTGAAAAAAATTTTCTCATCAGAAATAGGTATATGCAAAGCGTAATGACTTATTTTAATAAAATTTTTTTGTCCGATTGAATTCAGTTGATTACAAGAGGCATTCCACGGCGCAAATTAAAAGAGTCAACTTGGAACAGCTGTAACGCCGCCATTTTTTTTTTTTTTTTTGCGTAAAAATTTATGAGTGAATACATCATAACCATAACTTCATTTGATACAATAAATGTTCCAGTTTCTTAAAAAAAATTATTAAAAAATCTGTTGTCTGGAGGACCCTCCCCCCTTAAGTGATTATTTGACAATTTATCAGGACGCCTAACTATTATAAATGAATGAAAAATTATTAAAAAATGAAATTTGTTTAATAAAAGCCATACACTTGCTCTACAATTAACCAAAAAAAAGCATAAGCGGTAATTTTTGATATTTTTTTGAAAATTTCATAATAAAGTGACGTTTGATAGTACGGTTACGAATAATTTTTTTTAAAATTATTTTTTTTATGTACAAATAACGTCCTGATAAACTGACATATTTGTCCACCTTGAGCGCTGTAGTCGAAAATGTATTTCTATGAATACATTAATAAAATTTCACAAATATGAATTAATATTCTGGTATGGAAATTTAATATATTTTTTTCGTGCAGAGATTTATCTACAATTTCTTCTTCTTTAATTTCTAGAATTCATTTAATAGATTTGAACGTTACTTTATGGTATTCCATATTTGCTATTAATAATTAAAATACATATTTTCCTTTGCAAAAATACCACTTTTATTGTTAAAAGTCTGATGACATGTTTCAGTCAATATGATCATTATTAAATTTATCATTTTTGTGATAAATTTCAAATGTTTACGTCGAATCAAAGGACGAACAACTGAATTGATTCCGTAAATGTTCTATTTTACTAATGGGGTATTTGACAGTATCAAAGAAAAGCAATTAAAACAAATTTTAATGAAAATTTATAATAAAAAACAGCAATTTATTATACTAATTCATCTAAACTATTATTATTTGATTTTAAAAAAAATTAATTAAAAAAGTAATTTTTTAGCTAAAATCCACGTAAGCAGAAACGGGCTGTGACGTTGCTTTCTCTTATATTTCAACACTATCGCCACTAGTATCGCTGCTTAAATTCCGGTTAGCAAACATAACTACGGAAATTAATTAAAGTTTAATTAATTTTTTTAAAAATCAACAATTTCTTTTCCTAGTTACAGGAAAAATAAACATTTTTTTTTCTTAGTTACAGAACACTTGTTGCTATCTAGAGAATGTGACGTAACTGACAGCTAGTAAACGTTTTCGCGCAAATTTTGAGAATAAATACTACAATAATTTTTTCTAACAATTTTCGGCATTATTTTTAAAAATTAAAAACGTATAGGTACATGCATAATACATAAATATGTGTGTTTTAAAATAGTTTCTCAAAATTAGTCAAATTCTCCATTTTGATGTGGAACACTCAAAAACTGAAACCTAATTTAACAATTGTGAGCGTTTCGCAAAAAGAAACAACTTTATGCGTGAGTAGATAGATCATACTTTTGTCATTTCGTGTACCAACCAAAATTTTTAACACCAATCTCTAAGTGAGACATATTAAGTATAAATTTTTTTCGCTGGACAAATAATACTTTTTTTTTAGCCAATTATTAATAGTGTTGGTGGTTAGCTCGTTATCAGTAAATAAAAAATTTTCATTTATCACCGCCTGCATGGCCCCGATCCCCGGTTGTGTACGAACCATAGTTGGTCCATACTGGTAAAATATTACCTATCAAGACATAGGTATTTTGAAATTTTATCTGAACGTAATTGGGAAAGTAAATTTTCGTTAAAATATTTTATTGGCAGTTTGGTGCCCTGTTTATTGTAAATGTATATTTTTTTAGGGGGGGGGAGCAATATTAAAAATTGATTAATGGGTCGCCATAAAAAAAATTAAACAGTATTTTTTTTTTTTGAATTTTATAGTTTTTGGAAAATTGACATTTTTTAAAAATTATTTAGTGAATACTTCTTCGTGTGCTAGAAATTTTTATTTTTATTTTTTCTTCTTTTTTACTTTTTTCAAAGTTAGGGAAAAGGCGTAACTGAATATTTTTACCTGTAGAGCGGCTGTGGTTGTTGGTCTTGGAGCAGGTGGAATTCCCTATAATTAAAAAAATAAACTGACATCAATATGCGATTTTTTTTTTTTGGATTCTTTCAAAATTAGAATTTTAGTTTCAAACAGTTAAAAAAAAATATGTACAAAATTGCGTGCTTGCTTTTAACGCAAAAATTAACTAGTTAATTAGCATTTAGTAAAAATGTGCCCACAAAATTAGCTATAATTCTCTTACGGTGCGCATTTTATCTTACTACTAAATTTTATTCGTATATTCAAGTGTCTCTTATCTTACTATTATCTTATTTTGTTATCTTTTAAACTTAAGAAAGCAGGACGATAAGAATTACTTTCAGTCTCTTCTAAAGTAGTTCAAAATCGGATATCTTTATTCAATTAGAATGAGAAAACAATATGGCGGACAATATGTTTTTGACAGTTCAAAAAATACAAATTTTTTTACAATTTATAACAATGAAAACACAAATGGAACCAATGCAATTTATAGAGTTTTTTTAGATTTTTATACATACATGAATAAAATGTGATACTCTTTTTTAGGTCAGTAGCAACTTAAAAAGCTTAAAAACACAGTCACCAGCTAACATTAGCTAACAGGAACTTCAGTAGTTGGATAAAACACGCACCCTTTACAAAAATATACGTTAATATTTAAGTCATTTCTGTCATATACTAGAAGTGATTTAGTCAAAAAGTAACCGAATGTTCTAAGGCACTGGTTCACAATCTAATAGACTGAGGGTTCGAATCCCCTTAATCGAATGGTTACGGTCGTGAAGGTCAGATAAATATCAATTCCTCGAAGAAGGCGGCGGCTGCAGGCGCGTATCTTCCAAATTTTGGTCCATCTCTACTGTTTCTGTGGTACACCCCCATCAAAATGATGTGGGTGGATTCTGTTATAGACGGGTAGTCTCTCTGGCATCAAAATTAGATGTAAAAATGCGGTTTTTTTGGTTTCTCTTAAGTTGATATCTCGCGGAAAAAGTGGGTGTCTGGAATCTTCTATCGAAATCTTTTGTTAGGAATCTTTAGAATAGGAAAATTACATTTTGGATTTTAAATTTTCTGAAAATTTCCTGAAGTTTTTCTTGGTTTTCAACATTCCATCATAGTTCTCAAACCGCAGGTTGAGTAATGAATTGATATGGCTACAGCATGACACAGAGTAAGGCGTAACGAAAAACTCATTGCGCTTTGTGAAGTAAATCAACAACACATCCGTGTTTTTATGCATTCCAAAATTGGTTTTTTTCTGGTACAATTGTTTTCTTAAATTTTTTTCGGGCATGTTTGGAAAATGTTGAAGCTCAAGTTTATCGTTACTGTATTTTTCATTTTGTTGTGATAATTTGTTGGTTTTTACCTGTATCATTCTGTATCGTTATTGAGAAGATATTAGCGCATTCATTGCTCAATTAAATCTTAATATTCTTTGTTTATAATCGAAGAAACGGGGGTTGAATTTTAACCTCTCCTAATTAATTCATCAATTTTTTGCTTAACTTTTTTTTTTTTAACTGACTAGTTGATTACGTAATTTTAATAAATACAAAATATAAATATGAGAATAAGAAAAAAAAAATAAGTTTGTTTACAATTTTTTTTTACAAAACAATTTTCTGAGGGGGCGTTGCTCATTTTAAAATGAATTATTCATCTCTACAAAAAAATTTATGAATATATTATTACCTGTCAATTAGTTAAACTGTTGTGTTTATTAAGGGGCGTGAGCCGGATTTAAACAATCGGATTTTTAAGAGGCTACGGTCTCGTATCAGAAATAAATTTAATTATTGTGAAGAGTTTCAAAAAACAACTTTTAATAAACAGAAGAATTAAACACTAGTTAATGGACGTTATGGAATCCACACACTTAAAGATCGTACATATTTAAGTTACAGGGACAAGGTGAAAAGAATCACACTCCCTTTAGTGCAATAAAGACGCATTTACATATAATAATTAATTATTACTTACTGTGTGAGTTTTTCGAGAGTTGCCATTTTTATTACAGCCAAACCGTTGATTTAATCGAAAAATTGTTCAAATAAGAGTTGTAGATAGCGACGGGAGCAACCGATTGCTATAGTAAGGCGCTTTATAGCTCTTATGGTTTTCGAGCAATGATACAAACTTATAGATTTTTAAATGAGACTATATATTAATTTTTCGATAAAAGTGATCTAATGCATTAATTAACAACATAAACGAGCAAAAAAAATTTTTTTACCCAAGTTTAATTTTTTAAATTTTTTTTTTTAATTTATCAGTTAGGCGGTAAAAATATGCATATGTACTTGAGGCTACTTCAACCGATAGTGTTTTTCTTAGTCACCTTTCCATTACATCCAAGAAAAGAACCTTTTCCAGTACCATTTCTATCATAAAACTTTGGTTGTAATAGAAATGGCAACTCTCAAAAAACTCACATGGTATATACATTTGTTCATGGTAGATGTTGCATTATTGCAGTCAAAAATATATGTGCTTAGTGTAAAATACGACTTCATTTTATAAAAAAATTATTTTACGAATGGCTCTGAGACAGACTGTATTGTATTAATTTTGTTATAACTAACAAAAATTTAAATTCATAAAAAATTCAAATCAAGTTTTTCTGTTATTTGTTCCGCCAATTTGAAAAAATGTAGTTGACCAGCAATAATTTGATTCTCAAAAAATTTTAATAGGGTGAAACATTCAAAAATGTCTTTCATTTTTATTTTGTTGAAAAAAAAAAATTATCAGTGATTTTCAAAATTACTTTACGCATGTGTGTTTGGTGTGTTAGTACATATGAATTTACATACATTCCACTGTTAATCTAATAGGATTCAATCTTTACCTACCACTTTTATATTGTCCTTAAACTTTTATCCTTAAGCTAAGCCAAATATATGTATAATGTTCAATAATTTTTTTTTTTTTTAAATTACGTAAGCAATTGGTAAACGCCCTTCAGTGTGACGTCGATATTCCTTCTCGATTCCACATTATGTATTAGGTAAGGATAATATATTAATCATTTAGTCTTTTAAAAAAACAATCAGTTTAAGGGGAGGTTTACTCGAGAGTCCTTAAAAATTATGTATTTTTCTAGAATTTTTTTCTCAAGAACGGAAGTAAATATCAATTTCAAATTTTGTGCACATATTTATTAAGTATTAAACTACACAAAAAAAATTTTTCAAGGAAAAATATAAAAAAAGTGTCCATTTTATAGATAGTGCAGTGTGACGATCCGAAAATTCAATGCCTTGTTGGCGGACATCCTAGCGCCGGTAATAAACCACCGAAATCCAAAAACAAAAAAAGATTTATAAAATATATGAAGAGTACCGGCACCCCTACCTATGATATCAATAAATTGTTGAAAGAAAAAAAAATGGCGGATGTTTGAACTTTTGATTACGATTTTTGTCTTATTTTTCGCTCTTTAAAGTAAATTTAAAAATAAAAAAAAATATTGAGTGTGTCGAAAACTTAGGTAGAGGTGCCGAAGAATTGAATTATCTTTAAAATAAAAAATTAAAAAAAAAGGATCCATCGAATAGTTTTTGAGTTATCGTGTCCACCAGTTCCAAAAATGTAGTTCCGAGATATTATAAAATATATATAAAGAAACGTATTTTCAAAATTTTATATTTAATACTCATTATTGCGTGAACTACGTTTTTTGAATTTTTTTTATAGAAAGCTGGATTCGGTTAATGTGCAAGAATCTTGTTTTTGAATTATTTTCAGTAAAATCACTTTGGGAACATATTCTACACATAATTTGCTATCAATTTCGGTAAAAAAAAATCGATTTTTTTAATCAAATCTCAAGTAAACCTCTTAAATTACTTTCAGCAAAATCACTTTGGGAACATATTCTACACATAATTAGCTACCAATTTCTGCAAAAAAAAATCTATTTTTTTTAACGACTCTCAAGTAAACCTCCCCTTAAGAAAATCAATAATCAGTCCAAAATTTTTAGAAGTACTACCACTAGCTCAAATGAAAAAGTACATTGATAAAATAATAAACATTTTTTAAAAAAGAATACTGTTAAGCCGAAATTTAGGAAATTTTTTGTGATAAACTCCTGCCATGCTTCTTTTAATGTGCCATTGTCAAATGCTGTCCGATTTTAGATTTATAATTAATTTATTCTAGAAGCATTAATTTTTTGTTTTCCAAGAACGCTTGTTTTAATCTTCTTTAATCTTTGTATTCTAAAAACCTTGTTTTTACATGGGTGATTCAACTTTTTAGGTCCTTTAAAAAAATTAAAATTGTCTACACAATAAGAAAGGTTAAAACTAGATACAGAATGAAGATACTGTCATTTATTTTATTTAAATAAAGTTAATAACTCCTATTTAGATGACCTACCTCCCAGTGAACATTTTTCTGTAAATTTTATGTCAAAGTGACAGAACTGAAAGTCACCTGTTACATAAAATATGAGTCACATATGACTCACATGTAACTTACAATTTCCCACTTATAAACGTAACAATGTGACGTAACATTGTTATGTTCTTGTTACGTTTCAGGAAAATATAACTTTGATGTTACCTTATAGATAAAAATACGCCTTACGCCTTCTTTTGCAATAAGCAAATTCAAAATTCCCCTTTTTTGTTTCTTATTAACATTACATCACATATTACCAACTTTGTTCGTATACATACACCTAAATTATTATTGTTTTTTTTTCTTTTTTTTTGTTGACTGTTACAGGATTCGAACCGTTATCCAAGCTGAAGCATCATTTAAATTATCGACAGTCTTAACCACTAGACCAAACTGACTTATTTATTCTCATCGTTATATATTAATATATATCACAAAATAGTAAATAAAGCCTTACAAGAATTTTCATAAGAGTTTAATTTTTAAATTAATAACAAAATTAACTGTTTTAACGACGTATTAACGTTTTTTTTAATGAAATGTCACAATCATGACTCTTTTGTTATGTTTTTGTGACGTGTCAATATTAATAAAACATTTCACTTGTCACTTTTGTGAAATGTTTTGTTATACCTTTTCCAACAATATTTGGGATGACTTTTCGAGAGGGTGTTATTAGTGATCATAAACATTCAAGATGTTAAATTATCTTATTGCTTACAACAAATGCCACCCTATGTTCACACCAATTGTATTTAAATTTGTTACCTGTTTTACAAGCAATGGTTTCTTTTTGCATTAATATAGATAAGTAGGTATGCATGCTGGGAACAATACTGCTGATTATTGCCGTACTTGAAAAGTCATCTCATTTAAATATTGAAAAACTATACCATATTAATTTTAAATGTATCAATTCGCGAGGAGTTATCAATTTAAAGATACCTGTAGTTAATACGTCACAAAAACATAACATAAGAGTACTGTTGTGACGTTTTGTTCAAAGTAACATTGTTAGGTCATCGGGACATAACAAAAGAGTTATGATTGTGACATTTCAATAAAGTAACGTTGATACGTCACAACAACATAACGTAAGAGTCAGTTCTGTGAGGTTTTATTAAAGTAACATTGTTAGGTTGCGAAGACATAACATAAAAGTCACACTGTGACGTTTTATCGAAGCAACCTTGATACATCATCTAAACGTAACATAGCAGTCACAAATGTGACATTTTATTACAGTCACAATGGCACGTAACTGTTACGTAACATACAGGTACCAATTAGGGATATAACGTAGAACTCTAATTTTATATAATTGTTATGTCACCCATAAGTCAAAAAAGTTGCGTAACTTGTTATTTCCTTGTTACATCACATTTACATTCTATGTTCACTGGGCTACATTTACTTTAATTTTTAATTTAATTTTTTTTTATAAAAATGGTGTCAAACTTTTATTGCAGTTCTAAAACGCATATCCCTATTACGTATTTTAACGTTTTTTAAACATAAGTTTACTGAAACCACACAATTTTATAAATAAAAAAGAGAGTTAAATTGTTACGCATGGTAATTAGAAAGTTAAATTTTATTTATCTGTAGAATTATTTTTTTTTGGCGTGACGAAAAATTGTCGCGAAAATTTGAGTATCCTTCGTCACAACTGCCAAATATTGCTATAAGTTTAAAAAAAAATAGGTGAAAGGGTCATGTTTTTTGGTGAAACGAAACGCCAAAGACCATAGAACATAAAGCGACAGTCAAATCAAGTGATTGATATTGAGAGCTTGTCATTTTTTTTACATCAAGAAAGAAGACCGGCTGTGTGTGTTTATTGAGCGCATCCTTCGTCATGGCTTTTTCTGGTATGTATTTAACGAATTTCAAATCGTTTTTACGTAAATATTATTTGTAATAATGTAAGCTTTACGATAAACTCAAGTTTTCGATCTAAATGATCGCTGTTCACGATTAATAACGATTTTGTTGGAAAAATGTATCCTTCGTCACGGAAGAATCGTCACGGAAGAATGTGATGATGGGAGACATAAAAGTGGCGAAGGATACGATAATAAATTAAGTATATATTTATTATATCAGTGTTTGTTTGTATATCAACTAAATTTTTTAGTTAACTAGATTAATTTGGTCAACTTTCCTAACCAATTTTTTTATATCCTAAAACATATAAACACACACTCTAATTTTTCGCAAATCAGACAAAAAAACCAACTTTTTTTTTAAATTGATTAGGAGAACATAATATAAATATTATTTAAATAATAATTTAAATTTTATTATTTAAATTTAATTTAAACATTTTTTTCTGTCTGGTTTCAGTAATCCGCAAAAAATATTGCTTTTAATACGAAACCACGCTGCTGGTCTGCAGATACCGAATCTATGATAATTTTCCTACATTCTAGTCGCATGAAATCTACGAAATGGCTTTCTTTATTTTTTTTTTAATGGTTGAGACTTAAAAAGTAGAACCATCCACATATTAGTTATTAAGTGATTTTTTTTTTATTTTTGATAAATTTTATAAAAATTACCAAAAAAATTACTGTTTAATATCAAATGAAAAAACTGCCCCGAAAAACAGTCCTTTGTAATGACATTACAATTTAAAAATAACAAACGTCAATGTCAATATTTATAAGCTCAAAACTTCGAATAAATTCATTACATAAAAAAGAAATGGATATGTTTGTTTACAAATTGTGACATCATTTGTAAGTAATGGCACGATTTTCAGTTATTTGAATGGTTGTTGAAAATTAATGACTTTTAAAATAAAATTTCTAAATAATTATCAAACATTTTTACCTTTCGCTATTAAAATCAAACATAATTAATTATAATTCACAATCAAATTTTGAGTGAGTTCATTGTGGACTCAATTTTAATACATTATGCTTATTAAACACATAATGTGAAAGTAGAAAGGAATATTCTACGGTCTAGAATTTGAAACTATTGATTTAAAATCTATAAATGACGTCACATTAAAGGGCGTTAACCAATTGTTTAGGTGCATTCTGGGATTAGAAACAATGTGAAGGATTCAAAAGGAAAAGGATACGATAATTTTAATTAGTCCAAAACTAAAATCAATTTTATTTCAACATCACAGTTAGTGTTTTCTTCATAATAATTTTTTTTTTTATAAATATAAATAATAAAACATACAACAATTAATATTAAATATTACATAAACAACAATAAAAATTAATAAAAACAAAAAAAGCAGCCTTCCAAACTAAACTAAATAATTAGTAATTTAATATTTTCAAAACAGTGGGCACAGAAAAAACACAAAGCACAATATTTCGAAAAAAAATAAAATTATAAATCTAATTAATAATTTAAATTATAATTTTGCAAATATATCGAAACACTGCAAATAAAATAAATATTTGTGCACATTTGAGAGGTATCTATTGTAAAAAAATTTACATCTAAATAATACTCTACTAAAAAAAAAATAATAATAATAAAGATATAACAATTAAAATTAGAAATTAAAAAAAAAAGTGTTAATCTAATATACCTTAGCACTGGTTGCAACACGCTTTGAGGCATTCAAAGAAGTCACACCAAGTCTTACCCGTGACGTCGCGGCGGTAGTGGATGAGACGCCAGTGGTACGTACCGATGACGCGATACTCGACGTCATCGAATTCAATGACTCGCGCGAATTACTACGACGTACACCGGACGTAGTGCTACCGGCACGATGTGGGATATGGGACGAGGGGCGTCTAGACGATGGTGATTTTGTGACTTTATTGCTGGGTGTAAACAGGCCGTAGAATGGTTGACAGTCGAAATATCTATATAGATTTAAAAATGTCGACATTTTATTTGGGGATACATATTCAATTGGAAAATATGAAAATGTTTTCTTTGAAATTTTTCACTAGATTGCCCTCGTATGCGTTCCAATACCACCATTCATTCGATTGCGATGAAACTTTGTACGGAGTGGTTGTGCGCATGCCCGTGAAGGTTTCTTAATTAGTACGTACAATAGATGGTGTGCGATACGTTTCAACTAATGTGTGCATTAGTGATGTCGAGTTGAGGAACAGTTAGTCGATTAATCGACCAAAATCGTTTTTCAAACAAAATTAGTCATTAGTCGAAAATATCGAGCATACATTAGTCGAGTGATCGACTAAATTTTTAGTCGAATTTATGAATAGGGTAACCTATGTGACTCTTTCAAAAATTATGTTTTCTTTTGAATTTAATTACTGACTTTTAATGTATTTTTTAAGAAAAAGAAAAATATGGCATGTTACAATGTGTTAATCACATAAAAGTGAAAAATCATATAAAGCGATAATTTTTTTAGTTTTCATTTTCTGAAATCCAATAAATAATACAGAAAAATTAATAAATTAGTCCTTTTAGTCATTTAAAAAAAAATTAATTATTTTGTCAAAGGTAAAATAGTCGACTAAAAAATGAGTAAATGTAAACAAAATTAGTCGCCTACATCAATTAATCGACTAAAGTCGTTTTTCAGACAAAATTAGTCATTAGTTGAAAATATCGAGCATATAATAGTCGACTATTCGACTAAATTTTTAGTCGAATATATCCGTTGGATTCGATTGGATACGTTACTAAAATTCTTTGAGAAATTAATTTGTACAGAATTTTTCTAGATAATTCAACCATGTTTCATTAAAGCTTGATAGTATCAATACGAGTACTGATTTTAACAAATAAGATACATAAAAAAAAATAACATACCTTGGGGAACATCGCCCATTATAACCAATTTTAATTTTTTGTTTTTTATAACTTAGATAATGGTCCCGTAAATCACTACTTTACATACAATGATATCGTTTAAGAAGCAATCAATTTATATGTAGAAGTAACAAATAATAGTCGATATATTTGCAACCTCCGTGCTATTTTACATAACTGAATTACCAGGGCTGGGAAAAATGGTTCATAAAAACAATTTAAAATAGAAAATGGAAAATGGTTTCCAAAAATGCATTTAAAATACAAAATGGAAGATGGTTTTGCTGAACATATTTAAAATAGAAAAAGGAAAATAGCTATTTAAAATTGATTATAAAATACAAAATATTTTACTTTTTATACTATAAATCTTTTATCGTTTTTGAAATTAATAAAAAAAAAAGTTAAGAAAATGTCAGACGTATTGAAATTATATAAGGGCAGTCTTTTGTGAAAATTGTATAAAGTTTGCATGATATGAAAAGGAAATTTAACTCTTGAAATGTTGTTACTCAAAAATATTGTAAAATTTAATACAGCCTTGACATAATCAAACCGTGACTACGCTACAACTGCGACTTCTAAATTATGAAAATCATCTACTCGAAATACTAAAACATTTCTTATCGACGTGTCTTAAAATAATAGCACACAACTTGAGTCAGAAAAATTTGACTTGAGAGAACTTGCAGCTCTAGTAACAAATTTAACTCAAGTGACATTGAAACTCGAATTATAAAAAAATTGAGTCAATTGAATCGACTTACATTTAACACACAATTTGCTAAACTGCGTTTAATTCGAGTTCTATTATTAATATGAGTCATAAGTGTCATAGGTACATATACACATAAATTTCAGTGTACATGCATTTTCATTTTAAATGCAAAATGGATTCAAATTTCCATTTTAAGTACAAAATGGAAAATGGTTTGATCGAACTTATTTAAAATAGAAAATGCAAAATGCCACTTTGTATTTTAAAAACATATTTAAAATGAAATCATTTTAAATAGTTCCCAGCCCTGTTAATTATAGAGGTCGTTGCTAGAGTATTTTTGATATTGATTTAAGGGGTCACATAAATTGTAGCTTATAATTTAATTTTTTATATTTTTGTCGCCTTTAATGGTATTTGATCCCACTGTGCGATTGATTGGTGAAAAAGTGACAAAGAAAACATTTTCATATTTTTTCTTAATTTATGGATTTTCGAAAAATAAAATCACCTGACACCGTCAACGGAACCATCATTTTTCCCAATCGGATCATCCAATTCCACGCCACACCATTCACCCGGTGCAAATTCTGTGGTGCCAATGTAACGTAAAATACCAACTTTTGAACCGGTCGTGGCACTTGAACGTACAATCACACGATCGCCAAGTTTCAGATCCGCGTTTGTTGTTGTTGATGCGAGACTATTTGTGGATGTGTCTAAAAAATGCGAAAGAAATTTTTTTTTTTGTCACCTACCAACAATAATTTCGGGGAGCTTACGGACGTGTCATACGGACTTACTTAACGCGTGATTTGAAATCAAATTTGATTTCCCGCTAATACTGCCCGGTGATTTGGCTTTGGGCGTTGACATAGCACAGGGCCGTAGGTCATTTTCGTTTATCGTTGTCACTTGCGTCTGTGCCGACAACAGTGGTTCCCGGGTGAGACGTGTAAGGCGTGAAAATACACCACGGCGTGGTTCGCACTGGAAATATCTTATTCCAGCCACGGAACCATCATTTTTCCCTGTCAGAATTGAAAGAATATTATTGTCAAGAATTAAGAAAGCATGCGGGACGTAATTTTTAAAACTTGCTAATAATAAATAAAATACTTTACTTTGCAATTAATCTTGTGACAAGTTTCAATTTATATGATTATTATCAAAAAAAATTGAAAATTATATTACGTTTTATAAATAATTAATATTGGAAACGTTTACTTTGTGAAAATCCATATTAAAAAACATGGGATCGTTGCTTTGTCACTTTTCACAATAAAAATCGTATAAACACGAATCGACTTTCGGCCATTACGCCATCATCAGGTAAAAAACACAACTAAAAACTGTTCTTTTAGGCAAAGCTATTTATATTATAAAAATGAAGTGAATAATGTATTAGTGGGGGATGTTGGGATTTCCCTTACATTTGTTTTGATATACTTATATCTGCCTCTATCTCTAACATCCCCCACTAATACATTATTCACTTCATTTTTATAATATAAATAGCTTCGCCTAAAAGAACAGTTTTTAGTTGTGTTTTTCACCTGAGGATGGCGTAATGGCCGAAAAAGTCGACTTGTGTTTATACGATTTTTGCTGTGAAAAGTGACAAAGCAACGATCCCATGTTTTTTAATTACGCTTTATGTTTTCTATATATGTTAAATACACCCTATGAAATAATAGAAGGAGGGGTAGGGGTGCTGGAAAGGTTCAAACACCAGAAAAATAATATCGAGTTAATTACATAGCTCCATTTTGACCGCTTTTAGATTCATTCCCCTCCATTGTTACAAATATGGTAGCAGAGCGTGGTTTCGAGTCAGTACAATTGCCCAACAGAGTTGCGCAGTGGAAACGTGCTAGATCCATAACTCAGAAGTCTATGGGTCGAAACCACGCTCTGCTACCATATTTGTAACACCAAAATAATAAAATTTTCAATTTTTATATTACACCATGTAAATTACAGTTGGCTTCTGTTTTGGCTCCATAAAACACGTCTTTTATTGTGGAAACTGTGTGACCAAATGGTAACGTAATTCGTTTGAAATAGTTTTATGAAATTTCAAAATGTAATAAGCAGGTTGTAAATAATTTATTATTATTCATGAAATTTTACACTCACATTTATGTTTGCTTTAATTATGCCAAATAAAATAAACCGAAGAATTACATAGTTCGACTTTTACTCTCACCCCCACCCCTACCCTCACGTAGCCCTGCGTCGCTTTCTACATAACCCCTCTCTCTCTTTAACCAAGCTACGTAGTTTATAGAAGTTTCCAAAGAACAAAAATTCAAATAATTAATATTAGATAGATTTACTTTGTGAAAATCCATATTAAAACATGGGATCGTTGCTTTGTTACTTTTCACAACAAAATCATAGAAAAAACACGAGTCGACTTTCGGCTTTTACACCATCGTCAGGTGAAAAACACAACTAAAAATTGTTCTTTTAGGCGAAAACTATTTATAATATAAATTGAAGTAAATAATGTATTGGTGGGGGATGTTAGAGATAGAGGCAGATATAATCACATCAAATAGATGTAAGGGGAACTCACAAGTTGACCAATTTTTGATAAAACTAAATTTTTTTTTTTTGTATTATTTGCAAAGGTACCTACAGCGAATTTTATTTTAACCCGGTTAGGCGTAATATCCTTAAAATGACTAGAGTACATTGGGGAAAACCAGACACTTGACACTTGAAACTTGACATTTTTATCAAAAATTAGTCAACTTGTGAGTTCCCCTTACATCTGTTTGATGTGATTATATCTGCCTCTATCTCTAACATCCCCCACCAATACATTATTTACTTCAATTTATATTATAAATAGTTTTCGCCTAAAAGAACAATTTTTAGTTATGTTTTTCACCTGACGATGGTGTAAAAGCCAAAAGTCGACCCGTGTTTTTTCTATGATTTTGTTGTGAAAAGTAACAAAGCAACGATCCCATGTTTTAACAAAAATTCAAATAAGAATATAAAAAGATCATACATAAAATACTAATACTAAATGAAATGAAATTATAAACATCAGTGTAATCGTTTAAAATTGAAATGAAAAAATGCGATCTTTGCAAAGAATAGTGTTTTATTTATAATTAACAAATAGGCATGCGAGTTGCAACATTACCTATCGGTTCGTCCAAAACTATTCCAGCCCATTCACCCGGTGCAAATTGTGTTTCACCAATATACGCAATTTGACCGGGTTTTGTACCGCCAACATAAACTCGTTGACCAATTATAAAACTGTCTGTGTCCTCTGTAAGCACCACACTAGCATCTGAAATGAAAATTTCTTTTGTTTAGACAAAAATTGTTTTAATGTCCTTGTGTGCGTGTAATGAATTTTGCAAATTATTTTCTTGTCGGTATGTAATTTGCAGGTATCGGATTTCTTTCGGATCAGACAGTTTCGTCTTTAGTATAATTATGCAGGTATACATACTGCACTCAATGTGACTAAAAGTTCAAAATATTTTCATAAAAACAACGTACACAAGTTACATACACACACATACATATGTGTATCAAAATATTATTTATACGTATTTTATGTAAACATCTTTTTTTCTTTTATATATTACCTGCACAATTGAAAAGTGCCACTGTAATTTTAATTGACTATCAAAAGTATTTTTTTGTTTATATTATGTATGTGATTTATGTGACATGTCATTTAAATTAAATAAATTCATCTTTTTTTATTGTTTTCTTTTGAGAGATAGAAGTATAGTTGCTTGTTAAAAATTTGTTTTTCAATAATAAAAAATTTTAGTAAATACGTACGTCTTAGCTATTATAGTGGACCGTCTACATCAGGGGTGTCAAACTTAATTTTGCAGAGGGCCATATATTAGATTTAGAATGTGTCGGCGGGCCAGGTTAAAATAAAAAAATTAAAACTTACTGAAAACAGACTTCAACCCGAGTGCGCGGGGGAGGGGGGCAGTGGGCGCTACGTGCTCAGACGAAACAGAAGCCGTCTTCGCGCTCGCGACAGAGATAAAAGCATAACTAACACTCTCTCACTCGTCTAGGCACGCGCTACTCTTGAAATTACTTATAATTAAAACGCGCACATTTTTGAACTACCGTACAGGTATCGAGTGCTGTCTAAAATCTCTAAAAAACAAGATTCTTCTTTCTGTGATATAATGTGATCGCGGGCCGTATTGATATGATCCGAGGGCCGGATGCGGCCCGCGGGCCGTATCTTTGACATGACTGGTCTACATATTCAACAACTTTTCAATATATTTTACGAAAATTTTTTCCGATTTTTTGAATTTTCTTACTTTCGTCAAATAAAAAATGCCGTTAGTATTCTAAATGGTGAAAAATGTAATTTTTGACCAATTATATTCATTCAAATGTGCATAATTTAATGTAATTTAGTTGCCAAAATTTTATTGAAATAAGTACGGTCCTGACCTGTCCGAAGAAACCCGGTACCTAGTAATTTGATTCAGAAAAATTTCGCGCAATTAATACATTCTTACTATCAACTAAAATTTCATTTAATAAATAATTATGTAAATGATGAAATTTTCCAATTAAATTGCCCTATAGTCATAAATATTTAGAAAAATCTTACGTAAATTTAAACAACTGAAAATATAAAAATAAATTTTCGCAAGTATTAGGTACGAGGGTGTCAGATTTATGCTTGAAATATGTAATAGAGAACATTTTTAAACGAAATACAGTGGATTTGATAACAATGTCAACAGAACTTTAAGGGGATATTCTAGTCTAGCAATTCGAAAAAATCAATTTTTTTTTTATTTTTTCAAAGTTCAGACCTTAAAGAATAAATTTCTAAAAGGATTTCCGGAAATTCGAATTGTTTTTGGAAGTTATGGTTATTTTTTCCCTGTGTACTGCGTATCATTTCAGTGTTAAATTCAAATTTTTAATATAAATGACTCGAAACTACTTTTTTCGATACGGTTGACATGATATCTCAAATTCTAATGCACCTTTTTTTACTTGAAATTTGGTACAGACCTTCTTAATACTATCAAAATTGGTCCGACGTAGGGGTTTTTGGAAATCTTTTTTACTATTTTTAAAAAATTTCCAAAGTTGAAAAAAGGAGGCGAAAAAATGATTTTTTCTTTTTTAAATGGAAACCATTTTGCAAAAAAATTTATTCTTTCAAATTGGCTACGTCCAACTAATTCTACATCCTTGTTTATTAAGAATTAACAAAAATCTGATGTTTCAGAGTACCAGGAGTGTTGCAATCACGTCAACCAGGAGATACCTTTTTTTTTTTTGAGTCCCCACTTTGCCGGCCTGTATCGATTTCAATTTTGAATTTTTTTAAAATTTTTATACATTTCTATACTTTTTGAATATCATAAAAATACCCCTGTTGCAACATCCTGCATAACATAGCGAATTTCCGTTTATAAAAATTAGTTTCTTTCGGAAACTAGTTGACATAGAACAATAGCTTAAAGACTTTTTTTATGTAATTTTTTTTCCTCTTTTAAATGGTGTAAAAAAATTTCGCAAAAATTGTTGATTAATTGGAAATTTTGGCAAAAAACTAAGTTTTTGCAAGAACAAAAATCATGTTCCTGGCGTCCGACGTGTCTGGCTAACGAACTTGTCCAACGGTTTGGCATTTCCAACATTTTCACCAAATTTCTTAAAACTAGGACATTTCGTTCGAGAGTTATCGTGCGGACACACGCATATATATATATATATATATATATATATATATATATATATATATATATATATATATACATATATATATATATTTCAGTTTCTAGGGACCTCAAAACAAATTTCTGCCATAGTCCCGGGCTAAAGTCGCGTCATGACAGTGGCTGTAATAGCTGAATTCCATTCTGGAAATTCGCTAAAACTGGTAAAAAAATGGAAACTAAAAATGTTTACTGTTCCTTTTTTATTACGCCCGTAAAATCACCTCAAAATCGAGTCTCTAGACTAGAATACCCCCTTAAATGACAAATGTTTATTTTGGTAGTAAGAAAGGACATTATAACCGAAATCCACTGCATACTGAGTTTATTAATATTATTATTAATAATTCTTATTATAAATAGAGTGAAGAATTTGAGAATTTCATCCCTTCTTCGGGGCTTATATTTCTGGTTTTATTTTTTTTTCGATTAGATGAATATTTTACGCATAAAACAAATGGAAATTGTCAAATTATTCAGCCTGTATTAATAAATTTCTTATATTAAAATATTATATTTAATGTAAATTAAATTATTTTGTAACCACCCACCAAAGAATGTTGTTAAAGGTAGTAAGTATCAGCCACCCGTTTTGGATAAATAAATAATTTATGAATATTTTGACCACAAAATCATTTATAAATTATTTTAAAAATTTAAGTGGGCATTTTTGGTAAAATATACGCTCACCAGAATTCATTTAATACACTTATATGTATTATCCGGGTTATTGAAATTTTTAGAATTTTGTAAATTTGTATCATACATTTTAAGGGAGGAGTTCAAATAAAAAATCAACTTTTTTATTTATGATTATTTTGCTTGTTGAATTTTTTTTTCAAATTAGGTAGGGTTTCAAATAGAAAATTTTGTTTTTAAAACATTCATTACTCTTCCCTGTGGGGGGACCCTTTTTCACAAGTTTTTAAGCGTTTACAAGGAACGCCATATCTCAAAAAGTAATGAATATTTTTTAAATATTTTTTCATTATTTTATTCTTAAAGGACCTGTCCATAAACCTGAGTATCGGTTTCAGGTAATTTTAAAAATTAACTATAAAATTGTACTCCCAAACTTCTAAAAATTATAAAACCCAATTTTTTATTTTAAAAAATTGTTTAAAAATAGTTACAATTGTTCAAATGGAAAAAGCATACTCCACTTTATGCGCAACATGTTTATGAACAAAACTAAAAAAATATTAAGTCTCTATCTTTTCTATAGGGTGTAAAACAAATAACTTTCGTCCTTTTATGGGGTGACTCATAGCACCCTGTAGACTCTAAAACCGCGGGAATTTTTTTCGGAATTAACAGTCGCGTCACCCCTCAAAAGGATAAGAGTTATTTCCCTTACACCCTGTATTAGTTTATTAGCCGTTTCTGGCGTGAACTCCCCCCTTAATTTAGATCAATAAAGAAAAAATTATGTAACCTACGCAATTTTCATTATAAAAGCTATTTTTATTACAATTATATAATAAATTTTGATTTAATGATTAAGGCTAACGACCTTTTAGTCTTATTACAGTCATGGATATGTTTTTGGGCTAGGGAAAAATGTAACGGTACGTACAGTGTACAAGTGAACTTGTACTAATATTACAGGAGATCTTACGTTCGAATCTCACAAGGGTAGAATTTCTTTTTTTTTTTTTTTGGAGAAAAAATTTTTCCTGCTAACGAAAATTGTTTATAGTTTCTTTTTTCCCAATATCATAGTTTAGATGACGTCATTAGAGTTAGCTTTATGATTTTTTTACATTAAAATGATAAAATTTCGTCGGAAACTTGACCGTTTTGGCAGTTTTCGAATTCTAGCCGTCCATTACTTTCCTTATCCTCCACCCACATCATAATAATGTAATATACGTCTAAAGAACGTTAATATACGTTAATTCTCATTATCAATATTATTTTTAAAATTTTTACGACTATGGCTCAGGAAATTTTTTCTGGGTTCCAACATTTTTGCATTTAGATCAAAATTGAAAATAATTTTTTTTAAGTGTATCTGATGACGTCATCTATTTCTGCATACTTTTACCGTTCACTTATTTTCACTTTGATTAAAATTAAATTTAATATTGTAAATAAAATTGATACTTTTTTGCAAAATACAATTGATTATTTTGTTACCATGTAATTTTATATTCCGTTATTGAGGTATCACTTTTTACACACATAGTAGTCAGGGGGCGGATGCAGATTTCAAATTAGGGGGTCACATTTTTTTAAAGGCTTTGTATTGTATTATTTGAAATAAAACTAGTGTAACACCTGAAAAATGAAGGCAAAGTTTCCTTTAACGCGATCCTACCCTTCCCCCAGTGGCGTAGCGTGCCTTGGAGGGGCCCTGTATCAAAATTAGTTGCGGGGCCCGAATGAAGGGTCAAGATTTCTCACAAAAGAAACAAAAATGCTTGCATTAAATTAAAATAAATATTTATTGATTATAAGTTATCGCTTCCTCCTAGAATTTGAGCTAGCCAAACAATTCAAATTAAATATACACTTTTCTTGTCTTTTTTTCGTCAAATTGATTTATTAAATCATCTATAGCTGAAGACGGTTTCAGTTTTCCTAAAATTTCTGCCTCTATAGACAATGGTGACAAGTCTGATAGCCGTTCCTGACCCATCGAAATCCTTAGGTAATTTTTTTATCAGTTTTAATTTTGAAAAACTCCTTTCAACTGTTGTGGTTGTAACTGGAAGGGTCAAGAATAGAAAGCATGCTGTTATTACCTCCGGAAAACTGGATGCAAGACTATTGAATTTTATCAGCAATAATTCCATGAGTCCACAATGGAATGAATTTTTTGAATTCCAGATTTTGAGCATGTTTTCAGAGAAATTAACCCGGGAAAAAAAGAGATTGCTTTTTTGACTTTTGTCATTTCTGAAGTGAAAACTCTATAGGCACGAATGACAGTTTTTTTATATGTTTTTTTCCCGGAAACACGAGATTAAGTGACATTATGGATAACATTTTACTAATTTTTGCTTACACACGTCAGGGGCCTCTGTAGCCTCCCGGGGGCCCCGTATCATTGATACGGCTGATACAGCGGTAGCTACGTCCCTGCTTCCCCCACCAGTTTCTTGGATCCGCGTTTGACAGTAGCGTATAAATGAGAAGGTCAAGGGAGTGATTGTTAATAAAATATTTTAGGATCTCCTTTTAAAATTATTAGGATTAAGTAATTTACCCTTTACCAGTTGCGAGTTCCATCACAGGTCCAAAGTTATCAACGACACCAGTCATAAATGCAGTTAATTTTTTTTGCAGGGTTAAATTTTTTTTTGTATTAATTTAAAGCTTTTTTTATGGAGCACTGTAACCGCTCTCCTTTAAATTTCGGAAAAAAAAATTTTGTAAGTAAAGTTATACTTTTTTTGGGGAGGGTTATTGTTATGTTAAAGCCGTAGTAGCACAGTAGTTTTGGGCTGAAAAATCAAAAAAATACCTGATGCACGTCGTAAACCAGCTTCACTTAAACGTTTTGGATGTAATTCCCAAAGTGTTTCCAATGTTGTAGAACCAGCTGTTTTGATTGATATACATGAAGTGTGAAGAAAATACAGGTTTAATACAAAACACACAAACAATATATAAAAATAATAAAAAAAAATTCGTCAAATGCGTGCTGGACACGCGTTATGTTAGGACTTCTCAGTAGTTAGAGTTTTTTATATTTTTCGAGATTAAGTATCTAGGGCATTTAAGTATATTTTTTTACCGTTTACCTAAAAATAGATTTAATTCGTCCACAATACGTAAATTTTAAAGTTAAATTTTTCGTAAATGAGGCTCAAAAATAGAAAATGGTTAAAAGAGTCTCAACTTTAAAAAATCGTTCTACCGGTATCTCACAAGATAGAGTATGTAGAATACTTCTTGAAGTTATACTAATAAAAATCGAAAATTTTTTTCATTTTCCAGCAATTCTGATAATGATTTTCACTTGAATTTTTGGAGGATGTTTACCTCGATGGAAAATTTCATTTATTGGAAATCATTTTGTTTTCTTTAGGGAAATTTGGTTGTTTATATCTCCGAAAGTTATCAAGACAACATATCCGAAGTGTTTATCCGAATCTGTAATTATTTCAGATTTCTTGGGCTAACAGTTTTAAAAATTACCAATGGGGTGACAAATTATTTGTCACTTTGAAGCTCAATATTTTGTCAATGAGGTTTAAAAATGAAAAACGATAAAAGGAACCTCAAATTCATTTTTACAGGCCTTTTCTAACAATATCCCACACTTTTCACTACGGAAAAGTACCCCAAGAAATAATTAAGAAACTTTATTTTTTACTGTTTAAAATTTCATATTTATAGTCTGGAAGCTCTATGTATTATCCAACGGACGGATGGATTATTTTGACTAGGGAACCCTAAAAACAGGTGAGAATGAGATACTTAACCCTCTTTACGCATAAATGGAAAGAATTTATTTTTTTTTTTTAAGCAGTGTTGCACAGTATCAGTTTTCAGTACCGGTCACACTACTGAACGGGTTACAAAAAATTTGCTATTATACTTTTTAATTAACAATCTCTGTGAAATCTATGTCTTGTGACTTAAGCCCAAAAATATTAGCGTGATGATCATAATATCATCTTCTACAATTTTATAAATGCGTGTCCTAAATACTATATTTGTCATATTTGGAATTATTTTTAGCAAAAAAAAAAAAAAATCTAATTAATAGGTAATGATATGCATTTGTTTACCTGATGACCTCTTCTTGCGATCTTCAGCATGATTCTTTGTGTCGACACCTTGACTACCTGTAGCAGAAAATGAAAAACAACATCGTAAATAATTAGGTTTTTAGTACAATTAGTTTCAAAAAAAAAAAAAAATAAAAAAAATAAAAAAAATATTAAGGTCAAAAACAAAATACAAAAATGGCAAAAAATTCAATGTCAACCCAAAAACAATCGGTAATATCTACCAACAAAAAAAAAAAAAAAAATTTGGTGAGTCAAGTTAGTAATTCAAACATTTTTGGGAGACACACCTCAACTATTACCTTTTAGGTTTTTGCTCCTGTGGCCTGTAGTATATGTTTGGGCGCATCTGGGGCTTGCTTCGATATTCGAAATAACGCACTTGTGATAACCTTAAAAAATGTTTGTTTTCTCTCAATAGGCAACAGAAAAGGACATAGGCTACTTTTTTATTCCGAGAAAACATCTGATTCCCGAGGTACAATATATTTAAAACACTGTCTCGTTTTTATTAGCGAATTTCCAGAATGGAATTCAGCTATTACAGCCACTGTCATGACGCAACCTGAGCCCGGGATTATGGCAGAAATTTGTTTTGAGGTCCCTACAAACCGAAAATAATATTCACTAAAATTTATATATATATATATATATATATATATATATATATATATATATATATATATATATATATATATATATATATATATATATATATATATATGTTCACGCGATAACTCTCGAACGAAGTACCAATTTTTACGAAACTTGGTGAGAACATTGGAAGTGCCAAACCCTTGGATAAGTTCGTCACGGAGACACGTCGGATGCCAAGAACAAGGTCTTTGTTCTTGCAAAAAATTGGTTTTTACCAAAATTTCCACTTATTCAAAAATTTTTGCGAATTTTTTTTACACCATTTAAAAGAGAAGAAAAAATTACATAAAAAAGGTCTTTAAACTTTTTTTCTATGTCAACTAGTTTCCGAGAAAAATTAATTTTTATAAACGGAAATTCCCTATGTAAAGCAGGATGCTGCGACAGGGGTATTTAACAGAATTCAACCGTTTAACCGAAATCGACTTGAAATTTTGCGTAGTGATAGCCGAGGAGATGTCGAAGGACATAGGCTACTCGGCTAGACCACGAGAAGAAATGTATGTAAAATAGAACAATGAAATTATGACTCCTGTCGCAGCATCTAGCATAACATAGTGAATTTTCTGTTACAGAAATTACTTTTTCTCGAAAAGTCTCTTGTAATGGTTCAAAAAGGTACATAGCGTAAAAAAAATCGGGAAAACTTTTGAATTGTGGTAAATTTTGGTACCTGAAGAACTCATCTAAGAGTTTGGAATTTCCCGATGTTTTACAGTACAGCTAAATTTTTTTTATGCGGTCCTTTTTTGTGCGACTTTTTTTATGCGATTTTTTAAAAAATGGCCATTAAAATGCTTAATGTGAATTAAAATCAAGAGACAGTAAGAAACTTAAACATTTACTATTATAACTTTCTTTGATAAAAATACTTTTTAATAAGTTTTAAGCATTTAAATCAGTACATTGCATAAGAACATAAGTTATTGCATCATTTAATTTTTTTACAGATAGATATATTTTTCATAATTTTTATAATATTATATAAAAATGAAATAAAATATTCCCACGTGCAAATTAATGCTTTATCTTGTTTATAGAAAAGCGTCTTCTAAGGAAATCGTGAAGTTTTGAGCGTTTTGAGTTATGCATTTTCGATGAAACTTTTTTTATGCGGTGGATCGGGACCGCATAAAAAAAGTTTGTTTTTTTATAATATGGACCCAACTAAACTTTTTATAGCTATTTATGATATTTCTGAATAGTGATGAGCAAAATTAGTCTTGATTTTGCAGTCTTGTCTTGGTCTTGCATTATTTGCAAGACCATGACCAAGACCAAGACTATGCATACCAAGAGCAAGACCAAGACTATAAGTATGGCTGCAAAACCAATACCAAGACTTAAGTGAGCAAGACCAAGACAATAGCAAGAAAAAAGCAAGACTCTTGCTAAATTAATTAAATAGTTTAAAAGTATAATTTAAAAGAAAAGAGAGAAAATTCTGATTTTAGAAGGAAAAAATTCGCTAATAAAAAAAATGCAATAAAGTGCAAGATTCTTTAGCAATACCAAGACCAAGACCAATACCAAGACTGCATTTTGCAAGACCAAGACCAAGACTCAAACTGCTCTAGCAAGACTAAGACCAAGATTCTTAATGCAAGACCAAGACCAAGACTGCCAAGTCTTGGTCTTGGTCTTGGTCTTGCATTTGCTCAATACTATTTTTTTGTATAATTTTTTTTATGCGATTTTTTTTATAAGGTCCCTATCCACCGCATAAGAAATGGTTCAGCTGTATTTAAACAGTTGACTTTTAGCAGGATTCGAAAACAGACAGATTTGTATACATACATTTTTCGTTGTCTTACAAAGGGTTAAATAATTCGGCGCTTGAATTTTAGATTATTTGTTTATATAATACGTAAATAAATAAATTAAAATATATTTTCCAAATTGGGTAATCGAGGAGGAAAAACAATAAAATTGTTTAATTAAAGAATTGGGTATGGTGTGTGTGTATGTGTATTTATTTATAGTATTAGACAAACTGAATTTTCTGGCTGTCAAGGCAAGCTTCTATCACATCGTACATTTCCTTATAACGATCGAAATGTATTATTAATTACGAATAAATTTTCACAAATTTACATATATTAATGCAACTGAGTACTACTGTTGTATTTTACTGAATTAAATACTTACATTATACTCGTAGGTAACCATATTTGATAAGAATACGTCACGATTCACGACATGTAAATTAAATCAGTGTTAGTGAAAATTTTTGGAATCAAAAATCAACACAATTTACACTTTTTGGAAATGATAACAATGTTGTTGAGAAAGGAATAACCTCAATTTTGATTTTAAGGTCATTACCGCGACATTCAACTTTTCGACAGAATAGTTTCAAATTTTAATAGTATCTATAAAGAAGAATGCGCTATATCTGATTGTCCTTGTGATTTGGGAAAGATTGATCGCTTCTGAGTTAAGATAATTAGGGTTAAAGTTTGTATCTACTCCATGTATTAGATCTCAAAATTCTGACTACGTACCCTTATTTGGTATTTAAGGGGGGGGGGGGGTAAGGTTTTAAAAGCGAAAAAAAGGAATATTTTCATGATTTTTTTTTTTTTTTTTGGAGATATGAATAGTGTTGGCTTATTTATTTCATATACACGTTATAGTATAATATCTGAAGTATCTTTGAAAAAATTATCAATTACAAATATCGATAAATAAGTCCGTGACAGCTAATTTCCGGAGGCGCCTCGAAAAAAAGTTGTTTTGCGGTGAACATCATAACTTGGTACCGGATCATCCGAGACAAAAAAATCAAAATGCGTTTAAAAGGCGATATGTTTCCCTAGGGAGTCAGGAAGAGTTTTTTGTATTTTTTTGATTTTTTTTTTTTATTTTTGGCAGCATTTTGAAGTGAAAAACGCAATTTTTGCTAAAAATTTCGGTTAATTTGTTATTATAAACTGGAAAAAAATAGCAAAAACAAAAAAAAAAAACTCGACCTGATTACCTGTTGATTTATGTGTAGAAACAGTGTACAAAATTTCAACAAAATTGGTGAAGTAGATTTTGAGTTATGATGTTCACGAACTTCAAAAATGTTGTTTGCGAGAAAATGGATTTAAAGTTTTCATACTCAAAAATCCAAAACTAGACATCAATAAAATGATATAAATTTTTATACTTACGCGGGTAATTATAGTAAGTATTTGTTTTGTATAATATTTGTAAGTATAAAATTAAAGTAATTTTTATACTTACCAGGTAGGCGCGTCTCGCAGCTACCAGGCACGTATAAAAATCGAGCATGAGGGCCGGTCGCTTGAAACGCTGTACCTTCATCAGTTTTGCTCGGATTTACTTGAAATTTTGGCACAACATGCTCGACATGTTGTAGGTGCATTCAGAAAAAAATTTAAAAAAAAATGCAAAAAAAAAGTTTAAAAACCTTACCCCCCCTAACACTATAATGACTCGACAGAATTCAATAAATACCCCTGTCGCAGCATTCTGCATAACATAGCGAATTTCCACTTACAAAAGTACGTTTTTCTCGGAAACTAGTTGATATAGAGTAATTGTAAATAAAAATACCCCTGTCGCAGCATCCTGCATAACATAGCGAATTTCCATTTACAAAAGTACGTTTTTCTCGGAAACTAGTTGATATAGTGTAATTGTAAATAAAAATACCCGTGTCGCAGCATCCTGCATAACATAGCGAATTTCCATTTATAAAAGTACGTTTTTCTCGGAAACTAGTTGATATAGAGTAATTGTAAATAAAAAAAACCTTCTTTATGTGATTTTTCCGCCTCATTCCGCCAAATTTTTTTCACAAAAAATGTCCAAAACACCGTAAACGTTTTCACGCAATTTCTTAAAAATAAGATGTTTCGTTCTTGAGTTATCGTGCGAACACTTAGTAAACATATATATAAATGTGTCCGTACGATAACTCAAGAACGAAACATCTTATTTTTAAGAAATTTCTTATAATTTTAAAGAACAATGTTTACATTTATTGTGTACCAAATTTCAAATCAATTAAATGCATACTTTAAGAATTTATTATCAAGTGTTTTCAAAATGTGCGGCATCTCTCCCGCATTCACCCTACAATTTTTAACAGATATATGGATTTGGAGGTAAACTCCGTAGAATTTCGATCAGTAATAATGTATCTGGGTATCGTCTGGGTCTATTTATATGGATCCCAGTACCAAAACTACAGTTTGCCCCAAATTATACGTGTATAATTTTTAATAGATATGGATTTGGATATTTTGAGCAGTAATTTCGAGGTAAACTTCTGTCGCGGCAAATAAATAAACAAACTTTACCATTAAAAAAAAATCAAAATAAAAACTTATTTCTCAATCGGCAACGAAAAAAACAAATTTATAAATATTGCATTTTTTTTTTAAAAGAAACGTTTTTGCATTTTATGTCTGTGCACGTTAGTTATGCGCTTATATAGATCATAAAAAAGCTAATTTTAGCTTCTATAGTAAATATTTTTAACTTGTTTCACACATTTACAATCTAAACAAATAACACTGCAATTAAAAATTGTTAATAACTCCATAATATACGGGTACAAATAAAATTTTCGGTCCAGTAACATATTTTTTAATAGAAAACAATTTCTGATAAAAACGTGCAAATATTTTATAGCAGTTAAATTAAGAATTAAATAGGTGAATTTTTTATTTTTTGATCATTTAAAAAAATTTAAATGTCGGGTAATTATTATTAGTGACGCATACATACACGGATGATCACGTGTCCCACCAGGGCATAAAAAAATTATTGTTTTTTCCCTCTTATAACTTTTATGCCTAATTTTTTTCTTTTTAAATTACCGTAGAGCTCACTAACTTTACCATATTACTAGTGTTCTAACATTGCCAGTCGCTATTTCTTTAAGTCATTAACTTTTTTCAAAAAAGTGTGCAAACATTAGCTGATATTTCAGAAGCTATAAAATTTAAGGTAGTTTGGTCGATAAAACGATTTTTTCAAAGGATTTTAACGAAACTTTTCTAGATATTTATTTAATTCAATACCAATAATACGAGCCCTTACCGAAAAAAAAAAATTGACCCCAATTTTGATAAAAATGATTTTAAAGTTTTGTAATTTTAACACGGAATCTTTGGGAAAACTCTATTTTTTTTAATTTTTTTTTTTTGAATAAAATTAAAACGTGTCAAAAGAATTTGATAAAAATTTAATATGTTATAAACTACAAACACGGAGAGAAAATTCCTATAAAAATTACTGTGCTCAGCACTACAATCCACGTGTAAAAGGCGAACATATTCAATTCTGTAAGGTAAAAATATAAAGATTATAATTAATCATAAAAAATTTAAAGGATGGAATGTTCTTTTCGTAATATTATCTCCGCAAAATTTGTAAAACAGCACAGTAAAAAGTTTCATTACCGACAAAAAAATAAGTTCTAGTTGTTTTTATTAAAAAAATTACCATGCTAACATGCTAATAATAGAAAGAAAAAAAACAGAAAGAAGGTTGGTAGTGTTGGGAACGCTGTAATGAAATGTACCTCAATCAGCGTGTTACATGCGAACCATAGGTGTGGACGGTGGAAGAAACTTTGTCAGACAGTTCGCACCAAGCACCTTGATTTATTATCAGACTGTGTTACAAGCAGCTAGCACAACGTGAGCACAACTTACTAGTAGTCAGTTTCTTTTACACTATCTTAGGATGATGTCATCGTTTAATTCATCTTTTTGTTATTTACCTATCTTTAGTAAATGTATTAGAATATATTGTTGGCGATCATTTTTGTATACATGTTTTTACAGGTACAGTGCAACCAACATAAGGTCGCGAGTCAGATGCGCAAATGAAAGAGTACGACAACAAGAATTAAACTATAATATATATGCATAAGAGTGTGATAAAAGTTGTGTTAGCACCACATTAAATTTTACCATGCTAGCACATATTTTTTATTTTGGTCGTCGATCGCGCACGGATTATAGGGGGGCAGGGTAATTTTTCTGAAATTTTCTCTACAAAAATTATAGGATTTTTCTCTCCGTGAAGTTTAAAATCATATTTAATACGAAATAAAAATTATTCACTACCCCGTTTTAAATATAATTTATAAACATCATTTTACAACGTTTTTACAACGCCGTTTCAACAATGCTTTTTTATTGCTACAACATAGGCACACGGAAATTAAAAAAAAAAAGTGGTATACAAATATCATAACTGAAGAATATTAATACATTATTTAACTTTTGATAAAGGAAATTTTTTTTTTTTTTGGAATATACTTTTGCACCTGACTATCTAAGACCAAATACCTTAAGTAATGGTTACTATAGGTTTGGTAAAATTAGGATCCTTTAACAATTTCTAATATTACCAACGGGCGCCTAGTAGAAAAATTCATCAAATGCGTGTTTTTGACACGCACTAAGTAATGTCACCTCAGTGAAAGTGTTAATTTATGATTTTTTGGCTCGTTTTTTAAGTACAGTGAGAATACAGCCCTCCTGCGTTTATTCAATATATGCATGTACAACTCTATAATTATTATTATATTATATATTATTATTATTATTATTATTAATTTTTCCCCCACTATAATTACACAACGAGATTAATATGTCATCCTTCGGTGACATAAAAACGATAAAAACATTCGCATTTTAACGCCTGTCAAAATTTTGAAATCTATAACGTTTCATTGTTAGATATTACCAGGAATTAATATAACAAAGTGTCAACAATAGTGGAATATTTAACAATTTTACAGTATTTTTCAATATTTCACTGAAAAACATGGGTTGATAAAGTTAGGAATTCGTTGACATATTAACCTATTGACTCTAGTAATTTAAGTTTCTGAATTTATGAGTCAAATTAAAGATTTCTATCAGTTGATTTTATTGAAACAGTTTTATTCAAATTTAAATCGAAAATTATGGTAAAGTTATATGTATCTACGGTACCTCTACACTTATTTGTGGACAGGTGTGATACAATGTTTATAGGAAAATAAAAAAAATTCTTAAAGGGTGACGAATGACATTGAGAGAATGCCGATTGCAAAATTTGGTCTATAATATTATATAGTGTTGCAATCATACATACAATTTACGCTCCAAGTGAAATAGTTGAGATAAGAACTTGGTAATTTTGTGATAGAATGTGGTTTTTGTATCTGCGATTCTAAATTTTCGCAATTTAAAATTCGAAGTGTTGCTGAAATTATACATATTTCGATTATATCTACCCAGGAAATGTTTGGTTTCTCAAGATAATAGGTATATACAAAGACAAGAAATGCATTTTTGATTGGGACTGGATTTTTAAGATAAAGATTTACTTTTTCGTTTATATATAGGCTATAGCGAAATTATAGTTACATAAGCAAGGAAAAGTATGGTAATCCAACCCATTTGGGTGCAGCTTTCACCGGCTCCTGGCGTTTTAGAGCCCAAGGACCGAAAAAAAACCCAGAAAAATCGGATTTTCGAATAATTTTGATTTTTTTTAGACTTAATTGAATTCTGTTGAAAAATTCTGAATAATTTGAAAAATTTTTGAAATTTTGTAGCCAGATACGACTATAAATGGTATACCTTTAACACAGTTTAAATAATAGTTTGTTTCACAAACAGTTACGAAACGAGATGACGTAAGAGTGTTATTTGCAATTCAAAAATTCCAAAGGGTTATCCATGTTATGTACCTAAATAATGCATAACATTATGCATACTAATACAGTGAAAATATCATCACTAAGTAAATTTAATTTAGAAAAATAAACTTGCAGGTCAAATTATTTTGTAAAAATTTACAGTTGATAATTATGTAAATTATTTAATTTTGTCTAAGTTTCATTGATTTTTTTAAGATTTTTAACAACGATGGCAGTGGAATTTTAACTGTCATTAAATTTTTTTTATTTAAAGCTTGTCATCAGTTATTTTTGATATTTCCTTGTAATTTTACTGTGTTTTGTGATCTGTAAGATATTTCTGATATGCATTTAATTATTATGGTGGCTTAAAATGTCTGGTGATAACTCTTGTGCTGCTAAATTTTGTTTAAATCATTCAAAACAAAATTTCAATTTATGTTTTTTCTGAGTGCCGTTTGATGCAAATTTGTAAGTATTATTATAATTTGAATGCTTATGTAAAAATACGTTAAATAATAAATAATTATTAATATTTTATAATAATTCAGTTAATAGACAGTCGTTGGTGCTAATAGGTCGTGACGATTTAAATTCTCGTGTTGAATACTGTCACCAATTCCGCGTTTGCTCAATTCATTTTGAAGAGAGTTGCTTTTAGTTGTTCATATAATTTAACATAACCATTATAAACCCTCAATCTCACATGTACAAACTTGTTTGTATTTATATCAAAAAAGGATAGAAAGTGCGTTTCGCTACTGCCTATGGTAATAATCTTTTATTTATATTGTGCCTTTAATAGACAATCGATTGTTTTCAAAATGGCGTCACAGTGGCTAGAGATGACTTGAAATAATTATAAACTTTCTCACCTAATCGGGAGAGAAATTTCAATTTGTAAAAGCTCTGTCATCTTTCCTTAAAAATACCTCGTCCACCCAGGGTCGACGAAAGGAGGGGTCAGGGTTTTTTTTTCTTTTGTTCGTCGACTGTATTTTTGGAGAAAAATATATAAAGGGGGAAAAATGTTTGAAAATTTTTTGTTGTGCCCGGGCCCGGGGCACAACAAACGTCATTTCTCTCGCCGACACTGCGTTCACCCACTAAAAACGCAATCGATTTTAAATTTTTTTGAAAGTTTGAAAGTAGTGGTGTTTTGGTCATAAATGATTATAATTATAACAAACAGTTTCTGATTCATCAGTGACTTCAACCACTACACCTAAACAGGTTTTAAACAAAAATTTTGTATTTTCAAGAATAAGGGAAACTCCTACACAACTATATAGTCAATTTTTTCCTATTACAGTGAACCCTCTCTTAATCGGACGCCATTTTTATGTGAAAATTTCTTTTATATCAAATATTTCGAAATTCTCCACAAAGTTAGTTAGTTAAAGCGCTTAAAAATTAACCATTTTCATAATTTAGTGGTAATTTTCGCATGAAAATGTTGTCCGGTTAAGCAGATTCCACTATATTTTTCATTTCGGACTAAACACTGAGTATCGACAAAACCTGAAACAGTAGTGTTTACCTCATTAGGATAGGCTAACTTCAAAAATGCATCACTGCTTGCATGAGGCAGAGTTAAAAGTTCAAATACCCTTGTCGCAGCATCCTGCATAACATAGCGAATTTCCGTTTATAAAAATCCGTTTTTCTGTGATTTTTCACCCTTTTAAGTGATTTTTCCTCCTCTTTCTAATGGTGTAAATAAATGTCGAAAAAAATTTTTAACTTTAGAAAATTTTGGCAAAAAACTAATTTTTTTCACGAAAAATGGTCAAAAAAACCATGTTCTAGGCATCCGACATGGCTGGCTAACGAATTTGTCCAACGGTGTGGGACTAAATATAAATTTAATACATAAATTTTAGTGAATATTATTTTTGGTTTCTAGGAACCCCAAAACAAATTTCTATTATAGTCTCGGGAGATTTATTTCGGAGCTCTAAAAAATAGAACTTTCTTCGGAACCCTAAAAAACGGCATATAAGTAACATACAAACATATGTATACATATGTATGACGTATATGACTTATATACAATCTATCTTCCTGTACCACAAACACATTCTTTCATATAATAATGCATATAGGTATACCCCTGTCGCAGCATCCTGCATAACATAGCGAATGCCATTTATAAAAATTAAATTTTCTCGGAAACTAGTTGACATAGAATAATAGTTTAAAGACCTTTTTTATGTAATTTTTTTTCGTCGTTTAAATGATGTAAAAAAATTTCGCAAAAATTTTTAAATAAGTGGAAATTTTGGCAAAAAACTAATTTTTTGCAAGAACAAACACCATGGTCCTGGCATCCGACGTGTCTGGCTAACGAACTTGTCCAACGGTTTGGGACTTCCAACATTTTCACCAAATTTCGTAAACCTAGGACATTTCGTTCGAGAGTTATCGTGCGGACACATATATATATATAATTATATATATATATATATATATATATATATATATATATATATATATATATACATATATACATATATATATATATATATATAAATTTTAGTGAATATTATTTTCGGTTTCTAGGGACCTCAAAACAAATTTCTGCCATGGTCCCGGGTTCAAGTCGCGTCATGACAGTGGCTGTAATAGCTGAATTCCATTCTGGAAATTCGCTAAAACGCATCAGACGCATCACAACGAAAAATCAAAAGTTCATTTTTGCATTTGATGCGTCAAAACAATGCATCAAGAAATTTGGTGATGCGTGTCCAAGATACCAACAGGAATAATTTCGAAAAACAAATTGTTGAAAAAGATGAATGTATTTACTTTTGATTAATATTGTTTAAACTATTTGAATACATCTTGTACTCAAAATAGGTATGTAATATTTTTTATTCAAATAATTTCAATATTTTCAATTTCAAGTAAGTTCAAGTTGAAATTCAAAGATAATATACCTATACAAGGACTGTATTGCTATATTATCTATAGTCTGTCTGTAGCCAAATCAGGGGATAAATGATGCCAATATCCCGTTCAAAAACATCTAATGTGCATCAAATTTCAAGAGTGCATCAGCAGCGCATCATGTAGTATTAGACGCATCAGAAAAGTCATGATGCTGCATCGATGCGGTAAAGTTTACATTTTTGAAGTTACCCATACTTTCAGGAGGAGTTTCTCATACAAAATTATCATATCACTACCGCTAAAATTTTTGTTACCTAGTACCTAGTCTCAATAAACTTGAACTTTAAATTTCCATGAACTCTCCAACAGTGCGCGCTGCACCACCCACTTGTTTTATCACCTTCTAAAATTCTAAATTAACGAGCCATCACAAGGTCATCATCGTAGCAACTTTGACATTATTATTTCCAATTTTATACCAAACTAGTATACTTATATATTTTTAAACACATACCTGTTGGGCATTTTCAATGTAACTTTTTTACACATACCAAATTACCAATTACCACATCGGTAAGTGAAATAAAAAAAAAAACTAATTATAGACATTCATTGAATGGAAAAAAAAACAACTTATAATTACTAGTTAGTTATAATCGACTATTAATGAAATATTCCTTTTTCAATAAATATTTGTATAATATAGGTACAGCTGAACCATTTTTTATGCGATCCTTTTTTTGTGCGATCTTTTTTATGCGCTTTTTAAAAAAATGGCCATTAACGTACCATCACAGTGTGACCGGCCGAAAAATAGTCAATTTTCTCAATTTTTGTTCGGATAGGTAGGATAGGGGAATGGCGATGAATTTCTGTTTACGATTAATACAAAACAAAAATAATATAATAATATTAACAATACAAAAATATTTTTTTATTCATTTTTATTTATTTTTAATAATTATTATAGTTTTTTGAAAAAAGTGTCTTTAAAAATTTGGTGCCCACGATTTTTATCTGAAAAAAAAAAAAAAAATCAAATAGATTATCAATCTGTAGGTAAGCGGCTATGTACCTATGGAAGCTTTCTTTTTTTTTTCTTGAAATTTTCGTATTTTTTCACACGGAAAATTATAAAAAATTTGGTACTTTTTAATCAAACCGCCACCATTTTTTCAAACTTTAAAAGAAAAAAAAAGAAGCTCCCACAGGAACACAGCGCCTTACTTAGAGATTGATAATCTATTTGATTTTTTTTTTTCAGATAAAAACTGCGGCCGCAATCGTAGGCACCATATTTCGCCCTTTTTTAAAGATACTTTTTTCAAAAAATTATAATAATTATAAAAAATACGTAAAAATGAATAAAAAAATATTTTTGTATTGTTAAATAGTGGTATTAGTCGTAAAAAGAAATTCATCCCCATTCTCCCATCCTACTCATCCGGAAAAAAATTGTGAAAATTGACTATTTTTCGGCCGATCACACTGTGATGGTACCTTAAAATGCATAATATGAATCAAAATCACGAGACAGTAAGAAACTTAAACGTTAACTCTTTCTTTGATAAAAATACTTTTTAATGGTTTTTAAGAAGCATTTAATCAGTACATTGCATAAGAACATAAGTTATTGCATCATTTAATTTATTTACAGATGTACTTTTCACAATTTTCATAATACTATAAAAATGAAATAAAATGTTCCCACGTGTTAATTAATGCTTTATCTAGTTTACAAAAGTAACTTCTAAGGAAATCGTGAGGTTTTAAGCGTTTTGAATTATGTATTTTCGATGAAACTTTTTTTATGCGGTCCCGAACCTCACTAAAAAAGTTTTTTTACAATCTGGACCGAACTAAACTTTTTGTAGCTACATATTTATGATATTTTTGAATATACATTTTTTTTATGCGGTCCCTATTCACCGCATAAAAATAGGTTCAGCTGTATACAACATTTATTTATATATGTATTACCTATTTAAGTTAACAAGCCGAGAAAACATAATTATTAAGTCATCATCAGTTATTGAGAGATTTTTCTCATATTATTTACAACGAATTTTCTTGTTAATATTGACAAAACAATAGAAGTACTCCCACGCGAATACATAAATACAAAAGCGGGATATCAGCTTGGAAAATCGAGGAGTGTTGCAGTGGGTAATAATATACTGCAATAATTTTTTTCAAGTATGTATATTACGTATTTGAAAATTTTTTATCAGTGTTCTTCAAACGGTGTGTTGTCATTTTTGAATCTTCGATAAAGATGATCGTTTTAATAGCCCTGTTGCAGTATCCTGCATAACATAGTGAATTTCTATTTAGAAAAATTAATGTTTCTCGGAAACCGGTTTAGGTAATAAAAAAAAAAACTTTTTTTGATGTGATTTTTCCTCCTCTTTCCAATGGTTGTAAAAAATTTCAAAAACTTTTGAACTTGGCTAGAAATTTTGGCAAAAAACTAATTTTTCCCACGAAAAATGCTCAAAAAACTATGTTCTGGACATCGAACGTGGCTGGTTGAAGAACTCACCAAAGATTCTTGGACTTTCGTCTTCACCAAAATAGGATATATATATATATATATATATATATATATATATATATATATATATATATATATATATATATATATATTAGTAAATGTCATTTTCGAACGCTAGGGACCTCAAAACAAATTTCTGTTATAGTCCTGGACTCGAGTCGCGTCATGAGAGTAGCTTTAATAGCTCAATTTCCAATTCGAAAGTTCGGGGGCCCAAATTTATCTCCAGTAAAAATAATTACAAAATAGACTCCCAATGACGAGTAGTACATAGTTTCCTCGTACTGTTAACAGACTCTTATTTAATATTTAAAGTATTTTTGTGCTTAAGGGCGGGGTAAGGTATTAAAATAATTTTTTTTCCTTTTTTTATTTTTTCAACTGAATGCATAATATCTCAAGAATATTGTCTCAAAATTTCAAGTTGATTGGAGCAAAATTGACAAAGTTATAAGCATTTTTGTTGTTACCTGGCAGATGTTTCGCTCTATATATATATATATATATATATATATATATATATATATATATATATATATATATATATATATATATATATATATATATATATATATATATATCTCTCAGTTATATTATAGAAATTTCAATGCAAGTACAAACGTGTTTATACCTGTACTGCATATTTTGTCAGTGTAGGGTACAAAATTTAGTTTAGCAGTAAGTATTCTATATCAGTTATATACAAGAATTTTTAAGTGTTCAAAACTTTAAAGCGTTTTCCCCACAGCTCACGTTTTCAAAGATGGTGCCTCTCATAACTTTAAAACTACAGCACCGATCCATTTGAAATTTTGAACACTATTTCTGTACATAATTTGCGAGGTAACGCTGGAGAGTTTTTTTTTTTAAATTTGTTAATAATTTTTATTTTACAATAACAAATTAGCCGATTTTTTTTGCAAAAAATCGTGTTTTTCCTTTCTAAGCGTTCCAAAAAAGTGAAAAATTGAAATTTCGAAAAACCCTCCCAGCGTTACCTGGGGAAAATTATTATCTAACGAATGAACTTTAATTTTTTTATTTCAGATGATCCAGCACCAAGTTATGAGGGGCACCGCAATTCTACTTTTTTCCGAGACACGTCCGAATAATTGATGCTATTACTGTATTTTTTAATATTTCTTCGTGAAAATTTTATACAATATTCTTCGAATGTCATACTTTAATGTACCACTGGTTTTAATAAAGAGATTTTAACTGTGTCGTCACAAAAAAATAACAAAAACATGCCCATTTTCGTACGAATTAACCTTACCCCCTCCTTAAACTGTACACATCTTATCTTAAATTTCATGTCTTATTCTATTATTAACGTCATGTTTAAAACAATAATAACTTTAAGACACGAATAGGCTGAACTACTTCCAAATTTTTACAAAATTGCGAAAAGGCTGACTGTTTTTCTGCAAAAATACATCTTTCTCAACTATAAACTTCTTAATCAACATGAATAAACTTCAATGGAATTTTTTTGAATCCAAAATCTATCCAACTTTGTGTTCCATTTCCTCTTTGACACAAATAACAAATTCTTATACTATTAAAACACTTAAGCCTCATTTAAATTTTTCGTTATAATAAAATAATTTAATTTTCTTTGCTAGAAATAACACATACTGTGTATATATAATTAGCTACAAGAAAATTGAAAATTGATTATTGAGTATAATAAAAAATCTTATTACTTCATTAATAATTTAAATGGTTTAGTGACGGTTTTTGAAAAAAGTACAAAAATATTTTTATATTTTTCATATACTTTACGAAATCGACTGTAACATAAGTACTCGGAACGAATTCTAATTCGATATAACATAAGCCCATATTTTTTAAAAAATTAAAATTTCATCAATTAAAGAACTATTTTGGTTTATTTAAGTTACAAATACACTGCCAAGGGGGGGGGGGGGTACACACAGCTTCCTAGTACTCGTATCAAACTTTCATTTAATCTTTAGAGTGAATTTTTTTTTTAAATTTTGCATCATGTTTAAATCAGTAATAAAGTGTAATAACTCTAAGGCTGCGATTACATTGGATACGAATTCGTACGAAAATTGATTGGTACGAGCCCGTACGGAATTCATTCGTACGACTGTGTGGTTACATTGGATACGGAATCGTAATACGAATTCGTATTTAAATTTAAATTGAAAACCGTTAGTACATATTGCATGATATCAAACAATGGATCCAGTTACCAAATCTTATTTATTAGAATCACCGTTTTCAAAATTTCTAATTATAGAAAACAAAAAATTCTGTGTAAACGATTACTTATTATTCATGTAGAGCAAAAAAAGCTGAGTTCTGGAATTACTTTGAGGAAATTTTTCAAGACAAACAGAAATTTTTAGAATATTTGAACATGTCGCAAGTCACATTCAATTACATTTTAAAATCTACTGAATTTCGGCTTCAATATTTAGTTAATTAATTTTTCATTACATGTACTTAAAATGTTTTTGTTAGGTTAGGTTAGCTTTATTATATTGTAATATATTTAATCAAAAAATTATCTAAACATTTCCTCTGCCACCTTATTCCACAATTTTTTATTTAACTTTCTATTATGCTATTTATGCTTTTGATCCCTTGAAGACCGCCTTTGTTCAACAAAAATAATTATTTTTTCTATATCCATTGCATTTTTTTCATACGAATTCGCATCAAAAAACAAAATATTTTGGTCGTATCAAAAAGTCGTACGAGCTCGTACGAAAGAGTCGTAAGCAGTATAACCACGCATATCTAAATGTATGCATTTGTTTAATTCGTATTAACTCGGATAAGTTCGTATGAATGAATTTTCGGATGAATTCGTATCCAGTGTAACCGCTACCTAAGACAAGGACAGAGGGAACTGTTCAAAATGTAAAAAGTTCTAAAGTATCTAATTGATTCCCGTGTTTATGTGATATATTCATAAAAAAAAAAAAAACGGTTTTAAGAAAAATTATTTTAATTTATTAATTTTGCCACAACTAATCTTTCGTAGCTTAATTATGTTAACATAATTAATAAATTAATAGTTATTTAAAAAAAAAAATTAAATAATCACTTGTACCGGGATTTGATCCTGGTACCCCACTATCCGCACTCCGTCGCTATACCGCTGAGCTATAGGCATTTTGATGAAATGTAATAATTAACTTGATTATATCTTACCTACACTTTTATCCAAATTTTAAATAAAAATATTTCCTGTGTTTTTGAGTGGTGGACCTTAATATTGTAAATTTTTAATATTGACATTATACTTAACTAGTAGACGACATTTGATTGAAATCGGTGACGATCATACCTGGAACCGCTCCTTGTTACTATAGATTTTCTATTTTGTCGTACTCTTTAGAAACGAAACTCCAAAAAAACCAAAAAAAATTTAGGACTCTCTCTAATTTTTCGTCACAATTAAAAATTATACAAAGTAACATCTCTATTATAATACATAGGTACATAAAAGAGTATTATACACTTAAAAAGTTAAAATAAATTTAATGACCAACAAAAATATTTGCACAAAAAAAAAAAACAAATTTGCAATAAATTTGCATCTAATTACTGAACAACTTTCAGTGATCTTTTAGCTACACTATAGTTTACTTTGAGGGTTCCGAAGAAAAAATCTCGAAACCCATATAGTTGCGTCATGTGATTAATCTGTCATACTTTCAAAACTATACTTTACTAACCTACGAAATTAACTAATAATGCTTGATTTCCTTTTTGTTATTTTTATAATATTAGAGTAACTATAGTAAGTCAAGGTCGTACGTCTAATTTTTAGTCGATAACCTGTGGACATCTTAATTAATCTAAAGTAACAAGATTTTTTTATCCTTTTTTGAGATACTTTCCCCTATTGGAACGTGGGAATGAAAATTTTTTTCACGGATCATTGAAAGAAGCTTTTAAAATGAAATTGAGATTCCTTTTACCATTTTTAATTTTTAAGCTCTTTTTGCGGAATACTGAATTTCAAATTGTGGTTTTCTCTCTCGTTAGGGTCTTGTCGCTACGGAATCTTACCACTAGAGGACCAATTTATCAGGTAATTAGCCCTCCAATAATATATGTATGTGCAAGTAACACTGTCTTAAAGATATATTTAAGGGGGGAGTTCAAATAAAAAAACAACTTTTTTATTTATGATTATTTTGCTTGTTGAAATTTTTTTTCAAATTACGGAGAGTTTCAAATAGAAAATTTTGTTTTTGAAACATTCATTACTCTTCCCTGTAGGGGGAGGGGGCCCTTTTTCATAAGTTTTTAAGCGTTTACAAGGAACGTCATATCTCAAAAAATAATTAAAACTTTTGAAATATTTTTTCATTATTTTATTCCTAAATAACCTGTCCATAAAGCTGAGTATGGGTTTTAGGTAATTTTAAAAATTAACTATAAAATTGTAATCCCAAACTTCTAAAAATTATAAAACCCAATTTTTTATTTTAAAAAAAATGTTTAAAAATAGTTACAATTGTTCAAATGGAAAAAGCATACTCCACTTTATGCGCAATATGTTTATGAACAAAATTTTAAAAATATTAAGTCTCTTTTCTAGAACTTGAGATATGATTTTCCTTGTCGGGAAAGACACAACTTTCGGGAAACGGTAAAAAACAAAAATAATAACAAAAGAAGCGGTTTACTCACTGTTTATTAAAACGTCTACAAAGGCATACAAATAAAAGAATATTATCTCAGTGCATACTATAACTTATGTACACACCAAAACTAAATATTACTGATCAAATCGCGAAGGGGGGGGGGCGAGCGTTGTCTGCAAAGGAGCAGCAACTTGACTGTACAGCGGCTCACAAATAAATATTTTTCTACTTGAAAAAAAATTTTTTTGGCCATGTTTTATATATCACCGTGTTTGTAAAGAACCACAGAACAAAATAAAAACAAAAAACGAGATTCGAAAAAAATTAGTTTATTAGCCGTTTTTGGCGTGAACTCCTCCCTTAAGTAAGTATATTGCATTGTATCTTGAATGCTGTGAAAAACTAACCACTGAGGAGTCTTAATTTAATGCGTGTGTACCACGCATTTGGTGAATTTATTCACCTCTTACTTTAGTTTAGTCATATCCAATTATATACATCAGTACTTATTAAACGAATATCCGTAAACTAAAAATCAGAGAAATATCGATACCATATATGTCACATTTCAAGTTTTATATAAATAAAAATTCAAAAAAAAAAAAAAAAACTGTAATAATTCAATTGTACTTTTATATTCAATAAATAAATACAAACAGATATGAGATAACAATTTATAATTTATAATAATAATTTTTAATGTTAAAAATGACGTCAAAATGTATGGCAGAATGATGTAATCATTCAACTCTTACTATATTACTAAAAATATACAACAATAATTCATAACAACAATGTTTTAAATACTAAATCGCACAAAATACTATTCTATAGGCCACACCACAATGTTAAGCCGCCGACTATTGGGGCACGTGTTTTATTTGTTACAATTTTTACAATATACAGCTAAACCTTTTTTTATGCGGTCCTTTTTTTGTGTGATTTTTTTTATGCGGTTTTTTAAAAAAATGGTCATTATAGTGCATAATGTAAATCAAAATCAAGAGAAAGTAGGAAACTTAAACATTAACTATAGTAACTTTCTATTCGTTATGAGCTTTTGCCTGGAGGGGATACAAAAATCGACTACAGCGCTCATGGTGGACAAATATTATATCTGTTTATCAGGACAACATTTGTACATAATTTTACTATTTTCTTTAAAAAAAAGTATTTTCTTTTTAAATACTTGTTTGATTTTTTTCAAAGCGAGTACTTACTACGATTTCTATTTACCAGATTCTAAAAAATAATAAAAAAAAAATTACTTGTAACCCTACTATCAAACGTCATTTTATTTTGAAATTTTCAAAAAAATATCATAAAAATTACCTTTTATGTTTTTCTTGGTTAATTATTGAATAATATTTTACTTCAGACATTTTTGAGGTAACATGAACAGATGTATGGCTTTTATTAAACAAATTTCAGTTTTTTAATATATTTTCCATTCATTTAAATAGTAAAATGTCCAAATAAATTGTTAAATAATCATCTGATATAGGCGACTGTACTTTCGGCTCGGAGCGAATAGCTAAGTATTTATGATATTTTTTAATAAATTTTTTGTGCGATTTTTTTATGCGGTCCCTATTCACCGCATAAAAAAAGGTACAGCTGTAATATGTACGTGAAGCAAGACAAGTATGGGTGTAATAATTGATGTACAAGTATATAATTGTCTCTTGAGAGCCAAAGCCTTCTTCTTCATTTATTTGTAAGGTTTTGTTTAAATTATATAACACCCAACGTTTTTGGATTGACGTAATTCATAAAGATAAACAATACAGGCATAATTAAGTACATAATCTTGGATGTACATCTAATAATTATTTTTGACACGTATCAATGAACATGAGACATCAATTTTTTTTTTCTTTTTGATACTGTTTTGGGTCACAAATTTCTGTTGGAGAAGGTTATTTGAAAAACAATAATATGCGACTACGCATCTACATATAGCAAAGTATTGTCACCAGAATACGGTCGGATTTTGACGTTTTAGGATCTAAAGAACCCCAAAAAAATCAAAATAAACGATTGTAGTATGGACAGAATCGTATCGTGACATTAGAGATGAAATTCTTGGATTGTTGCAAGACGCGATAGAAGTGGAAGTATTCGTCAAAAAAACTTTAAGAACGATTAAGAAAATGTAGATAAAGAGTAGTGATGAGCAAATGCAATACCAAGACCAAGACTTGGCAGTCTTGGTCTTGTTCTTGCATTAAGAATCTTGGTCTTGGTCTTGCAAAATGCAGTCTTGGTCTTGGTCTTGGTATTGCTAAAAAATCTTGCACTTTCTTGCATTCTTTTATTACCAAATTTTTTCCTTCTAAAATCAGAATTTTCTCTCTTTACGGTATTAATTATACTTTCAAACTATTTAAACAGTTTAGCAAGAGTCTTGCTTTTATCTTGCTTTTGTCTTGGTCTTGCTCACTTGAGTCTTGGTATTGGTCTTGCAGCCATACTTATAGTCTTGGTCTTGGTCTTGCTCTTGGTATACATAGTCTTGGTCTTGGTCTTGCAAAAATGCAAGACCAAGACAAGACTGCAAGACCAAAACTAATTTTGCTCATCACTAATAAAGAGATTCGAAGACCATTAGAAACCATACTAATTTTAATTATAAACGGGCAGTTTCTGAGAAATCGAAATTTTTGGGTTTCGAGAAGAAGTATGGTTGTGCAAAGCTGAAGCTGAAGACATCAAATAAACCTCAAAATAATTGTATATATGAAGGTTGGATTTCAAAAATTTCAAAAACAGGCTAACTGCCAAAAAAAATTAAGTTAGACCCGAAAAAGAAATCTAACAATAAGTGCCATTGCCAACAATTTAGATAGCATGCTAAAATTTCATTTTTTTGGCACTTGGCCTGTTTTTGAAGTCCAGTCTTCATATGTGATAGTAAAAAAGTAGCAAAAATTTTGGTATAACATTTTGTCCAGTGGTTTTGGAATTATTACCACTTTTTACATTGTGAACAATTGAAAAATTTTTGCCTTTTTCAATTTTCTTCAAACTTTATGAAAATCAATAAAACTCAAATGGATTATCAGTGCTGAAAAAATTTTGAAATTTTTTCAGTTTGGACCAGAGTAGCACAATATATTCCTAACATGGCAATCAATTTTTTTTCTTTCAAAATTAAAAAAAATGATTTACTACAAAAATTTTTTGTTAGTGAGTTTTTTCTAAGCCATAAATTTTTAATTAAATTTATTCCTTTCAATTTCGTAATCAAATTGGTTCAGTAATAAGGTCAATTAATTGGTTTTGTTTTTGAATTTGATTTATTGACAAACAGTTTTTTTTTTTATTTCCACTTCAATAAATTTCAACATTTAATCTTTTTTTACCGTGTACCAATTTTCACTATTTTTCCATCACTTAAAACTGTAATGAGATCATTTCTGTACATCGAGTATTTTTTGAAAATTGTACTGGTACTGATGTAAATAGTTATCGATGTATAGATATCAAAACAACGATTTTTAAAATTTTTGTCTGTCTGTTCACGCATCACGCAAAAACTATTGAACGGATTTTAATGAAATTTGGTGTGATGATAACTTATTACCTGGGTCAACATCTAGGATACTTTTTACTCCGTGAAAAAGCCTCATTCCCACGGGAAAATAGAAAAACCATTCTAAAGAAATCCGATACCTGGTCATTACGCAAAAACTATTGAACGGATTTAAATGAAATTTGGTGTGATGATAACTTATTACCTGGGTCAACATCTAGGATACTCTTTACTCTGTGGAAATGACTCATTCCCACGGTAAAATGGAAAAACCATTCCGAGCATGGGCACACATTACGCAAAAACTATTGAACGGATTTTAATGAAATTTGGTGTGGTGATAACTTATTATGTGGGTCAACATCTAAGATACTTTCTACTCCGGGAAAATGTCTCATTCCCATGGGAAAATGGAAAAACCATTCCGAGCATGTGTACATATCACGCAAAAACTATTAAACGGTGTTTGACGAAATTTAGTATGGTGATAATATATTGCCTGGGTCAACATCCAAGATACTCTTTACTCCGGGAAAATGTCTCATTCCCACGGGAAAATAGAAAAACCATTTTGAACATGTGCATGTATTACGAAAAAATTATTGTTCTATGTAAATTCTGTATAATTATTACACTTATATACCTACTTCTCATTGATTTTATAACAATGCGTCGTGCGAATGACGTCGCGGGTACAGCTAGTTTTAAAATAAGAATCGTCTTAATTTGTAGTAGACTTCATCAACTTTGACGTGATCGGGACAATTAATTAAGCCAATTATTGATTACATCTACATACTACGTCTACGACATTACTTAATAAATGTTAATTATTACAGCCAATGTCTGTCTGGTATACCCTATTTCAAATACAATTGATCATGAGTCAAAGTTAAAAAATTAAAAATAATTCTTCTATTCTTTTCTAAAAACAAACTGCAATTTTAAAATTTACGTAAGTGCAATAATGAAAGAGATAAAGCCAAGAAAACGGAAATTATTTAAATTCATAAGTGATGAAGCATGGTTAAATTTAACTGAAATAGACCCATAGTTTTAATTCACATAAGGCATAAAATAGTACCGTAAAACCGTCTAGACCCGGACCGGGGGTCTAGACCCGGTCACTTCGCACCAATCTTCAAATTAAATAATTTCTACATTAACCTGCAACAATAAACATTTGTTCTTAACGTCATTAGAGAGAGAAAAACATCCTCCAAATCCCTAAACCCGACGGGAGAGGTTAGTTTGCATGTTATTACATTATTTAAGTAAGTGTCCCGGTCAAGACGGATTTGGAGTGTAGACCCGGACACTTACTAACTATTTTTTTTTTTATTTTTACTTATAATGAAGCAAATGGGTCAGGGATATAACAAATAATATACGCTCTTTCTAATGGCAATACGTTTATTTGTGATATCTATGAAGGAAACATGTATAAACATAAAATTATACCAAAAAATGTAAGAAAGTGTCTGGGTCTAGACGGTTTTACGGTACGTCAGTTTCTCAAAATTTCTTGCAATACATTTAATAAGTAACTGAATAATTTCAAAAATATGTCAATCAATTTTATTATTTTCCAATTAAATTAAAATTAATAAAAAAAAAAAAAAAACAATGAAGAAAAAAAAACTGTTGCAATTTTGGAAAGATATTTATGACCATGTTACTTACTATACGTCATGAACTAATATGGAACCTGAGCAAATGACCGATTACATAATATAATAATGCCTGTTAAACACCTCCAGTTGGAAGAACTGTAGGTATATTATGTTGTAGATATCGACATTGAAGCCATTCAATGAAAAATATCTGCAAGCGTTTATCGCATTTCATCTTAGTGAGCTATTGACCTAATTTTTAATTAGAGTTACCTAATGTAACCTATAAGTATCTACATACAATAATGACAATCTACAATATGAGAACTAGCTGGAAAGTAACCATATTATCGCCGAAATGGAACATAGCGCGCGTACTCTGTCTCAACCTCGTATCTGAAAACTCCCAATTTTTGGACACAAAAAAAAAACATATTTTAAATCCGTGTTTTCATCACTATGAGCTTCAGATTTATGCTAATTACACCCTTTGATGTTGGCTACCCACATATATATATATATATATATATATATATATATATATATATATATATATATATATATATATATATATATAGACAAGTATATATGTAAATACAGTATTTAATATGTTTTTTGTGTGTCCTAAAACATGTAGCTTTTGATATACGAGGTAGAGACAGCCAACGCGCGATAGATTTATTATGAAATTCATTTTAAATGGTTCCTTATTTTATCGCTTTTTAACTTGCTATGAAACATAAAATTGAAGAATAGAGGAAGGTAATTTAATTCATGAATGACATGAAGTTCCTCTCCAAGTACTTAAAAATCGGATATCTTTATTCGATTAAAAAGAGAAATTAACTCGTCAATTCCCAGTGTCACCACTAGGTGACACTGATTTGTGAATTTCTTTTTAGAGGCAATATAACAAATTGCAAAAATAAATGTGCTACGACTAAAATGTTAGTACTTAGTAGTTAGTATTCATGGTTTTAATTTGGCAACACTGAATTCTGTTGCTTCAAACGATTTGCTATTATATTGCATGTGAGTGTATCTTGTGGTATTTTCGCTGTTATAAAAATGTCTAAACAGTAGGTACTGTTATTACTGTTATAACAAATTATTATTTAAGAATCAAGCTTATAATGAAAGTGATTTTTTGCCGGTAATTTCATACCGTTTTATTCAGTTCATACTACAAATAACACCCAGTGTCACCTATAGATGATACTCCATTTAAAAAAAAAAAAAACTAAAGGGTAGTTTTTTTTCAATTATTTATTTTTTATATGTTAAATACCTAAAGATAAAAACTAGCACAAAATAAGGATATTTTGTCGATCGATCGCGGCTTGGGAATTGACGAGTTAATAAGACGGACAAATATGGTATTGGTAATATGTTTCTGACAGTTCAAAAAAAATACACTTTTTTATAGTTTATGATAATACAAACTGTTCAATGATCCATTTCGCGAATAAAAAAAAAAACTACCAATTTAACCCTCAACGCAGCTACTTAAAATACACTGTAATTTAAATTAGAAAACCGAAACTCACGAAAACACAAAACTACACAAAACTCGGATTAGGTAGTGATTATTTCATTTATTATTTTCGAGTAGTGGTTTAAACGCCGAAGCCCAATTACAAAAAAAAAAAACCGTTTGGTTTGCCAGTTGAAATTTGATCTGCTCAAGTTAAAAATTTTTTGAGCACAATTTTTTGCAAACGTTTACTGCAGCAAATACCGTAAAAGTAGACAACACGGTTATAATTTTCGATTCAAATTTGAATAAAATGAAAACGATATCAATTTAGTTTATATTTAACTGTTTTAATGGAATAAAATAACCAAATTTTTTTTTAATTGACTCTTAATTTTTCAAAGATTTACACGACTAGCTAACGAAGAAATCACAAGCTAAGATGTCAACGAATTTTTTGAACTTTATCTATTCATAATTTTGTAGTGAAATATGAAAAATAGTGAAAAGTTGTTAAGTATACTATATAAGAAATCGTGGCCGCCAATGCCCGAAAAATTTATGGATATAAAACACTAGTAATTCGTTAGAAATATCCCTGTCACTAGAAATGATATTAGCCGTTTTGAATTTAGTTTATATTTAACTGTTTTAATGGAATAAAATAATCAAATTTTTTTTTATTTGACTCTTAATTTTTCAGAGATTTACACGACTAGTTAACGAAGAAATTACAAGCTAAGATGTCAACGAATTTTTTGAACTTTATCTATCCATAATTTCTAGTGAAATATGAAAAATAGTGAAAAGTTGTTAAGTATACTAAGTATACTACAAGTATCGTGGCCGCCAATGCCAGAAAAATTTATGGGTATTTAAAACACCAGTGGTTCGTTAGAAATATCCCTGTCACTAGAAATGATATGAGCCGTAAAATTTTAATTTTTTGCCAAACACAAAGTGTGTGGTACCTGTGTGGTCAATTTATCTTCAACCGATAACGTTGCATACTTTATACGGTCACTTATCAAAAAAACAAATTTTCACAACGTACATACCTGCAACTTTATTACTCCAACTCTCCATATTTCGTTACTCAACTCTGGCTCAACTTAAATAGATAAACTTAACGATAACAATAATAAACACAGCCTCTGATGTTACAGTTAATTCGCTTCACCACTGATGGAAGCAACCAATATACACAAGATTTTTGCCGCTGAAGTTGTTGCTGTGGCGTCAGCCGTACAGATAATAGTAGACAAGCCACCAACCAACCAGCAGGGAAAAGACTCAACAGTCAACAATCAACAGAATTAAATAGAGATAGCATGGTTAATTAAAAGAGACAGTGAGATGAGAACATGTTTTCAACCAACAATGACCATATATATGCAATATTATTCATAATACTTGTGTCGCCTAGTATCAAAATCTACCAAATGCATTTTTCGAATTTTTTGATTTTTCTGGGCCATTAATTTTTAAATGCAACAAAGCATATGCCCCTTAACATTTTTTGTTGTAATTTTAACTATTTACTAAAGAAATCTGCAACTGAAATATAACATAATTTTCAAATCCTGCTAAAATTACATTGAAAACTTTACAAATCCTGCTAAATATCCATACATAACCTATATTTTAGATTTTAACCGTTCAAATTTTAATTTTTTCACTGACATGCGGGACGTATGAAGTATAAAATTATGTTTGCACGTAAAATTTGTATTTTAGTATTTATCTAAAACTAGCTTTTACCCGCGGGTTCGCTCGCGTGGCTTTTGAAATTATGACATCTAGTTAAATCGTATAAGGTGTACTTTCATCGCGTCGCTATTGAGAGCTGTTACTTTTTTCTTGGGAGTTTTCCCACAGAAATATTTTCCCGGATAAAAAATAGACTCTAACATTCTTTTTTTATATCATTCTAAATATATTTTCCCACGGGAATAAGACTTCCCATAGGATTTAGATATTTTCCCGGGGTCGAAAGTAACGTATGTTTATCGTTGTATATTGTTCTTTCTGTTAACAATATGCTAACCAATTGTCCGTTGTTATAATCTAAATATCAGGGTGACCGACCCCAGCCCGGTGGAAATTTCATCTGCATGGAATTTGTTAAGAATGCTAGGATGTGCTAATTGACGATAACTGGATAATTACCGGTTGTTTATTTCCTTATAGGATACAAATATGTAGATAATCTTTTGAACAGTAAATAAGTAATTTCATAGTAGTCGTCGGTAGAAATATTATTATTTATTATTGGTGGTATCTATAGAAATATTTATTAATATTGTAAAATGTAGAATACATTTAATTAGTAACAAATGAAAACATTGCTCGTTTAATAGTAGGTATAAGATACATTTTACCACGGGAATTAAATATTTTCTCGGGATAAAAAGTAGCCTATAACCGTCTCTGTTCCGAAAAATACGTCTGTGCAAAATTTTAAGTTATTTAGTTAAGCTGTTTAGGCGTGAAAGCCAGTCAAACAAACAAACAAACAAACGCACTTTCGCATTTATAATATTAGTTAGGATTTTAAATAATGAAATCGTAGATGTAAATGAATTACTAGTTAAGTAAGCACTTTGGTTTTAAGTGACATACAAAACAAATTGTATCGTCTAACCCTGATACATCCAATATTGCTGAATCAAGTTTTTTTTTTTAATAAATTTCCCTTATAATTTCTGTTTTAAAACGCGCTTTATATAAATGTTACTATCAAAACCTAATAAATTCAAATAATTTTGATTAAAAAAGGGGTAAAACGATAATTTTGTTTTTTGATAATAGTAGGTACTAATCATCTTTTTTACCGTGTTAGTTAATATAATTATGACTTTTTAATCGAAAAATTAATTTTGAACTGAGTTATGGTTTTTTGCGATTTCCCACGATCTTTATAAAGTGGAATTAGTAGATTTTGATACTAGACAACTCACTTGCTGCAAGTATGCGACCACTTAATACTTAAGTATTCTAGAATGTATTCTTAAGTACATGTGTGTGAGTGTTTACGTAATCCCGCAGAATACATAATTATGTATAAACACGGTTGTAGTACAAAGTTTTAAGTGGGATGTTAAGCGCGAAATGCAGCAATGTCAAGTTAAGCCATGGACCACATAGTAGTAAATAAACAACAATGTATCTGTTACTGACAAGGAAAGGTATCCAACTGTATCTCTGAGAAATTTTTCAAAACTTTAATTGGATTATAGATCTTATCAAAACTAATCGGAAGCCATATTTCGTTCGTGCACATAAGCGGTTTAGGGGGGGGATGAAATTCACCCCTGAAAATTTGAGTTTTTTCCAATTTTCTTAAATATCTTGGAAATGGTAAGAGCTTTGATGGGGAAACTATATATATTTGTAAACTTTAAGATCTTTATTATGATACCAAAATTAAAGTTATAAAATCACTGGGGTTTCATCCCCCACCCTCAACTCCTAATTTTATCAGGTATATTTTGGTAAAAGAGGAGGATGTTATGTGTAAATAAAAGAATTTTTAATTAATATATTTTACATCACACCAGTTTATTTCTTTTTGCATAAATGCACCCTTTGGTAATATTAACTTGGGAAAAATTTTAACTTTTTGATTTAATAATGAGCAAAAATATGATCAAAAAATCTCGTATTTTAGTAATGAATTGTTGCAAACTTACATTATACTTTAAAGTACATAGTTTAGACAGAAAAAATACACTGCAAACCTGCCCCCCCCCCATGCTTTACTGATATCAATACAAATCTTATTTATTTATTTACTTATTTATTTATGTTTATTTATCGATACAATTTTCAACATTTTAAGGTTTGTAATCTACACAATAATGATATTGTTCATAAAAATGCTCAAAACAAAAATATTGTCCACACCAAGCACATCTTACAAAAATGGGGTTACCACATACACTACACTTTGGTGCTTCTCTTTCTTCTTTGAAAAGGCATTGTGTTACACGATTTTCAAATCTTTCTGGTTGTTGCCAATATATCCAGTTTTATACCACCCATACTTGAACAAATTTTGAAAACGAGGCGACGAAAACTGATTGTGAGCTAGAGAATATTGTTACGGCGATGTAAATCAATAGCATACTCATTTAGAATTACATTATCCGAAAATACTGTGATGAGTTGTTTCCAGAGTCGAAATCAATAGATATCCAGAGGTTAAAATATTGAAAATTATACAGATAAATAAAAATAAATAAATAAGATTGGTATAGATATCAGTAAAGCAGGGGGGGGGTCCAGTGTATTTTTTCTTTCTAAACTATGTACTTTAAAGTATATCGTAAGTTTGTAACAATTCATTACTAAAATACGAGATTTTTTGACCATATTTTTGCTAATTATTAAATCAAAAAGTTAAAATTTTTCCCAAGTTAATATTACCAAAGGGTGCATTTATGCAAAAAGAAATAAACTGGTGTGATGTAAAATATATTCATTAAAAATTCTTTTATTTACACATAACAGCTTCCTCTTTTACCAAAATATACCTGATAAAATTAGGGGTTGAGGGTGGGGGATGAAACCCCAGTGATTTTATAACTTTAATTTTGGTATCACAACAAAGATCTTAAAGTGCCATTTACAAATATATATAGTTTCCGTACCAAAGCTCTTACCATTTCCAAGATATTTAAGAAAATTGAAAAAAACTCAAATTTTCAAGGGTGAGTTTCACCTCCTTAAACCGCTTATGGGCATGAACGAAATATGGCTCGCGATTAATTTTAATAAGATCTATAATCCACCAAAGTTTCAAAAATTTCTGAGAGATACAGTTGGATACCTTTCCTTGTGAGTCATCTTTGTATATATGTATATTTATGGAGAATTATTAATATTCAATATTGAAAAAAAGGACAGGTGATATGTATCTCTGATGTGTATACACTAAATTGGAAAAATTTCATAGGTTCGATCTCAAATCGGTAATATCTATGTGTGAAAGTATCTACAGATTTATCCGTGAAGTCACACTCTGTGACCTCGAACATAAATCATTCAGATACTTTTTAAAAGGAAAATTTGAAAAAATTCCTTTGTGAAAATTCATGTTTAATTACCAAATTCATCACATTGTTGGAAACAATACATATAACAACATATTTTCTCAATTTATGTTTATGTATTTCACCTGAAGAGGGATCCAAAATCAGCTCGTGCTCATAATATTATATCTCCATATCGTGAAAAAGTGTAGAGACTGCAATGCTTCTTATATAGGTCAAATTTCAAAATCAGACATAAAGAACATTGGTATTGGAACATTGCGAAACCGACAGTAGTTTCTTCATTCGTCACCAGATGACATAAATTAGCATTTAAAAAAATGGAAGCAATTTGGAATTGACTGTTTCTATTTGAAAACAGTAAATGATTATAAAAAAAATTAGAATGACATTCAAAAAAATATGCCAGTTTGTATTTTGTAAATTAAACAACATAAAGTTTGTGAATTGTCAAAATCTAATAAATAAACCTTGTCTACTAGTAGCAGTTATTTTTTTGACCACTAGTTCGCGTATCTAAGTTTTATAGTGTCCAACTGAAACAGGATTTGCAGCCGAAACCGAAACTTATTTAGACACATTAGAATTTCAATATTGTATACGTTGTATACTGAAATCTAGTGTATGTATGTACGAGACACGAACTCATCCGAACGAAGCGCGATAATTCGCGAACACTGACAAGGAATGTTACGGAAGTGTACCCCTCCGATTTTGTTCATTTTAAGATATATTGTAGTACTTGACAAAGTAACAAACATATTTTAATAATACGTGCCCAATCCCATATTTAGGGGGTAAAACAACCCTTCAAAAATTTCCTGAAAAATCACATTTTGGTATTTTTTCCATACTAGCCCTTATGCAATTCTGATGAAAAGTGGTCAAAAGATTTAGACTGAGGTTACATTACTATAGAATTTTTTTCATTGGAGTCACTTAATTTTTAACGGGTGAAACACCTCTAAGAGTGGGTTTTTAAAAAATCTTTTAGGGAAATCATAGCGCAAATTCTTTAAAATTCTGTAAAATGGCTACAAGTTATTAGTTAATAAATAATACGTGTTTCCCACTGTAGTGACGCGACGTAACTGGGAGGGGGGGGCTATGGGGGGCTCTACATGAGAACGAAATTTTTAACAAAAATATTTTGGGTTTTCCTCACGATAAGATTTATAAAATAGCAAAAATATGGTTAACTGGCAAACTCCTTGATTTAAAATAGATAGTTCTGAAACACTGAAATAGCATTGTGAAAAAAAATTTTGGATTGTAGCTTGTAATTAAATGTGGTGGATTATGAAATAGTGGAAGAATATACAAGTAAAAATTCAAATTAAGTTTTATTTATTATTTTGAGTGGATGTTGATTAGTGGTACAGTAAGCAGACGTTAAAGTGCTTCAGTATGCCTGTATTTTACAATGTATTTATAAAATATTATAGAAGTATTAAAAAATGTTAATTAGAATTATGGATGATAATTTTCGCAGTAATGATATTCTTTAAAGAAGTGTTTTAAGCAGAGCGATTTCTTGCACCAAGAACATCTTATAATACAGTCGACTCTCGTTAATTCGAAACTCGAGGAAGTCTTAAAATACCTATTACGAATCTTATTATAGAATGTTTGATAGTCGACTCTCGTTAATTCGTAATATTTTAGATTTGCAGGGAACTCGTGATAACTTTGAATTATAGAGAGGTTCGAATTATCGCAGGTTTGCATTAATGAAAGTCGACTGTAGATAATTCTTCACAACCTTCAATTTCGCATTTGGGGGACAAATTTTCTTGGAGAGCAAATGCAACTGGATTCTCAAATTTTTCTGGTTTCTTATTTATGTATCCGCTTTTGTACCATAAATAACGGAATAAGTTTTGATATCGAGGAGAAGAAAATTGGTTATGAATCAGTGATTGCAGCTTTATTATGTTGTTACGAGAATGAAGATTGATATCGTAATTGAGTAGCATTATACTATTCGAAAACCGCTTGATAAAATTCTTCCATATTCAGAATCCGTATACATCTAGTGGTTGTATCTTCCCTATAGTCCCTTTAGTTATTATCATTAATTACCCTATTTTTGCTATTTTATAAATTTTATAGTGAGAAAAACCCAAAATATTTAATTTTTTATTAAAAATTTCGTTCCCGTATAGAGCCCTCCATAGCCTCCCAGTTATGCCGCTCCGCTACAGTGAGTAACACGTATTATTTATTAACTAATAACTTGTAGCCTTTTTACAGAATTTCAAAGAATTTGGCTGATTTCCCTAAAACATTTTAAAAAAACCCATTCTTAGGGGTGTTTCACCCCTTAAAAATTAAGTGGCCCCAATGAAAAAATTTCTATAGTAATGTAACCTCAGTCTAAATCTTTTGACTAATTTTCATCAAAATTGCATAAGGGCTAGTATGGGAAAAATATCAAAATATGATTTTTCAGGAAATTTTTGAAGGGGTGTTTTATCCCCTAAATATGGGATTGGGCACGTATAATTAAAATATGTTTGTTACTTTGTCAAGAACTACTATATATCTTAAAATGAACAAAATCGCAGGGGTACACTTCCGTAACATTCCTTGTGAGTTTTGGTGCGGCCCAAGTTTCGGCTGATTTTGAAATTGGCCAAAACCGAAGGTTCGGTCGGTCACTAAAGTTTTACGATTCCCAATATGAATCTATTAGAAACTGGTTATTCAAACAAAACAAGTCAATAAACAAAAATATTGCACATTTCGTTCGAAAAGGTTGTACATTTAACATTTTGGAAGTTCCGAAAGTTTGTGAAAAAAATAATATTTTGAATGATTAAATCGATTTACAAGTTACAAACAAATTATGAGTCAAAAATCGACTCGCAACTTTATAAATTATTTATTGATCAAAAGTTTACAAAAAAAACATACCCCTGTCGCAGCATCCTGCATAACATAGGGAATTTCCGTTTATAAAAATTCGTTTTTCTCGGAAACTAGTTGACCTAGAAAAAAGTTTAAAGACCTTTTTTATGTAATTTTTTCTTCTCATTTAAATGATGTAAAAAAATTTCGCAAAAATTTTTGAATAAGTGGAAATTTTGGCAAAAAACTGATTTTTTGCAAGAACAAAAACCATGCTTCTGGCATCCGATGTGTCTGGCTGACGAACTCATCCAAAGGTTTGGGACGTTTGGGACTTTCAATATTCTCACCAAGTTTCGTAAAAATTGGATACTTCGTTCGAGAGTTATCGCGCGGACATATATATATATATATATATATATATATATATATATATATATATATATATATATATGTATATGTATATATATAAATTTTAGTGAATATTATTTTCGGTTTCTAGGGACCTCGAAACAAATTTCTGCCATAGTCTCGGGCTCAGGTGACAGTGGATGTAATAGCTGAATTCCATTCTGGAAATTCGCTAAAAACAGCACATTTTCATATTTTCTAGTGGAATTGGATTGGAAAATTAGAATTTGCCCCAGTATCGCCTTGGGGCAATCGGACATTATACACACCTCAAACGGTACTTTAGCCTCTAGAATAATCTCTTGGAATGGATCTCGTACACTGGGTGATCCTGTCTAGCCTATGGCGTCATAACAAACGTCTTGGGCGGAAAATTACAGTTATAATTATTTTCCGAAACGATCGCTTGTAGTCATTATACTACAGCCTTGGCCAAAAGTATTAAGCACCCCCATAAAACACGTGTAACTCAAAAATTAATTTAAAAATGACTTATCTGTATAATAACAGAATGAAAGGCAATAGACCATATCACATTGGACCAATCTTCTTCAGAAGAATGTTGGTGTCTTAGAAGCCCATTCTAAACGATTTTTCTTGTTGTTGTCGGAGAGCCAAGGTTTCTTCCTGGCTTTGCGGCTTTTTAAGCTTGCTTCTGTGAGTCTTCCTCTTACAGTTCGAGAACTAATTGGTTTCCCAATGTCCTCCGATAGAGCTGCAGTGAGTTCAAAAGAATTTTTTTTGCGGTCCTTAAGTGAGTCACGGATAAGTTTTCTAACGTGGCGGTCAGTAGTAATGCGTTTTCTGCCCGTTCTCATTTTGTTTGTGTGAGAGCCGGTCTCCGCGAACCTTTCAATGGTAGATTGCACTGCACATCGTCAAACTTTTACTAACTTAGCAATCTTTACTTGAATCTTCCCTTCTTCACATAACATCTGGATTTTTATCCGTGTTTCTGCGTTAAGTTCTCATTGTTTCGACATTTCGTATTACAAACTGTCTCTACTACACAAATAAACAACACTCAGCAGCTTCTTGTTATTCCGAAAGTTAGTAAAAGACTAACAAATAAATTACATTATTTCTCAAAAAACTTCATATTTCACGTTTTGTGGACCAGGTGTTTTACGATACCTTAAAATTCTTTATCTATTGTTTAAAATTAACTTTTAGTAGGTATTGCCTTTGATTCTATTATTTTTAAATTAATTTTTGAGCTACATATGTGTTTTATTGGGGTGCTTAATACTTTTGGCCAAGGCTGTATAATAGAGGCGTTTCACTGTAATAAGATTTCTTATTTTGGAAAAACGAAATAATTAAATGAATATATAATTATATACTTAGCGTAATTTCTAAATAAAAATTTCACTGTGTGGGATGACGCATGATAATGGAACAACAACAGGTAATCTGAATAAAATAAATTTAAATTTGTCATTAATGCGTTGCTTTCACATTTTATAATTTAAGGGGAGATTCGTTAAAAAAAAGAAATCGATTTTTTTTTCTTCATAACTATGTTCCTTAAGGTGTTAGAAATACTCTCTTAAAATCTTTTAAAAAAAAAAAATGAAAAATCAAAAAGTTATGGACATTTTAGTGCACGCCCTTTACTATAATTCAATTAAAAAAAAAAAAACTTTAAATGCTATTTTCTCGAAAGTACGTTTTTTGACATGGTTCCTCGTATATCTCAAAAAGTATTTGAGATATTGAAATAAACCAAAGTGCATATTATTCCTCAATACCGGCATTTTGGCAGGAACTAGGATCTTTTGGTTTCGGAATATATTTTCAAAATGGCGGCTGTTTATAGTCGAGAAAAAGCGGTGATTTTTGAAAATTTATTTTCAAAATGCGATTTCTCGCTGGTTTTTTATGTTTTCTCTTAGATCCTATTTAGTGCCATAACTTTATATATGTATATTTTCAGAAAATTCTTGATTTTTTGATTTTGGTTCACTGGGGATTTTAGAACCCGAGGAACCATCAAGGTGGAAAAATCTCGCAGTGTCGACTTCAAAACCATTTATACACAACTAATTATTGAATTTTTTTTTAAATTTTTTTGTTTTGTAATCTCAAGAAATTTATAAACAATGTTGTATACAGCCGACTTTCGTTATCGGTCCGCTTACGGGACTATAGCAAGAATATCTTTCTAAGAATTTCTGTACCCTCACTTGTGCTAAGTAGATCGCCGTAACTCGCACTTCCCCTACTTTTCAAGCGTTTGAGTGTGTACTTATTTATAATCAAATAGCCCAAACGCTTAGTGTAGTATCATCATTCGTTAGAAGTGGCAAAAAATCTACCTATTTTTAATATATACATTTACTAATATTTTCAAAATGCGTTCTCTAGTTTGTGTGACAGGAGTTTAAACGATACTGTCAACAGATATTTTCTTTAAAAAATTTTTAAAAAATCTTTTGTAGAAATTGTAAATAATATTGTTAGTCAAACAAAGTTTGAAATATAATCCGCGCGATGAACGAACAAAACTTGTTTTGGTTAACTACACATGTATTATGTAAACACGGACCTATAAAAAAAAATATTTTAGTGAATAAAAAGATTCTGACAGGATGATTTATGAGTTGCACTATTAAACATCAACACCAATGTTCTGGTCTTATAACGAGAGACTGAAATGAATTTTTTTTCGGTCATGAAGGGGAAATGTTTACAATAGAAATATAAATCGGCTGACTCATAACGAGAGTCGGCTGTATTTAGAGTTTTTTAATAAAATATTTATTAGTACATATATAAAAATAAAAATACCCCTGTCGTAACATCCTGCATAACATAGCGAATTTCCGTTTATAAAAGTTAGTTTTTCTTGGAAACTAGTTGACATAGAATAATAGTTTAAAGACCTTCTTTATGTGATTTTTTCTCCTCTTTCAAAATGGTGTAAAAAAATTTCACAAAAATTTTTGAATATGGGGAAATTTTGGCAAAAAACTAATTTTTTTCACGAAAATTGCCAAAAAAAACCATGTTCCGGGCATCGCACGTGTCTGGTTAACGAACTCGTTCAACGGTTTGGGACTTCCAATATTTTCACCAAATTTCATAAACGTAAGACATTTCGTTCGAGAGTTATCGCGCGGACACACACACACACACACACATATATATATATATATATATATATATATATATATATATATATATATATATATATATATATATATATTAGCGAATATTATTTTATTTAAAATTATTATTATTTATAATAAAAATAAACTAGTTGACATAGAAAAAAAGTTTAAAGACCTTTTTTATGTAATTTTTTCTTCTCATTTAAATGATGTAAAAAAATTTCGCAAAAATTTTTGAATAAGTGGAAATTTTGGCAAAAAACTGATTTTTTGCAAGAACAAAAACCATGCTTCTGGCATCCGATGTGTCTGGCTGACGAACTCATCCAAAGGTTTGGGACGTTTGGGACTTTCAATGTTCTCACCAAGTTTCGTAAAAATTGGATACTTCGTTCGAGAGTTATCGCGCAGACACACACACACACACACACACACACACACACACACACACACACATATATATATATATATATATATATATATATATATATATATATATATATATATATAAAATTTTCGGTTTTTAGGGACCTGAAAACAAATTTCTGCCATAGTTCCGGGCTCAGGTCACGTCATGACAGTGGCTTTAATAGCTGAATTCCATTCTGGAAATTCGCTAATAATAAAATGGGTTGATTTTTGCTGTTTTATTAGCGAATCTCCCCTTAACTACATTTTAACTACTCTAGTGTTGAGTGCAGGTTTCACAAAGTAACAAACAAAAAAAAATACATATTTCGAAAAATATTTTGCTATATATGATATCGAGTAAGATTAAGTTACATTTTACACCATTCAAGCATAGTTTAAAAGAAATAAACACAATCATAAAAATTCAAGGGTAAGGCCGAGACAATTGTTGTTCTATGTATACATATAGGTAGTAATATTATATTTAATTGCAAGGTAAGAATTAAGTAAAAATTATTTGCACCGTACGGTACTCTGAAAATTAGGGAAGCTCCTCAAAATTTAAATCGTCAAAACATTATTAGCTATAGCTTCTTGTTTCGATCTTTCCACGATTTAATACACTTGATGTTATTTCTAAAAGGTGTTCTTTGGTCGATACACCATAATTATCACCCGTAAGCCCGCCTGCACACCTAGGAGGTAACACATGAGAGATACGACATATGAGCGACACAGACATTTGCCTTAAGACATGGCATCTGCACACCTAGGAGATAAGACACGAGAGATACGACATGAAGGACACTACAACAAGGGGAATTTTTCAATTTGCTGGCAGTAGTTTTTCATGTCAAATTTGTGATATTACTTTTACAATACTGTTTTAGGGCATAATTTCATAAAAATGGGTAATTTTTAACATAATTAACAAAATTAATTGTAAACGATACATTTTTTGGAACGTTTTTGGACTTACCTCCTTGGTAGTACACAGTATTTGAATACGGTATTTGACAGTTTTTCAAAAAGTGTTTTAAATTGTCGGTATGCATTTAATATTACATTAAAAAATATTTTTGGAGAAAATTTACCATACATGTCGTTCGACACGAGCGACAGGAGTCAAGTACACTAAGTATGTCGCTTAAGACAAATGTCTGTGTCGCTCATGTCGTATCGCCTCGGTGTGCATCAATTTTGTATTTTCAATGCAATTTAAATGTACTCAAGCGATACGTGTCTCCAAGTGACACATATCTTATGTCTCTCATGTCGTATCTCTCATGTCTTACCTCCTAGGTGTGCAGCCGCACTAACACTTCATCAAAATTAATGACTGAAGCGACATCATTTTTGAAGATTACGTTCGCCGCTATTAATGACGAAAAATAAACAAATATGTACATAATTTAAAATTAATGTTCTCGATTGCCCACGCGAGCGAAGCTGAGCGCACGATCGTAGTGAGCGCGCTCAATTTCGCTCGAGTGGACAAGCGACAATCCCGCACGAGTTGCACATACTATTTTTTATTACGAACACATACTTTTTTCTATTATTATTACTATTTTTTACATTTTTATTACTTTTTAAAATAATATTTTTGAGTGTTTGTCTTTTTTTTCTGAATTAAATATTGTTTAGATTACTTTGTTGGTGGTTTCTATAGAAATAATTATGAAATATTTATTAAACGAAAAATCAAGAGGCGGCTTTGCATGTTTTATTGTCAATTTGCGTGTGGAAAGTATACTTTCCGCAAGCAAAAAGCATCTGGGAATAGTAGAGTGGTCAAACAGTTGTTTTGCGTACAAAAATGTGTGCGCCAAGCTAATATTTCTCTCGCATGAGTAATAAAAATTTTATTTGAAAAACCGTATTTGCATAAAGAATATAGAAGGCGACATCTGTTGAAAATCTGTTTTATTAACATGTACGTAACAGCTGTCGATTGGATATTGAAAGGGTATTGGATACGATAACTATACAATTTGTCTCAATTAAGAAAATTCGTATCCATATATTCAATAATATTTTAGAAAATTACAAATTTAAATCCAAATATTGATTTAATTATTGAAAATGAACAATCAAATTAAATAAATAACCGAATTAAATATAAATGTAATTTAGAAAATGCTCATATATGTAATCCTATGTGTGAAAATTATCCGAAAGTTGACCGGGTCATGACTGAAAAAATCCCACTTCGTTTTTTTAAAACATCACCTATAGCCTGGCAAATTTGGACTTTTGAAGTAGGTAGTAAATTAAAAATCACAAAATGATTAAAAAAATTATCCGGATCGGCCGAGAATCGAACCCAGGATCTCCTGGTAACTAGCCAGGTGTCTTCGCCATTGAATCAACGATCCTGTGCTCGACAGCCACATAAGAATACTGAGTGTGTTTAAATGCAAACAAAAGTTTGTCACACGGAGTAATGTTTCACAAGCACTCGATAATACTTGAAATTGAAAAATAGACGTATTGAGTATTAAAAATATTTTTTGAAAAATTTTCTGTCAAGATGATTAAAACTAAGGAAGATAGTTATCTGAACGTCAGGGCCCGCTCCAGGCGGGTGGGGGGGGGGCAACCTGGGCATTTGCCCGGGGCGGCAAATTTTAAGGGCGGCATTTTTACAACTGACGAGCAAAAAAAAGGTGACCGGTTGTTTAAAAAAAGAAAAAAGGGCGGTATTTTTACAACTGACGAGCAAAAAAAAAAAGGTCGCCGGTTTCATACCGGGGCCGAATTTTTTCTTTTTGTCCGGAACGGCGTAAACGCTAGTAGAGCGGGAGCTGGTTGGGTGTGTCCGTTTCCGTTCATCCGCAATACTGTCCCGCAGCGGATTTTCTGTCAATACGTAATGCGGACAGTTCGAAGTGAATTCGAAGCTACCGTATTTAGGTGCTCTCCCTTAAATATTTCATCGATGTATGCACATTAAGATAAGCGCAGAGAAATGAGATATTATTATAATTATTATGCCTCAGTTTTGAAACACAATGGCAAATGAATATTTTTGGATATTTACTTTAAACAATAGGAAAATTAATACAAAATTTTTATTATTAATACTTTTATGGCTATATTGCAATGCTTAATCGATTTCAAATATGTACATACCTATAAACCTTTTGCTGTTGCTTGTTTGAAGTTTTGAGTTTTGGATTTGACTGGTGAAAAACTGAATTTGGAAAAACAAAAGTTTGGCTGGGTGCGTGATGCCAACGACATCTATAATATACATTTTTTCAGGCTATTAAATAATGGTAACCGTAGAAATAAATTTAAAATATTTTCAAAAAAACCGTAAAATCTGAATACAAATATTTGTTATTTACAATTTTTTTTTTTTTTTATAAATAAATTTGAACAATTTGAGGTATCAAATACTGGATGAAGTATAATAGTTGTATTAATAAAGTAATTAAACAATTTTCGACGTTAACATGGATATAATTATCAAGACAGTATTTCCTTCCAACCCCGAACTATGCAGAGGAAAAAGTTGCTGGTGATAGTGAAACACGTCAGGGAAATTCGAAAATTAAGAAATGCTGGCATAAGTCATTTAGTTGAATGTACAGTCATACATAAGGCAAACATCAATAACTTCTTATGAAACATCATTGCATGTGAGTTTAAAATACCTCAAATATTTTTAATTCTGTATATATGGATTGACGTGTAGACGTTAATACGTTGACAGATAAATAAGGAACGACATATTAGTGGCAATTGCGTTTATAATCAAAGTGGATCAATGTATTAAATTTTTATTTAATATTTTTTATTACATTATAAACACATATGAGCATGTATTATTGCCTATTTTCTCCACTACTCACGCTGCAATCGATTTAATTATCCCCACCACATACTACGCACCCTGCCAATAGTTACTAGAATCTGAAAGTCTGATTTGAGAAAAAAAATAAAATGTAATTTCATTACCTCATTGAGTTTAACTAAAAAATTTTAATACTGTAAAAAACTGTCAATAAAATGACACAATGGTTAAAATTGGAGGCAAATTATAGATTTTCGAAATCATTCTTTTAATTCTTTCCAATATTAGACGCGTCGGAGTAAACGTGAATATAGAACAATGGGGTCCAAATATGGGTCTCCAAAATGAAGACAAACTTTATCCTGGCTTTTCAATTACCATTTTAATTTAAATATAGATGCTTCTTTACCAATTTTATTAAAAAAAAATTTTAGTGTAACAAAAAAAAATTAAGCTATTAAAATTGTGATCCCCTTTATATCCGTTAAATTATATTTCTAAGTAAAACTCATAAATAAATAAAAGTAAAAATTCCCTAGTTCGGTGTACTTAAAGGACAAAATAAATACCGTAAGATGGAGTAACTTTGTTCCACTTTAAAAAATTCTTTTAAAAATAGTGTTGGCAAAAAAACATAATTTTGTCGAAAATATTAAATTGGTTTTGATATTTTCTTATACAGTCAAGAAACTCTTCTAAGCCCATACACATCCCTTTTATACTATTAAATATTTTTTATTAATTTTTAAAAGGTGGTACAAAGTATACTATATACAAGCAGGTTATTTGGCACCACGTGAAATATTAATTTACTTACTTTAAATTCACAAATTATGTTTTGCCTGTTACAAAAAATAAATTATTCTGTGGTCGGCAAAACTATTTTTGCCGACCACAGAGTTACTTTAAACGGAGTTTAAAGTAACTCCGTTTATCCTATAATTATTATTTAAATGTTATAATTTGGAAGATAGGGTAAAAGCCCCTATACCGGAACGTGATTCAATACTGGAACAGTTTTGATATTTATATATTGATGAAGTTATTTCTGAAAGTCACTCTATATGTCATATTACTCATATTACACGTCTGTTTGTATATCGGTTCCCAACTCCTAGTGTCATTAATATTTCTGTTTGGATATAGATGTCAATATTTTGTAAAAGAAAAACATTAATAAATAAAAATTTTTGGGTTGTATTTTTTTTTTAAACAATTCATTGGATCATAATTTGTTTCATGCTTATTAAGAAAAAAAAATGGGTGTTTAATTTATTTGTCAATTTTTATAAGCCAGTTTAATTACACACCTAAAAATAATGTTCCGGTATAGGGGCTTTTACGTTAGCCAGTTTCACTACATAAACAGGCCACATTTACCTTCTTCTAAGAGCAAAAACACTTTTTTTGATTAAAAATTCTAGGGAATATGAAGATGTAAAGGTCTACTTTGGTAACACAATCATAAATGACGAAAGAATATTCATTCTCATAAGAGTTACGACAAGTGATACTACCTAGCGGAACATTTAAAAACTGAGTATTCGGAAATGATTATTGGAAATAGAATAAAAAAAAATGGCGAAGAGAATATCTATTCTCATAAGAGTTATGATGGGTGGTACTACCTACCGGGAAATACAATACCCCTGTCGCAGCATCCTGCATAACATAGCGAATTTCCGTTTATAAAAATTAGTTTTTCTCGGAAACTAGTTGACATAGAATAATAGTTTAAAGACCTTTTTTATGTAATTTTTTCTCCTCTTTTAAATGATGTAAAAAAATTTGGCAACAATTTTTGAATAAGTGGAAATTTTGGCAAAAAACTAATTTTTTGCAAGAACAAAAACCATGTTCCTGGCATCCGACGTGTCTGGCTGAAGAACTCATCCGAGATTTTTGGACTACCAACGTTGTCACCAAATTTCGTAAACCTAGGACATTTCGTTCGAGAGTTATCGTGCTGATACATAAATACATATATACATATATACATATATATACATATATATATATATATATATATATATATATATATATATATATATATATAATATAAATTTTAGTGAATGTTATTTTTGGGTTCTAGGGACCTCAAAACAAATTTCTGCCATAGTGCCGGGCTCAGGTCGCGTCATGAGACCTACTGTAATAGCTGAATTTCCATTCTGGAAATTCGCTAAAAACTATTCAAAAATGATTATTAGTTTGTCCGTTAGAGGAAAACTGAAACTTATTTCATCTATGATACAAAATTATCCTCCTAGAAGCAAAGTAGCTCAATCATACGGTAATCTAATGTATGTATATGTTTGGATTACTTACTTTTTCCGGTAACAATATGTGACGGAACCGCCGGTTTCAATGCACCCTGGCAACACGGTCGCCCAATACGTGACACACTACTCGCACTACCCGTATTCGGACATTTTGTTATTGACGCGCGATGTGCAGTAGTACCGCTACTACACGCATCCACCGACGAGGTGGGTGACGAACGTCCACTAGACGCGGGTTTTACTGTACTTTCGCACTCTTTCGAACGTGCACTTTCTGTCTCACTCAATTCCTCGGAACCTTTCGTCACCGATGTGTCACTTGCGTGATACACTTTTTCACTACTTTCACTCATTTTAGGATAAAATTTTTTACACTTTTTTTTTCGCGAAAATCAAAAATTTTTTGGCTTCTTTTGCGCAAGTCTCAACGAACGGAATCAGACGGACACACCTACGATAAAAATGATACGTTTTTGGTTCGAGACATTTCGAAAAGATTTTTGTTAACTCATAAAACGAGCTGCTTACACGCTTATAAAAACAAAATTATTAGGGAAATTTTCCTAATACAGCTTTAAGGCATAAATATATTTTTTTTATAAAATTAGCACCATAAATATTTTAAACGATAATAAGCACTCACTACAAAATTTTGAATTCAAACATATCGAAACTGCATTTCCGTTTCAGACTTGTACTTTTCACCTCGTCACTGGTCACGATATCGCGTATTAAACGAAAAAACTGTTTGAATCTGAAACAAAATAAAAAAATTATTAGAATTACTTTCAAATTTTTCATTAAGGGGAGATTCGCCAAAATTCAAAAAGAAAAAAAAAAAATAAAAAGAAAAAATGAGCTGTGTATAAAAAATGACTTTGAATTCGACACTATGAGATTTTTCCACCTTGATGGTTCCTCACGTTCTAAAATCCCCAGTGCACCAAAATAAAAAAAATCAAGACTTTTCTGAGAATATACAGTCTGTTAATTAAGATCGTGTTCGACCATACTCACAAATGGTAAAAGTTTTTCTCTAAATATTTTGTGAGCAGATTGAGTGAACCTTTGTCTACCACGCACTTTAAAGAAAGATTCAGTTGTTTGTCTTTTGTTAGAATAACAAGTGAAGCACCATGGGTGCCAAATACGCGACACGAATGCCAAATCTGGCATCGTTACATTCGACTGGCCGTCACAGTCGCCCGATACCAATCCGATTAGGTCACATATCGAGTACAAACTTCGAGGAAAACGCATATATACATTTAAAGCAGTTAACTCGCGAGATTCGTCTCAATCTAAAAAATTGAAATCTAAGAAATTCGTCAATTTAACTAAAAGTATGCCTCGAAAATAGCGTCACCACCGGCGATTATCGACGCCGGTGGTGACTGGACACCTTATTAAGCTAATTGCATCGTAGTCCTCATCAAGTGGAACGTATATATCTATTTCAAAATTTTTTTAAATAAATTTTCATATAAATTATTTCGACCACGATCTTACTTAACAGACTGTACATATACAGTTATGGCACTAACTAGGATCTAAGAAAAAAAATAAAAAACTAGCGAGAAATCGTACTTTGAAAATAAATTTTCAAAAATCACCGCTTTTTCTCGACTATAAACAGCCGCCATTTTGAAAATATATTACGGAATCAAAAAAGATCCTAGTTGCTGCCAAGATGACGGTATCGAGGAATAATATGCACTTTGATTTATGTCGATATCTCAAATACTTTTTGAGTTACACGAGAAACCATGCCAAAAAACGTACTTCCGAGAAAAAAGTACTTTTTTTTTTAAATTTAAATTTAAAGTAAAGTGCGTGCACTAAAATGCCCATAAATTTTTGATTTTTCCTTTTTAAAAAAATAAAATTTTAGGAGAATATTTCTAACACCTGAAACTTAAAAATTAAAAATCACAAAGTGATTGAAAAAATTATCCGGATCGGCCGGGAATCGAACCCAGGATCTTCTGGTAACTAGTCAGACGTGCTAACCTCTACACCAACGATCCCATGCTCGGTAAGCGGCCGAGCCGGACACCCATTCAATCACCTATGTGTATTAGTACTCTCTCTGATTCGAGAAACAGTTACAATTTTAATTTCAAATATTATCGAGTGCTTGTGAGACACTACTACGTATGACAAACTTTTGTTTGCATTTCAACACACGCAGTATTGATATGTTCACTAATCGTTCAGCTAAACTGAAACTTTAAGCACTCGATTTCTTTGGTATAGTATGACCAAAAACCACATGTAAATTAAAAATCACAAAGTGATTGAAAAAATTATCCGGATCGGCCGGGAATCGAACCCAGGATCTTCTGGTAACTAGCCAGACGTGCTAACCTCTACACCAACGATCCCATGCTCGGTAAGCGGCCGAGCCGGACACCCAAAGTTTCAGTTTAGCTGAACGATTAGTGAACATATCAATACTGCGTGTGTTGAAATGCAAACAAAAGTTTGTCATACGTAGTAGTGTCTCACAAGCACTCGATAATATTTGAAATTTAAACCTGAAACTTAATTATCAAGAAAAAAAATCGATTTATTTTTTTTTTTTTTAGCTAATCTCACCTTGCAAATTTTTGGAAATGTCTGGAAAAAATTCCGAAAAAGAAAAGTTACTGTTCCAAAAGGCAGATAATAGAACAGATTAAGAAGGTGTCAACGAATAACGAAATAAAGAATACATGTATTTTAGGGTTTTGAAGAAGAGACTCAAATTTAATACATGTCCAACACGCACTTGATATCATTGGCCCGTTTTAGAGATATAAATCAAATAGAAATATTTGTAATTTTTATGTTTTTAGAAAATTTTAACCGGTTACGGCCTTTACTGCCTATGTAAAATTCACACAATGGGACAATTTAATATATAATATTGTTTCAAATTATTATCTAATAATAAAAAAAAACAAAAACATAATGTAGGTATTTTATGTCAAGCAATCTATCAAAATTATCTAAAAGCGTGAACAGTTTTTGTAACTTGCTTTTTTTACGGTAATCATAGTATTTCAAAAAATTTAAAATTTATAGTGTTTCAGTTTTTCAAAATTAAACAATAGAATGAAGTTTTTGTTTAAAGTTTTTCGAAATTATTCTTTTAAGGTAGTTGATCGATAAAACGATTTTTTCAAACGATTTTAACAAAACTTCTCTAGATATTTATTTAATCCAATACCAATAATACGATCCCAAACTGAAAAAAATATTGACCACCCAAATTTTGAAAAAAACGGTTTCAAAGTTTTGTCATTTTAACACGGACTCTTATGGGAAAACTAAATTTTTTTTTTGATTAAAATGAAAACGTGTCAAAGGAATTTGATAAAAATTTAATCTTTATATATAAACAAAAATGAATGTTTGTCTGTATGTCATCGATGAACTCAAAAACTACTGGACCGATTATTATGAAAATTGGTTATACGTATTTTTCCACGGAGAAGGTTTGTATGATATGCTCATTGATGCCACTCGCCACCAGGTGGCGCTGCAGAGTAGCAACTTCTGCCCCGTTCAACCGATTGTCATGAAAATCAGTATGATGATGTATTTTTAATGGGTAAGATGAATATGATATTCGTATTAATGGAAGTTAACACCAGATGACGCGTGGTCCACCCCAAATTTTATTTTTATATTTTTTAGATAATTTTTTTTTTTTAATTTTTCGTAATCGTATGGCGAGCGTATGGCGAGCAAGCATTACATGGAATTAACCTTTTATAGAATTTTGAACTGTTTAGCGAGCGAAGCGAAGCACTTTATTCTCGCGCCTATTTTAAATCCTAAATGATTTAAAATTGGCTAAACTATTTTCAGCTTTATTAGTAAACCGTATGGCGAGCGGAGCGAAGCATTACACGGAATTAACCTTTTATAGAATTTTGAACTGTTTAGCGAGCGAAGCGAAGCACTTTATTCTCGCGCCTATTTTAAATCCTATATGATTTAAAATTGGCTAAACTATTCTATGCTTTATTAGTAAACCGTATGGCGAGCGGAGCGAAGCATTACATTAAATTAACCTTTTATAGAATTTTGAACTGTTTAGCGAGCGAAGCGAAGCCTCACTTTATTCTCGCGCCTATTCTCAATCCCATATGATTTAAAATTGGCTATACTATTTTCAGCTTTATTAGTAAATATTGATTTGATTGTGTCAAAATGATAATAAAAAATTAATTCAATCAATTATAACTACTGAGCCGGGTCAGCTAGTATATTATAAAATACAAAGTTACAAACCATACACGGAGAGAAAAATCCTATAATTTTTGTAGAGAAAATTTCAGAAAAATTACCATGCTCCCCTATAATCCGTGCGCGATCGACGACCAAAATAAAAAATATGTGCTAGCATGGTAAAATTTAATGTGGTGCTAACACAACTTTTATCACACTCTTATGCATGTATATTATAGTTTAATTCTTGTTGTCGCACTCTTTCATTTGCGCATCTGACTCGCGACCTTATGTTGGTTGCACTGTACCTGTAAAAACATGTATACAAAAATGATTGCCAACAATATATTCTAATACATATACTAAAGATAGGTAAATAACAAAAAGATGAATTAAACGATGACATCGTCCTAAGAGAGTGTAAAAGAAACTGACTACTAGCTGTGCTAGCTGCTTGTAACACAGTCTGATAAATCAAGGTGCTTGGTGCGAACTGTCTGACAAAGTTTCTTCCACAGTCCACACCTATGGTTCGCATGTAACTCTGAGTGAGGTACATTTCATTACAGCGTTCCCAACACAACCAACCTTCTTTCTGTTTTTTTTCTTTCTATCATTAACATGTTAGCATGGTAATTTTTTTAATAAAAACAATTAAAAATTATTTTTTTGTCGGTAATGGAACTTTTTACTGTGCTGTTTTACAAATTTTACGGAGATAATATTACGAAAAGAACATTCCATCCTTTAAATTTTTTATGATTAATTATAATCTTTATATTTTTACCTTACAGAATTGAATATGTTCGCCTTTTACACGTCGATTGTAGTGCTGAGCACAGTAATTTTTATAGGAATTTTCTCTCCGTGTATTTAATAAGAAATAAGAGTTATTGACTACGCCGTTTATGAAATATAATTTAAAGACATCATTTTACAACGTTTTTACAACGCTTTTTCAACAATACTCTTATATTGCTGCAACATAAATGCGCGAAAATTAAAAAAAACAAGTGGTATACAAATATAATAACTGAAGAATATTAACACATTATTTAATTTTTTATAAAAGAACGTTTTTTCGCTGGGATATACTTTTGTACCTGACTATCTCCGAGTAATTACGTTATATTTTCCAATTTTTAACGCATCATTTCGAGATTTTGAGTTATTACAATTATTGTTGGACTAGGGCACTAGGTTAATGAAAGACCTTAGCCTTCAAAACAGAAAAAAGTACATTTTTTTTTATTTATATATTCTTGTTAATATTCCAAAAACATACGTTTTTATTAAATTTTTAAGGACATTTTAAAGAATGCAGTACATACCAAATTAGAATATTTTTATTAACTGTTGTATAAAACGAATGCTTGTTACATGTAAATTTTAATTTTTTCAAAATAAATTAATTTTGGAAATGTTTTTTTTTTTTTTTTTTTTTTTTTTTTCAAAAGGACAGGTTAATAAAAATAATAAATTTTGAGGACACTTTCAATTAAATATTTTTTATTTCAGTTGTACATATTTCTTTTAGCGAATTTTTGAATTGAAAATTCAGCTATTACAGTCACTAACATGACACGACTTGAACCCGGGACTATGATAGAAATTTGTTTTAAGGTCCCTAGAAACCGAAAATAATATTCACTAAAATTTATATACTTATACATATATATAAATTTGGTCGTTTGGAATTTAAATGAAATTTATATAGTAATTTCCCGCTATTTTCGTGCTTTACATAACTTCTATTCAAACCAATCCAACACCAATAGTTTTCCGGAAAATCAAAAAAATTAATGTACGGTAAGTGCGGGACAGATGCCGCAGTAACCATAGTTCGTCCGTTGATTGATAGATAGCGCCATTGATGGATTAGATGTTTAAAATAAGTTACTTATTTAAGCTGTACCTATATGGTAACATTTGTGATTAGTCCATCAGTTTAGTAATTATCCAACTTTTTATAATTGGAAAGTAAGTTTATTAACATAATATTTTTTCAAGCATTTAATTCATTAGAATTTAAGAATGTATATTTCATTGTTTTAACGAAAATGAGTTTTGTTATTAATTTAGGTATATTTTAAAAGTACTGTATAAAATTTTAGGTTAGAATTCCGCACTATGCTTGCTATAGCAACATGCGGCATCTATCCAAACAAAAAGGAGAGATGCCGCATTTAAAGTTGGTGTAGATGCCGCATCATATTACATGTTAAAAACAGATTTATATACCTTAATTATGCAATTTTTTCTTTTTTGGACTGTAAATTATGCCACGTAAGTACAAAAGATCCATTAATGGATCAGGAAGAGCTCTCATATTAGTGAAGATAACGAAAATAATGATGATTGCCTGTGTATTGAATGTTTTGAAAAGTACTCAGAAACAAAAAAAAAAAAAGTTGACTGGTTAAGATGTATAAAGTGCCAAAAATGGTTACATATGACATGCATCATGTATGGAGATGTGTGTAAAATGCAAAATTTTTAATATGAACTATGCGACGTCTCACTTTCTTTGATGCGGCATTTCTCCCATAGGTGTGGGAGAGACGCCGCTTTGCAGGCTCTACAAAAATGTTAATTATGAATCCTTTATGACTCAAAATTTAAAATTATTTGTAAATAATTTTAAAGAACAATGTTTACATTTATTGTGTACCAAATTTCAAATCAATTAAATGCATACTTTAGGAATTATCAAGTGTTTTCAAAATGTGCGGTATCTCTCCCGCATTCACCCTATATAATATAAGCTGGTCGAATTATTTTTTTTGTTGATTTTCCGGAAAACTACATGCGTTGGAGAGGTTTGAATGGGAGTTTTCTTGAGCGCGAAAATAGCGCGAAATTCCTATATAAGTTTCATTTAAATATCGTCGTTGGTTTAAATGACCATCTTATAGCGAAAAATTGAAAATGTCGAAATCTAAACCGGCAGGGGTATTTTTAATTTTCACAAAATTTAACGAGGTATTAGCGATACAATTGTACAAAAAAGTAGCTGCTAATTTATTACGCTGATATTTTTTAATTCTTAGGTTTTTTATACTTTCTAATAATATTTTTTTTTTAAATTCAGTTGTATGATTTCTCATTGGTTGTGAGCTGTGACACACAGGCGGACATGATGAAATTTTAACGGGGTTTTGAAAATTCTTTCTTTGGAATCCTAAAATTCAATGCTGCTTCTAACAAATGGTGTTACGAAATTTGTTTTATATGCAATAAATGTTTCTGACTTTAACAATAAATTAATAAAATTAGTAATTACAAATCGTAATTAATTACTTTAACATGCCTACTAAAAAAAACGTAAAAAAGTCAAAAATATTACAAAACGACACTTAATGTCAATCATTTTAAACAAATTTTCATTTAAAAAAAGCAGTCCATATTATATGCTTGTCATTCAATTACTGGCGAAAAAAAATTGTGAAAAATTTAGAAAATTCTTTAAATTTTAAATCCAATAAAAAAAAACTTCCAATCAGAAATAAAATCATTCGAAAATTCAGAATGGAATATCATTCTTATTTCGTCCTAATAATTTATTGTTTTCAAATAAAAACGAACAATTCCAAATTTTTATCAGTCCCTTACCCAGTGGCGGATTTACCCTAAGTGTCGCTCTAGGCTCAGTAAAAAATGCCGCCTCTAAAAAGCTGAAAAAAAAATTTGCCGCCATTTTTGCTGCCCTTCTTAAGAACGTAAGTGACGAGAAAAAAAAACTTCAAATTCAACATTTTGTCGCCCTTTTTGTCCAAATTTGCCGCCGGAGGCTTCAGCCTACTCAGCCACTGCCCCTAGCTGTCAACTTGAACCTACTAGCAGTACTTTTTTGCATTCGTCACCAGATGGCTAAATATTAAGCCACGTCACCGTCTGAAGTGATTTCTCAATAATAATAGAGATAGTACATTTAGGGCAATTGTCAATTGCGTTAATAGTATTTAATGTCATGTTCGACCTTAGATTAATTAATTAATAAAATTTAATTTAATTTAAAAGTAATAAAACATATTTAAATAATGTAAAATAAAATACTATTCTTTAACAGGGGCGCATCAACTACAAATCTGCAGGGGGGGGGGTGGTGTGTTTCAACAAAAAATTAAATAACCAAATATTTTGATAATATAATTCGTTTCAAAAAATTCGATTTTCAAATAAAAAATATCAGTTAGATCACTAAAAATTTTACTTTTTAATATAAATAAAGTAAATGCAAGGAAAATTTATGTAATTTTATGAGGGGTCCACGTACTTTTTGGGAGGTTCGGACCCCTTGGACCACCCGGTTGTTCCGCCCCTGTTCTTTAGACTGGCAAAGGTTTGTATCTTCTTTCTTTAAATGAATAGTAGAATCGCATAGAAGGAATACAGCATACTTTTAAGTACCGTAAATTCAGTCAACATTGCCAAAATTTTCGATTTAAATCTGAATAAAATAATGAGATACTAATCCTAAAAAAAAAGTTATATAACATCAGTATAGGCTGGGTGCGTGATGGCAACGACATCTATAATATACATTTTTCCGGGCTCATTAACGAATATAAATAATGGTAACCGTGGAAATAAATAAATTTAAAATATTTTTAAACAAACCATAAAATCTGAATACAAATGTTTGCTATTTACAATTAATTTTTTTTATAAATAAAATTGAACAATTTGATTTGTTCAGTTTGAACAATAAAATACTGGATGAAGTATAACAGTTATATTAAAAAAGTAATTAAACAATTTTTGACGTTAATATGGATACAATTATCAAGACAGTATTTCCTTCCAACCTCGGACTATGCAGAGGAAAAAGTTGCTGGTGCCGGTGAAGTACGTCAGGGAAATTCGAGAATTAAGAAATGCTGGCATGTCATTTAGTTGAATGTAGAGTCATAAGACAAACATCAATAACTTTAACTCCTTATGAAACATTATTGCATGTGACTATGTGAGTTAAAATACATCAAATATTTTTAATTCTATATTTATGGATTGACATGTAGATGTTAATACTGTTGACAGATAAATAAGGAATGACATATTAGTTGCAACTGCGTTTATAATCAAAGTGATTCAATGTAAATATTTTTATTTAATATTTTTTATTATACTATAAACACATATGAGCCCGTATTAATGCTTGTTTTCTCCACCGCTGCAATCGATTTAATTGTCCCCACCATATACTTCGGACTCTGCCTATAGTAGTTTGTTAGAAAAATCCGTTAGACATTATGAGCTTTTAAATGTTAATTTTTTTTTTTTAACACAGTGTGCTTGTTGTGAATAGGCAAAGTTGTCTGCTTTTACGGTACATATTTGCATAGAAATTTACAATAGATTACAATTATTCGTTAATAGTATTTGTGTTAAGACTACTAATTCGGTTATACTAATTTATAAGGTGTACAAATATAGAATAAAATACGAGTATTAGAGTAGTATACAAAGAAAATCAAACATAACCATTACTCCCGCTTGTTTTCAAAAAGAAATTAATTCTCTATAATCTGCGAGTCCTTGTAACTCCTGACCTAATTTTTTATTTGAAAATCGTCAAATTACTTTTGGTATTTATAACTTGAAATATCCATTTTAAATGTCCTATCAATAAAAACTTTTAACAGTAAAAGGTAATGAACAATTTTATAATTCCGGTTGCTAATAGGTTAATTGGACGACAGTGTATATTTATGAATTATGACTTCAAATAGAACATATGATTTGATATGTCACAAGAATAAAAATAACTGTCAAATAATCCGAAAATCAAAATTATCTTTAACCAAAAATTTGATCCTTAGCAAATTATGCCCCATAAAATAATCAAAAATCATTTTTACAAATCAAATTAGTACCGTGTTATCAATAATTCATAAGTGAAAGCAATTCCTAAATAAAATATGAAATTTTTTTTTTTGACAGAAATTAAATTCGGTAATAATATTAAATTTTTGAAGATCAATTTCAATGTCAGGCAATTAGATAATATTATAATATAGAGGAAAAAAATACAAATCAAAAGTTGTAAATGCTGTTTTTAATTAAACTTACCAAAAAAGGTGATAAATATAAAAAAATTTTTCAATGAAATAGTACACTTTACAGATTGCGAAATTACAATACGTAGTACTTATTCAATATGTCAAAATGAAATATATGTATGTACATCTGGTGATTTGATTATACAGAGACATCTGTTGGGTGAAGGTGTTATTAGAAATAAATAAAATGAATAATCGGTAAGTGTGTATTCTCACTTTCAATACTGAATAGTTTTCTGAATTACATACAATAATTTTTTGTCTACTTTCTAACAGGATTGTAATCATGTAATTAGTGTTTATATAATAATTTTTAATTACAATTACGTAGTAATAAACATAGATGTACACCACATTTTCTTTCTACGAACGTAAGTTATAAAGATGCTATCTAGGCTATCTAGCGACAGTAACTTTCCTGTCAAAAGATGTCTCAACTGTAGAAAATTAGTCAACATAGGCAATATCTGAACAAATCAGTATTACTACTAGTACAAAAATTAAACTGAAAACAAAGTTCAAAGAAATTAAATTTTTAATATATTTGCTAACGATTTACTAAAATTTCCGTCAAGTTGATTAAACTAAACTATTTTGAAAGTAAATTCTGACACTGAAAATTTATCCGGTTAAATATTTTTAAGTCATGCAAAAATAACTAGATGTTAACAAATTGTTTACCAGCATTTCCACCATCACCTCAAGAGAGTCAAAATTATAATCTTTATGCCTCTATGAGTAATAGAAGCATAAAATTATTATGAATCAATGAGTCATAATAGACTATGACTTATAGTTTTATATTTTATGTTTTTACTAAAATTTATAAACTTTAAGACTTTTGCAAATTTTTGTAAATTTCAAAATGTCTATCAATTATTTATTATAACAAATTAAAATTGTGAAATTATTCTTTTCAAAGTCTCTTTCCTTTGTTAATTTTTTTTTTTTTTGTTTAATTTGGAAGTCCTTGAGAAAGGTCATTCTATAAATTATATAAAAAAAAATGGACCTTCAACTGGTAATTAGTAAGGTTTACATAAATTTCGATATATCGGTATGTTATAATTTGTTGATTTTAAACATTCTAGAAGAATTAAAGTTTTTTTATCATTTAAGGTACCATTACAGTGTGACCGGCCGAAAAATAGTCAAATTTCGCAATTTTTCTTCGGATGGATAGGATGGGGGAATGGGGATGAATTTTTTTTACGATTAATACCACTATTTAACAATACAAAAATATTTTTTTTTTTCATTTTTTATTTATCTTTTATAATTATAATTATTTGAAAAAAGTGTCTTTAAACACTTGGTGCTGCTATTGGTGCCGACGATTGCGGCCACAGTTTTCATCTGAGAAAAAAAATCAAATAGATTATTTATCTGTAGATAAGCCGTTATGTTCCTATGGACGTTTTTTTTTTTTGAAATTTGAAAAAATGGCGGCGGTTCGAATAAAAGGCATAAAATTTAGGTCTTATTTTCAACAGTTTTCCGTGTGAAAAAATAGGAAGATTTCAAAAAAAGCTTCCATAGGAACATGGAGAATGGAATAAAGAATATTATTCTGTCAAAATTTCAAACTTATAGCTTGGAAATTTTTCCTCTGAGAGTAGGTACCGTTTTTAAAAAGGGCATTTCGAGACATACGCGTTTCAAGTTTGTCACTTTGTCTCGAGATGGTTTCAAATCATTGTTTCAACAACAATGTGACACTGCACAGTGGTCCAATTTCCAAAAAAAGCGGACAAAAATCAAAAATTACTTTAAGTAAAACAAAAAATGGTATATAAGGATTTTTAAGGTCTCTGATTATGAATTTGATATTATTATTTTGAAAATTCAAAATGGCAGGTCCAAAATGGCGGGTAAAAATAAAAAGATTAGTTTTATTGAAACAAAAAATGGTATATGAAGGTTTTATTATGAATTTGATATTATCACTTTAAAAATTCAAAATGACGGGTCCAAAATGGCGGAAAAAAAAATAAAAAAATTTATTGAAACAAAAAATGGTATATAAAGGTTTTCAGGGTCGGTGATTATGAATATGAAGTGAGACAAGGAAAAACTGAAATTGGTGTAAAAAACGAAGGAGGCACATTGGGGCAAGAATTTTGTTTTTTAAAATAATCTACATACTTCATACTTTGTTGCAGAAAAAGCAAACCATCCAATTCGATCAAACTCAGAACTATTTTTTATAAATAAACACATTAAAAATGTAATATTTCTCTGTAATAAGTACACCTGATAGAAATACTTAATTACCCTTTACCACATATCCATAATTACTTACCTTCATTTTCAACTTCCATCACTTTTGATTTCAAAAACACACTCGCAAACAGAAGTTATTAATGAACAACTAGAAGGTGTATACGAGTCCGGTCCTCAGTTACATAGTTGTGTTTGACCTTCCCTTATCTGGTAATGCAGAGACGGTATAATGGACTGTCGGTTTGTGTCAAGGTGCAGATTTCACTTTTCTCATTTTTGTCCGCTTTTTTTGGAAATTGGACCACTGTGTATTGTGGTAACAACAATTGATCTTATACGTTCACTGGTTGTGGAAAGATTGAATGTAAACTGGTATAACATCCCGCCAAAAGGCGCCAGTCGAACCACAGAGTTTTGTATTTAGACTGAATCCATTGATCCGTGGTCGTAGCGACCGTAATAATTCGAATTTCAATTTGAAATTTTACGAGAACATGCATAACTGTATGTACTTTAAGATAAGACCAAAAAAATTAACTTTTTCAAAATTCTACACTGTGATGATACCTTAATCTTTAACAGAAGGTATTTATTTATTTTATTGAAAAGTGGATAAATTTTGGATGTGTGTCAAAAAAAATTATTTTTAAAAATGTCCAAAAATTATCCACTAATGCTTAAAATGGTGTAATACACCAACGAAATTAAACTACGAACTCACAGTTGAAATTTGTGTGGTAAAACATTGTTTGTACACAGTGCTTCCACCATTCATACGATATATTAAATTTGATGATGTTGTAAAGTTTTAAGTTTAAATTTTAGCGAATTTTCAGAAATGGAATTCAGCTATTACAGCCACTCTCATGCCACGACTTGAAACCGGGACTATGGCGGAAATTTGTTTTGAGGTCCCTAGAAACCGAAAATAAGATTCACTAAAATTTATATATATATATATATATATATATATATATATATATATATATATATATATACATATATATGTATATATGTATATATGTGTCCGCACGATAACTCTCGAACGAAATATCCTAGGTTTACGAAATTTGGTGAAAATGTTGGAAGTCCCAAACCGTTGGATAAGTTCGTTAGCCAAACACGTTCGATGCCAGGAACATGGTTTTTGTTCTTGAAAAAAAAATAGTTTTTTGCCAAAATTTCCACTTATTCAAAAACTTTTGTGGAATTTTTCTACACCATTTAAAAGAGGAGAAAAAATTACATAAAAAAGGTCTTTAAACTATTATTCTGTGCCAACTAGTTTTCGAGAAAAATTAATTTTTATAAACGGTAATTCGCTATGTTATGCAGGATGCTGCGACAGGGATATATATACATATATGAACGTAGGTATTTATACATACTACTTTTGATACTACCTAAAGGAATTTATGTGTGTTGTATATTAGCTTGTATAGTCATACACATACATATGTATATGTTTGTATATTATATGCCTTTTTGTTTAGGATTCCGAAGAAAGTCCTATTTTTAGTGCTCCGAAAAAAATCTCCCGGGACTATAATAGAAATTTGTTTTGAAGTCCCTAGAAACCGAAAATAATATTCACTGAAATTTATATATACATATTATATTTATATTAATTTAGTCCCACACCGTTGGACAAGTTCGTTAGCCAGCCATGGTGGATGCCTGGAACATGGTTTTTTTTGGTCATTTTTCGTGAAAAAAATTAGTTTCTTACCAAAATTTTCTCAAGTTAAAAAATTTTTATTTATACTATTAGAAAGAGGAGGAAAGATTACAGAAAAACGGATTTTTACAAACGGAAATTAGCTATGTTATGCAGGATGCTGCGACAGGGGTATTTAATTTTATAGGTATTTTATGTTTTCATCAAAGATAAAATTTTATTAACTTCATGAATTTTTAGTAAATTGGTTTCAATTTTTTTTTACGAGTTAAGTTTTTAACTCAAGATTTTACCTGCTATTAATTTTTGTTTGGTACATAGAGTAATTTTTAATTTTGGTGCAGTCTAGCTTATGTATGAGTGCTTTGTGTGCTATTGGCGCCACTGATGCGTATATTACGGAATTGTGTATAGTGCCTGCGAAGGTAATGAACTACATAACTGCAGAACACGCGTAATGAGGTGCGTTGTTTTGTTTAGTGTGTACTAATAATAATACGGAATATTTACCTGGTGGTGATACGACTGGATATGAAAGCACTGAAAGGTTATTTAGTTAACTTTTTGTACATATACATGCAGCGCCAATAACCGGCAATATACATACACATACAAGATCCATATGTACACCTATAAGCAGGGCTGAGTAAAGTGCAAACTATAAATGAATAAATCCGAAAGTGAGTTTGTTTGTTTGACTTGCTTTTACGCCTCAACGACGTAACCAATCAACTTGAAACGTTGCACAGACGTAGCTTGCGGAACGGAGACGGTTATAGGCTACTTTTAATCCCGGAAAAACGTTTCATTCCTGAGGGAAATTGTGTTAAATTACAACAGTATTTGAATATTAAAAAACGGATAACTAATTTTAAACGTTGTATATTGTGTTAACAGAAACGACGAAAATGGAGGCAGACTACTTTTGACCCCGGGAGAGTATCTCGATCTCGTGGGAAATCTCATTCCAGGTTTATTCAAGGTTCTTTGAGTTTGTTCGAACTTAGCGTATTGTTAGCAGAAAGAACTTAGCATTGTTAGTTATTATAGTTACAAAAGAAATTTATTAGTAATAACTAACATCTGGTCAACACTGCCAGTTTATGTAAGTATGTAGTTCGTTATCGATAATGTTCGATAACGAAAAGTAGATTTTAACAGTCGCAATATGTTTGGAATACCCACAACTTGCAAATTAAATGGAACGTTTTTTTATATTATTTTATTTTCACACTTGTAATAGAAAATACCTATGTTTTGTGGTCTCGAACAACACGATTTCAAAGAACACGGAACCAATTACATAATCATGTTCTTCGGGGGATTGCTGTACAATACGGTACTTGACTGTATTTAAAATTTGTATCAAATGTTAAATAATTCTATGCATTATCATTACATATGTCCAATTTTAATGATGAAACATAAAAAAATTTGTTAACTATTTAGAAATTTTATTTTGAAAATCGCCATTTTTCAGCAAATATTCAAATTAGTGAAAACGCGCCATTTCTTGAATATGACGTAACAATTTGTAGCTAAATATGTCGATTTTGATAATTTTCATAGGTGAAGTGAAACTGTGTTTTCTTTTGAATATTTCTATTAGCTTATATATATATATATATATATATATAATGTAATAATTATATATATATATATATATATATATATATATATATATATATATATATATATATATATATATATATATATATATATATATATATATATGTAATGTAATAATAATCGGCTAGAATTCTAATAAATACTTGCTTTTACTTTCACATTTTATGAATATAATCAAAGTTTTGAGGTTATAAATACTGACATTGACGTTTAGTTATTTCAAACTGCGACGTCACTATAGTGAGGTGTTTTTCCCGTTTTTTTCTCATTTAAAATTGTAAGGTTATTTTTTTTTGATGATTTTTTATAGAATTTGTCGAAAATAAAAAAAATCACTTAAATGATATGGAAAAACAATGCTTTTAGAATATTTTTGTAACTTCAGTCAAGTATCCTATTACTTTAAATGATTCCCAGCCCTGTCAATATGTGACCGTGTATTTGTATTGGGGATAGTGTGCGCATGTTGTTGTGTTTGTTGTGTTTGGGAAATGAGACAGACATCTGCCGTCTCTGCCGTGCGGTACATTACATGTAGGTAGCGCCAGTAGAGCCGCGACCGTTGTTGAGTATGGAGGAGGAATTACGTTGTCCGGTGTGTAAACAATTCTACAATAATCCAGTCCTATTGCCATGCTATCATGCGTTGTGTTTAAATTGTGCGGTGCATCTACAACAACCGGCAGCGGCAGCGGCCTCGGCGGTAGCGGCGGCACAGCAACCGGCACCGGTTGCCGCCGGCACGTCCAGCACAGCGGCGTCTGAACCCGCGGAGAGTGTTGCGTCCAGCAGTTCCGCCGAGCCGGGCGACTATCAGGAAGTTGATAAACTGTCGATTGTCAGTGAAACGGACAGTGGTGTGGTGTGTACGTCACGACCCAACAGTTACGTGGGCACACCAAACTTACAGGGCCTCCTGTTCCCCCCGTTGGCCACCAGCGCCCTATCGCTCGCCTGCCCCGTTTGCCAGAAATTGGTGTATTTTGACGAGAACGGTGCACACAATTTACCCAAGTATCGCGTGATGCAAAATATTGTTGACAAGTACAGTGAGAGTAGAAATTTATCGCTCAAGTGTCAGATGTGTGAGTGTGAACCGGCCCGTGACGCCACGGTGATGTGCGAACAATGCGAGGTGCTCTACTGTGACACGTGCCGCGAGTCATGCCATCCCAGTCGGGGACCGCTCGCCAAACACTCGCTACAGGAGCCGACGCGCGGCAGCATTCAACGCGCGGCCCACGGAGCCCGTGGACGTGACGGGCACTGTGCCGAACACGACGAGGAACCGTTGTCCATGTACTGTATGGTGTGCAAGGTGCCGGTGTGTGCCGCGTGTTTACACGACACCCGGCACACGTCGCACGACGTGCAAGCGATCAATTCCATGTGCAAATTGCAAAAGGTAATTAGAGGTCATCATCTTCATCTCTGCCTATCGCTTATTAACACTGTGGTAATATTTTTAGGGTTCTGAGGAAAGAAATTTGGAATTTTTTTTATCTTTTTGAGATACTTTACCGTATTGAAAATTCGGAATAAACCTTTTTTTCCTATACCTATCCCATTGTGTAGAATAAGTTTAGAAAACGTACTTAAAATAAAGAAGTTGACATCCTTTTTACCATTTTTATTTTTGAACCCCTAAAGATACCCAAAACCTATGTACTAGCATTTGCTAAGAACACTCAAATAAAATTATCTGAATTGTCGGTATTGAAAATTCGGACTAAAATTTTTTCCTATATCTATCCCATTGTGTGGAATAAGTTTAGAAAAGGTAGGTACTTAAAATGAAGAAGTTGAGGTCCCTTTTACTATTTTTCAATTTTGAACCCCTACAGATACCCAAAAACTACTAGCATTTGTTAAGAACACTCAAATAAAATTATCTGAATTGTCGATATTGAAAATTCGCACTAAAATTTTTTCCTATAACTATCCGATTGTGTAGAATAAGTTTAGAAAAGGTACTTAAAATAAAGAAATTGAGATCCCTGTTACCATTTTTCATTTTTGAACCCCTACAGATACCCAAAAACTACTAGCATTTGCTAAGAACACTCAAATAAAATTATTTGAATTGTCGATATTGAAAATTCCGAATAAACATTTTTTCCTATACTTATCCTATTGTGTAGAATAAGTTTAGAAAATGTATTGAAAGTAAAGAAGTTGAGGTCCGTTTTACCATTTTTTTCATTTTTAACTCCGTTTTTGAAATATTGAGTCCCATCCTACAGATACCCAAAAATATAGATACCAGCATTTGCTAAGAACACTCAAATAGTTAATTATTTTGTCAATTATCTGTAAATTTTCAAAAATTCAAAAAGAAATTTTAAGTAAAAAGAAATTTTGTGTCAAGATATGTTTCGATATTAGAAAATATTTCTAAAACTAAGAGACAAATATTGTGAAAATGGATAAAAATTTTCATTTTTCTTAGATAACCCCGGAAATAATGTACCTTGTCGTGGGTGATATCATTTGAAAAATCGTTTAAAGTAAAATTGAGGTTCTTTTTATTATCGAATTATTACGTAACTGGCCCTCAAGTAACATCGAATGTAATTATCTAATTGTAAATATCCTCAAATACCCTATATAGCCTATATTTTATCTCAAAATCTGTATAAGAAGTTCTAGCCACTGAGAAATTTTGACTTACTATGAATCTAACACGAATTTTTGTCATAAGTAATTGTGGCTCTAAAGTAACACATATGCAAGTAAATTGTTGAATATATTTATCTAAATGTATACTTAAATGCCCTATATTTTATCCCAAAAGCTGTAAGAATTTGTAGCCATTGAGAAACTTGGACTTAATATGAATCCAACACGGATTTGGCATATTTTTAGCATTGTTTCTGATTTCAGTTCCAAATCAGAACAAAATATTTCTAACACTATCACTTTTTTCGTTAGTATTCATCATTGTTTCTTTAATTAAATCATTTTGTTTGAATAATTTTACATATTTTTTTACTACTAGTGTAAAAACAATAAGTGTTAAAAGAATTCTATCCTATAATTTACATAAGTATTGTATAATATGTATAATTTAAAACAAACATACTAAAAACGGATAATTTGTAAAGATGCTTTATTATGTGAGTTGCTATTATTTAACAGCACAAAAAAATCTGAAAATAATTATGTTACAAATTACGTTAATGCACGTATTCAGGTACGTTTAGGATCAAAATGATGTTTAGTGTTCAAAAAATTTAAATCTCTATTTAACGTAGTTGTTCGGCGATAGTGAGGTACAAAAGTATATCTAAGCGAAAAAATTTTCTTTTATCAAAAATTAAAAATAATGTCTATGTCAAAGTTATTATATATACCACTTGTTTTCTTGAAGTTTCGCGCACTTATGTTGTAACAATATAAAAGTATTGTTGAAAAAGCGTTGTAAAAACGTTGTAAAATGATGTTTATAAATTATATTTAAAAAACGGCGTAGTGAATAATTTTTATTTCTTATTAAATATGGTTTGTGTAACTTTGTATTTTATATTAAATTTTTATCAAATTGCTTTGATACGTTTTTATTTCATTACAAAAAAGAGTTTTCCCCATAAGAGCCCGGGGTGTTAAAATTACTAAAATTTTGAAATCGTTTTTCTCAAAATTGGGGTTGTCAATTTTTTTTTTTTTTTTTGGTAAGGGCTCGTATTATTGGTATTGAATTAAATAAATATCTAGAGAAGTTTCGTTAAAATTCTTTGAAAAAATCGTTTTGTCGACCAACCACCTTAAAAGAACGACTTAAACTGAAAAATTTTGATCTAAAATAGGGAAGCTGATTAAATTATGATAACTTGGGTATGAGCTTTTCAATTTTGTTATAAAAATGAGCCAATTTATTTTATAAACCTGACTGATCCAACATAAGACAGGTTTCTAGTGATTCTATTTGTTTAATTTCAGTAAAAATGAAAAGATCGACTTTGAACACCTTAATGACCGTTTTTTTAAAAAAAAATGGTCATTAAAAGGCAGAATGTGAATCAAAATCTAGAGAATGTAGGAAACTTAAACATTAACTATAGTAACTTTTTTTGATAAAAATACTTTTTAATGGTTTTTAAGCATTTTAAACAATACATTGCATAAGAATATAAGTTATTGCATCATTTATTTTTTTTACAGATGTATTTTTCACAATTTTTATAATATTATAATAAAAATGAAATAAAATGTTCCCACGTGTAAATTAATACTTTATCTTATTTAGAGAAGCAACTTCTAAGCAAATGGTGTGGTTTTGAGCGTTCTGAGTTATGTATTTTCGATGAAACTTTTTTTATGCGGTCCCGATCCACTGCATAAAATTTTTTTTTTACAATCTGGACCGAAATAAACGTTTTATGGGTCATACACAATCAATAAAATAAGGAATAAGAAATAAGGAATAAGAAGTATGCCATCTAGTGACGTTGAATGGAACTCTAATGAAATAAGAAATAAGGAAAAAGAAATAAGAAATAAGGAGTATCATAAGAAATAAGGAGTTCATAAGTAATCATGAACGTTACTTTTTCATGAATTTTGATGTAAAAAAATACCTAAATACATATACCTATGAGCAGTTAAGTTAAAGTTTCATTCAACGTCACTAGATGGCATACTTCTTATTCCTTATTTCTTATTCCTTATTTCATTGATTGTGTATTAAGCCTTATAACGGGTGGTTAAATTGTAAGGGCCGATGTTGAATGTGAACCACACCTAAACGTCAAGTTTTTTTCTGCATTTCATTTGACATTTCTCAATTTCAGACTAACTCAATTTGAACCATGGAAAGATACACAATCGAGCAACGTGTTAAAGTTATTCAGGCTTATTATGAAAATGGGCGTTCAAACCAAAATGCATATCGTGCACTTCGTGATTTTTTCGGTCAATTTAATCGTCCAAATGTGCGTACAATCGGAAAAATCGTGCAAAAATTTGAGAAAACTGGGTCTGTAGGAGATGTAAAAACACCAGTGCATGCTCGTACAGCTCGTACTGCAGAAAATATTGCTGCTGTTCGCGATAGTGTGGCTGAAGAGCCGTCCACCTCAACTCGTCGTCGTGCCCAACAATTGCACCTCTCACGCTCGTCGTTGATGAACATTATGCATAAAGACTTACATTTACACGCTTACAAGGTGCAATTGACTCAAGAACTAAAGCCTCTTGACCATACCAAACGTCGTCAGTGGTCAGAATGGTGGCAAGAAATGGCAACAGTGGATGATCAATTTTCGAAGAAAATCATCTTCAGTGATGAGGCACATTTTCACCTCAGTGGATTCGTCAATAAGCAGAATTGCCGCATTTGGGCGAATGATAATCCAAGAGTGATTGTCGAAAAACCAATGTACCCACAAAGAGTGACTGTTTGGTGCGGTTTATGGGCTGGCGGCATCATCGGGCCGTATTTTTTCCAAAATGAGGCCGGTCAGGCAGTTACTGTGAATGGTGTTCGCTATCGTGAGATGATAACGAACTTTTTATGGCCCGAATTGGAAGATATGGATGTGGACGATATGTGGTTCCAACAGGATGGTGCCACTTGCCACACAGCCAACGAAACAATGGCTCTTTTGCGCGACAAATTCAATGGCCGTGTTATCTCACGTGGTGGCGATGTCAATTGGCCGCCAAGATCATGTGATTTGACACCGTTGGACTTCTTTCTTTGGGGTTATTTGAAAGAAAAGGTGTACGTCGATAAGCCAGCAACAATTCAAGAGCTAAAGAATGAGATAATTCGGCACATTAACGGCATAGAACCTCAATTATGCCTCAGCGTCATCGAAAATTTGGACCATCGGATGGAGGTGTGCCGCCGAGGTCGTGGCGGCCATTTGGCCGATATTTTGTTCCATACATAATTGAACCATACTATATTATCATAATAAAAAGAAATGACAATAATTTCCTAAATAATTTGTGTTTTATTCAAAATCAACATCGGCCCTTAAAATTTAACCACCCTTTAGTTATTTATGATATTTTTGAATATATTTCTTTTGTGCGATTTTTTATGCAGTCCCTATCCACCACACAAAAATAGTTTTACCTGTATTGTGGACATTAGTATTTAATTCAAATCAAGGCAAGAACACATTACAGTACACTTCAAAAACTATCCTAACACCATACTTAAACATTATATTACTCCCAATTATACATTTTATAGAATTAGACATAAAATTGAATATTGTATTTCATATACGTATAGACAGAGTAATTAACTAGTTTTTTTTTATGATGATGATTAATTAAGCTACACGAGAGTTAAACAGACAGACAGACAGATAGACAGACCGGATGGCCATATGTGGCATTTTCATTTATGTATATATTTAGTCGGGTCGGCGCAAGTGGCGTTTGAATCTGTTTTGTAACATTCTACACATTAATTTAAATCATTTTAATGTACAAACAACTTTTTCTTTTTAAAAATCACCGTATGCACTTTAAAATTTTGATTTAAGGACGGGTTAGGGGAGACCGGAGGGGGTACTGATTGAAGTTTGGTCTTAATTGAAATTATGTAACTAACCAGTGGCGTTAGTAAAAAAAATATTGATGCATTTTTTTTGTTTTATATGGTTTAAGTAACTTTCTATTTTTAGTTTGTTGTTTAGTATTGCATTTGCAATTTTAATTTGTTGTAGTAAAGTGATCATTATAATATGTAGATGGTTGAATCTATGTATGTCATGGTTTAGCGGGGGTTTGTCATGGTCAGTGTTATCGTTTGTAGGGTTTCGTAAAAGGAAAGCATAAAAGACTGGCTCGGATGCAAAATATGACGTATTTACAGCAGTTCCAGCCGCTAATCTTGCTTAATTATTGAATGTTAGCGTGAAATTGTATTATTACGTGATGAAATGAGTTCAAATGTATTTTATTAATATGAATTAACCCATTTGATGCTAAATGGTGCATACGCAATTGCCTTGATTATGAGTTAGTTGAATATTTTGAATAATTTCAGTTTGACATTCACATTTTCTGAATCATTTTGGTTGTAAAAAAACTAAAAAAATGTTCATAACTGTAGGAACTGGTAGGAGCGCTGGGTAATACGTTCTAAATACTCAATAGAGATCACTTTCGTTCAGGGTTGCTTCGTCCTTGAACAAAATAAGATCGAGACAGTCCAAGGGAAAAGTTAAAAATCCAGATTTTGTGAAATATTTATTTATTTATTTGTTTATTAAAATGGGGGGGGGGGGGTCAGTTTGGTTAAAAAAAAGTTTTATTTAATATATTGAATGAGATATTATTTAAGGGGGTATTCTAGTCTAGAGGCTCAATTTTGAGGTGATTTTACGCGTCTAATAAAAAAAAAACAGTACACATTTTTACTATCCATTTTTTTAACAGTTTTTTTTATTGATATTTGTATTAAGGGGAGGTTTACTTGAGAGTCGTTAAAAAAAAAATCGATTTTTTTTTTTACAGAAATTGGTAGCTAATTATGTATAGCATATGTTCGCAAAGTGATTTTGCTGAAAGTAATTTAAGGGAAGGTTTACTTAAGATTTGATAAAAAAAATCGTTTTTTTTTTTGCCGAAATTGATAGCAAATTATATGTAGAATATGTTCCCAAAGTGATTTTACTGAAAATAATTTTAAAAAAAAAAAGATTCTTGCACATTAACCGAATCCAGCTTTTTATAAAAAAAAAAATTCAAAAAACGTAGTTCACGCAATAATGAGTATTAAATATAAAATTTTGAAAATACGTTTCTTTATATATATTTTATAATATCTTGGAACTACATTTTTGGAACTGGTGGACACGATAACTCAAAAACTATTCGATGGATCCTTTTTTTTAATTTTCTTATTTTAAAGATAATTGAATTCTTCGGCACCTCTACCTAAGTTCGATACACTTTCAATATTTTTTTTTATTTTTAAATTTACTTTAAAGAGCGAAAAATAAGACAAAAATCGTAATCAAAAGTTCAAACATCCGCCATTTTTTTTTCTTTCTGCAGTTTATTGATATTATAGGTAGAGGTGCCGGTACTCTTCATATATTTTATAAATCTTTTTTGGTTTTGGATTTCGGTGGTTTATTACCGGCGCTAGGATGTCCACCAACAAGGCATTGGATTTTCGGATCGTCACACTGCACTATCTATAAAATGGACACTTTTTTTATATTTTTCCTTGAAAAATTTTTCTTGTGTAGTTTAATTCTTAATAAATACGTACACAAAACTTGAAATTGATATTTACTTCCGTTCTTGAGAAAAAAATTCTAGAAAAATACATAATTTTTAAGGACTCTCGAGTAAACCTCCCCTTAAGTATAAAAATGTATAACAATTTAAAAAAATCCAAAATTGAAATCGGTACAGGCCGGCAAAACGGGGACTCAAAAAAAAGGTGTGTCCTGGTTGACGTGATTCCGACCCTCCTGGTGATCTGAAACATAAAATTTTAGTTAATTCTTAATAAACAAGGATGTAGAATTAGTTGGACGTAGCCGATCTGAAAAAATAAATTTTTTTCACAAAATGGCGTCCATTTAAAAAGAAAAATCATTTTTTCGCCTCCTTTTTTCAATTCTGGAAATTTTTTAAAAATAGTAAAAAAAAATTCCAAAAACCCCTACGTCGGACCAATTTTGATAGTATTAAGAAGGTCTGTACCAAATTTCAAGTAAATCGGTGCATTAGAACTTGAGATATCATGTCAACCGTACCTATCGAAAAAAATAGTTTCGAGTAATTTACATTAAAAATTCGAATTTAACACTGAAAAGATACACAGTACGCGAGGAAAAAATAACCATAACTCTGAAAATAATTCGAATTTCCGTAAATCCTTTTAGAGGCTTATTCTTAAAAGTCTAAACTTTAAAAATACGAAAAAAAAGAAAAATCGATTTTTTCGAATTTCTAGACTAGAATACCCGCTTAAGTTTAATTTTTTAAAAAAAATTAAGCTTTTAGGACCCGTACTTTGTGAGGAACGAAATCAAATTTCAAAATTCGGGGCACGTTTTGACCACCCCTGGAGTCATCCTCTACTGTAAAACCTAAAATTTTTAATTGTTGTGAGTTTTGTAAATCCTTTTCTATTCTTTAAAAAAGTCTATAGAAAAATATTTTTGACACTGCTTAGACTATAATTTTCTGAGTTGAAGAAAAGAAAACGCCGATTAAGTTATGCGTCAATATACGTCATCAATTCATGGTATGCAAATAGCTAATAAATTCTAATAGTCGACTTTCCATGTCGAACTAATTATTTGCAAAATAAAAAAAAAAGTTTGACCGGAAAATCCCTACTTACCGGAATTTATTAATACATTCTATCCCGCATAGATATGCTTGTAAAATAGCTTGATATGCAAATAATATATGATAATAATTAAACCACATCACATAAAATATGGAATGACGTTAATGTACCCAACTTATAAAAGTATTAATGTATGCATGTATGTACAGTGAGAGACATAGCAATAACAACACCGACAAAACTTGGATACAGGTAAATTATAAGATAATGGCAAAATATAATTCATAGACTAACCCTCAAAATACTCTCAAAATTTGAGTGAAATGAGACTAGTAGCCAGAAATATATCGCCATTTAATGGGACATCATGGTAGCGCCGTGGGTACTAGAGATGTCGATTTTAAATCGATTAATCGAAAATCGCTTAAAAAATCGATTCTTTTTTCGTTTTTTTTTCATTGGAATCGATTCATGAATCGATTATTAAAAGTAAGAGATCGATAACCGATTTTTTCCAAAAATAACTTCATTTTAATAGTAATTCTACAAAGAAACATGTGTTAAAATGAAACACCAAAAACTCTATATTGTTAATTGTCACTTTTTACTCGTTATATCAACGAACCCCTCCTATGGCTCTATATAAGTCAGACTATTAATATAAAAGGAAGGAAGAGACCACCTATCTGTGCAAACGACGATCCCTTTCCCACAAAAGCGACTTATTTAGAAAACATTTTTTTGTCAATTTGTTTGAAATTTTTGAATAAACTTGGTTCAATTCGTGGTATTCGTCCTACATATTCAATTGCTTTATTTGATATAATTATAATTGAAAAGTTATTTCTCATTCATCGCCTTTACAAATATAATACCTTACAAGGCGTTTTTACACGATATTACCGATATTACCTATGTACTATCAAGTAAGTCCCTTAAACAAAAATTATCAACTAATTTTATTAAACTTTTCAAAATTTCGATTTTTAGATCGATCTTACAGGATCGATTTTTTTTTTAGCCGATTTTTTTTAATCGATTTTTTTGATTTCGATACCATTACTATGATTGCGATGAAATTCGTCAGGAACCATCCAGTAACCAAACTGCATAATTTCTGAAAATCTCATTAAAAATAATCGAATAGTTCAAAAGTTATACCACCTGGTGCGAACTACTATCTAAATAGAATGTCACGGTAGCGGCGTCACTAGCGTTACTTCGATTGCGATGAAATTCGTTGGAAAATTTCATTAAAAACAATCGAATAGTTCAGAAGTTATGCCACCTGGTGCAATTTGGCGACACACAGACGGGTACACCAAATCAAAATTGTTCAGGAAACTGATTTTGGGGGAAAAAATTTTTATATTTCAAAAGTGATCACAGTGCTTCCGCTACTTTAGTAGTCTCGGAAGCAAAATATAACAGATATGTGAAAGGTATTTTTATAATTGGTGTCCCGCAGTTGTTTTGACACGTACTGTACCTACATGGATGGTATTATAATATGATTTTAATAACTATTATCGCTGCATATGTAAACCCATATGAATGTAATATGGTTATTATAATGTATGAATGAATATACGTATATGCAAAAAGTGGACTGCCTATGGAAACAACTGTTCTCATTATATTTATGTGCATGTGTCGTTAAGTTTGTGCTTCATTTACATCATAATTAACACACTTCACGCGACATGTAACCGATTAAAATCGAATTATTCCCGTTGAGGTATAATGTACCCGGGATTTCATAGGAATTTATGAAGAAATTTTTTCAAAAAAAAATTTTTTTGTTAAGCTGAAGCGATTCGCCAAAAAAGCATCAAAAATCGACCTTTTTTTATTACCCTAAAACATTCTAGACCCGGACACTTTTTTACATTTTTTGGTATGATTTTATGTTTATACATGTTTCCTTCATATATATCACCAATAAAAGTATTACCATTAGAAAGAGAGTATATTATTTGTTATATTCCTGACCCATTTGTTTCATTATAAGTAAAAATAAAAAAAAATAAAAAAATAATAATAATTGGTAAGTGTCCGGGTCTACACCCCAAATCCGTCTTGACCCGGACACTTACTTAGATAATGTAATAACATGCAAACTAATCTCTTCCGTCGGGGTTAGGACAGGGTTTTATATCGTCTGATGTCTTTGAACCTGTCAAAGGCTTCAAAACATTTTGTGGAAAGGGAAAGGGGTCAATGCATAGTATGCCTCTCTACGAAGTAAACATGCGATATGACACCAGAAGGAGGCATAAACCGCGTAATACTGGCGGGAATATAACGTATGGATAGTGGAAGTTACAGCCAGTGCGAATCGCGGCCATAGTGTAATAAACTGATGTGTCCGGGTCTAAACGGATAAATGTATATAGCATGTATTTTTTATATATACATCGAATATAACTTCAAACATTATTAAATGATGCGCGATAAAATTCTGAACACATACGTATCAAAATTAAAACAATATGACAATTATGACGAAAATTACATGTTTAAGTTAGACACACATTTTATTTCTTTGAAAAACTGGAGAATAGTAATTCTGTAAAATGAGATACTAAAAGTTGAAATCCGTAGTTTTTATTGGTACAGCTGTTTAGAGGATGTTTTTCTCTCTCTAATGACGTCAAGAACAATTGTTTATTGTTGCAGGTTAATGTAGAAATTATTTACTTTGAAGATTGGTGTAAAGTGTCCGGGTCTAGACCCCTGTCCGGGTTTAGACGGTTTTACGGTATTATTTTTTTTTATACAAATAAATATTTTATTAAAAAGCTAAATATACTATACAAAACATTGTTTCTATATGTCTTGAGATTACAGAAAAAAATTTTTTTGCGTAATATGTGCACATACTCAAAATTGTTTTTCTATTTTTCCGTGGGAATGAGACATTTTCCCGGAGTAAAAAGTATCTTAGATGTTGATGCAGGTAATAAGTTATCATCACACCAAATTTCATTAAAATCCGTTCAATAGTTTTTGCATAATATGTACACATGCTCAAAATGGTTTTTCTATTTTCCCCCTGAGAATGAGCTATTTTCCCGGAGTAAAAAGTATCTTAGATGTTGACCCAGGTAATAAGTTATCATCATATAAAATTTCATTAAAATCCGTCCAGTAGTTTTTGCGTGATGCGTGAACAGACAGACAAACAAAAATTTTACAAATCGCTGTTTTGATACCTACATCGATAACTATTTACAGTACCAGTACAATTTTCAAAAAATATTCCATGTACAGAAATGGTCTCGTTACATTTTTATTATATGTATAGAATATAGATGTGTGCGTTATCAAGACCGAATATTAATTAGTGTCGTGGAATCGTGTAGAACAAACGATTCATGACTTAAACGACGAAGACTGTGGTTATCAGTTTTTTTTTTTTTCAATAAAAATGAATAATATGCGAATGTTAATATTGATACAGACACAAATTGATATGTGCTTCATTTAATTACTTAATAAAAAAAAATCTAATTAATAACTTGTCTGGATTGTTTCTTTGCATGGATTTATTTAATTAAAACTATGAATGCAGATGACTACTTCATGAATTGCCCTTAAGCACTCTTAAAATAAGAACTAATAAGTTATACTATTGACTTAAGTATTCATATTATTTAAATACCACTGATAATGTTTTATTATTAACAGTATTATGTTTACTTTGAAGTAAATATTAAACTATCCGTTTTAATTCAACAGTAGAAAGCTAATATTGTTCTCTGTGGTATATTAATTGAGTTCTGTGCGACGTTATCAACTAAAATATTTAAGGTAGTTACCGCGACATTCAACTTTTCGACAGAATAGTTTCAAATTTTAATAGTATAAAGAAGAATACTATATCTGACTGTCCTTGTAATTTGGGAAAGATTGATCGCTTCTGAGTTAAGATAATTAGGGTTAAAGTTTGTATCTACTCCATGTATTAGATCTGAAAATTCTGACTACGTACCCTTATTTTGTATTTAACAATATAATGACTCGATAAAATTCAATAAAAAACTGGGGAAAGAAAGATTAATAAGTTCTGAATGTAAAGAAAAAATTGAATTATTTGTTGATCGTTTTCAATTGAAGATATCATCAGAGAAATTATAGTATTTTAATAAATACACCAATTTCAAGCACCTGAACCGAAGCAGTCTGGCAACTCTGTCTATTAAATAACTGGTTTATTCGTATTTGTTGTTTAAACAATACTGAAAATTTATGAATAGCATATTTTGACCTTTTACCACTTACGTAGCGAAAACGGTGATAGATACATTAAAAAGTCCGCGAGGGCACCTGTCTGTCTCGTATAGGTGAAAAAATAAAGCAATCCAAACGCATATGCATACCACTTAATATGTTTGTTGGGCAAATAACATTGATGTCAAAGCATTTATTATAAAAAACTTTGATAGTATAAGTGTGTATATGCACAGACTATGTTTGAATGTATGATTACACGTTCGTATGAAAGATAGTATGCATCAACATCTATCCATTAATACATACAATAATGGCATAAAGTAAGTTTGATTTGCAATTTTTTCTACTAGCATGTCACACGGTAACTACCTTAATAAAAGTCGTCGAATGAGTGTTGACAACGCATTAAGTCAAGATTTCGCAGTAGTCAGTGGCAATTTTAGCGGGTAAGTCGAGTAGGCCCGAGCCTACTCAAAAATTTTGAAAAAATGAAAAAAGAAGTAAGAAAATTCTTTAATTCTCAGTAGATTTCTTTTAGCCTGCAATCATTTCCGCCATTGATTGGGAATACCATTAGGTCGTGTAATATGAAATGTCGTTTTCCGACCACGTGACCGACGATTATTTTTTGAAAAGTTGTCTAGGACAAACGGGAATCAAAGAAATTTCATTTTGAAGCTCTTAAGCAACTTCCAAGGAATTTGTGAGGTTTTAAGCGTTTTAAGTTGTGTATTTTCTATGAATTAGAAATCACAAAGTGATTGAAAAAATTATCCGGATCGGCCGGGAATCGAACCCAGGATCTCCCGGTAACTAGCCAGGTATCTTCGCCATTAGATCAACGATCCTGTGCTTGACAGCCACCCGAGCCACTCAACCACTTATGTGTATTAGTACTTTCTCTAATGCGAGAAACAGTTCCAACTTTTTTTTGCATTTAATACTGCGTGTGTTTAAATGCGAACAAAAGTTTGTCATACGTAGTAATGTTTCACAAGCACTCGACAATATTTGAAATTGAAAAATTATTTTCTATGAAACTTTTTTTATGCGGTCCCGATCCAATTTACAATTTGGAGCGAACTTTACTTTTTATAGCTATTTATAAAGTTTCTGAATATTTTTTTGTGCAATTTTTTTTATGCGGTCCCTATCCACCCCATAAAAAAAAGTTTTAACTGTACATACAAAACCATATATAAAGCTTACAAAATATTTTTCTTCGGAACCCTTCGAAAAATTTATACACATATTCTTTTTTGTATTGAAACGATAAAATCTGATATTAGATTTTTGTATTTGAGAAATTTTCTAATATTCCTTGAAATTTTTCGTCTTAAAGAAGTTTTTAAATAAAATTTTTTATTTATTACAATATCAAATATTAGAGAATTGTCGAGGAAACTGCACTAGGTTGTGCATTATTGAAAAATATCAAATAATATAAAAATTCTGTCATAAATAAATATATACATGGTGGGGCGTGTAGAGTATCAAAGGAAAGTAGAGATGATCTAAATTATTTGAAAGATTCTTGGTGGGGAAGTTTCACTTCTAGCATGTAGTTTGTTTGTTTCGTGTTTTTCATGTTGTGTTTTTTCTGACCAATCGAAATAATCAAAATTTTCTATCGAACTCTACGCTTTTTTTTTAATACTCTACGAGTTTAAAACGAAAATATACGGTCTGATAGTATATTATTAGAGAATGGAGCATACAGGTAAAAGTTTCGCTTAAATTGGTATTTTATTATATTTGAATACTTATTGATATTTTCTGGTACATATATGCATCGATATTTGCGTACAGCTGAGTTTTTATGGGACACAATATTACTACACTGGCAACTAACTGCGCAGTGGGGGGAGGGCGAGGGAAAATATTGGGACTTATTATTATTGCTGCTTTTGTCTATTGCATATTTTTGTTGAACCAAAGCAATAATTTCAATATTGAATACGTATGGTAAATACTGTTTTTGTGTTGGAATTCATTTTTCCGAGAAAAAAATAGTTTCTTTCATTGAAAAGTTCAATATTTTGCAAATGAGGCTTAAATATCTGAATCTTAACTTATGAAAGGGGACAATTTTGTATATATTCCAGTATTTCCATTAATAATAATTTGGGCTTGAATTTTTGCTGGAGGGTGTTTTCTAATACTGAAGCATACATCGATGTAAAATTTCATTTATTTGGGACCATTTTCTCAACCGTAAATTAATTTATAAATTTTTGTTATCGACGCACGATAGTAATCAGTTTTACTTGCCCCTGAATTCAGGCAATCAACACTGCGTTGTCAAGTGTCCCAATACCTACTGATGATCTACTATATTTAAGGAATAATTTTGTAAATTTTCCGGTATTTCTCTTAACGAACTGGGCTTGAATTTCTGGAGGGTGTTTTGTGAATTTCTGAAGCATACCTACCTCAGTGTAAAATTTCATTTATTTGGGACCATTTTCTTAATCGTAAATTACTTTTACGACTGAATCATAAAAGCCTATTTTATTGCATTGCTATGAGATATGAAAAGTAGTACTTTTTGGCACTAGTTGCATAATGAAAAGCAAAAAGCACAAGTGCCATAAAGAGTAGTCTACTTATGTAAATTAAAAATCACAAAGTGATTGAAAAAATTATCCGGATCGGCCGGGAATCGAACCCAGGATCTCCTGGTAAATAGCCAGGTGTGCTATCCATTACAACACCGGTCCTTTGCTCGACAGGCGTCCGATACAGACAACATTCAACCACCTATGTGTATATACTCTCTATAATGCGAGAAGCAGTTACAATTTTTCAATTTCAAATATTGAAAATCAAATAGTCTACTTGATAAATTTTATTTTCAATTTTACAACAAACAAAAAACACTAATTTTAAGTATTTGTATACCATATTTACAAATATTTATATAATTAATATTAATTACACAATCTGAACTATTATTAATATTTATTCCAGGCAATTTCCTCCTCTTTCTTTAAATATTAATAATTTTTATTGAGAAATCTTCTAAAAATGTCGCAGTATTATATTAACATCAGATGACAGATACTCAAAACCAAAGCATGCTTTAACATAAATAAATTTTTCTATGTCAACTATATATATGTAGAATAATTTTTTTGATTTAAAGTGTAGACGCCAGGTTTACAAGTTCGATTTTTATCGATATTTAGTAATTTTAGCAGTCGTACATAAAGCTTTTTATGCAACTTGTATATAATTTGACTTTATGAACTTGCCTTTTTTTTATTGGCCTCGCGTTGCATAAATAGCTATTATGAATTTTTGTTATTGAAGCACGATAGTAATCACTTTTACTTGCCCCTGAATTTAGGCAATCGTCACTACGTTGCCAAGTGCCCCAGTATACCTATTGATTTTCTATTGTATTTAACAAAAAACTTTTGATTTGCTATGACAAATTTTTTTCTACCATTTATTACAATAAAAATGCATCAGAAAAGAACGTCGTCAAACGTGGGTTAATTTAGAAAATTTCCTGTCATATTTCTCGATTTCCTTCCGCCCATATTCAATAACGTCTCTTCCACTATAACCGTCATCTATAATATTGTGACATGTCAAAAAAAAAATGGTAGCAGAGAAAAAAAAACAGAATTCAAACACAATAATAATATTTTGAAATCATCATCCATCTCTCTCTTGTACACTATCATACACGTATATACTATCCCTTTCTAACCGAAGAATAATATTATCGAATGCGAAGAAATATGGAACGTACGATCTATTTTTATTATTGAATATTATTATTGGTGGTGGCGCTGGTACATATGATGACGTTGCAATCAAATGGCGGGTGTGGTGGTGGGGGGAATGAGGCGCGGCAAGTCGGTGCATATAGGAAATAAATCAAATCATGTTTCTTCGTCTAGACATCCGAAAAGGAGACATATATAGCATGTAATAACAGTTATGGTAATAATATGTGTTTGCCTGGTGTGCCCACTCTTGCACTAATGTATTCATATTATAGTAGTTCATATTATGATACAGATTCGGGATAATTTAAGGGGTTATATACAGTTGTAGCAGGCGAAATGACGACATTTTCTCCTTTTTTTTTTTTTTTTTTTTTGAATAGCAAACTAAACATTTATTTAAAGACTGTTAGGGGAAGATTCGCCAAAAAAATATCAAAAATCGACGTTTTTTATTATTTTTTTTTATATAATAATTATAAAATAAATATTTTATTAAAAATCTAAATATACAGTATTGTTTCTACATGTGTTGAGATTACAAAAAAATTTACAAAAAAATTTAATAATATTCTGAGTATAAATGGGTTTGAAGTCGACACTGCGAGATTTTCCCACCTTGATGGTTCCGCGCGTTCCGAAATCCCTAATGAACCAAAATTAAAAAATCAAAAATTTTCTAAAAATATACATAATATACAGTTATGGAACTTGTGTGTTGTTCAAAACAGATTAACATTTTAATTCTGTTAAATCAAAATTTTTGTTAATATTTTTATTTAACACAAACACTAAATATTACATTAACACAGGGTTGGGTTACTTATTTAACACAAAAATTTTAACCACTAGTTTTTTTTTCACGCAGAACACAAATTTTTTCACTGTGTAATTTCACACATCTTTCTGCGACCCGACACCGATCCGCGACCTGACGGTTGAGAGGCACTGGTTCCAAACTGTAATTTTGTCGATTTTGTTAGTACATTCGTTTATTTCCGAATGTGTATATCGATTTGATAACTTCAGATGGCACCGTAATCTATAATGATAATATATTAGATCGATTCGTTTTAAATAAGTTTTATTGCATCAAAGATTTTCTTAATGTTCGCTTTAATAGTCGTAAAAACGGATATCGGAAAAGGTAACATTAAAAATTTCAAAGAATTTTAAGTTGCTTTTGTTGTAGAACAGTTGATGCTCTAGCTAAGGTGGGAAAATCTAGATTGTATATGGAGTGTTTTATTTTTCGTCGTTTTTCTTTCGTAGACCGGGTAGGCCCGGACCTACCCAAAAATTTTGAAAAAATTAAAAAAAGTAAGAATAGAATGTCCAGGGTCCCATTATAATTTTTTCCGTACAAAATTGAATATGTTCGCCTGTTACACGTCGATTGTAGTGTTGAGCACAGTAATTTTTATAGGAATTTTCTCTCCGTGTATACATATTTTGTAAGCGCGACAGAGGGCCTCGTAACAAAAAAAATATCTAGGGCCCCAAAGTGAGTTAATCCGTCCATGGTTATACATATATATGTAGGCTCTCTTAAGTGTTGTATAATTACCTGAAATGGCTTGTAAATGTTGCTAAAAACTACATTTTGTTCAGTTTAAAAGATAAATGATACACATAAGTTATATTATGCAGCCCATATTCGGTTCAACTTGTTGTACTACCTGGTTGTACTACAAGTTGAACTGTTTGCCATACACTATTAAACTATTCATTCAACTTGTTGTCCAACTTCAGTTATTCACAATTTTTGAAAAAGGGAACTTCGTTAAAATTATCGATAAAATTCTTGCCTTAGCAGTAATTGCAGAAATTAGTAAAGAAAGCTTGAGTAAACGAAAAAAAAGAAAATGGAGCCAAAAGTGGTTGAGAAAAAAATTTTCTAATAAAAAACTATTAAAAAAATTAGTGAATGTGAACCGATTATAAAAATTATATGCGAATGAACGAAGAGATTATTAATGATATTTTAGTCAAAATAACACCTTTAATAAACAAAGAAGGTACATTAAGGTTTCTTGCAACGGGAAATTCTTTTGAAGATTTAAAATTTTCAAGTGCGGTGTCACCGCAAGCTATTGGAAATAACAAACAAAATCAAATATTTAAACTTTCCAATTGTTACCGCTGTAAATATTTTGTTGATTACACTCTTTACAGCATATATGTACTGGTTTTGTTGTTCAACTACCCCACACACAGTACAACATGTTCATAGACCATTTGCTCCGCCCATGTAAAATCAAAATATTTTGATTTTACTTCAACAGTTTATGCAACCATCAAAATAGTTGACCAACTGCCCCACACACGATTCAACATGTTGTATAACTCAACCAAGTTGTACAACATGTTGAACCGTGTATGGGCCGAATTATGTTTACAATACAGAAAAATTCGGGTCTATCCAAAATAAAAATCCTAGAATCGCCCCCGAAGTTGCAGTTCATCCTATCTTTGGCTTAAAATTATTCTTGTTTTAAATATGATGTGGTTAATAACGTGTTAAGGCACGAAATATTTACGAATACAAGGAAGCTATGTGCCACTGGTAGTGTATCTTTTTTTTGTTGAGACAACAGGAAGTAATTTTTAATTACTCTTTCCAGCAGAGAGTTGATTTCGTTGTCCAGAAGAACCAGCCCGCTTGCATTAACAGTTAAGTATCCACCTGCCTGCATAATATCTTTGGGGTCTGCAGTGCAGCAGTTCAAACTGCAATACTTATCATATCCTAATATTAATGTACAGGTGCTCAAAAAAAAGAAAAAAAATCATTAAAAAAATCATCTTTGTGTATGAATTGTGTGGAATGATTAAATTTCGTCATTTAAATTTATAAATAAACAAGTGGTCAAATGCAAGTTGTACTGGTGCTAACAGTGTTCCGTATAATTAGTTGTTTTTATGAATTTTTTGTAACAAGATATGAAGGTGGGTGAAATATTTTTGCTAATGAATAAATTTTATTCCTAAAATAAACCATGTTTTTCGATTTCAAAACGATCGTCTTGGTCTGTTTATACGTTTACCAGAAACGAATAGTGATATATCTACTAAATGAAGTAATAATAATAATTATTAGCAGTACTATTTATTGTAAAAATTGTATTAGATAACATTTTAAGTTATAAAATTATTTAAATACTAGCCGTACCCGTGACGTTGTTCACGCGAAACGTTTCGAGTAGTTTCTTTTTCCAATTTGTAATTTCATGCAACACAAAATGCATTAAATTGTCTCCAAATTGACAATTGTGTATTTATTGTATTTTTCGGTACACAATTAGCAACATTGTTTTTTTTTATAAAAAATTCAGACAAATTTTCAAACTACAAAATTTATTTACACTTTTTGTTACTCAGGGCCAGCTTAGCCAATAGGCCACCCTAGGCCATGGCCTAGGGGCGGGAGATTTTTAGGGGCGGTTAATTTTTAAAATAGGGCGGAAACATGAGTAATAATCATTTTTTTTTCTTTTTGCTCGTCACTTATTTGTTTTAAGAGACAGTTTGTAAAAGAGATAGGGGCGGCATTTTTCAAGGTGCCTAGGGGCGGACTCAGGGTTAATCCGGCCCTCTTGTTACTATATGTAGATGCTCAAAATAGTTTTTCCATTTTCCCGTGGAAATGAGACATTTTCCCGGAATAAAAAGTATCTTAGATGTTGGCCCAGGTAATAAGTTATCATCACACCAAATTTCATTAAAATCCGTCCTGTAGTTTTTACGTGATGCGTGAACGGAAAGACAGACAGACAAAGACAGATTTAGTTTTATTATATGTATAAATTATTTGCCAATTTCTTTGAATAGGTAGCATGGATTTTTTATTTCTATGGATACCTAGAAATTTTACAAATATTAGATAATATTCAGGTGCAGAGATTGTATATTTTTCGTGTACAGATTTATCAGCTATTCCTTACTATACTTCTTTAATTTCAAAAACTCACTGTATAAAAAAATTACCAAAATTTCCAAATACCCGTTTAACCTAATAGTAATACAATTATTGGTTAACAATATCTTGATCAAAGCTAAATATGTCTTCAATTTTTCCTTTTACATACCAAGCAAGTTGTGCAAGGAAATTCAGGTTTGATAGTTTTCGCTCAATCTACACCCCATTCTTAATGTACGTCAATTTTTTAAGATTTTTCTGAACGATCCTTTTGGTAATAAAAGCCAGGGATAGCAATTTTTATGTTTTTACAAAAAAAGAAATGGATAAAAGTATGTAGGTTATATATATATATATATATATATATATATATATATATATATATATATATATATATATATATTATTGAATTCGTGCTTTAATAGGTTTTCAGTTGGTACCTTACTCGGTGCTCTTGGCAAAAAATTTTGTTTTTACTTTCCAGGTTTTCTCCTAAAGTTAACCCCCGGAATTGAAATTCAGCTTCACATCTGGAATTAGGCCATCACACCCTGTTTCCATGCTAAGTTTCAAATTTTCATGTCGAAGGGTTTTAGAGGAAATTGCCTGTGACACTCGGACAGACACCGAACTGATTGTATAAATGTTCCGTTTTGCCAATTTTGGTATGGAACACTAAAAAGAAATGTCTTAAAAAATTTTGAAAAAAAAATATGTTAAATTTATAGGTAGATGAAAATGCATTAAATACAAAATATATAAAACTTCCTACAAAAAACGCAACGACATAATTACGTCACATCGTTGTGATTAATAGCATAATTAAAACTAATATATAAAAACATTTTTCAAATCCTAGATCAAAAATAGACGAATCAGAAAAAGGAATAAAAACACAAAACATAAAATAATGTATGTTGTACTATTTTTATATTATAAATGTGTTGCAAAAGTTTTTTTTTTTTTTAGAACATCTGCTTCAAATAATATTTCAGATTTATTTATCACTGACTATTAGAGACGTCGATTTCTTAAAAACTAGCTAAAAATTTAAAAAAGGAAAAATATTATAGGAAACGTTTGTATTTTTCTTAGACGAAAATTTGTTGCCTACCAATTTAACAAGAGGAACTGTAAAAAAAACGCTACAGCAAAGCTGAAGCGTTTTTAATTTGACAGTTTTTCGAGTTAAATTGCTTTTAGGTAACAAATTTGAGTTGTAGTGAATACAAATTTATTCAAAAAAGAATATACAATTCGAGTGTAATACGGTAAGACAATTTAACGAATAAAATAAGTTAGTATTGGCGACGCAAAGATTACGCACGCACGTGCCTCTGGTGGTAAAATTAGAACTAGTATCAAATAAAAATATACGTATACGTTCAATTGGCATAGAAATATGTACTTATTATACAAATTATGTGGGCATTACTAGATTTTATGTCACCAGTTCAAATTATAATTTAATAATATTTCAAATTAAAAATCACAAAGTGATTGAAAAAATTATCCGGATCGGCCGGGAATCGAACCTAGGATCTCCTAGTAACTAGCCAGGCGTGCTAACCTCTACACCGAGCGGCAAGCCAAGCGACCGAGCATAGGATCGTTGGTGTAGCACGCCTGGCTAGTTACCAGGAGATCCTGGGTTCGATTCCCGGCCGATCCGGATAATTTTTTCAATCACTTTGTGATTTTTAATTTACATGTGGTTTTTGGTCATACTATACCAAGGAGATTGAGTGCTTAAAAGTTTCAGTTTAGCTGAACAATAAGTGAACATATCAATACTGCGTGTGTTGAAGTGCAAACAAAAGTTTGTCATACGTAGTAGTGTCTCACAGGCACTCGATAATATTTGAAAGTAAAAAAAAAAAAAAAATTATTCAAATTCAAATTTAATATTTCGTCACTATGGTTTTGAAATCAATTTATCAATAACAATTTTTCTTTCAGTTTTGTCGTGTTTACCTACCATGAAATCACCAATGAAAAGTATCCTATAATTTTTTTTTCGCTGTAAAAATCTGTCCTAACTTTTTTTCAACAGTAGTTTTAATTATTTATTTTTTTAAACATCCACGCATTTTAAAAATCTTTTAACTATAGCTGAACACTAAAATTCTACTTTAGGTATCACTCGGGCGGCGAGAAACGCTCTTCCTGAACCATAGCGACCCCGAACGCTTATGATTTTGAATATTATATATAAAGTAGCTGGTACTCTTAATAAAATCGAGAGGGCATCACTTTACGGGTGAATCGGGTGCTTCCATAATTATGTCGTCACTAAAATGTATTTTTTGAATTTTCTTTCCGGCAAATTGCAAGAAATGTTAGGTTGAAAGAAAGATTTTTTTTCTATTTTCGAAATTTATAAAACATAACAAGCTTTACATTTAGATTCGATTTTTTACAATTTTGTTTTGTAATTTTACGAAAGCACAATACCAATTATGTTTTAAATCGAAAACTATTACGTAATCTTCTCGAATAAATCTAAATTGAAACTATATAGTTGGCGTTCTTTTCTCTGTTCCGTTTTTGATAATAATAGTAAATAAAAATGTCCCAAGATAAAATACAAATTTCATTTCAATTAAACTGAATTTAAATCTTTAATCTGAAACTGTGCCTTTTTTTTGCCTAACATTCATTCTGTTCTCAGTTCTCTTTTATTCCCCGATAATATATTCTTTTGTGTCGCTCGCTAGCTTGAACCAATCGTTGTAATGTGAATGTACATGTATGTATTTAGGATTCTGTGTGTGTAAAGTTTGTTTTTTGATAAATACAAAAGATATGGTGAAAAAAAAAATGGGGCAACATTTTTTTCCCGAAAATAAATTAAATCTCCTTTTTCAGTTTGTCTACAGTACGATTAGGGTCATCCGGCATTCGGATGGATATTTTCTCCAGTCGATTTGTCAAGGATTCCTCTAAATACATTCATTTTTTTTTTTAGCTCCGCTTATGAAATATTGAGCTTCAAAATGAGGCTGTTATTAGGAAGTTACGGAAAAAAACACAGTCAGTCAGTCAGACTGTATTTTTTTTTCATTTTTATAGGTCCGAAGACATTCGTCAATCTTCGGACCTATTATAATTTCGTTCAAATTTTTGCTATTCTTGAAACATCAGTAGCGCATACAGCAAATATCCACTTGTCGCACACTCCAAGAAGTGCGACATCGACATTAAGTGAGGGAAGAGTCCATACCTCGTTTACTCACGTACACTGCTCCTTAAGTATGTGTGTGTGTCCACATAACGTATTCGCCTTAGTCATAGACGGTCATGTATCGTCATATTGTATGCTTATGTTAAAGTATTATTAATTTACCTACGCATGTTATATTATAGGTTTTGAATCGATTCTTGCAATTGTTATACATTGTTGATTTTAATGCAATTTATTATTTTTCGTTATTATTAAAAAACATAATATTTGTTATTATTTTTTATTTAAATTGAGTTTAATTATATTTATTTAATAGAGTTTAACGTATTATTATTATCATTATCATTATTTTAATAAAAAAGTTTTTAAAAAATTTATTTTACAATTTTTGTTGAATTAGAAAATATAGTTTCTATTTTTTGATTTGATATTTTGTAGTTGCAAAATTTGTTGCCATAATATTTTCTTTAAAAAAATATAATAAAAAACAATTTAAAAAGTGAAAATAGTGACAATTTTTACATTATTTTTTCAAATTTTTTAATGCAAACATGGCTGATTATGCTTCAATTTTAATTTTAAAGTTTTGGGGTATCCTAGAAAAAGAAATATATATTGGAATTTTACATGCTATTTATAATATTTGTCTCTTTTTAACGTGTACGTATTATCTTTCGTACGTAATATAAATTACTAGTCTTTTCATTTCTAATGTCTATGGTCAAACATATTCATCTATTTCTTTAATAAAACGTAAAAATGTACTTAAATGCTTTATATATTTTATCCCGAAAATTGAGAAACAGTAATCACTAAGGACCTATATTTAATACTTGTCAAACACGCACTTGATGACTTTTTTTTAAATATTATTATACATACATATTATTTATAGATACTTTTTAAATCCTTAACAAATTTTCCAATGAAAAATTCAGCTATTACAGCTAATTCAAAAGCTTTTCGAAACTTTATTTCTATTTCTTTTAAATATTGTTTGTAACTTTGTATTTTATAACATATTAAATTTTTATCAAATTCCTTTTTAAGACGCTTTCATTTTATTCAAAAAAAAATGTACTTCAGTATCTCAACACTTCAGTATTTCAGCATTTCAGATACTCAGACTGCATCCGAGGCCCTAAAACTATTCGAAAACAAAATTTGCTGCACAGTGTCAAATATGATCATACGTCTATCATGGGATAGGGGTGTATAGTTGTTGGAAATTTACATTTTTTTGGATCAAAAAATTAAGGATAAATATGTTTATCGGAATATTTTAAAAAGAACTAGGCTTACAAGCACCAGAAAATTAAATTTATTCGAAAGCTTTCCAAGAACTAATTTGTCAACAGGACAAGGACCCTAAACATTCGGCATTGTAGTGAAGCAGTATTTCTTGTATTACGTGCCTCATTTACTTCATACACCTCCACAGTGACCAGATGTAAACCCTGTCGAACATCTATGGCCAATATCTAGGTGTTCAAATAAGAAAACGTAATATTTCTAATAAACAGGATTTAACTAAAGCATTAAATTGATGAATAGAGCCAAATCAGTTCGGATTGTACAACAAAGTTAATCGCATCAATGCCCAATCGCTTGCAAGCAATAATTAAAGCAAAGGGATGTGTAACGAAATATCAAAAATAATTATTATCCTATGTTCTGAACTTGTAATTTTTTTGTTTACTGTTTTGTCTAAAGACTTTTGTGAGTGCTATAAGTACATGTCTCAATTTAATTTTATTTTTTTAAACAGGGTTACAATATTTGCTGTGATTTTAGTTAGTATGATTTTGTAGTACAGATTTTGAAGAATTTATTTCCCTTATTTCTATTTTCTTTTGTACAAAATATCTCGTAAAAATTAAATAAAATTCTTAAGTTTCTTTAAAGAAACTTTTGTCCAAACATTTTTGTGAGTAACTGTACACGTTCAATGCATAAAAATATTTTTTTGCTTTGAGGAATGGGACCCCCCGCAACTTTTTCAAATAAAATTTGAAAAAAGAGTGGAAAAGTCCTTCCAAAAATTATAAATTGAAGATTAACAAACTCAATGCATTCTTCTACCTTCAATTAGCAACAACTTAAATACTTTGTCTTAAACTAACAAAATCTACAAACCATAAGTGAGAGGTAATAAATATTTTTTCCAATTCTGAACGTTTTTAGTACAGTTTTTTAAAATCCTTAAAAAATATAAAAATGTAAAAATATAAAAACGATTTGAATGATCCGATTGCCTCGGTTGTTGTGACCTCAATTCTCCTTTGAATCCAGAAGAAAATATATGATAAGCAATTTTCAATTCGTTTTTTTTTTAGACATATAGCTAAGTATTTTGTTTTTAATTCTATTGTTTATTTACTATGAAACATGTAAATATTTTGTTTGTTTTTAAAAATTAAATAAAAATAGTCTTTCAACAGAAATTCAGGTATGTATTAGTTAATTACCAACTTTTGAATATTGCATTTAAGGCCTACTACTACATCAAATTGGTCAAAATAAACCTATTTGTTATAATATAATTGGTTTCTAAAAGCTCTCAAATTAGAAAGATTTGATATATTTTTAATGGTTTCATAATAATTTATTTGATATTGTACGTTTTAAAAAATTGTCCTTAAGGTAGTTGGTCCGAAAAACGTTTTTTCAAAGGATTTTAACGAAACTTCTTTAGACCTTTATTTAACTTATTATAAAAATTGACCGCCCCAATTTTGAGAAAAACAGTTTCAAACTTTTGTAATTTTAACACATGCTCTAATAGGAAGTTGATATATTCACACGATTTTTTTGAATAAAATGAAAACGTGTCAAGAAATTACAAAAAGAATACAGTTACAAACCATATTTAATGACAAATAAAAATTATTGATCACGCCGTTTTTGAAATATAATTTAAAAACATCATTTTACAACGTTTTTTCAACAATGCTATTATATTGCTACAACATAAGCGTGCGGAAATTCAAAAAAACAAGTGGTATACAAATATAACAACTGAAGATATAACATATAACAACTACATTATAACATATAACAACATATAACAACTACATTATTTAATTTTTGATAAAAGAAAATTTTTTTACTGGGATATTACTTTCGTATCTGACTATCTCACAGAACAAGTACGTTAATATTTTCTACAATTTTTATAAATTTTCACAAATTTTAAAATGATTTGCTTTATCCGATTACAAAACACATGTTTCAATGCATAAAAATATTTTTTGCTTTGAGGAAAATGGGACCCTCCGAAACTTTTTCAAATAAAATTTGAAAAAGTGGAAAGTCCTTCCAAAAATTACAAGATTTATGTTTGCTCTGTATTGTTCAGTTAATAACAATTTAAATATTCTGTCTTATACTAACAAAATCTACAAACCATACGTGAGAGTTAATAAATACTTTTTCCAATTTTGAACGTTTTTTGTACAGTTTTTTAAAAACCATGAAAAATATGAAAATGTAAAAATATAAAGGTCATTTGAATGATCCGAATGCCTCGGTTGTTGTGGCCTCAATTCTCGTTTGAATCCAAAAGAAAATATAATAATTTAATAATATATTATGAGTGTATTCGCGTTGTGGCTACCGTAACGAGAAGCGAGGCTACTTTATACTCGTGTACTCGCAACCATTGATACCGGTGGTCACTAGAGCTACGTTTAAAAATATTTTGAAATGACTAACGCAATATGGCTTCCGTCGCTCCCGTTGCACATACCTTAAGGAGAGGGTAAGGTTAATTCGTACAAAAAAGGCATGTTTTTGTTATTTTTTTTGTGACAATACAATTAAAATCTCTTTATTAAAACCAGCGGTACATTAAAGTATAACATTCGAAGAATATTGTGTAAAATTTTCACGAAGAAATATTAAAAAATACAGTAATGGCAGCAATTATTCGAACGTGTTGTCTCGGAAAAAAGTAGAATTGCGGTGCCCCTCATAACTTCGTGCTGGATCATCTGAAATAAAAAAATTAAAGTTCATTCATTAGATAATAGTTTTCCTCAGGTAACGCTGGAAGCGTTTTTCGAAACTTTTTTTATTATTTTAATGCTAATTTATTAGTCAAAATGTTTAAATAATATATATATATATATATATATATATATATATATATATATATATATATATATATATATATATATATATATATAATTATAACTTATTATTGCTAAAAGATACAGCTAAGGCAATTTTTTAAGCTATCACATGTTAATTTAGAAGTTGAAGCTAGTTATGACCCACAAAAATTCCCCTTCTGTATCCACACTTGGTTCTACATGTTGAATTTTGACAAAAATGAAACCCCAAATTTTTTCTCAAATCAAATTTATAACAAGGGTTTGATATATGATGATTTATTAAGTTCAAAATGACAAAATTCCCTTTGGAAATATAATCTGACGGAAGTGTTTTTTCTAGCGGTCATACATGCTTAATTTTGGTGGGTTTCTTGGATAAATATTGGGGCTATTCGTAATAATATCGCTTGCAAGCGATATTATTACGAACTACTTTGTGAATATTTGTAGTAAATAGGTGTTATTATTTATATTATATCTAAATAAAAAGGAATTTTTATTTTAATAATTTTTATCTTGAATCACATAGATAAAAAGTTTTGTCTGAATTTAGCCTCTGTGAATATGTCATTTTAGAGTGTGAAACAGATCAGAATTACGAAAATTACGGTTAGAAGGAAATTTTTCTTCTTCCATTTATATGAATGAATGTCTATGAATACGTTGTATCGAAAAGAGTTCACCTTACATAAAATCACAGCTGACTTTGATCATGACTTGTAATTCTTTTATTTCTGTATGATAATTTTATTATATACTCGTATATGATTACTGTTTTTTTTTTCGTGTAGATATAGCCTTAACTTTGTAAGGGCGGCATATAGTTCAAAACCAGCAGTTAAATTTAAAAAAAAAGTGTGAATTATCATAAAAGCGTGTTTGTATAATATAAAGTTAATAAAATTACTCTAGGAGCTGGTTGTTAGAGCAGTGTAAGGAAATAGGAAAAAAAAGGCACGCTTATTTATTCAGAATATGTCTAGAATAATATTTTGTTTTTGTAAATTTTCAAATAATACATAGGTATTTGGATGGGAGAGTGGTTTTTTTTAAACGAATTTCAAATTAAATTTGACTTTTAAAATATGTAGATAGTAGCAAATAACGAAGAATGGGGCATCAGAAATGAATTCGATTAAAATATGCGTTTCTATGTTTGTATACTGAACGGAGATACTATTTTTGTTCACTTGGAGAAATTTTTTGTGGTATTTAACCTAACTTAAATACCTCTGTTTTCCGCAAAATTAAAAAAAAATAATTTCTGACTTAAAAATATTATTTTTTATAATTTTTTTAAAGATATTCTCTTGTATTCTTGTAATATATTAATAAATTAAGGGGAGATTCGCTAAAGAAAGTAAAAATAAATGGATTTTTTTTGTTTTCATAATTTGTTCCTTAAGGTGTTAAAAATAGTCTACTAAAATTTTATTTAAAAAAAAAAATGAAGAATCAAAAAGTTATGGGCATTTTAGTGTACGCACTTTACTATAATTCAAATTAAATAAAAAACTTTAGATGCTATTTTCTTGAAATTACGACATTGAAATATCGACATAAATCAAAGTGCATATTATTCCTCGATACCGTTATTTTGGCAGGAACTAGGATCTTTTGGTTGCGTAATATATTTTCAAAATGACAGCTCAGAAGCGTTCTACCTTTCAAAGAGAACGGACGTGTTTTATTGTAGCTTGTATATTGTTTACCAACTTATAAGTTTTGGTGAACTAGCTGCTACATACTTGTGTTTACTTGTATAAAATCATTATTTTTGGTGTTGTTTTTTTTCTCTTTAAATTTTAATTTCTTCACCGGGTGAGTCAGAGACTATTACATACATATTTATTTTTTCATATTAATTTTTATTGTATTTACATACATACGTTATTTTATTTAGATTTATTTATCTCTATTGTATTTGTCCTCGTCCTCTTCTTTTTTGCTGAGGTGTCTACAAATACTTCATCATGCCCAGGTCCTACTCGGATGGACCTGGGTACCAATGTCCCGGATCCTAATGTTGTGACTACAGAACTTATCGTAACCTCAAACACTGAAACGAACCTTACCCCTCCTGTTACTACAGCGCAACCTTCTCTTCCTCCACAGAAACCCATATATTACTACCAACCAAATTCCCTCCCACCTTACAAAATATTTGTTGAGTTAAACGACTCTAATCTTGGTCGCTTGCATCCATTAGCTGTCGGTCGTATCCTCAATCAAGGTCAAATTCCTAATATAGTTAAAGTTGAAGGCCTTGGTCGTAATAGAGTATCCATAGAATTTAAAAGTTTCTCCTCTGCTAACAACTTTCTCTCTAATCCAATTGTTTCTAAAAACAACCTAAATGCCTTCGTCCCCACCTATTGTATTTCCAGAGTTGGAATCGTTAGAGATATTGACTTGTCTCTTGATGAAAACACTCTCCTGGAAAATATGAAATCCACTGCAAAAATTTTGAAAGTTCGTCGTTTGCAGAGAAAAGTTCCTAAAAGTAATCCTGCTGATCCTACTACATACAAACCCACTACAACCATTGCAGTAACATTCGAATCAACAAAACTTCCAACCCATGTCAACATCTTCTATTGCTCTCGGGATGTAGAAATTTATGTTTTCCCAGTAACCCAATGTTACAAATGCTTAAGATTCGGCCACACTTCCTCTCAATGCAAAAGTCAAATCGATCGATGTGCAATTTGTGCTGAATCTCATCCCTCTATCCTTTGTAATAAAGACCCTGAATCCCCCAAAAAATGCATCCATTGTGAAGGTCCACACTCAGCCACATACAAAAACTGTCCCGAGTTTCAACGTCAAACCGCAATTAAAAGAATCATGGCCACAGAAAACCTTACATATTTTGAGGCCAGTAGCCATATTCCCAAAACGGCACCCTCCTCAGCGACTCCCACTGCTGCTAGAATTACCTCTATACCCCAACAATTTCCAACTTTATTGTCCAATCCTTCAAGCCCTATTCCAAAACTAAAACAACCTTCTAGATTTACTTATGCTAAGGTAACTGCAACAAATTCTCTGACACCTCCCACAAAAAAACGTAAGGATATCTCTCCCATTTCACCATCCCTCGAGGCTGTAATGGCCGAGAGACAACAAATGTTACTAAATCCAAATGGACGTTTAACGAATACTACTTCAAGTTTAGCATACCCTACAACATCAATACCTAACCCAATTGACGATACTGATTCACTAATTAACCCAATTGAGTTAGCCCTCTCCCAAACCATTACAGACCCAGCTATCAGAAAAATTATTATGCAGACTATTGATTTGATCCTTGCACAAACCAATGGAGCACACACCTAAACTAACTCTTCTTCAGTGGAACATCCGTAGCATTTCCAAAAACAGACCTAACCTTATTTCCCTTCTACGCAAATATGATATTGAGGTTGCACTTGTGAGTGAAACCTGGCTGAAGTTACACCAATCATTTAAAATCAAAAATTATTATATACATCGTAACGATAGACATGACGGTTATGGCGGTTCTGCCATCCTCGTTAAAACATCTATTCCGTTTCAGGTCATACCACTGAACACAAACAATATTCTCAACCTTCAAACAGTTGCAGTTAGAGTGGGAAACTTATCCATAATTTCTCTGTACAATGCTCCTTCTAACTTGCTCTCCGTTGACCAACTAAATTCGTTAATTCAGAATATTCAGGAACCGTTTATTTTAGCTGGAGATTTCAATTTTCACCACCCTTTATGGGGTTGCGACTTCTCTGATCAGGGTGGTGAAAATTTATCTGAACTCATTGATCTTCGAAATTTGACTGTTCTGAATGACGGCAATCCAACCATACTATCACACCCTCAAGCCAGGAAATCTGTTGTTGATATAACTATTGCTAGTCCCTCTATAGGTCTTACATCACATTGGGAAACCTTGAGTGATGCGCATGGAAGCGATCATTTCCCAATTCTGATTAGCTTGAACGTGCGTCACTCTGTAATTACGCACCATTCCAGACCTCGTCGAAAATGCAATAAAGCAAATTGGGACTTGTACTCAAGCATTATCGACCAAAACACAGTCTGTCTGTCCGAGAATGCATCTCCCTTAGAGGCATATGCTACCATGCAAAAGTTGATAACTGATGCAGGTAACACTTCAATACCATTCACAAATCCTTCACTTGTAAACTATCCACGTACGCCCTGGTGGGATGAGGAATGTACTGAGTTAATTAAGAGGAGACGGTGCGCTATGAGAGCCCTCAGGAACGATTTTACGGTTGAGAATTATTTAAGTGCTAAGGGGCTGCAAGCCAAAATTAAACGAATATTTAATAGGAAAAAGAGGCTTTCTTGGAGGAATTTTTGCGAAAATCTTACACGAAACATATCGGTAAAGGAGGTTTGGACTAAAGTAAGAATGTACAGAACGTGCACCACCCCTCAATCTCCGCCGTCGCATGATAATCTATGGATGCTTAATTTTATCAAGCATTTAGCTCCTGATTTTGTTCAACTCCATAAGACTATCCCTATATCCTTTGAACATCCTTTAGATATGCCATTTACAATGAATGAGCTGTTAATGGTTTTATCTCGTCTTAAAGATACTTCTCCCGGACGTGATGATATCTATTACAGCATGATCAAAAATTTGCCATACACTGGCAAAACTGTCTTACTATCCATATTTAATGGTCTATTTCAAGAAGGATTAGTGCCAGATGAGTGGAGACAGACATTAATTTATCCTCTTCTAAAACCAAATAAAGATCCCAATTTGCATACTTCCTATCGCCCTATTGCAATGACATCTTGTGTTTCTAAAGTTTTTGAAAACCTCATCAAAAACAGACTTGAATGGTGGTGTGAAACTAATCACGTCATTCCGCAACATCAATCGGGCTTTAGGAAGCAATCCGGAACCTTTGATAATTTAGCTGTGTTTGTTATGGACGTCCAAATCTGTTTTACAAGGAATGAATATCTTGTCTGTTGCTTTCTTGACATTCGTAACGCTTTTGACAGTGTTGACATCAATTTCCTGGTGGACAAACTCATTGGCAAAGGTTGCCCTCCGCGATTAACTCGGTACATTTATAACCTCCTAAGATATCGGAATCTTCATCTCATCCATAACAATAATATAACTCACACCAGGACAGCATACTTGGGTCTTCCCCAAGGTGCTGTCCTCAGTCCTCTTCTCTTCAACATTTATACGGCTGAGTTACAACGCCTAAATACTCCCACTGTTAGTATACTTCAATATGCAGATGATTTAATAATCTATTCGTCAAATGCCTCCCTCCAAATTGCCATAGATACCGTTTCTAATGCTCTCTCCGATATTACTTCTATCCTAGCCACCCTAAACCTAGAAATATCCCCGTCAAAAAGTGCCGCCATGGTTTTTAGTCGACACAGGTGCAATCCTCAATATATTCCATACAAGGATTCTACAATCCAATTTAAACCAAGTACCCAATTTCTTGGTCTCATTTTAGATCGAAAGCTGACTTGGAAACCGCATATCCAATATTTAACAAACTCCACTCAAAGTGGTCTCAATATCCTTCGTACTCTCACCAAAGTGTGGTGGGGAGCCGATCCTTTAGTTCTTCTTTCGATTTATCGAGCTCTAATCAGAAGTCGTTTAGATTACGGATGTTTTCTTTTCCTTCCTCTTTCAAAAACCTTAATCTCGAAATTAGATAAAATTCAATACCAATCCCTACGTATTGCCCTTGGGCAAATGCGCTCCGTCCCTACAAATTCTCTGTTAGTTGAGTCTGCTGATCCTCCCCTCCACATTCGTAGACTTTTCCTCGCCAAAAAATATTTCTTAAAAAAATTCTCCCTATCAACCTCCCCTATTATACAAAAGATAATTCAATTGAATGGGCTCATTGCAAATTCCCCATATTGGAGGAACAAGGAAATTCCACTTTTAATACGTTGCTATCGAGAATTTGCTAATGTACCCATCTACAGAGCTCCTAACCTTCCTATATTTTCTACCGATTTCCAAACCCATTTTATTTCCATTCCGGTTATAATGGATTGCGGTCTTAATAAACATGACGCACTTATGGGTTCTGCTTATGTTAACGGAGCCTTTAATCAATTCTTACAATCCTACCTTCCCAACCATTTTATAATATACACCGATGCGTCAAGGACAGAGGACGGGCCCTCAGTGGGTGCCGCTTTTTATTGTGGGGATGGTTCGCACTCGTCAACTTATCGACTGTCAAACTATTTTTCGATATTTTCTGCCGAGTGCGTGGCCATTCTTAAGGCTTTGAAATATCTAAGCTCCAAAGACCCTAGTTTTATTGGTATAGTCTCTGACTCTCTGTCTGCCCTTACCCTCATTAAAAATCCTTCCTACGATTCAACAACCACGTCTCTTATAGTAGCCATAAAAAATGAACTCTCTAATCTAATCTCAGCTGGTTTTCGTGTTACCTTTATATATTCTCCATCTCACATTGTATTCACGGAAACGAGTCTGTTGATGTTTTAGCTAAAGAAGCCGCCACATCTGGACGTCAAATCAACATTACTCCACCAGCATCCGATCTAGTTGCTTGCTGCAAAAAGAAAATGGTCGAATCTTGGACCGAGGAGTGGTACGTCTCTAGCAGAAGCAAAGGAGGTACACTGGCAAAAGTACAATCCAAGCCTGACACCAAGCCTTGGTTTTCAAATTTTGAAGTCTCTAGGAGAACAATAGTTACCATCAGTCGTCTAAGAACTGGTCACAACAGTCTCCCTAGCCACCTTTCACGTCTAGGTATCATCCCAGACTCATCATGTAGATGTGGCTATAATTATTGTGACCCGAATCACCTATTGTTTTCTTGTACCCTCCTAAACAACCAAAGAAAGACTCTACTCCTAACCCTGGCCAAACATCAACCTTATGGCCCCTATAATCTGTCTCATCTCCTGGCACTCAATAATTTCGAAATCCTCAAATCCATATCCCAATTTTTCTTCTCCTCGAATATTAATATTTAAATATATAACTTCTGTTTTGTCTTTACCAAAAACCTACACTATACAGACTATTTTTCTCTACTGTAAACCTTCCCAGGACCGCCACACACATGTATTGTCTGTTTTCTATGTCCCGATCGGTCTCGGTGACAAAAGAATTCCCTCGGATCCCATGTGTCCCTGTATCGTCATTTGTTACCTACTATTAATTTTTTTTTTCTTTACATTTTGTAAATAATTTTTGAGTCACCTAATACTATATTGTTTTATATACTTATTTTTCAATGTTAACTTGCTGATAATTTATATTAATTTTTAACCTTTTTATTGTACATAATTGTATGTAAATTTTGGTTTATGGCTGATATGGCAAAAGCCAAGCGGCCAAATAAATTAAAAAAAAAAAAAAAAAAAAAATGACAGCTGTTTTGTAGTCGAGAAAAAGCGGTGATTTTTGAAAACTTATTTTCAAAATACGATATCTCGCTGGTTTTTTATTTTTTTCTTAGATCCTAGTTAGTCCCGTAACTGTATATTTATATTTTTAGAATGTTTTTAATTTTTTGATTTTGGTTCACTGGGGATTTCAGAATGCGAGGAACCATTAAGGTGAAAAAATCTCACAGTGTCGACTTCAAAGCCATTTATACTCAACTCATTTTTGAATTTTTTTTGAAATTTCAAGACATGCAGAAACAATGTTGTATATTTAGTTTTTCAATATTTATTTGTATAAAGAAAAATGTTTTTTTGGTGAATCTCCCCTTAATAAATGTTTTCAAGATATTTTGTCACATAAATTGAATATTTTTTTATAAATTTTCTGTTTTGGAAATATTCAAAATTTTCCCTCACTCCCTTATTTCTCAGTTCCAAACATTCACAGTCATGGGTCATACACAGTCAGTGAAATAAGAAATAAGGGATAAGAAGTATGCCATCTAGTGACGTTGAATGGAACTTTAACATAACTGCCCATTGGTATAAGTATTTAGGTATTTTTGTACATTAAATAAATTAAAGTAAAAAAAATGTTTTTTTAAGAAAAAGCTTTTATTTAAAAATGGACTAAAAATATAAAATAACCTTTGAGTGAAGTTTGAAGCAATATGCAACATAATTTATAAAAGCTTGAGGCGTTATCATTAATTATTTCTGTTTTGGATATAAGCGTAGCTATTTTACATTTCAGTAGTTACCAAACTTAATTAAACGCCTCAAGCTTTTATAAATTATGTTGTATATTGCTTCAAACTTCACTCAAAGCTTATTTTATATTTTTAGCCCAAATTTAAATAAAAACTTTTTCTTAAAAAAACATTTTTTTTACTTTAATTTATTTTCTACTTTTTAGTCTGATTACAATTAATTTGAAAAAAAAATTAAAGAAGTAATTTTTTACCTATATTTTGTAATGTAGGACAAAACTAGTTATACAATATTGCATTGTCATCAAGGTTAGACACCTATGTAAAATTTGAAACCTCTAGCTCAATTAGAACCTGTCTAAATTTTGATTCCAAGATTTGATCTCAACCAACGTACTAACATATCAAGTTAAATAAAAGCTTTAAAAAGGTAAAAAAAATCACGAATTTTGACGTACAAAAGTACCTACATATTTATATCTATGAGCAGTTACGTTAAAGTTCCACTCAACGTCACTAGATGGCATACTTCTTATTCCTTATTTCTTATTCCTTATTTCATTGATTGTGTAGACACCCTCAGTTTTTGCTTTCAAACTGTCGCGTGATATTTAACATATCAATTATTTAATAAATTATTGCCACTTTTCTAATAGCTGGTCAAAATAAACTATTGAATGCAAATAATCATTTATTGCATGTTGTAAATCCTCGACATTTATATAATTGTTTATCATCAGTTACATCATATATTGGTATTATAAAACCATTATCAAATATTTTTAATTGGTGATGATGACGATTTCATCTCCTGATTCTTTTATGATCCAAAATAATAATAAAAAGAATTCGTTTTTTATTAGTTACATCATTTATGAAAAGCATAAAAATAGAATAAAATATCATGATTTGAATTTATTACAATTACAATTGAATTTGAAAACAATATAATTATTTCTTTTATTAAAATGCCATTTAAATATTATACAGTGTAGTAAAAGGCTATAAGGGAGTCAGTCGTGTTAATTGTTTTAAAATCTCGCCGTAGCGTGGCGCTGGCTACAATGAGCTCCAATGCCTATTATATTTATTATATATATGTACATATAGAAATTGTTTTTGTATAATAGTAAATAATATAAATATAAGAATATAACGAATATAAATAAACTGATGCAAAGTACCTACGATGATATAATGATGTTGAAGCCAAAGCTCCTGCTGCTTATTATAATATTTTCTGAAATGAATATTAGGTACACATGTGGATAAATTATTTTTCAAGGAAATATACCTTTCGTTAATAAAATTGCATTTTTTCAAAAGTTTGAATTTACTCGAAAGCTCAAAGCTGTCGTGCCTGATATCGTACTTTTCACTTTTGTAAAATTTGGAGCATTTGAAGAAATTCTTTTTTATTTTAATTTTTATAAAAATTTTACAAGTAGGACCACTGAAAAAGACTTTTCTCGAATCGGTTATATTTTTGTAAGGAATTTCGTGATTCTAATAAAAAAAAAATAAAAAATTATACCTAAATTATACTAATTCAACCAATAATCCAAATTCACTAAAATGTTTCATTGTTTCAAAAACTGCGAACTATTTGTTTCCGAAATCATTCTTTTCGTTTTTATCAAAATTAGACACGCAATATCTCTAGAAAAAAGGCTTCCTGCGAATCGGTCATATTTCTGCAAGGAATTTCCTGATTTTTCCTAAAGTTATTCTAATTCAACCAATCCTCGTAGTTTAAATCACTTTTATAAAGCTTGATTTGAGGAAAAAGAAGTTATGTTCATTAAAATTTTTTATCGTCTCCAAAACGATAAATTAGATGAGTTTTTTGAATTGTCGAAGTCAATTTTTTTAATTTTTACTAAAGTGCGTCTCGAAAACCCACTAAAAATGAGATTCCTAACGAATTAGTCGTTTTGATAGCAAAAATGGAAAGTTTTATACATTCAAATTATACTAGTTCAGCCAATATCAATTCTTTAGAGCTTGATTTGAAAAAAAAAAAAACTTCAATGAGATATTCTAGTCTAGAAGTACGATTGTAAGGTAATTTTACGGGTGTAAAAAAAAAAAAAAAAAAAAAACAGTAAACATTTTTAGTACCTATTCATTTTTTTATCAGTTTTTTATTGACATGTGAAAAGTATAAAAAAATATAAAAATTCAAAAAAGAAATTCAAAATTGAAATCGGTACAGGCCGGCAAAAAAGGTGTCTCCTGGTTGACGTGATTCCAACCCTCCTGGTGATCTGAAACATAGAATTTTAGTTAATTCTTAAAATAAACAAGGATGTAGAATTAGCCGGAGGTAGCCGATTTGAAAAAATAAATTTTTTCACAAAATGGCGTCCATTTAACTCGGCAATTCCCAGTGTCACCTGTAGGTGACAGACATTTTTAATTGTAAACTGTATTAATTTGTTTGTTTAACTTATAGTATAGAGTTGTCACAAGAAAGAAATATAAAGTCATCTATTAGCCTTCTAATGGTGGTAACAGAACGTAAAGATTTAATTATCTTATCGTTGAAAAAAATTGAAAACATCTGTCACCTCCAAATAACTCTGGGAATTGTCGAGTTAAAAAAGTCATTTTTTCAACTTTGAAAATTTTTTAAAAATAGTAAAAAAATAATTCAAAAACCCCTACGTCGGACCAATTTTGATATAGTACTAAGGTCTGTACCAAATTTCAAGTAAATCGGTGCATTAGAACTTGAGATATCATGTCAAACCGTATCGAAAAAAGTAGCTTCGAGTAATTTATATTAAAAATTTGAATTTAATTCTAAAAAGCTAGAGAGTACACAGGGAAAAAATCATCATAACTCCGAAAATAATTCGAATTTCCGTAAATCCTTTTAGAGGCTTATTCTTAAAGGTCCGAACTTTGAAAATATAAAAAAAAATCGATTTTTTCGAATTTCTAGCCTAGAATACACTGCCTTAAAATTTGTAAATTAAAAATAACAAAATCTTAACACAGGAAGCGGATTACAGGTTTTCAAAGTTGTTCTTTTCATTTTTCACCAAAATCAGACATGTAAAACTAAATATTACACTCACCGAGTATCCCCAATATTCAACTCCATTTCAATCCCTTGAAAACGATAAGTTTAATCATATGGTCATTACTGCTTACCAATTTTGGTATTATGTGTAAACGTGTAAAATGGTATTTCTATAGTAATAATAATAATAATAATAATAATAATAATAATGTTTAGTAGGAACGAGCAGTCAACCAGTCAGTTAACAGTAGCAGCTATTTTACTGACTCTAATATCTAGCGCAGGTAGGCAAAAGTAGTTAAGTCCATTTTTGATTTTTTTTTTAATTTTATAATAAGGTCCAAGAAAGTCTATCTCATATATTTTCAAAAGGGCAAAAGTCAATTTCACCCCTAACATAATTTTTTATGCACTTGTTATAATAAAAAGATCCAATTCAGAAACTAACAAAAGAAGTTAAGTTCTTAAAATTCTTAATAAACTAAAATAATAAATAAGTACATAGCTTAATTAAATTGGAAATGTATTTTTATGGCAACAACTACCCGTTCTAACAGGTTGAGTCCACAAATGGTTTTAATAATGAAATTTATTGTTGTTTTTTTTTGTATGTTAAGTCCATCAAAATGTTTTAAAAAAATTTAGTTTAAGGTTTAAAGTTTATTTTTTTTATGATTTATTGTCTTACATGTTAGGAAAGTAACGTAAAAGCCCCTATACCGGAACACTATTTTTAGGTGTGTAATTAAACTGGCTTATAAAAATTGACAAATAAATTAAACGCCCATTTTTTTTCTTAATAAGCATGAAAGAAAGTTTTTTTAATCCAATGAATATGTTTTTAAAAAAATACAATCCAAAAATTTTTATTTATTAATGTTTTTCTTTTACAAAATGTCGACATCTAGATCCAAACAACGAAATATTAATGACACTAGGAGTTGGGACCCAGTATACAAACAGACATGTAATATGAGTAATATGGCACATAGAGTGACATCTAAACGTCAACGTAGGAAACATAGAATGGTTTCAGTATCCGACGTAAATAAAGGATCAAAATACAAAAATTGTTTTTTATATATATATATATATATATATATATGTATTTTTTTTAATAAGTAATGAAACATTAAATGCGAGGTGAATTTAAATTGAAAAATAATCATTCTATTAATAATAATTTTTATTATCAGAGGTTTCTTTTAGAAATAACTATATTATAATTAATATAATTATAAATGTAAAAACTGTTCGGACATATGATCGCGTTCCGGTATAGGCGCTTTTACGTTAATTGATTAAAAAAAATTTACAAAATATCATGTAAACTTGATGATAAGTCAAACAAACTGATGTTGCCTGCATTTCATTTTAGTTTTTACTCTCTACTGTAAAGTTGATATTTTGGACTTGACTACTTTTGTTTGCCTGCGCCTAGATATTATACTGTGTTTGAAATATATGTTTGAACGGGGCTTGCGTTCGTACATTGCTGAATGAAGGGACCATTCAAAAACAATGGCACATTGTTTTGAGATTTCGACATATTATAATATAAAATATTTTATAATGTGTGGCGTCTCGTTGGTCCCGGCGAGCGATTGTATGTTTTGCCCCGATAACGGAATAATACATATTATTTTCCGTGTATCTTTTGTAAACCTATATGTGCGTGTATTTTGGTTATATAACGTGTTTATCGGAAAGGTTGAAGAAATAGTCGCAACATCCTGCATAATACAGTTAAACTTTATACAGTTTTTTTTTTTTTTTTTTTTTAAATGCTCTTTAAAATGCATAATGCGAATCAAAATCAAGAGACAGTAAAGAACTTAAACGTTAACTATAATAACTTTCTTTGATAAAAATACTTTTTAATGGTTTTTAAGCATTTAATCAGTACATTGCATAAGAATATATAAGTTGTTTGTATCGTTTAGTTTTTTTACAGATGTATTTTTCACAATTTTCACAATATTATAAAAATAAAATAAAATGTTCCCACGTGTAAATTAATGCTTTATCTTGTTTAGATAAGCAACTTCTAAGAGAATTCGTGAGGTTTTGAACGTTTTGAGTTTGCATTTTCGATGAAACCTTTTTATGCGGTCCCGATCCACCGCATAAAAAAGTTTTTTTTACACTCTGGACCGAACTAAACTTTTTATAGCTAACGTAAAAGCCCCCATTGAGAAACGGCCCCCAATACAAAAACAGTTTTGCCATTTACATATTAATGAAGTTATTTCTGAAAGAAACGTCTGATAACAAAAATTATTATTAATAGAATGATTGTTTTTCAATTTAAATCCACCTCACATTTAATGTTTCCTTACTTAACACTTTCAGTCCCACGGCTTCGGCATCCGAAACCAAACAAAACTTCCCCAGAGGCCGACCGCGATCAATGATTAATTGATTAGTTGATTACTCATTATGTGTGCGATGTTTATCATGTGTATCATTCTTCATCACACGGATGTGTTCCCATTGACAGAATCACATACATACCAACAAACACTACTCTCTTGGTTTCTATGTATAAAAAATTTTAAGATAAACAAAAAATACATAAAGAATATAATTTATACCTATTTTTAAATAAAATTGATTTGAATGCCAGTGTATATGTAGTATGTATGTACGTATCACGTAGTACGTCTGTTTACAGTTTTACACATACATACGTGTGGAACTGTGTTGTGTGTTTGAATCATTTTATTTTATGTATTTGTTTATATAGTTTTTTTTTTTTAAATATTGCCGGCTTCCGGGGAAATTTACTATGAAAGTGCTCGGGCCTCATAGTGTTAATTAAAGAAATACATATATATATATATATATATATATATATATATATATATATATATATATATATATATATATATATATTAAACAGTTTTTGCTGAATGTGTCTCTTTTGCGTTTGATCAATGCTTATTCATAGAAACGCATGCATTATAAATTTCAACATTTTCCAGTTAATTTTCGAAGTTAGCGCAATAAAACTATACAAATAATTTTTATTAGTCCAGTTAAGAGATTATAAGAGCTAAATCACCCTTTTATTTGGTTTAAATATGATTTATATGTGTGTGTATTTCTATGGAGTACAGATATAACCTTTGTATGTAAGTAAAATCATGTACGTAAAATGGCCAAAAATTTATATTATAAATAGTTTTAATTTATTTTTGAGTCTAAAATGTTCACTTTACTGTTTTTAAACCGTAAAATTTTTAATATTTTTTTTTTATTTCGGAGCGTATTATCAATTGGTAAATATTTTAAATTGCAAAATTGTATTAATAATGAAAAATTGTCGCCATTTTAACAAACTAATTTTAGAAAATGAAATAAAGTAAAATTACCACTGTCGTTTTTTTACAAAATACATAGATGGCGAAATAATTCTACAAAAGTGCGCTGGTTAGAGAGTTATAGGTAATTTTTCAAATACGTTCGTGTGAGATATCAACTGCGATACGAGACATGTCGAAATAAATTTATGAAACACTATTTTAAATTTTTTCCCCATCACAGTGAAGAATTCAAAATTGTTTCTCTCTTCGTCTTACCTATTTGTTGTTGTGTAGAAGATATTTCGTATCATAAAAGAATTATTTACCCCGATCATCATACATAATACATATGTGTTCGCGATACGACTTTATGAAATATTTGTGTCGCTTGCCTAACGCACATTGACGGAAAGGGGAGGGGGTGAGGGTAGGGCAGGGACGTGAGGGGTGCAGGTGGTACATACATATGTTGTTATCTACACTAACATGTCTGCTGTAGCTATACACTTAATATGATAAATGCTAAGTTTTCATGCACTGCATATTATAATTTATAAATTTCTAATATATGAATGAATATGTGTATATAGACGTACAGGGTGATCCAGAAATTTTTTTTAGAATAAAATATTTGAACGCATAAAATTTTGCAAGTTGAATGGTAGAATTGTAAAATTTACAGAATTTAACTTTGGTAACGAAAATCGAAAAATTTAGAATCAGCGGTGTATTTATCGGGAGGGGGTGGTGTATTGAACGGGAAAAAATTGTGTCATTTTGATTCAAATCACTCCCATATAGCTTCAGTTTTGATGACTCTATTAAGTCTACTAAAATTTTTTCAGTGCCTCAAAAAACGGTTTTAGTTGAAATGATAGAATGATGAATTTGAAACCGAATTATTATAGGTTTTCAACCAAAATTAAGCTTGTAGCATGACAGAAGAAAAAAAATTTCTCTTATTTCTAAAATGGTTTTGGGCATTTTAACAGCAAAAATGAAATTTTCACACCAAAATTACTCTAATTTCGCTTCTGATCTGAATTATTCAAATACAAATTTTATTTTTCATTAAATTGGACTTTTCAAAAAATTCAAAGTTTCACCAAAAAAGTGACAGTTTTTCTGGAAATGAGATTATTTAAAAGACTAAATTATAAAAAAGGATTAAAAAATAATAATTTTTTTAGTGATGAGCAAGTGCAAGACCAAGACCAAGACTTGGCAGTCTTGGTCTTGGTCTTGTTCTTGCATTAAGATCTTGGTCTTGGTCTTGCTAGAACAGTTTGAGTCTTGGTCTTGGTCTTGCAAAATGCAGTCTTGGTCTTGGTCTTGGTATTGCGAAATAATCTCGCACTTTCTTGCATTTTTTTATTAGCGAACTTTTTCCTTCTAAAATCAGAATTTTTTCTGTTTACGGTATTAATTATATACTATCAAACTGTATTTAAATAGTTCAGCAAGAGTCTTGCTTGTTTCTTGCTTTTATCTTGGTCTTGCTCACTTGAGTCTTGGTATTGGTCTTGCTCTTGTTATTCATAGTCTTGGTCTTGGTCTTGGTCTTGCAAAAAATGCAAGACCAAGACAAGACTGCAAGACCAAGACTAATTTTGTACATCACTTAATTTTTTTATGCGCAAGTCATTGAAACATTAGTTTTTTGAGCATTGAGTTTCCCAAATTTTCGAATTAAACCCAATATTTTGATTGAGACAATCTATTATTGGCACCTAAAACTTCACGTACAAATTAAAGGCTTAGATTTATTTGCAACCAATATATTTATATGTAGATACTTGAGTATTCTATTTTTTAAAATTCTAGCATATTTGTGTGCGCGTTGAATTAAGATCGGTCGATAAATGTGGTGTTTACAAATACGTTTTCTCAGTTTTCACTCATATTTTCCTATCACGCAATTGTTTTTCCACATATCGTGCGTTTTTCCCTCGTTTTCCATATGTATAGTAGAGGTATAATTTTTACATATGTATTGTGTCGTATTCAATCATATTTCCAGTGTTATCTAAAATACATCAAAAAATTATATACATACTCGTATGTAGGTATATGTGATTCCATTTGTAAGAGTTCTAAAACTTTCTTTAGAATGAGAATATTCGCTGAGTTTCGAAAGTTAAACAGCGAGCCATCTTCATTTTCCTCGTTTGTTACAATTCATAATAAATTAACACTTTGATGACCGTTCACATAATATGTATGGGTGTGATGCTACCGCGGATGGTTATTGGCCATTAATACACTCTCTGTGTGATGATTTCTTAACATGTTATAGACGGATAACACAATATATAATATTATATTATTTTTAAGCTATAAATTTTGTACTCATAGTATTTGGTATTCCATATTTGTAAATAATAAACAAATATTTTACTCCGCAAAAATACCACTTTTTTAGTGGGTATTTTATCTTTTATATAGTGATGAGCAAATGCAAGACCAAGACCAAGACTTGGCAGTCTTGGTCTTGGTCTTGGTCTTGCAAAATGCAGTCTTGATATTGGTCTTGGTCTTGGTATTGCTAAAGAATCTTGCACTTTCTTGCATTTTTTTATTAGCGAATTTTTTCCTTTTAAAATCAGAATTTTCTTTCTTTACGGTATTAATTATACTTTTAAACTATTTAAATAATTTAGCAAGAGTCTTGCTTTTTTCTTGCTATTGTCTTGGTCTTGCTTACTTGAGTCTTGGTATTGGTCTTGCAGCCATACTTATAGTCTTGGTCTTGGTCTTGCTCTTGGTATACATAGTTTTGTCTTGGCCTTGGTCTTGCAAAAAATGCAACTAATTTTGCTCATCACTAATTTTATACACATAAAAGTGGTATTTTTCCGAAGTAAAATATTTGTTTATTATTGATAATATAAATTTAGTATTTCATTGTTTGTGTATTATTAATTCTTTTTTTATTACTTATATCGTTATTGTGTTTATTTTTATTTTTTATTAAAAATGTGTGTGTTTGCTTCGTACGTGGAAAATTTTTATTTAACTTTTCCAATACAGAGGCAATTTTAGAATATTTGTTTTGGGTAGGCCCGTGTTTTTCTATATTTATAAATTTATAAAAATTTAACTTACATGTACAATTTTTCTTGAGTCGTCCTAACCTGACATTTTAGTAAGTGAATGTTAAACTTTCGATTACGTATGTATTTATTGTGGTGATTCATGCAGATGTATGATACATTGATACATGTAGATATTTGTTGCAATAAATGAGCCGTTATAAGTATATACATATATATATATATATATATATATATATATATATATATATATATATATATATATATATATATATATATATATATATATATATATATATATATATATATATATATATATATATATATATATATATATTTGTTCCATTTATATCTGTCTCTCGATAATATCAAATTAAGCATTAAAAGAACAAGGACTTCGTTATATTTGAAAATGTTTTTAAATAAACAATTTTATAAATAAATACATAAATAAACACACACAATCCAAATCAAACAACCGATATCAATAAAATTACCTCATTTAAATTATCTTAATAAAATAATACATAAATATAATATATATTGTAAAATGTAAAACAAAGAATATTACCATTACTGAACGTCAAACCATTTATACTCTCAAAAACGATTTCTCTGTTCAAAGATTAAAAATTTGTTTGAATTATATAAATATTTGTTTGAATTAAAGAAAATATTTTTTGATACAAAAAAAAATTCTAATAATTTTTTTTTTTCAGTTGTCAAAAAATATTTCCCTGGACCAAAAAAACTATTTCTTTGACTCAAAGAAAATATTTTTTTGATACAAAGAAATATTTTCTAAAATTTTTTTTTTCAGTAGGTAGTCAATAAAATATTTTTTTAAACCAAAAAATAATTTTTTTCGATTAAAAAAAAAGAAATTTTTATTTCTTGAATAAAATGGCTTTGAAAGTGTCACTTTATCTCTTAATGATATAAGCAGGGCCGGAGAGAGAAATGGCGGGCCCCCAGGCCCGACGAGAGGATGGGGTAGCCGGGGTTGCAGCCCCGGGGCTGCAGGGAGCGGACATGAGGAAGGGGCCCGTAGCTGCTAGTAGAGGGCCTGGAAAAAGAGTTTATTTTGCTCACCACTTATTTTTTTGGAAAGAAATTTTAAAAAAATGCGTTTTATTTTTGGGGGCCGTGATTTTTGCGGGCTCCCGGGCATAACAAAAGGTTTTTAAACATTTTTTCCCATTTTTTTCTCCAAAAATACAGTTTTGGCGAATAAAAAAAAAACTTCCCACTTTGTTCGGATTCCTAATCGAGGCTCCGGGCCTTCTTTTTAGACCCGGGATCCCGGTTAATTGTCTCACCTGACTCCCCTCTCGCAGGTCCTTAATATAAGGTACATAAACAACTATAGTTTGCTCTTTCTCTAGCTTCCAAGGCGAAGAAAAATGAATTTTAAGTTTTGAAGTTAAATACCTGATACCTAAACTCCCCATATTAAAATCGCTATAATTTTATGAACTTTCAAAATTTTTAAATTTCCTTTTTTGGGGACGTATTTCTAAAGATTTATACGTCCTAAAAATGAAGCAAAAAAAAAAAACGAATTTTTCAAAATTCTACACTAGAATACTGTCTTAAAATTGCAAATCTCAATGCACATTTGTAGTCCCACCTATATGACAGATTTCAATAGGTATGACCATTTTTGTTTTTACAACATTATTTCAAATTCTAATTTGGCAAAACATGATATTTCGTTATTTATTGTTAGAAAATTACATGAAAATTTAATATGAAAATTCAATATGAAAATTTGACATGAAAATTATGCAGATTGAAAATGTACAAAATTGGATTGATTTAAAATTGATTTATATATATATATATATATATATATATATATATATATATATATATATATATATATATATATATATATATATATATATATAATGTATATACGTATAGTCAGGGGCGGATTTACTATTTTGCCGCCCCCAGGCAGTGCAGAAAATGCCGCCTCTGCACCCTCAATTATCTCACTCATTCCTTCTTCTCCCTTCCCCTCTTCTATTTTACATCCTCATTTCCCCAATTTGATTGTCTGCCCCGTTTCCATTAACGGTCATTTCATGTAAAAATAAATAAACATTAATAATATAAATAATCAGAAACTGGGGCAAACTTAAATAAATTCACAAAAAATATTGGTATAAACATAATTTTTTTAATGACAAACAGAAAATACTTACACATGCAACTTAACTAATTTTATCTCAAAAATTACAGCACAGAAATAATAATAATAAAGCAAAAAATACTGAATAATATTTGTTCGATATTTCGATATAAAATAATAAAATTGAAAATATGATGGAAGAAATCTAACTATAACAAAAGTATTTACAGTTTTCTTCTAGATTTTGTTTGAGCAAAGGTATCAATAACATCAGACAAAACCATTGACTTTAACATGTCACCTTCAATTGATAGAGTAGCCAGCGAGTTTAAACGATCCTCTCCCATGTTTGAGCGAAGATATGTTTTTAATCTTCTAAGGCATGAAAAGGCTCTTTCCGATGAACAGTTGGAGACAGGCGTGTTCACAAACATTCTCAGAGCAATATCTAAGTTTGGATACATCATCTGAAGATCATCTTTACGAATGAGGTGGCAAAGACTCAGAGGTGTCAACCGCTTATTCTCTTTTGTTGGCTGTAGTTCAACTGGCATTGGGATTGGAGAGCAGTTTGTTTTGTCCTTTTGTACTTTCCTTTTTTTCTTCTCCATTTTACCAAAATCTTCTGATGCAACTTCTTCCAGAAAGCATTTAAAATGAATAATTTCATCCAAAAAGGTTTTTTCTAAATCATCTGGATATTCTTTAAGAAACTCCTCACCTACCTTCCTTAGGTCTTCGTTGCTCAAATCTGTAATTTGAGTTAGCACTTGGAATTTTCGATTTACCTCTGCGTATGCATTTCTTCTTTTCTCAAGTTGTGTTTTTAGGTTATCGATGATAACAATGAAAACATTTATCCTCAGATTTTCGCGCGGAGTGAACACTGCATCTTCGTTTTCACAGAGTTCGTCATGTTGCCTTTTTCTTTTAGTCATACGTTTATTCTCGTCATTATAGACTTTCAATTGGGATAGTTCTTTGGCTTTTTCTTCAAAGTAATTAAAATCATCTCGTGTTGACTCCATTAGCTTAATTAACGAATCATACAACTGGACCACTGATTTAAGGTCGGTGTCCATGCATTGCAGTTTCTTATTTGTATCATTTAACCTTTGAAGTATAAAACCCCAAAATTCAGCCATAAAAGCAGTTTCTAGCGAATCCATTTTTGCAGCTAAACCTCTTGCTTCAGCGCGAGTAACTGCTTTCTGTGCTGGATCTTCGAAAATATTCCGCAAAGTTCGATAAATTTCTTGCCAGTTATTTCTCAGAGCTTTGCAGGCGTCATCTCGTGCAGACCATCTAGTAGAACTGAGATTTTTTAGAGTAGTAGGATGGCCATGACTCTCAAGAACTGATCTTAGGAATAAACCCCACCTACTAGTAGATGAACTAAAAAAGTTATACAGTTTTTGCAAGAACAGAAAAAAGAAAGCACCTGTATTACAACATTCAGCTGCATTAGTTCCGACAAGGTTCAAAGAATGAGCAGAACATGGAATAAAAACAGCATGTCCATTCAGGTTTTTGATTCGAGCTTGGAGACCTGAATACACTCCAGACATATTGCTGGCGTTGTCATAGGATTGTCCCCGACAATTACTAATGTCCAAGCTATAACACTTAAAGACTTTAATAATAGCATTGAACATGTCTTCAGCTTTGTGGCCAGTATTGGGAAGGAATGTCAAAAACCGTTTTGTGGGATAACCATCTTCTTTAACGTATCTTATCACGATAGCCAGTTGGTCTATATGTGAGATATCCAATGTAGAGTCAATTATCAATGAGAAATACTTCGCCTGCTTTATTTTACAAACAATTTTATTTGTGAGATTAGTAGCTAAAACAGACAGAAATTCTTCTGCAATAGTTGGAGAAAGATACGATGTGTTACCGCTACCTGGGTGGCCATACTTAGCTATGTGACACGCTAAAAAGGAGTCAAACTCAGCTATAACTTCAAGCAACATCATATAATTCCCATTTCTGCTGCTTCCAAACTTCTCGTCGTGCCCACGCAATGACATACCACGTGATGCTAACACTTTAACAACAACGACAACATGTTAAAGAACACTCTTCCAATAATTAACCTCAGTTTGATATTGTTCTACAAGCTGATTATCAATACGATCTTTAAACTGACTTCGTTCTTTAAAGGTTTTAAGGCAATTTCGGTGATTAATCGAGTTTTCGTGCTCTGAGAGTGATGCACTTCCATTTTTCCAGTCATTAAATCCTCCTTCGGAAAACTTGCTTTTAGTAGCGTTTTTGTCTGAAAACATTACGCAGACACCACAAAAAACGCATCCAGTACTCTCAGAAAACACTAACCAATTACGAGGCAATAATTCACCATTAGTAAGCTTGCGCTGAAACATATTTACTGTAAGGTATCTGACTGTACCGTCGTTATACTGTCTCATCGATTTTTTAAAATCTGCTTTGATATTTTGACAGAAACCAAATTTTGCCACATAATCACGAGTTCTCTCATTCACTGTCCAATTAATAGGATCGTGATCTATAAATTCTAATTCTCCTACCTTATAAGAAGTTGAAGATGAAGTAGCAGTCGTTATTTTGACATCGGCGTTGACTGGATCTACAGCTGTGTCCTCCTTGGATAAAAAAGTCTCTTTATTAACAGTATGAATAATTTCTTGGTCCTCGCTATTATTACTGTCACTAGTGTCGCTGCTACTCTCCGCACCACTATCACTAGGAAATTCCTTAACACTGTTACTGGTTTCTTTTTCATTTAGTAAGCTTTGATTCTTGTTCTGTTCGTTAGCTTGCCTTTTTAACTGGCATTGGGAATTAAAAAAAAAACTATCGATTTTTAAGGTTTTACTTAAAACAAAATTCTCTTTAGCTTCCTTTTCTTTTCTTAATTTCTTGTATTGTATTCCACTTAAACGTTTTCTCCCATCTGCCATTTTCTTGATGTACAGTAGAAAATATGACACTTGATAAATACAAAACGCGTTAATAAATGTACCATACACGTTAATAAATGGTATATCATTATATGTAGGTCTAAACATAAACAATCCGATTTCCAAGAAATTGTTGCAAAAACTGTAGGTATATTTGAATGTTACAGTTACATTTTTTCTGGCAATTTTGGATTTTTAATTAATAATTATAACAGGGGATAGCAAGAGTAATAAGTTAATAACCAGAATACCGATAATACATTTAAATACATAAAGTAGTAAATAAATATCCTAGCACAAAATGTCAATAAAACAGAAATTTTTAAGATAACTCACGCGTTTCGTAGAAGTACAGTAGACTTTTGGGTGAAAACGATAATTCCATTATAGTTAAAAATTTAGTGGAAATAATTTTTATATTTGCCTGCGCTTAATAGAACTAGTTTTTGTATTATAAATTTGTCTGAATCTAAAAATATCATTTCTTAACACAAATTTTGCCGCCTCCCCAAAATTTGCCGCCCCAGGCAAGTGCCTGGGTCTGCCTGTGCGTAAATCCGCCTCTGCGTATAGTTATCGAAATTTAAACATTATTCAGATAATAAACAAATATTTTACTTCGCAAAAATACCACTTTTATTTTGAAACTGTGACAATATTGTTTCGAACCGTCAGTTCATTTTCAACAGTTCGAAACAATATTGTCACAGTTTCAAAAATAAAAGTGGTATTTTTGCGAAGTAAAATATTTGTTTATTATTTACAAATATGGAATACCATAAAGTAACGCTCAAATCTATTAATATTATTCAGATACTAAACAAACTGAAGCAATTTAATAAAATTGATATCTGTGTTATCGACATCCATACGTTTATTGGTGGTGCACTTCCACCATTTGTTACGAGTGTTGCATGGGAACAGTTTTACTACCCTTATCGGTAAACATTTTTTTCATGCTCCCTCCTTGCGCTATCCTTATACTGGACTGGCATGACTATTACTGGACATCCCGCTGTTTGTAATACATTATTTGTGACACTTGTACACTTATTATTAACTATAAACACCCCGTCTGTCAACCCCCACCCCCCCTCTCACCTAGCCGACACAAAACTTTGTCCCCGGTGAGTAAGTGAGTGCCCCAATAATTGCGTGACTATCCGGACTCTCTGCAGTTGCATAGTTTACCGGGAAAAGGGAAGTTAGAAATGGGAAATAATTTACTTAAATGTAATAGACAACTATAACGGCCAGACGGGACGATGATTTTGAATGACAAAGAGATTTTGTTTAAGGGGCTACAGGTACTTTATTCTTCGGAAACATTGCGTATTAAAAATATTTTCACAAAATTTCATCGAGGAACTGAGAAATTATTTAAAAAGGTATGCGTTGTCGCTGTTTTCTACGTTTTCGACTAAAAAATATCAGTGATTTTTTGGCTTATAAAGAAGCCATACTCAAAACTTTAAGGTAGTATTCTAGTCTAGAAATTCGAAAAAATCGATTTTTTTTTCATATTTTCAAAGTTCAGACCTTGAAGAATAAGCCTCTAAAAGGATTTACGGAAATTCGAATTATTTTTGGAATTATGGTGACTTTTTCCCTGTGTACTGTGTATGTTTTCAGTGTCAAATTCAAATTTTTAATATAAATTACTCGAAACTACTTGTTTCGATACGGTTGACATGATATCTCAAGTTCTAATGCACCGACTTACTTGAAATTTGGTACAGACCTTCTTAATACTATCAAAATTGGCCCGACGTAGGGATTTTTGGAATTTTCTTTTTTACTATTTTTGAAAAATTTCCAAAGTTGAAACAGGCGGCAAAAAAATGATTTCTCTTTAAATGGACACCATTTTGTAAAAAAATTTATTTTTTCAAATCGGCTAGGTCTGGCTGATTCTACATCCTTGTTTATTAAGAATTAACTAAAATTTTATGTTTCGGATCGCCAGGAGGGTTGGAATCACGTCAACCATGAGACATTTTTTTTTTTTTTTTGAGTCCCCACTTTGCCAGCCTGTACCGATTTTAAATTTGAATTTTTTTTAAAATTTTTATACATTTTTATACTTTTCAAATATCAATAAACAAAACTCGTAAAAAAATGAATGCTAAAAATGTTTACTGTTTTTTTTTTATTACGCTCGTAAAATCACCTCAAAATCGGGCCTCTAGACTAGCCCTAGAATCATACGTACTCGTCAAAACGACGAACGAACTTCTCTATCTGCTCCAGTACTACAACTTGTCGGTGCCTGCTTGCTGTGAAACTTCTGTTATCTAATTTATTTGTTATTATAACACATAAGACGTATAAATTTTGTTTATAGCTATTGTCGTTTTTTTTATACTGAAATAGTGTGCGTCAAAAGGACGACGATGTATGATTAACCCATATTTTTTTTTAAATATTTTGTACTCCACATATAAAAGATTTCCTAATTTTTCTAAAATTTATTAAAGATATGGATGTTATAATTAATTTATTCAATGATTATGATAATGTGAAAGATGATTACAGCTGTTTGACTTATAGAGACGACATAATACTGAAGTTTGAATATATTGAATCGAAAACTAAAGAATGCGTTTCGAATGACTTAATAAAATATTAACAATTTATTTTGTGGAAAATATTTTAATTTTTATTATTTTTTGAGATCTTATTCGACAAATTACTAACAAATTTTAGAAAATTTACAAATGTGCCTAATGGGGAAGAAATAACTACATATCTATAGGAATATTTATGACTGAGAAATTTCACATTCTGTAAAGTCACACATGTCCACTGACCCATAATAGTTCATAAATTAATTATTTGAAAGGCATGTTTTATGATACAATTGATGTATTTATCTATTTTTTAATTTTTATAGTGAAAATATGCTTTGATAAAAAGATTAAAAAAATTAATAAATATTTATATTAAGAAGTTTTTCCAAATCCAATTTTTTTAAATATTTTGTTCGCTTTTGTAGTATTGTTATGTAAAAAAAGGTTTTTAAAATAAACTCTAAAACTCCCCGTAAAAAGCCCATTCGTCCAACGTATGATTCTAGGGCTAGAATCGATTGTTTTTAAATCTTACACATTTATTTTGTTATTTAGTCCTAACTGTTCCTGGATGAGAAAATATGGCAAAAATAGAAACAATTCCGCAGGAATTCATGAACTGTTTTTAAGCGGCTAAATCTTGGCAGAAGCTCCTCAAGATGGTGGTCAAAATAGACCCAAAAAACAGTTTTTTGCGTTTTAAAGAAAAAATTAGACTTCGTATACAAAAAAGGTTTCATACAAAAGTTGTAGAGTATAGAATGGGACAAATTGAAGTTTTTGAAAAAGACAAAACAAGAGTGAAATTTTGCTATTTTTCCTCGACGTAAGTGCATATACATATGTATATATAACCCCTTAAACAGACTTTCATCATTTTGAACAAATTTTATTTAAAAAAATTTGAATGGATGGCGGTTCGAAAATTTCCATTTTAATATCTGTTGTGTAGATAGTATCTGTTACAGAATGTATTAATTTTTTTTTTTTAAAGAAATTTCCTGGAATAACTATATATAATTACTTTAAATTCAGAGCATTGTATGCGTAACCATGTCAATAATTATCGTAGTAAAATACATTGTTTTTTTTTCCAACTATACCAAGCAGTATTTCTTTGTTCTGAAGTGTTCTACAAAAAAAAAGGTTATAGTTAAATCATTAATTACGTTAAACCTTGACAAGTGAAGGTCTTTGTAACGCAATCAACAATTTTTGCTTCTTTTGCGTAATGGTTTGTTCTTTGTAAAATAGCAAATATTAGGAAAAAACATAATGTACCTACAGGTAAACCGTTTTTTGTGCGGTGGATAGGGATCGCATAAAAAAAGTTTCATCGAAAATACATAACTCAGAACGCTCAAAACTTCACGATTTGCTTAGAAGTTGCTTTTCTAAACGTTTTCTAAATGAAAACGTTTTATTTCGTTGTTATAATATTATTAAAATTCTAAAAAATACATCTCTAAAAAAATTGAATGATGCAATAACTTATATTCTTATGCAATGTACTGATTAAATGTTTAAAAAGCCATTAAAAATTAACTTTTTAAAAGAAAGTTATTATAGTTAATGTTTAATTTTCTTACTTTCTTTTGCTTTTGATTTACATTATGCACTTTAACGAAAATTTTTTTTTTTTTTTTTTTTTTTTTTTTTTAGTAAGTGCCCATCAGTGTATAATGGTAAAATATAAAAAATACGAAATTTAAACATTAATTTGCGATAAAGTTACTTATTGACCGTTTTTAAGTATTTAATCAATACACTGCATAAGAATATGCATTATTTTCTTTATACATATACATATACTGTGTGAGTTTTTCAAGAGTTGCCATTTTGATTACAGCCAAACCGTTGATTTAATCGAAAAATTGTTCAAATAAGAGTTGTAGATATCGACGGGGGCAACCGATTGCTATAGTCAGGAGCTTTATAGCTCTTATGGTTTTCGAGCTATGATACAAATTTGTAGATTTTTAAATGGAACTACATATTAATTTTTCGATAAAACTGATCTAATGTATTAATTAACAACATAAATGAGCAAAAAAATTTTTTTTACCCAAGTTTAATTTTTTAATTTTTTTTTAATTTATTAGTTAGGCGGTAAAAATATGCATATGTACTTGAGGCTACTTCAATCGATAGTGTTTTTCTTGGTTGCATTTCCATTACATCCAAGAAAAGAACCTTTTCCAGTACCATTTCTATCATAAAAATTTGGTTGTAGTAGAAATGGCAACTCTCAAAAAACTCACATGGTATGTATTTATCACAATTTTTGTAATATTATAATAATAAAAATGAAATAAAATGTTCTCATGTGTAAATTAATGCTTTTTGCTTGTTTAGAAAACCAACATGTAAGGAAATTGTAAGGTTTTGAGCGTTTTGAGTTGCACTCATCGCAAAAAAAAATTGTACTGTTTAATATAATAACACGTTTCAACTTAATGATGTCGGATCAACTTCTACAGAACCTTCAAAATTGTGAGACTACTGTGATCCCAGATGACAAATGCGTCTATTATTTCATTTGAAACTGAGAGTCCGCGGAAATACCAGTACCTACAATTTTCATTTATTTCCAAACATTTAATAACTTCCGTATCGTTCTCATATTATCTTTCCCATCTCTTTCTCTCTTTTCAGTCTTTGTCTAACACATACGCGGTTTCAATCGTTTCGACTGATAAATACATTAATATATAAATATTTGGTGTATTTGGTGTTGTGGTTTTAATAGGTGGCGAAGGTACAAGGGGAAGGGGGCAATGACCATTGTAATATCAATCTGTTTGCAATTAGATAACGATGAATTAATAATAAATTTGGTCTGTTCGTCTGTCTGGCTGTCTGTTCGTCGCTTAATTTGATGGTTATATTATAGGAGAACCATTTATTTGTATTGTATACATATATGGGGTATTACATTTGCAAATAAACCATTGAGCGAGCACTGAGGATGGTCACATGATAATCAGCGATTCACAAATTGTGCCACAAACACTTTTATGTTTTAATATTGTGAATTTTCAAATCACTTTCGAAAGCGAACAATTTTTTAGTGTCGAAAGTATCTTCGACTCCCGAAGAAAACCTTCTCCAAAACGTTAAAGCTTCCACACTTTTGAATGCGTTTTTTAGTCGCAGATATTTAGGGTAATTTTTCGCCAACAGCAGACAATGAGTTTTTTTTTTTACCAAAATTTTCCAAAAAAGCGGAAAAAATCACCCAAGTTCTTAAACTATTGTTTTTTCCCCAAAAATTTCCCTTACGTATTGAAAGGTTCGGTCGACAATTTTTTTCCACATGTATCCCAAAGTATTTTTTTATCCTCTAGTTCAAACAACAGATCTTGTAGATAAAAAAAAGTTGTGTGTGGCATCTATATTACACGAAAGATCTTTTGGAAAATTTTGTAAAAAGCATATAGCCAAGGTCACTTAACGAATTTCGACATGTAGTAAGGTGTTTATTGGTAATTATTTTTAGAAAAATCAAATTTGGCACACGTATTTTGAAGAAAGATCGAACAATTTTGTTTTTTTTTTCGATTTCGAAAATCGATGAAATCTGAATGGAACGTGGTGCCAGAAAGACCCCCATTATCTTAAAAACAAAATTTTTTTTGTTTTCATTTATTAATGCTGACAATTTAACTCATGTGTATCAAGTTCTATAAGAATATTGTAGTTATTTCACTTTTACCATGGAAAAAAAGTTAGGACAGATTTTTACAGCGAAAAAAATGGTACAGAACATTTCATTGGTCATTTCATTGTAGGTAAACACCATAAAAATGAAACAAAAATTCGTGTTAGTAAATTTCACTGATTTCAGGGCCATAGTAACAATGTATTAAATAATAATAATAATATGAATTAAACTAATTTATTTTATTCGTTAAATTGTCTTACCGTATTACTCTTGAGTTTTATATTTTTCTATAGATATAATAAAATTTTAACGAGACCATTTCTGTACATGGAATATTTTTTGAAAATTGTACTGGTTCTGTAAATAGTTATCGATGTAGATACCAAAACAGCGATTTTTAGAATTTTTGTCTGTCTGTTCACGCATCACGCAAAAACTATTAGACAGATTTTAATGAAATTTGGTGTGATGATAACTTATTACCTGAGTCAACATCTAAAATATTTTTTACTCCGGGAAAATTTCTCATTCCCACGTGAAAATGGAAAAACCATTTTGAGCATGTGCACACATTCGGCGAAAACTATTGGACAGATTTTAATAAAATTTGGTGTGATGATAACCTATTACTTGTGTCAACATTTAAGGTACTTTTTACTCCGGGAAAATGCCCCATTCCCACGGGAAAATAGAAAAGCCATTTTGTGCATGTGCACGTGTTACGCAAAAACTGTTGGACGCATTTTGATGAAATTTGGTGTGGTGATAACCTATTACTTAGGTCAACATTTAAGGTACTTTTTACTCCGGGAAAATTCATCATTCCCACGGAAAAATAGAAAAACCATTTTGAGCATGTGCATGCATTACACAAAAATTATTATTCTTTGCAAGTTCTGTATAATTATTACACTTACAAGTAAACGTCCCGAGGCCGGCCCTATCGATTTTGATGAAACTTAGATATGTTGTAGAACACTAAAAAATAAGCGACACGTATTTTTCTTTATCGGCGGAAAAACGGTTTGAAGGGGTGAAATCGCCCTCCAAAAATTGGGGTAAAAATTTAATTTTTTAAATATCTCGAAAACGGTGAGAGATAGAGCAAAAGTTTAAATTGGCGATATTGTTCTTTTTTAAAGAGCTATCTATTGTTCAAATTGTGTCAACAGGGGTGGCTGGGGGTTAAAATTTAAGGGTTAATTTTGCAAAAAGGGGGTGAAAATTAAACACTAAAAAAATTTTGTTTACAGATTTGAAATCTACGTCAAAAAATCTAATTGACCTGTTTTTGCTCAATGTCCTAATATTAAGTCTAGGGGTAGTTAACTAGGGGGTGACTGTGTCGAATAGTCGTACTACTTGGGTAGTTTAAGAAGTTTTTCTTCATGGAAAATAGTTTAAGACATTTAGAATAACGTAGAAATGAAATTTTTGATTTCAAAATTCAGTTTGATCAACATTGGGGAGGGGGTGAGTCACCCTCTTAAATTACATATTAGTTAACATACACTCATTTTTAATATTAACACACTGACAGTGGGTAATAATGTCACATAAGGTTTTCATAAGGTTTGTTTTTTAATGGATGTTATAGTTTTCGTTATCCAAAGTTATCGATACCGAAAATAACGATATTTTGAAAATGAATGGAAACCTAATAAAAACCTTACATACGATAGTCCAACTTCAGAACCACTTATTGTGACATTATTACCCACTGTCAATGTGTTAATATTAAAAATGAGTGTATGTTAACTAATATGTAATTTAAGAGGGTGACTCACCCCCTCCCCAATGTTGTTCAAACTGAATTTTGAAATCAAAAATTTCATTTCTACGTTATTCTAAATGTCTTAAACTATTTTCCATGAAGAAAAACTTCTTAAACTACCCAAGTAGTACGACTATTCGACACAGTCACCCCCTAGTTAACTACCCCTAGACTTAATATTAGGACATTGAGCAAAAACAGGTCAATTAGATTTTTTGACGTAGATTTCAAATCTGTAAACAAAATTTTTATATTGTTTAATTTTCACCCCCTTTTTGCAAAATTAACCCCTAAATTTTAACCCCCAGCCACCTCTGTTGACACAATTTGAACAAATTGCATGCCAATAGATAGCTCTTTAGAAACGAACAATATCGCCAATTTAAACTTTTGCTCTATCTCTTACCGTTTTCGAGATATTTAAAAAATTAAATTTTTACCCCAATTTTTAGAGGGCGATTTCACCCCTTCAAACCGTTTTTCCGCCGATAAAGAAAAATACGTGTCGCTTATTTTTTAGTGTTCTACAACATATCTAAGTTTCATCAAAATCGATAGGTCCGGCCTCGGGACGTTTACTTGTTAGTTACATACTGCTCATTGAGTTTATAACAATGCTTTGCGCGAACGACGTCGCGGGTACGACTATTCTGAATAAATTTGTGTTTTCTACAACTCATATTTCTTGCCTAAAAGCAGTTTTACTCGAAGAACGTGACAACGAAGTTGAAGCGTTTTTGTTAGTTGACAGTTCTTCTCGTTAAATTGCCAGGGAACAAATTTTCGTTAAACGATCCCAAATTTATTCGAAAAAATAATATGTGAAAAATTTTTGAAAATTTGCAACAACGTAGGACTATTATACAAACAATGGCATATTATATCGTATTTTAAGCGACCATCTTTAAAGGTAAACGTATAAAACCAATTTAACAATGGGCCAAATCCATTAAATCGTTTCATCGAGGAATGAATACGTACATTAACAATGTATAAACAAAATGGTAGTGTGTCTTATGAAAATAGACACACGGTAAATGATATTTTGAAAAATATAAATACATTATGCCGAGTGGGTTGGTTGGACTGGTTGGGTTTGATGCACATCAAAGATATTTCAGTTAAATTGCATATTTGTGGCAAGTAATACTAGAAATGTGAACGTATCTATTTATGTATATCTGTAGCGCAATCAGAACTACAGAAATAATATTCATTTGTTTTATATCTTGTTGTCTCTTATTGTATGTTTGTGTTCTCTTTCTAAAATGAATAGATATAGAATAGTGATTGGAATAGGAGGGAATGCAAAAAAAAAATGATTGCTGGAGTAAAAATTGATGGGTTAGGTCAGTAAACGTACAACTACAAATTCATTATAAAATTTTTAGTGAATTTCTGAACGGAAATTGAGCTATTGCGGTTGGTGTCATGGTGAGACTTGAGTTGTACCTTCCGAGTCGTTGCGGATGAGTTCTTCAGGCAGACACGTCCAATGCCCGGAATTGGGTATTTTGAGTATTTTTCGTTTGACACAAAAATTATTTTTTTGTCAAAATTTACCAAAATTTAAAAATTTTTTGATAGTACAGGATATGTTTTTGAACAATTATCCTATGTAAACGGATTTTCGAAAAAACGTATTTTTTTGTGGGTGGAAATTCGCTGTTATGCAGGATGTTGCAATAGGAATATATTTAGATTTATTCGTAGTAGCAAGTATTTGTAAATACACCTAACTACGAGGTACAAAGTTTTTATACTTTTTGAGAGTCCTGACGAAAAGTTTCGAAACACTATATAGTGTTTTATCTACAGTTATTTCAAAACAAAAATTTTTCAGAGTTTCCCCAGTTCATCTACACATCTTTTTCCACTAAAAGTTAAAAAAAAAATGTTCTTTCGGAATTTAACGGCAGCCTGGTTGACGTATTTTTCGGTGAACAGTTCTTCGAGTTAAATTGCTTTTAGGCAACGTAAATTTATTCAGAAAAATATAGGTATATAATTTGAGTGTAATATGGGTATGATAATCTAACAAAACATTTGGGGGACAGGTCTACCCACACTGTCAACTTCCCATTGGGTGTCCTTAAAGACTAGAGACTACTGTACATAAATAATTCTTTTTCCATTTCGAGCAATTTCTCCCCTGGGCCCCCGATAGAGGCTTTGCCTCTTGCACCATACCGGGGGCTTCGCCTTCTGTACCTAAGGGTGGTGGCTCCACCCTTATCAAACAAATGATAACATCATTTGTTCTCAAGATATGTGAGACAAAATATATTTCAAAAACAGTTACTTATTTCGTTTTTTTTTTTTTTTTAATTTATAATAATATACTGGCGTTTTTAACATCAAGGAAGGTTCTTAGGCCATTATATAATAATGTTATGGTAAAAAATCCATATTAATCTATGTTATCTTAATAAAGTTAATTCTGTTTTTTTACCACAAAAAACAAACCGCTAATCCGAATTTGTTGAAAACTTTATCCGGTCTTCATTTTTTGATTAGGCATCTAATGAAATTAGTCCGGAGTTGATATCATCATTTGTTCTCGAGATACGCGAGACGAAAAAAAATTCACGAACGAACGAACGAACGAACTAACGAACGCACGCACAGACATCACGCTAAAAACGATGGATTCGGATTCTAGTGACCTTGAAACGTGGAGATATATCAAAATTAGCGATTCGTAAGATCGGACCCATTACAATAACTTCCTATGGGAAGTTAATAAGTTAGTATTAATATAAGAATTTAACATTTCCTTACTATGGTTTTGAAGCCAATCATATTTACCAATAGAAATTTTTGTTTCATTTTTATCGTGCTTGTCTACAGTGAAATGACCTTTAAAAAGTTTCTTGGCCCTTTTTTGGGCTGGTAACTTGCTGTCCTAATTTTTTTTTTCACTTAACAAAAGTGAAAAAACTACAAAAATCTTCTGGGATTTCTAAAACTTTTTTATACAATTCTGACTTGTCTCTTTATTGAATTGTTATCATCATTAAAATTGCATACAATTTACACAGCCAGCTAGAGCTAGGCCAGCTGATAGCGTTTCTATAATATGAAACTTTTCAAAACGAATCAACATTTTTTTTTTTTTGATATCGTTAAATGTATACAGGTCACGATCGTGACTTCAAATACATGTGCATTGCCTGCCGTAGTTAAATGAATAAGAAAGAATTCAAGAAAAAATGATTCACCAACTTTCTAATACAGTATTTCAAAAAATTTGTTATTAAAAGCTTGTATATATTTTTAAAAATTGTTATTCGTTACCGCTACTGTACAAAAACAATAATTTGTCCACTTCATCTATAAATAATTAATTTTAATTTTTTGTCCAGTTAATATTTAATAAGGTTGTCACACATATGATATAAACACATAATATCGATCGACAGGATTGGTTTGCGTCGTTTACACGTATATGTAGGTACAAAATAATGAAAATTTTGTTAGTTTATAAAACGGGTGTTTAGCTATTGACCATAATCTATACATAGAATACAGTCAAACCTGTGTTTCTGTGCGATTTTGTGCGATTTTTTTAAATGCGGTATAGGTGTACTATATATTTTTTACAATTCCGAATAATTACGAAAAATGTGATTTAAATTGTGTCCGATAATATGGTATCAAGTATACTATGAATAAATTAATTAAATTGGACAGTACAATATTTGCTGTGAGAGTTGTGAGCTTTTATCTGGAGATGATATGAAATTCGACTACAGTGCTCAGGACGGCGTTTGTACATGATTTTACTATTTTCTTTACGAAAAAGTATTTTTTTTTTAAATGCTATGTTTCATTTTTTTAAAGCGAGTATTTATTACAATGTCTATTTACCAGATTCTACAAAATAATAAAATAAATTATTTGTAACCCTACTATCAAACGCTACTTTATTTAGAAATTTTCTTAGTTAATTTATCGAAACCTAATGCATTTTAAAATATTTTTAAGGTAAAATGAGCAGATGTATGGCTTTTATTATAAACATGTTTCAGTTTCAGTGAATTTCCAGAATGGAATTCAGCTATTACAGCCACTGTCATGACGCGACCTGAGCCCGGGACTATGGCAGAAATTTGTTTTGAGGTCCCTAGAAACCGAAAATAATATTCACTAAAATTTAAATTTTATATATATATATATATATATATATATATATATATATATATATATATATATATATATATATGTGCGTGTGTGTGTGTGTGTGTGTCCGCGGGATAACTCTCGAACGAAGTATCCAATTTTTACGAAACTTGGTGAGAACATTGGAAGTCCCAAACCCTTGGATGAGTTCGTCAGCCAGACACGTCGGATGCCAGGAACATGGTTTTTGTTCTTGCAAAAAATTAATTTTTTTTTCAAAATTTTCACTTATTCAAAAATTTTTGCGAAATTTCTTTACACTATTTAAAAGAGAAGAAAAAATTACATAAAAAAGGTCTTTAAACTTTTTTTCTATGTCAACCAGCTTTCGAGAAAAAACTAATTTGCCATAAAAACTGCGACAGGGGTATTTAAATATATTTTTCATTTATTTATAATAGTGAAATGTCGTGATAAATTGTCAAATAATCACTTGATTTAGGTGGCCATAGTTTCGGCTCGGAGCGAATAACTGTTTGACTTTATCTAAAAGTTTGAATTTGTTTATGTATTGTTTTAAATAAGTAGTTCATTAACTACCAACGTTATTTAATTTGATTTTTTCGCTTGCTAATTTACAACGACTGTTATTTATACACCAAAGAATTTTTTTTGTGAATTGTTTTATACGGTTCTTATCCTTCGCATCAAAAAAGGTTTCAATGTATCCACATACATATGTGTATTTATTGTATTTTGTTTAGTAATTGTACATCTATAGCCATAGGTAACAGATGGTATGTATGTTTCAATAGAATGGGTCCCAAAAAAAGGTAGCACCCCCTATTTTCAAAAACTAATTATGCTTGTAGTTTAATTCAGTGAACAAAAAATCTGATTTAAAATGTACCTATCGGAAATGTGTTGATATATCCCTCACTACAGTAAAACCTCTCCGTAATGAAACTTTTCGCGCTTTTGAATATCACATTTCTTTTTACTCCTTCCGAATAATGGTTTAATTTTTCTTTTTTTTGTGGTGGGGGGGGGAATGTCGCTCGAATGAAACTGTGTAAGGAGACCTCTATTGAGATGTAGAGATACAGCGTTGTTGAAAGTGCAGGTACTATTGAGGACTCGTACTGTATTCTGTACATGTATTAGAATACTAGCTTTGACCCGCGGCTTCGCCCGCATTGAATTCGATTCCCTTCCCCCCTTTGTATCCCCCCTTCTTCCCCCGGGAACCTTCAATCGGGATAAAACTATCCCGACTAAAACTATTTGAAAATTATTACTGTATGTGTTCATAGTAAATAGTGTCTCTGTATATTAAATTTTATCAGATTCGGTTCAGTCATCCTACAGGAACCTTTAATCGGGATATGATTATCCTATGTGTTAACTCAGGATAAATAGTGCCTGTGTACCAGATTTCATCGGATTAAAATAAATTTTGTGGGGCGAATAATTCCTTTTGTATCCCTTAGGAACTGACAACTGGGATAAAATTTAGTCCATGTGTTAATTCAGTGTATAAAGAGTGTGTATTTAAAATTTTATCAAAATCGGTCCCCCAATTTTAGCGTGATTGGGCAACAAACATCCAAACATCCAAACTTTCACATTTATAATATTATTAAGATTAAGATTAAGATTAATAGACAGAGTAGAGTAGACGGGAGTGAGATATTATGTGAGAATTGTTCCGAATAATGCTTCACATTCAGATTCAGGGTTCAAAAATTTACAACGAAAAATTTTGTCTATTAATTTTTGAAATCTGTTGTTGCAAAAATCATCATTATTGTAATTATTTCAAAAGAAAATTGGCTTAATATTATTATTGACGTTACATTACTTTAAATTTCAAAAAATTTACGCGTAAGTTTGGCCGGCGAATTCAGAAATTAACAGTCACTTCAAAACATATTCATTTAAAAACAAAAATGTTTTTGTAGAACAAAGAATTTTCAAATGTACTATTTCCTTATTTATATTGAAAGAAATTAATTTAATTGAAAAAGATGAAACTTTTCTTTCTCTTTGAGACATTCATTTTATTAGAGTGTATGAACTTCAAAAAATATTACCGCCATAAAACCAGTAATTACTTTAATTTTGGACGCACAAACAAAAATTAAAGTTAAATAAATTTAAACATTACTTTATATTAAAAACTCAATTAAAAAAAAAATTAAAGAATGCACACAATTGTTAAATACAGCGTGATTCAGCGAAAATCTGAAAGGCGGTTCAGTGTTTTCAAGACACATTTACATTGAAACACGCGGTACAATTTAAAAAATAGAATTCTAAATACTTCCGACAAAAATGTTTCGTATGTACTTATTGTTTATTCCCGAATGTTTTTATCGTTAAATGTTATCAACAACTTATCTCTGTAACTATTTTCGAATACTGTGAGTGAGTGAATGCGAGAATCATTGAAAGGTTGTGTGTAAGAGAAAGACAGAGTTTTATTAGTAGTTTGTAAATCATTATGTGTACGCTTTTGTATGTTTGTATTTTGATTTCACTAAATAAATGTTATCTTTATACATCGAAGTTTTGAACACAAGAACTTTTGTGAATTTTTCCGTGTTTGCATGTAAATTTTATATTTTATTTGAAATGTTTTGAAGTTATTTCGAGTTTTTTATGTACTTTTACTTACTGTACGAACGTCTTTTAGTAGATATGTAGATATACTTGGATAATATACGTTTTTTCATATGAAAATTAAGTTGTGAGAACTATTTATTTTGATTATTTTAGAAAAGCTTTTTATGTTTGTTTTTGAATTTTGTCGTGTTTTCATTTTTGTTTTTTAAATTTAGTTGTAACACGCAAAATTATATTAAATTGATAATGTAATCAATTTTAGGAAGAAAATTTAAATAATTTTCATTGACGGTTTCAAAGTTGTAGTTTTGTTTCAAACGAAGTCGGATTTGCCAAAGTCAGATTTTGCCAAATTTTATGTTTGTAATTTATTTAGGCAGAGAGATCTAACAGTAAAACGCAGTAGATTGAAAATTCTGAGTCGTAGAACTATTTGCATCACCCTGTTTCAAATACAATTGATCATGAGTTAAAATTAAAATACCCCTGTCACAGCATCCTGTATAACATACCGAATTTCCGTTTATAAAAATTCGTTTTTCTCGGAAACTAGTTGACATAGAAAAAAAGTTTAAAGACCTTTTTTATGTAATTTTTTTTTCTCTTTTAAATGGTGTAAAAAAATTTGGCAAAAATTTTTGAATAAGTGGAAATTTTGGCAAAAAACTAATTTTGCGAGAACAAAAACCATGTTCCTAGTATCCGACGTGTCTGGCTGACGAACTCATCTAAGGGTTTGGAACTTCCAATGTTCTCACCAAGTTTCGTAAAAATTGGATACTTCGTTCGAGAGTTATCGCGCGGACACATATGTATATATGTATATATATATATATATACATATATATATATATATATATATATATATATATATTCACTTAAATTTTAGTGAATATTATTTTCGGTGTCTAGGGACCTCAAAACAAATTTCTGCCATAGTTCCGGGCTCAGGTCGCGTCAAGACAGTGGCTGTAATAGCTGAATTCCATTCTGGAAATTCGCTAAAATCAGATAATTATATTCAAAACAAATCAATCTTCTATTCTTTTCTAAAAACAACTGCAATTTTAAAATTTACGTAAGTGCAATAATGAAACAGATAAAGCCAAACCAAGAAAACGGAAATCATTTAAATTCATAAGTGATGAAGCATGGTTAAATTTAAGTGAAATAGACCATACTTATATATATATATATATATATATATATATATATATATATATATATATATATATATATAATGTTAAAATGTAACGTTTTTACCATTTCTCTTAGGCGTAACCATTGGTAATTTTACGAGTTGTTAAAGAATTATAACTTTACCGAACCTAACCATTACTTAAACGAATTATTCAAATATGCACGAATGAATAATGGTGAAAATGATTCCTTATTTATGAGACTATACTTACATATGAATTTAATAGTTTTTAAAATTAGGGCCGGATTTACCTCTGTAATGGAGGCCCTGGTGCACTTCTAGTGTGGTGGCTCCTGAATACTTAAATGTGGAGGCCTCTACATGAGTATTTTTGTAAAAAAATAGGGTTGGGAGCAAAAAAAAGCGCTTATACTTGTTCTTTAATTTCCTGTTCTTCTAAATTCTGTTCTTTAATTTTGAGATTTTATTTGATTTTGTGGAAGCCCGTATTGTGTGGGACTCCCGACGCACATGCCCCAAGTTCCTTATGCAATTCCGACTCTGTCTGAAATATTAACTAAAGTTTGCACACCTGTTGGAAACAAGAATAATATACGACATCAGTTAAAAAAAGCTAATAATTTAAAAAAAAAAGACGGTAGCTGTCTAGTAGTTGATAGAAATGGTAGTTGATAGAACAGACATTATGAGCCAATAAAATTTAATTTTTTTTACACAAAATCTTGTATGACAAACTTATCTCCAATAGATAAAATTGGTTAACTTTACAATTTTTTTTTTTTTTTTTTAAATTACTTTCAAAAATAGTTTTCGGTATCTGTTGCGTTTTATATTGGAACCGCCATTGATTGTGTTTTACCCATATATATGTACATACATTTTAATTTTTGAAATAGGAGAAACTAAATATACATTTACGTTTATTTTATTAAATTATTATTACTCACAGAGAGGTTAATAGAAGTAATTCTATTTTTAAAATTGAAATAAATTATGTATTTAATGGAATAAATAAAGATTGTTTTTACTACTGTTCCGTTGTTTAATTGTATTTTTATTTTTTATATTTATACAGGCTGGTCCAGAATTATGTACCGTAATTGTTGGAGCTGATAGTATGTTCAAAAAATAATGGTACCTTTTCATCTACACTCCAAAACTCAATAATAAGGGAAATAAAGCAGAGGGGTCAAATTTAGAGGGATGGAATGAAACTGACTTCTTTTTTTTAAATTTTTAGGCGCTTCTGATTACTGGATTCATATTCTAGGGGCACGTATGAACATTAAGATAATTAAATTTATGGTATCAATTATTCGATCACTTATGATTAGGGGATAATTTGGAAATAGATACTTCTACTTTAAATTACTCGAAAACGGTAATATTTATCGAAATGTAACAAGTATACCTTTTTTGCGTGAAATTGTCTGAGGAATCATATTATTAAGGATTTTGTTTGAATAATTGCAAGTTAAAAAAGAAAAGATTTGATAACTCACACCTACCACCCAAAACCATCCCTTAGTCATGAGTGGTGGAATAATTGTTGACATAAATTTAATCCTTCTAACGCAAAATAAGTACCCCTAAAATATCAATCCGTTATTCAAAAGCGTTTGGAAAATATTTAAGAAATAATGGTTTTCGTTTCACCCCTTTACAGAGTTGTATCTCCCTTATTATTGAGTTTTGAAAAAAAAAGTGTACATGAAAAGGTACCATTATTTTTGAACTTTTGAACGTACTACGAGCTCTATCAATTACGGTACATAATTCTGGACCACTATATATATATATATATATATATATATATATATATATATATATATATATATATATATATATATATATATATTTCTACTAAATGTATATTTAGAATTTTTTGTCTTAATTTAATTTCGTTGAAAACAGTTTACGACAGTATTTAACGTAAACAAAATTTTTAACTAATGCGTTAATTCACCCATAACACTATTTTTGTTATTTTTAAAAATTAGTTCTTTCACAAGTTTCGCGTTAAATTGAGCCAAACTGTAATAACGATTTTTCCTTAAGGATTCACAAATAATCTCTTTTCCGTGTTGAATTTTGAACTTTGTTCCCATAAATACTCAAATTAATTCATGTTTTTTAATGAGTATGTAATTTGAGTCTACAATAGACACTTTGATAAGGAATTTTGAACCGAATTATTTGTCAAACTTCGGAAATCACGAAATCAAATTCCTATATTTTTTTTATCGAATTAATCAAGCAAGTCTGGCAAGGACGCTCATACTCGGGTACAGGGTTACCCATACCCCCTAGCTTATCAAACTGATAAAGTTTCGCGGGAAAATTAAAAATTTCGGGTCAAAGAAGGAGGCCGAAGACGGCAAGACGTTTTCTTTTTGGTCGTCAATAGTATTTTTGGGGGAAATATGGGAATTTTTTATGGCTGCTTATAAATTATTAGTTATATTCTTTCTTATCTCTAGTTCTAGTTACCCTGCATATTAGCATGGGTAACACACTCGCAGTGTAGTGACGATTTTCAGAGACATCTTTTGAAAACCCCAACAGTTAATTAAAATTTTTCCACTGTATTTTTAACTGTATTCACCGAAACTATTGTCGAAATTCCAGTATTTGTTCCATAATAATAGTCTTTCGAATTTCGTTATAAGTGAAATTAGGAATGGGGTAGATTTCCCAGCAAATTTTACTATAGTGCAATTCTCGAGGGTACCGTAAAATCGGGGGTCGCAACAATTAATCTTCAACTTTTATTTATACATATATTTGACCATAAATTTTTAATATTTCCCTCATGTGTTAAAACAAAAATAGGCGCGGAAAAAATTAACATAAAAATACGATGAAAAAATAGGTATTATTTTATTGTTGAAAGCCAGGGGTGCAATAGGTGGTACCTTAAGGTACTCTAATGCGTATATACCAGCGAAAACGATGCGTATCTTAGAAAAAAAAATATATAAACTACATATAGCAGCGGCCATAAATAAAGATTGATTATACAATTACAAGAGTCACGGTAATGGATTAATGTTAAAAGCTTGTCGTCATAAAAAATATTTACAGCCCACAGTCTGCTTGCTGCTTGCTGCCTTCCGCGCTTAAAGATGTCGTAAAAATTGTGCTTTATATTTTTTGGGCCTCGTTCGCATGCAAAAAGTGTTGTAAGTAAAATGTGCGTATTTATTTATTATCAGGTTATGATATTTTAAAGAGATATAGGCAAACTACAGTACAATATTGTGTAGATGTTAGATTAGTATACATATTTGGGACGTAAGTTTGTATAGTTTTAGAGTGTGCATACCTCCGAAAGCTTATAAATTTCTAAAAACATTATTTGGAAAGTCAATTTTATAAAAATTTTACTAATCTTGTAAAAAAATTTGTATACCTCATTTCAGATACAATTGATTATGAGTTTTCGTTCAAAAATTAAATAATTCTTATATTCGAAACAAATGAATCTTCTTTTCTAAAAACAAACTGCAAATTTAAAATTTATGTAAATGCATTAATGAAAGAGAAAAAGCCAAGAAAACGGAAATTATTTAAATTCAAAGTGACGAAGCATGGTTAAATTTAACTGAAATAGACCATAGCTAAAAATGGATGAACTTGACTAGTGGATAGTGTCTCTTTTTAAACTCCTTAAAAGATGCCTAGAAATTGAAAAAAAATGATCAGGAGTGTTCTAGCGGCTGTTTTTGTTTTAATCGATGCAGGATTGTGTATCAGTGGTGTTTACTGAATATTATTGACACAAAATTTATATGGTTCATTTCAATTAAATTTAACCATGCTTCGTCACTTTGAATTTAAATAATTTCCGTTTTCTTGGCTTTATCTCTTTTATTATTGCATTTTTGTAAATTTTTTTTTTTGTTTTTTTTTTTTTTTTTTTTTTTTTTTTTTTTTTTTTTTTTTTTAGAAAAGAATAGAAGATTGATTTGTTTCGAATATAAGAATTATTTCATTTTTTAACGAAAGCTCATGATCAATTGTATCTGAAATGAGGTATATCTACTTTTCATAGTGATGCCGACATTTGATTAAAAAAAAAATAGTATTGGAATTTTTTATTTCTTTGTAAATTTTGAATCGATTAAAACAAAAATCAAACACTAGAACTCTTGTGATCACTTTTTGTTGAAAATTAGGGTTAAGTCGGAAGCCTGTAAGTAAAGAAAAAAATGATTTAATTGCAGGATAACCTCTTGTGCTTTCTAAGAGTGAATTTTAGATATGATATTTAAAGTCAGCCCGAGATTTCTAACATGATATTTTTTCGGTTTTGTTAAAATTGGTAGGGTAGAACTTCCGGAACAATTGTTGCCACAAAGTGAATTACAAGAAAATAGCTGGTCTTACATGTACTTTCATAATTTTTTTTAAAATTTTATGACGTCACTACTTACATCGACATGATAAAAAAAATGAAATTTTATGGTGGGTAATAATTCCATTTTTAAAACGGTTACAATATTGTCGAGAATGAATTTTTAGTACGAGCTCTGTGAGTAATACCACTTTTAATAATGCCGTTCTCTATACCTCACTAAGGTTCCTTCATCCCTCTTTCCCCCCTCCGTTACACAGTTTTATTTCATGCGAGATTTTGAATCACTCCATTTGAATAATGCCACTCACAATAATGTCATCTTCCTGGGCATTCTTTGTCTGATATTTCTCAGTAGGAAAAGTTCCATAACGTTTACTCTTGTTGATCAAATTCCGAGCCCCAGAAAGTCTACGAAGGTGCCGTCTGGGCTCAATTTGGTACATTTTTTTGACATTCACAGCTTTTATTCTAGTCTTTATAAAATACGCCTCGTTTTCATATACTTATTTTATAATTTTCTCTGACACGAAAATTATTTTCCGAAAATGATAAGACTGTTAATTTGATAATAATTGAACCTATCAAAAGTTAGGAAATGTAGTGCGGTGTGGTGGGAGTGTTAAATGTGGTGCGAGCGGTGGCCGAGAGGTGGTTGTTGTAGTCAAAATTTTCATTGTTCCATTTTCCATTCCAAATTTGTACGTTTAATAGTTTTAGTCGATACTGGTGCGTCCGTGCCTTTATTAAAGATTATGTCACACGCAACCGTATACAGGAGAGTCGAGGGATTTACACATAAATTTAGATATTAAACTCTAATATAAACTCTATTATTAAAAATGTACACGCGATCGATGAATTACTACTCTATAACGTCGAGTCGTTAACTCTCTAAACTTTGACTTGACTAAATACCAACGTAACTACCAAGTACGTATTTGTCCGACTATTGTTTAGTTCACTTATTTATATTTTATTTTTTGATTTATGATCGCTAAAAAGCGCACACCTTTGTAGAGTAAATAGCTCTACGTGTGTACATGCGGTGTAAAGGACCGAACAGATCGATACGACAGACCGTAACATCACCGCAAATTGATCGGATTGTGGCGCGTGGCTTAATGCGGTCAACTATTCAAGATCGGATTGGTGTAAACACGTACATTTAAATACCCGTATTGAATTGACCGTGCGGTAGACTGTGCGTCCAATGTAACGGCCTACCGTATCGGTCTGTTCACACCCTCAGTATACCCTAAACGCGATTTAAAATGTACTTACAGTAATTTACTATAGATAACAATTTTTTCCATATATTTTGTAATACTCGTACAAGTACACCAATTGGTGGTTATACAGGATGAATTTTTTAAGAGTTATCATTCAGTTTATTCCTAAAATATTCATCTAATTGAAAAAAAAAATTAGGTTTATATATACAGAAAATATATATAGGAAAAAAAAATACTCCTGTCACAGCATCTTGTTAAACATAGCGAATTTTCATTTACAAAAATTTGTTTTTCTCAGAAACCAGTTTACATAGAATAATAGTTCAAAAATCTTTTTCATGTAATTTTCCTCCTCTTTCCAATGGTGTATAAAAACGTTGCAAAAACTTTTGAATTTGAGGAAATTTCGGTGGAAAAGTAATATTTTTCACGAAAAATACATAAAAAAAACCATGTTCCGGGCATCGGACATGTCTGGCTGAAAAACACACCTAAAATTGTCGGACTTTCAACGCTTTCACCAAATTTCATAAAAATAGGATGTTATCGGACATACAGAGCGTTCATAAAGTTCCGGAGCAGCTGAAAATCTTAGTTAATATTGATTTTATTGAAAAATAACCCGAACAAAAGTTTCATGGGAAGAAATGAGGAACTAGAAAATGATCTCAAATCCGACCTTGAACATGACCTTGACAAAAATTTGGAGATCAACTTTGTTTTTTAAATGGAAACCCCTATTTTTGACCTCAGATTCGAAAAGAGTGAGAAATTCTACGTTCAAAACCATATTCATACTTCATATGCCAAAGTCGTGTGAAGGTCATAAAAACGGAAAAAATATGATACTGCTTGGTTAAGGTCATGTTCAAGGTCAAAATCGAGGTCATTTTGCTAGTTCCTCATTTCTTCCCATGAAACTTTTGTCCGGGTTATTTTTCGATAAAGTCAATATTAACGGAGATTTTACGGAACTTTTGCGGAGCTGTTCCGGAACTTTACGAACGCTCTGTATATATACATATATACAAACATAAATTTTAGTGTCATTTTTGTGTCTAGCGACCTTAAAACAAATTTCTCTCTAGTCCTAGACTCAAGTCGCGTCATGAGAGTGACTGTAATAGCTGAATTTTTTATTCCAAAATTTTCTATAAAGTAAGAGAATTTTTCCCGCTGCCTGAACTGATATGTTTTATAGTTCAATAGGTACACACAGAGATAACAACAAATATTAGCTAATTTTCTGCTTTACTTACTTATGGTCATCTGCAGGGACGTAACTACAATGGAGCTGTATAGAAAAATTTAACAATTGGAAAGGGGCTCAATTTTTTCTTTCCCATTTTCCAGTAAAGGAAAATACTTCAAGAAATTTAAAAATAACTTTGGTGGCTGTGAATTGTTTAATATTTCTACCTTCAGTACATCTAGGCTTCTGAGATGTTTCTTCGGAATCCTAAAAAATGAAAGAATTTAACACTGTAATCGAAAAATGTTTCCTCAAATAATCAAAGAATAAACGTTTAAACTTCGTGTTAAGACAACGCATGCGTGGCTTATCAAAATATTTCGACAAATACATTTGTTAATAAATTTTGTACATCTTACATAATATTTGAGGAGTTCAGTTTCAAAATGGGTCATGTCCACTTTTCATGATGTTGAGATATTGACAAAAAACTGTTGTATGTGATATGTATGTTTAATATAATGCTGTAATATGACAAGACCCATTTTGAAAACAAAGTAAATTTTCTAATGCTAAAAACAATGGGACAGCATTTTTTTTGGACTGAAACTGTCCAGAATTATGTCAGGCTTTATATATATAATATATATATATATATATATATATATATATATATATATATATATATACATATATATATATATATATATATATACAGGGTGTAAAACAAATAACTCTCGTCCTTTTGTGGGGTGACTCATAGCACCCTGTAGACACCAAACCGCAGGAATTTTTTCGGAATTAACAGTCGCGTCACCCGTCAAAAGGATAAGAGGTATTTCCTTTACACCCTGTATATGACAAGACCCGTTTTGAAACTGGACTCCTCATTTATTCTATACCGACAAAACCCATCGATCATTTTCAATACAAATGAATTCATGTTTTTTCATACTGTCACTGGCAATCGATCGCCCCCCCCCCGCACCGTAGAACCGTACCAACATTCTACATAATTTGTAATCCAACTGTTTTCTTTCCAAACCACAAAGCATACTTACTTATGTCAGTCCAAATCGAAATCGTAAAATAAAATTGAATAATTTAGTTCAATTTATGTAATTTATAAACACATCAAACGAAATTTTTTATCCCCAACGAAAAAAACATTTCATAAAAGACCGGTTCTTTTATCAATGTCGACATTCAAAAAAAAAAAAAAAAAAAAAAAAATGGGTGATCATTTCTTTTATATTTTGGTGGATTATTAATGTAGTGATTTCTTTTTATGATTTGAATTCTTTAATCAAAGCAACAAAACTTGTCATGGTATATACTGTGGGTACTTCATTCAGGTGAATTGATTACAGAAAAGAATATTGAAATGTCGCGCTAATCTTGGTTCATTATCTGCGCGTGTGTATTTTATTTTTGGAATTGGATCAGAAGATAATTTGGGTCGTTGTGTTATAAGTTATTTCAGTGTCGGTCAGAATATTTTTTGAGTTTATAAAAGTCTACCAAGTTTTTGATAAAAACCATCGTTTTTCGTCATCGTAATGCGGCCCATACACGGTTCAACTTGTTGTACTACAAGTTGAACTGTTTGCCATACACTATTAAACTATTCATTCAACTTGTTGTCCAACTTGTTATTTACAATTTTTGAAAAAGAGAACTTCGTTAAAATTAAGGATAAAATTCTTGCCTTAGCAGTAATTGCAGAAAGTAATGAAAAAAGCGTGAGTAAATGAAAAAAAAGAAAATGGAGCAAAGAGTGGTTGGAAGAAAAATTTTCTAATAAAAAACTATTAAAAAAAATTAGTGAATGTGAACCGATTATAAAAATTATATGCGAATGAACGAAGAAATTATTAATGATATTTTAGTAAAAATAACACCTTTAATAAACAAAGAAGATACGTTTATGCGTGATGCAATTTTTGCAAAAACACGCTTGAGAATTACATTAAGGTTTCTTGCATCAGGAAATTCTTTTGAAGATTTAAAATTTTCAAGTGCGGTATCACCGCAAGCTATTGGGAATAACAAATAAAATCAAATATTTAAACTTTCCAATTGTTACCGCTGTAAATATTTTGTTGATTTACACCCTTTACACCATAAATGTACTGGTTTTGTTGTTCAACTACCCCACACACAGTACAACATGTTCGTAGACCATTTGCTACGCCCACGTAAAATCAGAATATTTTGATTTTACTTCAACCGTTTATGCAACCATCAAAATAGTTGATCAATTGCTCCACACACGATTCAACATGTTGTACAACTCAACCAAGTTGTACAACAAGTTGAACCGTGTATGGGCCGCATAACAATTTTTGTATTATCAGTGCTTCCATCATGTTTGATATTTATATGTTGTTGAACAGCAGTGCACGTTAGGTGCCGATTTTGAATTAAGGGGGTATTCTAGTCTAGAGGCTCGATTTTGAGGTGATTTTACGGGCGTAATAAAAAAAGTCAATATTTTTAGTATCCATTTTTTTACCAGTTTTTTTTATTGATATTTGAAAAGTATAAAAATGTATAAAAATTTAAAAAAAATTCAAAATTGAAATCGGTACAGGCCGGCAAAGTGGGGACTCAAAAAAAACGGTGTCTCCTGGTTGACGTGATTCCAACCCTCCTGGTGATCTGAAACATAAAATTTTAGTTAATTCTTAATAAACAATGATGTAGAATTAGTTGGACGTAGCCGATTTGAAAAAATAAATTTTTTCACAAAATAGAGTCCGTTTAAAAAAAAAAATACAACTTTTTTTCGCCTGCTTTTTTCAACTTTGGAAATTTTTTAATAATAAAAAAAATTCAATAACCCCTATGTCGGGCCAATTTTGATAGTATTAAGAAGGTCTGTACCAAATTTCAAGTATGTAAATCGGTGCATTAGAACTTGAAATATCATGTCAACCGTATCGAAAAAAGTAGTTTTCAGTAATTTATATTAAAAATTTTAATTTTACACTGAAAAGATACACAGTACACAGGGAAAAATAACAATAACTCCGAAAATAATTCGAATTTCCGTAAATCCTTTTAGAGGCTTATTCTTAAAGGTCTAAACTTTGAAAATACGAAAACAAAATTTCGATTTTTTCGAATTTCTAGTCTACAATACTGACTTAAATTATCAATTAGAATTTTATCAAAAACGATTATTTCTAATATTATTCTATTCTGTTTCAGGTGAGTGAAATTCGAATAGAATTTGATCAATTATTTTGGTAAGTTATTTCTTTCAATATCCTTTTCCACACATCCGAAACCTTTTTGGATATCTAGGAAGCAATAATCTTAATTTTTTCCATACACCAGGAGCCTATTTTCAAAGGTGGTCATCTCCATTTTATGATATTAAGAGAAAATCACAAGTTTTTGTACGAGCTTTAAACAAAAGTTAGGCTCCCTAGTAAAATTTTTTTTAAGTTATTTAAACATCAAGTAATATAAAGAACTATAAAAAATATAAACATTTACACAGATTACAGGAGAAAAAAGGAATTTAAAGTTGGATTTGACTAATTTTGTTTATTAGGAAAGGATTTAGATAAATCTGAAAATAAAGAGAGTGAATTTGACCAATTATGACGTAGATCGATTAGGATTTGACTATATTTGAATGACTATCATTAATATCATAATATTGGAATCAGGGTTGTAAAAAATTGTATTAAAACAAATAAGTGAAAATATTTAATTTGTACATATGTACATTTTTATTAACTTTTGAATATTGTACAGTTTAAAAGAAATTTTTAATAAAAATTTAAATATAATAAGAGATTGAAAACAATTTAAATATATTATCTGGTAATTATTTTATTTCTATTATCCATTGATAACAATATTTAATACAAATTAATGATAATATAATATATTATATACAAACTTATGATTCTGACTATATTCCTATTATAAAATAAAAAATTTTATTATGAAATGTGCAACCCTAATCTTTTGAACCTATTATAAGTGCATGAAAATAACGTATCTTTCCTTCGTTGCTTGAGAGCGTTTATTATTTTGTAATGTTGTTGTTCTTTTCCTGGATTGATGAGGCAGTACTTCTTCTACGAACTTTTCCATTTTATTGCATAAATCTTAATGATTTAAAAAAAAAAAACCAGTTAAAGAAAACAAGTCATAACAGAAGTCTGAATCATGTTGTAACATACAAAATTTTAAATATGGCACCCACATTTGCGATTACAGGATTGGTTGAAATGGACTTGATACGTTTTGAAAATAAAGACGTCTGGATTTGGCTACTATTGAAAATCAACTAAAGATAAATTTATATTTTACATGCTTATGTATGAGATTTTATTAAATTTGAAAGTCACAGACTATGAAGAATGATATTAAGTACCATCTACCGCTTTCAGTTTTGAAAAATTATAAATTTGGAGTTGACCACTTTTGAAAATAAGCTCCTGACATATTATCAACCTGAAAATTCAGTTGTCAAGTTGTTGCTTTATTAACTATGGTATTTCCACTTGAATTCCGCGAGGCTAGTTTTTTTTTATAATTACGAAGCCAAAAATAGTCATTACTAGATCGTTATCGCCGATAACCACCTGTGGTTTTAATTGTTCGCGGACAGGATTGTACATAATTCAAATAATATGGGGTTCTGTACTCAACAAGCTTGTTTTGAGAACTTATTTAAAATTCATCACAAGAACTTTTTTAATGGGTTTTTTATTTATTCAATTAGTATGGGGACGCTGGTACAATACTAACTTAAAACTGGTTTATTTCTTCCTTACAATAAGTATAATGGCCTATAATTGTGAACGTTTGTTTTAAAAACTACGTCATCAGTATCTTTTTTGCATTTTAACCCTAGAATCATACGTTTTTCAAATTCATACGAAAAATTTCTTAATATAAATATTTATTAATTTTTTTAATCTTATCAAAGCGTATTTTCACTATAAACATTAAAAAATAGATAAATACATCAGTTGTATCATAAAACATGTCTTTCAAATAATTAATTTATGAACTATTATGAGTCAGTGGACATGTGTGATTTTACAGAATGTGAAATTTCTCAGTCATAAATATTCCTATAGATATGTAGTTATTTCCCCATTAGGCACATTTGTAAATTTTCTAAAATTTGTTAGTAATTTTTCGAATAATACCTCAAAAAATAATAAAAATTAAAATATTTTCCACAAAATAAATTGTTAACCTTTTATTAAGTCATTCGAAACGCATTCATTAGTTTTCGGTTCAATATATTCAAACTTCAGTATTATGTGGTCTCTATAAGTCAAACAGCTGTAATCATCTTTCATATTATCATAATCATTGAATAAATTAATTATAACATCCATAACTTTAATAAATTTTAGAAAAATTAGGAAAACTTTTATATGTGGAGTACAAAATCTTTAAAAAAAAATATAGGTTAATCATACATCGTCGTCCTTTTGACGCACACTATTTCAGTATAAAAAAAACGACAATAGCTATAAACAAAATTTATACGTCTTATGTGTTATAATAACAAATAAATTAGATAACAGAAGTTTCACAGCAAGCAGGTACCGACAAGTTGTAGTATTGGAGCAGGTAGAGAAGTTCGTTCGTCGTTTTGACGAGTACGTATGATTCTAGGGTTAAGATGATATTTTTATCACTCGTAAAACCCAATAGTTGAGAGACATTCATCGTACATTTTTATTCTCAGTAACTATTAATGATTACGATTAGTAATATTGTTGTAAAAATGATTACGATTGATTAATCGTAATCGTTTCTTGCGATTAATGTTTATTAATTGTAATCATTAGTTGTCAATCGCAATTAAATTTTTACTAGTACTGATTAGTATCAAAATTTTGATGGCGTAATTTCGATAAAAAATTATTCATGGTAGAAGTAGTATGTACTGGTTTGCAATTACGTTTGATGAAGAAATCACATTTATGTTATGCGAATTCATCATTAAATAGGGAAACATGTTTACGTTCTTGCAAGAGCAAAATTCTGGTCTGGCCACATTTTTTTATCTTTATTTTATGGCTGCTTTTAATTTTTGCCAGACAGAATGTCTGTAGGGTTAGAAGAGATAAGCAGAAGTTTGATTTTATTTAACCTTTAACCGGTAAGGTGACGTCTGTGACGAGTCGTATACAAATATATTCCTTCAGTTTTCTTCCTCCCTGCTTGTTTTTGTTAACTGAACGTTTGTGTATTCTTTTATGGTTTAGGGCAAATTTTACCCTGCTAACGTAAGGGGAGTGTTTGATACATGCATATAGGTACGTGTGGTCTCCAGTTTTGGCTATTTATGTTACCGCAGCCCACGGTATGTTAATTTGTTGATGTCTCTCAGACATCACTTTACCATGAGTATTATAAAAATTCACCTTACCGGTTAAGGGTTAAAACAAGTGGTCTGCCTAATTTCTATGAATTCCAAAAAAAAAAAAAATGTCAATTTATGTATGCTGCTTAAATTGATTTGAAATTTAAGAAATAGCTACACAGTGTTTCTGTAATTTCCACGAAAATGTTAAGGAACAGTTCCCTTAACTTTGTCTTAAAGTTATTCTTGTTTCAAACATGATACGACACCCGTACGAGGAAGCTGTGTACCCTCCTCCTTCTTCCATTGGGAGTTTATATTTACAAATTTTTTCCATTCTTTCTGAGATGAAACTAAATATCTTTCGGAAATTTGATACCAATATTAACAAGAAAAAAAATCCTTTAAAATTGTTCCGACAAATAACCTTCAATAAATTTTATCCCAGCCAATAATAATTTACCGTATCGGGTTATCAAAAGCTTTTCTTAACCCATCTCAACCCAAATATGTAACACAATAATTTAACTAACTAGATCGTTCGGCGTAAAATATATTCAAATTTCATTCAAGTGTGTAGCAGTGATCTCTCAAAATGTTTTAACTTGAAAGATCAACTCGAAACCATTCGACCGTTTCGGCGTTGGATACATATAATCAACTTAAAATTTATAATACTTACGTTTTAAAACGTATTATGTACAACTAAACCTTTTTTGATGCGGTGGATAGGGGCTACATAAAAAAAACCGCACAAAAATAATATATATATATATATATATATATATATATATATATATATATATATATATATATATATATATACTGGAAAACCGTCTAGACCCGGACACTTTTTTACATTTTTTGGTATAATTTTATGTTTATACATGTTTCCTTCATAGATATCACCAATAAAAGTATTACCATTAGAAAGAGCGTATATTATTTGTTATATCCCTGACCCATTTGTTTCATTATAAGTAAAAATAAAAAAAAAAATTAGTAAGTGTCCGGGTCTACATCCCAAATCCGTCTTGACCCGGACACTTACTTAAATAATGTAATAACATGCAAACTAACCTCTCCCGTCGGGATTAGGACAGTGTTTTATATCGTCTGATGTCTTTGAACCTGTCAAAGGCTTCAAAATATTTTGTGGGAAGGGAGAGGGGTCAATACATAGTATGCGTCTCTATGAAGTAAACATGCGATATGACACCAGAAGGAGGCATAAACCGTGTAATTCTGGCGGGAATATTAACGTATGGATGGTGGGAGTTACAGCTGGTGCGAATCGCGTCCATAGTGTAATAAACTGATGTGTCCGGGTCTAAACGGATATATGTATATAGCATGTATTTTTTTATATATACATACATCGAATATAACTTCAAACATCATTAAATGATGCGCGATAAAATTCTGAACACATACATATCAAAATTAAAACAATATAACAATTATGACGAAAATTACATGTCTAAGTTAGACATACATTTTATTTCTTCGAAAAACTGGAGAATATAATCCTGTAAAATGAAATAGTAAAAGTTGAAATCCGTAGTTTTTATTGGCACAGCTGTTTAGAGGATGTTTTTCTCTCTCTAATGACGTCAAGAACAAATGTTTATTGTAGCAGTAGGCTAATGTAGAAACTACTTACTTTGAAGATTGGTGCAAAGTGTTCGGGTCTAGACCCCCTGTCCGGGTCTAGACGGTTTTACGGTATTCAAAAATATCATAAATAGCTACGAAAAGTTTAGTTTGGTCCAGATTGTAAAAAAAAAACTTTTTTTATGCGGTCCCGATTCATTCGAAAATACATAACTCAAAACGCTCAAAACGTCACCATTTCCTTAGGAGTGGCTTTACTAGACATTAATAAGATAAACTATTAATTTACGAAAATTCTGAAAAATACATCTGCAAAACAATTAAATGATGCGATAAGTTATATTCTTATGCAATGTACTGATTAAATACTTAAAAAACCATTAAAAAGTATTTTTATCAAAGAAAGTTATTATAGTTAACGTTCAAGTTTCTTACTTTCTCTTGACTTTGTTTCACATTATGCATTTTAATGGTCATTTTTTTAAAAATCCTATAAAATTAAAATCGCACAAAAAAGGATCGCATAAAAAAAGGTTTAGCTGTAGGTATATTGTTTCGTGGTATCGAAAATTACTATACCAGAAACTTGTCTGTAATAATACAGTATAAATTACGTCGAACAAGAGGAATTAGTTAGGGCACTTAATAACATATTTCACTTGAACCTTTCTTCTTATCACAATTTAAAATGGTAAAATAAATCAAATGTGAAAATGTTGGTACAATCGTGGACATGAAATTTAAAACACCCTTTGGACTCGTAACTAGTAATTGGTAATTTAACATGTTAATGAACGCAAGCAATACGGTAGGATCTTTCCGTCTTATTTTAATTTTTTGGAAGCTATTGAGAGCGGAGCAGTTGGGGCCAGTAACTATTAAGGGATCAAAAACCCCAATGAAACAGACCATTCCGTTCAAAAGTTGCAAAGAATCAAAATTTATTTTACCATTTTAGGAGTAGATGAGTGCATTTTTAAGGAGAGTTGTTGAAAACAAAGTTGTTGCACATTGAAATTTCTACAAATTTTTTTTGAAATTTTGTCACTGATCTCTCACAGAAAGGGGACCAAAATTGTTGCAAAATTTCAAGAATTTTTCTGTTCTGTTAAGAAAGATAAGGGTTTTTGAAAAACACAAAAAAAGTCAAAGCTTTCTTAAGTCATATATGAGCTATAAAAAAAAGTTTCCTTTATAATGATTCTCATAAACTGCCCACAATAATTATTCAAATTTAACTTGACGCTGTACAGCGCCTGTGTCCATTAACATACTAATCGCAAATATGTATATTTTATTTATTTATTTAATTTTTTTTTTGAGAATGGCGCCCAATCTTGTGTGGCCTAACCGCAATGTAAAACCGATGTTAGTACCTACATTGTAATATGTTAAACATTTACAATACTTACTATATATTGTTTAATTGTGTATATAACTAACATATTCGGGGGTTCCCCGTAATGTACAAAACCGCATATCTTGATTATTTCAATGTTACCACTACCATTCATCCCGTATTTGATATAATGTGGGTATTTCTAGTTTGGGTTTAGATTAAAATTATAATTACGGGTTGTCCCCGTACCAGTACGAGCGCCTGGACCATTCATTACCTACAATATGGTTGTAAACTTTAATTGATGCTACGTAATTGTATTTTATTACATTTTCCTCTTGTGTTAAGTATCACAGTATACCTACATAACTATTTTATGGTTTTATAAATATCACGGGCAATAATCCGGGTGCCCGGACTGTCGAAACCAGATTACAGTTGGTTAAATAAATCTATCAAATTAGTACGGGATGTTAATTCCGGGAGTACAGGATAATTGTGACATAGCTATTGTTGCCTTGATATAGGATGATCCAAAAATTGATTCAAACTAAAAGATGGTATCTTTTCTCCTACTATATACTACGAAAACCACCCTGTAGATATATACTTCTCTGAAATGAAAACAATTCATTTTTAGAGCAAATATTTATTTTGATAAATGATTCAAATTTGTTGTAATAGACCTGAAACACTCCGTATCTAAAAGACATCTATCTGCTTCTATATTTCTCAACTTATTATATTTGCACAAATTTTAATATTTATTTTCAAAATAGTAGAAAATATTGACTTTTGAAAATTATGCATACATATTTTGATATATATTTTGAGTAAAAGTTGAATTTTAAATTAGAATTTATATAAATATACAACGTTTCGCACAATATTGGATATATAAGAAATTAAATACCTCTATCGCAGTAACCTGCATAACATAACGAATTTCCGTTTATAAAAGTTCGTTTTTCTTGGAAACTAGTTGACACAGAATAATAGTTTCAAGACCTTTTTATGTGATTTTTTCTCCTCTCTCCATAATATGTAGCTGACTTTTCGATTCGAAAATTCGCTAAAAATTTGTACTGCTTCCAAAAAATATATCTTTCTCATTAAGGTGATTGACGCTTTAGAGATTTTAAGTAATTACTCAATCTCAAAAACGTCTTTTTTTCTTTGACTTTATCCCGAGTATAGAGTTTATTACTAGAGGGCTTGTCAAGGCAGAAGGAGAGTAACTTACACGAGTGGTTAAAAGAACTACTTTACCCCTGTGTTATGCATATTATTTTTTGTAATTCCAAATAATTTGAAATTATAAAAATTAAAAAAAAATTATTTAAATGTTTTTTAATTTGTTTGTAAAATAATATTACATCAAATGTACTTTGGACAAATAAAACAAATTGAAAAGTATAATATAACTGTTTATCTCTATCTACAAGTTTGAATTTGTTTATTATTTTAAATAAGTAATTCGTTACCTAGCAACGCTATTTAATTTAAATTTTGCTTGCCGATTGGTGATATTCTATCGATTCTGCTTTGCTGATTGGCTTAAAAGCGGGAGCAAAAATATTTTTAGCCCCATGGGACTAAAAGTGACTCTTTACCCCTTATTGTGAGGGACTAAAGTATATACTGTGTCAGTTTTTCGAGAGTTGCCATTTTTATTACAGCCAAACCGTTGATTTAATCGAAAAATTATTCATATAAGAGTTGTAGATATCGACGGGGGCAACCGGGGCTTTATAGCTCTTATGGTTTTCGAGCTATGATAGAAACTTATAGATTCTTAAATGAGACTATATATTAATTCTTTGATAAAACTGATCTAATGCATTAATTAACAACATAAATGAGCCAAAAAAATTTTTTTTCCAAGTTTAATTTTTTAATTTTTCTTTAGTTTATCAGTTAGGCGGTAAAAATATGCATATGTACTTGAGGCTACTTCAATCGATAGTGTTTTTCTTGGTTACATTTCCATTACAACCAAGAAAAGAACCTTTTCCATTACCATTTCTATCATAAAAATTTGGTTGCAATAGAAATGGCAACTCTCAAAAAACTCACATGGTATTTGAATCCCGGAATTCCAAAAAATTATTCGATTGAGTGTTGGTTTTTGATATGTTTTGGAAACTCTCCTATTAATAGTTGCGTTTAAAACCAGTAATTTTTTAAAAAATTTTATCTCACAAACTACACGACAAAATTGATTCAAATTTCAACATTTTTTTGTATTAAATACTGAAAAACAACATAACCAAAAAGCATTCATTAATCTTTAGAATACTTCAGTGCGCTAACCGCCTTAACAATCAAACACATTTCAACAAAAAAACGTCTTTTTAGAATGTCAGTTTAAAAATAAAAATTCCATTATATATACATATATGTTTTGTTCACCAGGAACAAAAAAAAAAAAAAGAAAAAAAATCGGGAATGAGGGAATGACCGGGAATGATCGTATCGTATTGTATTACACAAACGACTACAGAATAAATGACTTAAAAAAATAATATCAAAGAAATATGACGTAACAGATATTGTTCATTTTTCAAATGAATAGAATGGAAAGAAGGACGTGCGCCAACCAATGAGGGGGGGGGGGGGGGTGGGAAGACGAAATGAAATCGTGACGACGATAAAAACATGAAAATAGAAAAAGTTTGGCAAGTGCGTGTTGTGTACACATTCAATCTGGGTTCCGTATAGTCAGAGTTTTTCACCGTATAATACTCTCTAGTTAATACTTTATAATAATGGTTATGATTCGGAAAGAAACTCGTCAGTTGTGTTTTACCTGAAGATGAGTTAATTACTGGAAAACTAACTCGTAATCGAACAGTTTATGGCTCGCTCTCAGGTAATGGAGCGGTTGCGATGTGATCTATAATACATTAGGTATTTTGCACAGCAGACCTGCTATAGCGACGTTTATAACATTTACAAAAATCATCACTACACTGAGAGTGTGTTAACCAGCTCACCGACCGATACTCATTCGCGGTAACATCACACGCATGTGTGATCACTGATTGCGATCGACCTCTACGGTAGAAATTATTAAAGTAACTAGCTTTACCTGCGACGTCGTTTGCGCGACTCTATGTTATAAACTTAATAAGAAGTATACATATAAGTGTAATAATTATACAGAACTCGCATAGAACAATAATTTTTGTGTAATGCATGTACATGCTCAGAAAGTTTTTTTTTATTTTCCCGTGGAAATGAAATATTTTTCCGGAATAAAAAAAATCCTAGAGGTTGACCCAGGTTGACCACCAAATTTCATCAAAATCCGTCCAATAGTTCTTGCGTAATGTGTACACATGCTCAGAATGGTTTTTTTATTTTCCCGTGGGAATGAAATAATTTCCCGGAATAAAAAGTATCCTAGAAGTTGACCTAGGTAATAAGTTATCATCACACCAAATTTCATCAAAATCCGTCCAATAGTTTTTTCTAGAATGATTTTTCTATTTTCCCGTGGAATGAGACATTTTCCTGGAGTAAAAAGTATCTTAGATATTGGCCTAGGTAATAGCTTATCACCATACCAAATTTCATCAAAATCCGTCCAATAGTTTTTGCGTAATATGTGCACATGCTCAGAATGGTTTTTCTATTTTGCCGTGGGAATTAAATATTTTCCTGGAATAAAAAGTATCCTAGATGTTGACCTAGGTAATAAGTTATCATCAAACCAAATTTTATCAAAATCCGTCCAATAGTTTTTGCGTAATGTGTGCACATGCTCAGAATGGTTTTTCTATTTTCCCGTGGGAATGAAATACTTTGCCGTAATAAAAAGTATCCTACGTGTTGACTCAGGTAATAAGTTATCATTACACCAAATTTTATCAAAATGCGTCCAATAGTTCTTGCGTAATGTGTGTACATGCTCAGAATGGTTTTCCTATTTTTCCGTGGAAATGAAATATTTTCCCGGAATAAAAAGTATCCTAGATGTCGACCCAGGTAATAAGTTATCATCACACCAAATTTTATCAAAATCCGTCCAATAGTTTTTGCGTGATGCGTGAACAGACAGACAGACAGACAAAAATTTTAAAAATCGCTGTTTTGATATGTATATCGACAACCATTTACAGTACCAGTACAATTTTCAAAAAATATTCCATGTACAGAAATGGTCTCGCTTCAGTTTTATTATATGTATAGGTAGTCAAATAGGACGAATTTGTGTCAAGGGTTCCGTAGTCCTATTACTGTTTTCGGAACCCTAGAAAACGACAAATGAAGTAGAAAGAAAATGTTACTCAAACTGTGGGGTACGCCGTTGACATATTAGAAATATCTCCACAACAGAATTATATATCCATCTAACTGTGACCGAAAACTAAACAGCTTGAATGGTAATAATGCTATTATTATGTCACTCGGGCGGTAAGAATAAAATTTCATTTTGGAAAATTCGATTTTTTGTGTGTCCGTCTCTCTTCGTCCAATGGTAAGTGGCATTATCCACAATAATATACCTCCGAGTTACGAAACTTATGACTATTATATTATGTGATAGATTCAATCATATTCAGCCGGAAAGAAAAAAATGTCAGAACGAATTGCAGCAGTGGATTAAGAGTGCTGAATGTGTGTGGATGATATATTAGAAGATTAATAGTCGATCAGTGACGGTTCAATAAAATTGGGAATCGGTCATGCATTTTAAATCCAGTAGAGGATACATTAAATTTCTAAAATAGCTGACAGTGCATTCGTAGTACTTTTTCGTTCCGTTCCGGTTTAGGGTCAGTAACTGATAAGGGACCGATATATAAGTATTTATGAATAATAAATAGCCAAAGAAATCACAATGAAAAAGACCATTCCGTTCAAAAGTATAACAAAGAATCAAAATATATTTTGCGATTTTAGGGGTAAGTATGGGTGCATTTTTAAAAAAAGTGCTTGGGGCGGGGAGAGTTCACATTTCAAGTCATCACCCACTGTAGCACCATTCTAAAAAAAGTCGATTGCCTATTAGAAATATGCTACAATTCTTATCTTGCTGCAAAATTTTTCGTTTCTAAGCAAGTTAAGGGTTTTCACGGGAAAAGACAAGGAAAATCACGTGACTTATGAAGATAATTTTACCCTTAAAGTAATTTTCATAGGCAAATAAGATTGGAAGAAAATTTAAAAAAAAAAAATTGTTGGATTTTTCCAAAAAAGTTAAAAATGGCGGTAACTTCAAAATTTCTTGAGCCACAGTAAATTTGGAAATATTCATACATAGATACCTTTTTTCATTTTTCAGTTTATCATTTTTGTTAAAAACGATAATTTTTTTTTAATTCTTTATGTGTCGACAGTACGCCTGATGATGAAACTTTAGGTTTCGAAACGTCGGGAAATAAATAATCAATTTTTATTAGTAATTATTGGTGATTTTCTCACCAAACTCTAAATCCTTAAACAAATATATTTTAGTAATTTCAATATGCAACAACTTTGCTGCTGGTATCTGCCCCTAAAATCGCAAAATAAGTTTCGATTTTCTGTAACTTTTGAATGAAACCGCCTTTTCTATTGAGATTTTTTTTGGAAATTGTTCATAACTGGGGCGGAAAGTACCATAACTTTGTTGTCAGCTCTTTTTAGAGTAACACCGTCACTGTCTCAGAAATTTTTCACAAACTTAGCTGTATTTTTATGGATTGATAAGCAACCAAACAACACTAAAATATCAACATTAACCAATAACTCTTCATGTAGTACTCTACAACACGAAACCGGTTTACTGCATTTTTTGAATAATAAACGACCAGGTGGGGGCAGCGGGGAACCAAACGAAGAATCGTTTTCTTTGTACTCTTATATGTGCATTTTGTTCTTCTTGAGGAAGTGTTGTGGCTGCCATAAAAACGAAGCGTTGCGTTGTTCCAATCAAACGAATATTAAAACCCAACATTGTACATAAGTACAATAAACAGCAACGCATTTAATGCCATTTATTATTACATGCTATTCAATGTTATATATGCATACCATGGCAGTACTCCCCCCCTCGCTGCTGCCTGCCGCCACTGAGCACGCAAGATTTCTTGAAGCTCTACAAAGATATATTCACGGCCATCGATCTTTTTGTTGTGTTTGTTTGCGCTGTGCGATAAAAAAATGTGTATTTTAATATTTTTTTTCCAGTATTTGTAGGTACAGTTATTTAAAAAGATTATTACGTAAATTTTTTTTTACCGGTGTCGCTACTGGATTTCACTTTGAGGGAAATGTTAATTATCCTGAAATGGATTTGTAGATTTGCTAAAAAAATTGGTAGGTTTAGTAATTTTTAAGTTGTTTTTCTAACTTGGTAAATCCCCCTATTTCAATAAGTCTAAAGCAGACAAATTTCAACAAGACAGAAACCAAGACTGGTCTTAGTTTTATTCTTGTACTAAGTGTTTTAGCCGTAGTCTTGCTGTGAGACTTGGTCTCGTTCAAAAATGCTGCAATATAATACCGTTTTATAAAACTTGTGACAATTGTTTCGAATATTCGTTCATTTTCAGACAAAGCTGAAACGTTAGTTTGTGATTATTGAACCAACGTTCGAAACAATTTAACTAGTGAGGGGTCTATCAATAGTGGATTACCCCAGAAGTGGACCATCGGAGTCCTAATTTTGAAACTTGGTTTCCTTCCTGAGTTACGGGTCCTCAACACTTTTTATTCGATCAAATATTATTTCCAACTAATGGCAGAAATGATTTTAGGATACAGTAATTTTATTTAAAATTAAAAAATGACTTTTAAATACATTTCTGTAATGTTTAAGAGAGTTTCCATATTTATCTGAATTAGATGATAGAACAAGTGGTCAGAAAACGACATTTCATATTACACAGTTAATGATATTCCGATTAATGGTGGAAATGATTCCAGGCTACAAGAATTCTATTTAAAATTAAAGAACGGCTTTCAAACATTTCGCCAATGCTTAAAAAATAGTAGACCAAGTGGTCGGAAAGCGACATTTCATATTACACGATCAAATTGTTATTCACACTAATGGTGGAAATGATTCTAGGTTACAAAAACTACATTTAATGCTTGCTACATGCTTAAGGATGTTTCAATATTTATCTGAATTACATTCTCGGTCAAGTGGTCGGAAAACGACATTTCATGTTACATGACCTTATATTATTCCAGTTAATGGCGGAGATGATATCAGGCTACAAGAACTATATTCAAAATTTAAAAAATTGCTTTTAAACTTTTCTCTAATAATAATTAAGAATGTTTAAAGAAACATTATACATACATGGTTCAACTTGTTGTACTACCTAGTTGTACTACAAGTTAAACTGTTTGCCATACACTATTAAACTCTTCATTCAACTTGTTGTCCAACGTCAGTTATTCACAATTTTTGAAAAAGAGAACTTCGTTAAAATTAAGGATAAAATTCTTGCCTTAGCAGTAATTGCAGAAAGTAGTGAAGAAAGCGTGAGTAAATGAAAAAAAAAAGAAAATGGAGCCAAAAGTGATTGGGAAAAAAATTTTCTAATGAAAAACTATTAAAAAAATTAGTGAATGTGAACCGATTATAAAAATTATATGCGAATGAACGAAGAAATTATTAATGATATTTTAGTAAAAATAACACCTTTAATAAATAAAGAAGATACGCTTATGCGTGATGCAATTTCTGCAAAAACACGCTTGGGAATTACATTAAGGTTCCTTGCAACGGGAAATTCTTTTGAAGATTTAAAATTTTCAAGTGCGGTTTCACCGCAAGCTATTGGAAATAACAAACAAAATCAAATATTTAAATTTTCCAATTGTTACCGCTGTAAATATTTTGTTGATTTACACCCTTTACACCATATATGTACTGGTTTTGTTGTTCAACTACCCCACACACAGTACAACATGTTCATAGACTATTTGCTCCGCCCATGTAAAATCAAAATATTTTGATTTTACTTCAACCGTTTATGCAACCATCAAAATAGTTGACCAACTGCCCCACACACGATTCAACATGTTGTACAACTCAACCAAGTTGTACAACAAGTTGAACCGTGTATGGGCCGCATTAAATATATTTTTTGCGGAAGAAATGTCAAATCGTAAACATTCTTTTTCAGTCTGTAGTAATTTTTTTCTGCTTTAGTTTATTATTTTCCACATTTGAAGGTAAAATTATTACACAGAAACTTAAACACATAGACAGACAGACACATCGTTATACCAAAACTAAATATATATGTATCGAGTTGATTGTATCTAGGAATGCAATAAAATTCATAGTTTTAAACTGCAACCATCTAGCGTCGTTTTTATTAATTTTAATTTTTTTATTTTTACAAAATTGTATATTTGAAATGAGAGTTTATGATAGTCAGTTTTTCAAAAGGATATTCCTTTAGGGAATTATAACAACGTACCTGTATCATTTGGAGGTTCATATTAGACAAATTATTCCAGACGATGTTGTGTTCTGTTCTATGTGTCTAGAATAAATTCGCCAAGTACGTGTTGGACATGCATTACGTTAGGGTTCCTTTCGGGAAAAGCTATCGGACAAGTGCCTCAGTTTAACTCGTTCGTAACTGTTAGGACTGGAATCGTGTCAATTTTGAAGTTGAAAATTTCGCAAACGGAGGCTTAAAAATTATAAGTGATTAAATGAACCTCAACTTCTTTCTAAGGATCTACTGTACGATACGGTATCTGGAATTATTTTTAGGTTGACTTACGAAAAACATAAATTTTTAACGATTTTCCAACAATTTCGTTAACAATTTGGGCGTAATTTCTTGGACTTGATTAAATTCGGTCGAAATAATTGTGTGTTTTTTTGGGTCTCTGGTTGAAAAGTTACATGGGAAAGGGGGCGGAAATAACCTCACTTTAGAGCTTAATATTTCGTAAATGGGGCTTACAGATAAAGTATGGTAAAAGGAACTTCAGTTTCATTTTGGGAGCCCTTTCTAACGATATCGTAGACGCTGTGGTATGTCAAAAAATAATTTGAATTCTCACTTGTCAGCCAAGACAACTATTTCAAGAAATTATGGATTTCGAGATTGCTTCTTCGGAATCCTAAAAGCGACTTATCTAGAAAAACAGCATCTCTAATTTATTTAGATATGACTTGGTGTCAATTTGTGTGTTCAGTTTCAATTATATTTTTTTTTCTAAATTTATTTGAAAGACGTTCTTTAGTAACACTAACGGAGTTTCTTGCAATTCACTAAAAGAAACAATACCCCTGTCGCAGCATCCTGCATAACATAGCGAATTTCCATTTATAAAAATTTGTTTTTCTCGGAAACTAGTTGACATAGAAAAAAAGTTTAAAGACCTTTTTTATGTAATTTTTTCTTCTCTTTTAAATAGTGTAAAAAAATTTCGCAAAAATTTTTGAATAAGTGGAAATTTTGGCAAAAAACTAATTTTTTGCAAGAACAAAAACCATGTTCCTGGCATCCGACGTGTCTGGCTGACGAACTCATCCAAGGGTTTGGGACTTCCAATGTTCTCACCAAGTTTCGTAAAAATTGGATACTTCGTTCGAGAGTTATCGCGTGGAAGCCTATATATATATATATATATATATATATATATATATATATATATATATATATATATATATATATATATATATAAAAATTTTAGTGAATATTACTTTCGGTTTCTAGGGACCTCAAAACAAATAATTGCCATAGTCCCGGGCTCAGGTCGCGTCATGACAGTGGCTGTAATAGCTGAATTCCATTCTGGAAATTCGCTAAAACAAACAAACAACACCACCGAGTGTCACTAGCAAAACCACCATTTATTTTATTTTGAATTTCCTCGTCAAAAACCCAAATATGGAAAGTTGCTCTATCTGCATATTTTACATACATACATACATATATGCATTCCATATACACTAAAAATATTGAAGCTTTTACAAAATGCAAAAGACATTATTTAATTGAAATTTGCGCTGTGTTTATCGCAAACTACATTGAGCGTATGTGTATAATATTGTCGCTCAAATAAATGAGGACGCTTTCTTTACATAGACACAATATGCATGTTTTAATATATCAAAGTGACGACGGTGAATAAAATTACAGGAACCTGGCATATGACGTAACTAGCGTATGGTTTGTGTTTTGAAAAGGTTCTTTGTGCGTTTAAAACTGTTTTTGAAGTAATTAGTAATTGCATTCCTGTTAGAGCGTATAATGTAAGTATCAATTTTGTTGTAAATATGCTAATGTTAAATTGCGGTTTTTAAGAAAGGGTTCCGAAGAAAAATATCTGCTTGACCGTCTAGTTTATAAGAGTTTGATTGTTAATAAGAAGTTTAAAAAATTTCAATAATCTATTTTTTTTTTTTTAAAAAACATGGGATCGTTGCTTTGTCACTTTTCACAACAAAAATCGTATAAACACGAGTCAACTTTCGGCCATTACGCCATCCTCAGGTGAGAAACACAATTACTTGTGTTTTTCAACTGAGGATGGCGTAATTGCCGAAGTCGACTCGTGTTTATACGATTTTTGTTGTGAAAAGTGACAAAGCAACGATCCCATGTTTTTTTAATATGGATTTTCACAAAGTAAACCTTTCCAATATTAATTATTTAAAAAAAAACGTTTGCATAAAGTTTGACACTGTCTATTACAGAGTGGCCAAGTGCGGGTAGAGCACCAAATGCAAAGTGACAGTCATGACGAATATATCAAGATTTCACCAGGTTATGGCACCAAAATCGTAAAAATCAAGTCTAAGTTGTTAAGGGCAATAGTTTTGAAAGCAAATGGGGAATTTTTTTTGTTTTTGGATATTGTACATTTTGTGGGATCGTTGAGCGTTAACAGTAAACCATGAATATATTACGTACGCCCAAATGTACACACGTACAGCTACTAAGTCATAATATGCGTACTGTTTAGTATAGGACGTATAAAAAAAAGAAAAAAAAAAATGTTAACTGCTGCAATTTAGTACTGAATTTAAAAAAATTAAAGAATATTTTTTAAAAAAAATCTCTTCTAGAATTTTTTTAAATATTTTGGGTACCAAAAAAAGAAAAGTTGGCACTCTAATATACTTTTATGTAATGATAATTTTGAAAAGGGCAAATTAAGTAGAAAATCCTATTCCATTATTGTGTGGGGTGTCATTTAAACCGAATAATATTCGCCAAATATTCGACTATTCGGCCAGAATATTGGTCGAATATTCGATATTCGGCCAATGACCGAATAGGATTGTAAATTTAATAGATTTGAGCGTTACTGTATGGTATTCCATTATTTGATATTAGTAAATAAAAACGCTTTACTTTGCAAAATACCACTTTTTAATATCTACATAAAAGTGGTATTTTGAAAAGTAAAGTGTTATTATTTACTAATATCGGATTGTAAATCCAATTATAGGACACCCTGTATCTTATTTGTGATTACTGATTAAACATATATTATTCACGATTATACCACCATCATTATTATTATTATAATAATATAATAATAATAATGATGGTTTAAATCAATATGCATGGTTTATATAGAATTCATATATGTATGTAGATTTGGGTTTATGTATGTACATGTACTTCTATTATTATATCTAAAGAGCGATCTAATTAGAGCAGTGATTGTTCATAAGTGGTTTTAGTTCAAAACTTATTTTGATACTGCTACCATAAAATTATATATTATCTATCAGACAATATCCAAAATTAAATGCCGGAGTTTAATTATTGCTTTACTTACACGAGTTAAGCCAACTAATTTATTAAACTATTCGAAAATTACAATCTTCAACTATATGTATATCTATTTAATAATTCTTGATGAAGAGGACTCTGCTGTTCTAGCGTCTAAAAGTTATCAGAAATTGTTATCTAAATTACACGATATTCACCATGATTACTTCAAGTAAGAAAAATTGAAATAATTTTGAAGCAAATTCTAAGTTTCTGGTTCATACTGGATATCCAGGATTGCGTTTTCTTCATTTTTTAGTGTCCCGTATCAAAATTTTCAAAACGGAACACTTACCGGAATCTGTTTGGTCGTCTTACAAACGATTTTAGTTCTAGTCTAAATTTTGGTCTGCTTGTTTAAAGAGGGCAGTTCATTTCTAAAACACATCTGTTAATTGCTTGAAACAATTTCTGAACAAGTCTATTGAAATAATAGACTACCCTCTTTAAAAAGTAGACCAAAATTTAGCTTGAATCAGTAAAAATATCTGGCAAAAGTAACTGACTACGCAGTATAGGCCATCATGTTCTTACTTCTCCTTGAATATAGGCAATACACACTACGTTCTCAATCGTCCCAATACCCAAATGAAATAATTCCTATCATTGAAATTTTCAAAACAATTTACTAAATATACCTTTCAGTATTCTATGTGCTGTACCTTTAGAGGGAATTTAAAAATGTGAGCCAAAATTTAACTTGGAACAATAAAAATATCTAACAGAAGTGATTCACTACGCAGTACAAGTACAGGTCATCATATTTTTACTTCTCCTTGAATATAGGCAATATACACTACGTTCTCAATCGTCCCAATACCCATTCAAGCTAATTCTTGTCATTGCAATTTTCAAAACAATTTATTAAATATGCCTTTCAGTATTCTATGTACTGTGCCTTAATAGGGAATTTAAAATTGTGACCCAAAATTTAACCTGGAACAACAAAAATATCTGGCAAAAGTGGCTTACTACGCAATACAGGCCATCATATTCTTATTTCTCCTTGAATGTAGGCAATACACACTACGTTCTCAATCGTCCCAATACCCATTCGAATTAATTCTTATAAATTGAAATTTTCAAAACAATTTACTAAATATGCTTTTCAGTATTCTGTGTGCTGTGCTTTACTACGGAATTTAAAAATGTGAGCCAAAATTTAACCTGGAACAACAAAAATATCTGACAAAAGTGGCTTACTACGTAATACCGACCATCATATTCTTACTTCTCCTTGAATGTAGGCAATACACTACGTTCTCAATCGTCCGAATACCCGTTCAAATTAATTCTTGTCATTGTAATTTTCAAAACAATTTACTAAATATGCTTTTCAGTATTCTATGTACTGTGCCTTAATAGGGAATTTAAAAATGTGAGCCAAAATTTAACTTGGAACAGTGAAAATATCTGACAGAAGTGATTCACTACGCAGCATTAACCATGTTCTTACTTGTCCTTGAATATAGGCAATACACACTACATTCTCAATCGTCCCAATACCTCACTCGAATTAATTCTTATCAATTGAAATTTTCAAAACAATTTCCTAAATGTGTTATCCAATATTCACAGTGTACTGTGCCCTAATATAGGAATAATGGCATACTGAATTGATAATGAGTCATTTGATTATGATTAGATGGCCGACATAATTTACGTCCAAGTGGCTCCACCCACTATGACGTAGTAGACGTCTGCAACAAACAATTCAACTATCTATATCAACTTGAACCCAACAAGTTGCTTACAAACTCAAGAAGCAACTAAAGCTGTATTATTAGATTCATAGATAACTATTAGTCTTCCATAAATGCATATGTGTGTTCTAATCTAATCAACATTTTAAAGCTCAATTAATAATTCATATGCAAGAGTGTGTACAGCACATTGTGTTCTGATGGATGTTAATCTGATGAATTATTGTGTAATATAATGATTTAATACCAATCGAACTATGTAAGCAGTTCTTAGACTTATCATAACATCTGTCTATTTCCAAAATGTGTAATTCTAATCGAAATTTGACATAAGATTGATTGATTAGTAGAATCTTATTTAAAGGAGTAGTTGTCCTAGAAGTAAAGAAAGGATAATTTCGAAAGTGATTCTTAAGGGGGGAGAGTCCTCCAGAACTTTCAAATTTTTCATTTTTTGTTTTGCTTTAAAAGTTCATTTGAACCTTAAGGAATATATTTCTAATGTTTTAATCCCAACAGAAAGATTATCTTAGATAACGATAAACTGCTTTTAACTCTACTTTTCAAGAACGAAAACTTTTTAATAGCGTTTTTCTCAAAACAGGTTTTTTTCCGCGCCGTGGAACATAACTTAAAAAGTTATTAAGGTATTACCTTGAAATTTTGTACAGATATTCTTTAAGATATTGGCCTTTGCATATACCTAAAATTTTGCATAAATTATTACTATAAATATTGTTTATAACAATTTATTTATAACAAAAAGTGAATTTTTTTTCTTTTTGATTTTAAATTGTGAAAAAATATTTTCTTATCAGAAATAGGTAAATGCAAAGCGTAATGACTAATTTTAATAAAATTTTCTTGTGCGATTGAATTCAGTTGATTACAAGAGGCTGGTCATTCCACGGCGCAAATTAAAAGAGTCAACTTGGAACAGCTGTAGCGCCGCCATTTTTTCTTTTTTTTGCATAAAAATCCATGAGCGAATACACCATAACATGTACTATACTATGTAACTTCATTTGATACAATAAATGCATCCAGTTTCTTAAAAAAATTATTAAAAAACCTGTTGTCTGGAGGACCCTCCCCCCTTAAGGTAAATGGAAGGTATGGGATCTATAGATAGGGCTGGATTTATCCCCAAGTGCCGATCTGGAGCCCCGTGAAAAATACCACTCTATTCCCTAAAGCCAAGGCCGTGAAAAATGTCGTGCCTTTGGGAAAAAATAAAATCTTTTTAAAAACTTTTTCTTAAAGAAATAAGTGAGGAGTAAAAAAGGTTTTTTACTTTTTTCAGGCTCCTTAATCCCATTTATCAATATATTTTACATCACACCAATTCTGCGACTCTATACTAACTTTGTAAAAATCAAAATTTTCGCTTTAGAAACCTCAGAGATTAAGGGGAGAACAGTCATTTTTTGCGGATTTTGAGCTATATCATTAAAACAACTGGACCAAAAATTATTAAAAAAAATTTTTTTTAGAATCCTTGGAGGAAGCTCTTTTAAATGATACCTTAAATGATTTTTTTTAACTAAACTGAACCACTATCTTAAGAGGAGATTCGCTAATTCATATTTGCGTTCTTTGAGGTGTTAGAAGTATTCTTCTAGAATTTTATTTTTAAAAAAATGAAAAATCAAAAAGCTTTGGGCATTTTAATGCGCGCACTTTACTATAATTCAATTTACAAAAAAAAATGAAAAATAAAAAAAATCTTAAATGCATTTTTCTCGAAACTATGTTTTTCGACATGGTTCTTCGTGTATCTCAAAAAGTATTTTAGGTATCGACATAATTCAAAGTGCACATTATTCCTCGATACCGTCATTTTGACACGAACTAGGATCATTTGGCTCCGTAATATATTTTCAAAATAGCGGCTGTTTATATTCGAGAAAAAGGGGTGATTTCTGAAAATTTATTTTTAAAATGCGATTTCTCGCTGATTTTAGCAAATTTCCAAAATGGAATTCAGCTACTACAGCCACTGTCATGGGGCGACTTGAGCCCGGGACTATGGCAGAAATTTGTTTGAGGTCCCTAGAATATATATGTGTGTGTCTGCGCGGTAACTCTCGAACAAAGTATCCAATTTTTACGAAACTTGGTGAAAACATTGGAAGTTCTAAACCCTTAGATCAGTTCGTCAGCTAGACACGTCGGATATCAGGAACATGGATTTTGTTCTTGCAAAAAATTAGCTTTTTGCCAAAATTTCCACTTATTCAAAAATTTTTGCGAAATTTTTTTACATCATTTAAAAGAGGAGAAAAATATACATAAAAAGATCTTTAAACTATTTTTCTATGTCAACTAGTTTCCAAGAAAAAAACTAATTTTTATAAACGGAAATTCGCTATGTTATGCAGAATGCTGCGACAGGGGTATTTTATTTTTTTCTTAGATCCTAGTTAGTGTCATAACTGTATACCTATGTATATTTTCAGAAAATTCTTGATTTTTTTTATTTTGGTTCACTGGGGAGTTCAAAACGCCAGGAACCATCAAGGTGGAAAAATCTCGCAGTGTCGACTTCAAAGCCATTTTTTATATAGCTCATTTTTGAGTTTAAAAAAAAAAAAAATTGTAATCTCAAGACATGCAGAAATAGTGCTGTGTATTTACATAGTTTCTTAATAAAATATTTATTTGCAATGCCAAAATTTCAAATTCCTACGTTTCAGGCGAACGGACAGACATGAGAATAACTACCTTATAGGGGTTCCATTTTTCCGTTTACGGTCCGGAGCCCTAAAAATGACAAAATCAAATTAAGGTACTGATATTTTTAAAAAAAAAAATTTAATTTATATGTGTGCAGTCAACAAAATTGTTGATGTTAAAAATTGTGTTATTATAAAAATTTATTCACTGTAAAAAAATTAAATACAGTTTAATTTCTCTATGAGTCCGCTCACGGGGCTATAGGAGAATATAATTCTAAGAATTCCTGTACCCCCACTTGTGCTTAGTAGTCGACCGCCGTAACTCGCACTTCCCCTACTTTTCAAGCATGTGAGCTTATTTATAATTACGCTTACCTGGACGCTTAGTGTAGTATTACCAATCGTTAGAGGCGGCACAAAATCTACCTATTTTTAACCCCTGACGGGTATAGTGGGTCGTATCGACCCGGCCACTAGTTCAGGGGATTTCAGTTGAACTATGAAAGGTCTATTAGCAGCAGTTCTCCCCACCCTAATATATTAGTTTAGACCTTCAGAAGACGAATGGAATTGGATTCATCTTCATATTCTTTTTAGTTTTCGAGCTATAAGGAACGGAAAGTTTTACCCTGAGTCGTAGAGACCCTCAATACCTTGTGCGGTATATTTCAAAATTTTAAAAAAGTGAATTAAATATTTTTTGTGGGTCTCAGCTAACATAATTGGTAAGTAAACTATTATATCATTTCATTACTGACAAAATTTTATTGTTTATAATAATAAAAAAAATCAAATTTTGTTAATTATTAAGTGAAAAATGTAATTGTAGACTATTGTGATTTTTGCATTGTCAATTACTAATAATTATTAATAAAGAATTTTACAGAAATGTTAGAACAAGAGTATAAAGTATAACAAGGGTCTAGTAGTAGACGAAGTGCCCTATGAGGAAGTTATTAATTTAGAAAAAAGACAGAGATGCTCACATTTTCATTATTCGTTAGGAATAAAAACAAAAATTGCATGTACTACATGTAAGAAGCCCATGTGCAACCGGCACCGGAGCACTCAATGTGTTATTTGTAGTTCATAAATAATAAAATTTTTATATGAATTATTGTAATAGAATATTTTTTAGAATTCACGAATAAAAAATGAAAAAATAATTTATATGTATTTTTTTTACATTCATGGACTCTTCTTTGTTTATTTATTATTAATCATAATTTTTTACTATTATTTTAAAAAATAATTATAGTTTTTGAAGAACCAAAAAAAATGGCCAATACCTTCTTAAAGTACGCACTCTCAGCTTTAAAATGATATGTATTTTTTTACGTGTAACTTGAAAGAAAGTCAAGTTATTTAAGTTTAAAGAAAATCTTATAAAAATCCGACTTTTAATGTTTTAACGTAAAATTACACCTATTTTAATTATTCAAAATGTATTAAACTCTAGTGTAATATATTTGTGAGAGTATGAACTTTAATTTAAAAAAAAATAAAATAAAATCGGTCCACTAGGAGCTGAAATATTCTGAAAAGAAGTTGGTTGGGTCGCAACGACCCTCAGTACCTATAGTGGGGGTCTGCAAAAGATGTATACCCGTCAGGGGTTAATAAATACATTTACTAATATTTTCTAGATGCGTTCTCTAGTTTGTGTGACAGTAGTTTAAACGATACTGTCAACAGATATTTTCTTTAAAAATTTTTTTAAAATCTTTTGTATAAATTGTAAATAATATTGTTAGTCAAACAAAATTTGTAATATAATCAGCGCGATGAACGAACAAAACTTATTTTGGTCAACTACACATGTATTATGTAAACACGGACCTATAAAAAAACAATTATTTTAGTGAATAAAAAGATTCTCGCAGGATGATTTATGAGTTGCACTATGAAACATCAACATCAATGATCTGGTTCTATAACGAGAGACTGAAATGAATTTTTTTCGGTCGTGGTGGGGGAATGTTTATAATAGAAATATAAATCGGAGGACTCATAACGAAAGTGGGCTGTAAAAACAATTTTTAATTACAAAAATTTTTATTTGTAAAAATTATTCTGTCAAAACACGTTGTTTTATTTTAAAAAACAAAAAAACAAATAATTATGATTTTTTCATTAATTAACACAAACATCGTCATGCAATCATGATGACTTGTTTTTCGATTTTATTAAATTGTTGATTATATGCAAAAAAGGGAAATTGTAACATTATTTTAAAAAAAAAAAAAAACATTTTATTTGAAATTGGTACAAAAAATTCTACATTTTCGTTTGTGTCAACAGCCAGTAAGTAAAATTGAAAAAAAAAAAAAACGTGTAACAAAATTACATTTACGAAAACACAAAATTTCTTTTTTGAAGTTTTCGTGTGGTTGCCACAGCTAGTGGGGGTGGAGATTAGGGAGACAGAATAGAGGGTGCTCTAAAAATAAGTTTCGTTTTCGGATATAAATTTAAGCCGAATAAGATTTGTAACTTTTTATCCACTTTGTTTTTGTATTACAACCCCAAAAAAAAAAATGTTTGAGTTTATTAAGTTTTTTCAACAAAAGACTTTTTTAGCGAATTTCCATTCTGGAAATTCAGCTATTACAGCAGCTCTTATGGTAAGACCTAAGTCCGGAACTATGGTAGAAATTTGTTTTGGAGCCTCTAGAACCCGAAAATCTACTTCACTTATATATATATATATATATATATATATATATATATATATATATATATATATATATATATATATATATATATATATATATGTGTGTGTGTGTGTGTGTACACGATAACTCTCGAACGAAACGTTTAATGCTTATGAAATTTGGCATGCGTGCTGGAATCCGGACTGGCTCGGTTGAGTTCGTTAGCCAGACACGTCGGATGCCCAGAAGTAGGTTTTTGGTCATTTTTCGCCATTATTAGTGTTTTTTTTGCAAAATTTGGCTAGAATTCAAAAATTGTTTTAATTTTTTTTTTTGACACCATCGAAAAGGGCGTAAAAAATTACATAAGATAAGCTTTTAAAACATTGTACTAAATGAACTAGCTTTTAAGAAAAATTAAGAAATTTGCTGAGTTTTTTTACAATAAATGTTTCATCGTTTTAGCAATAATTATTTTCTAGATAAAACAAGTGCTAGTTAGTTATTCAATATATATGTATGTGTTATGATAACAATAGCTCTGTCTCATCTTTTTAAATGAAAATTAATTAGATTATTTAAGAGTACGTTATGGAAAGGAAATTTTTGTATGATGTCCTCCTTTATATTTAGAAAATATATTTTTAGAAAATATATTTTATATATTTTTGCATACCTAGAAAAAAAATCGAAAACTATAGTTATGTAATAATATGTTGTTAAATGGATATATGCTACACTATATGAGATTCGTTAGGGTCCTGAGAACCGAAAAGCGTCAAAAATTAACTACTGAACTGATTTTGAAAATTGTTTCACTGTTAGAAAGCTAAACTATTTTCAATAGGTACAGGTCTAATATGAGATCCGCCAGTGTCGAATATTTGGAAATATTTGGAATGTTATGCAGATGCTGCGAGAGGGGTATTTATTGAATCATCCTGTACTTTTGTTGCTAAAATCGCAAATCTAATTTAAATTGCGTGAAGAATGTGTTGACAGTAGCTCAAACAGTAGCTTTTCTTTTTTTGTCGATAAAATAGAATTACCTGTCATGGAACGTAGGTATGCGTCTAACGTGGTAACACATTCTAAAACCGGAAATCGAAATCAGAAAGTAAATTAACTATTTGATTTCCGGGGAATATGTAATAGAATTCTTTTTTTGTCATTGATGTAAATAAATGTTTTGACGAGTTTGATCGATAATTCATTTTTTTTATGATAAATTTAGGTTAATTACATTTTTCCATAATGGTCACAAAAATAATACTTTTAGTTAGGGCCGGCAAGCAGGTGTGTCAGATGGGGGAGTTGCCCGGGGGCTTAGGTCTAAAAAGGGGGCCCGGAACCTCGGTTGGGGACCTGGATAAAGTAAGAAAAAACGTTTCTTTTTACTCGTCAATTGTATTTTTGGAGAAAAAGGATAGGAAAAAGTGTTTGAAAATTGAACATATTATTTCTCTATCCAGACATACCACTGATTAAAGTTTTAATACATAATTATATAATTTTCAATACATGATGGTATTCTGTGTGACATCTGTGAATACTATATGCAAGTAAATACCAGTAAACCAGTTATTTAAGTATATACGTTTAAATAACCTTTTTTCTAAATTTCGATTCAATTGCTTGAATCGATGTTAAATTCTTATTAAAATACTATAATTTCTCTGATGATATCTTCAATTCAAAACGATCAACAAATAATTCAGTTTTTTCGTTACATTCAGGACTTATTTATCTTTTTTTCCTTATTTTTTTTATTTTTATCTAGTCATTATATTGTTAAATACAAAATAAGGGTACGTAGTCAGAATTTTAATATCTAATACATGGAGTAGATACAAATTTTAACCCTAATTATCTTAAGTCAGAAGCGATCAATCTTTTCCAAATTACAAGGACAATCAGATATAGCGCATTCTTCTTTATACTACTAACCCTTTGCACTCGATGGGCGCCGCCGCGGCGACACAATAAATATTTATTCCACTCGTTAAGCACCGTGGCGGCGCCATAAACAATAGGTACGTATTTTATTATTTACAACACGCTAGGGGACCTAAGGCCCGATTTACGTTAAAGCCCGATTTACATTAACGCTCCACTCTCAGTACGATATCACTCCGCTCCCGGTTCGATAAAATATTCTTACATAATAAATAATGAGTGTATTCCCATCATCGCTCTGATATCGGTCCGATATCAGTCACGGTTTGCTCTCGCTTCAATACCGCTCCAATACCAATACCACTGAGATAATATTTTATCGGAGCGATATCAGACCCTATATCGATAGTGTGAACACGTTTTGATTCCAATTCGCTCCGTTTCTCACTCTAGGAAAACATGATACAACACAACGACGCGACGTCTGGCTACAATACATTGTGATACATACTACTAATTAACTAATAGATATATTGTATTATGATATTATGTTCTCCTAATACAATAGTGTTTGCAGCGTTTTAAAACTACTGTCGAATAGCTGAGTACCCATACTAAAAAATGGTTCGAGTGCAAAGGGTTAAAATTTGAAACTGTTCTGTCGAAAAGTTGAATGTCGCGGTAACTACCTTAAGAACTTCAAGAAGATATTATGAAACTAAACATAACCATAATAACAATAGTTAATAATGAACTATATTAACTGTATCTTTACCACTAACCATCCTTGTGATCCTTTTTAATGGAGGTATTACGTGTATAAAACGACCGTAGGTGTGTATCAGGATAATAGTCATGAAAGGCCTCTATAAGCCCCCCTTAACATCTCCAAAGATATCTATTTAATTCAAAATAGATAAAACGCTTGAAATAAATTTTCATCTTTGTGTTAATTCTTGGTGATTTTGGCCGGTATAAAAGGGGGGGGGCAAGTGAGTCAGTCACTCGCTTGGTCGTTCCGTTGGCACGACGCTCTGAATATAGGATGAGAAAATTTTCGGTCCTGCTTTTGTATAGGCGCGCGCGATGAGCTACGTTTGTAACCGAGTCTGTCCGTCGGTCTGTCTGTCCGTGCGTCGGTACGTTATTGTGTAACAATCAATTCAAACGTGTTACTTTTGTTTTAAGTACACTTTACATTAGTGAGGATATGTATGTACCGGGTGTATCAATTGTGTTGGGCCATCAAAATATTAACTTCCCATTGTAATGGGTCCGATTTTACAAATCGCTAATTTGGACATATCTCCACGTTTCAAGATCACTAGAATCCGAATCTATCATTTTTAGCGTGATGTCTGTGTGTGTGTTCGTTCGTTTGTTCGTGAATTTTTTTTCGTCTCGCATATCTCGAGAACAAATGATGATATCAACTACGGACTAATTTCATTAGATGCGTAATCAAAAAATGAAGACCGGATAAAGTTTTCAGCAAATTCGGATTAGCGGTTTGTTTTTTATAATAAAAAGAAAACTTAAACCTTTTTGTGAAATATTTATCGTCTTGCATATCTCGAGAATAAATGATGATATCATTTGTTTAATGAGAAGTGGAGTCTCCCACGAGATACAGGACGCGAAACCCCCAAAGCCCCTGTCTGGGGATCGGGGTGGGGGAGCCACCTGAAATGAAAAAAGAATTATTTATGTACAGTAGTCTCCAATCTTTAAGGATACCCAATGGCAAGTTGACAGTGTGGGTAGACCTGTCCCCCAAATTTTTTCGTATGTCTTAGACCGGATTCCTTTTTCTCGTCTAAACCCTGTTTGATAGTCAACGAATCTTTCGCATATCTTTGTTGCGAATCTTTCGCATATTTTGCGGACGGGAAGGCGAATATTCGTTATACAGCCTTATTTTACTTACTCAGTGAATTTACTTTCATAACTAGAGTTGAATTTCGGCGTGGACTTTGTGAGCGTGTCCGGTTAAGGCCGGTGAACTTTAGAGGGTAGCCACCGCAGAATATTAGTCTTATGCTTTTATTTCTATATCAGGTGTCTTACGAGTGCTTTTACCCAGTAAAGACTCGATAAAGGCTTGGACAATAAACCTGAACTTTTTACATATTGATGATAACTCAAAGTGATGCTTATGATGGAACTTCCACTGAATGAAATACTATGTTTTATTCAAAATTTTGAAGTTTATACCACGTGACGGGAAATCTCTAATCAGAAATAGAATTTGAGAATGAAAACAAAATAGGTTTTTTTTAGGTTATAAGAATCCAACAAATTTCAGGTTTATCCAGCAAGTAATTTTCGAGGCATTGCTTCAACTAAACATGTTCCGACGTTCCATATTTTCTTTACAGCGGACCAAAACAAATTTCGCGCACTTGGGCCTTGTACGCCAGTGGTACTTTTAAGTGCCAAATTTTCTTAAAAAAAAAAAAGTACGATAATTTTTTCCATTCTCTAAAAGAACATTGAATTATGGATATGTTTTATACCAAACATCATGCGCGATCATCAATAGAAGGTCATTTAAATTGTGTAATATATGACCGCGAGTATACTTTGGACAAACTGAACATATGGGAAATATAAGTCCAATTTTTAAGATAGTTCAATGGTACTCAATTATACGTAATTTTCGACTACTCGTACTTAGATTATACGCAGTAAGACTTATACTAAGTGCCTGCAAGTGTAAGGAGGGGTGAATCGAAATTAGATATCTTTCTAAAACATTCCACATCCTACAAACGACTTATTCTTTCTGTTACATCCGGTATTTTATCGGTACCTACACCTCGGTTTGTATTTATTTAACTGTTTCAATTCAACGAAGCATCAACAATTCACACACAATACTCTCTCTCTCTCTCTCTTTGCCCGGTACTAACCGCTTAAGCGACCCTCTCCAGAGCTTTGACTACAGTTAAAACAAAACGATATAGTACTGCCATGTGTGTGTGTGTGTGTGTGTGTGTGTATATTGCAAAATACCACGAGAACCAACCAATACAATTATACAATTCGCAGTCATTTATTTTGTTGTTGTAACTGCTACACGGCAAATACTGTCCAAAATTCCCAATGGGCAAGTCTTTTCACCACAGTAACATTCATTCACAATAGGAATAATCATAATTAACCAATGTATTTAATTCAAATATAGATAGATGGAAGCACATGCGTTTGTACACCGCATTGAGATAGAACATATATCTTTTTTAAGATACAGAATTTGACTGGAGTTTACTAGAAAATGGAATATTTTGTTATGTGTATGAAAGTGATGCGTTAGAACTGAACTTCATATCTTGTTATTAATACTTGTTCATCTTTAGTAGATTTTAGAATTTGGCTATCGCAACGTTTCTTAAACTTATTCCCCTGCACAACCCTATTTAGAGAGACCCCTATAAGAGAGATAATATGTTTATTTTAATAATATTTTTTCAAAAATTAAATTCCAGTCAGAGTTTGATTTACCCAAAGTGCCGCCCTAAGCATCGTAAAAAATGCCGCCCCTGTCTTTCTTAATAACACTAAAAAAACAAAACAAACAACAAAAAAACCTCAAATTCCAAATTTTGCCGCCCTAGACTTCAATCTGCTATTCAGCCTGCTTGTAAATCCACCAGTGATTTCAGTTAATTTTTAGCGACTCGAATAATTCGAAACTCTCTATAATTCAAAGGTATCATGAGTTCCCTTCAAAACCTCTTTATATTTCGAACTAAAACAATAGATAATTAAAACAATTGTTTTCGAATAGTTTAGCTGATAGGTACCCATTTTTAAAAATTTTGTAGTTTCCTGGTAATTAATATTTAAATGGTTTTTATGCAATATTTTGATTTTACATCATTTAATAATCCTTTTAGTTTAACAAAAGCATCTACCTGGTGGGTGTAACCTTTCGTGCAAATCAATACATGTCTCTATCTTGACAAATTAATACAGACCGACACCTGTATATTTTATTCTTTATTTCTTGTAATTATGGTTCACCGCTGTTTCACGTGTCTGGTTTTTCTCCAACGTACTCTATTCATTTTAAGGATATTACACCGGTTTAAAATAAAATTCGCTGTAAGTACCTTTGCAAATAATACAAAAAATTTTAGTTTTATCAAAAATTGGTCAACTTGGGAGTTCCCCTTACATCTGTTTAATGTGATTATATCTGCCTCTATCTCTAACATCCCCCACCAATACATTATTTACTTCAATTTATATTATAAATAGTTTTCGCCTAAAAGAACAATTTTTAGTTATGTTTTTCACCTGATGATGGTGTAAAAGCCGAAAGTCGACTCGTGTTTTTTCTACGATTTTGTTATGAAAAGTAACAAAGCAACGATCCCATGTTTTAATATGGATTTTCACAAAGTAAACCTATCTAATATTAATTATTTAAAACAATAGATTTTTATACACTTGGTAATTCGAACGAAAAAATCATTTCTAGGTAACCAAACCACGCGTTAATTCGAACTCATCGGCGTCAAACACGCGACAATTCGAAGTTGCAGAGAGAAAGAGACAGATAGATTGTAAGTACATTTTGAGAAAAGTTCAAGTTCAATCATCGCAAATGCTTAAAAAATTAAAATTGTTATCTGCGATAATTCGAACCTCTCTATAATTCGTAATATTTTAAGATTCCCTCGAGTTTCGAATTAACGAGAGTCGACTGTACATTGCAACATCAATTTTTGTTTATTTTAAGGTTCCGAAGAAAAATTTTGAAACTCTCATAGCTTTATGAAATTTTGCATGTACACTCTACTAGTCTCAATTAATATATAACAAAAAAAAAAAAAAAATTGAAATAGAAAGTGGAGATATGATTCCTTGAACGTTGAAAGTCCAAAAACTTAGAACGAGTTCGTTACAGCCAGACACGTCCAATGCCAAGATCCTCAAAAAATTAGTTTTTTGCCAAAAATTGCCGAAATTCCTGACAAAGAGCAAAAAAAAATCACGTAAAATACATTTTCGAATCATTATCCATACCTGTGTGAAGCGGATTTTTCGAGAAAAGGTAATTTTGCAACTAAAAATTCGCTATGTTATGCAGAATGTAAACACTGCGCCCCTTTGATTCATTCCTCAAGACCGTCACTGTTTTGACAAATACGTTTATAATCTAAAAATTAGTTTTTCTTATAACCTATTCTTTAGTTAGACGCACAAAGAAAAGCGAAGGTCCTTCAGTACGTTTTAATGACATAAAACTGATTCCGTTGACAACATACAAAGGACATAATTAAGGATTTTGTTATCATCCTTATAAAATATCATGTTTTTTGTGCCTTACTATTCCTTCTGTTCGTTGCTAGTCCTTCTTTTTGAGTACTTTACTTCTCCGAGTATAGTGTTTTTGTTTTCTTTTTGTTGTTATTAGCTCTGAAAGAGAAATTAATTATTTAATGAACTAATTTGTTCATTATAGCAAATGTATTTTTAATGTGTGGAAGAGTTTACTTGGGGCGAGGAGGGACATTTGTTGTTTTATACCAATTGTAAGTATTTCTTTTGTTGCTAAATTTTGTTACATATTGTTGAAAAAAAGTTGTTTTTTTTATTAAGGGGGACCACTAGTGTGACATTTTGAAAAAATTGGAAAATTTTTTTTTACATGTTTCGATAGTCTATACCTTTAAAAATAACATACTAAAATTTCAAGTCCATATCTCAAATAGTTTTTGTGTTACAGCCATCCGAAGAGCGGATTCTGAGTTTCATTGTTAACTTTGAGGTGCGTTGAGAAATGTATGAAAGTTGATAGTTCGGGAGTTTCTGGACGTGACTGCCAGACACATGTTGTGGAGCAGCTAGACCTTGGCACATTTAAACGACTCATCTAGTTTTACTATGACCGTTATAGTGAGTATATCGTAAATAATTTTAGTAAAAATTCTCAGTGATTGAAATTAAAAGGTAAGGTAAAGAAATACTACATTTTTCAAATTTGCTGCAGTTATAACTCGAAGACAAATTATCCGATCGATTTAATTATTATTGCAGCTTCTCTTATATATGTTTCTTCGTGCCATGAACCTCCAGTTTTTCGATCGAATAAAAAATGTAAATTTTGCAGGTCAAAAATCATCAAATTTTCGCCATTTTGTTAAATTTCAATTTTTTTTTCGATTGAGGTTCATGGCACCGGCAATACCTTGTAGTTTAATAGGCTTTTTGGTTTTTTTTTGATTTCAGACACTGTGAAGGTCGCTATCACTGCAGCAGTGGGGGAGAAGACTCTTTTTTGGAGCCTTGGGAGATCGCGAATAACTCCGTGAATTTTCAATTTTTTGGTCCAAAAATTTTATCATGAATTTATTATATATCAACGAATATATCCTTAAAATATTAAAACATTTTGTACAGTAGTTTTCTTTAAAAAAATTCTCAAAAGTCACCCTTTTTCAGGCGGTTACATAAGTGGTCCCTCTTAAGTTTAGATTTTTCGTGCGTTTAACGTCGTAACTAGCCTCAAACGTGTGCTCTGATATCCAAAAACGCAGCAATTTTACAAGTTTTGTAAAAAGAAACCTTAAAAAAAAATAATTTTTACTGTTGAAATCACAGTTTCTAATTTATTGACACGAAATCTGGACAAATGAAAAATCTTCTAGTACTGTTGGAAAATGAAATTATTCCAGATGGACATAGGCTATATTTAATAGGATGTTGAATACGCATTAGGTCAAGGTTTCTCAGTAGAGCTGGACCCCGAATCTTCAAATGTGTTATGAGACGTGGTACCGTTATAATTTCACTTATTTAAAAAATGGTAATCTTGAATTCTGTTACCGATTAAACTGATATGGTTCTTGTCTTAACTGACGTTATGTTTTCACTATCAATTTGGTTGGTGGTATAATATGGACAATATGCACTGGGTAAAGTAGTTAACACCTTTATCGACCTTGCTTGCGTACAAGACGATGTACATGTATGACGAATACATATAATGGGTACATATTATATGGTTTTTCCTAGGTTATGTTATAATGGAAATTTTTTAATTAAAATATTAAATTTTTTGATTTGACCTTAAAAAAAATAAAATCGAATATGTTTGATGTAAATAAGTAATGTTAATTATCAGTTGAATAAAAGTTTAGTTTTCAGAAAAAATTTAGGGAATGAATAAAACTCACAGAATATTTATTTTTTATAACTTTACAAGTTAAAAGAAAAATAACCCAAATTTTAAGAAATTAGTTGGGTAAATGTAAGCATTTTTGTACTCTTTCGAGTATATGTTTAGTTAAAATTTACTCTCTTCATTTAACAGACATATTTACAACCACGTAGTTAAGTTTTAAGAAGTTCAATTTGTGAATGACACAAAAACTGCTATTATAAAAGTAGTTTTTGCTAATACATTTTAGAAAATAAATTTTTCGAAGAGTAATGTTTGTATTTTATTCGTTTGTCAGTATGTTTTTTCTTTTTTTTTCTAAAAAAAATTATTTAGTTACACTTAACAAAATTTTTTATAGGTAATTTTTGTAAAGCAAAAATAAATTTAATTCTTTCGCTCTTATTTCAACAGAAATGCTATTAATAATTATTTAAATAATTAAATACTTCGAATACTTAAAGTAAAAACAATTAATTTACATATTTAAATAAAATAATATATTTTGCACGTAAAGAGTCACACGCCCAAATAATTAATGAAAATAAAAAGGTGTAAATATGGGACCATAGATTTGACCGATATATAAAATGGTAATAAATTCTGTCGCCAGAGTACCATGTTGAAATACCAACTTAAAAAAATAGGTTCGTTTCCAAAATACCACTTCACGTAGATTCAAGATTAGCAACGGCATCATAACGACACCGGTAAGTGATATCGGTAAATTACACTAGTGATATCATAACCTACCATAACGAATTTCAAGATTTGGGGTCCTGGAGTTTTTCACAGCTTTCGGGCTAAAATCTAGTTCATTTCTCGGCGCAAATTTAGAAAAAATTGTCTTTTTTTGATAAATATCGAATAAACTGTGCAGTATTTACAGATGGAATAAAGCTATTGATTTTAATCGAGTCATTTTTCATGATATTTTCAGTGGCGAAACAAGGTATTCCCATTAAATTTTGAATAATATATGAAAACAAAAGGTGAGAACATGCAGTCAGTACCTTTAGATACGACGGATACCATACCATACAAAATAGGCTTGCAACGAATATGCGACAACTATTTGGCATTCGATCTATTTGGGCATATTTAGTTGCCGAATATTCGACCAAATAACAAACAGGGGGAAAAAACGAAATCTGATGTGTTTATTTACTTACCGGGAGGTTTACTTGAGATTCCTTAAAAATTATGTATTTTTCTGGAATTTTTTTCTCAAGAACGGAAGTAAATATCAGTTTCAAATTTTGTACACATATTTACTAAGTATTAAACTATACAAAAAAAAATTTTTCAAGGAAAAATTTAAAAAATTGTCCATTTTATAGATAGTGCAGTGTGACGATCCGAAAATCCGATGCCTTGTTGGTTGACATCATAAAGCCCGATAATAAACCACTAAAATCCAAAAACAAAAAATATTTATAAAATATATGAACGGTACTGGTACCTATACCTATAATATCAAAAATTTGCTGAAAGAAAAAAAAATGGCGGATGTGTCAACTTTTGATTACGATTTTCGTCTTATTTTTCGCTTTTTAAAGTAAAATAAAAAAAATAAAAAATATTGAAAGTGTATCGGACTTAGGTATAGGTGCCGGAGAATTGAATTATCTTTAAAATAAAAAATTTAAAAAAATGATCCATCGAATAGTTTTTGAGTTATCGTGTCAACCAGTTCCAAAAATGTAGTTCCGAGATATTATAAAATATATATAAAGAAACGTATTTTCAAAATTTTATATTTAATACACATTATTGCGTGAACTTTTTTGAGTTTTTTTTTATAGAAAGCTGGATTCGGTTAATGTGCAAAAATCGTTTTTTAAATTGTTTTCAGCAAAATCACTTTGGGAACATATTCTACACATAATTTGCTATCAATTTCGTCAAAAAAATCGATTTTTTGAACAAATCTCAAGTAAACCTTCCCTTAAATTACTTTCAGCAAAATCACTTTGGGAACATATTCTACACATAATTAGCTACCAATTCCTGCAAAACAAAAAAAAAATCGATTTTTTTTAACGACGCTCAAGTAAACCTCCCCTTAAAGTAGACTAAAGAATATTCCCAGATTTTAACTAATTAATGGAATTCACTCTGCTTTGATACCTAACTAGTAACTGCTTCTAATTCAAGAATATATTATATATGCATAAATTCACATACACATACAGCTATATAGTCATGACATGCGTACTGTTTAGTATATGTATTTAATGTTAACTCCTGCAATTCATTATCGTATTTAAACGAATTAAATGGATGTTTTGGAACGAAAAACAAGTTTGTAATGATACCGAATAGTATTAGCCAAATGTTCTCCTATCGCTATTCGACCTGGGTGTTTGCCGAATATTCGGTATTCGACCGAACTGCCGAATATGGTATTGTGGCAAGCCTACTCTACAACTATATTATGTGGTACAGATTCATCATGGGTATTCACCGATGTTGGGGGGGGGGGTGCAGCGCGGCGCTCAGGTAAAGGCACACATACACATATTATCACATCAAAGCTAATCAAAGATTAACAATCAAACTAGTGTGTTTTTGAGCATAATGTATATTATGTAATGTACATAAAAGGTAAATTCATATATTTATATGACATGCGGTCCCGTTTATGGGCCCCGCGATAACGAATGAATGAAACCTTTCCGGTGGCTATCGCTACCACTAATATTTGTTCGTCATATTTTTATATCCCGGGTGTTTTGTTTTCACTAGGATGGTGTATAAAAATACTTTTAACGCCCGAGGCAATAAGCAATAAATTCCAAAATAGAAGTCTTGATAGAATTGGGCGTCTTTTTTTGGTCTATTTATATTTTATCGAATTTTTTCAAGAACTTTGATTGTGCTTATTCTGTTCGTGGTATTTGCGGTTCTAATCTCGAATCAGGATAACTAGTGTGTGAATTATTAATTTTTGCTGTAAAAAGGACGAAATTTCTTTTAGAATTAGCACTGATTCGACCGAAGTCGGTTTTCTAGTGATCCTACATACTTAATTTTGGTGAAAATGAAAGGAACTGTTTCGAAAACCTATCGTTCGCTTCGAATTTCGTCAATCTATCATTTTTTTTTTACGGTTTTTAGGGCAGTGAAAAAATTTACTGAACTTTATAGCGCCATTTTTACCATCAAAACGACAAAATTTCTTTTAAAAATTTGTATATTTACCGCCTCTAAAATTTTTGCCGTTGTGGTCTGTAACCAATTTGACCTTCCTGTAAGTACGCCACAGCTTTTTCATAAAACATTCGGTATCTTTATATCAAAATAGGCCATCATTATTAACAAAAGGAATAGAAGGTTATAATTTTGTCACAAAGATTTTATTTATTATTATGATATTATGATTTGAACATATATATGGGTTCCTTCTTTGGGTATTGTCTTTTACTGCGATGAAAGTAAAATAGGAATTAGTTCGACGTACATTAAACCTAAGTATAGAATAACCTCGAAGGAAATATTTCAACAATTTTAAGAATATTTTTGAATCGGAAAAATGGAATTATATTTACTGATTTTATGTACTTAACATTTGGATGTTTCACCCCCTTAATGAAATTTATCCATAGGTAATATTAAACAAATTCAGTGAGTTGTGAATACATTTACCCTATATAAATTTTCCTCCTATGTAAATTATACCCCTATTTACCTGTAGTATATGATTTTAGCCGTTTGTATATTTGTTTAGAATCGAATTAGTTCTGATTGATTTCTTGCTAATATTTAATTGAGTGCGTTCTCATATTTAACCGCCATGATTTCCGTACAATTACGATATAACTGTACTTAAAATTATTACAAATTGTTTAGGTAATACTTTGTTTAAAATTGTTTAAAAAGAAAAATAGTACGGAATTTTTCATTCGTCATTTCTTGCAGATAAGCGCGATAAAAATTTAAAAAGAAGTTTTTATTGGTAAATTTAACTAATTCCAAAACCATAGTACGCAATATTAAATTATTATATGACTTATACTAACTTATGGGTCATTACACGCCACTTCATCCAGGTCATGTTACCCATGACCTCAGATTTAGCTGAAAATTTTTTTATTTCTATATTTAACCATTCTAATCATCTGTACAAACTTTAAAAAAATTATCTCTAATAGTTTGGAAGTTATGAATTTTTGAAATTTAGCAAAATAGGGTTAAAATGATGTTTCTCTGGTATCACTTTCGGTGGCGTTATTATATTAAAAAATCCATAACATCTGTAATATTTAACATAAAGCAATAATTTTTTCATCAAAATGTTCAGAAAAGTCAGGACATTACAGGAAAAATAAATTTGGTTAATTATCACTTCATGTTTCTATGTAAGCTTTTTTAGACTTAAATTTTGAGACATTTTTTAATCGATAAACAAAAAATCTTTAAAAGTGATTATTGACCAAAGGCATAGCAGTAACCGTAGTAATTTTTTTTTTTATATTTATCCTAAAGATGTAAACTAAAATAATTTGGAACAAAAATAATGGTTTTTTACCCGCTAATATTTTTCAGACACGTCCGACGTCTGGAAGTTCAAAAAACGAGTTTTTTTGAATAATTTCCCAAAATTCAAAATTTTTGGTTACACCCTTGGAAAGAGGAGAAAAAATCACATAAAAAGGTGTTTAAACTATTATTCTATGTCAACTAGTTTCCAAGAAAAACTAATTTTTATAAATGGAAATTCGCTATGTTATGTAGGATGCTGCGACAGTGGTAGATACGGCGACCATTTATAAATGTTAGTTTTTCTTGGAAACTAGTTGACATAGAATAATAGTTTAAAGACCTTTTTTATGTAATTTATTCTTCTCTTTCCAATGGTGTAAACAGAAATTTTAAATTTTGGAAAATTATTCCAAAAAGCTCGTTTTTTGAGCTTCCAGACGTCGGACGTGTCTAAAAAATGTTAACGGGTAAAAAACCAGTATTTTTGTTCCAGATTATTTTAGTTCACATCTCTAGGATAAATATTAAAAAAAAATTACTACGGTTACTGCTATGCCTTTGGTCAATAATCACTTTTAAAGATTTTTTGTTTATCGATTAAAAAATGTCTCAAAATTTAAGTCTAACAAAGCATTACATAGAAATATGAAGTGACAATTAACCAAATTTATTTTTCCTGTAATCTCCTGACTTTTCGGAACATTTTGCTAATGTTTGTTATTGTCTCTATGTGTACTTATTCAACTATAAAACATATCCATGATATTTTTAACATTACCTAACAATAAGTATAGATTCTCTTTTTCAAATGCAAAGTTAAAACTATGTTCGTAACTTGTATCCTTATTGTACTCAATCAGGGCATTATTTTCAATATTATTAGCTTTATTAATTTTTTTTTTAATATTAAATTTTATGATACGTTGACATTGATTGATTGTAAGTATACAGGAAATTTGTTTTCGTAAACTTAATACATACTACTGGGGTGATTTTGTGGGAGTTCTGCCGTTGGAGGGAGGTAGAGGGGGGCATAAATAGGTACCTACTATGTACACACATCATAATAGTATGCGATTATTCTTTATTCTCTCGTACAAATTAATGAACAATATGAAATACTGACTGACAGTGATGTAGTATAATATTTTTATAACGGGTGTCTGCTGAGAAATGCGTTGAGCCAGTAGCAGATGTATGCGAGTGAAATGAATATGAGATTTGCTCGGCGGGAAACTCAAAAATTTTTCTTATATCTTATAAAATTTTTTAAAGTAAGTTTGTTTATTTGTAGTGATGAGCAAATGCAAGACCAAGACCAAGACTTGGCAGTCTTGGTCATCGTCTTGTTCTTGCATTAAGAAGCTTGGTCTTGGTCTTGCTAGAGCAGTTTGAGTCTTGGTCTTGGTCTTGCAAAATGCTGTCTTGGTCTTGGTCTTGGTATTACTAAAAAATCTTGCACTTTCTTGCATTTTTTTATTACCGAATTTTTTCCTTCTAAAATCAGAATTTTCTCTGTAAAGTATTAATTACACTTTCAAACTATTTAAATAGTTTAGCAAGAGTCTTGCTTTTGTCTTGGTCTTGCTCACTTGAGTCTTGGTATTGGTCTTGCAGCCATACTTATAGTCTTGGTCTTGGTCTTGTTCTTGGTATACATAGTCTTGGTCTTAATGCAAGATCAAGACAAGACTACAAGACCAAGACTAATTTTGCTCATCACTATTTGTTTTTCTCGCTTAAGTTTAGGTTGAAATCGTAATTTTAGGGACATTTTAGAAGTCACAGGGAATATTTGGAATTAGTTTTAAATCGGAATCCATCAGCCTTTAGTGGAAATTCAACATTTTTTTTTGTTTCATTCCATTAGAGTTGAACGGTTAAGTAGAAGGTTTTGGAAAAAAATACTATATGGCAACTTTTAATACCTCTCAACAGCTCTCATGATTCAATAACTTAGGCAGTTAACTTGAAATTTTGCGCAAAGATAGCTGGGGAGACATAGAAGGGTACAGGCTGCCTTTTACCACGCGGAAAATCTGATTTCTGTGCAAAAAACAGTAATTCTTGGTAGTAACATGTTACTGAAGCTGGGTAAGCGTACTTTATATGTATATGGGCAGGGCCGGATTTACCCTAAGTGCCGTCCGGGGCACTGTTCGTAAAATAAAAAAAATTTGTAAAAAAAATTTCTCAATAACTTTCCCACTTTTTTCCCTTTTCCTATCAAAAAATAAGTGACGAGCAAAAAATTTGCCGGCGGGGGCCAGTGCTCCGCGTGCCCATAGTGTAAATCCAACACTGTATATGAGTTTATGTAATTTCAGAATGTTGAAAAATAACATATTATGAACTAAGTGATACCAAACTTTTGATAGTGATTGTACGACCCGAATCCCTTTACAATTCTAGCGTAGGCAGACAAAAGTAGTTAAGTCCAAAATGTCAACTTTACAGTAGAGAGTAAAAACTAAAATGAAATGCAGCCAACATCAGTTTATTTGAATTATTTTCAAGTTTACATGACATTTTGTAGAGTTTTTTTAATCAGTTACTTTCTTAACATGTAACACAGTAAATCATTAAAAAAATAAACTTTAAACCTTAAACTAAAATTTTTTAAGACATTTTTATAGATTTAACATAAAAAAAAACAATAAATTTCACTAAAATTAAAACCATTTGTGGCCTTAACCTGTTTTAGCGGGTAGTTGTGGCCATAAAAATACATTTCCAATTTAATTAAACTATGTACTTATTTATTATTTTATTAAGAATTTTAAGAACTTAACTTCTTTTGTTACTTTCTGAAAAGAATTTTTTTTATAACAAGTGCATAAGAAATGATGTTGGGGGTGGAATTGACTTTTGCCCTTTTGGAAATATATGAGATAGACTCTCTTGGTCCTTATTATAAAACTAGCCGAACCCGCGACGTCGTTCGCGCGACGCATTGTTACAAACTCAAGGAGAAGTATTTGTATAAGTGTAATAATGATACAGAACTTGTATAGAATAATAATTTTTCAGCAATGCATGTAGATGCTTAAAAAGGTTTTTCTATTTTCCCGTGGGAATGAGACATTTTCCCGGAGTAAAAAGTATATTAAATGTTGATTTAAGTGATAAATTATTACCACACCAAATTACATCAAAATCCGTTCAATTGTTTTTGCGTAATATGTGCACATGCTCAGAATGGTTTTTCTATTTTCCCGTGGGAATGAGACATTTTCCCGGAGTAAAAAGTATATTAAATGTTGATCCAAGCGATATATTATCCCCACACCAAATTTCATCAAAATACGTCCAATAGTTTTTGCGTAATGTGTGCACATGATCAGAATGGTTTTTCTATTTTCCCGCGAGAATGAGACATTTTCCCGAAATAAAAAGTATCCTAGATGTTGACCCAGGTAATAAGTTATCATCACACCAAATTTCATTAAAATCCGTCCAATAGTTTTTGCGTGATGCGTGAACAGACAGACAGACAAAAATTTTAAAAATCGCTGTTTTGATATCTACATCGATAACTATTTACGGTACCAGTACAATTTTCAAAAAATATTCCATGTACAGAAATGGTCTCGTTACAGTTTTATTATATGTATAGATATAAAATAAAGTCAAAAATGGACTTAACTACTTTTGTCTACCTACGCTACAATTTAACTTATGGTATAGTTGAATACAAATTGCACATTCAATTTTTTAATCATGTACTACTACCTACCTATGTTTTCGTATGATCAGACAGCGGAGTGAAAGGGGTGAAGGGGTATGTTTGTATGTATAAAGCTTGTATTATAGTTAAGTAAATTGCTTTTAGTGTTTAGTTCGAAGTTTATTATTGTTTTATTGCTTACATAATATTGTTATATAAAGTTTAATAGAATTATATAATTAAAGTTTTTCCTGTTTGTCAGCATCTATAACTCATCCCCAACACCACCACTGAGCTGCTGTCACCCCTCGGCTTTTACACGGTAAAAACAATTTTAAACTTTTAAGTATAACAATTATTTATTATTTTTTAATTTCAGTTTGCGGTGAGATTAACTTTTACATCACCCGCACAGTATATACAGGGTGTCCCAGATAAAATTGTCGGCATGAGGATCTCATAAAAGGTAAATGTTACCGGCAAATTTCATGTAGTTTAGAAGTTATAGCTCAAAAAGTCATAATTTCACAATTCTTTCTACCAATAATTTCTCACTGATACGAACTATGCAATTTTTATCTTTGGTAGAATTTAAATACCTATCTTACAAGGGGGAGTATCAAACATTGGAATCACGGATTTGGGAGAAATTAATATATGTTGTGGAATATATCTCTTTGAGTATTGTAGTAATAATAATTTAGGCAAGTGCGGCTTCATTTAGAAATTAAACACACGAAAAATTTCGAATAACATATCGTGTTTGATATGTATCAGTTAGTTGGTATTGTCTGCAACAAGGGCGGCTGGTGGTGTGGTTAGTGTCTGCTCTCATATATGTAACTTTTTTTAATATACAGACGGAGAGGTTCTGTGTTCGATTCTATACCTTTACAACATAAATAATTCTCTTTCCAATTTTTTTTTTTAAACTTTTCAGTATTGTACAATGGCCAGTTATATTGACGATGCTATAATTCTTTTTTTAAATGGAGATAGGGTATTCTTTTTTATGTCATTTTTATGCTATAATTATTTTCTAAAAAAGGAGATATAATATTTTTTGTACATGTTGCCATTACATGTAACAGTAATTTTATCGTAAATTTTGAATTACTGAATTTTGTTTTTTACATAAAATTAAAGCGATTTTTATTATAAATTATTTATACTGTTTTTAGACATTCTTCATTTTATCCTTATTTAAAGTAATGACAATTGTAAATTTTTTTTTATAATAATGACATAAAAAAGAATACTATATCTCCTTTTAAAAAAAATTGACAAGAGAATTATTTATGTTGGAAAGGCATAGATTCGAACATAGAACCTTTCCGTCTGTATACTAAAAAAAGTTATATAGGTACATGAGAGCAGACACTAACCACACCACCAGCCGCCCTTGTTGCAAACAATACCAACTAACTGATACATATCAAACACGATATGCTATTCAAAATTTTTCGCGCGTTTAATTTCTAAATGAAGCCGCATTGGCCTAAACTTACTACAATAATCAAAGAAATATATTCCACAACATATATTAATTTCTCCCAAATCCGTGATTCACATGTTTGATACTCCCCTTGTTAGAACTTTTCTATGACTACCGATTTTCGAGTTATGACTCCGAACTTTTGTTTTTCTTATGTACTGTGAAGTAGAGTCGGGTACACTTAAATGGCTTCTAAAGCTCTCCCCTTTCTATCGATGTACCATCTATGGTCGAAGATGACCTCAAAAACTTGAAAAAGGTGTAGTTACTTTGAAAAATTTTTCGAAGTTCCGATCGAGGATTAAACAAATTATAAATATAAAATCTAATGTAATAACTGAACGGAAATTGCGATTTAATGACCGATTTTGATTTTCCAAATTCTTTTCAGTTTTGACAATGAAATTGGAGTCAGTGTCATCGAATTTTGAAAAAATTGAATTTTTGTTTAGATTTTTGAGGTTATTTTTTGAGATAAATATATAATATATCGATAAAAAGGGGGGGGGGGGAGAAAAAAACCGTTTCATTCTGCGAAAATTTAGTTTACATTCGTTAAGAAAAACAAAAAATTGGCGTCAGAACTCGAAAATGGTAGTCATAGAAAATTTTTCATCAGAATGTACATAGATACAAATACCCTAGTTTTTAGCAGTAAGAAGTTATTGGCAAAAAAATATTTGGAAATTGTTTAAACGAGATCCTCACCGTGGAAATTTTATTCAAAACACTCTATATACGTATACATGTGATTTGGTGAAAAATGGACACTCATTATATACTTAATAAAATTCCAACTTTTTCATTATTGCTTCATAAAACTGACTTATTACGTAAAAATTTTTTTGATGGCATTAAATTTTCATAATTGTGTCCATCAATCTTAAACGAAAATTTTAATATTGTTTACATAGGATTATGTACCTAAATAATTTCCATTTAAATTTGTCAAAAGTGACTGGCGTGTGATATCTCTTTAAGGGGAGATTTCCTAAAAAAAAAAAATTAATCGATTTTTTTTCTTCATAATTATGTTCCTTAGAGTGTTAAAAACATTCTCTTAAAATTTTATTTAAAACAAATAAAAAATCTAAAAGTTATGGGCATTTTAGTGTACGCACTTTACTATAATTTAATTTAAATAAAAAAAAAAAACTTTAAATTTTATTTTCTCGAAAGTACATTTTTTGACATGGTTCCTCGTGTCGATTATATTGTATAATTAAAGTGCCATCATTTTGGCAGCAACTAGGCATCTTTTGGTTCCGTAATATATTTTAAAAATGGTGGCTGTTTATAGTCGAGAAAAAGCGGTGATTTTTGAAAATTTATTTCCAGAATGTGATTTCTTGCTAGTTTTTTATTTTTTTTTCTAAGATTCTAGTTAGTGCCATAACTGTATATGTATATTTTCGGAAAATTCTTGATTTTTAAAAGCTTTTATTTAACTTGCTATGTTAGTATGTTAGTTTAGATCAAATTTTGGAGTCAAAATTTAGACAAGTTCTAATTGAGCTAGAGGTTTCAAATTTTGCATACGTATCTAACCTTGATGACAATGCAATATTGTTTAATTAGTTTTTCCCTAAATTGCCCCAAACCAAAATTGTTGATTTTTAGTCCTATGCAACTTTTTGACATTTCGAATTGTCAAATATTGTCCATTGATTTTACATTTTTTGTTTCCATAGTTATGTCTGATTAGGGTAAATTAACCGATTAAAATATAGATAAATTACTTCTTATTTTTTTCTTAAATTAATTGTAATCAGACTACAGAGTAGAAAATAAAGTAAAAAAAATGTTTTTTAAGAAAAAACTTTTATTTAAAAATGGGCTAAAAAAATGAAATTACTGAGTGAAGTTTGAATCAATATGCAACATAATTTATAAAGGTTTGAGGCGTTTAATTAAGTTTGGTAAGTACTGAAAAGTAAAATAGCTATACTTATATCCAAAACAGAAATAATTAATGATAATGCCTCAAGCTTTTATAAATTATGTTGCATATTGCTTCAAACTTCACTCAGTAGTTATTTCATTTTTTTACCCCATTTTTAAATAAAAGCTTTTTGTTAAAAAACAATTTTTTTACTTTATTTGATTTTGGTTCACTGGGGATTTCAGAACTCGAGGAACCATCAAGGTGGAAAAATCTCGAAGTGTCAACTCAAAGCCGTTTTTGAATATTTTTTTTTTTTTTTAATTTTTTTGTAACTCAAGACATGTAGAAATAATGTCGTATATTTAGTTTATTAATAAAATATTTATTTGTATAAAATAAAAATAATAAAAATGGTCGATTTTTGATGTTTTTTTTAGCGAATGTCCCCTTAAAATGGGACTATCCTGTAGTATTACGTACACAGCCGTCTACTTCGTCGCTCTTGTTGTGTGATAATTATTATTTGTATCACTTGGTGGCGTTGCTTACTTCTTTCTGGCTTGGCGCTTGTGTTTGCTATTCATCTTTGTCAAAAAAAAGACAAACTTTAATTATATTAATATTTTATAATATACTTGTTGTGGCGGGTAAAACCGTAGTCAAGCCAACTTATCTCAATGGCATATATATCCTGTCTCTATGACAGTTGAAACTTTTTAATTAACACAATATTCAATTATGAAATTAATTAGTAGAAAATGTTTAACTTACGACATTGTATCTCCCGATACCGTGGCGCTAGAAGATGTCGAGGTGTTTCGGAGTTGATCGCTAGGAGGCGTTCGTTCATGCTTCGCCAAGTATTAATTAAAAAATTGTTTAATACTTTAATTCCGGTCTTATGTTTCGTGTTTCATATCAAAATTAAAATTACTTCTGTGTCTGTCGACGATTTCTGGAATTATTCGATGGGAAAAATTTGAAATTTGTTAAAAAAACCCACAAGTTTTTTTCTGGACCTTAATTTCCCTGGGGGTAATCGCGGAGAAAGTGGAAAAATTTCTTTTTAGCGAATTTCCGCAGTGGAAAATCAACTATCACAGCCACTCTCATGACGCAACTTGAGGTTGGGACTAGAAATCAAAAATGCCATTCAGTAAAATTTTCGCACGATACTCACTCAAGAACGAAACATCTTGTTTTTACGAAATTTGATGAAAACCTTGACGAAGTCCAGAAATCTTGGACGAATTTTCAGTCACACAGACACAAGATGTTTGAAACATGACTTTTTTGGGACTTTTTCATGAGAAAAATAAGTGTTTTGCCAAAATTTCCTAAATTTTAAAAGTTTTTACAACATTATTTTACACCGTTGGAGAGAGGGGGACAAAATCACATAAAAATAAACTGGTTTCCGAGGAAAACTAAATTTTTTTATTGGAAATTCGCTGTACCATGTAGGATGCTGCGATAGGGATATTTTCTCATCATATTTTTTTTTTTTGGGGGGGGGCACTTAAAAGTTGCTGTCCCCCATTCTTATGCCGAAAAGGATTGTTCCGTAAAATTGTATCTTCAAAATATGTATACTATTGCATCAAATCCCTAAAAACAACTGAAGACATGAGTGGATGAAGGTGTTATGTAACATTTTTTTATAATTTTATAGTAGAAGCGTTTGAAAGTTTTTATTTACATAGGAATACTTTCCATGCAATAGCACATGTTTATTATTGAATTTTCTACAAAACTATTGGACGTAATGAAACCAAATTTTAGTAGGTATATGATACTTCAGCATATGATATTTCTAAATTTTGCAAATAATGAATTTGGAAAAGAAATGTTACATAACACCTTTATCCACTCCTGTCTTCATTACTAGTTGATTGAGATTGTACGAAAGACTGTTTGCTCAGGTGCAACTTGCACTTGACGATTTTTTTTTAATATATAAAATATCTTTTGGGATAAAATTACGACTTACATGATTGTTTCTTTCAATTTTAGCGAATTTCCAGAATGGAATTCAGCTATTACAGCCACTGTCATGACACGACCTGAGCCCGGGACTATGGCAGAAATTTGTTTTGAGGCCCCTAGAAACCGAAAATAATATTCACTAAAATTTATATATATATATATATATATATATATATATATATATATATATGTGTGTGTGTGTGTGTGTGTGTGTGTGTGTGTGTGTGTGTGTGTCCGCGCGATAACTCTCGAACGAAGTATTCAATTTTTACGAAACTTGGTGATAACATTGGAAGTCCCAAACCCTTGGATGAGTCCGTCAGCCAGACACGTCGGATGCCAGGAACATGGTTTTTGTTCTTGCAAAAAATTAGTTTTTTGCTAAAATTTCCACTTATTCAAAAATTTTTGCCAAACTTTTTTACACCACTTAAAAGAGAAGAAAAAATTACATAAAAAAGGTCTTTAAATTTTTTTCCATGTCAACTAGTTTCCGAGAAAAACTAATTTTTATAAACGGAAATTCGCTATGTTATGCAGGATGCTGCGACAGGGGTATTTGATATTGAAGCCAATTATGTATATTATACCTATTCAAAAATAATATTACTGTTATTTTGGCATACTTTTGTTTCTAATTATTATCTGGTATTGTTATTTATTGTTATTTCTGTTGTAATAATGACGTTTGTAATGAGTGCGTCTGTATGTGCGCGACGCATCTATTTTCAGACACTACGCAGTTTTGTATTCTTATTTTTAAATACATAAATATTTTGTTTTGAATGTTTTGCTTGTACGAATTTAACTCCACTGTTCTAAATCAGTAATGACAATTATTAATTCTTTGAACATTTTGCGCAAATAAAACAACAGTGTTTGTGCTCAAAACATAATTTTAATTAATACTTGTATACAGTGCCGTTTCAAAAATGTGGGGCAAGTAGTGGGTTTATGGGGATTCTAGAACCGAGGGCTTGGATACATCAACTTTAAAAGATGGCGGTGTAGGTATAAAATCTCCGCTAGGAGATGGCGTCACTAACTCCACCAAGTTTTTACTTCCCGTCACTTTTCCAAGATCTTTCCAACAGGAGAGATTTGCATTAGTAACCAACTTAGTTTATACTTAGAAAAAGCGCTGGATGTATGAAAATTTTGTTGATCAAGTGCAAGTAATACTTGCGCCAATAGTGTTCCGTAAGACGCAAGTCAGTGCTGGTACTTTTGGCTCAATTTATACCTCACTTTCATTCTTTACGTGATTTCCTCCGGAGTTTTCCGGTTTTTCTGAATAGTCCTTTTGGTTATAATTTGGTTCTTTAAACCCGGTGTTTTCGAAAAATGTTTTTGATGTTTACTCCCTGCTGAATTTGACCCCTAGAATCAAAATTTCAAATTTTTACCTCGAATTCTTTCCAGAGAATATCACCTGTAACCAGTTTTGGTACCAAACACTAAAAATTGATTTGTTATTACAATTTTTTCATGTGTTACACATTTTTGAAAGTTACACTACTCATGTTTTCTTAAATAGCATATTGTAATAATAAGTGTACATATTTTTGTATTTCATTTGAGAATCCGATAACTTTAAATCTTCAAACATAAATTATCATTACTTAAGTAATATATTTTGGACGTATGCGTAAGTGCATACTGAGTAACATTGGTAAAATAAAATATATAATTATACAAACTAACAAACGCATAAACTGCATTCTAAAAATAGCGTTTCTGAAAAATGTTAATGAACGTATTTTGATACGAGAATAAAAAGAAAAAATGAGTGCATTGCACCACCTCGCTACCGGTCATATCCTGTATATTTAATAATAAATTTTTGCCAACAGTAAATAGATGAATAAGTACTCAAAGTCTTGACTCTTGAAGTCAAGTCAAGTCATCATATGGTTTTGTAAATTGATAAATGTTGACGTTTCAAGGTTCATTTATATGTACCTAGAGTGCAGTATAAGCTCTGAATAATACCACTTTTAACAACCGTACCTTGGATAAACAACAAAAATCGACCAAAAGTAAATCAAGCTTGCACAGTTAGGATTATTTCGTACAATAAACAGTCATTAGACTAAATTAAACTTTTTTTTTTAGGTAGAACGAAAAATTTGTGCGTAACAAATTTAACAAGACACAATCGTATTTTTGTTAGTTGACAGTTTTCCGAGTTAAATTATTTTTAGGCAACAAATTTGGGTTCTAGAAAACACAACAGATTTATTCAGAAAAATATATAACTTTCGTGTAAAACGGTTAAACTCAGTATAATTCATATTTTTATTTAATATTTCGTTACTATGGTTTCGGAAATCAGTTAAATTTACCAAAAAAAGTTTTGTTTCATTTTTATTTCAAAAAATTAATTTATTTCACGAAAAACGCCAAAAAAGTCAGGTTGGAGTTCCAACGTTTTCACGGACAAATTTCGTGCGGACACATAATATTATATAAATTTATATAAATAAATTTTAGTGAATATCATTTTCGGCTTTTAGGTACGTCAAAACAAATTTCTATCATAGTCCCGGAGTCAAGTCGCGTCATGTGAGTGGCTGTAATAGTTAAATTCCCAACTCGGAAATTTTCTGAAACTTACGAAACAATATGAATGAGTTAAATTGTATTTTAAAAAAAATTGTACTAATAGAAATATCGAAAATTATTAATCTGTTTAATTCTAAAACAGTTTAGAATTCTGTTTTGAGAAAAATAAATTATTTGACTACCTACTTTTTTTGGCTTACGTGGCCCAAACCCTTCCGGATGCAACGGAACAATTGAAACCACTAAACCGCTATTTTAACTAACTATAATTTGTTGTAATATCAATCTAAAAATAATTGCAGTATATTATTTTACTTTTAATTGCTTCTCTTGTGTGTTATAATTATGGTATAGTATAGTTTTATTATATGAGGCCATATGTGCTACTGCCCTCTTCCCTCTTATTAACAAGATCCCTATTATTCTATGAACGCGCCGATTGAATCAGCGCCAACTTTGTGAGTTTCCACTGAAACAATCTGTCTACATAAATATAATTTTAATTACCGTCGTACATACCAGTAGTGTCCATTGAAATTGTAACATTTAAATAAATCGTTAAATTATTTCTTTTTTTCGCGTATGATGTTACAATTTTTATTTCGCCAACTGTACTTTTAGAAATAAAATTTTTTTTTATGTATATTAGTTCGCGGAAATTGACGGAAATGACTTCAGCGCGAATGCATTTTTTTGTTTATTTTAATCTTTTATTACTCTCTTCAGCGAAAAATAATATTTCTATTCCAAAAAAAAAAACATTTTTTTAGGGTTTCACAGAAAATTTCTTTGAATCGTTATAATTTTGTTGTGTTTGTCTGTGTTTTTGTCACTTTAAATTCCTTAAACACCTTAAAAATTAGGTACTTTATTGTAAGAATTTTTGATTAAAATTATTTTGAGTAACTTCGAAAGGTTTGCTTTGTGAAGAAACCATATTAACAATATGAAATCGTTAACTTACTAATGACTTTTCACTTTAAAGCATATACAGGATGGAAAGTATTTAAGTCTGTGGGTAGATCTCAACCATGTAATTAATATTTGCCAATAAATTTGAACGAGAAGTGTTTTTTTAACAGAAAAAATTTGACACTAAATGTGGGTCACAAAAGGGGCCCCTTAAATTTTTTTAATCCAGCTCTGTCCACCTTATATTTTAAAATAAATTTTCTGTTAGTAACTAGAAGTAAACATTTTAAATTGGGGTTTTGATGACACTGAAAGTTATAATTTTTTAAGGATATTTTGGAGTGATGGTGTGGCGATTTGGGCTTACGACGCTGACATGTTTTTTAATATTGTTTTTTGATTCTATTATTGTTGATTAAAACTTTTGTGCAACAATTAATTTACCCAAAAGCGCCACTGATGATGTGTGAATATTAAAATATTATTAAATTCATTGTTCTAATCCAAAGGTCAGTTTGTGGGTTGCGATTAATAAAAAAAACTTGGTTGCACTAATTTCATATTATTAACTTTTATTCAAGTAAAATCGTTGTACATTACGACACAAAAGGAATAAATAAAACTAAAATGATTCAAGGTTGTACAACTCATTGTTGCGATAAATAACGATCTATCTTTATCGAAACGTCACCCCTGAATAATCGAATATCGCCCTAACGCATCCTTAAATAGCTTCGCCAATTCATTTTTAAAACCATCGCGCGACATCCAATTATCAAACAACCATAAGACCAATTCAACACCACCTGGGTACAATGTTAGAACTATAGTTAGTTATTAGTTAGGATAATAGATGTCGCGCATGTTAGACGTTAAGTCATATTTATTAATTTATATAAATGACATTACATACATGATGTGTACATTGCCTATTTCGGCTCACAGTGTTATAATGGTCATCCAGGAAAAACAAAAATGTGTTTTTTTCCTAAAGGCTACCGGTTTCGACTATTTATAGTCTTCTTCAGGCCTCTGGGGAAAAGTTTATTAATGTACATAGATAAAATACAAAAATATAAAAATATAAAAATCATTACTACTTACATAATTGTATTTGTATGTCAAACTGACATTTGAAATTAAAAATAAAAAATAACAACACTGATTTACAATTAAAAAGTTTAAAAAGCAGTTGAAAGCAACATTTTACGTTTAAAATGATTAGAGATATGAAAAGCATTATTTAAAAATTTTAATAATTTGAAAAAATATACAATCAAACTGCATCACGAAAAACGAATAAGGTTAGTATGAAAGTTTTGTGAATTAACATTAGAGTAAACATGTTTACAAAACTTTATTGAATTTGGTCAACAAAATTACTTTGTACCTTTGGTACTAAGAAGGTGTATACATAATTTAGTCAGGGCCGTACTTAGAAAAATTTGGAAACATCGTGGAGCCAGTTCATTTGCAATTTTCTCAAACTGTTAACTCCAAAAAAAATTTCTGTGATTTTAGTGTCTACACGGTGCTATGAGTCACGCCTGCAAACGACGAGAGTTATTTACTTTTGACCCTGTATAATATGAACACGAACCACTTTTCGGTTTTAACACGAAAAGTGGTTCGTGTTAAAGTGCTTGAAAAACGGTGTTTTTCAAGCGAAACACAATTAAAAGTTATTTTCCTTTTATGTAATCCCGTAAAAAGTAAATCATGGTTTTTGAATATTTTGTGTTATTGGGAAAGTAAATAAGTGTTTGTTATTCACTCGTTATATATCGTATATATTGAAACGTTCAACTACTGTAGAACCCTAACTGAATGCGTGCGCAACATGCACTTGCTGAATTTTTATTTTTTACAATGTGTAGTGCAGTGCGTCTTGCAACTATTAAGCGTCTTTTTCTATAGTTTTATTTTATCTTTTAGTGTTTTGAAGAAAATAGATGCATATAAACATACTTATATATACATATAGACGTCGGACGTCACATCTGGCGTCACAGGCGTCACAATGCCGGACATAACATTGTTTGTGATGTTATCACAACACAAAACTCATGACCCTTATGGGGATACCTACATATTGTCAAAGATTTAAAAATGGCAGACGTCGCTATAACAGCATTCTCATATATTATATTGGCACGTTTCAGTGGCGGTTTTTACACACGCGAGTCCATCACAAGATGCTGCAATCTTGTTCAGGGACGGTTGATTCAGTTGTCGAGTAATAACATCACTTTATTTGTGATTTTTCAGGCATTTAAAAATTTTCGAAAATTCCTCGAAAATTTGCGATTCGAAAATTCAGCTATTAGAGCCACTGTCGTGACACGACTTGAGCGCGGGACTATGACGGAAATTTGTTTTGAGGTCCGTAGAAGTCGAAAATGATATTCACAAAAATTTATGTATCAGAATGATAACTCTCGAACGAAACATTCTGGTTTTTATGAAGTTTGGTGGAAACATTGGAAGTCCAAAAAATTTTAGACCAATTCTTCAACCAGACACGTTCGATGCCCGAAACATGGTTTTTTTAGGCATTTTTCGTGAAAAATTAGGTCTTGGACAAGTTTAAATGTTTTTGTGACATTTTTTTACACCATTAAAAAAGGGGCGGGAGAAAAAATCATACAAAAGAGGTTTCCGAGAAAAACTAATTTTTATATAAACGGAAATTCGCTATGTTAAGCAGGATGCTGCGGCAGGGGTATTTTCGTTTCAAATCAGGCTTTATGGAGATGTTTTAAAATACGGTGATTGGTTTAATTGAGCTAATTTGGATTTGAACTTTTTACTTTTACGATGTGAAAATGATGAAATTCTTTTTAGAAACAGGATTAAAGGGGTCCACTAGTGTGACCGCCTGAAAAAAGGTAATTTTTGGGAATTTTTTTAAAGAAAACTACTGTATGGAATGTTTTAATATTTTACAGATATATTCGTTGATATGTAATAAATTCATGATAAAATTTTTGGACAAAAAAATTGAAAATTCAGTGAGTTATTCGCGATCTCTCAGGCTCCAAAAAAAAGTTCCCCCAATGCTGCAGTGATAGCGACCTTCACAGTGCCTGAAATCGAAAAAATCAAAGTCTATTAAACTATAAGGTTTGCCCGTGCCATGAACCTCAATCGAAAGGGAAAAATTGAAATTTAGCAAAATGGCGGAGTTTTTAAAAAAAAGTTTCAAATTTTGCGCGAAAATTTGATGATTTTTGGTCTGCAAAAATTACATTTTTTATTCGATTGGAAAACATATAAAAAAAACTGAAATAAGAATCAAATCGATCAGATGATTTGTCTTCGAGTTATAACTGCAGCAAATTTGAAAAATGTAGTTTTTCTCTACTTTACCTTTTAGTTTTAATCATTGAGAATTTTTACTAAAAATATTTACGATGTGCTCACTGTAACGATCATAGTAAAACTAGATGAATCGTTTAAATGTGTCAGAGTCTAGCTGTTCCACAACTAGACCCTAGACTGGCAGCCACGTCCAGAAACTCTCGAACTATTAACCTTCATACATTTCTCAATACCTCAAAGTTAACAATAAAAATCAAAATTCGCTCTTCGGATGGCTGTAACTCAAAAACTATTTGAGACATGCATTTGAAATTTTAGTATAAAATGCAAAAAAAAATTTTCGAATTTTTTCAAAATGTCACACTAGTGGTCCTCGACAGAACTCCTTTTTTAAGGGCCCTGTATACACAGTGAAAAAATTTGTGTTAAAATTAACACATTTCACATGTCCAGAACGGTCCACTCAATTTTTTGTGTTATTTTAACACAAAGCATATGTGTCAAATCTATACACAAGATTTGTGTCAATGATTTAACACACAAGAGGACATACATTTTGTGTTAATTTGACACAATGAGTTATGTTATAATTTTAACAATGGATATGTTAATAATAACCATTATTTAGTGTACATTTTTAACACAGTGATGTGTCAAATTAACTGAATTAGAATGTAGAAGTTTACTCAATAAATGTGTTGCACATAGTATTATACAACATACTAAATCAGTTAATTTTACACATCATTGTGTTAAATTTGACACTTTTTTTATGTTACTATTTTTTTTTTTATTTACACTGCTGATCCGATTGAGAGAAAGAAAAATGCGTATGTATAGGTCACAATATAAAAAAAACATTAGGATTTTTATGTTAAGAAATCATTATATATGTATACAGCGTGGAATTTTAATAATTATTATACCTTTTGCTGAATTTCGATAAAATTTTACTATGGTTAAGAACGGAATTTGTTGGAAACAACATAGCTATGTTTTAAATTATGTTGTTTCCTACAAATTCTGTTCTAAATCATCGTAAAATTTTATATTTCATAAAATTTTACGATGATTTAGAACGGAATTTGTCGAAAGCAACATAGCTATATTTTAAGTTATGTTGTTTCTAACAGATTCTGTTCTAAATCATCGTAAAATTTTATCGAAATTTACCAAAAGGTATGAGTTATTAAAATTCCACTCTATATACATATATGATTTGTTTACTCAGAAAATTCCTAATGTTTTTTTTTTATATCTATGTGACCAATACATATGCATTTTTCTTTCTCTCAATCGGATCGGCAGTGTATTTATTATTGTTAATTTTACTGTTATTAATATTGTTAACATTGTTTTTAATTAAAAAATGAAAGGAAATAGTAAAAAATAATTTTTCAATAGTTTTTTTTATTCATACTTTTTAAAATTACACAAATAACAATTAAACATGATTCAAATTAGATAAATAATTGAAAAAAAAAACTACATGAACGTATTCACGAAGAAAATATTTAAGAATAGAATTTTAAAACTGAGAAAAATGCTGTACTTAAAAATCTACGATCTCGCAATAAGAATATTTTTTATAAAATTTTATGAATAACTTATACGCAATATTAATTGCCGGATTGTTCTGGACTATGTTTTTCGATAAAATCAATTTTTGTGAAGATTTCCATGATAATATTAGTGCATTTCACTTTACTTGGTATTTAAAAAAAAAAAAAAAAATGTTGAAGCAATACCCAGAAATTGCGAAGATCGTTGTCATACTGTACATGGAAGACAATGAGCTTTAAATAAGTAATCCGTCGCTTCTACAATATCTTTTGTAGGCCGAAATATAAATTTCTTATCAGTTTCTAAAAAAATACTGATCAACTGCTACTTTGTTTGGTCCAACTGCAATCAATTTAGGTTGATTTTGATGTTCCTCATCAGCTGTCAGTGGTGTTCCACGCTGAAAAAGTAATGAAATTAAGGAATAGAATTTATTTATGTTATTTACTACTTCTAGAAAAAAAAACATACCTCTTTGAAAACAATCAACTTTTTTATAATATTCCTGGCTTTTTCTCTAGATGATGAATGCTTGCCCTTGGCTGTTGGAAGTAGTAACTGAGTGAGTGCTATCATAGCATTACTAATGCGGTCCCATTCTAAGTACAACACATAATAAATAAGACTTTAAAATATATTATTTTATTTTATAATTAATTTAGATAAAATTGCTAACCAAGTAGACTTGGATCTTTTCTCTCGTTCTCATAGACGGTCAGAATCGCGTTGACATAGTCTGGATATAGCCTGATCAAACTATTCTTGTCAGTCAATGGAAATAAAAGCTCGAACTCCACATCAATCTACATTAATTTTTAGTCAAATATCATATTAAATAAAATTATAATCATTTTAAGCATAAAAATTATTAACAAAACATCTTACCAATTCTGGGAGGTCCAAAAATCTCGGGAAAGCTTCAAGAAAATGCTCATTAAGATACATGAATCTTCGATATTTGAATGTTATTTTAATTTTTTCAATAATGTCTTCTTTTTGATCTATTGTTGCACTTTTCATAAAGGCAATTGCATCTTTGATAATGTCCGTTTCATCTATGTGTTCCAGTACTGGTTCAAGGTCTGTAGCAAAGACATTCTTCTTTATCTGATCTCTTTTGTCGTTGGGATGTGTTTTCTTACGTCGAATATTCAATAACTTATTCGCAATAAATCCTGCACCAGTCTTTGGATCATAAAAATGTTCCTGTAAAAACAATTGTATCAATTTTATATTTTCAAAGTATTTGAGTATGATAAATTATAGATTCTATAGCAGAATCAGTGAAATTTATCATTTAAAGGGCCCCATACACGATGAGATCTGTATCACTACATGTTGCAGGTATCAGATCTTGTCGTATATGTGATGATTGTCTCGGTATCACTGTATTGCAACAAAGATACATGAATCACGATATTGATACAAAAATTGCCTTCTATCAGCGTGTGTGGGCTTGTTTCAAGTATCGTTAAATAATAAAATTTTATTAATAAAATTTTTGATCAAGTTGGTGGTTTCACGATTCTGTTTCAACGTGTGTGTGCTAAATAAACTTGGTACAAATCTCAGACACATGTATCGCTATCTATATCGATACCAGGTTTTGATACAGATCTGATTGTGTATGGGGCCCTTTAGAAATAGAAGAAAAATTTGTCAACTTACAAAACCCAGATCAGATTTCGTATTTCTTAAATTTGGGAATAAGTCTATAATTGCTTCAGCGCATTGACACTTTTCAGCAGATAATAACTGTCTGTTTACTTTTTTTTGATGATTTAATAAATACTAAACAACAATGTTTACGAGAAGTTTACGATATTTTGTTGATAATAGCTTCGTAGTATTATAATTGGTAAGTACATCCTCACCACAAGATGATTTTTGGATTAATTTAAGTAAATTCTGTAAGCAAAGAAAAATATACGATCACTTTGGAGCCAATTAACGAATTAATCTTGATTAACCCATTAGATCCCGCTCCTGTTTCTATCGGTCAGATTTTGATGAAATTTAATGCAAAGATGTAGAATGGCAATATAAAGTAAATCCCCAAAGATGATCCTTGTATCCTTCCCAGGATAAGAGTAAAGGCCCGTATTATATATAATATTGTGGGTCGTGGTATATATATATATATATATATATATATATATATATATACCTATATATATATATATATATATATATATATATATATATATATATATATATATATATATAAACTTTGGCGGGAAATATGAAATAAATTTATCAGAAGTAAAATAAATAAGGTTAAAATTTAAAAAAAAGGTTACTGATCCTTTCTTTAAAACTAATTTATTATTCTTGACTTTTTAAAACTGATACTAGGAAAATAAAAGTGGTTACGTGTTATCTAAAAATGAATGTATCTGTCACCCTAATATATCATGTTATTTTTATTGAGAATATTTAATTTTCATTATGCTCGGGAAAATTTGCACACAAAATCTTTCCGAAATATTCCCATATTTTTTCTCTACTTCCATTTACTTTGTCAAAATTTCTAAAAGAATTTACATATTATTAAACTTCAAAATGAAAGGAATGAACACATGAACAAATGTCTATAAATGAAGTCGCACTTCATTCCTTCTTTATTTATCATATTTTACAACTAATTATCTCTCATTCACGAAGTTAGCAACGAAATAAGTGTAACAAGATACGTGGAATAATCTCTACAAGATACTACTCTTTGATTACGTTACAATCTAGCGAATTTTAAAACATATCTGTCAGTTCTCTGTAGAAAATTTCTATTTTAATATTTATTTTTATCAATTATTTCATATTTAATGCTTTAAACACATATTTGACTAACACTCCGGCACAGTTTTTTAAATATAAATTTAATATATTTAGAAATCAATGTAAAAAATTTGTGACAATCTGCACTGCGCGTTACAGACCCTTTTTTAAATACAAAAGTTCAACTGGAAGCCTTTTAATAGTAGCTTTTACACGGCAAGAGAGAGAAAAATTCAAAGAACGTTATCCTGTTGTTATTTTATATATTTAAATGCCTTCAATTAAAAAAAAACTGCCCTTAAAGTTGACTTTCGCACAGTACCTATTACGTGTAATATTGTGGTCACTAATGGGTTAACTATTACAAATATAATAAATAATACCTTATTAAATTTGTAAAAACTACAATGAATTTTCTTTGGCATCAAGAGTAATATCAATTTCATAATAAAACTTACTTCTTTAGAAAGAATCGAACTCGGGTCATCAAGACGGCGTCTTTTTGGATCAGGTTCAGTTAATGTAGCCTGCGGCTTATACCAGTCTATCAATGGAGTTAACACTCGTGAAGAAGTTGGTGTACTTAATAATGAAGTTTATGGAGATTTTGCTGTAATAAGAAATTAAAATGTAATTTTGTCAGATATTAAAAACAAAAAATTTATCGAATGGGGCGTATTCGCGTTGTGGCTTTCATCGCTTCCGTGAGCATCACTTCAGATCGACGTAGCATTCATGTTCGCGTTGTATAAGCATTGCTCCCATGGATACGCGCTATAGTTGCTCGGATAGCATACAAATGTCATTCAAAATTTTTTTTCCACAATCTCTTAAAATGGTTGCAATTTTTAATGTAATGAAGAAAAATTTTATGTTTGAATTATTAAAATTAACGTGGCATAATACAAAAATTATTAAAACATAAACAGTTTGAAAAATTTAAATTTTTTTTTAAGTTATGTGCACGGTTATGTGTCAACGGGAGCCATATTGCCTTAGTCATATCAAAATATTTTTAAACATGGCTCTCGTGACCACCGGAATCTATTGGTTGCGAATATGCGAATGCAAAGTAGCGTCGCTCCTCGCTACGGTAGCGACAACGCGAATACACCCAGTATTTAAAAGAAATTTTGTTATTACAAATGTCTATAAATTCTACAACTGTTTGACAATGAATTTTCACAATAACGCCTCGATCGCTTAGTCGCACGTAATCCGCTAAAATATCCGAATCCAATATTACATCACGTTCGTCCGTAAAGAAAAACTCATTCTCGGTTAGATTCGGAAATAATTCACAAGCTAAAATAAATGATCACCACAATTTCATTAAATTCGAATAATATTTGTAAAAATCACAAAAAGAATTTATAACACCTTTATTAACAAAATCTTCATACAGACATAGCTCCGGTAATTTCACCCACCCATTTTATGATCATCATATTTAAATACGAAAAACAACCACAAAAATGTTTCTTCCGGAAAATTACTCATCGCGTAGGAGGATCACAAGTGACAACTGAAAATCAAATAGGTATATCTAACTACGAATTTACTTTGATAACAGTAGAAAATAATCAAATTTTACTTTAAAAACATCATTTTTTTCTACTTTAAAATTAATTATTTATTATTGTAAATTCCGTACGAAGAACGCATATTATGAACAACTTATATTTAAGGTTATGAGGGTTAACTTTATATCAATGCATTTTAAATGTATGCAATATGTACTTTAATTTAAAAAGAATATATATTAAGTAACTTACCTATAATCAATATTCAATATTTGTATAAATAAAATCAATTTAATTAACTTTTTAAATATTGCACAACTAATAAATATGAATGCACAACTAATTAATAACTGAACAGTTGTAAGAGAACGCGGAACGCCTAATGATGGCGCAAATGCTGTTGGATACGTTACGATATCATACCATACATAATATATGACACAATTTTTGTGTTGAAAATACACAAAAAAGTGTACTTATAACATTTTTTTTCTTTTACATAAAGAATATGTCAGTCTTGTGTTGTTTAAAATAGATTAACATTTTTATTCTGTTAAATCGAAATTTGTGTTAATATTTTCATTTAACACAAACACTAAATGTTACATTAACACAGGGATGTGTTACTTATTTAACACAAAAATTTTAACCACTGGTTTTTTTGTACACAAACACAAATGTTTTTTACTGTGTACCTAATTTCGATAAAAATAAAAAAAAAAAACCACTTCGAAAATCTATAATTCCGTTTCCAATTTTATCATTCTATCATTTTATTCCCAGTTTTTAAGGTATTTACGTATATGTCTGAAAACATGAAACGCCGTAACTGTTTTTCTACATATTTCTTGTGACACAGTCTCAGCATAAAAGCAATGACTGGGAAGAAAAGAATAAGATGACGGACGGACACGTACATAGACAGACAGACGGCCCGGTTAGAAGGATAGATTGTTGTTGTAATGTAAGAATGACGGACAAATGAAAAGAAAATAAAAAAAGAAGAAAATGTCTATAGTGAATTTTTTTTCTTGCATTCGCGTCTTAAAGCTTCTCGTACGCATATGGCCAGCCTTATGTATGTTCGTAGTAACACTTTAAGCGTCTTGATTCACGTTTTTCATACCGTCATGTTGAACTGTGTGAGAAAACACTGTGAGAAAAGCATGAAAGACATACATAACTAGAGAAAATGTTTTTGTTTTGTTTTATTTTTAGACATTCTTTTGTTTTTTTTGTTTTGAATTAGAAAATAATTTGCTTCTTCTTGTAGTACCGTGTTAAAAGCTTTCGAAACTTTATATGTAGTCACGTGTAAAGTGGGTAATTCGAAAGGTGTAACAGAAGAAAATTTTTAAATTCCTATTTGTGTGATTGTAGTATATTAAGGTAGGTATATGGTCCGAAAAAACGATTTTTCAAAGGATTTTAACGAAACTTCTCCTAGACATTTATTTAATTCAATACCAATAATACGAGCCTCTACCGAAAAAAAATTGACCGCCCCAATTTCGAGAAAAACGGTTTCAAAGTTTTGTAATTTTAACATGGGCTCGTATGGAAAGTTGACGTATTCACACGATTTTTTTGAATTTAAAATGAAAACGTATCAAAAAAGGAACTTTAAAAAAATTTAATATGTTATAAAATACAAAGTTAAGTCAAAAAAAACTGATAAATATGTAAGTCCTTTACAAAACTCCTATTTTTCCCGTTGCGGAAATGATAAAAATTGACGGTTTTGTAAAGGATCAATATAGGTACAAGTTGATTTTTTATTTTAATAAATCTACTCTGAAAGCACTACAAGTTGTGCAAATTTCAAATTTTTATTACCAGCCCCATCAGAGATACAGGGGCGCAAAATTTCAAAATTTGGAAAAAAGTTTTCGAAAGTTTGTAAAAATTAAAGGATACAAGTTTCACAATTGAAATAGTGTGTATTTGTTTCATAATGGGTAGTTGTACCCGTATACAGCTATTCTTATAAAAAATACTAGCGAGGTTTAAAACATTCCTTCTATAAGCAAAAAAATGTTCAAAAAGTGAATTTTGCTAAATTTTGATATTCAACTTTAGGTAAAGTTTTCTTATGGGGGGGGGGATCCCTTTCCTAAGGGATGAAAATAGGTTAAATATTAACATCACTTAAAATAAAGAGACATTTATTACCTTTAAAACGGTTTTTATTTCAACCTTTTAGGATGAACGGTTTATGAAATATGTGCATTGGTATAAATGGTTGCAAACATAAAAATCAGCGTAAATTGGGAACACAAAAATGGCTACCACGCTTAAACGGTTCAAGATAATTTTTTTTTAAGAATTGTTCTCCTTACTTCACATACAATATAAGAAACAACTGGAAGAATACTAATTTTTTCTAAAATGGTCGAGCAACCAACTTTTTTTTTAGACTATTTGATATAGATCGACCTAGTATGATTTTGGCGCCACCTTTGACGCCCGGGGCAGGGGCCCCGGTTTGCCTCCCCCCTTAGATCCGGGCCTGCCTTAAAAACATTTAAGACTTGAAAATTGAATTTCCTAATCTCAATTTTCGAATCAGGTACCACTAAAAAATAAAATTACATTAAAATACGGGAATAAAACACCATTTGATGATAAACAGCCATAAAACTTCTTTCAAAAATTCCAATTGCTCCCAAGTGTCATTCAGTTCCATTATATACAAAAACCCATATCCCGCGATCGCCCCCCTCCTATTCCCGTCACACATCACATAAGACATCGATGACGTAGGTAGTAGGTACGAAACTACCGAAAAGTTGGAAAAAAATGATTTATTTATTGTGGTGTGACGCAGAGAGAAATCCGTATTAAACCATCTTGATTGTACTCAATGTGCGAAAAATTATTGTCCGGATGACAGACGGACGGACAGATCCGAGAATAATAAATGCGAGTGTTGACGAAAATAACAATTGTTCAGCTTAAGTGACATTTACTTAAATATTTCATTTCCTAGAAACATTTTTTTTCATCTGTGTATTTTTATTTACAGAAGACTATGAAATTGTGTCAAGTTTGTACCGATAAGACAGTTGTGATGTCATGTGATTTTTTTTTATACAGCTGATCCTTTTTTTACACGGTGGATAGGGACCGAATAAAAAAAATCGCACAAATGAAATATATTTAAAAATATCATAAATAGCTATAAAAAGTTTAGTTCGGTCCAGATTGTAAAAAAAAGATTTTTATGCGGTGAATCGGGATCGCATAAAAAAAGTTTCATCGAAAATGTATAACTGAAAACGCTCAAAACCTCACGATTTCCTTTGAAATTGCTTTTCTAAACAAGAGAAGGCATTAATTACACGTGGAAACATTTTATTTCATTTTTTATAATATTAAGAAAAATGTGAAAAATACATGTGTAAAAAAATTGAACGATGCAATAACTTATGCTCCTATGCAATGTACTGATTAAATGCTTAAAAAACCATTAAAAAGTAGTTTTATCAAAGCAAGTTATTATAGTTAACGTTTAAGTTTATTACTATCTCATGATTTTGATTCGCATTATGCATTTTTATGACCATTTTTTTTATAACCGCATAAAAGAATCGCACAAAAAGAAAATCGCATAAAAAAGGACCGCATAAAAAAAGGTTTAGTTGTAAATTAAAGACGTTCGAGCGCGTCCACAAAACACTACAGAATAATGTTATGTAGCTACCACAAAACAGTATACCTGTATGTTATGCATACAGAACTTGTATTTGTTCATGTGTCATATCGTGTCGTGTATATGGGTGATTGCTATACGTACCATACTGATCTCTGACATCAATGCATACACAGTTGTTGATTGAAATTTAGTAGTCTGATTTGACCTTGTATGTCATGTACACATCAAAATCTACCCGAATATTAATTTTAATAATTAATATTTCATTTTAACGTTCGTCAACACGATGTTTTTTGTGCAATTATATAAATTGCATATTTTAAAGAATATTTTTAAACATTTTTTATTATGGTATCTACTCTTATAATATTCTTACTATAATTTTTAAAATGAAAAAATGCTGTTTAGAATGATTTTTCCAATGGCTCTGTGTTAAAAATTTGATTTTTAATCATCAATTACTTTAAGAAATGATCTATGAAGGCCTTAAGATTTTTGAGAGAAGATAACTATGTAATTGAACTTGTCAATTCTCTAAAATTAAAATTTTTATCTACTATTAGGTTTGACGCACGAACGTCCTTAAGAATATAAATTACTGCATCATTAATTTTTTTTTTTACATTTTCTATAAAAATAAAATAAAATGATCTCATCTGTATAAGGAAATGGTGAGGTTTTGAGCGTTTTGAGTTATGTATTTTCGATGAAACTTTTTTTTAGTTGGTCATCGTGAATGTTTGTTAATGTCACGAACGTTGTGATGTAAAATATTACTTATCCGGACATTGTGTGAACGTGAAAAATCAATTTCAGAAAAAATTGGTTTTTGACCTGATTTTAAAAATAATACTATAAACAAGTAAATATAGAAAATTGGTGTGTGTGTGTGTGTTTTTTATTTACCTCTTGGCGAAAAGTGTGAAAAATAGAATGAAACCAATTGGAAAAATATTAGAAATTTATTTTGCGTATGGGGCAAATCAGCAATAAAGCAATTTGTTTGGTGTGGTTTTGTGTGTATTTATAATATTGGTTATTGACATCGAAAAAAAACACATTTTGTAGTTGACTTAAAGAGATTGGATTTGTACAGTTGGCTAATCGTTTCAGAGATACTGAAAATTTTTTTGTATTCAATCGGGGGTTGGACTTTCAGGAAAAATGTACATCAGTTTTGGTTTAGTGATAACTCTATAGGTATACGTAATTTTATTTAATTTAAAGCACTATGAAAAACTCATCCAAGATTATTGGACTTCCAACGTTTTCATCAAATATCGTAACAATATAGGACATCGCGTTCGAGAGTTATTGTGCCAAAAATAACATTCATGGATGTCATTTTCGGCTTCTGGGGATCTCAAAACAAATTTTGTGCCATAGTCCCGGACTCAAGTCGCGTCATGACAGTGACTGTAATAGCTGAATTTTCTATTCGAAAATTCACTAAAAACGATTATGATTTAGAAAGGTTGTTATTCTGACAGAAACCACAATGAAACAAAAAAAAAAATAAAAAATAAAATAAAATAAAATAAAATAAAAAATCTAAAAATGGTATCTGAAAAAAATTACTTTTTTGACGTGTTTTTCAAAGTTTATAAATTTGTAAAATAGTATAAATTAAAATTTCACAATATCCGTAGTCTCTACCATTTTTAAAAGTCTGTATTTTTACGAAATAAAAAAAAATTCGAATTTCTTAATTTGACTACTAAAATAAAATAAGTGAAAGACATTTTCAGTAAAAAAAATTTTTTTCTTCACCTCAGCTTCATAATTCATGCAATAAGGAGTTAATATGTTCTCAAAATATCAATAAATAAATGGTAAACATGGACAGTAAAAATATTAATAGTTTTCTTTTATTAATTCCTAAAAAAGTCGAAATTTTTGTTCTCTAGAAAACTCCCTTAAAATTCAAATTAAAAAAAAATCGGCTAACTTTTCACTAATTGTGTTGATTTTTAACATTGCCCGGAACTGTCAGTGGGCGAATTAAACTCGCCCTACATCTGCAACAGGCGGCTGGGATTCCACCACCGCTACACCACTACTGGGTGAGAAGTGTTTGCTGGTTGTGTTGAACGCGGTATAATCTATTTTAAATTGAAAAAAAAAAAAACTTTTTTATTTAGAACATTGTTGTAACCTATATTAGGACGGATAAAGTTTGTGATCTGTAAATAACAAATTGTTTATGTAATTAATTATAAATAAACGTAGGCGTTCAGCCAGAATAATAGGGTTTCCCTTTTACGAAGCAAGGCTTTTATAGCGAGCATACACGATAGTAATAAAATACTAAAGGTTATTATTAAAATCAGTGACCTTTTTATAAATTCTTTTACAATCGATATATTGTTTGTATAAGAGAAAAAAGTTGAATCGGATAAAAATAATCCTTTATCCCTTTTGTACCTCCATCGGGAATGTACCCACATTTGTTTTAGCGAATTTTCGAATTGAAAAATCAGCCATTACGGCCACTCTCATGACGCGACTTACGGTCCGGGACTATGACAGAAATTTGTTTTGTTTTGAGGTCCCTAAAAACCGAAAATAATATTCACTAAAATTTATATGTATATATGTTTGCACGATAACTCTCGAACGAAGTGTCCTAGTTTTTACAAAATTTGGTGAAAATATTGAAAGTGCCAAATCGGTGGGCAAGTTCGGTAGCCAGACACGTTCGATGCCCGGAATATGGTTTTTGTTCTTGCAAAAAATTGGTTTTTTGTTAAAATTTTCACTTATTCAAAAATTTTTGTGAAATTTTTTTACACCGTTCGAAAGAGGGGAAAAAAATCACGCAAAAAAGGTCATTATACTATTATTCTATGTCAACTAGTTTCCAAGGAAAACTAATTTTTGTAAACGGAGATTCGCTATGTTATGCAGCATGCTGCGACAGAGGATAATTTGTTTTTTTTTCCGAAAGAAAAAGTTTAATTATTTACTGAAGATAATAAATTGTAGAAATATTTTTTCTGATTTTAATTGCCGACGTATAATTATTGTTTTTGTGTTTGGAGAATTTTTATTAAATTTGTAAGTTATTAGAGCGAGTACCGTAAAACCGTCTAGACCCGGACACGGGGTCTAGATCCGGACACTTTGCACCAGTCTTTAAAGTAAATAATTTCTACATTAACCTGCAACAATAAACACTTGTTTTTGACGTCACTGGAGAGAGAAAAACATCCTCTAAACAGCTGTACCAATAAAAACTACGGATTTCAACATTTACTATCTCATTTTACAGGATTACTATCCTACAGTTTTTCAAAGAAATAAAATGTGTGTCTTACTTAGACATGTAATTTTCGTCATAATTGTCATATTGTTTTAGTTTTGATATGTATGTGTTCAGCATTTTATCGCGCATCATTTAATGATGTTTGAAGTTATATTCGATGTATATATAAAAAAATACATGCTATATATGTATATCCGTTTAGACCCGGACACATCAGTTTATTAAACTAGGGCCGCGATTCGCACCAGCTGTAACTCCCAGTATCCGTACATTAATATTCCTCCCAGAATTACGCGGTTTATGCCTCCTTCTGATGTCATATCGTATGCTTACTTCATAGAGAGGCATACTGTGCATTGCCCCCTCTCCCTTCCCACAAAATAGTTTGATGTCTTTGACAGGTTCAAAGACATCAGACGATATAAAACACTGTCCTAAACCCTACGGGAGAGGTTAGTTTGCATGTTATTACATAATTTAAGTAGTGTCCGGGTCAAGACCGATTTAGGGTGTAGACCCTGACACTTACTAATTATTTTTTATTTTTTTTTTATTTTTACTTATAATGAAAGAAATGGGTCAGGGATATAACAAATAATATACCCTCTTTCTAATGATAATACTTTTATTGGTGTTATCTACGAGGGGCAACCTGTGTAAATATAAAATTAACCAAAAAATGTAAAAAAGTGTCCGGGTCTAGATGGTTTTACGGTATACCAGTGCACTGGTTCTTCCATAATGGAATTCTAACATTTAATCGCGTGGTCGAACTTCAATATCATGTCACTATTAAGAATTGTAATTTTTCCACAGTGTTTTGGAGTTTAGTATTTTATTTACGGCACATATGATAGTATACGAATAGCACAATTTAGAATCTTTTTTTTTGTTTTTTAAAGAAAAACAAGACGACAGAGTTAACTTTATGAGCAAATGGTTGACCAAGTGGTCGGAATACGACATTTCATATTACACGATTTGATGTTATTCCAACTAATGGCGAAAATGATTCCAGGGTATAAGAATTCTATTTAAATTTAAAGAATTGCTTTTAGAGATTTCTCTAATACTTAAAAAAATCGTTAAGTGCGTGTTTTTGACACGCACTAAGTAATGTCACCTCAGTGAAAGTGTTAATTTATGATTTTTTGTTAACTCTATAGTTGTTAACGCTACAGCCCTCTTGCGTTTATTCAATATGGATGTACAACTCTATAATTATTTAATATGGATATACAACTCTATAATAATGTTTCTCCCACTATGATAACACAACGATATTAATATGTCATCCTTCGATGGCATAAAAAAATGTTGATATTTATCTCAGTTATCTTGTAGACAAATTGGTCGGAAAACGGCATTTCATATTACACGACCAATAATGTGATTCCAACTAACAGTGGAAATGATTCCAGGCTGCCAGAATTCTATTTAAATTTAAAGAAGTGCTTTTAAACATTTCTCTAATGTTTAAAGCTGTTCGTGCGCGTCCACAAAATACTATATAATAATGTTATGTAGCTACCACAAAACACTACCTGTATGTTATGCATACAGAGCTTGTGCTTGTGCATGTGTCATATTGTGTCGTGTATATGCGTGATTGCTATACGTACCACCTATGTATTGATCTATGATATCCATGCATATACAGTTGTTGATTGAAATTTAGTAGTCTGATTTGACCTTGTATGTCGTGTACACATCAAAATCTACCCGAATATTAATTTCAATTATTAATATATACTCACTATAATTTTTAAAATGAAAAAATGCTGTTTAGAATAATTTTTCCTAATAGCTCTGTGTTAAAAATTTGATTTTTAATCGTCAATTACTTTAAGAAATGATCTATGAAGGCCTTAAAATCTTTGAGGGAAGATAACTACGTAATTGAACTTGTCAGTTCTCTAAAATTAAAATTTTTATCTACTATTAGGTTTGACGCACGAATGTCCTTAAGAAAGTGTCAATATTTATTTGAATATATTTATTTTTAGCTAAAACTAAATGAGTTGTGGACTGTTTTGGGATCCCATAGCCCTGGCGAATATATTTTTAAAATTTTGTTCAACTTATTTTCTTCAACTTTTTAATATCTCAACTTCCATAAAGAATAAGTTTTGTGATAATTTTAACTGAAGACGCTGACCAAGCTCCTAAGGATAAAATTCACAACGTTTCATCGAAATCCGTCCAGTGATTTTGCGTCAGCCACGCCCGACGGAAATCCAACGTATCATTTCATTATATAGGATAAAGATTTAGGATTGTTTTAATATAATTTAATCATTCACAAAAATGAATTTTTTAATATTATTTCTAACATTTTTATTCAGTTAGTTTAACAAACGTTTAATCCAATCTCGATAATAATTAACATTTGTAAACAAAACTGATCCATATTCATGATTACAACTCGTTTTGGACATTAAACCATAAATTTCGCCGTTATGGATCAACGGTCCACCAATATAAAACAAACAATTATATTTGGCCAGTGTATTTCGCACGCCAAAACAAATGGTACGTTTTATGATTGATCTAGAATTTTCACTGTGGAAATTTTTGCACTGATTCGCGCTGACAATTTTTTCAGTTTTTTCGATTATTTCTTTGGGTCTATGCATAGTTTTTAACTAGAATAAAAAAAAATTGTTGAGGGAATGTTTTTGGGGGAAGTTTAAGTCGATCTCAGTCATTACTAGTAGTAGCCATGTAGCTTCGTTATTGACTTTCGGCTCTGCATCAGGAATTTTGAGTGATTGATTCGTCAAAAAAAGGTTTCGGTGTGGTTTCTGTAATAAAACGGAAGGGTTGGTAAAAATGGGCTTAAGTCGAAAGATTTAAAAACCGTTCCCCCCTGATTTTCTAGGTTTTAAAGCCAAATCTGGATAAGATTTAAATATATCTGTATATAAATAAAAAAAATTTCAATTTGGCCTAGTGACAGTTCACTGTAAGGAAGCCCTAACTGTACGAGCCCAACTCGCTCTTGGCCCATTTTCCTTCTACATCACACTGTATATCATGGAATCAAAAGTACCAAAGTCGACTTACGCCCTATTTTCCACCCACCTCATTAGGATCTAAAGTCCAAAAATAAAAATCGTTACTTACCGCTAATTTCAGAAGAGCTATATCATAATCCGTATTAAAAATTTTATAGTTTTCATGCTTGATGACGTCACTGATTGATAATCTGATAATTTTTTTGGTAATTGGTGAATAAAATTGTGCGAAAAATTTCACATTGCGTCGATAAATATCAAAAATTTGGGCCACAGTTAACACAAACCATGTATTATTATTTTCATTTAGTAAAATTCCATTTCCAATTATTCTGGCATAGTCAGCGGTATTTTTTTGGACCAGTATATTACAAATATATGGATATTCTGCCAGGTAGGAAAAATTTTCTTGATCGTTCCCTGGCATACTTCGTCTTTGACCCATTTTAACATCACCATCTAAAAAAAATTTGATTATTTAAAAAAAAAAAATTTGGTACAGTTTTTTGCTAGGAGTTGTGATCCAATTTACCGAAACACATATACAAAATTTGATCCAAATGTGTAGGTGTGTGCAACGGTTTTGGTATTTGACGGTACGTCGCGTACCACGGTACATCGTTAACTTGCGATTTACGTGTACTACCCAAAATTATTGGCCAGAAGAATGGGTAAAACCAAATTGTTGTATATGGCCACATAGTTTACGTGTTTATGATTTTATATAATTCACTGAAAACAAATATTTAAGTGAAAAAATGCTAATTAGAATAAATGCAATTTTATTAATTAATAAAGTAATTAACAAGTTTTATGTATGTAATTAAAAATTTGGTGTTGCTATAGTACGTCGTCGACTTATTCACGGAATTGGTTCTTCCCTTGAATGTTGGAAATCATTAAGGGAACGTCAAAAAATTTGAAATTTTTTTTATTATTAAATAGCTGTGTTTTAGCCAAAAATAATCCGGTTGTGATTTAGAAAAAAAAAAAAAACCATTTAAATCTTAAACAGTCCTACTTCTTGATGCTGGAATTTTGAACAGTTTTTATTTTCTACAGGAATGTCGTCAGGATTGCCGAAAAGGGTTATTTCTTTTAAAAATACGAGTAGACCTTTAAATTTTTTGGAGAGAAAAAATCGGGTTTTGGAGACAAAAAAGTGTTTTTTGAACTTGAACAAATTTTCAGATTTTGAGCTGTAAGTATTTAGATTACTAGATCAAAAATTACAAAAAAAATATTTTTAGAATAATTTTTCTCTGACAGTTGAATCAAATTTTAAATTTCTATATTACATAGTTTTCGAGAAAAACCTCTGTAATGGATGAACGGACGGACACAAAAGTGATTTTATAAAGGTTTCGTTTTAGCGAATTTCCAGAATGGAATTCAGCTATTACAGCTACTGTCATAACGCGACCTGAGCCCGGGACCATGGCATAAATTTGTTTTGAGGTCCCTAAAAACCGAAAATAATATTCGCTAAAATTTATATATATATATATATATATATATATATATATATATATATATATATATATATATATATATATATATATATATATATATGCGTCCGCACGATAACTCTCGAACGGAATGTCCTAGGTTTACGAAATTTGGTGAAAATATTGGAAGTCCTAAACCGTTGGACGAGTTCGTTAACCAGATACGTCGGATGCCAGGAACATGGTTTTTGTTCTTGCAAAAAATTAGTTTTTTGCCAAAATTTCCACTTAATCAACAATTTTTGCGAAATTACCATTAAAACGAGGAGAAAAAATCACACAAAAAATGTCCTTAAACGATTATTCTATTTCAACTAGTTTCCGAGAAAAACTAACTTTTATAAACGGAAATTCGCTATGTTATGGAGGATGCTGCGACAGGGGTATTATGGAATGCAACCCTAAAAAGTAGATCAGTCGAGTTTTAAAACACGTACTTTTGATTCAGATACAGCCCTTTGAAAATGAGAAAAATTTTCAACATTTTTTTACGTTCGTTTAATTTTTTTGTTGGGAAAAATTTCTAGAACGTAAAAAACAAATAAAAAACTGGTGGACCGTTTTAGCACCAAAATTTTGGCCATTAAAAAAATGTTTACTGTTTTTTGCAGATTTATCAACAAATTTTCTGATAAGTTTCCGTATGTTACTTAACCCTTTTTCATCTAGTGCCATATAATCTTGATCATGAAGCCAATTATTCTGGTTTCAACTACTTATATATATATCGAAACTCATTATTTTTCGAGGGACGCAGCTATAAGTGCCATTAACAAAAAAAAAAAAAAAAAAAATGGATTGAATTTTTCATTTTTTGAATTTAATACTTCAATATTTTTTTTTCTACAAGGGGAGAACTTCATCTTCATGATGTTATGTACGTAATAAGTTAGTACTAAATGCAATCTCCTTGTGGAACCCCTAAAATAAATAAATATACTTCATAGAACGATTATTGTTCTTACTGCTATTATTTTAAAAAGATATTCAGGATACATTTTTGGTTGTAAATTGTACAATATTTTCAATATTAAGTACAGCGTACTCACTTATGTACATATTCATTTGTAAACAGGGGGGAAAGGAGGGGAGGGGGGACTGTAAAATAACAGAGGGTAAGAATAAGGACGCCAATGCACCGTCTTCTCGTATGTATTGTATGGAATACAAATAAGGGATTGCTTATAGAGAATAATGGTTCTACCATATAGTATGCCGTCTATCATCTCTTTTTGCCTTCAAAAATCGTACTTGTTTGATAATGATTATACTGATCGAAACATGTCACAAAAAAAACTATAAAAGTGGTATTTTTTTGCGCAAAATATTTTATTTATTAAGGTGGTAAATATACCTACCTAAAATTTATAACTGAAAAACAAATTTAAAAATTCTCAATATTTGTGACGTTATAGCTATTTAAATTAGGCAGTAATTACGTAATGTTTCTAGTATCGATATCTGTCGTAGATGTACAGGGCCGTTGAGAGAAATGGCGGGCCCTGGGAATAAAGCACATCTCTTAAAAATTTCGCCCCGAAAAAACAAGTGACAAACAAAAAAAAAAGATTTTACTTTTTCCCGGGCCCCTTTTTTCAAGCAGGGCTACAACCTCGGCTACCCCACCCTCTCGTCGGGCCTGTAGATGTAAATATACTTAAATAGCCGGCTAATTTAGATCAGTGTTTAGCTTCAATCTCTAAGCAATGTAGACTTGGATTATTGCAACTGTCTGAAATTTTGCTCAAGACTTGAAGCGTGCTTTTTCTCGAAACTATATTTTTTGGTCGGGTCACGGTAAAAACTCAAATCTACCCAACCGATTGCCTTCAAATTTGATATGAGCTTTCGGTGAATGTTTCTTTTTGATCCGAATTTTACGTTGCTAAGTAATTAACGATTTATTTAATTTTTTTCTTAATTTTATTTTTTTAAATTATCCAGAATTACAAAAAAACGGTAAAATTGTTTCAGGACTAAAGTATTTCTGATGGTTCCTCATGTGAATTGTTCTTCTTGAGTCTTTACAAATTCTTTGGCAACAAGCTTCACACTCAGGATCAAAAGTCATACTTTAATCCCTTTGTGGATAATATACTATTTGAAACAACATTATTTTTTACAAAGAAAGAATTTGAATCAAACAATGAATACTTCCTTCTAGTGACCAGTGACAATTAAAATTTCGATACAATAGATCGAGACCAAGACAGTTGACCCTTTGAACCTGAATTAAGATAACACCAAAATCTGATTTGTTCCATTAACTTTAAAAATAAATTCCCGTGATTTTTTTCTTTTTTCAGACAAATCTCTCTAGTATGTCGACACTTGGCAACACTCACATCGCATTCTTTTCGTTTCGTCGTTCATCAACTCGAAACTAACCCGAAAATACATTCTTCTTGTTTCTACCATTGCACTGCATTGTTTACTTCTATGTCATCAAAGAAAATATATAAACAATGTTTCCATATTATGTACATATACTGGATCCATTGAATAAAAAAATACCCCTGTCGCAGCATCCTGCATAACATAGCGAATTTCCATTTACAAAAGTACGTTTTTCTCGGAAACTAGTTGATATAGAGCAATTGTAATTAAGAAAACCTCCTTTATGTGATTTTTCCGCCAAATTTTTTTCACGAAAAATGTCCAAAACACCGTAAACGTTTTCACGAAATTTCTTAAAAATAAGATGTTTCGTTCTTGAGTTATCGTGCGGACAATTAGTAAACATCTATATAAATGTGTCCGCACGATAACTCAAGAACGAAACATCTACTTTTTAAGAAATTTCGTGAAAACGTTTACGGTGTTTTGGACATTTTTCGTGAAAAAAATTTGGCAGAAAAATCACATAAAGGAGGTTTTCTTAATTACAATTGCTCTATATCAACTAGTTTCCGAGAAAAACGTACTTTTGTAAATGGAAATTCGCTATGTTATGCAGGATGCTGCGACAGGGGTATTTTAATAGTCAGTTGTTACTTCATTGATATTTTTCCACAGGAATGAAATTTCCCACGGGAAACTTCCCGGGGTATAAAGTAGTTTGTGTCCCTTCTCATCCCTTCTGTTAGCAATATACAAAGTTTGAAATCATTTATCTGTTTTTTAATAGTCAGCTGTTGTTATTTTTATGCATTTTCCCACGGGAATGAAATATTTTCCCGAGATAAAAAGTAGCCTATAACCGTCTCTGGCCCGCAAGCAACGTCTGTACAAAGTTTCAAGTTGATTGGTTAAGCTGTTGAGGCGTGAAAGCCAGTCAAACAAACAAACAAACTCACTTTCGCATTTATAATATTAGTAAGGATATATATATATATATATATATATATATATATATATATATATATATATATATATATATATATATATATATATATATATATATATATATATATATATATATATAACTATTCAATATTTTTGGACTTCCAACGTTTTCAAGAAATTTCTTGAAAATAGGATATTTCGTATTTGAGTTATCGTGCGAACATTATATATATATATATATATATATATATATATATATATATATATATATATATATATATAGTGCGTTTGTAATATTTTGAAGTGTCAATGACCTGAAAATTATCATATCTAGTGTATTTCATTTTTGAAGTGGTACCTCCTCCTTGAGGTCGCTCAAAAAAATCGAATGGTGGGTCCAGAACTGTTCAAAACTTACTACTGACTTTTTTCTTATTTTCTCAAAAACTAGCTAACCTAGAAAAATAGTTCAAAAACCTTTTTTATGTGATTTTTTGCCGTCTTTGCAATGGTGTAAAAAATGTGGCAAAATCTTTTAAATTATAGCAAATTTTGGCAAAAAACTATTTTTTTGCAAGAACAAAAACCATGTTCCTGGCATCCGACGTGTCTGGCTGAAGAACTCATCCAAGATTTTTGGACTTCCAACGTTGTCACCAAATTTCGTAAACCTAGGACATTTCGTTCGAGAGTTATCGTGCTAATACATAAATACATACATATATACATATATATATATATATATATATATATATATATATATATATATATATATATATATAAATTTTAGTGAATGTTATTTTTGGGTTCTAGGGACCTCAAAACAAATTTCTGCTATAGTCCCGGGCTCAAGTCGCGTCATGACACCGGCTATAATAGCTGAATTTCCAGAATGGAAATTCGCTAAAAGTAAAACCTTATTAAGCAGTTACTTATGCAGAGAAGTGAATACTTTTAATCTCGGATCTACATTTTTGGAACTGGTGGGCACGATAACTCAAAAACTATTCGATGGATCCTTTTTTTTAATTTTTTATTTTAAAGATAATCAATTCTTCGGCACCTCTACCTAAGTTCGATACACTTTCAATATTTTTTTTATTTTTAAATTTACTTTAAAAAGCGAAAAATAAGACAAAAAGCGTAATCAAAAGTTCAAACATCCGCCATTTTTTTTTTTTCAGCAATTTATTGATATTATAGGTAGAGGTGCCGGTACTCTTTCTTCATATATTTTATAAATCTTTTTTGTTTTTGGATTTCGGTGGTTTATTACCGGCGCGGCGCTAGGATGTCCACCAACAAGGCATTGGATTTTCGGATCGTCACACTGCACTATCTATAAAATGGACACTTTTTAGCGAATTTCCAGAATGGAATTCAGCTATTACAGCCACTGTCATGACGCGACCTGAACTCGGGACCATGGCAGAAATTTGTTTTGAGGTCCCTAGGAACCGAAAATAATATTCACTAAAATTTATATATATATATATGTATATATATATATATATATATATATATATATATATATATATATATATATATATATATATATATATATATATATATATATATATATATATATGTGTCCGCACGATAACTCTCGAACGAAATGTCCTAGGTTTACGAAATTTGGTGAGAACGTTGGAAGTCGAAAAATCTTGGATGAGTTCTTCAGCCAGACACGTCGGATGCCAGGAACATGGTTTTTGTTCTTGCAAGAAATTAGTTTTTTGCCAAAATTTCCACTTATTCAAAAATTTTTGCGAAATTTTTTTACACCATTTAAAAGAGAAGAAAAAATTACATAAAAAAGGTCTTTAAACTTTTTTTCTATGTCAACTAGTTTCCGAGAAAAACCTTGTTGTTTAGAATGTGATTATTTTATCGTATAAAGTGTGAATTTTTTCACATTCTAACTAAGTACATCTTCCACACAATATGGATATTTTGTATATAACATATATTATATGCATACCATATCCTTTTTGACACGATCACATAATTTTATTGTGATATATGTATAAGGGTACAAGACCATTTCATTATCCGTACTACCATTATGCGTACGGTTTGTGTGTGTTGTATATACATATACAGTCTACGTGAGAAAATTTTTAAAGTAAACAAAGATTTTTATGTAAACAAGTCTTAAATTTTAGCGAATTTCCAGAATGGAATTCAGCTATTATTTAACATATACAGGCGATTATTTTGAAAGTTAACATAAATATATGATAAAAGAGTCTGGAACCATTACCATAGGTGAATTTGCCCAAGAAATGAAATTCAACGATATGTATGCGATTGTGTAGCTTAGTGAAAGAGTAAACCATACGTATGGATTTTTCCTCAATATCTTTACATTTTGCGGAGTTATAATACCAAATACCAAAAAATAGTGGTCTTATTCAAACTTTTTTTTCTCGTAAACTATTACAGATAAAACGATGAAACAAAATCCATATTGTTTGCTATGTCCAGTACTTTATTATATATTTTTTTCATTTAAAATGGACATTAAATACCCTTTATAAAATGCGAAAAAAAAATTCATTAAATTTTTTTAGCTACTTGTACAAGAGTGACCACTTTCTTATTACTATCAAAAGAAAGCTCGCAAGCACTTCCCTCATCTCCCTGAATTTTATTTTTGTCAAAAGGGTGGAACATATTGAAAAAAAATAAGAACATATATATTTGGTGATGTTCATGGTACGTGTATGTACAGGTACAGGTCAACAAATCTGACTTTACCTCTTCAAGGTCATTAAAAATGCATTCTTAAAGAAGTGAGATAGTACTTAATATACAGCAAAAATGACCTTGAAGCGGCAAAGTCAGATTTGTTGAACTGTACCTACTGCCGTGTCACACTAATCTCACGTATCTCAGAAATTATAGTTTTGAGAAAACTTGATTTGAATAAAATATCGTATTATCTTAATTCGCTCAAATATTATTAAATATCTAAGATAATTGATTTTTATTATGCGTTATTGATTCAATGTTGCAGTATTGATTTAATAACATATAAATATACCATTTGAAAACATAAGAAATAAGGAATGTGATACAATCAAAAAAAAATTTAAAAATACAATAGATTAATTATTATATTATTATTAACAAATTAATTAATTTTATTGTCAATATATATACTAGGGATTGAGTATAATCCTTTAAACGTTGTTACGCGAAATTGCTGTATCTAAAGATACACGACATTCGTGTCACACGGCAGCCTACTTGTTTTTGAATTGCGTTTTTAAGAAATATTTTGAATGAATAAATGAATCATTGAATGTTTTTTTTTTTTTTTTTTTTTTTTATTACATGATAATCTGATGCCTGCTCTACACTCTCGATCGAAGTTCCTCGACGAAGTAAGCGCTAAAGTTAGCTAAAGTCGGAATACCGTTATAACACCAGCCAGGAAGAACCATGAAATGACCTTTTACACTCTCGTACTCGGTCCACTTTGCGAGAATTGAGCGTAGCCATAAGGAATCTAATATGTTTTATGTTCAAAAAGTAGACTCATTCCACATAGGAGTTTTAAAAAATAATCAGCTACGAATCAAGAACTCATTTTTTTCATTGCTTTTAACATACTTCTCAAGTCTACAATTTTAAATTCACTCATGAAGTTAAATACATCACTAATTGATCAAGTAAACAGTTTTAGTTTACCTAACGGGTAAGTAAAAATGTTAGTTGGATTTACTTGCGAAATAATTGTAGAACTGAGTAATACGTTAAAAACAATGAGAGAAGTTAGTTCTTTTTTCGTAACTAATTGTATTTTAGAACTCCGATATGAAAAAAGTCTACATTTTGAAGATAAAACATATTAGATTCCTTATGCCTACTCTCAATTCTCGCAAAGTGGACCGAGTACGAGAGTGTAAAAGGTCATTTCATGGTTCTTCCTGGCTGGTTTTATAACGGTATTCCGACTTTAGCTAACTTTAGCGCTTACTTCGTCGAGGAACTTCGATCGAGAGTGTAGAGCAGGCATCAGATTATCATGTAATAAAAAAAAAAAAAAAACATTCAATGATTCATTTATTCATTCAAAATATTTCTTAAAAACGCAATTCAAAAACAAGTAGGCTGCCGTGTGACACGAATGTCGTGTATCTTTAGATACAGCAATTTCGCGTAACAACGTTTAAAGGATTATACTCAATCCCTAGTATATATATTGACAATAAAATTAATTAATTTGTTAATAATAATATAATAATTAATCTATTGTATTTTTAAATTTTTTTTTGATTGTATCACATTCCTTATTTCTTATGTTTTCAAATGGTATATTTATATGTTATTAAATCAATACTGCAACATTGAATCAATAACGCATAATAAAAATCAATTATCTTAGATATTTAATAATATTTGAGCGAATTAAGATAATACGATATTTTATTCAAATCAAGTTTTCTCAAAACTATAATTTCTGAGATACGTGAGATTAGTGTGACACGGCAGTAGGTACAGTTCAACAAATCTGACTTTGCCGCTTCAAGGTCATTTTTGCTGTATATTAAGTACTATCTCACTTCTTTAAGAATGCATTTTTAATGACCTTGAAGAGGTAAAGTCAGATTTGTTGACCTGTACCTGTACATACACGTACCATGAACATCACCAAATATATATGTTCTTATTTTTTTTCAATATGTTCCACCCTTTTGACAAAAATAAAATTCAGGGAGATGAGGGAAGTGCTTGCGAGCTTTCTTTTGGTAGTAATAAGAAAGTGGTCACTCTTGTACAAGTAGCTAAAAAAATTTAATGAATTTTTTTTTCGTATTTTATAAAGGGTATTTAATGTCCATTTTAAATGAAAAAAATATATAATAAAGTACTGGACATAGCAAACAATATGGATTTTGTTTCATCGTTTTATCTGTAATAGTTTACGAGAAAAAAAAGTTTGAATAAGACCACTATTTTTTGGTATTTGGTATTATAACTCCGCAAAATGTAAAGATATTGAGGAAAAATCCATACGTATGGTTTACTCTTTCACTAAGCTACACAATCGCATACATATCGTTGAATTTCATTTCTTGGGCAAATTCACCTATGGTAATGGTTCCAGACTCTTTCCAAAATGGAATTCAGCTATTACAGCCACTGTCATGACGCGGGGGGCATAACCTGAGCCCGGGACTATGACAGAAATTTGTTTTGAGGTCCCTAGAAACCGAAAATAATAGTCACTAAAATTTATATGTATATATATATATATATATATATATATATATATATATATATATATATATATATATATATATATATATATATATGTGTGTGTGTGTGTGTGCGTCCGCGCGATAACTCTCGAAGGAAGTATCCAATTTTTACGAAACTTGGTGAAAACATTGGAAGTCCCAAACCCTTGGGTGAGTTTGTCAGCCAGACACGTCGGATGCCAGGAACATTGGTTTTGTTCTTGAAAAATATTAGTTTTTGCCAAAATTTCCACTTATTCAAAAATTTTTGAAAACTTGAAAGTCGTCCAAGAATGGAATTTAGCTATTACAGCCACTGTCATGACGCGACTTAAACCCGGGACCATGGCAGAAATTTGTTTTGAGGTCCCTAGGAACCGAAAATAATATTCACTCAAAGGCTATTGGCGGATAAGCATGGGTAGAAATGCCCCCGCACGAATTGTGTTGGTTTTTTTTCTGCTAACTGCTTTCGATATAAGATTACAATTTACTGAGTTTCAACCCTTAAAAACTCACCCTTTGGGGGTAAAAAATTATTTTTTGAAAATCACAAAAAATTTATAACTTTTTAGTGGCTTGACGGATTTGGCTGGAATTTTTATATGTTTTAGATACCTCTATAGTGTACCTCAGAAAAAATTATCAGCTTCAAAAAAAAATTATAACCCCCCCCCAAAAAAAAAATTTGTTTAATTTTTCAATATTTTTTTTCATCACCTTGTAGCTATAGTACAATCACCAAAATTTTTTTGCAGGCTTCCTACTATGACCGATATAACATATAATTTTTTCAGATTTTTTCTCCGGGTGCGTCATATTTAAAAAAAAATAAAATGTCCAAAAAGATTTTTTTTTTCGAAGTTATGTTCGTTGTACAATCACCAAAATATTTCTACAGGCTCCTCACTATGATTAATAGAACATATAATTTTTCCAGAATTTTTTTCCGGGTGCATCATAGTTAAAAAAATTGAATGTCCGAGAATATTTCTTGGAGATAGGCATAGGCTTCCGGGTACTCAATCGATTGGAAATCGTTTACACATTTTGAATATGTTCATAAAAACATAGGTGATTGCTTAGTTTTTGAAAAAAAAAATGGTCGACTCAAATCTTCAAATTCCGCAATCAGCCAAACACATTGGTGAAAAAAATTTTGGTGATTATACCATAGCTACAAGTTGATGAAAAAAAATATTGAAAAATTAAACAATTTTTTTTGGGGGGGGGGGGTTATAATTTTTTTTTTAAGTTGATAATTTTTTCTGAGGTACACTATAGAGGTATCTAAAACATAAAAATTCCAGCCAAATCCGTCAAGCCACTAAAAAGTTATAAATTTTTTGTGATTTTCAAAAAATAATTTTTTACCCCCAAAGGGTGAGTTTTTAAGGGTTGAAACTCAGTAAATTGTAATCTTATATCGAAAGCAGTTAGCAGAAAAAAAACCAACACAATTCGTGCGGGGGCATTTCTACTCATGCTTATCCGCCAATAGCCTTTATATATCTATCTATCTATCTATCTATATATATATATATATATATATATATATATATATATATATATATATATATATATATATATGTATTTATTTATATATATATATATATATATATATATATATGTATTTATATATATATAGATATATATATATGTATTTATATATATATATATATATATATATATATATATATATATATATATATTTGTATTTATATATATATATATATCTCCGCACGATAACTCTCGAACGAATTATCCAATTTTCACGAAACTTGGTGAGAACATTGGAAGTCCCAAACCCTTGGATGAGTTCGTCAGCCAGACACGTCGGATGCCAGGAACATGGTTTTTGTTCTAGCAAAAAATTAGTTTTTTGCCAAAATTTCCACTTATTCAAAAATTTTTGCGAAATTTTTTTACACCACTTAAAAGAGAAGAAAAAATTACATAAACCCCTGTCGCAGCATCCTGCATAACATAGCGAATTTCCATTTACAAAAGTACGTTTTTCTCGGAAACTAGTTGATATAGAGTAATTGTAAATAAAAAAAAACCTTCTTTATGTGATTTTTCCGCCTCATTCCGCCAAATTTTTTTCACGAAAAATGTCCAAAACCCCGTAAACGTTTTCACGAAATTTCTTAAAAATAAGATGTTTCGTTCTTGAGTTATCGTGTGGACACATTTATATATATGTTTACTAAGGGTCCGCACGATAGCTCAAGAACGAAACATCTTATTTTTAAGAAATTTCGTTAAAACGTTTACGGGGTTTTGGACATTTTTCGTGAAAAAAATTTGGCGGAATGAGGCGGAAAAATCACATAAAGAAGGTTTTTTTTTATTTACAATTACTCTATATCAACTAGTTTCCGAGAAAAACGTACTTTTGTAAATGGAAATTCGCTATGTTATGCAGGATGCTGCGACAGGGGTATTTATATTTTTCCTTGACAATTTCTTTTTGTGTAGTTTAACACTTAATAAATATATGCACAAAATTTGAAATTGATATTTACTTCCGTTCTTGAGAAAAAAATTCTAGAAAAATACGTAATTTTTAAGGACTCTCGAGTAAACCTCCCCTTAAGTATTTACTTATAAGTATTAACTTTTAGTTGTAAGTAAACATTTGATTTTGGAGAGTTATAATCTATAACGTTTATCTATTTTCTGTAAGTAAAACTTATTTTCTTTTTTTAAGTAATCACTTATGTTTTTATTTAAGTAGGAACTTAAAAAATAGAAAGTAAAAGTGAACACTTCTTTTTATTCAATAGACCCACCGAGTTACTGACTTCTTTCTTCTATCTTCAGCATACTCATACAATTATTATAACTGTACTTAAATCAAACAAAATACAACTCATACAGGGATTACCATTTGATTGGGAACATGGGATAATTTTTACTTGGAAATTCCAATTGAATTTACTATGTATTCAATCGTGTGCGAATCTCTGTATATGTGGATAATGGAATTCATGTTATTATGGAAACGTTTTTACAATAAGATAAACACAATTTTGTTTGTATTACTCGCAAGCGGAAAGTTCGTTTGCTCATCCGTCCCATTCCATTATTGAATTCGTCATCCACAATTGTATTCTCAGTGTTTGAATGAGCACTGGCATAATGTATAGTATAACAGTGTTGTAGGAGATGAATCTGTCTATCAAATGCATCGTGTTGCATTGATGGATGCATATTTATATTGTATAGATGCAATCATAGAGTTTAGTGATGGGTAACAGTACAAAACGATTTTTGTCGTCGATTATTTTTGGTGTTGAGTGTTGTTTCTGTTTTAAAAGCAGAGCCGAAAGATGTTTGTTAATAGTCAAAACAGTGTTGACCATCTGTTATGTGATCCTTTGTAGAAGAATGGTGTTTATCGTTTAGATTGTACAGGCTGTAATGCTTCTTATGTGGGACAGACTGGTAGAAATTTCGAAATCAGATATTACAAGGAACATATTGGCACCTAGAAACATATGGTCCATTTCACTTAAATTTAACCATGATTCATCGCTTATGAGTTTAAAAAATTTCCGTTTTCTTGGCTTTATCTCTTTCATTATTGCACTTTCGTAACTTTTAAGTTAGCAGTTTGTTTTTAGAAAAGAATAGAAGATTGATTCCTTTCGAATAAAAGAATTATTTAACCCCTTTAGGACTAATGACGGGCTCAGCTCGTCATACTAATTTTTATAAAAAATTTAACTGACGAATGTATATTGTCTTATATCGGTAACTGAAGGTTGTACAGTAAAGAGTGATCATACTGTAAATAAATTAAGCAAAACGTACCAAACTTTTAGTTATACTTATAGAGATATTAAATTTTTTATCTAAAATATTGGAATATATGGCGGTACTAAAAGAGTTAATTCTTTAAAGATGACACATGCTCAGTTGTAGTTGAAATTGGGTATACTTCGAAAGCTATGCGTCTGTTCGAAATAGGCAATTGAGTCAAAAAAGGTTAACAACCAAAAGTACTATATGTTCGTCTAAAAGACCGTAAACTTAACATTTTAGAAGGTCTTGAAACCAGTAGATTAAACGGAAATCCAAACCATATCATATTTTCCTTAAATAGCCCTAAAACTATGAAAAATTTCATCTTTACTTCTGTGACGTAACTGAGTGCCTTTAATCGATTTTACGCAACAAAATGTATAATATTGGTCACGAAAGGCCTAGTGTTTGATTTTAATAAATTATGGGTTTTTACGAGCACCTTTTCCATTTTTGGTTAAACCAAAACCGTAAAACTAATTGAAAACAAAGTTAATAAACGCAAAAATAGATCATATTTCGACATTTTGATTAAAAAAAAATCAATTTTTATCTCCAAATTATTAATATTTCATCAGTATTTTATCAGTTATCACTTTTTTAACTTCTAGAAAAGATTTTACAGTAGATATAAGAAATTTTCTCGATTTCTAGTGACGAGATAAAATGAATTAAACGTAATTATCACCCATCTCTATTCATTTCTACAATGTTTAGCTAACAATAAGTAGTAAGTTTATTTAGTAAAGCAATCCAATTAGCTATCACTACTTTTTATTATATTGGTTTTGTGTAATGTATACACACATAGACATAAATATATTGTCCGTCCGTCTGTCTGTCTGTCTATGTTTACATACGTACTCCAGAATTGTTTGCGCACTTCACGATAATATGGTTTGATGATAAATTCACATTAGTGCTTTTTTCTTTATTAGGCTACTCAGAGGCCATAACCTCTGAGTAAGCCTTATCGTTTCACAAAAATACTATTCTAATGTGTGACCAACTTGCATTTTTGTTTGCTGAACTCAGCTCCCCAACTTTTTGGAGTAAAGGGGATATTTTTCTTAATTACAAAAATAAAAAATTTAAGACATTAATTTTGGACCTAACTGCTAATTGTTTAATAATCGAACGTATAGAATTAGAAATTAATTAGATTTTTTTCTTAATTGCTAAATTTTTTTTTAATCTTTCTTGTTAGCAGTAAGGTATAAATAAAAAAAATATAATTGACGCCTATACTATTAGGTACATGATTATTACTGTGTCGTTTATGGATATTTAAATGATTTTAATATTACCTACATATTAAATTACCTAAATGATTTTAATATTACCTACATATTAACAGTAAATTACTATCAAAAAAATGCAAACTTTAACAATATTTTTTAAATTTATTCAAATTCAATTTAATTGCTATTTAAATATATTAGTTTTTGACATTTGACGTTTTGAATTTTACTCAAAATATACATACGTAATTTACACATGCTACCTATATATATAGTGAGTATACTCTTTTTGAAAGTGTCACACCATAGAACACTAGAAGCCAACTAACATAAAAAAAGTGAAATTCGCTTGGAGTCATTTGTAAGCCAGTCACAGCTTAAGGTGGTTACCTTGTGACATGCTAGTAGAAAAAATTGTAAACCTAAAATTACTTTTTGTTTAATGGATAGATGTGTTGGCACCTACTACTTTTGATAGTGTTATGTATGCATACTATCAAATATAGCCTGTCCATGTACACTTACACTATCAAAGGTTTTTATGATAAACAGTTTGGCATCATCGCAGTTTATCCCAACAAACATAATGTTATTTGTCTATCATACAGACCACTGAGTAATGTGTCATAGAGTGTTATTCTATTTTAATACATATTATCAGGTATCGGACATTTTTCGGATCATACAGTATCGTACTTTGTATACGCAGGTATGTTTACTTGATGTTTTGATGAATTGCAGGTTTTTTCGGACAGGTCAGGACCGTACTTATTGCAATAAAATTTTGCAACTAAACTTCATGAAATTGTGCACATTTGAATGAATGGAACTGGTCAAAAATTACATTTTTCGCCATTTAGAATACTAGCGGCTTTTTTTATTTGAGAAAAATAAGAGAATCAAAAAATCGAAAAAAATTTTGTAAAATTCATTGACAAGTTGTTTATATATTGTTCATATGTTGAAAAGTTGAAAATATTTAGACGGTCCACTATAATACCTATCAGATACATATTTGCTAAGATTTTTTGTTACAGAAAACAAATTTCTAATAAACAACTATACTTCTTTTTAAATTGAAAACAATAAAAAAAGATGGATTTATTTAATTTAAATGACAATATAAACAGAAACTCGTTCGATAGTCAATAAAAATTATAGTGGCACTTTTCAGTTTTGGCAGGTCAATAATAACAATTTAAAAAAATGTTTACATAAGATACGTGGAAATAATATTTTTATACGGCATACATATATGTGTGTGTGTGTTCTATACGTATGTTTATCAAAATATCTAAGTATTCATCTTTTATTTATATTAATCACAATATTCAATCACACAAAAGTCAATATACCCGCGTATACAAAACACGATACTGTCTGATCCGAAAAATTTCCGATACCTAGTTATATATATGGTGTTTGTTACTTTGTGGTGTGTGTACACATTATACATAAAACATAAGATACATGACTATAATACATACCATACATACCATACCTACATAGATGTCGCCTGACATATTACGCTCGTATATATGTAATTTTTTACTGAACAAATAGATAATTCTTATATAAAAAATAAAATGTCTGCTCAGTTACGGCATAAAGGTAAATATATTAAACAAAAAGTCCTGAAGAAAAAATTGAAATTTGTTAATCAGATGCGTGAAGGAAAATTAAAAAAAAAATCGGAGATCGAATCTAACCTAGACGATGGTAGAAGTGTAGTTGAACTTAAAGAATTGGCAAAAAATCTAAGGTGTTGTCAATGTAAAGACCGCATTTATTTGGAAAATACTAAGAAAGAGATTCATTTAGGGTTGAATTCTGTTTTATGGATTAATTGTGAAAAATGTAATATTTTAACGAAAGTTCCAACTGGAAAATTTCACACGAAAACTAACAAGACTTCTAATAAAAAATACAGTGTATCTGATGTTAATACTAAAGTTGTCATGGGTAAGATTTATTATTTATAATATTTATTCATTGTAAGAGTAATTTATCAAATAATTATATAGTATATTTTATTTATGTTATTGTTACCAGGTTGCATAGATGCTGGTGTAGGCCATACAGCATTAAATAAAATACTAGCTTGCTGTAACATTCCAGAAATAACTCAGGCTTTGTACAAACGATATGAGAGGGAAGTAGGTCCAATAATTGAAAAAGAAGCTAAACAAAGTTGCAAAAGAGCTGCCGAAGAAGAACGCAAATTAATACTGGAAAATATTGACAAATTATGTGTTGAGTTGTAAGGGCTTAAATAGTTTATTGTCAATGATCTGTTGATAAATTCTAAGCTATTATTTATTTATTTATTTATTTTAGACCGATTGAGATTGCTGAGGAAATTTATCCACATTACTGCAAACTTCATAAATCTATTACTTCTTCTTCATCTACTTCAGTTGAGATATTTGATACCAATATAAATGATATAATTAGCATAATTGTATCGTACGATATGGGCTGGAGTAAGCGAGGAAATGGAAAAACCTACGACAGTTTAAATGGTTACGGGTGTATTATTGGGTTTTTAAGTGGAAAAATTTTAGATTTTGCCACGCGCAATCGTAAATGTAATATGTGTGATGCTGGCCACCCTAAAACAGATCATGATTGCCGCAAAAATTTTCAAGGTAGTGCTAAGGCAATGGAGCCCTCTGTAGGAGCAGAATTAGTTGTTGATAGTGAAATTCTAAAAGAATCCAATCTAAAAGCTCGTGTTGTAATTGGTGATGAAGACAGCTCAACGATAGCTTCTATACGCAATAAAACTACCGAAAAAATTTTTAAACTTGCTGATCGCAATCATCTTCGGAAGGCATTTGTGAATGATTTATATGCAATACAAAAAAATTTCAAAGAAATGAGGCAAAAGGGAGCCATTCTACACTTAAAAAAATGTTTCAGTTACGCTGTCATTCAAAACAAAGGAAAAAGCGAAAGGCTTGCAGCTACTTTATGTTCTATTCCTGATCACGTGTTTAATCAACATGAAAACTGTGGAAGTTGGTGTCATCATCATTCATCAGAGAATTCTATACCACAAACAATTATATTTAAAGATCCAGATCTACATGTAACATTAACACAAATTTTCTCAAAATATGCTAAAAATGCATATAAATTTTCAGTAGCCGCATCAAGTGAGGGTAATGAGAGTGTCAATAATGTCATGGGCCATAAGTCACCAAAAATTAACTGTTACAGTCGTAGTGAATCATCTGATTTTCGATATGCCAGTACTGTATGTACAGTAAATGACGGTGAATCTCATTTAATTAATGTTGAAAAAGGACTGTTATTATCACCTGCGAAACGTTTAAAAAAATTCGCACGTAAGAAAGACTCGGTTAGAACTAGAAGAGCTACAAAAGCAAAATTACCTGTCACTAAATTACGGAGAAATATTTTAGCTCAAAATAGAGAACAATTACGAAAAAAAAATGAAAATTCGGAAGGTATGCAATATAAATCAAATTGTGGATTTTCATCAAATGAAATAAATACAAATTTCAATTTAGAAGATCAAATTAAGCATATAAACTTTACAAAAATGGATATTTCACCCGAGACCTGTAATGTGGTATATTTTGATTTAGAAACATCTGGTCTACGAAGATCTGATGAAATCTTACAGATTGCAGCGAAGTTTGAAGACCAGGAATTCAGTGTATACATCACGCCAACCAAAGAAATAAGTCAAGAAGCCTCCGAAAAGACGGGTTTAAGAATAATTGGTGGTCAGTTATATTTAAAAAATATCAGACTTCTTACTATTCCTTTATATAACGCTTTGGTTTCATTCTCCGAGTTTTTAAGCTATTCACAGAAACCTTGTGTGCTTGTTGCACACAATGTTAAGTTCGATGCTTCATTTCTTATTCGTGCTCTTTCATCGACAAATATGATTGAACATTTCCAGATAATTGCTGGGTTTAGTGATACACTACCATTATTCAAAAAAAAAACTTTCTCAACGCAAGGGAGAGGGTATGTTTAAGCTAAATACCTTAGCAAGAGATTTTTTGGAAATAAAGTCTGATGATAATTTTCATGAAGCTTTATATGATGTTCAAACTTTAGCTGAACTAAGTTCGTTATTAATTGAAAGTAAAAAATTGTTTTCAAGTACTGTGTCGTTTGTAGACGCCATATATAATCAAATACGTTTGCGAAGAATTGCAACCATAAGACCATCATTACAGCCACTAGACAAAGTTGTTTCAAATGGAATGCTAAAAAAAATAGCAGGTGAAAATATCACTTATGATATTTTAAAAGAACAATTTAACACTCAAGGAGAAACCGGAATAAGAGCTCTAATGAGTGAAAAACTAGAAAATGGAAAGCCTCGGATTACTAAAAATCCGCGAATTTTGAAAAACATCATAAATTTTTTGGGATCAGAAAAAAGTAAAGAAGTATAGCGTCATTAATTTAAATAAGTGTGTTCTAAGAATGTATTTTTATTTTATTTTTTTTTTATGTTAACGTTTTTATCAATATATATCAATATTTTTTACAGTTTGAGATATAAAATTTATGTTATTTATTTTATACTGTTAAATTACAAAAAAATAAATAAAGTTTATAACTATATAATTTTATACTTTTTTAATTTAAATAATTTCATTTGTAATAATAAATTTATTATTCACTAGCATTTACCCGCGGCTTTGCCCGCGTATCAGCAAAAAGCTGGGCGGATTCTAATACGCACTGTCGTCAAAAATATGGGAAACTTTGAACCAGGGGGTGTCCACACGGCAGTGTACCACAACATTAAGTACAGTACCGTGTCGAAAGTATGGATACACCTTGAGTTAAGATGTCCGTCCCTATGCTTTTAACGACATAGTGTGCGTTGGAACCCGCTCAGCCCTTTTATGAGTGACTTTTGAAATGAAGAGAATATACAAAATTCGAATGAAGTCAACGATTCTTTTCTTTACACCGTTTTAAATATATTTTCCCACGGGAATAAGAGTTCCCACAGGATTCAGATATTTTTTCCGGGGATAGAAAGCAGTCTGTGTTCTTTTTTGTCCCCTTTGTAATCAATATGTAAAGTTTGAAACCAATCTTCTATTTTTTTAATAGTCAGTTATCGTTATTTCATTGTTTCGGCTTAAAAAAATTTCCCTCGGAAATGAGATACTTTCTCGGCGTAAAAAGTAACCTATGTTAATCGCTGTATATCGTTGTATCTGTTAACAATATGCTAAGTTCCAACAAATTCAAAGAATCTTTTTTTGTTTCATTTAAAATATATTTTCACACAGGAATGAGATTTCCCACGGGATTAAGATGTTTTCCCGTGGTAAAAAGTAACCTGTGTTCTTTTTCGTTCTCACTGTTAACATTATACAAAGTTTGAAACTAATCGTCCGCTTTTTAATAGTCAGCTGTCATAATTTAATCTATTTTCCCTCGGGAATAAAATATTTTTCCGGGATAAAACGTCGCCTATAACTATTTCTGCCCTCCAAGCTATGTCTGTGCCAAGTTTCAAATTGATAGGTTAAGTATGGTTAAAGCGTGAAAGCAAGTCAAATAAACAAACGCACCTTCGCATTTATAATATCAGTATGGATAATCTTAATTGAGTTACAAATTAACGGTATTTAACATTTTTTATTAATATCTTTTTTAAAAAATTTTGTAATATCAAAAAAAATTATTTATTAATACACTGATTTGTAATTTAAATTTTGAAATTCGCGCTACTGTATGTGAGTTGTAGTGTTATACAGCGTTGCGAGACTGCTTTAGTTCAGTTGCTTTAAATTGGTGTCGATGTTAGATTCTTATTAAAATACTATAATTACTCCGATGATATCTCCAATTCAAAACGATCAACAAATAATTCAATTTTTTCTTTACATTCAGGACTTATTAATCTTTCTTTCCTTAGTTTTTTATTGAATTCTGTCGAGTCATTATATTGTTAAATACAAAATATGGGTAAGTAGTCAGAATTTTGAGATCTAATACATAGAGTAGACACACACACACACAAACTTTAACCCTAATTATCTTAACTCAGAAACGATCAATCTTTCCCAAATTACAAGGACAATCAGATATAGCATTCTTCTTTATACTATTAAAATTTGAAACTATTCTGTCGAAAAGTTCAATGTCGAGGTAACTACCTTAAGACATTAGTCCGTCAGTAGTCGTCGTCGAGTCAACACACCATTATATTAACAATATACCCATTGTTAGTTGAGCACGTTGAACAGCTCTCTCTGGTAATACGTGTGATGTGATTGTATGTGTGTATACACATACTACTACAAAAAACCAAACTAATACACTGCAAACAGTGTGTATGTACACAAACAGACTACGTCACAAACTCATTACAAGTGGAACAGAGGCAAAGCCAATCTAGTTTGTCCCCTTGTATCACACAGTATATAATACATGATAGGTACCTACAACATATGTACATAAAGCTACGGATACACGAGACATCTAAATTAGCATTATTGTGTGCAATGTTTACACTATAGAACACTAGAAGCAAACTAATATCAAAAAAGTTTAGTTCGCTTGGAGTCATTTGTTGGTCTGTCACAGCTTAAGGCATTTAGTCAGTCGGTGTCGGTCATCGAATCCACTACGATTGTTATGTATTGTAAGACCATTGTTACTTGACCTGCACGTTGCTCTGTCCGATAATACGTGTTTTGTAATTGTGTGTGTAAATACTCACACAGAAGCAAACATCAAGCCTAAACCACTACAAACAGTTTGTACTTACACAGCATAGTGATGCGAAGTGGAGGAGATTTTACGTCACCTTTCTGCTACAGTCGGAATACTAACTATCATATAGTAGTTTGGCCCGTTGGTTTACACGTTCAAGTAAAGCGGGTTCTACACGATGCTACGAACGTTCCTTCCAACATTCGATCGAACGTTTGAGGCAGTTAAGTTCGATAGTTGGTGCGACGAATGTATCTGCTACACGGTGAATCGAATGTTTGATCCAATACGAATGATGATGTGTTGGTACTCAGTGGACGATGTTATCTGTCTGATGTTATCTCTAATGTTATACACTGATGTTGTCTCTCTTCACATGAACGAGCGTGCAGCTGCTGAGTCGAACCAACCAACGAACCAACATTGACCTTCAAATGTTCGAAGCACCCCTTTGACTCGGTGCAAAAATACCGACATCGAACGGGACACGACCAAATGCGAACGTTTGACGCTCGACATTGGACACTCGTAGGTTCGAACAACGGCTACACGATGCTATGAACCATCCAACGTCGAATGTTGGAAGGTGTTCGTAGCATCGTGTAGCAGCGGCTTAAATTTGCAGTCTAGATCAGGCTAGAACAGTTGTATACACTCGAGTTGCTAGACTTCTCTAGCAAATATTTGAGGTTGTTTACACAGTAGTGTCACACACGGCGAATAGAATAGTGTCAGACATTTCACACAACACCTGATTTAGATTATAATTTAACATTTCTAAATCGTATTTTGTATTGCCATATTCTATTTTGAATTGAAAACTAATATTTTTATAAATGTTGCTGCAAGACGGCAGTTTCGTACTGAAAATAATTTATTTCATTTTTTGCTATAGTGTAAATCCAACTTGTAAAATTTTATTGCGTTTACTTTTTTCTTAGAGTTGTAATATAATATTATCTCTGTATTATCTTTTGGATGCGTCTCACAATTTAGGATTACCTTGTTGGTAGTATCTTAAATCAACTTTTCTGTCCTTTTGTAAAAAAAAAAACTTCTACACCAAAAGCGTGTCGTGTGTCCGTACCTTTATAATCTTTTTAAAATAAATTATTTTTTTTTTGTCAAAAGATTCTTATAACATAACCTATTTGTATGACTTAACGTTTATGTAAAAAAAAACAATATGTTTTCATCCAAATCATTTTAATATTTGCGACGATTTGAATTTTTACACAAAATTTCGAATGCGAAAGGAATTTTTATTTTGGAAAAAATTCGCCCACGAATACAACACAAAACGAACTGGTATGCTGTTTTTTAAATAATAAGTATTTCAACTAAGCAGTAATGTATCTTTTTTTTAGGAATAGTACATTATCTTCAGAAATAATGTTTTTTTTAAGGAGAAGTTTTCAAAGCTACTACTAGCAAAGTAGTGAAATTAGTGTCACACAAAATTGCTTTGTTGCGTGAAGAATTCATTAAATTTCCAACAACTGACGTCGAAAAGGCGCAAGTTAAAGAAAATTTTTATAACATTACGCGGTTTCCGAGAGTGTTTGCTGCTTTACATACATACACGGTTACATATACAGGCTGGAAACAGATTTATCGAACGTGGGGCAAGTATGGTGAGAAATTTTTCTCAGGATCAATGTGATCTCTGACACTTTTTGATCAATAATATTTCATTTTTAAATCGCGTTACCATGGATCTGCAATATTTTTGTGTTTGTCAGATTAAATACCCCTGTCGCAGCATCTGCATAACATAGCGAATTTCCAAATTTTAGGGACTGGCGGATCTCATCTAAGAACTGTACCTATTTAAAATAGTTTAGCTTTCTAAGAGTAAAAGATTTTTTAAAATCGGCTGGGTAATTAGTTTTGATATTTTTGGGACCCAAGAACCCGAACGGACTTTGTGCAGCATAGTTGTATCCATCTAAAATAATTTAGTTCTCTAACAGTGAAAAAATTTTCAAAATCGGTCGGTTAGTTTATTTTTTACAATAATGGGAACAGTAAACCCTGGCGGAAATCATACAACATAACCTTTATTCATCTAAAATAATTTTAGTAAAAAGTTTATCCTAACAGTAAAAAACGGGTCCTAGGGATCTCATATAACTTATGGTAGTCCGTAAGGTTCTTGTGGACATCATTTAATTACTTAATGAATTCAAATACTTTAACTTACTAACGGTGAAAAAATTTTCAAAATTTTCGACATTCGCTAAAAAAATCATTGAAAAATATTTGATATGTTTCGATCAATTAATGGTCAACATCAGCAAATAAAAGTTACTCAAATCGAAGAAAAGAATGAGTTATTTGTCCGTAGAAATTAAAATACAAATTCTGAAAACGAGCAAAGAAATATTGAAAAAACTAGATCGGCAAAACATTCTGACAAATAACACTACCCAACTAATACTTGCCAATTTGAATGAAACTTAACATACTTATTAAACAGCGAAAAATATTAAATACGTGTTTTTTTATTTCGGCTAAATACGCTTTTTAAGGGTAGAAAACACCATTCAACCTCTGTAGATGAAAACAGTTATAGCTAGATATTTTTGAAACGACATATTTTCTGAAAAAAGGGCTGAGTACCAAATTTGTAGAATTTGAAGCGATGCACTTGATAGTGACCCTGAAATCGATTTTCAAGGTCAGTTGAAAATGATTAGCCATTGCCGAAGTTTGACCATATCCTGTACCTATAAGCAGTAATTTCATGTATTGACTCAATCTATCTTCAAAGTTGATTTATAGAAAAAATTAGAAGAAAACATTTTTGTAAGTAATTTTAGAAGTAAAGTTAAGAAAAGATTTAATATCACTCTAATTGTAAGTTAAACATTAACTTTATGTTATATTATAAATTTTCAAAATTTTTTAAAATTTTTATTGCTACTCTATAGTTATCATATTAGGAATTCAATTGAACATATGATTAACTATTATTTTTCCGATTGCGATTGAGCAAGTATTTTTCAAAATTACTTCTTGATCACTTATTTTCTATCTTGCATGTGAAATTCGTTCGAATATACTTTGAACCATTTAGGGGTGAAAAGTAAGCTACTCCTTTTGAAAAATATTAAATGATTTTCAAATGACTTTGGAAATTGACCTCAAGGTCAACTTCAAAGTCATCATCAAGTGCATCACTTTGAATTCTATAACTTTGGTCCTAAGCACTTTTTTCAGAAAATATATCGTACCATAATCCACTTCTATGTTGATTCCTGGTCTCTTTTCCTGCGTTTCTAATATTTATGTCAATAAAAATGTGCTACCGTAGACAAGGATGAATAGGTACGCATTCAGACTTCACACCGTATTTTTTTGTATTTATTTTATGAGTACCTAATCTTTAATATATTAAAAATTTACGCGAAGATGGTCACTTTATCAGCAGTATCCAAAAAAATTTAAAAATATTGGTGGTTTTTGAAAAATTAACAAAAATCGTATAATTTCTTCTCTATGAAAAATTGGGATCAAAAGAGACGAGAAAAGAGTAAATGGGGACAACCCGTAGGGTCGACCAAAATAACGGACCCGATTTTTTTCATCTGACACAGTCGCCATTTAAGAAGTGAAATTACCCCTCAAAATTAGGGTAAAATTTCAATTTTGCTAGATTACTTGAAAACTGCGGCAGATAAAGAAAAATTTTAAATTGACACAACACTTCATTTTTAGAGAGCTTTCTACTGATATATACAAAGCCAGAGTCGGACCTACTAGAGGGGCTATTTTGGTAAATTTGGGGGTAAAAAAAGTTGTATAAGCGTTTTTCCTAACATCTAAAACAAAAACAAGAGCCTTATCACCATTTTTTCTAAGCATTAAAAGCTGGTTTATATTCGGTTTCTATTGAAAACTCAATTAGACTGCATGTTAAAAGTGAGCAAAAATTAAACCTGCAATAACTTTTAAACGCTGTAGTGAATCTAATTTAAATTTTCACAGTCGATTAAATTTAGAAAAACCATTATTCGCACAAATTTTCATAAGACTGTCACCATTTTTAAGTACCTCCATAATATTCTTAACTTGTAGCTATGGTATAATTATCAAAATTTTTTGCAGGTTTCTTACTAATCATACAACATGTAATGATTCATACAACATACAACACATAATTCCTGAGTAGCCCTAAATAATGCGTGTCAAACACGCACTTGACGACTTTTTATTGGGTTTTTTTTTTCACTTTTTTTTTCGATGATGCTAAAGGGAAAGAACATACATTCGTTTTTTTTTCATCAACATGTGAATGAAGTGATATTTCGGTCGTTGAGGCCATTGTTTCGAGTGGCTTCAACGTCGAAATCGGTACCTTGTAAAAAAGGGATAGCGTGTAAGAATATTTATTAATACTGTTTGATGGTTTTTGAAGATTACTTTTGAAAAATAAATTAAAATTTTTCCACAGTATGTCACAAAAATGTTTACATAATGTTTGCAAATGTCCCTGTTGTATTTTTGTATATAGATAATGTAAAAATGGATATCATATATATTATTCGGCCTGTTTGTCTGTCTGTCTGTCTATTCGTCCATTTTAAGTAGACACATCACAGCATAGTCTGTTTGTAAGCTTAGTGTGTATATAATCGTCTGTCAACTTTGTATTTTCCTTTTTTTTGATACTTTAAAAAAAAGAAATATGAATATATTTTAATTTATAAATAGATACTCTGTGACCAAGGTTAAGTGTTAAAGTTGTTCGATACGCTATTCAGATTCAATTGTCACAACAGAGTTTTTTTCTCATTCTTGTTTTTCCCGAAAAGTCACAAGAGGATTTGTGTAAAATTTGGACAATATTTGTCCAGCTGTCTATTTTGAGCCCTTCTGGAGACTTGTGAAACAGCCTCGATGACAATTTTTATCTTATATCTATTAAATTTTTCCGATATTTCAATAGTATCTGGACCCAATTATGTGACGGTTCGTTCAACCGTTTATTTTGGACTCTTATTCAAGTTGTAGAACTTTGAGGAAATTTCAATTGGACATACTTGATTAAAAATTGATTCGAATCTTTCTTTGGGTATCCAAACCGTAATAATTAATGATTGGTGATTCATAAAGGCGATTGGGGGCTTTTACAGATGTTTTTTTTCTAAAAACGATTTTCTCTTTCTTCTTTTACTTTTTCTGTTCCCTATTGCAAGTTTGGTCTTCAGATGTTTTGTTGTTTCACATTTCCGTTTTCGTATATCATTTTTAGTGATGTACGTATTTCTTTTTTGCAATCAACGAATTGCTATATTTGACATTGTTTGATTTGATTAGTTTTGATCCAAACTAAAAGGTTTTTAGTTTCTTTTGTTTATGAAAAAAAATTTTTTTTAAAATTTTTTCATTTTTTATTTTTATTGATTTTTATATTCTTCTCTTAATAATAGTGTTTTGAGACACCGAAACCGGTCAACATGTTGAAGATTGGTTTGAAAAATTCTGCTTGGTTTTTTGCTGGTCTTAATATTGAGGTTTATCGCCAAATAAAGTCAAATAATGAAATTAGAAGCTTGAAAGAATTGTTCAAGATCCGTTTAGCCATTTATTTTTGACTCTACTGGGAGTGTTAACCAGTTTTTGATATTAATTTAGACTGATAAACTTCTTTATTATGGTCCTGCCCGACCTGTATGGGCGATCGTATTATTGTCCGCAAATACTTCGCCCAAATTCAAACTCAAGTGCATCATAATTTCTGAACAATTTGGGTTCAATAAGATGATATGATATTGATAGAACTGGAGCTTTATATTAATATGATTTACAATTAGTTGATGATCTTGTTTGAACACATGTGACCTATATCATCGTGTACTTGTAATGTACACATATAAATGGAAAATAGAAGAGCATTTTGTTGTAATCCAATATTTTGACGCAAGAAAAATGAATAATACAGAGCCACGTTGAATGACATGTAAATGCAAATGTATAGGTGGGTATTAAGCAGATATCAATTGCTTTTTGAGTAAATATCTTTCACGCGTTTCCACGATACAACATCACATTATCATGTTTTATTGAGTTTTATTTTTAGCACAAAAAGCATACAAAATTAGTGATGTATTAAGAAATTTTTATGCATATTTACAGAAAATTCTATCTCATTTTTATAACGCTTTTGATGTTTTTGTAAATGAATACTTAATTTTAAACGGAATGCATTTATACGGGAGGAAAAATTGAAAATTGGTCTTAAGTGCACTTAAAAAATTTGAATATCTGAAATACAGTCACTAGTGCCGTGCGATCTACTGTCATAGAGCGTATAGAAATTGTTGACACAATCCATCTGTGACGCCCGTCACATAGCACAGAGAGTGTAATGACCCAATTATGGATGTGACGTATAAAAAATTAAATTTTGATTCTTGAGGTTAATTTTGGAAAGGGACAAATTTGGAAATGGAGAAATTTTTTCAGAGGACAAAGGGTCGTGTTGGGTGTCAAAGGGAAGCTTACTAAAGCACAAATTTAAAAGAAATTTGAAAATACCCCTGTCCTGCGACTTTCCATTTAAAAAAATTAGTTTTTCTCGGAAACTAGTTGACATAGAATAATAGTTTAAGGACCTTTTTTGTGTGATTTTTTCTCCTCGTTTTAATGGTATAAAATAATGCGGCAAAAATTTTTGAATAGGTGGAAATTTTGGTAAAAAACTTATTTTTTTCACGAACAATGTCCAAAAAGCCATATTTTGGGTATCGGACGTGTCTGACTAACGAACTCATCCAGTATTTTTGGACTTCCAACGTTTTCACCAAATTTCATAATAATAATTTCATTTGAGAGTTATCGTTATAAATACATACATATACCAATAAATTTTAGTGAGTGTCATTTTCGATTTCTAGTGACTTTAACACGAATTTTTATCATGGTTCCGGGTTCAAGTCGCATCATGACAATGGCTGTAATAGCTGAATTTTCGACTCGAAAATTCGCTAAAATTAAGTTTTGATTCTTTGAGTTACTTTTAGGAAGCGGTAAATTTGGAAATGGGAGAAATTTTTTTTTTTTTTTTTTGAGGACATCATTTTGTGTACGTCAAACGAAAGCTTATTGTAGCACTGACTTAACAATATATTCAAAATTTTTATATTACTGCCCCTCCCCCATCCTTATGTCACCAAAAGGAACGTTCAAAAAATCATGATTAAAAATTTTAGTACCATCAACAAAAATTTTGATTTAACAGAATTTAAATGTTAATCTGTTTTGAACAACAAATAAATAACACAATCTTTGTGTAAAAAGGAAAGAATGTCATAAGTACACTAATTTATGTATTTCCAACACCAAAAGACTAGTTTTGCGCGCATTTACTGCTGTAGTTAAGAGCGGGGGTAGTGGTGTCTTGTAGCATCGGTAGCATTTTTGGAATGTTTATTTCTTTATAATTGTTGACCCATTAATTTCTGACAAAAAATTTTCTCAAAATACGATGTAGGGAACAAATTTTGTCGTTACAGCTGTTCTTCAAAATTTTCAATTTAGTGCATAGTCAAAACTCCCTTACACAAGTTTAACTTGTACTCGATCAAAGTGTTCCGAAAAATTTGATTCAAAACTTTATAACCCCCATAACTGGTCATATTTGTAGTTTTTTTTTGATAAGGGCACTAATCAACAGGGTTTCTGATGTAGTGATGCAATAACAATTATTACTATATGAGTTCATTTGTATATGTACTTGTTATATTTCTACATATAACCCGTTTCAAGAAAAATACAAACTAATTAATGTTACGTTTGGAGCAGATATTTTTTACAAAAATTTTTTTGCAAAAAAAAAAATGTATTTATTTAAATTATCCTTTTGAAAGCAATTTTCTGTATATACAGTAAACAGAAACATGTACCTATAGCTTTTAATAGCGCTGTCTGTTTCAGATATAATTTAATTTTACTTCAGTACCTACCTATAATATGTCTGTATACATCCAATTATAATATTTACCTATGCATTTCAGTTATTTTAAAATACAGTAGTGTATAAAAAATTGTTGGAAATTAAGGGGCTATTCTAGTCTAGAAATTCGAAAAAATTTATTTTATTTTTTTTCATATTTTCAAAGATCAGATCTTTAAGAATAAGCCTTTAGAAGGATTTACGGAAATTCGAATTATTTTCGAAAATATGGTTATTTTTTCCCTGTGTACTGTGTATTTTTTCAGTGTTAAATTCAAATTTTTAATATAGATTACTCGAAACTACTTTTTTCGATACGGTTGACATGATATCTCAAGTTCTAATGCACCGATTTACTTGAAATTTGGTACAGATCTTCTTAATACTATCAAAATTGGCCCGACGTAAAGGTTTTTGGAATTTCTTTTTTTTTACTATTTTTAAAATATTTCCAAAGTTGAAAAAAGGAGGCAAAAAAATTAATTTTTTTTTTAAATTGACGCCATTTTGTAAAAAAAATTATTTTTTCAAATCGACTACGTTCGGGTAATTCTACGCCCTTATTTATTTAGAATTTACTCAAATTTTATATTTCAGATCACCAGGAAGGTTGGAATCACGTCAACCAGAGGACACTTTTTTTTGAGTCCCCAGCTTGCCGGCCTGTACCGATTTCAATTTTGAATTTTTTTAAATTTTTATATATTTTTATACTTTACAAATAGGTATCAATAAAAAAAAACTGGTAAAAAAATCGATACAAAAATGTTTACTGTATTTTTTTTTTGTTACACCCGTAAAAGCACCTCAAAATCGAGCCTCTAGAAGTCTAGACTAGAATACCCCCTTAAGACGGTTTTTTAGTATAGAGGCGTGAATTTTGGTCGTTTTTTAGAACTACTTTTTTAAATTCATTCATTCAAAGAATCAGACAATAGGGAAATGTCTATTGAAGGTGGTTATCTGATTTAAAGACTTAAAGGTTGAATAGAAGTCGAGATTTCACGTCAATTAGGTCGCATCTCTAGTTAATAAAATCACTGACAAGGAAAGGGCAAGAAGTCGAAAATTCAAAAAAATCTGAAACTTGGTCAGTATATAGAGGTGGCTACCTAATAACATAAAAAATATCAGTTGCTGCTAAAAAACGTTTTTAAGTACACATATGAAGGGGTGGTTTCAACCCCTAAAAATTTGTAGATGCAAAAAATAATGTTATATTTACTATTAGAGCTCTGTATAGTAGGTATATATAAACAAAATATCATCAATTTTTATATTTTTAAGTACACAGTTGAGGGGTGGTTTCAACCCTTAAAAATGTGTAAATCCAAAAAATAATGTTATATTTGTTACTAGAACTTTTTAAGGTACGTATAAATAAAATTTCATCGATTTTTAAATTTTTGTGTTCCAACTTTGAGGGGGTGGTTCACCCCTTAAAAACGTTTTTTAGCAGCAACTGATATTTTTTATGTTATTAGGTAGCCACTCTCTACATACTGAAAAAGTTTCAGATTTTTTAGAATTTTCGACTTCTTGCGCTTTCCTTGTGAGTGAAAAATTATTGAAAAATTGATGTGTTTTTGATCGAAAAATAATAACTTCTCTTTAAACCAAACAAATTCGCGACAATTGTCAAATAATTATTCTTGTGGTCATTTTTATGGACACTACTGTAATAGCTGTAGTACAATATTTTATATTAAATACACAATTAAACATACGCATATAGACAAAGTAGTACCTGTTTACGCGGGTATTATATTTACTTAGGTAAATTTGCCGCTAAAATAAATTTTCTCAGTATCTAATAATAACTAGAAACATCATCTTTCATCATAACAATACAAGACGCGGAAAGAGGAAACGGGATATTATAGTACACAAAACGCTCGATAGAGCACACTACTGTATAGATAATTTAATATTTCAGGTATACACTGCATAATATCGGGTGTACATTCTTAATATGTACATAATTTGGTGTCAATTTCCAATGATTTCTCTTTTACTTCGAGTTGATGTTGTGACAAAATTTTGTGTGTAAAAGTGTTTATGATTCGCAGTTATTGAAACACCCGGTACATTCAGGGTTTAATTGTACGTAAACAAAAGAGCATATAGACCGGGAGGCGGTAATAAGAAAGTGTTTACCCATCGAGTTAAAGAAAATTTCATTTTTCATCTAATAGTTTATCATTCGAAGTTACTAAAATGCTTTGTCGGCCAGGCCAACTCTTGTCCGGTTACGCGGGCCGACCTCGAAAAGTGGTCAATTTTTCGAGGCCCCCTTACCCACCGAGTTAAAGAAAATTTCTTTTTTCATCTAATAGATTATCATTCGAAGTTACTAAAATGCTTTGTCGGCCAGGCCAACTCTTGTCCGGTTACGCTGGCCGACCTCGAAAAGTGGTCAATTTTTCGAGGCCCCCTTACCCATCGAGTTAAAGAAAATTTCTTTTTTCATCTAATAGATTATCATTCGAAGTTACTAAAATGCTTTGTCGGCCAGGCCAACATATTTGTTACATTGTAAGGGGGGGTAAGGGGGCCTCGAAAAATTGACCACTTTTCGAGGTCGGTCAGCGTAACCGGACAAGAGTTGGACTGGCCGACAAAGCATTTTAGTAACTTCGAATGATAATCTATTAGATGAAAAAAGAAATTTTCTTTAAATCGATGGGTCAGGGGGCCTCGAAAAATTGATATCTTTTCGAGGTCGGCCCGCGTAACCGGACAAGAGTTGGCCTGGCCGACAAAGCATTTTAGTAACTTCGAATGATAATCTATTAGATGAAAAAAGAAATTTTCTTTAACTCGATGGGTAAGGGGGCTTCGAAAAATTGACCACTTTTCGAGGTCGGCCCGCGTAACCGGACAAGAGTTGGCCTGGCCGACAAAGCATTTTAGTAACTTCGAATGATAAACTATTAGATGAAAAATGAAATTTTCTTTAACTCGATGGGTAAACACTTTCTTATTACCGCCTCCCGGTCTAATAGGTACTTAAAATGACGTGTTCGTTCTTTAATGTACTTAATTGTAACAAAGGCTACTTTTACGTCTAGAACAAACCAAGCTGATGTGATGCCTGCTAGATTTAAGGGGAGATTCACCAAAAAAACATCAAAAATCGACCATTATTATTATTTTTTTTTACAAATTAATATTTTATTGAAAAACTAAATATGCAGCATTATTTCTACATGTCTTGAAACTAAAAAAAAATATAAAAAACAAAAAATTCAAAAATGAATTGAGTATAAATGGCTTTGAAGTCGACACTGCGAGATTTTTTCACTTTGATGGTGCCTCGTGAAATCCCCAGTGAACCAAAATAAAAAAATCAAGAATTTTCTGAAAACATACATATACAGTTATGGCACTAACTAGAATCTAGAAAAAAAATAGTATATTGTGCAATAAGTGCGGGAAATTGTCGATTGCCCACGAAAGCACGAACGTAGTGAGTATGCTCATTCGCTTGAGTGGGGCAATCGACAATTCCACACGAGTTGCACATACTATTTTTTATTACGAATTTCACATACTTTTTTCTATTATTATCACTATTTTTGAAATTTTTATTACTTTTTAAAATAATATTTTTAAATGTTCGTCTTTTTTTTCTGAATTAATTATCGTTTAAATTACTTTGTTGGTGGTTTCTATAGAAATAATTATGAAATATTTATTAAATGAAATTTTAAGAGGCGGCTTTGCATGGGTTGATTAAATTTTGCGTGTTTTATTGTCAATTTGCGTGTGGAAAGTTACTTTCCACACGAAAAAAAGTATGCGGGAAGAGTACAGTGGGCAAACAGCTATTTTTCGTACAGAAATGTGTGCGCCAAGTTAGTACTTCTCCCGCATGAATAATAAAAAATAAAAAACCAGCGAAAAATCGCATTTTGAAAATAAATTTTCAAAAATTATTGTTTTTTCTCGAATTTAAACAGCCGCCATTTTGAAAATACATTACGGAAACAAAAGATCCTAGTTCCTGCCAAACTGACAGTATCGAGGATTAACATGCACTTTGATTTATGTCGATATATCAGATACTTTTTGAGATACATGAGGAACCATGTCGAAAAATGTACTTTCGAGAGAATAGAATTTTTTTTGTTTCATAAATTGAATTATAGTAAAGTGCGTGCACTAAAATTCCCATAACTTTTTGATTTTTCATTTTTTTAATATAATATTTTAGGAGAATATTTCTAAGACCTTAAGTAACGTAATTATGAAGAAAAAAAATCGATTTATTATTTTTTTTAGTGAATCTCCCCTAAAGAGCTTTTTTTTATTTTTCAAATTGGAAATTATGAAATATTATGGACTATCTTTAAACTAATCCTCCTAGCATTCTTCCGACAAAATTGATAATAGTTTAGCCAGCATAAGACAGTGGTTCTCAAACTTCTTCGTCGGCACTCGGACCCTTTTTTACACTTAAGAATTTCAAAACACTCCGTAAATGTGCGACGGACCAATTTATAGAAAATTGGTATGTGATCTGTTTGTAGTCAATTATTTCAGTGGTCTCACTTTGGGAATCATTGCGGTATAAGCCAACAGAACTCTATAGAAGCTGTATTTATGTACTTAGGTACTATTGGGTACGTCAATCGTTGAATTTAACCTCAAATTTCATCTTTCTAGCATTCAGAATCACAATTTGTAAAGTTTTGTATCTTTTAATAGACTCGTTGACGTCACCAAGATAAAAATGAATGTAAAAAATTGCATTTGCTCTATCAAAATTACCAAAATATAATTAAATCTCCAGTTTTCATATTGTTGACGACTATATCTGACACATCCGGTAAATTTAAATGTACATTTTTCGATTAAATAATTAGCTATTTATTGTACATATTATTAATAGTTGAATAATTTTAATAATAGGTAAGGCTTGGGTCCACTCGCGTTAATTTGGTAAATATTATTCAAATTTTCAAATAATTTGGGCATTAAAACAAATTAATATTACTAATTAGTTGGGATTACGACCTGTGTTGTGTGTATGTGTTTATCCATATATACAAGCTATAATTAAGTTTATACCGAATGGTTAGAATAATTTAGTAATTTGGTAATGCGGTACTTTAGCGTGAGACCAAATTTTTGATCGTGAGTGTACCTTTCCTACCTATACCTACCACTTTCATTTAGTTATGATAACTACTTTTAACTCAGATAGACTGACCCATTTATTATGCCAAAAATTGCAATCAAATTGTAATTTCAAAAAGTTAATTTCCTTCTTGGGCTGTGTGTATATGGCGCGGAGATGTATATTAGAGTTGGTGTAGATATTGGACAACTATTCGGTATTCGACCTATTCGGCAATTTTTTGATATTCGGTCGAATAGTGTATATTGAAAAACTAACTATTAGCTGGAGTTTGTCTTAGTTTCCGAGATTAAATACAAGGAATTTACGGTCTTTTTTGACAGCTAATGCAGGTAAGATTTCAAGTCAGTCTCACCATTTTGGAAAACGTAGTTTCGAAAGAAACCTACCTATATGTAAAGATTCAAACCGTGCTTATCGTTTTGTATGTTTATACCTATATCAGTTTTGAGTTATTTATGTAAATATAGCAAAAGTAACGAAATAAAGTAATGAAAAAAGGTTATTTTCCGAGCTGAGAGATTAGAAAATGTTAGGCGCAACAGGACAGCGTTTTTAAATGTTTTCAACCGCTCACTGTCGTTTCAGAAATCGGATTGAAAACGATTTTTAATTGAATATCATTCTGGGGGAGATGTTAATACATCAATTGCTTGAAATCAATAATACCGTAAAACCGTCTAGACCCGGACACTTTGCACCAATCTTTAAAGTAAATAATTTCTACATTAACCTGCAACAATAAACATTTGTTCTTGACGTCACTAGAGAGAGAAAAGCATCCTCTAAACAGCTGTACCAATAAAAACTACGGATTTCAACATTTACTATCTCATTTTACAGGATTACTATCCTACAGTTTTTCAAAGAAATAAAATGTGTGTCTAACTTTTAGACATGTAATTTTCGTCATAATTGTCATATTGTTTTAGTTTTGACATGTATGTGTTCAGAATTTTATCGCGCAACATTTAATGATGTTTGAAGTTATATTCGATGTATATATAAAAAAATACATGCTATATACATATATCCGCTTAGACCCGGACACATCAGTTTATTACACTATGGCCGCGATTCGCACTGGCTGTAACTTCCACTATCCATACATTATATTCCCACCAGAATTACGCGGTTTATGCCTCCTTCTGATGTCATATCGTATGTTTACTTCATAGAGAGGCATACTATGCATTGACCCCTCTCCCTTTCCACAAAATGTTTTGAAGCCTTTGACAGGTTCAAAGATATCAGACGATATAAAACACTGTTCTAACTCCAACGGGAGAGGTTAGTTTGCATGTTATTACATTATTTAAGTAAGTGTCCGGGTCAAGACGGATTTGGGGTGTAGACCCGGACACTTACTAACTATTTTTTATTTTTTTTTATTTTTACTTATAATAAAACAAATGGGTCAGGGATATAACAAATGATATTCACTCTTTATAATGGTTATACTTTTATTTGTGATATCTATGACGGAAACATGTATAAACATAAAATTAACCGAAAAAATATAAAAGAGTGTCCAGGTCTAGACGGTTTTACGGTATACCCTAGGTTAGATTCTATCGCCCTTAATCTCTTACACGCCAAAAATCCTCAATCGTTTCGATCAAATATTCGGTTATGGAGCTGTACGTACCCCGAATAGTCGATATTTTTGCCTATCCACCGAATCAGTAATCGGTCATTCGCCGAATATTTGCGTTATTCGATATTCGCCAAAGAGTCGGTATTGGGTCACTTGGCAAATGTGTGTAACAAGCCTATCTACCTATATAATTACAAGTCTGGAGAACATAATACAGCGTTCATATACATATACCTCTGGAAGAGTTGGAGAAACCTAGTTACAATCTTGGCACTGGAACAACAATATTAAAATAATAAAAGTTACTTCATATATATATATATGACGCGATATTATAACTGCTTCAGATGTCGTTTTATGTTATATAATAATTTTAAAGACGAAATTGCGATACGAAAGTTACAGACGATTCTAGGCGAATAATTTGGGAAAACATTTTGATGATTCTAATAACATCGTGTACAGATTTAACGACGGACGCTCTTACTATATACAATTCAAATAAAATTTACTATTATACATTTTTATGTTTTATTACGGCGAACGGAACGGCAAAAAACGGGCCTTAAACAAACAATAATAAATATTTAGCCCGAAAAAAAAAATGTCGGTACCAACATCACCGGCATTTTGATTTTTATTACAACAATAAACATCTAGTTTAAAATAACAACAAAAAACCTACGTAATACCATTTTTAACAATACACTGTGGTACAATTTTTGCATATAAAAAAGTTTTTTTTTTATGAAATAAACTTGAGGGGCGTTATGTTTTGATATCATGTATGTGTATGAGTGTAGGTTGTGTTGTGTGTAAATTTTCTATATAAATATTTCGAGGTTAGGAAAAAAATTTACGTTCAAGATGCGAGGTAATTTTCATATGAATTTTCTTTGTCTGTTTTTTCAGAATTATCAGATTCGGTGGTAAGAAGTCATTTCCTATGATTTCGTAGAAACATTTTGGAACCTTTGTAGTTTTGAAACTCTTTTCATCGTTTCACCTATAAATATAAAATTTTGCGTGTATATAACCTATAACAGGTCCTCAATTTATTTCCAGTTAAAAAAATTTTTTTCTTTATTTATTGGGGTATTGGAAAGCGTGAATGGGAATTTTTTTTCACGTACCAGATCGTATGGGATATCTCGGGGTTGGTACAATAGAACCTCTATTAAGGAGAGGGTAAGGTTAATTCGTACAAAAAAAGGTATATTTTTGTTATTTTTTTAACAGTTAAAATCTCTTTATTAAAACCAGTGGTACATTAAAGTATAACATTCGAAGAATATTGTATAAAATTTTCAGGAAGAAATATTAAAAAATACAGAAATGGCAGCAATTATTTGAACGTGTTTCGGATAAAAGTAGAATTGCGGTGCCCCTCATAACTTGGTGCTGGATCATTCGAAATAAAAAAAATTAAAGTTCATTCGTTAGATAATAGTTTTCCTCAGATAATGCTGGGAGGGTTTTTCGAAATTTCAATTTTTCACTTTTTTGGAACACTTAGAACAGAAAAAGACGATTTTTTGCAAAAAAAAAATTGGCTAATTTGTTATTGTAAAATAAAAATTATTAACAAATTTGAAAAAACTCTCCAGCGTTATCTCGTAAATTATGTACAGAAATAGTGTTCAAAATTTCAAATGGATCGGTGCTGTAGTTTTGAAGTTATGAGAGGCACCGACTTTGAAAACGTGAGCTGTGGGGAAAACGCTTTAAAGTTTTGAACACTTAAAAATTCTTGTATAAAACTGATATAGAATACTTACTGCTAAACTGATTGTTGTAAAGTACTGTTGTACGCTACACTGACAAAATATACAGTACAGGTATAAATACTTTAGTACTTACTTCCATTGAAATTTCTATAATATAACTGAGAAAGAGATATATAGAGAGCAAAACATCTGCCAGGTAACAACAAAAATGCTTATAACTTCGTCAATTTAACTCCAATCAACTTGAAATTTTGAGACAGTATTCTTGAGATATTATGCATTCAGTTAAAAAATAAAAAAAGATACAAAAAAAATTATTTTAATACCTTACCTTGCCCTTAAAAAAAAGAACTTCCAAAAATTAAAGTCTAGATCTAAGGTCGTACAAACAGCTGCTAATTTTATTATATTCTTTCTACTACTTATAAAACACAAATTTTATTATTCTAAATATTCTAAAATTCTTTTTCTCTGTTGTTTCAGGTATGGTTTGAAATTTTCGGCTAGCATCTCAGAACACGGAAATACCAACAAATTCGAACCGGATTCAAATAGTTTAGATCACTTCGGCTTGAACTTCATTATTCTCAATCAAAGAAACCGTTATTTATATTAAAATTTATTTAACTATGCCTAATTAAAATAATTTCCTACAACGCCACTGGTTAAAAATGTCTTATTCATATGATTTTATGGTATTTTAATTAACATGCGGGTTGTGTGTGTAAAGATATTATGGACAAACAAGTCTTAGTCATTTGTTTTTGATAAAAACAATATACTACATGATGTCTTTTTGTTTTTAAAAAATGTGGGATCGGTGATTAAGTATTAGTAAGTAATTGATTCAAAAGAAATCACTGTGACCAGAATACTACTAAGTAGCTACTTACAATATTTAATCTGTTCATCATAAACAGTTAGATTTATGGGTTTATAATTCGTTTAAAACGAATTATTTAAATTGTATTTTTGTAACGAGTCACTTAATAATTATGTTAACTAGTCACTTGAATAATTATGTTAATTATGTTAACGAGTCACTTGAATAATTATGTTAACTAGCTTTGTGATTATCAGACATATGGGAAAAATGGTCTATAACAGATAGCGATGAGCAAATGCAAGACCAAGACCAAGACTTGGCAGTCTTGGTCTTGGTCTTGTTCTTGCATTAAGAATCTTGGTCCTGGTCTTGCTAGAGCAGTTTGAGTTTTGGTCTTGGTCTTGCAAAATGCAGTCTTGGTATTGGTCCTGGTCTTGGTATTGGTAAAGAATCTTGCACTTTCTTGCATTTTTTTATTAGCGAATATTTTCCTTCTAAAATCAGAATTTTCTCTCTTTACGGTATTAATTATACTTTTAAACTATTTAAATAATTTAGCAAGAGTCTTGCTTTTTTCTTGCTATAGTCTTGGTCTTGCTCACTTGAGTCTGGTCTTGGTATTGGTCTGGCAGCCATACTTATAGTCTTGGTCTTGGTCTTGCTCTTGGTATACATAGTCTTGGTCTTGGTCTTGCAAAAAAATGCAAGACCAAGACTAATTTTGCTCATCACTAATAACAGAATCGCCATATAAAATATTTTATACTGGAGAGCTACTATTGCTATTATTGGTATTGAATTAAAATAAATATCTAAATAAATAGAGAATTTGCGTTAATATCCTTTGAAAAAATCGTTTTTTTCGACCAGCTACCTTAAATCAGTTTTACTCTAAACATTCAATCACAAAGCCATAAATAAAATTCAGCAACCCGGAAATTTTTGAACGACACAATACTCAAATAATATCTTCTATCGTGGCGTTTCAAAACACTAAATTAATAGAAAATCAATAATCAATATAAAGAACTTGCAATAATAATTTTCAACAATATAATATTCTGTTGTATATAACATTACAAAATTTCATTCTCACAATATATAATAATTCAGGCGTTTAATACCTTACCAATAATACTCATAATATTAACAAAATACCATCAGGACCCCCCAGTGGTTGGCTGGCGGGGGTAGGGGGTTGGTCTTTCGAAAATTCATGACACAATGAATATGGTAATATATACATACACAGATGGTAGGGGCGGACGTATAATCATAACCGCCACAACCACCACCCACATCATGGATATGGTAGGGAGTAATAAATCATAATTTGACAGGCGAGAGAATCCAACGATAATTATTTATGGACAATGTTGAGCATGCTAGAAAGAAGAGCGGGGGGGGGGGGTTGGACATGCCAATAATACCTTGTGACATATATACTAAATATATAGATAGTGCGTGTATATACGTACTCAGGGACAGGTATTATGTATATTGATACACAAAATAATTAGTAAAATAGTAGGTATATGTATAGTATCAGGGCTTAATTTCTAAAATTGTAGGTGCTCGGAACGCCTTTTCCAAATTTCCCCTAAACATTATCCCAAAAAATTAAGGTCGTTTTGACATTTTTTTTCTTGTGCCCCTGAAAATAGAGCGCTGACGAGCAAAAAAAAAAGTAAACCTCTTGGCTTACCGTAGATTTACTCTCAACCTTACAGCCCCAAAACCCACTGACCAAAAAAAAAAAATCCCTTGGATATGCCGGAGCGTTCCGGCAAAAATTAAAAATCCTTGAGAAGAACACCGTTCCGATCGAAATTAAGCATTGATGTACAGTTAACGTTCCATCACAGTGTGATCGGCCGAAAAATAAGTCAATTTTCGCGATTTTTTTTTTTTTTTTTTTTTTTGGATGGATAGGATGCGGGAATGGGGATGAATTTTTTTACGGTTAATACCAATATTTAATAATACAAAGAATTTTTCTATTTATTTTTTATAATTATTATAATTTTTTGAAAAAAGTATCTTCAAAAAGGGCGAATATTGGTGCCCATGATTGCGGCCGCAGTTTTCATTTGGAAAAGAATCAAATGGACTATAAACCTGTAGGTAAGCTGCTATGTACCTATGGGAGCTTTTTTTTCTTGAAATTTGAACAAATGGGGACGGTTTGAATAAAAAGTACAAAATTTTTTATCGTTTTCCGTGTGGAAATATAGGAATATTTCAAGAAAAAAGCTCCCATAGGTACATAGCGGCTTACCTACAGATTGATAATCTATTTGATTTTTTTTTCCAACTGAATACTGCGGTCGCAATCGTGGGCACTCCGTCCGCCTTTTTTTAAGACACTTTTTTCAAAAAATTATAAGAATTATAAAAAATAAATAAAATTGAATAAAAAAAATATTTTTGTATTGTTAAATAGTGGTATTAATCGTAAAAAAAATTTCATCCTCATTCCCCCTTCCTATCCATCCGGAAAAAAATCGCGAAAGTTGTCTATTTTTCGGCCGATTACACTGTGCTGGTACCTTAAAGGGGATAATTTAAACTTTACCATGGATGTAGAAGCCACGGGCATAATTGGTTCGAATCTTTTCGACAGTCTGGACACACTTGATTTTTATTTTTAGAGTTCGTCCGCGCGATAAGCGAGACAAACATACTGACAACAGACTCACTTTCGTATTTATTAATTCGTCTTTAACTAGTTGAAATATTTACCTTTTTTTTTTTAAATGAAATTTCTTAAGATTAATCAATTCTTACAAAACTGAAAACTATTCAATCTTTTTAATACATATTTTATAGCGAAGAGGAAAATTCGAAAAAAAAAAATAATTCGAATAATTTTGTTTTAAAATACTTTACGAAATTTTTCGAATTTTATCCGTTTAATGTATATGCGCATAAAATAACGATAAAGAAATAAAAATAAAAATATGCGGCAAATTCGAAGGACGAGGAACATAGGAGGTAAGGATAATTAATAATGTTTTTTACGTATTTACCCCTCCCCCACCCCCGCCCTATTTCGGTTTCAGAGTACTTAAATGAGAGCTTTCGCCGTATGAAACGACAAATTCCAGAAATGAACTATTTATTAATACATAATATGTAAGATGATACAGTAGTGTACAAAACTATTTAAATACACAAGAAATATCGATCTGATAGGACGTATTTTCACAAAACAAAACAAAATTTAACTACCGAATCAGCCGTATTTCTAAAAGAAATATAAATTGGCACTTCTGTTAGATTACCTTAATTCGACCAGTTACCCCCACAAAGCTTGATTTGAATGAAAAATTTTTTTGATGTCATGACGTCATTGCGTTTACTAAAATTAAAATATTTCAGTGCTCTGAAAACCATAAATTAAATAATAGATTCATGAAACTGAAAGCAAAATTGTAGATTTTCAAATTTTCGAATTTTTTTTGTTTCAGATTAACCTTGACTGAAATTGTATTTTTGTTTTATGTTCTATTTTAGTTTTTAGTCGAATTTTCTCCGAAAAATTAGACTTATACAGTCTATACGATAAGAGCTGCGAGAGGCGAGAGTAGGGGCGCTATCCGTTTTCGGACCCGTAGAACACGAATATGTAGAAAAAAAAATGTCTGATATATATATATATATATATATATATATATATATATATATATATATATATATATATATTTTCCCGCCACCTTTTAATTTGTGTAGGGCCCCCCTATGGAAGTTAAGAGATGAAATTTGGTAAATGGGGCTCATTTTCGAGGCACCTCATACTATCAAAGTGGGGTCAAATTTTGGGCAAATTTTTTTTCTGACCCGACCTTTAAGGGGGTGGTGGGGGGCGGAAAAGCAATAAAACTTTTCCAAACCGGTTTTAAATAATGTTTCGGTCAATTATCTACAACATATCCAAAATGCAGCTTCCTAGGATGATATGGTGGGAGTAGAGGGGGGAAAAACGATTTTCGCTGGATCTAACAGGCCCCCACCCCCCCAGAATTAACGTAGAGGGTTGAAATTTGGTGTGTTGATAAAGTTCGTACCTAGGTTGTGCTTTTTGGAGGTTTTAATATTTTACCTCCACCCACCTCATTTTTAAGCTACAATTTCATGCATTTTCGACGTTTTCGAAGTTTGTACCACTCGCACAGGTCACCCGAATAAACCTAGAGGGCTGAAATTTTGTATTCGGATTGAGTTAGTATCAAGGGGGTGCCTTTTGGGGGTCTCGACTTTTAACCCCTACCCCCACCATTTTTATACCCAAAAGAACATGATTTTTCTTGTTTTTTAACAGTTTCGTTCGGGTCAAAATCTCCCCAAATAAACCTAGAGGGCTGAAATTTGGTGTACAGGTTAAGCTAATAGCCAGACACTGTTTTTTGGAGGTTTCAACTTTTAACCCTTACCCCCACGATTTTTACGCCAATATTTCCTTAATTTTTTTGCTTGTTTTCTAACACGTCTAGAGACTCCATAAGGAAACCTAGAGGGCTGAAATTTTGTACGTGTATTCAGTTAGTATCCAGCTAGTACCTTTTAGGGAGTCCGCATCACTTTTCCCCCCACTTCTCCCATTTTTACATCGGAATTGAATGCTATTGTTAAATGTGTTTTAAAAGCATTATGTTTATTCTAAATACAAGTAGGCGAATAGTAATTTTAAAAAATTTTAAAAAAAGTGAACTTACATTTATGACAAATGAAATACATACATATTAAGTAATTTAAAAATGTTATTAAAGTCACTGTTTATTTATAAATTAGGAATTTTGGATTTTTAGTATTTATAAAATAGAAATTTTGGATTTTTTTGGAAAGAAAAAATATCTTTATAAAGGCCTTCCGGTTTACGATTTAAGGTCCTTTTTTAATTTTTAAAACTAAAACATAAAGGCAATTAGCGGATAAACATGGGCAGGAATGTCCTCGTACGAATTGTGTTGGCTTTTTTTCTGCTACCTGTTTTCGGCACAAAATTGAAATTTACTGAGATACAGCCCTTAAATACTTAAAACCTTTTTTTAAAGCTTCGATCAGCCGAACACTCATCACCAGTTTTGAAACCAACAAAATGACAATTCGGTTGTAGACTTTCAATCACATTTCGCTTGTAGACATTCAATACCGAGGATGAAGGGGAAAATTCGACTACCGTGATGGGGCCCCGCTGCTCACGGCGTTTTTCTTTTTCCAACTCATCAGTTTTTTTCATTTTCAAAAACTAAACCCAAACTTATCAACTAATCCGTTTGCTAAAAATCCAATATTTTATTTTACATTCTATTATCATGACAATTACACTCCTATTTACACTACCGTTCAAAAGTTTGGAAACACACATATTTTTGCAGATTACAAAATTTCTTTACCAGACATTTTAATAAATTTGTTTGTTATTAAAATAAATTAGTTTATGTACCACAATAATAATTAACAATATTATAGAAGCTTTTACATCTTTTGTCGGTAGTCTCCCGTATTGTTGTTTTTGATAAATGCACCGGTTTTATTACCGTCTCGCTAATGATACAACAGACAACTGTTCTCTTAAAGCAATTGTGTAGCTGGTGAAAAATGCCGGGGCCAAATACCATTACAGGTGGCAAAAATACAAAAAATTAAATTATAAGCTACAATTTATACGACCCCTTAAATCAATAGCTAAAATATTCTAGCAACAACCTCTGTAATTAACTTATGTAAAATAACGCGGGGGGTGCAAATATATCGACTATTATTTGTTATTTCTATAAATTGATTGCTTTCTAAAGCATATCATTGTATATAGTGATCTGCGGGACGGTTATTTAAGTTATAAAAAAATTAAAATCGGTTATAATGGGCGATGTTCCCCATGGTATCTTATTTTTTTTTTATGTATCTTATTTGTTAAAATCAGTACTCGTATTGATACTATCAAGCTTTAATGAAACATGGTTGAATTATCTAGAAAAATTCTGTAAAAATTAATTTCTCAAAGAATTTTAGTTACGTATCTAATCGAATCCAACGGATATATTTGTGGCATTTGATAAAGCAATTAGTCTACTTTGGTATTATGATTGCAGAGTTTGCACCAAATTGCACCTTTTTTCAAAATTTGCTGATTTTATTTTCATTTTGTTTGAGAAAAAATCATCAATAAGAAGCTTAGAAAGTTCAGATAAGCTCTCAGTGGTGCATAAAAATATCAAATAATTAAATAAAACACTCGAATTTGTTAGATTTATGTAGGTACCGAATATTCCAGTTAAGTTAAAGCTAAAATTAAGCGTATCATCGAAATTCGTTGTCAAAAATTCCATATTCCATTTAAAATTGATAAGTTGATACCATGTGGCTAGAAACCAGTAACCGGAAATGAAATAGAGTTGTATGAAGAAAGTCTCAACCTAGGGTCAAACAAGATCTGCAAATTTCAAATTCATCCGATGAATGGTTTTTGATATATCATTTGACTAACCGTTGTGGGACACCCAGTATTTTATTAATAAATATCAAGTAAAAGTAAAATATATTGTTATATAACTATTCTGTAGTCAATAAAAGGACTAAATAATTTTTGCCATCTTTTACCTACTTTGGCCCCACTGTACGGCGGCGCAGATATTTGAACAAGTCATCAGGAAAGAGGTGGTTACTTTGATGAAGTTTGAATCGAATATTTAAGCCATAAATTTATTTTTTGTAGCAATATTAGTTTAATTAAGTATGATTAACATGTCCAAATAAAATTAATATTTTAAACCAAATAAATATGATTAATATCTATCCAGTGATGATTTTACTGAATTTTCATAGTGTTTCCAAACTGTTGAGCGGTAGTGTATGTAGGCTTCAAAGCACTAATGTATAAGCAATCCGTAGGTACGCCTCGCTTCATTCGACGAGCTTTAACGAGCTTTTTACCACACATACAGTCGTTTAATATAGGTATTGATACATCCGAAAATACGCTTTTTGGAAACAATTTGCAACAAAGTGGTAAAAACTGTAATAAATTTTTATACTGCCACCGAGAAGTTGATGAGACTGAATTAAGTAATCCATAAAATCGATTCTGTTATCGATTAGATCTCAATATTACCGACACACAAAGTTTTTATCTAGTACACCACAAATCCAATTTTACGTAGTGGTCGGTGCAAATTTAAGGGGAAGTACGTAAAATCGGAAGATCAGGGGCGTCGGTAAACTTTTGTTTCGGGGGTTGGTAAATATTATTTATCTGAATTTGTTTAAAACAATATAATCTTAAGAGACAATTTACACCTAAAATTCGATTGTGTAGACAAAGGAAATCGAATGTTATACTAATGAATATGAGTGACGACTTTTAGAAAACTGTTGAAAAATCAGTTTCACTATCGCATTCATCAGCGTAAAAGACGCCGAATAGTGGAAGCTGACAAAAATTCTAGAATATTCTACTCGTGAACTAGCAAAGATACCAAAAAATAAACTTTACTATTGAATTGGGCACTAAAAATTAGATTAAACAGCGCATTTTGACAAAAATTCTAGAATGTTCTATTCGCCAATTAACAAAGATATCGAAAAATCGATTGCACCATTTAATTGGTCATCGAATAAAAGACGGAATAGCACATATTGATAAATATTCTAGAATATTCTATTTGTTAAATAGCACAAATTGTTTGTCAAAATCGTACATTAGTTTAATTTCGGTTGGACAATTAAGTGATGCAGTAGATTTTCCAATATCTTTGTTAGTTGATAAATAGAATATTCTAGAACATTTCTCAAAATGTGTTATTTTGTCTCATTTTTGGTAGCCAATACAATGGCGACGTCTGTTTTTGAATATCTTTGCTAATTGACGAATAGAATATTCCAGAACATTTGTCAAAATGTGTAATTTGACCTCTTTTTCAATAGACAATTAAATGATACAATTGATTTTTCAATATCTTTGCTAGTTGACAAATAGAACATTCTAGAATTTTTGTCAAACTGCGCTGTTTAATCTCATTTTTAATGACCAATTCAACGGTGAAGTCTGTTTTCTCAGACAGTATTACCTACGGCCCTGACTCTGGCTTGGTACATAAATTTTCACCAACACAGACAAACAACAACATATCTGTGAGAAGAGAACCCCGCTTAATCGCTGACGTCACTACGTAAAATCGGAGTACGTACCATTGGATGGCCACTGTACTAAATTGTATACATAGAACACAAAATTTTATTTTATGTTTCTGCTGCAGTGTTTTCATATATAAAAACCTTTTTTGTAAATATGTCTTATCGAGGTATTATCTACCAAACATAACAGTAATAATGATAATAGTAATATTGTTATTACTGCATTACAACAATGTTGTAAACGGAACTCGAACAAAACAGAATTTTCAATTTTCACTTTGGTTAAAAGTTAAAATTGCCACGGTTATAAATTTTTATAATATCATCTCGCAAATAAAAACCATTTCCACATTGGATATACTTACAAAATACGGTTGTTCTTACCAAATGAAATTGTAACAGATTATTAAGTTTTTCGATAGAAACGGCAGTAATTTTGTTGGTTTGGTGACGTTGATATTACCTACTGAGTGTCACAAAATTTTTTGACGACACCAAATTGAACATCCCAGCAGCTGTTTTAGACAATATAGAGAACATTGGTTATGTTACGGTGGTAACATAATGAATTATTTAAGGGGGGAGGGTGCTCCAGAACTTTCAAATTTTTTAATTTTTTATTTTGCTTTAAAAGTTAATTTGAACCTTAAGGAATATTTGAACCAACGATAACGATAACGATAAACTGCTTTTAACTCTACTTTTCAAGAACGAATTTTTTTAATAGCGTTTTTCTCCAAATAGGTTTTTTTCCGCGCCGTGGAACATAACTTAAAAAGTTATTAAAGTATTAACTTGGAATTTTGTACAGATATTCTTTAAGATATTGGTTTTTGCATATACCTAAAATTTTGCATAAATTATTACTATAAATATTGTGTATAACAATTTGTTTATAAAAACAAAGCGAAATTTTTTTCTTTTTGATTTTAAATTGTGAAAAAAAAAATTTCTCATCAGAAATAGGTATATGCAAAGCGTAATGACTTATTTTAATAAAATTTTTTTGTCCGATTGAATTCAGTTGATTACAAGAGGCTGGGCATTCCACGGCGCAAATTAAAAGAGTCAACTTGGAACAGCTGTAGCGCCGCCATTTTTTCTTTTTTTTGCATAAAAATTTATGAGTGAACACACCATAACATGTACTATACTATGTAACTTCATTTGATACAATAAATGTATCCAGTTTCTTAAAAAAAAAATTATTAAAATACCTGTGGTCTGGAGGACCCTTCCCCCTTAAGGTAAAGAAAAGCTCCCATAGGAACATAGCGGCTTACGTACAGATTGATAATCTATTTGATATTTATTTCCCAGATAAAAACTGCGGTCACAATCGTAGGCACCAATATTCGCCCTTTTTTTAAAGACACTTATTTCAAAAAATTATAATATATATAAAAAATCAATAAAAATAAATAAAAAAAATATTTTTGTATTGTTAAATAGTGGTATTAATCGTAACAGAAAATTCATCCCCATTCCCCCATCCTATCCATCCGGAGAAAAATCGCGAAAATTGACTTGTATTTTTCGACCGATCACACTGTGATGGTACCTTAAGAAGTAGAAATCATTCAAGTGTGTATGATAACAAGAGGATTTAGCAGAACTGTTCGACGGGTCATTACGAAAATTAATCGGATTCTATTCTGATACTTAAATCGACCGAAATTAAAATTTTCAAAATTGGTCAAGAATATTGTGACCTATGTAGTGTTTGGAACCAACGGAATGTACAATATTTCGGTTTTCAAAGTCAAATTCAAGAAATCCGACTGCATAAAATGCACACTAAAAAGACGGGAAATTGATACAATCAAATAATAATATATATACAGTCAGAGGCATCAGATATTTCTACTCATCTTGTTACTATATAATATATGTCTTCGATTGCTTTACTTGTTTTTCAGTTTCAATAATGAAATCTCATCGCTATGAATTCGTCATTTCTGTCATTGGATTAGGCGATCTACCTGCAATGGACCATTTTGTAATAGTCAGTGTCGTTTTTTTTAAACCTACTATTGAAATTTTTTTTTGGGCCAAAAGTTTTAGATAGTTATAAACTTGTAATTATTATTAACAAAGTAAGGGCTAATTTTAATATTAAAGTTAGAAATATTTTATCCCGAAAATTGTGAAAAACTCAAGCTACGTTACTACGAAGTCCTGACTTAATGCGTGTGTAATTTTTAGTATTAGGTATATATTGTGTTCATACAATGCTATGTCGCTCTCGAAATTAAAACAAATCTAATGACACCTCATTTATTCAAATCCATCCAGCCATTAATACCGAAAATGATATTATTTGATAGAACACAAAATTTCTCCTTTTCAGAAAAAGAATAGTTTAACCGTTTATTTCTCGAAAAACTAACTACTACTACCGTACAAAAACTCGATACTGACGCGTTAGTTGAAACTATAGAGCTGAAACCTGAGGGGGACCGCAAAATTGCAACATAAATCATCATGGATTTTGTTAAACCATTAAAACAATTTTGTGTTAAAAATTATAATGCAAATTATAAAATGATAATATTGCCTATTTAATCTGTAAATTGTATTGGCTGTAAAAAAAATATTTATCCAGATCAGTAGGTATATTACAATGTAATTATTAACCAATTTGTGTGGGCCCATAGTCATTAACGTGCAATTACATAACCTAAAAAATGAAAAAAAATTATCATAAAAGTTTATTTTAAAATTATATTGACATAAAATTTTTACCACTACAGTAAATATGTGAAAATTCGTTGTTTCGAAATGGTTATTTTTGATTTTCGGATTTCTGTTGTACTTTATACATCTAAATAGAGTGCGCATGCGTGGTGGATGTTATAATATGTGAGGTTATGAATGTTGTTAGTGTATACAATATTTTTATGTACCTATGTAAATAAATGTAATGATTCCCCGGAATATGGTACGGGTAAAAGTACGGTTTCAGGTACGGTATTACATATTTATTAGTTTTTAAATCTTCATGTAAAAACACAATTTTATACATATAATGTTTGTTTAACAATTCTATATAACAATATAACTATACCATTGTTTGAATTCAGAACAGAAAATATCTACATTATAAGGTATCAGTTTTGGAAAGGATATAGCATGATAAGTATCGGTGAATCTGTCCCGGAAGCGAATTATTTTAATAACTGTATTACCGGTATGGTAAGGCTGTAAGTAATTGATATCTACAATTTTGGCGGCCAAAACTGAGTAGTTATGGAGATAACTAAAAAAATTTAAAGAATTACAAAAATTTTTTTCTCGGTAACTACTCAACTTAGGAAAATAATTCCAAATCCACATGAAGGCAAACACTCTCAAGAATATTAGGCTTATTTATTATCGTATCAGTCCTCGTTATTAAGGATAACAACAAGGATAGTATCCGATCCAATGTTATTTTTATAGGGTTCCAATTGAGCGACCACTTCAAAAAAAAATTCAGTAACTCTGCCCTAATGCACTTAATTACTGCACCAAGTCTCATCAAAATTCAAGAGCTGCAACATGGTAAAAAAAATATTTTTTATTTCTAATCTGCTGAATCGCCCCTACAGTGGGTCCGACCCTGGAATTATATACATCAATCGAAAGTACTTTAAAAATAAACTGTTGTGTCTTATAAAGTGTTTTTTCCTATCTCCTATAGTTTTCCAGGTAATCAAGAATAATCGAAAGAGGTATATTAAGTTATATATTATCTGCCCCCGATAGAAAGTCCCAATAGTAACTGTATTGTCGTTTATGTGACATCGCAGGTACTTCATATGTATGTATAACTTCCCTAGATCAAAACAAAACCATTGTAGAAATATAATAGAAAATTGTCCAAAAATGTGGTGTAGTAGGCATTTTTAACATGTAGAATATTAAAGAATGCCTACTTTTCCTGCTATATCCTTTCATGAAAGTATTTCACAGGCTAGTGAAAATTAATTTTAGGGTTCCGTAAAAAAATCTTGAAACGGTCTTATAATTTCGTCGTTTCCGTCTGTCAGTCTGTCATTAACACCTCCATAATGGTTACCCCCACTTTGACTTTTGTGTTAGTAACTTCTGAAGATATTGGAAACCAAATTTTTATCAGTCGAGTAAAAAAAGGGGTTCCCAGTTATTTGCCAGTAGACAAAATTTTGCATCCCTTAAACACCCCTTAAAAAATTAAGCCCAAATCGCTAGGGAAAATGTTGGAGAGTGAATAAAATTTTTGTTTTTACACGGAGAGAAAAATCCTATAATTTTTGTAGAGAAAATTTCAGAAAAATTACTATGCTCCCCTATAATCCGTGCGCGATCGATGACCAAAATAAAAAATATGTGCTAGCATGGTAAAATTTAATGTGGTGCTAACACAACTTTTATCACACTCTTATGCATGTATATTATAGTTTAATTCTTGTTGTCGTACTCTTTCATTTGCGCATCTGACTCGCGACCTTATATTGGTTGCACTGTACCTGTAAAAACATGTATACAAAAATTATTGCCAACAATATATTGTAATACATTATACTAAAGATAGGTAAATAACAAAAAGATGAATTAAACGATGACATCATCCTAAGAGAGTGTAAAAGCAACTGACTACTAAGCTGCATCAAGGTGCTTGGTGGGAGCTGTCTGACAAAGTTTCTTCCACAGTCCACACCTATGGTTCGCATGTAACCCATGTAACTAACTCGCTGATTGAGGTACATTTCATTACAGCGATCCCAACAAAACCAACCTTCTTTCTGTTTTTTTTCTTTCTATTATTAGCATGTTAGCATGGAAATTTTTTTAATAAACACAATTAAAAATTATTTTAAATATTGGACCTAACCAGTTTTTAAAAATAAATTTCGCTGTAAACTACCTTTGCAAACAATACAAAAACTTTTAATTTTATTGTATACTGTGATTGTATCTGTCTCTGTCTCTGTCTTTAGCATCCCCCACCAATGCATTATTTGCTCCGATCTATATTATAAATAGTTTTCGCCAAAAAGAGCAATTTTTAGTTAAGTTTTTCACCTGATGATGGTGTAAAAGCCGAAAGTCGACTCGTGTTTTTCTGTTATTTTGCTGTGAAAAGTGACAAAGCAACGATACCATATTTAAAAATTATTTTTTTGTCGGTAATGGAACTTTTTACTGTGCTGTTTTACAAATTTTACGGAGATAATATTACGAAAAGAACATTCCATCCTTTAAATTTTTTATGATTAATTATAATCTTTATATTTTTACCTTACAGAATTTAATATGTTCGTCTTTTACACGTCGATTGTAGTGCTGAGCACAGTAATTTTTATAGGAATTTTCTCTCCGTGTAGCTATCCGATATTTTTTTATGGTACCAAATGCTAAATCCTATTTATACTAACATGGATAATTGTTCGTATTGGCTTACATTCAGCGCTCTAAAAGAAAATATCTTACTCTAAGGACGAAGGGAGGAATAAGGAATTAAATTAGTACGTAATTGATCCTCATAGTAACATTAGTAACACATGTACGACTGAAAAAAAATACACTTAAATATCAAATCTCGAAGGCTGTGAAAACCTTTACTATTGGAAGAACCCTGACTTGATGCGTGTCCTGCGCGCACTTGGCAATTTTTTATTTTAAAAATTTATTCAAATATAATAAAGTAATTTAAATCTAATTTAGTTAATAATAGTTTAATAATATACATATTATAAACATATTATTATCATTTGTACACTTGCGTGAAAAATAATTGTCACACTACTGATGAATATGACTTCAATATTACTATTATCTCCATCACTGTCACAATTATTTTTCCCTTTAGTGTACTAAACTAAAAATAGTTTGAAATCAAAAATGAAAAAAAAAAAAAACGAGGGTTTTATAGCATTATGGATAAAACTACATATTTATATGAGTCAATATGAGTTTGTATATTATTATTATTATTATAGTGAGGTTAGAATCATATTCTATGAACCGTAAACAAAATTAAAATTAATATATTATATTTTATCTGTGATAATAATAGCATATTCGTTACAGACACAGAGACATTAACCAAATGTTGTGGACTGTACATACGCTGTGTATCGAACGCATGACCGCAAGCAATAATTATAATTATTATTAAAAACATTGGCGTCAATATGATTTTTAATTGCGGGTACACGTTATTTGTATAATATTAGCTTTTTTCACCCGCATATTTATTATCAGCGGTGTACTACGAAAAAAATGATGAAAAATTGGTGTTGAGAAAAATGTGTTTTTCATATACTTTTGTGGAAAAAGAAAAATTTTTGTTATATCTCAATGAAAAATGTTTCTAAAAATCCAAAATTTTGCGCACTATACAGATAAATTTTTTTAAAAATGAGATTAGGAGATGCGTTGTAAAAAAAATCAATTTTTAAATGAATCACTCACTTGATATAACTTACAAAATCGAAGTTCAATACAGAAAACATTTTTAATGATTGCGACAATATTTTCGAGCAATTCGGACGGGACAATTCCAACCCCCTTAATACCTATATCGAAAAATATATTTTCAAACGTTGTCAATAAGTTTTTTCTGTTAATCAAAATATCGCCCCATAAAATCAGTGATATAACGCCAATGTACAAACATATTTTAGTAAAATTATATAATAGCCATATATTACGTATATATAAATTTAATATTATGTAATCATCTAAAGTGATATCTAATTTAATTGTATTGAGACAAACATATAATGCATGAGTGAGATGGCGCTACTCTTGAGGGGGCCCAGTGAGCTAGTGGGCAGTACCTACATAATATGGCTCTTGTAATATCGGAGTTCTCTTTATGACGTTTCATTTTTAAATCTCCTTTTGCCTGCATCTCTCTAAATTTTCTAACTGTGGGTCCAAAAAATCTGAAAAAATTTTGGCAAAATTATCACGTAATTGATCTTTATAGTAACACATACAGTGAATGGATGCAAAAGTGTATGAGTAACATTAACCCTAGAATTACACGTTGGTCTACGAGAAACGTTAATCATACATCGACGTCGGTTTGACGGATGGACTTTTTACGGAGAGTTTTAGAGTTTATTTGCAAAAAACATTTTTTTTACATAACAATACTACAAAAGCGAAAATTTCTTAAAATTTCTTAATATAAATATTATTTATTTTTTTAATCTTTTTATCAAAGCATATTTTCATTATAAAAATTAAAAAATAGATAAATACATCAATTGTATCATAAAACATGTGTTTCAAATAATTAATTTATGAACTATTATGAGTCAGTGGACATGTGTGACTTTACAGAATGTGAAATTTCTCAGTCATAAATATTCCTATAGATATGTAGTTATTTCCCCATTAGGCACATTTGTAAATTTTCTAAAATTTGTTAGTAATTTTTCGAATAAGATCTCAAAAAATAATAAAAATTAAAATATTTTCCACAAAATAAATTGTTAATCTTTTATTAAGTCATTCGAAATGCATTCTTTAGTTTTCGATTCAATATATTAAAATTTCAGTATTATGTCGTCTCTATAAGTCAAACAGCTGTAATCATCTTTCACATTATCATAATGATTGAATAAATTAATTACAACAATTAGAAAAATTAGGAAAATTTTTATATGTGAAGTACAAAATCTTTAAAAAAAAAGACATCGCGTAATCATACATCGACGTCCTTTTGACGGACACTATTTCAATACAAACAAAACGACAATGACTATAAACAAAATAAATACGTCTTATGTGTTATAATAACAAATAAATTAGATAACAGAAATCTCGAGGCAAGCAGGTACCGACAAGTTGTAGTATTGGAGCAGGTAGAGAAGTTCGTTCGTCGTTTTGACGTGTACGTATGATTCTAGGGTTAAAAATCTTGGAAATGTCGAAAAGTCCTAGTTACGGTACCCTACTGTGCGGCGAGTTCGACACACACTTGGTCGATTTGTAATTTTTTTATTTCTGCAGAAAAAAAAAGTGCAGCGAACCATAACCCTGACTTTATATACTGTACCTATCGGAGCCATTAGAGGTTATAAATTAGCATAAAATTTTAATGTTTTAAAATGTTTGCAGTTATTTTAATGTTATGTACATTATTACCTTTACATGAATAAAATTCTATAGATTTCCTCTATTTAACATATTTATAATATAATTATGATACTTTAAGTACCCAAGTGTACCCGTAATATACATTTTAATACATCAGTATCAGGCAACCGATTAAATGCTACCTAACAGAGACGTGGTATATAATATTTTTGCCGGGGGGCTATTGGAAATTTTTTTTGTTTTTGTTGTAAAACGGAAAAAAAATATTTTTTGTGCAAAATTTTGGATTAAAATGCATAATTTAGTTCGTCATAAGTGAGAGAAACGTGTCACATGTAATCCCAAGGGACTAAAAATACTTTTACTCCCGCTTTTAAATCAATCAGGAAACCATATTTAACTTAAATCGTGTTCCATATTGATTTTTGATCCGGAAAACAAATCACGCGAGTAGTGACTCCTCGTGTGAATTGATGTGCTCCGGCCTTGAGAGATTCTCTGGCAACAAACTAGACACTTGGAGTCGCTCGGAGTCACTCTTTAGTCCATCACAGTTATTTTTCGAACAAATACCTATACATTTTTTCAGCAAAACCCCGCAGTCGAAAATATTGTACCCTCCAGCTCTATTATGAATCACTAGCCGTACCCGCGACGTCGTTTGCGCAAAGCATTGTTATAAACTCAATGAGTAGTATGTAAGTGTAATAATTATACAGAACTTGCAAAGAATAATAATTTTTGTGTAATGCATGCACATGCTCAAAATGGTTTTTCTATTTTCCCGTGGGAATGATGAATTTTCCCGGAGTAAAAAGTATCTTAAATGTTGACCCAGATAATAGGTTATCACCACACCAAATTTCATCAAAATCCATCCAACAGTTTTTGCGTAATACGTGCACATGCACAAAATGGTTTTTTATTTTCCCGTGGGAATGAGGCATTTTCCCGGAGTAAACGGTATCTTATATGTTGCCGTAGCTAATAAGTTACCACCACACCCAATTTTATTAAAATCCGTCCAATAGTTTTTGCCTAATGTGTGCACACGTTCAAAATGGTTTTTCCATTTTCTCGTGGGAATGAGAAATTTTCTCGGAGTAAAAAGTATTTTAGATGTTGACCCAGGTAATAAGTTATCATCACACCAAATTTCATTAAAATCCGTCCAATAGTTTTTGCGTGATGCGTGAACAGACAGACAAAAATTCTAAAAATCGCTGTTTTGGTATCTACATCGATAACTATTTACAGTACCAGTACAATTTTCAAAATATATTCCATGTACAGAAATGGTCTCGTTACAATTTTATTATATGTATAGATTTTGTTTGCTATCGAATTATAATACAATAATGCTAAATAATAACAAAGTACAGGTCTAAATAGTAACATTTGTATATTTGTGTAATAGATTTACATATATTATTTTTGTTAAATATTATAACAGTTATTGTTACTGAAGATTATTTAAACAAATAAATGATAGTATTAAATTATATAACAAGTATGTATACAGACAGACAGACAGACAGACAGACGGACAGACAAACATACGAGCTTAAATTGTACAGAAGGTAATTGTATGCAATAATTAGTTGGTGGAATGAAAAAGTGTAGCGGATATTGACCACAATTTTTTTTCATATTGGATGTTTATTATGCGGCCCGGCCCATACACGGTTCAACTTGTTGTACTACCTAGTTGTACTACAAGTTGAACTGTTTGCCATACACTATTAAACTATTCATTCAACTTGTGGGCCAACTTCAGTTTTTCACAATTTTTGAAAAAGAGAACTTCGTTAAAATTATGGATAAAATTCTTGCCTTAGCAGTAATTGCAGAAAGTAATGAAAAAAGCGTGAGTAAATGAAAAAAAAAGAAAATGGAGCAAAGAGTGGTTGGGAGAAAAATTTTCTAATGAAAAACTATTTAAAAAAATTAGTGAATGTGAACCAGACGATTATAAAAATTATATGCGAATGAACGAAGAAGTTTTTAATGATATTTTAGTAAAAATAACACCTTTAAGATGCAAAGAAGATACGTTTATACGTGATGCAATTTCTGCAAAAACACACTTGGAAATTACATTAAGGTTTCTTGCAACGGGAAATTCTTTCAAAAATTTAAAATTTTCAAATGCGGTATCACCGCAAGCTATTGGAAATAACAAACAAAATCAAATATTTAAACTTTCCAGTTGTTACCGCTGTAAATATTTTGTTGATTACACTCTTTACAGCATATATGTACTGGTTTTGTTGTTCAACTACCCCACACACAGTACAACATGTTCATAGACCATTTGCTCCGCCCACGTAAAATCAAAATATTTTGATTTTACTTCAACCGTTTATGCAACCATCAAAATAGTTGTTCAACTGCCCCACACACGATTCAACATGTTGTACAACTCAACCAAGTTGTACAACATGTTGAACCGTGTATGGGCCGCATTAGGTTTGTTCCAACGAAAACTCGAATTAATTTTTGTTTTTATGAGTAAGAGCCCGCGTCTTAAAATTGTATCATCGAGTTAAATACGGACAGAGTATACTTATCGAGTTTCAATATCGTATCACTATTGAGAATTGTTACTTTTTCTTAGAAATTTTTCTACGGGAATAAAATGTTTTAAACATATTTATTTGGTTGTAGCACCATTTACTTGAGAAAATGTAATTTTTAAAAGGAAAATTTCCGCATTTTCTTTGAAGAAGGGAGTGTTTTATACTGAAAAAAAGTGTAGAAACTTCAAGACATGCCTGTGAAGATCAGGAATATCAAGTATGCCAACAATGACAAAACCTCTGAACCAATACTCAAAAATTTTTAGTGAGGTTGTTCTGTATTTTGTCCATAAAAAAAACTTATCGAAGCTATTTGTTATTTTTTTATTTAACATTTATTAAAATTTCACATATATTTGTACCTTGTTGTGTTCATTTATTTCGACATTCTACTTCATATATCGCTCTCTGTCTCTCGTACTTTTCGTAATAAGAATAAAACTTTTGATTTATATAATAAGTATGTGTATACAATTTTCTATATATGTTATATATATATTTATATTTTCTTAGGCGATTCCCACAGAACAAAGCAGTAACAAACACCACTGGTGGTGGAAATGAAAAAAAAAACATTTTGGTGACTTTACCGAAAAAAAAAAAACTTTTCAAAGTTTCCAACCGTAAATTATGTTTTAATAAAAGAACAAACAAAATTGATAATAAAATTATGAATTTTTTCCTTTTTGATATTTATGCAAAACTTTTGTTGGATTGTGCGGCTGGAAATTTTTCTTTTTTTAGTAAGAAAGTTGTAAATTTATTAAAATTACCTACTTTTTTTATTAAAAATATTTTTTATTCAAAAAATATTTTTTTATTTGTTAGTAATTGTGTTTTTAGCGAATATGTAGACTGATACACGACTCAAAAGCATGTAAATTTTTTAAATTGTTGAAGGGGTATTCTAGTCTAACTCACTCGATTTTGAGGTGATTTTATGGGCATAATAAAAAAAAAAAAAACAGTAAACATTGTTAGTATCCATTTTCAGTTTTTTATTAATATTTGAAAAGTATAGAAATGTATAAAAATTTTAAAAAAATTCAAATTTGAAATCGGTGCAGGCCGGCAAAGTGGCGACCCAAAAAAAGAAAGTGTCTCTTGCTTGACGTCATTCCAATCCTCCTCGTGATCTGAAATATAAAATTTTAGTTCATTCTTAATAGACAAGGATGTAGAACTAGTTGGAGGTAGCTAATTTGAAAAAATACATATTTTCACAAAATGGCGTCCATTTAAAAAAATCATTTTTTGCCTCCTTGTTTCAACTTTAGATATTTTTTAAAAATAGTAAAAAAAATTCCAAAAACCGCCACGTCGGACCAATTTTGATAGTATTAAGAAAGTTTGTGCCAAATTTCAACCGGTGCATTAGAACTTGAGAGATCATATCAACCGTATCGAAAAAAGTAGTTTCGGGTGATTTATATTAAAAAATTTGAATTTAACATTGAAAAGATACACAGTACACAGGGTGAAATAACCGTAACTCGGAAAATAATTTGAATTTCCGTAAATCCAGGCTTTTAGAGGCTTATTTCTAAAGGTCTAAACTTTAAAAATATGGACAAAAGAACCAAATCGATTTTTTCGAATTTCTAAACTAGAATACCCCCTTAGTAGTAGGTATGGTGACGCTTGGCAACGCACTGTCGATTGCCTGAAGTCACGTTCAAATCAAAATCTTTACAGCAGATCAGGTTAGTATCACTTTTACTTCACCCTAAATTCAGGCAATTGACAGTGCGTTGCCAAGTGTCCCCATACCGACTTTCAATACTTTTTATGTATTCGCATAAACATTTTTAAAATATTATGTAATTAAATTTTATTTTGGAACGTTTTGTAATTGTACGTTAATGTACGCCCGGTAACATGTACTTAGTCGTTCGTTCGTTTATCTCGACATGAAATATGTGTCATCGCACTTGCACGTATATTTATACAATTCATTAGGCATGTAAATTTGTTCGACCAAAGCGCTTCGACGGAATATCACTTACTAAATTAAACGATCTGGCATTGCAAGCGATATCGTCGTCATTTGTATGCTGCATATATCGTCGTCTCCGGACGACACCATTCAACCCGACACCACGTGTCCAAAAATACGGGGGACACATTTACTGGTCACTATGGTTTTGAGAATAACTATTTTTATTAAGGGGAGATTCGCCAAAAAAAAAAAACGTCAAAAATCGACCATTTTTATTATTTTTTTTTTTATACAAATAAATATTTTATTGAAAAACTAAATATGCAACATTGTTTCTACATGTCTTGAGCTTACAAAAAAAATTTTTTTGAAAAAAAAAAAAAATAAAAAAATGAGCTGAGTATATATAAAATGACTTTGAAGCCGACACTGCGAGATTTTTCCACCTTGATGGCTCCTCGCGTTCTGAAATCCACAGTGAACCAAAATCAAAAAATCAAGATTTTTCTGAAAATATACATATACAGTTATGGTATTAACTAGGATCTAAGAAAAAAATAAATACCCCTGTCGCAGCATTCTACATAACATAGCGAATTTCCGTTTATAAAAATTCATTTTTCTCGGAAACCAGTTTACATAGAATGATGGTTTAAAAACCTTTTTTATGTAATTTTTCTTCCTCTTTCCAATGGTGTAAAAGAATGTGGAAAAAACTTTGGAATAAGTGGAAATTTTGACAAAAAACTAATTTTTTCCACGAACAAAAACCATGTTCCGGGCATCGGACGTGTCTGGCTAACGAACTTGTCCAACGGTTTGCGATTTCTAACATTTTCACCAAATTTTGTAAAACTAGGGCATTTCGTTCGAGAGTTATCGTGCGGACACATATATACATTATAAATTTTAGTGAATATTATTTTCGGTTTCTAGGGACCTCAAAACAAATTTCTGCCATAGTCCCGGGCTCAAGTCGCGTCATGACAGTGGCTGTAATAGCGGGAAATTCTGGAAATTGCCGTTAAAAACCAGCGAGAAATCGCATTTTGAAAATAAATTTTCAAAAATCGCCGCTTTTTTTTTGATTATAAACAGCCGCCATGTTGAAAATATATTACGGAATCATTAGATCTTAGTTCCTGCCAAAATGACGGTATCGAGGAATAACATGTACTTTGATTTATGTCGATATCTTAAATACTTCTTGAAATACATGAGGAACCATGTCAAAAAACGTACTTTCGAGAAAGTTGCATTTAAAGTTCTTTTTTTTTTTTTTAAATTGAATCGTAGTAAAGTGCGAGCACTAAAACGCCCATAACTTTTTGATTTTTGATTTCTTTTTTAATAAAATTTTAGGAGAATATTTCTAACACCTTAAGGAACATAAATATGAAGAAAAAAAGTAGATTTATTTATTTTTATTTAGTGAATCTCCCCTTAAATTTGGTGAAAAGGTTTCAAATGTCAAGCGCGGTTGGATGAGTTCAATAGCCAGATATATATGACGCCTGATACCCGAAACTGGATATTTCGAATATTTTTTATGCAACAAAAATGAGTTTCTTTCCCTAGTAGAATACAACAACCCACATTTTTGTTGGTGAGTGTACCAATAAACGGTATCATGTGACACATTTATCGATGCATTTCAAAGTCGGTCATGTGATCATTCATTTTGAAAATTGTTGTCTAACAAAATGGAACGAACAGTCTGACAGTGTTATTTATTGTAATTTATACATAGATGGCACTAATGTCCATCGATAAATAATTAAACACATAATATTTATGAAATTGTTTTATTGTCTGCGCATAATGTTTACCCAATATCGCAATAGTCGGTTATCTGGGAAATACCAACTTTTGAGATATTCAAGTTTCAAGTTTTTTAGAATATATTTATTGTGTCTTGAGAGTTATTTAAAATCCAATTTTAAGGGGAGGTTTACTCGAGAGTCCTTAAAAATTATGTATTTTTCTAGAATTTTTTTCTCAAGAACGGAAGTAAATATCAATTTCAAATTTTGTACACATATTAATTTATTAAGTATTAAACTATACAAAAAAATTTTTTCAAGGAAAAATATAAAAAATTGTCCATTTTATAGATAGTGCAGTGTGACGATCCGAAAATCCAATGCCTTGTTGGCGGACATCCTAGCGCCGGTAATAAACCACCGAAATCCAAAAACAAAAAAGATTTATAAAATATATGAAGAGTACCGGCACCTCTACCTATAATATCAATAAATTGCTGAAAGAAAAAAAAATGGCGGATGTTTGAACTTTTGATTACGATTTTTATCTTATTTTTCGCCCTTTAAAGTAAACTTAAAATTAAAAAAAATATTGAAAGTGTATCGAACTTAGGTAAAGGTGCCGAAGAATTAAATTATCTTTAAAATAAAAAATTTAAAAAAAAGGATCCATCGAATAGTTTTTGAGTTATCGTGTCCGCCAGTTCCAAAAATGTAGTTCCGAGATATTATAAAATATATATACAGAAACGTATTTTCAAAATTTTATATTTAATACTCATTATTGCGTGAACTACGTTTTTTGAATTTTTTTTTTTATAGAAAGCTGGATTCGGTTAATGTGCAAGAATCTTATTTTTAAATTATTTTCAGTAAAGTCACTTTGGGAACATATTCTACACATAATTTGCTATCAATTTCGGCAAAAAAATCGATTTGTTTTTATCAAATCTCAAGTAAACCTTCCCTTAAATTACTTTCAGCAAAATCACTTTGGGAACATATTCTACACATAATTAGCTACCAATTTCTGCGGAAAAAAAAAATAGGTTTTTTTTTAACGACTTTCAAGTAAACCTCCCCTTAATGCAATTTTGACAGAAAACTCTTTAAACACGATATTAAAAATAATGCTATAAAAATTAAAAGAACTATTTTATTTTGTCGGCCCAAAATTGTCAAATTTTCCTAGATAACTGACTGTTGCATAAAAATATTTTGAATGGAATTACTACGATGGTAAAAATAACCCAATTTTAAAAATGGAAACCATTATTAAATTGAAATAAAACAATTTTATTCAACATAAAAATACCAAAACAAAAGTTAACAAACTTATCACAAATTATTTACTAATTAAAACCTAAAGAGAAAGAACAACTTAATAATGACAATTTCACAAATTTTACAGGACAGCAAAGATAAAGTTTGAGAGTTGGTATTCTCCTTCTATTATGACTTTTCTTGGACATCCGGGCAGTATAGTTACAACGTAATAAAATTCTACTAACATAATTAATTAAAAAATTGATTCAATAACAGTATACTAATCATAAAACGATGCATTTTGTAATAAGGTACCTAAGGTAGGGTTGCCAGAAATCCTGAATGTATAAAGAGAACAATTCAAATAAAAAAAGAGAACTTTACGAAATTATTTTTAATAAACACACTTATTACGAAAAAAATTGCACAATTATACATACAAAAAATGTTGAGCGTTAGTTTACGTTATTCCATATCTATATGTAATAAACAAAATATTTTACTTCTACAAAATACCAGTATATGGTTATAAAAACTTATAGTAGTTGTTTCGAATATTGGTTGTCCCTTTTCAAACAAGACTGTTTAAAAAAATAATGTATTCAGAAAAGGAGGAGGTTCTTAATTTTGAGATAGGGTAAAAGCCCCTATAACCGAACGCGTTCAATACTTGAACAAGAGTACAAGCCCCTATATCCGAACGCGTTCAATACTCGAACAATTTTGATATTTTATATGTTAATGAAGTTAATTCTGAAGAAAACCGATAAATATTTAACTGTTCGAGTATTGAACGCGTTCGAGTATAGAGGCTTTTACGTTGTATTTTTTTAGGCATAACTCCGACAAAAGTGCACTGATTTGGATAATTTTGAAAGCATATTCTTACGACATTGTGAAGAATCTGACCATGGACTTTAAAAATATGTCACGAAAACTCTATAATAAAATCCAGACTACTCAACAGGAAAAAATAAAAAGAAATATCAAGAAAAATAAAACCAACTTCAAAACAAACCTGACAAAAAAAGAAAAAATCTAAAAAAATTTTAAAGAAAAAAAGTAACACAATTTAACCTCCTTTAACCTAACATCGGCAATGGTATCTAAATAAAAGCTGAAAAGATTACCAGGAGCAAGGGTTCCGACTGTAAAGTTACTATTAATAACTCTCTCTCTCTCTCTAAATAATAAGAGAAATTACAGCTTTAAGTTCGATTATTAAAGGAAATTTTGTAAAAATTCTTATTTCAAAAAAGAGAACAAAAGTGAACAATTTTATATAAAAAAAGAAAAAGAAAGATCGGAATCAAAAAAGAGAACATGTTCTCTTTAAAAGAGATGTTCTGGCAACCCTAACCTAAGGCATTTAAGGCCCAGCGGGTAATAAGGCCCATTAGCTATATTTTTTACCAAGAAAAGTTCTCAAACTTATCAACAAGTTTAAAATGAACTTTCAATCATTTCAAAACCAAATAAAAAAGTGGAGCTACTCAGAGTAACAAACTCATGTCATATTTCAACAAACAAATTTAGAGGTTACATTTTCGTTCGTTGATATAAAAATTGTGCACATTGTAAGTGTTATATTAATGATTTTTAAAGATATGTTTCTTTCAAATTGTTATCAAAATTGAAATAAATTAATATTCTTTAAGTTTTACATCAATTAATTTAGTTTATTTCTAAAGTATTTATATAAAATGTACATAAGCATAAATATTGACATGTTGATAATAAGGCCCATGCAAAGTTTGTTTGGGCTTTATTACCAACACAACCTTAAATTACTATAGTTACTCTAATATAAAAATAACAAAAAGGAAAAAAGACAAAAAACTAAGTACATTTAATTTTGATATATTTGTTGCATTTGTTTAATGATGCCAGACCAGTTTTAGTTGGTTTGGTCTAATTTTTATTTTTATTCCTTAGTGTTTGGAAGTATAGCTGATAAAAAGAAGAGACCGTTGTGGTCTGAGGATCACTGGCATCAGCCTTACGCTATGTTACTCGACATGGCAATCAAAGAGAGGCTGCAAGGAGATTCAGAATTCCAAGAAGAACTCCAATATTTAATATTTATTTATTTAGACTTAATATATTCATACACCTAGCACTTGACTTATTCGAAAAATATGATAAAAAAATTAAAAATTAAAAATAATGACTTAGGTAGGTAATTTTTTTATTGTTGTTTTCAATAGTAGTCACGCAGTCAAGCGGATTCAAGAATTTTCCAAACTTTTTTGAACGTGTAAAAATAACAAAATATTTTGATATATAAGTTCAACTTATTCTTAAAGTAATTTCAAGTTCAACTTATTGTTAAAGTAATTAAAATCCCCCAATTACTTTAAAAAAAAAAAATAAATGGACTATCTCAGGCAGTTGTAATAGGTGAGCCTTATTTTCTACACCAGTCGGAAATAAGGCCCAATTGCAGACACTTTTTAGAATCAAATTTTTGACTTGTATAATTACAAATTCATTAATTTTTTTAGGAATTTTTGTCAAAAAACAAGTAAATTTTTATAATTAAGTACTATATTTTTAATATTTTATAAGATATATAAATAACAAGCATATTTTGCTTAGGTGGGCCTTAAATGCCTTAGGTACCTTACATCTACTACATTGCTAATATTTTCCTTGTTTGATTTGACATAACGAATTTCTTATTGTTACCAATGTCAACACCACGTAATAAAAAAAATCAGTTAAACTTAAACATTTATTTAAAAAACGCAATAACCTACAGAAACTAAATCATTAGAAGACGTTAAAATTTTAAAATTCGGTTATGTTGTCTAATCTGTAAAATTTTCTAAATTTTTTTTTGCTTTAATACTCGGATAAAATACAATAACCTAGTATTGTAGTAAAAATAAATTGAATTGCAACAATTAAGATTTAAATTTAAATTGCAACAATTAAAATTAAAATTTATTAGAATTGTCATACAAGGATATCAATTATATTAGCAAAAATATTAAGCTTAGAGCTTAACTGATTGTAGCATCTGAAAGATACGCTTTTCCTCTTTCGAATGGCGTAGATAACTCAAAAACGTAATTTTGCCCAGATAACCGACTATTGCAGTAATGGAGCGATGTTTAGCCAATATTGTGATGCAATTAGATATAGAACGTCATTTGTTTAAAAAGTTGAAAAACTGTGTGAAAACTTTTTTTAACCACAGAGGGAGTTATAAATTATAATATTATAATGAAAAATTACTACTAGCAGCGTAGTCTATTATAGTTTCTAGAGAGAGAGTTGATTATTTTATAATTAGTGTGACAGAGCACGCGTGTCTTTTCGTGGCGTGATATTAGCGTAACCTGGTGAAGTTTAAATAAACAAGTTTTTCATTAGGTGTTGTTTACTGCCACACCAGCTTCTAGTCGTGTTTGTTTGTCGAGATCTAATCCTCTAATGTTTTCCAAAAGTTTCTTATAGTTTTTGTCGTATATGAAAATTTATAAATAATTGTGTATAATATGATTCATAATTTTCCAAAATATGTATACTACTTATATACAGTAATAATATATTACGTCATCAACACTGGTGAAATCCCTATGGAAGCTTTTTTTTTGAAATCTTCCTATTTTTCCGCCCGGAAAACTATAAAAAATTTTGTACTTTTTATTCAAACCGCCGCCATTTTTTCAAATTTCAAAAAAAAAAACAACCTCCATAGGTACATAGCGGCTTGCGTCTGCAGATTGATAATCTATTTGATTTTTTTCTTCCAAATGAAAATTACGGTCGCAATCATGGGCACCAATATCCGCCCTTTTTTAAAGACACTTTTTTTCAAAAAATTATAATAATTATAAAAAATAAATAAAATTTTTATATTGTTAAATAATGGTATTAATCGTAAAAAAAGTTCATCCCCATTCCCCCATCCTGTCCATCCGAAAAAAATTGCGAAAATTGACTATTTTTCGGCCGATCACACTGTGATGGTACCTTAAAGTCTCAGTGGTTCACAACTGAAAAAATTACCTCCTCTGAAAACATATTTTTAAACTGAACCGTGGCTTTGATTTTTTTTGACGAGCTGGGAAATTCTTGGACCAATAGATCTAGTCCAAACTACTCACAAATGGTAAATTGGGCTCAGTCGATTTCTTTGTTTGTTTTTTATGGTCAGGGAGGGAGGCAAACCTTAAATTTAAGACGGTTTTACGGGTAGTTCTTCAGTAGTTCTACCCAAATACAACTTTTGGCTTTTGAAAGTGAGATAGAGAACTGGTTTGGATTTCTTCAACTGGGTTTTCGTAGTATTCTAGATGGACAGAAGTTAACTAGATGGAAAACTAGAGGTGGTGGATTGTTTAGAAATGCTTCTCCTACTTGATACGCCTTGTGAACTACTAGTTGAGAACTACTGGTTGAAGAACATTTTTGAAACAATTTGAAAACGTGCAACACTGAAATAATAATATAAGACGCCAAGCCCGTTGTATAGTGAACACGAATTTAACATTAAACAAACAAATAAAGCTAAGACAACATACAGGTAAAATACAGGTGACTCTCGAATAACACGACACTCTTAGATATTCTAAATACCTGAGTGTGTAATATTTTTGTCCCCGGACCGTTAAATCAACCAATTTAAACGTTTGTATAGTGACGGTTGTGTGGCGACGTAGATGGATATAGGCTACTTTTTACCATGGGGAAATAGTACGTGTAGTATCGGTGTTACATGTACACAACTACAAACATGCAATAGAAAGGAAAGTATTTAACTTATCGTAACCTAAACATCAATAACAAGGTTTATTTCATATATATACTACGTTCATAGTTTCAGAATTCAGAAAATGTAAAAACATTTAAATATAATATAGGATATACTTAAACTTGTTTTTATGCGATTTTTTTGTACGTATATATTTTCGATTAAACTTTTTTTATGGGCTGCTTTATTTTTTTTGTGCGTATTGCTTCCTAGACTACTAAAATATTGGAAGCATTGTGATCAATTTAAAAATATGAAAATATTTTTCTCTCTAAAATGGAAATTTTCACTCGTATTTCACGTTTTAGAGCTTCCAGAACAAATTTGGTTTCGCGTTTGGGTGCCCGAAAATCCCAACAAGTAGTATAACATCAGAACTATTCGATCGAAATTGCGCGATTTGGTTTCAAGATGCCACTTGATGTCGGGCCGAGAAGCAGTTAGTTGATTAATCGACTAGAATTGTCTTTCAGACAAAATTAGTCATTAGTCGAAAATATCGAGCATAGAGTAGTCGACTAATCGACTAAATTTTTAGTCGAATTCATGAATAAGGTAACCTATGTGTTTAACTCATTCAAAAACGAAGATTTTCTTTTGAATTTAATTATGGACTTTCAGTACTTTTGTTTTAAGAAAAAGACAGATATGAAATATCACAATATATTGATCACATAAAAGTGAAAAATCATACAAATAGATAATTTTTTAGTTTCCATTTTTTGAAGTCCAATAAATATAATCATTTAATCGAAGGTAAAATAGTCGACTAAAATATGACAAAATATAAACAAAATTAGTCGACTAAACTGACTAATCGATTAATCGTCTAACATCAGTAGTAGCGACTAGTAGTGATGTCGAATGATTAATCGTTTAATCAGTTTAGTCGACTAATTTGTTTACATTTAGTCATATTTTAGTCGACTATTTTATTTTCGACTAAATGATTAAAATGATTGATTTTTTTTAAACGACTAAAAACGACTAATTTAACAATTTTTCTGCATTGTTTATTGGACTTCAAAAAATGGAGACTAAAAAATTATCTATTTATATGATTTTTCACTTTTATGTGATTAATATATTGTGATATTTCATATTTTTCTTTTTCTTAAAAGAAAAATATTAAAAGCCCCTAATTAAATTCTAAAGACAACCTCGTTTTTGAAAGAAAACTTCGGTTACCTTATTCTTGAATTCGACTAAAAATTTAGTCGATTAGTCCACTAGTCTGTGCTCGATATTTTCGACTAATGACTAATTTTATCTGAAAAACAATTTTAGTCGACTAATCGACTAACTGCTTCTCGGCCCGACATCACTAGCGACTAGTGATGTCGGATGATTAATCGATTAGTCGGTTTAGTCGATTAATTTTACTTACATTCAGTTGTTTTTTAGTCGACTATTTTAACCTCAATTAAATGACTAAAATGATTAATTTTTTTTTTTAAATGACTAAAACCGACTAATTTAATAATTTTTTTTTGTATTATTTATTGGACTCTAAAAAATGGAAACTAGGAAATTATTTATTTGTATGATTTTTCCCTTTTATGAGGTTAGTAGTTACATTGTGATATCCTTCTTTATTTAAAAAAAAAAGTTAAAAGTCCATAATAAAGTTCAAAAAATCGTTTTTGAAAGAATAACATAGCTTACTCTACTCTCAAATTCGAGTAAAAATTTAGTCGATTAGTCGACTATTCTATGTTCGATATTTTCGACTAATGACTAACTTTGTCTGAAAAACAATTTTAGCCGATTAATCGACTAATTACTCCTTAGCTTGACATCAGTAGTAGCGACGGTATTACGGTAAAATTCCATTAGATGTCGATATCATAGTTACTACTACATAGTTCCATTTAGCTTCGTCCTCAACTTCCTTCGTTAGAAACACATTTTTTCATACGGTTCTTATCCGCCGCATAAAAAATGGTTACAGTGTATTCGAAAAGTATCATTATCAATAACATTAGTTTAAAACACATTAATATAATCAAGTTGTGGTTTGCTCCCAATTGTGAAATTTTCAAAAACGATCGTATGACACGTTCGCTGATCTCGTTTCGTATACTCTTTCGATATCAACCTATACTCGAAACTACTCGGTAGTAATAAACTCTTTTTAACACTTATTTAATAAAATATTAAATAACAGTTGTGTGGTTTTGAGAATCTAACCGCAACAATTTATAACTTTATTGTTATATAGAAACGTTATTTATATTAAGTGTTGATTCCGGACCAATGTACATTATTATAATTGTATAAAATAATTATAGTTAGTATAAAATATATATTATACTACTAGACAAAGCGTAAAGGCAGTTTGTAGGCATTTTTCTTGAAGCAGGTAACAGGGTGAGACGGATGAGATTTAAGGAATATAATGTATTGTCAATTTTTGAGCAAATACGACTATAATTATTGCATATGTTGCAAAAATGTTTTTTAAGAAAAAGCTTTTCTTTAAAAATGGGCTAAAAAAAATAAAATAACTTTAGAGTGAAGTTTGAAGCAATATGCAACATAATTTATAAAAGCTTGAGGCGTTATCATTAATTATTTCTGTTTTGGATATAAGTGTAGCTATTTTACTTTTCAGTACTTACCAAACTTAATTAAACGCCTCAAGATTTTATAAATTATGTTGCATATTGCTTCAAACTTCACTCAAAAGTTATTTTATTTTTTTTAGCCCATTTTTAAAGAAAAGCTTTTTCTTAAAAAACATTTTTTTTTTACTTTAATTTATTTTGTACTTTTTGGTCTGATTACAATTAATTTAAAAAAAAAAATTAAAGAAGTAATTTTTTCACCTATATTTTAATCGGTTAATTTACCCTAATCAGACATAACTATGAAAACAAAAAATTGCAATGTAAAATCAATGGACAGTATTTGACAATTCGAAATGTTAAAAAGTTTCACAGGACTAAAAATCAACAATTTTAGTTTTGAGGTGATTTAGGACAAAACTAATTATACAATATTGCATTGTCATCAAGGTTAGACAGGTATGCAAAATTTGAAACCTCTAGCTCAATTAGAACCTGCCTAAATTTTGATTCCAAGATTTGATCTAAACCAACATACTAACTAGCAAGTTAAATAAAAGCTTTTAACTAAAGCGAATACCACTTTCATTCTTTCAAAATTTTGCAGTTTCTTCACAAAAAAGTAAAATTTTATTATCAATATTATATTTTTACAATAATTATTTGAATACGTTACTACGGATACCATTGGCTATTGCATTGATTACTATCCGATCTAGAATACTATTCGGTCTGGAATACTATCCGGTCGTATCCTGGTCGTATCTGGCTGCCTCAATTATACAATTATATAATTAGCCTATAATATAATATATAATTATTTATTTAATTTTTCGTTCATTAACAGTACAAGCGTAAAAAAAACACGTATTCTTTTTTGGTAAAAACGTAAATAACTGCGAGAATTTCAGGAAATAATAAGTTTTAAAAGAAGGAATTTTCATGTTTCCAGAAAAAATATTTTGTAAACGTCTCCCTTATATAGACTTTATATATGTACGCGTCTTTTGAAATGTAAATGTAAAAGTTAAATTTAATTAAATGAAATCGGTTAAGAGCGAGTCGAGCGCGCACAATTAGGGTTCCGTATACAGTAAGATGTATGAATTGTCCTATATTGTATTGAGACATTAGTTTATTAGTGTGTCTCCTCTTAATATTTAAAATTTATTTTTTTAACAACTTTCACACTTGAAGTCTCTGCTAAGTCTATTAAAATAAAAATTTTAGCTTTAGAGGCCTAGGAGATTTCAGGAGGGGATGACCATTTCTAGCACAAACGGACATAAGAGTGATCTTATGAAGGTTCCTTATTTCCTTTTAAGGGTAAACTAGTATTTTTATGCGATTTCCATATATATGATAATACTCAAATTTTAAAATAACAAAGCATAATATTCACCCTCTTTCAAATTTTACCCCCAGTTTTATCTGAACAGCCCTCTTAGGAAGTTTGACCCTGGTTTTATATGCATGAGTCAAAAGTTCTTTGAAAATAAAGTGTTTCATTAAATTAAAATTTTTGAGTAATCAAGCAAAATTGAAACGTTTACCTAATTTTTGAGGGGTGATTTCACCCCTCAAATGAGGACCACGATGTCAATCACACTTAGGAAAACACAAGATTATAATTAGAGTATTATTGTAATAACATTAGAGATAATTCTGGTTACCATTTTGTGTCATTGAAGGATTCTATTCCTGTATTTGAAACAATCAACTATGAAACAAAAGCCAGTATCATAATAAAAGTACAGTCTAACTCCAAATAATATTACCTCCTAAAAATATCTTCTGTTATCATCATTTTATAAATTTATAATATTTTCAAAGTTAGGTTTATTTTTAACCGACTTCAAAAACGAGGAGGTTCTCAATTCAACCCGTATGTTTTTTTTTTTTTTTTTTTTTTAATGTATGTACACCGATTTCTCCCACATTTCTGGCCCAATTTGCACCGTTCTTTTTTTGGTTAGTAGACAAAGTTCTCCAGGTGGTCCCATAAAAATTTTGTTGACATTGGTTGAGTAATTTTTTAACCATCTTCAATAATATGAACAATATTAATAATTATGGCAAATTTAAAATTTGTATATTCAAAATTATTTACTTTAATATCTATAGTAACATTTTTTTTAATTTATGTTCATCGAATTATTTCAAAAATAATTTTATGTCAGTAGGGTAAAAGCCCCCTTTGTGGAACGGTATCTAATACTGGAACAGTTTTGACATTTACATATTTATTTCTCTAATTAAGTAAGGCAACTTTAAATGCGAGGTGAATTTAAATTGAAAAACAATCATTCTATTAACAATAATTTTTGTTATCTGACGTTTCTTTCAGAAATAACTTCATTAATATGTAAATGTTCATAATTAGATACCGTTCCACAAAGGGGGCTTTTACCCTACCTATTTTAGAAAATTCTTTGATAACTTGAAAAATGGATGGATTTTCATTGATTTCTTATTTTCCTAGTAATTATTACTTTAAACATTATTAATGTTTCTTTTAAAGCAAAGTCGGTGAGTGCCCAAAATTATGATTTTTGGACACTGGTATTTTGGAAACTATTCCACTCAAACGTATGAAATTTGGAATTTAATAAAAAAAATTTTAAAAACCAAATGAACATAAGCATTGTCACTAAAAGGTATGAAATAAAGGCTCTTTTAAAAAACCGACTTCAAAAAGTAAATAATAATTAATAGCACAAATTTTGAAGTCAGGCCGGGAGTAATACCTATAAAAAAAAAAATAGATCTTGAAGAATTCATGAATTTTTCTAGCACATCCAATCGCAATTTTACATACAACGCCCCGCCTGACTTCAAAATTTGGGCTATTGATTATTTTTTACTTTTTGAAATCGGTTTTTTAAAAGAGCTTTTTATTGTACAAATTATAATTTTTCAGTTTGAATCGATTTGAATTATATTTTTCTTCGGAACTCTAAAAGTATAGAACAAATTTCGACCGTGTGTCACCATTTCGTTTTATTCTATATTCGTTACTTTTCGTATATTTACGTTCATATTGTCCAAAAAAAAAAAAAAACTTTATAAATAAATTTCCAAAGATATTATGTTTTACATAATTTTGAATTACAAACATCCGCAGTGACGCAAAAAATGAAATGTTTGAATTAATTTTTGCCTAATTTAAAATTTAGATTTTCATTTTCATGTTTCGTAGTTTTCCCATAGCGAAATATTGTAATTCTTGATTGATTTAAAAAATATATGTATATATGATGAATTTTTGATTTTGACAATTCTTGAAGAATGAAAAGCGCTGTCACAGCATCCTGTCTAACATAGTGAATTTCCGGTAACAGAAATTACTTTTTCTCGAAAATTCGCTTACATACGGTAATGGTGGTTCAAAAATGTATCTTATATGATTTTTTCTATTTTTTGCCATGATAATTCTGAGCATCGGACGTGTTTGGGTGAAAAACGGATTTCCAACATTTTCATCAAATTTTACAAAAATCAAATGTTTCGTTCGAGAATTATTGAGAGTCTAGTGAATGTCATTTTTGATTTCTAGGAACCTCAAAACAAATTTCTTTCATAGTTTTAGGTTCAAATCTCGTTGTGAAAGTGGCTGTTATAACTAAATTTTCTATCCGGAAATTCGCTAAAAAAAAATTGTATGTAGGTACTTTATTCAACTTTCATTGCACTTACAATTGATGATATATTTAATTTTTCCTCCGCTCAAATTTTCTTTTTGATGTTTAATGAAAATTGAAATAAATTTTTTTTTTTTTGATTTAATAAGTAATTAATTTACCTTTTTCTCCATTTTCCTTTTTAGAAACAAAAACGTAAAAGTAATTAAGAAATATCTAAGAAAAGAAAGTCAGTTTTTTTTTGGGGGGTGGGGGTTCCGGAGAAAAATCGTCAAGCGGCCAAAAAATTTTGGCTTAAGTACTGGGGATGAAAATTTTTTGCGTAGCACATCGTGTTTGAATATCGAAAGAATAAGCTCATAAAATGAAATTCAGGTTCCTTATACCATTTTCTCATTTTAAAATCCCGTTTGCAAATTATTGAGCTTCAAAGTGAAGTTTTTCACCCTATCCCGTTTAACTCTTCATCACTCTTAACGAAAATATCATTCGTTAAGATATTAAGGGATCATATTAGCACGTAATTGACCCGAATAGTAACAATAGTAACAGTAATACTACTTATCTATTTTGTTTATACGAATGCAGTAAAAAATTCTAGCTACCTACTGAGGTACCCTGACGTAATGCGTATTCGGCACGCACTTGGTTGAATTTTTTTCCTATTATTAGATTTTCAAAAAGCACTTTTAAGATAAAAAGTGAAATTTGTGTAATATTTAAAATCCGGTCCTGTATTGATATAAATTGCAATTAAGAATTAAGTTTTTTATTAAGGTAATTTATTACATTTAGGTAATGCACGAAGTATTTTAAGTATTTAAAGCATAAGTAGTATTAAAACTGAACCCGTGTTCTTCTGTAATACATAATATGAAGAAAGTAAAACTAATTGTAAGCCTGAAATATTATTATAAAATATATTTTGAACTGGAGTCACGAAATTATATCCTGCGTATTAACATTAAAAATAAATTTTAATTTAACTTTCATATGCATTTATTATTTATAACTAAGATTATTATGTATACATATTTTAATATTATGTAATTCTTTTGCCTTCTTATGTTGATTGTATGGTTTGTTCCAACAAGCAATGAAATCTTCGAAGTTCAAGTTAATCCAATCATTTTTAAAAGTCAAATCAAATGTGTGGCAGTGTTTTAATTCAGGGGTTCTCAACCTTTCAGACTCTGAGCCCCCCTTCATACTTTGGTGTGAGGTCACGCCTCCCTTTACGGATTAAGTTAATTTAGACTTATATATGATCAATTTACTTACATTATGTTTGAGTAAAATGACTTTGAACTTAGGCTAGACATACTCTGGTAAGGAATATAAAATTATATTTCTTGAAATACAAATTTTTATTACACAAAATCACAAGTCAGCTAGTTTCTCACGCCTCGCCGGACGCTCACTTACATTTTATTGAGTTAATAGCTATAAAGAAATTTCAATGGTTGCGTCTTTGTGTCCAGCATCAAATTCAAATTTTTGTTGTTGTAAATATACATGCAAAAACAACTGTTTCAAAAACTACAAACTTATTTAATTTTTTTTAATTTGTTGACACCTCCACTTGAATTCTTCCGCGCCCCCAGGGGGGCGCGCCCCCCGGGTTGAGAACCGCTGCTTTAATTGATTGTTAAAGTTTTCAAAAGATGTTTCTGTTCTGCTAGCTAGGACAATTTGTGGACCAACAATTTGCCGACAAATCTCATAGCGATATTGTTAGAGCAGCGGTTTCAAAAAATGTGAACGATGCCAGATCGCCACAAAATCTTTTTCAAGTAATTTTTGCCTCAGAAACACTAATAAATCTGACTATATTTAAGGTGGAGTTGGTCGTTAAAACGATTTTTTCAAAGGATTTTAACGAAACTTTTCTAGATATTTATTTAATTCAATACCAATAATACGAGCCCTTACCGAAGAGAAACTGACCACCCCAATTTTGAGGAAAACGATTTCAAAGTTTTGTAATTTTAACACGGACTCTTATGGGAAAACTGTAATTTTTTTGAATAAAATGAAAACGTGTCAAAGGAATTTGATAAAAAATTAATATGTTAAATACAAACCATATTTAATAAGAAATAAAAACTATTCACTACGCCGTTTTTGAAATACAATTTATAAACATCATTTTACACCGTTTTTACAATGCTTTATCAACAATGCTTTTATATTGCTACAACATAAGCGCACGGAAATTAAAAAAAAAAACAAGTGGTATACAGATATAATAACTGAAGAATATTGGATACATTACTTAATTTTTGATAAAAGAAAATTTTTTTCACTGAGATTGACCATTTTTTTGTTGAAAAATATCAAATTTTATATGCAATCTATCTCGTTTTCACACAGATTTTATATATCAGTGGTGTTCAAACATTTTTACTATTTCATATGCAAGTTACTTTTCTATTATAGCTTATTCAGCAATCTACTTTTACATAAATCAGAATTTCAGCTACCACATGTGAAAAAAGTAATATCAGAAACTTATAAGCAGCTTCAAATTTCATGTTTCCAGCATCAATAATATGGTTTTTGGAGCATTTAAAAAAAATCTATTTGGTGCATATCTGTTGAAACGAAAACTAAATATAATATTTGCTGGAACAAACCTTATAATTTTAACTATACCCTGTTTCAATAAAAATGGGACAGCTTTCAAAAAATTCTTCAAACGCAAAAAAAAGTTTAATTCGTATATCAGTATCGAAGAGTACTGAAGAAAATTTAGTGCCTGCAGTAATTTAATGCCTGATGCCAATATAAAAATCAATAACTCTACACATAAATTACATATAAATACAGGCAATTTGGCCCCTGTGATTGAAATATGTCGACCACCGACTAATACCCACACCCCTTCACACCCTTCTTTTACCCTCTCTTTCTTCGGTTGATTTTCTTACATCGAATTTATTGCAAGTTGTATGTTATCCTTGTTTCTTAAACGTTTTATTTCTTTTTAACGCCCTTATTCCCGTATGATGTTGATGCGGTATTAAAAGGCAAATATTATTTTCGAATATATTACATAAAATAAAAAAATTCACCCCCTACATATATGTATAAGAGAGTTAATGATGTTTTTATAGATAACCTTTTTTCTCGGCAAGGATTTATGTAAACGTATATTCGACTATAAAAATATTATTAAGAATTTTTGATGAAGGAACCTTCAGATGTATTTTGCATACAGTGATTTTAGTTGAAAAAACAAGTCGTCAAGTGTGTGTTGTACTCGCGTAAATAATGTTCCGTACAATCAGTTGTTTTAATGGAATTGATGTGATAACATATGAGAAAATATATACCGTAAAACCGTCTAGACCCGGACACTTTTTTACATTTTTTTGGTTAATTTTATATTTATATATGTTTCCGTCATAGATATCACCAATAAAAGTCTAACCATTAGAAAGAGTGTATATTATTTGTTATATCCCTGACCCATTTGTTTCATTATAAGTAAAAATAAATAAAAAATAATTAGTAAGTGTCCGGGTCTATACCCTAAATCAGTCTTGACCCGGACACTTACTTAAATAATGTAGTAACATGCAAACTAATCTCTCCCGTCGGGGTTAGGACAGTGTTTTATATCGTCTGATGTCTGAACCTGTCAAAGGCTTCAAAACATTTTGTGGGAAGGGAGAGTGGTCAATGCATAGTATGCCTCTCTATGAAGTAAACATGCGATATGCATATGACACCAGAAGGAGGCATAAACCGCGTAATTCTGGCGGGAGCATAACGTATGGATAGTGGAAGTTACAGCCAGTGCGAATCGCGGCCATAGTGTAATAAACTGATGTGTCCGGGTCTAAACGGATATATGTATATAGCATGTATTTTTTTATATACTACTCAAAACAAAATAAGGGCCACTCATGTTTTGCTGCATAAGTTTATTTTTATATAAGTTACAGTATAAGGTATGCTTGCATTTAATTAAGGAACTAATTTTTTACTAAATAAAATTAATTTTAATAAGATTAAATAAAAAATTAATCCATAATTACATTTTTTTAGGATTTTATCATTTTTATAGTCATTTTTACAGTCATCAACAAACGTTCACGCTTTGAGTAAAAGCACACATTATGCAACTTTTCGGTGATTTAATATCGAGTATGCCCTCCCTTTTTTAAAACACATTCTTAAAGCCTACTCGGCATGCTTTCAATAAGATGCCTAACGGTTTCATCAGGAATCTCCTCCCAACGTCTTCTCAAGACATCAATCAGTTGTTGTTGGGTGTGCACATCCTTTCCGGCTACTCTGACTCGCCGTTTTAATTGATTCCAAAGATGTTCTATTGGGTTCAAGTCAGGGCTATTTGCAGGCCACGGTAAAACCTGTATATTAGCCTCCCTAAGGACAGTTGTCGTCGCTCGAGCGGTATGCGCTCGGGCATTATCCTGCATCAGGATAAATCCGTCGGCCGCTCGTTGTGCAAAGGGGATCACATGGGGTCTGACAACCTGTTCGATGTAACTTTGAGTCGTTACAGTACCCTCGTTCAGGAAAACAAGCTCAGTTTTGCCTTGCAAACTAATTCCACCCCAGACCATGACATTAGGACCGCCAAATCTGTCGCGTTCATGAATGTGACGATCCGAAAACCTTTCCCCACTTTTTCTCCACACTCTTACACGTCGATCATCACTAAAAAACTTCACCTTGCACTCATCCGTGAAGAGTACGTGACGCCATTCCTCCAAGCCCCATTCAAGGTGTTCACGTGCAAATCTTAAACGGTTTGCACGATGCGCTCCGGTCAGTTTGGTACGGATTACTGGTCTTCTTGAACGTTGTTGGTCTTCATGCAAACGATTTCATATGGTCTGATTACTGACAACAGTACCAGTAGATCGATGTAAGCGATTTTGCCAGAGTACCTGCGGTAACAGTCGGCTCACGTCGTGCACACAGTCGAATGTAATGGTCTTCACGGGCAGTGGTAGCACGAACTCTTCCTGAGCCGCGGCGCCGGGTTACACTACCGGTCTGCTAATACCGATTCCAAACATTTTGAATAGCCCTTCGTGAACAACCCAACTGCAGAGCCACGGAACGTTGAGATGGACCACTCTCAATCATCGTTACGGCTTTGGTAGCAGTAGCTTCGTCCATATGGTGTCGAATTCTCGGCATTGTAGAAATAAATGATTGAATAACACGCCAAACTTCAAAAAACAACCTCAGCAATCAATAATCCAGCGCAAACTAATTTAAAATCAAATTCAAAAAAATAAGTAAAACTAATCACTTGACGCTATGCGAGACAAAAAAACGTTTAAATCTTCCCCTCAACAATAATATCACTTAAACCTAACTGTTATCATTTACTCAACCACTTAATATCATAACAACAGTCATTTAGAAAAGTTATTTTGACGTGGATCGACATAAATCAGCTTTAAAATACAAACTTTTAAGTGGCCCTTATTTTGTTTTGAGGAGTATATATACATCGAATATAATTTCAAACATTATTAAATGATGCGAATTACGTGTCTAAGTTAGACACACATTTTATTTCTTTGAAAAACTGGAGGATAGCAATCCTGTAAAATGAGATAGTAAAAATTGAAATCCGTAGTTTTTATTGGTACAGCTGTTTAGAGATGTTTTTCTCTCTCGAATGACGTCAAGAAGAAATGTTTATTGTTGCAGATTAATGTAGAAATTATTTACTTTGAAGACTGGTGCAAAGTGTCCGGGTCTAGACGTTTTTACGGTAGAGAAAATATTTTTTCCAATGAATAAATTTTATTTGTAAAATAAACTGTAATTCTCGATTTCAAAACGATCCTATCTTTATTTTAGCTTATTTATGCTTACCAGAAAGAAGGCGAGATATCTTTGGAATGTTCAACCCACTCTGCCTATTTTTCTTTCTGTAATTTTTAGTCAGAATATTTTTTGTATGTTATTGCCGATTTCTTTGAATATAAAATTTCTTTCAATGCAGAAATTGTAATATATTTTTCGTGTACAGCTAAATTCTCTTTTATGCGGTCCTTTTTTGTGCGATTTGTAAAAAATGGCCATTAAAATGCATAATGTGAATCAAAATCACGAGACAGTAAGAAACTTAAACACTTACTATAATAACTTTCTTTGATAAAAATAATTTTTAACGGCTTTTAAGCATTTAATCAATACATTGCATAAGAACATAAGTTATTGCATCATTTAATTTTGTTAAAAACGTATTTTTCAAAATTTTCATAATATTATAAAATTGAAATAAAATGTTTCTACGTGTAAATTAATGCTTTATCTTGTTTATAGAAGCAACTTCTAAGGAAATTTCTAAGTTTTGAGCATTTTGAGTGATGCTTTTCGATGAAACTTTTTTTATGCGTTCCCGACCAACCGCACAAAAAAAGTTTTTTGTACAATCTGGATCGGAATATACTTTTTATAGCTATTTATGATATTTTTGAATATATTTTTTTTGTGCGATTTTTTTATGCGGTCCCTATCCACCGCAAAAAAAAGTTCAGCTGTATAGATTTATCAATTATTACTTCTTTCTTTTCTAATTTCTAGAACTAGTTTCTAGTTTTTTTTTTTTTTTTTTTTTTTTTTTTTTTTAATTATCAAAATACCCGTTTATCATACATTTAACAATATCTTAATCCTCATTCTTGAGATCCTGATAATTTTCGTTCAGTCTACACTTCATTCTTAATAATAAAGAATTTTGATAAGGATCGCGGAAAACAATTTTTGAATCTTACCTCTCCCATTCGAAAAATTGATGCCTCAGTAAACTTTCCTTTGGCTCCTTACACCGATATTCTTGGAAAAATTTGTCCCACATTTCGGATTAGGTACCTTCAAGAATTAGCCTCCAGAATCAAAACGCAACTTCATTTCTACTATTGGGCTACTACACTTTATCTTTGTGCTAAATTTTTAATTTTTTTACGTCCAGAATAGTTCCATAAAAAATCGTCTTGAATCCATAAATGTCCCCTGTTTCAATTTTGGTATGAAACTCAACGATAATTTTTTAACATAAACAAACGTTGGTGAAGCGTGTCAAAAGAACACATTATCTGAGGAAATGAATTCCAATTTAAAATGGCTTTATTTTTTGTATAACTTTTGTATATTTACTCGGTTAAAATAATTTTATGTTTACGAAATGAAATTTGCAATTTACAGACGTCGAAATAAGTACTCAAAACACATACATACATGTGACTTTGTTGACACTGTTTGTATTATTTTATTGTTACAGCAAAGCAAATAATGCTATTATTACTAGTGCTGGGACATTTGCTTCGTTTGCTTCGGTTGTGTACTTTTTTTATAATAATTGCAAAGCATAGTCGACGCCACTTAAAGTGGATTTATTGTAAATAAACATATAATGTTCGATATCGAAAGTTTTCAATTGGAATATTCGTAATGTCCACGATAAAAAATACTTTATATTTTTAAGGTTCCGATTAGTTTTGTCAAATCTCTCGTAATTTCTACATCTTTCCGTCTATGAACATAAAATTTTGTATGCTATAAGTGTAGATCTCAGTTAATACAGAACATAATTTTTTTTTAAATTTCTTGAAGAACTTTCCGGTTTTGGAAAGAAAGAATGAAACATTTTTTTTAATAGTGATTTTTGGGACTTTTTTTTAAAGAAAACTACTGTATGGAATATTTTAATATTTTAAGGATATATTCGTTGATATATAATAAATTCATAATAAAATTTTTGGATCAAAAAATTGAAAATTCAGTGAATTAATCGCGATCTCCCAAGGCTCCAAAAAAAAAAATTCCCCCACTACTGCAGTGATAGCGACCTTCACAGTGCCCCGAAATCCAAAAAAAAAAAACCGAATAGCCTATTAAACTAGAAGGTATTTGCCCGTGCCATAAACCTCAGTCGAAAAAAAAGTTGAAATTTAACAAAATGGCGGAGTTTTTAAAAAAAAGTTTCAAATTTTGCGCGAGAATTTGATGGTTTTTGGTCTGCAAAAATTACATTTTTTATTCGATCGGAAAACTGAAGGTTCATGGCACGAAGAAACATATAGAAAAGCAGCTGCAATAAGAATCAAATCGATCGGATGATTTGTCTTCGAGTTATAACTGCAGCAAATTTGAAAAATGTAGTTTTTCTTTATCTTACCTTTTAGTTCTAATCACTGAGAATTTTTACTAAAATTACTTACGATATACTCATTATAGCGGTCATAGTAAAATTAGATGAGTCGTTTAAATGTGCCAGGGTTTAGTTTCTCCACAACATGTGACTGACAGCCACGTCTAGAAATTGCTGAACTATCAACATCTTCATACATTTCTCAATATCTCAATGTTAACATTGAAAATCAGAATCTGCTTTTCGGATGGCTGTAACTTAAAAACTATTTGAGATATGCACTTGAAAATTTAGTATGTTATTTTTAAAGGTGTAGAGTATCGAGACATGCAAAAAACATTTTCCCAATTTTCTCAGAATGTCACACTATTGGCTGTCCCTTAAGGGGACATCAGTTTTTTTCAGGGTATTAGTGAATAAGTGCGAAAGATTTTAACAGGTGATTGTTGAGGTTCTTTTATGTAAAAAAGTTCATATAGATTCAGGTTCGAGAACGCTTAATTTCCAAGATAGGTACAGAGTAGATGGGCCCATACCGGTTTTATGGTAGGAACAATAACTGGAAATGAGCGACATAATGTTAAGACGTCATTTTTGTCAACAACTTATGGGAATTTGAAAAAAACATTCAGACAGCCACGTCTGGAAATTCCCGAACTATCAACATCTTCAACATACATTTCTCAATATCTCAATGTTAACAATAAAAATCAGAATCTGCTCTTCGAATGGCTGTAACTTAAAAACTATTTGAGATATGCACTTGAAAATTTAGTATGTCATTTTTAAAGGTACGGACTATCAAAACAAGCAATTTGCCACTTTTTTCAAAATGTCACACTAGTGGTCCCCCTTAAATGTTTTTTTAATATTTTATCTCAAACTCTGTGAAAGTCTCTGATTATTGAGGAACCCTGGCTTAATGCGTGTTTAACATGCGCTTGACGACGTTTTTTTTTTTAATATGCTAAAAATTAAGTTGTACCTACTTATAATTTTGTTTGTTTTGTAAAGACCAATTTATTTAACGTAAACTATACGAGTACAATTCATAAGTTATTGAACTTTAGTTGTATTTACGGCATTAAAAATAGTTTATTGCAGTGTATGCCTGGCTGCCAAGGGAGTGTATTTTCAGTCGTCAGCTTAACATCATCATCAACTTAGCGTCACATCAACTTGACACAACACTCGTTTTGAATGTTACGTGTGTTACGTCGTGTGTACTGAGAGTGTGATATAGACACAATTTTCTGTTTCGTCTTTCATCATCAACCAATTAGAATTTTTTTCCTATGAGCACAATTTCAAGTACACACATTTGTAGTTGCTCTAGTTGCTTTTGTAAAAATCATAATTCAAAAGACTACTTGTATGTAAAATATCCGTATACTTATGTATAATGATGATTTATTGGTATTTCTATAGTACACACAGTAGATATTTTCAAGTAATTTTGTCTATGTAAATTAAAAATCACAAAGTGATTGAAAAAATTATCCGGATCGGCCGGGAATCGAACGCATTATCTCCTGGTATCTAGCCAGGTGTGCTATCCATTACACCATTGATCCTTTGTTCGACTGGCACCCGATACAGGCAACATTCAATCACTTACGTGTATGTAATATGTGTAAATCGAGAAGCAGTTACAATTTACGAGTGCTTGTGAAACACTACTACGTATGACAGACTTTCGTCTGTATTTAAACACACGCAGTATTCATATGTTCACTTATCGTTCAACTCAGAATCGAACCCAGGATCTCCTGGTAACTAGCCAGGTGTGCTATCCATTACACCATCGATCCTTTGCGCGACAGGCGCCCGATACAGACAACATTCAATAATGCGAGAAGCAGTTACAATTTTTCAATTTCAAATATTATCGAGTGCTTGTGAAACACTATTACGTATGACAGACTTTTGTCTGCATTTCAATACACGTAGTGTTCATATGTTCACTTATCGTTCAGCGAAACTGAAACTTTAAGCACTCGATTTCCTTGGTTAACATGACCAAAAACCACATATGTAAATTAAAAATCACAAAGTGATTGAAAAAATTATCCGGATCGGCCGGGAATCGAACCCAGAATCCCCTGGTAACTAGCCAGCTGTGCTATCCATTACACCATCGATCCTTTGCTCGATAGGCTCGATAATATTTGAAATTGAAAAATTGTAACTGCTTCTCGCATTACAGAGAGTACATACACATAAGTAATTGAATGTTGTCTGTATCGGGCGCCTGTCGAGCAAAGGATCGATGGTGTAGTGAATAGCACACCTGGCTAGTTACCAGGAGATCCTGGGTTCGATTCCCGGCCGATCCGGATAATTTTTTCAAACACTTTGTGATTCTTAATTTACATATGCGGTTTTTGGTCATGTTAACCAAGGAAGTCGAGTGCTTAAAGTTGCAGTTTAGCTGAACGGTAAGTGTGTTTAAATGCAGACAAAAGTCTGTCATACGTAGTAGTGTTTCACAAGCATTCGATAATATTTGAAATTAAAAAAAAAGTAGTTTGACAGACTTTGTCACCAAATACATAATTCCAGTTTTATACTAGAAAAAAAGTCGTTACCTATAACTCCCGTCCCCTCTGCTCCGTTCAGAAAAATAGTAGGTGTGCTTAAGACCATACGACTGAAGCGAAAACTTTTATGACCACGTCGTTACTGATTCGAAGTAACATAAATATATTCTATCGATATGATTTAATTTGAACGAATTGTGGTTATGATGCGCGTGTGAAGTTAATAATTAAAATGTTGAAAAAAACTGCGTTCAAGATTAAATACAGAACCGAACCCATAAAAAAATCAAAGTATGTCTTAATAGTTTATTACATAACTCATTTGAAGTATCCGTATTTTTATTTTTTATTTTTTGGCCATTTTGGCCAGTTAAATGTGATACAAAATTCAATTGTTTTAAAGTCTATTATGAATAATTTTTTTGGGGGCAGACTTGTTAAATTTTACTAGTGTGAAAAGGATAGAAATTAATTGATAGGTAATAATAACGAAAGCAGAGTACAATTATTTTTATCTAAATTCTAGTCGATAGAAACATTATACTCCTAAGAATGCGTTTGGTATGTAAAATACATGTTTATTATTATTATTAAGGAACAAAAATCATTAAAAAAATAATAATTCTCGGTAGTGAAATACTATTGGACTCATGACATCAAGAATGTTGTGAATAAATTAAATGATTTGAATCCTTACAAATTTCCTTAGAGCCAAAGGCATTACCGTTTTCATTACACTCCCACCCAGAGTTACCCTCACTGTCGAAATTTTCACTTCAAGAAAGCATTTAGTTATTGGTGAAAAATTGATAAAAGTTCTCAAAAATTTTCACCGAATAAATCTTTCGAATATTAATTATTATTATTTAAATACTTACAGACAAATTTCAGATCCAAAGACAAATTGTTGATTGACCGTATACTATAATAGCACCAACTTGTCAGTTTTGACGGAAAATTAGTTTGATTTTACTCAAGAGGAAAAGAGGTGTTATTTTGAATTCAGTAATATGAAAAATTGTTTTTAAATACGTTATATAGACAATTTGTTAACACAACTGACATGTCACCTGCCTAAAACAGATCATTGATTTACATAAATATTTCCAACCAAAGATTCATTTACAGAATCCTATTCATGTAATTCAGACTAAAATTAATTTGACAATAAAATAATTTAGTAAATAAAAGTATTGTTTACGTAAATTACACTTATCTAAACAAATGTAGACATGTTTGTTAATTGTATATTTGTATGTTTTTACTGTATATACCTGAACAGGAGCGCAACAACTACAAATCTGAAGGGGGCGGGGCGTTCCGACAAAAATTTTGATAACTCAAATTTTTGATAACACAATTCACCGATAACATTGGAAAATGTTATCGGAAATGTCGTCTCAAAAAATTCAATTTTCAAATAAAAAATTTCAGTAGTAGACCACTCAAAGGATATAGCAAGACAAGCATAGTAAATCTGCCCCGGAAGCGAATTATTTTAATAACTATATTACCGGTATGGTAAGGCTGTAAGTAATTGATATCTACAATTTTGGTGGCCATTATGGAGATAACTAAAAAAATTTAAAAAATTACAAAAATTTTTTTCTTGGTAACTACTCAACTTAGGAAAATAATTCCAAATTCACATGAAGGCAAACACTCTCAACAATATTAGACATATTTATTATCGTATCAATCCTAGTTATTAAGGATAATAACAAAGATAGTGTCCGATCCAATGTTATTTTTATAGGGTTCCAATTGAGCGACCACTTCAAAAAAAATTTAGTAACTGTGCCCTAGTGCACTTAATGACTGCACCAAGTCTCATCAAAATTCAAGGGCTGCAACATGGTAAAAAAATTTTTTTTTTTCATTTCTAATCTGCTGAATCTCGCCTTCAGTGGATGCGACCCTGGAATTATATACATCAATCGAACGTACTTTAAAAATAAAGTGTTGTGTCTCATAAAGTGTTTTTTCCTATCTCCTATAGTTTTCGAGATAATCAAGAACAATCGAAAGAGGTATATTAAGTTATAGGTTATCTGCCCCTGATAGAAAGTCCCAGTAGTAACTGTATTGTCGTTTATGTGACACTGCAGGTACTTCAAATGTATAACTTCCCTAGATCAAAACAAAACCATTGTAGAAATATAATTGAAAATTGTCAAAAAATGTGGTGTAGTCATTCTTTAATATTCTACATGTTAAAAATGCCTACTACACCACATTTTTTGACAATTTTCAATTATATTTCTACAATGGTTTTGTTTTGATCTAGGGAAGTTATACATTTGAAGTACCTGCAGTGTCACATAAACGAAGGAAAATTTAGGTAATTTTATGAGGGGTCCACGTAAATTTTTTTTGGGGGGGGCGGGGTCCGGACCCCGTGAACCCCCTCGGTTGTTGCGCCTCTGTACTTAAAGACACATATTATGTTTTACGTATTTGTGCACTGTTTTGTTATCTTATCAACGCGTTTACAGCAGACTAAAGTGAGATCTTATTATAAAATTAATTATTTAAAATTAAATTTTACTGTTAACTACATATCACACATATATGTATGTAGGTTAGATACTCCCGGTTTTTTGATATTACCAGGTGTTTCAAAAGTGTAATCACAGTAAATTACAAATTAAAGCTATAAATACTCATTTTGAAATGTTTAAAAAGTCAAAATACGAAATTTAAAGCTTTTCGATTGTATTTTTAAAATTTTCGATAAGATGAGCCCAAAGCATGCTGGGAAATTCAATTTTAGTTAATAAATTTATTTTTTTTGTTGACATTTTACTATTTTCGTATAGGAAAAATGCAAAACTCAAAACGAAAATTAAGTAGATTTTCACAAAAATTGAATTAAAAGTAAAATTTTTTACCATGTTGACCTCACTCGGTATATTAAATTTTTTGGAGCTTTAAAAAATTAGTACTGGCTGAATATTTTTTTAAACCTTTCTTTCCAGCTTTGATAAAATCAGGGACGTAGAATTGTGCGGAGACTTGAAGAAATTTGGAAATTTTCAACGAGGTTTTGGAAATTATCAAATCAAAGTTTATTTTATTTTATTAAAATTACGGTAATTTAGGTATGAATTTGTCATTTCTGCTATAAGAATGACACAATTCCTCTTAGAAATATGACTGATTTGATAGAAGACTTTTTTGTAGTCGTCTTAAGTACTTAATTTTAACAAAAATGAAAAATTTACTTCAAAAACTTTTAATGACATTTTAGTAAAAATAACACCTTTAAGAAGCAAAGAAATTACATGAAGGTTTCTTGCAACGGGAAATTCTTTCAAAAATTTAAAATTTTCAAATGCGGTATCACCGCAAGCTATTGGAAATAACAAACAAAATCAAATATTTAAACTTTCCAATTGTTAGCGCTGTAAATATTTTGTTGATTACACTCTTTACAGCATATATGTACTGGTTTTGTTGTTCAACTACCCCACACACAGTACAACATGTTCATAGACCATTTGCTCCGCCCACGTAAAATCAAAATATTTTGATTTTACTTCAACCGTTTATGCAACCATCAAAATAGTTGACCAACTGCCCCACACACGATTCAACATGTTGTACAACTCAACCAAGTTGTACAACATGTTAAACCGTGTATGGGTCGCATAGGAGCACGTTAATTGTATAAAACGAAACTAACAAGAGCTCTTTAAAATATTTATGGTGTTGAAATTATCAAAATGTTATCTCTTCAATGCTGTACTTCCCAACCACCAACAACCAATAGGTAAGTTAATTCCGACTGCAAGCACCCCTTCCTACATACACACCCCTTATTATTACGCATAACACAATCAACGACTACTAAATTAATGTAAAATATAAATAATAGATGGCACAACAGCGGTGGGGGAACGCAAGCAAAAGAGGCATTAATTAACAGAATACCAATGAATAATTCGAATTACAGTATATTTAATAAGTTATATGGATGACGGCGTGTATACGTTAAGATTTATTTACAAGACTAAAGTGTGTTTTGTGATATTTCGAACGTTTTGAAAAGAGTTCAAATTTTATATAACACATACAACATACTTGTTGTAGCTTTTCTTAATTAATTTCCATGCAAGATAATTGCGTGCTTGTTTAATCATAATTGAAATGAACGTGAATGTAGGAAGTTGTGAGAATTATTTTAAAATATATTTTCTTGGAAATTTGACGGCTTACTGGAATAGGTACTAGAATATTTTATACACTTAAAAATATTTGAAAAAAAAAAAAAATACGTTGCCACTAAGGAATGACAGATTATCCAATCTTTAAAGTGATTTTGTGCTTAGGGGAAATCCACTAAAAAAAAAATCGATTTATTTTTCTTCATAATTATGTTTATTAAGATGTTAGAAATATTCTCCTAAAATTTTATTTTTAAAAAAAAAAAACTAAAAAATCAAAAAGTTATGGGCAGTTTAGTGCATACACTTTCCTATAATTTAAATACCCCTGTCGCAGCATCTGCATAACATAGCGAATTTCCAAATCTTGGGCACTGGCGGATCTCATCTAAGACCTGTACCTATTTAAAATAGTTTAGCTTTCTAAGAGTAAAAGAATTTTTAAAATCGGTTGGGTAATTAGTTTTGGTATTTTTGGGGACCCAAGAACCCGAACGAATTTTGTGCAGCATAGTTGTATCCATCTAAAATAATTTAGTTCTCTAGCAGTGAGAAATTTTTTAGCATCGGTTCGATTACTGGCGTTTTCGGATCTGCAAGATCCCGGTGGACCTCATTAAAAAATCAGCTCGATATATACATTCAAAACCCGTTGTGTAGCATTCTACGCCGCATTTGCATCCGCAGGACAGTTGTGGATCTCAGATAACACAACCTGTACCTATCTAAAATAGTTTACCTTGGTAATAGTAAAAAGGTTTCAAAATCGGTCAGTTATTTTATTTTTGACACTTTTAGGTCCTACTGACAATTCAGACCTTACATAACGTAATCTATATGTATCTAAAATAGCTTAGCTCCCCAACAGTGAAAAAATTTTCAAAATCGGTCGGCTAGTTTATTTTTGACGCTTTTGGATCCGATGGACCCTGGCAGACTTTACATAACGTAATCTATATTTATCTAAAATAGTTTAGCTCTGTAAGAGTGAAAAAATTTTCAAAATCGGTCGGTTAGTTTATTTTTACCACTTTTGGGTCCCATGGACCCTGGCGGACCCTAAATAACGTAATGTATGTCTATCTAAAATAGTTAGTTCCCCAACAGTGAAAAAATTTTCAAAATCGGTCGGTTAGTTTATTTTTGACACTTTTGGACCCATGGACCCTGGCAGACCTTACATAACGTAATCTATATTTATCTAAAATAGTTTAGCTCTGTAACAGTGAAAAAATTTTCAAAATCGGTCGGTTAGTTTATTTTTGACACTTTTGGATCCCATGGACCCTGGCAGACCTTACATAACGTAATCTATATTTATCTAAAATAGTTTAGCTCTGTAACAGTGAAAAAATTTTCAAAATCGGTCAGTTAGTTTATTTTTGACACTTTTGGGTTCTATGGACCTTGGTGGACCTTACATAACGTAATTTATATTTATCTAAAATAGTTTAGCTCTGTAACAGTGAAAAAATTTTCAAAATCGGTCAGTTAGTTTATTTTTGACACTTCTGGATCCTATGGACTCTGGCAGACCTTACATAACGGAATCTATATTTATCTAAAACAGTTTAGCTCTGTAACAGTGAAAAAATTTTCAAAATCGATCAGGCAGTTTATTTTTGACACTTTTGGGTCCTATGGACCAAAGCGGACCTTACATAACGTAATCGATATTTATCTAAAATAGTTTAGCACTGTAACAGTGAAAAAATTTTCAAAATCGGTCAGTTAGTTTATTTTTGACACTTTTGGGTCCTGTGGACCCTGGCGGACCTTACATAATGTATTCTAAATCTATCTAAAATAGTTTAGCTCTGTAACAGTGAAGAAATTTTTAAAATTGGTCGTTTAGTTTATTTTTTACAATTATGGGATCAGTAAATCCTGGCGAAACTCATACAAGTCTAGTACTCTAACAGTAAGAAAAGGGTTCTAAGGATCTCATATAACTTATGGCAGTCCGTAAGTTTCTTGCGGACATCATTTAATTAATTAATTCAAATACTTTAACTTACTAACTGTGAAAAAATTTTTAAAATCGATTGGTTAATTAATTTCTGGCCTTTTTAGGTCCCGAAAATCTTGACCTCACATAAAATACCTTAAATCCATTTGAAATGGTTTAATTTTTTAACATTATTAATTATTAGTGGAAAAATTTTCAAAATCGATTCAAAATATTTTTCCGTACATACATATGTACATAGTACATATTTTGTTTTGTTTCATATTTAGTAATATTTATATCATAACATAATCTTCAATTTCTTGTTTACTTAAAAATTCAATAAAAAAAAAAAAAATTCTTCATTACATTAGCTTAGAAAATCTGTTTAATTTACATTTTTTAACATGGGATAGAACCATGCTAATTATAATGCAATAAATGAGAAACAAAACTCTATACATGTATGTGTGTTATATCACATATATGTGAATAGTTTTCACTTGTTCTCACAAAATTCTTTAATAAAAAAGTGAAATATTTTTATACTTAATAAAGAACTGAGATATAAATATAAATTACTTATTAGACTAACAAAGAAAGAATAAAAGTGAAAATTTACATTTTCTCGAAAAATACTTAAAATAGAAAGAAAATTATAAGAATATTTTCTTCATAATTTTTTTTTCCTTTTCAACGATGTAAAAATTGAACTGCCTTATGATAGGATCGAATGATAAAAAATGGCCAGAAAACCTACTTCTGGGCATCCGACGTGTCTGGCTAACGAACTTAGCCAAGCCAATTCAGAATCCAGTCCGCACACAAAATTTCATAAGCGTTAGACGTTTCGTTCGAGAGTTATCGTGGGAACACATAAATATATATATATATATAAATTTTAGTGAATATCATTTTCGTATTCTAGGGACCTCAAAACAGATTTCTGCCATAGTCCCGGACTCAGATTGCGTCATGACACCTACTGTAATAGCTGAATTTCGAGTTTTCGAAATTCGCTAAAAAAAAGAAAAACTTAAAATGCTATTTGAGATATCGACATAAATCGACAAAAAATATTTTAGATATCGACATAAATCAAAGTGCATATTATTCCTCGATACCGTCATTTTGGCAGGAAGTAGGATCTTTTGGTTCCGTATATATTCTCAAAATGGCGGCTTGTTATAGTCGAGAAAAAGTGGTGATTTTTGAAAATTTATTTTCAAAATGCGTTTTCTCGCTGGTTTTTTATTTATTTTCTTAGATTCTAGCTAGTACCATTACTGTCTACCTATGTATATTTTCAGAAAAATCTTGTTTTTTGATTTTGGTTCAGTGGGGATTTCAGAACTCAAGGAGCCATCAAGATGGAAAAATCTCGCAGTGTTGACTTTAAAGTCATTTAATATACTCAGCTCATTTTTGAATATTTTCTAAAAAAATTTTTTTTTTTAATCTCAAGACTTGTAGAAACAATGTTGCATATTTAATTTTTTAATAAAATATTTATTTGTAAAAAAAAATTAAAAAAAAATAATAATAATGGGTAATTTCTGATGTTTTTTTATCGTAAATTTCGTGTCTAGGGTGAACCAGAGGCGTAACTACAATTTTTGTATCCTGGAGCGAATTTGACTCAAACGTCCCTTTCCCAATAGTCCATTTTTTTGTCCATGCTCCATTATAGTTACGCCTCTGTGGTAAACTGCTTCGTAACTTTTTCGAATCGGTTATATAACTATGATAATTATGGAAAGACCATTCCAAATTTTTTGTTTTTATACTAACACTCTATACACCCCAAATATACTCACAATTTGATCGAATTGGTACTAATAGTAAGAAGGATTACGATATTTAATGGGATTTAGACCATCTAGAAACCAAACCGCAAGAATTCCTAAAAATTTCATCAAAATCGGTGGGACCTTCGGGAAATGCAAACGAACTGACAAACAGACACGAAACCAAAATTATTTAGAAAATTCAAAAACGTAAAATGAGCATGAAAATTTTCATTCTGGAAAAAAAATTTTCTGCAACTTTTTAGTAGCTTCGAAAGTAGTAAGTCAAAACTGATAATTTTGTTTTTTCTAAATTTATTTTTAAATTCTATTTTTGATTTTGCAAAGTAAAATTTTTTAAAAATAAGTATATAAATAAATTATTTATTATTTTTATATGAAAGCTTATTTACTTTATAATATTCTTAACTTTGTGCTTTTGATAAATATTTGATAAGTATAGATGTATACAAAAATAGCAAATTTATAAATATTCTTTTACGAATGACGTTTCTCGTTGCTAATTAATAATTAATACGTACACAAATGAAACATTATTAATTGAAAAGTTGTACATCAAAAATAATTTAAATTAAATTTTAATTCCCTTTGCAAAAACATTTCGCATATAATTTCTACCGAAAAAACTTTGTATCATAAAATTAATAAAATTATATCATTTTTTAAATTTCAAAATTCCTATAAATACGTATTCGTAGAAATTACATTTTAACGAATTTCCAGAATGGAATTCAGCTATTACAGCCATTGTCATAACGCGACCTGAGCCGGGGATCCTGGTAGAAATTTGTTTTGAGGTCCCTAGAAACCGAAAATAATATTCACTAAAATTCGCTAAAATTATTTATATATATATATATATATATATATATATATATATATATATATATATATATATATATATATATATATATATATATATATATATATATATATGTATGTATGTATGTACAGGCTGGGCCATTTTAATCTTTGCATCTAAATATCTTGCCAGAGACGCCACCTATCAAAAAATGACCTTTACAAAAGTTGTTAGGTACGAAGGGGAATATTAAATGGTGACCTTAAATTTGACCTTGAATTTCATTTTCAAGGTCATTTTGAGGTCAAGTCGTATTTTCAAATGGAACGACCTACTTTTTATTTCGGATTCTGAAAGAGCGTGAAATTTCACGTCGAAAATGCACGATAACTCTCGAACTTTGGTGGAAATATTGAAAGTCCCAAACCGTTGAACGAGTTCGTTAACCAGGCATGTCCGGTGCCCAAAACATGGTCTTTTTGGCAATTTTCGGGAAAAAAGTTAGTTTTTTGCCAAAATTTCCCCGTATTCAAAAATTTTTGCAACAGTTTTTGACACTATTGAAATGAGGAGAAAAAAATCACACAAAAATGGTCTTTAAACTATTTTTCTATGTCAGCTAGTTTCCGAGAAAAACTAATTTTTTTTTGAACGTAAATTCGCTATGTTATGCAGAATGCTGCGACGGGGGTATTTTTAACACATTGACGGTCGTGTCTCATGAAGAATTTTTCGTATTTGTAGATTTGATTGAATTCGGTAGTGCAAACAAACCTCACCCCCTCCACCGCACAAAAAAGTAACGCAGTTGTATCATCAATTGTATTACATTAACATTCCCTGAATCGAATCCATCAATTGTGACCCGATTTTGTCCCTTTTGTTTCGAACCCGTGCCGCCGGAGTATTTATCACATTTCATCACAGATGACGCGGTTGCAGGTATGTTTATTTAATACATATGTTAGCTGGTCATATGCGCACATATTTATATACAATTTTATAGTTCCCACAGGACTTCTCTCTGTGTGCAATCACATACATATATTGGTTCTGTTTTATATGTATGTGTTCCCTCTATGTATTCTGTTCCTGGTTGCAATCGTAATAATTTCCAATAGTTCGTTGTGCAATGATGGATATTTCATGAAGGGGAAGGAAGGGGAAGGCGTGAAGGGGGGGGGGGGTACCGTTAGTATGTACGGTGTGTACGGCGAAGGACAAACATTGCTTGCGTTCGATTGAACTACTACCCCCAATGTGTGTGTATATATTATACAGAGTGAGTTTTTTGAGAGTTTCCATTCATATGTTACAGCAGCTAAACTATCGATTTAATCAAACAAGTTGTTTCAATAAGAATTGTAGGTGCTGTGGGGGGCAACCGATTGCTATAGTCAAGAGCTTTGTAGGCTCTTATGGTTTTCAAATTGAGGTCAAACTGATAGTTTTTTTTTTTTTTAATGGAAGCGTATATTTCAAAAATTGAGTATCTAAATACATTTTAAAAATCACATTTTTAAGGTTTGTGCTTCAAACGATATCGAAATTTACCTACGTTATTTACAAAACATATTAGCTCAAACATGACCGGACATTTAAATCGCAACAGTTACGAAAAAAAGCGGTTATTACGGTTTCCGTTAGAATTTAAAATTTCGACATAAAAACAGGGTTCGTTCCAGTTTTCCTTCATTGAAAAAAAAAATTGATTTTGGGATATCTGTCTGACAGTTAGTCATTTTTCCGCCCTATTTTAAAAATTTACCGCCCCTAAAAATCTCCCGCTGGCCCTGACAGTTACGTAAGCGTCTAAACATATTTTTTGAAAAATAAGTTATATGATTGTAACATAAGTTCTGTCCGAAAAATTTGAAAATTTTTTTGCTGTTTTTTTTTTTTGCATGTGACGATGGACGGTCATATGGCTTACCCCCAGTTTTTGTGCAAGTCTTGCATTGTTGTGGATTTGTTATTTTCCACCAGAGTTTTAAGGGCGTCTTTAACGAACGGTACGCTCATCATCTTTTAAACTGAAATCACCTCTCCGAAACTTTTCAGACTATCTCCGACACGTCCGTTCATTCACAACATTATTTTCGGTAGACACTTTGAATGTTTCTAGCCGATTCGCTCGCATTTTTTCCTTTGCTGTATTCGTAAAGCATAATATGTTGAACAGGTATGTTCTTTTTTCACTTCCATCTTTTATTGGCAAAAATAAATTGGGAGCGATGTGTGCGCTCTTGAAAAATTGCAAACGCAAACAAAACAACGTAACACATAATTATGGCAGCGATCTTGCAAGATATCGTCGTAAAACAAGTTGAAACATTTTGCTGCAAATTTCGGACAGAACTTATGTTACAACCTGATAATTTTTAATTTTGTTTTTAATAAAAACAAAACACTATCGAATATCAAAAATATTTCTACACTTTCTGATTGTATTTATTAGTAATATTTTCGAGTCAAAATAACCTCTCATTACAAATCTCCAATGACTCCAGTGAATTTCATACTGGCGGCCATTTGAAATCGCGAAGTGGGAAATTTGAAAAATAGGCCTTATTAAGACATAGGCTTTATTTGGGTCACCCACCTCACATATTGTTGATATGTGTGCAGCCCCGGATCTACGATTTTTTAGAACCGGGGCAGAAATTTGAAAATGGCGCCCCACCTCTTGTTTTTACATAAATTGTCAAAAAAACTCATAAGTATATGTCCTTTATAAAACTCCAATTTTGCCCGTTGCGGCAATGATAAAAATTGAGGGTTTTGTAAAGGATCAAAATAGGTACAAGTTGATATTCTAATAAATCTACTCGGAAAGCGCTACAAGTTGTGCAAATTTCAAAGCCCTATCAGGGATACAGGGGCGCAAAATTACAAAATTTGGAAAAAAGTCAGTTTTCGAAAGTTTGTAAAAATTAAAGGATACAAGTTTCACAATTGAAATAGTGTGTATTTGTTCATAATGGGTAGTTGTACCCGTATACAGCTATTCTCATAAAAAATACTAAGCGAGGTTTAAAACATTCCTACCCTAAGAAGAAAAAAATGTTTAAAAAGTAAATTTTGCTGAATTTTGATATCCACCTTTGGGTAAAATTTTCTTATGGAAACGACGAAAATAGGCGAAATATGTGAATTGGCATGGATGGCTGCAAACACAAAAATCAGCGCAAATTGGAAAACAAAAATGGCTACCACGCTTAAACGGTTCAAGATAATTTTTTTTAAGAACTGTTCTCAATACTTTACATATAATATAAGAAACAACTGGAAGAATATTAATTTTTTCTAAAATGGTCGAGCAACCAATTTTTTTTTAGACCATTTGATTAGACAGACCTAGTATGATTTTGGCGCCCCCTGAAACTGACGCCTGGGGCAGGGGCCCCGGTTTGCCCCCTCCCCTTAGATCCGGATCTGTATGTGTGTATGTATTGTAATTTGTATTGCCACCTGCTGAGCTACTGTTTAAGTAAATAAGAAATTAAAATAATTTTTATTAAATTAATGAAGAAGTTTCAAACTAATTTGATTTTGATATAAAAATATTATAAATTTTGGATACGATGTCTATATATTCTAAAACCTAAATTAGCAGCATCTGTAGTAATTTGGATTGTGTTAAATATTGTATTGTGTGGAACCTATGAAAACGCTTTTTAGTGTTTCGTTTTCAAACCACCCGATATATTTCATATGTTTTTGATGGCAACACTCTCGCATCCACGGCCATATTCATTCTAATCGTGTGTGTATGGTCTACCTTCATTTCATTCAGTCCAAACATATCTCTTTCTATATATAATGTCTGCCCTATTTTGATGTTCACTTGATTTCCTCTTGGATCTATCACAATACCAGGCTACCCGTGATGGGGGTGGTGGTGGTGGTGGTGGGGGGGGGGTAGTTTGGATGGACGGCTACTTATTATTATTATCATTGTGTAATCGTATAGGAGCCGAGCAAATACAATGGATGAATCTAATAATTTGCTTTTTTCTCTTCTATACATATATGTAGGTGGGCATATCTATGGTAGCAGAGCGTGGTCCCTATTTTTTTTTACGTTCCTCTGTTTCTGTTTAATCGTAACGTTTATTCGACCAGATAATATTATATTTCTCTTTTTGTCTGTGTGTTTAATGCTGTGTTTCACGATTTGGTTGTTTTTCTCTTTTAAATTAGTCATGGATAGTATTTTTTTAAAAATTTGTACTTTGTGTGTGTTTCATTATCGGAATAATTGACATATGTTATAAAATGTTACCGCTTTAACGTAGTTGCTTTGAGATAGTCAGGTATAAAAATATATCCCAGCGAAAAAATTTTCTTTTATCAAGAATTAAATAATATATTAATATTCGTCAGTTATTATATTTGTATACCACTTGGTTTTTTTTTTTTAATTTCCGCGCGCTTATGTTGTAGCAATATGAAAGTATTGTTGTAAAAGCGTTGTAAAAACGTTGTAAAATGATGTTTATAAATTATATTTCAAAAACGGCGTAGTGAATAATTTTTAAATTTCTTATTAAATATGATTTGTAACTTTGCATTTTATAATATATTAAATTCTTATGAAATTCCTTTGACACGTTTTCATTTTATTTTAAAAAAAAATAGAGTTTTCCCAAGAGTTTTCTCATAAGAGTCCGTGTTAAAATTACAAAACTTTGAAATCGTTTTTCTCAAAATTGGAGTAGTCAGTTTTTTTTTGGTATTGAACACGGAATAATTCAGAAACCAAGTTGCTATCTCTGCAGTCTGCACTAGTGATACCACTGTATACAAAAAAACCCTTTACTTCGCACCACTATGTTGTGTAGGTACACACTGTTGGTAGTGGTGTTGGTTTGATGTTTGCAACTGTATGAGTCGTCATACACACAACTACAAAACACGTATTGTCGGACAGGGCAACGTGCAGTTCAAGCAACAATGGTCTAACAATACATTACAATGCTTTGTGCATTCGGTGACCGACACCGACTAACTAAATGCCTTAAGCGGTATCGGCCACACTCAGACACACTGCTATACACAATTGTTTTTACACATACGCTTGGGTATTGAATTAAATAAATATCTAGAGAAGTTTCGTTAAAATAAAAACCGTTTTATCGACCAACTCTACGTTCATAGCATAATTATGCGATATTGGAAAGAGATAGGTTAGGTTAGGTTAGAAAGATAGAACTGTTGACGTGGTGCTAGAGTTAGTTTAGGATTCTATGTTGGACAAAAACCCAAAATGTTTTTGTAAAAGACACCAGTCAAAAACAAAATGAAACCTTATACTTTTACAAAGTTAAATATGTAAATTTTTTTCCTTTCTTCTTTCGATATGGAAGTTTGCGCACATACATATAAATATGATGTTCTTTTTTACTCTAAAAAAAAGTTTTTAAATAAAATAACACTTGAAATACTTTACTATATATGTATATACTATTGTAGAGCTTATTTCCATGGAGAATACAAAAGGAAAAAAAACATTGTCAGATATAAATTTCAGTTAGGAGTACATATTTGTTGGGAAGCAAACGCTTAGGAACATTATGAATAATTAAAGTGAACAGGTGATATATATTTCGCTTTCTCTCAAAATGATTACTTATTTATTTACATTTTTTTTAGTTTAAGTTTTAAAATTTTTGTTTCTATGTGGAAAAGCTGATAACGCGTAGAACTTTTCTGTCCCATATTTTAATTTTTTGAAACTCGTTAAATTGAAAGGGCTACATGTGGAGTCAGCCAATGAGACAGATATTTCGTTCAAAGATTACTTAGATTCAAAATTTATTTTATAATTTTAGAGGTTAACGGGTACAATCTTAAAGAAAGTTGTCAGAAACAATGTTATTTCAAATTAAAATTTCTACAATGGATATTTTATAAAATTTTTTGAAATGTTGACCCCATATCTCAAGTCATCACCACACACTCTGACGCCATTTTGGAAACAAAAAATCAATTGCCAATTTTAAGTATTCTATCCATTAAATAACACCGCACAATCCAACCTTTCCTTGGGATCTTAAAAACGAAATTCTTCAAAAGTAAACATTTTACTATATAGTGTTTTGAAAATGAACACTTATTGTTGGAAACAATTGCCACAATTAAAAAATACGCTGCCAATAGGGTGGGCATACAGCTTCCTCGTAGTCGTAAAAGGCTTTAAAACAGTATTCTACCAAATATACATATTATATACCGTGAAATTATATTTTCGCCTTGAAGTTTATAAAAAACTGTTGTAACTCAAAAGACTTAAAGGCTAAATTATAAAATAATAGCAAAAATATTTTAGAAACTAACCCCCAATATACCCTAAAAATTTGAGCGAGATAGGACTAGCAGTAAATAAGATATTGACATTTAATGGGATATCATGGTAGCGCCGTAGCTACCGTTACTCCGATCTCGATTAAATTCATAGGGGACCATATAGGAACCAAACTACATAATTTCTGAAAATTTCATAAAAAAGAATTGAGTAGTTCAGAAGTTATGCCACTTGGTGCAATTTTGGAATGACATGGTAGCGGCGTTGCTACCGTTACTCCGATTTTGATTAAATTCATAGGGGACCATCGCGGAGCCAAACTGCATAATTTCTGAAAATTTCATTAAAAACAATCGAATAGTTCGGAAGTTATGCCACTTAGTGCAAAATTGGAGACACACAGACGGACAGACAGACGGACGGCCCAAACCAAAATTGTTCAGGAAGCTCTAAAACGTAAAATGTGCGTAAAAAATTTGATTTTAGAGAGAAAAGTTTTTTTAATTTTTCAAAAGTGATCACAATGCTTTCGCTACTTTAGTAGTATCGGAAGCAATAAGAGATGTTTGGTTGTATACATTTTCTTTTTATTGTCAAAATAATCCGTGTTGTGTGAGGTTTACATGTAACTTAGTTATGATTTAGAATTTAATTTAAGTTTAAATTAAATTTTATACGCGTAAACAAACAACTATAAACCTAATTTATTCTATTTTAGTATATGTATCAGTTTTAGTATGGTATTGTTTATCCGTAATCCTTTTCGAAATAATATCAGTATTGGGTTATACATGCAGGAGGTAGGTGTAAACGGTGTTTATTTTACTTTCCTATTTACTACTAACCTTAAGGTCTCTAAATAATTAGTTTTGAATTAAGGTTAATACCAGGTATCGGATTTCTTTCGGATCAGACAGTTTCGTCTTTAGCATATGCAGGTATACATATTGCTCTCAATGTGACTAAAAGTTCAAAATATTTTCATAAAAACAACGTACACAAGTTACATACACACATATACATATGTGTATCAAATAGTATTTATACGTATTTTATGTAAACATCCTTTTTTTCTTTTATTTATTACCTGCACAATTGAAAAGTGCCACTATAATTTTAATTGACTACCAGAAGTATTTTTCTTTATATTATGTATGTGATTTATGTGACATGTCATTTAAATTAAATAAATTCCTCTTTTTTTATTGTTTTCAATTTTGAGAGATAGAAGTATAGTTGCTTATTAAAAATTTGTTTTTCAATAGTAAAAAATATTAGTAAATACGTACGTCTTAGCTATTATAGTGGACCGTCTAAATATTTAACAACTTTTCAATATATTTTACAAAAATTTTTTCCGATTTTTTCAATTTTCTTACTTTCGTCAAATAAAAAATGCTGTTAGTATTCTAAATGGTGAAAAATGTAATTTTTGACCAATTATATTCATTCAAATGTGCATAATTTAATGTAATTTAGTTGCAAAATTTTATTGACATATGTACGGTCGTGACCTGTTCGAAGAAACCCGGTACCTAGTTAATACCAATAAGGTACAGTTGAGTAGTAGTTATTAGAACTACCTATAATTAAAATTTTCATATAATTTAAAATAAAAAGAAATTGGAAGTAATTTTGTAAGTTGCATACCTTATCCTTGACCCTCTGCGCCTGTAATATTTTCTTTTTTCTCAGTGTTTATAATTTTGTCATACATGTCTGTCTGTCTATCTGTCACCCCTTTACCCTCCTCTAATAAGAAAGATGTTTATCAATTTTCTGTTTTTATGAATGAAAATAAAAATTAGGGAAAAATTTCAATTTTTCGACAACTTTACTAGTAAAGTTATACGATTTTGAAATTGCACTTTGCACAAGTGTTACTGCGTTTACTGAAACTGTGTGACGTCATCTCTTCTATGGCACTGCAAAAACACTGACGAGGCTAGAAGAAATCTATTTAAAGTTGAAGAATTGCTTTTAAACATTTCTCTAATGCTTCAAAAAGTGTCGATGTTTAAAAATAGAATTCTATTTAAAAATAAAGAATGGTTTTTAAATATTTCTCTAATGCTTCAAAAAGTGTCGATGTTTATCTGAATTACATGGTCGATCAAGTGGTCGGAAAACGACATTTCATATTACACGACCTAATGTGTTATTCCAATTAGTGGCGGAAATGATTCCAGGCTACAAGAATTCTATTTAAAATTAAAGAATTGCATTTAAACATTTCTCTACTGGCTAAAAAAGTGTCAACAGGGCGGATTGATCCACTTTGGGTACCCAGACATGTTCTTTTTACCAGCCCCCCCCCCCCCTTACAGGGTATTGAACATACAAAAAATGCAAAACAATAAATAAAACTCAAATATTGATTCAAGTGTTCAAAATAGACAATTTGACCGGGCCTTATCCATTTGTCAATGCGATGATTCGGCCCTGATTACTATTAAGTATTTTCTCGTGTACCTATCTCAAAATCCGTGAAAAACTTTAGCTACTATAAGGAATCCAAATTTGATGAAGCCTTTTCTACTACAATCGTTTCGGGTAAGTATACTCTTAAACTTTTAATTCACCTTTTACCACTCATAAATTTTCTTACGGTTTCGATACGAAATTTCTACGAAGTGAAATCTTATTAAAACCAATTTAATAATAGGTCACCCAAGCTATTTGAACTATGTTAGTAATATTACAACATATTATGAATAAATATACAACATATAATGGTTGTACAATGTATATAAAATAATTAACAGTTTATGATAAGTAATTAACACAAAGACAATGAATCCCAATCAACCTTTATCATTATTGTAATTTAAGATAACATCCGTGATATGTACATACTAGGATACCATAATAAGAGCCTCGCTACTACCCTCCCAGCTTATCTACATGGAAGATATGTTATACAGTCGGTTTCATCTAATAGAGTATATATAATATGTAGAAATTTATTATTGTAAAGGAACAAGGCCATAATTCAATAAATATACACTGTAAACGTTGAAAATGTTGCTATGCAATAAAATTATAGAATAATAGTTTCTTTGAGTTCTATTCTAACTGTTGATATCGATTTGAAATTTAGTAAACTGACATATTGTTGACTTAAATTAGTTTCATAACTTTCAGTGAGAAACACCTATTTTTTGTTTTTCGTTTTTCCTTATCTTTCAGTTGGGTAATATTCAGCTTAATTTGGGTTTCATAATCAGTGTCCTCGCTTTAGGGCTTCAAAATTGATGGGATTAATTAAAAATACTGTATGTTCTGTTCACTTGTTACCTATATAAATTTAAAATTTTAAGTATTTAATTTTTGGCTTCGATTTTGGTAGCAGAGCGTGTTTTTTTTTTTTACCAATTTGAAATAAAATGTCAAATTTTTATTGCTACATTGTTCGCATCTGTTTTTGGTGAAAGAATTTCAAAAAATTTCCTTAAGGTAGTTGGTCGGTAAAACGATTTTTTCAAAGGATTTTAACGAAACTTCTCTAGATATTTATTTAATTCAGTACCAATAATACGAGCATATTCCGATTAAAATTGACTATCCAAATTTTGAGAAAAACGATTTCAAACTTTTCTAATTTTAATACGGGCTTTTATGGGAAAATTCTATTTTTTTGAATAAAATGGAAACGTGCGAAGGGAATTTGATAAAAATTTAATATTTTATAAAATACAAAGTTACAAACCATATTTAATAAGAAATAAAAATTATTCACTACATCGTTTTTGAAATGTAATTTATAAACATCATTTTACAACGTTTTTACAACGCTTTTTCAACAATGCTTTTATATTGCTACAATTATATACTGAAGATACTGAAGAATATTAATACATTATTTAATTTTTGATAAAAGAAAATTTTTTCGGTGAACTATACTTTTAGACCTGACCAATTCAAAGCAACTACGTTAAATATAAAGGGGTCTATAAAATAGACATTTGAGAGAAGTTGGATAAACATTCGGCCATTTTTCTGATAATATTATGTACATATTAAGAAAAGATTGTGAACTTTGGTTAGGTATTGAATGGTTACTAGAAATAAAAACTTTTTGAAGGAATTTTTTTTTTATTTTAATTTCCATCAAATCTTTTAAAATAAATTACATAGTTGGTGAAAGCGCGGGGAAAGAAAAATGTTGCTTAAATCATTTTATTAGTTTACAAATAATATACTATTAAAACAAGTATGTGTAATATGTACAACACATACGATACAGGAACTGATGGTGCAAACATCTAACAATGGCATATTTGATGAATTGCCTTAAATGGCGGTGAGCCTTTGGTAACGACACAGTAGTATTTAGTACTATCAACATTCAAATACATATGTGTGTACTGTGTAGTAAGTGTGTAGAGGTGGGCTTAACAGCGACCGTCGAGAGCGATTAAGCCTAAGAATCTTTTGTTATGGCGATATTGATTTATTTAATGAACTCAAAATTTGTTATTGAGTTTTGCGTTCTTAAAAATCACAATTTTACAAGTATGTATTACAATATTTATTTAAAAATATGTAATTTGTTTGAATTGTAACCAAATTTTGTTACTATTCTGAAAATTATACTAACTTTTTCAATTAAATTATTACCATTGTATCTATAGAAGGATCTTTTTCAAGACTGGAAAAAATAAAATATTATTTCAGACCTACTATTTTTCAATTTCAAAAATATTATCGAGTGCTTGTGAAACACTACTATGTATGACAAACTTTTGTTTGCATTTAAACACACACAGTATTCATATGTTCACTTATCGTTCAGCTAAACTGAAACTAGACACCGGGTGTGTAGTGGCAAGGCACCCGGCTAGTTACCGGGAGATCCTGGGTTCGAATCGCAGACGATCCAATTTGATAATTTTTTCAATCACTTTGTGATTTTTAATTTCACATTTGGATTTTGGTCATAGGTACTAACCAAAGAAATCGAGTGCTTAAAGTTTCAGTTTAGCTGAACGATAAGTGAACATATGAATACTACGTGTGTTTAAATGCAAAGTTTGTCATACGTAGTAGTGTACAAGCACTCGATAATATTTTTGAAATTGAAAAATTGTAACTGTTTCTCGCATTAGAGAGAGTACCAATACACATAGGTGGTTGAATGGTTATCGGATTGGGGCATCTGTCGAACAGAGGATTGTTGGTCTAGTGGCAAGACTGCCGGCTAGTTACCGGGAGATCCTGGGTTCAATTCAATTCCCAGAAAAAGTAGTAAGGCTATACCGGTTCTGTACCAAAGGTAGTAAAGTTACAGTGGTTCTGTATCAAAAGTTTACGGCCCCGTTTTTGGTCAAGTCGTCGATGAGTATCATACAATATGTTCTCGGTTCAGTGCAAATAACAATGTTCTCGATAGCAGCGATCACAGTAACAGTCTCACCACTAGAATAGTATGTATATATTATGTATATGTAAGCATACCACTACAAATGATGTTAAAGATAATTGAACTAACAGTAGTAATAATTTTATATCTCCACCAAGAAAGAAGAACGTTGTGTTGATGAGTTTTAACCAAACAACATTCGACTAAACATAATCGGCAACCGGAATAAAGCTGCGAAAGCTTTTATTTATATATTTTTATCTTTGCAGCTTGCACATCAAATAACACATATTCTGTGTTGGTATGTTTGTGAAAAATGTTCCAGGGGGAGAAAATTCTTTTAGTTTTTTTTTTTTTATGTCCACCATTTAAGAAGCTTATCAAAGAGGAAATTTTACTTAAATACAAGTAGATTTGAAGGTTATGACAGTTATACATTGAGAGAGGTTTTTACACCAATGATTCGAAATAAGAAAATGCATTTGCGTATTTACAGAATGTAATTTTATCAACTCTTATCAGTTAAGGATTGTATGACAGGTTTATGAGACGACAGTATCGAAAAGAAAAATTAACCGTATAAATTTTGAACGATAAACGTTTTCAAAGACTTAGTAATTCATTTTGCAGGTAGTTTTTATTGCTATAAAATATGCAAATTTTTTAAACCATTACTATACCGAATGATATTAATATAGTTTTGTTTTAAAAAACAATTACCAATTAAATTTGCCGTTAATTTTGTTTGTTCAGTGCTGACTCATAAATTTGTCTTACGAACTTTAACTGATAAGTGTTGATAACTTTACACCCTGTATGTATATATAATAATGGATGCTATAAAATTTTTGAAACCCTTAGTATACTGAATGATACTAATATAGTTCTGTTTTTTTAAAAAAAATTACCATTTAAAATTACCGTTAATTATTCTGTTCAATACTATCATGCTGTCTCATAAACCATGACATATGAACTTTAATTGAAAGACTTGATAACTTTGCACCCTGTATGTATATATGTATATAATGGTATGTTTATTCTAAAAGTTGTTTACAATACACTAGTGCTCCGACTGAGAGAAAGAAAAATGCGTATGTGTTGGTCACACGCATATAAAAAAAAAAAAAAAAAAAAAACTTTTGCGTAAAAAATCATTATATGTATACTGTGTGAGTTTTTCGAGAGTTGCCATTTTTACTACAGGCAAACCGTTGATTTAATCGAAAAATGGTTCAAATAAGAATTGTAGATATCGACGGGGGCAACCGATTGCTATAGTCAGGAGCTTTATAGCTCTTATGGTTTTCGAGCTATGATACAAACTTATAGATTTTTAAATGAGACTATATATTAATTTTTCGATAAAACTGACCTAATTCATTAATTAACAACATAAATGAGCAAAAAAAATTTTTTACCCAAGTTTAATTTTTTTATTTTTCTTAAATTTATCAGTTAGGCGGTAAAAATATGCATATGTACTTGAGGCTTCTTCAACCCATAGTGTTTTTCTTGGTTACATTTCCATTACATCCAAGAAAAGAACCTTTTCCAGTACCTTTTCTATCATAAAAATTTGGTTGTAATAGAAATGGCAACTCTCAAAAAACTCACATAGTATATATACAGGATGGAATTTTAATAACTCTTATACGTTTTTGTGAATTTCGAAAAAATTTTACGATGACTTAGAACGGTATTTGTCGGAAACAACGTAGCTATGTTTTAAGTTATGTTTCCACTCTGTATACGTATATAATGATTTGTTTACACAAAAAATTTTTAATGCTTTTTTTTTATATCCGTGTGGCCGATGAATACGCATTTTTCTTTCTCTCAATCGAAACACTAGAGTATTTGGTGACCATTATTACTGGTGTATATACCAATACTAAATATACTGAAGAGATTATAATTTGAAATGTAAAGATGTACGTAATATGTTCTACCATTAAAACGTGTACAATTTATGTACACATATTCAGTGCCATGTCCTTTTAATCTGTAAGCCGCTTAACATACTGTCAACATATCAAAATGCAATAAACGGGTGTCTGTGTGTCACCTACTTTCGTGTACATATTTGTCATTTCTGTCAACGTCACCCCCCCCCCCACTCTGCGCACCGCAAACATAAAAAATATATTTTTCTTCGCTCAAAAAAAAAGAAAACTAAATAGGCGTGAAAAACTCCGTGACATATTATACGGAAAAATAAAGTACTAAAAAACCAAAATAACATAAATTACATATGTACACTACAAGTCAAATTTTTTAGATGACATTATAGATTTGGGTTGAAGGACCATTTTTGAACTTTTTTTTCTTAGATGTTTGATTACATTTGTAGCGATTAGTCTGAAAATATTTTCCAAATTATTTTGCAAATTTTTTTTGATGCTAAACTGCAATTTTGTTGCCAGACGTTCATTTAATAATTCATTTACAGCTGAACCTTTTTTTATGCGGTAGATAGCGACCGCTTAAAAAATCGTATAAAAAAAATATATTCAAAAATATATAGCTATAAAAAGTTTAGTTCGGTCAAGATTGTAAAAAAAAGTTTTACGAAAATACATACCTCATAACGCTCAAAACCTCACAACAGGTTCTAAACAAGATAAAGTATTAATTCACACGTGGGAACATTTTATTTTTCAATTTTATAATATTATAAAAATTGTGAAAAATACATCTATAGAAAAAATTAAATGATGCAATAACTTATATTCTTATGCAATGTAGGTAGTGATTAAATGCTCTTAAAAACCATTAAAAAGTATTTTTATCAAAGAAAGTTATTATAGTAAATGCTCAAGTTTCTTACTTTTTCTTTATTTTGATCTTGAAAAAAACGCATAAAAAAAAACCGCGCAAGAAATATACTTCAAAAATTTTAACATGGACGTGTTTTTGGACTGGGGCACACTTGCTAATAAATTGGTATCGAAATGAAAGTGAAAAAATTTCCAATATCGGACCACATCATACGTATAAATAAATTCACACTCTACAGCCTCTACAGTATCGTTATGGATATGAAGACGCATGTTGTTGTGATAAATGAAAAATTACATGAAAATTTGTTTTTCCTCTAAAACAAAAAGAACAAGATGACATAGGTACATATGTATGTAGTACCTGCGGTTACTGAAGCGCGCAGAAAAACGCATCCAACTGTACGTAACAGAATATTAATAAAAATATGAATTAAGAGGAGTATTTTTATATTAATTTGTGTTGTCTGTAAAATTGTTTTATATTTCTTCCTTCTGCATTTATTTTTATTAAATTAGCTAAGTGGAAACATTTTTTTTAGTCGAATTTTCTCCGAAAAATTAGACTTATACAGTCTATACGATAAGAGCTGCGAGAGGCGAGACCAGGGGCGCTATCCGTTTTCGGACCCGTAGAACACGATTATGTAAAAAAAAAAGATGTCTGATATATATATATATATATATATATATATATATATATATATATATATATATATATATATATTTCCCGCAACCTTTTAATATGTGTAGGGCCCCCCTATGGAAGTTAAGAGATGAAATTTGGTAAGTGGGGCTTATTCCGATGCACAACAATACTATCAAAGTGGGGTCAAATTTTGGGCAAATTTTTTTTCGGACCCGACCTTTAAGGTGGTCGTGGGGGGCTGAAAAGCAATAAAACTCTTTCAAACCGGTTTTAAATAATGTTTCGGTCAATTATCTACAACATATCCAAAATTCAGCTTCCTAGGATGATATGGTGGGAGTAGAGGGGGGAAAAACGATTTTCGCTGGATCTAACAGGCCCCCAGCCCCCCAGAATTAACATAGAGGGTTGAAATTTGGTGTGTTGTTAAAGTTCGTACCTAGGTTGTGCTTTTTGGAGGTTTTAATATTTTACCCCCACCCCCCTCATTTTTAAGCTACAATTTCATGCATTTTCGACGTTTTCGAAGTTTGTACCACTCGCACAGGTCACCCGAATAAACCTAGATGGCTGAAATTTTGTATTCGGATTGAGTTAGTATCAAGGGGGTGCCTTTTGGGGGTCTCGACTTTTAACCCCTACCCCCACCATTTTTATACCCAAAAGAACATGATTCTTCTTGTTTTTTAACAGTTTCGTTCGGGTCAAAATCTCCCCAAATAAACCTAGAGGGCTGAAATTTGGTGTACAGGTTAAGCTAATAGCCAGACACTGTTTTTTGGAGGTTTCAACTTTTAACCCTTACCCCCACGATTTTTACGCCAATATTTCCTTAATTTTTTTGCTTGTTTTCTAACACGTCTAGAGACTCCATAAGGAAACCTAGAGGGCTGAAATTTTGTACGTGTATTCAGTTAGTATCCAGCTAGTACCTTGTAGGGAGTCCGCATCACTTTTCCCCCCACTTCTCCCATTTTTACATCGGAATTGAATGCTATTGTTAAATGTGTTTTAAAAGCACTATGTTTATTCTAAATACAAGTAGGCGAATAGAAATTTTAAAAAATTTAAAAAAAAGTGAATACAATTTTTTAACAAATGAAATACATACATATTAAGTAATTTGCAAATGTTATTAAAGTCACTGTTTATTTATTTATTTAATTATTATTTAGGAATTTTGGATTTTTATTATTTATAAAATAGAAATTTTGGATTTTTTTGGAAAGAAAAAATATCTTCATAAAAGCCTTCCAGTTTACTATTTAAGTTCCTTTTTTAATATTTAAAAGTAAAACACAAAGGCAATTGGCGGATAAGCATGGATAGAAATGCCCTCGTACGAATTGTGTTGGCTTTTTCCCTGTTAACTTCTATCGGCACAAAATTGAAATTTACTGAGATTCAGCCCTTAAAAACTTAAAATCTTTTTATAAAGCCCCGATCAACCGGACACTCATTATCAGTTTTGAAACCACCAAAATTACAAATCGCTTGTGGACTTTCAATTATATTTCGCTTGTAGACACTCAATACCAAAGAAATAATTTTTTATTTTTTATTTTTTTTATTTTTAATTTTTTTTTTTTTTTTTTTGAAAGAAAAAATATCTTTATAAAGGCCTTCCAGTTTACTATTTAAGGTCCTTTTTTAATATTTAAAACTAAAACATAAAGGCAATTAGCGGATAAACATGGGCAGGAATGCCCTCGTACGAATTGTGTTGGTTTTTGTTCTGCTACCTGTTTTCGGCACAAAATTGAAATTTACTGAGATACAGCCCTTAAATACTTAAAACCTTTTTTTAAAGCCTCGATCAGCCGAACACTCATGACCAGTTTTGAAACCAACAAAATGACAATTCGGTTGTAGACTTTCAATCACATTTCGCTTGTAAACATTCAATACCGAAGATGAAGGGGAAAATTCGACTACCGTGATGGGGCCCCGCTGCTCACGGCGTTTTTTTTTAATGCCGAAGATAAAATTTTTATTTTACGCTTTTTTAAACAATTTACATTAGGCAAAGCATCTTTTTATTTGGTTATGTTATTTTTTTTTTGAAACGAAAATAATATTTGCAGTTCCTTTTATGGACGTTCGCTATGTTTAAACTGATTTTTAGCATGCTAATTGTAGATTTTTATGAGGTCCTTTATGAAAAAATTAGACTCATAAAAAGATATTCGATATTATGATAGCCACCGAAGGCTGAGTGAGATTTTATCTGCGTGACGTCATTATCCTGGAAGTGGTGATTGAAGGAACGTTTTGTATGTTTGTTAGTAAGTATATTAGTTTGAGTTGGCCTCAAAAAGGGCCAAAAATAAGCGATTAAACGAATCTTGACTAATTTTTAATCGAGTACTATACGAGTACTATAAGTTCTGAAAAAAAGTGAAAAATGTTCGGAAATGGACATCTTGATCGAATATTGAAACTCGAAAAGGGTCAAAAATTGATATTCTCACTTCTTATTACACGAGAGGTTTGTATTTTTTCGAATAAATTTGGGATTGTCTAACGAAAATTTGTTGCCTAGCAATTTAACGAGAAGAACTGTCAACTAGCAAATACCCCTGTCGCAGCATTCTGCAAAACATAGCGAATTTCCGTTTATAAAAATTCGTTTTTCTCGGAAACTAGTTGACATAGAAAAAAAGTTTAAAGACCTTTTTTATGTAATTTTTTCTTCTCTTTTAAAATGGTGTAAAAATTTTTGAATAAGTGGAAATTTTGGCAAAAAACTAATTTTTTGCAAGAACAGAAACCATGTTCCTGGCATCCGACGTATCTAGCTGACGAACTCGTCCAAGGGCTTGGGACTTTCAATGTTCTCACCAAGTTTCGTAAAAATTGGATACTTCGGTCGAGAGTTATCGCGCGGACATATATATATATATATATATATATATATATATATATATATATATATATATAAATTTTAGTGAATATTATTTTCGGTGTCTATGGACCTCAAAATAAATTTCTGCCATAGTCCCGGGCTCAGGTCGCGTCATAACAGTGGCTGTAATAGCTAAATTCCATTCGGGAAATTCGCTAAAACGCGACAGCGAAGCTGAAGCGTTTTTGGCTTGACAGTTCTTCGAGTTAAATTGCTTTTAGGCAAGAAATTTGAGTTGTAGAAAACACAAATTTATTCAGAAGAAATATAAAACTCAAGTGTAATACGGTAAGACAATTTTACGAATAAAATAAATTCGTATAATTGAGATTATTATTTAATACATTGTTACTATGGTTCTGAAATCAGTTAAATTTACCAATAGGAATTGTTTACCTACAATGAAATGACCAGTGAAATGTTTTATACTATTTTTTTCGCTGTAAAAATTTGTCATAACTTTTTTTCCATGGTAAAAGTGAATCTTATAGGACTTGATACACATGAGTTAAATTGTCCTTGAAAAAATCTTAAAATTGAAGATGGTTACTTTAGAATCCTTTGGCGAACGGAACGGAAGTAGTTACTATAAGGAACTTTCTTTCTGTACTAAATTTTTCCAAATATTACGCGAGATCAAAATTGTATCCCCACCTTCGACTGACAAATAGAATCCTAGTGAAATTGTTGAACGAATCCTGATAAAATTTTGCTCAAATATTATTGATATTCCGGAAAAAGATAAAAGTGAGGTTAAAATTGTCTTGCATGGTCTTAGCATCCCGACAGGGACGCTAAAATTGAAGTACACTTTAAAGAAATCAGAATGGGTATCTACAGAAAGGTCTCAAAGCGTGAAAACTGGCTGCCCCCTTGAAATATGGTTACTTTAGACTTTTAGAGTCATTCAGTAACCGGAGTCAAGCATTGTAAATTAAGTTTTTGATAGTTTAAAAAGTTTAAAATGACTAATTTAAGTAAGTTTTGTCAATCTTGAAATCTTTTTCTAGCGAAAAAAAGTACGGTTCCAAGAAAATTTACTTGTACCCGCCCTGTTTGAATACGCAGTCCTGTAGTCAACCAACAACTCCCACTAATCATTCAGCAAAAAGTTTCCAAGCAACTTTTAATCACTTGTTTAATAAGACAATTTCGTTTTTCCTTCTTTTCCTGCGGTTTCAACGTCTTGAAAAAAAAAAACAAACTTCACCACCACTTTTGCGATGATTGGCGTTTTTCCATTGAAATATACTACTCTACTTGGGCACTATATTTAGAGTTAATTCAAACATTCACCACCAGAATCAAACTTTTTTAACCAAACTTTTCCTTCAACAATCATCGAATTTATTAAAATATGTAAACTTTACAGTAAATGACAAAAGTAAATAAACGCTTCAATTTTACCTGCGGTAGAAAAGTTTAAATGGAATAAAAATACCGAGCGGCATTAAAATTTCGTTCGAGGGTAAATATTCGATCGAAAATATAACTATATTTTTATCGATATCGAAAATTGTCAGTAGGGAATATCTCGTAACCGGCGTGTATTAACGCCAAAATAACAAAATTTTGCGTATTAGAAATATATCACAACCCCAAAACTAGATTTTTATCGATATCGAAAATTTTTAATGATGTATACCTCGTAAACGGTGTACACTGTCCTTGTGAATTGAAGCACGCGGTAGAAAAGTTTAAATGGAATAAAAGTACCGGGTGGCGTTAAAATTTCGGTCGAGGGTAAATATTCGATCGAAAATATAACTATATTTTTATCGATATCGAAATTTTCAGTACGGAATATCTTGTAAACGGCGTGTATTAACGCCAAAATAACAAAATTTTGCGTATTAGAAATATATCACAACTCCAAAACTAGATTTTTATCGATATCGAAAATTTTCAGTAGGTGATATCTCGTAAACGGTGCACGCTAACGCCAAAATAACAAAATTTTGCGTATTAAAAATATATCACAACCCCAAAACTAGATTTTCATCGATATCGAAAATTTTCAATAGTGCATATCGCGCGTTTTCTGTCTCAACCTTGTATAAGGTTTTTTGACGGTTTTGAGTTAGAAAGTCATACATGTACATAATACACTTCCCCATGTGATGCACTAAGAAATGTTGCAAAATAGTTAATGGAAAAATAATTAGTCAATTTAAAACAAACTTGTACCACATGAACTAAATTTAGTTTTCTGACAAAACCTGGTATATGGTATACGAGTTTGTGTATATGGTATACTTGGGTATGCTGATAAAAATGTTACTATTTCAAAAAATAATTTTACACAAACTCGTATACCATATACCAGGTTTTGTCAGAAAACTATTAGAAAAAATGTAGTTTCGAGAAAAACGCTTTTAAAATTTAAGTTATTGGTTAGACTATCGGAATATGTAAAAAAAAAAATCGATTTTTTTCACAAACTCGTATATTGAAAAAAAAAGTGGACAGCAAACTCGTATTTAGTAAAAACATCGATAGCTTGTAATTTAAAATATTTAAATGTCTGCTTCATGTCTACATAGGTAGCAAACATCAAAAAGTGTAACATACATAAATCTTAAATTCATAGTGATGAAAATATAGTATTTAATATGTTTTTTGTGTTTCCTGAAAACTGTGATTTTTGATATACGAGTTAGAGATAGAAAACGCGCGATATCTCGTAAACGGTGTACACTGTCCTTGTGAATTGAGGCACGCGGTTGTTGATATATCAGCGATGAAAGTAACCTGTAAATAACAGCTTTAGTCTAGCTCCTGATGGTCGCCCCACTTCCACACTTGACTTGTTCATTACATTCTTGTTTTGCACACACACACTTGGAAACTTTTTCACCGTTCAACGTTCAAATAGTGCGCCAACAAAAAAACGAAAAATCGTTAGCGAATCGTTCGTTGGTTTTTTCTGTATTTTCTTCTTTCATTGTGTTGATAAAACCACAAACTAACTATATATTAATGTCGAATTAAAAAACTGTATCTGAATAATTTTATCTTTCAATTGCGTTGACAAAAAAAAACAGCTAAGAGCGAATCGAGACTCGTACAATTAGGGTTTCGCATACTGAGCAGTCATTAGACCAAATTAAATTTTCTTTTGTTTATGTATATTTGAATTTTATTCAAATTTGTTTATGATTACATAATCTAAAAAAAAATAGTGTTTGGAATGGAAAATATGGAAAGTTAGAAAAAATCCCGCAGGATTTGATAACTTACTCAAAATCAACGATCAAAGTAGGCCAAGAATTGTTTTTCGGATCAAAAAAAAAGTGTTAGTACAATACTTTAAGAAAATTGTAAACCCATAAGCGTGTCTGTAGGTGATTCAAAACCTGGTTAGTTCGAATTCTACGTCGAATTCTTTGTCTTTCCTCTGAAAAACATTATTTTTGCAAAACCTATATTGAAATTTTTCAAAAGCTTCTTATTTCACTCGCTAAAATCTACACTTTCACCAATTTCCATCAAAAAAAAAAATTGTATCAGATAAAAATTAGATAGTGTCTAAAATCTGTTCGAAAGTAATTGTCACAGCTAACTTAAGAGATCACTTTTTTCATTTGAATAATAATTAGTATAATTATCTGATATTAATTGCTTATTCATTTCTACCAAGTAAAGACCCATAATTCAGGAACAAGACCGAATTTTAAAATTCGGACTTCGTTAAGCCACCTCTGGAGTCATCCTCCATTGACACACTCCTCACTTATCGAAATTCGTTTAGTACCCTTGGCTGTGTGTTAATCTAGACCTTAATGTTTATAATTTTTTTCAGATTTTTCTGAACGGTTCTCCAATGATAAGTGCTCTTGAAAACATTTTTTTTCCACTTCCTAAATTATCCCTTGAAATTAACCCTCACAATCAAAATTTAATTTCACGTCTATAACTGAACCATCATATCAATCGCCAGTAACAGTCGAACGGATACCGAATTGATCATATAAGTGCAATACCCCTGTCACAGCATCCTGTATAACATAACGAATTTCCATTTATAAAAATTACCTTTCCCGGAAACCAGTTTACATAGAATAAATGTTCAAAAACCTTTTTTATGTGATTTTTTATCCTCTTTCCAATGGTGTAAAAAAATGTCACAAAAACTTTTGGAATTGTGGAAATTTTGGCAAAAGACTAATTTCTTTCACAAACAAGGCCCAAAAAATTATGTTCCGGACATCGGACATATCTGGCTGAAGGACTCATCCAAGATTTTTGGACTTCAAATCTTTTCACCAAATTTCATAAAAATAGAATGTTTCGTTAGAGAGTTATCGTGCTGATATATAAATACATATATACATATATATGTATATATATTATATATATAAATTTTAGTAAATGTCATTTTCGGTTTCTAGGGATCTTAAATTTCTGTCCTAGTCCCAGACTGAAGTCGCGTCATGACAGTGGCCGTAATAGCTGAATTTTCGATTTGAAAAATCGCTAAAAATAAAGTAATTGGCTATTGCCCATACTACTTTCCGAGGCACATTTATTTCTGTCACTATTTATCTGTACACACCATTATTAGAGTGTATGCGCGCTTCACTATATTACTACTTCCGTCGTGCAAGGAAAATGATTGCGAAAATGTCATATTGTCAACATTTCCTTGTTGCTGCTGCACTCACCCACCGCCACTCCTCGTCTCACCTTGCCTGTTCGTCCTTTTAGCGAATTTCCATTCTGGAAATTCAGCTATTACAACAGCTTTTGTGGTAAGACCTAAGTGGACCGGGACTATGGTAGAAATTTGTTTTGGAGCCTCTAGAACCCGAAAATCTACTTCACTAAAATTTATTGTATATATATATATATATATATATATATATATATATATATATATATATATATATATATATATATATGTATGTATGTATGTATTTATGTGTGTACACGATAACTCTCGAACGAAACGTTTAATGCTTATGAAATTTGGTATTCGTGCGGGAATCCGGACTGGCTCGGCTAAGTTCGTTAGCCAAACACGTCAAATGCCCAGAAGTAGGTTTTTTGGCCATTTTTCGCCATTTTTAGTGGTTTTTTTGCAAAATTTGGCTAGAATTCAAATTTTTTTTTGACACCATCAAAAAGGGCGTACAAAATTGCATAAGATAAGCTTTTAAAACAATGTACTAAGTGAACTAGCTTTTAAGAAAAATTAAGAAATTTGCTGAATTTTTCTACAATAAATGTTTCATCGCTTTAGCAATTCTTTTCTAGATAAAACAAGTACTAATTAGTTATTCAATATGTATGTATGTGTTATAATAACAATAGCTCTGTCTCATCTTTTTAAATTAAAATTAGTCAGAGTACGTTATGGAAAGGAAATTTTTGTATGATGTCCTTCTTTAGAGAGAAAATATAATTTATATATATTTGCATACCTAGAAAAAAGATCGAAAACTATAGTTATGTAATGTAATAATATGTTGTTAAATGGATATATGCTATACTATATGAGATTCGTTACGGTCCTGAGGACCCAAAAGCGCCAAAAATTAACTACCAAACTGATTTTGAAAATTGTTTCACTGTTAGAAAGCTAAACTATTTTAAATGGATACAGGTTTTAGATGAGATCCGTCAGTGCCCAATATTTAGAAATTCGCTATGTTTATGCAGATGCTGCGACAGGGGTATTTTTTTTTTGTTCCTTATAATTGCAGCCCAGCAGCGTCGTTCGTCGCACGATACATACGTCGCTCGTCAGGATTGCATCGTCGTAAAGTATACATATGTATATACGGAGCTGAGTTCAGTATAAATCACAGAGACAATAATAATATTGAATAATGTTACAAACGTTACTATACGAGTGAATAGAGACGAGTAATTGCGTATCGATTGCTTCTCGATTTGGTTTTTAATGTAAAAAGTCAAATGATTGTCTAAAGTTACTGTCAACTTCACTTATAAAGCATAAATTATAATACTAACCAAAAAAAATTTTAATAATACTTATTTCTCAATATGTTTAAGGTGTTAAGGTTGAAATTTTTGAATGAAGAAAGCCATAAAATGATGGCTCAAACGCAATTATCTCGAAATTACATTTTTTAAACATATAGCGAAACGTAAATATCTATTTGATTATTGTGTGGAACCAAAACAAAATTTATTTTCAATATTTTTATTATAATTTGGCGGAATTTACACAAAATTATGGCATTTTGAAAAAGGATTTCCATTTTTTCGTTAAAAGCGTATTTTGTTTGATTATATTTTTAAGAAGTTCTAGTTCAAATTTCAAATCTATCGGAAGAAAAGTGCCGTGAGTTTTGGTTTTTCCCTATTCAAAAAATGTAGTTTTGGGATAGTCGCGTTTAGGTTGCCATTTTGTGTTTTCTACAATCAAAAAAAAATTTTTTGTATGTCTGAATACATGTACAGTAAACCCTTAAAGTTTCACTTTGTTGCCTTTTTTCGTTTTCACAAAAAAATTTTTTTTTAAAGAGAAGCTTGTTTTTTTCGGTAAGGTAGCTTGGTGTAACGCTTTAATATTTCCTTAAAAAACTGTAAATTTTTGGAAATTCATTTTAGTTTCTCTGTAATATTATATAGAATTTTCTATTTGTTTGAATTATTTCAGAGATAAAATAGGAAGAGTGGTATTTTCTCGTACATTTTTGAGGATAATTCAAAAACTACTACGATCTGAAAAAAGATAATTTTGAAATACATAAACAAAACCTTACCATACGATTCAACTTTCTCCCTTTGAATTTTTTTTTCGAATAAAAGTAAAAATATTTCCGAGAGTTTTATGAATAATTCTTTATCAGTGATAATTACTGAATAAATCTCTCGCGAATCACGAACCAACTTGTACCTTCTGACTGTTTCGATTATCACTGAACGATATTTTGAGAAAGACGCATCAATTACACCCTCTAACGTTTCCATAACAAGCATTAAAATACACCGATAGGTAAGTAAGTACAGTTGGCAATGACAAGTGAACACATACAGTGCTACCAAGCAACTAACTCAACATTAAAATAAATTCTATGTTCGTTGTCTTTGTCGTTTTATTTATATTTTGCTCTCTTATTTTCCATATGCATTAATTGCAAATAAAAAAGGATAGCGTGTACGGAAAAAAATCCATTTCCATTGCTATTCGTCCCAGTACCATGTACTAGATGTACCGGGAGATGTTGCTTCTAATAGCATGGTACAACTTCAATTTGAACTCTTCTACATTTGATTTGATTATATAATCCTCGTGCTCGAACAATATCGAAGAGCTTATTTCCTGTTCCTCGTTGCATTTGTATTTTTATTTTGCTATTCGATTTTTTTTATTGTATATATGGAAAATGGAAAAAAAATCGTTTTTCATTAGTTTGCATACGTACTCGTCGTTCTTTTTGACTTCTTTTTTTGTCTTTTTGACAATAAAAAACATTTTATATTGCTTTTTAAAATTATTTTCTGATAAATTCAGAGAATCAATATATTGATGTTAGTTAGATTTATTTGAATATAGAAAATTACTTGTAAAACTCGATGGGCAATTTCCCAATATACGTGCCAGCGGAAAATTGTGAAAATTTTTCAATTCACATATTAAGTAAGACCTAGAATAAACGAAAATGATTAATAAAGTCGGCGGTCAGTATTAATTTTTGCTAAAAAGTGCTATAAATTTGATTTGGCCACAGAATATTCAAAAACAAACTTCGTATCTCTATACTAGCTTTCTCAATGTGGACAATAGCTTACGTCACAAATGACCTAATTTCTGTCCCCTCCAAACACACAACATGTTACAACATAAATCTCGTATCAATGTATACGTGTGATGTTCGGTTGTGTGTGTACCACCATCACACTCTGTCCGTGGAGGGAGACGACTGCAGTGTATATGTATACCAGTATTAGGATACATGCATATTACTGTATATGTATTCGCTTATTGTTGAAACTGGTTGATAACAATCAATCTGAACACGGCTACAGTTGCTGTGTGACTAATCAGTCAAGCACACCCAGGCACACTGCTATCCACAATTTTTTACACACACGCTTAGGGCTTGGATTTGGCTGTTAATTTTGTTTATAAAATTTTAATTATTTCCATTTTCTAAATATTTAATGCATAAAACTAAACCGTAACGTAGTACCTAATGAAAATAATTAAAAATTTATAAGCCAAATCAATAACCACATCAATTTTAACGAAAATTAAACCTGACCGCCAACTTTAATGCTCAGTTTCATTTGTTTTAGGTCATGTTTAGTATATAAAATCAGAAATTTTCACAATTTTTCACTGGCACTTAAACTGGGAAATTGCCCGATTTTTATAAGTAATTTGTTAGAGAGCCAACGATATGGGTTTATTAAAAATCTTTTTATAAATTCGTATACACCATCTTGAATTGCAAATCTACATAAGCGTATATGAAACTTGCATATTGGTTTTAGTGGTTAAATGTGAGAAACTAATACTATAGCTAGCGTTTAACTATGAATTTCCCCCGCAGAACTGTTATACAATACAGCAAAATATGTAATTAACTTACTAGGAACACAAGTCAGCACATGTTGGGATAAACTAACTACATACACGCCAGCAGCAAAGTACTGTACCGTTCAATAATTTGGGTCCACTTATTTAGCAATGTTCATTTAACACCTTATCGCATACAAAGCCATATATGGATTCTAAGTTTTACTATTTTTTTTTTTCAACATATTAAAATTTTTTTTTTTAAACTAATATTAAATCCTAACTTTATACTCCTTCGAGTAACGGAACGTAATTTTTGTTGTCTTTGGTAAGTGTGGGTTGTCAAATTATTTCAAGTTATGTTCAGAGTGTCCGACCGTTACAGTGCAATTAATTGATGCTAATTTTATTTGTGAAAACTAAACAATAAAACGGTAAGTACTAAAATCAAAAATTTCCAAAACACATTCTTTATATATTCAAGAACATGGAATAGTTGTGATTCGTGTTTTCTTGTTTCCTTCGATTTTTGGGGCTTATTTTGAAGTTGCCATATTTGGCTTCGTATGCGTTTAATCCAAATTGTTATTGGGCATATATGGCTTCGTATCGCTTTTATGGTACATCCCAGCATGTTAATTCTATTCCTGGTGATGGCTTCGTGAGTGACGATGATTTTGCTTCTGATTCCCCGGTACTCCCACCAACCAAGACAGTCCATCAACTTCGGTGGCCAGAAAACGTACTGCAACAAGCCGAAAAGGTACTCCATCTAGCTTGCCCGGCTCACCTATACTCAGCTGGGCATCAAGACGTCCCTTTGAAGTCTGTGCGATCAGATAAGGTGACCATTTCCCCGAATGGACAAAACTAAATTGACAATTATGTCAAAACTGCTCAAAATTCCGTTCATTCGCCAAATGTGGAAAGTGTCAAGTTTATCTATGTTACAATGGTAAATAAAATTGCATACAGATTTTCATAAAATATAATTGTATTTTTTATTTAACGCATACGAAGTCATATATCGATTATAATTATAACACTAGAATGCATACGAAGCCATATATGGCTTCGATAAGTAATTTCTAAACAATAAGACTCAATTTTTTTTTTTCTTAATTTGATTACTAAAATAAAAGAAGTGAAAGACATTTTCAGTAAAAAAAATTTTTTTCTTCACATCCTTCATAATTCATGCAATAAGGGGTTAAATGATGAATCGAAAAACAACTTTTTACCTAAAAAGACTTTTTTCAGTTTTTCAAATTAACTCTTTCCTAGAGTCCAAATAAACATTCTCTGGATCAATATTTTTGAATTGTCTTGTATCGAAACATTGTTATTCGTATATTTACTATCTCATTTCTTCTTTTTTGTCAGTAATATGTTATACCATGTTCTCTATCACAATATGTAATATTAACATAGTTTATGCAGTCGCTGACGTATGCTTATTTACAACGAGAGACTACTGTTATGTAATGTTTTTTTAGAAACAATTCGAAATGATGCAACTATTCGAATAAAATGGAATTTCTATGTTGTACATAGAGACATAGAATCGTCGCGACCATAGAGTTTTCAACGATCAAGATTTTTAATAATTCTTCAATTCATATGAAAATATAATTAAGAAAAAATACTCCTGTCGCAGCATCCTGCATAACACAACGAATTTCCATCAGTAAAAATTAGTTTTTGTCAGAAACTGGTTTACATAGAATAATAGTTCAAAAACCTTTTTTAGCTGATTTTTCTCTTTTTTTGCAGTGGTGTAAAAAATGTCGCAAAAACTTTTGAACTTGAGAAAATTTTGGCAAAAAAATTAAAATTTTCAAAAGAAAATGCCCAAAAAACTATGTTTTCGGTGTCTGTCTGGCTGAAGAACCCATCAAAGATTTTTGGACTTTCAATGATTTTATATTATTTATGGCCTCTAGGGACTTCAAAATAAATTTATGTTATACTTTCGGACTCAAGTCGCGTCACGAGAGTGGCTGTAATTGCTGAATTTCCAATTCGGAAATTCACTAAAAATGGATGTGTTCCGTAGTCATAATCATGGGACACTTATGGTTTCGTCTTATATGTCATCACTTTGTGTGGTTTGACACGCCCTTGATTCATTTTTAAAAAGACATTGTCGTATCTTAAGCAGTTTAATAGGGAGCATTGACTCGTATTAAAATTTTCAAAACTGAAAAATAAAAAGGGTAGGTAAAATAAAAAATTTCATCAAATGCGTGTTAGACACGAATTAAATTAGGGTTTCATAGTCAGTGCGTAGTTTTTTTTTACAATTTTTTGAATAAAATATATAGGAAATTTAAATACACTATTGCTTCGATTAAAAAAAAAAATGCTTATGTATTGGTCACACGAATATAAGAGAAAACATTAAGAATTTTTAAGTAAACAAATCATTATACTGTGTGACTTTTTCGAGAATTGCCATTTTTATTACAGCCAAACCGTTGATTTAATCGAAAAATTGTTCCAATAAGAGTTGTAGATATCGACGGGGGCAACCGATTGCTATAGTCAGGAGCTTTATAGCTCTTATGGTTTTCGAGCTATAACTTATAGATTTTTAAATGAGATTGTATATTAATTTTTCGATAAAACTGATCTAATGCATTAATTAACAACATAAATGAGCAAAAAAAATTTTTTTACCCAAGTTTAATTTTTTAATTTTTCCTTAATTTATCAGTTAGGCGGTAAAAATACGCATATGTACTTCAGGCTACTTCAACCGAGAGTGTTCTGGGTGCTTACATTTCCATCACATCCAAGAAAAGAACCTTTTCCAGTACCATTTCTATTATACAAATTTGGTTGAAATAAAAATGGCAACTCTCAAAAAACTCACATAATATATATGTATACAGGGTGTAATTTTAATAACTCTTATACTTTTTGGTGAATTTTGATAAAATTTTACGATGATTTAGAACGGAATTTGTTGGAAACAACAGCTTAAAACATAGCGTCAAATCCTTCTTCTAAAACGAATTCCAATTTCGATTCTTTAGAGGGAAAAAAATTTTCTGGCAGTTCTAACGTGAAAATTCATTGCAATTTTTGAATTTTTACTGGGTAATTGATGGAAGGTATAAAATTTGTATATTTGTTTATTTTTTTGCCACCCTTTCCAAACAATTTTATTTTAACACGAGTCAAAAAAAAAAAGAGAGAGAAATGGAAAACGTCCCTGTTGAAGAACTATATTAATATCAACACTGCGCAGTTATTAGTTGAAAACTTGGCAAATAAATCATTGCATGCAGATGCTTTCTCGCTCTATGTATTATGGAAATCGTAGGTAGCTACAAAGAAAAACACTTTCCATATTAAAAACACAACATAATCAAATAAATCTGTCATTGCACCGTTAGATTTTTTCAACGACGCCGCTGAAACTAACGCTTGGAAAAAACGGCAACAAATTTAATTTAATTTTTTTTGCTGTGCAACACTCTGTCGTTCTCTTTGCGTCTCGCCCCGTCCACAATTCGACAAATGTAAAAAAATATGGAACTAAATATACAACAAACATTGAACAGATGTGCTGTGCATTTGCATTATAAATTTTCAAGTTGCTGGGATGTGCTGCAAGCGCGCAGTGGAATAAAAATTTCTCTATAGTGTAATTTATTACTTTTAACATTTTTATTTTGGTATATCACTCCCCCCCCTCCAGAAAAAAATAAATAAATAGGTATGTGCGTTGTAAAATTTACGGAAAAGCTCTAACCTGAAAGACTTGTTGGATAATGGACATATTGACCGAAACATGTCATATGAGTTTTAACAATAAAAGTGGTATTTTTGCAAACAGTTTAATAGCAAATATAGAATACTAGCAAGTAACGCTCAAATCTATTAAATATAAAAAAAGCTTACTGAAGTATGAATTCAAATGTGATTTTTTCAAAATATCTTTCAGAAACAACATTTAAATATTTCCGTCGCCTGAGGCTATCGCCAAACGAATTGATCAGAACAAACAATTGAATTCCTATAATTTCTGAACCATTGGTTTTTGGAGAAAATAATTTTCGACAAAAACTTGACAGTGTAAACAACAACTTTTTCAAAATTTTCAAAAATTGTCTATCTTAAATCTATATTTGAACACAACTCATTGTAACACATAACAAATTTTTAACGATGTTACTGAAAATACCTCTGTTGCAGCATCTTCTATAACATAGCGAATTTCCGTTTATAAAAATTAGTTTTTCTCGAAAACCAGTTTACATAGAATAAAAGTTTCTTCCTCTTTTTAATGGTGTAAAAAAATGTCACAACAAGTTTTGGATTTGGGGAAATTTTGGCAAAAGACTAATTTTTTTCACGAATAATACCCAACAAACCATATTCCGGGCATCGGACGTGTTTGTCTGAAGAACTTAGCCAAGATTTTTGGACTTCAAATCTTTTCAACAAATTTCATAAAAATAGAATGTTTCGTTTGAGAGTTATCATGCTGATACATAAATACATATATACATATGTGTATATAAATTTTAGTGAATGTCATTTTTGACTCTTAGGGACCTCAAAACAAATTTCTATCATAGTTTCGGGCTCAAGTCGTGTCACGACACTGGCCGTGATAGCTGAATTTCCAGTCTGTAAATTTGCTAAAACAATCTCCTCATAAAGATGTTCTTTTATGCCTTTTATGATAACACCAAAAGAAAAATTGAAGATTACACTATTTTTTTTAATATCTGTAAATTAAGATCATAAAACGTGAATATTTTCGTGAATTCCTTATTTAACGCATCTTTTAGCGAATTTCCAGAATGGAAACTCGCTATTCCAGCCTTGCTCATGGTGGAAGTTCAGCCCGCGACTATGGCAGAAATTTGTTTTGAGGCCCCTAGAACCCAAAAATAATATTCACTAAAATTTATATATATATATATATATATATATATGTATGTATGTATCGGTTTATGTATGTATATATGTATCAGCACGATAGCTCTTCAGGAAAAACTGCTAGCTTTACGAAATTTGGTGACAACGTTGAAAGTCCAAAAATCTTGGATGAGTTCTTCAGCCAAGCACGTCGGATGCCAGGAACATGGTTTTTGTTCTTGCAAAAAATTAGTTTTTTGCCAAAATTTGCTATAATTTAAGAGTTTTCGCCACATTTTTTTACACCATTGCAAAGACGGAAAAAAATCACATAAAAAAGGTTTTTGAACTATTATTCTAGGTTAGCTAGTTTTTGAGAAAATAAGAAAACAAGTTTTGGACCCACCATCCACTACCGAGGCGGTTCTAGAAACCTCCGGCGGTGGGTGGAGACTCATATTTGTTTAAAATATTGCTTTTAAATAAAATGATTTTTTGAGTTTGTTGGTGCCAAATTGATTTATTCTGAAACTAAAATACCCTTGTCGCAGCATCCTGCATAACATAGCGAATTTCCATTTACAAAAGTACGTTTTTCTCGGAAACTAGTTGATATAGAGTAATTGTAAATAAAAAAAATCTTCTTTATGTGAATTTTCCGCCTCATTCCGCCAAATCTTTTTCACGAAAAATGTCCAAAACACTGTAAACGTTTTCACGAAATTTCTTAAAAATAAGATGTTTCGTTCTTGAGTTATCGTACGGACACATTTATATATATATATATATATATATATATATATATATATATATATATATATATATATATATATATATATATATGTTTACTAAGTGTGAAATTTCGTGAAAACGTTTACGGTGTTTTGGACATTCTTCGTGAAAAAGATTTGGCGGAATGAGGCGGAAAATTCACATAAAGAAGGTTTTTTTATTTACAATTACTCTATATCAACTAGTTTCCGAGAAAAACGTACTTTTGTAAATGGAAATTCGCTATGTTATGCAGGATGCTGCGACAGGGGTATTTTTTATTGCAATCTACATTGTTAACTCTAAAAATGAGTAGCTACTTTAAAAACTGACAAAAAAAGTGAGCGATTGTCACAATTTTCTATTGTGATGTTTACAATTTAATAACAAAATTTAATGTGTTAAGAGTTTAATTGTATTTTTAATTACTTTGATTAAATTATAAAATAAATGAAATAATTGACAGTTTCATTTCATGTATTAATTTCATATATTAATCTAATTATTAGGTAGGTACTGTTCTAATATTCTTAATTAAATAATAATAATTAATTTTGTTTAATAAAGTTGTTTAAAATTATCCCATAATTGTGACAAGTTGTTTACATAATCAGTCACGGGGAGTATTCCTGTCTAGAGGCTCGATTTTGAGGTGATTGTTCGGGCATGAAATGGGTACAGGCATCGGTAAAGTGGGGACTCAAAAAAAAGGTGTCTCCTGGTTGACGTGATTCCTACCCTCCTGGTGACCTGAAACATAAAATTTTAGTTAATTTTTAATAAACAAGGATGTAGAATTAGTTGGACGTAGCCGATTTGAAAAAATAAATTTTTTCACAAAATGGCGTCAATTTAAAAAAAGTCATTTTTTGCCTCCTTTTTTCAATTTTGCGAATTTTTTAAAAATAGTAAAAAAAAAAAATTCCGAAACCCGTACGTCGGATCAATTTTGATAGTATTAAGAAGGTCTGTACCAAATTTCAAGTAAATCGGTGCATCAGAACGTGAGATATCATGTCAACCGTATCGAAAAATGTTGTTTCGAGTAATTTATATTAAAAATTTGAATTCAACACTGAAAAGATACACAGTACACAGCGAAAAAGTCACCATAACTCCGAAAATAATTCGAAGTTCCGTAAATCCTTTTAGAAGCTTATTCTTAATGGTCTAAACTTTGAAAATATGAAAAAATCGATTTTTTTTTGGAATTTATAAACTAGAATACTACCTCAATCAGCTTTTAATTTACTTATAAGTTTCTTGGAAATAAGTGACTTCAGTGTTCGTTGAACTCTCTTGAAATACTTCCCGATATAATTAGCTACTTCAAGTGAAGAAGCCGTAAAAAGGTGTTTAACTTCATTATATTTAAATAACAGAAATCTCACAGCAAGCACGTACCGACAAGTTGTAGTATTGGAGCAGGTAGAGAAGTTCGTTCGTCGTTTTGACGTGTACGTATGATTCTAGGGTTAATGTTTCGCACTCAGAAGTTAAAAAAATTCCAAAATAAAAGTAGACTAAATAGTTACCGTACAGATTTACAAATTTTGAAAAGAAGCTAATGAATGTTTTTTAGGGTTCCGAAGTCATAATAACACTGTCTAACATTTACCATTTTTATTTCCGTCTAGACCACTAAATTATCTTACGTGTACTGTTGTTAATTACATTAGTATAGAACCTATTGTCATAAAACCACGCATGGTAAGGCGAAGTGTCTTTCCTTCGAAACTAAGACTTTATTAAAATGAAAGGACGTCGCTTCATATGCGTGCACGCTGCAAGTGTTTTCGTCATATCCTTCAGCACAACTCACATTATATTGTAACCAAGATATAGCAGCTAGACAATCTTTGAACTTTCTAGAAAACCAGAAATGAGCTTTCATCTTGTAATTTACGCCATTTTGTTCACACATGTGACTGTGTGCGTTTGTGTTGGTTGCTTGGCTGTGCTTTATTTAGAAGCTTCATGACAAATACAGGTTGTTTCTATATTAGTTTCATAATTATAATGGCATTTAATATATGGTGTCGCAGGATGAGGGTTGCGAACATTTTTTGAGGAAAATATAGTATCTAAATCTTTTGAATAAGAAAAAATAAAGTATTTGTCAGACAAAAAAGTATTAAACAAATTTAAGTTTTTTTACTTTTTTTTTGTGTTTTTAGCACAGCTATCAATTTTTGGTTATCTATGAACGTTTCATAGCTAAGTTTACAATTTAAGTTTAGATTTAAATAAATTAGTAATTCATTTTCTATTAAGGGGAGATTCGCTAAAAAAAAAAAAAGAAATCGACTTTTTTCTTCATAATTATGTTCCTGAAGGTGTTAGAAATATTCTCCTAAAATTTTATTTAAAAAAAATGGAAAGTCAAAAAGTTACGGACATTTTAGTGCACGCACTTTACTATAATTCATTTTAAATAAAATAACTAAATGCTTTTTTGTCGAAAGTACGTTTTTCGACATTTAAGATAATATTAAAGTGAATATTATTCCTCGATACCGTTATTTCGGCATGAACTAGGATTTTTTGCTTCCGTAATAAATTTCCAAAATGGCGGCTGTTTATAGTCGAGAAAAAAACGGTGATTTTTGAAAATTTATTTTCAAAATGCGATATCTCGCTGGTTTTTTATTTTTTTCTTAGATCCTACACGGAGAGAAAAATCATATAATTTTTGTAGATAAAATTTCAGAAAAATTACAATGCTTTCTTATAATGCGTGCGCGATCGACGACCAAAATAAAAAATATGTGCTAGCATGGTAAAATTTAATGTGCTAACACAACTTTTATCACACTCTTATGCATATATGTTATAGTTTAATTCTTGTTGTCGTACCTACTCTTTCATTTGCGCATCTGACCCGCAACCTTATGTTGCTTGGGCGGTACCTGTAAAAAATGCATACAAAAATGATTGCCAACAATATATTCTAATACTTTAATACTTGAAATCCCCGTTCTCTAACACAGTGTAATGAATACTGCTTGCTGCTTGTAACACAGTCTAATGGATCAATGTGCTTGGTCCGACCCGTCCGACCCGTCCGACCAAGTTGGTCGTCCAAACCTATGGTTGGCTATGAGTGAGGTACATTTCAACAGCGTTCACAACACACACAACCTTCTTTCTCTTTTTTTCTTTCTACTATTAGCAGATAGCATTTCAAATATTATAATACAGCATGGTAATTTTTGTAAGAAAAACAATTAAAAAATATTTTTTGTCGGCAATGAAACTTTTTACTGTGCTGTTTTACAAATTTTACGAAACTAATATTACGGAAACAATATTTTATCCTTTAAATTTTCTATGATTAATTATAATTTTTATATTTTTACCATACAAAATTGAATATGTTCGCCTTTTACACGTCGATTGTAGTGCTGAGCACAGTAATTTTTATATGAATTTTCTCTCCGTGTATACAGTATGATTGTGAAAAATAAAGTAGTAAAGTATGGTTGGCAACCCTACGCAGGATCGTTTTAGTAAGACACTTGGTATATATATATTTTTTTTTATTAAGATAATAGCAATTAAATAATACACCTATAATATGAACATTAAAAGATAGTTGCTGGAATTGTATAGTATAATTTTATTAACATTAATTACCTTGGTGCTCGGCATAAGAGAATTATATAATTATATTAAATTTGGCCACGTCTAATAGGTGGCTCTGTACGGCATGTAGAGGAGTAATAATAAAATTAAATTATGAAATAGAAGGATACATTAGAAAATGTTCTTCCCGAAATAATTACAATTGTACGTATATTTATTATAAGAAGAAATCTAAATAGATACAGTAAAACTCGCTTAGAGTGACACTTACTTGCTTAGAGTGACACTATTAAAATAGTGTCCATTGTACGGCACGTGATTCTCGTAAAAACTTATCAAATTGGATCGGCTGGGACTCGAACGCGGATCTCTTGGTTGCTAGCCAAGCGCCTTATCAATTAGGCTACCGACCGCTTGTTCGAGTACCATTCCAATCTGATGATCAATCAAACACAACTTTCTCTTTAATGCGAGACGCAGTTTATATTTTTAATCTCAAACGTTATCGAGTGCCTGTGAAACATTATTAATGTATGGCGGACTTTTGTCCGTATTTAAACATACACCAATATTCATATGTTTACTTTAGTGTTCAACTTTAGCTGATACTTGAACACTCGATGTACTTTGTCAATTTGATAATTTTTCAAACACTATGTGAATTTTTAATTAACGTAATGAATTGGTCATTTGCCAAGGTACAGAATTGTACTAAAATCTGTTCTGCTGATGTCCTCGGAAATCCGTATGACTTAAGTTTTACAAACGACTTAAAATTTTCTACATTTTACCTCACCAAGTTGTGCAATTAATAATAGTCTTGAACCAATATTACTTGTAAATGTGGTTGAATGGGTTAAATTTATGAATTGCATCATCATTCTACCCCGTTGTTTACCACATCACAACTTTTACCACAAGTTGCTTGTAATTTAAAACATTATTTTCAAGGGTATTAATATGTACACTATTTTCTAGTGGTGAGACCGTACTTGTGATCACTGCTACTAAGAACAATGTAATATGATGCTGTTATGCTCTTTGACGTAAGAGCAGGCAAGATACTTGTTTTAAGGTGTTTTCTTTTTTTAAAAATATTTTATTCTTAAAAGTTTCAACTATCATACATACATAAATATTATAGGAATTAGATAAAATTTTAAACGTTACCTAGGTTTGTTCAACTTTTAGAATTCAGAAATCCTTTTTTTATTTTATTTTTATTCTGTACTTTTTGAATTTTTTTTTTTTTTTCAATTGAAAAAACTACTATTCTTATAGTATAATAGTTGTTAATGATTTTTTAGAAATTATGTTTTTTTATTTTTTAATTCTTTTCTTTAATATTTTTATGTATATAAAACTGATTAACTAAAGTAATTGCACAATAACAAAAAAATACCTCTGTCACATTAATATCGGCATAAAATAGCGGGTTCCAAAGATTGGACACTGACGGATCTCGTATAACAACCTGAATCCATCTAAAACAATGTAAGTAACTCTCTAACACTTACAAGTAAACGTCACGAGGCCGGACCTATTGATTTTGATGATTAGATATGTTAGATATGATATGTTGTAGAACACTAAAAAATAAGCGACACGTATTCTTCTTTATCGGCGGAAAAACGGTTTGAAGGGGTGAAATCGCCCTCCAAATATTGGGGTAAAAATTTAATTTTTTAAATATCTCGAAAACGGTAAGAGATAGAGCAAAAGTTTAAATTGGCGATATTGCTCTTTTTTAAAGAGCTATCTATTGGTATGCAATTTGTTCAAATTGTGTCAACAGGTGTGGCTGGGGGTTAAAATTTAGGGGTTAATTTTGCAAAAAGGGGGTGAAAATTAAACAATATAAAAATTTTGTTTACAGATTTGAAATCTACGTCAAAAAAGCTAATTGACCTGTTTTTGCTCAATGTCCTAATATTAAGTCTAGGGGTAGTTAACTAAGGGGTGACTGTATCGAATAGTCGTACTACTTGGGTAGTTTAAGAAGTTTTTCTTCATGGAAAATAGTTTAAGACATTTAGAATAACGTAGAAATGAAATTTTCGATTTCAAAATTTAGTTTGAGCAACATTGAGTTAGTAAGTTTTCAAAAATCGGTGATAAGGCGTTCTTGAAAAGTTGTTAATTTGTTATTTTGAAAAATAAAATAGATATAAATATTGTTATTGTAACAACAAAAACAATGAAGGATTCATCATAAAAAAAATTCAACAAATTTCTTAATTTTTCTCAAAATCTAGTTCACTTAGAACCATGGTTCAAAAGCTTATATAATCTTTACGTCCTTTTTGATGGTGTAAAAAAGTTAAAAAAAATTCTGAATGTAGCCAATTTTTGCAAAAAACTACCAAAAATGGCAAATAATAGCCAAATTTTGGTTTCTAAAAATCAAACGTGCCTGGCTGACGCATTCATCCAGACGTTTGGGACCTTTGACCTTTTCACCAAATTTCGTAAAAATCGGAAACTTCATTCGAGAGTTATCGCGCAGACACATAAATATATATATATACATATACCATGTGAGGTTTTTGAGAGTCGCCATTTCTATTACAATCAAATTTTTATGATAGAAATGGTACTGGAAAAGGTTCTTTTCTTAGTTGTAATGGAAATGTAACCAAAAAAAACATTATCGGTTGAAGTAGCCTCAAGCACATATGCATATTTTTACCGCCTAACTGATAAATTAAAGCAAAATTAAAAAATTAAACTTGGGTAAAAAAAGTTTTTTGCTCATTTATGTTGTTAATTAATGCATTAGATCAGTTTTATCGAAAAATTTATATATAGTCTCATTTAAAAATCTATAAGTTTGTATCATAGCTCGAAAACCATAAGAGCTATAAAGCTCCTGACTATAGCAATCGGTTGCCCCCGTCGATATCTATAACTCTTATTTGAACAATTTTTCGATTAAATCAACGGTTTGGCTGTAATAAAAATGGCAACTCTCGAAAAACTCACACAGTATATGGCTTTCTCTGAGCTTCAAATCGAATTTCAGTCCTAGTCGCTGTAATAGCTGAATTTTCAGAAAAAGACTAGACAAGATAAAAAAAACTGTGGTTATATCACTGTTATCAACTACTCTTGCTTTTGACTCCGTCCACTACTTCTGTCCCCACTAATTTCCCATAATACATTTCTACAATTTATAAGTTAAGATTTCGAATAAATAGGCATGTATATAAATGTAATCTTTACACGTTTGAGAATGGTTATATTGACGGAAACGTGTCATTAGTGTTTTTATATATACAATAAAAGTGGTATTTTGCAAAGTAAAGTCTTTTTATTTACTAATACTCGTTTGCTCTTCTTAATTGCTCCTTGAGCTCTACTCACTAAAAATCGGTCTTTCGCTCACCTCTATTATTTTCCATTTACACTTGCATTTTACAGAGTCTCTGTACATACAAAACTTGTTTTTCGTTAACTTGCTCTTTTGGTAAGTAAACTTGCATTAAAACAAACACTATATATGTCTTATATATGTAGGAGTGAATAAGAAAATAATTACATCTCTATTTGTCTATATAAAACAAACGCATTACAACATAATGTCGCAATATTAGTATTATGTTGTGTGTGGTTTTATTGTAAAAGTTTATTTATTGCTGCTAATAATTCTTATTGTAATTTATAATAATGTCTTTGTAAGAAACCTTCAAATAAACATCACCATACTAAAATTAAAGATTAGAAAATTTATGCTTTTATGCAGCAGTGAATATGTACCTATAAATAATATGCCACTGTTTTTGAGAAATGCATTTTTAGGTTAGGAACGAATTAAATCGAAATGTCAAAAATTTTCATCCAAACACAGAACGCGTCTAAAGTTAGATTCGATTGGTGAGATTGCTAGAAGGAATTTACAAGAAGCCTTGGATCTAACATGAAATAAAGCAAATTGTGAAAAATCTTTTCATAACACAGTTTCCAGTAACACAACTTTTCTATTAGGTATTGAAAAATGTAAATGAAAAATTTTTCCAAGAGTCTAATTACCTTTTGTACTTGATTTTAAAATAGTATAGTACTTAGCGAGGACCGTAAGTGTAAGAATTCGAGGATTCTTAGGCATCCTATAAAGTAGAGTCCCTATAATAAATAGAGTCGTGACATGTGTGCTGAATGCTGATTGGTTCCGGCATTTTGTATCCAAAGTTTTCGTAAAATACATTGGAAATAAATAAAATCTTAACAAAAACCATTCAGTTTAACTTAGAAAGAATAATTCAATTAAAAATTTTTAATTGTTCATTAATTCATAACTTATTAACAATTATTATGTACTCAAAAATATTTACTCAAACATGTGATAATTAATTTTAAAGCTTCCCGCTCTGTTTTGGATACAAAATGGATGACATGTCACGACTCTATTTATTATAGGGACTCTACTATAAAGGTAATGGGGCTGACACCTATCGGTCGAATTTTGAATTAATGGTTTTTTACTAAATAAGAGTTCCAGTGGTTCTCATATCGGCTATAATACCTAGTAGTCAGTTTTTGTAATAACTATGAGCCATCTAGCGGTTAGTAGCTTAACTATTATCTTTTAAGCCGTTTGTAATGTTACAGTTGGGATTCCCATTTTTGAATGTTTGATATGAAGTGAAAAATCATTAAGTAGTGGGGACTATCGCAAATTGTATATGTGATTATGTCAAGTATAGAACAACATCAGATGAGAATAGGAAGAGATGAGTATGAGATTCGCTAGAAATAGGCAGTTAGCAAAGCAGTTGTTGTTTTAAGTCAAATTTTAAATCAATAACCGCAAACTAGTTCGGAAGTGATTACTACGACATAATTGTTGTTTTATATTTTATTTATTTTAAATATTGACTTTTTTGTTAAACAATGTAAATTGTTGTTTTAGAATTTTCTTTAAAATATTAAAGTGATTTCGTAAAGCACACAAGGAAGTGTAATACTTTCAAAAGAATCCTCACCTTTGAACTTCTATAGGCATCTAATAGCGCTAATATGTTTGGGACATTGTTGTAAAGTTTAAGTAACGGTTTGGGCGCCAATTTCAAGTATTTTAAACATAGTCAAAACCGCCCCAACTGTTACAATCCGTGGCGACAAAAATAAACTTGCGGGTCGAGAGAAATCGATTTACTAAGTGACAGTAAGTGATTCGTTACGTCCCTAGAAAGGTAAGTAAATTTTTATGACGTGTTATTTTTTGTAACTATAGTAAGTGACATCGGATGCAGTTCGAAAATCCGAAGCTATTGTGATGACAAATATGACGAACCAATAAGGATCCCATAATTATGACCATAAAATCCCAAAAATTTGGGAAAGTTAGCGACACTTATCTCTTGGAGAAATCAGAATCAAATTGTACTACTTTGTCTGTGTCTAGTTACACTCCAGAGTGGGTAATCACTTGTCCTTTGAAAGAGTTTTTAAAAAAACTAAACTCTAGGCTTGGGATAATTCTCGATAGAATTGAATCCGCTTGAAACTTCACCCGCTACTGCCTCTTAATCTTCACACTTACATCTTTATTGTACTCACAACAATCTGACGCCATTTTTTTTTCATTTCTAAATAGACATACTTACATATCGGATACTGATTCTAAGTCGTGGTACGTATACTTTTGTATTTGTTGCCAGAGCACGTTCGTTTGCACCCACCCACACCCACACCCACACCGCCTAACGCCATCTCCCGGTTGATAATAATAACAACACGTACTCTCCGAAACAGAGTAGTATAACTGGCGGAGTCGTATGTGGTGCAAATAAACAAAATAACGCGAAGGAACTGCGTTCGCGTCTAACTAACATCGTCACCAACAAGACACATCTGTGCGACGTAGACTTTTGTTCTGTAAATGTAACCTCATTTCAAGATGCAACTGTATTCTTTAATTCTACGATGCTTACAACACCTCTTCCTTCATATTCGCCTGATACATATAAACTAATTTGTTTTGTTTTATTTAGCGAATTTTCAGAATATAATTCAGCTGCAGTCACTGTCATAACACGACTTGAGCCCGAGACTATGGTAGAAATTTGTTTTGAGGTCCCTAGAAACCGAAAATCATATTTGCTAAAATTTATATACATAGGAAACTCCCATTACCCAATCCACTGGGACCAAATTGCTAAATGAGAAAGTCTCTCGAGTAAACCTCCCCTTAAGCTGTAAAAATTCTCGAAAATTTTTCCCATCTTGAATAGTTTTGGAGTATCATTTTTAGATAGTTTGTGCATCAGTTGACAATAAAAAAAAAGTAATGGGTGGTTTAAACCCTTAAATTAAGTACGCTCGTGTTCAAAAAATTTAAACCAAACAATCGGATTAAAATTGTAATATTTTTTGTTTTTTGTTACAGGTATGTCAAAAAGAAATCAGTCTACTTCCATGTGAGTATCTACCCCTTTTATTTTATTTTTTTTTTTCTTAAAATTTTGTGGAAACGATACAGGATCAACAGTTTCAATATTTAATACAAAAAAAAAGATTTAAATATGTATAAAATTTTCTCGCGAATGTAATTCCACGGGATATCCAATCGCGGATCTTAACGTAATCGTCGATTCCAATTCAATATCCTCTTGCTTAACATTGGTCGTTAGATAATATTTTCGGAGAATAGTTGCCAGTGTTACTTTCATTGACATGTAAGCATATTTTAATCCTAAAACAAAAATCAACATCAATTTTGTTTATTTGGATCAATTTCCGCAATCCAGTTTACCAATACAATTTCTTGGACCGGCGCCAAACGGTATAAAACTATGCGAATGCCTCTTTTGGATTTCTTCCGGCAAAAAACGTAATGGATCAAATTTTTCCGACTCATGCCAATGTTTTGGATTCATATGTAAGCTTCGCAACCAAATTGTTATTGTGGTACCTTTTGGAACTTTACATGTAGCTAAAAAAAATTATATTTTTGTAGATTGGATCATTTTTTTCCGACAATTTTTTATAATTCTAACTTAATTTGCACTCTTGATCAACATATCTTTGGAGCAGATGCGCAGTAGGATATATGCGTAACGTTTCTTTGATTACCATTTCCAAGTAGCGTAGCTGGGTTAGGTCTCCCAGAGTTATATCGCGATCGGAATCACCAAATATCTCGTAGATTTCGTTGTAGGCCTCTTTTTGAATGTCCTGATGTATTGCCAACATTAAAAGTACAGTTGCATTCGTCAGTGCCGTAGTTTCAAAACCCTAAAATAGAGGTGAGTGAACAAACACTTTTTCCAAAAACTTCAATAATATTTTTCACGTACAGCAATTATCATTGTGTCGATTTCGTCTAATAAGTCTCGTTCGGTAAAGGTGGGGTTTGCCTCACAAATTTCTCGAAAATGATCTAGAAATACTTTTCTTCGTGGTCGCTCGTTAATCGTATCTTCCGAATTACTCGTGAGAAATTTGTTTTCCTCAGTCATTAATTTCCGGTTTTTAAGAACCTAAAAAGTAGCGACATTAATCCGATCAATTTAGCCCTAAAAATAGTAGTAAGGATACAAAAATTAGGGGAAAGCTGAAAATTGGTACGAATGTTCGGAACACCATTATAAATAAGTATTGAAAAGTCCTCATCGATCCTGTACGTGGAAAAAATTTTATTCAAGTTCAAAGGTGTCAAAAATGGGTTTTTCGCGTTTTTCAGCAAAACGGTAAGTTTTATCATAAAATTAGGTCAGACAAAAATTGTAAATCATATAATTGCCTATAAAAAATGTCTTAATACTTTTTTTGCTAAGAGCCACCGTTTCTGAGATATAACTATTATAAAAAATCTCCCACCTGCTCCGGAAAAACTCCTCAGCACAATTTTTTGTAATTGTAAAAAGGGATGTAGTGCAAAATGCGGCTACAAAAAAGTGGAATTGTTTTGTTCTCTTGCATGTACCAGTTGTCAAGGCCAGTCGTGCTCTAATGTTGAATCACCAACAAAAGAGGATTCGTATGTTACCAACGAGGAGACAATCATATGATGCATCACTATTGAGGCAATTTACTTGCACCCAACAGGAAGAACAATAAGAAGAAAAAGAACAAGAACAAGAAGGAGAAGAACAAGAAGAAGAGGCAGCTGAAATATTAGACGATTATGAATCTGACGAATAATTTCCCTCACTTTTTTTTAAATCTATACCGCTTTCACCATTCCCAATACTAATATTTTTTATTATTCAATAGTTTTCAATTAAACAGGATCACTACAGACCGTTGAATAGGCCTACAGGGGAAACCCTTTAAAAAAAAACCCGCTAAGTACACTACCTCACAGATGGCGTGAAAACGTGTGCATATTATGAAGATTACAACTTTTGTAATAGTTATATCTCAGAAACGGTGCCTCTTAGGATAAAAGTATTCAGATATTTTTTATAGATAATTATATGATCTACAATTTTTGTCTGACCTAATTTTATGATAAAACTTACCGGTTTTCTGAAAAACGCGAAAAACCCATTCTTGACACCTTTGACTTTGAATAAAATTTTTTCCACGTACAGGATCGATGAGGACTTTTCAACACTTATTTATAATGGTGTTCCGAACATCTGTACCAATTGTCAGCTCTCCCCTAATTTTTGTAACTTTACTACTATTTTTAAGGTTAAATTGATCGGATTATCTAGTCTATGAGAATTTTTTCGCGTACATTTTCACCGAAAGTTTTCACGATTTGTATGCAACGTTTAAATTCTTGACCATACGCGGTACAGTCAAACAAAATTTTTGGGTGTAACCAAATTTTTGCGAATCGGTGCGCCGATAATTCCACAGTTGTTTTCGCTACTTCAGCATATTCATTTCTTTGCGTTTGACAATTTGTTTCGACACCCATTGCAGATGCTAAAAAAAGTTCTTTTTTTTTTGAAACCGAATAATTTTTTTCCAAATGTTGCTTACCACAAATAATATCCAAGGATTGTTTACATAAATAACTCCAAATATCAAATATCCCGTTATCTACATGTTTTTCTAAACATCTAATCAATAATTTGGTTTTTGTCACAAAAATTGGCATAAATGATTCCAGAATTGGTTTGCTAAATGTTGGCGAAATTAGTCGACGTGTTACCTTCCATTTATTTGCTACAAAATTTGGATTCAGTGATTAAATTGAAAAATACCTTTCGAATTTTTGAATGGTACGTACGACTTGCACTCAATAGACCAGTACCAGTTATGGCCGAAAGTATGCGTGTTGCCTGTGTGCCACGATCCAAAACTGCATATGTGCTTAAAATCAATTGTACATCTTCCGGTTCATTAATTAAAATCTGTGGTTTGAAGCCCACCCAGATTCGAAATGGTGTCCCGTACAATTTAATCCATTTGTTAAATACTTTAATCAGGACTGGAAAAATATTTAACGTAAATTTTTTTTTTTTGGCAATTGCTCAATTTGAGTGCACATGATAATTTTTAAAAATTTTTGATTTCGCGTATTAGACGTGTCCCAAAACAAACGAAAATGAACATAAAAATGTTCGGTCATGTTTGATTTTTGAACAAAGCAAATTTTTACGGAAACTAATCGTGACCGACAACTTTTTATGCTTGCTTTTTTTCGTTTTACGTCCCAATTATTCAAGAAAAAAAAATTATCAAAAATTTTTGTGTGCACGCCTACTGAGAAATTGCCAAATTACCTCTTGTATCCCCGATAAAACTTAAGCTGTTTCCCAACAATGGCACTGTTGGCGGTCCAGGTAATAAGTTTATAATTTGACGTCGTTTTCGATGTTCCCAATAAATTTTTATGGCGTAATAAATTATTGTCGAACATAAAAATATGGCCAATGATGTTGTCAGTATACTAATTTCTTCCGACATATTTTAACTTTTCGTGATAATTTAAAAGTTGGCTTGTTGGTGATATTACAAAAGATGCTTGTCATAAAAATTGATAAATATTGGTAAATTGTAAAGAAAAAATTAAAAATACTATTTGATTTTTTATTGATGCGGGAATTCATAAAAATTTTATGTCTTTTTTTTATATTGTAAGTCATAATTATTTTAGTTTCACTAGATGCTTGATTATATCTCCATTTTGCTGAAAAGTTTATTGGAGTTCTGTAATCAAAATATCTAACTTCTTAATAATTTCACTATGTCTGGCCGAAAAAATTTGTAGTTTTCCGGTAATGGGTCATACACAATCAATGAAATAAGGAATAAGAAATAAGAAATAAAGAATAAGAAGTATGCCATCTAGTGACGTTGAATGGGACTTTAACGTAACTGCCCGTAGGTATATGTATTTAGGTATTTTTGTACATCAAAATAACGTTCATGAAAAAATAACGTTCGTGATGACTTTTTTTGTCACTAAAGTGAGAAAAATCACGAATTTTGACGTACAAAAGTACCTACATATTTATATCTATGAGCAGTTACGTTAAAGTTCCACTCAACGTCACTAGATGGAATACTTCTTATTCCTAATTTCTTATTTCTTATTCCTTATTTCATTGATTGTGTAGAAACCCTTACATAACCCCATCCCCACCTCTTTTTTAATCCAAACTAATTTTTTTTCTCGCCTCCAAGACCTAATATTCTGCCACATTTTAAATTCCTACGTTAGTTTTTCAGAAAAGACCCCCGAAAATTAAAATTTAAAACCAATCCCTTTTCACAATTAAGTTATATTATTCCAGATAATTCAGATTTGCGAAATATTAAGTTTTAAATTGATGAACTGTGTACTTCCCCTAAACTTTTTTTCAACTAAATATGAATCCAAAAAATCTAGAAAAATTATATACAGTAGCACTTACTGAAAACTTTCAATTCCAAAATTATTTCGGATAACTTTAAACGTTCAGATAAATTTGAATAATTTATAGCAAAACCAAATTGTTTTGTAATTGATCCTCATAGTAACAAATAATAAACTGTATTGTATACGTGTCTTTATAATAAACCGTAATAAATGTATTGAGCTATTCGCTACGGAACCCTGACCTAATACGTGTCCAACATGCACTTGGTGGTGTTTTTCATTTAAAAAAAAATTTCTTCAATATCTTTCGTAATTAAAGTTTATTCCCTTGAACAAAAATAGATACAAATCTACAAATTTCAATATAGTTACTTTAAAAAAAAAAATTACTGGTTAACCAGAGGTTTTTTACGGAGGTGTAATTCCACTGGATAGCCAATCGATGTACGCATCGTAAGCGTCGAATCAAATTCGAGATCTTCTACTTTGACGTTAGTCGTTAAGTGGTATTTTCGTAGTAGGCTACAAAGGGTTACTTTCATTGTCATAAAGGCGTACTTTAATCCTAAAATTACAAAATTTGGTATTATAGGTATAATTTATGTTAAAAATTACTTTTTTTTTTTGGATTTACCGATACAATTTCTTGGACCCACCGCAAATGGTATATAACAATGGGAATGTCGATTTTTTATTTCATCTGGCAAAAAATGCAAGGGATCAAATATTTCGGGAGTTTTCTAATATTTTGGATTCGTATGTAAATGTTTCACCGACACTGTTATTGTACAGCCTTTTGGAACGGTGCAATTAGCTAAAAATTATTAATCCTAGAATCATGCGTTGGTCTACGAGAAACGTTAATCATACATTGTCGTCAATTTGACGAATGGACTTTTTACGGAGAATTTTCGAGTTTATTTGCAAAAAACATTTTTTTACATAATAATTCTACAAAAGCGAACAAAATATTTAAAAAAATTGAATTTGGAAAAATTTTTTAATATATTTATTAATTTTTTTAATCTTTTCATCAAAGCATATTTTCATTATAAAAATTAAAAAATGGATAAATACATCAATTGTATCATAAGACATGTGTTTCAAATAATTAATTTATGAACTGTTATGAATCGGTGAACATGTGTGACTTTACAGAATGTGAAATTTCTCGGTCATAAATATTCCTATAGATATGCAGTTATTTCCCCATTAGGCACATTTGTAAATTTTCTAAAATTTGTTAGTATTTTTTTGAATAAGATCTCAAAAAGTATTAAAAATTAAAATATTTTCCACAAAATAAATTGTTAATGTTTTATTAGGTCACTTGAAACGCATTCTTTGGTTTTCGATTCAATATATTAAAACTTCAGTATTATGTCGTCTTTATAAGTCAAACAGCTGTAATCACCTTTCATATTATCATTATTATTGAATAAATTAATTATAACATCCATATCTTTAATAAATTTTAGAAAAATTAGGAAAACTTTTATATGTAAAATACAAAATCTTTTAAAAAAAACATACGTTAATCATACATCGTCGTCAAATTGACGCACACTATTTTAATATAAACAAAACGACAGCAACTATAAACAAAATTGACGCGTCTTTTGTGTTATCGTAACAAATAGTTAAATTAGATACCAGAAGTTTTAGAACAGACAAGCAACGACAAGTTGTAGTATTGGAGCAGGTAGAGAAGTTTGGTCGTCAATTTGACGAGTACGTATGATTCTATGGTTAACAACAGTAAAAAGAATAATTCTCAGTATGAAGTCGCCAGGGCCGTACCAACCTAATTTACATTCCTTATCGACGTAACGTTGTAATATATGTATTGTAGGAAACATGCGTCATGTCTCCTTGATTACCATTTCCAGATACCGTAATTTGGGTAAATCTTTCAGAGTCATATCACGATCGGAATCACCAAAAATTTGATAGATTTCGTTATAGGCCTCTCTTTGAACATCTTGTTCGATTGCCAACATTAAAAGTGTCATTGAGTTTGTTATTGCCGTGGTTTCAAAACCCTAAAACCAAAACTCATTATAGTAGAGTGAGGATATTGGTTCACACAAACCGGGTGAACAATTTTCTATATGGTGGGCTTTGGTACACACTACGTTGTTAAAAGTATGGGACACCTTGACACACGGCGGGGGGGGGGGGTGCCCACACTTTTAGCACGGTACTGTGCTTAATGTTGTGGTACACCGCCGTGCCAAAAGTGTGAGCACCCCATTTGTGCGGATCAATGTTTCCACTCTACTGGAATTTTTCGGTTAATTTTTTTTTTTTGTACACGTACCGGAATTACAAGTGTATGAAGTTCATCTAATAGATCTTGATCTAATAGAGTCGCTCATCGTTTAAATTTTTATTTGCGCTAGTTGAGAGCGTCCTATTTTTTTCGAGGATTAATTTTCGATTCTCGAGAACCTAAAAATTTTATGTCATCAAATCTCAGTAGCTCGGACCTCCTCATTATATCTACTTTCTTCATACTTTTCGTGCAAAAGAACGCATTATTTTTCGACACCGTATAAATTTTCGGCCCAATGAAGTCATGTAGAACAAAATATCTGGCTGTAGCCATAGTTTAATGAATCGATTACCGGTTATATGCATTATTCTGAAAAAAAACATAACAAGTGCCATTTGAGTCACTCCATAACAGCTTCAATAAACGCTTGCACGCGCTTGTATATTATTTTGTGGCAAATATCGCAAGAGTCTTGTAATAATTTGTACAAGCGCGTCCACACGCTTGCAAATGTCCTATGTAATCACAGCTTAAGCGAATTCAAATTTTATTTCCCTTACCTTTTTATTACTTCAATGAATTCGTCGACATGGGAGCTTCAATAAGCCTGCACGCACTTGTATATTTTTTAGCAAAAAATGTCGCAAGTACATTGTAATAATTTGTACAAGCCCGTCCACACGCTTGCAAGCGTCCTATGTAATCACAGCCTAAGTGAATTCAAATTTTATTTCTCTTACCTTTTTATTACTTCAATGAATTCATTTCTTTCCGTTTGACAGTTGGTTTCGACACCCATCGTTGATGCTCAAAATAGAAAGACTTTCGATTAATTTAAATTCAAAAATATCTCAAAAATACTTACAACAGACAATGTCCAACGATTGTCTAACTAAATACTCCCAAATATCAACTGGTCCTTTGTCGACATGCTTCTCTAACAAGTTGGCCATGATGTTGGCCTTTGTAACAAACGTTGGCATAAACGAATCCAAGATTTGTTTGGTAAACGACGGTGTAATTAGCCGACGATGAACTTTCCATTTACTTGCTACCCCCCAAAAAAAAGAATAAGAATCATAAAAAATTCGGAGTAATTCCAAAGACACTAAATAATTGCCTTGGGGGGAAAATTCTATGTTTCGGGTTTTTCGGAGAACTAGGAAGTCCTCATTAAATTTCTTTAGTTATACAGATTTCATAAAAGTCAAAGCTTTCAAGTTTATACCAAATCTGAAACTTTTTTCTGTATTGAAGAAATGTTTAAAAGCAATTCTTTAATTTTGAATCGATTTTCAGTAGCCTGGAATCATTTCCGCCATTTATTGAAATAACATTTTTGGTCGTGTAATATGAAATGTCGTTTTCCAACCACTTTGGTTGACCATGTAATTCAAATAAATATTGGTACTTTTTTAAGCATTAGAGAAATGTTTAAAAGCAATTCCGTAATTTTAAATAGAATTTTTGGAACCCGAAATCATTTTCACCGTTAATTGAAATAACATTAGGTCGTGTAATATGAAATGTTGTTTTTCAACCAATTGGTCTACCGTGTAATTCAGATATACATCGACACTTTTTTTGTACTTTTTTGTTTTATTATTTTGAGGTCGATTTTATTTTTTTCTTAAAGTGTTTTTTTTTTCGTTTGAGGTCGGTTAAAAGACAGTATTTTGGATACTTCTTTTAACTACTTAGATAGATACTTCCCCAAAGAATTTTTAAAACAAATTATTGATTTTGGTCTTGCAAAAAATGTAAGACCAAGCCTGATTTTGATAATCGTGAGTCCCACAACAAACCCCGAATGTCAAATTCAGGGCCGTGGGGAGAACAAATAAATTAAAGTAAAAAAAATGTTTTTTAAGAAAAAGCTGTTATTTAAAAATGGGCTTAAAAAAAATATAATAACTTTTGAGTGAATTTTGAAGCAATATGCAACATAATTTATAAAAACTTGAGGCGTTATCATTAATTAGGTATTTCTGTTTTGGATATAACTGTAGCTATTTTACTTTTCAGTAGTTACCAAGCTTAATTAAACGTCTCAAGCTTTTATAAATTATGTTGCATATTGCTTCAAACTTCACTCAAAAGTTATTTTATTTTTTTTAGCCCATTTTTAAATACGAGTAAAAGCTTTTTCTTAAAAAACATTTTTTGTTACTTTATTTTCTACTTTTTAGTCTGATTACCATTAATTTAAAAAAAAAAAATTAAAGAAGTAATTTTTTTACCTATATTTTAATCGGTTAATTTACCCTAGTCAGAAATAACTATGGAAACAAAAAATTGCAATGTAAAATCAATGGACAATATCTAACAATTCGAAATGTCAAAAAGTTGCACAGGACTAAAAATCAACAATTTTGGTTTGGGGCGATTTCGGACAAAACTGATTATACAATATTGCATTGTCATCAAGGTGAGACACGTATGCAATATTTGAAACCTCTAGCTCAATTAGAACCTGTCTAAATTTTGATTCCAAGATTTGATCTAAACCAACATACTAACATAGCAAGTTAAATCAAAGCTCCGCTCTTCGAACACCAGATAATTCCGAAGATGGCTTTTGTGTAGTTGTCAGGCCTATACTTATACGGCACATACTGTTTCTGCCCAAACAATGGAAGTCTTTCTCTAGAAATTTCTAATTGCTTTACTTACGACGGGTTGCAAGTAAACCGTCACCGGTCACGGCACGTATCGGATGTGTAATGACAGTTCCACGATCCACAATTCCATACGTGGTGAACAATAGTTGCACATCTTCCGCGTCGTCAATTACCACCATCGAATTCGCCCCTAACCAAATTCGATAAGGCGTACCATACTGCGTCTTCCATCGATCAAGTGCTTTTATTGGAACTACACGCACAAAAAAATAATATCTGGATTTTAATGAAATTTTCGATGGTAGAGAAACTTTACTACCTCTTTCATCGCCAACGAAACTTAGACCGTTACCAAAGATTGGCACTGTTGGTGGTCCCGGTAATAAGTCGACAAGTTGACTCTGTTCACGATAATCCAGATAAATTTTTATAATATTGTAAATAATAATTGAAATTATTATACTAATTAGAGCTGTTGTAACAGTACTACCAAATCCATCCATAATTTTTGACGATGCAAAATTCAAATTTTATGTGAAACATTGAAATTGAAACGAGGGGTGTGATACGGAAGCCGTATATATGGTAAATTGAATCAGTTATAAGATTTATAGGTGACAGTTAATATAAGTTAAATTTAGCTACTGATATTTTAAAGGAATGTGTTTAAGGTGGCATCAGTTTTTTTCATTCATAAACATAATATGTATACGTATCAAAAAAAAAAACAAAAAAACTAACACGTTAACCCTATCACGGAGAGAAAATTCCTATAAAAATTACTGTGCTCATACTACAATCGACGTGTAACAGGCGAACATATCCAATTTTTGTACGGTAAAATTATAAAAATTATAGTTATATTATTGTAATTTTTATAATTTTTCCGTACAAAAATTGCATATGTTCGCCTGTTACACGTCGATTGTAGTATGAGCACAGTAATTTCTATAGGAATTTTCTCTCTGTGTAGAATCATACGTACTCGTCAAATTGACAAACGAACTTCTCTACCTGCTCCAGTACTACAACTAGTCCGTTGCATGTCTGTTCTAAAACTTCTGGTATCTAATTTATTTGTTGTTATAACACATAAGACGTATTTATTTTGTTTATAGTCATTGTCGTTTTGTTTGTATTGAAATAGTGTCCGTCAAAAGAACGTCGATGTATGATTACGCGATGTTTTTTTTTTAAAGATTTTGTACTTCACATATAAAAGTTTTCCTAATTGTTCTAAAATTTATTAAAGATATGGATGTCATAATTAATTTATTCAATGATTATGATAATGTGAAAGATGATTACAGCTGTTTGACTTACAGAAACGACATAATACTGAAGTTTTAATATATTGAATCGAAAACCAAAGAATGCGTTTCAAGTGACTTAATAAAAGATTAACAATTTATTTTGTGGAAATTATTTTAATTTTTATTATTTTTTGAGATCTTATTCGAAAAATTGCTAACAAATTTTAGAAAATTTACAAATGTGCCTAATGAGGAAGTAACTACATATCTACGGGAATATTTGTGACCGAGAAATTTCACACATGTCCACCGACTCGTAATAGTTCATAAATTAATTATTTGAAAGACATGTCTTATGATACAATTGATGTACCTATTTATCTATTTTTTAATTTTTATAATCAAAATATGCTTTGATAAAAAGATTGATAAATATTTATATTAAAAAATTTTTCCAAATTCAGTTTTTTTAAATATTTTGTTCACTTTTGTAGTATTGTTATGTAAAAAAAATGTTTTTTGTAAATAAACTCTAAAACTCTCCGTAAAAAGTCCATTCGTCAAATTGACGCCGATTTATGATTAACGTTTCTCGTAGACCAACGTATGATTCTAGGGTTAATGACTATGGACGCTGTACAGGATCAAGTGGAACCTGATTAACTGCGACACAACGTCGTACCGTGTCAAAAATTCCATATGAAGTGTATTAGGTGTCAAAATAGTGTATTGATTGGGTATTTTGTCACTGTCAGTTATGACTGTTAAAAGAACACGAAGAATTTTGAAAATTGTTCTTTTTTCAGGAGGCTGGATTTCAGTCAAAATTAATCCAACAGTGACTTTGAAAAGACCATTTGAATGTTTGAAGTATTTACTTTTTGATGGTGGGATTCAAAATGTTTTTCCTTGCAGGATAGTTACCCGAGGCGCTGCAAATTTTTTGGAATGATCTTGCCTTTAATTTCTTTATTTAAAAGCCTTAAATACCTTAAATGGATGCTTTAACCTTAACCCTTCGGCAGTTATAAGGAAATAAACAACTAAATTGTTCATAATTACAGACGGCGCTAAAATTTTTCAATTCTGATAATTTTCGCCCAGTCAGTATTCATGACTTTTTTTAGGTTTTCTGAACAATTCTTTTGGTGACAACAGTTTCCGGGTACATTCCAGAATTTTCAGATTTCGAGAAGAAACTCTAAAAAGGTTCAAATAAAAACGTTTTAAAAATTCACGGCGAAAATGTGAGTTCCCACTTTAACAGTCTCTTTAAACAATCTCAAATTGAACTTTGTAGTCGATTATATAATCGAATATGATTTTAACATTGGCGTCAGTTTTAGAAACAATGAAATTTTAATAGGTTCTTTCATTTTTTGCCTATAAAGAATCCACAGAATTTTATTCCTGAATTTATTTTTAGAAAGTCTGAATATTTTTTTTTTAAAAAAGTTTAAAAATTTTGACAATCCGTTATAAACATTTTTTGTAGGAATCATAAAATAAAGAAAGTAGACGCATATGTGTTTTAAAAAATCGTAATATATGTATAATTATTATCTATGTAAGAGCTATTTGCATATTTTATATAATAGTTTTCTAGTGAATCCGACTTTTTATTCCTTATCGGGATTAACCTTTAAAGGATAAGCCGCCCGATTCGAATGTTATTCGTGGGTTCGAACTCCGTACCTTCTGAAAATAAAATGTTTCGAGGCAAAGAGGCTATCTGCGGGTTGGTTAAGAAATAACTAGCGAGCTTCTCTCAACATGAAAAATTTATTTATTCTAAAACTAACATCATGTGGGTTACAATAAAATTTAAATGAGCAGTTTTGCCATAAGAGGGAATATAAAGATCCGATAGAGCGTTCAAGTTAAATTAAGTAATATGAAACGTAGTATCAAAATCTTTCCTCTTACTATCTTAACTAACGTTGATGTATGTAAATTATTATAAATAGGTTTGCTGTTTATTCTCTTTTCTTTTGGTAAATATATATATTTATAATTTTATACACATATACGTCAATTCATAAAAAGAGATAATAGCAAAATGCGTTAAACACAATGTAAATCAATTAAATGTTTTCAATGCTAAAATTCCCTTCAAACACAGTCAGTAAAAGAATACAGTAGTATGAAATATAGTGAAATACACAATAAGCGAAATTATCTTTAAATACACCTTCTGTTAATAATTAAAATTCAGAATAAAACAGCAAGGTATTAAATGACGACGTTACTAAGATTCTTCTCTGTTGAGATGAATAAAACTTAAGAATTTTAGCATTTACACCAACTAAAGTACTAAAGGTAACTAAAAACGAATAACAATAGTAATAAAAGAAAAGCAAAGAAAATGTCGAGAGAAAGAAAAAAAAAATATACTTTTTTTTTCTTTTTTTTTTTTTTTGAAACTAAACTGCTATATAAATTCTTTCCCTTTCTTTCATTTATGAGTGAACCAGTTTGCGAAGAATTTATTATCAGAATAAAAAGGCAACATTTAACCAGGAGGTATATAGAATCTTCAGATACAATTCTGATTCAATTCGAAGTTCTATATAAGAAATCTCGTTCAAGTAAAGGCGTATGTTGATTGTTTCACTCTGATAACTTCCTGACTAAAAATAAGAAATATAAAACTATCGGGAACCACTAAAATTAGTCCTACCTTGAATCTGCTCAATACCCCTTACTTTCCTGTGTATCCTTCCCTCCAATTCTGGTTGTTTTCTCAGCACACACCTTCACTTCGGGTTTCCTTTAACTACCTATTCTTCTTTTTATTTATTTATCTTTGTATTTTTTTTTTTCTTTGAGATCTATCAATTTTCTATTGTTCTATTTTCTATTCATTCACTAACTTTCTAACTACTTAACTAGGCTATCGCTACCTCTAACTTTACTAAACGGCTATCACCAACTCACTAACTAATTTTTGCCAAAAAACGCTACCTCGGGCCGCGCTAGGACCTACTTGTCAAGTCAGCAATTTTTCCGTGCTTGGCCGTGCCATCGCGATATTTGGAAATCAATCAATTGTTTTCGCCTCGCAACGGCATTTTGCTGACTTGAATTTACTAGTTCATTGAATTAATAATTTATTAAACTAATAATTTGTTGGCAACTTACATTTAATTAAAAAGATTTTTTTTTTGTTTTATATTTTTTTTTAGGGTTGTCCAATGTGTACTCATTACATCCCTTCCCCCTTAGAAAAGAATTGATCTCTCAGAGCAATTCTTTCCTTACTTCATTGGCTTTTAAAATTTTAGCGGGCCCCGACTTTCCTTAATCTAATTTTACTGCTAGAGATATTCAAACATATTAATCTATTAACTACTCCCTTAATGTCTCTAATTATTGTCTTTTTTTTCACTTGTCACGTCCACTATTCCTAAAACTTAGTTTCGAAAGGCACTCCCGCAGGTTTAACACATCACTACACTAATTTTGTTTTTCTTTGTTCCTTCCTTTTCCTTTCACTTATCCAACCAGTGTTTTTCAGTATTATTTATGGGTGGTTCGGGCGCGGAAGGCCTATCTAGCTGTGGGTACCTCATTGTCCTCATTTCTTCAGATGGCTGGGTGACTATGACTGGCGGGGCTGACGTTTGGAGATTTGATTCCTTTTCCACTTTATGGCCTTCGGGTTCTTCTGGGTTGGTTGTGTTTCTTTTTGTTTGGTGTTTATGGATCATGTACATGCTGATACCATTACATAATGCTGCGGTTAGCCGGAAACTCCATCCAAATATATTATGCAGAATCATGCCATGCATAACCGTATCGATAATCATTCTAATTAGCTTGGTGATTATAAATATTCCCATTAACCCGGATGTAATAATTCCAAGGTCCGTAAACCACTTCCAAAAATTCCCCCACAGTTTATTAGCCCATGACTCGATCATATTTTTGTTGATAAAGTTGTCAAATTTGGTCCCTTGTAGGTCGGTGGACAGTCCAACCATCCCTCTTGTAACAATTTCGGACACGGCTTGCCTCTCTGTTGGTAAGAGTAAATGACGCTGAAACTTTATCATGTCTTCCTGGCTATAAAGTCCACCCTTGAACAGATTTGCCGGACTTGCATACCGCCATTCATTTTTATTTGACGGCTCCAAGACTTGCGGTGGCGAGATCTCGTGTGTTCCTTTCGCTGTTTTGTACCATCGATTATTCAACTGGTACACCGGATACAAAAATGGATCGCACCCGATTTCGGTGGCATACTTTTGAAGAATCCGACTTCGCGGTGTCATGTATAGCGACTTATTGTCGTAAGTGACCGGAAGTTCGTGATAGCATCTCTCGGTTGACCTGATCGTCACTTCTACCGGTGTGCACTGGATAACGTGTATTACTTCTCCGTAATTGACTGCGGTAAATCCTGGCGTTTTCATTTTCGCATATGCAAACTCGGAAGGGGCTGTAACTGCGAGAGTCAATAGGTTCCTCAAAACTTGCTGCTCCAAGGCACATTTTTGTGCAATAACGTCTGCATATAGTTTGGTCAGTTGGCCTCTGATATGTCGCTCAACGAACACCACCTTGGCGTTAGTGTAGGCAGTCGGGTCCATGTTCCATACATTACTAGTTTTTTGTGAGAAATAGAACAATCCGCTTTCTGACGGTTTCAGTATATAAAATTTTGGATGGTCCGTCTCATATGCCGTCTGGCCGCATATTATTGTTGGTTTATTTATTGGCATAGCGAATACTTTTTCCCCACGATCGACAGAATATATTGGTGTTTCATAGCTGGCTCCATCTGGCTTACGTGGACTGAGTTTTGTCGCTCGGCCTTCATATAATACGGTGTACCTTGTTTCAGTACAGACATTAGAGTCGACGTTTTCCCAAAACGTGTAACCGTTGACCGAATCCATGCACGTTTTTTCCTTATATGAACACTGCGTCCTACTGCTTAATGTTATCTGGTTCCCGTTTACGTCCACAGGTGCGTGCTGTTGGCTTAAGCTTATTTCCAAGGCGGCTTGCACTATTACATTGGTCCATATTCCTTTGTGATCTTCATAGTCTTCACCTTCACATGCATTTTCTGACGTCATTTTACCGGCCATCAACACCGTAGCATGAATAGTTCCATTTATTATTAAGTTGTCAATAAATTTCCCATAAAAATTATTTAAGCTTTTATGTTTATGCATGCTTTCACACATACTTTTAGATATAGGATATATGTACGTTGCGAGTCCATTAACAACGGCGGAAAGATGTGAATGCATCCCACAATAGTAAATTTGTCTTGTCACGTGAATTTTACATTGGATTACTGGCACAAGTTCATAGTCGTTGATTTGCACTAATTGAATGTTTTCCGTACTCATTTCCATATCTGAACTTTCGATTTTGCAGTTTCCGATCTCGGTAAGGCTAAATGTCGAAATGTTCATGTTGACATTCTGGCAATCGTAAGCGATTATGGTGCTTGCTGGGTGAACTGCGGTGATGATAACCAATAATAGATACATTCGTGCGAATTTGTCCATCTTGTCTACCTAAAACAAACAAATTCGACGTTCAACACTCGTTTCCTGTTACAATTTTTTGGCTCTCAGTAATGGCTCTCTTTAATAGATCATCATCGGCTCTCAAAGTCCACTTTATTTTATTATTTGTTTATACTTTTATTTTATATTATTTATTCATTTTATTTTATTTTATTTATTTATTTTATTTTATTTTTATATACATTTTTATTTTATTTTATATCCTCTTGGGTAAAACCCACGGTAGACTTTCCACGGGCCCTCGACTTCTTGTTCGATATTCATGTCGGTTCTGAATTGTGTCGTTTTTACTTTCTGGTTTGCCCATTTCTCTCTCAACTTCATTAGCTGGCTGTCCCTCTTCGATATGGACACTGTCCTCTATCATTGATTTTGGCGACCCAATCCATGGTTCGTATTCAACAGACTCTCCACCATCGTGATGAATTATCACTTGCCACCGTTCGTCATCGTCACCTTCTTCCTTGTTTCTCTGATCCGGTTTTCTTCGTTTTTCCACTAGTGCCTGTGGCAGTTCAGCTTCAAAGCCAATCCAATCGTGGTCTGTTTGCTCTTTTTGAGTTGCTTCCGGTTCTCCTTCATTTTCTTCTTCGATGTCTTCTAAACATTTCTTCAACCTATTTACGTGTACCAGTTGTTCTTTCTTGCTTTGCAAATCTCGAATTTTTACGTTAACTGGGCTGCGGACTTCTACTATCTTAAACGGTCCTAACCATGGCTTTCTTAGTTTTTTCGAGATTCCACTTTTACAGGCTGCATCATACAAATAAACCATGTCCCCTTCATTGAATTCGGTTGCGACCGACTTACTATTGTAGTATTTTTCTCTCTGGTCTGCCGACTTCTTAAGTTTTTCTCTCGTTACTTCAAACGCTTTCGTCATTCGGGCTTTCAATTCGGACAGGTAGTTCCGATCATAGTCATATTTTATTGTTTGTGGTTTAAACACTTCGTCATTTGGCAATGGCATTTCTCTCCCGTGCATCAGGAAATACGGGCTGAGTCCAGTTGAAGAATGTGCTGTCGCTCGATAGGCCATCATAATAAAAGGTAACCAATGATCCCAATCATCTTGGCTGTCTGAAACATAGTGGGCTAACATTTCCTTGATAAATCTATGGCTTCTCTCTATCATTCCGTTCGTCTGCGGGTGGTAGGCCGTCGTTTGTAGTTTAATTATTTTTAGGTATTTACAGATTTCTTTCATAAGCTGTGAGGTAAAATTTGATCCTCGATCTGTCAACAGCTTTTTGGGTACTCCGTATCTGCATATTATATGTTGTACAAAATTCTTCGCTACCGTATCCGTCTTTTGATCTGGTATAGGGATAGCTTCAATATTCTTCGTAAAATAATCTTGCCAAGTCAAAATGTACTTATTTCCGTCTTTCGTTGTTACTAGAGGACCAACTATATCCATTTCTGTGAGTTCTAATGGCTCTCCTACCTCTTCAAATCGTTGAAGTGGTGCAGGCTTTCTGTTGTTCGGGGTCTTCTTCATGTTACAAGATCGACATTTCTTGATGTAGTCCTTCACATCGTTTGCCATATTTTTCCAATAAACGCGTTTTTGAAGTAAACTCAGGGTCTTTGCTACACCGCAATGTCCACAAAACGGTAGATCATGATGCTCGTAAATAATTCTGTGGGTTAGGCTCTTTGGGATAACCAGCAAAAAGGATTCTGTCTCCCCATCTCTCTTAATTTTATACAGGACTTCATCATCTACCAGGAAGTTTTCACGTTCGAGTGTTTGGCTATCCTTCTGCAAAAATTCGGTTATAACGGGGTCTTTCTTTTGTTCTTCTTTTATAAATTCTCTATCCAAGACTGGTACATACCGCATTTCTGGAGTGATTACATTTACCATAATCCTACTTAGTGCATCTGCGTTGTTATTCTTCACACCTGGTTTATAGACAATATCGAAATCGTATTCGGATAGCAGTATTATCCAACGAGCTAGCCTTGATGTCGGATCTTTTAAAGAGTACAACCACTTAAGAGGCCGATGGTCGGTGTAAATCGTGAATTTCGCTCCATACAAGTAACACTTAAAATGTTTTATTCCCCAAATTATCGCTAGACATTCTTGCTCGGTCACTGTATAATGTTTCTCAGCGGCGTTCAACTGTCGACTGGCATAGGCTATCGGCTTTTCTTCTCCGTCAATTGTCTGGCTTAAAATGGCACTGATAGCAAAACCCGAGGCATCCGTTGCTAAAATAAATGGCTCCTTGAAGTTGGGAAATTGTAAGACGGGTGGTTCACACAATTTAGCTTTCAGGCTTTCGAAACCCTTCTGCTGCTCATCTGTCCATTTAAATGGGGTGTTCTTCTTTGTTAATTGTGTCAAGGGAAGAGCATGCGAGGAAAATTCGGGTATGAACTTCCGATAGAACCCTACTAGTCCTAAAAAGCTTCGTACATCCTTTACTGTTTTTGGCACTGGGAAATCTCGAACTACCCTTGTTTTTTCCGGATCTGGCAGGACTCCACTCGACGAAATAATATGTCCAAGATACTTGGTGGTGGTTGTTAGAAAGTTGCATTTGGAGGGCTTCAACTTTAAGTTCGCTTCTTTTAATCTCTTGAACACATTTTCCAACCGTACCAGATGTTCATCAAAAGTTTTACTGAACACAATTATATCGTCCAAATACACCAGACATTCCTCCCCTGTCAATCCCGACAAGACCGTGTACATCAGTCTTTGAAACGTCGACGGTGCGTTGGCTAATCCAAACGGCATTCTCAAACATTCATAATGGCCGTCAGGCGTAGAGAAGGCTGTCTTTTCAATGTCCCTCTCAGCTACCTCGACTTGCCAATAACCGCTTGCTAAGTCCAGTGTGCTGAAATATACTGATTCTCCTAACGAGTCGATGGTTTCTTGCAAGTTTGGCAGCGGGAAGTAGTCTCGTTTCGTGATATTATTTAGCGCCCTGTAGTCTATGCATACTCGGATTTTGTTTTCCCCTTCTGCGGCTTTCTTAGCAACCATTATGACTGGACTCGACCACGGTGAATTGGATTCTCGGACTACGCCTTGTTCCAACATTTCTTGTATTTGGTGTTTCAGTTCCTCTCGCTGTCTGAACGGTATTCGGTACGGTCGTTTGGAGATTGGTGGCACATCTTCCGTTATTATTTGATGTTTTACGCGGCTCACGCATCCTAGCTTACTGCCCTTGGTCATAAAAGTCGGTCGGTATTTCTCTATTAGTTCTATCACTTTTTGCTTTTGAACTTCGTCATTTATGTGTTGGAGGTTGAGACTTTCTAGCAATTCGTCGTGTTCTTTTAATTCCATTGAATTTATTTCATCGGCTACCGATATTTTTTCTTGACTGTCCACCATCTCTCCCATCGCTAAAAGAGTACCCTTCGGAATTTCAATCTTCTCTTTGGCAATATTCATAATACAGATTGGTATTGAATCGGCCGCTCGTGCAATGGACCTTGCGACGATTATTCCATGAATTAGAGTTTCGACTGGCTCTACTAGCACATCCCCTTTGTTTAGTAAGGTCGATATTTTTACACGAAGGAATAGTTGACATCTTTCAGGTACATTAATTGATTTTGGCGCACATATAGGGAATTGATTAGGCTGCTCCATCGGTGGCTTTCCATTCGCTCTATCCCCGTCTTCCTGGTTTTTTCTTTCCGTCAATTGACTATGGCTGCCTTTTTCCATTTTTTCTTGGCTGTCATTTCTACTTTCAAAAATCCGCTTTCCGATTTCCTGTTGATGGCTACTTTCATGTTTCCGTTGGCTTCCATTTGCTAGGCATTGGCTGTCTTTAGGCTTTCGTGGGATTTCATTTTTCGAACACTGGCTATCTTTCGGCTGTCGTAGGTTTTCGGCTTCCCGGCATTGGCTGTCTCTAGGTTGTCGTAGGCTTTCAATATTCAGGCATTGGCTTCCTATAGACTGTCGTGAGTTTTCAACTTTCGAACATCGGCTATCTTCGGGCTGTCGTTGGTTTTCAACTTTCAGATAAGGGCTTTCTTTGGACTGTCGTCTATTATCTTGACCACTGTTGCCAGACGTTACCGATTGTGGAATTCCGTTCATTCTTGCGTAGTTTATCATATCTTGTATTTGGGTCATTTGAAATTCCGTATTTAATAGAATTATTTTTCCTTTGTTGAAATCGACTACGGCTCTCAGTTCGGTTAGCAGTTCTCGTCCCATTAGTCCGTCGGTACCTAACGGTAGATCATCTGAACAAATGGCCCACTCGGTTAAATACCGTCGTCTCCCCAGTTCAACGTCCACTTGAGCGTATCCTAAGATTTTGGCCTCTTCCCCCGTGACTCCTTTGATGAATAGATTGCTTCTTGGCATTAAGGCTTCCGGTGCGTCTTCAATCACACTTTCCTTCAGAACAGAAATGGTCGCTCCGGTATCGATTAGTATTCGGTAAGTGTTCCCATTTATCTTCAACGGTATTATACACTGAAAGTTCAATACTTCCAATTTACATACGGTTTTCTTGATATTAGGTATACTCACTACAGTTTTTATTTCGTTTTTATTTAGGTTGTGAGGTTCTATTTTACCTGTCTCGCTATTCCTTGTGGTAATTAAACTATCAAATTGTCTCTCGTTTATTTTATTATTGTTACCTATTTTATTTAAACAGTCAAATGGCTTTCCACTTATTTTATTATTGAAATTGATTAATTTATTTGAGCAATCATATTGTCTGTCACTTGTACTTCTAAAATTGTTTACCACCCGTCGTTCGACTGTTCGAACGACGGTTGCTGGGAGTTTAAAGGCGGCTGACTTGGTTGTCGTTGCAAATTCCTAGCTTGCTTCTCCGGACAACGATTTGCAAAATGTCCTTCGACTCCACAAATAAAACACCTATACGACTTGGGCGCACTGCAATTCCTTGCTTGATGACCCGGCTGTCGACAATTGAAACACGTATTTGGTTTGGTATTGGGTCTGCTTCTTGGGGGTATCGGTTGGCTTCTACTTGTTCCGGCTACATGTGCCTCTCTTTGATTTCCTTGTCTTCTACCTTTCTCTGATGTGTTAGTATACTGCATCGGATATACATCGGCAACCCTTTTTGATAAACTAATCATTTCGTTGTTTACCTCAGCTTTTATTGCCAGTTCCACCACATCGTCAAAAGTATATTGCGGGTTCTTACACACGTCCAACATAAGTAATTTAGCAATCTCGGGGTTAACACCTTTGAGGAATTGCTGGATTAAATCCTTTTCGTGGCGTTTTTTAATGACTCTCGATTCACCCTCTTCATTTTCATTTAGCTGACTCAAGTATTCTTCCAGTAATTCTTTCCCAATGATCTTCAACCTTGTCGCGTATCGATCGACATTTTCTTTAAATCGCTGGGTGCACTTAGATAAATGGTAAGCTGCTTGTCCAGGTATAATCTTCCGTGTAAACTTTTTGATAAATATTTTCTTGAATTCATTGAATGTGATAGCATCACTTTCCAAATATGGTTCTGACTCCAGGTAACGAAATGCATCCCCTGTCACTTGGCAACGGGCCACTGCTAATGTCTGCGCTTCCGTCCATCCATCCATTCGTGATCGCTGTTCTAGCTTACTAAAGAATTCTCGTACGCTTTCATTTGGCCTTCCAGAAAATTGTTGCAATCCTACGAGTGACTGCCCAATCGTCCGCATTGTTTGGGTTACTGTATTAACTGTCGCCATATTTGCTTGCGTTGTGACTGGTTTAACTGTAGTTAATTGAGGTGCAACTGCTTGCGTTGTGACTGGTTGATCTAAAATCGGTTGGGCTATCACTGGTTGAGCCGCTGTATCACCTTCTTTTTGTCCTTTGTTTCCCAAGACCATTCTAAATTTTACTTAATTTTATGCAAAATACAGTAGTTGATATAAAAATACAGTTTCAGGTAAATAAATTTATTTGGTTTATTTATTTGTTTATTTATTTATTTATTTATTTTTGTAAGTTATAAACAATTACAGTAAATAATACAATTTTATCTATAGTATATTATATTTTATTTACAGGTAAGAAAAATGAAAAGAAATAAAAATACTAACTCTATAGCGAATAGAGTTATCTGCATAAATACGGTTTATTTCTGCAACGCACGGTACATTCACAATCAATTTTCAATAACGTAATGTTGAATATGTAGGTTTAACAGAATAACGAACGACATAGACAACACAATTTAAAATATTCGTAATTTTTATAGGTTGACCATTTCAGAAAAAAAAAAAAATTCGAATCCAAATGAAATCAAAACAATTCAATTTATTATTTTGATTTTCCTTCTTTTTCTTTTCCAACGAAATAAGTGACTTAAAAATTTTTGTTTTTTAAAAGCTTTTGATTACCAAACTTAAACATTAGATTTTCTTGAAGAAAAAAAAAATTGTCTTATTACAAACATATACTCACCGCTGAGCGTAAGCCGTTCGCGATCCTCGCATACGTACAGATATCATGTGCTGTCGACTCCTACCAGTATAAGTGACGTAACAGAGCGTCACAGTAGTGTGGGTAATTGTAATGTTTGGTGGGGCGTTGACTATGTAATTAAATATACTTCATGTATGCAACAATATGTACAACAATATCTACATAATTATATTTGTATATGATTTATAAGCCTATCCCGCGCGTTTTCCTAGCTAACGGTTAATATACTGTATGTGTTACTAACAATACGGCTACAATGACTCCGACAATTATTTTTTCTTTTACTTTACTAATATTCTCTGTTTCTAATTTCGATCAGTAAAAAAAAAGAAAATACTTAAATACTTGTAAAATACTAATTTGAATAAAAAAACAAAAAAAAATTCTTTCTTTCTGCTAACAAAATCTTAATATACTGTATAATTATGTTACCGACAATAACGGCTACAGTATATACAACAAAAAAAAATTTTTTTTTTCTTTCCCTTCCTTATTTTACTAATATTCTCTATTTCTAAATTCAATTAAAAAAAAAATTTTCCTTTTCTTTCTACTTCTAATAAAATTTTAATATACTGTATATGTTGCTAACAATAACGGCTACAATATCTACCTACAACAATTTTTTTTTTTCTTTATTTTTTTTTTTTTTTTTTTTTTTTAATATTCTCTAATTCTAATTTCAATCATAAATTTTTTTTTTTTTTTTAACTTTTAAAATGTATATTAAATGATTATTTCCTCAAAAATAAAATTTTGCTGACAACAAATTTTAATATAGTGTATATTATGTTACTAACAATAACGTTTAAAATGACCAAACAATTTTTTTTTTCTTACTTCACTAATATTCCATTATGATTTCAATTATGATATTTTTTTTCTTTTCCTAACTTTTAAAATACTAATTTGAATGCAATTGATTATTCCCTCGTAAAAATAATTTTTTTTTCCTTTCCCTTATGCTAAGAAAATTTAAGTCCTATTTTATTTTTTTAATTTAATATTTTTCCTCTCTATCAATCTATCAGTTCTAATCGAATTTAGCCTCAAAACATATTATCCCATTGGTATCGCTCGAACAATTTATCGACACGATCGAATTGTCGAACAATTTATTCCACTGCGCTGCCACCACTCTAGTGAATCCGACTTTTTATTCCTTATCGGGATTAACCTTTAAAGGATAAGCCGCCCGATTCGAATGTTATTCGTGGGTTCGAACTCCGTACCTTCTGAAAATAAAATGTTTCGAGGCAAAGAGGCTATCTGCGGGTTGGTTAAGAAATAACTAGCGAGCTTCTCTCAACATGAAAAATTTATTTATTCTAAAACTAACATCATGTGGGTTACAATAAAATTTAAATGAGCAGTTTTGCCATAAGAGGGAATATAAAGATCCGATAGAGCGTTCAAGTTAAATTAAGTAATATGAAACGTAGTATCAAAATCTTTCCTCTTACTATCTTAACTAACGTTGATGTATGTAAATTATTATAAATAGGTTTGCTGTTTATTCTCTTTTCTTTTGGTAAATATATATATTTATAATTTTATACACATATACGTCAATTCATAAAAAGAGATAATAGCAAAATGCGTTAAACACAATGTAAATCAATTAAATGTTTTCAATGCTAAAATTCCCTTCAAACACAGTCAGTAAAAGAATACAGTAGTATGAAATATAGTGAAATACACAATAAGCGAAATTATCTTTAAATACACCTTCTGTTAATAATTAAAATTCAGAATAAAACAGCAAGGTATTAAATGACGACGTTACTAAGATTCTTCTCTGTTGAGATGAATAAAACTTAAGAATTTTAGCATTTACACCAACTAAAGTACTAAAGGTAACTAAAAACGAATAACAATAGTAATAAAAGAAAAGCAAAGAAAATGTCGAGAGAAAGAAAAAAAAAATATACTTTTTTTTTCTTTTTTTTTTTTTTTGAAACTAAACTGCTATATAAATTCTTTCCCTTTCTTTCATTTATGAGTGAACCAGTTTGCGAAGAATTTATTATCAGAATAAAAAGGCAACATTTAACCAGGAGGTATATAGAATCTTCAGATACAATTCTGATTCAATTCGAAGTTCTATATAAGAAATCTCGTTCAAGTAAAGGCGTATGTTGATTGTTTCACTCTGATAACTTCCTGACTAAAAATAAGAAATATAAAACTATCGGGAACCACTAAAATTAGTCCTACCTTGAATCTGCTCAATACCCCTTACTTTCCTGTGTATCCTTCCCTCCAATTCTGGTTGTTTTCTCAGCACACACCTTCACTTCGGGTTTCCTTTAACTACCTATTCTTCTTTTTATTTATTTATCTTTGTATTTTTTTTTTTCTTTGAGATCTATCAATTTTCTATTGTTCTATTTTCTATTCATTCACTAACTTTCTAACTACTTAACTAGGCTATCGCTACCTCTAACTTTACTAAACGGCTATCACCAACTCACTAACTAATTTTTGCCAAAAAACGCTACCTCGGGCCGCGCTAGGACCTACTTGTCAAGTCAGCAATTTTTCCGTGCTTGGCCGTGCCATCGCGATATTTGGAAATCAATCAATTGTTTTCGCCTCGCAACGGCATTTTGCTGACTTGAATTTACTAGTTCATTGAATTAATAATTTATTAAACTAATAATTTGTTGGCAACTTACATTTAATTAAAAAGATTTTTTTTTTGTTTTATATTTTTTTTTAGGGTTGTCCAATGTGTACTCATTACAGTTTTTATGTTTAAAGAAACATAAATATGCCATTTAAAAATTATTATTATAATTTATATTATTGCGCACAAAAATGATAAAAATGTCTTCTTAGTTATTATCTTCGATGAAGCCGCACGGGATACCCAATCGATGACCGTAAAGTGACCGTAGATATCAATTCCACTTCATCCGCTCTGACATCAGTTGTAACGCGATACTTTCGTAACAACGTAGAAATTTGCGTTTTAATCGACATAAATGCAAATTTCCCACCAATACAATTTCTTGGCCCGGCACCAAACGGGATATAACTATACGCTGGTCGTTTCGTGGATTCTTCGACGGTGAAACGTAACGGATCAAATTTTTCCGGATGCCACCAAATTTTCGGGTTCATGTGTACATGTTTGACCAAGATACTTATGGTGCATCCTGCGGGAACTGTACACTTGGCTAACGGGAAATGAAATTTATTGAATAAAACACAAGTCAAAACCTTACGTTTAAGGGGAGATTCGCTAAAGAACAAAAAAAGAAATCAATTTTTTTCTTCATAATTATATTCCTTAAGGTGTTAGGAATATTCTCCTAAAATTTTATTTAAAAAAAATAAAAAATCAATAAGTTATGGGCATTCTAGTGCGCCCATTTTATAATTCAATTTAAATAAAGAACTTTAAATGCCTTTTTCTCGAAAGTACATTTTTCGACATGGTTCCTCATGTATCTCAAAAAGTATTTGAGATATCGACATAAATCGACAGTACATATTATTCCTCGATACCGTCATTTTCGCGGGAACTATGATCTTTTGGTTCCGTAATATATTTTCAAAATGGCGGCTATTTATAATCGAGAAAAAACGGTGATTTTTAAAACTTTATTTTCAAAATGCGATTTCTCACTGGTTTTTAATTTTTTTTCCTAGATCCCAGTTAGTGCCATAACTGTATATGTATATTTCCAGAAAATTCTTGATTTTTTTATTTTGGTTCACTGGGGATTTCAGAACGGGAGGAGCCATCAAGGTGGAAAAATCTCGCAGCGTCAACTTCAAAGCCATTTATACTCAGCTCATTTTTGAATTTTTTTTTAAAAAGAAAGTTTTTTGTAATCTCAAGACATGTAGGAACAATGTTGTATATTTAGTTTTTTAATAAAATATTTATTTGTATAGAAAAAAATAAAAAAAAGGTTGATTTTTGTTGTTTTTTTGGCGAATCTCCCCTTAAACGTTTTCATCGTCAACTTACTCAATTGATAATCTTTTTCCGGTTTACGAAATATTAGATGTACAATTGGAAACATGCGTAATACTTCCTTGATCACCAACTCCAAATAGTGTAATCGGTTTAGATCCTCCAACGTAATATCGCGATCAGAATCACCAAAAATATTGTATATTTCGTCGTAAACCTTTTCTTGTACATTTTGATGTTGCGCTAAGATTAACAGTAAAAATGCGTTTGTTAAAGCGGTCGTTTCAAAACCCTACGAAAAGTTTTCAAATTTATATCGAATTAAAGAAATATTTGGGAGGAATTTACGGCAAAAATCATTGTATCAATTTCTGCTAGTAGATCTTCAAGCGTAAAATTTGGATCAGTTTCATGTAACTCCATAAAATAATCCAAAAATGCTTTTTTCTGGCGATGTTCATTGAATTCATTATCGTTATCGTCATTTGTTTCTTCCTCTTTACGTTTAAATTGCTTTTTACTGATGAATATCTAAAAGGAGCAATAAAAGTAGTGAGTTTTGGAGTGTTCTAGGCCCACGATAATGTGATGTGGCTAGAACACACCCCATTTACATTTTTACCAAAACGATGAGTAATTTTTCGACACGTTTTAAATTTTCGACCATACGCTGTGGCATAAAACACAATATCTGGACGTAACCAAATTTTTAAAAATCGTTCTGATGTTATTTCCATAAGTCTTAAACAAAATTATTTTATTAATTATTCCAGAATGTAATCCTGATAATTCTACAACTTACGTTTTAGCTGCTTCCGTATACTCATTTCTTTGGATTTGACAGTTTGACTCAATACCCATGGTCGTACCTGGAAATTTGGAACAGTTCGAATTAAATTTTGAATTTTAAGCATGCGTTGTAATATATCTATTCACTCACCGCAGATAATATCCAAAGATGCTCGACACAAATATTCCCAAATATTAAAAACGTCTTTGTCAACATGTTCCTCCAAACATTTTACCAAATTATTACTGGCTTTTACAAATACGGGCATAAAAGTATCCAAAACCGGTTTGCTAAATGATGGCGAGATTACTTTTCGATGATATTTCCATTTTTTTGCTGAAAATCACAATTTTAAATACTTTAAATAAACAACCTGAATAAATATTTGAGCCAAAAATGTGGATTTACGATTCGTTACAAACAATCCATCGCCGGTAACCGGTTTAAAGACCAACGAAACATCTTCTCCCCGATCCACGGCCGAGTATGTACCCAAAACTAATTGAACATCTTCCGGTTCCGCCACAAAAATTATCGGTTTCATCCCAAACCATAAACGAAACGGTGTACCATAGATTTGACAGAACGTATTCAAGCCATTTACAAAACCTGATCCCAAAAACAAAGCTTTCTAGTCTAATAGAAGTAGTCTTTAGAATAATGTACCTTTTTTATCGTTGATGAAACCCCAACCGTTACCAAAAATTGGAATTGTTGGTGGTCCCGGAATTAAATCGATGGTTTTGGCATATTTTCGATATTTGAAATGAATTTTTGTTAAGTGATAAAGGACGATTATGATCAGACATGTTGACAGTAATTCTGTTAGAGTGGTGATTTCAGGCATGATTTTTTGAGTAAACGTTTTAAAACATTTTAGTATTGTTTCATTTGCTAAGCCACGTAATCAGGGCCATAATTTTAATCTTCATTTTTGTTTAAAACAATATTAAATTCCAGTGACGGTTTGCCAAAAGAAACCAGTTGAAGTATACAGGGTAAAAGGTAATAATTATTAAAGTACATTTAAGTTTTTTCAGATCCGTCTCGGGGTTAAAAGTTATTGTATCGTAAGCAATTTTTCAAAAAATCAACGTTTAATGCAGGGAAAATTTTATTTTATCAAATTTTTCACTTTTTTAAAATATGTGATTTGTTTTTTTTATTCCTTTTGTAATAGATGTTACGATACGATGACTGACACCTAGCGGTCAAATTTTGAAGTAATGAACTAAATTTCCATTGGTTTCTGTATCGGCTATTTAACTTAGTAATGAAATTTTGTTATCACTGAGAGCCATCTAGCAATGAATAGCTTAACTATTATCCTTTGAATGAATTTATAATATTATATTATTTTGTGGTTCCCCTTTTTGTTAACATGTAGTTTATCACTAGCGCCTTTGGTGAGTATTTGATATAAAGTAATAATAACTGAATAGTGGGGACAAGTGACGAATACATTTATGTTTTTGTAATGTTGAGGATAAGAGGAGATGAGATTTGGACTTGTTAGAAATAGGCCGTAATTAATTGTTGCTCTAAGTCCAATAAAAAATATAATTGTTTTGTTAAGGCATTGTTAAATAAATAAAACGCAAAACAGTTTCGGAAATGTTTATTTAGACATAACGTTATATTTATAATTTATTTATTTTAAAAAAAATTATTGAACTTTTGATTGAATAATGTAAATTATTTTTATGGAATTTTATGTAAAAAATATTTAATAAAGTGATTTCGCAAAACACACAACGGAGTGTAATTCTTCGATAGAACCCGACTTTGGAACTTTACAGGCATCCAATCAGCGTTAATTCTCTGTGGGACATTAAGTAACGGTTTTTGGGCGCGATATTCAAATATTTTAAATATAAGCAAACCGCCAAAACTATTACACTTTGAAAAAACAAAATTGGTAATGGACGAATGCTATAATAGGCCACAATTCTTGGCCGGTTTTGGAAATTTTAGTTTCTATCTAGTTTTGAGAATTTCGGCTTTTTTTTTTAAGAATTAATAAAAATAGAATTTTTAATATTTTTACAGCCCATTTTTTTTACCGTCTATTTATTGATATTGTAAGGCACATAAAAAAATTTTTATAAAAAAAAAAATATGAAAATTCGAACATTTTTAATAGCCCTAAAACGATTTAAATAGCCATACAATGATGTGATTCTGGTAGGAATTGCAATGAAAAAAAAATTTTAAAAAAATAGCGTCTGAAAAAAAATTATTTTTTTATTTTTTAAAAATAGTAAAAATTGAAATTTTCCAGTATCTGTATTTCTTGCCATAAAGCAATATGTATTGAAGGTACATACCAAATTCGAAGTCGATTGAATAAATAAAACACGAAATATCGTGTTGACCAGCCTGAAAAATGTGGTTTCAAAAAAAAATGCATTTAAAGTTTTGAAGTATGACACCTAATAGCGGAACCTACCATATTAATTTTTAAATTGTCTTTTGGAGACACATTTTTAACCGTCTATACTTTTAGAAAATAGAATAAATAAAAATCAAATTTTAAAAAAATTCTAGAGACTAGAAGCTGCCTTAAAACAACTTGTGAGGTGTTTACTTTTGATTTTGCTAACAATTTATTATTTTATGTTAATTCGTCACTGTATTTCAATAATTTTTATCTCCACGTTATTGAATATACTGATATTTTTATAATGATTCAATACTTAATAGTCATTTTTTTTTCAATAAAAGAATAAAAATTTTATAGTAACACTAAATTGGATTTTTTTCATTGACAATTTAAAATTTCGCCAGAAACTTTCTAGCTCCTTCAATTTTTGAGCCGTGATGCAAATTTTATATATTTTTTTTAAATGACACTCTGTATTAATTTGTTGATAAAACTTTTCATAAACGAAAAACATTTTTTCCCTAGTTCAATTTTATAATTTTGCGGCAAACAAGTTGTTTTTATCATTTGTCCACTTTAACCAGGGAAAAAATCACCACTTTCATTAGGCAGTTTATATATATATATATATATATATATATATATATATATATATATATATATATATATATATATATATATATATGTATATATGTATATGCCGTACTCAACTTTCAGTAGTTTAAATTTTTTCATAACAAAAATAAAATATATAAAAGATTAACATTCAAAATATCTGTCAATGTAACAATTTGACACATATTCATTAGTGCATTGAAGATTACTTACATTTTTTCTTAAATTCTTTAACATTAAGCTCACTTTGTATACCTTATTAAATATATTTAGTGTCTAAAAATCTAAAAATATGAAAATATACTTGTCAGCTTTAATCATAGTAGAAATTGCAAAATTTTTGAAATAACAGCTTAACACATTGAATCCAATTATCCAAAATAGCTTATGAAGCGAAATAATTAAAATTTAAGTATTGCTGGTTATTTTAAAATCTTGTAAAAAAAGTAAATTTTGCATCATTGCTCGAAAACTGCAGGGACTATAAACTTTCTAGCTATATAGTGATCGATTACTCCTAAAGCTGGCTACAACTTTTTCTCAAACAATTTTTTTGATTAAGTCGATAGTCTCGCCGCCCGCCCGTACAGAGAGTGGCAACTCTCAAATTTCCCACCCGGTATAATATAACATACAAAGTAACAGACTATCGTATGAGATAATAAAATAATACTTACGATGCGATATTAACAAACCATCGCCCGTTACCGGCTTCACGACACGTATAAATTCTTTGCCACCATGTAGCGTTACGTGTGTGTTTAAAAGTAAATGCACATCTTCTGGTCGACCGAACCGAGTACAACGATTGGAGTCGGTCCAAACCACATTCGAAACGGTGTTGAATAGTGCTGACCCCATTTGCTCATAGTTTTTAATTATGTCTATTGTTTTTCGACGGCGGGGTGGGTGCGGCAAAGTTGAAATAATATGGAAAATTCGAGAGGATAATTATTGTAGTATTTATGGCTATATTTTTAAACTATTAAAGATAATATCTTTATGGTAGAGTTTTAGTTATGGTAAGTGGCCAGTTATAAAAAGGGATTCGAATGTCAGGGTTGTCCATTGCAGAAATTTATTTCGTCAGCCTGTAAACATTAGAAGCTTAAGGGGAGATTCGCTAAAAAAAATAAATAAATCGATTTTTTTTCTTCATAATTATGTTCCTTAAGGTGTTAAAAATATTCCCCTAAAATTTTATTAAAAAAAAAAAAATCAAAAATCAAAAAGTTATGGGCATTTTAGTGCACGCACTTTACTATAATTCAATTTAATAGAAAAAAACTTTAAATGCTTTTTTCTCGAAAGTATACGTTTTTCTACATGGTTCCTCATGTATCTCAAAAACTATTTGAGATATCGACATAAATCAAAGTGCATATTATTCCTTGATACCGTCATTTTGGCAGGAACTAGGACCTTTTGGTTCCGGAATATATTTTCAAAATGGCTTTTTATATTCGAGAAAAAGCGGTGATTTTTGAAAATTTATCTTCAAAATGCGATTTCTCGCTAGTTTTTTATTTTTTTTTTTAGATCCTAGTTAGTACCATAACTGTATCATTTATATACCTATATTTTCAGAAAATTCTTAATTTTTAATTTTTGTTCACGGAGGATTTCAGAACGCGAGGAACCTTCAAGGTGGAAAAATCTCGCAGTGTCGACTTTAAAGTCATTTTGACATACTTAGCTCATTTTTGAATTTTTTTTTTTAAAATTTTTTTTTGTAATCTCAACACATGTAAAAACAATGCTGTATATGTATTTAGTTTTTTAATAAAATATTTATTTGTATATAAAAGAAAAAATAGTAATAAAAATGGTCAATTTTTAATGTTTTTTTGGCGAATCTCTCCTTAAGAATTTTCGGTCAGACAACCTGTTAGGAATGACTCTCAAATAATCTTACTTTCGAGCCTACAGTGAGGTAAAATAATTTTTTCTCTCCAAAATTCCTGCCAAGAGTTTCACGAGTTTCCTGAACAATTTCAATCGCTTGTCTACGTCTTCGGAAAAGTTTCCATCGCACCTAACTCTGAAACTATCCAGCCAATTTTAATGAAATTTTCAGAGGTTACACAAGTCGATCTTTAAATGGTTCCCTGCAAATTTCATTACAATCGGCGCATGCACAAATGTAAAATTCATTTAAATGTCGATATTTTATTATTAAGAGAAAAAATTGAATACGAGACGCACCCTTTTACAAGAATGTTACAAATACGAGGAAGCTCTGATTCAGAAGCTTTTGAAAATGGATTTAAAAACACAGACAGATACACTAGGAAGTTGAGCGTTTGAATTTGAATCGAAGTCAAAGCCATTGTCAAAGTTCAAAACCAAAAGTACACCCAAATTACACAAATTCAATCATTCTAATTCACGTCACTTCATAAGGTTTGATTTGAAAAAATTTTTTTTTAATTTGATGACATCATCAGGTCTATAAAAATTGTTCAGAGTCTGAAAAACCGTAAATTAAATGATTTTACCAAAATCGAGCAATCTATTTAAATAAAAAATGCGTTACTCTAATCCACATAAAATATTTCAAATCCACAATCTCCCCTCTTAAAAGAATATACACTTTCCCTTCTACTACTTACTTTTCGTATCACCCGCAAAACTTAATCCATTCTCGAAAATTGGTACTCTTACTGGTCCCGGTATTAAATTAACCACTTTACAAAATTGTTTATATTTTATATATTTTAACACTATATAATAAACAAATGAGGACACTAAACAAAAGAATAATGTTAAAGTAACATCACTAGCTAAAGTTTCCGGCATTTTCGTGGCAAAAAAAAGACAATTTATGTTTTAACACTAATTTTTTTGTTTTAAGTGTTTTAACATTATTGAATCACATCTTCCGTAATTGTAAGAGAAGTTTAAAAGAGGAATTTTATTGACAGTGACTTTTAAATGATTACCCGATTCGGTAAAAAGAAATAAAAAAGTTGATTGTTGAGGAAATAGTAGCAAATCTTGCTGTAAATAAAATCAATTATTGATTATGAAATGCGTTTGTTACTGACCATGGCCCTTCAGGATCAAGCAACTAGTTCTTTGTAATCAGGTATGTTAATTTTTTTGTGAGGTTCCGAAAAAAAAAATCTTGAAATCTCTTTCGCGCATTGAATAGTGGGGATGAAGGTATCGTTAGAAAGACCTTTTGAATATAAAGTTGAGGTTACGCTCTTACTATTTTACATTTTTAAACTGCGTTTGCCAAATCCAAAAAATTGAAATAAAAAGATTCGTTTAAGCTGTGAAGGTAACTTTTAGTGATACAGGCAGTCAAATTTTCGCCAGTCAAACAAAGAAAATTGAAGTGAGCCTCCAGTACACGTCATAACACGACTGCAATTTTATCGGGCTTGTGACACGTCGCACAATGCGGTCAGATCGAAAAATTTTATCAGAATTGAAAAATTTTTGAAATATTGTAGAAAGGTAAGAATTGTAGCCTTCAAAGTGGCGTCACAACGGTTCGGTGTGATTGGACGCATGAACTTCTGGGAATGATGAAGGGAGGGGGGGGGGGTATTATACGTATTACCCCACGCCTAATATTGCATTTTCAGGCATTCGATTTTATTTTAATTTTTTTATGAATCCAACCCCTTGTGTTAGGAATCGCTGCTTTAAAATACTTGGCGGTAAGTATTTAAAGAAATTTAAAAAAAAATCTTTATTATTTATTTAATTGAGTGACCCTTAAACAATGATCTACACCTATACCTTTCAATATTAATTATGCAATCATTTCTTGTAGGGTAGAGTTACCTTGACTGGACCACCGTCTTTGAGGGACCATCACCTTATGTCGAAAATTTTTTATTTAAATTTTTACTTTGAATACGCAGGACCTCGAATATTTTTCTATTGATTGGTGCTTCATGGAATAAAAGGCTTGTAAATTAAAAAAAAAAAAAATTAATTTAATAATTTATTTCCTTAAACAAAAATTAACAACATACAAATATCTATACTTAAATCTAAACATATATCTGAACATATATCTAATTTTTAAATCTAAACATATTTTTACGCAATATACCATTTCAGGTGACCCAAGCAATTAACATATATGATACGATAGTACTCAGTATTGTTAATATTGATACGGTTATTGTACTGGCGCTGTTACACAATTCACTATCGCACGCCTGACAAAAACCTACATGATACTTGTTGTCCGATTGTGATTTGACGCTATCGTTAATCATTTTACACATATTCGGGTCAGTTACAGCTTCTCCCACTAGAGCTATTCGAGTAACTTCGATTTTATCACCATATTCTACAAAGAAAATAAAAATAAATAAAAATTGTCAGCAGTAATTCAAAGTATAATGATTTGAAAAAGACTAAAATATGTTCTTTCGTAAAAATTAATTAAAAAATACGTTGCCAATGGGGTGTGGCACACAGCTTCTTCGTACTCGTAAAAGCACCTTGGTAATTTAATGCCCAATATATCTTTGTATAATTTAATATAGGTATATAAACTAATAAAAATAAATAAACAAAACGATTCATAAAAAAATGAGCAGAGTGGGACTAGCAGTAAATAAGATATTGACATTTAATGGGATTTCATGGTAACGCCGTGGATACTATTACCCCGAATGCAATGAAATTTGTAGGAGACCATCTATGTAGGAACCAGACCGCATAATTTCTGACAATTTCATAAAAAAGAATTGAATAGTTCAGAAGTTATGCCACTTGGTGCAATTTAGTATATTAATGGAACGACATGGTAGCGACGTAGCTACCGTTACTCTGATTTCGATTAAATTCATAGGGGACCATTTAGGAAAATTTTTTATTTTTCAAAAATGGTCACAATGCTTCCGCTACTTTAGTAGTCTCGGAAGCAATATATGTACGTAATTATTTAATAATGTTTGCTACGCTACTAAAGCTAGGAATCGAATATACCTAACTGAATAATTGAATTTGACTTTTTTCTGTTTCATTTTTAATACATTTGATTTATTATAAGCCAGAGGCGTAACTAGAATGGAGCACATGGAGCTCTTGGGGGCAAGATGAAAAGGGGCACTACAGCTAAAATATAGAAGCAAGATGGAAAAGTAATTTTTGTTATTTTTGTTGGAAATTTATTTTGTTTTTTATGTTGTAGTCTTTAGAGTCTCTAATAGTATGCTAGTGAAGTTTGTTGTCAGAGGGCCTGGATAAATCAGTCGAATTGTACAATACAACTGTTTGTCTTTATCTATACAAGTTTGAATTTATTTATTATTTTCAATTACCTAGCAACGCTATTTAATTCAAGTTAAAGAACCGTGTTCCGATTTGGGCCATACTATCGGATAGGGGCTTACGAGTACATTCACGAAAAAATAGTTTTATTGTTATTCAAAGTGGGCGTATGTTTATAGGCAACCCAACATTGATGACCAAATTGACATTTACATCTGTGAAGATTCTTCATTAGTACTATCAAATCTTATAAATATGTCTCCCGTTTCTATTGATGGAGGTTTTATTGGCTATGTCAGATGCCTTGCATATCCTAAATATCAAATAATAGTTGAAATAGACGAAGGGTAATGTGGACCTAAGTACGTAGATCTGATGTCAGTCTGACAACAGGACTGGTTACTAGGGTTAACATATTTCCAGAGACTTGGCCGGTCAAAGTTTAAACTTTGACCGTTACCACCGTCACCACGAGGAGGTGCTCTGGTCGCAGAGAGAATTACAGTACCCTATAATATTTCACAGAAAAATTATAGGCGATATTTTCACACAAATGAAATGAATTTTTGCCACCCTAATATAATGCAGTTGACTTTTGTGCTAATAAGGTATCCCCACCAAATACGCTCATAAAAACGATATATTCTATCGATATAGGCGATGCACTATCTAAATATAAGTTACTTCGGGACTCGTCATGGCCCAGAGCCCGTACTGTCCGGGACACGGTTCTTTCTATAAATTGTGCTTGCTGATTGGTTTAAAAGCGGCAGCAAAATAATTTTTTAGTTCCAAGGGACTAAAGGTGAATTTTTTAGTTGGGCCCTTGGGACTAAAATTGGCACTTTACTCCCTATTATAAGGCCCAAAATTATGTCTTTTAGTCCCGGAATTGCAAAAAAGAATGTTTTTCGCCAGTCTCGTTTTTGTGAAAAGAGTGTCATATATGTTTATCATTATCAAAAAGGATACTCTGTGATTTATATAGTTAGTATTAGACGTCCCTAGTTTTCTGCCGCCTTTTTGTTATTTTTGTATAAGAATAACTATATAGTAAGAATAGTAAGTGAAGGTAACACGTCTAATTTTGTTTCATTTGTTAATAACGTCAGACCATTTTTAGCTAATTTAACCTATATTATATAGTCAACGTATACAAACACTTATTATGTAAATTGTTTTTACTTACTATTATTTACAACCGCTTTATAACAACCACAACGTAAGTTCAGCGTTCCAGGCGTAACGTTTCGATTTGGCTCATAGAGGCGAATCAGTAGCGATATTAGAGCATCATTTCCGGCACAAGTTCGCATTGGCATATATTTCTCGTCGAACGGATCGCCGCATTCTTTCACTTCAGTCGAATTACAAGAATAGCAACGAAAATTCTCCACTATATCGGTGGCTGCATGTGCTGAAATTCAATCAGGCGGGGGGTTATGTGTTTGAGTTATGTTTTGAGTTGGACTCCGTCTTACAAAGAGAGATTCCGGGTTGGGAAATACACTTTTTGATGAAACTTGGGATATTAATAGTATACCTTTAGGGTGTGAACATAGTAAAATAGTAAAACGCACTAGCCAACCATTTTCGAAAAAAATATCCTTAAAGTTTTAAAATTTTTTTTTAATGTCATTTATACGAATTTAATATGATGTTTAGTAAGAGTCAAAATAGCTTGATGGTTAGAAGACTTTCTCCGTGTCGTGAGGTTACGGGTTCAATGCCGAGTCCATCCAGTAATTTTTTTAATTTTTTTTTTTTTTTTTTTTTTTTAATTATTGAATAGACATAAATGGTTTTCTGACTTTTTATTCTACTTCTGACTTCTTATAATCTTTAGGATTTTTGAACAAACTAGTCAGTTCATTTTTTAATTTTATATTGACCGGAACTGTTTGTATTTTTCTTATCTATATAACGTAAAAACCCCTATATCGGAACACTATTTTTAGGTGTGTAATTAAACTGGCTTATAAAAATTGACAAATAAATTAAACGCACATTTTTTTTTCTTAATGAGCAAGAAACAAAGTTTTTTTAGTCCAATAAATATGTTTATAAAAAAATACAATCCAAAAATTTTTCTTTATTCATGTTTTTCTTTTACAAAATGTCGACATCTATATCCAAACAAAAAAATATTAATGACACTAGAAGTTGGGAACCGATATACAAACAGACGTGTAATATGAGTAATATGACACATAGAGTGATATCTAGACGTCAGTGTAGGAAATATAGAATGGTTTAAGTATCAGACGTAAATAAAGAATCAAAATACTGTATTCAACAAAAATTGTTTAATATATATATATATATATATATATATATATATATATATATATATATATATATATATATATATATATATATATATGCATTTCTTTAATTAAGTAAGGAAGCATTAAATGCGAGGTGAATTTAAATTGACAAATAATCATTCTATTAATAATAATTTTTGTTATCAGAGATTTCTTTCAGAAATAACTTTATTAATATATAAATGTCAAAACTGTTCCAGTACTGGATCGCGTTCCGGTATAGGGGCTTTTACCCTACAGTTTAGTTTTTTTTTTAAATTTTTTGCTGTAAAAATGTCAGCGAACAAAGAAGTTGCCAGTGCCTCAGAAGTTTGAGATGAAATCGCTGAAGAATCACTGTATAGTGAAATATCCAAGTTGAAGTTAAAAGATACAGAAATCATTTAATTCTTTGATCATCTACCTGGAATTCACTAGAATTAACCTACCCCTATAATAGTTGGAGTATAAAAGCTATAAAAATTAATGTTAATGATTTTTTAATGCTAACAGTAATAATGTAATTTCATAGTCATATTTTATTGTTACAAATAAAATTTTCGGTTGTAATCAGCGCCGGATAAAGGGGCGGGCAAGCCGGGCGACTGCCCGGGGCGCCAAGTTTTGAGGGGCGCCGATATAAAAATAAAATATCTTTTTACATTCATTATTTTTTTAGATTTTATAAATTAAAATTGATCATTTTTCATGAGATATCGATTTTTCTAACAAGCAATAAATTGTTTTAAAACTCAAAAAAAAAAAAAAAAAACTAATAGACAAAAACAAAAATACACTGCCAATGGGGTGTGGCACACAGCTTCCTCGTACTCGTAAAAGACTTTAAAACAGTTTTCTACCAAATATGTACACCGTGAAATTATATGTTCGGCTTAAAGTTCATAAAAAATTATTGTAACTCAAAATAATTAAAGGCTAAATTATAAAACAATAGCAAAAATATTTTAGAAACTAACCCCCAAAATACCCTAAAATTTGAGCGAAGTGGGACTAGTAGTAAATAAGATATTGACATTTAATGGGATTTCATGGTAGCGGCGTAGCTACCGTTACTCTGATTTTGATTAAATTTTTAGGGAATCATCTAGGAACCAAACTGCATAATTTCTGAAAATTTCATAAAAAAGAATTGAATAGTTCAGAAGTTACACCACTTGGTGCAATTTTGGAATGACATGGTAGCGGCGTTGCTACCGTTACTCCGATTTTGATTAAATTTATAGGGGATCATCTAGGAATCAAACTGCATAATTTCTGAAAATTTCATTAGAAACAATCGAATAGTTCAGAAGTTATGCCCCTTGGTGCAAACTGGCGACACACAGACGGACAGACAGACACCAAACCAAAATTGTTCAGGAAGCTGCGTAAAAAATTTCGTTTTGGAGAGAAAAAATTTTTTATTTTCAAAAGTGATCATAATGCTTTCGCTACTTTAGTAGTCTCGGAAGCAATTTACTAATAAAGATAATGAAACTAGTCAAAATTTTTATGACTTTTATCACACAACATTAATGTAGACAAATGCCTCAAATGGACCAAATGGCATTTACGCATGTATACCTACCTGTATTCTAATATTGTAGAGTATGTCGTAATAATTATTGTTAATTTGTTAATATAACAAAATTTTTACGATATATTTAGTAAAGTTTATCTTATTGTGGATGTTGTTTCAATTCGTGGCGTATCCAACTTAATTAGTATGATAACATTTCCCTAGTTTGATTTTCAAAAAAATTAATTTAATTAACTACGTTATTGAATTTTTGACAAATAGCATTACAAAAAATCTTGTATGACGTACGTATGCAACAGGAATAGCATATAACTTACTTTTCAAAGTTCTCGTTCCTTCGTCGCTCGAACTTCAAATGCGCTTGTTATGCTATTCCATAGGTTGCATCACTTCTAAGTAAATAACTATTGTATTATTTTTTTAAATAAATAAATTAATTAAATTAATTTTGATTTTTTGCCTTTTTTTACTTTTTTTTTAATTTGCAGTAAATTTGTATATTTTTGTATGAAAGGGCGCCAAATTTTGTTTTGCCCGGGGCGCTCAAAACCCTAGAACCGGCTCTGGTTGTAATGTATATATTGCAACATCAAACATTAATTTTCAAATATTAATTATTTACATTGTGACAATTGGCATTTATATATTATATTGTTAATCTCTCTAATATTTTAAATTAAATAAAAAAAAAAAAAATTAAAAAAAATTACTGGATGGACCTGGCCTCGAATACGTAACCTCAGGACACGGAGAAATTATTCTAACCATGAAGCTATTTCGACTCCTACTGAACATCATATTAAATTCGGATGCAAATTTTATATAGAAAACTGCTGGTCCTGGATGCAACTCGTCAACCGTCAGCGACTTTACGCGGACGATGTCGCGGACAGAAGCTATAGTATATAATAAATAAAAAATTAACAGCGCTAAAAAAATTCTAAACTAAAAAGTAAATTTAAAAAAAAAATTTAAAAACCCAACTGCGTAAAACTCGAACTGAAATGATGGAAGTAAGATGAAATAGAAAAAACAAAAATGTTGCACTATGTTAAACAGAAATGTCTGATGTTTAACTTACCAATTGTTAGGAAAAAATACGTCATGAAACACAAAACCAAAATTTTACCCATTTTCTGTTGATATTCGATTCACTTAATCTCTCGTTTCTTGAACATTTTTGTGCCGAGTTGATTTATTAAATAAATTCCTCAACTTACATCTATTTAAATAATTTTTTTTATCAGTTTTTAGATAAAAATTTCGCCAAGTGTGTACTGGATACGCACTCAGTTAGTGTTCCTTAGTAAAAAAAGAATATTTCTTTTACATTATGTGATAATTTTAATAATATTTTCTTTAAGGTACCATCACAGTGCAGAATTTTGAAAAAATCGGTTTTTTTGTCTTATCTTAATTAAAGTACATACAGTTATGCATGTTCTCTCAAAATTTCAAATTGAAATTCGAATTGTTACGGTTGCTACGACCACGGATCAATCGATTCAGTCTAAATACAAAATTCTGTGGATCGATTGACGCCTTTTGGCGGGATGTTATACCACTTTACATTCAGTCTTCCCACAACCAGTGAACAAGATCAATAAATTGTTATCACCACAGTATCACATTTTTGTTGAAACAATGATTTGAAACAATTTTGAGACAAACTTTAAACGCGTTTGCCTCGAAATGTTCTTTTCAAAAACGGTACCCACTCTCAGAGGGAAAATTCCCAAGCTATAAGTTTGAAATTTTGACAGAATATTCTTTATTCCATTCCCCATGTTCCTATGGAAGCATTTTTCTTTAAATCTTCTTATTTTTTCACGGGAAACTGTTGAAAAATAGGCCTAAATTTTGTACTTCTTATTCAAACCGCCACCATTTTTTCAAATTAAAAAAAAAAAAAAACCTCCATAGGAACATAACTGCTTATCTACAGATTGATGATCTACTTAATTTTTTGTCTCAGATGAAAACTGCGGCAGCAATCGTGGGCACCAATAGCCGCCCTTTTTTAAAGACACTTTTTTCAAAAAATTATAATAATTATAAAAAACAAATAAAAATGAATAAAAAAAATATTTTTGTATTGTTAAATAGTGGTATTAATTGTAAAAAAAAAATTCATCCCCCTTCCCCCATCCTACCCATCCGAAAAAAAAATTGCGAAAATTGACTATTTCTCGGCCGGCCACATTGTGATGGTATCTTAAGAGTGTTGAAGCCAGCGAACAAACCCTCATGTCAGCAAAACATGAGAATAATTTACCATTATGTCACACTTTTTATTAAATTAAAATGTTCGATTACGAGCTAGCTTTCGAGTAATTAACTCATCATCAGGTACAACACAATTTAAGAGTTCCTTTTCCGATCACAAACTTACTGCCTAAAATTAATGTGACTTGAAGAACTGTCAACTCGAAAGTATTCCAACTATGCTTTCGAATTTTTGCTAGCTGACTCGGCAAGAAATAAATTTTCTTTAAACACAAAATTCGAGAAAACACAAATCTCTCGTGTAAGAACAAGTCTAGGTACTCTAAAAAAATTTTTGGCTCAGTCTCTTATCTGGCTTCACATTTCACACTTAAATAAAAAAAATAAAAAAAAAATTGACCTTTTTCGAGACCGTAATAAATTTTATGACTTTTTTTGGTAAAAATATTTTATCCTTTTAAATTTTTCAATATTTTTAAATTAAGTTAAAAAAAAGTTTAAGTTCAATATGGATTTATATGTGACGAAGCAAAAAATCCTAGATCCTTGATATTGCTTGCATTAAAGTTGGGAATTTCAAAATGCCAATTAGATTGTGAACTTTATTTTATCGGCTGATTTTTCTGACATAGCAGTAATTTTATTAGGTAAATTTAATAATTTTAACAAATAATTTTTTCTTATTTGAAATTGAATTAACTATGATAAGTAAACTAAGTAAATAATTTATGATAATTTTTATAGCGTAATGATTTCCATAAAAGTTAATAATTTAAAATAATTTTCTTTTTCATAACATACTTTGATGTTACATATGTTACATCACAATACGTACGTCTGTAGCAACGTAACAAAATTACACGTCAGTAGTTAAGGGTTAATTATACATATAACTTTGTGTGCATGCACGGGACCTAATTTTCATACAGCATGTTATTATTTTTAAAAGCCACTAAAGGTAAATGAAAAAATTACTGAAAATTATTACACAGAATAATTATTCCACTTACCAAAAGCGGCCTTTAAAAGACCTTGTCAAGTATGAAAATCCGCCAAGTGTGTTAATTTATAGAGGACAGATGACAGAAGGCAAACAAATAAGCAGGGAGGAATACAAACAGACAGACAGACTGGGTAGACTAATGGACAGACGGGCAAAAAGACAGAAAACACAAACATACAAATAGGAGAAAATGGATATACAGACATTGACAGACAAAGGACTAATAGACAGACAGATGGGACCGACTGACAAACAGACAGGACTGGTAGACGGACAGACAGGACTATTATACAAGACAGACAGATTTTCAAGTCCACACTGTAGGTAATTATTACAGACAATTGCAAATCCCTAAAAACTAAGTATATATATATATATATATATATATATATATATATATATATATATATATATATATATATATATATATATATAGTTTCAGGTAATATTTTTCTGAGAATTTGAATATAGCGGAAAAATCCAATTTTAATCCAGTTATAGGACAGTAAATAATTACTACATTCATTCTTTGGGAATTAAATTAACTATATAATTACGAAAATATCAAATATTATTAATTAAATTCTGCCCCACCCCCGTTTTGAAAATATGGCTATGTAAATTGTTCAAAAATGGTTTAAAATCGCACTACAAGTTTTTCAAATTTTCAAAGGATCAAAGGATCTCTGATTTTTTGCTGTTATTATAATTAAATAATATTGAATCCCACAGGAACATTTAATCGGGATAAGATTACACCATGTGTTAGATCAGGGTAAATAGTGTCTCTGTGTACTATCATCGACTTCGATTTAGTTAGTTGGATGTGATTTAGCAGTTGATTTTGTTTCCACCGGGAACCTTCAATTGGGATAAAACTATCCTATGTATTATTATTGCTATTGCATTCACTATGAATTTCCATAATCATTTCAGCACATTTTTATAATATAACTAAGTCTGACCCGTGGCTTCACCCGCATTGAATTAAGCCCTCCCCCCTTGTGTCTCCCCTTCTTCCCCCGGAAACCTTCAATCGGGATTAAACTATCCCGACTAAAACTATTTTAAAATTATTACTATATATGTGTTCATAGTAAATAACGTTTGTATATTAAATTTTATCAAATTCGATTCAGTCATCCTACAGGAACCTTTAATCAGGATAAGATTAGCCTATGCGTTAATTCAGGATTAATCATGTCTGTGTACAAAATTTTATCAAATTCTGTTTAATTATTTGGACATGATTTTGGAATTTCTTTTGCATCCCCTGGGAACATTCAATCGGGATAAAACTATTCTACGTGTTATTAAAATTCTAGCTACATGTGCTCATAGTAAATAGTGTCTCTATATTTTATTTAATCGAATTCGGTTCAGTCATCCTACAGGAACCTTTAGTCGGGATAAGATTATCCTATTTATTAACTCAGGATAAATAATGTCAGTGTACCAAATTTCATCGAATTGAGTTTTGTTTTTTGGGGTGTGTTTGAATAATTGTTTTTGTATCCCTCAAGAACTTGCAACCGGGATAAAATTTAAACATCGAACAAATTTAAACATCTAAACATCCAAACTTTCACATTTATAATATTATTTAGATATTAATTTTTAGTTAAGTTACATATAAACCGATATAGAACTTAAACTTTTTTTTTAACGCAATTTAAAAATACTGAAAATTTAAAAGGATAAAATATTTTTACCAAAAAAAGTCATAAAATTTATTACGGTATCGAAAAAGGTCAATTTTTTTTTAATTTTTTTTATTTAAGTGTGAAATGTGAAATAAGAGACACAAACCAAATTTTTTTTTTCAATGTCAAAATCTGTATTAAATTTAGTGTATGATTTGGCAATACAGTAACCTCATTTGTTTCGATAACCTCATTTTTTGACGATAACCTTATGCGTAGCAGTTGTACGATAATCTTATTTTTAGGGTTCCGAAAAAAAAATCTTGTGTCGTCTGCATGTAAGACCCTTCATAATTCCTATTACATTCCTATTACATCTATATGGAACAGGTAGAAATTTCAATTAATATGTACTTATAGGAAAACGAAATTCTTAAATAGTTACCCCTGTCGCAACACCTGCATAACATAGTGAATTTCCAAAGACTGGACACTGGCGGATCTCATATAACAACTTGTATCCATTTAAAATAGTTTAGCTCTCTAGCAGTGAAAAAATTTTCACAATCGGTTGAGTAGTTAATTTTTGGCGCGTTTTGGGTCTCCAGGACTCTGACGGATGTCATATAATACATACATTTAAAAGAATTTAATTTTTAAAAAGGTGAAAAAATTTTCAAAATCGGTTGGGTAGTTTTATTTTTGGCGCTTTGCGACCCTCGGACCCTGGCAGACTTCATATAACATAACTTACATATTATATATGTTACGCTCAAAGATCGAAATCGCTCATTGAGCGAAAAAATCGACCACAACGCGTTGTGGTTATTTGAAATCAGCCACAACGCGAAATTCGTGTTGTGGCATTTATAAAAACAGCCACAACGCGTTGTGGTTAGCTCAAAAAGACCACAACGCGAAATTCGCGTCGTGGCTTTCATAAGATTTGACCACAACGCGACGTGGTCATTTAAAAAAGCCACAACGCGTTTTAGACGGATAGCTGATGCAATTGTGACACGACGGACAGGTTGTTGTTTGTCAAATGACGTATAGGATTCAGGATGTTCAATAATAAAAGCCTTTAATTAAATTTTTTATTCATTTTGAATTCGTGATCGTATATTAGTAAATATAACAAAATTATTTCTCATAATATAGGTACTGAATTGCAGATTAGTTATTTTTAAGCAATACATGGTCATGCATTAAAATCTTTTAAGGGGGTATTTTAGTCTAGACATTCGAAAAATCGGTTTTTCTTTTTTTTTTTTACATTTTCAAAGTTTAGACCTTTAGGAATAAGCCTCTAAAAGGATTTACGGAAATTCGAATTATTTTCGGAGTTAAGGTTATTTTTTCCTGTGTACTGTGTATCCTTTCAGTGTTAAATTCAAATTTTTAATATAGATTACTCGAAACTGCTTTTTTCGATACGGTTGATATGATACTTCAAGTTCTAATGCACCGATTTACTTGAAATTTGGTACAGACCTTCCTAATACTATCAAAATTGGTCCGACGCACGTAGGGATTTTTGGAATTTCTTTTTTAATATTTTTAAAAAATTTTCAAAGTTGAAAAATGGAGGCGAAAAAATGATTTTTTTAAAATGGCCGCCATTTTGTGAAAATTTTTTTATACATTTTTATACTTTTCAAATATCAATAAAAAACTGTTAAAAAAATGGATACTAAAAATGTTTACTCTTTTTTTTATTACGCCCATAAAATCATCTCAAAATCGAACCTCTAGTCTAGACTACAAGATCCCTTTAAGCTGTAACAGACTAAATTTTTAAAATCAAACAATGGGCAATCTCAAAGAAAATGTAAATAAAAAGTTTTTTTTTTAATTGCAATTTAGAGCCACTAGGCAGTGTCAATAATTATTTTAAAAAATTTAAAAAGACAAAATTTTCCACTTCTTTGGTAAGTTTACTTACTACTTACCTCGTGTCCGTTTGTGCCCTCTGTTAAGGAGGCTCATCAGTCCAGAGACCGAAAAAAACAGGTTTCTTCACTTTTTTTTACATAATGAAGTGGAACCAGAATTAGCAATTTTGCATGTATAGAAAGAAAATGGCGGCAGTTTAAAAAAAAATCTGGAATTTTACCATATTTTGGGATTAAAATGGTCATGGCCATATTTTATTCAAAAAATATGATTGTGGTTTAGCCAATAAAGAAATGTGTTGTCAATATTCTGTCCAAATTTTGGCTAATTTGGATGAATAGATTTAGAGTAATCTTGACACAAGTGTTGAAAAAGATCATTTCGAGAAAAACGCGTTTAAATTGATTTCTGATAAGTATAGCTAAGAGAAACAGCAAAAACAAAAAAGTCAATTTTTGGAAATTTCTGGACTGGTGAGCCCCCTTAATATGTGCGTTTTCACAAAATGTCAAACAGTTCATCAGCCTTACAAAAATAACGGATTTTTTAATCACAAACACTAATTAGATCCATATTCAATCAATTTCCGTGTCACTTATTTTTAAAACATCATATCGTTTAAGACGACGATAATGTTTTGACAATAGGGGTTGATTACTTTTTTTGAGAAGCTGAGCCTCCTTTGTTTCTTGAAGTACCGTTTGGTATCGTTCGTTACTAATGAAAAAACTGCGATCGGTATTTATTTTTATAAACTCATCCAATTCCTCATAAAATACAATTTTTTTATTAGCCATGATTAGCGCACTAATGTTTACACTTGGAAATAACGATCAACAATGAATACAAATTCAACGGTATTTGATTGCAATCCGCCAGTTGACAAATAACAACCTGTCCGTTGTGTCACAATTGCATCAGATAACAGTCTAGAACGCGTTGTGGCTTTTTTAAATGACCACGTCGCGTTGTGGTCAAATCTTATAAAAGCCACGACGCGAATTTCGCGTTATGGTCTTTTCGAGTTAACCACAACGCGTTGTGGCTGTTTTTATAAGTGCCACAACACGAATTTCGCGTTGTGGCTGATTTTAAATAACCACAACGCGTTGTGGTCGATTTTTTCGCTCAATGAGCGATTTCGATCTTTGAGCGTAACATATACATCTAAAATAGTTTATCTCTCTATAACAGTGAACAAATTTTCAATATCAATCGATTTTTTTCAAAATGGCGTTACAATGGCTTGGTGTGATTTGACGCATGAACTTAGGAGGAAGGGGGATTATATGTATTACCCTACGCCCAATATTGCATTTTCAGACTTTTGATTTTATTTTAATTTTTTTTATGAATTCAACCCCTCGTGTTAGGAATCGCTGCTTTAAAGTACTTTGCAGTATTTAATCATATAGAAATTTTTTTAAAAAAATCTCAAAGACAGTGGTCCAGTCAAGATAACTCTACCCTACAAGAAATGACTGCATAATTAATATTGAAAGTTATAGGTATAGATCATTGTTTGAGGGTCACTTAATTAAATAATTAATAGTCATTTTTTTCAAGTTAAGAAGTAATTTTTTTTTCTTTTGAATACGAAGGACCTCGAATATTTTCTTATTGATTGGTACTTCATGGAATAAAAGGCTTGAAAATTAAAAAAAAAACTGTGTTAAGGTGAATCGATCAGTACTGAGAAATAAATTACTGTCTATTTTTTTCTCTATAAATTAATATAATTTGTGTAGAAAAATAAGTTAAATTTTATAATACAATGTAACAGTATTAATATTTGATTATTGTTCAATCTTCTAATTTTAATAATTTTAAAAGTAATGAATTTGATTCTGGTAGTTGACGTGTACGTACACATAATAACTAACACGTACACAAATATATTATTTGTGTATTAGTATATAATGACATTTTTATAGTTTTTTTTTCCTATTTATTACAATAACTAAACGTCCAATATATTAAACAAAATAGTTTTTTAATGATTCAGAAACATAAAAGAAAATAATTTTCAGTTTTTTAAATCTTAAAGTTGGTTTTTAATGACACAACTTACTTAAATACATACCACTGATTCACCTCTAATTATTCTTTGGCATTTACCCGTATGTACGTTAAAAGTTCTAACTTTGAAAATTTATTTCTTCTAAACTACACGTCAGAAATTATTCAAAATAATGGCAGTGAATGCATCATATCTTTCTCTATAATATACTAAAATTTCAAATTCTAAACTTGGCAAATTTCAGGTGATCGATTCACCTTAAATAAGTTATTTCTACATTTATTCAAACAAAAATTAACAAAATACAAATATCTACTTAAATCTAAACATATCACACATTTTTAGGCAATAATTCCTGCACTTAAGGTGACTCAAGCAATTAGTAGCATATACGATACGACAGTACTTAATACTGTTAATATCCATATGGTCACTCTACCGGCGCTGTTACACAATTCACTATCGCACGCCTGACAAAAACCTACATGAAGCTGGTTTGTTAAGAATTTTTTCACGCTGTCGTTAAGCCCTCTACACATATTCAGATCAGTTAAATATTCTCCTACTAGAGGTGCTCGAACAACTTCGATTTTATCACCATATTCTACAAAGAAAATAAAAATAAATAAAAATGAAAAAATTGTCACAAATACGTTCAATAATGATTTTTAAAGAAAAAAATCGTAAAAAAATAGTATATTTCCTATAAGTGCGCGAAATTGTCGATTGCCCACGAGAGCAAAGTTGAGCGCACTCACTACGATCGTGCGCTCATTCGTTCGAGTTGATTTAACCTACTGGGTGAGTTTTTTGAGTGTTGAGATTCGATTTATTCCTAAAATATTCATCTAACTGAAAAAAAGTTAATACGAAAAATATTCACAACAGAGGGGAACATTCACGAAAAATATTTCCAGGCTTCTGGGGTCTGCGATTTTTTTGGAATAAAACAATATTTTTTTTTAAATGGAAACATATATATTGAAGTGTGTTTTGAAAATTAATTTATAGCTTTAAACTGCCAGCAATGCTAAAATTTCCGTTATTGTTTTTTCATATTTTTGTGTAATTCTATTTTGAAAATCGAATTTTTATGTTGTGTGTTACGACTTGCTTCACATCAAAATCAAAATACGATTTCGTCTAATCGTTACCTACAATTTAGTTGTATTTCTGCATGTTTGCAGATGGTACAATTACCTATATATAATCAGTAAGATGTTAACTATACATAATACATAAATTTCAATTAATAATTTTTTGAACAATAGAAGTTTATTTTTATCGACAAGATTACCGTAATTTCTGACGACGTTTAAACAAAGCCGTAAAAACTAGAGAAAAAAATTATTATTTTTTTATTTTTATTTTTATTACTCTATTCTCTATTGGATAATTTTTATCAACATATAAATATACTACTATTCCTTTAAAAAGAAAAAAAAATTCGTTAAGTGCGTGTTTTTGACACGCACTAAGTAATGTCATCTCAGTGAAAGTGTTAGGCTTGATTCACATTATCGTGCCAGTCACAGTCCATTCCCAGTCCAGTCTCGATCCAGTAAAATCCTATTACATTCACACTTACGTTCCATGAACGGTACGGTTCGTTCTCGATCCAATGTCATTTTACCATGTTCATATAGATATTGTCATTCACTATAGATTATATACTTATTTATTAATTTTTAATTAATGAATAATTACCTTTTTCAAAATTCCAATACTTTTCAGTTGTCATATTGCAAAATTATAATGAATAAAAATTCAGGATTTATCCAGGATTTATTCAGGATCATAACTGTCAAATAATATATAAGTGACACTGACTAACTGAAGCCAGTGAAACCATAGAGAAATATAACGTACTTGTCCATAGAGAAATTGCGTTATTATTTCTCTATGGACAAGTCCGTTCTCAGTCAAATATTCTTTGGAATGGATCGGTGTTGGACCGTGACTGGACTGGACTGGTGTTGATAGTGTGAATACACCTATTATTTCTCATTTAAAAATATTTTACCGGAATGAGACTGGACTGAGAATGGACTGTGACTGGCACGATAATGTGAATCAGGCCTTAATTTATGATTTTTTGTTAACTCTATAGTTGTTTGTTAACTCGATAGTTGTTAACTCTATGTATGTACAACTCTATAATTATTCAGTCACACAACGATTTTAATATGTCACATAAAAAGGTAACTTTGTATCATACCTATCTCGAAAACCATAAGAGCAAGAGAGCTCCTAAACATAGCAATCGGTTACCCCCATCGGTAGCTGTAACTCTTATCCAAACAATTTTTTTGATTAAATCAATAGTTCAGTCGTAATAAAAATGGCAACTCTCAAAAAACTCACCCGCTATATGTAGTGAACGCATACAAAAAATACGCTGCCAATAGGGTGGGCACACAGCTTCCTCGTAGTCGTAAAAGGCTTTAAAACAGTATTCTACCAAATATACATATTATATACCGTGAAATTATATTTTCGCCTTGAAGTTTATAAAAAACTGTTGTAACTCAAAAGACTTAAAGGCTAAATTATAAAATAATAGCAAAAATATTTTAGAAACTAACCCCCAATATACCCTAAAAATTTGAGCGAGATAGGACTAGCAGTAAATAAGATATTGACATTTAATGGGATTTCATGGTAGCGGCGTAGCTACCGTTACTCCGATTTCGATTAAATTCATAGGGGACCATCTAGGAACCAAACTACATAATTTCTGAAAATTTCATAAAAAAGAATTGAGTAGTTCCGAAGTTATGCCACTTGGTGCAATTTTGGAATGACATGGTAGCGGCGTTGCTACCGTTACTCCGATTTTGAATAAATTCATAGGGGACCATCGCGGAGCCAAACTGCATAATTTCTGAAAATTTCATTAAAAGCAATCGAATAGTTCGGAAGTTATGCCACTTGGTGCAAAATTGGAGACACACAGATGGACAGACAGACGGACGGCCCAAACCAAAATTGTTCAGGAAGCTCTAAAACGTAAAATGTGCGTAAAAAATTTGATTTTGAAGAGAAAAAATTTTTTATTTTTCAAAAGTGATCACAATGCTTCCGCTACTTTAGTAGTCTCGGAAGCAATATATTAAATGTGTAAATTCTTTTTTATTACTCATGCGGGAGAAGTACTAACTTGGCGCACACATTTCCGTACGCAAAATAGCTGTTTGCCCACTGTACTCTTCCCACATACTTTTTGCGTGTGGAAAGTAACTTTCCACACGCAAATTGACAATAAAATTTCATAATTATTTCTATAAAAACCACCAACAAGGTAATTTAAACAATAATTAATTCAGAAAAAAAAAAGACGAACACTTAAAAATATTATTTTAAAAAGTAATAAAAATGTTAAAAATAGTAATAATAATAGAAAGAAGTATATGAAATTCGTAATAAAAAAATAGTATGTGCAACTCGTGCGGGATTGTCGATTGCTCCACTCAAGCGAATGAGCGCACTCACTACGTTCGTGCGCTCAACGTCCCTTTCGTGGGCAATCGACAATTTCCCACACTTATTGCACAATACACTATTTACTTACTATTATTTAGAATCACTTTATAACAACCACATCGCGCGTTTAGCGTTCCAGGCGTGATTTTGCGATTTGGCTCATACATCTGAATCATTGCTGGTAATAGAGAATCGTTGCCAGCACAAGTTCGTATTGGGATATATTTCTCGTCGAATGGGTCACCACACTCTTTCATTATTGTGGAATTGCAAGCATAGCAACGAAATTTTTCCACTATCTCTGTTGCTTCGTGTGCTGAAATTTAAACAGACGAGGTTATTAAAAATCACAAAGTGATTGAAAAAATTATCCGGATCGGCCGGGAATCGAACCCAAGATCTTCTGGTACCTAGCCAGACGTGCTAACCTCTACACCAACGATCCCATGCTCGGTAAGCGGCCGAGCCGGACACCCATTCAATCACCTATGTGTATTAGTACTCTCTCTGATTCGAGAAACAGTTACAATTTTAATTTCAAATATTATCGAGTGCTTGTCATACGTAGTAGTGTCTCACAAGCACTCGATAATATTTGAAATTAAAAAAAAAGACGAGGTTATGTATGTGTTTGAGTTGTGTTGAGTTGGTCTCGTCTTTATCTCGAAAGAAAATTTGGTGGAATTTTTCCAGCGACTTCACGCGGACGATGTCGTGGACAGAAGCTATTATAGTATGTAATACTTAATTGAACAATGAAATTTTTAATACTGTATTCATGGTAATTTAGGCTGCCATCCCGTTCTAACAGCACTAGTCTAAATTCTAAATCAAAAAGAAAAAATTTAAAAAAAAAAGAAACGAATAACCTGACTAAAACGATGGAAGCAAGATGAAATAGAAAAATGAAAAATGTTGCGCCATGTTAAATCGAAATGTCTGATGCTTTCGAATTTACTTACCAACTGTTAGAAAAAAATATATGAAACACAAAACCAAAATTTTTCTCATTTTCTCTTGCTAATCGATTCACTCAAACTCTCGTCTCTTTAAAAATTTTTGTGCAGAGCTGATTTATTGAACAACTCCCTCAGCTTACATCTATTTAAATAAATATTTTTATCAATTTTTTAGATAAAAAATTTCGCCAAGTGTATACTGGGACACACATTCAGTCAGTGTTATTGAAAAAAAATATTACTTTCACATTATATGATAATTTTGACAGTATTTTCTTTAAGATTGTTGAAATCAGTGAATAAACACTTATGTCAGCAAAACATGAGAATAATTTACCATTATGTCACACTTTTCAGTAAATTAAAATGTTCGATTACGAGCTAGCTTTCGAGTAATTAACTCATCATCAGGTATAACACAATTTAAGAGTTCCTTTTCAGATTACAAACTTAAACAGTAAGTAACTTGAAGAACTGTTAACTCGAAAGTATAAAGGAATTTTTGCTAGCTGACTCGGCAAAAAATAAACTTTCATTAAACACAAAATTCGAGAAGGTGCAAATTTCTCGTGTAAGAACAAGTAGTTTAGGTACTCTAAAAAAATTTTTTTCAATGCCAAAATCTGTATTAAATTTAGTGTACGATTTTGCAACACGATAACCTCATTTGTTGCGATAACCTTATGCATAGTAGTTGTACGGTAATCTTATTTTTAGGGTTCCGAAGAAAAAAAAATCTTGTGTCGTCTGCATGTCGCCAACAGATAGAAATTTCAATTAATATATAGGAAAACAAAAATCTTAAATACCCCTGTCGCAGCATCTGCATAACGTGGTGAATTTCCAAAGACTGAACACTGGCGGATCTTATATACGTATAACAAAACCTTTAAAATAGTTTAGCTTTCTAACAGTGAAAAAATTTTCAAAATCGGTTGAGTAGCTAATTTTTGGCGCTTTTTGGGTCTCCAGGACCCTGACGGATGCCATATGGTATAGCATATATGCATTTTAAAAAAATTAAATTTTTCAAGGTGAACAAATTTTCAAAATCTGGTGGGTAGTTTTATTTTTGGCGCTTTATTTTCAAACTTAATCGATTTTTTTCAAAATGACGTCACAATGGTTTGATGTGATTGGACGCATGAACTTCGGCGAAGGAGGAGGGGGGGAGGGGGGGGGGTATTATATGTATTACCCCACGCCTAATATTACATTTTCAGGCTTTCGATTTTACTTCAATTTTTTTATGAATCCAACACCTTGTGTTAGGAATCGTTGCTTTAAAGTACTTTGCAGTATTTAATCATATAGAAAGGCTATTGGCGGATAAGCATGGGTAGAAATGCCCCCGCACGGGCATTTCATTTGTTGGTTTTTTTTCTGGTAACTGCTTTCGATATAAGATTAAAATTTACTGAGTTTCAACCCTTAAAAACTTACCCTTTCGGGGTAAAAAATTATTTTTGAAAATCAAATTTTTTAATGGCTTGACGAATTTGGCTGGAATTTTTATATGTTTTTGATACCTCTATAGTGTATCTCAGAAAAAATTATCTGCTTCAGAAAAAAATTATACCCCCCCCCCAAAAAAAAAGAAATTGTTATCTATTGTTACCTATCTCTAAAATAATATTCTCGGACATTTAATTTTTTTAACTATGATGCACTCGGAAAAAAATTCTGGAAAAATTATATGTTGTATCAATCATACAGAGGAGCCTGTAAAAATATTTTGGTGATTGTACAACAAACATAACCTCGAAAAAAAAAAATCTTTTTGGACATTTTATTTTTTTTAACTATGATGCACCCGGAGAAAAAATCTGAAAAAATTATATGTTGTATCGGTCATAGTACGAAGCCTGCAAAAAAATTTTGCTGATTGTACCATAGCTACAAGTTGATGAAAAAAAATATTGAAAAATTAAACAATTTTTTTTGGGGGGGGGGGATATAATTTTTTTTTGAAGCTGATAATTTTTTCTGAGATACACTATGGAGATATCTAAAACATATAAAAATTCCAGCCAAATCCGTCGAGCCACTAAAAAGTTACAAATTTTTTTTGATTTTCAAAAAATAATTTTTTACCCCCAAAGGGTGAGTTTTTAAGGGTTGAAACTCAGTAAATTTTAATCTTATATCGAAATCAGTTAGCAGAAAAAAAACCAACAAAATTCGTGCGGGGGCATTTCTACCCATGCTTATCCACCAATAGCCTTTTTAAAAAAAAATTATTTATTTCATTGAGTGACCCTCAAACTATATCTAGACCTTTCAATATTAATTATTATGCAGTCATTCCTTGTAGGGTAGAGTTACCTTGACTGGACCACTACCTTTGAGGGACCATTACCATATATCAAAAATTTTTTATTTTAATTTTTTTACTTTGAATACGAAGAACCTCGAATATTTCTATATTGATTGGTACTTCATGGAATAAAAGGTTGAAAATTAAAAAAAAAAAAAAACTGTTAAATAAATTATTTCTTTATTCAAACAAAAATTTACAACATCAATTATCTATACCCCGTTTCAAATACAATTGATCATGAGTCATTTATAAAAAATTAAATAATTATTTTATTTGAAATAAATCAATATTCTATTCTTTTCTAAAAACAAACTGTAAATTTAAAATTTACTTAAGTGCAATAATGAAAGAAATAAAGCCAAGCAAACGGAAATTATGAGTATTTAAATTCATAAGTGATGAATCATAGTTAAATTTAAGTGAAATAGACCATACTTAATCTTAAATGGATGTTGTCGTGAGTACTTTTTCTCTCACGATCACTCACGCTCACAGTCGATTTTTGAAAGCTCACGCAAAATCATGAAAATGAGCATATTTATATGTTCACGCACGATCACGAAATATATTTTGCCGCGTGTCACGCCACTCACGTCGTGACACGAGATAAACGTGACTCACGCCCTTCATGTATATTTTCGTGAATGACGTGAGTCAGGTCACTCGCATTATATACCCTGTTTCAAATACAATTGATCATGAGTCAAAGTTAAAAAATTAAATAATTCTTATATTCAAAACAAATCAATATTTTCTTTTCTATACTAAAACAAACTGCAATTTTAAAATTTACGTAAGTGCAATAATGAAAGAGATAAAGTCAAGAAAATGGAAATTATTTTAATTCATAAGTGATGAATAGTTTTGGGAGAACAGCGGTCCCAAACAGAATCGCCATATAAAATATTTTGAATTGGGGGTCTATAAATTTTATTACAAGGCTGAGGATTTTCCCCTGGATTTGATGACTATCCTAAGGAAGCTTTAAAGAACAAATCAGTAAAAATCAAAAATTACCCATTTTTCATAATTTGATATATAATTTTAATTTTAAAAATAATTTAAAAAAATTAATGTTGAATAAATAAGTGGTCGACTGTAATAGAAATTAAATTAGACTAATTCAAAACATTTATGTTGTAAACAATATCTCTATTTCCTTTGTGATTATCAGAGATGGGAACAAAAGGTCCCTAACAGAGTCGCCATATAAAATATTTTGTACTGGGGGGCTACGAATAGAACTGGAGGGCTGTCATAAAACGTAAAAATATTATCAATCTTTTTAAAAATCAGTTTTACGACGTTTTACTATTAATACCACATCGTTAATGTTATTTTGTGTCTGTTTGTGTTTTTTAATTGCCAATATAATGAATCATTTTGCTTGTTATATGTACATACATATTTTAGCGAATTTCCAAAACTGGAAATTCAGCTTTTACGCCAGGTGTCATGGTGCGACCTAAGCCCGGGACCATATCAGAAATATGTTTTGAGGTCCCTAGAATACGAAAATGATATTCACTAAAATTTATATATATATATATATATATATATATATATGTATCCGCGCGATAACTCTCGAACGAAACGTCTAACGCTTATGAAATTTTGTGTGCGGACTGGATTCTGAATTGGCTTGGCTAAGTTCGTTAGCCAGACACGTCGGATGCCCAGAAGTAGGTTTTCTGGCCATTTTTTATCATTCGATCCTATCATAAGGCAGTTCGATTTTTACATCGTTGAAAAGGAAAAAAAAAACTATGAAGAAAATATTCTTATAATTTTCTTTCTATTTTAAGTATTTTTCGAGAAAATGTAAATTTTCACTTTTATTCTTTCTTTGTTAGTCTAATAAGTAATTTATATTTATATCTCAGTTTTTAATAAGTATAAAAATATTTCACTTTTTTATTAAAAAATTTTGTGAGAACAAGTGAAAACTATTCACATATATGAGATATAACACACATACATGTATAGAGTTTTGTTTCTCATTTATTGCATTATAATTAGCATGGTTCTATTCCATGTTAAAAAATGTAAATTAAACAGATTTTCTAAGCTAATGTAATGAAGAATTTTTTTTTTTTTTTATTGAATTTTTAAGTAAACAAGAAATTGAAGATTATGTTATGATATAAATATTATTAAATATAAAACAAAACAAAATCTGTACAATGTACATATGTATGTACGGAAAAATATTTTGAATCGATTTTGAAAATTTTTCCACTAATAATTAATAATGTTAAAAAATTAAACCATTTCAAATGGATTTAAGGTATTTTATGTGAGGTCAAGGTTTTCGGGACCTAAAAAGGCCAGAAATTAATTAACCAATCGATTTTAAAAAATTTTTCACAGTTAGTAAGTTAAAGTATTTGAATTAATTAATTAAATGATGTCCGCAAGAAGCTTACGGACTGCCATAAGTTATATGAGATCCTTAGAACCCTTTTCTTACTGTTAGAGTACTAGACTTGTATGAGTTTCGCCAGGATTTACTGATCCCATAATTGTAAAAAATAAACTAAACGACCAATTTTAAAAATTTCTTCGCTGTTACAGAGCTAAACTATTTTAGATAGATTTAGAATACATTATGTAAGGTCCGTCAGGGTCCACAGGACCCAAAAGTGTCAAAAATAAACTAACTGACCGATTTTGAAAATTTTTTCACTGTTACAGAGCTAAACTATTTTAGATAAATATCGATTACGTTATGTAAGGTCCGCCTGGGTCCATAGGACCCAAAAGTGTCAAAAATAAACTGCCTGATCGATTTTGAAAATTTTTTCGCTGTTACAGAGCTAAACTGTTTTAGATAAATATAGATTCCGTTATGTAAGGTCTGCCAGGGTCCATAGGATCCAGAAGTGTCAAAAATAAACTAACTGACCGATTTTGAAAATTTTTTCACTGTTACAGAGCTAAACTATTTTAGATAAATATAAATTACGTTATGTAAGGTCCACCAAGGTCCATAGAACCCAAAAGTGTCAAAAATAAACTAACTGACCGATTTTGAAAATTTTTTCACTGTTACAGAGCTAAACTATTTTAGATAAGTATAGATTACGTTATGTAAGGTCTGCCAGGGTCCATAGGATCCAGAAGTGTCAAAAATAAACTAACTGACCGATTTTGAAAATTTTTTCACTGTTACAGAGCTAAACTATTTTAGATAAATATAGATTACGTTATGTAAGGTCTGCCAGGGTCCATGGGATCCAAAAGTGTCAAAAATAAACTAACCGACCGATTTTGAAAATTTTTTCACAGTTGGGGAACTAACTATTTTAGATAGACATACATTACGTTATTTAGGGTCCGCCAGGGTCCATGGGGCCCAAAAGTGGTAAAAATAAACTAACCGACCGATTTTGAAAATTTTTTCACTGTTACAGAGCTAAACTATTTTAGATAAATATAGATTACGTTATGTAAAGTCTGCCAGGGTCCATCGGATCCAAAAGCGTCAAAAATAAACTAGCCGACCGATTTTGAAAATTTTTTCACTGTTGGGGAGCTAAGCTATTTTAGATACATATAGATTACGTTATGTAAGGTCTGAAGTGTCAGTAGGACCTAAAAGTGTCAAAAATAAAATAACTGACCGATTTTGAAACCTTTTTACTATTACGGAGGTAAACTATTTTAGATAGGTACAGGTTGTGTTATCTGAGATCCACAACTGTCCTGCGGATGCAAATGCGGCGTAGAATGCTACACAACGGGTTTTGAATATATATATATATATATATATATATATATATATATATATATATATATATATTTTTTACATAAAGTCCGCCTAGAATATACGGTCGAGCTGATTTTTTAATGAGGTCCACCGGGATCTTGCAGATCCGAAAACGCCAGTAATAAGCTATCGAAAAGATGCTAAAAAATTTCTCACTGCTAGAGAACTAAATTATTTTAGATGGATACAACTATGCTGCACAAAATTCGTTCGGGTTCTTGGGTCCCCAAAAATACCAAAACTAATTACCCAACCGATTTTAAAAATTCTTTTACTCTTAGAAAGCTAAACTATTTTAAATAGGTACAGGTCTTAGATGAGATCCGCCAGTGCCCAAGATTTGGAAATTCGCTATGTTATGCAGATGCTGCGACAGGGGTATTTATATTTTTCTAATGAAAAAACAAAACCATGTTCAGTCTTGTGAGCGACCTACTAGAGTGATACAATCTACTAATAAAATCAATTTTGTTTACGTTAAAGCAGGTATAAAGAAGGTGACATGTACATATTATTAAAATAATCACAACGGAAATAGAGATATTGTTTACAATATAAATGTTTTGAATTCGTTTAAATTAATTTCTATTACAGTCGACCACTTATTTATTCAACATTAATTTTTTTAAATTATTTTTAAAATTAAAATTATATATTATATTATGAAAAATGGGTAATTTTTAATTTTTACTGATTTGTTCTTTAAAGCTTCCTTAGGCTAGTCATCAAATCCAGGGGAAAATCCTCAGCCTTCTAATAAAATTTATAGCCCCTCAATTCAAAATATTTTATATGGCGATTCTGTTCGGGACCACTGTTCTCCCAACTCTAGTGATTATTTTAATAATATGTACATGTCACCTTCTTTATACCTGCTTTAATGTAAACAAAATTGATTGTAATAGTAGATTGTATCAGTCCAGTAGGTCGCTCACAAGATTGAACATGGTTTTGTTTTTGCATTAGAAAAATATAAAGATATGCATGTACATATAACAAGCAAAATGATTCATAATATTGGCAATTAAAAAACACAAACAGACACAAAATAACATTAACGATGTGGTATTAATAGTAAAACATCGTAAAACTGATTTTTAAAAAGATTGATAATATTTTTACATTTTATGACAGCCCTCCAGTTCTATTCGTAGGCCCCCAGTACAAAATATTTTATACGACGACTCTGTTAGGGACCTTTTCTTCCCATCTCTGGTGATGAAGCGTGGTTAAATTTAAGTGGAATGGACCATATTTAATAAAGAATCTATAGAACATAGATATGACAGTTTATAGAAGTTTATATGTAACACCACGACATCTGTGTTAAAAATTTCTGTAATTTTTTTTCACAATTTTAAAAAGATATAAAATCAATTAGAAACGAAAATAAAATGGTAAAAAATTTTTTCGTGAGTGGCAATACGTTCTAGCAACCACGAAAATTCACTCCAATAAAATTTAATTTACGCTCACGTTTACTCACGGCGGTAGTTTAATTTTTTACTCACAATCACGCGTGAGCGTCGTGAGCAGTATCGTGACACGAAAAAATCACGCACGGACAACATCTCTAAATTACGTAGGTACCTATATCACATTTTTATACTACTTTAGGTGACTCAAGCAATTAACATACATATATGAGATAATAGTACTGAATATTGTTAATATTGATACGGTTACTGTACCGGTACTATTACATAATTCACTATCGCATCGCTGACAAAAACCGACATGATACTTGTCTTCCGATTCCCATTCTACGGTTCCGTTAATTCTGCCACACACAATTAGCCCATCTCCTACTATATGTCCTCGAAGAACTTCGATTTTATCACCATATTCTACAAAGAAAATAAAAATAATTAAAAATAAAAAAAAATGCCGTGAGCAGCGGAGCCCCATCACGGAAGTCGAATTTTTCCTTTCATCTTCGGTATTGAATGTCTACAAGCGAAATGTACTTGAAAGTCCACAAGCGATTTGTCATTTTGGTGGTTTCAAAACTGATGATGAGGGTCCGGTTGATCGGGGCTTTAAAAAAAGGTTTTAAGTTTTTAAGGGCTGAATCTCAGTAAATTTCGATTTTGTGCCGATAGCAGTTAACAGGGAAAAAGCCAACACAATTCGTACGGGGGCATTCCTACCCATGCTTATCCGCCAATTGCCTTTGTGCTTTATTTTTAAATATTAAAAAAAAGGAACTTAAATAGTAAACTGGAAGGCTTTTATGAAGATACTTTTTCTTTCCAAAAAAATCCAAAATTTCTATTTTATAAATAATAAAAATCCAAAAGTCCTAATTTATAAATAAACAGTGACTTTAATAACATTTTCAAATTACTTAATATGTATGTATTTCATTTGTTAAAAAATTGTATTCACTTTTTTTTAAATTTTTTAATATTACTATTCGCCTACTTGTATTTAGAATAAAAGTAATGCATTTAAAACACATTTAACAGTAGCATTCAATTCCGATGTAAAAATGGAAGAAGTGGTGGGAAAAGTAATGTGGACTCCCTAAAAGGTACTAGCTTGATACTAACCGAATACACGTACAAAATTTCAGCCCTCTAGTTTTCCTTAGAGAATCTCTAGACGTGTTAGAAAACAAGCAAAAAAATTAAGGAAATATTGGCGTAAAAATCGTGGGGGTAAGGGTTAAAAGTTGAAACCCCCAAAAAACAGTGTCTGGCTATTAGCTTAACCTGTACACAAAATTTCAGCCCTCTAGGTTTATTTGTGGAGATTTTGACCCGAACGAAACTGTTAAAAAACAAGAAAAATCATGTTCTTTTGGGTATAAAAATGGTGGCGGTAGGATTTGAAAGTCGAGACTCCCAAAAGGCACCCCCTTGATACTAACTCAATCCGAATACAAAATTTCAGCCCTCTAGGTTTATTTGGGTGACCTGTACGAGTGGTACAAACTTCGAAAACGTCGAAAATGCATGAAATTGTAGCTTAAAAATGAGGGGGGTGGGGGTAAAATATTAAAACCTCCAAAAAGCACAACCTAGGTACGAACTTTATCAACACACCAAATTTCAACCCTCTACGTTAATTCTGGGGGGCTGGGGGCCTGTTAGATCCAGTGAAAATCGTTTTTCCCCCCTCTACTCCCACCAAATCATCGTAGGAAGCTGAATTTTGGATATGTTGTAGATAATTGACCGAAACATTATTTAAACCCGGTTTGGAAAAGTTTTATTGCTTTTCCGCCCCCACCACCCCTTTAAAGGTCGGGTCAGAAAAAAAATTTTCCCAAAATTTGACCCCACTTTGATAGTATGAGGTGCCTCGAAAATGAGCCCCATTTACCAAATTTCATCTCTTAACTTCCATAGGGGGGCCCTACACAAATTAAAAGGTGGCGGGATTATATATATATATATATATATATATATATATATATATATATATATATATATATCAGACATTTTTTTTCTACATTTTCGTGTTCTACGGATCCGAAAACGGATAGCGCCCCTACTCTCGCCTCTCGCAGCTCTTATCGTATAGACTGTATAAGTCTAATTTTTCGTAGAAAATTCGACTAAAAACGATGAAGCATTTATTGTAAAAAAGTTTCTTAATTTTGTCTTATGCTTGTCTTATATAATTTTTTACGCTCTTTACGAAAGTCAAAAGAAACCTTGGAAGCAAGATGAAATAGAAAAATGAAAAATGTTGCACCATGTTAAATCGAAATGTCTGATGCTTAACTTACCAATTGTTAGGAAAAAACACATGAAACACAAAACCAAAATTTTCCTCATTTTCCCTTACTAAATGGATTCACTCAAACTCTCGTTTCTTGAAAATTTTTGTGCTGAGTTGATTTATTGAATAAATACCTCAACTTACATCTATTTAAATAAATATTTTTATCAATTTTTTACATAAAAAATTCGCCAAGTGTATACTGGACACCCATTCGATCAGTGTTCCTTATTAAAAAAAAATTGCTTTTACACTATGTGATAATTTTAACAATATTTTCTTTAAGAGTGTTGAAACCAATGAGCAAAACATGAGAATAATTTACCACTATGTCACTTTTCTTTAAATTAAAATATTTAATTACGAGCTATCTTTCGAGTAATTAACTCACCATCAGGTATAACACAATTTAAGAGTTCCTTTTCAGATCACAAACTTACTGCCTAAAAGCAATGTAACTTGAAGAACTGTCAATCTGAATTTTTGCTAACTGACACAAAAAAAAATAAATTTTCAATAAACACAAAATTCGAGGAAAAATTTTTTTTTTCAGTGTCAAAATCTATGTTATATTTAGTGTATGATTTAGCAATACGCCAAAGTTGTACGATAATCTTATTTTTAGGGTTCTGAAGAAAAAAATCTTGTGTCGTCTGCATGTAAGACCCTCCATAGTTCCTATATTTTATATCTATGTATATGGAACAGGTACAAATCTCAATTAATATACAGCTAAACCTTTTTGTATGCGGTCCTTTTTTGTGCAATATTTTTGTGCGATTTTTTTATGCAGTTTTTAAAAAAATGGTCATTAAAATGCATAATGTGAATCAAAATCAAGAGAAAGTAAGAGACTTAAACATTAACTGTGATAACTTTCTTTGATAAAAGTAATTTTTATATGTTTTCAAGCATTTAAACTGTACATTGCATAAGAATATAAGTTATTGCATCATTTAGTTTTTTAACAGATGCATTTTTCAAAATTTTCATAATATTACAAAAAAATGAAATAAAATGTTCCCACGTGTAAATTAATGCTTAATCTTGTTTAGAAAAGCAACTTCTAAGGAAATCGTGAGGTTTTCAGCGTTGTGAATTGTGTATTTTCGATGAAACTTTTTTTATGCGGTCCCTTTCCACCGCATAAAAAAAGTTTTTTTTTACAACCTAGACCGAGGTACTAAACTTTTTAGAGCTATTTATGATAGGTATTTTTGAATATATTTTTTTTGTGCGATTTTCTTTATGCGGTCCCTATCCACCGCATAGAAAACGGTTCAACTGTAGAGGAAAACAAAATTCTTAAAAAAAAGTTGAGACTTTTGTTACCATTTTCAAAAAAATAAAAAATAAAATAAAATAAAAAATAAAAAATAAAAAATATGGCATAAAAACAGTTTATTCAACATGGAATAAGGGAATTGGAAAGTAAAAAAAAATACTGAATTAATTAAATAATTTATTTCTTTATTTATTTAAACAAAAATCAACAACATACAAGTACCTACTTAAAATCTAAACATACATATATCATTTAAGCAATAATTCTGGCACTTAAGGTGACTTAAACAAATAACATATACGATACAATAGTACTTAATACTGTTAATACTGATATGGATACTGTTCCGGCACTATTACACAATTCATTATCGCAACCCTGACAAAATCCTAAATGATATTGGTTATTCGATTGTGATTTAACACTATCGTTAAGCATTTTACATATTTTCGGATCATTGACAGCTTCTCCCATTACCGAACCTCGGCTAATTCCGATTTTGTCACCATATTCTATCAAAAAAAAAAAAATGTTAGAAATACAGTAATGTTTTAAATAAGTTCAAAAAATGGTTTTGAATTTATAGTTTTTTTCGATACGTATGCGTAATGAGGCACTCGCTAAAGAGACTGACGCATACACAACAAAGTCGAGTGCGCTATGTATTCCCACTCGCCTGACGGCTCGTGGGAGTAAGCACGAGTCAGTGCCTTTAGCAAATGCCTCAATTAAAGCCTACTAGAATACCTCACTTTACGCATACGTAAGTATCGAATATAATTTTTTTATAACGACGACTTCTAAAGTTTAATAGAGAGAAAAAAATTAATTATTTCTAAACAATTTTAGAAGATAATATTTTTCTAAAATTCAATTTCAATAAATGAATATCATTATTTTCTCGCACGCTACTGTACTTTCACGCACGCTTACTATCGTTTGTTTCACCATGATGTGAATACGGCTTTTTAAGCCCGCCATATAACACTCGAATATTGAACTTTAGAAGCGGAAGTTATAAAAAATTATTTTAAGGTATGTCACAAATATTTAAATAAATTACAGAGATATTTGATAATGTTTGTTAGGCTACTAGTGTCAAGAACGGTAACTGAGTAACCAGGTTTAATATTCTTTTTCTTTTATACATTCTGAAAACTTTGAATAAGCATTTTGTTTAAGATAATAAACAAACTTTGAGCAAAAATTAATTTTTGAGTAAACTTTCCGCACGCAAATTGACAATAAAACACGCAAAATTTAATCAAAACACGCAATGCCGCCTCTTGATTTTTCATTTAACACTTTCAGTCCCACGGCTTCGGCACCCGAAACCAAACAAAACTTCCCCAGAGGCCGACCGCGATCAATGATTAATTGATTAGTTGATTACTCATTATGTGTGCGATGTTTATCATGTTTATCATTCTTCATCACACGGATGTGTTCCCATTCACACAAACACATACATACCAACAAACACTACTCTCTTGGTTTCTATGTATAAAAAATTTTAAGATAAACAAAAAATACATAAAAAATATAATTTATATTTTTAAATAAAATTGATTTGAATGCCAGTGTTATATTATGTAGTATGTATGTACGTATCACGTAGTACGTCTGTTTACAGTTTTACACATACATAAGTGTGGAACTGTGTTGTGTGTTTGAATCATTTTATTTTATGTATTTGTTTATAGTTTTTTTTTTCTTTTTTTTTTTTTAAATATTGCCGGCTTCCGGGGAAATTTACTATGAAAGTGCTCGGGCCTCATAGTGTTAATAAATATTTTATAATTATTTCTATAGAAACCACCAACAAAGTGATTTAAACAATATTTAATTCAGAAAAAAAGACGAACACTCAAAAATATTATTTTAAAAAGTAATAAAAATGTCAAAAATAGTAATAATAATAGAAAAAAGTATGTGAAATTCGTAATAAAAAATGGTATGTGCAACTCGTGCGGGATTGTCGATTGCCCACTCAAGCGAATAAGCGCACTCACTACGTTCGTGCGCTTAACTTCGCTTTCGTGGGCTATCGACAATTTCCCGCACTTATTGCATAATATACTATTTTTTTTATCTGGGAAAAACAGTTTACATCTTTGTCGTTTAAACTTCGGCCTTAAACGATGTAAACTTGATCGAAATATTCTTACAAGAGGAAAAATTTGCCGCAGGCAATTAAAATAACAACAATATCTCATTATTCATATAGCCTTCAGTAAACTGAATCAATTGTACCATATATCATAGTCAGTCAATGCATAAATATATAGTATATTATGCAATAAGTGCGAGAAGTTGTCGATTGCCCACGAGAGTGAAGTTTAGCGCACGATCGTAATGAGTGCGCTCGAGTGGGCAGTCGACAATCCTGCACCAGTTGCATATCGCGCGTCCTCTGTCTCGGCCTCGTATCTGAAAACTCCCAATTTTCGAGCGAATAAGCGCACTCACTACGATCGTGCGCTCAACTTCGCTCTCGTGGGCAATCGACAACTTCCCGCACCTATTGCATAATATACTATTTCGAATCTTTTGAATCGTAGTAAAATTTACCCTCCTAGATAAGTAATAGCTTTTTACAGACGCCTTACTATTAATTTTTATCAAAATTGCATTTTCGATGAATTTCAATATTTTTAGCGAATTTCCAAAACTGGAAATACGCTATTACAGCCACTGTCATGACACGACTTCAGCCCGGGACTATGGCAGGAATTTGTTTTAAGGTCCCTAGACACCGAAAATAATATTCACTAAAATTTATATATATATATATATATATATATATATATATATATATATATATATATATATATATATATATATATATATATATATATGTGTCCGCACGATAACTCTCGAACGGAATGTCCTAGGATTACGAAATTTGGTGAAAGTATTGGAAGTCCCAAACCGTTGGACGAGTTCGTTAACCAGACACGTCGGATGCCAGGAACATGGTTTTTGTTCTTGCAAAAAATTAGTTTTTTGCCAAAATGTCCACTTATACAAAAATTTTTGTGAAATTTTTTTACACCATTTAAAAGAGAAGAAAAAACTACATAAAAATGGTCCTTAAACTTTTTTTCTATGTCAATTAGTTTCCGAGAAAAACTATGCGAGTTAGAATGTGATCTTAGGATGTAATCTTAAGTGATGTAATCTTTAAGTCTTAAGTTACTCACATTCTAAGCACATATTCGACACACTATGTATAGTCAAAGAAGATATAGTGTATATATGTATAACGTCAATTCGTCACTACCCATACGATCACATAATTATGATACATGTATAATTTTGATGTAAAGCCGGTTCTACACGATGCGGACACTTAGTAAACATATATATAAATGTGTCCGCACGATAACTCAAGAACGAAACATCTTATTTTTAAGAAATTTCGTGAAAACGTTTACGGGGTTTTGGACATTTTTCGTGAAAAAAATTTGGCGAAATGGGGCGGAAAAATCACATAAAGAAGGTTTTTTTTATTTACAATTACTCTATATCAACTAGTTTCCGAGAATAACGTACTTTTGTAAATGGAAATTCGCTATGTTATGCAGGATGCTGCGACAGGGGTATTTTTTTTTGGTTGAAAAAACTACTTATTGATGCTTAGAATCCTCGGCTTTCAGCCTTTCAAACTCCATCCGAACCCACAAAAATAATAGTTTCGGTCCTTGTTAAGTAATATACTATATTTACTTACTGTTATTTACAACGATTTTATAACAGCCGCATTGAGAGTCCTGCGCCCAGGCCGTAATATTTCGATTTTCGTTGAGGTGGTAAAATGGTGACGATGTTTTGACGGCGCTACCGGCAACGGCACAAGTCAGCCGTGGGATATATTTCCCGTCGAATGGATCGCCACATTCTTTAGTTTCACTGTTATCACAATAGTAGCAATGAAATTTTTCCGCCTGTTTTGTTACTGCATGCGCTGAAAATTACAAAACATTTTTTGCAATTAAATATTAGAATTTTACTTTTTTTCTTTTAAAAAATGTTCACTTACCAATTGTTAGGAGTAGGCACAAGGAAAACAAAACCAAAATTTTTTCCATTTTCTATACGATAATTAAGTATGCCTTGGTTTCTTGAAAATTTTTCGGGCCTACATTAATTTTCAACCTTATCGCATCACCTGCGTTAATTGATTTATTGAACAAAACCCTTCAGTTACATGTGTTTAAATAAATATTTTTTATCAATATTTTAGATAAAAAATTTATCAAGAGCGTGCTTGACACGCCTTATCTCAAGGTTCCTTAGTAAAAAAAAAACGCCGTGAGCAGCGGGGCCCCATCACGGTAGTCGAATTTTCCCCTTCATCTTCGGTATTGAATGTCTACAAGCGAAATGTGATTGAAAGTCTACAACCGAATTGTCATTTTGTTGGTTTCAAAACTGGTGATGAGTGTTCGGCTGATCGAGGCTTTAAAAAAAGGTTTTAAGTATTTAAGGGCTGTATCTCAGTAAATTTCAATTTTTTGCCGAAAACAGGTAGCAGAAAAAAAGCCAACACAATTCGTACGAGGACATTCCTGCCCATGTTTATCCGCTAATTGCCTTTATGTTTTAGTTTTAAAAATTAAAAAAGGACCTTAAATAGTAAACTGGAAGGCCTTTATAAAGATATTTTTTCTTTCCAAAAAAATCCAAAATTTATATTTTATAAATACTAAAAATCCAAAATTCCTAATTTATAAATAAACAGTGACTTTAATAACATTTTTAAATTACTTAATATGTACGTATTTCATTTGTCATAAAAGTAAGTTCACTTTTTTTTAAATTTTTTAAAATTACTATTCGCCTACTTGTATTTAGAATAAACATAATGCTTTTAAAACACATTTAACAATAGCATTCAATTCCGATGTAAAAATGGGAGAAGTGGGGGGAAAAGTGATGCGGACTCCCTACAAGGTACTAGCTGGATACTAACTGAATACACGTACAAAATTTCAGCCCTCTAGATTCCCTTATGGAGTCTCTAGACATGTTAGAAAACAAGCAAAAAAATTAAGGAAATATTGGCGTAAAAATCGTGGGGGTAAGGGTTAAAAGTTGAAACCTCCAAAAAACAATGTCTGGCTATTAGCTTAACCTGTACACCAAATTTCAGCCCTCTAGGTTTATTTGGGGAGATTTTGACCCGAACGAAACTGTTAAAAAACAAGAAAAATCATGTTCTTTTGGGTATAAAAATGGTGGGGGTAGGGGTTAAAAGTCGAGACCCCCAAAAGGCACCCCCTTGATACTAACTCAATCCGAATACAAAATTTCAGCCCTCTAGGTTTATTCGGGTGACCTGTGCGAGTGGTACAAACTTCGAAAACGTCGAAAATGCATGAAATTGTAGCTTAAAAATGAGGGGGGTGGGGGTAAAATATTAAAACCTCCAAAAAGCACAACCTAGGTACGAACTTTATCAACAAACCAAATTTCAACCCTCTACGTTAATTCTGGGGGGCTGGAGGCCTGTTAGATCTAGCGAAAATCGTTTTTCCCCCCTCTACTCCCACCATATCATCCTAGGAAGCTGAATTTTGGATATGTTGTAGATAATTGACCGAAACATTATTTAAAACCGGTTTGGAAAAGTTTTATTGCTTTTCCGCCCCCCACCACCCCCTTAAAGGTCGGGTCCGAAAAAAAATTTGCCCAAAATTTGACCCCACTTTGATAGTATTGTTGTGCATCGGAATAAGCCCCACTTACCAAATTTCATCTCTTAACTTCCATAGGGGGACCCTACACATATTAAAAGGTTGCGGGAAAATATATATATATATATATATATATATATATATATATATATATATATATATATATATATATATCAGACATCTTTTTTTTTTACATAATCGTGTTCTACGGGTCCGAAAACGGATAGCGCCCCTGGTCTCGCCTCTCGCAGCTCTTATCGTATAGACTGTATAAGTCTAATTTTTCGGAGAAAATTCGACTAAAAAAGGATACTCAAATAATTCAACAATGTTACTTATCGCACGTGAGAATCAGTGATAATTTTAAAATATTTTCTTTAAGAGTGTTGAATGTGGGTAACGTCACAAAGTATCCAATAGCATAGAATGAACAATTTTGTTCCTATTTCCGAATTTTCACTAATGATTCCGATTTTTTTGCGTACAGAATTTAACCTATTGGAGACTGAATTTCATTTTTCTGTACTTAATGGGAGCAGACCTCAATTTTTTTTTTTAAATTGACTTGTTTTATTTTGATTGATTATTGTAGCTCGTTTTCTGCTCTTTAAATTGATATACAGCGTGAGTTTTTCAAGAATTGCCATTTTGATTACAGCCAAACCGTTGATTTAATCGAAAAATTGTTCAAATAAGAGCTGTAGATATCGAGGGGGACAACCGATTGCTATAGTCAGACGCTTTATGGTTTTCGAGTTATAATACAAACTTATAGTTTTTTAAATGGAAACGTATGTTTAAAAGTTTTTCAAAAATTTGTTTATGATTCAAAACTACCAGTAACACTCAAATTCTCATTGTTTTATCTCATATTTTTTGAGTAATTACGTTTTAAAAATGACACTTTTAAATTTCGTACTCAAGTTAGGATTTTACCTAATTTAAAAAGATATTGACTCAATATGGTTGCCATTTTTGACAATGTAGTAACGAAAAATTAAACGATTATTACATTTTCCATCGGAAATTAAAATTATTAAATAGATTAAATTATAATATAAAAATGATAACTAAGTACAATAAGGAAATAAAATTTCAGTTTTAATTCATTGAAAAATAAAAAAATTATATTTCTGAAATGTCACTGTTTGACAGATACATAGGCGTCTAAACATATTTTTGTAGCAAGTATTTTTAAAGGAAATGAAAAGTTTTTGTGAGAAAACTTCTCCTTTTTAATTTGGTTTGTAATGAAAGGAAAATACTATCGAATTTAAAATATTTTTACACTATTTGAGTACATTTATTAATAATATTTTTGTTCCCAATTAACCTCACTTTTCTACTATTAAGAAACGCCAATGTCATTTTGATTTGTATTGGGTATATACATTTATTTCACCTGCCATATGTCGTTCTATAAATAAATAAAAAATACTACAAATTATTTTTAAGTTACTTTAAATACCAATCTTTTAAAATAATTTGATTTTATTATGCAAAAGTGTTAAAAACTTGAAATAGACCCCGACATCTATACTCCAAAATCTAAATTACTCCAAAAACTACCACTTGTGATACAGAGAATGATATTAAATGAGGTTCTTTTCTTGTATGTAATAGAAATGTTAGCCGTCTGAAACTCTGTCGGTTGAAAGAGCCTCAAATACATATGCATATTTCTACCGCCTAATTGCTAAATTAAAGAAAAATTTAAAAAATAAACATGGGTAAAAAAAGTTTTTTTCTTCATTTATATTTTTAATTGATGCATTAGATCAGTTTTATCGAAAAATTAACATATAGTCTCATTTAAAAATCTTATAATTTTGTATCATGGCTCAAAAACCATAAGAGCTATAAAGCTCCTTACTATAGCAATCGGTTGCCCCCGTCGATATCTACAACTCTTATTTGAATAATTTTTCGATTAAATCAACGGTTTGGCTGTAATCAAAATGGCAACTCTCGAAAAACTCACTAAATAAATCCATTTCTCGGAAAACAGTGATTTTTTTTTAGTAAATGTACCTTTTTCTCAATAACCGTTAAAGCTCGGACCTAAAAACTTTGCATATACATGTAGGGCATTATTATACAAGATCTTTCCAATTGGTTTTTAAGAATATTTAAAAACAAAAAAAGTCGTCAAGTGCGTGTCGGGCACGCATTATAACAGTTACGTGATCAATAGCTAATATTTCACAATTTTTAGGATCAAATGTAGGAAATTTAATAGTACATATCGACGGCTTACTGCTAGAACCACGTATGTCGATTTTTCACTGTTTTGAGATAATTAGATATAAATGTTCAGAATCATCTTATACTGATCATAGGCTAATAAAAATTTCCTTTTATTTATCCAAATGAAAGTTATTTAACAATAACAAAACCTCGTATCTCCAAATTTCAAATTATGTTATAATTTAATGGTATGTTACCATACGAGGGTCGGTATAGAAGTGCTCAGTCGTTTAGTCGAATTTTTCACAGAAAAAATTAGAATGTATACAGTCTATACGATAAGAACGGGATGAGGCGAGAATAGAGGTGCTATCCGTTTTCGGACCCGTAGAACACGATTCTGAAGAAAAAAATGTCATATCTTTACGTCGCCAATAAGTGGCACAACAGTTTAGTTTTAAAAACACACCACTTGGCTGTTCTAGCCTTCTTTTTTTTTCTCATTATGTCACGAAGTACCTTTTTACACTAATCAACAACTCCTCCGGAACCTGAATGTACCCCATGTCAATTAAAATCACATTAAACAATAGACACAAAAAAAAAAAAATAAAAAAAAATACTTCAACAAAAAATAATAGCAAAACACAAAAAAAAAACATTATATTTCTATTAACATATATTTAAAATGTATTTCGCATTCGAATTATAAACAGTAAAAATAGTTTACACTAATATTGTATGAACTGTCAGAATGATATTTGTCAAGAGGCGCCAAAATACGAAAAATCATGGTGAGCTAATAAAAATTAAAATTAAAATTATCAAAACTCAGTAGGAGATGCACGAGTGAGTAAATGGCAGGTTAAATTAGAAAAAGACGGAACATCAATGACCTGCTCACGAGTAACAAAAAATTGACTCGAAAAAAATTCACTTTTAATATAGCTTTGCCATAAGCAAGTTCGAGTTACGTTCTTATATAATAATCTAACAATTACCTTAAAATTCTAAAATGTTCCGGAATGTTGCATAATCAATTCAAGTTATAATTGTGTTAAATTATATCTCAAATATTTTAATTTGGTGAAAAATCTTGAATTCGTTGTATCAAATCAACCGCGAATCCACTAGCGTTGTAAATAAGGTATGAAAAACTACGTTTTTGTTCTAAATCGTGAGAGAAATCAAATTTAAAATATTGAAAGTGATAGGTCATTGACACTGGTCATACCTGAACGTTCCGAATTTCAATTATCAAAAAACTAGGTGTTTTTCTTGGTTCCGCCTTACTGAAACTTTATCGTTGTGTGATTCATTTACTTTTTATAAATTATTAGTTTTTAAAGAAAATAATGGGGCGCTAATCATCATTGTAAAAGCCGATTTTCATATTTTTTGCAATTTTGTCACTGTCAATTAAATTACCATACGTGTATTAGCGATAACTTAGTTACCGACTCAGACAGCTGCCATTTTCTCATTCATCCCGTTGTCACATGACCCCCGAACTGATGGTCGTCGCCATTTTGGGCACGATTTTTTCAGCAACAGATATTTCGTATTTTGGCCAAACTGTTAATTAATTTACTGTTTTTTTTTTGCAATCATTATCTCCACACCTTTTTTGAGCTCATTGCATTTGATTGGTCTGTCCGTCTCTGAATTTTCACCGAACTCTTACCGGCGAATTGTCCGCCCTTTTTCGAATTGGTCCATCCAGGCGTTACTCTGGAATATTCGCAATTCGGGATTACTCCAGTTCATAACGTGAAACCTTATGGCATCCTTCCATTTACTGTACAACGTAAAATAGAGAAGGCTTAGTTAGATTATAACATTATAATTGTAGTAATAGGTAGTTTAAATAGTCGTAAGTTTGGTTAATGTATTAAGTTAATTCGTTTTTTTTTTTAATGTAAATAAGTTGTTAAAAGGGAAATCCGAAAATTTTATTAATTCAGCTACCTTATAGTTTCACACCATATTTTCAGCAAAGCATCTGCAATAATACCGCTCCAAATCACGATTATCATCCAATTTTTACACACTTCGAAAATTAAGAACGTCACGTTACGAACCATATTGGCGAATGAGTCCACAAACAATCAGCGTTGATTTTGGCCGAGCGCCAATTTTTGAATTCACCACGAGTATCTAACAACAGCGATACGCTTAAAGTTATATACCCAAAGGGGGCTAGACATCTAAACTGTTAAGATCGTCGACCCTAACACTTAAAAGAGGGAAATAGGGCTCACACTACAAATAAAAGCTTCCACTGTTTATTTAAGATCGTTTTATTTCTTTATTTAAATTAGGCCTACTTCGCCTCATGTAATATACAAGTATTAAGCTAATTAGGCAATTGACATAACATATGTATTTTGTCGACTGCGGCAAAATAGGAGCGTTTATCATCATTCAATATAACAAAGTAATAATAGGTATATTCTGAAAATGTAAAAAAAAAATCGATTTTTTGAAAATTCTAACTAGGTATAACCCCTTAAAGTACAAAAAAATGATTTATGCTAGTACATATACATCTGATTTTCGATAGAAAGGCTGTAGGTAGATAAATAATGAAACATCAAACAATCAAACATCACTTTAATAATATGATCACTTTAATAATTTAAGAAACACTTAAACACAAAGTCACTTTAAATGTTGTATGAACGTCTTTACAATACGAAGAAGCTTTCTTTGATTTGCAATTCCGTGATTTTTTGGTGAAGTTGGTTTTTTGTTTCATCCAAATCTCGTACGAAGTTGAATACGAAAAAATTGAATTCTTCTGATTTTTTCGGTGTTATCTGTAATAATAATAAACAATCTGTAATAATAATAATTACCAACGAAACATTAGAACAACAATATTTTAAAATTTCACTTTATAGTTAAATTCAGATACTTACCAGTTTTAAATTAGCATTTTTTTGAAACTTCAAATACCGTCCCAAGAACATCCCAAAAAAACATATGCAATTAAGATAGGTGCATATACGGTGCACACATTATTTCTAAATTTAAGGCATTAAATAAGAATTAAATATAAACTAATATTTTTTATTATTTCAATATTAATTTGTCAAAATAAAAATCTGACAGACGTTTTGCATCTAAATAATCTCCATTTTGAACATGCGCATTAACATTTGAAGCGTAAATGACAAATATCTATGTATGTTGTCTTCATCCTTTGTCGCTTATGTTATGTGAATAATGAATGTGTGGACAGATATTAAAATGACAAAATTAATGGAAATTAAATTGAATTTGTAAAATTTTATTAAAAATTACATTTATTAATTAATATTTTTATAGTAATATAGTATTAATATGTAGTAATATACAATTTTACTTAATTTTTTGTTTGTAAATCAGTCAGAACTTACATAAATGACTTGCTAATGATAAGGCGTCACCATGATTTTTTTTTTATTTTTTGTACGGTACTGATTAAAGGAAAATATTTTTGGCAATTAACAAAAAAACTAATTAATTTTTTAAATTTTATACGTTTGATTATTAAATATTTAGTAGGGCCCGTTCAAATTTGTTTATTTTTGTATAAAATTAAAAAAATTGCCCCTCATAGGACGCCCTACGTTCCATCCGTGCCGCACCACACGCAATTGGTTCCTTTTTTGGTTTCCGGTTAAAACGATCGCATTAGTTACGTGGTTATTTGTCGACCACGTAACTAAAAAAGTTAAATATTTTATGGGTACTTTTATATTTAAAATAATTAACACTAGAAAGAGTTACTTTGTGAAAATCCATATTATAAACAAATATGAAAATAATTTGCTTTGTTAACTTTTCACTATATTTAATTGTTTAAATTACGAACCAGTTTTCGAGCGATTAACTCATCATCAGGTATAAAACAAGATTGAGGGTTATCTTTTGGATTACAACATTTTATATAAAAACTAAATATGGTGGTGCAATAGATCGGCAAAAATAAATTGAAATGAAAAGAACAGCAATTTAATAGAAAAACTTTAATATGAGAGGAGACCCCGGGATACTTTTAATGTAGTAGTCCCTGAACACTTCCCATGTGGGGGCCGCTGAGTACTTTTGTGGAGGCCTGCTTGCGCTACTGCTGAAATTTTTCAAATTTTTCGCAAAAATAGGGTTGGTGACAAAATAAAAAAAAATAAAAAATCGAAAAATTTTTCAGATTTTATTCGATTTTGTGGAAGCCCTAATTATGTGATGGTCCCAGGGCACGTGCCTCAAGTGCCTTTATGTAAATCCGGCTCTGTACCTCCGCAAGTTATCGACATAATTTAGTCGAAATAATATCTATTAACTGAGCCTTCGCATCAGCAGGTGCTAGTATTACAGATGGAGGGGACAAAAATAACCTCACTCTGTGAAGCACAACACTTTACAAACGGAAGCCCTAAAATTTTTTAAAAGATGTAGGAATTATTGACATGTGACGCAAACGGACGGAATTGTAAAAAATTCGGTATTTTTCTTTGGAACCCTAGAACAAATTATCAAAATCAATTTTTACGTTAGTGCAGTTGTACTGTATTAGTTTGAAATATTCTAGAAAATTATCGTAACAATTTGAGTCCGTTTTACAATGCAAAGAGTCTAAAATAAACAATACATTTTCAGATAATTTTCGGGTTTCTCGTAAGGTATTTACATAATTTGCGCCGAGATATTTGCGTCCATTAATACTAAAGATTTTATATAAAAATAAATAGAATTTGTATGAGTAATTTCTTACAACTGATACGCTAAATTATTCAAAATAGTACTTGAATTGATAAAAAAATTATTGTGAAATTAATTTACGCGCTATAAAGCAAAGTTATCTTAGAACTAACTTATCATGTATTAACTCGAATGAATCATATAGATTGGTGGTGATTGCAGATTTCCAAGTGCCGGTCTTTTAAATTTTGTAGAAAAAACAAAAACAAGGCTTTTATGGGGTAAATATTATTCTTGAAGGAATTTTGTAATTCTGATGGCAAAAATGAAAATTTCGTAGCCAAATTATTTACATCTTACCTTCCAGTTCGAATTTAATTATGTCTATAATATTTTACTAGAGAAAATTAAAATTTTTTGTTCAAAGTAAAGTGGATTTGGAAGCTAATTGTAGGCCATTTCGAAGTTTTACCTTTTATTTTTAAACAGTATAGGCAACCAAAAAAGGACCACCGTGGAATAAATAATATTTTTTGGAAGAATTTTGCAATTTTGATAGCAAAAATGAAAATAAAAAATTCCTAAGATTTTTGGACATCACAAACTTTTCAAAATTAAACACGCTATTGAGGTTAGAATAGAATTTTTTTCATACAGGTGTTGTAAGTATTTTAGCATTTTCTGGATTTTCAGATCGAATGTGAATTTTGTTTTGTGAATTTCGAAATTGTTCGACTAATTCCCTAAATACTTACTTCTGAATATTTTCAAATTATTCGACAGTTCACGAAAAATTTAAAAATTTTCGAACAATTCGAAATATACTTAGTACCTATAAGTAGCTGACTTTTCTGATGTAAAACAATTTTCCGGAAAACTATAGGCGTTAGGGAATTTTGAAAAGCAGTTATATTGAGCGCAAAAATAGCCCGAAATTCGTAGGTAAGTTTCTTTTTATTATCACTGTTGGTTTAGATTCTGTTGTGCTCACTTCTTCCCTGTAAGTTAGTCAAATAGATTTTTTTGATTTTCCACTTTCCTATTGAATTTTGGAACAGCGCGAAGGTCACTTTCACTGCTTATACGTTCTATTTACTATTTATTACTTACAACTTCAATATATTAAAACCATTCTTACAAATCAATATTAAAAATTTATTAACGTATTTGCTCCGAGACAGTCAGGTACAAAGGTATAGCTCAGCGAAAAAATTTTCTTTTATTAAAAATTAAATAATGTATTAATATTCTTCAGTTATTATATTTGTATAAGTACCACTTGTTTTTTTTTTTTTAAGTTCCGCGCGCTTATGTTATAGCAATATAAAAGCATTGTTGATAAAGCGTTGTAAAAACGTTGTAAAATGATATTTATAAAGAGTCTGGAACCATTACCATAGGTGAATTTGCCCAAGAAATGAAATTCAACGATGTGTATGCGATTGTGTAGCTTAGTGAAAGAGTAAACCATACGTATGGATTTTTCTCAATATCTTTACATTTCGCGGAGTTATAATAACAAATACCAAAAAATAGTGGTCTTATTCAAACGTTTTTTTCTCGTAAACTATTATAGATAAAACGATGAAACAAAATCCATATTGTTTGGTATGTTCAGTACTTTTATATATATTTTTTTCATTTAAAATGGACATTAAATACCCTTTATAAAATATGAAAAAAAAATTCATTAAATTTTTTTAGCTACTTGTACAAGAGTGACCACTTTCTTATTACTACCAAAAGAAAGCTCACAAGCAGTTCCATCATCTCCCTGAATTTTATTTTTGTCAAAAGGGTGGAACATATTGAAAAAAAATAAGAACATATATATTTGGTGATGTTCATGGTATGTGTATGTGCAGGTACAGGTAAACAAATCTGACTTTACCTATTTAAGGTCATTAAAAATGCATTCTTAAAGAAGTGAGATAGTACTTAATATAAAGAAAAAATGATCTTGAAGCGGCAAAGTCAGATTTGTTGAACTGTACCTACTTGTTTTTGAATTATGTTTTTAAGAAATATTTTGAATGAATAAATGAATCATTGAATGTTTTTTTTTTTTTTACATGAGAATCTGATGCCTGCTCTACACTCTCGATCGAAGTTCCTCGACGAAGTAATCGCTAAAGTTGGCTGAAGTCGAAATACCGTTATAACACCAGCCACGAAGAACCATGAAGTAACCTTTTACACTCTCGTACTCGGTCCACTTTGCGAGAATTGAGAGTAAGCATAAGGAATCTAATATGTTTTATCTTCAAAATGTAGACTTTTTTCATATCGGAGTTCTAAGAAACAATTAGTTACGAAAAAAGAACTAACTTCTCTCATTGTTTTTAACGTATTACTCAGTTCTACAATTATTTCGCAAGTAAATCCAACTAACATTTTTACTTACCCATTAGGTAAACTAGAACTGTTTACTTGATCAATTAGTGATGTATTTAACTTCATCAGTGAATTTAAAATTGTAGACTTGAGAAGTATGTTAAAAGCAATGAAAAAAATTAGTTCTTGATTTGTAGCTGATTATTTTTTAAAACTCCTATGTGGAATGAGTCTACATTTTGAACATAAAACATATTAGATTCCTTATGCCTACTCTCAATTCTCGCAAAGTGGGCCGAGTACGAGAGTGTAGAAGGTCATTTCATGGTTCTTCGTGGCTGGTGTTATAACGGTATTCCGACTTCAGCCAACTTTAGCGATTACTTCGTCGAAGAACTTTGATCGAGAGTGTAGAGCAGGCATCAGATTCCCATGTAATAAAAAAAACAAAAAAAAAAAAACATTCAATGATTCATTTATTCATTCAAAATATTTCTTAAAAACATAATTCAAAAACAAGTAGGTACAGTTCAACAAATCTGACTTTGCCGCTTCAAGGTCATTTTTTCTTTATATTAAGTACTATCTCACTTCTTTAAGAATGCATTTTTAATGACCTTGAAGAGGTAAAGTCAGATTTGTTGACCTGTACCTGTACATACACATACCATGAACATCACCAAATATATATGTATGTTTTTATTTTTTTTCAGTATGTTCCACCCTTTTGACAAAAATAAAATTCAGGGAGGTGAGAGAAGTGCTTGCGAGCTTTCTTTTGGTAGTAATAAGAAAGTGGTCACTCTTGTACAAGTAGCTAAAAAAATCTAGTGAATTTTTTTTTCATATTTTATAAAGGGTATTTAATGTCCATTTTAAATGAAAAAAATATATAATAAAGTACTGGACATACCAAACAATATGGATTTTGTTTCATCGTGTTATCTATAATAGTTTACGAGAAAAAAAAGGTTGAATAAGATCACTATTTTTTAGTATTTGGTATTATAACTCCGCAAAATGTAAAGATATTGAGGAAAAATCCATACGTATGGTTTACTCTTTCACTAAGCTACACAATCGCATACATATCGTTGAATTTCATTTCTTGGGCAAATTCACCTATGATAATGGTTCCAGACTCTTTATATTTCAAAAACGGCGTAGTGAATAATTTTTATTTCTTTGTATTTTATAACATACTAAATTTTTATCAAATTCCTTTGACACGTTTTCATTTTATTCAAAAAAAAAAAATAGAGTTTTCCCATAAGAGCCCGTGTTGAAATTACAACACTTTGAAATCGTTTCTCTCAAAATTGAGGTTGTCAGTTTTTTTTTCGGTAAGGGCTCGTATTATTGGTATTGAATTAAATAAATATCTAGACAAATTTCGTTAAATTCCTTTGAAAAAATCGTTTTACAGACCAACTACCTTAAATATTTTTATTTATATCTTTATTTTTTAAATACATGCAATACAAAAAATTATAAATAACTAAAATTATTAAATAGGTACAATTGAGGCCACTCAAAAAAAAATTGATCATCATTACTAAGAGCGTGGACGAAAATTTTGGGGAAAATATTCTTGGAATAATTTTCACGCCGTTCATACAAAACATTTCCACGAAGCTTTTAAAAAAAACACTTTTGTAACTTTTTCAATGTCACACTGCGCACGCGCGCACACACACATATCAGTCACTTCTTCCTCTTCATCCTACATCGTAATAACCGCAAATAACACGGCACTGATAAACGCCAAAATTGATAATGTCACCCCACTGTTGGCACCATTACATCGATCCGTATAGCATGCCTGGCAAAAATCCACCTTTAACAATCCTTTATTGTTACGTTCAACAATTTCCCGAATAATATCACACAATTGTGGATCATCGGGGAAACATGACCGGACGACCGGATAAATTTTTTCACCATCACGATCTAAAAAAACATTTTTTTTTTTTTTTGAAATTTGAAATTAAAAATATAACTGCGTCTCACATTACAGAGAAGATGTGTTTGATTGATTATCGGATTGCAGCGGCACTCGAACAAGCGGTCGGTAGCCTAATTGGTAAAGCGCTTGGCCAGCAACCAAGAGATCCGGGTTCGAGTCCCGCAGCCAATCCAGTCAAACACTATGTGAATTTTAATTAAAAAGATTTTTCAAATTTTACCTTTTCCAGAAAGTTTCACTTTATAGCACGCATTGCCAAACTGATTCAGTTGTCCATCAGCGGGCCCCACTTGATTTGGATCCGTGTTGTCGACACGCTTTGTTTGCGGATTAAATACAGTGTCCGGATTCATTGGATCTGGCGTGACGTCCTGTTCGAGAAATGAAAATTCCCGTTTCACGTATTCGTGACCACCGTACTGTTGGAAACCGTTACGACGACACGATTGGATTTGGACATTTCTCGTGCTGAATGTATCGTCGCACGCTTTGAATTCGTTCGATTTACACTTGTAACATTCGATTATTTCTTTGGAGGATATTTGGGCGAAAACTGTAAAAGAAAATTTAAGTTAATAATTAAGTTGCCACTTGTATATGGAACACATTTTGTCAGGGTTCCTTCCCAAGACAATATACAATGTGACTTTTTTGAGAGTTGCCATTTTTATTACAACCAAAGTATAATATAAATGATACTGGAAAAGGTTCTTTTCTTGGATGTAATGGAAATGTAACCAAGCAAAACACAATCGGTTGAAGTAGCCTCAAGTACATATGCATATTTTTACCGCCTAACTGATAAATTAAAGAAAAATTAAAAAATTAAACTTGAGTAAAAAAATTTTTTTTGCTCATTTATGTTGTTAATTAATACATTAGATCAGTTTTATCGAAAAATTAATATATAGTTTCATTTAGAAATCTGTAAGTTTGTATCATAGCTCGAAAACCATAACAGCTATAAAGCTCCTGACTATAGCAATCGGTTGCCCCCGTCGATATCTACAACGCTTATTTTAACAATTTTTCGATTAAATCAACGGTTGTAATCAACGGCTGTAATCAAAATGGCAACTCTCAAAAAACTCACACAGTATATCAGGTCAGTCCATAAGTTCGTGCGTATTAATAGCATGCATGACTCATTTACTAAACCAATACAATTTTGAACCTGTCCAAACTTGTCATCGTTTGACTAACATATTATTCAGTTCATCACCAACTTTCGTAAATATCGAACACATTCCAGTACCCATAGAAAATGAATCTAGATAATCAGTAAAAACTAGTGATGTCGAGCTGAATACAAATTAATCGATTAATCGTCTAAAGTTATTTTTGAGATAAAATTACTCTTTAGTCGAAAATATCGAGCACGCAATAGTCGACTAATCGACTAAATTTCTAGTCGAATTCATGAATAGGGTAACCTATGAAGTTCTTTCAAAAAAAAAAATTTATTTTCTTTTGAATATGAATAAGTTATTAATTCTGTTATTATTATTTTTTTGAATTAACTATTAATTTTGTTATTATTATTTTTTTTAAAGAAAAGGAAAGATGGAAAATGAAAAATCGTACCAATGGATAATTTTTTAGTTTTTGATTTTACAAATTTTTATAGAAATAATACAGGAAAAAATTACGTTAGTCGTTTTTAGTCATTTAAAAAAAATTAATCATTTTAGTCATTTAGTCGAGGGTAAGATAGTCGATTGAAAACTGACTAAATTTAAACAAAATTAGTCGACTAAACCGATTAATCAATTAGTACAAATTAGACATCACTAGTACAAATGTGCTGTGCTACATTTTTTATTTTCGTTTGGTGAGTCTGCCAGGTCTGCAGCGATAAAAATTAATATTGTAGATGGTGAACACACTATCAGTGTAAGGACTGCCCAGAAGTGGTTTTAAAAATTTAAAGTTGGAGAAAGCAACAATTATAGTGAACCCCGTTCAGGACGTCCTGTTAATTTTGATGATGGCTTTCTTCGAAATCTTGTGGAGTCTGTACCACAATTAGACAACAGTGGATCAGATCGCAGAAAGGATGAGTTGTGTTTTTTTTTTTTATATTATTTAAAAATTTACCAAAAAAATACGCACAAACTTATGGACTGACCTGATATGTTATTAAGACAACAAATATACATTCGACAATGTTACTGGCGCAGTTGCGCATGTCATGTTACTTAAGGGGCAGTTACGTGATAATTTTGTTCTTCTAAAAAAACATACAAGAAGTTCAGTATACTTTAAAAACGAGGCTTAAATGTAAAAAGTGGTTGAAAGAATCTCAACATCATTTTAAAAGACTTTTCTAATCATGTCCTGCACAACAGAGTGCGTAGAATTATTTCTGGAGCTACTTTCCAGTGTATTCCAGAAAACCATTTTCCCTACTGTAAATGCTTTTTTAAATTTTCGAAAATTTGGTTGTTTATACAGGCTGGACAGTAAATAACTCTCGTCGTTTGCAGGGGTGACTCGAAAAAGCACAGGAATTAACAGTTTCAGAAAATCGCAAATGAACTGACGCCACGATGTTTCCAAATTTTTCTAAGTACGGCGCTGAATAAATTATGCATAGGTACACCTTTTTAGTACCAAAGTACAAAATAATTTTGCTGACAAAAATTCAGTAAAATTTTGTAAACACGTTTACTTCTAGTTACTATTTTTATTGTAGATTGCTTTTTTAAAAAACAGAAAATTTGTCTTAAAATATAAGAATGGTCAGAGCCGGATTAAAAAAAAATTTTAAGGTCCCCTTTTTTGACCCATAAGTATCAAATTTTTTCTGTTAAAAACACTTCTGGTTCTTTATTGGCAAATATTAATTACATGGGTGAGATCTATAATACCGACTGTTTTCGCATCGAGACTTAAATACTTTCCACCGTGTATATTCAAAAGTTACCGACACAGATTAACCGAAATTATTTTAATCAAAATTTTTTAACAAGTGCTAGTATCTAGCCCCAACCAGAGAAGGGCAGCCGCGATTTAACCCTGAGGCTCGAGTTTGAAAGTGTAAGACCCTGTGAAAGTGTTAGCTTTTTTGTTGACCACCGATATTTTTGGGGAAAAATTTTTGAAAAATCTGATTTATCTTGGGATCCGCCATTTTTTTCCACAGCCCTGCTAGTATCTATCTATAACATTTTCAGATTTTTTCGTTCAACAATTTAAGAATTAGGACAAAAACAACCCACTGTAAAGCTCAACATTTTGCAAAACGAAATTTAAAAATGAAAAATGATCAAAAAATTTAAATTTTATTTTATGAATCCCATCTAGTGATGTCTAGAAGGAAGAAGTGACTTGAAAAAAAATTTTCATTCTCATTTTCCGGTACAGATGTTCTTGTTAAGATTGTAACGGACAGACAGATTTAACTAAACCAAAAGGATTCCGCGGAGATTTTTCTTCGGAACCCCCAAAAACGGATAAATATTTTTAAAAAAATTGTTTTTCTCATACCAATTTCCAACAATGTACACACCACAACAATCAATTTCAATAAATTTGGCGCCATTTTGAATTTGTATTGTATTGAAAACAGTCCAAACTCCAAAGTATAAACTGACAGTTTGATAATTTTTGCACAAATAATCAATAATTTTTTTTTAAAGACCCTTTTAAATCACATAAAATTAGTTAAATAAATATTAAATATCTGTGTGTTTACTCATCATATACTTAATACAATTATTACTGATAATATTGTATTTATTTGTAATTTATGTTAATGGTGAAATTTAAAACGTCAGGAAATTTTTATTAGTGGGGGAATTGTTATCGATTTACCTGGATTTTTATTGTTAGCTGTTACCTCAAAATATTCTCCTAGATTAACCCAATTATTAGTGACCAAGTCTGATTCATTGAACAAAAAGTTTAGCAATTTTTTTAAATTCCCAGAGGAAACTGATATTGTCAAAAATTTCAACATGAACCAGTCACCGACGATTGCCCCTGAAACTATTTGGGTAGTTATTCTTCAAATGTGCTATGTTTAATATAATACTGTGTACCATAACTATCCTTTATTAGTACTAAATTTCGTCGAAAGTGAGAATTGCAATCGCAATGTTGCATACTTACTTACCATCTTACTAAAATATACCCCATTTGAAAAAATATTGAGCATGAGTCATTGTTAAAAAATTAAATAATTCTTATATTCAAAACAAATCAATCTTCTATTATTTTCTAAAAACAAACTGCAAATTTAATATTTACACATTTGCAACAATGAAACCGAGAATTCCTTAAATTCGTACGTAATGAATCATGTTTAAATTTAAGTGAAATAGCTTATGTATTTTGTTGTGTTTGTTTCCGAACTAATCATAGCCATAGCATAGCATAGCATGGCATGGTATTGCACATATGAAGAATAGTTACCCTCAACTAAAAATTTGAGTAAGTGGTCCAGTTATAAATGTGAAGTATGCATCAAAATTAAATTTTGATTCCGTAGATTAATTTCAGGTGGGTAAATCGGAAAATAGGAAAATTTTTTCTCAAAGTTATTGGTGTAGAATGTCATAGGAAAGCTTACTAAAGCAAAATGTATTTTTATGCATTTTTTTTAAGCATTTTATTGCCAAGCTAAAAATATAGATTGGCCATCTAGTAAAGTAGACGTATCACACGATATCGCGTGATCGGCAACGAACGTGTTAAAAATTTGAAGAAGCGCAAGTTATCATACAGAACACTATTTGTTCAAGCACAACTTGTACTTGACTTGTAATTTTTGACTTGTAAAAGTCAAAAATGAAGCAGATACTTATACAATTTCCAAAAAGTGATTTCCTAATATAATTTTATAACAAGACGTTTCAGTTTTTTAATTCTAAATCCAGTATTTTTCGAAAATAACACATAATTTGCCATAAATACTCAGTCTCTATTTTTTGTCAATAGTATACATATACCTACACAGAGAGAAAATTCATATAAAAATTACTGTGCTCAGTACTACAATCGACGTGTAAAAGGCGAACATATTCAATTTTGTACGGTAAAAATATAAAAATTATAATTAGTCATAGAAAATTTAAAGGATAGAATATTGTTTCCATAATATTAGCTCCGTAAAATTTGTAAAACAGCACAGTAAAAAGTTCCATTGCCGACAAAAAATATTTTTTAGTTGTTTTTCTTACAAAAATTATCATGCTGTATTATAATATTTGAAATGCTATCTGCTAATAGTAGAAAGAAAAAAATAGAAAGAAGGTTGTGTTTGTTGTGAATGCTGTTGAAATGTACCTCACTCATAGCAAGTCACATAGCCAACCATAAGTTTGGACGACCAACTTGGTCGGACGGGTCGGACCAAGCACCTTGATTCATTAGACTGTCTTACAAGCAGCAAGCAGTATTCATTACACTGTGTTAGAGGACGGGATGTCACCGTTTAATTCATCATTTTGTTACTTCACTATCTTTAGTATTAGAATATATTGTTGGCAATCATTTTTGTATGCATCATGAAGTTCTTACAGGTTCGAAGTTTTTACAGGTACCGCCCAAGCAATATAAGGTTGCGGGTCAGATGCGCAAATGAAAGAGTACGACAACAAGAACTAAACTATAACATATATGCATAAGAGTGTGATAAAAGTTTTGTTAGCACATTAAATTTTACAATGCTAGCACATATTTTTTATTTTGGTCGTCGATCGCGCACGCATTATAAGAGAACATGGTAATTTTTCTGAAATTTTATCTATAAAAATTATATGATTTTTCTCTTCGTGTACAAATTTACACATTATAGATACAAACTAGATAAGATTAATAAAATATTTCAGTTTTAGTCGACTTAATCACTATTTTCATTGGCACCTTCCTCTACTGCTTCCGTAATATCTCTTAAAACCATTTCTGTGTTTCTGATAGTATTTCTGATAAAAATATTCTGTCAACTGATACGTTTTTAAAATGTTTATCAGTTAAACGCACTTCAGCGTATTACGGCGTTAATTAAATGCGTGCATAAAATTTGAAAATCATTTGTGATAGATATCGTTAGAAAAATCGATTCTAATTATGAGAAAACGTATTTATTGACTGTATAAACAAAAATATTTTGTTTCCATGAAAAAATTAGAATAAATTTTTTTTTTTTTTTGTTAATACTTTTTATTTAGTAATTACACAAAGATAGAATTTTTATTATCTTTAGAAATTTTCAAAGATTACTTATTGACTATTGATTGACTCAATCGTAAATTGTTAATTTGTTAATGTTTAAGAGATAAAAAATATTCTTTTAGGGGTCGGCAGCCAGCAAAGAACCCTGTGGATTTCATCATGACTGCCTATCTGTCCGTCTGTTTGTCCCACTTTGATTTTTTACTCGTATTAAGAGACGAAATTTTGCATGAAACCACAAATTGATCACCCAAATCCATAACTAAAATGCGTCCATGTCAAAAAAAAAAACATTTTTGAGATACTCTCAGTACTTTAAGCTTCTGAAAAATGAAGCTCTCATTACCACTTTTCATTTTTAATATTCTTGTGACGTAATTAACTCCCATAGTGAATGGGTATACGAGTGTAGAAATAACATTTTAACATATTTGGAAAATTGATAAACTCTCTCTAGTTTGGTACGGAACCCTATATTGTGTGCGTGTTCAACACACTCTTGACCGGTGTTTTATCGATCAGTATAAATCAATATTTATTTTTACGTTTTTCTTGTTAATAATTTTGCAGGAATTAGGTGTGTGTGATATTGTTAGCAAGAAATTACAAACTTTAATTATCTATTTCTAAAAATATGTAAACACGTAAGTACTAACAAGTAATATTTTTGTATAAACTGATAGAATATCAATTTTTTTGTTTAAATGATTCATTCAGTTCGATTCACGTAATCAGAGGAGCGGATGAAAAGTGAGGAAATTTTAGTATCCATTTTTCAGGATTTCCCTTAATGGGAGATTCGCCAAAAAAACATCAAAAATCTACCTTTTTTATTAATTTTCTTTTTACTTAAATAAATATTTTATTAAAAAACTAAATATGCAACATTGTTTCTACATGTCTTGAGATTACAAAAAAATTTATCTTTAAAAAAAAAATTCAAAAATGAGCTGAGTATAAATGGCTTTGAAGACGACACTGCGAGATTTTTCCACCTTGATGGTTCCTCGCGTTCTGAAATCACCAGTAAATCAAAATCAAAAAGTCAAGAATTTTCCGAAAATATACATAATACAGTTATGGCACTAACTATAGGATCTAAGAAAAGAAAATAAAAAATCAGCGAAAAATCGCATTTTGAAAATAAATTTTCAAAATTCACTGCTTTGTTTCGACTATAAACAGCCGCCATTTTAAAAATATATTACGGAACCAAAAGATCCTAGTTCCTGGCAAAACGACGGTATCGTGGAGTAATATGCACTTTGATTTATGTGGATATCTCAAATACTTTTTGACATACACAAGGAACCATGTCAAAAAACGTACTGTCGAGAAAAAAGCATTTAAATGATGAAGAAAAAAGTCAGTTTCTTTTTTTTTTAACGAATCTCCCCTTAATGATTTGGATTTCAAATTTTCAGGGGATTTTTTCTATAACGCCGAAACAAATTTCGATGCAAACATTCATGTTCTAACAACCATTTCCCTCCACTTGGTTACCCGAACATTTGGTTATCCATTTCTGCGGAAATTATACCATTAAAACTTAACCTGAAATTTAATACCTAAATGTTAGTATATCTACTTGTATTTTTTCAAAATTAAAGCTCAATATTATACGGGGCAAACGCGGCTTAAAAATAAAAAATAAAAATAAGAAACGTAACCTCAACTTCATTTTGCAAACGCTTTATAGGGCTTTGCGATCGCCCCTAAATGAAATTTGACCGATACAAAATACATCAAAATTGATATCCTAATATATCGGTCAAAACACTCTTTCGCACCCCGAAAAATTAAAATTGACATACATCGATAAAAATTTTCCAAATTGTCCGCAATATATTTGTAATTTGGCATGACTGATATACATGCACATTAGTGATGGGTTGATTCGAATGAAAAGTAATCGAGTAATCGAGAAAATACGATGCAGAAGAAGCTATGTACCGTAAAACCGTCTAGGTCCGGACAAGGGGTCTAGACCCGGACACTTTGCATCAATTTTCAAAGTAAATAATTTCTACATTAACCTGCAACAATAAACATTTGTTCTTGACGTCATTAGAGAGAGAAAAACATCCTCTAAACAGCTATACCAATAAAAACTACGGATTTCAACTTTTACTATCTCATTTTACAGGATTACTATTCTCCAGTTTTTCAAAGAAATAAAATGTGTGTCTAACTTAGACATGTAATTTTCGTCATAATTGTCATATTTAGTTTTGATATGTATGTGTTCAGAATTTTATCGCGCATCATTTAATGATGTTTGAAGTTATATTCGATGTACATATAAAAAATACATACTGTATACATATATCCGTTTAGACCCGGACACATCAGTTTATTACACTATGGCCGCGATTCGCACCAGTTGTAACTCCCACTATCCATATGTTAATATTCCCCCCAGAATTACGCGGCTTATGCCTCCTTCTGGTGTCATATCGTATGTTTACTTCATAGAGAGGCATACTATGCATTGCACCCTCTCCCTTCCCGCAAAATATTTTGAAGTCTTTGACAGGTTCAAAGACATCAGACGATATAAAACACTGTCCTAATCCCGACGGGAGTTTGCGTGTTATTACATTATTTAAGTAAGTGTCTGAGTCAAGACCGATTTAGGGTGTAGACCCGGACACTTACTAATTATTTTTTATTATTTTTTTATTTTTACTTATAATGAAACAAATGGGTCAGGGATATAACAAATAATATACACTCTTTCTAACGGTAATACTTTTATTGGTGATATCTATGAAGGAAACATGTATAAACATAAAATTAACCAAAAAATGTAAAAAAGTGTCCGGGTCTAGACGGTTTTACGGTATGTTTATGAAGGTAGTATGAATGAATTATGAGATAAATGCATGCTTAGCAGGTATATAATATTTGACGTATTTGAATGTTAGTCCTAGTTCAACCTGTACGAAATATGAAAGTGAGTGAAACGTATTCGTTGATACTAGTAAGTGGAACCGTATTATTAGGTGCTTATAAATAATTTCCAATGTATATCATTCAATTTTTTAAATCGATTCTATAATAATACGATTAAATGCCCATCACCAATTCACATGCTGAGGCTTGCTTGATACGGTGATTATTTAATTGCCATTACGTTTCGCGTCCACATAACACGTTATTTATCCGTTTGCTGATTATATCTGTCCGTCCGTCCGTCCGTCTGTCTGTCTGTTTATCTGTGTTCATTCTCACCACTGTTAATAATTCAATAAATCATAATGAAAGTGACAAATTAATACAACATTATGTGGGAATTAATGAATTTTCACAACGAATTTTCCCCCAAAAATGAAAATATTGTAATCAGTTAATTGCACATTTAAAATTCAGATACGCAGTTTCGCGTTGCGGATAAAAATAAATTGCTAAAGCTAGTTTTATCGGGATATTGGTAAATAAAGACTTAACATTTAATGAGAATAATTTCTCATTAGAGTTATTCAATTGTATAACGGTCAAAAAATAATTAAGATTACAAAGTGTACCCAAAAATATTCTCATCAGATAAAAATAAATAATTATGATGTGAAAATTTTCGAAATTGTATTAGATAAATGATAAACTTTGTTTCTAAAAGGATTATCAAGGATCATGATATATGTGCCTTCTAATTTGCTACTAAACTGTTTTGGCGAATTTTCGAATCGAAGATTCAGCTATTACGGCCACTGTCATGATCCGGGACTATGATAGAAATTTGTTCTGAGATCCCTAGAAACCGAAAATAATATTCACCAAAATTTATATATCTATATACATCTAATAAAACTGTAACGAGACCATTTCTGTACATGGAATATTTTTTGAAAATTATAGTGGTACTGTAAACTGTTATCGATGTAGATATCAAAACAGCGATTTTTAAAATTTTTGTCTGTCTGTTCACGCATCACGCAAAAACTATTGGACGGATTTTAATGAAATTTGGTATGATGATAACTTATTACCTGGGTCAACATCTAGTATACTTTTTATCCCGAGAAAATGTCTCATTCCCACAGGAAAATAGAAAAACTATTTTTAGGATATGCACACATTACGCAAAAACAATTGAACGGATTTTGATGAAATTTGGTGTGGTGATAGCTTATTGCCTGCGTCAATACCTAGGATACTTTTTATTACGGGAAAATGTCTCATTCCCACGGGAAAATAGAAAGACTATTTTGACCATGTGCATGCATTACGTAAAAATTATTGTTCTATGCAAGTTCTATATACTTATTACACTTGTACATATACTTCTCATTGAGTTTATAACAATGCGTCGCGCGAACTACGTCGCGGGCACAGCTAATAAGTATATATATATATATATATATATATATATATATATATATATATATATATATATATATATATATATATATGTATGTGTATATATGTGTGCGCACGATAAATCTCGAACGAAATGGCCTATTTTTACGAAATTTGGTGAATATGTTGAAAATCCCAAATCATTGGACAAGTTCGTTAACCAGACACGTCCGATGCCGGGAACGTGGTCGTTTGGACATATTTAATGAAAAAAATGAGTTTTTTACCAAAATTTCCACTTACTCAAAAATTTTTGCGAAATTATTGAAAAGGGGAGAAGAAATTAAATAAAAAAGGTCCTTAAACTATTATTCTATGTCAACTAGTTTCCGAGAGAAGCTCATTTTTATAATCGGAGATTCGCTGTTACGTTATACAGAATGCTGCGATAGGGGTATTATATTATTTTGTTGTCCTTTAACTTGGTATTTGGTCTTTAAGGGAAGAAATATACCTTTAGACAGCCGAAAGTAAAGGTAATTTTAAATATTTTTTAACTAGGAAAGAATTTATATATATATATATATATATATATATATATATATATATATATATATATATATATATATATATATATATATATATATTTACGTTCTTAAAGTGTTATAACATATTTTGTACATTTCAATACGTATAAAAATAGCGATTATAGACAAGGCCGGCGAGAGGGGCTCAGCTGGGGTAACTGCCCGGGACGCGGACAAAGTAAGAAAACGTTTTATTTTTGGCTTGTCAGCTGTATTTTTGAGAAAAATTTTTTTAAAAAAATACTTGAAAATTTTTTGTTGTGCTCTGGGGCCCGTCATTTCTCTCGTCTGCCCTGGTTGTAGAAACCTTTTGTAAAAAATGTTTTTTCGAGAAAAACGGGTTTAAAACGAAACTACGCCAATACAAAATGGCATAATTATATTATAAATTTACTTGTTTATAGGCATTCGAATAAGCCACTGATGCTATTTCATGTTCTCGAGCACGCTTAACGTTTGGAGGCTCGAACATATGAAAGACTACAAGTATCGTCCCCATTACGCGCTAAAGGAAAACATTTAAATTAGTAAAGAATCGAATCTCTTCGAATTTTTGACCATTATAGAATAAATCTGTTACACCCTGTACACTACTTATGTTAATGATATATTCGGCACATTTGAACAATGATAGTATAAGATTTATAATTTATCACTCATTTGTATCTCCTAACTTTTTTATGAAACGTTTTTGTAATAATCTTCAGTGAAGAAGCAAAAAAAAAAAAAAAAAAACAGCGTTCGAAAACAAAGACAAAAATCTGTTTTCTATCCTCTTTTTGTCGATGAAAAATCGACTACCGCACCACCGTACGTCGCCTCATTGTTTCGATTCGTAGTTTTTAGATGATTAATGTCGAATCGAATGATGAACAGAATCGAAAAGTAAGAATTTCGGGATTGATAGAAAAAGATGAATAATAATAAATTGATGTTCAATTAATTTCACCATTTCGCTCTGAAAAGGATGCTTTATTGTAATTTATAACTGTGTCCATTCCATATAGTCCATAAGGGACGTGGTAATATACATATAGAGTGTTTCATGAATAATGCATCTAGTATATTCAAAAGTTTTATTCAACGTTAGGGATCAGCTGTTATTGTAGATGGCCCCACCAATAAAACAAAGACCCGTATTAAGTATATTTAGTAGGCTTGCAACGCATACCCTAATTGACTGTTACTTAGACGCCGAATGTTCGGCAAATACCTTGTCCGAGTAGCCGAATATTCGGCCAAATACTATTCGATTTTTTGTATGCGTTTTGTATTACCTATAACAAGTTTTGTCAAATGACACCCCACACTATTTATGAAACTAAAAAATAATTGGAGGTAGGTACTTAATTTTCTTTTTTCAAAAAAAAAATTTTGGCGGACACTGTCAACTTCCCATTGGGTGTCCTTAAAGACTAGAGGCTACTGTACATAAATAATTCTTTTTTCATTTCAGGCAACGTCTCCCCTGGGCCCCCGATAGAGGCGTTGCCCCTTGCACCATACCGGGGGCTTCGCCTTCTGTACCTAAGGGTGGGGGCTCCACCTTTATCAAATAAATGATAACATCATTTGTTCTCAAGATATGCGAGACAAAATATATATTTCAAAAAAAGTTTCTTATTTCGTTTTGTTTTTTTTTTTTTTTTTTTTTTTTTTTTTTTTTTTTTTTTTTTTTTTTTTTTTTTAAGTTCATAATAAAATACTGGCGTTCTTAATATCAAGAAAGGTTGTTAGGCCATTATATAATAATTATGTTATGGTAAAAAATCCATATAATCTATATTATCTTAATAAAGTTAATTCTGTTTTTTTACCACAAAAAATAAACCGCTAACTCGAATTTGCTGAAAACTTTATCCGGTCTTCATTTTTTGATTACGCATCTAATGAAATTAGTCCGAAGTTGATATCATCATTTGTTCTCGAGATATGCGAGACGAAAAAGAATTCACGAACGAACGAACGAACGAAGTAACGAAACACGCACAGACATCACGCTAAAAACAATGGATTTAGATTCTAGTGACCTTGAAACGTGGAGACATGTCAAAATTAGCGATTCGTAAAATCGGACCCATTACAATAACTTCCTATGGGAAGTTAAAAAAAGTAAAATTCGGCAAATAGCATACACTTACAATTTGTAAATTACAAAAAAAAACATCAGCTACAAATTTTTTAAAATACTCTTTTAATTCGATTTTAAATTTAATAATGAATTTTAGTCGTTAGCGATTTTTAGTATTAATTATATAAAATTTTAAAATTTGTATATATACGTATGCTAAACAGATACGCATACCATGACTATGTAGCAGCTGTATGTATGTATTATTTATGGGATTCTAAGCAGTTTGGTATCAAAAAAGGAATATTTTTTTGCCTACTTTAAAGTAAATAAATTCGCCAGGAATATTCGGCCGAATAATCTTTCAATATTCGGTACTCTTTCAGTATAGCGCGAATGCCGAATATTTGCCAAATATTCGTTACAAGCCTACAAATCAGATTTAATTTTTCGATGCAACTTTCAGTAAACATACTGTATATTTGTTTATATGTATAATAGGTGTATATATATATAGCTTTCACTCCCCCTAGTAAAAATCAAATAATAATGTAGAAAAGCCCATTATTTTATTTTTCCACTTATTTAAACGGGAATTATTTGTTTCGATCAACAAAATGAATTTTGAACAATTAATCAAAAATTTTTCAAAATTTGATAAATCAACAAAAAGGGAAATATGAAAGGGACCGTGTATATAGGTATTTACTCAATCGTGTAGGTATATTAATAGGTACATATTAGATTAGTGACAAATATTCGGCAACTGTTCGGTGTTCGACCGAACAGTTGCCGAATACTGAAAGATTGTTCGGTCGAATACTCAGTCAGTCGTATGCATAAAGTTGAGCATTGTGAGACTTTGCTTAAGTGAATATGAATATGTTGTTATATACACATACTGCGTGTATCCGAGATGCACGTATATAACAACATATTCATATTTACTTGAGCAAAGTCTCGCAATGCTCAACTTTATGCATACGACTGAGTATTTCGCAAATGGAATTGGAAAATGAAAAATGAAGGTAAAATAAACCTCAACTCGGTTTTCTAAAAGTATCCTCAGAGCCGGCGAAAAAAATGACGGACCCCCGGGAGAAGCAAAATATTTTTTAAAAATTTCCTCCCAAAAATCCAGCCGACATGCAAAAAAAAAATTTTTTTCACTTTTCTAACCACTTTTCGTAACCGGAACGCCCAAACTACAGTCCCAGCTACCCCCTGAATATATCACCACTTTTCACTACGAAATAGTACCTGTCGCACATACATATTTAGAATCCCAAAAAATATTTTCATAGAATTTCTCATCCAAAAACTGACGAACATCATTAAGAATGTAAATTTCCAAATATTTTCCGGTTTTCACAAATTAACAATAAAAATTAAATTTTCACTCAAATATATATTCATAAATGTCGACTTCATATTCGTAAAGTACGTTGGTTTAACATCATTAATTTTGACGGATTTGAACCGAAATTATAATTCTATACAGGAATTTTCCCGGGAACCTTAAGAGCACGTAAAAAGGTCACATATGGTATTGTATTATAGAAATGTATACATATATTTATGTAATTTTCATCTACAATGGAAAAGTTTCGGAAAAGTTATGTGATGTATTGTGAAGTTATGTAAAAAAAGAGATATTTTTCATACATTGTATGAATACAAATAAATTAATAAAAGGTAGGTCCAAAAATTTTTTGTTGTTGTTTCTATTTCGACGAAATTACAAAAGGTATGATTCCAAATTGATATGTTTTCAAGCTAAATTTTGTCTAGAAAGTGTTCTTCCAGTTCTAGTTACGAATCAATTCATGGATCTGAATATTTCAGCTTGTTTTTCAGTACCGTCAATATTAACGTTAAGAATTTCCACTGCAAATCATTGTCAAAGTCTTCGTCTTATTTTCAAAAGGTTTCATAATATATTTTTAATTTAGGAATGACGGATTTAGAACAAATGTATATCGCTTGAAAAACTGCAGCTCATATAATACGCGTAGTCATTTTTTGACTGCTTCACTCGTAACTAGGTGGTTAAGGCGTTAGCTACCTGTGGGATGTTCGTTCGGTTCAAATCCACGTGCCGCCAATATAATTTTTTTTTTTTATATTATTTGTGTGATGTTATAATTTAAGGAAATGATGATATTTTTTCTTCATTTTCAAAATGATTCCAAAATTTTTCAAAAACCACTATGTCTTCTCTGATTGATCCCTTAATGATTCAGTACATAAAATATAAAATACCCCTACCGCAGCATTCTGCATAGCATGGCGAATTTCGCCATGAGAAACAAAAATTAGCTTTTTTTCGGAAACTATAATTGACATAGAATAATAGTTGAAGAACCTTTTTATGTGATTTTTCCTCCTCTTTCCAATGGTGTATAAAAATGTCGCAAAAACTTTTGAATTTGGGAAAATTTTGGCAAAAACGATTATTTTTTCACAAAAAAATGCCCAAAAAACCATGCTCCAAATATCGGACGTGTCTGGTTGAAGAACTCATCCAAGACTTTCAGACTTTTAACATTTTCACCAAGTTTCGTAAAATGTTTCGTTCGAGAGTTATCGTACGGACACATATATACATATGTATCAAGTCAGTCCATAAGTTTGTGCGTATTTTTTTTTTTTGGGGTAAATTTTTAAATAATATAAAAAAACACAATTAAACACAATTCGTTCTTTCTGCGATCTGATCCACTGTTAATTTTCGCTCTGACTTCACAAGATTTCGAAGAATGCCATCATCAAAATTACTAGGACGTCCTGAACGGGGTACATCAGCAATGCTACTTTCTCCAACTTTTAAATTTTTAAACCATTTCTGGGCATAGTGCTTACACTAATAGTGTGTTCACCATGTACACTATTAATTTTTATCGCTGCAGATTTGGCAGATTCACCACACGAAAATAAAAAATGTAGCACAGCACGTTTGTACTGATTATCTATATTCATCTTCTATATGGGTACTAAAATGCGTTCGATATTTATGAAAGTTGGTGATGAACTGAATAATATGTTAGTCAAACGGTGACAAGTTTCGACAGATTAAAAATTGTATTGATTTAGTAAATGAGTCATAGTGAATTCCATGCATGCTATTAATACGCACGAACTTATGGACTGACCTGATACATATATATTTTCTAGACACCTTAAAACAAATTTTGTGTCATGAGAGTGACTGTAATAACTGAATTTCCAATTCGAAAATTCTCTAAAATGACACTTTTTTGTCTTCAATACCTTACTCGTTCGATGATCTTTATCACATTTTTGTTTACATGCTGTACTAGCGTTTTAATAAACGCGACATGAATCCAAAAATGCATGCAACTTACTTTATTTACTCCATTTGCCTGCTACATACAAGTGTCATAAATAGTCGATTATTCGTGTATTCTACGTACATATTGGATATAGTGACATTATCTATTTAAAAACAAAATTTTTATCTTCAATATTCATCAAAAAATAACGATCATCACTACTCGCTACTATTATCTGTCACTGTCTATCAGCTTGTAAATGAATCATTTGCGGTCCTTATTTAGACAATACAGCACACATAAATATTTAATTTTTTTACAAAAAGAAAAAAAAAAAGCAAGACAACATGTCACCAATTTAAATTGAGATAAGTATATCAGATAGGAGTTGTGCTAATGGTACAAATATTCTCAAAAATTAATTTCTGAAAGTGGTAAAGACATAAATTTGAGATTACATTTTTTGAAGAAATATCCAATGTAAATTAAAAATCACAAAGTGATTGAAAAAATTATCCGGATCGGCCGGGAATCGAACCCAGGGTCTCCGGGTAACTAGCCAGGTGTGCTATCCATTACACCATCGATCCTTTGCTCGACAGGCGCCCGACACAGACAGCTTACGTGTATGTACTGTCTGTAACGCGAGAAGCAGTTACAATTTTTCAATTTCAAATATTATCGAGTGCTTGTGATACACTACTACGTATGACAGACTTTTGTCTGCATTTAAAACACACGTAGTATTCATATGTTCACTTATCGTTCAGCTAAACTGAAGCTTTAAGCACTCGACTTTCTCGGTTAACATGATCAAAAACCACATATGTAAATTAAAAATCACATTTAGTGATGAGCAAAATTAGTCTTGGTCTTGCAGTCTTGTCTTGGTCTTGCATTTTTTGCAAGACCAAGACCAAGACCAAGACTGCATTTTGCAAGACCAAGACCAAGACCAAGACTATAAGTATGGCTGTAAGACCAATACCAAGACTCAAGTGAGCAAGACCAAGACTATAGCAAGAAAAAAGCAAGACTCTTGCTAAATTATTTAAATAGTTTAAAAGTATAATTAATACCGTAAAGAGAGAAAATTCTGATTTTAGAAGGAAAAAATTCGCTAATAAAAAAATGCAAGAAAGTGCAAGATTTTTAGCAATACCAAAACCAAGACCAATACCAAGACTGCATTTTGCAAGACCAAGACCAAGACTCAAACTGCTTTAGCAAGACCAAGACCAAGATTCTTAATGCAAGAACAAGACCAAGACCAAGACTGTCAAGTCTTGGTCTTGGTCTTGCATTTGCTTATCACTAATCACATTTGTGTCTCAAATTTGTGATTTTTAATTTCATTTTTCATATCATGCATATGAAAAGTTTCGTTTTCATATCATGCAAACTTGACAAAATTTTTCTCAAAAGACTGCCTTTATGTATTTAATATCAGTACGTTTGATATTTTCTTAACTTTTTTTTTTTAATTAATATAAATAATGATAAAAAAATTCATAGAATAAATTTAAAGTAAAAAAAAGCATTTTGTATTTTATAATCCATTTTAAATAACTATTTTCCATTTTCAATTTTAAATATGTTCGGCAAAACCATTTTCTATTTTGTACTTTAAATGCATGTTTGGAAACCATTTTCTATTTTCTATTTTAAATGGTTTCTATGAACCATTTTTCCCAGCCCTGCTCAAAATGACAACAAAATTCATTTTAGAAAAACGACTGATTCAACAGAATTCTTTTTTCTGGTGCTCCTAGGACGCTTAATTTTTTATAGAAATGAAACGAGCGACTTCGAAAACTTATAATTCTCTTTCAATTTTATTATTCTATCATTTTTTTATGGTTTTCAAGACACGATCACTGAAACTCGTCACTGACCATCTTAAGAATTATTGTAACTTTTGATTGTCTTTGTAGTTAGTGTTTTTTTTTCGTTTTTGTTTTGTCACGATGTTGTTTTGTTGACCAAACCCATACCGCCGCGATTCTGTCGCCACCGCATAGCCATTGTGCGCGACCACACTGACCATCGTATCAGTGCGAGTGAGTGAAGTAGTGACCACAGAGTGAGTTGAGTGTCTAGGTGGGGTGGGTGATTGGGTGGTTTGACCACCCGCATATTCATTTGTGCGAAGGACGGCGCAGTACAGTGCGACGTGCTATGACGTACATAAATGTGGACGTGTATTAATGTAAACATATTCCATACATACATAATTTACTCTTATCATATAATCATCATCAATATTTTATCTTATTCTCGTCATCAGTATCTTATCTTATTCATATTTTTCTCTTTTCGACTGCAACGTTTTGTTTACTTTAGTGTTGTTTTTCCCAACATTATTATTCATTTTAGCTGAATTTCATTCTGGAAATTCAGCCATTACAGCCACTGTCATCACGCGACTTGAGCCTAGGACTATGGCAGAAATTTGTTTTGAGGTCCCTAGAAGCCGAAAGTCATGGCCGCACGATAACTCTCAAACGAAACGTCCTGCTTTTACGAAATTTGGTGCGAATATTGGAAGTACCAAGCCGTTGGACGACTTAGTTCAACCAGGCACATCCGATGCCCGAAACATGGTATTTTTCACAATTTTCATGAAAAAAAAATAGTTTTGCCAAAATTTCGCTTTATTCAAATTTTTTGCGACATTTTTTTACATCATTGAAATAAGGAGAAAAAATTACATAAATGGGTTTTTAAATTATTATTCTAAGTCAACTAGTTTCCAAGAAAAACTAATTTTTTAAACAGAAATTCGCTATATTATGCAGAATGCTGCGACAGGGGTATTCCAACTTTTCCTCGACTAATCTAGATCTAGATTTAAATTTTTAATACCAAATACCAAGGAGCACTTTCACTCTTTGCTATGGTGTAGATAAAACTACGAAAAAGTTTTGAATTTTGGAAAATTTTAGCAAAAAAAAATTCATTTTTTTGCGGTTGCGAACATCGTACGCGTCTGATTGAAGAACTCTTCTTAAATTCAAGTTTGGAACTTTCAATGTTTTCACAAAATTTTGTAGGTAGCCGTCGAGTGTGTCGTTCGAGAGTTATCGTGCGAATATAGAAATCTCACCATAACAGCGGCTGTAATAACTGAATTTTCCATTCGAAAATTCACTAAAATGATTTGGATTTTCATTCGGAAATTCGCTAAAATGGTGAAAGTAACTTCAGTTTCTAACTGAGTATCACACGATGTGACATCTCTACAGGGGTACCAACCCTAAAAAAATTACTTATGTATTTGCATATACTTACAAAATTTCATCTTTATAGCTGAAAACCGTAGGAATTACGTAGAATGTGGTGAATTTTTTCTTCCGAACCCTAAAAATAGTAAATGGAACTTTTTAGCGAATTTTCGAATCGAAAATTCAGCTATTACGGCCACTATCATGACGCGACTTGAATCCGAGACTATGACAGAAATTTGTTTTGGGGGGTCCTTACAGAAATCGAAAAATGACATTCACTAAAATTTAAATTTAAAATAACTTTCGAACGAAACGTCCTATCTTACGAAATTTGGTGAAAATGTTGGATAAGTTCGTTAGCCAGACACGTCCGATGCCCGGAACTTGGTTTTTTGGGTGAAAAAAATTAGTTTTTTGCCAAAATTTTTCCAAATTCAAAAGTTTTCGTGACATTTTTTAAACACCAAATAAAAAAAAGTTTTTAAACTATTACATCTTCTGTGTCAACTAGTTTCCGGGAAAAACTAATTTTTATAAACGGAAATTCGCTATGTTATGCAGGATGCTGCGACAGGGGTATTCGTTTCTTGTAGAGTGACAACTACTGGTGCACTTTAGAACTACTGGTGTACTCTTTACATATTAATTGTATTTGAAATGCGGGGTTATACATTCAATATTCATTTATTACTTACTAACTGTTAGCTTTGCCTAGCTCTGACTAGCAGTGATAATGTAATTTTAAATTTGTTAAAATGCACAAATTCACTCTGATATTTCAATTACAGAAGCGACAAGTCCAACAGCCATCAGAGTTAGTAGTCATAGTCGTCGCATCCGTCTTTCGAAGTGTTTAAAATTTAGTTTTCATTCGAGCACTTCTTGTATAGGTTCGGCTTCGAACGTATAATAGGGGAGAGTGGCATTGGTTGGACCACTTAATACTTTTTACCATATTCTTTTAAGGGGAGATTTATACAACATTGTTTCTACATGTCTTCAGATTACAAAAAAAATGTTTTTCTTAAAAAAATTCAAAAATGGCTTTGAAGTCGACACTGTGAAATTTTTCCATCTCGATGGTTCCTCGCGTTTTGAAATCCCCAGTGAACCAAAATGGAAAAAATCAAGAATTTTCGGGAAAATATACATATACAGTTATGTCACTAACTAGGATCTAAGAAAAAAAATAAAAAACCAGCGAGAAATAGCATTTTGAAAATAAATTTTCAAAAATCACCGCTTTTATCGCGACTATAAACAGCCGCCATTTTGAAAATATATTACGGAACCAAAAGAGCCTATAGTTCCTGCCAAAATGACGGTATCGAGGAATAATATGCACTTTGATTTATGTCGATATCTCAAATACTTTTTGAGATACATGAGGAACCATGTCAAAAAACGTGCTTTCGAGAAAAAAAAAACATTTCAAGTTTTTTATTATTGTATTAAATAGTTAAGTGGGTTCCCTAAATTCTCATAATTTTTTGATTTTTGATTTTTTTTTTTAAAGTAAAATTTTAGGAGAATATTTTTAACACCTTAAAGAGCATAATTATGAAGAAAAAAAAAATCGATTTTTTTTTAGCGAATCTCTCCTTAAGACTAAAAATGAATTTGGGTCGTCTAATAGGATAAAGTTCATACATTTCTATGTACAAGTATAGATGTTTAAGCAATTTCTCTGGAATTACGAATCCAATTGGAATGATTCTTTTTTGTATGAATTTTGGGTATCAGTCAACTTAAAGGCTGGCACCAATTTCATCAAAATCGATTTAGTAGTTCAAGAGATATGTACACTTAACTGTTACTACTGACCTTTCAGCTAATTTTTTACTCAAAACAGCCACTGTCGTGACGCGACTTGAGCCCAAAACTGTGGCAGGTATTTATTTTGAGGTACGTAGAGCTCGAAAATGATATTTACTAAAATTTATTCTACGATAACTCAAGAATAAAATCTCTTATTCTTACGAAATTTGATAAAAACGTTGAAAGTCAAAAAATCTTTGGATGATTTCTTTAGCCAGACATGTCCGATAGCCGAAACATGGTTTTCCGGGCATTTTTTGTGGTAAAAATTAGTTTTTTGCCAACATTTCCCCAAATTCAAAAAATTTTGAAACATTTTTTTACACAATTGGATGCTTGCTGTAACAGGGATATTTTCCCCTATATAATTTTCCCCTATATACAGTGATAACTATAGGCTTGGAGAAACTCAAATATCCAATTGTAGTCTATTTCACTTACATTTTATATCTCACTCATACAATAGTCTTTGAAGAGAGAGATAAAAATAAACTTTTCTCTCACAAAGCTTACAATTAATTTACTAAATAATATAATTATTTCAATTTTAGCATGTCATATTATTTCAATTCCCATATTATATTATTATTTAATTATTTTGTCTCATTCTTTTATCAATTTGTCTCACATAAATACGTTATGAGCCCTTTGCGGTTAAAATGACTTGTCAATAAGTTGAAGTTAAAACGAAATTGTTAGTTTTTTCTCAATATTTTTTACAAAATCATTTTACAAAAGAAAAAAAAATGATTAAGGGGGTATTCTAGTCTAGAGGCTCGATTTTGAAGTGATTTTACGGGCGTAAAAAAAAAAAAAGACAGGAAACATTTTTAATATCCATTTTATCCATTTTTTTAACAGTTTTTTATTGATATTTGAAAAGTATAAAAATGTATTAAAATAAAAAAAATTCAAAATTGAAATCGGTACAGGCCGGCAGAGTGGGGACTCAAAGAAAAACGGTGTCTCCTGATTGACGTGATTCCAACCCTCCTGATGATTTAAGACATAAAATTTTAGTTAATTCTTAACAAACAAGAATGTAGAATTAGTTGGACGTAGCCGATTTGAAAAAATAAATTTTTTCACAAAATGGCGTGCATTTAAAAAAATAAAAAAATCATTTTTTCGCCTCCTTTTTTTCAACTTTGAAAATTTCTTAAAAATAGTAAAATTCCAAAAACCTCTACGTCGGACCAATTTTGATAGTATTAAGAAGGTCTGTACCAAATTTCAAGTAAATCGGTGCATTATAACTTGAGATATCATGTCAACCGTATCGAAAATGTAGTTTCGAGTAATTTATATTAAAAATTTGAACACTGAAAAAATACACAATACATAATATAGGGAAAAAATAACCATAACTCCGAAAATAATTCGGATTTCCGTAAATCCTTTTAGAGGCTTATTGTTAAAGGTCTGAACTTTGAAAATATGAAGAAAGTCGTCAAGTGCGTGTTTGGGACGCATTAAATATAGGTCCTCAGTGATTACTGTTTCTCAATTTTCGGGATAAAGTATATAAAGCATTTAAGTACATTTTTACGTTTTATTAAAGAAATAGATGAATATGTTTGACCATAGACATTAGAAATGAAAGGACCAGTAATTTATATTACGTACGCAAGATCATACGTACACGTTAAAAAGAGACAAATATTATAAATAGCATGTAAAATGTCAATATATATATATATATATATATATATATATATATATATATATATATATATATATATATATCTTTTTCTAGGATACCCTAAACTTTAAAATTAAAATTGAAGCATAGTCAGCCATGTTTGCATTAAAAAATTTGAAAAAATTATGTAAAAATCGTCACTATCTTCACTTTTTAAATTGTGTTTTTTGTTATATTTTTTTAAAGAAACTATTATGGCAACAAATTTTGCAACTATAAAATATCAAATCAAAAGATAGAAACTGTATTTTCTAATTCAACAAAAATTGTAAAATAAATTTTTTAAACACTTTTTTATTAAAATAATGATAATGATAATAATAATACGTTGAACTCTATTAAATAAATATAATTAAACTCAATTTAAATAAAAAATAATAACAATTATTATGTTTTTTAATAATAACGAAAAATAATAAATTGCATTAAAATCAACAATGTATAACCTTTGCAAGAATCGATTCAAAATCTGTAATATAACATGCATAGGCAAATTAATAATACTTTAAGATAAGCATACAATATGACGATACATGACCGTCTATGACTAAGGCGAACACGTTGTGTGGACACACACACATACTTAAGAAGCAATGTACGTGAGTAAACGAGGTATGGACTCTCCCCTCACTTAATGTCGATGTCGCACTTCTTGGAGTGTGCGACAAGTGGACTTTTGCTGTATGCGCTACTGATGTTTCAAGAATAGCAAGAATTTGAACGAAATTATAATAGGTCCGAAGATTGGCGAATGTCTTATTTCGAATTTCTAGACTAGAATAACCCCTTAATCTATGCAACCATCAAACACTGACATCCGGTCCATTTAAATATCATTAGCTTTTTCATATACATATGTATACGCTCAAATTGAATTGAAATTTAAATGCATCACACAATAAATTGCGTTTATGTAATTCAGATTTAATTAAATTCGGATTTATATTATTTGGTGAAGTGCGTCGAAGCGTAAAAGTAATATAAGGGGAAAACTAATTATTTATCGATTCTATGACTTCTCCCGAAAAATTTGCATTTTTATTTCTTTTTCACCTCAAATTTTGTTCACAGAAATACAATAATAGCAATTTTTTATCTGCAATGCACACGCGTCTAATAAAAATTGGTGCTTCTTATTAAAATGCGTCAGTGCAGTTAATAGTAAGGATTTATTGTTACAATCAGTACCGTAAAAGGGAGTGAGTCAAATCAATTTTTAACTTTGACATTCAATTTTCATACACTTTCTTACATACCTATTAGATTTTTATGTTTACCATTTTGGAAAATCATTTTCTTTTTTTTTATTTACTCGGAAAATTCTATAATAGTTAATTTTCCGTAATTTTGCTTCTCACCTTCATCCCCTCCGACACTATTTTGAAAAAATCCATTATGCCAATTAAAAGTATGCTTCGACTTCTATTTTGCTGCAGTATTTCGAAAAACTTTCAATTCTGGTAAGTAAATACGAGATTTACAAAAAAAAGGGAATAAAAGAAAAACGAGGCATTCAAAACTTTTTTCCAAATCACGTGATTTATAAAATAAATTTTACCCTTAAAATAATGGAAACTATTTGCATCACCTTTCATCCAAGTTTTATCGATTTTCATAAACAAGGTTCGAAGGAAATCAAAAAAAACTACTGGACAAAATATATCGAACCTAAACCTATCGAATCGAACCCACATACATCTGAAGCTTCATCGATTTAGAGCCCCCAACATTCATACATTAATGTCCGAAAAGTTTCCATACGAATTTTTGTTTTTCTGGAGTCCTTTTAGGCGCTAAAACGTCAAGGTCTAGTGAAAACGTATGCTCCAACTGGTCTGATTACTGCAGGGTCGACGAGAGAAATGACAGGTCCCCGAGGACAACCAAAAAATTTTTAAACATTTTTTTCTCCAAAAATACAGTTATGAGCAAAAAAAAAGAAAAAATGTCTTTTACTTTGTCTGGACCCCTAACTACTAACCAAGACTTCCGGCCCCCCTATTAGACCCGAGCCCCCGGTCAGTTGTCCCACCTGACCTCCCCCCCCTCTCGCCGGTCCTGCTGATTAGCATACTTTTCCTCCTTATAGCTGTAGCTACCCTATATATTATCTGTGCAGACGGGAAATCAACAAATTTTATAACTTATTTCTTGCACTGCTTCTCTACTAATTTTTCACTTATTATTACACGAGAGGTTTGTATTTTTTCGAATAAATTTGGGTTTGTCTAAGGAAAATTTGTTGGCTAGCAATTTAACGAGAAGAACTGTCAACTAACAAAAACGCTTCAGCTTGGCTGTCGTGTTTTTGTTAGTTGACAGTTGTTCTCGTTAAATTGCTTTTAGGCAAGAAATTTGAGTTGTAGAAAACACAAATTTATTCAGAAAAAAATATAAAACTCAAGTGTAACACGGTAAAACAATTTCGTGAATAAAATAAAATAGTATAATTCATATTATTATTTAGTACATTGTTACTATGGCTCTAAAATCAGTTAAATTTACCAATACGAATTTTTATTTCGGTTTTATCCACCGTTTACCTACAATGAAATGACCAATCAAATGTTTTGTACCATTTTTTTCGCTGCAAAAGTCTGTACTAAGTTTTTTTTCCATGGTAAAAGTGAAAAAATTACAATATTCTTATGACACTTGAGTTAAATTGTCACACTTATTATTTTTTTTTTGTAATCTAACCCGTTTTAACATTGATTTAAATTAATTCGTGTTATAATTTATTAATAGTAGTTTATGATAAATACAACCGTCTTCAAACATTTTTCCCGATTTACCTCTCATTTCCTATACATTTCGTCTTATCTAAAAACCTTTTTCCAAACATTAGAAACATTTATTTATATTATAATACTTAAATGTTTTGATTATATTTATTTATTTATTTCACATCGATTGATTTAACAAAACCAAATCGAACAATTCAGATTTTCGTAGGTAATGATTTAGAAAAAGGGGTACTCGTTAGATCTACATAAGAGTCGTCGTCTAGATACAACAACGGCATATGTACGTATGTGTTAAAAGCTTGAAAGAGCTTACAAAAGCTTGTAGCATCGTGTTTTATGCAGACGTTGTTCTTGTTTCTTATTTATATGTATAAAATAACTGTAGACATTTTTTTTTCAACGTTTCGTTTTGTTCAATCACTATAGTACAAGATGAACCAAACAATATTGTTCACTAAAATTTTAAAGCCAAATTTTATTATAAACTATTTAAGAATTCGATGAGAAGGTCTCGGAATGGAGAAAGAATTTTTTTATTTAATTTCCTGGGGCACTTTTCCGTATTGGAAAGTGGTAGTGAAAATGTTTTTCACGTATAAAATTGCGTGTTGTATTCTTAGAAAAGGTTCTTAAGATGAAGTTGAATATTGAGCTTTAGAATGAAACTTTAATTGTAGATACTATGTAAATTAAAAATCACAAAGTGATTGAAAAAATTATCCGGATCGGCCGGGAATCGAACCCAGGATCTCCTGGTAACTAGCCAGGTGTGCTATCCATTACACCATCGATCCTTTGCTCGACAGGCGCCCGACACAGACAACATTCAATCACTTATATGTATGTACTCTCTGTAATGCGAGAAGCAGTTACAATTTTTTTTCTTTTTGAAATATTTGAAATTGAAAAAATTGTAGATACTAAATAAGAAGTCTCAATTAAATATTTGGTAATTATTTGGAACTGGGGGCCACCTACTTTTCCGGCTATAAAAGCAAAATTCCTTTAACGAATTTCCATTTGGGAAATTCAGTTATTTAAGACCTGAACTCGGAACTATGATAGAAATTTGCGTTAAGGCTTTAAGAAACCGAAAATAACCTTCACTAAAAATGTATATGTATGTATTTAAGTGTCTACACCATAACTCTCGAACGAAACATCCAGTTTATTTAACGAAATATGGTGATAACCATTTTTCGCTATTTTTAATGATTTTTTCTTTTTGCAAAATCTGGCCCGAATTCAAAAATTTTATTAAAATTTTTTTATTTACATCATCGAAAAGCGCGTAAACCATTGTTCTAAATGAACTAGTTTTTGAGAAAAATTTGGAAATTTGTTGAATTTCTTTACGGCAAATGCTTCATCGTTTTTGTCATTACAAGAACAATATTTACGTCTGTCTTATTTTTCAAAATAATAATTAAATAACTTTTCAAGAACGCATCATCACCGATTTTGAAAATTGATTCACTGTTAAAGAGCCAAACTATTTTAGATGAATATAGAATTTTGGGTAAGATCGACTTATGCTCAATATTTGAAAATTCGCTACGTTGTGCAGGTACTGCGACAGGGTAGGGACGAACTCAAAGTTTATGGCACGCAATTCAAATTTTGTCGAAGCTGAAGACGAACTTCCCTACAATATTCAAATAATATTTTTGGAACACTTTTATTTATTTTTTTTTTTAAAAAAAAGACAAATTTTATCTCAAAATCTGTGAAAAAAGCGAGATACTGAAGAACTTCGACTTAGTGTGGATTTTACTGTCGAAACCAACCACTACCCCACCACTTTACACTTACTGAGGAAAACTATTTGAATCATTAATATTAGAAAGGTATACTTTGTGGAAATCCATATTAAAAACATGGGATCGTTGCTTTGTCACTTTTCACAACAAATATCGTACAAACTCGGCCATTACGTCATCATTAGTTAAGTTTTTCACCTGATGATGGCGTAATGGCCGAAATCGGCTCGTGTTTGTACGATTTTTATTGTGAAAGGTGACAAAGCAACGATCCCATGTTTTTACTATTTGAATCATCGGCTGTTAGAACAACAATACGACAGAGTTATGCTACGTATGTAGAAATTTACTACATCGCGCCTGACTAGGTGCGATCGTCCTCTTTAAAATCTTCGATCGACGATATATAGTCAGCGTATGAGTGACTGACATAAACAATATCCACATTGCAAGGATAACACCGGGGAAAATGAACAGACAAAACTATCGAAGGATGTAAAGATAGTATACGTGATATCTTTTCCAACATACCCCCCACCACCCCACCGCCAACATCCTCCTATCAACTCTAAACTGTTTGGTGGCACATACACAGTAAAAAAATTTGTGTTCTGCGTACAAAAAAAATAGTGGTTAAAATTTTTGTGTTAAATAAGTAACACAACCCTGCGTTAATGTAACATTTCGTATTTTTGTGTTAAATGAAAATATTAACACAAATTTCGATTTAACAAAATTAAAATGTTAACCTGTTTTGAACAACAAAGAAGTAACATAATATTTGTGTAGAGCAAAAGAATGTTATAAGTAGGTAAATTAGATGAGAATATATATCTACCAAAATATGTATAATAAAAAAGATGAGAGTAGTTCTTATTATTAAACAAAACCGAAAAATTATAAGTTTTTTCAGTTATTTACGAATATAGTTTTATTAAACGTTTAAAAATGAAACAATTTTCTTACATCTTAAGGTTATTTTGTTACAGATTCACTTACAGAAAATCATGTAAGCTTACTTACATATAAGATTGTATATTATATAATACAATCTCAAATAAGCTTACATGATTTTTTTAACTGAATCTGTAACAAAATAACCTCAAAATGTAAAATTGTTTCATTTTTAAACGTTTAATAAAATTATATTCGTCAATAACTGAAAAAACTTACAATTTTTCGGTTTTGTTTAATAATAAGAACTACTCTCATCTTTTTTATTATATATATTTTCATAGATATATATATATATATATATATATATATATATATATATATATATATATATATATATATATATATATATATATATATATATATATATATATATTATATGGACACAAGTAACAATTGTTACAAAAAACTGACTTACTTTACGTTCTTTGAGTCTCATTTATAATAATATATGAACAAAATCGTTATAATTTTTGACGGCTTTCAAATATCTTAAGCTTCAGTGGAATTAAAATATTGAATAAAAAAGTTTAACAAATAACTCTGATAAATCTGAAAAATTAACACAAAATGTATGTCCTCTTGTGTGATAAATCATTGACACAAATCTTGTGTATAGATTTGACACATATGCTTTGTGTTAAAATAACACAACAAATTGAATGCACCGTTCTGAACATGTGATTTGTGTTAATTTTAACACAAATTTTTTCACTGTGTACCGTTTCAATTACATCACATAAATACCACGTCTACCTACGTGTAACTTAGAAACTGATAAATACTTGTATCGCGATTGATACCCCGAGACATTACTGACAGACATGTGATATGCTGATCTAGAAAATGTTCTAGAATTCTAGACAAAAATAATATGATGGTAATACAATGTCGAATTCTATCGAAATAGATAATGCTAGAGGAATTCCAAAATTGGTAATCCTAAAAATACAACATTATTTCTAGATGTTTTGAGATTACACAAAAAAAAAGAATTTAAATTCAAAAATGAGCTGAATATAAATGGCTTTGAAGTCGACACTATAAGATTTTTCCACCTTGATGGTTCCTCGGGTTCTGAAATTCTCAGTGAACTAAAGTCAAAAAGTCAAGAATTTTCTGAAATTATACATATACGGTTATGGCATTAACTAGGATCTAAGAAAAAAATTAAAAAAACCAGCAAGAAATCGCATTTTGAAAATAAATATTCAAAAATCACCGTTTTTTCTCGACTGTAAACAGCCGCCATTTTGAAAATATATTACGGAATCAAAAGATCCGAGTCCCTGCTAATATGACGGTACCGAGAAATAATATGCACTGTGATTTATGTCGATATCTCAAACACTTTTTGAGATCCATGAGAGGAACCATGTTGAAAAACGTACTTTTAAAAAAAAAAAAAAACGCTTTTTTAAAGTTGTTTAAAGTTTTCTTTTTTTTGTAAATTGAATTATAGTAAAGTGCGTGCTCTAAAATGTCCACAACTTTTTGATTTTTCATTTTTTTTTAAATAAAATTTTAGGAAAATATTTCTAACACCTTAAGAAACATAATTATGAAGAAAAAAAATCGATTTCGTTTTTTTAGCGAATCTCCCCTTAAATTGTAGCTACTGTGTAGATTCGATCGTGACAATCTCGATCACAGCACGTGGTGTATAAGTTACGAAACGATATTTATGTGTGTATAGACAATTAGACATTTCCTGGGCGATTTAAATACATTTTTACCTGAATTTTTTTTACACCTTTCTTCAACAATATTAAATTTCAGTTACAATTATATAATATAATCTATAATTATATTAAAAATGTTATTAGTCACCACTCTGGAGAAACAGAGGACACATTTACGTCATAAAAAAGTATAAACATGCCGCTATAATCGAATCTCTTGTGTATACTTACGTTAATAATTAAACAGTGATATTAATAAGGTACATCCATACAGTCCGTAGAAAATTACTATGGTAACGTACGTGATTTTTGTATTTAACTGTATTAATTACGTCACACACGAAAATATACAATATTTTATTTATTTTACGAAAATATATAAACTTGGCGGTATGTTTGTTTTATTTGCATATAAATGTTTTTACTGTCTATCGAAAATTTATCGTGGTCGTCCATGAATTATTTTTTCCCGTCCATTGGGGAGAATATTTATATAATAATGTAAAATGTACAATTTTTTACCATTAAAATGATTTAATTTTTTTTTTATATAATCCACTATTTTTCCATTAACTAAAAATAATTTTTATTTATTTTATGTGAATTGGTAAAAAATAACTGTAGTGATGGTGGAAATATGAGATAAAAATAAATTTTGTCAAAGTAAAAAAAAAATGGTTTGGAATTTTTTAAAGTTCAAACCAAAGAGATTTTATATCAATCAGGTCGAAAAAATTGGATTCGAGACTAAAGACGGTAAAACTAAAAAATATGGTAAGTTCGAAAAACTCAAATCTTTTTTTGTTTCATTTAAAATACATTTTTCCGTAAGAATAACATTCTCCACGAGAATGAAATATTTTCCCGGGGTAAAAAGTAGCCTGTGTCCTTTGTCATCCCTTCTACTAAAAACTTAATATATTTTCCCTCGGGAATGGGGTATTTTTTAACGTAGCCTATAACCATCTCTGTCTCGCAAGCTATGTTTGTGCAAAGTTTCAAGTTGATTGGTTAAACTGTTGAGGCGTGCGAGCAAGACAAATAAGCAAACTCATTTTCGCATTTATAATATTAGTTAGGATTTTAAAATTTCCTTTCGAGAATATCTTCCTTAAGGGGAGGTTTACTCGAGAGTCCTTAAAAATTATGTATTTTTCTAGAATTTTTTTCTCAAGAATGGAAGTAAATATCAATTTCAAATTTTGTGCACATATTTATTAAGTATTAAACTACCCAAAAAAAAATTTTCAGGGAAAAATATAAAAAAGTGTCCATTTTATAGATAGTGCAGTGTGACGATCCGAAAATCCAATGCCTTGTTGGTGGACATCCTAGCGCCGGTAATAAACCACCGAAATCCAAAAACAAAAAAGATTTATAAAATATATGAAGAGTACCGGCACCTCTACCTATATCAATAAATTGCTGAAAGAAAAAAAATGGCGGATGTTTGAACTTTTGATTATGATTTTTGTCTTATTTTTCGCTCTTTAAAGTAAATTTAAAAATAAAAAAAATATTGAAAGTGTATCGCACTTAGGTAGAGGTGCCGAAGAATTGAATTATCTTTAAAATAAAAAATTAAAAAAAAGGATCCATCGAATAGTTTTTGAGTTATCATGTCCGCCAGTTCCAAAAATGTAGTTCCGAGATATTATAAAATATATATAAAGAAACGTATTTTCAAAATTTTATATTTAATACTCATTATTGCGTGAACTATGTTTTTTGAATTTTTTTTATAGAAAGCTGGATTCGGTTAATGTGCAAGAATCTTGTTTTTAAATTATTTTCAGTAAAATCACTTTGGGAACATATTCTACACATAATTAGCTATCAATTTCGGCAAAAAAAAAATCGATTTTTTTTATCAAATCTCAAGTAAACCTTCCCTTAAATTACTTTCAGCAAAATCACTTTGGGAACGTATTCTACACATAATTATCTACCAATTTCTGCAAAAAAAAATCGATTTTTTTTAACGACTCTCAAGTAAACCTCCCCTTAATAAACTGTTGCCCTCGGTGCCTTCAGAAATGGTACCATCTATACTTTATAACAGGCTAGATTAAACATAGAAATTCAATATGGCATACACAAGATCATATATTTTACCATGTTGCATCTATCTACATATCTATTTTAATTAATAAAATTATTTATCTTTTAACAACAAAATGGCACTCATAAAACATTACCTAATAAACAAATTTGAATTGCGCCATCTATACGATACTATAGGTACCAAGCTCTAACAACATATTACGGTATCGGCAGTTTGTTATATATAGTTGCTCAGTTTTCTAAAGTAAATAAATGGCAAGCTGGTAACCCTTTCCCCGCACATCCAATATACCTATGTATAAATAAAGTTTATTAATAAAATGTACATATATGTATGTATATTTTCATGTTGATATAAATTAATTAATAATTTTAGTATTTAATATTAAATTCAACAAACCAGGTTTGGATATTTAAAATATATTTCAGTACAATTTTAATTTTATCAGAAATAATTTATCCCAGTGCCGCCATAGTTTTGTGGTCTCGTGGAAATTACAACATATTGGACAACGTACCAAAAAATAGTATTGTTGAATACAGCTAATTGTAAGTTAAATATTTTGGACATTTAATGGAAGATTTTCATTTAGTGGCCGAAAAATAAAGTTTTTCTCTGGATTTTTTTTTCGTTCAAAAGTACAAAATTCACTACGTATCTTCTGTGATTTTTTTCACTGGAAAAACTTTTAAATTTTGACAAATTTTCACAAAAAAAAACTCATTTTTCGAAGGTTTCGGGCATTAGACGTGTCTGACTGACAAGGAAAGGTTCCCAGGTGTCCGCCTCCGATTTCAATGCCAATTCGATGAAATATGTTATTCTACCGCGAAATCTAAGAGACACGTATTTTTCTTTATCGCCGGAAAAACGGTTTGAAGGGGTGAAATCGCCCTTCAAAAATTGGGGTAAAAATTTAATTTTTCAAATATCTCGAAAACAGGAAAAGATAGAGCAAAAGTTTAAATTGGCGATATTTCTCTTTTTTAAAGAGTTATCTATTGATATGCAATTTGTTCAAATTACATCAACAGGGGTGGTTGGGGGTTAAAATTTGGGGGTTAAATTTGCAAAAAAGGGATGAAAAATAAACAATATGAAAATTTTGTTTACAGATTTGAAATCTACGTCAAAAAATCTAATTGACCTGTTTTTTCTCAATGTCCTAATATTAAGTCTGGGGGTAGTTAACTAGGGGGTGACTGTGTCGAATATTCATACTACTTGGGTATTTCAAGAAATTGTTCTTCATAGAAAATAGTTTAAGACAATTAGAATAACGTAGAAATGAAATTCTCGAATTCAAAATTTAGTTTGAGCAACATTAGAGAAGGGGTGAGTCACCCTCTTAAATTACATACTAGTTTACATACACTCATTTTTACTATTAACACACTGACAGTGGGTAATAATGTCATAATAAGTGGTTCTTAAGTTGAACTATCGTATGTAAGGTTTCGAATAATTCATACAATCTAAAGAACTGATACTTGACGTTTTAACAGAGCTAGTATTCAGCTTCTCCACAAGATTTGGAGTTGTTTTCGGTGAGTAAAGGCCAATGACCACTTTACCTCCACTGGCCACTTTACCCCAGTCTCCCCTACTTCCCATTCGGTATATTGAAGGAAAATTTAGCTAATTTTATGAAAATAAAATTGTTATTTGTACCTAAAAATAAAATAGTGACCCGTGGTAATTGTCGCATCCTATATACATATTCAAATGATCAAGTGTGATTCAATTATTTTTGTTTATATTCAATGAAGCATATCAAGAATTATGTATCTACAATTTATTATTAATATTAATGTGTATTGAATTGTACTCTGAAACAAATCATTATTACATATTATAATAATATACACAATGCACTGAGCTAATGCATGTACAATGCATAAATATTATATACTGTGTAATATAGGACAACCATTCAAATGCACGTGCAGTTTGTACCCGTTGTTTCAAAAGTCATACAACCATCTACGAGTAGTATGCGGGAACGAACTGCAAAGGGTATGTTTTAAAAGAATGGCTGTTTCTATTTTCCCAAGGTAAAAAGTACCTTAGATGTTGAGCCAGGTAATAAATTATCATCACACCAAATTTCATTAAAAATCCGGTCCAGTAGTTTTTGCGTGATGCGTGAACAGATAGATAGACAGACAAAAATTTTAAGAATTGCTGCTTTTATATGTACATCGATAACTATTTACAGTACCAGTACAATTTTCAAAAAATATTTCATGTACAGAAATGGTCTCGTTATAGTTTTATTATAAGTATAGAAATACGAGTATAACAATGTCTCGCGCGAACGACGTCCCAGGTGCAGCTAGTTGGAACTAAATTTCAATTGACGAAACAAGATGGGTCTACAGGGATTACAGTCAGTTTTCTAAACAATTTTCGAAAGCTGAAATGGTTTCGAAAATAAATAACTGTTGGTAGGATTATTTTAATATTTATTGCGATATTGTTTAGGATTCCGAAGAAAAAATTCCGGAATCTTTATAATTCTGTCTGTTTCTTACACTTTCAAAATTTTTACATTTTTGAACCTATGAATTCATAAAATTTTGTATCCGCACCAAAAAAAATTTTCCCAATCTCGTGAGAGATTTTTCCTCTAATAAAAAGTGGTCCCTCAGAATAAAATAAAGGTTCCTTTTACCATTCTTTTTGTTTTTAAGTTTCTTTTAAAGTATACTGATCCCATGCGGAAAATAATAAAAAATTTTTCTCAAATGAAATATGTGACATAATGTGGAATATATTATTCACTGAGGTCCTTAAGTTTTTGGTAAATATTGATGACAAATTGTGTAACACTCTGTATCATCTATTGTTAGGTAATTTTATTGATATTCGATTTTAAATTGATTGGAATTTATACATTATATTGAATATATACAATACATAATTGATGTTTATAGATAAATATTAATAAGAAATACTTTCAATTTTATTTTCTGATTGACATTATATGGGTATTGCTGCATATCATTCCAATTTTTTTTTTAGTTTTTCAATATTAACACAGCTTCCTTGTAACAGAATTTTATCAAATTTTTAAAGTGATTTTATACTTTACAGTTTTTTGTCTTCATATAGTAACAAGAAAAAAACAAGGAATCAATTCCATGTAGCCAATAAGTAACACTATTAAAATTTGAGCAAAATGGGACTATAGTTGTAAATGTAAGATATCGACATTTAATGGGATTTCACGGTAGCACCGTGACTACCGACTTACTCCGATTGCGATGAAATTCGTAGGGGACCATCTAGGTACCAAAACCACACAATTTCTTACAGCTTCATCAAAAACGATCGAATAGTTTAGAAGTTATGCCACTTGGTGCAATCTTCGGACACAGAAACGGATCGATAGACAGAGCTGAAACCAAAATTGGGGTTCCAGGAAGTGTTAAAACGTAAAATGTTTTATGCAGGGTGTCATTGGGGTTCCCTTTTGTCTCTCTGAGATACGAAACCCTAATAAAATGTCTGCCATCCTGTACTGCGTCTCATATAGTGTTGCGTCTCACATTTCAAAAGCCGTGTCACTAGCCAAGTCCGAATAATGAGAATCTTTTTATGTAATAAAATTTTACGAAAACCTACACTATGGGGCTTGTTGTTGGACTTATGGGGCTTCGTTACGACTATGTAACGGTTGTGACAAAAGCATTCCGATCAACCGTACGCACGGAGATATTGAAATTTCATTGCATTCAAATGAACTTTACTGCACACAATTAATATAAATAGTACCAGTGTAAACAAATAGGTGGTACCCGTACGACATTGTACATGACAATAACATTTACATAGGTAACTACAGCATGCGGTAATATGGTTCACATAGTATTACAAAGTCACTTTGGATACAGTTCAATAGTGTTGTAAATGTAAATTTTTACTGGGGGTACAAAGGAGGTTTCTATTTCCCGGCCAGGAACAGAATAAATATTACTTGTAGGAGCAAAAGGATAGGTACATTTCTGTCACACTGGGCAGGACCATCAGACTGTTTATTTTCTCTACTTCTTAAATTTTTCGAAAATTTATAAAGTTATCGACTTCGATTAATTTTTTACGGTTTTCGAAATTAAAACATATCGGGCATTTTAATACATTTTTTACTGTTTACCTAAAAATTTTATTGACAAGGGTCTCAGTTTATCTCGCCCATAACTGTTCAAATGGAAACATAAAACAAGATTTATAGATTAAAATTGGTTAAAAGAACCTCAACTTCGTTTAAAAAGATCTTTCTAACGATATCCCACACGGTAAAGTCAGGGCCGGCGAGAAAGTGGAGTAGGTGAGGCAATTGTCTGGGCGCCCGGGTCTAAAAGGACGACGTTTTTCCTTTTTTGTGCTCACCAATTGTATTTTTGTGCCCGGGAGCTTTTTGTTTCTCTCGCCGGCCCTGGGTAAAATACTTAGAATTATTTTTGAAATTACAAAAAACTCATATTTCCGATTATTGGCTTACTTACTTACATTTTCAAAAATTACGACGCAACTTCACCGTCGAAATAATTTTGCCAGTAATTTAATGTTTTTGTCAAATGTTAGTAAGTCTCTGTAATTTTTTCAATTTTTTTTTTTTTTTTTTTTTTTTTTGAGTTAACAATTTAATTTAAAAATTACGGTGCGGATAAACTCTTCGACACTAGAAAGTTTAATATTTAGCAAACTGTAAGAATCCTTACTTAACTTCAATTTTTGGAAATATTTCATCAAAAGGAAGAAAACACCTCAAAAAAGATTTAGGAAGTGGAGTGGGGCGAACAAATGGGCGAATTTAACGAAATTAGAAAAGTTACAGAATTTTTCCTTCAGAGTTCTTAAAATAACATTTTTTTTTTAAAAAGAAAAGTGCCGAAGAAAAATTTAAAAGTGGCGATAGTATGAATTTTGGAGTAGATCGTCTCAATTGAATCCTTATTGAAATCAGCCGTAAACAATTTAACCTTACTGTGTTTGCATTCTTGTTTCTTTTGTGTTTCTATGGATGTATCTAGAGTGACTCAATATCATATGCATCACTCTTGTCTATATATGGGTTATTTGAAAGGTTCAGTCAACCAAGAATTCAACTCTCCCCTATATGTACACATTTACGTAATTTGGTCTAACTCTAGCGAGCTAACTGGAGCTAGTAGCTCGTAGAACTACAATTATTGACTATACCTACAGTTAGTAGTACCAGCTACATTGAGAGTAGCGAATAACGTTAACCAAAATAGTTAATATGTATGCTAAATAGGTTACGTAATTAAAATTTGAATGACATGTTCAAATTTGATTATTGTCAAAAATGTCTTTTGTTTCTTTTGGTTGGATGTTTACATTTTGTGGATTTGGTCAGTTTATTTTTAAAATATTCTGTCCCGTCACACAGAGAAATGGATCCGGCTCGAACAAAACGGTTTTTCAAAATTTTGTCTTCAAATATTCGTGTCTTAAACAAATGAGCCAAATCATGGGCGCCCATATGATGATTTGTAGTGGGGGGGGGGGCTCTGGAACTAGAGGCTGGAAGAATATTTCTAATATTTTGATATTTTGGATGGCGAAAAGCTCTTTTTTTGAAATTTGCTTCCAAACATGGTCAGCTAGAAGGGGGGGGGGGCTATGCCACCGAGTATAGGCGCCCATGAGCCAGATAGATTTAACACTGCAGCGTACAGGAAGAAAAACTAGTAATTTTAGACTTGGCCGCTGTCTTTTCCAAAAATTACAAAAGCAACACTGATTTTGCTGACTCTTTCATTCCGCTTTCGAGACTACTAAAGCGCATTTTACGTTTTTTAGAGGTTCCTGAACAATTTTGGTTTCATATCGGTCTGTCGGTCCCTGTATCTTGAGACCCCACCTAAGTATAACTTCGTAACTATTTAATCGTTTTTGAAAAAAAATTTTTAAAAATTGTAATTTTCATTTTTACACCAATTACAATAATTTTCCTACATTTACGCTAGAAAGTTAAGAACGTATGTATGTATATATTGTATATACTTAGCTAATTTAAAAATTTTGAGCGTATATTATAAACTTTATTTTTATGCTTGAAAGATTCGGAAAATATTTCAATATTTTCGCTACTGAAGCAAATTTAAAACTTACAATTATATTTATACTTATTTTGCAAATTGAATACATTTTACAAGTATACACGAATTTTTTACAAAATATTTAACGTCATCATGCTTGGAATTTGTTGACATATTGACGCTTAGCGAGGCATTTAATTGACACCGGACACACACCAGAACGGGAAATTACCGTGCTACACGAGGCAAACAAAGGACAGAAGTTAACGATCCTAGAAGCAATAGAAATAAATAAACATAATTCCGATCACCTTTAAAATGACTACAGCGATATCTACAGTTCAACTTTATTTTCAATATTATAATTTAATTAAACTTTTAAAATTGTATTTTTCTGTAATATTGTTTGTTTGTCAATTTCAATCTTTTGTCACGTGTTAGCTTGCATTTGTCACATGTAATGTAATCTTGTTTTTCTTGTTTTTCGGATTCTAATTTCGAATATAATTTTATTCTGTTTGAAAATGAACTAACGGTTCGAAACAATATTGTCATAGTTTCAAAAATAAAAGTGGTATTTTGCAAAGTAAAGTATTTGTTTATTATTTACAAATATGGAATACCATAAAGTAACGCTCAAATCTATTAATATTATGAATACATTTTAACAATAAGTATACTCGAATTTTTTACAAAATATTTAACGTCATCATGCTTAGAATTTGTTAACATATTGACGCTTAGCAATCTTCGAAAAGTGATTTGAATCGAGTCTTCCGAACTTTGGGATTAATCTTCTCAATTCTCCAAGACTTGTTTCTATTCACAGAAACCTTATCACCAACTAAAGGTGTCTACGATTTCAGAAACATATGAGTTAGAAGTACGATAAACAATTCTGGCTATTTTATTTTTAAAAATAAATTTAGAAATACAAACCCCTTTGAATTTGTGAACACACTTTATGCGGCTATTATTACACCTTAGCTGACAAAAAATAATCGATAAATTTCTGGTACGTCAGACAATTTTAAAAATAATTCGCATTAGAGACACAAGTTACCAACTTCTATAACAATCTACAACCTGCAAAAATTTGTAATTCTTATCTGTCATTTTTGAAAATCTTCAAGTCGAATGAATATAATATATCATATACAAGTTAGCAATAAATTGTAAACATATCGAATTTTCATTTTTTTTTCTTTTTATTTTTCCAATAAAATTGTTACCGTTTGCTCACTACTGGCTCTATCCTTGTCTAACACTCAGTGTTTACATCCAGTATGTATCGATTGTATAATTGGTTTCACAAAAATTCGGAACAACTCAACAGATTTCTCGATAATATAACAAACATGAAAATAAAAACTTGTTAAAATTAATTTCAGAAGTCCGAATGCGTTTTTTCGAATACCAATCAGTTTTAGGGTTTTATAGCTTTTTAAAGTACTAAATTGTACAAAATAAAATACGTAAATTAAAGATAAAAACTATATATTTTTTGTTTTTTTAGAATTATTTAATTTTGGCACAGAATGTCAGATCTATATATCTATTGACTGCTTTAAGACGTTCACAGGATTAGAAACTAAAAGAAGACAGTTTTAATTATCTTTTTTATGAAACCTTACTAACAACCTGTCTGAAACCTTTTAGACTTTCAATATTTTATGTTCAAATTTTTATTGATAATTCTAAGATATAAAAAAACAAAAATATTAAAAAAAAGATATTTTTCTGGAATCTTAAATAATTACGGTACCATCACAGTGTGATTTGCCGAAAAATAGACAAATTTTCACGATTTTTTTCGGATGGATAGGATGGGGGAATGGGAATGAATTTTTTTACGATTAATACCACTATTTAACAATACAAAAATATTTTTTTCATTCATTTTAATTTATTTTTTATAATTATTATAATTTTTTGAAAAAACGTGTCTTTAAAAAAGGTCGGAACATGGTACACACGATTGCGGCTGCAGTTTTCATCCGAAGAAAAAATCTAATAAATTATCAATCTGTAGGTAAGCCGCTATGTACCTATGGGAGCTTTTTTTTGAAATTTAAAAAAATGGCGGCGTTTTGAATAAAAAGTACAAATACCACTTTTATTTTTGAAACTGTGACAATATTGTTTCGAACCGTTAGTTCATTTTCAAACAGTTTTTTGTTTGAAAATGAACTAACGGTTCGAAACCAATATTGTCACAGTTTCAAAAATAAAAGTGGTATTTTGCAAAGTAAAATATTTGTTTATTATTTACAAATATGGAATACCATAACGCTCAAATCTATTAATATTAAAAAGTACAAAATTTTTTATACTTTTTCGTGTGGCAAAATAGGAAGATTTAAAAAAAAAACTCCCATAGGTACATAGCGGCTTACCTACAGATTGATAATCTATTTGATTTTTTTTTTCGGATGAAAACTGTGGCCACAATCGTGTGTACCGTTTTCCGCCCTTTTTTAAAAGCACTCTTTTCAAAAAATTATAATAAATAATTATAAAAAATAAATAAAAATGAAAATAAAAAATTTTTATTGTTAAATAGTGGTATTAATCGTAAAAAAAATTTCATCCCCATTCCCCCACCCTATCCATCTGAACAAAAATCCCGAAAATTTGTCTATTTTTAAAAGCTTTTATTTAACTTGCTATGTTAGTATGTTGGTTTACATCAAATCTTGGAATCAAAATTTAGACAGGTTCTAATAGATTTCAAATTTTTCATACGTGTCTCACCTTGATGACAATGCAATATTGTATAATTAGTTTTGTCCGAAATCGCCCCAAACCAAAATTGTTGATTTTTAGTCCTGTGCAACTTTTTGACATTTCGAATTGTTAGATATTGTCCATTGATTTTACATTGCAATTTTTTGTTTCCATAATTATGTCTGATTAGGGTAAATTAACCGACTAAAATATAGGTAAAAAAATTACTTCTTTAATTTTTTTTTTTTAAATTAATGGTAATCAGACTAAAAAGTAGAAAATAAATTAAAGTAAAAAATGTGTTTTTTAAGAAAAAACTTTTATTTAAAAATTTGCTAAAAAAAATAAAATAACTTTTGAGTGAAGTTTGAAGCAATATGCAACATAATTTATAAAAGCTTGAGGTGTTTAATTAAGTTTGGTAACTAATGAAAAGTAAAATAGCCACAGTTATATCCAAAACAGAAATACCTAATTAATGATAACGCCTCAAGCTTTTATAAATTATGTTGCATATTGCTTCAAACTTCACTCAAAAGTTATTTTATTTTTTTTAGCCCATTTTTAAATAAAAGCTTTTTCTTAAAAAACCTTTTTTTTACTTTAATTTATTCGACAAATCACACTGTGATGGTACCTTAATAAAAATATTTGTTCAAAAATTTAAAATCAAATTTACAATATCAAATGTTTTGTACCAAATTTATTTGAAATAAGTTTTACATGGATATTATTACATAAGCAATATAATATTAAAATACATATAGCGCGGCGGTAGACTTTGGTGGCAAGCAGCGGTGATATATCTACAAATCTATCAATTTTTATAAATTTCCCACACTTGAATAAATTTTCATTTTCCAATAATTTTGTTTTTATATGTATAAAAAATATACATACATATAAAAAACCAACACAAAGTATTAAAAAAAACACTTTTTTCGTAAAAAAAAAATAAATAAAAAAATATGAAGCAAAATATTTATTTTATAAATAATACAAAAATGAAAATAACAATAAGAAGAACGGTTGCCACGCATATCACTAAATATAAATTAAAAATAAATAAATATTTTTTTATTGTTTAATATATCGACGATTAGAAAATCTGTACCGTAATTGAGGGTTACTTGAGCCTTATGGTGTAACTTGAGCCCGAAACGGAAAAAGTATTATTTTCTGTTTTGTGCTTATATTAGTCAGTAGTAGAAGTAAGTTAGATGTTTAGCTAGTAGGTAACAGCAGTAGGTTTACGGTGTTTAAGTTTAGGTAGTTCTGAAAATTGACACTAGAGGTGAGGCACGTGCTGTTTACTCTGTTTGAAATTGATGTTTTGTTACGTTGCTAACTTTTGACTGTAAAAGTAATTGTGGTAGTCTACAAAGGAAGGTAAGTATATAATTTTATTACCTTGTTCATTACTAAACTAAATTCAGATATGTTCACCTGCCAACCATTCCGTTAATTTTTTAAATGAAGGTTTTGATAAATCAGTAAAATAACCTTAAAATTAGGGTAACTTGAGCCCATTATAACTTTGGTATAAAATGGTGCAAGACTATAGCAGAAATTCCTAAAAGTCCTAAGCCGTTGGACAAGTTCGTTAACCAGGCACGTCCGATGCCCAAAACATGTTATTTTTGGAAATTTTCATGAAAAAAATTCTTTTTCCCGAAATTTCTCCTTATTCAAAAATTTTTACACTGTTGGAGCGAGGAGAAAAAATCACACAAAAAAGGTCTTTAAACTATTATTCTATGTCAACTAGTTTCCGAGAAAAACTAATTTTTGTAAACGGAAATTCGCTACGTTATGCAGGATGCTGCGATAAGAGTATTGAATAAGTAAAGTTCCTTATATGTTTGTACAATGTTTTAATTAGTAACCAACATCCTACATGGTCTCAAACTGTTTTCAAATGAAAATCACCTGGAAATTTAGGTTTGGGCTCAAGTAACCCGATCTTGAGGTTAACTTGAGCCCAAAATCTAAAAATTTATAAAATTTATGAGCCATAAGAAAAAGATCCACATTATATAATAAACTAACCGTAGTCATATATAGATTAATATACTGAATTTCCTATCCCAAATAAGTATAACAGTTACGCTCAATTTTTGAAATTATCAGATGTTTTGCAAATCTGGGCTCAAGTAACCCGCAAACACGGTACCTATAATCCCGTCATATGGAATCAAAACGACAATCCTTTTAGAAATATGGCTGATTCGATAGAATTTTTTTTTCTAGTGATCTTACATCCTTAATTTTAATGAAAATGAAAAAAAACCGGCTTCAAGAACCTTCAACTTACTGAAAAATTTTTGTAATCTTTGTGACGCCATCAATTTAAAAATTTCTTTTTTACTCGATTCTTGTGTGGTTGTGATTCATTTAAATAATTTTTCGATATGAACCTTGCAAGTGACGCAAACCCCATTTAAATTTGAATTATATGTCAGTAGTATATAATCAAACGAAATTGGGCACATTCTGTATATCAGTTACGTTATGTTCAATATACATTTGCAAATGAACTAAATCAATTTTATGTCTGTTTGTGAAACTGAACCCTCTTTAATGAGTATTATTTATATGTCAGTGTACCCTAATGTTTTTCCGAATAAATAAATCGTTTTTAGAAATCGCATTTACAATATTTAAATAAAAATTTTATATATGAGTAAATTAATACAAATTTAAAATACATCCCCCGGTCGCAGCATCCGGCAAAACATAACAAATTTCCTATAGGATTTACTTTTAGAGAAATAACTTTTCGTTACTCAATAGTTTCAAAACTTTTTTGACGAGATTCGTTTTTGATGATGGTGTAAAAAAAATTTCGAGAAATTTTGTGAAAAATACCCACAGTATTCAATTTTGGGCGTGTCTCAAAACTTTCAATCTTTTCACCAAATTTTCGAATAGTAGGATATTTCGACTTTTGGAGATCTTAAAACAAATTTCTATCACACACTCCCTGAGCTCAAGTCTCATCATGACACCGGCTGTAATAGTTGAATTTTCATAATGGCAATTTTCACTAAATAGATAAACATTAAAAAATACATTTACGCAAACGACAAACGTATTTCATGCACCAAGAATTCTCGTATTTTCAACTGAAAAAAGCCTAGTTTTAGGTTCCATATAAAAAAGCTATCCTATTAAATAAATTCCAACGAGTTACTGTTTGAATTAAAGCAAAAAGTCGTCAAGTGCGTGTTGGACATGTATCAAATTGGGGTCCCCCCGTAGATAAAGCTTTTCATAGCTTTACATTTTTTATTATTTATCTACAAATAGAAAAATATATTCGATAAAAACACCTCAGTTTAACTCGCCCATAACTGATACGAAATATATAAGCTTTTAATATTTTATAAAAATTTTGTGCATTTTTTAGCGTTTATTTTACTGATTTAGACTCGAATTTATAGATCGAAAAATTTAGGAATTTTGGTTGGACAGACAACAGATTAGACGAAACTATAAAAATTCCGAAATGTTTTTTCGGAACTCGAAATAGTGTATTGTATAATAAGTAGGAAAAGAGGTTTATTTCTCACGAATATGAGTTTGTTGCGCGAGCCCGCAGGGCGAGTGCAACAATTCATATTAGTGAGAAATAAGCTTTTCCCACGCATTTTACACTATACTTTTTCTACGAGCACATTTTTTTCGTAATATTTGACATAAATAATTAAAATAAAATTTAAATAAGTAGTAAAAATTTTTTAAATTTATAATTTCAGCGGTAAGATGTTCAAATTTTTGCCAAAGCATACTTTGAGACTATGGAAACAATAATAAATAATCAACATACATATGTATATTTTTAGAATTACATATAACACATTATATATTAAATCAGACAGAGCCAACTTTTTTATTATATTAAGCCGTGCGAAATAATTTCCCACGGCTATTTCCGCATTGTGTGAGAAATTGTTAATTTTTACATATAGTTAGCCGTGCACAAAACGTTACTTTTAATAATGGGCGTAGAAAAAAGTTTTTTCCAACCGTTTAAACATAAAATTTAGTTTGATTTTTTTTTTGTCGATTATTTGAAAACGAAAAACGAAAATATTTAACTAATTTATTTATATGTTAACTAGAAAACCAAACTAGAATGTCAGGAGAAACTACAAAACCCGTCATTCACAGAAACTTTTTCCGTTGCAATTAATTTGTTGATAGTTTCCGTCAACATATTATTCTGTTTATTGAACAGACACATCGGTTACTTAGTACATGTACATATGTAGGTTCTCGAACATTCGATAACATTCGAACATACACGATCCATATACCTACTTCAACACAGTACGTAGTTATTCAAAATCAAAATATCAAAAAGTTTTTGTAATGTTTCACAAAAACCACTAATGACTTCGAAAATAACTTATTTCAATCGATACAGTGCGCGTCATAATTATCATGACACATAGAGTACGTGTATTTTCCAAAGACGTAATAAATAACCTCGTTTTTTCCATCTTATTTTGTTAATAACAATTGCAATTTTCTATATGCTGTAAAATCCTTAAAATATATTTTTCTATAAGTCATTACGAATCGAATGAGCTATTGTTCATATTTTTAAGCGCTTTATTTCTATTTTTCACATATTTTGACTTGTGAACTAGACTATATTATATAGTATGAACGGACCAATAATTTATATTCCTTACGAAAGATATTACGTACACGTTAAAAAGAGGCAAGTGTTATTAATAAAATATAAATTGCCAATATATATTTCTCTTTCTGAGATACCCTAAACTTTAAAACTAAAATTGAAGCGTAGTCAGCCATGTTTGTATTAGAAAATTTGAAAAAATAATGTAACAATTTTCACTATTTTCACTTTTTAAATTGCATTTTTCGTTATATTTTTCTAAAGGCAATATTATGGCAACTAGTTCTGCTTACAAATGTAAAAATCCTATTTTACATAGGAAAAAAGCAAAAGGATTAACATTTCACCGGTAAGATTTTTTTGATATATTTTTGACATATTATATTAGCCGTCTCTTTGAAAAAATATTTGCGTATATATACATTATATATTAAATAATAATTTAATATTACATATCAAGCATGCAAAGGATGTAAAGCATGATAAAATTCACTTAAGATAAATTGACCACTTTTCTTATGTGAATTCAATAGTAAATTTAATCAACTTATTTAAAATGAATTTCTGCATACATATTTATAAACATTTAATTTTGTTACCGCCACTGTCTAGAATTAGCACAACTTTTGCTTCAATAAAACAATGTTTTTATAGGTCCTTTTATAATACATAATATTTATTCTTATGTGTTTGGTATTTTCGTATAGAAAAGTGTGTCAGTCAGTGGTGAATTATTTATGTACACAACTGTAAAACTGTTTAAAATTGTTTTGTTTTGTAAACAGTTGAAAATAAAATGTTTTTTCTAGATATTTCTTTTTCAAGTTGTACTTGCGCAAATAATCAAGTTTATGTACTTTTTAATGCTGATGACAATGCTGGCAAGTTATATTTCCCGTGGTAACAGTGCGGGAAGTAGATAACAGTGCGGGAAGGTACATTTGCATGCATATTGTTTTATTGACGTAACCTGTGAACATTATAGATTACTTTCAGACGTGATTAGAGAGTGATGTCAAACATTTGGCGCCGAAGCGTCAAACCAATGATACAAATGATGATTCTGGCCGACAATATTTATCATATCTTTCAATAATTTACGTTTAATTGTTTATATTATAATTTATTATTAATGTAAATATTATAAAACGTATGTAATTATGTATATAACACGAACATATGGATACAATATAGTTCATCGAAAAGTCATTCTGCCACATTGACGTAATTAACCCTTTGTAAGGCAACTTTTCCCCGATGATGAAACAATTTTTTAGTCAATCTTTCTATTCACTGCAAAATGAAACAAAAAAATCTGCTTAATATAGTGAATTTCCAATTTTAAAAAAATTATTTTTACTCTCGAAAACCCATTTACATAGGAATCATGGCTCAAAAACGTATCTTATGATTTTTTCTCCTCTTAGTTGTGGACCATGGTGTATGAATTTTAGTAAATTTTGGAAAAAAAAATCCTTTTTTTTGGAGGTTTTGGGCGTCCAACGTATCTAGCTGAAGAACTCATCCAAAGGTTTGGAACTTTCAAAATTTTCACCAAATTTCATAAGAATAGGATGTTTTTTTCGAGAGTTATCGTTCGGAAACATATACATACATGATTTTTTACTGAAGTTATCGTTAATCGTTATTTTTCAAGCTGTAATAAACATTTTCCCTTTTTTGTTACGGAACCTTAAAAATAGTGAAAAATTGAGTACGCTTTATTGGTTAACCCTACAAATTGACTAGTCTTAAAAATTGACAGATATTCAACTGCCATCTGTATAGTAAATTTCTACTCTTCCAATGAAGTAGCGAAACCATTGTAATTATTTTTATAAAGTGAAAATATTTTTTCCGTCCAAAATTAAATTTGCCAGTGCGGATAACTCCGAAACTGTTTGATCGATTTTGCTAAAATTTTCAGAACATTTGTGGGTTAATTTCTAAATAATCCCCTGTGAATTTCATCATCATCGACGCAAATCCAAAATCGATCGACAGCATTTTACTAATTTATATAAATCTTAAACATGTTGGAAATACGAAAACGGCCCGAAAATTAACCGCGAATATTTCCACTGCCTTACAGAGGGTTAAGGCACGCAGTCATTTAACATTATTGTTAGATTCGATGAAGATTAAAAAAACCAGATAAAAACTCATTTTGTTTGTAATTAATTAAACTTGATTAATGATTAGTGAGAAATGATGTTTATAAAAATTCTTTGAAAAAATTACTTCACTATACAACCCCACACATGCAACTCAATTTTTTTTTAAATGAACGACTCCAACACCATCTTTAGTTTATAACGGAAATAATCAGTGTTTTAGTGACACACTTGAATACATTTTTTAATACTTTTTTCTTTATATCAGAACAGCCAGTGTGGAAATTTAACATCTGCTAGTTTTCTTTTAATTTTTTTTTTCTTTTTTTGTCATACTTTATAAAACTTAAACAGAAAAATAAACTGGAAGATTTCTTTCCTTTTAAATAAGAAGTAGTCAATTTCAACGGAGCAGAAACTAGTAGTATAAGTAACTATCATGTGAAAATAGATTATTACCGATATAGAAAGAAGATGGACGATCTGTGAGCGACCGAGAAAAGAAGTTTTTGTTTGAAAGAAGTTTCCAAGGAAACTTTTTACTTCACTTGTGTTGTATCCTAGTTCTTCTAGTTCTGTGGTTTTTATCTTAATTTATACTATCTTATTTAAGTTACCGACTATATCGTTTATTACCGTGCTATTACAAACGGAAATATCTGTTTTTGCTTGGGTACGCCACTGGATACATAATTCTATTGTTACGTCTGTTGCGTGTTCTATGATTGTGGGGGGTCGGTAAGAGAAATGATGGGCCCCCGAGTGTAATAAAAAATTTTCAAAAATTTTTTCTCCAAAAATACAGTTGATCAAAAAAAAAGTCTTCTTACTCTGTCCGGGTTCCTAACTGAGGCTAAACCCGGGCAACTACCCTACCTGACCCCCCTCCTCTCGCGGGCCCTGAACGTAAAATAGCCATGAATTTAAACAGTGATTTCTAAAGAAATTTGAATACCTACAACAGTGGTTTTCAAACTCCGAAATCTGAAAGACATTTGCCAAAAAATCAACTGTTTTTTTTTGTCCAAATAAATATTTTTTAAAAAAACTAAAGATACAACATTGTTTCTACATGTCTTGAAATTGCAAAAAAAAAAATTTTAAATTCAAAAATGAGTTGAGTATAAATGGCTTTGAAGTCGACACAACGAGATTTTTCCACCTTGATGGTTCCACGCGTTCTGAAATCCCCAGTAAACCAAAATCAAAAAATCCAGAATTTTCTGAAAATATACATATACAGTTATGGCACTGATTAGGATCTATAAGAGAAAACATAAAAACCAGGGAAAAATCGCATTTTGAAAATGAATTTTCAAAAATCACCGCTTTTTCTCGACTATAAACAGCCGCCATTTTTAAAATATATTACGGAACCAAAAGATCCTAGTTCCTGCCAAAACGAGGAATAGTATTTATGTCGATATCTCAAATACTTTTTGAGATACATGAGGAACCATGTCGAAAAACATACTTCTGAGAAAAAAGCATATAAAGTTTTGTTTTAGCGAATTTCCAAAACTGGAAATTCAGCTTTTACGCCAGGTGTCATGGTGCGACCTAAGCCCGAGACCATATCAGAAATATGTTTTGAGGTCCCTAGAATACGAAAATGATATTCACTAAAATTTATATATATATATATATATATATATATATATATATATATATATATATATATATATGTATATATATATATGTATCCGCGCGATAACTCTCGAACGAAACGTTTAATGCTTATGAAATTTTGTGTGCGAATTCGATTTTCCAAATCGTTGGATGAGTTCGTTAGCCAGACACGTCGGATGCCCAGAAGTAGGTTTTCCGGACGTTTTTTGTCAACAAAATGAGTTTTTTGCCAGAATTAAGCAATTTTTCAAATTTTTTTTTACACTAAGCCATTGTAAAAGGTAAAACGCATAAAAAATGTTTTTATACCGTTGCTCTAAATTACTTACTTTTCGAGAAAAACTAGGAAATATGTCGTTCTCCATTTCACTCGCACTCGCATTCTTTTTTTTTCTGTCTCATTTTTTGCGAGCTAAATTCGAAAAAAGCCGCTTTATAAGTAGCGTGTCATGATTTTTTTAATCCAATTTAACGATTCGGCTATATTCTATTTCTCTGTCAGTTAAATGTTTTTATAATGTATCTCTGTTCCATTTTTTTTTACAAAAAAAATCCCGACGATATCTGTTATGTGATATGATCAGAATTTAGATTATATTTACACCTTCCTAAAATTAATAAGAGTTTGCTTCAATCGTATAAAAATTACGTTAAATCATATTCAAACAATAATATTTTTACGTAATTTTTTATCCAATTGACAATACAGTTATGATTAGAATTGTATAATCAGAGCATTCTAATATTAAATAATTTTGCACATTCAATTTTTTTTTTTTAACAAAGAAAAATTATTTAAATTTTGACACATTCTTTTATGAAATTTCGATTAAGAAATATTAAAAAATTTTAAAGTGAATCATTTAAAAAGAGTTAAAAATAAATTAAAAAGGAAACATTTCTCTATTTTAACATATTTGTAAAGAAAATTTTACAGTTTACTTACAGTTTTTTGAAAAAATGTAATAACATTTTTACATACAATAAAGATTATATTTGAACGGTAGGAAATCCAAAAATTTTTTTTTATTTCTTTAATTAATTATTAAATTTGGTTTTAGAAGAAAATCTTCGTCTAATTCGCTCCAAGCCGAAAGTATAGCCACTAATAAGGACATTCCACTGTTAAAATAAATGGAAAATATATTGAAATTTATTTAATGAAAGCCATTCATACACATTTTTAAAATATCCTTTTGAATTATATAACAAATAAAATCTGTGTAAAAAAATCTAATTGACGTGTTTTTTCTCAATTTGCTAATATTAAGTAAGGCTCGTTAATTAGGGAGTGACTGTGTTAAAATTTTAATATAAAATATGGTAATTTTAACCCTCTTTAAAAGAACATTTCGATTTTAACAATAAAAAAATTTTAAAAAGTGTTTTCGTTTTTCCCGGATTACCAAAAACTGTTCATAGGCATATCTGTGACTAAAGTTGCCTCCCTTTCTTAAGAAAATAAAGTATTTTTAAAATTTTGTGCAAAAGAATAAAACAATTAACGAAAAAAAAGTACGCGTTTCCATATTTTTAAGATTTTGTAGTACAAGAAAATCCTTATAAATTCATCATATCTGTTATTGCATTTACTAGCTTTTACGCAATTTAATAAACAAAAGTCTGAAAATGGACGTAGAATCTCACTGTTATTAATTATTATGTCTTAGTCTTTTGAAAAATTATTTTTTGAACTAAAATAAGAATAGGAGGAATATAAACTTAGGGGTAAACGACAGGAGTATATAAACTTTATTTTAGATTCTACGTTTATTTTTACAGAAAATCATCAAGTACCTATTATTTCTTTTTTGAATGTATAAATACAAAAAGTTCGAAATTATTTTATATTAGAATTTCAATTTTGGTCGACCCTACGGGTTGTCCCCATTTACTCTTTTCTCGTCTCTTTTGACCCCAATTTTTCATAGAGAAGAAATTATACGATTTTTGTTAATTTTTCAAAAACCACCGATATTTTTAAATTTTTTTGGATACTGCTGATAAAGTGACCATCTTCGCGTAAATTTTTAATATATTAAAGATTAGGTACTCATAAAATAAATACAAAAAAATACGGTGTGAAGTCGGAATGCGTACCTATTCATCCTTGTCTACGGTAGCACATTTTTTATTGACATAAATATTAGAAACGCAGGAAAAGAGACCAGGAATCAACATAGAAGTGGATTATGGTACGATATATTTTCTGAAAAAAGTGCTTAGGACCAAAGTTATAGAGTTCAAAGTGATGCACTTGATGATCTTGAAGCACTTGACTCTCGTGATGCACTTGACTTTGAAGTTGACCTTGAGGTCAATTTCCAAAGTCATTTGAAAATCATTTAATATTTTTCAAAAGGAGTAGTTTACTTTTCATCCCTAAATGGTTCAAAGTATATTCGAACGAATTTCACATGCAAGATAGAAAATAAGTGATCAAGAAGTAATTTTGAAAAATACTTGCTCAATCGCAATCGGAAAAATAATAGTTAATCATATGTTGAATTGAATTCCTAATATGATAACTATAGAGTAGCAATAAAAATTTTAAAAAATTTTGAAAATTTCTAATATAACATAAAGTTAATGTTTAACTTACAATTGGAGTGATATTAAATATTTTCTTAACTTCTAAAATTACTTACAAAAATGTTTTCTTCTAATTTTTTCTATAAATTTGCGCCTATTTTTTCATTTCGTCAGGTTTTTATTTTTTTTATTTTAGAAAAATAACGCAACAAATCAATTTTGAAGATAGATTGAGTCAATACATGAAATTACTGCTTATAGGTACAGGATATGGTCAAAGTTCGGCAATGGCTAATCATTTTCAACTGACCTTGAAAATCGATTTCAGGGTCACTATCAAGTGCATCGCTTTAAATTCTACAAATTTGGTACTCAGCCCTTTTTTCAAAAAATATGCCGTTTCAAAAATATTTAGCTATAACTGTTTTCATCTACAGAGGTTGAATGGTGTTTTCTACCCCTAAAAAGCGTATTTAGCCGAAATAAAAAAACACGTATTTAATATTTTTCGCTGTTTAATAAGTATGTTAAGTTTCATTCAAATTGGCAAGTATTAGTTGGGTAGTGTTATTTGTCAGAATGTTTTGCCGATCTAGTTTTTTCAATATTTCTTTGCTCGTTTTCAGAATTTGTATTTTAATTTCTACGGACAAATAACTCATTCTTTTCTTCGATTTTAGTAACTTTTATTTGCTGATGTTGACCATTAATTGATCGAAACATATCAAATATTTTTCAATGATTTTTTTAGCGAATGTCGAAAATTTTGAAAATTTTTTCACCGTTAGTAAGTTAAAGTATTTGAATTCATTAAGTAATTAAATGATGTCCACAAGAACCTTACGAACTACCATAAGTTATATGAGATCCCTAGGACCCGTTTTTTACTGTTAGGATAAACTTTTTACTAAAATTATTTTAGATGAATAAAGGTTATGTTGTATGATTTCCGCCAGGGTTTACTGTTCCCATTATTGTAAAAAATAAACTAACCGACCGATTTTGAAAATTTTTTCACTGTTAGAGAACTAAATTATTTTAGATGGATACAACTATGCTGCACAAAGTCCGTTCGGGTTCTTGGGTTCCAAAAATATCAAAACTAATTACCCAGCCGATTTTAAAAAATCTTTTACTCTTAGAAAGCTAAACTATTTTAAATAGGTACAGTTCTTAGATGAGATCCGCCAGTCCCCAAAATTTGGAAATTCGCTATGTTATGCAGATGCTGCGACAGGGGTATTTTTTTTTAAATTGAATTATACATTAATGTGCGTGCACTAAAATGCCCATAACTTTTTGATTTTCATTTTTTTTAAAATAAAATTTTAAGAGGATACTTCTAACACCTTAAGGAACATAATTATGAAGAAAAAAAATAGATCTCTTTTTTTTTAGCGAATCTGCCCTTAATTCGAACAACTTGCTAGGATGTCTGCTTTTGATTTTACCAACAATTTTATGTTATATTTTATTTTTTTAATTCAAAAGAACATAATTTCATAATTTTTATTTTTCATCATTTGAAAAGGAATTTTTCATCACATTGTAAAAGCTAACAACAATTTTTTAATTAAAAAATTGTAACTTTCCCAGATCTAGTGAAAATATAGTAGATTTTATAAAAACTTACAAGTGTTTATTTATTTAAAAAGTAAAGGAAAAATGCTTTTGAATGGGAAAAAACTATCAAACACACTTTCATATTTCTTGCAGCACTGTAAAATAAAACATTAGAATTTCGAATTTTTTTTTTTATTTAACGTTTGTCTTATATTTAGTATAAGGGGTGTTTACTGAAACTGTTTTGTAGATTGTACACTGGTAAAGTGTACTTTTTAACAAAAACATACTGTACTCTAAATATACTTATAATTTTTTTTTTGATACCTATATCTATTTGTGAAGATAGTTAACAAAAGTTAAATAGAAAACAAGCGATTCAGACAATTTATTTAAAAATAAAATGTGAAAAAAAACACGTCTTAATTAAATCGCTGGAGATTGTAATGTTTCTTAATAAATGCGATAATTTTTCATCGTAAGATATCGTTGGTACATCAACGGTCATATATATGTGTATACACAAAACTAAAAAAAAAAAAAAAAGTAGATAAACTTCTGAGTTTCGTCACATATCCACAATAAATACCTACAATTTTTGGGTAAAGAAATTCAAATTTTATTTTTTTATTCATGTATTTTTAAATCTTATTCAAGTGTGCTTACAAAACTGTGCTGCTTAATTTTTCAAAAATTTTAAAAAATTTTTTTACTGTTGTTTTACTGGATCAATTCATAAATGAACTTTTTATATTAGAAATGAAAAAATTACTTCGAAATTACCAATTTAACTCGTAGAAAGTTAAAATTTTAGAACTTGTTTTTTACTACTACTTACAGAAAATTGAAATTTTATCATGTTGATGGCAGAACACAAAAAATTATTAATATCTTATTAATAGATTTGAGCGTTACTTTATGGTATTCCATATTTGTAAATAATAAACAAAAACTTTACTTTGCAAAATACCACTTTATTTTTGAAACTGTGACAATATTGTTTCGAATCGTTAGTTCATTTTCAAACAGAATCAGTTTTCTGTTTGAAAATGAACTAACGGTTCGAAACAATATTATCACAGTTTCAAAAATAAAAGTGGTATTTTGCAAAGTAAAGTATTTGTTTATTATTTATTAATATCTTGTTACGATTTAATCGAAATAATCGATCTAAGTGATCCACAAATATATGTCTAGTACTGTATCTTTCACGTATACTTTTCACAGAGCCAACTATATAGTTATGAAATAATATACCAAGATATAATAATTTCTCGTTTTGTTTTTTTTGAAATAACAGAAGAAGAAAACTTGAGGGAAATATATTTTCCAATGAAAATAGAATCATAATAGGAGAGAAACTTTCCGTGAAATACAAGACAACGTTGTTTCGTGTCTTGGTGAAGAGAAATGCAAACAAACACAAGAAAAAAAAATCACGTGATCTAAATAAAGCAACATTTCAGTTTAATTATACGAAATTAATTGCATTAAAAATAAAATTCTAAATAACTTTTTTCAGTTTATATGTATATAGTAGGATTATAAAATCTATTACCACTAATAGATTTTAGTATACGGTTATAAATTATTTATTGCAATTTAAAAAAAAAAAATTATTACCTGAACCCAGGATTGAACCTTAGCCACCTGAATCGTAAGTGGACACGCTACTATCTAGGCTGCGACGAAAACGTGTTGGCTTTTTTGTCATAAATGGTTAGTTGGTATGTTTTACTCTTTTTCAATGTTAGCATCCTAAAGGTGATACTATTGGGATATGAAATCTGATTTTGAAGCCAATTTCCACGATCGTACCCTACCCCTTCCCCCTCTTCTCCTTCTAAATTGTGTTTATACTTATACTAGTGTATTAATTTCAATATTTTTTTGGTTACAGGTAAGTCAAATATTCCACAACATGGACAAAATTTCAAATTGAAATCGGAAGTCAAAACTCGCCCCGCAGGTAATCGAAGAGAAAATGATGAAAACTTAATATACCATTATATTTTTGTGCAGCACTGTATCTACGTGCAAATTGTTATTTCTAAAAGAGAGTTATTTTCAAAGATAAAAGAAATAATTTTTTTTATTTTTTGTAAGAATTATTTTTCATCAGATGAAAATAAACAGAATGCCTTTTCTGTTTTCCATAATATCAAATATACAATTGAAATACAATTTTCCTGGAAAAATTCATTTCCTTTGTGCATTACAGTAACTTAAAGTCAGAGAGCCGAGTATATTGGTCTCTAACAGAGTCGTAACCACAGTTTTTTAAACTGAGGAACTATCAAAATGAAACTTTAAAAAAAAACGTTTAAAATATTTTTACGTTTTATGACAAAAGCTCAAGATGAAATTTGTAACCTACGCCCCCCCCCCTTACCGGATCCAAAATATTGTATACTCCAACTCTGTTAGAAATCATTTTTGTCTACTTTTTCTGTCAAAGATAAACAGAATTTTATATAGCTAAACCACTAAACAAATATTCAGTTTTTTGATTATTTAATAATTTTCAATTTTCTGTTGTCGAATTAACAAAAGGAAATAAATTTTAATTGAAATGTCAGAATGTATATAGGCCTGTATGATAACAAACTTTATAATTTTTTTTTTTTTTTTTTAGTGATATCAAAAGAATAATTTTGTTGAATGGTGTGAAAAAGGTTATTTAGGTTAATCTCTTTCAATCATAATGACACCTTTCTGTTATCATATAAATTCGATATTTTGTTTTCATTTTTTTGAAATTTAAAATCATTTTGAATATCACATTTTATTTTACAATAAAAAAATATATGCTACCTTTCAGTTAGGATATATGTGGACAGGGCCGGACCTACAATTATTATGCGGAGAGGAAAATTTTGTTCTTGACGCCCTCGCCGAGTAAAATTCAAATTTCAAAACTCAATAATCCCTGCAAAAACTAAGTGACGAGCACAAAGAAACCTAAAATTCAACATTTTGGCACCTCTGAACTTGCACTTGCAGGGGGGCACGTGCCCCGGCTGTCCCCTAGATCCGGCCTTGTGTGTGGCAATGATATAATTTGGACTTTTTTCTTTAAATCACAATGTTTTTCAATTATTTTGAATATTTTTAGATACTACCAGAAATGACATACGAGACAGTTCCCTCATGCACCTTCATAATTTACGGGGGGAAATTTTTTTTTTTTTTTAAAAAACACAAAGAAATTTAAGAAATCTATATTCTATCGAATATTTTGTAGTTTCGAAGAAAATTGTCTTGAAATACTTATAATTTCGTTGATTCTGAATTTAAAAAGGATTTTATTTAAAATTAAAGAATTACTTTCAAACATTTCTCAAATGCTTAAGAAAGTATCCATATTTATCTGAACTACATAGTAGATCAAATGGTCGGAAAATGACATTTCATTTTACACGACCTAACGTTATTCCAACTAATGACAAAAGTGATTCCGGCTTACAAGAATTCTATTTAAAACTAGCTGTACCCGCGACGTCGTTCGCGCTACACATTGTTACAAACTCAAGGAGAAGTTAATGTATAAGTGTAATAATTATACAGAACTTGCATATAACAATAATTTTTCAGCAATGCATGCATGTGCTCAAAAAGGTTTTTCTATTTTCCCGTGGGAATGAGATATTTTCCTGGAGTTAAAAATATCTCAGATGTTGACCCAGGTAATAAGTTATCATCACACCAAATTTTATCAAAATCCGTTCAATAGTTTTTGCGTAATGTGTGCACATGCTCAGAATGGTTTTTCTATTTTCCCGTGGGGATGAGAAACTTTCCCGGAATAAAAAGTATCCTAGATGTTGACCCAGTAATAAGTTATCATCACACCAAATTTTATTAAAATCCGTCCAATAGTTTTTGCGTGATACGTGAAAACAAAACAGACAAAAATTTTAAAAATCGCTTTTTTGATATCTACATCGATAACTATTTACGGTACCAGTACAATTTTCAAAAAATATTCCATTTACAGAAACGGTCTTGTTACAGTTTTACTATATATGTATAAATTAAAGAACTGCTTTTAAGCATATTTTCTCTAATGTTTAACAAGATGTCGCTATTTATCTTTTCTGCCACAAAATTATTGGAGATTTTACTGGGCCATTTAAAAAAAAACAAAAAAATTAAAAGCTCTAGCCACCCTAACTTGATGTTTGTCCAACACGCACTTGGACATTTTTTATTTCGTTTAATTAAATAAAAAATGTAAGTATTTACATTAAAAATTACATATTTACATTACAGAAAAAAAAGTAAACTTGTTGTAATTCTATGTAATTTTGTAAAATTTTACCAAGTCGTAAAAACATCAAAGAATCTTCTTTTTTTTTAGCAGTCCAGTAACATACAATTTATTAATTTACATTTTGTGTACTACTGTCCGTTGGTCGCAATGTCTGTCTGTCTGTCCGTCTGTCAGTCGGTATCTTATAAAGTTATAAAGTGAAAATTTTGTATAATTTACAAAAATTTATTTGAATGTGTATGGCGATTCTGAATCATCGTCGGACGGAAAATAATATAAATGAGTGAAAATATGTCAAAAATTTTATGAAATAAAATAATTTACTTTGTATTGTACCATTTAATTAAAAAATATATACATAGATGCTTTTAACTGCTCAGTATATTGGACATAATTCAAAAATAAATGAGAATTTTGGTTGACTGTCGTGTTATCTTATCAACAAAAAATATTACTTTGATATACGGTACATCTAGTTTTAAAATAATTAATTTAAATACTTATAAACAAAGAATTTAAGGGGGACCACTAGTGTGACATTTTCAAAAAATTGTAAAATTTTTTTTTGCATGTTTCGATTGTCTATACCTTTACAAGTAACATATTAAAATTTCAAGTGCATATCTCAAATAGTTTTTGAGTTACAGCCATCCGAAGAGCGGATTCTGATTTTCATTGTTAACTTTGGGGTATTGACAAATGTATAAAAGTTGATAGTTCGGGAGTTTCTGGACGTGGCTGCCAATCACATGTTGTGGAGAAGCTAGACCCTGGCACATTTAATCGACTCATCTAGTCTTACTATGACCGTTATAGTGAGTACATCGTAAATAATTTTAGTAAAAATTCTCAGTGATTAAAACTAAAAAGTAAAATATATAGAAAAACTACATTTTTCAAATTTGCTGCAGTTATAACTCGAAGATAAATCATCCGATCGAGTTGATTCTTATTGCAGTTTCTTTTATATATGTTTCTCCGTACCAGGAACCTCCAGTTTTCCGATCGAATAATAAATGTAATTTTTGCAGGCCAAAAATCATCAAATTTTCGCGCAAATTTTAAAACTGTTTTTAAAGAACTCCGCCATTTTGTTAAATTTCAACTTTTTTTCTTCGATGGAGGTTCACGGTACGGGCAATACCTTCTAGCTTAATAGGCTTTTCGGTTTTTTTTTATTTCAGGCACTGTGAAGGTCGCTATTAGTGCAGCAGTGGGGGAACTTTTTTTTGGAGCCTTGGGAGATCGCGAATGGCTCCCTGAATTTTCAGTTTTTTGGTCCAAAAATTTTATCATGAATTTATTATATATCAACGAATATATCCTTAAAATGTTAAAAAATTACATACAGTAGTTTTCTTTTAAAAAAATTCCCAGAAATCACCTTTTTTTAAGGTGGTCACACAAGTGGTTCCCCTTAAGTTTAGTATTCTCTTTCTAAGAATTCTGTGCCTAGAAAAAAGATTTCACTAACAAGGCTAATATCAAACTTGCATACATCAGCAAAAAAAAAACATTTTTTTCAAGTTTATATTTGGAATTTTGGGATTTAAACAAATATCTGTCTGTAGAGACTCAGTTTAATCGGGGTAGTTTAATATTTTTTTTATCCAAGAAACAAACCAGCAATTAATAGATAGCACAACAGGTAATATATATTTTACAATATTTAAATACTGCATGCTTCAAATTTTAATGGTTTTAATTTTGCTTCGAAGACTACTAAAGTAGCGGAAGCATTGTAATCACTTTTAGAAAATAAAAAATTTTTTCGCTCCAAAATAAAATTTTTTACACACATTTTACGTTTCAGAGCTTCCTGAATCCGTCTATGTATCACCAGTTTGCACCAAGTTTCATAACTTCTGAACTATTCGATTATTTCTAATGAAATTTTCAGAAATTATGCAGTTTGGTTCCTAGATGGTCCCCTATGAATTTAATGGAAATCGGAGTAACGGTGGCAACGCCGCTACCATGTCATTCCATTAGTATACTAAATTGCACCAGGTGGCATAACTTCTGAACTATTCAATTTGTTTTTTATGAATTTGTCAGAAATTATGCGGTCTGGTTCCTAGATGGTCCCCTACAAATTTCATTGCATTCGGAGTAATAGTATCCACGGCGCTACCATGAAATACCATTAAATATCAATATCTTATTTACTGCTAGTCCCACTTCGCTCAATTTTTTTGTGAATCGTTTTGTTTATTTGTTTTTATTAATTTATATAAGTAGGTATCTATATTAAATTATACAAAGATATATTGCACATTGAATTACCAAGGTGCTTTTACGAGTACGAGGAAGCTGTGTGCCGCACCCATTGGCAGCGTATTTTTTTTTTTTGAAACAGACAAAAATAATCCTAAAAGTTTCACTTCAACAATACTTCACGAATATGTTTGTAACACCCTGTACTTTATTACACTACTTGTAACAGTTATAAATTTGTATCCAAATAAGCAAATAACTGGAAAAATTGGAGTATTTTTTTTTTTTTGTTAATTTTATTTTTATAATTGAAACAGCATACATATACAATTAGAGAGATCTAGCGCGGATACAGAGGGGCGGTCATGAAGGTCTTCCACCCTCTCCCCCGCGGACGAATAGTAATAAATTCAAATTTTATCGTACTCTATTTGATGACATCATCAGGCCTACAAATTATTTTAGTGCTACACGGATCGTAAATAAAATTAGAAAAAAATTTTTAACTTCCCATAGGAAGTTATTGTAATGGATCCGATTTTACGAATCGCTAATTTTGACATATCTCCACGTTTCAAGAGCGCTAGAATCCGAATCCATCGTTTTTAAGCGTGATTTTTTTACGAATCATGAATGTATTCGTAAATTTTTTTCGTCTCGCATATCTCGAAAACAAATGATGGTATCAACTCCGGAATAATTTCATTAGATGCGTAATCAAGAAATGAAGACCGGATAATGTTTTCAGCAAATTCGGATTAGCGGTTTGTTTTTTGTGGTAAAAAAACGGAATTAACTTTATTAACATAACATAGATTATATGGATTTTTTACCATAACATTATTATATAATGGCTTAAGAACCTTCCTTGATGTTAAAAACGCCAGTATATTATTATAAAAAAAAAAAAAAAAAAAAAAAAAAAAAAAAAAAAAAAAAAAAACAAATAAGAAAAATTGAAAAAATTAGTTTCTTGCCAAAATATATTTTATCTGGCATATCTTGAGAACAAATTATGTTATCAATTGTTTGATAAGGGTGGAGTCCCCACCCTTAGGTACAGAAGGCGAAGCCCCCGGTATGGTGCAAGGGGCGAAGCCTCTATCGGGGGCCCAGGGGAGGAGTCGCCTGAAATGAAAAAATAATTATTTATGTACAGTAGTCTCTAGTCCTTAAGGTCACCCAATGGGAAGTTGACAGTGTGGGTAAACCTGTCCCCTAAATTTTTTTTTTTTATATTTTCAAAAAAAAAAAAAAACATTTAACTCCCCTCTAATTTACGAACTGAATCCGTCCCTGTAGCAGGTACGAACGAGCTAGACAAGGGGTCAAACTAGATTGTCTATGTCTCTGTTCCACTTGTAATGAGTTTGTGACGTAAATCTCCCCACTCTATTGGTGTAGATACACACTGTTTGCAGTGGTATTGGTTTAATGGTTGCGTCTGTGTGCGTATTTACACATACTACTACACCACACGTATTACCAGAGAGAGAAATGTGTGCTGCTCAACTAACAATGTCTAACAATGTAATATAATGGACTGTGTGTTCGGTGACGGACAGCGACTGACTACATGACTTAGCTGTGACAGGCCTACAAATGACTCCAAGCGAATTACACTTTTTTGATGTTAGTTGGCTTCTAGTGTTCTATGGAGCTAGACACTGGGCATTATAGGCAATACATGTAACTGTCTGTGTCAGTTAATTTATCCGGTCCATGATTTCCCAACTCACCCCACCCGGTGGGTCCCTTTTGCGCCCCTGGTCAGTTTATGTCTTGCTGTGTTAACCGTAATAAAAGTTTTATGATGTGACAAATATTGAAAAAATCCAGTTTTAAATTGAAAAAAAATAAATCATCTATCCTTTTTTACGTTTGTCTACATTATATTACAATATTATTATAGTAATATACATTATATGTACTATTGATCAAATTTTGAAAAATATCTGTACAACTTATATACATCCCCTCATTCTGAAAGTGTAACATTGAAACAAACAAAATTTTTGAATTTTAAATTGAAATTTCTGTAGATTCAAGGAAACAAATTTGACATTAAAATGTACAAAAAAAAAAAACAGTATGTAATTTTATGGAAAATTTAAATAACATGAAAAGAAAATTATAATTAACTGGTATGAACGTTAAATACTGGGGGAAAAGTTGTATTATTCAAATTTTTAATGCTGAAATTATTGTGGTATATAGAATTTCAAAAGTTGAATAAAATAAACTTTAAATTCTTTCCAAATATGGAAGATAAATTTCCGGAGATTTGTTTAAGATATTTGCAACAAATATGTACGTTTAATAATAAGCTACACGAAGTTAGCGCCGCGAATTTTTTTTTCTTTTTTGATGTTTTTAATTTTTTTCTCTCTAATTATATAATTAAATCAAAAAAGAATTTCGCGCTTCGTTGGGGCAAATTTAAAAGGGCATTTAAAGGGCAATTTTTTAAGCTATTATACTTTAATTTAGAAATTGATTTAAAAGAGAAAAAAATTTTCGCGGCGCTGACGTCGCGTAGCTTAAATAATATCTTTCAAATATTATCGAATGGTTGTGAAAAATTATTTGACTACTTCTGGCTAATAGATGGCATAATATGTTGCTTAACCTTAGAGTCCCTATAATTAATAGAGTCATGACATGTCATCCATTTTGTATCCAAAACAGAGCGGGAAGCTTCAAAATTAATTACTACATGTTTGAGTAAATAATTTTGAGTACATAATTATTTTAATAAGTTATAAATTACTGAACAACATGGAAGAAGGAGAGGTATATAATATTGTAAAGGAAGGAGCATTTCCCAAAATACTGATCAACATATTATGAATATTAAACGTGCGTATTATGAATGACGTCATTTTGTAAATATACAGTAACGGTTTTAATTTAATTAAAACATTGCCATTGCTTTTAAAACAATATATTTAGTATATTTTTCTTATAATTGTGATTTCTATATAAAAACATAAACAATTAATTAATTATTTTTAATATCTGTTCTAGTTAATTCAATAATCAACTCCTTAAGAATGCTGTTCGACTATTTTATCAGTTAATTTTTCGAATTCTTAATTGTCTACTAAATTATTGTATTTTTTAACGGTGCTTAAAGAATATTATAAATTACCATAAACTGAAAACAAAAATTGCTCAAATTAATCGATTATTTACAATTTATAACAATTTTTGTAAAAAGATTACGTTTTGGTTTATAATTTTCCATCACTAATAAGACATATCTTTTTGATAAAAGTAGACACAAACATAAATAAAACTATACAATTATTAAATTATCATTTTATTAATAAATAAATAAATACAAACAAAATACATGATCTTGAAGTTAAATTTTTATATGCTCATTAATTTTACATATAAGACGCTACTGAAATGAAGGGTCAATCTAACCTATATTTTAATTTTTACATAATTTTATTTTTTACAATATTTTTAAAATTTTTGTCGTTGTTATCACATATTTTAACTAAAAAACGAATTCCTTATTTACGTAGAATGATTCCTTTTTCGATATTTCCTTTACTTTGTGTAATGTCAAAATTGGTATTTTTCAGCTTATTATAAACCTGTTTTTTTAAATGAAAAATGTAGAAAAAATTAACAAATTTTCCCTAGAAATGGTTGCATTTATTGATCAATACAATATTTACTTACCCAAATATTATATTTATGGTGTATTACGTTTACTAATTTTATTTTAAATTTAATTTTTTGTAGGACTGGATGTTTAGTGCTTATTTGCACGTGTTATAGTGTATATTTACTCTTTTGTTTTTTATTTTTTGTGGTACATTCAAAAGAATCTACGTATTCATTCTAACATATCATATTAAACTATATCTTGTCCCTCTCTTAAGAAATAGTCTCCATCCATATTCTTCTATATCAATGCTGAACAATTAAAAATTTTAACAATAAACAACTGAATGTAGGGCTAGGCGACGTTGGTGATGCGGAAATATTTTTTTCTTTTAGCGAATTTCCAAAACTGGAAATTCAGCTTTTACGCCAGGTGTCATGGTGCGACCTAAGCCCGGGACCATATCAGAAATATGTTTTGAGGTCCCTAGAATACGAAAATGATATTCACTAAAATTTATATATATATATATATATATATATATATATATACATATATATATATATATATATATATATATATATATATATATATATATATATATATATATATGTATCCGCGCGATAACTCTCGAATGAAACGTCTAACGCTTATGAAATTTTGTGTGCGGACTGGATTCTGAATTGGCTTGGCTAAGTTCGTTAGCCAGACACGTCGGATGCCCAGAAGTAGGTTTTCTGGCCATTTTTTATCATTCGATCCTATCATAAGGCAGTTCGATTTTTACATCGTTGAAAAGGAAAAAAAAAATTATGAAGAAAATATTCTTATAATTTTCTTTCTATTTTAAGTATTTTTCGAGAAAATGTAAATTTTCACTTTTATTCTTTCTTTGTTAGTCTAATAAGTAATTTATATTTATATCTCAGTTCTTTATAAAGTATAAAAATATTTCACTTTTTTATTAAAGAATTTTGTGAGAACAAGTGAAAACTATTCACATATATGTGTAATAACACACATACATGTATAGAGTTTTGTTTCTCATTTATTGCATTATAATTAGCATGGTTCTATCCCATGTTAAAAAATGTAAATTAAACAGATTTTCTAAGCTAATGTAATGAAGAATTTTTTTTTTTTATTGAATTTTTAAGTAAACAAGAAATTGAAGATTATGTTATGATATAAATATTAAATATAAAACAAAACAAAATATGTACAATGTACATATGTATGTACGGAAAAATATTTTGAATCGATTTTGAAAATTTTTCCACTAATAATTAATAATGTTAAAAAATTAAACCATTTCAAATGGATTTAAGGTATTTTATGTGAGGTCAAGGTTTTCGGGACCTAAAAAGGCCAGAAATTAATTAACCAATCGATTTTAAAAATTTTTTCACAGTTAGTAAGTTAAAGTATTTGAATTAATTAATTAAATGATGTCCGCAAGAAGCTTACGGACTGCCATAAGTTATATGAGATCCTTAGAACCCTTTTCTTACTGTTAGAGTACTAGATTTGTATGAGTTTCGCCAGGATTTACTGATCCCATAATTGTAAAAAATAAACTAAACGACCAATTTTAAAAATTTCTTCACTGTTACAGAGCTAAACTATTTTAGATAGATTTAGAATACATTATGTAAGGTCCGTCAGGGTCCACAGGACCCAAAAGTGTCAAAAATAAACTAACTGACCGATTTTGAAAATTTTTTCACTGTTACAGAGCTAAACTATTTTAGATAAATATCGATTACGTTATGTAAGGTCCGCCTGGGTCCATAGGACCCAAAAGTGTCAAAAATAAACTGCCTGATCGATTTTGAAAATTTTTTCACTGTTACAGAGCTAAACTGTTTTAGATAAATATAGATTCCGTTATGTAAGGTCTGCCAGGGTCCATAGGATCCAGAAGTGTCAAAAATAAACTAACTGACCGATTTTGAAAATTTTTTTACTGTTACAGAGCTAAACTATTTTAGATAAATATAAATTACGTTATGTAAGGTCCACCAAGATCCATAGAACCCAAAAGTGTCAAAAATAAACTAACTGACCGATTTTGAAAATTTTTTCACTGTTACAGAGCTAAACTATTTTAGATAAGTATAGATTACGTTATGTAAGGTCTGCCAGGGTCCATAGGATCCAGAAGTGTCAAAAATAAACTAACTGACCGATTTTGAAAATTTTTTCACTGTTACAGAGCTAAACTATTTTAGATAAATATAGATTACGTTATGTAAGGTCTGCCAGGGTCCATGGGATCCAAAAGTGTCAGAAATAAACTAACCGACCGATTTTGAAAATTTTTTCACTGTTGGGGAACTAACTATTTTAGATAGACATACATTACGTTATTTAGGGTCCGCCAGGGTCCATGGGACCCAAAAGTGGTAAAAATAAACTAACCGACCGATTTTGAAAATTTTTTCACTGTTACAGAGCTAAACTATTTTAGATAAATATAGATTACGTTATGTAAAGTCTGCCAGGGTCCATCGGATCCAAAAGCGTCAAAAATAAACTAGCCGACCGATTTTGAAAATTTTTTCACTGTTGGGGAGCTAAGCTATTTTAGATACATATAGATTACGTTATGTAAGGTCTGAAGTGTCAGTAGGACCTAAAAGTGTCAAAAATAAAATAACTGACCGATTTTGAAACCTTTTTACTATTACCGAGATAAACTATTTTAGATAGGTACAGGTTGTGTTATCTGAGATCCACAACTGTCCTGCGGATGCAAATGCGGCGTAGAATGCTACACAACGGGTTTTGAATATATATATATATATATATATATATATATATATATATATATATATATATATATATATATATATATATGTATATATATTACATAAAGTCCGCCTAGAATATACGGTCGAGCTGATTTTTTAATGAGGTCCACCGGGATCTTGCAGATCCGAAAACGCCAGTAATAAGCTATCGAAAAGATGCTAAAAAATTTCTCACTGCTAGAGAACTAAATTATTTTAGATGGATACAACTATGCTGCACAAAATTCGTTCGGGTTCTTGGGTCCCCAAAAATACCAAAACTAATTACCCAGCCGATTTTAAAAATTCTTTTACTCTTAGAAAGCTAAACTATTTTAAATAGGTACAGGTCTTAGATGAGATCCGCCAGTGCCCAAGATTTGGAAATTCGCTATGTTATGCAGATGCTGCGACAGGGGTATTTTAAAATTTAAATCAAAAAGTAATAATTTGAAGTTTTTCTAATGCAAATGGTTAAAATTCTAAAGTAAATAAATTTTGTTGACAAACGTTGCTACGCAATTTAAATATTTTATAGTCCATGCGTATAATAATAATATGGTTAATTTCTTCAAAGTATACTTGATTCATATAATATTATCATAATTATAGTATAAACAATGTTTTAAGAATTTTTTTTTAAATAATTCACTGTTGAGAGATTTATTTTGTGAAATTTCATTTTAAATATTGAAAATATTTAAAGTTTAAATTACTTTGTCTATTTCACGAATTAAAAATTATTTTCACTGAACATGTTTTCAGTCCTTTCGGCCATCCTCAGAGAAGAATGACGAAAATAAATGATGAGAATTTATATGTAAGAAAAAAATTTAGGAGGGGTGTAATATTATTGAATTGAGGGGTGTAATATTATTGAATTTTTTTTATTTTTATTTGATATTAAATTTATAACTTGAAATAATCTGAAATTGCAAAAAATAGTATATACTCCACGGGGCCTCTGGCAACAAACTTCACACTCGGGATTACTCGGGATCACACTTTAGCCCCTAACATTCTATTAGATGTTGATAATTATATACAAAAAATATTAATGTATTAAGTACTTGCTAGACTTACAGGTTTTATGGGTGTTTTTTTTTTTAGTAGGATACCTTTTTATAGGTATATGTGGTGAGTAGGGTTGCCACCATTTTTTAAGAAAATAGAGTAATTTTAAAATTTTGTGCAAAAAAACAAAGTACAATTAACTAAGAAAAAGTACGCGTTCCCACTTTTTTGGATTTTGTAGTACAAGAAAATCCTTATAAATTCGCATTTATCAGCTTACTCCCATTTGACCACTTTTAACGAGTCAGAGTCAGATCTTACGCAATTTAATAAACAGTGTCGTTTTGATTCTTTTAAACTCATTTAAGATATTTATTGTTAGTGATATTTGAATTACTTTGTTAACTAATAAATTAAATTCTGTAGACTGATGATTTTATGTATAAAAAAAATAATTCTAAGTAACGTCTGTATTAGACAAAAGTCTGAAAAACGGATGTAGAATCTCACTGTTATTAATTTTTATGTCTTGTAATCTTGAAAAATTATTTTTTGAACTAAAATAAATTAATAGGAGGAAATTCGCTATGTTATGCAGATGCTGCGACAGGGGTATTTTAAATCAACTTCATATTAAATCAAATGAAAATGTATGTAATCAAGTAAACGAAACTAATAGTTGCCTAGTTTTCATATTTTTAACTTTTTTCATTAATATATTAAAGAGTTTTTTTTTATAAATACTTTAAGAAGAATAATTATTATTGATTATGAATTTTGACAAAGTCGCAAATTTATTTTAGAATTACATGCTATTTAATTTTGTACTTTTAATTCTCAATGATAACTTGTACTTTCAAAACCTTTAATCTTTCAAAATGAAATAAAAAAATTCGATACCAACAAAAGCTTGCTTAGCATGTACCTATATGCTATTTTTTTTTTTTTAAATACATTCTAATGTCCAATTTTATTAATGTCGTATTAATAACTTAATGTAATATAACTAATATAGTAATATGTAATATCACGTAACATGTATCTCTGCATTATATATATGTATTTATATATGTATATTTCTATTCTATTATTGAAATACTATAACATATTTATACACAGAATATACATTTATATAATAGTTCCATCCCTGTCCTGTCTTTTAATTGTCTGTGTGTACTTCTAGTATACTGCAATAAAAAATGGTGTGTTTACGACACTCAACCTTTAGACCACCAACTGACATTTTCAACCGTGGGGCGCAAATGGGATATGCCCCACCCCACCAAACCCCCTGTTTTGTTTATTTAACAAATTCATAATTGATAAACAAAAAATATTTACAAGCTACACGATCGAGCTCTGGATAAGTTCATTTTTTGGAGCCATACAAAGTTTACCATATCGAAAATATGTACATGTTCAAAATCAATATGTGAACTAAAACAGTGGTACCTAAAATGTGGGTGCGTAACGTTTGTATTAGTTCTATTAGTTAATAAATGTTTAATATTTTCTCATTAATTTTATTTATTTATTTATTTTTTTGAAACAATGACACTCGTTAAATTAATATTATTTTTTATAGACTAAAATGTTATGTATAAATTAAAACGCCGTGAGCAGCGGGGCCCCATCACGGTAGTCGAATTTTCCCCTTCATCTTCGGTATTGAATGTTTACAAGCGAAATGTGATTGAAAGTCTACAACCGCATTGTCATTTTGTTGGTTTCAAAACTGGTGATGAGTGTTCGGCTGATCGAGGCTTTAAGAAAAGGTTTTAAGTATTTAAGGGCTGTATCTCAGTAAATTTCAATTTTGTGCCGAAAACAGGTAGCAGAAAAAAAACCAACACAATTCGTACGAGGGCATTCCTGCCCATGTTTATCCGCTAATTGCCTTTATGTTTTAGTTTTAAATATTAAAAAAGGACCTTAAATAGTAAACTGGAAGGCCTTTATAAAGATATTTTTTCTTTCAAAAAGAAAAAAAAAATAAAAAATAAAAAAAATAAAAAATTATTTCTTCGGTATTGAGTGTCTACAAGTGAAATATAATTGAAAGTCCACAAGCGATTTGTAATTTTGGTGGTTTCAAAACTGATAATGAGTGTCCGGTTGATCGGGGCTTTAAAAAAAGATTTTAAGTTTTTAAGGGCTGAATCTCAGTAAATTTCAATTTTGTGCCGATAAAAGTTAACAGGGAAAAAGCCAACACAATTCGTACGAGGGCATTTCTATTCATGCTTATCCGCCAATTGCCTTTGTGTTTTATTTTTAAATATTAAAAAAGGAACTTAAATAGTAAACTGGAAGGCTTTTATGAAGATATTTTTTCTTTCCAAAAAAATCAAAAATTTCTGTTTTATAAATAATAAAAATCCAAAATTCCTAAATAATAATTAAATAAATAAATAAACAGTGACTTTAATAACATTTTCAAATTACTTAATATGTATGTATTTCATTTGTTAAAAAATTGTATTCACTTTTTTTTAAATTTTTTAAAATTACTATTCGCCTACTTGTATTTACAATAAAAGTAATGCATTTAAAACACATTTAACAATAGCATTCAATTCCGATGTAAAAATGGGAGAAGTGGGGGGAAAAGTGATGCGGACTCCCTACAAGGTACTAGCTGGATACTAACTGAATACACGTACAAAATTTCAGCCCTCTAGGTTTCCTTATGGAGTCTCTAGACGTGTTAGAAAACAAGCAAAAAAATTAAGGAAATATTGGCGTAAAAATCGTGGGGGTAAGGGTTAAAAGTTGAAACCTCCAAAAAACAGTGTCTGGCTATTAGCTTAACCTGTACACCAAATTTCAGCCCTCTAGGTTTATTTGGGGAGATTTTGACCCGAACGAAACTGTTAAAAAACAAGAAAAATCATGTTCTTTTGGGTATAAAAATGGTGGGGGTAGGGGTTAAAAGTCGAGACCCCCAAAAGGCACCCCCTTGATACTAACTCAATCCGAATACAAAATTTCAGCCCTCTAGGTTTATTCGGGTGACCTGTGCGAGTGGTACAAACTTCGAAAACGTCGAAAATGCATGAAATTGTAGCTTAAAAATGAGGGGGGTGGGGGTAAAATATTAAAACCTCCAAAAAGCACAACCTAGGTACGAACTTTATCAACACACCAAATTTCAACCCTCTACGTTAATTCTGGGGGGCTGGGGGCCTGTTAGATCCAGCGAAAATCGTTTTTCCCCCCTCTACTCTTACCATATCATCCTAGGAAGCTGAATTTTGGATATGTTGTAGATAATTGACCGAAACATTATTTAAAACCGGTTTGAAAAAGTTTTATTGCTTTTCCGCCCCCCACCACCCCCTTAAAGGTCGGGTCAGAAAAAAAATTTGCCCAAAATTTGACCCCACTTTGATAGTATGAGGTGCCTCGAAAATGAGCCCCATTTACCAAATTTCATCTCTTAACTTCCATAGGGGGGCCCTACACAAATTAAAAGGTGGCGGGAAAATATATATATATATATATATATATATATATATATATATATATATATATATATATATATATATATCAGACATTTTTTTTTTCTACATATTCGTGTTCTACGGGTCCGAAAACGGATAGCGCCCCTACTCTCGCCTCTCGCAGCTCTTATCGTATCGACTGTATAAGTCTAATTTTTCGGAGAAAATTCGACTAAAAATATTTTATCAATGTAATTTATTCAGTTGATAATATGTTTTATTTCAAATCAATAATTTTTAATTTTTAATTGAATTATTACAAAAATTTATAATTAACTTAATAAATGTTTGTCTAGAGTTGGGATATTAGATAAAGTTGATATTTTTAATCGAGATTAGAATTGTATGGCGCGAGCCTTTTAACTTGTCAGTGCGCAGAAAACGAATTTAACACGTTCATCTAATAGTACATAATAAAAGAGGGAACGAGAGAGAACAATACAGTAATTGTTCTTTTTATAATACACGTGCGAGAAAGAAAGAAACATATTTCGTAACCTTTTTAAGAAAGAACGAAATATGTTTTTTATTCATTTCAGCATGTACTTCGAATATATAATTTGTGTACAGGATGTTTCATGTATTAAATATGAAATGCATTTTTAATACGAAATACATTTAATTTTTATAAAATATTTTGCACTAAAATGTATTGCAAACAATTTTCATATACATTTGTATTCTATACACATCGAAATCGCAAGTCGTAGTTATCAACCTGTATATTCTGAATTTGTATTTGAAAAGAGATAGCAATATAATTGTATTTCTATCTGATCCGGGTGTATTATAAAAAGAGTCTTTGCTGTATATTTGTTAAAAAGGTGTCTCTTTTTAATATGATTTAAACTTAGATATTTTTCAGATGTCTCTTACTTCTAATGTATTTTCAAATATATCTATCTGTATCATGCGCGAGTTACTGCCAAGTTAAAAGGCCCGAGCTATACGGGTAGATAGAAAGTAGCGGAAGCATTGTTACCACTTTTGAAGTATGAAAACTCCCTCCAAAATGTTTGGGTTTTAGAGTTTTCTGAACAATTTTGATTTCTTGTCTATCTGTTGGCCCATCCGGCATAATTCCGGAACTATTCAGTTGTTTTTAATGACAATTTGATGGCCTCTTACAAATTTCATCGCAATCCGCGTAATGGTAACCATAGAACGTCAATATGATAAGACACAAAATTTAAGATACGATGCAGTTTAAGCACAAAATCACTTTAAAAATTTACTAAAAGTCTGTTACGAGTACGCCCCATTGGCAGCGTGTTTATTTTAAATTTACTTTTAACTATGGTATCGATTCATGGCAGTGAATCAGTTCGTCAAGCCCCATCGCAATTTTTTACTACATTTAATTACATCTGATCAAATTGAAATTCGTTCGATGATTTTATAATCAAAAGGGCACTAAAATTTGAATATTTCCTATATTGGATTATTTATTTAATAGAATCATGTTTATGAATTTTAATTTTTGTTATAATATGTACATCATATATTTTTTTTAGAAAATAAAATAATAATAATTTTTGATATTTACTTTTTAAATTTTAAAACACGTTTACAACAAAATTAATAATTAGATTTATTTTCTCGAATGCAACGTCACCCAAATCAACACTATGGGTCTATTAAGTAAAGAGAAGTATGTATTTACTTTTACTTCCTAGTTTTTACTTAAATATACCTGAGTGATTACCTAAAAAAGTTTACTCTAAAAAGGGTAAACTCTATTTTTAAGTAATCAGTTATGTTTTTATTTAAGGGGGACCACTAGTGTGACATTTTGAAAAAATTGGAAAATTTTTTTTGTATGTTTCGACAGTCTATACCTTTAAAAATAACATTTAAAATTTCAACGGCATATCTCAAATAGTTTTTGAGTTACAGCCATCCGAAGAGCGGATTCTGATTTTCATTATTAACTTTGAGGTACTGAGAAATGTATGAAGGTTGATAGTTCGGGAGTTTCTGGACGTGGCTGCCAGTGACATGTTGTGGAGCAGCTAGACCCTGGCACATTTAAACGACTCATCTAGTTTTACTATGACCGTTATAGTGAGTACACCGTAAATAATTTTAGTAAAAATTCTCAGTGTTAAAAGTAAATGGTAATGTAAAGAAAAACTACATTTTTCAAATTTGCTGCAGTTATAACTCGAAGACAAATCATCCGATCGATTTGATTCTTATTGCAGCTTCTTTTATATATGTTTCTTCGTGCCATGAACCTCCAGTTTTCCGATCGAATAAAAAATGTAATTTTTGCAGGCCAAAAATCATCAAATTTTCAACTTTTTTCAATTGAGGTTCATGGCACGGGCCATACTTTTTCTAGTTTAATAGGCTTTTTAGCTTTTTTTGATTTCAGGCACTGTAAAGGTCGCTATCACTACAGCAGTGGGGGAACTTTTTTTTTAGAGCTTTGGGAGATCGCGAATAACTCACTGAATTTTCAATTTTTTGATACAAAAATTTTATTATGAATTTATTATATATCAACGAATATATCCTGAAAATATTAAAACATTCCATATACAGTAGTTTTCTGGCGGTTACACTAGTGGTCCCCCTTAAGTAAAAACTTAAAAAATAGGAGGTAAAAGTAAATACTTCCTTTTATTCAATAAACCCTATGTGTAGACCAAAATCTCTTCGGCCAATTACTAGGTATCGAAATAAATTCCCGAATAAAAATTCATATTTTTTTTTATTATAGATTTTTTTTACTTTTATTATTATTTTTGTTACAAATTTCTCCAAAAATATAATTTTTATGTTCATTATTTGTGCTATTACCTATAATATTATAATGTGGTGTTAGTGGGGGTATTACACGACAAGCACAGGACCATCAAAAATAAATATTCGGGTGCCTAAACTATTCCACTTTTAGCCGAAAACAAATAGTTCATTTCAATAGAAACGCAACTGCAGAAAGTTATTTGTAAAAATCCCCATTTTTTAAAAGTTAAAATTTTTTGAGTAAAAAAATACCCCTGTCGCAGCATCCTGCATAACATAGCGAATTTCCATTTACAAAAGTACATTTTTCTCGGAAACTAGTTGATATAGAGTAACTGTAAATAAAAGAACCTTCTTTATGTGATTTTTCCGCCTCATTCCGCCAATTTTTTTTCGTGAAATAAAATTTTTCGTGAAAAAAATTTATAATTAATTTTTTATTTACAATTACTCTATATCAACTAGTTTCCGAGAAAAACGTAGTACTTTTGTAAATGGAAATTCGCTATGTTATGCAGGATGCTGCGACAGGGGTATTTATGTAATCTTTTCTCCTCTTTTAAATGGTGTAAAAAAATTTCACAAAAATTCTTGAATAAGTGGAAATTTTGGCAAAAAAACAATTTTTTTCAAGAACAAAAACCATGTTCCTGGCATCGGACATGTAGAGTTATCGTGCGGACACACATATATATATATATATATATATATATATATATATATATATATATATATATATATATATATATATATATATATATATATATATTTTTTTTAGTGAATATTATTTTCGGTTTCTAGGGACCTCAAAACATATTTCTGCCATAGTCCCGGACTAAAGTCACGTCATGGCAGTGCCTGTAATAACTGAATTCCATTCTGGAAGTTCGCTAATAATAAATTCAGTTTATATAAATTATAGAACAATAAGGTTCAGTTAGGTTAGAAAAAATTTTGTTGGGTTCGGTTACGTTACAAAAAATTTCCTTAGGTACGGTTAGGTTTGAGACCAAATTTTCTTAGGTTCGGTTAGGTTAGATCAAGTTACGTTAGGTTCAGTTAGATTAGAAAAAATTTTCGTTCACATTACTCCACCCACCGCCGGAGGTTTCTAGAACCGCCCCGGTAGTGGATTTTCTTATTTTCTTATTTTCTCAAAAACTAGCTAAATAATAGTTCAAAAACCTTTTTTATGTGATTTTTTTTCCCTCTTTGCAATGGTGTATAAAAATGTGGCAAAAACTTTTAAATTATAGCAAATTTTGGCAAAAAACTAATTTTTTGCAAGAACAAAAACCAAAAAACCATGTTCCTGGCATCCGACGTGTCTGGCTAAAGAACTCATCCAAGATTTTTGGATTTCCAACGTTCTCACCAAATTTGGTAAGCCTAGGACATTTCGTTCGAGAGTTATCGTGCTGATACATAAATACATACACATATACATATATATATATATATATATATATATATATATATATATATATATATAAATTTTAGTGAATATTATTTTTGGTTTCTAGAGACCTCAAAACAAATTTCTGCGATATTCCCGGGCTCAAGTCGTGTCATGAGACCTACTGGAATAGCTGAATTTCTGGAAATTCGCTAAAAAAGGTGAGCGTAGATGTCAAAGTTTCAGGTAATCCTCCAAAACGAAGAAAAATTTCTTCCCAAAAATACACTTGACGAACAAAAAAAAAACCAAACTGTAACTTGAATTACTTATTAAATTTATTTAAGTTAGTTTTAATTTAAGAAATGCTGGACTTCCGGGTGACATTAAGCCAATTGCGGGAAAAATTTCAATGCGGGATAACAACTGCTTTTGCGGGACTGTCCTGCAATTCAGGAATCCAGTAGGGCGGTTGGCTGCCTTATAAGAGATAATAGATAACGAAAGTGTTATCTCGATAAGCATAATACTGATACTTCTTTGCCGATAGTAACTAATTTTTAAATTATTTACAAAAAAATTTATCAAAATAATAAATGCGGAGAGTTAACTTAAATGATATCATCAAGGATTTTTGGTGATGTATTATTAGGTAAGGAATTTTTGGGAAAAAAATCACCAGTTTTTATTCTGAAAATTTTTTTTTGTAATATTGATCTATTATTTAAGACCTGATTAAGAGATAACCTTAAGTCTCGAAACTTACGTAGCTAGAAATAAATAAAACCCGTAGTAAAATCTGGTGATTTTTGTTTTCCAAAAATTCCTTACCTTAAATGATATTGGAACATTTCAAAAAAAAAATTTTATACACACAATTTTTATCAAACTGTTTTAAATATTTTCACCAATATACACTATCAGTCACTATTGTATAATTTTTATTCGTATCGAAATAAAACACTGGTTTTGTTCTATCTATAAACACAGCTGAATAAATAATATGAATACAACTTATTAGACGTTACCCACTGGTAGCCTTTTGTTCTACCGACTAACTTCATGCCGTTAATTTTGATGTTACTGTGTTATTTTTTCATAACGCCCCCAAAAAAAGTACTTTAAATAAAATTTTACAGTTGTTCCCTTATTAAACTCAGTGACCGTGAATGTAAGATAAAAATAAAAAAAGGTTTTTATTTTAAATTACATGCTTCGTGAAACGGTAAAAAATATTTTTTATTGTCTTTATGTAAAAAAAAAAAACTACAGCAAAAAAAGTTGACTGGTTTTATATTGTTTTGTTTTGTTTTTTTACCAGTATTTTTACTTTTATTTTTGATTCTCTAAACTTATGCGGCTTTCGATCAACAAAACATTACCTATTTGCAAAAATTTAGGTCAAAGTCGATTTATGTATGTGATACAGGATGCTTATACATATAAGATAATTCTTCTTGAACACCTTGTAGCTACATAGTACAACTGATTTAATCTAAATCCTCACCATAAATCCCCGGATAGATAAAAATCTTATCCGTTTTAAATAAGATTTCCACTCTTCCGAATGGAGAATAGATGCACATCGCAACACGCCGCGCTGTCAATAGAACGTCGAAAATATCGTCATTAGTTAAGTCAATAACAATTTGTATGAAAATTTGAGCGTCTTTTATGTATATGTCGTCGCAAACACCATTCATGGAAACTAACTTTGAAATTTTTTGATGTTTTTCTTTTAAAAGTGTATGTTCAATTAAAACTTTATATTAACTTTGTGTGAGTGATTCCAGACGGAACTGAATTGTACGTGAGGACCACGCCCTAAATCAAGGTTCCTATATTAAGAATATTTAAGTATATTTTTTACGATTTATGATAAAAAAAAATGCTGACAACGCAATTGTAAGATTTCTCGTCCCGTTTTTATTTTTTGAAACTTGCTGAAGGGACAAGGTTGGAGTTAGTAATTGATATTGGATTGATATGCAAGCATTTATAAATATTAACCAAAAAAATCCTAATGAAAAAGACTATTCCGTTCAAAGATTATCAAAATTCAAAATTTATTTTGCGATTATATGGGTAGCTGGGTTCATCTTTAAGGAAAGTCATCGGAAACAAAGTGGTTGCAAATTGAAATTTCTACAAATTATATTTTATATTTTTCGAAATTTTGCCCCGATCTCTCCCAGTAAATCGACTGCCGCTAAGAAATATGCTACAACTCCTACCTTACTACAGGATTTCAAAAATTTTTCATTTCTAATAATAACGGTCTTCAGCGGTCCCTGGTGACGTAACTTATAACTAATGCCCTTAAAGTAATTGCAACCTTTTTTATGCCTTCCTTCTAAGTTTCATCGATTTTCAAACAAAACAAAAATACCAAAATTTCCCACATGATCCCACACGGGGGATCATTGAGGGATTCTGAAATTTTTTCCTCAGAATCCCCCTAAAAATACTGTGTAAATATTTTTTCTCGAATTTTCTTTACATCTTTTTGAAATCAAATCAATAGTGGATTTTGAACTGTTGAGATTACATTTTTATATCACTGTAACATGGAATCACCCACTCAATAGCACTTTTATATGTAATACTTGTAGATAAATTTAAAACGTAGTGAAGTTAAAAAGTAAGTGAAGCCAATGAAAGACCAAAAATAAAATCAAATAGTAGACGACGACACATAGCGGTGAAACTTACAACTAAATTATGCTCATGAACTTCTTGTTGATGGTGTCACGTATTCTCGAATATAAATGTGTTACTTCTTCGAGCTTTCTAACTCGAGTTGTCTTCTTCCATTATTATAATAATGTTAATCATTGAAGATTCATCTGGCTTTTTTTGCCCGTGCTCCAGTAAGTAAGTAAATGTAACAAAGATTTTCAACATTTTCGAGAAAAAGAATATTAAATGATCGTCAAAAATTTTGGAAAATGTGGAGACTGTCTCTCTTAATCAAAAAGAGACTGATAATGATTCTGAAAAGAACATTTTAAAACTTGAAGTGTCAACTAATTGAAATAATATAACATGAAGTATACTGTAAACAAATTAAACAAATGCGGTATAAGTAGTTTATTAGCGAATTTCCATACTGGAAATTCAGCTATTAGAGCGGTTCTCATGGTAAAACTTGAGCCCGAGACTATGACAGAAATTTGTTTTGAGGCCACGGGAAACCGAAAATGACCTTCACTAAAATTTGTATATACCTATATACATATATATGTATATATGTATTTATGTGTCTGTGCGATAACTCTCGAACGAAACACCCAATTTTTACGAAATTTGGTGAAATGATCAAAAGTCCCAAACCCTTGGATAAGTTCGTCAGCCATGTATGTCCGATTTTTAGAAACCAAAATTTTTGCCATTTTTCGTCATTTTTGGTGGTTTCTAGCAAATTTTTTTATTTATTTTTTTTTTTTCACATCATCGAAAAGAGCGTAAAAGACTACGAACAGATAAACTTTTGAAACATTGTTGTTCTAAGCGAATTTGTTTTGCTGAATCTCTTTACGATAAATGCTTCATCGTTTTTGTCATTACAAAAACAATTTCATTTCTCAAATTAAAAATTAACTAACTTTTCAAGAACGCGTCATCATCGATTTTAAAAATTTGTTCACTATTGGAGAACTGAACGTCCAAAATTTTGAAAGGTAAAATTCTACCAGTTGGGAATTTTCGGTAACCGCAAACCATAAAACGACAAAAACCGATTGCATGCGTCAGTTTTATATTAAGATAACTTAATCGACAAAATAACAAACAAAAAACTTATTTAAGGGGAAAAAATCGTTCGTTACGTGTATTATACACGAGGGTTAATTCCGCTAAGAGATTAAGGGTCACCGTCCCTCACGGGGGTGAGTTTGGGGAGGGATGGGGTTTCATTCATGTTTACGAACAATGAAATGTCCTCCTCTAATAGTGTCGTTGTCTCATCGTAAAATAAACTTAGCGTGTACGAATGCGAAGTCTCCAGTGAGTGAATATGAGCTTCGTCTATTGTTATTGTTTTTGCTTTTTTTGAGCCAGAAAAGCTATCGTGGAACATCTTATGTTTAGCTACTTGCGTCTGTGTGTGTGTCTATTTTTGCGCAGTTATTAAACATATATGTATGGTATATAGATGAATTTAATAATGCATTAAAACAATGTGTCGATTTTCGTGGGTCTTCTAGGTAAAATTTTTTATCTACGCGACATCCTATTTTTATGAAATTTGGTGAGTGTTGAAAATCGAAAAATATTGGTGTGTGAATTCTTCAGGCAGACACGTCCAGTGCCAGAAACCTTTAGAAAAAAAATGTTTTTTGTAAAAATTTGCCCAAGTTTAAAAAAGTGTGTCAGTTTTAGTGGGCCTTCTCTGTAAATATTTTTATCTACGACGTTCAATTTTTATGAAAATTTGGTGAAAATGTTGACAGTCCAAAAATCTTGGGTGAATTCTTCAGCCAGACACTTACGATACCAGGAACCTCAAAAAAATGTGTTTTTTGTAAAAAAATTTCCAAAGTTTAAAAAAGTTTTTCTATTTTTTTTTACACCATGATTCGAATCATTATCCTAGGCAAACGGATTTTCGCGAAAAAGTAATTTTTTCGAACGGAAATTCACTATGTTATGTGGAATGCTGCGACAGGGGTATTTTGTTTTTTTAGGTTATTACAAATGGAAGTATACGGGTCCAGGGCCAGCGAGAAAAATTACGGGTCCCCAGGCACAACAAACAATTCTCGTACATTTTCGCTCCAAAAATACAATTGGTGAGCAAAAAAAAAGTCTTCTTACTTTGTCCGAGCCCCTAATCGAGGCTGCGGGCCCCCTTTTTAGATCCGAATCCCCCGGGCAATTGCCTACCCTCTCGCCGGCCCTGTATGCTGTCCACCACCCATTCATGTTTTTGTTTTTTTTTAAAAAGTCCATTTTGACTCCAAAAAAACATAAACAAAGCATTGTAAAACTGAGTGAGAAGAATTTTTTCACACAATCTAAGTTGCAGATAGAAACAGACTCAGATGCAGACTGAGAAGATTGTATTCTATTTTGATACGAAATCCTGAAATTGGCTGAAAATTCTACGCGTCACATAGGAATACCAGCTTTAAAAACTCAAGGAGCCCAATCCCCCCAACGAATCAACTAATTTTTATATAATAAACAAATACCTCGCAAAATACCACACGGAGAGAAAAATCCTATAATTTTTGTAGAGAAAATTTCAGAAAAATTACCATGCTCCCCTATAATCCGTGCGCGATCGACGACCAAAATAAAAAATATGTGCTAGCATGGTAAAATTTAATGTGGTGCTAACACAACTTCTATCACACTCTTATGCATGTATATTATAGTTTAATTCTTGTTGTCGTACTCTTTCATTTGCGCATCTAACTCGCGACCTTATGTTGGTTGCACTGTACCTGTAAAAACATGTATACAAAAATTATTGTCAACAATATAATTCTAATACATATACTAAAGATAGGTAAATAACAAAAAGATGAATTAAACGATGACATCATCCTAAGAGAGTGTAAAAGCAACTGACTACTAGCTGCATCAAGGTGCCTGGTGCGAGCTGTCTGACAAAGTTTCTTCCACAGTCCACACCTATGGTTCGCATGTAACCCATGTAACTCGCTGATTGAGGTACATTTCATTACAGCGATCCCAACACAACCAACCTTCTTTCTGTTTTTTTTCTTTCTATTATTAGCATGTTAGGTAATTTTTTTAATAAACACAATTAAAAATTATTTTTTTGTCGGTAATGGAACTTTTTACTGTGCTGTTTTACAAATTTTACGGAGATAATATTACGAAAAGAACATTCCATCCTTTAAATTTTTTATGATTAATTATAATCTTTATATTTTTACCTTACAGAATTTAATATGTTCGCCTTTTACACGTCGATTGTAGTGCTGAGCACAGTAATTTTTATAGGAATTTTCTCTCTATGCACTTTTATTTTTGAAACTGTTTCAAAAATAAAAGTGGTATTTTGCGAGGTATTTGTTTATTATATAAAAATATAGAATACTATAAAGTAACGCTCAAATCTATTAATTTGAACTAATTTTTCTTGCTAATAAATACCAAGTCTTGAAAAATCATTTATTGTCACGACTATTTTTCCAAGAGAAAACCTGTTTTTTTAGTAAAATTTGAAAGAATACTAACTGCTGTTAACCCCTGTCGGTTTTATCAGAATGAAATGTACACCCTGTATCATAATATTGATAAATTTACTGTAACCATGTTATATATCAGTCTCAGTGTCTGCTTGTCCGCCGTGTAGATAGACTGTCTCCTGTATTACCCTTAAATATACGTGTATATGCGACTATAACTATATAATATTGTAGCCTAAAAAAAAACATTTCTGGCTTATATGCTGGGGAGTTTCTATGACGACACACACAATATCCACTACAAGCGCAACACAATAGCACACACTAAACTACACTCCCGCCATTTACACCAACACATATTTGATCGGGGAAGGGAGGTGTAGATGAGACGGTATCATCTACTTACTTTCTACTTACTTCTACTTACTTATACCGTTCAAATTGAGTAGATTGAGTGGAGAGTAGGGGGCTCGACCGGGATAGATAGACAGACGCATTCATTCATTCGATGCTTCGTTATTATTAGGAGAACATGTATGTGAATGCGATATATGCGATGAATTTATGTCGTTGTGTGTTGTTAATATTGTTTTTACTGTACACGTGTGGACAAATTTTAAAGGAAGTGTCTAGAAAAGCTTGATATTAAGGAGGCATGCTTTTAATCTTGTATTTCAGTTATTGAACGAATTTTCTAATAACTTAGAAAATATGTGTAAATAAAAAAATCATCGGACTTCACTTCCGTTTTTCCTATTTTATCAGTATACGAAGTAAAGTTTGTGAGTTTATTAGTGTATTCGTTTATTAGGCTGAGCTAATCTCGATTTCAAAATTTCCATTGAGATTCAAATTAAACGGTCAAAAACGTCCCAAAATAAACAATTGGATTGATCAAGATCCCGTAAAAAACGGACTTAAGGTAGAAATGGTCCCTTAGAAGAAGTTTGGGGTCTTAAAAACGCTCAAAATAATGCCTGTCCGGGACTTGGTCTTTGCTCAGATGTTATTGAGATCCCGAAAAACATAAACCTAAGTGAAAAATTGTCCTTCAGGACTAATGATGAGCAAAATTAGTCTTGCTCTTGCAGTCTTGTCTTGGTCTTGCATTTTTTGCAAGACCAAGACCAAGATCAAGACTATGTATACCAAGAGCAAGACCAAGACCAAGACTATAAGTATGGCTGCAAGACCAATACCAAGACTCAAGAGAACAAGACCAAGACAAAAGCAGGAAAAAAGCAAGACTCTTGCTAAACTATTTAAATAATTTGAAAGTATAATTAATACCGTAAAGAGAGAAAATTCTGATTTTAGAAGGAAAAAATTCGCTAATAAAAATGCCAGAAAGTGCAACATTTTTAGCAAGACCAAAACCATGACTGCATTTTGCAAGACCAAGACTCAAACTGCTCTAGCAAGACCAAGACCAAGATTCTTAATGCAAGAACAAGACCAAGACTGCCAAGTCTTGGTCTTGGTCTTGCATTTGCTCATCACTATTCAGGACCCTAGAACACCAATACTAGTCTTAAAATATTTACAGAATTCCAAGAGTATTTACAGAAAGTTGTAGCTATTTATCAATATGTCTTCTTTAGAATCATTTGGCTAGTGAAGGAAAGCCACTGTAAAGAAGTAATTTTGTTCAGAATTCCAAGACACCTGACTGAAAAAGTAATTTGGCCTATTTCTTGTCCAAATTTTGTTCAAATGTTATTAAAATATAACTTAAATTGTTCTCCCAAAAATTTAAGTACTTATATAACTTTCAGTCAACAGAAATGCCTTGAGATGTGAAAATTAAAAATGCTATAGGTCAAAAATGTAACCATCAGGGCCCTGGGATCCCAAAATTGGATTTTCATTTTGTAATTAAACAATATTTTTTAAAAGTGTTACTTCGAAACCAATTCATTATAGTTTTCAACCATCTTTTTAGAGAGACCACGCTGATATTCATCTGCAATCGTGAAAGAAGGTAGTAGAAAAAGTTTCATAAACCTTACCGGTCATAAAAATTGAACTTCAAATATCAGTGGTAACACGTTCGGCCACTTTTTTGAGGCTTACGTCCAAACTAATTATTCGGCAACAGTTTTGCACAATTTTAAAAATAATAAACTTCTACAAAACTATTCATAAAAATTTACCCACACGTGTACGTATCGTGTAGACAATAATAGATCGTTTTCGATTGGTATTAAATTCGCAACTTGATAATATCAAATTTAATATGAATTTATCGTCATCCTACAATTTTTATGGATTTTCTTCCCTACCCCACCGCTTTTGACACCTTTCATACCGAACTTATAATGTGCAAATTGTTGTTATCTGTCAAATATAATTTATTGTCAATTATAGATCCTATATGAGGAGTCGGTGATAAAAACGATGAAGGTCAATTTTTTGAAAATTTTCGGTTATTCTATTTTCTTATGTAACTTACGCCATATTTTTATATGTACTAATAAGTGAAGAATAAAACGAAGAGCTTGTTGAGTAATCGAGCCCAAAAGAAATGACTAAGCGGAAAAAATGATGAAGGTTACAGTCGCTTTAGCTGAAAGAACTATGAGGGTTTATTATTGTCTCATTGTCAATTTCCTTGTATTATGAAAATAAATTTATTTATTTATGAAAATAAGTAAGAATATGGTTTAGCGTCCAATTTTAGAACAAATATTCTATAACAGGCACCACCCGCATCATTATTTATATATTTTTATTTATTTCACGACTTTTTTAATTAGGTATACATTTTATGATGTGAGTGATGTATAAGGAAATTGGTGGTGGGCTAGGATTTGGAAGGTGGTCGTTTAAAACCGTCTTCTTAAGGAACTATACCAATATTCATCTGGAAGGGAGAATGCAGAAAACTTTCATACGATAATATTGATATTTGAATAATCTATACATATAATAAAATTGTAACGAGTCCATTTCTGTACATGGAATATTTTTAGAAAATTATACTGGTACTGTAAATAGTTATCGATATAGATACAAAAACAGCGATTTTTAGAATTTCTGTCGGTCTATTTGTCTGTCTGTTCACGCATCACGCAAAAACTATTGGACGGATTTTAACGAAATTTGGTGTGATGATAACTTGTTACCTGGGTCAACATCTAAAATACTTTTTACTCCGGGAAAATTTCTCCTTCCCACGGGAAAATGGAAAAACCATTTTGAGCATGTGCACACATTAGGCAAAAACTATTGGACGGATTTTAATAAAATTTGGTGTCGTGATAACTTATTACCTAGGGCAACATTTAAGATACTTTTTACTCCCGAAAAATGCCTCATTCCCACGGGAAAATAGAAAAAACATTTTGTGCATGTGGACGTATTACGCAAAAGCTATTGGACGGATTTTGATGAAATTTGGTGTAGTGATAACCTATTACTTGAGTCAACATTTAAGATACTTTTTTCTCTGGGAAAGTTCCTCATTCCCACGAGAAAATAGAAAAACCATTTTGAGCATGTGCATGCATTACACAAAAAGGATTATTCTTTGCAAGTTCTGTATAATTATTACACTTACGTACTTCTCATTGAGTTTATAACAATGCTTTGCGCGAACGACGTCGCGGGTACGGCTAGTTGTCAATAATATTGTGTGTACGCAAGGTACGTAACCTTTAATATTTTTCCTGTAATTTGGTCAGTTCAAACTGTATATATATTTTTTTGGAAACACCCTGTGGATCATAAGAAAACAGATAAAAAAAAAAAAACAAAACATTTTGTTTGTTATATGATAAACGTTTGTCATCATTTTTAAGATCGTTAATCGCATTTTTAAGTTTCATGGGCCGTATTTCTAGGGTTTGCCGGCCGTAGTTTAAGAATCCCTGCTATATTTATGCAATCGTCATTTTTATCGTGAGCTATTCAATAAAATAATCTTGTTGAATCAACGGTGTGTACATAATTTTTCCTATAAATCTTTGTACCATTCATAATTTTTTCAGCTTTTAGCAAAAATTGTGTAAATATGTAGTCAGATTATTTTTATCAGTCTTATTAAAGAAAACTAGTAAATAATGAGTCACATAATATAATATTGATGCACGAATATATCAATATAAGAATTACTGATTTATCACCATTACCAATGTCAAAAAATGGTTTTAAAATTTAAAATTCGATTTACTCAGTTTCCATAAAAACTCACCTTCATCGTTTTTAGCACCGACTCCTCATATTGTATTTGAAAATAGCGGCAAGGGAATGATTCACAACAAAAATAACTCAATTCCAATTATTTGTGAAAAAAATATGTGATCAGTCGGTCAATAACAATGGAACAAACAATGATACATTTCAAAAAATACAGTAAAAGTTTTCAATAATGTCACTCTCAGTAATGCCCCGTTCCCCACCTCATTTCACCGTACCTCTTTTGTTTCAAACGAAATTTTCAAAACACTTCATAAATCACAAATAAATCGACAATAAAAGTCAAACAGTTTCTCCCCCAATCGGATTTTGAATCGCTCCATCTAAATAACGCCACTCACTCTCAATAATGTAGTGCGAAGCTGGGTAGTAGAGGTATACCTATAGCTTTTCCCAGAATTTTATTTCCCTCTACTGAACAAATGGGGCATTATTGAGAGCTTCTGCTGCACAGAAGATCAGAAACAATATTTCTATTTCTCTTTACCTACTGTGACGTCGACATCGCTACCTACCAAGCGATTTTGATAAATACACATCAAGTATCTACACAAACATGCGAATGTGTTTGTGCAATATGGTGTACTCGTATGTATGACTACGCACCTTGCATATATATAGTATATATAGTTATGGTCGACCTATGTGACGAACAACCGACAATTAAAAATAAATCTATTTATTTTAAGAAAGATTACCCTTTATTTTGAGAATTTTTTTGTTCAATAGAATTTTTACACTTAAATACGAAGACACTTCATATTTTTTTTCTGTTTAAATTTCACGAGTTGATTAAAAAAAAAAAAACGATGACACTAAGAACGATGTGACCCTTATGACGAACAGTAACAGACTAAATCAGAAGCAGTGTAAATTGCAGCTCGTTGCAACTTACGAACGACAGATTTTTATATGTATACTTAATCTGTAAACATTTTTCAAATTTTCCGAATTCAAATACAGTGTAAAATAAAATTTCGTAGAACAGGAAATGATTGACTGACGGACGTCTTCGGACGGACGTACCGTCGTACTGATTACAGCACAATTGATTTTCGTGTTTTCTTTTGAAATGAAATGAACATTTATACGGGGAAAATTTAATAAAGAAGTTAGAAGAAATATCAATCATAAATATTTCAATACTTTTAATAATTTATTCCCGACTTGTAAATGGTGAACACGGGAAACTCATTGATAAATATGATTGGTTAAATTAAATTTAAAATTGATGTACAAGGTGTTCCAGACGTAACCCTTTATTATTGTATACGATTAAGAAGTTTGAAATCCTTTTAAATTAAAGCTATAGCCTAGTCGGCCAACTTTTGACTACTCTTGGATTATTTTTCAATCCCTTTGATATTTTGAAAAAATCCCCAAAAAAAATTCGTTTCAGAAATTTTTTTAATTATTTCCCATTTACGAAATGTCAAACTTTCGGGACGCACTAGAATCATTCCGGGGCCAATTTAACAAAAATTTTCCAGATCTGTACTTTTTATTCGGACCAGAGAATACGGACCATCCTACTGGGGCCAGAGAAGTGAACTTAAGCTTAAAATAATTTTATATATGGAGAATTAGAGGGAACAAAATTTTTGCACATTTTAGTCAAATCGATCTTGGAGTTTGATCATTACTTTTAACTTTTGGCACAAATCGATGAAACATTTAAGTGAAAGGTGTAACAAAGGGTCCCAATTATGGGTGAAATTTTTGTTAGAAATCACTTGGCCTAGAAATTTTTGTCAGAAATCACTTCTCTAGACATTTATTTAATTCATTACCAATAATACGAGCCTAAGGTAACGGGCCTAGTTTCTGACCTTTTAAGAGTGACGGCTGAGGTTAAACGATAGTAATAAATATAAGTTTAAACTTAAGGTAGTTGGTCGATGAAACGATTTTTTCAAAGGATTTTAACGAAACTTCTCTAGATATTTATTTACTCCAATACCAATAATACGAGTCCTTACCGAAAAAAAATTGACCACCCCAATTTTGAGAAAAACGACTTCAAAGTTTTATAATTTTAACATGGGCTCTTATGGGAAAATTCAATTTTTTTTGAATAAAATGAAAACGTGTCAAAGGAATTTGATAAAATTTTAATATGTTATTTAAAATAAAGTTACAAACCATATTTAATAAGAAATAAAAATTATTGACCACGCCGTTTTTGAAATATAATTTAAAAACATCATTTTGCAATGTTTTTACCACGCTTTTTCAACAATATTTTTAAATTGCTACTACATAAGCGCTCGGAAATTAAAAAAAGCAAGTGGTATACAAATATAATCACTGAAGAATATTAATACATTATTTAATTTTTGATAAAAGAATAATTTTTTTTTGAGATATACTTTTGTACCTGACTATCTCAGAGCAACTACGTTAAGAGACAATTAATAATTTTATCAACTAGTTTATGGCTTTCAAAATAAAGTCATACAAGTAAAATAATTATTTGAATTGAATTAATAATTTAAATTAATGTTTTAAAAATTGACAAAAAGGACCCAGTTTCTGACCTTCAAAATTTCTCATGTGACAGTTTTTGACCCCGACAGTGGCCTAGTTTCTGATCCTTAAATTTAAAAATACAGTTTTTTAAAATTTAATTTATAAATAATTTTTTATTGATAAAAATGAATGTTTAATGTTATATACGTTATGAAAAATAACAAAAACTAATCGAAGATAACTATAAATAACAAAATAACTAACAAAAACTGGTTAGAATTTAATTGGGCCATACCACTTTAGAAGTGAGCCTAGTAATTGACCCTCATATTTCAATAATAAAAATCATTCTAAGGTATTTTATAAATATTTTAAAATAAATTTTAAACAAATATTAACCTGCTCATATATTTTTAATTAAGTTTTCATACTTACATGATGAATATTGCACAGATCAAAATGAGTACTTTGTAACATAAACTGTTAGGAAACTACCAAAAAAATAGTTTTTACACACATTTTAAACTTAAAAATTTTTTTTTATTTTGTTAATATATTCTAAACTTTTTAAATTGCTGTTCATTAGACACATAATAGATTACTTTAAATTAAGAATTTATTTTTTTTCTTATTTAAAATATAGTTTTTTTATTAATTTATAACAAAGTTGAAAAGTTCAGAAACTGGGCCAGGGTCAATTACCGGGTCTTTTACCTTATACCGAAAAAAAAATTTACCACCCTAATTTTGAGAAAAACGGTTTCAAAGTTATGTAATTTTAACACGGGCTCTTATGGGAAAACTCTGTATATTTATTTATTTATTTATTTATTTATTTATTATTTTTTTTTTTTTTTTGAATAAAATGAAAACGTCTCAAAAATATTTGATAAAAATTTATATGTTGTAAAATACAAAGTTACAAACCATATTTAATAAGAAATAAAAATTATTGACCGCGCCGTTTTTAAAATATAATTTATAAACATCATTTTACAACGCTTTTTCAACAATGCATTTATATTGCTACAACATTGGCGCGCGAAAATTAAAAAAAATAAGTGGTATACAAATATAATAACTGAAGAATATTAATACATTATTTAATTTTTGATAAAAATTTTTTTTGAGATATAGGTACCTACTTTTGTACCTGACTATCTCGCACCAAATACCTTAAGAAAATTAACTTATTTCTGTTTTTTTCTTCAATGATTCTTATTTTTCTTATCATAACTGAAATATTTTTGAAAAGCAAGTCGTTGCCATACTTCTTAATCAATCGGCAGTCGATTTGCTCCTAAAATTGCAAAATAAATTTTTTTCTACTCCTACTATTAAAAGTAACATTTTGCGCATGGCTAACTATATGTAAAAATTAACAATTGCCCACACAATGCGGAAAAGAAGGAAAAGAGCGTGCGAAATAATTTCCCACGCCTTAATATAATAAAAAAGTAGGCTGTTCCGGTAGTTTAATATATAATATATAGAAATAATACTAAAAATATACATAAATGTATGTTGATTATTTATTATTGTTTCCATAGTTTCAAAGTATACTTTTGCAAAAATTTGAACATCTTATCATTGACATTATAAATTTAAAAAATTTTTACTACTTATTGAAATTTTATTTTAATTATTTATGTTAAATTTTACGAAAAAAATGTGCTCGTAGAAAAAGTATAGTGTAAAATACGTGGGAAAAGCTTACTTCCCACTCATACGAATTGTTGCAATCGCCCTGCGGGCTCGCGCAACAAACTCATATTCGTGAGAAATAAGCCTCTTTTCCCACTTATTGTACAATATACTATTGATTTTCTTTTAATCTTCGAACAGAATGATCTTTTTTATTGAGTTTTTTTTCTCGCTATTATTCATAAATGTTTATTATATACCAGTTCCTTATCGGTTACTGATCCCAACCTTTCCCCGTCAGAAAATTTTAAACAATTAAAACCGGACGGAAAATTCTTAGGTAAAATACAGTTGTCAACTATTTTTCTAGTGTAAAACTTTCCAAAAAATTCGATTGAAAATTCCGAATGGAAAAACCGTGAAAATCAATCAGATTTTATCATTTTGAATTGAACATTCAATATCATGATAAATAATTAAATTGCAATTTAGAAAAAAGACGGAAGCAACAAAAAAAAATTTTCACATAAATGAAAAATTTATTCACAGTCAATAAAATTTTAATGAATGCGAACAAAAAAAATTTACGTTAAAAAATTTTTTTTCATTTGTGAAAAAAATAAAATTGATAATTTATTCCATTTTGATTTTCCACCACGAAAAACCAACTGGTGAGAAAAACTTGTTGAAAAAAAAAATGAATATCGTGGAAAAACTCTCTCTATATGTAAATAGAAAGTCGGGAAAATTTTCTCCAAACAAAGAAAAAACATAATTAACTCAAGTGTGTGTTCACTTTTTCTTTTTTTTTGGAACTGGAAAAATTTTAATTAGGCGTGAAAATTGTCCTGTAATGTAATATGAATGTTGTTTATCTTTTCCGGTGTTGCTGTTTTTTTTCACTTGCCCGCTAAAAGCAGGATAATCATTACTAATTCATGGACAGTAAATGGAAAATGGGGAAATTTATTATTTATTTTTCCGAGAAATTATTTAATGTAGGTACTACACGACTAATGTGTCCATATTTTTAATCAATTTTTTTTTTTTTTATCGCAAAAATTTACCTTTGGTAAAAGGTACCTATCTACAATGTCAAATTTACCCAAGGACACTTAGAACATGTGTCTAGAATCGCCCCACAAGTGAAATTTTACATTTACAAAAAAAATTGATCAAGAACGCGTCGGGCTCGCACAACTAGGGTTCCGTACATTAAGCAATCAATAGATCAAATTAAACTATTTTTATTTATGTGTATGTATATTATATGTAAACCTTATCCAAATTTTTGATCGCCCCAATCTCCAAGGCCAGTTGCGTTACAAGATTAAATTTTCTTTGGAATGTTCCGGTTAAAGGAAACAATTTTCTAAACCAAATGTTTGGGTGGAATAGTTTCCAAAATACGAATGTACAGAAGTCACAGTTTTGGACATTCTTTGACTGATTATGAAAAATCCAGGGTATTTCCAATCGAGTTAGCGTTTTGGGGAATGTTTTCTAATACCGAAATAAATCGAAATTTTATTAACTATGGATCATTTTTTCTGCTTCAAATTTTCCTTTTGAATTTTTTTTTTAAATTTGGTTATTTTTATTTCCTAAAATTAACGGCATAACTTTCTTTTTTTCTCTCGAAAATACTCTTTTGACTGAATATTCTTAGTAAGTGCTTTTGGATCTACAGTTGAAACTTAAAAATAGAAAAAGAAACCTCAGCTTCACTTTAAGAACTCATAAATTTTGTTAACAATATCTCGTAGGGCTATAGACATCTCTGCCCAGAGCTAGATTAACCCTAAATGCCGCCCCTACACAGAGAGAAAAATCATATAATTTTTGTAGATAAAATTTCAGAAAAATTACCATGCTCTCTTTTAATGCGTGTGCGATCGATGACCAAAGTAAAAAATATATTATAGCATGGTAAAATTTAATGTGGTAACACAACCTCTATCACATTCTTATGCATATATGTTATAGTTTAATTCTTGTTGTCGTACTCTTTCATTTGCGCATGTGACCCGCAACCTTATGTTGCTTCGGCTGTACCTGTGAAAACTTCGAAGATGCCCGATCTTTTCCGACCTTTGATTCTTTATGATCCATACAAAAATGATTGGCCACACGACACCACACCAGCTAAGCAGCTACTTGCAACACCACCAATCCTGCTATGTGACCTTCATATATGATTGTGTTAATACTTTCTGCAGCTTGCCTCGCTATGTGACAGCGTTGATACCTTCTCTTTCTTTCTTTCTACTATTAGCTTCTTTTATTCTTTTCTACTTTTCTTCTATTTTAAGACAGCATGGTAATTTTTGTAAGAAAAACAATTAAACTGTCGGCAATGGAACTTTTTACTGTGCTGTTTTACAAATTTTACGGAGCTAATATTACGGAAAGAACATTCTATCCTTTAAATTTTCTATGATTAATTATAATTTTTATGTTTTTACCGTACAAAATTGAATATGTTCGCCTTTTACACGTCGATTGTAGTGCTGAGCACAGTAATTTTTATATGAATTTTCTCTCTGTGGAGGCACCGAGAACAAAGTCGCCCCCACCTTTTGCTCAAAAATAAGAAAATCGTAAGTTTTCCTACTTTTTTTGGACTTCCCCCTAAAAAGATTACTGATGCGGCCCTGTTCTAAAAATCTGCCGCCCCTAAGCCGAGGCTTACCTTGGCCTATTGGGTAATCCGGCCCTGTTTCTGCCTATTCGCAAATAAGGTCTAGAAATGTAGAAATTCCAAAAATATGACAAACACACACGAGAAAACTATAAAGGTTCCAAAATTTTTTGTTCGATTCATTCAAATTCATTGCTTGTTGCACCGCTTACTATAGTAACACCACTTTTTATTCACCCCTAATGAATTTTGATGATATTAAAAAAACAATTTGACACAAGAAAAACCAGTATTTTTTCTTCATCTAATTGACTCGTCGGCTGATGAAATTGGTGTGTTTTTTTTTGCAAATGTTATTATTGCTTTCTGGCTGGCTGCGACGAACGAGCCAACCTACACCACTGGCTTGTGTCCCCAATGTAATCGGAAAAATAGAAAGAAAAATTGTGAAAATTAATGGGCATCATTTTACACCGCACTTATTAACTATGTAGATATACCGACACTTCATAGGCGTAGGCGCCTAGACCCTTCCTGCGACGCTATTCATTTCGATCCTCCCTCAAAGCGATCAACGACGAGAGGTTAAGTCATAAATTTATGAACGCATTATGTGTAAGTGTGTAGGCTAAGAAGTTACAGTACGTTATGTATTCTAACGGTTCAGATACAGGACACATAAAGATGATTTGGAGTGGTCAGTGTAAAAGTGAACCAAGTCCATAAATGTTTTTTTTTTTTTTAAATGCTTTTTTCGTTAAAGAGTTGTAATTTCTTAAACTTTAAACGCATTTTTAGAAAAAAAAATTTTATGGACTTGGTTCACTTTTGCACTGACCCCTCCATTTCACGGTATTTATTATATGAAATAATTTCTCGACATTAAATGTTAAATTGTCGAGACCACTGCATAAAATTTATAATGTACTTAATATTAAGGGGAGGTTTACTTGAGAGTCGTTAAAAAAAATCGATTTTTTTTTTGCAGAAATTGGTAGCTAATTATGTGTAGAATATGTTCCCAAAGTGATTTTGCTGAAAGTAATTTAAGGGAAGGTTTACTTGAGATTTGATAAAAAAAATCGATTTTCTTTTTTTTGCCGAAATTGATAGCAAATTAGGTGTAGAATATGTTCCCAAAGGGATTTTACTGAAAATAATTTAAAAACAAGATTCTTGCACATTAACCGAATCCAGCTTTCTATAAACAAAAAAAATCAAAAAACGTAGTTCACGCAATAATGAGTATTAAATATAAAATTTTGAAAATACGTTTCTTTATATATGTTTTATAATATCTCGGAACTACATTTTTGAAACTGGTGGACACGATAACTCAAATACTATTCGATGGATCCTTTTTTTTAATTTTTTATTTTCAAGATAATTCAATTCTTCAGCACTTCTACCTAAGTTCGATACACTTTCAATATTTTTTTTATTTTTAAGTTTACTTTAAAGAGCGAAAAATAAGATAGAAATCGTAATCAAAAGTTCAAACATCCGCTATTTTTTTTTTCTTTCAGCAATTTATTGATATTATAGGTAGAGGTGCCGGTACTCTTCATATATTTTATAAATCTTTTTTGTTTTTGGATTTCAGTGGTTTATTACCGGCGCTATGATGTCAACCAAAAAGGCATTGGATTTTCGGATCGTCTATCTATAAAATGGACAATTTTTTATATTTTTCCTTCAAAATTTTTTTTTTCTGTATAGTTTAATACTTAATAAATATGTGTACAAAATTTGAAATTGATATTTACTTCCGTTCTTGAGAAAAAAATTCTAGAAAAATACATAATTTTTAAGGACTCTCGAGTAAACCTCCCCTTAAAGTGCATACAGTTATGCATGTTCTCTCAAAATTTCAAATTGAAATTCGAATTATTACGGTCGCTATACCACCACGGATCAATGGATTCAGTCTAAATAGAAAACTCTGTGGATCGATTGGCGCCTTTTGGCGGGATATTATACCACTTTACATTCATTCTTTCCACAACCAGTGAACGTATAAGATCAATTGTTATCAGCACAGTATCACATTTTTGTTGAAACAATGATTTGAAACAATTTTGAGACAAACTTTAAACACGTATGTCTCGAAAGGCCCTTTTTAAAAACGGTACCCACTCTCAGAGGGAAAGTTTCCAAGCTATTACGCAATTTAACCAAAATAATTTTAATTGAATCCTTGTATCAAGTTGGAAAATCATAATTCTTCAGTTCAATATTTCACAAATGGAATTTAAAAATGGAAAATGGTAGTGTATTACACAGTTTGGTAAGTCAAAAGAAAAATGTTCGTTCCCGCTTTCAAGAAATTATGAAAAATTTTGTTGCTATATCTGTATCATATACAGGCAAAGGTGTAGGAATTATGAAAGGATAAACCGGGCTAACAGACATAACGGAATTATAAGGATTTATAATAGAGTGATTGATGGTGGTCTAGAATCCCCATGACTCTACTACTCAAACAAAATAAAACTGTACCGTGTATTCGAACCTTTCTTGTTCTGAACTACATAGTGTTTAAGATGTCGCATATCAATGTTTGTCTTGCAACGATTATATTATGTACCAACAGTAGCGACATCAGTGTTGTAAAAGAATGTACATAAGGGACTAATGTTAGGGCTTTTCCTCCTCCTACAGGATATGTCACATTTGTAATTGTTACGTGCTACTGGTACATCGGTAGTTATTCCCTTTTATGTATGTTTCGTCCCTTATAATCGCAAAATAAATGGGTAAATTTTAATTTTTTAAAAATTTTGTGTTTTGATACTGATGGTAGCTTTTACGGTTGATAATTATAATAATAATATTTCGTCATTCCCCCCTTCCGTTTTGTTTAGGTTGTGATTTTGAAATGGAGAGTAACAACAGAAAAATAAAAAAAAAAAGGGAAAATTTTATAGAAAAATATTTTTTTACATTTTAAAAATATTTGCAAAAAAATTTTTTTTAATTCTAAAAAAGTATCTTTAGGGTATTTTAAAGCAATGGAAAACAAAAATGAACAGCTGCATTACAATTTGTACATGGGTTTTGTTTGCGAACTTCAATTTGGTTTATGAATTTTTTTTTATACTTTTATATTTTTGATAATAGGGTAAAAGCCCCTATACTGGAACAGTTTTGACATTTATATATTAATGAAGTTATTTCTGAAAGAAACCTCAGATAACAAAAATTATTATTAATAGAATGATTATTTTTCAATTTAAATTCACCTCGCATTTAATGTTTCCTTACTTAATTAAAGAAATATATATATATATATATATATATATATATATATATATATATATATATATATATATATATATATATATATATATATATTAAACAAGTTTTGTTGTACAGTATTTTGATCCTTTATTTACGTCTGATACTTAAACCGTTGTATACTTTCTACTTTGACGTCTAGATGTCACTCTATGTGTCATATTACTCATATTACACGTCTGTTTGTATATCGGTTTCCAACTCCTAGTGTCATTAATATTTCTTTGTTTGGATATAGATGTCGACATTTTGTAAAAGAAAAACATTAATAAATAAAACTTTGGGTTGTATTTTTTTATAAACATATTCATTAGATTAAAAAAACTTTGTTTCATGCTTATTAAGAAAAAAAAAATGGGGGTTTAATTTATTTGTCAATTTTTATAAGCCAGTTTAATTACACACCTAAAAATAGTATTCTGGTATAGGAGCTTTTACGTTAATTAAGTTTTATTTTTAATTAATAAAATTTTTTTTCTAAAAATAATTTTTTGAAGCAAATTTTTCATTATTAGATTTTGTTATTGTGATAGAAACGCTGGAAAAACGTTGGTAAAATTACGATTTTGTTTTTGTTTCCAAATTGAAGTAGTCATTAAGGGGTTACATCACTTTAAAAAAAATATTCTCCGTTTTTGGTTTAAGGTATAGTTGGTCCGAAAAACGATTTTTCAAAGGATTTTAACGAAACTTTTCTAGACATTTCTTTAATTGAATACTAATAATACGAGCTTATACCTACCGAAAAAAAAAAATTAACCGCCCCAATTTTGAGAAAAACTACTTCAAAGTTTTGTAATTTTAACACGGCCTCTTACGGAAATACTCTATTTTTTCTTTTTAATAATACCCCTGTCGCAGCATCTGCATAACATAGCGAATTTCCAAATTTTGGGGACTGGCGGATCTCATCTAAGAACTGTACCTATTTAAAATAGTTTAGCTTTCTAAGAGTAAAAGATTTTTTAAAATTGGCTGGGTAATTAGTTTTGATATTTTTGGGACCCAAGAACTCGAACGGACTTTGTGCAGCATAGTTGTATCCATCTAAAATAATTTAGTTCTCTAACAGTGAAAAAATTTTCAAAAACGGTCGGTTAGTTTATTTTTTACAATAATGGGAACAGTAAACCCTGGCGGAAATCATACAACATAACCTTTATTCGTCTAAAATAATTTTAGTAAAAAGTTTATCCTAACAGTAAAAAACGGGTCCTAGGGATCTCATATAACTTATGGTAGTCCGTAAGGTTCTTGTGGACATCATTTAATTACTTAATGAATTCAAATACTTTAACTTACTAACGGTGAAAAAATTTTAAAAATTTTCGACATTCGCTAAAAAAATCATTGAAAAATATTTGATATGTTTCGATCAATTAATGGTCAACATCAGCAAATAAAAGTTACTCAAATCGAAGAAAAGAATGAGTTATTTGTCCGTAGAAATTAAAATACAAATTCTGAAAACGAGCAAAGAAATATTGAAAAAACTAGATCGACAAAACATTCTGACAAATAACACTACCCAACTAATACTCGCCAATTTGAATGAAACTTAACATACTTATTAAACAGCGAAAAATATTAAATACGTGTTTTTTTTATTTCGGCTAAATACGCTTTTTAGGGGTAGAAAACACCATTCAACCTCTGTAGATGAAAACAGTTATAGCTAAATATTTTTGAAACGACATATTTTCTGAAAAAAGGGCTGAGTACCAAATTTGTAGAATTTAAAGCGATGCACTTGATAGTGACCCTGAAATCGATTTTCAAGGTCAGTTGAAAATGATTAGCCATTGCCGAACTTTGACCATATCCTGTACCTATAAGCAGTAATTTCATGTATTGACTCAATCTATCTTCAAAATTGATTTGTTGCGTTATTTTTCTAAAATAAAAAAAATAAAAACCTGACGAAATGGAAAAATAGGCGCAAATTTATAGGAAAAATTAGAAGAAAACATTTTTGTAAGTAATTTTAGAAGTAAAGTTAAGAAAAGATTTAATATCACTCCAATTGTAAGTTAAACATTAACTTTATGTTATATTAGAAATTTTCAAAATTTTTTAAAATTTTTATTGCTACTCTATAGTTATCATATTAGGAATTCAATTGAACATATGATTAACTATTATTTTTCCGATTGCGATTGAGCAAGTATTTTTCAAAATTACTTCTTGATCACTTATTTTCTATCTTGCATGTGAAATTCGTTCGAATATACTTTGAACCATTTAGGGATGAAAAGTAAACTACTCCTTTTGAAAAATATTAAATAATTTTCAAATGACTTTGGAAATTGACCTCAAGGTCAACTTCAAAGTCATCATCAAGTGCATCACTTTGAACTCTATAACTTTGGTCCTAAGCACTTTTTTCAGAAAATATATCGTACCATAATCCACTTCTATGTTGATTCCTGGTCTCTTTTCCTGCGTTTCTAATATTTATGTCAATAAAAAATGTGCTACCGTAGACAAGGATGAATAGGTACGCATTCAGACTTCACACCGTATTTTTTTGTATTTATTTTATGAGTACCTAATCTTTAATATATTAAAAATTTACGCGAAGATGGTCACTTTATCAGCAGTATCCAAAAAAATTTAAAAATATCGGTGGTTTTTGAAAAATTAACAAAAATCGTATAATTTCTTCTCTATGAAAATTGGGGTCAAAAGAGACGAGAAAAGAGTAAATGGGGACAACCCGTAGGGTCGACCAAAATTGAAATTCTAATATAAAATAATTTCGAACTTTTTGTATTTATACATTCAAAAAATAAATAATAGGTACTTGAAGATTTTCTGTAAAAATAAACGTAGAATCTAAAATAAAGTTTATATACTCCTGTCGTTTACCCCTAAGTTTATATTCCTCCTATTCTTATTTTAGTTCAAAAAATAATTTTTCAAAAGACTAAGACATAATAATTAATAACAGTGAGATTCTACGTCCATTTTCAGACTTTTGTCTAATACAGACGTTACCTAGAATTTTTTTTTTCTACAAAAAAGTCTACAGAATTTAATTTATTAGTTAGGAAAATAATTCAAATATGTCTCACTAATAATAAATGTCTTAAATGAGTTTAAAAAATCAAAACGATACTGTTTATTAAATTGCGTAAAAGCTAGTAAATGCAATAACAGATATGATGAATTTATAAGGATTTTCTTGTACTACAAAATCTTAAAAATATGGAAACGCGTACTTTTTTTTCGTTAATTGTGTTTTATTCTTTTGCACAAAATTTTAAAAATACTTTATTTTCTTAAGAAAGGGAGGCAACTTTAGTCACAGATATGCCTATGAACAGTTTTTGGTAATCCGGGAAAAACGAAAACACTTTTTAAAATTTTTTTATTGTTAAAATCGAAATGTTCTTTTAAAGAGGGTTAAAATTACCATATTTTATATTAAAATTTTGACATAATCACTCCTTAATTAACGAGCGTTACTTAATATTAGCAAATTGAGAAAAAACACGTCAATTAGATTTTTTTACACAGATTTTATTTGTTATATAATTCAAAAGGATATTTTAAAAATGTGTATGAATGGCTTTCATTAAATAAATTTCAATATATTTTCCATTTATTTTAACAGTGGAATGTCCTTATTAGTGGCTATACTTTCGGCTTGGAGCGAATTAGACGAAGATTTTCTTCTAAAACCAAATTTAATAATTAATTAAAGAAATAAAAAAAAATTTGTGGATTTCCTACCGTTCAAATATAATCTTTATTGTATGTAAAAATGTTATTACATTTTTTCAAAAAACTGTAAGTAAACTGTAAAATTTTCTTTACAAATATGTTAAAATAGAGAAATGTTTCCTTTTTAATTTATTTTTAACTCTTTTTAAATGATTCACTTTAAAATTTTTTAATATTTCTTAATCGAAATTTCATAAAAGAATGTGTCAAAATTTAAAAAAATTTTTCTTTGTTAAAAAAAAAAATTGAATGTGCAAAATTATTTAATATTAGAATGCTCTGATTATACAATTCTAATCATAACTGTATTGTCAATTGGATAGAAAATTACGTAAAAATATTATTGTTTGAATATGATTTAACGTAATTTTTATACGATTGAAGCAAACTCTTATTAATTTTAGGAAGGTGTAAATATAATCTAAATTCTGATCATATCACATAACAGATACCGTCGGGAGTTTTTCTTGTCAAAAAAAATGGAACAGAGATACATTATAAAACCATTTAAATGACAGAGAAATAGAATATAGCCGAATCGTTAAATTGGATTAAAAAAATCATGACACGCTACTTATAAAGCGGTTTTTTTCGAATTTAGCTCGCAAAAAATGAGACAGAAAAAAAAAGAATGCGAGTGCGAGTGAAATGGAGAACGACATATTTCCTAGTTTTTCTCGAAAAGTAAATAATTTAGAGCAACCGTATAAAAACATTTTTTATGCATTTTACCTTTTACTATCGCTTGGTGTAAAAAAAAATTTGAAAAATTGCTTAGTTCTGGCAAAAAACTCATTTTGTTGACAAAAAACGCCCGGAAAACCTACTTCTGGGCATCCGACGTGTCTGGCTAACGAACTCATCCAACGATTTGGAAAATCGAATTTGCACACAAAATTTCATAAGCATTAAACGTTTCGTTCGAGAGTTATCGCGCGGATACATATATATATATATATATATATATATATATATATATATATATATATATATATATATATATATATAAATTTTAGTGAATATCATTTTCGTATTCTAGGGACCTCAAAACATATTTCTGATATGGTCCCGGGCTTAGGTCGCACCATGACACCTGGCGTAAAAGCTGAATTTCCAGTTTTGGAAATTCGCTAAAATGAAAATGTGTCAAAGGAATTTGATAAAAATTTAATATGTTATAAAATATAAAGTTACAAACCATATTTAATAAGAAATAAAAATTACTGACCGCACCATTTTTGAAATATAATTTATAAAACATCATTTTACAACGTTTTTACACCGCTTTCTCAACAATGCTTTTATACTGCTACAATATAAGCGCGCCGAAATTAATAAAAAAAACAAGTTGTATACAAATATAGTAACTGAAGAATAGTAACTAAAATTTCATTATTTAATTTTTGATAAAAGAACATTTTTTCGCTGAGCTCTACTTTTATATCTGACTATTTCGCACCAAATACCTTAAATAGTGTATTAGCTCGCTTAAAATGATATCCAAAATAAATTGTGACTACGGAAATATTTTAAAAATCGTGTTAAACCCGATTTTTGAAACGACTTCGACATAAATTGAAAGAAAACATTTAAAATCGCTCAATTTGGTCAATAACGTCTTTTCGCTACTTTTGCTATATTTCCATCCATAAATAACCCAAAAATGATTGGTATAGACATACAAAACGATAAAATTTTACACTAATTGTATTTATTTCCAATATTGTAAGGAATACACGGTGCCCGAGTCAATCTCACACTTGACCGAAGTGGTTTAAAAAGATAAAATTGATTTAAATAACCGAATAAGCCGTAATTAAACGGTACGATTTAATAACGATTTAGAAAAATCTCTGGTAATATAATTATTATGAAAATATCATCCATATATAAGCTAAAACGTCCATTCAAAAGCTTCCTCACATTTAGGTATACTAAAATGTATAAAAGCTTGATAAATTCTTATTTATTAAAAGCTTAAATTATCTTTACGCCGGCTATTACATGAATGGAACAGGACCGAACCGGTATCTACTGATAAAACATCAGGTTGTATAATATTTTGTCGGTTCGAACGAAATTAAACGAAAAAACCGGGTAATAATTTGCTATTTACGGTGCATAAAAGCTCTAATCGGATTATATATTATCTATATTTATACACATATACATACATATTTACAAAACATGTTTAAGTAGTAACATACTTTATAGTTCACGGTTTGAAAGATGGCCAGTTTCAAAAATGTTCATTGAAAAAATACTTATTGATCTAAAGCTAGTCGGCAAGAACCCATAAAATTACGAAGTCAATTACAGAAACAGAAACTATTGAATTTGATTATTACGAACAAATTTTACTCAAATTTCACGGAGTGGCCAAGCGTTTGCTTAGGTACTGACACTTGCCGACTGGTTTTCTGCAATTTTCCTTCAGAGTTCCCGATGAATATTGGCATAGTTCCGTTAAAGAAGTCGGCTGCAGAAGCCCACCTTCCGAATCTGAATTCCTTGTCCTCCACTCACATCGTAAATGTATAAAGTATTGTAAAAAGTATGAGAAGCTTAAATAAAGGTACAATGAATGATGTGGGTGAGGGCTGTAGTATACGAAAAATTTGTGAAACGGACGTTAAACCACATTATTTTTAAGAAAAAAAATTGGATTTGATAAAAACCGTAATTTTCATAAGAGAAATATGATAAAATCACATCTGAAAAATAAATCCCATTTCCTGGACAAATTCAACTAATTTTGGCAGCAAAAATGAAAAATTCACACACGTTTTTGTAGCGAATAATTTTAAAGAAAAAATATTTATCTTGATGATGTCATCATCTATACCAGTTTTTAAAAAAAATGTCCAAACTATAATTTTCCCATTTTTAGATACATACATTGCTACAAAAATAAACATATTTTTTATTTTTCCTCGAAAATCCGCTTACATAGAATAATAGTTCAAAATTTGATATAATTTTTTGCCGTTTTTTATCATGGTATAAAAAAAAAACTTTTCTCGCAAAAAAACTCATTTTTTTGAGATTCTGGGCATCGAACGTGTGTAACTGAAGAATTCACACAAAGCTTCCAACATTTTACCTTTCATAAAAATCAAATGTTTTCTTCGACAGTAGGCTTCTAACAAGGAGATGCACCCAGAGTGAAATTCGGGATTTTGATGAAACTTCGCTGGTGTGTAGAATAGGCAAAAATACGGGGCCCGTATTTTTTTTTATCGGCCATCTTCCACGTTTAGGGGGTGAAACAAGCCCCTAAAGTTGGGGGTTCAAATGGTTTTTCTTAAGATATCTCAAAAACTATAAGAGATAGAGGAAAACTTTAAATTGACGAAATGTTACTCTTTGAAAGACCTATTCACCTGTGTAGGTTAAATCAGGGACGGCTTCATAAGAGGGGCTGGAGGGGTGAAAATGGGAGGTAAATTTACTTGTACACCCTGAACGGTTCAGTGTATCAAATTTTTGCCATCATAAATAGAAAGAGCACCAAAAAATAGGGTACTCATGTTTTTGCGTTTTTTCGAAATATGTGTAGTAACCGAGCCATATAAGGAAGAATAAAATAGGGTAGATTATGTTGCATTATTATTGATTGCAAATGCCTTCTATATTTTTTTATTTTTATGTTTATTTTCATCATGAAAATGTAAATTTTTACTTTACGATAATGATTCATGTATTTTTCAGTACTTACTTAATTGTTAATTTAGCCATGTGTATATTTGGTTACTAATATTCGATATTTTTTATACCTATTTCTACCAAAGTTCTCTGGTCTGCAAGTGAATGTTCAACAAAAAGCAATAATCTTCCGTTCAACAACTGCCTTTATCTTCTCACAAATTCGTTTTTAACCAAATAAACGCGGTTTATATTCTTTCTCAACATTCAAACTATTTTGCTTGTTCTTTTTGTATGTTTTATAGGTGTCAACCCCATTTCCCATGGGGTTATTTATTACAAAGCATAAATTTATTACAAAGCCCATAGGTGTCAACCCCATTTCCCATGGGGTTACTTATTACATGGGGTAAATTTATTACAAAGCACCTGAAAGTGATTGCTTCTTGTCGAGCATTCATTAATACAAGCATATCAGAGAACTTTAACTTTCGCAAAAATAGGTATAAAAGATATCGAATATGAGTAACCAAATGTACACATGGCTAAATTACCAATTAATTTAGTACTGAAAAATATATGAATCATTATCGGAAAGTAAAAATTTACATTTTCATGATGAAAATCAACATAAAAATAAAAAAATATAAAACGTATTTGCAATCAATAATAGTCCAATATAATCTACCCTATTTTTTTCTTCCTTATATGGCTTAGATAAGACACATTTCGAAAAAACGCGAAAACACGTATTCCCTATTTTTTGGTGTTCTTTCCACTTATGATGGCAAAAATTTGATACATTGAACTATTCAGGCTGTACAAGAAAATTTACCCCCATTTCCACCCCTCCAGCCCCTCTTATGAACCCGTCCCTGATTTAACCTACACAGGTGAATAGGTCTTTCAAAGAGTAACATTTTGTCAATTTAAAGTTTTCCTCTGTCTCTTATAGTTTTTGAGATATCTTAAGAAATACGATTTGAACCCCCAACTTTAGGGGGTGGTTTCACCCCCTAAACATGGAAGATGGCCGATAAAAAAAAATACGGGTCCCTTATTTTTGCCTATTCTACACATCAGCGAAGTTTCATCAAAATCCCGAATTTCACTCTGGGTGCATTTCCTTGTAAGAACCTCAAAACAAATTTATTTTATGGTCCGGGGTTCAAATCTCACCATAACAACGGCTCTAATGGCCAAAAAGATATTCTCTCCGGCCATTTTACAATCTATTAACTATTACCATACATATGTTTATGTTTTTTATTACAAAATACAGGAAACAAACGTCGTTTGGTCACTAATATTTACTGCAAATGCTTTCTTTTCACACATTTCTACATTGTATGTATGTTTCTGTTAAACTGTTTATTTACAATTTTTTCCTTTCTGTTACAGACTGAACTTTCACAAAATCTGCAACAGCTGTCGGAAAAGGCGCGCTCAACCACCGAATTCATCCAACGACTCAAGGGGATGAGTGAAAAAGTCAATGTAAGTGGAATAGTATGCTTGTATACTACGCCGGTGAATTTACTTTGTACTGTGAAATTTGTGTTTGTTTAAAATCCCACACCACCTGACACCATCCCATCCTCGTCGCCAATGCTTGCTCCATGTACCCCACACCTGACACCATCCCATCCTCGTCGCCACTGTTCGACAATACGACTGTTTACGATCGGCAACCACACAATCATATCATTATATTTTATGTTCCGAGTGCTGTGTTGTGATCTGATTCCTGCTTGGGTGCTTATAACACGTTTTTTACAACAGTTCCTTCATCGCACTCCTTGATCTCGCCTTTTTTTAGTTCCAATTCATTATATGTAGGTAGATATGGATTGTGCACACAAAAAACAATACATGTGCACAAGTAGTTCTCCCCGTCCTTTGTTTTTTTGATGTTTTTTTGTTGTTTTTATTATAAAAATGTTTTTCATATGTTTTATTTACACAAATTGTTTTTTTCTTTATGTGTCGTATGTTTGTGTCGTAAGTTGAAAACAATCAAAATTTTGTAATTTTTTTCCCCTACTGTGCATGTATTTTGTTTTTTCTTTTCGCTTGTTTTATTCTATAAAGTGATCCATTAAGGGGGAGTTCTCATCTGGCGATATAAAAATAAGGTGTTTTTATGGAATTTTTTTTTTTCATATAAAGACATAAATTCGGGATTTTTTGTTATATATTTAAGTAGATACTGTATGAATTCTAGTTTCCGAAAAAGTTTGCAAAATCAAATTTTAAAATTTGTCAATGAAACATGAAATATACCTATAGAATTTCATGAGAACTCCGCCTTAAAAAAGTCTCCTTGTATGAAATTGTCAAAAAAAAATTTTTTTCAATCATTAATACAACCTTTTACGAATATGTCGTTAGAATATTGTTAGAAAATTCGAGAAAGTTTAAGAGTTATGAAATCATCAGCGAATAAAGTCAGTGTATTCTCAAAAAAACATTTTTAAAATTGACGGGTTGAACAACTCAAAAAATTATATATCAGTTCCACTGAAAGTTGCAAATTTTTGAAAAAAAATTACTTTTGATGGAGACTTTTGTACAAGTATTTTTTTAAATTTTATAGGAGACGAAAAATATGTCTCACTTGTTAATGCTACTGACTCTAATAGCTATGTAAATGCAAACTCTTGGTTACAAGATTTTGTAGATTAGTTTCTAACATTATTGTGAAGCTCAAAATTGAAACAAAAAATCAAAATTGAAAAAATCAACTTTCGATATTTTAAAGTTTAACCATCCATATATTTTCTAATTTTTCAAAACCAATAAAAACTGGGAGGTGGAACAACTGATAAAATTTAAGGACAATAATTTTTCGTAAATTACCGAACAGACGAATTTTAAAATTTTCATCACTTTTTTTTTCCAAGATCCTTATTTTCCTTAGCAGCATATTTTTAATCGACCTCAATTATTTTTTAGAAAAAGAACTACAGTAAAACCCCTTGTAAATTATAAACCTTTCGTAAGTTATATTTTGAACCTCTTATAAGTTTTATTTTCTCCTTTCTTGCTGCACCTACTACAATTACAAGCGCATGCGCGATTTGTTCAAGTATATACATAATGCGTACCCTTGGAAACGTATAAGGCCGACTAGAAATTTTAATAAGGTCCAGACAAGGACCTTTATCAGGCGTGCCTTACATTCTGATGAGGTCCAGATCAGGATTACCGTATGAGGTCCTTATCAGGTTTGTCACGCAAAACAGTCATCGGACCCTTACCATGACTACTTTATCAGGACCATATCAGATCCTGATCAGAATAACCTTATCAGATCCTAATTAGGAAAACCTTATTGAATCCTAATCAGGCTGTCCTCATCGGGTTAGCTCAATGTTAAAATTATACATACAGTATTAATACTTCAATGTAAAATGAGTTCAATGTTAAATGTAACATTTCGTGTTTGTGTTAAATGAAAATATTAACACAATTTTCGATTTAACAGAAACAAAATGTTAACCTGTTTTGAACAGCAAAGGAAGTAACGGCTCGATGATACTGGCACACCATCCAAAAAGTTTAACATTGAAAAAATTTTGTCTAATAGGTCACAAATTGGTCATAATAGGTCACTTAGTCCCACTAATTGGTCAGCAATAGAAAATTCTTAAATAAATTTTAAAAAATTTGTAAAAATTTCAAGGTCACTTAAAAATTTTGGCGCATCATCTAAAGAAAAAAACAAAAATAATAACAGCAATCGATAGGATTTTAAACCATGATAATTGGTCAGTTAAAATAAAAAATTGGTCAGGTCCCCAGAATTTTAAAAAAATTAAAAAAGGCTTTTTCCTACTGTGACGCATGCGCGAAATCTCTACTGGTAAATCTAGCTGTCAGCAAATTTAGTCGATACGTTGAATTTTTTAATAGGGTAAAGCCACCAGTATTCGATCAGCCTATAATTAGCATTAATTATATATATTAAGACATTTTGAAAATAATCAACAAACATTGATTATATTTATTGATTTTATTTCAAACTTTATTTTCTGGTCTTTTGGAAATTAAAAGTTCAATTAATTATCAGTTGTGTTTTATTATACACATTTTTAAGTACTATAAGATCTTTAATTAAGGAATATTGGAAATTTTGTCCACACAAATTTACCCTATTATATTTCTTGGAAAATAAACGTTATTTCCTTATGACCCATTGTTAAGGCTCCGCAATCTTAGTACCCCAAATGTGAGATTTCGAATGACCAAATAGATCATTCAAAAGATCAGAAATAAAGGTCAACTGATTTGGTTAATTGGTCAGCCATAGAGAATTTTTTACTAAGGTTTAAAGTTCTTTCAAGGTCATTCAAAAAATTTTAGCATCTCATATGTGAAATTTCGAATGATCCATTAGATCATTTAAAAGGTCAGAAATTGGTCGTAAAAAGTCAACCGATTTGATTAATTGGTCACGGATAGAAAATTTTTTATTAAAGGTTCCAGTTTTTCAAAATCATTCAAAAATATTGGCTGATCGAATACTGGCGGCTTTGTCTTATTGACAAATTCAACGTATCAACTAGATTTACTGACAGCTAGATTTACCAGTAGAGTTTTCGCGCATGTGTCACAGTATGAAAAAGGTTTTATAAATTTTTTAAAAATTGTGGGGACCTGACCAATTTTTTATTTTAGCTGACCAATTATCAAGGTTTAAAATCCTATCGATTGCTCTTATTATTTTTGTTTTTTTCTTTAGATGGTGTGCCAAAATTTTTAAGTGACCTTGAAATTTTTACAAATTTTTTAAAATTTATTTAAAAATTTTCTATTGCTGACCAATTAGTGGGACTAAGTGACCAATTATGACCAATTTGTGACCTATTAGACAAAATTTTTTCAATGTTAAACTTTTTAGATGGTGTGCCAGCATCGTGGAGCCGGAAGTAACACAAGATTTGTGTACAGCAAAAGAATGCTATAACTACAAGTATCTTACTTACGTTGGAATATATATGTACCCAAATGTATATAATAAAAACAATGAGAGTAGTTCTTATTATTAAACAAAACCGAAAAATTATAAGTTTTTTCAGTTATTGACGAATATAGTTCTATTAAACGTTTAAAAATGAAACAATTTTCTTACATTTTAAGGTTATTTTGTTACAGATTCAGTTACAAAAAAATCATGTAATCTTACATGAGATTGTATTATATAATATAGTAAGTACAAGTAAGGTTATCCTGACATAGACCTGATAATGTTCTGAGTATGATAACCCGATAGGAAATTTATGTTTTTTACGTAAGGTTATCCTGATATGATCCTCATAAAGTTCTGTTCATGATAACCTGTTAAAAAATATTTTTCTTACAAGTAAGTTTATCCTGACATGGACCTGATAAAGTTCTGATTAGGATAACCCGATCGGAAATTTATGTTTTTTACATAAGATGATCCTGATAAGGTGCTGGTCATGATAACCTGTTAAAAATATTTTTCTTACAAGTAAGGTTATCCTGACATGGACCTGATAATGTTCTGATTAGGATAACACGATAGAAAATTTATGTTTTTTACGTAAGGTTCTCCTTATATGATCCTGATGAGGTTCTGATCAGGATAACCTGTTGAAAAATATTTTTCTTTCAAGTGAGGTTATCCTGACATGAACCTGATAATTTCCTCATCAGGTTAACCTCAGAAGGGTATCCTGACCTCATCCCTATAAGGACCTTATCAGGTTTTCCCTATTAGGGATTACCTTATCTAAACCTGATAAGGACCCGATGATGCTTTCTGCAAATAAGGAAAAATTTTTAGTCGGGAGGCCGCTATTACATTGTCATAGATATATGTCAAAGATCTTTGATCAAATCTATGATCAAATATTAAGAAGTATCTTTAGCTATGGTTACAGAAATATTATATTATAAAAGTTCACTTATTACACTATAATATTTCTTTGATTAAATAAAACTTTGACATATATCTATGACAGTGTAATAGCGGCCTAACGCACGTGTGTTTTTGTTAAGACACATCAAGTGGGAGAATAGAATTATGAGGGGTTCTACTGTACTTTTTTTTTCAAAATCGAAAAAATGTAATTGATGTTTTTTTTTTTAAAGAAGATTGTTTTTCCATTCCACTTCTATTTTTATTTTTTTTTATCCGCCAGTAGTTTTTTGTTGTAAATTTAGTTTTTATGTTTATTAAAATGTATTTCTACTTTTTTTTATTTTCCTCTATATCCTGTTTTCTTTTATATGTATTTATATCGCTGTAAGCTTGACACTTTAAGCTTTTTATATATTAAAGTTTTTTCTTTTTTTTGCTATTCTTAATACTGTCAAACTTTCAAAGAATTTATATTATAAATTATTGTTAAATATTGAAATGGAAATATTTTTAACAAAAACATATAAAATGATATCAGATCAAAAAAAGCCGCGACGAAAAAGCTCTAAAAAGTTTCAAATACCTACATAAAAATTCGTGGAATTTCATATTCCAAATTTCATTACAATATAGAATAACATAATTTTCATGCGTTGTGTGGTGACATTACGCACTATGAAATACACAGCAAGACTTGTGACACACGACGGGTACTAGATTATTCTATATTGTAATGAAATTTAGAATATGAAATTCCAGGAATTTTTATTTGAAATTTTTTAGAGCTTTTTCCTCATGAATTTTTAAAACTTTTTACCGTGCATTCTTAAAATGTTATTTTTGTTCGGAAAATCCTGTAATATCCTGAAAACGGTTGGACGCATTTTCACCAAACCTAATTAAAAACCATTCCACAATTACCAGCTTTAATTTTACTTTATCTTGCAAATCCTGAAATATCCTACATAGAAGCGATTAAACCAGCGATTCTCAAACTGGGGTTTGCGCAGTCCCCTAGGGCCCCGCTAAAGCTGTTTCGATAGGACCGTTACAGCCTATAAGTAGTATCACACCGTGGGTATATGGCATCCTTCCTTTTGTACAAAGTATTTGGCGCCACCGATTTCTGGCTCCCCCGACCACAGAGTTTGAGAACCACTGGATTAGACTAATACTGCAAGCTCTTAAACTAACTATATTTAAAAATTGAATTTTTAAAACTTTTATCCTGGAAATCCTAGAATATCCTGAAATCGACTGAACTAATTTTAATTCAACCTGGCTAAACACCATCTCGAAATTACCGACTTTGAAATAAAAAAAAGCGTTTTAAAATTGAAGACGTGGATTCCAAAAGGCGCTAAGTCATTTTTTGTCTAATGTGAGATTTTAGTTGATGCAGAATGTTCAAGTCCAGCTCTACACGATTCTCGTAGTGCCACCCTTCAAAATGAGCTTAGTCTACTGTAAAATGAATGATGAAAAATGGAATGTTTTCCAAAAAAGCGCTAAGTCAGTGACAGTTTTATTTCAAAACACTCCAAGTCAAATTTACTCGTAAACCATTGCATTTTTTTTACAATAATAGCTGGTATTTTTTTCCAAATTTGCTTGTAGACAGATTTTCTGTTATGTCAAACACATGAAATAGCTAATAATGCACTGTTTAAAATGTTTCTTGAATAAAATATATCTGTATTTAAACAAACTAGGTTTATTTTAACCAACTCAACCCAACTTTTTAAGGGTTTTTTTTTCAATATAATCTATTGAAAATTATATGTATAAATAAGAACAAATAAATGACATCAATAATAATTATGAAGAACTTGAAAATAATTTAAACAGATTACTACATTTGCCTACCTAGATAGTTTTTTACATTTCCTGAAAAATTACGCAAAGTGACTTAGCGCGTTTTGGAATCCACCTCTTCAATTGGTAAACCCGTTTTGGAGATAAATGGTAACAAACACACAAACACACATACAAAAAGAAATCTTCCAAGAATTCGACTCGAAAAATTGCTGGTTTTTTTTTAGGATAAATCACAAGAATTTGAAGCGGTCGTCACGGCGCAGTGTGAAGCGCTGAAAGCGGCGATTGAAGTGCGACGCCTGCAGTTGATGGAAGCGATTCGACAGGATAAGGAAATGCGTTTACGTGCCCTCAAGGAACAAGTGACCGCATGTACGGGACGACTGCAACAAACAACCGGACTATTACAGTTCTGTATTGAAGCGCTCAAAGAAACCGATAGTGCCGCATTTTTACAAGTGAGTATATCTACAAACACACACATGTGACCTTGATACAGTTGTACTTTTGTCTATTTGATAGTTTTAACATGATAAACGGGAAGAAAATAAAAATTCATTTACGTATAGACAGACACCTGCCGTGATGGAGCGAATTCCATGCAAATAATTATTTATCTCTGTCAATTATTTTAGTTGTGTAACTGTGATTGTGTTTAAATATTTAGACGTGTAAACTACAGACTTAAGGGGGGAGGGTCCTCCAGACAACAGGTTTTTTAGCGAATTTCCAGAATGGAAACTCGCTATTCCAGCCTTGCTCATGGTGGAAGTTCAGCCCGCGACTATGGCAGAAATTTGTTTTGAGGCCCCTAGAACCCAAAAATAATATTCACTAAAATTTATATATATATATATATATATATATATATATATATATATATATATATATATATATATATATATGTATGTATGTATGTATCGGTTTATGTATGTATATATGTATCAGCACGATGGCTCTTCAGGAAAAACTGCTAGCTTTACGAAATTTGGTGACAACGTTGAAAGTCCAAAAATCTTGGATGAGTTCTTCAGCCAAGCACGTCGGATGCCAGGAACATGGTTTTTGTTCTTGCAAAAAATTAGTTTTTTGCCAAAATTTGCTATAATTTAAGAGTTTTCGCCACATTTTTTTACACCATTGCAAAGACGGAAAAAAATCACATAAAAAAGGTTTTTGAACTATTATTCTAGGTTAGCTAGGTTTTGAGAAAATAAGAAAACAAGTTCTGGACCCACCATCCACTACCGAGGCGGTTCTAGAAACCTCCGGCGGTGGGTGGAGACCTCATATTTGTTTAAAATATTGCTTTTAAATAAAATGATTTTTTGAGTTTGTTGGTGCCAAATTGATTTATTCTGAAACTAAAATACCCCTGTCGCAGCATCCTGCATAACATAGCGAATTTCCATTTACAAAAGTACGTTTTTCTCGGAAACTAGTTGATATAGAGTAATTGTAAATAAAAAAAATCTTCTTTATGTGAATTTTCCGCCTCATTCCGCCAAATCTTTTTCAAGAAAAATGTCCAAAACACTGTAAACGTTTTCACGAAATTTCTTAAAAATAAGATGTTTCGTTCTTGAGTTATCGTGCAGACACATTTATATATATATATATATATATATATATATATATATATATATATATATATATATATATATATATATATATATATATATATATATATATATATATATATGTTTACTAAGTGTGAAATTTCGTGAAAATGTTTACGGTGCTTTGGACATTTTTCGTGAAAAAGATTTGGCGGAATGAGGCGGAAAATTCACATAAAGAAGGTTTTTTTATTTACAATTACTCTATATCAACTAGTTTCCGAGAAAAACGTACTTTTGTAAATGGAAATTCGCTATGTTATGCAGGATGCTGCGACAGGGGTATTAATATTTTTTTTATTGTATCAAATGAAGTTACATAGTATATAGTACATGTTATGGTGTATTCACTCATAAATTTTTATGCAAAAAGAAAGAAAAAATGGCGGCACTACAGCTGTTCTCCAAGTTGACTCTTTTAATTTGCGCCGTGGAATGCCCAGCCTCTTGTAATCAACTGAATTCAATCGGACCAAAAAATTTTATTGAAATATGTAAGTCATTACGCTTTGCATATACCTATTTCTGATGAGAAATTTTTTTTTTTCACAATTTAAAATCAAAAAGAAAAAAATTTAACTTTTTTTTTATAAACAAATTGTTATAAACAATATTTATAGTAATAATTTATGCAAAATTTTAGGTATATGCAAAGGTCAATATCTTAAAGAATATCTGTACAAAATTTCAAGTTAATACCTTAATAACTTCTTAAGTTATATTCCACGGCGCGCAAAAATACCTGTTTTGAGAAAAACGCTATTAAATTGTTTTCGTTCTTGAAATGTAGAGTTAAAAGCAGTTTATCGTTATCTAAGATAACCGTTCTGTTGGGATTAAAACATTAGAAATATATTCCTTAAAGTTCAAATGAACTATTAAAGCAAAACAAAAAATGAAAATTTTAAAAGTTTTGGAGGACGCTCCCCCCTTAAATAATGTTAAATCCAAATTTGTGTCGATCAAAATCTAATTATTGAAATTTAATTGAGCCGTAATAAACGCAAATCACTCAAGATTCGCACAATGCTCCTCTTAAAATTACCGAATTTAGTAAAAATTTAATGAGATGTATTAGGTAGGTACTTTAATTGTCACCAATTCTATCAATTAGCACTAAAAATTCAATAGGGAATATGCTTGTATTTTTTTTTTTTTTTTTTTGTGGCCTTAAATCAGGAGTCTGACAATAACGGATTAGGTACATTAAGTTAGAAGCTGTAGTTCGCTCATGCTAAAAATTCGCTTGATTCGAGCAATGTTACTCTACAAGATGCGTAAATTCAAATTAGAAGACGTGTTTTATGAAGAACTATTTTGCTAAAGTATAAACAACAGGAAATAACAATGGGTATTGTTATCTTTAGAAATTTGAAAAAAAAGTAGTTTCAAATAATATTAAAATACATAAAATTGAATGGTAACAGAAATCAAAATGGCTATAAATATAAAGAAATCGATTTTAAAAACATTTCAAGTTAGTGTAACCATATGGTAGCAAAACCGTAATAAACTATTTTAAAAAATAGATCATCAAAAATTTCGGTTGAAATATTCAATTTTCGATTCCAATAACTCCGTTAATTTGGGACATTAAAAAATATGCTAGGCAAAATCAAAAATCTATTCTGTTTGTAATGTCCTTTTAAATTAAATTTTGTTCGAATATATACATTATATTTACTTTTTTAAGCCAAATAAGTTATCAAAATTTGTACATCAAAATATTATATTTATTTAATAGCTCGTCATGGTGGATGCCAATACTAATTTACTGGCAATATAGCAAGTTATTCGCATCGGACATTAACCTCACTTTTTTTGTTATATTAACAAAATTAATTATTTACATATTTAAAATTTATATTACATTTTAATTGTAAAAAAAAAAAAAATACTGATTTTATCTTAGGCATTTATAAATTCAATTTCAAATAGGTGCCCGATTTTAAATTACCAGTAACGAGATGTGCTCAGTGATGTAGGATCAAATTAATTTACACACCTTGAATCCCTCTTTAGACTCTTCTTCGGACATCAGAATCCAAACTTGATCCAGTTTCATCCATCTTAAACATTTTTTAAACATTTGCACAAAATTTGATCAGAATTCATCCAACCTTTCTAGAACCTTTTTGGAGCCTCAAGACTCTAAGGAACACTTTTAACATACCAAAAATTTTGGACGTTATTTGGAACCGTGAGACCCTGGAGGCGTCATTTTAACTTTTAAAATATAACTTACATTAGAATTTAGGGTATCACCTACTCACAAGAAAAAGAATTTTTGAAATCGGTTGGGTAGTTCTTGAGATTAGTCCACTTTACTTTGCAAAATATCACTTTTATTGTATACTAGCTGTACCTGCGACGTCGTTCGCGCGGCGCATTATTATAAAATCAATGAGACGTATATATAAGTGTAATAATTATACAGAACTTGCATAGAAAATAATTTTTGCGTAATGCATGCACATACTCAAAATGGTTTTTCTATTTTCCCGTGGGAATGAGACATTTTCCCGGAGTAAAAAGTATCTTAGATGTTGACCCAAGTAATAAGTTATCATCACACCAAATTTCATTAAAATCTGTTCAGTAGTTTTTGCGTGATGCGTTAACAGACAGACAGACAGACAAAAATTTTAAAAATCGCTATTTTGATATCTACATCGATAACTATTTACAGTACCAGTGCAATTTTCAAAAAAATATGCAATGTACAGAAATGGTCTCGTTACAGTTTTATTATATGTATTGATAAAAACTCTTGTGACATGTTTTGGTCAATATTTCTTTATTATAATATTATATTAGTAGAATGTTTTTACATATATATTTATAGTATTGATCACCTTTTCAAAAATTATGCCATCACATCAAACTGCAATTAATGATCGGGCATAATAATCTAGTTACTAAATAATTATTACGTAATTACATTTTGATCACATCAAACGATACTTTGGGTGTGCGACTGACATAAAACCAATGTAAAAATAAACGAAGTAGTAATTTCCTTTAGATAACTAGCTTCTTTGCTACTTATATCCGATCGTATCATAAAAATATCAGACAATTTTTATATGTATATTTCAAAAAATATAAAAAAAATATATACACGGAGATATCTTTTACGTTTTGGCTCGTATTCGAGAAAAAAGAACGTAATATCCTCTCTGATACTTCTTACAGTCGTATGGCATATCAAATCTGTTGACATTAATAGCTTTCTTGATATCTTATAAATTTTATAAATTTATACAGATGTTTCGTGGAAATTTGTGAGACAATGATCATATAAAATTAGTCAATCGTCACTTAGAATTCGACTTGATAAGTCAACATAAATACAAAATGATAATTATGTATTGAGTTTGAAATACAGGCAATCATTGTTACATAAATAAAATCACCAGTGCCTATGTAACATTTGCAATACCATTACCACAGACCAATGAACATAATATTATATATATTATTATATTATATAGACTAATTATATAAATGTATAATTTAGGCAGCCAGATACGACCACGATACGACCGGATAGTATTCTGTAATATAGTAATCAGTGCAATATTCAATGGTATCCGTAGTAACGTTTTCAGATAATCATTGTCAAAATATAATATTGACAATTTAACTCATGTGTATCAAGTACCATGGGAAAAAAGTTACGACAGATTTTTACAGCGACAAAAATGGTACAAAACATTTCATTGGTCACCTTATTGTACACGATACACGATATAAATGAAACAAAAATTCGTATTGGTAAATTTAACTAATTTCAGAACCATGGTAACAATGTAGTAAGTAGTAATATGAATTATACTAATTTATTTTATTCGTTAAATTGTCTTACCGTATTGCACTTGAGTTTTATATTTTTTCTGAATAAATTTCTGTTTTCTACAATTCAAATTTCTTGCCTAAAAGCAATTTAACTCAAAGTTCGCCCTTCGCTGTCGCGTTTTTGTTAGTTGACAGTTCTTCTTGTTAAATTGCTAGGCAACAAATTTTCATTAGACAAATACAAATTTATTCGGAAAGATACAAACCTCTCGTGTTATTATAAGTGATGATAAAATTTTACTTTTTCGAGAAGAAACTGGAAAATTTTGAAAGAAAGAAAGTGGTATTCGCTTTATTTTCAAAATACGTACGTATACTAATTATGTTCTGAAATAATTATAGTCGCATTTTCTCAGAAATTTACATTATATTATATTCCTTAAATCTCACCCTCTTACCCTGTTACCTGCTTCAAGAAAAATGCCTACAAACTGCCTTGACACTTTTTCTAGTAGTATAATATAATAGTGCTTATTGGTCTGTGACTATTACACATGAAAACAGAATTTTATTTTGAAAAATTTTTAAACTTGTAATTTCATTATTTGACTTTATTTGGCTATAAACCTCAATATTAAAACCAGCTAAAAACCAAACAGAATTTTTTAACCAGTCTTCAACATGTCGACCGGTTTCGGTGTCTCAAAACACCATTATTAAGACAAGAATATAAAAATCAATAAAAATAAAAAATGAAAAAATTTAAAAATTTTTTCATAAACAAAAGAAACTAAAAACCTTTTAGTTTGGATCAAAACCAATCAAATCAAACAATGTCAAATATAGCAACTCGTTGGTTGCAAAAAAGGAAATACGTACATCACTACAAATGATATACGAAAACGGAAATATGAAACAACAAAACATCTGAAAACCAAACTTGCAATAGAAAACAGAAATAGTAAAAGAAGAAAGAAAAAATCATTTTTAGAAAATAACATCTGTAAAAGCCACCAATCGCCTTTATAAATCACATATTCAAATTAGTTCCATTGACTTTCTAAATCCATTGTCAGAAAACATGTTGATAAATCCATTTTGAAAAATTTTTATAGGAAAAAAGGCCAAAAAATCTCTCATGTCACAATTGTGACACTCCAAATCGATTCGTCAATTGTGACATGAGACATTTTTTGGCTCTGGGGTTCATAACTCTGGGGAAACGGTTTTTGTAATAATTTTTCTATAGTTCATTGTAAAATCTTAGATATTTCGTGGAAAATTGTGACAATGTTAATACAAAATTTAGTTAGTTTTCACTCAAAGTTCAACTTGATAAGTCAACATAAATACAAAGTAATATTTACGCATTAAGTTTTAAATATAGGCAACTGTTGTTACGTAAACGAAATCCTCAATGCATATATAACATTTGAAGTGCTATTACACCTGAAAATAGAATTTTATTTTGAAAAATTTTAATTTTAACTCTGGGGAAACGGTTTTTCTGATAATTTTCCTTAATTTATTTTTACACAAAGTCCCCACGCTAATTATTTGAGACATGAAAATCTTCACACACACACACACACACACATACACACACATAGGAACATATATAGAAAATATAAATTTCCCAACCACAAAATTTTCTCATTTTGTTTTATGCCTTCCAACTTCTTCTCCCCCACCCCTCTGTGTTCCACTAACTTGTTTCCCTCATTTATACACATGAAATAGTTGACATTTTAATATGAGAAAGTAACAATTTCTGTCGGGTGACAATAGCGGCGGTGGCGGGGTGACACGGCGGGACGACAGGGGGTGACACAGTGGTGACGGTGCGGTATCTTAATTATAATAGTTTTGTCAAGTGTAATTTTCATTATAATGAAATCTTGTGCCCCGAATACTTGTATAAGATCAATAATAGAGTTGAATAGTTTTAATACATACATATATTATACAACAGTATAAATATAACTACAGTGAAACCGTATTAAATATATTTTTTATTGAGTTGTATCGTAAATGCTCTTGCCCTTTTTGCTGACGCCCTTGCTCTTTTCTTTAGAGTTATATTTCTTGGTGGAATTTTGCTAGTTTGATAATAGAAATGAAAATTTCATAACCAAATTTGGCCAAATCCGATCAAAAGGTTAACGTTTACTTTCAAAAAAATCGGTTAACAGTTTGTGAGGGCAGATAATTTTGAAAATTTTTTTGAAAAAAATTTGGAAAAAGCAAATAGTTGTTTTAATATTTTTCATTAAAAAAACTTGAATTTTTGCGCTAGAATTTGTGAATCCTGATATAGAATACAGTTGTAGTATTACATACAGCTACAGCGTCATAATATGCGTACTTCTTAGTAGACGTATTTAAAAATTTTCAAAATTGAAATAATTAAAAAAACTGCTCCAATTTATTATTGAATTTAGTAGAATTAAAAAAATATTTTACTTTTTTATAGTTTTGTACCAAAAAAAAGTTGTTACCAAAAAATTGTGCTAAAATCTTACTATGATTTATTGCAAATTTTAGAAAAAATCACCTCTAACCAGGGCCGGATCTAGGGAGAGCAGTGGGGGCCCCCTGCAAGCTTTTAGGGGCGCCAAAACGGTGAAAATGTTTAAAATTTTTTTGACGTGATATCTTAGAAGTTTTTCCCTGGAAAAGGAAGTGATGAGCAAGAAAGCAAAAAGGGCAACATTGTCCATTTCTGATAGGGGCCAGAAGTGATGAGCAAAAAAAAACGATCGACACTGTTCATTTCTGATAGGGGCCAGGTGAAAAATTTTTACGATATCGCTACACCAAAATTTCTTATTTTGCATTTTTGCCGCCGAGGACGCCAACAGAAAAATTTATCCGCCCCTCCTAATAACTGTAGGTCTGGCCCTGCGTCTATCAAATAACAAAGTGACTCCGTAGGGTTCCGTTTTGCTATTTTTGATATGGAACACTAAAATTAAAATTTCATACTTGGTAACGTCACCAGATTGACTAGAATCATTTAAAGATTTGCTAAATAGATCGGATTTTATTTATATTGAATTCTCAAACTCTTAAATCATCAAAAAATTACTTTATTTACCTTTGTTAGTTATTTTAACGATTTTGAGACGACACTGCTCTGTAATTAACACCTACCTCCATATACACCCGGTAAATTTACAAGATAATTAAAAACATTAAAATTTATATTTGTTTCAACCCTATTTAGTCGTGATAATTTATAGCAAGCTACTTTATTTATGATTTTAACGTTTCACTGTAATTAAACATTGTTATCATCTTACAATTTGTTTAATAATAGAACTTTTCATTGCCCCCCCCCCCTGTTTCAATCCTCTCCGTACCCCCCAAACTAGAAATTAACTCATTCGAAAATAGTTTGAATTATGTGTTCAGAATTTGTCTAGATTATTTTTTTCAACGAAACTCACACGGTTAAAGTTTTCGTGGCACTCTCATCCCAAATCCAGGCAATCATCATAACACAACCGTTTAAACAACTGCCTATATCACACCGCAAATTCAGGCAATCATCATAACACAACCGTATAAACAATTGCCTGTATCAATTCGTTTTGATTAATTAAAACCTATTTTAATATAATTTCGGGAAAATTTATTTTTAGGTCATATTAGCTAAAAACCATAATATAAATTTTATTATCAAATAATAACCCAAAATTCCATATATATCTTCATATTATAAATTTAACCAAATCTCATTTGTTGGCATACGAAATGTACCGAGCTCGCCCGGCCGAGCATTAAACATTAAATTTATATTATGTGAGTATGTATGTATGATTATGAAATTAGGTTATGTATTGCATGACGGTTACATATCTATGAAATATTCGGGAGAGATTCTCTTTTTCATTTCCACTTATCTTACATATTTATTATTGTTATTAATTATGTTCTCAAAATTAATGGTACTTTTACTTGGTTGTATAAAACTTTTGTAACTCTAATTTATGATTATGATATTAATTTTTATTACTCCACCAAAAAAAAAGAAAGCTGACAGCGCAGTAGAAGGATTTTGTCGTGCTGTTTTTAACTTCCCATTGGATCTCCACGTTTCAAGGTTACTAGAATCCGAATCCATCGTTTTCGGCGTGATGTCTTTCATTCGTGAATTTATTTTCGTCTCGCATATCTCGAGAACAAATGATGATATCAACTCCAGACTAATTTCATTCGATGCGTAATTAAAAAATGAAGACCGGATAAAGTTTTCAGCAAATTCGGATTAGCGGTTTGTTTTTTGTGATAAAGAAACGGAATTAACTTTATTAATTCTCTTGGATAGACTCTTCAAATATTTACTTTTTGGAATCGGCTGAGGCGGAAGAATAGTCAAAAAAAAGCCCACGAAAATGGCCATTTTATACAAAGATCACGCAAATTTATTTTGCGATTTTAGAGATAGATGGCTGAAAAAATGTTGTACATAGGAAACAAAAAGTTGCTGCAAAATGGAATTACTACGAATTTTTCGAAAAATGCCTTAGAGCGGGGGGGGGGGAGTTAAACTTGGTTGTCGATTGCAAATATATGCTACAACTTCTACCTTACTGTAAAATTTTAAAAAATGTTCAGTTTTGTTAAGAGAATTAAGGGTTTTTGAAAAAAGGGTCCAGAGGAAATCAAAAAAACAAAAACAAAATGTAACGGTTTTTTTAAGAAGTTAAAAATTGCGTTAACTCCAAAACTATTGATCAAAATATGTCAAAATTTTGCTTCTTTTAGTGTCCCATTTCATTTTTTTGGCTCCAGTAAATCAGAAGATATTCATTGATTTAAACGTAGAAAATATTCAGACAAAAAGTTCAGATCCGGAAATTTCCATCCAAATTTTTGGTGTTCTATATTCCTTGAGTCCCAAAACGTCATAATCCAGTGGAAACGTTCCTATAGTTATCGCTAAAGAAACAAAATTCTACCACATTTATTTTTTAATGTTACTAAAAAATTGATAAATCAAAATAAATTCAAAATAATATACTCATTAAATCACAAACATAGGCAATCGTTCTTACATAAATATTCAACTGAATGTATAAAATCATTTCAAAGCTTTTATACTATTATTATAGCACATAGCCTATCAATTGTTTCCAATTCTATTCTCCTCTCCCCACCCTCTGTACACGTCTATAAATGTATAATAGTGTTCGATTAAAGCTCGATTCAAGCTTGCTTGTGTTGAATATTAATTTCTAGTGTCATAAGCACAACGCCAGCAGCGTAATATAGGGTAAGAACATAAAGCTAAAACAGTATTAGGTCAGTGTTGATAAACGGGCTATAATGAAAACCAGTAAACAGAATGCCAAATGGTCATAATACGATTAAATTTGATGGTCGTTGAAAACGTATATGACCATTAAGGGGGTGTATACACTTATTTTTTCGGAAACTTCGTTTTTTTATTGCATTTTTTTTGAGAACGTTTCCACAAAATTTCAAGATAAATGTTGATTAGAGCTATTATATGCGTCTAGATAAGCTTGGAGTTGGCCTTGGAATTGATGATTCTATGTAAGTTAAAAAATATCAGTGATTAATTAGTACTTTTTTTTATTTAAGTAAGTTTTTACTATAGATGAGCTAAACGATTATTTTCTAATAACTGTTATTGCAATAACAGTTACTGAAAGATAACTATTATTTATAACAGTTATTATAATAACTGGTATAGTATTTAGATATTTTAACATATTGTAAGATATTCGATATGCGTATAAACGGTTCTGTTAGTGAAATATGCACAGATCTATAATACTGACGGATACTAAATAATCTGCAATATCTGTTCAAATACTTGTCTATACAAGGATTTAGGCTTTATATACACAATTTTAACAATTTTATGGATACAAAATTACAAATACAAATAGATAACTGTACAATAGACAATAGTTCATTTTTAAGGGTTTTTTAAATGTGCTACAATAGAAAATGTGTAACTTGCCTGGGGCGTTATTATTTTGAAACTCTCCGTAGGTGGTTAAAATAAATTACTGTGATCCTTGCTTTCGAATATATTAATATTGACCTATGTTACCGATATTTCCAAAGGAGTTATTTAAGTAACCAGTTACTGGGTATTCCAGTTATTCACGATAACTGTTATCTTTCTATACTAGTTACAAAATAACAGTTATCGATATATCGATCATCTCTAGTTTTTACGGTACTTATTAGAAAATTTGTAACAAAATTGTTAAAACGTACTGTGAAACGATTAAGAATCAAATTTCTTTACAAGTGTCATCCTCTTCGTTTGTTAATTGTTGACTTCTTATTCGATCAAGTTCTTTCCTTGTTTGTTTATTTACTATGTATGTTTGAATCGACGTTTAAATACATCGCTCAGGTGTAAACACTTCGGAAATAAGAACTACGCAAACATTTTAATAGTTGATTGTATTTCAGATGTGAAGTGTAGTAAAAAGGATTTCATCATCATCACGACACGATTCTATTGACTCCCACATTCCAATCCCAATTAAAGTTTTGATATTTGGATCAAGCTTTACATTCAATGAAAATTTTTAAGAGGCTAAGTGGCTGTCGTTATAGAAATATTCACTTTGATAATATATTCGTACGGTCTTAATCATACATAATTAACATAAAAAAATTCACAGATACGATAAGCACGATTTTCCCGAAAAACTAATGTCTCAAATGCTGTGAAGTTTTGGAGACTTACAAGGAGAGGTTCAGATATGGTCGTCACCGATTTCAATCAAATTTCGTCTACAAGTAGAGCATAATATCTATATCAAAAATCTAGAAAATTAAGGTCCACTTCTCAAAATTAAAAGAAATATTTCAATTTAAAGTTCAAACAATTTTATAATATAAAATATATACAAGTTATTAAATGTCATTAACAAGTGAAATAGCTTGGTGGTAACATATTCAGAATAGTGTGGTGGACGCTGTGATACTGGGTTCGAATCCCGGTTCGAACCGTTTTGAAATTTTTTTGATTTTAATAATTTTTTTTTATATTTATTAATAATGTTGCTAAAATTATGCGTATACAAATATCATTTATTGTAAAAAAAATTATTTTACCATTTTACTATGGTTTTTACTTATTTTGATTTTTCTATTATCATTTTTTTACCTGACTTCTCAGACAATATTTACTTGGAATTCTAACAATATAACCATAAAATAAAAATCGGACTATACCTTAATCTCTCTTTGTTAGTAGTAGTTCTTCTTTTTATTTATAACAAAAAATTTTCAATAAATACTTCGTTTAAAAATCAATAATTTACTTAAAAAATAAATAAACAGAATTTCAAAACAGTATGCTGCAATACAAGTGTGTGTAACCCCTTAAACTACACTATGTACATATACAAGACTTTTTAAAACCTTCTTTATAAAATGCAAGAAATGAAAACTTGTGTAAAAGATTAAATCTTTAATTCAAGTTGTGGTGTTGTCGGTTCATTCAGATCGTACAATTTAATGCTTCGAACAACATCAACAGTTCTTTTTTCCTGTTTATAAATTTATATTTTATTTACAATTTCTACTTGAACTGTATGCGACGTTTTTAAATCCGTAAACAAACACTGATTTGAAAGTATATATTATGTTATTTATAAAACCCGACCGACAAAGTTATTACATTTATTTAACTCTGACATTTGAGTTGAAAACACTTACTACAATGTGTAAAAGTTTTAAAAGTTACGAAAACTACAGATAAAAAAATATGAAAACAAAGAATGATAGGCAATCAGCATGACATTTCTGTTGTGATGATTGTTACCACTCCACACCCAGAGCCACCATGACTCAGAACCACTATAACTTTACTACTTCCAGTTTTTTTATACTTTTTTTTTTCGTTGATTTCAGGTGGGCTCAATGTTAATTACACGTGTCGCAAACACCGACATCACATGGCACAAAAATATCAATGTTAATTCGCCACGTGTTTCGCCACATTTCGACTTAACGTTGGACGATAAATCCGTACTGCGAGCCATCGATCAACTCAATTTCATTCAAATGAAACGTAAGTATTCGATTCGTAATTAAATAGAACAAAATATTCAAAAAAAAAGTACAAAAATAATAGAAATCCGGTAATATATATACCGATTGTTTCGGCGCAATCGCAACATTGCAAACTAATGTGTTAGAAAAGGATGACTAGACGTTCTCATCGAATAATTAAAATCATCCATGTATAATATTTATCTAGTATTTATATTCATGTTATATCATCCATCTCTATTCATTTCCATTATGTATAATATTTATGCACCATCATTCTCTGTCCGTTCATCCATGTTTTTACACTCCCTTCCCCTCCCCACCCTTCATTCCACGCTTCCGTCAGCGACCGCCCACCCTTGTTATCATTAAAATAATATTTTTATCAACCCTCTTATACGTAACTGAAATTGACAAGAAAATAGTCCAAGAGCTGTCAGTAGTGAAAATTGTCAAAAACACATGCAAACGACATTACATGAAAGTTGTGCGTTAAGTATAAATATTCAAGGATTACTAATTGACATGCTTGTGCGAGATAAAAATAGTTTAAAAATTGTTAATCTTATTTAAGAGGATATTCTAGTCTAGAGGCTCGATTTTGAGGTGATTTTACGAGCGCAATAAAAAAAAATAACAGTAAACATTTTTAGTATCCATTTTTAACTGTTTCTTTATTGATATTTGAAAAGTATAAAAATGTATAAAAAATTTAAAAAAAAAAATTCAAAATTGAAATCGGTACAGGCCGTCAAAATGGGGACTCAAAAAAAAAGGTGTCTCCTGGTTGACGTGATTCCAACCCTCCTGGTGATCGGAAACATAAAATTTTAATTAATTCTTAATAAACAAGGATGTAGAGTTAGTTGGACGTAGCCGGTTTGAAAAAATAAATTTTTTCACAAAATGGCGTCCATTTAAAAAAAAATCATTTTTTCGTCTCCTTTTTTCAACTTTAAAAATAGTAAAAAAAAAATTCCAAAAACCCCTACGTCGGACCAATTTTGATAGTATTAAGGTCTGCACCAAATTTCAAGTAAATCGATGCATTAGAAGTTGAGATATCATGTCAACCGTATCGAAACAAGTAGTTGCGAATAATTTATATTAAAAATTTGAATTTAACACTGAAAAGATACACAGTACACAGGGAAAAAATACCCTTAACTCCGAAAATAATTCGAATTTCCGTAAATCCTTTTAGAGGCTTATTCTTAAACGTTTGAACTTGGAAAATATGAAAAAAAAGAAAATCGATTTTCTCGAATTTCTAGAATATCCCCCTTAAAAACGCATTTAAAATTGTTACTATACCACGGTTATTCCATTGATTAGAAAGTAGCAGATGATCGTATCTTAAAACTTTATTTATACATTGATATACCAAGACTATACACTTCATTTGTCTATAACACTTTTTATTTAATCAGTATTTTTAAAAATATTTACAAAAAAAACGTTTTAGATAATTTTAAACAAATGACTGAACTTTTTGCTTGCCTTTAAATGGTTAATCCAACCGGTACAAACCTCATTGAATAAAATGTATGCGACAGCTCTCGGACTATTGACAAAAAACCAACATCGACCACCCTATCCAATTATTTAACTAAATATTCAGTTTTAATAATGTGTACCTTGTCTGTTTTGTCTTGTGCTTGCCCCCGCCCGCGCAGCGGCCAAAGATGGTGAGGAGCGAGTGCCTGCAGGTAAATTGACATTAAATGTTATTTTCCCGAAACATGGTGCACACGCATGGTTGAGTTATTTTTCATTTTTTTTTTTTTTATTATTATTATAAAAATGAGATAGATGATTGAGTTGTTTATTTTTTCCTTTTTCGTTTACACAATTTTGTTATGTTTTGTAGCTATAATGATAAATATTAAGAATATATTATTTTTTTTTTTCCTTAATTAAATGTCATAATTTTGCATGAACATTTTTTTCATAATTATCAGTCATTTAGGGTAGACCATTAGATAAAGCAAAAGGTTTATTTTAGGTAAAATATTGATATTGAGGTACCTCATAGTGTAATCGGCCAAAAAATCGTCAATTTTCACAATTTTTTTCGGATGGATAGGATGGGGGAATGGGGTTGAATTTTTTTTTAAGATTAATATCACTATTTAACAATACAAAAATATTTTTTTGTTCATTTTTATTCATTTTTTATGGTTATTATAATTTTTTGAAAAAAGTGTCTTTAAAAAAGGGCGATATTCGGTACTCACAACTGTCGCCGTAGTTCTTATCTAAAAAAAAAAAAAAATCAAATGGATTATGAATCTGTAGGTAAGCCGCTATGTACCTATCGACCTGTGGAAGCTTTTTTTTGAAATCTTCCTATTTTTCATACGGAAAACTATAAAAAAAATTGTACTTTTTATTCAAACCGCCGCAATTTTTTCAAATTTTAAAAAAAAGCCTCCATAGGTACATAGCCGCTTACCAACAGACTGATAATCTATTTAATTTTTTTTTTCAGGACACTTTTTTTCAAAAAATTATAATAATTATAAAAAATAAATAAAAATGAATAAAAAAAAGTATTTTTGTATTGTTAGTGATATTAATCGTAAAAAAAAAATCATCCTCATTCCCCCATCCTATTCATCCCAAAAAAAAAAATTGTGAAAATTGACGATTTTTTGGCCGATCAGACTGTGATGGTACCTTAAAGATGGCTTTTATAATTCTGTATTAACCGATCATGGTCCTACACTTCTTAGTAACAAAATTATAACGTAATTATAGTATACTAATTCACCCAAACTTAAAGTTAAGTGAATTATAATCTCTAAATAGTTTATATTTTAATGATGGTTATACTTGAGCGTGTCATAAGTTAGGGGAAGGTAGGGCAATGTGGCCACCCTAAGGTTTGAATTGATATATTTTCTAAACGGTTTTAATTAATTGATATTTCTTGATATAATATAATTGCAAATTTAATAAAGTCTTTATTTTATAATATACATACGGTTTACATATTCACAGTAATAAAAAATTATCAATTATTTCGTAAGTGACAAAATGACCACATTACCCACCTTGGGTAGGTAAAGTGGCATAGTATTATTAATATTAAAAGTTAACATAGATTAAAACTGACTTTTTAATTTTTAGATGAAATTACAATTTTTAATCAAAAATATTACAATTTGCTACTAGTTGGCAATCATAAAAAAAATTTTTAATTATCCAAAGTACTCAGATGGTAACTATTTATTTTTAAAACAAAACTCACAAGTAAAATCTTCCTCATTGCAACCAGAGCAGACTTCATAGACACATCTTTTGCATATCGTACATCGTACTCAGCCATCTTCTGCTATTGATTCCGACCACAATTCTGGTACCACCACTAGATCCACTGGGCCACTTTACCTTTATACATAGTGGGCCACATTACCCGAAACTAAGTAAAATAGGAAAACTGAAATAAGTTCCGCCCCAACGTATGATTCATAATTGTTTATTATAAAATTAATTACTTCAGAACTACAACAGACACAGGGAATATTCACAAAAACCAAGTATTCATAATACAATATATTTTATACAATATTTGTAAGTACTTACCTTAGATCAGAGGGCACAAGAAACACTTTTTTTTAAATAAAATTTTCTAAGTAACACCTAAGGAGTTGATATGCACCGTGACACTATGTAAACTGTCAATCTATAATTTAAACTAAATAACAAGAGATGACAGCTATTAGTTCATTTGCAAACTAGTGGTGACCACTTTATCTGCCTGGGCCACTATAGCGAGCCTTCCCCTACTATTTAAAAAATTATCGAAAATAAATTTAAAATAATGTTCAAACTAGTAAAATTTTTAAGTAAGTAGTGAACCCATGCAAAAATTAGACTCAGGTTAAGCTGTTTCGTAATTTACTTGAATTGTATTGGGTCATTTCGTTTCAAATCATCCAGTAAAAAAATAAAATGTCACCCATGACCTCAGATTTAGCTGAAATTTTATTATGAAATTTTAATTCGTTTATTTAACCATCCTAATCATCTGTACAAAATTTAAAAAAATTATCTCTAATAGTTTTCAAGTTATGAATTTTTGAAATTTAGCAAAATAGGGTTAAAATGGTGTTTCCGTGGCTATCACTTTCGGTGACGTTATTATATTAAAAAATCCATAACTTCTGTAATATTTAACATAAAGCAATAATTTTTTCATCAATATGTTCAGAAAAGTCAGGAGATTACTGGAAAAATAAATTTGGTTAATTATCACTTCATATTTCTATGTAATGCTTTGTTAGACTTAAATTTTGAGACATTTTTTAATCGATAAATATAAAATCTTTAAAAGTGATTATTGACCAAAGGCATAGCAGTAACCGTAATAATTTTTTTTTAAATTTACCCTAAAGATGTAAAATAAAATAATCTGGAAAAAAATTAATGGTTTTTTACCCGCTAATATTTTTCAGACACGTCCGACGTCTGGAAGCTCAAAAAACAAGCTTTCTGGAATAATTTCCCAAAATTAAAAATTTTTGTTTACACCGTGACAAATTTGAACGATTGTTTTATGTAAACTAGTTTCCTAGCTAAATTTGAGGTCATGGGTGACATGACCTGGATGAAGTGACGTGTAATGACCCTGTTTTACATTCAAAAGGATAGAAAAATTTTATATCTTGTAATTTTTTACCAATATTGGACATGGTTTTTGCGATTTTGTATCTAAACTTTACAGTACAGATTTATGAATAATTTGTCAAGGACTACAATCAGTCAAACCTGTCTGAAGAGTCCTTTAATGCAGAATAGCGCAGGACATCAATCGGATCGTGTACCTTATGTTGTCATCAATAATTTTTATTGAAACAAGAACAATAAAATACAGATTTGGACATAAAAATAATGTTCAAAACGATAAATTTAATATTTTTTAATAAACATTTTCATTCAAATAAACAAAGACAAAAAATATACATGTTTCACTCACTCTCCACAATGAACGCAACATTATTTGATATTTTACAATATCCACTAAAATAAAATTATTTTTATTGATGTATGTAGTATATACGTTTTAAAAGGAAAACAGATCGTAAAAGTACATTTTATGATCGAAATCATTCGCAGACAATTCGATATTTATCATTTTATTGTTTTTTGTTTACATAATACATTCATTGTCTTCAGTGGATTGGGTAACCATAAAATTTAAAACCATTCAAGCCCCGAAACATTTCATTTGGGATTTTCAAATAAATTTATTAATTATTTTAATGAATTGCTCTAACTACATCACTGAAAAATTGTTAGAATATATTCGAATATTCGATTCGAACTTCATAAATTTGATTTTTGAATTCTGAAATCATATAATTGCACTTCAAAATTTGAAACACTATTTTTAGCTACAAGGAAAGAAAGTATGGCAATCCGACAAATTTAAGCATAATGTGCTGTTTTCACCGGAACCAAAACCAAAAACGCCGGATAGAAATTTTCCGGGTGTATTGGCGTTAGTGATGAGCCAAGTCTTGGTCTTGGTCTTATTCTTGTATTAAGAATCTTGGTCTTGGTCTTGCTAGAGCAGTTTGAATCTTGGTCTTGGTCCTGATCTTGCAAAATGCAGTCTTGATCTTGGTCTTGGTATTGCTAAGACATCTCGCACTTTCTTGCATTTTTTTATTAACGAATTTTTTCCTTCTAAAATCAGAATTTTCTCTGTTTACGGTATTAATTATACTTTCAAACTATTTAAATAGTTTAGCAAGAGTCTTGCTTTTTTCTTGCTTTTGTCTTGGTCTTGCTCACTTGAGTCTTAATATTGGTCTTGCAGCCATACTTATAGTCTTGGTCTTGATCTTGCTCTTGGTATACATAGTTTTGGTTTTGGTCTTGGTCTTGTAAAAAATGCAAGACCAAGACAAGACTGCAAGACCAAGACTAATTTTGCTCATCACTAATTGGCGTTAGAACAGTGGAACAAGCAAGCACTTTAACGAGCAAGCTTTTGTCCAGTGGTCTAAAAATTATCACCAATTTTAATATTTTGAAAAATTGGAAAATTTTGATTTTTTCGACTTTTTTCGCAGACTTCGCTAATGAAAATCGATCAAACTTGAACGAAAGATGGTATAAAAGGTCCCGATTATTTTAAGGACTCGAGAACCTTTATCTTTTACTAGTATTATCGAAAAATTTTTGAAATTTTACATCTTAAATCGACAACCGATTTTTTTTTGCCCCAAAATGGCCTTATAATAGGTGAGGCTGACTTTCCCATCCAGGGAGTGATTGGGGGGCAAAATTTTGATCAACTTTATTTCAATTTTCAACAACCTTGTCCGTGTTCGACCCCGATAAACGCAGTCACACCTCCAATCTCAACAACTATATTTTTAGCTTTTTTGAAATTACAATGAATATATAAAATCCTAAATTAACACAATAATCTTTGTCAGTTTAAATAAACATTCAACAGCTGTGACTTGAACGAAGTCACCGTTAAACAAGCGTATACAGTGGATATAATGGATTTCCCCTCCCCCCCCCCCCCATACTGCGCTAAGCTCATCAAACAAAATCCGATCGAAAAAACGGAACGATTTTAAAGTGAAAATAAACACTTGAAGGCAGTAAAAAATCTTCTTGATCGTTTAAATAAATATTGAATACAAAAGCACGGAGGTACAGTAGCGACACGATTTACACGAAACCCGATGGAACTAGAATTAACACTATTGACATAACGATTTATTATTGATATTGTAAAATCACGTTTACACCATTTCAATAAGTTGTAATTATCAGAAAATTTAATTTCGTTGAAAAGTTGATATGAAAACCATAAGTGCCGTGTTTTTCCCATTCGTGCCACACATTTTTCTTTTCTAATCCCAATGGTATCATTCATATTATTCACGCTAGCTACGTGGAAAATTTAAAGAGGAAAAGTCGAATAGCCGACGAGTACATTTAAAAGTTATCAGAGCACTACGTCTTTATTACAAAACACTAATACATATATACAAATACAGTAGGTGTGTATGTATATATGTGTATTAGTGTAAATTTCCGCGATGAAAAGCAGACGCATAACATTTAAAAAAAAAAAAAATTGTATAATGAATGAGAAAAAACAGTGTTCCACAGTGTGATACAGATTAAGTACGCCTAGTATGGAAAATGTGGCAAAAATCTATACATATAATAAAACTGTAAATCTGTCTCTGTCTGTCTGTGTGTCTGTTCACGCATCACGTAAAAACTACTGGACGGATTTTAATGAAATTTGGTGTGATGATAACTTATTACCTGGGTCGACATCTAAGATACTTTTTATCCCGGGAAAGTGTCTCATTCCCATGGGAAAATGGAAAAACTATTTTGAGCATCTACACACTTTACGCCAATTTACATATTTCATAAAAAATTTCATAACTATAGTAATAAAAATTGTAAATAAATTTTATAGTTTGCAAATTTTTCTGAATTTTAAATAAAAGAAAATGTTGCTAATTGTGTACCGAAAAATACAATAAACACACAATTGTCAATTTTGAGACAATTTAATGCATTTTGTGTTGCAAGAAACTACAAATTGGAAAAAGAAACTACTCAACGTTTCGCGTGAACAACGTCACGGGTACGGGTAGTATTTAATAAAGAGGTTTGTTCTGAAAAAAGATTTCAATATTTTTGCGGTTGTAATCGAAAATTTCGCTCAAAATTACTTAAATTCCTCCATCAAATCCATAAAACATAATTTTAGTAACATAAAAATTCGTCCCTATGATATCAAGTCTATTCAGTTGTTTTGAAGCAGTAACATTCCTAGCAAGCTGTAGATTTTTGCTGTAGCTGTTTTTATTTTTGGGGAAATTGAAGCCGTAGGATTAACCAAAAATGTAGTTGTAAGGTTTGAGTCATATTTACAAAAAGAAAAGCAATTTGGTGACAGAAATAAAAAATGTACCCCAGAATTACTAAAATTTCGTCATTAGTAATTTCGTCATATCTGTATAATAAAAAGTTTTATTGTAACTTTTTTAAAAATACAGCTAAACCTTTTTTTGTGCGATTTTTTATGCGGTTTTTTAAAAAATGGTCATTAAAATGTATAATGTGAATCAAAATCAAGAGAAAGTAAGAAACGTAAACGCTAGCTATAATAATTTTCTTTGATAAAAATACTTTTTAATGGTTTTTATGGGCATTTAATCAATACATTGCATAAAAATATATGTTAAGTTATTGCATCATTTATTTTTTTACAGGGATGTATTTTTCACAATTTTCATAATATTATAAAAATAAAATAAAATGTTCCCACGTGTTAATTATTGCTTTATCTTGTTTAGAACAGCAACTTCTAAGGAAATCGTGAGGTTTTGAGCGTTTTGAGTTATATATTTTCGATGAAACTTTTTTATGCGGTCTCGATCTACCGTATAAAGAAAGTATTTTTTAAAATCTGCACCGAACTAAACTTTTTATAGCTATTTTTGTGCGATCCTTATACACCGCATAAAAAAGGTGTACCAATATAACAAATTACGTCCTTACACAAAAAAATTTTAAAACCTCTCCGTGCAGAGTCCTATATTAATGTCTCACCGTGACACCTGCTGTAATACTTGAATTTTCATAGTGGAAATTCGCTAAATTCGCTATGTACCTACACTATAATATCTAAAAAAAAACATGGGATCGTTGCTTTGTCACTTTTCACAACAAAAATCGTATAAACACGAGTCGACTTTCGGCCATTACGCCATCCTCAGGTGAAATTAAAACACAACTATAATATCTGTATTTAAATATAATCCATCGTTGACGACATCGTGTATCATCGGTATTTAACGGCAGGTATCGCCATCACCACGCTATCGTTAATGGGGAAAAGTCAAAATGTCAATGGTATTTAGAAAAAAGAAACTGCACTATGGTGCAAACCTTGTAACCGTAGCACTCTAGGTATACCATTTGCTACTCATTCATTCGTTGGGGTACTATGTAGTTACGTAGCATAAAATATTTAACTAACCGACGACGCTAACAAGGTAGAAAAGGTAGAATATGGTGTGAACAGACATTAAATTGTAATGTACACCTAAATTCAAACGCTACTTGACTTCTAGGGAGATAGCTGCACCATAGATGAAAAAGGATTCAGCTTCTATCTAACGGACAAACTAATAATCATTTCCGAATACATAGTTTTCAGTATTTTTCGCTAGATAGGACTACGACTCTTATGAGAATGAATATTCAATCCGTCATTTTTGATTGTATTTGCAGAGAAAGACAATTTTTTTAAAAAAAGTGTCTGAAAATGGAGCAAAGTCGTTCCATTTTACGATGCCTCAAAAAAAAAAACTCTGATGGTGGAAGCGCCGGGAAAAAATTTACTTTAAAATGTGTAATTTTAGGTTTTCTGTGCCGTTTTGTTCATTTCTAATGAAATGCGAAATACAACACTGATAGAAAATATGATTTTTAAAATTAATTTTGTCATTTTGATCCCAGGAAGGAAAATTTCATACTTAAACTACTCAAACTGCATAAAATACACTTTTATAAGGTAATTAACGTGCTAAGGTTTAAGAAACTACTAAATCCCAGAAAAAAGTCTAACAGTTATTGTCACAAATTAAAATCGGTTAAGTGTGAGGTTTTGGTTTTTGAGAAAAAATTTTTGTATTAAAAAATGAACATTCAATTAGTTTAAAAATTGTTGATCTTATTCTTTAACGGTAGTTGCTCTGCGATAGTCAGGTACAAAAGTATATCTCAAAAAAATTTCTTTTATCAAAAATTAAATAATGTATCAATATTCTTCAGTGATTATATTTGTATACCACTTGTTTATTTTTTTTATTTCCGCGAGCTTATGTTGTAGCAATATAAAAGTATTGCTGAAAAAGCGTTGTTACTTTGTAACTTGGTATTTTATAGACATATTAAATTTTTATCAAACTCCTTTGACACGTTTTCATTTTATTAAAAAGAAAAAATTGTGTTTTTCCATAAGAGCCAGTGTTAAAATTACAAAACTTTGAAATCGTTTTTCTTAAAATTGGGGTAGTCAATTTTAATCGGAATTGGCTCATATTGTTGGTATTGAATTAAATAAATATCTAGAAAAGTTTCGTTAAAATCCTTTGAAAAAATCGTTCTATCGACCAACTACCTTAAACATTCTTGTAACTAGTTAAAATTTTTTTAAAGTTTTTCAGTATTATGGGGGAATTAAACATTAATTTTTACAATGTTTTAGTGCACCAAGCACATTAAAGCACTTTTGGAACGTTTAGTTTAACAAAATTAAAATTTTATATTTGATGACGTCATTATCCATATAGAAATTTGAAGCAGTTCATAAGTTTTCTATACAGTTTTCAAGTGAAACCCAACCGAGAACATAAGATTTGGAAAAAAATAATTTAAAACGTGCAGATAAACAAAAACGGAGGCAGTATCTCTCCGTAAATAACCCAAACTTTTTTGAATTCATGTGTAGGTCAGAAATTAAAATCGATTAATTGTGACGTTTTTCTTTTTGAAAAAGATAATTCGTATTAAAAAATAGACGTCCAATTAGTTTAAAAATTGTTGATCTTATTTTGGGGGGATTATTTATTAATTTTATAAAAGTATTAAAAAACCGTAACCAGCGGAGTGGCCGAGCGTGCTTGTGCACTAAGCGCTTGCCGACTGGTAGGTCTGGGGTTCGAATCCCGCGGCCGGCTATGCTTGTGAAGGTTTTCTGCAGTTTCCCTTCACAATTCCAGATGAATATCGGCATAGTTCCTTCAAAAGACGGCTGCAGACGCATACCTACCAAATCCTAGCCCTCACACCACTTTCCTTGTCCTCCACCCACATCATAAATGTATAATGTAATGAATAAAAATTTGTAACGAATAAATAAAGTGTACAAATAATGATGTGGGTGGCGTCTGTTATAGACTAATTAGTCTCAAAAACGGACGTTAAACGCATTATTATTATTATTATTATTATTATATTTATTAATTTTCACAATGTAAATTAAAAATCACAGAGTGATTGAAAAAATTATCCTGATCGGCCGGGAATCGAACCCAGAATCTCCTGGTAACTAGCCAGGTGTGCTATCCATTACACCATCGATCTTTTGCTCGACAGGCGGCCGATATAGACAACATTCAACCACCTATGTGTATGTACTCTCTATAATTCGAGAAGCAGTTACAATTCTTCAATTTCAAATATTATCGAGTGCTTGTGAAACACTACTACGTATGACAGACTTTTGTCTGCATTTAAAACACACGTAGTATTCACATTTCACAATGTTTTAGTGCATCAAGCACATTTTATATATGATGACATCATTATCCGTATAGAAATTTGAAACTGTTCGTAAGTTTTCTATACAGTTTCCAAGTTAGACCCAACTGAGAACATAAAATTTTGAAAATAAATAATTTAAAACGTGCAGATAAACAAAAATAGAGACAGTATCTCTTCGTAAATGACCCCAAATTTTTTTAATTCATGTGTAGATACATTGAATGCAATTTGGTCGATAGAGATATATAAGATAATACTTACCGCACGCGTATATAAAGATCGTTATGTCGCGACAATATTTATCTAGCACGTTACTATATGCTCGTAAAGCTTGTACTACATAGTTGTAGTAGCTACTATAAGTAGTGTAGCAGTCATCCCACCGGTAATGTTGGTAAGTAATACATACATGCTTACCAAGTCACACAACACAAAAACCCATTCACTTTCATCAACCAATTCATACATACTGCAACCTCCCTCCCTCTCACTCGTTCATATCATTATTAGTCTGTCTCTTTTCATTTTTAATAAATTTTTATATTAAAAATATATACATGGTGGAGCTGTCGTATGCATTACCACCAGTCATCGAGTTTGTTGGTAAAGAGAACTCCAAGTGCATTCCAAAATACGAAACTGTAATCACATTTTGTCTAGAAAAGTGGGGAATATTTTGGTAATATGCCAAGAAGATAGATAGATAGTACCTACCTAATGTCATTCAAAAAGTCCAGAACAACCTCGTTGTTTTATTAGGGTAAGTGCGGGAGAGATGCCGCAGTAGCCATAGTTCGTCCGTTGATTGATAGATAGCGCTATTAATGGACTATATGTTTAAAATAAGTTACTTATTTAAGCTGTATATGGTAACATTTATGATTAGTTCATCAGTTTAGTAATTATCCAACTTTTTTTATTATTGAAAAGTAAGTTTTTTAACATAATATTTTATCAAGCATTTAATTCATTAGAATTTAAGAATGTATATGTCATTGTTTTAATGAAAATCAGTTTTGTTATTAATTTAGGTATATTTTAAAAGTACTGTATAAGATTTTAGGTTAGAATTCCGCACTATGGTTGCTATAGCAGCATGCGGCATCTATCCCAACAAAAAAGAGAGATGCCGCATCATATTACATGTTAGAAACATAGACTTATACCTTAATTATGCAATTTTTTTTTTTTTTTTGGACTGTAAATTATGCCACGTAAATATACTCGTAAAAGATCTATTAATGGATCAGGCAGAGCTCTCATATTAGTGAAGATAACGAAAATAATGATGATTGCCTGTGTATTGAATGTTTTGAAAAGTACTCGGAAACAAAAAAAAGTTGACTGGTTCAGATGTATAAAGTGCCAAAAATGGTTACATATGGCATGCATCATGTATGGAGATGTGTGTAAAATGCAAAATTTTTAATATGAACTATGCGGCGACTCTCCTTCTTTGATGCGGCATCACTCCTATAGGTGTGGGAGAGACGCCGCTTTGCAGGCTCTACAAAAATCTTAATTATGAATCCTTTATGACTCAAAATTTAAAATTATTTATAAATAATTTTAAGGAACAATGTTTACATTTATTGTGTACCAATCAATTAAATGCATACTTTAGGAATTATCAAGTGTTTTCAAAATGTGCGGCATCTCTCCCGCATTCACCCTATAATGAAATTCCAAACAATTTTTCATTAAGTTTCAGCAGTAACGAGTTCAGTAACTTTTTAATAAAAGGAGGTTCAAATTTCACAATTTACGTCAAGGGTCATCGCCCAGGAGACCCACCCTGATTAATAAGTATGGGCATCTTTATTCTACTTAATAGAAAGTTTACAGAGAATTTTAAATTTTGTGTTTTAGCCTAGAATTAGTTTTTGAAATTTTTGCTACAGAATACATCATTCAAATCGTTGACATGTTATAAATTTAAAGTTTAAACTGTTTTATCAAGAGCGATTTCAAATTAGCAAACAGTTAAAAGGATAGGTCAAAAGCGAGTTGGACTTACAAAATTAGGGTTCCGTACAATGGGCAGTTAATAGTCAATTTTCGCGATTTTTTTTCTCGGATGGATAGGATGGGGGAATGGGAATGAATTTTTTTTTTACGATTAATACCACTATTTAACAATCCAAAATATTTTTTTTATTCATTTTTACATATTTTTTATAATTATTATAATTTTTTGAAAAAAGTGTCTTTAAAAAGGGGCGGATATTGGTGCCCACGATTGCGGCCACAGTTTTCATGGGGAAAGAAAAAAAACTCAAATAGATTATCAATCTATAGATAAACAGTTATGTACCTAAGGAAGCTTTTTTTTTTAAATCTTTCTATTTTTCCACACGGAAAACTACAAAAAAATTTTGTACTTTTTATTCAAACCGCCGCCATTTTTCAAATTTCAAGAAAAAAAAAACCTAAAAATATAAAAACCCTCCATAGTTACACAGCGGCTTACCTACAGATTGATAATGTATTTGATAATATCCGCCCTTTTTTGAAGACACTTTTTTCAAAAAATAATAATTATAAAAAATAAATAAAAATGAATAAAAAAATATTTTTGTATTGTTAAAGAGTGGTATTAATCGTAAAAAAAATTCATCCCCATTCCCCCATCCTATCCATCCGAACAAAAACCGCGAAAATTGACTATTTTTCGGCCGATCACACTGTGGATTGTACCTTAAATTAAATCTTATCCAAATTTGTCTATTACTATATTTCCCCCCTTATTATTTAAATTTTTTTTTAGCAACTCTTAAAAAAATCCATACTTTTTTAAATGGTACCTCAGACAATATTTTAATCCATTTATGTACACGTCATCAAGACCTAACATTATATACCAAATTTCAAATTCCTACGTTACATAGTTCTCAAGTTACATAATAATAATCCCTGAAATTGAAAATTCCCATACTTGTTGAAACAAACCTATAAACTAGCCAAAGAAAACGAATTAGTGTTAACGTGCCTTTATAAACCATATACATACATTTATACTTTGTTTGTAGCAGAGTAACTAATATTTGTAGATCATTAAATATTGCGTTAGACAACCGTTTAATCTATCTATCTCTCGTTTATTTTCCTGTATGTATATGTATATAGCGTCGCGGCGTTATTACGTAGGTACCGACGCGCGGTGTTACCTGTACTTTGTGAATAATAAACATTAATCATCGTCGGTCACGATGGCTAATGTAAACATGGTGAACATATATACACATAATATACATGTCTCTGCCTGTATCGACAGATAAACAAAATATAAGCTTGGTCGTGTTTTTTTTTTTTTTGCGATTCGCAACTACCTAAATGTTTTTAATAAAAAAAATTAAAGGATAAATATAGAGTAATAAAAGGTGATTAAGTACCGTAAAAACAGACAAGATTGTTAGGATTTTTGATTTAAATTTGAATAAAATGAGGACGAAATTATTTTAGATAGGGTAGAAGCCCCCTTTGTGGAACGGTATCTAATACTGGAACAGTTTTGACATTTACATATTTATTTCTTTAATTAAGTAAGGAAACTTTAAATGCGAGGTGAATTTAAATTGAAAAACAATCATTCTATTAATAATAATTTTTGTTGTCAGACGTTTCTTTCAGAAATAACTTCATTAATATGTATATGTTCATAATTAGATACCGTTCCACAAAGGGAGTTTTTACCTTATAACTGTTTTAAATAAACTGATAAAAATGTTGTCAACAAATTTTTAACTTTACTCATATTCATATTTTCTAGCGAAATATACTTTTAATTTCAAATGTTATCGAGTGCCTGTGAAACATTATTAGTGTATGGCGGATTTTTATCCGTATTTAAACATACACCAATATTCATATGTTCACTCAATGTCCAGCTTTGACTGATACTAGAACACTCGATGTACTTTGGCAAATGGCCAATTCATTATGTTAATTAAAATTGACATAGTGTTTGAAAAATTACCAAACTGGATCGGCTGGGACTCGAACCCGGATCTCTTGGTTACCAGCCAAGCGCCTTACCAACTAGGCCACCGATTACTTGTTCGAGTGCCACTCCAATTCAGTAAAATTTCAAACACTATGTCAATTTTAATTAACATAATGAATTGGCAATTTGCCAAAGTACATCGAGTGTTCTAGTATCAGTCAAAGCTGGACATTGAGTGAACATATGAATATTGGTGTATGTTTAAATACGGATAAAAATCCGCCATACACTAATAATGTTTCACAGGCACTCGATAACATTTGAAATTAAAAGTATAAAAACTGCGTCTCGCATTAGAGAGAGGTTGTGTTTGATTGATTACTGAATTGGAGTGGCACTCGAACAAGTGATCGGTGGCCTAGTTGGTAAGGCGCTTGGCTGGTAACCAAGAGATCCGGGTTCGAGTCCCAGCCGATCCAGTTTGGTAATTTTTCAAACACTATGTCAATTTTAATTAGCGAAATATGAAAAATATTAAAAAATTAGTATTGGATCATCCGAAAAGTTTGTGCCGTTTTTGGTGTAGTAAATGACCATCCTGATTTTCTTCAAATGGTCGAAAACTGTGGATTTTGAATGACGCTTTACTTCATCGTCAATATACACAGATCGACCGGAGGGAGCTTCATCTTCCAAAGAAGAAAATTACCCTTTTGAAATCTAACAAATCACTTTTTACAAGTTCTGTCATAGAAAGTGCGTCATCACCATATAAACACTACAAATATTTCTCGTTGCGTCAGCTGTATTAGTACCTTTTTAAACTCGAGTATAACATGACATGATGTTCCTTGATGTCTAAGATTGCTCATTATTACTAACAAAAATTATTTTAACACTGTTTAAAGATGTATGATACACTATGGCCTAACACTAACATGTTGTTGCATATTTCGTTTGCGGTTTATGCTTGAGAAAATATGAATTCATTCGAGCGGCTCCGAAAATGGCACGAACTTTCCGGATGACCTAATACATATGCCACTGTTGTCCACACTTTGTTAGTAGATATTAATTCCGCAAGTAATACCTAGTAATGAAACATAGTAAACTGGAAATTTCGGGGAAGTTGCTCCCGTTGCTTTATATTTATGTTAAAATGCAATGTTTTTTATCATTTTTCAAGTTGTTAAAGAGTTGTAACTTTACCTAACCAATAGTAATTATTACTTAAACGAATTATTTGATAATTCGTGAATAAATAAATGTGAAAATTGTTTCTAAATAGGTATGAGGTTATGTAATTTTTCATATGACAATATTTAACTCATGTGTATCAAGTCCCATAAGAATATTGTAGTTTCTTTCACTTTTACCATGCGAAAAAAATTAGGACAGATTTTTACAGCGAAAAAAATTGTACAAAACATTTCATTGATCATTTTGTTGTAGGTAAACACGATAAAAATGAAACAAAAATTCGTATTGGTAAATTTAACTGATTTCAGAACAATAGTAACAATGTATTAAATAATAATATGAATTATATTAATTTATTTTATTCGTTAAATTGTCTTACCGTACCACACTTGAGTTTTATATTTTTTCTGAATAAATTTGTGTTTTCTACAACTCAAATTTCTTGCCTCTAAGCATTTTAACTCGAAGAACTGTCAACCCAATGCTTCAGTATCGCTCTCGCATTTTTGTTAGTTGACAGTTCTTCTCGTTAAATTGCTAGACAACAAAGTTTCATTAGACAAACCCAAATTTATTCGAAAAAATACAAACCTCTCGTGTAATAATAAGTGATAAAATTACCTAGACCTGAGTTTTATAGTTTCTGAAATACCAGCTAAAGTTTGCGCACTTGTTAAAAACATAAATTAATCGCATGAACTAAAAAAAGAAATCTTGGCTGTGATGAAACGACAAATGCTACAAATATTATAAGCCACGAAAAAAATATATTCAATAGGCATAGTTGTATGATTTTATGGTACGAATCCTTATTTAGGGATATACATGAAATTATATTACGGGTGTATATAATTTTTTTTTTTTAATTAAAACAGAATATTATTTCACGTAATTGAAATATTCTCTGGAATGTAATTTATTTTTGAATCACGTTAAATTAGTATTAAAAATTTATAATTAAAAATCCTGTTGGGAAGAAAGCGGAAACGGAACAGAGAGTCTAATTGTCATCTAATTTATATTAAGAAATATTTGTCTACATAAATTTAAAACATACACTATGTATACCGCAAAAATAAGTAGTCCGAGGGGTTAATTCCACTCTTCACTTTATCGTACCGAGAACGTATCGAGAACGGCACTATACAGTGTAAATTAAATTTCTTCATATATATTCGCTACTTTCTTCTCACCTTATACATATTTTTCTTAATGTTTTTTTTTTCCAACACACATAAAATTCATTTCACCGCCAAATTAATTACAAACAAAATTTCATATTAAGCAATATTTATAGTCAACATAAAACCATAATATTAGCTTGCGAGAACGAAACAAACACTCCAGTCTGCTAAGTAGAATAGTATATCAAATTTAATTTATCGTATCCAAGCTTTAAATAAAATTTGCTACTGAGAATGAATAAGAGCAATTCATGAGACGACCAGAGAAAAATGAAATAGTGCCAAGAAAATAGAAAACAAAAAAGAAACGGTTACGAAGTTACACTGTCAAAAAAAAAAAAATCCGTTGGTTTAAACTGTCGGTTTAAACTTGAAAATTACTGAATCGTTTCTAATGGATACTGGTGCTAACGGGTCATTAATTTACAATCATTGAAATATTGTAAAAAAACAATTAAAGAAACGTTCAGAATGTTGAGAATTTTTGCCCTTTTTCAAGAGAATTTTAAAGCTTCCATTGTTTACTCTTTGATGCTGGTATTTAAGGGGGGAGGGTCCTCCAGATAACAGGTTTTTTAATCATTTTTTTAAGAAACTGGATACATTTATTGTATCAAATGAAGTTACATAGTATAGTACATGTCATGGTGTATTCACTCATAAATTTTTATGCAAAAAAAAGAAAAAATGGCGGCGCTACAGCTGTTCCACATTGACTCTTTTAATTTGCGCCGTGGAATGCCCAGCCTCTTGTAATCAACTGAATTCAATCGGACAAAAAAATTTTATTAAAATAAGTTATTACGCTTTGCATATACCTATTTCTGATGAGCAAAATTTGTTCTTTCACAATTTAAAACCAAAAAGAAAAAAATTTCACTTTTTTTTTTATATAAACAAATTGTTATAAACAATACTTATGGTAATAATTTATGAAAAATTTTAGGTCTATGCAAAGGCCAATATCTTAAAGAATATCTGTACAAAATTTCAAGTTAATACCTTAATAACTTTTTAAGTTATGTTCCACGGCGCGGAAAAAAACCAGTTTTGAGAAAAACGCTATTAAAAAGTTTTCGTTCTTGAAAAATAGAGTTAAAAGCAGTTTATCGTTATCTAAGATAATCTTTCTGTCGGGATTAAAACATTAGAAATATATTCCTTAAGGTTCAAATGAACTTTTAAAGCAAAAAACAAAAAATGAAAAATTTGAAAGTTCTGGAGGACCCTCCCCCCTTAAATTTTTTCCCTTCAAAGTTAGACGTAAGGTACAAAAGCAATTTTTTTTTGAGTAGCTAGACAGTGTGTCATACTTTTTAAGGGTTTCAAACGAAAATTCGCTGAACCCTTATAATTTCGTTATGACCGTCTATCTGTACAGATGTGAGTCAAAATTTTACTAAATTTCCTGACACGTACTTTCCGCAATTGGAAAATGGAGATGTAGTATCATTAAAAAGTGGAAAATAGCTTATCCCTCCCCCCTATAATTTTCAAACTCCTGATCTAAAAAACCATTGGTCAAACTATTTTTGACCAATATTGTGACTTTAACCACTCACGGGGCACCTCAGTAATGAAATAGTTAACTGCAGGCTATGCCTCACAAAAGATATAAATAATTTTTATGAATATATTTAAAATGTACAATAGGATATATTATTTATAATAATACACAAAACAAACGAAATTTCTGTTGTATCCATAAATAAAGTCGGCTCTAACACAATACATTACCCCATTTTTTGTTCTTAAATAATCATCATCCCTTTATATACATGGTTGGAAAACATAAAATCTTTAAAACATTCAAAATAATTCTTTAGAATCCAGATTTGTCCTCTTTTTGAGGAAGCCCGGAGAGCATGTGGGCGAAATTTTCCATACAGTTCAAGTTTTAAAACCCGAATTGTATCGGAAAATCTTACCCAGATAGGCAGAGTCAAAAGTTCAAAAACGGATCAGACGCATCACAACGAAAAATCAAAAGTTCATTTTTGCATTTGATGCGTCAAAACAATGCGTCAAGAAATTTGGTGATGCGTGTCCAAGATACATATCATGTGTATAATGTAGAATTATAACTACTTGCCATATTATGTAGGTATTAACACCAACAGGAATAATTCCGAAAAACAAATTGTTGGAAAAGATGAATGTATTTACCTTTGATTAAAATTGTTTAAACTATTTGAAAACATCTTGCACTCAAAATAGGTACATGTAATATTTTTTATTCAAATAATTTCAATATTTTCAATTTCAAGTAAGTTCAAGTTGAAATTCAAAGATAATATACCTATACAAGAGCTGTATTGCTATATTATCTATAGTCTGTCTGTAGCCAAATCAGAGGCTAAATGATGCCAATAGTCCGTTCAAAAACATCTAATGTGCATCAAATTTCAAGAGAGCATCAGCATCGCATCATGTAGTACTAGACGCATCAGAAACGTCATGATGCTGCATCGATGCGGTAAAGTTTACATTTTTGAAGTTACCCATACTTTCCGAACTCCCTCAAAACCAGAAGAGATTTGGGAAAACCCAGACGGATGACAACTCTATTGAAAATAATTATTTATTAAAAAGACTGCCATCTATGAAAATCTAATAAAAACAGAAGAATCCGTTAAAACGGTTAAAACCAGACCCGTAATAATAAACATTCGTACAATTTTTTTCACTGATACATGTAAATCATCCTGTAGATATCACAATAAGAAAATATATACTGTAGTCATAATAAATATACAAAAGTAAATAAATTATTCTTAGACAAGTTAAGCACATAATATATATTATAATGGGCTACTGTAGTCCGTATTGTTATATATAGAAACCAAGGAAAAGCATATTCTTCAGCCTTCAGAAGCATTATTATGCTTTATTTTTGTAAATAGTGAGTATATTTTATTTTTTTTTAAATTATATTCTTTTTCGAACAATGATCCGTCGATGCTCTTTAAACGTACGGACTGTAAATAGGCATGTGATCATATAATATAAGAGATCAGACATGCCCGATTTCAAAGAAAATTTTTTTTTCAAAAAAAAAAAATAGTGGCTTTTATGAAATGAAATCGGTGGTTGTCGACTTACACTAGAAAAGGGAATACGTGTATATTATACAATCGAATATCAAATAGAAAAATTGCGAAATGCATGTTCCTAAGTGTGTGTAGTTCTAAAAAAATCCTAAAAAAAATGGTAAAAGAAGCCTCAAATTCAAGCTCTTGGCTTGAAAGGCTCGAATACGTACATTAGCCACCTACTGTTTCTAGGTTTCCTTAAGGATGAAACGGGACTCCTTGTCAGAGCTCCACTAACGATATGGACCCACCTAAAATGGTACGTGGGAAGAAAGTTTCATCCCCATTTTTAATACAAAATTTCGTGTTCGTAGACCGAAGATGTAGATGAGTCTGATGGACGGACAGCTGAACAGACGTGAAGAAATTTTCCGTTGGTGTTCGGAACCTAAAGTGGTACGTGGATGAAAAGAATTTCATCCCAACTTTTAATACTAAATTTTATGTTCAGAGACCGAAGATGTAGGAATTAAGGGGATATTCTAATCTAGAAGCTCGATTTTGAAGTGACTTTACAGAGGCGTAATACAAAACAAAACAAAATAGGCTATTGACTATGTAGTTGAATAAGGAACTAATTCGTAACAGGTGTTTTATTGTTTCATATGTTCAATTGTACCCCAAAGATGATAAATTCACAAAGTGCTATTAAATTTAGGCATGCGTTTTTACGAACGGCGTAAACGTATCGACGCTTACGTTTTTTAACTATAACTCAAAAACTATGCATTTGTCGTAAATACACATCATATGATTTTTTGTACAGAATTAAATTTCCTATAGAAATGGCACTTTATGAACTTAAAAAACGTTTTTCTCAACAAATTAAGTCAAAAAAACTATTTAAAGAAAAGCTCAAATTTTTCAATTTTTCTTTTTTTTTAAATTTTTGAGTAGTACTTTTTTCTGAGTGAATTTAGGTATAGGGATTGGTTCACAAAAAAGAAAGCTGATGTAATTCCCGTCAGAATGGTGACCGACAAAACTATTTTCGATAACAACCGGCTGAGATACAGTCGTTCAAAGTTACCTACTTTTTTACAATTTTATTACTTTTGATTTTTATACCATGTTATTTGTAATTTTTACACGCAAAAATTATTTTTATTGAGTACAAAAATTATTTCTGCTTTATCAGAGGTAACGATAAAATTATTTGCTAAAAATTTTGATATTCATATGATCTTAGGTATAAAAAGAAACTTTAATATTGTACTAAATTACAGTGCTATTTTTTAAAAAAAAATTAAATGTACCTATTATATTTCTCCCATAATGTTTTCAAATTCAATATCTATATCTTCATCAACATCGTTTTGGACATCTTCTTCTGTAATTTCTGGAACATCTGCATTTTCACAATTTTCTGGAACATCCGCATTTTCGCAAATAAGTTCTTTGCAGCTAATTCCTAATTTTCTACAGCTGCAATTTCCGTGACAACCTTTTATACACCCGCAAGCTATTTGTTCCAGTAAATTCTGCAGTGCAGGAGGTTTTGTTGTTTTAATTGGCACTAATCCATTTTTAGATTTTTTCCAACCCCACTCAAATGGATTTAAAATATTTCCTTCCCACTGTTGAATTTAGTGGTACGTCCTTACACCGTGATATTTAGTGGCATCGGAAGTTAGTGGGAAATTGGTCAGAGAAAATTTTGTGCTTTTTGATAATTTTTGAAAAAGTTGTAACCGAGACCTACCTAAACTGTTGACCTTAATGCCATAAAGAGAAATTACGATTTAATTCTATTACGTAAATTGCGGCTGCAGAAAATTATAGGAATTAGCTGCTCCATGTTCGGCAAAGAATGTATGGGCCTAAATTGTGAAAATGCGGATGTTCCAGAAATGACAGAAGAGGATGTCCAAAACGATGTTGATGAAGATATTGATATTGAATTTGAAAACATTATGAGAGAAATATAATAGGTACATATAACTTTTAAAAAAAATTAGAACTATAAATTAGTACAATATTAAAGTTTTTTTTTATACCTAAGATCATATGAATATCAAAATTTTATCGTTACCACTTTTATCGTTACCTCTGGTAAAGCAGAAATAATTTTTGTACTCAATAAAAATAATTTTTTTTGTAAAAATTACAAATAATATGGTATAAAAGTCAAAAGAAATAAAATTGTAAAAAAGTAGGTAAATTTGAACGACTGTATCTCAGCCGGTTTTTATCGAAAATATTTTGATCGGTCACCATTCTGACGGGAATTACATCAGCTTTCTTTTTTGTGAACCAATCCCTATACCTAAATTCACTCAGAAAAAAGTACTACTCAAAAATTAAAAAAAAAAGAAAAATAAAAAAATTTGAGCTTTTTTTTAAATAATTGTTTTGACTTATTTTGTTGAGAAAAAAGCTTTTTGAGTTCATAAAGTGCCATTTCGATAGGAAATTTAATCCTCTACAATAACTCATATTTTGTGTGTTTACGAAAAATGCATAGTTTTTGAGTTATAGTTAAAAAACGTAAGCGTCGATAAGTTTACGCCGTTCGTAAAAACGCACGCCTAAATTTAATAGCACTTTGTGAATTTATCATCTTTGGGGTATAACTGAACATATGAAACAATATAACACCTGTTACAAATTAGTTCCTTTTCCCCCTGTTTTTTTGTACATAGTCAATAGCCTAAAAAATTAATATTTTTGGTGTCCATTTTTTAACAGTTTTTTTATTGATATTTGAAAAGTACAAAAATTTATAAAATTTTAAAAATAATTCAAAACTGAAATCGACAAAGTGGGGACTCAAAAAAAAGGTGTCACCTGGTTGACGTGATTCCAACCCTCCTGGTGATTTGAAACATAAAATTTTAGTTAATTCTTAATAAACAAGGATGTAGAATTAGTTGGACGTAGTCGATTTGAAAAAATAAAATTTTTTACAAAATTTACAAAAATCATTTTTTTGCCTCCTTTTTTCAACTTTGGAAATTAAAAAAAAAATAAAATAAAATAAAATAAAATAAAAATAAAAACTTCCAAAAATCCCACGTCGGACCAATTTTGATAGTATTAAGAAGGTCTGTGCCAAATTTCAAGTAAATCGATGCATTAGAACTTGAGATATCATGTCAACCGTATCGAAAAAAGTAGTTTCAAGTAATTTATATAAAAAATTTGAATTTAACACTGAAAAGATACACAGTACACAGGGAAAAAATAACCACAACTCCGAAAATAATTCGAATTTCCGTAAATCCTTTTAAAGGCTTATGCTTAAAGGTTTGAACTTTGAAAATATGAAAGCAAAAAATCTATTTTTTTTTCGAATTTCTAGACTATAATATCTTGATGAAATTGTCCGTAGGTGTTCGGAGCCCTAATGAATTACTCAGTTAGTACCAAAGTACCATCCATATCACTTCATCGTGTATCTATCTCTTAGTTTAAATTCTTCAATTTAACAATATAATGAATATAAAATCCCTCTTTGTTGCTTCATGTTCCTGATGTCTTTTATATTTCTCCTTCTCGCGTGATTCATGCTATAAAATAAATGGTTGGTACGAGTATGTATGCATATATTAAAAATATTATTATACAGAAATCTTTTAATATTAAAATCACTTTTGATTTGAGTATATGGAAACGATATTATCCGTTAAGACATGAAAATCTTTTTCCACTTCAAAAACTATTTAAAAAATCTTTAGATGAATAAATAATTGTAGATGATACATTTTTTTTTCTTTAAATTTTATTTAAAACGATAGACGGCGTTGCATTTAGTGTAAATCTACAGTAAATGTCTGCATTTTGATGTAAGTATGTGCTAACTTGAAAGATATTTAATTTGATTCAAAGACAAGATATTTTGTATTCAAAGATTAATTGTAAAAATATCGTAAATCCACCCAAATATAATCACAAGTTTTTGTTAGTGATGGACATGAATCCTTCCGCATATTGTCAGCTGAGTATTGGTTTGTTCCAAATTCACTTTTTAAAATTTTTTCTAAATGATTGTTTTCTTAGTTTCGAGCGTTAAGGAAATTGAAACCACTGTCAGAAATTTTTTTAAAAAATGGACTTGGTACAAGCCAATATTCAGCTGACGATATGTTAAAAATGTAATTTTTCGGACATCAATTCTACTTCGTGTGTTTTTCTGGAACATAACGTTTGAATAAATATTTGAACCAGAGTTGGAGTTTTGAATATTACGGTACTTGATGTTTGAAAGTTTTGATAACGTTATCAAATTACATCTAAAACTTTAAATTCACAGACTTATTTTTACATCTAATCAAATTAAAAGTCTAAAATTGTCATACACGGAGAGAAAATTCATAGAAAAATTATTGTGCTTAGCACTACAATCGACGTGTAAAAGGCGAACATATTCAATTTTGTACGGTAAAAATATAAAAATTATAATTAATCATAGAAAATTTAAAGGATAAAATTGACATGAAGGTCACATAGCCAGGCTGGTGTGGCAAGTAACATAGCCAGGCTGGTCACTGCTGGTGTGGTGTTGTGTGCAAACAGTATTCATTAGAATGTCTTACAGGACGGTCACCGTTTAATTCATCATTTTGTTTCTTCACTATATTCAGGATTATAATATATTGTTGCCAATCATTTTGTATGCATCATAAAGAATCGAAGGTCGGAAAAGATCGATTGTTCTCAGTGCGTACAGCCCAAGCAACATAAGGTTGCGGGTCAGATGTGCAAATGAAAGAGTACGACAACAAGAATTAAACTATAACATATATGCATAAGAGTGTGATAGAAGTTGTGTTAGCACATTAAATTTTACCATGCTAGCACAACAATTTTTATGAAGCCATGACTAATACTTTTTACGTTTCAATTTAATAATATTTACATGATCGTAAAATATTTTTTACTTTGGTCGTCGATCGCGCACGCATTATAAAAGAGCATGGTAATTTTTCTGAAATTTTATCTACAAAAATTATATGATTTTTCTCTCCGTGTAATTTTGTAACTTTAAAAACAGAAGTGAAGAATTTACATCAAAATTTACCACCAAAAGTTCATTAAAAATTGACCCAAATACGTTTTTGTAACATTTAAGTCAAGAAAAAAACCCGGTGGCCTAGTGGTAAAGCGCTTGACTATAGTTATCAAGAATCATGGGTTCGAATCTCAACCAATCCAGTTTGATAATTTTTCAATCACTAGGTGATTTTTAATTAAAATTAGTTATTAGAGGTATTGACTACTGACTGTCCACACTGTAGTATTGTTACGGAACTCTAACTGTGCGAGCTCGACTCACTCTTGGCCCGATTTTATATTTATTATCCATTTGTCAATTTACGATCTGTAACTATAACTATGATTACATCAAAATTAAACTACTGTTAAATGGAAACTTTCCAGAATATGTAAGTAATTGTAACTCCATGCATCTAGCAAATTTAAAATATAAGTGTTTATTTCGATTCGATTCGATAAATACGAATATATAGGGTGTAAAAAAAATAACTCTCGTCCTTTTGAGGACATTAAAACCACAGGAATATTTTCAGAATTAACAGTTTGAGAAAATCTCAAATTAACTGGCTACATGATGTTTCAAAATTTTTCTAAGTACGGCGTTGTCTAAATTCATAAACACCTTCTTAACATCAAAGGTAGAGAATAATTTTATTGACTAAAATTCAATAAAATTTTGTAAACATGTTTAGGTCGTAAACGTGTTTCCCAAATTTTTTAAAAATTTTTTAAAAACAGAAAATTTATCTTACAGTGATGAGATGGTCACAGCCGGATTAAAAAAATTTTAAGGAGCCTTTTTTTTAACCATATTTTGTATCAAATTTTTTCTGTTAAAAAATAGTTTTGGTTCAAATTTATTGGTAAATATTAATTACATGGGTGAGATCTACCCACTGTTTTCGCAGCGAGACTTAAATATTTTCCACCCTGTATATATTACTATATTTCGATTGAAGTATAGACATAACATATAGTACTCTAGTTGTAAGTAGTTAGTTGTAAAGTATTTGCTATACTTGATAGTCGTTTTCTCTTTTTCAACATTACTTACATTCGATAGAAAATGACAGCCTGAAGCAATATTCTGTCAATATCGAAAGATTATACAACATCCATCTTTGTAGTTTTCTTCCAATGTTCACAGTTCAATGCTGAGCTTCGAGAAATGTGAAAAATAAAAAACAGATTGAAGGTCTCTTGGTCGTCGCTTTCTATAACAGCTGTATCTTGTCTCACAACGTTTTCTCACACATCTTGTTATATTTGCATTTTAATATTCTCGTTCAAATAGAATTTGATATAATTATTGTAGCAGATACTCATGTAATTTGAAATTTTTTTTTGCAAAAATTACGTAGGTCAAACCGGTCGAAGCTTTGAAAAAAAAAAAAATTCCCAATTTAGTAAACCTAGATCTATTAGGAACAAGTCATTCTGAAGTCGTTTTTTTTTCATTTTTATGAAAATCAAACATGTAGGATCACAAAAAACAATACTTTTACCAATTTAGTCATATTTTTAAGAGGAATTTCGTCATTTTAATAGCAAAAATGAAGATTTCACACCGAAATTACGCATAATTCAACCAATCGCTTCAATTCAAATCACCTTCGTAAAGTTTAATTTAAGAAAAAAGAATGGCGATGCCGCCGGGTGCTGCTGACCGCGCCATTCAACGGCAGCAGTACCCCAATTTTAAGTAAAGAAAGAAAGAAAAAGAAAAAAGAAATTTTTTGTTTCATGACGTCACAAAGTTTACTGAAATGTGTCAGTGTTTTCCAGACCGAAAAATAAAACAATAGGATGGTAAAATTGGTAAATAATTGCAGATTTTCGAGGTTATTCTATTCACTGTTGTAAATTAAAAGTCACAAAGTGATTGAAAAAATTATCCGGATCGGCCGGGAATCGAACCCAGGATCTCCTGGTAACTAGTCAGGTGTGCTATCCATTATACCATCGATCCTTTCTCGACAGTCGCCCTATACAGACAACATTCAATCACATATGTGTATGTACTCTCTATAATGCGAGAAGTAGTTACAATTTTTCAATTTCTCACTGTTATCAAAATTAGACACATGCGGGACCCCTAGAAACAACAAGAGTTTTGCCGTATCAGTCAGATTTCTAAAAGGAATTTCGTCATTTTCATAGCCCAAAGATGAAAAGTCCATACACAGTTTACCCAAATTCAACCGTTCACACCAATTTCAATCACTTTCATAAAGTTTGGTTTAGGACATAAATTTTTTAATTTGATGGCGTAATCAGGGTTACTAAAATTTTTCAGTAGCTCAAAAACTTTAAAAAAAAATGGTAGATTGATAAAACTGGAAGCGAATTATAGGTTTCCAAAATTATTCTTTGCATTTTTATCAAAATTAATTAGGTGAGTCCGCTAGAAAAAAGACTTTCTGTCGAATCAGTTATGTTTCTAAAAGAAATTTCGTCATTTCCATAACCAAAAATGAAAAGTTCACATCCAAATTACTTTAAAATCGATTAACCACACTTATCCATAAGGTTTAATTTAATAAAACTAAATTTTAAGTTGAGGACATCATCAGGGTTACAGAAATTTTCCAATGCCTTAATAAAACGAATCGAATTATAGGTTTTCGAAGTCATTTTTTTCATTTCAGTCAAACCACAACCAGACCGGACTAAATCAAACAAATTCTCTTGGGAAAATTCCAAATTTTTCATTGATTCCATGAACTAAAGCTAAACAAAAATATACGAATTTCTTCCCATTTTTCTCGCTTTTTCTAGATACCCCAAGAAGTAACTAACCATGACTAGAAGCGTTCCCAATATTACAATTTGTTCCCCCTTACAAAAGTTGATTCTTTTTGCTTGGTTAACCTTCCACCACGAAAACGTTACGCAAGAGAAGCACTTACAAACGACAAATTCATCAAATCCATCAACTTTTTTTTGACGGTCAATGTAAATGTGTTTGCCGTGTTGAGGAACGTTGCACAAACACTTTAAATATTGAAAGGATTGAATTGAATTTGTCATCTTCGTCCTCGGTTACCTTCTAGATTCAGGGTCTCAAACCAAAATTGATGACGACGACATAACCTCTACGTTTGTAAATAAATAAATAGTAACCAGAACGAAGAAGTAAATACATACATACGATACATAGTTCTTCAATTGATTGAACAGAGTGCGAGAGATAAAATTGTATAACAAAATATACATATGTACAGGTTGAGTTTTTTGAGAGTTGCTAGTTTTATCCCTTACAAACCTGAAGCTAGGATCCTTTGAATTTTTACAATTCCCTATTACTAATTTAACATTAATAATGGTTTAGAAAGACAAGATTTTATTTTTGTTTTTTTGGAGGGGATTTGGAGGGGGAATAGTGTTACAATTGTACAGTTTGTGCAGTTTATGCAGGACCCAGTAGTGTTACAACCGCACTAACTGGATCCTAATTTATGTACCTACTTTAGCACAAATAAACACAAATTTGTAGAATAATTCAATAAAAATTGAGAGCAAAACAAGTAGAAACAGTAGCTAACCTCAACAACAATGACAAATCAAGACAATACGGTACTTGACTGTATTCAAAATTTGTTTTAAATGTTGAATAATTTTATGTGTCTTTAAATATATTCAATTTTAGTAGTGACAAATAAAAATATTCTTTAGTTATTTAAAAATTCGATTTTGAAAATTATAAATTTTTAGCCTTCATTTAAATGATTAAAAACGCAGTGATATTTGAAAATGATGTCATTTTTTATAGCAGATCTTATTACTGTAGTTACGTATTACTGTAGTTACTATGACAAATTGCATTTTCATTGTGACATTTTTACAATTCTAATTGATCAAGAGAAGTTGTTTTTCTTTGTAATTTATTTTGAACTTTTTGGGTTGCAATTAATTTTCCACTCAAAAAAGATTGATGGAAGGAATACATCGTCACTTAATACGTAAAATATTCTTATCAACTTGTTTTAAATATTATGTTAAAAATGCTTTTATTTTTTGCCACAATTTTAAAGTTACGTCAAACTGTTTTCTTAAAGTGCATTTAATACTTGTAGGGCTTTATGAAAATCTTACAGTGATAATAAATGAAGAAAATAACAAAGTAGAAAGTTGTAAATCCCACTAAAACTGAGCATGATGACTGCTGAATATTGTGTACAAATTTGAAACCATGTTGACAAGTGTTGACATGAATGAAAGCGACATCTGTTTGAGTTAAATTCGTCATTGCATACGTCACTACGCCAAGTCGTTTTTCCCGCCAATTTGTTCATTTAAAATTGAACAATGGTTTTTTTGAAGATGTTTAAAAATTTAACAAAAATGAACTAATTTATACGTAAGAACAAAGCATTTAGAATCATTTCTCAGTTGCAGTCAAGTACCCTATTACCTTGTAATAAAAAACGTTGATGGCAACCAATGCGCGCTAAAAATCCAACAAAAATTAAAATAATAGTTTAGACCTGTCACAATTATCTGAGACCGGTCTGACCTCTTCGACGCACTTTCTTCCCATTGGAATAGCATGGAAAACGAATTGTAACATTTTGACATCCTGAACTTTAAGGGTTATTACAACTAAACTATTAACTTAAGGGGGAGTTCTTATTTTTCGACCAAAAAAACGACAATTTTTTTTTCTTGTAAAAACATTCAGGATTACAAAAAAAAAAATTGTTTTGGTTTCCCCTCATAAATCATTTTTATTATCAAGGGCGTCAAAGTGAAGGCCGCAATAACTCCAGTCCAAAACATTTGTAATAAAAAAATATCAAACCGTATTTTATTAGGAATTATGCTCTCCAGTGTGCCAACTAGAATAAAGTCAAAATTCTAAAAATTGTACGGGGAGCGATAAATATTGATCAAGTGCATATTAAGTCACGGCTTTAGTTTATACACTTGACAATACATTAATGAAAACAATAAATAAAGATTTAATACAGTAAGTGAATTACTTATTGAGATATCAGCGTTATCCAACACCCAACTATAAATTTAAAAAATATAAGTTTGTATCATAGCTCAAAAATTAAAGGAGCTAGTAATCGATTACAGAGGTTTTTGATTAAATGAATAGTTTAACCGTAATAAAAATCGCAACACTCAAAAAACTCACCCTGTAAGTAGTATATGTCTGTCTTCGTCTGTGTGTTGTATCTCTTAACGATAAATGTGGGATTGAATGTTTACTCACGGGAATACTTAGAATTTTCTTTCAAAATAAAAATACAAATATTACTAAAATGAAAATCATCATAGTAAATTTACTGTAGGTAAAGCGTTGTAGGGTAAACCTACCAAGTTCATCGGTGCCAGAGGCTTTCAAAATTCTACGTCAGCGGACCAAGAAAAAATAAGGAAGAACACACAAAAAAGCGGTGGTGTTCAACTCGTCGATTGCAGAGCAAATTTTGGTCTATTGATCTTCTGTTCTGATTTAGAAATTGAATGCTGCGGAAAATGTTTTGATCAGACAACATTTCCGGCTAACAGTTTCGCAGAACCTGACACAAACTCTAAATATAATACTTTGTTTCGTCGAATATCCATTGTACATTGAATTTTGGCTTAGCTTATTCTTCAGACTTGGGTATTAAACATTCTGAAAAACCTTGGGTCGGAGTAAGTTTGAGTCATAAGTAACTATATTCCAAGGCATGGGGTAAAAATGGGATCTCGTCGCGAACGGAATTAAAACTGATAAATTAAACAGGTTGAAATTGGACGAAATTTGATAATATTTCTTAGGACTAGGGGGGAACGGAATCAGGCTTTAATCTAGGAAACTTAATATTAACAAAAATTGATAAACTTAAAAAATCGGGTATTTACAAATTAAACTGCCAAGATTGTAATAGTTTTTACATCGGTAAAACTGGCAGAAACTTTGAAACCCGGGGAGCAGAGCACTTCAGATCGTATAGAAATAAGATTTCCGACTCTGCTTTTGCGAGGCATTTAATTGACACCGGACACACACCAGAACGGGAAATTACCGTGTTACACGAGGCAAACAAAAGACAAAAGTTAACAATCCTAAAAGCAATAGAAATAAATAAACATAACTCTGATCACCTTTTGAATGACTACACCGATATTTACAGTTCAACTTTATTTTTAATATTATAATTTATTTAAAACTTTAAAACTGTATTTGCTGTAATACTGTTTTTTGCTAATTTTAAGTTTCAATCTTTTGTCACATGTTTTGCCTTTTCTCACATGTATGTAATCTTGTTTTTCTTGATGTTTCGGATTCTCCTACTACCACTACCCCTTCCACTTCCATATCACATACAACTTCCCCTTCATGTACCGCATGTATCGAATGTAATTTTTATTCTGACGGTTCGAAACAATATTGTCACAGTTTCAAAAATAAAAGTGGTATTTTGCAAAGTAAAATATTTGTTTATTATTTACAAATACGGAATACCATAAAGCAACGCTCAAATCTATTAATATTAGAACGGAACAAGAATTTATTCCCTGACGACATCTCTAAGCTATATTTTGCATAGATACATTACATCTGCAGTTCAAGAGGCCTATAGCCAAGCAGGCCCGAATCTAGGGGGGGGGACCGGGGCCCCTGCCCCGGGCGTCAGTTTCAGAGGACGCCAAAATCATACTAGGTCGGTCTATATCAAATGGTCTAAAAAAAAAGTTGGTTGCTCGACCATTTTAGAAAAAATTAATATTCTTCTAGTTGTTTCTATTATATTTGAAGTATTGAGAACAATTCTTAAAAAAAAATTATCTTGAACCGTTTAACCGTGGTTGCCATTTTTGTTTTCCAATTTGCACTGATTTTTGTGTTCGCAGCCATTTATGCCAATGCACATATTTCATAAACCGTTCATCCTAAAAAGTTGAAATAAAAACCATTTTAAAGATAATAAATGTCTCTTTATTTTAAGTGGTGTCCATATTTAACCTATTTTCGTCTCTTCCATAAGAAAACATTTTTTTTCTTATAGAAGGAATGTCTTAAACCTCTTGGTATTGTTTATGAGAATAGCTGTATACGGGTATAACTACCCATTATGAAACAAATACACACTATTTCAATTGTGAAACTTGTATCCTTTAATTTTTACAAACTTCCGAAAACTGACATTTTTCCAAATTTTGGAATTTTGCGCCCCTGTATCTCTGATGGGGTTGGTGATAAAAATTTGAAATTTGCACAACTTATAGTGCTTTCGGAGTAGATTTATTAAAATAAAAAAATCAACTTTTACCTATATTGATCCTTTACAAAACCCCCGAGTTTTATAAAGGACTTATGTACTTATGAGTTTTTTTGACAATTTCTGTCAAACGTTGGAGAGGGGGGCGCCATTTTCAAGTTTTGCCCCGGTTCTAAAAAAATCGTAGATCCAGGGCTGTAGCCAAGTCAAATTGACATCCGTATGGAGCCCAAACAAAAATTAGGCAAATAATCATTTTGAAAGCATTGGGAACAGATTTCTTTGTTCCAAAATTTCTATCACTTGTTGGTGGCCGTACATACCCCGATCATTTCCCCCTGAACAAAGAACACACTAAGTAACTCTTTGATAATAAATGTATAAAAGTGAGATAAACTCACTACGAATAATTGAGATCCAAATAGAGATACAACATTTAATATGTAGGCACATATGTTATAACGAATATGCTGTAAGCATATACCTAACAACTAGGTTAACTTCCGGTTGGTTACACATTAAACTTTGACCCGATCAAATTGTATTAAACACCGTTCTAACAACTTCAACATCGAAACCATTTCGACTACCTCCGCTCCCCCCCCAGTACGAATACCATCGCAAGCATGCCATCTCGAATTATTTTGTTTGAAGAAACATCTTAATGAATTATGTATTTGTTCCGTTCTCGATGTACCTACATACCTGGAAGAACCTGTACCTATGTACAAGAGAAAATGTAAGAAAATGGAAAAACTGATGTACCTAGATACATACGTACTTACGGAACAAAGGAAATCAATTTTCTCAGTCAATGTATAGATTTTCTATATCGTTTATTATTTATATACAAATTTCAGTGTTAATTCAATGATGGAAGTGCTTCAAGTTGTGTTTTATCAGTGCTTCCATCATTATTACTCATTTATTAAGGAAATCCAAATGATAAAACCAAAATCAAAAATTTTGGATCAGAATTCATAATAAAAAAAAATCGGTCGAGTGCTGAACGTCCTTACACAAATAGTATTCCATATACAATCACTTTTTCATCACAAAACTTCATTTTTAAAATCAATGATGAAACAATTAAATTATTGAGAAACAAAAATCATATACAGGTGTCCCTAAAAAAATTACCAGCATTCCGTAGGTGGTGAAAAATACAGAATGGTTATATTTTTAATTTCAAATGTAAGAGATCCGAGTTCGAGTCCCAGCCGAACCAGTTTGATAATTTTTCAAACACTGTGTGAATTTTAATTAACAGAATGGTTAAATTAGATGAATTGCCAAGCACTAGACGCATAGAATGTTGTCTTTAAACTTTTCAAATTCTATGTAGTTGAAGCACTATAGCCAATAACTCAAAATTCCAAATTTCTTTTGCTGCTAATAACTCCCCACTGGACCAATTGCTTTAGGTAAAAAAAAGAGAGCAAAGAAAAAAATTTTCACAAGTGAATTTTTTTGAACTTTTTTTCAATTATTAATTTTACAGCAAACAGATACGTTTCTGTATAGGCTAGGTTCAATCGGGTTAGTTTTATTCTTTTAATAGACAGCCCAATTTATCTTTTAAAATATAGATGTCACACCTCAACTTTTAATGGTTTTAATTCTTTTGCAAACAAAATAAATTGAAAAAAAAATTAACATTGACTTAAATTGACTGCTAATTTAATAGTTTAACCTATATATTTATTAATTCATTGAAAATTATTTACATTTTTTAAAAATACTTTTACTTTATTAAATGTTAAACATGACAGTTAGGTTAATACGCTTTTTTTATGTCGTCTGAACTCGGTCGCAATACTTTCTCGAAAAAATTAAAGGTTCAAAACATCGCTCGAAAACTAAGAGAACTATGTAGCTACATATATGACCAACTTTTTCGCTAATACAAATGTAGCAACTCTCAAAAAACTCACTCTGTATAACAGATTTTATCTGATACACAATAATACGGGAAAAAGAAGTACTTACTGACTTACGGATACACTAAACCTTGTTCCGCTATAAAATCAATGCTGAAAACAAGAGGAAATCAGAAGTTATTTTAAAGCACATAAACGAAAAGTAAAAAGTTTTCATCGGAGGTTTTACGTTGCACATTACGTTAAAAAGTAACTATATGTAGAATACTTAATAGAGTTACGTCCGTTGCAATAATAAAATAAACAAATAAAATGTTACTAAGATAATAACAATAACATTACACCTTGGAATTGCAAGCTTATTACCGTTCTCTGAAACTTTTATCTTTGTACAACTCTAGACAAATTTTGGAGTTTATGTCCATCTGAAATAAAAAGAAAAATACCCCTGCCGCAGCATTTTGCATAACACAGTGAATTTCCGTTTATAAAAATTAGTTTTTCTCGGAAACTAGTTGACAAATTTTGGCTAAAAACTAATTTTTTGCAAGAACAAAAACCATGTTCCTGGCATCCGACGTGTCTGGCTGACGAACTCAGCCAAGGGTTTGGGACTTTCAATGTTCTCACCAAGTTTCGTAAAAATTGGGTACTTCATTCGAGAGTTATCGCGCGGACACACACACACACACACACACATATATATATATATATATATATATATATATATATATATATATATATATATATATATATATATATATATTTGACATATATATATATTTATATATATATATATATATATATATATATATATATATATATATATATATATATATATATATATATATATATATATATATATATATATATATATATATATGTATATAAATTTTAGTGAATATTATTTTCGGTTTCTATACACGGAGAGAAAATTCCTATAAAAATTACTGTGCTCATACTACAATCGACGTGTAACAGGCGAACACATCCAATTTTTGTACGGTAAAATTATAAAAATTACAAAAATATAACTATAATTTTCGATTGTAGTATGAGCACAGTAATTTTTATAGGAATTTTCTCTCCGTGTAAGGACCTCAAAACAAATTTCTGCCATAGTCCCGGGCTCAGGTCGCGTCATGACAGTGGCTGTAATAGCTGAATTCCATTCTAGAAATTCGCTAAAAATACTCCTGTCGCAGCATTCTGCGTAACATAGCGAATTTCTATTTACAGAAATTAATTTTTCTCGGGAACTATTTTTCTTAGAATAATAATTCAAGAATCTTTTTTATGTAATTTTTTCTCCTCGTTCTAATGGTGTAAAAAAAGTTGCAAAAACTTTTGAACTTGGGGAAATTTTAACAAAAAACTTATTTTTTCACGAAAAATGCCCAAAAAACTACAGTCGACTCTCGTTAATTCGAATTATAGAGAGGTTCGAATTATCACAGGTAACAATTTTAATTTTTTAAGCATTTGCGATGAATGAACGTGAACTTGTCTTAAAATGTACTTACAATCTTTCTGTATCTTTCTCTCTGCAACTTTGAATTCTCTGTCGAGTGTTTGACGCCGATGAGTTCGAATTAACATGTCGTTTTGTTACGTAGCAATAATTTTTTCGTTCAAATTACCAAGTGTATAAAAATGTATTGTTTTATTTAGTTTGAAATATAAGGAGATTTTGTAGGGAACTTGTGATACCTTTGAATTTTAGAGAGTTTCGAATTATCGCAGGTTTGAATTAACGAGAGTCTACTGTATATGAGCATCGGACGTGACTGGTTGAAGAACTCATCCATGATTTGAACTTCCAATTTTTTCATCAAATTTCATCAAAATAGAATATTTCTCTCGAGAGTTATCGTGCTGATACATAAATACATATACATAAATAAATATATAAATTATAGTGGGACTATAACTTTTCAACTCTTAGGGACCTCAAAACAAATTTCTATCATAGTCCTGGGCTCAAGTATAGTGTCATGACAGTGGCTGTAATAGCTAAAAGATTCTGATTTAGAAAGGTTGTCAATCTGACAGGAACTACATTGAAAAAAAAATATTTGTTTAATCTAAAAATGGCGGCTGTTTAAAAAAAATTATTTTTTTTGACGATTTTTTCAGTTTTTTTATTTTTTAGAAATAGTTATATTAAAATTTCGTAATATCCGTAGTTTTTGCCATAAAGCAATATATATTGAAGGTACATGCGAAATTCGAAGTCGATTGGATAAACAGATTTCGAGGTATCATGACGACCAGGTTGAAAAATGTCGTTTCAAGCAAAATGCATTTAAAGTATTTAAAGTATAATACCTGATACCGGAACCTACCGTATTAAAATAGCTATAAGTTTGTAAATTTTTAAATTTTTTAAGTTTTCTTTTGAGGGCACACTTTGAAAGAGCTGTACTTTCAAAAAAGACAAGAAAAAACATCGAATTTCCTAAAATTCTAGACTAGAAGGTTGCCTTAAGTTACGTATTTTCTATGAAACTTTAAAAGAGTTTTTCTTTTTACAATCTATTACAAACTATTTTAATATTTTCTTATGCAAACACTATTGTCCGCATATAGAACAGTTTTAGTGTAATGATTAGTCGTTACACCTCAATAATGTATACTGATAAATTTGTCTGCATCTGTACAAGTTGAGAATGGTGTTTCATTACCAATGAATTTCCTTCAAGATATAACAAATTGCAATTTAATGTTCGTCTACAATTTTTTTTCTTTCTTTAAAAAAGGATAACTGTTAATTTGAGTAAATATCATTCCCATTTCCGTATCACTTTTTTTTCCAAAAACTTTTCAATATTAAAATTTTAATAAAATCAATTCGCCCTGAGGGTACATAAAAATTCGATTACAACATTTAAAATTAATTTTTCGATAATGCCAAAAAAATTAATTATTTTGAAACGTCATTTTGATGAAACTTTATTTAATTAAAAATTTGAATTTAAATTTTGAAAAAAAAAATTTTGAAAACAATTTAAAAAATAACAAACAAATAAACGAAAAAAATGCAATTGCTTGCTTCTGGTTATGACATGACAATCACTTAAGGGGAGATTCACTAAAAAAAAAAATCGACTTTTTCTTCCTAATTATGTTCCTTAAGGTGTTAGAAATATTCTCCTAAAATTTTATTTAAAAAAAATGAAAAATCCAAAAAGTTAGGAGTATTTTATAGTGCACGCACTTTACTATAATTTAATTTTAAAAAAAAATTTAATACTATTTTCTCGAAAGTATGTTTTTCGACATGGTTCCTCGTGTATCTCAAAAAGTATTTGAGATATCGACATAAATCAAAGTGCATATTATTCCTCGATACCGTCATTTTCGCAGAAACTAGGATCTTTCGGTTCCGTAATATATTTTCAAAATGGCGGCTCTTTATAGTCGAGAAAAAGCGGTGATTTTTGAAAACTTATTTTCAAAATGTGATTTCTCGCTGGTTTTTTATTTTTTGTCTTAGATCCTAGTTAGTGCCATAACTGTATATGCGTATTTTCAGAAAATTCTTGATTTTTTTTAGTTTGGTTCACTAAGAATTTCAGAACGTGAGGAACCATCATGGTGGGAAAATCTCGCAGTTTAATAAAATATTTTTTATTACTCATGCGGGAGAAGTACTAACTTGGCACACACATTTCTGTACGCAAAATAGCTGTTTACCCACTGTACTCTTCCCGCATACTTTTTTGCGTGTGGCAAGTAACTTTCCACACGCAAATTGACAATAAAACACGCAAAATTTTATCAAAACACGCAAAGCCGCCTCTTAATTTTTCATTTAATAAATATTTCATAATTATTTCTATAGAAACCACCAACAAAGTAATTTAAACGATAATTAATTCGGAAAAAAAGACGAACACTTAAAAATATTATTTTAAAAGGTATTAAAAATGTCAAAAATAGTGATAATGATAGAAAAAAGTATGTGAAATTCGTAATAAAAAAATGTGCAACTCATGCGGTATTGTCGATTGCCCCACTCAAGCGAATGAGCGCACTCACTACGTTCGTGTGCTCAACTTCGCTTTCGTGGGCAATCGACAATTTCCCGCACTTGTTGCACAATATACTATTTTGTATAAGAAAATAATAAAACAGGTCGATTTTTGATGTTTTTTGGCGAATCTCCCCGTAACAACTATCAAGTAAACACACCTAATTTACTCGATTAAGCTCAAAAAAGTACAACGATTTGTCAAATTTTCTATTTTTCTATACGTATCTGGACATTGGCTACATAAATTACGATTTTTGTTTCCTGCAACTCTGATAACTCCTTAATAATATATAATTATATAGAAATAAAGCTGATATGAAACCCTAAGTTAGCGTGCTTAACGATTTCTTTAAATTATACAATCGCTCGCTAAGTGCGTTTCTGTGTAACAAAGTTGTAAAAACGTAATTTTTTACGCGTATTTACTTATTTATCTTGAATTAAAAAATATTTAGAAAAAGAAATGTAAACATTATTAAAAAACAAGCGATAATTTTGTTATTCATGCATTTAATTCAAGGGTCGATTGACATTTTAAAATTTTTTTTTTTATTAATAAAAATCATTTTTTGTTACAAAAAAAAAAATGTTTAAAAACCGAACAGAATAAAATTCTATTGATAAATGCAATATAAAAGTTAATCGTCCAATTTAGTGTAATGCATTCATTATTTAAATATATTCGTTCATGTACACCCCCCCCTTCTTCCCGTCTCGGAAACGAGAGCCACTCCCCAGTTGCGTTTCAAATTGGTACATGAATTTATTATTAATATCAAATTCACCTGAACGTTACTGTGACCACCTCGCTTGTTTCAAACATTTATCTGTGTTTTTGAGCAGACTAATTTAAAATAATTGTACCTGTACAACAAAATTCATTTATTCCAGTGACGGAGTTTCAATATTGTATTAAGAGAATTCACTTTTAAATTCGTTAATATTTTGATAAAAGTAATTTATTCGCAATTATAGGACTTTCCCGTTCCGTTTTTAATAGTTATTGAAACTTACGGGGAAGGGTTGAGGTCAGGGCGATTGAACTTATGAATAACTGTCAGAAAAATCAGTGAAAAAGACCGACAATTCCGTTCAACGATTACAAAAATTAAAATTTATTTTGTGATTTTAGGGATAGATGAGAACATTTTCTAGAAAAGTTGTTACAAATTGAAATTTCTACAAGTTATATTTTATAAAATTTTTTCGAAATTTTGTCCCCGGTCCACCCCGGCAAGGAAAAATTCACCACTACCAACTGCAATGTCATTTTTTTTTAAAAAATTGATTGACGATTGGAATTATGCTACTATTCTGACGACAATCTTGCTACAAAATTTCAAAGATTTTTCAGTTCTGATAAGGAAGATAAGGGATACGTTACTTATGAGCACGGCCCGACGAGAGGGCGGTGTAGTCGAGGTTGCAACCCTGAGGCCCGAAATTATTCCAAAAAGCTCGTTTTTTGAGCTTCCAGAGTCGGACGTGTCTGAAAAATATTAGCGGGTAAAAAACCATTATTTTTGTTCCAGATTATTTTAGTTTACATCTTTAGGGTAAATTTTAAAAAAAAAAATTACTACGGTTACTGCTATGCCTTTGGTCAATAATCACTTTTAAGAATTTTTTGTTTATCGATTAAAAAATTTCTCAAAATTTAAGTCTAACAAAGCATTACATAGAAACATGAAGTGATAATTAACCAAATTTATTTTTCCTGTAATTTCCTGACTTTTCTAAACATTTTGATGAAAAAATTGTTGCTTTATGTTAAATATTACAGAAGTTATGGATTTTTTTAATATAATAACGTTACCGAAAGTGATACCACGGAAACATCATTTTAACCCTATTTTGCTAAATTTCAAAAATTCATAAGTTGAAAACTATTAGAGATAATTTTTTTAAAATTTTGTACAGATGATTAGGATGGTTAAATAAACAAATAAAAAAATTTTCAGCTAAATCTGAGGTCGTGGATGACATTTTATGTTTTATTGGATGATTTGAAATGAAATGACCCTTTTGTAAACGGAAATTCGCTATCTTATGCAGGATGCTGCGACAGGGGGTATTTTAAATACTACAAGAACCCAATTTTTTTAGATTTAAACATTGCTTATGTTCATCTGAAGTAGTTCAACTTTTTGACAACGAAAGAATTTTCAAAATCAGTCCAATAGTTTTTAAATTTATTCGTAGTAAATTAACAAACAAACTTGTATACGTACTTATTTTTTTAAAACATCAATAATATAATCAGAAAACGATTTTTAAAAAACACCGCCACTGCTAATCAATTTCAATTATACAGTACAAACAAACATAAACGATTAGAGAGAAAGACAGACAAACATATTAAAATGAAATAAATAAAACGCGATTTAATTAGAGTGAGTGAATTAATATGATGACCAGTTAGTTGAATGTTTTGTTGGGAAATATTTCAAATATGTTTGTTTGTACATCGATGTATACTAAGTATCCCATTCGGATGTATACATACGATTTACATGTTAACTGATAACATTGGGTTCCCATAAGGAAAAAGTTATGTCACAAGAGTGCTTTGGATAAACATATTTATATTTTTGGTAATTTTCTTTTATAAAATAATTTTTTTCACCAAATTATCTGCACCATTTCTTCAAGAGAATATTTTTTTGATATTCTTATTATTTTAATATTTTATTTTCAAGATAATAAAAAAATGCCTTTTTGAATTTACAGCAGATGACACAAATATTTATTATGTAAAAATGTGAATTGCTTGAAAATTACGACATTCATTTCTTTATTTTACTGCATTATTGTTGTTAAAGCGATAGTAACAGTATTTATAATATTAAATTAGTATTATTAGTTTGTTCAAAGCACTCTTGTGACATAACTTTTTCCTTATGGGAATTCAGTGTTATCAATTAACATTAGAGATGAGCTAAACGGTTATTTTCTAATAACTGTTATTACAATAACAGTTACTGAAAAATAACTGTTATTTATAACAGTTATTATAATAACTGGTATGGTATTTGGATATTTTAACATATTGTAAGATATTCGATATGCGTATAAACGGTTCTGTTAGTCAAATATGCACAGATCTATAATACTGACGAATACTAAATAATCTGCAATATCTGCTCAAATACTTGTCTATACAAGGTTTTAGGCTTTATATACACAATATTAACAATTTTATGGATACAAAGTTGCAAATACAAATAGATAACTGTACAATACACAATAGTTCATTTTTAAGGGTTTTTTAAATGTGCTACAATAGAAAATGTGTAACTTGCCTGGAGCATTATTATTTTGAAATTCTCCGTAGGTGTTTAAAATAAATTACTGTGGATCCTTGCTTTCGAATATATTAATATTGACCTATGTTATCGATATTTCCAAAGGAGTTATTTAAGTAACCAGCTACTGTGGGTATTCCAGTTATTGCCGATAATTGTTATCTTTCTATACTAGTTATAAAATAACAGTTATCGGTATATCGATCATCTCTAATTAATATGTAAACCATATGTATTCATCCAAACGGGACACTCGGTATATGTATATTAATATTTTGTCTAAATAATTTGCAGCTCCTGCAGCACCGACAATCATTCCCGAGGAGTGCAGCGCCGAGAACAATTCAGTAACAGTCGCCTGGCAACCGCCGCCACAAAGTCACGTCGAGGGTTACGTATTAGAGCTGGACGATGGCAACGGTGGCGATTTTCGGGTAAGTGGAATGTGTAATAATAAATCCATCACTTCAACAACAAAACAATATTCACTTCGTAGAATATTAATTATATATTACTCAAATAAATGGTAGCAGAGCGTGGTCCGTTATGTTTAAAATCTTCAGATTCACTTTTTTTTAATTTTTTTGTTTTAAATAAAAAGTTTTGTTTTTTTTTTTTAACAAATTTCCTACGAGAAATTCTGATTTCGGAAATCAGTTTCCTACTCTTTTCAATTTTCATCGGAAAACTAAAAAGAGTAGTTTCAGAAACCTTTATTCAGATTTAGTATTTAAATATTTTTTTAGTGTAACTGATGACATCGTGTACGTTATTTCAATGTGAAATTTTAATTTTTGTTGTCCAAGATTTTGAAAAAAAAAAGTTTGGTTTTTCCAAAAAATGAAGGAACAATCTCAAAAAGTCATTGAGCATTGAACATTTGAAATTGATAAAATTGATATTGATAAAATTAATTTCGAAAAATAACTAATAATTCGATGTATTATTATTATTATTATATGGTCGTTTTAACTGTATTTCTCTGTGACACTAAATGTGACAAATATTAAATGACGTTGACAATATTTTCACTTCACATCAAACCAAGGGAAAATGGGACGTGATTCAAGAAAAACAATAAAAAAAGAGACATACGTTAAATAAACGATGATTTTTTTATAGGGTGTCTATTTAAGTTTTAAAATAGAAAGAAAATTCGAAAATCACAGGACGAATGAAAAATCACATTCAATTTTATATGTTCAGCCACCTCAAAACCATCAAATTTGCCCATGGTACCTATAAGAGACTTAATTCATCGATAAAAATACAAATTTTCCAAGTACTAAGTGGACACTAGAGCAAAGCGACAAATTTAAGAGGTGGTAAATATTTTGGCAAAAAATTTCGACATTCTGAAAAATAGTTCGCACTCAAATTACCCTAATTCAGATCACTTCCATAAAGTTTGATTGAAGAAAAAACAAATTTTTTACCTTGATGACGTCAGCCAGTTAATTAAAATTTTTCAGTGGCCCTAAAACCGGAAGTTATCAGGTTTACTGAAATTTTTTTGAATGTGAGAACTGCAACAAGACTGCCCGCATGCGACGATCTACCATTTCTGTTTTACTATTTCAAAGGACGCCAACACAACACATTTTCTAAGAATTGTATTGTCGAGTTGTTATTTTTAAATCCTTCAATTAGAGCGAACTTTACCACAAATAAAATTATGTAGAAAATTATGAAATATTTAGCATTTTTTCACTTATTATTAACACGAGAGGTTTGTATTTTTTCGAATAAATTTGTTGCCTAGCAATTTAACGAGAAGAACTGCCAGCTAATAAAGACGGGACAGCGAAGCTGAAGCGTTTTTGTTAGTTGCCAGTTCTTTGATTTAAATTACTTTTAGGCAAGAAATTTGAGTTGTATAAAACACAAATTTATTCAGAAAAAATATAAAACTCAAGTGTATGTAATACGGTAAGACAATTTAACGAAAAAAATAAATTAGCATAATTAATATTATTATTGAATACAGGGGTCGGCAACCCGCGGCCCGTTGCAAGCTTTTATGCGGCCCGCCAAGCAATATAACTTTTCGAACACTTGGCTCTACCTATGCAGAGTTGAGCATACTTTATACTTTTTTTGTTCTCCGATGTTTTATAACATGTAAATAAAACTGTTACTAAAAATTTTTCCTCATGTTGATTTTTAATAATATTTATATTAATTTGTCTTAAAAAAAAAAAGAAAATACCCCTGTCGCAGTATCCTGCATAATATAGCGAATTTCTGTTTACAAAAATTAGTTTTTCTCGGAAACTACTTGACATAGAATTATTGTTCAAAAATCCTTTTTATGTGATTATTTTCTCCTCTTTCCAACGGTGTAAAAAAATATGGCAAAAACTTGAGAAAATTTGGACAAAAAACTTACTTTTTCCACAAAAATTTTTTAGGCAAAAATGCCTAAAAGTCCGTTCCGGGCGTCGAACGTGTCTGACTTTTTGGACTTCTAATACTTCTACCAAATTTCATAAAACAGGATTTTTCGTTCGAGCGTTATATAAATTTTAATGAATGTCATTTTTGGCTTCTATAGAGACTTCAGAATAAATTATTTCTATCATAATCCCGGGCTCAAGTAGCATCAAGACAGTGACTCTAATGGCTGAATTTTCGATTCGAAAATTCGCTAAAAAACCTACTTACGCCACATATACTGCATTGCAAAATATCTGACTGTGCGGCCCGCTAAAAATTATTTTTTTTTAAAAATGGCCCGCCATCCAAAAAAGGTTGCCGACCCCTGATTTAATACATTGTTACTATGGTTCTGAAATCAATTAAATTTACCAGTACAAATTTTTGTTTCGTTTTTATCGTGTTTACCTACAATGAAATGACCAATGAAATGTTTTGTGCCATTTTTTTCGCTGTAAAAATCTGTCCTAACTTTTTTTCCATGGTAAAAGTGAAAAAACTATACAATGTTCTTATGGCACTTGATACACATAAGTTAAATTCTCAATAATAAATTTATGCCGAGTTGAAGCAGTTACACTTGATACGTTTACACCCTGTATATTCGATTTAATACAAAAGTCAAAGTATCAAATGTGAATGAACCACACAGTGACTCACAAAATATTGATTTTATACTTTAAGCGTATGTGAAGTATTAAATAAAAATGTGACAAAAAGAAGGAAAGACGACATCTGATTGACAATTTGGCTAACATTATTTCTTCTCTCTTTTTTTTCGACATACACTACTCAACTCGAAAAAAAAATTGGAGAAAATAAATTTTATTTCGACATCTCTCCCACATCTTTTTCTGTCCTATTGTTTTAGAAAAGGATCAAAAAACATTATTCTATTAATACTCGTGTATGTGACTGATTAAAAAAAATTATTTCTTTTGAATTAAAAAAAAAATTTCAAATAAAATCGAATATTTTCACTTGAAATTTAATTTTCTTGTTTTTCCTTACTGGCCCGTTGAAAAATTTTCTCATTTAACAAAAAATTAACTATGTAGATGTTAATAGTATTTTTATGTTAATCATATGAGCTTATATTTTTAATACAAGCCGTGACTACACAGAAAAATTCATTTAATATAATTGAATGTACACCAATGCTCATATAAATGTATCCATTCATGCTGTATATTTTTTTAGTCGAATTTTCTCCGAAAAATTAGACTTATACAGTCTATACGATAAGAGCTGCGAGAGGCGAGAGTAGGGGCGCTATCCGTTTTCGGACCCGTAGAACACGAATATGTAGAAAAAAAAAATGTCTGATATATATATATATATATATATATATTTTCCCGCCACCTTTTAATTTGTGTAGGGCCCCCCTATGGAAGTTAAGAGATGAAATTTGGTAAATGGGGCTCATTTTCGAGGCACCTCATACTATCAAAGTGGGGTCAAATTTTGGGCAAATTTTTTTTCTGACCCGACCTTTAAGGGGGTGGTGGGGGGCGGAAAAGCAATAAAACTTTTCCAAACCGGTTTTAAATCATGTTTCGGTCAATTATCTACAACATATCCAAAATTCAGCTTCCTAGGATGATATGGTGGGAGTAGAGGGGGGAAAAACGATTTTCGCTGGATCTAACAGGCCCCCAGCCCCCCAGAATTAACGTAGAGGGTTGAAATTTGGTGTGTTGATAAAGTTCGTACCTAGGTTGTGCTTTTTGGAGGTTTTAATATTTTACCCCCACCCCCCTCATTTTTAAGCTACAATTTCATGCATTTTCGACGTTTTCGAAGTTTGTACCACTCGCACAGGTCACCCGAATAAACCTAGAGGGCTGAAATTTTGTATTCGGATTGAGTTAGTATCAAGGGGGTGCCTTTTGGGGGTCTCGACTTTTAACCCCTACCCCCACCATTTTGATACCCAAAAGAACATGATTTTTCTTGTTTTTTAACAGTTTCGTTCGGGTCAAAATCTCCCCAAATAAACCTAGAGGGCTGAAATTTGGTGTACAGGTTAAGCTAATAGCCAGACACTGTTTTTTGGAGGTTTCAACTTTTAACCCTTACCCCCCACGATTTTGACGCCAATATTTCCTTAATTTTTTTGCTTGTTTTCTAACACGTCTAGAGACTCCATAAGGAAACCTAGAGGGCTGAAATTTTGTACGTGTATTCAGTTAGTATCCAGCTAGTACCTTGTAGGGAGTCCGCATCACTTTTCCCCCCACTTCTCCCATTTTTACATCGGAATTGAATGCTATTGTTAAATGTGTTTTAAAAGCATTATGTTTATTCTAAATACAAGTAGGCGAATAGTAATTTTAAAAAATTTAAAAAAAAGTGAATACAATTTTTTAACAAATGAAATACATACATATTAAGTAATTTGCAAATGTCATTAAAGTCACTGTTTATTTATTTATTTAATTATTATTTAGGAATTTTGGATTTTTATTATTTATAAAATAGAAATTTTGGATTTTTTTGGAAAGAAAAAATATCTTCATAAAAGCCTTCCAGTTTACTATTTAAGTTCCTTTTTTAATATTTAAAAGTAAAACACAAAGGCAATTGGCGGATAAGCATGGATAGAAATGCCCTCGTACGAATTGTGTTGGCTTTTTCCCTGTTAACTTCTATCGGCACAAAATTGAAATTTACTGAGATTCAGCCCTTAAAAACTTAAAATCTTTTTATAAAGCCCCGATCAACCGGACACTCATTATCAGTTTTGAAACCACCAAAATTACAAATCGCTTGTGGACTTTCAATTATATTTCGCTTGTAGACACTCAATACCGAAGAAATAATTTTTTATTTTTTATTTTTTTTATTTTTTATTTTTTTTTTTTTTTTTTTTGAAAGAAAAAATATCTTTATAAAGGCCTTCCAGTTTACTATTTAAGGTTCTTTTTTAATATTTAAAACTAAAACATAAAGGCAATTAGCGGATAAACATGGGCAGGAATGCCCTCGTACGAATTGTGTTGGTTTTTGTTCTGCTACCTGTTTTCGGCACAAAATTGAAATTTACTGAGATACAGCCCTTAAATACTTAAAACCTCTTTTTAAAGTCTCGATCAGCCTAACACTCATCACCAGTTTTGAAACCAACAATATGACAATTCGGTTGTAGACTTTCAATCACATTTCGCTTGTAAACATTCAATACCGAAGATGAAGGGGAAAATTCGACTACCGTGATGGGGCCCCGCTGCTCACGGCGTTTTTAAATTGCGTCAAATGCGTGCTGGACACCCATTAAAGTGCAAGTTCGTCAGTAGCTAGAGTTTTTTTAAGCTTTTGGGAAAAAAATGTAGTACGTTTATGTATCTTTTTTAGGGATGTTATGGATATCCGTAACCGTAACCGAAACTGCCGGATACCCGAAATAATTACATATCCGAAACCGTATCCGAAAATAAAAGTTTCGGATTTGTTTCGGATAATAACATACAAGTGCCGTTGGAAAACTGACGTTAAATCGAAGCAGATTTTTGCTGCATATATTTCTTTTGATAGATTTCCGGTGATTTGTGTTTGGCGTTCACGTTTTGGGGTAAAATTTTCCCTTTTTTTCTAAGAAAAAAATATTCACTGGAAGCAATTATCCGTAACCGTAACCGTATCCGATTATCCGGTTTTTTCATGTATCCGTAACCGAAACCGAAACCGAAAAAAATTTTCTTAAATACACCAATACCTCGCTTTGCGCCGTTTCGTTTTGCGTTTTTTCGAAGTTGTGTCGCTGCTGAATTAGTACTAATTTTCACTGTGCGTCGTTAGATTTTCGAAGTTGCGTTGTTTTGGGTTCGAGTCTAATTTTTTTTTCGAAATTTTTTGAAATTTTTTTTTTAAAAGATGGCACGACTTTATTGTAATATGGTGGATATGTATCTATTGATGTTGTAATAAAGATTGATAATAGATCGTAAATACTTTGAGCGTGTTGGTATAAAACTAAAATAAATGTGTATTACGAAATTAATTAAATAGACAGTGATTAATTTTTACTTTGTATTTATAAATTAATTGATTATTTTATTTTGTTTTTTTCTCTTTGTTTTTTGTATGTATATAATATATTATTATTGTTTTTTAAATGTTTACTTTGTTCAATTTTCTTTTTAAAAAGTAGCTATTTTCGTAACCCTGAAACCTATCTTCGATCTTTACATGGTTTGCTATAGAAAATCATAATTCACTTTGCGTCGTTTCAATTTGCGTCGTGTTTTCTTGGAACGTAACCACGACGCAAATTGAGGTATTGGTGTATCAGTATCCGTATCCGTATCCGAAATTTCATATCCATAACATCCCTAATCTTTTTATGGTTTATGTGTTACTTCGAAACACATAATCTTGAATGTACTTTTTGAAATTTCTTTGATTCACGGCTGAAAAGTTACAGAGGGTGGGACAAAAAAAAAAACTCATTTTAAAACTTAGTATTTCGCACATGAGCTTAAAAATAAGTAACGGTAACACACACTATCTAAGATTTCTATAATATTTATAGCATGAACATACAAAATTTCATGTTCATAAGTCCAAAGATATAGAAATTCTGGAAGTATGTCAGAATTATAATGGTGCATTATGAAATTAGTATAAGAGTTCCGAAATTTTTCCTTCGGAAAAATATTTCATATAGTTAATAACTATGTATATATGACTGTTGATGTATATTTATATTACGAATAACATTGGTATAATAGTCTTTTTTCACTGAAAAGGTTATTTTCAATTTCATTATCGTAAGTGATGCTTTCGTTCCTCCGTTGCTTAAGCGTCTCTTGTGCCCCAGCCTCGCATCATTGCGCTTCGCACACCATCAACTTTTCAGTTGCTGTATTTGTTGTTTTTCCGTCTGTCTCTGTCTTAAGAATCATCATTATTTTTGTATGTCTTGCGGCAATGACTTTTTTTGTGTAGCGTTCTTCATATAAAATATATTTTATATTTTTGGTGAGGAATTTATTTTTTTTCATACAAATTACTCTTCTTTCTGTATGTGGTTTAATCATTCGCCCCCGGACGAGACTCTAGTGTACGTATGTGCTATTCTACTTCAGTGATATGATATTCAAATGTTTTCAACGGTCGTGGCATCGGGGCAAAGAACGAGGTACGAGTGTCTCGAGGCAAATGAAAATGAGAGTAAATACGTAAGACACGATTGTAATTTTTTGTGAAAATTAAATTTCTCTGTCTCCAGGGTGGCTAACTTTTTTCTCAAGACTAAATTTCCGTGATTTTTTCAGTTTTCCAGACAATATTTATTTGTTTTATTTGAATTCAATAGCGGCATTCAAATTTCTAAAGAAACCCTTCTTTTTAAGCTTTTTTTATTCAATCATTTAAACAGGATGTAAACTATTAGAATTTTAGAATTATCGAAAAAATAAAAATTAACGATGTTTCGAATTTCTTTTTGACGTCAGTTTCTATCAAAAAGTAGAAAGACTAGAAATTCCAATTGAAAGTTAAAATTTCTTTTCATTTTCGATACTGAGACTGTTTGGGACACCCTAAATCCTAAAAGAGTCAAAATTTTTCCTAAAAGAGCCAAATCCTAACAGAGCCCAAATTTTTAGATTTACTTACTGCAGAGGAAAAGAAAATGCGGTGGAGAATATAAACATTTCACTCTACGCACATCAAACATTCATGAAAAATAATTATTTGAATACTATAAATGAAAAAATTCCGTGTTTTCTAGGATCTGTGAGGGGAAGAGGGCGCGTGCCCCGGGCAGCAAGTCTTAGGAGGCGCCAAAAAGTGATTTAAGAGGGCACCAAATTAGGTATAAGGCTTTTTTTTTGCTCGTCACTTGTTCTGTGGGAGGGAAAAATAAATATTTTTTTCTACAGGAGCGCCATTTTTTGACCCTGCCCCGGGCGCCACTTACGCTAGCTCTGGCCCGGGGTGGGTGAACCCCCCTATGATTTTAGAATACTCATAGCCTAACTACTCTAGATACCAAAATACTTTTGATCACATCATAGCGCGCTGCTAGCATTTATGAACCACTCTAAAAAAATTCAGTTCGAACCGAAAAAAGCAACGAAAAATACGTGGAAGGAAGAATCGAAATTTCGAAACAGAATGGGTGGAATGTGCAAGCTAAGACACAAGTCCTTCTGCGGGAAATCCGTGAAAAAATGACGGCTGGGTGGACCCCACTATACTTTTGAATACTCATAGCGCAACTACTCTCGATCCCAAAATAATTCTTATTTTGGATCACATCCTAACGCTGCGCTTCCACCATTTATGAACCACTCTAAAAATAATTCAATTCGAATCGAAAAAAGTGGCGAAAAGTACGTGGGGGGAAGGGTCGAAGCTTCGAAGAAGACTGAGTAGAATGTGTAAGCTAAGACACAAATCCTCTTGCGGGAAAGCCCTGGAAAAATGGCAGCTAGGTGAACCCCACTATAGTTTTCTTACAGCCCAACTACTTACTCTAAATACCAAAATTATTCTTATTTTTGATCACATCCTAGCGTGCTTCCATCATTTATGAACCACTCTAAAAAAAATTCAGTTCGAATCGAAAAAAGCAACGAAAAATACATGCAAGGAAGGATCGAAATTTCGAAACAGAATGGGTAGAATGTGCAAGCTAAGACTCAAATCCCCCTGCGGGAAAACCGTGAAAAAATGACAGCTTGGGTGAACCCCACTATAGTTTTAGAATCCTCATAGCCCAACTACTTACTGTAGATACCAAAATAATTCTTATTTTTGATCACATCCTAGGACGCTACCACCATTTATGAAAACCACTCTACAAAAAAAAAAAAACGGGAATCGGGAAAAAGGAACGAAAAATACGTGGGGGGAATGGTCGAAACTTCGAAGAAGAATGGATAGAGTGTGCAAGCTAAGACACAAATCCTCTTGCGGCAAAACCGTGAAAAAATGACAACTGGATGGACCCCGTTATAGTTTTAGAATACTCATAGCCCAACTATTTTTGATCACATCCAACCGCTACGCTGCCACCATTTATGAAAACAACTCTACAAAAAAAAATTTCAGTTCGAATCCGAAAAAAGCGGCAAAGCTACGACGACAAAGAATGGGTAGAAGTGGGTGCAAGAAGGGAACAACATATAGATATTAAAGGAAGACAAGAACAAGTGTAGATAAGGCGTAAGAGATGGTAAAAGCTCACATAGAAATAAACGACGTGTCATGTCGTGTACAAAGTAAGCAGAGAACTACTTACATAAAGAAAGGTGATTTAACATGAACCAACTTGATGCGTTTTCAATCACTGCATAGATACTAACTGTGGCCATTAAAACTTAATCTGTTGATCATAATATTCACATAGAAAAAGCTGGGGGAGAGCGGCATGTCTTTTAGAATTTAAAAAATCATATTGTCTTCATTAAATTTCATTTTTATCACGGTGGGTGGGAGAAAGTTTTTGTTTTATATCGCACCTTGTAGGTGGCGTATATGGCCTGTGACGAAATCTAAATCCCACACGTCGTTCATTATTAATTCCTACATCTTCGCGGGCAATGAACATGAAATTTTGCATGTAGGCACAGTTAATAAATTCTTATCCGTCAAGTGTAGGAGGAAAATTTTTTCTCCCAAAATTCACATTGCGAATGGTTCCAGTATTAGAAACTGTTGGAAAATAAATAAAATTTTCGTTTTTGGTAAATAACTCCTCCAGAAATAATTCCATGCACCTTATTGTGAGCGATATCGTTAAAAAGATCTTTTAAAATGAAGTTTATGTACAGAGTCGAATTTACATAAGGGGCCTCGGGGTCCCCACACAATAGGGGTCTCCACAAAATCGAATAAAACTCAAAATTAAGGAATATAATAAAAAGAATATACACTTTTTGGTTTTTTTTTTTGCTCGCCAATTCTATTTTTAGGAAAACTTGAAAAATCTTGGAAATTCTCCGAAGGAGCCTCCACAAAAGTACTCAGGCTGGGCCTCTACGTGTAAAGTATTCAGGAGCCACCACATTCGAAGTGACCCGGGGCCTCCGCAGTGGTAAATCCGACCCTGTTTATGTGTTTCTTTAAAAGACGCGAAATCAAATTATACTAATATTAACAGTATTATATCTGCAGCTATGAGTATGATGTATACAGCACGTATACACCCAACAAGTGCGCTTTGGACACTTTTTGGATGGGTAAAATCCTGTGAGTTCGCGTCACCGACATGCTATAATAGCAGTATATCTGTAGCTATAAGGGTGACCTATTGTACAACATTAGTACTGTGTCACTTCTATCGGCAGTCTCCAGGACTGCATAAATATCCATTTTTTTTATTAAATTTTGATCGTGTCAACTGGACTTTACTCCATTTTACTGTTCCGTAACACGTTTTGAAGATGTTATCATTGCGTAAACGATGCTGTTGAATGATACGCCGATACGCGGATTCTTCTTGCAGTGAAACACTACGAAACGTGTTCGGCATAACCAAACATACGCATCGTTCTGACTCACAGGCATTTGGATTGATTACGTTTAAAAATAAAATCAATTATAAATAAAAAAAAAACGATCACACACGACAAATGCCGAATGATTAAAAAAAAAAAAATTGACGCACTAATGACTCTCGCATCTTTATTAAGGTAGTTACCTTGTGGCATGCTAGTAGAAAAAATTGCAAATCAAAATTACTTTATGTCATTATTGTCTGTATTAGTGGATAGATGTTGATGATGTACTTTTCATACCAACATGTATATGCATACTTTCAAACAGCCTGTGTATACACACTTATACTATCAAAGTTTTTTATAATAAATGCTCTGGCATCATTGTTATTTACCCAACAAACATATTAAGTGGTATGCATATGCGTTTGGAGCGCTTTATTTTTTCAGCTGTACAAGATAGACAGGTGCTCTCGCGGACTTTTTTGTAAAGAATTCGATTCTTTACAAAAAAGGTCTTAACACTTTTTAATGTATCTATCACCGTTTTCGCTACGTAAGCGGTGAAAGGTCAAAAGACGCTATTCATGAATTTTTAATATTGTTTAAACAATTAATACGAATAATCCAGTTATTTAATATACAGCGTTGCCAGACTGCTTCGGTTCAGGTACTTGAAATTGGTGTATTTATTAAAATACTATAATTTCTCTGATGATATCTTCAATTCAAAAGATCAACAAATAATTCAATTTTTTCGTTAGATTCAGGACTTATTAATCTTTCTTTTACCAGTTTTTTTTTATTGAATTCTGTCGAGTCATTATATTGTTAAATACAAAATAAGGGTACATAGTTAGAATTTTGAGATCTAATACATGGAGTAGATACAAACTTTAACCCTAATTATCTTAAGTCAGAAGCGATCAATCTTTCCCAAATTACAAGGACAATCAGATATAGCGCATTCTTCTTTATACTATTAAAATTTGAAACTATTCTGTCGAAAAGTTGAATGTGTGAGGTAACTACCTTAAGGGATCAGTTTGATATTTTCACCTTTTAAATTTTCGATTCCCCGAATAATTTATTAATTAATCGTAGTAAGACAAACAATCAAATACCATAGATATAATATCTCTACCGTCAAACTTCCATTTGATAACTGAATTATTCTCTTCTGTCAGCCGAACCGACGACCGTACTAAGTCTGTTCTTGAATGCCTGAGGTTATGAAATTCAATATGATTCAAAATACAATGTCAAAGAAGAACGTCGTATATACCCACTCTTTACTTACTCCCCGTTCCTCCCCCGCCGCTGTTCTATATCCATTAAACTCCCTTCATATCGAAAAGTACCTATGTTATGTGTTTGCTCGTTAGGTATCGAACTTGAACCCCCAACATTACTTCATACATCGGCTACCTATACTTTATAGAATATTATTAAATCTAAATATCTTGGTAAATATTTTCCCCCGCCCCGCAAACACATTTATGCAAGTGTACTACAGCAAGGTGCAAAAATGAACGATAGTGTAACGAAAATTGTAAATATTGTGGATCTGTGACGATATGGAATGCATAAGTTGGAATAACTTCAATTTTTAATACAAAAAAGCATTTTTAAAAAACCGACTTCAAAAATTAAAAAATAATTATAATAGCACGCATTTTTAATTAAAAAATAATTATTATAGCACGCAAGTCGGTTTCTTAAAAAAGCTTTTATTTCATACCTTTTAGTGACAATGCTTATTAGCCCTTATAGTGATAATTGCCTAAAAGAAGAAGTATTCCAAATTTCATACGTTTAACTGAAATAGTTTCAAAAATTTCATTTTCCAAAAATCATAATTTTGGGCACTCACTGACTGCTTTGAAATTTGGAACAAAGTTAGTGTTCAAAGTAATAAATTATATACTAGGAAAATAAAAATCATTGAAAATCAACCAATTTTTCAAGTCATCAAAGAATTTTTTTAAAATTAGATATCGTCACAAAATTATTTTTAGAATAATTAGATCAACTTAAATTTAAAAATATGTTACTATAGTTTTTAGAGCTACTCAGAGGTTATTAACCTCTGAGTAGGTCTCATGTCTTTGTATTTTAAACGTTCTAACATGTGGCCAACTTGCACTTCATGAACCTTTTTAAAGTAAATAATTTTGCATAATTATTATACAAATTTTAAAATTGCCATAATTATTCATATTAATGAAGATGATTAAAAAATTACTCAACCAATGTTAATAAAATTTTTATGGAACCACTTGGAGAGCTTTATCTACTAACCAAAGAAAGAATGGCGTAAATTGGCCCAGAAATGTAGGTGAAATCAGTATACATACATAAAAAAAGAAAACATACGGATTGAATTGAGAACCTCCTTGTTTTTGAAGTCGGTTAAAAATAACCTGTAATAAGAGTAATTTTAATTCTAAATCAAAATCACTAATCAGAACGCTCTTTTTCTCGTGGTTTAGCGTTCTTAATTTTGGCAAAAATTCTAAAAACGACTTCAGAATCCTCTATTTCATCATTCTATAATTTTATTTCCAATTTTTGAGACATTAAAACAATCTAATCAACATGGTGACGTCATCAAAATCCAAAAAGTTCGTTTTTCTCAAATCAAACTTGACTAAAGTGATTTGAATTAGTGTGATTGATTGAATCAGCGTTATGACTGTAGCCCCGGGGCCCAAGTCGGAACAAGAGGTCCAAAGCCATTATAAGGGGCCCGGAAATAAGTATAAGAGTTTTTTTTTTGCTTCTTGATTGTATATTTGGCAAAAAAATTTTTTATCCTCGAAGATCATCCTTTCTTCACAGCCTTACCTATTTTTGTACGATCCTGTACTCATCATCATATACGTTCGTTATCTTTATTAGACCTTAGTATGTCCTTGTTATCTTCAAAAGATTTTATATTACGCTACAACGTATATATGTACTTACTTATATGCTGCATACAGGAGCCCCCCCCCCAGTATCACCCCTCCCCCGTGTCAGCGTTTATACATGGGTGCAGCCCAAGCACAACTTTGATAGATAAAAAGCTTTCATCGAATCGCTGATTAAATCGCCGCGCTTAAAATATATAACTGCAAAAAGAAATAAATTGTAATGACTTCATACTCTAACATAAGACTGTTTTCAATCTCGTTAGTTTAATGTTCAATTGAATGATTTCAAATGGACGGGGATGTGCGTGGAAATAGTAATTGAAGGGGTGATTGTAAAAAAAAAAATCTCGGGGGTTTAAATTCGTCTTTGCCCTTTAAACATACTTAATTATCTACAAACCAAGATTTTACAAACTGTTGCATCCAAATCTCAATTTTTTTAATTGGGTGAAAATTTAATTTTGAACAACGCTGTATAAAAAGCGAGTACTTACTTATGTACCTACGTAAGATTATTTTTAAAATGGATATTATCTTTATTTCTTTACTATACCGATGATAGGGGGATCATAAAAAGGAAAATATGTTTTCCATTTTCACCAAGAAAATAAAAATATCTTATTTAATTTTCGCAACAAATACGTAAAAACGTTTAATGCTTAAAGATTTTATTTATAGATATTAATACAATAATAGGTAAAAGATATCTGAAAATAAAAAAAAAAATTAAAAATTTTTGACTCTTTTTGACAATTTGTCAATTTGAATGAAAGCATGTATTTAAGCGATCAAGAGAAAGTAAGAAACCTAAGCATTAATTATAATAATTTACTTTGATAAAATTACTTATTGATGGTTTTTAAGCATTTAATTAGTACTAGGGATTGTAATACCAGTAAACCGGTTCACCGGTTTACCGGCAAATTACTAAAAATGCCTTAAAATTTTTACCGGTAAATCGCTGATTTTTTACCGGTAATTCGATAAATTAAAAATAGTATATTTGAAAATATTTTAAGTTCATTTTATTTCATAGAAGAATGATCAAGTTCATTGGACGTAAATGTACACAATCAAATTACCCCTTACTGTGTATCCACAATAAACTATTCTATGATACAATAAAATCGCACAATGCAATGGTCTGAATTAAAATGTATATATAGGCAATAAAGCGTCCTTTTTGTATTTAGTTGCATATTATTTAAATCAGCTGTACTTTTTCCAAAATAATTAGGTTTATTTAAGTAATAAAATAGTTAAGTGTTTGAAAAATTATCAAAGCTGGATCGGCTGGGACTCGAACCCGGATATCTTGGTTACTAGCCAAGCGCCTTACCAATTAGGCCACCGACCGTGGCCGGTGGCATAATTGGTAAGGCGCTTGGTTGTGTGATTACGCAACCAAAACCACTATGTGAATTTTAATTAAGTTTTTGAATACTTTCTTTTTTTGTGTGTGAATTTTTTAATGCAGTTCACCGCATAAAAAAACGTTCAGCTGTATATTAATTAAAACTTATTTTTCGATCAAACCCATTTTTAACCCAAAAAATTTTTTTCTATTTTTAACTGGCGTACACGTCATCAAATTTCACATTCCTTCTATGGTACGGACCTTAAAAATTAAGAAAAATTAATGTTTGCTATACCTACATGCAAAATTTCATGTTTATTGGCCAAAAAATATATATAAATTACTGGGCTTTTGATAGGCGAAATTTTTTTCTTCCGGACCCTACAAAAAGAATGGTTGTTTTCACTTATTCTCTTATAGTACCTAACATTTCTTTTACAGTTATATCCCATGTTCTACATATTGCGTAAATAATTTTCCTATTTTCCAGTACCTACTTAACGCGTGGTATAATTGCCAATTGGTGTACCATTCTGGCAACGGGCGAACCTTTTTCGTTTGAGATAACGACCAAACACAGTATCTAATATTGTTCCGTTCATATTTTTAATATTTTTCGATGGCCAACCGTTGTTTTGTTATTATAACAACATCATAGACGTTTACAATTTTTATCGGTAATTCAAATATATTGGTTATTTTACGGTGATAAGACATTGGCGTCACCTACAGTGTACAATTTGGGGTAAAAAAATTTTTCTTGTTGAAATTTTGAGTAAAATTTGGAATTAATTTCGCTTAAATGACATGTTGCGGTTTAATAGGTTTTTAGCCTATTATCTAAACCTTTTACGGTGGTAAAACATTGGCGTCACCTACAGTGTACAATTTGGGGTAAAAAAAAATTTTTTCTTGTCGAAATTTTGAATAAATTTTTGAATTAATTTCGCTTAAATGACATGTTGCAGTTTAATAGGTTTTTAGCCTATTATCTAAACCTTTTACGGTGATAAAACATTGGCGTCACCTACAGTGTACAATTTGGGGTAAAAAAAATTTTTTCTTGTCGAAATTTTGAATAAATTTTTGAATTAATTTCGCTAAAATAACAATTGCGGTTTAATAGATTTTTAGTCGTTTACGTATAAATTACGCAATTTAAGAGGCAGTGTCGTTTTTCAAAAACTATTATTGAAATTTTTTTACGACATATAGAAAATAAAAGGTTTAGATAATCATATTATTTACGAATAAAGGCTAATTTCAATGCTAAATAAAAGCAAGAAATATTCTATCTCAGAAGAATAGTGAAAAACTCAAATTACTGAACTACAAAATCCTGATTTAATGCATGTCTAACACGTACTTGCCGAATTTTGTATTCACGTATTATTGATGGGTTTGGTACATCAGGGCCCGCTCTAGGCGGGAGGGGGGGAGGGGGGAATCCGAGCATTTGCCCGGGGTGGCATTTTTACAAGTGACGAGCAAAAAAAAAATTAAAGATCGCCGCTTTCGCTGAGGCGGAATTTTTTCTTTTTGCCCGGGGAAGTCCAAAAATCTCTGATGAGTTCTCCGACCAAACACGTCCGATGCCCGAAACATAGTTTTTTTGGGTATTTTTCGTGAACAAAATTAGATTTTTGCTAAAATTTCCGCAAGTTCAAAAGGTTTTACGACATTTATTTACACCGCTAGAAAGAAGAGAAAAAATTACATAAAAAAAGTTCTTAAATTATTATTCTAGATAAGCTGGGATCCAATAAAAATTAATTTTTGTAAACGGAAATTCGTTATGTTATGCAGAATGCTGCGACAGAGGTATTGTAAATTTCAGAGTACCTAGCGCGTAACCCCTTACAAAACTGACGTCTTTTATGTTATAAATAAAAGAGTGGCGTAAACAATCGTTAAACTGAATTTCGATTAATAAATAATTAATTAAAATTAAGTTATTTGCGTTCAGCAATTTTCAATCAGTCGTAAATAAGAATATATTGGCGTACACATTTCTGATTAAATATCTAACGCCGGCAGACAAAAGGGCTTAAGTCCATTTTTGACTTTTTTTTTATTTTATAATAAGAACTAAGAGAGTCTGTCTCATATATTTCCAAAAGGGCAAAAGTCAATTCCATCCCTAACATCATTTTTTATGCACTTGTTATAAAAGAAATTCTTTTTAGAAACTAAGAAAAGAAGTTAATTTCTTAAAATTCTTAATAAAATAATAAATAAGTACATAGTCTAATTAAATTGAAATGTATTTTTATGGCAACAACTACCGGCTAAAACGCGTTAAGTCCACAAATGGTTTTAACAATAAAATTTATTGTTGTTTATTATATGTTAGGTTCATAAAAATGTCTTAAAAAATTTTAGTTAAGGCTTAAAGTGAATTCTTTTTTTATGATTTACTGTGTTACTGTGTAAAATGTCATGTAAACTTGAAGATAATTCAAATAAACTGATGTTGCATGCATTTAATTTTAGTTTTTACTCTCTACTGTAAAGTTGATGTTTTGGACTTAAGTCCTTTTGTCTGCCCGCGGTAGATATATAATATTGTATACCTAAATAAACACAGGAAATACGCATGTATTTGTTTGACGTATTAAATTGAAATAATTATATCGAAATAATACAATTCGTGGCTATAAAAATTAAGATGGTTTTTGTCAGAACTAAAATATCTTGAAAAGTTTGTTTTTGAAAACAGACTTAAAATGCCTTAGGCTCATTTCAGACCAAGCCAGTCAAATCATTTCAAGTCCAGTCAAGTCACGTCAAGTCTATAGACGCGTCAAGTCAAGCCAGTCAAGTGCTTTCAGATAGACCAAGTCAAGTCCAATCAGTTAGTTTAAATTAAATGCAGACGTTAAAATCATAAATTTCTGGAAAATTTCTAACAAGTAATATTAATTGTTCTAAGTCCATGTTTGACAATGGTTTAAGGATTTAATGTTTGAATAACGTATTATTTGAAATAATAATAGTACTGCATATACATACATAATATTATACTGTACCAGAGATAACATAAGAAATATGCTCTATGATTTGATTATACACAACACATACCACACGCACATATAATATGTATGTATCTCTTAATACCGATGTACAAAATGAATAGATGACTTACGTTGACTGATGAAAAAATTCAACTTGTTGAGTCGTTGACTGGACTGACGATGACTTGACTTGACTTGACTGGACGCGACTGATTATATTTGAAAGCAAAAATACAGTTTATGTTGCAATTGCATTGAATCGGTGTATGTTGAATCAAGATGCGTCAGACTTGACTGGACGCGACTAATTTGGTCTGAAATGACCCTTAATATTTACATTAAACAGACTGAGAAAAAATGTTTATATTATTCAGTTTTTTCAGCTCTTTTTTAAGGTTAAGGTACCGTAAAAAGAAAAACGGAATCCTTATAAGATCTCTTTCGAGTCTGCCAGTCTGTCTGTCACAAAGGTTTTTCTCGAAAACTAAGTAATGTGAGAATTTTTAAATTTGGCCTAATGTCAGTCAACGATTGGAAAAAATCTTTTTGGATTAAAAATGAGGGGTCAATTTGGTCAAAAGAAAAAGTTCAAGTTTCTTGTAGGAGTGAGAGGGACCTAGTAAATAGAAAACTTCTACAGAGCTCCAAAGATGAGTTGATCCGCCCTGCCGACACTTTTTGAAGCATTAGAGAAATGTTTAAAAGTAATTCTTTAACTCTGAATAGATTTCTTGTAGCCTGGAACCATTCCCACCATTAATTGAAATAACATTAGCTCGTGTCATATGAAATGTCGTTTTGCGACCACTTCGTCTACCATGTAATTCAAATAAATATCGACACTTTTTTGTGCGTTAAAGAAATGTTTAAAAAAAATTCTTTAATATTAAATAGAGTTCTTGTAGCCCGGAATTATTTCTGCCATTATCTGGAATAATATTAAATTGTGTGATATGAAATGTCGTTTTCCGACCACTTGGTCAACCTTGTTATTCAGATAAATATCGACACAATCAGGGTCAAATCATCGCATTGACAAATGAGACAAGTGGACTAGGGCCCGATTTTTTGACGGGTCTGGTCAAACTGTCTACATATTTTGAATATTTTAATCAATATTTGAGATTCGTTTTAGACTTTGATATAATTGTTTCAGTAAAATGTGAAACAGCTAGTTCATGCATTTTTCAATTATCACAAATACCTTAACTTTGCCTAGTGACTGCTCACTATATGGAACTCTAATTGTGCGAGGGATAGATGTAATAACATTTCGACAGACATTACTGTACTTCTCTGTTGATATAATATGTATTTTATTTTTAAACGGGAGGAAATGATCACGCTTTCTGAGCTTTATAAGCTTTGTTTGTACATAAATATAATCCTTTGATTGATTTAATTAATTTTATAAAGAATCGGCGATGGTGAAATTTTATATTTAATTAAATAACTACGTCGTGACGTAAGCAAATTTTGAAACCGTATCAACAAAATGAAACACAAAAATTTTTCATTTTTTTTCCACTTTCCCAAAAATATAAGAATTAGTTATTTTAAATTTTAAAATTTTAATATATACAGCTTTCAACGGATCTTGACATTTTGGAGTCTAAAATACCCCTGTCGCAGCATCCAGCATAACATAGCGAATTTCCGTTTACAAAAACGAGTTCTTCTCGAAAACTACTTGACATAGAATAATAGTTTAAAGACCTCTTCTGTGTGTGATTTTTTCTCCCCGTTTCAATGGTGTAAAAATATGTCAAAAAAATTTTGTATAGGGGAAAATTTTTGCAAAAAACAAATTTTTTTCACGAAAATTGCCAAAAAAGCCATGTTTTGGACATCGAAGGTGTTTGGTTAACGAACTCGTCCAACGGTTTAGGACAAGTCCTCAGCGTAAGTGTAGAAAATTGTAACTAGTGGTGAGCCCAGAGTGTGCCTGACACGGCTTAAGACATGTAGTCAGTGGGTGTCCGTCGCCGAACACCCAGTGCATTGTAATACATTGTTAGACATTGTTACTTGAATTGGACAGGTTGGTCTGTCCCATAATAGGTATTTCGTACTAGTGTGTGTGAATACGCACACTACTACAAAACACCAAACCAACACCATTGCAAACAGTGTGTACGTACACAACATAGTGGGGAGATTTTACGTCACCCACTGGCGACAAGTGGAACAGTTTGATAGACATTCTATATTTGATCCCTTGGTTTAGGACCTCCAATATTTTCACCAAATGTCGTAAAAGTAAGACTTTTCTTTTGAGAGTTATCCTGCGGACACATATCTATATGTAGCATGTAGCATATATATATATATATATATATATATATATATATATATATATATATATATATATATTAGGGACCTCAAAACAAATTTCTGCCATAATCCCGGGCTCAAGTCAGTGGCGTCATGACAGTGGCGGTAATAGCTGAATTCCAGTCTGAAAATTCGCTAAAACTCAAAAAACCAAAAATGTTTTTGGCTATTAGGCATGGATGTTTATATGTATATCAATCCCTTATCAGTTATTACTCACCCCCACCCTTCCTTTACAAGTTTCCACAAATAATTTTACAAACTGCATTGTCAGCTGTTTTTCCTGTACCCCCAAACAATTTTTTCAATCGACGCCAATGGAATTTATTTTTCTATACTATATTTCGGTCTTCGAAACATAACACTTATATGATATTATGGTATATATCTAAAGGGGTACTGGGGGCAGGGAATTCTGTGTATTGTTGTGTCCTCTTATATACGTATAATGGGGTTCAAACAAAACAATTTTACTGATAAAGACCGTTATTATGTATTCGGCTACCGCCATTTATGACGCTACGCTGTGCTATGCGCTGCGCCACTTGAAATATATGTATATCTAACTAAATTCCCAATGAGATATTTTAAAATTTATCGTTTTTTTGTGGATGTGTATACGATACTTCGTTATTAGTGTATACTCTGATATCAATATTCAATACAATAATGGCGGAAACCACGTGAAAAATACCCGCGTGCGTCTCTTCAAATGTGTCATCATTTTAAATATATAGTGTTTTTCTACGGTATATGGTTGTTGTACGGTTTTATCGATAAGTATTTTTAAAATATTACAAATATTTAAATAAAATAAATGGTTCTTGGATGATTTTGTAAATTGGATTTTTGGGTTTTTCTAAAACTTCAGTTGACGAAATTACAAAATTTTTAAATGACGTCATTTCTTAACCTCCCGTACTTATTTCTGCGTTCTAGGAAAGTATTTAATTTTTTTTTTATAGTGCACTAAAGGGCCCGGCCCTAATTATTTACAAAAATCACAAAAGTCATGTTTTCTCAAAAATCCGCTCACACAGGACAATGGTTCAAAAACGTATTTTTTATGAATTTTCTCCACTCTGCCATGGTGCAAAAAAAAATTTGAATTTTGGGTAATTTTTATAAAGGGCTCTTTTTTCGAGCTTCCGAGCATCGGACGTGTCTGGCTGACAAACTCATCCAAGATTTTTGGGCTTCCAATTTCTTTCCATTGCTTTCGATCTTCGGCAAAACGAAGGAGTTCTATAAAACTTGTATCTAAAGCTTTTAAAGCATGTAAGACGCTTCCTTCCCCTTGCCGGAGACCCGAGTTATTTGGCAGTCATAAGAAAGTGTTCAAATTGCTTCTTGCGAATACAGTGGCCTAAAAAATTAAGCTGTCTAAATCTTAAAGTCGCCAAATCTTAAGAATTTGTTAAAGCGTGTTTGTCATGATTGCCAAAGTTTGCAACGCAAACATGGCACTTTAGTTGACTGATATATATATCAGTCAATCAAAATGCCCTTTTTAGCGAATTTCGAAAACTCGAAATTCAGCTATTACAGTAGGTCTCATGACGCAATTTCAGCCCAGGACTATGGCAGAAATATGTTTTGAGGTCCCTAGAATACGAAAATGATATTCACTAAAATTTATATATATATATATATATATATATATATATATATATATATATATATATATATATATATATATGTCATAGTCCCGGCTTGAAGTCGCGGCTTAACAGTGAACCTAATAGCTGAATTTTCGATTCGAAACTCGCTAAAAGCAAGCTAATCGAACAATCTATTGGTTTAGCTGTCTCAAATCTGTGGCAAAAAAAAAAATTGAACAATTTTTGCCTTGCGTCATTTCTTATCATTGTGGGTAAACTGTAGCTCCAAAAATTTTTTTCCCAGAAAATCTTAAAAATACAATCTTAACGCGTCAAAATACATTCTTTAGAATCTCTATACGACCATTTTTCGCTGAGATACAACCTTTCAAAAATCATTAAAGAATTTGAGAAATTTTTTGTTCCATTAATTTATTCCAGTAGCGTATTATAACTTTGTTTTAATTTATAATTTTTGTCGTTCGGTTATTTTATCTACGGTTATTTCGTTATGGAACCAAACCAAAATACGTTCAAAAATTTTTTTCCGTCTCCACCCGTATCAACGCATGTCAAAGCCTAATGATTTCTTTATTTAGATAACACCGGAAGAAAGGCGAGGAATATTGTCAGTTAAAAAACCATCACTTTATCTTCTCTTCATCCCCGAAAAAAATTATTTCCCCACAATTTATTTTATCTTATGCTAGTAGGTATTAATTTGAAAATATGTTTCGCACTGATTGATTCTGTCACTTTTGAAAAATGAACTGCTGTCAAGCCACCGAGTAGCAAGCAGTAAATTAATTAAAAATGTCATTTAAAAAATAAAATATATAAAATTGATTTTTTTGATAGTGACTAAATTTAATGATAGACATCATCAAATAATGATTTTTGATGGAAATTATTGCCAATATTATTGTCAATATCAGGGCTGGGAACTATTTAAAATGATTTCATTTTAAATATGTATTTAAAATACAAAATGGCATTTTGCATTTTCTATTTTAAATAAGTTCGGTCAAATCATTTTTCATTTTGTATTTAAAATGGAAATTTGAATCCATTTTACATTTAAAATGAAAATGCATGTATAATCAAATTTATGTGTATACAATATTAATTATAGAACTTAAATTGAACGACTTGAAGTCTAACAAATTCTAAGTTAAATGTACGTTAATTTAATTGACTCAATTTTTTTATAACTCGAGTTGCAATGTCACTTGAGTTAAATTTGTTACTAGAGTTGCAGTTCTCTTCAGTCAAACTTTTCTGACTCAAGTTGTGTACTACTATTTTTAGGACACGTCAATAAGAAATATACTTCGAGTAGATGATTTTCATAATTTTATTTAAAAGTTGCAGTCGTAGCTTAGTCAAGGTTTGAATATGTTAAGGCCGAATAAAATTTTACAATATTTTTAAGTAACAATATTTGAAGAGTTAAGTTTCGTTTTCATATCATGCAAACTTTACAAAATTTTTTCAAAAGATTGCCTTTATTTAATTTCAGTACTTTTGAACTTTTTTTTTTAATTAATATAAATAATGATAAAAAATTTATAGAATATTTTTTATAAAGTATATAGTTAAATAAAGTAAAAAAAGCTTTTTGCATTTTATAATCCATTTTAAATGACTATTTTCCATTTTCAATTTTAAGTATGTTCAGCAAAACCATTTTCCATTTTGTATTTTGAAAATATGTTACGAAAAAATCCTAGTTCCTGCGAAAATGACGGTATCGAGGAATAATATGCACTTTGATTTATGTCGATATCTCAAATACTTTTTGAGATACATGAGGAACCATGTCGAAAAACGTACTTTCGAGAAAAAAGCATTTAAAGTTTTTTATTCAAATTAAATTATAAGTAAAGTGCGTGCACTAAAATGACCATAACTTTTTGATTTTTCAGTTTTTTAAAATAAAATTTTAGGAGAATATTTCTAACACCTTAAGGAACATAATTAGGAAGAAAAAAAATCGATTTATTTTTTTTATTTTAGCAAATCTCCCCTTAAGTAATGGCTACTGTAGAATAGGTAAAGTTACGATACTTTAGTAACTGGCTTGGTCCATGAAGAAAGATTTTAAAAATTTTTCTCGATGATATCCAAAGGGGAATTTGATCCCTTTGAAAAACGCAATTTAATTTTTAATATCCGTACAGCCAAACTACATCTATAGGTTTATTAATATGATCGCCCCTGTCCAAAAACCAATTCCCCGGCGCGGCGTGCGTTACGTCAGTAGTACACTTTTGTCTGACAGGACTTTGTTCGCTGTTAAAGAAGATTAATGATTCGTATTATTCGTATTACCACCACCACTCTCTACATATGTATACATATATGTGTTATATAATATTTGGTGATCCAAATATGCAATGTGACAACCCCTCAACTCCAATTTATCCCGGACGAGCCCCCATCTCGACACTCTCATTCACTGATATTCATGGTACGTATCACCTTTTATCTATACATATAATAAAATTGTAACGAGACCATTTTTGTACATGGAACATTTTTTGAAAATTGTACTGGTACCGTAAATAGTTATCGATGTAGATATCAAAACAGCGATTTTTAGAATTTTTGTCTGTCTGTCTGTCTGTTCACGCATCACGCAAAAACTATTGAACGGATTTTAATGAAATTTGGTGTGATGATAACTTATTACCTGGGTCAACATCTAAAATACTTTTTACTCCGGCAAAATTTCTCCTTCCCACGGGAAAATGGAAAAACCATTTTGAGCATGTGCACACATTAGGCAAAAACCATTGGACGGAATTTAATAAAATTTGGTATGGTGATAACTTATTACCTAGGGCAATATTTAAGATACTTTTTACTCCGGGAAAATGCCTCATTCCCACGGGAAAATAGAAAAATCATTTTGTGCATGTGCACATATTACGCAAAAACTATTGGACGGATTTTTATGAAATTTGGTGTGGTGATAACCTATTACTTGGGTCAACATTTAAAATACTTTTTACTCCGGGAAAATTCCTCATTCCCACGGGAAAATAGAAAAACCATTTTGAGCATGTGCATGCATTACACAAAAATTATTATTCTTTGCAAGTTCTGTATATAATTATTACACTTACATACTTCTCATTGAGTTTATAACAATTCTTCGCGCGAACGACGTCGCGGGTACGGCTAGTCACTAATATTGTTGAGGCTGGATATATATATGTTTATATCGGCGTGGAGCAATGTTTGGATGATAGTGTGCTGCGTACTCAACCAGTACTAGAGATACTAGAAGGGATTCCCATTCATTCGTTGGTGAATTCTAATTTACCGACCCATCACTGTTCAACAATATGTAGTATATGATAATAAAATGATGGTGTTAGTTTAGACGAGTCAGTTTCAGTTGTCCAAAATTACAAAAATGGAATAATACCTCTGTCGCGGCATCTGAATAACAGTGAATTTCCAAAGACTAGACACTAGCGGACCGCATATAACATAACTTATATCCATCTAAAATAGTTTAGCTCTCTAACAGTGAACGAATTTTACCAAGAATTTGACCAAAAAATTAAAAAGTTTTTTTATAGTTATTTTGAATCACTCTTTTCTACGGTTAATACATATGGTATTAACCGTACTACTAACCTATATACTCAATAAATTATTTATTACTCAAAGGCGCCTCTTCGATTTTGATGAAATTTGGTGTGCTGTAAGTACACATGGTAAACAATATCCTGTATTTTTTTGAAAAGTGTCAGTATACTAGAACCATACTAAAAAAAATAAAATATATATTTTTATGCAATTATTTTGAACTCTTTAAATTTAGGGAAAAATGTCAAAAAAATATATAATATAGTCCCAGATATGACCTAAATTTTGGCGTCTGTTTTATTTGCCTAGGTGTTATAGTTTTTGAGAAAATCGAGTTTGAAAAATTACAGCACTCACACATATTTTGGTTGATCAATGACCCTATATTTGGTAATCACTTGAGGTACCAATGTTACTACATATATTATTACAGACATCGGCTATGGGGGCCATTTCCCTATGCTTATGTTGCTATACCCTTTCTTATTTTTTCTCAAAAACTAGTTCACTCAGAACAATGGTTCAAAAACTTAACTTACGTAATTTTTTTACGCTCTTTTCGATAGTAATAGCTCTTTTTGCTAGAAACCACCAAAAATGGTGAAAATGGTCCAAATCGAACGTGTCTGACTGACGAACTCATCCAAGGGTTTATAACCTTTGACCTTTTCACCAAATTTCGTAAAAATTGGATGCTTCGTTCAAAAGATCATTTTCGGTTTCTCAAGGCCTCAAAACAAATTACTGTTATAGTCCCAGCCTCAGGTCTTAGCTTGAGAGCCGCTGTAATAACTGAATTTCCAAAATGGAAATTCGCTAAAAAGGCATGTAAAGATGAATAGGAACAAAGTTAAATTTAAAGTTATTTATAAACTTGATTTTGAATTTTTGTTAAGTTTGAATTTTGATATTCTTAATTTCGGAACATAAAAAAGTAGAAAGGGGTAATTCCATGGTCACTCATATTACAATTTGATTTAAAATTGGGATTAAAATCTTTTGAATTTTCGTATTTAATGAGTAAATCCACAAAAATTTAGTCAAATTGAACTTTCAAACAAAGGAAATCAAACAACAAAAAATGCATATAATTTTTTTTTATACAAAATAAAGTAGGTGGTCACTTACATTACTCAAAAAGGAACATAATTTTTCATCTTGTACACAATGAGAATTTTCTGTTCTGTTTTGATAACAAACAGCTTCATTTAAGTAAATTTAAACAAATAATGTTTCAATAAATTATTTTAATAATAAATTTCATAAAATATTATATATTTTTAATAAAAATGTAACTTTTAGTCAGTGACTTACATTATACCTCTTTGGTCACTTACATTACAGTCACTTTAAAACAAGTTTTATTAGAAAGTAAGTAGTTTATTAGTTTGATTTTTTGGACAATATGATAGATAACAAAGATAAAAATTTATTTTTAGTATTTAAAAAAACGTCTGTCGGTTTTCATAGCCTCCATTACTCGAATTCGTAGCTTGACAAAAAATCAAAATAATACTCAAAACGAGTATAGTAATTATTTCAGCAGAAAGAAAAAGGTACATTTAGCTGTACACCACAAATCCAATTTTATGTAGTGGTCGGCGCAAATTTAAGGGGAAGTACGTAAAATCGGATGATCAGGGGCGTCGATAAACTTTTGTTTCGGGGGTTGGTAAATATTATTTATCTAAATTTATTTAAAACAAAATTATCTTAAGAGACAATTTACACCTAAAATTCGGTTGTGTAGACAAAGAAAATCGAACGTCATAATAATGAATATGAGTGACGAGTTTTAGAAAACTGTCGAAAAATCAACTTCACTATCGCATTCATCAGCGTAAAAGACGCAAAATAGCGGAAGCTGGCAAAAATTCTAGAATATTCTACTCGTGAACTAGCAAAGATACCAAAAAACAAACTTCACTATTGAATTGGGCACTAAAAATTAGATTAAGCAGCACATTTTAACGAAAATTCTAGAATGTTCTATTCGTCAACTAACAAAGATATCGAAAAATCAATTGCACCATTTAATTGGTCATCGAATAAAAGACGGAATAGCACATTTTGATAAATGTTCTAGAATATTCCATTCGTCAAATAGCAAAAATTGTTTGTCAAAATCGGACATTTGGTTTACATTAGTTTAATTTCGGTTGGACAATTAAGTGGTGCAGTAGACTTTCCAATATCTTTGTTAGTTGACAAATAGAATATTCTAGAATATTTCTCAAAATGTGTTATTTGGTCTTGTTTTTGGCAGCCAATTCAATGGCGACGTCTGTTTTTGAATATCGTTGCTAGTTGACGAATAGAATATTCCACAACATTTATCAAAATGTGTAATTTGACCTTTTTTTCAATGGACAATTAAATGGTACAATTGATTTTTCAATATCTTTGCTAGTTGACAAATAGAACATTCTAGAATTTTTGTCAGACTACACTGTTTAATCTCATTTTTAATGACCAATAATTCAACGGTGAAGTCTGTTTTTTGATATCTCTGATAGTTGATGATTAGGATATTCTAAAATTTTACGTTACACATTTTGCATTTGCATTTTGCATATTACGTATACAGAATATGTGCATATATATCTGCAGTGAAATTTTAAAATTTTTAAAGGCTACGAGACCCTCAGACAATATTACTTACGGCCCTGACTCTGGCTTGGTACATAAATTTTCACCAACACAGACAAACAACAACATATCTATGAGAGGAGAACCCCACTAAATCGCTGACGTGACTACGTAAAATCGGAGTACGTACCATTGGATGGCCACTGTATTTTAATATTCATTCGAAAAAAATCACAAGTTACAGAATTTTTTTTTATTAAGTAATAAATTTTTAAGCTAAATTTACAAAATAAAAACAATTAAAGGTAAAAAAATTAAAAAAGTGTTGTATATCAGTGATTTAGTCTTTTGAGTATCAAGTAGGCATGATTTTGATTAATTATTTTCATTTCTTAATTTTTACTAAAATTCCATCATTTCATGGAATTGCCCAAAGGGTAATTTTCTGGGTTCCGAAGAAAAGTCTCGGAACTGTTATAGTTTTGTAAAACGTATCCGTCCGTCATCGAAAAACTCAAGTCACTGGCAACGCTGACTTTGTTTGTACAAATGATTAGTGTGAATCAAGCATTAGTTCATAGAATTATGTCTGATAACAACGCGCCATAGACTGGTGGACACTGGACAGTTGAATCACTAAAATGTATCCGTCATTTATGTCTACACCACATGCGTACTCATGAGTAAATATGAGTACACACCTACTCTCTGCTCCACTGTGCGAGCATAAATGAGTACGCATACAGCACAAGCAAATTCATTGATGATAATATTATTTTGTTGTATTATATCACATTTCTGTTTAATATGGGGTTTGTGGTGTATTATTTCACCCGTTTATTTTAACGAATGAGTGCGATAAAGGGAATTATACGAAAATTATATAATTTTTTTTTTCGAGTTTCACTTATAAAAGAACAACAAGTCTCAATAATGACATGATACTGTGTGCTAAAACAGTAATAAAAAGGAACGTGGTCTACTTTTTACTTCGAAAAGACGTTACCGTGAGAGAACACATTTAAAATGAAACAGTCATGTCATAATTTCAAATACGATGCGGCTGAAATCGCGGATAAAAGTTAGTTAATATATATTATGTACATAGCATATTGTGTATTATGGGTATATACAGAAGTACAAGTTATAAAGTGTAAGTGATGAGAAATTGGATGAAACATTGGTCCCGGAAATTGTTGAAACGTGTATTAACGGAAAACAATTTTGTCTGGAAAATATTCTCCACAATCTAATATTACACAATATATTATGTGTACACATTGGCGTGGTATAGTTGGTTTCAATAAAATTTGAGACATTTTAGCGGAACTATTTTCCGTTTTGTAGTTTCGTGAATAATTTTGGTTTCGCATCTGTCTGTCCGTCTGTGTGTTCGAAGATCTCACCAAGTAGAATAACTTCAAAACTACTCGATCATTTTTGATGAATTTTTTAGAGATTGTGCAGTTTGGTTCCTAGATGGTTCTCTACGAATTTCATCACAATCGGAATTATGGCGATACCGTGAAATTCCATTAAATGTTACTTATCCTGCTTACTACTAATTCTATTTTGCTCAAATTTTTAGAGTACCTGGAGGTTAGCTCACATGTCGTTTCCTATAAATTTTAATACAATCAGAGTAATGATAAGATGCAGTTTAAGTACAAAATCACTTTAAAGTTTGTTATGAATACGAGGAAACTGTGTGCCACAACTCATTGGCATTGTTTTATTTTTATTTTGTAATTTGTCATTAACGTTATATCATTAAAGGTAGTTGGTCGATAAAACGATTTTTTCAAAGGATTTTAACGAAACTTCTCCAGATATTTATTTAATTCAATAACAATAATACGATCCGTTACCGAAAAAAAAAATTGACTACTCTAATTTTGAGAAAAACGATTTTAAAGTTTTGTAATTTTAACACTGGCTCTTATGGGAAAACTCTATTTTTTTGAATAAAATGAAAACGTTTCACTGGAATTTGATAAAAATTTACTATGTTATAAAATACAAAGTTACAAACCATATTTAAAAAGAAATAAAAATTATTCACCACGCCGTTTTTGAAATATAATTTAAAAACACCATTTTACAACGCTTTTTCAACAATGCTTTTATATTACTGCAACATGAGCGTGCGGAAATTAAAAGAAACAAATGGTATACAAATATAATAACTGAAGAATCACTGAAGAACATTATTTAATTTTTGATGAAAGAGAATTTTTTCGTTGAGATATACTTTTGTACCTGACTATCTCAGAGCAACTACGTTAAAGGTAGTTACTTCAGTATAATTTACTCCATTTTACAAAATTTAAAAAAAAAAAGTAAATTAGAAATATGAACAATAAATCTCGTCCCAGATTTTTATGAAACCAACAATAACTTTATTGTATGTGTATATCAATCCAAATTTGTGCATTTGACGTATTACAAATAGTTATGTATAATTATAAAAAAAAAAATAATGAATACTTTTTTGGAAAATAAATATTGTTTTTGATCTTTTTGAATTAATTTGATTTATTTTTTTTATTTAAATTTACATTTTAAATACATATTTATACAAGGTGTTTCAAAGCTGAGTAAACTATGATACAAAATATCAAGGTTTTTATTACTCAAATTACTCAAACAGTGACCTGATTCATTTAAAGCATCCAATTTTTATGAAATTTGGTGAAAACGTTGAAAATCCTAAACGCTTGGATGAGTTCGTCCAGACACGTTCAATATCCAGAACCATGCTTATTGAGTATTTTTTTAGAACCCCCCCTCTAAAATTCCGCTGACCCCTCATAAAATTACGTAAGTTTTTCTTCAATTCATTTTATTTATGTTAAAAAGTAAAGTTTTTAGTGGTCTACTGACATTTTTTATTTGAATATCGAATTATTATCGCGGAGAATTGCGTTATTAAAAAATTTGGTTATTTAAATTTTTGTTGCCCCCCCCTGCAGATTTGTAGTTGTTGCGCCCCTGATGATAAGGATAAGTTTTTTACCAGAATGGGGTATTTGACAGTAGTTGAAAAAATATCTATTTTGATTTTTAAATAATTACTCGAGTCAGAATGATACTGAATATTGCTTTTATACAAGTTATTTCATTCAAAAATATAAAAATTTTAATTAGGTAAATAAAATTACAAAATTTACGTTAAAAATGACGTAATCAAAAACATCAAGCAAAAGCAGCTTACGTCATAAGCTCGTTTGAATATGTAGGTATTATATTGTAGTTAGGAAAAAAAATTGTTTACTTTTTTGGTAACTATGAAAAAAAATTTTCACTATTATTTTTCATTACTAGACCTACTACAACTACTCGATGTTTTAGAGCCAATGACGTCATACGATTTGAAAGAGACAGAAAATATCGTCTTGGCGATCTTTTTAAAAACTGACATTTTATCGGTGATTTTTATTAAAAATATACCTAGTACAAAATAATTTAAAAATGTGTTTTTTGATTTTAGTATGAAGTAATAGACACACTAAGATGGTTTCTAAAAAATTGTCAAATACCGCATTCAATAAATTTTCAAAATGTTTTTTACACCAATTAAAAGAGATGAATTTTTAAACTATCGTTTTACAAAAAATTAGTTTTCGAGAAAAACTAAAAAATTTGTTAGAAAAATTTGAAAAAACTGGATTTTATGTTTGTCACTCCTTTTCTTTTTAACGTCAATAGATTTTACTTTACTTGTGAAAGATACGCTTTGCTTCCACCAACCGGAAACAGTTTTCATAAAATTTTACAAAAGTTATTACACAGAAAACTATTAATAATTTTACGATTGTCATTTGAAAATTTCAATAAAGCAATGACAATCGCTTTACTTATTGGTGGGTGTTATAGTTTTTCCTATAACACCACCCCAATTAAGGATGTTTGGGAGGTACAATCGGAGATAAAAGTACATGAAATTAGAAATTCGTGAATAATTGCGTTGTAAAACAAACTATGAGGTAAATAAATAGTTATCTTTGTTAAATAATAGCTATCACTACAACTGATTGTACAATACATCAAACTATAGCTCTCAGCTGAGCACAAGAGCTGAGTCCATTCTGAGGATTTTTCGGGGAATTTCAAAATGCTACGAGACGATTGAAAATTTAGTAGAATGTTCCTCATTAAATACTAAGGCCCCTGTGAAAATTTCAAACCGATTCACTAAGCCTAAAAAGTTATTTAATCTGTTCTGTTTTCGAATTTCCATAAAAGAGTACGTGTAAAATTAGTTTGTTTTTTTTTTTAATAACTTTTTAACGGCTTAGTGAATCGGTTTGAAATTTTCACAGGGGCGTTAGTATTTAATGAGGAACATTCTACTAAATTTTCAATTGTCTCGTAGCATTTTGAAATTCTCCGAAAAATCCTCAGAATGTACTCAGCTCTTGTAGTCAGCTGAGAGCTATAGTTTGATGTATCGTACAATCAGTTATAGTGATAGCTATTATTTAACAAAGATAACTATTTATTTACCTCATAGTTTGTTATACAACGCAATTATTCACGAATTTCTAATTTCATGTACTTTTATCTCCGATTGTACCTCCCAAACATCCTTAACCCCAGAAACAACTTAGTCAGAGATTGTATTTTCATCATTTTAGTTATTAATAAAAACAATAATTACCCTCCGTTGTAGAAAATAGTTAATAGTTGGAAATGAACATTTTCATTCCATTGCATTGCACGTAACTAACTACATCTGGTGGTAAAATGTATTTACTCTGTTACAGGAAGTGTATTGTGGTGGTGAAACAATTTGCACCGTTGATGGATTACATTTTCACTCCATGTACAATGCGCGCGTCAAAGCGTTCAACAGTTCCGGCGAAGGTGAATACAGCGAGCTGATTGGATTACAGACGGCTGAAGGTAGCCATCCGTATATTATTTATTATTTAACTTTTACAAAACAAAACAAAAATACCCCTCATCGAAAATAAAATGCCACGCTACTGTAGAATTACGAGATGACACGAAATTATAAGGCTCCGCAGAATGTATTTCTTCGGAGCCCAAGAAAAATTTTTGAACAGGAAATAACAATATAACAAAAAGGAGTTTTTCAGTTTATTTAACTTTTCCTCGTGTTATGTCAGTTGTGAAAAATAACGAGAAAACTTTGATTTGTCACCAGCCACCCCCCGCCCCCGACAGAAAGTATTTTTGAAAATAAGTTATGCATATAAACATACAAAAGTAACTCAATAAAGTTCGTTTTATATACTAAGGATAATACATAAAAGTTCTATCGTTTGCATATATTTACTCGGTTCAAACATTTTGCAAGATATCTATTGGATATTTTTTTTAATAATTTTCAGTTTCGTTCAAATTTTCAAAACTTTTCAAAATTTACATTCGAAAGATTGACGTTATGAAATTTCGTATTAAAAATATGAGATCGTTTGCTTTGTCAATTTTCATAATAAATATATATATAAAGTAATCACGACCCGTTTCGGTTTTTAAGCCATCATCAAGTGAATGCAATTAAAAGTTTTCCCAGTAGGTAAGATTTTACATTAAGGTAGCTTTTGGTATTAAAAAACATCGCTTAAGTCAAATCTAAACCGTTCGGAGAAAAGTTGGAAAGTAAATAAATTTTTCAGAACATGGCACCCAAAATTCCAAGGTCACTAAATGGAGACACCTCTCACGTCTGACGCCATTTTTTGTGTGAAATAAATAAATAATGATATCAAGTTGAGGAGTAGTTAATCGATTAATCGACTAAAATTATTTTTCAAACAAAATTTGTCATTAGTCGAAACTATCGAGCATAGTTTCATATCCAATAAATAGTTTAGAAAAATTACTAAATTAGTCGTTTTTAGTTCTTAAAAAAAAATAATCATTTTAGTCGTTTAGTCACGAGTAAAATAGTCGACTAAAAAATTATTAATTTCAACAAAATTAGTCGACTAAACCGATTAATCGATTAATCATCCAACATCACTATTTTATAATTTATTTTACGAAAACTTCTGCAATTGATTTCACGTTAGTGTAATGATATTGCCTAAGTCGGTGAACATAACATAGTTTTATAAGTGTTATAACATTTCGGTAATTGTTCAACACCTACACCACTGTTCGACCAAAAAATATAATTTCAAGAATTGATTAAAAATTTATAATAAAATCGTTTTTGTTCGAAGTTAAAATTTAATAACAAGCAAACAATACTACACAGTACGTAATATAATTTGCAATGTTGCTTTTATTTTCTTCCCTATTAAAATGTTAAACTTGTCAACCTTTTATAATTTCTCTGCAGTGCACTGCAGCACCAAAAACATCGAATGAATGAATCGACTTCACTTTATTGCAATTCACCAAGTTTTGTCAGGTTAGGCAACGTATGTAGTATGTATACTATGTGCATACTACACAAACTACTACAGCTAGTACTAATACATTCACAAAACAAGGGTTTCCGGGCTATACATTGTGTTTGAAGTTTTGAACGTGTAAAGTATTCTACACACATTGAATATGCCTTAACATAAAGGCACATTTACAATAAATTTAAAAAAATTAAATTTACAAAATACATGTATATGCATACTTTCAAACAGCCTGTGTATACACACTTATACTATCAAAGTTTTTTATAATAAATGCTCTGGCATCATTGTTATTTACCCAACAAACATATTAAGTGGTATGCATATGCATTTGTAGCGCTTTATTTTTTCACCTGTACAAGATAGACAGGTGCTCTCGCAGACTTTTTTATAGAGAATTCGATTCTCTACAAAAAAGGTCATAACACTTTTTAATGTATCTATACCGTTTTCGCTACGTAAGCGGTGAAAGGTCAAAAGACGCTATTTATGAATTTTTAATATTGGTTAAACAATAAATACGAATAAACCAGTTGTTTAATATACAGCGTTGCCAGACTGCTTCGGTTCAGTTGCTTGAAATTGGTGTATTTATTAAAATGGTATAATTTCGCTGATGATATCTTCAATTCAAAACGATCAACAAATAATTCAATTTTTTCTTTACATTCAGGACTTATTAATTTTTCTTTCACTAGTTTTTTATTGAATTCTGTCGAGTCATTATATTGTTAAATACAAAATAAGGGTACGTAGTCAGAATTTTGAGATCTAATACATGGAGTAGATACAAACTTTAACCCTAATTATCTTAACTTAGAAGCGATCAATCTTTCCCAAATTACAAGGACAATCAGATATAGCATTCTTCTTTATACTATTAGAATTTGAAACTATTCTGGGGAAAAGTTGACTGTCGACTTAAATGATTCCATTTATTAGGTTTTTATCAACCGCTGCTTTACAAAGGATTTAACCCTTTAAATGATTAAGACGAGTTAACTCGTCCTGCAATATGGCGGCTGAAAATGCTGTCATATGTATATATTCAATGGTACAGGTGCCGCCATCTGTGACAATACAGTATAATTCTAAATAATCTTCAATTTTATCAACATAGTTTAGTATAATTTATTTTTTGTAAATTCCTAGGGTTCATTTTTTTAATGTTGGGATCTTTTATTTTTTTTATTTTTCTTTTTTTTGTAATCTTATCTATTGTACTTATCGCTGGCAGTAAAAAGTCCGGCATTTTGAGACAAAAAATGTTTTCCATATGGTTTGTTTAAAAGGTGTTAATACAATCACGAAATATCTAAATATATGCAAACAGTACCACATATATGTAACGTACACTATATAAACACTACAGGAATTCATATCAGTTTTGACCAGAAAGACAAAATGTCCAGTGGACGAAATTTACATGTAGAAATATCTCGAACATACAACAATCTCGAAAAATACCATCATTTTCTGTATAACTGAACCTTCAAATAGTCCAGACACAAGTACTACATATTATATAGTATAACTGTCGAGTAAAGAGGAGAGGAGAATGTAGCATGTACACGACTAACCCCAGACAAGTCTGCGTGCCCGAGGGTGTTGTTAATTATGAACAGGAAGGGTAGTTGCATACATCGAAACTATTACAATCGTTAGGATAGGGATAACTTTATGTATATGCATACACTAACTTGTGCTTTATCAAATAGAAAACAAAATTTAAATTAGTGTTTGTGTCTAAATCAACAACGTTTTCTACATGTAACGAAAAATATTTTATGTTTACCAAAAAAAAAAACATCTTTTTGCATTGCCCGAAGATAGGATTAATATTAATACGAAACAGTACGACAAGGGTTTGTTTATTTCGAAAATTTCTTTCCGGATTATCCCCACGGCTTTAATTTTATCAAAAATGAAAATAATACTAGTAAAAAACTTTAGTTAGATAAATATTCCAAACTTGTTTCATTTAAATTATAAAAATTTATAACCTGAAACGGATTGAATACATTTGATAACATCACAAAGGTAAATTTTCATTTTTTCGTGTTCCGTTCATCACAGGCGATTTTCTCTGAAATTATTCGACATTAAAATTTGAAATTTAACATAGAGATAACATAGAATGTGGTGGCCTAGTTAATTGTGAAATTTAAAAAACTTTTGGTTTAAGGACATCGTAAAGTCTGTCAAAGGAAAGCTTATTGAAAAACTCGGATTCAGTAATATTATATACACGATTTGGGAAAAAACGCTTAAAAGTTACTGTCCCCAACCCTTTTCACCAAACGGGCTGCTCAGAAAAATCATGACCCTTGAAAATGAGGTAGAGATTGGTAAAGAATGGGGTATTTGATAGTATCAAGCAAAAATTATCAAAACTATTTTAATAAAAATTTATAATGAAAAACAACAATTTACTATACTAATTCATCCTAACCATTATTATTTAATTTTAAAAAAAATTATCTAAAAAAGTAATTTCTTTAGCTATTAACCACGTGATTAGAAATGGACTGTGATGTCACGTTCTCTTATAGGTACTTCAATACTATCGTCACTAGGGTCGCTACTTTGAATACCGATTATCAAGCATAACTATAGAAATTAACCCAAATTGAATTAATCCCAAAAAAAAATCAATCCAAACAAATTATTTTCGCAATTATAAGAAAAATAAAGAGTTTTTTCTTAGTTACAGAACACTTGCTGCTATTTAGAAAATGTAACGTAACTGACAGCTAATGGACGTTTTCGTGCAAATTTCGAGAACAAATATTAAACTAATTTATTCTAGTGATTTTCGACATTATGTATTTTTAAAATTGATAAATATGTTTTCATGCATAATGCATAAACAATGCATTAAAATAGTTTCTCAAAATAATACCCGTTATAAGGATCAAAAAATTCTAGCTCAAGTTACATCAAATCCATGTTTAAAAACAACTTACTGTACGCAAGTTTGGATAATAAAAACCTACAAATATTGGGAAATATAAAACCTTTATCCGAATTAAGAAAAATACGACTTTATTTAAATAGAATTAATAGTGAGATTTCAATAATTCTAATTTGAAAAGAACAAACCAACAGTTTGAGGTTGTGTATTTTTTGACAATACTGAGACGTGACGTCAGTCAGTATTATGGCGGGAAATTTAAGCCTGATAAGAAAAGTATTTTTAATGTATCTTCGAAATAAGTTTTCAAAAAATTCTTTTTTATTATATTAATTGCATTATCAACAATTTAAAAAACTATTATATTCAGTTATACTAATAATTTTAATAATTATCAATAAATTTGCCACTGACTATTTTCATTTTCTATGGCAATATTATTTTGAATTTCCAATTAACTAAATTGGCTGAAAATCATTTAAATAATACTCATAAAATCAACATCCGTAAATAATGTATATAAATACACCTTTTATTTCTAGTTGCATGGTTCACATTTGACCCCTTACTAACCGGACCAGGACTCCAGTACAGCGAGGACAATCAAACAGTCTCCGGCGAGGGTTGGGAACATCGAGTGGCACTGGGTAGTGTGGGTTTTTCACGTGGCGTACACTATTGGGAATACACGGTGAATAAATTCGACGCCGACACAGATCCGGCTTTTGGTGTGGCGCGAATCGATGTGGCGCGCGATAAGATGTTAGGTAAGCGGGAAAAATCGAATATTTTCAGCATAAGTTATATCAATAGATTTCTTTTTTCTCGATTTTAGGTAAAGACGATAAGGGTTGGGCCATGTACATCGATCGACAACGATCATGGTTTCAACACGCCGGCGCCCACGAACATCGCGAGGAGGGCGGAATACAAGCCGGCGGAACCGTTGGCGTCTTATTAGATTTAAATCGTCACACGCTGTCGTTCTACGTGAACGAGGAGCCACAAGGTGGTATCGCATTCCGAAATTTATACGGCGTCTTCTATCCGGCGGTCAGTGTTAATCGGGGCGTCAGTGTCACGTTACATACGGCCCTAGATGCGCCGTCAGATATTGACGATACTTAAATATTTTGTTAGGTTTAATAAAACAGGTTAAACTTCTTATTATACGAATAAGATATATTTACAGTTATATAACATAAACTTATTGTAGTGGACTTGTTAAAGTTACAGCCAATTAACTTACATAACCTCAAATGTTAAACTATTTTGCTATTGCACATGTCACTCACTGATCGGCCATATTGAATCTCAAGTTAGGTTATGGGCCCATTTGTCATTTAATTAGCTGTAATTTTAATAAAAATATTAATTACTCACATAAAACAGTGTTAGAATTAAAAGAAAAAAATAAATACGTTCACTATTTTGAAAAAAATTTAAATGTTGGTAAAGAGAACCATAAATGTCTTCGTATAAAATATTAAATAGTAAATATAGGTTTTTTGTTCCCAAATAAGCCATAAATATTTAAAAGTTACTTATAATTAAAATTTCTTCCCTCATTTCCAAAATTTTTAAGGTCATAAAGTGCTGCTTCCGACACAGTCTTCGAACGTCCACACTGTAAACTTAATTAAGCAGGCACAAAATAAAAATTTTTTTTTGTTTAAATAATCACGCATATCATTTTTTAAAAATAAAACGTTCATTTTAATGCGTAAAAATTTAAATGATTTTGAAAAAAATAAAAATTAGTGTAAAAAATTATCAAAAACCGTCAACATTTTTTGATAGGATTGTTTATAATAAAAATTAGATATTTAAAATAAAAAAAATTATCTTAATAAATTAATATTTAAAAAATAAAATAAAAATTTATATAAAATAATTGCACACAATTTGTATTAAGATTTGTAAGTTGCCATTTTACGTTTTTTTATTTTTATTAAAAAAATAAAAAAAAAATTAATATATTATTATTAAATGAAACGTTGTAAATATAATTGTAGGATTAATTACTTATTGGAATTGTTTAATTAATGCTCCTTAGAAAAATAAAATCTAAAGAATATAACAGAAAAAAATTCAAAAATTTGTAGTAGAATAAAACATAATTTTAGTTATTACTAAAAATAAATTCAGTACAGCCAGATGTTCATATTTGGGTCAGCAACCTAATTTGAAACACCTTAGAGCTTTTTATTTTTTCGGTTGACACTTTAAAGTTTCATCCAGAGTCACCAGATGCCATAGAACACTAGAAGCCAACTAACATAAAAAAAGTGAAATTCGCTTGGAGTCATTTGCAAGCCAGTCACAGCTTAAGGCATTAGTCCGTCAGTAATCGTCGTCGAGTCAACATACCATTGTATTAACAATATACCCATTGTTACTTGTACACGTTGAACAGCTCTCTCTGGTAATACGTGTGATGTGGTTGTATTAGTGTATACACATACTACTACAAAAAACCAAACTAATACACTGCAAACAGTGTGTATGTACACAAACAGAGTACGTCACAAACTCATTACAAGTGGAACAGAGGCAAAGCCAATCTAGTTTGTCCCCTTGCCAGATGCCAATACTCGCCGTGTCTTCGGTAGAGTCGTGACATGTCATCCATTTTCTATCCAAAACAGAGCGGGAAGCTTCAAAATTAATTATCACATGTTTGAGTAAATATTTTTGAGTACATGAATTAATGAACAATTAAAAACTTTTAATTTAATTATTCTTTCTAAATTAAAATAAATGGTTTTTATTAAGATTTAATTTATTTCCAATATATTTTACGCAAACTTTGGATAGAAAATGCCGGAACCAATCAACGTTCAGCACACATGTCACCACTCTAGTCTTCGGTTATTCAACAAAATAAAAAGTTCTAAAATGCAATAAATTAACTCACTCTCCCAAATATGAGCATCTGACCGAAAAAGATTATTTTTTTGAATTTTTATAATGTAGTAAAACTCAAATTTTTAAGTTAATTGTTTCGTACTTATTGATAAAATTTGACGAATTATGTAAAAAATATTTATATTGATATAATAACACAATTTGAAAAAGGCTAATTTTAGGAACACTACGAAAATTAAAATTAACCATTTTTTGAATACACATACCTTAAATGAAAAAAAAAATCAAATTTATGTAAAATGTAAAATTTAATAAATTACCATATTTATTTATAACATATCCAGAAAATGAAGTAATCGACAGAAAATTTTATTTTTATATTCTGATTTAAGTTATTTTGGGTTTAATGTAAAATACTGAAAAAAATTTAATGGAGCTAGAGTATTTGGCGTTCATGATTTATTTAATTTTTTAATGTTGGTGTTATTATCGTTAAAACCCAAAATTTTTTGTATTAGAGTCCCGGTACTAAGTAAAGTCGGGACATGTCAGCCACTTTTCATCAAAAAAATGTCAAAAATAATTATTATGTACATGTTTGCGTAAATATGTTTGAGTACGTAATTATTCGAAGTAATGAGTTAAAAAATTTTAAATTTAATTATTCTTTCTAAGTTAATTTAAATTATTTTTTTTTAAATATTTAATTTATTTCCAGTTTATTTTAGACGAACCGTTGATGAAAAATGGCGGACTTTCAAAATTCATGTCCCGACTCTATTTAGTATAGGGTGTCTAGGAACTCTATTTTATATTCGTTGTTCACTGCCATCTATGATTAAAAAGAAGAAATTAAATATGAATTTTAAAAAAAATCGTTATTTAGGGGTAGATATCAGGAGGACTATCTTGTCCGGAAAACAATAGAAAAATAGTTCAAAAAGTGTCCCGTTTTAAGTACTAAGTAACAGTTCGAAAACTCGCCAGAATAGCGCTAGAGTAGCAAAAGAATATAGTGATTTTTTTGTGTTGAGTTTTATAAAAATTTTTAGAATAATAAAACTATTATATGTAACAATTATAATAAAAAAACCACGGAGGAAAAAAAACAATAATTATATAACAACGCGGTTGTTTTTCTTTCCTTGTTTACTTCTCTAAATTTACCCTTTTGCTATAGTAGCGCCGCCACTATTTACGCCTTTCTGTGGACACTTTGAGATGGTGCTCCTGATATCTACCCTCCATATTTTTAATGATTTTTAAAAAGCATATTATGCATATTCTCTTTTATAATTTATTTAAATTTTAAATTGTAACTGACTTTAAGTAGGTTTTTCCTTACCTTTAGGTTGTTTTTTTTTTAGTACTTATTTACCATATTTTTTGACATTTCATCCGTTTTATATTGAATACTAAAGTGATTATATCATCATATTGATTTCAGTCCTAATTATACAGTTTTTTCGTTTTATTTGGTGCTGCACTTTAGTAATCATGTTTTTTGCTGTTACAATGGGAATTTGAATTGCATTTCCCGTAGCAGATTTTCAATATTATTTTTTATATTTTCCGTTTCTGTTTAAAATACATGTATGTTTTATTGAAATGCAGATTTATAGTTGTAAATTTGTATAATATAAATTTTTAATAAAATTTTTAAAACGACTATCGATTAATTATTTTTATTTCAACCCGAAAATTCATTAATAGAAATTTTAAACGATTATACTTACCTTTAATAAATAAACTACGTCATGCTTATTTGATAAATACAAAATTCACCACCGAGTGGCACCATTATCCAATAATAAATGAATGGTTATTTTCCAAATATTTTTTATCTAAATTTTCAATAATCTCTATAGTTTACTCAAATTTATTTACCTCATAAAATTTTTCTACATCACTTCGCATAAAAAAAAGAAATATTTTATGAAATATACTTAATAACTTGAAGAGTAAAAGGCAAAAATTTATTTTCTTTTTCGACTTATTGGATGCGTTCGGCAGGAACAAATTCTTTAAAGCGTTTCAAATCATTTCTTAATGCTAAGTAATTTTTTGCCAGGACACAAACCAACTAAAACACAGTTTTATCTTACGCTAAATTTAAATTCTGCTGAACTAAATTACAGAATTCGGCCATATTGCTATTTACGATTTACAAGCGAATATATTTTCAAAATGGATTGGGTAATAAAATTTTTGACGCTTATCATCAGGACCTTGTCGGATTTCATATAACATAGGGCCTATTCGTATCGCTATTAGCCAAAGTGGCTTGCTCTTACTTTTAAGAACATTACACTTGTTTTGAAGTGTACTCTCCTTACTTTTGAGATATTTGTATATTCCTGTCTCACTTTCCATGTTCTTGAGAGAAGGGTGAATGTATGTTACGATGTATACATACCTTCACCCTTCTCTCAAGAACATGGAAAGTGAGAGAGGAATATACAAATATCTCAAAAGTAAGGAGAGTACACTTCAAAACAAGTGTAATGTTCTTAAAAGTAAGAGCAAGACACTTTGGCTAATGGCGATACGAATAGACCCATTGTCTATGATAATCTAAAATATTTGATCTCCCAATTTGTAACCTAACGTTAACTTTTCCCGGAATTCAAATAGTATTTAAAAAAAAAATCACATCTTCTAGATTTCTAAAATTCATTTTCTAAAGAATTCACAAAATTACGCATTTTACACATAACATTAACTAAATTTCTGTCATCAAGTTTTCTTTTTATATCAAGAAAATTGTATAAGAAAACTCAAATTTTTTTTAAATTTTTCTGAACTCTCCTCCTGATTATAAGTGTCTGGGACAGTAATTATTAGAAGGCTTTCGCCCTCAAAAAAAGTGAAAAATATGAAGATATATATTATTGAATTCGTGCCTTAATAAACTCTCCCCACTGATACCCTATTCAATACTTTTGATGAAAATTTTTTTCCCCATTTTCCAGGTTATCCCTTAAAATCAACTCCCAGAATCGAGTTTAGAGAAAATTTCCAGTGGCGTAGTGAACATAACTGGCGCCCGGGGCACGGCACTTTATTGGCGCCCCCCATTCCTACCAAAATCACGTATAGTTAATATTTGGCACCTCTTTGGTACACATTTGGCGCCCTTCTGCAAGTCGCGCCCGGTGCATGATAGACCCCCTTGCACCCCCGTCGCTACGCCTCTGAAAATTTCGTAAATGTTCCATCGTTTTGATACGCCAATTTTAATACGGAACACTAAAAATACTATAAAATTGTAAGGCTGTCTACACAATCACTGAAATAAGGAATAAGAAATAATGAATAAGAAGTATGTCATCTAGTGACGTTGAATGGAACATTAATGAAATAAGAAATAACTTTTGTTTATGGACAGAAATAACATTCGTAATGACTTTTTTGTCACTAACATAAGTGAAAAAAATTACGAATTTTGAACTAAAAAAATACCTACATATTTATATCTATGACCAGTTACGTTAAAGTTCCATTCATGTCCCTGCCACTCTACATATAGTCCATTATAAAAAAAATGGGTCGTTTTTTGACCCGCTGTAACTAATATACCAGATGGCGTTGATGTACAGGGAGTTAGAATTAGAGTCGGGACATGAGTTTCGATAGTTCGCTATTTTTCATCACATTCATCTAAAATAAATTGGAAATAAATTAAATATTTAAAAAAATACTTCAAGTCAACCTAGAAAGATTAATTAAATTAAAAAATTTTAATTCTTTGTACTCAATCATATGATAATTAATTTTGACATCTATTTGATGAAAAATGCTCACATGTCCCAACTCTATTTAGTATACTCCCCTACCATCAGCGCCTCCTAGCAAACTGTGACAGTCATTGGTCCGTCCTTGAAAACAAGTGGCAGGGACATGGTTCCATTCAACATCACTAGATGGCATACGCCTTATTTCGTATCCCTTATTTCTTATTTCATAAAGTTCCATTCAACGTCGCTAGATAGCATACTTCTTATTCCTTATTTCATTGATTGTGTAGACAGCATAATAGATTTAAAAACTAAATTTGATTTTACTACACTTACCCCACTTACCTTAGCGATACACGTAAGCACCATCTATATGCAACTAACTGAAGCGGATGAATATATTCCAAAATGGCGACTAATTTGTCATACTGACAATAAAAGTCCCAATACTCTCCTAATTTAAATTAACATGCAAAATAGGTGACATAAAAGAGAAATAAAAGAAACACTCGTCAATTTTTTTTTACGTATTTTAATATAATATTGTTCAAGAGTTAATTAATAATAATATTGCTGATGTATAATGAACTGACAAATATAGATTGTTATCTACGAGATAAAAACAAATAATGTACATTTTCAATTCTTTTTTTTCTAGATTTATAATAATTGAAAAAAAAATATATATATAAAAAGAGCAACGTGCTCAATACATTCTCAAAATTCACACGATTCGTTGCAACTACTTTTGCAAATAACTTCTAAATAAATAATTAGAAACATCTAAAATTGTATCTATGAAGAAAAAAAATTAATTTACAAATAATAAAAATGAGTTTTTTTTTTTAGAAATAACACGTTACTCTTTCTTTAAAAAATAAATACAAATCTCCTCTATGATCTTTTGAGTTTTTTTGTTTTTTTTAAAATCCCGCTCAAAAAATCCGAAAGAAATAAAAAGTTACAATTTATTCGCTGTGAAGATGGTTGAAGATAAATTGTGCGAATTTCATACCGGTCAATTACAAACGTCAAAAATGGCGGAAAGGTGGGAGGATTTTGTGATATTTGTTAACCCTGAGAATTAAAACATTCCAATGAAGTACGTAATATGAAGGATTAATAAGAGATCAGAAGATTATTTTTCACAAGTTTTATTTATCTTCAAAAATGTCTTTTTGTTCACCAAAACGAGAAAAATTGAGTATTTAAATAAAATAAAAATTCGAATTATAGATATAAAATTACATTTCATCTTTTTTACAGACGTTTAAAATGATCCAAAATAAATAAAAGTAAAATTTTTGGTACAATTTTTATTTTTTTCCTATTTTACCCTATTATTTTCGAATACATAATATTTTAATTTCCTAATTTAAATCACGAATCTAAGTTACATTTTTCTATAAAAATAATATCAACATATTTTAAAATGTTGATCAACAACGAAAGCCATATAGAGCCATCTACATAAAATAGTACAAACTGAATTTTATATTCAAAATGCGCATGATCAGTGCAAAAAAAAAAAATAGTGCGGCAATGCTAGTTAGGGAATATTTTGCTATTTTTAACTAATTTTTTACACTTTATCATTTTTCTTTGACACATAATTGATAAGTTTACTTAAAATACAGGTGTACACTTTACTTTTTCTACGACCACAATCAGAGCGGAGTGAATCAGAATAACAATATACGTCTACTTTTCGAAAAATATTATTCCTCTAGACGTTTCTTTTTACTAAATCGCTAATCACGCGGTTATATTAGCCGTGGTTAAAGCACAGTTATGAAAAAATTGTTTTTCGACACGTTCACTGCCACCAAAGGCAGTAGTGAACGTGTGAAAAAAATTAATAAACCGGTTTCGTTAACTGTAATTTATAAAAATAAAAAATAAAAAAATGTTCTTAATTATTAAAACAGCCACATTTAAAATTTAGTAAGTCACAGCAGGTCACACATATACATAATGTGCGACTTCCTTCCTCAATTAATAATTCAATGTGTCGTATTCATTTAGTGTAATTGAACACTTTCATATATACAAACATTCCAAGTGAATTTCGATCAAAAATAAGCATTTCACGGACGGACATACTTATTTAATTGACGGCCGATTTTACATTCACATTTTGAAGCCGACTTTAAGACTGATTTTATTTTTGGTACTGGATCAAATTTAACGCTCCGTTAGTGTAAAAGTCGACTTTAAACTAAAGTAAGAATTATCTCGACTTTTACTGCTTCAAGTTGGCTTTAACATATTTGTTATGGCTGATTATTATCACTGAATTTTGTTTTTATAAGCTTAATTTTTCTATAAAATATTCGTACCTTAAATAAATAAAATATAAATTTTATTTGTTTGCTTATTTTCAATAATATTTTTGATTATTTTTACGTCTTGGATTAATATCAAACATTCCTTTTGGGTTAAACTGGCTGAACGAATTCTGGGTTACCCGCGATTTCTTTTATAATTCATTGTATTTATGATAAACTTTAAAAAAAAATAATGTAGTTTCCTATTCCAATCTCACTGGCAGTAGCGAAATGAGTGAAATGCGTATTTTTTGAAATTCAATCATGTTGATATTTTCGTTTCTATAGTTTTTTTTTTTAAATGTAAGATTGGCTACGATCATTCATAGTTCGTTTTATCCATGCAACACTTAAAAGTCTTTTAACAAAAGTAAGCAGACCTGATCATTGTAAAATAATGCTAAAAATAAAGTCGACTTTAAATTAAAAGTAGCTTTAGTTAAAGAACCTTTAAAATTATGAATGTAAAACCGGCCGTAAGACTTGTTTATCATTAATTTCTATAGAATTTCCTATATGTATAAACCGTAAGACTGCTAGATAATCTAGAAAAATCGTAACCTGTGTGCCAAATACTGTAACTCGCGTCCAATTTAGAAACTTGCAATATTAGTAACACACAGAATATAGAAACCAGTTGATTGTTTTTGTAATTCACGTTTTTTAATACAGATAACACTCAAATAACACGATCGTTATGTTTTTTAGAGTAGAAATTAATTTAAAAAATAAGATTACGTTTCAAAAAAATTAAAGAAGTAATACTTTTTGGAACTGGAACTAAAAATTGAGCTATTACAGCCACTCTCATGACGCGACTTGAGTCCGGGACTATGACAGAAATCTGCTTTGAAGTGCGCAGATACCATAATTAAAATTCACTAAAATTTATATATATAGATATATGTATATACGTATTTATGTATCAACACGATAACTTTCGAGCGAAACATTCAATTTTTATGAAATTTAGGGAAAACGTTAGAAACTTCACACCCTTGGATGAGTTCTTTAGTCAGACACGTTCAAAGCCCGAAACATGTTTTTTTGGGCATTTTTCGTGAAAAAAATAAGTTTTTTACCAAAATTTCGCCAAGTTCAAAATCATATAAAAAAGGACAGTAGGATGATAATTTGCCGAAAATTGACGTACAATTATACTGCCTGATTTTTGCCGATCATTCCATATCTTGTGTCACCAATATCAATATTAAAAATTTTGTCACTTCTATAAATAACATGTTATAAAGAGGTTTTCCCGTAATTTCCGGCACCGTGTTAGAACGAATCCGTGTTATACGAGGGTTACCTGTACGAATTTGTATATTTTTCAATTTGAAAATGAACAGTATCAAAAGTGGTATTGTACAAAGTAAAAACGTTATAACATGGATATGTTTTTGAGCCGACGGGTACAAAGTAAAAAATTCTTACGACCTACAACTCATAGTAGCGTATCACTACTGAGAATTGTTGTTTTTTATGAATTTTTTTCTTTGTTAATAATGAAGTATGTTTATTTTTGGGGGTTTGTGTATTGAACTATAAAACATATCCATGATTCAATGTCTTTTTTGGGGGGTGTTATTTACAAAAATTAAAAAAAAAAATTTAATAGGTAAAATTATTCACAGCGGATAAATTGTTGAATGTTTTTCGAAAAATTGATGAATGACTGTTTTTTTTTTTGGATCTGATGTTGTTTTTGATTACATTTATTTTTAATTATTGTATCAATAATTACTAGAGAGTCTGAATTTGAGATGAAGTGCACATGCGCGCTACACAGTAGTCATATAATATAATTAATTAATTCATATAGTTTACTATTAATATTATAAATACAATATATTACAGTGAGAATAACACACAGGAGATAATTCTATTTTTTCAATAATGAAAACTACTTAATAAAATTTTTTGTATTTTATTCATTTTAAATTATTTTATCAGGCGCGTGACACCTAAAACTTAGCCTAAAAAAAAGTTCTATCCAATCACCAACAATACATGCGTTTTTTGTAAATTTTTTTTGTTTAGTTTTAGTTTCATCTAAAAAAAAACTGTAATGTCATCATCATCATCATCAATGTACGAGGGGTGGGACAGGGGGCACGGATATCCAAATTTTATCACTGAATAAATTTATACAATGATAAGATAATGTTTTGTTTTTTTTCCTTTAAGACTTAAAAATACACGCCGGGATAAAAATTTTGATATATTTGAATATTTTTGACAGGATTGTGTCGAACTGAATAAAATTTTGAAGGTTTTGCACAGCTTTTTGCGTCTAGTAGAGTCTTGTGATGTCATCTCTCCTACAGTGTTGTAAATAAGAGCGTCGAGCTCCTTTTATTCAACTTCTACAAAACTGATACGTTAATTATTACGGACATTATTAAATATTAACAATTTTGATAATTTTAAATTTTATAAATTCACTATTTTGATGTTTTAAATTGTTTAATTTTTTGAATTGTTGAAATTAAAAACATCACACTCAAGATTTTGCACAGCCTTCTGCGTCTAAGTATCGTCGTGTGACGTCATTTCTCCCACGATATTGTAAATAGAGCGCCGAGCTCTTTTTATTCAACGTCTACAAAACTGATACGATAATTTCATATTTTATAAATTCAATATTTTGATATTTTAAATTCTCATTTCTTTTGAATTGTTGAAATTAAAAACATCACACTCGACGCTTGGCCCCATGCGGTCCCACGCCTGGCCCCATGACCTTGGCAACCATTCCGCGCGCTAACAAATTTTAAAAAATTTTTCACACCACGAAACTTCTCTATTCTGAAAATCAATTTAATCGAAACAAAAATTATGATTTTCCGTTTCAAAACTAAAAATTTGGTCCTTCGAGTCGGATCACAAGACAATTTGAACATTTGACGTCCAACAAACTGAAGTTGAGAGCGTTACTATTCGCAAATCCGTTTCTACATAGTGAATTTCAACTGTTTTGCCCGGCTCGAAGGACCAAAGTCTATTTAATTTGGTGGTCTTTTCGAGCCGGATGATTCTAAAATTTTACCAAAATTGGTGAAATATAGTACGGAATACAAAGTATTTAAATAAAAAAAAAAAAAAAAAAAAAACTATAACAAACATATCAAAAATATTCAAATGGTTTCAAATTTTTATCTAGAACGGATGAGCAAATCCGTTTCTAGTAGGTTTCAACTGTTTTTTTATCCGGCTCGAAGGACCATGGTCTATTTAATTTGGTCTCTTCAAGCCGGATGGTTCTAAAATTTGAATAAAATTGGTGAAGTATAGTACAAAACACCAAGTATTTTTTAAAAAAAAACTCTAACATATCAAAAATATTCAAATGGTTCCAAATTTAATTTTTTTTTTATTAATAACATAAAATTGTTGAGGAGATGAAGATGACTTACTGTGTGTGTTTGTGTATGGTATTGTTTGGGAGATGAAATGCGTTCAACACATCCTCCACATTATTTAACACGTTCACTGCCACTGTTCAAAGATGTTGACATTGACGTGTGTGTGTATCCGTGCTTCTAGACACCGATCGCAACTAATGGATCCGTGTATCGTCGCAAGCAACAGTGAACGTATTAATAAATAAAGTTTATGTTTTGTTATAATGCGCTTAAATATTAACAATTATGAAATAAAGCAGTTGTATTTTTTTTTTTTTTTGTAATAGTATGTGAAGACTGTACACAGATCAGTCCGCGCTATTTAATTAATCACAATTCAGCTGATATTTCGATTAAATTTGTTTTTGTTTTTAAATAAAAAGAAAAAACGTCTATTCAGCTGCATACAGAGCACCATTGGCGCATGAACGGTAATTTTTTTTACAATAAATACCTATATATTAAAAAATATGTACACGATGCAACGCACGTAATCCTCGTTCACTCATTTCCATCCAAATCGGACGGGGATGCCCATCCAAAATCATGTTACATCAAAGGAAAAAAAATTTTCGCTAGACTGGGATGCGCTACGTGCCGCAACAGTTTGTTTTATGAAATGTGACATTCCGTAGGCATTTTGCAGCAGACCGAAACAACAGGAGGCGTTGAATGTATAACATGATTTAATGTACTTACTAGATTTGCATCTCAAACGAATACTTTTGCTAGCCCGTCGGCGCCTGCGCTCGCAATGAACGGCCGTGACGGATGAAAAGCCACGTCCAAAATTGACTCGTCAAATTTCTTTCGGTGCGCGGTGATCTCCTGCACGCAAGTCTTGTTGTCCAAGTGCCAGAGTCGTATAGAGCAATCGTGACTACCGGACAACAGATAGAGGCCGGTCGGGTCGATTGCCAGACTTGTAACCGCGTCCAAATGTGCCACCATCGAGTGGACAATTTTGCCGGTGTTGTTGTCCCAGAAACGGATATGGCGATCTTCGTGCGCGGTCACACTAAGCGGTAACGTGGGATGACACACAACGCGATTTATTTGTCGACCCGCGGGACTACTTGTAATATCCTGCGTGGCCTCAAATCGCACCACGGGCGCGCCCTTCTCCGCATCGTAAATTATACAGTAGCCATTATTGTATGCGGAAATGATACGATTCGATTCGTCACGCACAAAATCAACGGACGTCGGGATTCCGTCTTGTTCCGATGCAAATGAATTGAGTAGCGGCACTTTGGTTTGCGGCGACCATAACTTGACCGTTCCATCGGCGGACGCTGACAACAATTGTAACCTCTGATTATGCACAGCCAATCCCCAAATGGCGTCCGCGTGACCTTCTAAACTGGCCGCGAGCACGCTCGGATCAAACGAATCGTACGGGTCAATATTTGCGTGTGGCATCGCCCAACATCGAATAATGCCGTCCAGTCCGCCGGAGAAACACTGATCGCCGGTGCCGGACATTGCAAGACATAAAACCGGGCCGGTGTGTGATCGGAATGTGTATAACGGCTCCACGTCCAACGACGCCGACTTTTTAGCCGGCACCGTTTTCTGTAGATTCCATAGTTTTAATGTGTGATCCTCGCTGGCGGTGATTAACACCGATTCGGTGGGATGGAACGCCAGAGCTCGTACACCATCAAAATGACTGCGTAGCGTGTACTTGGCATTCCATGTTTTCCTAAATGCCTCCTTATTTGTTGTTATATCGTACGTGGCCTCGGCGTCATTGTTCACCGTTAACTGCGCCAATTCGCCTAGTCCCAGACCGCCGTCCATGTTTTCGTCGTCGCCGAGACCGATCGGTCGCCCGGACACGTCGCCGAACACGATGCCTTGACTCCAGTTCGGTGCCGAGTCCGTCTGCGATCTTATATCGGTCACGTTTGTGTCCTCCGTTTCCGTCAACAGATTCAATTCATTCAATACTTCCTCGGCTTCCGCGTCAACATCATCGGCTAGGCCCTCGTTCAAAATAATCGACGATTTCGCTTTCCGTTTCACCGATCGCACATCCTCGTCCACCTCTTCCGTGGTGTCCAGATCCAGATCGTCCGAAATATCATCGTCATCCTCCATATCCACGTCCTGCTGTTGCAGGAATTCGAAATTGGCCATCACCGCTGCCTCCGTGTCCAGTATCATCGCCTCGGCCAATGAACTCGGTTGCGCCTTTTTGGCGGGTGTTCGTCGACCAGGGTTTTCACTAGCACGTTTATTTGATTCGTTACTATTCATATTTGAACCGTTAATGTTCTCCTCCGGTTCGGCGTTATTGTTCAGGCCCAACAGTGAACGCACACGATTCGATCGCACATCAATTATCGTGTCTGTGTATCCAATTTCCTGTAAATACTGACGCAGTAGTTGTCGACCTTGTCGCCATGTGACATTCGAAACGGAACTAAACGGCGCCTCCGAATCACCGGGTATTTCACTAACCGGATCATCCACCGGCGGTTTTATATCACCTTGTTGCAGATCGACGCCATACTTTAATTTATGGAATTTCGCACGCTCCTGTTTCAGAGCATATTCGAGCATTTTTATTCGTCGCACTAAGTCGTTCTTTAAATTTTCTTGACCTTTTCGTTCACCTTGCAGGAATGCGATTCGTGCCTGCAAATTCAAAATTAAATTAATTTTTTACGGAACAAAATAACGCGATTGAAGTGAAAAAAGGTATTATCAAAAATCAGGGCTTCTTAAATTTTTTCATTCGCGACCCCAAATAGAGATTTGCATATAAGTATTTTGTAAGGATTTATTGATTAAGTAACAATATACTGTGTGAGTTTTTCGAGAGTTTCCATTTTTATTACAGCCAAACCGTTGATTTAATCGCAAAATTGTTCAAATGAGAGTTGTAGATATCGACGGGGGCAACCGATTGCTATAGTCAGGAGCTTTATAGCTGGTTTTCGAGCTATGATACAAATTTATAGATTTTTAAATGGGACTATATATTAATTTTTCGATAAAACTGGTCTAATGCATTAATTAACAACATAAATGAGCAAAAAATTTTTTTTACCCAAGTTTAATTTTTTAATTTTTCTTTAATTTATCAGTTAGGCGGTAAAAATATGCATATGTACTTGAGGCTACTTCAACCGGTAGTGTTTTCTTGGTTACATTTCCATTACATCCAAGAAAAGAACCTTTTCCAGTATCATTTCTATCATAAAAATTTGGTTGTAATAGAAATGGCAACTCTCAAAAAACTCACATTTTTTATATACCTAAATATAAAAAAAATTTTCGCTATTACCCCAAATGGGGTCGCGACCCATCGTTTTAGAAGCCCTGATTTAAATAAATAAAAAACTATATTTAATGAAAATTACAAATTCGTGAAGGTCACTTAAGTCGCTGGAAGCATTACTGTTTCCATTACATTCCCAGTTATTATAGATTTCGTTATACTCTCAATTAGAGTTTCCCTCGCTACAGGAGTTATCACTTCAAAAATTTGAAAAATTCAAGTAAAAAATCTGTTACTGTTCCAAAATTTTACAACTTTATTAAACCAAATTTAATGGCTCATGATACCCCTTCCCAATCCTGGATTTAAAATATGGAACTTTAGTTTTTTTGGCTCGTCACTTTGTTTTTTATAAGAATAAGTGAAAATATAATGCCAATGAGGTGTGGGACGCAGCTTCCTCGTACTCGTAAAAGACTTTAGAACAGTATTCTACCAAATATACCTATATAATATTAATAGATTTGAGCGTTACTTTATGGTATTCCATATTTGTAAATAATAAACAAATATTTTACTTCGCAAAAATACCACTTTTATTTTGAAACTGTGACAATATTGTTTCGAACCGTCAGTTCATTTTCAAACAGAATTTGAAAAATGACGAAATGACGATTCTGTTTGAAAATGAACTGACAGTTCGAAACAATATTGTCACAGTTTCAAAATAAAAGTGGTATTTTTGCGAAGTAAAATATTTGTTTATTATATATCTATATAGTTCATAATAATAAAGGCTAAATTATAAAATAGCAAAAATATTTTAGAAACTAACCCCCAAAATATTTTAAAAATTTGAACGAAATGGGACTAGCAGTAAATAAGATATTGACATTTAATTGGATCTCATGGTAGCACCGTGGATACTATTACTCCGAATGCAATGAAATTTGTAGGGAACCATCTAGGAACCAGACCGCATAATTTCGGACAATTTCATAAAAAACAATTGAATAGTTCAGAAGTTATGCCACTTGGTGCAATTTAGTATATTAAAATGGAATAACATGGTAGCGGCGTAGCTACCGTTACTCCGATTTCGATTAAATTCATTGGGGACTATCTAGGAACCAAACTGCATAATCTCTGAAAATTTCATTAAAAACAATCGAATAATAAACAAATACTTTACTTTGCAAAATACCACTTTTATTTTTGAAACTGTGACAATATTGTTTCGAACCGTTAGTTCATTTTCAAACAGAATAGTTATTCTGTTTGAAAATGAACTATGAATACCATAAAGTAACGCTCAAATCTATTAATATTAACAATCGAATAGTTCAGAAGTTATGCCACTTGGTGCAAACTGGTGACACATAGACGAATAGACAGACGCCAAACGAAAATTGTTCAGGAAGCTCTAAAACGTAAAATGTACGTAAAAAATTTCATTTTCGTGGGAAATAATTTTTTATTTTTCAAAAGTGATCACAACGCTTCCGCTACTTTAGTAGTCTCCGAAACAAAATTACTAAGAAATTTGTTTAAAATTTTCGTTTTAACAAAAAACCAGGGGTGGTATTTTTCACGATGCCCCGAGCGGCACTTACGGTAAATCCGGTCCTGCCTCTACCATTTTTTTCTAGAGCCAAGTTCTGACTTTAGTATCTCACACGATTTTCTTAAATTGCTCGAGCTGAATTTGAAAAAATATTTAATTTGAGAAAATCGAAGAAAAAAAATTTATACAATATTACTGATTTAATCTACAAAACGAAATGCAACAGACATCATAAGCCATAAATCGGATTTGGTCAAGTTGTTAGCTTTTACGGTACTACTTTTTTAACTACTCATTTACGTATTGAAAGAAAAAAAATTTTGCATTCGAATCAATTACATAAATACACACAAATTAACATTAATTTATCATTGAATAAAAACAAAATAATTAAAATACCTGTAATTCAGCTCGATCGACTTCCCATTGCGATCTTTCTAACTCGAACCGAGCCCATTCATGTTGAATAAAATGTAATATTCCGGGTATTGAATACTGGGGCGTTTGAGTTGGTTCATCATTTGGCTTGTTATTAATTACCGAACCAGTTTGAGGTCCGAGTTGACCTCCGTTTTGATTTGTGACAGAATTATCTTCCATTGTGGGTGCACCGCACTGACTTGGTATCTTCATGACATGGCTTCCATTACAGATTCTGTACGAGTACTATTTATATTTTATTATAATTGTATACGATAAATATAAAACATTATCGAAATAAACACTTTAGATGATTAAAACACAAATATACGTTAATTTGCACACACGAAAAAAATTCAATACACTTATAAAAACATAGTTTTATTCACCTATTCTTCTTGTACAGTCAACAAACTCCATCACACAAAGGTTTTCGTACATTTGACTGCATCTGGCAGTCAGCTATATCTCTCTCATTCATATCAATACACGTATGTATTGCACTCTCTTGTTCCCCCACTAGTATGAATGAAACAAGAATACCTAATTCGTACTTAAATCCAATAACTCAAATATTATCAAGTGCGTGCTCGAAACGCACAAAATCAGGGTACTATAATCAATACACCGATATTCCGTTAACCGTACGACAATACATACACGTGGTACCCTTAACGGAATCATATACAGGATGTTTCTCTAGACAATTTATTTTTTAATAAAAATTAAAATATTTTTATAAAAATAAATTTTTAAGTCATATTTTCTAGCTACATAATATTTATTTCTAATTGTAAGCTTGGAAATTATAATATATATGTGTATTAATAATTTTTATTATTACTATTATCATATATTTATGTTAACTTTCAAAATAATCGCCTGTATATGTTAAAAATTGAAGTTTTATTTACATAAAAATGTTTATTTACATTAAAAATTTTGTCACGTAGATTGTGTATGTATACACAAACACACACAAACGGTACGCATAATGGTAGTACGGATATCGGAAAAACGCGGTATCTCAAATTTTTCATAACAATACATTTTTTACATTTATCACAAATGTTACTTGCACTTATATATTACTATTTACTGTGAGGGTTAATTACGTGGTAATTTGGTTCTAATAATTCTAACTGAAAGTTTTTAGCGAGTGTTACTATCTGTAATATTTTCAAATTTTTTGGATCCTCCATTTGAAAATTCACTGCTACACAAGATATGTGAAGCTTTTAGCTACTTTTTGTTCTAGAAACAAAAAGTGGTTAGAAGAACCTCAATTTCATTTTAAAAGGTCTTTCTAACGACATACCACACGACAGAATTATTTGACAATTTAACTCATGTGTATCGAGTCCTATGAGAATATTGTAGTTTTTTCACTTTTACCATGGAAAAAAAGTTAAGCGGGTTCTACACGATGCTACGAACGTTCCTTCCAACGTTCGATCAAACGTTTGAGGCAATTAAGTTCGATAGTTGGTGCGACGAATGTATCTGCTACACGGTGAATCGAATGTTTGATCCAATACGAATGATGATGTGTTGGTACTCAGTGGACGACGCTCTTATCTGTCTGATGTTATCTCTAATGTTATACACTGATGTTGTCTCTCTTCACGTGAACGAGTCGTGCAGCTGCTGAGTCGAACCAACCAACGCAACCAACATTGACCTTCAAACGTTCGAAGCATCCCTTTGACTCGGTGCAAAAATACCGACATCGAACGGGACACGACCAAATGCGAACGTTTGACGCTCGACATTGGACACTCGTAGGTTCGAACAACGGCTACACGATGCTATGAACCATCCAACGTCGAATGTTGGAAGGTGTTCGTAGCATCGTGTAGCAGCGGCTTTACAAGAGATTTTTACAGCAAATAAAATGGTACAAAACATTTCATTGATCATTTCATTGTACGTAAACACGATAAAAACGAAACAAAAATTCGTATTGGTAAATTTAACTGATTTCAGAACCATAGTAACATTGTATTAAATAATATGAATTATACTAATTTATTTTATTCGTTAAATTGTCTTACCGTATTACACTTGAGTTTTATATTTTTTCTGAATAAATTTGTGTTTTATACAACTCAAATTTCTTGCCTAAAAGCAATTTAACTCGAAGAACTATCAACCCAAAAATGCTTCAGCTTCGCTGTCGCGTTTTGTTAGATGACAGTTCTCGTTAAATTGCTAGGCAACAAATTTTCGTTAGACCAAACTCAAATTTATTAAAAAAAATATAATCTCTTGTGTAATAATAAGTGAAAAATGAAAATTTTATCCATTTTACAGCATTCCCTTAAAACTTTAAATTTTTTTTAGACAATACCATTTTCACTTCTTCGCATATATATTTTTGAATTCATGTTTGAAAAGTTATAAGGACAATAACCTCACTTTGAAGCACAATATTAGGGGCTCAAATAAACGGAGCTTAAAAATGAAAAATGGTAATGGAAAAACCTCAATTTACTGTTAATTTTAAGAGCACGTTCTAACGATATCCTACACAGTGCGGTACATGAAAAAAATTTTCAGTACCACTTTCTAAAAATGGGAAAATATCTCAAAAAATTATTTTGTTAAATGTTCATAGGTCAAAAGGTTCAGAAATTATAAGAATGGCAGACGAACAAACGAAATTATAAGGGTTCTCATATTTTTTCTTCGGGACCCTAAAAAAGACAAACAGTAGTGACAACATAAAATATTTACATAATTAAGAAAGTTATTTATTTAAAATATATTTAATTCCATTTATAAATTGCATAAATTGATTATTTTCTTTTTTCAATTTTTATAACTATAAGACAATATTTTATTTTACAATATAAATATTTCTTAATAATTAATTATTCATTTGTATTAAAATTACAATTAATATTAACAACAGTCGAATTAAAAAATCAATAAGAAAAATGTTGGTTTAAAATAAATAAAAAATACAATAATTATAAAAATTCTTCACACCAATCACTCAAACACTGATAACAATCGGCCGACTGTTTTGTGTTCGCCCCACACGTATCTTTCATCCAATCTTGAAATAATTCTTGATTTTTCTTCAAAACTAAATACTGGCCCAAAACCACGTACGCCTGAAACAACAAAAATAATAAATTAAATTAAATACAATAACACAAAACAAATATAAAATCATTTTGCAACTTTTGAAATCGTTGATTACCTTATCAAATCCGGCTGCTTCTAAACGTTTCCCTAAAACTTCACCAACGCCAGCTAAATCAGTGACTGGTTTCTCGCCCATCGGTTCAGCGACAAAATTCCGATGTTTTTGCGATGTACTAGACATTTTTAAAATTTATACAATTTTGTACAATTTGTTTATAATATAAAATTAAATTATGGAAAAAAAATGCGGAATAAAACGGTGAATTGACAAATCTTTCAAAACCTTACAGTACACAACGAGAATTATTCTAACCAATCAAAAATATGTTATTTATTTTTGTAGATTTTGCGCATTGAAACGTAGGTACCTAAAAATTTATTTCCGTCATTTAAAAATATAAAAATGCGTGGAAAAAATAATGATAGTAAATACATGCGTTAATTTTTTTAAAAAATTTTATTTTTCTCAGTAAAATAATATTAAGAAAATGTAGACATTAGTAAATTTTCAGTGGAAAATTTCAATGCTTTAGTTTTTTTAAATTTAAAAATAAGTAATGATTGTGCATGTGCAAATATTCGTAATAATTAATTATGATCACATAATGATTCATAAGCGTGCTCATAAAAATCGTGAATCATCATGCCGATAATATGCCTGATAAATGCTGCAATAATAATTAAAAATTTTAATGGGGAATTCATTTATCAGAGAAATATTATTTTATATTATTTAAATTGTTTTAATATTTTTATGTACTCAAACTGAAACTACTTTAATAGTCTTGTTTATTTTAAAATATTAAAGAAATTTGAAAGAATTGCATAATAATAGAATATTGTAACTTTTCTTTATTTTTGATATAATTAATAAATTATAGTTAATATTTATTATTTTTGAATATTATGTATGTGAAAGTATGCGAAGTATGCAATATGGATGATTCTTAACAATGCAAGGCTAAAGTTAACAATCCCAACTTGTAATGATCCTAAAGAGCCTAGTGACCTGTTAGTGACGGAAGGAAGGAGAATTTGGGATGGGCGATAGTGATCGTGTTTCGACTATCGATGTTTATTTTGAAGAAAAGTCGATGTTTTTGGTCGATTTTTTCAACTCTTAAACAAACCATACGGTACAATTTTCTTGTCTTAAAATGCCGGACTATTTACTGCCACGTGATAAGTACAATAGATAAGGCTACAAAAAAAAGAAAAATAAAAAAATCAAAGATCCCAACATTAAAAAAGTGAACCCAAGAAATTTACAAAATATAAATTATACTAAACTATGTTGATAAAATTGAACATTATTTAGAATTATACCGTATTTCGGGAAATCTGTCACAGATGGCGGCACCTGTACCAGTGAATATATACATATGACAGCCGCCATATTGCAGAGCGAGTTAACTCATTTTAATCATTTAAAGCTTTAAAGGTCGAAACGTCGAAAAAATCGATGGTCGAGTGAACTTACTGAACAGTGAACCATCGTCATCGTCGAGCCGGAAGTAAATTAAATTTTTGTTTCAGTAAATTTCATTATTAAAATCAATTATTTTAATTATTTAAATAAAGAATAAATTGAAAATTTTGAATTATTGCTATTGTATATCTATTTCAACCTCGTCACTACCGATGTACAATATATAAATATTGTACGTCAAATTTAGGTTATGTTAATATGATTTTTTAATTGAGAAATAATTAAAAACTTAATATTATTTGAAATTACTAAATTACGCTTATTCAAAGATGTACAATTAAAAATTTTAATCAAAATAAACGCTTGTTTAAACCTTTGTCCAGTATGTTAGACAAAAGTATACTCATTGACTTAAAAAAATTTTAAAAAATCAGTAGCGAAGAAGTTAAATATAACTTTTTCAAATTTTCGCGCTGGTTTTCAACATCAATGTCAACAATCGATGTTTCGATATTTTTATAAGAGCATCGATGGTTCGATGGCGAAAAATTAAAAAAATCGATAATCCGATATCGATGTTTTTTAGCGACATCGCCCATCCCTAGCAGGAAGGAGACTCAAAGTAAAAGTATGTAGAATTTTTAATTGTGTTATGTTGGCGACAAAATAGTTACCAAAGTCAATTTGATTACTTATTTGACGTTTCTCTTTGATTGCCACATAAGTACGTGTTCACAGTACAATAAATCTGTTACATCTTGAAAAATTTTCCATAAATTAACTGAACCAATTCAGTGATTTCTCATACCCAAAACATCACAAAATTAACATAAAATACTCAATTAATTGTGACAAAAGTGATTTATTTGTGTTAATATAAAGTTCGATCATGCAATGCCCGCTAGGAGGAGACGTCCAGGTTCTGAATCAGAGCAACCACTTCTCATTGTGACTGATTCAACAACAGATTGGTCCAAAAACCATTCAAATAACTCAACAAATCCACTATTATATCCGAACGAAGTGAATTGCGTGCGAAATGATGTTAACAGTCAACTCTATATAGAGGACAATATCGATTTAATTAAACCCGATTTAAATTTATTGGATGAAATGAACACGTCACGGGATCGTACCAATGAATTCGCAAATGCGGTGCGATCATTACACAGCCGCAATATTAGCCGAGCCGTGGCCGCACGCGATCCACGCAAAGCGAAATTTATACAGAGTCATTCCGAATTTATGTCAATTGCAAAAACTGTTGGCAAAAATATTGCAAGCACCTACGCGAAATTGGAAAAATTAACATTGTGTAAGTTTATTAGATTTTTTTGTTTTGGAATATAGGCCCGGGCAAGACTACGATTCGTACGGCGTCAAGATTTGATGACAATTCCTTGTAGAACGCGGCAAAATAAAACGAAAAGTAAGAATAAAATTTTTCGATATCTCGCTTTGTTTTCGAGATATTGAATGTTAAATTTGTGGTAATATTTTAACAATGAGTGTATTCCATTTAGAAAACACAAACGACACTGTGCAACCCAGTGCATAGGGAAAAAGTAATGCCAACCAAATTTTAGTGATTTTTGTACTTTCTTTTTTCACAAAAAAAACTAATTTTTTTCGGTTGGAGTTCCGAAAATATGACTGCTCAGAATTATTTGAAATTTTTACCGGACACTCAACAATATTAGCTACGACTAGTTAGTTTTGACAATATACTTCGACTTCGATATAAAAACTAGGTGGTGAGGTTAGTTTAGTTTAGTTGGTTTTTACAATATACTTCGACTTTGATATAAAAACTAGATTGTGAGGTTAGTTAAGGTTATGTTAGGTTAGTTAGTTTTTATAATGTACTTCAACTTTGATATAAACACTAGGTGGTGAGGTTAGTTAAGGTTAGGTTAGTTTAGACAATATACTTCGACTTATATATAAAAACTAGGCGGTGAGGTTAGTTAAGGTTAGGTTAATTTAGTTTGTTTTGACAGTATACTTCGACTTTGATATAAAAACTAGGTGGTGAGGTTAGTTATGGTTAGGTTAGTCTAGTTAGTTTTGACAATATACTTCGACGTTTTAATAAAACTGGGTCATACAGTGTCGTTTGTGTTTTCTAAATGGAACACGCTCATTGTCAAAATATTACACATACTACTGGCGACGCAGATTACGCGAGCGCCTCTAGTTTTTTAAATTAGAAGTTGTATCAAGTAAAAATTTTTGTATACGTTTAATTGTATACTAGATTTAATTGTATACTAGATTTTATATCACCAATTAAACGGATACGTACATTTTTACTTGCTACTAGTTCTAATTTTACCACCAGAGGCGCGAGTGAGAATCTTTGCGTCGTCAATACATACAATATATCCGAATTTAAAGACAAGTTTAACATTCAATATCTCGAAAACAAAGTGAGATACCGAAAAATTTTATTGTTATTTTTCGTTTTATTTTGTCGAGTTCTATAAGGATCGCAAAATCTTGGCGCCGTACAAATCGTAGTATCCCCAAAAAATTCGTTACTACTTTAAAAATGGCAGTTAAATAGCATTTTTCTTTTAGTGGCAAAACAAAAATCACTATTTAATGACCGTACCGCGGAAATTCAAGAACTCACATACATCATCAAAGGCGATTTAAGTAGTCTAAATCAACAAATAGCAAAATTACAAGATATATCACGCGTGCAAAGTCACTCAAATAATGGCAAACACTTAAAATCGCATACGAGTAGCGTGGTATTGGCGCTACAATCGAAACTTGCATCCATGTCGACCGATTTCAAACAAATTTTAGAAGTACGAACGGAAAATTTAAAACAGCAAAAAAATCGACGCGATCAGTTCTCGCAAGGACCAATATCAAACACTTTACCACCGTCCGTAGTGCAGGGCCACCATCAGGGCAGCGTACTATTGGCCGACGAACAGGTAAACATCGCAAAAACAGTGCGTTCAAGGTTGTTGGTTGCTTCTAATGACCTTGAACGCGTAGTATAATAACTCCTTTACAACACTCGGATTTGTCAATTTTTTTTTTGGCTTGAAAATCGGAATTTGTAAAGGGACAATTTGGTCTAAAAGAGTTTTTTGATGGTTCCTGCAGGATAACAAATCAGTATGTCATCAATTCTTTGTATCGTTTACTTCTTTAAGTGAAATTTTTATGAAAAAGTCGTTTAAAACAAAATATAATTATTTTTCAAATTTTATCGTGATTTATTTTTATGACATCATTGAATTTACTAAAATTTCTCAATGACTTGGATAAAATTGGAAGCAAATTATAGGTTTTTGAAGTCGCTTTTAGCGAATTTTCGAATCGAAAATTCAGCTATTACAGCCATTGTCATGACCGGATTTGAACCCGGGACTATGATTCACTGAAATTCACTAAAATTTGTACATACATAATTATGTATGTATATATGTATGTATTTATGTGTCCACGCGATAACTCTCAAACGAAACATCCTATTTTTACCAAATTTGCTGAAAATGTTGGAAATCTCAAACCTTTGGATGAGTTCGTTGGTCAGACATATCCAATGCCCGGAACATGGTTTTTAGGACATTATTCGTGAAAAAAATTGATTTTTTGCCAAAATTTCCTCAAGTTAAAAATTTTTTTTACACCGTTAGAAAGAGGAGAAAAAATCACGTAAAAAAGGTTTTTAAACCATTATTGTATATAAACTGGTTTTCGAGGAAAACTAATTTTTATAAACATAAATTCGCTATGTTACGCAAGATGCTGCGAATACAGGGTTATTTTTCATTTTTTTATAAAAATAGGTATCTTGAAACATTAAAAAAAAGACTTCGGTTGAATCAACCATATTTCTAAAAGGAATTTCGTCATTTTGATTGTAAAAATGAAACGTTGACACCATAATTACTCTAATTCAACCAATCATTCTGATTCAAATCACCTTTATAAAGCTTAACTTGAGAAAAAAATTAATATGATGACGTCATCAAGTTCACTAAAATTTTTCAGTGTTTTAAAAACCGTAAATAAAATGACAGAAGTTTTCGAAGTCGCTCTTTTCATTTTTACCAAAATTAGGCATGTAGGACCGCTAATAAAAGAGATTTCTATAGAGACCCTTTCTAATTTGAGAACTGTCATCCTTTTATATTTTTTAAGGCTTAAATTCATTATTTATGGTTAAATTTACTTTAATAAATGAACAATTCGTTATGCTAACTCTACGATTTTTGACTACGATTTGGATCTGTTGTTTTTGAGAATGACCGTTTAAACGGTGGAAACTAGTTAAACTTGACTTGTATTTTATTTTCAATTTTATTTTCTTTTTCTTTTTGGTTTTGAATTTATCATGTGCTTTTTATCACTTGTTATTTGCGGGTTTGTCGTCATTTTTGAACTTTTTGTTCCTTATAATTATGCTAACTCTAAATTCATGTTTACTATTGGTATCTGGCAAACGGTGAGGCTACAAAATTCTGAATTCATAAATGACATTTCAGCAAATGCACTTTAACAATAGTTTGATTTTTTAACACCAGATGTCCTACCATTATTCGACAGATCCCACTCATTTTTTAACTTGACAATAATTAATGCTAAAATAGTGCAATTGAAAATTCCAGGTTAGTATAAATATGGATTCGGTGCCGGGTAGTGAATTAGTGCCGCGTTCCCAGCAGCAACAGCAATTAATGATGTACGACGAAACGGACAATTATTTACAAAGTCGAGCGGAAACGATGCAAAATATCGAATCGACCATTGTCGAATTGGGCGGCATCTTTCAACAGTTGGCTCACATGGTCAAAGAGCAGGAAGAGATGGTGGAGCGTATCGACACAAACATTCAAGACGCCGAATTGAATATTGAAGCCGCTCATAGTGAAATATTAAAATATTTCCAATCGGTCACGTCAAATCGATGGCTCATGATCAAAATATTTGCCGTGTTGATCGCTTTTTTTATATTTTTTGTAGTTTTTGTTGCATAGTACATTTTTATATGTATAAACATACTTGTTTATATTAAATATTTGGGGATTGTGAAATTTCTCGTATAGATGGCATTCCAGTACACACTACATCCAATAATAAAGGATTTAATAGTGTAATGATAGCCTTTTTTATTGTATAATGACTCCTTAGCCGCCATTTTAATTAAATCCTTTATTAAATGGTGCCATATTATTTAAAGTACTGAGATGTGACGTCACACGGTAAGGGCGTGGCTCAATCAATATGGCCAACATAAATACATTCAATGTGGTTTTTATACGATTCTTCCCGTGTTCGAAAATGTTCTAGAACTTGCGTTTCAAATTTTTAGCTGTTTTTTGTTTCAAATTTTCTGTTGTTCGGAGAAAGAAGTTAAATTAACTCTTGAAAAGGTGCTCACAATGTAACAATCCCTTTAATGACGAATGGTAATTATTGTGGTATTATTATTCTTTATTAAAATAATAAAAATTTAATATTTGCTAGAATTTTAAACAAATTTATCGAATAAATTATTGTATAATATTGTACAGTTTAAATATTATTGTAATTTCTATAACTATGTAACTTAAGAAAATTAAAAAACAATTGGGTATCTGAAAATTTTTTTTATATTTTTATACTTTTTTTTTTTTACTAAATGAATAATTAGTGAAATGTTGGAGAGAGCAAGATATATAACAATGTAAAAATATGGTTTTCAAGTGTTGGGAAACGTAAAACTTGGATACGCTAACTGGTGGTTAAAAAAATAACTACAACCAGTAGGCAAGGTTTGTTTGATTTTGACAATTCACAAAATTTATGTTGTTTAATTTACAAAATACAAACTGGCATATTTTTTTGAATGTCATTCTAATTTTTTCATAATAATTATAATTTACTGTTTTTAAATAAAAACGGACATTTTCAAATTGCTACCATTTTTTAAAGTGTCAGTTTTTGCCATCTGATGACGAAGAAGAAACTACTGCTAGTAGGCTAAATATTAAATCACGTCTCCATCTGATTTACTAACTGGAGACAGTCAAAAAATACTATGAGACTTCTGCGCCAGGGTAAAAGGTCAACACTAAGTTACGTCAAAGTTTTATAAAATTGTTATTAGAACGCTCAATACGGTATTTGACGGTTTTTCAAAAAGTGTTTTAAATTGTCGGTAGGCATCTAATATAACATAAAAAAATAATTTTTTGAGAAAATTTATTAATAATTCGCAAAAAAGTGTTTTTTATATATTAGTTTAAAATTTCCCTCTAAAACACACAAACATCTTTCCCGAACCATCACATCTTTCCTATTACGTCATGTGCCAGTATTGTCAAAAATTATACAAGATTCTTAGTAATTCGTCATCATACATTCGTAAAAATAAACTTTTGTAACATTTACATTTCAAATTTTGAATAACAAAAAATACCCTCACCTTAGTCACACACCAATTTTAATATACCGTCGAAAAAACCCGAAGTTCGGTGATATAAAAAAGAAGAGAAATTCTACATTTTGACCAAATTTTGATATAACCTCAAATGCTTATACTGACCTGTGACGTAGGCTATTTCTGATTACGTCATTATTAGCGTAAATTCTATAATTAAAATTTTTATAATTTTTTGTGATACAGTTTTTAAAAGGGTAATATTCAGTGCTATTATCACTAAAGTAATTAGTTTAAAATAGATCTTTTTACAACTACCGTCAAATACCCTACTGTGTGAAAATTATCTGTCGTACGTTAGTTGCGCGACTGGCCGCTAGGGTGTCTTATCCATGCTTGTTAAGGTAAATTTAAATAATAAAAAAGACTAGAATTGTTAATTTTAACTTTATTAATAATAAAAAAAAGCTTTAAATAAAAAAATACCCCTGTCGCAGCATCTGCATAACATAGCGAATTTCCAAATTTTGGGGACTGGCGGATCTCATCTAAGAACTGTACCTATTTAAAATAGTTTAGCTTTCTAAGAGTAAAAGATTTTTTAAAATCGGCTGGGTAATTAGTTTTGATATTTTTGGAACCCAAGAACCCGAACGGACTTTGTGCAGCATAGTTGTATCCATCTAAAATAATTTAGTTCTCTAACAGTGAAAAAATTTTCAAAATCGGTCGGTTAGTTTATTTTTTACAATAATGGGAACAGTAAACCCTGGCGGAAATCATACAACATAACCTTTATTCATCTAAAATAATTTTAGTAAAAAGTTTATCCTAACAGTAAAAAACGGGTCCTAGGGATCTCATATAACTTATGGTAGTTCGTAAGGTTCTTGTGGACATCATTTAATTACTTAATGAATTCAAATACTTTAACTTACTAACGGTGAAAAAATTTTCAAAATTTTCGACCTTCGCTAAAAAAATCATTGAAAAATATTTGATATGTTTCGATCAATTAATGGTCAACATCAGCAAATAAAAGTTACTAAAATCGAAGAAAAGAATGAGTTATTTGTCCGTAGAAATTAAAATACAAATTCTGAAAACGAGCAAAGAAATATTGAAAAAACTAGATCGGCAAAACATTCTGACAAATAACACTACCCAACTAATACTTGCCAATTTGAATGAAACTTAACATACTTATTAAACAGCGAAAAATATTAAATACGTGTTTTTTTATTTCGGCTAAATACGCTTTTTAGGGGTAGAAAACACCATTCAACCTCTGTAGATGAAAACAGTTATAGCTAAATATTTTTGAAACGGCATATTTTTTGAAAAAAGGGCTGAGTACCAAATTTGTAGAATTTAAAGCGATGCACTTGATAGTGACCCTGAAATCGATTTTCAAGGTCAGTTGAAAATGATTAGCCATTGCCGAACTTTGACCATATCCTGTACCTATAAGCAGTAATTTCATGTATTGACTCAATCTATCTTCAAAATTGATTTGTTGCGTTATTTTTCTAAAATAAAAAAAATAAAAACCTGACGAAATGAAAAAATTAGCGCAAATTTATAGAAAAAATTAGAAGAAAACATTTTTGTAAGTAATTTTAGAAGTTAAGAAAAGATTTAATATCACTCCAATTGTAAGTTAAACATTAACTTTATGTTATATTAGAAATTTTCAAAATTTTTTAAAATTTTTATTGCTACTCTATAGTTATCATATTAGGAATTCAATTCAACATATGATTAACTATTATTTTTCCGATTGCGATTGAGCAAGTATTTTTCAAAATTACTTCTTGATCACTTATTTTCTATCTTGCATGTGAAATTCGTTCGAATATACTTTGAACCATTTAGGGATGAAAAGTAAACTACTCCTTTTGAAAAATATTAAATGATTTTCAAATGACTTTGGAAATTGACCTCAAGGTCAACTTCAAAGTCAAGTGCATCACGAGAGTCAAGTGCTTCAAGATCATCAAGTGCATCACTTTGAACTCTATAACTTTGGTCCTAAGCACTTTTTTCAGAAAATATATCGTACCATAATCCACTTCTATGTTGATTCCTGGTCTCTTTTCCTGCGTTTCTAATATTTATGTCAATAAAAAATGTGCTACCGTAGACAAGGATGAATAGGTACGCATTCCGACTTCACACCGTATTTTTTTGTATTTATTTTATGAGTACCTAATCTTTAATATATTAAAAATTTACGCGAAGATGGTCACTTTATCAGCAGTATCCAAAAAAATTTAAAAATATCGGTGGTTTTTGAAAAATTAACAAAAATCGTATAATTTCTTCTCTATGAAAAATTGGGGTCAAAAGAGACGAGAAAAGAGTAAATGGGGACAACCCGTAGGGTCGACCAAAATTGAAATTCTAATATAAAATAATTTCGAACTTTTTGTATTTATACATTCAAAAAAGAAATAATAGGTACTTGATGATTTTCTGTAAAAATAAACGTAGAATCTAAAATAAAGTTTATATACTCCTGTCGTTTACCCCTAAGTTTATATTCCTCCTATTCTTATTTTAGTTCAAAAAATAATTTTTCAAAAGACTAAGACATAATAATTAATAACAGTGAGATTCTACGTCCATTTTCAGACTTTTGTTTATTAAATTGCGTAAAAGCTAGTAAATGCAATAACAGATATGATGAATTTATAAGGATTTTCTTGTACTACAAAATCTTAAAAATATGGAAACGCGTACTTTTTTTTCGTTAATTGTGTTTTATTCTTTTGCACAAAATTTTAAAAATACTTTATTTTCTTAAGAAAGGGAGGCAACTTTAGTCACAGATATGCCTATGAACAGTTTTTGGTAATCCGGGAAAAACGAAAACACTTTTTAAAATTTTTTTATTGTTAAAATCGAAATGTTCTTTTAAAAAGGGTTAAAATTACCATATTTTATATTAAAATTTTAACACAATCACTCCCTAATTAACGAGCCTTACTTAATATTAGCAAATTGAGAAAAAACACGTCAATTAGATTTTTTTACACAGATTTTATTTGTTATATAATTCAAAAGGATATTTTAAAAATGTGTATGAATGGCTTTCATTAAATAAATTTCAATATATTTTCCATTTATTTTAACAGTGGAATGTCCTTATTAGTGGCTATACTTTCGGCTTGGAGCGAATTAGACGAAGATTTTCTTCTAAAACCAAATTTAATAATTAATTAAAGAAATAAAAAAAAATTTGTGGATTTCCTACCGTTCAAATATAATCTTTATTGTATGTAAAAATGTTATTACATTTTTTCAAAAAACTGTAAGTAAACTGTAAAATTTTCTTTACAAATATGTTAAAATAGAGAAATGTTTCCTTTTTAATTTATTTTTAACTCTTTTTAAATGATTCACTTTAAAATTTTTTAATATTTCTTAATCGAAATTTCATAAAAGAATGTGTCAAAATTTAAAAAAATTTTTCTTTGTTAAAAAAAAAAATTGAATGTGCAAAATTATTTAATATTAGAATGCTCTGATTATACAATTCTAATCATAACTGTATTGTCAATTGGATAAAAAATTACGTAAAAATATTATTGTTTGAATATGATTTAACGTAATTTTTATACGATTGAAGCAAACTCTTATTAATTTTAGGAAGGTGTAAATATAATCTAAATTCTGATCATATCACATAACAGATATCGTCGGGATTTTTTTTGTAAAAAAAAATGGAACAGAGATACATTATAAAAACATTTAACTGACAGAGAAATAGAATATAGCCGAATCGTTAAATTGGATTAAAAAAATCATGACACGCTACTTATAAAGCGGCTTTTTTCGAATTTAGCTCGCAAAAAATGAGACAGAAAAAAAAAGAATGCGAGTGCGAGTGAAATGGAGAACGACATATTTCCTAGTTTTTCTCGAAAAGTAAGTAATTTAGAGCAACGGTATAAAAACATTTTTTATGCGTTTTACCTTTTACAATGGCTTAGTGTAAAAAAAAATTTGAAAAATTGCTTAATTCTGGCAAAAAACTCATTTTGTTGACAAAAAACGCCCGGAAAACCTACTTCTGGGCATCCGACGTGTCTGGCTAACGAACTCATCCAACGATTTGGAAAATCGAATTCGCACACAAAATTTCATAAGCATTAAACGTTTCGTTCGAGAGTTATCGCGCGGATACATATATATATATATATATATATATATATATATATATATATATATAAATTTTAGTGAATATCATTTTCGTATTCTAGGGACCTCAAAACATATTTCTGATATGGTCTCGGGCTTAGGTCGCACCATGACACCTGGCGTAAAAGCTGAATTTCCAGTTTTGGAAATTCGCTAAAAAACAATTAATATATGATACATAATAGAGGTATACTTTTAACCAGAGGTGAAATACAGCAAATATCTAAATGGCGCAAGCAACTTTAAAGTGATTTTGGTTCGTTAAAATTTATAATACAAATAAATATTTACATACAACTAATCCTAATACTGGTCTCGTCAAGTTTTGCCATATTTAACCTCTTCATAAACCGGACAGACTTCAAAAAAAAATAAACAATGACTATTTTTTTTTTTTTTTTCTAAAATATTAATCTACTTTTTCTCATCATCACTACTGGAACTGCTCGATGAACTTTTACTATTTTTCGCTGGTATGGACAACGGGAATGGTTTACCGATTTTATTTAAACCGTCTTTCAATCGCAACAATGCCGTACGATTTATATTTTCCAAACAAACGTACTCCATCGCCGCCTGTACTTCTTTTAACGCCTCCTCATACTTCTCTTTGGCCACAAGCACATCGATCAGACAACTGTACGCATTGCCGAACGCACCTTCGGTAACTTTCGTCTGTTTTAGTACATCGATCAGTCGCCGCACGAGTGCGTCGTCTTTATTCTCGCGTGAATGTTGCACGACACGCTGAAACATGAGTCGCGGTGAATCTTTTAGATATTTGTCCCAGACACGATTTGCGCCTTCAGTATCGTTTGCAATGAAATATTTCATCCATAGTACATTGGCGGGCGCTATAATTCCACGGTCCGCATATTTTTTGCAAATTTCTTCGAATCGTGGAATCAATTCTGGATGGGAGTCTAAAATTCCCATGACTCCACCTCGCGGGAATGTTGTGGCGATTTCGGAGAGTTGATCGTCTTGTGCATTGTCGATTACCGATTCGAGCGCAGACAAAAATTCATTTGATTTTCCCGCTACAATATTGGCGTGGCATAATTTATTATCGAATGAGACTAATTTCTTTAATTCCGGTTTTAGAGTTTCACCAATCATTTTTAGCGTGTCCACATCTCCCGCCAGGGCTAATTTATTCAAAAAGAATCTAAAGACTCGTGGGATTGGATAAGTGTTTTTCGATATCATATTAAAGACTTCTTTTTTGGCTTCGTTTAAACGGTCGGCTTTTACCAGAGATTCGATGAGCGACGATTGGTCCATTAATGATAATTGGTTTACACTGATTTTATTCTTCAACTCAAGCGCCTTATCTAATTCGGAATTACGCAATGCGTTTCGAAACTCGCGTACTTCGTTCGGAACAATCACTTTTTCCGTGGTTGTTTGCGCGGATTTTGAAGCGATTACTGGTTTTGGCGGTTTAATATCCGGGATAACGAACGGAACTTTCATGTTTTTCGATTTTAAATAATTGCCGAGGGTGTACAAGAATTCATCGGTGGGCTGGGTGTCCTCTTCTTGCATTCGTGTCCATAATCCTAGTGCGTTTTCGGCTTTATCCTGTTTGATGTACGTGTTTAACAGGTGTAGGAATATATTCGAACGATCGATATGATGTAGATCTTTGGTGGCTTCGATTAGACCTTCCAGTGGATCCGCTTGACCCTCTTGACTGTACCGTTCACATACGGTGTCGACACGCTGTTGACGACTTCGTAGACCCGGTGTTTCCAGTATTTTACGGGCCTGTCGTATGCGTCCACACTCGACAAATGCGAACACCAAATCGTAGAGGCTGTTCACTTCGCCGTGGATTTGAGTGCTTAAGTCGGTTAATTTTTGTAGATTGTTTGCGTCCTCGTTTTGAATTAGGCGACATGTGAGTTCGTTTTTGTACGGGGTGGCTCGATATTCTCGACAACAACGTTCAAATTCTTCCATGGCTTTTTCTAGGTCGTTGTTGACTAGATGGACTTTGATTAGGGGACCAAGCATGACGTTTGTGGGTTCAATATATTCTTTTTCGACGAGTACATCGAATAATTTTTTTAGTTCTTCGGCTTTTCCTTCTTCGGCTAAATGCGTGAGTAATCTCCAACAGAGGCTGTTGTAATTGAATGTTCGTTCTTCCAATTTGCGTTCACGCGACTGCGCCTTTACGAATTCAATAGCTTCATCGAGTCGATCGTTTTTCACCAGGAGGGTCACTAGTTTGATTGCTTTAACATCGTCCATCATGAAATTCGGGTCTTTTTCTTGTAATTTTTGTTTGTAGAGAAGCGCTTTGTCCAAATTTTCAACAGTTGCGTATAAATCGATCAGTTGAGCGTATATTCCGGGTGTGAATTCAAAATCTTTGAGACTGTTTAAAAGAGATTCGACTTTTTCGACGTCACGGTTCTTACAGTGGATGCTCAGAAGTTGTCGTTTTAGTCCGTTAACGTTTTCGCCTTTCTCTTCGGCCGTTTTAATGGAACGTTCTAGTTGTGCGACAGTTTGTACCGTCGAAACCGGTTTTGGCATGCTCGGTTTCGTGAACGGTGCCGGTGTCAGTTCGCCGGAAGTTAATTTCCCGAGCAATGTCGATATGTCGGGCGTTAAATTACCACCGAGAAGGTCCTGTAATCGATCAGCCGATTGGCTGCTGATACTTAAACCTTCGTTTACTAAACACCTCAAAATATTTCTGACGTTCTCTTCCCGTTTTTGCCGTCCAAGAACTGCCACGTCTACAACCATTTGTCCAACCACGTGCGGTTCATCGAATCGATCGGTTGCGTCGGTTTCCGAAGACGAAGCTTCTTCGGCACTTTCCGGTTTTGTCGTTTGCAACACATTATCGATTCGTCGTAGATTATCGTGTATTTGTCGCACGACTTTCACGTACGATTCGGCATCGCCCGTTTTCAAATAGGCCATTGTAAGGGGACGTTTTAGGAGATTTGGGGAATAATGTGCAGTGTATCGTGAGGCCACATTTGCCGCACTGGCTAAATCATTTTTAACCAAATAGTGATGCACCAAATTGGTGGCGGCCGAGGCCACAGAAACACCCACGTCTCGCAACGAGAGAATACACTGATCAGGGACGTCAAATTTCAAATTTGGGATCACATAGTCGCGTAACGTTTCGCCGCTGATGGTAAGATCAAAATCGGAGATCATTTTATGGAGCACATCGAAAATGCCCTCGTTCCCACGTTTTTGACCCTCGGCGATAATTAACGGCCAAAAGTAGTGCGGCCGAATTGGTAAATTTTGTTTTTTCATTTCGTTGAAGATTGGGATGGCGATTTCAACGTTGCCTTGTTTTAAACTTGCATCGGCCGCGATAAGAAGCGCGCGTGGATTCAAATTTTCCGTCTGTAAATAATTACAAATGGATATAATTTTTTCCACGGGCCGTTTGGCTTTCACCATTTGATTGATGAAGAATCCACCAGTGGACGGGGTATCCGCTGACGCGTCTGCTTTACCGCGCGGCATTGTTTTCAGTACTTCCAATGCAATGTCTTCGTGTCCTTTATTGATCAATTTCAGGATTAGATTGATACAGTCCTGATTGTAGCCCAAACTTTTTTTCATTTTCGCTAAAATTTCTGGCACGTGTTGCCCGTGTCCGTGGATAGTTAGTGCGTAAATAATATCCATTAGATCCTTGTCAAGGAGCGATATTTCCTTTTCTTCACAAGTTTTCATGATTTCTCGTATTGAGTCAATATCGCCTTTCTTAGCGAAGCCACACAGGAGGGTTGTATACGTATCAGCACTAGGTTCGAGTCCCGCTTGCTTCATAACATTTAATATACCTTTGGCCGATTCCATATCACTGAAAAAATTAATTTTAAACATTAACTAACGCAAATTTAATAGGAAACATCACTGTGATTTGTTTTGATTCATATAATCATTATCAAATAAATGAACGCTTTTACTACCGCCTTATCAATATGCAAAGTTTGAAATCGATTGGGTAAGTAGTTGAAAGTCTGTATGTGAGGTAAATAAACAAATTTTCCCGCACGAATCAAATGTTTCCCAAGGTAAAACGTAGCTTATGTCCTTCTTCATTCGCTCAGTTAAATCAATGAAAAGTTACAAGACTAAGCTGTTGAAGCGTGAAAGGCAGACAAACCCACTATCACAAATGTAGTATAATTTTCATTTGTGTGATAATGATTACATAGATCGAAACATGTCATAAAATTAATTAAATAAACATGACATTTTTTAGCAAAATAGATTGTTTTATTTATTTTAAGGGGGTATTCTAGTCTAGAAATTCAGAAAAATCGATTGTTTTTTTTAAAGTATTTTTAAAGTTTAGAGGAAGGGACATTGTACGAGGCAAGGATCGCCGATTAAAAAAATTTAAGTATATAACTGACTCAGGATCAGAGTTTTTCTCGAAAGTATGTTTTTTTTTGAAGCGGTTGACATGATATCTCAAGTTCTAGTGGACCGATTGCTTTAAAATTTTGTACAGAGCTTCTTAATATATTCAAAATTTGTTTGACGAGAAGTTTTCTGAATTTTTTTTTTTTTACTATATTTAAAAAATTCCCAAAACTGAAAAGACGATGGAAAAAAAAAAACTTTTTTTTTTAAACCGTTCCCGTCAATTGAAAATGACATCCTTACTCTTTAAGAATTCACTAAAATTTTGTGTTTCGGATCACCCAGGGAGTTGGAATCATGTCAACCAGGAGGCAGCTTTTTTCTGAGTTCCTAATTTGTCAGCCTGTACTTCTAGCGAATTTTCAAATCGAAAATTCAGCTATTATAGCCATTTCCATTATACGACTTCAGTCCGGGACTATGACAAAAATTTATATGTATCAGCACGATAACTCTCGAATGAAATGTTCTATTTTTATGAAATTTGGTGACAAGATTGAAAGTCCAAAAATCTTGGATGAGTTCTTCAGTCAGATATGTCCGATGCCCGGAACATAGTTTTTTGGGCATTATTCGGGAAAAAAATTAGTCTTTTGCCAAAATTTTCCCAAATCCAAAAATTTTTGTGACATTTTTTTACACCATTGGAAAGAGGATAAAAAACGTTATTGAACTTTTGTTCTATATAAGCTGGTTTCCGAGGAAAACTAATTTTTATAAACGGAAATTACTTTTTAAATGTTAATAAAAAAAAACTGATAAAAAAGCGACAGTAAAAATGTTTAAGGTTTCTTATTTATTACGCCCTAGAAAAACATCTAAAATTTGGCCATCTAGACTAGAATACCCCCTTAACCGATTACTTACTCTGCCTGGGAATGTCCCATAATCAACGAATTAAAAATACTCTCATTAACCGGAATTTCTTTCTCCCGCATATATTCCAATATCTTCGTTGCGCCTTCAATATCCCCGTTCTGACAGTATCGCGTGATTAAACGCTGATAAGTCACACGATTCGGTTCGATACCCGCCTTTTCCAACTCGGTTAAAAATTCAATCGGTGAAAATTCATACTCATTTTCCAAATACACCCGTAAGAGGGCATTATAGTGTGACACATCCATTGGTACATTCAATTTATTCAACGTTTGCCAAATTTCTTGAACCAATTGTGTCCGAATTTCCGGACGCTCCTCGGGCACCAAATTGCCACAACAACGTATTATTAACAACGACTGTGAACTGGAGGCGGAGCGTGAAGTACGGATTTCCTCCAACACATCTTCTAAATCGCGACGCGATATTCGCCCGGAACGTCGCGCGTCCTGATCCAGACGTCGTAAACTGCGCTCTAACGATTGATCATTCTGTTGCGTGTGTTGTGCGGTAATTTGTGATGCTAATGATCTAAAAAATTTTTGATTATAAAATTGCATAAGAAGACCGGTCGATCGCTAGGAAATTAGAGGTTACGGGGGGTGCAATTTTTACCTGGTTAATATATTACATAAACATTGCCCATTCTGTATTGTGGTATTATCAAATTCTCGCACTTGAAATGGATTTATGGTAATATTTCGTGTGAAACCGACGATATATCGAACAAATTTTGATGATCTTAATATTGAGGCCATTTTCAAAAATTTATAAATTATTCAAGCTTAAATTACACCACAAATATAAATTTAAATACTGACGGTATTATTAAAATTATGAAAATTCAGAAACGGTCCGTGAATATTTTTATTTTTTTCTCAAAATTCTGGTATAAAACCACATTTAGAACTTAGGTTATAGATTTAGATTCGTTCAAATCACGTTAGTTATAGATGTTACATCATAAAATTGATCTACCGAAACTACAGTGTGTTCCAGATGTGGCTGAATCATTAAAAAAAAAATTGTAAAAATTGATGAAATATACGTTTCTAAAAGGAACTTTATTTTTCAATAACCGAAAAACTTTTTAATTTGGTTAACGATAGTTTTAATTTTAACCGAAGATATAAGAATAAGGTTATAGTCAGGGCTGGGAACTATTTAAAATGATTTCATTTTAAATGTGTATTTAAAATACAAAATGGCATTTTGCATTTTCTATTTTAAATAAGTTCGGTCAAATAATTTTCCATTTTGTATTTAAAATTAAAATTTGAATCCATTTTGCATTTAAAATGAAAATGCATGTAAGTACACTCAAATTTATGTGTATATATGTATGACATTTATGACTCATATTAATCATAGAACTCGAATTAAACGTAATCTAACAAATTGTGTTAAATGTAAGTCGATTCAATTGACTCAAACTTTTTATAATTCGAGTTTCAATGTCACTTGAGTTAAATTTGTTACTAGAGCTGCAATTCTCTCAAGTCAAATTTTTCTGACTCAAGTTGTGTGCTATTATCTTTAAGACACGTCGATAAGAAATATTTTGGTATTTCGAGTAGATGATTTTCATAATTTAGAAATCGCAGTTGTAGCGTAGTCAAGGTTTGAATATGTCAAGGTTGAATTAAATTTTATATTTTTGAGTAATGTTAGTAACAATATTTCAAGAGTTAAGCCGTAAGGTAATGACGGAGCTCTAATCAGGTTCCCTGACTCAAAACTTCTATAAGCTCGTGTTATATAGCCTATCAAGACAAAAATTAAATAATTAGCAAAAAAATTAATATTCTGTATTTAAAATTAAGACTTTACTAACTATAAAAGAAAAGAGCTACTTTTTAAGACCTTTATTAAGCTTCAAAAATTTTGTGTTATTACAATATCATTTGTATTATTATATTAAATGTATCCAATGCAATAAAACCAAATCTACTTCAACTTCTTTTTTGGTCGGAGATTATTTGTGTGTCCACACTTGGTCTTTCGGCAATTAGTCGCGCGTGGATGTAAACGAGCGTAACATTTGCGACAGATCATCTTGTCACAATTGTATTTTTGCGCCAGGAGGCGCAACGATGGTTCAATGATACCGCCACGTAATCGTAACACTAGATGGAGTGTGGACTCTTTTTGGATGTTGTAATCGGATAGTGTACGTCCATCCTCCAACTGTTTACCGGCGAAAATCAAACGCTGTTGATCCGGTGGGATGCCTTCTTTATCTTGAATCTTGGCTTTCACATTTTCGATCGTGTCCGATGGTTCCACTTCAAGTGTGATTGTTTTCCCGGTTAAGGTTTTCACGAAAATCTGCATTGTGGTTGATCTAAAATTGTCAGGAAAAAAATTTTTTAGCCTTAAGTCAAAATTTTTACAGATCTAACCTAAATTTGGTTGAGTAACATATTTTGGAAAAATAATTACTTTTTTTTTGTTGATTTTTAGAGATATACTTTTAAATTTTTATTTCTTTTAAAATTTTGATTATTTTTTTTTTGAATTTTAAATATACTTACTTTCCACAACGTGGTTACCGAAAATCAAAAAAACAAGAGACAGACGAATTGCAAAGATTACAAAAGTCTGCTATTTCCAAGGATATGTTAGTTGTTTCCGGTAACTTTCATTATCTAAAAGTCACTATACAACAAATTTAAAAGTAACTAGATTGAATAATAGCGCAAAAATTAAATTGATTCATTTTTATTTTAAATTATATTTTTAATTTAATTAATTATATTGTAACTATAATTATTAATATTTTATATCATATATTTTGATTATAAAATTTTAAAATATCACATTCAACAAGTACAGCTGATCCTTTTTTTATATGATGGATAGGGACCGTATAAAAAAAATCGCACAAAAAAATATTCTAAAATATCATAAATAGCTATAAAAAGTTTAGTTCGATCCAAATTGTAAAAAAAATTTTATGCGGTGGGTCGGGACTGCATAAAAAAAGTTTAATCGAAAATATGTACATAACTTAAAACGTTCAAAACCTCACAATTTCAGTAGAAGTTGCTTTTATAAAGAAGATAAAGCATTAATTTACACGTGGAAACATTTTATTTCATTTTTCTAATATTATGAAAATTCTGAAAAATACATTATTTTGTAAAAAAATTAAATGATGCAATAACTTTATGTTCTTATGCAATGTATTGATTAAATGCTTAAAAGCCGTTAAAAAGTATTTTTATCAAAGAAAGTTATTATAGTAAATGTTTAAGTTTCTTACTGTCTCTTGATTTTAATCCATATTATGCATTTTAATGGCCATTTTTTTAAAAACCGCATAAAAAAATCGCACAAAAAAGGTTTAGCTGTACCACATGGAATTTACATATCGAGTTTTAATTCTAAGATTTTTGTACAATAAATGAAATTGCTACATGTGCAAATAATCGAATTTGAATGAAATGTGGTACTCTCTCATGCGTTAGAAGCAACTTATATTAGGGATTTTACACAATAAAATGAAATAAGATGTAAGGGGTGTCGCCATCTAATGACGGTGAGTGAAGCTTTATGTAGGATTCTAGCTTAACTGCTCATAGGTTTGTATCATAGGTATTTTTGTACATCAAAGTTCATGAAAACATAACGGGTCAATTCGTATCGGTGTAAGCCAAAGCCGTTTGCTCTTTTTTTTAATCACTTTGCCCTTGTTTTGAAGTGCACTTGGCTTGCTTTTGATATACACTGATTTCTCGTTGTAAGCAACTTGAAATAGAATCATATATCTTACTCCTTTTAGATAATAAAATTCGCATATACATAAAAAGAGTTAGGTATATGATTCTATTTAAATTTTGATGTTGCTTACAACGAGAAACCAGTGTATTTGCATATTCCTATCTCACTTTCAATGTTCTGCGTTCTTTCGGGGCGTTCGGCGTTCGGTATACATCGTATACAGTATACGCTAATACTTGATCGTTCTCTCTAGAATATGGAAAGTGAGACAGGAATATGTAAATATATCAAAGGCAAGCCAAGTACACTTCAAAACAAGGGTAAAGTGATTAAAAATAAGAGCAAGCGGCTTTGGCTTACGCCGATACGAATTGGTCCATAACGTTTGTGGTGACTTTTTTTGTCACTGAGTTGATGTAAACGGAACACAATATCGAATCCTACATAAAGTTTCATTCAACGTCACTAGGTGGCGACACACCTTATTTCTTATTTCATTTTATTGTGTGAAAACCCTTAGTTGCCAGGAACTTTTTACTATATTAATATGTAGCTGCAAAAATACTTACCCTTAACACATTGACGATTGTAATTTTTACACGTTGATGGTCATAACCTATAATGACGAAATGTCCAACTGGTACACTATTTTGACAACTAATACACTTTACATATATGCAATTATTGATGCGGTACAACGTTGTATCACAATTACTCAGGTTTCATTTGACGCCGTAAGGCGTCCATAACCATCAACGTGTTAATAAGCGCACACTACTGTACTAAAGAGGTTTATTTGGAACTTTGAAAAAAAAGAGAATTTAATTATGAAAGAATTTATTCGAATATTTACAATATATTTACATAATGCACATAAGTATTAACAAAAATAGTAAAAATTATAGAAAACAAAAACAAGTGAATAGAAAATAGATAACATATTTGGCCAAAAAGAGATCATAGATACTAGCAGGGATTTTTTTAAATAAGTTTAAGACATGTTCATACTAAAATACTTCTCATACAGAACACTATCAGACGCTTTACACGTAATACCCCCGTACATTCCTTTCATAATATACTTTTCATAGATATTAATAGCTTCCGGCGTAATGACAGGCGGTCGCACTTGAAACGACGTATCCGGTGGCATTGGATTTTGTTGAAAAATTTTGATCGATTTCGAAATTTGTATATTGTTAATGCTAATTGTTCCATTCGCTTTTTGGCCCGCTAACACGTATCGTTTGTACAGTAAAACATCCGAACGTTTTGGGTGTTCCGGTTCCGTTCCGTACACTTGTCGCATCGGTGGGAACAACGATTCAAATGTGAATGTTGTTGACGTGCTATTTTTCGAACCGTTATTTTGAGACTCGAATTGGATACCGCAAATTTCTTCGTCAGTGGTGTCACTGCCTTCACTAGAACTGCAAAAATTATAAATTACTGATTTGATCATTTTTGCTTTACAGTAGTCTCTCGATATTTTTTCCGCGCAAGGGGTTGTAAAATTCTTAGAAAGTTAGCAGTAGAGCTAGGAATTTGTAGTTCGGCTTATAATTGTATACACACACGCACTTATGAAAAAAAAGAAAATACAGAAAATTTTGTACACAAAAATATTTACGCAGACGCATTTCCCAACAAATCTACGCACTTACGCAATAAGTATGGACTCATAGACAGTAGGGATGTTTTGTTGTTTCACATTTCCGTTTTCGTATATCATTTTTAGTGATGTACGTATTTTCTTTTTTGCAACCAACGAGTTGCTATATATTTGACATTGTTTGATTTGATTGGTTTTGATCCAAACTAAAAAGTTTTTAGTTTCTTTTGTTTATGAAAAAATTTTTTAAATTTTTTCATTTTTTATTTTTATTTTTATTGATTTTTATATTCTTGTCTTGATAGTGGTGTTTTGAGGCACCGAAACCGGTCGACATGTTGAAGATTGGTTAAAAAATTCTGTTTGGTTTTTTGCTGGTCTTAATATTGAGGTTTATCACCAAATAAAGTCAAATAATGAAATTACAAGTTTAAAATTTTTTGGCGAAAATAGAAGTAACAATTTATTTACTATATTTATTTTGTTAATTTACCTTGAGTCGGACGGTTGAGAACTTTGTCCGGTCAGTGACGGGTTTTTCATCGTACTCGATTTACTGGTTTCCTCGCGACGACGCCCAGGGCGCACGCGCGGTGTAAACGGGCTAAAGTCTAATGTGAATGTGGGCATAAAATCACGAACGGAATTGCTCATTTTGAAGGCGAACAGTTCGTTGAGCAGAGTTACTTCGTCCAATCGATGATAATCGATAAATGCATCGATCATTTCAGCATCTCGATTATGCACGCGTACAATTTCTGTACATGCCCGTGTCAGATCATTATACGCTTTCGGCAATGATTCGAGCACATGCGTTTGCCACCATTGAGTTTTTGGGATTCGAAAATCCGCTTCATATTTGACGGCTTGTCGATGATGTAAATAGTAGTCGGTCATATATTCCCAAATTGGGGGGCTATGTTCCTTTGGGACGAACAGTCCCAAAAATAGATTGATTGTGTTCTGTTTTTCGGCATCGGAGAAAGTGTTGCTGTAGTAGCGGCTCAATGTGTTCATAATATCGTTGCCCTGTGACGTCCACGGGGCCGTTTTTCGATAAGTCTTTATGCGATGCACCAATTGTGATCCTCCGTACTGTAGGGCCAACGTATCCCCGTGGTCTTCGTACAGACTTTCCAACATTCGGACACAGTCCGAGTCAAATTCCAATTTTGGAGTGCTTAGTATCCCTAATGCGCACAACTAAAAAAAATGGTTTAATTTATTCCAAACAAAATTGAATTGGTGATGTAGATAATCATTCGCGCCTCTGGTGGTGAAATTAGAAGCTTTACTCCTGTCGCAGCATTCTGCTATAACATAGCGAATTAATTTTTCTCGGAAAGCAGTTTACTTAGAATAATAGTTCAAAGATCTTTTTTGTATAATTTTTTCTGTTCTTTCTAATGGTGTAAAAAAAAGTTACAAAAACTTTTGAACTTGGGGAAATTTTGGCAAAAAAACGTATTGTTTTCACGAAAAATACTCAAAAGCCCATTTTCTGGTCATCGGACGTGTCTTGTTGAAGAACTCACCCAAGATTTTTTGACTACCAACATTTTCAACAAATTTCGTAGAAACAGAATGTTTCGTTCGAGAGTTATTACGCGGACACATAAATACATACGTATATATATACATATATAAATTTTAGTGAATGTAATTTTTGGCTTCTAGATGAGATCTCAAAACAAATTTCTGTTGTAGTCCCAGGTTGAAATCGCGTCATGACAGTGGCTGTAATAGCTGAATTTTCGATTCGAAAATTCGCGAAAAAGTACATACGTATACTTCACAAAATTGAATTGGTGATGTAGATTTTCATTCGCGCCCCTGGTGGTGAAATTAGAACTAGTATCAAGTAAATTATCCCCCTGTCGCAGCGTTCTATATAACATAGCGAATTTTCGTTTATAAAAATTAATTTTTCTCGGAAATCAATTTACCTAGAATAATAGTTCAAAGATCTTTTTTTATATAATTTTTTCTCTTCTTTGTAATGGTGTAAAAAAATGTTGCAAAAACACTTGAACTTGGGGACATTTTGGCAAAAAACGTATTTTTTTTTCATGAAAAATACCCAAAAACCTAGCTTCCGGGCATCGGGCGTGCCTGGTTAAAGAACTCATCCAAGATTTTTGGACTACCAACGTTTTCACCAAATTTCGTAAAAATTGGATGTTTCTTTTGAGAGTTATTGCGCGGACACATAAATAAATATATACATATACATATGTAAATTTTAGTGACTGTAATTTTTGGCTTCTAGATGAGACCTCAAAACAAATTTCTGTTGTAGTCTTGGGCTGAAGTCGTGTCATGACAGTGGCTATAATAGCTAAAATAAGTATATTTCTAATTGGCGATAAAAAATATTTAGTAACCCGCACATAATTTGTATAATATCTATGTCTATGGCCAGTTAAATGTGTTTTACTTGATAATTTCTAATTTTACCACCAGAGACGCTTGTGTCGCTCTCTGCGTCGCCAATAACTTTTTCCTTAAGATCAATTTTTACAATTTTTGCGTATAATTTGACAATAAACTACTTGAAATTTACCTGGAAACCTAATGAGTAAAACTGAATTGACGATGTAAATTGTTATTCACGCCTCTGGTGGTGAAATTAGAAGCTTTATCTAGTAAAATTAGCGCTTTGAAATTAAATAACCCGCACATAATTTGTATAATATCCATTTCTATTGCCAGTTAAATGTGTTTTACGTGATAGTTTCTAATTTTACCACCAGGAGGCGCTCATGTAATAGCGAATTTTAAACATTTTTACGTAAAATTTTGATCAAAATTTGACAACAAACCACTAGAAATTTACCTGAAAACCTAATACACATTTTCCAATCGCAAATTGTGCCGTATTCGTGCGATCCAGACAATCGACACAATTCGTTCGAATAATACCCATCTGACGCCGACCATAACTGGTGGGTTGATCCTCTGTGCGTCCAACTATAGTCTCCAATTTTTGATTATGATACGGCTGATGATTTGTAAATATTCCAGTTTTCGTCACAGCATCGTGTGCAATATTTGCCAATTTTCCCATCACATTGGCTTCACGCCCTTTATTTTTTCGCGCCATATCAAAACTGATGTATTGAATGTGATGTTTTGGCGGTAAAAATTGATTCAAATATTTTACGGCTGCGCTCATTTCCTCACTCAAAAAACTTTCATGTTTCTTTTTCTCCTTCTTCTTGACTAAATTCAAAATGATTACCGGGGACCCGTAACGTTTGAACAATTCATTAAAATGACGTCCGGCCGTTTCACAATATGGATCATTCAGATCGATACTGATTGTGGGTTTTGGAACCATTCTAGTGGTGTCTTGACTCCAATGACCCGGAATAGACCCACGCATTTGAACGAATGAACTGAAACGTCCCTGTTGAAATGAGGACACGCCAGAATCGTGAACCATCTGTTCCGTTTCCACTTCATTTGCCACATCGCCGTCAAAATTTGCACCACGTTTTAAAAATCGAGTTCCCGCGTATCTGTTGGATCGACGTGCGATCAATGTGATATATATCGATCGTCCGTACACGGAAACGTTCGATTGATCGATAAATCCGTGAATAATGTAAATGATCCAGTCTGGATGTAAATGTGATTCAACCGGCGATAGAAGGTACGTGTTCCAAACGAATTTTCGATGTGGATTATGTCGAATACCGTAAATTTGTTGGGTGTCATTTGGATTTGGATTTGCTTGATTTTCCGGATAGAGCCAATCTAAATTTTGATATTCATCGGTATTGTGAACATGATCACAATCTGTGTTTGGAGGAGATTCGTTGGTTTTGGCGATGCGATTTGAACGGACGTAATGTGGTGGGGTCATATTGTGTTGTAGCGTGTGAGTTAAATCGTAACTATAGCTAAAATATCCAAAAATAATATTAGAACTAAGGAACTATCGAAAAAAAACCAAATTTTTGTGATCATATTTTTTTTTTTGGGGGGGGGGGGGATTTTACGATTTGTACGGCGCCAAGAATTGATGACAATTCCTAGTAGAACGCGACAAAATAAAACGAATACCCATGTCACAGCATTCTGCATAACATAACGAATTTCCGTTTACAAAAACTAATTTTTCTCGGAAACTAGTTGACATAGAATAATACTTTAAAGATCTTTTTTATGTGACTTCTCCTCTTTCCAATGGTGTAAAAAGATTTCGGAAAACTTTTTGAATAAGTGGAAATTTTGTTAAAAAATTAATTTTTTCCAGAAGAAAAACCATGTTCCGGGTATCGGACGTATCTGGCTAAAGAACTTATAAAGAACTTATCCAACGGTATATAAGTATATATATATATATATATATATATATATATATATATATATATATATTAGTGAATATTATTTTCGGGTTCTAGGGACCTCAAAACATATTTCTACCATAGTCCCGAGCTAAAATCGTGTCATGATAGCGGGCGTAATAGCGAGTCTCCATTCTGGAAATTCGCTAAAAATAAGAAAACAATTTTTTGATATCTCGCTTCGTCAAAAAACTAATTTTTTTTTGACTCGAGTACCAAAAATAGGAATGCTCAGAATCACTTGAAATTTTTACCAGACACTCAACAATAATAGTTACGATTAGTTAATTTTGACAATATACTTCAACTTTGGTATAAAAAGTAGATGGTGAGGTTAGCTACGGCTAGTGTAGTTTTGACAATATACTTCGACTTTGATATATACATTCAAATGACAATATATCCGAATTTAACGACAAGTTTAACGTTCAATATCTGAAATACCCCTGTCGCAGCATCCTGCATAACATAGCGAATTTCCATTTACAAAAATTAGTTTTCCTCGGAAACTAGTTGACACAAAATAATAGTTTAAAGACCTTTTTTGTGTGTTTTTTTTTCAATGGTGCAAACAAAATTTTCGAATAAGGCGAAATTTTGGCCAAAACTAACTTTTTTCACGAAAATTGCCAAAAAAACCATGTTCCGGGCATCGGACGTGCCTGGTTAACGAACATATCTAACGGTTTAGGACTTCCAATATTTTCACCAAATTTCGTAAAAATAGGACATCTCGTTCGAGAGTTATCGCGCGTAAACACATAGCTATGTATATTTATATATAAATTTTAGTGAATATTATTTTCGGTTTCTAGGGACCTCAAAACAAATTTTTGCCATAGTCCCGGGCTCAAGTCGCATCATGACCGTGGCTGTAATAGCTGAATTTCATTCTGGAAATTCGCTAAAACGAAGCGAGATATCGAAAAAATTTATTCTTGTTTTTTGTTTTATTTTGTCGTGTTCTACAAGGAACTCGACAAAATCTTGGCGCCATACGAATCATAGTCTTTCCATTTTTTGCAAAATAATAAACTTAAAAGATGTTAGAAAAATCAGTTATTTAATTTTTAACAACAAATCAATTTTCTATGAAAAATGGACCCCCCCTCCTTTTGTAATTACCTGTAATAAAAATTACTAGATAAATCGATATTTTGAAACATTTTCACATAACGAGGCTCATCTTGATGAACCACTCGCACCGATTCGTTCGGAATATAAATCATGCACGTATCTTCAATTTTATAGATTGTATGTAGTCCGACCGCAGCCACTCGACGCCTCTTAGTCACCAAAATAATATAGTAACCTTCCAAAAATCGTATGAAACCGATAATTCCGAATGCTGAAATTATTTTCGAACCGCCCGTATTTATACTGTTGACCCGTTGACCAGATCTTGAACGATTTTCCATTTCAATCCGATTGACGATACTGTGAATCTCATCTTGCGTATAGTCGATTTTATCATCAATTACAATCAGATCTTTCGGTTCATTGCGATCGATTTTTAGCACGCGAAATTTTTTCTGCGTGTTTATAGATCCAATTAGATAATAAAACTTGAAAAAAAAAAAATAAAAATATTAAACCGAGTAAATAATATTTAAAAAATGTATTTTTGTCAATTCTTACATTTTTTGTTTCGTACATCGCTATTTTTTGTATATTACTAATAATTGGTTGAAAAATTATATTAGATTCCGGCATTTTATTCGAAAAAACAATTTTCCTTTCCAAAAACTGTTGTTATTTTTGGTTAAATTTAACTGTCAGAATTTTGACAGCTGTCAAAGCTTTAATAGTAGCACCACCTATTGGTAAAATTTTAATATAATAGCGGAAAATTTAAAATCTGTTTTGCTTCCGAGACTACTATAGAAGCGGAAGCATTATGATCACTTTTGAAAAATAAAAAATTGTTTCCCTCTAAAATAAAATTTTTTACACACATTTCGGTTTGGTATCTTTCCGCCTGTGTGTCGCCAGTTTGCACCAAGTGGCATAACTTCTGAACTATTCGATTGTTTTTAATGAATTTTTCAGAAATTATGCAGTTTGTTTCCTAGATGGTCCCCTATGAATTTAATCGAAATCGGAGTAACGGTAGCTACGCCGCTACCATGTCATTCCATTAATATACTAAATTGCACCAAGTGGCATAACTTCTGAACTATTCAATTTTCTTTTTATGAATTTTTCACAAAATTATGCGGTCTGATTCCTAGATGATGCCCTACAAATTTCATTGCATTCGGAGTAATAGTATCCACCGTATCCACGGCGCTACCATTAAATCCTATTAAATGTCAATATCTTATTTACTGCTAGTCCCACTTCAACCAATTTTTTTAAAAGTATTTTGGGGGTTAGTTTCTAAAATATTTTCGCTATTATTTTATAATTTAGCCTTTAAGTATTTTGAGTCACAGCAATTTTTTACGAACTTTAAGGCGAAAATATAATTTCACGGTATATATATTTAGTCGAATACTGTTTTAAAGTCTTTTTTCTTTGTTGGCTTTCGAATGGAATATTCTAGAATTTTTGTCAAATTTCCCTGTCCGGGTGCTTTTCTAATAATCAATCCGAAAGTGAAATCGGTAAGTATTTAGATATATTTGCTGAATACGAATTAAAGTGTATAGGTACAGTCCGCGTACTTTCACAGTAAACTTCCCCAGGGCCGCCAACAAAGTTTTTTTTCTTTTATTACTTAAAAAATTTTTTTTTGTGTAAATAAAATTGCAGGTTTAAATATTTTAAAATTTTTATTTAAATATGTAATTGCGTTTACATTTAATGTACAGAATGCGATTAACAAATACTACAAATTAATTTTTTTTCTAATTAATTTATTGTGGTTTCTTGGGGAACCCTAAATCGTAAATTAATTTAACTGTCATTGCAACACCAACCACACAAAGTCCCATAGTGATACCGTACAACGCCCTGTCCATTGGACCACCTTTTAAAAATACTGGTAATCCATCTTTTCGCTGGAATCGTTCCATCTTTTGCCGTAATCGTTCTGGAACTGTTCCCGCTGCACTAGCTGATGACATCTGACGCGGTTCTGCAACCTTAGATAATTTTGCGTTAGCGTAAATCACATTTGGTGGCTCGTTTTTACTTAATGGTAACGGGGTCTGTAAAAATAATATCAAATTATGTGAATTAAATTTTATGACACAATTTCTGGAGCCACCTCTGGCGATTATCTAATCATTGTGCACAGAAAACTAATTTTAACAAAACAAATACATTTTGAAAAATAAACCAAAATTGAGAAAACAATTAATAATTTTAACTAAAAACTGATGTAGGAATTAAAATTAAAACAGATAAGACGAGATTTTAATCTTCCGATAAAATTAACCTAAATTTAGCAAAGTACGAAAAAACGATAAAAATATCTTACAATTGGATACATTGCATGTGGATTATTTGTTCCAATTAATCGTCCAGTGAGGTTACTGAATTGGTAATGCATTTTCGGGCGCAACTATTATGTAAATAGTCGGAAAATATGGCTGATTTTTCGCCTTTTACACTTCTTAACTGATCAGAAAATCACTAGAAAAATTCTACGAACTACGAAAAAATTCTTATTACGCATGCACCACGTTAAAGTATTTTTGTAATCTTCCAATAGATATCGCAAGTGCTTCGTTGGATCGGTGCTGCCACTGTGTTGAAATAAATGTACTAAATTTTTGTAGTACGAAACATAAAAACAAATAAATTCAACAATCAATTGTTTTATTTAAAAAGTTTGTTTCTTTTAATCAAGGAAATATTTCTTATTTCAGAAATAAATAAATTCTAAGAATAAGAATAATAATCTCAAAATTTACATACCTTCAAATCTATTCAGAATTTTATAAATTTAATTTAACAAATATTCAGTAGGTATACAAAAAAAAGTTTACCTTTTGATTTATTTTTGAAAATTGGACAACGAAATTATATATTTTCAAAATCCGATTTAGAACAATTAGGTGTTAAAATTACATGAATAAGTAAATAATCGGTATTAATTACCAATACAAATGCAGTGATTGTTAAGAAATTTTTTCTATTGTAAATATATCGATTTGTTTCGTTACTATCGTAAACGAACTTACGGAATTACAGACTTTATTTCATTTAGTGTTAGCATTGAAATTTCCTTATTCTTTCATGAATAATTAAACAAAAATTTTATTAGTGCAATAATTAAAAAAAAAATAGTTTTCGCAAATACTATTTTTTGGTAATGTTTCTTAATTATGGCTGAAGAACAGCCACCGCAGCCACCACAGCCACCAGTATCACCCGGAATTAGTGAAGAGGATTGGAAAATATTTGAGACGTTGGTGATAAGTTCAAAACCAGAGGTATTTTGATCTAAAAAATAGTTTTAATTATGCTTTAATGTAGAGTTCACGCATTTTAAAATTAAATACACTTGAATTTTCGTTTTTTTAAATGAAATTGTTTATTATTTTTGCTTTAAATAACATTTTTTCATAAATACGCTTCTGAATTTTGAATAATTCATGTTTAATTGAAGTAAAGACATAATGATCTTGCGTTCATGGGCCCAGTAAAATTTTGCACATTCGCGTTTTTTAATTTTAATAATTAAAACGTGAAAAATATGACGTGTTTCACGATTTTTAGGCCAGGCAATACTTTGAAAACAGTTTGAAGGATGAAATTTTTTGGATTTTAATGATCCATAATACATACCTAGTGCATATTTATTCCTGACTAGCGATTTTTCATCAAGTTTTCAGAGCTCTAAGCCCGTCTCGAGATATTATTTGGTTAAAATACAGTGACACGCTTCGAATACAAAATGAAGGAAAGAAAAAATTGTCCCCGATCTATTCCCCTTAAATTTTGTCGCCCTGGGCCCGGGTGCACAATAAATTAGCCTAAATTTGGCTCTGATAATGATCCATAGAATCATATCAATCCATTGTATCATATATATTATAGAATCTATTATGGGGCTAATATACGCGTTTTCGAAAAGATATTTAGAAAGATATTTCTGAAAAAGATTTTGGGAGCGTTTCGATTATTTTTGCATGTTGTATTTTCCAGAAATGTGAGTAATTATCGCATAATACATTACAAAATGCTGTTTTTGTTTCTGAATCTATGTAAAAAGGCATAAAGCTTTTTTTATGTAATTAAAAATGGATTTGCCTTAAGGGGAGAATTCGCCAAAAAAACATCAAAAATCGACCTTTTTTATTATTATTTTTATTTATACCAAATAAATATTTTTTAAAAAACTAAATATACAACATTGTTTCTGCATGTCTTCAGATTACAAAAAAAATTTAAAAAAAAATTCAAAAATGAGCTGAGTTTGAAGTCGACACTGCGAGATTTTTCCACCTTGATGGCTCTCGCGTTTTGAAATCCCCAGTGAACTAAAGTAAAAAATCAAGAATTTTCTGAAAATATACATATACAGAGTTATGGCCCTAGCTAGAATCTAAGCAAAAAAAAAAAAAAAAACTTGAAAAAACCAGCGAAAAATCGCAATTTGAAAATAAATTTTCAAAAATCAGCGCTTTTTCTCGACTATAAACAGCCGCCATTTTGAAAATATATTACGAAATCAAAAGATCCTAGTTTCTGCCAAAATGACGGCATCGAGGAATAATACGCACTTTAATTTATGTTGATATCTCAAATACTTTTTGAGATACATGAGGAACCATGTTAAAGAACATACTATCGAGAAAATAGCATTTAAAGTGTTTTTTTTTCTTTTTTTTTTTTTAAATTGAATTTTAAATTGAATTATAGTAAAGTGTGTGCACTAAAAAAAATGCCCATAACTTTTTGATTTTTTAAAATTAAAATTTTGGAGGATACTTCTAACACCTTAAGGAACATAATTATGAAGGAAAAAAATCGATTTCTTTTTTCTTTTTTTTTTTTAGCGAATCTCCCCTTAATAGGTATTATTTCTTTTAATATTCTAAATTTTCCCGAAAAATGAACAAAAAAAATATTTAATTTTTAAAAATGTTTTTTTAATTATTTAAATTTTTTTCATTTGAATTGAAATAATAATAATTTATTAATAATTGATAAAATTTCCAAACAACGCATTTGAAATAAACATTTTATAAAATTATTAAATCTATAAATACAGAAAACAATCCCCAAAAGGAAAGGGGAAACCGAACTATTCTTGGAAATTTTTATAAATAAAACTAACAAAAGAAGTTAAATTTGATAACAATAATAATATTATTTGATTGATTGTTACATATATATCGGTACAATAAAACATTTTTTTGGTTCCAACCTTAATCACGCCTACAGTAGGGTCCAAAAATATTATAACATAAATAAATGTTTTTCTACATTATTTTTATCATAATTAATGTGTCATAATTGTGTGGCATGTATGGTACAAAATATTTTAGATCCGTTCAGTTCAACATTTAAACTGACATGACGTGAGAAAAATTTCTATTTGGTATTCGTCCGAATAGTCTTTTAGTATTCGGTATTTGGCCGAATACCGAACATTTGTTTCAAACTTTTTCAGTTCGATTATATAACCAACCGAAATTATGAAAATCAAGAAAAATATTTATCTGTAGGTTTTAATTTTCGTCATACAATTTAAATAATAGTATATTATTCAACGAGCTAGTAATGATAGCTATTACTTACGAAGATGAAATTGCGACTCGAGGAGTAATAGCCATTGCAAACGAGTAGAATACTATATTTTTTCTACGACTTTTTTCCTTTTTGATTTAAATAAAATTGAATTTTAATTCAAAAGAATAAAATTTTTAATCTGTCTCTAATATCATTAAATGTTCTATGGAAATCTATGGAAACGATCGAAACGAATAATAAATTGCTTTGTTTATTTATACGTTACTACGCAACATATATAAATTTAAAACTTGATAGATTTATTTTTTATAAAATATAAATGCCAGCCTATTGAATAATGTTCAATACGGTGATTTTATTGGTCGAAAGGTATTGAGTAATGATCGTTCCTCGACACTTTTGAACAATGCCTATCTTTCTCTACAATTAACGGATATGTAATGAGTGTGTTCTTCAAGAGGAGTAGAAAAAGTAAATTATATTTAAGAGAAAATAAAATATTTCTTCAGAGAATTTCCGAATCGAAAATTGAGAAATGACAATTACTAAAATTTATGTACTCTCGAGCAAAACATTCTTTTTTTTATGAAATTTTTAAAAACATTGGAGGTCCAAAAATCTTGGATGAGTTCTTCAGCTAGACACATCCAATACCTGGAACATGTTTTTTTGGGCATTTTTCCTGAAAAATATTAGTTTTTTGCCAAAATTTACCGAAATTAAAAAGTGTTTGCGATATTTTTTTACACCATTGGAAAGAGCAGAAAAAAATCACATAAAAAAGTCTTTGAACCATTATTCTATGTCAATTGGTTTCCAAGAAAAACTAATTTTTATAAACGGAAATTTGCCATGTTATCAGGATGCTGCGACAGGGGTATCAAATTTATTTCTTAATCAGCAAAAATATGCATTTTTTAAAAAGGTACAAACGAACAAAGCATAGGTATGTAAAAGAAAATATTTTCAAAAAATAAGAAATTAAAAGCAGACGGTTCAAAATTTAAAATAAAGCTTAGGAAAATAAAAATCAGATGGCAGCATACAATAATATTTTCTGATATTTTCATTTAAAAATGAATGTACCATATTTGAAACAAAAATTTTCAACGGATATAAAAATATATTAAACGGCTGGGATCAAAAAGGTTAATTTTTTTTCTAAGTATGTTTTAGTGTTATAATTTTGACGGACATTGCTGTACAAAATTTTCGTCTCCCAATTCATCCCTATGCATGAATGTCATGGATACGGTACCATGTAATTCTGTCTCTGTTCATTGATCTGGTATCACGATATGGTTCTTTAAAAATATCTTAATATTTTCCGTTAAACATTTTTCCGTACGAAAATATGTATGATATGTATTATGTTGAATGCGATACTTTATAGGGCGGTTGAGACTTGGGACGCAGTAACGGTATAATACCCTATGTACATACATCTCATGGTGTGGCGTGTGGTGTTTTACCCAATTGCGCCCGCGGCTCGACTGCGTGAATAACACCGGTAATTATAGAAATCGTGATTAATTTTATTAGAATTACAATAGATTGTTTTTGTAACTTACTAATTTGTTAGTACGTAATAAATATGTAGTCTTAATTAATAATATTTTATTGGTTTCTTGCAATAAAAATATTTTTTATGACTTTGTTTTTTAATGGATTTGATAATAAAAACTTTTAATTTTTGTAATCACGTTGATGGAATTTAAAACTTGTATCGAATTTTATTAAAAATGAAAATGAATGCTGGTCAAAATCTACAGACAAAAAAGTACGAATATGACAGTCTAAAAGGATTGGGATTTTGTTGAAATATGACTCTGAGTCCCTGATTCGATAGAATCAGGGCCGAATTAACCTACCTTGGGGTCCTTGACATTTTCTTCTTACCAGGCTTCAGGGTTTTCACAATTTTTACATTTTGTCCCTCCTGAATTTCATTAGCGGCCAAAAAATAGACGTACCTGTTAGATCTCGCCATGTGAGTCCTCAAATATTTGTCTCATTTGTTGGCCCTAGACATTTGTTTCATTTGTTTATGCTAGTGATTCTCAAAGTGGGCGTCACTAAAAGTTTTTGGGGGTCGCAGAAACAATTAATTACAGATTACATACCAATTTTCTATACATTTCCTATCTATTTCTACATATTCTGGGGGTCTTTTGAATTTTTTAAATGCAAAGGTCTATATGATAATTCGGCCCTGGATAGAAGTTATTTCTTTAATGATCCTACATGTTAAATTTTGGTATTAATGTATTATAAAATTCTTTAAAATTTTTAGTAGCTTTTATTTCCAGTATTTTTTCTTTTATAATAACGGATTCAATTAACGCGATTTTTTCACGATTTGCGCGGCGTTTTTCTTTACATTATTCATCGTTTTCATATCCTTTTACATATTTACTTGGTTATACGACTCAAAAGGTGGTTTCAATAGGCTAGAAATATTATGTTGAAACACTTAGTTTCGCCCACTTAACATTTGGGGGCACATGGTGGGGCTAAATATTAAGAAAATTTAAGTTCAGAAAACAAAAAAAAACACGCATTTTTCGTGGAAACATCACAAATTTCATTATGAAAAGTTGTTGAGGACCAATTCCTATACAAGATATTGCGTTTATACATGTTTGAGGATTTAGTACCTCAAAAAAAATATTTATCAAAAATTTAACATTTAGCCCCAGTGTCTCCTCTATACAGTACTTATTCCCCTTATTCCCAAATGGAAACCCCCCTCTCTCCCTGACTCTTTATGTTCTTACGTATAAGAGTGAGAGAGAAAAAGGGTTTTCCGGGTTTTCCATTTGGGAATAATTACTGTATTCATATTTCTGCTTACCTAATTTAAAACTTGAGGGAATATAAGGAATATAACTTGACTTAACAAGTTTTCAGAACCTAAAAAAGTTCTAAAAACTTTTCAAAAATTTAATCTATTTTGCTAATTTCGTGGCTGAAATGTGTAATTTGAATTCTAAATTGAACGACGAAATACGAAATATATATTTTTTCAAAAAACTGTACAATATTTTACAAAATTTTAATGTAATTATAATACTTCACTTAAATCTAGGTACCTACAACTAGTGCTTAACCCTAACCTAACATGTACAATCTAAGTAATACAATACATGAAAATACTTATACTTAATTATTAATGACTCTATACAAAGGAAAATTTTCAAAAAACCTTTAAACATGAATAATTGAACGACCCATAGTTATCTAATACCTACATATTGATTCATAATACCACACGCGAGAGTTACTAAAGTTAATGTATGAAATCGTAAACGGAAATTATTTAATTAAGTTTTGTTTTAACTAAAATTTGCATTCTTCTTAATGTAATTACATTTCTATTTTCCTTAGTTGTAAAAAGTGAGTAATTTTTCAAGAAAAAAAAAACAATTAATCTTCTGAAACAATATTAGGTTCTCTTCATCCGATAGACGTTGTATGTATTTACAGCTCAACCATTTTATCTTTGCTGGTGAAGGACCTATGCATAATGGACAATTATGGACTTAATTATTATACTGAACAATTTCCACACATGCCACACATGCAAAACAATAACTGCGAAAGCTTACAATGTGCTTCAAATTTCATTATTTTATCATTGATTCACGGTTTTTAAAACATTAAAAAAAATTTGTAAACTGATGACGTCATTAAATTGAAAAATTTGTTTTTTCTCAAATTAAGGTGGTTGGTCGAAGTTAAGGTTCAAAAAATTTTAATGAAACTTCTCTAGATATTTATTTAATTCAATAACAATAATACGAGCCTTTACCGGAAAAAAAATTTAGCACCTCAATTTTGAAAAAACGATTTCAAAGTTTTGTAATTTTAACACGGGCTTTTATGGACAACTCTATTTTTTTTTTTTAATTAATAAAAATTAATTACCACGCCGTTTTTGAAATATAATTTATAAACATCATTTTATAACGTTTTTACAACACTTTTTTAACAATGTTTTTATATTGCTAGAACATAATCGCGCGGAAATTCAAAAAAACAAGTGGTACACAAATATCATTATTGAAGAATATTAATACATTAATTTTTGATAAAAGAAAATTCTCCAAGTATTAGTATCTTTTTTTTTTTAATTTGAAAAAACCCTTGCAAAATTTTATGTATGTTACTTCGACCAATCATCAAAAAAAGTTTTTTTTTTTTAAATACATTTTCTTTTTTTAAAAGGTAAGAAATGGTTAAAAGTACTTTTAAAGAAGTGGTCTAAACCCTGAGAGGGTTCCTTATTAACTGCTAAAGAAATTGGACAATTTATTATAACAATTACTCCATGATTTTAAAGTTGTGGGGTAATTGTGAACGTCGTTCACAAATGCCCCCATTCGATCAAAAATTTCAGTAGTGTTCTTTTCAGAGTTGAAAATGTTGATGAAGATGCTGGTGACAATATTGTACAAGTTTCCGTTGTACAAACAATACAAAAAAAAATGTGTAAAGAGCGATGTTTTGTGTATCAATCTAAGAAATCATTGCTGTGCGCCCTTATCCAATAACAACTTAGAAAAACAGAAAAATTACTTGTTTTCAATGTCTCTGTGAGTGTCCAAGGGCAGTAGGATTAATACAAAACCATTTTTTTTTTTATTTACAGTATTAGACCTAATAGATTGTTGTTTTTTATTCACGTTAACTAAATGTATTCTCTTGAAAAAGTGTCATTTTCCTAATTTTTGTGTGAAAATCATGTAATTTTTTGATTTTTTATTTGATAAAATGACAAAATATCATTTTTAGTTTGTAGTAAATTTGTTCCTACAATCTCTGTTATATTTATTTAACCTTGATTTTTGGTATAAATTTGAGGTATGCGTAACTTGCATTAAACAAAGAGAAATTGTGACCGCTAAAGTATGAAGAAAAATTTGAAAGTGAGGTAAATGTGAAGAATTCAAGTTGGGCTTTACTCTGACGTACCTCACTTCTCTTGTAATCCATTTTAAATAATTTTTCTGATAGCATTCACTTTTACCCCAAGATTCATAAGATTTGCAAAACCGCACCGGGGAAATGTGAATGGCTTACAAAAATTTTTGTTTTTTATACGAATTTGCGCAAAATTTGTATGGTGCATCCTGAATAATATAGAATTAAAAATAAATGAACCATAATGTGATATATAAAATACAAAATACTTAAAACAACGCTTTTATCTCAAGTCATGAAAATCCATTCACAATTACCCCGGTCAACCCTATATTAAATTTTTATCAAATTCCTTTGACACGTTTTCATTTTATTTAAAAACATCGTGTGAATATGTCAAGTTCCCATAAGAGCCCGTGTTAAAATTACGAAACTTTAAAACCGTTTCTCTCAAAACTGAGGCGGTCAATTTTTTTTTTTGGTATAGGCTCGTATTATCGGTATTGAAAATCCTTTTAAGAATTATTTTTTGGACTAACTACTTTAACTTCGTTCAAAATGGGAAAAATTTAAACATTTATCGTTTAATTAATCATCGAATTACTTTCTTGCGATAAAAATATTCATGCAAAAGTTCAACTCAGAGTTGGTTCACAACATTTCTAATTTAACCGCAACAAAAGCAACAAAAGTTAGAGTAAATATGGTTTCTGTAGGGAGAATATGCAACATTGCATGCTATTTATTGTTTTTTTTTTCGACTTATCTTCAACGACCTAGTTAAATAATTAATAAAATTTCCAAGCAAGCAGATGTGGTTTCTTAACGACGGTTTAAATACATAACCAATTTGCTACCAGTATTCGAAGACTGGTACTAGAAGGTTATAGGTTACAATGCATTGCATGCGATATTAATTTGCTGATGTTATATATATTTATTGAATACGATACGATCCTAACAATCTACAATTTGTTTGTTTTTCATTCCTATTTGCTCGAGTTGTATGATCTTGTGCTCTTTTTCAAGTATCTACTTTAATTTTGAATGCATTACAACAACTCCGAATACGAAACGAATATATAGATATGAATAATATATGAAATAATTTGCGCGCGTGATTTAAATTTAAATATTTATATAATTTATTGTTAATATTTTGAACGTTTTTCTCGGAGAATTTGATTTTATTCGATTGTAAAGTGTATTTTCTTAATGTATATTTGAATTTGGATTTTGTAAATATTAAAATAAAATTGTTTGTTTTCAAAATGTGTAAGTCAAAGATATTTATATAGAAAATTTTGTAAGAGTTCAAAAATTTGGATGAAATTCTTGAAATTTCGGTTTGAAGTAGTCCGGATTTTCGAATTTTTACTGTACTTAACACGTAATTGTTTAGTTTGCAATTGTTATAATAAGTTTTGCACAAGGTTGGATTAAAACTTTTTTTCTGTAGAGGTAAATTTTTCAAGTTTTTTCGTCAGAATGTTTAAATCTAAATTAAAATTTGTTTCGAGTCTCGAGTTAGTTCATCGTTTGTAATTTTGTCAAAAATAAAAAGAACGCTATACAAACCGCTTTGAAAATGGAACGTTTAAAATTATTCGCCGTACTTAATGACGTCTCATCGCTAAATTTTCTTTTTTTTTTTTATAAATTAAAAATTATAAAAAAAGTGACTTCCTATGAATTTTCTCGTTGAATTTTAATAAATTGTAGATTCAATTTTCATTCACTTTACTACCGAAATATTGAAATTCAAGATGGAAATGTGGTCTATACCTATTTTAAAAATTGATTTTCTGGAATTTCTATGAAATGAACGTAAAATATATTCGAAAATTTATGAGCCTCCATCAAAATACTTCAAAAGTCGAAAAATCGTAATTTTGAAAAATCTTTTTGTCTAGAACCAATTTTTCAGTATGTATTCTTCTAAGGAAACACAGAATTAAGGGGAGATTCGCCAAAAAAAACACCAAAAATCTACCATTTTAATTATATATTTTTTTTTTTTTTTTATATAAATAAATATTTTATTAAAAATTGTTTCTACATATCTTGAGATTACAAAAAAAATTTCTCGCGTTCTGAAATCCCCAGTGAACCAAAATTAAAAAATCAAGAATTTTCTGAAAATATACATATACAATTAGGGCACTAAGAAAAAAAAATAAAAACCAGCGAAAAATCGCATTTTGCAAATAAATTTTCAAAAATCACTGCATTTTCTCGACTATAAACAGCCGCTATTTTGAAAATATATTACGGGACCAAAAGATTCTGGTTCCTGCCAAAATGACGGTATCGAGGAATAATATGCACTTTGATTTATGCCGATATCTGAAATACTTTTTGAGATACACGAGGAACCATGTCGAAAAACGTACTTTCGAGAAAATAGCATTTATTTTTTTATTTTTATTTTATTTCTTTAATTGAATTATAGCAAAGTGCGTGCACTAAAATGCCCATAACTTATTGATTTTTCATTTTTTGAAGAAAAAAAATCGATTTCTTTTTTTTTAGCGATCGATTTCTTATGATTAGATTTTCAACGATCATGATTTTGTTAAGATTTTCTTGAACTATTTTTTTGGTGATAAGAGTGGGGTAGACAGCAATTTTTAAGCGTTCTTCCCGGAAAATGTTTTTTACAATCCCGGGACTAAAGTACGTTCTTTAGTCCCTCATAATAGGGATTCAAAATTTAATTTAAAATAGTGTTGCTAGATAATGAACTATACTTATTTAAAATAATAAATAAATTCAAAAACTTGTAGATAAACAATTATACTGTATTGTCTAATTTGTCCACAGTATACTTGATGTTATATTATTCTACACAATTTAAATGACAATTAAACAATTTTTTTCTCTATTTTTATAATTCTAAATTATCCGGAATTGCAAAAAATAGGATATACCTACGCCAAGGGACTAAAGTGTTTTTTTTTTTTTATCCCTTGTATGAATTGTTGTCCTCGGGCCTTTACAGGACCTCTGTCAACAGGCTTAACAAGCATAATTAAGCCATCATATTCGTCAAGAAGTGATTCCCCAAACGTTTCGTTTTGTCAATTTTGAAACGGCACCACACTAAAAGTTATTATTTATTACAAACAAATAAGGGCGCAATATTATATTGATTATAAATACGATATGTTTACAAATTGCCGACATTGCTATTTATAAAAATATATATTATATTTAGATATTTGTGTATAGTACCTATACAAATATACGTAATATACTATAATATATATTTTAAATTTAAATATTTATATGCAAAATATATATTCCAAGCTTAATATGCATTGAACACGCATCGTTGGCTTCAAAGCTATTAGATTTACCATGCTATCTCGATATAATATGTGTGTAGTTAGCTCGGTAAAGCGGGTTCTACACGATGCTACGAACGTTCCTTCCAACATTCGATCGAACGTTTGAGGCAATTAAGTTCGATAGTTGGTGCGACGAATGTATCTGCTACACGGTGAGTCGAATGTTTGATCCAATACGAATGATGATGTGTTGGTACTCAGTGGATAACGCTGTTATCTGTCTGATGTTATCTCTAATGTTATACACTGATGTTGTCTCTCTTCACATGAACGAGTCGTGCGCAACCAACGAACGCAACCAACACTGACCTTCAAACGTTCGAAGCATCCCTTTGACTCGGTGCAAGAATACCGACATCGAACGGGACACGACCAAATGCGAATGTTTGACGCTCGACATTGGACACTCGTAGGTTCGAACAACGGCTACACGATGCTATGAACCATCCAACGTCGAATGTTGGAAGGTGTTCGTAGCATCGTGTAGCAGCGGCATAATATGACGCTTTCAGTTACTGATGTGAGTGAGCTGCACGCTGTCACAGAGTGTTTCAAAAATTGACAGTGTTTGCAATTTTCGACCAAAATAAATACATACTTACTTTTGATGTTGATTTGTAAATATAAAAATTGACAATAACATTAATTTGTTTGCCTTCAAATTGTGACGTCATTACAATGAGCCGTTTTTCGCATCAATTTTTTCATTTAAAAACGGACAATTATTGTTTGATTATTTTTACAAAAGATATTTAACCCTAGAATCATACGTTGGTCTACGAGAAACGTTAATCATACATCGACGTCGTTTTGACGGATGGCCTTTTTACGGAGAGTTTTAGAGTTTATTTGCAAAAAATATTTTTTTTTACATTTAACAATACTACAAAAGCGAACAAAATATTTAAAGAAAATTGGATTTGGAAAAATTTCTTAATGTAAATATTTATTAATTTTTTTAATCTTTTTATCAAAGCATATTTTCATTACAAAAATTAAAAAATAGATAAATACATCAATTGTATCATAAAACATGTGTTTCAAATAATTAATTTATGAACTATTATGAGTCAGTGGACATGTGTGACTTTACAGAATGTGAAATTTTTCAGTCATAAATATTCCTATAGATATGTAGTTATTTCCCCATTAGGCACATTTGTAAATTTTCTAAAATTTGTTAGTAATTTTTCGAGTAAGATCTCAAAATATAATAAAAATTAAAATATTTTCCACAAAATAAATTGTTAATCTTTTATTAAGTCACTTGAAACGCATTCTTTAGTTTTAGATTCTATATATTAATCAAGACTATAAACAAAATAAATAAGTCTTATGTGTTATAACAACAAATAAATTAGATAACAGAAATCTCACAGCAAGCAGATACCGACAAGTTGTAGTATTGGAGCAGGCAGAGAAGTTCGTTCGTCGTCTTGACGTGTACGTATGATTCTAGGGTTAATTAATATGATGAAGAAACAAGGCATTTAGAACAGTTTTTGGCGAATTTCAGTATCAGAAATTCAACTATTACATCCACTCTCATGATGCGACTTGAGTCTGGGACTATGACAGAAATTTGTTTTGAGGACCCTAGAAACGGAAAATGACATTTACTAAAATTTATTAATATTTATATACAGATAACAGATTGGTTCTGACCGATTTTTGGATTTTGGTGGGTCAAAACTAATTTGTTGTACCTATTATAGGTATGTATGTATATATATGTATCCGCATGATAACTCAAGAACGAAACATCTTATTTTTTACGAAATTTGGTGAAAACGTTAGAAGTCCAAACTACTTGGATGAGTTCTTCAGGCAGATATATCCGATGCCCGGAACATGTTCTTTTGGGAATTTTTCGTAAATAAAATTAGTTTTTTGCCATTTTTTTACACCTTTGGAAATAGGAGAAAAATCACATAAAAAAGATTTTCGAACAATTATTCTATGTCAACTAGTTTCCGCGAAAAATTAATTTTTGTAAACAGTAATTGTAATTTTTTTAAATACTGCAAAAGAAAAATCGTATAAAAATAGATTATGCTGTGAAATCTTCGATGTTTTGTAAATAAAGATTACCAAATTTTAAGACACATGGTAAAGGAAAATATCTTTTAAAATTGCATTTGACAGTCATGTAACGTATGTTATAGAAATAACTTTTTCAAGGAATTTATTAAATATCAAGTGGTTAAACTCTTAAATGTAGCTGAAGCACCTGAAGTCATTTTACAGAATAATAAAGATGGGCGGTACATAATCACGATGCTTCATGAGAGAAAACTGTAATTCATTCAATTTTAAATACGTATATATAAGCACGTGTGGGCCGAGCACTATTTTATCTTACCATATAATGTCACATACTACCTTCTAAAATAAATTTAAAACAGCTAGAAATCTTATTTAAGGCAGTTGGTCGATAAAACGATTTTTTCGAAGGATTTTAACGAAACTTCTCTAGATATTTATTTAATTCAATACCAAAAATACCAGCCCTTACCGAAAAAAAATTGACCACCCCAATTTTGAGAAAAACGATTTCAAAGTTTTGTAATTTTAACACGGGCTCTTATGGAAAAACTCTATTTTTTTTAATAAAATGAAAACGTGTCAAAGGAATTTTATACAAATTTAATATGCTATAAAATACAAAGTTACAAACCATATTTAATAAGAAATCAAAATTATTGACCATCCCGTTTTTGAAATATAATTTAAAAATATCATTTTACAACGGTTTTTCAACAATGTTTTTATATTGCTACAACATAAGCGGGTGGAAATTAAAAAATACCCCCGTCGCAGCATCCTGCATAACATAGCGAATTTCTGTTTATAAAGGTTAGTTTTTCTTGGAAACTAGTTGACATAAAATAACAGTTTAAAAATCTTTTTTAAACGATTTTTTTTCCTCTTTCCAACGGTGTAAAAAAATTTCACAAAAATTTTTGAGTAAGGGGAAATTTTGGTAAAAAGCTAATTTTTTTACGAAAAATGCCTCAAAAACCATATTACGGGCATCGGACGTGTCTGACTAGCGAACTTGTCCAACGGTTTGGGACTTCCAACATTGTCACCAAATTTTGTAAAACTAGGACATTTTGTTCGAGATATATATATATATATATATATATATATATATATATATATATATTATATATATATATATATATATATATATATATATATATATATATATATATATATATATATATTAAATGAATTTAATATTTTCGGTTTCTAGGGACCTCAAAACAAATTTCTGTCATAGTCCCGGACTCAAATCGCGTCATGACAGTGGCTGTAATAGCTGATTTTTCGATTCGAAAATTCGCTAAAAACAAGTGGTATACAAATATAATCATTGAAGAATATTAATACATTATTTAATTTTTGATAAAAGAAAAATTTTTTTTTGAGATATATGCTTTTGTACTTGACTATTTTAGAGCAACTGCTTTAAACTGAAAATTAACTAAATATGATCCCACCGAAAAGTTCGTGTCATTTTTGTATGTCAATTTTATTTAAACCTGTTCTTAGATACTGACAATGTGATACGATTTCAGTTTAAAAAGATTGCCGACAAGTTGTTGGCAAAATAAAAGATTTATAATAAATTTATGATGTGTGAAGATGAAAATAATGATAATTTTACAGTAGACTCTACCTGTTCACTATAAAACTGTTATAGCTAGCATTCGCTTCACTTCTCTTATATAGCAAACACAATCAAATATTGCATGAGGGGTACACGCAGAATGTTTGTTTTGTTATTGTCTTTGTACAGGTACTTGAGAGTAAAACTAGTCATTGGCGACATTGGCGTCTAAATTAGTTTTTTTTTTCAAAAAAAATCCTAAAAAAAAGCCGAAATTTTTGCTTTCCAGACTAGAAAACCTCCTTGACGTATAATAAAAATTTTCATTGGCGCCTATGTCACTATGAAAATGTGAGTTAGTCCGAAGTCCGAGGCTATAACACTTGCCGACTATCTCTAGGTGCTAGGTGACATTGAGTATGCATGAAAGAGGTATAGAATTTGACTTTTGATTATTGTTAGGGGGTCTTAGGTGAGTACGAAAACGCATGTCGTCAACCTTAAGGGTGGTCGACAAATTGAGGGGTAGGGGGGAAAGTTGCAAAAAAAGCCGATCGGGAGATCGCTTATATCTTGCTTATTATTGATTGTAGAGTGATAATTTTTTTTTTAAATTGTTTGCAATGAAATGATCTAAAATTTACAATGTCATATGCAAATTTTTGATATACCTAACGGTTTTCGTTAAAAAAAGAAAATAGAAGGCAACATTAAAATTTAAGTATTTTTAGTATACAGGGCTAGCCAAAAGTATAAAAAAGTCAAAAATCTCAGCGGGAAAGCATTTTTGGGATAAACGATGAGGACAAAAGTTTCACCATTTGTTACGGCGCATCCGATGATAACCTTCACCTTGACCTCAAAGTCAAGGTTCAAGGTCAAGTCCGTTTTTTTATATGGCAACCCCCACTTTTGACCCCGGAAATGGAAAGAGCGGAAAATTCTGCATCCAAAGATGACCTTGCTCGTGATCTCAAGGTGAATGATCAGGGTCAATTCAAGGGCAAATGCTAAGGGCTAGCTGACATTAAGTATGCACTGAAAGAGATATAGAATTTGACTTTTGATTATTATTAGGGGGTCTTAGGCGAGTCCGAAAACGCATGTCGTCGACCTCTAGGGTGATCAACAGCTTGGTGGGGAAGGGGGTTAAGTTGCAGAATAAGCCGATCGGGAAATCGCTTATATCTTGCTTATTATTGACCGTAGAGTGATGATTTTTTTTTTAAATTTGTTTATAATGAAATGATCTAAAATTTATGTAATATGCAAACTTTTGATATACCTAATAGTTTTCCTGTAAAAAAATGAAAACAGAAAATAATGGTAAAATTTAAAAATTTGGGTTTGCCCTTGAATTGACCCTGATCATTGACAATTTTGTGACGAATTATTGATAAGGTTATGTATACATATACGATATACATATGAAAAAATATTTCGCTATGACCCCAAGATTTCGCTAAGTCACCCCAAACGGAGTCGCAAACTTTAAGAAGCCCTGGTCTATGACATTGATATAGTTTCTCAATAAAAAAACGACCGCAAACTTATATTTCCAAATTCTAGTCTCTGTCGCTTCCCTAATATCAGTGACGTTAGTTATACAGAGTGTAAAAAAAGTAACTCCCGTCCTTTTAAGGGCTGAGTGACTCATTACACCCTACAGCCACTAAAACCACAGGATTTTTTTCGGAATTAACAGTTTCAGAAAATCGCAAATTAACTGGCTACATAATGTTTCAAAATTTTTCTAAGTACGGCCCTGTATAAATTATGCATAAATACCTTTTTAATATCAAAGGTAGAAAATAATTTTATTGATTAAACATGTTTAGGTCGTAAACGTGTTTCCCAGATGTGTTTCCCATTTTTTAAAAACAGAAAATTTATCTTAGAAGGATGAGATGGTCAGAGCCGGATTGGAAAAAAATTTTTAAGGGCCTTTTTTTGACCCATATTTTGTATCAAATTTTTTCTGTTAAAAACCAGTTTTGGTTCAAATTTATTGGCAAATATTAATTACACGGGTGAGATCTATCCACAGTTTTCGTAGCAAGATTTATATACTTTACACCCTGTAGGTAAAAAGTTTGAAAAACAAACGTTTCATTTCATTATTATTAATTAATTCCATAAAAAATGGTAAAAATCGAAAAACTTTGTTGCTCGAATTCACTTGATGACGTAATAGAAACCAGAAAAAAACACAAAATTACATAATAAAATTCCTCTCTTACAGATGGATCCAACAGATGACGTCACCACTTCATTACGGAGTGAAGTAGCCGCGTTACAGTACAAACGAGATCGTCTAACCGCCGAAGTAAGTTATTTCATTTCTATTATATCCAAGAAAAAAAAAATAAAACTAACGCAAAATTTTTCATCCAAACCACCAGCTAACCGAAATGAAGGGTCAAATTCGTTCACGAGATCAACGTCTCCTCGAGCTCCAAATGGAGGCCGATCAACTGCGCGAACAGTCGGCACGACAAGGTGCCATAATTTCATCGCTAAAGAAAAAGATCGCCGAACTGGAGGATCGCGAACGTGACCTGCACGCGTCACAGGGGCGCCAGGAGATTCAGATGCAAACGTTACAACGTGAATACCGCTACAACGAGGAAAAAATTAAAGAATTGGAGAAAAAGTTACGCACGACCGAGTTGGAGTTGGCCAACGAGGAACAAATGAAAGAGGCGGCACGAAACCAGTTGCAAGATCTACTGCGACGCTTGTCGGCCGCCCTGGGTACTGATTATAGTGAGGCGGCCGTCATGTCCCCGGAGGCGGTTATACACAAGGCAGCCGAATTAGTTCAAGTATACAAAATGCAAAATTATTTCAACTAACAAGGGGACGGTACAATATTGGGGTTGGTGATTTAGCTGAAAATTTTTTTGGTGATGGAGTACACATATGTTAATATACTAAAATAGTAGCGCGCACATTTATATTTTTATTGGAAAAAATTTAATACTATTTTATAAATAAATAAGATTTCTGTTAATAAAAAAAAAATTTAATACAAAAAAAGTTATACGTTGAACAGTGTCGGTTTCGAACATAAGACCATTCTATTACAATGCAACAACCTTTCCACCAGGCCACTTCCTACGTTGCATTAAGTATACCAGCTGCATTCAAATTTTTAAATAATTTTTTTTACAGGTTTTTCTAAATAGTGCGCGCTACTATTTTAGTATATTAACATCTATGACCAAAAAAAATTTTCAGCTATATCATCGACAGAGTTGTGCCATGTGATGTAAAAAACCAGTTTTTTACATTTTTTGTGTAAAAAATTGTAAAATACGTAAAAACTGTAAAAAACCGAAAAAATTGTAAAAAATGTAAAATACTTAAATCATTTGTCATTTCACTGACAAACAATTTATTTTGACGGTTATTACTTGTTTATAAGTTCACATGAAAAAACGTGTAAACAAAATGTCGAAACAAAAATGATTTTCTGCTGGTGGAAGGCCATCCACAACTGACTACAAAGCTTTAAATTTCCAAATCAACAAACTGAGTTTTGACAGATCAGAAAAACTACTACATATTTATCTCTCTTTAAATAAAATTATAATAACAACAATAAAATCACTGACGATAATGATGATGAAGATGATTGATACCTTGAATAAAATTTAACTGAATAAACAAAAATCTTTTTAATATTGAATTCTTAAATAAACTATTCTATCAAAACTAACCTTTCTGTTTCCTGTTTGTCCCCATTTATATTTTTAATTTTCAAATTACTTAATTATTAAGTTTTACTTTGCAAATATAGCAAATACTTCAATAGCAAATATGGAATACCATCAGTAACGCTTACATATCTATTACATTTAAAAAATTTAGTTTTTTACATTTTTTACAGTTTTTTTATCAAAACAAGTATATGTAAATTACAAAGTTTTTTACATGTAAAAAACTGTGTAATTTACCCGAAGTAAATTACACGCACAACTTTGATCACCGACCCCAAGGCTGTGCACTCCCCTTATAAAACATTTTCTTCTATTGTTCTGTTTATATTGTTCAGGAGACGATGCGATTACGTAATCGTTCCAGTAATATGAACGACACGTTAGCAAGTGTCGAATTGGAATTGCGTACGTGCCGTGAAACATTGGAACGTGCACAAACCGACAAAGATAATTTACAACGTCAATGTGCAACACATCTATCGGAATTGGATCGTTTACGACAGGAGAAGGAAGCGTTGGAGATGCATCAGCGCGTTATGGAACGTGAATTGAATGAGTTGCGTGAAAAATTGAGCGTGGCAACACGAAGTTTGGGCTCGGCCAGCACGAATATTGCACAGAATGAATCGACAATATGTCAGTTAAGAGGTTTGAGTGTTTTATTTTGATCTGTTTGGTTTTTCGTTTTTAAATTTTTGGTGTTACTACAGTATACACATGATGTACATTCTTAAATTATAATTTTTTTGGGGGGACGGGGCGAAATTTTTATGAAATCTGGTGACAACTTGAGCCAGAAACATCGGATGTCTGAAACCGAGTATTTTGAACTTTTATCGAATTTTTTCAGAAAAACTTCTCAGAATGTTTAATATACTACCGTAAATGGCGTAGTAAATCACATAAAATCGATTTTTGAATCATTATTTTATGTAAACTAGTGATGTCGGATGATTAATCGATTAATCAGTTTGGTCGACTAATTTTGTTTAAATTTAGTCAGTTTTTAATCGACTATTTTACCCTCGACTAAATGACTAAAATGATTAATTTTTTTAAAATGACTAAAAACGACTAATTTAATTTTTTTCCTGTATTATTTATATAAAATTCGAAAAATCAAAAACTAAAAAATTATCCATTGGTACGATTTTTCATTTTTCACCTTGTTTTTGTTCAAAAAAGAGAAATAATAATAAAATATTAATAAATACCTAATCAAATTCAAAAGAAAAAAATTTTTTTTAAAAAAATTACATAGGCTACTCCATTCATGAATTCGACTAAAAATTTAGTCGATTAGTCGACTATTACGTGCTTGATATTTTCGACTAAAGACTAATTTTGTCTAAAAAACCATTTTAGTCGATTAATCGACTAATTTCTCTTCAGCTCGACATTAGTGATGTCAGATGATTAATCGATTAGTCGGTTTAGTCGACTAAGTTTGTTTAAATTTAGTCATATTTTAGTCGACTATTTTACTTTCGATTAAGTGATTAAAATGATTAATTTTTTTTCAAATGACTAAAAACGACTAATTTAACAATTTTTCTGTATTAATTATTATTTATTGGACTTCAAGAAATGGAAACTAAAAAATTATCTATCTAGATAATTTTTCACTTTTATTTGACTAATATATTCTGATATTTCATATCTTTCTTTTTCTTAAAAGAAAAATATTAAAAGTCCAAAATTAAATTCGAAAAAAACCTCGTTTTTGAAAGAGTCACATGGGTTATCTTACCATCAATTCGACTAAAAATTTAGTCGATTAGTCGACTATTCTATGCTCGACATTTTCGACTAATGACTAATTTTGTCTGAAAAACAATTTTAGTCGATTAATCGACTAACTGCTCCTCGGCTCGACATCATTAATGTAAATTGGTTTGCGAGAAGAATTATTCAAAATGTTTTTATACTATGTAACTACAATGCTTATTTTTTTTCAATCAATATGTAATTAATTGATTTGAATTAGGTATTTCCCTATGTTGATAAATCCTGTACGTCGATGATTTTATAGTTAAAAAAATGATGTGGGTGGTGTCTGTATTAGACAAAAGTGCTGGAAAATTCGTTGAGTTATACAGGGTGTTGTGACTGGGATACATGGGCGCTCATATGATGAATTGTAGCGGAGGGCTACAACTAGGGAAACAAAGGGATATATCCAGTATGTATTTTGAAAGCAGTCATAAAAATTTCAATATTTCCCTAAAAAATTGCAGTGACCAGCAAAAAAAATGGTCGCTTCCCTTCTGCCGGGCCCTCTCAAACATCTAGGGGGGGGGGGCTGCAGATCATCAATTTCGATATTTTCCACAAATATACCATTGACGATGTCTACTTCAGATTCTTTTTTGGACCCGAAAATTTTAAATACATCAACAATTTGAAAAGCTAGGGGGAGCTGCCCTTCTGCCCCCGAGTATGGGCGCCCATGCTGACATTCTTTTTTTCAGATGAAAATAAAATTAAAGATGAGAAAATACATCGACTCAACAACGAGATGCGCCATTTGTTGGAATCACTAGCGGTTCTTTTGACCACACCATCCCGTTTTGTGGAAAATCACGAGAGTGCAATCAAAGAACGTATCAAAGAACTCCTAGCCGAAAATAAGGATAAAGATAATGTAAGGCATCGTGTTTTTTTCTTTTACGAATTGTTGCACGTGTTGCAAACAATATTTTTTATCCATTATTTATATTCCAAATATTTTTATCCATTGTAATAAGATGTATTGGTGAATTATTTCAGCAAATTGAGGCGTTGAAAGAAAAACTGGGCATGGAAAATCAACAAGTAAACCGTCAAATGATGTTAAACGAACAGGCAAATTGCCGTATACGACAGTTGGAAGATGATAAAAGTATGCTGGAATCACGTTTAATCAAACTTGAAAATGAGCTAAAAACTGTGGAGATGTCACGTGAAGGACTTAAACGTGACAAGGCTACAGTAAGTTTCGATGGATACATTTTGTGTTACACTTTTTTAATTCGATTTTGTTTGCCAATTTTATGCGATTTTTAAATTAAAATATGAAAAAACTTGTTTTCGAGATAACAATCTCATTTGTGAACGACGATAGTTTTTGTTAACTTTAAATTACATATAATATCGTTATTTTCTATAGTTTAATTTTTTTTTACTCTTTTTCTGTTGCTTTTGAGTGTAGAAACTACCGTAAAATAATGTCTTACATTATCGATTCAGTAAATTGAGAGTAAGAAGCAAATATGTAATCATCATTACTATTAAGGAGAGATTCACCAAAAAAAAAAAAAAAATCAAAAATCCACCCTTTTTATTTATTATTATTATTTTTTATACAAATAAATATTTTATAAAAAGCTAAATATACAACATTGTTTCTATATGTCTCTTGAGATTACAATTGTTTTTTTTTTTAATTCAAAAATGAGGTGACAATGAGTATAAATGGCGTTGAAGTCGACACTGCGAGATTTTTCCTCCTTGACGGTTCCTCGCGTTCTGAAATCCCCGCAGTGAACCAAAATCAAAAAATCAATAATTTTCTGAAAATATACATATACAGTTATGACACGAATTAGGATCTAAGAAAAAAATAAAAAACCAGCGAGAAATCGCATTTTGAAAATAAATTTTCAAAAATCACCGCTTTTCCTCGCATATAAACCGGCGCCATTTTGAAAATATATTACGAAACCAAAAGATCCTAGTTCCCGCCAAAATGACGGTATCGAGGAATAATATGCACTTTGATTTATGTCGATATCTCAAATACTTTTTGAGATACATGAGGAACCATGTCGAAATACGTACTTTAGAGAAAATAGCATTTTAAAGTTCTTTTTTGTTAAATTGAATTATAGTAAAGTGCGTGCACTAAAGTGCCCATAACTTTTTGATTTCTCATTTTTTTAAAATAAAATTTTAGGAGAATATTTCTAACACCTTAAGGAACATAATTATGAAGAAAAAAATTCATTTCTTTTTTTTTTTAGCGAATTTCCCCTTAAAATAATAGGTATTTTTATTTCCATATCCACTGAATTTTTGAAAAATCGTACAATATTGACGTCTTACCTTTACAATTTTACAAAGTTATTATTTTTGACTTTATATTTTAATGCCGGAACTTTAGAAAGAGATAAAAAAATATAAAATCTTATTTATGATAAGCACAGTGATAAAAGTAATGGAAGAGTAATATACATATAATCGAAAATCAGTTCAATCTCTGATATGGAAAGTGTTTCTTAGCATATTTATCTTGATCGCTAAAGTTTATGTCAATTAAATTGTTTTTTTGTTGTTTTACATTTCCGTTTTCGTATATCATTTTTAGTGATGTACGTATTTCCTTTTTTGCAGCCAACGAGTTGCTATATTTGACATTGTTTGATTTGATTGGTTTTGATCCAAACTAAAAGGTTTTTAGTTTCTTTTGTTTATGAAAAAAGAAATTTTTTAAATTTTTTCATTTTTTATTTTTATTTTATTGATTTTTATATTCTTGTCTTGATAATGGTACTTTTAATTTCATGGTGTTTTGAGACACCGAAACCGGTCGACATGTTGAAAATTGGTTAAAAAATTCTGTTTGGTTTTTTGCTGGTCTTAATGTTGAGGTTTATCGCCAAATAAAGTCAAATAATGAAATTACAAGTTACGACATTTCATATTACACGACCATTCCAGTTAATGGCGGAAATAATTCACGGTGCAAGAATTCTGTTTAAAATTAAAGAATTGGCATTAAACATTTTTTTAATGCCTAAAAAAGTGTCGATATTTATCTGAATTACATTCTGGACTAAGTGGTCAGAAAACGACATTTCATATTATACGACTTAACGTCAGAAATGTCAGAAATTAATGTCAGAAATAACTCTAGGCTACCAGAAATCTATTCAGAGTTAAAGAAATGTTTCTAATGCTTAAAAAATGCTCCCCATTTAAAAAAGTTATAAACTGCCACTGATGAAAAAAAGAGACATTTACGTCATAAAAAAGAACAAACATTCTGCTATGATCGAGTTTATTATGTAATTAATTAATAATAACGTTTTAAAAAAAATATTTTTTGTAGAAAAAATGAACCGCCAGAGTTCTTAACCACTCAGCTATGTGTTGTTAAAGGGCGACTAATTTTTAAACGAAAGCGCGTTGGCCTTAATTACAGTTACTACCGTACTGAAACGGATCCACTATACAATTTTTCCCTTGCAAAATACAAATTTCAAAGAATATTTCTAACATAGTGTAGGTACCCATTTCATATCTCGAATGAATAATATAGTTTCAACATGATACAAATTCTTTTATTTAGACAAATGTTCCAGATACTACTATAGTAGCACCTTAATAATACTATTTGTGTGTTATGCTGCAGTTTATGTCATTCTTGGAGCGTCTCGGGAGAGCATTGAACATGGATGAGATTTCACAGGAGATTGGTGTTGATCTTCATACGGAATCTTTGTTGGTACGAGCTGAGCAACTGGCACGACAGGAGAGCGACAAACTCATTGATAAGGTGAGTGCAAAAATTTATTTTTTACTAACTTTATCTGGCTGAATATTATTTTAAAATTTTGCATTTTATTGTCATAAAATTATGACATCAATTATGGAATGAAAAAATAGGATTCCATAAAAATTAATGGTTGTAAAGAATCTACAATAAACACAGAGTGAGTTTTTTGAGAGTTGCCATTTCTATTGTGGCTAAACTATTGACTTAATCAAAAAATTGTTCAGATAACAGTTATAGATATCGCTTGGGGAAACTGTTTGCCATAGTCAGGAGTTTTATAACTCCATTAATTTTCGAGTTATGAAGCAAATTTATATTTTCTTTTTTTTGAGTACATAAATGCGTTTTAAAAATTAATTTTCAAAAGTACGCGCTGCGACTGAGTTCAGACGACATAAAGATATACGGTTTTTGGCTAACGATAATGTAGTGTTGATAAAAGTGTAGCGCAGACATCTATTAACATTTACTGAAGCAAGAAAATAAAATAAAAAACCTAAATAATGTTCAATAAATTAATAAATATAGGTCAAATTACTAGATTAGCAATTAATTTAAACGCTAATCTTTCAATTTACTTTTTTACAAAAAAAAAAAATTTAAATCATTAAATATAGGTAGGTGACATCTATATTTTAAAAGATAAATTACCCGTTTTGATATCTGTTAACTGCTGGTTCGTTTCCTGGATACATATCCTTTTACCGCAAAATTAACTCTTTGCACTCAAGCAAAAAAAAAAGTGAGTTGTAAATAGGCTAGTAAGACATGTAGCACATGAAAACGACCGACGTTATTTTTTTGACGGATTCTTTTGACGTTCTAACATTGTTTCCCCAAAGTTGAATACTAAATGCGCTAAATACGTCCTCAGTGCTGTTTTTATTAGTTTTAATTTTAAAAAGATAATTCAATGTGATTTTGTATTATTTTATTTACAATTTTTCTAATAAATGAATGTGTTTACAGTTATTAAATAAAATATTCATGTAATGTGAAGTATGAGCAGTCATTGCAGTTCAACATTCAGTGTGTCATGTGGTACATGTCTTATGATCCAACAGACAAAACACCTTTAAATATGGTAGAGTTAATGGACAAACCACTTATCATGCTATACATGTCTTATAAGCGCAAAGGGTTAATAAATTTAAGAGAAATATTAAAATAAATTTAAAAAACAAACTCTTTTCCTTCCATTTATGTTTTCCATTGATGCACTTAAGCAGTTTTATCAACAAATTAATATGTAGCATAATTTAAAAAAAATTCGCCAAGTGCGTGTTGGACACGCATTAAGGCAGGATTTCGTAGTTCAGTATCCGAGATAAAATATTTTTTGAATTTGTACAACATCAAGATAAACTGACTAACTGTGACACAACGCTGTACCGTTCCAACAATTACACACACACATATATATATATATGTATATACATATATATATATATATATATATATATATATATATATATATATATATATATATATATATATATATATATATACCAATTGGGTGTTCCATCATAGCAGGTTATGACCATCAACACGTTAATATTAAAATTAACCTGTAACTTTTTAATGCCTGACAGAGATTGGAGGACGAGGATTAAAAATGTTTAAAGATAAAGATTATGTAGGTACATATAAGATAAATTTAAAAGAGCTACTGCAGAATTAAAAGCCCAAAGATAAAGGTTATGTACATTTTAGATAAATTTGAAAAAGCGAAATATAAATCACTACAATTTTTCCTACAGAAGAAAAGCTGATGAAAAAAAAAAATTATAAATTTTAGAAATAAGAAAAAGAAAGGAAGGAGCATAACCTTAACTAACGTCACCATCTATAACCTTAACATAATTAGTTTTTATATCAAAGTCGAAGCATATTGTCAAAAATACATATATGTATTATAACTATATGGCCAATCCCTATAAGAGGCAGTGGTTCCGATGAAGTGAGACGGATAGACATTGGGTAGAGGCACTTCAGTTGTTTTGCGCAGATGCATCAATTAGTGTTTACCGTGTTTACTGTTCAGATTGGTTCATATTAAAAAGTCGCATTTGCGAAAAACGAACAAAATACTTCCAAATCTGCACCGTGATATTGGGACGTTTTTTTCATATCCATTTGGCTATATATGTATACTACATATATGCAAAAATAAACTAACCTAACCTTAACTAACCTCACCACCTAGTTTTTATATCATCTACCTAAAATTTGAAAAAAAAACTTATATCCTTAACCTAACTAACTTCTAATCTTACTACCTAGTTTTTAGCGAATTTCCAAAATGGAATTCAGCTATTACAGCCACTATCATGACGCGACTTGAACCCGGGACTATGGCAGAAATTTGTTTTAAGGTCCCTAGAAACCGATTCACTAAAATTTGCATATATATATATATATATATATATATATATATATATATATATATATATATATATATATATATATACATATCGCGCGTTGTCCGTCCGAATCTCGTATATCAAAAATTACATACAAAAAACATATTATATACTGGATTTATATATATATATATATATATATATATATATATATATATATATATATATATATATATATATATATATATATATATATATATATATATATATATATATATACTTATCTGTATATATTTATATAATATATAGGTAGCCAACATCAGAGGGTGTAATTAGCATAAATCTTAAGTTCATTGTGATGAAAACACAGATTTAAATACGTTTTTTTGTGTGTCCAAAACTTGGGACTATTCAGATACGAGATTGGGACAGAAAAGGCGCGATATGTATATATGTGTCCGCGCGATAACTCTCGAACGAAGTATCTAATATTTACGAAATTTGGTGAAAACATTGGAAGTCCCAAACCCTTGGATGAGTTCTTCAGCCAGACACGTCGGATGCCAGGAACATGGTTTTTGATCTTGTAAAAAATTAGTTTTTTGCCAAAATTTTCACTTATTCAAAAATTTTTGCTAAATTTATTTACACCTTTTAAAAGAGGAGAAAAAATTACAAAAAAAAAGCTCTTTAAGCTATTGTTCTATGTCAATTATTTTCCGAGAAAAACTAATTTTTATAAACAGAAATTCGCTATGTTATGCAGGATGCTGCGACAGGGGTATTATATCATCTACTATTTGATTTTTCAAAATAATGTTTCCCAAGCTTAGCTTTTTAAATACAATAGTTTTCACCCATTAACGTTCGTTTTTAAATGCAATAGTTTAAATACCAACATCTAAGGTCTAATGCAATTTAGCCATCTTTTCTATATTGGGAGCAAAGAAAATCTTAGTCATATCACAGCCGCATGTACCCTAACTCAAAAGAATAATTAACGATGTTTATTTGGTTGTTCGGTTATTTTGTCGTTCGGTTATTTTGTCCACAGTTATTTTGTCTAAGTTTATCTTGTCATTCAGTTATTTTGTCCACGGTTATTTGGTTGCGGTTATTTGTCCACAATTATTTAGTTGCGGCACCGTTATTACTTATTAGTTATTAAATAAAAGATAGAATTACCGACTGAGTGTTATTTTGCTATTATATACTAGATGGCAGTATAATCTACATTAGAGTAGAGTCCCTATAATAAATAGAGTCGTGACATGTCGTCCATGTTCTATCCAAAACAGAGCGGGAAGCTTCAAAATTAATTATCAGATGTTTGAGTAAGTATTTTTGAGTGCATAATTATTGTTATACCTCATTTCAAATACAACTGATCATGAGTTATCGTTAAAAAATTAAATAATTCTTATATTCGAAGCAAATCAATCTTTTATTCTTTTCTAAAAACAAACTGCAAATCTAAAATTTACGTAAATGCAATAATGAAAGAGATAAAGCAAGAAAACGGAAATTATTTAAATTCAAAGTGATGAAGCATGGTTAAATTTAAGTGAAATGAACCATAATAAGTTATGAATTAATGAACAATTAAAAATTTTTAATTTAATTATTCTTTCTAAATTAAACTAAATGGTTTTTGTTAACATTTAATTTATTTCCAATGTATTTTACGCAAACTTTGCATAGAATATGCCGGAATCAATCAGCATTCAGCACACATGTCACCACTCTATTTATTGTAGGCACTCTACATTAGAGCATTAGAGTCGTGACATGTGTGCGGAATGCTGATTGGTTCCGGTATTTTCTGTCCCAAGTTTGCGTAAAATAAATTGGAAATAAATTAAATATTGACAAAAATCATTTAGTTTAACCTAAAAAGAATAATTAAATTAAAATTTTTTAATTGTTCATAAATTCATAACTTATTAACAATAATTATGTATTCAAAAACATTTACTCAAATATGTGATAATTAATTTTGAAGCTTTCCGCTTTGTTTCGGATAGAAAATGGCTGACATGTCACGACTCTATTTTTATTATAGGGACTCTACATTTATATAGAATCCCTATAATAAATTTTATATCTCTTATAAATAAAAGATAAGGAAAAAAAATTGGAACAAAAATATTCTTAAATAATTATTATGTATTATATAACCCGTATAGTTATAGTTACCTATATATTTTTAAAATTAAAAGAATTTTACAACAAACCTTTGAAATGGGCCATTTCATATCGGCGTAAGCCAAAGTCGCTTGCTTTTATTTTTAATCACATTACACTTGTTTTGAAGCGCACTTGGCTTGCTTTTGAGATATTTGTATATTCCTGTCTCACTTTCCAGGTTATAGAGAGAAGGGTCAAGTATTAACGTTCGGTATACATCGTATACAGTATACGATGTATACCGAACGTTAATACTTGAACCTTCTCTCTAGAAAGTCTAGAACAGGGGTCGCCAACCCGCGCCCCGCGGGCCGCATATGGCCCACCTTGAACTTTTTTTGGCCCGCGAGATTCATCACACTTATACAAAATATATTTATTTTATAATGACCAAGGTAGTGAAAACCAATGTATTAAAAAAATACATAATATATGGGAACACATCATTTTGTATGCGGCCCGTGGAATTATGATGTGCTTCCAAAGTGGCCCGCAAGATCATTTGGGTTGGCCACCCCTGGTCTAGAACATGGAAAGTGAGATAGGAGTATACAAATATCTCAAAAGCAAGCCAAGTGCGCTTCAAAACAAGTGTAATGTGATTAAAAATAAGAACAAGGGACTTTGGCTTACGCCGATACGAATTGGCCCTATATATATATATATATATATATATATATATATATATATATATATATATATATATATATATATATATATATATATATATATTTATATATATATATATTCATGTATATGTAATTTGAAATGTCAAATATGTATGCAGTTTATTCTCTGGTTTATGTATATTTATTTTTTGAAAAAAAGAAAATGTTATTTAACGTTTATTTTAGTAAACAATAAATTGCTTAAATATTATTTGAAAATTTTTTAAACCTAAGTTCCCAAATAATTTATTACTAATTTATCCAAGGAGATGAAGGATTAGAAATAATACTCCGACTTTCTTCCGTAGAATAAATTGTTTCTTTATTTTGTTCCAAAAATTTTTCGATATATTTTATACCTTCTCCAGTGGCTACAAATACAAATAATTATTTACAATGTAGTACTTCTAAATGACTAATATTGTTTTAACAATAATATTGAATTTGATAACAAAATTTTTTTAAATTTTTTAGTTTTGGTTTTGTTGGAATGTATAATAAAAAAATTTTTTAAAAAAATAGTGAAATAACATTTTCGTTAAAAATATGTTGGAGCGAATAAGAATGAAAAACTTATTTGAGACCTCGAGAAACCAAAAATGACCTTCATTAAAATTTGGATATATATGTCCGATTTTTGGAAGTCAAAATTTTGGCCATTTTTCGCCATTTTTAGTGCTTTTTGCAAAAATTGGCCAAATTTCAAAAATTTTTCAATTTTTTTTTACACCATCGAAAAGAAATTTTAATGAAGGTCATTTTTGGTTTCTCGAGGTCTCAAAACAAGTTTCTGTCATAATCTTAGGTTCAGATTTTTCATGACACCAGCTGTAATAGCTGAATTTCCTTTCTGGAGAAAAATAAGTAAAATAAACTTTGAGGGTCTGTAACTTTGTAACTACTTGTAATACGAAAAATTTGTAAGGAACTTTTTTGTAAAGTGTCAGTTGGATTACAAAACTGTCATTTAACTTTTTGTCCTATCTTTAATAGTTTAGCTTAAAAATGTAAAAAAAGTAAAATTTCAAGAAACTTAAATTTTAAGGCTCTGTAGAAAGTGAAATATTGGTGATAGAAATTTGACTCAATGAAATTTTTTGTCCACAATTTAATGCTTAATAAGGTGCTTTGATTCATTTTATGGAAAAATAATTTCTTCATAGTTTGCAGGAGTAAATAATATAAAAAATCGTTTTTCCTGTGTTATTTAAATGGGAAAACTTTAGGTTCGATGATGCACCTCTAAAAATTGGAATTTTGAGCTGCTCTTTGGTGAGGATGTTTGTTTAGACATATCCTACGATATTTTGAGCGGAGAGCGAGAAAAAAACTTTTTTTGGCACACCCTAATATAATATGCTCCGGGAATACAGTATGACTCGCTAGTGGTGCATTAATAGCGACGTGTGTACCATCAATTACAGCAATTACCCCGGGAAATCCGTATTTTTCATAAAATCTACAAAAATGCAAATATTTATCAATTCAAACAAATGAAAAGTTTATAACCGAGTGGTAAATTCTTTAAATTATACATACCTTGCCCTAGCATTTGCAATTTCCCTTGGCGCCAAAGAAAAGTTAATTTTCCGCGGACATATTACATCATTGATTGCCCTCGTAACCCTGTCTATACTTCGGCTTACTGACATCTGGGACATGGGGATGGAAATGTCTTGCACAACAGCTAACTGGTAGCTCCCTTGGGCGTAAAAGCGGGGCCAATAAATATCGTCTGTAAGCGTATGCACTATTTCCTAACAGATATTTATTATTAAATTCATTATTTTCGAATTGGGCTTTAATTAACGATGCATCAAAAATGTGGCTGTCGTGAGTGGAACCTGACCAGCGTGCAACCACGTTCATAATTTTTAATTGTGTACCGCACACAACCTAAACATTTATTGAAAAATAACATTTTGTATTTCTAAATGTTTCTGCATTTTAGTCACCTGATAACTGAATTTTTGTGAAGCGAACAGCTTTTGTCAAACGAAAACGCATTTTAAATTCAACTTCGTAGAATACATTGACGTGCCCGAGGAATGCAAATGTTTTTTACCTCGTCTTCTGATGTTGACCAATCAGATGAAATAGATTCTGCTCACAGAATTAACCCGGAGATATAGATGACATTTTTATTTCTAAAGTTATACCTAGTACAAAATAAATGAAAAAATAATAATATATGTAAAATATATCATTTTACTTACCACGTTTTTATAATCAGTAATTAATAACAATACCTAAGAATTCATGTTTTATTTTAAACAATTTCAAGCCTGTGATAAATTTTTTTAAAACAAACTGTTTACAAAAGTAAAATTCGAATATGTATATTTAAATCACACGTGGCTTTTTAACCAAAACTTGTAAACTAAAAATAAAATAGAGAAAATATGAACAAATTATATCTCTATGATACAAATCTGTCAGTTTAATCTCCGAATAAAATTATTTTTATTTTTAATTTATTTCTCTTTTCTCTAAACTTAATTTATTTCTCTTTTATAATACATACTTTTATAATACACACATGTATGAATAGTCAATTTACCCGTAATTAACTGTAAAATATAAATTTATTTGAAAAAATATAAAAAAATATGTTAATCTTTTGAAATCTCCTGTATTATAGTTTATAAATTCGAACAGAGATGACACTAGCTGTTCTGAAATCAAAATATCCTTTTGAATTAAGATAAATCTGATAAAAAGAGATGTATATATACACATGTTTATAAACAACAGAGAAAGAGAAAAGAATATTTAAGTATTCTGTAAATTATACATAAATATCCATTTCATATGACAACCATGGGTGCCAATATTTTTTTTTCATTTACTTTACATTCCGATAATTAAAAAAATGCTTTTAAAATAACAAAAAGACGAATGAATGTAAAAATTAATGAATATGAGTTAAATTATTAAATAACTAGCAATAAATTCGAATATATTACTGGTTTAAATATGTTTTTTTTATTATTATAAATAAACCCTAATTACTGCATGCAAGCGAGAGCTTATGTCATTAGAAAAATAAAATGTTCGTGAAGTGCGAGTTGACAGAGGACTATTCTGAGGAAAGTGCGAAGATATAAGAATTTCGTAGATAGATGTTCTACGAAATCCTAAAAACTATAAATTTCTATCATAGCTTGAAAACTAAAAGAGCTGTAGCAATTGTAACGCGCTAGCGGTATCTACCGTTGTTATCTGAACGTTTTGATTAAGTTAATAGTTTAACCGTAATAAAAATGGGAACTTTCAAAAATCTCATCTTGTATGTCTATTTTTTTTTTTTTAAATGGGGTTTTAAAAATTCTCATCAAAAGTGTTTTATTCTTTTGAAAATTTTTTAAAGCTACTTTGTTGCGGCTATTATTGTGGACATTATCACCATTTGCCAAGATTGAGGCGGGAACGATCCTTTCCAGATTTACGAGAAGTAAGCTGTGATTAAGCTGCGATTAAGCCACTGCCAAAACGCATTAAACGCATCAAATTTTTTATTTTATTTTATATTTTTTTCGTACAAAAATATTTAGACATAGAATAAAACACTTATTTCCAAAATGCACATCTAAAAATAACTGTTGGATCAGCTTTTATTATTTTTGTACCACAGTCAATGGTAGGCGGGTTATAGCTAGATCACGCTGTAGGAACATACAATATATACAATTTATTTGATAGAGTAATATTTTGAAACACTTTAAGGTAGTTGCCGTGTTACATGCTAGTAGAAAAAATTGCAAACCAAACTTACGTTATGTCATTATTGTCTGTATTAATGGATAGATGTTGATACGTACTACTTTTCATACGAATATGTATGCATACTTTCAAACATAGCCTGTGCATACACACTTATACCATTAAAATTTTTTATGATAAATACTCTGGCATCATCGTGATTTACCCAACAAACATATTATTTCTCTATGCATACACACCACTGAGTAAAGTTTTAATACATATATTATAATTTTCAATACATGATGGTATTCTGTGTGACATCTGTGAATACTATATGCAAGTAAATACCAAGAAATCAGTTATTTAAGTACTATAACCTTCTTTAATCTAAATAATTTTATTTGTAATAATAATCAATTTATTATTTATAATCTTAATTGAGTTACAAATTAACGGTATTTAATATTTTTTATTAATATCTTTTTTAAAAGATAATATAAAAAAAATTATTTATGAATACATTGATTTGTAATTGAAATTTTGAAATTCGCACTGCTGTATGTGAGTTGTAGAGTGTCATACAGCGTTGTCAAACTACTTTGGTTCAATTGCTCCAAACTGGTGTCGATATTAAATTCTTATTAAAATACTATAATTTCCCTGATGATATCTTCAATTCAAAACGATCAACAAATAATTCGATTTTTGCTTTACATTCAGAACTTATTAATCTTTATTTCCCTAGTTTTTTTTATTGAATTCTGTCGAGTCATTATATTGTTAAATACAAAATAAGGCTACGTAGTCAGAATTTTCAGATCTAATACATGGAGTAGATACAAACGTTAACCCTAATTATCTTAACTCAGAAGCGATCAATCTTTCCCAAATTACAAGGACAATCAGATATAGCGCATTCTTCTTTATACTATTAAAATTTGAAACTATTCTGTCGAAAAGTTGAATGTCGCGGTAACTACCTTAAAATTTTCTTATTTGGAAAAATTCGAAAAACCCTCTAAAAATTTTTATTTTTAGACATCGGTAGTGTATCAGTTGCAACGGCGCGTGCGCACGTTGCGTGAACAACTGCAACGTAAAGATCTGCATTTGGATTTGTTACGACGTAAATTGTCGTTGCAAGAGGACAATTTAAAGATGAAATGTATTTTACAAACGGAACGTGACGAGGCGAATTTACGAGCGAAAAAATTACAAAAGCAAGTGGACCGTTTACAGTTACAATTGACCGAGGCGAAAGCACAAATTCGCGAATTGAATACACAATTGGCCGAGGCGGCCGACTATAAAGTAATCATTGCTATACTACTTTTCTTACTTATAGTTTTACTTAATATTATTGACTCTAAATTGAAGCAACTGTAACCACAAAACGGGTAATTTGATTTCTTTGTATTTTTGAGAAGAGTTTTTAAAGATAGTCGATATATTTATACCGGTGAATAATTTGAGAGTTGCCATTTTCTTTTCACGCCCAAACTATATACTTAAAACATTGTTTTAGAGTCTAAAATGATCAGACGTCATTAACAAATGAAGCAAAATTAGACGTACAAGCTTAAGATACTATATAGTTACTGACAGAGCCGGATTTACTTCTGTGAAGACCCCGGGGCACTTTTAATGTGGTGACCCCTGAATACTTAAAAAAAAAAAAAATGTAAATCCGGCTCTGGTTACTGAAATATAAGAATATTCCTATCACAGCATCCTGCATAACATCCAGCGAATTTCCGTTTATAAAAATTAGTTTTTCTTGGAAACCAGTTTACCTAAAATAATAGTTCAAAAACCTTTTTTATGTGATTTTTTATCTCCTTTCCAATGGTGTAAAAAATGTCGCATTTTGGCAAAAAAACTTATTTTTTTCACGAAAAATCCTCCAAAAAACATATTTTAAGCCACGCTGAATGAAATAGGGAATGGAAAAAATAAATGGAAAATTTCTGAAAACTTCAAAAAGCGATTGGCAGTTTTAATGATGGTCGAAAATGGGAAATTTTTAAAATACTGGCTTAACGTGTTGAACACAGTTACCCAAATAAGGCCTTTAAGGAATTATTCTTCGTTTTGAAAAATAACATGACAAATGGCTTTCAATATTCTTAACAAATTTAACAGTACACCAATACTTCAATTTGCGTCGTGGTTACGTTCCAAAAAAACACGACGCGAATTGAAACGACGCAAAGTGAATTATGATTTTCGATAAAAATTTCGAAAAAAAAAATTAAAGACTCGAACTCAAAACAACGCAACTTCGAAAATCTAATGACGTACAGTGAAAATTAGTACTAATTGAGCAGCGACGCAACTTCGATAAAACGCAAAACGAAACGACGCAAAGCGAGATATTGGTGTAATTTAAAAACGAAAAAAAAACAAAACGTACATTTCTATATCATTTGAATTCAATTTTAAAGCGTAGTCGAAAAAATTAGACTTTTAGATAATATTAAGAAGGTCTGTACCAAATTTCAAGTAAATCGGTGCATTAGAACTTGAGATATCATATCAACCATGTAAGGAAAAAAGTAGTTTCAAGTAATTTATATTAAAAATTTGAATTTAACACTGAAAAGATACACAGTACACAGGGAAATAACCATAACTCCGAAAATAATTCGAATTTCCGTAAATCCTTTTAGAGGCTTATCCTTAAAGGTCTGAACTTTGAAAATATGAAAAAAAGGAAAATCGCTTACCCCTTAAGTCCATAGTTTGGCTGGAATCAAAAAGTGACAACTCTCAAATTATTCACCTTGTAGAATATTATTACTAGAATGAAATGTGGACCTCTTTTCTTACATCACCCTCCGTACAATTACAGATTACAGCACTGGAACGAGCCCGCAAAATTGACGAACTTCAAAAACGTCTAGTCGAATCGGAAATGTTACGCACCCGTTACAATCGTAAAGTCTCGCTATTGAAAGATCAAATTCGTACGACTAGTGAAACCGCCGAACAGCAACGAACACATTCCGAACAAACGTTACAAATGTTACGTGACGATTTGGCACGCGTGAAAGACGAATTGGCGGAATGTTCACGCCGTGAGGCACAATTACAAAATTTCAAATCGTCCATTGCGAAAATTTTGGGTTGTAGTACGGCATTGCCCGATTTTGAAATTATATCACGCCTACAAAAACTGGTGGATGCACATCACGATTTCACGTTAGTCTCACGTCGATACGATGACCCGATTCTGCGATTGACGTCACGTAGTCCAACAGGTGGTAGTCGGGTGTCCCGGACTCCAGATCGATCGTTACGCTACGACGATTCCGGGTACGTGGATGCACCCGATTTAGATTATATGGACGATGATCTCTATAAGCGACCGATGCGACCATCAATATGACGGACCCATCTCCTAGATTTTTAAAATGGACGAACCAACCGCGTAAAAAGAAATTGTTTGGGGCCATTTATTTAGGACACTGTGCACTGCAGCAGGTATAGTAGGGTAGGCTTTTGAGGGCAACTATAGAAGCAAATAGAAATGTTTATAATGTCAGTGTGGCTAGAAGTTATGTTTCGGCATTTGCCAAAAATTATTGGGGCGGTATGTTCCCCAATCCCGTTCAAGTTTAGTGAGCTTAAATTACGTCAAATTGTACAATTATATACACAAATATTCTTTAAGGGATTATATGTATTTGCATCGAGGAAAAATATGAGAATTTAATTATTTTATTTAAACTAAAATTAAAATTAATTGTGAATTTTTCCGATAAAAAAATACTGAAATAGGTATATTTTTCTGAGTGGCTTATAGTGAGCACAGTAACATTTTAATGGCTTCTAGTTTTGAATGTATGTAATTTTTTATAAGTAAACACTGGTATTTTTGGGTAAGAGCCACCTCGTGAGTCCACATATATATGTATTTAAATTTATGCAAGTGTATATGTAAAGATTTTTTTCAGTTATTCAACGGCTCTTACCTGTCCCTGGAAAATAGTCAATTAGATTTGTTTCAAATTTTCCGGAAAACTATAGGCATTGGAAATATTTAAGACGCAGATATATTGAGCGAGAAAATAGCGCGAAATTCCTAGGTAAGTTTCTTTTGATAATCGTCGTTCGTTTAAATTCCGTCGTTTTCACTTTTTCCCTGGAAAGTAGTCAATTAGATTTTTTTCCAATTTTCCGGAAAACTATAGGCGTTGGAAAAATTTGGAAAGCAATTATATTGAGCGGGAAAACAGCGCGAAATTCTTAGGTAAATTTCTTTTTATAATCGTCGTTCGTTTAAATTCCATCATTTTCAATTTTTCTCTGGTAAGTAGTCAATTAGATTTTTTTTCGATTTTTTGGAAAACTAGAGGCGTTGGAAAAATTTGGAAAGCAATTATATTGAGCGGGAAAACAGCGCGAAATTCCTAGGTAAATTTCTTTTTATAATCGTCGTTCGTTTAAATTTCATCGTTTTCAATTTTTCCCTGGTAAGTAGTCAATTAGATTTTTTTCCAATTTTCCGGAAAACTATAGTATCTTTTAACTTACACAAAATCGTTAATTTCAGGGCTCTCAAGCCTTTTTCAGTACCTATTTATTTATTATTTTCAAAAAAATGATGTTTCCGAAGAAACAACTGCATATAATTCCTTATTTTTTACAAATTTTGTAACCAAATCTGCCAAATAAAGATGTAAGTCGAAAATTGGATTTGTAAAGGCATCATAAGAAAAAAAAGACTATTTTCACTAGACTAGTAGTAAGGCCCTTTATCTCGTGATGCCTCATTATAATATATTTACTCATGTTATTACCAATAATTAAAATTACTTGTTATTTATTGAAAATAAAAAATTTTTTTAAATATAAAATTGTTTATTAACTTTAAGAACGGATGAAAATTTTGAGACCAAAGTTTGGGTAAGTATCTCCCAGACTATCATCTCTTCGCACTGTCTTTGATATTCTTTGGTAAAAAAAAATAATAATAGGAGATTCGTGAGGGCCACTACCGCTCTGTCAAGTTCACGGTTAACAAGTTTCTCAGTATTCTCAGAATGAATAAATTTGATTTAATATCACAAAGCGGTGGGTTACAGTTCAATTACTTGACAACTGCAAATATTTTGTTGCAATTTTAAATCCGTTAAAAATTTTATTGTTACATTTTGGGGTGACTGAACGAAGGTTTATGGAGTACTCAAAAAACACTCTGCACATGTCTGTTTATTGAAGTTCATATTTTGGTTACATGTATTTTGTGTATATTCAAAGTAATTATATTATGTACATGTTGAGATGGTAATAATGGATAACAACCAGGTAAGTAAGTAATTACAGTCTGTAAAATTGTAATTTACAAAATTTTTCATGTGATAAAAAATTTTTGATAGCTAATTAACAAACAAATCAAAGATTGACTATATGATTTGATCCGAAATTTTTTTGCCGAAATTATTTACGTAACAATTATTGTTTGGTGGTGCTATAGTATACCGTGTACCGTCTTGTCCGAATCTTTCAAATAAATAATCTAATTTTTTTAAATTATAATGTTTTTAGGATTTTGTAAGCACAACAATGAAATTCTTATAAATTTGCATTGTTCTGACATCACAATAGGTAATTTACTCACACTTGATCATTTTTAAATAGTCAGTGTCGATTTTACGCAATATAATAGACAGTGTCGTGTTTTAAAAACCGTTATTAATTTGTTTTTTTAACCCATATTCCATATAAAAGCTAATTTTAAGGTTAAGGGGAGATTCACCAAAAAAACATAAAAAAATCGACCATTTTTTATTATTATTTTTTTTATACAAATAAATACTTTATTAAAAAATGAAATTACAAAAAAAAATTTTTAAAAATTCACAAATAGGGCCAGTATAAATGGCTTTGAGGTCGACACTGCGAAATTTTTCCACCTTGATGATTCCTGGCGTTCTGAAACAAATCCCCAGTGAACCAAATTAAAAAAATCACGAATCTTTTGAATATATATATATATATATATATATATATATATATATATATATATATATATATATATATATATATATATATATATATATAAACATATATATACTATTTATTTTAAAATTATATAATTTATTTTGAAAATAAATTTTCAAAAATCAGGGCTTTTTCTTGATTATAAACAGCCGCCATTTTGAAAATATATTACGGAATGAAAAGATCTTATTTGCTGCCAAAATGACGGTATCAGAGAATATTTCTAACATCTTAAGAAAGCTAATTAGGAAGAAAAAAAATCGATTCCTTTTTTTTTAGCGAATTCCCCCTTAAACAAAAGCCAGAATCATTTTATTCCGCCCCATGATCCCGCCAATGGTGAAAAATTCTAGCTACTGACTACGAAATTTTTCTTCATTTATTGTACTTACGGATAAATATCATTTTTAAAGTATTGTGGCAAAAGAGCTGGGAAATATTCATGTAAATAAATATAATTTAAATTCTGAATAATAATAAAATTACTTTTATAATTGTTAAAAATTCCAGTCAATTTTTATATTATATTTTACGGTTATAGTAAAATTTTTTTAATAAAATTATTCTAATAATTGTTAAAAATTCAAGTCAATTATTATATTATATTTTATGAGTATTATATTACAGATTTCGGTCGGACAGTTTAATTTTAAATTTTAATAAACTCAATGTATGTACATAATATGTATACATATGTGTATAATTGCAAATATGTAGATTTCATGCAGATTCACAATCATAGACATGTGATACAGATAATATCAGATACGCTAGATACATAATACTAACCCATATCGTACAATTTAAATTAATATTAACTTGTTAATATTAAATTAAATTACAATACTGCTACAAAAATTTGACATCAAAGAATTTATTTTATTATATAAAATGCAACACATATTAATAAGTGTTATGGCTGCCATATTGGTTTTTTTGTGACGTCATACATCCTATGACATTTTGCGCAGTCTCACGACTAAACATCGGTCATCGATGTTTAATTTAATTGTTCAGTAATTACCGTAATCACAATACTTACACTTTAGTGATTAAAACGTGACTGATTATTTTTGATGTGGTACGGTAATTACATTATGTGGACATGTTACGCATACGGAATCAGTTTGTTACTTCCGAAAACAATTTTAACAAGCACAATGTCCGTTCTTGTTTCAGTTACCCACTCACCTAAAAAATCTCCCAAGTAATTCAGTTACTTATATGGACATAATGTGTGAGGTAAGTATTTTTTGAATACATATTTGATTTCTTTTTGTCTCCCAAATTATGTTTTGGCAAAATCATTCAGTAGTATGCTTGTTGGATTTTTTTTACGCTTCTAATTTATATTTTTTATTTTGATTGAAAATTTTGCTTAGTAAATCCTAAACCTGTTTTCACAACTTATTGTTGTTTTTATATAATAAAAATTACACCATGACAAATCTAAGTTTAAGGTAATATATCAACAAAGGTCACATAACGTCTTTTACAAGATAAATAAATAATTTTTCAAACAGTGAGAAAAGGTTAAGGTTAACAATGAGATAATTTTCTCATATGTTGTCGTTGGACAAAGACACCCAAAAATATTCCAACACGTTAAACTAGTCTTTAAATGAGATACTCGAAGATAATCGAGACGTTACCGTCGAAAAAATGTGGGAAATATAGCCAAAGAACGTGAAAAAAGTACTAAAGAATGCTTTATTTTCCTTTTTTACTGTCTTTTTTTAAAAATTGTTTAAATATTTTTATCCATTCCTGTACGGAACTGTTAAAAACTGTTCAAAATAAAAATTTCTTTACACCTCTAAGAACAATATAAAAGTTGATTGGGTAATAAATCCCGAAACGTACACAATAAAAACTCTTATGAAATCAATAATGAGATCATTCCAACTTGATTGCTGATTTGCAAAGATATATTATTAATTATTTACACATACACGGACACATATTCAAGAAGACGATATAAACATTCAGCAATATAAAATTACCGATCTTCCGATTAAATAAACCAGTCTTTCGTAGGTCAAATGAAGCTTTAAAACACAATAAAAAAAATTCACAAAACAAATTACCACAACTCTTTTTACCATCCATCAAGAGGCCATCAAGAAACCATCAAACGACGTATTTTATTTGTTGTATATACATGTTTCGTAACAAACATTGAACGACCGTTAAGCGCGATAATTTTAAAACGCGACATTAATCCTTCCGTGAATCGTTTTAATAACAGATGTCCTTATAATCGACACCACAATACAACGACCGATAAATGTATTGAGTTTGTCTATGTGTTAAAAAGTGCGGTGTTTTAGTTTTGAATTTATTTAAATAATAAATTTTTATTTATAATGAAATCATTAATTAGCTTACAATGTTACTTTTTAATTTTATTAATCAATGCTGTTTCCAAATTAGGTAGGTGTTTTTGAATTATTTTTATACAAAAAAAATATCTTGTTTCATTGTCATTACAATGGTTTTTGAACTATTTTAATTGTTGTATATATGTGACAATGAAATTTAAATATTTAATTTTTTTTAAGGTGGTTATCATATTAAGGCACTTTAAAAATTAAGGAATGAATGATTTTTGGACAGGTTATTTTTCAGTATTTAATACACAAAATATTAAAATTTGAATCAATTTTATGCATAATTTGAGGGATAAAAATTTTTGTAACAATTATTTTTATTTTTTAATACGTAATTTATTTGGGGGAATCCCCAGAAAACACCGAAAACCAACTTAATTAAATACATAAATGAAATGACAAAAAAAAACTTACATAATATTTTAAAAACTTTAACCTTTTAGAAACATTTAATTAAAGAAGTAGATCAACAAACAGTACTTCAGTAATTTAATTTTAAAAATTAAGAAATACATACATCGAAATTATATAAACAACAATACTGAATATTAATTGAAGGTTTACTTTTTATTATAAACTTCTTTGCTCAAAGAATTTCAAATTTTGAAAAAAAATCCAAAGGTAAGTATTTTGCAAAATTGTCACAATTAACGTAGTTGCTCAGAGATAGTCAGGTACAGAAGTATATTTCAAAAAAAATTTTTCAAAAATTAAATAATGTATTAATATTCTTCAGTTATAATATTTGTATACCACTTGTTTGTTTGAATTTCCGCGCGCTCTTATTGTAGCAATATAGAAGCGTTGTTGAAAAAGCGTTGTAAAATCACCTTCACAAATTACATTTCAAAAATGGCGTGGTCAATAATTTTTATTTTTTATTAAATATGGTTTGTAACTTTTTTATAACATATCAAATTTTTATCAAATTCCTTTGACCAATATTTATCCAAAAAAAATAGAGTTTTCTTATAAGAGTCCATGTTAAAATTACAAATCTTTGAAATCGTTTTTCTCAAAATTGGGGTGGTCAGTTTTCTTTTCGGTGAGTGCTCGTATTATTGGTATTAAATTAAATAAAAATATCTAGAGAAGTTTCGTTAAAATTCTTTGAAACAATCGTTTTATCGACCAACTACCTTAACTAATTTCAATTTGCCACAATAATTAATAAATATTTTTAAGATTTTGTAGTTTCTTAATTCCTACTGTGCCAACCACTTTAAAAAAATAATATTGTGATATTTTTTATGAAATTAAGCTAAAAATAAAAATTCAAATGTATTTTTGAATCTATCTTACGTGTTACAAGAAACGATATTTTAAAATCTTTTTAGACAACGATACAAAAATTTAAAACATGTGTTATTAAAGATTATTAAGGATTATTTAGCAAAAATTTTGGTTCAATTAAAAAGTGAATTCAATATCTATTTTTTAAATTATAAATAAAAAATAATATAACTCTTGCTATTACTATCAAATATTGTGTTGTACATTATCAGCAATTAATGTCTGGTCAAATCAGCTTTGCGCAGTGGCGATATCGTAACCAATGAGGTTTAACCGAGGTGCGATTATTGCTAGTTGAAAACTTTAACCAATACCCCGCCTTGTGCACGTGAAATACCGTGCGCTATGGCAATTTTTGTAAATCCCTACGGGGATTGTTAATCCATAATCAAAAATTATACTGTAATTTTTTCAGATACCGCACCAACTCCATTAATTATACCGCAAGGACTTCAATTTTTACCACCACGCGAAGGGTGGGTTCCCGTTTATATTCGTAACGGTGATACACCCCTGGAGGAAATTAATCCCGATTTGGCCGAGGCGTTTCGATTTTATGAACTGAAACAAAACGAAAAGAAAGATGAACAAAACAACAAGATACAAGATGATACAAAAAGTGTTGAAGAGATTGGAGTTGCACCAAAACGACTAAAATTATTAAACACCGGTTTTAAATTTGGCAATGAAGCTCAAATTCAATTGGAAAAAATTGATGAGAGTAAAAATCAGAAATTTATACATCAAAAACCGATTGAATTTGATCATTAGATTTAAATAAATATTACAGAGATTGTGTGTAATTTATTTTTAATTTAATAAGGATGTATGTAAATGACTCATCTCAAAATAAAAGTCTTCTATTGGTAATTTATTTACTTTTTTTTTTTGAATCCATAAAAGGAACATAACTGTTCTTCCTGTGACAATGAAAATCAGTAGAAAGGAGATTACCTTGTTAGTAGTGTGAAACATTGATGACGCATTTTTTAAAATCATCATATTATAATTAGGGTTCCGCAGAAAAAAATCTTGGAACTCATAATTTCGTTACGTTTGTCTGTTATATTTTTGGAATTTCTATATTTTTGCTGCCCTTTCGTGCAAGATATTGGTAAAAAAATCGTTTAAAATACGATTAAATTTTCATTTTTTAGTCTTATTTACGAAATATTGAACTTTAAAGAATACAGCATATCCGCATAATGCACAAAATTGCACAAAAACTTCATAAATGGCTATAAAGAGTACAGTTTGCACCAGATTGTAAAAAAACGTTTTTTTATGCGGAGGATAGGGACCGCATAAAAAATCGCACAAAAAAGAAAAATATTCAAAAACTTCATAAATAGCTATAGAGTAGATATAATTCGCTCTAGATTGTAAAAAAAACTTTTTTATGCGGTGGATATGGACCACAAAAAATTTTTTTTTAAAAATAAATAGCCCAGAATGCTTAAAATGTCACGACTTAGAAGTTGCTTTTCAAAACAAGATAAAGCATTAATGGACCATTTTCTCAAATATGTAGCAATCTGTCACCAGGGCGGCGACACAGGTATTTGGGATTACATGTCTATAATCGGGATATTAATTTAACCAACCAAAACTCACCTTCTGTTAATTCCACTTTAGCAACGAAATTTTCCAATTCGGTTACCTAGGAATATTGTTTGTTTTTTAGAAATTAATATTCCAACTATAGAGATGTAGTTCCGAATAACCCGTGTCGCCGCCTTGCTGTTAAACAATTTTTTTATGCGATTACATAGCAATTTTTAAATTAAAATTTCAATTATAGAGATGTAGTCCCAAATTACCTGTGTTACCGCCCTGATGTTCAGGACTGTTACATATTTTGAGAAAATGGCTCATTTAGACATAAGAATATTTTATTTCAATTTTATAATATTAAAAAAACTGCGAAAAATACATATGTAAAGAAACTTAATATTGCAATAACTCATATTCTTATGCAGCGTACCAATTAAATGCTTAAAAACAATCAATAAGTAACTTTATCGCAAGTTACTATACAAATTTCTTATTTTTTCTTATTTTCCTTTTTCATTTACACTTTGATGGACATTTTTAAAAAACTCTTTTAAACAAACCATCAAAAAAATAAGAGATGCCAACATCAAACAAGTGAACCCTAGGAAATGACAAAATATAAATTGTACTAAACTATGTAGATAAAATTGAACCGTATTATACCGTATTTCGGAAAATCTGTCACAGATGGCGGCACTTGCACCAGTAAATATATACATATTACAGCATTTGAGCATTGCAGAACGAGTTAACTCGTCTTAATCATTTAAAGGTTAAAAAGTCGTATAAAAAAAGATCAAACTAAAACTAAATTCTTGCATAATTGACCCTCAAGTAACACCTGCGCAAGTAATATTGTCGAATATGTCTACTTAATTTTTGTAAATTGAGTTAAATGTCCGATGTATTTTATCACGGAAGTTATGAAACGTCTTAGCCACTAAGGAACCCTGATTCAATGCGTGTTCAGTACGTACTTGGTGAATTTTTTTTTATTATAATTCATAGAAATTATTAAAAATGATCATCATCATCAGTACGCCCGGGGAGCCAGTCATCCAAAGATATTTATCTTTCAAACTTTTTTTTTTGTAGAAATTGTAGAAGCTGTGCTGTGTTGATTCTTCTTTGCTTGTCTCTCGTTAATTATCAACTTCCTCATTAATAATAATTTATTTAATGGTGCGTTGCGTGGCTGTGCGCTAATTATAAACTTTAATGATGCCACGCTTACAAAATTTATTTCTTTTTACAATAATAACAATTAAGGGCTTTTTATATATATAGTTTTTAAACAAATAACACGTAAGTTTTTAATAAGTAGATTAAATAATGATTTCATCATCAGGAACTCATTGGATATGCCATGAGGGGAGATCAATGAACTGATTTTAATGATTTAGTCCGAAATAGTAGTCTAAGAGCTGTTAAATATTTTATTGGAACACTCGTTTAAAAATTTTGAAACCACTTTTTGTGAAAAAAACCGTTAGGATGTCTACAAAATCAATGAAATAAGGAATAAGAAATAAAAAATAAGAAATAAGGAATAAGAAGTATGCCATCTAGTGACGTTGAATGGAACTTTAACGTAACTGCTCATAGATATAAATATGTAAGTACTTTTGTACGTCAAAATTCGTGATTTTTTTCACTTTAGTGACAAAAAAAGTCATCACGAACGTTATTTTTTTATGAATTTTGATGTACAAAAATACCTAAATACATATACCTATGGGCAGTTACGTTAAAGTTCCATTCAACGTCACTAGATGGCATACTTCTTATTCCTTATTTCTTATTTCTTATTCCTTATTTCATTGATTGTGTATGACCCATTAAAGTATTTGTAATTCCAATTACAATTAGCTCAGAAACGGTATGAAAAATACCCCTGTCGCAGCATCCTGCATACCATAGCGAATTTACGTTTATAAAAATTAGTTTTTCTCGGTAGCCAGTTTATATAGAATAATGGCTTAAAAACTTTTTTTATGTGATTTTTTCTCCTCTTTCCAATGGTGTAACAAAATGTTGCAAAAATTTTTGAACTTGGGGAAAATTTTTGCAAAAAACTAATTTTTTTCACGAAAAATGCCCAAAAAATCATGTTTTCGGCATCAGACGTGTCTGACAAACGAACTTGTCCAACGGTTTGAGACTTCCAACATTTTCACTAAATTTCGTAAAAATAGGACATTTCGTTCGAGAGTTATCGTACGGGCATAATATAAAAATTTTAGTGAATATTATTTTTGGTTTTTAGGAACCTCAAAACAAATTTCTACCATAGTCCCGGGCTCAAGTCGCGTCATGACAGTGGCTGTAATAGCTGAATTCCATTCTGGAGATTCGCTAGAAGTAATATCAGATATTTTTGAACAAAATGTGGTCAATAGCTCTTGAACTTTTCAAATTGATGTTAGCCATTGACGATACTGAAGAAAGTACTTTTACTGAATATTTGCCCAAACAATTAATTTTTTCTTTTTTTTTTTGAGAGAAATAAACAAAACCTTTATTGATTTTATAAATAATTGATATTTGAGAAAGGTTGGCATTGTTTAAATTGCTAGGGGCATTAAAAGTAGGATGACTGATTAATTAAACAAGAAAAAAAATTGCAAAACCACACAAAGCAGAGAAAATGATGTTAACATTGAATTCTTCTGTAGAGTAGTTGAAAAGAAAATGTTAACACTACAAGTTCTTAATAGAGATACGTCTTGGAACTAACTGGCCGTTCAAATTGAACTTTCGTTAGCTGTACTTACTTTGAAATGCAGTTAAATGTTATTACTGGCTTCGCTCAGCTTGGCTGAGCGATTATTATTGGTTAGTGTTTGGGTCATTGTGACACTTCCAATGTCGATTTTATAAAATACTAGCTTGTCATTTCAAACACAAGTGTACGTACAGAAGATACACCTTTGAACACGTGATCATGAGTAATGATTAATGAATGGTGAATAAATTATAATTACTACAGATCGAAGATTTTAAACAGGAGAAAAAAATTTAAGAAATTACTTCTTGTGTGCGTGGGGTTTTACATTTAGGGTAACTTCAAAAATGTAAACTTTACCGCATCGATGCAGCATCATGACTTTTCTGATGCGTCTAATGCTACATGATGCCCTGCTGATGGTCTCTTGAAATTTGATGCACATTAGATGTTTTTGAACGGGCTATTGGCATCATTTAGCCTCTGATTTGGCTATAGATAAGACAGATAATGTAGCATGATAGACTATAGACAATATAGCAATACAGTAATTGTATAGGTATATTATCTTTGAATTTCAACTTGAACTTTCTTGAAATTGAAAATATTGAAATTATTTGAATAAAAAATATTACATACCTATTTTGAATGCAAGATGTATTCAAATAGTTTAAACAATTTTAATCAAAGGTAAATACATTCATCTTTTTCAACAATTTGTTTTTCGGAATTATTCCTGTTGGTGTTAATACCTAGCTAATATGGCAAGTAGTTATAATTCTACATTATACACATGACATGCATCTTGGACACGCATCACCAAATTTCTTGATGCATTGTTTTGACGCATGAATGCAAAAATGAACTTTTGATTTTTCGTTGTGATGCGTCTGATGCGTTTTTGAACTTTTGACTTTGCCTCATGCAAGCAGTGATGCATTTTTGAAGTTAGCCTTTTTTTGTAACGAAACCACGTATCACAGAAATGACAACTTTTGAGGGCACGCAAAAGAGTGTGTATATACTTGCGCATGCGCGTGTTAGAAGTTATACTTATTCTTTATTTACTTTGTCTTTTCCTTCTTCTAGATACAACTCAATTATTGCCTATATTTTGTCAAATGTTAGTATGCATTTATCGACCACGTTAAGATGTATGAGCTTTTTATGAGCTATGGCAACAAAGTTTTGCTAAAGCAAGGATAAAATTCAGTCAGTGAATTTTAATATTTTCCTGAAAAAGGTAAAGTTGAGGTGCTACTATAGTATACAGTCTACCAGTTTATACCAATTTTTATAAAGAAAAGGTTTTATTATCAACTGGAAGCTGAGTATTTTTTTAAACACTTAGTTTTGAAGATAAAATGTCGGTAAATAACATACTGCCTAAGGCGTGACATCTATGTTTTAAAAGACAAGCTACCTGTTGGACTTTCTATTAATTACTGATTCGTTTCTTGGATAAAAAAAAATAAAATTACGCTGATTGAACCTAGCCTAACAAAATTAATAAATTTAATAGAAATTAAAAAAAAAGGAACTCCGAAATTATTTTTACTCATTTATATTCTTTATTGATACATTGGATCAACCTTTTTACTACCAAATTAATATATAGTTAGTTTCATTTTAAAAAAATAAAAATTTGTATCATAGCTCGAAATATAAAGGAGCTATAAAACCCCTGGTCTTCAGCGGTATCTGAACAATTTTTTGATGAAGTCAATAGTTTAACCTTAGTAAAAATGGCAACTCACCTGTATGTGGCAGCTTCTGATCCGACTTCTGATTGGTCCAATTATCGTAACTAAAATCGCATATTCGCACTTGTGCAGACAACTTTATGATAAGATTGTTACTTATTTGTCAAGTGGGTGTTTATAATATCGATTGTATTGATAATACATTAAGGATCACCTGTGCGGTATGATATGTAGGCCGTTTAAAAATTGATAAAAATGAATATTAATAAGATTGACTTTCATTGATTTTAAATTTGAAATTAAGATGAGAATAAAATTATGATAAATACATATTTATGATAATATTACAATAACAATTATATCTATGTTAATCTGATTCACACATGAGTGAAAGTTTTTTGATATATATGAGATATTGTGACAAATGAATAAGTACTTTAGCTACAGTGTTTAAAAGTGTTACAAGCGTCAAAAAAAAATCGGAGAAAGGAGTGCTTTGCGCTGCCGCTAGATACTTCACTTATTATTTATTAGATACACAAAAAATTTGTAATACATTTCATTTTTAATAATTCATAAATATACGATAAACACTCGAAAGATTTTACTAAGATTTTATCTATATGTAAATACAAATAAAAATTTCTTTGCTTGGCCCGTATGCGTTCCTACATCATTCATCCGATTGCAATGAAACTTTGAGGGAGTGTTGTGCGCACGCCGGCGAAGGTTTTGGAATTAGTACAACTGTTTTACAATAGATAGAGCGCGAGTAATACTAGACCTCAGTACGTCGATAAACAAAATTAAAACGCAAACATTTTTTTTGTTTTAGCGTATTTCCAAAAGTGAAACTGGAAATACGCTATTACAGTAGGTGTCATGACGGGACCTAAGCCCGGGATCATAACAGAAATGTGTTTTGAGGTCCCTAGAATACGAAAATGATATTCACTAAAATATATATATATATATATATATATATATATATATATATATATATATATATATATATATATATATATATATATATATATATATATATATATATATATATGTGTCGCCACGATAACTCTCGAACGAAACGTCTAATGTTTATGAAATTTTGTGTGCGGACTGGATTCTGAATTGGCTCGGCTAAGTTCGTTAGCCAGACACGTCGGATGCCCAGAAGTAGGTTTTCTGACCATTTTTTATCATTCGATCCTATCATAAGACAGTTCGATTTTTACATCGTTGAAAAGGAAAAAAAAATTATGAAGAAAATATTCTTATAATTTTCTTTCTATTTTAAGTATTTTTCGAGAAAATGTAAATTTTCACCATTATATTATTAGTTTTCTTTCTTTGTTAGTCTAATAAGTAATTTATATTTATATCTCAGTTCTTTATGAAGTATAAAAATATTTCACTTTTTTATTAAAGAATTTTGTGAGAACAAGTGAAGTCTATTCACATACATGTGTTATAACACACATACATGTATAGAGTTTTGTTTCTCATTTATTGCATTATAATTAGCATGGTTCTATCTCATGTTGAAAAATGTAAATTAAACAGATTTTCTAAGCTAATGTAATGAAGAATTTTTTTTTTTATTGAATTTTTAAGTAAACAAGAAATTGAAGATTATGTTATGATATAATATTATTAAATAAATATGAAACAAAACAAAATATGTACAATGTACATATGTATGCACGGAAAAATATTTTGAATCGATTTTGAAAATTTTTTCACTAATAATTAATAATGTTAAAAAATTAAACCATTTCAAATGGATTTAAGGTATTTTATGTTAGGTCAAGGTTTTCGGGACCTAAAAAGGCCAGAAATTAATTAACCAATCGATTTTAAAAATTTTTTCACAGTTAGTAAGTTAAAGTATTTGAATTAATTAATTAAATGATGTCCGCAAGAAGCTTACGGACTGCCATAAGTTATATGAGATCCTTAGAACCCTTTTCTTACTGTTAGAGTACTAGACTTGTATGAGTTTCGCCAGGATTTACTGATCCCATAATTGTAAAAAATAAACTAAACGACCAATTTTAAAAATTTCTTCACTGTTACAGAGCTAAACTATTTTAGATAGATTTAGAATACATTATGTAAGGTCCGCCAGGGTCCACAGGACCCAAAAGTGTCAAAAATAAACTAACTGACCGATTTTGAAAATTTTTTCACTGTTACAGAGCTAAACTATTTTAGATAAATATCGATTACGTTATGTAAGGTCCGCCTGGGTCCATAGGACCCAAAAGTGTCAAAAATAAACTGCCTGATCGATTTTGAAAATTTTTTCACTGTTACAGACCTAAACTGTTTTAGATAAATATAGATTCCGTTATGTAAGGTCTGCCAGGGTCGATAGGATCCAGAAGTGTCAAAAATAAACTAACTGACCGATTTTGAAAATTTTTTCACTGTTACAGAGCTAAACTATTTTAGATAAATATAAATTACGTTATGTAAGGTCCACCAAGGTCCATAGAACCCAAAAGTGTCAAAAATAAACTAACTGACCGATTTTGAAAATTTTTTCACTGTTACAGAGCTAAACTATTTTAGATAAATATAGATTACGTTATGTAAGGTCTGCCAGGGTCCATGGGATCCAAAAGTGTCAAAAATAAACTAACCGACCGATTTTGAAAATTTTTTCACTGTTACAGAGCTAAACTATTTTAGATAAATATAGATTACGTTATGTAAAGTCTGCCAGATTCCATCGGATCCAAAAGTGTCAAAAATAAACTAACCGACCGATTTTGAAAATTTTTTCACTGTTGGGGAGCTAAGCTATTTTAGATACATATAGATTACGTTATGTAAGGTCTGACAGTGTCAGTAGGACCTAAAAGTGTCAAAAATAAAATAACTGACCGATTTTGAAACTTTTTTACTATTACCGAGGTAAACTATTTTAGATAGGTACAGGTTGTGTTATCTGAGATCCACAACTGTCCTGCGGATGCAAATGCGGCGTAGAATGCTACACAAAGGGGTTTTGAATATATATATATATATATATATATATATATATATATATATATATATATATATATATATATATATATTACATAAAGTCCGCCTAGAATATACGGTCGAGCTGATTTTTTAATGAGGTCCACCGGGATCTTGCAGATCCGAAAACGCCAGTAATAAGCTATCGAACCGATGCTAAAAAATTTCTTACTGCTAGAGAACTAAATTATTTTAGATGGATACAACTATGCTGCACAAAATTCGTTCGGGTTCTTGGGTCCCTAAAAATACCAAAACTAATTACCCAGCCGATTTTAAAAATTCTTTTACTCTTAGAAAGCTAAACTATTTTAAATAGGTACAGGTCTTAGATGAGATACGCCAGTGCCCAAGATTTGGAAATTCGCTATGTTATGCAGATGCTGCGACAGGGGTATTTTGAATGACTAGGAGGGGTCATTACTAGATCTTAGAAAAAAAAAAACTAGTTATTAATTTTTTTTTATAGAAAGCCTGTAGGAAGTATCTACATTTGCAGGAGAATTGAGATAATAATTGAAAGACTACGATAAAATTTATATTCATCTCTGTTCAGGGGGTATCATCGCCCGTTTGTATCCAGACTTGGTCCTACATCCCTAATTTTAGCAAAAACGGAAAGAACGATTGCGAAAATTTATAATTCGCTTCCAATGTTATCGTGAATTTAGGTAATTATTTTTAGAAATATGACTGACTCCACAGAAAATTTTTTTCTAAAGTAACCTTCCATGCTTAATTTTGGTAAAAAATGGAAAGAACGGTTTCAAAAACCTGTAATTTGTTTCCAGTTTTCAAGGTATTGAAAAATTTTAGTAAATTTGATGAGATTATGAAATAAATTTTTATCCCCCTATTAAATTGAGGAAAATAAAGAGTTTGAAGTAACATATTAAGAATAAAAAAGTATATTTTGGTTTATTTTCTACTAAAATTTTATTTTTAAATCAAAAAATACCTATGTAAATGATCCTATTGTTATGTCTAGGTATTTGAAATTAGTCATACCTACTTATTAAATTTGCTTATTTATAACTTGTTATCAACAAAATGATTTTAATTACTGTTAATTAGCTAATTACTATTGTGTAACACAATCTATTAAATAATTAATAATATCATTCTTATCAAAATATTTTATAAACTTACCTTATTCATCATAAATGAAATAAAACACCTGCTAAAACTTGTGAAGTACACAACAAGAATAAATTAATGGTAAGTATGTAAATATTTTTAGAATTATTTTTATGTAACACAACTTCAAAAATATTTACATTTATTAATTTTCTTATTCACTGACTGAAATAAAATAAATGAATTAAATAATAAAAATTTTATATAACACCTGATGTAAATAAATTATGACAAATGCTACTAAAATACGTATTTCATAATTTAAATCTGCCTTGTTTCATCTACGTACAACATTTGTTAAATTTGAAAAGTAATTGTTAGAAATATATTTGAATTAACGACCAAGAACATTTTAATTGTTAGAATTTTGTTTAATTGTTTAGATTTGATTAGAGGTCAGAGACCCGATCAAGAGAATTTAAATTTAGAAATAGTTTTATTCATAACTTTTTTTTATTAAAAAGTAGGTGATTTTAGATGTATGATGGTTTAATTGGATTGGTTTAGTTGGATTGGATTAGATGATATAAGATGGTTTAATATCAAAATTTTGAGGTTTACTTTTGGATATTGTGGGTAGTTAAAAAGAGATTTTAGGACGCTTGTATGTATCTTAAAATTTCCAAATCTGTTAATTTTTTGTGAGGGTATTGTAGGATATTAATGAATACAATTTGTCATCCCATTCAGTTTGGAAGAAATTTGATTTTTTTTTTAAATTAAAATGAGTCATACATAATTAAGGTGGTTTTAAAGTATTTCAGACGATAAACCGGTTCGATTTTTTTATTGTGTTATCTCTGATGAATGAATGTTCTTTCTCTTTTTAACGTGGTTTTTTTAAAAATTTTATATAGGTACAGATAATTTCTAGTTCTATTAAATATACACAATCATTGACTTGATTGATACATAAATTCCCAAACTATTAAAGCCGTTTATTATTGTCGGCCTGTCTAAAATACAAGGTAAAAAAATTGATATGCAATTCAATTATCAAAAAAAAATAAGTGTTTCACAAGGGGTCAAACTAGATTGTCTATGTCTCTGTTCCACTTGTAATGAGTTTGTGACGTAAATCTCCCCACTCTATTGGTGTAGATACACACTGTTTGCAGTGGTATTGGTTTAATGGTTGCGTCTGTGTGCGTATTTACACATACTACTACACCACACGTATTACCAGGAGAGAAATGTGTGCTGTTCAACTAACAATGTCTAACAATGTAATATAATGCATTGTGTGTTCGTACATGCCTTAGCTGTGACAGGCCTACAAATGACTCCAAGCGAATTACACTTTTTTGATGTTAGTTGGCTTCTAGTGTTCTATGGTGTTTCATATTTATACAACTAATCTTGATTAATTAAATATTAAGGGGAGATTCGCCAAAAAACATCAAAAAATCAACTTTTTTTTGTATACAAATAAATATTTTATTAAAAAAAACTACACATTATTTCTACATGTCTTGAGACTATAATTTTTTTTTTAATTCAAAAATGATTTGAGTACCATATAAATGGCGTTAAAGTTGACATTGCGAGATTTTTCCACCTTGATGGTTCCTCGCGTTCTGAAATTCCCAGTGAACCTAAAAATAAAAAAATCAAGAATTTTCTGAAAACGTACATATACAGCTATGGCATCAGCTAGGATCTAAGAAAAAATTAGAAACCAGCGAGAAATCGCATTTTGAAAATAAATTTTCAAAAAACATCGTTTTTTCTCGACTATAAACAGCCGCTATTTTGAAAATATATTACGGAACCAAAAGACCCTAGTTCCTGCCAAAATAATGGTATCGAGGAATAATATGCACTTTGATTTATGTCGTTACCTCAAATACTTTTTGAGATACAGGAGAAGCCATATCAAAAAACATACATTCGAGAAAAAAGCATTTAAAATTTTTTTTTAATTTGAATTATAGTAAAGTGCGCGCACTAAAATACCCATAACCCCATAACTTTTTAATTTTTAATTTTTTTTAAATAAAATTTTAGGAGAATATTTCAAACACCTTCAAGAAAATAACTATGAATTATCGGTTTTTAGCGCCCACCTCAGATTACCTCTCGACCAAGCAATGGGTATGTGATTCACTGCTTTGAGAATTCCTGGGATAATGTAACTTTGATGTTTAAATTATTTATTTAAATTGTTAGGTAAAATTTGGATATTTTCTAATTTCATGATCTTACCTTTATGTAAAATGTAATATTGTACAATGACTTTAATCTTTAATTTCCTTTCGTCTTGTGTGTTATAGATTATAATTACCTAATTCTAGGTATGTATAAATGCTTAATTACGCCGTTGTCCTTCAAAATTCAATAGTTCAAGATGTTTGACTTGTAAAATTTGAACATATTTTACTTTTTCTAACATGAATACTAGAGATGTTACAGATTGTCAAAAAAAAAATTTTTCGGTTTTGGTTACGGATATTTAGTAATTCCGAATAATTTTTGTATACGGAATCAACGAAAATTTATAAAAACAAATATCTACCTATACCTTGCAAAAACTTTCTTGGATTTACATTAGCTGCTTTCCAACAGCAGTTGTTTATAATTATCCGAAATATATCTGAAAGTTTTATTCTGGATACGGTTTCGGATATTATTTTTTTATTTTGGATATCCGACAGTTTCGGTTACGGTTACCCATAACATCCCTAAATAATTAATGCATCATCTAGCGCTGGGTATTTATGAAAACTCGAAATAATCGGTATTTAGTACATATCGCATATTAACCTACCCAAATACACGTATTTAATAATTTAAAACGGTGATGATTTCAAAAGTGTTCTAATAATTTAAAACAGGTGCCGCTCACACACGGATAACTGTGCTGCTATCTACAGCGATAAATTGTATACACGTCTTGTTTACCTTAAGGCATTCCCTGTTTCGTATTGCCGCACACCACCACGACAAGATGTAAATAGTTAAGTAGTAAAACTTTCTTTTACTAAATTTTCAAGATTAATATTCATGTTTAAGTAACACTGATCTGTTGTAAAATACAAAATTTACAAATTGATAAATTTGCATAAAATATGAAATTAAAAAAAAAAAAAACAATTTCACTCTTGGATTTAATTGTTTAATTTCAATTTTTGACAATTTACTGTCATTGTCACGGTCCATGATTTACGTTTTCATAAAAGTATCCAAATGCCATGTTAATTGTGACAACTGTTTCGAACATTAGTTGTCAATTGTCATTATGAGCATTCATCAGGCATTTAATGGACATAGAACACACTTCAGAAAAGTTAAAAATTTTGGAGACAAAAGAAATTAGTAAAAATAATGCTGATCGGCTTTTAAACGATTACACAGATATTTACGACTCGGTTGTATTTTCTATGCTGTAACTTAATCATAATTTTTTATGCTACTCTATTCGGTTATCTAGTATACTTATTTTAAAATTCTTTTTCACATTTATCCTCAATTTTTTTGTACTTTATAAGGTGTTTTCATAATTTTGAACCCCACTATTATCCTATCCCTTACTATTTCTTTCATTCCCCACCATTGTTTGTTCATAGAATGTCGTTAGACTCTGATATAATTTTTATTTTGTTTCAAAATGAACAACCAAGTGCACGAAACAATTATCATAGTTAAAAATTTCATTAATAAATTTCATTGCGTGGAAACCAAATTCTAGAATGTAAGACAATTTTCTAAATAAAATTTCGACATTTAAGAAATAAAAATGTAAAATTCCACTAGCTGTAGATCCGTAGAAAATCATATTAACCCTAGAATCATACGTTGGTCTACAAGAAACGTTAATCACACATCGACGTCGTTTTGACGGATGGACTTTTTACGGAGAGTTTTAGAGTTTATTTAGAAAAAACATTTTTTTTTACATAACAATACTACAAAAGCGAACAAAATATTTAAAAAAATTGGATTTGGAAAAATTTCTTAATGTAAATATTTATTAATTTTTTTAATCTTTTTATCAAAGCATATTTTCATTATAAAAATTAAAAAATAGATAAATACATCAGTTGTATCATAAAACATGTGTTTCAAATTATTAATTTATGAACTATTATGAGTCAGTGGACATGTGTAACTTTACAGAATGTGAAATTTCTCAGTCATAAATATTCCTATAGATATGTAGTTATTTCCCCATTAGGCACATTTGTAAATTTTCTAAAATTTGTTAGTAATTTTTCGAATAAGATCTTAAAAAATAATAAAAATTAAAATATTTTCCACAAAATAAATTGTTAATCTTTTATTAAGTCACTTGAAACGTATTCTTTAGTTTTCGACCCAATATATTAAAACTTCAGTATTATGTCGTCTCTATAAGTCAAACAGCTGTAATCATCTTTCACATTATAAAATTAGGAAAACTTTTATATGTGAAGTACAAAATCTTTAAAAAAAAACATCGCGTAATCATACATCGACGTCCTTTTGACGGACACTATTTCAATACAAACAAAACGACAATGACTATAAACAAAATAAATACGACTTATGTGTTATAACAACAAATAAATTAGATAACAGAAATCTCACAGCAAGCAGGTACCGACAAGTTGTAGTATTGGAGCAGGTAGAGAAGTTCGTTCGTCGTTTTGACGTGTACGTATGATTCTAGGGTTAAACTGTGAGGTAATTGTGAGGCTTACCTTTTAGCGAACATTATTACTCATGTGATCATTTCTTAATACAGTAATTAATAAACGTATTCTTATTCAGAAATGCAATTAATAATATTGCTTGCTTCTTTTTTTATACTATGAAAAATGACATCAGCCACTTACTTAGGTGTTCATCTTGCGACACTATATACAATTCAAAAATAATAGAGAATGTAGGTCAACTCAACTAATATTAATCCAGTCATTAATTTTTGTCTGTTGAAAAATGTTTGAAAAATGAAATCCGTCCCTGAACCAATGAATTCAAAGACATAACTAACTAACTAAAAGAAATAACAAATAATTTTATTTAAAAAAATATAAAATTATTAGAAATAAAAATATTTATGTAGGTACATAATATATGACAGAATGACATAATTCTTTGCATAAAAAACCGTGAACTTTCGTGTTTAGTAATCATGACCTCTTCATGTTTTACTTTATTCGCAAATTCATATATTTATGTAAATTATAGTAATAATAAATATATGTAATGTTTTAAATGAAATTACTGGGAGTTATCAACAAAATCGTATAGCGTATCGTTTTAAGGGGCGTAACTACTTTACAGTATCAAAAAGGTGATTTTTTAATTTGAAGCATTTAATAATACGTAGCAAAAATTTCAATAAGGAATTTTATGGCCTAAATAATGTAGAATAAAGATTGGAAATTTTTAATCAACATTTTTCTTTTATTTTGTACACAAATTTCTTTAGATTTCTTCGGAAAGACTTCAGATTTCGTTTTATAATTTAAGGAATATAATATTCTTCAGTAGTTTTAGTAGATAGATTTACGAAAAAAAAAAAATGTTTTCTTTGTTCGATAGAGCGTGTTTACCCTCTTAAACACTTTAAGACTACATACAAATTAAATAGAAAATACAGTCATATATTTTAATGTAACTGTTTTTCAAAAATATTGTAAAAAGATAGCTATTTTAAATGGTTAGGATTATAGAATGTTGTAGCTGAAAATATTAATTTTATTTAGAAACTAGCTGTTACCCGCGGCTTCACAAGCATAAATTTCGTAATTCATAAAGGTAATTCTTTTTAGGTAGTTTGCTAAAATATTTTGCCCCTATTTTCTCATCACAAGCTGAAATGATAGGCTTTATTTATTGATAAGCTTACTCATCAATCCTTTTTATTTTTAATTTCTCCCTTTGGCTAGTTATCTAGGAACAATTGAAAATTTTCAAAAACTAATTGGTCATTTCTTTAAGCATATAATATAGACTAAAAATCTAAAGCAAGCCTATTAAGAAGGTGTCAACGAATTTGGTGTTGTTTTAAAATACTCAAATATTATATATTTTTAAAATACCTAATATTTTGCAGACTTTACTCTAAATAAGTATCCTCCCTATTCGTATTGACAAATTTAAATCCCTACATCCTCTATAAGTCTGTTTGCATTATATTTGAACACTTCCTAAAGTAACTGACTCATTGTTGGAGACGCTAGAACAGTAGGCGTTGAAAATGTAAAATTTGACCTTTCCCCCATTTTTTGCGTTTATTCCTTATTTTACTCTTTACAGGATTAATTTTCAAAAAGTGATGAAACATGTATTCATTAATTTATTCTTGACCTCCTTTCGACTATGCCCTCCAGTTTCATTTGTGTAAAATTATCTTAACTATGAGTAAAGCTACTTTAAATCAGTTATTCCGAAACAAATCGGACAAATCTAGTTTCAAATCAGTTCTTTAAAGTGCTTCGCTTCATTCGCCAAACAGTTCAAAATTCTATAAGAGGTTAATTCCATGTAATGCTTCGCTCCGCTTGCCAAACGACTCGGAAGTAACCATTAATATATTTAATTTTTACATTCTGAGACCTTTCCATAGATTCCCATGTTGATGGTTTTAAAATTAATTCAATTTTAGATCCTTTTCGGGATCCCAGAACCCTGGTGGACTTTTTAAAATTATGTTCAGTTCCTCCGTAATTAAACTTTACTACTATCGTTTTAGTGAAATTTTAGTAAAAAAAGTTTTGAAATTAACATTTAAATTTTTAAATATTATTTTTATCGTAACCTAGGTAATCTTTTGTTTCTCTTTCTTTTGTTTCCGTTTATTATAAAAGGAGTATTTTTGATATATCAACTTTTGTCTTGAATATATCAACCTCCAAAAAGAGTATTGTGATAATTTTGACTGGAGATGTTGTCGATGTTGAGATGGTGAAGTGTCTAAGGAATAAATTTATGAAGTTTCACTGAAATCTGTGTCGTGGTTTTTGTGTCAGCCGTGCCCATAGAAAACCTAACTGCTCATTTTATTATATAAATTCTATGTAATTTCCAAAATATCAGTTTTAGGTATAAGAATAAGAATATCTTATTGTAATAGATAGACTTTACATTTTTCTACATAATTATGGTAAAAAATATAGGCGATTCATTTGAAAAAAGAAAAAAAGATTTGCACAATAAACCAAAAATATTTAAAAAATGCTTTATTTAACCACCCTGTATCAAGTCAAAAAGCTGAAATGTCACTTTCACACAGAAGATTAGTAACAATTTCCAGCAAATTCAAATTTACTGTTAAAAACACTTCAAATAACAAATTCGGTGTCAATTTCCGGTATAACCGGAAATGGCACCAAGTTAAAAATATTTTAATTAAAATCGTCATAATTGAAAACTTCAATAACGAAATTTTCAAAAATCTACTTTATTTAGAAGAGCATAAGCTTTTAATGAAGATTCTATTTGAATCACCTGTACATAACCATTTGGGAGATCACATTAAAATGTGGCTAAGATTGATCGGGAGATTACTATCTATATTCCCGGTAAATTTCAACTCGATAACTTTAATAGTTTTTGAGTTAAACCGGTACATACAAACAGACAGACAGACATACAAAATTTTTTTTAAAGTTATATTTGGTATATGTATATGTCGAATTTGCTAACTGAAAAACATACTAATACTTAAAAATTCGAAAATCACAGACAGACCCTCCTATTTTATTTATAGGTATTGATTACGTTATTATTATTAATGTTCTGTCAGTTCTATAACGTTTGTTGAGTTTCTATGAAAATTTTTTTTAGTGATCCTACATGCTTAATTTTGGTGAAAATGGGAAAACGACATCGAAAACTTACAGTTCGATTCCAATTTCAGCATTTCCTATTATTTTATTTATAGGTTTTATGGAATCAAAAAATTTTAGTAAACTTAAAGACGTGCTCAAATTAACGAATTTCTTTTATGTGAAATGCGTTTGATATAATTGTTTCAAAATGTTACGTAATATATTCAGAACATTCGAGGTACTTGAAATAAGAAAACTAACCCCAACAAAAGTGTTAAATGATCTTTCAAAACTGACAGCATTAAATGTTTTCAACAATTTTTTTTCTAGCCAGAAAGTCAACTAAATTTAAAAAAAAATAATTTAAGACCTTAATCCGACCCTGTACGTTACAAATTATCGTTTTAAAACAATAATAAAAGGTAAGCATTAAGCGATAAGACAAGAATAAAAAATTATGCTACACTATAGCATTTAAACGGACACGAAAGAAGAAAAATAGACAAAGAGTCTGTCAGTCTGTCAGTCTATGAGTTGAGTCGGACTGACGGAAAGTTGAAAACGGAATGTGTGGAAATTTGTTGTGTATGAGTGCGCTGCGACTGAGAAAATATAATCAAATGTGAACTTACAAACAGAATTGCAAGGTGTTGCTTATTCTCAAAGTACACAACTTGTGTTTTATGTGAATATGCGGGTAGAATTTGTACACAGTATATTGTTGTATTTATGTATGTATCTCTATGTCTACTGAAAAATCAGTGACGGCTTTTCAACACTGAAATTTCCATAGGCATTTCACAAAACAACATTATAAAAAAAAAACATCGATATATCAAAAAGTAACCAAACTGATCCGGAGTGATCAAAGAAACGATTAAGTTTAATAAATATATGTATAAGTTTAAAATAATTATTTAAAGTATAGATTACATACATACTTTAGCCTCTCGTAATAGTAGGGAGTAGAGATGTGCCAAACTCGTGAATTCACGCGTGACCCATCGTGATCGTGAACAATTTTTTTTGATCGTGCGTGAGTGGGCGTGATCGTAACATTTAATTTCTTGCCGTGAATAATTCGTGAGTCACGAAAAGTTAGACCATGAATAAAAAAATTTTAAAAATAATTTTTTTCAATTTTAGGGAATATTAACTAAACCAATTTGATTTTTTAACTACAAAAAAAAAACGTTTCTTTTAAATTAGGTACTTTTTATGAGTACAAGTAGGTAGAAATCCAATAACCCTTTGTACTAACAAATTCCAGTTTTTTACCGAGATACTTGGAGTGTATACAAAATGATTTACAATTTAAAAATGTCCAACTGTGTTTATAATATTGTTCTGATTATTTCTTCCGTTTTCAAATAATTCCTTAAATTCTTAAAATTGGCCTGTCGACATATATTCGGTCTCAGTCAATGGGTATATTTGAAAATATTACAAGGTCAGTTTTACAGCTTTCAATAGTATGATCTATCATTCTATGAAGGAATAATATAAAGAACATATGGGTTAATTTTAAGGAAATATTATCTTTTTCAACATTTTAAGTTGTTTATTGTCATTATTATTTTTTTTTCAATTCTATTATTTATGCCACAATTTTGTTAAAAAACTACATATATTATTTAGTTTGGTTGTGCCAAATATCATATTTATATACAAATACAGTACCTACAATAAGAACAAAAATTAAACAATAAATCACCAAATGAAAAATTTTGAAAATTTTCTCACTTTCCAGAAAAAAATAAATAGCATGTAACTTGCATCAGTATTAATCTCAATGAACCGTACTAACCGTATTTCTGATTTTATCGTGAGGACATAATTTTTACTAACTGTTAAAACGTTAGTGATTTTTACTAAAAATTCAAACGATTATATTTAAAAGTATTTATGTTTAATTCGTAAGCGTGCGTGAGTGTGAAAGTATAAAATTTTTTTGTTCGTGATCGTGCGTGAGTGTGAAAAGAAATAAATTTTCTCGTTCGTGATTGGGCGTGAGCACAAAACCTAATTCGTGACTGTGCGTGATCGTGAGTAAAAATGTACTCACGAGCACATCTCTAGTAGGGAATAAACACTAAAGTGTTTCTTTTGGTCTCTCGTGTGAATTTTTACTCTTGGATTTTTAAGGCCTTCTTCATACTCCACACTCGGGATAAAACGTCACACTTTAATCCTTTGTTGCATAATTGCATTGCATTGAGAAATTTTCGTAACCGGTATTGTCACCTTACCAGACATTTTCCGTGATATATAACGTCCTTCGATGTGAACCACCTTAATGGCTTCCACTATCCGCCTTTACTGTCGGACGGAACTAAATATATGGACTGTAAAAAGTATTCCCTTAGAAAGTACGGCAAATGACTCGAGGAATGAGGTGAAGCGTTATCGTGATGAAGTAAAACACGCTTATTTTGAAATTTGGTTTTAATTTTCACTGCCTTCGAAACTTCCTCTCGGCAGCCAATCGTTTGATTTTTTTTTGGATTCCAGATTCCACTCATCTCTAATTTTGTATAAATAAACATATTCCAAAATTCAAGATTTTAAGAAAAAATTTATTATGTTCTTTTCGTCAAAAAGTTTACCGATGTCTGGTCTAAAATATATTGAAAAATAAATTAGAAATTTTACAGTTTTATATAATATATAGCTGAATCTTTTTTTTATGCGGTCCCTATCCACCGTAAAAAAAATATATTCAAAAATATCATAAATAGCTATAAATAATAAACAAATATTTTACTTCGCAAAAATACTACTTTTATTTTGAAACAATATTGTCATAGTTTCAAAATAAAAGTGGTATTTATTTTTTGCGAAGTAAAATATTTGTTTATTATTTACAAATATGGAATACCATAAAGTAACGCTCAAATCTATTAATATTAATAGCTATAAAGATTAGTTTGGTCAATAAAAAAGGTTTAAAAATACATAATTCAAAACGTTCAAAACCTCACAATTTTAATACAGGTTGCTTTTCTAAACAAGATAAAGCCTCAGTGTAGACGTACGAACATTTTATTTCATTTTTACAATATTATGAAGATTTTAAAAAATAAATCTGTAAAAAAATTAAATGATGCAATAACTTATATTCTTATGCAATGCATTGATTAAATGCTTAAAAACTATTAAAAATTAATTTTTTCAAAGAAACTTATTATAGTTAACGTTTAATTTTCTTACTTTCTCTTGCTTTTGATTTACATTATGCACTCTAATGGACAGTTTTTCAAAAACCACATAAAAAAGAACCTCACAAAAAAGGTTTAGCTGTAATGTTTCCTGAAAAATCTATTTTATAAACATTTTTTTGCACCACTAGCACTTTCGTATGAAACACCACTGTGACATTCAACTTGTTACATATTACATTATGGTAGATATGTATACATTTTCATGTAGGAACTAAGTACATACCCTTTATTTTATTTGTTGAATATTTTGTTTTTCTTTTGTTTTATTTTTTAATAAATAATATTTTTACGTGAGGCAGACAAACGGATACACTCACTCACTCACAGTCAGACAGACAGACAGACAGTCATTTGTTTTCATGCAACATGGGAAAAACAAATAAACAATAAATAAACGTGCGGAGCTGGAAAAAAAATTGGACTTGTAGTGTATATGTAGACTTTTTTTATTTTCGTAGGGGAAAATGTGTTGAACCGTAACGACTGATGCAACACAATGACTTGGACATGTGAATTATATTTACTGTGGAATTTTAATGTGATAATTAAGAAGAATATTTGATTGTTAAAAGTATTTCTCTGTTTCTGTTGTGTGGTAATTACGGAAATTGTTGTTGGTTTTATCAAAAAAATTTTACTAGCAGACGTATGTAAAGTTGCAATTAAAATAGTTTTTCGCTAATAGATGTTGTAGGAAGAAATGTTTATTAAATTGTATAGTAATTTTTTTTCAAGTAGGTATTTTACTTGATGAAAAACGTATGTTGTTCGGCATTGTGGAAAAAAATTATTCCCCAACGAAAATAGCCGGCACTGAATGAGAAACATCTTTAAAATTAATAATTAATTATGTGATCGACAAAAATAACCACAATTTTATTGAAAAAAAAAAAATTAATTTTATACTTTAGTTATCTAAAAAATAGGTAGACGTCACTTGCACTTCACATGTTTATTGTACACTTCGCGGGTATATGCTTTGTTAACGATTGACGCGCCAGTCTCCGGTTTTAGCAAAGAAACGTTATTGGCTGTGTTCGAGCAGAAAAAAATTCTTTAAGCGCTTCAAGCCGCTTCATATTGCTGACTACTTTTCTTGACAGAAATCAAGTGACACGTAGTTCTGTCTTACACCAAATTTAAATTTTACTTCATTTAAAATCAAAAAACCAAAAATATTTCGTTAGTACATGGATAAATCTCGTTATTGGACGAAGGAAAAAAAATTAAAATTTGAATTTTTGACAGACTTTGAACAAAAAACACATTTTCTGGTCAAATTTTCGCCATGTATTGGCTCGAAAAAATTAGTTGTAATAAAAATAAAAAAAATCCTTCATTCAATGACTAGATAATGTTATTTCAAAGATGTGTGCAAAATTTGAACAAAATCGCTTTATAATTTTTCGAGAAATCATGTCCACCGACTTAAAAAATTGAGTTTTGAGAAGGGTCTATAGTATATTTTTTTAGTTTAGAAATGACGTCATTATCATCTCTTTTCAATTTATGATGCTAGCTGTCCTTTAAAAAAATTATACGATACTGATCCTTAAAATAGTACATAAATTAAGTTGATTTTCATTTTTTCTATTTTTCTCTTATTCCAGTTGTCAAATTATATAAGATTTCACTTACGGATTTGTGTATACCGACTGAAAGTAAGAAAGAAATAACATACCATTTAGTTAGGTACTATTAAATAATTTTTAACAAGAAAACCAAAAAAAGGATGTATTATTTTTTATTTGACCCACCCATTTCAATTCATATTTTGATGATACCTCGGTAGTAAGGTACCACAGTAAGGTATCATAAAAATATGAATTGAAATGGGTGGGTCAAATAAAAAATAATACATCCTTTTTTTGGTTTTCTTGTTAAAAATTATTTAATAGTACCTAACTAAATGGTATGTTATTTCTTTCTTACTTTCAGTCGGTATACACAAATCCGTAAGTGAAATCTTATATAATTTGACAACTGGAATAAGAGAGAAATAGAAAAAATGAAAATCAACTTAATTTATGTACTATTTTAGGGATCAGTATCGTATAATTTTTTTAAAGGACAGCTAGCATCATAAATTGAAAAGAGATGATAATGACGTCATTTTTAAGCTAAAAAAATATACTATATCTCTTAGAATTTTACTCGGATCGATTTGAAATTTTAGGAGAATATTTTAAACATATTGTACAAATTAATAAGACAAAAAACGAACTTTTTGAAATTTTCAAACCCACCTAACCCCTTAAGTAATTCACTACACCGCCATTGTAATATTATAGATGTCTCTAGTATTAATACATGTAATAGATTTATTAAATATTTACTAACCTTATATTAACACAACTTGTGGGGTGTGCATTTTTGGTTTTACTAACGATTTTTACATTTCTTAATATTTAAACTCTCATTTTGAGAGTTATGCGAGAAGTTTTTGTAAGAAAAAACAGCGTAAACTGTTTCTTGGACTTAATAGAAAAAAAATTATGTCCCTCCAAGGGACACTTAATCGGCCACTTGGCAAGAGGGAGGAATTTGAAGGATACAAACATGAAAAACTATGCAGTTTATGGACCTTTCAGTGGAAATGGTTTAAAAAGACACGTCATACTATTGTTAAAAGACTTGAAGTATATATTTTTATTAATAATTTAAATTACTTACAGTAGAAACTGTCGTTTGTTGAATTTGGTTTGTTCCTTCGTTCAAAAACCACATTAGAGGTACATATTTACATCTGTTACCTATGATGATGGTAGTTAAAAAGTAAACATAGAGAATATCTACCATAAATAATTTTTCAAACGGTTTGTTTGTTTTGGTATTTTCGTGTACCTAAAAATTACTAATTACATTAATAGTTGTTTGTTGGGCTTATGGTTGGGCTGCGTTAAGGGATTACATCACTTTCATAAACCAGAAAAGGTTTTATTGGGGAAAATTTTTTACTGACAACAAATATATAAGTTTTCAGAATATAAATGTGATCTGAGGTACAATCTTTTTTTTTTAGATTTAAAAAGATACCCCTGTCGCAGCATCATGCATAACAGCGAATTTCCGTTTAAAAAAATTAGTTTTTCTCGGAAACTAGTTGACATAGAATGATAGTCTAAAGACCTTTTTTATGTGATTTTTTCTCCTCTTTTCGATAGTGTAAAAAAATTTCGCAAAAATTTTTGAATAAGGGTAAATTTCGGCAAAAAACTAATTTTTTCCACGTAAATTGCCCAAAAAACTATGTTTCCGGCATCGGACGTGTCTGGCTAACGAACTTGTCCAACGGTTTGGGACTTCTAACATTTTCACCGAATTTCGGAAAAATAGGACATTTCATTCGAGAGTTATCGTGCGGACATATATATATATATATATATATATATATATATATATATATATATATATATATATATATATATATATATATATATATATATATATATATATATATAATTTTAGTGAATATTATTTTCGGTTTCTAGGGACCTCAAAACAAATTTCTGCCATAATTCCGGGCTCAAGTCGCGTCATAGCTGTAATAGCTGAACTCACAACACAGTAATAGTCAACACAAACGCTTTTTTAAGAATTATTTACATTATTCGTTTTACTAAGGCGGTGTACAAGTTTATTAAAAAGATTTGAATTTTCTCTAAATGGTAAGTCTAAAATTGCTATATTCCTATGCCCCAAAGTGATTGAGATGTGCATATAGAACTCTTTGAGGGAACTTAAAGTAGGAAAAAAGTACAAAAACGCTATTCACTGAAGGAAAAACCCTTCCTTTTGTAGGAAAAACATTTTCGAACGCTCGAAGTCGTTTTAGAAATCGCATTTAAAAAGATTTTTCCAAAAATCTTCCCATTTGTAACTTCTTTTGAATATTATTCCAGATATATTAATACATCATTTAAGCCAATAAAAAAAGAAAAAATTACTTAAGGACGTTCGTGCATCAAACCTAATAGTAGATAAAAATTTCAATTTTAGAGAATTGACAAGTTCAATTACATATAGTTATCTTCTCTCAAAAATTTTAAGGCCTTCATAGATCATTTCTTAAAGTAATTGACGATTAAAAATCAAATTTTTAACACAGAGCCATTGGAAAAAACATTCTAAAGAGTATTTTTTCATTTTAAAAATTATAGTAAGTATATTATAAGAGTAGATACCATAATAAAAAATGTTTAAAAATATTCTTTGAAATATGCAGTTTATATAATTGCACAAAAAACATCGTGTTGACGAACGTTAAAATGAAATATTAATTATTGAAATTAATATTCGGGTAGATTTTGATGTGTACACGACATCCAAGGTCAAATCAGGCTACTAAATTTCAATCAACAACTGTGTATGCATTGATGTCATAGATCAGTATATAGGTGGTACATATAGCAATCACCCATATACACAACACGATATGACACATGAACAAGTACAAGCTCTGTATGCATAACATACAAGGTATAGTGTTTTGTGGTAGCTACATAACATTATTCTGTAGTGTTTTGTGGACGCGCTCGAACGTCTTTAAAGGTATGTACAAACCGGGTAACAAAATGTTGGCAACATGTTGACGATGTTGGCAACATATTTGTTGGATACAGCAACATGTATCTGGATACATGTTGTCAACAATGTTGCGTGTCTAAACCAAAACTAGTAGTGCAGTCAAACTAAAGGCAGTTTCACAGTGAAAATGGAACAAACAATTGTTGCTGCTGGTGCAAGTGCTGTGTTCATTATAATAGCTGCCCATGCCCAAAAACGAAAAAGAAGATGGTGGCAAAGACAATTCTTAAAAAATGGGACAAGCTATGGCGATAACTTAATGGCTGATTTATTTTTGAATTTCGATTTTACGTTTCGATTTTTTTCTTTTCCTTACGTTAAATTGACAATTTAATTCCTAGTACATTAAAAATTGAAATCTTTTTTCTACAATTGGTTAAAATCTTTTTTATTAAACATAAATGTTTTTTGTATAACGATATATTAATATTATTAATACAAAATAAATTAAATATCCTGGAACAATGAAATATATTAAATTAAAAGAAACCGCCACTGGAATTCTATATTTATATTATATTAATGCTAAAATTTTATTATTTTATATTAAATGATTTTTTTCAAAAACTAGAAGCGTCTCCAAATTTTCGTTACCAGTTTAAGTGGTTTTGGGGCATATAGTACTACAAAACTAAAAAAAAAAAAAATTTAAAAAAAAAATAACAATGTGATTAACTAGGAATTTACAAAATATGTATATAATTATGTTTACAATACGTAATAGTACTGTACATATGTATGTATAAATAATAAATTGAATGTAATCGCGGCAGTTTGTTGGCAACACCGTCCAAACTGACCGATGTTTTCCATTTGAAATGGGATACACGGATACAAGCAACATTCAACAAATTTCTTTGTTGTGATGCCGCTCAATGTTGACGTGTATCCGTCAACATTTTGCTTGTTGATGGGATACATGTTGGCAACATGTTGCCAACAATTTTGTTACTTGGTTTGTACTACGCTTAAGACATCTGGAGAACGTCTCGAGCTGAATCTTTTTTCGGATGACCAAAATCTATTTGAAAGAAATAAAATACGAATTAATGATATCGAAATTGATTAGATAGATACTATTATTAATACAATTTAACATAATGATTACATTGTGCCCTAATTGTTCAACTGAATGCTCGATTAGACAATAATGAATGTGTAGTATATACGCCTTCATACATTGCCCTATAATTAGAGAATATATTGAGGCCTATTGTTTCAACGGAGTGTTAATATTTTAATCAATAGAAACAGAATATTGAAAAGAAAAATATGTAGCTCTGTCGCAGCCAGGGCTGTGAAAAATGGTTCATAGAAACCATTTAAAATTGAAAATGGAAAATGGTTTCCAAAAATGCATTTAAAATACAAAATGGAAAATGGTTTTGCTGAACATATTTAAAATGTAAAATGGAAAATAGTTATTTAAAATGGATTATAAAATGCAAAATGCTTTTTTTTATTTTCAATTTATTCTATAAATTTTTTATTATTATTTTAATTAACTAATTATAAAAAAAAAAAAAATGAGAAAATATCAGACGTACTGAAATTAAATAAAGACAGTCTTTTGAGAAAATTTTGTAAAGTTTTCCTGATATGAAAATGAAACTTAACTCTTCAAATATTGTTACTTAAAAATATTTTAAAATTTAATTCGGCCTTGACATATTCAAACCTTGACTACGCTACGACTGCAATTTTTAAATAAAATTATGAAAATCATTTACTCGAATACAAAAATATTTCTTATCGACGTGTCTTAAAGATATAGTAATACACAAATTTAACTCAAGTGACATTGTAACTCAAGTTATACAAAAATTTGAGTCAATTAAATCAACTTACATTTAACTTAGAATTTGTTAGACTTCAAGTCGTTCAATTCAAGTTCTATAGTATACACATAAATTTGAGTATACATGCATTTTCATTTTAAATGTAATAAAATGGATTCAAATTTTCATTTTAAATACAAAATGGAAAATGGTTTGATCGAACTTATTTAAAATAGAAAATGCAAAATGTCATTTTGTAATTTAAATACATACTTATTTAAAATGAAATCAATTTAAATAGTTCCCAGCCCTGGTCGCAGCATCCTGCATAGCATAGCGAATTTTCTCGAAAAGCTGCTTACAAAGGATAAGAGTTTAGAAATGTATCTTCTGTGATTTTTTCGGTCTTTACCATGGTTTCAAAAAAACTGATGAATTTTAACAAATTTTTGGCAAAAATTGAATTTTTTTGGAGGTTTCTGGCATCGAGTGTGTTTGACTAACGAACTCATCCATAAGATTTTTAAACTTTTTTAACGTTTCCCCGAAAATTCGTAAAAATAGGATTCAAGTTTTGGCGGTTAAAAAAAATTAAATTTTCTAGAAAATGTACCTTCTGTGATTTTTCCGCTTTTTGTGATGGTGTAAAAAAATTTCATAAAAATTTTGAATTTTGACAAATTTTGGCAAAAAATTAATTTTTTTGCGATTTCTCGCATCGAATGTTTCTGACTAAACGAACTCATCCAAGAATTTTGAACTTTTTCAACGTTTTCAATAGTGATGAGCAAATGCAAGACCAAGACCAAGACTTGGCAGTCTTGGTCTTGGTCTAGTTCTTGCATTAAGAATCTTGGTCTTGGTCTTGGTCTTGCTAGAGCAATTTGAGTCTTGGTCTTAGTCTTGTAAAATACAGTCTTGGTATTGGTCTTGGTCTTGGTATTGCTAAAGAATCTTGCACTTCTTGCATTTTTTTATTAGCGAAATTTAGCAAGAGTTGCTTTTTTCTTGCTATTGTCTTGGTCTTGCTCACTTTAGTCTTGGTATTGGTCTTGCAGCCATACTTATAGTCTTGGTCTTGGTCTTGCTCTTGGTATACATAGTCTTGGTCTTGGTCTTGGTCTTGCAAAAAAAATGCAAGACCAAGATAAGACTGCAAGACCAAGACTAATTTTGCTCATCACTAGTTTTCAACAAATTTCGATTTCAAAAAATTGATGAATTTTGACAAATTTTTGGCAAAAATTGAATTTTTTTGGAGGTTTCTGGCGTCGAGTGTGTCTGATTAACGAACTCATCAATAAGATTTTTCAATTTTTTCAACGTTTTCGCACAAATTTCGTAAAAATAAGATTCAAATCCGAGTTCAAATCTCACCATGACACCTGCTGCAATAGCTGCATTTTCACAGGTCAGAATGGTTAGAATTTTTTACAGCGTTTACAGAAAATTTGAGTGCCTAAATTTACGAAAGTTATCGATACAAATTAGCTGAAATAATTTTAACTGAGACTTCTTATCAAGTGCTGGATATGCGAATTTTCTTCAAGTTACTGGTGAGGGTACAAAAATGATTTCACTTGAAGCTTTATATTTCGTAAAGGGGGTCTAAAAATGAAAAATGGTAAAAGCAACGTGTCAACTTCATTTCACAAGCGACAAAAAAATTTCATTCCCACTTTCCAATATATGAGAAATCACAGACCAATGTGTCGCCTAGTATCAAAATCTACTAAATGCACTTTTCGAATTTTTTGATTTTTTAGGGCCATTAATTTTTAAATGCAACAAGGCATATGCCCCTTAACATTTTTTGTTGTAATTTTAACTGCTTACTAAAGAAATCTGCAACTGAAATATAACATAATTTTCAAATCCTGCTAAAATTACATTGAAAACTTTACAAATCCTGCTAAATACCCATACATAATCTATATTTTAGATTTTAACCGTTCAAACTTGAATTTTTTCACTGACATGCGGGACGTACGAAGTATCAAATTATGTTTTCACGTAAAATTTGTATTTTAGTATTTATCTAAAATTTTAAATAATGAAATCGTAGATGTAAATGAATTACTAAGTAAGCACTTTGGTTTTAAGTGACAAAATGAAAATAGTTTATAATATTACAAAACAAATTGTATCGTCTAACCCTGATACATCCAATATTGCTGAATCAAGTTTTTTTTTATTAGCGAATTTCCAAAACTGGAAATTCAGCTTTTACGCCAGGTGTCATGGTGCGACCTAAGCCCGGGACCATATCAGAAATATGTTTTGAGGTCCCTAGAATACGAAAATGATATTCACTAAAATTTATATATATATATATATATATATATATATATATATATATATATATATATATATATGTATCCGCGCGATAACTCTCGAACGAAACGTCTAACGCTTATGAAATTTTGTGTGCGAACTGGATTCTGAATTGGCTTGGCTAAGTTCGTTAGCCAGACACGTCGGATGCCCAGAAGTAGGTTTTCTGGCCATTTTTTATCATTCGATCCTATCATAAGGCAGTTCGATTTTTACATCGTTGAAAAGGAAAAAAAAAATTATGAAGAAAATATTCTTATAATTTTCTTTCTATTTTAAGTATTTTTCGAGAAAATGTAAATTTTCACTTTTATTCTTTCTTTGTTAGTCTAATAAGTAATTTATATTTATATCTCAGTTTTTAATAAGTATAAAAATATTTCACTTTTTTATTAAAGAATTTTGTGAGAACAAGTGAAAACTATTCACATATATGTGATATAACACACATACATGTATAGAGTTTTGTTTCTCATTTATTGCATTATAATTAGCATGGTTCTATCCCATGTTAAAAAATGTAAATTAAACAGATTTTCTAAGCTAATGTAATGAAGAATTTTTTTTTTTTTTTATTGAATTTTTAAGTAAACAAGAAATTGAAGATTATGTTATGATATAAATATTAAATATGAAACAAAACAAACTATGTACAATGTACATATGTATGTACGGAAAAATATTTTGAATCGATTTTGAAAATTTTTCCACTAATAATTAATAATGTTAAAAAATTAAACCATTTCAAATGGATTTAAGGTATTTTATGTGAGGTCAAGGTTTTCGGGACATAAAAAGGCCAGAAATTAATTAACCAATCGATTTTAAAAATTTTTTCACAGTTAGTAAGTTAAAGTATTTGAATTAATTAATTAAATGATGTCCGCAAGAAGCTTACGGACTGCCATAAGTTATATGAGATCCTTAGAACCCTTTTCTTACTGTTAGAGTACTAGACTTGTATGAGTTTCGCCAGGATTTACTGATCCCATAATTGTAAAAAACTAAACGACCAATTCTAAAAATTTCTTCACTGTTACAGAGCTAAACTATTTTAGATAGATTTAGAATACATTATGTAAGGTCCGCCAGGGTCCACAGGACCCAAAAGTGTCAAAAATAAACTAACTGACCGATTTTGAAAATTTTTTCACTGTTACAGAACTAAACTATTTTAGATAAATATCGATTACGTTATGTAAGGTCCGCCTCGGTCCATAGGACCCAAAAGTGTCAAAAATAAACTGCCTGATCGATTTTGAAAATTTTTTCGCTGTTACAGAGCTAAACTGTTTTAGATAAATATAGATTCCGTTATGTAAGGTCTGCCAGGGTCCATAGGATCCAGAAGTGTCAAAAATAAACTAACTGACCGATTTTGAAAATTTTTTCACTGTTACAGAGCTAAACTATTTTAGATAAATATAAATTACGTTATGTAAGGTCCACCAAGGTCCATAGAACCCAAAAGTGTCAAAAATAAACTAACTGACCGATTTTGAAAATTTTTTCACTGTTACAGAGCTAAACTATTTTAGATAAATATAGATTACGTTATGTAAGGTCTGCCAGGGTCCATGGGATCCAAAAGTGTCAAAAATAAACTAATCGACCGATTTTGAAAATTTTTTCACTGTTACAGAGCTAAACTATTTTAGATAAATATAGATTACGTTATGTAAGGTCTGCCAGGGTCCATGGGTCCAAAAGTGTCAAAAATAAACTAACCGACCGATTTTGAAAATTTTTTCACTGTTGGGGAACTAACTATTTTAGATAGACATACATTACGTTATTTAGGGTCCGCCAGGGTCCATGGGACCCAAAAGTGGTAAAAATAAACTAACCGACCGATTTTGAAAATTTTTTCACTGTTACAGAGCTAAACTATTTTAGATAGATATAGATTACGTTATGTAAAGTCTGCCAGGGTCCATCGGATCCAAAAGCGTCAAAAATAAACTAACCGACCGATTTTGAAAATTATTTCACTGTTGGGGAGCTAAGCTATTTTAGATTCATATAGATTACGTTATGTAAGGTCTGAAGTGTCAGTAGGACCTAAAAGTGTCAAAAATAAAATAACTGACCGATTTTGAAACCTTTTTACTATTACCGAGGTAAACTATTTTAGATAGGTACAGGTTGTGTTATCTGAGATCCACAACTGTCCTGCGGATGCAAATGCGGCGTAGAATGCTACACAACGGGTTTTGAATATATATATATATATATATATATATATATATATATATATATATATATATATTACATAAAGTCCGCCTAGAATATACGGTCGAGCTGATTTTTTAATGAGGTCCACCGGGATCTTGCAGATCCGAAAACGCCAGTAATAAGCTATCGAACCGATGCTAAAAAATTTCTCACTGCTAGAGAACTAAATTATTTTAGATGGATACAACTATGCTGCACAAAATTCGTTCGGGTTCTTGGGTCCTCAAAAATACCAAAACTAATTACCCAACCGATTTTAAAAATTCTTTTTCTCTTAGAAAGCTAAACTATTTTAAATAGGTACAGGTCTTAGATGAGATCCGCCAGTGCCCAAGATTTGGAAATTCGCTATGTTATGCAGATGCTGCGACAGGGGTATTTAAATAAATTTCCCTGATAATTTCTGTTTTAAAACGCATTTTATATAAATGTTACCATCAAAACCTAATAAATTCAAATAATTTTGATTAAAAAAGGGGGTAAAACGATAATTTTGTTTTTTGATAATAGTACTAATCATCTTTTTTACCTTGTTAGTTAATATAATTATGACTTTTCAATCGAAAAATTAATTTTGAACTGAGTTATGGTTTTTTGCGATTTCCCACGGTCTTTATAAAGTGGAATTAGTAGATTTTGATACTAGGCAACTCAAATATGACGAAATTATAAGAGTTACGAAATTGTTTCTTCGGAACTCTAGCCTGTTTCTCGACGGATATGATTAGACACTACTAAAACATGTGAAAAATTTCAAATAATAAATATTATGTTTTTCCAAAGGAAATTAAAACTGATCATAATGTAATCTTTCAAAGAAATGAATCTACTATATACATCGAATATCCCAGTGTGATAGCCGTGGTAACTGTTCTAAGTAGATGTATACCTATGTAATACCTAAGTATAAATATTTGCAAACATTGATTGTTAGATCAATGTAATTTTACTGACCTGTAAAATTGTCAGAAACAATAAATTCATATGCCAGTTTGTTTAATACACATGGTTTATTTTGTACCTTTTGTACGTATTGGACATTATAAGCCTGCTTCATTTAATATAATTTGTTTATTTTGTTTGGAATATGGTGTTATATATTATTCTATATACACTTCGCAATCGCAAGTCATAGTTATCAACCTGTATATTCTGAATTTGTCTTTAAAAAGAGATAGAAATATAATTGCATTCCTATCTGATCAGTGATCAGGGTGTATTATAAAAAGAATCTTTACTGTATTAGATTATAGACTTCTCTTTCTAATGCATTATTTCGCAATACATATTGCAATAAAATCAATAGTTTGTTTATTTGGTTTGGAATATGAACACCATATTTCCTTCTCTGTTTTGAAGCATAGAAAAAATGTGCAAAACAGGGAAAGACAGAAATATGGTGTTCATATAACACCATTAAAAATCACAAAGTGATTGAAAAAATTATCCAAAGAAATCGAGTGCTTAAAGTTTCAGTTTAGCTGAACGATTAGTGAACATATCAATACTGCGTGTGTTGAAATGCAAACAAAAGTTTGTCATACGTAGTAGTGTCTCACAAGCACTCGATAATATTTGAAATTAAAATTGTAACTGTTTCTCGAATCAGAGAGAGTACTAATACACATAGGTGATTGAACGGGTGTCCGGCTTGGCCGCTTACCGAGCCTGGGATCGTTGGTGTAGAGGTTAACACGTCTGGCTAGTTACCAGAAGATCCTGGGTTCGATTCCCGGCCGATCCGGATAATTTTTTCAATCACTTTGTGATTTTTAATTTGCATGTGGTTTTTGGTCATAGTATACCAAAGAAATCGAGTGCTTAAAGTTTCAGTTTAGCTGAACGATTAGTGAACATATCAATACTGCGTGTGTTGAAATGCAAACAAAAGTTTGTCATACGTAGTAGTGTCTCACAAGCGCTCGATAATATTTGAAATTAAAATTAATACTTCACATGTTTGCAATTGTTATAATGATGTCATAATTTAGAATAATTCAGAAATTCATCACACCCGCTTAATTTTCATTAATTTTGTCACATACAATTGCTTTTTTTTATTCTCGCCAACTTTGTTTTGGAGAAATTTCTCAATTTCTCTCGCCAAAACTCATCAGTCATTAAAAAAATTGCCACTACGTACCTTTCAGTTTAAAAATGTACCTTTTTAAGCATGCCAACGTAACTTTTAGGCAAATCAGTGTGGCAACACTGTCTGGTCTATAAAATTCACAATTTGAGTCATAAAGCGGTGATATTTTCTATTCTTATCACATTTGATTAAATTAAAATCGTAGCACTGTTTCGAAAAACGAAATTTTGGTACTCTTTTGACAAAAATGGAAAATCTTCCCCCAGTTTGGCGTAATTAACAAAATCAAACCAAAAAAGGAATTGTTTATTTATAATATAATAATTATATTGTTACTTACTTTTTGAAGTGCGGAATTCCAGAGACGATTGGAATTTAAATGACCGCGCAACGACGTTCGTAATAAGAATGTTAATTAAACAAACACTTACCATAAAAATTACAGAAATTAACAATAAAAATATTTTTAACCAAATCTTACTTTTAATTGTTTAAATATTTTATTATATTATTACATATTACATATAAACAAACGTACACATAACACTTTATTTTGGTAATTATACGACAAAGACAACATTATAATTGTACATTAACAAATTCATATAAGAAAATAACTGCGCTCTTTGTTTAATAAACATGCTTATGGTGCCAAAAGCGGTAGCAGAGCCGCCAACAACCGCGTGTTATGTAGCTACGACAGCCGTGTCAGGCCGCTCAACTTCAGTGCTATTCAAAACTAACCGAAGTCAACATATACTTGGTAGCTTGGATTTCTGTACAAAAACGATTGTTGCAGTAGAATATTTTTAAAAACACTATTATTACTTTTAAATTTTAATGGACTTTGTTTTTGTGGTTTTTTTGGTGTGTTGTTTCATATTTTTTAAAAATTTTATTATGGTGTTTAAGTTTTTTTTTTTTAGTATAATAGTGTCTTTTTGTGTTTGATTTTTGAAAATTTGAAAGATTTTTAACGATTTTTTGTTGTGTTCGTTTGACAAATTTGGATTATTTTTTATTATTGGTATTTTTGGATATAAAGTTGGAATAATGTTTCTTAAAAGTGCTTAAGGTAATGTCAATTTGAAATTTATATTGTTTCCGAGACTACTAAAGTAGCGGAAGCATTGTGATCACTTTTGAAAAATAAAAAATTTTGTCCGTCCAAAATAAAATTTTTTTTACCCACATTTTACGTTTTAGAGCTTCCTGAACAATTTTGGTTTGGTGTTTGTCCGTCCGTCCGTTCGTCTGTGTGTCGCCAGTTTGCACCAAGTGGCATAACTTCTGAACTATTCGATTGTTTTTAATGAAATTTTCAGAAATTATGCAGTTTGGTCCCTAGATCGTCATTCCATTAATATACTAAATTGCACCAAGTGGCATAACTTCTGAACTATTCAATACTTTTTTATGAAATTGTCAGAAATTATGTGGTCTGGTTCCTAGATGGTGCCTTACAAATTTCATTGCATTTGGAGTAATAGTATCCACGGCGCTACCATGAAATCCTATTAAATGTCAATATCTTATTTACTGCTAGTCCCACTTCGCTCAATTTTTTATGTATCGTTTTGTTTATTTATTTTTATTAATTTATATACCTGTATTAAATTATACAAAGATATATTGGGCATTAAATTACCAAGGTGCTTTTACGAGTACGAGGAAGCTGTGTGCCACACCCCCATTGGCAGCGTATTTTTTTCTGTAATAGTTAGCGTAATTTAATACATCTGAACATCTTCAGTTACATTTAATTATAAGAAATAGTTTGTATTTTAAAGGGGTTTTAGGAAAACACTGAAGTATCCTTTGTTGACGTTGTAATTTGTTAGTTGTACAGGATGATCCAACAATAATACATCATCATTTGCCCTTGAAATCATAAAATGCATTGTGTTGGAAAATTTTCTCCAATGTCAAAGTAAGGAAAAACAGTAATAAATTTACAATTGGAAACGGGTCATAAAAAAAAGTTATTGTAAAATTTATCCGTGCGAGTCATAAGTAAACATGGTAACATTGACTAATGATAGTTTCATAATCAGTACCATTTAAAAAAATAATAATTTAAATAAATAATTCTCAAGGTGTTTTTCTATTTGTTTTTTTCATAGATTGAACAAAATATTGTCATCGTTTTCAAATAAAAACGAAAAAACCAGAATTTATAAAAAAATATTTTTATACACGTTTATTTAAAATTTCCATAGTTCTTTTGATTTTTAGCTTGGATAATTATTATAATATAAATAAGCAGGGCCGGCGAGAGAAATGATGAGCTCCCGGGCACAATAAAAAATTTTTTCAAAAAGTATTTACCCAAAACACAATTGGCGAGCAAAAAAAAAACGTCGTCTCACTTTCTTCGGGTCCCTAATCCAGGCTGCGGGCCTCCGGACAGTTGTCCCTCCTGCCCTACCCTCTGGCCGGCCCTGAATATAAGGAAAAAGTAAATTTAGGACCAGTACTAGAATTTTAATTTATTGCCTCGTAAGCGCTGGTGATGAGATATCAGTGTCAAATTTTTTGCCGATTTATGTTTCCTTTTAGCTTAGAGGCAGTGCCGGATTTACACTAAGGGCACGCGGAGCACTGGCCCCGGGCGATATATTTTTAGGATAATTTTTTTTTTGCTCGTCACTTATTTTCTGATAGGAAAAGGTAAAAAAGTAGGAGAGTAAGTAAGAATTTTTTTTTTAATTTTTGTCAGGTGCGGCACTTAGGGTAAAGACCCTGCTTAGAGGTATTGATATATCCGAAGGTGAGCTTAAAGTTTTGCCGCTTGTAGGCTGTTGGTGTTTTTACTGCCCTTATTCTTATAAATTACCTATCTTTCACAGAGCCGTGGAAAAAAATGGTGGGCCCCTGGGAAAAAACATTTTTTGGATATTTTTCATAATAAAAATCACATTTTTTTTATATTGACAGAGTTCTAGCCTATACCGAAAATATGCTATGGTGAATACGTGTCCAGAAATTAATTTTAAAAGTATTAAAATTGGAAAATACTATCAGTTTGATTAGATATCCTCAATTATCAAGTGTATTTCTTGAAATTCTATTTTTATAACTAGTTTAATTCTTAACTGATGTTACAGAATAGTATTACACAATTAGAGGCGCAAGTGGATGAAGGTGTTATGAGACATTGTTTTTTTTTTTTAATTTTACAATAGAAGCTTTTGAAAATTTTTATTTACATAATTATATTTGCAGTGCAATAGCACACGTTTATCATTGAATATCTATTGGACGTAATAAAATCAGATTTTAACTTTTTGACAAAAAAAAGTCACATAACACCTTCATCCACTTGCCCCCTCCAATATTATTATTATATCGGTTTGTCGTTAATCATTTGTTTACACTTCAATTAACATAACATCGATATGACGTCGTCTTGGTGTTTATATAAATTAATTGAGGATTACACTACATAGGTATGGGTACATATTACTCACTGGTATTAGCAATTAAGTTCTGTGTGGTAATCTGGTAAACCAATACTCTTTTTTTATGGAGCAATTATAATCTTGGGTTTTATTTATAACTTCTGTTAGATGGTAATTTAGAAGCACGATGACCGTATAAAATTACATATACCGGGTGCTTGAGATACTGTAATACAATTTTTACTACTTGACCGGAAAGTGAAACAATATTGTGCTAGTGAGATCGAATGATTAATCGATTAATCGCTTTAGTCGAGTAATTTTGTTTAAATGTAGTCATTTTTCAGTCGACTATTTTACTCTCGATTAAATGACTAAAATGATTAATTTCTATTTAAATGACTAAAATTGACTAAATAATTCTTTTTTTTTTGAATTAAGATTTGAATAATTAAAAACTAATACAATGATGTGTTTACTTTAAAATGATATTGATACAGTATGAGAATCTTGAGATTTCTTAAAGAAAAGGTTACTGTATTCGTGAATTTAATTAAAACTTCGGCTAGTCGACTATTGTAGGCTGAATATTTTCGACTAATGACTAATTTTGTCTAAAAAACCATTTTAGTAATATATGTTTTACACTAGTTATGTCGAGCTGAAGAGCAGTTAGTGGATTAATCGACTAAAGTTATTTTTCAGACAAAATTAGTCATTAGTCGAAATTAGCCGTTTTTAGGAGTTAAAAAAAAAATCACCCATTTTCTAGTCATTTAATCAAAGGTAAAATAATCGACTCGAAATTGATTAAATGTAAACAAAATTAGTCGACTAAATCGATTAATTATTCGACATCACTATTCTACACCTAATTAACTAGTTAAGAACTTAAGGTAGTTGATCGATAAAACGATTTTTTCAATGGATTTTAACGAAACTTCTCTAGATATTTATTTAATTCAATACCAATAATATGAGTCATTACCGAAAAAAAAACTAACTACCCCAATTTTGAGAAAAACGATTTCAAAGTTTTGTAATTTTAACACGGGCTCTTATGGGAAAACGATATTTTTTTTTAAATGAAATGAAAACGTGTCAAAGGAATTTGATAAAAATTTAATATGTTATAAAATATAGTTACAAACCATATTTAATAAGAAATAAAAATTATTCACCACGCCGTTTTTGAAATATAATTTATAAACATCATCTTACAACGTTTTTATAACGCTTTTTCAACAATGTTTTTGTATTGTTACAACATAAGCACGCGGAAATTAAAAAAAAAACAAGTGGTATACAAATATAGTAACTGAAGAATATTAATAGGGCGATTCTCGGGTGACACACGGGACATTTTTGCAACAAAAACATTTTTTTCATAAAAAATGCAATTAATAATAAACAAAACAGAATGTTTATAATATGCAGAAAATGAATTAAATTTTTTTGAGCATATTCTAATTTTTATCTGCAGTTCAGTACTCAAGATATAAGGCATAAACTCACGTGACGCACGGGACATCGTACAAAACGAAGTTTATGTCTTATATTTTGAGTACTGCATTTCAGATATAAATTAAAATATGCTCAAAAAATTTTAATCCAGTTGCCCCATGTTATAAACTTTTTGTTTTGTTTGTTATTAATTTAATTTAAAAAAAAAATGTTTTTGTTGCGAAAATGTCCCGTGCGTCACGCGAGAATCGCCCAACACATTATTTAATTTTTGATAAAAGAAATTTTTTTTTGAGATATACTTTTTTACCTGACTATCTCATTGTCAGAGCAACTACGTTAATAAAAAAAGTCGTCAAGTGCGTGTTTAACACGCATTAAGAGGGCTACTCACAGAGGGCTACTGGTATCAATATAAAAAATCGATTTTACGACTACGAAACCCCAAGTTAATGTGTATTTGACACGCATGCGTCCAAAGAAACGGGAAAAAAATTGAATTTCCTGAAGTTGCTCAACAAAACGAGGAAAAAATCTTTTTTTAGACTTGACGTTTACCTTGACCGCATATGCGTCGCATATTTATATGTGTGTGTGTGTGTGTGTGTGTGTGTGTGTGTGTGTGTAGTAATTAGTTCATTAACAGATCAACCATGTGCAGTTGGAGAGTTTTTTTTTTATTTAATTAATATTTGATATGAAATCGTTCAAGTTGTCCAAACCAAATACACACAAAACAAGTTTATCATCAATCATTGACAAAATAAAAAAAAATATCAACTGACAATTTTTCTACAGATACACGCATCTGTGACTGCGTGTGCTGAATTCGAACTAAAAAAATTGGAGCGTATTAAGTGTACGACAGCGACACGTAGGGTAAAGTGGGGTAATTGTAACAGGTGGTGGTTTTAATCACAAATATTTTGCCCTGTTTAGTGAGTAATGCCGATACTAAAACAGATACATATGTGTTGGTGTATATACAGTAGACTCTCGTTAATCTAAACCTGTAATAATTCGAAACTCTCTATAATTCAAAGGTATCACGAGTTCCCTACAAAATCTCTTTATATTTCGAACTAAAACAATACATTTTTATACACTTATTGGTAATTCGAACGAAAAAATCATTGCTTCGTAACAAAACCACGCGTTAATTCGAACTCATCGGCGTCAAACACTCGACAATTCAAAGTTGCAGAGAGAAAGAGACAGAAAGATTGTAAGTACATTTTGAGAAAAGTTCAAGTTCATTCATCGCAAATGCTTAAAAAAATTAAAATTGTTACCTGCGATAATTCGAACCTCTCTATAATTCGTAATATTTTAAGAGTCCCTCGAGTTTCGAATTAACGAGAGTCGACTGTATGTGTATACGTGTACACGCCATACTTAATACAGTTATACTGTTAATATTAGTATGTCGGTGATGTGAACTTACAAGATGGTACTCATCCAAAAAGCGTCCAACGTGCCTAAAGACGTTTTCACTTAAAAAATGTCTCACTTTATAAATACGAACAAAAGTCCGCCATACATTAATAATGTTTCACAGGCACTCGATAACATTTGAAATTAAAAATATAACTGCGCGTCTCGCATTAAAGAGAGGATGGGTTTGATTGGTTGTCAGATTGGAGGGGCACTCGAACAAGCGGTTCGGTAGCCTAATTGGTAAGGCGCTTGGCTAGCGACCAAGAGATCCGGGTTCGAGTCCCAGCCGATCCAGTTTTGATAATTTTTCAAACACTATGTGAATTTTAATTCAAAAATGTGATAAATGTACTTGCGCCCCGTTTACGCACTTCACCCTATTTTATTTTATTTTTATATAAATTATTGATTTTTTATTATTCATACAATTTGTTTAATATTTTGAGTGATTTTATTTCGTGTATTAAAAAAATTTGTTGACACTGCGGAAATGTGGTGCGTAACGAATAACCCAAATTATCGGATAAATAGAGGTGGAGTGTTCTTTCCGCATTAATTTTTTTCAAATTTTCCAAAATGAATTCTAATTTTTAGACGTTCTAATTAAAATAAATAAAAAATGAGAATAATATAAAATAATCCTACTTTTTGGTCCGACTTTTGTAATTTAGACTTCGAAGTAAAAAATTACAAAGGCCCCCGTATATACAGTAACAAACATTAGCTGTTTATTTGACGGTTTACTTATTCACGATCATGTAACACAAACAAACAACAAACATTATCTACTTCAGAAAATATGATAACACTGCGCCACTTATTTAAACTACTTTTATATCTTTTAAGGTCAATAAGTAGCAGTTTCATATTTGAAACGGTAAAAATTTGAAAATGGAAAACTGGAAATAATCTGGATTTTAGAAAATTTTCCCGTTATATACTTACGACCTGTATTTATTATCATGTTTAACATTTTTTTTTTTTAAATAATATTCTTGTTTTAAATTTTAATTAAACAATGTTTTGAAAAAAAAAACTATGAATAAAACAATTAAAACGGAAATTTGATGAGTTATATTTATGTAATTTAAAAGAAGTTTTTTCTACTGTTTAATTTAATTTAATCATAACTGAATTCTCACATATGAGATACAAAATTACTCTAACATCAGTATTAATAATAGAAAACAACTGACGCTCTGCCACAATTAACTCAGCTGTGAGAAAATTAACAGCCAAGCTGCACCATTATTTTTGAAATAACCGTTTGTTTTTTCTAAACTTTGTTTTTAACCCTTTCGTGTCCTTTTTTATCAAAAACAAAATATAAACAATAAAATAATTACAAAAATTAGTTAAGAATTTGTTAATTTTTTGTCATAAAAATACTCAGTTTTTACTGTTTTGATTTTATTTAACGGGGTTGGATTGAAAAGAATGATGAAAACCGCTGACAGCTGTCAAAATGACAGACGAAATTATTATTATTTCGTCTGTCATTTTGACATCCATTTGACATTTGGAGGTTATGTCCTTTTGATATTATTTCTCTCAGTTGTTTTCACAACTGAATTATTGATTTTTCCTGAAGATGGTCATTTAAATGACTGAAACATGTAGAACAATTTTCTTTCTTTTAGTTCGTTCTTAATAATTTATATGCAGGCTGTCGCTAAAAAAAAATAAAAAAAATAAAAAAAAAGTAAAAAAAATAAAAAAAAAATTTTTCGTTAGGAGAACATAATTAACTACATTTCATTAATGTCTCCCCAATATTTATATAGTTTTCATCTTTTTAAGTTACCTACCTACAAGGGAAAGTCCACAGTTAATATAGAATAAAATCGATCAAGAACGAGCCGGACTCGCACAATTAGGGTTTCGTACAGTGAGCAATCAATAGACCAAATTAAGTTTTTTCTTTTATTTATGTATATTTAAATCTTATCCAAATTTGTTTGTTGATAATTGAAAGGTGGATGAATTGTTCCCCATTGATACGGAAACATTAGTATATACGTTTTCTGTTACTGTTTTCCTTTGTTATTAATTTTTTTTTCAGCAACTCTTACACTGTCGTAACTATGACTTAATATCTACTAACTCTATATTAAAATCAAAATTGTAACTGTAGAAACCTAGAAAATTGGGGAGAGATGGTCTTTGAGCTATATTACGAGTATTAAGATGACTGGAATAAGAATCATTTAAAAATTATTTTTAGAATCCTTAGCCCTAAAAATTACATAAAATTAACCCCAAAAATATTGAAGAATATTTGGTGCATCTATCCATTCGACATATGGGAAAGATGCACCACCTTCTGTCTAATTTAATCAAACAAGAGGAAATTAGGTTTTTCATATTATCGTATAAAGAAAAGAATATAAAGCTACAAACTCTACTAAAATCAGTATAAAATACATAAAACTTTACATACACATAAAAATAAATTGAATGCAAATTTATTCACCATTTAAAAAAAATACTTTACAAAAAACTTGGAAATATATTAAACAATTTTATTATAAAATTATTTATATATTTTTACATTTTGTAATTGAAAATTAGTGTCACCATTTCGTGTAACCGTTCCGGCAAATGGTGCATCTATCCCGAAATTACATAAAAATTAGCCCAACTGAAACCAACTACTTTAGGAGTATTGTCTGATCAGTTTTAAACCGAACACATTCCCCTTAATTGTTTATTTCATTCATAAAATTGAATAAGTATAAAATCAGAAAGGTTAATTACATATTTCAAATGTTGATTATAATTATTTATTTTGGGAAAAAAATTAGTTAAATTACAAAAGCATAGGTGCGCAAATAACTGTTATACCTTTAGTATTATTTACAATTTACTGCTTTTGTTAAATCAAATTATTATTAAAAATGTAGAAAAAGATAATAAATAATGATTCTTTTGCTATTAAGTTATAATAATCGCTTCCTCTTTCTCACACATAAATACACTTTTGATAATCTGAAATGAAATAACAACCATTTTAATATGAATTGTTACAATCATACATTCTTTAACGGCATTGTTTAGTCGCCTTTGGTTAACCGTGTTTAAAAGAACGGTTTTTTTCTTCTTCCCGAATTAAATACAAACATAATAAACAATAGTTTTACCACGCCGAGTTGGATCGGAAGTTGAAAATGATTTAATTAATCTTGTAAGGGCAATCGTATGTTAATTACTATAAGGCCAGTAACATACTAAATACAACATTTTGTCTCACGACAGTGTAAAAGTTAAAAAGAACGTGACATTAGTATTACGGGAAGATTTGCTAAAAAATCATTCATTTCATATTTATGTTCCATAAGGTGTTAGAAATATTCTCCTAAAATTTTATTTAAAAAAAATGAAGTTATGGGCATTCTAGTGCACGCACTTTACTATAATTCAATTTAAAAAAAAAAAAAAAACTTTAAATGCTTTTTTCTCGAAAGTAAGTTTTTTGACATGGTTCCTCATGTATCTCAAAAAGTATTTGAGATATCGACATAAATCAAAGTGCATATTATTTCTCGATGCCGTCATTTTGGTAAGAAATAGAATCTTTTGGATCCGTGATATATTTTCAAAATGGCGGCTGTTTATAGTCGAGAAAAAGCGGTAATTTTTAAAAATTTATTTTCAAAATGCGATTTCTCGCTAGTTTTTTTTCTTAGATTCTAGTTAGTGCCATAACTGTACATGTAAATTTTCAGAAAATTCTTGAATTTTTTGATTTTGGTTCACTGGGGAGATTTCAGAATACGAGGAACCATCAAAACGGAAAAATCTCGTAATGTCGACTTCAAAGCCATTTATACTCCTCATTTCTGAATTTTTAAAAAAAAAAATTTTTTCTAATCTCAATCCATGTAGAAACAATGTTGTATATTTAGTTTTTTTTAATAAAATATTTATTTGTATAAAAAAAAATAATAAAAAAAGGTCGATTTCTGATATTTTTTTGACGAATCTTCCCTTAATAAAATTCACCAATGGGATCGGTTTAACCACTCCATTTCAAATACCTGTAGCATATATTTGCCAAATTTCATGTTCAGTGGTCCAAAGATGGTTTCAAGACTTTTCTTTGGAACCCTAAAAATACATTACTCAATAATTTTCTATGTTAAAATCGATGATGTTATGTGATTATGTGTTTTGCATACAAATTAATAAAATTTATTCAGTGTTCGAAGCATAGAAACCAACTTTTAGACTATGACTCATCATTACAGTATTAAAAAGAAAAAATACCACTGCGGGAAAAACGAAGGAAAATAGACACTCATAATCAATCAGTGACGGTTCAACAAGAAAATCATGCGTGAAAACACTATACTCTCAAAATTACACATGTATTTTTTAATCAGTGCCCAACTCAATATGTTTTCAACTAATCCGCCACTGTTGTGATCAATTCAGTGATTTATCGTATCATCAATAATAATATTCGCCCGTCTTTTGTCATTCGGTGACAGTGGTGATAAAAAAAAAATGAAAGAAACGTGCAAAAGAAATGACTAACGACAGCAGCGCCGCCAAGTGATAAAATAATAATTGAAACTCACTGACAATGAGAGTGAGTGTCTTGAACAAGCGAACAGCATCGGGTGACACAAAATGAAACGATAAAAACATGTTACCTACTTTTTTTTTTACATTTCCGAACAGTTGACAATTACAGTCAGAACACATGTATCTTGTCTTTTCTTGAGGACATATTAAAAAGATGTGAAATTAAGAAATGTCACTATTTGCAATGTAGATTGTGTGCAAAGTGGTTTCTTTTGCTTCTGGCTTTGAATTTTTTTTCTGCAACTGTTTTTGAGGTAGTTGACCCAACAAGGTACAAGTATGAGTAAATTCCAAAATACCCCTGTCGCAGCATCTGCATAACATAGCGAATTTCCAAATCTTGGGCACTGGCGGATCTCATCTAAGACCTGTACCTATTTAAAATAGTTTAGCTTTCTAAGAGTAAAAGAATTTTTAAAATCGGTTGGGTAATTAGTTTTGGTATTTTTGGGGACCCAAGAACCCGAACGAATTTTGTACAGCATAGTTGTATCCATCTAAAATAATTTAGTTCTCTAGCAGTGAGAAATTTTTTAGCATCGGTTCGATAGCTTATTACTGGCGTTTTCGGATCTGCAAGATCCCGGTGGACCTCATTAAAAAATCAGCTCGACCGTATATTCTAGGCGGACTTTATGTAATATATATATATATATATATATATATATATATATATATATATATATATATATATATATATAACACAACCTGTACCTATCTAAAATAGTTTACCTTGGTAATAGTAAAAAGGTTTCAAAATCGGTCAGTTATTTTATTTTTGACACTTTTAGGTCCTACTGACACTTCAGACCTTACATAACGTAATCTATATGTATCTAAAATAGCTTAGCTCCCCTACAGTGAAAAAATTTTCAAAATCGGTCGGCTAGTTTATTTTTGACGCTTTTGGATCCGATGGACCCTGGCAGACTTTACATAACGTAATCTATATTTATCTAAAATAGTTTAGCTCTGTAAGAGTGAAAAAATTTTCAAAATCGGTCGGTTAGTTTATTTTTACCACTTTTGGGTCCCATGGACCCTGGCGGACCCTAAATAACGTAATGTATGTCTATCTAAAATAGTTAGTTCCCCAACAGTGAAAAAATTTTCAAAATCGGTCGGTTAGTTTATTTTTGACACTTTTGGACCCATGGACCCTGGCAGACCTTACATAACGTAATCTATATTTATCTAAAATAGTTTAGCTCTGTAAGAGTGAAAAAATTTTCAAAATCGGTCGGTTAGTTTATTTTTACCACTTTTGGGTCCCATGGACCCTGGCGGACCCTAAATAACGTAATGTATGTCTATCTAAAATAGTTAGTTCCCCAACAGTGAAAAAATTTTCAAAATCGGTCGGTTAGTTTATTTTTGACACTTTTGGACCCATGGACCCTGAGCAGACCTTACATAACGTAATCTATATTTATCTAAAATAGTTTAGCTCTGTAACAGTGAAAAAATTTTCAAAATCGGTCAGTTAGTTTATTTTTGACACTTTTGGGTTCTATGGACCTTGGTGGACCTTACATAACGTAATTTATATTTATCTAAAATAGTTTAGCTCTGTAACAGTGAAAAAATTTTCAAAATCGGTCAGTTAGTTTATTTTTGACACTTCTGGATCCTATGGACTCTGGCAGACCTTACATAACGGAATCTATATTTATCTAAAACAGTTTAGCTCTGTAACAGTGAAAAAATTTTCAAAATCGATCAGGCAGTTTATTTTTGACACTTTTGGGTCCTATGGACCGAGGCGGACCTTACATAACGTAATCGATATTTATCTAAAATAGTTTAGCTCTGTAACAGTGAAAAAATTTTCAAAATCGGTCAGTTAGTTTATTTTTGACACTTTTGGGTCCTGTGGACCCTGGCGGACCTTACATAATGTATTCTAAATCTATCTAAAATAGTTTAGCTCTGTAACAGTGAAGAAATTTTTAAAATTGGTCGTTTAGTTTATTTTTTACAATTATGGGATCAGTAAATCCTGGCGAAACTCATACAAGTCTAGTACTCTAACAGTAAGAAAAGGGTTCTAAGGATTTCATATAACTTATGGCAGTCCGTAAGCTTCTTGCGGACATCATTTAATTAATTAATTCAAATACTTTAACTTACTAACTGTGAAAAAATTTTTAAAATCGATTGGTTAATTAATTTCTGGCCTTTTTAGGTCCCGAAAACCTTGACCTCACATAAAATACCTTAAATCCATTTGAAATGGTTTAATTTTTTAACATTATTAATTATTAGTGGAAAAATTTTCAAAATCGATTCAAAATATTTTTCCGTACATACATATGTACATTGTACACATTTTCTTTTGTTTCATATTTAATAATATTTATATCATAACATAATCTTCAATTTCTTGTTTACTTAAAAATTCAATAAAAAAAAAAAAAAAATTCTTCATTACATTAGCTTAGAAAATTTGTTTAATTTACATTTTTTAACATGGGATAGAACCATGCTAATTATAATGCAATAAATGAGAAACAAAACTCTATACATGTATGTGTGTTATATCACATATATGTGAATAGTTTTCACTTGTTCTCACAAAATTCTTTAATAAAAAAGTGAAATATTTTTATACTTAATAAAGAACTGAGATATAAATATAAATTACTTATTAGACTAACAAAGAAAGAATAAAAGTGAAAATTTACATTTTCTCGAAAAATACTTAAAATAGAAAGAAAATTATAAGAATATTTTCTTCATAATTTTTTTTTTCCTTTTCAACGATGTAAAAATTGAACTGCCTTATGATAGGATCGAATGATAAAAAATGGCCAGAAAACCTACTTCTGGGCATCCGACGTGTCTGGCTAACGAACTTAGCCAAGCCAATTCAGAATCCAGTCCGCACACAAAATTTCATAAGCGTTAGACGTTTCGTTCGAGAGTTATCGTGGGAACACATAAATATATATATATATATATATATATATATATATATATATATATATATATATATATAAATTTTAGTGAATATCATTTTCGTATTCTAGGGACCTCAAAACAGATTTCTGCCATAGTCCCGGACTCAGATTGCGTCATGACACCTACTGTAATAGCTGAATTTCGAGTTTTCGAAATTCGCTAAAAAGTCATTATTGTCGAAAATTAATATTAGTTAACGTAGTTCCCTCGAGACAGGTACAAAAGTATGTCTTAAAATAAGTTTCTTTTACCAAAAATTAAATAATGTATTAATATTCTTCAGTTATTATAAATATATTTTGTATACCACTTGTTTTTTTGAATTTCCGCTCGCTTATGTTGTAGCAATATAAACGCATTGTTGAAAAAGCGTTGTAAAAACATTGTAAAATGATGTTTATAAATTATATTTCAGAAACGGCGTGGTGAATAATTTTTATTTCTTATTAAATATGGTTTGTAACTTTGTATTTTATAACATTAAATTTTTATCAAATTCCTTTGATACGTTTTCATTTTATTCAAGAAAGCTAGAGTTTTCCCAATAAGAGTCCGTGTTAAAATTACAAAACTTTGAAATCATTTTTATCAAACTTGGGGTGGTCAATATTTTTTTTCGGTAAGGGCTCGTATTATTAGTATTGAATTAAATAAATATCTAGAGAAGTTTCGTTAAAATACTTTGAAAAAATCGTTTTATCGACCAACTACTTTAATACACGTGTTTTCAGTTATTTTGCACCAACCTATATAGTTTCTTGAGCGATCTTTTTTCATAACAATCAACACATTATACGATTTAAGTTATATAATTTTATGACAGTTCGTAATATTCGGTCGATAATCGATAACTGCATATTCAGTGACATTATAAAATAAGAATTTAATCGTTTTAAACATTAAATTTTTTTTCAAATTGTACTAAATATAATTTTTATAATTATTTAAATTGAATTTGAATCGATTTATTTGATTCAGAATTAAGTTTTTTAACCTTTAATCTTTTGGCATTTTTGATGGCACATTTCGCTTTAATTGAATATTTGAATATTTTTTGATATTAGTTACGGTATTTTTATTTAATTTTTTAAAAAACAATTTATTCAGATTTATTAAACAATTACTTACATAAAACATATGCTTTATCTATGTAACTGTTCATTTTAAAACTATAGATAGTACGGTGCATTTAGACCCAAACCTCAACATCCAAAGTAACAGTTCCACTCCAACTCCAAATTGTTCTATACTGTCCACATATGGTTTGGTAAAAAGTTACACCATTTTGAGCGTCGGGTTTGGGAGGGAGGAGGGTAGAAGTAGGCAAATTAACGGGTTTCGTCAATTTTTTTTAAATATTTCGAAAACTATGCAGTTTAGCGCAAATAGTGCCGATACAAAAATAATCTACTTTAAATTGCGAACAAAAATAGTCCTGTGCATAATCTTGCTAAAGTGAAGAGTTCCAGAGTTATGGAAGGTGTAAAAGTAGCAACTTTTAGTATTTTTAGATTTTTTGGAAAAAATATGACTTATTGCGATTAGTCTCAGGTGTTCGTCTCGAAATTGGTCTCAGGTGTTCGTCAATCTTCTTCCACCCCCACTCGAGAGGATTCTTCTTCTTATTTAGCCACTGCTGCACCTGGTGATAGGTGCAGCAGTGGCTAAAAATACTAAAAATTGCTACTTTTACACCCTCCGTAACTCTGGAACCGTTCACTTTAGCAAGTTTATCCACAGGACCATTTTTGTTTTTTACCGTTTCCCGAAACTTGTGTGTTTCCCGACAAGGAAAATCCTATCTCAAGTTCTAGAAAAGATAGAGACTTAATTTTTTTTTAAATTTTGTTCATAAACATATTGCGCATAAAGTGGAGTATGCTTTTTCTATTTGAACAATTGTAACTATTTTTAAACATTTTTTTTAATTAAAAAATTGGGTTTTATAATTTTTAGAAGTTTGGGATTACCTACAATTTTATAGTTAATTTTTAAAATTACCTGAAACCCATACTCAGCTTTATCCTCAGAACAATTTAGGAATAAAATAATGAAAAAATATTTAAAAAATATTCATTACTTTTTGAGATATGGCGTTCCTTGTAAACGCCTAAAAACTTGTGAAAAAGGGCCCCCTCCCCCCACAGGGAAGAGTAATGAATGTTTCAAAAACAAAATTTTCTATTTGAAACCCTCCCTAATTTGAAAAAAAATTTCAATAAGCAAAATAATCATAAATAAAAAAGTTGCTTTTTTATTTGAAGTCCCCCCTTAAGCACACGTACACAATTTAAAAAAAAATTGTAGCCATTTAAAAGCACAATTTGAAATATTTTGGTTTCTCAAACGAATTCATTTTTTTATTTATTGTATTATATTATTTTGTGATGCGATTCAAAAATTGAATTTGTATGAATGTCACGGTATCTAAACATTGCGGACTGTGCTTGGTATAACAGTTCCGTGACTTTAAAATTTATTACAAAAAAAATATTTTTATTAATTTATGTGTACAATTATTTTTTTTAATAAAACAATATAAAATTAAAAAAGAAAAATTACATTTGTAGACTATTAATATTCTGAGATCATAAAAAAGAGAATATGATAAAACACAAGTAGAAAAGCTTATTTTCATTTGTTTTAAAAAATTGAAAATAAAAAAAAAATAATTGAATTCCAACTTTTTATTTTCTTTGTCAATTTTTTTCTTCTTCAATTGTTTTAAGACAATTTATTTGGTAAGATACATTTTGCGTATTTTGTTTTATTATACTAGAACCTCGAAGATATCGAAAAAAATCAGCTTAAAAATAAATTAAATATAACTTTTTATTTTTATTTTTGTTTTTGTTTATAAATGTTTTATAGATGGTGCCAATTATATTTAATTGCGACTCATTAAGGACCGGAAGTGTATTTGGTTCCTTTATTTACACTAATTAATTAATTGTTTGGAAATCAATAATTTTTCGATGTTACTATAGTGGTTCTACCAAATTTTTACCTTCAAAATTACGATTTAAATATCGAATGGTGAAATTAGGTTTATCATGACGTTTATGAATAATTTTACCGATCAAATTGAACCCAAAATAAAAATTGGTCAGGTGAAAATCGCGCATGCACAATTAGTGTTCCCTACAGTAACCTTTTTTTTGGAATGTGGATTTGATTTACACACTCTTAAAATTGTTCTGAGGATAGAGGGAGCCACTGAAAAGAATATTAGACGAAAATTTTTTTAAAAAATCAATTTCAAAATATGTTTGTTACTATAAGGGTGCCTACACAATCAATGAAATAAGGAATAAGAAATAAGGAATAAGAAGTATGCCATCTAGTGACGTTGAATGGAACTTTAACGTAACTGCCCATAGGTATATGTATTTAGGTATTTTTCTACATCAAAATTCATAAAAAAATAACGTTCGTGATGACTTTTTTTGTCACTAAAGTGAAAAAAATCACGAATTTTGACGTACAAAAGTACCTACATATTCATATCTATGAGTAGTTAGGTTAAAGTTCCACTCAACGGCACTAGATGGCATACCTCTTATTCCTTATTTCTTATTCCTTATTTCATTGGCTGTGTAGACACCCTGACGGTTTTAAAAATTCGTAGTTCTAACAACGAAACCCTTATGAATTCGTGCTTTCTGTCAATACATCAGGTGGTTTACACGCACTTGATTACTTTGTAACCGACTAGTGCCGGATTTTACGCAATTTAAGAAACAGTATGGTTTTTTTTTTAAATCTGTGATTGAAATTTTTTAATTTAATATAATTAAAAAATTAAAAACTAATTTATTGCGAAAATTGTGAACAACTTTGGCTACTGGTTACCAAATCCTGACCTGATGACTATCTAACACGCATTTGGGAATTTTTTTTTTACTTTTTAATGACGCTTATTTAATTTCCTAATTTTTTTACACAGATTTTTAAAGTTTGTTTTTTTTAAACAAGTTTTTCAAAGCAACTATTAATTTTAACATAATTTTCTTTTTAAATCTTTTTTATAAATCTTTTTTGTAATATCAGACACTTTTTCTGTTGGTACGTATTTATACGCTGGCATGTAAAGTGAGAAAGCTTGGGCGTTGGGACACGGTAATATTATAATAAATTTATAAATAGGTAGTTAGTAGTAGCTTTTAGTAGTATAACAACGATTATAATAGCTATTTGTTAGTTTTAGCTTGTTTACTTCGTTCGTCCTTAGTTATCCTGTGTTTGTTTTATGATAAATATAGCAAACATATCGTACAAACAGGAGGACAAGCCTGTACGCGATACGCCCGAACGAGTACACTCCTTTCTTCGGGTTCCGAAGAAAAGTATCGGAGTCCGTGTTGTTTTGTCAAATCTGTACGTCCATTACACATCCAACAAAATTTTTTACATGTAATTTATTCTAATTAAAATTCACATAATAGTGTTTGAAAAATTATCAAACTGAATTGGCTGCAACTCGAACGCGGATCTCTGGGTTGTCACTCCAGTCCGACCATCAATCAAACACATCTAGTGATGAGCAAATGCAAGACCAAGACCAAGACTTGGCAGTCTTGGTCTTGGTCTTGTTCTTGCATTAAGAGTGTTGGTTTTGGTCTTGCTAGAGCAGTTTGAGTCTTGGTTTTGGTCTTGGTCTTGCAAAATGCAGTTTTGCTCTTGGTCTTGGTCTTGGTATTGCTAAAGAATCTTACACTTTCTTGCATTTTTTTATTAGCGAATTTTTTCCTTCTAAAATCAGAATTTTCTCTCTTTACGGTATTAATTATACTTTTAAACTATTTAAATAATTTAGCAAGAGTCTTGCTTTTTTCTTGCTATTGTCTTGGTATTGGTCACTTGAGTCTTGGTATTGGTCTTGCAGCCATACTTATAGTCTTGGTCTTGCTCTTGGTATACATAGTCTTGGTCTTGGTCTTGCAAAAAATGCAAGACAAGACTGCAAGACCAAGATTAATTTTGCTCATCACTAAACACATCCTCTCTTTAATGCGAGACGTGCAGTTATATTTTTAATTTCAAATGTTATCGAGTGCCTGTGAAACATTATTAATATATGGCGAACTTAATAATATTTCACAGGCACTCGCTAACATTTGAAATTAAGTAAATGTATTTATTCAGTAGCAGCAAAGAATTTTTTTCTTAATAGGAAAGCGAGGGTAAAAATTTTTTCTCAGATTTGTACCACATCGTGTGGGGTTTCAGTTACCAACGCCTCGTAAGTGAAGTTGAGGTTCCGTTTACTGTTTTCCGGTTTCTGAGTTCCGGTTGCAAAATATTAAACTTTAAAGTTATGGCCCAGTTGAACGGAGATTCTTGTCAAATATGTTTATCTATTTCTAAAAAAATACCACTGTCGTAGCATCCTGCATAACATAGCGAATTTCCGTTTATAAATCTTAGTTTTGCTCGCAAACTATGTAGTTTACATAGAATGATGGTTTAAAAACCTTTCATAATTTTTTTCTACTCTTTCTAATGGTGTAAAAAAATGTCTCAAAAACTTTTGTACTCGGGGAAATTTTGGCCAAAAACTAAGTTTTTTCACAAAAATTGCTCAAAAAACTGAGCATCGGACTTGTCTGGTTAACGAACTCATCCAAGGGTTTAGGATTTCCAACCTTTTCACCAAATTTCGTAACAATACGACATTTATTATTAATAAGTATTCTATATTTTATTATAAAAGTTTCGAAAAAGTCAAACCACTGAAGGACCCTGACTGAATGCGTGTCTAGCATGCGCTTGACAATATTTTTTTTCTCTTATCCTTGTATTATGTATAGTATGTTTTTTTTGCTACCTCATGTCCTTTTCCATTTATTTTCAGTATCTCTACTTACATACATTCATGTAGAATACATAACATGATAACCATGTTATTATTTATCTTTTGTTTCTATGTGTACTATGCTAAAAGTTTTTGATCAGTGGCTCGCAAACTTTTCAAACAAAATAACAGTCGAAATAGAATTAGGTATGTATGTAGGTATACCAGTAAAAGTTATTTAGTTGGAACGATGGGAGATTATTTCCTACGCGTGACACTGATTGACAATCACTGGTCGAGACAAATCCAACACGAAATGTCGACTAATGAAAATAAATTGAAAGGAAATAACATTTTTTTTTTTGGTTGGTTTTTGTAGTTATTATATTTTCTTTAAATCTGTATTTAATTTTTATTAGTCGCTTTTTTTATTAATAATGATAAATTTTGCACAATGCTAAGTTGTTGTTTTCTTTTTGTCGTTAAATAATCGTTAGTATATTTGGATGCCTTTCTAATTGGTGCTTTGGTTATAATACTAAAATTATTTTTTGATTAGTGAGTAGTTAGTTTGGATTTTTTCTGGATCAAGTTGTAAGCGAAAGGTGGTTTTTAAAGATATTTTTTTGGAAGTAAAAAAGTTTTGTTTTTAAAAATATTTTTTTAAAAGTAAAAAAAATTTCTTTGGATCAATCGAAAGAAATTATTTCTTTAATTCAAAAAACTATTTTCCTTATTTTAAAAAAAAAAAAAATATTTTAAAAAAAAAAATTTAAAACATGCAATTGCGCAGTGGCGAGTGCGGAGTTGCGAAAGAAGAAAACTAGATTTTCCCACGCTTAGAAAAAAAATAGAAAACAATACTCGTTTCCATTAAATTTTTCCATTTTTTTATTCAGAATTGCAAAAAATTATGTTTGCAACACGTGCAACTGTGACGACGGTTCGTGAGAAAAACATCTCGATTTTGTAACTTATTGTATAATGTTAACTATTTGGACACTATAGAAAGGAAACATTTGGTTTGATTAAAAAAAAAATATAGGGTTGGGCGGGGTAAAAAAAGACACTGCTCTAGTGGGGTAAAAAAAGACATACTTATATTAAACTCAAGTGTTAAATTCGAAAAATAAAAAATATTACTACAAAATACATTAGTATTTTAAGCTGTCTGGGCCAAAATATTATTCTTTGGAGAGGGCTTTATAACATAAAAAAATTTTCTCCCAAACTTGTTATTCATGAGCGAAAAACTTTCATTCCGCGACGATAAACTTTTTTAGTAAGTAAAAAATCTGATAAGATAGAGTGCTGTATTTTTTTCTTGTTATTCTACATGCTTTAGTAATGTAAAGTACAAAGTTTTATTTAAATGGTTATTTAAATAAAAAAAAAAAAGACAAAACAAGGGGTTAACATTTAGGAAAATTAAAAATTATTGACAAGGATTTTCATTTTAAAACGATATTATGACATGTTTATGTATATTTTATGGATTAAAAAAGTACTGATTCTTCAATAATAGTATATTGTGCAATAAGTGCGGGAAATTGTCGATTGCCCACGAAAGCGAAGTTGAGCGCACGAACGTAGTGAGTGCGCTCATTCGCTTGAGTAGGGCAATCGACAATCCCGCACGAGTTGCACATACTATTTTTTATTACGAATTTCACATACTTTTTTCTATTATTATCACAATTTTTGACATTTTTATTACTTTTTAAAATAATATTTTTAAGTGTTCCTCATTTTTTTCTGAATTAATTATCGTTTAAATTATTTTGTTGGTGGTTTCTATAGAAATAATTATGAAATATTTATTAAATAAAAAATTGAGAGGCGGCTTTGCGTGTTTTGATTAAATTTTGCGTGTTTTATTGTCAATTTGCGTGTGGAAAGTTACTTAATACTAGAGTAATAAAAAATAATTTTTTTGTTACTGAGGAGACGGTTTTCATGGATATCAATTTCAGCTTATTCGAAAATTTGTATTTTTGACCCATGAAAATTTATTTGTGTTTATAATGTATAACTATGCTTTACTGCACACATTTAGTATTTAACTCATTCATAGATTATTTTGATTTATTTTTTTTTTATGTAAAGTGGTGTAAAAATTAGCATATTTGGTTTTTTAATGAGCTACAATAAATTTTTTATTAGTTGTACGTTTGTGAAATAAAAACTGTTTTAATATTTCAAGTCCAAAGAAATTTCCTGTGAGTCAAGCTTTTGCATCAGTTAACTTTTCCTGACTTTTGTTACTGCTTAATCTTAGCTAAAGTTTTTGGTAAAATACGTAAAATTTAAATATATCTATAAAAAAATTTGTAGTAGAGATAGAGTTGTGAAAAGTGTTGTACTGCTAATTACCCAAGCTGTCTATTTTTTACCCTTCCAATCATGTACTTGCAGTATCCTATTAGTTAGAGGTCTGTCTTTATTTACCCTTCACTGTCTTTTTTTTACCCCATTTGGCGGGTAAAAAAAAGACAAGGTTTTTATTTTTTTTATAGATTTATACCATTAACTTGAGTGAAAAAACATGCAAAATCTCAAAATACAAACAATTTAACATCATACAGTATTTTTTTGGCTAAAAGAAAAAAATTAAGAATGGCAACAATTTTTTTGTGCGTAAACAGACCGAAACAGCCGACAAATTAATAATGAACATTAAAGGTTGAAGTAGTATCTGAAACTATTAAGATATCTTACTGTAATACTTTAAATATATAATAAATTATGTTATAAACATAATAATTGATAATATTTAATAATTAAAATTATAAATTTATAATAAATGTAATAAATCATTTTATGTAAATCATTCCATGATCTATTGATCTAATTGCATTGAATAAGAGAAAAAAATATTGAGCTACGACCTGTAAATATTAATATAAAAAAAATGTTTGATTAAATTTTTATCATTTTTGTCATTTTTGGGAATTAGTTTGAAATTTTTTTTTTCAAAACATATTACATATAGGTACTGTGTGAGTTTTTCGAGAGTTGCCATTTTTATTACAGCCAAACCGTTGATTTAATCGAAAAATTGTTCAAATAAGAGTTGTAGATATCGACGGGGCAACCGATTGCTATAGCTCTTATGGTTTTCGAGCTATGATACAAACTTATAGATTTTTAAATGAGACTATATATTAATTTTTCGATAAAACTGATCTAATGCATTAATTAACAACATAAATGAGCAAAAAAACTTTTTTTCCCCAAGTTTAATTTTTTAATTTTTTTTAAATTTATCAGTTAGGCGGTAAAAATATGCATATGTACTTGAGGCTACTTCAACCGATAGTGTTTTTCTTGGTTACATTTCCATTACATCCAAGAAAAGAACCTTTTACAGTACCATTTCTATCATAAAAATTTGGTTGTAATAGAAATGGCAACTCTCAAAAAACTCACATGGTATGTTGCTTACGGACCTGTCACTGTTTGCCCTTGCCTGATTTTAATTAGTTAACTGGATAATTAGACGTGTACATATATTTAATTTGAAACAATAAAAAAACAAAACAAATAGATTGCAATGGCGAGGTGATTAGAAAAACGATTAGAAAAACTTCAATTACCGTATTGTCAAGGCTAACTTGATAATATTAAAGTAAGTATTAATTTAAACAAACGTGAAAAATTCTTAAATGCAGTACCTTGAAATGATTTAAGGATTATTAGTATTATAAACTATAATTAGTCGAATACAATTCTATCATTGCCGTGGGAAAGAATCCCGTCTCAATTATCAATTTTGTAAATTTTTCAAAAATTTTTTTGTAGTTATATTAAACATGCGTTTCTGAATGTATTTATCCCTGGAGAATAATACAAAATTTATTTTTTTCTCTCTTTTATTTTTTTATGTTCTTTCAAAATATATTGTTTGGGCCTTGTCTGGAGTCACCAGAGGGTCATAAACATTTATTTTTACAATTACTACTCGTATACAAAGCTGTTGAGAAATTATTCAAATTTCAAAATTGGGCTGTTAAAAAAAATAAGCACTTATATAGGGTGTAAACAAATTACATATTTCTAGAACAATTCGATTTCTAAGACCAAAAACAATTTTCGTTATGTAGAGAGGCTCAACAGTTTGATTTAGACGAATATCGAATTTTGAAATTTTGAGCATGGTTTTTGATCTTCTTTGAGCATGGTGGTATGGCTCGCCAAAAATGCTTTTAGCTAATATCCGGTCGTTTATATTACATTTCAGATAAAAAAATACAAAAACCCTTTTTGAGCCGTTTTAATGCACAAAATACATTACAACAAGTCTCAGTAGTGACATGTGACTATATACCCTTTATACACACACCGGCATAATTAGCGGAACAAACCATTTAGTTTTAAGAAATTATTAGTCTTATTTAATTATTCACTTAAAATTACACGTAACAAATTTTTGTTAGCAAAAGCAATTAACCATATGAAATGCCAAATTTTTGGAATCTTATGTCGTCTAAGAATCATTTAAGTTAAAAGATTATTTAACAAATAGAAAATGAAACACAGCGTTTTAATAATACCGCGTGCTTCCTCCCGTGCTTTTGTCAAAGCTTTTCCATTCGTCTTGCTATACTCAGAATGATATTATCGATAGTCTCCTGAGGTAATCTTTGCCATTCTTTAATTAAGGCAGTCCGTAGCTCGACCACATTGAGACGAAGCGGCATTTGAGTTCGAAAGTGATAGACCTCTTAAAAAAATTTGTATCAATAATAAATAAGAACAATTCTATGAAAAGTCAATTAATTCATTACTTCAATATTATTTTAAGTGAAAATGAAAAAAAAAACAGCCAACTTTGTTTAATAAATAGATTTTTATACATTTTATATACATACTAGCCGTACGCCGGATGGGATTTTCCATCGACCACATCTTTTTATTAGGTACTCACTTTCTGGTCACTTTTAATGTTTTTCAAAAGCCTAAATCAATATCCACGTTTCTAATTTCAAAAATTACGAACTTCCCATATGAACTTTCATTTTCTGTTTTAACCCTTTAGGGAATAAATTTCCAGAAACAACTGATTTTTATTTATAAATGGATGTCTAAACGCCAATTTTCATAACTCCTGTGCTTAATATCGTCTTTCTAAACTCAACAGTTTAGGCTGTGAGTTGTCTGTCAGTCAAAGTTAAAGATTCATTAAATATTAATTTATTTTAATAGCCATAGTAACATATTTTTATATACCACTAACTTCAAAAATAACGAATTTACATACAAATTTTCATCTCCTAATAAACCCACTTAGGGGACGAATTTTCAAAAATCCTTTCTTAGTGCTCATCTACGTTACATAGTGAACTACTATGCAAAATTTCATTCTTCTAAACCCAGCGGTTTAGGCTGTGCGTTGTCTGTCAGTCAGTCAGTGTTAGAAATTTATTAAGTAGATATTTTTTGCATCACAAATGGTTTCCTTCTGTTACTCTACAACACTGATAACATATTCGTATTTAATACCGAGTCGACAAATTCAACACGGAGATGTTCAAAATCAATTCTAGCAATTAATTAACTGGAATGTGGTTAATCACGTGCTATAAAATTAATCGAATATGTTCGATAAGCTAAACAAACTAGAAGTATATACGCACACATACATACATATAGATGTTACAACAACAGGTTGTAATAAGTTGCCATCTTAATAATATATATGTATATATTCATTAGGCATATGCTATTTTCATAGCTACATATGTAGCTAACGAATGCTAGGCTCTATAATTGCGGTATTTTAAATAAATGTCTTTTTATAATATGTTGAAGTATAATGTATATATTTTAATATCTTCAATGGAAATCATAAAAAACTACATATAAGATACAGTAAACTACAAAAATATGGGCCATATTTAATCTCACAAAATGGTACAAATTCGATAAAAGTCAAATTTCAGCTTGTTTTGATTCAACATTTATTAGTAGCTAGGTGGTTAGGGCGTTATTAACCGGTAGGTTACCGGTTCGAATCCACGTGTGTCCAATCTAAATTTTTTTAATTAAATTATTTTTGTAATATTGTACAATGTTCAATTATTACAATGTACAATTTTATAATCTTTAATGAAAAAAAATTCTGGAGCCGCGTGGATTCGAACCGCGGCAACCTATCACTCGCTCACGCTCTAACCACTCGCCAACGCGTCAAAGTTGTGAACGGAATTTTTAAATTGAAAACACATTGGCCTTGTAAGTTTTACAAAGTGTAATATTTTTGTTGACGTACTGTAAATTTACACTAATAAAAGTGCATATCATGTACTCACTCTTATGTACTATGAAAAACCAGTATGATGAATAAAATGTAAATGGGTTTCTGACACAAACTACTTACCTGTGTTCGTCGCTATTAACTTTTATGATTAACTTTTATGATTTTAAATCTAAACGTGTGCGTATCTATGTATTACGGATTAATTCTATGTATTTTAAAGATTTAAAGAAAAATTTGTCAAGTGCATGTTTGACACGCATAAAATGTGGGTTCCTCGGTGGTTAGAGTTTTCCACAGCTATTGGAATGGAATGTAGAACATTTAACCCCCTTCACTATTGAGTATCTATTCGTCAAATGTGCTGTGCTATGCTATGCTATGCTATGATTAGTTCGGAAACCAACACAAAGAAATATATTTTTGTAAGTTGATAGGTATGCAATATTATGACCATGGTGCCTCGTGTTGACGAAATTGATTACTAACAACGGACAGTTATTATATTTTATAGAACATAGTTTTCATTTTCGATTAATTTTTGGATCTAAAAAAGAAAATAGTATACAAAAATTTATACCAAAAATAATATACTACTCCAAACAATTAAGGGAGCAAAAAAAAAAAAATTGTTAATTTTTTAGTGATTTTTGAAGAGCTGTATTTACCTGAAAAATGGTCGTATCGAGATGTTTAAAAAAGCGTTTTGAAGCTCCAAGATTCTAGTTTTCAGATCTTTCGTCCAAAAATTTTTAGGAATGACAGTTATCGAGCAATTATAAGGAATGGATAAAAGATGCTTAACTGTGGAAAAATTTGAAAAAAAAAAATTGAATTGTTCATTCAATTTTGCTCCTTTATTTTTTAATTCGGAAAATTTGAACAAACGGTTTAGGAAAACTATTCGATAGATCGATCTGTCGATTTACAGGGTTATTGGGGGTATAGTGAGGTATAAAAATTCGTACAAACATTAGACTCCCCATCGATATTCGCAGGAATGCGGACGATTTTTCGCAAAAAGGAAAAAAGTCCCTTTTTTTCACATTTTTCAGATTAAAATTAAGGATGAAAAAATTTTTTTTCCTAAAGTACGCGGCATAGCCTTGTAGGAAATTTATTCCATATTACAAAACTGCCCTTCAATTTTCTGTCCGATTACGGGTTACTGAGACATCGATGGTTAAAGCAAAAACGATCCTTTTTTATTCAAAGTTGGATACCTCCCGAACAAATCAACGTAGAGAAAAATTTTAAAAAGGAATTTGAAGCTGAATAAACAGGCTATCACGTCAATACCACGGTTTTACTTTAAAAAAATTTTTCAAGCCCGTAGACCAAAAAAAAGAGCAAAAAATTTGCAAAAACTTTTTTGTCTTATTCCTTATAATTGCTCGATAACTGTCACTCCTAAAGATTTTTGGACGAAAGATCTGAAAACTAGAATCTTGGAGCTTAAAAACGCTTTTTTAAACATCTCGATACGACCATTTTTCACGTAAATACAGCTCTTCAAAAATCACTAAAAAATAAATAATTTTTTTTTTTTGCTCCCTTAATTGTTTGGAGTAGTATATAATTATCATTTATTAGTTAGGGTAAAAAATCTCTTAAGAAAGGTAATTTGTGTAATTTCAAATAATAATTACAAATTTTTAGCTCATCTCAATTAAAAGTCGTGTTAGGGTACCTATCTCTAATTTAATTAATGTCCAGTATAATGCACGCCAGTAGCGAAGAAGTTAAATAAGTATATTAGGCTTATAACGACTATTTGGCAACTATTTGATATTTGGGTAAATGCCGAAGATATTCCTAAATAATAATAATAAAAAAAATATATTAATTAGTATTTAGTAGTAGTGAAAATTTAATAATAAAAACAACCTGTTTTTCAAATAATTTTCGAAAAACAGATCTTTCATAAAATTTTTTACATTTAATTATGTAAGAGGTTTTTTTTTTATAATTGTTTACACTGACATTTTTTTTTTAAATTAAAATTCTTTCATTTTCTTTTTCCTTTTCAAAATCTCTGAAATGGAAAGACATACTACATTACACCATTTTGAACAAAAGACATCTTTTCTTATCGATTTTCCTGTATCTCATTCCACACTGATTTCACTCTTTCAATAATAATTTTTGTTTGAATTAAAAATTAATATTTATTTATTAAGAAATTAATAATTAAAAAACTTGATTAACAAGATAAATAATAATAAATTTTTATGAAATTTAAAAATCAATTCAATTCAGTTCAACTCGATCGATCGATGGTGGTTAGGTAAAAAGAAAACATTCATTTAAAATTTATTAACAGAGCCAAACAACCTTCACTTTGAAAATTTTAATTCAGCAGAAAACTTTCTTTATTTACCTCTAAAGCTATATATACGTAAAGTGGAAAAATATTATTAGGGGGAAATGGGTACAAATGTAATAAAAATATTTCACTCAAAATCTTCAAACCTTAATATCCTTTTACGTCTGTCCAAATATATCACGAATTTCACGATTGCTTAAACGACTGAGGTCTGAGATTGAGATAAACGACAGTTTGAATATATTTTCCCAGCGGAATCCGTATATTTCTGTGATAAAAAGTAGCCTATGTGTTTCGTTTCATTTTAGCGAAGAACATACGTCCGTGTCTGGTCTAAAATAGGCATTGTACCCCTATTATAATTAATTTCTACTATATCATTATTACATTAATATGTAAATGCAATTTTCATATCACCTATGACCTGTAGTGTATATTAATGGTATGAGCTATGACCTACCTTTTTCTAGATTTAACATCATCAAATTCCATTTTGCATATTTGTACAGGTACAACAAGCATGTCCGTCACATGGTTTCAGTAGAAAGTAACTGAATATATCTGTAAATTATTCACTAATTCTTCTATTATATCTTGTCCACATCGAACAGTTCAGTGATTAATAGCAAGTAACAAGTAGAATAGAAATGTACATAGCTATGGTAGGTATGTAAAGTGATAAAGGTAAATAGCTGTTATCTAATTGTTTTGTATTTGTATAGTACAAACATAATTACACAGGGTAGTATGACCTCATATTTTACAATTAATTCGATTTTTCAGGAGGCCCAAACGATTTTCGAGGTGATTTTTCAGGATAGATATGACATAATAATAATATTATATACAGGGTGTTAGTGAATAAGTGCGAAAGATTTTAATAGGTGATTGCTGAGGTTCTTTTATGTAAAACAGTTCATATAAACCCCGCACAGTATTCGATTTGACCCATCTAACGGGACAAAAGGTATATTTACGAAGTATAACAGATGTTTAAACCAATATGTTATTTGGGTAGTTGAATGTCAGGTACATTTATTATGACAACAATAAATACCACCCGTACATGTCCTTGCATGTTACCAATAGTACAAAGTTAACGTTGGTTTTGACTCAGCCACCAATATGATTGCGACTTTTAACGTATGAGGTGTTGTTACTGTGTTCAGAAACGTATTTTGTTTAATGTTAAGATGGAATCATCTTCTAAAGGTATGTCTCTACGTACGTAACTATATTATTATTTATATTATTGTATAGTCAACTAGTTAGCTCCTTTAAACTAAAGTATGTTAAATTACTGTTAAAATACCAGTTTGTAATTAAAAAAAGTTATACTGCAAGATGTCGCAAGATTTTCAAAACTATTTTAAACGTTACTTTAGTTATTGTACTGTACAATTAATATGTATTTAAAGTGCGGAGTCGTGCGGAGTTTGAAAACTAATGTATTTGTTTTTACAGATCGTCAAATAATCAGAGAAGAGCTTTTTAACATATTATGGCGATCAACGAAGCCCACAGATCGTTTATCGTGTTTGATTAAATAAGTAAATGAATGTACAATCCTTTATTTTCGTGTTTTATAACTCAAATGTCCATTACAATAGCAATAAATAAAAATTCAGTCAATACAATAGTTGTTTAATTTTGTCCCGTTAAATTAGCCAAATCGAATACTGTGCCCCGGTCCGAAAACGTTTAATTTCCAAGATACAGGGTGTTTAGTTTCTCGTCTTTGTTTTAATATTTTCCTAAATATTTGAAAACCGATCAATATTTGAGATATTGACACAAAATTTGGGACACGCTATGACAGGATAAATACCCATACTCTGAAGTAGACAGAATATTTTCACTCAAACCAGTGGCGTCCATACAGCCATGTGATGACATATTTTTGAAGAGAAAAAAGGCACGTCAATGTTTTTTTTTTCAATTTGGAAATCTTTTTTTCAAATAACTCAAAGTTGTTGATAAAAATGACCTCTTAGTATTTTGTCGTCTATGTAGCCGTTTTCAAGATAAAAAATAATTTCCAATTACTGTTCCTACCACAAAACCGGTATATGGGCTATCTAGTAGCCCGTCTACTCTGTATTATGGAAACTAAGCATTTTCGAACCCTGGGTTTATATGAACTTTTTTATATAAAAGAACCTCAGCAATCACCTATTAAAATCTTTCGCACTTATTCACTAACACCCTGTATATCGATAGAAAGGTGTTGTTATAGAAAAATTCGGCGAAGATATTTGGATTCTACGTAGAAAATGTAGATAAAAATACCATGGTTCTTACTACAGTAAAAAGTTATTGGGAGGAAAGGAAATTGGGAATTATAGTTCGTTTTTTTTGCGCTCTACATGTCTAGTGTTTCTGCAAAATTAATCTAATTTAACTGAAATTGTATCTTTATTATTTTACGTACCTATATACCAGAGCTATGTATCTTTCTGTTCTACGGATACTTTATACTTGTTATTTGCTAGTAATCACTAAACAGTCTGGTCTAAACGAGATATTACAACAAGACTAATTTGACTATGGACCTAACTATTTGCACATTTGTTTTATTTTTGCATTTGCATTTTAATTCACTAAACTGACTGCATATTATGCATTTATTAATCATGTTTTTGCAAATACAATTTCATCTTTTTACATATTACATATAAGCGTAATTGCATTAGCATATATTATAATAAATTTATGTATACCATTTAAGGTAAGGTATGTGCAGCCTTTTAATGTAATAAATATTAATCTAATTGTGGTGGTCTGGGTTTGATTCTTTCTGGTGAATTGTGGTGTTGGTGATAAATACAAGAACTGGTTATTTATTTAGGTGAATAAACAATAAATGATTGAATAAACATTAATTTGTGCTAACATTGTTAAGATGCTAATTGAAATTGACGGTGAAAGTTCTGCACTTTGGCTGAACACAAAAAATTTTTTTTTGACGATAAAAAGTAATAAAATTGGAAATTTAATTCAAAGTGACAATATTTCTCGATAAAATGTCAGATAATTTAGATGTATTATTTGATGGCATTCTTTTAGATTTTGAATCATTTTATCTTGACAGCGGTGGTGAAGTGAACGAAAATTTTTTAAACCTAACTGAACCTAACGGAACTTGGCCTAACCTAACCGAACCTAAGGAAATTTTTTCCTAACAATAAATACTATAAATACTAACAATAAATTATTAATATTCATCATCTGACCCTATATATATATATATATATATATATATATATATATATATATATATATATATATATATATATATATATATATATATATTCGTGAAAAAATTTGGCGGAATGAGGCGGAAAAGTCACATAAAGAAGGTTTTTTCAAAATAGGTACTTTTGTAAATGGAAATTCGCTATGTTATGCAGGATGCTACGACAGGGGTATTTTAAAATTAACATTCAAAAATTTTCTGCGCATAAAATTGCAACGTCGTCACTAGCTTTTCCTATTAGAATGATTTTTTAACACGTTCTCGATCATAACCTATGTATATAAGATGATAAAACGCCCAAATGGTACACCCTTTTGACAGATAATACACTACGTTTACAGCATCAGTGATCGTGCAAAAAAATTAGTACTCCGCCCTCGTGTATTTAGTAGTACCGATCAGAGGCCGCTAGAGGTCACATAATTTGATTGATCAATGATCATTGACGCATATATTGTCAGTTATTATTGATTTATGTGTGATGTGGAGCTCAGAAAAGTATCATATCAGGTCATGCATCATACTTACTTTAATTATATGCAATTGCTTATTGATTTTAATTTAATTGAATGAGATGATATCACTGTCTACTTTTGAAAACTTAAATCATCGTTAAATTTATTATCAATGATTTTGATTTTTTATTTTTACATATTTTCCCATCGTTTAATTAAGATAATTTCTAACTTGGTATCATTATTACTTCATTAGAAAACTCCAAGGCCAGATTTATCAATCAATAACACAGATAATAGATATTTGTTTTTCGCTACGGGTTGCCACAAAATGGAAAAAATTCTGGTGATCTAATAAAAAAAATTTATTTAAGATTTTATCATTTCCGTATGAGATTAATTATTGTATGGTTTCTACAAAACAATATTATATCATAATTCATAAAATATTGAGGTAATCTTTTAGGCTTGGACTATTGATGTCATTTTTAATTTGAGCGTTTTTTTTTTTTTTGTTTTTTTGCAGGTCAGTTTCGATTTTATGAACACTAACGTCATACGTAAGTTTGAATTTTTAATATATTTTTTTTCAATACTGTTAATGTTGGGTTACTTTGGCCTTAGAGGCAAAGCCGAAGGCGATTACTAATTTTGATAGTAAAAATACCTAAGTTACCATAATTCACTCAATGACCTTAATTTCAGTCACTTTCATAAAGCTTGGTTTGAGAAAAAAGAAATTTTTAATTCGATGACGTCATTAGGCTGACTAAAATTTTTCATCACTTTAAAAACCGGAAATATAATCAGAGGATTATGAAACCGGAACTAAATTATCAATTTTCGAAGTCTTTCTATCCACTTTTACCAAAATTAAGCATGTCAAGTCACTAGAAATAATACTTCTGTCGTATCAAACCTATTTCCAAAAGGATTTTTCCCATTTTGAGTGCAAAAATGAAACCCCCTAAATCGAGTCTCTTCCATAAAGCTTGGATTGAGAAAAAAATAAGCGAATTGTAGACTGTTGCCAAATTCTGTTTATTGTTTTGTTAACGAATCAATGATAAATTTTTTTTGCAAATTTGGAATATTTAATTTTTTTTTTTACTTTCGCTCTACTGCGGAGAAAGTTTTAATAAATTCCATATAAAATCAAATTTGAAAAAAATTTTTGACACCAATTAATTCTGTTGAACCTGTTCATTTGTATAAATTATTTCAAAATAATAACAGCCTTAGTCGTGTCTAAAACGTGTAATAAAATAACATAATATATTCAAGGTAAAATTTTTAAAGATAATTACTAATTACATATGCAGAAGATAATTAAGCATTTACATCTATATAAATAGACACATGCATTTGTAATATACGTAATTCGAAAAAAAAAACACCATTTCTAGTATGAATCATGTTCTAAGAAAAATTTCACAAAGACACTGAAATACTTTTGTGTATTCTTGACGAAGACTACAGCGTGACTCATCCGTTACGACAACACGATTAGTCAATCGACGATAATCATCAAAAAATATTTTTATTACGTTTTGTTATTTCGTGTATTCTAACATTAAGGTCGGGGCGTCAAATATTACGACCGTTTGACTAATATCAATCACTCGCACAGTCGCACATTAATGAAAATGTCCATAAAGTGCATAGTTTCCTTTTGACTACAATATGGATTTTTGTCTTTCTTTGCCCCCGAATCATCTTGGTGGAAGAACCGAGGTAGACTTCCTATTGTGTCCGGAAAACACCATTTTTCATTTCTTGTTAATAAATTAATGTGAACACAGCAAGTTTAGATGGATTTTCAATTGAAGTAATATCTTTTTTATTACAAAATATGAAAATTGAGACATTTTTTTTTAACCCTAGAATCATACGTCGGTCTACGAGAAACGTTAATCATACATCGGCGTCAATTTGACGAATGGACTTTTTACGGAGAGTTTTAGAATTTAGTTGCAAAAAACATTTTTCTTACATAACAAAACTACAAAAGCAAACAAAATACTTAAAATAATTGCATTTGGAAAAGTTTTTTAACACTTTCAGTCCCACGGCTTCGGCATCCGAAACCAAACAAAACTTCCCCAGAGGCCGACCGCGATCAATGATTAATTGATTAGTTGATTACTCATTATGTGTGCGATGTTTATCATGTTTATCATTCTTCATCACACGGATGTGTTCCCATTCACACAAACACACACATACCAACAAACACTACTCTCTTGGTTTCTATGTATAAAAAATTTTAAGATAAACAAAAAATACATAAAAAATATAATTTATATTTTTAAATAAAATTGATTTGAATGCCAGTGTATAATGTAGTATGTATGTACGTATCATGTTGTACGTCTGTTTACAGTTTTACACACACATACGTGTGGAACTGTGTTGTGCGTTTGAATCATTTTATTTTATGTATTTGTTTATATAGTTTTTTTTTTTTAAATATTGCCGGCTTCCGGGGAAATTTACTATGAAAGTGCTCGGGCCTCATAGTGTTAATATAAATATTGATTAATTTTTTTAATCTTTTTATGAAAGCATATTTTCATTATAAAAAATAAAAAATTGATAAATACATCAATTGTATCATAATACATGTCTTTCAAATAATTAATTTATGAACTATTATGAGTGGACATGTGTGACTTTATAGAATGTGAAATTTCTTGGTCGCAAATATTCCCGTAGATATGTAGTTATTTTCTCATTAGGCACATTTGTAAATTTTCTAAAATTTGTTAGTATTTTTTCGAATAAGATCTCAAAAAATAATAAAATTAAAATATTTTCCACAAAATAAATTGTTAATCTCTTATTAAGTCACTTGAAACGCATTCTTTAGTTTTCGATTCAATATATTAAAACTTCAGTATTATGTCGTCTCTATATAAGTCAAACAGCTGTAATCATCTTTCACATTATCATAATCATTGAATAAATTAATTATAACATCCATATCTTTAATAAATTTTAGAAAAATTAGGAAAACTTTTATATGTGGAGTACAAAATCTTTAAAAAAAAAACATACGTTAATCATACAAAACGACAGCAACTATAAACAAAATTAATAAGTTTGCTGTGTTATCATAACAAATAAATTAAATACCAGAAGTTTCAGAACAGACAAGCAACGACAAATTATAGTACTGGCGCAGATATTGTAAAAATTTAACTGTGAAAACTGTATAACCAAATAACCTGTTTAAAGTAGTTGTGTGAAATTTTCTGGAATTTCAGCCAATTAAAGTAAATGAAGAATTACGTAGCTTGACTACGCAGACTCCCCTCCCCCGCAGCGTTCTAAAGCAAATTTACGTGTGTGAAATTTATTCATGCGCAATATTTAACGCACTGACCCCCGGTCTGCGTACGTCTTTTACTCATGTGAATTGATTTTATTGTTTTAATTAGTTAATTAACATGGAACCGTCCACTTGAGGCCGTGTACATAATTTATTTTCTAACAATGCCTGTGTATTGTTTTCGAAAAGATCAAGGACATAATATCAGGAACAATTGGTTACTAGTGGTGATTAAATTGTACTTCAGTCAGGGGCGTAGCTACCGCCGTATCAGCCGTATCAATAATATGGGGCCCCCGGGCTACAGAGGACCCTAACGTGTGTAAGCAAAAATTAGTAAAATGCTATCCACAATGTCACTTAATCTCGTGCTTCCCGGGAAAAAAACATATAAAAAAAATGTCATACGAGAGAATTTCAGACCCGGAATCATATTTCAAAGTATACTATTGCTGTTTAGATATATTAATTTCTCAAACTAAACAGATTTCAAAGCCTTTGTGACCTGAGTAATATGTTCGAAAAGTATTACAACCGGAGAAACTCCTATCTTCTTCAAACGAAGTGATAAAAAACGCTTCCGGAAAACCATCGGCTAAATACAGTAAAGACATCCCAGTTAATCTTTATGAACAATTAATTGCACTGAAAACATGCTTAAAATCTGAAATTCAAAAAATTCATTCCATTAAGGAGCTCATGGAATTATTGCTGATAAAATTCAATAGCCTTGCATCCAATTTTCCGGAAGTAATAACAGCATGCTTTCTATTCTTGACCCTTCCAGTTACAACCGCAACAGCTGAAAGAAGTTTTTTCAAAATTAAAACTGCTAAAAAATTACCTAAGGACTTCGATGGGGCAGGAATGGCTATCAGACTTGTCACTATTGTCTATAGAGGCAGAAATTTAAAAAAAAAAAACTGAAACCGTCTTCAACTATAGATGATTTAATAAATCAATTTGCCGAAAAAAGGCAAGAAAAGTGTATATTTAATTTGAATTGTTTGGCTAGCTCAATTTCTAGGAGGAAGCGATAACTTATAATCAATAAACATTTATTTTAATTTAATGCAAGCATTTTTGTGTATTTTGTGAGAAATCTTTACCCTTCATTTGGGCCTCTTAACTAATTTTGATACAGGGCCCCTCCAAGGCACGCTACGCCACTGACTTCAGTTTAACTCTTTAATGGACATGGAGTTTTGTATCTTGCGTGGGCAGTTCGAGTTCGAATCCTCAATCTTGATCCATTTTTGGATTTTTGAACAACTATAACTGCCCACAATTTTCGTTTAGTATATTCGTTGTTATTTTTAGATTATTTATTATTACTAAGTTTTTTTTTTTTGTGATAATTAAATATGCAAATGGGTTTCTTATTTCTATTTTTGGTTTCTTACATCGCTATAATGTTTTCAAGTTATTAAGGGGTAACACTCCAACACTTATGTAGAATTTTTTTTTTTTAAATTTTTGTCCAAACTAAATTTTTGGTTTTAGAAATGTTTTTTTATAGGTACAACTTCCTTATTCGGGACACTTTTTTTGCTTATTATTTACACGAGAAGTTTGTATTTTGTCGAATAAATTTGTGTTTAACAAAAGTTTCTTCGAATTAAATTGCTGTTAGGCAACAAATTCATTCAGGAAAAATACAAAACTCGCATATAATACGCTGAGTCAATTTGGCGAATACAATAAGTTAGTATAATTCAGACTATTATTTAATATTTTGTTACTGTGGTTTTGAAATCAGTTAAATGCACCAATTAAAACTTTTGTTCCATTTTTATCGTGTTTACCTACAATTAAATGACAAATAAAATGTTTTCTAACCATTTTTCCGCTCTGAAAATTGGTTCAAACTTTCTTTCCCACGGCATAAATAAAAAAAAAGTGCAGTATTCTTAACGGGCTTTATATTTTTTATACTTTTAGTACCAATAATAAAATTATCAAAATTATTTCTGCAAAACCACTATTGTGAAGTCATTTTTAATTATTTATTACATGGGTGTTACACCCCCTTAAAAGGCTACTTTATATTTTAACATTGCTGTTTACTTTTTCTTACTTTTTTTTTCTAAATATAAACCTGATCTTGACTTTTAAGTTGAAGGATGAATTCACAATATATTATATGTAGTTATATTTACATTTCTAAAAATGTATATCTATGCATTCAAATAAATTATTTAAAATGTTTTTGCAATTTGACTGCAATAAAATGTTAATTACTATATTTCAAAATGGCGAGACAACGACGAGAATCAAAGTCGACTAATAATCGAAAAATTTGTTGTTGACGAAAAAAATTTTATTTTCTATAGCAAAGTATTTTCAAAAATTTAAAAAAAAAAAATTTTTTCAGTTATATCCCTATTGAATCTATTCCTATTGAATTCATTTGTTTGTTGCATATCTTCAATTTGTAATTTTACACTGTAATTCAAATGGACTGAGGAACAAAAGAACACATCCGTAACGAATTTCAGTTCAGAATATATAAATATTGAGGATATAGTAACATGTCATTACTGAGAGTTGTTGTATTTCGTGAACTTTCTCTTGAATAACTCAGTTAATACGTATTTCTATTCACTAAAAATTATATACAACAATTTTATCAAATAAATACCTAATTTCAATTTCAGTATATCGATGTGCTTGTAAATATTATCAAGTATGACGAACTTTTGTTCGTACTTAAACATACGTTAAAACAAAAATGTAAACACACAATTGACTTTGGTATACAGAGCCGGATTTACATAAGGGCACTTGGGTGGGGCACGTGCTCCCTCCCCCCCACACACACACATACATACAATAGGGGCCCCCACAAAATCGAATAATTTTCGTTTTTTTTTTTTCTCACTAATCATATTTTTCGGGAAATTTGAAAAATTTCAGAAATTCGCCAAGGGAGCCTCCACAAAAGTACCTACTCTAGGCCTCCACATTAGTGATGTTGGATGATTAATCGATTAATCGGTTTAGTCGACTAATTTTGCTTACATTTAGTCATTTTTTAGTCGACTATTTTAGCCTCGACTAAATGATTAAAGTGACAAATTTTTTTTTAAAATGATTAAAAACGACTAATTTAACAATTTTTCTGTATTATTTATTAGACTCCAAAAAAGAAAACTAAAAAATTATCTGCTTGTATGATTTTTCACTGTTATGTGATTCGTAATATGTTATATCCGTAGTAATATTTTTCTTTTTCTTAAAAAAAATATATTAAAAGTCAATAATTAAATTAAAAAAAAACATGGGTTTTGAGAAAACTACATAGGTTACCCTCTTCAAGAATTCGACTAACAATTTAGTCGATTAATCGACTATTCTATACTCGATATTTTCGACTAATCACTAACTTTGTCCAAAAAACAACTTTAGTCGATTAATCGACTAACTGGTTCTTAACTCGACATCACTACTCCACATGTGAAATATTCAGGGGCCACCACAATAAAAGTGCCCCGGGGCTTCCATTGAGGTAACTCCAGCTCTGATGATATACATATATGACCAAATCATTATATTAATTAGAAACCAGAGTCATAGTGATTGAAAAATTATCAAACTGGATCGGCTAATGTTTGTTGTTGTTGTTGTCTATGTATATTGAACTATAAAACATATCCATGATTTAATGTTTTTTTTTGTCAAATCGAAATACTATCGTAATTTATTTAAAAAGCTGTCGAAAAATCTGAAAAACGTGTTATCCTGAAACTTTTAATTGACATGGTACATGCTGCACATACTCAACTTATCAAAACATGTTTGTAAAAATAATCGTTAGCACATATAGTGTATGCACTGCAATTTAAAATGTGTGGGTAGAAGGCTTGCAATATATCTGCATAATAGTTTGTGACGCCAGTGTGCAAAATTTTATGTACTTTTCATATATACAGATAAAATAAATAAGTGCTTTTTATGCACAAAACACATTACATCGGTACATATATGTGTCGCCTAGTATCAAAATCTACTAAATGCACTTTTCGAATTTTTTTATTTTTTAGGGCCATTAATTTTTAAATGCAACAAGGCATATGCCCCTTAACATTTTTAGTTGTAATTTTAACTGTTTACTAAAGAAATCTGCAGCTGAAATATAACATAATTTTCAAATCCTGCTAAAATTACATTGAAAACTTTACAAATCCTGCTAAATACCCATACATAACCTATATTTTAAATTTTAACCGTTCAAATTTTAATTTTTTCACTGACATGTGGGACGTACGAAGTATAAAATTATGTTTTCACGTAAAATTTGTATTTTAGTATTTATCTAAAATTTTAAATAATGAAATCGTAGATGTAAATGAATTACTAAGTAAGCACTTGGGTTTTAAGTGACAAAATGAAAATAGTTTACAATATTACAAAACAAATTGTATCGTCTAACCCTGATACCTCCAATATTGCTGAATCAAGTTTTTTTTTAATAAATTTCCCTTATAATTTGTTTTAAAACGCACTTTATATAAATGTTTCTATCAAAACCTAATAAATTCAAATAATTTTGATTAAAAAAGGGTTAAAACGATAATTTTGTTTTTTGATAGTAGTACTAATCATCTTTTTTACCGTGTTAGTTAATATAATTATGACTTTTAATCGAAAAATTAATTTTGAACTGTTATGGTTTTTTGCGATTTTCCATGATCTTTATAAAGTGGAATTAGTAGATTTTGATACTAGGCAACTCATGTATGTACATATTATGTGTATACATATACCATTACTTACTTCGATGCCATTAGTGCCACTTTTGCTAGTCGTTGTTGTCCGTTGAACTATCAGTATAAATGTATTTTACAAATTAATTAACAAATATGGCGACTGCACACTTTACTTTTCATTAAAAACAATGTACGTACTGTCAAACCATCAAACTTGACCATAATTCAGAAAAATTTATAAAACATTAGTAGTTTGTTGAAAATTGTCAGATCAGGGGTTCTAAAAGTGCGACCCCTGAACTCCATTAAATGCGGCCCGCTATGCTAGATCACCTGTAGTAGTAATCCTGTTCGTAAATTGAAATATTTTTTCGTTGAAATAATTATGTGAAATTTTCTCAAATTCGTTCAGGAAATGTGATTTAATTTCCACATATATGTAATTTTTCTGCTGTTTTTAAATTATGATTTTGTAAAAAAAATGCATCATTTTTCCTGTAAAAATTGCCAAGTTGATTTAGAAAATATGACCGATTTTCCGAATGTGATTTTTCTATTAGACCACACCTCTATTTTTAATTGTAAATTAGAATACGATATCGACCAAAATTCACTTTGACGGGTTGAAGAACACCGAAACTACGAAATTTAAACTTATTTTTGTTTTAGCGAATTTCCATAGTGGAATTCAGTTATTACAGCCACTGTCATGACGCGACTTGAACCCGGGACCATGGCAGAAATTTGTTGAGGTCTCTAGAAACCGAAAATAATATTCACTAAAATGTATATATATGTCCGCACGATAACTCTCGAACGAAATGTCCTACTTTTACAAAATTTGGTGAAAATGTTGGAAGTCCCAAACTCTTGGATGAGCCAGACACGTCGGATACCAGGAACATGGTTTTTGTTCTTGCAAAAAATTAGTTTTTTGCCAAAATTTCCACTTATTCAAATATTTTTGCGAAATTTTTTTACACCATTTAAAAGAGGAGAAAAAATTACATAAAAAAGGTCTTTAAACTATTCTTCTATGTCAACTAGTTTCCGAGAAAAACTAATTTTTATAAACGGAAATTCGCTATGTTATGCAGGATGCTGCGACAGGGGTATTTTCTTATTTTTAAAGTTTCTTTTTTGATTCACTAAATATTTTCGTATTTACAATTGGGCCGACCGATACAAAATTTTAGGAACCCCTACACTATTAGTAGGGGATGAAACATTTTTTTTTGCCATCCCGTTATGTTGTTACATCCTGTATATAATATATGTATGTATGTACATAATGCATATACAATTATTATCATAAATAATATGTCTCCAATTCATAGTAAACAAAATTACAATATCGAACTAAAACAATAAACCATTGTTGTAAACAAATGAAGACTAATAATCAAAACCATGTGGTTGGGTTGGCTTGATCTAGTTCATACCATCGTGTAGGTATACCACACACCAAACCAAACCAAACTGAACCATTGTTGTAGCTAACTATAGCTAAAATATTGCTATCAGCTAAACGGTAGCTTTCAGTTAGTTACTGCTATGTACATAATATATCCGTGGCACACACTGCTATTGTTTATTAAATTAGTTTTGGCAGATAAACACTAATATTTACAATGTAAATAGACGCACATTGGTACACCGAGTATACCACCACGCATTTATTAATATAAAATCAACCAGAGGAATGGGCCGAAAGCATTTCGAATATTTTAGAAACAAAATCTACTCAAAAAACTGTTAGAAAATGCTTAAGTTGAACTTAGCTAAATACTTTCATATCAGTATTATATACCAGTCAAAATTTTTTTATTGTAATAAATAAAATAACTAATTTATAACGTTAACGGAAAATTTGTTTGTTGAAAATTTAAAAATTCTTTGTTGAAAATTATTTAAGGAACGATTCGCTAAAAAAAAAACAGAAATCAATTTTTTTCTTTATTATTATGCTCCTTAAGGTGTTAGAAATATTCTCCTAAAATTTTATTTTAAAAAATGAAAAATCAAAAAGTTATGGGCATTTTAGTGCACGCACTTTACTATAATTCAATTTAAATAAAAAACTTTAAGTGCTTTTGTCTCGAAAATACGTTTTTCGGCATGGTTACTCATGCATCTCAAAAAGTATTTGAGATATCGACATAAATCAAAGTGCAAATTATTCCTTGATACGGTCATTTTGGCAGGAACTAGGATCTTTTGATTCCGTAGTATATTTTCAAAATGGTGGCTGTTTATAATCCAGAAAGAGCAGTGATTTTTGACAATTTATTTGCAAAATGCGATTTTTCGCTGGTTTTTTATTTTTTTTTTTCTTAGATCCTAGTTAGTGCCATATATGCGTATATATATTTTTCCATAGGATTGAGATTTCCCACGGAATTAAGATATTTTCCTGGGGTAAGAAGCAGCCTGTGTTCTTTTTCATCCTTTTTGTTAACAATATGGGTAACTTCAAAAATGTAAACTTTACCGCATCGATGCAGCATCATGACTTTTCTGATGCGTCGAATACTACATGATGCGCTGCTGATGCTCTCTTGAAATTTGATGCACATTAGATGTTTTTAAACGGGCTATTGGCATCATTTAACCTCTGATTTGGCAATAGATAAGACAGATAATGTAACATGATAGACTATAGATAATATAGCAATACAGTCCTTGTATAGATATATTATCTTTGAATTTCAACTTGAACTTACTTGAAATTGAAAATATTGAAATTACTTGAATAAAAAATATTACATACCTATTTTGAGTGCAAGATGTATTCAAATAGTTTAAACAATTTTAATCAAAGGTAACAAAGGTAATGTACATTCATCTTTTTCAACAATTTGTTTTTCGGAATTATTCCTGTTGGTGTTAATACCTACATAATATGGCAAGTAGTTATAATTCTACATTATACACATGACATGCATCTTGGACACGTATCACCAAATTTCTTGATGCATTGTTTTAACGCATCAAATGCAAAAATGAACTTTTGATTTTTCGTTGTGATGCGTCTGATGCGTTTTAGAATTTTTGACTCTGCCTCATACAAGCAGTGATGCATTTTTGAAGTTAGCCTATATAAAGTTTGGAATCAATTTTCCATTTTTTGATCGTCAGCTGTTGTAATTTAATACATTTTCCCGGGATAAAAAGTAGCCTATAACTGTCTCCGTTTTCCACTGTCTACGCTTATGCAAAGTTTCAAGTTGATGGGTTAAGCTGTTGAGGCGTGAAAGCTAGTCAAACAAACAAATAAACTCACTTTCACATTTATAATATTATTTAGAATTTTAGAACAACTTACATGTGTTCGCATTAAATTTTTAAAAAGACTGGACAAGTTGATAGATTACATATTGTTATCCCACAATGACCCTCGCATTTATAGATTACATTTGAATTTTTCATTGAGGAAAATAAAACTTGAGCAGTGGCCATAAAATTTTTAATTGCTTATTCAAAATTTGTATCAAAAAAATGATGAAGATTTATGCGTTTGTTCAACTCCATAAAAATATTTTATATTCTTTCAGCCCTTTCTTTATTACGTACAATGTAATTAAAAAAATAATTTATACCCGTACGAACAACAGTCCCAGTAGAAATGTTCCCGTTGTTTTTGAACAACAGAATACCAGAGACCGTCAACCAAAACAATGGTATGTGAGATTTACTCTTGATTATATTACATATTCGCAGTTTGCAACATAGAAGCTACATGAATAGTATCTACCTGTCATATTAATAAAATAAACCATCGCACTGACTGGCCTATACGCCCCCTATATGTAAATATATGCCTGCCTAACTAAATTACATGTATGTATACCGCCTGTGTACTCCTATGAACATCCATACAATATATGCATTTAAATTGAATTTTTTAAATTAAAATTTACAATGTTAATTAAAAGTGGCTGTTTTCATCAACAATTTTTTTTTCTGGAAAATAATTTTCTAAAAAATAAAATTGAATGATTTTTATTTGAAATTGAGTTTTTTTTATGTAGAATCATTAAAAAGTTATGAAAAGGCAAGACTTTTCAAAGTTTTATTCAAAAATTTTTTTATGGTTTTTATTTGCCAGAATCAAAATTCAAACAAGTTCGGCAAAGTGCGAGTCTGACTCACGCACCAAGGATTCCATACAATAATACAAATAAATAAAATAAGTGAAAAATTAAATAAAATCATGTAATAACCGTTGTTTATCATAGCTTTTTGGAAATTCTTTTTTTTTGGGGGGAGAAGGGCAGACATTTTTGAAACGAATTTTGTAGATTAAGTGGGGGTAGTCGCATTTTTTCGTACATTTTTAGGCGTAAGTCAAAACTAATGCAACTTAGACGAAAACAGTTTTAAATGTGTAAACAAAGCTCTTTATAATATTAATGTAGATTTGAGCGTTACTTTATGGTATTCCATGTTTGTAAATAATAAACAAATACTTTACTTTGCAAAATATCACTTTTATTTTTGAAACTGTGACAATATTGTTTCGAACCGTTAGTTCATTTTCAAACATGCCAAACATGTCAACAATTTCAAATAGATTCTAAAAAACATAGGATCGTTGCTTTGTCACTTTTCACAACAAAAATCGTATAAACACGAGTCGATTTTCGGCCATTACGCCATCCTCAGTTGTGTTTTTCACCTGAGGATGGCGTAATGGCCGAAGTCGACTCGTGTTTATACAATTTTTGTTGTGAAAAGTGACAAAGCAACGATCCCATGTTTTTTTAATATGGAGTTTCACAAAGTAAACCTTTCCAATATTAATTATTCAAATAGATTCTGTTTGAAAATGAACTAACGGTTCGAAACAATATTGTCACAATTTCAAAAATAAAAGTGGTATTTTGCAAAGTGCTTGTTTATTATTTACAAAGCTTTTTCATATGATATCACACTTGAATTTGTTACCGCATTTTCAAATTTCGATCCCCCTCCCCTCATTTTGGACCTCTGTTCGAATAAAAATAAAAATATTTTTCAAATTTTTTCACTTGTAAAATAGAAACGGGCGTATGATGATTCGATATGAGTAGTTGATACTGAGGGCTACAGACATCATGAACCACGAAATTTTATGAGGAAAATGACCAGTAACATATTATGTACCTATAGACACACGGACAAACGAACTGCTTTTTTAGCTTCCAAATACGGAACCCCAATAACAAACTAGACGAAAAAAGTATTGACACCTTGCTATTAAAATCACGCAAAAACATCACAAAAACATATAATTAACGAGGTAGGGCGCGAAAAAGTCAACTTTCCCCTTTCTAACATCAAAAATTTACATATATGTACGCATTTCGTTACTAGGTACATATTTTAGAGACCTACCTACCCATTATTAATATCACTACTATTATTTTTACTGCTCTAAAATATATTACTCTAAAATTATATTGCTGCTTTGTCCGTGTAGTAATTTTAATTTCAAAATAGTTTTTTTGATTCATTTTAAATAGATTCGGTTTATGAAGTAATTTTTTGCCATTAAAATAAGTACCTTATATACTTTCCAAATAATATTATTATGCATTTAGAAATACTTTTTTTTCCTATAAAAACCACTCCTTACAATGCGTACAAAAAAAAAAAAAACTTGCAATAATTGTAGTAATTATTACAAAATTGCATTGTAAATTTAAAAAAAATACCCCTGTCGCAGCATCCTACATAACATAGCGAATTTCCGTTTATAAAAATTAGTTTTTCTCGGAAACTAGTTGACATAGAAGAATAGTTTAAAGACCTTTTTTATGTAATTTTTTCCCCTCTTTTAAATGGTGTAAAAAAATTTCGCAAAAATTTTTGAATAAGTGGAAATTTTGGCAAAAAACTAATTTTTTACAAGAACAAAAACCATGTTCCTGGCATCCGACGTGTCTGGCTGACGAACTCATCCAAGGGTTTGGAACTTCCAATGTTTTCACCAAATTTCGTAAAAATACGACATTTCGTTCGAGAGTTATCGTGTGGACACATATATACATATACATACTAGAGATGTCGATTTTAAATCGATTAATCTAAGCTTAAAAAATCGATTCTTTTTCCGATTTTTTTCATTTGAATCGATTCATGAATCGATTATTAAAAGTAAGAGATCGATAACCGATTTTTTTCAAAAATAATTTCATTTTAGTTGTAATTTTACAAAGAAACATGTGTTAAAATGAAACACCAAAAACGTTATTGTTAATCAATTGTCACTTTTTACTTGTTATTATCAACGAATCCCCCATGTGGCTCCATATAAATACGTTTATATATGCACTATTTTGTCCAGGAGAAGACTATTAATACAAAGGAAAGGAAGACCACCTATGGGGCTAACGATCCCTTTCCTCCAATAACAACTTATTCAGAAAATATTTTTTTGTAGGTTTGTTTGAAATTTTTTGAATAGTAAACTTGGTTCATTTCGTGGTATTCGTCCTACATATTCAATTTGTGTTATTTGCTATAATTATAATTGAAAAGTTAACTCATCGCCCTGACAAATATAATGTAAAGCGTTTTTACACGATATTTCCCATGTACTATCGATTAAGTCCCTTAACAAAAGTTATCAGCTAATTTTTATTAAACTTTTCAAAATTTCGATTTTTTAATCGATCTCACAGAATCGATTTTTTTTAGCCGATTTTTTTTTGAATCGATTTTTTTAATTTCGATTTAAATCGATCCAAAAATCGATCTTTTTTTTGGAGAATCGACATCTCTAATACATACATATATAAATTTTAGTGACTATTATTTTCGGTTTCTAGGGACCTCAAAACAAATTTCTGCCATAGTCCCGGGCTGAAGTCGCGTCATGACACTGGCTGTAATAGTTGAATTCCATTCTGGAAATTCGCTAAAATTGAAGTATCTTTTATTTTCAACTGATTGAGACAAAAATGGCAAAAATCAAACTGAAATTATTCGAAAATATATTGTCGTGTTGTCATCAAGAATACAGTTCGTTATTAAAATTTATAAAATTTATAAAATTTACAATAATAGCTGAAAATAATAAAATTTAAATCGGTATTAAGGGTAGTACTATTGTGATATGTGAATACACAAAGTTGTGAATTAATATTACTAATTAATATCAGTATTAGTGTGATATTGTTAGTGTTTTTTTTTGTTTTTTTGTTTTTTTTTTTTTTTTTTAACCATATTTGCATGTACTCAATCGCTTTAATACCAACAAAGCAGCGAATACATATACACATATAGTATGTCTACATTGGTGCACTATGAACAAAATAATGATAAAATAGCATTTTTGTGTAGTTTCTATTGGATTTTCCTATTAAGGAAACTATTTCCCCGATAGAACCACCTTCTAAGTACTTCATTTACACGTATTCCAAAATTAAATCACGTAAAAACAAACGTTTAAGATAATTGAACTATAAAAGAAAATCTCTTTTTAAATAATATCATTATATGTGCAAGTCGTACTTGCACAAATAGTGTTCCGTACAATAATTTTTTTTATATGGATTTAATTTATTGAATTTTGCGGCTCTAATAATAATTTGTGGGTGATAAGGGCGAGAAAAAACAGTTTTTAAGCGTTTTCCCGAAAAGCGGTTAAAAAAATGTGTACCTAAAATGGTTCATTAAGCTTCCATAGTGCCTTTGAAAATTTTTTGATCGAATGAAGTATACATAGTGTCATTCCATAAGTGTTCCCATTTACCAATTTTGATACGGAACACTAAAAAATGTTAATTAGTATATATAATTATGTACATACGTTTTTTTTTTTACTTTAAAAAAATTACTCTCAATAAAATACTGAACATAATTATGATATTTACTTTAATACTTTAAAAACCGGAATTACTCGATATGTTTCAAGCACTCCAGAAGGTGTGTATCTGCGTATAAATTGCATTACTCAAATATATGCGTAGCTGATTTTGAAATGAAATTACCTTAGAAAAAATTTAAAAAAAAAATTATATATCGATTTTATTAGCATACTTGAATTTTAGTAACAACATTGGATACCAGTGGATGCCTGGCTTGGTTTGGTTGTTGAATGCAGTTACACAATCTCAGGTCTGCCTGAAGGGAGCCGTAGGCGTCGTTTGTTAAAACATCCATCGTTCGGCTTCTCTAATATTCTCAAAATTCAATAACGAATAACGAATTTTTTTAACAACAACGTCCATTCTTATGATTGGGTTATCCACGGTTAAAAGCGACTTGCATCATTGTTTATCGCGTTCGTATATGTACGGATGCAACGCCAACTATAGCGAGAAGAATCGTTAACAAAAATTACGTCACCTCTTTGCCTCTGCCCCCGCGTAGTAGTCGCTCGCTCGCTCGTCCTCGCTCAGCCCAAACTGCAGGCTGTTGAACGTAACATGTTGTTTGACAGACACAGTATGCATGTTGTACTCTCTCACCGCGGGCCCTTATCCATGCCAGAGCCTACTATGGTAAAACTGTTGAAATGTATAGGGCAAGGTAGCCTAAAGTGGATCAGCTAAGATTGAAGTGGTTTATGGTCGCAATAAGTAGGAAGTTTTTATATTACCAGACGAAATATTTATTGAATTTTAAAATGAAAGATTGTTTAAGGGGGACTAGTAGTGTGACGTTTTCAAAAAATTGTAAAATTTTTTTTGCATGTTTCGATAGTCTATACCTTTAAAAATAACATATTAAAATTTCAAGTGCATATCTTAAATAGTTTTTGAGTTACAGCCATCCGAAGAGCGGATTCTGATTTTCATTGCTAAATTTGAGGTATTGAGAAATGTATGAAGGTTGATTGTTCAGGAGTTTCTGAACGTGGCTGCCAGTCACATGTTGTGGAACAGCTAGACCCTGGCTCATTTAAACGACTCATCTAGTTTTACTATGACCGTTATAGTGAGTACATCGTAAATAATTTTAGTGAAAATTCTCAGTGATTAAAACTAAAAAGTATGGTAAAGAAAAACTACATTTTTCAAATTTGCTGGAGTTATAACTCGAAGACAAATCATCCGATCGAGTTGATTCTTATTGCAGTTTCTATTATGTATGTTTCTCCGTACCATGAACCTCCAATTTTTCGATCGAATAATGTAATTTTTGCAGGCCAAAAATCATCAAATTTTCGCGCAAATTGTGAAACTTTTCTTAAAAAACTCCGCCATTTTGTTAAATTTCAACTTTTTTTCTTCGATTGAGGTTCACGGTACGGGCAATCCCTTCTAGTTTAATAGGCTTTTTTGTTTTTTTGATTTCAGGCACTGCGGAGGCTGCTAGCACTGCAGCAGTGGGGGAACTTTTTTTTGGAGCCTTGGGAGATCGCGAATAACACCCTGAATTTTCAGTTTTTTGGTCCAGAAATTTTATCATGAATTTATTATATATCAACGAATATATCCTTAAAATATTAAAATATTCCATATAGTAGTTTTCTTTAAAAAAATTCCCAAAAATCACCTTTTTTCAGGCGGTTACACTAGTGGTCCTCCTTAAGAAATTTTTCCCGTAAAGTCAAGATCCTTTAAATTTCTTTGAGAAATGAAATGAAGGGCCGGTCCTAAGGACACAGAAAATTTTTTCCCCCAAAAATGCAGTCGAATAAAAAAGAAACATGTCAGTGTCACTTTTTACTTTTATTAACTTTTGTCCGGAACCCTTACTGTCCCTTCCTCTCGTCTGGCCTATTTCTATTAGAACTACGACCACATATAAGAATATTCGAAAGTTCGAATCAACGTAATGAATCAAATATTCAAAATTCTGACTGAAGGTTCGGAATATTTAAAAATTCTGTTTAAATCAAAACATGTTCCCCCTTGGGCAAAGCGGGGAGGTAACCACTTTGACCAAACTGAAATGTTTGAAATTTATAATACTTTGATAATTTTAAATTTCTTGAGTAGTCTGAAAATTTTTTAATTGTTTGTGAATTTTTGAATAATTTGAAGTGTTAAGAGCCCGAAAGAAAAATTTCGGAATCCGGGTCGAACTGTAAGATTCGCATTTGACTCACGCAGGAATAAATAGAACACTTTTTTTGCTATATTCTCCATTTATTGTTTTTCGTATTGATTTACTAGACAAAATTTCAAAAATTTCAGTTTGGCCAAAGTGGTTACCTCCCCGCTTTGCCCAAGGCGAAACATGTTTTTGTTGAACAAAGAATAACTTCAAAAATCAAAGCTATACCAACCTTAAACGACTCTAGTGCTCAGGCGGAAGTTATTGAAATTGATAAATTGGTAGTGAACCGCAACGTTTGATTATCCAAACCACTTTTGGCGACCTTCCCCTACACCGTGGTGACGATGGGAAACAAAACGCACCATCACAAAATGATCGGAATGTTGGTTTGGTCGGAGCCTTCTGGCAAAACTAATTTTTTTTTTTATATGTGCATACATATTTTTCATATGCAATAGATCCGCACATATGGAGAATATTTATGAATATTTTGTAATTTTATTTTTGAATCGAAATGAGATATCATTAGCCAATATTGTATGGGATATCGTTCAGTTATAGATAGATAATAATTAGTTTTGTCACTACTGGTTTTATAACTAAATTTCTGTTACAAAATTCGCCAAGTGTGTATTAGACACGTATTAAGTTAGGGCTTCCCAGCCAGTGGCTACAGTTTTCTACAGCTTACTCACCCGATGGCGTATGTAGAAGTATCTCTTGAGTTACTTATACAAAAAACGAAAATTTTGGGGATGTTTTTTAATATAGGCTAGAAACTTACCCTTAAAGACGTTCGAGCGCGTCCACAAAACACTACAGAATAATGTTATGTAGCTACCACAAAACACTATACCTGTATGTTATGCATACAGAGCTTGTACTTGTTCATGTGTCATATCGTGTCGTGTATATGGGTGATTACTATACGTACCACCTATATACTGATCTATGACATCAATGCATACACAGTTGTTGATTGAAATTTAGTAGTCTGATTTGATCTTGTATGTCGTGTACACATCAAAATCTACCCGAATATTAATTTCAATAATTAATATTCCATTTTAACGTTCGTCAACACGATTTTTTTTGTGCAAGTATATAAATTGCATATTTCAAAGAATATTTTTAAACATTTTTTATTATGGTATCTACTCTTATAATATACTTACTATAATTTTTAAAATGAAAAAATGCTGTCTAGAATATTTTTTCCTAATAGCTCTGTGTTAAAAATTTGATTTTAAATCGTCAATTACTTTAAGAAATGATCTATGAAGGCCTTAAAATCTTTGAGCGAAGATAACTATGTAATTGAACTTGTAAATTCTCTAAAATTAAAATTTTTATCTACTATTAGGTTTGACGCACGACGTCCTTAAATAGAGGCTTAGAAATTGAAAAAGTGAGCACGAGCGTTCTAGTCCCTGTTTTTTTTTTGTATCGATTCAGAATTTCAAATAAAATATAAAATTTAAATAAGTACTATTTTTTGATTAAAAAATAACGGATTCAATGCTAAAAATTGATAAAAATAAAAAGTAAATAGTATTCTTATAAATATATTTGATTTTAGTCTACGTATTCATTGTAAAATATCATATTTGCCAATAGTTTTTTTTCTCTGTAAAAAAATGTTATAAATTTTTTTTTTATGTATCAATAATTGTGCTTATAGAATATTACTAAAATACAAAATCTATACATGTATCTTACCTATTATTTTCATTAATTTCAACTTTTTACAGTAAGGCCGGCATTTGAAAAAAAATAGTATTAGAACTTTTTTATTCCTTTTTAAATTTTGAATCGCGATTAAAAGAAAAATCAGCCACTAGAACGCTTGTGGTCGCTTTTTGTTAAAAATTAGGGTTAAGTTCCTACTCTAAGTAATACCTCGATGCAAAATTTTCTTTATTGAGTACCATTTTCCGTACGGTAAATTATTTTTTATATCTTCGAAAATTTGCTTGTCTACATATATCTTCGAAAGCTACCGACACAATTTAGCCAAAAACACATTAACATTTTTAATTCATACCAACTTATATCTCTTACCCAAACGATAAATATTAACCTACATGCGTTCATTATAATCTCATTTCATTCATTTTTTCTTTACCTATTGTTATCCATTTTAATTCAAGATAATTGCGGTTTATTTATCTTGCTACCGCGAAACAAAAGCAAAAAGTGGAGAAAACGTTTCTTTCATCAATTAATTATTTCTTTACTTTTCCCTTATGGCTGAAGAAAATTAGAACATTAGTAAATATCAACTTACCTTTTTTTTTAGTAATTTTGTACAAAATACCAAAAAAAAATATGATTAATTTTTTTTCTTTTTATAATATAAGCTTGTGTTTCTTTGTATAAATTAATAAATTTTTTCAGCGACTTGTATCGTCAGTTACCGTTTACATAGCAAATAACTTAAGAATGGCGATCGACCTGGAAAACCTGGAAAAGTCAGGGAATTTCAGTCGCAGTCAGGGATTTTTTCCAGTCTTCGCCCCGGCGAGAGCGTCGAGACTGATAGTTTTTCTAAAAAAGGTCGTCAAAAAACTTTAGCGAAATAATTAAATTTAATCAACATTTAAACAAATTTTTTTTTTGGAGTAGGCCCTGGAATTTTATTCTCAGTCAGGGAAAAGTCAGGGAATTTTGAAATTGTTTTTCAATCGCCACCCTACATTCTATTTCTAATTCTATAATTAGTAAAGAGATTCCTCTGTGGAAATTATTATCAATTATCAATACCTAATCTTATTTTTTTTTTAGGTTAAAAAAAAAATAATTAACTCCTCTAGTAGATCCGTAAGTTTATTTTTGTTTTGCTGGCAAAGAACAAATCTTTCGGGAATAAGCAATTCAAGTAAAAAAGTACAGTTGTGTACAAAAATTTATGATTGAATTAATTTATAAAATATCTGTGTAATCGTTCAAAAGTTGTTCGATTCTACTAAAGATGACGTCATACGAATTTCTAAAGATGATTTTTTTTAGTGCGCCTAAGGGTTAAAAATACACTAGAATAAATTATAATCTTAACATCTATATGTACCTAATAAATAAATATTTAATAAAAATTTATTTAGTTGTGTTATATTATGTTTTATGATGTTTAATTAAATATTTGCCGATCATAAATTTTATTTAAGCTTTAATTAAACGCATTTTCATAATTATTGCAAATAAAGCTATAAATTTTTTAAATAATATGTATATTTGTTTTTATTTAATTTTTATACATATGTATAAAATATTGCTTATATAGTAACGACAATATGTAATTAATCAAGTTTCCAAAAATATAAACACAAAATTAACATCCGATATGTATTAAATTACAATAATTACATAATAGTATGTACAATCGATAAAATATTTTGACAAAATATGCAAAATTTCAAAATTATATACAAAAAAAAACATAAAGCATATGCACATTTTGGGGTAATACTATTTAGTCGTTAAGGTCAAAAAACTGACAATACAGTTATACGATTTTCCTGTTCCGAATTGAAAGTATGCTATAACTTTTATCTTACTACAAAATCTCAAAAGTTTTTCTGTTTAAGAAAGATAAGGGTCTTTGACAAAAAACTTACGAAAAAAAAATTACACCCTTAAAATAATTGGGATCTTTTGTAACAAATTTTCAGAAACAAGATCCGACAAAAATTGAAAAAAACCAAAGTTTTTCAGTTTTTCCAAAAAGTTAAAAATGGTGATAATTTCAGAACCGCTGAATAAAATGTGTCAAAATTTTGCTCTCTTTAATACCCAGTAGGTAGTGATGAGCAAAATTAGTCTTGATCTTGCAGGCTTGTCTTGGTCTTGCATTTTTTGCAAGACCAAGACCAAGACCAAGACTATGTATACCAAGAGCAAGACCAAGACCAAGCCTATAAGGATGGCTGCAAGACCAATACCAAGACTTAAGTGAGCAAAACCAAGACAAAAGCAAGAAAAAAGCAAGACTCTTGCTAAACTATTTAAATAGTTTGAAAGTATAATTAATATCGTAAAGAGAGAAAATTCTGATTTTAGAAGGAAGAAATTCGGTAATAAAAAAATGCAAGAAAGTGCAAGATTTTTTAGCAATACCAAGACGAAGACAAAGACTCAAACTGCTCTAACAAGACCAAGACCAAGATTCTTAATGCAAGAACAAGATCAAGACCAAGACTACCAAGTCTTGGTCTTGCATTTGCTCATCACTACCAGTAAGTAGAATTACTTTAAGTTAATCTGGAAGCTACCATCAAACCAAATCGTTTACAAAATCTTCGTGTAAAAAGTCCGTGGTCCGGAATATTTCCCTTCGAATTTTTGGTCTTCTAAATTCCTTACGTGCCAAAACGTTAAGAACCGCATATGAAAATCGCATATATGTAGCTACTCTTGTGTGATATAACGTAGGAACTGTAATTGTCACCATATATTTTAATTGTCACCATATATTTTCCACATAATTCACTTTTTTTGTTCAATCCACTTGTCTTAATTTGAATCCTAAGCCCAAAAAGTATTTTCAAACTTGAACAATTTTTGTAAATATCTGTGTAATCATTCAAAAGTTGATCGATTTTACTAAAGAGAATCGTACGAATTTCTAAAGATGATTTTGTATATTCTATACTCCATATGTTAAATATTCTAATTCATCGCTTTTAAAACTTGTCGAATTTACATTTTGGTCTCTAATCAATAATTACGGTAATTGAAAATCACCAAAGGCTATCATTACACATCTATTTTAATATTTCTCTATGTACCTAATTGAATTAAGTACTTAACGCCTAGTCAGTCTATTGATTCGCCCGCTATATCAATAATTTCTCGTTTGAGTAATAAACTCTGTTGGGTGTTACTATAGTATCCGGTCTACCACTTTGTTCCATCCACTGATCTTTTAAAAAGTACCTACATATATTTCTGATTCCCATAATCCCTGAAAATTTCATTAGAATCAATCAAGGGATCTTTAACTTTATTTTAAAAAGATTTTCGCTTTATTATTTCTGGAGTCACTTACGAAAAGCGAAAATTTTATCCATTTTATCTAGCATTTCCCTTAATGAATTTCCATTTTCCCTGGTTTAAGAACATTAGTAAATACTTATAGTCTGTTACTGTGTTTCTCGGTTATTTAAAATATTTTTTCTTTTAGCAACTGTTACCAGGTCGAAAAAACTTGTAATTTCCTGGTAATCTGGCATTCGATATCTACTAACCCTATTAAAATCAAAATTTTTTGCTTTAGAAACCTTTAAAGAAGCAAATTTTGAACTATTTCCATAAAAATCACTGCATCAAAGGCTATTGGCGGATAAGCATGGGTAGAAATGCCCCCGCACGAATTGTGTTGGTTTTTTTTCTGCTAACTGCTTTCGATATAAGATTAAAATTTACTGAGTTTCAACCCTTAAAAACTCACCCTTTGGGGGTAAAAAATTATTTTTTGAAAATCAAAGAAAATTTATAACTTTTTAGTGGCTTGACGGATTTGGCTGGAATTTTTATTTATATGTTTTAGATACCTCAATAGTGTATCTCAGAAAAAATTATCAGCTTCAAAAAAAAATTATAACCTCCCCCCCCCAAAAAAAAAAAATTTTTCAATATTTTTTTTCATCAACTTGTACCTATGGTACAACCACCAAAATTTTTTTGCAGGCTTCTTACTATGACCGATACAACAAATAATTTTTTCAGATTTTTTCTCCGGGTGCGTCATAGTTAAAAAAATAAAATGTCCAAAAAGATTTTTTTTCGAGGTTATGTTCGTTGTACAATCACCAAAATATTTCTACAGGCTCCTCACTATGATTGATAGGACATATAATTTTTCCAGAATTTTTTTCCGGGTGCATCATAGTTAAAAAATTTATATGTCCGAGAATATTTTTTTAGAGATAGGTATATAGGCTTCCGGGTACTCAATCGATTGGAAATCGTTTGCAAATTTTGAATATGTTCATAAGAACGTTTGTGATTCCGTAGTTTTCGAAAAAAAAAAGAAAATGGTCGACTGAAATCTTAAAATTCCTTGATCCACCCGGAAAAAAATTCTGGAAAAATTATATATTCTATCAATCATAGTGAGGAGCTTGTAGAAATATTTTAGTGATTGTACAACAAACATAACGTCGAAAAAAAAATCTTTTTTGATATTTTATTTTTTTTTTAACTATGACGCACCCAGAGGAAAAATCTGAAAAAAATTATATGTTGTATCGGTCATAATAGGAAGCCTGCAAAAAAATTTTGGTGATTGTACCATAGCTACAAGTTGATGAAAAAAAATATTGAAAAATTAAACAATTTTTTTTTTTTTGGCGGGGGGGGGGGGAGTTATAATTTTTTTTTTTGAAGCTGATAATTTTTTCTGAGATACACTATAGAGGTATCTAAAACATATAAAAATTCCAGCCAAATCCGTCAAGCCACTAAAAAGGTGTACCCATGCTTATCCGCCAATAGCCTTTATAATAAAAATATTTTTCAATCCTTAAGGAGTAGCTATTTTAAATAGCTCCTCACATCAAACTGACCCTCTATTTTAATCCAAAATAATTTTTCATTTAAAACAAATCTCAAAATCCTAAAAAAAAATTATATCAGGCAAAAAATTTTGTATTTTTAACTAAATATCTCAACCGCCGACAGTCTGATTAAAATGTGAAATAGTCACAGACCAATGAACATAATGTTATAATTTATATTATATAAAATAATTATATAAATGTATAATTGATGCAGCCAGATACGACCAGGATACAACCGGATAGTATTCTGTAATATAGTAATCAATGCAATAAACCAATGGTATCCGTAGTAACGTTTTCAAATAATTATGTTGTCAAAATATAATATTGATAATAAAATTTTACTTTTTTGAAAAGAAACTGAAAATTTTGAAAGAAAGTGAGTGGTATTCGCTCTATTTTCAAAATACGTACGTATACAAATTATGTCCTGCAATAATTATAGTCGCATTTTCTTAAAAATTGACATTACATTATATTCACTGTTAAAAAATTTTACAACATTTAATGTTAGCATTTAATTGCCAACATTAAATATTGTAAAATTACATTTCGAAATGTTTAGAACATTTTTCTATGTAAAATTACATTGTGGAATGTTTTACCTTACATTTCGGATGTAATTTTACACCACTCAATGTAAATTAATTACGTACGATATGTAAAATTACATTGTCAACTCAACTGCGCAGAATCAATCACGTGATACCGGTAATTTACATCCAAAAGACCGGTAATTTACATACAAATACAGTAAATTTTCGTTTCGAAATGTAATTTTACTATTTTAGCATGTCAACTACCATTTTTATATGTAATTTTAGTATCAAAGTATTTAAAATCACAGGGAAAATTTATTTTTACACAAAATTTCATATTTTACAACTAAATTATTTAAATTTACTAACACATTGTAATTTTCAAGACACATATTATTGTAAAAAATTACCATATCTTTTATTGTAATAATACATATTTTTTTAACAGTGTTCCTTAAATCTCACCCGTTTCACCCTGCCTCAAGAAAAATGCCTCCAAACTGGCTTTACGCTTTGTCTAGTAATATAATTGTGTTCATTGGTCTGTGGAAATAGTTCAACATGTTTTAGCATACTATAGCAACACTTTATGGTGTACACTTCACATAATATTAGCAACGTATTAACAACGTTTATTAGCTCTAACAATTCCGATGACTAATATTCCCATTAGCAATCGTAAAATAATGGATTAAGTACACTTATACGAGAGCTACAAGCTCCTCCATCTCATAATAATAATACATATGATGAGGACTATAAAATATGTACCATCATCAGCACAAACAAATGTCGTTGACCATTAGTGCCCCAATATATGCGAGCGAACGAGCAACCACGAAAAACCCAATAATAACAATCATGTGACCCGATCCGTCTGTCGAGCGTTGGTCTTGGTTCGTATCCAACCAGCCAAGAGTATCAAACAAGACGTGTTAAACCAGTTATTTTTAAATTCGAAATTATACGTATGTAGATATGTACCTTAGTGTTTCAAAAAAACAAAAAAAAATCGTTAGTGTATTATAATGTGATATTATGCACTTAATTTCCCCCCTACGGACCGAAAATCAAATTTTTCAATGTTTTGGAGATGACGGAATGACGAAATTGGACGCGAATTGTAAATTTTCGAAGGCATTCTTTTCACTTTTGCCAAAATAACGCTTTGTAGAACCATTAGAAAAAAGTGCCGCTGAATTAGTCAAATTTCCGGGATGAATTTCGTCATTTTGATGGCAAAAATGAATAGTTTGCACTCATATTACCCTAACGCAACCAGTCACTTTAATTCAGGTGACTTCCATACGGTTTGGTTAAAAATTTATGCACGGATTACGCATAAATCCGGGAATAATGCCCTCTTCTGAACAAAAATCAAATTTTTCAATGTCTTGGAGATGGTGGAATGACGAAAATGGAAGCGAATTATAAGTTTCCGAAGGCGTCCTCTCCACTTTCGCCAAAATTAGGTACGCATACAAAATCACTAGCGAAAGGAGTGCCGTCGAATTAATCAAATTTCCGGGAGGAATTTTGTCATTTTGATGGCAAAAATGAAAAATTCGCACCCAGATTACCCGAAGGCAACCATTCACTTTAATTCAGGTGACTTCCATAAAGTCTGGTTAAAGGAAAATGAAATTTTCTAAGTTGGTGACGTCATCAGGTTTACTAAAAATGTGAACTATAAAAAACTGTAAATAAAATGGTAAAATGGTAAAACTGGAAGCGGATTCTAAGTTTTCGAAGTCGCTCTGTTCAGTTTGTCTCAAATTACGCATATAGAATCATTAGAAAAAGAAGTGCTGTCGAATTAATCAAATTTTCGGGAGGAATTTCGTCATTTTGATAGCAAAAATGAAAAGTTCGCACCCAGATTACCCGAAGGCAACCAATCACTTTAATTCAGGTGACTTTCATAAAGTCTGGTTAAAAAAAAATGAAATTTTCTAAGTTGATGACGTCATCAGGTTTACTAAAATTTTGTAATCTATCAAAAACTGTAAATAAAGTGGTAAAATGGTAAAATTGAAAACGGATTCTAAATTTCCGAAGACATTCTTTGCATTTTTACCAAATTTACGTATATAGAACCACTAAAAAAAGAAGTGCCACTGAATTAGTGAAACTTCCAGGAGGAATTTTGTCATTTTGATAGCAAAAATGAAAAATTCACATTCAAGTTATCCTAACGCAACCATTCACTTTAATTCAGATGACTTTCATAAAGCCAAATCCACCCAAATTTGGGAAAAAAGAATTTTTTTTTAAATTTAATAACGTCACCAAGTTTGCTTAAAAAATTTTTCCAATCCATCAAAAAGTCGATTTCCGAAGTCGTTATGTTCATTTTTATCAAAATTGGATACGTAGGATGAAGCGCAGTGACAGGAGCACTATGATCCCCCCTCACGAATGGGGATAAATTCAAATATTGATGCGTTGATGCTTCTTTAAATAGTGTCCGAAAGAGTATTCTGAAGCCGAATAAAAATAAAAAAAAAACTGTCTGAATATTTACACATAAAATTTCGTCTGTTTAATTTAGATACAGTCGGGACTTCAACCACCATTTTTTTAATTATAAATTATAAATATAATATTTTATAAAATTTATTCAGTCAATAAATAGTGTTATCGATAAAAATTATCGATATGTATGTTGTTTTTCGATTGACAAAAATAAATATTATAAAATTTTTAAAATTAACTAGGTACATGTTTAAAGTTCAAACTTATGTTGTGTATATTTAAATTTCGAATGTGTACTTTTTTTCTGTTTAACTAAAATAATTTCTATTTACATTTTGATAATGCGTGTTTAACGTACATAGGTTTGTACAGGAATGTACAAAAAAATTGAAACACAATCGTAAAAGAAACACTCAAGTCACATTTAATGTAGTGGCTCCAAGATAGTCAGGTACAAAAGTATAGATCTCAGCGAAAAAATTTTCTTTTATCAAAAATTAAATAATATATTAGCATCATTGTTCAGTTATTATATTTGTAAACCACTTGTTTTTTTGAATTTCCGCGCACTTATGTTGTAGCAATATAAAATCATTGTTGAAAAAGCGTTGTAAAAACGTTGTAAAATGATGTTTATAAATTATATTTCAAAAACGGCGTAGTGAATAATTTTTATTTCTTATTAAATATGGTTTGTAACTTTGTATTTTATAACATATCAAATTTTTATAAAATTCCTTTGACACGTTTTCATTTTATTCAAAAAAAAAAATAGAGTTTTCCCATAAGAGCCCGTGTTAAAATTACAAAACTTGGAAATCGTTTTTCTGAAAATTTGGGTAGTTAGTTTTTTCTTCGGTAAGGGCTCGGTATTATTGGTATTGAATTAAATAAATATCTAGAGAAGTTTCGTTAAAATCCTTCGAAAAAATCGTTTTACCGACCAAACCGTCTAAATTAAATACAGTTTCTAAATATTATTTTTTTCGAGACCACTAAAGTAGCGGAAATTTGTGATCACTTTTGAAATTTGACAGTTTTTTTCCCATCAAAATGAAAATAGTAACGCGCATTTGACGTTTTAGAGCTTCTTAAAAAATTTTGATTTCGTGTCTTACGTCAGTCCCCGTCTGTGTGTTCGAAAATCTCACCAACTTCGAAACTATTCGAAATATTCTAGAGATTTTGTCACTTTCCGTTGGCAGTGTATTTTTTACATCTTTTGTACTACTTTGTTTACTTCAAAATGACAAAAGTTCACGTCTGATCCCAAAACACCCTACAAATTAATTCAGATTCCGAAATTCCAGTATTTACAACCGAACAAAATAACTGAAGTTATCTTTTTAAAAATTAAGAACTCGCGACTATTGGATTCAAGGACGTAAGGAAACATAATATTCCAGTATTTTTGGACAGTAGTGTAATATTTTATCAATTTCTATAATTTTTCTAACTTTTCTGGTGTAAATGGCCGATAGAGCAGACCGATGCAGTCACTTGGAGCCAAGAGTCGATGCACCCCGAAACTCTACGGCCCTCAGTTCAACCAAATAACGAAAAAGTAAAGCAGAAATACTTTTTGCCCGCGATTAGTAGAAAATCCAAAAAAAAAAAAAAAAAATGAAATCTTCAATATTTTTCTCAATCGATAAAATTGTCATAAAATTTCTAACCGGTAACAAACCTGTACCTAATTATTAATTACAGAAAACTAGCATAGAGGTAATAAAATTCTATAAAATACATTTAATTTCTTTTTATTAGAAATACTTATATACTTTTAAGTATTATCGACTTGAATAAAGTATTTAAAAATTTTATCCGTTATTCGTGAAATGTCTTTAGGCAAAATTCGTCATCTCGTATACGAACTCTTTAACTTTACGTATATTCATTATTGTAAATATCTAGGTATGTTTAGATTTTGTTAGTATAAATTCTTATAAACAGAAGTCAATAAACTATGCACATAAGATATTTTGTAAAATACAAAAAAAAAAATGTTCATTTTACTTCTTTACAGCTACTAGTGTTGAGTCACTCATATTGCTGCGAGTCACTCTAAAAGAACGACTCCTTTAAGTGTGCGACTTAAGGCCGGGTATTCTAGTCTAGAAATTGGAAAAAAAAACCTGTTTTTCTTTTTTTCCATATTTTCAAAGTTCACACCTTTAAGAATAAGCCTCTAAAAGAATTTACAGTTATTTTTTCCTGTGTACTGTGTATATTTTCAGTGTTAAATACAAATTTTTAATATAAATTACTCGAAACTACTTTTTTCGATACGGTTGACATGATATCTCAAGTTCTAATGCACCGATTTACTTGAAAGTTGGTACAGACATTCTTAATACTATCAAAATTGGCCCGACGTAGGGGTTTTTTGAATTTTTTTTTTTTTACTATTTTTAAAAAATTACAAAGTTGAAAAAAGGAGGCGGAAAAATGATTTTTTTTTAAATGGACGCCATTTTGTGAAAAAATTAATTTTTTCAAATCGGCTACGTCCTTGTTTATTAAGAATTAACTAAAACTTTATGTTTCAGATCACCAGGAGGGTTGGAATCACGTCAACCAGGAGACACCTTTTTTTTTGAGTCCCCACTTTGCCGGCCTGTCCCGATTTCAATTTTGAATTTTTTTTTAAATTTTTATACATTTTTAGACTAGAATTATACCCCCTTAAAAGAGCATAATCTGTCGCTATTTCACTACAAAGAGGTACATTGTGCTAGTGTACTCGGTGTACTCCATTAAGAATCACTCTCCCCTTAGTGTGTGCAGAATCATACGAAAAAATTGTCTCGACCCATCACTATCTTACAGCTTCTCTATTTGAATAAAAAATTTAATAACTTTTTTTAAACTAATTAATTGGTAAAACCCTTCTGTTTAAATCAGGGGTGGCCAACCCGCGGCCCGCGGGCCGCATGTGGCCCGCCTGGAATTTTTCTTTGCCCGCGAGATTCATCACACTTACACAAAATATGTTAATTTTATAATGACCACGGTAATGAAAAGCAGTGTATTAAAAAAATACATTAATTGTGCATCCATATATTCAAAATTTTTAATTACATAATTTTATATGCGGCCCGCGGAGTTATGATACGCTACCAAAGTGGCCCGCAAGATCATTTGGGTTGGCCACCCCTGGTTTAAATCTCTCCGTAACATCAGATCTTATTAAATTGTGTTTAGTAGTTGTGCTTGTAAACAAAAACTAATTATTTAATCGACATATATAATTAAAATTAAGAAATTTGAAAAGACAACAAATTATAGATATAATTTAAAATAATATTAAGTTTCAAACATACATTAGTAATACAAGAAAAAAAAGTTTTGAAATTGATTTTACTTTCTAAGACATCATGAGAATTTGTATATTTTCAGTTTTTTTTTCCTATCAAAAAATATGTAACTACAGTTATTTTTTTAAATAAATTTAAACGAAATGGAATTAATGTAAAATTTGCTATCTAATGAGTGTTTTTTTTCATGTGAAAGTAAGGTGAGTGTTAAATACTCCAGTTGGAATCAAAACTGTCACTTGAAGGAGCGTTGGTCACGATTTTGTCCGGAACATATCCAAAAAAAATATTAGGAAGTGGCACATAGCTTCCTCGTACACTCATAACAAGAGTTTCTGTGCTTAAACTGCCTCTTATCTTAAATTTCGTGTATAATCATATTATTAACATCATGTTTTGAAACAAGAATAACTTTAAGAGTAGTGATGAGCAAAATTAGTCTTGGTTTTGCAGTCTTGTCTTGGTCTTACATTTTTTTTTTTTGCAAGACAAAGACTATGTATACCAAGAGCACAAGACCAAGACAAGACTCGAGTGAGCAAGATGAAGACAAAAGCAAGACTCTTGCTAAACTATTTAAATACTTAGTTTAAAAGTATAATTAATATCGTAAAGAGAGAAAATTCTGATTTTAGAAGGAAAAAATTCGCTAATAAAAAATGCAAGAAAGTGCAAGATTTTTTAGCAATACCAAGACCATGACCAAAACTGCATTTTGCAAGACTAATTGTAAGATCAAGATTCTTAATGCAAGAACAAGACCAAGATCAAGCCTGCATTTTGCAAGACCAAGACTCAAACTGCTCTAGCAAAACCAAGACCAAGATTCTTAATGCAAGAACAACACCAAGACCAAGACTGCCAAGTCTTGGTCTGGGTTTTGCATTTGTTCATCATTATTTAAGAGGAGAATAGGATGAACTATCTTCTAACTCCTTCCAAAACCTTCGAAGACTTTTTCTCTGAAAATTTTAAAAAGTAAATATTATTTTAGAAAAGAGGTTTAACAGAAGTTTTAAAAGAAAAATCATGAAAGAATCTTAACAATTAGTGCCACCGATCCATCTGCCAGTTTGATTCTACAGTGTTGCCATCTATATATCCTACGCAATGCACATCACCACGACATAATTTCGTTTAAATAATGTAACGAGGTCAGAATTTAATTATAATTGCCTTATAATTGGTAAGATGCATGCGTTCATCAGTATAGATTGGCACTTACATAAAATAAATGTGTATCTTCAACCAAAGTATGTAATTTTTGTTTATGAGGAAGTTTGTATTTCAGTTCTTTATTGAAATTAAAGACTGCAGAGGCGCGCAAATGACCTACCTAAAAATTAACAATCGTTTCACAAGGTTAATAAAAAAAAAAATGGGGTACAACTATAGTACACGGTGTACCAATCCAAAGAAAATTGGTCAAGTGTAAGTTGTACTTCTAACAAGTAAGTTTTTTCCCGTTTTTTTCTTCAATATTAACGAATTTCCAGAAGGAAAATCCAGTGAGACCTACCATTTCTAAAAAGTTTTCAGGTATATCATCAAGACTGAACCAAAAATTATAAAAGAAATATTTTTAGAATCCTTAGAAGTAGCTCTTTGAAATGATACCACACACGGTATATTAATTAAAACTTTAAAACTGTTTCATTTTCTAATCGTTGACTGGTGATATATATGCACGTCATCAAGAGCTAACACCATACCAAATTTCAAATTTCTGCGATACATAGTTGTCGAGGAAAATTTCTGTGACAGATTTAAGATACGGACCCCTAAAAGAATGTTAAAAATTTCTTTTCTCTTTATCTTCCAACCTCCAGAATAACCCCTTAAACATGAATTTGCAATAACAAAAATGATGAAGCATTTATCGTAAAGGTATTCAGCTTTTCTTAATTTTTCACAAGAACTAGCTCACTTAGAACAATGGTTCATAAGCGTATCTTATATAATTTTTTATTACTCATGCGGGAGAAGTACTAACTTGGCACACACATTTCTGTACGCAAAATAGCTGTTTGCCCACTGTACTCTTCCCACATACTTTTTTGCGTGCGGAAAGTAAACTTTCCACACGCAAATTGCATAAAACACGCAAAGCCGCCTTTTAATTTTTCATTTAATAAATATTTCATAATTATTTCTATAGAAACCACCAAGAAAGTAATTTAAACAATATTTAATTCAGAAATACTCCAAAAACTTGGGGAACTGTCATCAGCAGAAGGTTGGTGAAGTGCAAGTTGGTCACACATTAGAACGTTTAAAATGCAAAGACATGAGGCCTACTCAGAGGTTATTGACCTCTGAGTAGGCCTAAAAAAAGACGAACACTCAAAAATATTATTTTAAAAAGTAATAAAAATGTCAAAAATAGTAATAATAATAGAAAAAAGTATGTGAAATTCGTAATAAAAAATAGTATATGCAACTCGTGCGGGATTGTCGATTGCCCACTCAAGCGAATGAGCGCACTCACTAAGTTCGTACGCTCAACTTCGCTTTCGTGGGCAATCGACAATTTCCCGCACTTATTGCACAATATACTATTTCACGCTCTTTTCTATGGTATAAAAAATTTTTAAATAATTTTTTAATTCTAGCCAATTTTTGCTAGCAACCCCGAAAAATGGCCAAAATTTTTGTGTCTAAAAATCGGACACGTCTGGCCGACGAACTCATCCAACGGATTGGCGCTTTTGACCTTTTCATCAAATTTCATAAAAATTGAATGCTTCGTTCGAGAGTTATCGCACAAACACATAAATACATATGTACTTATCGGTTTTCCGGGGTTTCAAAACAAATTTCTGTCATAGTCCCGTGCTCATCAGCTCTTACCATCATCAGAACCGTTGTAATAACTGAATTTCCAGAATGGAAATATGCTAAAAAAAATTTAGAGCGAACATTATTATGAATTATGATGTAACAAGTTCATTATTAACTTGTACGGTTTTGTCTTAATGTTTTGAAAAATTAAATAAAATATTTTTATTTATTTAAATGTGAAAAAGAAAGTAAAAATTATGTCACGGACAGACATAGCTCTACTAAATAAATGAAGCAAAAATATGTGCACGTTTTACATAATATAAAAATTGTATAGTGTTTATTTGTTATTATTCTAACTCTTGCATATTTTCATATTAAACATTTTCATCCACCAACTTGTATTATTCAGAATTTGCTCTAGGAAAACTTCCACGTACAATTTTCACTCGTACTTGACCTTTACAACAGACACATTTTAAATACAATTATTTTCATTCTAACAAGCTGACAGTGCTTATTTTATTATTTTCCAATTTTCTTTCATACTTTAAAATATTCATTAAAAAAAAAAAATCTTAAATCACACAACCGACGTAATTTTTTTCACTTTTCCTTACCAAAAAAAAATAAATAAATAAATAAAAATGTCAAAAACAGGAAAAAATTCTTCTTCTAATTTATTTTATCTTTTTCTATTTTCATGTACGAATAATAAATGTGTCTTCGTTTATTTTCTTGTCACTAGTGAAAAATATGTGTACCTAACACGTTATCTTTCTCTTTCCGTCGCATTTCTTCCGCCATTCTTTCCAGGTACTGTTTTCGGGATCGGAATCACACAATCATTTGATACATTTAAATCAACTTAAACTGACTGACGTTATTGACAAATGAAGCAGAATTAGACGTAACATGTCACGATATTCTAGTTATTCTAATATAAAAACAACAAAAGGGAAAAGTGACAGAAAACTAGGAATAAACTTTTAATTTTGCTTCATCTGTTGCATTTCTTTGGTGTCGTCAGACTAACTTAAGCTGCTTTGACCTATACTTAAATTAGTTTTCCTTATAAAAAATATTTTTAAAAAAATTTTCAGCCCAAGTTCCAATTTTTTCTTCTTTTGGGTAATGTTGTACACTTATTTATTATTACAATGGCCGGCTCGTAAAAGACGGGCCCAGAGAAATTTTGTATTGTTTTTAAAATGTAGCACATTTACCAGAATTTATTGTCAAAAACGCTTGATTTTTTTGTTACAAAAAAAGCAGTCTTTTCATGGACCAGCCACTCAGTTTAGTGTAGAAAGGCTCATAAAAATTGTGGAGTAATTTTTGAAAAATTATGCTTTTAAAAAATCTGTTTTCAAGAAAAACGCGTTTAAAGTTTTGTGTAATTTTTTATAAGTAAAAAAACACTAATATTTTTTAACTTACACAGAATCATTAATAATTCTATTCGTAAAATACTTCTTTTGACGCGTTTTAAAAAAATAAATCTGTTACATTAAAATTAACAGGATAAAATTGGTCCGTGAATAAAAGACTACCTTCTCGTTGCGTCGAATAGCTGCTATATTCAAGCTATTTATTCAGCTGTGTCTGTAGTAGATATACAAAACGTGTTTTATTTTTATACGAATTAATTAGTGAATATTATAGTGAATCTTATTGAAAACATTTATCAGTTGTAAATATTTTAAAGAGAAAAATTGTATATTTATATAATTTTTTTTTAAATGCTCCAATGTAATTGAGATTAACTGCCCTCAGTATCTATATTATTTTATTTCAGTAAATTAATTGGGATGTAAATTCAAAATTAGTTTTTAATCACGCCAAAAAAGTTGCAACTTTTAACGGGCGTATACAATAGGGATGTTATGAATATCCGTAACCGTAACCGAAACTACCGGATACCCGAATTAATTAATTATCCGTAACCGAAACCGTATCCGAAAATATAAGTTTTGGATTTCTTTTGGATAAAAACAGACAATCGCCGCTGGAAAATTGAGTTTAAGTCGAAGAAAATATTTGTTGCATGTGTTTCTTTTGATAGATCTTCATTGATTCGTGTTTGGCGTTCACTTTTTTTGGTACAATTTTCCCCTTTTTTCTAAAAAATGTTTACTAAAAGCAATTATTCGTAACCGTAACCGTATCCGAAACATTATCCAATATTATTATATATCCGTAACCGAAAAAAATATTTTTATATATCCGTATCCGAAATTTCATATCCGTAACATCCCTAGTATACAAGTACACTTACACACGATAGAGTAGCAGTTAAAATCACTACACATTTATTACTCATTTTCTCGACTATTTTTTTGCAAACTCTGATGATGTGAACTGTACCTACATATCTATGTATATGTGTTATTATAAGAAAGATAAACCTCTATAGCGCTCACGTTTATTTATCTAAATTACAAAAAGGATTTGCATACTTATTATCACCACCGCGTCGTACGGCGTACCCGATAAAAAAGAGGGCACAAAATAAACAAACACGGTTCTATTAACGACCATCGCAACAGCTTTTCGAAAAAATTTATTATATTTTACGATGAATAAGAATGTTTTAATGTCATAACGTCAGGGATGTAGGAGGGGGGAAGGTTTCCTTCGTACATACGTCCGAAAATCAAATTTTTATTAATTTTTTTTTTTAATAAAAACTTTTATTATAATCCGACTAAATTATTTATCAAGTGTGTTCAGTAGGGTCAGTCGGGGTAATTTGAATATGGGGGGGGGGGGGGTACGTATCAATGCCAAATTTGTGAAAAATTTCATTTGGAGGAAAGTAAGTTTTTTAAACATATGGCTCATTATACCCACTTGGGGGAATACAATCTTGGGGGAACATTACTGTGTTAACAATAAAAACATATGTGTATTAAAATCATTAAAATATTTTATCATGAACCCTATAATCAGAAGGCATTAATTTTGAAAACAATTAGTACGGTGCAGTTATTCAAAAAAACGGTCTAACCTCAACATCCAAAGTAACAGTTTCACTCCAACTCCAAATTGTTCTATACGGTCCACATATTGTTTGGCAAAAAGTCACACCATTTTGAGCGTCGGGTTTTGGGGGGAGGGGTGCAGAAGTAGGCAAATTAACGGTTTTTTTAAAAATATTTCGGAAACTATGGGGTTTAGCGTAAAAAGTGTTATGTATAAAAATAATCTACATTAAATTGCGAACAAAAATGGTCCTATGCATAATCTTGCTAAAGTTAACAGTTCCAGAGTTACGGAGAGTGTAAAAGTAGCAATTTTTAGTATTTTTAACCACTGCTGCACCTATCACCACGTGCAACAATGGCTGAATAAGAAGAAAAATTCGCTCGAGTGGGGAGTGAAAGATGATTGACGAACACCTGAGACCAATTACCTACAACAGCACATCCTGCAGCTCCCGAGGAATTACTTTCCCCCCATTAGTGTGCGCTTGCAAAAACGAATGGGTCGGTAACTGCGAATGCAGAAAGAGTGGTCTAAATTACTCAAGCATATATGCGGTAATTGCTCAGGGCTAGGATGTGATAATAGTGATACGAACATCATAGACGAAGATTTAGAAGAGGAAGGCGCTATGTTTGAAGAGGACTAATCGCAATTTCCTTTTACAAAACACAATCCTGCACGTATAAAAAAATTAGTTTCCTTAGTGATAATGTGTCATATTTTTTCCAAAAAATTTAAAAATACTAAAAATTGCTACTTTTACACCCTCCATAACTCTGGAATTCTTCACTTCAGCAAGATTATTTGTAGGACTATTTTTGTTTGCAATTTAATGTAGATTATTTTTGTATAGGCACTTTTTGCGTTAAACTGCATAGTTTTCGAAATATTTAAAAAAAAAACTAACGAAAACCGTTAACTTGCCTACTTCTACCCTCCTCCCCCCAAAACCCGACGCTCAAAATGGTGTAACTTTTTACCAAACAATATGTGGACTGTATAGAACAATTTGGAGTTGGAGTGAAACTGTTACTTTGGATGTTGAGGTTTGGGTCTAATTGCACCGTACTAAATTAAATTACCCCCAGCTGACCCTATATACTTTCGAAAGTTCCGTTGGTGTCTTATTACAGGATGCAGGTGCAATTATGTAGTAACACTTGTTGAGACAAAATTTGAATTTAACTTGCCTGCATAAGAATTTGATATGATATAGGTAGTTAAAACAATCATTATATAATACTTACAGGATATAAAAATGTTAGAGGATGTTTATTAGATTGTATAATTGCTTTTTCTTCTTAAATAAAATTTTTTATTTATTAAAAGATATTAAAATTAGAAAATTACTTTTTCATTTTGTAAAATTTAGTAAATTACTAACTGTTCCCGCGACGTCGTCCGCGCGACGCATTGCTATAAACTCAATGAGAAGTATATAAGTGTAATAATTATACAGAACTTACATAGAATAATAATTTTTGCGTAATGTGTGCGCATGCTCAAAATGGTTGTTCCCGGAGTAAAAAGTATCCTAGATGTTGACCCAGGTAATAAGTTATCGTCACACTAAATTTCATTAAAATCCATTCAATAGTTTTTGCGTAATATGTGTAAATGCTCAAAATAGTTTTTCTATTTTCCCGTGGGAGTGAGAAATTTTCCCGTAATAAAAAGTATCCTAGATGTTGGCCCAGGTAATAAATTATCAATACTGCACCAAATTTCATTAAAATCCGTCCAATAGTTTTTGCGTGATGCGTGAACAGACAGATAGACAAATATTTTAAAAATCGCTGTTTTGATACGTATGTACATCTATTTACAGTACCAGTACAATTTTTAAAAAATATTCCATGTACAGAAACGGTCTTGTTACAGTTTTATGATATGTATAGATTATTAAAAGATCGAGAAATTATTAGAATTAAAACTTTTATTAAAATGAAAATTCAACATTTTTTTTTATTGTTGATCGAAGACTTTTGCGAAAAACAGTTCTTTACAAATACCCAAAAAATATTCGGTTTTCTCGAGGGTCAATCACCTCCCAGTTTCATAATTCTGTCCATTTTATTTACGACTTTTAAGGTACTGATAAATTTTAGTAAACCTGATGACGTAATTAGATTCAAAAATTAAACTTTTTAGAAGTAATTTAAATTAAGGTGACTGATTGAATTCCTTTTAGAAATATGACTAATTCGACCGTAGTCCTGTTTCTAGTGATCTTAGACGCCTAATTTTTAATAAAAATGAAAAAACCGACTTGGAAAACTTACACGGAGAGAAAAATCCTATAATTTTTGTAGAGAAAATTTCAGAAAAATTACCATGCTCCCCTATAATCCGTGCGCGATCGACGACCAAAATAAAAAATATGTGCTAGCATGGTAAAATTTAATGTGGTGCTAACACAACTTTTATCACACTCTTATGCATGTATATTATAGTTTAATTCTTGTTGTCTTACTCTTTCATTTGCGCATCTGACTCGCGACCTTATATTGGTTGCAGTGTACCTGTAAAAACATGTATTCAAAAATGATTGCCAACAATATAATTCTAATACATATACTAAAGATAGGTAAATAACAAAAAGATGAATTAAACGATGACATCATCCTAAGAGAGTGTAAAAGCAACTGACTACTAGCTGCATCAAGGTGCTTGGTGCAAGCTGTCTGACAAAGTTTCTTCCACAGTCCACACCTATGGTTCGCATGTAACCCATGTAACTCGCTGATTGAGGTACATTTCATTACAGCGTTCCCAACACAACCAACCTTCTTTCTGTTTTTTTTCTTTCTATTATTAGCATGTTAGCATGGTAATTTTTTTAATAAACACAATTAAAAATTATTTTTTTGTCGGTAATGGAACTTTTTACTGTGCTGTTTTACAAATTTTACGGAGATAATATTACGAAAAGAACATTCCATCCTTTAAATTTTTTATGATTAATTATAATCTTTATATTTTTACCTTACAGAATTTAATATGTTCGCCTTTTACACGTCGATTGTAGTGCTGAGCACAGTAATTTTTATAGGAATTTTCTCTCCGTGTACAATTCACCCCAGTTTCGTCATACTATCATTTCATTTTTTGATTTCTAAAGTACTTTTCGAAAAACAAGTAATTTTGATGCGAATTTTTCATTTTTGCTACTCAAAATAGCTGAATTTTTTTGTAAACACACCACACTGATGACAGGTCCTTATGGGGTCAGGATTTCTTAACCAGATTACCAGTATTTATTCAGAATAAGTCAAAATTTAATGACATTTTAAACGCACATTTTATTCAGGTTGTATTGAAATGAATTAACAAAATTGAGGTGATATTTAATGAAGACTAACATTACCTTTATATTCCGTTTCTTTTTAGTTTATCCGCGTGGTGGCACTCCTTTTAATAAACAAAACAATAAACAAAGTAAACAATTGCCATTCAGCCATTCATTCAATTTTTTTCAAAGGTTGAAAATACCACTGGGTTAATTAAAAAGAAAAAAAATAACTCGAATTTTTTTTTTTTTTTTTTGAAATTGAAAATTAAGTTTCATTAATTATAAATTGTTATTATCCATTAAAAAGAGTTGATGCAATTTTTTTTTTAATTTTAACGAAAAAAAATACTGAAAATTATTATAATTCAGGTGATAGATAGATAGATATAAGTAACTGAATTATGTATTACCTTGAAATTATGCTACTTACCTAAAGGTGATATGTAAGTATATGCAAATTTGGAGCGTATGTACCTACATATGTAATTGTACCAATCTAATTATGATTAGTGATTATTATTAGTCGTAATCTAACACAAAGTTATGGTGTTGTAATTCTACATGTACATAATATGTACATAATATAGCCACTAAGATAGCTATGTTTAATAATTCATGCTTAATTTCAATATAAGCAATATTGTTGGAAATTTCATATATATCATCCAGGGCCGGACCTACAATTATTATGAGAAGGGGCAAACTGTTGTTGTTGGCGTCCTCCCTGAGAAAAATTCAAATTTCAAAATTCAAAAAGCAAGTGACGAGCAAAAAATATTTTGGCACCAAATTTCGCCCTTCTAAATAATAATAAAAAATAAATAAAAATACATAAAAAAAATATTTTTTTATATTGTTAAATAGTGGTATTAATCGTAAAAAAAAATTCATCCCCATTCCCTGATCCTATCCATCCGAAAAAAAATTGTGAAAATTGACTATTTTTTGGTCGATCACACTGTGATAGTAACTTAAGGTACTTTGCCGTATTTGACAGTTAAGATTCCTCTTACCATTTTCCATTTTTAAGCCCCGTTTACGAAATATTGAGCTTCAAACTGATCAACAGTTTGCCCCCCCTCACCCCCACCATAAATTCAAAAAGTCTGAAAAAATTATCAATACTTAGCACTTACTAAAAACACTTAATTCAAAAAATAAATTCGATCGTCCACAACTTGATACTGAGAAGTGACAATATCAAATTTTTGATACGTGTAAAATTTTATCAATTTCGAATATAGAATGTAAATTTAAATCTACCTTTATCATTGGCGGGTTTGATTTTATTTATATCTATTAAACCTTTATCAGTCACCCGTGTGTCCCGTCATCCCGCTCAAACTTCCTCTATTTATTTTATTACGCATTATATACATGGTATAGAGTGAATATTTTAAGTTAGACCAATTGGCTTAAAAATAACTACCGTCAACACACCTAACTTTACCTATTGAACACAATTTTACTATGCCATACTTTGGATTAACCTCGTCGCTACCGATGTACAATATATTGTACCGTAAAACCGTCTAGACCCGGACACTTTGCACCAATCTTCAAAATAAATAATTTCTACATTAACCTGCAACAATAAACATTTGTTCTTGACGTCATTAGAGAGAGAAAAACATCCTCTAAACAGCTGTACCAATAAAAATTACGGATTTCAACTTTTACTATCTCATTTTACAGAATTACTATCCTACAGTTTTTCAAAGAAATAAAATGTGTGTAACTTAGACATGTAATTTTCGTCATAATTGTCATATTGGTTTAGTTTTGATATGTATGTGTTCAGAATTTTATCGCGCACCATTTAATGATGTTTGAAGTTATATTCGATGTATATATAAAAAAATACATGTTATATACATATATCCGTTTAGACCTGGACACATCAGTTTATTACACTATTACACTATCGCACGATTCGCACTGTCTGTAACTTCCACTGTCCATACGTTATATTCCCGCCAGAATTACGCGGTTTATGCCTCCTTCTGGTGTCATATCGCATGTTTACTTCATATAGAGGCATGGACCCCTCTCCCTTCCCACAAAATATTTTGAAGTCTTTGACAGGTTCAAAGACATCAGACGATATAAAACACTGTCCTAACCCCGACGGGAGAGGTTAGTTTGCATGTTATTACGTTATTTAAGTAAGTGTCCGGGTCAAGACGGATTTGGGGTGTAGACCCGGATACTTACTAATCATTTTTTATTTTTTTTATTTTTACTTATAATGAAACAAATGGGTCAGGGATATAACAAATAATATACGCTCTTTCTAATGGTAATACTTTTATTGGTGATATCTATGAAGGAAACATGTATAAACATAAAATTATACCAAAAAATGTAAAAAAGTGTCTGCGTCTAGACGGTTTTACGGTACAGCAACTAGATCTACCACTCAAAATTCCTAATCTACTACATTTTATTGTTCGATATTGCTTGGAATTAACAGCAAAGTACAATATTTTTCATATTTTACTAAAATACATGGGTATGTAAAGTTTTCTAATTCGTTGACGTGTGAACCTATAACTTTTTTTTTTACTACTAAATTTGGTTTCGGAGAAATTTATGAGTTGGATCAAATATTTTTATTATTTTGAAAATTATGGTAAAGTTAGTTGTCTTTACGGTACGAATAGTAATGCACCAATTTAAAATGTTTCTCCTGTAAACTGCTATGTTTTTCCTGTATATTATGTATAACGAAAATGGAAACACTGAATGTTTACGACAGTTTGTTTACAAACGTGCTCCATTTTTTTGGGGAGGGGGAAACTGGGGCAAGGCGGGGAGGGGAGGTACATTTGTATTCATATGTACTTTCAATGTTACAATGAACAGAGTTTTCTTTAAGTACAAACTATGGTTGGCTTTTGTATTATATTTTCCTTAAGAGGTTTTTCTTTTCATATTGCTTACGTCGTCAACGTATTGTTAGAAATATGATCGGACTGACAGCGTATACATATACAGGGTGTTTATAAATTTTTTTGTACGGTCACAACGAACACGTTTCAATCCTCTAAAAATTATATGTGAACCCCTGTGTAGGGGAGATCCTTGTACCTTGGGACACTTTGTACCTCGGGACAAGCCCATAATTTGAGAACCAATGTATTGTAAAATGATTAGTAGTGACATTTAATGAGTATTTGACACAAATACTCAAAACACACGCAGTGAAGTCGGCCATTTTGACTCGTTTCTTCTATGTGCAAGGTTGTAAGATTTTTTTTTTTTTTTTGTAATCCATATAAATCATCATTTTACTCGAAGTATTTTGAGGTGAGTAAATGATTAAAGATACAAATAGTTATTATACACATTCGTAACTATTTATTTTGACGTATATCACTGGATTTCCCTAATTAAAAAATATGACCACACTTTATTGTATGCAATTGAAATTTGTACTTGGGACAGCAAATTTTTTGTACCTTGGGACGATCCCATTTTTTTACAGAGGTTTATAGGTAAGTTTGTTTTCAATATTTGTCTTTATCTATCCAGATGCCACGAAGTAAAAATAAAGTCACCCGGCCAAAGCCCAATGAAGAAAATGCCAAAAAGGTCATTAAAATGGTTATTTTTTTTAAATAATTCACTGTTGAGAGATTTACTTTGTGAAACTGCATTTTAAAAATTGAAAAATATTTAAAGTTCGATTACTTTGTCTATTTCACGAATTAAAAAAGAATAATTGTTATAATTATACCCAAAAGACATATTATAAATTATTTTTATTTTTAAAAGTTATTTTTTTTCTATAATGAAAACGATTGCAAGTAAAACCAAACAATTTTTATTGCTCTTAAAAAAAAAAAAAAAAAAAAAATAGAATGTATATTTTGCTTTCAGGGCTTAAAATGGCTTGCATAGTTTGTTCCAAGGTACAACCATTGGTGTCCCAAGGTACAAGCTATGATTGTACACGGAGAGAAAATTCCTATAAAAATTACTGTGCTCATACTACAATCGACGTGTAACAGGCGAACATATCCAATTTTTGTACGGTAAAATTATAAAAATTATAGTTATATTATTGTAATTTTTATAATTTTACCGTACAAAAATTGGATATGTTCGCCTGTTACACGTCGATTATAGTATGAGCACAGTAATTTTTATAGGAATTTTCTCTCCGTGTACCTTGGGACAAATATCCTCGATTTGTCAATGCAAGTTTTCGCAAAAATGAAACACAATATCGTGATATTTGTATCATAATATTAAGATGTTATTGTGTGCTTAGAGAATTTTCAATATTCGAAGTCATACATTAATTTTTACTCAAGTTATGAAGTTTTAAACGAAAGTGTCCCCAGGTACAAGGATCTCCCCTATAAAATTGTATGTCTCGATCCAATCAGAACGATCAGTAGTATATGTCATAAATCAATAAAATTATTATACTTGACATACGAAGAAGAGGTAAGAAATTGTAAAAACCATTGTTTGTACCAGAAATTATGATCCACTTGAATTTTTATATATGGTTATTGATTTATGACATTTACAAATGGTCGTACGGAAAAAAATGATAAAAATTTTATTTATTTATAACTAATATGTAGTATTGAAGACAGCATCCTGGGCATCCTGTACTGACAATTTTCGGTGTATATATATTTATTCGATTTTAGTGGAAAAATAGGAGATTGCATACTGCAACAATTCTTGGAAAATGTATTTGTCAATCAGAATGAATAGAAAATGTTATGTAAATGGACGGGTGCATATTGTCATAGCACAATATTATTGACAAACCATTTTATTTGAACAAATATTGAGGTACCGGAGCCGTCAAAAAACAGTTAATCAGTCCACTGATAAAAATACCGTAAAACCGTTTAGACCCGAACACTTTTTTACATTTTTTGGTATAATTTTATGTTTATACATGTTTCCCTCATGTAAGTGTCCGGGTCTACACCCCAAATCCGTCTTGACCCGGACACTAACTTAAATAATGTAATAACATGCAAACTAACCTCTCCTGTCGGGTTTAGGGCAGTGTTTTATATCCTCTGATGTCTTTGAACCTGTCAAAGGCTTCAAAACATTTTGTGGGAAGGGAGAGGGGTCAATACATAGTATGCCTCTCTATGAAGTAAACATGCGATATGACACCAGAAGGAGGCATAAACCGCGTAATTCTGGCGGGAATATAACGTATGGATAGTGGAAGTTACAACCAGTGCGAATCGCGGCCATAGTGTAATAAACTGATGTGTCCGGGTCTAAACGGATATATGTATATAGCATGTATTTCTTTATATATTATACATCGAACATAACTTCAAACGTCATTAAATGATGCACGATAAAATTCTGAACACATACATATCAAAATTAAAACAATATGACAATTATGACGAAAATTACATGTCTAAGTTAGACACACATTTTATTTCTTTGAAAAACTGGAGAATAGTAATCCTGTGAAATGAGATAGTAAAAGTTGAAATCCGTATAGTTTTTATTGGTACAGCTGTTTAGAGGATGTTTTTCTCTCTCTAATGACGTCAAGAACAAATGTTTATTGTAGCAGGTTAATGTAGAAATTACTTACTTTGAAGATTGGTGCAAAGTGCCCGGGTCTAGTAGACCCCCTGTTCGGGTCTAGAGGGTTTTACGGTAGTTGTTTTTATGCAAAATCCATACCCGAATTTTCTTCAGACTGTTTTTATTTTTAATTATTTTAAGATTGTTTTAACCCTGAATACAGTCAAAAAATTTCCCTTTAAAACTGTTTGTCCTCATTGAGAGAGTTAATGTATTTTAGAAATTATAAAATTTGTCAAAAAGTACTTAAAAATACATTAGCTAAAATTATTTTCAAATTATACCCATAACAATAATTACTGAAATAATATTAATGAATATGTACGAGTATGTAAAAGTTTATTAACCCTGGCTGGTTAAATTAATCCAAAAACAATAACAAAGAATTTTTTTTTGAACAACAAGGTCACCTTTATCTGATTGTCACAATCAACAGACCATCAGACTGTGTAAGCAAACAGAATTTTAACAACAAAGATACATAATTTGTTACTTATTAGTTATTATTTAATAATTACATATTTTTCGTGTCTGTCAGTACAGGTAAACCTTCTAGTACACACCTTCTTAATCCAAAATTTTATTATTGAATGATTCTTTGCATAAACAAATGCGGCAAATGGCTAAGGGCCCGGTCAGAGTGTCAATTTTGAATATTTGAATCAATATTTGGAGATTTGTTTTAGTTTTTCATTGTTTTAACATTTTTTGCATGCTCTATATTCTGTGACGGTGGGAGGGGCCCGGCAAAAAGAAAACGTCTAGAGCCCTAAAGTGAATTAATCCGCCCTGTCGACACTTTTATAAGCATTTGGGAAATGTTTCAAAGCCAGTCTTCAACTCTGAATAGATTTATTGTAGTCTGGAAACATTTCCGCCATTAATTGGAATAGCATTAAGTGGTGTAATATGAAATGTCGTTTTCCGATCACTTGGTCGACAATGTAATTTTTTAATATTAGGAAAATTTTTAAAAGCAATTCTTTAATTTTGGTATCACTGTTGGTATCACTGCAGTTGATATCAAGTCTGTTGTGTACATGCTAGTATGGGAAAAAGCAAGATGTTAGTAATATTAATTCACAACTTTGTATACTCACGTATCCCAATAGAAATATCGTAAATCGTTTCAAATACTGTTATAATGTAAATATACATATAACATATATATTTGATTTTTTTCCCAAAAGGGAACTCAAGCTACCAATTCAAAAATTTCAAAACTCCATCTTTTAAAAACTCTTTAGAAACTGTGTCTCGAAAATTTGGTTATTTATTCTTTGTTCCTTTTGTATAAAAATGTCGTTTTAGAAAGTAAAAAATTTGATAGATGACTCGGTGTAAAATTGATGATTTGATTTTCAATTTGATATAAAAATTTTTATAAATTTACACTTTGTTAATCCTATATTTTCTAACTACCCCCACCACCGTTATCCATTACCGCGATAGATACCTGTATTTGGTTAAGTCAACCGTGCAAAACCACAAAATTGAAAAATCTCATGGTATTGTAAGCACGTGTTAAAATATTTACTATATTGGTAAAACTAAAGCTACGATTTCACCGGCACCATTGATCGTATCAGTCATAAATCAATAATATTAATAAAATACTTGACCTGTAATTTCTGAACGATAGATAACTTGTTGATATGAGTTTTTGTACAAAAAAAAACACGGACGTCTGGACGAACTGCCCAAAGACATGGGACCAAAATTTTACTATCATTCGAGCAAATCGTATAAATTATAAAAGAACGTGTTGGTGAAATTGAGGCTTTATGATCACTTTTTATGGCCCCGTTGAACAGTTTGTCCGTATAAACTCGAGCCGGAGGAACCAGGCCTTGAACCCTGTGAGTAGTTTTAAATATTTAGAACCTTCCACTGGACATAGTCCAAGTCCAGAGTCCATATTTGTATAAACAAATGGAAATTTTAATTTTATGCAATATTTAAGTGTTTGTAGTTTTTTTGTGGCGAAAACAATCCAAAATAACCTACGTAGCATATATTTTGACCTTTGTATTTTTCAAACTTGCAAAAATTTTTACAATTTTTTTTTACGTCGCATAAATATATACATAAATATATTATTGATTGATATGAAACAGGAATGAAATAGCTTACACAAAAAAGTAATACAGAATACTAGTAAGTGTGTATACAGTGTGACACAGAAGAAGTTCACCAAAATTAGGAACTAGAGCAGCATGCGAAGGCATAAATGTACAATATTATCAGTAAAGTGAGGACATTGGTCTGCACAAACGCGTTCCCAAGAGGTGATCAATTTTTATGGCGGGTTCTAGCACACACTACGTCGTCAAAAGTATGGGCACACCTTTGTCCAGGGGGTATCCACACTTTTGAGACGGCAGTATGCCATAACATTAAATACAGTGCCGCGTCAAAAGTGTAAGCACCTTCAAGGTGTCCTCATACTTTTGACGACGTAGTGTGTGCTAGAACCCGCTATAAAAAGTTGGTCCCCCTTGGACCAATGTTCTCACTCTAATTATTTATCAATTAGAATTCTGAATATAGCAGTTTTCGTTTTTAAATCTCATTTTTGAAATATTTCTTCTGGGACACCCTATCCCCTATACTAGCACATTTACAAACTAAATCGACACTTTTTTGCCACTGTCATATCCGTTCATATGTACAAGTCAAATAAATAGTTTGAAGATTTAATATTAAATATCAAGCTTACATAGCATACGTATATTACAGTGAAACTGATGAAGTGATGACATTTTTTATCGTGCATTCGAAACAATATCCCTCTGTCAATGTGCGCTTGATCGCCCAAGTTTTACTGCAGTAATAATAACAAACTGGCAAAAAAGCAAAACTATTTTTTTTAATTACCTACTGTCATCAAATCGTTAATTGTACGTTAAATTGAGTCGCTGTCAGCGGTTTTATATCAAACGTTGTCGATAAAAAATATGATAGGTACTTTGAGCGACAAGCGGATGTTTATAGAAGTTGTATGGATGTTTTAAACACATTCTCCGTACATAATAAAGAAATCTGCAATCATAGTTAAGAATGATTCATTCTATTTTAAATACTTATGTAAGTGTTTTTTCCGTTGGGTTATATCAACCACAGGTGTTTATAGCGAAATATAATCTTTTCGATTTTCGTACAGTATTGCTTGGGTTGCAGAAAAATTTATAAGCATTTTTCCAAAACAGTCACCAGTATGGAAATCTTGTGGGATACTGTTAAGTAAACTATTTTTCATTTTTAAACCAAGAAATATTGGATTCCAAAGTGATCTTTAATGTCCCCGCCCGACCTCTAAATTTTTAACCGTGTGGTTTTGAGCCATTGTTCTATGTAAATTGGTTTTCGAGAAAAATTAAAAGAAAAAAAACATGTTGATTTTTATCCAGTTCTATATTTTTTAAACTTTTTTTTTTTTTAAAAAAATTTAAAATTTACACAGTTCATAAAAGTCTAAAAAACCTAAATATTATAATTGTGTTTTATTTTTTGAACTGAAATATACATAGGGTAAAAGCCCCCATTATAGAACGGTATCTAATACTGAAACAGTTTTGACATTTACATATTTATTTCTTTAATTAAGTAAGGAAACTTTAAATGCGAGGTGAATTTAAATTGAAAAACAATCATTCTATTAATAATATTTTTTGTTATCAGACATTTCTTTTAGAAATAACTTCATTAATATGTAAATGTTCATAATTAGATACCGTTCCACAAAGGGGGCTTTTACCTTACAGCTAAACCTTTTTTTAGCGGTCCTTTTATGTGCGATTTTTTCATGCGGTTGTTAAAAAAATGGCAATTAAAATGCATACATTTACTTTAATAACTTTCTTTGATTGAAATACTTTTTAATGGTTTTTAAACAATCATTACATTGCATAAGAACATAAGTTATTGCATCATTTAATTTTTTTACAGATGTATTTTTCACAATTTTCATAATACAATCGACTCCCGTTAATTCGAAACTCGATGGACTCTTAAAATATTACGAATTATAGAGAGGTTCGAATTATCTCAGATAACAATTTTAATTTTTTAAGCATTTGCGATGAATGAACTTGAACTTTTCTCAAAATGTACTTACAATCTGTCTGCGTCTTTCTCTCTGTAACTTTGAATTGTCGAGTGTTTGACGCCGACGAGATCGATTTAACGCGTCGTTTTGTTACGTAGCAATGATTTTTTCGTTCGAATTACCAAGTGTATAAAAATGTATTGTTTTAGTTCGAAATATAAAGAGATTTTGTAGGGAACTCGTGATACCTTTGAATTATAGAAAGTTCCGAATTATCGCATAACTTAAAACACTTAAATCGTGAGGTTTTAAGTGTTTTAAGTTACGTATTTTCGATGAATTATGCGGCCCCGATGCATAAAAAAAGTTTTTTTTTACCATCTGGACCGAACCGAACTTTTTATAGCTATATTTATGATGTTTTTGAATAAATTTTTTTTTGTGCGATTTTTCTTTATGCGGTTCCTATCCACCGTACAAAAAAAGGTTCAACTGTACTTGTTTTATATGACGTTATTCCTTAAAGAGTGAGTCCTGAGAAATTCAGTAGGTTATGCAGGATACAGCGAACAGAGTTATTTAACATTCAAACGGATTCCACGGTTTAATAATATATGTTAATATTTTTTAATGTAATTTTCTTTTTGTGAAACTTATCAAAAATTCAAGACGAAGCTACATATTATTATGTACATTTCATGATTGTAAATATGTATTTTTTTCTTTTTCTTATTCAAAAATTTTTCCTGCGTATTTTTATAATAAAGTAAATATTATGTTATTTAAAATTATTTAAAAATGCGGCAAGTGTTCCCATCCTCTTAATTTCTAGAGGATTTTGTAATTCAAAAAATTGTTTTTGGGCTTTTGATTTTATTAATTTACCGCCTGTAGAGACCCTGAAGGGCTTATAGAAACATTTCATAATTACTTGTTTTTGTAACTGCCAACAAATGTCAAAAACCGAATGAGGAAATCAATTTTTTCAAAATTTGTTCCGGTAAAATCAAAAATAACACTTGAAATTAGTGATGGGATAATGCGAATTAAAAATAATCGATAATAATTCGAGTTTTTTAAATTGTCGATTACATCCGATTATGGAAATAATTCAAATATCTGTTATCAATGTAATATGAATGAATTATGGTTGTTGATTCTTTTTTAGGTGGTATGATTTTTTCGATTGTATGAGGTAAGGGACGTACATATTCGGCATCATATACACGCTTAGTATAATATCATAAGTAAATTATTATAATAATTTGAATTTTTGAATGCTAGTCCCAACTACATCGATATGAAATATGAAAGTGAGACAAACGTATTCTTTGGTACATACATATTTTTTTATATCACTCATAATTTAAGAGGCCGATTATGAAAAAGAAGTACGATTATGCCCATCACTACTTGAAATAATTTCAAAAACCGTTATATCAAAAGTGAATACATCAATCAGTCTACTTGTCCCTAAAAGTATAATTGATATTAATTAATGAAAAAAATATAATTTAAATATTAATCGGTTTTAATAGGTAATTAATTTTTTGAAATTTGACCGCGGCCATATATTTTATATTACATGAAATGAATTAATTTTTATAGTTAATTCCTATGAGGGACATGTTTCATTTTTCGATTTTCATATCGAAACAAATTCTAATAACGTGTTGTTTTATAAATAATTAAGTATAATCCGTTTCATTAAAAATACGACAGGTAAAGAAAGATTGTGAGGTTTGTATGTCTACATGTACGGAATAAATTCAAAAACCATTGGACCGATTTTGAAAATTCGTTAACTGTTAGAAAAATGGAGCATTATAAGATGGAGATCTTACTTATATGAGAGGAATTGACAAAATTGGTCACGAAAATGGTACATATAAGGCTTTCTTTTTTTACCACTCGTGGCGTTAGTAATCCCCGAATACTGATGTGAATATAGCGAATATAGTAACATAAAACGGATAAAACAGAATGTAAATACAGTACTTATTCTCAAATGGAAACACGTCGGGACTGGGGAAGTGAGTGTTTCCATTTGAGATTCATCAATGTCGGTTGATGATATTTAATAATAAGGAAATACATATAGAAATTACATATGTATGAAATAAACTCTTATAGTTTAAATTATTTTATACGGCGGATATCCAATGGTACTGACTCCGATTTTACATAGTGACGTCAGCGAATTATATAATATACAATATAAATGATGCGACGCAAAATAAAAATTGTTGTTTATTTTAAAAACGATCGAAAAACCCACTTTATAACTGAGTTGAACATTGAAAAAGATTCCAGAAGATTCTATTCAAAAGCTAACAAAGATAATATAGAAGCTCACGTTTCCATTTGAGAATAAGTACTATATCGCTTTCGTATCCTACGAACACGAGTGCCATCTTTGATTTAGACACTTTTTTGAATACATTGAGTTTCGTCTTCTTGTCTAATCTCCATAGTTAAAAAGCTCAAATATTCTAGAACGACATAGACTATTATGTTTAATTCTTCAAAAATTTAGGATTTTGTAGGAAATTGTAATATTTGTAAAGTTGGAGAAAAATAAGCTAGAAATTACAAATAAACTAAAAAATTTGAAAAGCAAAGTGAAGAAAAATTTCTAAAAATCTAAAAATTGCAGCTGTTTAAAAAAACTTTATTTTTTTTAACATTAAAATATTACAGTAAAAATTAAAATTTCACAATATCCGTAATCAGGATTGAAGGTACTTGCCAAATGTGAAGTCGATTGGGTAAATAGTACTTGAAATACCATGTGACCACCTTAAAAAATGTAATTTCAAGAAAAATGCGTTTAAAATTTTGAAATATAATACCTGATACCTACGTACCGTATTAAAATGGCTATTTTAGTCTAGAATACTGCCTTAATTTTTTTTATGAAATTTGGTGTACACCACGCACAATTAATTGAGAGTGATACAGCATATTTTAGCATTGAACTAGTTTTCTAATCCGATTCGAATAAATATTATACATTTTTATAAATCAACCGTTCAGTGTTGTCGGTTCATCACATAGAATTACGATTTGAAATCAAGATTTTGTTTCGTATATGGAAATCGAGGTATGTATTCCACACAGAACATTATAGAAGCACTCTACATATAAAAATCTGTCGTTCGTAAGTTACAATTTACACCGCTACTGATTTAGCCTATTACTGTTCGTCATAGGGGTCACATCGTAACGAGTATCATTGTTTTTTTTTAATCAACTCAAGGTGAAATTTAAACCGAAAAAAATATGGAGTCTGTCTGTCGTATTTATAAATAAAGGGATATCTTTCTTAAATAAATTTATTTTTAATTGTTGGCTGTTAGTTACAAAGGTCGACCATGACATTGTATACTATATAATATGTGCAAACTGCATATAGTCATTCATCAACAACATATCGCCCCTTGAGAATAAAACTGTTACAACTGCAAAATCACTAATTTTAAGATATTAAAGAAATAAGATTTTAAAGAAATTTAAAACCGAATAACTTTTTTCCAAATCATCTTAGAACTTTAAAACTTTGCTAGGTTCATTCTAACAGTTAGTTTTAAATGTTGTGATAAAAATTTTGTCGAGAAAATTCATAGTTTAAATTTTCATTGCAGTTGTAACCAAAAATTTTTTAGTTATTTTACAAAAAGTTGCATTCTGTTTAGGATTATAATGTTATATCTGCAAATAATACATTTTTTCTTAATTATTTCACAAAATATTACTTTTTGTTGGTGACACAAAGTTGTATCTGCAACTAATACTTTTCAGAAATTTTGAAAATTTCGCTTTATATAACTTTATAATGGCGATTGTTTAAGGTAACAAATTCCATAATTATATTACAGATAGAGATGGGCAACGGGAAAATTCCCAGTGGGAATTTTCCCGGGAATATTCCCATTTGGGTAATTATTAAGTATTTTCCCGGGAAAATTCCCAAGGTAACACATTCCATAACTGTATTACAGATAGAGATGGGCAACGGCAAAATTCCCGATAGGAATTTTCCCGGGAATACTCTCATTTGGGTAATTATTGAGTATTTTCCCGGGAAAATTCCCGAAACCTGAGTAAAAACGATTACTTACAATTAGCTGTGCTATTTTACAAATGCGTTTTTAATTAAAGACCGCGACACCGGCCCCTCAATTTACGTGAATATTCGTTTCATGGGGATTCAATTTATGCGGATAAAAAATCGCGTAAATTAAATCCGTCATTATAAAAAAAAGATACTGGAAATAATAGCTACCAAAAATTGTAGAGAATTTTATAATACTTTAAATGATAACGAAAATGTAGAAATTTACACGTTAAAATTTTAAAAATATCGTTTTTTTCGATATCGATAATTTTCGATAACGAAAAATAGGTTTTGACAGTCCCAATATATTAGGAATACCCACAACTTGCTTCGCTTAAGCCTTCAAAAATTTCGTTATTTTTGAGTTATGATGTACCGTTTATGAGATATTTACGACCAAAGGTTTACGTTTTCGAAAAGTATTAAAAACTAATTTTTTTGAAAATATTTTATTGGTGACAAAACCAATTTGACTAATCAGTCTGAATCAATTAATTATAATCAGTTTATGATGAGTAACTCGGTATCGATAATTTTCGATAACAAAAAGTAAGTTTTGATAGTCCCAGTATGTTCGGAATACCCATAACTTGCTTCACTTAAGCCTTCAAAAATTTCGCTATTTTTGAGCTACGATGCACCGTTTACGAGATATTTACGATCAAAAGTTTACGTTTTCGAAAAGTATGAAAACTAATTTTTTCGAAAATATTCTATTGCCGACCAAAGAAATGGGACTAATAGAGCATAAATTCAACCATTATACAATCAATTTATAATAATTTGTTAGACATTTAATAGTAAAAGCAATTAAACACATTTAACAGAAAATATTATGTTATTTATTCTTCTTTTCTTCTATTACAACTATTAGGAGTATGTAGCTATTAGGGATATGCTGCTACAATTTTATTTTGTTTTTGGATTTTAATTTACTTATATGGTTTCTTACATTTTCTTTTATATCAATATTTTGCCGATTGAAGTTTTTCCCACGTTTGTCTGTTTTTATTATACAAATATTTCGATCAAGCTTTTAGTTTACTTTTCTAGTTTACATTTTATCTTCTACGCAATATCCTGATTTAATTTTTGTTTTTACCGGAAAAATTTCTAAGTTTTCAGTGAATAACGTTCTGACCCTGTATTAATTAAACCTTTTTGTATATTTGTCGCCCGTAAATCGCGATTTCGCTTTCGTTTCTTTCGTTCCGAAACAGGTGTTGTTAAATTTCCATTAGTGTTATTTGGGAAAGTTTCGTCCAAATTAAAATATATATCCGAATTAACAGTAATAGTTAAAGCAGAAGACAAAAACTGTCCATTATTTAAATTTAAATGGATAAAATTATTTAAATTGTTTAAATTATATGGTTTAAATTGTTTAAATTATAAGATTATATTCAGAAAGAGCTGTTAAATTAATTTTTTCTTTATCAGCGTCCATATTTTGAAATTAAAATAAATTATAATTATATTTTAATAACAATAATGCTACGAAAGAATTCGTCTAAACTCAATAAACATTAAATATGGCTAAAATTGTAAACATCATTATTCACTTACATTGTAAAATATAACAGAAGAAGGAATACCAAAATGCGTGTAGTTCTGTATGTACCTACAATCCACTCTAACTAACATGTAGCCACTTAATAAAAGAAATCACATACATATACCTTTTTTAATCGAAATAAAAAGTTAATTTTTTGTTTTCTCTTTGTTACAACTGCACATGTAACAAAAATTTTTTAAACCATTTATTCTTAGACTGTTAAAATTTAAAAAAAGTTTATGGACTATAACTTTTTTATTTTCTAGAATTTTAGGATGAAAATTTCACCAATCGATAGCTTAAATGTAGCTGAATCCAATGATATAAAAATCTCAAAAACGAAAAATTTGCAGTTGCAACAGTTTTATTCTCAATGTGCGATATTATGCCGCTGCTACACGATGCTACGAACACCTTCCAACATTCGACGTTGGATGGTTCATAGCATCGTGTAGCCGTTGTTCGAACCTACGAGTGTCCAATGTCGAGCGTCAAACATTCGCATTTGGTCGTGTCCCGTTCGATGTCGGTATTCTTGCACCGAGTCAAAGGGATGCTTCGAACGTTTGAAGGTCAATGTTGGTTGTGTTCGTTGGTTGCGCACGACTCGTTCATGTGAAGAGAGACAACATCAGTGTATAACATTAGAGATAACATCAGACAGATAACATCTTCGTCACGTTTGTCCCAACACATTATACAAGAGAGACAACATCAGTGTATAACATTAGAGCACAGAACAAATAGAACGAATATAACTGTCTCTTTTCTGCAATCACTTATGTGGAAGTATGTGCATCTTAGGCTGCTTAGGTGTCAGTTGCTCAGTACCCGTCGTTCAGTGTAAGTCAGTCAAACAACAATAAATTTGATTGTTGAAACGGCACAAGTAGCGTTGTGGTATCACACACATCACATACATGTATGTGAACCAAAGATCACGTGACGGCTATCACCACTCACACAAACAGAGTTTACCGCACAAATACAAAGTAAACACCGTGCACGTATACGACATATTTTCTATCTCAAGTGGTTACACAGGTTCCAGTAGTATAGAAATATGTATTTTCTCTCTAGATGCTCTATGCATTAGAGATAACATCAGACAGATAACAGCGTTGTCGACTGAGTACCAACACAACATCATTCGTATTGGATCAAACATTCGACTCACCGTGTAGCAGATACATTCGTCGCACCAACTATCGAACTTAATTGCCTCAAACGTTCGATCGAATGTTGGAAGGAACGTTCGTAGCATCGTGTAGAACCCGCTTTACACTAACACATTCGCATGTTGTGTAGGTATCATAATCGTTTGGTAGGAGTAGCTAGCGGTGTCGACGTCATTTACCAGCGACAGCGGGTACGATAGTTATGAAATAGGAAATTGGAATCTATATAAATCGATGGTATCCCACATTGTTTTTGATGTGTTTACTACAATATTTATGTAACATTTACAATCGTGCAGATAGGTACGTCATAATATTGTTCATAGCCGGCGTATTACATGCAATCCGTGTCAAGCCCCTTTTATTTTCAAAAAAAAAAAAAAAAATTCCAAAACACGTTTTTCTCTTCGCGCTGATTGCGAACTGTTTGTTCGCGATGCTCATCTTCTATAATTTATTTGAATTAATAGATGAAATAAAATTTTATTACGATGATAAATTAAAAATTTTAATTACTGTGTATATTATATTCAGACGCGTAAATAATGTATTTTATTTTTTGTACAGAATAAAAAAAATCGTGAGCTATTAAAAAAAAGAATTAAAAGTGACTAACACGTATTTTTTTTTAAGGGGAGATTCGCCAAAAAAATATCAAAACTTGACCTTTATTATTATTTTTATTTTTACAAATAAATATTTTATTAAAAACTAAATATATACAACATTGTGTTTCTACATGTCTTGAGATGATAAAAAAATTTTTTTTTTAAATTCAAAAATAATTTGAGTATAAATGGCTTTGAAGTCGACACTGCGAGATTTTTCCACTTTGATGGTTCCTCGCGTTCTGTAATCCACAGTGAACCAAAATCATAAAATCAAGAATTTTCTGAAAATATACATACACAGTTGTGGCACTAATTAGGATCTAAGAAAAAAAAAAATAAAAAACCAGCGAGAAATCGCATTTTGAAAATAAATTTTCAAAAATCACCACTTTTTCTCGACTATAAACAGCCGCCATTTTGAAAATATATTACGGAACCAAAAGATCCTAGATCCGGCAAAAAAAGGATGGTATCGAGGAATAATATGCACTTTGATTTATGTCGATATCTCAAATACTTTTTGAGATACATGAGAAACCATGTCGAAAAATGTACTTTCGAGAAAAAAACGTTAAAAGTTTGTTTTTTTTTTAATTGAATTTTAGTAAAGTACGTGCACTAAAATGTCCATAACTTTTTGATTTTCCATTTTTTAAAATAAACTTTTAGGAGAATATTTCTAACACCTTAAGGAACATAATTATGAAGAAAAAAAAATCGATTTTTTTTTAAGCCAATCTCCCCTTAAATCTTTAAAAACATAGCGAATTTCTGCTCACAAAAATTACTTTTTCTCGAAAATCCGCTTACCTAGGACAATAATTCAAAAACGTACCTTATGTGATTTTTTTCGCTCTTTGCCATGGTGTTAAAAAAAAATTCAAAAAACTTTTAAACTTTGACAAATTTTTGCAAAAACAAATTTTTTTCGGTTCCTGGCATCGAACGTGACTGGGTGAAAAATTCATGCAAGATTTTTGAATTTCACACAGTTTTCACCAAATTTCGTCAAAATAGGATGTTTCGTTCGAGGTTTATCGCGCGGACACAATATACATACAATAAATATATTATATGTATTTTAGTGAAAATGATAATGAAATAATAAATTTTAGTGAATATCTTTTTGGAGTTCTCAAAACAAATTTCTATCACAGTCTCGGGCTCAAACCACTGTAGTAGCTGAATTTCAAATTTCAAAATTCACTAAAAGAAAAAATTGAACTTGATGACGTCATCACAAATACAAATTTTTTTTTTAAAAGCTTCAACGAAAACCAGATTTTTATTTTTTTTAAATGACTCGGGGACCAATAAAAATATATTTCCTCAACAAAATTGTCCGGCGACTACGATACAATGTCAATGACAACTTATTTTTGATTATTTTCGATTTTTTACGAACAGATTTAGTATGTTGTCCACATTTTTATGTCCCATACCTGTATACCTGTACGTATTGTCGCCTCAATTAAAATGTTACAAGATTATATTACGCCGATTACAAAAGATGTATTGAAAACCCATTCACTGCACTAGAGTAATATAATATTATTTCAATAATTTGATTATTATATTTTTTCAAAAAAAAAATTATATAAATAAAAGTGAAATGTTTATATAGGTTTACCTATTGTTTGATTTTAATGTTAATTTACTTTAACAGTGAACACAGAAATATAATTTCTGTGACATTTTCTTAATAATTTTCTCGATAAAAACAATTTTATTTACAATACCGGGCACATCTTACAAACTTATTACATGAATTACAAAACATTTTTTTTTATTTATTCTTATTTTATGCACAAGAAATTATAAATAAAAAAACATTATTTCTTTTTCTTATGAAGACATTTTTATTATCTAAAATAAAATTACGTTTTAGTACATGTATTAATTATTATTACAAAATAGAATTACCTTTTACATATAAATAAATTATCTGAACAAGTCAACGAAATATATTTACAAAAAATAATTACCAAATGCATGCTGGACACGCAATCAATCAGAGTACCTGAGTGGTTAAAGTTTATTACAACTTTCAAAATAAGATATACCATGTGAGTTTTTTGAGAGTTGCCATTTCTATTACAACCAAATTTTTATGATAAAAATGGTACTAGAAAAGGTTCTTTTCTTGGATGTAATGGAAATGTAACCAAGAAAAACACTATCGGTTGAAGTAGCCTCAAGTACATATGCATATTTTTACCGCCTAACTGATAAATTAAAGAAAAATTAAAAAATTAAACTTGGGTAAAAAAATTTTTTTTGCTCATTTATGTTGTTAATTAATGCATTAGATCAGTTTTATCGAAAAATTAATACCTATATAGTCTCATTTAAAAATTTATAAGTTTGTATCATAGCTCGAAAACCATACGAGCTATCGGTTGCCCCCGTCGATATCTACAACTCTTATTTGAACAATTTTTCGATTAAATCAACGGTTTGGCTGTAATAAAAATGGCAACTCTCGAAAAACTCACACAGTATATGGCATTTAAATACAATATTTCGCAAACGAAGCTTAAAAATGAAATGTGGTCAAAGGAATCTCAACTTTATTCCAAAAGATCTTTCTAACGATTTATTTTTCAATATTTCCCTGAATGATTTGAACTTGAATTTTTGGGAAATGTTTTCTGATACCAAAACATACCTCGATGCAGAATTTAATTTTGAAAATTTGGAATTTCTTGGATTCACGATTAAAAAATTATAGTGATTTGGAGGGGGTGTAAAAATAACCTCACTTTGAAGCTCAGTATTTTGCAGACGGGCCCAATCGAGTGTCCGAGCTCAAGCGCCCCCATTCTAGCTCCATCCTCACTTTTCTTGTTCGCCACTCACATCATAAATGTATAATAATGTAATGCTTAATTTTTTTTCGGTCGGTATAGCCTAATTGGCAAGGCGCTTGGCTAGCAACCAAGAGATCCAAGTTCGAGTTCCAGCTGATCCAGTTTGAAAATTTTTCGAACACTATGTGAATTTTAATTAACGTAATAATGCTTAATGTAAAAAGTTATGAAATGAATAAAAATATACAAATAATGATGTGGCTGGTGTCGCAAACGGGACTTAAAAAAAAGGTTTAAAGTTGTAGAAACTACACGGAGAGAAAATTCCTATAAAAATTACTGTGCTCATACTACAATCGACGTGTAACAGGCGAACATATCCAATTTTTGTACGGTAAAATTGGATATGTTCGCTGTTACACGTCGATTGTAGTATGAGCACAGTAATTTTTATAGGAATTTTCTCTCCGTGTACGATTCCGAGATTTTTTCTTCGGATCCCTAACGAAAGACGTTAAATTTTTACAATAGACCCGACCTACGTGATCTTTTAAAGACATATTTGTATTTTTTTTAGATATGGTTTAGAAACCTACGTCCAGTCACGTTTTTTTCTTTTTGTGCATAAATTGTTGATTCATTATTTCTATTGTAATATGATTTTTAAATATGTAGTTATATTTTAATAGAATTTTATGCAACTTAACGAAATTCTGTTTTCGAAGTTAACGAAGTTCTAAAAAAAAATTTAAATTTTGTATAATTATAGTAAAAAAATTTTTGAAAAATAGTTAAATATAGCTATAAACAAAAGCTTCACGCATCTGAAGACGATTCACTGTCTAGTTTCTGAGAAAATGTAAAAAAAACTCCGCAAAAATGGTATTTTATCATTATTTTGTTCACAAATTCATCAATACCGGTATACTAGTATTTGTCTACGTATCAGCTACTCTGTTGGTGATATCTAATACTGATTGTAACGTTAATTCACAACTTTGTATACTTACTTTAAAAATCTAAAAGCGAATCACATATTTGACGCATACTATGAAATGTAATGTTAGACATTATACATAATTATACATTCGATGAAGATGTGACCCTAATATTAGATCATTAGAGAGTTAAATTTTTTTTCCAAGCGCTACCACCACTGTCGTTTAGTCAATTTTTTTTCCGTGTAATATTAAAAAATCAAATTTTTTCGCAGTTAGATTTTTCTAGTAAAGAATTTGCCGCACATTTATAGCCCGAAAAAACCTCTGAAATGATGATGATATATTTTGATAGAAAAAAATTTCTATAACACATATAAAATGACAAACTGATAAAAAAAAAGATAAATTGTAGTTTTTTTATGACGAAACACGTGGCGTATGGAAAAGCATAAACGTGTCAAAATCTATGTTTTATATTATATTTATATAACTATAAGTACAGCAAACTCACGATTATCCGCGGTTTGAAATTTTTCCCAGGATTCCGTACGTTACATCCCTGTCACAAAATTTAATTTCCGATTACAAAAGTCTTGTTTAAGCAGCAGTTTTAGATAGTACAGCTAAACCTTTTTTTATGCGGTCCTTTTTTGTGTGATTTTTTTTATGCGGTTTTTAAAGAAATGGTCCTTAAAATGCATAATGTGAATCAAAATCAAAGGAAAGTAAAAACCTTAACCATTAACTATAATAACTTTCTTTAATATAAATACTTTTTAATGGTTTTTTAAGTATTCAATCAGTATTGCATATGAATGTAAGTTATTGCATCATTTAATTTTTTTTTCATTTATTGTGAGAAAACTCCTAAAGCAGGGGTGGCCAACCAAAATGATCTTGCGGGCCACTTTGGAAGCGCATCATAACTCCGCGGGCCGCATATAAAATTATGTGTTCCTATATATTATGTTTTTTTTTTTATGTCATCGAAGGATGACATATTAATATCGTTGTGTGATCATAGTGGGGGAAACATTATTATAGAGAGTTGTACATGCATATTGACTAAACGCAAGAGGGCTGTAGAGTTGTAAATGCATAGTGAATAAACGCAAGAGGGCTGTATTCTCACCGTACTTAAAAAACGAGCCAAAAAATCATAAATTAACACTTTCATTGAGGTGACATTACTTAGTCCGTGTCAAAAACACGCACTTGACGAATTTTTTTTTAATACATTTGTTTTCACTACCTTGGCCATTATAAAATAATTATATATTAAAAATATTTAAAGTTTTAATTACTTTGTCAATTTCACTAGAATTGAGTAGAATTTACTAAACGCGTTTTCAATCTCGCGATCATCATCAGAGTAATTGAAGAAATGTATGTGGGAGTGTAATAAATACTCTTAAAAATGAATTTGGGAAAAACCCGTCATTATACTATTTCATATGAAATAGGCTGTACCATAACGTACCTGATAAACCAGTTTTGAATAATAGAGATAATTATTTTTATCTGTGTAAGGTAAAAATTTTTAACCAATATGTTTAAGAATAAAGGAGGGGTGTCCAAAATGTTAAAGTTGCTGAAAATTATATTTTTTTTTTTTTTTTTTTTTTCGTTTAGAAGTTCAGTTTTAATAAAGGTGAATTATTTAGGTCGTTTTGATCATTTAAAACCTCCACTTGTGGGTCACTGTTCAATCTATTAATTTCAAGAGCCTCCAAGAGATTCACTTTTGTACCCTTTTGACAAATATGTAGAACTTTTGGTTTGTGATTTATATTGGGGAAATGACCTGTTTCTAAGACGTGTAAACCAAAATTTGAGCTATGAATTTGAGATCCAACATATTTGTCAAAAGGGTACAAAACTGAATCTCTTGGAGGCTCTTGAAATTAATAGATTGAACAGTGACCCACAAGTGGAGGTTTTAAATGATCAAAACGACCTAAATAATTCACCTTTATTAAAACTGAACTTCTAAACGAAAAAAAAAAAAAAAAAAAATATAATTTTCAGCAACTTTAACATTTTGGACACCCCTCCTTTATTCTTAAACATATTGGTTAAAAATTTTTACCTTATACAGATAAAAATAATTATCTCTATTATTCAAAACTGGTTTATCAGGTACGTTATGGTACAGCCTATTTCATATGAAATAGTATAATGACGGGTTTTTCCCAAATTCATTTTTAAGAGTATTTATTACACTCCCACATACATTTCTTCAATTACTCTGATGATGATCGCGAGATTGAAAACGCGTTTAGTAAATTCTACTCAATTCTAGTGAAATTGACAAAGTAATTAAAACTTTAAATATTTTTAATATTTAAAATGAAATTTCACAAAGTAAACCTCTCAACAGTAAATTATTTATAAAATAATTATATTTTGTATAAGCGTAATGAATCTCGCGGGCCAACAAAAAGTTCACGGCGGGCCGCGGGTTGGCCACCCCTGTCCTAAAGCACTCCAAATTATTTATAAAAAAAACTCACCAAAAATCATACTAATCATTCAATTTTTTTATAGATGTATTTTTCACAATTTTCATATTATGAAAATGAAATAAAATGTCCTCATGTGTAAATTAATGCTTTATCTTGTTTAGAAAACCAACTTCTAAGGAAATCGTGAGGTTTTAGGCGTTTTGAGTTATGTCTTATGTATTTTCGATGAAACTTTTTTTATGCGGCCCCGATTCACTGCATAAAAAAAGTTTTTTTTTACAATCTAGACCGAACTAAACTTTTTCTAGCTATTTATGATATATTTGAATAAATTTTTTTTGTGACTTACATAGTCTTAGTAAAACATTATTTTTTTTGAAGTTCCGGGCATTGGACGTGTCTGGTTGAAAAACTCATCCAAGGACTTAGAACTTCCAACGTTTTTACTAAATTTCATGAAAATTGGATATTTCGTTCACGAGAGTTATCCTGCGGCATGTTATATAAATTTTACTGAGTGTCATTTTCGACTTCTAGGGACCTCAAAACAAATTTCTGTCACAGGGTTAGCTCAAATCTCACCGTAACACCTGCTTAATAATAGCTCAATTTTCGTTCGGAATTTCGCTAAAACGATTACATATTATTGTATAAGTTCAACAGGAAGCACAGACTCACAAAGTTTTATGAAATGTTTTAGACTTTTGGAAAATATTATTGGAAAGAACTGTTTTTGTAAGTTTCGCAACATATTTTTAGAATTCTTTTTTTGGTAAATTGCTAATAAAAGGATAAATAACTTAGGGTGCATTCTCACTACGTGCTATGCGATGCGAGGCTTTGCTATGCGATGCTAGGCTATGCTATTAACTTTTTCTATATTTCAAGATGTGTTTACACTGCCTGCTCAATCTAGTATTGTATTTCATAACGAGTGATCATGAGAATTAGGGATGGGTAATGTCGGTAAAAAACATCAACATCGAACTATCGATTCTTTTAATTTTTCGCCATCGAACCATTGATATTCTTATAAAAATATCGAAACATCGATTGTTGACATCAGTGTTGAAAACGACCGCGAAAATTTGAAAAAGTTATAAAGTTATATTTAAAATAGATATACAATAGCAATAATTCAAAATTTTCAATTTTTCTTTTCAATTATCAATAATAAATTTAATTTAGTATCAAAATTTTTAATGTCGATTAAAAATTTATAAATAGTATATAAAAAATATATTTTCATCTTTTCTGTTTTATTGCTTTGTATAGTTTTGACCGTTGACCCCATATTGGCGAACGACATCGAATGACTTCATAAGTTTTACCACACCCATCACTGATGACTGAATAGCACAATATTGGCGAGTTCAGGCGATAAAATCAAACATACTGAATTGTTGCGTATAAAAGCTGCTACTAACATAGCATCGCATCGCTGTCCATAGCGCGCAATGTGCACATTCAAATATGTTCTTAAATGTTTGTTTTCATAGCATTGCGTCGCATAGCAAAGTCTCGCATCGCATAGCGCGCAGTGTAAATGCACCCTTAAAGTGTGCGAAAAAAGTGCCCTAATTACGCGAGCCCAACTCACTCTTGACATGGTTTCATTTTTTTCTACTTTCGTCTATTTTTGACCGATTCAAACTCACCATCCGTTACCACGGATAATCGAGGGTTTACTGTATTATGTAAATTTAATCTTTTTTTTTGGATATACCACAAAAAGTGTACCGTTTATTTTTTTGTCAAGCGTAAAATATGATTTTGAAAATCGTACAACATACATATTTGATAAAATTCATAAAATTTGGATAGGTGGTATTGGGATTTTATGGATTTGATGGGATTATTTTCTCGATTCCAATATAATTGTAGGCAAATTTAAACAATTGTAGGGTAAAAGCCCCTATACCGGAACGGGATCCAATTTGGGACAGTTTTGACATTTATATATTAATGAAGTTATTTCTGAAAGAAACCTCTGATAATAAAAATTATTATTAGTACAGTAACTGAAGCATTTGGCTACCAATTTTTTCGGATGGGATGGATTGGCTTGAAATTTGAACTGTAGCTAGGGAGTAGCCCAAGAAACAAAAGTTATATAATGCCGATGTGTGCTTTCACTCTAGGGGTGAAAGCCACCCCTTCTAGGGGTTGTAAATTTTTTTATGAAAAATAACCTCACCGTTCGATAGAGGGACAAATTCTAAGCAAAAAATATTCTATAAGAATTTTTTATACAATCAATACTTTTTGAGATATTGGCGCCTAAATGTGGTCGTTTTTAGCCCAAAAAATGCATGTTTTTGAGGGATATTTCGCAAATATCTCAAAAACTACAAGTTTTACATAAAAAATGGTTATAAGCAAAAATAAAGAAAATCAAGTAACAAAGAGATTGCATTCTTTTTTATTTTTGTAGGTAGAACACAACCTAAGTTATGACTCCTTGAAGTTAAAATCGATTTTGACGATAGCTAAAATCGAAACTTTCAATGTCATTGGGAGGAAAAATGAGAGGTTTTTCGAAAAAAACTCATATTACACCTTTTAAAGTACTTGAATAGACCTTTATTTTGAGTTGTGGTAAAAGCCATTAGTATAAAAATTAACGGAGTTACATTCAAAGCAAAATGGTTGTCTTGATTTTTGAGAAAAAAAATTGGTATCAAAATTAATTACTTGACGGCAAACATTGAAACTAAGCGTAATCCGTCGCCAGTTTACTTTATTCATATATAAACAATGGGTTCTGGGAGTTTGAACGGATTTAGAAGTTTAAATTCGAAAAAATGACTGATATACTCTTGAAAAAAAATTTAATTTTTAAAAAAATCATAGTTTTTTTCAAAATATTTAAAAAACTAACAAATTTATGAAAAAAAATTATAGAATGAAAATTGTAGTTCTTTTCTTGCTCAAAAATTTGCTTTTTTGTTCATTTTTGTACGTCCAAATTTGACTGAGTTATGATCGTTAGAAGCTCAAAACAGAACGCGAAGACTACCTTTCCTAAGCCCTTTAAACTTGCAAATCTAAAAATTGAAGGACTCAAAAAAATTGTAAATCATAAGACTTATAGTGCTTAAAATTTCCTACCAAATGGTTTTTTAAGCGAATTGATAACTTAAAAATTAAAAAAGTTATAGTAAGAAAACCAATTGCATTTTTTCGGTAAAATTTTTGGAGCAGGTAAATTACCATCATCTTTGTGTATTTTTTGTATTTTTTTAATAATTTAGTTAAAAAATTTTAAAAATAAATTCAATAGAATGAAAAAAAAATTAATTATATCAACATGTAATGTATAATTCACATGCTATTTTTCCATACATATAATTTTTATGCAATTTTTCCATAAAGGGTAGGATTTTTTATAAGGGGTAGTTCTTCTATCAGGGTTTTTGGGAGATTAAAAAGTTACAATATAATCATACATTTGAAAACTTTTAAAAAGTTACAATTCATCATAATATGTACACCAGTATATAATATCTCAAGCCGTTAATAATCGTTTTTTTCTTTATTTTATTATAAGGGGTGGTTTATTTTTTAACGGTTGCAGCTTTTTAATGAGTGAAAAGTTTTCTAATGAAAAATAAAAGAGATATAATACATTGTGAATGCACCAAAAGGTTACTTTAGGCTGCTAAAACTTTTCCTATTTTTTCGGAAACAAAGGGGTAGTTTTTAAGAATTTTTTGGGTAGAAAAGTAACTGAATTTCATAAATTATATTAAAAAACTTGAAAGGAATTTTATCCAACATATTTGAACATAAATTGAATCTTTAAAATACGTAAATTTGGACTTTTCGTATTTTTGTCATACAAGGGTAGTTTTTACCCCTAATTATCAAAAAGCACACATCAAGACAATATAACTTTTGAAGTGTAGGGTCAGATGAGCTGGTATACAAATTTTCAGGAAAATCCATTCAATCCGAAAAAATTGGGAGCTTTTACATTATTTTGTCTTTCAGTGACTGTACTATATTAATAGAATGATTATTTGTCAACTTAAATTCACCTCGCATTTAATGTGTCCTTACTTAATTAAAGAAATACATATATTATATACATTAAACAATTTTTGTTGAATACAGTATTTTCATCCTTTATTTACGTCTGATACTTAAACCATTCTATATTTCCTAGATTGACGTCTAGATGTCACTCTGTGTGTCATATTACTTATATTACACGTCTGTTTGTATATCGGTTCCCAACTCCTAGTGTCATTAACATTTCTTTGTTTGGATATAGATGTCGTCATTTTGTAAAAGAAAAACATTAATAAATAAAAATTTTTGAGTTGTATTTTTTTATAAACATATTCATTGGATTAAAAAAACTTTTCTTCCATGCTTATTAAGAAAAAAAATGGGTGTTTAATTTATTTGTCAATTTTTATAAGCCAGTTTAATTACACACCTAAAAATAGTGTTCCGGTATAGGGGCTTTTACGTTATACAAAAAGAAAAGAACATTTTGACAATCGCTGTTTTAACACACATAAATTTCATATTTATAACAGTTCTGTGTTATAGAGTGTTAATCAGTAAAAATTGTTATTTCAACATTGTCGTCAGTAAAATCGTAATACCAGAGGCAATAGTTAAAATTGTGGCAATTTTTTTTTTTGTTGCTTAGTTATAAAATACCCCTGTCGCAGCATCCTGCATAACATAGCGAATTTCCGTTTATAAAAGTTAGTTTTTCTTGGAAACTAGTTGACATAGCATAATAGTTTGAAGACCTTTTTTATGTGATTTTTTCTCCTCTTTCCAATAGTGTAAAAAAATTTTACAAAAATTTTTGAATAAGAGGAAATTTTGGCAAAAAGTTAATTTTTTTCACGAAAATTGCTAAAAAAGACATGTTCCAGGCATCGGTTGTGTCTGGTTAACGAACTCGTCCAACGGTTTGGGACTTCCAATATTTTCACCAAATTTCATAAACGTAAGACATTTCGTTCGAGAATTATCGCGCGGACACACACACGCACACACACACACACACACACACACATATATATATATATATATATATATATATATATATATATATATATATATATAAATTTTAGTGACTATTTTTTTCGGTTTCTAGGGACCTCAAAACAAATTTCTGCCATAGTCCCGGGCTCAAGTCGCGTCATGACAGTGGCTGTAATAGCGAATTCCATTCGCTAAAACTGTCAACAGTGATGTACTTATTTGAAAAATATGTATATTAGAGGTACAAATACATTCACATACATAGATATACGTATACTATTGCAGTTATAGTGAGTTATATACATACATACACATTATATGATTATACACATACAACACAGTTGTAAACACACTAAAATTATAGAAAATAAATTGACTTTTTTTTTCTTATTTTCTCAAAAACTAGCTAACCTAGAATAATAGTTCCAAAACCTTTTTTATGTCATTTTTTCCCGTCTTTGCAATGGTGTAAAAAAATTTGACAAAATCTTTTAAATTATAGCAAATTTTGGCCAAAAACTCATATTCACGAAAAATGCTCAAAAAACCATGTTCCTGAGCGCCGACGTTTTTGGTTGAAGAACTCATCCAAGATTTTTGGACTTCCAACGTTGTCACCAAATTTCGTAAAACTAGCAGTTTTTCCTGAAGCGCTATCGTGCTGATACATAAATACATAAATACATATATATATATATATATATATATATATATATATATATATATATATATATATATATATATATAAATTTTAGTGAATGTTATTTTTGGGCTCTAGGGACCTCAAAACAAATTTCTGCCATATTTTCGGGCTGAACTTCGACTATGGCTAACACCATAATAGCTGAATTTCCAGAATTCTTTCTGGAAATTCACTAAAAAGATTACAAAAAACATATAAAACTGGAAATTTGTTGAAACTCATTCAATATTGACTCAATAAATTTATATATTTGTTTTTTTATGATATCTGCTATTTATTGCTAAAACTATTTACTATCAAATTCGCCAGCCTTGGGTTTTTACGATAAAAGTTTTTGTGTGTTGTGAGTAATTTTTCAAAAAATTAATTTTGAATGCAGCTTTTTTTTTGTTATGATGATCTGAATTTGATTTTGAAAAACAAAATTTATGTCCCTGTCCGTTGGGTCCACGCTACAGATCGCAATTTTTGATCGATTTTGAAAATTCTAATTTCTATCGATTCGTCTATAAGTACTATCAAAATAGAACCCTGTTGATTTACATAATGATAGGTCAGAAGTTTAATTTATATCGAAAAAAATTGAATACTCTCTCTATTCGTTAAGTAGTTCATTATGCAACCACCGTAATACTATAGATGTCTCTCTAGTATAAACCACTTGCAGAGTGTACCTTTTTAGTTTTACCCCCCACCACCCCCAAGAAAAAAATGATTTTAAGCGCTCTTACCATGGGTTTGTCAAAAAAGTATCTTCATTTTTGTTCTTTACTATACTTGTGTTAATTCCTTACTGTACCATAGCGAAATAATTACATTTTTGTCCCAGCTTAACCTCCCGACCATTGAGCAGGTTTGACCTTTTAACTCTTGGGGTGTTAATAAATGGACTAATGCGGAATTTTAATGAATTTTTATGATATGACCAAAAACATTATTATGATAATGGTTTTTTGAAACTCTATTTAATTCACCGAAAATTACAATATTTTTTAATCAAAACGTCTGTTTTTTATGAATTAACCGTTTATTAACAGTAATAAATGTGGAGTTTATTTTCAAAAAGCAATTTCTGAGAAAAAACTGATTTTGAGATTAATATAGAATTGTAAACTTTATTTAGAAAGCAATTATTCTAAACGGAAATCTTTTTCCAAAACTGACTACTAATGGAGTCGGATAAACAAAGCATAAGGAACTGTTTCCCCCCTCAAATTTTTTTTTTGTAGCATGTTAATTACATCGAAGACTTTACGAAATGAACATTTTCTACCACTTGCAACCGCCGCTACGAAAGTTATCGGCCATTTTGTGAAAAATCGACCATTTTAGTCGCACTTTCTAAATATAGATGAATATATCTCGGTATGTGTAGGTCTAAAAAAAACGAAAAAATTGAGGCTATTCACTACGATATAGTCTACCAGCGGTTACTGTATGAAATTTTTATCTGCACACATAACCTTAAAAAAAAATCAAAACTGGAGATATTGCTAGATTTTGGTTTTTTGGTTTTAACTTGGGATGTTTTAAGTGAAGTGTGATGAAATTTTCAGAAAATATACTTTATAACGTGGACAATAACTGGTTAAAATGTCAAATCAAAATATGTAACGAAAGCCCCGAAAATTAACGTCAATTTTGAAAATTGATTGGCCAATGGTTTTTGTGCATTGTATCGTATGAGGTTTTTTTTCCTTTTAAAATGTAGGTTTTTTTATGCACTTTATGATGATGAATAAGAAAAAATTTTTAAGCTTGAAAAAAAAGCGAAAAAAATCGAAAAAAATCGATTAAAAATTCAAAATCGTCAGCTATGAACAATATTTGAAAATAATTTAAATCAAGTAAACTGCCGTAATTTAAATATCAATTTGAATAATTTGTGCAATACAAGGGTTACAGGCTTCCATATGAGGATTACAGGAATCGTACGTGATTAAAAAACCAAGTTTGGAGAAATTAAGGTTCAATTATTTTCAAAAATACGCAACATCAAAAGTGTACTACTACAAAAAATTAAGGGAGCAAAGAAAAATTGTTAATTTTTGAGTGATTTTTGAAGGGCTGTATTTACGTGAAAAACAGTCGTATCCAGATGATTAAAAAAGCATTTTGAAGCTACAGGATTCTAGGTTTGAAATATTTCGTCCAAAAATGTTTAGGAGTAGGTAGCAGTTATCGACAAATATGAACAAGATGAAAAAAAGCGGCAGAATGATACTGCATTGGGGAAGCCTGTAGGGTGAAAATTTAACATAATACTAATTGCGTGGGAAAAATATATTGAATATTATTCATTTTAATTTTCATTTTAGGCAATGAATTTATTACTTTTTTGTAATTTTATTTTCAAAATGAAATATCATAAAGTTTTATTTTTAAAATGAATTTTCTTTTTTTTGAAAACACATTTTTAAGGGGATTAATTTAAATTAGATTTTTATACTGACTGAGGTTCTTCGCTATACCATCCCAACTTTGTTATTCACTGGTAAAAAATCCGTAAAAATTTTGCTGGCGTTAGATATAGAAAATCTTATTTTACTCGAAAATTAGATTTTGTTAGAAATTGCTTTTTGAAAATAAGCTCCACAAGTGTATTTTTTAACATGGATATGTTTTTGGACTTATTTCTACTTATAACTTAGTACTTACCACTTCAGTGGGAACGAAGTATAAGAATACCTAAAGTAGATAGAGAAAGATACGCTACATTTGAAACCAAAATAAGCTTTTTTTGCGCAATTCGCCATCTACGTCATAATTACGTCACATATTTGAATTTTTTGAATAAGACAACATTATAATAAATTATTTATTATCTAAATTTGCCGCTATAAGAAATTCACCGAATTCGTCATCTACATCATCACGATCTGCGCGTCGGCATACCTTTCTTCATCTACTTTGAGAATACCTATAAAAAATATCGCAATTTCTATTGGTGGTGATTTTCATAAAAATTAACCGTCTGAAAAATATATTCGTATTGTTTGAATTGTGTAAAAATTGTTTATAAGGTACATAAATGGCACCTCGACAGTAATAGGGTCACATCATATATGGAATTGTGTATGTATAGATGTGGCGCCATTATTGCCGAGGTGCAATATTATCGTAAAATCATTTTTTTTTTATATCTGTATAGAAAATTCTCAAGGTTTTTCTTTCGATTGCTTCATTTTAGTTTCAATTACTTGCATCAGATTTATGATTTTATTGTATGTGTTATGTCAAAGTTGAATAATAGAAAATATTACAAATCATGTAAAAAATAATTAATAAAATTAAGAAAGAATATGAGTACATTCGTGATCAGATAAAAGTTTATGAGTCTACAATCGAATTATTTTATTGCGCTAATCGTCAATCGACAAAAAAGTTCTTTCTTTTTTCTAAAGATATTTTTATATTCCTTTAAAGAAAAATATTTTGAAGATACCATTGGTTTAACTCCTTTAGTACCGCCATATATTTAAATATTTTAAATAAAAAATTTAATATCTCTATAAGTATAATAGCAAGTTTGGTATTTTTTGCTTAAATTATTTACAATATGACCGCTCTTTACTATACAACCTCCTGTTACCGATATAAGACAACCCACACTCGTCAGTTGAATTTTTTCTAAAAATTAGTATGACGAGCTGAGCTCGTCATTAGTCCTAAACGGGTTAAACCACTTTCCATCTCATGTGCGAAGGCTAATAATATTGAACATAAAGTCTTGCATGGTTAATAACGTTTTTTTATTAGATGAACTAATTTTAATACGTAGAAAATATCAAAAAGTTTAATTTAAAAAAAATAAAAATTGAAGGTGTTATGTAAGGTAAGCTTACCGAAAGTTAATTAAAAAAAGTCTCTCAGACAATACTAAATTTTTCAAGGGAAGACTACATTTTTTATATTTAAGGGGATATTCGCTAAAAAAAAAATTTTTTTACTAATTATGCTCCTAAGGTGTTATAAATATTCTCCTAAAATTTTATTTTAAAAAATGAAAAATCTAAAAATTATGGGCATTTTAATGCACGCACTTTACTATAATTTTATTCAATTTAAAGAGGAAAAAAAAATTCTTTTTTCTCGGAAGTACGTTTTTTGACACGGTTTCTCATGTATCTCAAAAAGTATTTGAGATATCGACATAAATCAAAGTGTATATTATTCCTCGATACCGTCATTTTGGCAGCAACTAGGATCTTTTGATTCCGTAATATATGTTCAAAATGGCGGATGTTTATAGTCGAGAAAAAGCAGTGATTTTTGAAAATTTATTTTGAAAATGCGATTTTTCGCTGGTTTTTTATTTTTTTCTTAGATCCTAGTTAGTGCCATAACTGTATATTATGTATATTTTCAGAAAATTCTTGATTTTTTTTTTATTTTGGTCACTGGGGATTTCAGAACGCGAGGAACTATCAAGGTGGAAAAATCTCGCAGTGTCAACTTCAAAACCATTTATTATATTCAGCTCATCTTGTCATCAATAGTTTTTTAATAAAATATTTATTTCTATAAAAAAATATAATAAAAAAAGCTCGATTTATTAATGTTTTTTTTTTTTTGGCGAATCTCTCCTTAATAACTTATAACAAGCAAAATGAAAAGCTGTGAATCCGAGTACATATTCGACAACGCTCAAGAACGAACGACTCGAAATATTTTTTGCTCTTATACGAATACTCACATAAAATGACATTAATTCTATATAAATATTTTATTCTAAAACAATGTTTACTTTTTATAAAATCTAATTTTAAACTTGAAAACATTTATTTACTTTTCTTTGTCGTTAAAGTTTCTCATAACAAAAACAAGAATTGAAAAAAAAAATTTTCGACTACTTATAATGTTTGCCTCATATTCTTATGGTATTATACGAAATCATTCAACAAAAAACTATTGAAAAGTTGTGTATTTCGAGAAAACGCGTTCATTTCTAACATTAAGTGTTTTTTTTTTTTTTTTATTTTAACATGATACAACTTTAAGGACGTTCGTGCGTCAAACGTAATAGTAGATAAAAATTTTAATTTTAGAGAATTGACAAGTTCAGTTACATAGTTATCTTCCCTCAAAGATTTTAAGGCCTTCATAGATCATTTCTTAAAGTAATTGACGATTAAAAATCAAATTTTTAACACAGAGCTATTAGGAAAAAATATTCTAAACAGCATTTTTTCATTTTAAAAATTATAATACGTAGGGTAAAAGCCCCGATTGTGGAACACTATTTTTAGGTATTTCATCAAATTTGCTTATAAAAATTAATAAATTAATTAAACACCCATTTTTTTTTCTTAATATGCATGAAACCAAGTTTTTTTAATCCAATGAATATGTTTTTAAGAAAATATAACCCAAAAATTTTGATTTATTAATGTTTCGTTTTATAATTTGTTGACATCTATAAAAAAACGGACAGAATATATTAACACCCTTTAAAAAATCAGCACTTTGACACCTAAAAAAGAACACGTATGTACGAACATGAGATGCATCATATTACATTTTCTGCCATCTTTGCACTCTATGACATAGAGTGACATCTAGTAGTAAATAGAATGTCAAATTAAAAAATATAGAATGGTTTAAATATTCGATTAAATAAACGACCAAAATCACAGAATATACCAAAATACTATATTTTGTTTCGCCATCTATGTATTTTGGTAAAGTTCTAATCAATTCTAAACTAACTTATCAAAATGGCGACAGTTTTTCATTATTAATAAAATTTTGCAACTTTAAATCAATATTTTTTTATTTATCAATTGACGATACGCTTCGAAATAAAAAAAATATTAAAAATTTTACGATTTTAAAGCAGTAAGTAAATATTTTAGACTCAAAAAGAAATTAAAACTATTTATAATATAAATTTTTAGTTATTTTACGTACATGATTTTAGTTAAATACAGAGGTTATGTGTGTACTGAAAGAAATACACATATATATAAATTACATTTAAACCGAATAGAAAGGTGATTTAGCTCTTATAATCTCTTAACTGGACTAATAAAAATTATTTGTATAGTTTTATTGCGCTAACTTCGAAAATTAACTGGAAAATGTTGAAATTTATAAGGCGTGTTTCTATAAATAAGCATTGATCAAACGCAAAAGAGACACATTCAGCAAAAACTGTTTAATATATATATATGTATTTCTTTAATTAAGTAAAGAAACATTAAATGTGAGGTGAATTTAAATTAAAAAACAATCATTCTATTAATAATAATTTTTGTTATCAGACGTTTCTTTCAGAAATAACTTCATTAAGATATAAATGTCAAAACTGTTTTTCTATTGGATCGCGTTCCACAAACGGGGCTTTTACCCTATATTATAAGAGTAGATATCAAAATAAAAAAATGTTGAAAAATATTCTTTGAAATATGCAATTTATATAATTGCACAAAAAAAATCGTGTTGACGAACATTAAAATGAAATATTAATTATTGAAATTAATATTCGGGTAAATTTTGATGTGTAAACGTACATAAAATACATACAAGTTCAAATCAGACTACATACTAAATTTCAATCAACAACTGTGTATGCATTGATGTCATAGATCAGTATATAGGTGGTACGTATAGCAATCACCCATATACACGACACGATATGACACATGAACAAGTACAAGCTCTGTATGCATAACATACAGGTATAGTGTTTTGTGGTAGCTACATAACATTATTCTGTAGTGTTTTGTGAACGCGCTCGAACGTCTTTAAACTGAAATAAAAGACGCACGAATTAAGTTGGAGGCACAAAAATATTTTAATTTGAACGTCGATTTTATAACTTTTATTGTATGAAATTAATTTTGGGTATCAAACATTCTGTCAGGCCAATCTTGAATCACAAACAGTGACTTTATTTCGACAATAACATGTTGACTTCCAGTGTTGTAACAACATAAACAAAGACTGTACATATCACCAAAGACAATAAACCCATTGGGCGTCAAATCATGAATTATCAAGACTAATTTATCGGATAATCTTTCGAAATAATGTTGTTTTTTTTACATTTTTATTGTTTCGATACGCTACGAGGCACCGTCTACGAGATGTTTACGATCAAAGTTTTCGATAACGAAAAAGTATCATTGCTATAAATAATTTTTTCATGTCATGACAAAAATCACGTTTTAAGGAGACTACGTTATAGGAGAACTGTCGCAATTCCACGCCGCGTTATAGGAGACTTGACTGTATGTAAATATCGAAACAGAATGTCATCAAAAGCTGTATCACTGTAAAAAAAAACACCGTACACTACATTGCATTTTTACTCGTTCCAGTGCAAATGTAAAACGAAATATTGGTGGTATATACAGGGCTGGGAAAAATGGTTCATAGAAACCATTTAAAATAGAAAATGGAAGATGGTTTCCAAAAATGCATTTAAAATACAAAATGGAAAATGGTTTGACCGAACTAATTTAAAATAGAAAATGCAAAATGCCATTTTGTATTTTAAATACATATTTAAAATGAAATCGTTTTAAATAATTCCCAGCCCTGGGTATATGTAGAATAACATACTGACTGGTTTTTCTAACTCTTTTTCGAAGACATTCTGAATTCAGATGTAATGGAAAAGTCTCAATAACTTTCTTATACATGTGTTTGTCTAGAGTCATACACACGTTTTATATGAAGCTTACAAAACATTGTTACAACTTTGAAAACAAAAGATATTTTAATTCAAACATTGGCGTCTCTCTCGAACGAAGTCAGAACTTTATACATACATACATGCATATACGTCAAAATATATATTTTTTCAAGTGTTACAACAAGGGAGTGCTATTGGTCTTCAGTAGTAATAAATATTAAAGACATTTTAAAATTCGTCGCTGCGCTGTAAAGTTATTTTCCGAAATGGATTTTGTACCAATACTTGAACAGTACGCATAAAAAGTTTTATCGTGGCAAAAAAATTCGAGTATTCGAGTACATATAATTTTTCAATAATAAATTTTATTTGTCAAATTTTATTTTTATAAAAATTGCTACATTCGTTTTTGTATGATTTACGTTTTCCGAAAACATAAATTATTTACTTCGAAAAGTTTGCGTTTAAAGAAAAGAATAAATTCAAAAAAAATAAAACTAATTTTATTTTATATTTGTACTGAGTGACACTGGTGACACTGGTGACAACCTCGACGGTTCGAATTTAATTTCAGTGTTACATACATTCATTTGTTTTAAAAACATGTGTACCTATTCATTTAATTTTGGACAAGTCAACTTGATTTGTTTTTTTATACAATTTCCAGTAAACGTCCATAAACGACGTAGCCTGGGCGGAGGAAGCAGGGATTAGCTAAGTACTATGTAATTCTTCATTGATTTAATTATAATTGTCATGAATTAATTACCTATGACACTTTGAAATTTCACAGAGCTACCTCAAATGGATTGTGTTACCATTTGGCCACACAGTTTTCAAAATTTGCACAGTAAGGAGACGTGTGTTGTGGAAAAACATTTTGTTTAATATACCCCGTATCAAATACAATTGAGCATGAGTCATCGTTAAAAAATTAAATAATTCTTATATTCTAAACAAATCAATCTTCTATTCTTTTCTAAACTGCAAATTTAAAATTTACGTAAATGCAGAGAGATAAAGCCAAGAAACCGGAAATTATTTAAATTCATAAGTGAATAATCATGGTTAAATTTAAGTGAAATGAACCATAATAAAAAGAAAATGTGGTAATTTTCATATTTTATAATAAAAAAGACGATTTTTACATACATCAAACTATTAACAAGGAGTACGTTGATGATATCAAGCAGCTTGTAAGCAGCTTGCAGTCAGGCCCGACGAGAGAGTGGGATAGTTGGGGTTGCAGCTCCGAAAGCCAGATTTCAAGAGGGGGCCCATAGCTGCCGATAGAGGTTCCGGGAAAAGTAAAAGGAACATTATTTTTGCTCGTCACTTTTTTTTAGAGAGAAAAATTTTTTAAAAAATGTGGATTTATTCCCCAGGGCCCGCCATTTCTCTCCAAGACCCTGCTTGCAGTAGCTTTGAACTTGATATCTGTTGGGGATGTTTCAGTGTAACATCTTACTGATAATACCGTGGTTTCATGGCATTCGCAATACGGTACTTGACTGTATTCAAAATTTGTGTCAAATGTTAAATAATTCTATGCGTTATCATTACATAATATGTCCAATTTTAATGATGAAACATAAAAAAATTCGATAACTATTTAGAAATTTTACTTTGAAAATCGCCATTTTTCAATAAATATTCAAATTAGTGGAAACGCGCCATTTCTTAAATATGACGTAACATTTTGTAACTAGATATGTCAATTTCGATAATTTTCATCGGTGAGGTGAAATTGTGTTTTTTTTTCGAATATTTCTATTAGCTTATATATATATAATAATAATAATGGACCAGAATTCAAATAAATACGTGCTTTTACTTTGATATTTTATGAATATAATCAAAATTTTGAGGTTATAAATATTGACATTGACGTTTAGTTGCTTCAAACTGTGACATCACTATAGTGAGGTATTTTTCCCGCCTTTTTCTCATTTAAAACTGTAGGGTTATTTTTTTTTTTGATGATTTTTTTTTTACAGAATTTGTCGAAAATAAGAAAATCACTTAACTGATATGAAAAAACAATGCTTTTAGAATATTTTTGCAACTTCAGTCAAGTACCCTATTCCTTTTCCCCGGTTTTATAAAACTATTTTTTAATAAACTGTATTATTAATAAAATATTACTTTGGAATGTCACCAACAGATGTCAGTGAAGACAGAAATAAAACCGCTTGCATTCGCTTAATCGCATAAATTGAGCTTATAAATTGTGTTATACCATTAGTATCAATTTAATTGGTCCATTCCGAATGAATGCACTATAAACGCACGTGTGCTTCAATTTACTTACGCCTTGATCAACAATTCTGGAAACAATACATATATATCTATTATTCTTGTACATGTGACGATTTTCTTTGTTATTTCTGTGTATATTACATATTCATTATTTTGTTTTATAATAATACATAATATATGTATACAAAAACTTTTCTCTGTATAATAATATGTACATAAACTTCTAGATAATAATATACAACTCTGTTCTATCAACAATTCAACATCTACAGAGATGAATGTATGAAAACAAAACACTATCCTATTCCTATACTAGTACATAATTATGTATACCGTAAATTGGGATGAATCGGCACAAATTCAAATTTTACATCGTATATTTATGTCATCGAAGATGACATATTAATATGGTTGTGTGACTGAATAATTATTGAGTTGTACATCCATATTGAATAAACGCAAGAGGGCTGTAGAGTTAACAACTATAGAGTTAACAAAAAATCATAAATAAACACTTTCACTGAGATGACATTACTTAGCGTGTGTCAAAAACATGCATTTGACGAATTTTTTATATTTATTTTACAAGTACCTCTTTCTTAAATATATTAAAAATTTACGCGAACATAAATACTTTATTATAGTAAGCAAAAATTTTTGAAAATATTTCTGGTTTTTGAAAAAATAATCAAAATTATGTAATTTCTACTCTATAGTAAATTGGAATCAAAAGAGATGTGTGGTAAAAGGGTAAATTGGAACGATCATAATTGTAAATTAAATATATTTTAAAATTTTGGAAAATACTTGATAATTTTGTGTAGAAGTAAACGTAAAATATCTCGAATAAACTTAACAATCTTGAAAGTATTCTATTTATACCCGTTCCTAATCACCTCGCATTCATCCCTTTATAATTGATGTAGCGTCCCTATTAACCCATGTATTGTCTCTACTCACCCTTCTTGCGATCCTATTAACCTCCAACTTAATCCAAATTTCAAGTCCTTATGATTATCTCTTAAACAAATTGGAAACGAATAAAAATTTGCAGTTTGCTTTTCTCATATACATATGCTTTAGTATAACTAAAAATTTTAGGTAGTAATAAGTTTTAAGAAACTGTCGGAAAACGTCAATTTGAATTGATTTTTTAATATTTTTTAGCCAACTTCAAACTTAGTCACTATTGCTACTTAAAAGAATAATTATTCGACATATTCGTTCGTCCTTACGTCAAGTATTTCGAAACCAAATTTATGGATAAATTTTTTCATTTTGTCCAATTCACTCTTATGTTTCGATCCATTCTGATTTACGGTAGTAATGTTTTTTGCCTCCCGAAAACCCAAAATGCTATTTAAAATAAGTTTAAAGTTATAATATTTCATATTTGAATATCATTACTCATAATTCACAAATATGTATATAACTATACATACTTAAAAAAAAAAAACCAGTTATTTAAGTTCACAAATGTTTTAACTCCAAAACAAAAAACCCTAAATATAATGAAATTCGCTACTGAATTTTAATGGAATGATGAAATGGATAAAATTTGTTGCTAATGGTAATCTAGACCTCACAGAAAATTATTTTTTGTATTAAAAATTAGTTTTACTGACAAAAAAAATTTCTTCCTGCAAGTCACCCCAGACCGACCAAAAAATATTGTCAAATACCAATCACTTTTCCAGTTATTAAATGCAAAAAAATTAATCATGTTTATGAGGTCATCAAGTCCATTTGAAATATTTCAGTACATAAATATTTTCATAAATAGTTCTATGACCTCAAAATCATTTAGCAAACATTTTATGTATTAATTTTAGAGTCGAACGAATTTGAAATGAGAGAGTTCGCTTCGCTTGCACGACTAGTAACTGACTAACAGTCCATTAAAAACTACTACATACTAGGTTATTGTTTCTTTCATTACAAATTCGTTTGACTTTGACATCAGTGGTAAAAGTAGGCATAATATTAATGCATAATATTATTAGTTTATTACATTATGCTAAAACCCAACAAAATTAATTGCTCTAAATATGACTATGATTCTATTTATCACTGTATGACCTGTATGATATGATGAGATATATGACATCATAATCATAATATTATTTAAATCATTTTAATACAGTTTTACACGTAACGCACATAATGAGAGCGGTAGGCGGGGATTTGAGGGGATAAAATGTAATGTTACAGATTTCTGTTATGTAGATAATACACATACATAATTCTAATAGAATTGCGGTTTAAATTGTAATTTATTTGTGGTTTTACAGATATTCATTCACTTAATGCTATATAGTAGTATTTTTATTTTACGTATTATAATACACTGCATAGTCAAAAATTTGTCCGTTTTTCGTCTTCTCTGTTAACAGTGTACAAACTTTGAAGGCAGTCATTCGTTTTTTTAAAATTCCGTATCTTAAAAAAACGAAAACCTTATAAGATCATTCTTATGTCCATCTATAACAGAAATTTTTCCCGAAAACTTAGAAATTTGGCATAATGTTAAGTCTTGATAATCGCACATAATTATTTTGGATTAAAATAGAGAGTATTTTGGTCCAAAAAAGAAGCTTTAAAAGAGGTACACCTCTAAGGATTCTAAAAATATTTTTTTTTTATAATTTTCAGTTTAGTGGTCTTAATCATATAACTCAAAATTTACTCAAAGACTTTACACGGAGAGAAAATTCATATAAAAATTACTGTGCTCAGCACTACAATCGACGTGTAAAAGGCGAACATATTCAATTTTGTACGGTAAAAATATAAAAATTATAATTAATCATAGAAAATTTAAAGGATAGAATATTGTTTCCGTAATATTAGCTCCGTAAAATTTGTAAAACAGCACAGTAAAAAGTTCCATTGCCGACAAAAAAATATTTTTTAATTGTTTTTCTTACAAAAATTACCATGCTGTATTATAATATTTGAAATGCTATCTGCTAATAGTAGAAAGAAAAAAAGAGAAAGAAGGTTGTGTGTGTTGTGAACGCTGTTGAAATGTACCTCACTCATAACAAGTCACATAGCCAACCATAGGTGTGGACGACCAACTTGGTCGGACGGGTCGGACCAAGCACCTTGATTCATTAGACTGTCTTACAAGCAGCAAGTAGTATTCATTACACTGTCTTAGAGGACGGGGATGTCATCGTTTAATTCATCATTTTGTTACTTCACTATCTTTAGTATTAGAATATATTGTTGGCAGTCATTTTTGTATGCATCATAAAGAATCGAAAGTCGGAAAAGATCGGGCATCTTCGGCAGTTTTTACAGGTACAGCCCAAGCAACATAAGGTTGTGGGTCAGATGCGCAAATGAAAGAGTACGACAACAAGAATTAAACTATAATATATATATGCATAAGAGTGTGATAAAAGTTAAAAGCACATTAAATTTTACCATGCTAGCACATATTTTTTATTTTGGCCATCGATCGCGCACGCATTATAAGAGAGCATGGTAATTTTTCTGAAATTTTATCTACAAAAATTATATGATTTTTCTCTCCGTGTACAAATAAGTTCAAAGGCTTATTGCAGCGATTTTAAAAAGTCTCACTGTTGAAAGAAATTTTTATTTCTTTAAAAAAATCGCTATTTACCCTGTTTAAACTAGTACAGAAACAACCAAACAATGTGAGAAGCAATTCATTTTAGGTAAGTATTGACAGTATCCGCCAAATATATGTACAATGGTGTACAAATTGTATATTTTAACGCATCCGCAAATATGAAGAAACATAATATTAATAAGGTACCATCATAATATCTGTACTTTTTACTTTGTTTACATTTGTTGCGAATGTATTCAAAAATTTTTAGACACAATGAACATCCGGTATGTAGAACGGAAGTAGATGAAAATGTCGCATTATTGTATATACATGTACATATGTACGTAAATAAGTTCATAGATATAGAACTTTGAAACAAAACATTCTATTTAAAGAATTAATTTTAGATCTAAAACATTAAATAGATAAACTTATACACAACTACATAATGAACAAACTTAGTTTTGTCTTCTTTATCTATTATTACACGAATGTCAAACATTAAACAGATAAACTGTTATATATTTAATGAAACGAGGTTTTACTATACCAAACGATAGTTAAAATAACAGTACGTTCCGTTAAAATGTCAACAATTTTTATTATAAAATTTTATTATTTCAGAAATGAGAGAAAAATAAATAGTTATGTACCTACCTACCGTAAAAACAGTCAACATTGCCATAATTTTCGATTCAAATTTGGATAAAATGAAGACAAAATTAATTTAGTTACTTTCTAGAGACTTAAATGACTAGATGAAATAGAATTAAAACAAAAAAACAATCACAGGTTAAAATATCAACCACAGATGAGACAGATAAAACCTACATATAAAAAGTGTGGTCCGGAAAGTTGCAATAAGCTGTTTTTTATACTGCTTACTGACTAGTCGTCCATCGGCTCTACAAGAGTAAACAACCAATGTTAGATGGTGGCACGATTATTGGATCGTGTTAGTAGTAGGTACATACATACATATAGTTATTCGATAGTATGTATCCGCTCCCATCTCGCACCTCGAACCACATACATAACGAATATCACACAAATATCCACTATACTACACATACAAACACAAACTCTAAATATGTATTGGGGAGGTTTCGTTGCCAAAGTGATGACGTAAAATTCTGACGACAGCCGGAATGCTAACTATCATACAGTAGTTTGGCCCCTTGATGTTAACGAATTTTTAACTTTACCTATCAAGATACAACTGTTGTTCACACATTAAATATTTCATGTACTATCGAACAAAGAACGTAGTAGATTGGAAATTTTGGGCAATAAAATGCAATGTTTTCACCGTTTGCCCTAGACATCATTGGTAATGTTGCAAATTGTTCAAGGAGTGCAACTTTACCTAACCTACACGGAGAGAAAATTCCTATAAAAATTACTCTGCTCATACTATAATCGACGTGTAACAGGCGAACATATTCAATTTTACCGTACAAAAATTGGATATGTTCGCCTGTTACACGTCGATTGTAGTATGAGCACAGTAATTTTTATAGGAATTTTTTCTCCGTGTATAGTAACCATTACGTAATCGAATTATTCGATAATGAGCGCATAAATAAATGTGAAAATTATTTCTAAATACTTATGAGTTTCGGAAATACCAAATATAGTTTACACACTTGTTGAAAATTCGCCAAATGCGTGTTAAGCACGCATTAACTCATGATTTCGTAGTCAATAACTAGAATTTTTCACAATTCCGGAGTTTTTAAAAAACGATACTGTCTATTAAATTGTATAAGATCCGATACTGATTATTTATAAGCATTTTATAAGCAGTCAAGTCAGTGGTGGATTTACCAGCAGGCTGAGTAGGCTGGAGCCTAGGGTGACAGATTTTTGGGGGCGGCAAATTTGAGCCAAAAGGGCGGCAAAATTTAGAATTTGAAGTTTTTCTTGGGATAGTATTTTTTAGCTTTTTGGGATAAATCAGGGCAGCATTTTTCACGGAGCCTAGAGCGGCACTTGGGTAAATCCGCCACTGGGTCAAGTGGTGAGTAAACCACCTAATGTGATGAATTTATAGGGATTTCGTTGTTGTACGACGAAATTCCAAAAAGTAATTAATGCTGTAAGCATTATAAATTATAAAATTTTAATTTTTTTTAACATGCTTAAGGAGGGAGTTCAAATAAAAAGCAACTTTTTTATTTATGATTATTTTGTTTTTTGAAATTTTTTTTCAAATTAGGGAGGGTTTCAAATAGAAAATTTTATTTTTGAAACATTCATTACCCTTCCCTGTGGGGGGAGAGGGACCTTTTTCACAAGTTTTTAAACGTTTACAAGGTACGCCATATCTCAAAAAGTAATGAATATTTTCTAAATATTTTTTCATCATTTTATTCCTAAAGGACCTGTCCATAAAGCTGAATATGGGTTTCAAGTAATTTTAAAAATTAACTATAAAATTGTAATCCCAAACTTCTAAAAATTATAAAAGACAATTTTTTATTAAAAAAAAAAAAAAATGTTTAAAAATAGTTACAATTGTTCATATGGAAAAAGCATACTCCACTTTATGCGCAATATGTTTATGAACAAAATTTAAAAAAAATTAAGTCTCTATCTTTTCTAGAACTTGAGATATGATTTTCCTTGTCGGGAAAAACTCAACTTTTGGGAAACGGTAAAAAACAAAAATAATAACAAAAGAAGCGGTTTACTCACTGTTTATTAAAACGTCTACAAAGGCATACAAATAAAAGAACATTATCTTAGTGCATACTATAACTCATGTACACACCAGAACTAAATATTACTGATCAAATCGCAAGGAGGAGGGGGGGAGCGTTGTCTGCAAAGGAACAGCAACTTGGCTGTGCGGCGACTCACAAATAAATATTTTTTACTTGAAAAAAAAATTTTTGGCCATGTTTTATATATCACCGTGTTCGTAAAGAGCCATAGAACAAAATAAAAACAAAAAACGAGATTCGAAAAAAATTAGTTTATTAGCCGTTTCTGGCGTGAACTCCCTCCTTAAGTATAAAGTGTGGTATCGTAAAGTTGTATGATTTTACGGTACTCATATATGTATAATCAATTTTAAAAACTGTTATTATTTTTTGATATTAACTACTATTATAATGTTGCTACCTATAACTGGGACAATATAACTAGGAAGTCTACATTATAATTTCTTTCGTTACAGATAACAAAAACGCCAACCACTCTCGAACTAACAACTCCCGATCGACAACCCCGTCCCACTTAAACGATGTATTCCACATATTCATGTCCGGCATTGGAAAAAACGGCCACACTCTCAGTCCATGGTCGTATCAAACAGAATCCCGACATGGCGATACGTCAAATATCACAAAAGTATGATTCGTATCAGGCGTTGATCTATCATCACGCGGGTATAGCGCCCAGACGTCGTCTCTCGTCAATTGGTGACGGTAGCGGTGATTCAAGTACAACCACATCGGGCAGCAGCAGTTACGGAGAGCGTGAGGATGGTAGCGAAGGACGTGCCGAATCCGACGAGGCGGATCGTGAAGACTCGTCCGACACACAGTCGCAACAGAGTAGCGGTCACGTGACCGAAAATGAACGATTACAGATTGAAACGTTCTTTCGAGGTTTGAAAACGCAGGTATGTACGGTAAAATTATTGGATGAATAGTAGGGTTTCCGATCTCTGGCCAAAAAATCGATCTTGTGAATCGATTCAAATCGTCAAACCAAAAATCGATGCAGGCGAAAATCGGCTTACAAAAGATCGATCTGACTAATGAAAATTCAATTTTTGTACTTACAGGAAATAAAAGATATATAAAAGTTTTAATGAAGTTTCTTGTTAAGTCAGCGCAAATCAGTTTCAAAAAAATTTTCGAATTCCTTTGAAGATGAACTACTGAATTTAATGTGAATAAAATGAATTCCATTTTGCACTAAAAGTGTCACATGAATCTAAAATTTGATTCAATTTTTTATAAATGAATCATAAAAGTGGTAAAATTATTTGACAACATAAATATTTAAAATATATTCTACAATAATTTTGAAAAAAATATCATATTTTTACTAAAAATATTCTAATTTAAATTCGAAAAGATTGATCTCCGATCCCGTAAATTTTTCACGATCTCTGTATCGATTTGGTCTTCAAAGAATCGATTCGAAAAATCGAAGATCGGCTCTCCAAAAATTGATTTTCGATAAAATCGAATCGAGATCGGAAACCCTAATGAATAGTACATTTGGATTTGATTATCGTACACTCTTATACACAAACTAATTTCGATCCCAACAACTTGTCTTTTGACATTTTGAAAATCCATTTTCAGTTCTTATTTAACCGCAAAATCTTAACGTAGGGGCCAGCTTTTACGTATAAATTGCGAGCTAATAGGAAATTTACACAAGCCTGATAGCTATTCTTCAAATGTGCTATGATATGCTATGCTATGCTATGATTAGTTCGGAAACAAATTCGGTTGTTAAATTTGTTTACTAAATATTATAATATTTTTCCAAGGAAAATGTAATATAAATATAAAAGAAGATAAAAATATATCACAAATTTTAAATAAATTCAGAAAATATATGTCTGCGCATTTTAAAATATATAATGATTTATTCTTAAACTTTAGTCAACCCTGGTGCGTCAAATTCTGTTTACCTCGCATTCGAGTCTATCTCTCTCTTTGCGTTTCTATTTTCTTCTTACCGGCCCCTCTGCCACCCCCACAAGTAATAGAGGACACAAGAAATAAAATTAACAAATCTTAAATGTTGATTCAAATATTCATAATAGACAGTTTGACCGGACCCTTCAAAACGCCAGGCCATAGCCATTTGTTACACTTGTCTACACGATGATCCGGTCGTGAATGTGGATATTTGTCTGTTACATTCTCGACAAAATGTTCAGAAAACGACATTTCATATTACACGACCTAATAATATTCCAATTATTATTGGCGGAAATAATTCCGGGCTACAAGAAATCTAGTCAGAGTTAAAGAATTGCTTTTAAACATTTATCTAATGCTTAAAAAAGTCTTCCTAGATTACATAGTCGGCCAAGTGGTCGGAAAACGACATTTCATATTAAGCTGGTCGTCCATTGGATGCCAATATGTGCGAAAAATTCGGACGACACGCAGGAAACGGACAAACGATCCAAACAGCTGTGAAGCAGTACATCCTCGTCTATTGAAAACTTCTTTTTCAATGGACAAGGATATATTGCTTCACAGCTGTTTGGATCGTTCGTCCGTTTTCATGCGTATTCGTCCGAATTAAATATCGCACGTTTCCGCATCCAAAGGACGACCAGCCTTACACGATCTAATGTTATTCCAAATAATATATAGCGGAAATTATTCCAGACTACAAGAAATCTATTCAAAGTTAAAGACTGGCTTTGAAACATTTCTCTGATGTTTCAAAAAGTGTCGACAGAGCGGCGGTGAGTGTCGACTTAACTCACTTTGGGACTTTAGATGTTTTCTTTTTACCGGGCCCCCTCCCACCCTGCGAAATATAGAGCTCACAAAAAATATAAAACTAAATAATATGAAAAACTATAAAACAACTCTTAAATATTGATTCAAATATTCAGAATAGACACTTTGAACGGACCCTTCAAAAAACCGGACTCTAGCCAGTTGTCTCATTTGTCTATGTGATGATCCAGCCTACAACCATTTTCAAACTATGATAATTCTAGTAATCGCAAGAAATCACATTTTACGGTACAGGAAGTTATAAATAATTGAGATGGGAATTCTTTTACACATCCTGTATCTTTATGACTTGTTTTCTCAACACACAATTAAAGTATGAGAACAGAGTATACAAAGCAACCTTGGACATTTAAACAAAGGAAACAATCTCACGACATAATTAATATTTAATGTACACGAGAGACATGAACATTCCAAACTAACAAACAACTTTATTTGCAGGTGTATGTGTGCAGCTCATTGGCAAACCTCTACGTGGGCACCACCGCGAAAAATTCCAAATGGGAACTGCGTTACACCGGCATTCCAGTCGTACTACTCGACACCGGTGAAACCCGTTCACGTGATAAACGTCGAATTCAAATCTTACTCGCTGAACGTGGCACGTGTTTCACCCTATGGCGTGACACAATCGATAACCTAACCTCATACAAAGTGTCAGGTCGTGCATTCCATACAATGTATCTGTCAAGCGATCACAGTCAATTGATCGGCTTCAGTTTCGACACCATACAGGCGGCACACGATATGTGGACACATATCGAACGATTAGTGTCCGATCCGGAAAATATATCACTCTCTGTACCGGGACGAAAGAAAAAGAAACAACCGAAACAACAAAAACCGTTACCACTCCCGCCAAAATCACATATTTCGCAGCCATGTTGTTTTCAACATGTCACCTCGGTCGATGTATCGGATCGAGAACGATACTTTTCGATGCAAGCATTGGTGCCAATTATTGATGATATTGCAGCGACGCGACCTCTATCGCCCGCGACTGAAGAAGAATTTTGAAAATTCGAACAAGCCAATATAATGAATTTTAAAGCGTGTGCTTAAAATATTAATGTGTAGCTTTTATTTTATGTATTTAAATATTTTTTTTATATCATATTTAATTATTGTAACAAACTAAAACAAAACGTTCGACTGATTTTATTTAATTAAAACAATATATTCGAAAAAATACAGTGAGGTCGCGTGTAACACGAATGTTTTGGATTGACCGGAAAGAAGTTGGCGCCGAAAGTTGGAAAATCTTTCTGTTTTTTATATCGCTAAATTGCTCCCAAATTGCTCCTTTGGAGTTGCTCCACCTGGAACTTAATTACTTAATTAGTTATTTACAAACAAAAAAACTTTTTTGTTTGACTATTTCTATTATCAAAATCTTGTCAAATAATGCATTTTTATACAATTACTTTATATCAAAAAATTGCTCCCAATTTGCTCCATCTAATTTAAAAGTTAGTTATTAATTTCTCTGAATAATAATTAAAATATATTAACCCTAGAATCATACGTACTCGTCAAAACGACGAACGAACTTCTCTACCTGCTCCAATACTGTGACTTGTTGGTACCTGCTCGCTGTGAAACTTCTGTTATCTAATTTATTTGTTATTATAACACATAAGACATATAAATTTTGTTTATAGCTATTGTGGATTTTTTATACTGAAATAGTGTGCGTCAAAAGGACGACGATGTATGATTAACCTATATTTTTTTTTAAAGATTATTAAAACGTATAGGCAATCCATTATTCCTTTAAGTCGTTTGCATATATTTAAGGATAATTGAATTTTGACAAGTTAAATAACATTATAAAAAAACAAAATATTTTAATAATTATTCAAAAAAATTAAGATTTAGCTTTTAAATTAAATAGAGCAAACTGGGAGCAATTTATTCACGTAAAGAAATTATATAAAAAAGTATTATTTTGGGAGATTTTGATAACTTAAATAACGGAAAAAATTTTTTTTTCTTTATAAATAACTAATTAAATAATTAAGTTTCAGGTGGAGCAATTACTGATTTCAAAGGAGCAATTTGGGAGCAATTTAACCATATAAAAAACAAAAAGATTTTTCAACTTTCGGCGCTAACTTCTTTCCGGTTTTGGATTGTGTTGTATGCGGTTCTGTTGTATTTCAATAATTTTAACACTATACATCTGTCACAATAGTCAGAATAACCGTAGAGGCCGATCGAACAGGTATTGTCTTACAACAAACACACTCGCTGTGTGTTGGTTTTTACATAACACTTACAAATATAACATTTATTTTTTTTGTAACAAAAGTATTTAATAATGGGGAATTTGACTAATTTTGGGAAATTATTTTAAAACACACATATTTATGTATAATGAAAATTGTTAGAAAAAACTATTTTAGTAGTTGTTCTCAAAATTTGCGCGAAAACGTTTACTAGCTGTCAGTTACGTCACATTCTCTAGATAGATAGCACCAGGTGTCCTGTAACTAAGAAAAAAATGTTTATTTTTCCTGTAACTAGGAAAAGAAATTGTTGATTTTTAAAAAAATTAATTAAATTTTGATTAATTTCCATAGTTATGTTTGCCAACCAGAAATTAAGTAGCGACACTAGTGGCGATAGTATTGAAATATAAGTGAAACCAACGTCACAGCCCGTTTCTGCTTACATGGATTTTAGCTAAAAAATTACTTTTTTAATTAAATTTTTTTAAATCAAATAATGATAGTTAAGATGAATTAGTATAATAAATTGCTGTCTTTTATTATAAATTTTCATTAAAATTTGTTTTAATTGCTTTCCTTTAATACTGTCAAATACCCCATTGTTTGTGTTTTTTAATATTTTTTATTATTAGTATGTCTATTATTAATTTTATTAAAAATGTGTATGTTTACACATGTTGAATCATTCGGTGAATTTATTAAGTTTTTTTTTTTAGTTTACTATTAAAGTAGGCGGACCGTATAGTGTTAATAGATAAATACAGTAATTTTAAAGTTCAAAATCATATTTTACGAATTTTTCAGTTAATAATCTTGTAACACGGTCACGATTGCTATACACGGATCCGTGTATATTGTCTCACCAGTTGCGATCCCAGCGTCATTAATTACAAAGGAGTGAAAACCAGGTGGCAGTGAACGTATTAAAATTCTCACAACTAATTATTTATATCTTCCCGAGTTTATTATAGCTCACCAAATTTAACTTGACCGGTGACTTGCGTTCACCGGCAGTTTATATTCGGCGAACTGTACTTTGATAATCTTTTTATTTAAATTCTATTCCAAACGTTAATTTTTCTAATAATTAATTTTAGCTCTAATTTAAAATGCAATTTCGTACAAAATATTTAAATCAAAAGCCAAAAAAAAAATGAAGAAATTAAAATTTTGTTAAATTTTTAATAATTCTGTCATTATTTTATAAAAGTAATTTATTTGTTGGTACAAAATTTTTAATTCTAACAATAGATGGCATTATAATTCTACATGAGAAAGAATTCATACGTACGTAACATTTTTTCGTAACAGATGGCGTTAAACACAATATTTAACGCCATATTGTAACCAAAATGTAAAGGTCAATATATTTTGTACGCAGATAAATTATTTAATAAATAATATTGTATATATAGGTAGTTATTAAAATTTTAGATTGTTTAATAAATAAATAAAAAATAATTTTATAACAATAGTTATCATCGTGTCGCAAAACATTTTAAAATTTTATAATTATTGTTGCCAACATGAAATTTGTAGCGGCGCCGAATTCAAATGCAATGTTACCACCCGAATTTCAAAATTGAAATCTTGTTCTTCTGATCGATATATTTTTTATATTATTGTATTTTTAATTGATTTTAATATAGTTTATGTTAGTTACGTTAAGCCCCGATGTATCTGTGATATACATTTATTTTACATTTCTATAATAATTTTTATTTTTCAATATTATTATTATTATTATTTTGGAAAATTATTTAGTTTTTAAAAATATATTGTTGTGTATTTATCAAAATTGATACACAAGTATAGTGGACTGAATTATTAAAAAACAAATTATTCAATTATTGTATCTTAATATTAAATAAATGTCAGTAAATACAATTTATGAATAAAAAATTATACTCTACATCCCTTTTTTAATTATTAAAAAAATACCTTCCTTTTTTAAAAAGTTATAGGGACGAAATATTTCTAAACTTAACCTGAATCAATGGAAGTTTTTTTTTCCCTATTCATACAGGACATACGATCAGTAGAATACACCCAATGACGTCAGAAGTAAGTATCCATTATTTTCTTGTTCATAAAGTGTTTTTTTTTTTTTTTTATTAATATTATTAAATCCCTGAAATTGAAATTATTGCGGAAAAGTTTTTCAAATTATAATTAGTAGTCAAATGCGTGTCACACCACGCAGGAAATCTCAAATATCACAAAATTATGAGGGTTCCAATGTTTTAACAATGGAGTATTATAAGATGGAGATCTAACTTATACGAGAGGATTGACAAAATTGGTCAGAAAAATGGTAAATATGGGGCTTTCTTTTTTTACCACTCGCGGCGTTAATAATATTGCTCGAATACTGATGTGAATATAGCGAATATAGTAACATAAAACGGATAAAACAGAATGTAACAACAGTACTTATTCTCAAATGGAAACACCTCGGGACTGGGGAGGTGAGTGTTTCCATTTGAGAATCACCAATGCCGGTTGATGATATTTATAATAAGGAAATACGTATAGAAGTTACATATGTATGAAATAAACTCTTATAGTTTAAATTACTTTATACGGCGGATATCCAATGTACTGACTCCGATTTTACATAGTGACGTCAGCGAATTATATAATATAGAATATAAATGACGCGACGCAAAATAAAAATTGTTAAGTTTACTTTAAAAACGATCGAAAAACCCACTTTATAACTGAGTTGAACATTGAAAAAGATTCCAGAAGATTCTATTCAAAAGCTAACAAAGATAATATAGAAGCTCGCGTTTCCATTTGAGAATAAGTACTGTACCGTTTTCGTATCCGACGAACACGAGTGCCATCTTTGATTTGGACACTTTTTTGAATACACTGAGTTTCGACTCCTTGTCTAATCTCCATAGTTTTAACTACGGAACTCCAAAAATTTAAAAAATCTGTATAAAAATTTTATTTTATGTCCAATAAACCAAAATCCAGAAATTAAAAAAAAACGGTATAATTAAATATACTTAATGACGTCATTAAGTATATTTAATTATAGTATTTTTTTTAATTTTATTAAAAAAACTTTTTGGTGGAACTTTAATCATTCTGGTATCAATTTTTCGTTTTCATTGTCAAAATATTGGAATTCTATTTGAAAATATGATCGAAGTACTAAAACTTGTTTTCGATTAATCCTACGGTGTTAATTTAACTCAAAAACAAAAGCGTACGCCTAGCTTGGAATTTCAAATCTTAAAATTAAAAATCACTAAATACCTATGACTATTTTTAGAACTTAACATCTTAAACTCAGTACGGAATGTTCCGTAGAGTGTAGACATTAAAATGTAAAGCACAAGACGCCATTTTACTAAGCCACACTTGTAACAGTAGCAACGTATTTGAACATTGACTATATTATCCACCATTGTAAGTAATTATATGAAAAAAATTTAAATTTTGGCGTTTTTGTGAATTAAATCTGCAAAAAAATTTTAAACAACTGAAAAAAAAATTATTTAAAAATATTATTTTCACAATATAATTAATTGTGCTATAAAAAATTGCAAAAAAAAATTCAACAAAATGTGATATTTCTTCAAATTTCTAAAAATTATTTTTTAAAATAGGTAATTAACCATAAAAATTCAATACAACCTGTCTGACTGGCATTAAACTCAGCCATGCACCATTTTTTTTTCTTTTTGCTTGTAATACACGACATTCACTCTATACTATTCAGTACTCAATGGTCTTAAATATGCAAATATCATCTTCGATGTTTAACGGAAGCTGTCCGTAATAATCTGCACCTGTGAAAGGTAAATAGACAATCTCAAGGACACACGGCAACAAAAAAGTCAAACAAAAAAACGAACGAACCATTTTTTTTTTACAAAATGCTTACATATCTTTTTATTTAGTTAAAAGAAAAAAAATACATCATTGTAAAACTGGTGAGTCTTGACTTGCTGAGACTACGATGAATTAAATGAACCTGTCGCAAAATTAAAATTCAACATAATCTACTTAATTTTATTTATGTACTTACTTACATTACAAATAATTATATATTATAAATATTGTAATTTTTTTTTTAATATATACAAATGGTTTGGCATTTGCAAAATATCGTTTTTAAATCTTTTTTTTTTTTTTGTTTAGTCCATTTTAATTACAATACATTCCCTTTTTTGTAACGATAATTCAAAATCTATTTACATTCGAAAAATGAGTAAATTTTTACAAACAAATCATATGTAAAAACTCAAAAATTCCATCTGAAAAAACCTTAAAATTGACATATAGAATCAAAATGGCGGCAAAAAATATCACACAAAATGGCGTCTTACATGATTATATTACATATAATTTGCTTTTAATTTAATGTGATGTATAGATACAAGCTCAAAATCAATAAAATTTAAGGACCAATTTTCAAATAAATGATTTCTTTCATCAATATGATGTTAAAAAATAATAAAAACTAAACTTTTCTACAATTATTATTACGTTACGTCATACACACAATAGAATTTTTACGCACTTGCATTAAAAGTCAAGGCAGTTCTGAATTTTCCAGATTATTGTTTTTTTTTTTTTTAATAAAAATTGTAGAAAATAGACATTTAATACTTTTAAATGAGTTTTCGCGAAACAGAAGGCAGCAGGCAACGAAAATTGAAATTTATAAATGTTCAACTAGGGTTGAGTTACTAACTTGTTTAACCTTTAACCGGTAAGGTGATTTCTGTGAGTCGTATACAAATATATTCTTTCAGTTTTCTTCCTCCCTGCTTGTTTTTGTTAACTGAACGTTTGTGTATTCTTTTATGGTTTAGGGTAGAGATGAGCTAAACGGTTATTTTCTAATAACTGTTATTGCAATAACAGTTACTGAAAAATAACTGTTATTTATAACAGTTATTATAATAACTGGTATGGTATTTGGATATTTTAACATATTGTAAGATATTCGATATGCGTATAAACAGTTCTGTTAGTGAAATATGCACAGATCTATAATATTGACGGATACTAAATAATATTTTTTGCTTTATTGTACTGCAATATCTGTTCAAATACTTGTCTATACAAGGATTTAGGCTTTCACAATTTTAACAATTTTATGGATACAAAATTACAAATACAAATAGATAATTGTACAATAGACAATAGTTAATTTTTAAGGGTTTTTGAAATTTGATACAATAGAAAATGTGTAACTTGCCTGGGGCGTTATTATTTTGAAATTCTCCGTAGGTGGTTAAAATAAATTACTGTGACCCTTGCTTTCAAATATATTAATATTGACCTATGTTATCGATATTTCCAAAAGAATTATTTAAGTAACCAGTTACTGGGTATTCCAGTTATTGACGATAATTGTTATCTTTCTATACTAGTTATAAAATAACAGTTATCGATATATCAATCATCTCTAGTTTAGGGCAAATTTTACTCTGCTGGCGTAAGGGGAGTGTTTGATTGCATATACGTGTGGTCTCCAGTTTTGGCTATCTATGTTACCAGCCCGCGGTTTGTTAATTTGTTGATGTCTCTTAGACATCACTTTACCGTGAGTATTATAAAAATTCACCTTACCGGTTAAGGGTTAATGGTAGTCTGGTTAAGAATTTAATGAATTATTTTTATTTTAAAATATTTTAAAGTTTAAATATTGGGTTAAACATAAAATAATTATGATTATACCTAACAATGGCCAACAAAACGCGCTTTTTTTCAAAATTATCGTTTCGAAATGCTATCACGATGATTAGTACTAAATTTTTTACCAATTTTAAAGTATGATTCTAGAGTTAAACGATCTAATTATTCACAAGTTCTAAACCAGACGATACCATTGGAGTGAACCCAAATTTTTTTAATGTCACTGTAAAAACACAGTAAAATCCGTAAATACAATCAAAATAAAATGATTTTATTATAAAGAATGAATACAACATTTTCTAATTTTGTACATTTTCTAAAAAAAAAATTGGTCAATGTGTTTAAGACCACACGACCTAAGTGAAAACTTCTACGGTAATCACATAACCAATTCGAAGTACTGTAGATAGGACTCTACTGAACGAATCATGGTTATGTTGAGCGTGCGAAGCCAAATTCCAGGTATGTATGTATCAGTTTAATAATTCCGTTGAAATATCCACAAAATTTTTTCCCATTTTTAGCGATAAATGTGGTACGGGATTTCAATTATTTTTGTCAATTTATTTTGAATTTTAATAGACAAGATTAGAAATATTTAAACATAATTTTGAATGATTTGAAATAATACGAGATCAAGGATGATGTCTAAAAAATATACACTAGCGTTTGTTTCACCTCCCAACCATTACAGATTTCGTTACCGTCCCTATAGAAGTTTTCACTTCAAAAAATATATATGTATAAATCACCTGTATAAATACAGTATATAATAATTATGACATAATCAATTGAGTTTTTGCCGATAAAATCATCGATAATTAAGAAAATCAACATCATGGTTTTTTTTTACAGCATACAAAGCCAATTTTTGTAAATGTAACACAGATAAAGGTATAAAATTTACAGAAATTTCATATAATATACATATACAAATATATACATTTTTATTTTCTTAAAAAAAAAATTTCAAATTATGGACCAAATCAAAATCGGAATAAAAATTTTTCAAAAAATTACAAAATATATCATTAAATCAAAATAAATATTAAAAATTCTTATATTTCTACACTAATTATTGAATTACCAAAAATTAGAGCTATTTTTATATAATATTACAAGGAAACTTTTTGGGTAACTGAAACTCAAAATTGAAATTTCAAAAAAAATTTATATTCAATCATTTAAAAACAAATTCGAATTCCAATAAAAATATCAGGCTTATATTACAGAAGAATGTTATTCAATTTTAAGAAAATTTCTGACTTAATAAAACGATTTTGAGTCCGTTCTGATACACAGAGGAGCGAAGTATCCAATATTTAGGACTGAAAAACTACAATTTTAATGTTTTTGTCAAAAAACATAAAAATATTTTTAATTATGTATATGTATTTCAAAACAGATGAATATATTTACAACAATGGATAAAATATTTCCCAGCTCAAAATACTAGACACTCTGATTTTGTTAGAGACCAATGTATTCCGTTCTCTGTTTGAAAGCGAACGAAAATTTTCAAAATATTCATCCTGGAAATCGATAAATGACAAATTTTCAGAAAAGCGACATTATTAGTCTAATCTTTTTTTGAATACTGATATTTTTTTATATGATTTAAAAATCAGTAAATCGAAACGACGAATTTCAAGAAAAAACTGTTACTGTTTTTTTCTTTTTGAATTTTAATTTCATTTACAAAAAATCACAGACGTATGAAAATTCGTAATCCACAAAAAAAAGATATAGGGTAAGAGACCCGATGACCGATCACTATTTTTAGCTGTATCATTAAATTAGCTTAAAAAAATTAAAAAATAAACAAAACACCCATTTTTTTTTTTCTTAATAAGTATGAAACCAAGTTTTTTTAATCCAATAGATATGTTTTTAAGAAAATATAACCCAAAAATTTTGATTTATTAATGATTTTGTTTTATAATTTGTTGACGTCTATTAAAAAGCATACAGAAAATATTAACCTCCATTGAAAGATCAATACACTTACCCCTATCAAAAATCACCGGTTAGTCCGATTACTAATGTACATCAGTACAGTAGTAAATCTTATACTATCGAATATTTGAACCATTCTCTTTCAGTCACTTTGACACTCTATCCACTACAAGAGGTCAGTCTGTGTCATAGAGTATCACAGAATGACACCTTCTGAAACATAGCAGCAATGACAGAAGGGTTTAAATATTCGATAAAATAAACCACTAAAATACTGTATTTTCTTTCGCCATCTATAATTTTGCTTTAAAAAACATTGTGTACATTGTGACATGATCCTAACTTATCTATACGCCATTGTGAATTTTTAAACAGTTAAATTGACGATAGATGACGTCAAAAATGTTTATAAAATAGATATGGAATATCTGTGTGATTCTCAAAATACCCAACTCGAAAACTTGGATCCCAACAAGAATCAGTCATACAAATAATATTTAACACATATAAAATTTAATTCAGCTATCCTAATCTCTTAAGTGGACTAATAACAATTATTTGTATACTTTTATTATGCTAATAACTTTAAAAATTCGGTGAAAAATGTTACAATTTATAACCCATGTGTTTTGAAAAATGATCATCCACCATATTAAAAATTCATGAATTCAACAAAAATTGTTATATATATATATGTATTTCTTAAATTAAGTGAGGAGACATTAAATGTGATGTGAATTTAAATTGAAAAATAATCATTGTATTAACAATAATTTTTTTTTCAAAGGTTTCTTTCAGAAATAACTTCATTAAAATATAAATGTCAAAACTGATCGGACTTATAACCCCGATCGACAATGGGGTCTTTTACCCTAAAACATCTTTTAAAAGAATTCATTTACCTATCTATAAATTTTCAAAAGAATATACCGTAGAGGGGCGTGAATCGCGACAGGCGGGTGAATAGGGACGAAATGAAAAATGTTATTCATGAACTTGACTAATCTTAAAGCTGTATAAAAAATATCAAAAAAATCAATTTAGATTTACATCTTCAAACAGTGCTATTTTTGATTTCTTATAACTTTATCTAAAAACTATTTATTTTGGATTTTTGGTACTCTTATGAACAAATTGTTGTTTAATCGAAATTTTAATTATTTTGAAACATATCTGACAAAAGAAGACTGCAAACTTTTAGTTGTTTTTATTTTTCTAAGAAGAAATAACGAGGACTTGATATTTGGCCTAAGTTAGTGGTCAATAGGGACGGAAAAGGTGTGAATAGGGACAGTATATAGGTTAATAGGGACGTTAATATCAAGTATAAAGGGACGAATATGGGGTGATTAGAGACGAATGAAGGATGTATTGGAACATAAAACAGAGTATTTTCAAGGTTATCAAGTCATTCGATATTTTCATAAACACTTTCAACATAACATTTCTATACTTTATAAATTTTATTTTAGATTTTACATTTATTTCTATAGAAAATCATCAAGTATTATTTCGTTTTTGAATGTACAAATACAAAAAATTCAAAATTATTTTATATTAGAATTTCAATTTTGGTCGACCTTACGGGTTGTCCCTATTCGCCCTTTTCTCGTCTCTTTTGACCCCAATTTTTCATAGAAAAGAAATTATATGATTTTTGTTATTTTTTCAAAAACCACCGATACTGTGATAAAGTGGCCATCCTTGCGTAAATTTTGAATATATTAAAGATTAGGTACTCAAAGTACATACAAAAAAATACGGTTTGAAGTCTCAATGCGTCCCTATTCACTCCTGTCTACGGTATTTTACAACAGTTTAGGCCGATTTTATAAAGATATTCAACATATTCAGACATTTTTTAAATATTTTATAAAATGAGCCTGCGCAACGCATGCGTAATAAGACAAAGTAAATAGTTTTAAAAAAAAATATTTAAATTGGCCATGTGCGCTGTTTAAGTAATTCATTTGATGATTGGCATCGATTTTTGCAATTTCAAACCATTGCGTCCAATTTTGTGTAAAGATACTAAGATAATAAAATAAGATAATTCAAATCTTAGAAATGAAAATGTTCGTAAATAATTTAAAATATACAAACACAGTTCACGTCAATTTTTTATGTCTCTGACAGTACGCCTTATACGTGTCCTCATCCAAATGCCAACCGGACAATTTTGCACAACCGACATGCGACACAAGTCCACAATTTCTCACTAAACACGACACGGAGGCACCACGTTTTTGACAATGTACACAAACCACACTACAACAACTCCAAACCGCGCCCTCCAGTCCAACGATCCGTGGTCCGGCCAAATAGACACCCGGCCCCCATACGATACAATCCTCGTGCGCCCAAATCTCGTAACGATTCGGCCCGGATTCGACCATGCCCTCCATTGATGCGCTCGAATGATACTCGGGTGTGTCGTGCACGGACAGCACGTTACCGGACCCGCCGGACCAATTTTGTAGATGGCGTTTTTTCGCTTTTTTATTCGATAATTTGCCGGTGTACGCAATTTTTGTTTCGTTCAATTGTTCTAAACTCTGTTGATATTCCGGACAATCGGACGTGATGACGTACGGGCCGAACAGATCGCCGGAACTGTAACCGATCAGTGAAATGGTGCCGCTTGAGGGGCCCGGTTGATGATTGTTGATGTCGTTGGCCGTGGTATGGGGCCCCCGTTTACAGAAGACACATATCCAGCTGGTGTCTGTGGTGTGTGCGTCGTACTTAATGCTCAGCGTGCTGCTGTGAAGTCCTTTCGAGCGCACTTTATTCCGATACTCGCTATCGTCGTGGAATGATTTTTTCGTTAATTTCATACGTTGCATTTTCTCGACGTCCTCTTCGCCGGTTGATGGCGCGTTCACGATATTTACACTGATTGGTGAATCGCGCGGGCCACGAATTTGTATGAATGGACCGCGTGATCGGATTGAACTGGCGTTACTTCCGGAATCGTACGCGTAAATATCTTTTTGTACGTTCTCGTTGATTTTCGTTTTTTGTTTTTGTATGAGCGGTTTCGATTCGGGCGTTTTGGTTTTTTGGAAATTTTTCGATGTTTTCGTGGAAATTTTGTGTAGTGAATTGTAGGATGAACTTGACGGGTCCTCGAGGATTTTGTTTTTGCCGATTTTTAATTTGGTCGTGAGTGAGTTTTCGAGTGGGAACTCTTCGCTGGTGCGACGAATTTTATTGGTTTTCGAACTGCGTGAACGCGCACTCTTTTTTCGTACTGTTTTTTTAACACTGGCACCAACTTCTGACGAGGTTGATGTGACACGTTCTCGCTCGTTCGACGATTGGCTCGTGGATGGGTCTTGTTTCGTGCCGGCATCAGTTGTGTCCATCTCTTCGAGTCCAGCGAACATTTTTTCGAGTTGATTTTCTACTTCGACGAAACTTGACGATTCAGTCATTTTTTGAGTGTAGTCATCGTTGACGGTTTCGGTGTTATTAAGTACGGGTGGCTCTTTATCTGCAACTACTGGTGCGATTTCTTGCGGCGGTGATTTGGCACCGATTTCTGGCGCAACCGGTGGTTCTTCTTTCGATTCCGGTGCCTCATTCGCTTGATTTGAGGTGATAATCTCCGGCTGTATGTTTTCGGAGGGCGGTGGACTCGATAGTACATTTTCTAAATTCACTTTCAGAGCTGTGTCTGGCGACGAAGGTTTGGAATTTGATTCAGAACTAGTTTTATCCTTTTCAATTTCGGTAGACGCGATCATAGCTGCGATATTTTCAATTGTTTCTGATTCGGATAGGGTTTTTCGTCGTGTTTTAACGAGTACAGAAGCGTTTTCATTGTCCGGATTGTCCGGTATAGCACTTTCACTGCTAGAACGTCTCATTACTATCACCGGTTGTTCAGCACTTTCAGGCTTTGGCGCGCTGGTTACTGGCGGCACATCGGACGAGGGTTCTTTAGCGTCGTCCGTCTCTGGCTGACTTGGTGGTTTATCATTGGTTGGATTACTTAAATCTACACTAGTATTAGAGTCAGTTTTTGTTAAATTTAACAGATTCTCGTCCGGTTGTTTACCTTCGTCGTCGGAATGTTTGTCATCCTTTGACATGCGCACTGTTTTGCTCGGTTTCCGTTTCCGTCTTGACTTTGCACTGTCCAACGAGTCCTCATTACTGGCTGGTGATAATACTTCTTCTTCCCGTGTGAGCGGTGACGATGTTATAACACCTGGTTGACTGCCGTTGCTACTTTCGTCGTGGGAACTGTGCGCGGCTGAAACGATAACCGAGCCGGTACCGGTGTTCAATCGTTCCAGAATTGAATCCACCCGTTTCGGTCTCTTCGGATTAACTAATTCCTGAAGTGTGTCTCGACGCCGCTCCGCCAGACTATTAATCTGTTTCGCATCGCGCACTGATAGACTAATCGGTGAACTAGACTCGCCGTTCTGACTCCCGTTATTATTTCGCGGCGAATGAGTAGATCTTGGCGGTAGCGATAAATCTACGCTAGCTGCAGGTGGACGGGAATAAGCTAGAGCAGCCGCACGATCTGAACCTAACATTTGTTGTAAGCTGAACAACGGCGTCACAGCCTCCGTGCTTGGCGTGTGCCAAGTGGGCGGTCGTGGTGCAAGCAAATGATGATCCGGCATATGAACATGTTGCGGTTGCCGGGCCGCATAAAACGGTGGAACCTGTACACAAAATTTTATATTATTCAATAAATGAATGGTCTTAAATGATGCCCCCAACCAAATACGTAAAACCGACCCAAAATAAACACTTTTTCAAGAATAAATAATAAGCAGTTACGTCCAAGATTAGTGTTTTAAATTTGTGTTTCCGATTTGTGACCAAAAAATCGATCTTGTGAATCATGGTGGCCACAGATTTTTGAAGATCAAATTCCCTGACTTTTCCAGGTTTTCCAAACATCTCATTAAAAAATTCCTTGACTATTTTGTGAAAAATAACACCCCTACTTTATCCCCAAAAAGCTAAAAAAAAATTTCTGACGTAAAAAAGGATGTAACAAGCGAAAAAAAAAAAGAAGAAGAAATACGCACTAATTTTTAAATCTAATCTCAAAACAAGTGAAAAATTGATTGAAGTTTTATCCCTAAATATAAAAATCAATTTTTTCCCACTGAGCACTGAATCAAACATATGTTTCCTAGAGATACCACAGGCATTAAATTTTGAAGCATGACTCCATTTTAGTAAGCCCAACTTGTAACCACGGAGACTTGTTTATAAATATTAGATAAACCATTAAATTAATGATTTGACCGCCATTAAAGTAATCCCATCAGTCAATTTTTTTGCTTCCTTTTCTTAATGTATTTGTAATACACAGTATTCTCTCTAGTCGTTTCTCTCCTCAATGTTTTTTCCAGTCTTCTGGTAAAATTCCCAGACTTTTCCAGAAAGTAAAAATTCCCTAACATTTCCAGGTTTTCCAGTAATGTGGCCACCATGTAAATCGATTCGAATCGTCAAACCAAAGATCGATGCAGAACAAAATCGGTTTACAAAAGATCGATCTGATGAAAATCGATTCAATTTTCGTAGTTAAAAAAATAAAATAAATATAAAAGTTTTAATCAAGTTTCTTATTAGGTAATTATAAATCAGTTTCAAATAAATTTTCAATTTCCTTCGAAGATGAATCGATGAATTTAATATAAATAAAATGGTTTCCAGTTTACGTTAAAAGTGTCACACGAATCCAAAATTTGACTCTATTTTCTATAAATGAATCAGAAAAGTGGTAAAATTATTTGATAACATAAATAGTTATTTTAACTATATATCTCTTTTGGTTTACAGATACTATAATTAATTTTTAATGGCACACGATAATGTCTGAAACTGAAAATTAGCCATCTACTTAGCTACATAATTAGCATTTCTAGCGTTTACTTTTACCCAAATTTCCATAACGCTAGCGAGGTATAGATTTTTGAATTCTTAAAAAGCTGTTTAATTTGGTCAGTTTTTTTTTTGGTCAGTTTTTTAACTACCTGCAAATGATTCCATGCAGCTGGTGGTCCAGGCTGCGCCACAGGTGGTGCTCGACCATGCTGCGAATGTGGTCCGCCAGACATATTGGCCTCTGGAGCTACCTGTAAAACGGAACTTCCCGTTGGCGGAAGTACCAGTGGCGGATTTGGGGCTCGTGCACCTGGAACGGCTGACACCACTTGCGACAACGGTACCGAGCCCCAATCGTGTTGCTGCGAGTGCGCAGCTGACCCCACTGCTATACCATGGTGATATGTCGTGTCGCCCTTCCCCAACGCATCGTTTCCTTCTGGCGAATCCACACCTGTTGTATTCTTCACCGCACAATTACAGAAAAGTCACTGGAACGCGAAAATTACGCATATCACTGTTAATAATCATCTATATAATATGAAAATTTTTGAAAATGAATTTAAAAATTGTATCGATGACATAGAATGCACATAACCTACACAAAATTAACAAATTGTATGGGAAATAAATTGTTCAGCAATCGTACTCAGTACATAATTCAAATACGAACACAAAATAAATACACATAAATCAAAATGGACTCATTTGTATAATAGAAATTACACATTAACATTACACAGCCGGTAAAACAAATATTTTCATTAAGCGTGTTTTAATGAACAAGGCAACTGATACGTTTACAAAAACTTTTTTCAAAAATATTTACAAAAAATACATTTTTATACGAAAACGCTACTGTTCATTTTTAATTTACGAAAAACATTTTCATCCACTTTGCAAAAATTTCACGGCCAGGAACATGGTCACTGTTACCATCACAAAATTAACAATTTTCAACAAAAACACTTTCAGTTAAAAATTGGCCAAACAACGAATGTTTTTGAAAAATTCAATTATATATATTTAATTATTTAAAAACATACCCAAAACGTTCATATAAAACAAATACAGTTTTAAAAGAAAAAAATAATTTCTTAAACAGCAGGCATTATTATAAACCAATTACGATATCGTGCAACCGACACGCCAATTCAACCGAATTATAGAATTTAAAGGAAGTTTTTTAATGGTAGAAGCGGCAAATACAAATTAGCAAATAATCAATGGAAAATTAGTATTAAAAATAAGAAGTAATAATATCAAATGATTAAACGATTCAAAAGTGTGCGAATTTTGAAAGAAATTATCAAATTCGAATTTATTTAATGTAAATAAACATCTTAGCAAATCATATTCAAGAAAAAAAAATTAAATCATTTTTATCTAGCAAACGGCAACTTTTTCTTTTTAAAAAATTACTTTATTTCGTTATTGATTCAATTAACTATTATCAAAGAAATTTGAAAGAAATTATTGAGGAAATACAAAAATTTTATGATTATTAAAAATCTTTTAAGATATTACAAAAAAAATAATAACATCAAAGAAACTATGTAATATAATATATTTTGAAATGCAATTACAAGAAATTTACGATTTAGAAGTTTAAAAATATTTAAAATTTGTGTAAATTTACTTCTAAACTGTTTATTACCCGTGAATGTCCTAGGTACGCTCCTGTATTCTAGAAAATTTAGAAACAAATTCCAATTCGACCCACAGAACATTAGAAGGAACACTACTATCTCTTTTCTGTAATTAGCAGTGTGCGCTGCTGAGCAAGTAAGGCTAGTCGTCCATTGGATGCGGAAACGTGCGAAATTTAATTCGGACGACTACGCATGAAAACGGACGAACAATCCAAACAGCTGTGAAGCTATACATCCTCGTCCGTTGAAAGCGTCTCGTTCGGCTATTTCCGTGCGTATAATTACAACGTGCCAACAAATCCAACTTTGTTTGGATTTTTTCGCGCGAAAAAGTTCGTTTCATAAGATTTTTATTTTTATTGAATAAAACTGAAGGTAAATTACAATTATAACTGTATACCTTTGCGTATTACGTGCCATAAATTGTTTTTTACATATTTTTATAGCATTTATAGCTTGAGAAAAAAAAAAATTAAAAAGAAAAATACTAATGAATATTGGGCTAGTGGATGGACAATAGACATATCATTTCGGACAAACGGCAAACGTGCGTAATCGTCTGAATCAAATATCGCAGTTGTCCGCAACCAATAGACGACCAGCCTAAATGCCTTAAGCTGTGACAGACCAACAAATGACTCCAATCCTTACTTTTTTAACCGACTTCAAAAAAGAGGAGGTTCTCAATTCAACCAATATGTTTTTTTTATGTATGTACACCGATTTCTCCCACATTTCTGGGCCGATTTACGCCATTCTTTTTTTGGTTAGTAGATAAAGCTCTCCAGGTGGTCCCATAAATATTTTATTAAGATTGGTTGAGTAATTTTTTAACCGTCTTCAATAATATGAATAATTATGGCAATTTTAAAATTTGTATAATACGTAAAATTATTTATTTTAAAAACTATAGTAACATATTTTTAAATTTAAAAGAAACAAATATTGCAATAGTAAAAGGTATGAAATTTATTTCACACTAAAAGGTATTAAATAAAACATATTTTAAAAAACCGACTTCAGAAAGTAAAAAATAATGTATTATTAGCACGTATTTTGAAGTCAGGCGTAGTATTTAAAAAAACGTAGATCCACAAGAATTCATTGATTTTACAAGCAGATCCGATCGCATTTTTTACGCGATACTACGCCTGACTTCAAAATACGTACTAATACATTATTTTTTACTTTTTGAAGTCGGTTTTTTAAAATATGTGACTCCAATCCATACTTTTTTGATTTTAGTTTGCTTCTATAGTGTTCTATGTATCTATGTATAGAGATAGCCACAGAATACATAACGAACGGTAGTATCTCTATACTACTGAAATCAGTGTAACGACAAAGGACAGAAAATATCTCACCACTATGTTATATATGTGCACGCGGAGTTGTGTGTGGTAGTGCGATAGATGGTTGTGTGTATGGGTGTCTTGCATACGCATATAACATAACATGCATGTGGCACGCATCATGTACGTGATGTACGTATACCACGTATGCCGTGTCAACACAACGGCAACAATATGACAACAATTGAAACAAACCCATTGATAGCTACTAGGTGAATGACAACATAGTTCTGTAAAATGCACCTACTTGCCCATAAGTGATTGCAGAAAAGAGATAGTTGTATTCCTTCTTATGTTCTATGGAGATAGCAGTGTTCCGTCTGAACTCTGTGATCCGGCCAATCCCGTGTGCATCATATGCGCGATATGCGCCACCTGTGCATCGTGCTATTCTGTACATGTAGTCGTGTAGGTACAGAACGTACAAATTTTGTAATTAAGTCTAAAAAATTTTTAATTTAATAATAAATATTGTGTCCATCCATTTATAATGTGAATTTTACCGACAATACTATTTATTTTTTATTTTTATTAATAATCATAATTAAAATGCCAGTCATTTGAATAATTATTTTTCCATAAACTACTATGAAGTTAGATTCTTTTCAACAATAAGTGCGTGAAATAAGAAAATTTCAAGGCGAAAAAATTAATTTATTAACTGTCAAATTACGGTATAATATGGCATCAGCAAAAAATAATGTTCGTGGTGTGTCAAGAGTTCTAACGAAACTCGAGGCATCCGTAAATTCCGGTAATTATTACGAAGCTCATCAAATGTACAGAACATTATATTTTAGGTAAACTCAAACAAATCGAAATTTACATACATAAAAATTTCTAACCTTTCATTTTTCACTTTCTTTAGATACTTAGGACAGAAAAAATATGAAGAAGCTTTAGATTTATTATATAATGGGGCACATATTTTACTGCAACACGGACAGGTATTTAAATAAATTAACCCTAGAATCATACGTACACGTCAAAACGACGAACGAACTTCTCTACCTGCTCCAATACTACAACTTGTCGGTACCTGCTTGCTGTGAGATTTCTGTTATCTAATTTATTTGTTGTTATAACACATAAGACGTATTTATTTTGTTTATAGTCATTGTCGTTTTGTTTGTATTGAAATAGTGTCCGTCAAAAGGACGTCGATGTATGATTACGCGATGTTTTTTTTTTAAGATTTTGTACTTTACATATAAAAGTTTTCCTAATTTTTCTAAAATTTATTAAAGATATGCATGTTATAATTAATTTATTCAATGATTATGATAATGTGAAAGATGATTACAGCCGATTGACTTATAGAGACGACATAATACTGAAGTTTTAATATATTGAATCGAAAACTAAAGAATGCGTTTCAAGTGACTTAATAAAAGATTAACAATTTGTTTTGTGGAAAATATTTTAATTTTTATTATTTTTTGAGATCTTATTCGAAAAATTATTAACAAATTTTAGAAAATTTACAAATGTGCCTAATGGGGAAATAACTACATGCATATCTATAGGAATATTTATGACTGAGAAATTTCACATTCTGTAAAGTCACACATGTCCACTGACTCATAATAGTTCATAAATTAATTATTTGAAACACATGTTTTATGATACAATTGATGTATTTATCTATTTTTTAATTTTTATAATGAAAATATGCTTTGATAAAAAGATTAAAAAAATTAATAAATATTTACATTAAGAAATTTTTCCAAATCCAACTTTTTTAAATATTTTGTTCGCTTTTATAGTATTGTTATGTAAAAAAAATGTTTTTTTGCAAATAAACTCTAAAACTCTCCGTAAAAGTCCATCCGTCAAAACGACGTCGATGTATGATTAACGTTTCTCGTAGACCAACGTATGATTCTAGGGTTAAATTGTTTCGATCAGTGTGGTATTAAGTGTAAATTTTTTTTAAAAATTTTTTCGGGGCCGATAGTTGGGTAGCGGTGCCGATCTAGCAATTCTATATGTGGACGTTTTAACGCAATCAGAAACGCCGGTATCGGAAGATGTATTTGAAAAAATAGCGAAATTATTTGCCGCAATTGGACCAACAATTCCCGAACGGGAGACATTTTTAAATAATGCAATTAAATGGTCACAACAAGAGAATAATAAACGGGGCCACGCGAAATTACATCAAAAAATTGCCGATATATTTTGGAAGGAGGAGAATTATGCAATGTCACGACATCATTTCCTGTATTCAACGGATGGTCGAGGTTGTGCGCATATGTTAATCGAATTGCATCGGTCGCGGGGATATTTATGTGAAACGGATCTGTTTATTGCGCAGGCGGTACTACAATATTTATGTTTAAATAATAAATTAACGGCGTCGGAAGTGTTTAAAACGTACACGGAAGTACATCCGAACATTCAAACAAAACAACCGCCATACTCATTACCGTTACTTAATTTTTTAGCATTTTTACTACAGGCTGTTGAGAGGTAAATTTGTTGTTCTAAATAGATTTTAGCTATTTAAGCTGCTTTGTGCTATTCCATATTTGTGAATAAAACAAATATTTCACATTTCAAATTAACATTTTATTTGTGATAATTGTTTCGAACATTATTTGTTCATTTTCAAACAAAGCGAAATATCTATTTATATCCTATAAGGAGGGAGCGGTAGGAGTAGTAGGAGAGTTGGAGATGGAAATCCAACTCTGTTTTCCAGTGTTACACGAGACCAATAAAAGACAAAAATAATAGAAATCAATAAATATCCGATCACTTTTTTTTAAACGATTACACCGATATTTACAGTTCAACTATTTGGTCTTATTTTTCTATTTCAATATTTGTCATCATGTTTTTCTTAATTTTGAACCATCTTAAAAGGCATATATTTAATACTTTAGTTGTGCCTGAGACGTCGTTCGCGCAGCCGACCACTTTTTAAACGATTACACCGATATTTACAGTTCAACTTATAATTATTTGTTCATTTTCAAACAAAGCGAAACATCTATTTATATCCTATGAGTAGGGAGCGGTAGGAGTAGTAGGAGAGTTGGAGATGGAAATCCAACTCTGTTTTTCAGTGTTACACGGGACCAATAAAAGACAAAAATAATAGAAATCAATAAATATCCGGTCACTTTTTTTTAAACGATTACACCGATATTTACAGTTCAACTTATAATTTAATTAACTATTTGGTCTTATTTTTCTATTTCAATCTTTGTCATCTTGTTTGTCTTAATTTTGAACCTTCTTAAAAGGTTCCAATAAAATCCAACTCTTTGAATTTTAATTTTTTACCAATAACCTTAGGATGTTGTTCTATTTCAATCTTTGTCATCTTGTTTTTCTTAATTTTTAACGTTCTTAAAAGGTTCCAATAAAATCCAACTCGGTTTTCCAGTGTTACACGAGACCAGTAAAAGACAAAAATAATAGAAATCAATAAATATCCGATCACTTTTTTTTAAACGATTACACCGATATTTACAATTCAACTTATAATTTAATTAACTATTTGTTCTTGTTTTTCGATTTCAATTTTTGTCATCTTGTTTTTCGTAATTTTGAACCTTCTTAAAAGGCATATATTTAATACTTTAGCTGTGCCTGAGACGTCGTTCGCGCACCCGATCACCTTTTAAACGATTACACCGATATTTACAGTTCAGCTTATAATTTAATTAACTATTTGTTCTTATTTTTCTATTTCAATTTTGAACCTTCTTAAATGGCATATATTTAATACTTTAGCTATGTTCGAGACGTCGTTCGCGCGACCGATCACTTTTTAAACGATTACACCGGTATTTACAGTTCAACTTATAATTTAATTAACTATTTGTTCTTATTTTTCTATTCCAATCTTTGTCATCTTGTTTTTCTTAATTTTGAATCTTCTTAAAAGGCATATATTTAATACTTTAGTTGTGCCCGAGACGTCGTTCGCGCGGCGTATCGGTACATAAGCTATTTATTCAACAACTTCCAAGTGTCATTTAAATCTGTAAAATATAGTTTGGGAATAAGATATTTTCTTGCAGTAAAAAATGTTGACCCAGGTAATAAGTTATCACGACAATCCGTCTAGTAGATTTTGCTATAGATGCACGTGCATGTAAACAAATGAACTTATAGACAAACAGAAAATTCAGAAATTTATTATTAAATCGATAACTATCTACGTTACCAATACAATTTTCAAAAGTATTCCGTGTACAGAGCTAGTGATGTCGAGTCGAGAGGCAGTTAGTCGATTAATGGACTAATATTGTTTTTCAGATAAAATTAGTCATTAGTCGAAAATATCGAGCATAAAGTAGTCGACTAATCGACTAAATTTTTAGTCGAATTCATAAATAGAGTAACCTATGTAACTCTTTCAAAAACGAGATTTTCTTTTAAATTTAATTATAAACTTTTAATTTTTTTTTTTAAGAAAAAGAAATGTATGAGACATCACAATGTGTTAATCACATAAAAGTGAAAAGTCACACAAGTAATTAATTTTTTAGTTTTTGTTTTTTGAAGTTCAATAAATAATACAGAAAAATTGTTAAATTAGTCATTTTGTCATTTAAAAAAAAATAATGATTTTAGTCATTTAATCGAAGGTAAAATAGTCAACTAAAATATGACTAAATGTAAACAAAATTAGTCGACTAAACCGATTAATCGATTAATCATTCGACATCACTAGTACAGATTAGTAATGTCGAGCCGAGATGCAGTTAGTCGATTAATCGACTAGAGTTGTTTTTCCGACAAAATTAGTCATTAGTCGAATTCATGAATAAAGTAACCTATGTAACTATGATATTTTCTTTTGAAATTAATTATTAACTTTTAGTTTTTCTTTAAGAAAAAGAAAGATATGATATAATCACAATCTGTTAATCACATAAAAGTGAAAAATCATACATATAGGTTTTTTTTTATTTTTAATTTTTTGAAATCCAATAAATAATACAGAAAAATTATTAAATTAGTCGTTTTTAGTCATTTAAAAAAAAAATTAATCATTTTAGTCATTTAGTCGAAGGTAAAATAGTCGATTAAAAAATGATTAAATGTTAGCAAAATTAGTCGACTAAGCCGATTAATTGATTAATCGGTTTAATCGACTAATTTTGTTTACATTTAGTCACTTTTTAGTCGACTATTTTACCTTCGACTAAATGACTAAAATGACAAATTTTTTTTAAATGACTAAAAACGACTAATTTAACAATTTTTCTGTATTATTTATTAGACTTCAAAAAATGGAACCTAAAAAATTATCTATATCTATATGATTTTTCACTTTTATCTTATTAAAATATTGTGATATTTCATATCTTTCTTTTTCTTAAAAGAAAAATATTAAAAGTTCATAATTAAACTCAAAAGAAAACGTTATTTTTGAAAGAGTTACATAGGTTACCTTACCATGAATTCGACTAAAAATTTAGTCGACTACTCTGTGCTCGATATTTTCGACTAATGACTAATTTTATCTGAAAAATAATTTTAGTCGATTAATCGATTAACTACTTCTCGGCCCGACATCACTAGTACAGACACGGTCCGGTTACAGTTTTTTATTTATTTTGTTTGAAAATGAATAAATAATATTCGAAACAATTGTCACAATTTTAATAAATAACACATTTAAATAATGAAATTTTATTTTTTTTTTAGTAAAAATCTCGCCGCTTATACAGTACTTTGTGAAAAATATCAACCGTCCTTAAATAGAGATCCTAGCTACGCGAAATATTTGGATAAAATTGGTCAATTATATTTGGGCGTTCCGCCGCCGCGGACACGCGGCAACGGACTGTTCGGTAATTTAATTCAAAATCTACTTAGCGGTTTGGATATGGATTCGGACGATGATGGCGCCGATTCACACCATACACCATTCGCGCGACCATCCACATCTTCGTTTTTAGCTTTTACTGGTATGGGCTCTTCCAATCTTGATTAAGGACACTTTTATAAAATTTCTCTAGTCATTGCGTTTCATCAAGTTGCGTTTTCAATTGATTACAAAAAAAAAAACAAAAAACGGCGCTACTGTATAGGATGCAAATTTCGGAATTTTTGTGTTTTTCAAAAGATTACGATCTTCTAAATACAATCAACTCTCAATTTTTCGCGCTAATGGCCAAAAATACACATAAAAGAATAATATTTTTTACTTTAATTCGGTTACGAGATAGCTTTCGACGAGTCAACTCATCATCATCATCATCATCATCAGGTGCCTGGTTATTGTTACGTAATTTTTCCGTTTTAAAGACTTTAGAAGATCGGGACAGATTGATAGAGCGCCTACTATAGTAGCACCAAATAAATTTAAAAATCATACTTTTTCTGTTTAATTTTTTTTTTATGTAATTGCATTTTAAAATAGATTTTGCAAAAAATATATTTGTAATTGATATTTATAGTAAAGTTTATTTTTACTTTTTGATGTGACGTTCCAAAAAAAATTTTTTTTTTACAGTATCTTACATAATTTTGTTAACAGTTAGGCTGTCTACACAATCAGTGAAATAAGGAATAGGAAGTATGTCATCTAGTGACGTTGAATGGAACTTTAATGAAATAAGAAATAAGTAGTATGCCATCTAGTGACGTTGAATGAAACTTTAACTTAACTGCTCATGGGTAAATGTATTTCGGTATTTTTGTACATCAGAATTCATGAAAAAGTAACGTTCATGATGACTTTTTTGTCACTAAGTAAAAAAAAAACACGAATTTTGACATAAAAAAATACCTACATATTTATATCTATGACCAGTTACGTTCAAGTTCCATTCAACATTACTAGATGGCATACTCCTTATTTCTTATTTCTTATTTCATTAAAGTTCCATTCAACGTCACTAGATGGCATACTTCTTATTCCTTATTTCATTGATTGTGTAGACGGCATTATTTTCACTGAACATAATATTAATTAACAAAAACAATATTTTAATAATTAAAATTTAATGGTTTACATAAAACGCTATTATTGGGGATAGTACACTTCCCATAGGTATACCATTTTTCTGTAAATAAAATTTTTTTATCAATTAAATGACAATAACTTTAAAATTCTTGAAAAAATTTCACACTTTTCAGTGAAATTACGGTCCATTTCAATAATGTTCGATCAAAATTTATGATTGCGTCGCATCAAATTGAAAATAAATATTAATTTATTTAAAATTTATTAATAAATAAAATTATTAAAAAAAGAACAATTAGATTTGCACAAAAATTATAAAATTATGTAAATAAATATACCATAAATAAAATAAAAACAATTATGGTGGTATAGAGAAGAATTTAATTAAGGAATTGTTTTGAATTGTGACTAATTATGTCCTCTATTAACAAACTTACAAATTATTACAGTGGAATCCGTTATATCGTGAAAGTGTTACCTAACATCATATTGGTGTTTTAAAGTTTTAAAAGCATATGTACCGTGTTATAAGGGATCAAACTGTAATAATTAATTTTTTTAAATTTATTACATTTTATTTTAAAGTATATTTAAGAACTTTTTTTGCATTCAGTTTAATAAAACTGTATATTTTGGCATTTAAAAAAAATTGTTTTTCTTTGCAATAGATTAATAAATAAAAGCAAAGGTTGATTATTTGTCTTTTGTATTCTCATCAAAGAACCAACCAAATAAAATTGAATAATTTGAGGTAAGTCAAATATTGTAAAGAATTAACTGTTGCGGGTATTTTGGACATGACAACGTTCGCCTGTGATGAATGAAATGAAACGTTAACTGTCAGTTTTGAAATACGAAAAACTCAACAGAAATGTTGAATTTTTTAACGGTATTAATATTTTTATTACAAATTCAAAGGGATATCATATTTTAATTGTAAAATATTATACCAAATATTTTAAAAAAGAAAGATCATAATTTTTTTTATCGTTTTGTAGAAAAGACTACGAATTATAACTAATCCGTAGGAAGAATCAAATCTGAAATTACCTAAATCTAGAGTTCGGGTCTAGGGCGCCATATTTTTGTTTAAGAATACTCTTAAATTATAAGCAGATATAAAGCGATTTTTTTTTCTCAAATTAAATTTGCCTTCAGGAAACATCGAGAAGCCACACCTTTAACGGTACATCCATAAATATCAACCAGTTTTTTTTAACTTATCAAAAAATACATTTTAAAAAAATAAAAAAAATGTTACATATTCGTATTGAATGTTGCCCCCTGTGAGAATCGAACTCACGACCCCTGGTTTACAAGACCAGTGCTCTGCCTCTGAGCTAAGGAGGCTGTTGCAAATTCATTCGTTTTTTCCTAAATTGTTGAAAAGTTTTATATCTTGTCAAAAAATTTTATTTTTAAAACGTTAAATAATTTAATTATCTTTATTCTTTATTTACTTTACTAATTCCGTAAATTATTATAATAATTTTTTAAAATTTATGACAAATTATCATAACATGTATCGAAAATACATAGCTTGACAGTTATTTTTTTATATCTATGACGTAAGTGAGGTAAAATAAAAGAAATAAGTAGGTATAAAAATTAAAATTATTGACACACTAATAAACCTTAGGAAATGCTTGGAATCCTTTGAGTAAATTTGTATTATTTCAGGAATTATAATATCAATTTTTTAAATATATCCGTTACAACTTTTTACTATGTATATCCACATATTTTTTTAGGTAGGGTAAAAGCCCCTATACCCGAACAGTCTTGATATTTTTTTTTATATATTAATGGTTATTTCTGAAAAAAAAAACCATAAACATTAAAACTGTTCGAGTATTAAACGCGTTCCGGTATAGGGGCTTTTACGTTAAGTATTTATTAAATATAAAGGCCAATTTTTGTTCTGCATACAAAAAAATTAAAATATACTAAAAATACTAGCCTCTATTCTTTGAAAATTTGAAGTATAGTGTCAAATCATATTAATAAAAATAATTGTTATAAAAAGATTAAATGCTTATTTACAATTTTTGTTTTATCATATCAACGTCAGACATTTGCATAATAACATCTATTTACAGATGTATTATAAATTTATGCGATAAACGCAACAAACTTGTTCTTTGATCTTGATCGTCTCAATTTCAGACAGTGTATGTAATTATTTCAGGAATTTAATACGTTTCATACCCCGAGGACATTGTATACAGAGTGTTTCAAACAACTAAGAACATAGGGAAAATTTGTTATGTTCAAAATATACTAATAATTCTAAATTACGAAATATTATATACGTATGTAGTTAAAAATAATGTAATAAACATACTCTGATTCGAGCAATTTTATTTTTCTCCATGTTAAAATTTGTATAATAATAATCACAGACCAATGAACATATTATATATTATGTTATATAGACTAATTTAAATATATACGGCCAGATACGACCAAATAGTATTTTTGTAATATCAAAATCAATGAAATAATCGATGATATCCGTAGTAACGTTTTCAAATAATTATAGTCAGAATATATTAGCTTTGTTCGTGCAACAGTTTTGAAAGTACAAAACTGTACGGAGCATGCGTATTTGTTAAATGAGCGTTCGAGCAAAACTAAATTTGTGATTTGATTGCAAATCTAATGTTCTAGCAGCTTAAAAATTAAATTTCGAACTAATACACGACAGCAAGAAAAATTCACAAACTTTTAACAAATTTGTCGGATTGTACTTGCGCAGTAGATCTCAAATATATTACTGTTTAAAATTTAAATGTTTTATTGTCTGTTAAGTTAGATGTATTGTTAGGGAACTTTTATTTCAGTTATTTTTTCTTGTGAAATTTTTTTGAAATATTTTTTTACTAGGTACAGATAAATAAATTTTAAAAAGAAATATTCATATTTAAATACAGTTTTAATATGCCCTTTTATATATATTTTATCATTAGTTTTTCTTTCTCTTATTGTACAAAATGAATGAAAGATCATCCAGCTCCAGTACGTTTAGTTCCAATGACTTGTCTAATTCGAGCGATGATGATTTATTTGATTTTGAAATTAATAGAATTCGATCGAAAAATGAAAATTACTTTGAAAGTACTATTCAATTATATAATAATAAAGAATTTATTGAGGATTTCAAAATAAATAGACGTGTAGCTGAAAGTCTAGCAGAACATTTTCAGCTTAGTGAATATTTAAAACATTAGTTGGGTGGAAATGGAAAATTAAATGTGCTTATTGGAATGGAAACCCCTAGAGCACAAAATATTGCTGGAATGTTGCTGGAATGTTGCCAAGTTGCAGATAATTACCAATGTTGCAGGAATATTGCCTGAATATTACTAACTTGAGCATAATTGCCAATATTACAGGAATATTGCAGTAATATTTTTTTGTAATATTGCATTTGTAACATTGTTTCAATGTTATTTTCATGTTACAAAAAATATATAAGAGCTGTCCAAAATTTTGGAATATGTAGTATATTATAGAAATGAAGGCAAATAAATAGATGAAATAAAACGGTACAACTATTGTTATTATACCCAAAAAACATATCATCAGTTCAAAGGTAAAACCATTACATAAGTACAGTTTCCAGAGCAAACGATTCTAGTCACTAAGTGAATTGAACTTAGTGACTAGAATCGTTTTCTCTGAAAACTGTACTTAATAAATTTTACCTTTGAACTGACGATAATTCATTTAATTTTATTTATGAAGGAAGGAGTTATACAAGATAAATATTTTTACATATTTTTGTTATATGTATTAATAACATATAATCCCGTTCGACATCAATGTCGTAATGCTAAGTTATTCCTGATGAATATGTATTTTTTTTCATTATAGGGTAGAAAATACTTTGATTAGTTTGACTGATCAATTAATAACGTATGGACTTATGGATTAACTTATACGTCTTATACTATATTTTGTTATTATTAATATTTATTAGTGTTATTATATATTAGTATTATGTGTTTCACCAAACAATTTGAAGTGTATTAATTTATAATAATAAAAAATCAACTAAACTGTACTTGTATTAACAATTTTATTTACAATTAACCTCAAATTTCTAACACTTAATGTTAATGATGTTAATTTTATAAAATTTATTAATGATAATACATATTATTTTCATCCATGTAAATATTAGGTTGGCTAATTATTTTTTTAGTCCCGAAAAAGATTTATAAAATTAAATTTGGAGTAAAAAAAATATTAGCTAACCTAATCAGTAATATCAAAGGTTGATTCGAATTTCGGACAAGATAGAAACAAGTACTAAACTTTCCAATTTTATTGGTAAAAGTTAGTAGCGTTTTTATTATTAACTATAAAATAAATAAATATCTATTATATATCGTCAGTTCAAAGGTAAAACTCATTAAGTACAGTTTTCAGAGAAAACGATTCTAAGTCACTAAGTTCAATTCACTTAGTGACTAGAATCGTTTCCTCTGAAAACTGTACTTAATGCGTTTTACCTTTGAACTGACGATATGTAATTTAAAAAAAAGTATTATTGCAATATTGCAAGGCCAATATTTTCTCAATGTTGCGGTGCAATATTCCTTCAATCTTGCTAGCAATATAACAGGGCGATTATAGGAATATTGCTGGAATACTGCAGGAATATTGCCTGCAATATTTCAAAATTTCCAAATAATATTGCTGCAATATTGCAGCAATATTTCGTGCTCTATGGGAAATTAAATGCAATTAAATGTTTTAATATTTCTTTGGATATTTTGCAAATATGTTAATAACCAAAAGCATAATTGTTAAGTTACGTAAAATGTCATCTTTTATAACCTTATTAGTCTATAACCACTATAAAATATGTATGACATCCATGAGGCCCGTGAGTCCAAGACATGCCGGACACGATTAGAGTGACATCTGATGGTTCTTAATTAAACCTAAATCTCGAATTCACCGTTCGAGCGTCAAAATAATTTGAAACTAGTTTGTTGTTGAACATGCGCAGTAGTCATAGTTTGAAAAATCACTAATTAGTTTGAAATTGGTTGCACGAACAAACCTATTATCTATACATATATAATAAAACTGTAAATCTGTCTCTGTCTGTCTGTCTGTCTGTTCACGCATCATGTAAAAACTACTGGACGGATTTTAATGAAATTTGGTGTGATGATAACTTATTACCTGGGTCAACATCTAAGATACTTTTTATCCCGGGAAAATGTGTCATTCCCACGGGAAAATCGAAAAACTATTTTGAGCATCTACACACATCACGCCAATTTACATATTTCATAAAAAATTTCATAACTAACTATAGTAACAAAAATTGTAAATAAATTTTGTAGTTTGGAAATTTTTCTGAATTTTAAATCAAAAAAATGTTGCTAATTGTGTACCGAAAAATACAATAAATACACAATTATCAATTTGGAGACAATTTAATGCATTTTGTGTTGCAAGAAACTACTTAACGTTTCGCGTGAACAACGTCACGGGTACGGTTAGTTGATAATAAAATTTTACTTTTTTGAGAAAAAACTACAAAATTTTGAAAGAAAAAAAGTGGTATTCGCTTTATTTTCAAAATACGTACGTATACAAATTATATCATTCAATAATAATAGTCGCATTTACTCAAAAATTGACATTATATTATATTTTCCTTAAATCTCGCTCGTCTCACTCTGTTACCTGCTTCAATATAAAAACCTACAAACTGCCTTTACGCTTTGTCTAGTAGTATAATATAATAGTGTTTATTGGTCTGTAATAATCATAAATAAATGTACAGCTGAACTCTTTTTTGTGCGGTGGATAGGGGGCGCATAAAAAAAATCGCACAAAAAAATATATATTCAAAAACATCATAAATAGCTATTGGCGACCAAAAGATTCTCACTCGCGCCTCTGGTGGTTAAATTAGAACTAGCATCAAGTAAAAATATACGTATGCGATTAATGGGTGATATAATCTAGTAATCCGCGCATAATTTGTATAGTACATTTTTCTATCGACAATTAAACGTATACAAAAATTTTTACTTGATACAGCTTCTAATCTAAAAAACCAGGAGCGCTCGCGTAATCTTTGCGTCGCCAATGAAAAGTATAGTTCGATCCAGATTGTACAAAAAACTTTTTTTGTGCGGTTGGTCGGGACTGCATAAAAAAAGTTTCATCGAAAAAACATCACTCAAAACGCTCAAGTTGCTTCTATAAACAAGATAAAGCATTAATTTACACGTAGAAACATTTTATTTTGTTTTTATAACACTATGAAAATTTTGAAAAATACATGTGTAAAAAAAATAAATGATGCAATAATTTCTGTTCTTATGCAATGTATTGATTAAATTCTTACAAGTCGTTAAAAAGTATTTTTATCAAAGAAAGTTACTATAGTAATTGTTTAAGTTTCTTACTGTCTCGTGATTTTGATTCACATTATGCATTTTAATGGCCATTTTTTACAAACCGCATAAAAAAAATCCCACAAAAAAGGACCGCATAAAAAAGAGTTCAGCTGTATATGTTCTTACTTTTCTGAAACACACTGTACATGTATAATACAGGATGATGTAACTCATTTGTAAAATAAATCGTACTTTTTTAATTACAATATGCGATAACAGTCAATTTACCTGTGATACAATAAATTAATTTAATAAAAATGGATTTTGCGATCGGCGGTATGGCCGCAATGGGCGCGTGTATTTTCACAAATCCATTAGAAGTGGCGAAAATTCGTATGCAATTACAGGGTGAATTACAGGCGCGTGGTAAACATGCAGTGTATTATCGAAATGTACCCCATGCTCTATACACAATCGCCAAACATGATGGTATTGTTGCATTGCAAAAAGGTTTAGTGCCCGCATTATGGGTGCAATTGTTTTTAAACGGGTTTCGGTGAGTCTACTTTTACAAAAATGGAATTGTTTATGGTTTTTTTAATTAGTTTTGGCACGTTTCAGTTTTGTGATTCGCGGGGATTGATGTCGGACGCGAACGGGAAACCGATCGTGTATCGCACAGTGATTGTTTCGTGTTTGGGTGCTGTTTTGGGTGCCACAAGTGCAAATCCATTGTTTTTGATTAAGACACATTTACAGGCTCAATCGACCACGACTATCGCTGTGGGTTATCAACATCAGCATCGGGGAATGTTTAGCGCCCTAAAAAAAATCTATACTGAATATGGAGTGAAAGGTTTATGGCGCGGAGTGGAAGCGACAATACCGCGAGCGGCAGTTGGTGGTACTACACAATTAACCACTTTCGCAATCACTAAAGATTGGCTTCAAACGCACAAAATAGCCAGTGAACAGAAATTATTACAAACGTTTTACGCGTCTATGATTAGTGGGGTGGCGCTGAGTCTGGTTATGACCCCTTTCGATGTTGTCTCAACAAGATTATACAACCAAGGTAAGTAATCAATTAGAATCATTGGGCCAATTCGTATCGGTGTAAGCCAAAGTGGCTTGCTCTTATTTTTAATCACATTACACTTGTTTTGAAGCGTACTTGACTTGCTTTTGAGATATTTGTCTATTCCTGTCTCACTTTCCATGTTCTAGAGAGAAGGGTCAAGTATTAACGTGATAACGTTCGGTATACATCGTATACAGTATACGATGTATACCGAACGTTAATACGGTTAATACTTTCCATGTTCTAGAGAGACGGGTTAAGTATTAACGTGATAACGTTCGGTATACATCGTATACAATATACGATGTATACCGAACGTTAATACTTGACTCTTCTCTCTAGAACATGGAAAGTGAGACAGGAATATACAAAAATGTCAAAAACAAGCCAAGTGCGCTTCAAAACAAGTGTAATGTGCTTAAAATTAAAGCAAGCGACTTTAGCTTGCACCGATACGAATTGGTCCATCGATTCTGCGCATACTTATTACTAAACATTTTACGATTTAGGTGTCGATGCCAAAGGAAGAGGTTTGATTTACAGTGGATATTTTGATTGTATCATAAAAATATGGCGGAAAGAACATATATATGGCTTCTACAAGGGAATCGGGCCAAGTTATTTACGATTGGGGCCACATACAGTATTATGTCTAGTGTTTTGGGACAAATTAAAACAAGTACAAACGTTGTATTTTAACGAAAAAGAAGAAGATTTACCGTTAAGTCTTTAACTGGCGAGGTTTTACGACAAGAATCCTAAATTATACAGGGAAGAGGAATACAAATATTCCTCATTTTATTTTATAAAGACGATGAAAGAGTTAAATTCCTAGCTGGGAAATTTTGAGTACTAGATGTACTAGTACACTTAGAATCCAGACCCGAAAAACTCCAACCGAATTTTCAGATGTGTTTTTTTAAGGGGAGATTCGCCAAAAAAAACATCAAAAATCGATCTTTTTATGTCACCGAAGGATGAAATATTAATCTCGTTGTGTGATTATAGTGGGGGAAAAATTAATAATAATAATAATAATAATATATAATATAATAATTATAGTTGTACATGCATATTTTGAATAAACGCAAGAGGGCTGTATTCTCACTGTACTTAAAAAACGAGCCAAAAAATCATAACATTTTCACTGAGGTGACATTACTTAATGCGTGTCAAAAACACGCACATGACGATTTTTTTATTATTTTTTTTATACAAATAAATATTTTTTAAAAGATTACAAAAATTTTTTTTTTAAATTCAAAGATGAGCTGAATATAAATGGCTTTGAAGTTGACACTGCGAGATTTTGCCACCTTGATGGTTCCTCGCGTTCTGAAGTCCTCAGTGATTCAAAATAAAAAATTAGAATTTTCTGAAAATATACATAATATACAGTTATGGTACGAACGAGAATCTAAGAAAAAAAATAAAAAAACCAGCGAGAAATCGTATTTTGAAAATAAATTTTCAAAAATCACCGCTTTTTCTCGACTATAAATAGCCGCCATTTTGAAAATATATTACGGAACCATAACATCCTAGTTCCTGCCAAAATGACGGTATCGAGGAATAATATGTACTTTGATTTATGCGTCGATATCGCAAATACTTTTTGAGATACATGAGGAACCATGTCGAAAAATGTACTTTCGACAAAAAAGCATTTAAAGTTTTTTATTTAAATTGAATTAAAAAGTGCGTGGACTAAAATGCTCATAACTTTTTGATTTTTGATTTTTTTTTTTTAAATAAAAAATTTTAGGAGAATATTTCGAACACCTTAAGGAACATAATTATGAAGAAAAAAAAATTTTTTTTAGCGAATCTCCCCTTAAGTGAAAACTTTTATGGGCACAGCACCTTTTTCCCGCGCAGTAAGTAAATCTCGGGTACAGTATAGGTGAAGAAACAGTCAGCTGTGATCATCATAGGAGTTTTTTTTTTTTAGGAAATATTTTTAAAAATATATAAAATATTTTTTTTTTATAAAATTTTATTTAAATAAATAATTTAATTTTTTTTATTTACAAAATTATACAAATAACAAAACCGTAATATCCAACTTTTCTTTCCATCTGATCAATCTATCCACAACAAGTTGAATAAACCTCCATACATAGATTTTCCATTTCTTTGTATTCTGTAACCACCATGGAACAATGTTCTCAATATACCGGTCCACTATCTCCATCATCATTCTCTTCGTACGTTTCACCGTTATCGAAATAGTCATGCGCATAATCCGTCCCTTCGTCCATTTCTTCATCCAAATCATCCAATTGCTCGTTCAACTGTTCCTCATCCTCTTTTTCGTTACTCGTCTTCTTTTCTAAACGCTCCAAACGATCCAGTTCAGCATCGGCATTCGTAATATTCGGTTTTACCACGACAATCTTCGTTTTCGCCTTCGGTTGCAACTCGGCGGGCATATGCGACCACAGATAATTCATTTCGTTGACTTTTGTTGGCGTCTCGAAGAGTTCACTGGTCACATCGTTGAAATGATCGAGAATTACACGATCCATCAGAAGTAGATATTCCATGTCCACATCACATTCGGTTTTAATCGGTTTTTTATCGATCGGTGGATACAGCGGGGGTGGTTGCAGTAGGGGTCCGATTGATTGGTGTTCACCAAGTCCTGGAAATGAATGACCGAGGTTTGGACGATTGCCATAGCCGCGACCACGACCTGCCATATTTATTGTTTAACCGTTTCAATTTGCCCTTTTATTTCCTTGATTTCTTCTTCTTCCTCTTCTTTTATAAAATTCTCCTAGAAATTTTGATAAAAATTAAATTTTGCAATGAATATGGTGAAAATTTTTTTTTAATTTTATCAAATTTTCACTTAAATATAGAGAGATATGTATATTATTTATCACTAACTAGTTTCGGTTGATTAAACTATCTTCAGGTGAAATCTGAATTGAACAGAATTCAGTTTGGATGAAAGAATATATATCTATACATATAATAAAATTGTAACGAGACCATTTCTGTACATGGAATATTTTTTGAAAATTGTACTGGTACTGTAAATAATTATCGGTGTAGATACCAAAACAACGATTTTTCGAATTTTTGTCTGTCTGTCTGTCTGTCTGTTCACGCATCACGCAAAAACTATTGGACGGATTTGGTATGATGATAATTTATTACCTGGATCAACATCTAAAATACTTTTTATTCCAGGAAAATTTCTCATTCCCACGGGAAAATGGAAAAACCATTTTGAGCATATGCACACATTAGGCAAAAACTATTGGACGGATTTTAATAAAATTTGGTGTGGTGATAACTTATTACCTAGGGCAACATTTAAGATACCTTTTACTCCGGGAAAATAGAAAAACCATTTTGCGCATGTGCACGTATTACGCAAAAACTATTGGACGGATTTTGATGAAATTTGGTGTGGTGATAATTTATTACTTGAGTCAACATTTAAGATACTTTTTACTCCGGGAAAATTCCTCATTCTCACGGGAAAATAGAAAAACCATTTTAAGCATGTGCATGCATTACACAAAAATTATTATTCTTTGCAAGTTCCGTATAATTATTACACTTACAACTTCTCATTGAGTTTATAACAATGCTTTGCGCGAACAACGTCGCGGGTACGGCTAGTATAAATTAAAGACCATAAATGGACTGGTTAAGAAATGGGAAAAACCCAGAATAGTTGGGTTATTGTCTTTAATTTATATATATTCTTTTATCCCAACTGAATTCTGTTCAGTTCAGATTTCACCTGATGATGGTTTAATCAACCGAAACTAGTTAGTGATAATATATCTCTATATTTAAGTGAAAATTTGATAAAATTAAAAAAAAAATTTCACCATATTCACCATGGATTTTCACAAAGTAAAATTATCTATAATTAATTATATGAAATTTTGGAATTTTCCAGGGCGATAATAATTCAAAATAATTACCACATCATATATCACTTTGACAATAAGCGAACAACTTGGACACGTTGCGATTTCTTCACCGGCTTGTAATTCTTCCTAAAATAATATACAATAAAAAAAAATATTTTCAAAATTTCCAACCCAGTTTCGTGTAATACCTTAGTAATTTGAAAACGATCTCCACAAGGGCAAGGATAGTAATAAGTTTCAGTCTCTTCGTCGTATTCAAAATCTTCAATTTCAACTTCGTCGTGATAAATAGACATAATTATTGGGAATCATTTAATGTTTTTAAAATACCTGTTAGGAAAAAAATTTTTATACATAACCTCAGATCAAAAAGAAACATGTGATTCAAAGTCATTCAAAGTCATAGAGCATTCAAAGTTTTCAGTACCTGATAGACCTGATGACCTGATACGTACAAAATCTTTCACATAGAACACTAGAAGCCAACTAACATCAAAAAAGTGTAATTCGCTTGGAGTCATTTGTAGGCCTGTCACAGCTAAGTCATGTAGTCAGTCGCTGTTCGTCACCGAACACACAGTCCATTATATTACATTGTTAGACATTGTTAGTTGAGCAGCACACATTTCTCTCTCTGGTAATACGTGTGGTGTAGTAGTATGTGTAAATACGCACACAGACGCAACCATTAAACCAATACCACTGCAAACAGTGTGTATCTACACCAATAGAGTGGGGAGATTTACGTCACAAACTCATTACAAGTGGAACAGAGACATAGACAATCTAGTTTGACCCCTTGATCTTTCAAGTGTATTGTCACACCAGAGCCGTATTACAAGGCATTTATGTATTTTAAAGTGCGGCGTTCGCCAGAAAATTTTGTTAGTCTAACGTTAACTAATAGAGCTTGCATCATTACAAACGGGCTCTGATTCAAAAATTAATACACTTTTAAATATTTTTTCACGGTATAAATGGTATAAATACTTAACTCCTGAAGTACAACCACATTCAAAGACTATGGAATAAAAACAATCAGTCACCATGTTGGAAATTGTTATCTTAACGTTTTAACCCTTTCGCTACTAGTGGTACTTACAAGTCCAGTTTTTTTCTGCACGAAAAATACCAGAAATATGTACTGCTTAAATTTTCCTTGAAGTCGTACATTATTGGGATTTAAATACATCATTTTATCTATATCATAAGTTAAATACGAGAAAAAACTTAATTTATGGGAAAAAAAAATTTTGGACTCCAAAGTACCACTAGAGTAAATAAACACGATAGTTTTTCCGAATTCAGTTTATTTATATTAATGTTTAACATTTAATTTTTCATTAATCTAAATTCTAAAAATTAAATAATAGAACAAACATTTTACCTAGCAAAAAATACCACTTCATTTTCTTAATTGTGATAATTTTTTTGAGCTTAATTACTCATTTTCAAATAAAATTGTTCTGTTATTTACAAATATGGAATACCATAAAGTAATGCTCAAATCAGTGAATATTATATAAATTAATTCAGTAGAACTCAAAGGAAAAAAAAAAATTATTTTACATGATAATGTAGAAAACGGTTTTTTCTTTATTATAACAGAAGTATACTTCATATGCTACACATTTAGAAAATGATATTGAGTAGAGACCTAATGCATGGCAAATTTCGCATCTTTGTGATTGTTGTCTATCTCTAAAATACAATTTCGGTTTCACATTGTTAAAAGCAATAAAAATTGGTGTATAAAACACTTAGTGGTACTTACCAGTCCACTTCGTATTTTTGTTAAAATTTTAAAAATTAAGTTGTCAATTTTGTTACTCTTGATATACTTAAAAATAACAAACCATATTTTAACAGAATAACACAAAAAACGGCAACAATATCACCAAATTATCAAATAATAACAATTAAAAAAACGTTAGTACAATAACTTTTTTACACTTGTGCCCCTAACAAGTTTGAATTTTATTTATGTGTAGCTAGTACATACAATACTATTAAAAATTTCAGAAATAATATGTTAAATGATTCTACTTTTAAGTGTTTAAAAGTTTTTTGTATAAAATCTAATAGATATATTTTAAATATGTTAATAAAGTTACTGGTACTTGTAAGTACCACTAGTAGTCTACCGACAAAATACATTCGGTAGTTAAGGGGTTAAATGATTAATACGAGGTAACTCGTCCGTCAATATGGCGACTCAATATGCTCTGATATGTATATATTCACTGTTACAGGTGCCGCCATCTGTGACAGATTTTTCGAAATACGGTATAATTCTAAATAATGTTCAATTTTATCAACATAGTTTAGTATAATTTATATTTTGTAATTTTCTAGGGTTCACTTTTTCGATGTTGGGATCTTTGATTTTTTTGATTGTAACCTTATCTATCGTACTTATGGTATTTACTTTGTATTGGCGCGCTAAACTGTGTATGTGTGCATAATCGAAGATAGTAGTGGCCGTCACGTGACCGTGCTCGCATACATATGTGTAATACTACAACGCTATGTGTGGGGATGTAACAATGCCAACACAACCAACATAACAGTCAAATCCATTGTTTTCTGACTGACCTACACTCAGTGAGTGCCACTGAGAGAGTGACTACTTAGTAGCCTTAGGTACACAAAAATGCACACTGCAGATTTCATGATAGGGATAGTTGCTGTGTCTCCATTACTCCGTGTTTGTAACCGTGCGAGTTCCGTTTACAAACGTTAGGATAACAAATTTTTCTGGCGAACGCCAGCACTGTTTTAATTAAACATGATTAAACGTAACATAAAATTAATGCCTTCGAAACTAAGAAAATCGATGATGTAATTCTAAATATTCGTCTGGGTTTTATTAAATATTTTTTCTTTTATGACATTTTTTCAAATACTAGATGAAATTTTGGTAAATACGGCCCTGAAACAGACAATTTGACATAAGTTTTGACAGTTCCTTTAATCTTTCTTTAAACAAAAATTTTGAAATTTTACAATATTATAAATGATATGAATAATCAAAAACACTCAAATATCAGAAAATATCGATGTTCCGGGGCACCGGAGTAAATCGTTAAAACAGGTCCGGCCAAGTTCGGCAGGTAATACAGGAATTATTTTGAATATTGCGATCAACTGTCGAAATATATTGACGTTTATAAACAAAGCGCTATTATAAAATGTAGGGTTAAAAATTGCAAATATGATGACAAATAATAAAATATTTGGATTTAATAAATAAAAAAAAGTAATGGAAGTTCCAATTCAGATTGCTGTTCGTGTAAGACCGGAATACAATGCACGCGACATCATCTGTTTACAAACAAATCCGTACACAAATCAAATCAACTGCGGAAATCAACAAACATTTCCAGTCACGTACGCCCTTCCAAACGACTGCAGCCAAAATCAACTGTTCAACACAGTCGCATATCCACTTCTACATTCGCTGCTGGACGGATGCGATATATCGGTGGTCACGGTGGGTCAAAAAGGCACCGGTAAAACGTACACACTATTTGGGCCAGGTCTCCACTGCGCACTGAGCGAAAGCGAATACGGAATTGTTCCGCGTGCAGTTCGCGAAATTTTCAATCGCTTGGCGCTGCATCCGGAACGTAATTTTAGTATAACCGTGGCATGGACACAAATATGTGGCGAAAATATCCAAGATCTGTTGGGCACCGGAAGTGTGCAGTGTTGTTCGGTGAGCGATGCGTTCCAATGGTTACAGTTGGGCATGAGTAACCGCGCGCCACATCACGCGCACACGCTCTTCACAATCACGCTCGAACAACAGTGGATCGGACCGGACGGTCTATTGCAACACCGAATTTCCACGGCTAGTTTTGCCGATCTGACAAGTTCCGACAAGGTGTACATTATTGGGCCACTCGGCGAGCCGCAAGCCATTCCCACAGACAGCGGCCTGTTGGCGCTGGATCGGTGCGTGTCGTCACTGACCGACCTCTGTCACGGATATCAGACATTCGTGCCGTACAACCAATCCACACTGACGACACTTTTGAAGGACTCGTTTGGCGGTCGCGCCAAGACTCTAGTCATTGCGTGCGTTTCGCCGCTCCTACAAGACTACAATGAGACCCTCTACACGCTTCAATTCATATCGCGAGTCCAAAACATACGCAATTACGTCACAACCAATTCATTCTCAAACATAACCACCACGGACGACTACACGGCCGAAAATTACACGAACGAACAAGACTCAGTGGAGCGCAGCACAAACGCCGACATGTTTGGACTCCAATTCGCCGCGTCCCAATGGTTAAAACTCGTCTCGAACGCGGAAAATCTCTTCAACAAATTAATCGCCAACAATGTCCTCTCCGATAAAGATCGCGACCAAATCGCCGAGTGGCTATTTCTGAAACAGGAGTGCGAGGAATGCTTGAGTAGCGAGGAAACTATCAGTATCGGTGTAACAGAACCACGCCGCTCGTTGGGACGTATCGAGGAAGAGACTGAAACGGATCAAGAAACCACAACCACCAGTGGACCGGACACCGAATCCGAAACCGAAACTGATGTGGATTTCCAACAACAGTCGGATCTGATCGAAAAAATCGATGCACTAATCGAAAAATTCAAAATTCAAACCGATCAATTAATATTCGAAAATCATGACGCCTACTTCAAAAGCGACAATTTAAAATTTCAAGCCAACAACACGAAAACGCCCGAATCGGAAAAATCCGAAGAACCAGAAGTCGCGTGTAGTCCCAGTTTACACCAACAGGGTGCCCGTGGTCGTAGAAAAAGTATCCACCCCGGTAGCGAACTAATCTCCGAGACTGAACTTGGTAAATCGCCGTTACATTTCAATATTGAACCGAAAGACGAGACTGAAGCGCGTAGTAGCCCAGAATTAGACGAGAAATTGGCGAAAGACACCGATGAACTATTAAAAACCAATGATCCCGTGAAGAAGATTAAAGCGTTATCGCTCAGCACCGAGGCCAAGCAAAATCGTATCCGTCAAGTGGTGGCCGATTTGGAGGGCGTGCAAAAACAAATCGAAGAACTCGAGTACACGATCCAAATCAAAGAGCAACTCATACAAGATATGATCAAGAACAGCGAGACCCGTACATTCGCCAAACAGAAATTCCAAAAGAAACGATCCAAATTGGAAGAAGAATATTATAAGGCACGCACTGAATTGGCCCAAGCCGAGAGTCTATTGTTACAGAGTAACCCCAACGAGAAGAGCGAATATCGCACCAAAGTCGAAAAGTATCGTAATCTAGCGTTATTTTACGAGAAACGTTTAAAAGACATCGAAAGTGTTAAACAGATACCGGAAGAAAGCGCGCGAAAAGTTTTAGAATTAGAAAATAGTTTACACACGTCGAAAAAACAGATGGAACGTTTACAGAAACAACTTCGTAAAGAGGAGAAACGAAAAGCGTGTTTAGAACAGGAATTGATCGAGGATAAACAAAAATTGGCTGAATTGGAGCAACAAACGTCAAAAGCGAAAGCTGACGAGGAGAGGCGTAATCTTCGTGAAGTAAGCGCCCGTATTTCACATTTAGATCAAGTGCTGAAAGAGAAATCGATCGATTTGGAGCGGGCAGCTGATGTGGACGAGAAAGAATCGTTGCGACATGAAATACGAAATCTGCGTCGCACCAGAGATTGTTTGGTTGAGCAGCGGTGTCAGTTAGATCGTAAATTACAAAAGGAAAAAATGTTAACAGGTTAGTGTAACATCTTATATCGGTCAAACAGGGCGATTTTTTTTAGACAGATTCATTGAGAAAATTTGAATTATTTTTCCGCAATGATTATAAACCAATTTGAATTTGAGCGATATCTCTTATATTCGGAAGAAAATTCTCTTTGCATTCTGGTAGAAACTATTAATTTATCACTTGGATAATTGGTGTCCCCACTAATTAATATTTACCATAAAGTTGATATTTCTGAAGTTATGAATTTTTTAAAGTTGAAAACAACGTTTTTGACATAGGTATTTCAAATAAATATTTTTCACATTTTTTTATTTCGTATCAATGAAGTACATCAATAAAAATAATCACTTTTGACTTATTAACACTTTGATACATATGTATTGACTTACAACTTTACTTACAACAAATACACTCTCGGTGTGTTGGTTTTTGTAAGCATTTATAGAAGAATAACACAAAAATAACACTCAAAAATATAATTTATTTTTATATTATCATTTTTTTTTTTATTTTTACATATTCTTTTAAGATTGTATTGAAATGCGTATATTTCAGTACAATCACAAAAATATGAAAAATACACTAAAGATTTTTTTTATAGCTAATTCATATATTTCGCATAACTGATTTGTACTTCTTTTGTCGTTGATTTTTAAGGGGAGGTTTACTCGAGAGTCCTTAAAAATTATGTATTTTTCTAGAATTTTTTTCTCAAGATCGGAAGTAAATATCAATTTCAAATTTTGTACACATATTTATTAAGTATTAAACTATACAAAAAAATTTTTTCAAAGAAAAATATAAAAAAATTGTCCATTTTATAGATACTGCAGTGTGACGATCCGAAAATCCAATGCCTTGTTGATGGACATCCTAGCGCCGGTAATGAACCACCGAAATTCAAAAACAAAAAAGATTTATAAAATATAAGAGTACCGGCACCTCTACCTATAATATCAATAAATTGCTGAAAGAAAAAAAAATGGCGGATGTTTGAACTTTTGATTACGATTTTTATCATATTTTTCGCTCTTTAAAGTAAACTTAAAAATAAAAAAAATATTGAAAGTGTATCGAACTTAGGTAGAGGTGCCGAAGAATTGAATTATCTTTAAAATAAAAAATTTAAAAAAAGGATCCATCGAATAGTTTTTGAGTTATCGTGTCCGTCAGTTCCAAAAATGTAGTTCCGCGATATAACATATATATAAAGAAACATATTTTCAAAATTTTATATTTAATACTCATTATTGCGTGAACTACGTTTTTTGAATTTTTTTTATAGAAAGCTGGATTCGTTTAATGTGCAAGAATCTTGTTTTTAAATTATTTTCAGTAAAATCACTTTGGGAATATATTCTACACATAATTTGCTATCAATTTCGGCAAAAAAAAAAATCGATTTTTTTTATCAAATCTCAAGTAAACCTTCCCTTAAGTTACTTTCAGCAAAATCACTTTGAGAACATATTCTACACATAATTAGCTACCAATTTCTGCAAAAAAAAAAAATCGATTTTTTTTAACGACTCTCAAGTAAACCTCCCCTTAAATTGATTTGAGCTTGACCGTGATAATTGTTCTATATAAAAAATTGCTTTTCTGTCAACAGATGTTGAGGAGCGCAAATTATTGGAATGTGAAGAAGCCATTGAAGCGATAGACGCTGCAATCGAGTATAAAAATGAATTGATATGCGGCCGAAAAGAAATGGACATAACAAGAATCGAACGTGAAAAAGGTGAGGAAATGTTAATGCAGCGACTGATGAAACTGTCCGAGAATGAAATGCGAACACTTCTCTACAAATATTTTCAAAAAGTAATCGATTTACGCGACAGCAGTAAAAAATTGGAAATGCAAGTAATCCAACTGGAACGTGAGTGTGAAACAAGCGCTTGGCGAATCCAAGCGCTAAGTCACGCACTTCAACAAGTCCGTCTCGAGGGCGAACGACGAATTGTGCTCTTACAGCGTCAACACGAGGACAAACTGAATCTAATGTTGCGCCATTTCGCCGAAGAAACGAGCACCGGCTCCAGCACCGAACGTAAAAATGACAAAATCATCGTCAGGGCCAACGACCGTAACAAACAACACACTGATAATCTACCGGATTTCTCCTCCACGTACAATTTAAACACAAATTCAAATAATGGCGCGAATCATGAACAGATACTCACACGCTACAAACATCAGTCCGGCAATCGTGAAGAACGTGAACGTGTCATCGCCAAGTATCGTGAAGAAGGTCGCGAGAAGAATCGTTTTATCGCCCGTTTTCAAGAATTGACACGCTATCATACGGAGAAACGGCGCGTTCAACCCGAGACCACAATACCGTCGCAAAATTTGAAACAGTTGCAACCGTCAATGGTACAGCCGCCGACAAAAGTAACGCGACAGAAGAATAAATTGATCATACAACAGAGTAAACCGAAAAAGTATTCGAAAACTTGAAACGTGGATTGAAAGGTGCGTATTAATGTGTGTAATTTCACGCAACCGACCAGTTTTGTAGTAATCTAGTGCTGACATCTGTTGATGATGTTTTATATAAATAGAAAAGTTGTTTCTCTCGCTTTCATACCTCAGCAACTGCCCCAGAGATAATTGGAAGGACGGAGAACTATTAATCGACTAAAAAGTTTGCATAGTGATAGTTAAGAAGACATAGAAGGGCATAGGCTACTTTTACGATGAGGAAACATCACATTTTTTACGAAACAATGAAATTATGACAGTTAATACTTAGAAAAACGAACTATTGACTTGAAATTTGTATATTTGAACGGGCCAAAAAGAACATAGGCTACTTTTTATTTTTACAGGAAAATATATTTAAAATTTAACACGTTGATGGTCATTGATGCTGTACGACGTCAAGTGTAATTTGACTAACTGCGACACAACGCTGTATCGCGTCAACATTTCCATATAAAGTGTATTAGTTGTCAAAACTGTGTACCATTTGGGCGTTTTGTCATTATTAGTTATGACCATCAATATGTTAACTTGATGTCAAAGTAAATGAAGAAAGGTATGCCGAAGCGCAGATTCTGATGACGTAGATGGTGAATTACATATATACAGTGTGAGTTTTTTGAGAGTTGCCATTTTTATTGCAGCCAAACCGTTGATTTAATCGAAAAATTGTTCAAATAAGAGTTGTAGATATCGACGGGGGTAACCGATTGCTATAGTCAGGAGCTTTATAGCTCTTATCAACGGTTAGGCAGTAATAAAAACGGTAACTCAAAAAACTCACGTTGTATAAATATAATAATAAGTAATTGTAATGTTATCTTTTTCTAAAAATTCAAATATGTGACGTATTATGACGTAGATGACGAACTGCGCAAAAAAAGCTTATTTTGGACTCAAATGTAGCGTACCTTTCTCAATCTACTTTGCTTGATGTCATAATAATTTCAAATACTCCTTTTCCTCGATTTAACTTGTTGCTTTAAAATTTCACCAACAGATGTCAGCATTAAATTACTGCGAAATAGAGTCCCTATAATAAATAGAGTCGTGACATGTTATCGATTTTCTGTCCAAAACAGAGCGGGAAGCTTCAAAATGAATTATCACATGTTTGAGTAAATATTTTTGAGTACATAATTATTAGGTACCGGGTTTCTTCGGACAGATCAGGACCGTACTTATTTCAATAAAATTTTGCAACTAAATTACATTTGTCACCATTTAGAATACTTAACAGCATTTTTTATTTGACGAAAGTTAGAAAATTCAAAAAATCGGAAAAAATTTTTGTAAAATATATTGAAAAGTTGTTGAATATTTAGACGGTCCATTATAATAGCTAAGACGTACGTATTTACGTATTTATTTATTTTTATTATTGGAAAACAAATTTTTAACAAGCAACTATACTTCTATCTCTCAAAATTGAAAACAATAAAAAAAGATGCATTTATTTAATTTAAATGACATGTCACATAAATCACATACATAATATAAACAAAAATACTTTTGATAGTCAATTAAAATTACAGTGGCACTTTTCAATTGTGCAGGTAATAAATAAAAGAAAAAAAGGATGCTTACATAAAATACGTATAAATAATATTTTGATACACATATGTATGTGTGTGTATGTAACTTGTGTACGTTGTCTTTATGAAAATATTTTAAACTTTTGGTCACATTGAGTGCAATATGTATACCTGCATATGCTAAAGACGAAACTGTCTGATCCGAAAGAAATCCGATACCTGATAATTATTAATAAGTTATAAATTAATGAACAATTAAAAAGTTTTAATTTAATTATTCTTTCTAGGTTAAACTAAATGATTTTTGTTAATATTTAATTTATTTTCAATGTATTTTACGCAAACTTTGGACAGAAAATGCCGGAACCAATCAGCGTTCAGTACACATGTTACGACTCTATTTATTATAGGGACTCTAACTGTGGAACTGCACTCTGTGGGGTGTAAAAAGCACCCATTGATTTAAAATATAGTAAGTACAAATATTTTGGAAATAACTAGTCTTTCAAAATATTGTATAAAACTGAAAATTCTATAAATACTCAAAAAAAATTTTTTTACAAGACTGGTACAGTACAGAGGAAGTTCATGACACAATTTAACGCTTACAATTTTAAAATTTTTATATATTCTCAAATATAATTGATTGAATTTTAACTGTATTGTACCGGTTCTAATCTATTCTATATAACTTTGTTATCTTATTTTGTACCAACTTGATTGCCATAAATTTAATCAATGTGGACTTAGGTTATATATAAAATTGTGTATCCGTTAAAATTGTAATATATTCAATGAATAAAATACAATTATTAGTGATTGGTGTAAATATATTTATTGCCTATTATTTATTTAAAGAAAAATTGACTCAGTACTGGTCTCAAAACGATAAGTAAGTATTTTTTCGAAATTTTGACTCGAATATAACCTGAAAACTCGAATTAAAAAATTATATGAAATCAAAAATAATACTTTTATATTTTATGGAAATAAAAAAAAATTACAAAAATGGGAGGGATTATTGATTATTTTTTAGATTTATTATTTTATTAATTAAATTGGTAACAGTAGTAGCTGTAACCGCTGTAACTGTCAAAATATCAACGTCTTAAAATGTCAGTCGCGTGGGTGTTTACGCCGTTTACACGTGCATCTTATTTTTGTTTTAATTGTAAACAAACCATAATTTTGAAAATTTTTATTTTAATCATATTTTTGAAAATGTACATACGTCTCATGTATGTTAAGCAGTTTAACACCAGAGTACAGAGATACAGCAACTATCTCTATCGTGTATCGTGTAGTGTGCACTTCTGTGCACATTAGGCTACTTAGTAGTCACTGTCTCAGTGGCAGTCGCTGAGTGTAGGCCAGTCACAAGACAATGGATTTGATTGTTATTAGCATTGTAGAACCCCCACATGTAGCGTTGTGGTATCACACATATGTATGCGAAGCAGGGTCACGTGACGGCCACCATCATCTTCGATTACTCACACAAACACAGTTTCCTGATCAAATACAAAGTAAACACCATGCACGTATATAACATATTTTCTATTTCTTACTGATTACACTGGTTTCAGTAGTATAGAGATAGATATGTTGTCTCTAGTTCTCTGTGGTTTTAACCCTTTGCAGTCCCGCATGTTATGGTGGGAACGCTGTGAAGAAAATACCTATATAACTTGAAATTTTTTTTAAATACAATGCGAATATTATTAATTTTGATAATGTACACCGCGTCCCTTTTTGTGTGTCCTTATTGACTAATGCGGCAGCCTTGGGCTTTAACGATAAAAGTTACTTTATTCTGGCTAATTTCTCAAGAAAGAGATTTTTATGATCGATTAAATTATGATTAGATATTCACTTTAAAAAAAATTATTATGATCTTAATTTGGTCAGTTGGTTAGAAGTACATATGGACAGAAACACAGTACTGATCACAATTTTCTCTCAAGATCACTAAAATCCGAATCCATCGTTTTTAGCGTGATGTCTGTGTGTGCGTTCGTTCGTTCGTGAATTTTTTTTCGTCTTGCATATCTCGAGAACAAATGATGATATCAACTTCGGGCTAATTTCATTAGATGCGTAATTAAAAAATTAAGACCAGATCAAGTTTTCAGCAAATTCGGAATAACGGTTTGTTTTTTATAATAAAAAACGAAATTAAAAACTTTTTAATTTGGAATATTTATCGTCTCGCATATTTTGATCTCGAATAGATGATCATATTATTTGTTTAATGAGGGGTGGAGTCCCCCACGAGATACCCACCAGTGGGGCGCAAGGGGCAAAGCTCCTGTCGGGACTTCGGGGGGAGGAGCCCCTTGAAATGAAAAATAATTATTTATGTAGAGTAGTCTTTAGTCTTTAAGGACATTCAATGGGAAGTTGACAGTGTGGGTAGACCTCTCCCCCCAAATTTTATCTATCGAAAAATTACGTATTTTCTATTGTATATGTATATTTCTAGCATAGAGGCCCTGCATAGATATAACTCGTGCGGAGTACAAAAGTTTAATCTGATTTCACCGCGATGCGATGTCATAAAGTTATTAGAATGTTTATTGTTGATTTTACTATACCTACTAAAAAAGAAATTCATAAAGTTAGCTTCAAAACTTATGCCAAATTTTTTAAAATGAATTTTATACATCGTGTAAATTTATTATATGTAATTGAAAACTATAAGTACACATAATTATGTGATTTTTTTTTCAATTTTTTCGTTCAGCAATCTATTATTATCTTGACTAAAATTGTTTTTTTTCGATGATTACGATGATTCTCGAACATTTTGTTTGCAAACACGAAAGATAAAAATAAAATTAAATATCATTAAAAAAACGTAAACAAGTTTACATTTTATCAAAAAAATAAGTCAATATAAAATTTGTTTACCTCTAAAACTCTCCAAAAAAAAATTAGTTTAATAAAAACATAATTGCCAATTTATTTTTGCCATGAAAATCGGGTACTATTATAGTGATCCACCTTACTGATTATCAGGAGCGCACCAACCGGGGAGTCCTAGGGGTCCGGGCCCCTAAAATTACATGAACCCCTCATAAAATTACCTAAATTTTCCTTCAAATTATTTTATTTACATTAAAAAGTAAAATTTTGAGTGGTCTACTGATATTTTTTATTTAAAAATCGAATGTTTTGAAACGTTTTCCAGTATATGTTATCGGAGAATTGTGTTATTAAAAAATTGAGTTATCTAAATTTTTGTCGGATCTCCTGCAGATTTGTAGTTGTTGCGCCCCTGCTGATTACCTTCAAAGTTCAAACCATAGAGCACTAGAGATAACATACCTATCTCTATACTACCGGAACCAGTGTAAAGCGGGTTCTACACGATGCTACGAACGTTCCTTCCAACGTTCGATCGAACGTTTGAGGCAATTAAGTTCGATAGTTGGTGCGACGAATGTATCTGCTACACGGTGAATCGAATGTTTGATCCAATACGAATGATGATGTGTTGGTACTCAGTGGCGAGGCTGTTATCTGTCTGATGTTATCTCTAATGTTATACACTGATGTTGTCTCTCTTGTATATTGTGTTGGGACCATATATGTAGTATACATATATAGCCAAATGGATATGAAAAAAACGTCCCAACGTCACGGTGCAGATTTGGAAGTATTTTGTTCGTTTTGCGCAAACGCGACTTTTTTGGTGGTAATATGAACCAATCTGAACAGTAAACACGGTAAACACTAATTGATGCATCTGCGCAAAACAACTGAAGTGCCTCTACCCGATGTCTATCCATCTCACTTCATCGGAACCACTGCCAGTGTTGCCAACTGTAGCTGATTAAAAATCCCAAAGACCTGCTTAAAAAATCCCATTTTTTCTACAAAAATCCCATATCTTCCAAAATACAAAAATTTCTTCCAAAACACTTCAATTTCAGTTTTTTCTTTTTAAGTAGTACAAGACCCCAAAAGGTTACGCACACCCTTTGTAACGCCTTTGCATCTTAAAATGAATTTTCCAAAATAAAACATTGTAAATAATTGTTAATGGTTTATTGTAACAAAATAGTATATTTATTCTTTGTTAACTCTTTTAAACAAACCATATGGAAAAATATTTTTGTCTCAAAATGCCGGACTTTTTACTGCCAGTTATAAGTACAATAGATAAGGTTGCAAAAAAAGAAAAAGAAAAATATCAAAAATCCCAACATCAAAAAAGTGAATCCTAGGAATTTATAAAATATAAATTATACTAAACTATGTTGATAAAATTGAACATTATTTAGAGGTATACCGTATTTCGAAAAATCTGTCACAGATGGCGACACCTGTACCAGTGAATATATACATATGACAGCATTTTGAGCCGCCATATTGCAGGACGAGTTAACTCGTCTTAATCATTTAAAAGTTAAGGGTAAGTTAGACTAGGCCATATTATATAAAAAAAATCCCACAAATTAGACCATTTATCCCTCCATCCCACGAAACCTCAAAAAAACCCGTGAATCGGGATAAATCCCTCGAGTTGGCAACACTGACCACTGCCTCTTATAGGGATTGGCCATATAGTTATAATACATATATGGTTGGGACAAACATTTATTCAGTGGACGACGATGTCATCTGTCTGATGTTATCTCTAATGTTATACACTAATGTTGTCTCTCTTCACATGAACGAGTCGTGCAGCTGCTGAGTCGAACCAACCAACGCAACCAACATTGACCTTCAAACGTTCGAAGCATCCCTTTGACTCGGTGCAAAAATACCGACATCGAACGGGACACGACCAAATGCGAACGTTTGACGCTCGACATTGGGCACTCGTAGGTTCGAACAACGGCTACACGATGCTATGAACCATCCAACGTCGAATGTTGGAAGGTGTTCGTAGCATCGTGTAGCAGCGGCTTAACCAGTAAGAAATAGAAAATATGTTGTATACGTACACGGTGTTTACTTTGCATTTGTGCGGGAAACTGTGTTAGTGTGAGTAATCAAAGATGGTGGTGGCCGTCACGTCACCCTGCTTCGCATACATATGTGTGATACCACAACGCTACGTGTGGGGGTTCTACAATGCTAACAACAATCAAATCTATTGTTGTTTGACTGACCTACACTCAGCGACTGCTACTGAGACAGTAACTATTTAGTAGCCTAATGTGCACAGAAATGCACACTGCAAATTACACGATAGAGATTGTTGCTGTACCTCTGTACTCTGGGGTTCAAACTTATCTACAAGTATTTTGGTGAAGAAGTTGGGTCAAGCAAAGAATAGTTTTTAATGGATTATGAGAACTTAACTGAGTTTGAATAAACTACGAATTTTTAGATCCAGAGAAGTTGGTACACCGTAGACTATAGTAGCACTGAAAATTATAGTAATGAGCGTATAATGGTATACCTACCCAAAAAAATGGAATATTTTTATCATGCCCTTCCAAATTTTCATTGTTAGATAAAATATTTTAGTTTTTCAGGATGAATACTGACCAAGCACCAGGATTATCACTTATTAGGGTATAATTAGCATCTTAAATTGCTCATTTAAATAATATTAGGCCATATAGTTATGTAGACCCAAAAAATAAAACGAATAATTATAAAAACTAAAGTCTTCTGTCTAATTTCTAATTCTTCATGTTATAATTTCTAATTCTTCATATTCCGATACCCCCGATGCACCCCGCAGATGCTACAGATTTACAGGTACTATTCGGTTGATATAGAAATGGGAAATTTTTACTACAATTATAACATTATTGAATTAAAAGTTATACGTCAATCATTTTAGGAACCCAATATATTTTTATTTGCGTGTACCGATAAACGGTCTAGAAAAAAAATTTGCCTACAATCGCCCACTACACACGTTATTACGCCATAATTGTGTTATTGCAGGGGTTACAGGGGTTATAATTACGTACTAATATTATTTTGTTGTATGTATCTAGAAAGAGCCGCAAAAATTCATTTATAAATAAAGAAATTAATTTGTCGAAATTTATATAGGTAATGTATTGGAATTGTGAGATCGTATGAGATCAGACAATCAGGAAATAAATTATTACCGTCACATTTTTCAATTAAATAATCGTTGTGCAATTTAAATTTTAAGTTTGATAACCTCAAAATTTTTTTCTTCCGTATTTTCTCAATCGCTTTTGAACTCAATTTATCGACAACAATGTATCGTAAAATACACGTAATCTTATTAACAATTGTATTTTTCAGCAGTTTAGTGTACAACAATATAATGGCTTGGAGATCGCACGGACGAACGCACGCCGAATTAGTCCAGAACCTTCGAAGTAAGTACAATTTGTGATGTTGAAATAAAAATTTACCCGGCCCAAATTACCGGTAATTGTACACTTACACGGTCACCGGGGTTTTTGGCTATAAATAAAAAGCTAATGGTCCGATTTGGATGATTTTTTCTGTTTAAAACGGCGCGGATTAATGGAAAATAAAATACTAGAACTCGACACCGAGATACTGGAAATGGTGGGGAAGGCTGTGAAATAAATGGACGGCGGAGCACCACTGGAATCTCATTTACGGGCAAAGGGTAATTAAATAAGATTTCCAATGACTCTTTGCTCGAAGTTGCGGTTGAAAAGTCGATCTAACAGTGTAAAAGCTTTTTGGTCAAGGATTATTGGTCAAAATTTGTTGTTTTTTTTTAGCATTCTTTATATTTTTAGTAGTATAAAATTGAAAAGCGTTTTTTTTTAAATTGTTCATTTTTTTTTCATATAGATTACGAAAAATAATATAAGAAGTTGATATACCCACGTTAAAAAATTCTATGAACGATTATTCCTAAAAGCTTCACATTTTTGTTCATTTTAAGCCATAAAAGTATCAAAAATATTCATTTTTGTTTATTTTTGTGACTGTAATCATTAATCCCTCGTAATGACGAATATTTAAAAAAAAAAAAAATCATCCAAATCGGATCATTAGTTTTGCTTCGAGACTACTAAAGTTGCGGAAGCATTGTGATCACTTTTGAAAAATAAAAAATTTTTTCCCTCCAAAATAAAATTTTTTACGCACATTTTACGTTTTAGAGCTTCCTAAACAATTTTGGTTTGGTGTCCGTCTGTGTGTCGCCAGTTTGCACCAAGTGGCATAACTTCTGAACTATCCGATTGTTTTTAATGAAATTTTCAGAAATTGTGCAGTTTGATTCTTAGATGGTCCCCTATGAATTTTATCGAAATCGGAGTAACGGTAGCTACGCCGCTTCCATGTCATTCCATTAATATACTAAATTGCACCAGGTGGCATAACTTCTGAACTATTCAATACTTTTTTATGAAATTGTCAGAAATTATGCGGTCTGGTTCCTAGATGGTCTCCTACAAATTTTATTACATTCGCAGTAATAGTATCCACGGTGCTACCATGAAATCCCATTAAATGTCAATATCCTATTTACTGCTAGTCCCATTTCGCTCAATTTTTTTATGAATCGTTTTGTTTATTTATTTTTATTAATTTATATACTTATATTAACCCTAGAATCATAGGTTGGTCTACGAGAAACGTTAATCATACATCGACGTCGTTTTGACGGATGGACTTTTTACGGAGAGTTTTAGAGTTTATTTGCAAAAAACAGTTTTTTTTACATAACAATACTACAAAAGCGAACAAAATATTTAAAAAAATTGGATTTGAAAAAATTTCTTAAGATAAATATTTATTAATTTTTTTAATCTTTTTATCAAAGCATATTTTCACTATAAAAATTAAAAAATAGATAAATACATCAATTGTATCATAAAACATGTGTTTCAAATAATTAATTTATGAACTATTATGAGTCAGTTGACATGTGTGACTTTACAGAATGTGAAATTTTCTCAGTCATAAATATTCCTATAGATATGTAGTTATTTCCCCATTAGGCACATTTGTAAATTTTCTAAAATTTGTTAGTAATTTTTCGAATAAGATCTCAAAAAATAATAAAAATTAAAATATTTTCTACAAAATAAATTGTTAATCTTTTATTAAGTCACTTGAAACGCATTCTTTAGTTTTCGATTCAACATATTAAAACTTCAAACAGCTGTAATCATCTTTCACATTATCATAATCATTGAATAAATTAATTATAACATGCATATCTTTAATAAATTTTAGAAAAATTAGGAAAACTTTTATATGTGAAGTACAAAATCTTTAAAAAAAACATCGCGTAATCATACATCGACGTCCTTTTGACGGACACTATTTCAATACAAACAAAACGACAATGACTATAAACAAAATAAATACGCCTTATGTGTTATAACAACAAATAAATTAGATAACAGAAATCTCACAGCAAGCAGGTACCGACAAGTTGTAGTATTGGAGCAGGTAGAGAAGTTCGTTCGTCGTTTTGACGTGTACGTATGATTCTAGGGTTAATTAAATTATACAAAGACATATTGGACATTAAATTACCAAGGTGCTTTCACGAGTACGAGGAAGCTGTGAGCCACACCCCATTGGCAGCGTATTTTATTTATTGCCAAAATATCAGGTGACCGTGAAAGTGTACAATTACCCCGAACGGGTATTAAATCATGGAATGTGTTTTAGCGTATGGAATTATCAAGAGTGCGGAGGTGGAGCGGGCAATGGCGCAAGTAGATCGGCAACATTTTTGCCCGTACAATCCATACATGGACTCGCCGCAAGGTATTGGGTACGGTGTGACAATTAGCGCGCCGCATATGCATGCGCACGCGTTAGAAATGTTGAAAAATCAACTGGTAGACGGTGAAACGGCGTTGGATGTTGGCTCCGGCAGCGGTTATTTGACGTTGTGTATGGCGTTGATGGTCGGCGAACGGGGCAGAGTGGTCGGCGTTGAACATATACCGGAATTAATTGAGTTCGCCAAATCGAATATTAAAAAGAGTGGTCACGGTGAAATGTTAGAAAATGGACGGGTACAGTTTGTGGCGTCGGACGGACGAGAGGGGTATGCTGAAGGTGGGCCATACAATGCGATACATGTGGGTGCTGCCGCGGCCACGTTACCTCAAGCGGTATGTCATTTTGGCTAGTTAGTGAGTCTACCAACAGGGTGGCGATCGAAGCCGGGAATGTCTCACAAGCACTCGATAATATTTGAAATTAAAATTGTAACTGTTTCTCGAATCAGAGAGAGGTGATAATAAACTAATACACATGGGTGACATAACTAATACACATAGGTGATTGAATAGGTGTCCGGCTCGGACGCTTCCCGAGCATAGGATCGTTGGTGTAGCGGTTAGCACGCCTGGCTAGTTACCCGGAGATCCTTGGTTCGATTCCCGGTCGATCCGGATAATTTTTTTAATCACTTTGTGATTTTTAATTTACTGGAAAAGTCAGGAAATTTCGAATTTCTGGAAAAGTCAGGGAATTTCAGTCGTTGTCAGGGATTTTTTTAGTTTTCGCCCCGGTGAGAGCGTCAACTAATAATTTTTCTAAAAACGACCTTTTTTTCTTTAGATGTATTTTTTTGGCCACTGACGAGCAAAAAGAAAAAGGAAAAGGTCGTCAAATCAAAAAATAGAAAAATTTTTAGAAATAATTAACATTTACACAGTATTTTTTTCGGAGTAGGATTTGGAGTTTTATTCAGAGTCAGGGAGAAATCAGGGAAAAGTCAGGGAATTTTGAAATTGGTTTTCAATCGCCACCCTGATCAAGGTAGCGGAAACCACTTCGGTTCCGTGTCTGTCTATCTGTCTGTCTGTATAACGCCGGAACCGTTTGACCGGTTTTGGTGTGGGCAGAGCTGACGAGAGGAGGACCTCAGTTAGGGGCCTGGATAAAGTAAGAAGACGTTTTTTTTTTGCTTGTCAACTATTTTTGAAAAAAAATGGGAAAAAATATTTAAAAAATTTTTGTTTTGCCCGGGGGCTCGTCATTTCTCTCGCCGGCCCTGGATGTAGGTTGCTTCCTAGATGAGTTTCTATGAATTTCATCACATTTGGACCTACTGCTGGTCCGATTTCACTCAAATTTTGAGATTGTTTGGAGACAAGACCATGGCGGAATTACAATACTGCAAAATCCTGCAACACTGTGAGGTTGGAAGCTGGAAGAAACCTAAAATTTTTCTCCTTTTCCAAATTTGAAAGAAATTCTGTTCCAAGAATAAATAATTTATTTCCTTTAGCAGTAAAAACTGAAAAATTCTAATAAAATAAAGAAAGAAGATATACCTAATTAAAGATTTTACAAATTTGAAATCTAGAAAAAAAAAATTTTTATTGTACTTCCGTCACTATCCCCGCAAAAATTTCACCACAATCGAATTAATGATAGTTACTTCCGGAACGGTTTAACCGGTTTTGAATCCCTATAAATTTCTTCACAACTGGACCTACTGGTGGTCCGATTTCGCTCAAATTTTGAGATTATTTGGAGGAAAGGCCGTGACGGAATTACAATATTGCAAAACCCCGCAACACAGTGAGGTCCGAAGATGGAAAAGACCAAAATTTTTCTGTTTTTCCAAATTAAGCAAAACTTTTTTTTTAAATTTTGTTCCAAGAATGAATAATTTCTCTTTTAGCAGTAGAAGCTAAAATTTCGAAAGATTTACTTTGTGAAAATCCATATTATAAATAAATATGAAAATAATTAATTTGCGTTGTCAACTTTTCTCTATATTTAATTGTTTAAATTACGAACCGGTTTCGAGCGATTAGCTCATCATCAGGTATCAAACAAAATTTTATTGAGCTAATCGCTCGAAAACCGGTTCGTAATATAAACAGTTAAATATAGTGAAAAGTTGATAACCCAAATTATTTTCATATTTATTTAAAATTTTCATTGTACTTCCGCCACGGTCCACGAAATATTTCATTGCACTCGAAATTAATGATAGTTATTGCGCATGCGCAAACATGAAGTGTCACACCACTTGGCAGCGTATTTTTTTTGTTAATAGCTTGTAGATCAATTAAAACCTGGCGGTCGTTTGATAATTCCAATCGGGCCGGAGGGTGGTGACCAGAAAATGGAGCAAATTGATAAGAAATTGGACGGGACGATCACACGGAAGGCAATAATGGGTGTTATGTTCGTGCCGTTAACAAATAAATCGCACCAATTAGGCAAGTGACGGTTATATAAATGTCTGCGTGTGATTCTGTTATTCTTTCTGTTCCTTTTACTACTTTATTATCTCGACAATGCTATTTTACATTTCGTTAAAGTGAAATTTTTAAGTTAGAGACAGAATTTTTTTTTTTTTTTGTACAGAAAAAAATTTTGAGTGAAATTAAGTTAAGAATTAACGCTTTTGTTTAAAGAATGTGATAACATATCCTTTTTACATCTATCAAAAAAATTAAACCGAGTATTAATATCCTGGCTGAAACCCTGAAATTTGAACCGATCAAAAATCAAGATTTTAATACTCTTCGTACAAAATTTTTGCTTACAACTACCTACTTAAAAAATTAAAAAAAAAAATACAAAGAAGCTTAATGCAACTTAAGAGGATGCGCAAATTGGCTAAATACAAAAAAGTATGCAACATTTTAAGAGAATTTTCGATAAGCTTCCTTTTGCTAGCATGTGGATTTGCTTCCCCGATCCCTGCGAATGTTTAAATTTGTTTAACTGATAATTAACTCCCTCCCTTGCATCGTGTTTTAAAAATTTTTTTCATGTTTATTAAAATCCTATCGTTTAATAATACAATTGATGCCTGAAAGTATTCTAAACTTTAACTATCTAAACAATTAAAGTATTCTAACTATAGTCAATTCAAATTTAATTTACGAATCATTCGTACAACATAGGTTTCATAGAAGTTACTATTTTTTGCTTCCGAGACTACTAAAGTAGCGGAAGCATTGTGATCACTGATTTTTTTCCCTCCAAAATAAATTTTTTTTACGTTTTGTAAAATAAAATTTTATTTTACGCACATTTTACGTTTTAGAGCTTTCTGAACAATTTTAGTTTGTTCTAGATGGTCCCCTATGAATTTAATCGAAATCGGAGTAACGGTAGCTACGCCGCTACCATGTGGTAGCTACGCCACTACCATGTCATTCCATTAATATACTAAATTGCACCAAGTGGCATAACTTCTGAACTATTCAATTCTTTTTTATGAAATTGTCAGAAATTATGCGGTCTGGTTCCTAGATGGTCCCCTACAAATTTCATTACATTCGGAGTAATAGTATCCACGGCGCTACCATGAAATCCCATTAAATATCAATATCTTATTTACTGCTAGTCCCACTTCGCTCAGTTTTTTATAAATCGTTTTGTTTATTTATTTTTATTAATTTATATACCTGTATTAAATTATACAATTAAATTACCAAGGTGTTTTTACGAGTACGAGAGAGCTGTGCGCCACACCCCATTGGCAGCGTATTTTTTTGCGAGTATATTGGCAATGATTTAAAGATTCCCTGGCACAAAATCGCCGCAAATATTTCATAAAACAATAAAATAACATTAAACTCGGTACGTTCATCACACAGCTGTCGGGAAGTATCTATCATACGTCACTTCCGCAAACGCCCGCTAGGGAAATTTAATCGTTAAAATTAAATTCAATAGTATTTATAAACAAAACACAAAAATTTTAGAAAAAAATGTTAAGTAGGTACTATAGAAACTGATTTTGGCAATATTTTATATTATGGCCATCTAGTGTCAGTTTGAAATAAAATTTTTTGGGGTTATCTGTCAAATAACAATGTAGATTCCATAGTGAAGTATTGTTGATTGAAAACTGTTCGCTATTTTCTGGTAAAATTCAATATAAAGTTCAGTTTATGTCAAAATAACACTTTTTCAAACCGTTAATTTAAACAGTTTTACCAATCATTTATGTCGTATTAAGGCGCCACTATCGAAACTAAATTATTATTACTATTTAGAATAATTTTATTATTATTTTTTTATATGACAGTTCGTTAGTACATATCATTTTTGACCGATAGATTACCAGCTAAATGATTATTACCAATCTTAATAGCAACAACAATAGTTGAATTAATTTTCTAAATGTTGGTAACGCAATTTTTCCCCCAGATTTGTAAATTAAATTTGAGCAAACTATAAGATTTTACAACTATCGCAATAAATGAATGTTTTGCAAATTATAAAAGATGAAATAAAACCGTTTTTTTAAGTTTTTTGTAAATATTGAACAATTTTGTTTTTATACAGGTAAGGTTGGAGGGGGATAATGGATTTTTAAGGTGGACAAAGTAACTGTTTAATTGCACATCTTTATTGCTTTTTTCCTTTACTATATTAGTCCACTAAGGTCCATTGGCAGTACGATTTTTTTTTCTATTTATGACACAAATTTCGATTATAGTTTTAGAAAAATTCAGATATCGACAAGGATTTTTTTTTTATTCGTTTAAATTGCTTTTGTAAATTTTGTTATCAAGATAATTAAAAAGATTGGAAATTTATTTTGGTAAAATTTTAAAAATAAAACGTCAATATTTTCTTTGTAGGTAAAGATTGTAAAATTTGTTAGAAAATTAAGGGTGGAACGGACTCGATAACTTCGAACGTTCTTATAAATTTTAAACAAAATTATTGCTTTTTATTACAAATTTAATTAAAGTATTAAGAAATAGTTTAGGCGGTAACTTTGATTTACTACTCTAGAATTTTTTTGACAGAACAAATTCATTGAAAATCAGAATTTTTAGTTTTATGGTTTTTATAGAAAAAAAAATAATAAGTCTTTCACAACGGAAAAACGAATTCGCACAAATTATTTTAACAAATTAGACAGCATATTGTGCGCATGCGTTCGTATTAAAATCAAAGAACACCGCCATAATTATTTTATAATCTGATAGATGTCTCTGTTGTGTATCATTCTTATTATCCTTTAAATTTAATAGTAATTCAAACTGAAATTATTTTAATAACCAAGAATAAAATAACCGAGCGACAAAGTAACCACAGTTAATTATATTTTCTAGTTAAAATAGGTTTTTTTTTGCTTCCAACACATCAAAAATTAGATACAAGTAAGGATGTGATAGAAAAAGAGATATTATGGTATCTTTAAGGAGTTCTAATTGTAATTAATTAACCTTTGCCCGAAAATAAGGTTTCAGCAGTGCTCCCTTATCAATTTTTCATTTAAAATAAATTTTTTTAGTGGCAATTACACAAAAAATTAAATATAAAAAGGAAATACAAAATACGAAAAGAATTTTTTACCCTTTACCTGAAAATTTATTAATATGTTGAAATATGGACAAGATCTTACAGAAATATTAATAAGTCAGTTAGAAACCGGATCAAATGTAACACCCAAACGGAATAATGACATTTAACTAACGAAATCTTGACAAGTGCGTGTTAAACACGCATCAAATCAGGATATCGTAATTTCGTAGCTAGTTTTTCACAATTCTCCGGATAAAATATTGTTTGCTTTTATTTTTTAATATTAAAATTAAACTTAGCGTTTACCATCTCGTGCGATGACAGAAATCACGGTATCATATGAGGATTTCGTTGTTAAAAAATAGAATATTTACAAAATATTCTTGCAATTTTATTATTATAATTTACTTTGTCTACGGTTATTTTGTCACGAAACCCAATCATTTTGACGAGTTTTTGATAAATTTAATTATTGAATTTAAAGGATGACAGTCCGTTATGTTATTTTAATTTAATAAAAATAATGAACACATACATCAGTAGTGTCCACCTGTATGGAATTTTCACAATTAATATAAGGTCAGTACGTTGAATATTGCGACCAAAAATAAAAACATATTTTGTATTCCCGTTTAATGTGTACCCCTATGTATTTTTATTTTGTGTGTATTGCGCAATATTCAACGCCCAAAAATCAGTTTTATTGAATAAAAAAAAAATGCCACTCTACTGTGGAATTAAAAGCACAGACAAACAGTATGAAACTATTAGAATTCCGAGGAAGTGTTTTGATGCTTCGGAATCCTAACAAAATGACATTTTTGTTTTGTGATTAGTGTAAGAAAAAAAGGAGAATATTTTAATAATGTAAGACGATGAAGGAATTATTTATTAAAAAATAAAAATATATATTTTTAAGTGAAAGAACTGATTAACAATTAAGTTTAAAATACAGTTAAATATAGTATATTATATTAATAAAAGTAGACAAAGCGAACATGTTATATAATTACTTATATAAAATAGTTAAAACACCGAATACCATCAAGAAATTTTAGCTATCTTCACCGCGGATATTCTTGATAGTACACGATACGTCAGTTCCGGAAAATGTGGTGCCCTAAAGTCAAAATAATACAATAATATTTTTGTTGTCTCCTTATTTCTAATATTATTGGGATAGTTTTCCCTACTTTTTATGTTTTTCGTTCATTCCCGGGAGTCAAATTACACTATTGATCGAGCCAATGCGTTATATGTACGTAGATTAGAAATTACTTGGCTTACAAGGAGTATTTTTAAAAATAAATATGGCGGTATTCAGTGGGTTAATTTCAATCATGACATGCCAATTTTTAAATTTAGATATTTGGTCCCGCCGCTCTCTCCTGACGTACTTAATTTAACAGCTAACCACAATTTTTTTTAAGATTTACAATTTACAAAATTAAAATTTTGTACAATATTTTTTGTTTATAGAAAAGTAACTATTTAAGGACGTTCGTACGTCAAACCTAATAGTAGATAAAAATTTTAATTTTAGAGAATTGACAAGTTCAATTATATAGTTATCTTCCCTCAAAGATTTTAAGGCCTTCATAGATCATTTCTTAATGTAATTGACGATTAAAAATCAAATTTTTAACACAGAGCTATTAGGAAAAAATATTCTAAACAGCATTTTTTCATTTTAAAAATTATAGTAGGTAAGTATATTATAATAGTAGATACCATAATAAAAAATGTTGAAAAATATTCTTTGATCATCGTGTTGACGAACGTTAAAATGAAATATTAATTATTGAAATTAATATTCGGGTAGATTTTGATGTGTAAACGTACATAATATACATACAAGGTTAAATCAGACTACTAAATTTCAATCAACAACTGTGTATGCATTGATGTCATAGATCAGTATATAGGTGGTACGTATAGCAATCACCCATATACACGACACGATATGACACATGAACAAGTACAAGCTCTGTATGCATAACATACAGGTATAGTGTTTTGTGGTAGCTACATAACATTATTCTGTAGTGTTTTGTGGACGCGCTCGAACGTCTTTAAACAAAAAATGTACTGATTGATGTTCATGGTACAGTAGTTGAAGTCCGAATGTTCAGAATTTACATTTATAAATTCAGATTTTGAATACACACAAACTAGAATTTAAAAATTGGCTTCAAGGAATTTAATTTTGTATTAATATCTAAATACAATTTTTTTTTTATTATTCAGTTAAAATTTATTTACACTGAGTAAGTAACTACTAATAAAAATAATGAAAACCGTATTATGAGTTGTTATTTTTGATGAATTTTTTCTTAGATAATAGCTAAGAATTTTGTTATTTTGATAGCAAGAAAAAGTTTGCATAATGTTTCATTTGAAAAAAGGGAATTTTTTTAATTTAATTACATCATCAAATTCAATAAAAATTGTTAGTACTTTAAAAACTGTCGCAAATGATAAAATTCGCTAGTGGCGAGTCGCGTAACTAACGTATGACAGCCAGTTTTCGCACAGTCGAGAACTGATTTATGTGTTGACATTTTACGTTCCTAAAATTTCGTTCTCTAGGGCCAATGCACATCAACATTCAATTTTTAAAATACTGTTTACTTGGACGAAATGGTTTTATAGTATTTTTTCTTTTTTCCTGTCTCGAAATCACCGTAAAACTTATAAAACAAATTAACATCTGTTGGAAAGTATCTGTCATACGTTAGTTCCACAACCGCTCACCAGGGAAATTGAAGCGTTGCCTGTAAGTTTTCGAAGTTATATAATAAGAAATTTCACTTTTACCCGCATTGTGATTTAACGTGCATCAAACACGACATTGCGTGTTTTTTTGAAGATGCCATTAGTGTTCCGTTCCAGTTTTACTGGTACGGAACATTAACCCTTTCCAATCGTTTTTTTTTTTTTTTGCTAAGGTGTTGCCACCAGGGTCGTGTTCGATTTATGGTATAAAAAATTCTCGCGCATGTGCACTATTAAACCACGCAAACAAAAATTCAAATTATTTGACGTTTACTACCATATTTGGAAGCTTGTAGACGTTATATATTTAAATTTTTGCTAATATGTTCGCGCGGTTTAGTAATGCACATGCGCAAATGCACTGGAATTTTTTATACCGCAAATCGAACACGAGGCAGGTTTGAATTAAATCTAATCTGACATACATCCATCTCACTTCGACTTTTGGAATTATTATTAAATCAATTATAAAGTGCCATCTATTAAATATCAAAATAAAATATTGCTATTTATGCAAATCAATTTCTTCTGTATTTAGAATTTTGTAAAATATAATTACTATATAATTATTTAATCAAAATTTATATTTCTCATATTTACACAATAAAAAGTCATAGGATTATATAACGTGTGTACAACATGCAATCTAATGGCTAAACATGAAACTAACTCAAAATAGGTCGGCAATATAGATTCCAGGGAATAATAAAACTAATAAAGGAAAGAAAACGATCAAAACGATGTCGGACGTGTTCTAACAAAGGATAGGAACGGGAAAAAGACAATGTCGAAAGACGTCCGACACATGATTGGGAAGGGTTAAAAAAACTTCTGTATTATTTCTCTCATTTTGACGTGCAACTACTTATCCTACTTATTATTTATTACTTACTTGGTGTAAACGTACCATTAGTGACCGAAAAATAATATTTTGTATATTATAGGATTTGAAAGAGGATTATGAAATGAAGATGCTGTAAGAAACTGTTACAAATTGAAAAATTTTATTTTTGTGAATTAGGCTTATTTATTTATTAACCTTTTTGTTTCTGTTTAAGAAGAAAAATTATTGCATAATTAATAGAAAGGTAACAAAATAATTTATTTTTAACTATTAAGAAAAATCTAAAAATAATTTTTCTTGTTAAAACTCTGTAAAAAAATAAAAATTAAAAATAAAATTCCATTCTTTTACGTTCAAAATGACTTTAATTATTTTATTTAATTAACCTTTAAAAAAAAACATTGCGTACAATATCAAAATACTATAATAAAATAACCTTAAAAACTAAACGAGAAAAAAACAACAAAATACTGCAAAAAAATTTCCCGCTCTCAATTCTTCTTCATCTGCGAGTATCGCGGCGGCGTTCGCCACACGGCACTCGAATCTCGTCGCACTCGACTAATCTCAATTTCCGGGAATATGGTTCGGATATTGACCGATTTCAACGGTTTAGTACTAAACAACTGTAACAGGGCCGCGCGATGTACCAAATTTTGTCGCATGGCCATAGCGTTTCGAAACTCTGAACTGCTCCACATCGGCACTTCGCGATCTTTCTCCTCGTCACTCTCATCGTCTGTGTTGAGCGCGAGTGTAGTGCGTGGGTATGGTGTGGCGGTTTTTGGCGTTTTCGGCGCCGGATTTGGCAGGGGGGATGCGAAATCGTTCTTCTTGTTGATTTTGTCCAATTTCGATTTGGCGGCGGTGACTAATTTTTGGGCTCGCGCGTTGGCTTTGGCTTGTTCCGCTTGCTCCTGGAGACGTTTTTGATACTGTTGTTCGGCGTCCTCCTGTTCCCGTTTACGTTCGGCCTCCTCCTGGTCGAGTAGACGTTGATGGCGTGCCATGTCCTCGGCTCGACGTCGGTCTTCGATTTCTTTGGCGCGCTGTTCGGCCAGCGCCGCCCGACGTTCGATTTCTTTCTTTTTCAGGTCACGTTCCAGTTGCGCCTGTCTCTGTTTCTCCAGTCGTTCACGCTCTTGTCGTTCCAGTTGTTGTTGACGTTCCTTCTCTTTCTGTTCGCGCGCCTGTTGCGCTTTTAGCGCCCTCTCTTCACGTTTGCGTCGCTGTTCTTCAACTTTGGCGGTGAGTAGGGCATCCTTTTTCTTTATGACGTCAACTTTTTCTAATTTTTTACGTATCTCTTCGTCACGAAGATCGGTTTTTGATGGGGCTTTGAGTATGTTGGCGGGACGCAGTAAATTTTCGGCACTAGTTGTGAGATTATTTAATTTGGTGGTGGTTGTTGATTTTATCTTGAAACCGGCTGCTTCTGCCTAAAATTAAAAAAAAAGTTAGACTGTGTCGGTCATAATTTAGTCAGTTATGAAACAATCCCAATACGGTACTTGACTGTATTTAAAATTTGTGTCAAATGTTAAATAATTCTATGCATTATCATTACATATGTCCAATTTTAATAATGAAACATAAAAAAATTTGATAACTATTTAGAAATTTTATTTTGAAAGTCGCTATTTTTCAACAAATATTCAAATTAGTGAAAACGCGCCATTTCTTGAAATTAACGTAATATTTTGTAGCTAGATATGTCGATTTTGATAATTTTCATCGGTGAGGTGAAATTGTGTTTTCTTTTGAATATTTCTATTAGCTTATATATATAGTAATAATAATCGGCCAGAATTCTAATAAATACTTGCTTTTACTTTGATATTTTATGAATATAATCAAAGTTTTGAGGTTATAAATATTGACATTGACGTTTTGTTGCTTCAAACTGTGACGTCACTATAGTGAGGTGTTTTTCCCGCCTTTTTCTCATTTAAAATTGTAGGGTTACTTTTTTTGATGATTTTTTACAGAATCTGTCGAAAATAAAAAAAATCACTTAACTGATATGGTAAAACAATGCTTTTAGAATATTTTCGTAACTTCAGTCAAGAACCCTATTGGGATACTATGGTTTTTTCAGATAAAGACGGAACTATAAAGGATAGCTATATAAAATGAAACACTTTGATGTCACTCATCTACAATATTTTATGGTATACTATGAATATTTTATGCGGCCTATTACCACAAAGCGGATAGAAATTGTTGATGCTGTACAGCGGCTGTGTCCATCAATGTGTCAATGGAAAAGTTTAAAAATATTTAACACGTTGAAAGTCATAACCTTTTATACCGAAACGACCAACTGATAATACTATTGGAAAAAAAGGGGTGCACAAGGAATTGTTAACGCGGTACAACGTTATGTCACTTAAGAGGTTGTTTACTGAGTATGCGCACAATTATTTTACTGTTCCAACTAATTATAATTTCAGTTTACACAGAATTTCAAACATCGTGTTCTATCAGAGATTTTATGTGAATTCTGAACGTATTAGAATTAAGAAATTTTTGCTACGAAGTAAGTATTTCCTTACCTAACCTTATAATTTAGCCCTTTCAGTACTAAATTATGAAAACGATATTTGAAAAATAATTTTTCGATTTTTTCAGTTAACCCTAGAATCATACGTACTCGTCAAAACGACGAACGAACTTCTCTACCTGCTCCAATACTACAACTTGTCGGTACTTGCTTGCTGTGAAACTTCTGTTATCTAATTTATTTGTTATTATAACATATAAGACGTATAAATTTTATTTATAGCTATTGTCGTTTTTTTTATACTGAAATAGTGTGCGTCAAAAGGACGACGATGTATGATTAACCCATATTTTTTTTTAAAGATTTTGTACTCCACATATAAAAGTTTTCCTAATTTTTCTAAAATTTATTAAAGATATGCATGTTATAATTAATTTATTCAATGATTATGATAATGTGAAAGATGATTACAGCTGTTTGACTTATAGAGACGACATAATACTGAAGTTTTAATATATTGAATCGAAAACTAAAGAATGCGTTTCAAGTGACTTAATAAAAGGTTAACAATTTATTTTGTGGAAAATATTTTAATTTTTATTATTTTTTGAGATCTTATTCGAAAAATTACTAACAAATTTTAGAAAATTTACAAATGTGCCTAATGGGGAAATAACTACATATCTATAGGAATATTTATGACTGAGAAATTTCACATTCTGTAAAGTCACACATGTCCACTGACTCATAATAGTTCATAAATTAATTATTTGAAAGACATGTTTTATGATACAATTGATGTATTTATCTATTTTTTAATTTTTATAGTGAAAATATGCTTTGATAAAAAGGTTTAAAAAATTAATAAATATTTATATTAAGAAATTTTTCCAAATCCAATTTTTTTAAATATTTTGTTCGCTTTTGTAGTATTGTTATGTAAAAAAAATGTTTTTTGCAAATAAACTCTAAAACTCCCCGTAAAAAGTCCATTCGTCGAAACGACGCCGATGTATGATTAACTTGACTCGTAGACCAACGTATGATTCTAGGGTTAATAATTAATTAAATTGTTCAGGTACAAATTGGGTCTTTACGGTCTAACTTTCCCACTAAAACAGCTTGTTTTTAAACATTTGAGCGACACCTATCATCATCTACCGATAGAATATGAAACTAACATCTATGTTGTTGCCAAAAACGCTTGGGCTAAAGGGGAAAGGGAGGCCCGACGAGAAGGTGGGGTAGACGGGGTTGCAGCCCTGGGACCCGTGTTTGAAAAGGGGGCCCGTAGCTATCGATAGAGGGCGCAGGAAAAAAAGTTAATTTTTTTTTTGCTCACCACTTGTTTTTTTGGGAGGAAATTTAAAAAAAAATGCGATTTATTCCTCGGGCCTGCAATTTTCTATGTATTGTGCAAGTTGATGTTGTTCAAGAACAACGCTGGCACCGAATGGGTTAAAAAACTTAAATAATAAACAAATTTTAACTATTTTGTCAAGAGAATTTTCAATTTTTTATTTAACTTTACTATTTTAAAATAAAAATTTAAGGTTATTTCCAGTTTACTGTCTCATAACACTGTACAGTCCGCGCACTTTCACAGCAAAACTTCCCCAGGGGCCAGTAAAATTTATACAAATAAATTCACGAAATGATTCAACATGTGTAAACATACACTTTTTTTAGTGTATCAATAAAAACAATATCAATAACCAACAAACACACTGATTTTTGTGATTGTATTGAAATATACGCATTTCAATACAATCACAGAAACCGTGCAGGGAATAGACAAACTTCTTACCTTTTTATCTTCAACATTTTCTTTACATTCTTCGGCTAGAGCTGTTGCCGCTTTCAGCGCCCGCGTCTTCGTGCGCGTGACGCGACCTGCTGGTTGTACCGCTACCGGTGTCGGAGATCCGTTTAATTTCTCCAATTCGGCAACACGTTTTTTAACAGTTCCTTCCGGACTGGAATCAAAACGTTAAATTATTTAAATAATTCCTAAATTTAATATTTGATATGAGTAAAAAAACACTGTCTTTGCAAAATACCACTTTTATTCGATATAAAAACTCTTATGACATGTTTCGGTCAATACGATCATTCTCAAACGTGCGGATATACAATAAAAGTGGTATTAGCGAATTTCCAGAATGGAATTCAGCTATTACAGCCACTGTCATGACGCGACCTGAGTTCGGGACTATGGCAGAAATTTGTATTGAGGTCCCTAGAAACCGAAAATAATATTCACTAAAATTGATATATATATATATATATATATATATATATATATATATATATATATATATATATGTGTGTGTGTGTGTGTGTTCGCGCGATAACTCTCGAACGAAGTATCCAATTTTTACGAAACTTGATGATAACATTGGAAGTCCCAAACCCTTGGATGAGTTCGTCAGCCAGACACGTCGGATGTCAGGAACATGGTTTTTGTTTTTGCAAAAAATTAGTTTTTTGCCCAAATTTCCACTTATTCAAAAATTTTTACGAAATTTTTTTACACCATTTAAAAGAGAAGAAAAAAAATTACATAAAAAAGGTCTTTAAACTTTTTTCATATGTCAACTAGTTTCCGAGAAAAACGAATTTTTATAAACGGAAATTCGCTATGTTATGCAGGGTGCTGCGACAGGGGTATTTTGCAAAGTAAAGTGTTTTTATTAATTCGTGGTTTAATATTTGTAAAAAAAAAATACCTGAAAAGTTGTTGATTCTTATAAGTTGGCAAATAAGTTTGAGTTTTTGTTGAGAGCGGTGATCGAATTTTCGCTTTAGTGGCATTTTGTGAGATTGTTACCGTTTCATTGAGTTTCGGACTCCTTTTTTCAGTATTTTTGTCAGTTTTTTCAAGAACTATGGTTTCATCCAGGACAGGAATGACTTTTTTACTTGTACCTGGACCAATTTCAACTGCACCAGAACCAGTTGGTGCACCATTTGCGATATTATAGGTAGAATTTAATTGTTCCATGTCCTCAATTCGATTTAATTGTACCGAACACGACTTAAGAACATCCTGAGATGTGGCTAAAGCAGCAGGATCCTGGACGGCATCTTCATAAGTCGATTCTTCATCTTCTGTTCTTTCATTTGCTTGTTTCTCGGACGGTTCATTTAAATCTTTCTCGATAATCTTTTCGTCAATTTGATTCTTATTTTTCGATGAGCGTAGAACTTCGTCGTCCGAGTCCGAAAGTTCCACGATTTCGTTTTGTACCGGGTGAATTTCAACGTCATCGCTGTCAAAACTTCCATTTTTCGGTTCACTGTTGTCGCGTGGCTCTTTTTTCAATTTCTGTTTTGATCGAGTGCGTGTCGGACGATCCGGTTTCTCCTGTTTGATTTGAATGTTTGACTCCAGTTCATCGACATTTTTTTTCTGGCGAGCTTTTCTGGATTTTTGTTGGGGTACGTCTTTTGGTGGAAGCATTTCAGTTTGATTGTGGCTATTATCGGAAGGAAGAATCGAGAGTTTTTCTTGTTTTATTTGTACTTCAAACTGAAATGAAAACACGAACAGGAATATTTGGTGATTAGTGAATTTCTTTAAGGGAGGAGTTCAAATAAAAAAGCAACTTTTTTTATTTATGATTATTTTGCTTGTTGAAATTTTTTTCTAATTAGGGGTGGTTTCAAATAGAAAATTTTGTTTTTGAAACATTCACTACTCTTCCCTGTAGGGGAAGGGGGCCCTTTTTCACAAGTTTTTAAGCGTTTACAGGGAACGCTATATCTCAAAAAGTAATGAATATTTTTTAAATATTTTTTCATTATTTTATTCCTAAAGGACCTGTCCGTAAAGCTGAGTATGGGTTTTAGGTAATTTTAAAAATTAACTATAAAATTGTAATCCCAAAGTTCTAAAAATTATAAAACCCAATTTTTATTTTAAAAAAAATGTTTAAAATTAGTTACAATTGTTCAAATGGAAAAAGCATACTCCACTTTATGCGCAATATATTTATGAACAAAATAAAAAAATTAAGTCTCTATCTTCTCTAGAACTTGAGATATGATTTTCCTTGTCGGGAAAAACACAAGTTTCGGGAAACGGTAAAAAACAAAAATAATAATAAAAGAAGCGGTTTACTCACTGTTTATTAAAACGTCTACAAAGGCATACAAATAAAAGAACATTATCTCAGTGCATACTATAACTCGTGTACACACCAAAACTAAATATTACTGATCAAATCGCGAGGGGGGAGCGAGCGTTATCTGCAAAAAAGCAACAACTTGGCTGTGCAGCAGCTCACAAATAAATATTTTTCTACTTGAAAAAAAAAACTTTTCGCCATGTTTTAAATATCACCGTGTTTGTAAAGAACCACAGAACGAAATAAAAACAAAAAACGAGATTCGAAAAAATTAGTTTATTAGCCGTTTCTGGCGTGAACTCCTCCCTTAAGGGGGTATTCTAGTCTACAAATTCGAAAAAATCGATTTTCTTTTTTTTCATATTTTTAAAGTTCAGACCTTTAAAAATAAGCCTCTAAAAGGATTTACGAAAATTCGGATTATTTTCGGAATTATGGTTATTTTTTCCCTGTGTACTATGTATCTTTTCAGTGTTAAATTCAAATTTTTAATATAAATTACTCGAAACTACTTTTTTCGATACGGTTGACATGATATCTCAAAGTCTAATGCACCGATTTACTTGGAATTTGATACACACCTTCTGAATACTATCAAAATTGGCCCGACGTAGGGGTTTTTGGAAATTTCTTTTTTACTATTTTTAAAAAATTTCCAAAGTTGAAAAAAGGGGCGAAAAAATTATTTTTTTTTTTAATGGACGCCATTTTATGAAAAAATTTATTTTTTTCAAGTCGGCTACGTCCAACTAATTCTACATCTTTGTTTATTAAGAATTAACTAAAATTTTATGTTTCAGATCACCAGGAGGGTTGGAATCACGTCAACCGAAAGACACCTTTTTTTTGAGTCCCCACTTTGCCGGCTTGTACCGATTTCAATTTTGAATTTTTTAAAAATTTTTATACATTTTTTACTTTTCGAATATCAATAAAAAAACTGGTAAAAAAATGGATACTAAAATTTGTTTTTTATTACGCCCGTAAAATCACCTCAAAATCGAGCCTCTAGACTAGAATACCCCCTTAAGAAAAATTCATTTACATATTTGAGCGGGCAGTTTAATATTCACTAAAATTTATAAGAGTACGATAACTCCCGAACGAAACATCCAATTTTCATGAAATTTTGTAAATATTTTCGAATTATTGAACGCTTGGGTACATTCATCAGCTAGACATATTGGATACGCGGAACCAGGCGGAGTATTTTAAGTTTTGGCAAAAAAAAATTTTTTTTGCTAAAATTTAAAACTTTTCCACGATTTTTTATTTTTTATTTTATTTAAACCATTGTAAAGAGTGAAAAAAATCACTTGTTTTCGAGAAAAACTGAACTTTAATAGTATATAAATTATTTTCTAGGCCATCGAATTTTGGACGATCTTAAAGATAAGAAAAAAATGATGTTGGTAGTGTCTATATTAGACAAAAGTTTAAAAAACGGACACAAAACCTCATTATTATTACAAGAAAAGCTCGTTTATCTGTAAACGAGTCTAAATCTTTAAGTCTGATAGTATTTTGAAAATTTTATTTTGAACACTGAAATATATACCCGTTCTATACGACAGGATATCATTCCCTTAAAATTCGGACAAATTCTGGGACTAAAAAAATTTCTAAGACAAAATTAACAAAAAAAAATTATAAATTGAACTTCTGTACCGTTGACGACAAAAAAAAATGACCCCCCCCCCCACTTGTATATGCGCTTGGTGAAATTAGTTAATTTTCAATATACTTCGACTTTGGTATAAAACGAGGTGGTGAAGTTAGTTAAGGTTAGGTTACTTTAGTTAGTTTTTAACAATATACTTCGACTTTGGTATAAACACTAGGTCGTGAAGTTAGTTGAGGTTAGGTTAGTTTAGTTAGTTTTGACAATATACTTCGACTCTGGTATAAAAACCAGGTGGTCAAGTTAGCTAAGGTTAGGTTAGTTTAGTTAGTTTTTACAATATACTTCGACTTTGGTATAAAAACTAGGTGGTGAAGTTAGTTAAGGTTAGGTTAGTTTAGTTAGTTCTTATGTACAATATACTTCGACTTTGGTATAAACACCAGGTGGTGAAGTTAGTTAAGATTAGGTTAGTTTAGTTAGTTTTGATAATATACTTCGACTTTGATATAAAAACTAGGCGGTGAGGTTAGTTAAGGTTAGGTTAGTTTAGTTAGTTTTGACAATATACTTCAACTTTGACACACATGCATACAAAATAAAAAAATAAAATCTAAAAAAATTGAATTTTTTCAAATTTAACGACAGTTTCCCAGCATTTCCAGTACCGATATCGAGTTGTAGTATTTTTTTTTTTAAACTAATCCGCCATAGTGGCGAACATTTTAACAAAAAAAATCATTAAAATCGGATCATTAGTTTTTCTTTTAGAGCCAAAAATGCCATACAAATTTTCCGGAATACAATAAAATGACTTACTTTATGATTGAATTCTTCCGGTCGACGCAATTTACTATTTATCGTTTGATTGACTATTTTCGAATTCATTAACGCTGCAACTTTGGCTGCGGCTCTTTTCGATCGTCCCACTCCTGAATGTTGAGAGTCTAAACTATCATTTTTATTCGTATCATCCTTCGCGTCTTTTTCCATTGACACTGACTCTACAGTATTCTCTTTCGATGTCACTGATTCACCGTTCGATTTAGAAGCCGATTTTGATTTAGTTGGGACTCTATTGTCTTCATTTTGATCTTGTTCGGTAGCCGTGGACAATTCCGGTGAATTTTCTGACGATTTAACAACACTTTCACCATTACTTGGTCTTTTTGAGGGATGATTTTCATCAACTTCATCCACTATATTGACAGAAATGACCAAATAACAAATTTTAATTAAAAAAAAAAATTAAAAACAGTACCTTCATTTTGTTCAGCAATCGCTTCAATTACGGGTCGTTTTCGACCACGTTTTTGAGTTTGCTTGTTGATAATAAGACATTCTGGATTGTTATACACTTCTTCAAGCCATTTTTGTACATTCTATGGATTTAAAAACAAAAAATTATAGTTTACAAATTTGACATTGAAAAATGGCCGTTAAACTCAATCATACGTTTACTTACAGCTATTTGCTCATCAAATTCTTTTTGAAAGTCCACTATTTTTATTATTTGTTGTTGTAAATCATTTTGAATTTGAGAATAACGGCTCATTGTTTTTTTTTTTTTTTTTAATTTATAAAAATATATTAATTAAATCTCTCACAATAGACTAAATCAAATTAAATTCAAACGATTCAAACATGACAAACAAGTACTGTTTTTGAAAAATAACGTTTATGTAACTTGTTGTGCACACGCGCAAGATAATTTGAATTTTTATTTAACTTAAAATGACAACTAAAATGAGCAATTCCATGTATAAACCGATCACCCAAAAATGGCATGTTCTCCAAATTTAATTTCCCTGTGTATATAATAAGTTTAAGTGATGTTAAGCTATGTACTCGAATATTATTGAATTATCTTCTACTTTGTCGGAGTTATAATTATCCAAAGTTGCGTTCAAGGTCACAAAATGGGGATTCCCCAAAATATTTTATTAATTTTTTCAGAGTCTAAGAATAATTAAAAAATGATTACATGTGGCATTGAATGTACTTTACATACACTTTCAATCAGACCGATTTCCATTCCAATACATGCACATATATTGAAGTAATTGCAAGTTTTATTTTTTTCTTTAATCGCTTATACTGAAAATACCTTATCTTCGATTTTTGATTTTCTTTTTTTAAATTAAAGTACTCAGTCCCCTCTATAACGTGGTACTCGATTTTCTTTGTTTTTTTGAGTTTTACGGATTTTAAGGGGCTTAGTTTGAAAAATACGTGAATTTTTTAACTAATTATTAAAATAAAGTATTAATTATAATATTACCCCACCTTTAATTTTCGATTTTCTTTCTTCAAGTTAAAGTACTTAGCCCTCTCTTTAACGTGGTATTCGATTTTCTTTGTTTTTTGGGGTTTTACGGATTTTACGGGGCTTAGTTTGAAAAATACGTGAATTTTTTAACTAACTGATAAAATCAAGTATTAATTGTAACATTACCCCACCTTTAATTTTGGATTTTCTTTCTTCAAATTAAAGTACTCAGTCCTCTCTTTAACGTGGTATTCGATTTTCTTTGTTTTTTTTTTGGGGGGGGGGGGTTTACGGATTTTACAGGGCTCAGTTTTAAAAAATATCAGAATTTTTTAATTAATTGATAAAATAAAGTATTAATTTGAATATTACCCCACCTTTGATTTTCGATTTTCTTTTTTCAAATTAAAGTACTCAGTCCTTTCTATAACGTGGTACTCGATTTTCTTTGTTTTTTTGAGTTTTACGGATTTTACGGGGTCCAGTTTAAAAAAATACGTGAATCTTGTAACTAATTTTTAAAATAAAGTATTAATTTTAATATTGTTTCATCTTTGATTTTCTTTATTTATATTTTAAATTGGAGTTTAGAGTCCCCTTTAAAACGTGTTATTCAATTTTCTTAGTTTTTTTGAGTTTTATGAATTTTACGATACTAAATTTTAAAGAAATAACGAAATTTTAAAGAAATACATTTTTTTACTAAGTGATAAAATAAGGTATTAATTTCAATATTACCTTAACTTTGATAAACTCAGAAAAACTTAGAAAATCGAATAACATGTTATAAAGGGGACTCTAAACTTCAATTTAAAAGATAAATAAGGAAAATCGAAGATAAAACAATATTAAAATTAATACTTTATTTTAAAAATTTTTTTGAAACTGAATCCCCGTAAAATCCGTAAAACTAAAAAAAAAAAAAAAAAAAAAACCAATAAAGTCGAGTATCACGTTAAAGAGGGGACTGAGTACTTTAATTTGAAGAAATAAAATCGAAAATCAAAGGTGGGGTAATGTTATAATTATTACTTTATTTTAACAATTAGTTAAAAAAACACGTATTTTTTTAAAACTGAGATCCGTAAAATCCGCGAAACTCAAAAAAACAAAGAAAATCGATTATCACCATAAAGAGGGGACTGAGTATTTTAATTTAATGAAAGAAAATCTAAAATCAAAGGTGGGGTAATGTTACAATTAATACTTGATTTTATCAGTTAGTTAAAAAATTCACGTATTTTTCAAACTAAGCCCCGTAAAATCCGTAAAACTCAAAAAAACAAAGAAAATCGAGTACCACGTTATAGAAAGGACTGAGTACTTTAACTTGAAAGAAGAAAATCGAAAATCAAAGGTGGGGTAATATTATAATTATTACTTTATGTTAATATTTAGTTAAAAAATTCACGTATTTTTTTAAAACTGAGCACCGTAAAATCCGTAAAACCCAAAAAAACAAAGAAAATCGAATACCACGTTAAAGAGAGGACTAAGTACTTTAACTTGAAGAAAGAAAATCGAAAATTAAAGGTGGGGTAATGTTACAATTATTACTTTATTTTAATAATTAGTTAAAAAATTCACGTATTTTTCAAACTAAGCCCCGTAAAATCCGTAAAACTAAAAAAACAAAGAAAATCGTGTACCACGTTATAGAGGGGACTGAGTACTTTAATTTAAAAAAAGAAAATCAAAAATCGAAGATAAGGTATTTTCAGTATAAGCGATTAAAGAAAAAAATAAAACTTGCAATTACTTCAATATATGTGCATGTATTGGAATGGAAATCGGTCTGATTGAAAGTGTATGTAAAGTACGTTCAATGCCACATGTAATCATTTTTTAATTATTCTTAGACTCTGAAAAAATTAATAAAATATTTTGGGGAATCCCCATTTTGTGACCTTGAACGCAACTTTGGATAATTATAACTCCGACAAAGTAGAAGATAATTCAATAATATTCGAGTACATAGCTCAACACCACTTAAACTTATTATATACACAGGGAAATTAAATTTGGAGAACATGCCATTTTTGGGTGATCGGTTTATACATGGAATTGCTCAAATATTTACAGAAAATTATGAGATTTCAACGTTAAAATTGTAAAATAATTAATAATTACTATGGTATTAAGTAGATTTGAAAAATAATTTACCAGTTAATTATTAAAAAACATTAAAAACATTTAAAAACAATTTTATTTAAAACAGTTTTTTTTTTATATTAGGTATATTGAAAATATATCAAAAAGTAATTTTCATATTTATTTATTAATAGCTAATCAAATTATAATTAAGAATTTTTTTTAAAATTTATTTTAAGTGGATACGCAACAGCTAATGGTCATATGCATCCACGGAAAATAATTGTAAGTTATTAGTACGCTAGTTAGCATAATTACATAATAAAAAAACAATATTGTAAATAAGGTTCAATTACATAATTAGAATCATAAAAAAGGTGTAGTCTATTAATAATATAAAATTATAGTACATAAAAAAAGTTTAGACTTTTTAAAGAAGAATTTTAGAAGAATAATTAAGGATTAAAAGAAATTAAAAGTAATACAATCTCCCGAATTATAATTTAAAAAATTTTAAGAAATTAATAACGGTTACTTTGATATTATTGATATTACCTAAAAGATGGCTCTGTATCAACATGCAGGGACTCTAATGTAGTTTTGTTCGTTTACATTTTAAAATGTTTTTAATTGTATTTTTATATTTTTGTCCAGGATTTTATTTTTATTAAGAAAAATTTCAAATTTCTTTAGAATAAAAAACTACTTTAATTTCCATATTAAAATATGAACAAATAATTTATTCGTTTAAAGCAAGGTTGTCCAAATATCGGCCTGTGACCAGTAAGGGTGTCTACACAATCAATGAAATAAGGAATAAGAAATAAGAAATAAGAAATAAGGAATAAGAAGTATGCCATCTAGTGACGTTGGGTGGAACTTTAACGTAACTGCTCATAGATATAAATATGTAGGTACTTTTGTATGTCAAAATTCGTGATTTTTTTCACTTTAGCGACAAAAAAAATCATCACGAACGTTATTTTTTCATGAATTTTGATGTACAAAAATATCTAAATACATATACCTATGGGCAGTTACGTTAAAGTTCCATTCAACGCCACTAGATGGCATACTTCTTATTCCTTATTTCATTGACTGTGTATGACACATAATGGGTCATACACAATCAATGAAATAAGGAATAAGAAATAAGGAATAAGAAGTATATCATCTAGTGACGTTGAATGGAACTGTAACGTAACTGCCCATAGGTATATGTATTTAGGTATTTTTGTACATCAAAATTCATGAAAAAATAACGTTCGTGATGACTTTTTTTGTCACTAATGTGGCGATTTGCTTCAAAGAAGATAATGTATACTCCATCTATTGTACGGTACATACATATTCTGATATCAATGTTCAATGTTTACAAGGTTCTGTCAAAAAGCCATCTATATGACTCGTGAACTCTTCAGCCTTGGGCAACCCTGGCGTAAAGTATAAACGAATATAACGAACATACCTAATTATAAAAAAATTCTCAATAAAACTTCATAAATGAATTTGTTTTAATATTTTAACACTATAATAAATGAATTTAAGTAACAATCCATTAGAATTGTTAAATTTTTTAAACAAATATGTAAAAGTGACCACAAAACTAATAGTTCAAGGCAATGAGCAATCATATTTTGGTGTTGTTTATACAATTGACCCGTTAACTAAAACGATTGTTTTAACCAATAAAGCCAATAGTGAAAATGGTAAAATTAAAACTGAAATTATATCCGGTGCTGCAATAAAAGATATTGAGATTATTAAAGAAGAAAATTGTGAAAATGATAATAAGATCGATGCAAAATAAATTCTAATAACAAAAATATTTTTTTGTTTTATTTTTTCTCCTAAGGGCCAGTCTTATAAAAGACATTTAAGACAACTAACTAAATTAATTTTATTCACTTATTCGAAGATTAATTTGACAGTTCTGAAAGATTTTTACGAACATTATTTTAAACAGGTTTTATATTGGGAATCGTAAAACCATAGGGGTGCGTAAACATGCGTAAAACTTAAATACGCGAACTAGTGGTCAAAAGAATAACTACTACCAGTAGGCAAGTTTTGTTAGGCAGGCAGATTTTGACGGTTTACAAAATTTAAGTTATTTAATTTACAAACTGGCATATTCTTTTGAATGTCATTCTAATTCTTTCATAATAATTTACTGTTTACAAATAAAAACGGATATTTTCAAATTGCTGCCATTTTTTAAAATGTCAATTTCTGCCACCTGATGACGAATGAACAAACTACTGTCGGTAGGTTAAATATTAAACCTAGGGATGTGACATGGAGTGAAAAAAATCGATTTGTAAAAAATCGATTTTAGGGCCCGTCCACACGCTCAAGCTTTACCACCGACTTACCTGCGCAAACCAGGTTTGTGCAAGTAAGTCGCTACGTTTTTTCCCGTCCATACGTACATGTTTACTTGCACAAACTGGTTTGCGCAAGTAAGTCGGTGGTAAAGCTTGTGTCGTGTGGACGGACCCTTAGAAAAAATAATCGATTTTTACGAAAAATTTGATTTTTTTTTAATTATTTGAAAAATTGCATATTTTTCTATATAGGTAATAATAAAACTACCAAATCAATATTAACAATTATGTAGAATTAAGATTAGTTAAAATGGTAAGTGTCAAAAATAACCAAAATGACAATTTTCTTGTTTTAAAACTAAAAAGCAAACCAAGTTTTTCTTTCACCTTTCAAAATAAATAATAAGGAAATAATAGAGTGTAATTTATATAATCGATTTATTAAAAATCGATTATAAGAAAAAAGTAATCGATTATTTTTTCTCATCCCTAATTAAACCACGCCTCCATTTGATTTCCCAATACGTTGTAAATGTTCTAATAAAAATTAGAGGTACAGAATTAATTTTTATATTATATATATATGGAAATTAAAACATATTTGCAACATATTATAGGTTAATCGTCCACTAAATTATTTTAATCATGAGATACGTTTATAATACTGAGTCAAAATTTAGTTTACAACTATTTTCATTCGTAGAATAGTTATTCCTTGATTTAGTTGTCCTTTATAATACTGGGCCTAAATAAACTAAACAGGAAAATGTAAAAGGGAAAATTAAAAAAAACACACTTTTTTCTTTTTCTAAAAAAAATAGTTTTATTTCTTTGGCGCACCATAAGCGTCCGGTAATCGTTCAATTGTGTATCGATGCTGTGACACATACATAATTGGCACACCGGGAATTTTTCGTATTCGTCGTTTCAGATCCTTGTCATTTGTTGCGACAATATAACACTTGTGTTGTGTCACGCGTTGTACAATACAATCGTCCGCGTATGTGCCTTTATGTAAACACGGGATACGTTCAAAACGTGGATCTTTGATAATACGTAATGCCACTTTATATTTCTGGCCCAATTTCTCTAATTCACCCAGCACACAATCGGTAATGTACGGGATACACTTCGCGTATAAACAGTCCATCATATTTTGGATAATGTCTAATTTATTTTTTATCGAAAAATTGATAAAATTTGTATCGACTAAAATATGATACGGGGGACCCAGTTGCGTGTTATATTGAAAAAATAGTGCCGAGCTCATTTGTGGTGCTTCGTGAACTTTAATGGCGTGTGGATCTTCGGGTTTTTTCTTTTTTGGCGGGGCTCGCAGTGATTCTTTGATTCGTGGATCACTTGGACTGATCATCTTTTTCATGCGAGCGAATCGTTTTTCAACGATTTTTCTGGTTTTACGTGCTTTGCCCTGAAACAAAAAAATTCGGTTAAAACGAATAATTATTTGTTAAAATAAATAAATTTTACCATTTTTTAGTGGTCTAGTTTTAGACAATTTAGGTTATATTTTTCATAAAACACGTGAAAATAGTGAAGCGACGTCTGAATGCACAAATACGAATCTCCCTTTTGTCAAAAACGTCGATATTTCAGGATTCAGTAAACTACATCAACAACGCTATCAGTTTTGTTCAGAGATATTTTCATAGATGTCACTACCTGGAGTATTTTTGATAAATTAAAACAGAAAATAGTATTTTATTTTTCGTATACAGATTTTTAGCTTGAATAAAAAAGCAAAATGATACGTAATATACGATTATATAAAAATTGGCAATAAATTTATTAAAAAAATACCATTTTAAAATAAAACAAAAAATTTGGTTTAAAATGAACCATTATTTGTTAACTTTTAAACAAACCATATGGAAGAATCTTTTTGTCTCAAAATGCCAGACTTTTTACTGCCAGTGATAAGTACAATAGATAAGGTTACAAAAAAAGAAAAGAAAAAAAATCAAAGATCCCAACATCAAAAAAGTGAACCCTAGGAATTTACAAAATATATATTATACTAAACTATATTGATAAAATTGACATTATTTAGAATTATACAGTATTTCGGGAAATCTGTCACAGATGGCGGCACCTGTACCAGTGAATATATACATATGACAGCATTTTTAGCCGCCATATTGCAGGACGAGTTAACTCGTCTTAATCATTTAAAAGAGTTAAAATAAATAAACTTTACCATTTTTTAATGTCTAGTTTTAGACAATTAGATTATATTTTTTTGATAAAACACGTGAAAACCCACTGCAGCGACTTCAAAATGGATCAATCAAAGAGTATCCCATACTCTTTGGGACCTTTGGGATCAATATCCATTTTCGATTTGTCAAAAACATCCATATTTCAGGATTCACTAAATTACACCAACAACACTACCTGCTTTGTTCAAAGATATTTCCATAGATGTCACCACCTGTAGTATTTTTGTACAGATATTTTTGATAAATTATAGAACAGAAAATAGTATTTGATTTTCCGTATCCAGATTTTTTCCTTAAATAACTGAAATGATATAACTGAATATTTATATAAAATTTCGGAATAAATTTATTAAAAAATAACCTTTTAAAATAGTAACATTTATAAATGGAGAGTGAACAATTTAGTAAGAATTTTAAACAATACCTACTTATTAAATTAGTCTAATAAATTAACTATTTGGATTGCGGTTTTAAATAAATCTTTAAGGGGCACAGAAGAGAAAATGATGTAAATAAAAATCTCTTATGATTTATGGTGGTTAAACACTGAATCCAACCCCTCATTAAAAAAAATATTATTTATATTTTATTGTGTTGTTTTTATCTGCTTCAAAAATATTAACTAAAATATTTTTTTTTTTTTTGGTGAATTAAAAATAGAAAAAGATTTTTCGTTCGTCTTCTAAATATCTCTATTGAATTTCTCGTTCTGTTTAAGAGATAGATTACCTACCTGACGGAACTACCCGCTGAGATTAAAATCTTTTTACTACTTTTGACATTTTTCAACTTTTTAAATAATATTCTTTTTTTCGTTTTATTAATTATACATTTCAATGTCTAGGAATTATTAGACATTTTGGCATTTAAAAAAAAAATTAACAAACTAGAATTAAATTAATCTATATGAAAATTTGACTCGAACTTATAAGAATTTTAATAAAAATATTAAGTAATATTTCAAAATGCATTGTTGGTAACACCAGAGGCGGGTTTAGAGTTTTCTCATCGTCCGTCCCTACTATAAATTACATATTTTACACAATATTTTTTTTTTGATAAATAACTGATTCGGCAGTAATTTGGTTCTACCCTGCTGGTAAAAATGAAAAAAAATAACTTCAAAAATCTATAACGCGCTTCCTCATTATTCTATCAATTTATTTACGGTTTTTTAAGGCACTGAACAATTTTAATAAATTTGATCAAATTAAAACATTTCTTTTTTCCAAAATCCAGTTTTATGGAAGTGATTCAAGTGATAGGTTTAACTGAAGCTATTTGGATGTGAATTTTTCATTTTTGCTATTAAAGTAACTAAATTCTTTTTAGAAATATAACTAATTCGGTAGAAGTCTTTTTTCTTGAGTTCTTAAATGCTTAATTTTGGCAAAAATAACTTTGAAAACCTATAATTCGCTCTCAGTTTCAATGTTTCATTATTCACAATTCTTTTTTCTTAAATTTTATGCAAGTAATTTGAAATAGGGTAATTTGAATGTTCCTTTTAGGAATACAGCTAAACCTTTTTTTATGCGGTCCTTTTTTGTGCGATTTTTAAGAAAATGGTCATTAAAATACATAATGTGAATCAAAATCAAGAAAAAGTAAGAAACTTAAACATTTATTATGATAATTTTCTTTGATAAAAATATTTTTTAATGGTTTTTAAGCATTTAATCAGTACATTGCATAAGAATATATTTTTTATTACTCATGCGGGAGAAGTACTAACTTGGCGCACACATTTCTGTACGCAAAACAGCTGTTTGCCCACTGTACTCTTCCCACATACTATTTTGCGTGCGGAAAGTAACTTTCCGCACGCAAACTGACAATACAACACGCAAAGCCGCCTCTTGATTTTTCATTTAATAAATATTTCATAATTATTTCTATAGAAACCACCAACAAAGTAATTTAAACAATATTTAATTCAGAAAAAAAAAAGACGAATACTCAAAAATATTATTTTAAAAAGTAATAAAAATGTCAAAAATAGTAATAATAATAGAAAAAAGTATGTGAAATTCGTAATAAAAAACAGTATGTGCAACTCGTGCGGGATTGTCGATTGCCCCACTCAAGCGAATGAGCGCACTCACTATTTCCCGCACTTATTGCACAATATACTTTTATTTTATCATTTAGTTTTGTTTACAGATGTATTTTTCACAATTTTCATCATATTATAAGAATGAAATAAAATGTTCCCACGTGTAAATTAATGCTTCATCTTGTTTAAGAAAGCAACTTCTAGGGAAATCGTGAGATTTTAAGCGTTTTGAGTTATATATTTTCGGTGAAACTTTTTGTATGCGATCCCGATCCACCGAATAAAAATTTTTTTTTACTATCTGGACCGAGCTAAACCTTTTATAGCTACATATTTATGATATTTTTGAATATATATATTTTTTTTTTATGCAATTTTTACCGCTTTAGATAATAAAAATAAATACAATATTCGTTAAGACTGTTCCAAAACTTCGAAATGTCAAACGACACCAGTTGTCTGCGATGTTGAATACCGACAACAATCAGAAATTTAATATATCTAAAATTTATTGAACAGTCTTTTAAAAAATATTATTCAATTGTATTTATATATTTTGGTTTTTGGTTGGTAAACTATTTTATACCTGAAACCTAAAACCTTTTCATGAATATTTTTGAAAATTAAAAAAAGAAGAATAAAATATAAAAACCTGTATAACGCACCTAAAAATATAATGAATTTTGAAGACATTTTAGAAATTTCTTTGTTCCGTTTCTAAGAAGAATGATAAATAATCAAAATGCATCTTGGGGCACACATCATGCAGCTGAATTAGTTTGTTTTTTTTTTTTAGTTTCACTTGCAATCTTTGCAATTCGTGCAAGTCGACAAATTACAGGAGACCTCCAAAAATTGGAGGCCCACAAAAGGAGGATTAAAACATCATTTCACAAAAAAATCATTTTTTGATACTGACTTGAATCACTAATAAAGAACTGAAGTAATAAAAATATGGCCGACGGCTGCAAAAATTACAAAATGGTTATCGAATCAACAGCAACCAACTGTTCAACGAAAAATAATATTGTTGGTGTTATGATCACAATGTCTGGTGTTACTATAGTATGCTCTCTTATGTAAAAAGTTACAATAATCTAAAACAAGTTAATAATTATATATTTAATTTTTTGTAAATATGGCTTATACGCTTCAAATTATTATCGTAGCGTAGGAGCATTAATTGATTTATGGTCATTGTAAAAATTTGTTTACTATAAGTAGACATTCAAATCAATTCTAAGGAAAAAGGGTGTAAAGCGACTTACGTCCTTTTTCCACCCAGCTCCTCAGTTTCAAGAACCGTACAGAAATCTTAGTTAAGATTCTTTCTTAGAACACAAATTTTTTGCTAAAAAAAAATTCATCCTAATCTGTCTAGTACCAAGTTTTGGAGAAAATCGTGGAATACATACATAGATGTATCAGGAGTGTTTGAAAACAAAGCTCCCGAAGCTCCTTTTTTGAAATTGCTTAAAAATCAATGGACCGCATAGACTAATGGACTATAGATGGACCACAATTATTTTTTTTTATTACAGTGACTCAGTATCGTACAAAATGATCAAAGTTATGGTAAGAAGTGTACGTAAAAAAAGATGTATTTTATAAATTATTTATAAAATATGTTAATTATATTAAAATCGGTTAATTATGCTTACGGCACATCCAAGCATAATCTAACCAGCCAATACGGTGAACCCATTTAGTTTATATATACCTACCTATTTATTAACACAAGAAAAGGTGGCATTCTTGTAAGTAGTAGCATTTTTCATTAAACACATGTATAGATAAAGTTAACAATTTGGTTAAATCGTCCAATTTTATTTTCGCGAAAAATATCGGAAACACAATTTTTGTTTAACATATTTGGGGTGCAAATTATAGACTTCTGTGAGGATGCTATGGCTCCGTACCGGTAAGAATAAGACATTTTTCGCATACTGTTGCATCTATAAATTGGGTTGTGATTGAGATTTTTAAGAAATTTTCAAAAATTAGTAAATTTTTAACTAATAAGTAATCTAATGTAAAAAAAGACCATTCCGTTCAAAGGTTATTGCACAGAATAAAAATTTATTTTGCAACTAGCTGTACCCGTGACGTCGTTCGCGCGACGCATTGTTATAGACTCAATGAGAAGTATATAAGTGTAATAATTACACAGAACTTGCATAGAACAATAATTTTTGCGTAATGCATGCACATGCTCTGAATGGTTTTTGTATTTTCCCGCGGGAATGAGATATTTTCCCGGTAGTAAAAAGTATTTTAAATGTTGACCCAAGTAATAAGTTATCACCACACCAAATTTCATTAAAATTCGTTCAATAGCTTTTGCGTAATGTGTGCACATGTTAAAAATTGTTTTTCTACTTTCCCGTGGGAATGAGACATTTTCCCGGAGTAAAAAGTATCTTAGATGTTGACCCAGGTAATTAGTTTTCATCATACGAAATTTCATTAAATTCCGTCCAATAGTTTTTACTTGATGCGTGAACAGACAGATAGACAAAAATTTTTAAAATCGCTGTTTTGATATCTACACCGATAACTATTTACAGTACTAGTACAATTTTCAAAAAATATTCCATATACAGAAATGGTCTCGTTACAGTTTTATTATATGTATAGATTACAGGGGTAGATGGGTGCATTTTTATGGAAAGTTGTCGGAAATAAAGTTGTTGCAAATTAAAATTTCTACAAATTATATTTTATCCAATTTTTCAAAATTTTACCTCCGGACCACTACTTACTGTGACGCCATTTTGAAAAAAATCGATTGCCGATTAGAAGTACGCTACAATTTCTGCTTTACTGCAAAATTTCAAAAAGTTTTCAGTTCTGATGAAAAAATAAAGGTCTTTGAAAAAAAAAACCCCTCATAATTCTCCTAACAATAACTCATGTGACTTATGAGAAAAATTTGGGCCTTAAAATAATTGGGACCTGTTGTCAATGCTGGGGCATGTGGGGCTAGTGCCCAGGATGGCAAAATTTGGAACGCAATGTGGCAATTTGCTCTTTCTTCGTCGTCACTTATTTTCTTTCTAGGGAAAAGTTGATATGATTTTTTTCTAGTGGCGGTATTTTTCACGGTGCCCGGGGCGGCATTTAAAGTAAATCCGGCCCTGCCTGTTCTTATATAGTTCGTCTAAGTTTCATTAATTTTCATAAAAAAAGCTCAAAAAAAAAACCAAAATTTTTCGATTTTTCCAAAAAGTTAAAGTTGAAAAATTCCAAAATTTTCTCCTTTTAATGCCCCATATAGTATAGAACTAGCCGTACCCGTGACGTCGTTCACGCAAAGTATTGTTATAAACTCAATAAGAAGTATATATGTAAGTGTAATAATTATACAGAACTTGCAAAGAGTAATAATTTTTGTGTAATGTTTGCACATGCTCAAAATGATTTTTCTACTTCTCCGTGGGAATGAGGAATATTCCCGGAGTAAAAAGTATCTTAAATGTTGACCCAAGTAATAAGTTATCATCACACCAAATTTCATCAAATAGTTTTTGCATAATATGTACACATGCTCATAATGGTTTTTCCACTTTCCCCTGGGAATGGAGAATTTTCCCGGAACAAAAGGTATCTTAAATGTTGACCCAAGTAATAAGTTATCACCACACCAAATTTCATCAATATCCGTCCAATAGTTTTTGCGTAATGCGTGCACATGCACAAAATGGTTTTTCTATTTTCCCGTGGGAATGAGAAATTTTCCCGGAGTAAAAAGTATCTTAAATGTTGCCCTAGGTAATAAGTTATCACCACACCAAATTTTATTAAAATCCGTCCAATAGTTTTTGCCTAAAGTGTGCACATGTTCAAAATGGTTTTTCCATTTTCCCGTGGGAATGAGAAATTTTCCCGGAGTAAAAAGTATTTTAGATGTTGACTCAGGTAATAAGTTATCATCACACCAAATTTTATTAAAATCCGTCCAATAGTTTTTACGTGATGCGTGAACAGACAGACAAACAGACAAAAATTCTAAAAATCGCTGTTTTGGTATCTACATCGATAACTATTTACAGTACCAGTACAATTTTCCAAAAAATATTCCATGTACAGAAATGGTCTCGTTATAATTTTATTATATGTACCTATAGATTATTTTGAGCCTCTAGTTTCATTTCGTTAACCCTCAGTGAATCTGGAGATATTAAATATTAGTGTGAGTCAGACTTGCATTTCACCAAATTTGTTTGTGAATCAGAAACTTCAATGCCAGATAACAATACGAACTTTATACCGAGATACAGTTTAAGGGCATGCCATGCAGTGTGAAGAATACGTCCTACAGTCCGTGCATAAACAACAATGACACTTAATAAAAATGTTGATAAGACCGAAACAATAATTTCTGTGTATACAGTGGTACGTAAAAATGTATCGTTATTATCTATTAATAGCTATTTATGCAACAAGTACATAATGAAGATCTTTATGAACGAGCCGTGTTTATGGCTGAGCGAGCTTGCGAGCGAGACCAATAAAAAAAGGCGAGTTCATAAAGTCAAATTATGTACAAGTTGCATGCAAAGCTTTATGTACGACTGTTAAAATGCCTAGTTATCGATAAAAATCGAATTTATAAATCTCACGTCTATACTGTAAATAAAAAATGTATTTTATATATAGTTGGCATAGGCAAATTTATTGTGTTTAAAGTATGCTTTGGTTGTGATTATCTGATGTTAATATAATACTGCGACATTTTTAGAAGATTTCTCAATAAAAGTTACTAATATTTAAAGACGAGAGGAAGAAATTGCCTGGAATAAATATTAATAGTAGTTCAGATTGTGTAATTAACATAAATTATATAAATACTTGTAAATATGGTATACAAAATAATACTTAAAGTTAGTGTGTTTTTTGTTTATTGTAAAATTGAAAATAAAATTTATCAAGTAGACTATAATTCTTTATGGCACTTGTGCTTTTTGCTTTTCATTATGCAACTAGTGCCAAAAAGTACTACTTTTCATATCTCTCAGCAATGCAATAAAACAAGCTTTTATGATTCAGTCGTACATAAAATTCTTTAAGTCTTAGGCTAAGGTCACATTGAAAGCGGGTACGTACGACTTAACTTGTCTGATGTAGTCGTGAGACTATTGTCGTCAGATAAAGTGGTCACACTGTTAGTGTATACTTACGTAAATTTACTTTAAAAATGAATCCGTTAACAGATTATTTGTTACCTAATTTAATGGTATGTTGTCTTTCACTAACTTTCATTCAGTATATACAGATCCGTAAGTGAAATCTTATATAATTTGGCAATTGAAAACAGTGAGAAAAAGAAAAAATGAAAATGAACTTACAGCTCAACCAACATAAGGTTGCCGGTCAAGGTTATACGCGCAGTAGACAAACACAACTTCTGTCACACTTTTATGCATATATGTTATATGTTTAACTCTTTGCACTCAAGCAAAAAAAAGTGAGTTGTAAATAGGCTGGTAAGACATGTAGCACATGACAACGACCGACGTTCTTTTTTTGACGGATTCTTTTGACGTTCTAACCTTGTTTCCCCAAAGTTGAATACTAAATGCGCTAAATACACCCTCAATGCTGTTTTTATTAGTTTTTAATTTTAAAAAGATAATTCAACGTGATTTTGTATTATTTTATTTACAATTTTTCTAATAAATGAATGTGTTTGCAGTTATTAAATAAAAGATTCATGTAATGTGAAGTATGAGCAGTCATTACATTACAGTTCAACATTCAGTGTGTCATGTGGTACATGTCTTATGATCCAACAGACAAAACACCTTTAAATATGGTAGAGTTAATGGACAAACCACCTTGTCATGCTATACATGTCTTATAAGCGCAAAGGGTTAATTTTTGTTGTCGCACTCTTTTATTTGCCCATCTGACCGACAACCTTATGTTGGTTTAGCTGTAATTTATGGACTATTTTAAGGATAAGTATCGTATAATTTTTTTAAAGGACAGCTAGCGTCATAAATTGAAAAGAGATGATAATGACGTCATTTCTAAAGTAAAAAAATATACCATATTTTAGTGTTGAAAAATGCCAACAAACGATTCTGGGCCACTTTGTACATTTATTTATAGGTAAAGAGATAAATGCGTGCGATCCAAGTAGTAAAAATTAAGCTTCAAAAAAATATACGCTAAACTAACTGCTTTCATACATACATGTGTACGTATGTTATTTCATATGTGTAGCTACAGAAGAAGAAGTTGTCTTTACGAGCGACGAACAGCACAAAACAAAAATCAGTCATCTCTCAACTTGTTGTTGTGAGAATGTGAAATGTGGCAACACTGTGCTCGTATCATATGTACCACATGTACAACGATTGGCCATTATATCCGTCAACTCCTCCCCACACACACGGACAATCACTACGTACACGGAGACGACGAAAGTGTTTTTTCAGGTGTACGAAGCGCCTTACATTAGTTAACAGTTGACCAGAGTAGCGGGTCGCGCCAATTGCCAACCAAAATTGCGTTCGTTCAGATTTTTTCAAAAATATTTAAAAATCGTGTGCTTGTACCAGGCCAGAGTGGTACCACAGTGAAAAAACTAACAAACGGGACTGTTAGAAATTTGAATTTGAAAATTGTATTGTTTGTTGGAAATTGTTTCTTTTTGTTGTTGACAAATGCGGACGAAATTGTTGTGATTTTGTAAAGAATTTTTTCCGAAAAAAATAAACATTGTTGTCAATTTTTGTAAACAGATCGGACCGCATGTACAACAGATAGTGCGGGTCACTGGACTGTTGTCATGTTTTGTTTTTTTGAGTTTTGTGATTGTTTCAAAAAAAAGTTTCCAAAATTGGATTTAGTGTTTTGATGGGGCGGAGAAAATTTGGATGAAAAACAATAAGTGTGATTGTTTGTTGGGTTTTGGCGACAGTTTTTTCAGAGAAAACGAAGGTGCGTGTTTTGTGTTTTGATTTTTTCAAAAGAGAAATTGAATTTAAGATTCAAATTGTGGATCTTCGATTTTTTTTTTGTTAATGTTTCGATCGATGGTCATGTATATACCTGTTTGGGCAACTATTTTTTTTTTTTTTTTTGAATGTGTCCTGTTGAGAATAAATGTCCTAATATAATATTTGAAATATGATTTTTTTTTTAGTTGGCGTTCATTTGACTCCCTGTAGATCTTTGGTGTCTGTGTGTTGTATATGCAGCGAAATACACAGCACACAAATACAAGAAGAAGAAAGAGCCGGCCATATTGCATACCACGCGAAGCGAGAGCAAACGTTTCGGCTGAGTAGCGATTGAACAGAGATCACGCTACACTTCTCCAGAGGCTGGACAGGTTTACGTGTATACCTGTGTGTATGCGGACTGCGGGGTATCGGGCCGGTTGCTGTAGGAATGCTAGCTGAGAGTTGGGCCATCGACGTTCAAGAGCACCATCATCATCAACAACATCAACTTCTCCACGAAAACTAACACACACGTGCAACCACAACAAGAACAACAAGAATAACTTCTTCTTGGACAACACAACAACTTCCAAAAAAAAGCTTCTCAAAATCAAACAAAAAAAAAAAATTGTGTTTTGTGCGTGTTCGTCAAAGATAAAACAGTGACAGTGTGCTTTTTTTGAATTTTGTGCCCCCCCGACATGATGTTTTCGGGGAAACTGTGCTGCGTGATTTGTGCTTGGAAAATGTTGTTGAGTGTCGTTTGAGAGAGTTATCTGTCATGTTCAAAATAGTGTTAGTGCAAAATTGGTAAATGTATGATTTTTGTGGCACGCGCAAACCAAATAGCAGCAGCCACAATGTGGAAAACTGGATGGTTTTTGTTAATATTTTGTGTGATTGTTGGACGTGGTCCGGGCGCTCGGGCGTATAAAAGATCGTTCGGTGATCCGTCTGTGATTTCGACGGCGTACACGTCCGCATCCGCGTCCGCTTCGACGTCGTCGCAAATGCAATCGCGTGCGGTGGATACGCGCGTCGAATTGGAAGTGTTAGAGGGACAACCGAAAGGCACACGCGTCGGATATATACCAACCAAACCGGGATTTACGTACCGTTTTAATGAACCGCCGCGACAATTTGTGCTCGATCCGAATACGGGCGAGATTAAAACGAATGTGGTGTTGGATCGGGAGGGCATGCAAAATGATCGATACGATTTAGTGGTGTTATCGAGTCAACCGACGTATCCGATTGAAGTGCGCATTACCGTGATTGATATTAATGATAATCCACCGGAATTTCCGGAATCGAGTATTGCTATATCGTTCTCGGAGAGTGCTGCACCCGGTACTAGATTACTTTTGGATGCCGCGACTGATAAGGATTTGGGAATTAATGGTGTATCAGATGATTATCAAATTATCGATGGAAATAAAGATGAAAAGTTTCGTTTAATTGTCACGCCAAATCCCACGGGCGAAGCATCCTATTTACATATTGAAACGACCGGTAAATTGGATCGCGAGACACAGGGTCTATATATTTTGAATATTTCGGCCCGGGACGGGGGTACACCACCCAAATTTGGATATTTACAAGTGAACGTGACGATTTTAGACGTGAATGATAATCCGCCAATTTTCGATCACAGTGATTACAGTGTGTCGTTAAATGAGAGTGTGCCACCGGGGACACCGGTGCTACAGGTTATGGCCACTGATAGTGATCTTGGTGATAATTCGCGAATCACATACTATTTGGCCGACACCGAGCGACAATTTACCGTCGATCCAGACACCGGATGGATTTCAACCACCGAATTGTTGGAATGTCCACAACAAAATTGTCCACAAAATGTTGCAAAACCGGGTATCGGGTGTCCGAAAAGTTGTGTTTTTACGGTGTTCGCTCGGGATCACGGTACACCACGACAAGATGGACGCACTTATGTCACTGTCAATTTACTGGATGCAAACGATCATGACCCGGTGATACGATTTCGCTATTTTCCATCCACTGCCGCATTTGCCACGGTGGATGAAAATGCGCAAAATGGATCGGTGGTTGCGGCTGTGTCGGTTGTGGATGTGGATGAGGGTTTAAATGGCGAAACGAGTGTGCAAATTGTTTCCGGCAACGAACTGAATCATTTCCGTTTGGATTATACGCAAAATTTTGATATTGTTCGCGTAAACGGGGTTTTGGATCGTGAGGAAATTAGTAAATATAATTTAACAGTTGTGGCAACGGATAAAGGAACACCCCCACGTACAGCCACGGCATTTTTAATCATACACGTGAACGATGTGAATGATCATGAGCCGGTTTTTGAGAAAAGTGAATATTCGACAATTTTGAGCGAATTGGCACCGCCAGGTTCATACGTGGCAAGTATAACGGCCACCGATGAAGATACCGGCGTCAATGCTCAAATCTATTATTCATTCGTTTCCGGGAACGATCATCAATGGTTTTTAATGGATGCCAATTCTGGATTGATTACCACTCGCACTCAACTCGATCGCGAAGTGCAAGGCACCGTGGAATTACGTATTTCCGCCAAGGATGGCGGTCCAAATCCAAAATGGGCGTACACGCAACTGAAAATCACCATACTGGACGAAAACGATGAGGCACCGCAATTTTCAAAACCCACCATAAATGTAAGTTTGTCCGAGAACACGCCGCCCAACATGTTGATTGCCACCCTGAATGCCGCAGATCACGACCAGGGCACAAACGGAAGTGTAACGTACCTGTTACAGTCGGACGTGAATCAGCGTTATCCGGACACATTTATGTTGGACTCACTGACCGGACAATTGATGAGCAAAATCCAATTGGATCGGGAAACAATCGCCCACTACGAGATCCAAGTCATCGCTCGCGACCAAGGTGCCCCGCCACAATCGTCGACAGCCACAGTCTTTTTGAATGTCCTCGACATAAACGACAATAGCCCGGAATTTTATCCACAACGCTATTTCGTCACGATTAAAGACGATGCTGTGGCTGGCACGTCCGTGTTAAAAGTAACGGCATTCGATTTGGACGAGGGTGACAATGCACTTATCACGTACAGCCTGGAAAGCGGTAGCGAGGGCCTGTTCGTGGTGAATGAACTCACCGGTGTAATTACACTACGTGGCAATTTAACGAACGCACCAAATCCAATCTATAAATTGCGAATATCCGCCACGGATCACGGTGATCGTCGCGCCGTCGAGGATGCATTTGTGGAAATCATTAAAGAATCGTTTATGGAAAAATTGGAATTTGAAAATGCGGGCGGATATGATTTTCGGATTGAAGAGGATGATGATAAATCGGCCACGCCGAATATTGGACGTGTTGTGGATTCAGTGCATGTGCGAAACTTTTTGGGCGGTAGTGTAAGTTATATTATCATTTACGGTGACCAGAAACATAATTTTAAAATCAACGAACAAACTGGCGAAATCACTACGGCCAATAAAATTGATCGGGAACAGAATATTATGTACAGTTTAACGGTGATTGCACGTTCGGGTCTGGCATTCGGTAAAACTGTTGTGAATATTTCGGTACAAGACTTAAATGATAATCCACCGGTGTTTCCCCGCGACCGTGACGAAGTTCATTTACCGGAAAATGCTGCCGTCGGCCAGGAAGTGTTTTTCGCGCGGGCACGTGATCGTGACGCTGGCGTCAACAGCCGTTTGACGTACAGTTTAACGTACAATCCCGATGAACAATTTCGCGTATCCGAATCCACTGGCGTGATTTATCTAAATCGCCCGGTGCGTGTTGAATCCGGGACTGTTATGAATATTGATGTCACGGCAACGGATAGCGGGGATCCCCCGTTATCATCAAAACACACGATAATGGTACTGGTTGAGGATGTTAACGATCACACCCCCGTGTTTGATCATACGTCATACGAGACCTCGTTGTTGGAATCGACGCCGGTAAATACGCGTTTTTTTATACTCGGCGCAAGTGACGCAGATTTGGGCGAAAATGGACGAATATCGTTCAGTATCATCGAGGGGAATGCAGAAGAAAAATTCAGTATTTTCCCGGATGGATATTTGTACGTGAAAAGTCCACTGGATCGGGAGGAAAAGGATTATTATGCTCTAACGGTGATGGCACAGGATCACGGGAATCCGGTACGCTCCTCTGTCGTTCCCGTGGTGATTCACGTAATCGATGAAAATGACAACGCGCCAGAATTTATCAATACAACATTTACGTTCAGTATTCGCGAAAATGAACCAATCGATTCATTTGTCGGGAAACTTTTGGCCACCGATCGTGATATTGGTCGAAACGCGGAACTGATATTTTCCCTTCCGAGCACTCAAACTGATTTCGCAGTCGACCATCGCAACGGATTTATTAAAACATTGCGTGTGTTTGATCGCGAAGAATTGGTGCGAACAACCGGACAGAGTTACATCACGTTGGAAGCTTTCGTGTCGGATAACGGGAAGCCACGTTTGAAGGACAAGGTTAAAGTGCACGTTCACATAACGGATATTAACGACAATCCTCCGACATTTTTACGAACGCCGTACAAGGTGCAAATATCCGAGGGCACCACAGTGGGCTCACAATTTATCCGAATGTATACGACCGATTCAGATGAAGGCCTCAACGGGGATGTGTTTTATTCCCTGGCCGAGGGGAATGAAGACGAACGTTTCAGTATCGATGAAGCCACCGGGCAAATAACTGTCGCCCGACCATTGGATCGTGAAACTGTTTCCAAATACCAACTCACAGTGGTGGCTCATGACGCCGGCTTGACAACACGTCTAAGCTCCTCAACGGTGGTCACGGTGACAATTCTCGACGAGAATGACAACGCACCCGAATTTACGCAAACCGATACGAAAATATCAATACTGGAAACAACCCCCATCAATACGGAATTGATCCAATTTCGCGCCTCGGATTCTGATTTAGGAATTAACAGTGAAATTATGTTTGCAATCGGTTCCGGAAATCGACGCGATACATTTCATATTGATCCGGACACTGGGAAATTATACTTGCACAAACCGCTCGATTATGAAGACTTGTCATCGTATCAATTGAATATCACGGCTTTCGATGGGGGGAATCCCCGTCTCTCGACAACAATTCTATTTTCCGTACAAGTTCAAGATGCCAATGACAATCCACCATCGTTTCCGAGTACGGCCATTGTACGTCAAATTCGTGAAGGTATTCCACTGCATACGCCCATCGTGACAATTGTGGCAGAGGATCCCGATTCAGGCATAAATGGTAAAGTGGCGTATTCCATTGCGCATCAGGAACCATTGGACGGGAAACGACATTTTTATATTAACAATACAACCGGCGTCATTCACACTCTGTTGCCAATCGATCGGGAAAGTATCGATACATTTCGATTGACGGTTGTCGCCACGGATCAAGCGCAACCGGAAAACACACGGTTGTCGGCGGAAAAATTGGTGACGGTGATTGTGGAGGATGTTAATGACAACGCGCCAATATTTGTGTCGATGAATGCGGCACTGTTGCCGTCGAAAAAGAATCAGATGATGCACCTGAATCGTGGCGAGTCCACGTTCATTATGAACGTTTTGGCACGCGATTTGGATTCCAGCACCAACGGACTCGTCACCTACGAACTGGTCAGCGGCAATATGGAATTATTTCGTCTCCATCGTACAACTGGCGTCCTCAGTCTACGAAAATCGATCGAAAAATTCGAACCGCGGTATCAGTTGGCGGTGAAGGCGACCGATGAAGCGGTCCAGAGTGAACGACGCTCCACCGAGGCGTATATCACGCTGATTGCCACCGGGGGTCACACCCGCGGACCAATGTTTGAGAGTGACGTGATATCGGGCAGTGTGTACGAGAACGAACCACCGGGCACGAGTATTGTGACAGTGACGGCACGTTTAAATGATCGTGACAGTGGTGCTAATGATCATCATCAAGTGGATATTGAATATTATGTGACAAATGTGACGGGTGGCGGGAAACAAGTGGATCGTTTGTTTGATATTGATACAAAATTGGGTGTGTTATCGACCGCTGACATGTTGGATCGTGAGGCCGGTGTTGATGTGTATGAGGTTGAGGTGGTCGCTATTGTTATCGGTGGAACGCCTCGAACATCAACTATTAAGGTAAAAATATATTTTTACTCATTTTAATTGTAGCTATGGACAAAAAAATTCAGTAATTGTTACAAAATATGTTTTTCATATTTTTCCATACACTTGAAATCAAGTTAAACTAAATATTTATGAATTTCGAGGTCTTTTACGTAATTTTTACATATTTTCTAGAGAGATAATGTACTTATTTAAGTATACGTAATTGTAGCTATGGACAAAAAATTTCGGTAATCATTACGAAATACATTTTTCATATTTTCCCATTCACTCGGAATCAAATTAAACTAAATATTTATAAATTTCGAGGTATTTTACGTAATTTTTACATATTTTACAACAAGTTAATTCACTTATTTAAGTATACGTAATTGTAGCTATGGACAAAAAAATTCAGTAATCATTACGAAATATATTTTTCATGTTTTCCCATACATTTAAAATTAACTTAAACTAAATATTCATGAATTTTGAGATCATTTACGTAATTTTTTGTGTATTTTACATATTATAGAGATGACTTAGGTAAAAAAAATTTGTATAAATGAATTAATAACTCTACAGGCATTATAATGAACTAAAATCGTGTTTTGAAAAATCGTGATAAAATCGTAATTCAAGCGTTACAAAATTTTAAAAGTAAAGTTGATTAAAATTTTACAAAATATTTGAAAGGTATATTTGTCGTCAATGTTGTTGCATCTCCAAAATGGTTCACAGTAAAATTCGACAAAATAGAACTTGGATTGATTTAAAAAAATCACAAATTCTTAGAGAATTCTAAATCAAAATTTTGCTGGTAACTGTGTTTCAGCGAATACACTGTAATTCTTTGTTGAAATTTTTAAAAATTTTTTGAAAATTATTTCGCTAACTGCGTTTAGGGCTCCGTACCTAAAAAGTAAAAAGGAATCCTTTAGGCGAGATACATAAATACCTAAAAAGTTTGTAGTGTATTAATTGCTTAGTGTACGGAATCCTAATTGTGTGAGCCTAACTTGCTGTTGGCCTTTTTTTGATTTAGATATGAGACTTAAAAACCATGTACATTTTTACAAAGTGTTTATATACGTATATAATTATGTTGAAAAAACAATAAAAAACATTCAATCTTTAAAACGGTTTTTTTTTCTTGAATGGGTGTTGATTTTGTAAAATGTGTATAAAGTTTAAAGGCCAAAAAACAGTGTAAGTTACCAAATATGACATTGGGGGGACGGTAAAGAATTTGGCAAATCCTTTTTTCTCAGGAATTTTTTATGTACCTAACCTTATCGATTTTGAAGTCTGGTAAAATTAATATAATACACCAATATTATGTGAATTTTTCTCGAGATGGAGGTACATATGAGAAAGATAGAAGATATATGGATATACTTTAATATACTTACACGAATACTGAGTATTATGTACTTAGTACATTAGAGGAGCAGTAGTACATATTACCTAAGTATGTATGTTTCTGAAAAAAGATATATCTTTTTATTTAAACTGTAAATATTTATTAATATAAAAGTATGTTTCTTTAGAAATGCTATTTTAATACGAATATAATTAGAAAATTGGAATCGTGACTCGGTCTATACAGCTACTGAAATAACTATCGTGGCCGAATACCGGATGATTCATGAAAAATCAATATTTGGTCCCACTAATTACTTAGAAAATACTTGAATTTTAGAATCAAAATAATAGAATGTATTTGTTTTTCCGGGGAAAAATTTGAAAAAAAGTCATGAATATTAAGAATGAGGTGTGGATTGAATAAAAAATTGTACGGATTGTAAAAATTCTAGTACCAATTATCTATGTTGGTGCGTGTTTATTGTACGTAACACTATTCTCGCAAGTACGATTCGCACTTTGTAAACTTTAAAGTATAGAAATACCTATGAAAATAAAGAAAAAGTAGCATAAACTGCGTATAAAATAATATAAAATAATTTACCTAGGTAGATAAATATTTGACAATGTTTGCTACGTTAGTATCTGCTATGCTAAGAATCGAATGTGATGAAGTAACAGATTTTTTTCTATTTCATTTGAACGTGTTTGATTTGTCACAAACTTTCTGTGATATCGAAAACGATTGGTGTGACATTATTTAAAAAAATTGTTCAGTGAATTGGCCTCCACAACGCCTGATCTTACACCAGTGGATTTTTTTCTTCTATTAATAATTTTATTGACGTTTTACCACAAGAAATAATATTTTAGTTCCATTTAAAGTTCTTTCACGCTATAAAAACCATCGTCTATTTTCCGTAATTTTTTTTAAGAGTTGTTTTATATTTTGTTGTTCTGTAACTTCAGTTTCGTGGAAATACAGTTTGGGAAACGCTCAAGTAAACACTTGGTACACACGATACTACCTAACTTATAGTGTGTACGCGTATTTTTTTTGTTTCTGATAAAATTTTATTTCAGAAATAATCAAACTATCTTTACCGTACTACATTAGTTACAACATTACTTACTTTATGGAATGTAATGTTACAGCATTGGTTAAGTATTTACTTTGGTTTGTACACGCTAGCCTGGCCTAACTGACTATGGCTATGGCTATGCTATTTTTATTAATTACATATTTGGACCTTCCTCTAATAATAATCAAATACCTCTTTGTTGCTAACATTTAAGTAACTAACCACTTTTTTAACTGCAATTTATTTAATTCCAGCTACTTACACATATTAATAAAATTTAAAAAAAAAATCGGTCCTACGATAGTAGGCGATTTATTAATTTTTTGTAACATGATGAAGCCATTTCATATTTTAACATACTTGTTATATACCGTGTGAGTTTTTTGAGAGTTGCCATTTTTATTACAATCAAATTCGTATGATAGAAATGGTACTGGAAAAGGTTCTTTTCTTGGTTGTAATGGAAATGTAACTAAGAAACACACTATCGGTTGAAGTAGCCTCAAGTACATATGCATGTTTTTACCGCCTTACTGATAAATTAAAGAAAAATTGAAAAATTAAACTTGGTTAAAAAATTTCTTTTGCTCATTTATGTTGTTAATTAATGCATTAGATCAGTTTTATATCGAAAAATTAATATATAGTCCCATTTAAAAATCTATAAGTTTGTATCATAGCTCGAAAGCCATAAGAGCTATAAAGCTCCTGACTATAGCATTCGGTTGCCCCCGTCGATATCTGCAACTCTTATTTGAACAATTTTTCGATTAAATTAACGGTTTCGCTGTAATAAAAATGGCAACTCTCGAAAAACTCACACAGTATATTTTAACAATTAAATATGTAGTTCTTATTCGAGTTAAAGAATTATTTATCAAAATATTTCTTTTTTTTTCGTAACTTAAAAGTTGCTAGTAGCCCAAAAAAAGTACCACAATTTATTCAAATTTGAGTATTTGCGTATTATGTAGTGGTTTCATTCATTGCGTCAAAAATTGTCGGAAAAGTGTATTTTTTGAATTGTTAAAAGATAATTTTCAAATAGCATAAAATGGACTACTGTATAGGAAACGCGAGGTGAAGTTGGAAGAAACTGATAATTTTTTGTGACTATTCTGGTTAATAATTTATTGTTTGAAGACGGTTGTATTTGAGTTTATCATAAGCTACTATTAATAAATAATAATAAATTTATAATGTTCATGTAAATTCGTAGTTAAACAGTGCAAGAATTAGGTTATAAAAGAAGGAGTATTGAAAAGCTAAGAAAATTGATCCCAATATGACAAAAATTTAACTATTTTTGTTTTTTTTATATATTTCATCATTTTAGTAAAAAATATAGCACCCTAACTTAACGCTACAATAATTTAATTTCTTAAACAAATTGAATAAGTATATCCGATTTTTAACTTCTTTAGGAGGGACTCGAGGTCATTCTTAACTTAAAAATAACAAAATGAGATAATAGTAAGATCACAGACGAATGAACATATTATATATTATATAGACTAATTATATAAATGTATAATTGAGACAGCCAGTTACGACCAAGTTCCGACCTTAAATAGTATTCTGTAATATAGTAATGGATGGTATTCGTAGTAACGTTTTCAAATAATTATTCAGCCATTCTTTTTAAACGTACCGCTTGCAGTCAAAATGGTGCATTCTAGTTCGCTTCCGCGGTCAGATTTTAATCTTATCCCGAAAAAGGGTCGTAGGTTAGTTCGTTCCCGACGTGTTACCTACTGACAAGTAAAATTAATTACCTAAAAATATTCAAACTCAAACATATACAGTCATTCTTTTGTTACGTACGTGACATTTTCATGCCGTTTACACGTCTTATAAGAAAAAAAAATAGAAGTTATTTTTTTTTTTATAAATTTTCAATACTAAGCAGATAGACAAATGTGTAAACAATATCTGTATTGAATATAAAATACATAACATTATTAGTTTTAATGTTAGCTGTGTTACGTACGTGACAAGAAAGTGCCTGTTTTGTCACGTCCGTTACACAAACTTTATTAGCTCTAGCCTTAAAATTAACAATGTTATGTATTTTATATTCAGTACAAATATTGTTTACACATTTGTCTATCTGCTTAGTATTGAAAATTTATAAGAAAAAAATAACTTCTAATTTTTTTTCTTATAAGAAGGCGTGTAAACGGCATGAAAATGTCACGTACGTAACAAAAGAATGGCTGTATTGTCAAAATATAATATTGATAATAAAATTTTACTTTTTTGAGATGAAACTGCAAAATTTTGTAAGAAAAAAAAGTGGTATTCGCGTTATTTTTAAAATACGTACGTATACAAATTATGTCCTGCCATAATTATAGTCGCATTAGCTCAAAAATTGACATTATATTATATTCCTTAAATCTCACCCGTCTTATCCTGTTACTTGCTTCAAGAAAAATGCCTAGAAACTGGCTTTACGCTTTAATAGTGTTCATTGGTCTGTGGGTAAGATAACATACGTCCCCTTAGTATCTTATTACACGACCTACTATAGTAAGACTAAACTTTGTATATAAGTTTCAGTATCTACCTGTATCATTATTCATAAATTATTATAATTTGCAAAAAGGTTATTCGATTTGGAATTTCAAAAATGTCCGCAGTTTATAATATTTCTGATTAATCAATATTATTGCTAATTTCACATTAAACATTACGTATAATATTATACCTAAATATTTAAAAAAAAAATTCTTTTTGACATAAATCTTAAAAAATCTGTTTGTGCAACTTAATTCCCAAAAAGCGATTAATCAGATTGTGCTGGATCAAAAGACTGAATTGCCATTACATAAAAAAAAAATTTTATTTACTTATTGAAGAGATTAGAACGTTTGGTTGGCTTTGGTGGGTTCGTTGCTCCGGTATTAAGTACGCAAGCAAGCTGTAACCGGGCCCTACCTAGATATTATTATGATATTTCAAGCCAAATATTATTTATATTTGTTTAAAATAATTTCAATTTATATTTTAGGTCGCGATTAGACGAAATTATGTGTATTCGTCACTCTGAAATAATTAAAATAGAATAGACGGTACTACTATAGTATGTTATTGAATCTATGGAATTGTCTCAATCTTGAGCGGAAACTTAGTTATATTTGTTAAACTTTGTAATAATTATCTCAAAATAACAGCTCTCATATTTTTTTATGCGGTGGATAGGGACCGCATAAAAAAAATCGCACAAAAAAATATATTCAAAAATATCATAAATAGCTATAAAAAGTTTAGTTCGATCCAGACTGTAAAAAAAGTTTTTTTATGCGAGACGGCATAAAAAAGTTTCATCGAAAATACACAACTCAAAACGCTCAAAACCTCACAATTTCAATAGAAGTTGCTTTTCTAAACCAGACAAAGCCTTAATTTACACGTAGAAAGATTTTATTTCATTTTTATTATAAAATTATGAAAATTGTAAAAAATACATCTGTAAAAAAATTTAAATGATGCAATAACTTATGTTCTTATGCAATGTACTGATTAAATGTTTAAAAACCATTAAAAAGTATTTTTATCAAAGAAAGTTATTATAGTAAATGTTTAAGTTTCTTACTGTCCGTTGATTTTGATTCATATTATGCATTTTAATGGCTATTTTTTTAAAAATCGCACAAAAAAGGACCACATAAAAAGAGGTTTAGTTAGCTATATTCAAAAACTTCAAAAATAGCTATAAAAAGTCTAGTTCGTTACAGTCTATGGATTGTAAAAAATCTTTCATAGAAAATATATAATTCAAAACGTTTAAAATTTCACGATTTCCCTAAAAGTTACTTTTCTGTAAAGTTTCTTAAGTTTGTACTTAGGAATATTTTTAAATAGTATATTATTTCATTTTTATAACATTACAAAAATTGCAATACCATACATGCGTTGCGTCTCGATGGAAAATTTCGGTTATTTACTGGGAATCATTTTGTCGATTTTAAATTACTTTTCGAAATTTACAAATTAGCGGAAATTTTCTTGAACTCACGGTTGAAATGATTTATTTATCGCGTATTGTAGTAACACCATCAAATTTTGTTTTAGATAATTTAAAAACGAGGTTACGTGTGTTTTTTAAATACACTGATAGAAATCGAATTGATTTTTTGGTGTTTACATATGTACCGGGTGTTTCTTAAAATTGGTATACCCATTTTTTAGGACTTTAGGTATAAATTTAAACGTGTATTAAGTATACACCCGGTACTGTGTGCACATGTTTCATGATAATTAGATATGATGAAAAAGTTTAAATTAATTTAACCTTTTCCAGTAACTAGTTAACTTGTTATAGGTTAATAAGATCGTGACAATTGTAAATTGAAATCATAATCATAAAAAAAAAATGTTTAAATTTGCATTATAAAGAGAGTGTGTATGTTTGTTTGTTCGTTTGTTGCGTATAAACTCAAAAATTACTGCCCCGATTTTGAAAATTCTTGCACTGTTAGCGAGCTAAACGCTTCCAGAAGGACATAGGCTACGTTTAATTCAAAGTCCGTTTAGGATTTTGTGAAAAATTGCAATATATAGTTTTAAAATACTGTAAGACTTGGCTATGACTTGACTCCACTTTCATAATATTCATTCTCATAAGAGCTGTGAGAGGTGGCACTATCTAGCGGGAAAGACCAAAACTGTTCGGAAATGATTATGTGATAAAGTAGTCTCCTTTTACGGTATTGATTTTACGATATCATTTTTTATTGCACTTTATTAGAGAAAGTTTTTGTGGCATTTTAAAACAAATTTTGATTTTATTATTGTATCTGATATTCGTTATTTTTGCAGCTAGAGTGCACTATTCTAGTTTGCTTTATAACAATCTAATCAGATTAATGTCATATTGAATAAAATTAATGATTTACTTGTCATAAAGTGATCTTTTGACCTCTTTAGCACTTGGATTTCAAACCAAACGGCTCATTAGATCATAATTATTGACACAAATTGTGTTTCTATAGTTGAACATATCCATAGATAATGTTTCCAACTTTTTATTCAAAATCTAATCGTTTTAATAATATGAGACATATAATTTCATATTTTTGTATCAACTGGCAAATTATCTGTTGTAGGCGATCTGATAAGTGAAACTGTCACAATTTTTTTTGAACCTAACTATACTTTTTAGGGTTTCGTAGTCGGAAGTTGGGAGATTTTTTCTAAATTTCAATATTATTAATGTGCTTGTGAACATTATCAACTATATGGGGAACTCCCTCCCTCAGTCAAATCCCAGCCGATCCAGTTTAATAATAATTTTTTTTAAAATAAAAATTAATAATTTAAAATTTATATATATATATATATATATATATATATATATATATATATATATATATATATATATATATATATATATGTGTGTGTGTGTCCGCGCGATAACTCTCGAACGAAATGTCTTACGTTTATGAAATTTGGTGAAAATATTGGAAGTCCCAAACCGTTGGACGAGTTCGTTAACCAGACACGTCCGACGCTCGGAACATGGTTTTTTTGGCAATTTTCGTGAAAAAAATTAGTTTTTCGCCAAAATTCCCCCTTATTCAAATATTTTTGTAAAATTTTTTACACCATTGGAAAGAGGAGAAAAAATCACATAAAAAAGGTCTTTAAACTATTATTCTATGTCAACTGGTTTCCAAGAAAAACTAACTTTTATAAACGGAAATTCGCTGTGTTATGCAAGATGCTGCGATAGGGGTATTGACTGTTTTTAAGCATTTAATCGGTACATTGCATAAGAATATAAGTTACAACTGACGGCATCATTAAGTTTTTTTTACAGATGTATCTATCGCAATTTTTTTAAAATTATAAAAATGAAGCAAAATGTTCTCATGCGTAAATTAATATTTTATCTTGTTTAGAAATCGTAAGGTTTTGAACGTTTTGAGTTATATGGATTTTTTACGAAACTTTTTTTTCTTTATGCAGAAATTTCAATTAAAATTATTTTGAATACCTAACATAAAATGATACAGTCACTTAAAAGACTACGGAACTCTCACGTGATGCGTGTCCAAAACGTACTTGACGATTGTTTTTTTTTTGTATATTTCTCAACTATTAAGAAATGTATAGGAATGACATTAGAATAAGCTTATAATAAATTGTTAAAAATATTAAATAGATAAAAATTCAAAAAAAACTTTTTAACAATTCATTGATTAGCTGACTAAATATATTATTGAATACAATATCCAAAAAATTTCCTTTCTTTAAAATTTATTGTGTGTTTTTGTTGAAGCATTAATCAAAAATCATAGAATTTCATGAGTGCACAAAAACAATGGTGAGCGACAACAATATGAAATTGATACTATTTTATGTTGTCGAATAAATCCGATAAGGAATAATGACGATTTGAACTTTTAGTGAATAGAGTGGTGATATTTTATTTAACGAACACGTCGCTTGTACGTAGGATGTTTTGTTTGGATGAAATAATTGAACTTTTTATAGGTCCGAAGACATTCGTTAATTTTCGGACCTATTATAATTTCGTTCAAATTTTTGCTATTCTTGAAACATCAGTAGCGCATACAGCAAAAATCCACTTGTCGCAAACTCCATGAAGTGCGACATCGACATTAAGTGAGGGAAGAGTCCCTACCTCGTTTACTCACGTACACTGCTTCTTAAGTATGTGTGTGTCCACACAACGTATTCGCCTTAGTCATAGACGGTCATGTATCGTCATATTGTATGCTTATCTTATAGTATTATTAATTTACCTATGCATGTTATATTATAGGTTTTGAATCGATTCTTGCAATTGTTATACATTGTTGATTTTAATGCAATTTATTATTTTTCGTTATTATTAAAAAACATAATATTTTTTATTATTTTTTATTTAAATTGAGTTTAATTATATTTATTTAATAGAGTTCAACGTATTATTATTATCATTAACATTATTTTATTAAAAAAGTGTTTAAAAAATTTATTTTACAATTTTTGTTGAATTAGAAAATATAGTTTCTATCTTTTGATTTGATATTTTGTAGTTGCAAAATTTGTTGCCATAATATTTTCTTTAAAAAAATCTAACAAAAAATACAATTTAAAAAGTGAAAATAGTGACAATTTTTACATTATTTTTTCAAATTTTTTAATGCAAACATGGCTGACTATGCTTCAATTTTAATTTTAAAGTTTGGGGTATCCTAGAAAAAGAAATATATATTGGCATTTTACATGGTATTTATAATATTTGTCTCTTTTTAACGTGTACGTATTATCTTTCGTACGTAATATAAATTTCTGGTCTTTTCATTTCTAATGTCTATGGTCAAACATATTCATCTATTTCTTTAATAAAACGTAAAAATGTACTTAAATGCTTTATATAAGTACTTTATCCCGCAAATTGAGGACCTATATTTAATGCGTGGCAAACACGCACTTGACGAATTTTTTTTAATATTTAGACTGTCACTTTTTGCATTAGATTATGAAAGTTATTATAAATGATTTTAACTAATTTAATCTACAAAGCCTTGTTGCAGCTTGTTATAAATGTGGTTGTGTAAGTGATACGGACCTGCGGCGAAATGTTTATACGGTGTGTAGGGGGAGGTCATTAATTAGAAATCGGATATTTATGGTTCCAGTCTATAGGTACTTTCTTATCATATCAAGGTAGTAACATTTTATGTGATACAGATTAAATATTTCAATAATTTTATGATTTGAATTTTACTTTTTTAAAACGACAAGCTTTGAATCGTATTGATTGAGGCCAATGATCGATTAAAACATGTAAATAAAATAAAGTTGTCTAATTAAGGGGGTATTCTAGTCTAGAGGCTCGATTTTAAGGTGATTTTACGGGTATAATAAAAAATAAACAGTAAACATTTTTAGTATCCATTTTTTTTAACAGTTTTTTTTATTGATATTTGAAAAGTATAAAAATATATAAAAATTTAAAAAAACGCCGTGAGCAGCGGAGCCCCATCACGGAAGTCGAATTTTTCCTTTCATCTTCGGTATTGAGTGTCTACAAGCGAAATATAATTGAAAGTCCACAAGCGATTTGTAATTTTGGTGGTTTCAAAACTGATGATGAGTGTCCGGTTGATCGGGGCTTTAAAAAAAGGTTTTAAGTTTTTAAGGGCTGAATCTCAGTAAATTTCAATTTTGTGCCGATCGCAGTTAACAGGGAAAAAGCCAACACAATTCGTGCGAGGGCATTTCTATCCATGCTTATCCGCCAATTGCCTTTGTGTTTTATTTTTAAATATTAAAAAAGGAACTTAAATAGTAAACTGGAAGGCTTTTATGAAGATATTTTTTCTTTCCAAAAAAATCCAAAATTTCTATTTTATAAATAATAAAAATCCAAAATTCCTAATTTATAAATAAACAGTGACTTTAATAACATTTTTGCACGATCGTGTATTTTCATGCATTTACCGATGCTGTTGACAATGCTGGTAAGTTACATTTCCCGAACGTTTTTTTATATCCATGGAAACCAAAAAATAACAGTGCGGTAAGTGAAATAGATGCGTGGTAAGTGAATAGGAGTGTGGTAAGTGAAATTAGCTCAAAAATGATTGTAATTATTTATTTATATTGAAATTAAAAGTACAATTTGAACAATTGGGAAAATATATCGATTAATATGAAAATTTTCACTAGTTTGCACATTATTATTATTATTGTTGGCATTAATCTTCTTATTTTATTGATATTTCAAAAGGTCGTTCAATCATTAAAATTTTCTGTGGTTTTCATAATCTTCTTTTCATTTTACGAGAATAAATTTGCAGCCAAAAATAAAATGCTTCATCAATTTCATTATTCTCACTAATATTATAGTTTAATAAACTATTTTCGTCAATTTTTTTAATAGAAAATTCAAAATACCCCTGTCGCAGCATCTGCATAACATAGCGAATTTCCAATCATAAAAGTTACTTTTTTTCGAAAACCCGCTTACCTAGAATAATGGTTCAAAATGTATTTTCTGTGTCTTTCTTGGTTCTTTCCACAATGTAAAAAAAATTGGAAAAACTTTTAAATTTTGGCAAATTGTTTGCAAAAAACTCATTTTTTTGAGGTTTTTGGAATTGGACGTGTCTGACTGGAGAACTCATACAAAATTTTTGGACTTCCAACGTTTTATTGTTTTATTATATTTGCATCCCAAACTAGTATCTATCCTATAAATATAACAAGTTTCATCCAAAATGAATTTTTCGGATATATAGGCACTTAAATTTTCGAAATTTCTAAATTAATTTAAAATAGAGTTAGTCTCCAGAAATTTTGTATTATGGTAAATTTAATTTAATAAATGACAAGTATATAAGTATAGTAATTATAAAGCATTCGCATAGAACAATAGTTTTAAGTATACATGCACATAAGCAAAATAATTTTTGAATTTTCCTGAAGGAAGGAAATATTTTCCCGTAATAAAAAGTATCCTAAATGTTGACGCAGGTAATAAGTTATCACTACACCAGATTTCATAAAAATCCGTTCAATAGTTTTCGCGTAATATGTGCACATGCTCAAAAAGTTTTTTTACTTTCCTGTGGGAATGAGCCACTTTCCCGAAATAAAAAGTATCTGAGATGCTGACTCAGGTAATAAGTTATCATCACACCAAATTGCATCAAAATCCGTTCAATAGTTTTTGCGTACTGTATGCACATGCTCAACATGGTTTTTCCATTTTCCCGTGGGAATGAGACATTTTCTCGAAGTAGAAAGTATCTTAGATGTTGATCCGGGTAATAAGTTGTCGGCACACCAAATTTCATTAAAATCCATCCAGTAGTTTTTGTGTGATGCGTGAACAGACGAACAGACAGACAGACAGACAGACAGACAAAAATTTAAAAAATCGCTGTTTTGATATCTACATCGATAACTATTTACAGTATCTGCACAATTTTTAAAAAATATTCCCTATACAGAAACGGTCTCGTTACATTTGTATTATATGTATAGAATACCTATTAATGGCTCTTTATTTAAAATATTAATTTTTTTTTAAAATAAATCGCCCCCTGTTCTAGGAAATATATATTTTTTAAATTTTTATAAAATTTCTTATGAAAGTGAGCTTCTTAGACAATTTTATTTTGTATTAATGTATTTTATTTTGTATTAATGTGAAACATGAACATTTAAATGTTGGCAATTTCTGTATTCTGGCGCTATCTATCTAGCGCGTTAGTTAACTACTTTATTTAAAAGTTCGAATAAAATTCCAGTCATTTTAATTTTTAATTGTTCAGGAATCAGTACCTTCAGTATCATAAAAGCAAGCAAAATAATATTACAATTTATTTATGTAGATACATATATGATGGAAAGTTAAGAAAAGAAAATGTTTTTTTGGAAGTTCGTGTTTAAGGTAAAATCGAAAAAACTTGGAAAATTTAATTAGTAATTAATTTTTTTTAAATATTTTTAGGTTTGGTTGTAAATGAATCTACTGTTGATCTTTTAATATGATACTGAACTATTCATTATTTAAAATGAAAAATTGTGTACTTATTAGATGATGAAAAATTAGTAGTTTGAAAAACCGAAACAAATCGACCGACGTCTTGAAAAAGTCTGTCGGGACACCGGAGCAACGGAGCTAGAACCGTGACAAATCCGGGAAAACCAAGACGTATGGACACTCTACACGGATTGTGAATGTTATAAACTTTAAGTTTTGATTTTTAAGCACATTATGAGTGAAATTGAAAATTAACAAGGTGTGAAATTTGACATTTTAGTTAAAGTGCATATAAAATATAATACCTACATGTTTTTATAAAAATGCAAATATAAATAAATGTTTTCTGTTTTTTTTTTTTATTTTAATTGTTATTAATTATTTGGCTTTTTTAATAATTTAGAATTTTTCTGTCAAATGAATAAATTCTGAAAATATGAATTTATGACATAATTTCAGTAAAAGTGAAAATGAAATTTTTCACCCACACTTTTGTAGTGTCAATGTACATCACTGGATCCCAATTTTCAAATGGATAGATAATTTCAGTAGCGTAGAAACTAATTATTAAAAAATTGCAAACCAAATGTGTTTATATGATAATACGTACTTATAAAATTTATATACGTGTTCTTCCGAAAATCGTAAATACCTAATTAACTTTCTCTCGATGAAGTTGGATTGACAAACATTTACATTAGGGATGTTATGGATATTCGTAACCGTAACTAAAACTACCGATATCCGAAATAATTAAATATCCGAAACCGAAAGCGTATACGAAAATGAAAGTTTATAAGTCTAGTAAGTACTTAACACATTAATATTTTTTCTATATATCAATATCTAAAAATATTTCAGTCCCTTTTTGACAATCTTGCCAGAACTTAAACACTTTTTTAAATATTTTTATTGTTAAAATCGAAACGTTATTTTGAAGCCGGTTAAAATTAATATATTTTACATTAAAATGTGTGGTCAATACAATCACTCGCTAGTTAATTATCGCTAGATTTGATGCTAGAAAATTGAGAAAAAACAGGTCATATAGATTTTTTTTTATTTAGATTTTATTTGTAATGATTGAATTACAAAATTCAAAAGGATATTAAAAAATGTGTGTATTCACTATGAGCTTTTGCCTGTAGTAAATCCAGCTGCTCAAAATCGGTTCCAATATATCAGTTGGTCAGGACGGCATTTGTACATAATTTTAATATTTTCTTTAAGAAATAGTATTTTTTTTTTTAAATACTTGTTTGATTTTTTCAAGGCGAGTACTTTTTACGATGTGTGTTTACCAAATTCTACAAAATAATTAAAAAAAAAAAACATTGTAACCCTACTATTTTGAAATTTTCAAAAAAATATCATGAAAATTACCTCATATATGCTTTTTCTGAGTTAATTATTGAAAAATATTCTATTTTCCGAGATTTTTAAGGTAAAACGAGCAGATGTATGGTTTTTGTTAAACAAATTTCAGATCTTTAATACATTTTTTCCTTAAAAAAATAAATATTTAATATTTTCAAAAATGTATGATACAACTTGTCAAAATTTAAAATTATTTGTTTTGTTGTCAAAAGAAAAAAAAAACTGAATGTGCAAATTTATTTACCACTAAAATGATGGGTTTATACATATAATTATAACGTAGTATTGTCATTTGGATAGAAAATTACGTAAAAATATTATTGTTTGAATATGATTTAACGTAATTTTTATGCGATTGTAGCAAGCTCTTATTAATTTTAGGAAGGTGTAAACATCATCTAAATTCTGATCATATCACATAAAAAACTGCGCCGTGATCTTTTATCTAAAAAAAAATGGAATAGAGATACATTATAAAAACATTTAACTGACAAAGAAAAAGAATATAGCCGAATCGTTAAATTGAATTAAAAAAATCATGACATGCTACTTAAAAAGCGGATTTTTTCGAATTTAGCTCGTAAAAAATGAGACAGAAAAAAAAAGAATGCGAGTGCGAGTGAAATGGAGAACGACATATTTCCTAGTTTTTCTCGAAAAGTAAGCAATTTAGAGCAACGGTATAAAAACATTTTTTATGAATTTTACCTTTTACTAGGGCTTGGTGTAAAAAAAAAATTTGAAAAATTGCTTAATTCTGGCAAAAAACTCATTTTGTTGACAAAAAACGCCCGGAAAACCTACTTCTGGGCATCCGACGTGTCTGGCTAACGAACTCATCCAACGATTTGGAAAATCGAATTCGCACACAAAATTTCATAAGCATTAAACGTTTCGTTCGAGAGTTATCGCGCGGATACATATATATATATATATATATATATATATATATATATATATATATATATATATATATAAATTTTAGTGAATATCATTTTCGTATTCTAGGGACCTCAAAACATATTTCTGATATGGTCTCGGGCTTAGGTCGCACCATGACACCTGGCGTAAAAGCTGAATTTCCAGTTTTGGAAATTCGCTAAAAGATATTCACGCCAGTGAAATATTGACACTTAATTTTTTATTTACAAATATAGTTGTCAATTGTCACTACAGAGATTCGTATTAGTTGTTATGAATATTTATTATATTTATTCATGGCATTCTATGTCATAACATAGACATATAAATTTCACCTATATTATCCGAAATTTATTTTTTATTTAACATATTTTTATTCTGTAATTATTTTAAATCGATCGTGCAAAAAATATTATACAATACACGATGCGTTAAGTGCATTTACTGATCTCGAAAATTGCAAAAACTCGACCCTGCGGGTCTCGTTTTTGCAACATTTTCTCGATCAGTAAACGCCACTTACCGAACTTATATTGTAAAATACTATTTCAAATTACTTAATATGTATGTATTTCATTTGTTAAAAAATTGTATTCACTTTTTTTTAAATTTTTTAAAATTACTATTCGCCTACTTGTATTTAGAATAAAAGTAATGCATTTAAAACACATTTAACAATAGCATTCAATTTCGATGTAAAAATGGAAGAAGTGGGGGGAAAAGTAATGTGGACTCCCTAAAAGGTACTAGCTGGATACTAACTGAATACACGTACAAAATTTCAGCCCTCTAGGTTTCCTTAGAGAGTCTCTAGACGTGTTAGAAAACAAGCAAAAAAATTAAGGAAATATTGGCGTAAAAATCGTGGGGGTAAGGGTTAAAAGTTGAAACCCCCAAAAAACAGTGTCTGGCTATTAGCTTAACCTGTACACAAAATTTCAGCCCTCTAGCTTTATTTGGGGAGATTTTGACCCGAGCGAAACTGTTAAAAAACAAGAAAATTCATGTTCTTTTGGGTATAAAAATGGTGGCGGTAGGGTTTGAAAGTCGAGATTCCCAAAAGGCACCCCCTTGATACTAACTCAATCCGAATACAAAATTTCAGCCCTCTAGGTTTATTTGGGTGACCTGTGCGAGTGGTACAAACTACGAAAACGTCGAAAATGCATGAAATTGTAGCTTAAAAATGAGGGGGGTGGGGGTAAAATATTAAAACCTCCAAAAAGCACAACCTAGGTACGAACTTTATCAGCACACCAAATTTCAACCCTCTACGTTAATTCTGGGGGGCTGGAGGCCTGTTAGATCCAGCGAAAATCGTTTTTCCCCCCTCTACTCCCACTAAATCATCCTAGGAAGCTGAATTTTGGATATGTTATAGATAATTGACCGAAACATTATTTAAAACTGGTTTGGAAAAGTTTTATTGCTTTTCCGCCCCCCACCACCCCCTTAAAGGTCGGGTCAGAAAAAAAATTTGCCCAAAATTTGACCCCACTTTGATAGTATGAGGTGCCTCGAAAATGAGCCCCATTTACCAAATTTCATCTCTTAACTTCCATAGGGGGGCCCTACACAAATTAAAAGGTGGCGGGAATATATATATATATATATATATATATATATATATATATATATATATATATATATATATATATATATATAATCAGACATTTTTTTTTCTACATATTCGTGTTCTACGGGTCCGAAAACGGATAGCGCTCCTACTCTCGCCTCTCGCAGCTCTTATCGTATAGACTGTATAAGTCTAATTTTTCGGAGAAAATTCGACTAAAAAATTAAAATTTGAAATCGGTACGGGACGGCAAAGTGGGGACTCAAAACAAAGGTGTCTCCTGGTTGACGTGATTCCAACCCTCCTGGTGATCTGAAACATAAAATTTTAGTTAATTCTTGATAAACAAAGATGTAGAATTAGTTGGACGTAGCCGATTTAAAAAAATAAATTTTTTCACAAAATGGCGGCCATTTAAAAAAAAAACTTTGAAAGTTTTTTGAAAATAGAAACAAACTTTCAAAAACCCCTACGTCGGACCAATTTTGATAGTATTAAGAAGGTCTATACCAAATTTCAAGTAAATCGGTGCATTAGAACTTGAGATATCATGTCAACCGTATCGAAAAAAGTAGTTTCGAGTAATTTATTTTAAAAAAGGAAAGTCGCTTCTTTCGAATTTCTATGCTAAAATATCCCCTTAAAACTATCAAAATGGCAAAATTTCTTCAAAAAAAAATTTTTCTGTTATAAATTTTATGCCTCAAGTTCTGTTAAAAATGAAAAAATCGCTGTTAAAAATTTTTGGTATACTCAGTGACGTCATTAGGTTAAATATTTTTTGTTAGATGAATTAGGTGAAACTTGGATAATTTTGATTCGAAATTTTCATTTTTCAGTCTACGAAAATTTCCTTTCTGTATCTAATATCGTTAATATATAAAGCAAATACCACTGGCCCCAGTGATTCACCCTGCATAACTCCTTTGGAAATTATTTTTGTTTAAAATATTGTACGATTTCTCCCATAACTTTTTGTGTGATACTGTAATCGAATGCTCTCCTAAAAAAAATAAATAGTACGATGACGTGAGCCGACTTTCGGTTTTTACACCATTCTTGAATACTGTAAACTATTCAGTTCCTGTTTCACGATTGTGGATAATCGTTACCCAAGAAATAAAGAATTTAATTATTGTGTTCGTTTTGAGGGTGGTGTAAAAACTGAAAGTCGGTTCACGTAATCATATTATTTTCACAAATCCTATCAGTAGCTTCAACCTTGTGTTGAAATTTCGTATTTGGCCTATCAAATTTGCAATTTATATATAATATTATGGTAATATTTGAATCATTCAGTAGCTATTATATCTACTTTATTAATTATATCTAATTCATTTTTTGAATCACAATCTACTACTCATTTTAATGATATTCTGATATATGTACTTACACAAAGGATATTTAAGTCTCAAACAAAAAAGTTCGATAATCAAATCATAATTATAGCCTGCCTAGCTATTGCCGCATATAACCTTCGATTTGCCATTAAAATTTTTAACCTACAACTACAATAGCTCAGAGCAAATGAAAAAAAAGTAGGTATTGCAATTTAGTTCTGCTGTTTTTTCCTTCCTTCATTATTGTATTTACGTAGTAAACACAAATATTAATCAAGTGCGTGTTGCACACGCATCAAGTTAGGGTTCCGTGTTGTGTTAGCCGAGTGTCGATTTCCGAGGTAAAAAGTCGATTGAGTTGATTGGTGACGCGATTGAGTTGTGAAATAGTGATAAATAAACAAACAAATAAAGAGACTCACTTTCATATTTATAATATTAGTTAGGATTTTTTCTTTTCTTTAATATTTACACGTATAATAAATACGCTACCGTTTAAAAATTTATTATTTACCTAGTTTATATTGGTACAAGTGGGGACATTTTTTTGACTTGGTAGTGTAGTATTTGTTATATAGATAATGTTAACATTTTCACCGTAGGAATTAAATGTTTTTTAGTGCCCTCTGACATTTAATTTATTAATAAAAGTGATCTATATTTGAATTGTTTCAACAAATACTGTCTCTTTAAGATAATTTAAATAAAATATTATTATATAAAATATACATGCATGAGCAAAAATTTGAGTACCCATAAGCAAAATAAAACACTGGTGCCCAAAAAAATTTTTTCTAATTGTTGACTGAATCAAGTTACATATAGTTTTTGAGAATAGTGATCTTGTAAGGGTTTCGCTTTTACTTTTAAGGTAGTTGATCCGAAAAATGATTTTTCAAAGGATTTTTAACGAAACTTCTCTAAGCATTTATTTAATTCAATACCAATAATACGAGCCTATTCCGATTAAAATTGATTACCCCAATTTTAAGAAAAACTAGTTCAAAATTTTGTAATTTTAACACGGGCTCTTATGGGAAAACTCTATTTTGTTTGAATAAAATGAAAACGTGTCAAAGGAATTTGATAAAAATTTAATATGTCTATAAAATACAAAATTACAAACCATATTTAATAACAAATAAAAATTACTGACCGCGCCGTTTTGGAAATATAATTTACAAACATCATTTTTTAACGTTTTTACAACGCTTTTTCAACAATGCTTTTATATTGCTACAACATAAGCGGCCGGAAATAAAAAAAAAACAAGTGGTATACAAATATAATAACTGAACAATATTAATACATTATTACAATATGCTAAGCAATCGCTCTGGTGCCACCTTTAATTTTTTAAGCACCAAAAATATCGGGTTGTGTTCGTCGAATATTCGACTATTCGACGCGAGAGTGCTCGGCGAATATTTGGCATCCATTATAAAAGCCTACTATTGAGAGAAAATAAAATGTAGGAAATGATTAATTTTGAAGGTAATAGAAGTGAAATTTTCTATTTAAGTAGTTCCAAAAACATTAATAATAGTGTACCACAAAATTGATACATATATGTTTCTGTATATTATTCGCCTATTAAGAATTTGTTTCGTTACTATTATTCATATTATAAAAGCAAAATCTAGAGCAATTGTGAAAGTTCAAAAGAGTCAGTCGCAAAATTAAGAGTCATTACAAAAAAAACAAAATTTATATATTATAAACAGGAACTGGATTTAATAAATGATATTATAACTAAATATTTCTATCATTAACAAAATTAAATCTATTTTTAAGGTTCCGTAGCCGTTAGAATCTTGGAATTTGTATAATTTCGTCATGCCATGTCCGTCCGAACCATATTCCCTCTTTGGACACACATACTAAAATATACCCCGTTTCAAATACAATTGAGCAGGCGTCATTGTTAAAAAATTAAATAATTCTTATAACGTAAAAGCCCCCCCCCCATTATGGAAAGGTATCTAATACTGGAACAGTTTTGACATTTACATATATTAATGAAGTTATTTCTGAAAGAAACGTCTGATAACAAAAATTATTATTAATAGAATGATTGTTTTTCAATTTAAATTCACCTCGCATTTAATGTTTCCTTACTTAATTAAAGAAATTAATATGTAAATGTCAAACCTGTTCCAGTATTAGATACCGTTCCATAATGGGGGTTTTTACGTTATTCAAAACAAATTAATCGTTTCTAAAACCAAACTGCAAATTTAAAATTTACTCATTTGCAACAGCGAAAGAGATAAAGCTAAGAAAACGGGAATTCCTTAAATTCGTAAGTGATGAATCATGCTTAAATTTAAGTGAGATAGATTATTGCTTTCTGAGTTCGCGAGAAGGGAGAGAAGTTGTAGTACGGTGCAATGGTCAGTTTCAAAATGCATATAAATATAATAATAAAACGTTCTTTTAAGGGGGTATTCTAGTCTAGAGGCTCTATTTTGAGATGATTTTACGGGCGTAATAAAAAAAAGTAAACATTTTTAAGTATCCAATTTTTTACCAATTTTTATGTCATCGAAGATGACATATTAATATCGTTGTGTGACTGAATAATTATTGAGTTCTACATCCATATTGAATAAACGCAAGAGGGCTGTAGAGCTAACAACTATAGAGTTAACAAAACATCATAAATTAACACTTTCACTGAGATGACATTACTTAGTGCGTGTCAAAAACACGCCTTTGACGAATTTTTTTATTTATATTTGAAAAGTATAAAAATGTATAAAAATTTTAAAAAAAATTCAAAATTGAAATCGGTACAGGCCGGCAAAGTGGGGACTCAAAAAAAAGGTGTCTCCTGGTTGACGTGATTCCAATCCTCCTGGTGATCGGAAACATAAAATTTTAGTTAATTTTTAATAAACAAGGATGTAGAATTAGTTGGACGTAGCCGACTTGGAAAAATAAATTTTTTCACAAAATGGCGTCCATTTAAAAAAAAATCATTTTTTCGTCTGCTTTTTTCAACTTTGGAAATTTTTTAAAAATATTAAAAAAATTCCAAAAACCCCTACGTCGGACCAAATTTGATAGTATTAAAAAGATCTGTACCAAATTTCAAGTAAATCGGTGTTTTAGAACTTGAGATATCATGTCAACCGTATCGAAAAATGTAGCTTCGAGTAATTTATATTAAATATTTGAATTTAACACTGAAAAGATACATAGTACATAGGGAAAAATAACCATAACTTCGAAAATAATTCGAATTTCTGTAAATCCTTTTACAGGTTTATTCTTAATGGTCTGAACTTTGAAAATATGAAAAAAAATCGATTTTTTTCAAATTTCTAGACTAGAATCTACCTTAAGGGGAACCACTAGTGTGACCGCCTAAAAAAAAGGGATTGTTGGGAATTTCTTTAAAGAAAGCTACTGTGTGGAATGTCTTAATATTTTAAGGATATATATTCGGCGGAGTTTTTAAAAAATAGTTTCAAATTTTGCTCGAAAATTTGATGATTTTTGGTCTGCAAAAATTACATTTTTTATTCAATCGGAAAGCTGGAGGTTCATGGTACGAAGGAACATATATAAAAGAAGCTGCAATAAGGATCAAATCGATCGGATGATTTGTCTTCGAGTAATAACTGCAGCAAATTTGAAAAATGTAGTTTTTCGTTACTTTACGTTTTAGTTTTAATCACTGAGAATTTTTATTAAAATTATTTACGATGTACTCACTATAACGTTCATAATAAAACTAGATGAGTCGTTTAAATGTGCCAGGGTCTAGCTGCTCCACAACATGGGACTGGCAGCCACGTCCAGAAACTCCCGAACTATCAACCTTTATATATTTCTCAATATCTCAAAGTTAACAATGAAAATCAGAATTCGCTCTTCAGATGGCTGTAACTCAAAAACTATTTAATATACACACTTGAAATTTTAGTATGTTATTTTTAAAGGTATAGTCTATCAAAACATGCAAAAAAAATTTCCAATTTTTTCAAAATGTTACACTAGTGGTCCTCCTTAATATTTATTTAGATTATATTTAAATCAGCTGTATGTGCATTTTCCTCTAATTTTTCAGCTCTGCGTCCAAAAAGATCTAAAAAAGTTTTTATAGATAGAATTTTCAACTGAAATTATTTCGGACATGATACAAGATATCAAATTGCTACATACTTAACCCACATATGTAGTAACACATACAATGAATGAATACACATGTCTAACTAACATTATTAATACTGATTACAGAACCCTGATTGAATGCGTATCTAACACGTACTTGGCGAATTTTTTAATAAATGAATTTTTTTTTGCAATTATCAAAATTCAATTAATAAATTGATAGCCTGGGGTTTTTTGATTAATTTTTTAAAATCGAATAAAAAAAAAGTAGGTACCAAGAATAACCATTTTGATTTTTCTATTTTGGAAAACTTTTTTTAGACACGCCACTGATGATATTGTGTTGCTATCGTTAGTAATGTAATTTATTCACTAGAGGGCACTCACATTTCTATGTTGCTGTTGTCCGTTATTTAGTTTAGTCGGTGGTTTAGTCAGTTACGTTTTAAATGATATAATTTTCTTAAATTTCCTTGTCTAATATTATAACGCTTCAAGTATTAGACTACATTATTTTATATTGTATCGTAAAGCCGAAATATTTTATTTAAAAAATATGTCATTGTTTACGTAACAATTGTTAAAACTACAGGATAATGTCTCTTTATCGCATTTTTCAACGATTTCGAAATTTTGTATAAAATTAGTTATGTATTATAGGGTTTTGCAATAGCTGCTTCCGTGGAGTACAAAATGTTGAATTTTGATTCTGGGGATTGATTTTAGGTGATAAGTTTGGACTTTTAGATGGGACTTTATTGAATAAGCTGCTGAATCGATGACCGAGAAAAATTCATTTAAGTCTCTCGTTATGAGACCGGAACATTGGTGTTGATGTTAGTGAGCTAGCAAGCGTACGATTAGTGCAACTCATAAATCATCCTGTCAGAATTTTTTTATTCGCTAAAAGAATTTTTTTATAGGTCCGTGTTCACAGAATACATGTGTAGTTGACCAAAGCAAGTTTTGTTCGTTCATCGCGTGGATTATATTACAAACTTTGTTTGACTAACAATATTATTTACAATTTCTACAAAAGATTTTAAAAAAATTTTTAAAGAAAATATGTGTGGAGAGTATCGTTTAAACTCCTGTCACATAAACTCTAGAACGCATTTAGAAAATATTAGTAAATGTATTTATTAAAAATAGGTAGATTTTGTACCCATTCTAACGAATGGTAATATATACTACACTAAACGTCCGGGGCAATTTGATTATAAATAAGTACACACTCACACGCTTGAAAAGTAGGGGAAGTCCGAGTTACGGCGGTCGATTACTAAGCACAAGTGGGGCTACATGAATTCTTAGAATTATATTCTCCTACAGCTCCATAAGCGGACTCATAACGCGATTCGACTGTATTTGATATCAATTAACCCCTTATCGCATACGAAGCCATATATGGATTCTAAGTTTTACTATTTTTTTTTAACATACATATTAAAATATTTTTTTTTGAAACTAATGTTAAATCCTAACTTTATACTCTTTTGAGTAACGGAACGTAATTTTTGTTGTCTTTGGTAAGTGCGGGTTGTCAAATTATTTGAAGTTATGTTCAAAGTGTCCGACCGTTACAGTGCAATTAATTGGTGCTAATTTTATTTGTGAAAACTAAAAACAATAAAACGGTAAGTACTAAAATCAAAAATTTTCAAAACACATTCATTATATATTCAAGAACATGGAATAGTTGTGATTCGTGTGTGTTTTCTTGTTTTCTTCGATTTTTGGGGCTTATTTTGAAGTTGCCATATTTGGCTTCGTATGCGAGTAATTTCTATACAATTAATTTTAATTTTTTTTTTCTTAATTTGACTACTAAAAAAAAGAAGTGAAAGACATTTTCAGTAAAAAAAATTTTTTTCTTCACCTCCTTCATAATTCATGCAATGAGGGGTTAAATGCATACTAAATGTGATTTTAATTCTTTTTATTTTAAAATTTATTTTGGTTTTCATAGATTTGTTGAATTTTAACAATCTGAAAAGGGACAGAAATTAATTGGTAGATAATAATGAAAGTATGGTCTATTTCAGTTAAATTTAACCATGCTTCGTCACTTTGAATTTAAATAATTTCCGTTTTCTTGGCTTTATCTCTTTCATTATTGCATTTACGTAAATTTTAAATTTGAAGTTTGTCTTTGGAAAAGAATAGAAGGTTGATTTGTTTCGAATATAAGAATTATTTAATTTTTTAGCGAAAACGCATGATCAATTGTATCTGAAATGAGGTATAAAGTGAAATTATTTTTATCTAATTTTTAGAGAATACAAATATTAATTTAATCATACTAATCGCCCTTAGTACGACTTATATTTGATCGATTTTTACAAAACAAATATTCCTGGCTTTACCTAAACGAAAACTAATCAAGATAACTAACACCAATGATGATGTAATCTTTAAATAAAATAATTTTATCTACACTTTACACCTTATATAGGTATATAATATTCTTCATTCGTTTAAATAGATTGCTCGTATGTAAATGTTTTTAACATTTGTATATGTACACGTTTGTATGTGTGCATGTATGTGCGCATGTGTGTGTGTGTGTGTGTGTGTGTGTGTGTGATTGACAAAAAGAATCTCATGTAATTTGTAATAATAACATTTTACATGCAACAAATTCTGTATCCTCATTCATCATTTAATCGAAAACATCGCTCGTTGGCTCGCTGTACGCTGGCCTCAATGCAGTCAGCGCTCAACTTCTGAGCCACTGAGCCCTCCGTTCACTCAGCTCATTATTATTACTTCACTCCTCAGTTTGGTATTATTTAAAAAAAAAAAAACATATTTAAATAAATATGTTACGTCGTTTTTAAATGCTAGCGGCATCCAACATTATTATATATTTTTGTTTTGTGCGGCCATCTTGTTTTTTTTTTTTTGGTTTGGTTTAGTTTTAGACGTTAGCTGGGTTGTGCCACAAAGTGCTGTGGTAAACTCAGCCAGCAATCGTTTTTTCATGCATAATATAAATTATTGTAATTATCTAAAAATTTAGAATTTGTAATTTGGATAAATTTTAAATTAAACGCTATTGGCTAATTAATACGTCACGGTCGAATCGATTTTTAAATGTTAAGTCTACATTCTTTTTTTTTGGAACACGGAAATTTATTTGAGTCGAAAGTTTGGTTTTTTTTTGGCCTGGGTAGATCAGTAACCAAATTGGTATCTAGGATAAGATTTCGAAAAAATTTCGGCAAAAGTTTTTCTTTCAAACAATTATTAGATTATGCAATTTCTCCCCTCCAGTGAGCACCGAGTTAGTGATGAGCAAAATTAGTCTTGGTCTTGGTCTTGCAAAAAATGCAAGACCAAGACCAAGACTATAAGTATGGCTGCAAGACCAATATCAAGACTTAAGTGAGCAAGACCAAGACAATAGCAAGAAAAAAACAAGACTCTTGCTAAACTATTTAAATAGTTTGAAAGTATAATTAATACTGTAAAGAGAGAAAATTCTGATTTTAGAAGAAGAAAATTCGCTAATAAAAAAATGCAAGAAAGTACAAGATTCTTTAGCAATACCAAGACCAAGACCAATACCAAGACTGCATTTTGCAAGACCAAGACCAAGACCAAGACTCAAACTGCTCTAGCAAGACCAAGACCAAAACCAAGACTGCCAAGTCTTGGTCTTGGTCTTGCATTTGCTCATCAGTAAACCGAGTACTCTTCTTTTAGGGGGTAAAAGGGGTAAAAAAATTTGTTTCTTGTCAGTTCCTTGGTTTGTTTCAGTTTTACGGAAAAAATTGATCAGTACAAGATTAAAGCTTAGAAATTCTACAAAAAAATTTTATAGGTAGGGTAAAAGCCCCTATACCGGAACGCGATCCAATACTGGAACAGTTTTGGCATTTGTATATTAATGAAGTTATTTTTGAAAGAAACCTCTGATAATAAAAATCATTATTAATAGAATGATTACAATTTAAATTCACCTCGCATTTAATGTTTCCTTACTTAATTAAAGAAATACATATATATATATATATATATTAAACAATTTTTGTTGAATACAGTATTTTGATCCTTTATTTACGTCTGATACTTAAATCATTCTATATGTGTCCTACATTGACGTCTAGATGTCACTCTATGTTCCCAACTCCTAGTGTCATTAATATTTCTTTGTTTCGATATAGATGTCGACATTTTGTAAAAAAAAACAATAAATAAAAATTTTTGGGTTGTAATTTTTTAAAAACATATTCATTGGATTAAAAAAAACTTTCTTTCATACTTATTAAGGAAAAAAAATGGGTGTTTAATTTATTTGTCAATTTTTATAAGCCAGTTTAATTACACACCTAAAAATAGTGTTCCAGTATAGGGGCTTTTATGTTACCTATTTGTCGCTAAATTAATACTTCTCTTAGATGAAAAATGATCTTATAAAATTAAGTAAAATCACTTAATTAAATGATTCCAACAAGTAAAAATTTTGAGAAATTTTATAAGAGAAAGATTTTGGTTGGAATTTTTTCTATTTAAAAATACCGCCTGTGGTCTATGCCTGGTCTAAGCCTTTTTAGTGAACAAAATGTAAAAATTTGGCAGTATAAGGGATTTTTATCGTAATTTTTGGCCTCGAATTGTGTCAGGAATAAAAAAAAACTCCCCAAGTGCGTACCTAGACACGTATTAGCCTATTTTGGAATAAAATTTTACGATTTTTTGCCCGATTAAGGTATAGTTGTTCCGAAATAGTCAGGTATAAAAGTATATCTCAGCGAAAAAAGTTTCTTTCATCCAAAATTCAATATTGTATTAATATTCTTCAGTTATTGTATAAGACACTTGTTTTTTTGAATTTCCGCGCCCTTATGTTGTAGCAATATAAAAGCATTGTTGAAAAAGTGTTGTAAAAATGTTGTAAAATGATGTTTATAAATTATATTTCAAAAACGGTGTAGTGAGTAATTTTTAATTCTTATTAAAAATATGGTTTGTAACTTTTGTATTTTATAACATTAAATTTTTATCAAATTGCTTTTCCACGTTTTCATTTTATTAAAAAAAAAAAATAGAGTTTTCCCATAAGAGCCAGTGTTAAAATTACAAAACTTTGAAATCGTTTTTCTTAAAATTTGAGTGCTCAATTTTTTTTTTTCGGTAAGGGCTCCTGTTATTGGTATTGAATTAATTAAATGTCTAGAGAAATTTCGTTAAAATCCCTTGAAAAAATCGTTACCAACTACCTTAAGTGGGTTCAGATAAGTTTGACTTCACTTCCGTGGTCCACTTATGAGAATGTTTTTCTGTAATTTCTCTTTCCAGATGAAAAATATCGGACATATTTTCTTCGGTGCAGATTTTCCAAATGTTAGTCCTTCTACCATTTCCGTTGTCCACCACCAGCATCATAATTGAAATGCAGTTTTACGCTGCAGCGCTTTCGCCATGACGTAATTTAAATACCAAACTATAGATAGGATTTTACACGTACAAAATCAGATGTTAAAGTGAATTTGGTTTAGTCAGACAGAATCATGTTTTATTTCAAACAGAGACGGATGCAATTAAATTTTAATGCGCGTTTTTTTGTGAACTCGAGAAAAAAAAATTGATACGTACCGTCAAAGCATCCAACTTTATCTACTGAGCGCAACTTTACCATACCCGACTTTGTGTTACGGCAGTTGGTCCGAAAAACGATTTTTCAAAGGATTTTGACGAAACTTCTCTAGACATTTATTTAATTCAATACCAATAATACGAGCCTATACCGAAAAAAAAATTGGCTACCCCAATTTTGAGAAAAACGATTTCAAAGTTTTGTAATTTTAACACGGGCTCTTATGGGGAATTTTTTTTTTTTTTGGATAAAATGAAAACGTGTCAAAGGAATTTACAAACCATATTTAATAAGAAATAAAAATTATTCACTATGCCATTTTTGAAATATTTGAAATATAATTTATAAACATCATTTTACAATGTGTTTTCAACAATGCTTTTACATTGCTACAACATAAGCGCGCGAAAATTCAAAAAAACAAGTGATTTACAAATATAATAAATGAAGAATATTAACACATTATTTAATTTTTAATGAAAGAAAATTTTTTCGCTGAGTTTTACTTTTGTATCTGAGTATCTCGCACCAAATACCATAAAGAAATTAAAATGTCTGTATAGCAGTTTCAATTATTGGTATATTAGCGAATTTCCAGAATGGAATTCAGCTATTACAGGCACTGTCATGACGCGACCTGAGCCCGGGACTATGGTAGAAATTTATTTTGAGGTCCCTAGAAACATTTTTTAAAAATCTAAAATTTTTATGGAAGTCTTTTGTCATATTGTAGAACAAAATGAACGAGTGCCCTTAGTAATTTTGAAATATTAGTTTTTTAAGGACCACTCTAATATATATATATATATATATATATATATATATATATATATATATATATATGTCCGCGCGATAACTCTCGAACAAAGTATCCAATTTTTACGAAATTTGGTGAAAACATTGGAAGTCCCAAACCGTTGGATGAGTTCGTCAGCCAGACACGTCGGATGCCAAGAACATGGTTTTTGTTCTGGCAAAAAATTAGTTTTTTGCCAAAATTTCCACTTATTCAAAAATTTTTGCGAAATTTTTTTACACCATTTAAAAGAAGAGAAAAAATTACATAAAGAAGATCTTTAAACTATTTTTCTATGCCAACTAGTTTCCGAGAAAAACTATTTTTTATAAACGGAAATTCGCTATGTTATGCAGGATGCTGCGGCAGGGGTATTTTACAATTTGACACTGTCTTTCGTACTTCACACGGGTTGGTAAAGTTCAGATTTTATTCACATTTTAAACTATTACCTACTAAATTTTTTTTAATCCGATGATGCTTATGAAGAATTATCACCTGAATGATCAACTGGTACATTATGTTGACAGTTAATACACTTTATATGGAATTGTTGACGTCATACGATGTGGTGTATGAGTAAGTAAGGTTTCATTTGACGTCTTATGCCGTCAATGACCGTCAAGGTGTTAACATTTCTCTGGAAAACTTTTTATGAGTCATATGGAAGAATTTTATCACTTCATTATCAAATTAATTTTTGTTTTCATTTTAAATCGAAAATCATAATATATGGTAAAGTTAGGTGTCTTAACGGTATTTAAAAACACAGGTAAAAAAGAGTAGGACGTTGGATCAGCCAAACTCACGTATTAAGAAGCCAGTCAGTGTGTGTAAATACGTATTAAGATAGAGGAATATGGGGTATCGAAAAGAACCGGTTTAGAAAATATGATTTAATATATTTTATAAATTTTAAAATAGATTTCAGTTTAAAATATTTTTACTCTCTTTTTTTGGTTTAAATGATTACGCACTACTGATTATATTATTTAATTCGAGATTGTGGAGTTTTTTTCCGTGGTTTTGACCGAATATTTTTGGATCGTACTGTATTTAAGTATTTGAAGACGCGGCCGTTAATTCTATTATTGTATTCAAACGTGTTAGAATCAACTATACGTAGTCTCGAGTCCCCCAGTTTGTTTAATCAACTTATTAGAGTTCTATTATTAACTATTTTTCGTTTGGTGTAGTCATAGATTTACTTAAATTCAAGTGGGGCTTCAAAATTATACGAGTCGGGTAACAAGAATCTGTTTAATGTATAAGGACAGATTTATAATGTAGTATAAAAAGTGGTGCTACCATATTGTGCGGTCTACCGTCACATTTATTCTATAGTACCTTACCCTCTTCAGTTTGCAGGGTTTACGTACCAAAGAAACCGTATTTGTTGTTTGCATTTATTTCAGATGTAGGAATTTCAGAAATAGATATACTTTTATTTTTGTTTGAGTCTGAAATGAGAGGTTGTTTTTTGTCAACAAGGGGTTCATTTCTATAGTTTGTCTGCCTGTCTGTCACACCTCTCGTGATTCGTACGCTTCTTTTGGACTATGATTGTAAAATTTTGCATGTGCATGCTACAAGAATAGATTTCAGTTAATACTTAGTTAAAAAAAATTTTTTTGACTTTTTGAGTGATTTTTGGTAAGGGGAAAATCTTTTGAGTTCGCCTTATCGACATGCTAATGTTAATCATGATGACCACATTACTGGAAAACCTGGAAATGTCAGGGAATTGTAAACTTTCTGGAAAAGTCAGGGAAATTTACCAGAAAACTGGAAAAAATTGATTTTTATAATTTTGTTTATTTAGGGATAAAACTTCAATCAATTTTAAGTAAAAAAGTTAAAAAGTTATTAAGAATTTTTTTTAGCTTTTTGGGATAAAGTAGGGTGGCATATTTTTCACAAAATAGTCAGGGAATTTTTTAATAAAATTTCTGGAAAACCTGGAAAAGTCAGGGAATTTGATCTTTAAAAATCTGTGGTTTCCATGTTAACTGTATTATATCTGTCACTATGAGTATGATGTGTACACACTCTATATACCCGACTGTATGATATGCGCGTTGCACGCTTTTTGGATGGGTAAAATTTTGTGAGTGCGCATCACCGACATGGCATAATTTAGCAGTATATCCGTAGCTATAAGGGTGACGTGTTGTGCAACATTAGTGCTGTGTATATCTGTCATTTCATAGTTTTCACATCTGTCGGCACTCCCCGCGACTGCATATTTAAGCGTCACGAATTTTTTCAACTTTTTTTCAACTTCAGCCCAAAAACAACCATGTTAAATTTTGGCTGCTGAGGAGTTTAGGGTTAATGCGCGTGTTCGGTATGTATTTGGTGATTTTTTTTTTTTTTTGGGTGTTTGAAACTTTTTATTAGACAATAATTTTGAAATTTCGCTAGTGAAAATGAACCTTTATATATATTTTGGAACTGTTGACATAAACAATTATTACAGATATGTTTTATTTATTTATAAATAATACGGAATCGTTGTCCCTTTCTGTTTACACATTAATTATTATAACGATATAACACAAAACTATGTATGCTATGGTTACTATGATAATTGATAACATATAAGACCAGCAGTTTGTGACTATTGCATATTCCGTATACACACAAATTGTCATTCCGTTCTTGCTTCAGGACGAGTTTTCCGCATTAATGAATGTACAGTTGAACCTTTTTTTGTGCGGTGGATAGGTACCGCGTAAAAAGAATCGCCCAAAAAAAAATTTATTCAAAAATATCATAAATAGCTATATAAAAAGTATAACAGTTTGGTCCAGATTGTAAATAAAATTTTTTTTATGCGGTGGATCGGGACCGCATAAAAAAAGTTTTATCGAAAATACATAACTCAAAACGTTCAAAACCTCACGATTTCCTTGGAAGTTGCTTTTCTAAACAAGATAAAGTACTAATTGAGTTGCCTAGTATCAAAATCTATTAATTGCACTTTATAAAGATCATGGGAAATCGCAAAAAACCATAACTCAGTTCAAAATTAATTTTTCGATTAAAAAGTTATAATTATATTAACTAACAAGGTAAAAAAGATGATTAGTACTATTATCAAAAAACAAAATTATCGTTTTACCCCTTTTTTAATCAAAATTATTTGAATTTATTAGGTTTTGATAGTAACATTTATATAAAGTGCGTTTTAAAACAGAAATTATAAAGGAAATTTATTAAAAAAAAACTTGATTCAGCAATATTGGATGTATCAGGGTTAGACGATACAATTTGTTTTGTAATATTGTAAACTATTTTCATTTTGTCACTTAAAACCAAAGTGCTTACTTAGTAATTCATTTACATCTACGATTTCATTATTTAAAATTTTAGATAAATACTAAAATACAAATTTTACCTGCAAACATAATTTTATACTTCGTACGTTCCGCATGTCAGTGAAAAACTTAAAATTTGAACGGTTAAAATCTAAAATATAGGTTATGTATGGGCAGGATTTGTAAAGTTTTCAATGTAATTTTAGCAGGATTTGAAAATTATGTTACATTTCAGTTGCAGATTTCTTTAGTAAGCAGTTAAAATTACAACAAAAAATGTTAAGGGGCATATGCCTTGTTGCATTTAAAAATTAATGGCCCTAAAAAATCAAAAAATTCGAAAAGTGCATTTAGTAGATTTTGATACTAGGCGACACAATTTACACATAAGAACATTTTAATTCATTTTTATAAAATTATGAAAATTTTGAAAAATACATCTGTAAAAAAATTAAATGATGCAATAACTTTTATTCTTATGTAGTGTACTGATGACTAAATGCTTAAAAACCATTAAAAAGTGTTTCTATCAAAGAAAGTTATTTAAATGTTTCAGTTTCTTACTGTCTCTTGATTTTGATTCATATTATGCATTTTAATTGCCATTTTTTTATTTTAAAAACCGCACAAAAAAAATCGCACAAAAAAATCGTCCACAAAAGGACCGCATAAAAAAAGGTTTAGTTGTACTTACCAAGTTATTTTGAATTAATAAATAATTAATTATGTATGATCTTTTAATGTATGATAATTGCAGCACCAGTAACTATCATACTGCTGGACAGTAACTGACTGACTGGTAGTGATACTGTTTTTGTACTACAGTCGTAAATAGTAAGTAAACTGATCGGTCCGTGTGTCTGTTCGTATTTATCCGTGTGAATTATCGACAATTTTGTAGTGGAAGTTGTTTTGTGTTTTTTTTTTTTTGTTTAATTATTTTACAATATTTAATGAATTTTTCAAATACTTATTTTTTATACAATATAAATGTAGTAATTATTTGTCGTGAGAAGTATAATTGATTTCATGAAAAATGGGACAATCACAATATACCTACAATATTATGTTGTACTATCGGTGTCCGTAATTGTTGGCGGAGTGCCGAAATTTTTTTCTAGAAGTGTGATTGATTCGACTGATGTCCCTTTTCTAGTGATTTTACATGTTTAAATGGAAAGAAAGACTCCGAAAACCTATAATTCGCTTACAATTTCAACATTTTATCGTTTCATTTACAGTTTTAACCATTGAACAATTTTAGTAAACTTGGTGACGTCATCAGAGTAAAAAATTTGTTTTTCTCCAATCAAGTCCTTACGGAAGTAATTTAAATTAGATTGACTAGTTGAATTAGGGTAATTTTGGTGTGAATTTTGGTGTGAATCAAAATGACAAAATTCTGTGTATAGAAATATGCTTGATTCGACAGGAGTCCCTTTTCTAGTGACCCTACACGCCTAATGTTGGTAAAAATGGAAAGGACGATTTCGAAAACCTACGATTTCATTCATCGCTTCCATTTTCATCTCTGTCTCATTTTATTGACGGGTTTTGGTTCAAGTCACAAGTGATTTGAATGAATTAGAGTGCACATAAGGTAATATTACCCCTTAAGGTCAGGTACAAAAGTATAGCTGAGCGAAAAAATTTTCTTTTATCAAAAATTAAATAGTGTATTAATATTCTTCAGTTCTTATATTTGTATATCACTTGTTTTTTTCTTTGAATTTCCGGACGCTTATGTTGTAGCAATATAAGAGCATTGTTGAAAAAGCGTTGTAAAAACGTTGTCAAATGATGTTTATAAATTATATTAAATATGGTTTGTAACTTTGTATTTTATAACATTTAATTTTTATCAAATTCCTTTAACACGTTATCATTTTATCAAAAAAAAAAAAAATAAAAAATAAAAAATAAAATTTTCCTATAAGACCCCATGTTAAAATTACAAAACTTTGAAACCATTTTTCTCAAAATCCGAAAGTCAGTTTTTTTCGGTATAGGTTCGTATTATTGGCACTGAATTAAATAAATGACTAGAGAAGTTTCGTTAAAATCCGTGTATTTTCCAATAATTGCGATCAAATTTATTGATTCGTTGAAAAAAAAAGTCTTTTTCAATGATCTAGGTGATAATACAGACAGATAAAATGTAACTGGATTTCTTTTTTAAAGAAACCTATACATTCATGCAGAGTTAGTTACATTAAAAAATATCTTTTTTTAGATAATTTAATAATTTTTTTTTTAAATCAAATTATAGCAAGGTAAAAGATGATTACATTACATAAAAACGTTTTAGTATTGACCCAAATTGTGGACGGTATTCATGTTGCACTCTCCGCGCGTATTCGATTAGAAGAACTATTCAAACGGTGATTCTATTGTAGAATATATTAATGGCCGGCTAGTGCGCTAAATTAGTTAAGTTTTTTGTATATAGGTGGCTGTGTATGCGTGTGTCTGTTTATTTGTGTACAACAGTGCTTTGTCCATTTTTGGTATTTTTAAATTTATTAAATAAATGTTTGAAAGTGTTAATATTATGAATAGATTACTTCTTACATAGTTTGTTTTTTTAATGAAATTGTAGATTTTTTTTGTTCGTAAATAGGGTATCAGTAGTGTATTTGCTTTCATTGAGACGTTTTTTTATCACTTTTTTTGTAAAATACTTTTTTTGTGTGGAAACAATGGACTTGTTTTGATAATTTTTAATTTAATGAATTAAGAAGAATTTTTTGTTATTTTTATTTTTTTTTGAACATACGATTTATGGTACAGTCGCCGTGCACTGACCTAATTAAAAAGAATGAAATTTTAGCGAAAATTTTGGGGGAAAATTCGTATGAATAAAAAAAAATTTTTGTATTCCGTTTCCTTAGTTCCCATTTTAAAATTTTTAAAGACGTTACCCTCTTACATATTATGGATAACTCAAATCTCACTCACGCATTAAAAATTAGGTTATGTTATAGGTAAAGTAAGGTTAGAACTTGCGAATTAGACTAGAAATCTTAGAATTACTGAAGGGTATTCCAAGATTTGTTCACTCTCTAATAAATACGGTTCCTTTTTAGTGAATTATACCATCCAAAAGAGTGGGGGAAATCATATAAGATAGATTTTTGAAACATTTTCTGATGACAGAGTGGCTTGATATGTTTTATATTATTTAACTACGACCCTCATTTGTTTTTTGTTTTTTTTTTTTTTTTTTTGTCTTTTTCCTAAATCATACAGATTTTGTAGACAAAAGAGAATGATGTTGGTGGAGTCTTTTATATTATTACGTATATTAGGTAATATTTTTAATTTTTAAGTATGGGACATAAGGTTATTTCCAAAAAGAGAAAATAATGGGAAATTCTTAAATTATGCCGTATACTGCGACAGACATATTTTCATTTTTGAGACAGTCTTAGAATGCTTTTTCCATTATTTCCTTCAGAAATTAATACATTTTGTAATACATTTTGTTAATTAAAAAAAGTATTAGTCTTCTTTGGAATAAGCGTACAATTTTAATTTTATTGGAAATGAAACAGTTTCTTTTACCATATTTTTTAAAAATTATATACATAATGACGTCACCTAGTCAAAATTTTATTTTTCTAAAACTGGCTATTTAATTCAAGAAATTTGTCGTCAATAAATAATAAAATACGTTGTCTTTTACTTCTAACAGAAATTACGAAAACAGTATCAAAAACTAAGTATCACTAGAGCAGTGGTTCCCAAACTTTTTGGTCAATGACCCCTCTCTGCACTAAAAAATTTCAAAAGACCCTCGAAATATGCGTAGAAATTGGTGAAAATGTGTAGAATATAGGTGTGTAATCTGTAATCAATTTTTTCTGCGACTCCCAGTTTGGGAATCACTGATCTGAAGAGGATTCCCCCCGCACTTCCACCGAAATATTTCCAGTCGTCAAGGTCAATGGGAATTGAAATTCAATTGAAAATTATGTTATAAGATGAAATAAAAACATAAAGAATTAGATAAATTAAAAAAATCATTTGAGGCGTTCCCGTTTGAAGAACTACTGTTTTGTTGAAGCAGTCAGTACCTCGCGTTCTCCTCGATCAGAGGCTGGCGAGACTGTGACGGCCGATAAGCGATCGCTCGATCATAATTCATTATTCAACAGCGACATATTTTACAACAATTTTTGCTGTAAATCAACGTTTATTAACAAACAACAGTTACCTTTGCTCACTTAAGTTAATACATATACTTAGTAGATCTAAAAATATCCATAATTTTATTTTTAGATCATCTGGCATATTGGCTGACGTATACGTACTAAAAAAATTAATTGACTAATTAACCCAATCAGCATTAGCACAGACACTGCATCAGTGTCCTTCAAAACTGAAACAACTTTTTTTCCTAAACTTTGATAAATTAAATAATAAATCAATTATATTATCATAGTCTATTGAAATTTTTAATTACATAGTAAAAAAAAAAATTGCCAAGTGTATGTCGGACACGCTTCAAGTCAGGGTGCCTTATTTTCAAGCTTATCGAGAATGTCGATGTTGTTTGGGATTGGATAGCAATCATCAATGATGATCTTCGCGTTGATTTTCCTGTAATCGATAACCAGGCGACAGTTCTGTTTTCCAGAGGCGTCGATCTTTCTTGGAAAGTATTTAAAAGTTACAGAAGTTTTTTGCAAAATAGTCTTGTAAAAAATATAATTTTTGAAAAATTATTTTTTTAAATTGGTTTGAATTACTTTTTATACAGTCACAAAACTGTTTTAAGTTTAAATAGGTCTATCCTTTTCAATTTCAAATTTACAGAAAAGTTGTAACTGCTTCTCGCATTACAGAGAGTACATACACATGGGCGCCTGTCGAGCAAAGGATCGATGGTGTAATGGATAGCAGACCTAGCTAGTTACTAGGAGATCCTGGGTTCGATTCCCGGCCGATCCGGATAATTTTTTCAATCACTTTGTGATTTTTAATTTAAATATATCCGTTTTATATCATTAAATATTTTTTTATTAATTTTGGAAAACTGGTGTAAAGTATACCATAGGACCGTATTAATTTGCGTCACTTGAAATATTAATTATTTGTTGCAAAAGAAAACCGATTCAAAAATATTAGTACATCTCTTAGGATCAGTGGAAACTGACAGGGCTTCATTTTAGAAATACCAAATTTAATCTCAAAACCGAAAGAAAAAATAATGGTAAATAATAGCTTTGTAAACACAATCAAAAATGGCGGACAGAATATTCATTCCCATAAGACTTGTGACAGGTGATGCTAGCTATTGGAAAAAAAAACAAAACTATTCGAAAATGATTATTAGTTTGTCCGTTAGATGGAGTTGAATATTTTTTCATCTATGATAGAAGCAAAGTGGTTTTTATGGTTTGCTGTAAAAAATAAATAACGTGGTCAAAGGGACCTCAACTGTATTTTAAAAGATTTTTCGTACGTGCAATTATTTCTGGAGTTACATTTTGAAGCTACTTATTGCTTTGGAGCCCTAAAAAAGTAATTTGCTTGGATGTAATTTTTTGTTAAAATATTTTAATGTAAATTTTTTTATGGTTTGTTTACATTACAAAATATAAAACACTTGTTTTGTTTGGCGCCAAAATTTAAAAATCTAATTACACGGTGTAACAAAGTAATTGTATATTTACAAGGTGCGTCAACACTATTATCTATTCATTTTCTTATATTATTAGCTGCAATAATCATAGTTTTTTAAGGCTTGAAGCATATTATGTATTTGTGAAATATGAAGAATGTTGTATTTTTTTTTTTTTTACTTAAACGTAAAGGAAGGATATATCGATAACTTTGATTTTTATTTTGTATTTTGTAATTATTGATCGTATGCGCTTAGAGTTAGTTTGTGTTGCTGAGTCATTTAAAGTTTGAATGCAAATTACGAGTGTCGTAAAATTTGTTTCATTACGAGGCTAATTATTAACATTTATTTATTACCATATAAATTATATGATATATTTATTCATTTAAGATATTTATTGTTTAGCATTCTAAAGTAATTTTTTTGCAAAAAAAAAGAAAAAAAAATTTTTTTTAATTAATATCCATCTATTATTTGGTTTATGTTGAAATTTTCGATTTAATATATGTGACATACCGTAAAACAGAACACAGGATACATTACATGTCTATAGGCCAAGTTATATGTGATCGTGAAAAAAATTCGATACCGGGTTTTTAGCGAAAATATACGTTTTCAGGTCCTCCGAGTCCAAATTAGTCATTTACAAGAAATGTCTGTCTGTTCGGAGAGCTATTTTGATCTCCAACTATATGAAACCACTTCAGGGATTTTGATGAAATTTGGTATGCGGATGAAGTTCACCACGTTACACAACCTAGTGATGTCAATACACTCAAAAGTTGTTGGGGAGCGGTGCCTAGACGCCCTTGAATTTTGAAAATGGGCCGAAAAGTGTCTCTAACGATTTTAATCAAATTTTAACCACATAAATGAGAACATATTTGTGACCTACCAAAATAATTCGTAAGTTAAGGAAAAACCTGAAAGTTTAGATATAACTTTAGGGGGTGAAAAAAAAACGTCGAACTAGAGATGTCGATTCTCCAAAGAAAAGATCGATTTTTGGATAGATTTAAATTGAAATTAAAAAAATCGATTCAAAAAAAAAAAAAAAAAAAACGGCTAAAAAAATTGATTCTGTGAGATTGATCTAAAAAATCGAAATTTTGAAAAGTTTAATAAAATTAACTGATAATTTTTGTTTAAGGAACTTACTTGATAGTATATAGGTAATATCGGTAATATCGTGTAAAAACGCCGTACATTATATTTGTAAAGGCGATGAATGAGTTAACTTTTCAGTTATAATTATAAAAAATAAGGCAATTGAATATATAGGACGAATACCACGAATTGAACCAAGTTTATTCAAAAATTTCAAACAAATTGACAAAAAAATGTTTTCTAAATAAGTCGCTTTTGTGGGAAAGGGATCGTCGTTTGCACAGATAGGTGGTCTCTTCCTTCCTTTTGTATTAATAGTCTGACTTATATAGAGCCATAGGAGGGGTTCGTTGATATAACGAGTAATAAGTGACAATTAACAATAGAGTTTTTGGTGTTTCATTTTAACACATGTTTCTTTGTAGAATTACTATTAAAATGAAGTTATTTTTGGACAAAATCGGTTATCGATCTCTTACTTTCAATAATCGATTCATGAATCGATTCAAATGAAAAAAATCGAAAAAAGAATCGATTTTTTAAGCTTCGATTAATCGATTTTCGATTAATCGATTTAAAATCGACATCTCTACGTCGAACTATGTCGAGGGTCGAAAATAATTTACCGTAGCAAATCTGGCCTGCCTCTGGTGGTTAGCAACGACCAAGTGTTGTACGAATCAGTTTATTATTTATTAATAGTAACTAATGATAAATACAACTAGTTTTGTTTTTTATTCACTCCGTGAATGCTATACACTTCATTTTACGGTACTTATTAGATAGATAACTTTGGTTTTATGTGTGACGGTGAACAGATATCAAAATATAGCTAGCATAATATGATATTTTTTCATTTATATCTTTATTGAATTAAAATTTATACTATATTGTATGGATATATTTAGATGGTGGAATTCTTGTTTTATAATAAATGGTTTTCAACGTTCCTTTATATAAATTTATTTATGGTTTTAATGTAACAATTTATTTTTGTTTACAAAACGTAGATAATTTCGGATTAACTCCAATAATGGAATAGGATTGAATCGATATATACAGGTTGTCTACAAAAATATGTAAAAATTAAAATGGTTTTTGAGAGTATTGTCTGTACAATCATTCTGGTCGCGGCATGACGATGTCTGCCTGTAATGAATGAAATGAAATTATGTTTTTATGCAATCGACACATCCTGCAAGTATGTAGTATGCCTTGATTTTCATCAGATCTGAACGTTTTTGGGCTGAAGGACTCTGGATTCTGGAACATTGTGAAAAAATTGAACAATGGACAGAAGATGGTGAAAAAGGTCCCCATTATGATTAGGAATGTTGAAAAATTTTTGGCGCCTTACGAAAAAATCAAAATTAACAAGACGTGGGGTTGGTCCTGTGAATAGCGTCTAATAGCTGATCTATTCGGCTGTGGCCGTTAGATACACAACACGTGTTTTATTTCGATACGAATCAAAATTATATACAGTACATAAGTACCTATACTCAGAATGATTTTATACGATGAACATATTACACTGTAGACACCCTGTATATTTGAATATATTCCACAAACTATTAACACAAAAACCGAATCAGAAAAAATAAAAAAAAGTCAGTACATATTTTAATGTTGTCATTGAGCATTCCCTCTTAAGTTTTTGATGATAATACTTGTTTATGTGAAATTAATTTAATTCAGCAGAACAAAGTCACAAACAGAGGGACAGGCCTGGCCTGCTGCAGTGCATTGAGACAGTTGAGACCAACCACTTAACAAATATTTCAGCGTCAATGCTGCCTCATATTATCAGTATTAATAAATAAAATACTTATATGCGCCAAGGGTATACTATAGGTTTATACACGATTATAGGAAACAGTGTTTTTTGTATATGTATAAACAAATATTAAACAAAAATTATCTACAGAATGATTTTATATTGATCAATATTGATTGTGATCTTGTCATATCGTTTTTTTGGGTCCCGAAAATAAATTTTTTGGAACTCTATAGTAATTTCGTCATATCTGTTACACCCTTATAACTGGTACATAGTTCCGCCTATAAACCTGAAATTTTATTAGTATACCTACATGGAAAAAAATTTTTCTCCCTTTTTTGAATTACTTGCCCGTATTGGAAAATGGGGCTGGAAATTTTTTCATCCCCACGTATCACATCGTGTGGAATATCGTTAAAAAAGACTCGAAAAATAAAGTTGACGTTTCTTTAACCACTTTTCATTTTTAAGTATCATTTACAAAATATTGGAAGACTAGCTGTACCCGCGACGTCGTTCGCGTAAAGCATTGTTATAAACTCAATGAGAAGTATGTAAGTATAATAATTATACAGAACTTGTAAAGAATAATAATTTTTTGTGTAATGCATGCACATGCTCAAAATGGTTTTTCTATTTTCCCGTGGGAATGAGGAATTTTTCCGGAGTAAAAAGTATCTTAAATGTTGACCCAAGTAATAGGTTATCACCACACCAAATTTCATAAAAATCGGTCCAATAGTTTTTGCGTAATACGTGCACATGCACAAAATGGTTTTTCTATTTTCCCGTGGGAATGAGGCATTTTTCCGGAGTAAAAAGTATCTTAAATGTTGCCCTAGATAATAAGTTATCACTACACCAAATTTTATTAAAATCCGTCCAATAGTTTTTGCCTAATGTGTGCACATGCTCAAAATGATTTTTCCATTTTCCCGTAGGAATGAGAAATTTTCCCAGAGTAAAAAGTATTTTAGATGTTGAGCCAGGTAATAAGTTATCATCACACCAAATTTCATTAAAATCCGTCCAATAGTTTTTGCGTGATGCGTGAACAGACAGACAAAAATTCAAAAAATCGCGGTTTTGGTATCTACATCGATAACTATTTACAGTACCAGTACAATTTTCAAAAAATATTCCATGTACAGAAATGATCTCGTTACAATTTTATTATATGTGTAGATTTGGGAGCTTCAGGGAACTAAATTATTACGTAATTTACCTTCTAGTAACACATGTACAGAGGACCGGCGAGAGGGGGGACAGGTAGGGCAATTGCTCGGGGGCCCGAAGCCTCAATTAGGGGCTTGGACAAAGTAAAAAGACATTTTTTTTACTCGTCAACTGTATTTTTGCAGAAAAAATGTTTGAAAATATTTCGTTGTGCCCAGGGGCCCGTTTTGCCCATTTCTCTTGCAGGCCCTGCTGATATACAAGTAATATTGTCGAATATATTTATCTATTTATCTAATGAACTGTAAAAAATATACTCAAATTTCCTGTATTTTATCCCGAAAACTTCTAAAAACTGTGTCCACTGAGGAACCCTGACGTAATGCGTGCTCAACATGCACTTGGTAACGTTTTATTTTATCAAATAAGCCAAAAATTTCATTTAAATATGTGAATAATATCTAATCTTGGGTTTGTGTTGTTATCACGCATTGATATCTCGCAGGTTTGTGTTCTTACCATGCATTGGTATCTCTAAATATTTTATTAGTTTTAAGATTGGTGAGAATGATCTTTTTTAGGAGGCATTTGAAGATGATGCCATAAACTTTACAAGACGACACTAATGATGTACCTAGGTATTTAATTTCTACATACGGGATTTGTACCGCAGAGTTATAGTTTTTAGTGTTTCGTAGTCACAATCAGGGTATATTTATGATTTCGTCATATAATCTATCATACGTTTTAGTGTTTCGTAGTTACAACCACGGACAACCTACTTATAATTTCGTCATGTCTGTCATGGTTTTGTGTGGTGGTCAGAACGCACTAGTTGTACTTCCGTTGAAATAATCACTACGGAACTCTAATTTTACGTGGCCTAGCATGCACTTGGTGAATTTTTGTATGGCTTTTAATGATCCATTTTACCTCTATCTAACACGTATGTGTGGTAAATCACACATGGCTACAAAACTGGACAATTATCCCGTATTTGGGTTGATGAATACCTTGTCCATCATTCACTCACTACCATATCGATATGTTTGCCATCTATACGTACTGTTGTGAATTACGATTAATTGCAAACATACAAGGGAAGAATGAGAAAAAAAATATTGTTTGAATTGCGTCAATATTTATTTTTGAAAAAAAATTATATATTTTATGATTTGTAGCTTAGGTACCGTCAAATGGGACTAGTTGAAGTGAAGTTTTTGTGTCTGATCATATGATTTGATCTCTTGGTTACAGTTTCAATTGGTACAGAACACTTTTGAACCCGTAGTAGTCCGGGTTACAAGGGACGAAGGCATACTTTTACGCTTAAAAAACCTCAGAGGCATTACAAAGGGTAAAAAAGGTGTTGTAATAAAAAACAAGGAATTACAAAAATTTACGAAATCTTGTGGTTGCTGTTTTTACTTAATAAAATTAAATTTATAGAAAGAAACTTTTGATAATAGTAATTTGGTAATTTTCTTTATAATATGTATTGAGTAAAAACTTCGAAACGTCTCAAACAAATAATTATTTTATATCAGTAACTGTTTGTGATAACCAAATCATCTAATCCCCCTTTTTGATAATAGTAATAGGAACTTGTCTATCTTAGTTCTAGATAAAATTAGGGGGTACTCTGGGATCTTCATTTAGACAGTAAAAACGGAAGTCCTACTTGCAGATGTTGCACAAATTTTGATATCTAGAATGCCATCGTCGTCTGAAGAACCGACGACAGTGTTTGCAACAAATTTTCAAAAATAAAAAATGGTCGTAATTACTCTTGTGTCACAGTAGTCTTCGATGTCAAAGTGGGCTCGATTTACGGTATCTGGCGAGTACTTCTCTTCTAGTTATTACTTTATTTTTAGATTTTAGTTCTAGATAAAATTGGCAAATACTCTGGGATCTTTGTTGTTTGCAAGCGACGCAGTAGATTCAGTCTTTGTGTAGGCAATAAAAACGGAAGTCATACTTGTAGATGGTACACAAATTTTGGTGTATAGAATGCCATCGCCTTCTGAAGAACCGATCACAGTGCTTGCAACAAATTTTAAAACTACTAACAAGGGGAGTATCAAACATGGGAATCACGGATTTGGGAGAAATTAATATATGTTGTGGAATATATTTCTCTGAGTATTGTAGTGATAATAATTCAGGCCAATGCGACTTTATTTAGAAATTAAACGCACGAAAAATTTCGAATAACATATCGTGTTTGATATGTATCAGTTAGTTGGTACTGTCTGCAACAAGGGCAGCTGGTGATTTGGGTAGTGTCCGCTGTCCTGGATGTAAGTTTTTTTACTGACGGAAAGGTTCTGTGTTCGAATCTATGCCATTCCAACATGAATAATTCTCTTTCCAATTTTTTTTAACTTTTTCAATATTGTACAATGGGCCAATTAATTACATTGAGGATGCTATAATTTTTTTTAAAAGGAGATATGGTATTCTTTTTTATGTCATTATTATAAAAAAATTTACAATTGCCATTACTTTAAATAAGGATAAAATGAAGAATGTCTAAAAATAGTATAAATAATTTATAATAAAAATCGCTTTAATTTTATGTAAAAAAAATTCAGTAATTTAAAATTTACGATAAAATTACTGTTACATATAATGACAATATGTACAAAAAATATTATATCTCCTTTTTCAGAAAATAATTATAGCATAATAATGACATAAAAAAGAATACCATATTTCCATTTAAAAAAGGAATTATAGTATCGTCAATGTCACTGACCATTGTACAATATTGAAAAAATTTAAAAAAAATATTGAAAAAAGAATTATTAATGTTGGCAAGGCATCGATTCGAACATAGAATCTTTCCGTCTGTATATTAAAAAAAGTTACATACACGACAGCAGACACTAACCACACCACCAGCGGTCCTTGTTGCAGACAATACCAACTAACTGATACATATCAAACACGATATGTTATTCGAAATTTTTCGTGAGTTTAATTTCTAAATAAAGTCGCATTGGCCTAAATTATTATCACTACAATACTCAGAGAAATATATTCCACAACATACATATATCAATTTCTCCCAAATCCGTGATTCCCATGTTTGATACTCCCCTTGTAAGTCTTAAAACATCGAAATTATTCCAGTGTCAAAGTAGCCCCCCATGTCATAGTTGGCTCGATTTACGGTAGGTGGCGAATGCTTCTCTTCTGGTTACTACTTTATTTTTAGCTACTGGGTATATATGTAGGTATGTACATAGTGGCACTATAGATATTATTAGCAAAAATCAACTAAAGTATGTATTACCATTTGAAATGCAAATTTGATATTTGTAATGTTGATTTTTAATTGCCATTTCGGGTAACTTGTTGTAAGTGACATTGAAAAATTTATTGTAAAATTGGAATCAAGACTAAATATTTTATCCGTATTGCTGCTAGAGTTTTAATATGTGGCTGTTTTACTAGACTTACCTCAGTGGAAATGTTGTAATGAAATAAATAATATTTTTGTTTAAAAATGATTACGTAAACTATTATTAATAACATCCGTCAAGTGCATGTTGGTAGTATTAAATCAGGGTTCCCCAGTACATATTCGACAATGTTTCTCGACGGTTTTAAAGGTCGCACGATATGAATTCTGGAGTTATTTACGAAAATCGAAAATTTTATCTGTTTTTCAACATTTCCCTTAATGATTAAGGCATGAATTCTGGCAGGATGGTCCTCAATATCGAAACATTGAGGGCCATTGTATCTACTAACAATTAGTAGCTAGTATCAATCATTATTTTTTCAGATTTCTTGAATCCAGTGTTTAAAACATCAGTGAGGCAGAGGGGCAAAAATAATCTCACTTTTCACGGTATTTCGCCGACGAGACTTAATGAAAAGTGGTAAAAGAAACCTTAGCTTAGTTTTAAGAGGTTTTTCCAAGGATAGAAGAATCTTAATCCCCACTTTTCAATACGATAAAGCAGGGGTTTTCAAACTGTGCATCGCCAAGCATTACAAAAAGCGCCGTGGCAGTCTCACTAAAAAAGGGAAAAATTCGTGGTTTCAGGCTCGGTAATAGTAAAAAAAAAATGGTTGTAAAATAATTTTTTTTTGCTCGTCACTTTTGGGGAGAAATTTTTGAAAAATCTTGTCTTCGGGACTAAAGAGCATCATCGGAAGTGTTATGTACATTACGGGAGCCGCGGATCTAAAAAACTTTGGGAACCTCTGCGGTAAAATTCCTCAAGAAATTAATAAAAAAAAATGTTCTGTTGTATATTAATTAAGATCTAGGTAAATTTTTAGGCATTTATATGCAAAATTTTGTCTTTGTATGTCCAAAAATGTAGAAATTAGGTAGATTTTACGAGACTATAAGGGTTTCGAAACTTTTTTCTGGAAACCTAAAAGCAATTTTTAGGATTCCGTACCGAAAGAAGAAAAATGGAACCGTTATGAGGTTAATTTTTTCCTGGTTCAGTTTCGTTCCTTCATGAATTTTTTGGATCCATGTTATTTTTCCACATTTTGCTAGTATTATAAACACAGATATCTCTCTAAAACATTTAGCAACATTTTCCTCTTAAACTTTCCCGCCAAAATAAAACTCCCCAAAAAATATTATATCTCCTCTGTGTAGAACAAGTCAAATAAGTTATGTAGGTACCAAGGTTTGAAGCGAGCCAAGTATACATTATATTGGTCTCGTATTTGAAATTTGCGATATCTTTATCAAATCGCGTATATGTTGCAAATGTTGATAGCATGAACAGAATATAACATTGAAAGCGCATTAGTGACTGAGCATTCCATTCAGCAAGCACAGACAACAGTGAAGGCATTCATTGGTATATATAAATTTATATTGCATATATATGTGTGTTACTAAGTTGCTATCTTACAGTGCTTAAGTATTATAACTTTACCTACATATACAGGCTGTTTTTAAGGTAGTTGGTCCGAAAAACGATTTTTTCAAAGGATTTTAACAAAACTTCTCTAGCTATTTATGTAATTCAATACCAGTAATACGAGCCTATTCCGATTTCCGATTAAAGTTAACCACCCCAATTTTGAGAAAAACGATTTCAAAGTTTTGTAATTTTAACACGGGCTCTTATGGGAAAACTATTTTTTTGGATAAAATGAAAACGTGTCAAAGAAATTTGATAAAAATTTAATGTTATAAAATACAAAGTTACAAACCATATTTAAGAAGAAATAAAAATCATTCACCACGCCGTTTTTGAAATATAATTTATAAACATCATTCTACAACGTTTTGACAGAGCTTTTTCAACAATGCTTTTATATTGCTACAATTTAAGCGTGCGAAAATAAAAAAAAACAAGTGGTATACAAATATAATAACTGAAGAATATTAATGCATTATTTAATTTTTGATAAAAGAAAATTTTTTCGCTGAGATATACTTTTGTACCTGACTATCTCAGAGCTACTACGTTAATGAAATTACCATAGTATGGGAATCTTGTAAAACGGTGAGAGATATAGTTTCGGTTCAGTTATAGGAATTATCTATCAGGACTGTTTTCAAACTTCCCAGCAGATTCCATGTAGTAGTTTAGGAGCTAGAACTTCGAACCTTACTAGAAAAAAGGAATTATGGATTTTTTTTGACTATGATGGCATTCTATTTGCGTTTAGTGCTTCGACGTAATTCATCTAATTCAATCGAAACTGTATCTCTTACCTTTTACAGTTTTATTACGAACAGCCTGTATAAAATATAGAGAATGAAAATATTCAGCAGACCAGCTAGAGTGGCGCGGTTCTCATTTATAGATTAATCGTTTTAAAGATTTTTTTTTTTGGTTTTATTGATGGTCTATAGGTTTTTGGATTTGCTTTCAATAACGATACAAATGTAATAGATGTAATTTAAAAATAAAGCTAACATATTATTTTTTAACAAAGTAGGGCACTAGTGGGACATTCCGTACAGCTAATTATACCCCGTTTATGAGGTAGATTATGTCTATCATTCTTTATGGCTAGTAACATTTCGTTTAAGTTTCGGTATCGATTTCTATAACGATTGTTGTGAATAATATTCGCTCTAATAGTGTCATTAACGTATTTCAGTAATTGCTCAAGTATTACGTCGAATAAGTATTTTTTGGTAAAACAAAATTTTTAGGGTTCCGAAGAAAAGTCACGGAAACTTTATAGTTTCGTAAAATTACCCATAATTTCTACATTTTCTGGTCTGTAAAAATAAAATTTTGCGAATATATGCTAGAGGTGTAGGTCTTAATGAAAATATGTAGTCCCAAAAATTGTTTTTTTAATTTCTTGAGGTACTTTCCCGTCTTGGAAAATGAGGATCAAAATGTGTTGGATATCATTACAGAAAGGGCTCCAAAAATTAATTTTAAATTCCTATTAGCATTTTCATTTTTGAACTCCGAAGGGGCGTTTTGTCGCATTAATTCCCGACCCAGAAACATCCAAAAAAAATTACAGGAAATAGAATTTGTTAAAAACGCTCAGTTATTTCGACCAAATTATGTCGGAAACATTCGGAAATTTAAGTAAAAGTAATTTAAAATAGCGAAAATACGTTGTAGTATGTGCCGAAAATTAAAAATTTTCCGAAGAAAACTATTTCCGTACTAGATAGAATTACGTTATCGAATATATATTTATTTCTATTTTCGCTCCATAAACCCAAACTTTTGGCTTCGCTTGTATTCCGTTCAGATTTCATTAAACGAACATTACTGTTGTTAGTTGGTATTTTGTAAATACTTTCTCCAAAAAGAACAAGAAAAAAAAATTGACAAATATCAATTTTAACTCAAATCAGCGAACAATTTACGTGAACTAGTTTTCTACTAATGGATCGAATTTAAATCAAATTTTTTGTAAATTAAAAAAATAGTCATGTAAGCAATATAAGTAATTGTTATTGCGGACAAATTAATTTGTGCAATTAACACCGTAGCATATGCATGTAAATGTCCGGTATCTGCGCTATGCTAGCTGCAAGTTTATATTAAGAACCAGTTTATTACTGATATTTGTGAGCAAATATCAGTAAATAGTAAATATAGTAAATATGTGCTCTCGTAAATATTAAATTGAAAAAAACTGATAGAAAAAAAACTTACTTTATTGATAATAAATAATATATCAGCGTAATTGAAATATACACAGAAATATCACCAACTTTTTTATAAAAATCATTTTTTTTTTATCAGATATGGAATGTAAAGATACAGTTGAGGGTATTGAAACGTGTACAGAAACAATCTGATTGCGTTTAACATTTTTAACTGTTAAATAATTTAAAAAAAAAATTAAAATTAAAAGATTGTGTACGGCCTAACCCCCAAATTCTCTCAAAATTTGAGCGAAATAGGACTAGTAGTAAGATGTCGATATTGAACGAAATTTCCCGATATCGTTGTGGTTATCATTACTTCGATTGCGATGAAATTCGTTGGGTATCATCTAGGAATCAAATCGTACACTTACTGAAATCGCCTCCTCGAAAAGAAAGCAAAAAAGCCATTAAACTGTGCTGAAATTGATTTCAGGTTCTATAAGAAAAACCAAAGTTCAAAGTTTTAAATCAAAAACCGGTAGTCAATTAATGATAGACAAATTCCAAGAAAATATTTAAATTCTACGCAAAAAAGTGTATCAGAATGAGTATAATTCTTACTAATAAGAAGTCTATTACATAGGAAACTCCCATTACACAATCCATTGGGACCAAATTGCTAAATGAGAAAGTCAAAGATTACGGGCGTCAATGTTTCTGATTTATATATTTGTATACGATTTACTGTTACAAACTATTACTTAGACACTAACACGTTCAAACGTATTTGTGTTAAAACACGGAGGGGTGCTATTACACACATCTTGTGTGCGACGAAATTGTTAAATGGGAGCGTGTTATGTATCTCTTAAATTATATGGAACTTTGGAAGGCCGAAGATAGCATTTGGTGCGTCTAATGTTTCTGTACAATTCATCTGATGTAACCGAAACTGCCTCTCTTACAGCGTATGAGATCCCCACGCTGACAGTTTTATAATGGCCACCCGGTATATCGAATCAAAAAAATTAAGTAGATAGAATTATTTATTAGGAACTTCTCCTTCGAATAGCGCTTAGGTTCACTTTTCTTTTTGAATTGAAAACAGGAAAGTTATACGACCTCAAATTTAATCACATTTGGATTAGTAAATCTTTTTAAATAAAGTCTCTCCAGGATTAATAGATATTAACCATCTTATTTGTAACATTCTAAAAAGTGGTGACAAAAAAAATATTTTCAGATCATATTTTCCGGGTGAATTTCTACTTTTTTGATAACAAAATGAAAGTATATATATGTGACAGTTTAGATATTTCAAAGTTTCAAATGTAACTGTTTCATTTTTATTGTACACCACTGTCCAGTGTCGTAAATAGACTAATAATAATTAAAGTAAGCAATATGACATATTAATTACACTTAATACTATACAATATAATGCGTATATTGGTCAACGTTAGCTAACTATAGCTATATATTAATAATATACTTTAATTTATTTGAAATCTATGTCAATATGGCTCGCTCGGCTGTACGGTGTATGTATATTGGACTTGGGCAGCTGATCGGCAGTTTCTTCCCTACTACTATAGCTAGCTAATTTAGCTGCGGCAACACAATTACTTGCTCTCCTCAGCGATACATGTACATAGGTATATAGGTACTTCATGTGTTATGCCGATATGGTCAAGTCGAGTTTTACATAATATTCTCATGATATTAAAAAATTCATTCTACTAAGTAATCGCTTAATCGACGGATAATAAAATTTTGTATTTTTATTATTAACTTAGTTAGTATCTATTTATTTAATTAATACGAAAATGGTAATTTTTAATTAAAACCACCACCACCCGAGTGCACCACTGTTGTAGTATTGTTAAAGAGGTGTTTTGTGAAACCATATGGCGCGCAGGTTGCAGCAGGATCTATATGTTGCATATATTATGTAATTTGGTTGTGTTAAAAATAATACGGCTGTTGGACGAATATCGAATATTCGGCGAATACTATTCGATATTTTATATTTCTTTTTCATGGCTAAATGTTATTCCAGTTAATGGCGGAAATGATTTCAAGCTACAAGAAAAAATCTATTCAGAGTTAGTTAAAAAGTATTTTTATGTAAAAAAGTTATTATAGTAAATGTTTAAGTTTCTTACTGTCTCTTGATTTTGATTCATATTATGCATTTTAATGACAATTTTTTTAAAAAAAACCGCACAAAAAAAGACCGCATAAAAAAAGGTTTAGCTGTGTATACGTTAATGAAGTTTTACTATAATAGCATAAAACTGACACAAATTTATAATGCTCCGAAGATGTGTGAACGTCTTCGGGAGCCATAAAAATAACTGATTCTCCCATCAGAGAGAGTGTCTATATGACTGATTGGTTCCCAGAATAGAGTGGCTCTCAAGGGAATCAGTGGCCTAGTTATAAGGGTGCTTTACTCTGGTAATCAAGCATCCTGGGTTCGAGTCTCAGCCAATCCAGTTTTTAATAATTGTCTGATTCTTTTTTTTTTTTTTATAAACGCAAGGATTACAAGTTCAAATCCCACCAGTAAGACGAATTTAAATACCTACACGGAGAGAAAAATCATATAATTTGTGTAGATAAAATTTCAGAAAAAATTACCATGCTCTCTTTTAATGCGTGCGCGATCGACGACCAAAGTAAAAAATATATTATACTCGTAGCATGGTAAAATTTAATGTGGTAACACAACTTCTATCACACTCTTATTCATATATGTTATAGTTTAATTCTTGTTGTCGTACTCTTTCATTTGCGCATCTGACCCGCAACCTTATGTTGCTTCGGCTGTACCTGTAAAAACTTCGAAGATGCCCGATCTTTTCCGACCTTTGATTCTTTATGATCCATACAAAAATGATTGGCAACAATATATTCTAATACTGAAGATAGTGGAGTAACACGTAAACGATGACCATCCGTCAAGACATTCTAATGAACACTGCTTCGACACCATACGACACCACACCAGCTGACCAGCTACTTGCAACACCACCAGTCCTGCTATGTGACCTTCATATATGATTGTGTTGATACTTTCTGCAGCTTGCCTCACTATGTGACAGTGTTGATACCTTCTCTTTCTTTCTTTCTACTATTAGCTGCTTTTATTCTTTTCTACTTTTCTTCTATTGTAAGACAGCATGGTAATTTTTGTAAGAAAAACAATTAAACTGTCGGCAATGGAACTTTTTACTGTGCTGTTTTACAAATTTTACGGAGCTAATATTACGGAAAGAACATTCTATCCTTTAAATTTTCTATGATTAATTATAATTTTTATATTTTTACCGTACAAAATTGAATATGTTCGCCTTTTACACGTCGATTGTAGTGCTGAGCACAGTAATTATTATATGAATTTTCTCTCTGTGTACATACTTACAATTTAACATCTCAAAAACCGTAGAAAAAGTTATGCCAAGAATTTTTTTCATGTTTACCCAAACGAATGCAAAAGTGTAAAAATTGATAATGGTTTTTAATGGTGCAACCATGCGTAATACACATATTTATACAAATAATACCTAACCTACTTAGATCTATAAATAATTTACTTTATTTACTTAAATGAACTTACCGAGTAAAAAATAAATACCTAGTTTATTTTGTTTTGAGAATTAGTTTAGAAAATTTTGTAAATTATGACATTGTAGTATTTTGTAACAGTTTGTTGTTTACGAGAACTGTTTAAATCGATAAATAAAGTTTGTTTTTATATTTTAATGTAATAACAAATTTTATAACTATATGTATATTCTGTCTCGTTTTAACGTATCATTACTGTAGTGACGGTAGAAAAGAATGTAATGTTTGCTAGTAGTGGTTGCGCTGACATTAGTCAATTTCTTTGTCGTGACTAATCTCAAATATGGTAAAACAGTTGCCAATTAATTTTGCAACAGACATCAATGGAAATTGGACTTCCTAGAGCAGCAGCACCAAACAGAGCACTAACCTTTTTTTTTTCTAGTGAATCGAAACTTTCACCGTTTAAAAAATTGGTTCCAATTTATAAAGTGGCTATGCTTAACCCTAGAATCATACGTACACGTCAAAACGACGAACGAACTTCTCTACCTACTTCAGTACTACTTATGTATATACTACTTGTCGGTACCTGCTTGCTGTGAGATTTCTGTTATCTAATTAATTTGTTGTTATAACACATAAGACGTATTTATTTTGTTTTTCAACAATTATTTTTAGGGTTTCGTGTCTAAAAAGGAAATACGAAGCTCTTATAAAATCATTCTCGTTTCCGTCTTTTCTTGAGAGGTTTTTCTTGAAAATTATGTAACGTAGGAATTTGAAATTTGACATAATGTGAGATTCTGATGACACGCACAAATATAGCCGGTCAACCCCAATTTTAATCCAAAATATTTATTTAAAAAATAAATATTTTGGATTAAAATTGGGGGGGACAGGTTGGTCCAGAAAAAAAGTTTTAATTAATTCATCGTGTGAGGTATCATTTGAAAACACCACTTCTAAGGATTGCAAAAATATTTTTTTTTTATAGTTTGCTCAGAATTTACTAGAAAGAACCGTCTTCCTGAGGGAACCTTGTGGATTTCTAAAGATAACATTTTGATTTTAATAGGGTCCATAGATATTGAATTATAGATTACTGGAAAACTCCGAGTGTTTTTTCGGACAGTGTAAATAGTTGCTGAAAAAAAATTAAATAACAATGGGAACACATAGTTATAGACAAATGTATTTACTAATATTTCAGTAAAATGTGGGGACAATTCATGCATTTTTCAAAGTTATCACAAGATTTAAATATACATAAATAAAACAAGTTTAATTTGGTTTGTTGAGTGCTCACTCTACGAAAGCCTATTTGTGCGAGCCCGACTCTCTCTTGGCCGATGTTGCTTTAAACATCTTTCGGGAAAAATGATTAAAAAATTCTTTCTTATTCATAAAAGAACAGCTTAGAAAAATCTGAAAAAATTTGTAGTTATTAGGATTATATCAAATATATTATAGGACAAAGAGGAACGTTAATTTCGATTTAAAAACTTGCATTTATACCACAGAGCAATGAACACTATTATATTATACTATTATAGACAAAGCGTAAAGCCCGTTTGTAGGCATTTTTCTTGAAGCATGTAATGAGGTGAAACGGGTGAGATTTAAGGAATATAATATATAGTCAATTTTTGAGCAAATGTGACTATAATTATTGCAGAACATAATTTGTATACGTACGTATTTTGAAAATAAAGCGAATACCACTTTCTTTCTTTCAAAATTTTGCAGTTTCTTCTCTCAAAAAAGTAAAATTTTATTATCAATATTATATTTTGGCAATAATTATTTGAAAACGTTACTACGGATACTAAAATGTTAATTGCATCGATTACTATATTACAGAATACTATCCGGTCGTATACTAGTCGTATTTGGCTGCCTCAATTATACATTTATATAATTAGTCTAATATAATATATTCATTGGTCTATACACAAAAAGTCAGTTTTCTTTACACGTCTACGACACATGTTCTATATAATATTGTATATTGTATTTGTTTTGTAATTATTATTTGTAGATTTAAATGATAAAATATCCTGCCTGCCCGCCATCTATGTATGTAATAAGTGCCTTTATGGTCTATGAAGGTTAACTTAACCTATAAATGTACAGCATAATATGTATTAATATACCACCAGTTAACTCGGTTAAACAATAACTAATGTAGGTAATGTATTTTGTGCAATATGTAAAAAAAAATGTAAAATGCAAAACTATTTGCCATTAAAATTTATGTGACTCAATTTTTTTTTTGAGTTAAATATATATAAACAAATAATATCAATCATGCATTTAGTGCACGGGACGTGATTTTGAATTTTATGCAGCCGGAGAAAAATGCGAGGGGAATTTATGAAAAATAGGTAGGTAAATGTTTAAAATAGGTAGACAAAAGGCAAATTGTCTTGTTGAGTTTTTTTTCTTTTTTTTTTTTTTCTTTTTGTACGGAGACTTTTCTTAAAACCTTAGATGAATTGTTTTTAGGAAAAAGTATATCTCAGCGAAAAAATTTTCTTTTATCAGTCTTTTTCGTTGAGCTTTTTGGCTAAAATAGAACAGGAGAGTCCTACAACTGCATTGTCAGATCTCTGAATTATTAGATGTATTTATCGTCTAGATGTACTGAATTTTTTGAACAACGTGGTAATAATACATAAACTTGTTCATGTTCTTCTCATGTATGCATTGCAGCATGTACTTATATGATATTATTTTCTAAACATCAAATAAATTATTGCAATCTTGGTTAAATTTTTTGATTATGTCTAATATTACTTTAGTAGACAAGAAAACATATACATACATACATACAGGATGAGTTTTTTGAGAGTTGCCCTTTCTTGATTTATTGCCCTTTCTTGATAATAGTTGTAGCTACTGTTGAGGACAATCGATTGTTATAACCAAGAGCTTTACAACTTCTTTAGTTTTAACGGTATATAAAATGGAATTATGTATCAATTTGTTGATAAAACTGTTCCAATTTTTCACCAATTTTTTTTTTTTTTTTTTTTTTGAATTTCTTTTAAATTTATTCATTTTGCCGTAAACACATTAGTACTGATTGTATAGGCTAGGTTTAATCATGGTTGTTTTATGTTTTTCATCCAAGAAACGAACCAGTAATTAATCAATAGCGCAACAGGGTGGCGATCGACCTGGAAAACCTGAAAAACCTGGAAACGTCAGAGAATTTCAGTCGTAGTCAGGGATTTTTTCAGTTTTCGCTCCGGCGAGAGCGGCAACTGATAGTTTTTCTTTTTTGCCCTTCAGTTATATTTTTTGCCACTGACGAGCAAAAAAAAAAAGGGCGTCCAAACACTTTATTTTTAGAAATAATTAACATTTAAACAATATTTTTTTCGGAGTACGGCCTGGAATTTTATTCAGAGTCAGGGAAAAGTCAGGGAATTTTGAAATTCGTTTTCAATCGCCACCTTGCACAATAGGTAGTTTATCTTTTAAAACAGGGGTGGCCAACCCAAATGATCTTGCGGGCCACTTTGGAAGCGTATCAGAATTCCGCGGGTCGCATATAAAATTATGTAATTAAAATTTTTGAATATATGGATGCCCAAGTAATGTATTTTTTTAATACATTGCTTTTCATTACCGTGGTCATTATAAAATTAACATATTTTGTATATGTGTGATGAATCTTGCGGGCCAAGAAAAATTCCAGGCGGGCCACATGCGGCCCGCGGGCCGCGGGTTGGCCACCCCTGTTTTAAAACATAGATGGCACGCCTCGGTTTTTAATTGTTTTAATTTTTTTTGGAACAAAGCAATAAATTTAAAAGATTAGTGTCTTAAATTAACTGCTAAATTAATAATTTGATCCATATTTATTGATTCATTGAAAAATGTAAACGTTTTTTTTTTTATTTTTTTACTAGGTACATTATTGTTACTCAAAAAACGTATATTTCCATGTCGTCTGAACTCACTCGCAACGTATACTTTGAAAAATTGATTTTTCATAGACAGTTTTGAATCATAAACTAATTTTTTAAACATAAATTTTCATTTAAAAAGTATAGGGTTATATCATAGCTCGAAACTAACGGAGTTGATGAGCTCCTAACTATGACAATCGATTGCAACCAGCGGTAGCTACAGCCGCTGTTATCTGAACAATTTTTTGATTTTAGTGGATAAATATGGCAACTTTGAAAAACCTCACCCTGTGTAAATTATTATACTATGCCTACAAAATATACATATTATAATTTTAAAATGTAATTACGTTCTATATGCAGAACGAACCAATGCAGGCAACAGGCAAGAGGCAAGGTGCTTAACTTATTTATGTTGAAAAAGTTGAATCATTCATCTTAGCAGAGCTATTTAATCAATGTCAGTCGGGGGATGTTTACACGTACGCCTCTTTTTATAGAAGTCTGGACAAACGAATAAACCAAAACGAGCAAATAGCAGGAATCAAATGTAAACATATCAAAACGCACACGATGATTGTGGTGCACACATTTTTGTATTCCGGTGTACACGTTGTAAAAATTATAATAATAGTAGTAATATATTTTATTATAAATTTTATTTTGTGTGACAGGGGAAATGTTTTTTTTTTTTTGAAAAATTTTTTTTCTTGTAGCCGAAGATTTATTTCTTTATCTTGTATAATTCAAAAAGTTGTTAAATTCTAATTAGAATCTGATTGCAGTGGGTATTTGAACTTTTGCCAAGCTATGTATTGAGATTCAGGTGGTATATATATATATATATATATATATATATATATATATATATATATATATATATATATATATATATAATCTTAGTCAAAAGTGTTGGAGTTAACCCCAGAGTACAGAGGTACAGTAACTATCTCTTTTCTGTAATCACGAGTGTGTACTTCTGTGCTCATCAGGCTTCTTAGTTGTCAGTTTGTCAGTAGCAGTCGATGATTGTAGATCAACCACACGATAATGGACTTGATTGTTGTTGGTATTGTTACATCCCCTAGTACATGCGTGTGGTGTCATAGCCATGTATGCAATAGCTGAGCCACGTGACCGCCCCTACTATCTCCGTTACTCATTACAAATATACAAAATCGCATTAATACAATGTAAACCCAGTGCACGTATACAACATATTGTCTATCTCTTACATGTTACACTGGTTCCAGTAGTGTAGGGATAGATATGTTGTCTCTATTACTCTATGGAGTTAACAGAATTGTTATTTGAAACCTGGAGAGTTGTGGGGAACGGGGAGGGGAGTTGGTATCAGTAGACAGTAACTGATAAGGGACAATTTTATACTTATTTCGTTTTTCGAGGTGAAAGGTGTATTTTTGTAAGTTGCTGCAAAAATAAATTCTAGGTCACTGACTTCACCGTAAGGTAATTTTGAAAAAAAAATCAGTTGTTGATTAAGAAGTACGTTACCAGTTGTATTTTGCTGGTATTTTTACAAAAAAAATTTTAGAGGCATAAGGAAGGCAGGCGTCTTTGAAAAGAATAGGAAAAATTAAAATTTTTTTTTTTTACCGGAAAATTAGACTTCTCATTGAGAGTTTTTTTTTGCGAAAACGAAAAAAACTAACTAGTATTTTTAAGAAGCTGTAGTTCAAATTTCAAGTTCATCGGATGAAAAGTGCTCAAGGTTTTGCCGGAATTCTTTCTGGCTTTTTTCTTTTTCACAATGTTTAAAATCATCAAAATTTCATTTTATTTGCTGTTTTCGTTTTCACAAAAAAAATTTTTAAAGAAGAGTCTGCTTTTTATCAAGTTACTAATAGTCACGTGACTTATTGGAAAAATTTGTCCTTACAATAATAGGGACGTTTTCTATCACTTTTCAATCACAAACCTTTTAAATTTTTTCAAATTGTGTTAAAAATAGCGATAACTCTAGAACAACTGGGATAAACTGCCATGAAATTTCGTTCATTTTAACACGAGCCTGATTTCATTTTTCCAATTTAGGGAGATCCAAATTGGCCCGCCCGTCTACCATACTTCATTACTTATCACTTATTACTTAACACTTCGATATGAACGAACTATTAGACGTGTATAGAATTTTAACCAGTACCAAAACACTTTAATTAAATAAGCCGTTAAACGACTCTTACTTGGACTCTCATGCATACATCGAAACTTCTTAATGTGTCCTCTCATAAAAGAAGAGTTTATTTGTAATACAATTATTAAGTATAATTTATTGTGATCAAAATGTAAAAGTACATATTTTGTATTTGCGCGCTGAGCGGCTGAATCTTTTTTGCCTTTAACATTTGTACGTAAGAAGCCTGTATATTGTGAGTCTCTCTAATAACATAAGTATAATAAAATATAATAATTTTTTTTGTCATTTTCCCGTTCTGTCATGTTGTTTTGATGTCATGTGAATTATGAGACATACACAATTTTATCCGTCGCGCAACGCATTGGAATGGAATGAACCAACGCGAAGTTAGCGCACAATTACATTCATATAAATAAATATACTAAATAGACGTTATTTTGTACAGATACATACACTCATGGAACATAAAAGTACGGACGACTTATCCTGAATATTTGGTGTGAAAGACTATATGTAAATAATTTGAATTACGATGATTTTGACGTTTTAGGGACACATCCATAAATTATGTACCTAGTTCTGTTTTGACCTTCTGAATCCTCCTCCATGTAGAGTTGTGGCTTGACCCCCCTTTCCCTTTTGGTAGCATGTAGTTTTTCCTTGTTTAGTCTAGAAGACTCGTTTCTTTAGTGTGAAAATTCACCTGTAAAAACTCTGTGACCAAATGGTGACATAATCTGTTTGTTTTAATTTGTTTAATTCATAGTTTATTGATGAAATTTTATATTCACATTCATGTTTGTTTTAATTGTACCAAATAAAATAAATTGAAAAATTATGTAACGCGACTCTAACTTTTCTCTCCCCTCATATAATCATGCGTAGTTTTCTACTTAATCCCCAACTCATGTAGCTTGAGATCTTAAAGTGGTTTTTGAAAAAATGCATACAAGATATCTTTTATGCCCTTTTGTTTCTTAACCCCTTTAGGACTAATGATGAGCTCAGCTCGTCATACAAATTAAAAAAAAAGAAAAACAACTGACGAGTGTGCATTGTCTTATATCGGTAACTGGAGGCTGTATAGTAAAGAGCGGTCATATTATAAATAAATTAAGCAAAATGTACCAAACTTGCAATTATAGAGATATTAAATTTTTTATCTAAAATATTGGAATATATGGCTGTACTAAAGGAGTTAATTTTAATGTTACTACTAACTTAGGAGAGAATACTATATTACATTCAAATTTGTTTATTTGTACATAGTGATGAGCAAATGCAAGACCAAGACCAAGACTGCCAAGTCTTGGTCTTGGTCTTGTTCTTGTTCTTGCATTAAGAATCTTGGTCTTGGTCTTGCTAGAGCAGTTTGAGTCTTGGTCTTGGTCTTGGTCGTGCAAAATGCAGTCTTGGTATTGGTTTTGGTCTTGGTATTGCTAAAAAATCTTGCTCTTTCTTGCATTTTTTATTAGCGAATTTTTTCCTTCTAAAATCAGAATTTTCTCTCTTTACGGTATTAATTATACTTCTAAACTATTTAAATAATTTAGCAAGAGTCTTGTTTTTTTCTTGCTATGGTCTTTGTCTTGCTCACTTGAGTCTTGGTATTCGTCTTGCAGCCGTATTTATAGTCTTGGTTTTGGTCTTGCTCTTGGTATACATAGTCTTGGTCTTGCAGTCTTGTCTTGGTCTTGCAAAAAATGCAAGACCAAGACAAGACTGCAAGACCAAGACTAATTTTGCTTATCACTATTTGTACACGTAGCGGTTTTATATACCAATTTCTAACTACTTGAGAAGGGACTTCAAGCCACTCTTATCTTCCTCTTTTTTTAAATTGTAATATTTAATAGTAAATTAACAGCAAAATGAGATAAACTGTAACACTGGAAGTCACATGCGACCCTGGTGGTCCACACGATCAGTTTTCTAGTATCCCGAAACTAAAGAACGGCTGGACCGAATTTCATGAAATTTTTTCAAATCATATTAACGTTAATTTGTTTCGACTGGTATCCCAACAAAGTTGATATTATTTTTTGTTCGTGAGATATCGTGCAGAAAAAAAAATTGTTTACAAATGTGCGGGTCCTACCCAAAATTTGTCACCCAGAACTATTTATTCGGTAATAACTTGCTCTATTGGATCGAATCACACTTTTGGGGGAATTATACACTGATTTTGACTGACTGGTCGCCGTTTATTTGTACATTGCTGTACGTAGGCTCATATATCTAAACTGTATGACTTCTATATAGATAAGATTTGCAATAATACCAACTGAAAAAAGACTATGAATTTATGAAACTTGTTTCACTATATTACATTTATTGATATTTATTTTCAAAATTTGTGTTTAGGTAGATATTTTGATACAAAAAAAAAATATTTTTGATAAATGTACTTACCATAATTTTTCTCAAAATGGTTTAACGGCCGAAACCACTCGAAGACCGGCGAGCGGATTTTCCAAAAATAAATATTATGTCATTTGAAAATATTTTTTTAAGTCTTATGTTCTTGTGTTGCGCTGTGCGATGATTAATAGCGAAATTTATATAAATCCATTTCTTTTGTAAAAGCAGGCGCACAGCAGAAAATATTTAATAATATTTTTTGATTAATTTGCGCAGTGCGATACACCTGACTGAGCTTCCCTCGCCTGCGTGTAAATACTTGTGTGTTCGATGAGAAGGAGAGAGACGGGATGCGTTTGGCTATTTCTCATTGTTTGAGTAATTTATTAATGTTATTAATTTTAATTTTTTTTTTTTTTTGAAAAATAATAAGCGTTATGCGCGCACCTTATTTGAATTTTATTTTCCTGGCTCGGTTGGTCTGGATCGCCTTAGTATAAGTTTTGTAAAATAAAAATATTTATTAATAATGTATTCTCTGAAAGTGCGTAGGTTTTTTATTACAATTTAATCGAAAAAATCTTGTTTTTGACACACGGCCCGGACAACTGTTGGGCCGTTATATAATGAAGTGGTTTTTGTGTCCAAAAAAATTTTTTTTAACAAACAATGATTATGTAAAGCGGCATAATAGAATGGCTTGGCACAGTTGGAGTATCAATATTTTTTTCTAATTTAAAAAAAATATTTTTAATATGTAATAAATGTTAATTAATATTATTTATGTTATTTTTAGTTAAAATTTTTTTTGATTATTAGGAATAATAATTATATTTTTTCATACAAATATGGTTATTTCAAAATTTTTGTTTAGAAAAAAATAAAAATAATTTTTTGGTGAAAATTTTTTTTTTTTTTTTAATAATTTTGTGTTATTTTTGTTTTAGGTATGTGAATGAAAATGAGCATTTTTGCTGTTGACGTAAGTAAATTTGATTTTTTATTAGAAAATTTCGAATTTTCTGGTCGATTGTAAGTACAATCTACTTTAAAGAAGTCACAATTGAAGACTTCAGAATCAGCCTAAGTGCCAAAAAAAATGAAATTTTAGCATGCTGTCTAGATTGTTGCTAATGGCACTTAGATTCCTTTTTCGAGTCTAAATCAATTTTTTTTTTTTGCCACAGCCTGTTTTTGAAGTCCAGTCTTCAATTTACCATGAATTATATAGGTACTAATATAATGTTAGTTCGGGTTAATCTCGAGTTAAAATTGTGTCACAGGACACTGTGATCCTAAAATGGATCCAAAATAAACGACTGGACTGATCTTGAACAAATTTTGTCCAGATACTATTGAGATTCTTAAGGTTAGGCTAGAATTTTCTTCTCCCGAGTACTGAAACTTCAAAACGATCCAAAATAAACAGTTGGATGGTTAAATGGTTCCGCAAGATCTTAGGACACCTCTTCAAGGGTGTACAAAGGGACGGATTTTTTTCGTATACTACTAAAACCTGGAAAAAATTATCCCCTAAGGCCTTGAGACTTCAAAAAGGGCTTCATGGATTCTGATCAAATTTTGCTCAAATATTATTGAGATGATGCTAGAAAAAATGAATATGAGTTCAAAATTAATTTCCACGGTTATGGAGTTCAGCATTGAAGTATTTTTGCCCTCATTGAAAACAGTTTCTTAGATTTCCCTAAAACAAATTTTCCATATAAATTCTATGCACCTTACAACTTTGTATATTCGTGGGAACTATTCGCCAGCTTACATATTATTTTATAATCACATAAAAAAATGACATTACCGTAGTTAATAAAAATTTTAATATTTAATTACTTTAATTTTTTTTTCGTATACATTATCTTACTGTTGTCGTCATAGTCTTGTCTCCTATCGTTCGTCCGTTCAAATCTAATCTAATTAGTTGTTAAAGAAAAGAAAATTTATTAAAGTAATTAAAAATTTATACAATGTATGCGAAAGCAAGCAGGCAACCTTTTACTTATTGATACATATTATGTGTATATATGCAAGAGTTAATATGTAGCTATAATAAACTTAACAAAATATAAAATATGTAATAATTGACTGGGTGAAATTCTGTATGGACTTTTGTTGTTTTTATTCTGTATTAGCTAGGCCAAGCTAGGCTAGCTAAGTTAGCTAAACAAACTATGGGATATTGTTGTTTGTAGAGTTATTCTTCTATTCTCGCTTCTATCGATGCTAGAAAAAATTATACCAATTGTTTCATGAAAAATTATACTGTGACAACTTTTTTTGAGACTTCCTGTATCGACGTAAGGGGATCTTTTATTTGGTTAGAGTCATGCGTGCTAATATATTTTGCTTGTAAAAATATTGTCTGTTTGTCGGTTTGTTTGTTTCGTTTTTACGCTTCAACTTTGCATAGTGATAATTGGGGGAATGGAGAAGGATATAGGCTACTTTCTCCAATGAACAAACATCGTACTCCCCAAGAAAAATGTATTTAAAACGCAACGGTATAATTACTAAATTTTCGATATTTTTAAACGGAACCACAAAAGCACGTAGGGTAATTTCTAAATACCACGCGGACGATATCGCGAGTAAAAGTACTCGCAGCATTTTCATAATTTTTGTGGTAGTTCAAATATAATAGCAATACTAAGAAAATTTAAACTGATTATTAGAAAAACAATAACAAACCAAAGAATATTTTGGAAGTGTTATTTACAAAATGACCTATGTGTGTTTGAAACCATACTGAATTTGGATTTGAATGGTCCCACAAAGCTTCTACAATCATGTCGCACGTCCTAAAAAGTACTTACTCACGCTGATAATTTTCGGAATGTGGGCCCATAACCTTCGAAAATTGACCTAAAATATTCAAATAAAATATGTATGTGACGGAAGCGCTGAACAGGAAATATTTATCGCAACAAGACGTTCTTTGTACACGATCTGCCCGAATGGTTATAAAACATCTTTTGACATTTAACCAAACAGCCGTTACACGCCTTCTTATAAGAAAAAAAATAGAAGTTATTGTTTTCTTATAAATTTTCAATACTAAGCAGATAGACAAATGTGTACACAATATTTGTACTGAATATAAAATACATAACATTATTAATTTTAATGCTAGAGCTAATAGAGTTTGTGTTACGGACGTGACAAAATAGTACCTTTTTGTCGCGTCCATAACATATCTCTAATGTTATGTATTTTATATTCAGTACAAATATTGTGTACACATTTGTCTATCTGCTTAGTATTGAAAATTTTTAAGAAAAAAATAACTTCTATTTTTCTCTCTTATGAGAAGGCGTGTAAATGTGCGTGAAAATGTCATGTCCGTAACTAAAGAATGGCTGTATATGTATCAGTTTGAATATTTTTAAGTAATTAATTTTATCTGTCAATAGATAACAAATCGGGAGCGAACTAACCTACGACCCTTTTTCAAGATAAGATTAAAATCTGACCGCGGGAGCGAATTAGTATGCACCTTTTTACCGCAAAGGGAATGGCTGCAAAACACTTTTTATTAAATTATTTTTGTCCAAAAACCACAATATTTACATAGTCCACGCTTGATTGAGTTTGATGGGCTTGGGTTAGATATTGTAGTTTCGGAGGGTTCTATGTAGGATAGGTTAGGTGCTCTTTTTCTGGTAAACATTTGGTATAATTAGAACTCTCTATATACTTTCAATAGATATGTATAATATTATGAATATTGACTAACTATTATATTGGCTGTATACAAAATGCACATAAATTTAATGGTGTCATTATAGAATAAAAATTGTTTTCATAAAAAATGGTTCTCTCCGTTGTTAGTTAATTGTCTATCCTATATACATACATATGCCTAGACTTTGTATACATAGTTAAAAAATTTTATGTTAGTTAAAAAATTTTTGTTTTGCTGTTTTTATTTTCTAATAAATTCATATAATTTTTAATAAATTTTATATGTGAGATGTTTCATTATAGTAATATTATTCAGTTAGTAATAATTTAAATATTTTTATTAATCATAAAAATTATAATTTATTGGAAATAATATATAGAGTGGCCAATTAAAAAAGAAAGAAAAAAAAAGAATTATCGAACGACAGAATTGTTTTTTTCTTTTTTCATTGCCTCTTTTTACGGACTCTCCACATTCTCGCCGAGGTTGGACGAGTCGAGAATGTGGATGGTGTTATAATGCTATTTATATGCTTCAGCCAACCTCAGCGAGGAACTTGGCGAGGAACCTCGTCCAACCTCGGCGAGAATGTGGAGGGCCCTTTAACATTATACAGTCCACACACTTTTACCGTAAACTTTCTCAGAGACCGGCAATATTTTTTAAGAATAAAAAAAAACAACTTTAATATATAAATACACGAAATGATTCAACATGTGTAACTGTAAACATACACATTTTTAATAAAAATAATATCAATAATAGACAAACACATTGATTTTTGTGATTGTATTGAAATGTTTACAAAAAAAAAAAAAGATAATATAAAATTATATTTTTATTAAGGGGTATTTTAGTCTAGAGGTTCGATTTTGAAGTGATTTTACCGCGTAAAAAAAAATTAAACATTTTTAGTATCCATTTTTTTAACAGTTTTTTATTGATATTTGAAAAGTATAAAAATGTATAAAGATTTAAAAAAGATTCAAAATTGAAATCGGTACAGGCCGGCAAAGTGCGGACCCAAAAAAAAGGTGTCTTCTGATTGTCGTGATTCAAACCCTCCTGGTGATCTGAAACATAAAATTTTAGCTAATTCTTAATAAATAATGACGTAGAATTAGTTGAACGTAGCTGATTTGAAAAAATAAATTTTTATCACAAAATGGTGTCCATTTAAAAAAAAAATCATTTTTTCGCCAACTTTGAAAATTTTTTAAAAATAGTAAAAAAAGAAAATTCCAAAAACCCCTACGTCGGACCAGTTTTGATAGTATTAAGAAAGTCTATACCAAATTTCAAGTAAATCGGTGCATTAGAACTAGAGCTATCATATCAACCGTATCGAAAAATGTAGTTGCGAATAATTTATATTAAAAATTTGAATTAAACACTGAAAGGATACACAGTACACAGGGAAAAAATTACCATAACTCCGAAAATAATTCGAATCAAAAGCTGCTCACAGTAATCATATGGATGGCTTTCTGCGGTAACCTTATAGCTTAGGAAACCCCCAAAAATTGAATTATTAATTTATTTCTTGTGTTTAACAGTCAATACGAAGTTGTAGACCCGATTTATGCACGAAACGAGCTTGCAACAGTTTTTTTTTTTTTTTGGATGTATCTGATTTTTTTCGGGGGTCACCCGATACTTGCACAATAAAATTCGTGGTAAATATTTTTTTTTTTGACAAGTCGTACGTACCTCGTACCTCGTCTATAAGTATCGTGTGATTGTTCATTTGTTTTGTGGCGTGGAGGTTACTGTGATGCATATTTTCGTTTTGTTCATAAATTATATTTTTTTGCTTTCGAGGAGGTGTTTGAACTTATTTAGTCATTAATATTTTTCAAAAAAAAAATTCTTTTTTACATAATTTGAAATTTTAATTTTTATATTGTTTTGTCGACATATTTATGTACAATACTGTACGTAGAAGTAATTAATATGTATCATTAGTAATTATTAATTATTATGAATTGGAGATAAAAAATCGGTAAATTTATTAAAATGGAAAATTGATATTAGAATAATTATCTAATAATAAAGTGAGCGCCAGTATAATTGAGATTTGCATTGAAGTGGGCGATTCAGGGGGGAAAAATTGGTTTGACTTTTAGAATTGAGAGTGATTTTCAAGGTGATTGTGAAAATATTTTAATTGAACACACAAATACATGTATAAATCGTGCAAATATGTATTTATACGTTAGATATAAATATACTTTGTATGTCGGAACATGTTGAAGTTAATGGAAACTAGTATTATGGTTTGGTTATGTAATCATGTCTGATTACATTTTTGTTGTTCGAAAATTACGTATTTTCAATATTTGTGTATTTATGTACAATTCAAAAATTTTTCTAGAATGGTGCTGTATGTTTAATTTTGGTACAAATTAAAAGAATAACTTTCAAAATTTATATCTCGATTCCAATTTTACCATTCTATCATTGTATTAGCGAATTTTCGAATCGAAAATTCCACTATTACAGACACTGTCATGACGCGACTTCAGTCCGGGACTATAATAGAAATTTATTTCGATGTCCGTAGAAACTGAAAATGACCATTCGCTAAAATTTATACAATATATGTATTTATGTATTTATGTATCAGCACGATAACTCTCGATTTGGTGAAAAGATTGGAAGTCTAAAAATTTTGGATGAATTCTTCAGTCAGGTACCTACGTCCGATGCTCGAAACATGGTTTTTTTGGGCACTATTCGTGAAAAAATTAGTTTTTTGCCAAAATTTCCCCAAAACCAACAGTTTTTGTGACATTTTTTTACACCATTTTACACCATTGGAAAGAGAATAAAAATTTACATAAAAAAGTTTTTGAACTTTTGTTCTATGTGAACTGGTTTGCGAGAAAAATTAATTTAATTAAACAGGGGTATTTACGGTTTTTGTAGCGTTGAAAATTTTTTAGGAAATCTAATGACGTCACCAAGGTAACAATTGTTTTTTCTTGAATCAAACTTTACGAAAGGATTTACATTCTCACGAGGTGTCCGCAATCAGAGGTTCTACTGTATTTTTGAATAATTGGATTAAAACTAAGATTGAAGCATCGAGATTGAACTTTAAATCAAAATCAAGCCCGTGAGAAGCTAAGATTCAAAACAAAACGAGTCTCCTCTCCTCGTACAAAAGTACAAAAGATTTCCAAAACTTAACGTTCATTTTTGACCACGCAGTGTCCCCTCTTAAGTTCCCGACACAACTTGGGCGATTATCGTACAATATTTTGGTGATTATACATTATTTAAAATAACACAATCAGCTTACACATGAATGGACCCCCCCCCCCCCCCCAAAAAAAAAAGTAAAACCTTATGAATCCAACGTTAATTTTACGAATGTTTGTTCTGTTTTGCTCCGAGAGACGAGTTTATGACAGACAGCGCGCAGTTTTATTTAAAAAAGTGGGAAAAAGAAAACATTTGTGTAGGATTTAAAATCGCATTGTTCGGATTATTATATTTATATTAAACATTTATTATAAGAAATATAATACACACACGGTGCAACATTTGAGTCAAGATTTGAACCTACGCTCACCAACAAACTGTATGCAACAACGCTAACTACTTGTCTTTATGGCGTTAAAATCAAAAATTTAAAAAAAAAAATCACCAAGTGCGTGCGGGACACGCACTAAGTCAGAGTTCCGTAGTTTAATGAGTTAGACCGGAATTTTTCGATGATGTTTTTCTAATAGCCGGAATATACGTCGATGCAAAATTCAGTTGACTGGGGACTACTTTTTGTTACTTTACATTTCTTTTTAAATTTTGAAAATTTGTTTGCTTATAGTTCCGAAAATTGGCAACACAATTTATTCGAAATAATTTTAATTGAGTAACGTAAAAGCCCCTATACCGGAACACTATTTTTAGGTGTGTAATTAAACTGGCTTATGAAAATTGACAAATATATTAAACATCCATTTTTTTTTTTCGTAATAGGCATGAAAGAAAGTTTTTTTAATCCAATGAATATGTTTTTAAAAAAATACAACTCAAAAATTTTTATTTATTAATGTTTTTCTTTTACAAAATGTCGACATCTATATCAAAACAAAGAAATATTAATGAAACGAGGAGTTGGGAACCGATATACAAACAGACGTATAATATGAGTAATATGATACCTAGAGTGACATCTAGACGTCAATGTAGGAAATATAGAATGGTTTAATTATCAGACGTAAATAAAGGATCAAAATACTGTATTCAACAAAATTGTTTAATATATAAAAATATTTAAAAATTTTACATTTAATGTTGGCATTTAATTTCCAACATTAAATATTGTAAAATTACAGTTCGAAAAGTTTAGAACATTTTTCTATGTAAAATTACATTGTAGAATGTTTTACCTTACATTTCGGCTATAACTTTACGCCACTCAATGTAAATTAATTACGTACGACATGTAAAATTACATTGTCAACTCAACTGACGCCGTCAACTGCGCAGAATCAATCACGTGATACCGGTAATTTACATCAAAAAGACCGGTAATTTACATACAATTACAGTAAATTTTCGTTTCGAAATGTAATTTTACTATTTTAGCATGTGAAATACCACTTTTATATGTAATTTTAGTATCAAAGTATTTAAAATTACAGTGAATATTTATTTTTACACAAAATTTCATATTTTACAACTAAATTATTTAAATTTACTAACACGTTGTAATTATCAAGACACATATTGTAAAAAATTACCATATTTTTTATTGTAATAATACAAGTTTTTAACAGTGTATACATATATGTATTTCTTTAATTAAGTAAGGAAATATTAAATGCGAGGTGAATTTAAATGCGAAATAATCATTCTATTAATAATATTTAATTTTTGTTATCAGAGGTTTCTTTCAGAAATAACTTCATTAATGTCAAAACTGTTCGGACATATGATCGCGTTCCGGTACTTTTACCCTATTTTTAACAAGAGTGCTTAGTAACTGCATTTTTTAAAAAATTTCTTGGATCTACGGTTGAATAGTTAGCGGAAGGAGCGAAGAGGTAAAAATAACCTCACTGTAAAACCTTAATTTTATTTTCCGAGCTTAAAGTTTTTCATAATAGGGAGTAAAGTATCACTTTTAATCCCAAGGGACTAAAAATACTTTTACTCCCGCTTTTAAGCCAGTTTTAGCGAAATTTAATTTATATTAAATAACGTTGCTAGGTATTGAACTACTTATTCAAACAAAATAATAAATACAATCGAACTTGAAGGACAGAGACAAACACTTATATTGTATTGTCCAGTTTATTTAATTTCTCCACAGTATACTTGATATCGTATTAGTTCATACAATTAAAATGATAATTAAATTTTTTTTTCTTAGTTTTTTATAATTTTAAATTATCCCGAATTACAGAAAATGATATGTTTATACATTACAGATGTATTTATCGCAATTTTTATAATATTATGAAAAAAATAAAATACTGTACATAGTAAAATTTTACATTCACAGATCCAAACATGTAGATATGAATAAAATTATCAGTGATTTCGAGATTTTTCTTCGGAACCCTAAAAATTCATAAAGTTATGTTTTTTATGAATTCTCCAAGAAAAAAATTCCAATTTTGAACTTATAAATCTTAATGTAAAACATATGTTGTCTAAAAAGAACGACAAAAAAATAATTGTGGAATGTTTAGAGCTGTGCTGCGACTAATGTTATGCAAATCTGAAGAATATAAATCGTTTTATTTAATTCATATGATATAATATTGTAAATGTTATTATCTTGTTAAAATTATATCAGATTCTTAAGATTTATAATTCACAAGACCCGTTTGACAGCTCATTTTTTCTCACTCTGTGCCACTGCATTATATTTCGTTTTTTTTTTTTTTAATGTGTGTTTTTTTTTCCATATTAATCAGCTTAGTACGTTATTTATAGATTTTCAATAAGAGCTCGCTGGCTGAATGATGCTAGGGGTGAGCGCGAGGGGAGGGGTAAAGGGGGGGACATAGTGTGACGGTTCGTGTGTAAAGTGTGAGTGTAGGTATGCCATTAAGATTGCATTCAAAATGAATGTAGTTTTTTTAATTTTTTTTTTATTGAAAAATATGAATATTTATATTATAGAAATTAATTAACAAAATAAATGTGAGAATTATACAAATTAAGTGTACAAAAAAAAAAAAAAAAATGGATATTTAAATAATTTGGAAATTAGTCATAAGTTTCACACCAAATATTTTCGAATTTTGGACAAATATTTGGTTTTGGGTATTCGCAGATACCTACTATTCTGTAATAAATAAAATATATTTCGAAAAATAAAATATCCCTGTCGCAGTATCCGGCATAATATAGTGAATTTCCGTTTATCAAAATTAGTTTTTGTCGAGCACCAATTTACATAGAATAATGGTTTAAGCTTCTCTGTTTAATGGTATAAAAAAATGTCGCAATAGCGTTTGAAATTGGGGAAATTTTGGTAAAGAACTTTTTTTTTTTTTTAACGAAAAATGTCCAAAAAACCATGTTGCGGGTATCGGACCCGTCTACCTGAAGAACTCATCCAAGAATTTTGGACGGTCAACCATTCCACCAAATTTCGTAAAAATAGGATGCTTCGTTCGAGAATTATCGTGCGAATCTCATTTTCGGCCTGTAGGCACCTTAAAACATTTTTCTATCGTAGTCCCGGGCTTAAGTTGCGTCATGACATTGGTTCTAATAGTCGAATTTTTGATTCGATATTAATTTTTTTTTTTTAATTTTAATATTCGGGAGAACCAGTCTACAATTGTGTATATGTTTGTTGGTATCATGCAACTTATAGAATGTGAACATGCCTTTACATTCGAAATACAATCAAATTAATAACAAAATATTTATACTGTCAATTTTTTCAACGCTTTTTAATTGTTAATCGGCGATTAGTCATTGTAAATTTACACACAGGTACATCTTTTTTTTTAGTCTATAAAATCGTTCTCTGAAGTTATTAAGATGATCATAGAAGAATGTAAAAATAATTCTCTAAAAAAAAATCACCACATTTAATTATTAAAACATTTTTTAGAAAAAAAAAACATTTTTTTCTCGAAACGCTTTTCAAAAAATTAATTTCTCCGTTTCTCATCTGGTAAATTTATTTATGTATTTGATTAATAATTATGTAAAATAACAAATTACAGGTAACAAATTCGTATACGTACAGATATGATAAATCATTAATTAATACGGTTACATATTATTATGACTAGTTATACAACATTTAAGTATTTTGTATGTGTGTACAGTGATATCCCAATTGTTCGGATAACACAATTGGGTAACAAAATCTAATCGACCTGTTTTTGTTCAATTTTCTAATATTGAACAAAAACAGGCCGGTTAGATTTCTTTACGTACATTTGAAATCTCCAAACAAAATTTTAATATATTTAACTTTTAACCCCCTTTAACCCCCTAATTTTAACCCCCCAACTACCTCTGTTGGTGTAATTTGAATAAATTGCATATCAATCGATAGCTCTTTAAAAAATACCAATATCGTCAATTTAAACTTTTACTCTATCTCTTCCTATCTCTTACCGTTTTCGAGATATTTGAAACATTAAATTTTACCCCAATTTTTGAAAAGCGAGTTAACCCTTTCAAACCGTTTTTCTGAAAATAAAAAAAATACGTGTCGCTTATTTTTTAGTGTTCTAGAACTTATTCAAGTTTCATCAAAATCGATAGGTCCGTCCTTGAGATCTTTACTTATTAGTAACATATACTGTACTAAATGTACCAGAATTACACACGTCTTAATTCAGATAAAAATTATTTCAGTGTGTTACCATTAGAATGCCATCATGAAACTTTGTATACAACTCACTTAAGAGGTTGGGTATAACATATATTTTTTTCAAAAAAATTAAAAATTCCGATTTTGGATTTTTTATAAAAATTAGTTTTTTGGATTGTGGAGAAAGGTTTAAATTTGAACTGCATTATCATGTTATATGTCAAATTAAAGCCCTTTTAATTCTGAAATTAACGGTGCCAGTTTCAACTTTCTAGGACAAATAGTTTTTGATCTACATGTGTTTAAATATTTTAAAGCGTTCCGAAAAATTGCAGTTTTTGAATTTTAAAAATTGTTATAACTATAAAAATAATGGTAATAAAAAGATAAAAATTTATATTCGTTATCTTCAAAGCAAGTACTACCATATTATAAAATAAATATTATAATGATCTGAAGACATAAGGTTTTAACCGTTGGTTGATTTGATGTGGACCAACCCCAATGCATCTTGGAATTGCACTATCCTTATCATTTTATCATGTCTGTCATAATTGCGCGTCAACCATGCACTTGGTGGTTGCATTTTAAATACACATTGGCGTCTCATATAATTTGTCAATGGTTAAACAATTCCCATTTTTCTTTTTTTCTTTTTTTTTTTCAATTTTCTATAGATTTTCTAATTAATAGATTTTTTAGGTTTCCTTAAACTGATCGGTTGAATTATGTTTATATTCGAATCTGCAGCAAAATAATTTCATTTCGTGATAAAATTTTTACGCAAAATTTTGAGCGTTTACTGTACCACAATATTTCTTTGTTTTTTGTATAACAAATAATAATATAGACACAGCCATTCGAGCGCGCTGAAGAATTCATTTTATTTTCTGTGAAAAGGTGTGAAAATTATTATTAAAATCTAAATATACTCGTATATATACATGTATTTATTTATGTATTTATTTTTTATTATTTTTAGTATTTTATATTAATGATAAATGTATAATAATTATTTATGTAGATATCTATATAAATATATGTACTATGTTGTATAGTGTTTTTTTTATGACAGTTTTCATGGCTGACTATTTGAAATCAAGTTATGGCGCCAACCTTGGCAACGAAATAAAAATAATATTCATTTCACAATTTTTAATTTAAGGCCGGTCATGCTAGTCAGTGTTGCCGTTATTGTACTTGTAATAATACAACTTTGAAAAATCGTTTTTTTGAAGTCGAGAGTGTAATAAAATTTTTAAATACAATTTTATCAAAGCCAACTTGTGTTGAACTTCTTACTTTGATAATACAATCTTGTAGTGTTCAGGTTAGAGCCCCTTAATATTTTTGAATAAATAACAAATGGTCAATGTTTAATTAGAGAATGGACCGGAAAAAAATTTGGCAAATATAAATCGTCTTTTTGTTTCAGTTGTTAACATTTGTTTGAAACAATTTTTTTTTTTTGTAGATTGGCATTTTAATTATTTGCTGGGTGGTATAATAAATCATATTCATATCTTATATATTATGCATATTAGTATAATTAGCTGAACGGGTCCGTACTGCAGACTACAGACAGCTCGAGTGCTAATGATTATGTAATAATTGTTAGCAAAAAAAAAAGGTTTCCATCCTACTTACTACTGGTTTTTGTCGTAAATTTTTTAGAATATAAGGAAATTTTTACCGTTTAAACGACTGTACAAATCGTACTTACGGGATTTCGCTCAACATGTAGGTAAGGCCGGATGCAGAGTTCAGGATAATTCCCTCTCCGCTCCCCCGTTTTAGTTTATATGTTGGGATTATTAGGTTTAAAATAGTTGGTCGTTAAAACGATTTTTTCAAAAGATTTTAACGAAACTTCTCTAGACATTTATTTAATTCCATACCAATAATATGAGCCTTTACCTAAAAAAAAATTGACTATCGCAGTTTTGAGAAAAACGATTTCAAACTATTTTATTTTATTTTTTTTTTTTTTTTTTTGGATAAAATGAAAACGTGTCAAAGGAATTTGATAAAAATTTAATATGTTATAAAATACAAAGTTACAAACCATATTTAATAAGAAATAAAAATTATTCACCACGCCGTTTTTGAAATATAATTTATAAACATCATTTTACAGCGTTTTTACTGTGATGAGCAAAATTAGTCTTGGTCTTGCAGTCTTGTCTTGGTCTTGCATTTTTTGCAAGACCAAGACTGCATTTTGCAAGACCAAGACTATAAGTATGGCTGCAAGACCAATACCAAGACTCAAGTGAGCAAGACCAAGACTATAGCAAGAAAAAATCAAGACTCTTGCTAAATTATTTAAATAGTTTAAAAGTATAATTAATACCGTAAAGAGAGAAAATTCTGATTTTAGAAGGAAAAAATTCGCTAATAAAAAAATGCAAGAAAGTGCAAGATCCTTTAGCAATACCAAGACCAAGACCAAGACTCAAACTGCTCTAGCAAGACCAAGACCAAGATTCTTAATGCAAGAACAAGACCAAGACCAAGACCAAGACTGCCAATGCTCATCACTAGTTTTTACAACGCTTTTTTTAAACAATGTTTTTATATTGCTACAATATAAGTGCGCGGAAATTAAAAAAAACAAATGGTATTAATTTTTGATAAAAGAAAATTTTTTTTGAGATACCTATACTTTTGTACCTGACTATCTCAGAGCAATTACGTTAATAAAATTTTTCATTGCATTAAAAACCGTAAAAGAAATAAAGGTGAAATTGGAAGAAATGAATTACAAATTTTTAGACACTAGAAAAAAAAACTTTTCTTAGAAAATGATATGCGCGTTAGACGCTTTTTGGATGGGTAAAATCTTGTGAGTTACTGTGAGTCACTGACATGCTATCAAGGTGTCGTGTTGTGCAACATTAGTGCTGTGTATGCCTATTATTTGTTATTTCATAGTCTTTAGTTTTCACTTTTGTCAACAGTCGCCATGACTGCATATATATATATATTTTTTTTTGTAAATTTTCCATGATATAAAAACAGATATTATGAAGCCATTTTGAAAAAAAAATGTGTCCCCTGACCTAATTTGAAAGTTTTCGGCGTAGTTTCCCGCGCCTCCACCATCGTAACTATTTTTATCACGCACAAAAATGAAAGTTAAATTTATATTTCTTCGCTGATGACGTGCGCGCATATAGGCGAAATTTAATTTTACACTTTCGATTAAACGACGTTATTATGTAGGTACTTTTAATATGTGACTTTATGATTAGGAAATTGAAACAATTAATAAAATTTTATTTATTGCTATAATACGCATACCTACTTGTGTCGCCTTTTTTGAGAGATTGTCGATCGTAAAATTTTATTTAACGAGTAATTAATTAATTAATTAAGTTTTGATAACGCCCATAACCTATTTTCTATGATGAACTATTGATGAGATCGACTTGTAGTAAGCGGCAATTAAATTGGAACCATTCACAAAAAAATATTATTATATTCACTTATTATTACACGAGAGGTTTGTATTTTTTCGAATAAATTTGGGTTTGTCTAACGAAAATTTGTTGCCTAGCAATTTAACGAGAAGAATTGCTTTAAGGCAAGAAATTTGAGTTGTAGAAAACACAAATTTAATCAGAAAAAATATAAAACCCAAGTGTAGTACGGTAAGACAATTTAACGAATAAAATAAATTAGTATAATTCATATTATTATTTAATAACATTGTTACTATGGTTCTGAAGTCAGTTAAATTTACCAATACGAATTTTTGTTTCATTTTTATCGTGTTTACCTACAATGAAATGACCAATGAAATGTTTTGTACCATTTTTTTCGCTGTAAAAATCTGTCCTAAATTTTTTTTCCATGGTAAAAGTGAAAAAATTACAATATGTTCTTATGGAACTTGATACACATATGAGTTAAATTGTCGTATAAAATAATTGCTCGTAACATTTTGGAGTCTCTCAAGGTCAATTATATTTCTATAGAAATAACTCACAGATGGCATTAATGATAGGTATAAACACACAAAACGATAAATACGTTTTGAAATTTTACACACGTTTTTCTCGAAACTACGTTTTTCAGAATGGTGACCAGGTGTAGCAATAATTATTGCTACATGTGATCAATCAATTCAACATTTACTTTGGAAATCGATAATAAAACTTTAATCTAATTAATAAATAATCGATATGTAAAAATGTCAAAGATACTGACATCTAACATTTATATTTGAAATTAATATCAGTCCAATATGTCATCTCAAAGAATTCAAAAAAATCAATTATATATGTATATATATATTAACGACATCTACTGTTATAGTTTCAAATTGATATCTAGGCACAATGTAAAAAACTAATTACACGTTTGCAGAAATCTGAAATTTAAATTTATAACAAGTGCGTACATTATTTAATTAAACATTTATTTTTCAAAGAATATAATTAACAAAACAAATTACATAATTAAATAAATAACTTATACAAATTAAAAAAGGCACACATAGTGAGTTAGAAGATGGTTAGCGAGAAGCTCTTCTCGTGTGGCCTTCGGGCTACACACATCAAAAATAAAAAAAAATAAGTGTATTTTAAAATTAGTTTAAGTATTATTTATTTAAATGTATTGTTGAAGATTGCAAATTCTTCACCGTTAAGATAAGTATTATTTTACTATAACATATTTGGAAATTTACTAAAACATAATAAAAAAATAATTTATATTTAAATGATTAGAAAATAATTAAACGTAGCATGTAGGATAATTTTAAATTTTGAAAAAATCGTATAATTAATTTAAAATAAATATATTTTGGAATTTATTTAAATTAAAATAAAAGATAATTTATATATATATTAGATTGATAAAAGGAAAATAATTAAGTGTAATATGTAAGAAAATAATTTATATTCAAATATATAACGTCGTTTGTACTTTCGCATTCATTCAGATTTCCAAAAGATTTCTGGGGATTTAGCAAAAAAAAGTCTGCGACTAAAAATTTTAGATAATTTGTAGTTTAACAATATAGATATATTTAGTTAAAGGTTTATAATTTAGTTTTCCCGACACTTAAGTCGATGCGGCGAACGTAAAGTTCAGCCAGTATAGTTTAAAATTAATATAAATTTAGTTTCCGACATGTAAGTCGATGCGGCGAACGTAAAGTTCAGCCAGTATAGTTTAAAGTTAATCTAAGTTTAGTTTCCGACATGTAAGTCGATGCGGCGAACGTAAAGTTCAGCCAGTATAGTTTAAGGTTAATTTAAATTTAATTTTCCGACACGTACGTCGATGCGGCGAACATCAGTTCTGCCAGTATAGGTTAAGTTAATTTAAATTTATTTAATTCATTATTAAGTAAGTTTTCAAATATTTAAATATTGTCTTGATAATTTAATATTCTTTCGATTACGTAATATTTCCGGTTTAAAAAATTGAAAAAGCACGTGTAACCTTTACTAATATTTCGATATCTGGTATAATCTTTTAAATCATATAATTTATTTGCGAAATATAACTTATAAAGTAACTTTCGATATTATTTCAATTCAATTTTAATAGTAATTTTGCAAAATAATATAGTTATCTGATATAATCCTTTAAATCGTATAATTTATTTGCGAAATAGAACTCGTAACGTAACTTTCCAAAACATTTTAATTTAAATCTAATTTTATTTTTGTCATATCGACTAATTTACAATTTCATAAAATTTGATACTTATACAATACTTATACAGGTTATTCTAGTCATAAATTTTAAAGATACAATTATAAAATTTCAAATAGTGACATCAATTTAATTTAATTAATAACATATCTTTAGAAATATATTTTATAGCAATATTTAAAAGTGTTCCATAAAATTCGTAACTTCAAATTTATATTTAAGTCAAAAGTGTATAAATTTACCAACTGATGTGGTGATACATTCCCATAGCCAGTACACACCATATGCTTGTATCGAGCGTCTCGGTTCGGAAAGTATAGCCACATCAAAGACTAAGATGCAAATTCTATTTTAAAATATATTATGTAAATTTATTTTAATCTTGTAATTATTTATTGTAAATTCAAAGATTCCAAATGCTGTAATTCAAAAATTGTTTCTAGTCACCTTTCATTGTAATAAAATTGTTATTTATGAATTTTCGTATTTCTAATTTAAAAACCACCCTTTTGGTAGTCGAAAGAAAATTTAGGTTATTTGGGGATCTCATGGTTTTGGGAAAACGATCTGCGACCATAATCTTCCACTGCCACTCACTCTTGTCTCCATAAGACCCGGAGAAATGCTCTGCTGATCGAAACCCCAATCAACCCGTAAAGTAGCACCCAAAATTTAACCCCTCAACCAATAAATAATTAATCAATAATCAATAAATATAATAATATATTTAAATTTTTTAATTTTTAATTTTTAATTTTTTGCTACAATAAGTACAGAACAGTTTTCATTCGATTTTCTTGAAATTTTATTTATAAGCTCCTTAGATAAATTGTCTGGGGTGGTACACATGATTTTTCAAAATTGGTTAATAAATAATTTTTTTTTCTTTATAATCATTAAAATAGAAAATTTTTTGTGCAGCTTGGATCTTATGTATTTTAAAAAGCTTTATATTGATTGCATTATTCGCTAGGAAGAAAATTTTTTTTTCAGTAATACCTTAAAAACAACACCATTAAAAATATATAAATACTTGAGTGTATATATGAATGATGTCATCCAAAATTTGGATATTTCCAACACATTCAGCATATTTGCATATAATTATTATATATTTGCATTAGAAGCATATTATTTTGAGAAATTGTACCAATTTAATCGGTGTAGACTATACAGGCAGACAATACTTCTTATATAAACACTGATGCTGAACAAAGGTTGAACGCTGCTGAGGTATATCTACACATAACACACATCACATCAGAGACGAGAACTAATCACCTTTAAATGTCTTAATACTTACGTACGGATTTAAGATATTCAAATCAAATGAGAGTCATCAGATCGAGCCGGACTGACTGACAGACAAAGTATGAGACAAAATGCTTCAGCATACATGACGCAGGTAAAGAACAGGCAAAAGGCACATAACATAATATGAAATCATAAAATTTTTGCATAACGGCTTAAATTTTTTTTTACGCCTAATAAGTATGTTTTGTGTTTGGGTTATGTGGTGCTATAATTATCATACATTAACTCAGTCTCTCATAAATGTCATTTTATAGTGTTGGAGAAATATTAGCTTATTGAATGGAGCTTTAATTAAGAAATTATAAAATGTAAATTATTTTAAATTTCTATCATTATATTATTAAGTGGGTGGATGGATTAACTGAATTTGACCAAAATGTTTCAAAAAAAATTATTATTTTTCGTTATTTTAAACCAGTGGTTCTTAAAGTGGAAGTCGTGGCCCTCACGGGGGTCGCGAAAAATATTTGAGGAGTCACAGAAACAATTGATTACAGTGCACATATCCATTTTCTATAGGTTTCCATATACATTGGCTATAAATTTTGAGGGGTTTTTTGAATTTTTTAAGTGTAAAAGTGGGTTTCGGGCCAAAAAGTTTGAGAATCACTGTTTTAAACTATTTGTATAGATCTGATTGAAAAATACACTTGTTTTTTTCGTGAATCGGGCTTTTGTAGTTTAATATTTAAATGGTTTTTTAGGCTTTTGTACATAGGAAAACAATTTAAATAGTACCACGGGATTGGATTTTTTTTAAAATTTTCTCGAAAACTAGTTAACATAGGATAATGCTTCAAAGAAAAATGTACCTGATTTTTCGTTTTCTACGAAAATAATCCGTTCTTTTTGATGGAGTTAATAAAAATTTTAAAATTTTGATAAGAAAAATCATTTTTTTTTGCCGGAAGAGGTCCAAAATACCCGGTTTCGAGTATTAAGTATATCTGGCTGAAGGATTTATCCAAGGCTTTCGTAGTACCTACCTTCAACGTTTTCACTTTAAAATTTATACACAGTTCAGAGAGCGTCGATTCTCCGAACTAATTAGGATTCGGGACGGTCTGGAATTTTGCAAAAAAATACGCGAGAATTCCATTCAAAAAAATATTTCGAAAGTTATTCGAATGTAACTTTTATGAGCTTTGTACGTGACCTTTCATTCTCGTTAAGTTCATTCTTAAAAAGTTGTTCTTGCATTTTTTTTTAAATGTTTTATCCTTCGAGGTTCCAGGTGATTTTTGGCTCCTAGCGACCTCAGAGCCAATTCTTATCACAGTTCCCACCACATTTCTTCCCCTCCAGGCTTGATGTTCTTTGCTTGATAAATTCACACTCTACTCTTGTCATAATATCTGTATCCAGAGATAATATTATTGGCGGCAAAGTTGGGACCAAACCTTGTCTAACAATGTCCGTATGAAACCTACTATGTATGTAACTACAAACGAATATAATTATTATATAGGGTTGACCGGGGTAAATGTGAATTGGGGCAATTGTGAACGGTGCGTATTATTTCTAAAATAACATTAATTTTAAATAATTAATACTAGACAGGTTTACTTTGTGAAAATCCATATTAAATATGGGATCGTTGCTTTGTCACTTTTCACAGCAAAATCATAGAAAAACACGAGTCGACTTTCGGCTTTTACACCATCCTCAGGTGAAAAACATAACTAAAAATTGTTCTTTTAGGCGAAAACTATTTATAATATAAAATATACAAAAACAGCTACCTGCTGGGTGTAACCCTTCGTGCAAATCAATAAATATCTCTATCTTGACAAATTAACACAGACAGATACCTGTATATTTTTCTTTATTTCTGGTAATTATCATTCACCGCTGTATCACGTGTCTGGTTTTCCCCAACGTACTCTAGTCATTTTAATAATATTACACCTAACCGTTTTTAAAATAAATTTCGCTGTAAGTACCTTTGCAAATAATACAAAAAAATTTTAGTTTTATCAAAAATTGGTCAACTTGGGTGTTCCCTTACATTTGTTTACTGTGATTATATCTGCCTCTATCTCTAACATCCCCCACCAATACATTATTTACTCCAATTTATATTATAAATAGTTTTCGCCTAAAAGAACAATTTTTAGTTATGTTTTTCACCTGAGGATGGTGTAAAAGCCGAAAGTCGACTCGTGTTTTTCTATGATTTTGCTGTGAAAAGTGACAAAGCAACGATCCCATGTTTTAACATTAATTTTGTTAAAAATCAGATCTTAGTATGTTTTTCTGTCCTTTCTTAATATGCTATTAAAATTTCATAACAATTCGCCAAGTATTGGTATCTTTTTTTTATTTTGAAAAAACCCTTGCAAAATTTTGTGTATCTTACTTCGACCAATCCTCAAAAAAAATTTTTTTTTAAATACATCTTTTTTTTAAAAGGTAAGAAATGGATAAAGGTACTTCTAAAGAAGTGGTCTAAAGCCTGAGGGGGTTCCTTATTAACTGCTAAAGAAATTGGACAGTTTATTACCAATTCACAATTACCCCATGATTTTAAAATTCCGGGATAATTGTGAACGTCATTCACAAATGCTCCCATCCGGTCAAAAATTTCAGTAGTGTTCTTTTCGGAGTTGAAAATGTTGATGATGATGTACAATGACATTATTGTACAAGTTTCCATTGTACAAAAACAACACAAAAAAAAAATAGATTATTGTTTTTTGTTCAGGTAAACTGAATTTATTTCCTTGAAAAAGTCTTATTTTCCTTGTTTTTGTGTGAAAATCATGTAATTTTTTGATTTTTTATTTGATAATATGACAAAATATCATCAAAATATCATTTTTAGCTTATAATAAATTTGTTCCTACAACTTTTGTTATTTTACTTTAACCCTGATTTTTTGTAGAAATTTGAGGTATGCGTAACTTGCATTAAACAAGGAGAAATTGCGACCCCTAAAGTATGATGAAAAATTTGAAAGTGAGGTAAATGTGAAGAATTCAAGTTGGGCTTTACTCTGACGTACCTCACTCCTCTTGTAATCCATTCTAAATAATTTTTCGGATGGCATTCACTTTTACCTCAAAATTCATAAGATTTGCAAAACCGCACCGGGGAAATGTGAATGGTTTATAAAATTTTTGTTTTTCATACGAGTTTGCTCAAAATTTGTGTGGTGCATCCTGAATAATGTAGAATTAAAAATAAATCAACCATAATATGATATATAAAATAAAAAATACTTATAACAAAGCTTTTATCTCAATTCATGAAAATCCATTCACAATTACCTCGGTCAACCCTATACCATTTATGTGTTGCGCCAGTTATGTTGGCTGTGACTGAGGCTGCTATAAGCGCATACAGCTAATAAATTTAATATTATGGCCACACCTGAATGTAGTGTGCCGTAACATATAATAAGCTCGAGATCACACGTTACTTTCATAAAATAGAGCCAGCCACACAAGACATCACAATAACAACACACAGAGAATGTGTTGTGTTTTTTTTTTTGTATCTTTTTGAAATAAATAAATTTTATTTTTGAGTTAATTTTTGCTATTGTTCGGAATGAGTTTTGTATGAAACCTACGTACTTACGTGTAAATCAGTCGAAAATTTTGTTATTATTCTACACGGAGAGAAAATTCCTATAAAAATTACTGTGTTCATACTACAATCGACGTGTAACAGGCGAACATATCCAATTTTTGTACGGTAAAATTATAGTTATATTATTGTAATTTTTATAATTTCACCGTACAAAAATTGGATATGTTCGCCTGTTACACGTCGATTGTAGTATGAGCACAGTAATTTTTATAGGAATTTTCTCTCCGTGTATATTGTATTGTTTCAAAAGTTGGGATCGAACGAATTTGTAACGAGAAAGGTGTAGTATTGATTAACACGAAGGCATGTGTCATGTAGACTACTAGAGTTTGTTTATATTACTTACTTCGCATGCGTATATGAAGAGAGCTCTCTCATTTCAAATTCGATTCGGTTAAACTCGGCTTTTTAAACCGCGTGTAACCGAAATGAAAATTAGTCTTGATTTCATTCAAAAATACTGCAAGAATAAAACTGATTTTGCTCACTCTTACATTTTTAGGGTTCCGTACCCCAAAAGAAAAACGGGACCTTTATAAGGGCGAGTCAGTTGAGTCCAAAAAAGAACTGGATATAATATATAATTTGAAAAAGTTGACTCTAAACTGTCTAGAAACTCTAAAAATATTTCTTTTTTATAAATTTTGCCAAAATTTCATAGAAATTCATATCAAAATTTGCTCAAAGGGTCCCTAAAACAAAAGTTTTGATTTTAATAGGGTTAGTCGATATTGAGTTATCGTGTTTACCAAAATCTGGATAAGATTTAAATATTGTACATAAACAAAACAAAGTTTAATTTGGCCTGTTGACTGTTCACAGTACAGCACCCTAATTGTGTCAGCCCGATTCGCTCTTGGTAGATTTTTAAATTGTGTTGCAATGAAAATTTTTAAGAAATTTTCAAAAATTCTAATAAATAATTAATTAATAAGCCATATATATTGGAGACTTTTTTAAAGAATTTTCATTACAATATTTGGTAGATCACTAGAATTTCTTATATTTTAGGTAGAATCTTATTTTTTAGTGAATTTTCGAATCGAAAATTCAGCTATTACAGCCACTGTCATGACGCGATTTCAGTCAGGGACTATGTCGCAAATTTGTTTTGAGGTCCCTAGAAACCAAAAGTGACATATATATATATATATATATATATATATATATATATATATATAGGTATATATATAGGTATTTATGTATTTATGTATCAGTACGATAACTCTCGAAGGAAACAATCTATTTTTAGGAAATTTGGTGAAAAGATTGGAAGTCTAAAAAATCATGGATGAGTTCTTCAGCTAGATACATCCGATGCTCGGAACATGGTTTTTTTTGGGCATTAATTGTGAAAAATATTAGTCCTTTGCCAAAATTTCTCCAAATTCAAAACTCTTTGTGACATTTTTTTTACACCTTTGGAAAGAAGATAAAAAATCACATAAAAAAAAGTTTTTTACCTTTTATTCTATGTAAACGATTTCCGGGATAAACTAACTTTTATAAACGGAAATTTGCTATGTTATACAGGATTCTGCGACAGGGGTATTTTATCCTGTTCACTGGTTGGAACTTTGGTACTGATTTTGTTAGATTATCCACAGTACTGGCCGTGGTAACTCGGGGTAACTTAAAAATTGTATTTATATTTTTGTTCAAAAGACTAAACAACAAGACACTGTTACAGACGATAATTTTTGCTAAGAGTTTTTCAAGTACTGATTCCAAAAAAGTACACATACCTATATACTTATGGTATGCAGATTAAATTTGTTGATACTATAAAACCGTACAAATTGCTCGAGAGCCGAACAACACGCGGACATCTGTTCCATTGACAAAGGATTGAATGAGACTAAAACAATAATTATACCGTAGCGTCCACAACACGGGGACCGAATGGCCCGAATAACCATCGACACAACCAACACACTGCAAGTTTTTTTTTTTTTACACATGTTTTCGGAATGTTTACATAACTACCTAAAAAAAAAATATTCAAACAATTTCCTATGCGACAAGTGTCTACGCGTACTGACCTCCGTCCCGACCCGTCTCGGCCCGTTCTTCACCCCCCTCCGTCGTCTTGGTGAGTGGACCGCCGCCATGTATATATATGTATGGTATCCGGTTAAAAGATTATATTATTTAGATTAAACAGTATGTTTGCGTATATGTATGTACATATGTTCGCACTTGTGTTTCTTTCTTTATGGTCGTTTGTTACCCATCACATCTATGGTCACCACTGCACTGGCTGGCTTGCATACATATGTGCAAGTGCAACCGCGAAATAGATTCACCATCTGATTTAAATTGTGGATTTAAATAATTCAAGAAATATTTATTTCATTCAGAGAATAGGTATAGGTATAAAAGTTGAATAGTTCCGGGCCCATAAGAATTCGGTTCGGTTATTTGTTTTGAATTTTCAGAAATACTTTTGCCGGAACGTTTTTTTCTTTACCAAAATTTGCCAAAATACAAAAGCGTTTTGGAAATTTTTTTTACAGCATTGCAAAGAACGGAAGAAATCACATAAGATACGCTTTTGAACCATTTTCCTATGTAAGCAAATTTTCGAGAAAAAATAATTTTCATAATCGAAATGCACTGTGTTGTGCAGGATGCTGCGACCTAATATGCTCTGTGTAGACTATGCTTTATATATGATCGCATAAACTGTACAATATTTGCGTTAGGGTTCGGAAGAAGAATACCGAAACTTTCATACCTTCATGAAATTTTGCATGTACATTCTGCAGGTGTGGATCTTAAGTAATAGGGAAATAGCAAAAAAATAAAATCAAAAATTAAAAAGTGGAAAGTGGAAATGAAATTTTTTTTCTCATGTATCGCATCGTGTTGAATATCGTTAGAAAAATCTGCTAAAGTGAAATTGAGATATTTTTTTTACGAGTTTTCGGCAATTAAATCGACTGAGGCAGCAAAAACTATTTTCCTGCCCTACAATATTTTTCCCCAACTTACACTACTACGGGTCGATTACTAGTGCCCCTAGTATGGTTTTTGATTTGTGGATCCCCATAATTTTGAAACGTTTCACTTTAAACATTGCAAAAGCAGTGTTTTTTTACCTACCCGCATAGGTCACAAATTTTTTTACACCTTTGCAAAGAACGAAAAAATTCACATAAGATACGCTTTTAAACCATTTTCCTATGAAAGCGGAAATAATTTTTATAGCTGAAATTCACTGTTGTTGTGCAGGATGCTGCGACCTAATGTACTTTGTATATCATGGCATACATACGTACAATATTTGTGTTAGGATTCTAAAGAAAAAATTCGAAACTCTCATAGCTTCATGAAATTTTGCATGTACATTCTACAAGTAAAATTGGTCTCTATAGAAAAATTAAAAATTTGAAAGTGGAAATGAAAATTTTCTCACGTATCACATCGTGTTGGGTATCGTTAGAAAGGACTGTTAAAGTGAAATTGGGATTTTTTTTACGATTTTTCGGCAATTAAACCTTCGACTGAGGCATTAAAAATGTTTTTCTACCTTGTTAAATACAATATTTTTCCCCAACTTATAACTACTGCCGGTCGATTACTAGTGCGCCTAGTACGGTTTGAATTTGTGGATCCCCATAATTTTGAAACGTTTCAGCTTCAACACTGCAAAAACGATGTTTTTTTACCTACCCGCATAAGTATATTGATTTTGAAAAAAAATAAAAAAAAACTTTTTTGAATCAAATGTTTTGTAATGGTAGCTAAATCTGTTAATAATAACCTATAATTTAAAATTAGTTAATTATACCATTCAATAAAATTTTACTGGAGTAATTTTTTTTTTTTTTTTGAAAATCACTTTGTGGATGATAGAAATCTACACTTTTGTCTCTCTGTCTCTCTCTCGCTCTCGCATAAATATATTTTTGACTACCTTACTTAATACTTTCTTGCCATTATTATCGTGTTTGGAATCACGCGTCCCCAGTTGATTTAATTTAAATTAATTTATACGTCATATTTTATTAATAGGATTCCGTAGTCAGACTACGAAAATTTTTTTTGTCTTTACAGTAGGTAAGCTAGGACAATTCTTAGCCACACTATCTCGCAAAAGTATTTTGATTTCACCCTCACCCAAGGTGTGCCCAAAAAATCGATGCTTTGAGTGTAATTTTTCGCTTTTTTATAACCGAAAATAATAAAAACGCTGATATTTTTTAACTTAAGGGGAGGTTTACTCGAGAGTCCTTAAAAATTATGTATTTTTCTAGAATTTTTTTCTCAAGAACGGAAGTAAATATCAATTTCAAATTTTGTGCACATATTTATTAAGTATTAAACTACACAAAAAAATCATCAAGGGAAAATACAAAAAAGTGTCCATTTTATAGATAGTGCAGTGTAACGATCCGAAAATCCAATGCCTTGTTGGCGGACATCCTAGCGCCGGTAATAAACCACCGAAATCCAAAAACAAAAAAGATTTATAAAATATATGAAGAGTACCGGCACCTCTACCTATAATATCAATAAATTGCTGAAAGAAAAAAATGGCGGATGTTTGAACTTTTGATTACGATTTTGTCTTATTTTTCGCTCTTTAAATTAAATTTAAAAATAAAAAAAATATTGAAAGTGTATCGAACTTAGGTAGAGGTGCCGAAGAATTGAATTATCTTTAAAATAAAAAATTAAAAAAAAGGATCCATCGAATAGTTTTTGAGTTATCGTGTCCACCAGTTCCAAAAATGTAGTTCCGAGATATTATAAAATATATATAAAGAAACGTATTTTCAAAATTTTATATTTAATACTGGTTATTGCGTGAACTACGTTTTTTGAATTTTTTTTTATAGAAAGCTGGATTCGGTTAATGTGCAAGAATCTTGTTTTTAAATTATTTTCAGTAAAATCACTTTGGGAACATATTCTACACATAATTTGCTATCAATTTCGGCAAAAAAATCGATTTTTTTTATCAAATCTCAAGTACACCTTCCCTTAAATTACTTTCAGCAAAATCACTTTGGGAACATATTCTACACATAATTAGCTACCAATTTCTATAAAAAAAAATCGATTTTTTTTAACGACTCTCAAGTAAACCTCCCCTTAACATCATACTTCTCAGTAGGAGCCCCCCGAGCACTTCTTTAAAGATGTCTGATAAGGCGATATAGAAATTAAGGACATTTTGTTGAAAATTCCTATCTATTCTACTGAGTGGAAGCCTTGGGGCACGTATCTCAAGTACTCTAATTTATCCGGCTCTGATTCTGGGAACGATTTACTCAAAAATGAATAGAAAAGTTTCTGCTAGTACACTCATTACAATATGTCAGAACAGATAATGTGATGAGGTTGTCCAAATATACATGCGCCTTGTTGTACCCTGTAAAAATATGAATTTTATTCCAACTTGAACAGTATTTTCTTCTTTCTCCTCTATGTGATGGATCCATCCGCCTTGTTTTTTTTTATTTTTAAATATTAAACTACACAGAAAAAAAAACAGTGATTTTATTTACAAAACCGCTTTTAGTATTCAGTTTTCGTTGTTAGAACTAAAATTTTAGTAATTGTAACAAAACTCGCTTCCAGTGATTGATATAAGTTTTATTAATACTACAAATTGCGTTTTATTAATGTGTACTCTTAGTTTTAATATAAAATTTTGCAAATATTACAAAAACTTTTGTAATAACGAAAAAAAAGTTTAGTAGTATATTTTTGTAGCATTAATTACAGTTCTATTAAATATTTTAAATAAATATAACAAAAATATTTGTAATTATAACACTGTTTTAAAAATCAAAATGCGCATGCTTAAAGTAAAAATCTGTTTTGTAATTAAAACGAAAATTTTTGTAATAATTAAATGACACTTGCGCAGAGTTGACAAGCTGATACGTTTAAGTGGTATTTTGTAACCGTTCATAATACTTATATGTATGCATTTAAAGAAGCCCTTATAATATTTACAAAGCTATTTTTGTTCTTCAGTTTTTGTTGTTATAACTAAAATTTTAATATTGTTACAAAACTTGCCTCTACCACGATTTATTAATTCTTACTGTTATTTTTAAGACAAAATTTTGCAAATGTAACAAAAACATTTCTAATAACAAAAAATATTTTGATAGTATACTTGAGTAATTTAAAAATTTAAATGACAAAAAAATTTAGTGATTGTCATAAAGTTGTTTAATTTATCATTTAAAAACAGAGTTTTGTAATTACAACAAAAAGTTTTGTAATAAATAACTGACGCAAGCGCAGTATTAACGAATTCTTTGATTCTTAGGGTCCGTCCACACGACACAAGCTTTACCACCGACTTACTTGCGCAAACCAGTTTGTGCAAGTAAACATGTACGTATGGACGGGAAAAAACGTAGCGACTTACTTGCACAAACCTGGTTTGCGCAGGTAAGTCGGTGGTAAAGCTTGAGCGTGTGGACGGGCCCTTAGAATAGAGTCCATCATCATAAATGTTTATTACAAGCTGACAAGAGTTTATGAAAAATATAGTATACAATCTGAATTTAAAACTGTTTGAACGTTAGAAATATGGGAAGAAAACTTGATAATGGTTTTATTATCGAAAATCTAATAGATATTCGAGCTAGTAAGTATTTTCATAAATTATTTTTTGCCCACAAATGTTAATACTATTCCTATTAAAATTTAATCTCTTTTTTTTCAGATACTAAAAGCAATTTTGGACATTATGGAAAAAATAGTATAAATTTGCAGTTAAATTAAACTTTTTTATAACGAAAAAAAAAGTTCCTTCAGTTCAGAAATTTATAAAGCACTAGCAAATTAAATGCATTTCTTTTCAAATTCAAGTAAGGGTTCATTTTTTGGTTAGACATGATTTTAAGCTTCATATTTTAGTTAGTAAAATATTATTTTTTTACAGATTGAAAACATGCTACTCTTTTTTCATCTTTTCACTCTGATTCTGAATCGAATATGTAATCCATTATTCGACTATATGTGAAACAACTCAATTAAGTAAATTACTAGCAAATTAAAATCATTCTTTTTCAAATTCAAGTAAGTTTTTTATTATTTAGTTAGACATTTTTTATGTTTCATATTTTAGTAAAATATGCTTTTTTTTACAGATAAACAATATGCTTGTTTTTGTTTTGTTTTTTTAAAACTTTTCACTGAATTTTGAAGATGTAATTAAATATTGGACTACAGTTACATCTTTCAATGAAATTTGTTTAATATTAGTTCTGAATATAAAAATATGTTAAAATTATTTCTAAAGCACATGTCATATCTCCTGTAAGTTAAAAAATTTTAACATAACTTTTTATTTTTTTGTATTAATTAATTAATAAATTCATTTATATAAAATAAAATTTTTCTTATTTTATAGGGACTAACTGGATGTACTTTGATAATTAATGTAATGCAGTGTAAAATAGATGTGAAGTTTGAATTTTGTACATATCTTATAGTCACATCTGCTTTCTTTTTTACATTAATTATCAAAGTATATCCAATAAGTTCCTTTCCTTCACAAATATCTTTAATAATATTTACAGGGGTAATTTGTAACTACAACAAAAAAATATAGTAAAATTTACTATAAATTTTAGTATTATTAATAAATAAATCATACCTATTACAAATTCCATTTAGTAATTATAATAAAGTTTATTAAATGTTCAACAAAGCATACATTGAGTTTTATTCACAAAAATAAGTATTTGTGATAATTACAAAAGTTTTAGTAATCAGATTTTTAATAAAAGTGGTTTTGTAATATTACTAAAGGGTTCTATTGGAGTAAAAATTTTGTAATATTAATTCACGTTTTTGTAATATACAGTGAGTTTTTTTTTTTCTGTGTACAAAAAGATGGATTGGCAGATTATGGGGTAAGTAACAGTATGTAGTGAGATGCACTCAAAAAACACACATACACATTCACAGATTCAAAAAAAAAAAATTAACTGTTGAATGCATATTTCGTGCATGACCATGCTAAAAAAATAATCATTTTGTGTGTATGAGATAATCGCCCAATTTGAATACTACGTTAATGTTCATCAATCATTTACATTGATTATATAAATGGTTGAATGGATTTTTTAAATAACGTAAAAAAAAAATAATATTACGATTATTATGCATTATAAATGAGGTTCGATATTTTATGTGCGTGGTAATATAATTAAAATTCATGCAGAGTGCATTTTGGCCTATAAAAATATTTCTGTCGGAAAACGAGTACTGTTAAACGGAGTTACTGAACCCAGTGCAGCGTCGGGTAGCCAGATTTTTCTTTGTCAAAATTTTTTTAACAGTTTGCACAATTTATTTAGCATAATTTTTACCGATTTTTTTTTTTTTTAGATTTTTTTGAACGATTTTTTGGCAGTTATTCCCGGAAAATGTCTGGAAATCTGTGCTTCAGTAAGCTTTCCTTTGACACCCTACGCCAGAGGTTTTTAAAATATTGGAAGGGCACAAAGAAAAAATCTATTTATTTACTTGGTCTTCAATCCATTGATCGCAGAGCGAATTTTGGTAACCTAAATAGAAAAATCGCATCCCGATCATATATTTTGAGCGAACATGGCTACTTTTACAGGAAAGATGTCAATTTCGTACGCAGATTACCTAAAGTTCACCAACAGATCTAATTATTCCAGTTTTGTTGCTATTAATTGAACTTGATGATGTCATTCTGTATACCAAATTTTTAAAAATTCAAAAACTATAATTTTGATGTTAAAAACGTGAAATTTGAAACTGTCTACAGGTTTTCGACACTCCTTTTTTTCATTTTTTCCAAAATTAACATTATAAAAACAACAGAAAAACTACATGCGAAACATGCAAAAACTAAACGATCAGGCAGTTGAGAAACCCCAGTCCTACAAGATGTTCTTGAAAAATTCTTTTTCTACTTCTGAATTTATTCTCTTTAATCAATCCTCTCCCTCAGAATCAAATACCTCACATCTAAACTGGGCCATCACACTTTATTCCTCCCCTAAATTTCTGAAATTTTTGGAGACAGAAGTGATTTTGTTCACCTTATCTCAAAATCGATACATTGTATCTATGTTTGAGCATAATAGACCCCACCATAATGATCGTGTTACATTTATTCATTGCAATGCTACTGGGTTAAGTAAGTTATAACAGAATACGGGATTATTTTCGATAACATATCAGCAGAGTTTAGTATTTTCATAATATTATTTAAATACAGAAGTCGTACACGCATCTAACGTTATTCTAAGCATACACTACATTTCCAAAAATATTCACCACGGCATTGATCGCACTTTAGTGATTTAGGCAGATTTCTTTGGATTTAAATCTATTGGAGACGGCACTGCTACCATAAAATTTAAAGGAAATAATTCTTGGATATTTTCTGGACAGTTTTGGAGCACAGTGTGGTCAATGATATTTCCTGTTGTGGGTGGTGATAATTTTTTGAATGTAGTGTCCCGATTTATTTCTAGTACCTGTGTATAACGTTTTGTTATAACATAAATATATTTAAATAAATTATGGTTATCAGGTAGGAAAGGAATAAAAAATTGCGATATGTCGTTACACACGGTGATTGATATTGTATGCATGCTGGCAAATCTTGGGAAATGAACCCGGTGAGTTTTTGAACCTGTTTAAAGTGCGCAACCTAAGTGCGCAACAAGTTTTGAAAATTTCAAAAATTGTATGCACTAATTTTGATGGCAAACAGATGCAAATTCTCTAAAACTTTGTATGTAGGTCCTACCGGCATCTATACCAGAAATTTTTTTTATTTTTTGGAAGTATTTTTCCGTTTTGGAAAGTATGGATGTATGGTTTTTTTCCAATCTACCCCATCGTGTGGGGTATCGTTAGAAAGGGCTCTTAAAGTGAAGTTGAAGTTTGAGTTTCAGAGTAACGAATAGTTGCCTACTGTAATTTTTAAACTGTTTAATTTAAAAAAGTTTAAGTTCGATAATTTTCTGAAAGTACTCGTATAGGTTATAATCAAAATTTAGAAAATCTAGAAAGGCATTTGAAGTGGGGAAAATAGTTTCCACTAAATGAAATTTTGCATACGATTTTAAGGAAAATGCTGGTTGAGATTTCCTTAAGGTACCATCACAGTGTGATCGGCCGAAAAATAGTCAATTTTCGCGTTTTTTTCCGGATGGATAGGATGAGAGAATGGGGATGAATTTTTTTTACAATTAATATCACTATTTAACAATACAAAAAAATTTTTTTTGTTCATTTTTATTTATTTTTTATAATTATAAATTATTATAAAGTGTCTTTAAAAAAGGGCGGGTATTGGTGCCCACGATTGCGGCCGCAGTTTTCAATTGGAAAAAAATCAAATAGAATCAAATAGTCTTCACGTGTCGTAAATGTCCTTTTTTTTCCAACTTACTTCAACAGTCATTTTAATGAAATTACACTTAACCTTTTTAAAATAAAATTCGCTGTAGGTACCTATGCAAATAATACAAAAATTTTACTTTTATCGAAAAATTTGTTAACTTGGGATTTCCCTTACATTTGTTTTGATATACTTATATCTGCCTCTATCTCCAACATCCCTCACTAATACATTATTTACTTCATTTTTATAATATAAATAGCTTCGTCTAAAAGAACAATTTTTAGTTGTGTTTTTCACCTGAGGATGGCGTAATGGCCGAAGTCGACTCGTGTTTATACGATTTTTGTTGCGAAAAGTGACAAAGCAACGATCCCATGTTTTTTAATATGGATTTTCACAAAGTAAACCTTTCCAATATTAACACTATGAGGCCCGAGCACTTTCATAGTAAATTTCCCCGGAAGCCGGCAATATTTAAAAAAAAAAAACTATATAAACAAATACATAAAATAAAATGATTCAAACACACAACACAGTTCCACACGTATGTATGTGTAAAACTGTAAACAGACGTACTACGTGATACGTACATACATACTACATACTTATACACTGGCATTCAAATCAATTTTATTTAAAAATATAAATTATATTTTTTATGTATTTTTTGTTTATCTTAAAATTTTTTATACATAGAAACCAAGAGAGTAGTGTTTGTTGCAAGGGGACAAACTAGATTGGCTTTGCCTCTGTTCCACTTGTAATGAGTTTGTGACGTAGTCTGTTTGTGTACATACACACTGTTTGCAGTGTATTAGTTTGGTTTTTTGTAGTAGTATGTGTATACACACATACAATCACATCACACGTATTACCAGAGAGAGCTGTTCAACGTGCTCAACTAACAATGGGTATATTGTTAATATAATGGTGTGTTGACTCGACGACGACTACTGACGGACTAATGCCTTAAGCTGTGACTGACTAACAAATGACTCCAAGCGAATTTCACTTTTTTTATGTTAGTTGGCTTCTAGTGTTCTATGGTTTGTTGGTATGTAATGTATGTATGTGTTTGTGTCAATGGGAACACATCCGTGTGATGAAGAATGATAAACATGATAAACATCGCACACATAATGAGTAATCAACTAATCAATTAATCATTGATCGCGGTCGGCCTCTGGTGAAGTTTTGTTTGGTTTCGGATGCCGAAGCCGTGGGACTGAAAGTGTTAATTATTTAAAATCAAATAGATTATCAATCTGTAAGTAAGCCACTCTGTTCGTATGGGAGCTTTTTTTGGGTATCAATATACGGCCTTTCTTAAAGACACTTTTTTCAAAAAATTTTAAAATTATAAAAAATAATGATACTATTCCCCCATACTATACATCCGAAAAAAAATCCCGAAATTTGACGGTTTTTCGGCCGATCACACTGCGATAGTACCTTAACTACTTTTCATTTTCATATTTCATTTGGGAAATGTTGATTTTCATGGTTTATATAATATTGAGTGGTATAGCGGGAATCAAATTATTAGGTAATTGACCCTTGCGGTGACATTCTCAGATATATTTATCAATTTTGACAATAAACCATAAAATATGTACTTAAATCCTCCTTGTCTTGATCCGAAAGTTGTGAAAAGCTCTGTACCACTCAGGAATCCGTACTTAACGTGTGTTCAGCATGCATTTGACAAGCTAAGTAAGTAAGTGAACCAGATAAATAGCTAATCTTCGTTGCTGTCTCTGTATATACATATTGAACAAGTGACCAAACCAGAATGTCTATCAAACTGTTCCATTTGTCGTCAGTGGGTGACGTAAAATCTCCCCACTATGTTGTGTACGTACACACTGTTTGCAATGGTGTTGGTTTGATGTTTTGTAGTTGTGTGCGTATTTACACACACTACTACAAAACACCTATTATGGGACAGACCAACCTGTCCAATTCAAGCAACAATGTCTAACAATGTATTACAATGCACTGTGTGTTCGGCGACGGACACCGACTGACTACATGTCTTAAGGAAAGGGTAAGGGTAATTCGTACAAAAAAAGGCATGTTTTTGTTATTTTTTGTGACGACACAGTTAAAATCTCTTTATTAAAACCAGCGGTACATTAAAGTATGATATTCGAAGAATATTTTATAAAATTTTCACGAAGAAATATTAAAAAATACAGGAATGGCAGCAATTATTCGAACGTGTCTCGGAAAAAAGTAGAATTGCGGTGCCCCTCATAACTTGGTGCTGGATCATCCGAAATAAAAAAATTAAAGTTCATTCGTTAGATAATAGTCTTCCTCAGGTAACGCTTTGAAAACGTGAGCTGTGGGGAAAACGCTTTAAAGTTTTGAACACTTAAAAATTCTTGTATAAAACTGGTATATGTAGAATACTTACTGCTAAACTAAATTTTGTACCCTACACTGACAAAATATACAGTATAGGTATAAACACGTTAGTACTTCCATTGAAATTTCTATAGTATAACTGAGAGAAAGATACATATATATATATATATATATATATATATATATATATATATATATATAGAGAGAGAGAGAGAGAGAGAGAGAGCGAAACATCTGTCAGGTAACAACAAAAATGCTTATAACTTCGTCAATTTTGCTCCAATTAACTTGAAATTTTGAGACAATATTCTTGAGATATTCAGTTAAAAAAATTAAAAAAAATGCTAAAAAATTATTTTAATACCTTACCCTGCCCTTAAGCCGTGTCGGGCACACTCTGTGCTCACCACTAGTTACAATTTTCTACACTTACGCTGAGGACTTGCCTATTGAACTATAAAACATATCCATGATACAATTTTTTTCCGTATAGCGGAGAAAATTCTTTTACTTTTTTAAATTTATTTTGACATACAGATGAACCTTTCACGACACGGTCACTATAATTATTATCACAATATTGTATATATTTTTTCGAAAAAAAACCGCTGAAGTTGTAGACTTTATAATTTTCTATTATTGCCGCATCACTCCGAGGACATACAATCAATATTGCCTACAGCATGTTTTTTTTTGCAATTGCAAAAAAATATCATAGATGGCATACCAATCGTTTGAACATTGTGTATATACACGCTATAATGTAACAATAACATGTTATCGAAGGTCAGGGAATCATTGACAAAATACAATAAAATATATAAGTATACCTACAAGAAACGCTGTTGCGCTCTTCAAAACGATACAGTGAAACCGCTGAGTGTTGGCTGCATCGTATGCACTCGCACAGTTGGCGGTCTACATTGAACTGCCGGACGCACGGACTGCGGGGTGGGACGCAAGGTCAGTAGGTCGACAATGAGTCACGGTTGAATTAGCTTAAACAGTCAAATATATGAGCGTCGTAAAGAGTGAGCAGTCAGCCTTTAGGTAGAGTCACACAGTGCCAGCAGATATCTTGCGCGCTTACGCCATTGTAGCCAGAACGTATGGTATTATTAATCTCATGCGATATAAGAACGGCAATATTTTGTTGTATATACATATCAGCTATTATAAAGTATTGTATATGGCAAATCACAAATGATAATATAGCAACTGTATGTACCAGGGGACATACATATAGGGCGTTTCAAAAATTGTCAATCATTAAAGGGGGGTATTCTAGTCTAGAAATTCGAAAAAATCTTTTTTTTTCTTCATATTTTTAAAGTTCAGACCTTTCAGAATAAGCTTCTAAAAGGATTTACGGAAATTCGAATTATTTTCGGAGTTATGGTTACTTTTTCCGTGTGTACTGTATATCTTTTCAGTGTTAAATTCAAATTTTTAATATAAATTACTCGAAACTATTTTTTTTTCGATACGGTTGACATGATATATGAATGCACCGATTTACTTGAAATTTGGTACAGACCTTCTTAATAGTATCAAAATTGGTCTGACGTAGGGGTTTTTGGAATTTTTACTTTTTACAATTTTTAAAAAATTTCTAATGTTGAAAAGGAGGCCAAAAAATGATTTTTTTTTTTTTAAATGGACGCCATTTTGTGAAAAAAATTTACTTTTTCAAATCGGCTACGTCCAACTAACTCACATCTTTGTTTATTAATTAAGAATTAACTAAAATTTTATGTTTCGGATCACCAGGAGGGTTGGAATCATGTCAACCAGGAGACACCTTTTTTGTTGAGTGCCCACTTTGCCGGCCTGTACCGATTTCAATTTTGAATTTTCTTTTTTAATTTTTCTACATTTTATTCTTTTTAAATATCAGTGAAAAAACTGTTAAAAAAATGGATGCTAAAAATGTTTACAGTTTTTTTTTTTTTATTACGCCCGTAAAATCACCTCAAAATCGAACCTCTAGACTAGGATACCTCTTTAAATACCGTAAAACCGTCTATACCCGGACACTTTTTTACATTTTTTGGTTAATTTTATGTTTATACATGTTTCCTTCATAGATATCACCAATAAAAGTATTACCGTTAGAAAGAGTATATATTATTTGTTATATCCCTGACCTATTTGTTTCATTATAAGTAAAAATAAAAAAAAAAATAATAATTAGTAAGTGTCCGGGTCTACATCCCAAATCCGTCTTGACCCGGACACTTACTTAAATAATGTAATAACATGCAAACTAACCTCTCCCGTCGGGGTTAGGACAGTGTTTTATATCGTCTGATGTCTTTGAACCTGTCAAAGGCTTCAAAACATTTTGTGGGAACGGAGAGGGGTCAATACATAGTATGCCTCTCTATGAAGTAAACATGCGATATGACACCAGAAGGGGGCATAAACCGCGTAATTCTGGCGGGAATATAACGTATGGATAGTGGAAGTTACAGCCAGTGCGAATTGCGGCCATAGTGTAATAAACTGATGTGTCCGGGTCTAAACGGATATATGTATATAGCATGTATTTTTTTATATATACATCGAATATAATTTCAAACATCATTAAATGATGCGCGATAAAATTTTGAACACATACATATCAAAACGAAAACAATATGACAATTATGACGAAAATTACATGTCTAAGTTAGACACACATTTCATTTCTTTGAAAAACTGGAGAATAGTAATCCTGTAAAATGGGATAGTAAAAGTTGAAATTCGTAGTTTTTATTGGTATAGCTGTTTAGAGGATGTTTTTCTCTCTCTAATGACGTCACGAACAAATGTTTATTGTTGCAGGTTAATGTAGAAATTGTTTACTTTGAAGATTGGTGCAAAGTGTCCGGGTCTAGACGGTTTTACGGTATATTACCAAAAATAAGCGTCTTTTTGTTCGATGTCTCCCTTAAAATTTTGAATTTGAATTTTTATATGTAGTCCCCATGAAGCAAAATTAGACGTACAACTTCAAATTACTGTAGTTACTGTAATTTTGTTTTTGTGTTGTATTTGTTTGACGACATCAGACCATTTTTATGTAGTTGATTTGGTTTATAGGATGTTTTCTTAATACTGAAACATGTCCCTGAAACAAAATTAAATTTTCAGCAGTTTGATCGCCATTGTCTTTGAAGGTTATTGACGTAACTAAAATTTCTTTAATTTACGGTTGAACAGTTACAGGGGCGTGGCTTAAAAAAATTTCACTTTAAAACTGAAAAATGATAAAAATAAGTTCATTTTCTAGCACAGAAATGTACCTCGAAACATTAGGAAGCAAAGTGGGAATTAATGAGGGTGTTACGGACGGATGGACGAACGGACTTGATGTAACAAAATTATATAAGGGCTCCGAGATTTTTTGAGGGTTCCTCTAAAAGTGCGATTTTGAAAAAAGTTTTTATTTTTGTAAGTTAAATTGAAGGAGAAATGAGTTACTCAGACGCTTTTTGCAACCTATACTGAGAATTTATTATTCCAACGAGACCCAAAAAATAACTTTTCTTAGGGGAAGTTCTGACATTCATTTGGGGTTTAAAACAGCGTTTCTCAAACTTTTTCGTCTTATGATTGACTTTTTCGATGAGGAAATGCTGGTTTAAAACATATTGAAAAGGTAAATTTCGATCTATTCCAATATCAGGGTTCGACTCGCCATATTGAAAATTTAAAAATTCTAATACTGGTGGAAGCGTTGCGTAAATTCCATTCCTAGATTCGAACACATTTCACTCACTTTGTACAATATTCTATTGACATAATGGTTTAGTTTTATTTTACTGAATTATTTTATTTACCATTGTATTTTTTAGTTTTTGTGTGATTTCTTTTCTCATATCTAGAATGGCATGCACGCATTTAATCAACATTTATACATATTTCTTTCAACAATAAAAGACACAATTATTATGATCTAGTTGAGTTAATTATTCACAGAACATCCGGTGTAAAGTTACAGAATATTATAATGTATCCATGTGTATATTTACGTATTATAGTGTACAACATGTATAGTCAAGGAGCTGGTGACTCTTTTTCTACCAAAGAGATTTTTATCGGTTCAACATTAAACAGCAACGATTTCGGAAAGAATGGGTGTGGCCAACATTTTTGGACTGGTGGGCTATAAATTTTATTAATTTTTTGAAAATAGGTACACTTATTTGATTTTTGTAACAAAATTTTCGTAATAATCAATTTTTTTGAAAGGAAAAATCAAAATTTTTCGAGGCATTTGTAAGAAAGCACCGAATGACAAGTTTTATTATAACACTGAAATTTTTCAGTTAAATTTTAACAACTTTTAAAGAATTATACAGATATTGATAATTCTTTTGCTTCCGAGTCTACTAAAGTAGCGGAAGCATTGTGATCACTTTTGAAAAATAAAAATATTTTCCTCCAAAATAAAATTTTTTACGCACATTTTACGTTTTAGAGCTTCCTGAACAATTGTGGTTTGGTGTCTGTTCGTCTGTGTGTCGCCAGTTTACACCAAGTGGCATAACTTTTGAACTATTCTATTGTTTTTAATGAAATTTTTAGAAATTATGCAGTTTGGTGTCTAGATGGTCCCCTATGAATTTAATCGAAATCGGAGTAACGGTAGCTACGCCGCTACCATGTCATTCCATTAATATATTAAATTGCACCAAGTGGGATAACTACTGAACCATTCAATTCTTTTTCATGAAATTGCCAGAAATTATGCGATCTGGTTCCTAGATGGTCCTCTAAAAATTTCATTGCATTCGGAGTAATAGTATCCACGGCGCTACCATGAAATCCCATTAAATGTCAATATCTTATTTACTGCTAGTCCCACTTCGCTCAGTTTTTTATGAATCGTTTTATTTATTTTTATTAATTTATATACCGATATTAAATTATACAAAGATATATTGGGCATTAAATTACCAAGGTGCTTTTACCAGTACGAGAAAGTTGTGTGCCACACCCCATTGGCAGCGTATTTTTTAATGCAATTATAATTTTTTTTGCTTGAATTTATTTTTACATAATGTTTCTCATTTATCGCGCGTATCGCGTGTGCTTCCTCACAAAATACTGCATCGGTGTAAAACTTTTTTTTTTTAAAAAAAAAAACTGTTCACCAACTCTTAGACTATAGACTTACTTCATAGATAGTTGACTGGTAGTTATTGCATGAAAATATACAATATTAATAATACAATACACATAAATATTAAAATAATGTAAGTAAAAGATAGCTATCCCACTTAGGATCATATTATAACGGAATGGACTTACTTAAGTTAAGCTACTACTAGTGAACTGAGAAGTACTTACCTAAGTATGTATATAATATTGTGTTGTTCTTATTTTCTGAAAAAAGTAAAAATCATGCCGCGTAATTTCTCATTGTTTTCTGTTTCGGATTCAGTTTTGTTATTTTATCTGATTAGAAAATTTAAATATTGTTTTTGATTTCTTGTATTTTTTTTTCGTATTATATTTTTATTTATTGTTATTATTTTTATTTTTATTTATATTATATAACATATTAGAGAGAAGTATTTGTTGGGTCTGATTTTTAAGGGAAAACAGTGTTAAATAATTCAAAAATAAAAATTGACATGGTTAGAAATGTTGCTGAGAAATGTATTTTATTCAAGTCAGGAAGAAATTTTATATATTTGATTTAGTCATGTGAAGTCATTCCATAATTCCTAAATTTTTGAGGTCGGCGAATAAGATTGTGAATACCAAAATATTTGGCGGGCAAAGAAAAACTTTTAAAATAAAGAATTCTATTCCAAACAGTTAGAAAATGCTCGAGAGAATAGAAATTCATAAACATAACTTTAATCAACGTTTGAACGATTACACTGATATTTATAATTCTGTAACTTAATATAGTTATAATTTCTTTTGTATATAGTGGTCACGTGTGTCACTTGTGCCCAACCAACTCTATCCTAAGCACCCTCCACTATTCCTATCATTATGTACTACTTTTTCCATCACTGTTACATGTTTTGATAATGGTCAAATAAATCGAAACATTTCACATAATTGATTATATTAAATAACCGTGGTATTTTTGTAAAGTTTGAATGATTAATTTTGTAATACCAGAGTTGCGAAATCGTTTGTTAATCACAATTAAGTCATTTTAAAATAACAAAAAAAAAAATGTATACATATTTGTGTTTGTAAATTAAGATATAAAATCCATCATATCTCAATTCCAAGGCAATCACCTAAATATACATATAAAGGCATGTTGATAATAAATATCATTTAAAATATTTTTTTATTATTAATTTTTATAATCAATATTTTTAAATTTATGTATATTAGTTTGATGTTATCAATCTGTGTAGTTATCTCATACTGGGTGATTGTTTTAATATTGATCCTATAAAGAGTATTCTATAATATTGTTTATGTAATTCAAATCGAAAATGATCAGGGCATACCTATCGATTTATTTTTCATAAATAAATTATTTCAATAATTTGATTAAAATATAAATAATAATTAAGTAAATAAATAATTTGTAGCAAAAAAAAGAATGTGATTTAAATTTTTTTAATTAATTATAATATATTCATTTAATATAATTTATCAAAAAAAAAATGTTGATAGCCCCATTTGGTAATGGGCTGTGCGGTACGGTCCAATTTCAAAAATGTCATATTCAAATTTTGACCAAGACAATAGGAACACAATGGTATTTTAATTAGTTTGAAACGGAATTTTTATAATTAGTGAAGCGTGTGGTGAGGACTTTGTGACGCAAATAAATTCAAAGATAAAAAAAAAAAAGTTAGTGTCAGGTGTTAGAATTTTATTTTTCTGTCCAGATAGACGAGAAATTTCGGTTTAGGTTCCAAAAGCGATGAAAATTTGGATAAATTATTTCCAAAAAAACACCTCATGGAGCTTATTTTGGCTTACAAACATGAAATTTTGCTACCTAGGTCTCAGAATAGATGTCAGTTAAATCGCAATAATAATTTTTTTTTAATTTTTTTAAAGATAATTTCCCATATTGGAAAACAAAATAATAATTTTACTCGTAAATAGAATTCTTGTAGCTTGGAGCCCTTTCTATCTTTAACTGGGCTAAAATTTGGTCGTGTAATATGAAATGTCGGTTTCTGACCACTTGGTTTACTTATGTAATTCAGAAAAATATCAAAACTTTTTTGCCGACAAAAATTATAAATTTTTTTTATAATGTACACATTTTTTTGCGGACCGGTGAGGTAATTTCGTGATCCAGCACTGGTCCGCGGATCGGCGGTTGCGAAAAAACTAATTTAAATGGCATGAAAAATGATTAATCACTTTTTATTTTTAAGCCTCGTTTCTCAAATTCTAAAATACTGTAAAAAACTCTGACTATTGACTATGAAACCCTGAATTAATGCGCGTCCAACATGTGCTTGGCGAATTTTTATTTTTATTAATTGTTTTTATGAAAAGACATATAGTGATTGGAAAATTGTCAAACTGGATCGGGTGGGATTCGAACCCAGGATCTTTTGATAACTAGTCAAGTGTTTTCCCGGTAAAGCGATTGATCCCTTTTACTCTCTTAATTGCGAGAAGCAGATATTTTAATTTTAATATGTTCACAAGTACATCAATACTATCAAAATTTATTATTTGTACAGCTGAACTCTTTTTTATGCGGTCTTTTTTTGTGCGATTTTTTTTATGCGGTTTGTAAAAAATGGACATTAAAATGCATAATGTGAATCAAAATCACGAGATAGTAAGAAACTTAAACAATTACTATAATAACTTTCTTTGATAAAAATACTTTTTAACGACTTTTAAGCATTCAATACATTGCTTAAGAACATAAGTTATTGCATCATTTAATTTTGTTAAAGATGTATTTTTCAAAATTTTCATAATATTATAAAAATGAATTAAAATGTTCCCACATGTAAATTAATGCTTTATCTTGTTTACAGAAGCAACTTATAATGAAATTTCTAAGTTTTGACCGTTTTGAGTGATGTTTTTTCGATGAAACTTTTTTTATGCGGTCCCGACCAACCGCATAAAAAAAGTTTTTTGAACAATCTGGATCGAACTATACTTTTTATAGCTATTTATGATATTTTTGAATATATTTTTATTTTTTTTTCCCTTCACCGCACAAAACAGGGTCAACTGTATTTAATATAAAAATGGTCAAATCAATATTTAAATAATTCAAAGAAATAAACTTTTTATTTATAAATTCATAAAATTATTTTTTTTCTTCCGTAATAATGCAATTAAATCAGATTATGTTAAAACTATGTCACTGATTACCAAATTTATATTAAATTGACTTTTTTACTGATTTTTAATTTTCTTGTTCGGGTCCGTGCGTCCGACACTAAAGCCACACCCAAAAGGAAAAAAATTAAAATATTTATAGTATAACAAATTCAAATCAGAATTTACATAAGAATGAAATATTTTTAAAATTTATTTTCTTGAGAATTTTTTTTTTTTTGGAAAACAATTCTTTAAACATTTTTTTGGATACATTCTAGTTTATTTTTATCCACAGGTACTGTATTTGGGTATAATCTGGGCCGTTAAGAAAAAAATGATAATATAATGTGTTTTTAATGAATATTATATATTGTACAGGTTGATTCCATAATAATTTTTGATAATAATTATTTTTGAGCATGCAAAAATAATTAACAACACTTTGTTCATAAATTGCAGACGCACGTTTAATAATTTTTCCCAGCGTATCCTTTATATATGTAATTATAAAGGTAAATTAGTGTATTTAATAATTGCAATAATCTCGCCAAAGTTCCGACATTATAATATATGGTTATTTAATTACGACATAATCGTAAACATAGTCGTCGATACAGTGGGCCCAAATTTTTTTTTTTTTGGTTCATTTGATGACGTCATTAGGTTGAGTAATAAAAAATTATGAAATTAGACGCGAATTGTAGGTTTTGGAAACTGCTCTTTTCATTTTTATCGAATTTGGGTATGTAGGATTATTATAGGAAAAGGGCGTCTATCGAATCAGCAGGGTTTACAGTTCAGGGTACCCGGAACTGTAGCTCCAGAGGCCCGGATTGGAACGAGCGGTCCGTAGCGGTCGGTAAGAATCCGGGAAAATGTAAAAACTGTGTTTATTTTGCTCGTCACGTATTTTTTCAGGGGAGTACTTTTTAGGGGATGTGCTTTATTTCCGGTGCCCGCCATTTTTTCCACGGCTTTCTCCAAAAATTTGATTGTGGTTTCTTAATTATTTTAGAGTTCTACTACAAATATAAAACTTTCAATGTCAAAAGTGAGTTTATGAAGCCTTTAGGAAAATGTAAACTCCTCCTAATTTGAAAACTGAATCCACTCCTGGATAGTGATGAGCAAATTCAAGACTTGGCAGTCTTGGTCTTGGTCTTGTTCTTGCATTAAGAGTCTTAGTATTGGCCTTGCTAGAGCAGTTGCAGTCTTGGTCTTGGTCTTGTTATAGCTAAAAAATCTTGCAATTTCTTGCATTTTTTTATTAGCGAATTTTTTCCTTCTAAAATCAGAATTTTTACTATCTTTACGTATTCATTATACTTTCAAACTATTTAAATAGTTTAGCAAGAGTCTTGCTTTTTTCTTGCTTTTGTCTTGGTCTTGCTCACTTGAGTCTTGGTATTGGTCTTGCAGCCATACTTATAGTCTTGGTCTTGGTCTTGCTCTTGGTATACATAGTCCTGGTCTTGGTCTTGGTCTTACAAAAAATGCAAGACCAAGATAAGACTGCAAGACTAAGACTAATTTTGCTCATCACAACTCCTGGACATAACATTATTTTTGAAAATCGAGAATCAAAAATTATTTGTCAAATAGTTTTTAAAAAATTTTTAGTGTCCCGTATCAAAATTCTTTGAAACTATTCGGATGTAAAAATTTGAAATTTATATGAAAAAAAATTAGTTTTTCTTGGAAACCAGTTTACATGGAATAACAGTTCAAAAACCTTTTTAATGTGATTTTATTCCCCTCTTTCTAATGGTGAAAAAAACAGGTCTCAAAAACTTCCGAATTTAAGGAAATTTTGGCAAAAAACTAATTTTTTCCACGAAAAATGCCAAAAAACCATGTTCCGGGCATCGGACGTGTCTGGCTAAAAAACTCATCCAAGATTTTTCGACTTTCAGCATCTTCACCAAATTTCGTAAAAATAGGATATTGTTTTCGAGTTAAGATATTGCACTCGATAATATTTTTGAATTGAAAAATTGTAACTGCTTCTCGCATTATAGAGAGTACCTACATATAGGTGATTGAATGTTGTCTGTATCGGGCGCCTGTCGAGCAAAGGATCGATGGCGTAATGGATAGCACACCTGGCTAGTTACCAGGAGATCCTGGGTTCGATTCCCGGCCGATCCGGATAATTTTTTCAATTACGTTGTCATTTTTTAATTTACATCTTGTAGGGTGTCGAAGAAAAGCATTTTATTAAAGCACAGATTTCGAAAAAAACTGATGAACATTGAGAATGACGAAAAAACAACATATTATACGGAACACTATCTGCCTAAATCTGCCTAAAACACTTTTATAACATGCCAATTTCTTTCGATACAATGTTTTTTTGGTGAGCGATTAAGAGATGTATTAATTTTTTGAAGGTGTCCCGTTATCGTCAGCCATAGTACGGTTCATTAGTGACTATTTTGAAAGTAACAGAATAAAGAAAATAAGATTTTATTTCTATGTTTAGCAGCAACAGCAGCCTCAGCAAACGATTACATACGTATAAATAAATAGACTTAATCGCGTCGTTGATAGATGGCTATTTAAAAATTTATCAAACTAAATCAATGATCAAAATGCGAGCTTGTTGATTCTGTTATAATTAATACGCCCACTGATTACTTATTGATGCTAACCAGTTTTTATTTTTTTGTATTTTTTTTTATAATATTATGTGCGTATGTTTTAATACACAGAGATAGAAATAGTAAAAAAAAGAAAAAAATTGCGTGTTTTATATTTATTTTATTGCATTTTCAACAGAGGGGCACCGTATAGTATTTTTTGTTTTTAAAAGATTTTACCCGATTTTAATCTGTTTACAGTACAAGCTTTCATTATCTAATGTTGTTTTTCTCAAGCGCGGATCTGCGCCATATATTATATGAAAATTTTTTTGTTATTCGGTTGCGCTCTATGAAAAATAATTAAATAAATGTCATAACAACTACCAAAATAGCGTATTTTCGCAAAACAAGCCAAGTTCCGCAAGTATTTCCATAAAAGTCCAATCAAATAACACCAAAAGTACCGTAAAACCGTCTAGACCCGGACACTTTTTTACATTTTTTGGTATCATTTTATGTTTATACATGTTTCCTTCATAGATATCACCAATAAAAGTATTACCATTATAGAAAGAGCGTACATTATTTGTTATATCTCTGGCCCATTTGTTTCATTATAAGTAAAAATAAAAAAATAAAAAATAATTAGTAAGTGTCCGGGTCTACACCCCAAATCCGTCTTGACCCGGACACTTATTTAAATAATGTAATAACATGCAAACTAACCTCTCCCGTCGAGGTTAGGACAGTATTTTATATCGTCTGATATCTTTGAACCTGTCAAAGGTTTCAAAACATTTTGTACGAAGGGAGAGGGGTCAATACATAGTATGCCTCTCTATGAAGTAAACATGCGATATGACACCAGAAGGAGGCATAAATCGCGTAATTCTGGCGGGAATATAACGTGTGGATAGTGGAAGTTACAGCCAGTGTGAATCGCGGCCATAGTGTAATAAACTGATGTGTCCGGGTCTAAACGAATATATGTATATAGCATCTATTTTTTATATATACATCGAATATAACTTCAAACATCATTAAATGATGCGCGATAAAATTCTGAACACATACATATTATCAAAACTAAAACAATATGACAATTATGACGAAAATTACATGTCTAAGTTAGACACACATTTTATTTCTTTGAAAAACTGGAGAAGAGTAATCCTGTAAAATGAGATAGTAAAAGTTGAAATCTGTAGTTTTTATTGGTACAGCTGTTTAGAGGATGTTTTTCTCTCTCTAATGACGTCAATAACAAATTTTATTGTATCAGGTTAATGTAGAAACTACTTACTTTGAAGATTGGTGCAAGGTGTCCGGTTCTAGACGATTTTACGGTACTATAGATTTATAAAAGGAATTTTTTTTTATATTTGTCGCAACAAATTTTATGTTTTGATACAAAATTTTTTGGGTGTCCCCACCCGCATCTCTTGAAATTTGTGCTGCTTAACAGAGTCATAAAGTTGTGGTGTCTACAGCTTCCTGAGTGATGATAAACAATTTAAATTTATTCAAGAAAAAAAATTTTTTTTTTGTTCTTCGAATAATAATTAAACATTGCTAGAGCTGTGTTGTGCTATGTTATGCTATGGCAGCTTAGATTTCATAAGAAGGCATAGTTGGTTTTTTTCAAAGTCCACATCGAACGGTACCAAAGTAACTATTATAGAAACAGTTTTGAATAAATTATGTTAAAACTGTCTGAGCGGTATTTTATTTATGTTATATGGACGATGTCCAACATCGTACATATGTGTCTGTCTGTTTGAACTCAGATGGTTGAATGTTCAAGTTTTGATTACAAAGATTATTTCATTGACATTCCATTTATATGTACAAGAAAATAATTCTTTTAATTTATATGTATCTGTGATGACGACGAAGCCAGAGCTATGGAATCAACGTTTATTTTTATACGAAAAAAAATTTTTGTTGAAATTTTGAAAATTGAATTGTACATATAGAGGTACCATTTCACCCCAAAATACAGATATCGGATACTCTCCTGATGCAACCTAGAACGTATCATAGAATTACTTAATCGAATGTACTTTTAGCGAATTTTCGAATCGGAAAATCAGCTATTACAACCACTGTCATGATGCGACTTGAGTCCGGGACTGTGACAGAAACTGACTATGACTTGAAAAAGATTAATTTTTTGCCAAGATTTCTAAATTAATTTTTGCAAAATTTTTTAAAAAATTACATAAAAAAGGTCTTTAAACTATTATTCTATTTCATCTAGTTTCCGAGAAAAATTAATTTTTGTAAACGGAAATTCGCTATGTTATATAGGATGCTGCGACAGGGGTATTTTAGGATTTTGTAATACGTACAACAATGAAATCCATGTAAATTCGTCATTTCTGTCGTCGTAGTAGATTATTTACCTGCACTTGACCACGTTTAAATAACCAGTATCGTTTTTAAACGACTCTTGGAACAAAAATTAAAGACTAATTTCAAGAATTGTGAGCTGATTTTTCATTTCAAATTTTACGATATTTTTAAGAATGTTTTAAACTTAAAGAAACACGGTCAGCTAAATAATCCTATGACTTCCGGAATCATCGATATGGTGTTTGTAAAAAATATATTTTACAAAATCAATATTTTTACCTTAAAAAGATCTAAAATTTTGTGTTCGGATAGGTAGATATATCTAGGGTCAAATTTAAGAATATCGTTTTTTGTATAACCACTAAACCACAATTTAGAAAGTAATGATTATGTAGTAGGGCTTCTAAATAAAAAAATTAAAGCTAAAAGTTTGTTCCAGAAATAAGTATTGTAGGCAATTATTTTTGCACAAATTTCGAAGTGAGAAAGAAATTTCAGTAAGATTAGTTATTCCGAAAAAAAAATTAAACATTTAAGCATTAAAATGCTCTTTTCAAAATCACTATTAGATACAGCCTCTAGTTTAATATGCAAGGAACACCAAAAATTTTCAAAATTTTTAGTCTTTCTTGAATATTTTCGATGCTATAATTCACAATTGCAAAAGTTATTGACCGTAACTAATAGTCTATTTGAAGTTCGAGCAAAATTTCAAACAAATGCTTAAGATAAACGGAAAATCGATAAGTCACTTACGAAATTGCGTCAAAAAGTCATTGATATCATATATTATATATCCAAAAATACATACCAATTTCCAAAAAAAGCAAAACATTGAACATCAATACTCACAGTAATTATCAGTCGAAATGAATCTTTAATAATATTTATTAGAAAGCCATCCAAAAAAGCTAGTCGTAGCCAAAAAAAAGAAAAAACAACAAAAATATTCGATTGATCATGTCTCAGATACGTTAATTTATAACAAAATTTCTTAGATTTAATTACCACATCCATAGCGACAAACATTTAAATAAATTTTTAATTCCAATTTTCAAATTTTAACTTGTGATTTAAATGAGAATTCAAACTGATTATTTACCACTTTTGAAAAGAAAATAAATCCATCAAGCGCGTGTTGGCCACGCATTAAATCGGGGGTCCGTAGTGACTAAGGTTTCTCACAGTTTGATTAAAAATAGATAAAGACAGATGTTTCAGTTTAACTTTTTCGCAAACGTGGTTTAAAAATGAAAAATTGTTCAAGGGACCTCAATTGTGGATAAGAACCGAGGGGGCGGGGGGGGGGGGGACGACATGCCCTTCGCCACTTTTTTGAAGGTCAGTATTTTAAAACAAATTTTCATTCCCAATTTCCAGTACCCGAAAAAATACCTCAAGGAATTGAGAGAAAATTTTTTTTTTGTTACAAAATCATAAAGCTTTCGAGATGTTTCTTCGAAATCCTAAAAATTAAAATTTTAAATTATACACATACAAATTTTATTACGTAACTTTTTCTTTTTGGTAACCCCAAACTTGCCGGTTCATTGGACTTGACCCAACAGTCAAAATTATAAATCCGGAAATATATAGCACCACTTAATGATTTCTTTGAATCCAAAACGGTGGCATTGCTAACATAACTGAAATGACCTTCTCACACACTTAAAAGTATTATTGTTACTTGAAATTGTTATATAAATGTGAATTATTTTATTAATAAAAGTTGGGTGCTACTATAGTATGCGATATGCCGGAAACACAATAGTTTCAATCCCAATAATTTTTGGCTAAAAATTTCGTATTTTGTGATGTTACCTAATACTTAATGCCATACATTTAAGGTAGTTGGTTGATAAGAGGATTTTTTTAAAGGATTTTAACGAAACTTTCTCTAGATATTTATTTAATTCAATACCAAAATAATATGAGCCTTTACCGAAAAAAAAAATTGACCACCCCAATTTTGAGAAAAACGATTTCAAAGTTTTGTAATTTTAACACGGGCTCTGAATAAAATGAAAACGTGTCAAAGGAATTTGATAAAAATTTAATATGTTATAAAATACAAAGTTGCAAACCATAAATAAATTGTTACCTCTATCTTCGCCAAAAAACTTTAAACTTGTAATTTCATTATTTGACTTTATTTGGCGATAAACCTCAATATTAAGACCAGCAAAAAACCAAACAGAATTTTTTAACCAATCTTCAACATGTCGACCGATTTCGGTGCCTCAAAACACCATTATCAAGACAAGAATATAAAAATCAATAAAAATAAAAAATTAAAAATTAAAAAAATTTTGTCATAAACAAAAGAAACTGAAAACCTTTTAGTTTGGATCAAAACCAATCAAATCAAACAATGTCAAATATAGCAACTCGTTGGCTGCAAAAAAGGAAATACGTACATCACTAAAAATGATATACGAAAACGGAAATGTGAAACAACAAAACATCTGAAGACCAAACTTGCAATAGAGAACAGAAAAAGTAAAAGAAGAAACGAAAAATCATTTTTAGAAAAAAACATCTGTAAAAGCCACAAATCGCAAACCATATTTAACAAGAAATAAAAATTATTTATTACGCCGTTTTTGAAATATAATTTATAAACATCATTTTACAACGTTTTTACAACGCTTTTTCAACAATGCTTTTGTATTGCTACAACATAAGCGCGCGAAAATTAAAAAAAAAACCAGTGGTATACAAATATAATAACTGAAGAATATTAATACATTATTTAATTTTTAATAAAAGAAAATTTTTTCGCTGAGATATACTTTTGTACCTGACTATCACAGAGCAACTACTTTAACACAGGTGTTTATTTTCTGACTTCTATTCAACACTCTTCAAGAAAATATCTTTTTCTACACCGCATAGTAACGTAAGTAACACATGTGCAAGTAATATTATCAAAGATGTTGTGTGAAAAAACTGTAAATCATTGATGGGCCCTAATTTAATGCGTGCCCAACACGCATTTGGCAAACATTGTCAATACCATTAAATGTTACAAAATTAAAATTAATAAAATTACCAGCAATATTTTATAAAAATAATATTTAAGATTTCGAAATCAACTGTGTTGCACTTGTAGTAAGTTCAACAGTAACACTGAGTAATAATATTTATTAAGACAAACATTCAGTTTTTAAAATTTTTTTTTTCGATTATAATGAACATTTAATAATTTATGAAAGAGTCATTTAATTAGGCATTATATTTATATTATAAATTAATAATAAATTTTCAAACGAACCAAAAATTACATTAAATTAAACATAAATTAATACAAAATGTTTCAGTTTTATTCAAACAATTTGTTTCTCTCTTCATCTTTGACACCGTAAATTTTTTTGGATAGATAAGATTTGTGACACGCTGTAAGTATCAATCGAATCTTGAAAATATTAATTAGAATATTGCGTGTTCCACAAAAATTTTTAATTTTAGAATAGAAAAAGAAAATTTTTTTTAAAAAAACTCGTTTTAAAAGACATGTTTTATGTGACATTATTAAACAGTTATTCTTTATACTTTATGGTTTTAAATTATACTTCATTTAATTATTTTGTATTTTTTTTTAAATTGAAATTGTTACGTATAGGACACACTGAGTTATCAAATTAACACTGCTTTGATATTTTTGTTTTTGTTTCTAGACATAGAAAATAATGAAACAGCTTAAGGTATTTGGTGCGAGATAGTCAGGTGCAAAAGTACAGCTTAGCGAAAAAATTTTCTTTTATCAAAAATTAGATAATGTATTAATATTTTTCAGTTATTATATTTGTATATCACTTATTTTTTTTTAATTTCCGCGCGCTTATGGTGTAGCAATATAAAAACATTGTTGAAAAAGCTTTGTAAAAACGTTGTAAAATGATGTTTATAAATTATATGTCAAAAACAGCGTAGTGAATAATTTTTATTTCTTATGAAATATGGTTTGTAACTTTGTATTTTATAATATATTAAATTTTTATCAAATTCATTTTATTCAAAAAAATAGAGTTTTCTCATAAGAGTTCGCACGTGTTGAAATTACAAAACTTTGAAATCGTTTTTCTCAAAATTGGGGCGGTCAATTTTTTGTTCGGTATAGGCTCGTATTGTTGGTATTGAATTAAATAAATGTCTAAAGAAGTTTCGTTAAAATCCTTTGAAAAAATCGTTTTATTGACCAACTACCTTAGATTGCAATTGCAATTTTTGAAAGCTAAACCCACCAGTTCTTGGCCACCCACTCGTTAAAAAATATGGATTAGTTCATCATTATTTTATGATTATTTCAAAACTCACGCAGATGACACAATTTCGCGAACTGTCTGTTTGTTTGTTTATTTGTTCAATATAAATGAAACCGCCGATTATATTTGCGGTTGGATTTCAATTTGTAATGTGTAATTAATAATGGAAGCAATATTATGTTTTAGTATAACATGATCACGGTATTATTTGATCCATTGCAACAAATCATTTGAACTAAATATATATAAAAGGATTGGTTTTCATAATCGAATTAATAGTCAGTTTCTTTTTGATCAGAAAAAAGTTTCTGGGTTGATGTATCACAGGGAATAAGTGTCATTTGATTTTTTGAAATTTTTAATTGTAATATTGCCTTAAAGGGGGGGGGGGGTAAGGTTTTTAAAGCGAAAAAAAGGCGTATTTTCATGATTTTTTTTTGGAGATATGAATAATGTTGGCTTATTTATTTCATATAGGTACACGTTATAGTATAACATCTGAAGTATCTTTGAAAAAATTATCAATTACAAATATCGATAAATAAGTCCGTGACAGCGAATTTCCGGAGGCGCTTCGAAAAAAAGTTGTTTTGCGGTGAACACCATAACTTGGTACCGGATCATCCGAGACAAAAAAATCGAAATGCGTTTAAAAGGCGATATGTTTCCCTAGGGAGTCAGGAAGAGTTTTTTGTATTTTTTCGATTTCTTTATTTTTGGCAGCATTGTGAAGTGAAAAACGCAATTTTTGCTAAAAATTTCGGTTAATTTGTTATTATAAACTGGGAAAAAATAGCAAAAAAAAAACTCGACCTGATTACCTGTTGATTTATGTGTAGAAACAGTGTACAAAATTTCAACAAAATTGGTGAAGTAGATTTTGAGTTATGATGTTCACGAACTTCAAAAATGTTGTTTGCGAGAAAATGGATTTAAAGTTTTTTATACTCAAAAATCCAAAAGTAAGCATCAATAAAATGATATAATTTTTTATACTTACGCAAGTAATTATAGTAAGTGTTTGTTTTGTATAAAATTTGTAAGTATAAAATTAAAGTAAATTTTATACTTACAAGGTAGGCGCGTCGCGCAGCTACCAGGCAGGTATAAAAATCGAGCATGAGGGCCGGTCGCTTGAAACGCTGTATCTTCATTAGTTTTGCTCGGATTTACTTGAAATTTTGACACAACACGCTCGACATGTCGTACATTCAGAAAAAAAAAATTTAAAAAAAATGCAAAAAAAAAGTTTAAAAGCCTCCCCCCCCTTAAAACTATTATAGTGAAATTGGTTTTCATAATCGAATTAATTGCGTCAGCTTTTTTTTTTGATCAGAGAAAGTTTATAGGTGAAATATCACCGGGAAATAACTGTTATTCGATTTTGTCAAATTTCTAGATTCGAATTCACCTTAAAAAAACAATGGTGGAAGCGTTGACGAGACAGACTTCTTTTAAACTTGTGATTATATATTTTAATTATTATTTGATAATTAAAAATAAACAAGTTTTAAGGTGCATAACTCAAATGTTTTATAATTCAAATATTTTTTAGTGTTCAGTACCAAAATTCACAAAACGAAACAGGTGATTTTCTCTGCAACTATCCGACATAAAAATTTAGCACAGAGATAGTGTGGTGGTCCAATTATAAATGTCAAATTGAATTTAGATTTTGGGGTTTAATTTAGGAAGGTAACCTAGACAGAAAGTGAGCATAACATGTTTCTTTTTTTTTTTAAGGGCATTGAGGAGGGTATCAAAAAAAAGGCTTTTTAAGGCACATGTTCAGTACTACATATATAAATGTATTTTTTGGTTCTGCTTTTTTTTTTTTGGAAAAACCTCCTAAAAATTGCTGTCGGGGTTAAAACGGGTAGTTTTATGAATTCTTTAGAAAATAAGTTCTCAAAATTAAAGAAGAACGCGTAATATTAGATCCAAAATATTCGTGGAAGTTAAAAAAAATTTGAAAAATTTTGTAACTAAAATAATAAAGTGTCGCTAGTAGGTAATTATTAAAAGAAAAGTAAGCGGTGCCTTCTTTCTGATAAGCGTAAAGATACGATAGTTTTAAAATCGAAAATTATAGTTTACTTCAGGAATATAATTTTTTATTCATCAGGAAAATTTTATTTTTTTTAATTTCATTCATAATAACAACTAATAGTACGTAACACTATTTGCGCAAGTACAACTTGCACTTGACACGTCGTTGTTTTTTTTATTCTAGAAAAAAAATTATTTATTTAATTGTAGTACCATCTGTTATTTAATTCTCAAATGTAATCATCAATTTATGTATGGTTTGAATCTTTGAATTGAATTTATGTTTTTTTTTTCGTTGATTTAAAACACGTTTTTAGTAGAAGTGGTTAGTTAGTTAGTGAGTTAGTGAGTTAGTTAGTTTACTGGTTGCTTCGTTGTTGGCTTGGTTATTACATACTGCATGGGTAGAATTTAACTTTTAACGAATCTAATAAATAATAGACAAAGAATTTGAAGTTGTGTTTTTTGAAATATAAAAATACGACTTAAAACAAATTGATCACCTAATTAATAAGTAGAAAATATTAATCGTTGTATATTTATAAAAATCGTCGTTCTTTCGTTCGTTTGTACGTATGTACGTATACGATTATTTGTTTCGTCTGTCTGTCTGTCTGTCTTGCTCTTGCACTTGTACACACACATCGTTCGATTTCATTCTATCCTTTTTTTCAATCGAAACCGAAACAGATAACAAGCTGGGAAAAACTTGTTTGACGATAGTAATTAATATAGTTTGTCTACAATACATTTCAAAAAATCAGCTACCCCACTTTTGAATATCTTTAGAAAAAAAATTTATTATTTAAGGTAGCTAAGCCGTAGGTATATTAGGATATTTTTTTTAAGGAAATATGGCTTTCGAGGCGATTAACAATTTTAGTTTTGTGTCTGTCTGTCCATCTGTTTGTGTGTCCAAGGATTCCATCAAGTGACATAATTTCATAACTATTCGTGCCAGGTTACTGTGTTGATTTCGACCAGTACCAGTTCCATTTCGACTAAATTTTGAAAGTATTTCGCGTTTAGGTCATATTGACTGCACGGTTTTAAAGAAATTCAACTGAACTCTTTTGTATGTGGTGAATCGGGACCGCATAAAAAAAAATTTCGCACAAAAAAATATATTCGAAAACTTTATAAATAGCCGCAAATTGCACCCGATTGTAGAAAAAAAAGAAACGGTTCTTATGGGGTGGATCGGAACTACATAAAAAAAGGTTCGTAGAAAGTATATAACACAAAACGCTTAAAACCTCACGACTGCCTTAGAAGTTACTTTTCTAAACAAGATAAAATATTGAATGAATGAATGAATGCTATAAGTGGGTCGGGATTCAAAGCTCCCGTTGCACGTAGGCCACCAAATACGGGTCCATTGTACCCCACGGCATCCAAAAGGGACTAGCTAATACCCAGTCCCTCATAGAAACTCAGGATTGCACTAAGGTCTGCAATCCTGATGTCCTCGGAACTCAGTATTGGAGATCCCAGATACTTGCATCTCAAGGATGACAATGCTTCGCAAGAGCATAAAACATGGGACGAAGATTCGTCCTCCTAGCCGCACCTTTGGCACAGAGGACTCTCCACTAATCCCATGATAGGCAGGTGCTTTCTCAGGACGTTATGCCCCGTGAGTATACCTGTTAACCGGCTCAGCTCTACCCTGCTTAGAGATAGCAATTCCTTTCTCCGTTTTAAACTGGGCAGTACGATAAGCTCTCGGGCCTGTTTGGCCGTTGTACACACTTTCCAGAGATGCGCGTGCTGTCTTTTAGCCTAGTCATCCACAGCACACCTCACTCTCTGGAATGATATTCCTAGGGCCGGCTCTGGACTTATTAAAGGTTGAGTCGAGCTTCGTTTAGCTAAAAGATAAAATATTAATTTACACATCATGAGAACATTTTATTTTTATAATATTATAAAAATTGTGATAACTACATCCATTAAAAAAAATTAATGATGCTGTAATTCTTATGCAATGTAGGTACTGATTAAATGCTTTAAAACCATCAATAAGTAATTTTATCAAAGTAAATTATGTAAATTAAAAATCACAAAGTGATTGAAAAAATTATCCGGATCGACCGGTAATCAAACCCAGGATCTCCTGGTAACTAGCCAGGCGTGGTAACCTCTACACCAACGATCCTATGCTCGGCAAGCGGCCGAGCCGGGCACCCATTCAATCACCTATGTGTATTAGTACTCTCTCTGATTCGAGAAACAGTTACAATTTTAATTTCAAATATTATCGAGTGCCTGTGAGACACTACTACGTATGACAAACTTTTGTTTGCATTTCAACACACGCAGTATTGATATGTTCACTTATCGTTCAGCTAAACTGAAACTTTAAGCACTCGATCTCCTTGGTATAGTATGACCAAAAACCACATATGTAAATTAAAAATCACAAAGTGATTGAAAAAATTATCCGGTTCGGCCGGGAATCAAACCCAGGATCTTTGTCTATCATATTAATAAATAGAAGTTTTTCAATTTCAAATATTATCGAGTGCTTGTGAAACACTACTACGTATGACAGACTTTTGTCTGCATTTTAAACACACGTAGTATTCATATGTTCACTTATCGTTCAGCTAAACTGAAACTTTAAGCACTCGACTTCCTTGGTTAACATGATCAAAAACCAATATATGTAAATTAAAAATCACAAAGTGATTGAAAAAATTATCCGGATCGGCCGGGAATCGAACCCACGATCTCCTGGTAACTAGCCAGGTGTGCTATCCGTTACACCACCGGTCCTTTGCTCGGTAGGCGTCCGATACAGACAACATTCAACCACCTATGTGTATGTATTCTCTATATACGGGGTTCGATTCCCGGCCGATCCGGATAATTTTTTCAATCACTTTGTGATTTTTAATTTACATATGTGGTTTTTGGTTATGTTAACCAAGGAAGTCGAGTGCTTAAAGTTTCAGTTTAGCTGAACGATAAGTGAGCATATGAATACTACGTGGGTTTAAAATGCAGACAAAAGTCTGTCATACGTAGTAGTGTTTCATAAGCACTCAATAATATTTGAAATTGAAAAATTGTAACTGCTTCTCGCATTATATAGAGAGTACATACACATAGGTGGTTGAATGTTGTCTGTATCGGACGCCATAATTATATACTTGTATTATGTACCAAACATAATTATGTACTTGGTTTGGTTGGTAACTATGGAAATAATACAATTTGTGGTCCCCTCACCTCAGTTTCTGGAGATCTTTTGAATTTGCGCCCATAATACATAGTTGTGTTAAAAATCATGTTATTGTCGAGGTGGTATAAAATTTTTATCGATGTAGTGTAGTAATTCACTTGTTAGGTATGTATACTGTACGTACCCATATGTATATAGGTAATATACATTTTGTGATAAAATAAATGTGCACATTTATCGACTGTGCGTAATGTTTGTGATCATGGGCGATATTTAACTCTTCAAGTCTTAGTTAGATTTTAATTGACAAATCATATGCATCGATTATATTACTAATCGCTACCAATGACCATTTATTATCAATTACTACAAGTTTACCCGTTTTTATTAATTTTATCAAATATGTGTGTACGTACTGCTTGCTGCTTGGTATACAAAGAGACAGGCACGGATTTAGTGAAATTTTTACACTGTAAAGAAAAAGTTAAGGTAATACAGTCTGCAAATATTTTCAGGATAGTTAAAAATTTTTTGATACTGAATCGCGATTTTGTAAGTTTCACTTAGTGCTAGTGATTAGCAAAATTAGTTTGGTCTTGCAGTCTTGTCTTCGTCTTGCATTTTTTTCAAGACCAAGACCAAGACTGCATTTTGCAAGACCAAGACTATAAGTATGGCTGCAAGACCAATACCAAGACTCAAGTGAGCAAGACCAAGACAAAAGCAAGGAAAAAGTAGTGATGACCAAAATTAGTCTTGGTCTTGCATTTTTTGCAAGACCAAGACCAAGACTGCATTTTGCAAGACCAAGACTATAAGTATGGCTGCAAGACCAATACCAAGACTCAAGTGAGCAAGACCGAGACTATAGCCAGAAAAAAGCAAGACTCTTGCTAAATTATTTAAATAGTTTAAAAGTATAATTAATACTGTAAAGAGAGAAAATTCTGATTTTAGAAGGAAAAAATTCGCTAATAAAAAAATGCAAGAAAGTGTAAGATTTTTAGCAATACCAAGACCAAGACCAATACCAAGACTGCATTTTGCAAGACCAAGACCAAGACTCAAACTGCTCTAGCAAGACCAAGACCAAGATTCTTAATGTAAGAACAAGACCAAGACCAAGAAGACAAGTTTTTTCGACATTGCAATAGTTGCTGAAAAAAAAATTTAACTAACAAGGAAAAACACAGTAATACACAAAGTATTTCAGTACAATATGGGAACAAGGGGATGGTGTAAAAACCGAAAGTCGGCTCGCATAATCATATTTGTTTTTTTAGTGAAAATAAAAATTCTCATATTTTGTTCTAGCTGCGCTGCGGGTTAGGTTAGGTTAAGTGAGTTTTTTTTTCTGGGGGGCGGCGGGGAGGATGTTCTTGACCGTTCCGATAACACCCGCGAACACAACCTGAATACGGATCACGGTTTCGTAAAATGCGATTTTAAAGATACTAATAAAAAACTGGTCATACTTATTTCAGCCGTAAATATTATTTTTATTAATAATGAAAGTTCCAGTAATACAGACGAATACGCACACAACATAATGCAATTATCCACATTTTACGTTAAAATATCTTTTCTAAAATTACCATTTTATAGGCAAAGCCGCTGCCGCCAACCGGGGGGGATTATCCCCCGTACGTCGCGCGGCACTCGCATGAAACGTTTATACGTTTTTAATTAAGAATATTTTTTAATTAATATAGATTTTTGTTGTTTTTTTTTGCAATATTGTCTGTCGTTCCGTCCGTTTATTTGTAATTTTATTTGTCAACGACAAGTTGATGTGCAAGTTTTAATTGAAAAATGCAAGTTGATAAGTATACTTACTCGATTCTTTTAGCGATATACTTTTAGCGAATTTTGCATAGAATGCAATTCAGCTATTACGGCCACTGTTATGACGCGACTTGAGCCCGGGACTATATGGCAGAAATTTGTTTTGAGGTCCCTAGAAACCGAAAATAATATTCACTAAAATTTTTGTGTATAGAGTTGATCCTTTTTTCATCATAAATAGCTATAAAAAGTAGAGTTTGATCCAGATTGTACAAAAAAAACTTTTTATACGGTGAATCGGGACCTCATAAGAAAAGTTTCATCAAAAAAACATAACGTTTTTGAATAGTTTAGCTGACAGGTACCTGTTTAAAAATTTTATTGATTCCGGGTAATTAATATTTATAGTCCAATGGTCTTATACAATAATTCTGATTTTACATCCTTTTAACAATCCTTTTAGTTTAACAAAAGCAGCCACCTGATGGGGGTGTAACTTTTCGTGCAAATCAATACATATCTCTATTTTTGACAATTTAGCACCGACCGTTACCTGTATGTTTTATTCTTTATTTCTTGTAATTAACGTTCACCGCTGTTTTCACGTGTTGTAAATGTCGTGTTTTTCCCAACTTACTTCAGTCATTTTAATGAGATTACACTTAACCTTTCTTAAAATAAAATTCGCTGTAGGTACCTATGCAATTAATACAAAAATTTTACTTTTATCGAAAAATTTGTTAACTTGGGATTTCCCTTACATTTGCCACTATCTCTAACATCCCCCACTAATACATTATTCACTTCATTTTTATAATATAAATAGCTTCGCTTAAAAGAACAGTTTTTAGTTGTGTTTTTCACCTGAGGATGGCGTAATGGCCGAAAGTCGACTCGTGTTTATACGATTTTTGTTGTGAAAAGTGACAAAGCAACGATCCCATGTTTTTTTATAACTTAAAAGGTTCAAAACGTAGAAATTTCCTTAGAAGTTGCTTTTATAAACAAGATAAAGAATTAATTTACACGTAGAAACATTTTATTTCAATTTTATAATATTAGGAAAATTGCAATAACTTGCAAAATGAGGCAATAACTTATGTTCTTATGCAGTGTATTGATTAAATGTTTAAAAGCCATTAAAAAGTATTTTTATCAAAGAAAGTTATTGTAGTAAATGCTTAAGTTTCTTACTGTCTCTTGACTTTGATTTATATTATGCATTTTAAATCGCACAAAAAAAATCGCACAAAAAAGGACCGCATAAAAAAGGTTCAGTTGTATATATGTATATAATATGTGTCTGCACGATAACTCTCGAACGAAATGTCCTTTTTGTACGAAATTTGGTGAAAATGTTGAAAGTCGCAAACCGTTGGACAAGTTCGTTAGCCAGACACCCGGTTCGATGCCCGGAAACATGGTTTTTTGGGCATATTTTTCGTGAAAATTTTTTTTTTTGCCAAAATTTTCTCAAGTTCAAAAATTTTTGCAACATTCTTTTACACCATTGGAAGGAGGAGAACAAATCACATAAAAAAAGGTTTTTAAACCATTAGTCTATATAAACTGGTTACCGAGAAAAATTCGCTATGTTATGCAGGATGCTGCGACAGAGTGTATTTAGATATGAGATTATTGAGTATTATTGAGTATGTAAGTAAGTACATTCTGCATATGTGAGACGTCGTGTAAAATTAATAATTTTATTCGGAAACTGTTTATGCGTTTCGAATGAGGTCGTAAAATTTGCTTGGTTTTTTTCTATTTCTATCTTGTAATAATTGTGCTTGACTGGGTGATTGAAGGGTGAGGAGCGGGGTGGCACATAGCTTGCCCGTACTCGAAGTGGATTTTTATCTAATTTTTATTAATGTGATTCTGTGCGTAAATTGCATTTTTTATAGTATTATTAACGGATCATGTTTGAAACAAGAACAGTTTTTTGAGCAGGGCTTAATTTCTCAAATTGAAGGGTGTCGGAACGCCGTTTCAATTTTTCACAAAAAAATTCTCCCAGAAAGGTCGTTTCCCCTAAAAATGATGCTGACGAGAAAAAGACGGCTGTTTTCCCTTAAAATGACGTTAAGGAGCAAAAAAAAAAGAAAAAAAACAGCTGTCCTTTAGGTCTTGATCTTCACTTACCGTGAGCTGTGATTATCCTAAAGATGATGATAAAAAGAATCCTATGACATCCCGAACCGTTGTAGCAAAAAATTTTAAAAGTTTTTTGTTTCCGTAGTAACAGGAATCCAACGTTAATATACTTTACGTTTGCGCATGTCCAGTAACTATCATTACTCTGTTATTATATTTATGGTGGTCGTGTATGGCTGAACCTCCGAATACTCTCAAAATTTGAGCGAATTGGAACCAGTAGAATAAGTAAATGACTACAATTTTATTGATTGAAACTAAACCCGCATCTGCAACCAGAATTACATATTCAGGAAGCTCTCAAACGTAAAACTTAGGTGAAAAATTCAATTTCAAAGTAGAAAAAACAATTTTCTGTCAAAAGTGGGGACAATACTTCCGCTACTTTAGCCCCGGAAGCAAAGTTTTTTTTTCGTATCAAAATTTGCATCATAAGTTACAACATCACGTTTCATTTTTGCTATCACAATAACCAAATTCCTTTTAGGAACATCTTCCGCGTCGGGTTATAGTCCACTTAACCTCAGTCTAACCCCTCTCTACTCCCCTAAATAACTAGATGTGATTTCGATAGTTAGATGAATTGATTATCCAAAAAAAAAAATTATTTTTAGCTTTACAATTTTGAACACTTTATATTCAAGTTTCAAATGTTGTTAATTTTTTCCAAATAAAAACCAAATTCCTTTTAGGAACATCTTCCGCGTCGGGTTATAGTCCACTTAGCCTCAGCCTAACCCCTCTCTCCTCCCCTCAATAACTAGATGTGATTTCGATAGTTAGATGAATTGATTATCGAAAAGAAATTATTTTTAGCTTTACAATTTTGAACACTTTATATTCAAGTCTCAAATGTTAATTTTTTCCAAATAAAAACCAAATTCCTTTTAGGAACAACTTCCGCGTCGGGTTATAGTCCACTTAATCTCAGCCTAACCCCTCTCTCCTCCCCTAAATAACTAGATGTGATTTCGATAGTTAGATGAATTGATTATCGAAAAAAAATTATTTTTAGCTTTACATTTTGAACACTTTATATTCAAGTCTCAAATGTTGTTAATTTTTTCCAAATAAAAAAGTACTGTTCTTGTTATAATCACTTCTGTCTGTGTGTCTGCTTGTCTGTCTGTCACGGTGTGATGTCACAGTTGGGTAGGTTGATGACACAATATAGTAATATAATGTGGTAATTAGAATGCGTAAAACAAGTGTTATTGTTGGTTTTACTTCATTAATTAATTATAGCACATTTATGTATCTGCTTACGTTCTTACTACGAGTAAAACACGAGAAATTGTCATAAATGTATACACAGTTGTACATCGATTTATCAATATTTTTACCCATGTTTTTAGGGTTCTAAAGAAGAAATCGTGAAACCGTTACAGTTGCATCAAATCCGCCTGTCTATTCGTCCGTAACACCTCCCGTAATTCTTATATTTTTTGGTCAATAAGCATGAAATTTTGTACGAATTGCATGGAAAAAAATTTTCCTTAAGTTCTTGCGGTACTTTTACCAGTTGAAAAGTAGGGACAACCATCGTGTGATGGATCGTGGCTGAATTTTTTTCAAAATAAGTTTCGGTAATTTTCGAAGATATAGTCGCCCAAATTTTTGAATAATCCTCAGCGTAAGTGAAATTTTGTAGGGAGGTATGTTTCGCTAATAGAAAAACAGTGTGAGGGCCGTTGGAGAGAAATGATGGACCCCGGGAATAAACCGTATTTTAAATAAGTGGTAAGCAAAAAAAAAAATCTCTCAACTTTTTTCGCGGGCCCTCTACCGACAGCTACGGATCCCTCCTTAAAGCCTAGTTTTCATTGGTAGAGTTAGCGGTAGAGTAATTTGGACAAGTACTAACTATCCTTCTAACTCTACCAATGTAAACATTATCGGTAGAGTAGAGTACTTAATTATGGTAGAGTAGACTAAGATTGCACGGTGGGATAGTAACTCTACCACTTGCATTCCCCCACCACTGATTTCTACTCTACTCTACCATCACTATTCTAATGAAAACAGGTTGGTTGTAGTCAAGTGCACTGTGTATGAGGATACTTGTTACACACTCCACGTGTTTGTCTTGTTTTTAGCCAATTTCCAGATTGGAAATTCAGCTATTTTGTTTTGTTGTGACAAAAATGAATGAACACAATTTATACTCTTGTATATCCTCCGAGCTGGCCTGACGGAAGTCAGGTCGGGCAGTTGCTCGGGGGCCCGGATCAAAAAAGGGGTCCCGGATCTCTGTTAGGGACCCTAATGAAATGAAAAAACATTTTTTCTGCTCTTCAACCGTATTTTTATAGAAAAAAATTTTGAAAATTTTTTGCTGTGCTCGGAGGTTCGCTGTTTTTCTTGCTGGCCCTGTATATCCTTTTCAGCAAGTTCCTTCAAAAGAAAACCACTTCTCCATGGCTATGCCTTCTCTTGATCAAATCTCTAATCCATACTTTCATTACTTTATTCCCTTCTTCAATAGCTAGCCACTTCTGCAGCGAAATGCCAACAATATTTTTCAAACACCTCCTCAGAGCCAATGACGGTTCATTGTTGTCAGTTCAATTGTATACAATCTGACTACTCTACTGTAATCCTTATATTTCTGTGTGGACACAATTTGGCTAAAAAGTATGCTAGTATACTTTCCTACTAACTCTACTAATGAAAACTAGGCTTAAGTTCGGGTTCCGGGGCTGCAACCTACTCCACTATCTCATCGGGTCTAAACATCCCCTATGTATCCTCTTGTGCGGTGAAAATGACACTGAAGTTGTTTTTACCACTTTACATTCTTAAGCCCCGTTTGAGGAAATATTGGATTCCAAAGCGAATAGGGCTAGGAAACCAAATTATCACGTAATTAATCCTCAAGTAACACATATGTAAGTAACATTGTCGAATATATTTATCTGCTTCTATACATCATTTTATTTCGAAAACTGTGAAGAATTTTGGCCACCAAGAAGTCCTGACCTAAACCCGCACCTAACGTACATTCAAAATACAGTGACGCATTGGTATAAAAACATCACAAGTATCCTGCATACCTTTACTTTTTTTATTTTTTTAAATTATTATGATAAAAATAAGTAGGTAATCATTTAAATATTGAGAATCTATAATAAAATCAATAAGTTTAAACTGGTGATTAGCGTGGGACGTATTTGAAGAGCATCCGCCATCCTTGTCGATCGCACATAATCTATCCTTGTCTGTTGCGCTTACATAGGTATGTTTATAGGTATGGTTACAATGGCCGGTTGATGTTTTTTGCGCCGTTGATTCAAGTCGTAATCAACAGAAATTGTTATTTATTAATAGTATTGATGGCCGTTTTAAATGTATACGTATTTGCATGCACTTATATGTAAGGTTTCAAGAAATTTAACAATATTGCAACGTTTCATGTAACAATAATCGATGCAAATAATAGTTTAAATAGAAATTTACTGAGATGTTTTAAAAACAATGTTTTGACGTGTTAAAATAAAAAAAATTGCCGAGTGGGTGTTGGACAAGCATTAAGTCAGGGTTCCTCAGGGGGTTCTCAGTTATTTCACAGCTTTCGGGAATGAGATACAACCGGGTATTTAAATACAAGAAACTGTTTTAGATTCAGTATTTCGTAAATGGGTTCAAAAATGAAGAGTTTGAATTCAAGATTTTTCTAATGATATTCCTCACGATTGGGTACACACGGAAAAATGAAAATTTTGTCAATTTTTCGGCATTTTCCTTAATGAATTGGACTTGAAATTTTGCTGGAATGTTATCGCCACATTTTAGCCCAAAATAGTTTTAATTGAGTGTTTTCAATAAGTTCTAGTTTCCATAATTTTTTCAAATTTTTTTGGATCAACAGTTTAGAAATTAATGTGAAGCGAATGGAATAAGCTATTCATCACTTTGAAGCTCAAAATTTGGTAAACTCGGCCCAAAAATTGAAAATGATAAACGGAACCTCAACTTTATTTTACGAGCCTTCTCTAACGATATTCCAAACGAGAAAATACCTCAAGAAGTTGAGAAAAATTTTTTTTACTTCAAATCAATTTTTCATGCCCATAGACCGAAAAGTGTCGAAACTTCGACTGTGTGATGGACGTACAAACAGACAGACGGATTTGATGACATTGTACGAGTTCCGAATTGTTGCTTCGGAACCCTAATACGATTAAAAAAAATCTCGAGTTGGTTTGACACTACTGGACGTCATGATTAACTTTCCAATATCCTGAAACAAAAGGCGGTTTGACCGAATTTGATGAAATTTGTTTCAGTAGTCAGTTGTTAGCGAAGCCAGTATCATTTTTTATTCGCAAGATACCGGTGCCGAAACAATGTTGGGAAGTTAATAAAACCAAAGAATCAGATCTGCACTTTATCGAAGTCGGTTCAGCCGTTTGGGTTTTCTGTGAGGTAATAAAGAATCTGAAATTTTTCGATTGTAATATTTTTAAACTGATTGGAGGAAACGATTGAAAGAATTCAAATAAATAATCTAAATCATGGTATTATATCACTGTAAAGTTTTTTTTCTATTTTTAAATTTTTAATTTAAATATTAATTTTCAAAAAAATATCAAATGTCTTATCGAAATTATGCAATGATTTCGTTATCGATTGATTTGTGATGTCTTACTGAAAATAAAATTGGTTTTTCGAACCAACAGTACTTTTAGTGTTCCGTACCAAAATTAGAAAAATGAGACACTTATGCAATCAACTTCGGTGTCCATCCGTCCTTCTGTTACGGTCGATTTTTCTGAAACTATTCGATGTAAAAATTTGAGGGACTTGTAGTAGGTACCTATATAAAACGGAGGGATTTTGATTCTGGTGGTTAATTTTAGGGGAGGGCGGGAATTGGGAAATGAGGAAAATTTTTTTTTACAAACATCATTTTCTCATTGAGTAAAGATCAGAAAATTATCAGAATTTAAAATTTTGTTGTGAGTTACCTCGAATCTCTGTTTAAAAACAACTTACTGTTCGGAATACTATTTGCGCAAATGTGAGCCTTTTTCATAAAGTATTAAAAATTCTGTTTATTTAAATAAAGTACAATTTTTTACCCTTTGTTGGATCAATTTTGTAGGAACTGTTTTTATGTGATCTTGCAATCAAAACCACTTTATTTACAAAATTTTCTTATTTCGACATCTCCCCATTTTTGAAAAAGTTTGTTTATTTCTAATAAAATTTTTGAAAACAAAAATTTCAGTTTCATAAGCGTCAATTCTTTATCTAGTTATACAGGTGTTCCGAAAGTATTTAACCTATCCGAAAAGTCATTAACATTTAAAAATATCAGTTTACTAATTCTTTAAAAAAAAAATAAAATACCAAATATCTCTGAATGAATTACAAGAAGAATGAAAAAAAATCAAGATTGTTGTTGTACTCTGATCAAAAAAATATTTTTACGTTGATGACGATTTTTGATATCGATTTCGTTTGAATATTTTCGGTTAACTTAGTTGATACCTGCCCTTCACCTCCCCCCACCTCACTGCGTGTATTGTGGCCGTTATTACGTTGAACACATACATTATATAATACATAAATTTTTGAAAATAAAGAAATATATTTGTAACAAAATTTGTGTTTAAATTAATTAATTGTTAAAATATGTAAATTTAATGTGAATTTTTTTGAAAATAAAAAAATGCATTGATAAATTTTTTAATAATTTTAAAAAAAAATTGGAATTTACATTTTTTTGATATAAAGATTGGAGAATGATTACAGTAGGTATGTCTTGTTAGGCCCAGTCTAGGCTACATCAGGAATGTGCAACGTCTGGCCTGCGGGCCGGATTCGGCCCGCGTAACAATTTTCAAATCTTATTAATCGTGGCCCTTAGAAGTCCCTAAAATCTATTTTTATTTTGCATTAAATAGTATGTTTTCTAATTTTGTATGGGGGTACTTTTTGAAAAACTGTATCTTTTGAAATTATAAATTCGGCCCATGATTTGATGTGATATTTGTTTTCCCGGCTAATGATCTTGCACATGTTTGATCGAAATCCGTGATTCTCAAAGGTTACGTGTTTTGAAAGCGCGTGTCGAAAGAGCGCAAAGAGCCATAAAACTATACACAATAAAATAAACTGACCAGGTACTATATGGTACTGTATGGAATCAGGTACTATACAGTGCCGTGCCAAAAATGATATTTTCATTCGTTAATTTTCAATTTGGTAACAAAATTTAAATTTTCCTTCAAATTTGGACACTTCCGGTGAAAATATATAGCATTAAGTTAATGGTCACTTTAAAAAGAAATTTTTCCTGTAAATATTTCCGGGAAAGTAAATATTTTTTAATTGAAATCGATGTAGAACAATTTATTTCATATTTCAAATTTAGGCAATAATCTCTGAATTTATAAATGTTATATAGGTAAATTCTTAAAATCACTCTTCCTCTGGCTGTACGAGCTAATATTCAACTTTTTCTTTGTTTCTGAGTACTTTTCAAAGCATTCAATACACAGGCAATCATCATTATTTTCGTTATCTTCACTAATATGAGAGCTCCTCCTAATCCATTAATGGATCTTTTATATTTACGTGGCATAATTTACAGGCAAAACAAAAATAGCATAATTAAGGTATAAGTGTATGTTTTTAATATGTAATATAATGCGGCATCTATACCAACTTTAAATGCGGCATCTCTCCTTTTTGTTGGGATAGATGCCGCATGTTGCTATAGCAAGCATAGTGCAGAATTCTAACCTAAAATTTTATACAGTACTTTTAAAATATACCTAAATTGTAAGTAATAAACAAATATTTTACTTTGCAAAATTACACTTTTATTTTTGAAACTGTGACAATATTGTTTCGAACCGTTAGTTCATTTTCAAACAGAAATTCAACAGAAATTCTGTTTGAAAATGAACTAACGGTTCGAAACAATATTGTCACAGTTTCAAAAATAAAAGTGTAATTTTGCAAAGTAAAATATTTGTTTATTACTTACAAATATGGAATACCATAAAGTAACGCTCAAATCTATTAATATTATACCTAAATTAATAACAAAACTCAATTTCATTAAAACAATGAAATATACATTCTTAAATTCTAATTAATTAAATGCTTGATAAAATATTATGTTAAAAAACTTACTTTTCAATAATAAAAAGTTGGATAATTACTAAACTGATGGACTAATCATAAATGTTACCATATATACAGCTCAAATAAGTAACTTATTTTAAACATATAATCAATTAATAGCGCTATCTATCAATCAACGAACGAACTATGACTACTGCGGCATCTTTCCCGCACTTACCCTATTTGAAAAAAAAATTCCATTTAACGGTATCAGGTACCAAGTTTTAAGACCACTCTATACATATATCTACCACCTGTGTATGTTTGTGTATATTCTTCTTTCCTTATTAGAACTTTTTTTCTTGTTATTTTTCGTCGGTTAAAAAGTTGGAATCTAGTTAATACTTAAATGTCGCGGGCGGTTATCGCTATAGTACGATCGCTCACCGGCAGGTCAAGCGCAGTGATTTATTGGTCAACTTGTCATTAATGTGGTTGGTAAGCGTGCGCATTGTGTGTGAACGAGATAATGCCCCTTTACAGAGCACCTTCAAACCACGTGCATTTATGTACATTAATTTGAATGCATCGAGTGTGGCGAAAAGGGAGACTGAGGACCGGGGAGACAGGGGAATACAACCTTCCGTGACAATTGAGTAATTTCGTAACGGGATGTTTTAGTGTGGTTGTGGTATCTTGATTGATTAAAGCAAAATGTGTCATTAAGCTTTCTTTTTATGTACCAAGGAAATTCGGTAAGAAAATTCTAGTTATGATAATTTTCGTTGAATCCACACTTCATTTTTAATATTCGCGAATTCTTTCAGATTTTTCTGAGCAATCCTTCTGATGATAAGGGTCAAGGACAGTAATTTTTAAAACGCGTAAGGTACCACTTACAGTGCGAGCGGCCGAAAAATATTCAGTGAATTTTTGTTTACGATTAATACCACTATTTAACAATACAAAAATATTTTTTTTATTCATTTTTATTTAATTTTATTTTTTATGGGAGTTGTTTTGTTTTGAAATCTTCTTATTGACTTTTCGTTTTGAAATCTTCCTATTTTTCCACACGGATAATTTTGTATTTTTTATTCAAACCGCCCATATTTTTTCAAATTTCAAAAAAAAGCTGCCATAAGAACATAGCGGCTTACCTACAGATTGATAATCTATTTAATTTTTTTTTGCAAATGAAAACTGAAGCCGCAATCGTGGGCACCAATATCCGCCCTTTCTTAAAGATACTTTTTTCAAAAAATTATAATATTTATAAAAAATAAATAAAAATGAATAAATGAATATTTTTTTATTGATATTAGTCGTAAAAAAATTCATCCCCATTCCCCAATCCTATCCATCCGAAAAAAAATCGCGAAAATTAAATATTTTTCGGCCGATCACATTGTGTTGGTACCTTAAAAAAAAGGTAATTATATACATACCATCTGAGTTTTTTGAGAGTTGCCATTTCTATTACAACCAAATTTTTATGATAGAAATGATACTGGAAAAGGTTCTTTTCTTGGATGTAATGGAAATGTAACCAAGAAAAACATTATCGGTTGAAGTAACCTCAAGTACATATGCATATTTTTACCGCCTAACTGATAAATTAAAGAAAAATTAAAAAATTAAACTTGAGTAAAAATTTTTTGCTCATTTATGTTGTTAATTAATGCATTAGATCAGTTTTATCGAAAAATTAATATATAATCTCATTTAAAAATCTATAAATTTGTATCATAGCTCGAAAACCATAAGAGCTATAAAGCTCCCGACTATAGCAATCGGTTGCCCCCGTCGATATCTACAACTCTTATTGAAACAATTTTTCGATTAAATCAACGGTTTGGCTGTAATAAAAATGGCAACTCTCGAAAAACTCATACAGTATTATTGAATTCGTGCTTTAATAAGCTTTCCTTTGATACCCTACTTGAGGCTCTTGTAAAAAAAATAACTTTCCAGGCTCTTGTAAAAAAATAACTTTCCGTGAAATTCAACTTTACGTCTCTATGTAGTCCATCACACTCTATCCCTGTGCTAAATTTCAAATTTCCGTGTCCAGTAGTTTCGGTGAAAATTGTCTGTGACAGACAGATGGACTCGTTAGTGATTCCACAAGTTTTGCTAATATTGGTCGGGAACACTAAAAATAAAACAGAATTTTATACCTCATTTCAGATACAATTGATCATGAGTCTTCGTTAAAAAATTAAATAATTCTTATATTCGAAATAAATCAATCTTCTATTCTTTTCTAAAAATAAACAACAAATTTAAAATTTACATAAATGCAATATTGAAAGAGATAAAGCCAATAAAACGGAAATTATTTAAATTCAAAGTGACGAAACATGGTTAAATTTAACTGAAATAAACCATACTAAAATATTTATTGGAGATACCAATGCACAGTAAGAACACAAACCTGGAGATATCAATGCGTCGTAAGAATACAAACCCACGCCACTGAAAAAAAATATCCTTTAAATTATTTCACTATTATTATAATTTCCATCCGGAGTTTTTACGGGTCAAACGACTACTAAAAGAATTTTTTTTGGGTATGATGTAATTGATTATTTTTTATAAAAAAAATTTTTTGTACGTTAATATTAATTGCCCGGACCTACTAACAACAATGGCCGTCCGTTCATTCCTGAACCAACCAGCGGATTTCAATCATTTTTGTTTCGTTTTTTTTGTTGTAATTAATTATTATTTTGTTAACCACTGTGAAAAATCAAGATAACAGCAGAAATTTATAAAAGGAGTTTTATATAAATAATTCCAGTATAGTTTTTTTTTCTTTTTCGTTTCATGAGATATTTTTTTTTTTTGGATGAAGCTAATTATTATTATTACTGATATTTATTATGTCCTGCGGTTAAACATACACAACACAACGCATCGCACTAGAACATTTTAATATGGAAATTTGTTCGGTTGCCTCGGCTGAATTGAAGTGAACTGAATGGTCGTAATGGCGGACCGTTTGGCCGTTTGGCTCGCTGGCTGACTTGATCCATCGAAAATTTATTTATATTATTATTGTTCATTATTTCGCTAGATCAAAATAATTTTTTTTTCTTTATATCATGATTAAAGACCCTACAGGTATCAGTGTTCATAAATCTATAGTAGGTTTCTGTTTGGTATGGTCACTACATTGTATACAAATTGTTTGTTATATATAGGTTGTTTACTTTGGATTTAGATCCAAATTTGACAGTATTTGGTTTTGGAAATCTGTATACAAATTCTCTTGAATTCCCTGGCTCCAACTTTTTTAAGGTTTCATTCGTGTTCAGTGTCTTGAAATTTTCTTGGCTTTCTTATGTACCTATATTTTTGTCCAAGTGAAGCCTAGTAACAAATATTATCTGCAAGAACAAAACCAAGACTTGGCAGTCTTGGTCTTGTTCTTGCATTAAGAATCTTGGTCTTGGTCTTGCTAAAACAGTTTGAGTCTTGGTCTTGCAAAATGCAGTCTTGGTCTTGGACTTGGTATTGCGGAAAAATCTTGGACTTTCTTGTATTTTTTTTTATTAGCGAATTTTGTCCTTCTAAAATCAGAATTTTCTCTCTTTACGGTATTAATTATACTTTCAAACTATTTAAATAGTTTAGCAAGAGTCTTGCTTTTTCCTTGATTTTATCTTGGTCTTGCTCACTTGAGTCTTGGTATTGGTCTTGCGGCCATACTTATAGTCTTGGTCTTGGTCTTGCGAAAAAAACCAAGACCAAGACCAAATAAATATATAAAAATATATATAAAAATGTTGTTGCCCGAATGTGCGGCCAAGTCCATGCAGTGAAATTTGGAAGGAGAAGCAAAAAACTGTTTTAAAATTAACCCTCATAGATGACCATCTCGTATGTAACAGACTCTAAGTTTTCTTCTTTTCGATTTCCGTTCGGTTGATTAAGAAAATTATAAAGATATCACACAGGACCGATTAATGCGTGGATCTGGCTATGCATGTTTGTAAGAAAGCATCTGAAACATCTGAGTATTTTTAGCAATGTTGTAGCCGTTTTCTAACAAACAGATTCAATATTCGGATTTAGTTTGAAAAATACTATTATGGAATTACTTAGTTCTAATCTCAATTTCGAAATCGTTGATTTTGACGACATTTTTAATCAGACTATACTCATACGTATTTGAAAATGCGAAAAATCCTTAGACCTCCAAAGGTTTTAAGTGTGACAAATTCCAGTTAGGTCTAAAATTCAATCTGAAAAAAAGAGTTGCGTATCAGTTTTACCTCAAAAAAATTTTTTTTACTCAAATTATTTCCTTAACGGAGCTTGGATTTTTTCCTTTCACAATTCGTGGGCTTCAAACTCTGGCCGTGGCTGGCTGCTGTGGTTTCTAGACAGACCTGGAAAATAGCATATACTTAGGTATAATTGGTTTAAAGTCTCAAAAAATAGTACATTATGACCCAGTTTTGCATTGATCATGTAAATATAAAATATATCTGATATTAGAAAAAATCCTGTTGAAAGGAATTGGGTTTATAGGACACTGTAAAAGAAATTTCAGAGCATGCAAAAATCTATATATACGAGTTTGCTGATAAAAATTTTCAAATGCTGACTACAAATGCTGGTATTTAGGCATTTTACTTTCTTTTAAAGAATCATATTCACGATCGCCAAGTAATTTTTTTCGGGAAATTCATATCTAAATCATTTCTTAAACATTACTACATACCATGTATAAACCAAAACGATATACCTAATAAAAACATATGTGAATATTTTAGTTTAACTTACGATAAGCATCTCGTCTCCATAATGAGATTGTAACCTACCATATGAACAAAATAATATGATGTAACCGAAAAAAAAATCGTCAAGTGTGTGTGGTACACGGATCAAGCTAGGGCTCCTCAATTTTCCTTACAGCTTTCGGGATAAAATGTACGATATTTAAGTAAAAATGTTGCACATAAACTTTGAAGTTCAGTATTTTAAAAATGGGGCTCCAAAATAGAATATTATTAAGGAAAATTTCCCGCGGACGCCTTTTTCTAAAATTTTTTCGCGGAACGCTTAATTGTATTATGGTAATACCAGTGTTTCGTGGGATACACTTCGGGAACCACTGGGTTAAAGAAACTTCAGTTTTATTTTGAAAGACCTTTCTAACAATGTGCTATACGATAAGGTACACGGAATTATTTTCAAATTATTTACGAAAAAAGAACATTTTATCCATTTTGTATCATTTGTCTAAAATGAGTTGGAATTGAATTTCTAGGAGTGTTTTACCGCCACATATTTCGGTGCCTATTGGGCTCCTTATTTTAAATTTCTTTTTGAATTTTCGAAAATTTGATTATCTATATCTCCGAAAGCTACCGACACAACCTAACAAGAGCTAATACCCGTAGTTTTTTAAATTTTTTCGGGGCCACGGTTGAAAAGTTATTAAATTGGAGTCAGTGTTTCACAAAAGGGGCTTAAAAACCGCGTCTGCTTGAAAAAATTTGCCTCCCTGCCTTCTAATATGGGGAAGCAAATAGGGGAGACTGGGGTAAAGTGGCCACTCTAAGACGAAATGTTGCTTAGTTTATTTATTTGAAAAGAAATATAGATTAATAAGTATTTAGCATATAGTTGCTTTAGTGCAGAACCAATAACCATCAATATATCAACAATATCTTGAAAGGTATTTTTGCAATTTTTGTTTTTCGCAACATGTGCAAAGTGACCACTTTACCCCACTGTGTTGGATAAAGTGGCCAGGGGTACCCATTTTAATCCAAAAATAAATCTTGAAGTAATAAACATGTTTATATACAAAATCAAACTGTTTGTATCATTAATTACTATATATCAACGGACGGATAGACAGACCGACCTTAAAATCTCATCATATGGGTTTCTTTTTCACACTGTTTCTCGAAACCCTAAAAACTGATTTCAGACAATTCTTTTGTTTATAAAATATAAAGAACTAAATAAAAGTTCTGAATTTAATATAATATGTGAAAATATTCTAAGATACAATTTGAGCAGCGATCGGAGACACTGATCACTTTGCCCCATTATAAGCCTGGCCACTTTACCCCGTTAGACGCCATTTCGGCAAACCACAACTAATTTCAAGAAAGAATTTTTTTACCAATTAAAAAATTGTATTCGTAATTAATAAAAAAATTTACATCAACACTCGAAAATTCAGAAAATTCATTATAATACATACAATCTAGGAAACTGATCACTGACGTTTTAATAGAATACTAATGGCTTGTCTACAAGTTAGTATTCAACTTTGCCACAAGATTGAAGTAGTTTCCGGTGAGTAAAGGGCAATGGCCACTTTATCTCCACTGGCCACTTTACCCCAGTCTCCCCTACCTACTTCAGATGTGTTAATTCAGGTCTCCCCTTGTAGAATTTGGTCAAGACTGTGACCACCGGTAACTTTGTCTTCGGAACCCCCAAAAAAAAGTTATGGTTGGACTCCACTGTTGGTTCACTGCCTTACTGTATGACTGCTTATTGAATTGATATGACATTTTATATTTTTTGAATTATATTTTGAGAGTATTTTTTTTATATAACGCACGATCAGTTACAAATATATGTAAAAAAAAAATTTGTAATTAAAAAATTGTGAAATCAAAATATTGCTTCAAGAAAAAATCATTTAATAAAAATATTTTACTATTCTAATATATTGTTTATTATAAAGTTTCTTTTCGAAATCAAAGATTTTGATCTTGTAAATCAACAAAAAAGAAAAAAAATGTTTGGAGGCTACAGACTTTTGCGACACTACCGCCCCAAAAATTTCTGCCGTCACCGCAAACTGGTGAACGGTAGTGTATCACACTCTGCAGGTACACGTGTTACCGCGCGGTACTGTGGCGGTACTGTAGCACGGTCGCGGCCCCAAGAACGGAACGGAGCGACAGTCATCGTCAGAGAGAACGAAATAATGTAGCTGTACATAAATGATTAATATGTCATACAATATGGTTGACTCATTGACCGTAAACGTGTCAATCTTGATCAGCGTCATGCCGGTGATTTCGACCACCACCAGTGCCGGAACATCTTTACAACAATTTAAATGGATGTTCCAAAAAAAGAGAATTCTTTATATTAATACAATTTTTCAGTTAGTTACTTGAGTCTTTTTTTCGTATATACGTCTACCTATCTTGTATACTTGAGGAGCACAATACGGTTTTCACCAGATTTTGACGTTCTCGGGTCTAAGGAGTCCAGTAAACCGAAAAAATTGCATAAAAGTTTTCTGGATGTATGTACTGCTGACGATGACCAGCGACGACCCACATCGTGGTTCTGATGCCCTCCAAATTCTCTACTTTCCGTGGCTTCGACAGTTCCACTATGTTCTAGCTTCTTCTAGACCTGGCCCGTTTTCCAGCGTTCCTCTGGGTTCCAGTGGAAAACTTTTCGCTGGAAGTCCTTATGATCGTCTACGCCCATAATCTCTTGCATTCGTTCATGACATAAGTATATATGATCGACCATTTCCAAAGTTAATTTCCTTTTATGGATTCCCGCCATTGCCCAAATTTTGTTACCGTAAGTTGTAATAGTTTCACTTGAGAGATTCTTGAAAGTAAAGAAATAAAAAATACAGCTGAACTCTTTTTTATGCGGTCCTTTTTTGTGCGATTTTTTTTTGCCGTTTGTAAAAAAATTGCCATTAAAATGCATAATGTGAATCAAAATCACTAGACACTAAGAAACTTAAACAATTACTATAATAACTTTCTTTAATAAAAATACTTTTTAACGGCTTCTAAGCATTTAATCAATACATTGTATAAGAACAGTTATTAAGTTATTGCGTCATTTAATTTTGTTAAAGATGTATTTTCCAAAATTTTCATAATATTATAAAATTGAAATAAAATGTTTCTACGTGTAAATTGATGCGTTATCTTGTTTATAGAAGCAATTTCTAAGGAAATTTCTAAGTTTTGAGCGTTTTGAGTGATGTTTTTTCGATAAAACTTTTTTATGCGGTCCCGACCAACCGCACAGAAAAAGGTTTTTATACAATCTGGATCGAACTATACTTTTTATAGCTATTTATAATATTTTTGAATATATTTTTTTGTGCGATTTTTTTAATGCGGTCCCTAACCGCCACACAAAAAAGGGTTCAGCTGTACTTATCTTTTTTCTAAGAAAAATTTCAAAATTTCCTAAAAATGTTTTTATTTGGCATGCAATGTGAGTCCGGTCATACATAAGAAACTCAACCCGGACAAATTGAGTTAGGTATAACCGAATTGTACAGTTGAAAACCGGATGATTAACGAGCTTGGGTTGGAGATATGAAACCAGACTCAAAATAATTCTATATATGGCGTATTAAAAGGAGTAAAATTTGGGCACATTTTTTTCAACGATTCTGGAGCTATCACCATTTTTAACTTTTTGAAAAATTTTGATGTTTGTTGATTTTCTTCGGACATTTTTTACGAAACTTATAAAAAATGTATAACAAAAGACCCCCATCATTTTTAAGTGAAGAGAATTTTCAGTTTTTCATATTTTTCTTCTAGACTTTTATTTCGCTATCAATCAGCAATCGATTGTTTCAAAAGTGGCATCCCAGTGAGTGGAAGTATTAGTCCATTGACAGTTACTGACCCCCACCCCCACTGCTAGTAGGTTTCCAATAAAAACGGAATGATAAAGTTCTTAAACTGAGCTGTCAGTTTTTTTAACCTAATTTTAATCGAAAGCGTACCACTTTCTGCACCATTTCTAGCATTTGAAGTAACTTTTTGGGGTCATCACACCAGGATAATTTTTTATTCCTATTGTTTATGCAAACTAATACATACTCTTAAATGCACATAGACAGAAATGAGTCATCCATCTACTCTCTTAAACGATTGCATTGGATTTTAGAACAAATAAAATTTAAATTAACTTTTCCATTAGTGTGATATTTTATGCGAAATTTGGTTTATTCGACAATAAAAAAATAATAATAATAAAATTCACAAATTCAATCAAAATGCATTTTTTATCGGGATACATCAACGGCCACATAAATGTACACCAACCAACACTGTTGTCTTTCATTCGGTTTTTTTTGCAGGTGCTATCACATAAATTGCTGTTCAAAACTGTATGTATATATTTCAGCAATGCATAAATGTAATCAAAAACAAAAACAAAAAGGCTTCCTTCGATAACAACTAAAATGGAACAACTGCGATATGTACCTATAATATAGGGAAGACGTAAAATGCGGGAGGGAGACGCTTTAATGAAAATTTAAATGAATAGAATGAATAAGAGACAATCATCTTTGAATTAATGATCACCCTCTATCTTAGTCAAAAGCAGAAGCGTGTTTACTTGTCTTTTAGAACAGATAACGAATTTCAATACACTCGTATGTATGTTGCGTATTACCTCTTTGAATGTATAAGTAATATTATGGCCGAGGTTCTCCGCTTGTCACTGGTTTATTTAAGTCATATATACTTAACGTTCAGTCAGTATCACACTATCACACTATTTTACGAAATTCGAGTGGGTAATAGGTACTTGACGAAATTGGTGACAAGAAATTTGAATCAGTCAAATTTATGCACAGTATCCAACTATTTGGGCTGTCTAGATCACTGGTTCTTAAACTATTTGGTTCGCTACTTCCTTTTGCATTTAAGGGGGGAGTTCACGCCAGCAACGGCTAATAAACTAATTTTTTTCGAATCTCGTTTTTTGTTTTTATTTCGTTCTGTGGTTCTTTGCAAACACGGTGATATATAAAACATGGCCAAAAAAAATTTTTTTTCAAATAGGAAAACATTTATTTTTGAGCCGCTGCACAGCCAAGTTACTGGTCCTTTGTAGATAACGTTCGCCCCCCCCCTCGCGATTTGATCAGTAATATTTAGTTTTGGTGTGTACACGAGTTATAGTATGCACTGAGATAATGTTCTTTTATTTGTATGCCTTTGTAGACGTTTTAATAAACAGTGAGTAAACCGCTTCTTTTGTTATTATTTTTGTTTTTTACCGTTTCCCGAAACTTGTGTTTTTCCCGACAAGGAAAATCATATCTCAAGTTCTAGAAAAGATAGAGACTTAATTCTTTTTTATTTTGTTGATAAACATATTGCGCATAAAGTGGAGTATGCTTTTTCCATTTCAAAAAAAAAATTAGGTTTTATACTTTTTAGAAATTTGGGATTACAATTTTATAGTTAATTTTTAAAATTACCTGAAACCCATACTCATCTTTATGGGCAGGTCCTTTAGGAATAAAATAATGAAAAAATATTTAAAAAATATTTATTACTTTTTGAGATATGACGTTCCTTGTAAACGCTAAAAAACTTGTGAAAAAGGCCCCCCCCCACAGGGAAAAGTAATGAATGTTTCAAAAACAAAATTTTCTATTTGAAACCATCCCTAATTTGAAAAAAAATTTCAACAAGCAAAATAACCATAAATAAAAAAGTTGCTTTTTTATTTGAACTCCTCCCTTAAAAATTTCAAAGAACCTCGTAATATGTAGAAACGAGTAAGAAATGTGTAGAAAATTGGTATATAATCTGTAATCAGTTGTTTCTACGACCCCCTCAAATAGATTACGCGCGAGCCTCCCTTGAGAGTCGCGATTCCTGTTTTGAGAATTACTGGTCTCTAGATGAATAAATTATGGTTGTTGATTTTTTTCTAAAATATCATTTACGAGTATGTTTAGTATATTAGCCTAGATTGTTAGTATATTATAGTGTTAGTTGTGTTAGTTCCAACTTTGTCCGTTCGAAATATGAAAGTAGGACAAATTTGTACTTGTACACAACCATATTATGTTAGGTGTATACTAGGAAATTTTCTGATAACAGGAACCACCCAAAAACGCATATTTTTAAATTTTTAAGATTCCTCTTTTTGATTTCTCAAGTCTGTTACATGTACAAGGAAGCTTTGTGCCTCTTCCCATTGATGGTATATTTTTTTATTTAGTCAGATTTTGATTGTAACAAAAATAGCAATTGTTTTTTTACAATCAAATAGAGCTAAACCTTTTTTTGTGCGACTTTTTTTATACGGTTTTTAAAAAAATGGTCATTAAAATGCATAATGTGAATCAAAATCAAGAGAAATTAAGAAACTTAAATATTTACTATAATAACTTTCTTTGATAAAATTATCTTTTAATGGTTTTTAAACATTAAATTAGTACATTACATAAGTTATTGCATCATTTGGTTTTTTTTAGAGATGTATTTTTCGCAATTTTCATAATATAATAAAAATGAAATAAATTGTTTCCACGTGTAAATTAATGCTTTATCTTGTTTAGAAAAGCAATTTCTAAGGAAATCGTGAGGTTTTAAGCGTTTTGGGTTATGTATTTTCGATGAAACTTTTCTTATGCGGTCCCGATCCATCGTTCAAAAAAAAGTCTTTTTACAATCTGCACCGAACTAAACTTTTTATAGTTATTTATAATATTTTTGAATATATTTTTTTTGTGCAATTTTTTTATGCGGTCCCTATCCACCGCACAAAAAAGGTTTATCTGTAGTGTAATATATAGGGGGAAGGCTTAATGAATGGGACATTTTTTTAAAAAATCGTCTTAACTTCAAAACCAAGTAATCAAATATTTTAATTCTTGCGGCATAAGATACTTCAAACATTATATTTTAAACTAAAAAAAAATTTTATTCTTATAAATAATAAACAAATATTTTACTTTGCAAAATACCACTTTTATTTATAAACCACAAAATAAAAGTGGTATTTTGCAAAGTAAAATATTTGTTTATTATTTACAAATATGGAATACCATAAAGTAACGCTCAAATCTATTAAATTTTATTCTTTTTAAATAATAGTAATTTTTTTTGTTTGAAAAAAGTTAGATTTTTGTCCCATTCAATAATTCCATTCTCATTGAATGGGACAAGAAGAATATTGAATGGGACATAATTATGTAATACAATGTAAAATTCACGACACGAGTCTCAGTATTTTTCACGGTGCATCCGATGGTGACCTTGACTTTGAGGTCAAGATCAAAATTCAAGGTCATATTCATAATATCCCATTCAATATTCCTTGTCAAGTAACAAGTTCAAGTCAAGAAATAAAAAGTACATAACCTCAATGCGCAAAAAATACTTATTTAATGATAGTCTATATACTAAGCGGTTTAATAATTAACTAACACAATTAATCTAAGCATAATAGTTATCATAGAATATTTAGTGATTTATAAAAAAATAAAAGTTACTTTTTCTGTTTAAAATCGTATTTCCTAATTTTTGTTGAAACAAACGGAAAATCGTTAACACATATATCGCACATAAAAATAGTTATATAAGAGACACCTAATGTCTGTAAAACAAATTTCCACTAACGGTTCCTTGTTAGCTAAAACTCATTTGTCCCATTCAATAATCGTCCCATTCATTAAGTATCTTCCCTACCTACAATAATTTCTTTACGTAACTTGAATATTCGATTATTTTACAGTGTGACATCGACGTTAAGTTATTTAAAAGCTTTTTTTTTCAAGAAAATAAAATCAAAATGCAAAAGGAAAGAATGAAAACAACACTAAAAAGATTAATTATTACCTTCAATGTTTTTTATCAAGTAAATAAATAAATGTGGCCAACCTTACAAATCAAAAAAATATCTAAATTGTATTTTTTTGATAGTTTAAGTGTATTTAATCTATGAATTCGACCTCACAAATACAGCATATTTATTTATTTATATGGGCACAAAGGCACTCTCTTAAAATTCTCTCAATGGTCTCTCATCGTATATAAATTATTTATATAAAAAAAAAAATGTATCATTTTGAATTATTTTGAATATTGATGCAATGGTATTTTTAACTTCTTTTACTTTCTTAATTTAATACCAAACAATTTTGAAATTTTGGATCGGTTATGAGTCGGATTTATTGCAATGGCATATAGGGTTTGGAATACCGGTGTCTTCTTATGATACCGGTATTTATTCGGTATTAAAATTTAAAAAACCGGAATTTCGGTATTTTTTCGGTATTGAATGAAAATGGTATAGAAAAAAAGAAAAATATTAAAAAACACTCTTAATGAAATAAAAATCGTTTTTGTATAAGTAGGCAATATGTTTTATTGAAAATGATTGATAACAGTAATAATAACAAACTCTATCATTTTAAGATTTTAAAAATCTAACTAAAACCAAATACAAAGTATAAAATAGTAAAACAAAGTAACAGAATAACAACAAAAAATAATAAAATATAAATTTTCTTCGATGAATGAATAAAAGGTATTTGGTCATCTGGACATCTGGAAAACATTAAACAAAATTGAAGATATTGTAATGATATATGATCCATGCTTATACTGCTATATATGTACAAAATACTGTATACCAATAGTATGTAAATCTAAGGTAAAAGTATTTAAAATATGTAATTATATAAAGTATCTGATTTTGCTAATACCGAAACCGAAATACCGGTATTTGAAATTTTTATACCGGTTTTATAAAACGTATAAACTTGTCTGGTATTCCGGTTTTTCGGTAGTACCGAAACACCGGTATCCATGCTCTAATCGCATATTATTTTGCTTTTCGTTTTGAAAGCCTGGCTCTTAAATTGCATAAGATCTGATACTGTCTATTTTTTAGAAAGTGATCAAGCGCGAGTAAACCACCTCTGCGTCGACCGAGTACACGAACGCATAAGGATTTCGTTGTTACAACTACTACGAAACCCACCAAAAAAAAAGGCATAAAAATCATAAATTTATTACAAATGGAGTTTTACTCAACAATAATAAAAATAAAATAATGGTAGAAGACGAAAAGGAGTAAAAAATATTGAAGAAAAAAGGAGAAAAAAAATATTGAATTTCATATAACACCGCGCGTATCTTTGTTTAATTTTAAAAATTTATTGATTACCATAAAAGAGTGTTTTGAAAATTTTATTTTTTTTCGAGAATAAAATTATGAATATTTAATTTTTTTTTAAAATGAAATAAGATGAATTAAGTGGTATGGTGGGTTTTACAAGCTCTTTGGTTGAACACTATAAGTTATTTTATGGAAAATAATTTTTTTGATGTTTTTGATATTTTTGGTGTTGCGTATCAAAATTTAAATTATTCGACGTGAAAATTTGAAATTTAGCGCCGAGATAGAGTATGGTGATGCAGTTATGGTAGACGTGAAGTTGAATTTTGAGAGGGTAACCTAAGCTGGAAATCTTACCGGGAGACCTGAAGCAGGTATCAATATTTCTAAGGAGGAATACTTAAAAATTAAATCTTCTTCACCTTTATTACCTAAAAGATCGCTTCGAACAATTTAAAAAAATCATATAAACATTTAGAATGGGGTTGAGATTGTGCAAAACTTATCAGAATCAAAAAAATTCAAGCGTGAGCTACATCAAATTCATGTTTTGAAAACAATTTATTGTACGGAATACCATTTGTGCAGGTTTGACTTAGGTACCTACCCCCTTGACTAGTTTTCTTTCTTTCTTTTTTATAAACGTCTAGTAATTGTTAGTTTTTGGGATCGTTTTCCCTCGATTTTCGAGTATGATATTGTCCACTAGGAGGTTGAACTTTGAATTAATATTAAATAAAAAATTTAAATTCTCATGATGAGATTAATTACAGTACGGACGGGCAAAACGGAGAGGTCGGGCAAAAGGAATAATAGCCTAATTGAGCTAGTTAGAGATGTATGATTGACTCGCAGATCTAATGTCATCTGCTTCTTCACTTTGCACTTAAGGGAGGACTACTAGTGTGACCGCCTGAAAAAAGGTGATTTTTTGGAATTTTTTTAAAGAAAACTACTAAATGGACTGTTTTAATATTTTAAGAATATATTCGTCGATATATAATAAATTCATGATAAAATTTTTGGACCAAAAATTGAAAATTCAGTGAGTTATTCGCGATCTCCCAAGGCTCAGAAAAAAAGCTCCCCCACTGCTGCAGTGATAGCGACCTTCACAGTGCCTGAAATCAAAAAAACCAAAATGCCTGTTAAACTAGAAGGTATTGTCCGTACAGTGAACCTCAATCGGAAAAAAAGTTGAAATTTAATAAAATGGCGGAGTTTTTTAAAAAAAGTTTCCAATTTTGCGTGAAAATTTGATGATTTTTGGCCTGCAAAAATTATATTTTTTATTCGATCGGAAAACTGGAGGTTCATGGTACGAAGAAATATATATAAAAGAAGCTGCAATAAGAATCAACTCGATCGGATTATTTGTTTTCGAGTTATAACTGCAGCAAATTTGAAAAATGTAGTTTTTCGTAATTTTACCTTTTAGTTTTAATCACTGAGAATTTTTACTAAAATTACTTACGATGTACTCACTATAACGGTCATAGTAAAACTAGATGAGTCGTTTAAATGTTCCAGGGTCTAGCTGCTCCACAACATGTGACTGGCAGCCACGTCCAGAAACTCCCGAACTATCAACCTTCATACATTTCTCAATACCTCAAAGTTAACAATGAAAATCAGAATTCACTCTTCGGATGGCTGTAACTCAAAAACTATTTGAGATATGCACTTGAAATTTTAGTATGTTATTTTTAAAGGTATAGACTATCGAAACATGCAAAAAAAAATTTTCCAATTTTTTGAAAACGTCACACTAGTGGTCCCCCTTAAGCAAAATTTCAAAATTGTCTCAATAAATCTATAAGGAATTTGTGTGGGACCGAAAAATACATTCTAATCAGCAGGCCATTGTATAGAGTTGCCCTTCAAATGCAACTACAATCATTCTAAATTTGTCAAAAATTTTTACAAAATAGATAAATTTCAACAAAACATGACGTTTTTTTTACAAAAAAAAAAAAATACAATATTATAAATTGTGTTTAAAATATTAATATTTTAAATATGGTATCGTTGCTTTGTCACTTTTCACAGCAAAATAACAGAAAAACACGAGTCGACTTTCGGCTTTTACACCATCATCAGGTGAAAAACTTAACTAAAAATTGCTCTTTTTGGCGAAAACTATTTATAATATAGATCGGAGCAAATAATGCATTGGTGGGGGATGCTAGAGACAGAGACAGAGACAGATACAATCACAGTATACAATAAAATTAAAAATTTTTGTATTGTTTGCAAAGGTAGTTTACAGCGAAATTTATTTTTAAAAACTGGTTAGGTCCAATATTATTAAATTGACCGGAGCACACTGGGGAAAACCAGACACGTGAAAACAGCGGCGAACGACAATTACCAGAAACAAAGGAAATCATACAGACATCTGTCTGTTGATATGCACGAGGGGTTACACCCAGCAGGTAGCTGCTTTTGTTAAACTAAAAGGTTTGTTAAATGAAGTGAAATCAAAAATATTGTAAAAAGACTATTTAAATATTAATTACCAGGAATGGATAAAATTTTTTAAATTTTCTAGTTTAACAAAAGCAGCTACCTGCTGGGTGTAACCCCTCGTGCATATCAACAGACAGATGTCTGTATGATTTCCTTTGTTTCTGGTAATTGTCGTTCGCCGCTGTTTTCACGTGTCTGGTTTTCCCCAGTGTGCTCCGGTCAATTTAATAATATTGGACCTAACCAGTTTTTAAAAATAAATTTCGCTGTAAACTACCTTTGCAAACAATACAAAAATTTTTAATTTTATTGTATACTGTGATTGTATCTGTCTCTGTCTCTGTCTCTAGCATCCCCCACCAATGCATTATTTGCTCCGATCTATATTATAAATAGTTTTCGCCAAAAAGAGCAATTTTTAGTTAAGTTTTTCACCTGATGATGGTGTAAAAGCCGAAAGTCGACTCGTGTTTTTCTGTTATTTTGCTGTGAAAAGTGACAAAGCAACAATACCATATTTAATATGGATTTTCACAAAGTAAACCTGTCTAGTATTAATTATTAATATTTTATTTTAACATATTTATAAAAATTAATTATTAATTAGGTGACTGTAATTATAATTGATTTTAACAATGATTCAATAAATTTCAATATTACTACTTAATTATAATTATTTTGTTAGTAATTTTTCAATTTATGTGAATTTGTTAATAATAAAATATAAATATATTTTATTATTTCAGTAAAAACACACAAGAAATTATTAACAATAATCTGTAATAATCATAATTATATCATGCAATAAATAATTTGAAAATATCAAGGTTTCTTTGTTAGACATTTAACTGAACCTACGCTTAATGCTTGCAGTAGTTAGCAACTCAATTCTCTTTTAGTACTACACATTTTAGTCCGGGAGATAACGCCCAATTTTTCGAATGATTGATTTTAACGTTGAAAATGTTTATAGTGACTTATTTCATATTTCAAATGTTTTCATATCGTTAGTGCTAGAAAGAGGGTGGCTAAATTGGTCTTGATATTTTCTTATAGAGTCAGGAAACTGTTCTATGCCCATATATATCCCTTTTTTACCATTAAATATTTATTATTAATTTGTAGAAAAATATCGCCTGAAATATTAATTTATTTTAAATTAATAAATTATTTGTTGCAAAAGAAAACCCATACAGAAATATTACAACGTCTTTTACTGCTTGTTTGATACGCGTTTGGTTAAGCTGCAAATCAGTGCAAAATAGATTACAACTTGAATGCAGTTGTCTGCGTTATTGAACAGATTTTTGAATTTTAAATAAAAACATGTAAATATCTCAGAAACGGTACGTTTTACAAGATAATGTGACTGGATCGTTTCGATAGAAAAATTTCTATTCAACAAATTTCGTAATAACCTTCTTTGTTGAAAGATCAATACTTTTAGAGATATTTACAAAAAAAAAACCGTTTTTGGTCAATTTGAACAACAGATAAGTTAGAGGGGTACAGAACATTATAGAAGCAGTCTACATATAAAAATCTGTCGTTCGTAAGTTGCAGTGAGTTTCAATTTACACCGTTACTGATTTAGTCTGTTACTGTCCGTCATGGGGTTCACGTCGTAACGAGTATCATTGTTTTTCTTAATCAACTCGTGAAATTTAAACAGAAAAAAATATGAAGTGTGTCGTTGGTATTTAAGTGTAAAAATTCTATTGAACATAAAAGTTTTTCAAAATAAAGGGATATCTTTCTTAGAATAGATAAATTTATTTTTAATTGGTTGTTAGTTACAAAGGTCGGCCATGATAGTATACACTATATATAAATTATCAAAAACCAACTGCAGGTGAATATGAATGAGTAATTTCAAAGTTTGCGACAGCCTGCATGAAAAATTGTTAGAAAATTAAAAGAAATGTTGTACATGTTTCGATTATTTAAATAATCATTTTCAGGAAAACCAGAACTCAATTGTGAAACAACTGAGAAAAAATATATAACAAAAGGACATAACCTCTACAATAAATTAGGTGTCAAAATGACAACCGAAAAATGTTAAAAAATGATAAAAAAGCGGTTGACTTTCCCCATTTCTTATGAGGTTCGCTTTTTTATCATTGGTTTTCGGTTGTCATTTTGACACCTAATTTATTGTAGAGGTTATGTCCTTTTGTTATATATTTTTTCTCAGTTGTTTCACAATTGAGTTTTGGTTTTCCTGAAAATGATTATTTAAATAATCGAAACATGTAGAACATTTCTTTTAATTTTCTAACAATTTTTCATGCAGGCTGTCGCAAACTTTAAAATTACTCATTATACTATATATATGTGAGTTGCCTAGTCATTACAGATCACCTCACTCACACACACGACACAGATCACACAAATACACACTAAACCTAGTGCACATACCATTTTTTTTGGCTACACTGGTCTCAGTAGTATAGAGGCAGCAGTGCACCTTTTGTATGTATTCTGGGGTTTTAACCGATACAAAACTTCACGAAAAAGATGTTCCGCAGCTCTTGGACTAATTAGGTGGGTAATAAGTAAGTAATATCTCATCTGTAAAAATTGGCGTCATTGCAAATCATCAACTCAATAGGTTACGTAAACCATTTGTTACAAATATGGTAATTTGATTTTCAACCTTATTTTATTCCCTCTGGAAATTGGATTATTTTGTTTCTGGAATTGAACATTTTGTTCAATTCCAGAAACAGTTACTAATAAAACCTTTACTAAACCCAGTTAAATAATGATTTTACTTAACTTAGTTAAATAATGACTTGACTTTCTCAAAAAAACATTATTATAAAGACAACATTTAATCAAATTTCTGACCACTGTTTAACAAAACGGTATTTAAGAATTACAACCCAAAAAAAAAGAAACCACCAAACTCATCCACAAAATACACAGATCAAACAGACGGACGGACGGACAAATGGACAGACTGATCAATAAACGTTCCAACATTTATTTTGCACATAAAATTCTATACCGTCTGCTGATCACAAAGGAATGATAATATGACAAACCATCAGACAGAGACGAAATCACTCGAAATGACGGTGAAATCCCGGTAAAAAAAAATGTAGATTATGTTAGAAAAAGATAACGATACGTACCGCGAAGGTACCTACCAAAGACAACGATCACAACGAAGAAGAAGAAGAAGCTCCACAAAAAACAAAAAGATGCCTTGAGTTGAGGTGTAGCAGAGTCAGCCAGGGTTAGGTTAGGGCGAACAGTCGGCCGCGGAGTGACCGAGGGCGCGGAGGGGTGTTGTACGCGGGGCAAAACGTGCACAGACAAAAATGAACAGAAAAAGAATTTCATAAAATCAGTTTTTATATGCACAGCCACGAAACACATATTATGAATATTTATGTATTTATAAAACGGACAAATGCCTATATACGTATGTATATATAGATAGCTCTGTGGCAGTTTACCTGTACAGGTAGGTACTACACGTATGCGACACCCGAGAGAGATAAAACACCCGAGCCATTCAAATCCGATTCACTTTAATTGCTAATGACGGTATTAGATTATCAAATTATCACCGGCGAACAACTTATGTCAGAGAAGAATATTATGTTTGATAAACTTAAAAATCAAATTCTACAATCGAATGGATACAGTCTAGAAAATTGACTTCAATACTTTAGTGCTTCAGGGGTGAGATTTCTTATATTAAAAGTATAGGGGGGAAGGGTTACCTTGAATGGACCACTGTCAGGAAAACAATCTTATAAGATTGAAAAAGAAAGAAAATTAGTTTTGTTTGGCTTAACTTTTACCGATACAGTACTGCTTGTGTAATTTCTTTAAAAACATTGACACCAGGGGCGTAGCTACCGCCGTATCAGCCGTATCAATGATACGGGGCCCCCGGGCTACAGAGGTCCCTAACGTGTGTACGTAAAAATTAGTAAAATGTTATCCATAATGTCACTTAATCTCGTGCTTCCTGGGAAAAAAACATGTAAAAAACTGTCATACGTGCCTATAGAGTTTTCACTTCAGAAATGACAAAAGTAAAAAAAGCAATCTCTTTTTTTCCCGGGTCTAATTGCTCTGAAAACATGCTAAAAATCTGAAATTCAAAAAATTCATTCCATTAAGGACTCATGGAATTATTTCTGATAAAATTCAATAGCCTTGCATCCAGTTTTCCGGAGGTAATAACAGCATGCTTTCTATTCTTGACCCTTCCAGTTACAACCACAACAGCTGAAAGAAGTTTTTCAAAATTAAAGCTGATAAAAAATTACCTAAGGACTTCGATGGGGCAGAACGGCTATCAGACTTGTCACTATTGTCTATAGAGGCAGAAATTTTAGGAAAATTGAAACCGTCTTCAGCTATAGATGATTTAATAAATCAATTTGCCGAAAAAAGGGCAAGAAAAGTGTCTATTTAATTTGAATTGTTTGGCTAGCTCAAATTCTAGAAGGAAGCGATAACTTATAATCAATAAATATTTATTTTAATTTAATGCAAGCATTTTTGTTTCTTTTGTGAGAAATCTTTACCCTTCATTTGGGCCCCGCAACTAATTTTGATACAAGGCCCCTCCAAGGCACGCTACGCCACTGATTGACACAATTAACATATTATATATTATATATTAACATTGATACACTCACTCTATACATAGTGTATAGAGTGAGTGTATCAATGAATAAATGAAGTTCCACGATACATTCAAGATACGACCAACTGCTACTTTGTAATCAGTGCAATAATCGTAGTATTCGTAGTAACAATTTTTTTTTCATGTATAAAAATATTGGATAGTGTTTCAATTTTGCTGTGAAAAAAAGTTAGGACGAATTTTTACAGCGACAAAAATGCTAAGAAAAATGGTCTGATATTAACAAACGAAACGAAATTAGATGTACAATTCGCCTAGTTTTGCTTCATTTCTTTAGACCATTTTAAATGGATTTGATCTATGGATACGATAAAAATGATACAAAAGTTTTTATTGGTAAGTTTAATTAATTTCAAAACCATAGTAACGAAATATTAAATTATAATAGGTATAAAATTATACTAACTTATTTTATTTGTTAAATTGTCATTTTATATTCGTTTTAAATTTTTGTTTTCTACAATTAAAATTTGTTGCTTAAAAACAATATGACTTCAACTAACAAAAATACGACAGCGTAAGTGGAGTATTTTTCGGCAACAAATTTTTGTTATATATAATAAACCTTTGTAATAACTTTTCTTGAGGAAAACAGAAAAATTTTGAAAAAAAAAAATGGTACTGGTTTTATTTTTGAAATATGTTGGTAGGTATAAATGCAATTTATGTTTTCGAATAAATATGGTCCTGTTTACTATTCACATATTCCCCCCTGCTAGGAGGTGTTTCAGTGAAATATCAAAACTAACAATTGATCCGGTTTCTCTTCTCAGCCCACTTTTTGGGGTTCATTTTCGCCTAAAGTATACCCTCAGCCTTATACTCCAAATAGTAAACTATATTTCTGAAGCACATTTTTTATCCTTTTTGAAGTTTAAGGGCCGTAAAAATATTTTCAACTACCGTTTCCGTGAATTTAACATCCATCACAAACTTTCGATGATGATGATATTTTGTTTAATATTTACTTTAGGAATTTTATCAAAAGTCTTTCTGCGCCGAATTTTTTGCGCTTCAAAAAAACAAAGCAACAATGAATCCAATCGGGCAAATTCGAAACATTCACGTGCGCGGTTGGTTAGTGCTGCGACCAAACGGGATATTTTTAAAACTCATTGTCGTCCACCGCAGATACCACGAACGAGCCAACGTGAAATTTGACGATTTATCGACATAAGATACTTAGATAAATATGTTGTATATATCAAGAAGAGTGAAGAGGGAAGGTGGTATTTGTTTGTTTGAAACACTAGCGCAGTGCGCGGCGATTAAATGAATTAAATGAAATGAAAAAAATTTATTAATAGTTTTTTTTTCGGTTGGTAAGTGATGAACAAAGATAGCACGATTGTTCAAATAATTATTGATAATTTATTTGCTCGTTTTAATTTTTCGAGTTACATGATGAAAATCGTATATCATCAGCATTCTGATCAGAAGAAAAAAACTATTCAGAAACATTGTATTATGTATTTAAGTACAGTGAAACTGTTTTAACGTTAGCATAGAAGAAGTTGTTATGGATTGATTCTAGGAATTGCATCCCCAATCACATTGCTAGAAACGGAAACTTTTATCAACTACTTCGTTCGTACAATATTTGGAATTCATAACATCAAGTTGATGACATCGTTTCTGTTAAGGGGAGATTCGCTATAAAAAAAGAAATCAATTTTTTTTCTTCAAAATTATTCTCTTTAAGGTGTTAGAAATATTCTCATAAAATTTTATTTTAAAAAAATGAAAAATTAAAAACTTGTTGGACATTTTAGTGCACGCACTTTACTATAATTCAATTTAAAAAAAAAAAAAAAACAAACTTGAAATGTAAATTAAAAATCACAAAGTGATTGAAAAAATTATCTGGATCGGTCGAGAATCGAGCCCAGGATCTCCTGGTAACTAGCCAGGTGTGCTATCCATTACACCATCGATCCTTTGCACGACAGGCGCCCGATACAGACAACATTCAATCATCTATGTGTATGTACTCTCTATAATGCGAGAAGCAGCTACAACTTTCCAATTTCAAATATTATCGAGTGCTTGTGAAACCTGGAGAACCTGGGTTCGATTCCCGGCCGATCCGGATAATTTTTTCAATCACTGTGATTTTTGATTTACATATATTGGTTTTTGATCATGTTAACCAAGGAAGTTGAGTGCTTAAAGTTCAGTTTAGCTGAACGATAAGTGAACATATGAATACTGCGTGTGTTTTAAATGCAGACAAAAGTCTGTCATACGTAGTAGTGTTTCACAAGCACTCGATAATATTTGAAATTGAAAACTTGAAATGCTTTTTTCTCGAAAGGACATTTTTCGACATGGTTCCTCATATATCTCAAAAAGTATTTGAGATATCGACATAAATCAAAATGCATATTATTCCTCGATACCATCATTTTGACAGGAACTCGGATCTTTTGGTTCCATAATATATTTTCAAAATGGCGGCTGTTTATAGTCGAGAGAAAGCGGTAATTTTTGCAAATTTATTTTCAAAATGCGATTTCTAGCTGTTTTTTTTATTTTTTTTTCTTAGATCCTAGTTAGTACCATAACTATATATGTATATTTTCAGAAAATCCTTAATTTTTTGATTTTGGTTCAGTGGGGATTTTAGAACGCGAGGAACTATCAAGGTGGAAAAATCTTTGCAGTGTCGACTTCAAAACCATTTATATTCAGTTCATATATTTTTTTTTTTTTAATTTTTTTTTTTAGTAATCTCAAGACATACATATTTTAGGTAGAATCTTCCTTTTTCCGTCGGTCTAGTTCAATCGAGTCTTGAATTTTGAATTTCTTACAAGAATACAGTCAAACCCAGTTCATAGGAATAACTGTTACACAGGTGAATCTATCCATAAAACCGAAATATGTGAATCTGTTACAGGTGAATCTATCCAATTTGCTGTTGACCGGTTTTTTTAATTCCCCAGATAAAAATTCTTCGTGTAATTTATTTCAAAACAATAACTCTGACAATAATCAATCCATGGGGACCAGTAAATCGTCCTTTTATGATTTATGCCCTAATTAAAATCAGCAAAACAAGTAGTACTGTATTTATAATTAGTATTGTGTATAGTAAGCAAACCACACATCATATTGAGACCAGCAGTTCTTAACATGTTTCAGTCCCGGTCCGATAAAATCTCGGATTTTGTATGGAGCGATTCCATAATATAATGACGATTACTAGTACAGTTTTCTAAATTACCACTTGGCAAACCATATAATTCAGATAAATTTTGAGACTTTTTTAAGCATTAGAAAAATGTTTAAAAGCAATTCTTTAATTTTAAATGGAATTCAGTTAGTTTGGAATTATTTCCGCCATCATTTGGAAAAAATTTAGGTCGTGTAATATGAAATGTCGTTTTCCGACCATTTGCTTGATCATGTAATTCAGATAATTATTCACACCTTTTAAGCATTAGAAAAATGCTTAAGGGGGGAGGATCCTCCAGAAATTTCAAATTTTTCATTTTTTGTTTTGCTTTAAAAGTTCATTTGAACCTTAAGGAATATATTTCTAATGTTTTAATCCCAACAGAACGATTATCTTAGATAACGATAAACTGCTTTTAACTCTACTTTTCAAGAACGAAAACTTTTTAATAGCGTTTTTCTCAAAACAGGTTTTTTCCCGCGCCGTGGAACACAACTTAAAAAGTCATTAAGGTATTAACTTGAAATTTCGTACAGATATTTTTTAAGATACTGGCCTTTGCATATACCTAAAATTTTGCATAAATTATTACTATAAATATTGTTTATAACAATTTGTTTATATAAAAAAAAAAGTGAAATTTTTTCTTTTTGGTTTTAAATTGTAAAAAAAAAAATTTTTTTTCTCATCAGAAATAGGTATATGCAAAGCGTAATGACTTATTTTAATAAAAATTTTTTGTCCGATTGAATTCAGTTGATTACAAGGGGCTGGGCATTTCACTGCGCAAATTAAAAGAGTCAACTTGGAACAGCTGTAACGCAGCCATTTTTTCCTTTTTTTGCATAAAGATTTATAAGTGAATACACCATAATATGTACTATACTATGTAACTTCATTTGATACAATAAATGTGTTCAGTTTCTTAAAAAAAAACTTATTAAAAATCCTGTTGTCTGGCGGGGGCTCCCCCCTTAAAGGCAATTCTTTAATTTTAAACAGAATTCATGTAGTTTGGAATTATTCCCGCCATTACTTGCTAATATGAAAGGCCCGACTATTTTGTCGACCATAAATATATTACCACCGAATTAGCCCCTCCATATTCTTTTTTCATTTAAAATACTTGTGCCAGATTGTGCTAGTCGTATGATATCATGTAGCATAAATAATAGGAGCTAAATTCCCAGGATATTTATTTTGCTGTCAAAAACTATTTTTGGGCATTTCGAGCTAGCTTCGCCGTTTTCTATTCTTAAAAGAAAAAACTTTTTTTTTTTTAAACATTTTTGTATATTCACACATCTGTCTGCGGCCTGGTGAAGTACTTACTTTTGCGGCCCGCAGATCGGCGGTTGAGAAACACTGATATTTGTAGACAACACAACCAGCGCAGATCATCACGGATAGATACAGACAAAAATGCTGCGCCGCTGCGTTCTTTCTACTTCCAAAGATATCTGAACATAGATATCGCGCTCGTCAGTCAGTCAGTTTGGTCGGACAGTCAGATTCTTTTTCAAATAGTTCACCTTTCAAATTTTATTTAGAAATAAATCAATAATACAATGCTTGTCGGAATATATTTCTTTATCTCTAATACATCAAAAATATTTCTTCTCTTCGTAAACTCTTTCAAATGATGACTTCAAAAAAAAAAAAAAAAAAAAATGAAATAAAATACTTGAAGGAAGAAAAATTTTTGTGGATAAATTTTTTTTTATACGTGGGAATATTTTAGACGTTTAACAAATTTTTTTGGGGCCATACGTAACAATAATGTTCGACACAATTTCGAAGTAAATTTTTTGGGGTCAAGACAAACCTCTGCCGTTACTAGATCACTGCATAATATTTACCAGGATTAAAAACCTCTTGTGAAATTTGAATTGCTTCACGAAATAAGCAATTAAGAGGGACTGGGGTAAAGTGGCCAGAGGAGGTAAAGTGGCCATTGGCCTTTACTCATCGGAAACCACTCCAATCTTGTGGCGAGGTTGAATACTAGCTTGTAGAGAAGCCATTAGTATTCTATTAAAACGTCAATGATAAGTTTCCTAGATTGTATGAATTATAACGAATTTTCTGAATTTTCGAGTGTTGATGTAAAGTAAGTTTTAAGTTGTATTCTCATTACTTTTTTATTAATTACGAATACAATTTTTTAATTGGCATAGCTAAAAACCCTGTCTAATTACCTTTAAAATAATATAGTTATCGATGAATCAAAAAATTCTTTCTGGAAATTAATTGTGGTTTGCCGAGATGGCGTCTAAAGGGGTAAAGTGGCCAGACTTATAATGGGGCAAAGTCTCCGATCGCTGCTCAAATTGAATTCTTAGAATATTTTAACATATTATATTAAATTCAGAAGTTTTATTTAGTTCTATATATTTTGGAAACAAAAGAATTGCCTGAAATCAGTTTTTAGGGTTCCAAGAAACAATGTGAAAAAGAAACCCTTATGATGAGTTTTCAATGTCCGTCCGTCTGTCCGTCCGTTGATATATAATAATTAATGATACAAACATAGTTTGATTTTGTATATAAACATGTTTATTACTTCAAGATTTCTTTTTGGGTTAAAATGAGTACCCCTGGCCACTTTACCCAACATAGTGGGGTAAAGTGGCCAGTTTATCCAACATAGTGGGGTAAAGTGGTCACTTCGCACATGTTGGGAAAAACAAAAATTGCAAAAATACCTTTCAAGATATTGTTGATATATTGATGGTTATTGGTTCTGCACTAAAGCAACTATATGCTAAATACTTATTAATCTGTATTTCTTTTCAAATAAATAAACTATACAACATTTTGTGTTAGAGTGGCCACTTTACCCCAGTCTCCCCTACTCCCAGGAGTTACTGTAGACACATTTAAGCAAATGCAGTTACTTTTAACTCCTCCAAGACATAGGTAGATCATTTGGGTTCAGTTTGGCTACACTCATTTTTGGGTAAGTTTGATTAGGTTTAGTTTCGCTCGGGTAAATAAAATTAGTGAAAATGTTTTGAACTAACGTTGGCTTCCAATTTCCGGAAATAATTTAAGATTTTTATGGAATCCTTATAGGAAGATCACTCTCGTATCCGTCAGTTGCAGAGGTTTTCCGCGAAAATTATGTAACGTAGGAATTTTAAATTTGGCGCTAATTGATAGTCAGTCAGCAATTAGAAAAAATTTATTTTGGATTTAAATAGAAAGTAAGTTTATCACAAAAAAAAAGTTTTAATTAATACATATTACGTAAGATATCATTAGAAAGAGTCTAAGAGCCCAAGACACTTAATGGTATAGCTCGAAATTTATTAGAAAAGACCATTCCCCTCTTGATCTCCGAAGTTTCTAAAGCTATAATTTTGATTTTAATAGCGTTAGTAGATACCGAGTTATAGATTACCGAAAACTACGGATTTTTTTGGCACTGTAATAGTTGCCGAAAAAAATTTAGACAACTTATTTACTAATGTTTCAGTTGTCACAAGCAAATTTGAATACGATTTAAACATACGTATAAATACAAAAAAAAAATTGAATTTGTGATCTATTGACTGTTTACGGTACGGGACCCTAATTGTGTGAGCTCGACTCACCCTTGGTCGATTTTTTAAACTATTTATTAGATATTCAACTACGACTAACATGAAATTGGCAATTAATAATATAAATTTGATATGAATACAATACATTATAAAATTATGTAGAACTTGAAATTCATTAATTAAAAACAAATGTAAAGCTTGCTACAGATAAAATTTTGTACAAATTTTAATATAGTACACAGTATAAAATTCTCTAAAACTATACTGTGCTGTGTTCCTTTACGCATAAACGCGTATAAAATTCAATTTTCTCTACAGCTCTGTATGTGTAAACCATAGCTTATCTAGATAGTATTTTATACAATAAATAAGTGTGTCGCCTAGTATCAAAATCTATTAAATGCACTTTTCGAATTTTTTGATTTTTTAGGGCCATTAATTTTTAAATGCAACAAGGCATATGCCCCTTAACATTTTTTGTTGTAATTTTAACTGCTTACTAAAGAAATCTGCGACTGAAATATAACATAATTTTCAAATCCTGCTAAAATTACATTGAAAACTTTACAAATCCTGCTAAATACCCATACATAACCTATATTTTAGATTTTAATTTTTTCACTGACATGCGGGACGTATGAAGTATAAAATTATGTTTTCACGTAAAATTTGTATTTTAGTATTTATCTAAAATTTTAAATAATGAAATCGTACATGTAAATGAATTACTAAGTAAGCACTTTGGTTTTAAGTGACAAAATGAAAATAGTTTACAATATTACAAAACAAATTGTATCGTCTAACCCTGATACATCGAATATTGCTGAATCAAGCGTTTTTTTTTTTAAATAAATTTCCCTTATAATTTCTGTTTTAAAACGCACTTTATATAGATGTTACTATCAAAACCTAATAAATTCAAATAATTTTAATTAAAAAGGGGGTAAAACGATAATTTTGTTTTTTGATAATAGTACTAATCATCTTTTTTACCGTGTTAGTTAATATAATTATGACTGTTTAATCGAAAAATTAATTTTGAACTGAGTTATGGTTTTTTGTGATTTCCCATGATCTTTATAAAGTGGAACTGGTAGATTTTGATACTAGGCGACTCAAGTAATTTTATGAACATTATTGTTTCGTAATGTCACTGATATAACTACAAGCTGTGGTGGTGATGGTCATTGTCACCAGTTCAAATATTTCGCACATTGTAAAAATAATTTTTTTCACATGTACGACTATTTATTTATTTATAAATAACACTTTATGGATAACAAGAATTGACGCAACCAACACAACAGTGATGATGGTCGCTGACATTTCAGAGAAAACGTTATTAGTTGACCTTTTAACTTGTCAGGGATCAATTGTTCCAAAACTTCCAAACATTTCCGCCATATTTGGACGGCAGTGATCACTTGGTGGTTTGATCCAAAAAGTCACAAATAAAACATTTGCTGTGACAATAAATAAACAGATAAACAAACAAAGACGAACAAAATCGAAATATAAGTATATTAGTTTGGAATTTTGGATTCTAAAAATTAATTTGCATACCTGTCTTGTTGGATTGTGCATGTGCCTGGTTCTTATTCGTGTGTGTATGTACGAGCAAACAGATAATAAATTTGATACAAAAATAATTCAAGTATAAATAAAAATATCGAATTTTATTTCTGATCTGTTTGTATTGGGTGAACTTTTAAATATGGTTTATTTTAATTGTTTAAGACGTTCTATAAATTATTAAGTTGTCAAGTTATCGAGTCAGTGACCTCTGTTTAGGAACTTGGGTATAGTTGTAAGTTGGCATATTTGTGGTACTGTTTTAATTTTGACATAATTTGTTAGAAGTTCTAATTTAGTGAATTGCGTTGCCAATAATGATGAGCAAAAGAGTCTTGGTCTTGCAGTCTTGTCTAGGTCTTGGATTTTTTGCAAGACCAAGACCAAGACTATGTATACCAAGAGCACGACCAAGACCAAGACTATAAGTATGGCTGCAAGACCAATACCAAGGCTCAAGTGAGCAAGACCAAGACAAAAGCAAGAAAAAAGCAAGACTTGCTAAACTATTTAAATAGTTTGAAAGTTTAATTCATACGTAAAGATAGTAAAAATTCTGATTTTAGAAGAAAAAATTCGCTAATAAAAAAATGCAAGAAAGTGCAAGATTTTTTAGTATTTTGCAAGACCAAGGCAAAGACCAAGACTCAAACTGCTCTAGCAAGACCAAGACCAAGGTTCTTAATGCAAGAACAAGACCAAGACTGCCAAGTCTTGGTCTTGGTCTTGCATTTGCTCATCACTAGTTGCCAAATGGTTATTATCCCGAATTTGAAGTCTGGAATAATTTACGACTAGGAATATCTTCAGGAGTAATTTTTTTGTCTCGGTTCTATCCATTCTAGAAATTGATTTGTGAAACTCGCGAACTTTCAGTCCCGAGAAATTCTAGCAGTTTTAATCTCATTCCCGAAGAGTCTCCAAAATGCAGTTACATTATCTTTAGTACCACTCTTTAATGCCCGGACAACAACACTAGGGTCCGTACTTAAGCCATTGGAACGATTAAAAACGAAAGAAACAAGCTTTCTCGCTGAGAGAATTTGTGAACGTTTTGGAAGTACAAATTACTAATTAAAAATGCAAAAGTGTGTTTGTCTGTTTTATTTCCACGCCTCAAAAACTAGACCATTCAACGTAAAGTTTAGTACAGAGATAGTTTAGAAGGTAGAGAAGGATAGAGGCTACTTTTTACTACGGGAAAACATTCTATTCCAGTAGAAAAAATTTTCCTTAAAAGTAACAACTTTCAAAAATTTCATGTCATAATTTGAAACACTATGCGAGTGAAGCCGTGGCTAAATACCAGTTATGAACAAATAAGTAAAATAAAATTGTAAATATCTGTGTAATCGTTTAAAAGCTAGTCAGAATGTGTCCGGATTCAGTTACCTACTTGAAAATAAAAATCGGTCTGTTTGAATGGATCAACCTATATATAAGTTATCGTACTTAATCTTTTATAGATTAAGTTACTACACTTTTTTTTTCATAAATCGTACAAAACCAAACCAGAAAAACCAATATTTCCGGGGGCACCGTCCTTTATCATCTTGTTTTATGATTTTGATTTTAAAGATATTACGAATGTCATACCAAAAATTTTTATTTTATTTAAATTACTAATACCTCAGTAAAAATTTTGAAGTAACCACCGTCAGAGGTAAAAAGACTAAAAAAAAAAAAAAAAAAAATAGTTCAAAAATTTACGTAGGAATTTCTTGAAAAGATCTTGAACTGCGTTACTTCATCAATCCAATTGATTACTTTGGACCGGTTCTAATAAAAAATTTACAGCCCAATGTAATGTACACGCATATAAGTGACAATAAAAATAATTTTGTTTTTCAAAATGGACCATTAAATGGCTAAGGTAAGGTCAACACGGTAGAAAAATTTTTTTATCCATCAGCCATAGGTGTGACTGGCACATAGCACATACATATAATTAGAAATGTAACGCCGATGTTACACTAACCACTTCCAATTTTAATAGATGGATTTTTCACTTGCTCGGACAAGTAAACGGACACATGTAAATTCAAATTTATTTGTTGAAAATAATAAATCATGATGGAAAATGATCATCGTCACCTTCAATGATCATTTCAAAAAATCATCCGCTTCACCAAAATGATCAATAAATCAAACAATTGACAATCAAATTTAGAAAATAAAAATGGATACTTTGTTACGATTAACCGATAAATAAAGAATAGTTTTAAAGAATGGACTTTTTTTAAGTGTGTTTAGTTTTTTAATTGTCTAAACACTAAAATGTTTAAGTCGTTTTGTGAGGCCAACACAATAAAAAAAAAATAACTAGACAAAATAATAAAAAAAATTATTTATTTATGTATTTAAAAAAAAAAAAAAATATTTACCATTACAGTGAAGTTCGTTTATAGCGGACTTGCTTGTGGAAGGACGCTCAAAAAGTTACCGTTTGAAGGAACGTGAACGATTCTGTTGCGCGAAGGGGGCGGGGAATGGGGTAAGATGCGTTGAGTGTGTTGACAATTCTAGAAAAATTACGCACCACGTCACAGGACCGTTGACAGTTCCATTTAAAATGGTATTAGCTGGTCAAATAGTGTACCATTTGGGCGTTTTGTCAGTACAGGTGTTACAAAATCTTAAAAAGCGAGTTTACAAAATTTTCAAAGCGTTCTCTATTCGTACAGAAATTATGGAAGTGATTCGAGTAATTTGGGTCTAAATTTGATAAATACAAGATATCTTTGTCGCAGCATCCGACATAACATAGCGAATTTATTTATTTTTTTTTTTTTGGTAATTAAAAATTTTCCAAGTAAAGCTTGCTGAATCTTCTGGTTGAAGAACTCATCCAACAATTTGAGCCTTCTCACGATTTCCTCAAATTTCACAAAAAGAGAATATTTTGTCTCGCAGTTGGGGGCTTCAAAACAAATTTTTGTTACAGTTCCGGGCTTAAGTTTCACCATGACAGCAGTTGTCGTGGCTGAATTTTCCTTTTGGAAATTGGCCAAAATATTTTTCGTTTACAAATATTTAACCCATTCCGTTTTTCTCGAAAGAACGAACACTTAGATGTTATCTGTGGCGAAGCTAATCCTGAATGGGCCCTGTATCAGAATTTCTTGCGGGGTAGGGCTTTTTTTTGGGAAAATAGACAGTAACAATGACATTAATCTAATTTCTGATTGCATATGTTGTAGTGATGAGCAAAATTAGTCTTGGTCTTGCAGTTTTGTCTTGGTCTTGCATTTTTTTGCAAGATCAAGACCAAGACTGCATTTTGCAAGACCAAGACCAAGACTATAAGTATGGCTGCAAGACCAATACCAAGACTCGAGTGAGCAAGACCAAGAATATAGCAAGAAAAAAGCAAGACTCTTGCTAAATTATTTAAATAGTTCAAAAGTATAATTAATACCGTAAAGAGAGAAAATTCTGATTTTCGAAGGAAAAAATTCGCTAATAAAAAAATGTAAGATAGTGCAAGATTCTTTAGCAATACCAAGACCAAGACTGCATTTTGCAAGACCAAGACTAAGATCAAGACTCAAACTGCACTAGCAAAACCAAGACCAAGATTCTTAATGCAAGAACAAGACCAAGACCAAGACTTGGCAGTCTTGGTCTTGGTCTTGCATTTGCTCATCACTAATATGTTGGGATCCCTGTAGCTCAGGGCCCTGTATAATTGCGTTAGAAGCCACTTTTCTTAAAATTTCGTCGGTAAGAATTAGTTCACACCACAAAAAACGTCAGAAAGTATCCAAAATTATAGGCAACCTATATTTTTCAAAATGTATAACTATTTTTGAGATCAACTGAACCTTTCCACTTCTTTCCGGAACCGAAAAATCACCCAAAAAAATACAGTTAGTTAGTTTTCTTAATTAATTAATTACAATATGTAAAAGAAGAAATTTAAATCTTAAAAAGAAGAGCAGCAATTACTCTGAACGAAACCAGAGTGGTCATAAAATCATTATTATTTCTTCACGTTCTTATTATTTATAGATATAGATCCATAAGACACACAACCGTTCAGCCCGATTCAACCCGAATACCCGAATATCCCTACCCACTTTGTGATACACAAATCAGATTTTTATCAGCGCATATTATAGTGCTTATATAATCTTTTAAACAGCAGCACTGTACGCCGTCAAAAATGGGAGGTACCCAGTAAATAATAATAAAATAAAAATTATTGTTTCACCAATAATTTGTTTTAATTATATCCCATTCAAAAATAATATGGAATTTCGGTCAATCACGAACAATGATTTTTTGTTAAAGTAAAATTATTGAAATAAATTTTTGAATTGGAACTGTATGTCTTTTTTTTTTTGTTAAATAAAATGTGATTAACTGTTTCGAAACACAAAAAATCTTTAAGAGTATTTTATTAAAAATAATTATTAAACTAAATAACTAAATAAATAAACTTGTGAAGTTCTATTTGATTATTTAAAATTAATCTTTTTAAAATAATTCTGTTGTGAAATTCAATTGAATTTTTTTTTTTTTTGAATGTTATTATTAAATTAGTGACTATTGTGAGATTTGATAAAAAAAACATTCTTTTGACTTTTTGAATTTGTTTGCTGATTATCTGATTTGATTATTTTTAATGATTTAAAAATACAGTTTATTTATATTGCTAAATGTGTTTTAACTACTTCGTTTGTATTTTTTTTAACTTAATTAATTTTGAATATGATTTTTTATAACGTGAATTAGTAAATAAATAAAATCGTATGTACGTTTTGTGAACACAGGAAGTGGGATTCTACAGAACATTTGTGTCAGATAACCCTACAATATTTTTAAAAAATTAGGACCTTTTGTAATTGTTAAATTACACAATAATATTTTGACGAAAAATAAGTCATATATCAGTTCAAAATTTTTTTTAGGATTTCGTAGCACAACAACGAAATTCTTATGTATTCGTCCTTTCTGTCATTTTACAAACCAAAGTACAACACGCAGTTTGTAGGCGTTTGACAGGAGAACGGCAATTTAACGCATATTCATTAATTCATTGAAAATTATTTAGGTTTTTTTGTTATTTGATCTATCTGGACTATCAGTATGATATCACTAGTGATGAGAAAAATTAGTCTTGGTCTTGCAGTCTTGTCTTGGTCTTGCATTTTTTGCAAGACCAAGACCAAGACTATGTATACCAAGAGCAAGACCAAGACCAAGACTATAAGTATGGTTGCAAGACCAATACCAAGACTCAAGTGAGCAAGACCAAGACAAAAGCAAGAAAAGACAAGACGAAAGCAAGACTCTTGCTAAACTATTTAAATAGTTTGAAAGTATAATTAATACCGTAAAGAGAGAAAATTCTGATTTTAGAAGGAAAAAATTCGGTAATAAAAAAATGCAAGAAAGTGCAAGATTTTTTAGCAATACCAAAACCAAGACCAAGACAAAGACTGCATTTTGCAAGACCAAGATCAAGACCCAAACTGCTCTAGCAAGACCAAGACCAAGATTCTTAATGCAAAAACAAGATCAAGACCAAGACTGCCAAGTCTTGGTCTTGGTCTTGCATTTGCTCATCACTAGATATCACATTGATAAAAAATTACTAAAATAAATTTACTGTCCGACTATAATAGTCAAAGAAGTAATGATTTCTGGAATCTTTAGTCTCATTTTTTTTTTTAATGAGACGTCAAACATTGCAATGAGTAAAAAAAACGCTTGGTTGACGCTGGACTTGTCGGTGGAAGCGTCAAAAAGTTGGAATATTGCACCACTAAACTAAATAAATATTTTATTTGTTGCTTTCAAAACATTTAGGTGCATAAAAAATTTATAGTATTTGTTTAAAAACTCGGGTCGGATCCCCTTAAATTATTTAATAATATAATTACATACCGGGTGTATTATTAAATACACATTATAGACATTTTTTTGAATTAATATTTTTATACGACTTAATGGAAAACGTACCGATAAAAAAATGTCACAATTATTAATTTCTTAATCTAACTGCTGCAGTTGACTACCAAAAATAATAGGTATCTGGCTGATTGGTAGTTGGGTTGGGTCGTTCACCACACGTGCTTTCAACTCGGTACATTACTTAATTTAAATATATATACACACATAAGATATTTATCAGGCCTATTCATGTCTTTTTCTATCGTATGATTAGTGATATCTGATTGACTTTGTTGTTGGTTTTGTTGTGATATATTATGTTAACTTTTTTTTTTTAATCGGTCCCAATACAATGTGTATATTAATTAAATGATATATATGAATGTTTTAATAACTTTATTAAATTTTTGATTTTTGATAATAACAGTTTGTGTTTTTTTTCTGTTGCAGGTAAGCGAGATGAAAGTTCAAAATTTGTACTTCTGGTGTTGGTAAGTTAAGCTATATTTGTAAGTTTTGGATTACTCAGTCACTGTTCTAGTACGGAACTGGATTTGGAAACATTACCTTCACTTTAGCACAGGGCTAATTAAACTTTTTTCATTCGCAACCCCAAATAGAAATATATAAGTATTTTGTAAGGATTTATTGATTAGGTAACAATATATATATATATATATATATATATATATATATATATATATATATATATATATATATATATATATATATATATATAAACTGTTTTACTATGACCCCAAGATTTCGCTAAGCGACCCTAAATTAATGGGGTCGCGACTCATAGTTTAAGAAGCCCTGCAGTTTAGCATATGTTTGGTAATTTTACGCTTGTAATTATTGTTATAAACATAAAAGTTTTGTCACCTAAATCAGAAATTTTGTGGCTTGAGCCGATATTGATTTCTACACTATGCGTTTAAAATGAAAACATTTTTGGGTTGGAGTGTACAGAAGGCGAAATTTGTCACGCTAAAAATGTAACGCTCTATCAAATTGAGTAAAAGATTCTCTGGTGTTAGTTCCGTATTTTTATAGAACTTGTTATGTGTCCCTCTAATCACCCCTCTAAATTAGGATAAAATTTTGGTTTTGCTTGATAACTCGAAAACCACAATAAATAGTGAAGAAGAACTTTCTGTTGATGTACATAAATCCCGGAGCGTATCTACTGCAGGGATTATTCAAGTAAAATTGGCGGTAAAATTTAAAATAGGACGAATACGCTTTGGTATGTCAAAATTTGAGTAGTATATCGTCAGCTTTGAGTATTGGTTTGTACGAAAGTACGAGTATTGGTTTGTTAGTTTTGGGCATTAAGGAAGCCAAAACCACCATCAGAAAATTTTTTTTTAAAATTGTCTTGAATAAACGAATACTCAGCTGACGATATGTGAAAATTCATTCAGGTAAGTTCCTTTGATGGATTTAATGATGGAATATTTTGTAATTTTTGAGATAAATTTTCGATTGTTCTCGAGTTAACCGAAGTTATAAGCTTTCTTAGCTTCATGAAAATGATTTTTTGTGGATTTCCTGATAGAATTTTAGTATTTTTGGTTTTTACTATCAAAAAATGCGACCCGGACACTTTCGGCATCCACCATTTGATCGATTCAGGGGTTACGTACCGTTCTGTTGTTTACATTAATTTTATTTTTTATTTTAATAATTTCCTACAATATTATAGGCAAGAGTCAAAGGTGCAACACACATAGTACAAGTACACTTATTCCTATTTAGCTATGGTCGTTGGGGCCATTCATATATCTTCACCGGCCAATTAAACTGTCAAACGACGCTTGTTTATTTTATGTTTCACTGTAACTGCTCATTAAATCAGTGCGAGTGACCATTTGAGACCATTGAGCTTCAGAGAGAGAGAGAGAGCCAGAGCCAAGAGACAGACAACAATGCAACGGGGTCTGTCCGTATGGAATGCGTTTTGAAAGTCTTTCCATCCATTTTCTAATAATTTCATTCCAGTTTTTTGAGTCATTTTACTTTGTTTAAACATAAATAAAGTATCAAGTAGTGCGTGCTGGATACGCATCAAGTTAGGATTCCATACACGTGGGGTATGAAATTTAAATACCTTTTTTTATTTCCAAATAAAAAGTTTTGTTCGCATTTAAACATACACAGTATTTATATGTTCACTTATCGTTCAGCTAAACTGAAACTTTAAACACTCGATTTCTTTGGTTTGTATGACGAAAATCCAAATGTAAATTAAAAATCACAGAAATCGAGTTCTTAAAGTTTCAGTTTAGCTGAACGATAAGTGATCGTATAAATACTATGTATGTTTAAATGCGAACAAAAGTTCGTCATACGTAGTAATGTTTCACAAGCACTCGATAATATTTGAAATTGAAAATTGTAACAGTTTTTCGCATTAGAGAGAGAGTACCAATACACATAAGTGGCTGAATGGTTATTTGACTGGGGTGGCTGTCGAACGCAGAATCGTTGGTGTAGTAGTGAAGACACCTGGTTAGTTACCGGGGATCCTGGGTTCGATTCCCAGCCGTTCCAGTTTGATAATTTTTGTAATCACTGTGATTTTTAATTTACCTTTTTTTAAAGCAATATTAGAAGTTTAAAAAAAGAATTTTATTTTTTTTTTGTAGGGGGGAGGTGGTGATACGATTCAGTGAAACCCCTACTTGTTGCATTTTTATGTTCGTAGCTCCAAACGTGAAGAAATTCTGATGACAGACACACAGTACAAAATTATAAGGGTTTCGTAGTTTTTACTACGGAATCGGTCCGCATAAAAATGCGCCATTTTGAATAAATTTGTGTTTAGATTTTAGAATGTATATAGCTCTTTTCACTAAAATAATATAATATATTTTATGCAGTCTTATGAGCGTTGTCTCTGACTTTTAGAGTGCTATAGTTATTAGAGTTACTTATAGTTAAAAAGTATTTAAATTTACCTCTCTCTAGTCAAGTTTATTTGAAAATGTAAAATTATTACTAATGCGACCATAATATAATATACTTGGAAATCTTAAGAAGTGCATTTAATACTAATTTTATAAAAATATTTTTATAGGAACAAATTAATGTTGGTATTAAAACAGTGGCGGTACCGGTGGAAAGTTTAAATGAAGCACTAATCAATATTTAGCTGGTAAATATTTGCATACCTATTAAAATTTTGAATTTTTTTCACGAAATCAGTAGCTACTGTAGTTTGGCTGGAAACCTAGTATTAAATAAAGCAAGGAAGCATTGTTTACATTTTTCAATATTTTCAGTTTAGATTGTGGAGGAACGTCTTAAGGCACTGGTACTTGAACTGGTAATTGACAGATTCGATTCCAGCGGTTAGTTCTCGTCGTGAAGCACAAATCCATATAATTATATTCCTCTAGGAAAGCGGTTGCAGGCGCATAGCTTCCAAATCCTATCCCCCCCCCACCACTGTTGTTATCCTTGCACTTATCCTAAAAAAAAAAAAATAATGATGTGAGTGACTTCTGTTGCCGGTAGTCAGATAAGTCGGCTGAAAAAACTGAGACAAATTTTACTTTTTTTAGAAAATATTCAAGAGCCATAGTTTCTGGATAAGAAAAATCACGTAGATATTGATTTTTAGCAAAAAATGTTTTTCCTTTTTTTTCTCAGTACAATTAAACCTTCTTTTATGTGGTCCTTTTTTGTGCGATCTTTTTGAAAAAATAGCAATTAAAATGCATAGTGTGAATCAAAATCAAGAGACACTAAGAAACTTAAACATTTACTATAATAACTTTTTTGATAAAAATGCTTTTTAATGGTTTTTGAATAAATTTTTTGTGCGATTTTCTTATGCGGTCCGTATCCACCACACAAAAAACGGTTCAGCTGTATATAATTACTTTATAAATGGAAAGCCATTCTAGTCATATCGACCGGGACTTTATTCAGGAGCCGCCACTGACCATCCCTAGACCATAAATATATTACGATGGTTATGTAATATAAAATTTTATTAAAGTACGTAAATTCTTTTACATACGTGAATTCCATTGAGCTACTCAAAACAATTTATGTGTATGGATATGTATGCATGCACACATACGCACTTATTTCAGTGTATTGGTGAAAAATTTATAGCTCATCGAACAGCATTTATTTTGTGGAAGTCTCCACAAAGTAAGAAGTTGGTAATCCGATGGATCGATGTGCGATACGCAAAGAAGCAACCACAAGAAGTTAAGTAGTTGATGAGTAGTAGTTAGTAAAACAGTGCTATTACAAATGTGATTTTAACAATGCACATTTGTATTACTACTAGTGATGGGTATAATTGTATTTGTTCAAGAATCGAATTCTCTCATGTACCGCACACTTTCATATTTCGTACAAGCGGAATTGGAACTAACAAAGCAACCATAATTCGTTCGCACTACTTTCCCATAATCGAATGTTATCGATTATTTAAAAAAAAAATTGGATTATCGATTATCTCTAGGTCGAATTGACCCATCACTACATATTACCTAACATATCCATGTGGATCGGATCCGTTGGGTCCGCCAAAAATAACTCTGTTATGTTTAGTGTCTAATTAATTATTTACTTCCCAGTATAAGAAAGTTATTATAATTGATCCGAAAAGTTCTAAAAGAAAGAGTGACCAAAAATTTTTTTTTCTCTTATTCGACGAAAGGACGGGCGGCAAGTCAGATTTGTAGCCCCAGTCTCAAAGGGGGCAGGCACTGTGTGAATAAATTTTAATTTACACTTTTTGATTCTGTATGCCTTCGAAACCTTTCCAAAACGCACCTCCAAATTTTTTTATGATAGACGTCTCATATTTAGACCACAGATTAAGGGGAGATTCGCCAAAAAAAAAAAAACATCAAGAATTGATCTTTTTTATTATTTTTTTTTATACAAATAAATATTTTATTAAAAAACTAAATATACTTTTACTAAATATATTTCTACATGTCTTAAGAATACAAAAAATTTAAAAAAAAAATCGTTTTGAAATCGACACTGCGAGATTTTTCCGCGTTGGCGGTTCCTCGCGTTCTGATATCCCCAGTGAATCAAAATCAAAAAATCAAGAATTTTCTGAAAATATAGGTACATATACAGTTATGGCACTAACTAGGATCTAAGAAAAAAAATAAAAAACCAGCGAGGAATCGCATTTTGAAAATAAATTTTCAAAAATCACAACTTTTTCTCGACTATAAACAACAGCTGTTTTGAAAATATATTACGGAACCAAAAGATCCTAGTTCCTGCCAAAATGAGGGCACCTTGGAATAATATGCACTTTGATTTATGTCGATATCTCAAATACTTTTTTTTTTTGGTTTTTTTAAAATTGAATTATAGTAAAGTGCGTGCACTAAAATGCCCATAATTTTTTGATTTTTCATTTTTTTAAAATAAAATTTTCGGAGAATTTTTCTAACACCTTAAGGAACATAATCGGGAAGAAAAAAAATCAATTTCTTTTTTTTAGCGAATCTCCCCTTAATAAAAAGATTACGAGTAAAAAAATTAAAATCACTGCGTCTATGAAATTCGGTCCAACCACTGATGAATTTTTGAATTTTTTTCTTATTGTTAAATTTTCATCGTTGCATTGTTAGAAATGCAATGAACTTGAACAATAGAGTTCAAGAGCGGGGGGGTGAAAAAAATTTTGCGCATGCAACGGCGCAAGATGAATACATATTTCAAACAATTGAAATTGTGAAACGTGTTGAAATGGAATAGAATGATTACGATGAATGTGTGTATTGGAGTGAGATGCGTAGATTGTTGAAACGATGCAAACCGAAAAATGTTTTTTTTAGATGTCAATTAAAATATATCTTCTTTATGATGTTTAATTAAATGAGCCAAACATTAAAAATACCGCCTCTTACATTAAATATGCTTTGTCATTATAATTCTTAAAATAATTTTTTTTTACTCGTCCCTTCGTTCTCGATCGTTTCTCTCTTTCTCTCGTCGGCGTTGTTGTTGAGTGCGGAGTGAGTGAGAGAGCGATACATACTCTAACGCTGAGTGAGACAGACTTAAGTATACTTGAAGAATATAATATCTCTGTATAGAGAAGATTCAGTTATATCTGAAGTTAAACTACAATGCTACAAAAATAATTTTTAAAACGTATGTGTCATTTCCAAAACTATACATGTCAGATTATTATCTAGGTTCTTTTTTTTTCTTCTTTTACTTTATAAATGTATATTTATTTCCTTTTTGTATCTACTATACTTAAATGACAGTGGCGAAACTCGAATCAGGTGCTTAGAGGGAGAAAAACATCTGAAGAGCGCATCCTACCAAATTTTCAGAACGGTATTCGAAGTGTGTTGTAGTTTTGGAATGTAAAACCCGCTTAAGAGTGTGATATAGTATCTGTGGCTTACTTCGTATACTCATTCGAAAATTAATCAATGTATTTGTTCATTAAATTTTGTAGTCACTCATTGCTCCCTCGCTATTTATTTATGAGCCGCCACTGATTTGAACAAATACATACATTTATGGCCGTACTTTGTATCATAATACTACAAAGAAATTCAAATTTGTATTTTATTATATCTTGTAATATCTAGTATTGCTTGTAATATTTAGTCGATGCCATATATAATCTATTCTATACATAGTCATTGCATAACTTTTTATGTCTTAATTATTAATTATTTAATAACTACTTTACAACCAAATGAAGTGCAGTCTAGTGGGGTCCGTGTATTTTAAAAATTATTTAAAAGTATGTCATTTCTTTCTGATATTTCAGTTAATATCTGAAGATTCAAACTTCCTTTTTTTTACAATAACTTTTTATTGGTAAGGGTTATGGCATTTAATTTGTATATTTTGATTTAAACTGATATCTGATTACTTGTTTAAATATTAAAGAAATTCAAAAAATCAACTTGGAAAAATTTTTTCCTTTCATTTATGTTTTTTGCTGATGTATTGGATCAGTTTTATCAACAAATTTATATAGTTCCATTTAAAAAAAAAGTAAAAGTTTGTTTCGTAGCTCGAAAACTAAAGGAGCTAAAAAGCTCCCGGTAGGGGAAGGTCGCCCAAAGCCGGCAAGCTAAGATTAAACGTCCAAAAAAGTGACTTTTGACCTCGATAAGCAGATCTTTTTTATATTATCAGATAGAATAGTTATCGAACTTTAAAATGAAACTTCGCTTAAGAAATGTTTATACGATATTTATTTTTAATAAATAAAATACAAAAACTCTGCAAAAACCCGCTTTGCCCGTATAAGTATCCTAAAGCGGGTATCCCCCTTTGGGCAAAGCGGGTAAGTACATTTGTATTTAAATACTGTTATTATTTTTTAATATAAACTTTCTTAATCATATAGAATTTAAAAATAATAATAATTAAGTAAAAAAAAAAATGAAAAAAGCCAAAAATAATAAATTTATTATAACAATTAACTGTAACTTTCTTCACAACCTCCATATTGGAATATATTACTTCAGGTGATTCCAGATCAAAATCACCACAAACAAGGCAGAAATATTTTTTTTAAGCTTTTTCCCTCATTCCGTCGTAAAAAGAAGATTAGTTATTTTTTTCCCCTTCCAACAGCTTTTTCCATTAAGAAGCTTCTATTTTGTTTACCCGCTTTGCCCAAAAAGACTTAATTTTGTTAACTTACAATAATTTCAAAATGAAAGCCAATACTTGTCTACCTTTTTCTACATTAAAAGTCAAAATGTTATGATGATAACATAATATGGTAATACGAAAAGGATTACAAATAAAAAGGTTTGTGAGTAGTTACAGAATATTTATCGTCAAAATTTTTAACAAAACCAACAAAAAAATTTGATGAAGCTTAACTAGGACATTAAACGACACAAGCGTTCAAGTGCAACTGATTGACATTGGTTGATATTCGGTTAATCTCGGTATATACACGACCTGACAAAAACATTCGATACAACAGAGGGGTACCCGCTTTGGGCGACCTTCCCCTAATAGCAGTCGATTGCCCTCAGCGGTATCTACAATTGTTACAGCTCAACCAACATAAGGTTGCCGGTCAAGGTTGTACGCGCAGTAGACAAACACAACTTCTATCACACTTTTATGCATATATGTTATATGCTTAATTCTTGTTGTCGTACTCTTTCATTTGCGCATCTGACCCGCAACCTTACGTTGGTTGGGCTGTATTTGAACAATTTTTTGATTAAATCAATACAGTGGAACCTTTTTTTATACAGTGGATAGGGACCACATAAAAAAAAATTGCACAAAAAAAATATATTCAAAAATATCATAAATAGCTATAAAAAGATTCGGTCCAGATTGTAAAACAAACATTTCTTATGTGGTGGATCGGGACCGCATAAAAAAGTTTCGTCGATTTATACATAACTCAAGACGCTCAAAACCTCACAATTTCAATAGAAGTTGCTTTTGTAAACAAGATAAAGCCTTAATTTACACGTAGAAACATTTTATTTCATTTTTTTTATAATATTATGATAATTTTGAACAATACATCTATAAAAGAATTAAATGATGCAATAACTTATGTTCTAATGCAATGTACTGATTAAATGTTTAAAAGCCGTTAAAAAGTATTTTGATCAAAGAAACTTATTATAGTAAATGTTTAAGTTTCGTACTGTCTCTTGATTTTGATTCATATTATGCATTTTAATGGCCATTTTTTTAAAAGCCCACAAAAAAAGACCGCATAGAAAAGGTGTAGCTGTATTTTAGCCGCAATAAAAATGGTAACTCTCAAACCACGTATTATATCATATGTATTCGTATCGAAGTAAAACACGTGTTGTGTATCTAAGCATTGTTGAATCATAACAAAATCCGAGTTTAATCGTCAAGCGTCAACGTAACGGGTTAGACAGACATATTTACTACCACAGTGAAGAACGTGTGCCTACATGGCGCGCCCAGACTATTTGACGAGCAATAATGATGTCGCCAAAAAAATATATTTTTGTCACCTTTCTTCATATGCAATTTACAAACAACACCAATAACAGTAGTACTTAATATGCAAATTGTGTGCAAATTTCAACATTTTTTTACACATTATTCAAGTGTTAAAAAATATTTTTTCGAAAAAAATCAACAATAATTTTTATAACAAAAAAACAAAAAAGAAAATCGACACTCTTTTATTTTATTTATAAATGTTGCTTGTTGCTAGACTTGACAAATAAATACGTAAATGTGAGGTTGTTATACGTGGTGTATTTATTACATACAATATCTATAACTTTGAGTATTTATTTATTTATTCAGGTGTTGTTGTATGTATTGAAATCACCCATTCTACTTACATCGATTGCAGATAGATGGACAGACAGACGGACAGACGGACAGGTACGACGGTATTGTGTTCATGTATGCATATATTTACATACATATATGCAAGTGTTGGATTTTGATATATTCGGCAGTCGCGATTCGTCTGTTTAGTATACAAATCATTATTTGCTCACTGGATCTTCGGTTTGGCGTAAAATTATTATGTACCAGTCAATACTAGTGGTATTTACAATGAATTGACTAAAATTCTCCTTTATTTTTGAATACGATTAAAAAAGAACAAACTTTTTTTTTGCTATTGAAAAATTTAAAAAAATTTTTCTTTCAATTTTATTATTTCTATCACATTAAAAAATTTTAGTAACCGTTATGACGTCACCAGATTAAAAATTTTTCTTTTTCTCAAACCGAGCATTGTGAAGGCGATTTGACTTAGGGTGTTTAATCAAATTAGGATAATTTTCGTGGGAACTTTTCATTTCTTTGGTTTGGCGTAAAATTATGTACCAATCCATACTGCATAGTGAGTGGTATTTGCAATGAATTGACTAAATTCTCCTTTATTTTTGAATACGATATAAACAAATTGTCTTCTTTTGGAATTGAAAAATTTAAAAAAAAAAAAATTTCGCTTCCCATCGTCATTGTGGCATTGAAAAATTTTAGTAACCGTTATGACGTCATCAGATCAAACAGTTTTCTTTTTCTCAAATTGAGCGTTATAGAAGTAATTTGAATTAGGGTGATGGGTTATATTATAATAATTTTCGTGGGAACTTTTCATTTCTTTGGTTTGGCGTGAAATTATGTACCAGTCCGTATTGCATAGCGATATTCGCAATGAATTGACTAAATTCTCTTTTATTTTTGAATACGATTAAAAAATCTTTTTTTTTTTGATGCTGAAAAATCTTTTTAAGTAATTTTGCTTTTCAGTTCATCATTAAGACATTGAAAAATTTTAATAACCGTTATGATGTCATCAAATCAAAAATTTTTTTCTTTTTCTCAAATCGAGCGTTATAGAAGTGATTTAAATTAGGGTGATGGATTAAATTAGGATAATTTGAGAGGGAATTTTTTATTTCTTCGATTTGACGTAAAACTATGTACCAGTCAGTACTGCATAGTGACGTTTGCGATGAATTGACTAAATTCTTCTTTATTTTTGGATACGATTAAAATTTTTTTTTTTATATTGAAAAATTTAAAATAGAAAATGATTTTACTTTCCATTATTCTAGCTTTAGTTATATCATTTTATTTACATACGATTTTTAGTGCATTGAAAAATTATAAGTAAACGTACCGATGACGTCATTCCACGCTTTGCTAGTTGCTAGATCGTATAGCATCATCAAAAATAGTTTGGAAGAAGAACGGTTAGGTTTATTAATATTTCTTTTTTTTTTTTGAAAATGTGATGGAATCTCATCATAAAGTTAATTGAAATATGTTGATGATTATTAATTTTTTTTTTTTTTTTTTTTTTTTTTTTGTATAAATTGTACAATATTGTTTATTTATTATATTTTTGTGAATGTATTGCGATATAATCTTTGAATCTTTATTTTCAGTTATCTGTGTTATTCTCTTCGGTTTTATGATTTTTTATGAAATAACATAAAAATTATAACGAGGCAGTCGCTATTGAACAGAAAAAAACTAACAGTTTCTTCTTTCTTTCTTTTTTTTCAAAAGGAAATTAGAAATTTATTAGAAATTTATGTTTTGTAAATATTCTTTCAGGAGACATTTTTATTATCAAATGTAAATTTTTGTCTTTATTTCGTGTTGAATCGAAATACATATACATACAGTGTGATCCCAAAACTAACATTTTTGTTGCTTCTTTTGACTGTATCTCTTTTAGTGTTCCGTACTAAAATTTCGTAGGTACAACCGGGGGACACTTATAGAATCATTTCGGTGTTCAAAAATTACACTGATAGACAAAAATGACCTTAATGAAAGTTAAATGAAATTGAATGGGTTATTTTGTATTTACAACTAATTTGTAACTAGCCTGCGTTTTTAAAAAAATTCAGTCACCCTCAGTTTTTTTGCAACAGCAGCTAATTTTTTTAAATTAAATATGGTTAAAAATTATATATAATGAATAAAAATAACTTATATTTTAAATTATTAAAATCCAACTGCAGGTAAAATGAATAATGAAAAAATTTTTTAGCGACAGCCTGCATATAAATTATTAAGAACGAACTAAAAGAAAGAAAATTGTTCTACATGTTTCAGTCATTTAAATGACCATCTTCAGGAAAAATCAATAATTCAGTTGTGAAACAACTGAGAAAAATAATATCAAAAGGACATAACCTCCAAATAAGAAATGGATGTCAAAAATGACAGACGAAATTAAAAGAAATTAAAAATCAAAGAATCAAAAAATAAAAGAATCAAAAAATAAACGGACCCCATACGAAATAGGGAAAGTCAAAATCATGATAAAATATTAGAAGACGAGATGCGACCAAATACTTACCGTATCAAAAAACATCAAGAATGTAAAATTCCAACGAAGTCGTAGAAAAAACCGGTATGTCACAAAGTAATTTTTTGTGATGTTACATAATTTCTTTGTGACATATCGGTTTTTTCTACGACTTCGTTGGAATTTTATATTCTTGATGTTTCCTGATACGGTAAGTATTTGGTCGCATCTCGTCTTCTAATATTTTATCATGATTTTGACTTTCCCTATTTCGTATGGGGTCCGTTTATTTTTTGATTCTTTGATTTTTTGATTCTTTGATTTTTATTTTCTTTTAATTTCGTCTGTCATTTTTGACATCCATTTCTTATTTGGAGGTTATGTCCTTTTGATATTATTTTTCTCAGTTGTTTCACAACTGAATTATTGATTTTTCCTGAAGATGGTCATTTAAATGACTGAAACATGTAGAACAATTTTCTTTCTTTTAGTTCGTTCTTAATAATTTATATGCAGGCTGTCGCTAAAAAATTTTTTCATTACTTATATTTTAATTTTATTCAGGATTTTCGGGAATATTTAGTGTCAGGTACATCTCCTTTCAGTGTCCAACAATAGTCAGTTAACATGTTCGCACTCCACTTGCCTTGGTACCGTTTTTCCATGTTAGATATTTCCTGATGGAACCGCTCACCGTGTTCGTCGTTAATGGCCCCCAAATTGTGAAAAAAAATCTAAATGTGAGTGTAAAAGGTGTATTTTGAGCGACATATTGCATCCCATATCCTTGTAAGCTGTTAAGAAGTTGCTAACCAACTCTTTATAGTTTTCAGCCCTGTGGTTTCCAAGAAAATTATAAACAATATTTCGAAAACATTTCCATGCAGATTTTTCAATCGGATTAAGTTTTTATTCAAACTGTTTATCAGTCCGTAGGAATCTAATTTGTGGCCCTACAAATATACCCTTTTTTATTTTAACATCGCTGATTTTTGGAAATTTCTGTTTCAAGTAACAAAAACCATTTCCATTAGTGTCCATAGCTTTGACAAAGTTTTTCATAAGTTCGAGTTTGATGTGCAATGGAGGCATAGGCGGATCCAAGGGTGTGGCTGTGGGGGCTGCAGCCCCCACAGCCACTCTCCTCTTTGACCGACAATAGGTAACTTTTTTTAGTTAAACATACCTTCAGAACACACAATTCCCCAAAATTCCTCCTGGGATTAGAGGCAGCCTCCTCCCCCCCTTTTCAACTGGTTGGATCCGCCCTTGAATGGAGGTAGCAATACATCTTCAGGATTTATTAAAAGAGGGTGAAGAACATTTCGTTTACCTAGTATAAGAGCGTCTCGCTTAGGATTAGGTCAGTAAGCAAAATTCGTGTAATCAGTTTTGTTTAACAGAAACTGAGGGTGATTGAACAAAACTAAGTATAAGGTTTATTTGTGGGTAGGTAGTAGTGTTTAAAAAAGTGATTCGAATTTGTTTAACAAAATCACTGTTTACCAGTGTTATTTAACGTAAAAATTTAAAAATTTTAACGTGAGTTATAAAAAAGTTGAATTTCGAGCCTGGGGAATAATATCGGGGAGTAAATTGGGGAAAATGTTTCAAGGACATCGTTTAGAATGTCAAAAAGGAATGCTTGCTGAAGTGCCAGTGTCGCGTAAGTTGCTGGATCGTTTAAAGAAATCAGAATAAATCGACCAAGAGCAAGTCGAGGTTACATAATTAGGCTTCCGTACAGATAGCAGTCAGTAGATAAAATGAAACTGATATTTACTTGCTATAACCTATTAAAATTAAAATTTTAACTTTAATTATATTAAATTGCAAATTCCAACTTTACGTATGTAGGTTTCGAGAAAAACCTCTCTGTCACAGACGGACACGAGAGTTTCGTTTTTCTTTTCAAGGTCAGGAACCCAAAAAATTATGAATATTGAGAATGACATGTAAATTGAGCGAAAAGTTTTTTGGCAAAGTTTGTCCTTAGAAAAATTAAGTGTCAGAAAAAAAATTATGTGCCTACTCTCAAAGTTGAAACAGTTTATTGTGCGGAACACTATTTGCACTAACACAACTTGCACTTGACCGATTCTTTTTTGAAATATAAAATATTTTGACTAAAGAATTTTATCACTAAGCCAAATCCATATTATAGATCTAGCCAAAAAAATTTTTATTGTGGAAATACCGGTGCAGTTTTTTTGTTTTTTGTTTCGGGAGATGATTTATTTGAAATAATAATTTTTGAGTGAACAATAGAATATAGAAATAAATATAATTTTTCAGACATTTTGTTATCTCATAATGCATAAATCATATTCATAAAAATTTATAATACTTAGTTTAAATATCACAAAATACAATATCATATAACCTTATCAAGTTGACTTATCATTAAGTGATAATTACATCCGTGGTTTTAAGGTAAAAAAAGTAAATTTTTTTTCCTGAATACAGGTTCAGTCATGTATCGCGGGACGACTTAGAGTACACCACTGTCCAAAAATATATTCGTGAAATATTTTTGTTTCATTAGCAATAAGGGGTCCTCGGGATCATGGTGGGGGCCCGTGGAAAATTAAAATGAATAACGTCAGGGGGTCCGTGCAAGGTTTAATATAAAATGAAAACATTATGACAATTTTTTATTAATATGGAAGCTAAATAACAATGAACAAATTATTAGCCGTTTTTTACGTCCTAAGTAAAGTATAAAAGAAAATTTACACTCTTGTTTAAGTTGATTAAAAAAATTATATATCACAGTTATCAATACAGTAAGCCCGTAATATTCATTAAAGATTTCTTTTTTTATTAAAAACCGAAGAAGGGATTGTAAGTTTTTCTAACACAGATGTGTTTTTAAAAAATAGACATATTATTAATGATCAGAGATGAGGCTTATTTAAGATACAAGTATTTGAAATACAAATACAAGATACAAAATACGTATTTTCATCTTGTATCTTTGTATCTTGTAATGTATCATTATGGGTTATTGTACAGAAGCTGTTGATTACTTTTCCGTCTTCCTATTTGATAAAACGTGGATTCAGTGCCGTTATTAGCCTCATCACAAAAAAAAACCGACCAGAAATTAGTACTCGTGGGAATTTGCTGTTGCTACTGACAATCATTGAGCCGGGCATAAATACACTCATAACATCCCATCAGGTTTATCCAAGTCAATTTTTTTTTTTTTTGTATTTTGCAAAATTGTTATAATTTCAATAAATACTTCTTCAACAAAATGTTTTATTTATATTTTATTTTTACGCCACCATTTACCATTCAAAACATCAAAGTTAAATTTGTGTTTTTTTTTTATTATGCATTTATATAGTTTTTTACCCAGGGTCCCTGAGCAAGTTTTGACTATGAAAAGGGGTCCGTGAGCAAGTTTTGACAATGAAAAGGGGTCCGTGAGGCAAAAGAGTTTGGAATCCATTACTCTAAACGAATTTTTGGTGAGGTGGGATCTAGTTAAATCGCTTTCTAAGGCGCCAAAACTCCTCCATAGCAAATTTGGTCAAAATCGTTCGGGTCGTTTCCGAGCAAAAAGGGCATATATATAAAGATAGCTCGTTTAAGAGTGTAATATGTAGCTAAATAGCATTTTAGATGCCAAACGATCGGAATTTAAGACCCATAGGCGCTTTGTTAATCTGTTCTATTATATATATTTTCATTCTTTTGTCTTTTCTAGTAGAAGCTATGGAAGAGATCAAACTTCTCTTTGAAAAATTTCGTTCCAAATTGTATATAGAGTATACAAAAAGTCATTTTTCAGTTCCTGTTCCTGTCAAATTAATCGTATATAATTACTAATTATTACAATGATTCATTTGTAAATACTTGTTGTGGCACTCAGTAATATCTAGTATATCTGTCCTTATCTATTTAGCTAACATGTTCAAACACTCTTATATTATATTATTATTTAGTATGTAAATGAATTATTTCCTGTAACGCGAGGAATGTTGAAAAATTATTGTTATAAAACTATTTTGTACAAAGAAAAAAAAAAGAATAGTTGTATTACAGTCGTAATTGGTTGAAAAAGAATAGAAACAGTGTTTTATATGTGAGGTTGAAGATACTACCAATTTATTTTCTTCTTATAATTTTATACAGTGTTTGAATAAAATGCGAAGAAGGCGAGGGACGGGGAAGTATTATCAAAAGTTCGGGTGGACATCAGTGGATCGATTGTACTAAAAATTTCGTTTCTGACGTCAGAAATAACGCGACCGCTGAAGAAAGATGCCAAAGGGGACGTAATCCTAAAATTTAAATGTGGATTCTTGTAGAACTCTAGCCATTGAAACAGAACCAAAGAAGTAACAGTTGTCGATATTTCATTTAGTTTTCGAAATAATTTGGCTTTTCTGGGAGTATTTTTCTTTTTGGATCATGAAAATAAAAACTTCTTGTTTCTTGAAAAAGCCAGTATATCCCGAAAATTAATCGAAATATCGAAAAATTGTATTTTTGGTTTAAAAATCCACCGTTAGATTTTCTGGCCATGGAATCTAAAATCGTTTTGTTTGAATGACTTTTTGTCACAGCTCCCGCTCTCAAAATCAAAGACATAAATTTGCTGTTGCTAAGTCTATTTTTAGAAAATCGTTGCTAATTGGGTTAGAAAAATAAAAAAATTACGAAAAAATCTCAAAAATTCCAAAATAAATTTTTTTCCCTCAATTTCATAATTAATTACTAGTTTTTAAACAAATTAACTAATTTTTTCAAAAGTAATACCGTCTCGTCCCCGCCCTGTCGTGGCACAAACAGTGGAATTTTGAATTGAAATGTCAAAAAATATTTGTGTAGGATTGAAAACTTAATATAAATTTCTGTATTTTGTTAATTGTGAACAATTAATGAACGTCAAGTCAAAAATTAAATATTTAACTAAGAAAAAAAAATTACAAAATTTATTTTTGCGGACACAAATTACTTTCAATTTTAAACAAATCTACTTTTTTTTTGAAAATAAAAGTTTATTTCTAAAAACGACAAAAAATTTTGACAAAGAATTAATTAGTAATCATTTAAATTAATTAAAAAATAAATATTTAAACTTTTTAATTTATGTTAAATTTAACGTTGTTGATTTTGGCAAGCTTTTTTTAGAATTCCATAATCAAAATAATTGGAACCAGGAAATTGAAGAGCGACTTTTTGAGTAATCTGTCGTACTTACTTTCGAAGTTCTTCATAAGCCGAAAATACCAACTTTGACATTTTCAATTTCAAAAATAACATCCTATAAAAACTTTCATTCCTTATTTTACCTTTTTAGGGCCTGAATTTCCAAAACACAATTGACTTGTCTATAAATAGAAGTCTAAACACCATAATTTCCATATTTCTAACTTCAAAAATGATTTCTTTTTTAACCCTCTTACGGGGGACGGATTTTCAAAAAGCAATTCTTAGTGCTAATCTACGTTACATAAGGAACTTCTGTGGAAAACGTCATGTCTTTAAGTTCATCGGTTTAAACTGTGCATTGTCAGTCAATCAATTTGAGTCATTTAAAAAAATGGTTTTAATTAAAAATATTTTTGGTAATTGGTTAATTAAAGATAATTTGATAATATTTATTAATGCTTGTAATATAACATTTAAAAAAAAAAAATTAATAAATGTTAAAACATACTTATTTAAATCATTTTAAACTAACAAAATATACAAGAAAATGTAAAAATATAATATTTTTTGACCGGTTCAAATTCTAAACTTATAAAAACATATACAGGTTGTAGATATACTAACCATAACGAAAGAACATTATTAGTTAAACATGAGGGCCACCTCTGATGCTATTTTCATGGTAATTTTTTTTCAATTTAGAAAAAGATAGACGTATACGTATGTATGTAAAGACGAAGATTAAAAACAAATTTGAAAATAAAAAAAAATTAACAGAACAATGCTGACGATGAGTTTTTGAAATCTATTTTTTTTTTATTTTAATATTATGTATGTATTTAACATTTAAAAAAAAATGTGTAGGGCAAATGTGGGAAATAATTCAATAAATGGTTCGGTGTCTGGAATAAGTTGAGTCGTTTGATTGAGATGGTTGGATCAAGATCTCACATTATTCCAAATTTCAAATTTCCACATTACATAGGTAATTTTTGAGAAAAACCTCTGTGAGAGACGGACGAACGGACGGTTTCGTTTTACTTTTTAAGGTATAGAATCATAATAAAGTATACAAATAATGATATGGGTGGCGTTTTTGTATTATCTTCTTATTTATTCACATTATATAATTTCATCCCGAAAATCCCCTACAATTTTCCAATGTTCAAATAGTAATAATATATTTGAATTACTATTATTATTATTATTACTATTTTTAATTTTCTAATTAATCAAAGAAAAAAAAGCGATGCTATTCTTAAAAATAAAGATAGCAAATGTTGTATTAAATTATTCATCTCTGGTTCATTAGTAGGTATATATAATTCTCTATTTCTATTTAAATTATTTTAATATTTTTAATTTAAAGATTTGTTTTTTTCTTTGTGTGTATGCCCCCGCATCCTCATCATGTTCGTGGTTTGGAGCTTCCCCCTCTGCCCCTCACCGCAGTGCCAACCAGTCAAATTGAACGCGCAGTAGGAATCGATTGTTATGATTAGGATTTCACTGTCTGGACTTAAATTATATATTAGAATAGTTTTGAGTGGAGTACCTGATGATTTTGTTGTACATGGTAGTACTACTGGTCCGTCAATGGATAGAGTACTTGGTCAATACTCTCTTCTGGCGCGGTTTGAGATTAGAATCTGAGTATATAGTAGAAAAACGCAGCAGGCAAATTTCAAATTTTTTCGATAGAGGCTTGTAATTATTGAACGTCATAGAATTGGAATAACATTTTTTTTTTGTTTTGTTTAATTGCGGTTGCTTGGAGTCCATCGTATCTGATAATGGTTCACAGTTTCCACAGTTCAATTCATTTGATTGGTTCTATTGTTTGAATTGCGCAATACAACAGTCGTGCAAAGATTGAAATTTTTTGACTGGATTGAATGTATGTAAGTAAAATATTAACTGAAATTTTTTCTCAAAAATATAAATTATATTTAAAATGACAGTTCCAATAATTTTTTTTTATTTATCCTCTGATTATTATTAATATTTTATTATTATTATTATTTTTTGTGTATATCAATTTTTCTTTCTCTGTTTAATCAGCCAGCGTTGCGTGCGTCTCTAAAATAAAATTATCTAGTTAACGATAAAATAATTTATTTTCAAAAAAAAAAAAAAAAAAAAAAAAAAAATGTTTTGGTCAAGTAGGTATTAGTAAACATCTTGAAAGATATACTTATGCATAATGCTAATGTAGAAAAATATGTCTTTTTCCCGAGAAAATAAAAAAGCTCTTACTCTATTAATACTTACTTGCATAATATAATTATATTATAGTTTCTACGAAAATGGGAAATTGACTGGTTAGTTTTGTCGTGTTCCTACTATTGTTCGATAAATGCACGATTTTCTGCCTTGGCCATTCTTAAGGGACATATCTAGGGGGTGCACAAAATGTTTACAAACGTTCGCAAGCGCTCGTAAACAGAATATTTTTTATTTGACAGAACATTTATTATTGATTTGACAGAAGTCTTTTTTCTGGAGAGTCCTATGAACTTAATTTTGGTAAAGATTAAAAGAACGACTTCAATGATCTTCGACTCTAATAATTCGCTTTCAGTCTCATCACTGTGAAATACTGAAAAAAATTAGTCAACTTCATGACATTATCAAATTAAAAACAAAATTTCTTATTTCTCAAATCGACCTTTATGGAGGTGATCTGAATAAGAACAATTGATTGGATTAAGGTAATCTGGGCGTGATACGCTTATATTTACCCCTCTTCCCCTGTTATTACGTCACTGGCGACTATACTCTCGAACACTTCCTCAAAGTATTAAGAATTGAATGAACTTTATCGAATAAGCTTTAAAATTGGTTTTTGGTTGAATGGATTGGAAACGTAGCAACTAATATTTTTATTTTCTTGTGTTAAAATGTCTTTCTCTTTTGATATCAATGATGTGGGTGGTGTCTGTAGTAGGCGGAAAAAAATGAATAATCATCGAATTGTGTTAACATTTTTCAAAAATAGAAATTTTGATTCAAATTCCAAATAGCTCTACAATTTTCACTTGGGAGATTATTAATAATTACTTAAACACTTTGCAAATTAACTTGTTTATTCACTAACTACGTAACGTAAATTTCCAAATTCATTTTAAGCAACTCTGCAAAGAGGGTGAGTCGCCCTTTTAAAGTACATACTTATTTTCATACACTTATTTCTACTACTAAGGCACTGGCAGGGGGTAATAATGTCACAGTATGTGCTTCTGAAGTTGAACTGTCGAATGAAAATTTTTTATTATATTTATTTTTAAATGATAAAACTCAAATATTATCCATCTGAATTAACGATTACAATAATTCATTAATTTTGAAAGTGAGGCAAGTCCATTTAGTTATAATAAAACCACTATTCTTTCTAGCCAGTACTATGAACACTATTGGATTATAAACTTACATTATCTAATACCACAAAATACAAAAAATATGTCTATTAAATTTTTTGAAACGCAAACCCTTAAATATCTCTAAATAACAAAATGTGGACTTGCCCCACTTTGAGAATAAACGGCTCATATGATTGTAACGAAAACAATAGTTCGGTATATAACGATCGTTATAGATTTTTTTTACAGAATAGCCCCTGTAAGTCTGATTTACAACCCCGAAACCACGATTGCAAAATTATTGTTGTTGTAAAATTTATCTTTTGGGTTGAATATACCATTCATATAATAAATGCAAAATAATATTTACAGTATATGCACTTTGATTGCATTATGCAGTTACCATGACCAATACTGCTTGTTACAACATCCAACTGGTTGGTAATCAATTCAAAATTTCAGTGTGACAAAAAATATTACCATTTGTAAAGTTTCAAATTTCATTTTTTTTTAATAATAATAATAATAAGTGTCGTTGCATTTATAACGAGCAAAGCAAACAAGTCAGTGGCCTGCGCCGTGGCTCCATGCATCCACTCACTCACTCACTCGCCCCTCTGGTAAAATCGTCATATTTTTTTTCATAATTTGAATTTTGAATTTTTAATGCCGCAGCAGACGCTTACCTCTTAATATATTATTATAATATATTATTATGTAGAAACAAATTTACTTGTTTTAGCATTTCGTAGAGCGAAAGCAACTCTACGAAATGATAATAACATCGTGTCAATGTTTGCTAAAACTTCATACACGTAGCATTTTTTACTATGTAAAATTTTTAAGAGTTCATGTAATGCAGTAGTGAAGCACTCGCGAAGTTGACCGAGTACGGCGAGGAACAGCGAGGAACTTCGACAAAGAACCTCGTCCTATCTCAACAATAATGCAGTTGCTGTATAATTTTTCCAAACTTTTTCCTAATAAAACATAAAACTTCAGTAAAATTATACAGCATTTTTGGTTTTGGAGCGTTTTCACCAAATTTCGTTCGAGAATTATCGTTAAACGAATTTGGTCAAGAAGAAACCGTGACAAATGAAAATGTAGTCCAGAAATATTTCCACAAATCCTATTGTGGCAGATATCATTCGAAGATTTTTTAAAATGAAGTTTTTAATCACCTTTCATTTTTGGTAAATTATTGCCAAAAAACTCTTTTGTTATAATACTTTTTCGAATAATTTCAATATTTAAATTTTTTTCAGTGACGTTTGTAAGATAAAATAATGTGTCATGCTGTGAAATATTGATTATTTGAATATTATATACTATGTATCATGCACAACAATTATTTATATCAGTGGCGGTCGGCGGGAAAATCAATGGAGCGTACTGAACTACTTACTGATAACAAAATACATACATAATGGCTACACACAACAAACAGCCATACTGAAACGAATCCACTCAAACGAAACAATAACTTATAATCACAATGCAATTGAACATAAGTAAGTAATATTTTAAATGAATTTTATGGTTTTGTTATTAAATGTGTAAATAAGTGTATGCGGCGTTAATAGATATTAGGTAATATTAAATTATACACGGACCTAGAATGGGTACAGTGCCACGACAAAAATATAGTGCAATACATCTCTTTATACTGCTACTACACGGGAAAAATTTTGGTCTGACTAAAGCTTTTAGTGAAATATTGCCTGAAGTAATTTTAATGTTGCTGTAGGGTTGACCGGGGTAATTGTGAATGGATTTTCATGAGTTGAGATAAAAGGGTTGTTTTAAGTATTTTTTATTTTATACATCACATTATGGTTGATTTATTTTTCATTCTACATTATTCAGGGTGCACCACACAAATTTTGAGCAAATTCGTATGAAAAACAAAAATTTTATAAGCCATTCACATTTCCGCGGTGCGGTTTTGCAAATCTTATGAATTTCGGGGTAAAAGTGAATTCCACCAGAAAAATTATTTAGAATGGATTACAAGAGGAGTGAGGTACATCAGAGTAAGGACCAACTCAAATTCTTCATATTTACCCCACTCTCAAATTTTTCATCATACTTTAGCGGTCACAATTTCTTTATTGTTTAATGCAAGTTACGCGTACCTCAAATTTGTACAAAAAATCAAGGTTAAGTAAAAATAACAAAAATTGTAAGAACAAATTTGTTACAAACTAAAAATGATATTTTGATGATATTTTGTCATTTTATCAAATAAAAAATCAAAAAATATCATGATTTTCACACAAAAATAAGGAAAATAAGACTTTTTCAAGGAAATACATTCAGTTTACATGAACAAAAAACAACAATCTATTTTTTTTTTTTTTTTGTATTGTTTGTACAACGGAAACTTGTACAATAATGTCATGTACATCATCATCAACATTTTCAACTCTGGAAAGAACACTACTGAAATTTTTGACCGGATGGGGGCATTTGTGAATGACGTTCACAATTACCCCGGAATTTTAAAATCATGGGGTAATTGTGAATTGGTAATAAATTGTCCAATTTATTTAGCAGTTAATAAGGAACCCCCTCAGGCTTTAGACCATTTCTTTAGAAGTACCTTTATCCATTTCTTACCTTTTAAAAAAAAGAAAATGTATTTTAAAAAAAATTTTTTTGAGGATTGGTCGAAAGTAAGATACACAAAATTTTGCAAGGGTTTTTTCAAAGTAAAAATAAGATACTAATACTTGGAGAATTGTTATGAAATTTTAATAGCGTATTAAGAAAGGACAGAAAAACATACTAAGATTTGATTTTTGACAAAATTAATGTTATTTTAGAAATTATAGGCGCCGTTCACAATTGCCCCAATTCACATTTACCCCGGTCAACCCTAACTCTAAAAATTAATGAAATAATTGTTTTCATTAGTTAATAGTTCAATACACTTTTATGCTATAGGTATCTAGCACTCTCTTGATCAAAATTTTTTTTATTGAAACTCAGTTTTGAAAACATTTGTAGGGAAGACCGGGTCAAAACCGTATAGCTAAGGATTTAGGGTTGTAGATCATTTATTTGAAAATATAAATGTATGAAACCAACGTTTATAATTGGTCAGTTTCATATGAAACATAGTCATATAAACATGTTTTGGATAATTACAATTTTAAACAAAAATAACACAAAAAATTCAAACCACTATTTATTACGGTTTTACTCCAACCCATGGACAAATGCGTATACTATACGCGACACCGAAAAAATCGATTTAAATCGTCTTAGGCCTTTGCGTGTTAAAGAACCCAAATCCCACTTTTTGTTTGAATTTGTTGACTCAATCTTGTATAATGTTAATTTTTATACCTGACATTTTCGAGCAGTTTTGAAGTACCCCATGGTTCCATCAAAAACAGCTTCAACGACTTTTCTAATGTTATTCTAGTCCGATTTATTTTACCAATAGTAGTCTTTTTATGATTACGTGGCATCTTTTTGCAACTAATACCTAATAAAAAAATTAATTTACTTCATATTCATACATCCAAGTCAAAATTGTATATAGGCCGGTTTTACCCCGTACGATTTTGACCCGGAGACCTATGTATAAACATATAACTCACTAAGTCACTACTACATATGTAAATTGATTTCGCCGGTACAAATACACACATTTTAACATAACTGATTGGAGAGCAACTTTTAATACACATAAACTTAACTATTTTTACTTGAATTTTCACAAAAATAAGATCAAGTCTACCGAAAAACATCAAAATGAAATATTTTGAAAACGTTCGTGCTTGCCGCTACAAGTGTTTGTTGACAAATAGCTCTCATTGGTGGACGCTGTTGAGCGGCTTGCGTTCCGGAAATTTTAATTAATAACAAAAATAGACCTACTATACTATTTTACCCTAGTATACGATTTTGTACAGGTTTCCCCTATTTGTGTGATTGAAGGTTTGTGTTCTTATCGGCTGTTGATATCACCATGTAATTTTATCGTTTAAAACTCTTGTTTGTGTTTGATAATTTGATTACAATCAGCAGGGCCGTATTTATCATTTCTGGGCTTTTGGATCCAACAAAAATTTTTCGGAAAACGGAATCATTATTAAATCACTCTAACGTCCATATATTGGACATATTTTTTATAGGGCTCCTTAAAAAAATATAATTTATTGTATTATTGATGAAAAGAGTCGTTTCTGTGATTTCAAAACATATTTTTAGACTTCAGTTGTTTGCTGACAAAATTTTCGTACGGAACCCTGGTAGCGCGAGTTAAGTTTTCTCTTGAACAATTTTCTTTTTTGTTTTCAAGACTAATGTAGCGGAAGTATAGCGATCACTTTTGAAATTTGAAAATTTTTTCATTCAAATGAAAAATATTGTTCATGTGCATTTTATGTTTTAGAGCTTTCAGAACAATTTTGGTTTCGTCTATGTGTCCAAAAATCCCACCAGTTTCGTAACTGTTCGATCTCGATTTTGATGAAATTTTAAAAATCAATACTTACACGAAAAGTCAATACTTTACGAACGACTAAGTTATTTTATTCGTCCGTTTAGCGCACGACTAGCAACAGCCTAAAATCACTTTGAGGATTTGATAAATGTTTGTTACGATTACGAGGAAGCTATGTGTCACACCTCTCAATCAATTGGTAGTATCTATATTTTTAGGTACTGCGAAGTAAATTTTAAATGTTTTGACAATAAATTCGCTTCTTTTGTATCCAGTTAGTTAAGTATATAATCTATGTATTATGTTTTATAAAAAAATGTCTAGATGGAAGTTTATTGACTAGTGAATGAAACACAAGCGCTGCTTAGATAGCACAGTATTCTTTCTGTTCATAGACCAAGTTACACATGACAGCACATAGAACTAAGCACTAACAAACTCTCCTATCCATAGGTAGTTTATAAATATAACATTTTTGTCAGTCCGTTTCCGAAATGGGAGGAGTTAAAAATATAAAAACTATGTATTAATTGGTCCATTTAAAATGCTGTATCATTAAATAGAAACACCTTCGCATCAGCATTAAGTATTATTTTATATCATTTCAAATAACAAATAATAATAATAATAATAATAATAAACAATACAATAGTTACGAGTTAGATATAGGCAGATTATTGAAATATTATTTTTGGTTCGATGTCCATCCATTCAATTCGCTCTGTTTGCGGCCACTCGTCTAAAAAAAAATGTAGTCTAAGAGTTGTTGGATTCTTTTTGATCGGATTGAAAACAATCCGATAATTCGAAAATTTCTAGTAATGTTTCCTTACGTAATAATTAGAAATACAAATAATTGTTTTAATCTTAAAATTTATTTTAAGTTCTTTTGTTTTCATAGATTTGTTGAATTTTTAGTAGTCTGCCAACGATAGGAATTAATTGATATTGATAGGTAATAATAATGAACGTAAAGTGAGGTTATTTTTATCTAATTTTTAGTGAACAAAAATATTAGTTTAATTGTAGAAAATGCTCCTAGTATGTAAAATGTATATTTATTTTTATCACTATTTGAGCGAAAATTCATTTAGAATGAGATTTCTTGATAGTGACATGATGCTCTGTACCCTTACTATATACCATGTGAGTTTTTTGAGAGTTACTATTTCTATTACAATCAAATTTTTATGATAGAAACAGTACTGGGAAAGGTTCTTTTCTTGGATGTAATGGAAATGTAACCAAGAAAAACACTATCGGTTGAAGTAGCCTCAAGTACATATATTATGCATATTTTTACCGCCTTACTGATAAATTAAAAAAAAAATTAAAAAATTAAACTTGGGTAAAAAATTTTTTTGCTCATTTATGTTGTTAATTAGGTAATACATTAGATCAGTTTTATCGAAAAATTAATATATAGTCCCATTTAAAAATCTATAAGTTTGTATCATAGCTCGAAAACCATAAGAGCGATAAAGTTCCTGACTATAGCAGTCGGTTGCCCCCGTCGATATCTACAACTCTTATTTGAACAATTTTTCGATTAAATCAACGGTTTGGCTGTAATAAAAATGGCAACTCTCGAAAAACTCACACAGTATATCAAGTTGGATCTTAATAGTATAATTAATACAAAATATTGTCGTTTTTACTTACATATTTCATTACACTTTCACGCAGAGTTCCCTCGGTTATAGAAGTTTTTACTTCAAAAAACAAAACTCTTAAAGAAGATGAATGATTCGACAGCTCTTGGACTATTGACTAGAGTAGGATGAACGATTAAATTCATTTCTAACCCCCCATTGCATTGAATTAATAAAAATAGTCAGTAGGCTCTATATATAATAGATAAATTATTAATTTTTTTTTTGATTAGTATAATTTTGTTTGGGGTCATGTGTTTCAAAATATTTGACCCCAAATGAAATTTTTATACTTACCGTATCAGTTGCTAACACCTGCAAATTATATTTATCATCAATTTCCTAGGTTTTCACCTAGGAAATTGCGTCTATTCCGACTTGTGAATCGCCACTAAGCCAGTTTTGTTTCCAAGTCTATCAGAAATAGTGATTTATAACGAATAATTTTTCTGTCTCCGGAAACTATACGATCGAGCTGTTGACATTCCGGGGAATTTCAATGCAATCGAGACAATGCGGGGAGCCACTGCGCAAACGTGAAATCCATTAAATACCCGATGATACGTATCTTCATTAGGCTTCTTGTCGAATTTCGCTCAAGTTTTGTAATAAAATCGCTTTAAAAATTGGATAAAGTACACATACTTATTCAAGCATATCACGAGTACGAGGAAGTTAGGTGCCATAACCGTTCGTAGTGTAGTGAAATTTATTAAATACCGATATTTTATTACCTGATGGTTGATTTCGTTTAAAATTTGCACAAATTTACTTTAAAAATTAGACATGCTACGAATACAAGGAAGCTATGTGCCGCAATCGTTTTGAATGTAGCGAAGCATTATGATCATTTTTGAAATATGAAAATGAAAAATGAAAATTTTCCCGCCCAATTTATGTTTTAGAGCTTCCTAAATAACTTTGGTTTCGTGTTGGTTCGTCCGTCTGCTCATTTGTGGCCCATAACTTCCGAACTATTTACTCTTCGGCAGGGCCGGATCAAGGGAGGGGCAGCTGGGGCACGTACCCCGGGCGGCAGATCTTAGGGTCGTCAAAATTAGGTATACGACGTGTTTTTTTTTTTTTGCTTGTCACTTGTTTTTTGGGAGTAAAAGAGAAATATTTTTTTTCTACGGGGAGCGCAATTTTTTGATGCTGCCCCGGGCGCCACTTAGGCTACATTCGGCCCTGCTTTTCGGAATTTTTTTTGTACGAAATTTGTAAAAATTGTTCAGATTGGGGTGGATACTAGATGGTCTTCTACCGTGAAATCTCATTAAAGTATTGATATCTTTAAATTTTGGGAATATTTTATGGTTAGACCAGTTGTCTCAAACATAGCATTAGTGATATATAATTATTTTAAAGATTGGTTAAAAGTCTCGTACAAGTACGAGGAAGCTATGTGCCACCACCACCACCCATTGACAGTATACCTATATTTTATTTTGTTCAACTTTTTGATATATGCGAGTGTCTATGAATTATTTTTTTAGACATATTATTATGGCCTCTTTGAATTGGATTGAAATAATTTTTTTTCGAAAAAAAAAAAGAAATGACTACAATAGTTGCGGGGGCTGCCTGATTTAAATCGCTCAAAACTCAACATGACACCACAAGTTCTATAAATTTTATACGAAAAGGCCTACACTCGTAAATGCGTTATTTATATTATTTGAATTATACGTGTGTACAGTCAAATCATAAATTATACCGCCCTACTAAAGCCAGCACAGACATAATTATTAAATCGATCGGTAAAGGGGGGAACGCTTTTGTACTACGACCCCCGAAAAGTATGGCCAGGCTAGCCTATGGTGCCCATGATGACGTTGATTATATTGAACTACAAAAATATTATGTACCAATAATAAAAATCTATGTAGTTAGTACAGGTTTCATGTTTTGGACGGTGATTTACGAGGGCCAGTTCAGCCACCGAGGGGGGTCACGCAGCGTGATCCACTCTCTTCATAATAAATATAAAATATTTAGTGCCACGTATGCGCGGCGCAAGCAATGCCATCTATAGTACGTTTGGACTGAGTGACTGGCCATAGTACTACTAACTAACGAGACGCTTTTTGAAATTTTCAAAATGACCACGATAAGTAACATGGAACCGTGTGTGGAAAGGAGATGAAATGATTTAATTTGTTCGTATGAGTGAATTTAAATTATTGGGGTTCCAAAGAAAAGGTCGTTTTGGAACGGTGTTATATAAAGTTTTAACAACCTAGTCTGTCATATGAGGGTATCATTAGAAATGACTTTTGACTACTTTTATTTTTAAGTCCTGTTTGCGAAACACTCAGCTTCAGAATGATACAATTTTAATGTGGATATATTTTTGGGTTGGGATATAGTTGAGAAAATTCGTATCTACAGGGTGTAAAGTATATAAATCTCGCTACGAACGCAGTGGATAGATCTTGTTGGAAACAATGTTCCAACATATTTTTTGTCATTGGAAACCATTCCAAAATAATTTTTATTTTAAAAAAAAAAAATTGTTATTAATTTAATAGTAATTTAATCCATAGAAACCTTTGTAAAAACATAAAAACAATCATTATTAATTTACAATTCAAACCGAACACACACGTATGCATATGTGCGCTTCATTTATATAACCATTTATTAAATAGTGAATTTTTCAATTTCAAATATTATCGAGTGCCTGCGAAACACTACCGCGCATGACAGACCGTTGTCTGCATTTAAAACACACGCAGCATTCATATGTTTACCTATCGTTCAGTTAAACTGAAACTTTAAGCACTCGACTTCCTTTGGTTAACATTCAATTACAAAGTGATTGAAAAAATTATCCGGATCGGCCGGGAATCGAATCCAGGATCTCCTGGTAACTAGCCAGGTGTTGCTGTCCATTACACCATTGATCCTTTGCTCGACAGGCGCCCGATACAGACAACATTCAATCACCTATGTGTATGTACTTTCTATAATGCGAGAAACAGTTACAACTTTTCAATTTCAAATATTATCGAGTGCCTGCGAAACACTACCACGCATGACAGACCTTTGTCCGCCTTTAAAACACACATTAATTTAAAAATATTGTGTGGTGAATAATTTAGAAAATTTAATTCTTAATGCTAACAGATCTCACCCATGTAATTAATATTTGCCAACAAATTTGAACCAAAACTGTTTTTGAATAGATAAAAAATTGATACTAAATGTGGGTCAAAAAAGGGGCCCTTAAAATTTTTTTTTATTCCGGCTCTGATCATCTCATCTTTGTTTATGGCCTAGACATGTTTACAAAATTTTATTGAATTTTAGTCAATCAAATTATCTTCTACATTTGATATTGAGAAGGTATTTATACATAATTTAGACAGGGCCGTACTTTCAAACTATTAAATCCGAAAATATTTTTGTGGTTTCTGTATCTACCGGGTGCAGTATGTCACCTCACAAAAGGACGAGTGTTATTTTTTTTACACCCTGTATAAAATTGGTTTCGAATAAATGTGACGATCTACGTATAGTCTAAGTACAGTTAGAGTACCATTAAACTTTGGTAACGTTGCTAGGTAATGAACTACTGATTTAAAATAAACACAATCAAACAATTACATAAAAATAAAAAAATGCATTTTATTTTTCAGTTTATTCAATTTGTCTACACTATACTTGATGTATACTGAGAAACCCTGACATGATGCGTGCCCAACACGCGCTTGATGAATTATATTATTTTGGTTTTTGAAATTGATTGGTTTAGCCGTGTGGATAGAGGTCGTTAGTGGCCCGCGAAACATTTGGATTATCATCGTTCGTTTGTTCATTTGTTCGTTTGTGTGGATTTCGATAAATGATTTTTGATTTGTTAAAACACCCAAGTTAATATAAAATTGCAAGTTATGAGAATGGTAATTAGTTATAGTTATATCACAAACAAACCAGTTATTCATTATGGAGATAAATTAATTAAAAAAATTTTGAAGTACGCGAAGAAGTTGATGAAATTGTTGAAAGTAGCCAGTAAAGGGTTCGGATTTGCGAAGCGGTAAATGTTTTTGAAGTCACTGGTAACGAGAACGTATGATAAATGGTTCCCTGAAAGATATTTTATAAAACCTACATCAGATTTTTTTTTTTTTAGTATAATAGCAAAGACGTTTTTTTCCAAATCGATTAATTGTAATTACAAACAGAATAAGTTTAAACGGTTGAATTGTAGACGGACTAGACAGACAGATAATGGAGAATACACAAAGTTATCTATTTAATTAATTACCGAGTAGATATTTAACTATTATCCGCTATGTAGAGGTTGATCTTTAAGTCTTCTAACTGTTTTAATCGTAGTAAGGATTAATAAAAATAATTGTCAATATATTTAGCAATAAAATTCTATAGAAATTTTGGGGAAAACGTCAAGTTTTAACCGGTGCGGCCAACTTTATGTCCAAAAATAGTTTTTGACTATGTAAAAGAACCAATTTTTGGGGATTTAGTTCTTTTATTTAGAAAAATGGAAAACGGTAGAGCTAATTTTATCGACAGATGGTTGACCAAGTGGTCGGAAAACGACATTTCATATTACACGATCAAATGTTATTCCAACTGACGGTGGAAATAAAAGATGACAGATGACAGATAAAAATAAAGGATGACTTTTAAACATTTCTCTAATGCTTAAGTGGTCGGAAAACGGCATTTTATATTAACGATGGAAATCATTCCAGGCTACAAGAGTTCTATTTAAAATTAAAGAACTGCTTTTAAACATTTGTTTAATATTTAAGAAAGTGTCGATATTTTTTTTAAGTAATAAATTACAATTTTAATTTTATTTTTCAAGTTTTGGTGCTGAATGTTTCGGTTTTGTCATGAAAACTTTAAAACTACTTCGAGGAAATTAGATTTACCACACGAAATTCGAAATCTCTATTAGTCTTCCTTCAGTTTTCTCAAAAAGAAAGAACTATGGTATTTCGTCGGGAGACATCTTCTGATATCAATTCTTGATAACTTCTTCACCAATCGCCACAAATTCTAACACATCCTCGGAAGCACATCTTCTGATATCAATATCTGATAACTTCTTCACCAAATTCTAACACTTTTGTATATGATAATATTTCACATAAAAATCGATTTTACTATTACTGTTTAAACTATTAAATTATACTTTTTGAATCAAACTTCTGTGCTATTGCGTTATCGCGATTGGCTGACTGGTTAGCTCGGTGTCAAGTAAGTACTCGGGTAATTCAAACTAACGGCTCTTTTTCGATTGTAATATACCTACCAGCGTAGCATCGTTCATAGAAATATGGTAGAGAAATATGTACAAGATAAATAAACATTGTTCAAGGAAGATCAATAATAGAGAAAAAAGTTCATAAATTGCAACAAAACATTGAATAATGATATCGAAGTATTTCTACAATACACTCTACATATTATAGTCGCAATGGTACACACGACAGTACTGTTCAAAATTAATCAGACACACACACACAATCTTTAAACTATGTGCTTCAAACTTTTAGAAAAACGTATGTTTAACTTTTATTTTTTAAAAAGATATTGATTTTTTTTCTTCATAATTATGTTCTTAAGGTGTGTTAGAAATATTCTCCTAAAATTTTATTTAAAAAAAAAATGAAAAATCAAAAAGTTATGGGCATTTTAGTGCACGCACTTTACTATAAAACAGTTTAAATAAAAAAGCTTTAAATGCTATTTTCTCGTAAGTACGTTTTTTGACATGGTTCCTCATGTATCTGAAAAAGTATTTGAGATATCAACATAAATCAAAGTGCATATTATTCCTCGATACCGTCATTTTGGCAGGAACTAGGATCTGTTGGTTTCGTAATATATTTTCAAAATGGCGGCTGTTGTATAGGGGAGAAAAAGTTATGATTTTTGAAAATTTGTTTTAAAAAAATGCGATTTCTCACTGGTTTTTTATTTTTTTCCTTAGATCCTAGTTAGTGCCATAACTGTATATGTATATTTTCAGAAAATTCTAGATTTGAGAACGCGAGGAATCGGTACGGCGGAAAATTCTCGCAGGTTCGACTTTAAAGCCATTTATACTTAGGCCATTTTGTAATCTCAAGACATGTATAAATAATGTTGTATATTTAGTTTTTTTAATTCATTTTATACAATTTTTGATGTTTTATTTTTGGCGAATCTCCCCTTAATTTAAAAGTATTTCGCGATTATTACTACTGAGAATTTCATTTTTCCGTCACAAAAACACTTTTTTATTAATACTTTTGACTAGAGTGGTATGTTTACGTTGTGTTGTACATTACTGTAGACAGTAATTCAGTTGTACACAACAAGTTCCAATAAATTTATTTGTAATTTTTATGTCAATTGATAATAATAATTTTACACATCTGCTTCACTGCAAATATTAGCAAATAGTTTACATGTTTATTTATTTAGCTTCTCTTTTCTCCTCCCAGTACTTTGTATTTTGTGTGATTTATTTTTGTATATTTTGTTTATGGACAAAAAAAGGAAGAAAATATTTACGCTTTACACAGACAAACAAAAAATAAACTTATAAAGTCATACAGATACATACTACTTATTTTGTATTAGGTAGCCGGAGATTTTCATACACATGATATTCACGGAGATTTGCGTACAGTCTGACCAGACAGATTATAGACACACTTTAATTGTGCAAATTTTCGTATACATTTTTAGTTTTTGTTTACTCATTTAAAGATGAGTACACCCCTACGTGCACCCCTGTAGACATGCCGGTAAGGTTACCGGCATGTCTACAGGGGTGCACGTGCCACCTTTCGAGAAACACTGGTTTAAATTATCAGATATTAGAATTACACATGCTCTTATCTTAACCGCTGTTCAAATATACAACAATAGCTAATAATATATTTAAAGACTTCATAAATAGCTATAAAAAGTCTAGTTCGTTCCAGATTGTAAAAAAAAAACTTTTTTTTAATGTAGTGAATCGGGGCCGCATAAAAAAGTTTCATAGAAAATACATAACTCCAAATTCTGAAAACCTTACGATTTCATAAGAAATGGCTTTTATAAACAAGATAAGGCACTAATTTTTACATTTGAGAACATATTATGTTCTTATGCATTGTACAAATTAAATGTTTAGAAACAATCAATAAGTAACTTTATCGATATTAATAAGAAAATTTCTTCTTTAACCCTAGAATCATACGTAATACTCGTCAAAACGACGAACGAACTTCTCTACCTGCTCCAATACTACAACTTGTCGGTTCCTGCTTGCTGTGAAACTTCTGTTATCTAATTTATTTGTTATTATAACACATAAGACGTATAAATTTTGTTTATAGCTATTGTCGTTTTTTTATACTGAAATAGTGTGCGTCAAAAGGACGACGATGTATGATTAACCCATATTTTTTTTAAAGATTTTGTACTCCACATATAAAAGTTTTCCTAATTTTTCTAAAATTTATTAAAGATATGGGAGTTATAATTAATTTATTCAATGATTATGATAATGTGAAAGATGATTACAGCTGTTTGACTTATATAGAGACGACATAATACTGAAGTTTCAATATATTGAATCGAAAACTAAAGAATGCGTTTCAAGTGACTTAATAAAAGGTTAATAATTTATTTTATGGAAAGTATTTTAATTTTTGTTATTTTTTGAGATTTTATTTTAAAAATTCCTAACAAATTTTAGAAAATTTACAAATGTGCCTAATGGGGAAATAACTACATATTTATAGGAATATTTATGACTGAGAAATTTCACATTCTGTAAAGTCACACATGTCCACTGACTCATAATAGTTCATATATTAATTATTTGAAAGACATGTTTTATGATACAATTGATGTATTTATCTATTTTTTAATTTTTATAGTGAAAATATGCTTTGATAAAAAGATTAAAAAAATTAATAAATATTTATATTAAGAAATTTTTCCAAATCCAATTTTTTTAAATATTTTGTTCGCTTTTGTAGTATTGTTATGTAAAAAAAATGTTTTTTGCAAGTAAACTCTAAAACTCCCCGTAAAAAGTCCATTCGTCGAAACGACGCCGATGTATGATTAACTTGACTCGTAGACCAACGTATGATTCTAGGGTTAATAGACATTTAAAAAAAAATTAAAAGTATTGCATGAAAAATTGCCCAAAAATAAATCGTTTTTGCTATATTTAAAATTTTGCTTAAAAACCCTTACTGTACGCAAATCTCCGATGTACGCAATTCTCCGTGTATGCATTTGCCCGGTATTCTTCATTATATTTTTGTATACATTGTACATTGGAAAATATATGTACATATAAATTATGGACTACAGTGTACATGTTCTTTTAATATTAAATATTATATTTACGGTAATTTATGATTTTAGATTTTAATAATAAGATTATAATTTATTAATATTATATGGTATTTATAATATATGTGTGTGCGAGACGCTTTTTTTTTTCAAAAATCTTATTTTAATAACTATTTATAAGTACTTACAGTGATACAGGTGATCAAAAAAATTTGAAAATAACTACTACTAGTAGCATTTAGTCACATCTCACAAAACAAAAGTTCCATTTATACTAATACCCCAAATGAAATCATTTAAAAAAAAAAATAAATTTATGACTTATTAACACTATGTGTTAACGTCCCTAATAACAACATAATATAAATTACAAATAAATAATTATTGGTTGTGTAAAACATTTTAATTTATTAATTCGTCGTAGGTAAAAAGTTATAAAAGTTCTCACGCCTACTACCAGAAAAATAATGTTGTTCGTTGGCTCAACACACAGGTAATAATGATAATGTTCGATTCTGTTGTCGATCGGTTCTGTTTGGATCGCTGATGACGTCATAATTGATATGTTACATGATTATGTATTTACAAATCACAAATTTTAAATGAACGAATAATTATGTATTTATACTTGTTGAAGAATATATTAGGTAATTTATGAGGTTTTTAACTTGGTTGTTAAAGAGTATAAAATATTTTGTATGTAGTGCCTTACTGGAAATGTTTCCGGTTTCTCCAGGAATTCAGATCATCTGAATTTCTAGGAATTCAGATGATCTGAATCCAGAAAGGAACTCAAAAAGGCTTACTGTTTGCATCGTGGACCCATATCAGTAAAAGTACTATTTAAAAAAGTCAGCTTTTTATAGACCTTAATTTATTTTATGACTTATTTTGGGAAAAATTCTTTTGTCTTTTAACTTGAGTAAGAAAAAATCAGTCCAACTAACCAAACTGAAGTCGATAAAATTTTGTACATAGGTCCTATTTATCCTGAGTTACCACATAGGATAACATATTATCCCGATTAAAGGTTCCTGTGTGATACAAAACAAGTAAATTAATCACAGCGAAATGACTGAACCGAATTTGATGAAATTTAGTATACAGACACTATTTACTATGAATGTTTATAATAATAATTATAGTTTTATCATAACTGAAGGTTCTCGAGGAATACAAAAGCAATTGCTCAGTCACGTCCATCTAACTGAACCGAAGTTCTGGGTTAACACCTTGAAGGTTCCTGTGGGATATAAAACTAGTTAATTAATCATAGCGAAATGAGTGAACTGAATTCGAACATTTGTTTTTTGTTTCACTTTCTATGACACGCTGTTATCTTACCAGTCATAAAATGGCCTCTATATTTGAAATCTAGTTCAACAACCCTTTAAATATTTTACAATCCGATAATTGCTACTAGAAAAATCATAATAATTTTTTATTATGCAAAAATATTTGCAACAAATATTAAGTTACTGAAAAAAAAACTTCCATATAAAATGGTTCAATTAATTATTATAATAAGGCAATAAATTTGTTGTTATAACTTTTTGTATGCAATGTTCAATTTTATTACACTGCAGTAATAATTATATTATCTTTGTTCAATTCATTATAAAAATTAATTATAATGACAAAGATAAATACAAACAAACAAACAAACTAACAAAAAAAGCGCAAACTTACATACATACTAACTTGTGTATTACTGATGTGGTGGAGTATATGAAAAGTATCAAGTTTCAGTTTTATTCGTTCACAGTGTGACATTTAATTAAAATGTACACCTACACCCGTACAATTTTGTACACCATACTCACACCGAGGATACGTCATGTAAAAAATACTGGAATGCACTCGGAGAGTATGTAATGTGAAACATATTGTTTTTAATGATGATGTCACTATTACCCATATGATAAACGAATCGTTCATTTATGAAAATTATTTGATTTGTTTACAGTGACGGCAAAAATAATGTTAACGTATTAAATATTTTTATCCGTAAGTGTTTTGGGAGCAAAAATTACTACTGTAACGAACTTGAAATACTTGAAGGAATCGGTTAAGTGGTTGAGTGTGTTAAGGAACTTGTAGGTATCTGTACCAGTAGATCACGGAATAGTGGAAATTGCGGAAATAGTGTTTTGTAAAATAAGTTGTTTTAAATCTGGATTTAATTTAATTGCTGATTTTCAACCCTAATAATTTTGACTCATTTTCATAATACTAATAATTTTTTTTTTAAATCTGTTTGAGTGGAACACAGAAATTGTTAAGCCTTTTTCTGGGAAAATATTTACACAGTGCATGGAAAAATACTGAAATAAAAATTTATTAGTAATTAGTAATTTTTTATTTCAGCGAAAAACACTACTGAAGAGGAACACAAAGGTGATCGAAACCGGTCTAGTAAGAAACGAAAGAAAAGAAGAAAAAACAATTTTTGTGGGAAAAGGGTACAAATGTATTATTAGGGTATATAATATAGGGTAACTTCAAAAATGTAAACTTTACCGCATCGATGCAGCATCATGACTTTTCTGATGCGTCTAATACTACATGATGCGCTGCTGATGCTCTCTTGAAATTTAATGTACATTAGATGTTTTTGAACGGGATACTGGCATCATTTAGCCTCTGATTTGGCTATAGATAGACTGTGATAGCAATACAGGCTTTGTATAGGTATATTATCTTTGAATTTCAACTTGAACTTACTTGAAATTGAAAATATTGAAATTATTTGAATAAAAAATATTACATACCTATTTTAAGTACAAGATGTATTCAAATAGTTTAAACAATTTTAATCAAAGGTAAATCTTTTTCAACAATTTGTTTTTCGGAATTATTCCTGTTGGTGTTAATACCTACATAATACGGCAAGTAGTTATAATTCTACATTATACACATGACATGCATCTTGAAGACGCATCACCAAATTTCTTGATGCATTGTTTTGACGCATCAAATGCAAAAATGAACTTTTGATTTTTCGTTGTAATGCGTCTGATGCGTTTTTGAACTTTTGACTCTGCCTCATGCAAGCAGTGATGCATTTTTGAAGTTAGCCATATTGTTACATCTAGTAACTCGAAAATTAGATTTTGTGTCCATTTTCCAAGAGCAGGAAGGCTACCTCAATATTTATTTGAGGGAAACTTGCATTTATCGAAGTATTTGTTCCTAATTTCGTTTTTCCTTCGCCAAAAAGCGCTCATTCGTCCCTTACACTGAGAGAATTCTGGTACGCACCTCCTCTTTTTTAACTGCGAATTAAGTCGACACCGCATTATGAATATTAAAAGTATATTTCGACATTTTCAAAATCGTTATCGTTACCCCATTTATTATTTTCCATTGTTCCCGCAATTTCTCTACTGTATTGTTGTTACCATGGCCGGAAGGTCACTACTGCCAAACACCGAATAAGATCAAATCAAAAAACAAAGTAGGCACACCATAAGTATTTATTAATCGCGGTTTCAAATCTCTTACAATCCAATCGAAGGCCTACACTGATTTTTTTATTCCCCGTTGTAAAATATGAATATGACGATTTTTTTTTTTTTTTGATTTTTTTTTTTTAGTGTTCCGTAATAGAATTGATAGAGTGTTCTGGTCCTATTATTGATGTAAAGTTGAATTTTGATTTTGGGGATTACCTGATTTGAGCGGGTAATTTGAAAAGTGGTGAAAAATTTCCTTCCGAGAATATCTTGTAATTGTAGGGTATCAAAGGAAAATTTATTAAAGTACGAATTCAATAATTCAATAAAGTCTGTTTCAGCGATGTAAGAACATACAAAATTTAACATGAGAAAAAATTGTTGGGATCAGAATATGCTTGTTTTTTATGGGTATCATTTTTATATAGGTATCCATAGTTATTAAAATTTTCTTTAATTGCAAAAAAATAAATTTGAAAACAAAACAACAGGTGTGCAATTTTCTACTAAGTAAGTAGTATTATTAATTTGTTAATAAATATTTTAACATTAGATTAAGATTTATTTATAGTTATCTCAATCAATTTACTGCTATTGTCTTTTAATTACTTTTAAACATTATTTTGACGCAATATTATGTAAAGCTTTGCTAAATATTTAATAATAATAAATTAAAGCACCCCTTGATCATAACAAATTTTCTCTATGTTAAAATTTATATGTTCTTAGTTGCTTGAAACACCCGGTATATGTACCCCTTTTTTGGAAAAACGTCTTAAAAATTGCTGTCCTCAACTGTTATCAGCAGAAAGATCACTTCGAAATATCTGAAAAAAAAAAAATCATAAACATTAAAAATGAGGTATTGATATTGAACGAAAATTGTCACGATTGAATTTTCGTACATAATTCTCTGGGTACATAAAAAAAAGAAACCTTGATGACCAATTCTGATTTGATCAAAATGTTGTTGCCACGATAAAAGATACGATCGTTTTGAAATCGAGAATTATAATATTTTATTTCACCATACTCTTACATGGGGAGAAGACTTAATGAATGGTACATTTTTTTTTAAAATCGTCTTAACTTCAAAACCAAGTAATCAAATATTTTAATTCTTGCGGCATAAGATACTTGAAACATTATTTTTTAAACTAAAAAAATTTTATTCTTTTTAAATGATAGTAAATTTTTTTATTTGAAAAAAATTAGATTTTTGTCCCATTCAGTAATTCCATTCTCATTGAATGCGACAAGAAGAATACTGAATGGGACATATTATGTAATACAATGTAAAATTTATGCGGTTTATACAGGTTCTTAAAAATATGGAAATGGTCAAAAATCTCAGCGGGAAAGCATTTTTGGGATAAATGATGAGGACAAAAGTCTCAGCATTTTTCACGGTCCATCCGATGGGGACCTTGACTTTGAGGTCAAGGTCAAAATTCAAGGTCATATTCATAATGTCCCATTCAATATTCCTTGTCAAGTAACAAGTTTAAGTCAAGAAATAAAAAGTACATAACCTCAATGCGCAAACAATACTTATTTAATGATAGTCTGTACTAAGAGGTTTAATAATCAACTAATACAATTAATCTAAGCATAATAGTTATCATAGAATATTTAGTAATTTATAAAAAAATAAAGGTTACTTTTTCTGTTTAAAATCGTATTTCCTAATTTTTGTTGAAACACGCGGAAAATCGTTAACACATATCGCACGCTTAATAATAAACCGAAATAAGTCAAAATTTCAGAATTCGAACTTCTTGTAATAAACCTAACTACCATAGCTCAAAGAATGGGTACAATCCGATCGCCACGCGAAACAAAGCAATATTATAATATATTCTATTGCTTTCTCACGTGGCGATCGGCTTGTACACATTCTTTGAGCTATGGTAGTGCGGTTTATTACAAGAAGTTTGAATTCTGAAATTTTGACTTATTTCGGTTTATTATTAAGCGTGCGATATATTGCACCTAAAAATAGTTATATAAAGGGCACCTAATGACTGTAAAACAAATTTCCACTAACGGTTTCTTGTTAGCTAAAACTCACATGTCCCATTCAATAATCGTCCCATTCATTAAGTCTCCCCCCTATAATATGGTAAATTTCTTAATATATGTTGTTATTACATCAAATCCGTAATTACAACACTGATTGTACGGAACACTATTTGCGCGGATGTTTGACTTGCACTTGACGAATTTTTTTTTTGTGTATTGGTACTTCTAGTATTACTACAGGTCCGGCTACGCTATGTAGTAAACTCTTATTCTGATAAACGTAGATATCTAAATGGGTCTTAATTTTATATACAAATTGTTGCTTCTGGCTGTCCCGTAACAAAAAAAAAATATCAGACTCAAAGAAGAATGATTATTCTGCTGTGTTACGACCGATCTTACCGATTCAGTTTTTGTTCTTTTCAGAGACGGGTACGAACGAATGTAGTAGGTAATTTGAATAAAAAGCATTTTATATGGTATCAAGATTATTAGTTAATTATAGGTTAGGTTTATCAATATGTTTGTGCTCTTCTTCTGCGTTGCTGTTGTTTCGTTCAGTTACACATTTTTGACAAAAAGTGATGTTACAAAATAACCGGGTAGGTACAACACACACAATTTTGGTTACTAGTATCTTTTTGTTTCATCTCAAAAAATTTGCTCCAAGTTAATAGTACCTATCGATTTATTGTGGGTTATACGAGATGCATATGAAATTAGCTTTGATAATCGGAGGTAGCTTGAAAAAAGGGATGCGTACTGGAAAGGGACAAATCAGTTTACGCGTCAAATATAAATTCCATTGAAACTCCAGGCTGCCGTCATTTCAAAGATGGCAGTGTTGAACTGTTTGTCCTGAATATTTACTATTGACAATTTAAGGGGATATTCTAGTCTAGAGACTCGATTTTGAAGTGATTTTACAGTTTCTTATTAATATTTGAAAAGTATTTATAAATGTATAAAAATTTAAAAAAAAAATTCAAAATTGAAATCGATACAGGCCGGAAAAGTGGGAACTCAAAAAAAGGTGTCTCCTGGTTGACCATTTAAAAAAAAAAATATCATTTTTTCGCCTCCTTTTTCCAACTTTGGAAATTTTTTAAAAATAGTAAAAAAATATTTTCCCAAAAACCCCTACGTTGGACCAATTTTTATAGTATGTCTGCACCAAATTTCAAGTAAATCGGTGCATTAGAACTTGAGATATCATGTCAACCGTATTGAAAAAAGTAGTTTCGAGTAATTTATATTAAAAATTTGAATTTAACACTGAAAAGATACACAGTACATAGGAATAACTCCGGAAATAATTCGAATTTCCGTAAATCCTTTTATGGGCTTATTCTTAAGGCTCCGAACTTTAAAAATATGAAAAAAAAGATTTTTTCGAATTTCTAATCTACGATACCCCCTTAACTTGATAAATTCAGTAAATATTTTTATTTCTTTCAGGGGAGCTATTCTTCAAATGTTCTATGGCTATGCTATGATTAATTCGGAAACACAAACGAAACACAATGAAATATATTTTTTTAAAAACTTAAGAATTTTGACGCTTAACAAATTTTACAATCGAATTATTTTTTTTTTACAAACTCCCGTCTACGTATGATTAAAATTTTTCCATAAACGCAACCATATAATATAAAGGAGCTTCCACATTCTCGCCGAAGTTGGACGAAGTAGTTCCTCGCGAGGTTGGCCGAGGCATAAGAATAGCATTGAAACACCAACCGCGAAGTACAACGAAATGACCCTCTACATTCTCGACTCGTCCAACCTCGGCGAGAATGTGGAAGCTGCTTAATATAATGCTCTGCCACTGTTTAATTGTTACCATAAATTATTGAAACAATAAAAATATCATAAAATCAAAATTCTTTTAATTGTTTATTAACAGAAAAGAACATTTATTTATATTTAAAAAAAAAAATATAAATAAATAAAGCAATTTTTTTTATTAATAATAATTACACAGTTCTATAACTATATATACATACAACACACATAGGTGCCTATAAAAAATTTATCAAATAAAATTGAAAAAAAAATTCAATTCGGCTGAACTGGTTTTTTGGTTTATTGCACCTACACAGAATAAACAAAATAATATACGTACGCATTTTATAGTTGAATAAAAAAAATTATGCACTTTGCATTTTGAAATATTATGTATATGTATACAATACACGTACAGTATAATGTACAGGATGTTACAGATACTGTAGTAAAAGATTGGATTATGTTTAACCAGTTCAAACAATATGGGTTGTTAGTCGTTATAAATAATTTTTACAAACGTACTCTTTAAAACCTTTTTTTTAAAACTTTAATTTTTGACAAATTATGTCGGCCATATTTATTTTATGCTGACATCATCATAGTGCGTATATTACTCGTATAATTAAGACGCATTGATTGGCATGTCATTTGTTTGGTTGGTGGGGATGAGTCTATTTCTGGAGTTAGCCGTCTTTCCAAGTAACAGTGCACAATTTTCAACCCAACCTGGCAATCCAAATATTAGTGTTTTTGCATTTTAAACTGAAAACTTTGGATTAACATTAAAATGTACCTTTCGTGTCGTTTAAAATTATGAATTTTATGGTTTAGAAGCATAAAAATTTATTTGGGTGTCGTCAGAAAGTTGAATTTTTATCCAACTTTAAATGGTATATTGGAGCTAATTTTTAATTTTGTTAAGTTCTAAAGTTAATTATTTATTAAATTAATAGATTTGAGCGTTACTTTATGGTATTCCATATTTGTAAATAATAAACAAATATTTTACTTCGCAAAAATACCACTTTTATTTTGAAACTGTGACAATATTGTTTCGAACCGTCAGTTCATTTTCAAACAGAATTCTGTTTGAAAATGAACTGACAGTTCGAAACAATATTGTCACAGTTTCAAAATAAAAGTGGTATTTTTGCGAAGTAAAATATTTGTTTATTATTTATAATTATTTATTATCGAAATGGAACACTGAACGCTTTCGCACGCTATTAACTGTTTTTTTTAGGTTTTTTTTTAAATTTCTTTTTTTAAATATTTTCCCATATTGAAAAGTGCGAATTTGCAAAATATTGAATTTCAAAATTTATGTTTTTTTTCAAGTGATCAGCTAACTAAGCCTCATAGCCACTGATAACGAACCTTGACTTAATGTGGGCTCAACACACACTTAGTGATTTTTCTTTCTTATTTAGTAATGATTGTCATGACGTGTTGAATTTTCAATAAATCTTGTTTTTCAAACTGTTGATAGTGACGCAACCGATAGGATTCGTAAAACACTATTGATCAATTTCAAAACACAGACCAGTGAACATATTATATTTTATATTATAGAGACATATAATATAAATGTATAATTGAAGCAATCAGTTACGACTAAGTTCCGACCACAATAGTATTCTGTTATATAGTAATTGATTCGTATCCGTAGTTACACTTTCAAATAATTATTGTCAAAATATAATATTGATAATAAAATTTTACTTTTTGGAGAAGAAACTGCAAAATTTTGAAAGAAAAAAAGTGGTATTCGCTTTATTTTCAAAATACGTACGTATACAAATTATGTCCTGCAATAATTATAGTCGCATTTGCTCAAAAATTGACATTATATTATTTCATTAAATTTCACCCGTCTCACCCTTGTTACCTGCTTCAAGAAAAATACCTAGAAACTGGCTTTACGCTTTGTCTAGTAGTATAATCAGTATAATAAAATAGTATTCTAAGATCAATAACAAAGATACGACAAAAAACCCGCAAAAAAAGTGAAGTGATCACCTAATCAAAAATCATAACGAAAATTACAAAACAAAAATTAAAACAATCAAAAAAATGGTCAAGTTTCGACTAGTTTCGGCATATTCAATGCCATTATCAAAAAACATCAGACTTCAAAAATCGCAGTTTTGATGTTTTTTGATAATGGCATTGAATATGCCGAAACTAGTCAAAACTTGACCATTTTTTTGGTTGTTTTAATTTTTGTTTTGTAATTTTCGTTATGATTTTTGATTAGGTGATCACTTCACTTTTTTTGCGGGTTTTTTGTCGTATCTTTGTTATTGATCTTATAATTTTTTCCCGCAGTTGGTTTGATTTGTTAAGTAAAATAGTATTCATTGGTCTGTGTTTCAAAACTATCCAATAATTGGTACTACGACCCTAATAAACATTCATGTAATATATGAGAATTAATCATTCCCCATACTGCTTATACGCAACAAATTAAAACAATTTTTCAATATGACAATAAATTGGCAGTTTGGCCCTATTAAATATATGTAAATGCCGTTCCAGTATGCATGTACAATATTCACAGTAGAGCTGTATAGATAGGCTATATGAGAAATAAAATTTCCAATGTCGACAACCAAACAAATGAGTATAGACAAAAACAAATGATTGGTGGAACCAAAACAAAATATAACTTTGTCATTGTCATACTATACCGTTGCAGGTCCATTGCGGGTCCATTGGGTCTTTCGTATGTTGTTGGGTTGTTTTGGTTATATTTATATTACTATACGTATGTATGTATGTATGTGCAATCTAATTATATGTTGTTTTCTTTCTATATATGTGCGGTGTTTTGAGCAATGACATGTCAATAAATTTTTGTTTACGAATTTTTTATTTATTTAATTGGTTTGCTTTTTAAATGTATGATTTATTGTTAAAATATTTAATATTTTAAAACGTTACATGTGTTATATTATTCAGGAAAATATTGTTTCTAAAAGAAATTTAAAGATATTTCTATTTGGAAAAATGTTTGTGAAAGATATCTAGGGTAAGTGCGGGAGAGATGCCGCAATAGCCATAGTTCGTCCGTTGATTGATAAATAGCGCTATTAATTTCATCGAATTGAGTTTTGTTTTTTGGGGTGTGTTTGAATAATTGTTTTTGTATTCCTCAAGAACTTGCAACCGGGATAAAATTTAAACATCGAACAAATTTAAACATCTAAAAACATCCAAACTTTCACATTTACAATATTATTTAGATATTAAGTTTTAGTTAAGTTACATATAAACCGATATAGAACTTAAACTTTTTTTTTAACGCAATTTAAAAATACTGAAAATTTAAAAGGATAAAATATTTTTACCAAAAAAAGTCATAAAATTTATTACGGCCTCGAAAAAGGTCAATCTTTTTTTTTTTTTATTGAAGTGTGAAATGTGAAGCCAGATAAGAGATACAAACCATATGGATTATATGTTTAAAATAAGTTTTAGCGAATTTCCAGAATGGAAGCTCGCTATTACAGCCACTGTCATGACGCGACTTGAACCCGGGACCATGGCAGAAATTTGTTTTGAGGTCCCTAGAAACCGAAAATAATATTCACCAAAATTTATATATATATATATATATATATATATATATGTATATATGTATATATATATATATGTGTCCGCACGATAACTCTCGAACGAAATGTCCTAGGTTTACGAAATTTGGTGAAAATGTTGGAAATCCCAAACCGTTGGACAAGTTCGTTAGCCAGACACGTCGGATGCCAGGAACATGGTGTTTGTTCTTGCAAAAAATTAGTTTTTTGCCAAAATTTCCACTTATTTAAAATTTTTTGCGAAATTTTTTTACATCATTTAAACGACGAAAAAAAATTGCATAAAAAAGGTCTTTAAACTATTATTCTATGTCAACTAGTTTCCGAGAAAATTTAATTTTTATAAAAGAGCATTCGCTATGTTATGCAGGATGCTGCGACAGGGGTATACCTATATGCATAATTATATGAAAGAATGTGTTTGTGGTACAGGAAGATATATAGATTGTATATAAGTCATATACGTCATACATATGTATATGTTTGTATGTTACTTATATGCCGTTTTTTAGGGTTCCGAAGAAAGTTCTATTTTTTAGAGCTCCGAAATAAATCTCCGAGACTATAATAGAAATTTGTTTTGGGGTCCCTAGAAACCAAAAATAATATTCACTAAAATTTATGTATTAAATTTATATTTAGTCCCACACCGTTGGACAAATTCGTTAGCCAGCCATGTCGGATGCCTAGAACATGGTTTTTTTGACCATTTTTCGTGAAAAAAATTAGTTTTTTGCCAAAATTTTCTAAAGTTAAAATTTTTTTTTGACATTTATTTACACCATTAGAAAGAGAAGGAAAAATCACTTAAAAGGGTGAAAAATCACAGAAAAACGGATTTTTATAAACGGAAATTCGCTATGTTATGCAGGATGCTGCGACAGGGGTATTTTATTTAAGCTGTATATGGTAACATTTATGGTTAGTACATCAGTTTAGTAATTATCCAACTTTTTATTATTGAAAAGTAAGTTTTTTAATATAATATTTTATCAAGCATTTAACTCCTTAGAATTTAAGAATGTATATTTCATTGTTTTAATGAAAATGAGTTTTGTTATTAATTTAGGTATATTTTAAAAGTACTATATGAAATTTTAGGTTGGAATTCCGCACTATGCTTGCTATAGCAACATGCGGCATCTATCCCAACAAAAAGGAGAGATGCCGCATTTAAAGTCGGTATAGATGCCGCATCATATTACATGTTAAAAACATAGACTTTTATACCTTAATTATGAAATTTTTTTGGGCTGTAAATTAGGCCATGTAAATATAAATGATTCATTAATGGATCAGGAAGGGCCCTCATGCTAGTGAAGATAACTAAAATAATAATGATTGCCTGTGTATTGAATGTTTTGAAAGGTACTCAGAAATAAAAAAAAAGTTGGCTGGTTAAGATGTAAAAAGTGCCAAAAATGGTTACATATGGCATGCATTACGTATGGAGATGTGTGAAAAATGCAAAATTTTTAATATGAACTATGCGACGTCTCACTTTCTTTGATGCGGCATCTCTCCCATAGGTGTGGGAGAGATGCCGCGTTGCAAGCTCTACAAAAATGTTAATTATGAATCCTTTATAACTCAAAATTTACAATTATTTATAATTATAATTTTAAAGAACAATGTTTACATTTATAGTGTACCAAATTTCAAATCAATTAAATGCATACTTTAAGAATTATCAAGTGTTTTCAAAATGTGCGGCATCTCTCCCGCTTTCACCCTAGTTACAAAATATCGAAATAATCAGGATTTATATTTAGTCTATATGAATTTGACTTCTGGCTATGGTCTCTTGGATTTTCTCTGCGACAAAAGCTGTTTCTATTATCGATTTTTCGTCTTTTAGGCCAATTTAATTATTTCTGTAAACGTTCTTCGAAGTTTACCTACAAATTACCAAAAATTGGTTACATTTGAAAGTTGTCTAAGAGAAACTTGATAAAGTGCGAGCCGGACTCACGCAAGAGGGTTCCGTACAAGATTGAAAATAAACGCAATTAGTAAAAACCCATCAGTTAGACAATTTTTAACCATAAATATTTTGGAAACAAGTGTGGATGAAAAACATTTTTTTTTGATATTTCACATTGTGTAGGAAACCCTTGTAACAGGAAGTTGAAATTCTTTTTGCCATTCTCTATTTTTAAGCTACGATCTCCTTTTTTGTTGGGAGAGATGCCGCATGTTACTATAGCAAGCATAGTGCGGAATTCCAACCTAAAATTTTATACAGTACTTTTAAAATATACCTAAATTAATAACAAAACTCATTTTCATTAAAACAATGAAATATACATTCTTAAATTCTAATGAATTAAATGCTTGATAAAATATTATGTTAAAAAACTTACTTTCCAATTATAAAAAGTTGGATAATTACTAAACTGATGGACTAATCATAAATGTTACCATATACGGCTTAAATAAGTAACTTATTTTAAACATAAAATCATTTAATAGCGCTATCTATCAATCAACGGACGAACTATGGCTACTGCGGCATCTCTCCCGCACTTACCCTAATGTGTATGCATATTTTAAAAACACTGCATATAAAAAAAAAATTATAATAAACGTAACTATATAATAAAAATGAATAAAAAAAGAAACTGATTTTGTAACTGAACCATTGATTTTGGCAAACATCGACAAATTACATGTGCACTTAGTTATAATATTACCAGACCGAAGATTTTCTTCCTGTTATAATAATGATCGCTGACTGACTGACGGACTCGGTCCGTCCGTCCGTCCATCCACGTTCAAGGTTTTGCTTGGTCCGATCCATCGCTCCGTCCAACTTAACGGTGTTGGTTAGACCCACAGTACATGATTTTGCTCGCTAACACTTTCATGTCAATAAGTAAGGAACTTTTTTTGGGGGAGGGGAGGGGGGTTGTAGTTTAATAAGTATGCGCAAAAAAAAACCAAAAATGGATAAGAAGAGAAAGTATGAGCATATGACGTTTTGGGGCGTAAAGAAGCCAGAAAACCAAACGTTCGGGTGGAAATTTTTTGGAGTTGAAATGTTTGTGTGAAAGTTTTGTGGGTATAGCTCCAGATCAATTTGGGTTAGAGAAATGCAATCGGGTTCGAAATAATTCTATATATGGAACATTGAGAGGAGCAAAATTTTGACACATTTTGATCAGTGGTTATATTGTCATTTTTAACTTTTTAGAGAAATCACAATTTTTCGATTTTTTCCGAATTTTGCTGACGAAAATCGATGAAACTTAGATGGAAGGTATAGCAAATGGTCCAAATTTTCTCATTAGTTTCGTAACTTTGGAAAATTTTTGAGTTTTTTAAGGTTTTTTTCAAAGACGCTTATTTTCTTTATCAACACTGGAAAATTTCTGAAATTTTGTAGTTAGGCAGGAGTCATAGTATACTCCCAAACGGTAATTAATTTCTCTAAAAATGGCGTCGTAGTGGATGCGGGTGACATGAAATATGAATTTCCCCCCTGGTAATTTCTTCCCTTAAATGCATTGATTGTTTTTGTAATCTTTGAACGGAATAGTCTTTTTCATTGAGTGAGGTTTTTTTAACTATTATTCATAAATGCTTAGGTATATATCAATCCCTTATTAGTTTCTAACCTCAGCTTCTTCTCCTTATCAGGTTTTCGAAAGTAAAAGCAGGACTAGAAACTCCTACAATTGCGTTGACAGTTTTCTTTTATATATAAGGAATCACAAAACTAACTTACAAAGTTATTGAACTTAAATGAACATTGCACATACAGTATATATCTGGTTTACTAAAATCATATAGTATTCATTTTCTTTTTTTTGCATAACAAATATACTTACCATTTATGCATGCATTTATAATGTCGATATTACACTATCACATATTTTATTTATAGCGCTAACATGATTTAAACAAAATTATATAATTTATATGTTACACTAGCCTGGTCTTTTTTCCCGTACTATCTGAAATGGGCCGTCATCCATCTTTCTCGTGGTAAATTGTAGCCTATGTCCTTTTACGTTTCCCCGACCATCGCTATGCAACGGCTGAAGTTTGAAGGTATATTTTTCGTACGGAAAGAGTATGGTAATCTCACTTTCGTATTTATAACATTAAGGTTGTTGGACGATAAAACGATTTTCTCAAAGAATTTTAACGAAACTTCTCTTTAGATATTTATTTAATTCAATACCAATAATACGAGCCCTTACCGAAAAAAAATTGACCACCCCAATCGATTTCAAAGTTTTGCAATTTTAACACGGTGTCTTATGGGAAAACTCTAATTTTTTTTTTTTTTTTTTTTTTTTGAACAAAATGAAAACGTATCAAAGGAATTTGATAAAAATTTAATATGTAATAAAATACACTGTTACAAACCACATTGAATAAGAAATAAAAATTATTTACCACGCCGTTTTTGTAATATAATTTATAAACATCATTTTACAACGTTTTTGCAACGCTTTTTCAACAATTTATTTATATTGCTACAACATAAGCGCGCAGAAATTAAAAAAAAAAAACAAGTGGTATACAAATATATAATCACTGAAGAATATTAATACATTATTTAAATTTTGATAAAATTTTTTCGCTGAAATATACTTTTGTACCTGACCATCTCAGAGCAACTACGTTAATAGTGTGTTTTATGAGAAGCACTAGTGTGATATCGACTTTTATAACTGTAAGTTATAATAAATGTGAAATTCCTTCATAATATATATTAAACATTTGAATTGCACGATTCACGACCATTCGTTGGTCCGTCACTGGTTAATTTTCAATAGACCGTAAGTTATCTACGCAGAAATTGAGCAAATTTTTTTTTAATTTCCAATTGTAATAAAATATTTTTTGATATCAGAGTAGCTGAATTCCATTCTGAAAGTTTGCTAAGAAATACTTGACCCTCAAAAATGTCCGATTAAGAATAAAAAAAAGTAAAAATGATTTTTTAGAATACCAAAATATTTAAAAGCGCAGCGACCAGTCACTACTGCTCTCCTCTAGTAGTTGGTTCTATTTGGGCCACCCAAAGTGCACGATACAGACTAGAGTTCAAGTGTACCTACAGTTAAATAATAATAGATTCATACACATATGTATATACGTTGATGTGTTTGTATGTGTTGCTTGTAGACAATTTGGTTTTATTTGAGATTATTAATCAAATCACAGAAGTTATTTGACCAAAAACAATATATAGATTGTTTCATGAAAAACCAACCCCAAAGTTTTAGTCAAAAATTTTTCACCGATTCAACCCTAGAATCATACGTTGGTCTACGAGAAACGTTAATCATACGTCGGCGTCGTTTTGACGGATGGACTTTTTACGGAGAGTTTTAGAGTTTATTTGCAAAAAAACATTTTTTTTACATAATAGTACTACAAAAGCGAACAAAATATTTAAAAAAATTGGATTTGGAAAAATTTCTTAATGTAAATATTTATTAATTTTTTTAATCTTTTTATCAAAGCATATTTTCATTATAAAAATTAAAAAATAGATAAATACATCAATTGTATCATAAAACATGTGTTTCAGATAATTAATTTATGAACTATTATGAGTCAGTGGACATGTGTGACTTTACAGAATGTGCAATTTCTCAGTCATAAATATTCCTGTCGATATGTAGTTATTTCCCCATTAGGCACATTTGTAAATTTTCTAAAATTTGTTAGTAATTTTTCGAATAAGATGTCAAGAAAATAATAAAAATTAAAATATTTTCCACAAAATAAATTGTTAATCTTTCATTAAGTCATTCGAAACGCATTCTTTAGTTTTCGATTCAATATATTAAAACTTCAGTATTATGTCGTCTCTATAAGTCAAACAGCTGTAATCATCTTTCACATTATCATAATCATTGAACAAATTAATTATAACATGCATATCTATAATAAATTTTAGAAAAATTAGGAAAACTTTTATATGTGAAGTACAAAATCTTTAAAAAAAAACATCGCGTAATCATACATCGACCTCCTTTTGACGGACACTATTTCAATACAAACAAAACGACAATGACTATAAACAAAATAAATACGTCTTATGTGTTATAACAACAAATAAATTAGATAACAGAAATCTCACCGCAAACAGGTACCGACAAGTTGTAGTATTGGAGCAGGTAGAGAAGTTCGTTCGTCGTTTTGACGTGTACGTATGATTCTAGGGTTAACAGTAAAAAAAATTTTAAGTTTATTCGTTACATATAAATAAGCTTTGTTCCAATGGACACTAGAATTAATCATCGTTTTAATGCACATGCGCACAATTCGAATTCGTTTTCTAAAATTTTTGACCTTGATCTTTTTTTATTATGATTTTATTAGTTGAGAGGACAGATAATATAATTTATTTATTTTTTTTATTTGATTTTTACATATTTTGTTAAATTCTGAAGTAAAAAAGGCCCAAAAAAGATCGAAATATATTTTAAAAACATATCGTTGAATTAAATCAGTGAAAGATATTCAAAAACTGACTTTTTCAAATTCAGATCTTTTAAGTCTCCAGTTTTAATATTTGTATGGTTTGCTTAGAAGTTGTCGATTCCCAAACAGACATCTTTTGAAAACTCTAGCAAAACCCAACTGTGTTCATTCGAATTTGAAATTCCAATGTTTGCTGGAGCAAATCCCGTAAACCAAAAATTCTTTCTCTACAATATTAGTAGTATAATTTCAATCGGCATTGCTTGTGTTGTTTCATGAATCAATCTGTATAAATGTTGAGAAAATTTTATATTTCACCTAAAGCAAAGTATTTTATAAGATTTATAGGGCAAATTACTGACTATGAGTACAACACAATGTATTCTTCTTCATAACGAAGGCTATATCGCTGCATCGTTTCGATGATACATTATCTGTTATTACAGTTATCGCTTTGTGTATGTAGGCTTTATTATACATACATATATATGATTTATTTTTGCACAAAAAGATAAAAAAAAAAATTCGTCAAGTACCTACCTACCTACAAGCGCTGTATTTGCGCAAATAGTGTTTCTTACTTTTTTTGTACAAAACATTTAATTCCTGAAATAAACCATAATTCGCGCCACCTGTTTTTTTCCACACGGTGAGAAAATTCATATAAAAATTACTGTGCTCAGCACTACGATCGACGTGTAAAAGGCGAACATATTCAATTTTGTAGGGTAAAAATATAAAATTTATAATAAATCATAGAAAATTTAAAGGATAGAATGTTCTTTCTGTAATTTAGCTCCGTAAAATTTGTAAAACAGCACAGTAAAAAGTTCCATTCCCGACAGTTTAATTGTTTTTCTTACAAAAATTACCATGCTGACTTAAAACAGAAGGAAAGTAGAAAAGAATAAAAGAAGCTAATAGTAGAAAGAAAGAAAGAGAAGGTATCAACGCTGTCACATAGCGAGGCAAGCTGCAGAAAGTATCGACACAATCATATATGAAGGTCACATAGCAGGACTGGTGGTGTTGCAAGTAGCTGGTTAGCTGGTGTGGTGTCGTGTGGTGTCGAATCAATGTTCATTAGAATGTCCTGACGGATGGTCATCGTTTAATTCATCATTTTGTTACTCCACTATCTTCAGTATTAGAATATATTGTTGCCAATCATTTTTGTATGGATCATAAAGAATCAAAGGTCGAAAAAGATCGGGCATCTTCGAAGTTTTTACAGGTACAGCCGAAGCAACATAAGGTTGCGGGTCAGATGCGCAAATGAAAGAGTACGACAACAAGAATTAAACTATAACATATATGCATAAGAGTGTGATAGAAGTTGTGTTACCACATTAAATTTTACCATGCTATAATATATTTTTTACTTTGGTCGTTGATCGCGCACGCATTATAAGAGAGCATGGTAATTTTTCTGAAATTTTATCTACAAAAATTATATGATTTTTCTCTCCGTGTAGTGACACTGTTTGAGATGTTCTTGTTAATTTCTTTCAATAATTTGGATTTGTTATTTTTATGGATATGCTAACAAAATTTTAACAAAATATGAAATAATTATTTACTAATAAGACCTTGGTTCCTTCGGTGATAAGGGTGGGGGGCAGCATTTTTTCTATGCCCCCACCCCTTCTACCTTTGACATCTTAAACGAAATCCTTGAAAAAAAAAATTCCCACTTTCCAAGTTGTAAGCGCCGCTAAAATTAATCGCCAAACCACCATACTCTCTATCTTTGTGGTAAATTTCAAATTTTCATTGAACACCCGGTACAACTGGGATGTAATTATTATGAAAACATGTATACGTATTATAAATATTATAAATTTAATTCTTAAATGACATTAATCTGACCATCTGATTGGCAAATTGACTTTCCATGTTACTTCAAAGAATCTTTTTTTTCCGAAAAAAAAAATTATTAAATATTTTTATGATTTTTTTTTTTTGTTATTCCGAGGGCACACTCACCCCACTGATTGGAAAGATGGTGAATAATTTTTGACATTTACAATACATCATTTTTACTGGCAAAATTTTGCGACTGCCTTTTTGAATAACTAATTATATACATATGTAAGTACAAATTATACACTAAAGTTATGTTACTTAAATGGCTACTTAAGATTTTTTTTTGTTCAGAAATTTTTTCCAGTGTGGTATCAGATTACTTGAAGAGAGAAACATTCTTTTGGTTGGCTACATGCGTTTGATTTTTTTGATGTTGTTGTTTAAGAATACAAAAGCCGTTTATTCAAGTTCAGGGTTGTTAAGTTTTAAATGGTTATATAATGTTTCGATTTATTTTGTGGCCAAAATTTATTCGAATCTTAGTGCTTTGGAGGCCTAAGAAATCCAAGATACCAAAAATCCAGTTGGAAGTTTTCCGGACCTCGACTTTTTCTCCAGCTTGCTTCAGATTTACTGGGACTCAAGAATTGAAAGCAGACTCAAAATAAATCTATATTTAGGGGCATTAAAAAGAACAAAATTTTGATGCAATTTGTTTAGTCGTTCTGGAATTATCGCCATTTTCAATTTTTTGGAAAAATCGAAAATTTTTTTTTTCGATTTTCGCCAGACTTTGCTAATGAAATACGATGAAACTTAAACGCAAGGTACTACAAAAAGCCTCAATTATTTCAAGGGTAAAATTTTTCTTAATTTCTCCTTGGCTGAGATTCTTTTTGCAACAAAGTAGGATTCATAGTATTGTTCCAATCAACAATGGTGTGAGGGACGCGGGATCACAATTTCAAAAAATTTTATAAAAGATAATTTGTAGAAATTTAAATTTCCAGCAACTTTGTTTAAAGTCGCAAAATTTAATTTTTTGTAATTTTTATATAAAATTAAACATGTTTACGCTCCTTTCACATTGTATGGTTTTCGCCGTACGGCAAAAAACCGTACGGTCGCATTTTTTTGGTGGAGTGAAGAAGAGCATTGGACCTTTCACATTACACGGTCACGGTAAAATGCCGTTGCCGCGCTATGTAGCAGCCGTCTCTTGCCACTGAACTTGACGGTTCACTGGCAAGAGACGCCGTACGACGTTTTTAACTCAGTAGTGTATGTAATTAAATGGATGCTTTCACATTAGACGGTTTTTTAACGTACGGCATTAACATTATTTTGTTGAATTTCATATTAATTATTAATTTTATTTGTGAAATAGATGAAACTAATGTTGAATGTGATAAGCAGTTTTTGAATAGACTGTATGTAATTTCGAAATTGTGTGTTTTGACGTTAAGTTCGCCTATAAATTAATCAAAGGAGCCGGTAAACGTCCGAAAATAGTTGAAAAATTTATTTTCGTCATTTTTCAGGTCTTCAAAGAGTGTGATAATAAATAATCCTACTTTCTATTTCCTCTGATTTATAGAATTAACTTTAATCACACTTGTTACTTGCGTAATGTTGCAAATTAAATGAAGATATTCAGTTTACAATGGCAAAAAACCGTGCAATGTGAAAGCAATAATATCACGGCAAAAAGCCGTACGGTTTTTTCCCGTACGGCAAAAAACGCACAATGTGATCGGAGCGTTATGTTGTGTAAATCCTCGACATTCAGTGAATTCTTTATTATAAGTATCACTTATGTTTCATTGTTTCTTGACAAAAGATAGACGGAAATAAAGGCAAGTTTGTTGAACAAGAGGTCAATTTTCTTTTCCATGTGTCGGTATGTATAGCTACTATATATATTATACATATTTCCCCCCCCCCCAAAAAAAAAAAACCTTGAAACCCTGTTTTTGTTTCATAATTAATGAGATAGAGTACACTGTTTTTACATTTTTGGTTGCATCATTTGTACCTACTTATGAGACTGACCGTTGTAACAGCAAATGTTAATTATGATTTTAACGCCTTGAATGAACATAAAATTTACAAGCTTATGTTGTACCAATCGTTAACTCCACAATTCACATTATACGTATACTTTAGGTCTGTCTGTCTGTCTGTCTTAAAATCTGATGTGATAATTAATATCAAAAGTTTTTTTTTTTATTTATTTCCCTTAAAAAAAAAAACTTGTTAAATAAATTAAAATAATTTATATAAATAAAAGTCAATAAACATATTTTATTATTTTTTTTAGGAGATTTTTTAACATTTTTTTTTAGCTATTTTTAGAAAATATAATAATTTTTAAATGAGTTAGTTTAATGTAATAATAAGTTCATTTAAACGCAGCGGGTGCGCAGTCAATTATGTAATGCGCTGTGTTTGTCATGCCTCATGTACATGGTTAGTTGCGTCCCACTTACAATTAGAATAGTTAGAGAGAGGTTTTTATGATTCCATAAGGAGGTAACTGCAAGCTGTACATGATTCAGTACATGTATCGAAGGGGTTTCAAATCAATCAGACCGTTAAGGCAGTCGTAGGCTAGAAGTTTTTAAAATTCGATTTTTTTTTTCGATTTCTTTTTTCAGTTTCTGAAAGTATGAACTTTCAAAAATTTGTTCTCAAAAGGCTATTTAAAAAAATTTTGAAAATTTACAAAGTAATAGCCATTTTAACACTATGAGGCCCGAGCACTTTCATAGTAAACTTCCCCGGAAGCCGAAAATATTTAAAAAGAAAAAAAAAATTATATAAACAAATACATAAAATAAAGTGATTCAAACAATGAATAGATTCAACACAGTTCAACATGTATGTGTAAAAGTGTAAACATACGTACGTGATACGTACATACTACATATACATTCAATTTTATTTAAAAATATAAATTATATTTTTTATGTATTTTTTGTTTATCTTAAAATTTTTTATACATAGAAACCAAAAGAGAAGTGTGTGTTAATATGTATTTGTGTGAGTAGGAACACATCCGTGTGATGAATGATGATAAACATCGCACACATAATGCGTAACCAACTAATCAATTAGTCAATGATCGCGGTCGGTCTCTGTGGATGTTTTGTTTGGTTTCGGATGCCGAAGCCATGGGACTGAAAGTGTTAATACGGTAAGTTCCAATATCAGGTACAGCTGAGCCTTTTTTATGCGGTCCTTTTTTGTGCGATTTCTTTTTTATGCGGTTTTTAAAAAAATTGCCATTAAAATGCATAATGTTAATCAAAATCAAGAGAAAGTATGAAACCTAAACATTACCTATAATAACCTTCTTTGATAAAAATACTTTGTAATAGTTTTTAAGCATTTAATCAGTACATTGCATAAGAACGTGTTATTCCAACATTAAGTTTTTTTTGACATATGTATTTATTACAATTTTCATAATATTATAAAAATGAAATAAAATGTTCCCACGTGTAAATTAATGCTTTATCTTGTTTAGAAAAGCAACTTCTAAGGAAATCGTGAGGTTTTGAGCGTCTTGGGTTATGTATTTTTGATGAAATTGCGGTGGGTTGGGACCGCATAAAAAAAAGTTTTTTTTTTTTTTACAGCCTGGACCGAACTAAACTTTTTGTAGCTATTTATGATATTTTTAAATGCATTTTTCTTGAAACTACATTTTTCAAGTAAGTCGACATAATATCTCAAGTTCTATTTATTCAGTCGATTTCGAATTTGGTATGTACCTTCAATTCATGTTGCTTCATGGTAAAGACTACGAATGTTGCGAAGTTTTAATTTTTACTATTTTGAAAAAGACGTCAAAAAAGTTTTTTGTTAAACAACCACAATTTTTAGATTTTTGTAATCTTTTTTTTTTTTTCATTTTTTATTAATTCCTATAAGAAAAGCTGGAAATTTTTGCTCGCTCTAGACTAGAAGGCCCCCTTAAAGACAGAAAATGTTGAAATTACCTGATTCCGTTTCGAAATACGTTCCATTTCCATTTCCCTTTATTGAACTGAAATCGTGTCTGTGTAAGTCATTATTTGCTCATATTGATATCTACTATAAGGCGGCATATTAAATGTTTTTATAACAAACATCAAAGACGGACGATCCTAAACAACATTTTTTCACCTTAATTGCAATTTACGATTGAAAATGGCGGCTAGCGTTTCCATTTTTTCTCTCCTATTATTTGATTATTATTTCTTGACTATTTGTATATAATGTATAAAATTATTTATTAAAATATACGGGACAAAAAGTTTGGATTATTTAATGACAAAATATGTTTTAAATTTTATGAATTATTTTTTTACGGTACGGACAGTGTCAAAAATATGATGGTTCGTTAAACGCACAGCCAGTTCAATAGGAGACATCCATTGAATAAGAAGATACTATATAAAAGAATTAACTTTTGGAAATAATTCACAATTGTCGAACTTTAGCCATATTTTTTTTTTTCAAAATTGGCTATAGTGATGAGCAAAATTAGTCTTGGTCTTGCGGTCTTGTATTGGTCTTGCATTTTTTGCAAGACCAAGACCAAGACTATGTATACCAAGAGCAAGACCAAGACCAAGACTATAATTATGGCTGCAAGACCAATACCAAGACTCAAGTGAGCAAGACCAAGACAAAAGCAAGAAAAAAGCAAGACTCTTGCTAAACTATTTAAATAGTTTGAAAGTATAATTAATACGTAAAGATAGTAAAAATTCTGATTTTAGAGGAAAAAAATTCGCTAATAAAAAAATGCAAGAAAGTGCAAGATTTTTTAGCAATAACAAGACCAAGACCAAGACTCTTAATGCAAGAACAAGACCAAGACCAAGACTGCCAAGTCTTGGTCTTGGTCTTGCATTTGCTCATCACTAATTGGCTAGTAACATTTTTTGTGGAATCATGAATCAATCTGGAATTCTATAGGCGCCATTGTTACATCATTTTTAGGGTCCATAGTTAAGCAAGTAACATAGTATCTTAATGAGACAAAATTTGATGTTCAGGCAGATACTGATTAACAATTTTTCTACTTCACCTCTCTCATGTCACGTTTTAGAGCTGTTTGAACAATTTTCGTTCCGGGTCTATCTGTTTATCGATTCTGATTAAGGACCTAAGCATGTTAGCAGGGCTGTGGAAAAGAAGAGCGGATTCCAAAGGATTTTTCAAAAATTTTTCCCCAGAATAAGCAAAACAAAATTTCTTTACTTTTTTCTACCCCCCCCCCCTTCTTCAAGTCCTTGCCTCGGGTAGTGATGAGCTAATGCAAGACCAAGACCAAGACATGGCGGTCTTGGTCTTGTTCTTGCATTAAGAATCTTGGTCTTGCTAGAGCAGTTTGAGTCTCGGTCTTGGTCTTGGTCTTGCAAAATGCAGTCTTGGTGTTGGTCTTGGTATTGCTAAAAATCTTGCACTTTCTTGCATTTTTTATTAGCGAATTTTTTCCTTCTAAACTCAGAATTTTCTCTCTTTCCGGTATTAATTATACTTTCAAACTATTTAAATAGTTTAGCAAGAGTCTTGCTTTTTTCTTGCTTTTGTCTTGGTCTTGCTCACTTGAGTCTTGGTATTGGTCTTGCAGCGATACTTATAGTCTTGGTCTTGGTCTTACTCTTGGTATACATAGTCTTGGTCTTGATCTTGGTCTTGCAAAAAATGCAAGACCAAGGACTAATTTTGCTTATCACTAGCCTCGGGGCTAAAATTCCGGCTGCTCCTTCTTTTCATCGGACCTACGCTCTATAAATTTTATCATAAAGACGATCACTGATCGCCACTGAGCACGCGCAAACGTAAAGAACGCCCAGTTTTTTTTTTCAGGTTCTGTTGTTAGCCTCTGCGCAAGCGTAAACATGAAATCTATTGAATGTTCGTTATCTTACAATTGGATTCCACTCCAATTTTGTATCAAAATCACTTTAAAAATTTTATACAAATTTCTTACGAGTACGCGAGGAAGCTATGTGTCGTGGTAGTGTATTTTTTGAAGTACTTTCTTGTACTAAAAGTTTAGTTTTCTGTTCGTGTGATGCGTCCAAAAATTGAATCTTTCTGATCTGAGAATAATTTTTTTAATTAATTTTTAATTAAGTTACAATTAGATTCATATTGAACTCAAATTGACAATATATTTGAAAATTTAATGTGATGGAGTCCTTATGTGATTAGTTCGTCAATAATTACTAGAGGTGGTCAACTCTCCCTTCACGAAACCGACGTTTTTTTTCAAAATATGTATGTATTGTTTTTGGTACGATTTTTGTAACGCATGGTAGTGATATGGGTCTTGTGTCATGGGGGAATATGTTGTTTTTTTTTTAATTGTGTATAGTGTAATAATTTATTTAATAGAAAATTTTATTATATCATCGCAATATAAATAAATAACGTACATAAAATTAAATGATTTCCTTCTTTTTCGTTTGTACCACACTAAATGCGCGCATATACAAACGAATTTGATCGTAGCTGAGTGTATTCGTCATCAAACCAAGAAAAATTATGATCAAGAAAACTTGAAATTTATAATAATCCACACACAAGAGTGAATACTATATATTCATCCTGCTGCTGCGCATACTATACAACAGTAATTAGTTCATTAAGCAATCAACAAAACCTGCGTACTCAAATATACGTACGTAATAAACTATAAAATAAAATTTCGAAAAAAACCAAAAAAAAAAAAAAAACATTCGTCAAGTGTGTGGTGGACATGCATTAGATCAGGGTTCCACAGTGGTTACGACTCCAATATATTCGACAACGTTATCTGCAAACTAGTGATGCCGAATAATTAATCGATTAATTGGTTTAGTCGACTAATTTTGTTTACTTTTAGTCACTTTTTAATCGACTATTTTACTGTCGACTAAATGACTAAAATGACTAATATTTTTTTAAATGACTAAATCGATTAATTTAATAATTTTTCTGCATTATTTTTAAGACTCGAAAAAATGAAAACTAAAAATTATTATATTTTTTATGATTTTTTACTTTTATGTGAATAATACATTGTAATATGTAATTTTTTTCTTTTTTTAAAAAAAAAAATAATAAAAGTCAGTAATTAAATTTAAAAAATTGTTTTTGAAAGAGTTACAAAGGTTACCCTATTCATGAATTCGACTAAAAATTTAGTCGATTAATCGACTATTATATGCTCGATATTTTCGACTAATGACTAATTTTGTCGGAAAGACAACTTTAGTCGATTAATCGACTTACTGCATCTTGACTCGACATCACTACTGCAAACGTGTTACGATTAGGGTCAATTACGTCTTAAGCTAGTTCCCTGTATTGGTATCGGACCGGAACTGAACCGCGACTGAAATCGGAAAATCTTTAAAGACTGAAAAATTTTATTTCATCGAATTTCTAAATTGGAAATTCAGCTACTACGCCCACTGTCATCACGCGACTTGAGTTGAGTCCGGCACTATGATAAAAATTTGTTTTGAGATCCTTAGAAGTCGAATATACATATATATGTATATATGTATTTATATATGAATACGATAATTCTCGAACGAAATATCCTATTTTAATGAAATTTGCTGAAAACATTGGAAATCCAAAAATCGTGGATGAGTTCTTCAGTTAGATACGTCCGATGCCTGGAACATAGTTTTTTGGGTATTTTTCATAAAGTTTTTTTGTCAAAATTTACCCAAATTTAAAAGGTTTGCGATATTTTTTTTGTACCATTGCGGAAAGAAAAAAAATCACATGAAAAGGTTTTTAAACCATTGTTCTGTGTGAACTGCTTTCCGAAAAAACTAATTTTTGTAAACGAAAATTCACTATGTTGTGCAGGATGCTGCGACAGGGTGTATTTTTATTGATCATCCGAAAGATGTAGGAATTATGAGGGTACCATAAGTGAGTTGATACTTAGAGGATTTCCTCTAATCGGATAATTTTTTAAATTTGCATATGGACTGACATTCCATGATTTTTTTGTTTCGGAACCCCAAAAAAAACTACATAGTTAATTAGTTCAAAAACTTTTTTTTCTAATTTGTAACGGTATTTCAAAATGTTTATTCTTTTATTATTTTTTTTTTTTGAAATGTCACGATTACCGGCCACATTTTTGTGGGGGGCGCCGGCTGGGACCGGGAGGAACAACGCGGGGGGGAGGTAGGCCGAATTGTATACTAACTACCAATCCATAGAATAAAATTTTATAATCATGATTTTTTAAGGCGACATCAAGAATTAGAAATTATGTTTGAAATAAAATTTTAGTGAGCACAGATTCGTTTAATTTTTTCTTCAAAATACGTCGTAATGAATTTTTTTTTTGGTTTTAATTTATTGATGAAATAAAATTTAATTGCTATCACGAAAAGTTAACAGTCGACAAATGAGAATGAACGAACGAACAAACGAACGTTGCTGGAATTGATTAATTAATTGTTTAAGGCGGTTATTTAGATAGTGAAGTTAGTTTTTGTTTTAGAATATTTTATTATTTATGGAATTATCAAATTTTAATTTGAGAAATTTTTTCATCTGTATAATTTTTTTTTTAAACAAATTTTTTGAAAATTGAGTATTGACCGGAAAGAATTTGACGCCAAAAATTTGCTTGTAAGGAGAGGTTTAGGTATGATCGTCACCGATTTCAATCAAATTTCGTCTGCTAGTAGAGCATAATATCAATATTAAGGACAGGGTAAGGTATTAAAATAATTATTTTTTTAACTGAATGTATAATATCTCAAGAATATTGTCTCAAAATTTCAAGTTGATTGGAGCAAAATTGACGAAGTTATAAGCATTTTTGTTGTTACCTGGCAGATATTCCGCTCTCTATATATCTCTCTCTCTCTTAGTTATATTATAGAAATTTCAATGGAAGTACTAACGTGTTTATACCTGTACCGTATATTTTGTCAGTGTAGGGTACAAAATTTAGTTTAGCAGTAAGTATTCTATATCACTTTTATACAAGAATTTTTAAGTGTTCAAGACTTTAAAGCGTTTTTCCCACAGCTCACGTTTTCAAAGACGGTGCCCCTCATAACTACAGCACCGATCCATTTGAAATTTTGAACACTATTTCTGTACATAATTTGCGAGATAACGCTGGAGAGTTTTCTTTTTCAAATTTGTTAATAATTTTTATTTTAGAATAACAAATTAGCCAATTTTTTTCGCAAAAAATCGTGTTTTTCCGTTCTAAGTGTTCCAAAAAAGTGAAAAATTGAAATTTCCAAAAACCCTCCCAGCGTTACTTGAGGAAAACTATTATGTAACGAATGAACTTTAATTTTTTTATTCCGGATGATCCAGCACCAAGTTATGAGGGGCACCGCAATTCTACTTTTTTCCGAGACACGTTCGAATAATTGCTGCCATTACTGTATTTTTTAATATTTCTTCGTGAAAATTTTATACAATATTCTTCGAATGTTATACTTTAATGTACCACTGGTTTTAATAAAGAGATTTTAACTGTGTTGTCACAAAAAAATAACAAAAACATGCCTTTTTTATACGAATTAACCTTACCCTTTCCTTAACAATAATTTACAATATAAGTCCACCGCTCAAAAACAAAGGAAATGTTTTTATTTAAAATTTGGACAAAAATATAGGTACGATATAGTCAAATTATTTAAAACGTTTCAACAAGATGGCCACAGCTCAGCGGTAGCGTAACGGAGTGCAGATAGTGGGGTACCGGGATCGAATCTCGGTACAAGTGATTATTCGATTTTTTTTTTTTTTTATAACAATTAATTTGTTAATTATGTTAACAAAATTAAGCTACGCAATATTGATTATCGGAAAATTTATGAATTAATATAATTTTTCTTAAAAAATCTTTTTCTTTTAATATGAGTATACCACATTTAAAAAAATATAATTAGATAATTATTACAAAATTTGGGCAACTAGAAATACGTTGTTATACGTTGTTACCTCTCAATTGCATAAATTGAGAGGTAACTAGATTTTGTGAATTGATTTAGTACAATAAGTACTAACCTTCCATATCAATTTTTTTATTTTTTTTTTTTTTTTTTTGTTTTTTGGTTAGGTACGAAAAATATGAAATCTAAATCCCAAAAAGAAGTTTGTTTACGTTAAAATTAAGTTAAAAATAATACTATAACATCAAAATTAACAGAATGAAGTTGATCACTATCTGCGTGTAGCGTCTAATAGCTGTTATTATTATACCCAATAAATTAGGTATAATATTTATTCCGTTATGTCTGTACATACACAACGTGTGTTTTATTTCGATACGAATAAAAATTATATATGGGCTTATAAATTATATTTTATTCAGTAATGATTGATAGTATAAAAAAAAATAAATAAAAAATAAAAGCACCGTGTTTTTACGGCTGCAACACTTCATGGCTGCTTCCGGAAACAGCACTCTGGAGCAGTGTTTCTCAACCGCCGGTCCGCAAAAGTATCTTACCAGTGGTCTGGTAAGAAAGATGTGTGAATTACAAAAATGTTTATAATTTTTATTTTTTGATTTAGAAGATAGAAAATGGCGAGGCTAATGAAACAGATTTTTAGCGATAAAAATCGCACATGTTTTGAAATTTAGTTTTTTATTTTTCATTTTTTATGACCCATGACAGCACAAGTTAGCACAATAGAGCACAACATTTTTTTTTTTTTAGGAAAACGGTGAGATTAACTTGGTCGGAAACCGACATTTCATATACACGACCTAAAATTATTTCAACAAACGGTGGTAATGATTCCGGGCTACAAGAATTCTATCTAAAATTAAACAATTGCTTTTAAACATTTCCCTAATGTTTACAAAAGTGTCAATATTTATCTGAATTACATGGTAGATCAAATGGTCGGAAACCGACATTTCATATTACACGATCTAACGTTACTCCACTTAATGGCGAAAATGACTGCAGGCTGCAAGAATTATCCAAGATTATCCAAGATTTTATCGGGCCGTGACTGAAAAAAGGTTGCCACTATTCTATAGAAAAACAGAGAATTTTTTATGTACCGAACAACTTCGTGCAAGTTCGGTACATAATAAGATTGGATTGTGTAGAATGAATAATTATTGAGTTTTACATCCATATTGAATAAACGCAAGAGGTATTGCTTGTGTATTGTATGTATTTAATGTACCTGTGAACTCTATAGTTCGATTAAACGATTAAGACTTGTAACAGTACTGCTATCTAGCGATGTATATAAGTATTTCAAAGTAACTGGTATTGGGGACGCAAACCCCGAGTAAGTAGAAACTGTTTTGGAAAATTAACAAAAAATTGATATTAAAGAAAATATTTAAAAATAAAATAATATAAAAAATAATCAACCAATATATTTGAAATTATAAAAACAAAAGGAAAACCTATAAATAAAATATTATCATTACTTAAACCAAAAGAAAACAAAATTAATAAAATACATGTGCTTTCGTGTTTAACCTACAAGAGAATATTATATATTTTTTTTTAAAAATATTCCCTGTGTTTCATTTATCTACCTTGGAACCATAAAATCTACATCAAGAAAATCTTCCAGTTACGATAAACTCATTAGAAATAACTTTTGTGATATAATAAATACGTTGTCTTTGTAATTTTGTGTTTCTAATAAAAAAAATCGTAGTTAATATTTTTTAAACCTTTATTTATTTCTAATTTTTATTGTATACATAATTAACCCTAGAACGACTAACATGTTTTTTCTACTCTTAAACTACAAACTGGGGTATATATTTACCCCACGGGATTTTTGGTCGTAAAATCGATCTGACAGCAGCAATTTCACTTATAAGAACGCGAATTTGTTCGTTTTTTCATGCTGAAGAGAATGGTGAAGAGTAAATTCAATTTAATCAAAGCTTAGTCGGTGAAAAATCTATTTAAATAGCTAAAAGTGTTCAAAAAAACGCTCAAATTGTCATTTAATAAACAAAAATTGATAACTATTTTTCTAATGAACCGATTTTCAAATTTCAGACGGTATTTTAAAGAGGACACAAGGGACTTCAAGCATACAAATGACATCATGATGTTTTGCCAAAAAAGTCGATTTATTTTGGATTTTGAAAATTAAAAAAATTGGGAATTTGATATGTGGAAAAATTAAACAAAAATGCATGAAATTTTAGTTTTTAAGAATATATTTCATTTTTTTTCATACAAAATGTAAAAAAAAGGAGAATTTAACTTATTCAAAGGCACTACAATCGCTGCAATATATATTTCCATGATTCTCGCAGGTCGGTCGCTTGCACTTCGTGCAATATATTCGCGTTTTGCGGTCTTCCTCGAGGACACAAGCAGCATCGGGCTGGCTATATCTAATGTTTTGTTGCAAAATAAGGTCATTATAAGTGAATCCAAATATTTTAGCAAGGAAAATAAAAATAACTTACCTAAACAAAACACTGACGTAAACTACAAACTGGGGTACATATCAACCCCATACTAGCTTCACGTTTTCCCTTCGTCGCAGTAGACAAGAAACCGCAGGTTTCCCGACCTCACTCTACTGTTAGAACCTTGAACTAAATTATGGTATAGGTGTTCAGTCGATAATGTTACTGACTAATTTAAAACGTAGTTTAAAGTTTACCTGGGGTAGATTTCTACCCCAGTTTGTCGTTCTAGGGTTAACTTTAATAAAAACAAGTCGTCAAGTGCAAGTTGTACTTGCGCTAACAGTGTTCCGTACAATCAGTTGTTTCTAGGAATTTTTTATAACGGGATGTGAAGGTGGATAAAATATTTTTCCTAATAAATAAATTTTATTCCTAAAGTATAACCCATTTTTTGATTTCAGAACGATCGTGTTCGTATGTGTCACATCGTGAACGTATGTGTCCGGACTGTTATATTTTAAGAAGTTTTAGTTATGACCACTGATGGTGAGGGACATTACAGTGGCCATCCAATGGTACGTACTCCGATTTTACGTAGTGACGTCAGCGATTTAGTGGGGTTCTCCTCTCACAGATACGTTGTTGTTTGTCTGTGTTGGTGAAAATTTATGTACCACACCAGAGTCAGGGCCGTAGGTAATATTGTCTGAGGGTCTCGTGGCCTTTAAAAATTTTTAAATTTCACTGCAGATATATATGCACATATTCTGTATACGTAATACGCAAAATACAAATGCAAAATGAGTAACGTAAAATTCTAGAATATTCTAATCGTCAACTAGCATAGATATCAAAAAACAGACTTCACCGTTGAATCGGTCATTAAAAGTGAGATTAAACAGTGTAGTTTGACAAAAATTCTAGAATGTTCTATTTGTCAACTCGCAAAGATATTGAAAAATCAATTGTACCATTTAATTGTTGATTGGAAAAGAGGTCAAATTACACATTTTGACAAATGTTCTGGAATATTCTATTCGTCAACTAGCAAAGATATTCGAAAACAGACGTCGCCGTTGAATTGGCTACCAAAAAAGAGACCAAATAACACATTTTGATAAATGTTGTAGAATATTCTATTTGTCAACTAACAAAGATATTGGAAAACCTACTGCACCACTTAATTGTCCAACCGAAATTAAACTAATGTAAACCAAATGTCCGATTTTGACAAACAATTTTTGCTATTTGACGAATAGAATATTCTAGAACATTTATCAAAAAGTGCTATTCCGTCTTTTATTCGATGACCAATTAAATGGTGCAATCGATTTTTTGATATCTTTGTTAGTTGACGAAAAGAACATTCTAGAATTTTGGTCAAAATACGCTGCTTAATCTTAGTGTCCAATTCAATAGTGAAGTTTCTTTTTTGGTATCTTTGGTAGTTCCCGAGTAGAATATTCTAGAATATTTGTCAGCTTCCGCTATTTGGCGTCTTTTACGCTGATAAATGCGATAGTGAAGTTGATTTTCGACAGTTTTCTAAAAATTGCCACTTATATTCATTAGCATAACATACGATTTTCTTTGTTTACACAACCGAATTTTTAGGTGTAAATTGTCTCTTAAGATAATATTGTTTTAAATAAATTCAGATAAATAATATTTACCAACCCCCCGAAACAAAAGTTTACCGACGCCCCTGAACTTCCGATTTTACGTACTTCCCCTTAAATTTGCACCGACCACTACGTAAAATTGGATTTGTGGTGTACTTAGTGCGTGTCAAACACGCACTTGACGATTTTTTTTAAAAATATTCTTATTGAAATTTCTGATAATTTACTAAATTTTTTTCACCGTTCTTCGTGACAGTTTTTGGTTTTCCCATGGAATCTGATCACATTTTTATGCCGTATTTATTAAATACGCTCCTCTCCGCATCTGGAAAAAAACCGATGAATTAACACTGAATTAATTTTGATTTTTGTTTAGAAAAAAAATAGTGTTTCGTTTGATAATAATTACCTATATTGAATAATTTCAATGTCAATTTATTAAAATACTCTAATTTTTCAAAAAAAATCTATTCCGGTAAAATATTATTTTACTGATATCATTATTTGGAATTCCAAATACTATATTACTTACTAGTAACTATTCAAATATGAAGCAGGCTACTTTATTTACTACTGATAAGAGCCTATTGAATATTTATAAAATTCACAGATTAAATTTAGTTCAGTAAAGAGTTATCTCCATAAAAATTCTTACGATTATGGGACCACGATGGGCGATTCTTTCGTACCGTGTTTATGGCAAATTTTGTTTCTTTACGATGGAATTATCACAATTATAACTGTACCAATTTTCTTTTAAGGTAGTTGATCGATAAAACGATTTTTTCAAAGGATTTTAACGAAACTTCTCCAGATATTTATTTCATTCAGTACCAATAAATACGAGCCTATTCCGATTAAAATTGCTGCCCCAATTTTGAGAAAAACGATTTCAAAGGTTTATGGGAAAATTGTTTTTTTGTTTAAAATGAAAACGTGTCAAAGGAATTTTTGATAAGAATTTAATATGTTATAGAATACAAAGTTACAAACCATACTTTTAATAAGAAATAAAAATAATTCACTACGCCGTTTTTGAAATATAATTTATAAACATCATTTTACAACGTGTTTACAGTGCTTTTTCAACAATGCTTTTATATTGCTACAACATAAACGCGCGGAAATTAAAACAAAAAAAAAAACAAGTGGTATACAAATAGTGATGAGCAAAATTAGTCTTGGTCTTGCAGTCTTGTCTTGGTCTTGCATTTTTTGCAAGACCAAGACTAAGACTATGTATACCAAGAGCAAGACCAAGACTATAAGTATGGCTGCAAGACCAATACCAAGACTCAAGTGAGCAAGACCAAGACAAATGGCAAGAAAATAGCAAGACTCTTGCCAAATTATTTAAATAGTTTAAAAGTATAACTAATACGGTAAAGAGAGAAAATTCTGATTTTAGAAGGAAAAAATTCGCTAATAAAAAAATGCAAGAAAGTGTAAATTTCTTTAGTAATACCAAGACCAATATCAAGACTGCATTTTGTAAGACTAAGACCAAGACCAAGACTCAAACTGCTCTAGCACGACCAAGTCCAAGATTCTTAATGCAGGAACAAGACCAAGACCAAGATTGCCAAGTCTTGGTCTTGGTCTTGCATTTGCGCATCACTATATACAAATAACTGAAGAATATTAATACATTATTTAATTTTTGATAAAGGAAAATTTTTTCGCTCAGATATACTTTTGTACCTTACTATCTCAGAGCAACTACGTTAACCGTATATTCCATTCTTCAACATTGTAAGTTAATAATATCGAAATAAAATTTTATTGAAAATAGAAATAAATAATATTAAGTATACCGTTGGTTTTTTAAATGGCTCGCTCATCGGTAATTTTGTTGAGTTAATGACAATATTATCATATGCTCTTAATGTGAGAAACTTGTACGCAATATATTATAACTTGAATGAATACAACTGTCGTACGGTTAAGTACTACTGGACCGGTCAAGCTGGGCAGGGTCGAGCCGGACCAAGCCCGTGTGTTGAAGAAGAAACGATTTAAAATTTTTTTTTTTGTTATATTCATTCGGGGAACTTTGTTTCGGACATTGTTTGGTTTGGATAGATTCACTTTTTTTCAACGTAGAGAACTTCAAAAATTGCTAAAATTCATTTATTATGTACTTAACTTTTTTGTCAAACATTCAAAATGATGAAGTAGAAACATTTTTTCCTGTTAGATAATCCGTTTAAACATTTTTTTTTTAAATCCATAAATCACCAATAAATTAGCATTGTAAACAGTTTGGTCGTCAACAAAAAATTATTTTTTGAAAAATTTATTATAGACTTATCCCATAATTCAAAATTCTTTGTTATTAATGGGCACAATTTGTTGCCAACGACAAACGCTTAATTTTTAACCAGTAGATTTAAGTATTTACGGAGAAATTGAGTTGCCAAAGAATGAGGAAGTTTCCAGAAGTAGGTAGGTAAGGTTCGTCGTAAGTTTTAAAAATTATAGCCATCTTGATTTGGTAGTACGAAATTAAAATGTTCTTTATCATTTGAAATCATATTATAACCAAGACAGTGAACGGTTTTACTTTCCAAAATCTAAATTTCCATTTTCATTTTATCTTTCAGAGTTTCTTGAAAAATTTTGCTTCTGTGTAAGACAACCATAGAGCTCCGCCATAAGTGAGTTGATCTTTGGAGGTGTCCCTCTGATTGATCTCAGTCGAAGCGTTAGGTCAATTTTTGATGTTAGCGAGGGGCTACACCATATATGACTTCATATATTATGTAAATTTCATGGCAGTGTTACTACTCATTTCCATTATTTCAATTTTTGTCTTATATCCAAAAGCTTCTACAGGATGCAGGGTCTCTAAGGAATCGCCTACTTTGGCGATTTATAAATCCGACTTTGTGGTGAGTGACCAAAATTATTGGAGTTGTGACCTTAATTTTGTTTTTACACTAAGAACCTTAATTTTGGATTTTGCAGGTACAAACATAATTGAGATGCTGGTTTCGTAAAATTCTGTCTTGGTTTTGCTTAAGGGTAGGGTAAGGTATTAAAATATTTTTTTTGCATTTTTTTTTATTTTTTTAACTGAATGCATAATATCTCAAGAATATATTGTCTCAAATTTCAAGTTGATCGGAGCAAAATTGACGAAGTTATAAGCATTTTTGTTGTTACCTGACAGATGTTTCGCTCTCTATATATCTCTCTCTCAGTTATAGAAATTTCAATGGAAGTAAGTACTAAAGTATTTATATCTGTACTGTATATTTTGTCAGTGTAGCGTACAACATTTAGTTTAGCAGTAAGTATTCTATATCAGTTTTATACAGGAATTTTTAAGTGTTCAAAACTTTAAAGCGTTTTTCCCACAGTTCACGTTTTCAAAGTCGGTGCCCCTCATAACTTCAAAACTACAGCACCGATCCATTTGAAATTTTGAACACTATTTCCGTACATAATTTACAAGGTAACGCTGGAGATTTTTATTTTACAATAACAAATTAGCCAATTTTTTTTGCAAAAATCGTGTTTTTCCGTTCTAAGTGTTCCAAAAAAGTGAAAAATTTAAATTTCGAAAAACCCTCCCAGCTTTACCTGAAGAAAACTATTATCTAACGAATGAACTTTAATTTTTTTTTTTATTTCGGATGATCTAGTACCAAGTTATAAGGCGCACCGCAATTCTACTTTTTTCCGAAACACGTTCGAATAATAATTGCTGCCATTACTGTATTTTTTAATATTTCTTCGTGAAAATTTTATACAATTTTCCTCGAATATTATACTTTAATGTACCACTGGTTTTAATAAAGAGATTTTAACTTGTCGTCACAAAAAAAATAACAAAATCATACCTTTTTTTGTACGAATTAACCTTACCTTCTCCTTAAGAATCCTGTTGAAGACGAAGACTGATCGCGTTCAGTCTTTAATTTTTAAATTGTAGTAGGTACCATGGAGTTTTTTCCAGAAATTTCCAAAACTATGTACTAAATTATTAATTAAATAGTCACATATTAGAGATTTTTCGAAATTTAAAATAAAAATTGATATTTTAACATAAGTCTTACTTCAGTCTTAATTTTTATTAATTTGAATCATGATATTGGTCTTACAAAGAGCACAAGACCGGAACCAATAAACTACAACACCAGGATTAATTTTGCTCATCACTATTGGCCACAGATAAAACACAAAGCAAATGGTCAAGTAGGGTTGACCGTGGTAATTGTGAATGGATTTTTATGAGTTGAGATAAAAGCGTTGTTTTAAGTATTTTTTATTTTATATGTCACATTATGGTTGATTTATTTTTAATTCTGCATTATTCAGGATGCACCAGACAAATTTTGAGCAAATTCGTATGAAAAACAAAAATTTTATAAGCCATTCACATTTCCCCGGTCCGGTTTTGCAAATCTTATGAATTTCGGGGTAAATGTGAATGCCACCAGAAAAATTGTTTAGAATGGATTGCAAGAGAAGTGAGGTACATCAGAGTAAGGACCAACTCAAATTCTTCACATTCACCCCACTTTCAAATTTTTCATCATATTTTAGCGGTCACAATTTCTCTTTGTTTAATGCAAGTTACGCATACCTCAAATTTGTACAAAAAATCATGGTTAGATGGAAATAACAAAAATTGTAAGAACAAATTTGTTACAAGCTAAATATTTTGATGATATTTTGTTATTTTATCAAATAAAAAAATAAAAAAATTACGCTTTTCACACCAAAACAAGGAAAATAAGACTTTTTCAAGGAAATACATTCAGTTCACATGAACAAAAAACAACAATCTATTTTTTTTTTTTTTTGTGTAGTAGACAACGGAAACTTGTACAATAATGTCATTGTACATCTTCATCAACATTTTCAACTCTGAAAAGGACACTACTGAAATTTTTGACCGGATGGGGGCATTTGTGAATGACGTTCACAATTACCCCGGAATTTTAAAATCATGGGGTAATTGTGCATTGGTAATAAATTGTCTAAAGCCCTCAGGCTTTAGACCACTTCTTTAGAAATACCTTTATCCATTTCTTACCTTTAAGAAAAAGAAATGTATTTAAAAAAGATTTTTTTTGAGGATTGATCAAAAAAGTAAGATACACCAAATTTTGCAAGAATTTTTTCAAAATAAAAAAAAGATACTAATACTTGGAGAATTGTTATGAAATTTAGCAAATCTAGAAAATATATGCTAGAAAATAGCATATTAAGAAAGGACAGAAAAACATACTAAGATTGATTTTTTACAAAATTAATGTTATTTTAGAAATTATAGGCGCGTTCACAATTGCCCCAATTCACATTTACCCCGGTCAACCTTATGTTGAGACATTGGAGCTTGAACTGATAGATCGAAAGTTTAATTCCCACGGCTAATTTTACTCGTAAATATTTACTGTACTGATATTCCTTGTTTTCATCCGAACCAAATGAACCCAATTTAAAATTGTTGTCAGTATAATTTGATTCACGTAACAATTTAAAAAAAAATTTGTTGTCAAGTTGAACAAACTTGACATTATTCATATGTGGAATGTAAAATGACGAATTTGATCAAACGGACGGACGGATGGATGGACAGGGTCGCTTGGTCCGGTAGTGAATTGGCCCCGTTGTCTTACCATGACCACATACATACTTTGTCCATGTTGCGACTGACGAGAAGGAAGCGAATTAATCCAAAAACGAGCTGGACAACGAATCATAAATAACTGTTTACGAAAAAAACTTATCATTAACACAGAAGTACATGATGGACATCACTTATGATATGTCGATATTAGGTACGACGAAAAATTTCCAATGGCCAGCGAGACAAGGAGCGATGTATATCGTCGCGCGTCATCAATTTATTGCGACGCGTATCTTATTGGTTAAATCAAAAAAATTTTTCAAAATGATCATCGCACAGACTCCACCCATTTAATATATATAAACAATTTTAATAGAGCATGGCGAAGAAGAAGAAGGCAACGTAACGCACTCAGTACACACGGATGAAGAACCTAATTTCTTCTATCTATAGCTATCTCTATTTGAATTGTACGCGATGTGGATGTTGGTGTCTTTATTTAACAAAAAAAATTTTTTTCCAATGTCCGGCATATGTAATAAGTAGTGTATGTATTGTATGAACTTGGAGTGTAACTAGCTGTTGGCTATATTAAAAATATTTTAAAACGTAATTGCATATATGAAAATAGATAAAATATACCGATAAGTACACAAGCAGTACTACTTCTTCTTCGTTATATAGTGATGGGTACTCGTGAGTAATGTAACTGAATTGTCTCGATTTTTTTTTTTTTGCAGCCACTGAAATTGTTTTTTTTTTTTTTATCTTTTTCAACAAGTGTAGGGTCTACAGTGAGCATGGATCGTGTTGGGTCTGTGCCCGTTGTGACAAAATTTACAGGGCGATATACATTTTTTAAAAATGACTTAAGTAGAAATTAAAAACAATTTGTTGACTAATGTTTTGAGGGTGTATAATAAATCAGCTGTTAAGCCCGGTTCAGACGCAGCCAGTAGTTTAGTCGAGTGGTCGAGTAATTTAGTACTCGCCCAGTTTGAACACATTCATTTTAGTCAAGTAAACTGGCTTGCTCGAGCGGACGGTCGAGTTTATTAAATAGAACTCTATTCTATTTTTATAGTCGAGTAGCCTTCTCCCACTCTATTTTCAGTGAACTCGTATGCCAACTAAACACGTGTGGACAGAAATACACAAGTTGTTTATACATAATTATTGCAGTTATTGTTGTTTTTTAGTTATTTCGGTTATTGTTTTATTTGTCAGTTTCGGTTTTTCGTAAAAAAAAAATGTAAAATATTTTATAGAAATAAATACAATTATATTTAATAATTTTAATTTTATTTTTTATAGATTTCTTATTGAAATAATAACAAATTAGTTGACTAATTGAAATAGCAAGATGGTAAAAAGGCACCGCTCTTAAATAGGGCCGGACCTACCCTAAGTGGCGCCCGAGGCACGGTGCAAAAATCAGCGCCCCTGTCTTTCCATAAAATGACAAAAGAAATATTTCTTTTTAACTTTTTTCCCTACAAAAAGTAAGTGGCGAGCAAAAAAAAAACGTCAAATTCAACAATTTGGCGGCCTTGAATATGCAGTTTTGGTGCCCGGGGACGTGCTCCTGCTGCCCCCCAGATCCGGCTTTGCTCTTAAATTCGTTACCGAATATGTTAAATACAAATAAATGTCTGTGGGATGTGAGAAATGAAAATTACAAAAATAAACAAATTCAGCAGCATACTTGAAATTGCAAGAAACAATGGAAATAGAAGGTTTTGTTCAAAAAAAAAAAAATCGTTAAAAATTTCAAAAATATAAGATCTATATATTCTCAGGAAAGAAAGAAATTTAAAGACTCAAGCACTCGACTTTATACTAATCGACTAAACTAAATACTTGCCCTGTATGGACAGTATGTCCACTTGACTAAATTACTATTACTCTACTAAACTACTGGTTGCGTCTGAACCGGGCTTTACATCTAGTTTTTAAAAACGGGCGTAAGCTAGTCAACAAAAACATTAACAGTTTTTTGCTTGGAAACAAATAAAAACTATATAAAATAGCGGCTGTTTAAAGGAAAATTAATTTTTTATTGTGTAGGTAACAGTTTTAGATTTTTCCTTAAAAATAAACTTTTGAATTTTCCGAAGTTTAAACCATGGCGAAATTTGAAGGCAATCGGCAATTGGATAGAATTCAAAATTTTACGTCGACAAACAAAAAGAAATGGTTTCGAGAAAAACGCGTTTACAGTTTTTAGTAAAATTTCGGATAGTCACAACAGTTTAAGTCTACTTTGCGCGAATATTTTAAGAATATGCAAAGTAAAGAAAATAGATTGTATCCAAGTTTCGAATTCCATCTTAAATATTGCACATTCAGGTATTTAGTTTTTTATGACAGTTTTTATGGCTGTTTAATCACAAAAAACCAAAGTTTATTGGATTCTGTTTTTATCTTTGTTCTAAGGTTCACGTGTACTCAGTTTTAACGATAATTTAAAATTCTAATTTGGTTGGTGAAGACTCCCCGTTTTGTATATTCATTGCAGCTTTAGTAGTTCATCCGTCTCGATATGTATGATCGAATCGATCAATTTGTCCCATCACTGATTCCACATCATTTTATACCATTTACATTTTTTTCAAATATCTATGAATTAAGATAGAATGAGCCATATAAATTGTATAATATGTAAAGAGGTGGTACACATATTTATGTACATCCACCTCCGTTTTACGCATGCGCAATACAAACACACACACAACTCTATAATATTTTTGTTGCTCGGTTACGTTACGGCCAGTTTACGCATAAATTTAACACATCCAAACAGAACACAAGAGCATTGAAAAAAAAATGTTTGCTCTTCATGTGAATCAAATATTATACTATTGTAATGACAGCGTGTGAATTTTCCATTTTTTGAATTGATCACGTGACCTGCGATGAACAATTAAACACATACGTACGTACGTAGGAAGTGGTTATTGTTGCGGAAATGGTTAGCAACTAAAAAAAAAAATTCCATCATGAAATCGTCAAAAATACTTGTTACATTTTTCAATGGACAATTTGTAAATAATTATAATTGCATCAATATTAAATGGACATAATGTTATAATTGTAATAAATTGAACCTTATAGCCGGATTGTGATTACGGGGCACGGGGTAGAGTGCTGCAAATGTATAATTTATTATGTTTTATGTAGAAAGTTGACATATTTTTCTTCATTCATAATTCATAAATACACAATCATAATCAATAACATACGTACATAGTTAAGATACTTTTCAGTATTGACTTAAGTCACATATGCGTTGTGCACTATGATTTATTGGACGTGACATTAAATAGTTCGGTTTTTTTTTATTATTTCAATGAAATAAATACAAATATGGCAATCGTAGGGTTGGTTGTTGTTACAGGCTGTTTGTTCGGACTGATGAATTTGTATTGCAACCAATTTGAAATTGGCTTGTTTGTAATTTGTATTCTTATAACAGATTTATTATTGTTTAACACTCATATTGCTGCTTGGCTTCAGTTATCAATTTGTATGCATTATATGTTTTTTTTTTTGTATCGATTTTGCTATTTCTGTCGTATTTTGTCGTGAAACGAATCAATTAGAAAAAAATATGAGATCGGTAAGGATTTTAGTAGCGGTGAACTTGTATTTAAAGTGAAGAATGTTTTTTTAATTTTTAATTTTTGGTACCATTACAGTGTGATCGGCCGAAAGATAATCAATTTTCACAATTTTTTTCGGATAGCTAGGATGGGGGAATGGGGATGAATTTTTTTTCACGATTATTACCATTATTTGACAGTTCAAAAATATTTTTTTTTTATTTCTTTTATTTTAATAGATTATCAACAGGTATCGGATTTCTTTCGGATCAGACAGTTTCGTCTTTAGCATATGCAGGTATACATATTGCACACAGTGTGACTAAAAGTTCAAAATATTTTCATAAAAACAACGTACACAAGTACACAACACATACATATGTGTATCAAAATATTATTTATACGTATTTTATGTAAACATCCTTTTTTTCTTTAATTTATTACCTGCACAATTGCAAAGTGCCACTGTAATTTTAATTAACTATCAAAAGTATTTTTGTTTATATTATGTATGTGATTTATGTGACATGTCATTTAAATTAAATAAATTCATCTTTTTTTATTGTTGTCAATTTTGAGAGATAGAAATATAGTTGCTTGTTAAAAATTTGTTTTTCAATAGTAAAAAATGTTAGTAAATACGTACGTCTTAGCTATTATAGTGGTGCGTCTAAATATTCAACAACTTTTCAATATATTTTACAAAAATTTGTGACGATTTTTTGAATTTTCTTACTTTTGTCAAATAAAAAATGCCGTTAGTATTCCAAATGGTGAAAAATGTAATTTTTGACCAATTATATTCATTCAAATGTGCATAATTTAATGTAATTTAGTTGCAAAATTTTATTTAAATAAGTACGGTCCTGACCTGTCCGAAGAAATCCGGTACCTAATTATCAATCTGTAGGTAAGCCACTATGTTCCTATGGGAGCTTTTTTTATGAAATTTGACAAAATGGTGGCGGTTTGAATAAAACGTACAAATTTTTTTATAGTTTTCCGTGTGAAAAAATAGGAAAATTTAAAGAAAATCTCCCATGGGAACATAGCGGCTTATGTACAGATTGATAATCCATTTGATTTTTTTTTTTTTTTTAGCCAAAGCTGCGGCTACAATCGTGGGCACCAAATTGTGGCCTGTTTTAAAGACACTTTTTTCAAAAAATTATAATAATTATAAAAAATAAATAAAAAAAATATTTTTATATTGCTAAATAGTGGTATTAATCGTAAAAAAAAACTCATCCCCATTCCCCCATCCTATCCATCCGACAAAAAATTTTGAAAATTGACTATTTTTCGGCCAATTTCACTGTGATGGTACCTTAAATAAAAGTAATCAGTCGGATGACTGCCAGTTTTAAATTGAATGTTCTCTGAATGACGCAAACGTCTTTTGGAAGCCGTAACTTTGGAGTACAGTTGAAACTTTACGTGTAAACTTATGTTGGAATATTTTCCGGTAGATAATATCACGTTACATAGTTTTCGAGAAAAATTTCCGTGACTGACGAACCGACACGGACACGAGAGTGATCTTGTAAAGGTTCCGTTTTTCCTAAAAGCCAGTATTCCGAATCAGAAGTCTTGGTTTTCGAATTATTTTGGGAGTTCGCCTATTAGCTGCGCGTGAAAGAAGTAATTTTTTAAACCTATTACGTTGAACGCAACAAAACAATATTGATTTTTTTTTTTTTTGAAAATAGTTTTATCATATAATGTCCCTCCCAGAAAAAAAATACAAATTATGTCTTTATTGAATTGAATTTGAGAAAAAAATCAATATATTCACTATAAAAATATATAATTATTACAACAATATTTTTTTTGGGATATATAAATTTCACGAAGAATTTTTTCAACCTTCTCCCAAATTGCGTGGACTAGCTTTATAGAAGGATGGACATAATGAAACCAATATCTTCTATTTCATAGCTTTTCTTTATTAAAATTGCCAAAATATTTTCGATATGTTTAATATCATCTTCAGTGGCTAAACATCAAATTTTTTTTTTTGATGTTTAGCCACTGAAGATGATATTAAACATATCGAAAATATTTTGGCAATTTTAATAAAGAAAAGCTATGAAATAGAAGATATTGGTTTCATTATGTCCATCCTTCTATAAAGCTAGTCCACGCAATTTGGGAGAAGGTTGAAAAAATTCTTCGTGAAATATATAATTATGTAAATGGTGGTATTATGTTATTCCATTTTTAATAGACATTTAACTGATAGCTGCGCTAAGCAACATTTAAACTTTATTATCTGTTAATTTAACTTATGTGCATGTATATTTTTGAGTAAACATGAATACTTTTAATAAAATATAAAAATTGAAATTCTTCCGATATAATATGAATATACACGTATGTAAGTAATATTATGTAGATACCAATTGCACAGTTCAACCTGTATGTAATATACTTGTTTGACTTCTTATTATAGGTACTAATTGAATATAAATCAGAGAATTTTTTTTCGCATCAGTCGATAGATTTATTGGAATCGAGAAGAGTAGAGTTTAGGAAACACGTCATAAAAATTCTGTTTGATCTTTAGAGTAATGAGATATATAAATTTAATAAAATAAAATATCCGTTAGCGGGCTTGTGTTCTCACTGAGCATCTATATCTCTTTGGGTTTGTGTTCTTAGGCGGTATACACAATAAATGAAATAAGGAATAAGAAATAAGAAATAAGGATTAAGAAGTATGCCATCTAGTGACATTGAATGGAACTTTAATGAAATAAGAAATAAGGAATAAAGAATAAGAAATAAGGAGTATGCCATCTAGTGATGTTGAATGGAACTTTAACGTAACTGGTCATAGATATAAATATGTAGGTATTTTTTTACGTCAAAATTCGTGATTTTTTTCACTTAGTGACAAAAAAGTCATCACGAACGTTACTTTTTCATGAATTTTGATGTACAAAAATACCTAAACACATTTACCTATGAGTAGTTAAGTTTTAAAGTTTCATTCAACGTCACTAGATGGCATACTCCTTATTTCTTATTCCTTATTTCTTGTTTCTTATATCTTATTTCATTAAAGTTCCATTCAACGTCACTAGATGGCATATTTCTTATTTCTTATTTCTTATTCCTTATTTCACTGATTGTGTATACAGCCTTACTTATCACTGATATCTCCAGGTTTGTGTCTTTACCAAGCATCTACATCTCTTTGGGTTTGTGTTCTTATCTGTCATTGATATCTCCAGGTTTGTGTCTTAACCGAGCATATATATCTCTTTGGGCTTGTGTTCTTATCTGTCATTGACATCTCCAGGTTTGTGTCCTTACCAAGCATCTCTATCTCTTTGGGTTTATGTTCTTATTTGTCATTGATATCTCCAGGTTTGTGTCTTTACCAAGCATCTGTATCTCTTGTATATTAATTTAGAATTTTAACGAAAAAAATTCGGAAACTCTATAAATTTTGTTAATTTCTTGAAGTATATACTTTTTTATCGTATTTAATGGTGCATATGAAAATTTTTTTGACACCCGCCCTATCGTGTGAGGATGTCGTTTCAGAGCGTTTTTTTTTTAACCCTTAACCGGTAAGATGAATTTTTATCACACTCATGGTAAAGTGATGTCTGAGAGACATCAACAAATTAACATACCGCGGGCTGGTAACAGATAGCCAAAACTGGAGACCACACGTATATGCATGTATCAAACACTCTCCTTACGCCAGCAGGGTAAAATTTGCCCTAAACCATAAAAGAATACACAAACGTTCAGTTAACAAAAACAAGCAGGGAGGAAGAAAACTGAAAGAATATATTTCTATACGACTCACAGACATCACCTTACCGGTTAAAGGTTAAATGAAGTTGACCCTTTCTTATTTTCAGGCATCGTTTGTGAAATGTTGAACGTCGAAGTGAAGTTTCCTTGTTCCTGTGTCCTAACTGTAATTTTTCCATCGTGGCGTGGGCCTAAAAATTTGAAAAAGTACAGGCACTTGCACTTGCTTATAGAACACTCCATTGAAAGTATTCTGGCTAAGTTGCGTTCGTAACTTTCGGGGTATGGACACGAAATTAAGATACTTTTCATTTTTAAGCTTCGTTTTGCGAAATGGTAAAATTATTAAGGGAGATCACTAGCGTGACCGCCTGAAAAAAGGTGATTTTTGGAAATTTTTTTAAAAGCTTTTATTTAACTTGCTATGATAGTATGTTGGTTTAGATCTTGGAATCAAAATTTAGACAGGTTCTAATTGAGCTAGAGGTTTCAAATTTTTCATACGTGTCTAACCTTGATGACAATGCAATATTGTATAATTAGTTTTTCCCTAATTCGCCCAAACCAAAATTGTTGATTTTTAGTCCTATGCAACTTTTTGACATTTCGAATTGTCAAATATTGTTTATTGATTTTACATTGCAATTTTTTTTCCCATATGACTGATTAAAGTAAATTACCGATTGGAATATAGGTAAAAAAATTACTTCTTTAATTTTTTTTAAAATTAATTGTAATCAGACTAAAAAGCAGAAAATAAAATAAAGTAAAAAAAAGTTTTCTAAGAAAAAGCTTTTATTTACAAATAGGTTAAAAAAAAATAAATTAACTTTTGAGTGAAGTTTGAAGCACCAAAGGCTCCAAAAAAAAAGTTCCCCCAAAGTTGCAAAACCAAAAAGCCAATTAAACTTGAAGGTGTTGCCCCCGCCATGAAGCTCAATCGAAATAAAAGTTGAAATTCAACAAAATGGCGAAGTTTTTAAAAAAAAAGTTTCAAATTTTGCGCGAAAATTTTATGATTTTTGGCCTGCAAAAATTACATTTTTTATTGGATCGGAAAACTGGAGGTTCATGGCACGAAGAAACATATAAAAAAATAAGCTGCAAAAAAATCAAATCGATCGGATGATTTGTTTTCGAGTTTTAACCGCAGCAAATTTGAAAAATGTAGTTTTTCTTTACTTGACCTTTTAGTTTTAATCACTGAGAATTTTTACTAAAATTATTTACGATGTACTCACTATAACGGTCATACTAAAACTAGATGAGTCTTTTAAATGTACCAGGGTCTAGCTTCTCCACAACATGTGACTGACAGCCACGTTCAGAAACTCCCGAACTATCAACCTTCATACATTTCTCAGTACCCCAAATTTTACAATAAAAATCAAAACCCGCTCTTCGAATGGTTGTAACTCAAAAACTATTTGAGATATGTACCTACTTAAAATTTTAGTATGTTATTTTTAAAGGTATAGACTATCGAGATATGCAAAAAAAAAATTCCGGTATTTTCAAAGTGTCACACTAGTGGTCTTCCTTAAAGTTTATGTGGGTGTCTTCAAGGGAAATACAGGAAATCAAATACGCACTTAGCGAATTTTTTTAAAAGTTAAGTAAGTACCCCCCTTCCCCCCCATACTTAATAACAGTTGGAAGTCCGCATACTTAAATGACAATATAATTAGAATGTTAAAAGATGGATACGTAATTTTAAAAAAAATTTTTAATACCACCAAAATAATCTCTTCTTTTGATACATAATAAAAAGTAGATTTATGAGTATTTCGGTGATTATCGCACCTTCTTGTTAATCCCCAAATAAAATAAATTAAACACGTTTTTCTTTTTTTTTTCGACATCGTAAACATCAGTGATCGATAAATCACTTCTTCCTGCAAAAGGAAACTTAAGTCGACTGTTTACGATAATGATGACGAAATATCCTAATCATTAATGTACCTGTATAGCTAGCTATATTTTGTTCATACTTTTATGCATAATTTGCGGTTTCACATTTCGATTTCAAAATACAAAAAAAAATTGTCTTTGCGGTTTTGTTTTTGTAAATCGGACGTACTAAAAATATCACTCAAATTTATTAATAAATAATAATCAAATACCACAAAAATATTAGCATGTGAATTAATAAAATTTTTTTCAAAAAGATAACATATAAATTAATAATTAATTAACAGTGCTAATATATAAAAAAAATTCATCAAGTGTGTGCCGGACACGCATTACGTTAGGATTCCTTACTAGCTAAACTTTTTCATATGGCTTTCGGAATATAAATCACATAGTGGTTGAAAAGTTATCAAACTGGATCGTCTGGGGCTCGAACCCGGGATTCTTGATTATCAGTCAATCGTCTTGTCACCAGGCTACTGATCGCTGTTCGAGAGTCACTCCAGATTGACAATTAGTCAATCACATATCTTACTCTCTTTAATGCGAGAAGCATTTATTTTTAATTTTAAAATATTATCGAGTGCTTGTGAACATTTACTAAATATGGCGAACATATACGTGATTGACTGATTGTGAAACTGGAGTGGCTCTCGAACAGGGAGCGCTAGTCTAATGGCAAGGCACTTGACTAATAATCAAGAATCAGAAAAGCCGGAAAAATTTCAGTACTTGCGTCTGTATTTTTTTTTAAATTATGGGATTGAATTATGGACAAAATGCTTCACTTTGGGGACAATATTTCGCAAATGGGATTTAAAGACAAAAAATGATAAATGGAATGATGAAGAAATTAAGGGAGGAGTTCACGCCAGAAACGGCTAATAAACTAATTTTTTTCGAATCTGGTTTTTTGTTTTTATTTTGTTCTGTGGTTCTTTACAAACACGGTGATATATAAAACATGGCCAAAAATTTTTGTTTTCAAGTAGAAAATATTTATTTTTGAGCCGCTGCACAGCCAAGTTGCTGCTCCTTTGCAGACAACGCTCGCTCCCCATCGCGATTTGATCAGTAATATAACTACTTGAAGATGAAGAATCTTCAGGATAAAGAAAAGAAAAAGGAACAAGAGGGGACAATGTATGGGGCTGGAGAGTTTTAATAAGCAATGAGTAAACCGCTTCTTTTGTAATTATTTTTGTTTTTACCGTTTCCCGAAAGTTGTGTTTTTCCCGACAAGGAAAATCATTATCTCACGTATACTAAAAAGATAGAGAATTTTTTTTTTATTTTGTTCATAAATATATTGCGCATAAAGTGGAGTATGCTTTTTCCATTTGAACAATTGTAACTATTTTTAAATATATTTTTTTTTTTTTAAATAAAAAAGTGGGTGTTATAATTTTTAGAAGTTTTGGCTTACAATTTTATGGTTAATTTTTAAAATTACCTGAAACCCATACTCAGCTTTATGGACAGGTCCTTTAGAAATAAAATAATGAAAAAATATTTAAAAAATATTCGTTACTTTTTGAGATATGGCGTTCCTTGTAAACGCTTAAAAACTTGTGAAAAAGGGCCGCCTCCCCCCACAGGGAAGAGTAATGAATATTTCAAAAACAAAATTTTCTATTTGAAACCCTCCCTAAAAAAAAAGTTTCAACAAGCAAAATAATCATAAATAAAAAAGTTGCTTTTTTATTTGAACTCCCCCCTTAAGGAAATTTTTTTTGGTGTTCCAAAATTTTTTCTTCAGAACCCTAATAAGAAGGAATGCAACAGAACAGAGTGAAAAAGTTCAACCTGTCATATGATATTAGTATTTACCAATATAATTTTCAGTGAAATATACATTCGATATTAATAGATCTAACTGTATTTGGAAAAAGAAGAAAAAAACGACTGTTAATCATGATGCATGTTTTATGTGAAAGTTTATGAAGCATGGCGCCAATTTTCAAGTTTGTCCAAAGATTGGATTTTGGTTCGTCGCACTTACCTATACGTTCGTTTTGCTTTTATTAAATTAATTTTTTTTTCTTTTGAGCACAACAGAAGCGCGCAATTTAATTTGACCATAGCAAATGTATAAGTACACAATTGTATGATTCAAAAACAATTTATTATTTTGGGGACGGACGCATCATGGCCGGGCCGTCACTGCTTGCTGAACAGAAACTTGGATAAATCGTAATGGGTGCCAACATCATGAACGGGTTATAGTGGAACCGTATTCAATTGTCTTTCCTTTGGATATATATTCAACCGAAGGAAATGTTCTGATCTAATCTCGCCTCTGTTTTCAGAACTGTAAAATTTTTGAAATTTTGCAGCAAGATGGGCATCGTAGCATCTAGTGATGAGCAAATGCAAGACCAAGACCAAGACTTGGCAGTCTTGGTTTTGGTCTTGCTAGAGCAGTTTGAGTCTTGGTCTTGGTCTTGCAAAATGTAGTCTTGGTCTTGGTTTTGGTCTTGGTATGTAAACTATTTAAATGGTTAAGCAAGAGTCTTGCTTTTGTCTTGATCTTGCTTACTTGAGTTTTGGTATTGCTCTTGCATCCATACTTATACCTGGTCTTGGTCTTGGTTTTGTTATTGGTATACATAATCTTGGTTTTGGTCTTGGTCTTGCTAGAGCAGTTTGAGTCTTGGGCTTGGTCTTGCAAGATGCAGTCTTGGTCTTGGTTTTGGTCTTGGTATGTAAACTATTTAAACGGTTTAGCAAGAGTCTTGCTTTTGTCTTGATCTTGCTTACTTGAGTCTTGGTATCGGTCTTGCAGCCATACTTATAGTCTTGGTATTGGTTTTGTTCTTGGTATACATAATCTTGGTCTTGGTCTTGGTCTTGCAAAAAATGCAAGACCAAGACCAAGACTGCAAGATCAAGACTAATCTTGCTCATCAATAGACTAGCATCATATTTTCAGTTGGGTGGGAGTGGCTCCAATAACTTTGTTTCCAACAACTTTTTTTTAAAAATGCACAAATTTTGATTCTTTGTAACCTTTGAACGGGATGGTCTTGACAACTGGCGCCTTAGGTTATCGACCTCAACCCCCCTCCCCTTCAACAAGTTTTAAGAAATAAAAACGTTGCGGAGAGGTCCAATAACTGCATTGTCAGCTTTTAGCGAATTTTAAAATCAGCTATTATGGTCACAGACAATTCAGCTATTATGGTCACTCTTATGACATGACTTAGCCCGGGACTATCAAAGAAGTGTGTTTTGAGGTCCCTAGAAATCGAAAATGACATACACTAAAATTTATATATGTATAAATGTACCTATATGTATTTATGTATCAGCACGATAACTCTCGAACGAAACATTCTTTTTTTTAAGAATTTTGTGAAAACATTGGAAGTCCAAAAATCTTGGATGAGTTTCTCAGCTCGATCAATCCGATTCCCAAAACATGGTTTTTTGGATATTTTTCGTGAAAAAGATTAGTTTTTTGTCAAAATTTTCCCGTTTGAAAGTTTTGACGACATTTTTTCACACCACCGAAAAGAGGAAAAAAAGCACATAAAAAAGGTTTCCGAGAAAGACTAACTTTTATAAAAGGAAATTTGCTATGTTATACAGGATGCTGCGACAGGTGTATTTGAAATTATAATGAAATTTCACTATAAATTTCGTTGGAATTTTTACAAATTATTTATGCGTCGGAAAGAGAATAATGATTATGTCGGAAAAAATTGAAATATTATAAAAAGAAAGAACAAATTTTTTTTTTTTTTTGTTGGCTGGCGCTGGTTGTGTAGTTGCAGGCTGCATAACTAAACAAATAAATAATTATTATTTAATAAATTATTATTTAAAATTGGTATAATTTTATTATTATACGAAAGACCATTACAATATATACTTGTATATTGTTTATACCATAATATAACCAATGCATTTCAGCATAGAACTTTAGCGCAGCAACAATAAACAGTGCATTTTAAAAGATGAATGAATTACATACACACATAGCCAGTAGGTACATATATAGGACTAAACAGTGGTGGTTGATATCGAAGAACGCGTGAAACACTGATTACCAATTTTATTTTTGCGTTTTGTAGTGTCACGATACACTTGAATGTTAAACTGGACCCAAAATTTGAACTGTAACCTTAATCTATACATCTAATAAAACTGTAAATCTGTCTCTGTCTGTCTGTCTGTCTGTCTGTTCACGCATCACGTAAAAACTACTGGACGGGTTTTAATGAAATTTGGTGTGATGATAACTTATTACCTGGGTCAACATCTAAGATACTTTTTATTCCGGGAAAATGTCTCATTCGTACGGGAAAATGGAAAAACTATTTTGAGCATCTACACACATTACGCCAAATTACATATTTCATAAAATATTTCATAACTATTGTAACAAAAGTTGTAAATAAATTTTGTAGTTTGGAAATTTTTCTGAATTTGAAATCAAAAAAAATGTTGCTAATTGTGTACCGAAAAATACAGTAAATACACAATTGTCAATTTGGAGACAATTTAATGCATTTTGTGTTGCAAGAAACTACAAATTGGAAAAAGAAACTACTCAACGTTTCGCGTGAACAACATCACGGGTACGGCTATAATTAATAATTTATTAGAATTTTTGAAAGTTTTTTTATCAAAACAAATTCAGGATTAAGATTACCAGGGTTTTGATTTTGGACTTGCATTTACATATCTTTAGTGTTTCATATTAAAATTTGAAATATAGTACACTTATACGAAATTACTACATTGTCCGAAAGTCCGCCTGTTCGTTTCCCGGTCTCTTTCGGTTCGATGAAAATATTTGAAGTTTAGCACAGAGATAATGTTCTTAATATAATTAGGTTTGAACTAGGTAATATTCTTAATATAATTAGGAATATTGATGAACATCAATATTTAATTAATTTTAGAATACAAATTGGTAAAAGGGGAAATTTTTTCTAGGGCATCCTGTAGGGTGTCAAAGGAAAACTTATTAAGGTATGAAGAAATAATCAAAAAGGAAATGACTTCCTGCAAAACGAATCAAATAGTGTAGATCGAATACTAAAACAAGATTTACATCTCAAAACATAAAAACAATCAAAAATAGTTTGTCAGTCTAACATGTTTCGGCCATTAGGACATCTTCAAGAGATTACGGCAAAAATCATTATTTTATAAAAAAAAAGTAAGAAAAAAAAATTATAGATCAAAAACAAAAAAAAATTTACTTAAACTAAATACATATCATAAGTGAAAAAACTATACACCAAAAAAGGGGTATGGAGTAACCAAAACCTCAAGGACAAAGGAAATTTGTAGAAAACTGGTTGGAAAACACTTTGTTTGAAATTCTACAAATTTCCTTTGTTCTTGGGGTTTTGGTTACTCCATACCCCGTTTTTTGATGTATAGTTTTTTCACTGTTGATATTTAGTTTGAGTAAAAAGATTTTCGTTTTGACCTATAATTCTTCTTTTTTACTTTTATTTTATAAAATAATGATTTTTGCCATTATCTCCTGAAGGTGGCCTAATGGCCGAAACATGTTAGGTTGGTTATATTTTTGATTGTTTTTATGTTTTGACATGTAGATCTTGTTTTAGTATTCGATCTACACTGTTTGATTTATTTTGCAGGAAGTCGTTTTCTTTTTGATTATTTCTAAATATTACCTGCAGTTGGAAACCCCGAAGTTTATTAAGGTATGAATTCAACAAATTTTATGTACGTTTTTCGGTGGAAACACTTAAAAATTGCTGTCACGCACCATTATTTTTCCAAAGTTTTTATTTTAAATTCATGTTTCTTTAAAAATATCGTTTTGAATAAACATTTTGAAAAAGTCATCTTTTCAATAAATGTTAAAATTTTATGCCTTAATACACAAATTGTTTCTTGTAAACCGCCTCTGATTTATTTTCGATGTAAATATTGATAGTGTTAAAGATTATAATAAAAGTATCCTTAGAAAGTTCTTAATATAATTATACACCATATCTGCCGTTACGGCCATGTATAACCGTCAAGCCAACCGCGTGTTTTTTCTTTTTCGGTTAAAAAATATGATCATTTATCACCGGCGAATGTGACAGCATAATGTTGTGTTTTGTATATAAAAATCGAATCCGTAACCATATTAGACGAAGATGTACGAATACTACAGACAGACACATTATCATCATTGAAGTGCATCGCTGTGAATTTTTGGTGGCCGAATCTAAAAAACATGATTATTTTTGATAATAATAATTTTTTTCCACAAATAAAAATTTTTACTGTTTTCGCTAAAAAATATATATATATATATATATATATATATATATATATATATATATATATATATATATATATATATATATAATTTAAAAATAAATACTTTGCGGCCTCGCAGTCGACGCAGCACAGATTTGTTGTGCTTGCTCGGCAGATAATCAAAAATTACTTAACATTTTTGCTTGATAAAATTTTAATTGAAATTTAATAAACGAATGGTATTTTGGCAATTAAAAGAATATAAATTTCAAGAGTCCAGCTATGTAAGCACTTTTTATTATAATATATGATAAATGCATACATATTGCATTGCATAAATGTGCATAAATAAATTAAATAAATGTTGTATTTAGTATGCCATAAATATTGCCCATTTATTGCCCTATTCCCCATGAATATTTACCGTTTATGACCATTCATAATGCTAGCTAGCTAGCTAACTATCGAGTTTAATATACGGACGTGTATTAAAAAAATTTTTTTGAACGAATTTAAATGAGCAATATTATTCTCTAGAGTGTATAACTTTGAGGTTTAAAGTACAGTGAAACCTCTTTTTACGCAGTAGATAGGGATGCGAACTCAAATCCTCACCATTTCCCTGGAAATTGCTTTTTTAAACACATGGGAACATTTTACAATTTTTTATAATATTGCTACAATTACATTACATACATACATATGTAAAAAAATTGAATGATACTGTAACTTATAATACTTATATATTGTGATGATAAAATGCGTTGAAAACAGCAAGCAACTAACTTCTTTACTTTTTATTCACATTATGCAAAATCACCCCAAAACAGATTTCTCTGTCATCTTATATCTTGAAAAGATTTCTACAACTCTACAGTCAGAATCAAAAGTTTGAGGTTAATCAACAAGGAAATATGATTTACATTGGAATACACGGAGAGAAAATTCCTATAAAAATTACTGTGCTCATACTACAATCGACGTGTAACAGGCGAACATATCCAATTTTTGTACGGTAAAATTATAAAAATTACAATAATATAACTAGAATTAACTATATAAAAATTAACTATAATTTTTAATTAACTAATAATTTTACCGTACAAAATTGAATATGTTCGCCTGTTACACGTCGATTGTAGTATGAGCACAGTAATTTTTATAGGAATTTTCTCTTCGTGTAGCCTTGCAGTTTTTAGTGTTCTGTATCAAAATTGGAATCATCACAGACAAAAGAAAAAATTGAATTTTAATTCTGGTGATTAATTTAAAAAGGTAAATTGAGACATAAAAAATTTTTTTTCGAAAATATCAGATATTTTTTTCCATGAATTTTTAGAGTTTTGTAGTCATAAGTGAAGTGAAAATTCGTCACGTGCATGTTGGGCACGCATTAAGTCAGGATTTCGTATAGTCAGTGGCTAGAAATTTTGACAGTTTTCACAATAAAATATAAAAAAGTCTATTTATTACGGTTTATTAGTGTCGTAATTTTTCGATTGGAAGGACTACGGAACTCTAGTTATGCGTGCTTCAGCATGCACTTTGCGAATTTTTTTATAATAATTTTTGGGAAAAATTTTTAAAAATTGTTAAGATGTAGGTATGTAGATTAAGTGAAAATTATCAGCTTTGAAAAATTGATTTTAGAGTTAGCAAAAAATATTTCACTCGCGATATAAGCAACAACTTGACAACAAAATTTTACGTCAGTTCCATGTTTAAAAAACAATTGAACATGCAATTTCGAAAAGGGCACATGTCTGAATTTTTAAACTTTTCAGGAAATAAAAAAACTATTATTTTTTATTAAAGAAGTATAATGAGTTTAAAAAAAATTATTATGAGTTAGATTCTGGGGCCATTTTGCAATCGGAGTGACAGAAATATTTTGATCTTAACCTTATTATATTGTATATTTTAGATATTTTAAATTTGTGAGATGCGCCCTTTTCGAAATTTATGATATTGAATTCGCATAATTTAAAGAAAAACCCATATAAATTTGGCGAAATTTTTATTTTAGGTATATCTAAAATTAAAAAACATAATACTTAAATTAAAGATAATAAATCGACTTTTTTCAAAAATCTTCTTCTGGAGCCTCTGTTTCGTTTGTAGTTGGCCATTTTTAATTTATTAATGGGTACTTTGCCATTATAAGCTTGATATTCTTCGCTTGGTAAGTTACTGCAAGTGCCTTTTATTCTAGAAAGAACGAAAATTTCTTCAGAGATAATATCTATATAATTTTTTGCAATTACTTCACCAGGTTTTTTAGGATTAAAAACAAACTCATTATGTTCCGTTTTCGCATATAATAGGTAGAGGGAAGCATTTAGAATTGATTTCTTTGAAAAAACGTATTTATCAAAATATGCGAGATGTGCCCATTTCGAAATTGCATATTCAATTGGTTGTACGAAACCCTGTTTACGTAAGTACGACTTGCATTTCACCAATTTTTTCTTGAGGGAAGCGTCATTTAGTGTATTTTTCTTAACAAGATGATTATGAAGATATAAAAATGTATTTCTGTGACATCATGTGGCAATATTTTTAAAGCCCAAACGTCATATTCACGATAAATCTTTTTATTAAATAAGAAAGATGTTTTCTCAAAACTGTATACTAGACATACATATATAAATATTTCTAATAAAATATATTTAATAATATATAAATCGGACAAATTTATAAGATATTTTTTAACGGTATCCAATATTTTATTTATTTTTTAAATGATTCCTATTACCTCATTCAAATATCATTATTATTATTAATATTATTGCTTATTGTGCAACATTTAATAATCATTTTTTTTTCTAAAAAGAAAAAAATATTATTTATTATCCAAATATAGTCGTTTGTGATCGAACCGTTATCCATGCTGTGAACTGTGCTGGCTGAACGCAACCTAAGCGCGTGTAATAACATTCATAATAATATTTCTCAACACAAACAAATAAAATATTATAAATATTAACCGTAAACGAATTTTTACATCGTTTGAAATTGGCGCCAAAACGATACGTACAGCACTCTCTGCGGTGATATTTTGGAAATGTTTCAACTGTTTCGAAAAAAAAAAAAATTATTTTTGTATCGTGTCATCACGACATGTTCTATGAATGATTTTTAATTAAATGAATTAAATAAAAATTTTATAAGAAAAAAAATAACATCTATATATTCTCAACAGTGGAGTTATAAATATAATCTACATATTTTAACTCTTTCGTACACATATTAATCGTAGGAATATTAAGCAGAGAGAGAGAATATTTTAAATAATCCAATCAAGAAAGCATGCTGATTGATTTACATCAATTGATAGTCGAATGTAACTGTAGTACAGTAGTCGATATAGGTATGTTGATAATTAGGATGAGAATGATGAATTTCTTGACGTACAGTAATGTCTCGTTTTAGTTTACACTGTATACATTTAGCCACGCATACATATTAAATGTATATGCGTACAGGCGAGTGACTTATCCCTAATTGTTAACCAAGGTTCGTATATCAAAAACTACATTTGTTAGGACACACAAAAAACATAATAAATACTATATATATATATATATATATATATATATATATATATATATATATATATATATATATATATATATATATATATACCATGTGTTTTTTGAGTTGCCATTTCTATTACAACCAAATTTTTATGATAGAAATGGTATTGGAAAAGGTTCTTTTCTTGGATGTAATGGAAATGTAACCAAGAGAAACGGTTGAAGTAGCCTCAAGTACATATGCATATTTTTACCGCCTAACTGATAAATTAAAAAAAAATTAAAAAATTAAACTTGGGCAAAAAAATTTTTTTTTGCTCATTTATGTTGTTAGTTAATATATTAGATCAGTTTTATCGAAAAATTAATATATAGTCCCATTTAAAAATCTATAAGTTTGTATCATAGCTCGAAAACCATAAGAGCTATAAAGCTCCTGATTAAAGCCTCCGTCGATAGCTACAACTCTTATTTGAACAATTGTTCGATTAAATCAACGGTTGGGCTGTAATAAGAATGGCAACTCTCGAAAAACTCACACAGTATATACTTATTTATATATATATATATATATATATATATATATATATATATATATATATATATATATATATATATATATATATAGGTAGCCAACATCAAAGAGTGTAATTAGCATAAATCTTAAGTTCATAGTGATGAAAACACACATTTATACGTTTTTTTTACCAGATACGAAGTTGGGACAGAGAACGTGCGAAGTGTCGTAGTGACTGTTTTTTTTTTTTCAATTTTTTTGACCAATTTAAAATTTAGAAAGAAATAAAAAATTCCAATACTATTTTTTTACTAAACGCCGGCGTCACTATGAAGTTACATGTGTATAAATTTTGTATTAGTAGTATTCAGTAAACACCATTGACACGTAAAAAATTTATTTATAACATTAGTTACCATTATTACCGTAAGTAAAAAAGATAAAATGATGAAATTGGGGGCGAATTATAGGTTTTCAAAGTTGTTCCTTTAATTTTTATCAAAATTAAGCAAATAGGATAACTACAAAAGATTTTTTATTGAATCAGTCCCATTTATAAACGGAATTGGATCATTTTGATAGCAAAAATGAAAAGATTACACCAAAATTATTCTAATTCAATCAATCACCCTAACTCAAATCACTTCAATGTGGTTTGTTTCATGAAAAATTTTTTCACTTTGTAACGTCATAAAGTTTACTAAAATTTAATGAAATGATAGAATGATGAAACTAGAAGAGAATTATTGGTTTTCGAAGTCCGAAGTCGAAAAGTGATTTAAGCGGGCGTCAAAATTAGATATGTGTCGTGTTTTTTTTTGCTCGTCACTTGTTTTATGGAAGGAAAAAAAATATTTTTTTTCTACAGGGGCGCCATTTTTTGATCCTGCCCCGGGTGCCACTGAGGCTAGGTCCAACCCTGTCGAAGTCGTTCATTAAATACTAAGATACATTTTTGGGGAGAGCACATTTTTTTAAATTTGGGATTTAAAAAAACACTATAAATTTTTTAAAAAAATGTGACCCCCTCCTAATTTGAGAGTTGGATCCAAACCTGTCTGGGGTATTGTAAGTTCGCTTAAAATTTACGTACTTTATAAATTATTTTAAAAAACAAAAGATGCACGCCACTGATAGTTTGCACAAGTTTAGAATATTTTTTAATAACCTTTTTCAAATCATTAAGTGTAATACTTTTTAACATGTTCTGTTAGTGTTAAAGTATTAACGCCCGATACTGTACATGGTAATATTTAACACGAAAATTGTGTTTTTTACTAATTAAGAAAAGAATAATAAATACTGAGATTGACATTTATTACTGAATGACTGAACCGTCTGGTCGTCTGGCTTACGTAGTAAAACATTTTTTTTTTAATTACTTATTAAACGTTTCGTGTAATTTACAAATGATGTGTGTGCTTGGATTGTGTTTGAGTCGGGTGTAAGGATTTTGAGCTAATGTACGCACATCTATTTATTAATTTTTGGTACTAAAAAAAAATTTATTACTTTTCTAATGAAATACTACTGACATATTGTCTAATACATACGATATCGTCAAAATGTCTAGATTAAAATGATGTTTGGGATGACTTTTGATGTCTCAATATGAAATAAAAATAAAATAATCTAATCAAATGCGTGTTGGACACGCATTAAGTTAAGGCTCCTCAGCAGGCACAGTTTTCTTTTGAAGCTTTCGAGACAAAATATTACACAATCACCTAGCCTATCAGTTCCTGTAGGTTTCTTAAGTTAAAATTTTGATTTTAATAGGGTTAGTAGATACTGAGTCATCGATTACCGGAAAATTACGTTTTTTTTTTCCCGGAGGCGAGACTTTAGACAGTAATAGACAACGTATTTACAAATGTTTCACTACAATGTAGAACAATTCATGCATTTTTCAGTTATCACAAATAAATTTTGGACAAAATTTAAACATACATATAAATAAAAATACCCCTGTGCATAACTAAGCGAATTTCCATTAACAAAAATTAGTTTTACTCGTAAACCAGTTTACATAGAATAATGATTCAAAAATTTTTGTTATGTGATTTTTTCTTCTCTTTCAAACTAATTATTTTTACGAAAAATGTCCAAAAAGTCGTATTTCGAGTGTCGGATATGTCTGGCTGAAGAACTCGTCCGAAATTTTCGGATTTCCAATGTTTTCACCAAATTTCGTAAAAATAGGATGTTCCGTTCGATTATTTATACCTCATTTCAAATACAATTGATCATGAGTTATCGTTAAAAAATTAAATAATAGTTTTTTTCGAAACAAGTCAATCTTCTATTTTTTTCTAAAAACAAACTGCAAATTTAAAATTTACGTAAATGCAATAATGAAAGAGATAAAGCCAAGAAAACAGAAATTATTTAAATTCAAAGTGATGAAGCATGGTTAAATTTAACTGAAATGTACCATACATATTATATGCATATATAAATTTTTGTGAATGTCACTTTTGGTTTTTAGGGGCAAAACTAATTTTTATCATAGTTTCGTTATAAGGTTGGGCGTAATAGCTGAATTTTCAATTTGTAAATTCGCTGGAAGGTTAAATTATTAGCTGTTAACTGCTCATTGTGCGGAATTCTAATTGTGCCAGTTCGGCTCGCTCTTGGTCGATTATTTTAATGCAGAATTTACTTTAGGGTTTTTAAATAATCACTTCAAACTCCTATTTTCTTATGAGACATTAACTATTCGCATTAGAGCTCCCCCCTGCTATTGATATTTAAAAAATCACACAAATCTGGGCTATTTGTAAAAAAAATTAAATTTTTATTTAACCCTAGAGTCATACGTTGGTCTACGAGTCAAGTTAATCATACATCGGCGTCATTTTGACGAATGGACTTTTTATGAGGAATTTCAGAGTTTATTTGCAAAAAACATGTTTTTTACATAACAATACTACAAAAGCGGGCAAAATATTTAAGAAAATTGGATTTGGAAAAATTTCTTAATATAAATATTTTTTAATTTTTTTAATCTTTTTTATCAAAGCATATTTTCATTATAAAAATTAAAAAATAGATAAATACATCAATTGTATCATAAAACATGTCTTTCAAATAATTAATTTATGAACTATTATGAGTCAGTGGACATGTGTGACTTTACAGAATGTGAAATTTCTCAGTCATAAATATTCCTATAGATATGTAGTTATTTCCCCATTAGGCACATTTGTAAATTTTCTAAAATTTGTTAGTAATTTTTCGAATAAGATCTCAGAAAATAATAAAAATTAAAATATTTTCCACAAAATAAATTATTAATCTTTTATTAAATCATTCGAAACGCATTCTGTAGTTTTCGATTCAATATATTAAAACTTCAGTATTATGTCGTCTCTATAAGTCAAACAGCTGTAATCATCTTTCACATTATCATAATCATTGAATAAATTAATTACAACATCCATATCTTTAATAAATTTTAGAAAAATTAGGAAAACTTTTATATGTGGAGTACACAATCTTTAAAAAAAAACATCGGTTAATCATACATCGTCGTCCTTTTGACGCACACTATTTCAGTATAAAAAAAACGACAATAGCTGTAAACAAAATTTATACGTCTTATGTGTTATCATAACAAATAAATTAGATTCCAGGAGTTTTAAAACAGACAAGCAACGACAAGTTGTAGTATTGAAGCAGCTAGAGAAGTTCGTTCGTCGTTTTGACGAGTACGTATGATTCTAGGGTTTAAAAAAAAAAATCACGTTGACACAATCAGATTTCTTTATGAGAACCATTTGTCTAACAAAACGTTTCATTTGTGTAATAGTTCATTAGACTACTTACTTGTGAGTCAAAGAGCCAACTGTATTATCGACTAACACTAAATCGACTGGAAATGTCATCTGAATATGATAAATTATTACTGATTACTATCGGCCCCAGTAGCAGCCGCCAAGCGGAACATTGAAGAAGATGCATCGCGCACTGACACTGGACAATCCGTATGGACGGACGGACAGACGGACAGACAGTGTGTGGAACGGTCATCATGCATGGATCGCCCCCCCCCGTCACTGTGTATGTATGTATCTACCGATGACTTGTTCATTATTATTACAATTTTTTTTCTTTGTAGGAACAAACAAGTTTATTATTTTGTTTAAATCGTTAAAAAATCAATAATTTCAATAAACACGATTATGGATTGAACTAACGTAATCACAGTTTAACGATTTTAGAGTTGGGTTATTTTTATTAAAAGCTTTTATTTAACTTGCTATGTTAGTATGTTGGTTTAGATCAAATCTTGGAATCAAAATTTAGACAGGTTCTAATTGAGCTAGAGGTTTCAAATTTTGCATACGTGTATAACCTTGATGACAATGCAATATTGTATAATTAGTTTTGTCCTAAATCGCCCCAAACCAAAATTGTTGATTTTTAGTCCTGTGCAACTTTTTGACATTTCGAATTGTCAAATATTGTCAATTGATTTTACATTACAATTTTTTGTTTCCATAGTTATGTTTGATTACGGTAAATTAACCGATTAAAATATAGGTGAAAAAATAATTTCTTTAATTTTTTTTTTAAATTAATTGTAATCAGACCAAAAAGTAGAAAATAAATTAAAGTAAAAAAAAATGCTTTTAAAAAAAAGCTTTTATAAGTGAGTAACTTTATATGCAACATAATTTATAAAATCTTGAAGCATTTAATTAAGTTTGGTAACTACTGAAAAGTAAAATAGCTACACTTATATTAAAAGAAATCAAAAACATAAATAATTAATGATAACGCCTCAAGCTTTTATAAATTATGTTGCATATTGCTTCAAAGTTCACTTAAAAGTTATTTTATTTTCTTTAGCTCATTTTTAAATAAAAGCTTTTTCTTAAAAAACATTTTTTTTACTTTAATTTTATTTAAAAATTTCGTATAAAGATAGGTATTTATAGTTTACGTCATCGGAATCTACGAAAAATAGTTGCGGCAACTGATGATCGTTAATCACTGATCATGGATGCAAGTAATTATGAAAACAATCCCATTTGGAATACTATGTTTTTTTTTCGATACAAAGTCTATTTTTTTATATTTTGTCACTCGTCTATAACATTCGGTGGTATACTCAGGGCCGCCTCCGGGCCCGGCAAAAAATTTTCAAAAATTTTTTTCTGCAAAAATACAGGTGGCGACCAAAAAAAAAGTCTTTTATTTTGTCCGGGCCCCCAGGCAATTGCCCCATCTGACCCTCCTTTCGCCGGCCCTTTTAAATCAAATCACTATAGTGCTGTGCGACGTACTGTCACAAAGCAAAAAATTCGTCAAGTGCGTGTTTTTGACACACATTAAGTAATGTCACCTCAGTGAAAGTGTTAATTTATGATTTTTTGACTCGTTTTTTAAGTACAGTAAGAATACAGCCCCTTTGCGTTTATTCAATATATGCATGTACAATTCTATAATTATTATATTATATATTATTATTATTATTATTAATTTTTCCCCCACTATAATCACACAACGAGATTAATATGTCACCCTTCGGTGACATAATAAAATTGTTATTCAAGTATCTAACTACTAACATAAATATTCGTCCTTCAGTAGCTAAGCCAATATAAATATTCGCTCTTCAATACCTAAGCCAATATAAATATTCGTCCTTGAATAGTTAAGCCAATCGATTTGAAACTTTGCATGGAGTGATAGTTGTGAAATCGGAAAAGGGCATAGACTGCTCTTTGTTCCGGGAAAATATTTGATTCTCTTGGGAAACCAGTCGACTTGAAATTTTGCATAAAGAGAGTAAGACAGACGTAGGAGAGCATAGGCTACTGTCTGCCACAAGGAAACATCTAAATCCCGAAAGAAATTATTACCTATTTTCCTCGATAAAAAAAACACCCGATTCCCGTAAATGTTGAAAATATATATTTAAAGTTTATGGGAGCAAAGTTGCGCGTTAAAGCTGGTTTTTAATATGGTGAAGTGGTATGTATAAGGACTAGTACCTACCTAATTCGATTAAACCTTGCAAATTTCGCTGATGTGAATTGTACACATGTCGATACTTGCAATTGCAACAAAATTACAATTAAATTCATTAAGTTACATACATTAGAGGTAAGTAAGAACGAAATAAACCGGCACTCGAACCAGTCACTGTCATCATTTTTCGCAAGTTAGTTTCAACCCATTGTTTGTTAGTTTGCAACACATCTATAATATGGATGGATACATATATTGTCGTGTGGTACAGGGTGTTTACCGTGAAAACCAGCTTGTAGTTTATGGACGTTTTCTCTCTACTAAATTTTTAAATTAGAATTAATAAAAAATAAGCTGCCAATGAGGTGTGCCACGCAGTTTCCTCGTCCTCGTAAAAGCACCTTGGTAATTTAATGCCCAATATATCTTTGTATAATTTAATATAGATATATAAATTAAATACGATTCATAAGAAATTGAGCAAAGTGGGACTAGCAGTAGGTAAATAAGATATTGACATTTAATGGGATTTCATGGTAGCGCCGTGGATATTATTACTTCGAATGCAATGAAATTTGTAGGGGTCTATCTAGGAACCAGACCGTATAATTTCTGACAATTTCATAAAAAAGAATTGGATAGTTCAAAAGTTATGCCACTTGGTGCAATTTAATATATTAAAATGGAATGACATGGTAGCGGCGTAGCTACCGTTACTCCGATTTCGATTAAATTCATAGGGGACGATCTAAAAACCAAACTGCATAATTTCTGAAAATTTCATTAAAAACAATCGAATAGTTTAGAAGTTATGCCACTTGGTGCAAACTGGCGACACACAGGCGGACAGACAGACACCAAACCAAAATTGTTCAGGAAGCTCTAAAATGTAAAATATGCATAAAAAATTTTATTTTGGAACGAAAAATTTTTTTATTTTTCGGAAGCAAAGCAAACGAATGACATTGTTATTTATCAATATTTACAAAGTGAGTGTCTGGCACACCAACGAACGACAGAAAGTATAGTTGCATAAGCGTACGGTAGTTCGTTAATAGTATTTGTCGAATATTCGACTGTTCAACCACATTGTTGGCCAAATATTCGATATTCGGCCAACGAACATTGAACACCCTGTATATTTCATACGTATAAAAAACATAAATACTCATACAAATGAATAAAAATATAATTATTGCATGTTTCAAATACATATGTTTTATATATTAAATAATATTATGGCATTCGCTTGCTTGCCTTCTTTTCTTGAATCCTGCACAATGCAATGCAATGGTTGGTACGAATGAAGCTGCCCCTCATACTTCATACTTCTTCATACTTCATACTTATTAATTGTAAAGTATTTGTGTGTGAGTGTTTGGATGCAATTCTTTTGTATATGGAAATATTTCGATTGGGCGACATCGGCTAACACAAAACATTCATATAATGGAAGTCAACCAGTTGATGAGGAAACGGCTTTCGAAAATAAACAATATTTCTGGTGAAAGCCAGGGAATACATCCAGATCTGACAAGGATATTTCTGTCTACACGGAGAGAAAATTCCTATAAAAATTACTGTGCTCATACTACAATCGACGTGTAACAGGCGAACATATCCAATTTTTGTACGGTAAAATTATAAAAATTACAATAATATAACTATAATTTTTATAATTTTACCGTACAAAAATTGGATATGTTCGCCTGTTGCACGTCGATTGTAGTATGAGCACAGTAATTTTTATATGAATTTTCTCTCCGTGTAGGTTAATCTAACACTTAGTTACTAGATAGATTACTAGGTAGATTTCTTCATTATTATCATCAATAAAATTGTAAGGTTTTGCCTCCAGGTTCGGGCATTCCAGTATCGTTAAAAATTCTTGATCAAAAACCATAGAGCTTATTTTCTTCTTTTTTGTATTCCGTACCAAAATTCGGTGTCCATCCGTCCGTTTTCCACAAACGATTTTCTCTGACTATTCACCATAAAAATTTGAATTAGGGGGTGTCATTTTTCTAAGGACATTGTGCTGTGGAACGTCAAAGGAAAGTTTCTATCTGCCGTCCTTTTCACCTAAACATTAGTAACCAATTTTATTGTATGGAATACTACTTGTGCAAGTACACTTTACACGTGCTGATTTGTTATTAACGATTTAAATTGTATTAAGGACTGATTACACCGATCCGGGAGATTGAAGTAGGACCGTAACTTGACCGGATTGTGATGTATGTGGCATAGTGTGGTCAGATTGCGATCAAGTCATAAAATCATTTAGATCGAAATATGAGAACAAACGGAAAATGATGATATTGAAGTACTGATACGTGACTAAGACAACAACTCTAAAATAAATATGTGTATTTTAAGTAAATATACATTTTTTGTATCTATTTAAAATGCGAATATTTGAGTCGCTGAGTTTCAAAACCATCTAATTAACGATTTTTTCAAAATTGAGTTAAATACGGTTTATTATTCACGAGGATAAACTGTACCAAAAAATACCAACTAGACGGTGCTGTTAACTTTTTCTCCTTTAATTTTAATGACAAAAATACGAAACTGTTTCAAAAGTAGCTAATTGCAATATTTTCCAATTGAAAAAACATGAAGTTACAACCAACACAAACCAGTTGCAAAACTATCTAATTACTTATATAAAAATGGCGTCATTAGAAAAACCTGGAACAAAAGCACCTAGCTAGAGGACCCAATAATTTGTATGTGATAATTTTATTACTCTGTCTAAGAAAATGTTTACTATTGAAATAACTAGAAACAAATACAAAGAAAGTTGCGGAATTGTCAAATATAACAGGCTGCGAATGTGTGCAGAATAAAATCGTGTGAAATATCGTGGCTCTAATTTGAGTTTTACTGTTAAATTACAGTAAAGAGACTTGTTTTATGGGAGAATGTTCTACTATTTTTATAAGAAAATATCTTAGTTTTCATAAGTTATAATAAAAACGTCGTTGTAAGATGTAAATAGATAGATTTCTACGAATGTTGTTTTATATAAAAGTGTCTAATTGTTAATGTTACTGCTGCAAAAGTTGCTAATTGTTAGTGTTACTGCTGCAAAAGTAGCTAATTACAAAATCAACCGTTTCAAGACCATCTAATTAAAGCAAACTGCTACAAAAGGAGTTAATTTTAATATTTAATCGTTATTTACTAATTTTTGAAGAGTGGTATCGTTGTTATTATTTCTTTATAAGAACTGTATGATTTTCCCTAAAAATTTAATGGTAAAAACCACATCAAAATCATTATTATAAGTGAGAAAACAGTTTTTTTTGTGTTTTCTGAACATTTTTAGTTGTGTTAATTAGATGGTTTTGAAACTCATCGACTCATTTGTGAATAAATCAAAATATGAAGGTGGGTAGACACTAATATTCGAATTCAGTACTGACAAAAGGAGACAGTATGTATTGTAGAAGTATTATTTTTTATTTTTTTTTTTTTGTTGAGACCGTATCGACTAGACCGCATTGCTGTTTTAGTCGATCAACCATGCCGTTCTAGTGTACCTGCTTTTTTTTTCGAAGTACCCAATTTCCCCCGATGTTTGAGGTGTCATGAACAGGCGAGCTGAGTCAATTTCTTCATATTATTATTATGAATTTAACAAGAATTACTTGTGCATTCTTCAGCTAACAATTGTGACATGAAACTAACTTCATATACAACGCGACGCAACAGACATTTCCATAAGTTCATTACTGTAACATTTAATGAAATGTAGGTGGCTCCACTGCAGTCCATAGCCGAGCTATTTAGAAAACAATAAATATATCATATAGTAAGTATCACATTAATTTAATACCGCGCAGTGCATACTAGGCTGTAATTTTTGATATTATGTTTACCGTAAATACTTGCCGTAGATTTATGACTTGAATGTTGTACGAAAATGAACTGAAAAATTTATTTTGACATTTTGAACGGCGGTAAAATAAACAGCAGTAGGAGTTCTTCAACTGGTTGGTTGGTTGGTGACTGAGTGAGTAAGTGAGTTCATTTTGGAAATTTTTTCAAAAACAATACGCGGTAATGGGTGTGCGCAGGAATGATTGATGTTATGTAATAATAACACATTTGTCTTTTGTGTGACGTTTTTTAGGGTTTCCTAATTCAAATTTCGTATAATGTTTGTGTCCATTTGTCACTCCCTCATAATTCCCACATTTGTTGATCTATGTATGAAGATTGAATTTTGTACATATGTGTTATATTGTACATACATATGTATATGATTGCTGAGGTTCTTTTATGTAGAAAAGTTCATATAAACCCAGGTTCGAAAACGCTTAGTTTCCAAGATACAGAGTAAACGAGCTACTAGACAGGGTGTCCTAAAAGTCAACGATATACCTTGGAGGTATAATAGACCAGCTCATGCCAGACCAGAATATCAAAATATTGTCTGGTAAAATATCGCTGGTTTTCAAGTAGTGATGAGCAAATGCAAGACCAAGACCAAGACTTGGCAGTCTTGGTCTTGTTCTTGCATTAAGAATCTTGGTCTTGGTTTTGCAAAATGCAGTCTTGGTATTGGTCTTGGTCTTGGTATTGCTAAAGAATCTTACACTTTCTTGCATTTTTTTATTAGCGAATTTTTTCCTTCTAAAATCAGAATTTTCTCTCTTTACGGTATTAATTATACTTTTAAACTATTTAAATAATTTAGCAAGAGTCTTGCTTTTTTCTTGCTATAGTCTTGGTCTTGCTCACTTGAGTCTTGGTATTGGTCTTGCAGCCATACTTTTATAGTCTTGGTCTTGGTCTTGCAAAAAATGCAAGACCAAGACTAATTTTGCTCATCACTATTTTCAAGATATTGACACTTTTATGAATTTCGGGAAGATCGACAATTTTTATCGGAATTTTGAATACCACAGCCGCAAGACTAGATTTTTTGAATTCTAATTTTTATTACGCAACCCTGAAGAGTTTTTTTTTGACCACAATCCAAAGTAAGGGTAACATACCTATAATCTTGCAAAAATAAATCTTTTTTGCCGATTCATAAATGATTTTTTTTTTATGAGCTAAGTTTGACCCTTCATGTTGTAAAATAAATGTACTACCTTAGCCGGGCAAGTTATGTTAAAAGATTGCTCACTTATTGTAGTTTTTAAAAACGTCTAAAATTTGCTTCGCTTTACTTTAGAAAAAAAGATATTGCTATTTTACTGCAAAAAAATGTCATTTTGGAATTATATTTCAATAATTACTTTCAAATTATTTCAGTTACTTGCAGACACTTTTATGCCTGCGTAAACCGAAGATAGATGGTGACCGAAGACAGAAAGTGGTCAATAAAACGCTTTTTTCAAAAGATTTTTATTTAATTCAATACCAATAATACGAGCTCTTACCGAAAAAAAAATTGACCACTGCAATTTTAAGAAAAACGATTACAAAGTGTTTTAATTTTAACACGGGCTCTTATGGGAAAACTATTTTTTTTTTTTTTTTGAATAAAATGAAAACTTCTCAAAGGAATTTGATAAAAATTTACTGTTGTAAAATACAAAGTTACAAACCATATTTAATAAAAAATTATTCACTACGTCGTTTTTGAAATATAATATCATTTTACGTTTTTACAACACTTTTTCAATAATGCTTTTATATTGCTTCAACCAGTGTGACGATCGACCTGGAAAACCTGGAAAGGTCAGGGAATTTCAAATTTCGGGAAAAGTCAGGGAATTTCAGTCGTAGTTAGAGATTTTTACAGTTTTCACCCCGGCGAGAGCGTCGATTGATCGTTTTTTTTTTTTTTTGCTGAATTTTTGCTACTAACGAGCAAAAAAAAAGTCGTCAAAAAACTTTATTTTTATAAATTATTTTATTTTTAAACAATATTTTTTTCGGAGTAGGTCCTAGAATGTTATTCAGAGTCAGGGAGAAGTCAGGGAATTATGAAATTGGATTTCAATCGCCACCCTGTTCAACATAAGGGCGCGGAAATTCAATAAAACAAGTGGTATGCAAAATATAATAACTGAAGAATATTAATATATTATTTAATTTTTGATAAAAGAAAATTTTTTCGCTGAGATATACTTTTGTACCTCACTATCTCGTAGCAACTACGTCAAATTGTGTGAAATAAAATGACATCAAATATATTTTGGATAAATTAAACAAACTGGACAATACAACTTTTGATCTTGACCTTATTGTTTGAATTTGTTCACTATTTTAAATCAATAATTTTTATAATTTTAAATTATTCTAAATTGCAAAAAATAGTAAGTATTTAAACCACGGGGGACTAAAGTGTTTTTTTTTCATTTGTATTGTTACCAGAGGACTTGTAAAGGCTCTTTGCCAACAAACTTCATATTCGTTATCTTTTTTTCCCGAGAGTTCTTGTACGCACTTGACGAATGACTTGAAAATTAACTAGTAAAGTTTACTAGATAAAACTGTAGAAAAATTGTTCCAATGTAATTAAACTACAAAATATTATGATATATTTGTAAGCCTATATACCAATGTTCTTTTAGTTCTGGCTCATACCAATAGAGTTCATTGCATTCACTACTCAACCATGTATATATTGTGCTGTATGTTTGTTTCATAAAATATCATCAGTAATCTATGTTACAGTAAAACCCCTGCGCAACACCTCAACAATTTTACTAATTCAGTGTTTTCTCTTTTGTTACAGGTATGGTCTTACTTTGAATCCGATCAAAATCAGGTAGTATATATGTGTATTGTTTTAATGAGGTTTCACTGTGATTGGTTAAAGTTAACTGTACTTTTAATTCTATATAAAACAATCATAAGTTTAAAAAGTTATAATAAGTATACTGTTTAAAATTTTTCCACAACTGGTCGAGAATGAATGTTCTTCCGACTAGTTCAGTTAGCGTGGCGCTGTTGTTGTTAGTGTGGCTATCATTTCTATTCTTGTTTGTTACGTGTTTGAAAAGGGCTTCAGGGTTCACGGGGAAAGAGAGAAAGAAATATAATTTTTCAAAAAAAAAAAAACAAAAAAAACTGAATGTTTTGCTTGCTATAAACATAAACAGCATGCCGAATAGTAAAAAGAAATCTGTTTAGCACGGATTACTTGTACACCCATAGGAAATTTATAGTGTCGATGTTACACTATATAACATTTTGATCGGTCATATATGTTCCGTTAATTTTTTTTTTTTTTTGAGGGTCGCCTATGAACTAATTACTGGGACCTGGCGGCTGTAAGTTTGTAAGAAAATTGGATTGAATTTTGCTATCGCTTTTATCGCTTCGGGCTACCTACTGATCTCCCCGAGGACGAATTAACCAAAATTGGGGCTCTAGATATTTTCTTTTTATCGGGTCTCCTCCCATCCCTACAAGATATAGAGCACACAAAATATATAAGATAAAATTAAATAATGTGGAAAACTAAAGAAAATCTAAAATATTGAATCAAATATTCAAAATAGACCAAATATTCAAATATTCAAATTACATTCTTGGTCAAGTGGTCGGAAAACGACATTTCATATTACACAACCTAATATTATTCCAACTAATGGTGGAAATGATTTCAGGCTACAAGCATTCTATTTAAAATTAAAGAATTTCTTCTAAACATTTCTCTAATGATTAAAAAAGTTTTGATATTTGCCTGAATTTCATGGTCGGCCAAGTGGTCGGAAAACGACATTTCATATTACACGACCTAATGGCGGAAATGAATCCAAAATTGGCTACATATTAGGCTCCAAATTAAAGAATTGCTTTTAAATATTTCTCTAATGCTTAAAAAAGTGTCGATATGTACCTGAATTTCATGGTAGTCCAAATGGTCGGAAAATGACATTTCATATTACACGACCACAAATTATTCCAGTTACTGGTGGAAAAAATTCCAGGCTACAAGAATTCTATTTAAAATTAAAGAATTGCTTTTAAATATTTCTCTAATGCTTAAAAAAGTGTCGATATTTATCCGAATTTAATGATCGGTCAATAGTGATGAGCAAAATTAGTCTTGGTCTTGCATTTTTTGCAAGACCAAGACCAAGACTATGTATACCAAGAGCAAGACCAAGACCAAGACTATAAGTATGGCTGCAAGACGAATACCAAGACTCAAGTGAGCAAGACCAAGACAAAAGCAAGAAACAAGCAAGACTCTTGCTAAACTATTTAAATAGTTTGAAAGTATAATTAATACTGTAAAGAGAGAAAATTCTGATTTTAGAAGGAAAAAATTAGCTAATAAAAAGATGCAAGAAATTCCAAGATTTTTTAGCAATACCAAGACCAAGACCAAGACCAAGACTCAAACTGCTCTAGCAAGACCAAGACCAAGATTCTTAATGCAAGAACAAGACCAAGACCAAGACTGCCAAGTCTTGGTCTTGGTCTTGCATTTGCTCATCACTATCGGTCAAGTGGTCGGAAACCGACATTTCATATTACACAACCTAATGTTATTCCAAATAATGGTGGAAAAGATTCCAAGCTACAAGAATTCTGTTCAAAATTAGGGAATTGCTTTAAAACATTTCTCTAATGCTTAAAAAACTGTCGATATTTGTCTGAATATAATGGCCTTTCCCTGCTATAGATACCTCACAGTAAACGTGCTCTTTAAAGTAAACTTTGTATAATTCTAGATCTTTACTTACACAATTATTCTGACTCTAGAAGACTTTCTCGTTGTTGCAAATTGGCTAATCTAATCTCGTTCAAATGTGTCTTGTCTTGTGATTGCGCACCAACTTAAAAGACTCATGACCAACATAACAAGCCATTTTCTTCATATTATAACAATAATACAGCCAGATAGCCAGAGTCAAAGCCAACTAAGCCAACATATAAACAAATACATATATACGAATACACCACATATTGGTTTATGGATTGTTGTACATAGTTGTGTTTAAGGTAGTTGGTCGATAAAACGATTTTTTCAAAGGATTTTAACGAAACAACTCTAAATATTTATTTAATTCTATACCAATAATACGAGCCCTTACCGAAAAAAAATTGACTACTCCAATTTTGAGAAAAACGATTTCAAAGTTTTGTAATTTTAACACGGGCTCTTATGAGAAAACTATTTTTTTTTTTTGAATAAACTGAAAACGTGTCAAAGAAATTTGATAAAAATTTAATATGTTATAAAATACAAACTTACAAAAAACCATATTTAATAAGAAATAAAAATTATTCACTACCCCGTTTTTGAAATATGATTTATAAACATCATTTTTCCAACGTCTTTACAACGCTTTTTCAACAATGCTTTTATATTGCTACAACATAAGCGTGCGGAAAATCGCTCAAAAAACAAGTGGTATACAAAAATATTAACTGAAGAATATTTAATACATTATTTAATTTTTGATGGAAGAAAACTTTTTCACTGAGATACACTTTTGTAGGTACCTGACTATCTTAGAACAACTACGCAATTGCTCTGAGATAGTCAGGTACAAAAGTATACCTCAGCAAAAAAATCTCTGTTATTAAAAATTAAATAATGTATTAAATATTCTTCAGTTATTATTTTTGTATACCACTTATTTTTAGCGAATTTCCGCACGCTTATGTTGTAGCAATATAAAAGCGTTGCTGAAAAAGCGTTGTAAAAATGTTGTAAAATGATGTTTGTAAATTATATTTCAAAAACGGTGTAGTGAATAACTTTTATTTCTTATTAAATATGGTTTGTAATTTTGTATTAAATAACATTAAATTTTTATCAAATTCCTTTGACACGTTTTCATTTTATTCAAAAAAAAAAAGTAGAGTTTTCCCATAAGAGCTCCTGTTAAAATTACAAAACTTGAAAACCATTTTTCTCAAAATTGGAATGGTCAATTTTTTGGGGTAAGGGCTCGAATTATTGGTATTGGATTAAATAAATATCTAGAGAAGTTTCGTTAATTAAATTCCTTTGAAAAAATCGTTTTATCCACCAACTACCTTAAGTATTTCTTTGCATAGCCCCATCGGCTACTAAACACACAAGCACCACGGTAAAATGTACGATAGATAAATAAATGTCTGCTAAGACATAGGTACATAGTTGGATAGTTATAGCAATGTTTTTCTGTATGGGGGTCACATAGTTTCTGCTCCATTCATTATTTCTCGTACACAGCGCAGCGCACAGAAGCGCATAAAGTGGAGGTAATAAATATCAGTTTTATTTACAATTGTCATAATGGCATAATATAGTAATAATGATATTATTGGTTGGATAGATAAAATGGATAGTTTATTGGTATTGATACCGTCAAAGCATCCAACTTTACCGATTGAATAGCTTCACAGCTTATAATGTGTGTAGCAGTTTTTTTTTAATAACAGGTACAATTGATCCTTTTTTTGTGCGGTGCATGGGACCGCATAAAAAAAATCGCACAAAAAAAATATATTCAAAAATATCATAAATTGCTATAAAAAGTATAGTTCGATCCAGATTGTACAAAAAACTTTTTTTGTGCGGTTGGTCGGGACCGCATAAAAAAAAGTTTCATCGAAAAAACATCACTCAAAACGCTCAAAACTTAGAAATCTCCTTAGAAGTTGCTTCTGTAAACAAGATAAAGCATTAATTTACACGTAGAAACATTTTAATTCAATTTTATAATATTATGAAAATTTTGAAAAATACATCTTTTAAAAGAAATAAATGATGCAATAACTTATGTTCTTATGCAATGTATTGATTAAATGCTTAAACGCCGTTAAAAAGTATTTTTATCAAAGAAAGTTATTATAGTAATTGTTTAAGTTTCTTACTGTCTCGTGATTATTTGATTCACATTATGCATTTTAATGGCCATTTTTTACAAACCGCATAAAAAAAATCGCACAAAAAAAGACCGCATTAAAAAGAGTTCAGCTGTATTCATATATTTAACAAATTTTTGGTTTAGTATAAATTGTTTAGCATTGCCGACAGACCTGACGAGAGGGTGGAGTAGTTGGGGTTTCAGTTCCAAACTCGGGCTTCAAAGGAGACCCGTAACTATCAGTTATGGGCCTGGAAAAAAGTCCCAAAAGGAGTTTTTTTTTGTTTGTCCGTTTTCGGGGAGAAAAAATTTTCTCGCGGGCCGATATTTCTCTGCACGGACCTGACTGACAACTATAAACATGTTGCAAAAATTTTGTTTGCAAAAGTTTTTTTGATTTTAACGAATTCTGGAAATTTAGGTATTACGGCGGCTCTCATGATAACACCTGAGCCCGAGACTATGACAGAAATTTGTTTTGAAGCCGCGGGAGACCGAAAATGACCTCATTTATGTGTTTGTGCGATAACTCTCGAACAAAATACTCAATTTTTACGTAATTTGATGAAATGGTTCGCAAACTGTTAGATGAGTTCGTTGGCCAGACATGCCCGATTTTTCGCCATTTTTGGTGGTTTCTTACAAAAACTGGACTGAATTCAAAATTTTTTAAATTTTTTTTTTACACCATTGAAAAGAGCGTCATCAAAAGTCACATAAGATAACCTTTTTTTGAACCGTTTAGCGCACAATCGCTCTAATACAAATCCTTTCTAGAAAGCTATAATTTGAACTTTTTATGACTCCGAACAACTCCTTTTTTCGGAGTCATTATGCATTCTCTACAAAACGACAAGTGCATGTTGGACGTGCATTAAATGACAATGGATTCTTTTCTGTATTTTTAATTTTAAACGTCTTAAAAATGATAGAATTATGAAATTGAAGGTAAATTATATTGTTTTTGGGCTTATTTTTTGTTTTTTTCCTACCAAAACTACCGATAATGGAGTATTAGAAAAAAATTTTAACATTTTGATAGTAAAAATGAAAAAAATCGTACTAATTACCCTAATTCAAATTAAAAACAATTTGACAACACTGATTTGACGATAATAGACAGCGGCAAAACACTTATTGACCATATTTAGAAAATTAATATGTAATTTCTCTACTAAATACAGTACTGATACATATTAGTAGTATAGCATACATTTTTACACATCGATTTATATAATTAAGTAATTAAAGACAATTACATCGATCTGTGTGAGAAGTATTAAGAGCAACAGCGGCATTAAATACCGAGCAATTAATTACAAAAACGACTAATATTATCATTAATAATAAACTCTAACTACTTACCATTTAACCATTTGCAGTAGTTGCAGAGATATTATGTTAGTTTAACCACCATAAAGTACATTAGATACATATGTGTGTACATACAACGTGTGCTTATATTGCTCCGGGATCATATCTCTATGACCATGCAATATAAAACGATGATTATTTCTGTATTAATATTTATTGCGATTAATTAATAGCTAGAATATAAATATCGATATCTCTCCAAGGCAACCTCAAGCATAAGTGACTTTATCATTTCTAAAATACGTTGATTGTGACATTAGAAAGTCTGAAAGTTATTAGTAATGTTCGAAATGTTGCGGTGTTGACAGGACCGTACTTATAATTTCAAAACTTAAAACGTTAATAAATCGGGGTAAATACATTCTACTCAAACTGCATCCGAGGACCTAAAACCATTCGAAAATAAAATTTGCTGCACCGTGTCAAACATGATCATACGTCTATCATGGGGTAGGGGTGTTTAGTTGTTGGAAATTTACATTTTTTGGATCAAATTAAGGATAAATATGTTTGTTGGAATATTTTAAAAAGAACTAGGCGAGCAAGCACCAGACAATTAAATTTATCCGAAAGCTTTCCAAGAACTAATTTGTCAACAGGACAAGGACTTTAAACATTCGGCATTGTAGTGAAGCAGTATTTCTTGTATTACGTGCCTCATTTACTTCATACACCTCCACAGTGACTAGATGTAAGCCCTGTTGAACATTTGTGGCCAATATCTAGGTATTCAAATAAGAAAACATAATATTTCTAATAAATAAGATTTAATTAAAGCATTAAATTGATGAATAGAGCCAAAACAATCCGGATTGTACAACAAAGTTAATCGCATCAATGCCTAATCGCTTGCAAGTAATAATTAAAGCAAAGGGATGTGTAACGAAATATCAAAAATAGTTATTATCCTATATGTTCCGAACTTGTAATTTTTTGTTTACTGTTCTGTCTAAAGACTTTTGTGAGTGCTATCAATACATGTCTTAATTTAATTTAATTTTTTTAAACGGAGTTATAATATTTGCTGTGATTTTAGTTAGTATGATTTTGTAGTACAGATTTTGACGAATTTATTTCCCGTATTTCTGTTTTCTTTTGTACAAAAGATCTCGTAAAACATTAAATAAAATTCATAAGTTTCGCTTAAAGAAACTTTTGTCTAAACACTTTTGTGAGTAACTGTATGTAACTTCAAAAATACATAAAATTAAAGTCAGACAAACAAATTGTGACAAGAAATGTATACACGCATATCTAAAATATATTCAAAATATGCCGATATAAAAGGGTATTACTCGTATATAGGTATCCATAATTACCAATTGTTTATATCTAAAATCGCATCAAAATATTTTATCTAAAAAAAAATAAACACTTTTTAATACCTTAAAAAAATAACGACAATACTGTCAGACCCGCAACCTTTTCGATCAATAGTTATTATTAATAACTTCGTATACAAAATTTAGAATTTGATTATATTTTGGAAATGCAGTTGCAATTTTATAAGTTGTTAACATGACAAAGAGCATGATGTTTAAATTTTATTGTATTGTAAGTGGTGTAGCCAAGCAATGCCTTTATAATTATGATTTAAAAGAAATAAAAAAATAACATTTTACAATTGTTATGCACATATATTTCAATTTTAATAAAAACGTTCTATATTTAAATAAATACATATATTGTTTAAAAAAAAAAAAGCTAAATTCTCATACAATGCAAGAGAAAATTTGACCCTTAAACAGCATCGTCAGGTTAAACACTAGCATCGAATTCGATTTAGAAGTATCTAAGTGTTAGTCACAAAAGTAGGTTTATTTTTCAAGATTCACGTCTCAACCACTAAGATGGCTGGAGGAGTGAAGAAGGGCATGGGCTGCTCTTTATCCACAAGAAAACATTTCAACAACAAACAAAAAATTGATCGAAATTTGTTTGCCTTGCTGTTTATTTATGGTTTGGTTTCTGGCATTACGCTCTAAAACCATTGAAACGATTTTGACGAAATTTTCGCGGTTGAAAATTTAATCAAAATCGATTGGAGAGAACCGGAAATACCAAAGAGCTAGTTCAGCTAGTACAAAAACGAAGATTGGTAAAATATTTTAAATTTTTTACGCAAAATCAAAAAATTTGAAAAAAAGATAAGGGAATTTGTACGGAAAAGTATTGAATCATGGATATGTTTTACAGTTCAGTAGGTACACATAGAAACGACAACAAACATTAACTCACTTACGATTAGTGATGAGCTAATGCAAGACCAAGACCAAGACTGCCAAGTCTTGGTCTTGGTCTTGTTCTTGCATTAAGAATCTTGGTCTTAGTCTTGCTAGAGCAGTTTGGGTCTCTGTTTTGGTCTTGGTCTTGCAAAATGTAGTCTTGGTATTGGTCTTGGTCTTGGTATTGCTAAAAATCTTGCACTTTCTTGCATTTTTTTATTAACGAATTTTTTCTTCTAAATTTAAATAGTTTAGCAAGAGTCTTGCTTTTTTCTTGCTATTGTCTTGGTCTTGTTCACTTGAGTTTTGGTATTAGTCTTGCAGCCATACTTATAGTCTTGGTCTTGGTCTTGCTCTTGGTATACATAGTTTTGGTCTTGGTCTTGGTCTTGCAAAAAATGCAAGACCAAGACTAATTTTACTCATCACTACTTACGATCAACTGTACCCCATCCAAAACCCATTTCTATATTAAACTTAAAAAAAGTAGTTCATTACCTAGCAATGTCACTGAACTTGTATATCGTCCAACAGTTCAGTGATATTGAGTTTTATACGTTGCTTTCGATTATTTCTATATCCCAGCCGAAAAACTGTCCTAGTTGTCTCAAATCACACCTGGAAATTTTTCTACTTGAAATTCTCATTCTATCCACAGTACGTTTAAGGGTTAAAACTATATGAGTTTCCATACATAAATCGTTATTAATGCAAACTTCGTATTTGTTCGTATAAGCACATACACGCATATATCATGTATGACTTTTTTCTTAGAGACTTTGATTTACAATACATTTCAAAATGACTAATCAGAATTATTCCAGCAGACATTCATTGCCCATTACAAATACATATACTTACATAAAGCAAGTTATAACTAACGTACCTAAAAATATAATTTTGTATAATTCATAAATTGTGTTTTAATTTAATTTCTGTGTCATCTTAGTTAGGTCTGTGCATATAGAAATTTCAATTTGGGTGTGTGCTGAGACTTTTTTTCTCATGTCTTTTTTTTTTGTAGGCAAAAAAAAAACAATTTCTACTGAATATTGTCTCTTATTGTGTGATATATTAACATATTTTAATAAATTAATGTAGTATATTAAGGTAAAATTCTATTATTTCTGATGGATGGTTCGTAATTTTGTATTCAGAAAAAATCGCAGAATTCGTAGAATAATTCCACCCGTAGTGAAATAAAATTTATTATCAGTTTTTAATATTCAACCCTTAAAGTTGGTTTTGAATTTTTTTTATAATGACTTTCAATTAATCTATTTGAAAGCTTCTAATTTATCAATGACAAATTCAAAGTTCAACACTCTTTCAAAGAAGGGTTTCTTTGTAATATATTACCGGAAAATTTTCGAAAATGTAATAAGTACCTAGTTGCTGAAAAAAAATTAAACAAGATGGGGTAACACAGTAATCGACAACAGACGTTTTTACTTCGAGCAAAGCGAATTTAGATAAGATTTAAATACATACCTAAATTCTTAAAAAAATTAATTTTGTCTACTGGCTGCTTACTGTATGGAACCCTAACGATGCAAGCCCGACTCGCTCTTGGCCAATTTTTTTTCACTTTTAAGGCAGTATTCTAGTCTAGAAATTCTAAAAAATCGATTTTTTTTAAAAATATTTTCAAAGTTCAGACCATTAAGAATAAGCCTCTAAAAGGATTTACTGAAATTCGAATTATTTTCGGAGTTATGGTTATTTTGCCCTGTCTACTGTGTATCTTTTCAGTATTAAATTCAAATTTTTAATATAAATTACTCGAAAGTACTTTTGTCGATACGGTTGACATGATATCTCAAGTTCTAATGCACCGATTTACTTGAAAGTTGGTACAGACCTTAATACTATCAAAATTGGTTCGACGTAGGGGTTTTTGGAATTTTTTTTTACTATTTTTAAAAAAATTTCAAAGTTGAAAAAAGGAGGCGAAAAAATTATTTTTTTTAAATGACCATTATGTGAAAAAATTTATTTTTTCAAATCGACTATGTCCAGCTAATTCTACATCCTTGTTTATTAAGAATTAATTAAAATTTTATGTTTCAGATCACCAGGAGGGTTGGAATCACGTCAACCAGGAGATACCTTTTTTTTGAGTCCCTACTTTGCCGGCCTGTACCGATTTCAATTTTGAATTTTTTTTAAATTGTTATACATTTTTATACTTTTTAAATATCAACAAAAAATTGGTAAAAAAATTGATACTAAAAATGTTTACTTTTTTTTTTTTTTTTTTTTTTTATTAGGCCCGTAAAATCACTTTAAAATCGAGCCTCTGGACTGGAATATCCCCTTAAAGTGCCTATTGATAAGTTGGTATTTTCACATTTTCAATGGCGCTGATAAAGTTACTAGCGAATAAATAAAGAATTTTTTTAAAATATTTTATGTCTATGGTAAAATTAACAAATAATACACAATAAATGCTTTATTGGTTTCTGTAGCGATTGTACAGTGTGTCGCAAAAGTGTTTCAACACAAGTGTACTAAGGCTTGTACTAGTATAGTTGATTCGATTCCCACAGTTGGTATCGGTTGTAGACGCATATCTTGTAAACTGTGATTGTTGTATCACTTTTCTTAATCTCCACCCACATCATAATCATACTATATATAGTCAACAGCTTAACAAATTGATTTGAAATTTTGCATAGAGATTTGCTGATGGGAAAAGAGAAAGGCATAGGTTACTTTTTACTTAAAATTTCGAAAGTTTCGTTTTGGATGTTCTCGTAAAAATATTCAGTAATCTTCTTAATATTTTTGGAAATTACTTTTTAAACACCGCGTTACATAAAATTTAAACAATATTAATAATATAATTTTAATGTAAATAATAGATAAATTCTAATATTTAACTGGCATCACCAAGAGGTCAAAATTGCTATAGGTAAAATAATTTAATATCATATTAAATGAATCTTTCATAATATTGTTTTGCTATTAAACTTTGCGTTGTGTACTATTGCTATACATTATATCGACCTAACCTTTATTTTCAATATTGCTATAGGTACACTTTCGGATAAAATTATTTAAACACATAAAGTTACAGTAAGTAGTCTTAAAGTTGTCCTAACTTTTCTTGCAAGGGTTCGGAATTTATAGTTCATCCAAGAAATCGTTCGTTCAAAATTAAAAGACGTTCGTGAAACCATATTTGTGACTTTTTAATATATAGGAATTTAAATCGTCGAAGGCAAGTCTTCAGAACGATCGACTTCTAGAAAATTCTAATATACTCTATGCAGAAACCTATAGCGGAAGTATTGAATAATTGATTTCACCATTGAATTAATTATGGAAAAAGAAGACTAAGGAACATCGCTAATTTATCCATAGTACTTTTACGTCAAAATTTTGTATTATTTAAACCTACAGTAGTTTCAACTCGGTAGATATCATAAGGGTGTACACAAGCATGTCACTATCAAGGAATTTTATTTTTAATGAACTTTTTTTTGGAAAAAAGTAAAAACAGATATAGATTTTTCATACTACGAGCATTCTTGCAATTAAATTAATATTTTTATTTAGCAAAAATTAGATAGAAATAACTTCAACTTACTTTCATTATTATTACCTATCAATTAATTTCTGTGCGTATCAGACCACTAAAATTCAACAAATCTATGGAAACCAGAAGAAATCAAAATAAATTTTAAAATTAAAACAATTGAAATCACAAAAATTAACATTAAAATAAAATAATATTTATAGATACTTTAACTGAATTATCAAATTGAGACATATTTTGACTTCGTATGACTTCTGGTTCTAATCCGATGACATTTAATCTTCAACTCGGTTTGAAAACAATTTATTACTATTTGTTTTTTTACATTTTCGTTATTAGGCGTCGCACGCTCGTCTATAATCGCGACTCGTTCAATAAAATGTAAATGTGAGGAAAACTACAATTTCCTGACTTGACTCCCAACTATGATGTATTTATATTTATGCCGTGTACTGTAGCAAATATTATGTATTATATAAATAATAAGTATATTATTTATATTTATAACACACAACAAAACAAATAATAAAACATCAAATTCCAAACATTGGATTCTTTTGCAACAAACATTTGAATTTTACTTGACTCTTTAGAATCAGTCGAATCGGTTGGAGTTTGTAGTGTAGTACCATGTGTTAGACAATTCCAGCAATCTAACCAGCACTTACCAACATCTCTTCTAAATACTTAACTTGGTTGGTTGGTATTGTTCAATTGTATTCGAGAAAATAAGTTACAGTATCCCGGCAGTACTTGGCTCGGCTCAACCACGAGCGTTTGCTTTGGTTTGGTTTGCTTTGATGATTTTTATTTGAGATATGAAAGAACATCCTTTAATAATAAATAACCTTTTGTTGAACTTTAAATACATACCTATATTACAGTGAAACCTGTGCACGCAATTTGAAGACAATAGAATTAGTTTGGCATTGCGATTGAACTGTACTGATAACAAAAGCATAAATTAAATGAAATTATTGTGCAATTATGAAGAATAGAATTACTTATTGTCGTGAAATGGTATACAATATTTTTAAAAAAATCTATGGATAATTTCTGAAAATTCATGAAGATAGTGTTCAAGGGGACGAAATACAGCAGTGAAGGTGAAAGGGTAATATGATAATTTGGAAGAGCTTTTCTGCTTGTCAGGTCCAATTTGTAAGGAAATGGGAAGAAGCTGACTTTTTTTTTCCTTTTTTTCCTCGCCACATTCATTTTTCTGGAAACAGTGGACTTTATCTAGGGGGGGGGCACTCGACTAAAAGTCACTCCAGGGGGTAAAATTTGTAGTTACGTCTCTGATTCTAATTCGGCCGACCAATTATGCTTGTGAAAATTTCTCGACAGTTTCGTATTTACAATTCTAGATACAAAATCGGCATTTCTAATCCTCTAAAACCAATCAGGTGCAAGTCGTACTTGCACAAACAGTATTCCGTATTGTGAGTTGTTTTTAAACATAGATTTATTGTAATTTGCGTTCAAATTTGTTAATTTCGATTTTTTTAAAGATTTTTTTGAGTGATTTTTTTGATGAAATTTGAAGTGATGCTTCAATAAGTTTTCCTTTGATATCCTACACCGAGGGTCGGCAACCTTTTTAGGACTTTCTAGAGTCAAAATAAAGAAAAACCCTCGTGTTGCTAATTACAAATTTACTAGTCTAAAATAGTGAATATTTTTGAAAAAGAATATAGAGCTGATCCTTTTTTATACGGTGGAGAGGGACCGCATAAAAAAAAAATATATTTAAAAATATCATAAATAGCTATAAAAAGTTTAGTTCGGTCCAGATTCCAAAAAGAAACTTTTTTATGCGGTGGATCGGGACCGCATAAAAAAAGTTTCATCGAAAATACACAACTCAAAACCTCACGATTTCCTTAGAAGTTGCTTTTCTAAACAAGATAAAACACTAATTTACACGTGGGAACATTTTATTTCATTTGTATAATATTATGAAAATTGTGAAAAATACATCTGTTAAAAAACTAAATGCTGCAATAACTTAATATATTCTTATGCCATGTACTGATTAAATGTTTAAAAATCATTAAGAAGAATTTTTATCAAAGAAAGTTATTATAATAAATGTTTAAGTTTCTTATTGTCTCTTGATTTTGATTCGCATTATGCATTTTAAAGGCCATTTTTTTAAAAACCGCACAAAAAAAGGTTTAACTGTACCTATCCCTTTAACCCTTGTGTTACCATATGGTTACACTAACTTGAAATAGTTGTAAAATCGATTTCTTACACAACCTTTCTGCAATCCAGTATCATCGTTTGAAAGTTCGTTTTTTTTCTCCAAAAATTGATATCAAAATAAATCACAAAAATGATTACAAATTGGATCAAAAATACCATTTTCAAATGGCTCACCCTGTATTTTGTATGCTTTTATTAGTTAACAATTATTATTATATGACATCTCATTTTTTTCTTTTTTGTGTTTGTTCATCTTATAAAATTTTCTAATACGAAAGCGAAATGCGAGCGAATGAGACAGATGACATGAAACAGGAAGAGTCATGGAGATATTGCGGCCATAGCCGAGCACGGCCACACTCTTCTCATGGTTTAGCTACATAGTTCGATCGGTAAATTACTGTATTCTAAATATACAGAGCCAACATTAATATCGCTTGATCAAAATCATTTCTATTCCATTTAAATCGGTTACCTTATAAATAATAATAATTATTAAATAGCTATTGTGTATTTTTTTTTTTTATTTCTATAGGTGAGCGGAGCGCAGCCGGGCCACAGAGTCCCGTTCTCCCGTTTGTTTCATTATTAATAGTTCTTATAAATATGTCCCAGAGGGCTTTCACGATTCTCGACTCATAACCGGACCGCCAATAACTACTACCTATGTAAAAAAAGGTATCTTGTGCGCATGTACCAAAAAAATTTTTTATAGCAGTAAAAAATTATGGTTTATAGTTTTCATATCGAACGAGTTCATTACTACGTTGAATTTTTGAATAATTGATTCTTCAATAAAAATTCATAGAAAAACAAAAATTTCGTATGAAAATGTTGGAAATTTCTTTTGAAATTATTGGGCCATGTAGCAATTGTATGGGTACAGTAGAATCTCTGATTACAGACACCTCCCTTAAACGGCCCCTTCAATAGCCGGACAAATTTTTTATGACGATAGCATGCTATACTAAAACTAATACATTTAGCACTCTCTTAAGCGAACCCTCTGTTAACCGTACGAGAATACAACATTTTTTGACGAAGACATACTACTTAGTACATCATTACCTCCATTAATCGGACCTACATATGTGGGTTAGGTATATTTGTTCATGTTTTAACGTGTTAACAATGATTCTAATGTGACGATGCATTTGTAAACGTTATATTTTTGTATAAGTACCTCTAAATTCGTTCATAAAATTGATTTAAATAAAAAAATTACAAAAAAAATTTAAATTAAAAATTTAATTATGAATAGGTACTACACTATTTAATGCTATTATTTATTCCACCCCTGTTAATCGTAAACTTCTGTTAGCCGAACAATTTTTTGCGTGATACTACTGTCCGGTGAACAGTGGTTCTACTGTATTTGTGCAAGTACACCTTGCACCACACGGCTGTTTTTCTTTTTTTTTACTTAATTGCTAACTAGTTACCTCTGAAGATTCTAAAAATTTTATTTTAGCGAATTTCCAGAATGGAATTCAGCTATTACAACCACTGTCATGACGCGACTTGACCCCGGGACTATGGCAGAAATTTGTTTTGAGGTCCCTAGAAACCGAAAATAATATTCACTAAAATTTATATATATATATATATATATATATATATATATATATATATACCTATATATATATATATATATATATATATATATATATATATATATATATATATATATATATATATGTGTGTGTGTGTGTGTGTGTGTGTGTGTGTGTGTGTATGTGTGTGTGTCCGCGCGATAACTCTCGAACGAAATATCTTACGTTTATGAAATTTGGTGAAAATATTGGAAGTCCCAAACCGTTGGACGAGTTCGTTAACCAGACATGTCCGATGCCCGCAACATGGTTTTTCCGGCAATTTTTGTGAAAAAAATTAGTTTTTTGTCAAAATTTCCCCTTATTCAAAAACTTTTGTGAAATTTTTTTACATTATTGGAAAGAGGAGAAAAAATCACATAAAAAAGGTCTAAACTATTATTCTATGACAACTAGTTTCTAAGAAAAACTAACTTTTATAAACGAAAATTCGCTATGTTATGCAGGATGCTGCGACAGGGGTATTATAATTTTTGATTCAGTGGTTTTAATAATATAACTCAAAATTTGTTAGAAGCAACCGCTCCCATTCTGATCTCCGAGGTCTCTAAAGTTAAAATTTGTATTTTAATAATAGGGTTAGTTGATATCGAGTCATAAGATTATCAGAAAACTGCGGGTTTTTTCGACACTGTAATAGTATTGCTGAAAAAAAAAACAAATATTTTAAATAACAGGAAGGAAACACGCATTTCTAGGAGGTCGTCTACGTCAGTGGTTCTCAAAGTGGGGGTCACGACTCCCAAGGTGATCACAAAAACTATTTGAGGGTCAGTCTGTGAGTTAGTGTGATAAATTAGATTCAGAGAGTCATTCGACTCGAATCCTAACTCTATTTTCGTCATAATATTTTCTAATACTCAGAGAAATATATTTATTCATTTAAATTGAATATTTTACCACACACATACAGTATGTTCAATAATTAATATAATTACGTAATCAATAAAAGTACCTACAAGTAACAAAAAAATACAATTGCAATTAAACATGAAAATAGTTAATGTAACTAATTTTATTGTAAAAAACCAAATACATTTTTTTCCAAGCATCCGTTAGAGTTAACTGATTGACTGACTGACCAAGCAGTCAGTACCTATTATAACATTGCTAACTCTTTCGAGTTGGGTGAACGATGTAATGTTGAAGTTAGAAGAAGTAAAATTATTAGACAAAATGAGATATGAATGTAATTTATATTAAATACGGTATAATTTAATATTATCCATTAAATGTACGTATACAGACATTTATTTAATGTGACTGACTGAGGCTGAGGCTGACTTAGTGTTTTATGTACATTTATGTTTTAAATGCTCCTTTTAATTTATGTTCGCCTAATATTATATCATTTATCTTATTAAAATCACAACTATGGGGATATAAAATGCGAAAATATACTTAGTTTTAAGTAAACTTAAATAAAAATAGTTGAAGGTATTTGCAAACTTTTAGCACTCTTATAAAGAACTAGTACGTTTTGATAAATCTGTCATCCAAACCAAAACTTAATTGGTCTTGGACTTTATGCCAAGTACAATACTTTTATTAGTGTATGAAGTGTACGGTAAATCGGACTTGTTTGAACAGTCTTTAACCCTAAAATCATACGTTGGTCTACGAGAAACGTTAATCATACATCGGCGTCATTTTGACGAATGGACTTTTTACGGAGAGTTTTAGAGTTTATTTGCAAAAAACATTTTTTTTTACATAACAGTACTACAAAAGCGAACAAAATATTTACAAAAATTGCATTTGGAAAAATTTTTTAATATAAATATTTATTAATTTTTTTAATTTTTTTATCAAAGCATTTTTTCATTATAAAAATTAAAAAATAGATAAATACATCAATTGTATCATAAGACATGTCTTTCAAATAATTAATTTATGAACTACTATGAGTCGGTGGACATGTGTGACTTTACAGAATGTGAAATTTCTCGGTCACAAATATTCCCGTCAATAGGTAGTTATTTCCTGATTAGGCACATTTGTAAATTTTCTAAAATTTGTTAGTAACTTTTCGAATAAGATCTCAAAAAATAATAAATAAAATATTAAAATATTTAAAGTTTCAATTACTTTGTCAATTTCACTAGAATTGAGTAGAATTTACTAAACGCGTTTTCAATCTCGCGACCATCATCAGAGTAATTGAAGAAATGTATGTGGGAGTGTAATAAATACTCTTAAAAATGAATTTGGGAAAAACCCGTCATTATACTATTTCAAATGACGGGTTTTTCCCAAATTCATTTTTAAGAGTATTTATTACACTCCCACATACATTTCTTCAATTACTCTGATGATGGTCGCGAGATTGAAAACGCGTTTAGTAAATTCTACTCAATTCTAGTGAAATTGACAAAGTAATTGAAACTTTAAATATTTTAATATTTAAAATGAAATTTCACAAAGTAAACCTCTCAACAGTAAATTATTTAATAAATAAAATATTTTTCACAAAATAAATTGTTAATCTTTAAGTCATTCGAAACGCATTCTTTAGTTTTCGATTCAATATATTAAAACTTCAGTATTATGTCGTCTTTATAAGTCAAACAGCTGTAATCACCTTTCATATTATCATTATCATTGATTATATTAATCATAACATCCATATCTTTAATAAATTTTAGAAAAATTAGGAAAACTTTTGTATGTAAAGTACAAACTCTCTAAAAAAAAACAACATCGGTTAATCATACATCGTCGTCCTTTTGACGCACACTATTTCAATACAAACAAAACGACAGACCCTATAAACAAAATTTATACATTTGCTGTGTTATAATAACAAAGAAATTAGACAAGAGAAGTTTCACAGCAAGCAGGCAACGACAAGTTGTAGTATTGGTGCAGGTAGAAAAGTTCGTTCTTCATTTTGACGAGTATGTATGATTCTAGGGTTAATGATCTACTGTTTGGGTTACCGAGACAGAAAATCCGTTTATATTATCTAAGTGTTTTTGATAAGGACCTAAATATTCAATTTTTCCTCCCCAAAATAAAAATAGTGACTATTTTGATTCAGTGTTTCAAGATTTTCTTTTAAAAACTAGAGGTTTTCCCAGCAACCTATTTATTTAGATCAAGGTTTTAGAATTTAATACACAGCTAAACTTTTTTTATGCGGTGGATAGGAATCGCATAAAAAAATCACACAAAAGATTACTTTTCTAATAAAGCATTAATTTACGCATCAGAACATTTTATTTAATTTTCATAATATTATAAAAATTGCGATAATATATGCGATCTATAAAAAAAAAACTTAACGAAACTATAATTTATATTCTTATGCAATGTACTGATTAAATGCTTAAAAATTAATCATTAAGTTATGGTATCAGTAAATTATTATATTTAACGTTTAAATTTCTCTTGCTTTTTAGTCACATTATGTACTTTAATGGACATTTTTTTCAAAAGCACAAAAAAACCGCATAAAAAAAGGTTTAGCTGTATTAAAAAAATTTTATCATGGCAGAAAAGCGGTTCTACTTTTTTGGCTGGTTCCATCAAACGCTAGCCTCGCCAATAAAACTGTTGATTTTACTCCCGTGTTAAATAAAACACTATCAGAGTAATTGAAGAAATGTATGTGGGAGTGTAATAAATACTCTTAAAAATGAATTTGGGAAAAACCCGTCATTATACTATTTCAAATGACGGGTTTTTCCCAAATTCATTTTTAAGAGTATTTATTACACTCCCACATACATTTCTTCAATTACTCTGATGATGGTCGCGAGATTGAAAACGCGTTTAGTAAATTCTACTCAATTCTAGTGAAATTGACAAAGTAATTGAAACTTTAAATATTTTAATATTTAAAATGAAATTTCACAAAGTAAACCTCTCAACAGTAAATTATTTAATAAATAAAATATTTTTCACAAAATAAATTGTTAATCTTTAAGTCATTCGAAACGCATTCTTTAGTTTTCGATTCAATATATTAAAACTTCAGTATTATGTCGTCTTTATAAGTCAAACAGCTGTAATCACCTTTCATATTATCATTATCATTGATTATATTAATCATAACATCCATATCTTTAATAAATTTTAGAAAAATTAGGAAAACTTTTGTATGTAAAGTACAAACTCTCTAAAAAAAAACAACATCGGTTAATCATACATCGTCGTCCTTTTGACGCACACTATTTCAATACAAACAAAACGACAGACCCTATAAACAAAATTTATACATTTGCTGTGTTATAATAACAAAGAAATTAGACAAGAGAAGTTTCACAGCAAGCAGGCAACGACAAGTTGTAGTATTGGTGCAGGTAGAAAAGTTCGTTCTTCATTTTGACGAGTATGTATGATTCTAGGGTTAATGATCTACTGTTTGGGTTACCGAGACAGAAAATCCGTTTATATTATCTAAGTGTTTTTGATAAGGACCTAAATATTCAATTTTTCCTCCCCAAAATAAAAATAGTGACTATTTTGATTCAGTGTTTCAAGATTTTCTTTTAAAAACTAGAGGTTTTCCCAGCAACCTATTTATTTAGATCAAGGTTTTAGAATTTAATACACAGCTAAACTTTTTTTATGCGGTGGATAGGAATCGCATAAAAAAATCACACAAAAGATTACTTTTCTAATAAAGCATTAATTTACGCATCAGAACATTTTATTTAATTTTCATAATATTATAAAAATTGCGATAATATATGCGATCTATAAAAAAAAAACTTAACGAAACTATAATTTATATTCTTATGCAATGTACTGATTAAATGCTTAAAAATTAATCATTAAGTTATGGTATCAGTAAATTATTATATTTAACGTTTAAATTTCTCTTGCTTTTTAGTCACATTATGTACTTTAATGGACATTTTTTTCAAAAGCACAAAAAAACCGCATAAAAAAAGGTTTAGCTGTATTAAAAAAATTTTATCATGGCAGAAAAGCGGTTCTACTTTTTTGGCTGGTTCCATCAAACGCTAGCCTCGCCAATAAAACTGTTGATTTTACTCCCGTGTTAAATAAAACACTATTTTTAAGTAGATTACGAAAATATCTCGTTGAATTCTGTGTTGAAATTCTACATTATATGTAGTAGGTATAATTGTAATTATTTTATTAGTTTACTGAAGTAGGTAAAAGACATGCATGCCACAGTAACAGCCTAGCCGAGCTAGACTACACATACGTTACGTGTAAAATGTAGACCGCATCTTTCTTAATTAATTTTTCACAATTAATTTAATTACACATCTAATAACAAATAAATTACTCTGATTAAATCTGATAAAAACAAAAATCAATCAGTTTTGCTCTGCTGATGCACACAAACACGGCAAAACACTCTCGCAAACCATCCTTGAACAAGCTCTAAGGCCCGCCACACACGTACAGTTTCAACTGACAATTTGAACTGAATAGTTTAAACTGTCAGGTGAAACTGTACACTGTAGAAGCAAGTTCAATCCTTCAGTTTTTACAATGGATTGGAAACAGCAGGACAATTTCACCTAGCAACATCTTTGATGCCGCGGAAATTATATTGTTAACAAAAAAAAATCAGACGCACTTGCTCCTGACCACAGACCAAAGAACATAATATTCTGTATATCCTATAGACTCACTCTATCAATTTATAAATGAAGCAGCCAGATACGGCCAGTATACCTACGACTTAGGCTGCGGTTACATTGGATACGAATTCGTACGAAAATTGATTCGTACGAGCTCGTACGAAATTCATTCGTACGACTGTGTCGTTACATTGGATACGGAATCGTAATACGAATTCGTATTTAAATTTAAATTGAAAACCGTTAGTACATATTGCATGATATCAAACAATGGATCCAGTTACCAAATCTTATTTATTAGAATCACCGTTTTCAAAATTTCTAATTATAGAAAACAAACAATTCTGAGTAAACGATTATTTATTATTCATGTAGAGCAAAAAAAGCTGAGTTCTGGAATTACTTTGAGGAAATTTTTCAAGACAAACAGAAATTTTTAGAATATTTTAACATGTCGCAAGTAACATTCAATTACATTTTAAAATCTACTGAATTTCAGCTTCAATATCTAGTTTATTAATTTTTCATTACATATACTTAAAATGTTTTTGTTAGGTTAGGTTAGCTTTATTATATTGTAATATATTTAATTAAAAAATTATCTAAACATTTCCTCTGCCAACTTATTCCACAATTTTTTATTTAACTTTTTATTATGATAATATTGCATCAAAATTCGCATCAAAAAACAAAATATTTTGGTCGTATCAAAAAGTCGTACGAGCTCGTACAAAAGAGTCGTAAGCAGTGTAACCACGCATGTCTAAATGTATGCATTTGTTAAATTCGTATAAACTCGTATGAATTCGTACGAATGAATTTTCGGATGAATTCGTATCCAGTGTAACCGCTACCTTAATAATAATGTAGTAATCAGTGCGATGACCTATGGTATTTGTAATAACGTTTTCAAATAATTATTGTCAAAATATAATATTGATAATAAAATTTTACTTTCTTGAGAAGAAACTGCAAAATTTTGAAAGAAATTATGATATTCGTTTTAATTATAGTTCCATTTGCGGAAAATTGGACAATATAATATATTCCTTAAATCTCACCCATCTCACCGCGTTACCTGCCACAAGGAAAATGCCTACAAACTGACTTAACGCTTTGTCTAGTTGTATAATAATAATAGTATTCATTGGTCTGTGCTCCTGACACAAATTGAATTGAGAACTGTACAGTTGAACCCTCACACACACGCAACAATCAGTTGAACCTTTCAGTTTAAAAAATTGAAATTTCATTCGTCTCAGTTTAACTGTACAGTCGCGTTGAACTGAGACTGAAATACCCACACACGTAGAGTTTAAACTGTGTAGTTGAAATTGTACGTGTGTGTCGGGCCTTAGACTTCAACACCACACAATGTTGTATAAGTATATTAAAAAAAAAAATATCTGGTTGCTTTTAATTTTATTTGATTTTGCAAATATGCAAATCGGTTTTTGCTTTATTTTTTATTTTTTTTTTTATTTTAATATTTATTTATCTGCCTCTTATATCGCGAACTGGTCGATTTGCGGTTTAATACTTATTACTTTGTTTACTTACATTGAATGGAATTAAATTTTTTTAATGATTGGTTTTAATTATAAAAATTCAATACATTTATCTTACTCAAAGACATATACATTTAATTTTTAATTTAAAAAGCAAAAAAATATTTTGAGGTTTATATCTTTATCGGCCAATGATGTTTCCCGGGTTTGTGTTCTTATTGACTGTTGGAGTCTCCGATAATTTTTTGATGTTTTTATCAGTTTTTTAAGTATTTTTAAGTGGTTTAAACTTATGTATATATTAATAATGACATTATTCTTTATAGATCCTCTTGACGTATCCAAAAATTTTTATCCAAAACTTTTAATTCTGATTGTAAATCAGATCCACCTTTGTTCTTTATGTTCCAAAATTCTGGAGTTATGTCAGATAAACGAAATTTGGTTAATGCGGGTTGAAGACGTCGAAGTTAGAATCCCTCAGTAGCTAAAGCTTTTTGCTGCTTTCCGAAAAGATGAAAAGTGGCTAAAGAAACCTCAGTTCCACTTTTTAAAGATCTTTCTAACGATACCTACTATGATTATCTATTTTCCAGTATCGTTCTTAATGATTTGGGCTCACATTTTTAGAAGATTTTCTCTACTATTGTCTTTTAGAATTTTCGGAAATTTGATTGCTCATGTCTGCAAAAGTTAGTGACCCAGCATAACCAAAATAATTTTAAATTAGTATTCTAATAATCAAGTATTAAAATCTGTATTTTTAAACTTTTTTGAAACTGTTTCTGTTTTCTGAAACTTTTAAATCTGTATTTTTAAATTTCCTATTGAGGCTACGGACTTGGGGAACAAAAAACCCTATTTTGTAGCACAATATTTCGCAAACGGAGTACCCATTTTCCACTCTGAAAATATAAAATTAAGGAAATACTTTTTTTACTGTTTAATATTGAGATCTCAGCGAAGCGGCGAGATACATACCTGTTCCAATAAAATTTTTCCTTGAAACGCGCCCCATAAATTTTCGGACTTAGCTCACTTCCACCAGTAATTGTTCAACTTGTTCTTCAGCATAATATTTTGGCGTAAATTTTGGTAAGGCAAACTGAAATAAAGAATTAATTTTTTTATTATATTTTGACTGAAATAAAATGAAATATATATTTGGATTTTGAAAATTTATGAATAATTGTTTTGGGTTGTTTTCAGTGTTTGTTGTTGCTTGAAATATGACCATATAATGATATATTTATTACGGTTTTAAATATTATGTGTATATACACAACAGCTGTATATGGTTGTATCTTTTGATCATAATACACTTATACAAAATGAAGACGTGAGTGGATAAAGGTGTTATGTAACATTTTTTCAAAAAGTCATTTTTTGCAAATAGTGGAATATCCTATGCTGAAGTATCATATATTAAAATTTGGTTTCATTACGTCCAATAATTTAGTAGAAATTCGATAATAAAACATGTCATATTGCATGGGAAATAGGGGAGACTGGGGTAAAGTGGCTACCCTAAGACAAAATGTTGTTCAGTTTATTTATTTGAAAAGAAATACAGATTAATAAGTATTTAGCATATAGTTGCTTTAGTGCAGAATCTATAAACATCAATATATCAACAATATCTTGAAAGCTATTTTTGCAATTTTTGTTTTTCGCAACATGTGCAAAGTGACCACTTTACCCCACTATGTTGGGTAAAGTGGCCCGGGGTACCAATTTTAACCCAAAAAGAAATCTTGAAGTAATAAACATGTTTATATACAAAATCAAACTATGTTTATATCATTAATTATTATATATCAACGGACGGTCAAACGGACAGACATTGAGGTCTCATCATAAGGGTTCCTTTTTCACATTTTTTGTCGGAGCCCTAAAAGTTGATTTCAGGCAATTCTTTTGTTTATAAAGTATAAAGAACTAAATAAAAGTTCTGAATTTAATATAATATGTTAAAATATTCTAATAAGAATTCAATTTGAACAGCGATCGGAGACACTAGCCACTTCGCCCCATTATAAGCCTGGTCACTTTACCCCGCTAGACGCCATTTCGGCAAACCACAACTAATTTCAAGAAAGAATTTTCTCATTCATTTATAACTATATTATTTTAAAGGTAATTAGAAAGGGTTTTTAGCTATTCCAATTAAAAAATTGTATTTCTAATTAATAAAAAAGTAATGAGAATACAACTTGAAACCTACTTTACATCAACACTCGAAAATTCAGAAAATTCGTTATAATTCATACAATCTATTGGAAACTGATCATTGACGTTTTAATCGAATACTAATGGCTTGTCTACAAGCTAGTATTCAACTTCGCCACAAGATTGGAGTGGTTTCCGATGAGTAAAGGCCAATGGCCACTTTACCTCCACTGGCCACTTGACCCCAGTCTTCCCTATATGTAAATAAAAACTTTCAAACGCTTCTATATTGTAAAATTTAAAAAAAAAATGTTACATAACACCTTCATCCACTCATGTGTCTTCCCATGTATGCTGTATTGTTGTATATATTTAGCGCACAGGCGTACGATCAAAGCGAACAAAGTCGCATGTAATCCGCGGAATGTTGATCGCGGTGATGTTTGTTTACACACCAAATACTTACGCGCGAGCGATACGGTAGAGTAATATACGATGGTCCACTAACCACTGTTGTAGATACACTGGAATGTGGAAAAAATTTGATATTTACATGATATGATGATTAATTTCAAAAAATTTTTGCATACTTATGTGTGATTGGTTCGTTCGTTGGTCCACATGCCCGAAAATTACTGCTGCGGCCTGCTTTTGTAACTGATAATTTAAAGTGAGGAGCAAAGAGACGTAGCGTGGTGGTATGGTTCGCAGCTTTTAGTATGAGGGTTGTGGGTTCGATTCGCCGCTTCAGTGAAGAATTTTTTTTTAAAATTATAAGTGTGCTTAAGATCACACGACGACTGAAGTGAAAATTCTATGGCGATCTGGTAACGGATTCGAAGTAAACATAAACATATATTTTATTGGCAGGACTCTATTGAACGACTCGCGATTATGAATGAACGTGTGAAGCTATCATAATAACAAAATGCAAAAAACAAATAATAATAAATTATTATTTAATCGAGTTCAAGATTAACTACCATCAGGTTAGAAGCAGAATCGATAACCAGAATTGTCTATTTATTATAAAATGATTTATGTCCGAAAGTTGACATTGAAATAACACAAATGCAAATATAAAATATTTGATATGAATTGAATGCATTCTAAATGTGATTTCAATTATTTTTTCTACTCCTGTTGAAGAACATACTCATTACATATCCGTTAATTGTTGAGAAAGTTAGGCATTATTCAAAGGTGTGGAGGAATTTTCATTACTCACTACCTTTTTGACCAATGAAGTCACCGTATTAACCACTATTTAATGGGCTGGCTTTTGTTTTGTGTATAATATACGTATCAATTTTTAATTTCAAATATGTTGCGTAGTAACATCTAAGTAAACAAAGTAGCTTGTATTTTGTATTCATCGTTTGTACATATATTAAACATTTAATGAAATTAGAGATAAGTAGATTAAAAATTGTATTCTTTTGATTTAAAAATATTCAATTTTATTTAAATAAAAAAAAAGTCGTAGAAAAAATATCGTATTCTACTCGCTTGCAATGGCTATTAGTCACGTAGATGCAAGCTCGGCTCGTGTCGCAATTTCATCTTCGTGAGTAATAGCTATCATTACCAGCTTGTTGAATAATATACTATTAATTTTAAAATTTATTCTGATTTACTTTGGTTTCCATAGATTTATTGAATATCAATAGTCTGACAAGAATAGAAATTAACTAATAGGTAATAATAATGAAAGTAAAGTGAAATTATTTTTATCAAATTTTTACTGAATAAAAATATTAATTTAATTGTTAGAATGTTCTTAGTAGGTAAAAAATATTATTATTTTTATTATTACTAAAGAAAAAAATTCATTAAAAATAATAATTCTTGCTAGTGACATGTTACTACACCATTAGTATATATACCGAATTATGTATCTTACAATGATCAGCTACCCATTAGCGTTTACTTCACCTTACATAACACTCTCGACCATTACAGATTTCACTACATTCTCACGCAGAATTATTCTCGCTATAGAAGTTTTCACTTCAAAAATACGTAAGTGTTTACGTAAATGAATCAGTAATTATTTAAACTTACCCACATTCCAGTGTCATAAATATATAAAAGAAATATTAAATAAGTTTAAAAGTTACTTACACGAACACTCTCGTTTGATTGGATTAAATAAAGCAACTAGTTAGCTAGTGTGATATATTTGCTTGTAATAAAACATCAGATTGCACACACACACACGCGAACGAGAAAGCTCGTTTGTACCAGATATTTGTTTACTGACATGCATTCTTGACCAGTGGCGGATCATCATAAACTACAGTTAAATTCATGTATGTACCTGGATTGAAATAATTTTTATTTGTAGGGTTCCGTAACTTAAAATGTGATTTTAGGGTTACGTACCTTAAATGAAAAAATGGGACCCTTAATGAGGTATTATCTAAAAAAAACTACTTCCAGGAATTCTAAAAAAATTTTCATAATTGGCCCATTAGTCTTAGTTGATATAAGTCAAAATTTTCTAAAATGATTTCTCCTTGTACCGGTTTCCAAGGTTTTTTCAAAACTAAAATTTTGATTTTAGTAGGGTTAGTAAATATTGAGTCATAGATTACCAGAAAACTAGGGGCTCTTTTCAACAGTGTAATAGTTACTGAAAAAACTCGGTAATAGGCAAAATATTTACTAATGTTTCTGTACGGTGTGGGATAATTCATACATTTTTTCAGTTATTACAGTAATTATTCCCAAATGGAAATCCACTTCTCTCTCTCTCTCACTCTTATATATAAATACATAAAGTGTGAGTGAGAGAGGGAGGTTTCCATTTGGGAATAATTGCTGTACATACAAATTTGAGTAAGATTCAAATATACATAAATAAAAAAAAATTTCATTTAAATTAATCTATTAACAGCTCACTGTACGAACCCCAAATTGTGCGAGCCCGATTCGCTCTTGTTTTGTTTACGACTTAAAAGAAACTAATGAAATTATAACAAAAAATTTCAAATAAACAAAGGAACAAAAAAGGACTTAGGCTACCAACTTGATGCCATAGTTTGAAATATTAAGCCAGATTTTGTGTTGATTCTAGGAAAAACATTAATAAAAAAATAATCACTCGGGGACGAAGCCACGGGTAAAAGCTAGTTCAGTTTACATTGAAACTGAAAACATACAACAAAATGGATCCATTCGAGCAAGTTTTGACGCGACAAGCTAAAATAATGTGTTGTGTAGCTTGAATTAGTTACAAAAATTTACAGTCTCTCATCTGCCCATTGTCGTAAATTTATTTTAAATAAACTTGCTTTCACTGTAGTTATTTATAGGTTGTTATTGTTGTTCTACACGAGAATTTAGACAGGTTACACTGTACTCACATATATATTTTTACGTATACTGTACGTTTACTCTCAAATAATAATAATAATAATAAATAATTAATGTTCTGATATGACAAAAACAGCGTGAAAACAGCATGAATTAATAATCTAAGAAATAATTATGATCACTTGTAATTTCCAGTTTCCTATGTTTTAAATACCACTTACGATTTATGTATATATATTTAGTAAGCACATAACTAAAATACAAAGGGTGTACTGTACATTTTAAGTTCAATAACTTCATAAAATTATATAAATCAGCTTTTTTGTGGTTTGTCCAAACTATATTTTTTTGTTAAAGGACCATCATAGTAAATTAAAATTTTATTAAGAGAAGATTCGCCAAAAAAAAAAACTAGAAATCAATTTTTCCCCCTTCATAATTGTGTTCCTTAAGGTGATAAAAATATTTTCCTAAAATTTTATTTCAAAAAAATGAAAAATCAAAAGGTTATGGGCATTTTAGTACACCCACTTTACTATAATTCAATTTAAAAAAAAAAAAAACTTTAAAGGCTTTTTTCTCGAAAGTACCTAAGTTTTTTTGACATGGTTCCTCATGTATCTCAAAAAGTATTTGAGGTATGGACATACATTAAAGTGCATATTATTCCTCGACGCCGTCATTTTGACAGGAACTAGAATCTTTTGCTTCCGTAATGTATTTTCCAAATGGCGGGTATTTATTCTAGTCGAGAAAAAGCAGTGATTTTTGAATATTTATTTTCAAAATGCAATTTCTCGCTGGTTTTTTATTTTTTTTTCTTAGATCCTAGCTAGTATCATAACTGTATATGTATATTTTCAGAAAATTCGTCACTTTTTGATTTTGGTTCACTGGGGATTTCAGATAGTGATGAACAAATGCAAGACCAAGACCAAGACTTGGCAGTCTTGGTCTTGGTCTTGTTCTTGCATTAAGAGTCTTGGTCTTGCTAGAGCAGTTTGAGTCTTGGTCTTGGTCTTGCAAAATGCAGTCTTGGTATTGGTCTTGGTCTTGGTATTGCTAAAGAATCTTGCACTTTCTTGCATTTTTTTATTAGCGAATTTTTTCCTTCTAAAATCAGAATTTCCTCTCTTTACGGTATTAATTATACTTTTAAATTTATGTAAATAATTTAGCAAGAGTCTTGCTTGTTTCTTACTTTTTTCTTGGTCTTGCTCACTTGAGTCTTGGTATTGGTCTTGCAGCCATACTTATAGTCTTGGTCTTGGTCTTGCAAAAAATGCAAGACCAAGACTAATTTTGCTATTTCAGAACGCGAGGAACCATCAAGGTGGAAAAATCTCGCAGTGTCGACTTTAAAACCATTTATACTCAACTCATTTTTGAATGTTAAAAAAAAAAAAAATTTGTAATATCAGGACATGTAGAAACAATGTTGTATATTATTTAGTTTTTTAAAAAAATATTTATTTTATAAAAAAACAAAATAATATAAAGGTTGATTTTTGAATTTTTTTCGACGAATCTCCCCTTAAAACAAAACAAAAAAGTGTATTCGTTTGTTTGAAAACAATTTAATATTTTTTGATAGCCGTGATGTGTAATTGTTTAAGTATTGTACTGAATCGTACTGCGCAAAAAGTACTTAGGTAATACTACTTTTAAATAAATGTACGCCTGTTATTATATTCATTACCGATTATAAAACGCAATAAACTATAACTTTAAATACATGCTTTATTGATTTTAAAATTGTAATTAATATTTCGACATTATTCCTTTTTTACTTTTTACTTTTTTTTACATCCATTGCCTCGGTAAGTACAATCATAAATTTTACTGGTAAATAGTTAATAGCCTGGCTAATATTGTTTGTATACATAGGTAGGTATTATATAGGCATCAGAATACCTATATAAGTTTAATAAACCCAATAATATATGTCCTTGGACATGAATAAAGAATGAGTGAAATATAGAAGTCGCGGGGGTGGGGGGTTGTGTACTTACGTGTGAAAATTGACGTGAATTAAATTTTTGGAAGGGATAGCCTTCGCAGGTTTAATCGTTTCGAAAATTCGATTTTTTTTTGTTACCTTAACCAAAAAACCTTTCTCGAGTGGTGACTGAAAAGTCGGGATGAAAATTTTTTCACACATTATTTTGAAGCTATTGAAATATTGAATTTTAGAGTAAAACTTTTTTACCCCTAACCACTCCCTATAACTTTTCAGCCGTGGATTTAAAAAATATAAAAAAAAGTATATGTAAATTAAAAATCACAAAGTGATTGAAAAAATTATCCGGATCGGCCGGGAATTGAACCCAGGATCTCTTGGTAACCAGCCAGGCGTGCTAACCACTACATCAACAATCCTATATGCTCGACAGGCGTCCGAGCCGGACACCCATTCAATTACCTATGTGTATTAGTACTCTCTCTGATTCGAGAAACAGTTACAATTTTAATTTCAAATATTATCGAGTGCTTGTGAGACATTACTACGTATGAAAAAAGAAATAAAAAAAATATTTTGGCTGAGTTGTATTGGTAACTTTCGGAAACATAGGCAACCAAAAAAGTAGTGGTTATCAGTAAATGAGATTTTGTCTTGAGGTATTTTTGGTTTTGGAAAACATCCCTTACAAAATCAAACCTAAATCATTAGAAGAAATGCTGTACATTACAAAGTTTTTAAAATAAAGTTGTATTTCCATTTCCGCCCTCGCCTTTTTCAACTGTGGAACTCAAAAATTTAAAAAATAACTAATAATATATTTTGCTGAGTTTTCCAATTAAAAAATTATTCAGGAATCAAATCTTCACGTAATTGACACCAGAGTAACATTCACGAATATATCTATAAACCTGATTTTTTTATATTTTATCCCAAAAATTGTGTAAAACTCGAACTATTGACCATACAGAACCCTGACAGAATGCACGCCCGACACGCACTTGAGACAGACATTTTTATTTTGAGTTGTTTTAAACTATATTTGACTTTGAGCGAGAAAAAATGGAATACCTGCAAAAATTTTCCACTTTTTTGAACAGCAAGCAAGAATTTGAGTATAATTATTGCATATAATTTTATTTAACATATCTTTCGCAGTTTTATGTATCGATAGATATATAGATATATATTTTATACTTATATGTATGTATTTGTGGTAGATGAATAGATATTTTGCAGTACGTATATGTAAGTATTGGTCTGGCCTGGTATGGTCTGATAGTAATGCTTGCGTAGGTAAATGGATATGCAGAAGCACTTAATTTTTAACATTAATTATCAGCTGACAACTCACATTGCAACTGGACATACGTTTTATATATGTACGCGTACCTCAGCAAAATATACCGCGTTTGTACTGTGTAAGTAATTACACGAAATCGGTAAAATTTTTGTTTTTGTTCAAGAAAGTTGGCAATTTCCCAATAGACGTGCCAGCGAAAAATTGTGAAAATTTCTGGTTCTGTGTATCAGGCATGATTCAAAATAAACGAAAATGTACATAAAAGTCAGCGGTCTTGTTTAGTTTTCGTTAAAAAATATTAAAAGTCTGATTTTTTTATATTTAGAAAAGCACTTCAAAGATTTGTGAACGGAAAATACAAAAAAAATTTTCAGAACCGTAGTGTCGGGTCGTGAATATTGAAATTGATAAAACTTTCAGTCATCACACGGTATATGATTATAAGATATGCTTGGTGTGTAAGACGTTATTCATCCATTTGCTTTTACAACATCTCCCATAATATAATGTGTTATAATTATATACAAGAGTAAATATTATGATTTTTGAATATTATAGAATCTGCGCGGTGAATATTTTTAATGGGTATATCCTGGTCAAGAAACTTAGAAAAAAAAACTCATTTTCCAAATTTCCTTTCTGATTTAAGTCTATTTTATTTAGATTTTAATATGATTTAAGTAATTAGTTGGCTTGTATAAGCATGTTCGTGTCTTCAGCATATTTCCAATTTAATTAATAATTCGTTTGAAAAGGTAGCGTGTGAAATTAAGATTTGCAAAATTAAGATAATCGTTTATCATCTACGTGGGTTGAAATCGAGATGATATTTTAATTATTATTAAGGCGGTAGGGTAGTTTAAAATTTTGGGAAAATTGATTTTTCTTTTTTTTTACATATTCTCTAAGTTTTAGACCTTTTGAGAATATATCTTCAAAAAAAAAGTTAAAATTTTACTTATCTCTAGACGTTATCGTTTTTTTTATGTCCACAAATGTACTTTTTAAATAAAAACTCAAAGTGGGATACAATTTTCAATTGTTTTCGATTTGAAATCGAATTTAATGTAAATTTTACTTATATAATACGGAGCTAATATACGTTATAAAACTAGCTAGGTAAAATAATTTAAATTCCAATGTAATTAAATCATTTTCAAAATACCATTCTACACTGACTTATATATGTTGTAACCATACGATGCATATACGGACACTATATAGTCTGATTATTTATTAACTAAACATTAAATACACATACCATATATTATAATAAATATTGATACGGAAGTTAAAGTGTTTAAAAAATATGTTTTGCAAACTTGCAACAAAAATACAGACGAGGATATAAAATATGCAACGGTGTGAGGTGAAATGTTATACTTTTAATTAACTATTAAGGGGTAACGTACCTTTATACAACGAATCAATTTATTTAAACACCAAAATAACTTCTGCGGTGTAGAATTTAAGTCATTTAAAACTAAGAGACCGGTCCCACAAACAAATTCGTGTGTAGAAACTACCCAGAAGTTTATAGACCTATAACCATAGTATATTTTGTCTAAAAACAGTATCTGATGTTCAGTTTTTCATTGTTCAGAAATTGTATTGGTGGAAGCGGGGCTTAAAGGACCATTTCGGTCAGTATAAACCTCCAACTCTCAAATAATAAAAATTAAATAAATATTGGTTTTGTCCAAAAAAACAGTTAATACAGTTGAACCTTTTTTTATGCCGTGGATAAAAATCAGATAGAAAAATCGAACAAAAAAAAAATATTCAAAAATTAATAAACTAATAAATAGCTATAAAAAGTACAGTTCGATCCAGACTGTAAAAAAACGTCTCTTATGGGATGGATAGTGACGGCATAAAGAAGTTTCATAGAAAATACTTGACTCAGAACGCCAAAAATCTTACCATTTGCTTGAAAGTTGTTTTTCCAAACAGGATACAGTATTAATTTACACACGAGAACTTTTTAATTCATTTATAAAGAAAAAACTTGATGATGAAATAACTTATATTTTTATGCAATTTACTGGTTAAATACTTAAAAACCTCAATATGTAATTTTATCAAAGTAAATTATTATAATTAATGTTTAAGTGTTTTTACTTTCTTTAGCTTTTTATTAACATTGCTTTGATCATCTTCTGTTCTGAGGTTAACATTTTTGGTTGATACTGGTTTCAAGACGTTTATCTAAAAAAAAATGACGTATCCCCTTAAACTGTACTGTGACATAACTATTTTAGAACCTGTTTCTATTCCGAAAATAAAATATTAAATAACCATTTTGAAACGGACGGGGACACCTCAAGATTTTTAACTAATATTTTAACGCTAAAATGCCGGTATAATATTACAATCCTGTTCTCACAAACAAGCTAAGCACGCGAAAAAAAAATTGGTGTTAAGAATTTTGCAGCAATATTATGCAGCAAACTCTCTTACTCTACTTTCGCCGATCCGATACAAGTTTTATTAATAATTTTTTTGATTTTCTCAAGATCAACGACAATTATTATCATCATCGTTAGGTATCTATATCGTCCGTCAATTGTTTTGCGGCTGCCATAATGCCGATTGCGGCAATATAGAAGTTGTTGATTTCGATTTGTACAAATAAGAATATTTAGAAACTGGTTTTCGAGTAGCGCATATGTGAAGCAAGTTTATGAACGGCAACAACGATAGTTTAGTCGGCCTGTGACGCATGTATGTGTGTGTGTTTGTGTTTGTATCTAAACAGAAGTAAATTGAGAAGAATCAAGTCAACAGAGCCAACTGAATCTATAATGGTAAACATTCACTTTAATCAATTAGTATTAGAGTTATGATTGCTGCGTTTTTACTTATAAATGTGACCGGTGATAGAAAATTTATCGTACCATAACCACATACATCTATTGTTCTAATAAATAATATCGGGTACGGTGTGTGCCCACATGATTCCAAGTTACGTAATTGAATTGGTAAACATTAGTAAATGTCATTTTGTATCACACTAAATACTGAAAAATCGAGAAAAAATTTTAAATTCTGTATGATGTAGGGAAAGGTTGCCCAAAGCGGGTAAGCTAAGATAAAACGCCCAAAAAAGTGACTTTTACCTCGATAAGCAGATCTGTTTTATATTATCAGATAGAATAGTTATCGAACTTTAAAATGAAACTTCGCTTAAGAAATGTTTATACGATATTTATTTTTAATAAAGAAAATACAAAAACTCTGCAAAAATCCGCTTTGCCCGTATAGGTATCGTGAAGTGGGTAACCCCCTTTGGGCAAAGCGGGTAAGTACATTATGTATTTAAATACTGTTATTATTTTTTAATATAAACTTTCTTAATCATATAGAACTTAAAAATAATAATAATTAAGTAAAAAAAATTTGAAAAAAGACAAAAATAATAAATTTATAACAATTAACTGTAACTTTCTTTACAACCTCCATATTGGAATATATTACTTCAGGTGATTCCACATCAAAATCACCACAAACAAGGCAGAAATATTTTTTTTAAGCTTTTTCCCTCATTCCGTCGTAAAAAGAAGATTTTTTTTTCCCTTCCAACAGTTTTTTCCATTAAGATGTTTCTATTTTGTCTATCCACTTTGCCCAAAAAGACTTAATTTTGTTAACTTAGAATAATTTCAAAATGAAAGCCGATACTTGTCTACCTTTTTCTACATTAAAAGTCAAATGATGATAACATAATATGGTAATACCAAAAAGATTACAAATAAAAAGGTTTGTGAGTAGTTACAGAATATTTATCGTCAAAATTTTTAACAAAACCAACAAGAAAATTTAATGAAGCTTAACTAGGACATTAAACGACACAAGCGTTCAAGTGCAACTGATTGACATTGGTTGATATTCGGTTAATCTCGGTATGCACACGACCTGACAAAAACATTCGATACAACGATATACAAGCGCTTACCCGCCTTAAGAGGGGTACCCGCTTTGGGCGACCTTCCCCTACCTATCAGTCAGATTATTACACATTTTTGGGTGATACAAAGCGTACGTAATTATGTTTACCAGGAGTTGTTTGATGATAAACATTTTGAATAATTTTGATTTGAAAATAAAGGAGGATAAAAGAGGGACTGTAGAGAAATTTTTACAAGCATAGCTGGATACAAAAATCGGGTATCGCTTAGCTGGTTTTTTACACAATTTCTTAATTACATTTCATTATGATGTGGGTGGAGGATGGAGCAAGTAGACGGTATGTGTCCATAGCCGTCCACTTCTAAAGAAACTGTAGAAAAACTTACCCAGAAATAAACCCAAGCAATAATGAGGCAGGTCTGAGAGGGTCCCTCGCTCTTCATAAATTAAAATTTTAAGAGTTGCATAATTTTTAAATCTCGTGTGGTAGTTCTATTAGGATATGTAACAATACACAGTTGTGAATTAATATTACTAACATCAGTATTCGAATGATGATATGTATTTGCTAATTTGGTCCATACTCTAGCATGTACTCAACAACCTTGATATCAACACACCAGCTAACACGTATAGGTACACCATATAGTATATCTGCATTGGTGGATTGTGAACAAAATAATGATAAAATAGTATTTTTTTTAATTGTGAAGGTTTTGTTTATACTTATATTTAACGATTTGAGAATTTTTTTTTAGCAACATCGTAAGCGTATTCAAACGAGCGAATTTCTACCGCATACTTTTACATCGGTTTTCTCGGTTTTCATATAACTACAGTAAGTAATTTTGTAAACAAGTACATAAAATTTGAAAATTTTCGTAAGAAAACTATTTACCCTGATGGAACTACGTTAAAAACAAAATTTTCTGAACGACTATGTGCATCTACATCGATATATGTATACTTACATAATTTAAAGTATTTTGTGTACCCACTGTAATTTCTACTATAATATTAAATATTGATTTAAACGAATAATCAAACCGAACCAAATACTCTCTTAAATATTAATAAACTAGCTGTACCCGCGACGTCGTTCGCGTGACGCATTATTATAAACTCAATGAGAAGTATTTAAGTATAATAATTAAACAGATAATTTTTGCGTAATGCATGCACATGCTAAATATGGTTTTTGTATTTTCCCGTGGGAACGAGGAGACATTTTCCCGGAGTAAAAAGTATCTTAAATGTTGATCCAATTAATAAGTTTTCACCACACCAAATTTTTATCAAAACCCGTTCGATAGTTTTTGTGTAATGTGTGCACATGCTCAAAATAGTTTTCCTATTTTCCCGTGGGCATGGAATATTTTCTCGGAGTAAAGAGTATCTTGAATGTTGACCCAGATAATAAGTTATCACCATACCAACTTTCATTAAAATCCGTCCAACAGTTTTTGTGTAATGTGTGGACATGCTCATTATGGTTTTTCTATTTTCGCGTGGGAATGAGACATTTTCCCGGAATAAAAAGTGTCCTAGATGTTGACGCAAGTATTAAGTTATCACCACACCAAATTTCATCAAAATCCGTTCAATAGTTTTTGCGTAATATGTGCACATGCTCAAAATAGTTTTCCTATTTTCCCGTGGGCATGAAACATTTTCCCGGAGTAAAGAGTATCTTGGATATTGACCCAGACATACCAAATTTCATCAAAATCCGTTCAACAGTTTTTGTGTAATGTATGGACATGCTCATTATGGTTTTTCTATTTTCCCGTAGAAATGAAACATTTTCCGGGAATAAAAAGTATCCTAGATGTTGACGCAGGTAATAAGTTATCATCACACCAAATTTCATTAAAATCCGTGCAATAGTTTTTGCGTGATGCGTGAACAGACATCTACATCGATAACTATTTACAGTACCAGTACAATTTTCAAAAAATATTCCATGTACAGAAATGGTCTCGTTACAGTTTTAATATATGTACCTATGTATAGATTGTATTGTTTTCTCCGTAAAGGCACCAGTAATAATTGCGAAATGAAAGTTGATGTACCACAATGAAACTACACCGTCCCGCTTTGCTCGCCCTCAGTCACTATGTGCAATGATACATTTATAAATATGCATTAAACAATTTTTTTTATTTTTTTGTTATTATTAAATACTTATTTGTAAATATGTCGGACGCATAGACTGTATAATATTAATCAAACATATCATAGTTTATTGTGCATACCACTGCTGAGTGAGATTAGAAATTTTCTACGGGACCGGCTGACTGACTGACTAGCACCGTATAAATTAATTAAATTTTTGCTGCGCATCTGTCAATTGAATTATACAAATTGAATATTGATTTGAAATTTATCGATATGAAATGTTGATCATTTATGTCCAGTGAGTTAAAAATTTTCAATAAACACGGGAAATTTGAAAAATTTGTATCGGTACACTTGTGAAATTGATTTGTATTGAAGTATTTGATTGAATGTTATTTGAATTTTGAACGGAGAAATTTTTTTTTTTAGACGAAATCAGAAAAGAAGTGGGGCTGACATTCTTTTGTGTTATTTTGAAACATCTGTATTTCCTGGAGTGACGAGATTGAGACTTATTGGGGGTATAGTAAGAAAAATAACGGCAATTTCCCAATATCCATGCCTTTGATAATTTTAGAAAATTTTTAATTTTATATGTCAGATGTGACCCAAAACAGCCAAAAATGAATATAAAAGTTGGCGGTCACACTCAAATCCACCTTAACGTTTAACGAATATGATCGAGAGAATCTTTCAGCAGTATGGAAAGTACCGTTAACAAAATGATAATTTTTAACCCTAGAATCATACGTATACGTCAAAACGACGAACGAACTTCTCTACCTGCTCCAATACTACAACTTGTCGGTACCCGCTTGCTGTGAGATTTCCGTTATCTAATTTATTTGTTGTTATAAGACATAAGACGTATTTATTTTGTTTATAGTCATTGTCGTTTTGTTTGTATTGAAATAGTGTCCGTCAAAAGGACGTCGATGTATGATTACGCGATGTTTTTCTTTTAAAGATTTTGTACTTCACATATAAAAGTTTTCCTAATTTTTCTAAAATTTATTAAAGATATGCATGTTATAATTAATTTATTCAATGATTATGACAATGTGAAAGATGATTACAGCTGTTTGACTTATAGAGACGACATAATACTGAAGTTTTAATATATTGAATCGAAAACTAAAGAATGCGTTTCAAGTGACTTAATAAAAGATTAACAATTTATTTTGTGGAAAATATTTTAATTTTTATTATTTTTTGAGATCTTATTCGAAAAATTACTAACAAATTTTAGAAAATTTACAAATGTGCCTAATGGGGAAATAACCACATATCTATAGGAATATTTATGACTGAGAAATTTCACATTTTGTCAAGTCACACATGTCCACTGACTCATAATAGTTCATAAATTAATTATTTGAAACAGATGTTTTATGGTACAATTGATGTATTTATCTATTTTTTAATTTTTATAATGAAAATATGCTTTGATAAAAATATTAAAAAAATTAATAAATATTTACATTAAGAAATTTTTCCAAATCCAATTTTTTTAAATATTTTGTTCGCTTTTGTAGTGTTGTTATGTAAAAAAAAATGTTTTTTACAAATAAACTCTAAAACTCTCCGTAAAAAGTCAATCCGTCAAAACGACGTCGATGTATGATTAACGTTTCTCGTAGACCAACGTATGATTCTAGGGTTAATAACGTTAATAAAATGAAACATCTGTATTTGCTAGAGTGATGAGATTAGGACTTATTGAGGGTAGAGGAAGAAAATTAATGGCAGTTTCCCAATATTCGTGCCTTTGATAATTTTAAAAAATTTTTAGTTTTTTGTTTTAGACACGACCCAGAATGAACAAAAATGAATATAAATGTTGGCGGTCATACTCGAATCCAACGTAACTTTTAAATATGATCGTGGGAATCTTTCGGCAATGTGAAAAGTACCGTTAATAAAATGGTAATTTTTCATAGAAAAGGAAAAAATTGTTTAGAAACACCGTTGGGTGTTGTAGGTACATATAAAATAATTATGTTTATTTCTAAATGACCTTTTTCATTTAATGATCTACCAAATACATAAGTATTTGTGTATACACATTGCTAATGGCCAAAAATAAACAGATTGTTAGTATGTGACTTTGTCCAAAAAAAAAAAAAAAAAACCACAAATATTTAATTTATTAGAGAATATTTTTCGATGTTAATAACAAATGTAATTATATAAATAAAACTAATATTAATTTTTTTCAATAAAATTAAAAGCAGAACTTCAAAAAGGGTCCCAAAAAATACCTCGGAACCCTTACAGTTTCATCAAATTCATTAAATCTGTCTGTCTGGCTGTCACAAATTTTACATACACTTGCTATAGGTAGATGTATGAATTAATTCGTAGCAAAAAATTTTTTTTTCGTAATTTTTTGAAAAATAAAATTAAGGTTCATTTTGCCATTTTTCATTTTTAAGTTCCATTTGCGAAATACTGAGCTTGAAAGTGGGAATAGCTTGTCCGTCCTCTGTAAGCCACTGCGGAACCCACATTTTGACTTAACACGTGCCCAACACGCACTTGACAAATTTTTGTGGAACATCTAATAATTGACCTTTGTGAGTCGTATTACAAGCTTTAAATCTGTCTGTTGATAATTGTATTTTTAAAGAAAAAATATTATGCACATAAAATGAAGATGTGTTAACTTTGTGCAATTTGTGCACTATAAAATTTACGAAAGAGAAAAGAAAAGAAAGGGCTATCTGAACTCACCAAGTGCGTGCAATCCACCGGCAATGACGACACCACCAAACCACCTCCTGCCCGAAAATGAAACGTTCCATAAATTAAAAAAGACATTAAAAAATACAAGAAATATTTAACAATAAAATTTTTAGATGATTTTATTTCTGAGAATTGCAGGGCATCTTAACGAAATTATCACGTAACAGAGTGTCTCTTTTTAAGAGGGGCGAGTCCTCCAGAACTTTCAAATTTTTCATTTTTTGTTTTGCTTTAAAAGTTCATTTAAACCTCCAGGAATATATTTCTAATGTTTTAATTCCAACAGAAAGATTATCTTAGATAACGATAAACTGCTTTTAACTCTACTTTTCAAGAACGAAAACTTTTTAATAGCGTTTTTCTCAAAACAGGCTTTTTCCGCGTCGTGGAACATAACTTAAAAAGTTATTAAGGTATTAACGTGAAATTTTGTACAGATATTCGTTAAGATATTGGCCTTTACATATTCCTAAAATTTTGCATAAATTATTACTATAAATATTGTTTATAACAATTTGTTTATAAAAAAAAAGTGAAATTTTTTCTTTTTTGTTTTAAGTTGTGAAAAAAGAAATTTTCTCATCAGAAATAGGTATATGCAAAACGTAATGACTTATTTTAATAAACAGTTTTTTGCCCGATTGAATTCAGTTGATTACAAGAGGCTGGGCATTCCACGGCGCAAATTAAAAGAGTCAACCTGGAACAGCTGTAGCGCCTCCGTTTTTTCTTTTTTTTTGCATAAAAATTTATGAGTGAATACACCATAACATGTACTATACTATGTAACTTCATTTGATGCAATAAATATATCCAGTTTCTTAAAAGAAATATTATTAAAAATCCTGTTGTCTGGAGGACCCTCCCCCCGTAAGCACCAATCCAATTTGTACAATTTCGTTGAAGCGCACTGTACGAAATATCTTTCGTAATAAATTAAAAATTTTTATAAAATTTTATACATCAAAGTACCTTTAGTAAAGTTTTTGAACCTAACCCTGTTGTGCGCAGGGTCTTTTATTGCAAAAACCCAAAAAGAAAAAGTTGAAAACTGGTCAGAGTAGATTTTATATCCAGACAATCAGTAGAAATTTTTTTAAAGATCAGTCAAAATTATGTTTTTTCTTAAATGATTATTTTAAATGAGATTTATAACTTAATTAATATTCTTGTATTAATTAATTAAAAGATCTGATTTGAAGACAATAGGCCGTTTCTTTATTTCGTTTTTTAATAAAGTGATTATCAAAATTATTAAAATATTCATTTAATGTCATTTTTATAGTTTTTAATTCAACCATTTTTATTTTTCGTGTACCGTCGTGTTCATAAATATGGTGAACACTAAACAACAAAAGATTTTATCAAAATTCTATTGTCAAAAAAGTAAAACCTTTTGGAATACGATTTTTACAGTTGTAAAAAGTTTTTGAGCACTGATGACTTCATGAACTTGATAAAAATAGTATATTGTGCAACAGGGGCGGGAAATTGTTGATTGCCCACGGGAGCGAAGTTGAGCGCACGATCCTAGTGAGTGCGCTCATTCGGCCGAGTAGGCAATCGATAATCCCGCACGAGTTGCACATACTATTTTTTATTATAAATTTCACATACTTTTTTCTATTATTATTACTATTTTTTATTACTTTTTAGAATAATATTTTTGAGTGTTTGTCTTTTCTTTCTGAATTTAATATTGTTTAAATTATTTTGTTGGTGGTTTCTGTAGAAATAATTATGAAATATTTATTAAATGAAAAATCAAGAGGCGGCTTTACGTGTTTTATTGTCAATTTGCGTGCGGAAAGTGTACTTTACGCACACACAAAGAAAAAATGTGTGCGTCAAGTTAGTACTTTTCTCGGCATGTGTAATAAAAAATAATTTTTCTGCTACCTCAAAATTTTTGATATTACAAAAATCCCGCAATCATTAAAATTTATTAGGAAACGCAAAGTGAATCGGGAGAAACCGATTATTTACTGTAATTATTGAAAACGGTTGTATTTGAGTTTGTCATAAGCTACCATTAATAAATTAAAATTAAAAAGAGTCTTTTTTGGCAAGTCTTATTCTCCCTCATACGGTGACTAGCGGTTTGTTTTTAATTCAGTACATCACAAAAAGGTCATAAGAGCTGAGAAATATTGAAATTTACGTATCTTCTAAATATATGAGCCGGAGTGTACCACGTATGTAGACATTATATTTAAGTAGTTGGGCAATATAGGCAGGCCTATATTACGGCCACATTCATATATGTATGGTGTTGTCTGAGGAGTTCACAGCAAGAAATCAAAAATTAAAATATTATTATCATTTATCATTTTCAAATCTCTTAATATTATTCGGATGAAAAGAAATATTTAAAATAATAATCATTTGTTTTTATTTTATTTTTTTTTTTATTTATTTCATTTTTTTTTTATAATTACAAAACAATTTTTTTATTGTTATTATTATTAGCTAGATATTGTTTTCGTTTTTTAAAACAATGACCAATCAAAAATGAAATTATCGAAACTAATGTTTTCTAATCAAACAATAACGGACGCCTGATATGTACGGAATGGAATGCTAGTGTTTTCGGCTGATACAGGCGCGCGCAATAAAAAATAATTAAAAAATTGGACTGAATTGGACCGAATTGGACCGAATTGGAAAAAACTTTTTCATATCTATCAACAAATATGTTTAATGGGTCAGAAAATTTTTTATTTTAAAACGATAATAATCACAAATTAAGCTAATCTAATTTTGGTCAAAGTTAAACACGTAGCACTACAGTGAAACCCAATCTTTCACGCTAGGTTCGATATTTAAAAAGAATTTTACTGTTTTGACAATAACCAAAATGGAAATCTTACACCTAAACTAGCCTAATTTCATGAATAAGTCTACATTGAATCACTTTTATAAATTATGAAATATGAAGTTTAAATAAAGCTTTTTGGATTAAAATTTGACATGAAAATATTAAGTTTTTTGCAAAAAGTCAGATTTTTTTGAGAAAATTTTATCATTTTGATTGAAAAAATTGAAAATTTCGTACCCAAATTATGCAAAATTTGTTAAATATTCTAACCTAAATTATTTGTGCAACATCTAATTTTAAAAGAAGAAATCTTGGAAATAAAAATGTACATTTGGAAGCTAGTTACATATATTGTGTGAGTTTTTCGAGAGTTGCCATTACAGCCAAACCATTGAATTAATCGAAAAATTGTTCAAATAAGTGTTGTAGATATCGACGGGGGCAACCGATTGCTATAGTCAGAAGCTTTATAGCTCTTATGGTCTTCGAGCTATGATACAAACTTATAGATTTTTATATGGGACTATATATTAAGTTTTCGATAAAACTGATCTAATGCATTAACAACATAAATGAGCAAAAAAATTTTTTTTACCCAAGTTTAATTTTTTAATTTTTCTTTAATTTATCAGTTAGGCGGTAAAAATATGCATATGTACTTGAGGCTACTTCAACCGATAGTGTTTTTCTTGGTTACATTTCCATTACATCCAAGAAAAAAACCTTTTCCAGTACCATTTTACCATAAAAATTTGGTTGTAATAGAAATGGCAACTCTCAAAAAACTCACATGATATTTCTGATGACATTCTTTCAATTTGTTCCAAAATTTGACGCCATAACATCAACTAAATGCATAGATTCTGTGTTCCCACTTATTTATTTACCATATAAATTAATAAATTAGGTACAAAGAACTGGTCTTATATTTTTTGCAGTACCTATATATGTATATTAATAAATAAATTAGATTTCTTCAAAATGATAAATTCATAGAGTGATTTATTAGTTGCAACCTTTTAAAAATATTCGCACGCAATTTTTGCCACAGACAGGCAGACAGACACATCAAACAATTCACGACTTATAATTAGCAAAAAGACGGTCAGTTTAAACCCAAGCAAACATAAGTACAGTTGAATGAATACTTCTATGTATACCTACTTACATACTGTTTATGAAAAGAACCATTGGCGCAATTTGTAAAAAAAAATATTCAGCCATTGATGTCAATGACATGTTGTTGTCATGTTAGTCATAATTCTATTTAATTACCTTGCGTGACTCAAAAAACAGCCAATGTTGCGTTTTGATTATTAAGTATTTCTTATTCAGTCTGTTTTTTTTTTTTTTTGGTCTTTTTCTAATTTTTGGATATTTAAATAGAATTATTTGATTTACAGTTATTCACTTATATGATCAACTTTGTTGTATATAGGTATTTCTAATCTTAGGGTTCCGAAGAGGAAAGGAAGAGAATTTTCTCCGCTGCCTAAAAAACATTGAATCATGATACTGTTAGCCGCGACTTCAACCATCTAGAATTTTGTTAATTGTGAGTCAAATTTCGTTTAAATCACACATTCCGAAATTTTCGTTTTACTTCGCTTGCCCTGCAGCCCCCCGCCCCCTACGTTGAGACATTTCCGTAGATATCCATATTGATAATTTTAGGGTTAGTTTAGTTTTAGATATTTTTCGAGCCTCAGTGCCATAATTAGTCTTCTATAATTAGCATTTTTTTATTAGGTATCCTTTTTCTAGAGGGAATTTTTCGTAAGAAACTCGAATTTGTTACTAAAATTTTGGATACTATTTTGAAGTAATCATAGAAATTCATTTGTTTTTTTTTTTTTACTTTTTTTTTCTTTTTTTATGAATTTTCTTCTTTAATAACTCAGCCTACATGTGAATCATGTAATTGATCCTTAGGTAATTAATTTTTTGCAATTCTAGGACTAAAATATATACTTTAATCCCTCGTAATAGGGACAAAAGTGTCACTTTTAGCCCCAAGGAACTAAAAGTATTTTTGTTCCCGGCGCTTTTAAGCCAATCACCAATCACCAAACGAAATTTAACTTAAACAGCGTTGCAACACATTCAGACTTGTAGATAAAGAAAAACAGTTATATGTCCTATTTGATTGATTTATCCACAATATACTTGATGTAATATTATTTCACACAGTTTAAATGATATTTAAATAATTTTTTTCTTAATTTTTCTTAAATTTAAATTATCCGGATTTGTTAAAAAGCAGTATATGTATATACGCCACGGGACGAAAACATTTCTTTTGACCCCGGACCTTTACAGGTCCTTTGGCCTATAACCATCACACTTGCAATTAAAAGTCACACTTCAGTCCCTTGATTAATAATATACAAAATATGCTTCAATGTTTTGATATTTTATTATGAAGAACTTACCACTGAGGAGCCCTAAACTTAATGTGTGCCCAACACGCACTTGATGGAATTTTTTTATAATTCGTCTGTCTTAAGCACTTAAGTACCATTAATTTTATTGGATAATTTGATAATTTACTGGTAGCTGAGTAACAATTTTTTTTTTATGGAATAAACTAGTCACGCATTTGTAATTTAGGAAGAATCTCTCTTTCCGAAGTGTGAATTTTGGAATCAAAACAAAGTATCGTATCCACCCAATCACAGTCAGCTAACTAGAAATTCTACATTTTTCTATAACAATTTAAAGAAGTTGACTGATTATACAATGATTCATACAGTGTGATTCAGATCAAACCATCAAGAAATTTTAAATCATTCCCATTAGTTTTTAGTATGAACATTCAGTATAATCGATATCATACCTATAAAATATGTGACTAACTTAAGAAGGTTTTTTTTTTTTTATTTCTTTTGAGTCCATTCTATTTTAAATAAAATTATGTATGTATGTAGTTTTAAGGTCAATCGTCTGTTCAATGCAAGTACTTATACACACACATCCTACGACGAGTAGGATTGTTTGTGTTACAATTGTATTGTGTTTTGTTATATATGTACACCACTGTACCAAAAATATAGTTAACAGAACATTTTGTCTACAACGAAATTAATGAATTCATTAGAAAGCCAATTGAGAAATTATAAACTCGTGACCAGGGAAAAATATTGTTAAAATTCTGTAAATTTTGCGGTCATGGCAATGGTAAAAATAGGAATTTTGCAAAGGACTATAATATACAAGTTGATTTTGTATTTTTGATAAAACTAGTCCAAAAACACTACAAGTGGCGTAAACTTCAGATTTTTATCACCAGTCCAGACATCAGAGATACGGGGTCTCAAAGATGCGAAATTTGGGAAAAAATATTTTTGGAAGTTTGGAAAGACAGCAGCCATTTCCATAAAAAATACCAAACGCTACATTGTTCAAAAAGTGAATTTTACTAAATTTTGATATGCAGCAACTTTATGTGAAGTTTTCGTGTGGAAGGGGGGAAATTAGTCCAAATATGGACAAAACTTAAAATAAAGAGAGATTTACTACCTTTAAATTGGTTTCTATTGCAACCATTTCGGATGAACGGTTTATGAAATATGTGCATTGGCGTAAAAGGCTGCAAACATAAAAATTCGTCAAGTGCGTGTTTTTGACACGCACTAAGTAATGTCACCTCAGTGAAAGTGTTAATTTATGATTTTTTGGCTCGTTTTTTAAGTACAGTGAGAATACAGCCCTCTTGCGTTTATTCAATATATGCATGTACAACTCTATAATACAGTGAGAATACAGCCCCCTCTTGCGTTTATTCAATATATGCATGCACAACTCTATAATTATTATATTATATATTATTATTATTATTAATTTTTCCCCCACTATAATCACACAACGACATTAATATGTCATCCTTCGGTGACATAAAAATCAGTGCAAACTGAAAAATAAAAAAGACCGTCACGATTAAACGGTTTGAGGTACTCAATACTTCAAATAAAACAGAAACCACTGGGGGAATATTAATTTTTTCGAAAATGATAGAGCAACTAACTTTTTTTTGGACCATTTGATATAGTCCCATAATTTTTTTTTTTTTTGATTTAACAAATATTTAGATTTGGTAGTGCTCTCTAGTTATTGCGCAGTAACCAAGGCTGGCGAAAGAAATACAATTGATGAGCAAAAAAAATCGTTTTCTCACTTTCGCCGGCCCCCCTTTTTAGACCTGAGCCCCCGGGCAATTGCCCCATCTACCTTACCGTCTCGCCGGCCTTGGCACTAACTAACAATTTCTTATTATAAACATATTTTTTCAATATATCCTGTGTGTCCTGTGCCCAAATTTTTGACTGTTACTGCCTCAACATTACTGTAAGCGCTGCTTTATTTTTTTTCCATATTATGTATTTGTAAACTGTGATGTCGGCGGCAAATCAAACATCAATCAAATGTTGCAGCCAACGTATAACTGTGTTTGCTCTATTTTATTCTTGTTCTGTTTCGCTGATCCACAATGAGCGCTACGCTGCGCTGCGCTGCTGGTCTGTTGCAAAGCTATATGCAGTTATATGTATACAATTATTTTATCTATACTTGAAGAGAATAATGTGTGCCTACAATCATAGACAACATAATATACATACACCTATTTTGAATTTGTATCAATTATACCGTGTGAGTTTTTTGAGAGTTGCCATTTTTATTACAGCCAAACAACCGTTGATTTGATCGAACAATTGTTCAAATAAGAGTTGTGTATATCGGCGGGAGCAACCCATTGCTATAGTCAGGAGCTTTATTGCTCTTATAGTTTTTGAGCTATGATACAAAACTTATAGATTTTTAAATGAGACTATCTAATATTAAAAATATAAATGAGAAAAAAACATTTTTTACCCCAATTTATTTTTTGAATTTTTTATTTTTTAATTTATTAATTAGGCAGTAAAAATATGCATATGTACTTGAGGCTACTTCAACCGACAGTGTTCTGATTGGTTACATTTATATTACATACAAAAAAAAAACCTTTCCACTACCTTTATTTCTATCATACAAATTTGGCTGTAGTAAAAATGGCAACTCTCAACAAACTCACACGGTATATTGAACAACTGAATCAATATTTAATAACAAGAGAATATAGTAAATTTCTAAATCAACGGCCGACACTAGGTAATTTGATACTTCCAAAGGTGCTGGTGTTAAAAATAGTAGTTTTTTTATTGTTTTATGGTGACTGAGGAAGAAGTAGGCTTTGAAAAGAAAAAGAAAAAATTGTGTAATTTTTAAACTAATATATTTCTTTCGTATTGTTTCAGGTACGTGTTTGCGGTGTTTTATCGTAATCAGACTACAAATCGTAAGTTTTTGTCAATTTTATTAAAATTCAATAGTAGATAAAAATTTTAATTTTAGAGAATTGACAAGTTCAATTACATAGTTATCTTCCCTCAAAGATTTTAAGGCCGTCATAGATCATTTCTTAAAGTAATTGACGATTAAAAATCAAATTTTTAATACAGAGCTATTAGAAAAAAATATTCTAAACAGCATTTTTTCATTTTAAAAATTATAATACGTATATTATAAGAGTAGATATCAAAATAAAAAATGTTTAAAAATATTCTTTGAAATAATTATGCAATTTATATAATTGCACAAAAAAGAATCGTGTTGACGGACGTTAAAATGAAATATTAATTATTGAAATTAATATTCGGGTAGATTTTGATGTGTACACGTACATAATATACGTACAAAATCAAATCAGACTACTAAATTTCAATCAACAACTGTGTATACATTGATGTCAGAGATCAGTACATAGGTGGTACGTATAGTAAGCACCCATATACACGACGCGATATGACACATGAACAAGTACAAGCTCTGTATGCATAATATACAGGTATAGTGTTTTGTAGTGGCTACTTAACATTATTCTGTAGTATTTTGTGGACGCGCTCGAACGTCTTTAAACGTCCTCATTAAAGTTAAAATATTCTAAAAATTATTTTAGAAATATTTTTCGTAGAAAACTTTTTGAAAAATTGATTTTATTAACTATTCCTCAATCTTATGTCATTTATTTTGAGTTACGTCATCAGGTTTAATATATTTTTATAGAAAAATGTCATAAAAATCGATATTATTAGTGGAAATACTGGGAAACCAATAAAAGTTTCATTTTTCCCACTTACATATTTTGTGGTGTTATCAAATTAGTATAAATGTTTGTTCTCTGACTTATATTCATCACTCTTAAAGAAAATATCTCCTTTTAAGGGAGCTACATGGCACCAAATCATCATGTAATATTGGCGTCGAATATATTATTACATTTCTGTGATAAACTGTCAAAAAATATAGCTATTTAAATGTCCTATATTTCATCGAAATCAAATAATAGTGACTAAATACAAAAACAGTTATGTGATATTTTTGTAATTTTACAGTAGTGACGTTGAAAAATCGGTTCTGCCATGCAAAACCTCAAAAAAGTCTAAAAATGCAAAAATTTTTATATTTCGAAAAAAAAGTTTTTTTCAAAATGTAGATTGTCTACTGTGAGGGTCAGTCTTAGTACGGTCAGTCATTGTAGACTCTTTTCTTAAACAGTACCCCAAATTTTCATTACAGTCCCTCAAGTTTCACCATATTAACACTTATTTTAATAGCTCAATTTCCGTTCAGCAATTCGCTAAAACAAATTATCATTGAATTTTTATCGCAACTAAGGGACAGTTTTGTTTAAAAAACATATTGTAACAATCCCTAGAAACCTTGATTCGCTTTTTATCAAGGCAATGGTGTTCTTTTACATTTTTATTGAATTCTTCAGTGTCTCATAACATATTCTCTTAAAAACTATATTTTCTTTCTAATATTTGTCTTGACAACACCACGTTTTTTTATGTTACATAATAAAAACCGCCTTTGTTTAGTCGTTGCCATCGAGAAAAAATTATTTATTTTTTAAACACAAGTAACATGGATTATTTTAATGACCGGGGCTGTGGCTGGCTTGCTCTAACACTCACATTTATTTTTATACTTGCAATAAAAAAACAATAAAAAAAAACAACAATACTGATTGTATGGGGGGACCTGTTAATAGTCTTTACGAGTTTACAACACCTTGAATAACATTTACACAATGCGCCACTGGATGACACTAACGTATACATAGCATAAGCGTGTACACGACATAGGTTAGGCAGCCCGAAAAATAGACCATCGTTGGTTTTTCGAATCGTTTGAATTAATTAAAATAGATGATATATAGTTTTACATTTGAACAATTAATTATATATTTTCATTTTGGTAAATAACTTCCACCAATTACTGGCGTTTTTTTTTTGTTGTTTTGTTTTGTTTACGTAATAGGTTGTTGTGTTGCGTTTTAGGCTTGTTTTTTTTTTGAGGTTATGGTACTGCTCTGGTACTGAGCCTGTGTAATAAATTTATTGTAAACACATAATTCATTCAAATGTCAAAATTACAAAAAGAAACCCACATATGTAGGTATACTTACACACACACATACTAAATGTTTGAAAAATATATTTTATTCAAATAATAACTCGGTAATTATTTAACCCTTTACATACTGCCTACGATCATTACGTCATTATCTAGTCGAGATATTTGCTGGAAAAAATACATTATTAAAACAACTCGATATCATCCCAATTTTTTTTAACTTTTTTGTTTTTCTTAAATTGTAATTACTTCTCGTTTATGATGTGGGTGAAGGATAAGGAAGTGCCAGTAGGGCTGGTATTTACGAGATATTGATAAAGAAACGATACCAGAGAGGGGCAAAAGCCTATTCCACACTATAACGCGGCTCGTAATACGCTCCTGATTTAATGAAATATTTTTACAGAAGACCGATACATTTCGGGGAATATTACCACTCAGTTATACCAATAATATGCGTATGAAAAGATTTTAGCAAACCGAGAGCGTATCTAGAGCAGTACCACAGTTTAAATAATAGTTTGTTTCACAAACAGTTACGAAACGAGGTGACGTAAGAGTGTCATTTGAAATTCAAAAATTCCAAAGGGTTATCCATATGTTATGTACCTAAATAATGCATAACATTATGCATACTAATACAGTGAAAATATCATCACTAAAGTAAATTTAATTTAGAAAAATAAATTTGTAGGTCAAATTATTTTGTGAAAATTTACATTTGATAATTATGTAAATTATTTAATTTTATCTGTTGCACTGACTTTTTTAAAATTTTTAACAACGATGGCAGTGGAATTTTAACTGTCATTAAATTTTTTTTATTTAAAGCTTGTCATCAGTTATTTTTGATATTTCCTTTTAATTTTAGTGTGTTTTGTGATCTGTAAGATATTTCTGATATATATTTAATTATTATGGTGGCTTAAAATGTCTGGTGATAACTCTTGTGCTGCTAAATTGTGTTTAAATCATTCAAAACAAAATTTCAATTTATGTTTTTTTTTGAGTGCCATTTGATGCAAATTTGTAAGTATTATTATAATTTGAATGCTTATGTAAAAATACGTTAAGTCGTGACGATCTAAATTCTCGTGTTGAATACTGTCATCAATTTCGCGTTTGCTCAATTCATTTTGAAGAAAGTTGCTTTTAGTTGTTCATATAATTTAACATGACCATTATCAACCCTCAATCTCACATGTACAAACACATACAATCACATAAGTAAAAAAGGACATTCATAATTGTTTGTACTTATATCAAAAAAGGATAGAAAGTGCGTTTCGCTACTGCCTATGGTAATAATCATTTATTTATACTGTGGCAGTACGGTAGTGTGAACACAACATTTTTCCGGAGTGCAAGACTTTCAATTGTTTCCGTAAAGTCTGATTTGAGAAGAAAGTAATTTTTTAACATAATGACGACCATCAGATTTACTAAAATTGGCAGCTGTAGCATCAAGAGCTGATACAGGGCCGTGACCACAGGACCCCCTAAACGGAAATAAATTCAGATTTTTTCGATTTTTCTATCATTACTTTATAGTTTTATTCATAGAACACTAGAAGCAAACTAATATCAAAAAAGTGTAGCTCGTTTGGAGTCCTTTGTTATGTATTGTAAGACCATTGTTACTTGACCTGCACGTTGCTCTGTCCGACAATACGTGTTTTGTAGTTGTGTGTGTGTGAATACTCACACAGAAGCAAACATCAAACCTACACCATTACAAACAGTGTGTACCTACACAAAATAGTGGTGCGAAGTGGAGGGGATTTTACGTAACGTTTCTGCTACAGTCGGATTACTAATTATCATATAGTAGTTTGGCCCCTTGGTTTTATTACAAATGTTAATGTTGATGCTTTTCTAGGCTTTCTATAATATTTTTGAAACATCTGTTCATTAAACAAGTTTAGTGAAATTTATCACAATAGATTTGCTCCTGCTTTCATTACAATAGTAATAGAAATCATCTCAATATCATATAGAAGACGCTATCTATCTTACTTACACTGTACTAATTTGTATGCAAAACTAGTAGTAACAATTCTTCTAAAGAAATAACAACATAAAAGCAATTGGCATTATTCCATTTAAAGAAAATTTTTATTAAATCAAAGTGAAATTATATAATTTCGTTGTTTATACCCATACAATGATACCAATAATTATATTAGGGTTCCGAAGAAAAAATGAGTGTTCGGAACCCTAATATAATTACGTCATATCTTCCTAGTGCCAATCATATTTTTAATATTTCTAGAATCAAGACACATTCGGACTTACGAACAGGAAATTTTTCATGTAAATTTTTTCCTTTTTCTAAGATACGTTCCCATATTGAAAAGTAAGGAAAATTGCGCTATTACAGCCACTGTCTCTGTAAGACCTGAGCCCGGAACTGTGATAGGAATTAGTTTTAAGGCCCCCAGAAGAGAAAATGATATTCACTAATAGTTAGACATGTATGTCTAGAAACATCGGATTCTTATGAAATTTGGTGAAAACGTTGGAAATCTCAAATCCTTGGATAAGTTCGCCAGCCAAACAAGTCACATAAGTCCAGAATCTTGAAAAAAAAAATGATTTTTTTTTAACAAAATTGAAAAGTTTTTTCAAATTTTTTTACACCGTGGTAAAGATACATTTTGAACCACTATTCTATGTAAACTGGCTTTCGAGAGAAAGTAGTTTTTTATAACCGGAAACTCGCTGTTATATGTACAGAATGCTAGACAGGGATATTTAATTTTTAAACCTTACATAACTGACATTGTACATTATTTCGCTGAGGAGTCCTAACTAAATGCGTGTCTAGCACACACTTGGCGAATTTTATTTACCACAGTGTACGTACATATTAGATGATTTAATAATAAAATTGTTAATTTATGAATTTTACAATCGTTTAAAGTCAACTTGGGAAAATATATTGCGTTTTTCGAAAAGGAAAAAAAAAATTGAAACAATTACAACCATTCGAGACCAAAGACCATGTTATAGTACGTAGCATGTACCTACACTACCGTTCAAAAGTTTGGAAAGACTTTAGTAAAATCATCACTGGATAGATATTAATCACATTTATTTGGTTTAAAATAAATGGACATGTTAATCATACTTAATTATACTAATATTGCTACAAAAAATAAATTTATGGCTTAAATATTAGATTCTAACTTCATCAGAGTAACCACCTTTTTTTTCTTGATGACTTGTTCACAAATTCTGGGCCGCCGCTTAGAAGTTTATCAAAATATTCTTGGTCCAATTTGTCCATTCATCTTTTAAGAATGTCCCAGAGTTGTGCTACACTTGCATTGATCAAAAACAACAATACGGGAGACTACCGACAAAAGATGTAAAAGCTTTTATAATATTGTTAGTTATTATTGTTGTAGTACGAACTAATTTATTTTAATAACCAGGTATCGGATTTCTTTCGGATCAGACAGTTTCGTCTTTAGCATATGCAAGTATACATATTGCACTCAATGTGACTAAAAGTTCAAAATATTTTCATAAAAACAACGTACACAAGTTACATACACACACATACATATGTGTATCAAAATATTATTTATACGTATTTTATGTAAACATCTTTTTTTTTCTTTTATTTATTACCTGCACAATTGAAAAGTGCCACTGTAATTTTAATTGACTATCAAAAGTATTTTTGTTTATATTATGTATGTGATTTATGTGACATGTCATTTAAATGAAATAAATTCATCTTTTTTTATTGTTTTCAATTTTAAGAGATAGAAGTATAGTTGCTTGTTAAAAATTTGTTTTTCAATAATAAAAAATATTAGTAAATACGTACGTCTTAGCTATTATAGAGGACCGTCTAAATATTCAACAACTTTTCAATATATTTTACAAAAAATTTTTCCGATTTTTTGAATTTTCTTACTTTTGTCAAATAAAAAATGCTGTTAGTATTCTAAATGGTGAAAAATGTAATTTTTGACTAATTATATTCATTCAAATGTGCATATTTTAATGTAATTTAGTTGCAAAATTTCATTGAAATAAGTACGGTCCTGACTTGTCCGAAGAAACCCGGTACCTAATTATAACAAACTAATTAATTAAAATGTCTGATAAGGAAATTTTGTAATCTGCAAAAATATGTGTGTTTCCAAAATTCTGAACGGTAGTGTATATACAATAGATAGTGCCCGGACGTTTAGTGTATTATAAATCATCCTGTCAAAAAATTAATTAATCTTCAGGGGCGTAAAAACAAGTACGGGGGTCTAGAAATGACAATAAACTGTAATTTCAAAACCTATAGTTTTTTTAAAAATTTGAAGTGGTATTATATTTATACCAAGAAAAATGTTACATTCAATTAAATGTAGGACACCTTATTCACATAATATTGTTTAACAAGCCGATAGCTTCTGTGTTTTGAATTTTTTTTATAGCGTTAAATTAATATTTTGTTGATTATACACAGGTATAAAAGCAAAAAAAGTGCAATTCTTAAATAATTAATGGTATATTTCAATACATCTATTGATTTGTGAAACTTTTGTTTTATAAATTCTAACTATGTGTACGTAGATTAATTAGCCACTGTATAATTTTTAACACATATGTGCTGATATCGTCCTATACCAATGTATCAGTCACAGAACACATATCAGTCGTATCATTCAATGAGTGACTGAAGAGGTAGGTAGGTATTCATACCTCTACTATCAAACACAAACACTGCATTCGTATGTATAACATACTGCATACATATAACATATTATATTATGTATGAATATCCTTATTCATCGTCATCAAATTGTTGATCATACGGAGATCAAAAAGATACATTAACAAGTAATTGCAAGTTTTTCTTTATTTAAATTATTACTTAAAATGCATGTTAAAGTAGTTCAAAACAATTTGAAATATTAGATAATATATTTAGTTTATTGATGTCTGTTGTCTATTTATCAAATGTCCCGTCTAAAAATTTTACTGAAGTACGCTCCTTTAGAAAATTGTTTACAATTTTTGCGATGAAGAAAAAAGAATTTTTTTATAGGTTTGTTTACATAATACAAATGTAGTTGGACAATACAAGTTTTGTTCGTTCGTGGCGCAAGTGATGTTACAAACTTGATTTGGCAGATTGTACTAATTATCAATTTGTATAAACAAAATATACCTGAATGTCATCGTTTCCATACCTACCACAATAACTATAGAGCGCATTTAGAAAAACTTGGTAAATGTATTTATGAAAAATAGATAAATTATGTGCCGCTTCTAACGAATGGTGATACGTTTTTTCGGCAATTTTGACAGGATAATTTATTACCTGCACTATTGAGTCCGGGCTTTAACAATAGACTTATAGAGTGCACTTAATCATTAAATAAAAACAAAAATGAATTTTGTTAATAGCTACGACCGTAAATCATAATTTAATTAGTTTTATTATAAATAAATCACCGGGCATAATTAACATTATTTATTGAGTATATATACATACTTGTTGTTATTTAAAAAACAAAAATTTAAACTGTTTTAAAAAAGTGTACATTCCATATTATTATTTAGTATTCGGCACTATAGTACAGACAAACCTTGGTGGACACGGTGCTTTAAAGTTGCATCAAGTCAAACCATTTGAAAAAGCACTAGCATAATGATGCGTTTTCATTGTCTGTCTGGGGCACTACGAATTTATTTTTGGCTCTTTTGGAATCGCAAAACCCTGACAGACTTCATATTACATAACCACGGTATAAATAAAAGATTATTACCATAGGCAGTAGCGAAACGCACTTTCTATCCTTTTTTGATATAAGCACAAACAATTATGTATGTTCTTTTTTACTTATGTGATTGTATGTGTTTGTACATGGGAGATTGAGGGTTAATAATGGTCATGTTAAATTATATGAACAACCAAAAGCAACTTTCTTCAAAATGAATTGAGCAAACGCGAAATTGATGACAGTATTCAACACGAGAACTTAGATCGTCACGACCTATTAGCACCAACCACTGTCGAAATCGAAAATATTAACTGAATTATTATAAAATATTAATAATTATTTAATATTTAACGTATTTTTACATAAGCATTCAAATTATAATAATACTTACAAATTTGCATCAAACGGCACTCAGAAAAAACATAAATTGAAATTTTGTATTGACTGATTTAAACAAAATTTAGCAGTACAAGAGTTATCACCAGACATTTTAAGCCACCATAATAATTAAATACATATCAGAAATATCTTACAGATCACAAGACACACTAAAATTACAAGGAAATATCAAAAATAACTGATGACAAGCTTTAAATAAAAAAAATTTAATGACAGTTAAAATTCCACTGCCATCGTTGTTAAAAATTTTAAAAAAGTCAGTGAAACTTAGACAAAATTAAATAATTTACATAATTATCAAGTGTAAATTTTCACAAAATAATTTGACCTGCAAATTTATTTTTCTAAATTAAATTTACTTTAGTGATGATATTTTCACTGTATTAGTATGTATAATGTTAGGCATTATTTAGGTACATAACATGGATAACCCTTTGGAATTTTTGAATTCCAAATGACACTCTTACGTCATCTTCTTTCGTAACTGTTTGTGAAACGAACTATTATTTAAACTGTGACATAACCTATATTCATCTAAAATTGTTTAGCTTTCTAAAAGTGAACAAATTTTCAAAATCTGTGATGACGCCTTTTTGAAAAGTTGGTTAATTTTTATTTTGAAAAATGAATCAGATATATTGAAGCAATGATCGTAAAGATATTTAGCAAATCTCTTAATTTTTCTCAAAAGTTAATTGATTTAGAACAGTGTTTCTCAAACTTTTTCCTCCTTTATATCCCCATTTAATTATAAGCTCCAAATGGTACCCTTTCCTTTGAGAAACACTGCTCTGTTGTAGGGCAAGTGGTCGTCAAACGACATTTCATATTACACGACCAAATGTTATTCCAAATAATGGCGGAAATGTTTCCAGGCTACAAGAATTCTATATAAAATTTAAAAATTACTAGAATGGAAATTGCCCCCCCCCCCAAAAAAAAAATGTAATTTTACAAGGTGTTCCCAAATACTTTTATATTGGGTATTAGACCAACCAAAATAAAGCTTTTCTCAGTCAAGATAATTGTCAAAGCTTTCAAACTCGATACAATTGAAGACACGAGTGGATGAAGGTGTTATATAACATTTGTATAATTTTACAGTAGAAGCGTTTGAAAGTTTTTATTTACATAAATTATACTTCCCATGCAACAACACATGTTTATTATTGAATTTCTATAAAACTATTGGACCTAATGAAACCAAATTTGAATATATGATACTTTCAGTATAGAATATTTCAAAATTCGGCAAAAAATGAATTTTTTTTAAAATGTTACATAACACCTTCATCCACACATGTCTTCAATTGTTACCCTATAAGAACGATTTGCTTATCAGCTACATGGCAAATCGTCAAACGATAGAAATTGAATTTTTTTTTACTGACACCAGTTAGTAGTGATGAGCAAATGCAAGACCAAGACCAAGACTTGACAGTTTTTTTGGTCTTGGTCTTGTGCTTGCATTAAGAATCTTGGTTTTGGTCTTGCTAGAGCAGTTTGAATCTTGGTCTTGGTCTTGGTCTTGCAAAATGCAGTCTTGGTCTTGATCTTGTTATTGCTAAAAAATCTTGCACTTTCTTGCATTTTTTTATTAGGGAATTTTTTCCTTCTAAAATCAGAATTTTCTCTCTTTACGGTATTAATTATACTTTCAAACTATTTAAATAGTTTTGCAAGACTCTTGCTTTTTTCTTGCTTTTTTCTTGGTTTTGCTCACTTGAGTCTTGGTATTGGTCTTGCAGCCATACTTATAGTCTTGGTCTTGGTCTTACTCTTGGTATACATAGCCTTGGTCTTGCAAAAAATGCAAGACCAAGACCAGGACTGCAAGACCGAGACTAATTTTGCTCATCACTACCAGTTAAGAATTTGACTAGACATACCTACATCATAATTGGCCTGATTATACAATTCATCGCCGACACACATTCTCAACATAAACTGTATTATAATACCCACATAAAACTGTGGAAAGAAATAAAATTGCAAGGGAACGAACGGTTTCGCGACTGCACTGAACGGAATAATCGTCTGGGCACAACACAGCCGCAATGCCGACTGATTCGTCACACAGTCGCAACATTATTTGATTCGGTTACACTTCGTTCAGGGTAACAATACCATACCATACCATACCATACCAGCCAATAACAAACAGCATTCATTCTGAATTGCAATCATTATGTATGCAGTCGCTTTGTATAAATAATAATTTTTTTTAAAAAGTTTTACAGAAAATAATGGTTTTCAAAAGTGAATTTTTAAACAAAAATTCATTTGTTAGTAATGTGTGTATGTATATTGTACCGGGTCTGTTAACACTTAGGGTCCCTGGATGCTAAGATAGTTAAGGGGGACCACTAGTGTGACCGCCTTAAAAAAAGGTGATTTTTGGGAATTTTTCTGAAGAAAACTACTGTATGGAATATTTTAATATTTTAAGGATATTTTCGTTGATATATAATACATTCATGGTAAAATTTTTGGACCAAAAAATTGAAAATTCAGGGAGTTATTCACGATCGCCCAAGGCTCCAAAAAAAATTCCACCACTGCTGCAGTGATAGCAACCTTCACAGTGCCTGAAATTAAAAAAACCAAAAATCCTATTGAACTAGAAGGTATTGCCCGTACCGTGAATCTCAATCGAAGAAAAAAAGATGATTTTTGGCCTGCAAAAATTACATTTATTATTCGATCGGAAAACTGGAGGTTCATGGTACGGAGAAACATATATAGAAGAAACTGCAATAAGAATCAACTCGGTCGGATGATTTGTCTTCGAGTTATAACTGCAGCAAATTTGAAAAATCTAGTTTTTCTATATTTTACCTTTTAGTTTTAATCACTGAGAATTTTTACTAAAATAATTTACGATGTACTCACTATAACGATCATAGTAAAACTAGATGAGTCGTTTAAATTTACCAGGGTCTAGCTTCTCCACAACATGTTACGGGCAGTCACGTCCAGAAACTCCCGAACTATCAACCTTTAAGTATACATTTCTCAATACCTTAAAGTTAACAATGAAAATGAGAATTCGCTCTTCGGATGGCTGTAACTCAAAAACTATTTGAGATATGCATTTTAAATTTTAATATGTTATTTTTAAAAGTATAGACTATCGAAACATGTAAAAAAAAATTTACAATTTTTTGGAAACGTCACACTAGTGGTCTCCCTTAACGCTGAAAACATCTGAGAACTCCACATTTAAGTAGAGCTAAACCTGTTTATGTGGTAGATAGTAGGGTTTCCGATCTCCGGTCAAAAATTCGATCTTGTGGATCGATTCGAATCGTCAAACCAATAATCGATTCAGGAGAAAATCAACTTACAAAAGATCGATCTGACGAAAATCAATTCAATTTTTGTAGGTACTTACAGAAAATAAAAGATATCTAAAAGTTTTAATGAAGTTTCTTCTTAAGTCCGCACAAATCAATTTCAAAAAAATTTTCAATTTCCTTTGAAGATGAACTACTGAATTTAATAAGAATAAAATAGTTTCCAGTTTGCGCTAAAAGTCTTGTCACATGAATCCAAAATTTGACTCAATTTTCTATAAATGAATCATAAAAGTAGTAAAATTATTTGATAACATAAATAGTTAAAATATATTCTACAATAATTTTGAAAAAGTATTGTATTTTTACTAAAAATATTCTAAATTAAATTCGAAAAGTTCGATCTCCGATCCCGTAAATTTTTCACGATCCCTGTATCTATTTGGACTCCAAAGAATCGATTCGAAAAATCGAAGATCGGCTCTCCAAAAATCGATTTTCGATAAAATCGAATCAAGATCAGAAATTCGAGTAGATAGGGACCGCATAAAAAAAATCGCACAAAAAAATTTTTAAAGGCTTCATAACTACTATAAAAAATATAGTTCGCTCCAAATTGTAAAAAAAAAATAAGTTTTATGCGGTGAATCGGGACCGCGAAAAAAAGGTTTTATCGAAAATAAATAACTCAAAACGGTCAAAACTTGGAATTCTCTTTAGAAGTTGCTTTTATAAACAAGACAGAGGATTAATATACATTACAGAAATATTTTATTTCATTTTTATAATATTATGAAAATTGTGATAAATACATCTATAAAAAAATCTCAATGATGCAATATAGTTTATATTCTTATGCAGTGTACTGATTAAATGCTCAAAAACCATCAATAAGTAATTTTAATAAAGTAAGTCATTGTAATTAATATTCGAGTTTCTTACTTTCTCTTGCTTTTGATTCACATGATGCAGTTTAATGATCATTTTTTTAAAAACCGTATAAAATATCGAACAAAAAAGACCGCCAGAAAATGATTCAACTGTTATCTCAGATTTTAATCTTTATAGGGACCAATTTTAATTTATGCACTTTCCTGTTTCAAAAAAAAAAAATATACAATCTGATAGATTCAGCCCTGAATATATGTCAGTAGAAATTTGTCTCAAAACAAAGTGTTGCGTCAGTAACGGTTTTTCTCTATTTGTTACAGTTTTTGGGGGCTGTTTTCCCCCATTAAATAGATTTGGGGACCGATCCAAAAAATTAGACTTTTTTGCATGAATTTATACATTTTATTCGAATTTTTACAGCAACATCAATTCCTAAAAATTTTTTTAAAAAATTTAATTATTTTTTTTACAAATTGGGTGTGTCATTTTGCTCAAAAATTACATTTAAAAAAAAAAAGGAAAAAAACAAAAAACGAGTTTTTTCTAATATTTTCATCACATAACCATTATTATATGTGCACAACCATTTATAATTTTATTTCGGTAAAATTTATGGTAACATTAGAAAATATGGTAATTTATAAATATAATACTTTTAAAAAAAATTTCACATTCCTAATTAGTTTTTTTTTCTGAAAAATTTTATTTTGCTACTACACAGGTACTACTTTCATTTAAATTTCTTTAATTTATCGCTTCAAGATATTTTGTCAACGATACAAAATTATCCATATTTCCTGTCTCAGCTCTAATTAAATCATTTGTTCAACCAAACCTAACCTTAAATGATGACAAATTTGATTTTGTCAACGTTTAAGATTTGATTAATCGATTTTTTGGAAAGTTTTCTTTCTTAAATGGTATCCATATTAATTATATTTATAATTAATATTTGAACGTTTCAATTACGTACATTCGACATCGCTACTGTCATTCCAAAATGCAAATAAACACGAATTTATATAGTGTTTATTTTAAATTCAGACATTGATCACTCGGACATATTTATGTGTCTTTTTTTTATGCGGTATACAAAAAAATGTGCATCAGAGTGCATAATTTTTGAATAAAAGTAAGAAATTTGAAGATTTATTTGCGATAAAGTTCCTTATTGATTGTTTTTAAACATTTAATCATCATTAAGTTTTTTTACAGATATATTTATCGCAATTTTTATAATATTATAAAAATAAAATGTTCTCATATATATAAATTAATGTTTCATCTTGTTTAAAAAAAAAAACAACTTTTAAAGTAATCGTGAGATTTTGAACGTTTTGAGTTATATAATTTTTATGAAAGTTTTTTTTTTACGGTCCCGAACCACTGCATAAACAGAAAATAAGCTTCCGGAATATTTGATTTTTGTAGATTTTTTTTTATGCAGTCCAGTAAACAGCTTCGGAATTCGTTTATAAAAATTCACAAACCTATATTTTAGTGAACACTAGGTATATTTTTATTTATTAATCGTTTTATGTTGTAGAAAAGATATAAATAACAAAATTTAATTCATTTTAATTTATTTTTGCACCTTCTAATTAAGTTATTTATTAAGTAGCAAATTGAAATCTATTTTGTTCTTTCCGGTTTTTTTTTCAATTTCCGGAAAACATAACTGTCAAACAAATTGCAACATTTTTATTATTATGAGTTTCTACCCAGTAAATGTATAAAATAATAAAATTTGAAATAAGTTCGCAGTTTTAATCAAATCATAAATTATTAGTTTTTTATGATTTTTATTGAAAGTTACTTATTTTTTTGCAATTAACTAACTCGGTAGGAAGTTATTGTAATGGGCCTGATTTTTGAAATTTCCAGTTTTGTCGTATTGTCACGATTTTAGGGCTCTAGAGTCGTATACTGTCGTTTTTAAGTTCTTGCTTATCTCAAGAGCAAAAAATTGACTCTGGGTCGATTCCATTCGATTTGATTCGGAGTTTTTCTCGAAACTGTGTAACGTAGAAATTTGAAATTTGGCATAATGTTAAGTCTTGATAGCATGTATACATGTATCGTCAGTCAGCTATTCGAAAAAAATTTTTTTTGGATTAAAATAAGGGGTCGGTTTGGTCCAAGTTTTTTTTATAACTTTTTGATCCAATGGTGTTTATGATATAATTCAAATTTTGTTAGAAGTGACCTCCCCGTCCTTGATTTCTAAACCTAAAATCTGTATTATAATAGAGTACGTAAATATTTAGGCATAGATTACCGGACCACTACGAAATTTTTCGAAAGTATAATTGTTGTTGGAACGCTAATTGTGCGAGGCCGATTCGCTCTTTAGCCATTTTTATTTTTTTTTATTTTTAAAATTATGCTAGTATTTGTATATAATAATGTATATGAATGAATAAAATAATATCTTTTTCGTTATAAACTCAGGAAATTCTTTGAGTTATGTGACTCAATAAGTCATTTGACTAATTTATAAATTGTCCGAATAAGAAAAACATTAATTTCACATTAATTTTTAATGTAATTTATTTATCATATGTGATTATGATGCCATCTACATAAGACTACATTTACAATTTTTGATTTCGTAAATATAATTTTGTCTTGGATTTTTTTTTTTTTTTTTTTTTTTTGAATTATTGTATAAAGCTGATTTATTACCGGTAGATAAGAGACTAGAGAATTCATATTATTCTCTTTTCCTGAAATAAATCATTAAAAATGGTTTTTTTAAATTAAAAAAAAAAGAAAAAAAACATTTTTTGGATATGTATTTTATTGAGAGAAGGAGGGGATTTATTTGATTTTTTTTAAATATAGGGTTGACCGGGGTAAATGTGAATTGGGGCAATTGTGAACGGCGCCTATAATTTCTAAAATAATATTAATTTTGTTAAAAATCAAATCTTAGTATGTTTTTCTGTCCTTTCTTAATATGCTATTAAAATTTAATAACAATTCTCCAAGTATTAGTATCTTTTTTTTTATTTTGAAAAAACCCTTGCAAAATTTTATGTATCTCACTTCGACCAATAGTCAAAAAAAATTTTTTTTTAAATACATTTTCTTTTTTTTAAATGTAAGAAATGGTTAAAAGTACTTTTAAAGAAGTGGTCTAAACCCTGAGGGGGTTCCTTATTAACTGCTAAAGAAATTGGACAATTTATTTCCAATTCACAATTACCCCATGATTTTAAAATTGTGGGGTAATTGGAAACGTCATTCACAAATGCCCCCATTCAATCAAAAATTTCAGTAGTGTTCTTTTCAGAGTTGAAAATATTGATGAAAATGCTGGTGACATTATTGTACAAGTTTCCGTTGTATAAACAATACAAAAAAAAAAAAAATTGTGTAAAGAGCGATGTTTTGTGTATCAATCTACGAAATCATTGCTGTGCTCTCTTATCCAATAACAACTTACAAAAACAGAAAAATTACTTGTTTTCAAGGTCTCTGTGAGTGTCCAAGGGCAGTAGGATTAATACAAAACCATTTTTTTCTTTCATTTACAGTATTAGACCTAATAGATTGTTGTTTTTTATTCATGTTAACTAAATGTAGTCCCTTGAAAAAGTCTCATTTTCCTTGTTTTTGTGTGAAAATCTTGTAATTTTTTGATTTTTTATTTGACACAATGACAAAATATCATCAAAATATCATTTTTAGTTTGTAAAAATTTGTTCCTACAATTTTTGTTATTTTTATGTAACATTGATTTTTTGTACAAATTTGAGGTATGTGTAACTTGCATTGAACAAAGAGAAATTGTGACTGCTAAAGTACGATGAAAAATTAGAAAATGAGGTAAATGTGAAGAATTTGAGTTGGGCTTTACTCTGACGTACCACACTTCTCTTGTAATCCATTCTAAATAATTTTTCTGATGGCATTCACTTTTACCCCAAAATTTATAAGGTTTGCAAAACCGCACCCGGGAAATGTGAATGGCTTATAAAATTTTTGTTTTTCATACGAATTTGCTCAAAATTTGTGTGGTGCATCCTGAATAATGTAGAATTAAAAATCAATCAACCATAATGTGATATATAAAATAAAAAATACCTAAAACAACGCTTTTATCTCAATTCATGAAAATCCATTCACAAGTACCTACCCCGGCCAACCCTACTTAGTGTTTGAATTAAAAACACTACATAATTGTTATAATTTTGCAATAATATAATTACGGGCTGATATTAACTAAAGTACCGTAAGAGCACCCAACTATACCATAGTTTTCGATTCAAATTTGACGAACAAATCGCGGTTATTAATACCCAAAAAATTTTCATAAAAAAATTTCTACAGACATAACAAGTCATGAATTTTTAACACAAAGTGCCATAATATGATAAAATTTATGCATTCAGTAGGATAAAGTTGGGTGTTTTGACGGTAGTGCGATTATTTTATTAATACAAAAATAATGCATATACTTACGAAACTTGGAAATAAATCATAATCAAGCATAATGCAAGCATGAATACATGTTTTTGTGTTTGTACATATATGTATATATACCTATGTGTGTATGTATATGTTTACAGTTGAACAATAGAATCACATAACAAATCAATTTTATAACGTTGCAACGAACGCTCAATGTTTCATAACTTGAACAGTTCATTGACTGACTGTATCGCGAATATACATATATGCAAAAGTGCAGATTGGATTGTATGCAAGTGTACAGTGTTGTACAAAAGTATTGAAACAACACTTTAAAAATTACAAGACAATATCACCCTTTGCTATATTCTGCTTTCAAAGTCAGCATTAACGGGGACCACTAGTGTGACCGCCTAAAAAAAGGTGACTTTTGGGATTTTTTTTAAAGAAAACTACTGCGTGGAATGTTTTAATATTTGAAGGATAAATTCGTTGATATATAATAAATTTATGATAAAATTTTTGGACCAAAAAATTGAAAATTCAGTGAGTTATTCGCGATTGCCCAAGGCTCCAAAAAAATGTCTCCCCACTGCTGCAGTGATAGCGACCCTCACAGTGCCTGAAATAAAAAAAAAAACCAAAAAGCCTATTAAACTAGATGGTATTGCCCGTGCCGTGAACCTCAGTTGAAATTTAACAAGATGGCGGAGTTTTTAAAAAAATGTTTCCAATTTTGCGCAAAAATTTGATGATTTTTGGCCTGCAAAAATTGCATTTTTTATTCGATCGGAAAACTGGAGGTTCATAGCACGAAGAAACATATATAAAAGAAGCTGCAATAAGAATCAAATCGATCGGATGATTTGTCTTCGAGTTATAACTGAAGCAACTTTAAAAAATATACTTTTTCTTTACTTTACCTTTTAGTTTTAATCACTGAGAATTTTTACTAAAATTATTTACGATGTACTCACTATAACGGTCATAGTAAAACTAAATAAGTCGTTTAAATGTGTCAGGGTCTAGCTGCTCCACAATATGTGACTGGCAGCCACGTCCAGAAACTCCCGAACTATGAACCTTCATACATTTCTCAATACCTCAAAGTTACCAATGAAAATCAGAATCCGCTCTTCAAATGGCTGTAACTCAAAAACTGTTTGAGATATGCACTTGAAATTTTAGTATTTTATTTTTAAAGGTATAGACTATCGAAATATGCAAAAAAAAAAAAAAATTCCCAAAAATTTACTCATCTATAGAAAGTAAAGATTGTGGATAATCATATTTTTGTAACAAATTAAAGGCTAATTTTAACAGTATGAGGCCCGAGCACTTTCATAGTAAATTTCCCCGGAAGCCGGCAATATTTAAAAGAAAAAAAAACTATATAAACAAATACATAAAATAAAATGATTCAAACACACAACACAGTTCCACACGTATGTATGTGTAAAACTGTAAACAGACGTACTACGTGATACGTACATACATACTACATATACACTGGCATTCAAATCAATTTTATTTAAAAATATAAATTATATTTTTTATGTATTTTTTGTTTATCTTAAAATTTTTTATACATAGAAACCAAGAGAGTAGTGTTTGTTGGTATGTACATATGTGTTTGTGTGAATGGGAACACATCCGTGTGATGAAGAATGATAAACATGATAAACATCGCACACATAATGAGTAATCAACTAATCAATTAATCATTGATCGCGGTCGGCCTCTGGGGAAGTTTTGTTTGGTTTCGGATGCCGAAGCCGTGGGACTGAAAGTGTTAATATTAATTAAAAGCACGAAATATTTTATCTCGAGAATTATGGTAAACTCTAGAGCTACTGAACTACGAAACTCAAACTGAATGTGTGTTTAACATACACTTGCTAAATTTTTTTTATGACTGGAGTAAGCGCTTGTAGTACTCCACATTTTTCAACAAGCTTGGATGGTAACGTACCCCGGAAAATCCCCAAGAATTAGGAAAACTCACTTATCATGTTGCGTCAAAAAACCATCGAAATTTTTATATTTATCCTGGCAAATTGTGAAAATTTCTGACTACAGTTCTCTACGAAGTTAATGGCTGTGCGAATTTTAATAGATATGTATTTTTGTGGGTCACTGTACTTTATTGTATATATTATTATTATGTATACAAATATTTATAATAAATTGTTGCATTTATATATGGACTATTAAAATTTTAAAATACACGCATTGCATTTTATAATTTTTTTTTTTTTAAAATTTATATAAATAATTTTTTATTACATATATATTTTTTTATTCATGTAAAAGTATGTACTTATTATTTCAGAGAAAATATTTATACTTTTACAAATGCAAAAAAAAAATCGATTTTAATACACCGACACAAAATTTAATAAGATCTGACATTTCAAAGAAATGTTTAAATCACGTAAATATTTCAAATTTTACAAATTTATTCAAAGAAAAAAAAAATTTAAATGCTTTCGGATCAATTAATTAATTGAAGAAAAAAAATTGTATCATATAGTTTTACTAATTAGTTGTGAATTTTAAAAATATCATAAACGACTTAAATAATAAACAAATTAATTTTTTTTATTATTATTAATAATTACCAAAAAATTTTAATAAATTATTTTTGAAAAACCTTGGCATAATGTGAAAATTGTTTTCGGTTAATTGGGTAATTTTTCATTTATTTTTATAAAATAGCATAAATTATCTAAAAAAAAAAAAAAAAATATAATTAACACGGAGATCGGTATAATGAATTTTATAGATGTGAAAATACCGCGCTTTAGTAATAAAGTAACAACCTGCTGTGTCACCTAATTTTTGAACAAAAAAAATTTAATTAAACATTATAATATGAAAGTGTTTTTTTCAATGTTTAGACTGCAGTGCAATTGGCCTTAATTTTAATTCGCACCAAAAAGATTGCTTATTAATTGTTGAGTTTTAATGATCAAATGTCAAAATTAATGATTCAGTGGGTAATTATTGGTAAGCCTTTGTTTGCGGTCAGTGAAAGGCTTTTATTGATAGTGAAATTTTTTTAAATTGATATACATAAAGATTCTAGTCCATAGAAAATTCTTTTCAGGTGGTTATTTTCGATTAGTGGTAAAACAGATTCTTGATCTTGGTAAAATACAAACCATCCTAAAGATTTACCAGAACCAGACATTGTTATTAAAATTTTTGAAAAATCTCTAGTATGGTTTAATATAATAAGGAAGTAAAGATTGTGAGTTTATTAATGTGTTAAACTGGGCTAACCACGAAGATTATTTAACCAATTTCAAAAATATTTACGCCATTTTCTAATATAGGTTACATTTCAAAGGTTAAAATTGTCCCGTAGGACCCTATAGTCCCCAAAATGAATATGTGGTCCCCAGGATGTTGGGATCCCAGAATTACTGAGACTCCGACATAAATTAACTCGGGTTTAAAATTGTTCTCTGAAAGTATAACAGAAACAAACAATTTTATCTTTTTTTGATTTTTATCAAAATTTATTAAAAACACAATTTTTTTAGTATTTCTACAGAAAAAAAAAATATTAAAAATTATTAATAAAGCGAGGAATTGTAGTGTAGTATAAATCATTATGTCAAAAAATTGAATCCTTTTCCAGGAGCGTAAAAACAAGTATGAGGGGTTAAAAAATGAAAATAAACTGTAATTTAAAAACTATAGTCATTTACAAATTTTAATTGTTATTATGTAAATGCAAATGAAAATGATACTTTCAGTGAAGTGTAGCACACCTTTTAACATTTATTAATTTTCAACAAAACAGTAGTCAGTACTGGCTAGATGCCTAGATGTTAGTTGCAACTAATAATTAAAAACTAATAACCAAAATACTTTTTTGCAACTAATGACTGAAAAATTCAACTACTAGTATTAACTAATAAGTAATTTAGTTTTTAGTTGTAGTTGTTAGTTACAGGACCGGATTAACCCTGAATATCGCCCTAGGCACCATGAAAAATGCCGCCCCCACCTTTTGCTTGAAAAGAAGAAAATCTTAATTTTTCCTACTTTTTCCAATTCTCTTAAAATTATCGCAAAAAAGGCAGGAAAATATTATTTTATCCTCTGATTGTTTACTGAACATAGAAACGTAATAAACAAACATGAGTGACGATATAAAAAATCACAACCATAAGTTTTAAAAAATTGAATGCTATTTGCAATCTATTTTCGATCGAAAGATTTTGATAACGAAAATTTATAGTAGATGTTATATATTTGAAAGAATATTTCCTTTCCTTACATCATCCATTTTGGAAATATCGTTATTTTCGATATCGATAATTTTCGATAACGAAAAGTAGGTTTTAATAGTCGCAATATGTTCGGAACACCCACAACTTGCTTCGCTTAAGCCTTCAAAAATTTCGTTATTTTTGAGCTACGACGCACCGTTTAGGAGATATTTACGATTAAAGTTTTCGATTGCGAAAATTAACGAAAAGTAGTTTTTTAAAAAATTGTTCTGTTACCGACCAGATCTATGGGACTAACAGAGCCTAAATTAACTAGTTATAACCAATTTAGGACAAGTTACGCGGTATCGATAATTTTCGATACCGAAAAGTAGGTTTTGACAGTCGCAATCCGTTCGGAATACCCACAACTTGCTTCGCTTAAGCCTTCAAAAATTTCGTTATTTTTGAGCTACGACGCACCGTTTAGGAGATATTTACGATTAAAGTTTTCGATTGCGAAAATTAACGAAAAGTAGTTTTTTAAAAAATTGTTCTGTTACCGACCAGATCTATGGGACTAACAGAGCCTAAATTAACTAGTTATAACCAATTTAGGACAAGTTACGCGGTATCGATAATTTTCGATACCGAAAAGTAGGTTTTGACAGTCGCAATCCGTTCGGAATACCCACAACTTGCTTCGCTTAAGCCTTCAAAAATTTCGTTATTTTTGAGCTGCGACGCACCGTTTAGGAGATATTTACGATTAAAGTTTTCGATAGCGAAAGTTAACGAAAAGTAGTTTTTTATAAAATTGTTCGGTTACTGACCAGAGCAATGGGACTAACAGAGTCTAAATTAACTAGTTATAACCAATTTATGACAAGTTACGCGGTATCGATAATTTTCGATAACGAAAAGTAGGTTTTGATAGTCACAATACGTTCGGAATACCCACAACTTGCTTCGCTTAAGCCTTCAAAAATTTCGTTATTTTTGAGCTGTGACGCACCGTTTAGGAGATATTTACGATTAAAGTTTACGATTGCGAAAAATAACGATTTGTCATTTTTTTAAAAATATACTATCGTTGACCAAATCAATAGGACTAGTAGAGCCTAAATTCATCAATTATGATCAGCTTATAATAAATAATTCTTTATCTTTGCTAGTTCTCGAACAGAACATTCTAAAACTTTTGTTAAAAATCTTTATTTAGCTTCTATTTGAATAATTCTTCTAATAGTGATATTGGTTTTTCGACATCTTTATTAACTTTCGAATAGAAACTTTTGTCAAATGTTTTCACCTGTATTTAACTTGTTTTTCGATGACTAAACAAATGGTGAAGTAAATTTTTCGATATCCTTGCTGATATCCAGATAGAACATTCTCGAACTTTCGTTAAATTTCGCTACATGGATCCTTTTTAACTAACTAATCCGATGGTGAAATCAAGTTTTGGATATCTTATCTGATTTTCACATAGAATATTCTAGAGCTTTTACTGAATTTCATTTTTTGGTCACTTTTTTGATGAACAATCTAACGGTGATGAAAAATTTTCAATAATTTTTCTTTTTTCCAAAAAAATATTCTAGAACTTTTGACGAATTCTGCTATTTGGACACTTTTTTGATGCCCAAACCAATGGTGAAGTCGGTTTTTGGATATATTTTCTATTTTCAGAATAGAATATTCTCGTACCTTTGCCAAATTCCGTTAATTGATCACTTTTCGATGAAAAATTTGGTGGTGAAATCAGATATTCGATATTTTTTCTAATTTCCAAAAAGAATATTCTAGAACTTATTCTAAATATCGGTACTTGGTTACTTTTTCGTTGGTCAATCCATTGATTAAGGATTTTTTATGTCTTTTCTGATTATTGAAAGAATATTCTAGAACTTTTGCCAGATTTCGCTATTCAAGCATCTATTCGATGACCAACCCAGTGGTGAAATCGAATTATGTAATAGTTTTAATTTATCTGTATCTTTGTACAAGGAATATCTCCTCATAAAAATTTACAAGACACGCTCCTCTCATATATGTTTTTTCAACAATTCAATTTTTTGACAGGATGATTTATAGTTTTAGTGTATGGAAAAAAATTTTTTCTTCAGTTAGATGTTTACATAACTCACATGCAGTTGATCAAATTAAACTGTGTTTGTTCGTCGCGCGAGTGATGTTACAAACTTAAATTGAGCGACTATGTTATTTATATGAAATTTAATTGTTTTCAAAACAAAATATATTTGTAGAGTACCTCTTTAGTTCGTGCCACAAAAACTATAGAGCGCATTTAGAAAAAAATTATGAATGTACTTATGAAACATAGATAAATTATGTGCCGCTTCTAACGAATGGTGAAACGTTTTTCTGGCAATTTTTGACAGGATAATTTATTACCTGCACTATGAATCCTCGCATTAATTATTAATAATTACAACCTTGAATTAAAATAATATTTATTAATTAACAACAAAATGTGATATTATTTTTAATTTTAATCCAAAAAAATAAAAAAACTAAAAACATAAAATATTAATATAAACATAATTAATTACCTAATGATTGTTACAATTTTTACAAAAGGTCATCGTAGTATGTGTTTTGTTCACAATCACACAAGGTCACTTGACCAATTTTTTATTCTAAAATTTTTACTGTTATTGAGATAATTTTTCTTGTAATTCAATGTAATTCTGTAATTCACGCCGTTTAAGGTAGTTGATCGATAAAACGATTTTTTCAAAGGATTTTAACGAAATTTCTCTGGATATTTATTTAATTCAATACCAATAATACGAGCCTATTCCGATTTCAAAGTTTCAATTTTGAGAAAAACGATTTCAAAATTTTGTAATTTTAACACGGGCTTTTATGGGAAAACTCTACTTTTTTTTTAAATAAAATAAAAACGTGTCAAAGGAATTTGATAAAAATTTAATATGTTATTTAATACAAAGTTGCAAACCATATTTAATAAGAAATAAAAATTATTCATCACGCCGTTTTACAACGTTTTTACAGCGCTTTTTCAACAATGCGTTTATATTGCTAGAATATAAGCGCGCGGAAATAAAAAAAAAAACAAATGGTATACAAATATAATAACTGAAGAATATTAATACATTATTTAATTTTTGATAAAAGAAAATTTTTTCGCTGAGATATACTTTTGTACCTGACTATCTCGGAACAACTACGTTAATCAATCGACTTGAAATTTTTTATAATCATAGTCAGGGTGACATAGAGGGGCATAGGCTATTTTTTATCTCGGAAAACATTTGATTCCCGGGAGAAAATGAATTTAAAATGGGATAATGCATGAAATTGATTTCAAACTTTGCGTTCTGTAATTTATAAAGAAGGTTCAAGTGCAAAATGGTAGTTTATTTTTTTAGTATAGAAATGACGTCACTATCGTCTCCTTTCAATTTATGATGCTGGCTGTCCTTTAGAAAAATTAAACGATACTGATCCTTAAAATAGTACATAAATTAAGTTGATTTTCATTTTTTCGTTTTCTCACTTATTTCAGTTGACAAATTATATAAGATTTCACTTACGGATTTGTGTATACTGAATGAAAGTTAGAAAGAGATATCATACCATTAAATTAGGTATTATTAAATAATTTTTACTAATAATTTTTTATTTGGTCCACCCATTTCAATTCATATTTTGGTTAGTAAAAATTATTTAATAATACCTAATTTAATGGTATATCATCTCCTTCTAGCTTTCATTCAGTATACACAAATCCGTAAGTGAAATCTTATATAATTTGTCAATTGAAATAAGTGAGAAAACCAAAAAATGAAAATAAATTTATGTACTATTTTAAGGATCAGTATCGTTTAATTTTTTTAAAGGACAGCCAGCATCATAAATTGAAAAGAGACGATAATGACGTCATTTCTAAACTAAAAAGATATACTATAGCGTAAAAGCGACATACTGCACAATAGTGTGTTATTAGGGTTTCGTAGTCGAACTATACCCATATAATACATGAGTTATTTATTAACTTTTTACAATATACTGTTTTTATTTCAACACTAACGTGAAACTACAAATACTTAGCAGAGAATGGAACGATGGCTCATCCACCATAAAATGGTTTTTATTGCAACGTTTAAAATAATTGTAACATTGTAAACAATTTAAATAATATCAGCGCAGACAATAAAACTTATAATACCTAAACAATTTAATTGCCTGCTTGGTGAGTGAGTGATGTAAAACTGATTTTATTGCGTTAATAACAAATTAATTTATTTAACAAATACTTACATATTTATTAATGTACATAGGTACTGTAGCGTTGTGTTTACCGGTGCAGTTAACCGCGCGATACTATTGCCGATAACGTAACATTTTTTCCGGTCTTTGAATAGCTATATTAATGATTATGGTGTGATATATGGTTATATTATTATAAATTCATAATTATTATTAAACCAAAAAAAAAAATGTTTATGGCATCATCACGTTTTGTTATGTGTAGAAATTATTTTTTTGAATTATAAAAAAAAAAAAATTATACGATACAGGCTGTTTATTGAATATTCATACTTGCTTGTATCGCACTTTTTTTTCGTAAATTATTAACTAGTAAGACATCTCAAGAATATACTGCCAAATTTTCAGAACGATATTCGAAGTTCTTCGTATGTTTTACTCTTGGAACGTAAGACGTGGTCGAGAATGTGAGATTGCATCTGTGGCTTATTCTGTGTGTTTTCGAATCGAAAATTCAGCTATTACGGCCACTGTCAGACACATCTTGGATGAGTTCTTCAACCACGGAGATCCGTCCGATGCCCGAAATATTAGTTTTTTGACATTTTTCGTGAAAAAAATTAATTTTTTCCCAAAATTTCTCCAAGTCAAAAACTTTTGCCATATTTTTTTACACCATTAAAAAGAGGAGAAAAAAGTACCTACATAAAAAAAGTTTTTAAACCATTATTCTATGTGAATTGGTTTCCGAGAAAAGGGGGATATTATTACTGCCTACCCAAATACAGTGGCCATCCAATGGTACGTACTCCGATTTTACGTAGTGACGTCAGCGATTTAGTGGGGTTCCCCTCTCACAGATATGTTGTTGTTTGTCTGTGTTGGTGAAAATTTATGTACCAAGCCCGAGTCAGGGCCGTAGGTAATATTGTCTGAGGGTCTCGTAGCCTTTAAAAATTTTAAAATTTCACTGAAGATATATATGCACATATTCTGTATACGTAATATGCAAAATGCAAATGTAAAATAAGTAACGTAAAATTCTAGAATATTCTAATCATCAACTAGCAGAGATATACAAAAACAAACTTCACCGTTGAATTGGTCATTAAAAATGAGATTAAACAGTGTAGTTTGACAAAAATTCTAGAATGTTCTATTTGTCAACTAGCAAAGATATTAAAAAATCAATTGTACCATTTAATTGTCCATTGAAAAAGAGATCAAATTACACATTTTGACAAATGTTCTGGAATATTCTATTCGTCAACTAGCAAAGATATTCAAAAACAAACGTCGCCATTGAATTGAGTACCAAAAAAGAGACCAAATAACATATTTTGAGAAATGTTCTAGAATATTCTATTTGTCAACTAACAAAGATATTGGAAAATCTACTGCACCACTTAATTGTCCAACCGAAATTAAACTAATGTAAACCAAATGTCCGATTTTGACAAACAATTTTTGCTATCTGACGAATAGAATATTCTAGAACATTTATGAAAATGTGCTATTCCGTCTTTTATTCGATGACCAATTAAATGGTGCAATCGATTTTTCGATATCTTTGTTAGTTGACGAATAGAACATTCTAGAATTTTTGTAAAAATGCGCTGCTTATTCTAATTTTTAGTGCTAAATTCAATAGTGAAGTTTGTTTTTTGGTATCTTTGCCAATTCACGAGTAGAATATTCTAGAATTTTTGTCAGCTTCTGCTATTTGGCGTCTTTTACGCTGATGAATGCGATAGTGAAGTTGTTTTTTCGACAGTTTTCTGAAAGTCGTCACTCATATTCATTAGTATAACATTCGGTTTCCTTTGTCTACACAACCGAATTTTAAGTGTCAATTGTCTCTTAAGATAATATTGTTTTAAATAAATTCAGATAAATAATATTTACCAACCCCCCAAAACAAAAGTTTACCGACGCCCCTGATCTTCCGATTTTACGTACTTCCCCTTAAATTTGCACCGACCACTACGTAAAATTGGATTTGTGGTGTAAACACAATTTTTACAACGGGTTTGTGTTTTCGCTAAAAAAACTACTCGAACAATTTTTTTGAAATTCATATGGAATATACTTTGTTATTATTTATTACCTTCTATGTCTCAAAAATAAATAAAAATTTCATAAAAATTTAAATTCTTTTGAAAACGTTTTTTTTTTGTTCAGAATTTTTTTTTAAAGTTTTCAGATGATAATTAGGGCGACTAGAGCGCCAGCTATTTGGGAATTATGAAGTTGCATATTCCAGTGGAAGGCTTTTACACATGTTGTAACATACTAAGGTCATAGTAAATAAAATATCAAACCTCAAAAAACCTCAAAGATCAGTTTAGTGTTTGCTTGTTAAAAAAATTCCCTCCCTTAGGGAAAAGTTGCTTCCTTAAATTTTAGTAGGTCTAGTTTTAACAATGGATCGAACACACTAATACGGACGCCCGTACGAACTGTCCAAGATGATTATAAAATTTTATTATACTCCTTGACTTATGCCTAAACTTGAGTAGGTATCTTTGTTTTCGGGTCTTCGTTTACCGGCGTCAAATTTATTCCTATAAAAGTATGATTCAATATTTTTTACTTTAAATCATTTGTATTTCTTTTCTATGACGGGTGATGCGTAAATTGAAACTGAATTATAAAATAATTTTTTTTTTCTAATTCAGCATATCCAAGTTCCACTGACCCAAAAATTTCAAACTTCCAATTATATCTATACATGTAAATTAAAAATTACAAAGTGATTGAAAAAATTGTCCGGATCGGCCGGGAATTGAACCCAGGATCTCCTGGTAACTACCCAGGTGTGCTATTCATTACACCATCGATCCTTTGCTCGATAGGCGCCCGACACAGACATCATTCAATCACGTATGTGTATGTACTCTCTGTAATGCGAGAAGCAGTTACAATTTTTCAATTTCACTTTCAAAAAAAAAAAAAAAAAATAAATAAATAAATAAATAAAAAAAATATCTATAAATGTTACACCAAAAACATACGGTATATTTGATTTTCTCAAATGAGTAATTCAGTTAATTACAAGTTTCGACCACGATAGATACATATTCATCTTCGTCTTTATATTGTGCGTCTCCACCACAGTGCCCGGTGTATAGCTGTAGTAAGTAGCCCGGGTAATGTAGGCGTTAACCATAATATCATGGACGTAACACCAGAAGTACCTGAAGAACACAACATTGAATGGTTGGAAGAGCCCAAGGCGATTTTAGGTGTTCACCTAAAGGCCACTGCACACCATCACACCGGCTATATGTGTGTGTATGCGCGATATTTGTATTTGTACGTTGATGTGATGTTGCCTACTGGCGGTATTAACGGACGACCAAGACTTTGTTTTTGTGGATGTAGTATGCGCTTCGCCGTGTACAAATAGTAGGTACCTACGTCTTTAAAATAATTAACAAGTTCCAATCTAAATACTGTTTGTATTGACTGATTATGTAATGTTTAAATAGGTAAATTATAGACTCAAGTCAGTAATCAGTAATCGAAGTAATTTTTTTCTCAAAATGAAAAAAAATATATTAAAAATTTTCTTTATTTAAATTTTTTTTTTATTCAAAAAATTATTTATTATACTTTATAATTTAATAAATATGTAGTTCATTATTTCATTAAAAAATAAAAATATCCTTGTCACAGCATCTTGCATAACAGCGAATGTAATTTTTTTGCTCTATACCAGAGGTAGCCAACCCAAATGAACTTGCGGGCCACTTTGGAAGCGCATCATAACTCCGCGGGCCGCATATAAAATTATGTATTCTCATATTATGTATTTTTTTAATACATTGGTTTTCACTACCATGATCATTATAAAATAAACATATTTTGTATAAGTGTGATGAATCTCGCGGGTCGAAAAAAGTTCAAGGCGGGCCGTGGGTTGGCCACCCCTGCTCTATACCATAGTGTAAAAAAAAAATTCGAAAAAATTTAAACAGTGACAAAATTTTGCAAAAAACACATTTTTTTGAAAGTTTGTGGCATTGGACGTGTCTGGCTAACGTACTCATCCAAGGATTTGAGATTTCCAAAGTTTTCACCAAATTTCGTAAATATTGAATGTTTCGTTCGAGAGTTATCTTGCTGATACATATATACATATATTCATATATATTTATACCAAAATCACAATTTTCAAAATTCCAAATTTTCTATTTTCTCGAATTTGAGCAATTAAACTTTGACAACATTTTGCAAAAAAAAACATTTTTTTAAAGTTTGTGGCATTGGACGTGTCTGGCTAACAAACTCATCCAAGGGTTTGCAATTTCCAAAGTTTTCACCAAATTTCATGCAAATCGAATGTTTTGTTTGTGAGTTATCGTGCGGACACATATATACATAATATATCAAAATAAAAATTTTCAAAATTCCAAATTTTCTATTTTCTCGAAATTGATCAATTAAACTTTGGCTTTGGTTCCTGGCATTGGACGTGTCTAACTAACGAACTCATCCAAGGGTTTGCTATTTCCAACGTTTTCGCCAAATTGTGTAAAAATCGAATGTTTCGTTCGAGAGTTATCGTGCGGACACATAAATATATACATATAAGTATATCAGAATCAAAATTTTCAAAAATCAAAATTTGTTTTCTTAAAAAGTTCTAGGAAAACTGTTTCCATTTTTGCAAACCTCATTATTGATGAAAATATTTTCCGTTTTTAAATGTCGCATCGACTCCAGACGCCACCTACATCATTATTTTTTATAATTTATTTACCTAAATGACGTTATGTAGAGTAATACACTTGACCACTTTGACTGGTTTATTCATCGTAAAAGAATTTAATAATAATCATCAAACTATTAAAAAATTACGAGGAAACATTTTTTTTTTGAATGGACCATAACACTAGTGACCACTGACTGACCAGAGTGGAAATTTATAAGTAGAAGTTAAAAAGCATGGATGATTCTCATATATTAAATGAAAAGACACAGTAATAAATATTATTAAAAATAAAAATATTATGTACAAACCAGTTCCTATCAGCGGGCCAAAAACAATCATTTTATTTTTTTTTCTTCATTTTATAAAACATACATGGACACTAAAAACAAACAAATTTATGTATATGACTTTAATAAATAAAAAAAATACCGTACGGTTTGTTCTGGAACACCCTGTACAAAAGTGCATACTATTAGGTACTATACGATGCCGCTGAACAAAAAAATATGTACTTGACGAGTTTGATCTATATTATAATAAAAACATATGTAGGTTTTTTGATCGAGAGATACGAGTAAAAATATCAGAAAAAGAGAACAAAACAGGACATCAATTAATTATATTAACAATTTTTGACATTAAAACACATCAAAAGAGACCGGCTCGGTATCTATATCAACGGAATAATATGACGACGAGGTCTAAATTACACAGCGCAACAGATCATGTCGGTCGGACCCACAGATGCAGGGAACTGATGAACGCACACCACGCTCTGCTACCATAAGGCCCGATCCACATTATAGAGTCGATATCGATACGCTCCCGCTCCAGTCTCGCTCCGATATAATTTTGTTGTGTTCATATTACAGTGCCTACTCGCTCTATACACACTGTGGTGCCGCTCTCGCTCCAGTCTCGCTCCTTTAAACACTATTGTATTAGGAGAACATCTATCAGAATACATGTCTACATATCAATTAGTTAATTATATATGTATCATAAAATATTGGCACAGTATAAATAAAAGAATATTACCATAGGCAGTAGCGAAACGCACTTTCTATCCTTTTTTGATATAAGTACAAACAATTATGTATGTCCTTTTTTACTTATGTGATTGTATGTGTTTGTACATGTGAAATTGAGGGTTGATAACGGTCATGTTAAATTATATGAACAACTAAAAGCAACTTTCTTCAAAATGAATTGAGCAAACGCGAAATTGATGACAGTATTCAACACGAGAATTTAGATCGTCACGACCTATTAGCACCAACCACTGTCGAAATCGAAAATATTAACTGAATTATTATAAAATATTAATAATTATTTATTATTTAACGTATTTTTACATAAGCATTCAAATTATAATAATACTTACAAATTTTCATCAAACGGCACTCAGAAAAAACATAAATTAAAATTTTGCTTTAAATGGTTTAAACAAAATTTAGCAGCACAAGAGTTATCACCAGACATTTTAAGCCACCATAATAATTAAATACATATCAGAAATATCTTACAGATCACAAAACACACTAAAATTACAAGGAAATATCAAAAATAACTGATGGCAAGCTTTAAGTAAAAAAAATTTAATGACAGTTAAAATTCCACTGCCATCGTTGTTAAAAATTTTAAAAAAGTCAGTGAAACTTAGACAAAATTAAATAATTTACATAATTATCAACTGTAAATTTTCACAAAATAATTTGACCTGCAAAGAGTCTGGAACCATTACCATAGGTGAATTTGCCCAAGAAATGAAATTCAACGATATGTATGCGATTGTGTAGCTTAGTGAAAGAGTAAACCATACGTATGGATTTTTCCTCAATATCTTTACATTTTGCGGAGTTATAATACCAAATACTAAAAAATAGTGATCTTATTCAAACTTTTTTTTCTCGTAAACTATTATAGATAAAACGATGAAACAAAATCCATATTGTTTGGTATGTCCAGTACTTTATTATATATTTTTTTCATTTAAAATGGACATTAAATACCCTTTATAAAATATGAAAAAAAAATTCATTAGATTTTTTTAGCTACTTGTACAAGAGTGACCACTTTCTTATTACTACCAAAAGAAAGCTCGCAAGCACTTCTCTCACCTCCCTGAATTTTATTTTTGTCAAAAGGGTGGAACATACTGAAAAAAAATAAAAACATATATATTTGGTGATGTTCATGGTATGTGTATGTGCAGGTACAGGTCAACAAATCTGACTTTACCTCTTCAAGGTCATTAAAAATGCATTCTTAAAGAAGTGAGATAGTACTTAATATAAAGAAAAAATGACCTTGAAGCGGCAAAGTCAGATTTGTTGAACTGTACCTACTTGTTTTTGAATTATGTTTTTAAGAAATATTTTGAATGAATAAATGAATCATTTGTTTTTTTTTTTATTACATGAGAATCTGATGCCTGCTCTACACTCTCGATCGAAGTTCCTCGACGAAGTAATCGCTAAAGTTGGCTGAAGTCGGAATACCGTTATAACACCAGCCACGAAGAACCATGAAATGACCTTCTACACTCTCGTACTCGGTCCACTTTGCGAGAATTGAGAGTAGGCATAAGGAATCTAATATGTTTTATGTTCAAAATGTAGACTCATTCCACATAGGAGTTTTAAAAAATAATCAGCTACGAATCAAGAACTAATTTTTTTCATTGCTTTTAACATACTTTCAAGTCTACAATTTTAAATTCACTGATGAAGTTAAATACATCACTAATTGATCAAGTAAACAGTTCTAGTTTACCTAACGGGTAAGTAAAAATGTTAGTTGGATTTACTTGCGAAATAATTGTAGAACTGAGTAATACGTTAAAAACAATGAGAGAAGTTAGTTATTTTTTCGTAACTAATTGTTTCTTAGAACTCCGATATGAAAAAAGTCTACATTTTGAAGATAAAACATATTAGATTCCTTATGCTTAAGCCGCTGCTACACGATGCTACGAACACCTTCCAACATTCGACGTTGGATGGTTCATAGCATCGTGTAGCCGTTGTTCGAACCTACGAGTGTCCAATGTCGAGGGTCAAACGTTCGCATTTGGTCGTGTCCCGTTCGATGTCGGTATTCTTGCACCGAGTCAAAGGGATGCTTCGAACGTTTGAAGGTCAATGTTGGTTGCGTTCGTTGGTTGCGCACGACTCGCGACATGTGAAGAGAGACAACATCAGTATATAACATTAGAGATAACATCAGACAGATAACAGCGTCATCCACTGAGTACCAACATATCATCATTCGTATTGGATCAAACATTCGATTCACCGTGTAGCAGATACATTCGTCGCATCAACTATCGAACTTAATTGCCTCAAACGTTCGATCGAACGTTGGAAGGAACGTTCGTAGCATCGTGTAGAACCCGCTTTACTCTCAATTCTCGCAAAGTGGACCGAGTACGAGAGTGTAAAAGGTTATTTCATGGTTCTTCCTGGCTGGTGTTATAACGGTATTTCGACTTCACCCAACTTTAGCGATTACTTCGTCGAGGAACTTCGATCGAGAGTCTAGAGCAGGCATCAGATTCTCATGTAATAAAAAAAAAAAAAAAACATTCAATGATTCATTTATTCATTCAAAATATTTCTTAAAAACATAATTCAAAAACAAGTAGGTACAGTTCAACAAATCTGACTTTGCCGCTTCAAGGTCATTTTTTTCTTTATATTAAGTACTATCTCACTTCTTTAAGAATGCATTTTTAATGACCTTGAATAGGTAAAGTCAAATTTGCTTATCTGTACCTGCACATACACATACCATGAACATGACCAAATATATATGTTCTTATTTTTTTTCAATATGTTCCACCCTTTTGACAAAAATAAAATTCAGGGAGTTGATGGAAGTGCTTGCGAGCTTTCTTTTGGTAGTAATAAGAAAGTGGTCACTCTTGTACAAGTAGCTAAAAAAATTTAATGAATTTTTTTTTCATGTTTTATAAAGGGTATTTAATGTCCATTTTAAATGAAAAAAATATATAATAAAGTACTGGACATACCAAACAATATGGATTTTGTTTCATCGTTTTATCTATAATAGTTTACGAGAAAAAAAAGTTTGAATAAGACCAATATTTTTTAGTATTTGGTATTATAACTCCGCGAAATGTAAAGATATTGAGAAAAATCCATACGTATGGTTTACTCTTTCACTAAGCTACATAATCGCATACATATCGTTGAATTTCATTTCTTGGGCAAATTCACCTATGGTAATGGTTCCAGACTCTTTATTTTTCTAAATAAAATTTACTTTAGTGATGATATTTTCACTGTATTAGTATGCATAATGTTAGGCATTATTTAGGTACATAACATGGAATTGGAATCCAACCCTTTGGAATTTTTGAATTCCAAATGACACTCTTACGTCATCTAGTTTCGTAACTGTTTGTGAAACAAACTGTTATTTAATTGTTAATTTTTGTTTTGTAACAAATTTAACTGTTATTTAATTGCTAATACCATAATTTTCAAATAAATGTGAGAAACGGACTGAAGTGGAATTAAAATAGTGTACAAGTCTGGTATCGCTTCAGTAACGCTCCGATAAAATATTACCTGAGTGGTATCGGAACGATTATGTGAATACATTCATTGTTTCTTGTGTAAGAATATTTTATCGAATCGGGAGCGTAACGATATCGTACCGAGAGCGGAGCGTTAATGTGGATCGGGCCTTATATCTTACCTATTTATTTATTCTAATATTGATATCTATTATGTAATATTATCATAAAATCGAAATAATCAAATTTTGAGGGAAAAAAATTGATTTATTTTTAAATATCCTAAAAAGTGCAAAAAATTTTTGAGGAGTGGTCTGAGAACGGCGCCGCTTAGTGTGAAAATTACTGTTAATAAGTGGTTTAGCGCAAAAAAAATGGTGTTTTACCAAATTTGGTAGACGAATTTTTTAGTAAAAAAACATTGGAATTTTTAGTGCTGGAGTGAATTATGTCATCTAAAAATTGTTTTTTGTGTTTTATGGGCTTGTGTGACATTGATCTTTAATTATGGCACCAGAAAAAATGAAAATTAATTATTTCAAATTGTAACAGGTTAGTTAGTAGCCACCTTTCAAGTCTCAACGCAGAAGGCTCAAAGTTTATCAAAGATGTACTGTCCGGGCTAGATTTGAGAAAAATAAACTTTTTACTTCATCTTTTTTAACAACATAGGCTACAGGAAAACCATGACTAGATGAGAAGGGAAAAAGTATGTGGTAGAAATTTGAAGTTTTAGAGCCTGGGAAATCCAGCAAACCGTAAAACTGTCCTTAAACCGTCCATAAACCTTGGACGGAAGGTGATACCAAAAGGTCCCCGTTATTTTTTTCAAAGAAGTCAGGTAACTTACTTTTTTGGTTCGAAATCTCACTTTGTCAGTGTTGAAAAATTTCTTTCAAAAATTTCAATTTGCAACAGCTTTGTTCTCGACATTTTCTTTTAATAAACCTTTCACCTACCCGTACTAACGCAGCTAATTTTGATACTTTGTAACCAGTTTACTTAGGGAACGGGAAAGTCCTACAAACGGTGTTCTCAGCTTTTTTACTTCTTACCCCAGTAAAAGCTTTTTTATTTCCAATTTTTATTGAACCAGGCGAAATTTTTTGGTCGACTTTTTTAAACAGAACATTCGATTTTGTTAAACAGACCGGTTCGATGCTGTTAACCGTTCAAAACAGCTTTAAACTGTCGAATATCTGTTACCATCAAACTTCTATATTTTGTATTTTAATTTTATTGTTAAAAAAACCGTTTTATTTTTAGACATCACACATTCTTATTACAGATTACTTAATTTTAATAAAAATTGATGAATCACTGTTTTGGGCATGTGTTGTGTAGTAGAATGCGTCCAAAACATTCATATATAGGTGTGTTGTATACTAATTACTTGAGTAGCTGAGTGTACTATTAACCTAAAAGATATACAACATAGAGTTGTTGTGAATATGCTTTATCCATTCAACTCAACAAAAAAAAAGTTAATAATTATAAAAAATTACTTTCTGTTGACGAAGAACCGAATTGAAGCAAGCGATAGACGCGCGATACTGAGATGATAGTATCTATAACATCAAAGTTGATTAGAAATTAGCGGAAGTGTTTGTATAATTAATAGAATGATTAATGTTTAAAAAAAAATTGGTTAAATATAAATAAAAAAAAGATAATATATGTATTTTTGGTTTTATACCTTTCTGGTAAATCCAAATTTATTTCCAAAAAACTAAAAATTATTTTGCAAAGACATCGGATACTCTTATTTGAGCTTGTACCTACTTTTTTTTTAAATTTGTGGAATTTTAAATAGTTCAGGAAATAGTTGAAATAACTAAAAATTAAAAATAAATTAATTGCAAATTACATGTTTTTTTTCTAAACCACTGAATTATCTTGATATGTTTTGATATGTACAGGGTGTTACATAAAACAGGTACAATAATATATTACTTACAATTCGATTCAAAAAGAGATTCGCCATTGCCAATTCTGACTATCTAACTGCAAATCGTACTTGCGCAAATTGTGTCCCGAACAATAAGTTGTTTTTAAAAATGTTTGTTATTTATTTTGGCTCCATCTGGACTTCAGTGCTTATGAATTTTTTCAGATTTTTCAGGGAGAATAGTTCCCGAGAGAGCCACCTCACGGACGAACGGACAGACTGCCCCAAAATGATTCCAAAAACTATAGAAAAATATTATGTTGAATGTTTTAATGTACAATTTTTGCAGTCTAGAACAGCGATTCTCAAAGTGGAGGTCACGAAAACTATTTCGAGGCGTTGCAGAAACAATTGATTACAGATCATATATCTATTTTCTAGACATTTCTTACTTAATTCAACATATCTCAATGGTGTTTTGAAATTTTTAAGTGCGAGAGAAAGTCGTGCACCAAAAAGTTTGAGAACCACTGGTCTTAGAACATATTCCTTCGCCCACCAAGTGACCAAACGTGTTTAGATCACCACTTACTGATATTGGTAGGTTCTGGGTTACTTTTCTACTGCTTTTTTTTGCTGAATATCGGCGTAGTATTTTTAAAAAAGTGGCCAAAGACGCGCACTTTCCAAATCCTAAGCCGCCTACGCTCCACACACATCATAAATACGTTATGTATCACAAAATTATGTAAATAGAGTGGTGTCGGTTGTACAGAAATCGTCTCGAAACTGATAAAACTGATAAAGAATAAATGTAATTATTAAAATTGCAACATTTCCGAACTTTTACGAAACATGCGGTACTGTAGGTATCAAATACAAAATATTGATTTACTAAGTAGGCTATCCATTATATTACTTGTTTTACTATTTACAGAATAAAAATTTCGATTTATTTCAATCAGAGTGAAAAAAAATATACATACCTTTAAGTTATAAATGAAAGGTGTTAAAAAATTAATACTGTTACATTAATCACTAATTAATTTCCAATTTATTCTAATTAATTTTTGACAAAACGGTGACAGAGAAAGAACAAGATGAGAAAGGAAGACAGACATACATGCAATAGCGAAAAAAGAATTTGGAACAACATAAAATTATTATCGATTTTGTTTAGCACAGCATTCAATTTTGACGAATGAAAGTAAATTGGAAAGTTTCAGGCAATTTTGTTTTTTTGTATTTTTCGGTGAAAAAATTACATTTTTAAATAAAGTTATTGTTATACTTTAATTACTTTTTTAGCCGCCAACTGCATGTCGGACACGCATGAAGTTAGGTTTCTTTAGTGGTTAGAACTTGTCATAACTTTTTGAATAAAAGTGCTTCGAAAGTGCTAGTTTATCAGTAAGCAATAGCTATGTAGTTTTTCTTACTTATCATTAGGTACACGAGAGGTTTATATTTTTACCTAACTAACAAAAAACACGACAGCATAGTTGGAGTGTTTGTGCTAGCTGACAGTTCCTTCACGTTAATTTGCGTTTTGGTAACAAATTTGAGTTGTAGGAAATACATATTTATGCAGAAAAAAATATAAAATTCGAGTGTAGTACGGTAAGACAACTGAACGAAGAAAATAAGTTTTACTTCGTATTTTGTTGCTATGGTTTTGAAATCAATTTAGTAAATATCAATAAAAACTTTTATTTTTACCGGGTTTACCTATTACAATAAAATGGCCAATGAAATGTTTTATACCATTTTTTCCCATTGTAAAAATTGTTCGTAAATTTGTTTTCACTTATTATTACACGAGAGGTTTAACGAAAATTTTTTGCCTAGCAATTTAACGAGAAGAACTGTCAACTAAGAAAACCGCGACAGCGAAGCTGAAACGTTTTTGGGTTGACAGTTCTTCTCGTTAAATTGCTTTTAGGCAAGAAATTCGAGTTGTAGAAAAAACACAAATTTATTCAGAAAAAATATAAAACTCAAGTGTAATACGGTAAGACAATATTTAAGGGGAGGTTTACTTGAGAGTCTTTAAAAAAAATCGATTTTTTGCAGAAATTGGTAGCTAATTATGTGTAGAATATGTTCCCAAAGTGATTTTACTGAAAGTAATTTAAGGGAAGAGTTACTTGAGATTTGATAAAAAAAAAATAGATTTTTTTTGCCGAAATTGATAGCTAATTATGTGTAGAATATGTTCCCAAAGTGATTTTACTGAAAATAATTTAAAAACAAGATTCTTGCACATTAACCGAATCCAGCTTTCTATAAAAAAAATTCAAAAAACGTAGTTCACGTAATAATGAGTATTAAATATAAAATTTTGAAAATACGTTTCTTTATATATATTTTATAATATCTCGGAACTACATTTTTGGAACTGGTGGACATGATAACTAAAAAACTATTCGATGGATCCTTTTTTTTTAATTTTTATTTTAAAGATAATTCAATTCCTCGGCACCTCTACCTAAATTCGATACACTTTCAATATTTTTTTTATTTTTAAATTTACTTTAAAGAGCGAAAAATAAGACAATAATCGTAATCAAAAGTTCAAACATCCGCCATTTTTTTTTCTTTCAGCAATTTATTGATATTATAGGTAGAGGTGCCGGTACTCTTCATATATTTTATAAATCTTTTTTGTTTTTGGATTTCGGTGGTTTATTACCGGCGCTAGGATGTCCACCAACAAGGCATTGGATTTTCGGATCATCACACTGCACTATCTACAAAATGGACAGCTTTTTATATTTTTCCTTGAAAAATTTTTTTTGTGTAGTTTAATACTTAATAAATATGTGCACAAAATTTGAAATTGATATTTACTTCCGTTCTTGAGAAAAAAATTCTAGAAAAATACATAATTTTTAAGGACTCTCGAGTAAACCTCCCCTTAACGAAATAAAATAAATATATTATTTAATACATTGTTACTATGGTTCTGAAATCAGTTAAATTTACCAATACGAATTTTTGTTTCGTTTTTTTCGTGTGTTTACCTACAATGAAATGTTTTGTACCATTTTTTTCGCTGTAAAAATCGGTCCTAATTTTTTTTTTCCATGGCAAAAGATGGGACTTGATATACATGAGTTAAATTGTCGTAGTAAATCTGAAAAAACTAACCTACAATATTTTTTTTGGAATTTCAGTGTCGTAGGTACGAAGCCATCAGTGCATGAGTTAGACTTCCACTTCAGCGAATTTGTTTAAATACGAATGAAGTAATTGTTACTTTTTTTATTAAAAAAAAAATTGTTATTTTAATTAATTTTTGTAATTAGTTTTAATAAAGCAAAATCAACAAACCATAGTGTTTCTGTTTATCATAATTTATTCAATTACTGTACTATTAATTTAACATGCGATATAAATTAAGTGTTTTTATGTAAACAATATGACTAAATGTGCTAAATGGGCTTTTAACAATAATTTTACGCAGTAATAACTTTTTTTTTCTTTATTTATGTGTAATTTATATACAAAACACACAAAAAAAAAATTATAGTAATCTGAAAAATTGTTAAATGTAATGTTTTGTATCTAATGATATATCATATCGTTTAATATTATATTATGTATCGTGTGTTCAAAAAGTTGTGGGAACTTAAATGATCGAAATTGAGGACGGACGGTCTTTTTGACATACACTGAGAGAAAAATGGCAACTTAAAATTAAATACGATCATTATTGTTTCAATAATATATAACTTAAAAAAAATTATATTGAAAAGATAGGGAACTTTTGTTTTAAGCAATATTATTCAACTTTAAAATACAACATTACTAGACTTTCGTTAATGTTTTACATTGAATCAATATGGTTTTTATTGATATTAAGTTGTTTTTTCTCTGAGTGTAGATTTTTTTTTTGGGGGGGGGGGGGCTACGAATACCTTAAACAAAATATTCTAAACTTTTTGTTCTATTCGATTATGTCGGAAATAACCATCATCTTCCCTGTTTTAAACAGAAAAAGATCACTAAACTGTTCGGTTATGAGTTAGGTTTCGAGTAATAACTCATCATCAGATTTTCCCTTTGCATAAATTTTGTTTTTACGTTATATTTGTAAGAAACTTTTCAATTGTGCTATACCTGATAATGGATTAATTACTCGAAAACTATCTCGTAACTCGACAGTTTTTGATTTTCACAAAATAATTTTTTTTCAAAAAAAGTCTTTTTAGCGAATTTTCGAATCGAAAATTTAGCTATATTACAGACACTGTCATGCTGCGACTTCATTCCAGGACTATGACAGAAATTTGTTTTGAGGTCCCTAGAAACCGAAAATACATATATATGTATTTATGTATTTATGTATCAGCACGATAACTCTCGAACGAAACATTCTAGAAATTTGGTGAAACGGTTGGAAGTTGGAAGTCCAAAAATCTTAGATGAGTTCTTCAGCCAGCTACGTCCAATGCCCGGAACATCGTTTTCTGGGAATTATTCGTGAAAAAAATTACTCTTTTGTTAAAATTTCCCCAAATCCAAAAGTTTTTGTCTCAAATCCAAAATTTTTTTTACACCATTGGAAGGTTCTTGAACTTTTATTTTATGTAAACTAGTTTCCGAGAAAAACTAAATTTTATCAACGGAAATTCACTATGTAATGCAAGATGCTCCGACAGAGGTACTTTTTGGGGTTAAATGGAATACTCTAGATATTTTGACATGATTAAATAGAAAATTGTCTTGAGTCTTGACTAGTGATGAGCAAAATTAGTCTTGGTCTTGCAGTCTTGTATTATTCTTGCATTTTTTGCAAGACCAAGACCAAGACTATGTATACCAAGAGCAAGAGCAAGACCAAGACTATAAGTATGGCTCCAAGACCAATATCAAGACTCAAGTGAGCAAGACCAAGACAAAAGCAAGAAAAAAGCAAGAGTCTTGCTAAACTATTTAACTAGTTTGAAAGTTTAATTAATACCGTAAAGAGAGAAAATTCTGATTTTAGAAGGAAAAAATTCGGTAATAAAAAAATGCAAAAAAGTGCAAGATTTTTTAGCAATACCAAGACCAAGACCAAGACTGCATTTTGCAAGTCCAAGACCAAGACTCAAACTGCTCTAGCAAGACCAAGACCAAGATTCTTAATGCAAGAACAAGACCAAGACCAAGACTGCCAAGTCTTGGTCTTGGTCTTGCATTTGCTCATCACTAGTTATGACTATCTTGAAGTTAATTTTTGAAAGGACTTTCACAACCAACACTACACAGCTAAAAACTTCTGGATTCGAAATATACGTTGAGTTGATTTTTGATGTCACTGTGTGTTCATATTCACTGGCTGGCTGGTTCCGTTGCGGTAGCCAAGAAGAACATCTTCAACAAAACGCAACTTCTTGAAGCTGAACTGACTACTGAGTGGTGTAGTATCGTTTTAACGCCCAGTTTAACTTACAAAATATGTAATTAACTTATATATTATTATATATTGAATTTCTTAATAAAAATTGCACTTGATAAACTTGGCTAACGCAACCACCATCGTCAGCAGCCGACATAGTAATTTGTCAACACCGCGTTAACATTAATAAACCAACAACTACGTACGATAACTCCGTTGTAATTGTAACTTTATTCCGCTAAAAGTGTCAAGTTAGAACGTATATATGTTTTGGTTATGTGTGATATCGATCTGGAAGCAGCAACTGAATTGATTTTCGGTTCGAACGGCGCAGTGCGCGGAGCTGCGCGGTGTAGCAGCCGGTGGTAGTTGGTAGGATCTATACATGATCCACGCATTTTTCAATTAACTTTATTGATCATTTATCGGGTTCTTGGTTATTAATTATTATTTTTTTTTATTAATATAATTATTATATTGTTTACACTTTTATTTAACACTTATCGGCTATAAAAGTTTATGAAATTATATGATCCTTAAGAATATTATGTAAGTATTTTTGCTATTAATATTATTATTGTTATAATTGGACAGTTATGGTAGGTAACTGGTTTAGCCATTTTTTGCCAGCTTTATTCAGAATATAACATCATCCTTAAAGTACCATCACAGTGTGATTTGCCGAAAAATAGACAAATTGTCGCGATTTTTTTTCGGATGGATAGGATGGGGAAATGGGGATGAATTTTTTTTTACGATTAATACCATTATTTAACAATACAAAAATATTTTTTTATTACTCATGCGGGAGAAGTACTAACTTGGCGCACACATTTCTGTACGCAAAATAGCTGTTTGCCCACTGTACTCTTCCCGCATACTTTTTTGCGTGTGGAAAGTAACTTTCCACACGCAAATTAACAATAAAACACGCAAAGCCGCCTCTTGATTTTTCATTTAATAAATATTTCATAATTATTTCTATAGAAACCACCAACAAAGTAATTTATACAATATTTAATTCAGAAAAAAAAAAAGACGAACACTTAAAAATATATCATTTTAAAAAGTAATAAAAATGTCAAAAATAGTGATAATAATAGAAAAAGTATGTGAAATTCGTAATAAAAAATGGTATGTGCAACTCGTGCGGGATTGTCGATTGCCCACTCAAGCGAATGAACGCACTCACTACGTTCGTGCGCTCAACTTCGCTTTCATGGGCAATCGACAATTTCCCGCACTTATTGCACAATATACTATTGTTTTTCATTTTTATTTATTTTTTATAATTATTATAATTTTTGGAAAAAAGTGTCTTTAAAAAAGGGCGGAAATCGGTGCACACGATTGCGACCGCAGTTTTCATCCAAAAAAAAAAAAAAAAAATCAAGTAGATTATCAATCTGTACGTAAGCCGCTATGTACGTACCTATGGGAGATTTTTTTTCTTGAAATTTAAAAAAAATGGTGGCGGTTTGAATGAAAAGTACAAAATTTTTTATAGTTTTTCGTTTGGAAAAATAGGAAGATTTCAAAAAGAAAAGCTCCTGTAGGTACATAGCGGCATACCTACAGATTGATAGTCTATATGATTTTTTTTTCCGCAATCATGTGTACCAGTTTCCGCCCTTTTTTAAAGACACTTTTTTCAAAAAATTATAATAATTATAAAAAATAAATAAAAATGGATAAAAAAAATATTTTTGTATCGTTAAATAATGGTATTAATCGTAAAAAAAAATTCATCCCCTTTCCCCCATCCTATCCATCCGAAAAAAATCGCGAAAATTTGTCTATTTTTCGGCAAATCACACTGTGATAGTACCTTAAGGGTCGACTTAATAAGTATATAATTATGTTAAATAATTGAAGACAGAGGCTCTCAGTAATGTCAAATTTATCCGGTAGGGGAATGGAATTCTTGGAATTAGTAATAATAATGGGATTTCACGTTCTTTTTTCAATTAACAGTCTATAACAGACGCCACCCACACCATTATTTTCCTAACTTTATTTATTTCATTACATATTACAATTCATTATGATGTGGGTGGAGGACAGGGAAAGTAGTGTGAAGGCTAAGATTTTGTAGGTATACGTCTGCGCAGCCGTCTTCTTAAGGAACTGCGTGCCGATATTCATCTGGATTTGTAGGGAAGGGAAACTGCAGAAAACTTGAAATTAGTGTTCCCCCCACTCCAGTCTCGCGTTCTTTTCACCGTTACTTTTTATTTCGCACCTTCTGAATAATGTCAGAGATTAATACGAAAGAAATTATTTAATTTTAACCTTAACATTTTCTTAAAAAACCTTTCTAATGATGAAATGCGGTAAAATTTTCATCCCCACTTTTCAGTACGAGAAATTTTTTTGGCTAATCCATTTTAACTTTGATTTTATGTTACCAGTACCGTCATCTGGGGTGAAATTGATCATCGGGGGTGAGATTGTTCACTAAATCATATTTTTTTAAATTGAATATAGCTCCAGAACTATAGTTAAGAATGCCATTTTACCGACCGGTAATGGAAGAAAATAAGATGGCTGAAAATACCTTATACACGTCAAGTTCAGCTGCAGTTCCGTATCTTTAAAAAAATAGTGTATTAAAAGAAAAACGTATTTTTGGGTGAAAGCGAACTTTTAAAACTTTATCTGATAAGTCAAAATCTAAACATAGTTTTTATATTTTAATAAAACACATATAGTTGTTGATGCTTTGTGACCATCACGTGCTTAGCTGTACATAATCAGTCCAGTATTTTTTGTCATATTGCACATATTATTGCGTGGGGTGAGATTAATCATATACATGGGGTGAGATTTTTTTCAAAGATACGGAACTGAAGCTGAAATCGCATTCTAAACTATAGATCTGGCGCTATATTCAAATTAAAAAAATATGATTTAGTGAACAATCTCCTCACCCCCGATGATCAATTTCACCCCCAGATGACGGTGTTGGTATTCATAGGAAATTTTGAGTGAAAAAGCACAGATGAACCAACAGGTATATGACTTTGCTTACTCAGGGCCGTGGAGAGAAATGGCGGGCCCCAAGAAAAGGGGCACATTTCATAAAATTTCTCCCCAAAATATAAATGATGAGTAAAAAAAAAGCTGTTTTTACTTTTTCCCGGGCCCCTTCTTCCATTCCGGGGATCCAGAGCTGCAACCCCGGCTACCCCACCCTCTCGTCGGGCCTGTGCTTACTACGCAATATTAAAAAAGTCGTGAATATGTTAAAAATACAGTTTCGTCATAAAAATACTTTTTAGTTAATTTTTTTTTTTTTTGAATGTTATTTCATAAATTTCACCTTATTAGCAAAAACCAAAAATGTCCGCCTTCACATTTTCAAAAATTTGTACATTCATATTTTAATTTTTTACATAGGTATAATAAAACTAAAAAGCAAAAATATTTTTCGCTCTCTTAAACGTTCGCTTTTGTGAGGGACATTTCTTAAATAAAAAAAAAGAAGTTATACTCGCATAAATTGTACGCAATTACAAACACACATATGTAAATGTACAGGGTGACCCAGTTTATTTCGCAACACTGTAACCGTCAAGTTGAGTATTTGTTTGTGGATGGTCGTTTGTCCCAATAAAATTAACACCTTGTACGCTTGTGGTTCAAACATGAAGGGAACAGGAAAGGGGAGGGAAGACTCGATTGCTTGCGCTTGTTTGGTAAAATATTCTGGGTAATAAATTTGTAAAATAATATTATAACATATACCAAGTTGTATTATATGTAGAGTCGCTCGCTTACACACGCAGTGCAGTGCCAGCGAAGCAAATTCTACGTACGAAGTTAAGCAGCGAGTTAAGCAGACTAACGTGTACAACACAATACGATGTATTTTGTATTCCAATTAAAAATACTATATGGTTTTAATGTAACATTTAAATTTGCTGTCATAACTTTTTTGAAGACAATCCAAAAAAATAAAAAAAATAAATAAATAAAAAATGAACACTTTTTCCTTTCTTTCTGGTCTAGATTTAAAAAAAAAAAATATTTTATATTTTTAACACAGCGAATTTCCATTTACAAAAATTAGTTTTTCCCGGAAACGAGTTTATCTAGAAAAATAGTTCAAAAACCTTTTTTATGTAATTTTTTCTGCTCTTTCCAATGGTGTAAAAATTGTCGCAAAAACTTTTGAACGTCGGGAAATTTTAGCAAAAAAACTAATTGTTAACATAATAAAAAAAAAATGAACACTTCCTTTCTTTGAGGTTACTATCTCGTCTAGATTTAAAAAAAATTATTTTATATATTTTTAACACAACGAATTTCCATTTACAAAAATTAGTTTTTCTCGGAAACGAGTTTATCTAGAAAAATAGTTCAAAAACCATTTTTATGTAATTTTTTCTCCTCTTTCCAATAGTGTAAAAAGTGTCATAACTTGGGGAAATTTTAACAAAAGATTAATAGTTTTTGACGAAAAATGCCCAATGTTTCGGGCATCAGATTTTCAACACTTACACCAAGTTTCATAAAAATATGTTTTGTTCTTGGAAAAAATTACATAAAATAGGTTTTCCTGTGGTAAAAAGTAACCTGTACCCAGGGTCGGTGAGAGGGTGTAATTGCCCCGGAGGCCCGAGTCTAAAAATGGGGCCTGCAGCCTTAAAAGGGCCCTGAAAAAGTGAGAAGACGTTCTTTTGCTCGGCATTTGTATTTTTGGAGAGGGGCCCGCCAAGGGCCCGTCAGCCTGTACCCTTCTACGTTTTACCGACCATACCTAAATCCAAAATTTCTTAAACTCGTCCTGTGGTAAAAAGTAGCCTCTTTTATGTTTTACCGGCTATCTGTACTCAAATTCAAAATTTCTTAAATTCGTTTGGTTAAACGTCGAGGCCTAAATACATTTTGTGATGGGAATCAAGTGTTTTTGCCGGTGTTAAAAATTAGCCTATGTCCTTCCACGGCTACCCGATTATTACTATACCTACAGAATTTCGGATAACAAGACAAACAATGTTTTAAATATATTTTCATAAGAGAAACAGATATATTGTAGTTTCTCGGGATACAAGATACAGTGTATATTTTTCACGGTCTCCCCAACTATCTCTGTGCAAAGTTTTAGGTCCATTCGTAACCTTACTACCCTTGACCATTGATCTAATTTCTAAAAATACACACTCAATTTAATAATTTATATATTTAGAATTTAATTGTTTATCTCATTAAAAATAATAGAAAAGTTTTTTGGGAACATTTTTTATTGTTTTTTTCTAATTTATCGAAATAAAAACTGTAATTTTTTTATGACTCGTATTAATTTAAACAAAAAAATTTTAATTGGCAAACTAATTTAATTTTTTGAAAAAAAAAAATTTTTTTCCGAAACTATTAAAATAAATGAAATATCATAAAAAAACGGTGTGCTGACAGCTAAATTAAGATTTTTTCTAACAAAAATAATATTTCATAATTATTAGAAAGAAAAAAAAGTTTCGACCCCCCTCCATCGATTCAGTTGCGTAATATCGTTTAGTAAATATGTCGAGTACAGCATAATTCGTAGACGTCAGTGATAGACAATGAAATAAGTTTTTTTTTTGAACAAGTTGTAAGTATTTATTTATTATTTATCAGTAGACTAAATCTAAAATTAATCGCGAGCATCACTGGCGAGCGCTGCCTGTGCTAAGAACAGTCTACCGTTTTTTTTCTGCTGCTGTCCGTCATGGTAAAGTATTAGATTTTTTTTTTTTTTTTGGTATTTCATTTTATCTAAAACAACTGATGTTTCCCACTGTGTAATTAATTGAAATTTTTTTTTACTGCCAGTACACTTGAACTTGAACTGAGAGGCGAAGGCGAAGCTCAACAAACTCAACAATAAATTCAACAACATGATTTGATATTGTAACAACGATAATTGTTTCAATATCGTAATAAGCATCAAAAAGTTTGGCTGTAGAATTTAATGAAACTTGTACAAGAGAAGTGCCAAATATATATGAAAAAGTAAAATAATTTTCTCTGGTGTTTATAGTTCAATAGGTACACATAGAGACAACAATAAACATTAACTATTTATCTGGTTTACTGGCTTATGTTCATTTGTACCCCAGCGATAGATCAAATTCGTGTTAAAATTAAAATATTGGAGCAACCAATAAAAATTACTGGACTGATTTCGAGCGATTAGAATTATCACGAATATCCTTATTATAGCGTTTAGTAGGTAGGCTGTGCCGGTTCTGGGTCACACTACGTCGTCAAAAATAATCGAACACCTTAGCCCGAGTGGATGTCCACACTTTTGAACACGGTAGTGTACCATAACATTAAGTCATATGTGTGGGCACCTCCGGGATAAAGGTGTACCCATACTTTTGACGACATAGTGTGACCCAGAACGGCACAGTCTATCTACTGCGCTTAATATTGTCTCCTAGAATCCCAATGATTTATTTTTTAAGTTTTTAATTTATATGTAATTTTTGACTACTCGTACTTAGATTGTAGGTAGTCCGATACCAGTTTTAAGCGTCACGAATTTTTTTCATCTGTATCGTAGCCCAAAAAACAAATTCACATGTCAAAATGGCCTAAGTGAATTTTCGATTTTATTTATTTTTCAACAGATTGTCTTCCCTTACGAGTATATAGGTATTATCCATTTATGCATAAGGCATTCGTCTCCTTAAACATTATCCTATACAATATCTTGATCGTTATCTCAATCGGAATATAATTACTTATAATAATTTTCGTCCTTTAAACAATCTTATATCCGGTCGCTTGGTTCCTTTCCAAGTTGATATTCCGGTGGTCATCAATCCGCCGTAAGAGATCATCAGCTGTTGTCCTCTTGATTTTCGTCGGGGTTGTTCCACACTGATAATTTTTTAAAAAAAATTATTTCACATTTCAGTTTTGATAATTGAAGTTAAATAGGCGTGAAATATTTTTCAAAAAAAATTTTAATCTTGAATCATGTGACTCACTCTACAAATTTATTCGAAAAAAATATAAACCTTTCGTATACAAAATAAGTAAACAATTTATCACTTATCATTGCACGAGAGGTTTGTATTTTTTTAAATAAATTTGGGTTTGTCTAACGAAAATTTGTTGCGCCTAGCAATTTAATTCAAAGAATTGTTAACTAACAAAAACGCTTCAGCTTCGCTGTCGCGAAAAAATTTAAAACTCAAGTTAGTCATAAATTAGTAGAATTCATATTATTATTTAGTACATTGTTACTATGGTTCTGAAATCAATTAAATTTACCAGTACAAATTTTTGTTTCGTTTTTATCGTGTTTATCTACAGTGAAATGACCAATGAAATGTTTTGTACCATTTTTGTCGCTGTAAAAATCTGTCCAAATTTTTTTTTCCATGGTACGCATGAGTTAAATTGTTAAAAAAAAAGAAATTTTTGTCCTATTTCCATTATCCCGTTCCTTCCCATGGTTTGACTTTAGTTATCTCTGTGACTGGCTACTCCGTCGAGTATGAAATTGATAATAGTTTCTCCTATCATGAAACTATTATTATTAAACATTTTCCAACACTTTTGCACGGACGACCATGGCCGGCGATTGAGGGGGAGCGGGGGGCGGGGGGCTCATAGCTGGCCGTGTAAATAAATAAATATATATTACAATACAAATAATACACTTTACACAAAATTACATGTTTTTTGCACACACAATAAATGAATAATACTCGCTCTCTAGAGGACACAACACGACAAAAATTATAATGTTATCTTGAAAAAGTGTTTTTTTTTGTTATGGATTGTAGGAACTGCACCAGGAATCAAGTGCGGTTACAGAGGTGATAGTTCGGGGAGCCATGGCGTCATAAAGTCTATTGAAATTTAATAGAATGATCAAATTATAGAGGTTTTTGGAAGGCGTTCTTTTTCTTTATTTTAACCAAAGTGCAGCAGTTGAAGTATCGAAAAAAAACTTTTCGAACTTACCGAAAGAAAAACTGAATTGTTTTTTTTTTTTGTTTTGATGACGTCATTAGGTCTACTAAAATTGTTTAATGCTATAAAAATAGTACCGTAAAACCGTCTAGACCCGGACACATTTTTACATTTTTTTGTATAATTTTATGTTTATACATGTTTCCTTCATAGATATCACCAATAAAAGTATCACCGTTAGAAAGAGTGTATATTATTTGTTATATCCCTGACCCATTTGTTTCATAATAAGTAAAAATAAAAAATAAAAAAAAAATTATTAGTAAGTGTAAGGGTCTACACCCCAAATCCGTCTTGACCCGGACACTTACTTAAATAATGTAATAACATGCAAACTAACCTCTCCCGTCGGGGTTAGAACAGTGTTTTATATCGTCTGATATCTTTGAACCTGTCAAAGGCTTCAAAACATTTTGTGGGAAGGAAGAGGGGCCAATACATAGTATGCCTATCTACGAAGTAAACATGCGATATGACACCAGAAGGAGGCATAAACTGCGTAATTCTGGCGAGAATATAACGTATGGATAGTGGAAGTTACAGCCAGTGCGAATCGCGGCCATAGTGTAATAAACTGATGTGTCCAGGTCTAAACGGATATATGTATATAGCATGTATTTTTTTTATATATACATCGAATATAACTTCAAACATCATTAAATGATGCGCGATAAAATTCTGAACACATACATATCAAAATTAAAACAATATGACAATTATGACGAAAATTACATGTCAAGTTAGACACACATTTTATTTCTTTGAAAAATTGGAGAAGTAGTACCTAAAGGTGGTACAGCTGTTTAGAGGATGTTTTTCTCTCTTTAATGACGCCAAGAACAAATGTTTATTGTAGCAGGTTAATGTAGAAACTACTTACTTTGAAGATTGGTGCAAAGTGTCCGGGTCTAGACGGTTTTACGGTAAATAAAATAATAGAATAATGAAATTGGAATCAAATTGTAAATTTTCGGAGTCAGTCTTTTTGTTTTTGCCAAAATTAAGCGTGCGTATAACGAAGCGCGGATCCAATGGGTGGCTGTAGGGTCATGACCCCCTTCCCCCCATCTCCATGAAACGGATATAAATTCAAATTTTATTATGGTTTTACAGACACGCAAACTTTCAGTACATTTTTTTTAATTTGTATTATTAAATGTCATTAGAAAAATGTAATCCCCCCTAATTTGAAAACTGGACGCGCCCCTGTAGATAGTAATATACATATAATATGTCTGTGAAGAATGAATTCCCAAGTGACTACATACCTATAGAAATTTTTCTCCAACAACAATCGTCATAATAGTTGTAAATTTTTAATTTTATACACCACATCTCTCTCTTGCATTTATGAAACTCGTTTCTAATATTTCTATCACCGCACCGTATAATTTACAAAATTTATTGTTAATTATTATTGACATAAGTATTTAAATGTCTCGTCAGATTGATTAATGACGCTCAAGTTTTGCTTTTTCTTAAGGTAGTCTGAATTGCATTTCTACTTCTTTCAGTTAATTTTTTAATATATAAAAAAAAAATGTTTTCATTTGTACATAAAAACTTGAAAATCCAATCACATTGATTGAATATCTGATTAAAAGTTAAGATTTTTAACATTTTTGTTTAAATTAATAATTTATTCATTTTTAGAGCTTCTTGTCGTGGGTTTTTAATTTTTTGTATATCTTGGAAATCCTTGAATATCCTGGAAACGGCTAGACCAATGTTAGTAGCTTTCAAATAGAAAAATCGACGCTAACATTGGTTAAGCCGTTTTGGAGATAAATGATAACCTCTTTCCACAAACGCATAATTATATCTGTTCCCGTAGACCCCCGTGCCCTCGTAGTTAAATCGAATTTAATAATTAAAAGTAAATTGTGCTACGGTCTTTTGTATCTATAATTTCTTTCCCATATTTTTTCCAAAAGAAAGCAGTATATAGGGCCGAAATCTCTATCGAAAGGATTTATAATTGTTAAAATGTGTCAATCTCATGAGATATGAACTTTTATCTGGAGGGGATACGAAATTTGTCTTACTATTTTTTTTTTTTTTAAGAAAAAGTACTTTCTTTTAAATACTGTGTTTAATTTTTTCAAAGCGAGTACTTATTACGATGTCTATATTAACCAGATTCCACAAAATGATAAAAAAAATTATTTGTAACCGTACTATCAAACAGTCACTTTATTTTGAAATTTTTCAAAAAAATATTAAATAAAAATTACCTCTTGTGCTTTTTCTTGGTTAATTATTGAAAAATATCCCATTTTAAGTGGGTATTCTAGTCTAGAAATTCGAAAAAATCGATTTTTATTTATTTTTTTTCACTTTTTAAAAGTTCAAACCTTTAAGAATAAGCCTCTAAAAGGATTTACAGAAATTCGAATTATTTTCGGAATTCTGGTTATTTTTTCCCTGTGTACTTACTATATGTATCTTTTCAGTGTTAAATTCAAATTTTTAATATAAATTACTCGAAACTACTTTCTTTGATACGGTTGACATAATATCTCAAGTTCTGATGCACCGATTTACTTGAAATTTGATACAGACCTTCTTAATACTATCAAAATTAGTCCGACGTAGGGGTTTTTGGAATTTTGTTTTTTTACTATTTTAAAAAAATTTCAAAAATTGAAAAAAGGACGCGAAAAAATGATTTTTATTTTTAAATGAACGCCATTTTTTGAAAAAATTTATTTTTTCAAATCGGTTACGTCCAACTAATTCCACATGTGCTGTTGGCCTGTACCAATTTCAATTTTGAATTTTTTTAAAATTTTTATACATTTTTATACTTTTCAAATATCAGTAAAAAACTGTTTAAAAAATGGATACTAAAAATGTTTATTTTTTTTTTTATTACGCTCGTAAAATCACCTTAAAATCGAGCTTCTAGACTAGAATACCCCCTTAAGACTTTTTTTTAAACTATAATGTTATAGATGTATGGCTTTTATTAAGCAAATTTCAGTTTCTTTTTTTTTTAATATATAGGTATATTTTTCATTAATTTATAATATGGCAAGGTGTCCTGATAAATTGTCAAATATTGGCGGCTATAATTTCGGCGCGGAGCGAATACTCCAAGCCACCTTTTGCCTTGAATTTATTATAAAATCAATATTGAAAACTAGATAAAATTATTGCCAAGTCATAATTTTGTTAAACATATGCAAACAATGGCTTACTACATATTATTGCCATAAAGGCAACAAAAACCATTCGTGCTTTCAAACGACCAAGCAAGCAGAACCATAAAAGAAAAGTTTTTTACAATATAATTTTTTTTTTGTGGTCATAAAATTTTAAAGCATCATTTATGTCTGTTGATGAGAAATTTCAGTCGTAAAATGCGATATGTGTATGCTGTGGTAAGTGCGAGCAGATATTACGTACGTACGTATATATGTTTCTAAAGAGTCCAGTCATGATTCCTCGTGTAATAAACAATATTTAATTTACATTAACGTAATAAATATCCTAGCAAAACTATTATATACAATACAAAAAATATGTCTGTATAATTTATCTATAACTATGCTTCCATAAATCCATATACTTAGGGAATTGATTATTGATAAACTCTATTTTCGAGTATGTCAAACATTTACATTCCATCGACTTCATTACTTCTGGTATCGTGCTGCCACACATAGAAACCTTGTTCAGGGCAAACTCAGTTCGCACTTTTTACGTTAATGGACAAAAAGCACAGGTCAGAAAAATTCTAGAATCTTTATTAAAGTTATAGTGTTCATACTAATATAACAAATAAGTAAAGTTTGTCAGTTTGGGTTAATCTCGAAAACTACTCAAACAGTAAATTAAAAATCACAAAGTGATTGAAAAAAATTATCCGGATCGGCCGGGAATCGAACCCAGGATCTCCTGGTAACTAGTCAGGTGTGCTATCCATTACACCATCGATCCTTTGCTCGACCGGCGCCCGATACAGACAACATTCAATCACCTATGTGTATGTACTCTCTATAATGCGAGAAGCAGTTACAACTTTTCAATTTCAAATATTATCGAGTGCTTGTGAAACACTACTACGTATGACAGACTTTTCAAACAGTTCCAAGAATTCTTTCACTGGTAGATATAGGTGATACCTTAGCCTTCTAATATAGGCTATACGTTCCAAAGCTTAAAATTGTCCCGTACAAGTACGGGATCCCAAAAAGGGCCCAAATTAAATGTTTCGACGAATCTTGGCTTGTTCAGTTCAGCTTGTGTAAAACTCATGTTCAGTTTTATTCAAGAAAATCGCTAAAAATCAGTTTTAGTTTGGATCCTCTCTGGGGTTCATTTTTCCCAAGAATTCAGCTAGATTTGAACAAAATTTTTGAATATCTAATTTAAAACTTATTTGACCCATAAATTTTGATAATTTTACACGAGTAAAACCGCGAAATACAGCCAGGTTGTACTATGAATTGTAAGTTAACCTTCATTAAAGTTATGTTTTTTTTAGAAGTTTCGGAAATTTCGAGTTTCTATCGCAAAAACCGGCTATGAGAGGCCGACACAAGCACTCTAAAAATTGCAAAAAATTTCATTAGCCCCACTAATTATTATTAAAAATGATATTAAACCGTTATTATTTTTATATTTTTAAAAAATTATTTTGAACCGGTAACTTTATTTCTTGAAATTGAGCTGGATTAACACTTATTTAACGATAATAAATTCCCATAAACCGTATAAATACTGCAGGAGTTCGATTACCATCGACTTTTTCGTATTTTACATCAACTAACGACCAACCAATCAATTGGAAGATGATACTGATGATTAGAAAATCATCTTTTTTCATACTTCAGTTCAAAACAGTTAAAAGTACTAGATATTTAAACTACAGATAAATACTATATATACACGTAGATACCGTAAATCGGTATGAATCGGGACAGAAGAGTGAATTCGCACAAAACGAAAAAATTGTACTCATGAACTTGATTTAAGGTATTTGGTGCGAGATAGTCAGGTACAAAAGTATATCTCAGCGAAAAAATTTTCTTTTATCAAAAATTAAATATTTCCGCGCGCTTGTCCTATAGCAATATAAAAGCATTGTTGAAAAAGCGTTGTAAAAATGTTGTAAAATGATGTTTATAAATTATATTTCAAAAACGCTGTAGTGATTAATTTTTATTTCTTATTAAATATGGTTTGTAACTTTGTATTTTATAACACTATTAAATTTTTATCAAATTCCTTTGACACGTTTTCATTTTATTCAAAAACATCGTGTGAATATGTCAACTTCCCATAAGAGGCTGTGTTAAAATTACAAAACTTTGAAGCCGGTCAATTTTTTTTTTTTTCGGTATAGACTCGTATTATTGGCATTGAATTAAATAGTCTAGAGAAATTTCGTTAGAATCCTTTGAAAAATCGTTTTTCGGACCAACTGCCTTAAAAATATTTAGATGTAAAGACAAACATAAAAATCTTCTGGGTATAGCGGTAGTGACTAAACTTGAAGTTAAATTAACATCTTCTAAGTTGGAGGTTCATAGGGCCACAAAACGGGATGAGTAGAGATAGCACGCGGGTTAATAGAGACGCTCTATCGAGTATAAACGAACGAATGTGGGGTGATTCGAGACGGGTTAAGAATGTATTGAAACACAGAACAGAATACTTTCAAGTTTGTTTGGTTTATCGAGATTTTATAAGTACATTAAAATAACATTTCTATACTTCACAAACTTGAAATTTACGAAATTATCAGTTGCAATTCTGGTCAACCCTACTGATTATCTCTATTCACCTTTTACCATAAAGTAAAAATTTATTTTTTCAAAAACGATAAAAATTTCCGAAAATTGTTGGTTACTATAGTAAAGTAATTATGCTGCCGTAAATTTTTAATATATTAAACTATTAAAGAATAGGTAGTACTCGTAATAGAAATTAAAAAAGATTCGATGTGAAGTTTGAATTCTTGCCGAGTCATCCCCATTTACGGTAACTGTACACAATATGGTTTATTGGTTGAGTTTGTAGTATTGGTTTTTATTGGTCAGTGTAGTACCTAATCATAGGTAATAATAAAATAGTGAGGAATATTGTTTTTACTGATAAACGTTTTTCATGTTTTATTGAACTTACAAATAATAAATAATTTATTTCTTTATATAGTATGGCTCGGAAATGATGTCGGATAACAAATTGACTAAAATCGATTTGGTTCTTTTATTGCAATACTTAGAAAAATTCTATGGAACTCCAAGGGGGCATTTTGAACGGTCACTTAACAAATTTTGCTAAGTGAGACGTTTAATGAATAGAAATTGATCCCAAGCAGGCTGGGTTAACGGAGCCCAAATTTTAAAATTTAGTTTCGTTCCTGAGTTACAGGTCCTCAAAGTTTAGACGCGTAGACAACTGACATCAGATAATTGTACTATTAATATTCAAATGGAAAAAGGCTATCTCTTAAGTTAGTTGTGACTACTTGAAATGAGTTTTGACGTCTAGGGAAAGTTGATGTAGATATAGATGGGGCTTACAATTTCCTATTTAATAATGTTGGAACATATAGGGTGTTCCATTTAGAAAAAAAAAATTCGTACAATAATTTTATAAAATTGGGATGCCATTGTCAGATCTAGAGGTGTTGGTAATAATTTTCTCTGGCATGTTAGAAAAGTAAAAACTCTCGCAAAAAGTTAAAATAGCTCAAAAACTATGTAGCTTAAATATTGTAATCGGAAGTTGTAGCCAAGTAAAATTTGTTATTTTTAATCGCATACTTTCCCTATACTTAATATGCTTTCGATTAAGTGAATATTATTTTTTTCTGTACCACCCTATATATGTACCACCTTAATATCTAATTCGGAATATTCAGAAGTTGCAATGAATCACTCAATATTATTTTACTATATATGTACGTATGTTTGTGAATATATAGCGTGTATAATTTAAAGGTCACCAATTAAACATAATAGAACTGCAATTGATAGTATAAACACAACAACACAACTCGTAAAAAGAGTAGAAAGAATACAGCGAGCGCTTGGCATAACAACGGCTTCCAACCTGGCTACCTGTTCATATGTCACTTGTTGGTTTACCCACCATATTCACTAGTATATATAGAAATTTATTTCGTCTAATGTCAATATCACACTAACGACTTTAATCAGAAAGTTTATTTTTATAAGATAACATTACTAACTTCTCCAGTTTTGTCAGAATATTCGATCAAACAATACAAAAAATCGGTTAACAGCGACACTTACATTCAACTCGATATATGTATATATGTAGTAAGGGTGCCGGAACATGTCACTATTAACAAATTTCATATTTAATAAATTTTTTCTTTAACAATAATAAAAATAAATTTGAATTTTACATACTGAAAGCATTCTGACGATTAAAGTAATATTTCTATTCATTAAAAATTCGATAAAATAACTGTACTTTCATTATTATTACCTATCAGTTAATCTTTGTCTTTGTCACACTATTAAATTTCAACACATTTATAGAAATCAAAGTAAATTTTAAAATTTAAACAATTGAAATGACGAATGATTATAATATTAAGAGCGAAAACTGTGGGTTATTATTGTAATTGAAATCACAAATTTAATATGCATTTAAGGGGAGATTTGCCAAAAAGCATCAAAAGTCGACCATTTTTACATACTTATTTTTTTTTTATACAAATAAATATTTTATTAAAAAACTAAATATACAACATTGTTTTTCTACATATCTTAATGTGCTGAGTATAAACGGCTTTGAAGTCGACACTACGAGATTTTTCCACCATGATGGTTCCTCGCGTTTTAAAATCCCCAGTGAACCAAAATCAAATAATCAAGAATTTTCTGAAAATGTACATATGTACAGTTATGGCACGAACTAGGATCTAAAAAAAAAAAATAAGCGAGAAATCGAATTTTGAAAATAAATTTTCAAAAATCACCGCTTTTTTTCGACTATAAACAGTCACCATTATGAAAATATATTACGGAACCAAAAGAACCTGCACTTTGATTTATGTAGATATCTCAAATACTTTTTGAGATACACGAGTAACCATGTCGAAAAACGTACTTTTGCGAGAAAAGCATTTAAAGTTTTTTATTTAAATTGAATTATAGTAAAGTGCGAGCACTAGAATGCCCATAACATTTTGATTTTTCATTTTTGTTTTTTTAAATAAAAATTTAGGAAAATACATCTAATACCCTACGGTACATAATTATAAAGGAAAAAAAATCGATTTCTTTTTTTTTTAGCGAATCTCCTCTGAAAGCATTCTGACGATTTAAATAATAATTTTATTCACTAAAAATTCGATAAAAATAACTTTACTTTCATTATTATTACCTATCAGTCAATTTATATCCTTGTCACACTATTGAATTTCAACAAATCTATAGAAATCAAAGTAAATTTTAAAATTTAAGTAATTGAAATCACATTTAATATGTATTTAATTGATATCAAATTACTTCGGTTACTTCAAATCGATTATGGGATCGCCATAGAAGTTTCCATTTCGGTCGTGTAGTCTAAAGTACACTTGCAATTATTTTGTTCGTGTAAAACTCGCTATACAATTTTCAAAAACAAAGAATTTATTTATGAATATTAATAACTCTATTTATCAAAATATTTTTTTTTATGGATATTGTACGGTATATTATCTAATCTGGTGTGTCATAAACAGAAATTTATGTTCTAACATCGACATATTTTTATTGTCTAAATATAGTAATATTAATAATACGAAGACAAGAAGTCTTTTGTGAGAATTGCCTTTTTACATAACGCAAATGCAAATAACATAAAATGCAAAAACTGATTATTATTATTTACGTATAAATAAATAAATGTAAGTATGATACGAGCGACAGACGGGCATGCGCATTGTGACAGCCATTAAAAAACATTATATTATGAGATATAAATATTGAATAATAAAATTTTGTAATAATTAATTTTTCTTGAAAGGATTTTTTCGAAAAAAAAAAGAATAAAATTCAATAATATTAAATTACATCTTGTGTACCTAATAATAATACTGCGACTAACATAACTTTAACAACAATATCAATAAAATTATTTCCGCCATTAGTCGCCATTATAAAAGTAATTGTCTGCCAATAAAAAGGTATGCATGCATATCTATGTTTTTAATTTCCCGATAATTCACACATTTATACAATTTAATGGTTTTATTATGGACGATTTGTCAAATGGTTTACACTCTAAAACGATAATTTTAATGGATTTATTGACGTAATTGTGATAAATGTTTTAATTCTCCTCCGATTTGGTGTTAAATAATTGATATTCTAGTAATATTAGCAGCGAATTTTCTGCAAATTTTTCTAAATTTTATTCAAAAATGAAAAAACAACCCTAAAAAGATACAATTAGAGCTCCAATTTTCATATATGTCTCTTGTTTAGATCAGGTATAATTCTCGATGACGTCACCACACAGAAAAAAAAACTCACTGTATATTACAAAAACGTGAATTAATATTACAAAATTTTTACTCCAATAGAACCGTTTAGTAATATTACAAAACCACTTTTAATAAAAATTTGATTACTAAAATGTTCTGTTAATTCATAATGACTTTTGTAATTATCACAAAGACTTATTTTTGTGAATAAAACTCAATGTATGTTTTGCTGAACATTTAATAAACTTTGTTATAATGGGATATTTGACAATTTTTTAAAAACCATTTTAGTGTGTTTATTACTTCCTACTAAACTCATAATACACATTTTTAAATAATTTCGTACTATATTTTTAATAAAAATCACCGATAAAATTTCAGTTTTTAAAAAGATCACCAAAACGATACGTCTGTCTCTTTCAAATCGTATGACGTCATTGGCTCTAAAACATTAAGTAATAGTAGTAGGTCTAATAATGAAAATTAATACCTAATGAAAAATTTCTTTCATAGTTAGGTACCAAAAAAGTAAACAATTTTTTTCCTAACTACAATATAATACCTACATATTCGAACGAGCTTGTGACGTAAGCTGCTTTTGCTTGATGTTTTTGATTACGTCATTTTTAACGTAAATTTTGTAATTTCATTTAATTAAATTTTTTATATTTTTGAATGAAATAACCTGTAAAAAAGCAATATTCAGTATCATTATCACTCGAGTAATTATTTAAAAATCAAAATAGATATTTTTTCAACTACTGTCAAATACCCCATTACTAAATGGAATTTGTAATATGTATGATTTATTTATTAATAAATACTAAATTTTGTATTTTATGTAAGCGGATTTTCAAGAAAAGGTAATTTTTATAACCGGAAATAAACACTACAGACCGACAATCGTGATAAATGTTTTAATTCTAGTAATATTAGGAGCGAATTTTCTGCAAATTTTTCTATATTTAATCTAAAAATGAAAAAACAACCCTAAAAAGATACGATTAGCTCCAATTTTCATATATGTCTCTTGTTTAGATCAGGTATTGTAAAACTTTAAAAATTCTATTATTCTCGATGACGTCATCACACAGAAAAAAAACTCAATATTACAGTAATATTACAAAATTTTTACTCCAATAGAACCGTTTAGTAATATTACAAAACCACTTCTATTAAAAATTTGATTAATAAAATGTTCTGTTAATTCATAATGACTTTTGTAATTATCACAAAGACTTATTTTTGTGAATAAAACTCAATGTATGTTTTGTTGAACATTTTTTAATAAACTTTGTTAAAATTACTAAATGGAATTTGTAATAGGTATGATTTATTTATTAATAAATACTAAATTTTGTATTTTATGTTGTAATTTTTATAACCGGAAATAAACACTACAGACCGACACCTGATGGTATAAAAAAGAACTAACACCATAAATTCTTAAGATATACAGCAAAAACTTAAAAATTATACGTTTCATTCATTTGACTCATCCGGTTAGATGGCGCAGTAGCCCTAGTCTGGCATGCTTACTTAAGTCATATTTTTCTACTTAGCTATAGTTTTATTTATAATATTTAATTGTAATTAATTTCCATGAGACTATAGCGATGATAAATAATTTATTACGGATAAACGACAGTTTGAAGGCAGTCCACAAATGAGCAGTAGTTACCAACCATTGCAAAAAAAAACACTAGTAAGTAAATAAATACTTACTTATAAGTTGATATATGCATACAATGCATACAAGATACAGTAAATTTAATGCTTGGTCCACACCAGTTAAATCAGTCAAAATATAACGCAACAAACCAATGAAAGTAAAACGCAACAGAAAGTATTCTGTTTTGTTGATTAGAAAAGTTAAGTTATTTTTAGGAATTTATAAAAGCAATATAATAATGTTTTTACAATAAACATAATGTTTTTGGAAAAAATTTTGACCACGAAAAATCTAGCGGCTGTGACGATGCGGTATAATTTCGGACTGATATACAGAAAGTCTTAATACGATCGAATTTTAGAATATGAAAATTTTTTAACATAGATATGTTTCTATCGGTTTAATTTTAACAGACAGTTGATAAATTTTTCGCAACGTGTAAAGTGTAGTGAATCGTTGGGACTAAAATAAAAAGAAAAAATTTCAAAATTTTTAATCATTTCAAGACCAAAATTATATATGTACATTATCTAATTCGGAACTTGTATAAAACTTTTGCCAACTTGAAAAACCGTGTATTGTTTTCATTTGTTTTTGCGTTTGAATCTGTATGTGTGGTGTGGCGCTAGCATTATAAAATGTATCCTATACAAATAATTATATGTACAAGGGGATTAAGACAAGAGATATTATTTTAATATCTGATTAATTGTTTTAATAATATGATTAATTGTAAAATCGGAACATAAAATAAGAAAAAAAATGTCCACAGTATAAATTATTAGAAATATATTTGGTTTTTATGTACCATTTTTTTTTGTCTTATATGTATGTAGTAGCAATAGATACATGTTACATGTTACATGATACATGTCGTAATTAAGTAAATATATGTATTTATACAAAAAAAAAATGTAATCTATATCATCCGACTTCAATGAAATAGGTATATATTGTAACAAAACTAAGTTTTTTTTCAAATCACTTTAAAAATTTTATAAAATTGAACGTACATTCCAGTAATGATGTGGGTGGAGAACGAGCATCGGACGTGTCTGCCTGAAGCACTCATCCAAGCGTCTGCCACTTCTACCAGCTTTTCCTCAAATTTCATAAAAATCAGCTTCTAGGGGCCTTAAAACGAATTTCTGTCACATTGCCGGGCTCAAGACTTCGGGAAATTCGTTGACAGTAATGGTGAAAACCTTCCACGAGCATATAGCCCCTCGTGAGAATCGAATTCCAGCCTATCGGATCAGTTATCAACGATATAATTTTTAAGCTTTTTGAATCCATCTACTGGCGATGATTAAAGTATCACTGAAGAATAAAAATACCCCTGTCGCAGCATCCTGCATAACATAGCGAATTTCCATTTACAAAAGTACGTTTTTCTCGGAAACTAGTTGATATAGAGTAATTGTAAATAAAAAAAACCTTCTTTATGTGATTTTTCCGCCTCATTGCGCCAAATTTTTTTTACGAAAAATGTCCAAAACCCCGTAACCGTTTTCACGAAATTTCTTAAAAATAAGATGTTTCGTTCTTGAGTTATCGTGCGGACACTTGTATAATATAAATGTGTCCGCACGATAACTCAAGAACGAAACATCTTATTTTTAAGAAATTTCGTGAAAACGGTTACGGGGTTTTGGACATTTTTCGTGAAAAAAATTTGGCGGAATGAGGCGGAAAAATCACATAAAGAAGGTTTTTTTATTTACAATTACTCTATAGCAACTAGTTTCCGAGAAAAACGTACTTTTGTAAATGGAAATTCGCTATGTTATGCAGGATGCTGCGACAGGGGTATTTGTAATTTCAGGACCAAAAGACATGATTCAGTCCATCATAATAGAGAGTAAAGTGCCACTTTTAGTCCCAAGGGATTAAAAAAAATACTTTTAGTTCGAAAGGACTTAAAAGTAATTTTGCTCCCGTTTTTAAACCAATCAGCAACCACAAATTCAAACTTTTGGATAAAGAAAAACAGTTATACTGTATTGTTCAATTCGATTGATTTATCTAAAATATACCTGATTGAATTTTACGACATACAATTTGAATAACATTTAAATTTTTTTTTTTTTAAATTTTTATAATTTAAAAGTATTCCGAATTGCAAAAAATAATATATACACCACATGACTAAAATATTTTTTTATTATTATTATTATTTTTTATCCCACGTGTGATTTGTTGCTCTCAAGCCTTTACAGGACCTTTTACAACAAACTTCACACTCGGGATTAAAACTAACACTTCAGTCCCTTGGTGTATAACATGCTATTTTCCCCTTGATTTTGTAATGAAATATGGTTAATGTTAGAATTTTTTCAAAATTTTACATTTGATTTAATAAAGAATTTAAAAGCACAGAAACTAATTTTTTTTTTATCTTATATACAGATTAAAATTTTTCGGAATTTTGCATTGCCTATGCTTTTTTGTCTCAAACTTGTACAGTTAATTAAAAATTAATTATTCAGTTTATGTATTATTAAACAATTTTTGTATCGAGTTTAGACAGAAAGACATCGGTTTTATATTTTTTTATCCATTATATTTAATTAATAAAAATTTAAATAAAAAAAAAAAAAAAAACAAAAACAAAAAAACTATATGAATATTAACAATTAACTTACGGTTTCCAGAATCTTGTGTAGCCATTTTTTCCCTTTTCTCTTCTTTTTTTTATTAACTTCTTGTAATTCACAAAACAGGTACGAAAAATAAAATGAATATTCTTTGTAATTTATTTTTCTCAGGGCTGGGAACTATTTAAAATGATTTCATTTTAAATATGTATTTAAAATACAAAATGGCATTTTGCATTTTCTATTTTAAATTAGTTCGGTCAAACCATTTTCCATTTTGTATTTAAAATGGAAATTTGAATCCATTTTACATTTAAAATGAAAATGTATGTATACTCAAATTTATGTGTATACAATATTAATTATAGAACTTGAATTAACGATTTGAAGTCTAACAAATTGTAAGTTAAATGTAAGTTGATTTAATTGACTCAAATATTTCATAACTCGAGTTGCAATGTCACTTAAGTTTGTTACTAAAGTTGCAGTTCTCTTAAGTCAAATTTTTTATTGAGAAATTGCAGTCGTAGTGTCCTCAAGGTTTGAATACGCCAAGGCCGATTTAAATTTTACAATATTTTTCAGTAACAATATTTGAAGAGTTAAGTTTCGTTTTCATATCAAGCAAACTTTACAAAATTTTCTCAAAAGACTGCCTTTATGTATTTAATTTCAGTACGTTTTAAGTCAAAAAAGCATTTTGCATTTTATAATCTATTTTAAATAACTATTTTCCATTTTTAATTTTAAATATGTTCAGCAAAACCATTTTTCATTTTGTATTTTAAATGCATTTTTGGAAACCATTTTTCATTTTCTATTTTAAATGGTTTCTATGAACCATTTTTCCCAGCCCTGATTTTTCTAAACAACCCCAAACTGTTACAGCGTCGTTTCAGATTTTTGAACATCTGGCGCCCAGACGACAATTTTTAGAAATTTTGTAAAATCTAAGCAAAGTATATGCCACCTGTTATTGTTTTGAAAAAAAATGTTGTTAGCTTAACGTTAGCTAATGGAGCTTGCACCGTTACAAAACAGAGGGCTCTCTCTGATTCAAAAAATTATTGTCAATATAATTCTCACTTGATTGCAATAATGAAATATATGGATGTCTATCTATATGAAATAACTCACTATTGCAGTGAAATACATATATACACATTATACACATAATGCAACATACCTTTGTAGACACACTAAAATTATAAAATAATAAATTGACTTTTTTTTTCTTATTTTCTCAAAAACTAGCCAACCTAGAATAATAGTTCCAAAACCTTTTTTATGTTATTTTTTCTCGTCTTTGCAATGGTGTAAAAAAATTTGACAAAAACTTTAAAATTATAGCAAATTTTGGCCAAAAACTCATTTTCACGAAAAATGCTCAAAAAACCATGTTCCTGAGCTCCGACGTTTTTGGCTGAAGAACTCATCCAAGATTTTTGGACTTCCAACGTTGTCACGAAATTTCGTGAAACTAGCAGTTTTTCCTGAAGCGCTATCGTGCTGATACATAAATACATAAATACATATATACATATATATATATATATATATATAAATTTTAGTGAATGGTATTTTTGGGCTCTAGGGACCTCAAAACAAATTTCTGCCATATTTTCGGGCTGAACTTCCACTATGACTTACACCATAATAGCTGAATTTCCAGAATTCTTTCTGGAAATTCGCTAATACAATATTATGACGAAGCATCTCTTTTTGAATCCAACCACGTAGCACAACTGGCATTTTTTTCTTTCACGAACGATCAATATTTTGTATACTATAGTCTGATTATAAATACCGTAGCCAACAAACTAAAAAGTTCAAAGAAGAAGCAGGGATTGAAATTTAAAAGTTGGGTATAAATTACGAGGTCAAGTGGAATATGATATAAAAGGGCTTTAATTTTTGAGGAAAATGAAAAAGTCTGTCAGTTTTTATCCCTTTTAGCGAATTTCCAGAATGGAATTCAGTTATTACAGCTATTGTTATGAGGTCCCTAGAAACCGAAAATAATATTCACTAAAATTTATATATATATATATATATATATATATATATATATATATATATATATATATATGTGTGTGTGTGTGTGTGTGTGTGTGTGTGTGTGTGTGTGTGTCCGCGCGATAACTCTCGAACAAAATGTCTTACGTTTATGAAATTTGGTGAAAATATTGGAAGTCCCAAACCGTTGGACGAGTTCGTTAACCAGATACGTCCGATGCCCGGAACATGATTTTTTTGGCAATTTTCGTGGAAAAAATTAGTTTTTCGCCAAAATTTCCCCTTATTCAAAAATTTTGGTAAATTTTTTTTACACCATTGGAAAGAGGAGAAAAAATCATACAAAAAAGGTCTTTCAACTATTATTCTATGTCAACTAGTTTCCAAGAAAAACTAACTTTCATAAACGGAAATTCGCTATGTTATGCAGGATGCTGCGACAGGGGTATTTATCTCATCAGTTTGCATATCGAACGAAGTAATTTCCAAAATCAGGTACGATCCAAAAAAAGGCATACAGAACCCTCGGTGCGCGAGTTAGACTCACATTTCACCATTGACCGTATTTTTGTTCATATTGTTTCTTATATTATATCATTATGGAAGATTTATTTTATAATAACCATCAGTTTGATAGACATGTTTCGGGTAGCCGTAAAGTTATTTCAAGGTCTAAAAACTAACGAATGGTCTTTATAATAATATATATGTATTGCTAATGTCCATATAATGTGATTATTAAATTAAAGACCGCAAAATAGTTAAGTTTATCATAAATTAAGTGTAATGTTCATCAACTTTTTATTGGTTCTTATTCATAAATCAAAAATATAACTCGTAGTGCTTGCAGTGAAAAGGTAATGAGACCATGCATTTTCGAAAATTGCAATCATAATTTGACAAAAAAATTTTTAAAGATATTTTTTTAGCGAAAAGTTAATATTAACATATAATTTTTTTATTTTTAATCCGAAACCAATACAGTATAGCACCGATAATGGAAACATCATTTTTGGAAATTTCTTGAGAGCATCAAATTAGTCAACATCACTTATGGAAAGTTGCATCAAAAATGTCAAATACATAAATATTAAATCAATGTGCAATAGACCATGACGCATGATTTTACCAAAAGAAACAAATACAATAAATATACCGATAATAGTAATGACAAACAACAACAGACCTCAACCACGTTCTGTGGCGGTTTTTATCGTACGTAAAATGTAAACAAAATTATATCAAAGCAAATTAATAAAACGACAAATGAAAAAATATTTTCTGAGATAAATAATTTTTAATTCTTCACTTCTTTTTTTCTTTTATTAATATTTAAAAAAACATAATTTTAATTCAAAACATAATCGTACGATATTTGTGAATCGTCCCTGGTTAAAAAGCATCACTTTTGTCAAGCACCACTTTTGGAGACTACTTTTTCTTGATAAAACTGGTGCCCTACTGTACTTCTTATCTTCCTAGCAAATAATTCTACCTGTTTACCTGTTTAATTTTTTTAATTCCATAGATATTTACTGATTTTAAGCGCAACAAAAGAAAGTAAGTCGGCCAAACCACAGAAAATGTTCATATAAGTGTTAAAAATAGCATCCCGACAATGTTTTTCTGAGAATTTAATGTTAGTGTGGCGTCGTTTGAAAAAGTATAAGAGAAATCACAAATTTCGACTCACTCTCAGTTTTTCTCACGACACGACACGATGACATCATGACCTGGTGATCATGACCTGATGATTCTTCTCCAGAGAATCATTCAAACCACGCTTCACCTAGATGTCGGTGGCATCGTATGTAATTATCAAAACGGTCCGACTACAATATATAACTTATCGATTGAAAAAAAGCACACTTTGTGCATTAAAAGACGAATATTTTGGATTCCCTCACCAGTTTTTTTACGTAAAATTTTATTTTTAACACAATGACTTTATATTCAGCCTCTACAATAATGACAGTATGTACATCTTTTTCCTCCTCATATACATTTATGCATCCACTAAATACTTAGGGTTGACCGGGGTAATTGTGAATGGATTTTTATGAATTAAGATAAAAGCCTTGTTTTAAGTATTTTTTTATTTTATATATCACATTATGGTTGATTTATTTTTAATTCTACATTATTCAGGATGCACCACACAAATTTTGAGCGAATTCGTATGAAAAACAAAAATTTTATAAGCCATTCACATTTCCCCGGTGCGGTTTTGCAAATCTTATGAATTTTGGGGTAAAAGTGAATGCCATCAGAAAAATTACTTAAAATGGATTACAAGAGAAGTGAGGTACATCAAAGTAAAGCCCAAATTAAATTCTTCACATTTACCCCACTTTCAAATTTTTCATCATACTTTAGCGGTCACAATTTCCCTTTGTTTAATGCAAATTATCCATACCTCAAGTTTGCACCAAAAATCAGGGGTAAATAAAAATAACAAAAATTGTAGGAACAAATTTATTACAAACTAAAAATGATATTTTGATGATATTTTGTCATTTTATCATATAAAAAATCAAAAAATTACAAGATTTTCACACAAAAGCAAGGAATATGAGACTTTTTCAAGGGAATACATTTAGTTAACATGAATAAAAAAACCACAATCTATTAGGTCTAATACTTTAAATAAAAAAAAAAGAAATGATTTTGTATTAATCCTACTGCCCTTGGACACTCACAGAGATATTGAAAACAAGTAATTTTTCTGTTTTTGGAAGTTGTTTGTTATTGGATAAGGGAGCAGAGCAATAATTTCGTAGATTGATACACAAAACATCACTCATCACACGTTTTCTTTTTTTTGTATTGTTTGTACAACGGAAACGTGTACAATAATGTCACCAGCATCTTCATCAACATTTTCAACTCTGAAAAGAACACTACTGAAATTTTTGATCGAATGGGGGCATTTGTGAATGACGTTCACAATTTCCCCACAATTTTAAAATCATGAGGTAATTGTGAATTGGTAATAAATTGTCCAGTTTCTTTAGCAGTTAATAAGGAACCTTCTCAGGGTTTAGACCACTTCTTTAGAAGTACTTTTAACCATTTCTTACCTTTTAAAAAAGAAAATGTATTTAAAAAAATTTTTTTTTTGAGGATTGGTCGAAGTAAGATACATAAAATTTTGTAAGGATTTTTTCAAAATAAAATAAAAGATACTAATACTTGGAGAATTGTTATCAAATTTTAATAGCATATTAAGAAAGGACAGAAAACCATCCTAAGATTTGATTTTTGACAAAATTAATGTTATTTTAGAAATTATAGACGCCGTTCACAATTGCTCCAATTCACATTTACCCCGGTCAACCCTATGTACATTCAAAAAAACTAAATATTATCTTTACAATCAAAAATATATATATATGGTCCGCGTTTTTAACATAGACTTCAAGTGTCAGAACCGCTCCGTAATCAATATATGGAATGATTCAAGCGAACGCACCAAGTGAGCGAATGATCGCGAAAAACAGTTATAGTACCGTCTGGCTCATCAAAACATTTCTGATCCAGGTTGCATTAAGCAACGAATAGAGAACTGATTAATGAGAAAGTATGTAGTGCGTTGAATAACGTTATGGGCTATAGTTGTCTGTTCGTTGCTTTGCTGAGCCACACTGTATATATCGCAATAAGTATTCTCCCTCTCGTATCATTTGAGTTAACTCACAAAGTCAATAAAGAAGAGGTTTGAGGCGGCTCAAGTATAACTAGAATTATTACAGATGATTCTTTTTTTTTTCGATACAGCTGTCGTCAAAAATTAAGAAAACACAAAAATACAAACAAGAAATGACGAATAATTTTGACAGTATTTACATAATTTTGTTACAAAGTATAGTTTTTTGATTAAAAATAATTTTTCGTAAAAAATATATTTAATTAGTGTATACATTATTTTTAAGTAAATTTTTATTAATATTGATATGCTAATTCGAAAAATAAATACTATTAAACAAGATAAATTCTTTCAATTTACCAAAAATTTACATTTGCATAAAAAATGAAAAAAATAAAAATGTAGTTAAAAATCAATTTTTGCTTTTTGGGGCCTTTTGGGAACTTCCATGCATATATTTACACATACGACTTCCTCTCTTTTGAAATATAAAATTTTGTAGTGCTATAGTAAGCCATCATATCAAAATGTCCTTTTACCGTATGAAAAATGACACCACAAATGTTAGATGCAATATTCCAGAATGAAATTCAGCTATTACAGCCACTGTCATAACGCGACCCGAGCCCAGGACTATGGCAGAAATTTGTTTCGAGGTCCCTAGGAACCGAAAATAATATTCGCTAAAATATATATATATATATATATATATATATATATATATATATACATATATATATATATATATATATATATATATATATATATATATATATATATATATATATATATATATATGTCCGCACGATAACTCTCGAACGAAACGTCCTACTTTCACGAAATTTGGTGAAAATATTGAAAGTTCCAAACCGTTGGACCAGTTCGTTAAACGGGCACGTCCGATGCCCGAAACATGGTTTTTTGGCCGGTTTCGTAAAAAAAGTAGATTTTTGCCAAAATTTCCCTTTATTCAAAATTTTTGCCACATTTTCTTACACCATTGAAACGAGGAGAAAAAATCACACAAAAAAGGTCTTTAAAGTATTATTCTATGTCAACTAGTTTCCGAGAAAAACTAATTTTTTTAACCGGAAATTCGCTATGTTATGCAGAATGCTGCGACAGGGGGTGTATTAACATAGGTAGCACAAGCAACATGTGTATCCAACTTCCAAATTAGGAGGTAGTCACACTTTTTTAAAGGTTTCATAACACTTTTTTCATATTGCAGATTTAAAATAAAAAAAATATACTTACATCTACTCTTGGTAAACGTGTAAAGACAAAAATGTATTCACCGCCTATTATAGTCGCACCATACAACATTACAAAAACGTAATAATACAACAATAAAGAAGGAAGTTCTTACGTCTATTGATTTCAGTCCAAAATGGATCATATAAGTGGATTTTTTTTTCACAAAGTTTTATCAAAAAAACATTCTCACAATATACGGACAGACATTCATTTCTTCAGGAACACTTCAAAAAAGAAAAAATTATTCAAAATAATAGCTCTTTTTAAATCACATTAAAATATCTAAAACTACTATTATTAAATGGCTTAATACACATTAAAACCAGTTTATAACATTCAATTACACGGCGTCGCAAAAGTTTATGGTACAATTCGATCCAAATAAATGGTATTTTATTGAGACAAATTCAATCAAAATGTTGTTGATATAATACTTTTGAAGCGTCTTGTACCGCGTCTTTTATGTCTTGAATTTCTAAATAAAATACAATAGACGAACGCATAGCATATTTCTATATCGATGGTTTAGTTTAATAAATTTCCTGTGTTTTTTCTGTTCAGTGCTTCAAAAAAAAAAAAAAAAAAAAAAAAAACATACTTGTCAAGAATTTATAATAATTTCTTTAATCAACTTGATATTTCCGGTCGAAATTTACCGACACATGGATATGACGTAGGTATGTATTCATACATATACCTATTTTTCAAATAACAAAATATCGTTGGTAAAACCAAAAGTGTACACCGCGTAAGGTGTTTGAATATATGGGTAGTTCTGCGATAATGGAAGCATTCTAAAAATTAGGTACCGGGTTTCTTCGGACATATTTCAATAAAATTTTGCAGCTAAATTACATAAAATTATGCACATTTGAATGAATATAATTGGTCAAAAATTACATTTTTCAACATTTAGAATACTAACAGCATTTTTTATTTGACGAAAGTAAGAAAATTAAAAAAATCGGAACAAATTTTTGTAAATTATATTGAAAAGTTGTCGAATATTTAGACGGTCCACTATAATAGCTAAGACGTACGTATTTACTAAGATTTTTTATTACTGAAAAACAAATTTTTAACAAGCAACTATAGTTCTATCTCTCAAAATTGAAAACAATAAAAAAAGATGAATTTATTTAATTTAAATCACATGTCACATAAATCACATACATAATATAAAGAAAAATACTTTTGATAATCAATTAAAATTACAGTGGCACTTTTCAGTTATGCAGGTAATAAATAAAAGAAAAAAAGTATGTTTACATAAAATACGTATAAATAATATTTTGATACACATATGTATGTGTGTGTATGTAACTTGTGTACGTTGTTTTTATGAAAATATTTTGAACTTTTAGTCACATTGAGTGCAATATGTATACCTACATATGCTAAAGACGAAACTGTCTGATCCGAAAGAAATCCGATACCTGCTAAAAATCCATTGTTGTGATTGTAAAGTTGTGTATAAGTCGATAGCACTCGTCTACAAGACTACCTTACCACGAAATAAAACAAGGATGATTTGTATTTACAAAATTTTGCGACTAGTATTACAAATTTCAACCTCTCCCTAGCCATTCCTGCCCGTGTAATCTCAAAAATTTTTATGTCGTTGAATAGTTCTTGAAAAAATAATAATAGTTGTTTTTTAAAGTTTTTCTCTGTCTGTTATCAAAACATAACCGAACCTAACGTAACAAAATTTTTAAAAAAAAAAAATTGTATAAAATACGTCTTTTTTCCAAAATGATTATTTTGGAAAATCTAAATCTCGCTAAACTATTTAGCGATATAAAAATTGTTCAGACTACACGGGCACGGCGGAGTTTTTGAATGACTGCCGCTATCGGAGAATTACCCATATAAGAAATTTAAACAATCTAATACAGTGCAACCCATTCTGAGTTATCCCCATTCCAATTATTTTTTCGATATAAGTCAAACTATTCGACCGATCATTGTGAAAATCAGTGCAGTTCCATTCTGACCGTTGATGAATCGGCAGAAATTCGAATTTTCTAAATCGATCAAAAATTACGCTCTGTAGCGTGGATTCGAAAGCTACATTTTTTGAGAAATTAGTTTAAATACCCCGCATTATTGACTGTTCAGAGTTGAAACAAAAAAAAACTATTGAAATTAGGTGTGCCCACACTTTTGAGGAGGAAAATTCCTTTGCACTGATAACATTCTTTGTACCGTATGCTTTCATTTACAGCTGTATGTGTGTACAGTTTTTTGAACAAAGATAGCAAGTGTATGTGTAATGTAATAAAAAAAAAAATTATGGCAACTCTGCTCGAGATACAATCTGTCGTTTTAGACATATCCATTTTTTTTCATTATATTATTTTAATATCAAAATCTTTTATCAAAACGTCACTCATTTCATTTATAGTAGGTACTGCTGCATGACTGACTAAAAGATAAAGATAGCATGATGCGAATATGTGTGTGTGCAAGAGAATGAGGTATTGTTTTCTTGTAAATGAATATTTATTGCTCGGATTTTTGTGTTTTGGAATTTCACGCCAATAATGAACCATTTCCAGAAGAAAAAAATGTAAAAAAATTTGTATCTTCGCGAACGTTTAAAAGGAACCTCTAGTTTCAGAATATGTAGAACAGAACATGAAAACTGCAGGCGTTCCAAATTATCTAAAAAAAAAGTCGTCTAGTGCAAGTTGTACTTACGCAAATACTGTAAAACCTCTGTTAATCAGACAGCAGTGTCATCTAAAAATTTGTCCGGTTAACAGAGACAGAGTAAATAATAGCATTAAATAATATAGTATTCATAACTAATTTTTTTAACTCAATTTTTTTTTTAAATTTTTTTATTCAAATCAATTTTATAAACGAACTTAGGCACTTATACAAAAATATAACGTTTTCAAATACATCCTCACATTAGAATCATTTTTAACAAGTTAAAACGTGAACAATTATACCTAATCCATCATATTATCAAGGTATAAATACGCACTAGACGTACTCGCGTCCGATTAATGTACTAAATAATAAATAATAATATGTCTTCGTCAAAAAAATATTGTGTCTGCATATATATATATATATATATATATATATATATATATATATATATATATATATATATATATATATATATATATATATATATAACTCTCGAACGAAACGTTTAACGCTTTTGAAATTTGGTATGCGAGCTGGAATCCGGATTTGTTCGGCTAAGTTGTTCGTTAGCCAGACACGTCGGATGCCCAGAAGTAGGTTTTTTGGCCATTTTTCGCCATTTTTAGTAGTTTTTTGCAAAATTTGGCCAAAAGTCAAAAATGTTTTTATTTTTTTTTAGTCAGTAGTCATGTAGTCAGTCAATTTGCGATTTTCTCGAACTATTAATTCCGAAAAAATTCCTGTGGTATGTCTACAGGATACTATGAATCACCTCTTAAAAGAACGAGAGTTATTTATTTTACACCCTGTATAATTTTTATTCGTATGGAAATAAAACACGTGTTCTCTAAACACAACAGAATAAATACATTACCGTTGAACTAACTTTATCCTATTAATTTTGTTTCGACACGTTGGCTGTGTACCTACGCTTTTGTTTATGACTGTAGTAGCACCATTCTGTTCCCCTTTTCAAAATAATCCTTTGAATTGTGATAAACGAAGACATAAATATAATTAATATTTAATAAACATATCTGTGTGTATGTAATATGACTATTGCATGCATTACACCAATTAACAGTCCCAACTACAATATTTTATAAAATGTATGATTTATTTTTTTGTATAAAATTTACAAAAAAAAAAATTAATAATTCACTATTTGTTCAATAATATAGCCACATCTTTGTCTCGCTCCTAACTGGAGATAGCTGCTTTAAAACTTGCAAAACATTGAATTAAAAAAAAAAAATCAAATATTATATTATTAAGCAAGTAAATATTTGTAAATTATTGCTTTATTAAATTCATAAATAATTTATAAAACGAAAAAAAATGTATTTTTTGTTACTTAAGTAGACAAAAAAAAAGAAATATTTATAGATGGCGCGCGGAGAGTAATGAACGATAATTACCTTTTAATAATTTTATAATTAATTAACTTACTCTATGATCGGTAATTTTAACTCTTTACATGCTAAAAATAAGTAGGTATGAGAAATTTTCATGAATCATTTATATTTTGTGGGTGAAAATACATTGAAGCAATGTATCTCAAAGAGTTTCCTGGAGGATGGTGCTCGAAAATATTTTCTTCCACAAAAATAGAAGACTGACGGCAGTTTATCCATTAATGTTAACTTTTCATTTTTAGAAATTTTTAGATATGGTCAGAGGAATGGTGCTTTTTCACACATTTTAAGCTATATACTGTGTGAGTTTTTCGAGAGTTGTCATTTTTATTATAGCCAGACCGTTAATTTAATCGAAAAATTGTTCAAATAAGAGTTGTAGATATCGACAGGGGCAACGGATTGCTATAGTCAGGAGCTTTATAGCTCTTATGGTTTTCGAGCTATGATACAAACTATAGATTTTTAAATGGGACTATATATTAATTTTTCGATAAAACTGATCTAATGCATTAATTAACAACATAAATGAGCAAAAGAATTTTTTTTACCCAAGTTTAATTTTTTAATTTTTCTTTAATTTATCACTTAGGCGGTAAAAATATGCATATGTACTTGAGGCTACTTCAACCGATAGTGTTTTTCTGGGTTATATTTCCATTACATCCAAGAAAGGAACCTTTTCCAGTACCATTTCTATCATAAAAATTTGGTTGTAATAGAAATGGGAACTCTCAAAAAACTCACATGGTATATATATTTTGCTAATTCATCAAAAAAAAAAAAAATTATAAAATTATATTTGGAATTCACAAAAGCATAGTTCTTTTCAACTCTTTTTAGACGGCGAAATTTTCTCCCAGTAACTTTTGATCAGATTTCAAATTTTGTAAAATCTAATAGTCTAAAATTTGTTCTGTGTTTCTCTTTAAGATATGAAATCTTAAAAAGTAGACGACTCAGAGTTTAAAGAGGTATTCTAGTGTAGAGGCTCGATTTTGAGGTGAGTTTCCGGGCGTAAAAAAAAAGTAAATATTTTTTTAACAGTATTTTTATTGATATTTAAAAACTATAAAAATGTATAAAAATTAAAAAAAAAAAATCAAAATTGAAATCGGTACAGGCCGGCAAAGTGGGAACTCAAAAAAAAAGGTGTCTCCTGGTGGACACGATTCCAACCCTCCTGGTGATCTGAAACATAAAATTTTAAATAATTAATATTGGAAAGGTTTACTTTGTGAAAATCCATATTAAAAAAAAAAACATAGGATCGTTGCTTTGTCACTTTTCATAACAAAAATCGTGTAAACACGAGTCGACTTTCGGCCATTACGCCTCAGTGTGTTTTTCACCTGAGGATGGCGTAATGGCCGAAATCGACTCGCGTTTATACGATTTTTGTCGTGAAAAGTGACAAAGCAACGATCCCATGTTTTTTTCATAAAATTTTAGTTAATTCTTAATAAACAAGGATGTAGAATTAGTTGGACGTAGCCGATTTGAAAAAATAAGTAGTTTCACAAAATGGCGTCAATTTACAAAAAATAATCATTTTTTCGCCTTCTTTTTTCAACTTTGGAAATATTTTAAAAATCATAAAAAAAAAATTCCAAAAACCCCTACGTCGAACCAATTTTGATAGTATTAAGAAGGTCTGTACCAAATTTCAAGTAAATCGGTAAACCGTATCGAAAAAAGTAGTTTCGAGTGTAATTTATATTTAAAATTTGATACACAGGAAAAAATAACGATAACTCCGAAAATAATTCGAATTTCCGTAAATCCTATTAGAGGCTTATTCTTAAAGATTTGAACTTTGTAAATATACAAAAAAATCGATTTTTTCGAATTTCTATGTAGACTAGAATACACCCTTAATATGGTCTTTTAAAAATCATTTTTGGCCAGACTAAGATACAGACTCTCGAAAAAGAGCAAAATTTTTTAAAAATTTTTAGCATTCCTGTAATTTTTTAAGCGAATATACTTTTATAAATTTGTGATTAATTCTCATAATAATTTTCATGTTTATGGTCAGCCCACCGCATAAAAGGTCAATTATCATGTGCCCCCTCAAAAAAATAGGGTACATGCACAAATATCCTGTAACTCTAAAGTACTCTTAACATTTCTTTATCAATAATAAATACAAAAACAATTTCCATTGTGTCGCTACTCAGCGACACTAATTTTTCTTCTATTTGTTTGTTACACAACCAATTTATCAGCTTTAATTTCGCCGTAGTACAACATTTTGTCAATCAAGATTATACATACATAGTCCAACTTACTGAAGCCACTATAAGTATATATATATATATATATATATATATATATATATATATATATATATATATATATATATATATATATATATATATATATATACACATTTGTATTACATAGGTGTGTAGCAACGTACAGATCGATCCATCGATCAGAGATCAATAATAATGGATCAGTGGTACGTGTCACATCCCAATAGGTTACTTCTTTTCACTTGTTAACTCCAACTCTAGCTAGCATATACTGCGTTGTCTGGCATATCAATGAAGCCATTATTCTAACAACCAGTCGAGCCCAATAGGATATACCTATATACACTGATATTCATTCCATCTTTATCAGACTCACGAACATTTTATATACAGCTGAACCTTTTTTTATGTAATTTTTAAGAAAGAAATGGCCATTAAAAATAAGAGAGAGAGAGAGTACGTACGAAACCGAAACCTTAGTTATAATAATTTATTTTGATAAAATTACTTATTGATTGTTTGTAAGCATTTTATCGGTAGATTGCATAACACAAACATTTAATATATACAGCTAAACCTTTTTCTGTTCGCTTTTTTTTAAAGAAAAGAATGGGAATTAAAAGCAAACGGGGTAAGAAACTTAAATATTAATTATAATAATTTACTTTAATAAAATTACTTATTGCATCATTAGGTTTTCTGTTGTAAATGTATTTATCACAAATTGAAATAAAATGTTCTCATGTGTCAATTAGTACTTTATCTTATTTTGAAAAGCAATTTCTAGGCAAATCGTGAGGTTCTGATCGTTTTGAATGATGTATTTTCTATGAAACTTTTTTTATACGGTCCCGATCCACCGCATAAAAAAATTTTTTTCTACAATCTGGACCGAACTATACTTTCTATAGCTATTTATAAAGTTTTTGGGTATTTTTTTGTGCGATTTTCTTATGCGGTCCCTATCCATTGCATAAAAAAGGTACAACTGTACGCAAAGGTTTCATAATCGTGATGTAAATTGTAAAGCATATACATATAAGTTTATAGTTTATACTTTCGCATAAAATTATACTTTCAGGGACGAATTTAACCTTATTTTGGCGCGCCTTTGCCCCCAATTTCTGTAAAGGGACCCACAAAAAATTCTGCTTATTCATTCTATAATAACAGCGTGAACAGATTTAAAATTCTGTCAATGAATATTTTGTGGCGGGAGTACTAAAACCGAGCAAATTGTTTCTAGGAGTTTTTATACTTTCAGAATAGAAACATGAAATGGGTTGAAAAAAGACACTTAAAATACAATAGAGATTCCTCTCATCATTTTCATTTTTAAGGTTCGTGTGTCAAATATTGAGCTTCAAAGTGGCGAAACGTAGGGCCAGCTTACCCAATAGGCCAACCTAGGCCATGGCCTAGGGGCGGGAGATTTTTAGGGGCAGTAATTTTTTTTAGAACAGGGCGGAAAAATTAGTAATTGACGTTTTTTTTTTTGCTTGTCACATATTTTTTTAAGAGAAAGTTTGTAAAAAAGGTAGGATTAGGAGTGGGAAATTTTTAAAACAGGGAGGAAAAATTAGTGATTGACGTTTTTTTTTTGCTCGTCACTTATTTCTTTAAGAGAAAGTTTGAAGAATAGTAGGAAAAATTAAGATTTCCTTCTTTTCAAACAAAAGGTAGGGGCGGCATTCTTCAAGGTGCCTGTATGACTATCATTGTATGACTAACGAACCCTAACTTAATTCGTGCACTACACAACTTTGTACGTTCCTGGCGGAAGTGCGCTGATGGAAACGATTAATTTCTTTAATTTTAATAATAAATATAAATCATTATGAATCACTGGCATCGATCGATAATATATTTTAAATATTATTTAAATAAATTCACCTGTATGGTATAGGAATTCATTTCCACGAGAGGAGTTATTCGTTTTGATTCCCACTATCAGAGTTATTGCATCTCTCCATTTAAATAGGATTATTGCATCGCTCCAAGTCAATCAAAAAAAAAATATTCAACTCATATCATTTTGATACTATTAACTACAGTACAGGATGATTCAGCAATTTTTTTGTGATTTAATTATTATACTTTTTATTTAATCATATACCATCGAAACTGTAACCCCTAGAGGGGATGATACAGAATTCTGAATCATCCGGTATTATTATAATGATACAAATAAATTACCGATTATTTGAAATGTCAAAATTTAAATTATAATCTGAAATTCGAAATGCGAGGCAATAATACATCATGTTTAATGGCTAACAAATCACACAATATTTTATTTCTATGTTTGATATCAACCATAAGGTTTATTTATTTTTTTTTTTGTAATTCAAATATCTCACCCTGTGTTATAAATTTTCACTATTAAAAACTGTTTTAAGAGTCGCCTACTGCAAACTATACAATTCTTCTATTGCATCATTACACGCAATGTAATGTTTGCAATTGTAAACGTTTTTACCCTTAGATGCGATTAAGGTAGTTGGTCGATAGAAGCGATTTTTTCAAACGATTTTAACGAAACTTCTCTAGATATTTGTGTCGCCTAGTATCAAAATCTACTAAATGCACTTTTCGAATTTTTTGATTTTTTAGGGCCATTAATTTTTAAATGCAACAAGGCATATGCCCCTTAACAATTTTAACTGCTTACTAAAGAAATCTGCAATTGAAATATAACATAATTTTCAAATCCTGCTAAAATTACATTGAAAACTTTACAAATCCTGCTAAATACCCATACATAAGCTATATTTTAGATTTTAACCGTTCAAATTTTAATTTTTTCACTGACGTGCGGGACGTACGAAGTATAAAATTATGTTTTCACGTAAAATTTGTATTTTGGTATTTATCTAAAATTTTAAATAATGAAATCGTAGATGTAAATGAATTACTAAGTAAGCACTTTGGTTTTAAGTGACAAAATGAAAATAGTTTACAATATTACAAAACAAATTGTATCGTCTAACCCTGATACATCCAATATTGCTGAATCAAGTTTTTTTTTTAATAAATTTCCCTTATAATTTCGGTTTTAAAACGCACTTTATATAAATGTTACTATCAAAACCTAATAAATTCAAATAATTTTGATTAAAAAAGGGGGTAAAACGATAATTTTGTTTTTTGATAATAGTACTAATCATCTTTTTTACCTTGTTAGTTAATATAATTATGACTTTTTAATGGAAAAATTAATTTTGAACTGAGTTATGGCTTTTTGCGATTTCCCATGATCTTTATAAAGTGGAATTAGTAGATTTTGATACTAGGCAACTCATTTATTTATTTCAATACCAATAAATACGAGCCTTTACCGAAAAGAAAAAACTGACTATCCCAATTTTGATAAAAACGATTTCAAAGTTTTGTAATTTTAACACGGACTCTTATGGGAAAACTCTACTTTTTTTTTTTTTGAATAAAATGAAAACGTATCAAAGGAATTTGATAAAATTTTTGTATGTTATAAAATACAAAGTTACAAGCCATATTTAATAAGAAATACAAATTATTCACTATGCCGTTTTTTTTTCTTTTGAAATATAATTTATAAACATCATTTTACAACGTTTTTACAACGCTTTTTCAACAATGCTTTTATATTGCTACAACACAAGCGCGGGGAAATTAAAAAAAAGCGATATACAATTAATATAATAATTGAAGAATATTAATACAATATTTAATTTTTGCTGAAAGAAAATTTTTTCGCTGAGATATACTTTTGTAGCTGACTATCCACGTTAAAAAACAATTGCAAACAATATTAGGTCATTTGTGTCGAGTTGTATCATCAGGTTTAACATACCTGCAAAATTAGTAAGAAAATTATTATTAGAAAAATATGGAAATACGTGATTCCAGTTTCGACATGGGTCTTTTCAACTTGTGTCACATAATTACTGAAGCCTAAGGAGAGTGATACATAGCTTCCTCGTACTCGTAGCAGACTTTTATTCAATCCTTAAAGGGATTTTGTGTTTCAACTACTTCTTGTCTTAAATTTTGTATCTTTTTACATTATTAAAAGTAAAAGCTGCGATTTTATTTTGCCCGTTACTTTTTTTGGGGGGGGGTGTGGAAATTTTGTGGAAAATACGTTTTTTACCCCGACATTCGCCATTTTTTTCCACAACCTTAGCAATGAAATTCGTAAGAGATCAAATCGTACCGGTATGCCAACTTGGTGGGATCTCTTGGGACTAAAATTGCTTAGAAAGCTCTAAAACGTAAAATTCGTGGGGAAAATTCTCATATTTCAAAAGTGATCATAATATTTTCGCCACTCGGTAGTCTCGGAAATAAAAACTAATATAATTTTTTCAAAAAGTTTCATAAAATTCAACTTTTTATAAGTATTTTATGTTAATACATATTTAACTACCTGTAGAATTTAAACTATGTGCGCTCTATTTACCAATTAGGAAAAGTCACTTGTCTGTTTGTGTGTGTGTGTAGTTGAATGGACAGACAGACAGACAGACAGACGAACGGACAGACAGACAGATGGATGGCTACTCTAATAAAATTGTGATTATCAATCACTTTATATTATATTAATTAATTGTTTATTCATCAATAGTATCAGTAGTTCCTACGACTATAATACGACGAGCTTGTTGACTTTTTTTTTTCTATTTTAAATTTTTATTATTACATTTTATTTAAAATTGTCATGTGAGAAATTGTTTACATACCACTTTAAATAAAGTACAGAGTGTCATAAAAGTATGACAACAAAACTATATCATCATCAGTTAGTGTAAAAGAAAAAACCGAGTCAGTCTTGTAAATTCGATTTTCGCACCCGTAAATTTTGATCCTATTAAAAGTTGCAATGTAACATTATCTTTTATTAAATTTTTTTCTATATGTTATAGGTTTCATATACGACTTCGTCCGCGGGATTTGTTCAAGGCTGACTAATTGTATCCATTGGAACGAAATCGCAGACAAAAATTTTTCATCCCGTATTTTGCCCGCTTAGGGGATAAATTTCCAAAAATCTCTTCTTAGTGATTCCATTGCAAAATTTCAAATCCAGCAGTTTTCTATATAAATTTTCTTCGACTTATTTTATCCCCTTATAGGGAACGAATTTTCATATTTCATTTATCGTAAAACATTTTCGAGATTATTCAAGCTGTTTAGGCTGCAGGCTGCGCCACACAGAACACATAACCGTCCTTCTGAGGCAGTCGGGTAAAAAAAATTCCAGTGTGCCAAAAATTACAATTTCGGACCATTCTGCATCACTCCATTTTCTCGACTACCTACCTATGCGCAAATTAATGTCAAGATACGTGGTTCTACGTATACCTCTCGAATTATGAGATACCTACTATAAGAATTTCCCCCTCACTTGTGAGATACTAATTAGAATTTTAATTCTCTGCATTAGTGACGTTTTACTTAAAAACATGTTGGAAGCTGTTAAGGTAGTTGGTCGATAAGACGATATTTTCGAAACTTCTCTAGATATTTAACGAAATTTAACGACGTTTAACGAAACTTCTCGAGATATTTATTTAATTCAATACCAATAATACAAGCCCTTACCAAAAACAAAAAACTGACTGCTCCAATTTTGAGAAAAACGATTTCAAAGTTTTGTAATTTTAAGGGGAGGTTTACTTGAAAGTCGTTAAAAAAAATCGATTTTTTTTTTTTTGCGAAAATTGGTAGCTAATTATGTATAGAATATGTTCCCAAAGTGATTTTGCTGAAAGTAATTTAAGGGAAGGTTTATTTGAGATTTGATGAAAAAACCGATTTTTTTTTTGCCGAAATTGATAGCAAATTATGTGCAGAATATGTTCCCAAAGTGATTTGACTGAAAATAATTTAAAAACAAGATTCTTGCACATTAACCGAATCCAGCTTTCTAAAAAAAAAAAAAAATTTTAAAAACGTAGTTCACGCAATAATGAGTATTAAATATAAAATTTTGAAAATACGTTTCTTTATATATATTTTATAATATCTCGGAACGACATTCTTGGAACTGGTGGACACGATAACTCAAAAACTATTCGATGAATCTTTTTTTTAAATTTTTTATTTTAAAGATAATTCAATTCTTCGGCACCTCTATCTAAGTTCGATACACTTTCAATATTTTTTTTATTTTTAAATTTACTTCAAAGAGCGAAAAATAAGACAAAAATCGTAATCAATAGTTCAAACATCCGCCATTTTTTTTCTTTCAGCAATTTATTGATATTATAGGTAGAGGTGCCGGTTCTCTTCATATATTTTATAAATCCCTTTTGTTTCTGGATTTCGGTGGTTTATTACCGGCGCTAGGATGTCCACCAACAAGGCATTGGATTTTCGGATCGTCACACTGCACTATCTATAAAATGGACACTTTTTTATATTTTTCCTTGAAAAAATTTTTTTGTATAGTTTAATACTTAATAAATATGTGCACAAAATTTAAAATTTATATTTACTTCCGTTCTGGAGAAAAAATTCTAGAAAAATACATAATTTTTAAGGACTCTCGAGTAAACCTCCCCTTAACATGGGCTCTTATGGGAAAACTATTTTTTTTGAATAAAATGAAAACGTGTCAAAGGAATTTGATAAAAATTTAATACGTTGTAAAATACAAAGTTACAAACCATATTTAATAAGAAATCAAAATTATTCACTACGCCGTTTTTGAAATGTACCTAATTTATAAACATCATTTTACAACGTTCTTACAACGCTTTTTCAACAATGCTTCTATATTGCTACAACATAAGCGCGCGGAAATTAAAAAAGACAAATGGTATACAACTATAATAACTGAAGAATATTAATACATTATTTAATTTTTGATAAAAGAAAAAATTTTCGCTGTGATATACTTTTATACCTGACTGTCTCTCGTAGCAACTACGTTAAATAATTTTTGAAGCATCGTGTACTTCGAAAAATAATTATGATCAATTTATGCATTTATTTATAGCACGATTAACGAACGATTAACTAACTGACTGCACTGCAAAGCAAATAAATAAATGTGTGTCTTTGCATTTCTAATTCAATCAAAGCTACAATAAAAAAAAAAAAATTATTAGCTAACATTATTCATACATACATTTAAATCGTAACATTTACAAGAATGTTAGCACATTATAAACACCACATGTAACCGACTACAAGCCAACATAATAATCTTTGTCACGCTTAACTCGTCGCAGGGATTGGCACAATATTTTATTATTAACAACTCTGTTAAAATAATAATATCAAAGTTTTGATACAAAACAAGCCTGTGTGTGGACTATGTAGAACAGTTGTTGTAAACATTGACAAAAATTAATCATAACTCGGTCAACACCAAAAACAATTTTTTTTTTTGTTTGGCTGGTGTCTAATTTGCATATAATTCACCAAAAAAAAAAAAAAAATTTACAAACACAATTGTTGCATAAAATGTGTTCGTTCGTCTGATTCAAAAAATTACGATCATATGATGTCATAATCGTGTATCGGAAGTGTTTTGTTTTTGGAGGATAACCTTCAGATTTTATTGGAGCCGTGCCCGCGCTTGTATGTATGTAAATAATTCACACGATGTTTGATTCAAAAAATTTCTGCAACAATATAGTTGGAGTGTCACTTTCAGAGTCCTTTCTTTCTAGGGCCATTAGTGCGGGGGTCACTATTATAGGGGAATTTTGTTATTTTGATGGCAAAAATGAACAGTTTACACTGAGATTATCCGAATTCATCAACCAATCGCCTGCCTTCAGTCAGACAGATCACTTCCATAAAGCTTGATTTCTAGAAAAAAAACAATTTTTTAATTTGATTTAAAAATTGTTCAGTGTCTAAATGAAATTAGCAACAAATTATAGGTTTTTGAAGTGCTTCTTTTCACTTTTACCAAAATTATGTTTGTAGGGCCGCTAGAAACAAGACTTTTGTTTCACACCTAAATTACTCAAGGTCAACCTAATATCCTAATTCAAATCACTTCCGTAAGCTATGGTTTAAAGGAAAGATAAATTTTTTAACATGATGACGTCACCAAGTTTTACTAAGATTGTTTCCGGTCTTAAAAACAGGAAATAAAATGCTAGTGTTGACATTGGAAGCAAATTATAGGTTTTTGAAGTCATCCTTTTCACTTTTACCAAAACTAGGTATGCAAGACCGCTACAAACCAATACTTCTATCGAATCGATCATATTTCGGAAAGGAATTACGGCAAGTTAACCCACATGCGCCCAAATTAGGTACGTGGGTTTACAATAAAAAATTTGATTGGAACAGAAAAACAGTTTTGTAATATTTTATGTTGATTTTAGTTTTAACTATGTACAACTGAACCTTTTTTTATGCGATCCTTTTTTGTGCGATTTTTTTTTATGCAGTTTTAAAAAAAAAATGTTCATTAAAAGGCATAATGTGAATGAAAATCAAGAAACAGTAAGAAACTTAAGCATTTACTATAATAAGTTGCTTTGATAAAAATACTTTTTAATGGTTTTCAACCATTTAATCAGTAGGTACATTGCATAAGAATATAAGTTATTGCATCATTTTAAGTTTTTTTTACAGATGTATTTTTCAAAATTTCATAATATTATAAAAATGAAATAGAATGTTCCCACGTGTAAATTAAGGCTTTATCTTGTTTAGAAAAGCAACTTCTAAAGAAATCGTGAGAGGTTTTGAGCGTTTCGAGTTATGTATTTTCGATGAAACTTTTTTTTATGCGGTCGCGATCTACCGCATAAAAAAAGTGTTTTTTTACAATTTGGACCGAACTAAACTCGTTATAGCTATTTATGATATTTTTCGAGCGATTTCTTTTTATGCGGTCCCTATCTATCGTATAAAAAAAGGTTCAGCTGTAGGTAGAGAGAAATACATTTACGAGATTGAGAAAAAAATTATTAGTAATTTAATTAATAACATATTTAGAAGGAATTAAATCAGATATTTGAAATAAACAACATATATAAATGTAATAAAATGTAAGTAAACTAACTAATTCCATGCGATGTTGGAATGTACAGAGTTCTAAAATTGTGTGTATTTAAACTAAATACTTCCAAGTAAAAACCAAACCATCTGTTTTTTTACTATCACAGTTAAGTCAGGCTACGGCTAGGCTACACTATTAGCCTCAAGTTAGTTTGTTTGTTTGCTGGTAAAAAGTTAAAAGGTATTTAACAAAAATATTTTTAATAAACGCACACGGGAAAACTGGTTTTCACATTTGCGAAATCATGATCTGTAATTTTATTATTTTTCTAATAATATTATATCCGAGCTACAGTGAAACTGGCTCTATACACATAAATACAATAATTATAAGTTCCATCATAGTTTCCAAAAAATGTTTTTTATGTTTATACAAGTTTTACTGTAAATGCACTTGTTATTTTTTGTGGGGTTTAAAAAGGATACTCTTTCATATTATGTGATCCCAAATCATACTTATATAATTACAAGGAAGTAAATTTTGTGAGGTCTGTGAGTTTATTAGTTTGAGATAGTCTCAAGAATTATCCAACCGATTTCAAAAATTCTTTCACTGGACCCTGAGAGCTCAAAAAGTACCGAGAGTAAAAGAACTCGGTGGATCTTGACCAAATTTTGTCCGAATACTACTCAGATCCTGGAAAAAACAAACATTAAATTAAAATCCGTCTTTCAATGTCCTGAAAAATTACACAGAATAAATGGTGGCACAGATTTTGACCAAATTTTGTTCAAAATACTATTGAAATTCTTCGCCTTCTCAGTAGAAGGCGTCAAAAATGAACGGATGAAAATTTGGCTCAAATACTGACCTAACCGCAAAAAAAGTCCCAAATTAAATGACTAGACGAATCTCGGACAAATTATTCCCTCTTTAAATGTAAAACTATCAATACGGATATCTTCGGAAAGGTTCCAAGGTGTGGAAATATACCAGAGGCGTAACCGTAATAGAGTAGGTGGAGCAGTCGCTTCAAGGCGCAAAAAGGAAAAGAAATAGTGAAAGTGGAAAGATAAAAATTTGGAAATGTTTTTTTTTTTTTTTTGCTTGTCAGATCAAATTTTTGGGAAAATTGGAGGATGATAGAACCTGATAAGTTTTTTTTTTTGCTTTCCACTTTCATTTTTCGGAAAAAGTCGCTTCAGGACGCAAAATTTGTGGTTACATCTTTGAAATATACTATTGAAATATGATTATGGCTACTTTCGGGTCGTTTGACAAGCGAAACAAACCACTAATTATCCGGAATTTATTCTCTACAGGGTTTTGAAAATATTTAGTTTGAAAATAATTTGACCTATATATAAAATTCTAATTCTAAAGGCAGATGAAACTGTGGAGCAGAGCCAGCATCGAATAGAAATTTTTTTTAGCTCAAAGGCAAACGACATACATCACTAATGATGTAAGAACTAGATCATTTTGTAACTTATATATTCCCACAATTACATTTCAAAATCAGTATATCATATTACATAAATTAAAAAAAAATAAATTTTAATCAGTGATAAATTTTCTCCCGGATGATAGGTACATTTTAGAGGTTGAAATTGGCCCACAAGACCCTGGAAGCCTGAAAAGGGTGAATCTTGATCAAATTTTATTTAAATGCTATTGATATCTCATAAAAAAGGAACATGAGGTTAAAATTGTCCCCAAAGGTTCTAGAACTTAAAAAAAATATCATAAAATAAACGAAAATTGACCAGAATTTTGCTCAGAAACTATTGAAATTTGGAAAAAAATTAACGTGAAATCAAAATTGTCCCCTGAAGTTAAGCAGATCTTGACCAAATTCTTCTCGAATACTACTGACCTCCTGGGAAAAACGAACGTTAAGTTAAAATAATCCGTCAGTGCCATAGGGTCTCAGTAAGCGCCCAGAATAAAAGAGTGGGACGAGTGCTGACTAGATTTTTATCCAAAATTGAAGTGACCCTCTGTAAGTGTAGAAATTAAATTAAACATAATTCTAGATGCGAATTGTAACAGAACGAGAATAGAACAGAATGTTTTTTATCTGAAAGGCAAACGACATACATCACTAATGATGCAAGAACTAAATCATTTTGTAACTTACATATTCGCACAATTTCATTTGAAAATCAATATATCATATTACATTAATTAAATAAATATCTTGTTACAACAAACACTGCAGGTACCATAACAGATTTCACTGTAATCTAGATTACAATAATTTAACATTAAATGTTTAAAAAACAATAACTTCTCAATGGTGTATTCGTGACAATTTTACAATATTTGATATTAACTTTTCAGTATATGAAGGGAAAAAATTTAAAAAAAAAATTGTTTTATAAAATATCTTCTGTTGGTATTTTAATAATATGAACTTTTACGTCTCAACTTACAATCAACAGAGTCAACTATGCGCCAAGGAGATACCGACCAATTTAATTTATTGTTTAATCTATAATTATTATAGAAATTTGTATAATAACGCGAGTCGTGTAATAATAATTGCACACATAATTATTGCTATATTTGGTAAATAAAGAGGTGATTTAAATTTTTTTTTATTTGTAAAGATCATCTGATACGCGCTGATCACTTTTACTTTTGTCAATCATCGTCAAAGAGATGATGAACCTATTTTATCTTACTCGTATCTCTTACTGTTATCTTATTTTGTTGCTAGTAAGTAAGCATAAGGCCCGATCCACATTAACGCTTCGCTCTCGGTACGATATCGCTCCACTCCCGATTCGATAAAATATTCTTACACAAGAAACAGTGAGTGTAAGAATATTTTATCGAATCGGGAGCAGAAACCGGTCTAAAACTTAAGAAAGAAATACGCTGTCAATGGGATGTGGCACACAGCTTCCTCGTACTCGTAAAAGCACCTTGGTAATTTAATGCGCAATATATCTTTTTATAATTTAAAACGATTCATAAAAAATTGAGCGAAGTGGGACTAGCAGTAGATACCTAAATAAGATATTGACATTTAATGGGATTTCATGGTAGCGCCGTGTATACTATCACTTCGAATGCAATGAAATTTGTAAGGGACCATCTATAGGAACCAGACCGCATAATTTCTGACAATTTTATAAAAGAGAATTTAATACCGTAAAACCGTCTAGACCCGGACACTTTGCACCAATCTTCAAAGCAAATAATTTCTATATTAACTTGCAACAATAAACATTTGTTCTTGACGTCATTAGAGAGAGACAAACATCCTCCAAACAGCTGTACCAATAAAAACTACGGATTTCAACATTTACTATCTCATTTTACAGGATTACTATCCTACAGTTTTTCAAAGAAATAAAATGTGTGTCTAACTTAGGCATGTAATTTTCGTCATAATTGTTATATTGTTTTAGTTTTGATATGTATGTGTTCAGAATTTTATCGCGCATCATTTAATAATGTTTGAAGTTATATTCGATGTATATATAAAAAAATACATGCTATATACATATATCCGTTTAGACCCGGACACATCAGTTTATTACACTATGGCCGCGATTCGCACCAGCTGTAACTCCCACTATCCATATGTTAATATTCTCCCCAGAATTACGCGGTTTATGCCTCCTGGTGTCATATCGTATGTTTGCTTTATAGAGAGGCATACTATGCATTGCCCCCTCTCCCTTCCCACAAAATATTTTGAAGTCTTTGACAGGTTCAAAGACATCAGACGATATAAAACACTGTCCTAAACTTAACGGGAGAGGTTAGTTTGCATGTTATTACATTATTTAAGTAAGTGTCCGGGTCAAGACGGATTTAGGGTGTAGACCCGGACACTTACTAATTTTTTTTTTTCCTTATAATGAAACAAATGGGTCAGGGATATAACAAATAATATACACTCTTTCTAACGGTAATATTTTTATTGGTGATATCTACGAAGGAAACATGTATAAATATAAAATTAACCAAACAATGTAAAAAAGTGTCCGGGTCTAAACGGTTTTACGGTAGTTCAGTAGTTATGCCAGTTGGTGCTATTTAGTATATTAATGGAATGACATGGTAGCGGCGTAGCTACCGTTACACCGATTTCGAACAAATTCATAGAGGACCATCTAGGAACCAAACTGTATAATTTCTGAAAATTTCATTAAAAACAATCGAATAGTTCAGAAGTTATGCCACTTGGTGCAAATTGGCGACACACAGACGGACGGACGGACAGACACCAAACCAAAATTGTACAGGAAGCTCTAAAACATAAAAGGTGCGTAAAAAATTTTTAATTTTTCAAAAGTGATCACAATGCTTCCGCTACTTTAGTTAAGAAAGTTGTTCAAATTGAATATCTTTATTCAGTTAGAGTGAGAAATCAATATGGTGACAATTAAAACCCAAATTTGAGTGAAATGTAATACTCTCTCTTTGATTAGTAGCATTTTATATAAAATACAAACATAAGAATACAAATAGTTACAAAAATTTTGGAAGGCCTATTTTTTTTTTAACATTATTAACAAATTATTAGCAGTTACAGTCAACCCTTCTATAGTTAGCACGATTAATTTAGTACCACGTTATATGAAAACCGTGTTGTAAGAAAGTCAGTTTTTCATATTTTTGATGGAAATAATTAAAAACATGACAGGGAGCGATGGAATTAGTATAAAAATAATTTTTTGTAGCGTGTTATATAGAAACCGGGTTATAAGAGATTTAGAATTTGTGCAAACTTGTATCGCGTTATATGGAAACCATTTCGTCAGCTGAGTATTGGTTTATACCAAGTCAACTTTTTAAACATTTTTTTTTGAGTTGTATTGTTAGTTTTGAACATTGAGAAAGTCGAAACCCCTATTAGAAATTTTTTTTTAAAAAACTGACTTGGTACAAATCAATACTCACTTAGCTGACGATTTGTGACTTTGTAAAGTAAGTAAACACCCGAAATATACTGGAAATTTTGAAAAATCATTTGATTAACTAACTGATCGCTTAATAATATAATATAATAATATAATAATATGTATTAATGTTAATACTACAATAGTTTACATACGTCAATAAAAAATAAAAAAATTAGGGAACACAAAGATCATTAAAATCGTTTCTAAAAAATTCATCAATTGAAAAACATTTTTGTACTAGATATTTCTTTAATATATTTTTAAATTTGATGAGTGGTAAGAGTTTTACCGAGAAGGGCAACATATTATACATTTTCGGACCGTAATAGCCGACACCAGATCTAACGCGGTTGATTTTACAAAATTCAACGTAAATATTGTTTTTATTTCGCGTATTGTAAGTATGTATATCTACATGCGTTTGATAATCAGTGTCATGTTGCTTTACATAGACCAAACAATTTAGTATATACAAACATGGGACTGTCAAAATTTGAGCCGAAACATAAAGCTGTTTACAGTCTCCCCGATAGCCCGCTCCAAAACAGTTCTTAGAGCTCTACGCTGTAGCCGAAATATACGACTGGAAGATGACGCATGGCCCCAAACTAAAATCGCATGACCCCAAACTAGGATCGCCACCAGTGATCTTTTTAGCTACACAATTTATGTGTTGTTCCCAAGATAGTTTTGGATCTAAGGTAATCCCTAAAAATTTTACAGTAACCGGATTTTCATTAATAGTACCACTGCGTGGAGAGAAATAGATAATTTGTGTTTTAGCTAAGTTCAAACTCAAACGATTTATCAAAAACCAATTATTTACTGCCGCTTGTGATTCACTCATTTTCTCCTTAAGATTTTCAAAATTATTATCATAATTAATAACAGTTGTGTCATCCGCAAAGTGGACGAAATTGCTTGTTTTATCGCAGAGAGGGAGGTTATTTACATATATAATAAACAGAATTGGGCCTAGGACAGAGCCTTGAGGCACACCATGTTTAACCGGCAATAGACTGGAATTTGTCCCATTTATTCCAACGTACTGGAGACAGTTATTTAAATAAGAATCAATCAGTTTTATACTATTAGATGAAAATCCATAATGGGTTAATTTATTTAGTAAGATGTTAAATGAGACACAGTCGAACGCTTTGCTTAGATCACAGAAGAGTTTTGCTTAGAAAAGCTCCGTTCAAAAAAACCCAATTTTTTAAGTGAGTTTTCTTTAAAAGACCATATACATATTATGTGTTTGGGTCTGTGATACGCAATCGTTTTTAGATAATCGTTTATTATAAAAAACAACATAAAAATATCTAATTATTACATTTAAGTTAGATACATAGGTATTCATCGTAGTATTTAAAAAAAATTTAAACGAAAAAAAAAATGTTAATCAGGAAGAAAGACATCCAGCGTTATTTTTTAAGGCACGACTTTTATATAAAAATAATATGCCAAAGGTACATATTACCGTGTGACAAAGAAAAACAAAACACTCGTGAATAAACATATGAATGTTGCGCGCGCGCAAGTGAGACAACACGAGAAACAACTGAACATAGCTGAACTGAACGAAACAAACGAACGAACAGACAAACAAACGAACTACACAGAATAGGGCAATTCATTGTTTAATTATTAGTTCTCTTTACTGTTGTTAGTTATGTTCTTTTACCACCTGTGGCGCTTTTTTCAGTTACATTTATACCTGTCAAGTAACAGAAATAAAAATATTTTATTGGATATCAGCTATATGTACCAATATACAAAACGGTGTAGCAGCGTTGCGCAAGTATCGGGTGCGGGACGGGGGATCCGCGCGATAGTGAAGAACGCGCGGTGTGTTATGTGGTGTACATCAAACTATACACACAGACAATAATATAAAAAAAAAACTATCTAAGAGGCATTCTAACTTCTTTTTTAGAGTTCATTTTAATCGTTACGTTTGATTCATTTTACAATTTACAAAAATCAAATAAAATGTATGATTGGTCACGAAAGTTAAATTCGAAAAAAAAAAGATATTGGACAGCTACAGACATGAAAATAACGGATTCTTCGATTTTTGGTTGAACAACAAGTCGTTCCCTTTTATTTGAACGTTGATGTACTCTTTCCATAAATTTATTTTCTAATTATTTTATCTGTTTAAATTTGTGATATTAATTTGAATTTTTCTTCTTGTTTCAGGTAAAAATTTACGTTGAGAAAAACAAGTGGTAAGAGTTTTAAAAAAAAAATTTTCAAAAATTGTCCCGACACGACCACATATTCCACGTCCCTGTGTGGTGTGTTCATTTGAATAAAAAGAACATTAATTTTTTTTTCGTTTTCAAAAAAAAAAATTACATATATAATTGGTGTATTCATTAAATTTATAAAAATTAATAAAATAAAATATAAAAATTGGTGTTAATTTAAAATACAAATCATTATTTATATCATATTTGATACACATGTAGACAAATTTTGATGAATACTGCACTAAATCTTTACGTTTATTCTTGCATAATGTAATGAATTGATTTGGATTGTACAATAAAAACTAAATTTTTTTATTTGATATTAAAATTTTTAAAAAAAATTCTTGACGTGTAGGGTAAAAGCCCCCTTTGTGGAACGGTATCTAATACTGGAACAGTTTTGACATTTACATATTTATTTCTTTAATTAAGTAAGGAAACTTTAAATGTGAGGTGATTTTAAATTGAAAAACAATCATTATATTAATAATAATTTTTGTTATCAAACGTTTCTTTCAGAAATAACTTCATTAATATGTAAATGTTCATAATTAGATACCGTTCCACAAAGGGGGCTTTTACCCTATTTAATATTTTTATTGTTAGTTATTCAACAATTCAATATTACTCGACCGGAAATAAAAAAGTAAATGGGACTTTTTTTAATATTACTTCGTTAAAGTTTATAGACTTCTGGCGAACATTCGACAACTATTCGATTGAATAGTATTCGAAAAAGAAGAAATCTGACGCATTTACATCGTTAAATTCCCTACTGTTACGTCATAGTAGAGAATTTTCATCACAAACAAAGGTGTTGTCGTACATTCATACTCTAAAAACATTTATTTATTTATTTAGTTTTTGATACTTAACTGTATGCACAAATCCCATCCACAAATAGCTACATGGTCATGATATGCGTACTGTTTTATATTCGTATTTAAAAATATTTTCTAATTTGAAATAATTAAAAAGGCCGTTAACAACTGCATTCATTATTGAAGCTAAAAGAATTAGAAGAATTTTTTTTAAAAATGTGTAGCTGATATTTAGTTTTAAATATAGGTGAGCTTTTTGAGGGTTGCCTTTTTTATTACGGCCAAACCGCTGATTTAATCAAAAAATTATTCAAATAATAGTTGTAGATGGCGGTAAGGGCAACTGATTGCTATAGTAAAGAGCTTTGTAGCTCGTATGGTTTTCAAGCTAAAACTTGAATTTAAAAAAATAATTTTAACCATCTCCAGGATTTTTTACCCTGGAAAAACATTACATAGCAAAAATAAAAGTTTCCTTCCCCCCAAAAAAATTGACCACTCTCAATAATGACATGATCTAAGTATTAACTTGATGTTTTGCTTGTCCCAGTCTGTGTAACAATAATTTTACCCAACACTGTAATGTTGATTTGAAGTCAATCATTATCAATACATTAATAGATACTAAACCCAACCTTAAATATTTGCAGTGGTTATAATTTTTAACACATCGCGCATTCATTGAAGCAATAATAATATGAATATATTTTTTGTGATACCCACATACGTTAGCAAGCATATGTATGTACATGCCAACCAAGGCACACCAACCAAAAAATTTTTTGAAAAATAATAAATCATTTATAATTATATTCTGTATTTTTTTCTTGCTGCTTTTTGACTGAAATAGAAAAATTAAGTGGAAATTTCGTTTCCGCTATACAATCTTTTTTTTGTGAGTTTAAATATAAATTTAAAAATAATTTGGTTGTTGTGAAGGTAATTTTTTAAGTTATATATGGTCCGTGTAGTTAAAATAGTTAAAATAGTCTTTTGCAAACTTTACATTTACATTTCATGAAAACTCACTGTAAATATTACATAAAAATTCGCTTAGACATTCAGGTTACTTGAGGGCCAGTTACGTGATAATTTTATTTCCTATATCCTTTAGACCGTAGAAAAATCCAAAAATTTTGAAATTCGTAAACGAGGCTGCTGAAAAGTGGTTAATGAAAGAAACCTCAACTTCATTTGATAAATTTTTTTGTAACGATATCCCGCATAGTAGAGTCCACAAAGAGTCCGAGGGAGAGGGGATGTTTTCTAATCAAAAGACTATTTTCCCTACTTTAAATTACCTTTAAAATTGTCGAAAATAGCTACTCCGTCACTCTGAGACGGAAATTGTTAATTACAATGCCTCTTAACTCTTATAAATTTTGTTGCACATTGCCTCAAACTTCACTCGAAAGTGATTTTATACTTTTAAGTCCATTTTTAATTAACATAGTTGCTCTGAGATAGTCAGGTACAAAAGTATATATATCTCAGCGAAAAAATTTTATTTTATCAAAAATTAAATAATGTATTAATTTTCTTCAGTTATTATATTTGTATACCACTTGTTTTTTTTTTTTTAATTTCCACGCGCTTATGTTGCAGCAATATAAAAGCATTGTTGAAAAAGCTTTGTAAAAACGTTGTAAAGTGATGTTTATAAATTATATTTAAAAAAAACGGCGTAGTGAATAATTTTTATTTCTTATTAATAATATGGTTTGTAACTTTGTATTCTATAACATATTAAATTTTTATCAAATTCCTTTGACACGTTTTCATTTTATTCAAAATAATAGAGTTTTCCACTTAAGAGTCCGTGTTAAAATTACAAAACTTTGAAATCGTCTTTCTAAAAAATTGGGGTACAAATATCTAGAGAAGTTTCGTTAAAATACCTTTGAAAAAATCATTTTATCGACCAGCTACCTTAAAAGTATGAGGATTAGACAAGGAGTGTATTCAAAAAAATGTTCAAATCAAAGATGGCACTCGTGTTCGTACGATACGAAAGCGGTACAGTACTTATTCTCAAATGGAAACGCGAGCTTCTATATTATCTTTGTTAGCTTTTGAATAGAATCTTCTGGAATCTTTTTCAATTTTCAACTCAGTTATAAAGTGGGTCTTTCGATCGTTTTTAAAATAAACTTAACAATTTTTATTTTGCGTCGCGTCATTTAAATTGTATAATATATAATTCGCTGACGTCACTATGTAAAATCGGAGTCAGTACCATTGGATATTTGCCGTATAAAGTAATTTAAACTATAAGAGTTTATTTCATACATATGTGATTTCTATGTATTTCCTTATTATTAAATATCATCAACCGACATTGGTGATTCTCAAATGGAAACACTCACTTCCCCATTCCCGGCGTGTTTCCATTTGAGAATAAGTACTGTAGTTACATTCTGTTTTATCCGTTTTATGCTACTATATTCGCTATTTCACATCAGTATTTTGAGATTATTAACGCCACGAGTGGTAAAAAAAGAAAGCCCTTATATTTACCATTTTCCTGACCAATTTTGTCAATTCCTCTCATATGAGTTAGATCTCCATCTTATAATACTCCATTCTTAAAAGCTTGATTTTAGAAACTTTTCTTTTCTTTACTTAAATTTTTAAAGATTAAGTCTAGTGGTATATGAACCTGGGACAGTATTATACAATTGTTGTTACTGTATTGCAACACCGCCAGAACTATTTAATTATGAATTTAGAAAGCGGCTCCAATTTAGATTTATATATCATTTTGATCCAGTTTTTTTCTCTCTTACTAATTGCAAATATGTAGTATTGAAACCTCCTAATAATAGTACATGCATGCAAGCATATACATATTTCGCTGTTAAATAAAATGTAAATCTTTATTGTCTCTGTACATTAAGCAGCGCCAATCCATACATACTTCTGTATGTAAATGTTAGCTGACACGTTTTTTGATTTCTACAGTGAAACCTTATTAAATCCGAATAAGCATATTGGATTGTTATTTATTAAAGGACATTAAAATTCAGATAGCACACTTTGCAGTGTTCGATCAATAATAGTGACATTTTAAAGTTTCTAAAATTCCACTTCGTTTTTGCTGCTTTCTCATCTCTACTCTATATCAGCAATGAAAATTCCATTTTTCTGTCTTGCAGCATTTATTTTCAAGTTATAACACTTTCACCGAAAATAGTTTTTCGGTCTCTAACGGCCAAAGCCGCGGGAATAAGTACGATTTTTTAAAAATTTTCTCAAAAATTAGTGGTGAGCAAAAAAGCTCTTTCCCGAGTCCTCTCCTCAAACTCGGAGTCCGGTACTGCAACCCTGGCTACCTCAGCCTCTCGTCAGGCCAGCTAGCGGCTCAACAATTTGCACTTTCGAAGGAATTTCTACTTCAAATTCGTAATCAACGTCTAAAAATATACAAAGCATAAGGAAACCAAGTCAAACGCAACCCATTCATTTAGTTTTTATTTTGTATTTTAAAAAATAAAATTAAAAAAATTATTTGAAGTAATAAAGTGTTTAACAATATTTTTATTGTGAGTCGACAATTTAATATTACTCGATCAAAAAGTAGATCTGATCTATTAATATTACCTCGTAAAAGTCTACATAAATTTTTAAAAATTTATTTATAAGTTTACATAAAAGTTTTGTAATATCGAATTCGCCACAACACCCACACATTTAAGCATTGTTAATGAGGTTGCACTGTATCAGATAAAATATGTACTTTGTTATAGTTATTATGTCACTGTAAATTTATGGAACTGAAAGCGAATCGGATTGAAGTAGTATATACACTAGCAAGCAGGCAAAGAACTAAAAATATTTTTAGTATTAAATGTTGAGCTACTGTGTGACATTTTAAAAAATTTCTAATTATTTTCAATGTGTTACTGTTTGAAATATGGGCGTAAATCTTTATATACCCTGTTTCAAATACAATTGATCATGAGTCAAAGTTAAAAAATTAAATAATTCGTATATCCAAAACAAATTAATCTTCTTTTCTAAAAATAAACTGCAATTTTAAAATTTACGTAAGTGCAATAATTAAAGAGATAAAGCCAAGAAAACGGAAATTATTTAAATTCATAAGTGATTAAGCATGGTTCAATTTATGTGAAATGGACCATACATATTGAATTTATCAGTTAAAGTACTAGAGTAGTGTAAATTCAAACTTTTAACACAAGTTTTGCGAAAAACATTCCTGTAATCCCTTAACACTACTAATTTGACTCCAACGAGTAACCCGGTGGAGCGAAATGACTAAAACGAGTTACTCTTTTGAGCAAAATTAGCAAAATGAGCGAAAACGAGTAAGTTGGTGGAGCAAATTGAGCAAAAACGAGTAACTCGTTGGAGTAAAATGCGTAAAACGAGTATCCTCCAAAGGAGTAAAACATTACTCCTTCTAAATACAGTATGTTTCACTTTTTTCATTTTCAGACAAATCAACACATTGTATCCGTTTGTTTGTGATGTCATCGTGTCTATTTCTGTGTCATTCTGTTCGCCGTAAACAAAAATCAGGAAGTGATTCTTACTGATTTCACGTTGCTTCGCTTCTTGCGCGCTGCGCTGCGCTGTTTACCAGAAAAGAAAAAAACATTTACTTGAAAAATCATTCATATTTATCTATCTAGGTAGTGTACATGTTATCATAAATATTGAAACCAATCGAAAAATATCTGATTTCAAACAATGGCGTATCGAAATATTTTTATTTTAAGTATGCACTTCGGAAATTCATTTTATAATATACTTTTCGTTATGGCGTTTAATTAAAGCCATACATCTGCTCATTTTACTTTAAAAATGTCTTAAAATGGAAGAGTTTTCAATAATTGGGCAAAAAAAGCATAAGGGGTAATTTTTATAGTATTTTTTTGAAAATTTCAAAATAAAGTAACGTTTAATTGTGAGGTTACAAATAATTTTTTTTACTATTTTATAGAATCTGGTAAATAGGCATCGTAATAAGTACTCGCTTTGAAAAAATCACAGTATTTAAAAAAAAAAAAAAGAACGTCCTGATAAACTGACATATTTGTCCACCTTGAGCGCTCTAGTCGAATTTCGTAACCCCTCCCGGCAAAAGTTCATACATAGTGAACACGCATATTTTTTTAATTATATTATTTCGATTTCACTTTAAAATGTGATATTTTTTAATCGTATGTATCAGTATAGAATCCCGTTCCCGAAAATTATTCCCTGGTTCTCCGATTGATGGTACCGCCACTGTTTATTTATTGGAATACAAAAAGAATATTTATAGATAAGAAATCACACAAGCGACACACACAGAAAAGAACACTGAAGAGAGTTCAATTGCATGAGATAATTCCGCCAATGTAACCTTCGCTCCAGGCTTACGTTTTTTATCGGCCATCATCAATATATCTGCGGCCTGACTTGGCCTGCTATGGCACAAATACACATACACACACACAATCAACTCAGCTAGGCCAATTCGTGTAAGACGGAATTACAATACCAGTAAAGAACCGATAATAAAGATTTTTTATATGTGTATAATGTTTTTAATATATGTCTGCAAAATAAATCGCCAACAATTATTGTCCAGAAAGCCCATTTTTGTGCACATATGATTCATATTTTATTTATTAATGATAATTATACACATATGTACATAATCGTTGCCAGTAACCATTTTCTGCAGCACCGGTCGCAAAAAGTACTTTTGGCAATATATTCGGTCACACGGAGAAACAAAAGGTCTTGATAGGTCGGAAGGTTTTTGATAAATATAACACTGTAACATTAAAATTAACAGGATAAAGTTGATCGGTGTTTTATTTCGATACGAATATAAATTTATATACGTATTGCTTTGTTTCAATAAATCATATGGTGTTAAACAGTCGAGCATCGGTTCCAGCTTCAATCGGACACTAGAGAAATGAGACACCCGGTTTTAATACATTGTCTGGTGTACACGTTGTAAACATTTTTGAAAAAATTAATCTACATTAAAAAAGTTTTTATTATAATTATAATATAATAATTAATATCTTTTGACACTTATTACTTATCAACGTAATCGGATCAGCAAAGTTATTTCGACACTGCTCAGTTAGTAAGTGCACTAAAACTTACAAAATATTCATTCAAATATACAGTGCACACTGTGACAAAATTATAACACCATCTTCAACAAAGGAGGGAAACCTCTATTTTAGACAATCAAAATGTCTAACGCTGCCAATGGGGTGTGGCACACCGCTTCCTCGTACTCGTAAAAGACTTTAAAACAGTATTCTACCAAATATATATAGGTACCGTGAAATTATATTTTCGCCTTAAAGTTCATAAAAAATTGTTGTAACTCAAAATATTTAAATAATAGCAAAAATATTTTAGAAACTAACCCCCAAAATACATTTGGGTGAAGTAAGGCTAGCAGTAAATAACATATTGATATTTAATGGGATTTGATGGTAGCGCCGTGGATACTATTACTCCGATAACAATAAACTTTGTAAGGGACCATCTAGCAACCAGACTGCATAATTTCTGACAATTTCATAAAAAAAGAATTGAATAGTTCAGAAGTTATGCCACTTGGTTCAATTTAGTATATTAATGGAATGACATGGTAGCGGCGTAGCTATCGTTACTCCGATTTCGATTAAATTCATAGGGGACCATCTAGGAACCAAACTGCATAATTTCTGACAATTTCATTAAAAACAATTGAATAGTTCAGAAGTTATGCCACTTGGTGCAAACTGGCGACACACAGACGAACGGACAGACACCAAACCAAAATTGTTCAGGAAGCTCTAAAACGTAAAATGTGCGTACAAAATTTTATTCTTGAGGAAAAAAATTTTTTATTTTTCAAAAGTCATCAAGTCAAGTCATTTTTCATAGAAATATTAAAACAAACAGAACTTGTGCGAACAACAATTAAATTTTCAGAGAATTTATTAATTTAATAAATTAATTATGGCCAATTTTAATTAATAAAAGAATTTCAATAAATTTCGTTCCCCATATGACAGGTAATTAAACTATGATATGTATATTTTCCGAACAAATTTATGCCGAACTGAAGAAATACATTTTTCAGAAAAGTTCCATTGGCCGTAAAAATATTTTTCGACTGTACAACAAAAACCAGATTGTATAAAGTCAACATCTTACACATGATTTTTTTCCCCCAGCATACTGGGGAAATTGGTTGTGTGAACCACAAGGACTCCGTTCCACCTCGTACGGCTTTTACTATTTAGAAAAAAATGCATTTAAATTTTTTTATAATTTCAATTATGTACGTGGTTCCTGTAATCTTACTAGAGTTTCCACCACAAAATAAATAGTAAACCCATAAAATTTTGCCACTTGTGTACTTAAAGGTACTTTAAGTATTTATGCATATATGTAGTATCAACATAATATGCAGGACATGGTCAGATTATAATAATAATAAAAATATTTAAAAAAAAAAAAACTCTAAAATATCTCTAAAGTTTCGAAATATTATAAACCTGTCTGCTTTATAAGCGCGCATCAATCAGCTGAAAAGATATTTTCCTTTATCTCTGAGAACACATGTAAGATATTTGCAATATACAAAATATTATTTATTAATACAGTGTGTTCCATAAAACGACCACCATGTTTTGAACGCAGGAGCGTATTACATAGGGAGATTGGTTAAAGAGGCCGATGAAAATGAAATAGTTCAAGCGTAATCATCTCAATTCAAATCACTTCTCGATAGATTTGGTTTTAAAAAAAAAGGAAAATTTTTAAATTTAATGACGTCATCATGACGACAAAAATAAAAAAATTATGCCAAAAATGTTGTGTTTGCCAACAATGTCTGTGGCAACAGGATATTGTTAACTAAATTATTCAGTTTTTCATTTTTGTGTTAAAAACTTTATTTTTTCTTCATAATTATGTACGTACAGTGTGCCTGAGGATGAAACGTTATGTTTCGAAACGTCGCAAAATAGATAATTAATTTTTGTTAGCAATTATTATTAGTGATTTTCTCACCAAACCGAATCCTTTAACTCAGTGTTTTTCAGCCTTTTTCATGACGCGACCCCCCTAGTATGGAAAAATATTTCGCGACCCCTACCCTCTGCTATTTCTAACTTTTATTTTATTTTATGTTATAAATATCGAATCCGTTTTTATCATTATTGATTATTTTCAGTGTGGTGTCAATTAAATATATACGTAATAAAGGATTTTAAACAGGCATATTTTTATATCGACATCGAAGTTGACGACTTATAGTAGTTTCTGAATGCGCGCGTGACTTATGTGAGAGAGACATAGCGCAACGTAATGAGCGCTGCGTGGAGCATCAGACGAGTAAAGGATAGCACTTTTGAATTCTTTGAATTCGCTTTGAATCGTGTTTAAATTTATTGAATTGACTTATTGTTTGTTTAGTATAGTTGCTCACTGTCTTTTATTGTTTAATATCCAAAATTCTGTGCTCATTGTAATTATTGAAAATGGATGAGTTTCTGGAAAGACATGCGCAACCGTCAACTTTAAGTTTCAATGAGAGTAATGACACAAAAGCAATGAAAAAGTGTCTATATGACGACAATTTTTTTAAAACTCGGATTTACTGTTACTGAAAATAAGCCGCAGTTATTTGTTTCGAAATTTTATCAAGCGAAAGTATGAAACCATCACAGTAATGTAACCTTTAATTAACCTTTTGTTTATTAAATACTATGTATTGAACTAGAGTGGTTTTATTGTTAAAGTAACTGCGACGCCTTTAAAAAGGCTTCGCGACCCCTCAGGGGGTCGCGACCCACAGGTTGAAAAACACTGCTTTAACTAACCAAATTTTAGTAAGAAGGCCAGTAAAGATACCGTAAGTACCCCCAACGGGTTGCCAGACTCTAAACCCGTCTCTGAATACCTATACACCATTAGTTTAACATTTTTTTTTTTAAATTCCTTTATTATTGACAAGTAATTCATTATGGTTGAACTAAATTCATCATTGAGCAATCATCAATTTTATTCTACTACAATCCCCCCGTGACTCCTCGCCCGAACGAACATTTTGATTGATATTAATAAATATATTTAAAATATTATTGATATGACGTCACTCCACTATTGATTGATGACGTCAAAAAAATAAAAAATATATATAAAGCGGAATGAATTTGTTGAAAGTTGAAGAATTACTCTACTTATATATTTTTATTTTTATCCCCCCGCAGAGCCTGGAGAAAAAAATTGGTTTGATTAAACCAATACATAGAACGACCTACAGTGGCCATCCAATGCTATGTACTCCGATTTTACGTAGTGACGTCAGCGATTTAGTGGGGTTCTCCTCTCACAGATACGTTGTTGTTTGTCTGTGTTGGTGAAAATTTATGTACGAAGCCAGAGTCAGGGCCGTAGGTAATATTGTCTCAGGGTCTCGTAGCCTTTAAAAAATTTAAAATTTCACTGCGTATATATATATGCACATATTCTATATACGTAATATGCAAAATGCAAATGCAAAATGAGTAACGTAAAATTCTAGAATATTCTAATCGTCAACTAGCAGAGATATCAAACAACAGACTTCACCGTTGAATTGGTCACTAAAAATGAAATTAAACAGTGTAGTTTGACAAAAATTCTAGAATGTTCTATTTGTCAACTAGCAAACATATTGAAAAATAAATTGTACCATTTAATTGTCCATTAAAAAAGAGGTCAAATTACATATTTTGACAAATGTTCTGGAATATTCTATTCGTCAACTAGCAAAGATGTTCAAAAACAGACTTCGCCATTGAATTGGCTACCAAAAAAGAGACCAAATAACACATTTTGAGAAATGTTCTAGAATATTCTATTTGTCAGTTAACAAAGATATTGGAAAATCTACTGCACCACTTAATTGTCCAACCGAAATTAAACTAACGAAATTAACTAACATTTATCAAAATATGCTATTCCGTCTTTTATTCGATGACCAATTAAATGGTGCAATCGATTTTTCGATATCTTTGTTAGTTGACGAATAGAACATTCTAGAATTTTTGTCAAAATGCGCTGCTTAATCTAATTTTTAGTGCCCAATTCAATAGTGAAGTTTGTTTTTTGGTATCTTTGCTAGTTCACAAGTAGAATATTCTAGAATCTTTGCAGCTTCCGCTGTTTGGCGTCTTTTACGCTGATGAATGCGATAGGGAAGTAGGATTTTTCGACAGTTTTCTAAAAGTCGTCACTTATATTCATTAGTATAACATTCGATTTCCTTTGTCTACACAACCGAATTTTAGGTGTAAATTGTCTCGTAAGATAATTTTGTTTTAAATAAATTCAGATAAATAATATTTACCAACCCCCGAAACAAAAATTTACCGACGCCCCTGATCTTCCGATTTTACGTACTTCCCTTTAAATTTGCGCCGACCACTACGTAAAATTGGATTTGTGGTGTAATCAGAACAATACGGTTGGAACAAACCTATTAATGTAGATTGTAGATTGTCTTTTTTTTCTTTTTTTTTTTTTTAAATGTTATAAAAACAAAAGCGTTATTGTAGAAGTGTTTTATTTAAAAATTTCCAAGAAATTGTATTTATTTACGGCGTTTAATTTAAAATTAATTAATATTCCCGCACATGTGTGTATAATGTGATCAATTACAGCCTAATTTTGTATATCAATCAGTATTTGTGTTTTGTTTGATGTTGTTTGTGGAAGCCTATTGGTGGCGATTGGTACCTAACATAAGTTAATTATTTAATGTTAACACTGCTTTTAAACATTTCAATCAATAAATCCGATCCGATATTGGTGTTGATTGTCAAATTTTTAGGGTTCCAAAGAAAACTGTTTTGGGACACTTTTAATTTCATTATGTCGTAGTTACTTAAAAATTGTTCTGTATCTTCCTCTAAAAGCTGTGAAAACATATTTTTGTTTTAAGCTATTTTTAGGTATTTTCGGTAGTACAGCAACGTGAAAATTCTTATAAATTCGGACCTTGCGCAATTTACTGTCGTTTTTTGAGAACTGTTAGTTATTTAATTCGATGTTTATAAAGAAAAAAAAATTTCCCAGTAGCTCAGTCATCAAAATCTCACAATATACTGCTTTTTATACAATTTCTGTACGTCAATAAATTTCTCCTAGTTTGCTCTATTTAATTTAAAAGCTAAACACCAATTTTTTTGAATAATTATTAAAATATTTTGTTTATAACAATATTCATCTGTCAAAAGAAAATTATCCCCTAATATATGCAAACGACATACAAATTTATGTATGATTACCTATATGTTTTAATAGTACATAATCTAATTATAATTTACATTTTATTTTAATTATTTATTCAGAAAAATTTGACTTTTAAATTAGATTCTGAGTATTCCTTGCTTTTATTTAAGGGGGGAGCGTCCTCCAGAACTTTCAATTTTTTCATTTTTTGTTTTGCTTTAAAAGTTCATTTGAACCTTAAGGGATATATTTCTAATGTTTTAATCCCAATAGAAAGATTATCTTAGATAACGATAAACTGCTCTTAACTCTACTTTTCAAGAACGAAAACATTTAATAGCGTTTTTCTCAAAACAGGTTTTTTCCGCGCCGTGGAACATAACTTAAAAAGTTATTAAGGTATTAAATTGAAATTTTGTACAGATATTCTTTGAGATATTGGCCTTTGCATATACCTAAAATTTTGCACAAATTATTACTATAAATATTGTTTATAACAATTTGTTTATAAAAAAAAAGTGAATTTTTTTTCTTTTTGATTTTAAATTGTGAAAAAAAAATTTTCTCGTCAGAAGTAGGTATATGCAAAGCGTAATGACTTATTTTAATAAAAAAATTTTGTCCGATTGAATTCAGTTGATTACAAGAGGCTGGACATTCCACGGCGCAAATTAAAAGAGTCAACTTGGAACAGCTGTAGCGCCGCCATTTTTTCTTTTTTTTCCATAAAAATTTATGAGCGAATACACCATAACATGTACTATACTATGTAACTTTATTTGATACAATAAATGTATCCAGTTTCGTAAAAGAAATTATTAAAAAGCCTGTTGTCTGGAGGACCCTCTCCCCTTAATGTTAAAATTAGTCTTTCTATAGCTACTAATTATGAAATCCTGACTTTATGCATGTTTCGCACACACTTGGCGAATTTTTTTTTATTTCTAAATCTATATATACCTAAATGCTGTGAAAAGATCGAAAGGCATTAAAAAATTAAAAATTTCATTATTTGCTCATAATATTCAGCAAACCCACATTTGGTGAAAAACCTACACAACTCGCAGTCACACACAAGCCAGTCAGGCATGCCAACTTTACTAATTGACATCGGCGGACCGTTCGATAAAAATGCAATCTTGTGGTTTCCTGGTAGTTAAAGATATATCTTCTAAGTGGGTAATTGAAAAAAAAATTCTGATTGTATCTAATTGTACTTAAGCCGCTTCTATCTTATATGTATATAAATTCTTTAATAATAATATGTCAATATAGCTCCCTTCACACACCCCCCGGTGCATTGCACATGCAATTCATGCACAGTGTTCATTATTTACTACTATGTGTAAGCCCCCCTTACACCAGGTACATGTCAAACTGTCATTCTATCAAAACAGTGTCACTTTTTTGTAATTGTCGTTTATGTATGCGTAATATATGATAAAATCAGTGATTTAAACTGCTGAGTATTATTAAATTTGTTGGATATGTAGTTAATTTAGTGGATTACATAGTTGGTAATCTCATTTCCCACTTACGGTAATTTTAAGAGTGATAGATGCACCGCTTGTCTTTTGTTGTCATAAAAAGTTCCCATGAGTCTCGGACCAGCAAAAAAATAAAGCTTTGATCGTTTTTATAATATTATAAAAATTTCAATAAATACATCTGTAAAAAAAACCTAATGACGTAGTAACTTATACTCTTGTGCAATGTCCTGATTGAATGCTTAAAAACAATCAATAAGTAATTGTATCGTTAAATTATTGCAAATTAATGTTCAAATCCTTTCTTTCTCTTGGCATTTAATCAGTAGGTACATTGCATAAGAATGTATAAGTTATTGTACACCATTAAGTTGTTTTTTTACAGATGTATTTATCGCAATTTTTAAAATATTATAAAATTGATATAGAATGTTCTCATAATTGTGTAAACAGCTAATACTTTATTTTGTTTAGAAAAGCAACTTCTAAAGAAATCGTGTGGTTTTGAACGTTTTGAGTTATGTATGTCCTATGAAATTTTTTTTAAGCCGGCCCAATTCACCGCCTAAAAAATGTTTTTTTTTTTTACAATTTAGAGCAAACTATGGTCCATTTCACTTAAATTTAACCATGCTTTATCACTTATGAATTTAAATAATTTCCGTTTTCGTGGCTTTATCTCTTTCATTATTGCACTTATGTAAATTTTAAAATTACAGTTTGCTTTTAGAAAAGAATAGAACATTGATTTGTTTTGAATATAAGAATTATTTAATTTTTTAACTTTGACTCATGACCAATTGCATTTAAAACGGGGTATATATTTTTTATAGCTCTATTTATGAAATTTTTGAATATTTTATGTGATTTACTGGATATGCTGAATATGAAATAATTATTATCGAATTTATTGATCTGCTACTTGATGTTGCCGTTGTGAAAAGTCGTCCATCCATAACCTTACTTTAAATAAATAACTTCTAAATCAGTCCCTGATAAATATTTCTTTTCAACAAGACAAAAAACCAAACCAAAAAAATAGTATATTAATTTTATTTTATAGATTAAAAATAAATAATATAAAATTTTAATTCGAATTCTATATCAATATGTATGTTGGTTGGTATTACTGTTGTTGTTGATATTATGCATTCATTGTCGGATTGGACAGTTTGAATTTAAAAATAAGAATCGAATGGAACAAACAACATAGGTAGGTATATTTTGATTGTTTGAATAATTATAATTATTATTTATCGATGAGGACGATGAGCTATTGTAAATGTGATTCGACAAATTTTTTCCTCTCCAAAAATAATAATTTATTTCACTTGTTGTATGAAATGAAATAGATATATATCTTTGTATCTATTTACAAATTTCAGTTTTTCAAAGATCATTAACTTAACAGAGAACTAACTAACTATACAAGAGAGAAGATGAATAATTCATTTAAAAATTTTTATTAAGAGATCTCGGTTAGAACATTTTAAGATAAGGCCAGCAACAAGAAATAAACAGCAAGCTACAAAAGTTTTTAATAATATCAGAAGTAGTTATTGAAAGTGAATAAACAGTGCCCAGTGCTGCTGCAATGTTCTAATACTTAAGTAGAAAATTTTTAATTAAAATTCCTAATATGATATTCGATTTTAATGTATGTTTTCAATAATTATTATCATTGTACATAGGTATTATCTGATTTGTAAAGTTCGGCTGAGATCTTGAGGCTGGTTTCGGGTCATTCTCGACCAGAAATTCGTTCGAGATTTCAGTCGCGTCAAACCCCGAACTTTAACGGTAAAAGTTATTTGGTATTGTGGGCAATTTTTCAAGAAATCAGTTGTTTTAAGGCAGATTTTTGGATTCTTGTTATTAAGTATACATAGTTGCTGTTTCTCAAGCAGTTCATAATATGCGACCACCGTGATATTACAGATGTCTCTCCCTAGTATGTTGAAATAAGCGATGACACCATATATTTAAAAAATTCACCGCGAGGTGTGCACTTTTGGTTTTACCAACGATTTTGTCTTACAAAATTTATAGCAATACAGCTAAATATTTTTTTATGCGGTCCTCTTTTGTACGAATTTTTTATGCGGTGTTGCATAATGTGAGTCAAAATCAAGAGAAAGTAAGAAACTTAAACGTTAACTATAATAACCTCTTTTGATAAAAATACTTTTTAATGGTTTTTAAGCATTTAATCCAGTAGATTGCATAAAACTAATTATAAGTTGTTGCATCATTTGATTTTTTCACAGATGTATTTATCGCAATTTTTATAATATTATAAAAATGGAATAAAATGTTCCCATACAAATGCTTTATCTTGTTTATAAAAGCAACTTCTAAGGAAATTTTTAAGTTTTGAGCGTTTTCAGTTATGGTTTTCGATGAAACTTTTTTTATGCGGTCCCGATCTACAGCCCAAAAAATGTTTTTTACAATCTGGATCGAACTATACTTTTTATAGCTTTTTATGATATTTTTGAATATATTTTTTTTGTGCGATTTTTTTTATACGGTCCCATCCACCGCACAAAAAATGGATCAGCTGTATTTGATTTTAATTACTATTTGATTTTTAATTTCCACTTCAGTGTTCAGCTAAGCTGAAACTTAGATATATAATTTATTTCAGTTTGTATGACTAAACAATTATATAAAATAAAAATCATACAATGATTGAGAAATTAATAGACTGGATCGGCTGGGATTTGAACCCACGATCTTTTGAAATTAGTGAAACCCCTTACCAACCAGGCTATTGGTTCTAATAATAGTTGATGCATTTTTTTTTTATATTTTTGTCTTAAATTTTTACTGTATTTGTCGAATCAAAAAATTTACTTTTATATAAAATTAACAATATTAAAATTTCTTCAACATTGATTGAGTCTAAAAATCACTGTTGAGACAGAGAGACAAAGATTGATAATATGTTGCTCAAACCGATCCATCGCGCAACAAAGAGGCCTCCGGACGATGGTGAACCGGAGTATTTGTAACTTGTTGAATACCGCGTTCTACTTTTTGCTCCGTCAAAATGAATTGACGAGCCAGTGAGTGCAGCAATCGTTGCAATGGGGCACATTATTGCACTGCTGCATTGAGAGGACCTTGAGATTAATAAATGTTAGATTGTTGTACGTCTTCGGAATTAACAACGTCTGCTCACGAATAAATGCGATTCGCTACAACGAATTTGAACGAATCAACGTAAATACCTAATATTATATTTAATATAAACCCTAACCTCAACTTTTTAGTTTTGCTTGAGTGATTTTTTATATGACAACTAATTTTTTAAAACGAGAAAGTAAAAAAAGAATTTACACCTTTTTATTTGTGCTTTGAAAAAAAAGTTATTTTTTATATCGTGTGTGCATTTTTTAAGAGTTCCGAAGGAAAAATCACGGAACGCTTACATAGTTTCTTCAATTTCTGCGATTTTGAAGGTATAGACATGAAATTTTTCATATAGGTATTAGGTACATACTACAGCAGGTAAACGTATCAATTAATTCTGAGATTTAACATTTTGTGATTCTTTTTACCATTTTTACAAAAAGCTTCACGCAGTTTGAAGACGATTCATTTCACAAAAATGTTATTTTATTATTATTTTGTTCACAACTTACCAATTCAGCTATAATCTACATGTGTACGCATTAGGTACTCTGTTGGTATCAAGGCTGCAAAATACGGTTAGTAAGTATAGAACAGAATATTGATATTAGTAATATTGAGTATAATATTGATTCACAACTTTATATATTTACATATCCCAATTGCATTACATACTTTAAATGACCTGTATTTGAAATACTGAAAAACTCGTGTCATTAAATAACCCTGAACTTTATGCGCGTTCAGTACGAAATTGGCAACTTGTTTGTTAACTTTCACTTGTTAAAAAGACTATACAGCTGAACATTTTTTATGCGGTCTTTTTTTGTACGACTTCTCTTACGCAATTTGAGAAAGTAAGAAACCTAAACATTAATTATAATAATTTACTTTGATAAAATTACTTACTGATGGTTTTTAAGCATTTAATCGGTACACTGTATGAAAATGAAATAAAATGTTCTCAAGCAATTTTTAATGGAAATCGTAAAGTTTTGAACGTTTTGAGTTACCTATTTTCGATGAAACTTTTTTTTTCTACTCCTACTATTAAAAGTAACTTTTTGTGCACGGCTAACTATATGTAAAAATTAACAATTGCCCGAACTGTGCGGAAATACAGTGGGAAATTATTTCCCACGCCTTAATATAATAAAAAAAGTAGGCTGTTCCGTTAGTTTAGTATATAATATATAGAAATAATTCTAAAAATATACATATGTATGTTGATTATTTATTATTGTTTCCATAGTTTCAAAGTATGCTTTGGCAAAAATTTGAACATTTCACCACTGACATTATAAATTTAAAAAATTTTTACTACTTATTTAAATTTTATTTTAATAATTTATGTTAAATTTTACGAAAAAAATGTGCTCGTAGAAAAAGTATAGTGTAAAATACGTGGGAAAAGCTTATTTCTCACTCATACGAATTGTTTCACTCGCCCTGCGAGCTCGCGCAACAAACTCATATTCGTGAGAAATAAGCCTCTTTTCCCACTTATTGTACAATATACTATTATGCGGTACCAATTCACCACAGAAAAAGAAAGTTTTTTCTTACAATCAGTTTATTTTGAATATTTTTTTTATTTGGTCCCTATCCGTCGCATAAAAAAAGGTTCAATTGTACTACTCCAATTCTGAATCTAGTCAACTGTAACCATACTAACTGTTGAGCAATAAAATTTAAATCTAGTTTATTTTTCATATCAGTCAGAGTAGTAAATTTATTTTAGTGGTGATCCATAATTTGATTCGTTGATTTTTTAACACCCTATATTATATCGATCAGCAGTGTGCAAATATACAATCTATACATTAAATCTATATCTATCTATCTAGGCTCTGTATGATTGTATGTGCAACTCTAATAATAAAATTATAATGGCATTGCCGTTTTAAACTAACATTTAATAAACACTATTCAATTTTTAATTGACAAGCGTAACTTATTATAGATAAATAACGCGCTTGGGTTTAGCTTGTATTGACGACTGCTCTACAATATACTTTATATCTAACAATAAATAATGGTATAGAAAGAATTTTTGCACATACAATTCCTCACAAAATTGTTTAGAGTCCATATAGAATTGAAATATGGACTTTTTGGGAACAATTGGTTGACTCAAACCAAAGTAATTTCAACATTTTTGGTGTAGATTGCACTTAAATTGTACTAATGAAATCGAAAAGGAATCACCAGAATACAATTGAACCTTTTTTATGCGGTAGATAGGGACCACATAAAAAAGCACAAAAAAATATTCAAAAACTTCAAGCTTTATAAAGTACCTATAGTTCACTGCAGATTGTAAAGGAAAAAAAAATTTATGCAGTGAATCGGGACCGCATAAAAGAAGTTACGTAGAAAATACTTGATTCAGAACGCTCAAAACTTCACAATTTCCTTAAAAGTTACTTTTCTAAACTAGATAAAGCATTAATTTACATATGAGAATATTTTATACCATTTTTATAAAATATTATGAAAAATGATGCAATAACTTATATCCTTATGCAATGTACTGATTAATTAAATGCTTAAAAATCATCAATAAGTAATTTTATCAAAGTAAATTATTATAATTAATGTTTAGATTTCTTATTTTCCTTTGCTTTTGATTCATATTATGCACTTTAATGGCCACTTTTTTAAAGACTGCATAAAAAGAGACCGCATAAGAAAAGGTTCCGCTGTACTTGAAATGCATTGTTTTCGAAACTATATTTTTCAAACTGGTCCACATGATATCTCGAGTTCTATGTATTCAGTTGACTTTAAATTTGGCATATAACTTCAACACATGTTACTTTATGGTAGGAGCTACGAATGTTGCAATTTTTTTTTTTTTCCATTAAAAATTTTTCTTCATTGTGACAACTTTTCTAAACCAGAATCTTTCTCCCTTTTTTGTAGCAGATGAATACAAATTCCAAAATTATGTCAACCAGTACATCACTTTTTCTTCCCATGGCCATATTTAAATCGAATTGAATTTCATTTTATTTGTATGAATTCTCTTTATACTGTGCCAGTAATTTTGTAAGCGATTGTACATTTATTTTTGTCGCACATACTTCAAATTATCGATTTTCAATACCAGATTATACAAACTATTTTTATTTTGATAATAAATTCTTATAGGTTATTTGACGTCATCACTCATATAATGTTTCATTAATAAATCATACATACTTTGAGCGTGAAACTCAGATCAAACATTTTTTTACGTTTAACCCTAGAATCATACATTGGTCTACGAGTCAAGTTAATCATACATCGGCGTCGTTTCGACGAATGGACTTTTTACGGGGAGTTTTAGAGTTTATTTGCAAAAAACATTTTTTTTTACATAACAATACTATAAAAGCGAACAAAATATTTAAAAAAATTGAATTTGGAAAAATTTCTTAATATAAATAATTATTAATTTTTTTAATCTTTTTATCAAAGCATATTTTCACTATAAAAATTAAAAAATAGATAAATACATCAATTGTGTCATAAAACATGTCTTTCAAATAATTAATTTATGAACTATTATGAGTCAATGGACATGTGTGACTTTACAGAATGTGAAATTTCTCAGTCATTAATATTCCTATAGATATGTTGTTATTTCCCCATTAGGCACATTTGTAAATTTTCTAGAATTTGTTAGTAATTTTTCGAATAAGATCTCAAAAAATAATAAAAATTAAAATATTTTCCACAAAATAAATTGTTAACCTTTTATTAAAGCTTCAGTATTATGTCGTCTCTATAAGTCAAACAGCTGTAATCATCTTTCACATTATCATAATCATTGAATAAATTAATTATAACATGCATATCTTTAACAAATTTTAGAAAAATTAGGAAAACTTTTATATGTGGAGTACAAAATCTTTAAAAAAAATATAGGTTAATCATACATCGTCGTCCTTTTGACGCACACTATTTCAGTATAAAAAAACGACAATAGCTATAAACAAAATTTATACGTCTTATGTGTTATAATAACAAATAAATTAGATAACAGAAGTTTCACAGCAAACAGGTATCGACAAGTTGTAATATTGGAGCAGGCAGAGAAGTTCGTTCGTCGTTTTGACGAGTACCTACGTATGATTCTAGGTTAATTTTGATATTAACAAAATTATTATTTTAAAAAAAAAACTCAAACTTTTGTTAACCCTATACATTTTTTCAGTACCTACATGGTAATAATAGCTTCAAATTTTATGCTTCTGCTACAATAAAAATTTGAATAAATATATGTGGTGACATCAGGGTAAAATTTTAAGTTATAGCTGCTATTTGAGTGATTTAATGTAGCTTTCTTATTGAGATTGGTAATTTTGGGCTGAATTTCGTCAATTTTATAAGCCAAAATGGCAAGATGCCATTTAAAAATGAAAATTTTCCCCACCAGGTGTTGAACCTTCGCTTTATTCGAGCAAAGTGAGAGTAAGTCTAGCTAGTTTGTGTGACGAAAGTTGCTCCGGGATAGTCAGGTACAAAAGTGTATCTCAGCGAAAAAATTTTCTTTTATCAAAAATTAAAGCGAATTAAAGGAAACTTTAGCGAATTTCCGCGCGCTTATGTTGTAGCAATATAAAAGAATTGTTGAAAAAGCATTGTAAAAATGTTGTAAAATGATGTTTATAAATTATATTTCAAAAACGGCGTCGTGAATAATTTTTATTTGTTATTAAATAATTATGGTTTGTAAGTTTGTATTTTATAATTAGGTACCGGGTTTCTTCGGACAAGTCAGGACCGTACTTATTTCAATAAAATTTTACAACTAAATTACATTAAATTATGCACATTTGAATGAATATAATTGGTCAAAAATTACATTTTTCACCATTTAGAATACTAACAGCATTTTTTATTTGACGAAAGTAAGAAAATTAAAAAAATCGTAAAAATTTTTGAAAAATATATTGAAAAGTTGTTGAATATTTAGACGGTCCACTATAATAGCTAAGACATACATATTTACTGAGATTTTTTATTATTGAAAAACAAATTTTTAACAAGCAACTATACTTCTATCTCTCAAAATTGAAAACAATAAAAAAAAGATGAATTTATTTAATTTAAATGACATGTCACATAAATCACATACATAATATAAACAAAAATACTTTTGATAGTCAATTAAAATTACAGTGGCACTTTTCAATTGTGCAGGTAATAAATAAAAGAAAAAAAGGATGTTTACATAAAATACGTATAAATAATATTTTGATACACATATGTATGTGTGTGTATGTAACTTGTGTACGTTGTTTTTATGAAAATATTTTGAACTTTTAATCACATTGAGTGCAATATGTATACCTCCATATGCTAAAGACGAAACTGTCTGATCCGAAAGAAATCCGATACCTGTTTATAACATATTAAATTTTTATCAAATTCCTTTGACACGTTTTCATTTTATTCAAAAAAAGGAATAGTGTTTTCCCATAAGAGCCCGTGTTAAAATTACAAAATTTTTTAAACCGTTTTTCTCAAAATTGGGGCGGTTAATTTTTTGTCGGTAAATCTTTTTATCGACCGACTACCTTAAAAACCTAGCTCGAAATGGGCTAAAAATCCATGTTTTTGTGACGAAATTTGCCAATTTTCTAGGAAAAAGCTACTTAAGTCGACTTGGTGGCGTCATTGAAACATTTGGGGTTTCTGTTCTATATAAAGGCTACCCAACAGTCTGCTACACGGAGAGAAAATTCCTATAAAAATTACTGTGCTCATACTACAATCGACGTGTAACAGGCGAACATATCCAATTTTTGTACGGTAAAACTATCAAAATTACAATAATATAACTATAATTTTTATAATTTTATCGTACAAAAATTGAATATGTCCGCCTGTTACACGTCGATTGTAGTATGAGCACAGTAATTTTCGAGGAATTTTCTCTCCGTGTAGGAATATTTTCGAATAAAAACAGTACTCAATAGAATTATCTGGAATCAAATCAAACAAAACGTGAAGCCTCGTCTTGTATAATTCTTGTTCGGAAAAAAATGTTATTTTTTTTAATTATGTCTCTCTTAAATGTGTTTAATTTTTATATATGGATCTTGTTCATCCAAGTAAATTGATTTATTCATAGATTCGTTTCCAGTAATTTATGTTTTTGACCAAACCAAAAAAAAAAAAAAAACTCAAACTTTACTACAAAATAAATCACTAAATTTTCTGGTCTCCTGTTACTGTTTGTTGTTTGATGTCGTAGAGAAGATTCTCACCGCAAGATAAAAATACCAAAAAAATTCTCAGTTCCACCAAAAAATAATTCCATAAAAACCATAATCAACCGTCTCTTTGAGTTACATTCCCACTGAACATATAGCCACAACAATTGATTTTAATATTTGATAAAATGTCGATTGATATTTAAATAATTTCTAAATGTAATTTGAGCGAAACAGAAAATTGAAGTTAGAAACATTTATTTATACGAGAATGTTTAAAATACACTGTTGGGTACTATACAATCTTATCTGTTATTGCTTATCACGGCTTATCATACTGTAACGTTATGACGTAACACATTTGAGAAAACATTTCCGTAACATAAAGTATTTGAATAGATGTTGTAACAGCTACAGTGAAACTTCTTGAATCGATTAAAAAATTATTGAAACTTGAAAATATGTACCTATCTGATTTTGGGTGCGTTCTTAAACTCAAATGACATATAAATGTATTCGAAATGTCTGAAGTTATTTTCGCCATTAGGTGGAATAAAAATTTGGTTGTATAATATGAAATGTCGTTTTCCGACCGATCACTTGACCGATCATGTAATTGAGATAAATATCAACATTTTTTTAGGCAATAGCGAAGTGTTTCAAACTAATTATTTAATTTTGAATAGATTTCTTGTAGCCTAGAATCATTTCCGCCATTAATTGGAATAAGAAATTTGGTCCTGTAATATGAAATGTCGTTTTCCGACCACTTAGTCCAGAATGTAATTCAGATAAATATCGACACTTTTTTAACACTATGAGGCTCGAACACTTTCGTAGTAAACTTCCCCGGAAGCCGGCAATATTTAAAAAACTTTACATAAACAAATACATAACATAAAATGATTCAAACACTGAATAGATTCAACACAGTTCAACATGTATGTGTAAAACTGTAAACATACGTACGTGATACCTACATACTATATATACACTGACATTCAAATCAATTTTATTGAAAAATATAAATTATATTTTTTATGTATTTTTTGTTTATCTTAAAATTTTTTATACATAGAAACCAAAAGAGTAGTGTGTGTTGGTATGTATTTGTGTGAGTAGGAACACATCCGTGTGATGAACGATGATAAACTTCGCACACATAATGCGTAACCAACTAATAAATTAATCATTGATCGCGGTCGGCCTCCGGGATGTTTTGTTTGGTTTCGGATGCCGAAGCCATGGGATTGAAAGTGTTAAGCATTGGAGAAATGTTTTAAAGCGTTTCTTTAACTCTGAATAGATTTCTTGTAACCTGGAATCATTTCCGCCATTAGAAAGAATAACATTTGGTTATGTAATACGAAATGTCGTTTTCCGACCACTTGGTCTTCAATGTAATTCAAATATGTAAATATTGACACATTTTTAAGAATTAGAGAAATGTTTAAAAGCAATTCTTTAATTTTAAATGGATTTCTTGTAGCCTGGAATCATTTCCACCATTAATTAGAATATTATTGAGGTTGTGTAATATGAAATGTCGGTTTCCGACCACTTGATCGAGAATGTAATTTAGACAACAAATATCGACACTCACAGGGCAAAATCATCGCATAGACAAATGAGGCAAATGACTAGGGCCCGATTTTTTAACGGGCCCAATCAAACTACACTGTTTTAATATATTTTTTTGTGTGCTCAGTATCTTGTGGGGGCTAGAGGGGAGCCCGGTGAGAAGAGAGTGCCTAACCCCTCAAAGCTGGTTAATTCGTTCCTGATGGACGACATCGAACATTTTTCGATAGCATTCTATCAAAATCAGTATAAAAAAATTTTTAAAATTTTTAAAGATGTCGAAAGTGGGTTAATCTGTTCCTAAGGGTAGAATCGTACGTAACATTAATTTTTAAAGATGTTTCACTGTAAATACAGTTTGATGACACCAAACCAATAATAAATAAATATAAAAAAATTACATATATTGAAAAATATGAAAACCATAGACATATTTAAAAAGCAATATATGTATATATGTATGTATGTATGTATGTATGTATGGTCTGTGTTTGTATGTGTACATACATGTTTTGTGTACATATATATATTCTTATGTAGCTAGTAATCATATATATCGATCGAATTGATTCACATAATAACATAATCTGATTCAACATGACAGTTTGACAGAAATAAAAACAAATATAAGTGACATGTGTATGACATAAAAGTTGCATTTACTAATATTATTCTGTGATTATAACTAACTATTATTTAGCTCTAAGCGCGGGCACATAGCATGTGATTTCTTCGATATAAGAGCTAGAACTTGTATCTAATATTTCTATCCTGTTAAAATTCCTGTTAGTTATTTGCTGGAATTAATTGAAAATCCTGTATAACATAGCGAATTTCCGTTGACAAAAATTAATTGAAGACATGAATGGATGAAGGTGTTACGTAAAATTTTTCAAAAATTCAGTTTTTGCTAAATTTTGAAATATTCTAGGCTGAAGTATCATAAAATATTAAAATTTGGTTTCATGACGTCCAATAGTTTTATAGAAATTTAATAATAAACACGTGCTATTGCATGGAAAGTATACCTATGTAAATAAAAACTTTTAAACGCTTCTACTATAAAATTATAATACCCCTATCGCAGCATCCTGCATAACATAGCGAATTTCCATTTACAAAAGTACGTTTTTCTCGGAAACTAGTTGATATAGAGTAATTGTAAATAAAAAAAAACTTTCTTTATGTGATTTTCCCGTCTCATTCCGCCAAATTTTTTCAAAAAAAATGTCCAAAAAACCGTAGACGTTTTCACGAAATTTCTTAAAAATAAGATGTTTCGTTCTTGAGTTATCGTGCGGACACTTAGTAAACTTATATATATATATATATATATATATATATATATATATATATATATATATATATATATATATATATATATATACGTGTGTGTGTCCGCACGATAACTCAAAAACGAAACATCTTATTTTTAAAAAATATCGTGAAAACGTTTCGTGAAAAAAATTTGGCGGAATGAGGCGGAAAAATCACATAAAGTTTTTTTTTATTTACAATTACTCTATATCAACTAGTTTCCAAGAATAACGTACTTTTGTAAATGGAAATTCGCTATGTTATGCAGGATGCTGCGACAGGGGTATTTTAATAACAGATGCGTTTATGTACAGGGCCGGTGAGAGAAATGACCGGTGAAATATCTATTATACAAATTATGTGTATTTTTATCACCAATTAAACATATACGTATTTTTACTTGACACTAGTTCTAATTTTACCACCAGAGGCGCAACTGAGAATCTTTGCCTTACCAATACTGAATTTAATATTTTGAGCTAAATTTTTTAACGGTTACGAAAAAAAATTTAGAACGGAATTTATTTTCCAAACGTAACAAAACATTTCGACGGTACACCGAAAGAGTGACACAACTCAAAAATTTACATTTTCGAGTTTATTGTGTAAATGTATAGCAAAATTTGCATATTTTTATGTCCCAGAACGACATATTGCTACTTCCAAAATTAACCGCTAGAAGGCGGTTTTGTCGTTTTTTCCTTACTTCAAAGTAGCGAATTTTTTTTATCAAAATCTTTAATGTTATCAAAATTAACTTGTTATTTTTATTGTTGGAATACAAGGTGAGTACCAACGGGTTATCCCCAAAAAAATTTTGAAAATTTTAGAAATCCGAAACTATGATAACTTTTGAAGTAAATAATAAAACTTTTGAATAGAGATATTGAAGTAGCTGTTTTTTTTTTTGAACTGTGTCACTCTTTCTGTGTACCGACGATTTTACCTTTTTAAATTCTCTTGCTGAAGAAAATAACCATTCGACACGGAAACAAAACTAAAGTTGGACCTTTATTCAAGGGCTTATCCAGCATGTACTTAGTTGATGTTTTCCTTCTTAATCCAAGTTTTTAGTTTACTGTGTGTTCTCTTTTTCTTCTTATTATATCTTTAAATTCACCATCCATGTTTTAAATAGGAATTTATAATACATAAAAGTATTGCTGTTGATATTAACCTTTTAACATGTACATTCAAATTATTAGAAAAAATTCAATCACAAAATCCACAGTTTTTAATAGATATGTATTTACCTTATTATGTTGACAAATTCTATTAATAATTGCCTGTTTAGAATTTATATTTTCTTTTTTATTTTAGCTATATTCTTCTCGTATATAAATAACATTTGCTTCACGGTTTCATGTAATTTTTAATGTGGTTTTAAATTTTTTACCTATATAAAACAAAACAAAAAACAAATAATAGGACAAATATTAATTACTATTTGATTTTAAAAATGTAATATATAAATTAACATGAATTATTACCTATTTTTCTCAAATATCAGTCAAATATCAGCACCGAATCTATATGTCAACATTTCAACACAAAGACGAGTTGATTTGAAATTCTGATTGTTGAAATATTAGTTTAAATTCAAGCTAATTTGGCAGTATTGTACATACCTGTGGTGCTATCTGGTTAAAAACGCTGACACAATAGAATTTTTAAAATAAAAATTATTAAATATATTTAAAGAATTTTTTTAAATAATTAAATTATTAAAAATATTAATAATTTTAAAAATATTATTATAATTTTTTAACGTAATGTGTTAAATAAAGAGATTAAAATAATGTGCAGTATTTAGAAAAAAAAAAAATCAATTCTACTACAATTTGAATTTGAAAGCAAAAATAAATTTTCGAAAACAAAATAACAAATCTAATCTACTTATACTAGAGATATTATGTTTACAAATGCATAAGGCTATTTGTGCACTACCAAAAATATAATTTTAAAATTTTATTTAATCAAAGAAATATTATAGTTTAATTAATTAAATTTAATAATATTACATTTATATAACCGTAGAAATTTATTAAGGCATTATTCTGAATATTTATCCAAAGAAATTTGAAATATGATAGGTAGTAGAAGTACTAAGTGTAGTAATACCCTTAAAATACGTGTATAATCAAAATAAATAAAAATAGGATTTTTCCAATACAACAGAAAGAGATAATACGATAAAAAGAGACTCTATATAAAAATTATTTTTGATTTTTCTTGAAAACCAGTTTATACAGAGGAAAAGTTCAAAAAGCTCGCTAATATAACTTCTTACAATTTTTTTGATAGTATAACAAAATTTTTGAAAAAGTTATAAATTCTGATCAAAAAACACAAAAAAAGACTTTAAAGCCCAAAATATCCGGTCTGTGGCATCGGATGTGTCTGGCTAACGAACTTAGGCGAGCGAAATCGAATTCAAACCTACACACCAAATTTCATAAGCATTAAACGTTTTGTTCGAGAGTTATCGTGTACACACATAAATACATATATATATATATATATATATATATATTTATATATATATAAATTTTAGTGAAGTAGATTTTCGGGTTCTAGAGGCTCCAAAACAAATTTCTGCCATAGTCCCGGGCTTAGGTCTTACCATAAGAGCTGCTGTAATAGCTGAATTTTCATTCTGAAAATTCGCTAAAAAATGTTACATAACACCTTCATCCACTCATGTCTTCAATTGCTCTCGGAAACCAGTTTACATTGAATAATAGTTCAAAGACTTTTTTATGCGATTTTTTTTCCTCTTTGAATTTGAGAAAATTTTGGCAAAAAAACTAATTTTTGCACGATAAATGCTCAAGAAACCATTTTCTGGACATCGGACGTGTCTGGTTGAAGAACTCATCCAAGCTTTTTGGGCTTCCAATATTATCACCAAATATTTCGTAAAAGTAAGATGTTTCGCTCTTGAGTTAAATGTCATTTTCGATTTCTACGGACCCCTAAACAAATTTCTGTCATACTTCCGGGCTCAAGTCGCATCATGAGAGTGGCTGTAATAGTTGAATTTCCAATTCGGAAATTCGCTAAAACTGATAAATCCGATAAAATGTTAAAAATTAACTATTTTACTGGTGAAGATATCAATAGCCGATAACGTGACGAACCCTAGTTTACTATAAAAGTTTTTTTGTTAAGTAAAAATTTTTCTACAAAACGTAACACTTCCGGTTGAATTCGGATTGAAAAACTAAATAATTTCAAATAATTGCAAGAATGCAAGTAATTTTCACCAAATTATTTGACCAAATTAGCTAAACTATTTTCTTTTTTTTTCCAAAAAAAAAAAGTTGTGCTGTATTGTGCTAGACATGTATTACAACTAAAAAATATTTTTGGACGTAAGTGAATCCCACCATTTTCTTTTTTGTCGTATCGAAAAAGTTGTGCCGTAGCTCTCAAAAATTAGTAAATTTTTGTGGTTATAACTAACATAATATGTACATAAATTCACATATTTTCATTAACTTCACTGGCATCGATCCATAATCACGATTTGGTTTAAAATCCTAATCATATTTTTTATATAATGGGCCTCTAATCGATTACAATAATTTTTCTTTTTCACTAAATAACTGTTTTTCTTTTTGTTAACCGAAAAAAACCAAAACGTGACTGAATCGACAGTTAAAATAATATCAAAAAATATCAAAAATATAAACAATTATAATTGTAATAATAATTAATTTTTCAATAACAAAATTTTTTGACAGCAAAATCGATCATACATAAAACAAATTATTTTCAATATAATAAATAAATAAGTTCATTCTTTTGAAAATAATTTTTTTTTCAAACGGAAATAAAATTACGGTTTTGATTTTCAAATAGATAAATAGTTTTTTTTTTTTGTTCGTTAGAAACGTATTAGAAAAACCATCGCAGCCACACACTGGTTTACAGAGCCGGATTTACCTAAGGGCACTTGAGGCTCTCACAAAATAGGCGAAATGCACTAACGAAATAACCAAATGGTAAAATGTCTCTCGTGAAAATTCAACTCCTTGAGGGAGGTATTCTAGTCTAGAATTTTGAAAAAGTCAATTTTTTTTCATATTTTCAAAGTTTATACATTTAAGAATAAGCCTCTAAAGGGATTTACAGAAATTCGAATTATTTTTGGAGTTATGGTTATTTTTCCCTGCGTACTGTGTATCATCTATTCAATGTTAAATTCAAATTTTTAATATATATATACTGTGTGAGTTTTTCGAGAGTTGCCATTTTTATTACAGCCAAACCGCTGATTTAATCGAAAAATTGTTCAAATAAGAGTTGTAGATATCTACTGGGGCAATCGATTGCTGTAGTCAGGAGCTCTATAGCTCTGATGGTTTTCGAGCTATGATACAAACTTATAGATTTTTAAATGAGACTATATATTATTTTTTCGATAAAACTAATCCAATGCATTAATTAACAACATAAATGAGCAAAAAACATTTTTTTACCCAAGTTTAATTTTTTAATTTTTCTTTAATTTTTCAGTTAGGCGGTAAAAATATGCGTATGTACTTGAGGCTACTTCAACCGATAGTGTTTTTCTTGGTTACATTTTCATTACATCCAAGAAAAGAACCTTTTCCAATACCATTTCTATCATAAAAATTTGGTTGTAATAGAAATGGCAACTCTCAAAAAACTCACATGCTATAGATATATATATATATATATATATATATATATATATATATATATATATATATATATATATATACATATATATATATATATATATATATATATATATATATATATATATATATATATAGCATGTATATAGCATGTATATATATATATATATATATATATATATATATGCAGCGGGCCAATTTTGATAGTATTAAGAGGGTCTGTACCAGATTTCAAATAAATCGGTGCATTAGAACTTGAGGTATCATGTCAACCGTATTGAAAAAAGTAGTTTCGAATATTAATAATATATATATATATATATATATATATATATATATATATATATATATATATATATATATATATATATTATTAATATTCGAAACTACTTTTTTCAATACGGTTGACATGATACCTCAAGTTCTAATGCACCGTTTTATTTGAAATCTGGTACAGACCCTCTTAATACTATCAAAATTGGCCCGACGTAGGAGTTTTTGGAATTTCTTTTTTTTTACTATTTTTAAAAAATTTCAAAAGTTAAAAAAAGGAGACGAAAAAATGATTTCTTTTTAAATGGACGCCATTTTGTGAAAAAATTTATTTTTTCAAATCGGCTACATCCAACTAATTCTACATCCTTGTTTATTAAAAATTAACTTAACTCGAGGGTTGGAATCACGTCAATCAGGAGACACCATTTTTTTTTTGGAGTCCCCACTTTGCCGATCCGTACCGATTTCTATTTTGAATTTTTTTAAAATTTTTATACATTTTTATACTTTTCAAATATCAATAGAAAACTGTTAATACTAAAAAAAAGTTTCCTTTTTTTTATTACGCCCGTAAAATCACCTCAAATTCGGAGCCACTAAACTAGAATACCCCCTTAATACTCCATTCCGTGTTTCCGTTTTGCCAATTTTGTTATGGAACACGAAAAAAAAAGAGCAATGATTTGCCTGTTGAAAAATTTACGACATAATCGTATTTTTGGATAATTGATACCTTTAGCTTAGTTCTTACGCGAAGCAGCAAATAATACACCACATTTTTAGAAGTTATGTATTTAGAGATTCTAACATATAAATTTTTTTAACTTCTCTCTACATATAAAACAATAAATAAGAATTATAAAATCAGCTGAACCAAGATACTGATAAATATTACAATGACTTAAACCAGAGCGCTATAGAGAATTACTCAACATGTTCCGCCATGTTGTTTTTTTTTTTAATATCAAATCAAGTTTTATGTTTTTGATTCAAAATATATTTTATTATAATATCGGCTAGATAAATCTAAAATTAAAAATACAATTGTAGGTATGTATATGCGCTTGGGGGTCTTTTTCGTTCGAAACAGCAGAAATTATGTTGTGTTTTTTTTGGCTTGGCTTGTCCATATGGCCACATCGCACACCAATCAGTTTAATGCAACGGTACATTTTTTTTTTTTTTGGTTTGTGGGACCATAATACTAATAATCATAAGGCCCCTATAATTTTTATTTAACAGTATGTCCATCAAAAAATGTTTATATCAATTTAAAAAATTAAATTCTTAAACTTTTCCGCCAAATCGCGGGCCGGGGTATTGGGGGGGGGGCAGTGAGACCAAATTTTTCGATCACACAACCAATGAAAATTATGAATAGTTTGTGAGAAACGTGTATCTTTTGAATATTTAAATCTACCGTAAAACCGTCTAGACCCGAACAGGGGGTCTAGACCTGGACACTTTGCACCAATCTTCAAAGTAAGTAGTTTCTACATTAACCTGCTACAATAAACATTTGTTCTTGACGTCATTAGAGAGAGAAAAACATCCTCTAAACAGCTGTACCAATAAAAACTCCAGATTTCAACTTTTACTATTTCATTTTACAGGATTACTATTCTCCAGTTTTTCAAAGAAATAAAATGTGTGTCTAACTTAGACATGTAATTTTCGTCATAATTGTCATATTGTTTTAATTTTGATATGTATATGTTCAGAATTTTATCGCGCATCATTTAATGATGTTTGAAGTTATATTCGATGTATGTATATATAAAAAAAATACATGCTATATACATATATCCGTTTAGACCCGGACACATCAGTTTATTACACTATGGCCGCGATTCGCACTGGCTGTAACTTCCACTATCCATACGTTATATTCCCGCCAGAATTACGCGGTTTATGCCACCTTCTGGTGTCATATCGCATGTTTACTTCATAGAGAGGCATACTATGTATTGACCCTTCCCCCTTCCCACAAAATGTTTTGAAGCGTTTGACAGGGTCAAAGACATCAGACGACATAAAACACTGTCCTAACCCCGACGAGAGAGGTTTATTTGCATGTCATTACATTATTTAAGTAAGTGTCCGGGTCAAGGCGGATTTGAGGTGTAGACCCGAACACTTACTAATTATTTATTTATTTTTTTTACTTATAATGAAACAAATGGGTCAGGGATATAACAAATAATATACGCTCTTTCTAATGGTAATACTTTTATTGGTGATATCTATGAAGGAAACATGTATAAACATAAAATTATACCAAAAAATGTAAAAAGGTGTTCGGGTCTAGACGGTTTTACGGTATATCTAAAATAATTTTATACCCCAACTATATGGGTTAGAGACTATTTTTTCCTTTGTCTAGCGATAATCTTCAACCTAACGTTACTTTCTAGTTTTTTTTCTTTTTAAATGAGAGTGTGCTAAAGACCACACGACCGAAGTAAAAATTTCTATGGGAATCTCGTAACCGATTCGAAGTCACATACAGTGGAGCTTCACTAAAGTTAAGAAAAATTTGGTAAACTTTAGTGAAACTTAACTTTAGTGAAGCAAATTGAGATCAGTGGCGGTTATTTAATAGATGATCGGGACTAAATAATAATTTAAGTCATAGGTGACGTACAAGAGAAAACTGTTTAATAATTTGGATTCCAGTGGATTAATTGGATTTTATACTAATGTATAAATTTCATTAAAAATATTGCTGTTATAGAAAATTCTTCATTATAGATATATCTGCTATAGAAATTGATTTTTTCCCTTGGACGGACAATTGACAAGTACCGTTATCTATTTTTCAATCTATATAAGCAGCTACGATTTGCTTTGGATTAACCAAATTCTCCGAATTGGTTATTAAGTACGTGGTATTCAAGTATTTTGGTATTTATTATTTAAATTTATTTATTACATACAGTGAATAGCTGACTTAAACATTAACTAAAATGACTTTCTTTGATAAAAATACTTTTTAATGGTTCTTAAGCATTATACATTGCATAAGAATATAAGTTATTGCATCATTGAGTTTTTCTGCAGATGAATTTTTCACAATTTTGACAATATAATTAATATTTTATCGTGTTTAGAAAAGCAATTTCTAAGGAAATCGTGAGATTTTGAGCGTTTTGAGTTATGTATTTTCGATGAACACTGCAAAAAAAGTTTTTTTTTAAATCTGGACCGAACTTTCTGGAAGATTTTTTTTTATGCGGTCCCTAACCATCGCATAAAAAAAAGTTCAACTGTAATAATAAATTGCTCTCAAACTGAGAACCAGAATCCATAAGAAGTCAAAGTATGCCTCAATTTAATAATTCGAGTAAAGTACCCACAATTTTTTTTTATTTTTGGAACTTTGAAATGAATTCCTCTAAAAGACAAAAAAATAGTTGCATATGTACATGTCTTCTAGGTCCCATAGCTCCCTAGACTATCACTTCCGGTTTCCGTTCACTTACGAAATTCATTCTGATGATTACAATGATCTCACTTTTTGTAAAAAATTTTCTAAACACGCTGTATTTTGTCCAAAAAAAAATTTTTTTTTAATATAAAAAATAACTGATCGATGAACGAGAATGGAAGAATTTCGTCATTATTAAAAATTTATTGTAAGAGGGAATTAATCATTTGAAGTAAAAATTTATTGATGATAAAGAGCTTTAGGGAATTTCATTGATTTAATGTTTCACAAAAAATATTTTTCTAACCAATACATAATTATTTAATGTAATATGTTGTTATTTCATGTAGTCAGTCATTCATATTTTTTTTTTTTGGAGGGTTCCGAAGAAAAATTTGTCAGATTCCTTATAATTTTCGTCAATTCTTATACATCTTTCGACGTATGAAATTTTCCATGTACATGCCACAAAGTAGAAGCCTTACTTAAGGGGAGATTCGGGAAAACGTCAAAAAATCGACCCCTTTTATTATTTTTTTGTACAAATAAATATTTTATTAAAAAAAACTAAGTAATTATACGACGTTACGTTTCTACATGTCTTGAAATTACAAAAATTTTTTTTTTTTTAATTTAAAAATGAGCTGAGTATAAAATAAATGGTTTTGAAGTCGACACGGTGAGATTTTTCCATCTTGATGGTTTCTCGTGTTCTGAAATCGCCAGTGAACCAAAATCCAAAAATTAAGAACCAGCGAGAAATTGCATTTTGAAAATAAATTTTCAAAAATCACCGCTTTTTATCTACTATAAATAGCCGCCATTTTGAAAATATATTACGGAACAAAAAGATCCTAGTTCCTGCCGAAATTACGGTATCGAAGAATAGTATGCACTTTGATTTATGTCGATATCTCAAATACTTTTTAAGGTACACGAGGAACCATGTCGAAAGACATACGTTACATGTCAAAGACAGTTTTTTTTTTTTTTTAAATTGAATTATAGTAAAGTGCAGACATTAAACTGCCCATAACCTTTTTGATTTTTCGTTTTTTTTTTTCTAAATAAAATTTTAAGAACACAATTATGAAGAAAAAAAAATAGATTTTTGTTTTTTAGCGAATCTTTTCTTAATCTATAATTCCGAGCTAATTCTGAGCCAGCTTTGATGAAAATTAGTTCAGCCGTTTCTAGAATATTTCAGAATTTCAAGGATAAAATTAAAAAATTTTAGGAATCCACAACAAAAAATCTCTAAAATGTTTCAAATAAAAATTCCTCCTCGAATTCCATATTCCAGTTTTCATTTTAGAATAAATCAATTTTCATTTGTCGTGTGTGACTCATTACACGTGACGTCACGCACGACAAATAAAAATTTGTCTATTCTAAATTATAGTAAAATAATCCCAGGAAATTTTATTTGAAATTTTTTTAGAACGCTTCCATGGTGGGTTTTTAAATTTTTTTTTAGCGAGGAACCCTGGCCTAACGCATGTCCGACACGCAGTTGATGTATACGTTTTTCGTTTACATCACACACTTTTGATCGTTTGATCAGGAAGTATGTGTATGTGTACTTATAAGTTAAGACATGCTGCTTATAAGTTAAATTTTTAACTACATATCAGCCTCACCGTCCAATTTCAAAAAAAATATTGATTTAAAACTTTATGCCAACAACATAAACGGTTCTTCTAAGTATATATTTTATTTAAATAATAACATATATACATGTTAAATGTTATATTATAAATTGTTATTTATATCGAAGTTTTAATTTAGATAATTTTTTTTTTGCTCGGGACATTATTATGAGTGGATGATGCCGCGCATTTTGAAGACATTTTGATGATGGGAAAATTTTTTCAATTTTATTGCCGCCACGACGAGATTTGACAAGAATGCCAATAAAATATGTAACGGTTTGTCATAGTTTTTGATAGGTATTAATTAGCAAGAAAGTTTTGAGGCTTTTTTTTATAAAATTTTTTGGAGTTTTTTACAAATTGAATAGATATAGGGTGAATGCGGGAGAGATGCCGCATATTTTGAAAACACTTGATAATTCTTAAAGTAAGCATTTAATTGATTTGAAATTTGGTACAAAATAAATATAAACATTGTTCTTTAAAATTATTTATAAATAATTTTAAATTTTGAGTCATAAAGGATTCATAATTAACATTTTTGTAGAGCCTGCAAAGCGGCGTCTCTCCCACACCTATGGGAGAGATGCCGCATCAAAGAAAGTGAGACGCCGCATAGTTCATATTAAAAATTTTGCATTTTACACACATCTCCATACATGATGCATGCCACATATAACCATTTTTGGCACTTTATGCATCTTAACCAGTCAAATTTTTATTTGTTTCTGAGTACCTTTCAAAACATTCAATACACAGGCAGTCATCATTATTTTCGTTATCTTGACTAATATGAGAGCTCTTCCTGATCCATTAATGGATCTTTTATATTTACGTGGCATAATTTACAGTCCAAAAAAAAAATTGCATAATTAAGGTATCTAAGTCTATGTTTTTAATATGTAATATGATGCGGCATCTATACCAACTTTAAATGCGGCGTCTCTCCTTTTTGTTGGGATAGATGCCGCATGTTGCTATAGCAAGCATAGTGCGGAATTTCAACCTAAAATTTTATACACTACTTTTAAAATATACCTAAATTAATAACAAAACTCATTTTCATTAAAACAATGAAATATATATTCTTAAATTCTAATGAATTAAATGGTTGATAAAATATTATGTTAAAAAACTTACTTTTCAATAATAAAAAGTTGGATAATTACTAAACTGATGGACTAATCATAAATGTTACCATATACAGCTTAAATAAGTAACTTATTTTAAACATATAATCCATCAATAGCGCTATCTATCAATCAGCGGACGAACTATGGCTACTGCGGCATCTCTCCCGACGCGGCATCTCTCCCGTACTTACCCTATGTATGTAGGTATGTCGTCGCCAGATTATAGAATCAACCAGTTGTAGAGTTTTCGCTATTTTGCAAAATTATATCAGTCTAGAAATGATATAATGATACATAATTTGAAAAGGTAATACTCATTTTCTGGCAAAGGGCAATTTAACAGGTTCCCTGTCCCGTGAATTCACGGGACAATTTTTGTACCCATTTGAACCTGTTAATAATGAATTTCAATTGAAGACATGAGTGGATGAAGGCGTTATGTCACATTTTTTTATAATATTACAGTAGAAGCGTTTGAAAGTTTTTATTTACATAAATACTTCTCATGTAATAGCCCATGCTTATTGAATTTATACGAAACTATTGGACCTAATGTCCAATACAATGTCTGGAAACCATAGGATATAGCAAGATAAGCATAGTAAATCTGCCCCGGAAGCGAATTATTTTAATAACTATATTACCGGTATGGTAAGGCAGTAAGTAACTGATATCTACAATTTTGGCGGCCAAAACTGAGTAGTTATGGAGATAACTAAAAAAATTTAAAAAATTACAAAAATTTTTTTCTTGGTAACTACTCAACTTAGGAAAATAATTCCAAATCCACATGAAGGCAAACACTCTCAAGAATATTAGACATATTTATTATCGTATCAGTCCTCGTTATTAAGGATAATAACAAGGATAGTATCCGATCCAACGTTATTTTTATAGAGTTCCAATTGAGCGACCACTTCAAAATAAATTCAGTAATTGTTCCGTAATGCACTTAATTACTGCACCAAGTCTTATCAAAATTCAAGGGCTGCAACATGGTAAAAAAAATTTTTTTCATTTCTAATCTGCTGAATGGCCCCTATAGTGGGTCCGACCCTGGAATTATATACATCATCGAAAGTACTTTAAAAATAAACTGTTGTGTCTTATAAAGTGTTTTTTCCTATCTCCTATAGTTTTCGAGATAATCAAGAATAATCGAAAGAAGTATATTAAGTTATAGGCTATCTGCCCCTGATAGAAAGTCCCAATAGTAACTGTATTGTCGTTTATGTGACATTGCAGGTACTCGTAACATTTGATAAAAGTATTTCTTACTCTTGTTGCCCTCGAAAGAAATTACATCAGCCAATTAATTTTGCCTTGTTGATACTTCCATTCCTAATTGAAGCCTATTTTATTCCTAATTCCGTATCAGCCAAAGCTGGACATTAAGTGAACGTATGAATATTGGTGTATGTTTAAATACAGACAAAAGTCCGCCATACATTAATAATGTTTCACAGGCACTCGATAACATTTGAAATTAAAAATACTTCAATTCCTGATAATTTTTCCTTTTAAAATTTCAAATATTTCAAAACTATTTGAAATATCCTGTGTGTGTGTTGCGTTTTCAGACAGACGCACGTACAGACCGACGGACCTAATCATAAAAAAATTAAATACCAAGACTAGTATTGATGGCTACAAGCAATTCTTCAATATCGACCATATTACAAGTTTTTAATAGCCAGCCAGAGCCAAGCCATCAGAGCCATCAGAGCCAACAGAGGCGGCAGTTAACTTGGAGTGTTAAAATTTTGTTATTTATATAATTAATGATAATTACATGATTAATCTAAATGTTTGAACCATTAAAATTTTGATTTGTGTGACATTTCCAACCCAGAAAAATTCGTCAAGTGCGTGTTTGACACACACTAAGTAATGTCCCTCACTCAGTGGTCATAACTAAAACTTCTTAAAATATAACAGTCCGGACACATACGTACACATATACGTAATACATACACACACCTAACACACAAATACATACAAATTAATGTAGAAAAACAGATGGTAGATTAATATACCATAATTTGTTAATTTTATACATTTAATGCCATCTAGCACAACAATTAGTAACTTGACCTGATGCTATACTATATATTAAATACAAAAAGTCACTACTTGCTACTGGATGGCGTCTTAATCGTTTTCTTACCAAACCATAGAGTTCACAGATACATAAAATATATACAATACATAAGCAATATAGCCTTCATGCGTTTATTCAATATATGAATGTAAAACTCTATAATTATTTACCACCTCTCTCAAATTTTCGATCACTCAAGGATTTTAATATGTCCCGAACTAACACGAAGTTAGTTCGGGACATAAAAAAAAAGAAAGCGTCAGGTACAAGTTGTATTTGCGCAGCTAATGTTCCGTACAGACAGAAGAAGTCGCTTTAAAATTATTTCAGTATTATTGTCAATTTCTCTGGAGACGCTAACAAAATTGTACAAAAATATGAAAAAAATATTTGAGTGCAAAAATTTAATGTTTTTCTTGTATACACATAGATTTATCAATTATTTCTTCGTCCCTAATTTCTAGAATCCAATTCTTTTAAAATTTACCAAAATATTCGTTTAACAACATCTAGTAGTTAAAGCAAAATTTGTCACTGCGCTTTCATTTGGCATGCATCAAAAGAAATTTGATCTTAATAATTTTCAAAGAGTGAGGGAAAGTAATTTTTAAGTCCCCCCGCTCAAGAAAAGCTAAACTTTCATTTGACACCGAATTTTTGGGAATTTTTTTAAAGGATACTACTGCATGTAATGTTTTAATATTTTAAGGATATATTTGTGGATATATGTATACTACTCAAAACAAAATAAGGGCCACTCATGTTTTGCTGCATAAGTTTATTTTTATATAAGTTACAGTATAAGGTATGCTTACATTTAATTAAGGAACTAATTTTTTACTAAATAAAATTAATTTTAATAAGATTAAATAAAAAATTAATCCATAATTACATTTTTTTAGGATTTTATCTTTTTTAAAGTCATTTTTACAGTCATCAACAAACGTTCACGCTTTGAGTAAAAGCACACATTATGAAACTTTTCGGTGATTTAATATCGAGTATGCCCTCCCCTTTTTAAAACACATTCTTGAAGCCTCCTCGGCATGCTTTCAATAAGATGCCTAACGGTTTCATTAGGAATCTCCGCCCAACATCTTCTCAAGACATCAGTCAGTTGTTGTTGGGTGTGCACATCCTCTCCGGCTGCTCTGACTCGCCGTTTTAATTGATCTCAAAGATGTTCTATTGGGTTCAAGTCAGGGCTATTTGTAGGCCACGGTAAAACCTGTATATTAGCCTCCCTAAGGACAGTTGTCGTCGCTCGAGCGGTATGCGCTCGGGCATTATCCTGCATCAGGATAAATCCGTCGGCCGCTCGTTGTGCAAAGGGGATCACATGGGGTCTGACAACCTGTTCGATGTAACTTTGAGCCGTTACAGTAGTCTCGTTCAGGAAAACAAGCTCAGTTTTGCCTTGCAAACTAATTCCACCCCAGACCATGACATTAGGACCGCCAAATCTGTCGCGTTCATGAATGTGACGATCAGAAAACCTTTCCCCACTTCTTCTCCACACTCTTACACGTCGATCATCACTAAAAAACTTCACCTTGCACTCATCCGTGAAGAGTACGTGACGCCATTCCTCCAAGCCCCATCCAAGGTGTTCACGTGCAAATCTTAAACGGTTTGCACGATGCGCTCCGGTCAGTTTGGTACGGATTACTGGTCTTCTTGAACGTTGTTGGTCTTCATGCAAACGATTTCGTATGGTCTAATTACTGACAACAGTACCAGTAGATCGATGTAAGCGATTTTGCAGAGTACCTGCGGTAACAGTCGGCTCACGTCGTGCACACAGTCGAATGTAATGGTCTTCACGGGCAGTGGTAGCACGAACTCTTCCTGAGCCACGGCGCCGGGTTACACTACCGGTCTGCTGATACCGATTCCAAACATTTTGAATAGCCCTTCGTGAACAACCCAACTGCAGAGCCACGGAACGTTGAGATTGACCACCCTCAATCATCGTTACGGCTCTGGTAGCAGTAGCTTCGTCCATATGGTGTCGAATTCTCGGCATTGAAAAATAAATGATTGAATAACACGCCAAACTTCAAAAAACAACCTTAACAATCAATAATCTAGCTCAAACTGATTTAAAATCAAATTCAAAAAAATAAGTAAAACTAACCACTTGACGCTGTACGAGACAAAAAAACGTTTAAATCTTCCCCTCAACAATAATATTACTTAAACCTAACTGTTATCATTTACTCAACCACTTAATATCATAACAACAGTCATTTAGAAAAGTTATTTTAACGTGGATCGACATAAATCAGTTTTAAAATACAAACTTTCAAGTGGCCCTTATTTTGTTTTGAGGAGTATATAATAAATACATAATAAAATTTTTGGACCGAAAAATTGAAAATTCAGCGAATTATTCGCAATCTCCCAAGGCTCCGAAAAAAAGTCCCTCAACTGTTGCAGTGATAGTGGACCTTCACAGTACTGGAAATAAAAAAAAAAAAAGTTTATTAAACTATAAGGTATTGCTCATACCGTGAACCTCAATCGAAAAAAAAAAATTGAAATTTAACAAAAGGGCGGAGTTTTAAAAAAAATTCAAATTTTGCGTGAAAATTTGATGATTTTTGGCCTGCCAAAATTACATTTTTTATTCAACCGGAAAACTGGAGGTTCGTGGTACGAAGAAACATATATAAAAGAAGCTGCAAAGAATCAACTCGATCGGATGATTTGTTTTCGAGTTACCACTGCAGCAAATTTGAAAAATGTAGTTTTTCTCTACTTTACCTTTTAGTTTTAATCACTGAGAATTTTTACTAAAATAATTTATGATCTACTCACTCTAACGGTCATAGTAAAACTAGATGAGTCGTTTGAATGTGCCAGGGTCTAGCTGCTCCAGAACATGTGACTGGCAGCCACGTCCAGAAACTCCCGATCTATCAACTTTCATACATTTCTCAATACCTCAAAGTTAACAATGAAAATCAAAATCCACTCTTCAGATGGCTGTAACTCAAAAATTATTTGAGATATGCACCTAAAATTTTAGTATGGTATTTTTAAAGGTTTATACGATCGAAATATGCAAAAAAATTTCGATTTTTTTTTTTAAATGTCACACTAGTGGTCCCCCTTAACGTCTATAAATAATTGGGCCATCACACTCTGTGCTAAATTTCATACGATATATTAGTGTAAATAGATGAGGACGAATTTTCCGACTCATACTGTACTCTGTTCGACTATATAATGTGCATATATGTATAATTCGACTCGCATTATTGGCAGAATGGTTTCTTACTCTGTGAATAAATAAATAAGCAATAGAAATTTTTAATACTTTTAGTGTTATCTGGAAAAAGTCGTAAAAATTTTTTCAAATATACATACATATGTACGTTCTTACCTACTCAATTAAACGATTAGTCAAGCGTAAATACACATTATGCGTCAAGGGTACCCCCTCTCCCCCCCGTATACGTACGTTCCTTGAGGTAGCAATTGTTCAGTATAATAAAATGTTGAAGCCTTAAAATCTTTTTTTTTCCTCGAGAGTGTATATGTCCATTGAGTATTAAGATAATTTATCTAGTAGATAATTATTGTTAAACCTACGCAAAAAATGTAGATATTCGCGGAGAGGGAACGTTTGCAAAATTTATTAGTTTACCTATTGGCAAATTATTATTTAAATAAAAATTTGTTTCATATAAAACATTAATATTTGCAATCAATTTTAAATTACAAACAAAACAAAAAAATGATTATTTTATAATATCATAAAGTGTAATTTTTTTTTGCTGTTGTACCTATAGATTCAAGCCCATTTATCATAATATATTTAACAATCTATAATCTATATTGAAAGAGTTCATTTAGCAACCCCCTCTCCCCGCCCCCTAAACATGTTTTGAAAGCTTCAGCATACAGAAATCTTCACCAAATCTTCCTTAGATTGAAAAAGATGACGTGATTTTGGAATGAACTTGCAAAGTTATGCAGAGAACCATTTGTCTTAAAGAGTCATATATATTATGGTAATCAAGAATCGTAGAGTACTGCATGATGATGTGGGTGGAGAGTGGAAGAACTTTGATGGAAAAATTATTATTGGTGAGGACTTAGTAATTGAAAGTTATGCGTCTGTAACTATCTTCTAAAGCCAGATTTCCGTCAAATGGACACAGCAGAAACTCATTTCAGTTTAAGTAAAACTTCAACTCTATTAAATAATGTTTAAATATTCCTAGACTAATTGGAAATTTAAAATAGTTTTAAAATTTTAAATTTCCCGAATCATTCAACAATTGAAGAGGTGGATTCCAAAAGGCGCTAAGTCATTTTTTGTCTAATGTGAGATTTTAGTTGATGGAGAATGTTCAAGTCCAGCTCTACACGATTTTCGTAGTGCCACCCTTCAAAATGAGCTTAGTCTACTGTAAAATGAATGATGAAAAATGGAATGTTTTCCAAAAAAGCGCTAAGTCAGTGACAGCTTAATTTCAAAACGCTCTAAGTCAAATTTACTCGTAAACCATTGTATTTTTTTTTTTCCAATAATAGCTGGTATTTTTTTCCAAATTTACTTGTAGACAGATTTTCTGTTATGTCAAACACATGAAATAGCTAATAATACACTGTTTAAAATGTTTCTTGAACAAAATATATCTGTATTTGAACTAGGTTTATTTTAACCAACTCAACCCAACTTTTTAAAGGTTTTTTTTTCAATATAATCTATTGAAAATTATATGTATAAATAAGAACAAATAAATAACATCAATAATAATTATTATCTAAGAACTTGAAAATAATTTAAACAGATTACTACATTTGCCTACCTAGATAGTTTTTTACATTTCCTAAAAAATTGCAAAAAGTGACTTAGCGCCTTTTGGAATCCACCTCTTCAATTTTTAAGTTATTGGTAAATTTTTGAACAATTTAAAAAAAAAATTTTTGAAGTATTCGAGAACTTATTTAGACAATTTCGAAATTTGAATCGACTAATAAGATTCATACATCACGCTTAAAATGACAGGTTTTCTTCCTTTGTTTTTTTATTGAATTGCGTACCCGCTTTACCCAAAAGCACGTGTTGTAATTAACCAAGATAAACTCCAAAAACAAAGCTACAACACACGTCTATTATTTTCTAGTTTCAAAGTGACGTGATGACAAAATAATAAGGTAATATCAAAAAGGTTGCTACTATAAAAGTCTTTAACTTATAGCCCAGATATTTATGACCAAAACTTTTCGCCAAAACCAATAAAAATTTTTGACTGCCCTGAATTAGTAGAACACTCAGAATTGGTTGGAGTTTTGGTTACTTTTGGCATCTTGGTGTCCAAGCGGCTACTCGCTTTAGAAGGTGTCTCCACTTTGGGGCGCCCCACTTTCGGTTTTTATAGGTCCGAAGACATTCGTCAATCTTCGGACCTATTATAATTTCGTTCAAATTCTTGCTATTCTAGAAACATCAATAGCGCATGCAGCAAAAAATCCACTTGTCGCACACTCCAAGAAGTGCGACATCGACAATAAGTGAAGGGAGAGTCCATACCTCGTTTACTCACGTACACTGCTTCTTAAGTATGTGTGGTGTGTCCACACAACGTATTCGCCTTAGTCATAGACGGTCATGTATCGTCATATTGTATGCTTATCTTAAAGTATTATTAATTTACCTACACATGTTATATTACAGGTTTTGAATCGATTGTTGCAATTGTTATACGTTGTTTATTTTAATGCAATTTATTATTTTTCGTTATTATTAAAAAACATAATATTTGTTATTATTTTTTATTTAAATTGAGTTTAATTATATTTATGTAATAGAGTTCAACGTATTATTATTATCATTATCATTATTTTAATAAAAAAGTGTTTAAAAAATTTATTTTACAAATTTTGTTGAATTAGAAAATATAGTTTCTATCTCTTGATTTGATATTTTGTAGTTGCAAAATTTGTTGCCATAATATTTTCTTTAAAAAAATATAACAAAAAACACAATTTAAAAAGTGAAAATAGTGACAATTTTTACATTATTTTTTCAACTTTTTTAATGCAAACATGGCTGACTATGCTTCAATTTTAATTTTAAAGTTTGGGGTATCCTAGAAAAAGAAATATATATTGGTATTTTACATGCTATTTATAATATTTGTCTCTTTTTAACGTGTACGTATTATCTTTCGTACGTAATATAAATTACTGGTCCTTTCATTCCTAATGTCTTTGATCAAACATATTCATCTATTTCTTTAATAAAACGTAAAAATGTACTTAAATGCTTTATATACTTTATCCCGAAAATTGAGAAACAGTAATCACTGAGGACCTATATTTAATACGCGTCAAACATGCACTTGATGACTTTATAAAACCATCATCACGCGTGAATATGTACAATTATTATTGAAACTGATTTTACTCATCGCTACTAAAGTGGAACTTCAGAATGGCTTCAGCTCGATCGAGATCGGAACCCAGGACGTAGACACGTTTTTTTGTAACCATCCTGTATATTGGTTGAGTGAAAATGGTATTTAATCGTTATCTGTCAATTTAATAAGATATCAAAACAATTGTTAAATGCACTCGGACAAAAAATCATTCGAATAATTTACAATAATATACTTATGATGACTGTGAGTACCTTTAGAAATGGAATCCTTGGAGAATACTTATACATACAATCGTAATATATAAAAACCTATTAGAAGTCACTCACACACTCACACACAACTTAAGTATTTGAGAGACAATTTTATTTTATAAAATATCACTTATTTATAGAAATGTTAAAAATATCTCCCATTTACTAGCAGCAATACTGGTGGTCACCACCATAGCCATACCAATAAAATTGCAAATAAAAAATAAATATAAAATAAAAATAAAAAAAAAAAAAAATCGATTTTTTCTCCATTGGTAAAACTTGTCTAATAAATCCGGTCTGTATTTAATGGTTTGTTATTCCAAGAATGTGAATTTTATACAAGATTAACACTTACCATTTATGTGATCTCATACGTAAACTATATATAATATTATATGCAGCAAAGATTATAATGTACACTTGCATTCAAATGATTATGCACCACTATAGATCACCTACCACTTCCCAAAGTGGTCTGTATCGACCTTCAGAGGTGGATAGCAGTCGAAGTTACTGACTAGTGACTTTTTGGATTTTTGGTTCTCCATACCTGTATTTTTGAATTTTTTTTTTTGCTTTCCAAAATGATTCTAAAAGTTGGTGACTGGTGACCGTTTTTTTTTTTTTTTTTTTTTTTTTTTTGGTTCATCACCTTCATTTTATATATCGGGGTTATATTTCCGAAAGTTGTTCTTAGATTTCTGAATTTGTGCAGGGGGTCTGTCTAAAACCGAAAACTATGGAATGTTGTCTACGGGGCGAAAAAGTTTGGGAACCACTGCTGTACTAGATGAATATTAGTTTTATTAGGTTTGCCACGAGTCGAACCCTATTCGGTGGTCAGCGTCCTAAACAAATTGCCGAATATTCAACGTATTATTTATGTATTCGCTATAACAATATTGTATAATAGTCATACCCGCGATGTCGTTCGCGCAAAGCATTGTTATAAACTCAATGAGAAGTATATATGTATTAAGTGTAATAATTACACAGAACTTGCAAAGAATAATAATTTTTGTGAAATGCATGCACATTGCACATGCTCAAAATGGTTTTACTATTTTTCCGTGGGAATGAGGAATTTTCCCGGAGTAAAAAGTATCTTAAATGTTGACCCAAGTAATAAGTTTTTATCACACCACACCAAATTTTATCAAATAGTTTTGCGTAATATATGCACATGCTCACAATGGTTTTTCAATTTTCCCCTGAGAATGGAACATTTTCCCGGAGTAAAAGGTATCTTAAATGTTGACACAAGTAATAAGTTGTCACCACACCAAATTTCATCAAAATCCGTCTAATAGTTTTGGCGTAATGGGTGCACATGCACAAAATGGTTTTACTATTTTTCCGTGGGAATGAGGAATTTTCCCGGAGTAAAAAGTATCTTAAATGTTGACCCAAGTAATAAGTTATCACCACACCAAATTTCATCAAATAGTTTTGCGTAATATGTGCACATGCTCACAATGGTTTTTCAATTTTCCCCTGAGAATGGAACATTTTCCCGGAGTAAAAGGTATCTTAAATGTTGACACAAGTAATAAGTTGTCACCACACCAAATTTCATCAAAATCCGTCTAATAGTTTTGGCGTAATGGGTGCACATGCACAAAATGGTTTTTCTATTTTACCGTGGGAATGAGGCATTTTCCCGGTGTAAAAAGTATTTTAAATGTTGCCCTAGGTAATAAGTTATCACCACACCAAATTTTATTAGAATCGGTCCAATAGTTTTTGCCTAATGTGTGCACATGCTCAAAATGGTTTTTCCATTTTCCCGTGGGAATCAGAAATTTTCCCGGAGTAAAAAGTATTTTAGATGTTGACCCAGTTAATAGTTATCATCACACCAAATATCATTAAAATCCGTCCAATAGTTTTTGCGTGATGCGTGAACAGACAGACAGACAGACAAAAATTCTGAAAATCGCTGTTTTGATATCTACATCGATAACTATTTACAGTACGAGTACAATTTTCCAAAAATATTCCATGTACAGAAATGGCCTCGATACAATTTTATTATATGTATAGATTATGAAACTAGAAAAATATTGGAGTGCTTCATTTTCCTTAAAAAATTTACTTAAAAATTATCATCACATATATAAATATTTAATAAACTCCTTATTATATAAATATACTTTAAAAAGTATCAACTACAGATTTTTAAAATATTTTCTTTTCAGTAATGAATTGCAGCAGTTGGCAATTATTTTTTAATTATTACAAATTTGTCAGCTTTTAAACATGTATACCAAGCAGTACGCGTATCATGACTATGTAATTTTGTATGCGTGTATATTTGTTCTAAAATATCCATAATTTAGGAATATGTATTTTTTTGTCTACTTGAAGTAAATAAATTCGTCCAATTTGGTTTTTTCCCCTTATCTGTTCGATATTCGATTGAATATCTCAACAAATGGCTAAACATATGTTGGCGCCTATCGAACATTTGCCGAATATTCGTCGCGAGCCTAATTATGTACATATATTGTGAATTTATTATTATTATTACAGATTGGTTAGTAATAAAAAAGTAATAAAAATTAAGACCAATAAATTGTACAAGTTGATATCATAAAAATTACAATAAATAAATCATTTAGTACAAAATACATTTAATAACTACACACACGTTAACTACGTCATTTACATAATCTATACTAATATTATAAAGTGAGAGTGTAAGTTGGTTTGTTTTTAGTAGTAGTAAATATATTCAAAAACTGCTGCACTGATTATGAGAATTCTTTCACTGTTTGAAAACTAAAGTATTCCAAGTTTAATTCTGACAATTTAACTCATATGTGCGTCAAGTCCCATGGAAAAAAACGTTAGGACAGATCTTTACATAAAAAAAAAATGGTACAAAACATTTGATTGGTCATTTAGTTGTAGATAAACACGATAAAAACGAAACATTGGTAAATTTAAATGATTTCAGAACCATGGTAACCATGTATTAAATAATAATATGAATTATACTAATTTATTTTATTCGTTAAATTGTCTTATCGTATTACACTCTTGAGTTTTATATTTTTTCTGAATAAATTTGTGTTTTCTACAACGTAAATTGCTTGCCTAAAAGCAATTTAACTCGAAGAACTGTCAACTAACAAAAACGCTTCAGCTTCGCTGTCAGTTTTTCTCGTTAAATTGCTAGGCAACAAATTTTCGATAGGCAAACCGAAATAAGTGGGAAAAAAAGTCGAAATTGGGGAAAAATTAGCTATTTGAATGATTTTTTGAGATGCGCTGATTCAAACCGTCACAGATGTAGCGAAAAATCCAAGAATGAATTGATTATCTCAACGAAAATTAACAAAAATGACCGTGATAGTCCATGTAAGAAATTTCAGGCTTGACGATAGATCCAAACTTGGTCTGGTAGCGGTGAACCCACAAGCATTGATTACCAATAGTATCCCAAAATTGGACTATGCGCTTCAAACGTTTCATAATGTTGGTCTGGTGTTGGGTAACAAAGCAGTTACTGGCAATAATTGCACAAGCTTCGAAGGCCCAAGCTTATTAATGAAAGAAGTTACATATTACACCCGAGTTGATAAGTTTTTGAGTAACCGTGCACCAGAATTGAATACATGGATACTGTATTATTGATCATAATTTTTTGTACGCAAGTGTACATTTGTACGTAGAGTAAAAAATTAATTTAAACTACATTTGAAACATTTTTTATAACAAAATAAAATTCAACAATTACTACAAAAATTATACTTGAAATATCCGTTGAATATAGCAAAAATGTAATTGATAATCTTTTTAATTAGCCTTTTAATATTTGCCTTCAATATTCCCTCAAATTACATTAAGTATAATTAATTAACCATTAACCAGTTGTCATTAGTTTGCCCCACTCACTTACGACGCGTTGAAACTTGTTTGATGATATACTATATCTGGAACGTACTGTACCTACTACCACGTAAATAATCTAAAACAATATTATAAATTAATGCTACAATCTTGTCTATAATAAATACCTATATATGTTAATTACGCGTATTATACATATCATATTAAAATTTCCGGAATTTTATCCATTTCTATACCGACCAAAGAGTCCATCGATCAAACTCGAAAAAAGAAACAAAGTAAGAACTGGTAAACGCAGATAACCGTTGCAGAAATGGTTAGAACCACTGCATTGGTGACTAGCTTAGTCTTATCTTGATGGTAAAAGACATCAATCGATTACAAAGTCCCTATCAGATGTCACATTTTATACATATAGAAGCTATCGAGAAGACCAGTAACAGGGGAACATGTAATGATAAGTAATATCTTACAGATATGCAAAAAAATACTATCGACATTAAGTTCAATATCAGAGGTTTCTTTTTTCGTGGATATCTCGAAAAATATTGATTTTTCGATAAAAATACTCATTACGAAAAATATTGCTTGAAAAATTTTCTCCAAAAATGATTCAGTCACTTTTTTCGTAAAATTAACCATTTCCGAGATATTTACATACAAAAACTTAAAAAAGAATATCGACGTTCAATTCAGTATCAGAAGTTTTTTTTTTTCGTGGATATCTCGAAAAATATTGATTTTTCGATAAAAACACTCATTACAAAAAATATTCCTTGAAAAATTTTCTCCAAAAATGATTCAGTCACTTTTTTGCGTAAAATTAACCATTCCGAGATATTTAAAAAAGAATATCAACAATTAATTCAGTATCAGAGGTTTCTTTTTTCGTGGATATCTGGAAAAATATTGATTTTTCGATAAAAACACACATAACAAAAAATATTCCTTGAAAAATTTTCTCCAAAAATGATTCAGTTACTTTTTCTCGTAAAATTAACCGTTTCGGAGATATTTACATATTTCAAATCCAAAAAACGTCAAGTGTGTTTTAATCGTATTCTAACACTTCATATATATGTAGTATGATTATATGTATAAATATGGTACCCTTTACAATGATCGACGTACATTATAATCAAAATAATTGACGATTAAATTGTGTACAGTCCAAGGCGTACAGTCGCCTACATAAATATGTTAATTATTATACTAATTAGGTACGTGGAATTATTGTATTAGTAACTTTCGAAAACTTAAAAAAAAGTCTAGCCACTGAGGAGCCCTAACTTGACGCGTGTTCATCACGCAATTTTTCTTCTTACTATATAATTATGTATTTGGTTTAATAATTCACATGAATGTTATATTGAAAAATACTTCAGGACATGTGGAGTAGAGGGGGGATAATTTTTTATGAATATATTGGTTTATTGAACTGAAACGAGATTGAACCGTTCTATTATTTGTTATTAATAAAATGTATGTATAGAATTTTTTTTTTATATAAATTTATTAACATTACTTAATATAAAAAATTGAAAAATTATTATAATTACAATTATTTAAAAAGAAGTTAGACGTATTTTTTTTTTCACCGTTTAAATGCCATTTTTAGATTTTTAAAGTGTTTTTGGCTGATTAATCAACGCAGTTAATGCCGAATCTACACTATTTAAACTGACAAAAGTAAAACGAAACTATTCAAGATTAAAAAGTCTCAAAAATGTTGAAGAACTGTTGACTTTTTGTTGTATAAAATTTTGTTTTTGCTCATTTTAAACCGTCCCAAAGAAACTTGGGAAAACCTCAACTTAGTGTAGTTTTTGTCTCAAAAGGTACAAGTAACCGAGTCCGTTGAAGCTACTAAAGCATTAATATTTGAGCTGGGCAAATCATGAGTTCAACTTTCATAGTTGGCTGTGCTTATAAGTTTTTCCTTCCATTTCCTTTTCTTTTCCAAATTGTAATCTCGCCACGACCATTTCCCTAATGGCCTGTGGCCTGAAACTGGCCACACGTGACTCTTGAGGCTTTCATACAATTGCATATATTGTCCAAATTAAATTTTTTCCCCCAAATTGATTTATTATAGGAACTGGCTAAACCCAATCAAAAAGAGGAGCCATAGATATACACTACAGTTCAAAAGTTTGGAAACACACATATTTTTGCAGATTACAAAATTTTTTCACCAGATATTTTAGTAAATTAGTTTGTTATTAAAATAAATTAGTTCGTATACCACAATAATAACTAACAATATTATAAAAGCTTGTACATCTTTTGTCGCTAGTCTCCCGTATTGTTGTTTTTGATAAATGCACATGTTTTATTACACAGCCTGGCTAATGGCACAACCGACAACAACTGTTCTCTTAACCCTAGAATCATACGTACTCGTCAAAATGACGAACGAACTTCTCTACCTGCTCCAATACTACAACTTTTCGTTGCCTGCTTGCTGTGAAACTTCTGTTATCTAATTTATTTGTTATTATAACACAGCAGATGTATAAATTTTCTTTATAGTTGCTGTCGTTTTGTTTGTATTGAAATAGTGTGCGTCAAAAGAACGACGATGTATGATTAACCGATGTTTTTTTTTTTAGAGAGTTTGTACTTTACATATAAAAGTTTTCCTAATTTTTCTAAAATTTATTAAAGATGTGGATGTTATGATTAATTTATTCAATAATAATGATAATATGAAAGGTGATTACAGCTGTTTGACTTATAGAGACGACGTAATATGTACTGAAGTTTTAATATATTGAATCGAAAAACAAAGAATGCGTTTCAAGTGACTTAATAAAAAATTAACAATTTATTTTGTGGAAAATAATTTAATTTTATTATTTTTTGAGATCTTACTCGAAAAATTACTAACAAATTTTACAAAATTTACAAATGTGTCTAATGAGGAACTAACTACATATCTACGGGAATATTTGTGACCAAGAAATTTCACATTCTGTAAGGTCACACATGTCCACCGACTCATAATAGTTCATAAATTAATTATTTGAAAGACATGTCTTATGATACAATTGATGTATTTATCTATTTTTTAATTTTTATAATGAAAATATGCTTTGATAAAAAAAATTAAAAAAATTAATAAATATTTATATTAAAAAATGTTTCCAAATGCAATTTTTGTAAATATTTTGTTCACTTTTGTAGTATTGTTATGTAAAAAAAAATGCTTTTTGCAAATAAACTCTAAAACTTTCCGTAAAAAGTCCATTCGTCAAAATGACGCCGATGTTTGATTAACGTTTCTCGTAGACCAACGTATCATTCTAGGGTTAAAGTAACTGTGTAGCTGGTGAAAAATCGTTCTCGATCCAGTGTAGCGCAACTCTTGACGTTCCTAAAAGATGAATGGAAAAATTTTACAAAGAATATTTTGATAAACTCCTAAACGGCGGCCCAGAATTTGTGAACAAGTCATCAACAAAAAAGGTGGTTACTCACTCTGAAGAAGTTAGAATGTAATATTTAAGCCATAAATTTATTTTTTGTAGCAATATTAGTATAATTAAGTATGATTAACATGTCCATTTATTTTAGAGATGATTTTACTGAATTTTAATAGTGTTTGCAAACTTTTGAACGGTTGTGTATACGTATATTACTGTACAAATGTTACAGATCTAAACATACCTAATATATTATAATATTTTATATGGATTTATAAATGTGTCTGTCTGTCTGTCTGTCTGTCCAAAGCGAGTCCGTGGTGACTGCGACCAACCGGACCGTTGCGTTGGTTCGACGGTCAATTGATGATTTACTGTCGACAACTATAAAACTCCGGTCGATGGTAATAATTTCGTGCATCAGAAATGGCTATTTATCATAATTTCAAGTACCCAACAGAACTAACCATGTATACTACACCTGTATTTACAATTAAATGTACATTCCCGTACATGTATCTAGCAAGCATTAGTTTGATTGTATTTTATCGTTTTAGTTGTATACATTTATATGTACGTTGATGTATTATTTCAATAGCAAAAATATTATGGAAGACATCATATTATTGCTCCTTTGAAAATCTGATAATTTTAATTGGTGACTATTTTAGTTTTTTTTTTTTTTTTACCTCTGTGATATAATTTATTTCATTCATCAAAATACGTCATACACTAGTGTACATAAGTGTATGTAACGAATAAACTAAAAAATTACTGAAGCATTTTTGAAAATTTGTGTAGTGTTAAGGGGAGGTTTACGCGAGAGTCGTTAAAAATCATGTATTTTTCGAGAATTTTTTTCTCAAGAACAGAAGTAAATATCAATTTCAAATTTTGTGCACATATTTATTAAGTATTAAACTATACAAAAAAAAAAAAATTTTCAATGAAAAATATAAAAAAGTATTCATTTTATAGATAGTGCAGTGTGACGATCCGTCACACCACCGAAATCCAAAAACAAAAAAGATTTATAAAATATATGAAGAGTATCGGCACCTCTACCTATAATATCAATAAATTGCTGAAAAAAAAAATGGCGGATGTTTGAACTTTTGATTACGATTTTTGTCTTATTTTTCGCTCTTTAAAGTAAACTTAAAAATAAAATACCCCTGTCGCAGCATCCTGCATAACATAGCGAATTTCCATTTACAAAAGTACGTTTTTCTCGGAAACTAGTTGATATAGAGTAATTGTAAATAAAAAAAACCTTCTTTATGTGATTTTTCCGCCTCATCCGCCAAATTTTTTTCACGAAAAATGTCCAAAACCCCGTAAACGTTTTGACGAAATTTCTTAAAAATAAGATGTTTCGTTCTTGAGTTATCGTGCGGACACTTAGTAAACATATATATATAAATGTGTCCGCACATTTCGTTATTTTAAATGATTCATTTAAATCAAGTAAAAAGTCCTTTTTTTCAACTTTGTGTCTTTTGAATATATTGTTGCTTCGAAAATTTAGAAATGTCCCTTATTTTTTGGCCCTCAGTGTCCTTTCCTTGGCTTGCCTTTTTTCCTAAACAAGGTATAGCAAGTAATAAGATGGTACACTGTTACTTTTTTTGAAAATTTTCACAAAGTATTCATTTTAGGCCTCAACAATTTATGATTTACAATCTTCAAAGTATTCTTTCATTTTTTCTGCCCTTTATCCTTTTCCTTCGCACATGACAAAACACACATGGCACAGTACACTAGCACACTGTGCACCTAACATTATGCTAGTGTGCTCTAAAAGAATCATTACATGCGCGGTAGCCAGTAATGTTAAAAATCTAAAAATTTACACTGACTGATGCGTTGTTGAACAAAAATTCATTCTTTTGAATAAAAGAATAATTAACCTAAAATCTGGTAACATCTGGCAACACTGGATTAAATGGAACGGGGCGGTATATTGAAAAATGAAAGCACAAAATCGTAGTTCAAGACAAAAAGTTTTTTCAAACTACTTTAAAACCATTATTAAATTTTTATTCAAATTCGTTGTGCGTGCAAATTTGAATTATCTGACAAAAACTGTCTATTCAGACAATATCATAAAAATTAAATATTTTTCTACAAAAAAAAATTAATAACAGTTGTGTGATCTATGAAACAGCAATTCGCGCGGCGTGGCTTATCGTGGCAGGCAGGTAATGTTTAGGCCGAAATTATACTTGCAAATTTGCTTATAAATTTATTATTTTACTAAATAATATTGAAATTATGTTGGATTGAAGTGTTTCAGACATTAATTATATTTTTTTTGCGTGCAAAATATGGAGCAACAACTAGCTAATAGTTCACATATGGATCAACACTGTAGACACATCTGGAAATATAAAGTGCAATTTAAAAAAAAAATTTTTCGTGGGATATTTTATTAAATGCAAATTTTTTTTAGAAAGATATAGAAGTGGGGTTATGTAAATTTTAGATTGGAATAATATAAATTTAATTTTATAACGGTTTTATTGGATTTTTTTTATTCCCAAAAGCTTTTTAATTCTAGTAATTTAAATATTTTTGTATTTAGTAGGGTAAGAGACCCGATGACCGATCACTATTTTTAGCTGTATCATTAAATTAGCTTAAAAAAATTAAAAAATAAACAAAACACCCATTTTTTTTTTCTTAATAAGTATGAAACCAAGTTTTTTTAATCCAATAGATATGTTTTTAAGAAAATATAACCCAAAAATTTTGATTTATTAATGATTTTGTTTTATAATTTGTTGACGTCTATTAAAAAGCATACAGAAAATATTAACCTCCGTTGAAAGATCAATACACTTACCCCTATCAAAAATCACTGATTAGTCCGATTACTAATGTACATCAGTACAGTAGTAAATATTATACTATCGAATATTTGAACCATTCTCTTTCAGTCACTTTGACACTCTATCCACTACAAGAGGTCAGTCTGTGTCATAGAGTATCACAGAATGACACCTTGTGAAACATAGCAGCAATGACAGAAGGGTTTAAATATTCGATAAAATAAACCACTAAAATACTGTATTTTCTTTCGCCATCTATAATTTTGCTTTAAAAAACATTGTGTACATTGTGACATGATTCTAACTTACCTATACGCCATTGTGAATTTTTAAACAGTTAAATTGACGATAGATGACGTCAAAAATGTTTATAAAATAGATATGGAATATTTGTATGATTCTCAAAATACCCAACTCGAAAACTTGGATCCCAACAAGAATCAGTCATACAAATAATATTTAACACATATAAAATTTAATTTAGCTATCCTAATCTCTTAAGTGGACTAATAACAATTATTTGTATACTTTTATTATGCTAATAACTTTAAAAATTCGGTGAAAAATGTTACAATTTATAACCCATGTGTTTTGAAAAATGATCATCCACCATATTAAAAATTCATGAATTCAACAAAAATTGTTATATATATATATGTATTTCTTAAATTAAGTGAGGAGACATTAAATGTGATGTGAATTTAAATTGAAAAATAATCATTGTATTAACAATAATTTTTTTTATCAAAGGTTTCTTTCAGAAATAACTTCATTAAAATATAAATGTCAAAACTGATCGGACTTATAACCCCGATCGACAATGGGGTCTTTTACCCTAATGTACAATATAATTTTTTTTCTTTATTGAATAATTTATGTTTTATATTTGGTACTGAAAGTGCTTATAGGTTTTTGGTATTTCTCAGTGCATTTTTTTTTTAAAATTATGTCAGTAGGATTGAGAAAAAACCCACTTCCAAAACAGTAGAACACATAAAAAAAAATTGCAATTTGATAGCAGAACTAGAAAAATTCATCCCTAAATTTACAAAATTTCACTAACTACTGTAACTAAAATCATCGGGTATACTACGAATTATCAGAGCTACATATGTAAATTAAAAATCACAAAGTGATTGAAAAAATTATCCGGATCGCCCGGGAATCGAACTCAGGATCTCCTGGTAACTAGCCAGGTGTGCTATCCATTACACCATCGATCCTTTGCTCGACAGGCGCCCGACACAGACAATACTCAATCACTTATGTGTATGTACTCTCTGTAATGCGAGAAGCAGTTACAATTTTGAAAAAAAAAAAAATTATCAGAGCTCTCTAAAAATAATAATTTTAAAGTTAATTATAAGTTTTTACTATGGCTATTTGCATTTTTGATGAAATTAAGCGGGTAAAATTACGGGAAAACTCACTTCAAAAACCGGAAGTTATATTTTTTAAAGAAATTTTGCTATTTTGATAGCAAAAATAAAATATTCATCCCCAAATTTCGCAAATCAGAATAACGTGGTGTAAGAAATTAAAAATTTTTTATCTTAGTGATGTCATCAGGCCTACTAAAATTTTCAAAACTCTAAAAATAGTAATTTTAAATGGTTTTTGCTGTAACCATTTTAATTTTTTTGATAAAATTAAGCTGGTGGAATTTTGCGGAAGTTATACTTTTTGCGGGTGAAGTTCACCCGCAAACTACCTGTAGCTTCATTTTTCAAAAAAACAAAAAAAGTTCCAGATCAAAATTTAAATAAAGATCAATGACCCCGGTATAGATCCTTGATAATCAAAAAAAAAAAAATCTGTAGGTCTAATTAATGATATTTTTTTTCATCTTTTTTTGCTATAAATAACATTTTTTATTTTTTTTTTTATTTTTTCAATTTTCTCATAAAATACACCTCTCACGATCATATATTATGATGTGTGTGTATCCATGACGGACTTCGAATGCTGTCCCAATGCGCGAGCAAAAGTTTTTGTGAAAAAAAAATCGGTTTTTTTCTTGGCACACAAAATAAATAAATTTTTAATTAATTGACTAATTTACATAGTCAAATTACCATAAAGAGAAATAATCATAATTTTTTGAAGAAAAAAGATTCTTATCATTTCATTTTGCTGGTTTGTAAAATAATTTTTTTGTGCCATATTTATTCCGAATTGATTTTCATGCATATAAATCATTGATTGTGGTAATATATTGGTTTCAAATTTGAAATTATTGTATGTATTTAACGTTATGAGAAATTATGTTTGGTTTTTGAGATAGCTAAATACCTATTTAATAGTATTGATTAAATATATACAGTTATTTGGGAATATTTTATCACTTCTTGTTCGAAAATACGTTGTATTACAATGTTCTGGAGACTAATATTTTCTTAAAATTAAAAAAAAATATATTTTTGGGTTCAAATAATGTCTTATTTTAATGGATACAAAGAAATCAGACTTTAATTTAGTCATTTAATCTTGTTTTTCACATTTGTAATTTGTATGGTGGAAGTGCTGTTGAAAAGAGTGGGTCGAGGTTCGATTCCCGGGACCGTTAGATTGATTGTCCTTCACAATTTCAGATGAACATAGGCATAGGCTAACTTCAAAAATGCATCACTGCTTGCATGAGGCAGAGTCAAAAGTTCAAAAACGCATCAGACGCATCACAACGAAAAATCAAAAACAAATGCATCAAGAAATTTGGTGATGCGTGTCTTGCTACTTACATTTAAAATATAGGTGGCTGTCGCGGCTAGAGTCTGGTAATGTGAATAAAGGATGATGCCAATGGTTCTATGACCATAATGATTATAGCTTATAGGAATAATTCCGAAAAACTAAATGTTGAAAAAGATGAATTTATTTACCTCTCATTAAAATTGTTTAAACTATCTGAATACGTCTTGCACTTAAAATATGTAATATTTTTTATTTAAATAATTTCAATTTTTTCTATTTCAAGTAAGTTCAAGTTGAAATTCAAAGATAATATATACAAGGACAATATTGCTGTATTATCTATAGTCTAATCATGCTATATTATCTATAGTCAAATTAGAGGTTAAATGATGCCAGTATCCCGTTCAAGAACATCTAATGTGCATCAGATTTCAAGAGAGCATCAGTATCGTATCATGTATTATTAGACGCATCAGAAAGGTCATGATGCTGCATCGATGCGGTAAAGTTTACATTTTTGAAGTTACCCATAATTTCTCAATGAGTACTTCTTCAGATACCGTTGAACAATAGAAGAAACGTAAAATTTAGAAAAAACTACTATTCAAGCTGTGATTTTGTCAGTGGTTTTTTTCTAAATTTTACGTTTCTTCTATTGTTCAACGGTTTTTCGCATTTTTATTTAAAATGTATTCTGTAAATTTGCCAATTTTTTTGTTTTGCGGAAACTTCTTTTTCTGATGTTTGGGCGTGGAATTTTAATATTTTTTGTTTTCAAACCTCCTAAAATTAAAATTTAAAGTTTATTAATTTTATTTTATTTTATTTTATTTAGCCACATAATTTTCCTAACTATGTGGTTATATTTTGATTCTGTTATTTTTATACCGGCTACAAATTCACTTTTGACAATTTTTAAACCATTTCTTAAACAATGTGATTTTTGACTACGATTTGGGTCTGTTGTTTTTGAGAATGACCGTTTAAACGGTGGAAACTAGTTAAACTTGACTTGTATTTGATTTTCAATTTTATTTACTTTTTGGTTTTGAATTTATCATAATATGGTGATTTTTATCATTTGTAATTTGCGAGTTCGTCGTCATTTTTGAACTCTTCGTTCTTTATAATAATAATAATAAATGACGCTTTTCATCCAATTTCAAGCTTAATCACTATTTTTTGCTACCCAAAATCTTGATCATTCTACTACAGTTAGATATATGTTCGTCGTTACATCTAGTTTTGTTCCAATTCACCTGTAAGTCCCAATTCATTCCACTTTACGGTACATATAATCTTATTTTACGTAAATAGTTGGCGATTATTTTAAAAATTCAAATAAATTTTTACACAGATTTCCTATTATTTGTGTTGTAATCGATACAGTGCACTGAGCTGAGCTCAGCTGAACTGAACACTGCACTGGGACGATCGGTAGTGAGCAATATTTATGTACAATTGCTACTGACTGACTAGCAAGTAAGCGAGCAGACTTAAGTATGTAACTCTATGTAAGTAAACGGACGCATTATTTCAAGATTTGTAAATTTGTCACGCAATGTTGATTACATTTATTGATTTATATTGATTTTTTTCTCCTGTTTTTGTGTGTAGAGTTATGTACATGTATGTATTATACTGACTTAAGTTAAGGCGCTATACCCTACTTAATGAGCAACACCACATAGCATCTGTATACTTATAGATGCATTCAAAGTCATACGATTTTTGTGGAATTTTTTTTCGAGGAAATGAAAAGCAATAGGAAATGTTTTTTTGATAGTTTATATTTTGCGAAATTAATGGTAGGTACGTTAAGGAAGGCCTGGTGGTGAAGAAAATTTACAGGGCCGTGGGAAAAAATGACAACCCCCGGGAAGAAACCGCATTTCTTAAAAATTTCCTCCCCAAAAATAAGTGGTAAGCAAAAAAAAACCTCGTAACTTTTTTCCCGGGCCCTCTATCGATAGCTACAGGTCCGCTCCTCAAACTCGGACTCTTTTGTCGGGCCTGAAAATTTATTAAAGCCAATTGCAGAAAAATGATAAATTGAGAAAAAAAGAAAAATTAAATCTTGTTCAAAATTTAAAAAAAAATATGTAAGGATTCGTAACAGGAAATCCTGGATGAAATAAATAATGGAAAACAATTTTTATTTTTAAGGGAAATGAAAAAAATATCCCTGTCGCAGCATCCTGCATAACATAGCGAATTTCCGTTTATAAAAATTCGTTTTTCTCGGAGACCACTTTACATAGAAAGATGGTTTAAAAACCTTTGTTATGTAATTTTTCTTCCCCTTTCTAAAACAAGAACCATGTTCCGGGCATCGGACGTGTCTGGTTAACGAACTTGTCCAACGGTTTGGGACTTCCAACATTTCCACCAAATTTCGTAAACACCTAGGACATTTCATTCGAGAATTAATTATATATATATATATATATATATATATATATATATATATATATATATATATATATATATATATATTATATATATATATATATTATATATATATATATATATATATATATATATATATATATATATATATATATATATATATATATATATATATATATATATATATATATATATATATATATATACTGTGGGAGTTTTTTAAGAGTTGCCATTTTTATTACAGCGTAGAGTTGTAGATATCGATGGGGGCAACCGATTGCTATAGTCAGTAGCTTTATAGCTCTTATGATTTTCGAGCTATAATACCCACTTATAGATTTTTAAATGAGACTATATATTAATTTTTCGATAAAACTGATCTAATGCATGAATTAAGAACATAAATGAGTAAAAAAAATTTTTTGACCCAAGTTTAATTTTTCAATTTTTCTTTAATTTATCAGTTAGGCAGTAAAATTATGCATATGTACTTGTAGATTTTTAAATGAGACTATATATTAATTTTTCGATAAAACTGATCTAATGCATGAATTAAGAACATAAATGAGTAAAAAAAATTTTTTGACCCAAGTTTAATTTTTCAATTTTTCTTTAATTTATCAGTTAGGCAGTAAAATTATGCATATGTACTTGGGGCTTCTTCAACCGATAGTGTTCTGGTTGGTTACATTTCCATTACATCCAAGAAAAGAACCTTTTCCAGTACCATTTCTATCATACGAATTTGGTTGTAATAAAAATGGCAACTCTCAAAAAACTCAGTGAATATTATTTTTAGTTTCTAGGGACCTCAAAACAAATTTCTGCCATAGTCTCGGACTCAAGTCGCATCATGAGAGTGGCTGTAATAGCTGAATTCCATTCTGAAAATTCGCTAAAAATGCTTACAAATTTGATGTAAACACCATTAAGTCAGGGAATTCGGAAAATTAAGAAGACGTTCGAACAGATGGTACAGTTAGGTATAGGTTTACGTACAAAATCAATAATGCTCAAGTTAGAGGAGAGGTGGTATGTCACTATGCCACATTCCCCCCCCCTCTAGCCCTGGAAAAAAATTCCAAATTCTGAAACTTTAAATATTTTTTAAGTTAGAAATACCCGTCTAAAATTTTCAAAACCTTTATTTTCAGTAGCATTCAAAAAAAAATTTTTTTATCGAATCAAGTAGGTTCTGTGTCCCTTAAGTAATAACAATTCAGTGTGACTAGTCATCATAATATACTCAGCCACTTATTATGTTTACTTAAACAATAAATTATAATTAGAATGCAATTACAAATATAATTTGTGTATCATTGTTTACTTATATGTAATGTTATATATGTAATAATTCTTTATTAATTTAGGTGTAGTTATATATACAATACTAGTCACCGAGTTGTGTGTTTAATTCTTTCCATTACGTCAAATGACACCATTGTACCCAAACGCGGCTACAAAGGGGATGGTTATGATGAGTTTTGAAGTCATTCTTTGGATTTTTATCAAAATTAAGCATATAGGACCTCGAATTCGGTCATTTTGATAGCAAAATTGGAAAATTTACATCCAATTTACCTTAATTCAATCTGTCATCCTCATTCGCGTAAAATATTTTTTTTTTTAATTTGTTGACGTCATCGGGATCACTGAAAAATTTCAATGCCGTAAAAACCGTAAATAAAACCAAGTAATGGTGAAATTGAAAGCGAATTATAGGTTTTCGAAGTCGTTTTTTTAAATTTTTATCAAAATTAAGCTTGTAGGACACCGGCGGATCCGAGAAGGGGGCTGTGGGGGCTGCAGTCTCTACAGCCCCCTTTAATCCACAACTGGTAAGTTTTTTTTTTTAGTTAAACATACAATTCAAAAAGCATGGTAAAGACAAATTTCTCCAAAATTTCTCCACTGGGATTAAAGGCAGCCGCCCCCCCCCTTTTCAACTGGCTGGATCCGCCATGTTGTATGATGCTGGAAAAAAAAACTTCTGTCGAATTTTGTACTCAAAGTTGTACTCAAGGTTTTTGGCTGCAGAGTTTGGACTCAAATAAACAATTCAAGTGACAATTTTTATATAATATTTTCTTATAGGAGCTGTTTCTTTTAAATTTTTTTATTGAGAACACGTGTGCAACCGAGTGAGACAGCTAATATACAGCTATTTGTCTAGTTAATTTTTAGGTAGTGTGGTGTTTCAGCTATTTCCTCATTTTGTAATTAATTTGATTCTAATACCAATTCAGTTTTTATTAACATCATTATTTATTACTAGATGATATGTTATTTCATAGTCCCTATACCCAACCAAGTATCAGAACCAAGTTACTGAAAAAGAATTATTAGTTTTTAGTTTGAAATGTTTATTATTATTGTAAGTACCACAATAAATTTAAATTAATTGAACAAAGTTTTGTAAAAATTGTTTAAATTGTTTCATAATTACTCCTCTGTTTTATGAAAGTTACAGAAAAGTAGAGTCACTCGAAAAAAGACTACTATTGAATCAGTCGTATTTCTGCGAGAAATTTCGTCATTTTCGTGGCAAAAATCATACGTGCACACCAAAATTACAGCTAAAAAATTTTTGAATTGGAAAGGAATTATGTATTTGCTAAGTCATTCCTTGCATTTTCATGAAAATTAAACATGTTAAGGGACCATAAAAGTCATAATCGATACCTTCTCCTGAACGGAAATAAAGTGATTATACGGCCCTGGCGGAGAGTTACAGGGTACCAGGTGCCATCACACTTCCTTGTTCACCCACAAAAAATTTGCCAGAGATTTTTTTTTCAAATCATTCAATATTCCATCGACGAATTTGCGATTTTTAAAAATTGATTACTACACTTAAGTACGTGTTTTAAATAATATAAATAATTAATTTTGAAAATTTATCTTGACATATTGGTTGCTAGAAATATTGTTGTTGCTCTCACAATTCCAGAATCCAAAAATCTAAAATACAATAATATCTTCTCCAGTAATATTGTATCTTCACGAGATCTGATAATATCAAATTAATATTCTACTTATATACATTTCCAAGAACATAGTGAAATAGATTCAAATCATTTTTTTGATAGCCATCAACTCAAAGTGTGTGTGATATGTTTTAGGTTATGTGCGTCCGTCCAATTTGTAAAAATACAAAAAAAAAACATCGGTCAAGTGAGAGTAGGGCTCGCACACAATTAGGGTCCCGTACAGTCAGTAGTCAATAAATTAAATTAAACTTTTAGCGAATTTCCAGAATGGAAACTCGCTATTCCAGCCTTGCTCATGGTGGAAGTTCAGCCCGCGACTATGGCAGAAATTTGTTTTGAGGCCCCTAGAACCCAAAAATAATATTCACTAAAATTTATATATATATATATATATATATATATATATATATATATATATATATGTATGTATGTATCGGTTTATGTATGTATATATGTATCAGCACGATAGCTCTTCAGGAAAAACTGCTAGCTTTACGAAATTTGGTGACAACGTTGAAAGTCCAAAAATCTTGGATGAGTTCTTCAGCCAAGCACGTCGGATGCCAGGAACATGGTTTTTGTTCTTGCAAAAAATTAGTTTTTTGCAAAAATTTGCTATAATTTAAGAGTTTTCGCCACATTTTTTTACACCATTGCAAAGACGGAAAAAAATCACATAAAAAAGGTTTTTGAACTATTATTCTAGGTTTGTTCTGGTAAGTTCTGGACCCACCATCCACTACCGGGGCGGTTCTAGAAACCTCCGGCGGTGGGTGGAGACTCATATTTGTTTAAAATATTGCTTTTAAATAAAATGATTTTTTGAGTTTGTTGGTGCCAAATTGATTTATTCTGAAACTAAAATACCCCTGTCGCAGCATCCTGCATAACATAGCGAATTTCCATTTACAAAAGTACGTTTTTCTCGGAAACTAGTTGATATAGAGTAATTGTAAATAAAAAAATCTTCTTTATGTGAATTTTCCGCCTCATTCCGCCAAATCTTTTTCACGAAAACACTGTAAACGTTTTCACGAAATTTCTTAAAAATAAGATGTTTCGTTCTTGAGTTATCGTGCGGACACATTTATATATATATATATATATATATATATATATATATATATATATATATATATATATATATATATATATGTTTACTAAGTGTGAAATTTCGTGAAAACGTTTACGGTGTTTTGGACATTTTTCGTGAAAAAGATTTGGCGGAATGAGGCGGAAAATTCACATAAAGAAGGTTTTTTTATTTACAGTTACTCTATATCAACTAGTTTCCGAGAAAAACGTACTTTTGTAAATGGAAATTCGCTATGTTATGCAGGATGCTGCGACAGGGGTATTTTTTTATTTATTTAAATGCTTAAATAGTCCCACACCGTACTGAAACATTAGTAAACACTGTGTTTTTTCTTGTTATACACTGTTAAAAAAACCCATACTTTTCTGGTAATCTATGACTCAATATCTACTAACCCTATTAAAATCAGAATTTTAACTTTAAGGAAAACGATCATTTCTAGTAAATTTTGAGCTATATCATTAAGACCACTGGACCAGAAATACTAAAAAATATATATATATATATATATATATATATATATATATATATATATATATATATATATATTAATTAGTGATGAGCAAAATTAGTCTTGGTCATGCAGTCTTGTCTTGGTCTTGCATTTTTTACAAGACCAAAATCAAGACCAAGACTATGTATACCAAGAGCAAGACCGAGACCAAGACTCTAAGTATGGCTGCAAGACCAATACCAAGATTCAAGTGAGCAAGACCAAGACAAAAGCAAGAAAAAAGCAAGACTCTTGCTAAACTATTTAAATAGTTTGAAAGTATAATTAATACCGTAAAGAGAGAAAATTCTGATTTTAGAAGAAAAAAATTCGGTAATAAAAAAATACAAGAAAGTGCAAGATTTTTTAGCAATACCAAGACCAAGACCAAGACTCAAACTGCTCTAGCAAGACCAAGACCAAGACTGCCAAGTCTTGGTCTTGGTCTTGCATTTGCTCATCACTAATATTAATATAAATAAATATTTTTAATGCGATTTTTTTTTTAAAAAAATGGTCATTAAATTGCATAATGTCAATCAAAGGCAAGAGAAAATAAGAAACCTAAACATTGATTATAATAATTTACTTTGATGAAATTATTTATTGATGATTTTCAAGCATTTAATCATACAAGACATTGCATAAGAATATAAATTATTCCATATTTAGTTTTCTTACAGACGTAAAATGTTCTCATGTTTAGAAAGGCTTTATCTTGTTTAGAAACGCAACTTCTAAGGAAATTGTTTTGAGCGTTTTGAGTTACGTATTTTCGATGAAACAATTTTTATGCGGTTCAGACCGACCGCATAAAAATTTTTTTTTGACACTCCGGACCGGACTTACTTTTTATAGCTATTGATGCAGTTTTTGAATATTTTTTTGTTGCGATTTTTGTTATACACTCCTTATCCATCGCATAAAATGAACAGACGGACACAAGAGTGATCTTATAGTTCCGGTTTTCCATTTCTGGTATGGAACCTCAAAAGAATTGTTTTTAATTTAATCTAATCGGAAAAAACTATTTATATGAATAATTTCAACATTTTCTATCCAATCAAGTCCGCTTACTCTTCACGTCCTCCTCCGTCTCAAAAAAAAAAAAAAAATAACAAAAAAACAACATAGAATCAAATGGAAAGTTCAAGAGCTTGTGTTGTTCCTTCATCTTAATTTTCTGACATGCACGTCTGACAGCAAACTTCACATGATTTGACATTGAGTGTAATTTAGTCGGCCCTAAGCGATCCACATATATCCATGCACTCGGCGTTTTTGTAACGGCCAAAACCAATAGTTAGAATAGAGTGAAATAGATTTATATCGGATTATTGGGGAATGACGTGAGATGGTGCGAGACATATGTGAATTTTTTGGAGTGCGTTTTGAAGGTAACAAACGTATTATAACACTCAAAAATAATTATTTTAATATGAGCCAACCAAATCAATCGTATGTAGGCATTTCGGTTTTTTAATTTTCTTCCTTTTTTTTTGTTTTTTATTTTGACTCCTCCGGTTTTTTTAACACTTTATGCCCTATGTACCGATTCCGTATATACAGGTGTTTTAAAAAAAAAAAGTAAACGGTGTCTAATATATAAATTTTTGCTTATCGACCACGTGGGATAGTGGTTAGTTACCATAGTGGTATCGAATCCAGAAATGAATGGAATGCCAGGTTCAAATCTTGTCCCAAAAACGGCTAGTCACCACGAGAAAGTGGATCCAACTTTCGCCTATGAGGAGAAATTTGATTAGCCTTAAAATATCGAAGTTCACAATGATCTTTAAAAAAAAAATTTCCCAAAATATTTCCAATTTCTAAGTATAAATACTCCTGTTCATAGCATCCTGCGTAACACAACGGATTTCCTAGTTTTTCTCGGAAAACAGTTAACCCATACAGTAATGATTCAAAAACACCTGCTATTTTTTCCGCTCTTTTCCAATAGCATAAAAAAAATTAAAAAGTTTCAGTGGCGACCCTAGAAATTGCGGAGCCCAAGGCGAAGTTCAATAGCGGGGCATATATATTTTTTCCTATTGCTAAACTGGCGTTATTTCATTTACTAAGCCGTGGTTCACGGCTGTGGGGGGCCCTTGAAAAGCGCGAGACCCCAGGCGCCGCCTTGTTCGCCTTTATGTAGGGCTGCCTCTGAGTCTTTTTAACGAGAAAGGCCTAAAAAATACTCGGTTTTGAGACTCGAATGAAACTGGCTAACAAAACCAACTTTCGAAAATTGAAGACTAGACTTCAAAAACAGGCTAAGTGACAAAAAAATGAAATTTAAGCATGCTGTCTAGATTGCTGACAATGGCACTTATCTTTTTCGGGTCTAACTCATTTTTTTTTTTTTTTTTGTTTTTGTTGGCACGTAGCCTGTTTTTGAAGTCCAGTCTTCAATTATCGTGCGAACCCTTAAATAAATATGTATGTTTTTAATTTCAAATGTTATCGAGTGCCTATGAAACATTATTAATGTATGGCGGACTTTTGTCCGTATTTACACACACACTAATATTCATATGTTCACTTGATGTCCAGCTTTAGTTGATACTTGAACACTCGATTTACTTTGGTATGTATGACAATTCATTATGTTAATTAAAAATTCACATCTCCCCAAGAGATCCGGGTTCGAGTCCCAGCCGATCCAGTTTTGATAATTTTTCAAACACTATGTAAATCTTAATTAAATATGTATGTGAAAATTCGAAAAACCTTGCTTGGGTGGATTCCTGGAAAACCTGGTTCACAGAATCAATAAAAATACTTTAGTATATGTATTAGGCGATCAGGAGAGTGGAAAAATATTTCTATTAGATATTAAAGTGTAGATAACCAACCCAAGCAGTAGAAGGCAAGGCAAACTAATAAAAAATGAATTTCTAAGAATTCGCATTTGTGTGGAACAGAATATATAAACAGAGCGGGCAATGAATCACACAAAATCGATTTGGCTGACCAGTCTTTGTCTGTCTGTTTCTGTGATTATTATGCATAACATCAATCTGAAACGTTGCAGATTAACATTAGTGATCAAATTTTGAGCGACGCACGACGGGTCAAAAATATTGATTGATACTGCGGGTCGTGAGTCTCACAAAAATTTTTCAATTCTCTTACCCTAATACTTTTTTTGCGATAATGTTTAAAGGTCAGCTGCGCATGTAATCAATCGGTGCAATAGTGACCAATCACTGTCGCAGCATCTGCATAACATAACGAATTTCCAAAGCTTGAGTACTTGCGGATCTCATATAACCAACCGGCTGTATCTATTTAAAAAAAAGTTTTAGCTCTCTAAAACAGTGAGAAAATTAAAATCAGTTGGGTAATTTAGTTTTGGTGCTTTTGAGACACCAGGACCCCTGCGAATCCTCATGTAACATAAACTTTTTTTCTGAATTAATTATCGTTTAAATTACTTTGTTGGTGGTTTCTATAGGAATAATTATGAAATATTTATTAAATGAAAAATTAAGAGGCGGCTTTGCGTGTTTTGATTAAATTTTGCGTGTTTTATTGTCAATTTGCGTGTGAAAACTTACTTTCCACACGCAAAAAAGTATGCGGGAAGAATACAGCGGGCAAACAGCTATTTTGCGTACAGAAATGTGTGCCCCAAGTTAATACTTCTCCCGCACGAGTAATAAAAAAGCATTTATCGTAAAGAAATTCAGGAAATTTCTCAATTTTTTTCAAAAACTAATTCACTTAGAACATTAGCTCAGAAGCTTATGTAATTGTTGACACTTTTTTGGATTTTTTTCGGAAAAATTTTTGAATTCTGGCCAATTTTTGCAAAAACGCACCAAAAATGGCGAAAAATGACCAAAGCTTCTAAAAAATCGGACTTGTTTGATGACCAATTCATCCAAGAGTTTGGGACTTTTGATCTTTTCATCAAATTTAAACACATAGATATAAATACATACATTCTGTCACAGTCTCGGGCTCAGGTCTCAGGCCATGAGAACCGCTGTAATAGCTGAATATCCAGAATGAAACGCAACGTGAAAGTAGATAACGTTGTTAGAATAAATTATTTTTATTGAAAATGACATTTTTTTATTTTTATTTTTTGTACGTGTCCGAGAATATGTACTTATAAACTTGCACACACATATTATTACACATATTATGTACCTACTGTATACGTCCTTGGGCCAAGGTAACTCTACCAAATGGAACGGTCAATTTACATGTGTATGTCATACGTTAGCAAAATTCGAGTGTGACCATTCTGGTCTTCTTTGTGTTGTTACAAAATAAAGACGGGTTCGTGGCTTCGTGCTACTACATACTATGCAGTGTAGCTAGCGTCTTTTGTCTTCAAAACTTCTAAAAAGACACTGTATACAAATATTTTGTAGCCAAATTCTCCATTTTTGTGATCCCAGTTTTAGAATGAACGATTTTTAAATAATTTTACTTGTTCTAACTTAAATTTAAATAACTTTGAGTAACTGTTAAGAATAAGCGCGACTTAACAATGTTTTTCCAAGAATTTAATGACAGCCGGGCGTCATTTATTAAGAAAGTATAAAAAGAAAGGACAGAATATCGCTCGAGACAATCTCATTTCAATTTTAGAGCAGTTGTCATGTATTTTGTTACTTATGTCGCTAAACTGATCCAAAACTGAAACACCTAAACTGATCGTTAAGGATGTTTGGGAGGTACAATCGGAGATAAAAGTATATGAAATTAGAAATTCGTGAATAATTGCGTTGTGTAACAAACTATGAGGTAAATAAATAGTTATCTTTGTTAAATAATAGCTATCACTACAACTGATTGTACAATACATCAAACTATAGCTCTCAGCTGAATACAAGAGTTGAGTATATTCTCAGGATTTTCCGGAGAATTTCAAAATGCTACGAGACGATTGAAAATTTAGTAGAATGTTCCTCATTAAATACTAAGGCCCCTGTGAAAATTTCAAACCAATTCACTAAGCCGTTAAAAAGTTATTAAAAAAAAAAAAAAAAAAAAAAAAACTAATTTTACACGTACCTACTCTTATGGAAATTCGAAAACAGAACAGATTAAATAACTTTTTAACGGCTTAGTGAATCGGTTTGAGATTTTCACAGGGGCCTTAGTGTTTAATGGGGAACATTCTACTAAATTTTCAATCGTCTCGTAGCATTTTGAAATTCCTCCGAAAAATCCTCAGAATGTACTCAGCTCTTGTACTCAGCTGAGAGCTATAGTTTGATGTATTGTACAATCAGTTGTAGTGATAGCTATTATTTAACAAAGATAACTATTTATTTACCTCATAGTTTGTTATACAACGCAATTATTCACGAATTTCTAATTTCATGTACTTTTATCTCCGATTGTACCTCCCAAACATCCTTAAAATAAAAATTTTATTAAATTAAATTTCATCGATAGAATAACGAATGTAACTCTTCAATATATTTTTAAATGTAGCAAAAATTTCACATACCTATTTTCGGACAATTTTTTGTAGCCTTAATTTTGAGAAAAAAATTTTAAATCACCGTAATATATCCTTACTAATATTATAAATGTGAAAGTGAGTTTGTTTGTTTGATTATTTGACTGGCTTGCATGCCTCAACAGCTTAACGAATCAACTTGAAAATTTTCACAGACGTAGCTTGCGGGACAGAGACGGTTATAGGCTACTTTTTATCTCGGGAAAATATTTCATTCTCGAGAGAAAATGTATTAAATTACAACATAGCCGACTGTCAAAAAACGGACAATTGATTTCAAACTTTGTATATGGTTAACAGAAGGGACGAAAAAGTAGACCACCACAGACTACTTTCTACCCCGGGAAAATATCCAAATCCGATGATGGGAAATCTTATTCCCGTGGGAAAATATAAAAAACGATATAAAAAAAGAATCATTGACTTCATTCGAACTTTGCATATTGTTGAAAGAATGTTATAGTCTAGTTTTTACCCGGGGAAAAACATTTTATTTCTGTGGGAAAATTGAAACGATGAAAGTCGTGGGAACGCGATGAAAGTACACTTTATACGTTTTAACTAGATGTCCTAATTTCAAAAGCCACGCGTATGAAGTCGCGGGTAAATGCTAGTAATAATATAATTTCAAAATTATATTATTAACAAATACATTATGATGATATGATAATACAGATAAACTGATCTGTCATCTAATAAAAAAAATTAAAACGTAATAATTTTCTGTGTGAGTTTAATCGACGGTTTAACTTTCTAATTTAAACTCGAGTTTATGTAAACGCGGTCACTGAAAAATCGAGCATACAGTATCTCACAAAAGTGTTTAGACAAAAGTTTCTTTAAAAATATTATTTAATTTTTTACGAGATCTTTTGTACAAAAGAAAATAAAAATAAGGGAAATAAATTCTTCAAAATCTGCACTAAAGAATCATACTAATTAAAATCACAGCAAATATTATAACTCTGTTTAAAAAAATAATATTAAATTGAGACATGTATTATAGCACTCACAAAAGTCTTTAGACAGAACAGTAAACAAAAAATTACAAGTTCGGAACATATAAGATAATAACTATTTTTGATATTTCGTTACACATCCCTTTGCTTTAATTATTGCTTGCAAGCGATTGGGCATTGATGCGATTAACTTTGTTATACAATCCGGACTGTTTTGGCTCTTTTCATCAATTTAATGCTTTAGTTAAATCCTGTTTATTAGAAATATTACGTTTTCTTATTTGAACACGTAGATATTGGCCATAGATGTTCGACAGGGTTTAGATCTAGTCACTGTGGAGGTGTATGAAGTAAATGAGGCACGTAATACAAGAAATACTGCTTCACTACAATGCCGAATGTTTAGTGTCCTTGTCCTGTTGAAAATTTAGTTCTTGAAAAGCTTTCGGATAAATTCAATTTTCTGATGCTTGCACGCCTAGTTCTTTTTAAAATATTCCGATAAACATATTTATCCTTAATTTGATCCAAAAAATGTAAATTTCCAACAATTAAACACCCCTACCCCATGATAGACGTATGATCATGTTTGACACTATGCAGAAAATTTTGTTTTCGAATGGTTTTAGGGCCTCGAATGCAGTTTGAGTATCTGAAATGCTGAAATACTTAAGTGCTGAGATGTTTAAGAATCCTCGACTTTCATCCTCAGATACTCAAATTGCATCCGAGGCCCTAAAACCATTCGAAAACAAAATTTGCTGCAGAGTGTCAAACATGATCATACGTCTATCATGGGGTAGGGGTGTATAGTTGTTGGAAATTTACATTTTTTTGGATCAAAAAATTAAGGATAAATATTTATATCGGAATATTTTAAAAAGAACTAGGCGTGCAAGCACCAGAAAATTAAATTTATTAATTAAAGCATTAAATTGATGAATATAGTGCCAAAACAGTCCGGATTGTACAACAAAGTTAATCGCATCAATGCCCACTTACTTGCAAGCAATAATTAGAGCAAAGGGATGTGTAACGAAATATCAAAAATAGTTATTATCCTATGTTCCGAACTTGTAATTTTTTGTTTACTGTTCTGTCTAAAGACTTTTGTGAGTGCTATAATACATGTCTCAATTTTATATTATTTTGTTAAACAGAGTTATAATATTTGCTGTGATTTTAGTTACTATGATTTTGTAGTACAGATTTTGGAGAATTTATTTCCCTTATTTCTATTTTCTTTTGTGCAAAAGATCTCGTAAAAAAATAAATAAAATTTTTAAGTTTCTTTAAAGAAACTTTTGTCTAAACACTTTTGTGAGTTACTGTAAGTGTATGAACCTTTTACCAGCGACTGATTCTTTTAATTCGGTACAAAAACAATTCACTATTTGATATTCTGTCAGTGTTCGATCAGCAAGCACAGCACAGTGTTCCAATATTTTGTAAAGAATTTTTGATTAAAATTTTAGTCATACTGTTTCGTTTGCCTATTGATTACTAACTAATTGTACACATTGCCGTATACTCACTCAATTTTAAGCGGAGGAGTTCTCAAAAACAAAGTCTGTGAACTTACAATAATCAGAAAACCATAAAAAAATTACCTGATAGTATTATATAAGACGTTTAAATGAGTTTCAAGGAAATTATAATTTTCAAAACTATAAAATAACGAAATTTATTTAAAATAAAATTTGTCTTTTGATATTATTATAATTGTGCTCGGCTCGGATGCTATGGTAATTTTATCCTATACGTACAAATGAATATTTTGTTGATTTTTATTTTTGTTATTTGAAATGGAAATTTAAATAAATTCAATATAAAATTTATACATACAGATAAATAAATATATTATAATCCTTAAGATTAGAATGAACGCATCAAATGGAAAAAATTACAAGCTTAAAACACTTTTTTAAAGATCAAATATTATATTCTATAAAATTGTGTATAAGCACTGATTAGCGCATATATATACAGGATTGTTTATAAGTAGTGATGAGCAAAATTAGTCTTGGTCTTGCAGTCTAGACCAAGACTATGTATACCAAGAGCAAGACCAAGACTATAAGTATGACTGCAAGATCAATACCAAGACTTAAATGAGCAAGACCAAAACAAAAGCAAGGGAAAAGCAAGACTCTTGCTAAACTATTTAAATAGTTTGAAAGTATAATTAATACCGTAAACAGAGAAAATTCTGATTTTAGAAGGAAAAAATTCGCTAATAAAAGAATGCAAGAAAGTGCGAGATGTTTTAGCAATACCAAGACCAAGACCAAGATTCAAACTGCTCTAGCAAGACCAAGACCAAGATTCTTAATGCAAGAACAAGACCAAGACCAAGACTGCCAAGTCTTGGTCTTGGTCTTGCATTTGCTCATCACTATTTATAAGTCCAAACAGTAATTATACATTGGTGTAATTTGGAGAAATATTTTTCCAAATTTATTCGCATTAGAATTCTTCTGGTGAGTCCGCAATCCTTTCATCTTTGATAACCGAATTCTACTCGATCTGGTTTTCGGTTAACATTTGGTCTGGGTCAAAAAACAGCAGTTTCGAATTTTTCGAAGTCGTAATAAAATCGGAAACAGTATTTTTTGGGACGTCCAGATATCCCTCGTTTGTTCTTCGCAAGTTCAACAGGAGGGAGGAGGAATTTAATCATTTCTGCTATGAAATTACTCAAATTCAAACAATCACTCGTACTCAAATCACTTGACTTGAGAAGAAGGAAATTTTTCATTTTAATGTCGTCACGATATCATGACAAAATGATATCATGATGAAACTCAGATGAAATATAAATTTTCGAATCCATTTTTTTCGTTTTTATCAAAATTAATCATGTAGGACTTCCGTCTTTGTAGAAAAAAGGTTTTTGTCGAAGCGGTTAGATTTCTAAAAGGAATTTCCCTCATTTTGATGACAAAAATGAAAATTTTACACTCAAATTTCCCTAATTCAACCAGCCACCAAATTCCGTAAGTCTTGGTTTGAAAAGATAAATTTTTTAACCTGATGACGTCATCAAATTTAAAAGAAATTTCCAGTGTCTTGAGATGGTGAAACTGGAAGCTATTTTCTTTTGATTTTTACCAAAATTAGCTGTTTTAGCCACTGTAAAAGAGATTTCTGTTCAGTCAGTCATATTTCCAAAATGAATTTCAACATTTTGATAGCAAAAATGGAAAATTAAAGAAAAAAACTTGTGCACAAAATGTTTCCAAAGGTTTTGCGCACATTTGCGAACTGGATAGTGTTCTAGCCAGACTAGTTTCGCCAGTAAGTTTCCAATTTTTGCAACAAGCTACAATAATTATTGTGTTTAAGGACTAGATATGTTTGTAAGGCGAGGTAAAGGTTCGATATTTGATAAGAAACATCCAATTTTAAAATCACCAGATCCATGAAAAGGTAAAAAATGCAAATGAACATTGTGACATGCCATATACAAATTGAACACTTGAAACATATCCTTTTATGTAACCCAATCTCTTGCATTTATTTGCCTAGATTCCGTCTCTCAATTATATTTGAATCTATTTTGAATAAAATAATAATATTTATTAGATTAACATAATATTTAACAAAATTGACAACAAGAAAAAACCACCATTTTGAATCACACACACACACACACACATACAAACACGATCATGAAGTTAGTGTGCGTATAGAAACATTATTTCCCGTTTAAATTCAATATAATTTATGAAATGAGAACTTGAAACTAACCAGCCACGGTGATGTGTTTGGCTAATAATACGGCTAAAATGACATATAAAATTAAGTACGTCGAGTGCCATTTTGAAAAAAATATCAATAAGCATTACCAACATATTTACATATGTATTACCTGTACAGGGTGTTACAGAATTGTTCGTACATACGGAACCAAAAAGTTATGTGTCACAGTTACTTCACACTACAACTAATTATGTTGGGATAGATTTTGACTTTTCTATTTTAATGGTCATTTATACATTTTAAGCAAGACCCGACTTTAAACTTGGTTTTTCCACTTGTATTAGCGAATTTCCAGAATGGAAATTCAGCTATTACAGTAGGTCTCATGACGCGACTTGCGCCCGGCACTATGGCAGAAATTTGTTTACGAAATGTCCTAGGTTTACGAAATTTGGTGAGAACATTGGAAGTCCAAAAATCTTGGATGAGTTCTTCAGCCAGACACGTCGGATGCCAGGAACATGGTTTTTGTTCTTGCAAAAAATTAGTTTTTTGCCAAAATTTGCTATAATTTAAAAGTTTTTGCCACATTTTTTTACACCGTTGCAAAGACGAAAAAAAATCACATGAAAAAGGTTTTTGAACTATTATTATTCTAGGTTAGCTAGTTTTTGAGAAAATAAGAAAAAAAAGTCAATTTATTATTTTATGGAGATATCTGTAAAAATGGAGCCAAGTACTTTTTGTGTTGATGCTTCAATATTTATGTAAAATACCCCTGTCGCAGCATCCTGCATAACATAGCGAATTTCTATTTACAAAAGTACGTTTTTCTCGGAAACTAGTTGATATTAGAGTAATTCTAAATAAAAAAAACCTTTATGTGATTTTTCCGCTTCAATCCGCCAAATTTTTTTCACGAAAAATTATATTTCACGAAAAAAATGTGGCGGAATGAGGTGGAAAAATCACATAAAGAAGGTTTTTTTTATTTACAATTACTCTATATCAACTAGTTTCCGAGAAGAACGTACTTTTGTAAATGGAAATTCTCTATGTTATGCAGGATGCTGCAACAGGGGTATTGTGCATTTCTGTTTTGTGCTATAAAATGGTTATTGCCGAAATAAAGAACTTTTAACAATTTTGTTCACCTGAAGATCTCATTGTTAAATATGGACCATTAATAAACATGATATTGAATTTCACTGCACTTCCACCATAATTATTCCATTGTGACACTAGTCTTTTCTTATATTGTCTAGAAAAATAAGAATGTCGCTTTTTAGATCTTTTTTTTTTTCTCTTGGAGAACTCACCGTCAGATATTGTCTTCTAGCTAAGAATCATACTACAATTACCGGCTTTCAAATTTCAAGAAAAAATGTTTTGAAATTGGCTGGGTAGTTTTGGAAATAAATGATAACGGGTGCACAAATATACATCTTTCTAGAACTTCCTAGAGTTCTTCCCGTTGTGGGTAGTACTGTGAAATCGAAGCCAAAAACATTCTGGAAATGAAACCAAATCGAACGAGCCTTTCAGAAAAAAGCCTCTATGTTATACTCTAACTCTCCTCAGAATCGAGTAATCTTAGTATATAATCATTCGACCTGACTTCACTCCCAAGATAAAAATGCTAGAAACCTTCAAAGGAAATTATCCTTAAGAAATTCATCGGAAAAATCTTTGTAACTTCAGAAAAACATCTTGAGAAAACTGGATAGAACGGTCGGGCGGACTCCGATTTTTTTTTTAACATCTAAGCCAACTTTTGGTGCATTTTTTACTATGATAAAATTTCTGTGGGATAAAATGTAGGTAAGGGCTTATTCGACTTGGCTTCACTCCCTGATCTAGATACAGATGGGAGAAAGTTTCAAACTAAACTGTCCTTAAGAAACCCGCAAGGAAAATCTTTGCAATTTTGGGGAAAATCTTGGGAAAGCCGGATAGAACGATCGGGCGGACTCGGATTTTTTTTTAATATCTAAACCAACTATTGGCGCATTTTTTGTTATGATAAAATTTCTGCGAGACTAGGTTATGCTCCAACTCTCCTCAAAATGAGTAATCCTAGCATGTAAGAGCTTATTCGACTTGACTTCACTCCTTGATCTAGATAAAGATGGGAGAGAGTTTCAAACTAAACTATCCTTAAGAAGCTCACAAGGAAAATCTTTGTTATTTCAGGAAAAATCTTGGAAAAACCGGATAGAACAATCGGGCTGGGGAAAATCTTTGTAACTTGAGAAAAAATCTTTGGTAAACCGAATAGAACAGTCGAACGACCACCGAATTTTTTTCATATCTAAGCCAACTTTTGGCGCATTTTTTCCATGACGAAATTTTTGCAAGAAGCTAAGTGATGCTCCAACTCTCCTCAAAATTTAATCCTTGTATGTAAGGGCTTATTCGATATAGCTTCACCCCCTGATCTAAACACAGATGGGAGAAAGTTTCAAACTAAATTGTCTTTAAGAAATTCGCAAGGAAAATCGTTGTAATTTCAGGAAAAATCTTGGAAAAAACTAGACAGAACGGTCAGGCGGTCTCGAATTTTTTTTTTTCATATATAATTTGTGCTATATCTGTTACACGCTGTATGTGAATGTGAAAAGAATTACGTTGTATTAAGTGTACTCTGCTTGCTGCATTCGGGGAGATTACGTTTGTGTATATATAAAAACAAGTGTCGCTCAGCAGTGGTGCCCATGTAAATGCAAATTCCTGCGAACGGAACGATTATAGATATGTGTATTATAGATCGACTTCATCGGCCATCCACTAATATTATACAAACAAACAATTTTCTTCATATTATTTTATTATTATTAAAGCGCATCGACCAATGTGGGCATAGCCATCTCCATTTTATTACTGCCAGCCACAATATCCAGAGCCAATACCATCTATGTACCATGTACATATTAATACGTATACCATGCCTCACTCAGTACCACACTCTCACCATTTGCGAGCGCGTAAAAAGTGCTCAATAATTGATTTTTAATTCAAAGAATTTTTATATGAATGTTGACTTCTGCTGAACTCAATTAGTTAGTTGTTGAATATAATATCAATTGCGAACTGCAGGCAGGCGTATCATCTACATACAAGTAAAACGAAAATCGAATTTGTCGCTGATAAAAAATGAAAACAAATTGTAATTTTTATTTTTCAAAATTATAAATATCATATAAACATCCGTTGGTTCATACACAGAAAGAAAATTCATATAAAAATTACTGTGCTCAGCACTACAATCAACGTGTAAAAGGCGAACATATTCAATTTTGTACGGTAAAAATATAAAAATTATAATTATCCTAGAAAATTTAAAGGATAGAATGTTCTTTCCGTAATATTAGTTCCGTAAAATTTGTAAAACAGCACAGTAAAAAGTTTCATTACCGACAGTTTAATTGTTTTTCTTACAAAAATTACCATGCTGTCTTAAAATAGAAGAAAAGTAGAAAAGAATAAAAGAAGCTAATGGTAGAAAGAAAGAAAGAGAAGGTATCAACGCTCGCGCGTCGATCGCGCACGCATTATAAGAGAGCATGGTAATTTTTCTGAAATTTTATCTACAAAAATTATATGATTTTTCTCTCCGTGTATAATTCGTACAAGACTCTTGTGTAGAGTCTAAAAGCGCTATACCAAATGAATTTGTATATGGAATTTCTGGTCACTCAACTAGGAATTTTGATTTCGAAATTTTACAAGACCATTGTAAACACTTACTTGCCTTCAGGGATTAATTTCAGCTGGAACCGAACGGAACGGCGTTCCGGCTTCTCCCAGAGATTTTTATTTTTTGCCGGAACGATCCGGTATGCCCTAGGATTTTTTTTTGTCACTTTAATTTTTGGAGGAATTTTTGGGAAAAATTAGAAAAGCGTTTTGACAGCTACAATTTTAAAAGTTAACCCCTTGTTGCATGAATTATGAAGGAGGTGAAGAAAAAAATTTTTTTTACTGAAAATGTTTTTCACTTCTTTTATTTTAGTAGTCAAATTAAGAAAAAAAAATTAAATCTTATTGTTTAGAAATTACTTAACGAAGCCATACATGGCTTCGTATGCATTCTAGTATTATAATTATAATCTATATATGACTTCGTATGCGTTAAATAAAAAATACAATTATATTTTATGAAAATCTGTATGCAATTTTATTTGCCATTGTAACATAAATAAACTTGACACTTTCCACATTTGGCGAATGAACGGAATTTTGAGCAGTTTTGACATAATTGTCAACTTAGTTTTGTCCATTCGGGGAAATGGTCATCTTATCTGATCGCACCCACTTCAAAGGGAGGTCTTGATGCCTAGCTGGAGTTTTTCAATGAGTATAGGTGAGTCTGGCAAGCTAGATGGAGTACCTTTTCGGCTTATTGCAGTACGTTTTCTGGCCACCGAAGTTGATGGACTGCCTTGGCTGGTGGGAGTACTGGGGAATCAGAAGCAAAATCATCGTCACTCACGAAGCCATCACCAGGAATCGAATTTATATGGTGGGATGTACCATAAAAGCGATACGAAGCCATATATGCCCAATAATAATTTGGATTAAACGCATACGAAGCCAAATATGACAACTTTAAAATAAGCCCCAAAAATCGAAGAAAACAAGAAAACACACACGAATCACAACTATTCCATGTTCTTGAATATACAAAGAATGTGTTTTGAAAATTTTTGATTTTAGTACTTACCGTTTTATTGTTTAGTTTTCACAAATAAAATTAGCACCAATTAATTGCACTGTAACGGTCGGACACTCTGAACATAACTTCAAATAATTTGACAACCCGCACTTACCAAAGACAACAAATTTACGTTCCGTTACTCGAAGGAATATAAAGTTAGGGTTTAACATTAGTTTCAAAAAAAAAAAAATTTTAATATGTTGAAAAAAAAATAGTAAAACTTAGAATCCATATATGGCTTTATATGCGATAAGGGGTTAAGCCCTGCTTGTTTGTAAACGTTTCTATGATCTGTACCAGCAATTCGCAAATTGTGCTCCACGGGACACTGATGTTCTGTAAATAGTTATTAAGGGGAGAAATACCTTTAGATAAACGAGAATTTTTTAATAAGGAAAAAATTTATATACATTTTTGCGAAAACGAAACTACTTTTTGACACAAAAAGTAATCTGTTAACACCCTGACGATCATTGACGTCACAGGACGTCAAGTGAAACCTTATTAACTCACACACCACCTCACAGGACGTCAAAAATTCCATATAAAGTGTATTAGCTGCCAAAATAGTATAGCAGTTGGGCGTTTTGTCATTATAGGATAGGTTATGACCGTCATGGTGTTAAAAATAAAAGACAGAATGCAACATTACATAAAAATTTCTTGTTAAACAAGTGAATAAAAAAAAAAACAGTCACTACCGATTGTCACAAAACAGACAGACAGACGCATGGTCACAAAGTAAAAATAAATTATAAAAAGTAAAAAATAAAAACAAAATTTAAGAGTGGGTTAAAAATATCTACATTTAAAATTGTTCATCTTTGGTTATCGTATTACATATATGTACCTACATCTCAAACAAATTTTTATTTTTATTTTGGAATTTTGGCACGTTTCTGGTATTAAAGGTGTTCTATTCATTAACATCACCTTGATGGTTTTCACCTGTTACCTTAAGAGGCGTTAAATATCATAAGTGATAATACCACAAATATGAAATTTCATACTAATTATTTTAAGCGTATCAGATGCAAAAGGTACAAATTCATCTTGATGTAATCCAAGAAAATGTAGTTTCGAGATAATCGTGTTTGGACTACTATTTTATGTAGCATTATCATTCAAAAAAAAAAAAATTTGTGTACCTGATTATATCATATATAGAATAAATCTTTAAAGTCACAGAAAAAATTCTCAAAGGAAAGTCTGATAAATTTTTTTGGTAAAACAGCTCTAGATATAACGCCTTAACTACTTTAAGAGAGACTTATAGCCATTCTTAACAAATACAGTGAACACATTATCGGAATTTACCCAGCTCTTTCATCGTATAACTACACCATGATTCAGAGAAGCAATAAATTTTTAAGTTTTACCAACAAAATAGCCAATATCTGCCCATTTTGCCAGTTTTAAAATTCTCTCTATTTGTTGTTCTGTCTTTGTCCGTTGTTGGAATTTGAAAATTTTAATTATTTATACAAAACACACGTATTTATTATAAACAAATTGAATTTATTGTTGTGAGTAATAAATTAAACGCTTAAAAAACCTCTCTCCATACAATTATACAATAATTTATAAAATAAACCAGAAGAATTTCAACTTCTTCGTTTCGTACGCATATATGTGTAGCCAAACAAACCTACCATAAATACACTACAATCCAAAGATTGGATCATACCTAATCGTTATTAGGAACTATACTTGTAATCTGAGTTCATAAAAATGTCATTGTGCAAAAATCGTCCATTGAATCAAAACTTTTTTTGTAATAATTCCACTAAAATTTCTGTGAAAATTGAATCAACAAACTGCTTGTCTATTCTAAAAGAATCTGTAGTCGGGTAGTGATAGCTTGTGTAAGCTCACTATTCTCACTAATGTCTCTTTAGGGCTGCACACTGTTCAACTGTCCATTTGACGTGTCCCGCATGGGTCCCGTACGGGATACCATTCAATCTGAAAGAAATCAAAATATATCAATTAAGGGTTGCATATCTTATCTTACTATTAAATTCACTCTTATCTTATAATATCTCCTATCTTCCTATTATTTTGTCATCTTTTAGCTTACTATTAGTTAAAAAAAGTTTTTCTCCTTAAGAAGCCACAAAAAATATAAAATATATTCGCTAGACCGGTTTCGGCTACTCTTGTAGCCCTCTTCAGTAGCATAAAATATAATAAATATAAAAACTCACGACTATCGTCAAAGTGACGTTTATGCAAATATTGTGTTTTTGAAATTAAACTATTTTTTGGTGGTTTAAAATCAAGCGTAGATCTGGTTGATTCTGCAGGATATGGTATTTTTATCTTATTTTTATTTTTATTGTTGTTTTTATTTTTATATTTATATATTTTTACTTCTATATTTATTTTTATTATTGTTTTTATTTTTAAATATTTTTACTTCTATCTTATTTTTATTTTTATTGTTTTTCTTTTATTATTTTTATATTTATTTTTACTTTCATTTTTAACGAAGGAAAATATTTTTCCTAATCTATTATTTTATTTTATTATTAATATATTTCTAGTTTTCATATTTATTATATTTCTGATTTTATATGTATATTTCTGGATTCTATATTTATTATATTTCTGATTTTTTTATATTTATATTTCTGGTTTTTATATTTATTATATTTTATACTACTGAAGAGGGTTACAATAATAGTCGAAACCGGTCTAGCGAATATTTTATTTTTTTTTTGTGGGTCCTTAAGGGGAAAAACTTTACTATTATATAACGTATTATTAAACAAATAATTTAAAAAAGGAAATAGTATATTGTACAATAAGTGGGAAAAGAGGCTTATTTCTCACGAATATGAGTTTGTTGCGCGAGCCCGCAAGGAGAGTGTAACAATTCATATGAATGAGAAATAAGCTTTTCCCACGTATTTTACACTATACTTTTTCTAGGAGCACATTTTTTTCCGTAAAATTTAACATAAATAATTAAAATAAAATTTAAATAAGTAGTAAAAATTTTTTAAATTTATAACGTCAGCGATAAGATGTTCAAATTTTTGCCAAAACATACTTTGAAACTATGGAAACAATAATAAATAATCAACATACATATGTAAATTTTTATAATTACATATGACATTATATATTAAATCAGACATAGCCAACTTTTTTATTAAGCCGTGTGATATAATTTCCCACGGCTATTTCCACACAGTGTGGGCAATTGTTAATTTTTACATTGTATAGTTAGCGGTGCGCAAAATGTTACTTTTAATAGTAGGAATAGAAAAAATATAAGAACGACAAGAAGGTCCCTTCTAAAGTAATGAAAGAAACTTACTATCTTATTGATAATATTGATATTAATAATATGTTTTTGATAGTTCAAAAAATACACTTTGTTTACAATTTATAACAATAAAATTCGCCAAGTTAAACACGCACTAAGTCAGAGTTTCGTAGGCAATAACTAAGATTTTTCACAATTCTCAGGATAAATGTTAAAATTAGCCTTTAATTTATTAATAATATGATTATCTAAACTTTTTACTGTTTCGTTTTTTAAAAAAAATAGCATATTTTCATTGTGGTATTTTTTTCCCGGGCCCCTCTCACCGATACTAGTTGTACGTGTATAAAGTGGCAACTTTTATTAAATTCTCACGAGCAATTATTTGTCAGTTGTGTCCCACATTTTAGTTGTCAGTTTCCCGCAATCAGTTTTTTTTCTAGGTTTAAGTTGGCAACCCTGTTGTCTACTAAAGTTGAACATACGCAATGAAGAATATAATGTTAAAGCTTTGTTGTACTTACATATATCCATATATGTATATGTGTGTCTTGTGCGCATGTACTACTATTTACATTATTATTTTATATTTATATTTATACCCACATTAAATTATTGCATAGGTACATACACATATTTGTACGCATCCCATGTATATAAATTTAAAAGGCTATTTGTTAATTATGTAATTTTACAATGTTTTACAAATAATTGTATACGAAACACAATACAAGAATATATTTAAATATAAACAAATTAAACACAAGTTTATCTTAATCAAATATGGCGAACAAACAAACAAACAAACATACAACTGTCAAATTGTATGTTCATTCAAAAACATAACCTCACAAATCAATTAAAACAATCATTTGTTTCAGATCAAAATCACCGTGTTGGATAAAAATGACAGCCCGCCATCGTTCAAAGACACACCACTCATCTATTCGGTGTCCGAGGACCTGGGAATTGGTCAACCGGTCACAACACTGCGCGCAATTGATCCCGACACGATCGGACAGCTGCGATACACTTTAGAGGGTGGCGATGAGCATCATCACTTTGCACTGGATCCGCATAGTGGCGTGTTACAGCTCAAGGACACGTTGGATCGGGAAACGCAGGATGTTTATAAACTGTTGGTGCGTGTCAGTGATATGGTACAGCATACAGATACCACCGTTACAATTGTGGTAAGTTTTATTAGTGTGGTTTCACTGTATTTTTTTTTTTTTTTTTTGGAAGGGTAAAGTATTTTCGGGGACCGGTGCGGTACGGTGTGTCTTTCAAATTGTATTAAATAAATTTGATAAAATCAAGATTATTATAATTCTGTGTTTCTTCTTCTTTTATTCATTTCATTCTTACCAAAAAAAAAATAAAATAATTAAAAAAATGTTTAGTTAGATTTTTTGATTGGATAACCAAAAGTCCAAAAATCGGCCAAGAACAAGTCGGACTCACACAATTAGAGTTTCGTACTGTGTGCAATCAAATTACATTTTCTTTTATCCAAATTTGCTTGTGATAACTGAAAAATGCATGAATTTTTCCGGTAATCTATTAAAATAAAAATTTTAGTTTTGAAAATCTAGGAGATTAGGAAGTGGTCAATTCTTGCAAATTCTGAGCTATAACATTAAGACAACGGGACCCAAAATTATAAAAAAACAATTTCAGAGTCCTTAGAGGTACCTCTTTCAAATGATACCTCACACGATATATTAACTAAAACTTTTTTCTTTGGACCAAACTGACCCCCATTTTAACCTAAGATAATTTTTAAAAAATTTTTCCTAATCGTTTATGCCAAACATTATGCCAAATTACCAATTCCTAGGTCACATAGGTTTGGAGAAAAATTTCTAACAGACAAACACAGGGCCGTATCATCGCATATACAAATGAGACAAATTAGAGTTAGAGTTCGGTTCGTTGAACGGCCCGATCAAACTGTCTATTTTGAATATTTGAATCAATATTTGAGATTTGTTTAAATTTTTTGTGTGCCCTATATCTTGTGGGGGTGGTAAGAGGAAAACGTCAGCCTCAGAGTAAGTTAATCTGCCCTGTCGACACTTTCTTAAGCATTAGAGAAATGTTTAAAACCGCTTCTTTAACTCCGAATTGATTTCTTGTAGCCCAGAATCATTTCAGCCATTAATTGGAATAGGTAACATTAGGTCGTGTAATAAGAAAGGTCGTTTTCCGACCACTTGGTAGAGAATATAATTCAAATAAATATTGACACACTCAGAGTTAGATCATTGGATAGACAAATGAGGCAAATGACTAGGGTCTGGTTTTTTAAAGGATCATTAACTCATTATTTAATTTTGTTTTATTTATTAGTGTGCTCTATATCTTGTGGGGTTGGAAGGGAGACTGGTACCTAAGAAGAAAATGTCTAGGGCTCCAAAGTGAGTTAATCCATCCGTGGACGAACATGGGAGTGATTTTATAAGAGTTCTATTTTTCCCTTTCAAGGTACACAACCTTAAAAAACATAATTTCTGAAACCAACGATGACATTTCTCGATAAACTAAATCAGAGTTATATTGGGGATTCCACAGTCAGAAATTCCCCCCATTTCGTTAGTCTTCCGTTGTCTTAATCCACACTATAGAACTACCCATACCTCTCCAAATCCTGGAATCGGGTCACAACGATAGCTATATTGTGGATAAAGCTGTAACATTTTGTTAGATTTTGTTAGTTTAATAATTTAGTTTAGAAACTACGACGGGTCTCGGCTTGAAGTGCGCGCGGTTGGCCGGGCCCGGCCGGCCTGGTGAGTTAAGTTGAATCAGTTAGTCAACAGTTGATGGTTCGGTATGCCGTGTACGTACGATATATAGTGAGCTCGGGCGAGTAGTACACAAATCATTATCATATTTACATATCATATGACCAACAGGGCATTCCATCATTGCCATTAACCCGGCGTTTGATAATTATCACGATATAACCAATATACCTTGCTGTACAAATGTACTGTACCTTTCAAAGCCACAGTACACAATGTATGGTATATGTATATGAATACGTAATAGTATTCATTTATAAAAATATGTAAGCATCGATTTCTTTTTCTGTTTCGGAAGAAATCTAGCGTCTGATCACGAGAATCTAATTTCCTATTTTCTTTTGCCGGTTTCTATATGTGATTGTTGCAACGTGTTTGGTGACGTTTCTAGGAATAGTATTTCTTTATTTCTCTCGTATGTATTCCTATACGGTTAATCCGATTGCGATGAAACTTTAGTGAGTTGTTATACGCATGCCGCGAAGGTTTCTGAATTAGTACAACCAGTTTATAATAAATAGGCGGCGCGTGAGTCCTTTCAATTGTGTGTCCATAGTATTATACTTCATGTGTTATATTTTTCTACAAAATTTGGCTTTTGAACTGGGGTATAATAGTTGCTCGTAAGTGAGTAAAACAGATAATTAGTATAGCTCGGGCCTTTTAACTTGGCAGTAACTTGCGCATGATACAGATAGATATATTTGAAGATACATTACAAGTAAGAGACAGTAACATCTAAAAAATATCTAGAGACACCTTTTCAACAAACATATTGTTCTTTTTCGTTCCCTCTTTTATTACCTACTTTTAGATGTACGTGTTAAATTCGTTTTCTGCGCACTGACAAATTAAAAGGCCCGAGCTATAAATGTTTATTGTATATCTGTATGTAGCTACTGAACTATAAAACATATCCATAATCAATGTCTTTCCACATAACGGAGAAAATTCTTTTTTTTTTTCATTCAACATTTTCCGAGTTATAAATCTGTCTGGGGTCTACATATTGTAGCGTTTATTAGGTTCTAGGGCCTTCAAATATATCTTGAGTGTTATTCGGGCACACTCTTTTCAGTTTATCAAAAATATTCACTAATTTTTCTTTTTTGGGTTTCTTAACGAATTTTCTTTTTTTTTGGGTCCATTTTCTTCCGTCTTACAGTGAAGCTAAATTTGATTTTTCTTTTGAACTACAAAAGGTTTACCTGTGCCACTTTGAAAACTGAATTCTTCCGTCTCTGCTAGATATCTTGCTTTAAAAATCTTTACTTGCAACCGACAACTCAAAATTTACCGCAAACCCAATATCTCCAGATGCCATTCAAGCAGATCATCTCAATTTTTTTTAAAATTATTATGGATCTGTTCCCACTTTTGGTATTTGAAGAAAAATTCACAATTTGGAACCATAAATAAAGAAAATTCTCTCTTCTGAATCTACTCGGCTCTAAAAATTGAATTTTTTCATTTTTGTAAGTCGCCTTATCTCACAAATCTTAGTATCATCAACTAACTGTAAAATCAATATTTTCATAAAATTTTCCATCAACTGAATACTTTGAGCCGACTTTGAGTACCATTCGACGAAATAATTCTCAATTTTGCAAAAATTTTCACTAATTTATACCCACTTTCGATGTTAAAATTATTGTCTTTTTACGATAAATTTTTTAAATTGAATTTTTTCATCGTTAAAAAACCTCTTTATTTTACAAATCTTGATACCATTTTGTTGATATTTTCTTCAAGTTCTTCTAAATAACTTTTGAATTTACGTCAAACAATGTACACCTGTAACACCTTACAAAAAACAAAAAAAAAATTTAAAAAATATAAAAAAGTAAAAAAACACTCTTGTCAACTTATATTTAAATAACGACCAAACCAAACAATGAAAAACGATAATTCATGCAAATTATTTTAAAAGATCCAAAACATAAAGTAACCTATCTTAGTATATTATGTTTATTTATATCGATTTGAAATTAAATAGGATTCTCGCTTCTTGTTTGCCTGTAAAATATTAAAATTTCGTTAAAAAGACAAAAGGCACGACAGCAAAAACAGAGTTGCCTGTCTGACTATTAAATTTCATTGACAACTCCCATTTTTTTGTATTTCTACCGTCAACAAAAAAGGATTAAATTACATTTTTGATATCAACTTCCATAATTATTATTACAAAACATTTGTAGGGTTCCGTAGCGTAAAAGGAAGAACGTAACGCTTGTTTTTGTATCCATGATAACCAAAAAATGATTGTGCGGGAAGTAAATTACAGTGCAGTAAGTAAATGAAGTAAAATCAAATTAAAAATTCACAAAAAAATTTTGATAAGATTTAAATATTTGGTCTACGCACTATAGTATTCGTACGGAACCCTAATCGTACGAACCCAACTGACTCTTGGCCAGTTTTTTTTTTTTTGTATTTTACCGGGTACATTATGTTTCTGGTTTTTACTTTTTTTTAAAATTTGTTTGGTTTCTTCTCACCTGATTCTTTTTTTTGGTGACACATTTAAAAAGAAATTGGCCAATTTTCCATAATGACAACGACTCAACTAGAAGAAATATTTCTGAGTTACTTAATGAACTAACCTACTTGATCGCTGCGGTCACATAAAACACAATTATTACATGTCTATGGCTTCTATAGAAGCACAATAATATAATTAGGTAGATACTGTGTTTTCGAAAAGAAAAAATCTATAGAGAATAAATACCAAAGAATATTGTGTATCTGTTATATAATAATTTCTAATCTATAATATTATCTATTCTGTCTGTATGATTCTGTTTAAAATATTTTATCCAGTAAAAGAAATAGAAATATTACATACTTGAATAAAAAAAGATAAATAACTGTTGATTATCTGATTTTTTATCTCTCTTTTTTTGTTCAATGAATTTTGATTTTTATCAAAATTTAATTCTTGAAATTTAAAAAAAAAATTGCTAATAAAAAATTTAAATTTTAAAATAACCGCCTTTGTAACTGATATTCGCTTGTTTGAGTTGTTTGAATATTCAAATAGAATCAACAATGATAGATTCATTAAGACGGTTATAAAAATTAAATTTTTTTAATTACTTGTTTTACAAACGTTTAATTATAGAATATTACCATACAATTGGTGATAGTGAAATGTTGAATTAAATTTATTAAAACAAATAGAATGACATATTTTACGACCAGTCTACAAATAGTACATAAATATCGGATATAAATAAATATGTATTTTTTTCTAAGTATTTTTATTGTGTTTAGAAAGTTTTCTCTGTATTACTTTACCGTCGATTCAATCTCTCATCATTATCGAAACAATTTATTTATTATTAATTTTTTTCTACTCGTAAATATTAATTTCTTAACAATTAAAAATTGTGTTCCATATGATTGCACAGATTAGACAATTCCATCAACTAACTAACCGTTTCATTTTTCGTACATTTTTGTGCAAACAAGGAACTACATAATTCTATTCTGTTGACCTCTTTGTTTTATTTGTAATGTTGTTGTCTTTGTTTAGTGTTACATAAGTAAATTGTCAAACGTTTTGTTAACTCCTTTTGTACCCGTACCGTAAACTGGAATAAATCGCCCTCGTTTCAAAAAAATTTTCAAAATATTGACGGCTTTTGAAAAAATAACCAAAATTATGTATTTCGCGCATACTCTTTCTCAACCTCGTATATCAAAAACTGCATGTTTTAGAACACACAAAAAACATTAAATATTGTATTTATTTTATATGTATACTTATCTAAATATATATTATATATGTAGGTAGCCGACATCAAGGGTTGTAATTAGCATAAATCTTAAATTCATAATGATGAAAACACAGATTTAAATAGGTTTTTTTTATGTGTCCAAAAATTGGGACTTTTCAGATACGAGGTTGAGAAAGAGTATGCGCGATTTCCATTTTATGATAAAATTAGATCAAAATAGACGGGTGAATTGGAACGGTCATTAGGGTTGATCAAAATTGAAATTAAATTATAATTTATAATTTTTTTTTTATATTTATACATCCAAAGAAGGAATAATACTTATTTCGTATAGGAATCTTATATTTAATATATTTATAAAAATCTCGAGCAACTTGACGGCAGAGTTGTGCCATGTGATATAAAAAGCCAGTTTTTTACATTTTTATGTAAAAAATTGTAAAATACGTCTTCTTCATCTGAACTACTATTTGACATCTTGTCAAAACTAGCTTCAGTAATCGGTACTAAAAATTTCTCCATTACGGTACCACTCTTTATAAAACTGTTAACTGATCCACAATCAGTCGCGCTCGTGTCCTGGTTTGAAATTCAAGTTGTAAAACAGTCGACCAGTGTGCGGAGGGCCTTATTTTAATTTTAAAGCACCCCCTAGACGATTAATATATTGATCAATATGTATTGATCAATACATATTGAAAGGCTATATTGATCGTTTAGGAAAGCTTCAAACATATTGATAGAAATTTATATTGAAGCATATTGATGGAAGCTATATTAATGCTCATATTGACGTTTATAAGGTATATTGATCAATATTTGCATTAGTCTTGTTTTAGATATCGAAGTGTTAACAATAGGTATAATGTATTTTACTACCTACGTGATGGCGGACTCTAGTGAAAAATCAGAGTCCGAACGTGAGTTTATTTTACTATTAATTACGCTTTATCGTGATTCGGTGGAACTGTGGAAAGTTAAATCGAAAGATTACTTTAATCAAGCTAAGAAGCGGATATGTATGGAAAAGATCGTTGATACATTAATTTGCATAAAACCAGACTTTACTGTAGACAAACAAAAAAAAAAAAAAAATTAATACTTTGCGTACTAATTTCAATAAAGACTTCAGGGCTATTAAAAGTGCGAAGCGATCAGGAGCATCAACTGACGATATCCCCAAACCAAAATCATGGTATTATGAGGAAATGCTAATCTCTATGAGACACCATTACTTTATGTTGGAAAAAATAAGTAATAAAAATAAAAATTTGCACAACAGATCACGAACTTTCCAAACACAACCAACAATTATAAACGCACATCTGACAAAAATGTCTAGTCATCGTATTGATGGAGCTCATATTGAAGCTATATTGAAGCGTATTGATGGAACCTTTAATTCGTATTGTTCAATGCATATTGATCAATATATTGATCGTCTAGGGGATGCTTAATATGTTCGTCTTTACGTCTTTTCCCAATTCACCCTTGAGTCCCAATTCTCTCCTATTTACGGTATTATTTGAAACAAGATTATAGAGAAGAGAATAACCGTTTTTGATTTTTTTTCTTTTTTGTTGAAAAATTTAAACTGGCAAAAGAGCGAACGATATTGTTATGTTATAGAAAATAATTGATTACAAATCAGAATATCACGATTTATTATTTGTCTTCTGAAATGGTGATTTTCATAATAAACTGTATGAGTTACTTATGTATTATCTTCTTCGTTATGGTATGTTCGTCATGTTTGTTGTTACATATAGATATTTAGCTTTGTTCGTTTATAACCGTGGGTAATGTTCATTATTGTGATAAATAATTATTAGTTTTGTACAACACACATTTTAAAACTAAACAATAGTCTCACTGTGTACCTAATGGTATGTATAGTTCAAGTCGTCAACTTTCTCTTCGTGATGCAGTATTTTATATTTTCAAGATTATCCCCGCGATAGATATAGTTATTTGTGATCTATATATTATAATTAATGTTACCATTCTCTTAAATATTTCGATTTTATTATTAATATAATTATACATATTTGAATAATCTATACATTTATAATAAAATTGTAACGAGACCATTTCTGTACATGGACAATTTTTTGAAAATTGTACTGGTACTGTAAATAGTTATCGATGTAGATACCAAAACAGCGATTTTTAGAATTTTTGTCTGTCTGTCTGTTCACGCATCACGCAAAAACTATTGGACGGATTTTAATGAAATTTGGTGTGATGATAACTTATTACCTGGGTCAACATCTAGAATACTTTTTACTCTGGGAAAATTTCTCATTCCCACGGAAAAATGGAAAAACCATTTTGAGCATGTGCACACATTAGGCAAAAACGATTGGACGGATTTTAATAAAATTTAGTGTGGTGATAACTTATTACCTAGGGCAACATTTAAGATACTTCTTACTCCGGGAAAATAGAAAAACCATTTTGTGCATGTGCACGTATTACGCAAAAACTATTGGACGGATTTTGATGAAATTTGGTGTGGTGATAACCTATTACTTGGGTCAACATTTAAGATACTTTTTACTCCGGGAAAATTACTCATTAGGAAAATAGAAAAACCATTTTGAGCATGTGCATGCATTACACAAAAATTATTATTCTTTGCAAGTTCTGTATAATTATTACACTTACATACTTCTCATTGAGTTTATAACAATGCTTTGTGCGAACGACGTCGCGGGTACGGCTAGTATACAATAAAGGAATCGAATTAAGTAAAACACAGTTTAATATATTTAATTGATATAACCGTATTGTACAATCTGTTTAACGATTATTACTCAATTAGATGAGGCCGGTGTTTAGAGAGAAATTTTCAATCGTGATTATAGAGCTTCCGTCTGCTTTTTTATTACTCAACGACGCTTTTGTGACTTTTAAAAACGTATTTGGACGTTCATTACCCCCGGATATAATATTTTTTCCGCCTTTTTTTTTTATAGATCTTCTATAATATTTATTATACACGATAAGTCAAGTGATTGTTTTCATTGTTGAAGTGAATCGAGAACAAACGGACGGACGGACACAGCGAAAAAGAGTGAGATAGGTGGATTATTCTTTCAATTGAACAATAATAAATATAGAGAATATCCACACATATAACCTATACACAACCAAAGTTGTGATAAAAACCTAACCTAACTCAATAATACGGTATTATTTTTGCCTGTTTTAGGGCCGTTATTGTTCTACAAGTTGATATAGTTGGATGAATGTAAGTATGTGCGTTTCGAATTTTGCTACCGTTTCGCATTTTGATTTCTTCGTCTTTTTGTTTATTGATAAAAAGAGAAAAATGTATTTATGTGGCTACGTATGCAAATTATTGGGTATTATTTCAAAGAAATCGATGAGTTTCTATTGAATATCAATAAGGCATAGTTTAAATTATTGACCGAAGACACAAAAGTTTTATTTGATAATATGATAATAATCGATTGAAATAAAGTATAAATCAACAATTTCTAGATTAAAATAAAGAATATTTTTTTCCGAAAAAAAAGGAGTTTCGACGACAAAGATAGATACAATGTTATTCATAGACGATTAAGGACAAGCTTAAGGAGGGAGTTCAAATAAAAAAGCAACTTTTTTATTTACGATTATTTTGCTTTTTGAATTTTTTTTTCAAATTAGGGAGAGTTTCAGATAGAAAATTTTGTTTTTGAAACATTCATTACTCTTCCCTGTGAGGGGAGGGGGCCCTTTTTCATAAATTTTTAAGCGTGTACAAGGAACGCCATATCTCAAAAAGTAATGAATATTTTTTAAATATTTTTTCATTATTTTATTCCTAAAGGACCTGTCCATAAATCTGAATATGGGTTTCAGGTAATTTTAAAAATTAACTATAAATCTATAATCCCAAACTTCTAAAAAATATAAAACCCAATTTTTATTTAAAAAAAAAAAATGTTTAAAAATAGTTACAATTGTTCAAATGGAAAAAGCATACTCCACTTTATGCGCAATATGTTTATAAACAAGATTTTAAAAAAATTAAGTCTGTACCTTTTCTAGAACTTGAGATATGTTTTTCCTTGTCGGGAAAAACACAACTTTTGGGAAACGGTAAAAAACAAAAATAATAACAAAAGAAGCGTTTCACTCACTGTTTATTAAAACGTCTACAAAGGCATACAAATAAAAGAACATTATCTTAGTGCATAAGTAGATAGGCTAGGACAGCACGACTCCACAGTAGAACCCCAATTTTCCGGACTACTTTTTTGACGATGTTAAGAACCGTGTAGTTTGGGGTCCTACTGTACCTAGTGTATGAATTGACCTTTGACCTGGCACGTACATGTATTAAAAAATTTGTTGTTGACCTTTGACCCCAACACTCGCTCATACTGTTGGCCTTGAAACTCCAAAGACCTGAGTCATCACCAGCAACCGAATTAATTTATGTTAACCCATTATGCGTCATCACAATTTAGTTATCACAATTTGGTTTTGTGTGAACCCATTACCCGCCATAGTTTTTGAATGCAAACCTAACGCATGCGCAGACTGAATTTAAGTACACGACGCATGCGCAGACTGAATTTTAGGTTACAATTTGATAGAGGGGGTACACTACCGCGTCAAAAATGTGGGGATACCCTAACTCGGGGGTGGCCCCAAATTTTTGACGCCGTACTGTACTTAAATTTTTGGTACACTACCGTGTCAAAAGTGCGGGCCCCCCCTGACCAAAAAGGTATCCGATCACTTTTTGAAGCGTACTGTACGTGCAAACCTTGACCCCAACACGCGCATGCCTTAATTACGTCATCTTAAACGAACTATCACGTCAAAAAATGTGGGGAATACCCTAACTCAGGGTGACCCCAAACTTTTGACGCCGTACTGTACTTAAATTTTTGGTACACTGCCGTGTCAAAACTGCGGGCCCCCCTGAGCAAAAAGGTGTCCGATCACTTGTTGAAGCGTACTGTACATGCAAACCTTAACCCCAACACGCGCTTACCTTAATTGCGTCATTTTAAACGAAAGGTACATTACCAAGTCAAAAATGTGGGGAATACCCTAACCCACAGGGTGGCCGCTAAATTTTGTGGGGGCACTGTACCAAGCGCTACCGCAAAACTAACTTCAGACTCCAGGGTCCAGATGTCTGACCGCTACTGTACTGCCGGAAATTTGGGTGTCAACTGTAACTCAGGGGTTTTTTTGTATATTTAACCTTGGAAAATTCCAGGAATTTTTATCAGTTTTAACATAAACAAACAACTAATAATTAAATGTTTGTTTTAGCTGAATTATGATCGTAAGACTCATACAAGGAGTTTTTTTGGTATAAGAAAGATGACGTCATGGAATATTAATGAGTTAAAAAATTGTTTAGTAAAAAATATCACCCATTGTAGGCCTCAAGCAAGAAATTATTTTTATCAGTTTTAATACTTTAACATTTAACCTACAGTGACCAATTTTTTAGTTAACTAACAGAAGTTCTTGAAATTTTAACAAGTTACAAAAAATATTACTTCTTATGGTGCACAACATTTTTGAATTTGACTGTAGCACAAAACTGTTTCTATATCAAACGAAAATTATCTGAAATAATTCAGTATGTACATATGTATAGACTCTGTATATTAAAAATATTTTATGTATACACTCTGTATATTGAGAATAACAAAGAAAATTTGTATATAATTTTAATTTTTATGAATACTAGTAAACGAATTGTATAGCCATTTATGAATAAGTATTAAATCGAATTATAAAATAATTTATAAATATTGCAAAAAATTTGTTTAATCAGCAAAATCAATGTATATCATTTTAATACTGATACATATTTATATTAGGGTATAATAGTATTGTATTTAACATTTTTAAACAGAATAAAAGTTCAATTTTTGGTTTTAAATTACTATAAGTTAAACACGTCGCTTAATATAAAAATGATAACAGCATTGAGTTTTACTAAATTTTTAAGTCTGTAAAATTAAAATTTTTTATAGACTAGAACATTTTGAATTTGCTACTCTATCATTAACATACAAATAATATCATGTATATATAACGGGTGTATATTTAGTATTTTTAATAAATATTTTAGTATACAGGGTGTATCATGAAATATGCTTTTCAATTAGAATAATAAATTTCATAAGATTTTTGTTAATACTCTTATAGGATAACGAAAGAAACTTTTTGCTGTAAAAAAATAGGGGAATGCAGGGTAATAATTAAATAAAACGCACATATTTTTTTTTTTTAAATTTTATTTATAGAATATGTATACAAAAAATTAAATTGCTTAAATCTATATATTACTTAAAATCTATTTATTTTCCATATAAAAATTTTTTAAAAAAATACAATTTTCTAATGAACAAATTTTATCTGAATGAAGCATACAGCGTCTTGAATAATATTCATCTCGCAGAATGGAAATCTTCGGTACATCAAATATTTCTTCCAAATTCAAAATCCACGGCTGGTTTTCGGTACCATCAAACAAACTTGATATCCATTTCTTCTTTTCACCACCCTTGACGTATATAACATCATACTTCTTTAATACAGGTTTCAATATGGTATGAAGTTTTTTGTATGGAATAAATCCATACGACCAAGGTATCCCATGCCAATTTCGGTAAAGCCAACTGGCTACTCGTTGATATTTCTTCGGCAACTCGTTGAAATCAAACGGTGCGTCGAATATAAGATGTAATATATCATCCGAATTTTCTGCAGCAATACCAACTTCTTTAAAATAAAATTCGTTGTTAGCTCCTTGATAGCCTTGTATGTCAAGAAATGCCATTTTTTACCGCCACCGTAGAACTGAATTTATTCACACAATCCACAACTTTATATAGAATAATTAAAAGTGGTGGGGGTAGTTAGTTAATTTGTGGAACGTATTCGAAAATGGCTATTAATAGCTATTGCTAGTTTACCATCAAATTACAAACTGTTAATAATATTTAGCACATTTGTGAGTACCAGGTTCTTTTCACTTTAAGACCTAGTGATTTAAGGAATGCTAAATTTTCAGGTGAAATGTGTTGTTGCTCAAAAGTTTTACGTTTAATGATCTTAGGTTTCGAAAGTCCTTTGCTAGGTTCTCTAGCGGTGGACTGCGCTGAATTGTAAATTAACATGGTTCCAAAATGTAATTGTTTTACCACGAAAGTATAATTTTCAACGAAAGAGATGTTAACTCTTTGACAACCACCGGTAAGTAGATAATATTTTATGTAAGTTCAACTATTTTATACCCTTCAACCATGATAAGGTGTATAAGCTGGAGTATAACTCAGCAAATTATATAGCGGTGGTGACGTAACACACAAATGCGGTGGTTGTGTTGCGGTTGTGGCGGTGGCGGTGTTTGTGTGGTGGTTGTGTGGTGGTGGCGGTGGTGTTTGTGTGGCGGTGGCGGTGGTGTTTATGTGGTGGCGGCGGTGGTGTTTGTGTGGCGGTGGTATTTGTATGGTGGTTTCGGTGGTTGTGTGGTGGTTGTGGGGGTGGCGGGGTATACTACCAAGTTTTCTATTTTTACAATTCTTTTTATATAGGGTAAAAGACCCCATTGTCGATCGGGGTTATAAGTCCGATCAGTTTTGACATTTATATCTTAATGAAGTTATTTCTGAAAGAAACCTTTGATAAAAAAAATTATTATTAATAAAATGATTATTTTTCAATTTAAATTCACCTCATATTTAATGCCTCCTCACTTAATTTAAGAAATACATATATATATATCGAAAAATTTTTGTTGAATTCGTGAATTTTTAGTATGATGGATGATCATTATTCAAAACACATGAGTTATAAATTGTAACATTTTTCACCGAATTTTTAAAGTTATTAGCATAATAAAAGTATACAAATAATTGTTATTAGTCCACTTAAGAGATTAGGATAGCTAAATTAAATTTTATATGCGTTAAATATTATTTGTATGACTGATTCTTCTTGGGATCTGAGTTTTACAGTTAGGTACCGCATTTTGAGAATTATATATTGCATACCTATTTTATAAACATTTTTAATTAATTTTTGGGTTTAAAACACTTAACTAACCGTTTTTATAATTTTACTTTAATATTTTATTTATTTCAGAACGTAAAATCAATTGAAAAATAATTAATATTGAATTAAAACTTCCAAATTGTTATTTATATAGGTATTTTCAAATAAAAACGTCAAACATAATATGTATGATATGTATGTATTACATCTGAAACGACACATACAGATACAATATAAACTAAATTTAACTGTTTAAAAATTCACAATGGTAAACGGCTAAGTCAGATCTTATACAATGTTTTTTTAAAAGATCAGCAGAGAGCGAAACGAAATTGTGATTTTAATGGTTTATTTTATCGAATATTTAAACCGTTCTTGGCTTTTGCTTTGACGTTCTATGTTTCACTAGATGTCACTCTATGATAATACTCTATGACATATAGCCTCACCTAGTAGTGGATAGAGTGTCAAAGTGGCTGGAAGAGAATGGTTCAAATATTCGATAGTAGAAGGTACTTCATGTACATTAATGCGCGATTTTTCATAGGGGTCAGTGTATTGATCTTTCAAAGGAGGTTAATATTTTCTGTCCGCTTTTTCATAGACGTCAACAAATTATAAAACAAAAACATTAATAAATCAAAATTTTTGGGTTATATTTTCTTAAAAACATATCCATTGGATTAAAAAAACTTGGTTTCATACTTATTAAGAAAAAAAAATGGGTGTTTTGTTTATTTTTTAATTTTTTTAAGCTAATTTAATGATACAGCTAAAAATAGTGATCGGTCATCGGGTCTCTTACCCTACTTACATTTATTTAATCCCGTTTTTTCCTAAATTTTAATTTTAGTAAGAACACACTTTTTGTATATTATTATATATACATATAAGTATAGTGTAAAATTTTGAATAATTTTCAACAAAGAATTTTTAAATTTTCAACAAACAAATTTTTCCGTTAAAAATTATTTACATGTTAGAATTCTTATCAATTTAAATATTTTGCGCTTCAAATTACTCAAGTAATTTTATTTTTATTGATAGATTTTAATTGGCAAATCGATACTAAAGCGTGTGTGTGTAAACCCCAAACAATTCGTAATTAATTAAAGTCTCTTTTTCCTACTAGTAGACTTACAATTAACTAAATTCAACTTAAGCTTTGTACATATCTGTGAATAGCATACAATGTTTTAAATTAACGAAAAGAATTTGATTTGAATTTTTAAATAAGCAACGGAAAACAACCATAGAGAAGAAATACTCACGTAAATGATTAATAGATAATAATATCATTTTAAAAATTAATGTTATTAAAGAGATTTCTTCTATCTCGTCAGAAAGATGTTAAATCATTTTATTGTTTCAACTTAATATATAGAGGAATATAAGAAAAAAGTTTTCCGAGAAATAATAGAAAAATGTAAAATATTTGCACAAGTTATGTCAACACATTCAGTCTCAGTTGAACAGGCCAGCCATAATAAATATGTAGTGAGTGAAAAAAACACAAACTGATATAATAAAAACTAGACTAACCGAAGAATTAAAGCAGTACATTCGCCATATTCTATTATATTATTAGCTCATTATATAGATAATGAATACACTACGTTAGCAACATTAAGGTATCATTTCATAAATTTGATAAAAATGGTCCAAATAGTTACATTCTTCACAGAAATGATCGAGGTACGTGAACCAAGAATTCCATAGTTTTCTCGAAAAAAGTACGATTGCAGAAATTTTTGCCCCGTGGTTGTGAAAAAAAAAAGGATCGGTAGGGGCATTTTAAGGAATGTTTTCCGGGACAAAGTTGTTACAAATTGAAATTTCTAAAAATTATATATTATAAAATTTTTTGTTTTACCCTCACAGTTAAAGTTCGAGTGCCGATTAAAAATAGGCTATAAGCAGGGCTGTATTTGCCATAAGGGGGAGTAGGCGCGTGCCTAGGGCGGAGAATTTTTAGGGGTGGAAAATTTTGGAGGAAAATTATAATTTTTAGTATTTAAAAGTATTTTTGTTTTTTTGTTTTTTTGTGTTTTTTTTTTTTTTCTTTGCTCATTACTGTTATTTTTTTATCGGAAGAAGAAATAGTTATTCATAAATTTTTTTTTAAATTTTTGTTTTACGAAAAAGTCAGGGCGACATTTTTCACCGTGCCTAGGGCGGCACTTAGGGTAAATACGTCCCTAGTTATAAGTCCTATCTTACTGTTAAATTTTAAAAATTTTTCAACCGGAAATAAAAGATAAGGGTCTTTGAAAAAAGAAATTAAAATCCTCCTGTCATTTGACTTATCGAGAAACACCAAAAGTTTTCGTTTTTTCCAAAATGTTAAAAGTATTCTTTCTCCCCAAACACTCTGGACCAAATTTTGCCATTTTGAATTCCCCATTTATAGAATTATTCTGAGCCTGGTTTCATGTTTCTAACCCTAGTAGATCTTGGAGATATTCATTGATTCAAATGCCAATATACGTACCTTAACATTCGGAAAATATCCATTTGGTTTCTGAAGCCTTAAAACGTCGTAATTCAATGAAAATTACATATGTACAAATTGATCTAATTATCATACTTGCCCTTTTAGCGAATTTCCAGAATGGAATTCAGCTATTACAGCCACTGTCATGATGCGATTTAAACCCGAGACTATAGCAGTAATTTGTTTTGAGGTCACTAGAAACCGAAAATAATATTCACTAAAATTTATATTTATATGTGTCCGCACGATAACTCTCGAACGAAACATCCAATATTTATGAAATTTGGTGAAAACATTGGAAGTCCCAAACCCTTGGATGAGTTCTACAGCCAGACACATCGGATGCCAGGAACATGGTTTTTTTTTCTTGCAAAAAATTAGTTTTTTGCCAAAATTTCCACTTATTCAAAAATTTGTGCCAAATTTTTTTACACCGTTTAAAAGAGGAGAAAAAATTACATAAAAAAGCTCTTTAAACTATTGTTCTATGTCAACTAGTTTCCGAGAAAAACTAATTTTTATAAACGGAAATTCGCTATGTTATGCAAGATGCTGCGACAGGGGTATTTTTTAATTTAGTTAATACTGTCACTATAGTCCAGTGGTTTTCAAACTTTTTGATCCACAACCCCCCTTTGTACTTAAAAATTTCAATAGACCCCCGAAATTTGTAGAAATAGGTAGGAAATGTGTAGAAAATGGGTAGAAAATGGGTATCTAATCTGTAATCAATTGTTTGTGTGACTCCCTCAAATAGACTTTCGCGACCCCCACTTTGAGAATTATTGCTATAGTCTATAAGATACTACAATTACTCACGCTTGAACAATTTTTTTTTTTTTAATTTTTGCTCCATTTATTTTGACACGAACTGTAATTTCTATAGTTGTAGATAGCAGTAGCAAGTGCTCATATGTACATAGTTTGGTTCGAACTCCTTGTGCTACTGTTAAACAAACATTCAAACTTGTCACCATTTTTTTCCTTCTTATTATTTTACTTTTATAAATGCGTGTGTATGCGTGTGTCTATACACATATTAGCGAATTTCCAGAATGAAATTCAGCTATTACAGCCACTGTCATGACGCGACTTGAGTCCGGGACTATGGCAGAAATTTGCTTTGAGGTCCCTAGAAACCGAAAATAATATTCATTAAAATTTATATATATATATATATATATATATATATATATATATATATATATATATATATATATATATATATATATATAAATTTTAATGAATATTATTTTCGGTTTCTAGGGACCTCCTATATGTACCTCCTATATGGACCTCCTATATATATATATATATATATATATATATATATATATATATATATATATATATATATATATATATATATATATATATATGTATGTGTATATGTATATATGTGTCCGCACGATAACTCTCGAATGAAATGTCCTAAGTTTACGAAATTTGGTGAGAATGTTGGAAGTCCCAAACCGTTGGACAAGTTCGTTAGCCAGACACGCCCGAGGCCAGGAACATGGTTTTTGTTCTTGAAAAAAATTAGTTTTTTGCCAAAATTTACATTTATTCAAAAATTTTTGTGAAATTTTTTTACACCATTTAAAAGAGGAGAAAAAATTACATAAAAAAGGTCTTTAAACTATTACTCTATGCCAACTAGTTTCCGAGAAAAATTAATTTTTATAAACGGCAATTCGCTATGTTGTGCAGGATGCTGCGACAGGGGTATATATAATTTATTGTATTATGAACGTAGGTAATTATACATACTAGATACTACCAATTGTATATAGTCATATATATACATATGTATACGTTTGTATATGCTTTTTTTAGGGTTCCGAAGAAAGTCCTATTTTTTAGAGCTAGAAATTTGTTTTGTGGTCCCTAAAAACCGAAAATAATATTCACTAAAATTTATATATTATATTTATATTTAGTCCCACACCATTGGACAAGTTCGTTAGCCAGCCATGTCGGATGCCTGGAACATGGTTTTTTCGGTCATTTTTCGTGAAAAAAATTAGTTTTTTTACCAAAATTTTCTCATTAGAAAGAAGAGGAAAAATCACTTAAATAGGTGAAAAATCACAGAAAAACCGATTTTTATAAACGGAAATTCGCTATGTTATGCAGGATGCTGTGACAGGGGTATACGTACTTCGTGACAACAGAATACAATAAATATAGACAAGGATGTTTATTTAGAGTTAAAGCTACATACATACACCAACCAGCACCAGCTCTCCACCAAGTGCTAGCTCTAGCTCATCCACGGACGGCCTCCACCGTATGCAAGAAGTATTTATCAGACAAACTAATCCATACGAACCGGCCACCATCAGCTACCTACGACCGCAATACAATTCCCTATTGTTCTCATCATTCCATTTAATCATCAAACGCCGAATGCGAGGAAACTTCTTCCTCCTTATTATTATCGTCGTCATATGTCCGCCGCTCAGGCAATGTCGCACAATTGTTCCGTCGTCTTCAGCCACACGTAACATAACACAAAATAAAGACAATCCACACACACACGCACACGCACACACTCTCTGCGAGCTGTGCATGTGTGCTAGAGATAGAGGCTCAATGCCATCAATGCCAACATTTCACCCATGCGCTGCCAAAACAAATCAAATGCATGAAGATGACATTCACCTCTCTATCGCCACTAAACAATCATGATCAGTTTATTCTTCAATTTTGTTGTTATCACTTGATTGGATCTGGAAAGAGTCAACGAATGATTCAAAACCGTAGAGTATTTGATAGGCTGCTGGAGAAGAGATGTACCCAACAAGATACAATACATATTAATTACGATATAGGTTGATCATAGTTTAAATAAGTACGGTAAAATTGATCCAAAACCAAATCAAAGAAAAGATCATTCCACGGGTCAACACGTCGATGGAGAAACGTAAATCAAAATATGTCCCTGTGAATTGTTCCCATGCATTAGTACAACCATTTAACGGTCGGTGGTGCTCGAGTCGTTTCAGCTAATGTACATATTTCGATGTTTTTTACAACAATTTTAAATGAGAAAAAGGCGGGAAAAACACCTCAGTATAGTGACGTCACAGTTTGAAGCAACTAAACGTCAATGTCAATATTTATAACCTCAAAACTTTGATTATATTCATAAAATGTCAAAGTAAAAGCAAGTATTTATTAGAATTCTGGCCGATTATTATTACTATATATATAAGCTAATAGAAATATTCAAAAGAAAACACAATTCCACCTCATCGATGAAAATTATCAAAATCGACATATCTAGCTACAATGGTGTTACGTCATATTCAAGAAATGGCGCGTTTTCACTAATTTGAATATTTGTTGAAAAATGGCGATTTTCAAAATAAAATTTCTAAATAGTTATAAAATTTTTTTAAGTTTCATCATTAAAATTGGACATATGTATGTAATGATAATGCATACAATTATTTAACATTTGACACAAATTTTAAATACAGTCAAGTACCGTATTGTTTGAATTCAATTCGAATAAAATAACTAGCTAGCCGTCTTTATTCTTTCCAAGTTATTCCAGTAAAAAGATAACAAAACTGTGCATTTCATGCGTAGGGAGTCTATTAGGAATGTAAAAGTAAATTTTCAGGACTAAAATAAACTCTTTGTACTCAAGCAAAAAAAAAGTGAGTTTTAAATAGGCTGGTAAGACATGTAACACATGACAACGACCGACGTTCTTTTTTTGACGGATTCTTTTGACGTTCTAACCTTGTTTCCCCAAAGTTGAATACTAAATGCGCTAAATATGGCCTCAGTGCTGTTTTTATTAGTTTTTAATTTTAAAAAGATAATTCAACGTGATTTTGTATTATTTTATTTACAATTTTTCTAATAAATGAATGTGTTTGCAGTTATTAAATAAAATATTCATGTAATGTGAAGTATGAGCAGTCATTACAGTTCAACATTCAGTGTGTCATGTGGTACATGTCTTATGATCCAACAGACAAAACACCTTTAAAAAATATGGTAGAGTTAATGGACAAACCACTTTGTCATGCTGTACATGTCTTATAAGCGCAAAGGGTTAAGTATTGTAGATCGACCAACATCTTGTGAATTGAAGGTCGAAAATACTTACTCGAATATCTCCGTAACCGTGAGGCCGACAAAAATTTTGTAAAGAGCTTTTTTGATGATAATATGATTAGCTACAACTTTTATTTGAAACATTTTGACAAAAAATCAATATTTAAAAAGTTTTGAGAATTTTTAAAATTGTTTTTTAAAAATTTTGTTTGATTTCAAAAATGTAACAAAATTGTCTTAAACTGATTCCAGCAAAAATATTGAAATCGAACGACTGAGTTCATATCACCTGCTCTATACATATCGTTCATACTCAAACAGATTAATGTCTGCCACCTAAATTAAATAATAATACTTAAATTTTTTTCATTATCAAATACAAGGTTAAAATAGTACAAGTGATTTTTGCTTGCATATCAAGGGCAATTATTATTAATAAACGTATTCTAAGAAATTAGCCAAACACCGGATACGTGTAGTCTGGATCGAACGCAACTATCAAACCATTTTTTTTTCTTTTAGTATAATATTGTAATTAAAAGAAATATTAATTAATTAAAATTCTAATTGTGATTTTCGACCAATAAACATTCATTACATAACGAGCAATAAGTTATTATTTTTGTTATCAAAATACATATGTATATTAGTAAGAAAATGAATTACGTATGGATACTGAAATGAATACCGAAATTTTAAACACGTTTTTCTCGAAACAGCATTTTTACAATTGACTATAATTTTCACTCAAAAATTACTGAACCGATTTTTCGAAAATTTATACCAAATATTTTTTTAATGCAAAAATAGATGAAAATTTCATAAAAATTAAAAATTTTTTCTTTATTTATTATTTGTTCATTTTTTTTTTTTTTTTTTTTTTTTTTTTGATTCATCGATATTCCACATAATAATATGTTAATTACATGTAAATTTTTTTTTAAAATTTTTCATATTATAATTACGACGCGATTGCTAGAGCCATTTGGGAACTTATGCGCCATTTTTATATGTACAGTCGACTCTCGTTAATTCGAAACTCGAGGGACTCTTAAAATATTACGAATTATAGAGAGGTTCGAATTATCGCAGGTAACAATGTTAATTTTTTAAGCATTTGCGATGAATGAACTTGAACTTGTCTCAAAATGTACTTACAATCTTTCTGTCTCTTTCTCTCTGCAACTTTGAATTGTCGAATGTTTGACGCCGATAAGTTTGAATTAACGCGTCGTTTTGTTACGTAGCAATGATTTTTTCATTCGAATTACCAAGTGTATAAAAATGTATTCTTTTAGTTCGAAATATAAAGAGATTTTGTAGGGAACTCGTGATACCTTTGAATTATAGAGAGTTTCGAATTATCGCAGGTTTGAATTAACGAGAGTCTACTGTATATTGAAAAAAAAATTTGTAACACTTTAGGGTCATGGTTAATAAAATACCAGACCTTAAATATACAGATCAATTTTTTCGGCTGCCTAAAGGCATTTCTTCCTTTGAGTCCGCTAATGAAACCTCTTTTACTCTAATGGCTTTAGTATTCCGTACCAAAATTAACAAAACGGTATACTTACGAAATCACTTCAGTATCCATCCATTACAGTTTTTGAGAAAATTAAGTTTGAAAAAATTATAATGCTCGCACATACTTTTGTCAATATCTCAAGGACAAGTTATGGTCAGGAATCAATGCCTCTATATTTGGGCTAGCAGTGTCACTACTTACATTATTGCAGACATCAATCATGAGTGCTATACCCTTTCCAGAATTTTTTTTTAATAATTAGGTGGGTATACCCCATCAAACGTGCGAAAATCCGATCAATAACCAATTTAACCCTGTTTACTTTAAATTCCTGCACCAATTACAGGACGTCTTGGGTTATTCTTACAGCCTCAATGAACATAAATGTAAGACTAGCTTGTTACCCACTAAGCTACTGGACCTAACCATAAAATATAGTTAAAATTTTAAATAAAACACCGGGTATATTAAAACTGTCTAATCTCTAATGGTGTAATACTTTATATTATACCGTAATATTGTTATACACTACCATGATTGTGGCTGGTGTACATATTTGACACTAGTATGTCACGATTTTTAACATTAACCAACTCTGTAATGGTTCGAGATAGCAAACTGCTAGTGCTGCTTGCTTCGGCAACAGCTAAGCCGGCGCAGCACACAATATAATAAATGTTGGGAATTTTCATTAAATCTTGACATTTTAATGGAACAAAACTTCACATTTACATCAAAACTTTAACAGCAGAGATAAAATAGATGAACATTACAACAGCAAGAATGCATGCACCACAGGTTAGGAGGATATCTACCGAACGACCGACCACCGTTGACACCACTGACACTAACAATGTATACGGTGTGTTCACTGTAAATACCGTCAGGGCATCCATTTTTATCATACCACATTCTGTGTGCGCAAAATACATAGCCGCAATGGTTGAAATAGGGGGTTTTGTACAGGAAAACAATACAAGTTGTGTAAATTTCAGATTTTCAGATCACCAACCTCATCAGATATACAGGAGCTCAGTTCCAAAATTTGGAAGAAGCCAATTTTTGAAAATTTGTAAAATAAAAGGATAAAAGTTTCACAATTGAAATTTTTTTTAGTAGTTGTATCCATATACAACTATTTCCATAAAAAAATGTCAAGCTCTATAAGGAAAAAAATTATGTTTTATTGTGGAAGAGAGGAAAATAAGCCAAATATGGATATAACTTAAAATAAAGAGAGATATATTACCTTTAAGATGGTTTTTGTTCCAACTTTTTAGGATGAATGGTTTATGAAATATGTGCATTGATTGGCGTAAAAGGCGGCAAACACAAAAATCGGAAATAAATTGGAAAACAAAAATGGCCGTTACGCTTAAACGGTTTATGATAATTTTTTTAAAGAATTGGTCTTAATACCGTAAATATAACAGAAACAACTGCGAGAATATTAATTTTTTTCTACAATGGTCAAGCAATTTTTAAAATGGTCATAATTTTTTTTCTTTTACTTTGAGGGTAATGATTATTATATTAAAGTAATGTCTATCTTACTATTATGAACGTATGAACGAAAATAGTTAAAAATCAGATATCTTTATTCAATTAGTGTGAAAAATCAATATGGCGGACATTATGGTATTTGATTCAATATTTTTGACAAATGGATTAAATACCACCTGAAATTTTAACATGTTTTAAGATTTTCACATAATAAATGAAATTTGAATGAAATGTGTTACTCTCTCTTAAGATAGTAGTAATTTTTAAATTCAATTAAAGAACATATAAGACAATAATACTATTAGTTCATATACTTGGATATTATAATCGTTGAATAAAATACGCGTTCTAAAGAACTTATTTACACTATTAATATTTATTTATATAACCACAAGTATTATAAATTGCTATTTTTGTATTTTCTTTTAACCCACATTAAAAATTCCGTTTTATTTCCCGTAGGTTTAATAATAATTTATTATTATTTGTTACAAATAGACATTAAATCACAAAACAAATAAAATTAATAATTAAAAAAATTAAAACCAAAATATATTTTAAATAAAATGATTCTCAATTTAAGATATAGTCCTTTATTAGAACCAGATGTTTTTCCGACATAAAATATAACCTATGTCCTCCAAATCCCCAGCTATCTCTATACAAAATTTCAAATGGATTGGTTAGGCTGTTGAGATCTGAAAACGACACAAACAAACTTAGGGTTGACCGGGGTAATTGTGAATTGGGGTAATTGTGAACGGCGCCTATAATTTCTAAAATAACATTAATTTTGTTAAAAATCAAATCTTAGTATGTTTTTCTGTCCTTTCTTAATATGCTATTAAAATTCGATAACAATTCTCCAAGTGTTAGTATCTTTTTTTTTATTTTGAAAAAACCCTTGCAAAATTTTATGTATCTTACTTCGACCAATTGTCAAAAAAAAATTTTTTTAATTACATTTTCTTTTTTTAAAAGGTAAGAAATGATTAAAATTACTTTTAAAGAAGTGGTCTAAACCCTGAGAGGGTTCCTTATTAATTACTAAAGAAATTGGACAATTTATCACCAACTCACAATTACCCCATGATTTTAAAATTGTGGGGTAATTGTGAACGTCATTCACAAATGCCCCCATTCGGTCAAAAGGTCAGTAGTGTCCTTTTCGGAGTTGAAAATGTTGATGAAGATGGTGGTGACATTATTGTACAAGTTTCCGTTGTACAAACAATACGAAAAAAAAAATGTGTAAAGAGCGATGTTTTGTGTATCAATCTACGAAATCATTGCTGTGCTCCATTACCCAATAACAATTTACAAAAACAGAAAAATTACTTATCATTTTTAACTTGTAATAAATTTGTTCCTACAATTTTTGTTATTTTTATTTAACATTGATTTTTTGTACAAATTTGGGGTATGCCTAACTTGCATTAAACAAAGAGAAATTGTGACTGCTAAAGTACGATGAAAAATTTGAAAATGGGGTAAATGTGAAGAATTTGAGTTGGGCTTTACTCTGATGTACCACACTCCTCTTGTAATCCATTCTAAATAATTTTTCTGATTGGCATTCACTTTTACCCCAAAATTCATAAGATTTGCAAAACCGCTCCGGGGAAATGTGAATTGCTTTTCATACGAATTTGCTCAAAATTTGTATGGTGCATCCTGAATAATGTAGAATTAAAAATAAATCAATCATAATGTGATATATAAAATAAAAAATACTTAAAACAACGCTTTTATCTCACTTCATGAAAATCCATTCACAATTACCCCGGTCAACCCGACTGAAAATTTGTTTATTAATTTTGTTTACATACTTTTTGAACATTTTGTACACGACAAAAACACAACAAAGACACGTAACAGCGAAGTACATACGGACAACAAACGCGTTGATTTATTGAACAAACGTTTCTTCTTTAATAATTTTTTTTATTTATAAATGTTTATTAAAAAAGCAAACTAAAGTCGTTGGTTGGTTGTTTGGTTTTGATCAAGGGACTCTCATATAGTTAATGTAACTTGAACCAATTAATTCACGCCTTATTATAATTTTAAATTATTGTCTTAACGTACACATACATGGGCATACATGTACCGCTATTTTACTCCGTCCGTGCAACGACTGCGATACCTATGTGTCGTTTGTCTTTGTTCTACACGTACGTTTCGTAAATAGTTCTATCTCATTTTATTGAGTGTGTGATTGTCTGGTGATTTATGAGTGTACACTGTACATGTATAATTGTTGTGTATGAAACAGATAGACACAAATTTAACGTTTTTATTCTCATGTTTTTAATTGTTATTTTGAATTAATAAATTAACGTTTTTCGTTTTTCGTTTCAATACGTATAAAAACACGTCATTATTTTTTGTTTTTTTGAACATTGTTTAACTGGTTTTTAATATGTGGAATATTAATTTAAATCGATTTTTGATGGAGTTATTTGATGGAACTTGTTTTATGATGAATTGGTTTTGTCTCTTGATATATTTGTTGACTTGAGAGTTTTATTGTATATCTACAGTAAAAATAGTATGTATTTCAGATTAAGTATAAATTAAACACATGCGCAGTTTCGAATTTGAAATTTTAGTATATTATAGAGAAAGATATGATGTTTTCACTGACACCATTTGAATAATTTCTGACGTTTAGTTTAGAAGAAATAACTTTTTAAAGTTAGAATTTTTAACGTACGAGTAAATGGAAAAGTATGATCAAAGATGGATCAGAGGTATATATTTAAGTAAGTTGTGTCGTTAAAAACCAACTTTAAGATTTAAAAAAACCGAAAATTATTATTTTTATGTTTTCAAATCATTAAAAAACTATTTTGTTTAATATTCGACGTTTAGTTATTGTAATAAATAGAAAAAAAACTACAAATATGTCATTTTATACTAATACACCCATAATATATTTATTTATGTTGTGACGGATATTATGGTACGAGGACTGACATCTAGCGGTCAAATTTTGAATTAATGAACTAAATTTCAAATGGATTTTGATATCGGCTATGAGAACTAGCGATTTCTGTTTGTAAAAAATATGAGCCACCTAGCGTTGTAAAGCTTAACTATTATCTTTTAAGTGAATTTATAATATTATATTATTTTGTGATTCCCCTGTTTTGATGTTTGATATGAATTGAATAATAGTTAAGGGATGGGGACAAGCGGCGAATTGATATATGTTGGAAAAGATGAGAGACAAAAAAAGGAGATTCGATTGGGACTTGTTACAGATAGGCCGCAATTAATTGTTGCTCTAAGTCCAATAAAAAATATAATTGTTTTTTGTTAAGGCGTTTTTAAATTAATTAAACGCAAAACAGTTCGGAAATGTTTATTAAGACACAACGTTAATTTATATTTTATTTATTTTAAAATTTTGAACTTTTGTTAAACAATGTAAATTGTGTTTCGGAATTTTATGAAAGAAAATATTTAATAAAGTGATTTCGCAAAACACACAACGGAGAGTAATTCTTCGACAGAACCCGACTTTGGACATTTCAGGCATTCCAATGACTTTAATCTGCGTGGGACATTGTTAAAACTATAAGTAACGGTTTTTGGGCGCGAAATTCAAATATTTTAGTATGAGCAAACCTCCCCAACTGTTACAATGTGTTAGTTATTATGTGTGCGTACTTGTCAAGTACTAGAGTCAAATACATTACTTTTAAAATTATTAAAATTAGAAGATTGAATAATAATCAAATATTAATACTGTTACGTTTATTACAAAATTTAACTTATTTTTTCTACACATAAATTATATTTATTTATAGAGCAAAAAAATAGACTGTAATTCATTCGTAAGTAGTAATCGATTCACCTTAATATAATCGTAATGTGATTTTAGAAAAAATTTAATAAGAATGACACGTTATGCTGAACTACACGTGAAGGGAAGAGGGAGTCAGGGTCGAACTCCTTCATTCATTTGATAACAGCTTGTTAATTACTTTTGATGCCAGATTATTTTAAAATTTATTTTGATATTTGCAATTTTCGTTTCTAAATTATATTGAATATATTTTTTAAGCGCCTATAGTTTAAAGCCTTTAATACATTGGAATTAAGTTTCTTCATGGGGAGTCCTATTTATTAATTATTAATAAAATATTTTATTAATGGATATATTTTATGCATTTTTTATTCCCAGACCATATCTGTACGTAAACGCATATATATTATTATTGCAAGGAAGCGTTTCTGACGGTAATAAAAACAACTATAAACATAAAAAATTTATTTAGAAAATTACGATTCTTGTTTTTATTCATAGCCATACTGATGTAATGGGTTATGTTTTGTTACAAATTTATTATTTATTTATAACGGTTTAATAAAGTATAAACATTAAAATTTTCTAGCTATTTCAAGGATTTGTAAACATTAATTGCAATTACTTTATGTATAAAATACATTTTATTATGTAATTTATTGAACCGTTTATACGAAAAATTTTGTATTTGTACACACATATGGGTACATTACATATATATGACCGTTGTTGTACTTTTGTACACAAGTACACACCCGCGCATATAAAAAAGGGAAACTCAACCAATAAAAAAAAAAAAATTTCTACTGTGCAATTAATGTATGTACACATATACACTTACCTGTACCACATGTGTGTCTATCCGTCCGTCTGTCTATACATGGTTAATAGTCGTTCAAATTTATTTATTTCTATGTGTCAAATATAAAATAGAAAGATATATGGCCAGACGCTGGAACGTATTATTATAATTTTTTTCTCTGTGTGTTTCTATATGAACCTGTTACAGTACAAATTTTATGTCTCACTTACTCACCTCTGATTTGAGTTCCCGATCGCCGGTCACCGTAATAGAATTAAATTGTAATGTTTACACATTAGAATAATATTTTTTGGTTTTTAAAGATGAAAAAAAAAGTAGAGAATATTCCTCTCTGTTCGTACATACAAATTATCTGTTTAGAAATTTATTTTCTAATTAACATATTTTTTAAATAATTTATAATTTTTTTCCCCGTCAGTGTTCATCTAATTTTAGATTTTATTTTAAATGATTGAAAATTGACGATGTCAACAAAACTCCGCCTCAAAATTTTTCGGGGGCCGTCATCTTTTTTGACGAATTATTTCATTGGAATACTTACATATTATGTGTGTGTATTACCAAACAAGTTGTCGGGTGCTGCAAGTTGTACGTTTGCAAATAGTGTTCCGTACTATCAATTGTTTTTATGAATTGGTAGAACCTACGTATAATTGGGGGCACTCCCAGGTGGTCTCACAAAAAAGAAAAATTTGAAAAAATTTTAATCTTTTTTTGCAAAAGGTCAGTTTTATTATTTTATTGTCATGTACACCCGTATGAATATTATCAAATAACTACTATTTCTTGCTATTATAAAGCAGGATTATCGCAAGCATATTATATATTTTCAAAATTTTATTGTTTTATGAGACCACATGTGAAGCCCCCAATCCTATGTAGGTTCAGCCTTATGAATTAAATATAATATGTGAGGATGGACAAAATATTTTTCCTGACGAATAAATCTACTTAAAAAATCTCTAACACTAACTGACTGACTGAGTGACAGACAACGCCCAGCGTAAACTGTTGGGTTTAGAACAATGAAATTTTGCACAGGAATTCCCTGTGTAACATAGGTATGAGTACTAAGAAAGGATTTTTGAAAATTCATCCCCTAAGTCAGTTAAATAGGTGATGAAAATTTGTGTGGAAATTCGTCACTTTTGAAGTTAGAGATATATAATAGTATATTGTGCAATAAGTGCGGAAAATTGTTGATTGCCCACGAAGTGAGTGCGCTTAATCGCTTGAGTGGGCAATCGACAATCCCGCACCAGTTGCACATACTATTTTTTATTACGAATTTCACGTACTTTTTTCTATTATTATTACTATTTTTAACTTTTTTATTACTTTTTAAAATAATATTTTTGAGTGTTCGTCTTTTTTTTTCTGAATTAAATATTGTTTAAATTACTTTGTTGGTGGTTTCTATAGAAATAATTATGAAATATTTATTAAATGAAAAATCAAGAGGCAGCTTTGCGTTTTTAATTGTCAATTTGTGTGCGGAAAGTTTACGTGGGAAGAGTACAGTTGGCAAACAGCTATTTTGCGTACACAAATATGTGCGCCACGTTAGTACTTCTCCCGCATAAGTAATAAAAAAATATGTTACTTTGGCTATTAAAATAAATGATAACTTATTTTAATAAATCTTTAACATTGACTGACATCCTGAGATGTTGTCGGTGGTAAATACCATCGGGTTGGTATACGACTAGTTTTAAATAATTCACTATTGCAAAATTTACTTTGTAAAAGTTCATCTTAAATCTTGAAAAATATTTAAAGTTTAGATTAGAACTGAACGTGTTTTCAGTCTTACGACCATCTTCAAAGGAATTTTTAAGAGATTCCTCCTTCTCTCCAAAAGAGTTAACAAAAAAATACAGTTAGACATATTATTGAATTCGTGCTTTAATAAACTTTCTTTCAAAACGCTACACGATGGTCTTGGGAAAACATTATTTTTCTCACTTTCCAAATTACCCCCCCCCCCTATACTATCCCTTGAATCAAAAATGCAACTTTTCATTTGTAACTGAGCCACCATCAGATTTTCACTTTCCGAATAATTTCAGAGAAAATCGGCGCGAAATGATTCCATAAGTATTCCGTTTTGCCGGTTTTGGTACGGAAGCCTAGAAAATAAAAACGCCAAAAATGTTACATCCAAAAAGAAACAATATGACGCGAGATGATGACGAGCGACATTCTTGATCGTTGTTACACTGGTTTATTATACAAATATCCAGGCACGCCCCTCTCACCCCAACCCATTCCCCCCCCGCGGTGGTTGTGGATGCATATTTGTTGTGTGGAATATGTATTTGCCGCTTTGTACCTACATATATATTGTGGACAACTTCTATTTATGTTTTAGGAATTCATTTGTTCAGAGACAAAACAGCAATTAACAAAAAATTTTTTTTTTGTATTTTGTCAAACAAGAATTTTTTGGGCTGCCTTTTGATTAATCGGAATTCTCTTTGTCTTTGATTGTCCGTTGAAATTAAAAACTTTACCGAATTTATAAATAGTCCATTGCAGTGATATCCAAAGTTTTATGTCGAAGGGCCAAGAAAAAATTTTCACAAAGGAGAAATGGCAATGTCTAACCATTAAGAAATCACATCCGAAAAATAGATCATTTTCTGAACAAACGTGGTTATTTTTATAGGAAAACAAAAATTTCGCACACAAATTAGCCAAAGATCACCAAGAGATCTAATTCATCGAAGTTTTGTTGCTATTACAGTAAAAGCCCCGTAAACTTGCACTCCACATAAACTTGATGTCTCTCTAATCTTGACTGGATAATTTCTCTACTCTTGACCATATTTTTTGCCACCATGATTCTTCCATAACCAATTAAATTCGTAACTAATGACGCGTATAGCGTATATTTGGTATCCTTCTCTACCTGTCTCTTTTTAGCGAATTTCCAGAATGGAATTTAGCTATTACAGCCACTATCATGACGCTACTTGAGCCCGGGACTATGGCAGAAATTTGTTTTGAGGTCCCTAGAAATCGAAAATAATAGTCACTAAAATTTATATATATATATATATATATATATATATATATATATATATATATATATATATATGTTCGCACGATAACTCTCAAACGAAATGTCTTACGTTTACGAAATTTGGTGAAAATATCCCAAACCGTTGGACGAGTTCGTTAACCAGACACGTCCGATGCTCGGAACATGATTTGTTTGGCAATTTTCGTGAAAAAAAGTTAGTTTTTTGCCAAAATTTACCCTTATTCAAAAATTGTAAAATTTTTTTACAACATTGGAAAGAGGAGAAAAAATCACATAAAAAAGGTCTTTAAACTATTATTCTGTCAACTAGTTTCCAAAAAAACTAATTTTTATAAACGGAAATTCACTATGTTATGCAGGATGCTGCGACAGGGGTATTTTAGATTTAAATTGCGTATGTTGCACATTCAGTGCGCATAGGGGTAGTAAATAGTGGGAATGTCAAGACTATATAGAGAATGGTCCTGGACATGCTTGTCAAAATTAGGGAGCTTTTACTGTAATTGGACATTAAAAAATTGGACATAATGACGTCAATACATACAATAAATTTTTTTTTTAAAAAGAAAACTTCAACAACCATAATTTCGACGTTAAAAACCCGAAATTTAGAGCTGTTTGTAGGTTTTTATCTTACGAAATTGGAGTTGTAAAAACAACAGAAAAATTAGATGCGGAAATGAAATCACATTTCCTGAAAGAATTTGAAAAAAACAAGACATAATAACAAGATATATTGCACATAAAATTTCATATTTTTCAGCAAAAAAAAGAAAAAAATGTTTAATCTACGAATTAAAGATTTTTGTTATTCACGGACCACACTTTGAGAACCGCTGCTTTACAACGTATAGAGTAATTAACAGAAAGTACAATTAATGTATTATTTTAAGGAAAAAAAATGATTTTTAGATAAGATTAAAATAAAAAATTATTATAATACTGAAATTCTTTTTAACAGACATTTTTTTTCAGTAGTTCATTGCACCCGTATATTTTATCATTGAAGCCGTCATTGAAACGAAAAAATAGATATTTTTCTTGAAAGAAAAAAAAAATTATTATACTGTTGACAATATTAACCATATATAATATTGTACCATATATCAATGTTTCATACTGGACTGGTCGTTTTTCTAAAACTATTTATGTTTTTAGAATGTGTTTGGTTTAAAAACACATACACACATAAACCAAGTAACAACATAGATATATACAAAATTACCAGCATATTTTTAATTATTAATTAACATTAAGATTAATTTATTAACTACTGTCCACAACTATTTCCTTTTTCAACGATTGTACAAAAAAAAAAAATAAAAAAAAAAATAAAAAATATATAACATGAGCCGAGCAATTTATCAATAAATTTGATCAAAAAATTTTCTATATACATGTCTCATTACAAAAAAGTTGTCGGGTGCAAGCTGTACTTGCGTGAATAGTGTTTCGTACCATCACTTATTATCATAGATTTGATGTAATAGCATATTTGTGGAGTGACATTTCAAAACGTATTTTGTCACAATTACCAAAATGTTGGAAAATCACCAAAAACTATTCAACGTATCATTTACGCGTTTGCCTTTTTCAAGTTATTTTTATAGATTACATGATTTAAAGTACAATTGAAATTGATTTTTCATTAATATGTTTTTATATGAAAAGGAAAATGGTTTTATATGATGGATAAAACACTGTTTGAATCAAACATGAGTATAAAAACAACGCGGTTTAAATAAATTCTTTCTTAATTTTAATGGAGTAAAAATTTTTTTTACGGAAATTGAATTGTCTAATCTGATAGACAGCAGTAAGAAGAATCAGAAGATATGCCTAACTCATTTTTGAATTTTTGTGACATAATGCTTTTTGATTAGTCACTCCACATTTATAAGAGTAGACAAAATATTTTTCTTAGAAAACAAATTTTATTCCTGAAATTGACTATGATTTTCTATTTTAAAACGATCGTATCATATTCGATTCATAACTATCGTAAGAAAATTCAGTGGGAAATTTTTTTTCCACTTTTCAGGTAACCCGCAGGAGTTAACCCCCAGAATCAAAATTCAATTTCATATCTATAATTGGGCCATCACACTCTATCTCTGTGCTAAATTTCAAATTTTCTCGTGAAACAGTTTCAGAGTAAATCGCCTGTGACACACGAACGAATAGATACCAAAATGATTCCATGTTTCGTTTTACCAATTTTGATACGAAACACTAAAAAGTGCTACTATATTATACATAGGAACGCCTATTTCATTTTTGGCCTATTTTTATTTCTTTTGGCCAACACAACATAAATTTTATCAAAATTTCGATGGTTATTTTATCAAAAATTAAGGGGAAATTCGCCAAAAAAACAACAAAAATCGATCTTTTTTTTTTTATGCAAATAAATATTTTTTTAAAAGACTAAATATACAACATTCTTTCTACATGTCTGATATAACAAAAAAAATTTTTAAAAAAAATTAAAAAATGAGCTGAGTATAAATGGCTTTGAAGTCGACACTGCGAGATTTTTCCACCTTGATGGTTCCTCGCGTTCTAAAATCCCCAGTGAACCAAAATCAAAAAATCAAGAATTTTCTGAAAATATACAGTTATGGCACTAACTAGGATCTAAGAAAAAAATAAAAAACCAGTGAGAAATCGCATTTTGAAAATATATTTTCAAAAATCACCTCCTTTTCTCGACTATAAACGGCCGCCATTTTGAAAATATATTACGGAATCAAAAGATCCGAGTTCCTGCCAAAATGACGGCATCGGGGAATAATATACACTTCAATTTATGTCGATGTCTCAAATACTTTTTGAGATACATGAAGAACCATGTCGAAAAATGTACTTTTGAGAAAATAACATTTAAAGTTTTTTTTTTTTTTTTAAATTGAATTATAGTAAAGTGCGTGCACTAAAATGCCCATAACTTTTTGATTTTTTATTTTTTTAAAATAAAATTTTAGGAGAATACTTCTAACACCCTAAGAAACATAATTATGAAGTGAAAAAAATCGATTTATTTTGTTTTTCCTAGCGAATCCAATACCAAAAAAATAACTTCTACAAAATTCCCAAACTCCAAGATTTAATGAAATTCCCGGCGTTACCACCATAAATGTAATTTTGATTCCTAAACCCCAAAAAAAAAATGTATACCGTCACTGGAATTTCGCTTTTATTTTGATTTTCACAACACATTAACCTTTTAAGGGTGAATTATACTCAGTTTTAATTTCTTTTATGACTTTTGGAATGATTTCAATGTTCATATAACTTGACCTATACAACAAAACTATGTACACAATAAAGATGTAAATTGTGATATTTGTAAGATTTAAATGTCTGCACGCTATTCTTATTATTGTGACCAATGTAAATGCCTAGTTATTTTTAATAAATAAATTTATGACTTGGAACAAAATGTAATCCAGGAAGTCGTATTTATTACACAGAACCATTTTTGGTAATGCCTTTTGTTGTTGTTGGAATAAATTATCAATAGCAGCAAATTAGGAAAGTTTGTACTAACATCCACTGATGCAGAGCAATGCGCATTCATTAATTATTTTTATTGCTAAATCATCTCTCCTCTTAACTGTTGTACACAACGTGCAAATTCACTCTTAATTATGTAACACACATACACTTGGGTAATTCTTTGGTAATGGAAACCACCCAAAAAAACTCATAGTTTTAAATTTTGATGATTCAGTTTGGTAGTAAGATATCTCTAATTTCCATAGAGTAGACATAGATTATAAAAATAGAGAAGTTATTTTTTGGTGTGGCTTACGTTATCAGAGAATTGTTCACTTAATAAACCGATTTTATAATATTTTATTCTTAAAAGGAACCAAAAAATAAAGTAAATAAATAACTACACTAAAAAAAAATGTTTGCAAGAAGACCTTAGTCACTTGGTGTGTAATCTAGAAGATAGATCTTTTGACAATGAAAGAAGCCATATTGGTATCTCACGCAATGTCAGTTTCGCTTCGTGGCACAATTATTAATAAAACAATGCCACGGTTTTTTATAACAAGTTTAATTTTTTTAAACTATTTTTAATATTGAAAAATTTTTTATATTTGATACGTTTATTTAAAAAAAAAAATTACACTCTACACCACAAATATTTTCGTCACCAATAATTTGTTTTCTTTTTGGTTTCAGGTGACTGATACAAATGACAATCCACCGGTGTTCAGTGAAAGTGCATACTCGTTTGATATCCCCGAAGATTCGGTGCGTGGAGCACGTGTCGGACAGATCACAGCCACCGATCCCGATCAAGGAGTTAATTCACAGCTGATTTATACGGTGATTAGTGATTGGGCCAACGATGTGTTTTCGTTGAATTCACAAACTGGAGTGTTTACATTGACGGCACGATTAGATTATGAGGAGGTGAGTAAATATACAAGAAAATTGATGACGCAGGTTCTATCATGATTTAACAGACTATACATATAATGAAAATATTTTGGAAAATAGAAAATAGTCGAATTTTTTACATTTTTTTCGACAGAATTTAACTGTAGGTACATGTAAATGAAAACAGATGTTTTATTTATATGTATACATATAGGATGTAGTGTGATGGGCGATCCATTGGCGATCCATGTAATGTAAGAAATCAATAAAGATACAATATTAATTAGAGACGCACAAGATGATATGGAAACTGGTCATAAGATACCAAACAAATGATATGTATAACCACCCATAATACATACAACTAAACTGACTGAGAGCTCTCTATACATATATGCTACAATTCTATGCATGTAACGTGGTTGTTCAATCTATGTATTCTATACGGTTTACAATATCCTCTATCGAATACATATAAGTTTATATCGACAATTTGTATAGTGCAGTTATAAAAATATGGCACCTCATGTTTTAAACCAATATTAAAATTAATCTGATTTACTATATTGTACGATGCTACAATCATTACTTTATATAATAGGGTACTTGACTGCAATTGAGAAATGATTCTAAATGCTTTGTTCTTACGTATAAATTAGTTTATTTTTGTTAAATTTTTAAAAATCTTCAAAAAAACCATTGTTCAATTTTAAATGAACAAATTGGCGGGAAAAACGTCTTGGCGTAGTGACGTATGCAATGACGTCACGATTTAACTCAAACAGATGTCGCTTTCATTCATGTCAACACTTGTCAACTTGGTTTCAAATTTGTACACAATATTTAGCAGTCATCATGCTCAATTTTAGTGGTATTTACAACTCTCTACTTTGTTATCTTCTTCATTTATCATCACTGTAAGATTTTCATGAAGTCCTATAAGTATTAAATGCACTTTAAGAAAACAGTTTGACGTAACTTTAAAATTGTAGCAAAAAATAAAAGCATTTTTAACATAATATTTAAAACAAGTTGATAAGGATATTTTACGTATTAAGTGACGATGTATTCCTTCCATCAATCTTTTTTGAGTGCAAAATTAATTGCAAACCAAAAAGTTCAAAATAAATTACAAAGAAAAACAACTTCTCTTGGTCAATTAGAATTGTAAAAATGTCACAATGAAAATGCAATTTGTCATAGACAATACGTAACTACAGTAATAAGATCTGCATAAAAAATGACGTCATTTTCAAATATCACTGGGTTTTGAATCATTTAAATGAAGGCTAAAAATTTATATTTATCAAAATCGAATTTTTAAATAATTAAAGAATATTTTTATTTGTCACTACTAAAATTGAATATATTTAAGGATAATATATAAAATTATTCAACATTTAAAACAAATTTTGAATACAGTCAAGTACCGTATTGCACTTTATGTATAGTTTGTTAAATTACTATAGAAAGTGCGTCATCAATTTCATCATTTTTTTGCTAATTCTTCCATTTTAAAAAAAAATTTATTATGGAAAGAATGAAACACTGTTGTAAAATAGGGAAAGAAAATTAATGATTCGAAATTAACATTTTGAGCATCAATCTCGATGGAGCTCAACATAAATAAACTAGAATCACTGTGACCTATATAAAAAAAAAAAAAAACATAAGCTGTAGATCCACTGAAGCCGTTCAGTGTATTAGAACGGTTTAAAGAGTGTGCATGTACTAACATCTTCTGTAGAGATCACGTGATTGGAGAGCATCGGACGAATGTTTCTCAATTTATATAGTCTAGAATATTTACATAACAATGAAAATTCATGTAGATAAGTTGACCTTAGGGACAATATTAACAGTGATCCCTAAGAAACGCCATGGCTCTTAAAGTGTGACTAGATTTTAGAACATTACTGTAGTAATATTATACATATGTTTATGTGTATATGTATATGTATGTACATGTTGCTATTGTATCTATTTCACACCGGCCTAAGTGTAGATTTTATTGTTTGCTTAATCTTTTTTTTTCTTACTTGGAATTTAATAAAACAAGTATTTTTTATTATAAGCAATTTCCAACAATCATTTTCTTGCTTTGAAAAATTTTATAAGTTTTTAAAGCTTTCTATCTATAACTTCACCTAATGGCCGCCCTATTTACAGCACATTTTTGTGGACACTTTTTAAAAATGTCTAGAAAAGAACACAATTTCATTGCAACATTTCATTAATTAAAACATATTAATTGCAATTTTTTTCATGTTGCTAGAAAACTTAAGTTAGGTTATGTTTAATTAAAACTAAAAACTTAAAGATAGTGAAACTTTGCACATACCTGAACGTATTGTCTATATGTGCATATATACGTACAAAAACAATATAAGACATTACATGAATTCGACTTGGCGAGATAACTAATTTTTGCATATGCATAACATTCATTGGAACGTTTTCAAAAAGATATCCCCGGTGTGGACAGTCCGGTTCATTCGATATGTTACACACATTATTACTTAACATTATCATGATAGACACCCACGTGTTACGATAACCGCATAAACATAACCTCACTGCTTTAACGTACATATATGTACCTATGCATATTATAAATTCAATTCTGATAAAGGTGTAACATTTTTTCTGCAATTGAATATACTTAGATTTTAAAAAAAAAATTTATTATCAAATACAAAAAATGTAAATGATGCAAATGATTCTATAGGTTTCAAATGTTATCGATATATGTATATAAAATTTTTAAATAAAAACGTTTTTTACTCCATCTGACGTGTGAATTTCTTACAATTAGTTCTACCATACGAAAGTAACTCAATCAGTTTTACCTATTTAATTTTAACAAAAATCGTGAATTCAGCGTTAAATTTTATGTACCCATCAATTATTTTACTACTTTTAGATCTTTCAAAAGTTTAATTAGCCCAATGACGTCACCAGGGTAAAAATTTTAATTTTCTCTAATTGGAGATTTTTCGAATCATTTCTTTTCGACCATCTTTATGAATTTTGCATACACTTTAAATTCTAAATCATAAATAAATAAATTGTTACCTCTATTTTCGCCAAAAAATTTAAACTAGTAATTTCATTATTTGACTTTATTTGGCGATAAACCTCAGTATTAAGACCAGAAAAAAAAAATCACCTATTTAGATTCATAAGGCGATTTGTGGCTTTTACAAATGTTTTTTTCTAAAAATGATTTTTTGTTTCTTCTTTTACTTTTTCTGTTCTCTATTGCAAGTTTGATCTTCAGATGTTTTTTTTTTTGTTGTTTCACATTTCCGTTTTCGTATATCATTTTTAGTGATGTACGTATTTCCTTTTTTGCAACCAACGAGTTGCTATATTTGACATTGTTTGATTTGATTGGTTTTGATCAAAACTAAAAGGTTTTTAGTTTCTTTTGTTTATAAAAACTTTTTAAATTTTTTCATTTTTTATATTTATTTTTATTGATTTTTTATATTCTTGTCTTGATAATGGTGTTTTGAGACACCGAAACCGGTCGACATGTTGAAGATTGGTTAAAAAATTCTGTTTGGTTTTTTGCTGGTCTTAATATTGAGGTTTATCGCCAAATAAAGTCAAATAATGAAATTACAAGTTTTTATTCTAAATCATTTTTCCACACTTTCCGCAGGTACAACATTACATTCTGGTTGTCCAAGCTCAAGATTCTGGCACACCATCGCTATCCTCAACGCTGACCGTATACTGTAACGTGGTCGATTTAAACGACAACGCCCCAATTTTCGATCCAATGTCGTACAGCAACGAAATCTACGAGAATGTCACAATCGGCACGTCAGTAGTCACCGTTAGTGCTACCGACTCGGACTCCGGTATGTATTCGACCCCCTTAATCCCTTAAAAGTTACGATTATATCCCTAAAATCGTATTTTTCTCCATTGTAGGAGATAATGGAAAAATTGTGTACAGTATAACGTCCGGTGATGAGAAAAACGATTTTGAAATTTTATCGAATGGCACGATACGGACCCGACATCAGTTGGATCGAGAAACGCATGCTGTTTACAATTTGGTCGTGACCGCCACTGATCAAGCGAAACCGCCCGAAAAACAGTTATCGTCAACCGTACAGGTAAGTAAAGTATTCAGTGTATACCGAATGTTTCTAAAATGTTCAGTCACATTTAAATTGGTGTAATAATCTCCCAAAAGATAAATAGTTCACTTAATTCAAGAGGCTTACAAAATTACCAATATTTTAAAAAAAAGTTGTCTCGAAATAACGTGGTGTCTAGTACTGATGGAGTGAATAGGAAAGAAACCAATAGGGTTAAGTTAGGTTAGGTCTGAATTTTTTACTTAAATTTAAATAATTTTTTTTTTTAATTTTAAAAATTAATTTAACTCATAAATAATTTTTCCAAATATATGGGAGAGTCTCCTATATTGGACCACTTTTGCCATTTTTGTTTGCAAGAAGGAAACCAATTAAGATAGAGCCATCATTTTTGGTTATCTGATTAAAAATCTTTATGCTATAAAACGAAAACATTAATTTGTCTCTAGCTGAATTTTAAAAAGACCCTACCTTGGGTAAAAAAAATTATGTCATTTGGTCCAATTTAGGAAACTATTATAAGCTTTGTTCCAACAAACAATTTTTGTACGGTACATGTACTGGTATGTACCATGCTTGGATTAGTTCATGAATGACATTTGTGCGCATGTTTTAAAATGTACTAGTACGTGAACTGATTATTGAAACGATTGAAACGGTTTTTTGTATGACAAACTCAAATAAAAAGGCGCGTAAAGTTAATAAAAGTAAAAACTCGTAACTATATTAAACAAGTATAAATATAAAAAAAAAATTATACTAAAAAAGAAAAATACCATAAATTAACGAAATTAAAAAAAAATAAAATTATAAACCAAAAATGACAGCAGGCAATAATATAAAAAATATTTTTAAATCATAGTTAATGCCGTTGTATTCATATGGGTACTGAGTATTTATTTGTAAACGATTATTTTTTAGAATCAAATGAATTCATTATATTACAAAATGGATGAAATATGTCTATTAAAGCTCAAGAAGAAAATCAGTCCAGTTTACATGAAAAAAATGACTTCAAATGTATTCGTCATATTGGGATACTATTTGGTCTGAAAATAAAAAATAATATGTGTCTTTAAATAGTTTCGTAATGAATAAAGATATTGAATCAATTATTAACTAAATAATTTTCATTTTTTTTTACTGATGTGTTCATTAAAAATTCTAAATCTTCATCTTCACTAGATTCAGAAACGAAAAAATCATCATTATCTAACTCGTCCATACTGATTTAAAAAGAAAGCAGTTAAAAATATTTCAAAACACGTCTTATTTTATTTAAAAAAAAAATAAAATAAAACAATCAGTTTTCAAAAAATTCAGTAAAATTATCTATTGCGCATGTTTGACAAGTAGTTCACATTTCGATACATGCTCTTGACTGCTGACTAATTTGACCATACATGAATCAGTTCATGTACTAATCAGCATTTATGTTGGAACATAAACCGGAAGTTAAAATTGGTACATAAATATGTACTATAACTTGTTGGAACGCTAGCTTCATTATGCGCATGCTATAACCGTACAATGTACGATATTTTCGTTTGTTGGAACAAAGCTATAGTATCCTAAATTGGACCGATTGGTTCTTAATGTTTTTCTACAAAAACCGTTATCTACATCTAATCCATGTTTTTAAGATTATGTCGTTATAATAAATTACATATGACATAGATAAAATATAAATATAAAAAGAAAAAATTATACCTACCTGTTAAGTGTTTGGTCGAACGTTAATTAATGAAAATTTAACATCGGCTTAACAGTTTTTCATAAATTTGCGAGTTTTCAAAGACTGCTGACTTGACAATTACCTAAATTCGTCTTAAGAAATAAATTCGAATGTTGTTTAATATTTATATTGTTAGATGGCTCTAACTGTCTTTTAATTGCTTAAAACTGACGCGGTCCATTTTAGGAGCCGGTCCAATATAAGAGACTCTCCCCTAATACTTAAATATCCATAATCTACGTCAAATTGAAACATAATTGGGGTGAATAGATACGCCTGACGAAAATAAAAATATTGTGCTAACAGACATAAATGAAAATGGATCGAATTTGACGTACCAGGGCTGACCAAAGTTTTAAGAATAAGTCGTTATAATTCAAAATGTATACGTATCTATTTTTGGAATTTACTTACTTCATAAATAACGTTTCTTTTTTTTTAACTTTCTTTTTAAATTCATTTCCATTTCAAAAATATTCATTTATTAATTAATAATTCGTTTCTATTTACCCCAAGTATAGCCATGTATCAGAATAAAAATTAATCCATTCTGTATCGTCTAAAATATGAAATTCGTCTCATTTTACGATATCCCATTACGAATTTTGAATAAACAATCTGTATATTATGAAACACTTCAAAAAATAAAAGGAACGCTTTTTTTTAAAGTACAAATAACAAGAAATAAGTTTCAAAAAGAAAAAAAAATGTATTTAAAGGTGTAATATTTACACAAGTTAACCAACAAAGATACACACATGACAGCTCGCCAGCCATATTGTTGGCTGCTTATACACATATACAGAGTCATCTATCTACTTGAAACTGAACAAAGGTAGTGACTGAGTGAGTGAATTACTTGATTGATTCAAGTGTTTATTTTTCAACGCATTCACTACCAGTAGAGTGACTTCCAACCACGATCCAACCAAATAGACCCAGACCCTCAATTTCTTGGTCAATAATGAAATCGTTTTTTTTTTACCATGTCTACCCACTGTATTTACTTAAATGACACACAAGAATTTTGATTGTACAGTACGCGACAAAAGAGTAATAACACGATGAATTTTTTTTCCTTTATAGGTTACAATTATCTTGAAAGACATTAACGACATGGCCCCGGAATTTGTCAGTTCAAAGTCGACATCAGTTTCGGAAAATATTTCGCCGAATACGGTTGTGATAGCCGTCAAGGCGGTGGATAAAGATGAAGGTCGAAACGGCTATATCGAATATTCGTTGGCCAACGATGACGATGCGAATGGTGTATTTTCATTGGGTCCTGTCGATGGATTTCTACGAGTTTCCGGACGTTTGGATCGAGAGTTACGTTCTAATTATAGCCTTTTTGTGGTGGCGAAAGATCGTGGCGATCCACCGTTATCGACAAACACGACAATTTTTGTTCAAGTTTTGGATGAAAATGATAACAGTCCGGTTTTTGATCCGAAACAGTATAGCGCTTCAATTGCTGAAAATGCGTCAATTGGTGCTAGTGTTTTACAGGTAAGGTTTTTCAGGATGGAAAGTCAAAATTTTAACATGGATACAGGTCCGACGAGAGAGTGGGGTAGCCGGGGTTGCTGCCCCGGGGCCCGAACTTGAGGAGGGGGCCCGTAGCTGCTAGTAAAGGGCCTGGAAAAATAGTTTATTTTGCTCACCACTTATTTTTTTGGAAAGAAATTTTTAAAAAATGCGGTTTATTCTTGGGGCCCGCGATTTTTCTCCACGGCCCTGCATGGATAGGTTTTTGGGTTGGATGGGGTGCAGAAGGGGAAATTCGTGAGGTATCATCTAACAAAAAAATGCACTCAGAATGAAAGTCTCGATTTTGATGAAACTTTACACGAGTGTAGCCAAAATAATGGACTCATATTTTTAAAGGGTGAAATTATCCCCTAACTTTGAGGAGGGATGTTCAATCGAAGTTTTAAATTGACGGAATGCTACCCTTTAAAAGACCTATCCACTTGTGTTGGGTAAATCAGACCAAGCTATCAAGAAGGGCTAAAAGGGTAAAAATGGAAATAAATTTTCTTGTACAGCCTGAGAGCTTTATATTTTGATGCTTCACTTTGAGTGCATCTTCGTGTAAGTACGAATAATCGAAATACGAGCTTCAACTCAATTTATATTCTCAAACTTCTTGGCTCACAACTCCCTTTTACACATAAAAATTTCAAAAAACCCTCCTGTGTAGATGGATATATCAGGAGCTTATTTTCAAAAGTGGTCAACTCCAAATTTATAATTTTTCAATTGAAAGCGGTAGATGGTACTTAATATCATTCTTCATAGTCTGTGACTTTCAAATTTAATAAAATCTCATACATAAGCATGTAAAATATAAATTTATCTTTAGTTGATTTTCAATAGTAGCCAAATCCAGACGTCTTTATTTTCAAAACGTATCAAGTCCATTTCAACCAACCATGTAATCGCAAATGTGGGTGCCATATTTAAAATTTTGTATGTTACAATGAATGATTCAGACTTCTGTAAACTTGTTTTCTTTAACTGATTTCTTTTTAAAATCATTAAGATTTATGCAATAAAATGGAAAAGTTCGTAGAAGAAGTACTGCTTCATCAATCCAGGAAAAGAACAGTAACATTACAAAATAATAAACGCTTTCAAGCAACGAAGGAAAGATACGTTATTTTCATGCACTTATAATAGGTTCAAAAGATTAGGGTTGTACATTTCATAATAAAATTTTTTATTTTATAATAGGAATATAGTCATAATAATAAGTTTGTATATAATATATTATATTATCATTAATTTGTATTAAATATTGTTATCAGTGGATAATAGAAATAAAATAATTACCAGATAATAGATTAAAATTTTTTTTTTAATCTCTTATTATATTTAAATTTTTATTAAAAATTTCTTTTAAACTGTACAATATTCAAAAGTTAATAAAAATGTACATATACAAATTAAATATTTTCACTTATTTGTTTTAATACAATTTTTTACAACCCTGATTCCAATATTATGATATTAATGATAGTCATTCAAATATAGTCAAATCCTAATCGATCTACGTCATAATTGGTCAAATCCACTCTCTTTATTTTCAAATTTGTCTAAATCCCTACCCAAAATTAGTCAAATCCAACTTTAAATTCCTTTTTTCTCCTGTAATCTCTGTAAATGTTTATATTTTTTATAGTTCTTTATATTACTTGATGTTTAAATAACTCAAAAAAATTTTTACTAGCGAGCCGAACTTTTTTTTAAAGCTCGTACAAAAACTTGTGATTTTCTCTTAATATCATAAACTGGAGATGACCACTTTTGAAAATAAGCTCCTGATATGGTCTATAACCAATTGTTTTTGTGACCCCTATTTAGAGAATCCCTGGTTTAGAATATACCAACATATCACTACTGAGAGTTATTGTTTGTTGTTGTGTATATGTGTATTGAGTTATAAAACATTCATGACTCTTTTTTTCGCTTCAGGTTTCAGCAACAGATATCGACGAGGGTCTAAACGGTCGCGTTCGATTCTCCATAAGTTCCGGCGATACAAATCGCGATTTCAGCATTGCCGAGGATTCGGGTGTTGTACGCGTGGCAAAGAATTTAAACTATGAACGTAAATCGCGCTACGTGTTGACGGTGCGCGCCGAAGATTGTGCCGGTGACATTACCGGCGGTGAAGTACGTTCCGATGTGGCCGAACTAACAATATCCGTATCCGATATCAACGATAATCCGCCGACATTTTTGGATTCACCGTATATTGCGTACGTGATGGAGAATATTATACCGCCAAATGGCGGTTATGTGATCACTGTGGAAGCGTACGATGCCGATAGTCCGCCGTTCAATTCTCTGGTGCGTTATTTTATTAAAGAGGGCGACACGGATATATTTCGCATCAACGCCTCCACCGGTGAGATTTCGTTGTTACGGGCGTTAGATCGTGAAGTGCAAGAGGAGTATGTGCTGTCGTTGGTCGCAATGGACACCGGTAAGATATTTGTAACATTGTAAAATTATATACTTTAGAAAATTTTACATATTTTTTTTTTTTAAATAAAAATATAAAAAAAATTGAGCATGCCGCACTCGCTCGCTGCGACAATTGTTTTCAACTCTATTGAAATTAGTATCACGTGACCGTGACGCATAAAGTCGTTCAGTATTTCTTTGCAAACATCATTGTTTGTTCACATCGCTCTTTGGCTTGTGTGAGAAATTACTTACAAACACAATTATTTAAAACGTCCACAATAATCGATGCTAAACACATAAACACATAGGGGAATGCAGGCTGATCAGATTTAATGTAAACTTTAACAAAATTCAAAAATAGAATAAATTTCAGTGGATTTTGGACGCAACTTCGTATGTCAAAAATGAAAACTTTACAGAATTAATTCATTTATATTGTTTGACATTTAATACTTGGATAATTGAAGCACTTAGTAACCGCAATGAGCTTTTGCCTGGAGGGGATACAAAAATCGACTACAGCGCTCATAGTGGACAAATATATCTGTTTATCAGGACGGCATTTGTACATAATTTTACTATTTTCTTTAAGAAAAAGTATTTTCTTTTTAAATACTTGTTTGATTTTTCCAAAACGAGTATTTATTACGATGTCTATTTATCAGATTTTACAAAATAATAAAAAAAAAAATTATTTGTAATCTTACTATCAAACGTCACTTTATTTTGAAATTTTTAAAAAAACTGTCATAAAAATTACCTCTTATGCTTTTTCTTGGTTAATTATTGAAAAGTATTCCATTTGCAGACATTTTTAAAGTAAAATGAACAGATTTATGGCTTTTACTAAATAAATTTCAATTTTTTTAATATATTTTTCATTCATTACTAATGCGTTCTGATAAATTATCAAATAATCACTTGATATAGATGGCTATAGTTTCGGTTCGGAGCGAATTTCCCATAATTAAAACGTAAATTACGATTTAGAATTGTTTATTTATGAATTTTTAATAATTTCCACAAGATGCGGGGTTATAATCTCAATTTATGTATATAATATTTAGTTAGTGGCAAGTAGCGACATCTTTTTAGTGTCGTAACCGCAGAACACATGTATTCGGTATGTTTGTCATCGCTTTACGTGATCCGACACGCACTTGATTAATTTTAAATAGACAGTTGTTTATTTTTTACTTTATCGTACGATTAAAAAACCCATATCGATTATACATAGAGTAACTCACAATAGACATACGGTATATATGCATATTATATATTGGTCAGTTACGGTCAGACAAGAATTATGATTTTAGTGGGACGATCAGTATAATTACGTTAATACAACTACAGCCTATCAAACAAAAAAAATTATATTCTTTAGCACAAATTATATAAAATATTTTCATATTCATTGCGATTATGAAGGAGTCCTTGCACCTTGCCGCAGGATCTTGCCATAATATAACGTATGTTCGATTTGTACTTTTCAATTTTTTGCAGTAGGGTAAAAGCCCCGATTGTGGAACACTATTTTTAGGTATTTCATCAAACTTGCTTACAAAAATTAATAAATGAATTAAACACCCTTTTTTTTTCTTAATAAGCATGAAACCAAGTTTTTTTAATCCAATGAATATGTTTTTAAGAAAATATAACCCAAAAATTTTGATTTATTAATGTTTTGTTTTATAATTTGTTGACATCTATAAAAAAACAGACAGAATATATTAACACCCTTTACAAAATCAGCACATTGACACCTAAAAAAGAACACGTATGTACAACATGAGATACATTACATACCATTCACATACATATTTTGCCATCTTTTCACTCTATGACATAGAGTGACATCTAGTAGTAAATAGAATGTCAAATTAAAAAATATAGAATGGTTTAAATATTCGATAAAATAAACGACCAAAATCACAGAATATACCAAAATACCACAGAAAAATACTATATTTTGTTTCGCCATCTATGTATTTTGGTAAAGTTCTAATCAATTCTAAGCCTTCTAAACTAACTTATCAAAATGGCGACAATTTTTCATTATTAATAAAATTTTGCAACTTTAAATCAATATTTTTTTATTTATCAATTGACGATACGCTCCGAAATAAAAAAAATATTAAAAATTTTACGATTTTAAAGCAGTAAGTAAATATTTTAGACTCAAAAAGAAATTAAAACTATTTATAATATAAATTTTTAGTTATTTTACGTACATGATTTTAGTTAAATACAGAGGTTATATTGTGTACTGAAAGAAATACACATATATATAAATTACATTTAAACCGAATAAAAAGATGATTTAGCTCTTATAATCTCTTAACTGGACTAATAAAAATTATTTGTATAGTTTTATTGCGCTAACTTCGAAAATTAACTGGAAAATGTTGAAATTTATAAGGCATGTGTTTCGATAAATAAGCATTGATCAAGCGCAAAAGAGACACATTCAGCAAAAATTGTTTAATATATATATGTATTTCTTTAATTAAGTAAAGAAACATTAAATGTGAGATGAATTTAAATTGAAAAACAATCATTCTATTAATAATAATTTTTGTTATCAGACGTTTCTTTCAGAAATAACTTCATTAAGATATAAATGTCAAAACTGTTTTTCTATTGGATCGCGTTCCACAAACGGGGCTTTTACCCTACTCAAAAAAATTACGATCGTTATGAAAATTAGTTTGTGTATTTTTCTAAAATCTCTTACTTACAGTAATTATCGCTAAATAACAATTAAAAAATTAAATTACTGAATACATCAGTTTGACATAAAATTCGTAAACATAGGCATGCTACGATACTGATATGTTATATCAGTTGCATAAATTCTAAAACTATAAGCATTATAAAATGAGTAATCGTCAAGTGGCCAAGCGTGTTAAAACCGTAAAACACTGATGCTTGGACTAGTTAGGTCCAAGCATCTCATTGTAATGACATCACAATTTGAAAATAAACAAATGTCAGTGTTAATCATTATAACCTCAAAATTTTGATTTATTAATAAAATAATAACAAATCAAAGTAAATGCTAAACAAATTTAAAGTTAACAGAAAATATTGAAAATAAAAGAAAGATAATTTCGCTTCTCAAATAAAAATTATAAAAATCGACATATTTGTTATCAAATTGTGACGTGGTTTTGAAGTAATGGCGCGTTTTCACTTGAATGGTTGTTGAAAATTACCAAATATTATGACGTTTTATCACTAAAACTATACATTTAACACAAATTTCAAACAGTTAAGTTAAATCACTGCCAACTACCATAAATTTGATGACGTAATCAAGTTTACTAAAATTTTTCAGGGCCGTAAATTCTGTAAATAAAACTGTATACCATGTGAGTTTTTTGAGAGTTTCCATTTCTATTACAACCAAATTTTTATGATAGAAATGGTACTGGAAAAGGTTCTTTTCTTGGATGTAATGGAAATGTAACCAAGAAAAACACTACCGGTTGAAGTAGCCTCAAGTACATATGCATATTTTTATCGCCTAACTGATAAATTAAAGAAAAATTAAAAAATTAAACTTGGGTAAAAAAAAATCTTTTGCTCATTTATGTTGTTAATTAATGCATTAGATCGGTTTTATCGAAAAATTAATATATAGTCCCATTTAAAAATCTATAAGTTTGTATCATAGCTCGAAAACCATAAGAGCTATAAAGCTCCTGATTATAGCAATCGGTTTCCCCCGTCGATATCTACAACTCTTATTTGAACAATTTTTCCATTAAATCAACGATTTGACTGTAATAAAAATGGCAACTCTCGAAAAACTCACACAGTATAATAAGTTTCGGAAGTTGGTCTTTTCATTTTTATCAAAATTCGTCGTTTTCGCGGACACCTTTATGGAACACACTGTACATTTAAGAAAAAATATTCACAATTTTGTTATGTTCAAGACATGCTAAATTCATTCTGTTTTTTAATCTATAAAATCTGTATATTAATTTATTACGTTCTATATGGCATATAATAAGCATATACGTATTCCGTTCATGTATATTATAATTGCGTTTTTTTTCTGTACGTATAAAGGGGGCTTTAGGCTATTTTTATCATTTCATAATATCTATCATCCAACTTTACATACATAATATCAACGTGCCTCTACCTATGAAGTATTATTATTTTAAATAAAAAAAGACAACGCATATCGATAGACAAAGATCTATCACAAAGATGCATACATATTACATACATATGTATTTTGTAGTTTTCGTTTTTGGAATAATTATTGATCTAGATTATTTTGCTCTCTTAAACGTCAAACAGATAATATTATAGCTATTACAAACTGATAGTTATAATTTTATAATTTATTGAATAATTCGTTAAGTATATGTCGCGCCATGTACACATTAGGGTTCCGTAGTCATTTTAAATTCAAATGGTCTTAGAATATAGAGCAAATATGATAAGTATAGTGTATCAAGGTAGCTATTCTTCAAATGTGCTATGTTATGCTATCACTAGTTCGGAAACAAACACAAAGAAATATATTTTTGTAAGCATATTGTGCTCTGTCGACGAAATTTATTACTAAAAAATTATAGTTATTATTTATGTTATAAATTTTTATCAACTATTTTATTTCTTTGTTGCTTCCAAGACTACTAAAGTAGCGGAAGCATTGTGATCACTTTTGAAAAATAAAAATTTTTCTCCCTCCAACACAAAATTTTTTACGCACATTTTACGTTTTAGAGCTTCCTAAACAATTTTGGTTTTATGCACCAAGTGGCATAACTTCTGAACTATCCGATTGTCTTTAATGAAATTTTCAGAAATTATGCAGTTTGGTTCCTAGATGGTCCCCCAATGAATTTAATTGAAATTGGAGTAACGGTAGCTACACCGCTACCATGTCATTCCATTAATATAATAAATTGCACCAAGTGGCATAACTTCTGAACTATTCAATTCTTTTTTATGAAATTGTCAGAAATTATGCGGTCTGATTCTTAGATGGTCCCCTACAAATTTCGTTGCATTCGGAGTATCCACGGCGCTACCATAAAATTCCATTAAATGTCAATATCTTATTTACTGCTAGTTCCACTTCGCTCAAATTTTTAAAGTATTTTGGAGGTTAATTTCTAAAATATTTTTGCTATTATTATTTTATAATTTAACCTTTAAGTACAGTAGCCGATAATGTAGTGCATATATATAGCCTTAGCAGCTAAGCGCTACAAAAAAAAAAAGTACAGTAGCCACTATGAAACTGTGCACTACCAAAGTGTTACAACCAATATTATTTTCACCACTCTGGTGTGACAAACACAGTCAAACGCTGCATGTAAGTACACGCAGACTGTTTGTTTTGTTATTGTCGTAGTACAGGTACATAGCAGTAAACTAGTTACTAGCGTCTATATACTTTTTTTTAGCTCACTATGAAACTGTTATTTTAGTCCCGTGCTGTAACACTTTCATAGTGCCGACTGTATTTTGAATTATAATAATTTTTTATGAACTTTAAGATGGAAATATAATTTCACTGTATATATGTTTGGTAGAATACCAAGCCCTAAGCGTGTGTGTAAAAAATTGTGGGTAGCAGTGTGCCGGAGTGTGCTTGATACCGCTTAAGCTGATTAATCACACAGCAACTGTAGTCTTGCTCAGATCGATTGTTATCAACCAGTTTCAACAATAAGCGAATACATATATAGTAATATGCATGTACTCTAACACTGATATACATATACACTGTAGTCGTCTCCCTCCACGGACATTGTGATGTTGGTACAAACACAACTGTACATCACACGCATACATTGATACGAGATTTATGTTGTAACATGTTGTGAGTTTGCAGTGGAGGGAAATTAGGTCATTTGTGACGTAAGCTGTTGTCCACATTGAAAAAGCTACGTAGAGATACGTAGTTGGAATATGTAATATATGTAGAATACTGTTTTAAAGTTTTTTACGAGTACGAGGAAACTATGTGCCACACCCCATTGGGAGCGTATTTTTTTTTTAATCCAAAAATTAATCGGAAATGAAAACTGTGTACTATAAACAATATCTATCCTTCATTTCTTCATTAGTAATCAATTTCGTCGGCAGTGAGCATCATGGTCACAATATTTATATTTGGCTGTGTTTGTTTCCGAACTAATCATAGCATAGCATAGCATATCATAGCACATTTAAAGAATAGCTACCCAGATGTGAAAAACTCTAAAAAAGTATAGAAGATTTTAAAATCATTGTACATTTACAGGTTCTCCACCGCTCACCGGCACCGGAATGGTACGAATCATCATTCAAGACGTGAACGACCACAGTCCCGAATTCGAATGGCACAGTTACAAGGCAACAATTAAAGAGAATCTACCAAAAGGCACGTGGATCATTACACCAAAAGCGACCGATCGTGATACCGGACTAAATGCAAAAATTCGCTACAGTTTATTGGGGGAGAAAGTTGAACGGTTCCATGTGGATCAAAATAAAGGTATTGTGACGACCGCAACGGAACTGGATCGAGAAGAAACTGACGTCTACTATCTCACGCTGATGGCACAAGATTGTTCAACGACAGAACCACGAGTTACCACCGTCAATCTGACGATTGTCGTGTTGGACGAAAACGATAATCCCCCGGTATTTTCATCGCCCGTTTACGTGGTCAGTATTCCGGATCGAACGCAAGCCGGACAATTTGTTTTCGGGGCTAAAGCCACCGATGCCGACATCGCCGAAAACAGTAAACTCATATACAGCTTGTCCGGGCCGGATGTAAACAAATTTACCATCAACAAAGAAACTGGTGTGATCCGGGCAACCGAAGAACTATCGCTCGGTGGATTGGGTCGGGGTAAGATTTTCGAAATACAAATCAAAGCAAGCGATAGTGGCGCCGAACAAAAATCTGCCACGGCCGAATTGAAAATTCATTTGAAAACGGCCCACTTGTTTCCAAGTTTTACAACACCCGTGGAACATTTCCTTACACTCCCGGAAGATATTTACGAGGGCAAAGTGATTGCGAAAATAAGTGCCACGTCGCCAAAGAAAGCACCCACCGGCATCATACGATACGCCATCGCCGGGGGCAATGTGGGAGATGCAATCAGTATTGATAGCGTCAGCGGGGAGGTGTTGGTCAGTGGACGCGGTTTGGACTACGAGACGTCGCCACAGTACGAAGTTTGGATCGAGGCTAGAGACTCGGATAATCCACCGCTGCGAAGTGTTCAACAAATGATTATCAACGTAACAGATGCCAACGATAATCCCCCGGTAATGGAATATTCCATTTATAATGCCACCGTGATGGAGGAAGAAGTACCCCCGGTGTTTGTGATTAAAATCACCGCAACTGATGCAGACACAAACGAAAACGGACAGATCAGATACGAAATTGTGAACGATTTTGAGGGAACATTCGAAATGGACGCCGAAAGTGGTGAAATTTATACAAGCATGCGATTGGACCGAGAAGAAATCAGTAATTATGACTTAGTAGTACATGCCATAGATCAAGGCACTCCACAGTTGACAGGAACCGCCACAGTCCTTGTGAGCGTGCTCGACAAAAACGACAATCCGCCACGATTCACTCGACTCTTTAGCGTAAACGTGACCGAAAACGCCGAGATTGGCTCATTTGTAATCCGTGTCACAAGCTCCGATCAAGATATCGGTGAAAATGCAAATGCCACGTATAGTTTCACCGAAAACCCCGGCAAGAAATTCGCTATCGACCCAATCAGTGGAAATGTCACAGTGATTGGATCCTTGGATCGTGAACAACAGGACGAATATCTATTAAAGGTGGCAGCTGTCGATGGATCTTGGCGAGCCGAAACGCCATTGACCATTACAATCCAAGATCAAAACGATAACACGCCAGAATTTGAACATTCATATTACAGTTTCAATTTCCCCGAAATGCAACCGAGTATGGCATTTGTGGGACAAGTATCGGCAACGGATCGTGATAAACAAGGACCAAATTCGGTTATTTCGTACTCTTTGCAACAACCGTCGGACCTGTTTACGATTGATCCGGCCACTGGGGACATTTTCAGTAAACGGACATTACAATACAAATATAGCCAAATGGAATTTTCGCCGGAAAACACGTACACATTGACCGTACTGGCCACGGACAATGGAAAACCGCCAATGAGCTCGGAATGTTTGGTAACAATTAACATAGTCGACGCAAACAACAATCAGCCGCACTTTGAGCAAAAAGAATATTTGGCCCCAGTACCAGTTGAGTCGAAAATCGGACAAAGAATTATCAAAGTTGTCGCAAAAGACGAATTGGACTTTGGCGTTAACGCTGAAATCGATTACAAACAATTTGGTGGAAATGCTTCAGATTATTTCACCATCGATCGAAATACTGGCTGGATCAGTATCGTAAAACAGTTGACCCAAGTTGGATTGACGTACGTTATGAAAGTACGAGCCACGGATCGAGGTGTTCCGCCCCAACACGATGACGCCACCGTAGTGATCGTTGTGACCGGCGAAAATAAATACCGGCCAATCTTCACAGCGTTGAGTTATCAAGTTATTGTACCAGAAAATGAACCATTGGGATCAACAATTGTCACTGTGAGCGCCTCGGACGCGGACGAAGGTCCAAATGGTATGGTGCGTTATCGAATTTCCGGTGGAAATGAACGTAAAGAATTCGGTGTGGACGCACTTACTGGCGCGGTCACTATTTTACAACCGTTAGACTACGACACTGTGCCCGAATACAAATTAAATATCACAGCCGAAGATTTAGGTTTCGATTCCAGGCACACGACGGCCATGTTGACCGTAACCTTGACCGATATTAACGATAACGCGCCAACATTTAATCAATCGTCGTACGAAGTGTATCTTGCCGAAAATTCGCCACCAAAAACATTCGTGACGCGTTTAATTGCCACAGATATAGATTCGCCCAAAAATGCAATCATCGAATATTCAATTGTTGGTGGTTCTGGCAAAGATTTGTTTATGATCGAACCGAAAACTGGAATCATCACATCCCGAATCAGTTTTGATTTTGAAGAAAGAAATTTGTACGATCTCGATATTTTGGCTGCCAATCCTGATTCAGTTATGTACGGTTCCACAAAAGTGATCGTCCACATTACCGGCGTCAATGAATATTACCCAAGATTTATCCAATCCGTGTTCCACTTTGACGTATCCGAATCGGCCGTTGTGGGTACAAATGTGGGTGTGATCCAGGCCACCGATCAGGACGCCGGCGATGACGGCAAAGTTTATTATCTGTTTGTCGGGTCAAGCAACGATAAAGGTTTTACAATCGGCCCAGAAACTGGTATCATCAAAATATCCAGAAGTTTGGACCGGGAAACACAAAATCGAGTGGTGTTGACTGTGATGGCTAAAAATGCAGGTGGAATCCGCGGTAATGATACCGATGAAGCCCAAGTTATTATATCGATTCAAGATGGAAACGATCCACCAGAATTTCTACAATCATTCTATAAAGCATCCGTGTCCGAAGGGGCCTCGTACGGGACACGTGTGGTCACTGTTAAAGCAATCGATAAAGATGTCCGCCCGCAAAATAACCAATTCAGTTACTCAATTATTGGCGGAAATATTGACCAAGTGTTCAAAATTGACCCTCAAACTGGTGATATTGAAACGTCTCGTGAATTGGATCGCGAAAAGATCCCAGTGTATAATCTAATTATTGGTGCTATTGATAGTGGGATTCCCCCACAAACCGGAAGTACAACAGTACAAATCACTCTTACCGATATTAATGACAACGGCCCAATATTTGATCCACCAAATGTGATTGGTTACGTCATGGAAAATCAACCGCCGTTTACGAAAGTGATGACACTAACAGCAACAGATCCCGATTTACCACCAAATGGTGCCCCATTCTCATACTATTTAGTGGGCGGTCGCCACAAGGATATGGTTGTGATCGAAAAACACACGGGAGTCGTAAAAACGACAAAAAGTTTAGACAGAGAATCCACACCAACGTTGGATATTGAAGTGGAAGTTGAGGATAGTGGAACACCTCGAATGCGATCCAAACATCACGTCCAAATTGTGGTCTTGGACGAGAACGATAGTCCATCAACCTCGCGTTCGGTGCATGTGATCGTTTACGCATTCAGTAATTCCATTCCGATTGGAAAAATCGCTGATGTGCATCCAAATGACGCTGACACAACTGGCGAGTATCAGTGTAAAATTTTACAGGCGCCAGTACCGAACGCGCCGTTAAGTATCCCGAACGCTTGTGATTTATATACAACACAAATTACACCGAATCAAGGATATTCCCTTTCAGTATCCGGTAACGATGGCAAACATTCGGATGTCGTTTCAAAAGTAACCGTTGAATTTTTGAATTTTGATAACATGACAATAGATAATTCTGTTACGGTACGAATTACTAACATGACGGCAACGTATTTCCTTACAAATTTTTATAATGGACTCTTGGATTTGTGGAAAACTGCGTTCGAGACACGTGACAATATAAAACTTGTGAGTATTTATGAGAACGCGACGAATTTGGACCTAACAGTTGCTGTGGAACACTTGGGAAAGTATCGCAATAAAGCCAACATTATTGAGCAGTTGTCAAAAAAGAAAAACCAAATGAAAAACATGTTTAAAAACTCACAAATTACAATCGGTTACACGCCTTGTCAAATTGACACGTGCGAAAATGATGGCATATGTACGGAAGCTATCAAAGTGCACAGCGACACACGAATTACCGATAGTCCAGCGTTAATTTTCACATCTCCCTTGGTCATTCATGAATTTTCATGTCATTGTTCGGACGGTTTCACCGGACAGTACTGTAGCAAACGCCAGGACCCATGTTCACCGAATCCGTGCAAGGCCGGTGGTCAGTGTCGACGCCAAGGATTTGATTTCCAGTGTATTTGTCCTTTGTCGAGAGAGGGGCGTTACTGCGAGCAGGAAAGAGGTGACGCATGTTCCGAAAATCCTTGTCGGAACGGGGGTTCTTGCCGGGAAAGTCCTGACGGTTCGTCATTCTTTTGTCTGTGTCGTCCTGGTTATCGAGGCAATCATTGTGAGGCGATTGCTGATTCGTGCAGGCCAAATCCGTGTTTGTACGGTGGTCTTTGTATAAGTCTGAAACCCGGGTACAATTGTAGTTGTATTGACGGTCGCTATGGAAGACATTGTGAGAAAGGCACGTACGGCTTCAATGAATTGTCGTACATGAAATTCCCTGCACTGGATGCGGCAACAAACGATATCTCGTTGATATTTTCGACGACGAAACCGAATGCGCTTTTGATTTATAATTATGGCGCACAGTCTGGTGGACGATCAGATTTCGTTGCGATGGAACTTGTCGATGGAAAAGCCAAATTTTCATTTGGTGGAGCGCGAACCGCTATCACGTCAGTTTCAGTGGCGGGAAAGACGGGAACTTTATCGGATGGCACTTGGCATAAAATTACCGCAACCAGAAATGGGAGAGTGGTTTCGCTTAGCGTTTCCATGTGCACTGAACACGGTGATACGTGTGAAGATTGTCGACCTGGTGACACAACTTGTTACGCGGACGAAATTGGACCCACTGGGTGAGTATTTATTTTGTGAAGTTACTTAACCCTAAATATTTTTACAAAATATGAGAATAACTTTTCTTCTGATCACTTTTCATCAGGGCTGGGAAAAATGGTTCATAGAAACCATTTAAAATAGAAAATGGTTTCCAAAAATGCACTTAAAATACAAAATAGAAAATAATTTTGCTGAACATATTTAAAATAGAAAATGGAAAATAGCTATTTAAAATGGATCATAAAATGCAAAATGTTTTTTTCTTACTTTAAATTTATTCTATAATTTTTTTTTATCATTATTTATATTAATAAAAAAAAGTTAAGAAAATGCCAATCGTATTAAAATTAAAAATTAGAGCAGTCTTTTGAAAAAATTTTATAAAGTTTGCATGATATGAAAACAAAATTTAACTTTTGAAGTTACTTAAAAAAAAGGATAAAATTTAATTCGGCCTTAACATATTCAGACCTTGACTACCCTACGACTACAACTTCTAAATAAAATTATGAAAATCATCTACTCGAAATACCAAAACATTTCTTATCAACGTGTCTTAAAGAAAATAACACACAACTTAAGTCACAAAAGTTTGACTTGAGAGAACTGCAGCTCTAGTAACAAATTCAACTCAAGTGACATTGCAACTCGAGTTATAAAAAAAAAAAAATCAACTTACATTTAATACAATTTGTTAAATTTAACAAGTTGCGCTCAATTCGAGTTCTATGGTTAATATGAGTCATAAGTGTCATACATATACACATAAATTTGAGAATACATGCATTTTAATTTTAAATGCAAAATGGATTCAAATTTTCATTTTAAATACAAAATGGAAAATGGTTTGACTGAACTCATTTAAAATAGAAAATGCAAAATGTCATTTTGTATTTTAAATACATATTTAAAGTGAAATCATTTAAATAGTTCCCAGCCCTGCTTTTCATTATATTAAACTGTTCGGTTACGAGCTAGCTTTTGAGTAATTAACTCATCATTAGGTATAACTCAATTGTGTTATATCTCATGATGAATTAATTACTCGAAAGCTAGCTCGTAAGCAAACAGTTAGCTAATCGAATCTTTCAAATGTTAATTATTTAAATATTTTTGTTACAGAACACTAAATTTCAACAATCAACCTCTTCTTGTCGGAGGTCTTGCATCTGCTGACCCAGTCTTGGAACGTCCTGGTCAAATCCATTCCGATGATCTAGTCGGCTGTGTACACAGTATTTCAGTGAACGGGAGAACTTTAAATCTGAGCAATCCGATTGAATCAAATGGCGTCCAATCGACGTGCACCAGACAAGGAAACTGTAAAAGTTCCACTTCGGATCCTTGCGGTAATTCTGGCATCTGTTTGGATCATTGGCAAAAACTGACATGCAAATGCGATAATCGAATAATCGCGCCCAACTGTCATTCAGCACTACAACCAGTCCATTTGAGCGACGGTGGTTTTATCGAATACGAAATTTCGCAAAAGCATCGACGGATGCAACTATTGGAGAACATTTATAAAGGAAGCACGGTGTGGTATCGTCGAAATGAACGGTTAAATTCATCAGAGATTCCAGCGAAAACGATGAGTTTAATGTTTAGGACGGTGAAACAGGACGGTCTGTTGATATACGCAGCCAGCAACAAACATTACACAGCAATTGAACTGCGCAGCGGAGAATTGGTTTATATTTCGCGACTTAGCTCTTCGGTCAACATGAGCAGCGTGGATCTTCACGTGACCGATGGCAAGTGGCATAATTTAACGTTGCATTCGATAAACAGAGAATTGCATGTGTTTTTGGATGGAGTACGAGTGGGCGACGAACTGGACACAGCCGGCGTTCACGACTTCCTAGACCCGTATCTAACAACTTTAACACTCGGGGGACTTAAAGCTGACGCAAGTTTAAACATAGATGATGCGATTAGTCAAAATTTTGAAGGATGTTTAGCAAATTTTACGATTAACAATGAAATTCAACCTTTCAATGGATCCGGAACTGTGTTTTATGAAGTCATAACGCGAGGTAAAATCACTTCAGGATGTTCAAATATACTTGGTGTGGGAGCGGCAGTGACCCCAGATCCTTTGAGCATAGGAATTACGCTGGTGATTGTATTTTTCGTGGTGCTACTAGTCGCGATATTGGTTTCGTTTATAGTATTCCGATTACGGCGACAAAAGAAGGAAAAATCTGGAGCACCAGGATGCTCGTCGGGAATGCACGGTAAACAAAACGGCGGAAATGCCATAATGAGCAGCTCAAATCTTGTATCTCTAGGACCGGATGGAGTTTTAGTTCGACCATCACATACAAATGAAACTTCAGTAGCGTATTTAGAAAATGGCGATGTGATTCGTGGGGTCAGCGGCCACCACATAATAGCACCAGAGCTAATTTCCAAAAAGTACAAAGACAGAGAAATGCCGTCAAATGAGCATCGACCACAAAGACCGGATATCATAGAACGAGAAGTGGTCGGTAAAAGTCCACCGATGAGAGAGGATCATCACCCCCCAATGCCCCCCTCTTCGGCACACGTTCATGACCATCCAAATACAGATCTAAATTCCGAGCTACCCGAGCACTACGATTTAGAAAATGCTAGTTCAATAGCACCGTCAGATATCGATATAGTGTATCATTACAAAGGTTATCGCGAGGCCGGCGGTGTCCGAAAATATAAAGCGACCCCACCACCGGTGGCCACGTACCATCACAAACACAGCGCGTCACAAAATCAAGCGCAACACCGACATTCACCGCATCACGCGCAACACAGCGGGTACCCGCCCAGAGCACCACCAACCACGCAAGCGCAAACCAATCGTCAACATCAGAGCACACCGCTCGCGCGACTTAGTCCAAGTAGTGAATTAAGTGCACAACAACCGCGTATTTTAACACTGCACGATATCAGTGGCAAACCACTGCAGACCGCACTGCTAGCCACCACGTCCAGCTCCGGCGGGGTCGGCAAAGACCCGCTACATAGTAATAGCGAGAGAAGTTTAAATAGTCCTGTAATGTCCCAACTGAGCGGACAGAGTTCAGCTAGTCGAAAAGCTGTGCCGCAACCACCAAACGGTGGCAACACCGGCATGGGCTTAACCGCCGAGGAGATAGAACGTTTAAATTCACGTCCTCGAACTTCTAGTCTTGTGTCAACGTTAGACGCAGTATCTAGTTCCAGTGAGGCGCCGCACGGCCCCCATCAAAGTCATTTAGCGCATCTGCATCATTCGCCCGTCGTAGACACCCGACGAAGTTCCACGACCACCGACGAGAGTGGTAACGACAGTTTCACCTGTTCCGAAATCGAGTACGACAATTCTAGTTTAGCCGGCGATAAGTATAAAAACGAAGGTGAATCCAGGTGTACCGATAACGGTAGCACCGGAAGTAAACCGATACCGCCGCCTTCGTACGATGGATTCGATTCATCGTTTCGTGGTTCCTTAAGTACGCTGGTAGCGTCCGATGACGATTTAAACGGGCCCATGTACAGGCCGCCGGCCGGTTCGCCGTCCACCACGTCCGCATTAGGATGGGATTACCTGCTAAATTGGGGCCCCGATTTTGAGAGTCTTGTCGGCGTGTTTAAAGATATAGCTGAATTACCGGATGGTGTTAATAATCGAGTACCCACGTCTCTGCGACTACCTAGTGCACCAAAACCCTCTGAAGAGTACGTTTAGTGTAAAATCAAATTGTTTATATACCTCGTTTAGTTGCAAAATATTCTCAAATAGTCACAACAGACTGAATAGGTTTTTTCAATTTTAATCAATTGTTTTTTTTTCTTTTGCCCGTCATTGCCAAAATGAAATTTTTTTCATGTTTTTACTAACCATGTGATATTAATAGTTCCACTGTTAACCATTTTTTAGAAACATTTTAATTTGTTTTTTGTAAGTTTTAATCATTTTTTTAATTTTATTTATAGGATTTTGTAGTTTGCGCCAACAAAATCCTAATAAATTCATGCAATCAGTCGTTTTTTAATTAGTAATTTTAAAAGTACCTATTAACAGTGGATCATTTTATTTTTTTTTTTATTTTTATTTAAATAAATTCAAACAATTTTTTTTTTAATTGTACATAATTTATTAACGAACCTTGTATCAAGGTTTATCTTGCCATGTGAATTAGAATTTGTAAATTAATTTTTGTAAACCTATTTTGTAATTAAAACAATTTTAATTATTATAATATTTGTAATTTTATTAGTTATTGTAAATAAAATAAAAATAATTAATTGAAAATTGTGTGTAACAAAATAATTTTTTTTAAAAATTTGGTCCAAAAATATGAAAATTTCGTCCAAATTGCAATAAAAACACAAGTAACATTGAAAAACAATTGTGAATTTTAGAAATTTAAGTAAAATGTGTCATTTTTAAATGAAATTGTATGTATATTTATAGTGCCAAACAAATTTTATAAATTTTATACAATAATTTTTAAATAAAATATAAAACTTTTTATATTTCTTGTTTTATTTCGAAAATCGATAAAAATCATGCCAACAATTTGCGAATACGTTTTTTTCGTTTTATTCAATACCCATAGATGGCTTTACTATCGATTAAATAACCCAGTACTACAGGTACTACAGGAATAAACACTCCTTTAATCAAGGGGTCAAACTAGATTGTCTATGTCTCTGTTCCACTCATAGAGTAATAGAGACAACATATCTATGCCTACACTACTGGAACAAGTGTAACATGTAAGAGATAGACAATATGTTGTATACACACACTGGGTTTACATTGTATTAGTGCGATTTTGTGTATTTGTGTGAGTAACCCAGATAGTAGGAGGCGGTCACGTGGTTCAGTTATTGCATACATAGCTATGACAGCATACACATGTACTAGGGGATGAAACAATACCAACAACAATCAAGTCCATTATCATGTGGTTGATCTTCAATCATCGACTGCTACTGACAAACTGACAACTAAGAAGCCTAATGAGCACAGAAGTACACACTCGTGATTTCAGAAAAGAGACAGTTGCGGGGACTCTGTCCTCTGTGTTCCACTTGTAATGAGTTTATGACGTAAATCTCCCCACTCTATTTGTGTAGATACACACTGTTTGCAGTGTATTAATTTGGTGTTTTTTAGTAGTGTGCGTATTTACGCACACCACCGCAATACACGTATTAGCAGAGAGAGCTGTTCAACGTGTTCAACCAACAATGGTAACAATGTACATATAATGCACTGTTGGTTCGACGACGGACACGGACTGACTAATGCCTTAAGCTGTGACACGACTCCAAATGACTCCGCGCCAATTACACGTTTTTAATGTTAGTTGGTTTCTAGTGTTCTATGCCTTTAATAAAAAAAAGCACATGAAAAAATTCCCCAATTCGAATCTTTGGTTAGAAATAAGCCCCAGTGTATTTTTATAGACATACATATGGAGATTAGACAAGGAGACGAAACTCAATGTATTCAAAAAAGTGTCCAAATCAAAGATGGCACTCGTGTTCGACAGATACGAAAGTGGTACAGTACTTATAATATTCTCAAATGGAACACTCTCAAATGGAAACGCGGGCTTCTATATTATCTTTGTTAGTTTTTGAATAGAATCTTCTGGAATCTTTTTCAATGTTCAACTCAGTTATAAAGTGGGTTTTTCGATCGTTTTTAAAATAAACTTAACAATTTTTATTTTGCGTCGCATCATTTATATTGTATATTATATAATTCGCTGACGTCACTATATAAAATCGGGGTCAGTACCATTGGATATTCGCCGTATAAAGTAATTTAAACTATAAGAGTTTATTTCATACATATGTAATTTCTATGTATTTCCTTATTATTAAATATCATCAACCGACATTGGTGATTCTCAAATGGAAACACTTACTTCCCCAGTCCCGACGTGTTTCCATTTGAGAATAAGTACTGTATTTACATTCTGTTTTATCCGTTTTACGTTACTATATTCGCTATATTCACATCAGTATTCGAGCATTATTAACGCCGCGAGTGGTAAAAAAAGAAAGCCTTATATTTACCATTTTCCTGACCAATTTTGTCAATTCCTCTCATATAAGTTAGATCTCCATCTTATAATACTCCATTGACATACAGATCAAAAAAATTTAATGAAATGCTGAACACTTTCGTTCGATCAAAAAGTATCAGTTGCACAGACCAGTGAATATATTATATATTCACAAAGTTCACAAATGTACTGGAATTTTTTATACCACAAATCGAACACGAGGTAGTAGTATAATATAATAATGTTCATTGGTCTGTGATCAGTAGTCATACATAACATCAATCTTATGAACAGAGATATATCTAAAATATTTTAGTTTGACTATTCGCTCCGTGAGTGGAGATACTGCAATCGATCGCAGCGCTTACCGTGTCCAAAAATGACACGCAAAGTACATTTCAACGATTTCAGCAACTGAGTTGTTGGAAGAAACAGTTTTTATTTTTCTTGTTTTAATAGACTGCAGAAATTCAAACACTACGGCGCTAGAGTTGCGTACAGAAAGAATATGCTGTACGTCACTGTATTTAAATTTAAAAAAAAAAAAAAGTTTAAATTTTAGAGAAATTTATTTGAAAACAGAAAAAAATACAGACATTATATTTTAATGTTATATTTTATTTTTTTATTCGTGTTACAAATAATGAAAATATTGAAAAAAAGCGAAATACTTGAGTGAGTTAAATTATAAATTAATAAAGCTTAATCAGATTGGATTTCTGAAAATGATGAAACCGGTTTGGTGGACTTTACTTATGTTTTAGTATTAATCTGGAAAAAAAAATGTAAAATTAGTATTTCATCATTAATAAAAATATACAAAACAAACCTAATTCTTCATTTTTGGGGGGAATCATCAAGGGATTTAGAGGATTCTGGTTTGGAATTAGAAAGGCCTACAACCTACGCGAAAGGAAAAGGAAAATAAGGTAAGCGTGACGCGAAAAATGAACAAAAAAAAAACAATACTTACAATATCATCAATTTTCAAAATACTTCTAACTGTCTCGGTGGCCAATGTAATAGCGCTAATTGATACTAATAACGGTTGCACTACATTCTCCTCCAAAATATTCGTAATCGCCCCCTTGCGAACATTAATGCCGGCCATCGTTTCACCCTGCGCATGTCTGGCACGCAATTCCGTCACCGTTTGAATTGGATTTAATCCGGCGTTTTCGGCAAGCGTCGATGGAATTATTTCCAATGCGTCAGCATACGCGCGGAAACAGTATGCATCAACACCTTCCAATGTTTGCGCATGCGCGGCCAAACGTAACGCCAACTCGATCTCGGGCGCACCACCACCGGCAATTAGAGCACGTTTTTTAACTAAACAACGAATTACGCAGAGCGCGTCGTGAAGTGACCGGGCAGCTTCCTCGAGAACCATCTTGTTCGAACCGCGAACCAACACCGTGACGGTACGACCGGGATTTTGAATTCCGGTGATTTTAACGAATCGACTTGTGCCCGTTGGCACTTCTTCAACGAGTGCGGCATGCGCCAAATTCTCCGGGACGAAATGATCTAAACTGGCGATTGGTCGACAATTTAATGTTTTACATACGAATTCAATGTCTTCCCGTTCCACATCTTTAACAACCATCACTTTGATTTTGTCCAAAAAGTGGATTGCCAAATCGCTAACTGCATCTCTAAAATAAAAATTGATTTTGATGAAAACTGCTCCCAGGATCCAAAGAATGGAATACATTAATCCCTAACAGAGTTAAATTGGGGAGCTACAAATTTTATTGTTTTGTTGTCAACAAGTACGTGTTGAGCCTGCATTAAGTCAAGGTTCTTTAGTGGTTAAAGTTTTTCATAGGTTTTGGAGTCAAATATACATTTGTTACTATGGGGGTCAATTACATAATTTAATTTCCTATATCGCCCTTAAAAAAGCATAATATAATCTTTGAAATTCAATACTTCGCAAACAAGGCTTAAAAATGAAAAATATTTGAAATTATTTCTGGAATTACTTTTAAAGAACGAAAATTTTATTCATTTTTCAGTAATTCCCTTAATTAGACTTGAAATTTTGAGAATATGTTTTCCAACATCAAAACACTTCGATACAAAGCCGAATTTACATAAGGGTAGTTGGGGCAAGTGCTCCGGGGCCCTCACACAATAGAGACCTCAACAAAATCAAATAAAATCTCAAAATTAAGAAACAGAATAGAAAGGATAAGCATTTTTTTTCTGCTCGCCAACTTTATTTTTCGGGAAAATTAAAAAAATTTCGGAAATTCTCCAAAGGAGCCTCCACAAAAGTACTCAGGGGCTTCTACATGTGAAGTTTTCAGGGGCCATCACATTATAAATGATCCGGGCCCTCCACAGAGGTAAATTCGGCCCTGCTTCGATATAAAACGTCCTTTAGCGAAAAGTGGAAACCATTTTTTCTAAATTTGGTCGCCTATATCCCCGAAAATTACCGACACAATTTAACCGAAATAGTAAATTCCTTTTAAAGCTCAATATTTCATAAACGGGAGTTCAAAATATTGTATAACCCGACTCTCTTAGGGCCCATTTTGTCCGCTATCTGATAATACCGTTTATAATTACCTTAAAATCGATTTTTGAACAAGAAGCACATTACAACCCGTCTTTTTGATCTGCTTTACAATATTCAAAATGTAGGCCCGCTCTTCTTTCAATACCCGATCCATTGCAGCATAATCGGAAACAATAACATTATGATCCATCTGTCCAAAAAAAAAAAATCGTAATTAATAACCCCAAAACCAAAACACCAAGCACTTTGGTACTTACATCTGTTTTGGGTGGCGAAATACAGAACTGAATCAATGCAATATTTGCCTTTTCAACACGTTTCGGCCCGTTAACGTTAGCCGGTTTCTGGGTGAACACTAAACCCTCGATTAATTCCGTATCCTCAACCGTTCCGCCAAGTTTTTCGATCACTTTAATATCTTTCAAATCCACATTATGATCGCGTGCCGGATCAATCACTTTCAAAACCGCATTCACCGCCAACGGGGCCAATAAACTTGAATGTTGTGAGACCACTTTTGAATTTAACGATGTGGATGCACTTTTTATTAAACTTTCACGATCGGTAAGTTCAATTTGTTTGGACATTTGTGTTAAAATTTCAACAGCTTTTTCCGCGGCACGTTGAAAAGCATCAGAAATAGCAGTCGGATGGATACCTAAATGTAATAATTTCTCGGCGGCATCTAATAGGGCCCCAGCAACCACAACAACCGATGTGGTTCCATCGCCAGCTTCAACATCTTGTGCGCGAGATAATTCTACCAACTGAAATTTACGAAATTTTATTTTATAAACTCTAAAATTCGTTTAAGGTAGTTACCTCGACATTCGACTTTTCGACAGAATAGTTTCAAATTTTAATAGTATAAAGAAGAATGCTATATCTGATTGTGCTTGTAATTTAGGAAAGATTGATCGTTCCTGAATTAAGATAATTAGGGTTAAAGTTTGTATGTACTCCATGTATTAGATATCAAAATTCTGACTACGTACCCTTATTTTGTATTTAACAATATAATGACTCGACAGAATTCAATAAAAAACTAGGGAAAGGAAGATTAATAAGTTCTGAATGTAAAGAAAAAATCGAATTATTTGTTGATCGTTTTGAATTGAAGATATCATCAGAGAAATTATAGTATTTTTATAAATACATCAATTTCAAGTAACTGAACCAAAGCAGTCTGGCAACTCTGTATATTAAATAACTGGTTTATTCGTATTTACTTGTAAACAATATTGGAAATTCATAAATAGCGTTTTTTGACCTTTCACCGCTTACGTAGCGAAAACGGTGATAGATACATTAAAAAGTGTTAAGACCTTTTTTGTAGAGAATCGAATTCTCTACAAAAAAGTCCGCGAGAGCACCTGTCTATCTTGTACAGGTGAAAAAATACAGGGTTCTAAACACATATGCATACCACTTAATATGTTTGTTGGGTAAAATGACAATGATGCCAGCGTATTTATAATAAAAAATCTACATGTTGGTATGAAATCTAGTACGTATCAACATCTATCCACTAATACAGGCAATAATGACAAAGTAATTTTGGTTTGCAATTTTTTCTACTAGCATGTCACAAGGTAACTACCTTAACTTCAAAAAAAATAAATACCATTTTAGCCGCTGGGTGTGTTACATTCATTTGTTTGAGAATTGTGGCCCCATCATTTGTAATGGTGACTTCCCCATTACCAGCCTGTATCTGTAAAATAATTAATTTAGTAAAATACTAAATAATTTATACCAGCGGTTTCCAAACTTTGTGCACTAACGCCACCCACCCTCCTATAACAAATCTTACCTCTGCCGCCCACTCTTGAAAAAATTTATAAACAATTCGGGAAATAATTTTTTTACTGAAAAAACTCATATTCTTGGCGGACGACAGGTCTATACGACACTTGAGAGGAAACCGTTGATCAGACACGTATTCGATACTTACGCGCTAACATGACTCTGACCGCTTGAGAATTGTTATTGTTAAGATATTACGTACAGTAGCGAGCAGAAAAATCAGTGTTAAGGGGTTACATGGCTTTTTTTTAGCGAAAAAACCTAATTTATTCCAACTTTTGGCAATTTTTTTCTATTAGTAAATGCTTATGGCTTGTATTTGAACGAAGCGATTTAAAAAAAAATGAAATTTCAACTTTGGACAGTGTTTTAAACAAAAAATTTTGATTTTTGGTAAAAATTTTCGTGTTTTTCGTTGATTTTCTATTTGTAAAATGAGATTTAATGAACGGAAACAGTAATTTTTCGTTCAAATACAAGCCATAAGCATCTACTAATAGAAAAAATTTTGTTTTTTATTTTAGGTAAGAATTTCACGAGTTAATCTGTCTAAGGCGAAAAATCAGCGATTTTCGAAAACTAGCTGCCAATGGCCTAATTTTTTTTTTTCATAAAAATTTTTTTACGGTGTCTCAAAATAATATATAATGAGACCCATGAACTCCTTAATATAAAATGTCCATTATTTGGTAATTATGCTTGAAGGCTTAAAAAACCATGACTTTATCAAAACGACGACAATATTTGCAATTAACCTGCACCCCCCAGTTTGGAAACCACTGATTTACACACATACAACAATACGTACCATTTTATCCATCCCACGGGGCCCCAAACTTGTTCGAATACAATCGCTAACAGCTGAAAATTTAAATGATAAAACACATTACAAAGTCGCCCCAAATTCATAATTAAACCCAACAAAATCAAACCCCAACTCGAAAATTATACAAAATCGAAATTTTTTAAATGTGCTTAATATACGTAAAAACATTAAAATTATGACAAATACCTTTTGCGGCATTTATATTACTCGAACGAATATCGGCCGGTTTACTTTTATCTTTGTACGCCTGAACTTTCGGCTTTTTGAAATCTCCCGATGCTGGTGATATTGTCATTTTGTATTTTTCACTTTTTCACAAAAATCACTTTAGTTTCAATTAGATGTTTCTGGATTTTATCGGAGAAAAATTAAGTGTCAATTTTCACAAGATTATAATTTTTAGTCACTAAACATGACACCAGAGAGCATTACCAGCAGGATTTTGTGCGTCATCTATTCAACGTTCATGGAAACAAAGTTAATTTTCTGTACCGCGATTTTTAAATTAAACGAATTAACAAGGAAGTTTTTGATTTTATTGTAATTTATGGAGAATAAGAGAAAATCTTTTATTTAACCCTTTTCCGACACATTTTTAATAACTAAAAAAGTATATTAGTAACATTATAGCAAAAGTATATTAGCTACATTTATATAAGTAGCAAATCAGCTTTAAACAACGCGATTTTATATTAATATTACTAAAATTAATCAAATAAATTATTTAAAAAAAAATCAATAGTTATTTTTTTAATCGGAAACAAACAAAAAAATGATTATTTTTTTATCATTGTTGCATCACACGAATTCTTATTTCTTATCTCAAAATTGTTTTTTTATTTTATTTGTAAATAACTTTGTAATATAAAAAAATATTTAATATCATTTTTATTTTTGCATTGTTTAATTTAAAACCTAAATCTCCAAGGGTCAAACCCAATCACTGTAAGGTCAACAACACATTTAATAATAAGTAGCATAACATTACAAATAAATAAACACTTTTGGAAAAATTTTACTTATATCAAAAACACAGTATTATTATTGAAATTTAAAATAGTGTATTACAATGTTTCGTGCAATAAAACCGCAATCGTCGCTTCAAACAATTCGAAATCGTCTGTTTTCGAAAAATGCTACAGTTAGTAGTCAACAATTGGATCTACCTCAAAGTGCCGATGTTATAATTATAGGTAATTATCGTTTTATTTCAATTTACAACAATGAAATTAAAATCTACGACGGTCCTACACGATCAATATTACTGTCAGTAATATTGACAATAATATTGCAACAAAATATTTAAGTATTTTAATACTGGATTGCACTATTTTTAATATTACGGACAGTAAAATTGATTGTGTGGGATTCCATCATTCTATTCTTTATATAATCAATACTAATTTCAATATTTTTTTTTATACTGACAAAAATACTGATGGTGTAGGGCCCATTAGGATTAATAAAGGATTTTTTTGATAGAAAATATTAAGCTATTGTTTAAAGTTTCGTTCAGTACATATAAAAAAATAACAAAAATAGACTTTTTTGTTTGAAAAAAAATTTTAGGATGATTTTAAAATACTAAATAAAAATTGGTATAAGTATTTTTTTAACTTTCCAACCTAGAGAAGTTAAGAATTATTTATTACGAGTATTATATATTTAAATGTCGCGAGGTAATTACAGTGTATGTGTTCCTGCACGATATTTCGCGAATACAAAGCAATATCGATTTTACAGAGGTATTAATTGAAGCGTCGTATAACGTCAACATGATCTGAAAGAAATTTTAAATTCAAATTTGGTTTAGAATACTGGGAAGTTGACTGTGTGAGCCTCAAGAGTCGCATGTATCCTACAGTGGCAAACTTACCCGGCTGATTTGTAAATAGTAATTGTTAAAATTAAAAAATCAAGCATCTTTTTGAAAATTTTTTTGTGGAAACGAAAAAAGCAAACAAAATGAAATTTTAAGCGTTTATTCTACAAATATTTGGTATACAAAAAAATTTTTTGAATAAAAAAAAAACTATAAAATGGTGGCTCAAACGCGATTATCTCAAAACAAAATTTCGAATACTTTTCCCGATCAAATTAATGTTTCCGTTTCGCTATGTTTAAAAAAAAAACTAGTGTGATGGGAAAATTGTAGTTTCGAGATTTCTTTTTTCATTCAAAAAAGTCTCAAAGGAAAGTCTTAAGCGATTTTTTGGTCAGTCAGTTACAGATGTAACACCTTAAGAAATGTTTTTTTGTTACTTTAAAGAAACTTTGTATAATTTCCATTATAAAAAAATAATACGATAAGATTTATAATTAAGAATTTCTAATTTTCATCTTAGTAATTAGTCTTAGAAAACATTATTTATTATAATTATAAATTATAATTATTATATAATCTTATCACTTGAATTTTTTCGTCAATAATATAAAGATAATAACAAAATTTAAATGTCACGTCAGTAGAGTTTTGATAAGCCATTTATCGTCACTATTTTAGAATCAATATGTTTTGAATTAAGAATATAAAATTGATAAATATGATTTTATTTATAGCATCTCATTATTTTGATATTCATTTGACTGTACACTTATGTTCAAAAATTGGCACCCTAATAGGGTACTTGACTGAAGTTACAAAAATATTCTAAAAGCAGTGTTTTCCCATATCAGTTAAGTGATTTTTTTATTTTCGACAGATTCTGTAAAAAATCGTCAAAAAAAATAACCCTACAATTTTAAATGAGAAAAAGGCGGGAAAAACACCTCACTATAGTGACGTCACAGTTTGAAGCAACTAAACGTCAATGTCAATATTTATAACCTCAAAACTTTGATTATATTCATAAAATGTCAAAGTAACAGCAATTATTTATTAGAATTCTGGCCAACTATTATTACTATATACATAAGCTGATAAAAATATTCAAAAGAAAACACAATTTCACCTCACCAATGAAAATTATCAAAATCGACATATCTAGCTACAAAATGTTACGTCATATTCAAGAAATGGCGCGTTTTCAGTAATTTGAATATTTGTTGAAAAATGGCGATTTTCAAAATAAAATTTCTAAATAGTTAAATCAATTTTTTTTATGTTTCATCATTAAAATTGGACATATGTAATGATAATGCATAGAACTATTTAACATTTGACAAAAATTTTAAATACAGTCAAGTACCGTATTCTGTTTAGGTGGTGGCAGTGCCGGTTGTAATACACTATATCAGTTAGCAAAAAAAAATGTAAAAGCGGTATTATTGGAGCGGGCCAAATTGACAAGCGGCACAACATGGCACACGGCAGGAATGACCCGAGGTCTGCAATCGAACGATCTCGACATATATTTGTTAAATCGGACAATGGATATATTACGAAATTTGGAAAATGAAACTGAAGTTGATCCGGGATGGATCAATAATGGTGGATTATTTGTGACACATAATGAAGTATGAACTGAAATTTTTCAGTGACTAACAAACATAATGAAAATTCATCATTTTCAGGAGAGAGAAAAAGATTTCTTAAGACAAATAAGTTTAGGCAAATGTTTTGGCGTGCAAAGTGAATTATTGGATCCTAATGAAGCGGCAAAAATATTTCCATTGTTGAATCCGAAATCATTTACTTGTGCAATGTATTGTCCCGGCGATGGTAACGTTGATCCAGCTATGCTGTGCAACGCGCTAAAGAAATATGCTTTAGATAAAGGCGCAAAAGTAAGTTTGAGACAAAATTCGGTAACATAAAAAATATTTTAATTAAATTATTTATATACCTATAACAAATATTTATTACATAAACAATTAAAAAAAAAAAAAACTATCTCGATAGTATACTAAAAAAATTCATTTTTTTATACTGGCTTCAAATTTCCCGCTAAAACATTGTCTGACGTCACGTTTCAGTATTATGTATTATCATAAAATATACAAAATTTTCGAATTGTAGTACCTTCGTTAAGACATACGTAACATAAAGTAGCCTTTTTCTGAAAAACAAGGGAAAGTTAATGAAATGTCAAGGAATTTTTTGTCTTTAGTTGTATAAAATTTTGAATCAAAATGGTAAGAGCACCTCAGCACACTCCTGAAGATTTTAAATAAATACTCACACTACTGTAGTTTAATTATACGTTATTCCGATACATTTTGACAATACTGAATTGTGACGTCAATCATTCTAATTTGTATTCATATACATTTGAATTTTATTTAATTTTTAATTATTAAAATTTACCAGTATTTTTTATGATTTATGTATTTTAATCATTTTAAAATCAGTAAAAATTTTTTTTATGACTACTGGACAATTTTTATTTGTACTCTTTTTCTAGATATTTGAACAATGTCCAGTGATTTACATTCAAACGCAACAAACAAAATCGGGCCATTCGAGCGTGACTGGTGTTGTAACACCGCACGGGACAATTAAAACGAAATGTATTATCAATTGTACCGGTGTCTGGTCACGCGATATAGCTCAAATGGTTGATCTGGAATTACCGCTCATACCATTACGGCATGCTTACGTTGTCAGTAACAGTATAGAGGGTGTACGTGGAATGCCCAATGTTAGAGATCTAGAGGCATCGATCTACATACGAATTCAGGGTGAATCCATTTGTATGGGCGGATACGAAAGAAATCCGGATTTTATTCAAGAAGTAAGTTTTAGACATTCACGAATGTATGTCCAAAAAATTTAAGTGAAAAAAATGTTTTTTAAAAAAAAGCTTTTATTTAAAAATCGCCTAAGAAAAAACTTTTGAGTGGAGTTTGAAGCAATATATGCAACCTAATTTATAAAAGCTTGAGGCGTTATCATTAATTATTTATGTTTTGGATATAAGTATAGCTATTTTACTTTTCAGTAGTTATCAAACTTAATTAAACGCCTCAAGCTTTTATAAATTATGTTGCATATTGCTTCAAACTTCACTCAAAAGTTATTTTATTTTTTTAGCCCATTTTTAAATAAAAGCTTTTTCTTAAAAAATATTTTTCTTTACTTAAATTTATTTTCTACTTTTTAGTCTGATTACAATTAATTAAAAAAAATAATTAAAGAAGTTTTTTTTACCTATATTTTAATCAGTCAATTTACCCTAATCAAACATAACTATCGAAACAAAAAATTGTAATGTAAAATCAATGAACAATTCGAAATGTCAAAAAGTTGCACAGGACTAAAAATCAACAATTTTGGTTTGGGGCGATTTAGGACTAAACTAATTATACAATATTATATTGTCATCAAGGTTATACAAGTATGCAAAATTTGAAACCTCTAGCTCAATTAGAACCTGTCTAAATTTTAATTCCAAGATTTGATCTAAACCAACATACTAACATAGCAAGTTAAATAAAAGCTTTTAATAATAAAAGTTGAAATTCCTTTCAGGTTCCAAATGACTTTCATTTCAGTTTATACGAATTGAATTGGGATACTTTTGAAGAGCACATGAAAGGCACCGTAAATATAATACCGGCGTTTGGTAAAGCGGGCATTAAGACAACCGTTTGTGGCCCGGAAAGTTTCACGCCCGATCACAAACCGATTATGGGCGAAGACCCACGATTGAATGGTTTATTCCATAATTGCGGTTTCAATTCGGCCGGCATGATGTTAGGTGGCGGTTGTGCCGAACAAATAGCTTCGTGGGTTGTCCACGGGCGACCGGAAATGCCAATGTACGCATACGATATTCGACGTTTCACGCCAAAAATGATCAAAACGAAAGATTGGGTTGTGGAACGAACTCACGAGGCCTATACAAAAAATTATAGTATACAACATTGTTTGGACGAGTCATTGGCCGGTAGAAATTTAGTTAAAAGTCCGTTTCATGATGATATGATCTCAAAAGGGGCGTTTATGGAACAAAAATTAGGATGGGAACGGCCGAGATATTTCCGAAAAGATGGAGCTATAATTACACCTGACAAATATAGATGGTATGGGGCGTACGGTAATGAGAGTTGTAAAAGTCTGTACGAGAAAGAATTAGAAAATGAGTGTACATTTTCGTTCCCGCCAAGTCATGAAACAGTAAGTAATTTGAAATAAATTTTTGAGATAAACTTTTTTCTAGACATACAATTTTAAATGGTTGCCCACAATAAACAAATTCCCTAAAACTTTTACAATTATGTATACAGCAATCCCCCGAAGAACACGATTAACTGGTTCCGTATTCTTTGAAACCGTGTTGTTCGAGATTACAAAAGACAAACATTCCATTTCAAGTGTGAAAATAAAAAAATAAAGAAACGTTCCGTTTAATTTGCAAGCTGTGGGTATTCCAAACATATTGCGACTGTTAAAACCTACTTTTCGTTATCGAAAATTATCAATAACGAACTATTTATCATAAATTGGTTATAATTGTTTAATTTAAGCTCTATTAGTCCCTTTGATTTGATCAGCAATAAAATATTTTTGAAAAAATTACATTTCGTTACTTTTCGTAATCGTAAACTTTTGATCGTGAATATCTCGTAAACGGTGCATCGTAGCTCAAAAATAACGAAATTTTTAAAGGCACAAGCGAAGCAAGTTGTGGGTATTCCAAACGTATTGCGACTGTCAAAATCTACTCTTCGTTATCGAAAATTATCGATACCGAGTTATTCAGCATAAACTGATTATAATTGATTAATTCAGGCTCATTACTCCCATTGATTTAGTCACCAATAGAATATTTCCAAAAAAATTAATTTTCGATACTTTTCGTAACCGTAAACTTTTGATCGTAAATATCTCGTAAACGGTGCGTCGTAGCGAAAAAATAACGAAATTTTTGTAAAGCTTAAGTGAAACAAGTTGTGGGTATTCCAGACAAATTGGGACTGTCAAAACCTACTTATTTCGTTATCGAAAATTATCGATTTCGAAAATAACGATATTTTCAGAATTTAAATACGTAAATTTCTTCATATTTGTTCATTTCTATTATAAAATTCTCTAAAATTTTTAGTAGTTTTTATTTCCAGTATTATTTTCCTTTTATAATGACAGATTCAATTTACACGATTTATATTCGTCTAGATCAAACATGAACGGATATATTCGCGTACATTGAGGACCGGTGTAACTTTATATCAAATATAAAATTATATGTATTTTATTCTTTTCCAAAAGAATTACTTAAAATTCGTGTTGTTTGAAATGTGTAATTCGGAGGAAGGTACCCGTGTTCTTCGAGGGTTACCTGTATGTGATTTGCAATAAAAAATTTCATTTCGGCCATGCACACTAAATTTTTCATACTTAAAATTTCAGATTCGTGCTGAGGCGTTGGCTTGTCGAAATAAAGCCGCACTGTTCGACTTATCCTACTATTGTAAATTGTATTTGAGCGGTAAAGACATGCAAAAAGCGATGGATTGGATATTTAGCGGTAACACAAATCAAAAACATAATAAAATTATTTACACTTGTGGCTTAAATGAACGTGGAGGAGTCGAAACAGATGTCACGATTACACCATTTGTCAATTATCCGTTTAAGGATGGACATTTTTGTGAGAAAGAGCCAGGATTTTATATTGTTGCCGGAGGTGTTTCAGCCTATCATACTTGGGCCCATCTAAACACACATTTACAAAGGGCGAATTTTAATGTACAATTAAAGGATATTACAAAAGAAGTTGGTATTTTAAGTGTTCAAGGACCACACAGGTAATTTAGCTAATTTAATCGATTAATTTCTAGTTAAGACTAATTAATAATCGTTTTTCAGCAAAGAAATCATACGCTCGCTATCGGAAGATGTGGCCAACGACGATTTACCACTCTACCAGGCGCGCGTCATCGAAATTGATGGCCACAAATGTCTGTTGATGAGAATCAGTTTTGTTGGCGAATTAGGATACGAATTACACATACCCAAGCAATCCTGTCAAACAATTTACCGAAAAGTTGTTGAGCAAGGACATGACCATGGTTTAAAACATGCCGGATTCCGAGCCCTGTATTCGTTGAGTTGCGAAAAAGGTTACCACCTATGGAATCTCGATTTGCGCAGCAATGACAGTCCAATCGAAGCCAATTTAGGATTCACATGTAGAAAAACCGGAAATTATATTGGTAAAAGTGAAGTAGATAAATTACGGAAGAACGGCGTTAAAAAAATGATTGCGTACTTTACGCTGAATTGCGATCAACCACTGTGGGGCTTCGAAACCATTTGGCGTAATAAGGAGCTAGTTGGATATTTACGTAGGGGCGATTACGCGCATTATTTAGATTGTAATATAGGCGTGGGTTATGTACAACATCCAAAAGGTGAAATTATGACCGATGATTATTTATTACGGGCCGATTATGAATTGGAAATAATGGGGAAGCGATACGAAGCCAAAATTCACAAAAAGAGTCCATTCGATCCGGAGAATTTACGAATGTTGGAAGATACACGAGTGGAAGCTGCTCAAAAGGAAACAGAAAGCACAGTATCTCGAGAGGATTGAACATATTTTGAGAGACGCCATAGCTGCCATTTTTTATTGTTACGGGAGCCTGAAAATGATACTACGACTGGTTAAAAGTCAAATTTTTTTAATAAAAACAATTGTGATATACAAATAAATAAAAAATTGTGTTTTTTTTTTTTATAAAAATAATAAATAATTATAAGCGTATTTATATCTATCAGTGTTGAGCCAAATTTGGCTGAATGGGGTATTTGACAGTATCGAAGAAAAACAATAAAAACAAATTTTAATAAAAATTGATAGTATAAGACAGCAATTTATTATGTTAATTCATCCTAACTATCATTATTTAACTTAAAAAAAAATATTTTTCAGCTATAAATTACGTCAGCAGAAATGGGCTGTGACGTTGCTTTCTCTTATATTTCAACACTATCGCCGCTAGTGTCACTACGTAAATTCCGGTTAGCAAACATAACTATGGAAATTAATTTGAATTTAATTAATTTTTTTAAAAATCAACAATTTTTTTCCCTAGTTATAAGAAAAATAAACAGTTTTTTTTTTAGTTACATGACACCTGTTGCTATCTAGAGAATGTGACGTAATTGAAGCTAATGAACGTTTTCGCGCAAATTTTGAGAACAAATATTAAATTAATTTTTTCTAACGGTTTTCGGCATTATTTTTAAAAATTAAAATTATATACATGCATAATACATAAATACAGTCAAGTGCCCTAACTTGGGACAGTTTTGAGCTTTAACTTTCGTCAGTGTGTTTTTATTAAGTTTTATTTTAGAAATAAACCAACCATGTTTTGGAAGAGACTTACTACTTTATCTGCAAAAAGTTTCAAATTTATAAGTCTTGTCAATAAAATTAAAAAAAAAAAAATGTCCACTGTCCCAAGTAAGGAATACCCCACCATAACTTGGGACACCGTGTATTTTTACTTATCTACCACATATGGGACGGTTGTAAATACCTTGAGACACTTATGATCTCTTAAGAAAAGTTTATTTCACAAATGATCATAAAAAAGAAAAAGCCACATATAACACAGTCCAAAATTGCTTGAAAGTTAGGAGCGTTTTTATTGCTTCAATTTAAAACTTTGGGAATATGTATCTGCCTCTGAACACTTTTATAGGCCCATAATCCAATCAGAATTTACGACATTTGGGAATACAAATCAAGCGCGTATACAGGGGGTGGGGTGGGGTGTCAAGGGGTCATGACCCCCCCAAGAATTAAAAATATACACTGAATATTATTTAATTTTAAACACTATATCGGTAAATTTACCGTTTTTTTTTTTTTTTTTGGTCGTCAACGGTACAGAAATTCAATTTATAATTTTTATTGTTAATTTTGTCTCAGAAATTTTTTTAGTCCTATTATTTCCCGCATGCCCCCCCCCCCCAAGGAGCTCCACTGTATACGCCCCTAATACAAATGTATTTGTTGATCCTAAATAATTCGTCATGTAGTTTAACTCAAAGTAGTCACTTTCTTGTTTCCTAACTTGGGACGGTGTCCCAAGTTAGGAGCATATTTTCCGATTTTTATATAAATATAAATAAAAAATTAAGGAAATTAGTTATATTTAACTGAATGTGTAAAAGCGCTGCCCAAACACATACACAAAAGAAATTTAGGATTTACTCAAGTCTCATGTTGACGCGTCAATCAGGGCAATCAAAGTTATTTTCATATAAAAAATTGTGTTTTTTGTTCCAAAATATCAAATTATTTAACTCACCAATGACGCTGCGCAAATGAGGTCGAACAGATATAATCTCAAACAACAACTGTCAGTCTAAAATATTCCACCACCTGTTTTTAGGAAATGAAATATAGACAGGTGTACTAATCGTCAAAACAAAACTTAACAAAATGTCCCAAGTATGGGCATTTGACTGTATGCGTATTTTAAAATAGTTTCCCAAAATTAGTCAAATTCCCCATTACAAATTTCTCGGTCACAAATATTCCCATAGATATGTAGTTATTTCCTCATTAGGCACATTTGTAAATTTTCTAAAATTTGTTAGTAATCATCTTTCACATTATCATTATCATTGAATAAATTGATTATAACATCCATATCTTTACAAGTTTTAGAAAAATTAGGAAAACTTTTATACTTATTTAAAGTACAAAATCTTTAAAAAAAAAAAAAACATACGTTAATCATACATCGTCGTCAAATTGACGTATACTATTTTAATATAAACAAAACTACAGCAACTATAAACAAAATTGATACGTCTTTTGTATTATCATAGCAAATAAATTAGATAACAGAAGTTTTACAACAGACAAGCAACGACAAGTTGTAGTACTGGAGCAAGTAGAGAAGTTTGGTCGTCAATTTGACGAGTACGTATGTTTCTAGGGTTAAGGGCTCGGGCAAAATGGACAATCTGTTATTTTACTCATCCTGAACGTGCCCTGTAGTTTTCTTTGGCGTTATTACCGATTTTTACTTCTTTAGCTTATTTTTCTTTTTAGTATGTGTTGTTTCATTAAAGTTGTTACGTTAAAGAGCTTAACGTAGTAAATGTTTTAAAACATGTGTCACATGTGAATGGCTTTTCGCCAGTGTGTACTCTTTTATGTGTTATTAAATGACTTGATTGAGAAAATGTTTTAAAGCATGTATCACACTTGAATGGCTTTTCGCCAGTGTGTGTCCTCTTATGTATTATTAAAGCGTTTGAATGAGAAAATGTTTTAAAACATATATCACACTTGAATGGTTTTTCGCCAGTGTGTGTTCTTTTATGTATTATTAAACTTCTTGACTGTGAAAATGTTTTAAAGCATGTATCACATTTGAATGGTTTTTCGCCAGTGTGTGTCCTTTTATGTGTTTTCAAAGCGCTTGACTGTGAAAATGTTTTAAAACATACATGACATTTGAACGGTTTTTCTCCGGTATGTGTTCTTTGATGTCTTCGTAAATCGTCGGATTTAATAAATGTTTTAAAACATATATCACACTTGAATGGCTTTTCGCCAGTGTGTGTCCTCTTATGTATTATTAAAGCGTTTGAATGAGAAAATGTTTTAAAACATATATCACACTTGAATGGTTTTTCGCCAGTGTGTGTTCTTTTATGTATTATTAAACTTCTTAACTGTGAAAATGTTTTAAAGCATATATCACATTTGAATGGTTTTTCGCCAGTGTGTGTCCTTTTATGTGTTTTCAAAGCGCTTGACTGTGAAAATGTTTTAAAACATGTCTCACATTTGAATGGTTTTTCGCCAGTGTGTAGTCTCTTATGTGTTATTAAATCACTTGACGTAGTAAATGTTTTAAAACATATATCACACTTGAATGGCTTTTCGCCAGTGTGTAGTCTTTTATGTCTAGTTAAAGAGTTTGAGTGAGGAAATGTTTTAAAACATATATCACACTTGAATGGCTTTTCGCCAGTGTGTGTCCTCTTATGTATTATTAAAGCGTTTGAATGAGAAAATGTTTTAAAACATATATCACACTTGAATGGTTTTTCGCCAGTGTGTGTTCTTTTATGTATTATTAAACTTCTTAACTGTGAAAATGTTTTAAAGCATGTATCACATTTGAATGGTTTTTCGCCAGTGTGTGTCCTTTTATGTATTTTCAAAGCGCTTGACTGTGAAAATGTTTTAAAACATACATGACACTTGAATGGCTTTTCGCCAGTGTGTATTTTTTCATGGGTTTTTAAGTTACTTGACTGCGAAAATGTTTTAAAACATGTATCACATTTGAATTTGCTTTTACTGGTACGAGTTTTTTTATAATTCTTTAAACTGTCTTGTTTAACTGAAGTTTCAGGACCTACAACACTAGTCTCACTATTTTCTGTTGTACCAAACTGTTCGCACACATTTCCAGATACATTCAATTCAGTAGAATTTTCATAATTTTCGCCAAATAATATGCTATTTTCTGTTGATATATCACTGTCATCATTTTCCAGTTTTATTTCCGTATGTAAAGTTGTTAAATCAACAGCACTACAGTCTTCTAATTCCAATTTTATTTCGTGGTAACTTAAAGTATCTGTTAATTCCTTCTTCAGTACAGTTGGAAATTGATAACCTAGATCCTCTAAGTCCTCCTCAACTTTAACAGTCTGTCTGGGTTCAACAGTTGATGTAGATTGTTGATGTTGTTGATTTTCCATTTTCGACAATTTCTCGGCACAACTGAAAAACAAAATTTTTGAATATTGGAGATATTGGATATGATATAAGATTCTCGTCAAGCACTTGAACGTACCTTATTATTGTTAGTGATTCACAAACACGATAAAAATGACATAAAAAGATCACAATTGAGTTCAAACTCGCCCAGTGAAGCTTTACTTTGGTAAAAATTAAAAAAAAAAAAAAAAACTGGTTTTTCATAAAAACTATTTGAGATATTCCAAGTCTGTGCCGACCACAGAACACTATTTAGAAAGAAAGTAAACACCGTAAACACCGCAGACACGACAAATATTAAGTCTGTTCCCGGACTTTTTTTATCAGCTAATTTCTTCAAGTTCCTACTTTATGTAGTGGGAATAAAATATGAAAGTAAAGAAACATATTGCTGGCATTCGAAACAAAAATTTTGTTAGCCTAACGTTAGCCAACAAGCCAACAGAGCTTTCACCGTTACAAACCAGAGGGCACGCATTCAAAAAATTAATATACATTATATATTAACACTTTCAGTCCCACGGCTTCGGCATCCGAAACCAAACAAAACATTCCCAGAGGCCGACCGCGATCAATGATTAATTGATTAGTTGGTTACGCATTATGTGTGCGATGTTTACCATCATTCATCACACGGATGTGTTCCTACTCACATAATATGTACATAAATACATACCAACACAAACTACTCTTTTGGTTTCTATGCTTTCTATGTATAAGAAATTTTAAGATAAACAAGAAATACATAAAAAATATAATTTATGTTTTTAAATAAAATTAATTTGAATGTCAGTGCATATGTAGTATGTACGTATGTTTACAGTTTTACACATAAATGTTGAACTGTGTTGAATCTATTCAGTGTTTGAATTATTTTAAGTATTTGTTTTTTTTTTTCTTTTTTAAATATTGCCGGCTTCCGGGGAAGTTTACTATGAAAGTGCTCGGGCCTCATAGTGTTAAACAACAATTTCTAACATGGTGGCTGATTATTTTTATTTCATAATTTTTAAATGTGGCTATATTTCAGAAATTAAGTATTTATACCCTAATTTATACCGTGAAAAACCGTGAAAAAATGTTTAACGTGCATTAATTTTTGAATTAGAGCCCTCTGGTTTGTAACGGTGAAAGCTCCGTTGGCTAACGTTACGCTAACAAAATTTTGCGTTTGGAACGCCAGCGCCAGCATTATTACCATTATTACGCTTCACAATTTAGGATGTTGTATATCCAGTCAAATGGAGTACTACATCTAAAATTTTTTGAAAATTAATCATAATGTTAAATTATTACTAGAAACACTTATTTTATGAATTAAGATGTGTATTGTATAAGAAATTATATCAATTAATAAATTCTTTCTATAAAAATAAAGATTTAATTTGACTATAGTTGACGTTGGATTTAGCACCTATCGGAATTATATCCTGACACCTGACAATTGACGTCTAGAGTATGTTCCATTTAGAGAACACTGTGTGACACAATGCATCTTCTTTTTTTCCACAAAAAAACCAATTTTTTTAAATTTTATTGCAAAACTAATCTTTTAATTGCATCTAAAAGCAATTAAAAGGTTAAAATTTAAAAAAATTAGTTTTTTGTGCAAAAAGAAAAATACACCGTGCCGTCTGTGTTTCCTAAATGGAAAACATTCATTATATGTTGCACCACCTTTCTCGTCGAAAATGGCGGGCACAGTTTTTTAAAATAGTGTCAAAACCGCGTGGTTCCGGCTTCAAATTTTTATTTTAACTCTTTAAATGATTAAGACGAGTTAACTCGTCCTGCAATATGGCGGCTTAAAATGCTGTCATATGTACATATCCACATATATGTATTATAACTATATGGCCAATCCCTATAAGAGGCAGTGGTTCCGATGAAGTGAGACGGATAGACATCGGGTAGAGGCACTTCAGTTGTTTTGCGCAGATGCATCAATTAGTGTTTACCGTGTTTACTGTTCAGATTGGTTCATATTACCACCAAAAAAGTCGTGTTTGCGCAAAACCAACAAAATACTTCCAAATCTGCACCGTGATGTTGGGACGTTTTTTTCATATCCATTTGGCTATATATGTATACTACATATATGCATATCCACTGGTACAGGTGCCGCCATCTATGACAATACGGTATAATTCTAAATAATGTTCAATTTTATCAACATAGTTTAGTATAATTTATTTTTTATAAATTCCTAGGGTTCACTTTCTTAATGTTGGGATGGTTGGGATCTTTAATTTTTTTCTTTTTCTTTTTTTGTAGCCTTATCTATTGTACTTATCACTTGGCAGTAATAAGGCTGGCATTTTGAGACAAAAAAATTTTACCATATGGTTTGTTTAAAAGCGTTAATTTTTACGAAAAAGATAGGCCGGTGGGTTCAGTTTTTTTTTTTTCATTAAAAAATAATACAAAGTATAAGGTTCATAAAACTATTTTTTTTTTCTCAGGAAAGTTGGATAAAAATATGATCAATTTTACAAATTTATTCGTACCTAAGCTCCTTCCGGTTCAAACAACACACGATAAATGAGAATATTAACATTAATTATTTCGTTTAATTTGTCCGTGACATACAATTTTCTTTTTGCTAATCGATGCAGAATCGTCTATTGTTTAACACATTTCAAACTCAATGGAAAAAGTTGGAATTTTCGTTTCAGGTATCATCCTTAATACCTGTGGTATCTCTAGGAAGTATATGCGAATATGTTCAATTCAGTACTTAGTGCATGGTGACTAGAAGAAAGTGATCGAACTCAATGCATTCAAAAAAGTGTCTAAAAATAAGAGGGCATTAGTGTTCCTTGTGTACTAAAGCGGTATAATACTTATTCTCTATAGGACACTAGAAGCAAACTGAAATAAAAAAAGTGTAGATCGCTTGGAGTCATTTGTTGGTCTGTTACAGCTTAGGTGATTCAGCCGTGCGCACCAGTTGTAGCGGTGCAGACATCGCGGACATTGATTGTTGGTCATTGTTTATCTACCACTTGCAACAATGTAATACGTGCATAAGTACGTCTAAAATACATACATATTACACCAGACACTCCCCACTATCCGCAGATAGAGTGTGACGTATGACACACACACAAGTGTATATCACGTATCATAGATACGAGATTTATGTAGTAACATGTTGTGAGTGTGGAGTTGGAGAAAAATTTTACGTTACCTTTCTGCCACATTGATCTTGCTAGTATAGAGCATGTCCCTGCCACTTGTTTTCAAGGACGGACCTTTAAATGTCACAGTTCGCTACGTGGCGCTAATGGTATCGGAGCATACTAAATAGAGTTGGGACATGTGAGCATTTGTCATCAAATAGATGTCAAAATTAATTATCAAAATTATCGTCACCAAGTTATGTGTTAACGAACAATTAAATTTTTTTAATTTAATTAATCTTTCTAAGTTGAATTAAAGTATTTTTTTAAACATTTAATTTATTTCCAATTTATTTTAGATGAATCTTTGATGAAAAATAGCGAACTATCAAAACTCATGCCCCGACTCTATTTTATTCAAGACCATCTGGTATATTAGTTACAGCGGTGTCAGTAAAACGGTCCATTTTTAGTCGAATTTTCTCCGAAAAATTAGACTTATACAGTCTATACGATAAGAGCTGCGAGAGGCGAGAGTAGGGGCGCTATCCGTTTTCGGACCCGTAGAACACGAATATGTAAAAAAAAATGTCTGATATATATATATATATATATATATATATATATATATATATATATATATATATATATATATTTTCCCGCCACCTTTTAATTTGTGTAGGGCCCCCCTATGGAAGTTAAGAGATGAAATTTGGTAAATGGGGCTCATTTTCGAGGCACCTCATACTATCAAAGTGGGGTCATATTTTGGGCAAATTTTTTTTCTGACCCGACCTTTAAGGGGGTGGTGGGGGGCGGAAAAGCAATAAAACTTTTCCAAACCGGTTTTAAATAATGTTTCGGTCAATTATTTACAACATATCCAAAATTCAGCTTCCTAGGATGATATGGTGGGAGTAGAGGGGGGAAAAACGATTTTCGCTGGATCTAACAGGCCCCCAGCCCCCCAGAATTAACGTAGAGGGTTGAAATTTGGTGTGTTGATAAAGTTCGTACCTAGGTTGTGCTTTTTGGAGGTTTTAATATTTTACCCCCACCCCCCTCATTTTTAAGCTACAATTTCATGCATTTTCGACGTTTTCGAAGTTTGTACCACTCGCACAGGTCACCCGAATAAACCTAAAGGGCTGAAATTTTGTATTCGGATTGAGTTAGTATCAAGGGGGTGCCTTTTGGGGGTCTCGACTTTTAACCCCTACCCCCACCATTTTTATACCCAAAAGAACATGATTTTTCTTGTTTTTTAACAGTTTCGTTCGGGTCAAAATCTCCCCAAATAAACCTAGAGGGCTGAAATTTGGTGTACAGGTTAAGCTAATAGCCAGACACTGTTTTTTTGGAGGTTTCAACTTTTAACCCTTACCCCCACGATTTTTACGCCAATATTTCCTTAATTTTTTTGCTTGTTTTCTAACACGTCTAGAGACTCCATAAGGAAACCTAGAGGGCTGAAATTTTGTACGTGTATTCAGTTAGTATCCAGCTAGTACCTTGTAGGGAGTCCGCATCACTTTTCCCCCCACTTCTCCCATTTTTACATCGGAATTGAATGCTATTGTTAAATGTGTTTTAAAAGCATTATGTTTATTCTAAATACAAGTAGGCGAATAGTAATTTTAAAAAATTTAAAAAAAAGTGAACTTACTTTTATGACAAATGAAATACATACATATTAAGTAATTTAAAAATGTTATTAAAGTCACTGTTTATTTATAAATTAGGAATTTTGGATTTTTAGTATTTATAAAATAGAAATTTTGGATTTTTTTGGAAAGAAAAAATATCTTTATAAAGGCCTTCCAGTTTACTATTTAAGGTCCTTTTTTAATTTTTAAAACTAAAACATAAAGGCAATTAGCGGATAAACATGGGCAGGAATGTCCTCGTACGAATTGTGTTGGCTTTTTTTCTGCTACCTGTTTTCGGCACAAAATTGAAATTTACTGAGATACAGCCCTTAAATACTTAAAACCTTTTTTTAAAGCCTCGATCAACCGAACACTCATCACCAGTTTTGAAACCAACAAAATGACAATTCGGTTGTAGACTTTCAATCACATTTCGCTTGTAGACATTCAATACCGAAGATGAAGGGGAAAATTCGACTACCGTGATGGGGCCCCGCTGCTCACGGCGTTTTTTTTTATAATGGACTATATGGAGAGTGGCAGGAACATGGTATAGATGGTGTGGATTATGTATTATGAGCTTCTATATTATCTTTGTTAGCTTTTAAATAGAATATTCTGGAATCTTTTTCAATGTTCAACTCAGTTATAAAGTGGGTTTTTCGATCGTTTTTAAAATAAACTTAACAATTTTTATTTTTTGTCGCATCATTTACATTGTATATTATATAATTCACTGACGTCACTATGTAAAATCAGCACCATTGGTTATTCGCCGTATAAAGTAATTTAAACTATAAGAGTTTACTTATTAATTTTTAGGAGTTGTTCCACCGTGGAACCACGGTGGAACAACTCCTAAAAATTAATAAGTGAACTTTACACAAAAATCCACCAAACAAACACTAGAAAGTACAAACTACTATAAGAGTTTATTTCATACATTTGTAATTTCTATGTATTTCCTTATTATTAAATATCATCAACCGACATTGGTGATTCCCAGATGGAAACACTCACTTCCCCAGTCCCGACGTGTTTCCATTTGAGAATTGTTACGTTCTGTAGAACGTTTTGAGAATTTTAAAAATTGTTAATTTCCTAAATTAATTTTATTGAACTTTTTGTTGCCTCTAACTGTACTTTTGCTGTACCTTTTTGTTGACACCAACTGTACTTTGGTATGTGTCAAATTCATTAAATTTTTTTTTGATTGGTAGAACTGTGGTAATGTAATTTTCGCGCTAAACTGGGCCTATATATATCAGTTGATCGGTTATGTTAATTCTCTTTTAATTTGGTTTCAACCACGACGGGCTCCTATATAATACAGGTACGCTTAAATTATGTTTTTCTTTTTATATTTTTCCATTATTGTAATAATGAAATTAGTTTTTAACATGTAAAATTTTGGTCACATGTAGTTTGGAGGTTATACCTCTGTTGAATTCAAACCTTCCTTTTTTAATTTCAACTTTGATAATGATTAATTTAATTAAATTTACAATTTTATTTATTCAATTTCTTAAATATACTCCTATATAATACAGGAATTTTTGTAACTAAATATGTGAAAAATTGGTATAAACTTTTTTGAAATGGAATACGATTGAGTGACATGGTACAATTGTGGAAATTTGATAACTGGAAAGCACATGTGTTACTATTAAATGGACAAAATTCGGAATGAAATCAACTCGCTGTGGTTCAACTTTGGAGTTCTTGTGAACGGCGTCCGCATTTGAGTGACCACCACCACACGTCACCGTGCTATAGTCCAACCAATACCAATATTTACAGTGGAATTCATTAGCTAAGTAATTTTTTTTTGGCATGTTTTATTTCCCTTTTTGCGATGTGTTGCATGGTGCTTTCTTTAATTAATAAATTAACTTTTACTTAGTGAATCTAATAAGTGTAAAACAGTTGACTTTTCTGCAATTTAACTTCTTGTAATGTGTTAGTTTTTATTTAACGTAAAACATTTGAATCTCTATACGTATTAACTTTTCTGTCACTCAAACTTTTGTTAATTCTTTATAATGTTCTAAAGTTTTTCATTTAATTGTAATTAAGGCTACCTACTTACATTACCTACTTAACCTAGTCATGAATTTTAAATTATAACGTGCATGTATATTAGTCAGTAAATATTTCTATCTTGTTAAATTTCCATATCTTTCTTACGTTCCTTTTTTGTAGTTTATTAAAATTATTGTATTTCGTAATTTTATCTATATTTTCCTGCGTTATGCTAATTTTCTTGTTCTATATTTTATCTTGCTAAAATATATACTGACTAACTAACTTTTAGTATTATGTAATTCATTTCTATACTAATTTGTTGCTATTTTATAATTACTTTGTTGCTACTTTACAAATTTCCTAAATTTTAATAATTTATATTGTTAATTATTTACTTTTATCAAATAATTTTATCACTCAATTATCTAATTTTTTTTTGTACAAAACTTTATATTGGGAACAATCTGGAACTAACCTTCACGACCCTGAAATTGTACCAAAAATTGTACAATTAAACAATTAAACATTTAAAACAAAAAAAAATATGTATGACTGAACTAGCCAAAGAAAATAAACTTTAATTCAAACTGAAATTTTCTATTATTTAAAATTTTCCTTCTTTTATTTTCAGCAATAAGAAGTTTTCTCAACACTACCTTTTAAAATTTAATTTCAATAAGTTTAATTTTTTTTATTACCTAACAGAATAAGTACTGTATTTACATTCAATTTTATCCATTTTATCTTACTTATTACTAAGTATTACTATTTTATCCATTTTATTTTTATTCTTCCATATACGAGTAAGTTCGATATCCATATGTATGGTCTATGGCTCAGTGTTTGATATATAAGTATTTATTATAATTCTTTGAATTTCAAACGCCTATTCACTAGCTTAAATATCATTAAAAAAAATATCACTAGATTTTTAAATCATTAAAAAGTTTAATTTCACTAATTTTTTTTAAAATTTATGTACAATAATTTTCGTTAACATGATTAATAAATTTAAAAATTTAAATTTGAGAGTTGGAAGGAAAAAGCAGGCACTCTGAATCACTGCTGATTTCTATATTTTCCTACTGGAGGGGAAGTGAACAACTAACTGACTTTTTGGTGTATAGGAACGACTTGCAACATTTTCCTTCTAATTCATTCACTTTCCTGCTGGTACGGGAACACACCTATTGTTTGATGGCCATACAGTCTATTCGGGCCAATATTTGAATTCTGATCAATTATTATTACTGTAACTATATACAAACTAATAAGAATATTGAAAATTATTAGAATCGACATATCAACTAACAAAATGTTACGTCATTTTACAAATAAATAAAATTTCTAAATAGTTATCAAATATTTTTATTTCTTATCATTGAAATTGGACATAATTATGTAATGATAATTCATAGATTTAACATTAAATTTGACACAGTCAAGTACCGTATTATCAATAAGGTGTCGCTTTAAAATGTCACCAATAGATGTCCAGTACTTGGCTACTGCAAGCTACTAGCAAGCACTCGGCATCCTGAACGTGTCCTATAGTTTTCTTTGGCGTTATTACTGATTTTTCCTTCTTTAGCTTGTTTTTCTTTTTAGTATGTGTTGTTTCATGTTTTTTTTTAAAAGAGCATCACGTCTTAAATGACTTGAGTCAAAAAATGTCTTAAAACATGTATTACCAACTGCTTCATAAAAGCAAAATCTAAGAAAATCCAGTGACAGGAAATTTTTTTAAATGTTCTTTCAAAACGGCCGGAAAAAGTGCAATGAATTTAAAACGATCTCCCATCTTATTTGCATCCACCATCATGTCGTAACTCTGTTCCAAAATTTTCTTTTCATGCTCGTCGGCACGCTCCATCAACACTTGCATTCGTAAATCGATGCCCATCGCTTTCAAAAAATCATGTTGACTTACAGGCCCAAAACAGATCAATTTCCCTTTACCGGTTGCCGCTGAAATCAACTGACTAAAGTCCACGTCCGCTGTCAGGTCGGCCGTCCCGGGATCCACTAACGGATGATGGTGACAATGTTTTTTGAACGCCTAACACAATATTTAAATAAATGTTTTTTAGTTTTGTTACTAGAGTGAAGACATTGGTCCGCACAAACGTCGTCAAAAGTATGGCGACACTGTGGCCCATGGGGTGCCCACACTTTTATCATGGCAGTCTACCACAATATTAAGTACAGTACTGCGTCAAAAGTGTGGGTACCCCCCTGAGTCTGCTAGAACCCACTATAAAATACGCTGCCAATGGGGTGTGGTACACAGCATCCTCGTCTAAAATAATAGCAAAAATATTTTTTAGAAACTAACCTCCAAAATACTTTAAAAATTTGAACGAAGTGGGACTAGCAGTAAATAAGATATTGTCATTTAATGGAATTTCATGGTAGCGCCGTGGATACTATTACTTTAAATGCAATGAAATTTGTAGAGGACCATCTAGGAACCAGACCGCATAATTTCTGAAAATTTCATTAAAAACAATCGAATAGTTCAGAAGTTATGCCACTTGGTGCAATTTAGTATATTAATGGAATGACATGGAAGCGGCGTAGCTACCGTTACTCCGATTTCGATAAAATTCATAGGGTACCATCTAAGAATCAAACTGCATCATTTCTAAAAATTTCATTAAATATAATCGAATAGTTCAGAAGTTATGCCACTTGGTGCAAACTGGCGACACACAGACGGACGGGAACCAAACCAAAATTGTTCAGGAAGCTCTAGAACGTAAAATATGCGTAAAAATTTTTATTTTGGATGGAAAAAATTTTTTATTTTTCGAAATTGATCACAATGCTTCCGCTACTTTAGTAGTCTCAGAAGCAAAAAATTGGTCATCCCGTTTGTGTGGACCAATACCCTCACTTTATTACAAAAAAAAATTTTACTTTTTCGGTACGGAACCCAAAAAATTGTAACTTACTCGAAATGTGTCAGTTTTATCACCGTTATGGCCATAGTCGGCTATGAGTCCAATTCCCCCATTTTCTTCAAGTCTTGTGGCTAAATGTTCCATTAAAACTAACGCTTGCGGACACACTTCAATCTCATCTCGACTTTCATTTGGTCTAACGAATAATTTTGAAACGGGCGTTGGACCTTTTGATAGCACAAATACAAATTTTTGTGTCGCTGGATCTAAATCGACTAATATTTCACGCCAACCTGCTTTCGTTTTCTATTTTGTAAGATCAAATTAAAATATATAAACATTTTCAAAAAAGGAAAAAATAAGGGTCTTGTGGGTAATAAGTATTGATCGAAAAGGTTGCGGGGCTAACAGTATTGTCTTTATTTTTTTAAGGTATTAAAAATTGTTTATTTTTTTTATAGATAAAACATTTTGATGCGATTTTAGATATAAACAATAGGTAATTATGGATACCTATATACGGGTAATACCCTTTTATGTCGGTATATTTTGAATATATTTTAGATATGCGGGTATACATTTCTTGTCACAACTTGTTTGTCTGATTTTAATTTTATGTATTGTGTAAGGTATTTTTTGATGTTACAAGTAAATGATTTATGTGTATCAATTGTCTTTTTTCTTCCAGTAAAATGTAAGAGAGACAACGCATTGTTTTGTTTTCGTAAAAATATTTTTTTTAAATGACAGCTTATATTTTTATTAACAAGTTTTAAGTATGGAGTGTAGAGTGTCAGGAGAAGTATCTCAATATATAAAAAGTGGCCCCAAAAGTGGATGAAATTAAGATGGCACTAGTGTATTAAAATTCTTAAATTTAAAATTAAGCGCTGAAAATTTTAAAACTGAAACAACAGTTTTTATTGTTTTTAACAGTTTTAATGGTTATATTTACTTCAATTTTTATTGTTTTTATATTTAATTCAATTTTTATTGTTTTTAATTCAATTTTTATTGTGTTTAACAGTTAGTATTTCCCTTTGGCATACTTCACTTCACTTATAATCGCTAAGTTCAGATCGAACCCTGATTGCTTATCAGCGCCGTTCTGGGTAATTATTGAACTATTATTTCATCAAATTTAGGGGCCACTTTTTCGATTCAAGTCCCATATGAGATACTCCTCCTTTAACTCTACTCTCCATAGTTTTAAGTTACAGTCAGCTAGCCAAATTTTCAACAATTTAAAAAAAGTAAAAATTTTTGTACTTTTTTTTTTTTAAAATAACGCTTTTTTGTAACTTGAAACCAATGACGAAAGAATATAATATATTATGTATTAGAAAAGGACCTGTAACTAGACAGTAGCGGCAACAAAATTAAATGTTTATATATGTATGTAGAAATTAATTTTAAATAAGTTGACTACATTTACTATTGAATTCACATAAAAAAAGTGGTCAATTTATCATAAGTGAACTTTATCATGCTTTACATCCTTTGCATACTTGATATGTAATATTAAATTATTATTTAACATAAAATGTATACTTATACGCAAATATTTTTTCAAAGAGACGGCTAATATATGTCAAAAATATGTCAAAAAAATCTTATCGGTGAAATGTTATTTTTTGTGCTTTTTTTCTAATAGGGTTTTTACATTTGTAAGCAGAACAAGTTGCCATAAACCTTTCTTTAAAAAAGTATAACGAAAAACGCAATTTAAAAAGTAAAAATAGTGACAATTTTTACATTATTATTTCAAATTTTCTTATACAAACATGGCTGACTACGCTTCAATTTTAATTTTAAAGTCTAGGGTATCTTAGAAAGAGAAATATATATTGGCAATTTACATGATATTTACATATAATATTTGTCTCTTTTTAACGTATACGGGTATACGTAATATCTTTCGTACGTAATATAAATTTCTGGTCCTTTCATTTCGAATGTCTATGCTTGAAACTTAATAGAGAATATACCGATACAATTTTTTAAAAAAATAAAGTATTTACCCCGATTTATTAACGTTTTAAGTTTTTAAAATATAAGTACGGTCCTGTCAGTACCGAAAGATTTCGAACATTAGTAATAACGCCCACTTACCTTCAATTTATGAATTGGAAGCGCGTCAAAAAATTCATGCGCGATCACAATTGAAAATTTTTTAGGAACATCATCAATTTTTTGGTACCAATAAACAGGAATCCCGTCAGCGGTGACACCCGACTTATAACACAACCTATTCTGATCTGAATCGTCTTTATTTAGCGTCACTTTTAAATTTTCTGCTTGAATTTTGCTCAAATACTGACTGATTTCAATCAAATGGAGACTGATATCGGATTTTGAGTACCTTCTAAAATGGTTAAAAACCTAAATTTACCACAAGTAACAAAAACTGACAACTCAAAAAAAAAATTACTCTTAAAATATCCTGGGATAATGTCCCCCGTCCTGGACCGAACTCAATAATTTGCAGTGGTGCGGGGTAACCAATTTTCTCCAATTCATTCAAAAACCAAACGGCGATTAACTGTAACAAAAGTTTACCGGAAAAATTTATTCAAGAGCGTTTGTTAGTACACATACTAACTTCTCCCAACATTTGACCGGTTTCTGGTGATGTGACAAAATCACCTTTTTCGCCGAACACGTCCTTTGTCATGTAATATCCATATCGAGGATGTGTTAGCACTTCCTTCATATATTCGGCGATTGTCATGGGACCGAAAGTTTTTATTCGCGACTGCAATTCACGAGTTAATTTACTGGAATTTGTACAATATTTGCGGCCATTCAGTTTTGGTGAAATTATCCTGTTCAGCGGCCTTTTTGTTACATTCAGATTTATATTTTGAAATATTTTCGATGAAAAATGTCTTAACATCATTTTGTTCCACCGATTTGTCACATAACCTCATTCTAACCCTTCTAACCTGTTTCAGTTGCATAATTCTGAAACTCCTGAAATGTCAAATCTGTCAAATGGGCTGAAGAAGTGTAAGTACCGTAGCAGAATAACAGATGTAGAAAAAGTGTAAAAGTTTTTTAATTATATAAAAATTAAGGACTATAAGAAAGGAATTTAATAATAAAAGTAATCAAAATACAAGTTTACAAATTTATTAAGAAATATAAAAATGTTAAATACGTTTAAATTTGGATTAAAAATATGCCGTTCCAAATCATTTCAAACCGCGGGAAATTTAAATTGCGTGAAATTTTTATCAAAAGATGCGCGATGTTACAGTGTTAGAGCGAAATTTAATCAAACAAAAACTCAAGATCGTTCAAACGAAATTGGCCCGCTAGGTTGGTTTCTTTTAGTAAGTATATTGATTAAAAAATGATGTCCCAATAATTCGTCTAATGGTTTTATATTGTCGTTTAGGTGATTCCAACATCGACATTCTGTTTAGGAGTGTGGCAAATTCGACGTAAAAAGTGGAAGGAAAATTTAATAGCCGACTTAAAAAATCGTACACAATCTAAACCGATACCGTTACCCGAAGAGTAAGGGTCTTTTCACACTTTCAAGGCATATTGCCAATTAGTGATCCTGGGCCGTGTTCGATTCGTGGTAATAAAAAAATTTTCGCGCATGTGCACTATTAACCCTTTTAAACAAATTATATGGGAAAATTTATTTTGTCTCAAAATACCGGACTTTTTACTGCCAGTGATACGTACAATAGATAAGGTTACAAAAAAAAGAAAAAGAAAAAAAATCAAAGATCCCAACATCAAAAAAGTAAACCCTAGGAATTTACAAAATATAAATTATACTAAACTATGTTGATAAAATTGAACATTATTTAGAATTATACCGTATTTCAGAAAATCTGTCACAGATGGCGGCACCCCAGTGAATATATACATATCACAGCATTTTGAGCCGCCATATTGCAGGACGAGTTAACTTGTCTTAATCATTTAAACCACGCAAACAAAAATTCAAATTATTTGACGTCTACTGCCATATTTGGAAGCTTGTAGACGTTATATATTTAAATTTTTGCTAATATATTCGCGCGGTTTAGTAGTCCACATGCGCAAATGCACTGAAGTTTTTTATACCACAAATCGAACACGAAGCTGAATGAAACTTTGTGTAATTTTCTAACTTAACCACTGATAATAGTGATTTTTGAATAACAGTCAATTGGCAATTTTCCTTATTTCTTGCATTATTTTTACCCATTCGGCATTCATTTTGAATTTATCTTAAAATTTTTAATAGTTTGAGCGAACTCTCATCATTGGAATATTACCCAGTGTACGTTCGAGGTCATTTTGATCATTCAAAGGAAATATATTTGGGCCCACGATCGTTAATCGTTGAAGGGGATGCCTCAACTCAAAGTGGATTATTTTCACAAAGAAATCGCTACGGAGCGTCGGGATACCTAGTAATTACCCCATTTAAATTAGCAGACAGAGAGTACGTATTGAGCCAAAAAATAAATTTTACTGTAATTTTTTCGGAAAATGATTAATTTAATTTTAGTTTGACAATTTTAATTAATCGTGGTTGGGTTCCCGCACATAAGAAAGATCCACGCACACGTCCTGAAGGACAAGTCACATCAGAACTGGAAATTACCGGAATTGTTCGCTTGAACGAACCCCGTCCAACATTTGTACCGAAAAATATACCGGAATCAAATGCATGGTTATATCGGTTAGTGCGTTATTTCAATTTTTTATGAATTTTTTTTTTTAGTAATTGTTTGAAAAATTTTAGCGATTTGGATGCGATGTGTAAAAAAACTGGAGCTGCACCAGTGTTTTTGGAGGCAATCGCTGAATGTACAATCGATGGAGGTCCTATCGGCGGTCAGACTCGGATATCATTACGAAATGAACATTTATCGTATATTTTTACATGGTTTTCTTTGAGTGGTTTTACTGGTTACATGTGGTATCGTATGTTTATTAAAAAGTTGCCTTTATTGTAAAAATAAATTATTTATTTTTATTCTCTAGTAAATTTTTATTATGACAATAAAAAATATTATAAAAGAGTATTGTTTTTTTATTTCCCAGTTTCTTATAAAATCAAAAAGTTTTTAAATTATTGAAAGAGAAATTTGATTACATTCTATACGTATAGTGGTAGCCTATTGATATCAGCACCTTCGGCAATAAGCGCGCTATCTATTGTATAATTTTGAAGTAAAGTAGATATCGTAGATACTGTCAAAAACTAATATCTTAAAATATGAAATTAGTAAATAAGTAAAAAAATGTTTGTTAATAGAATTACACAAATTTCTCTAAAAAGATAATTTTTTAATAATCTGAAAAATTGTTTTAATAAATTACTACATAATGGCAGCAGGTACCAAGTAAGAGGGTAACGCCATCTTTACAACAATCATTGCGTTTATTCCAAGGGAACAAACTAGAATGTCTATTAAACTGTTCCACTTGTAGCCAGTAGGTGACGTAAAATCTCTTCACTATGTTGTGTAGGTACACCCTGTTTGCAATGGTGTTGGTTTGGTGTTTGTTTCTGTGTGCGTATTCACACACACTACTACAAAACACCTATTATGGGACAGACCAACCTGTTCAATTCAAGTAACAATGTCTAACAATGTATTACAATGCACTGTATGTTCGGCGACGGACACCGACTGACTACATGTCTTAAGCCGTGTCGGGCACACTCTGGGCTCACCACAAGTTACAATTTTCTACACTTACGCTGAGGACTTGGTTTATTCACTAGAAACGAAGCTTACACCGTTACAAACCAGGTGACCCTGATTTAAAAAATTAACAAGCCTTAAATATTAGAAATACAGTTTCGAACTTACCTTTTTGTTTTTTATACTGTAATTTTTGAATGTGAATGTACTTCAGAATTTATATCGTGATAAATCATGAATGACTTCTTTACGTGCGTTAATTTTATTGAATCAGAGCCATCTGTTTTTAATAGTGCAAATTTCGTTACGAAACGTTTTGTAGCAAAATTTTCTGGCGAATGCATCCACTAACAGAAGTATTGTTGATACATGCATTTAAGTCCACCACGAAATTGTGAATTGTACCGTCACTTTTGGGTAGATGACACCATTATCACTGAAATATATTCTTAAAATTTAGATCAGTTACGTTTATAAAGTTTATTTTAAAATAAGTTTAATACAAAAACTATAGATATTAAATAAAAACAAATTTATATAAATCTTTATTTTGATTTAAAGATAAATTTTATATTGTTTTACATAATTTTTTTTTTATTAGAAAAACGATTTGATAATTATTTATATAACAACAATTAATAAAAACAAATTAAATTTTATTTAAGATTCTTCAAAGTTTTACTTATATGTCGTAATGTGCACGCAGGTACTACATCTGTTAATATTTTCTGGAAATTTGGATATTTTAATAAATGTTTAAAGATTTCTTTTGCATGATTTCTGAAAATAAACCACAAAATTAATTAAAAAAATTTGTTCACTTCTTAAATAAAAAAATCTAAATTATTACCTTGTTTCTAAACTGCCTTCCGTCAATAAATTTGCCGACGTAAGTACAATCCGATCTCGCGTTTCACGTGGAAGTAAAAATATTTTTTCATAACCTAAACGTTCTATGAGGCTGCGGATCAAGCGAGCCGTGGTGCATCTAACTATAGCATTTTGGTGCATTGCTCCTCTAGCGGCTAAAATATTCACCACACGTGTTGGCGGCATATGTGCGCACATACTATCTAACGCCATGTTTGCATCAGCTCGTAAAAATCGATTTGTATCGGCTGTTCGATGTAATAGGGGCGCAGCAATTTCTTCCATTTCCTGTAATTTATATTTTGAAATTATTTTTTAAATAGTTTTTTCCGTTATTTGAGTTTATAAGAAGGACATAACTAGGTACTTTTTACTCCCGCAAAACATACGATTTTTGTCGGAAAACATATTTAAAACGTTGTCTGTTTGGTCTTAAGGTCTAAACCGCTTAACCAATCGATTTAATACTTTGCATAATGGTAGTTGGGGAGACGCAGAAGAACATAGGCTGCTTTTTATGACAGTTGACTATTAAGACAGCTTTTAATGTAACTTTAAAATAAAAATTCTTTATTAATACGATGCAAATATAAATGTTATAACTGTATAATTAAATCTGACAGTTTTTGAAGTTGGTGCCAAGCCAACTGAACTATATTTAATATTATGTGACCGTCATCATTTGGTTTTAAGCACTCGTAAAAACAACACATTAGGAGTTGAGGGCTTTATATTAACATTAAATGAAGTTCAATTGGCTCAGTGTTAATTTCAAAAACTGTCCAATTAGGCTATTGACTATGTAGTTGAATAAGCTGTAGAAAATTAGGAATTAGCTGCTCCATGTTCTGCAAAGAATATATGGGCCTAAATTGTGAAAATGCAGACGTTCCCAAAATTACAGAAGATGTCCAAAACGATGTTGATGAAGATATTGTTATTGAATTTGAAAACATTATGGGAGAAATATAATAGGTACATGTAATTTTTAAAAAACAATTAGAACTATAAATTAGTACAATATAAAATTTTTTTTTATACCTAAGATCATATGAATATCAAAATTTTTAGCAAATACTTTTATCGTTACCTCTGATAAAGCAGAAATAATTTTTGTACTCAATAAAAATAATTTTTGCGTGTAAGAATTACAAATAACATGGTATAAAAGTCAAAAGTAATAAATTTGTAAAAAAGTAGGTATCTTTGAACGACTGTATCTCAGCCGGTTTTTATCGAAAATATTTTTATCGATCACTATTCTGACGGGAATTACATCAGCTTTCTTTTTTGTGAACCAATCCCTATACCTAAATTCACTCAGAAAAAAGTACTATTCAAAAATTAAAAAAAAAGAAAAATTGAAAAATTTGAGCTTTTTTAAATTTTTTTTTTGACTTATTTTGTTGAGAAAAAAGTTTTTTGAGTTCATAAAGTACCATTTTGATAGGAAATTAAATTCTCTACAAAAAATCATATCATGTGTATTTACGAAAAATGCATAATTTTTGAGTTATAGTTAATAAACGTAAGCGTCGATAAGTTTACGCCGTTCGTAAAAACCCACGCCTAAATTTAATAGCACTTTGTGGATTTATCATCTTTGGGGTACAACTGAACATATGAAACAATAAAACACCTGTTACAAATTAGTTCCTTTTCCCCCTGTTTTAGCGAATTTCGAAAACTCGAAATTCAGCTATTACAGTAGGTCTCATGACGTAATCTGAGTCCGGGACTATGGCAGAAATCTGTTTTGAGGTCCCTAGAATACGAAAATGATATTCACTAGAATTTATATATATATATATATATATATATATATATATATATATATATATATATATATATATATATATATATATATATATATATTTTATTTATGTGTTCCCACGATAACTCTCGAACGAAACGTCTAACGCTTATGAAATTTTGTGTGCGGACTGGATTCTGAATTGGCTTGGCTAAGTTCGTTAGCCAGACACGTCGGATGCCCAGAAGTAGGTTTTCTGGCCATTTTTTATCATTCGATCTTATCATAAGACAGTTCGATTTTTACATCGTTGAAAAGGAAAAAAAAATTATGAAGAAAATGTTCTTATAATTTTCTTTCTATGTTAAGTAGTTTTCGAGAAAATCGTAATTTTCACTATTGGCTTATTTTGTTCTCTTTGTCATTGTAATAAGTAATTTATATTTCTATCTCAGTTCTTTATGAGGTATAAAAATATTTCACTTTCTTATTAAAGAATTTTGTGAGAACAAGTGAAGTATATTCACATACATGTGTTATAACACACACATGTATAGAGTTTTGTTTCTCATTTATTGCATTATAATTAGCATGGTTCTATCTCATGTTAAAAAATGTAAATTAAACAGATTTTCTAAGCTAATGTAATGAAGAATTTTTTTTTTTTTATTGAATTTTTAAGTAAACAAGAAATTGAAGATTATGTTATGATATAATATTATTAAATATATGAAACAAAACAAAATATGTATAATGTACATATGTATGCACGGAAAAATATTTTGAATCGATTTTGAAAATTTTTTCACTAATAATTAATAATGTTAAAAAATTAAACCATTTCAAATGGATTTAAGGTATTTTATGTGAGGTCAAGGTTTTCGGGACCTAAAAAGGCCAAAAATTAATTAATCAATCGATTTTAAAAATTTTTTCACAGTTAGTAAGTTAAAGTATTTGAATTAATTAATTAAATGATGTCCGCAAGAAGCTTACGGACTGCCATAAGTTATATGAGATCCTTAGAACCCTTTTCTTACTGTTAGAGTACTAGACTTGTATGAGTTTCGCCAGGATTTACTGATCCCATAATTGTAAAAAATAAACTAAACGACCAATTTTAAAAAAATCTTCACTGTTACAGAGCTAAACTATTTTAGATAGATTTAGAATACATTATGTAAGGTCCGCCAGGGTCCACAGGACCCAAAATTGTCAAAAATAAACTAACTGACCGATTTTGAAAATTTTTTCACTGTTACAGAGCTAAACTATTTTAGATAAATATCGATTACGTTATGTAAGGTCCGCCTGGGTACATAGGACCCAAAAGTGTCAAAAATAAACTGCCTGATCGATTTTGAAAATTTTTTCACTGTAAGGGTCCGTCCACACGACACAAGCTTTACCACCGACTTACTTGCGCAAACCAGTTTGTGCAAGTAAACATGTACGTATGGACGGGAAAAAACGTAGCGACTTACTTGCACAAACCTGGTTTGCGCAGGTAAGTCGGTGGTAAAGCTTGAGCGTGTGGACGGGCCCTTACAGAGCTAAACTGTTTTAGATAAATATAGATTCCGTTATGTAAGGTCTGCCAGGGTCCATAGGATCCAGAAGTGTCAAAAATAAAATAACTGACCGATTTTGAAAATTTTTTCACTGTTACAGAGCTAAACTATTTTAGATAAATATAAATTACGTTATGTAAGGTCCACCAAGGTCCATAGAACCCAAAAGTGTCAAAAATAAACTAACTGACCGATTTTGAAAATTTTTTCACTGTTACAGAGCTAAACTATTTTAGATAAATATAGATTACGTTATCTAAGGTCTGCCAGGGTCCATGGGATCCAAAAGTGTCAAAAATAAACTAACCGACCGATTTTGAAAATTTTTTCACTGTTACAGAGCTAAACTATTTTAGATAAATATAGATTACGTTATGTAAAGTCTGCCAGGGTCCATCGGATCCAAAAGTGTCAAAAATAAACTAACCGACCGATTTTGAAAATTTTTTCACTGTTGGGGAGCTAAGCTATTTTAGATACATATAGATTACGTTATGTAAGGTCTGACAGTGTCAGTAGGACCTAAAAGTGTCAAAAATAAAATAACTGACCGATTTTGAAACTTTTTTACTATTACCGAGGTAAACTATTTTAGATAGGTACAGGTTGTGTTATCTGAGATCCACAACTGTCCTGCGGATGCAAATGCGGCGTAGAATGCTACACAACGGGTTTTGAATATATATATATATATATATATATATATATATATATATATATATATATATATATATATATATATATATATATATTACATAAAGTCCGCCTAGAATATACGGTCGAGCTGATTTTTTAATGAGGTCCACCGGGATCTTGCAGATCCGAAAACGCCAGTAATAAGCTATCGAACCGATGCTAAAAAATTTCTCACTGCTAGAGAACTAAATTATTTTAGATGGATACAACTATGCTGCACAAAATTCGTTCGGGTTCTTAGGTCCCCAAAAATACCAAAACTAATTACCCAGCCGATTTTAAAAATTCTTTTACTCTTAGAAAGCTAAACTATTTTAAATAGGTACAGGTCTTAGATGAGATCCGCCAGTGCCCAAGATTTGGAAATTCGCTATGTTATGCAGATGCTGCGACAGGGGTATTTTTGTATATAGTCAATAGCCTAAGTTATATGTATAAATATTTGTATAGTTTTAATGAAGGAATTTTTCTCTTTTGAGTTGCCTCAAAAAAAAAAAAAAAACTTACCAATTCTAATGATTTTCGTGGTGTTTTGAACATTTCAGCGGCCACCAAACAAGCGCTACGAGCCACTTGCGAACGTAAATTACGAATATGTCGTGCTAACAAATTGGCAATATGATGCATTTGATTCTCACAAATTTCTGGATGGAATTTCAAGAGACGCACTAAATTTTGTAGGCCGGTTATGGTGGTTTCCCAATTTGGACTCTCCAATTGATTCATTGTTGAATGGTAGGCCTCCTTCGGTTTATCGAATGGTTGTTGGGTGCTCGGTGACAACGGTGTGACTTTACTATGTATGGATGTTAAGCGACTTTGGCCATATTTGCCGCTGTTTAAGAGTCTTCCCGCGGTTTGTCGGGCATTCTTTTGTTGACGTTTCAATAGTAGCGTCTTTTTCGTTTGTTCCGGCGATATTTTGTTGTCGTCGCTTAAATTTATTGTGGACGGTGCGGTGTATGTTTGCGTTAAACGAGCTGTAGTTTCTGCGGTTTCAGTTTTGTCGTCAGTTACAATTTGGCTCGGGGCTGAATTGTTTTTTCGTTGAATTATTTCTTCTGGCATTGGCTCTGGTTCTTTATCTGGATTACTGAAATTCGTTGCGTTGGATAACTTTTCGGACGACGCGGATTTATAACCGTCGCTTACACTTTCCACGTCTTGTTGCAGCCGGCCAGTCGCACTTTGGTCTTCTTCGTTAAATTCAAAATCGGAATCTGTGGTTTTCCGTTCACTTTTGGTCGGGCTGCTTTCGAAACTTGTTGATCGTTCGGATGTGACGTATGCTGAGCTACTTGTGTCGTCTCTTTCCTCGTCCTCGTCGCGATTTAAGTGCGTATTCGAGATTGATGATTTAAGACTGACCGTGGGTGATGAGACACTTGACGTAAGTTGTTCACTTTGGCTTGACGCAGCAGACGGTTCTGATGATACTGGTTTAACGTGGCTTAAGTCGATCGGTGGAAGATATGATTCAGCTGGTGGGGTGTTGTAAAAGTGTTGGACGTCGGGACCGGAGGATATTGTTTGGCGGATGAATTCATGTGGTTTTTGTAGATTTTCGTCGTTCTTTCGGTCGTACGCAGACGAAGGGGCACTTGGAATTTTGTATCTGAAATAGATTTAAAAAAATAGTAAAAGAATTTTCTTTGTTACCCAAGAAAGTATTAAGTCATGGATATGACTTATAGCAAACTTTAGCAATTTATCTGATAAAATTGTTTTTGTGTAATTTTCAGTGAACACAGAAGTTCTGTCAGTACGTAAAAAGTGTGTTTAACTTCATTTATATAGAAAAACTTCATAGACACAGGGTCAAATTTAAATTTCTACCCTCAGCCTACCCCAAGCCTTAGTACAATTAAATGGCAATACTTCAAAATCTTTCGACCAAGCAATACTTCAAAAATGGCTTGGAGGATAAACTTTTAATCTTGTTGGATTTTTGTGACCCAAAGTGGTGTCTATTTCTTAGCACTGAAACTTTATTTCCAACTAGTGGTTCTCGGTCACGTGATTTAAATGTCACCAAAATGTTTTATATCTAAATCTGAAGAAACAGAGGTCATTAAAGATCAAAATTTGTATCACTGGCAAGAAACCATTAATCGAAAATAAAATCCCAGTATAAAAAATTTGGCATCACTTTGGGTCATAGATGTTCAGCAAGTTTCAGTTTTATTTTCCAAGCTATTTTCGCGATATTATCTACCCAAAATATCATGAAACGCTTCGTCACCGCTTTCTAAAATTATTCATTCTCAGTCCAGAGTCATAAGATCCATGCCTAGATTCGACCTTGGTGATATATCGAGCTGAAGCCAGTATGTTTAATTAAAACGTAGTTCTCGATTATCCGTAGTCTTAGGTTATAAGTAGCGTTAAATTTTTTGCTCTACGAACTATTTCCTTCTATACTTCAATCCAAAAACATATAGGGGCTTTAAAAATCACAAAGTGATTGAAAAAATTATCCGGATCGGCCGGGAATCGAACCCAGGATCTCCTGGTAGCTAGCCAGGCGTGCTAACCACTACACCAACTGCGTGTGTTGAAATCCAAACAAAAGTTTGTCATACGTAGTAATGTCTCACAAGCACTCGATAATATTTGAAATTAAAATTGTAACTGTTTCTCGAATCAGAGAGAGTACTAATACACATAGGTGATTGAATGGGTGTCCGGCTCGGACGCTTGCCGAGCATAGGATCGTTGGTGTAGTGGTTTGCACGCCTGGCTAGTTACCAGAAGATCTTGGGTTCGATTCCCGGCCGATCCGGATAAATTTTTCAATCACTTTGTGATTTTTAATTTACATGTGGTTTTTGGTCATACTATACCAAAGAAATCGAGTGCTTAAAGTTTCAGTTTAGCTGAACGATAAGTGAACATATGAATACTGCGTGTGTTGAAATGCAAACAAAAGTTTGTCATACGTAGTAATGTCTCACAAGCACTCGATAATATTTGAACTTAAAATATAGGTACTTATCAAAATTATAAATAGTTGCCCAAAAGGTCCAAAATAAAGAAATCCCCTAAAACTTACGCATCGCTCAATTGAATGCTTAGTATCGAATCCGTTTTTATTTGTTGCGGATGACCAGTAGGACCAGTATCAACAGTTTTGCGACTGCGAAACATACACGGGCAACAAAACATTATCGGATAACATACTGAAACTAAATCATCACAATTATTATTTCTGATTTTCTTATCGTTTGATTTTAATTCACGAAAATATTCCTGAACGTCCAACATATTTACAAAAACATTTTCAAACTCGTTTGTTTCGAAGTCACCAAGTGAACACAACAATCAAATTTTTTTAACGGAGTAAGCTTAGAAAATTTTAATTGTTTACAATTTTTTCCCGTTCGTTAAATTCGACACTATGAAGTAATAATAATAAAATCAACTGCGATTCCGATGTACGAGGTATGCGAACACCATTGATTGTTAACGTGTTTCACCACCCCCCACCACAGAGTAAGTGACCAATATAATAAATATCATAATGAGAGTACAATAACAGACAAAATACGAGCACATTCACGACATCGAATAGCCAACCGCAGTCGGCCGTAATAAGAAAATGGAAAAGTTGATTGAACAGGTTATTTTTATGGCCGTTATCGATAGTCGTCGGATTTGGGGTTAAAACAGTTGATTGGCCTAGGACGCGCTAGGTTAATATGTTAAATATATTCCGGTCTTAATAGATAAGCTTTTGTTTCTTTGTTGTTAATAAAATTACACACAGTATAGGCTATAAAAGTGTAGCCTATGTTATTTTTATGAGCATTAAATTGGGGTTAGACTGCTAGAGAATCAGGCGCGCATACAGAAGAGGGGCGGAGATGATTTAATTGATGATGTCACCAAAGTCGATGTCGAATTTTTGAATGTTTTTTGAAATTATGACATTGGAAGCAAATTATTAAAATCGTTTGTTTCATTTTCACTAAAATTAAGTACAAAGGGCCACTAGAAAAATACTTTTCTGCCCAATTAGTTATATTTGTAAAAAAAAAAATTTGTCATTTTCGCAGCTAAAACGAAATGTCTACACCAAAATTATTCTAATTTAACCAGTTGGTCTAATTCAAATCACTTCCAGTACGCTAAATTTCAAAAAAAGGAAATTTTTAATTTAATCACGTCATCATGTTTAATAAAAATTTTCAGTGCTCTAAATAGGAAGCGAATTATGTAGGGTAGATCACTAAAAAACAGATTTCTATCAAATCTGTTCCATTTCTAAAAGCAATTTGATCATTTTGATGCCTATGTATCTACCTATCTGAATTTACTTGGCTATTGCTACTTCTTAAAGGTGTCTTCTACGTCTTAGTGATTACCAGTGGGTAATCATCATTCCCGTTATGTTCTATCATCGCTCGATTTATAGTTCTATTTAGAACTGATAATCGATAAACAAGGATGTTAAAAAAAAAATCTTCTGAAAGGCTTCGAAGCAGGACCAGCTTGCCCAATAGGCCAACCTAGGCCATGGCCTAGGGGCGGTAATTTTTTAAAACAGGGCGGAAAAATTAGTAATTGACGTTTTTTTTTTTGCTCATTTATTTTTTAAGAGAAAGTTTGTAAAAAAGGTAGGATTAGGAGCGGGAAATTTTTAAAACAGGGCGATTAGTGATTGACGTTTTTTTTTTTTTTTTGCCCGTCACTTATTTTTTTAAGAGAAAGTTTGAAAAAAGGTAGGAAAAATTAAGATTTCCTTCTTTTCAAACAAAAGGTAGGGGCGGCATTTTTCAAGGTGCCTAGGGGCGGACTCAGGGCTAATCCGGCCCTGCTTCGAAGAGACATTTTGGAATCTCTAATACATTCATGATATCTGTCAGTTCATCATTTTGGACCAATCATATAAAACAACAGTAACGTGGCACTTTTCCTTTTTTTTGTTTGAGGGTCTATTTTTTTTTTATTTTTTTTTTTAAATAAATCCATAATTTTTTAGGTTATGTTAACTTTAATTTTCATCAATTTCGATAACAAGAAAATACTTTTTAATTGGTGTCACATTTAAATTATTTATATACATAATGAAACACCTAAATCTTTCGATTCGAGTCAATTTCAGTCAATTTGACTGACGCATGAGAACATTAAATAACCTAAATAATCACGTAGACGAAAGTAGACGAAAACGAACACAATTAAAATAGACGCACGTAAATTTTAAGACACAAATGTATACATAATATTATATACATGGGCAGTCGAAATTTACATATTTAGGTAGATATTTATTTCTTTTTGTATTTCTATTAACTCATGGCTTTGTACGGAAAAACAAACTTTATACCCAACTGTGATCAGATAATAGAAATTAATTTAGTTCACCTTTAACCTATGACTAATTAAAGAAGAAATTTCTAGCTTTTTACTGAAAACTGTGTATTACATTTACACATCAATAAAAATAGAATATTACAACAAACAAAATGAGTAATCGCATGGTAAGAAGTGATTTTACATTGCGCTTCCACCGTTTTTAGACTGATGCCTGACACTCGGTTCGATCTGCGAAGGTTTTCTTAAAGTTTTTCTTCCTAATTTCAGATGAATAAAATTTATCTAAGAAAATTGTAGGGAAAAAATCTCCCCAAAATTTGAATAAAATTAAGCACAAATAAATCGGTGAAGTGCAAGTCATATTTGCGTAAATAGTGTTCCATAAAATATACAGTTGTTTCCAAATATAGATTTGATGTAGGGTATAATCCTCTATACTCGAACAGTTTTAATATTTTATATATCAATGAAATTATTTCTGAAAGAAACCGATAAATATCAAAACTGTTCGTGTATTGAATCGCGTTCGAGTATATTAGGGGCTTTTAATTTTTAAGCGTTTTTCTTGAAAAATATTTCAATCACATATTTATATATTTTGAATTCCTGTTTTTTAAAGCTTTCTATTGACACCCTAAGACCAACATAATGATGTTTTTGAAGAATTTTTTGGGAATTTTCAATTAATCCCCTAAAACTGACCCCCATATGCGTGTATGACTGGCACCTTGCATATACATATACGTATAGTATATACTATCATGGCCGACCTTTGTAACTAACAACCAACAATTAAAAATAAATTGATTTATTTTAAGAAAGATATTCCTTTATTTTGAGAATTTTTTGTTGACTCCCAAAATCAAAAATCAAATTTTTATATTTCACTAGTTAAAATTTTAAATTATCATACGGCACATTCTGAGAGACAGACGGACAAACACTCAAGTGATTCCCTATTTGGAATCACTTCCGTTCCGTTTTGTCAATTTTGGTACAGAACACTAAAAATTATTAGGAAACAGTTTCTCTAGCCTTATCAATATTATTTGATATAAAAGATAATCCCCTAAAATTTTATCTACTAGAGAGTTCCAGTGTTTTTGAACAGTAATGTACGCCTGTACACACCCTGTGGCGCTGACCCACCCTAACTGACCGTCTTGGAAATCAGTTTACTCAAACAAAAACAGGTTAACGAGCTAGGCTAGTGAAGGATTCAGGAACCAGTCTACCTGTTCCGGTTTTATTAATAAAAATAGAACCCCCCACCCCAATCAACCAATCCCCACTAATATTTTTGATGATTGACATGTTATTTCACTGTCTGTATCAATTAGAACCTTGAACTGTATTTAATGTTTACATTGTTCAGAATTTTTGTTTAAATTATTTAGTAAATATATTTTCATAAAGTTCCTGTATGGATAATATACAATTTTTCATTTTCATTGTTTAACAAAGCATCCCCTCAACCCCTCCCTCAACCTCTTTTAACTACCCCGCACATTCATTTATCGATCTTAATGTGTTACGTGTTATAAATGTAACGGATATGAATTGTACGTGATTTGTTGTAAGACTTCCGGTCCAACGAAATGGGGAAAAAAAGTGGCAGCTTGACATTTAAAAAGTTTTCCAGTCGTGGGACATTGAAAGAATACCATCGAAAACCTATAAATAGTCTCTTATATTTTCTATTGTTTAAAATTTTATTTTTAAAGCATTAAAGTATGTAATTGGGTTTGTTGATTCCGGTTCTGAAGATATTTCCACGATTGCTGAAAGTTTTTTTGTGCTGAATTGCGATATGCATGACTTTATTTTATTTTTGAGTCTCCAACCATTAACATTTTCTTCTTCAACAATGCATCAGCTCCTAATCATTTTTAAATTTCACCTACATGTTTTTGAAAACTCAATTACCCAAATTACCCAAGTTTACTTTGTAAAACTTTTGGCGATTTTTTACGTCAAAATAATGCATTTTTAAGTAATCAGGGGAGGAAGACGGTCATTTCTAGCAAATTTTGAGTTATATAACTTAAGACCACTAGGCGAAAAATTATTAAAAATATATTTTTAGAATCCTTAGAGGTAATTTTTTTCCTAATCATTGGCTAGCGATTTTCAGATTTCTACGTTATATAGTTTTCGAGAAAAACCCTTGTGGGAGACACAAATGGACACATTGGAAAATATTTAATTTTTTTTTTGCCTCTTTTAAATCATTTTATTTTTTGCCGTTACTGTATATCTAAGAAAATTATTATGTGCCTAAAATAAAGGAAATTGCGATATAGGCATGTGAAAAACGATCAAGGCTAACGATAATTCTGAGTCAATACATATTATAATATGAAAGTTTAATGCATATGTTTTAAACATTAATAATATATTATTAGTCATAGAGTTAGAGCCGAATAAAGTACATAAGTATATGTCTGGGTTATGTCTAGAATTTTGAATTCTACGTAGTTTTACGAATCAAAATTATTTACTAAATATATTACTAATAAAATTACAACGTGACAGTATAAATTTTTAACATAATGACGTCATTAAATACCTATATTAAAAGAGGTTAAAAAATATGAAGTGCGTAACGAAAATTTTCATCTACCCTCCCTTTTCAAAATTTCTGCCGCTGATCAGAATTTGATCGTCGTAACTCCAAAGATGTGGAAATTATGAGGGTGTGACAGGGGCACTTCTGAACCCTAAAGTTTAAAATTTGAAAACCTAAAGAAGGAACAATTTGGATTAAAATATCTCTCAGTATTGATAGTGGAAAATTAAAAGTCTAAAATGAGTTTTTTGTACGAGGTGTGTTCAAAAAGTAAGGTGACTTTTCAAATTTCTCGGGCTACGTACATTCGTTTTTCGATTTTTTTATTTTGTTGCGTTAATGCACTCGTCCCGAACATATGTTCACAGTTTCAGCTATATAGCATTCTTTGTTCATTTGTGAGAGGCATAAAGGCTAGAAGTGTTTGGTGTGCTCGGCGATTTTCTGCTGTCTAAAAGAATGGATCAAAGGATTTGCATCAAATTTTGTGTGAAAAATGGAATTAAGTGCTCCAAAATACTCGAAATGTTAACAGTGGTATACGGTGAGTCTACTCTGAGTAAAAAAAATGTTTATAAGTATTACAAGCTCTCCCAAGAAGGCCGAGAAGATATCAATGACGAACCTCGCTCTGGACTTCCCAACACGTCAAGAACTGATGAAAACGTTGAAAAAGTGAAGAAAATGGTATTGGGAAATCGTGGAATCACCATTAGAGAAACTGCTGAGTATTAACTTGAAATCATACACCATTTGCGAGAAGCGATACAAAAAAAACGTCCGGAATTGTGGGAAAACAATTCATGACTTTTTCATCATGATAAACACTTGCTCACTTATCGTTGCTTGTGCGTGATTTTTTGTCCAAAAACAACACCATAATCATGCCTCAGCTACCACATTCACCGGATTTAGCCCCCTGCCATTTTTTCTGTTCCCAAAACTGAAGAAACCCATGAAAGGATGGAGATTTGCAACGATTAAGGAGATAAAAACTGCATCGCCGGAAAAGCTCAAGGCTATACCAAAAAGTGCATATCGGAAGTGCTTCGAGGATTAGAAAATGCGTTGGTACAAGTGTATTGTATCTTAGGGGGATTACTTTAAAGGGAACAAGATGAATATTGATGAATAAATAAAAGGTCTTTGATAAAAACATAAAGTCACCTTACTTTTTGAACACACCTCGTAAATTTAAAAAAAAATACAATACCTAGCAAAAATTTACGTAGTTTTAATTTAACTTTGGTAGTATATTTATGAAACTATCGATTTTAAAATATATGTGGGTAATTTAAGTAACGTAATATAACCATATTATAAAAATGGTACGCACATATGTAAAATGCATATTAAAGCTTTTGTGGCATGTGGTAAAAATTAGAACATTTGTCTCATTAATCAATTTTATAAACCACCAGTCACTATATAGTACAGTAACAAGTAGGACTATGAATGAAAAAGAAAATGGAAAATGGAAGTATGTTATTATATTGTGTTATTATTGACCTATTTTTTATTACAACAAATAACAGCAGTTGTAACAACATAATAAAATTTAATCGAAACAAAATAAAAAATATTTAGATATTTATACAAAGTACATTACAGATCATAAAACTGTTGACAAGTTTTATTGAGAAAACTAACAACACAGTCGTTAACAGGATTTGAAACCTACTGAAGGATAAGGACTGGGGTTAATAAGTGATAAAGGATCAATGACTCAAAAAAAGCTGACAACAGAGTTGTAGGATTTTCCTGTCCCGTTTTTATTTTTTAAAGCCTACTGGGCGGAGGGGTTGAGGTTAGTAACTGAAAAAAACTGTTCAAAAGTTACAAATTTTAGGGGTAGATGGGTGTATTTTTATGGAAAGTTATCGGAAACACAGTTTTTGCAAATTGAAATTCCCACAAATTATAGTTGGTAAGGGGTCACTTGGCAACGTAATGTAATTGCCTATATATAGGTAGTAAGCTACTGTTGAATGTCTATATTATATTACGAGCAAGCACAACGCGTAACATAACCTGACAATTCTACTAATAGATGGCGATCTTATTGGTAGATGGATAAAGAAAGTTGTTGGAAAAACAGTTGTTACAAATTATTGAATATTACAATAGTATATTGTACAATAAGTGGGAAAAGAGGCTTCAACAATTCATATGAGTGAGAAAGACGTTTTTCCCACGCATTTTACACTATACTTTTTCTACGAGCACATTTTTTTTCGTATAATTTAACATAAGTAATTAAAATAAAATTTAAATAAGTAGTAAAATTTTTTTAAATTTATAATGTCAGTGGTAAGATGTTCAAATTTTTGCCAAAGCATACTTTGAAACTATGGAAACAATAATAAATAATCAACATACATAATGTATATTTTTAGAATTACATATGATATTATATATTAAATCAGACATAGCCAACTTTTTTATTATATTAAGCCGTGCGAAATAATTTCCCACGCCTATTTCCACACAGTGTGGGTAACTTTTAATTTTTACATATAGTTAGCCGTGCGCAAAATGTTACTTTTAAAAGTAGGAGTAGAAAAATTATTTTTCATAAAATTTTTCGAAATTTTGCCACGGTCTCTTGGTCTCCAGACACGTCATCCCTGCCCAATGGTTTTCTATCGAAATAAAATCTAGTGAAAATAAAAAACATTCTCTGGTTTAATTTAGTTTTCTCTGTGCTACCGCTGCTAAGAATTGTTTAAGTAAATTTTATAAAATAATAGTAGAAAAAAAAATTAATTAATTATCTATTATATTAATCTTTTTGAATGTTTTTGCATTAAAAACGTCCAGTTTAGTGTCTGTTTATGTGGTTGATCGATCACACTATATTATGTTCAGCAGTTACCCGAGCTACATGTGTATGATAAGCAAATCACATAGACAAATACGGACATAGCACGCAAGCAATGAGTGTAATGGATTTTCCAGTCCTGTTTAATATAAAATAATATAAAATAAATTATAATTTCTCACATAATACTGCGCTATAATTCATTTAGATTACATTTAAAGCAACTAGTACAGTTAATTTGGATTTTATAATAAATTGTTAAATTTAAAAAAAATATTTACCCTTGTGACGTCAAGTACAACTAAACAATTAAACTACTTATATGTATAAAGTCCTAGAATTTTCATTAAGGATGTTTGGGAGGTACAATCGGAGATAAAAGTACATGAAATTAGAAATTCGTGAATAATTGCGTTGTATAACAAACTATGAGGTAAATAAATAGTTATCTTTGTTAAATAATAGCTATCACTACAACCGATTGTACAATATATCAAACTATAGCTCTCAGCTGAGTACAAGAGCTGAGTACATTCTGAGGATTTTTCGGAGAATTTCAAAATGCTACGAGATGATTGAAAATTTAGTAGAATGTTCCTCATTAAATACTAAGGCCCCTGTGAAAATTTCAAACCGATTAACTAAGCCGTTAAAAAGTTATTTAATCTGTTCTGTTTTCGAATTTCCATAAGAGTACGTGTAATAAAATTAGTTTTTTTTTTTTTTTTTTTTTTAATAACTTTTTAACGGCTTAGTGAATAGGTTTGAAATTTTCACAGGGGCCTTAGTATTTAATGAGGAACATTCTACTAAATTTTCAATCGTCTCGTAGCATTCTGAATTTCTCCGATAAATCCTCAGAATGTACTCAGCTCTTGTAGTCAGCTGAGAGCTATAGTTTGATGTATTGTACAATCAGTTGTAGTGATAGCTATTATTTAACAAAGATAACTATTTATTTACCTTATAGTTTGTTATACAACACAATTATTCACGAATTTCTAAATTCATGTACTTTTATCTTCGATTGTACCTCCCAAACATCCTTAAATTCATTAATTTTTGCTATATTTAAGAACGTACAGTTATCATAATTACGATTTTTTGAAATTTTAGTAATTTGGCCGATAAAAATGTAAATTTCTCACTCAAATTAGCTAAAGTTCTTTGTAAATTTTCAATTAAAATCTATTTTCATAATAAATAATTTAAGATATACAAAATTTTGAATCTGATGACGTCGTCAAATATATTAACCTTTTTAAAATTTCAAAAATTTTTATTTTACATAAATTTTTAAGAGTAACTGGCTATGCCCCGTGATTTTAAACGCGTAAAGTTATCTAACTTACGGATTAAATTACTTTAAAATCAGATATTCTTAAAACCTGTAAAAAATCAGCTATTTATAGTGTTTTACTGCGATCGTTAAACGACTCTAAAGTAGCAAAATTTATATTTCATTAGTATATATCATTTTGGCATATTGAGAGTTTAAGAAAAATTCCAATCTTGGATTCTTTGTAGGGCCCCAGCACTCTGGAGGACAATTCATAAATTCACGTTTTTGTGGGGGAGGATTTTAATAATATTTGATCAAAATTTCGATCACGATTCATCTGGCAGTTGATTTGTGACCTTTCTTGAACTTACGGATTTTGAGGAATAATTTCGAGCAATATTTGAGCAAAATTTGTTCAAGATCCGCCTAGCCGTTCATATTGGAGGTTTCTTGTGTCGCGAAAACCGTCAAGGGCAATTTTTTTTTTTTTGGTGGGGGGCAGATCTTAGAGAACTAGTTTTAATCAAACGGTCATTATTTTCAGGATCTCAATAGTATTTGAACAAAATTTAATCCAGATCGTCCAGTCGTTTATTTTGGGACATTTTTAAGGCACCAAAGTTTTAGGGGACATGTTCAAATGTAAAATTATTCACCAAACAAAAGATTTCACCAAGTCACCAGTGAAAGAATTTTTGTAAGCTGTTGGATAGTTTCGAAATTAGTCCAAACTTACCAAACTTGTAAACTTTATTTCTTTATTATAAGATTACAAACTTCAGATTATCCAAAAACTGAATTTTATATTGCAAGTTTGATTTCAAAGAGATATTTTACTATTCTGATAAAAAAAAAATCAAAAAAATCAGTTCGAAATTCCCTCAGAAAGTAAATTAATTAAAAATAAATAATTTTATAGTGTGTGTGGAAGCGCCGGGTAATACTTTTAACTAATAATGTACGGACTAATAGCTCCTTTGTCGTCGTTAGCATGCCCTTGAAAGTTCATTCAATCACCTCTTACTGCCTGGTCAACAGCATTGACTGAACAATATAAATAATTCAAATGTCTTTTGTGAAACTTCTATGAAAAAAAGAAAAGCATTAAAATTTACATAATTTATAAATTACGTTTTGCAAGATCTTTGCACTCCAGTGAAATTACAAATCGAATTCACCCGATTCGACCCGTTGAATGTACATTAACTTAATGTATGCACGCCCGCTCACCCCTTTTCTTTCCAGCAAGCCGCCTACACATGTGTTACCGCGCCTTAATATAGTTCATATGTTATAATAATTTTCATGTTTCCTTTTACCAGGATAATAACGATATCTGACAAGTAGAAATTTTGTTAATGAATATTCGTGTTGGCTCGAAAATTGTTAAACATTTCAAGGTCATTTCAAATTTGTTGTTTTAACTTGTAATCCAAAAAAATTTTTATTTACAAAAAATAACACAGTAATAACGTATTTTATGAATTTTTAATTTATTTGTAATTACTTTCTTTTACTTAATGTTTTAATTTTTTTTTAAATTTTTAATAAATGTAGGTAAAAGAAAAACTTATATTTTATGATAAATTTGATTTTAATAATGTAAATTCAAAAAAAAAAAAAAATAATTAGGAAAAATTAAAATGTCCATGTTACAACATCCTGCATAACATAGCGAATTTCCGTTCACAAAAATTACTTTTTCTCGGAAACTAGTTGCAATAGAATAATAGTGTAAAGACCGTTTTTGTGATTTTTCTCCTCTTTTCAATGGTGTAAAAATTTTTGATTAAGTGAAAATTTTGGCAAAAAACTAATTTTCTTTACGAAAAATGTCCCAAAAACCATGTTCTGGCCATCGGACGTGTCTAGCTAACGAACTTGTCCAACGATTTGGGACTTCCAACATTCTCACCAAATTTTATAAATCTAGGACATTTCGTTCGAGAGTTATCGTGCAGATAGATATACATATATATATATATATATATATATATATATATATATATATATATATATATATATATATATATATATATATATATATATATAAATTTTAGTGAATATTATTTTCGGTTTTTAGGGACCTCAAAACAAATTTCTGCAATAGTCCCGGGTTCAAGCCACGCTATGACAGTGGCTGTAATAGCTGAATTCCATTCTGGAAATTCGCCAATAGAATTAAAAATATATTATCAACCAAATTTCCAACAAAATAAGTGAGTAATCCAATGATTAACGTCACAGTCTGTAGTGCGAATGGTCAGAAGTTCAAATCCTAACACTACCTTCAAATTTTATTTAATTAATAAATTTCAACGCTAATGAATACTTAGCAACAAGTGAGGGATCGTTATGATGAAACTCCCCCCTCCCCTCGTTAAATAAAGGACTCAAGTCGATTTCTTGAAAAATTAACAAAAAAAAATCTCTTACCTGCTATTGCTCCGTTGTAGGCCACCGTAAAACCTGGAACGATTCTGTAGATGTTTGCTGGAAACTGGTACTGGAATATTGGACTGATAGTATTCCCGTCGCGAGTCTCTAGATCCTCGTTGCTCTTGCACTTGTGAATCTAGATAATCAAAATAAAAGTCACGATATTTAACGATCAATTCATTCAAAAATGTTGCATATCATTTTATTTCAATTAACGATTAACTTTAAACTCTCCAGCGTGCCCCTTGCTGTGCTGTGGAGGTCAAAAAATTGAAATGCATAACAAACTACAGCAATCCCCCAAAGAACACGATTAATTGATTCCGTGTTCTTTGAAACCGTGTTGTTCGAGACCACAAAAGACAGGCATTCCATTTCAAGTGTGAAAGTAAAAAAAAATTAAAAACGTTTCGTTTGCAAGTTGTAGGTGTTCCAAACATATTGCGACTGTAAAAACCTACTTTTCGTTATCGAAAATTATCGGTAACGGACTACTAATCATAAATTGGTTATAACTGTTTAATTTAAGCTCTATTAGTCCCTCTGATTTGGTCAACCATATAATATTTTTTAAAAATTACATTTCGTTACTTTTCGTAAGCGTAAACTTTTGATCGTAAATATCTCGTAAACGGTGCATCGTAGGTCAAAAATAACGAAATTTTTGAAGGCGTAAGCGAAGCAAGTTATGGGTATTCCAAACGTATTGCGACTGTCAAAACCTACTCTTCGTTATCGGAAATTATCGATACCGAGTTACTCATCATAAATTGATTATAATTGATTAATTCAGACTCGTTAGTCCCATAGATTTAGTCACCAATAGAATATTTTCAAAAAAATTAGTTTTCGATACTTTTCGTAAACGTACACTTTTGATCCTAAATATCTCATAAACGGTGCGTCGTAGCGAAAAAATAACGAAATTTTTGAAGGCTTAAGCGAAGCAATTTGTGGGACTGTCATAAATTATGGTAAAAAAATTCAATTCAAAACCATACCTACAGGTCGAAACCTACTTTTCGTTATCGAAAATTATCTATATCGAAAATAACGATATGTATTTTCGAAATTTAAATAAGTAAAATGCTACATATTCGTTATCACATCTATTATAAAACTCTCTAAAGTTTTTGGTAGTTTTTATTTCCAGTATTATTCCCTTTAAATGACAGATTCAATACATGATTTTTATTCGTGTAAATCAAATCCACATGGAACGAATATATTCGCGTACATTGAGGACCGGTTTAACTTTGTATCAAATATAATAGGTAGCTATACGTATTTTTTATTACTCATGCGGGAGAAGTACTAACCTGGCGCACACATTTCTGTACGCAAAATAGCTGTTTGCCCAGTGTACTCTTCCCGCACACTTTTTTGCGTGTGGAAAGTTACTTTCCACACGTAAATTGACAATAAAACATGCAAAATTTAATCAAAACACGCAAAGCCGCCTCTTAATTTTTCATTTAATAAATATTTTATAATTATTTCTATAGAAACCACCAACAAAGTAATTTAAACGATAATTAATTCAGAAAAAAAGACGAACACTTAAAAGTATTATTTTAAAAAGTAATAAAAATGTCAAAAATGGTGATAATAATAGAAAAAAGTATGTGAAATTCGTAATAAAAAATAGTATGTGCAACTCGTGCGGAATTGTCGATTGCGCCACTCAAGCGAATAAGCGCACTCACTACGTTCGTACGCTCAACTTCGCTTTCGTGGGCAATCGACAATTTCCCGCACTTATTGCACAATATACTACTATATTCTTTTTCAAAAGAATTACTTAAACATCGTGTTTTTTGAAACCGTGTAATTCGGGGGCTACCTGTAGACTTGTAACGAATATACCTATTCGGTGAATAGACCGAACATCGAATAGTTTGCGAATATTCGTTACAAACTTAAATTTTGTACGTACCTGAAGACTCTGAGGAAAATGTGTTTTCTGATTGAATTTTCTGTTTTGGTCCACTGCTGCTATGACTGCTATTGTAATCTTCACCACTATATTTCTCTCTATTCGCGTTGAGAGGTGGGAAATTACCCTCGCATCCATGATCACTTGCGCTGATGGGGTCACCATGATTTACCGGAGTGTTTGTTGCGACAGATGATCGCTCGTTGTATGTGTCTGATTTGAAAATGGGGATGCGTTGCAGAGGAGCTATAAATTAAAAAATTAAAATTAATATTTATAATTTCCCGCACCCTCGCACTAATGAAATTTTGAGTGGGTGGGGGGGGGGGTTAATGTCAAAATATGTAAATTTATTATTTGCGTGTTTGAAAATGGCAATTTTTGCTGGCAAACTTTTGTTTGTTGAAATTATAGTATTAAATTTTATGTGTGTAAATTTTTTCAGATATGTTTTTCATTTACATAAATAATGATAAGGTCTGTTGTTCACATTTTTCTAATTATTTCTTATTTGTTTTCATTATTTATTATGTAAATCGAAATTTCTCTATACTTACCAATTAATACGTTAGTGGTGCCATTTTGTTGGTTGCCATTTTGTCCGTTCGTGTTGAATTTTTGATCAAATGTCCAAAATTGGGTGTTGCTTAAATTTAATGGCTTAATTTCATCCTGTAACAAGTAACAAAGCAATATTTATCAAGCAAGAAGTTATAATTGTTTCTAAAATTGGCACGAGTACGATATCCGAGGCGACAAGCGGATCTGATCGATTTTGACATTCTAAGCAAAAAACAAAGAGTAAAAAATTTTGAAATTCGCCGTAGTTTTCGAGATATTGATCGTTAAACTTGTATTTAAGGTTACCCTTTGCCCGAAAGTTAGGCTAGTTATGACAATAAACTTCGATTTTTGATATAAAAACTAAGTGATGAGGTTAGTTAAGGCTACCCGTTGCTCGAAGGTTAGGCCAGTTCTGACAATAAACTTCCATTTTTGATATAAATATATTTCACCAATATTTCACCAAAATATTACACCATACACAAATACAAGTAATATATGAAATATTGGTGAAATATATTTATATCAAAAATCGAAGATTATTATTATTTTTCTTTTTTATTTTTTTTTTATTTTTTTTATTTAAATTGTAACTGTTTCTCGAACCAGAGAGTACTAATACACATAGGTGATTGAATGGGTGTTCGACTCGGACGCATGTCAAACATATAGGATCGTTGGTGTAGTGGTTAGCACGCCTGGTTGGTTACCAGGAGATCCTGGGTTCGATTCCCGGCCGATCCGGGTAATTTTTTCAATCACTTTGTGATTTTTAATTTACATCGAAGATTATTGTCAAAACTGGCCTAACCTTCGGGCAAAGGGTAACCTTAACTAACCTCACCACTTAGTTTTTATATCAAAAATCGAAGTTTATTGTCATAACTAGCCTAACTTTCGGGCAAAGGGTAACCTTAGATACAAGTTTAACGATCAATATCTCGAAAACTACGGCGAATTTCAAAATTTTTTACTCTTTGTTTTTTGCTTAGAATGTCAAAATCTATCAGATTCGCTTGTGAAATTTTGTCGCGTGGATATCGTACTCTCCCCCTAAAATTTCATCAACAAATCCTTTTGAAAAGAAAATTAATCTCTATGACGTCATTAAGTACAATTAAATGTTTCCAAACCATAAGAAGTAAACTGATTTTTTGCTACGAGTATATTTCGGATAAAATTCGATTTTCTAAAAGCAAAATCACATTTCCAAACAACATATAAACATTTTGGTACTAAAGAATAAAAAGTTTGGCCACAAATTACTAAGATTTGGAACAACAAGGCCTTGGAAAGTGCAAAGCTTTTAAAGTCAACTTCTGATCCCATAAGTTGATAAGTTTTATTCTCTCTTACTGATACATTTGTACTACTAATCTTTCCGAAAATTAGTTCTTGGAGTAGAATTCATACTTCTGCTTAAAATTATAAATTTTGCTTGTTAAGAATAAAAAATTTACCCCAAATTATTAAGAATTTCGTTCTATAAAATTAAAGAATACAAATTAAGTCGTAGATACTTGCTGCGCGTTTTAATACTTTTAAGATTGCTGTTAAACCGGCTACGAATTTGTACAATTTCGGATAATTAAACAAATAGATCGGCCCAGTTAGGAGAGAGGGGACACCCAGGGCTGTAACCCCGGCGTCCGGATCCGATAAGGGGATCCAAAGGCATTGGTAAAGGTTCGGGTAAAAATTGCGAAAGTGTTTCTTTTTTTGGGGGGGGGGGGAATTTTATTTGTCCCCGGGATCCGCCCAAGGCCCTGCAAGTATAGGTACACATATTTGTGTATGTGCGTACGAATTCGCACGAATTCGTAAGCACTGAGTCAATCTATTTGCTACGGTCAACAACTGAGTTCACCGACCATTAACAAAAACAGAATTAATATAAAATACTAACTCGAACGAATGTTGCGCAACTTTATGCAAGGAATTCGTATACAGTGTAACAGCAGCTTGTAGAAATCATTTCGTCAAAAATGAAAATTATATTTCCAAAAAGACTTTAAATATTTAAAAAACTTCTTAAGAAGTCATTTAGAAAATATTATTTCTCAAATCTTCTTTTTTACTTTCAAACGATAGAGCACTATAATTATTTAAAAATTAATCTTCGCACTGTCTCGTCTGACTAATTTAAATTTAATTGCAACGAAAATATTAAAACAATTTTTTTTTAATATCTATATAAGTATCTAACAAGGTTAATGCCATAATAAGTTCGTGATAGTTCAAATTATATTGACTATAAATTTTCTATTTTCCTTTTTTTGTTTCAATGTCAATTTTTCGTAAAAAAGGTCAAACAATTATAAATTAAAATTATGAAATTGTTTACATTACCTGCAATATGATGCAATTATTTGTGTAAACAAACGGCCGCACACCAATTATTTTGCATAGAAGCATTTTTCATAAAATTTGAATTTCATATTTTTGTTTCTATTTTTCAAAAAATCGTTCTTTCCGTTACAAACACAAACATTTTATGAACAAAATGAAAAAGTATTTGACCTGATTAACTAAACAAACTTTTTTTTTATCTATTTATAAATAATATGTTATCGATTAATTGTTTAACTTATTGTATTAATAAATTATATTAATAATATTTAATTATTTTTTTAACCTATATTTTGTTGAATAATAGCTTCTTTTTGTTCAGCTCCTGAGCACAATTTTCTATTGTGTGCTGCAGACTGGATCGGATAAACAGGTTAACGGAATGTGATTACTAGGTAAAAAGACCGTACCAGGGGGCGACGTCCCGTTGAATTATTGCAGATATGTAAAAAAAAACCGGGATAGAGGGACGGAAAAATGGATAATTCCAGATTATGCAGTTACTTTTTTTTTGCTTTGTTTCTGTAGGATGTCATTGATTTTTCTACAGTTAGACGTTTCTAGAATTTTTATTCATTATTATTAGGGATTCGAGTAACTCTGTAGTTTTCGAATTTAAACAAAGTTTATTGATAATAGCTTTAAGGATTCAAAATCATGAGACCGAGGTTGTTGAAAAAAAATTCTTGCAACAAATGAATTATTATCAATAGTTGCGAGCGTTACTTTGTGGAAATTCATTTTAAACAAAATTAAAAACGATTTTTGCTTTGCAAGAAATCCACACTTTAAAATAATCCACAAAAGAGGATTTTTTGCAAAGTAAAAATTGTTTTAATTTTGTTTAAATGAATTATTAAGGGGAGGTTTACTTGAGAGTCGTTAAAAAAAAATCGATTTTTTTTGCAGAAATTGGTAGCTAATTATGTGTAGAATACACTTTCAATATTTTTTTTTTATTTTTAAGTTTACTTTAAAGAGCGAAAAATAAGATAAAAATCGTAATCAAAAGTTCAAACATCCGCCTTTTGTTTTTTTTTTTCAGCAATTTATTGATATTATAGGTAGAGGTGCCGGTACTCTTCATATATTTTATAAATCTTTTTTGTTTTTGGATTTCGGTGGTTTATTACCGGCGCTAGGATGTCCGCCAACAAGGCATTGGATTTTCGGATCGTCACACTGCAGTATCTATAAAATTGACAATTTTTTATATTTTTCCTTGAAAAATTTTTTTTGTATAGTTTAATACTTAATAAATATGTGTACAAAATTTGAAATTGATATTTACTTCCGTTCTTGAGAAAAAAATTCTAGAAAAATACATAATTTTTAAGGACTCTCGAGTAAACCTCCCCTTAACTAAAAATCCAGCTATATCTGGCAACATCGCATTAAATGAAATATAGCTGAACCTTTTTTATGCAGTCTTTTTTGTGCGATTTTTTTTTATGTGGTTTTTAAACAAATTTTTATTAAATTGCATAATGTGAATCAAAAGTAGGAAACCTAAGCATTAATTATAATAATTTACTTTGAAAAAATTACTTATTGATAGTTTTTAAGCATTTAATCAATACATTGCATAAGAATATAAGCTATTACATTATCTTTTTACAAATGTATACCTATTTATCACAATTTCATAATATTATAAAAATGAAATCAAATGTTCTTATGTGTAAATTAATTCTTGTTTAGAAAAGCCATTTCTAAGAAAATCGTGAAGTTTTGAGCGTTTTGAATTATGTGTTTTCTACAAAACCCTTTTCACGCGGTCCCGATCCACCGCATAAAAAAAAGTTTTTTTAGAATCTGGAGCAAACTATACTTTATGATAGCTATTTATAAAGTTTTTGGATATTTTTTTGTGCGATTTTTTTCATACGGTCCCTATCTACCGCATAAAAAAAAGTTCAGCTGTATAGTAAAAGAATCAAAAATCAAAGTTATATAAAACTTACAAAATCGCGTTTCCACACAAAAAAAATTTCTAATAATCCCAGAAATAGTTTTAGCCTACACAAAAATCAAAATTTATAAAACTCAATTATTTGAATTTTATATTTTTTTCAAAAACTAAAGAGTTGTAATTTTATTAAAATATTTTAAATTATTTGCATAAGTAATATTATAACTGACGCTGAACGTTTTGTATGATTTATTTCATGATTTTAAGCAATATTAAAATTATTAAAATTATAATAAGAAAAACTTTGTAAAAGTATCAAAAATTTTTAATGTATTATAAAAAGAGTCATGCAAAATTTGAATTAACAATTCAATCATTCAAAAATTCGAAAATTAGTGTAAAAAAGTTTTAAAAATACAAAAGTGCTTCCATCTTTATAACATTTTAATTAATAATTTTCAATTTAAATGTTGAAAATTAAGAATTTTACCTTTCAACAAAAACAAAAACAAAAAAAAAAAAAAAACAAAAAGAAAACAAAACAATAATCAAATCACTCAAAAACAATCGACTTTCGAACTTTATTCGGATCAAAATAAATGACCACTAAAACAATCGTTGAAAACATTAAACAAATGAACGTAATTATTCGAAAAATACGGCGGCGAATTGTACCAAAAAGATACATTTTTTTTGGTAATTATTTAAAAAAAATTGTTTTAATTAATAATATTTTTTGTTATGTAAACGGTTGTGTTAGTCGGTTAGTCGCGCACACGAAACACCAACACCGAAATAGTAAATTTGTGTGAAAACAATTGAGAAATGTTTGAGCATATTAAAATTGCCAACTAACACATGTATCTACCCCAAGTGAGTTATGGCATGAGTCGTGAGTCGTGTTACTTTAAAAAAAAACATATGTGGAGAAATTGGATCGATTCACTAAAACTTTCTTTCGGATTCGTTTGATTTAAATTATATATTTTATTTATAAGTCAATTAGCTAAAGTTTAACAGCTACATATATATCATACATAATTATATATGTATACTAGCTGTACCCGCGACGCCGTTCGCGCGACGCGTTATTATAAACTCAACGCGAAGTATATAAGTGTAATAATTATACAGAACTTCCATAGAACAATAATTTTTGTGTAATGCATGCACATGATCAAAATCATTTTTCTATTTTCCCGTGGGAATGAGACATTTTCCCGAAATAAAAAGTATCCTAGATGTTGACCTGTTGACCCAGATAATAAGTTATCATCACACCAAATTTCATTAAAATCCGTCCAATTGTTTTTGCGTAATGTGTGCAAATGTTCCTAATAGTTTTTCTATTTTCCCGTGGAAATGAGGCATTTTCCCGGAGTAAAGAGTGTCTTGGATGTTGACCCAGGCAATAACTTATCACCATACCAAATTTCGTCAAAATCCGTTCAATAGTTTTTGCGTAATGCGTGCACATGCTCAGAATGGCTTTTCCATTTTCCCGTGAGAATGAGACATTCTCCCGGAGTAAAAAGTATCTTAGATGTTGACCCAGGTAATAAGTTATTACCACACCAAATTTCATTAAAAACCGTCCAATAGTTCTTGCATAATGTGGGCGCATGCTCAGAATGGTTTTTCCATTTTCCCGTGGGAATGAGAAATTTTCCCGGAGTAAAAAGTATTTTAGATGTTGACCCAGGTAATAAGTTATCATCACAGCAAATTTAATTAAAATCCGTCAAATAGTTATTGCGTGATGCGTGAACAAACAGATAGAGAGACAGACAAAAATTTTAAAAATCGCTGTTTGGATATCAACATCGATAACAATTTACAGTATCAGTACAATTTTCAAAAAATATTCCATATACAGAAATGGTCTCGTTACAGTTTTTATCATATGTATAGATATATACAGTTTTATCCTTCTAGCCATATAGAAATAAGGATAGCTTTAGTAACTATGTATGTATGTGTGTGTGTTATAGAGCTTTTGAAGTAAATATATATAGTTTAAAGCTTGTTAAAACATGCAATCCACATTGCGTGGCGTATGTCAACAAAGTACAGGGTTGGCTTCATTTTTTAACGTGTTTTAAAAAGTGAAACAGATTGAAATTTTTAAAAGAAATATTATTTTTAGTAGTGCAGCGCATGTATAAACACAGTAGGCACTGTCTTCCCAAAATTTGATTCCGTCGTTTTCACTTTCTCGCTGGAAGATAGTCAATTCGATTTTTTTCCGATTTTCCGGAAAACTATTGGCGTTGGAAAAATTTTGAAACGCGAAAATAGCGCGAAATTCCTAAGTAGGTTTCTTACTATAATCGCCGTTCGTTTAAATTCCGTCCTTTTCACTTTTTCCCTGGAAAAGAGTCAAATCGATTTTTTCCAATTTTCTGAAAAACTTTAGGCGTTGGAAAAATTTGAAACGCAGTTATATTGAGCGCAAAAATAGCGCGAAATTCCTAGGTAAGTTTCTATTTATAATCGCCGTTCGTTTAAATTCCGTCGTTTTCATTTTTTCCCTAGAAAATAGTCAATTAGATTTTTCTCCAATTTTCCGGAAAAATATAGGCGTTGGAAAAATTGAAACGCAGTTATATTGAGCGCGAAAATAGTGAGAAATTCCTAGGTAAGTTTTTATTTATAATCGCCGTTCGTTTAAATTCCGTCGTTTTCACTTTTTCCCTGGAAAATAGTCAATTCGATTTTTTCCAAGTTTTCGGAAAACTATAGGCGTTGGGAAAATTTGAAAAATTTGAAAAGTATAAATTTCAAAAAGACACTTCTGAACCTTCTGAATCGACTTTTAATTGCACCAATTTTCAAATATTTTGAAATATTTTGATGGTCGAAGCGCCGGGAATAACTCTAAATTCGAACTAAATCCCTCTCTGCCCCTTATAAAAAAAAGAAAAAAACTGTAAGACATGGAGCATGATTGAGTAAAATTAATTATTAACAATCCTAGACGAAAAAAAGCGAAAATTCAGTTCATATATTTCTACGTCTCACGCCATAAATTATAATAAAGCTAAATAGTTAGCTACTTATTAACTGTTTAGCTACAACCATCACCACCACGAGCATAATAACGGACACCGCGAATACCCTCTACAACAAAATAGCTACCTGTATTAGGGCTTCGTGATGCTGGCACACCATCTAAAATGTTGAACATTGAAAAAATTTTGTCTAATAGGTCACAAATTGGTCATAATTGGTCACTTAGTCCCACTAATTGGTCAGCAATAGAAAATTTTTAAACAAATTTTAAAAAATTTGTAAAAATTTCAAGGTCACTCAAAAATTTTGGCACACCATCTAAAGAAAGAAACAAAAATAATAAGAGCAATCGATAGGATTTTAAACCCTGATAACTGGTCAGTTAAAATAAAAAATTGGTCAAGTCTCCAGAATTTAAAAAAAAAATAAACATGCGCAAAATCTCTACTGGTAAATGTAACTGTCAGTAAATCTAGTCGATACGTCGAATTTTTCAATAGGGTAAAGCCACCAGCATTCGACCAGCTTATATTAGCATTATTTTTATACATATATTAAGGCATTTTAATGAAGAATTAAATTATTAAATTAAGAAAGAATTTTCTTTCGCTGTCCAATTAATCAAACCAGTTGACCTTTTATGACCAATTTCGGACCTTTTAAATGATCTAATTGGTTATCCGAAATATCGCATATGAGGTGCTAAAATTTTTTGATTGACCTTGAAAGAACTTTAAACCTTAGTAAAAAATTTTCTATCGCTGACTAATTAATGAAACCAGTTGACCTTTTATGACCAATTTCTGACCTTTTGAATGATGTAACTGGTCATTCGAAATCTCACATTTGGGGTGCTAAGATCACGGAGCCCTAACAATGGGTTATAAGGAAATAACGTTTATTTTCCAAGAAATATAGTAGGGCAAATTTTTATGGATAAATATTCCAATATTCCTTAATTAAAGATCTTATAGTATGGTTCATTTCACTTAAATTTAACCATGCTTCATCACTTTGAATTTAAATAATTTCCGTTTTCTTGACTTTATCTGTTTCATTATCGCATTTACTTAAATTTTAAATTTACAGTTTGTTTTTAGAAAAGAATAGAAGATTACATAATTTGTTTCGAATTTAAGAATTATTTAATTTTTTAACGATGACTCATGATCAATTGTATTTGAAATGGGGTATACTTAAGAATGTGTATAATAAAACAATTGATAATTAAATGAAAAATTAAATTAATTACCAAAAAACCAAAAAATAAAGTTGAAATAAAAACAATAAATATTTAATCAATGTTTGTTGATTATTTTCAATTTTATTGAAAATTTTAATGAAAAGAAATAAATACATAATTTACATAGAAAAAAATGATACTTTAATTGCAATTTTGATTTAAAATCAATTTTTTTTTTTAATAAATGCTTTAGTATACAAAAATAATGCTAATATAGGCTAATAGGCTGGTCGAATACTGGTGGCTCTATCCTATTGAAAAATTCAAGGTATCGACTAGATTTACTGACAGCTAGATTCACCAGTAGAGATTTCGCGCATGCGTCATAGTATGAGAAAGTTTTTTTTAATTTTTTTAAAATCCTTGGGACCTGACCAATTTTTTATTTTAACTGACCAATTATCAGGGTTTAAAATCCTAACGATTGCTCTTATTATTTTTGTTTTTTTCTTTAGATGGTGTGCCAAAATTTTTTTGTGACCTTGAAATTTTTACAAATTTTTCAAAATTCATTTAAAAATTTTCTATTGCTGACCAATTAGTGGGACTAAGTGACCAATTATGACCAATTTGTGACCTATTAGACAAAATTTTTTCAATGTTTATCTTTTTAGAGGGTGTGCCAGCATCATGGAGCCCTGTATTAGTTCTCCTAGTTCGCATATAGTTCGCAATTAAATAGTTTGTCCGATATATATAGTCCCGATATAGATAACATGTTTGACCTACATTTGACATTACACGAAGGTTGCTTCGAATACGCACGTCGCGTATGGATACATATGTGTGTGATATGACGTCATTACTAGCAACAATGATAACGTAAACAATGAGATCATTGTTGAAATGTGTGTACTGATTTCAAATTTACCGGTAAAACAATTCTAGAAAAAAAATAAATTTTTTAAACCCTAAAAATTGACATATTTTATCATACATAGACATAAAAAAGTATTAAAATAAATATGTATTCGTTGACAACTGACGTAGGCGTTGTTAGAATTCAAATTGTTATAAAAAATTCAAATTGAAATAGCGTCATGTAACGACATCTATCCGAAAATGTTAAAACTAAAGTTAACGATGGTAGACGTCGTAGACGTCGCGTCGGTAGAGTGAACTCGATATAATCATTAAAGTTGTGTTTTTCTAGAAACTTCAAGAATTGAGTTTTCTATGAAAGATCAGTTTCTTATTGGGTTATAAGAATTTGTGGTTTTCTAATTGTTTTTAGTGTTCCGTATTAAAATTGACACAACAGGACACATATAGAATCACGTCGGTGTTTATCTATTTGTTTCAGGAAACTTTTCTGGAACTATTCGAGGTAGAAAATTTGAAATTTAGCACGGGAGATAGACAATTAATTGTTCCCTCTAATTTTTATGAACTATAGTGCATTTTTTTGTGCAATTTTTATAAAATTGAAGTAAACTGTTCGCCATTTTTGTGTAATAAATTGTCATTATTAAATTTCTCGAGAGAAGCCGATCCTAAATAGTACTTGTGAGAATTTAATAAAAAAAATAAAATAAAACGAAATTTTCTCAAATCGAGTAATTTCAACAATAATAAATAGATCAAAATCAAATATTAGGTTTGCTAACATACTAAATTTCGAATTATTCAAAAAATTTCGAATACTTCATTCAAATTTCAAATCGAACATCATCTGTTATGAATAATTCAAAAAATCATTGAAAATAACTGCGTATTATAAAAAGTTAAAATAATTTTTCAGAAAAAATGTATAATTTAACGATAATAGCTGATCGTAAATTCTTACGACACCCATAAAACACGTTGAAAACAATAAATAATTAATAAAATACATTATTTTACCGCTGTTCTAGAAAGAAATACTAATTACGAGTTACTAACATTATTTTTTATTTTTTTACATTTTCTCATTTAAGACATTTTCACATTTTCTCATAACATAAATGTAATGTTATCGTATAAAATTGTTCGTTAATTACATTTAACGACTTGAACACCAGAGGAGTAATTATGGTTATAGCGCCGGGAAGAACTAAAGATACTGTGACATGACACTACTGAGAATTATTTTCATATTATTTTACGACCTACCTTTGTTCCCGTGGTTTTTGGTCGTTTCTCCTGTAATCGTTTCATAGACGTATAATCATCGTCCCAAGGATTTGAATGTAAATTGTTCCCACTAAAAAAGAAACCAAAATTCAATTTTCAATTTTTATAATTTGCCCGAATATTTTCGAAATTTTTCTTTACCCACCTATTATTGCTACTCGTGTGATAAAAAATTGGTTCGGCCGAATGAAGCATGCTCCGATACAGGGCAGTGGCACGTAATTTCGCTGAACTCGGTGACAATGAACCGGTGCCTGCATATATCCAATTGATATCGGCCCCCTGAAGATCAGTCATTGGGGTATATGAAACATAATAGTCGCCAGCAGTTGGTAACTGTCGACGTACCAACCTAAAACAGACAGAAATAGTGGGGAAATATGTAATTATTTACCAGTAGCTTTGCTGATTTGTTTTGGCTTGGGGATTACTTTAAGGTTCATGAGGTTCTCATGAAATTCGACCAAATAGCCGATTCTTTTTGTAACGTTTTTTGCGTACAATATGTTACTAAAGTGGTTTTACCGAATTAAAAAAAATACGCTGTCAATGGGGTGTGGCACACAGCTTCCTTGTACTCGAAAACGTACATAAGTATATAAATTAATAAAAATAAATAAACAAAACGATTCATAAAAAATTGAGCGAAGTGGGACTAGCAGTAAATAAGATATTGACATTTAATGAGATTTCATGGTAGCGCCGTGGATACTATTACTCCAAATGCAATAAAATTTGTAGGAGACCATCTAGAAACCAGACCGCATAATTTCTGACAATTTCGTAAAAAAGAATTGAATAGTTCAGAAGTTATGCCATTTGGTGCAATTTTGGAATAACATGGTAGCGGCGTAGCTACTAGAGATGTGCTCATGAGTACATTTTTACTCACGATCACGCACAATCACGAATTAGCTTTTGTACTCACACCCGATTACGAACGAGAAAATTTATTTCTTTTCACACTCACGCACGATCACGAACAAAAAAATTTTATGCTTTCACACTCACGCACGCTTACGAATTAAACATAAAAATCTTTGAAACTAATCGTTGGAATTTTGAATAAAAATCACTATCGCTTTAACAGTCAGTTAAAATTATGTCCTTACGATAAAATCAGAATACGGTTAATAAAGCTAACATTATTACTGAGATTAATACTGATGCAAGTTATATACTATTTAATTTTTTCCGGAAAGTAAAAAAATTTTCAAAATTTTTCATCTAATGATTTATTGTTTAATTTTTGTTCTTATTGTATTTGTATATAAACATGACATTTCGCACAACCAAACCAAATATGTAGTTTTTTAACAAAATTGTGACAAAATATTTTCAGTACCTATAAATACATAGATAATAAATTTTTTTTTAAATAATGATAATAATAAAACAACTTAAAATATTGAAAAAAAAATTTTTTTCCTTTAAGTAACCCATAAGATGCTCTTTATATTATGTCTTCATGACCATATTGTTCAAAACTGTAAAACTGACCTTGTTATTTACAATTATACTCATTGACTGAGACCGTATATCCACACATCGTGAGATATGCAGGCTAATTTTAAGAATTTGTTAAAAATTTAAGAAATTATTTAAAAACGGAAGAAATAATCAGAACAACATCATAAACACTGTTGGATATTTCTAATTTGTAAATCATTTTGTATACACTCCAAGTATCTCGGTAAAGAACTGGAATTTGTTAGTTAGGGTTATTTTGGATTTCTACCTACTTGTGCTTGTAAATACCAATATATAAAAAAAAGATTTTTTTGTAGTTACAATATCAAATTGGTTTAGTTAATATTCCCTAAAACAGAAAATAATAAATTATTTAAAATTTTTTTAATCATGGTCTTCAACTTCTCACGAATTATTCACGACAAGAAATTAAATGTCACGATCACGCCCACTCACGCACGATCGTAAAAAATTATTCACGATCACGATGGGTCACGCGTGAATTCACGATTTTGGCACATCTCTAGTAGCTACCGTTATTCCGATTTCGATTAAATTCATAGGGGACCATCTAGGAACCAAACTGCATAATTTCTGAACATTTCATTAAAAACAATCGAATAGTTCAGAAGTTATGCCACTTGGTGTAAACTGGCGTTACACAGACGGACAGACAGACACCAAACGAAAATTGTTCAGGAAGCTCTAAAACGTAAAATGTGCGTAAAAAATTTTATTTTGGAGAGAAAAATTTTTTTATTTTTCAAAAGTGATCACAATGCTTCCGCTACTTTAGTAGTTTCGGAAGCAATAAGCAAGTTATAGGATAACTACAGTTTCTATCTTAGCACGTAAGAGTAGCATCAAATAAAGTAAACCACGTTGCGCAAATGAAAGAATATGAGGTAAAAAAAGGATCATTACTTTGTCATTAACTTGCGAAACTGAAAACTGAAAATCTGTAAATGAAACGAAAAGCTTTAAATACGTTTTTCTCGAAACTACGGTTCTTAAAACGGCGTTTACTTGTGGACGATAACTTTTGAACCTGAAGACGGATCGACTTTATTCTTGTTTTATTTTAAATTGTTTTTTTTTTTTTTTTTTTTTTGGAAGTTATATTTATTAAATATAATTTTAAGAATTTCGCGGGAATAAAATACATACTTTAGTCCCTTATAATAGGGAGTAAAATGTCACTTTTAATCTCAAGGGACAGAAACACTTTTTCTCCCGTTTTCAAGCCAATCAGCAAGCAGAATTATATAGAACGACATAAACCAGAAAGCGAAATTTAACGTAAATTTAATAGTATTGCTAGGTAATGAACTACTTGCTTAAAAAATAATGAAAAAATTTAAACTTGTTAGAGAAGATAAACAGTTATATTGTATTGTCCAATTTGTTTAATTTGTATATTTGATGTCATATTATTTTACACAATTTAAATGACATTTAAATCATTTTTTTCTTAATTTTTATAATTTTAAATTATCTGGAATTGCTACAGAACTAAAATGTTCCTTTTGATCCTTCGTGTGAGTTGTTGCGCTTGGGCAACAACTCATGCTTTTTTTCGTATTCCACCATCTACTAAATGTGACGAAATCTCAAGTAGTTTATTTTTTGGTTGCCAAATGAGAACCTCCCCTCAAGGTGATACTCCTCCAGGTGACTTCTTTTTACCTTACTCTAACAGCCTCCAACACTTCCTCCTTATCGAAATAATTCAAATTATTCAACGCATTTAAAACCGCATCCAACACCAAATCAATCGATCCGATTTGACCGAGTACGGCCAATGTTTCCAGCGCCGCCTGACGTACGCGTCGTTTACGATCGATCAGTGCCACGGCGACACGTGTCGCCAGGGATGCCACGTTGAATTCAGTGCTGGGAAATTTCAGTACGGTGTAAATGATGATTTGCATTGCATTTTCTTTGACCTGGAAAAATTGAATAATAATATTATTGATATCCGTTTCACCTGGTTCACTTAGCCGGGAGTTGGCCTGATTTGCGCCGAGGTGGTGGTATTTGTTGGTGTAATTATAGTTAATCATATTTAATAATAGGTTTTGACGGGGAAAAATCGTAATTTGAATTGTAAAATAATTTTCCCGTTTTCTCATTATTATTATTATTTTTTTAATTGAAAAAGTTTGATAACCTATTTGAATGATATACACGTCATGCTTCGGTAAGTGTCAATGTGTAGTGAGAAAATTGGAAAAAAAAGCGGTCAGTCATAATTATAGTAATTTTCCTGAAAATTACAGTACGCGGAAATATTTTTATAGTTATATAATCTTTGATTGTATTGAAAATCAAGTAATAACTATAATAAAGGATAAAATATTTGCAGATAAGAATTTATGGCATCCCAAATTTTATATTAACATGGACTTGAAATGTCATTTTTCGGTTATAGAAAGTCGAGTCAAAAATCTTAATAATATTATAAATGTGAAAGTTTTGAAGTTTGGATGTTTGGATGTTTGTTGCTTAATCACGCCAAAACGGCGGAATCGATTTCGATAAAATTTTACATACAGACTCTTTAGACACTGAATTGAGGGTTCCTGGGGGATAAAAACCTATTGTTCAATTACGTCCAAATAATTAAACCGAATTCGATGAAATTTGATATACAAACACTATTTATCCTGAGTTAATACACAGGCTAATCTTATCCCGATTAAAGGTTCCTGTAAGATGACTGAACCGAATTTGTTGAAATTTAATATACAGACACTATATTTACTATGAGCACATATAGTAATAATTTTACTAACCCATAGGATAGTTTTGTCCCGATTGAAGGTTCCCAGTTGGAAGAAAAGGGATACGAAACGGGGAGAAGGGATCGAATTCAATGCGGGCGAAGCCGCGGGTCAGAGCTACTAGAAAATATACCAAGAAATTAATATCCAAGAACTTTTATGAGTTATGACAGTTGTCTTGAACTGTAAACGCAACAACCAAGCGCGGATCCAACGAACAGTCTTGAGGATGATAATGCTATCACTTTTATTGTCCTCCACACACATCATAAATATATAAATAAAATATCCAAAAATTATGGTATGAGTCTTTTCTATTATAGACAAAAAATTTGAAATGTATCGTACGTTTAAATAATAATATGTGGGTTATAACTTATGAGGGCTTCAAGTGGGATAGATACGAATTTGTTTTAAAAAACTTCGAAAATAATCGAAGATATTTTACAAGTAAATTAATTTAGTTAACGGACATACCATCTACGTATATTTCATACCAATTTGTACAATTCAAGACTCCATTATGTGTATAACTGAGGTTTTACTGTATATACGATAATTTTAATGAATATTTCATTATAGACATTAAGGTCGATGATTGAGAAACAAACACAGAAGCAATATAAGTAGCCGTAACACATTCATGTAAATATTGGTTTATTTATCGAAGAAAAATAACAATTTGCATATTATAACCACTATAGTGAAGGGATACACTACGGAGATGAGGGGGGAGCAAGGGGAGCCATTGTTGAATTTTTTACGAAAAATTTTTTGCATAAATATTTTAAAATCACTGTAAGGATATGTGGAGGTAATTGAACTTTGAACGTTTGAACATAAAAATGTCTTTTATAAATAACTAAAATACAAAAAGTTCGTGAAGTATGTGCTGGACACGCAACAAATTAGAATTTCGTAGTCTTACAATTATATTTTACGAGAGTATGTGAAATTCAACGATAGTGAAACTGTCAATAGTTAATTAAAACTGATATAACTCCTAGAGTTACTGATTAAAGTTACTTCAACTAATTTTAATTGAATGTTCTTTGAAAGTAATACTACTTGTAAATGTTTTAGATTTTTTGCATGTACAATTTAAAAATTACAGGGAATTTCAGGGATGGCAAACTATTTGCCTCTTTGAAGCTTAATATTTCGCAAATGGCACTTCGGAATGAAAAATGGTGAAAAGAACCTCAATTTGATTTTGCAAGTTCTTTCTAAATTTTCATCCCCCCTTTTTCAATAGAGGAAACTACTCCGAAAAAGCAAAAAAAATTTTTACTACGGACCGTATTCATATGTCCAAAAATATACACACACCGGCAGAATTAGCGGAACATACAAAAAATCTGTAAAAATCAAACAAACCATTTAATTTCAAGAAAATATTAATCTTATTTAATTATTCACTTAAAATTACACGTTTACAAGTCGATATACCTTTATTTTCGATAGCAAAACAAATAACCATATAAAATGGCAAATTTTTGGAATCTTATGTCGTCTAAGAATAATTTAAGTTAAAGATTATTTAAGAAATAAAAAATGAAACACAGCATTTTAATGCCGCCTGGTTCCTCCCGTGCTCTTATCAAAGCTTCCATTCGTTTTTCTATACGCAGAATGATGTTATCTATAGTTTCCTGGGACAGTCTTTGCCATTCTTCAATTACGGCAGCTTGAAGCTCGACCACATTGAGAAGAAACGGCATTTGAATTCGAAAGTGACAGACACTTCTTAAAAAGAATTGCATCAATAATAAATAAAAACAATTCTATGAAAAGTCAATTGATTCCTTATTTCAATATTATTTTAAGTAAAAATGAAAAAAAAACCGCCAACTTTGTTTAATAAATGTGTTTTTATATTATTTTTTTTATGTTCCGCTAATTATGCCGGTGTGTGTATAAGATTATAATAATGATAATAGACAAACATGACGAAAATTATAAGGTTCCGTGGTTTATTTTGACTATGGAACCCTAAAAATCATTTATTGATTTTTTTTTTTTTTTGATTACCTTAGAACTGCGTCCAGTCAATAAGTGATTACTAACAAATTGTTCGGCCACAACAGCCGGCGTTAATTTTTGCATCAATTGGATCGACAATTTGATACTGGCCGGTCCACCGAACCGTGCCAATCCGGCCACCAATTTTGGTAATCGTGCCTGAAGTGTTTCTGCCGCCCAACTATCAATAATATGATGTAAAATATCCTGTAATAGAAAAATTTGTATTTTAATTTTTTAGACATGTATGTATACCGTACAAATAGATGGAACATATATCTTCTTTTTTTTTAAGCAAAATCGCCATATTTGTTAATAGCTTTTATAACTCAACAAAATGTCGGTACTATATTTCGTAATTTGTATGTAATTTTTGTTGTGATTTGAAACTATTTATTAATAAATCTTCTAATAATATTTATAACAATAAATATAGAAAAAATTTCAAATCTAACCTTGTTTAACCGCCATATTTATCAACACATTTTGAACATAGGTGTATGATTTAAGGAGAAGTGTTACGGGTAATTAGTGTTAATAGATCAGTATGTATCCTTGTGTTTTGTACTTCCGTTATACTTCCCATTTGGTTAATCAATTTCGTTATGGTTATTAGGTCAGACAATTATTTAAATGAATTCCATCAATCATTGTCAGATTTTGATTTTTTTACGTGAAGGTCTAAGGCCTAGGCGCGGTAAATATTTATAAAGAAAATTTCGTAATTTTAATAGCAAAGGTAAAAAGTTTACACCCAAGATGCTCTAATTCAAATCGTCTTCATACAGCTTTATTTAAGAAAAAAAATTTTTCACTAACTTAAAACCATAAATGAAATGATAGAATTATGAAATAGGAAACGAACTAGAGTCTTTCGAAGTCGTTTTTTTCACTTTTAGACCAAAATTAGACAAGCAGAATCATTAGAGAAAAGACTTCCATCGTCATATTTCTAAAAGGAATTTTGTCATTTTTATCGCAAAAATGAAAAGTTCATAGCTAAATTTTCCCAATTCAACTCTTTACTCTGATTTAAATCACTTTCGTAGTTTGATTTTAGAAGAAAAGAATTTTTAATTTGATGACGTCATCAAGTTTACTAAAATTATTCAGCTCACCAAAAATCGTAAATAAAATGATAGAATGATAAAATTAGAAGCGAATTATAGGTTTTCGAAGTTGTTTTTATCATTTTTACCAAAATTAAGCAGGTAAGACCACTAAAAAAAAACTTCTATTGAATGCAGAATGCTGATATATTTTTAAAAGAAATTTTGGTATTTTTATCGCAAAAATCAAAATATCATACCCAAATTATCTTAATTTAACCAGTGACTCTAATTCGAATCACTTTTATAAAGTTTGATTTCAAAACAGGAAATTTTTTCGATATGATGACGTCATCAAGTTCACTAAAGTTTCCGAAGCCTTAAAAATCGTCAATAAAATGATAAAATGATGAAATTGAAAGTGAATTATAAGTTTTCAAAGTCATTTTTTTCATTTTTATCAAAATTTAGCAGGTGACATCACCAAAAAAAGACTTCTGTCGCGTCAGTTATAGCAAAAATGAAAAATTCGAACTTTTGTAAAGATTTTGCGCTCGCAATAGGTACGTCTCTCAAGAATTTCTAAGGCAGTATTTAAGGATCTTCTACCTACAGGAACAGGATAGTGCAGGCCCAAGTATTTTTACAAACGGTAAAACCTTAGATCCGGCTCTGACCCAAGCTTTGAAGCTTTTTACCTTCAGGTAAAAGGCTTCAAATTGACCAAAAAATTTTCTTCAAATTTCTTAATTCAAATTCAAAATATACTTACTTGCGTGACTTCAACAACTCTTGGATGTTTGTCCGACGTAAATAAAAAATGCAAAAACGATGCCGCTCTGGACTCAATTCCATTGCTGATTTCCCGCGATTGCAGCGCCGCCAATAATGCTTCCCGTCCCCGAACACGACATCGCCAATCTTCCTAAACAGACAAAAATTTAAAATTTTCAGATACATTTTTCTATTTTTAACCCAATCATATGTAACGTAAATATATGTAGCAAGAAAAAATTAGGGGTGCACGTTTAAGGGGTGTGCTGGGGCGTTATCAGATAACATATAAAAACCTACAGTTGAAAAGGAGGGCACAGTGTGGTAAGATTTATTTCAATCACTTTTTTTTTTCTACCATGTATCCCAAAAACACAGTAACACACACATCTATTCCAATATTCTTATTCTTATTTAATATTATCACAACGCATGTTTTTGAAACACATTGTACGTACAAGTTTATACAAATATTGCACATTTTCACGCTATCTAAAACATATATCAAATAAGTACAAGTGAATTCAGGTCAATAAACGTTCGAATTTGATAATTTCTTTACTCGAGTGACGCGATGTGACGACATTCTTCATTTTAATTTATGGATTTGTAACTTACGTCAGTTGTGTGTACGGTCGTTTTGTTGAAAAAAACCAACAAATCAAATTTCTGAATAAATATACGTAATTAATTCAAATTTTTCTTTTGTTTCTGGAAGGACAAAAAAATGGAGTCACGTATTTTGAAATAAGTTTAACTTTCGTTTTCTTGCAAATAAAATTTATTTGAATAACAAGAGAATAAATTTAAATTTTAAATTACATTATAATATTCTCATACAGGATGATCTGAATTGGTTATTCATATTCGCGACGCAAAGATTATGCGAGCGCCTCTGGTTTTTTAAATTAGAAGCTGTATCAAGTTAAAAATTTTTTACGTTAAATTGTCGATATAAATATGAATTATACAAATTATGTGCGAATTACTAGATTTTATATTGTAATGAAATGAAGGGGTGGTAGCTATGGCTGAGTTTATAGTTAAAAATATTTTATATTAAAATGACTCAAAAGTTATTCGGACGTCGTTACAGGATATTGAATAGATCATTAACTAGCGATTAACAATAAAAGTTTTATATTCTAAATAAAAATATTAAACTACAGATATGATATCAATTTGAGCCAAATAAAGTTACAATAAAAATCTATGTTCCAACAATGAAAGATAAAAATAATATAAATTCTTATAATCTAATAATGTTACATATGCAAACCGATTGGGTGTGGCTGGAGGACTACCGAAAGTTATGTGAAAATACCCAAAAATATCTTAAACAATTATTAATTCGAATTTTAGTAAAAATATACCGAATCGGGTTGCATATGTCGATTAAATACTAAGAAAGGAAGTGCATATTACCTCTTCCTGAGGGATAGACAACACTACACAATATGACTTTACATTTTAAACGTTCATTACTGAATCCAATTACGGAATCTAAATACGGAATGAATTCATATCGACCCGTTTTTGGGCCTCAAGCCACGCTCGCTCGCTCCCCTTACCTCCCGCATTAATCATTCGATTTCATATTTTGGCGTTTTGCTGATTTAGCGATTAAATCAATAACTTCATTATTTCATTTTCAACTATTCGTTTTCTAGATTAATCTATACAGTAGTGTTCGTCAACATGTTTACAGCATGTTAGGAAGTGGGTACAGTAGCGGGCATTATATTACAATATCACCAATTAAACGTTTACATATATTTTGTCGTAATATTAGTCCTAATTTTACCACCAGAGGCGCGAGTGAGAATCTTTGCGTCCCCAATTGTTAAATAAATTTACATTAAAAAATATTTTTATAATAAGAAATCAAATAGCCATGAAATAATTTTGCAGCCATTTTAATTGTTGCAATTTTCAACGCTCATGGTGACTGTTATTGTATAGTTTGCATGATTTTATAATGCAATTTTAATTTTCTATTAGTTTTCTAATAATATCTAACACGAAGTGAAAGCTACAGCAAGCTTAAAACTTTACATGTATGCAATATGATATAACTTGGTGGTGACTTCATTGCCATCATGTGGCAGTTAAGTAAATCAAATTATTTCCTCCGATATTTTATCGTTTATTTGTATGAAGAAGACACAACAGGTCACACGTACACCCCCCCACCCCACCCCACATCATGCTGTACAGGAACAGTATATAACAAAAATATATAGATTGTTTAATGAAAAACCAGAAAATTGTAAAAAAAGGTGTATTCCTTGAACAAATTGAGGTTTTTTTGTAGCAAAAATGAGTATTTTATAAAATTTACCCCCCGCCAGTTACCTAAATGCCATCAATGGACGTAAATGAATACAGTTTTTTCAGGTTTAATTTAATAAATTTTTCAGGACAATCATGTTATCAAATTTATTAAAAATTCTGAAAGTTCCAAGAAAATTATTATGATTACAGACATGAAATTTGGAGTTTTGTAACACCTATGTGGTTTTCACTATAATTTTTCTCATTTTTTATGTAATTTTGAACGTAGTTTGGGCAGAAAATGTAACTCTTAAAACTGGAATCTATTATAAATTATTGTATTAAGATATTATAAAGTTACAACTACAACTATAATAGAGAAAAGCACATTTATATGTGATTTTTATTTCATTTTCATAATTCTTTTGGTACAGAACCACTGTAACCTTACTGCTTTTGGTCTAGAACCACTACGACCTTACTACTTTTGCTATAGAAAAACCATACTAAAGAAGCCTGACTTAATGCATGTTCAATACGTACTTAAGAGGGGAGGGTTCTCCAGACAACAGGTTTTTTAATAATTTTTTTTAAGAAACTGGATACATTGATTGTATTAATTAAAGTTACATAGTATAGTACATGTTATGATGTATCCACTCATAATTTTTTTATGTAAAAAAAAGAAAAAATGGCGGCGCTACAGCTGTTCCAAGTTGACTCTTTTAATTTGCGCCGTGGAATGCCCAGCCTCTTGTAATCAACTGAATTCAATCGGACAAAAAAATTGTATTAAAATAAGTCATTACGTTTTGCATATACCTATTTCTGATGAGAAAATTTTTTTTCACAATTTAAAATCAAAAAGGAAAAAATTTCACTTTATTTTTTATAAACAAATTGTTATAAACAATATTTATAGTAATATTTATGAAAAATTTTAGGTATATGCAAAGGCCAATATCTTAAAGAATATCTGTACAAAATTTCAAGTTAATACCTTAATAACTTTTTATGTTCCACGGCGCGGAAAAAAACCTGTTTTAAGAAAAACATTTGGGATTAAAACATTAGAAATATATTCCTTAAGGTTCAAATGAATTTTTAAAGCAAAACAAAAAATGAAAAATTTGAAAGTTCTGGAGGACCCTGAAAGTTCCTTACTGAATTTTACTTGACCCCCTTAATGAATTTTTAATATTTAGAATTACAGGAAAACAGACTTTCACAATTTTTAAGAAATTTTGTCATAGTTTTTTTTTTTGCATAAATGAAAAATGGGGAATTTGACTAATTTTGGGAAATTATTTTAAAACACACATATTTATGTATTATGCATGTATACGTTTTTAATTTTTAAAAATAATGCCGAAAACTGTTAGAAAAAATTATTTTAGTATTTGTTCTCAAAATTTGCGCGAAAACGTTTACTAGCTGTCAATTACGTCACATTCTCTAGATAGCAACAGGTGTCCTGTAAGTAAGAAAAAAAAATGTTTATTTTTCCTGTAACTAGGAAAAGAAATTGTTGATTTTTAAAAAAATTAATTAAATTTTGATTAATTTCCATAGTTATGTTTGTTATGTTTGCTAACCGGAAATTAAGTAGCGACACTAGTGGTGATAGTCTTGAAATATAAGAGAAAGCAACGTCACAGCCCGTTTCTGCTTACGTGGATTTTAGCTAAAAAATTTCGTTTTTAATTAAATTTTTTTTAAATCAAATAATAATAGTTTAAGATGAATTAGTATAATAAATTGCTGTCTTTTATTATAAATTTTCATTAAAATTTGTTTTAATTGCTTTTCTTTGATACAGTCAAATACCCCATTACTACTCTAAATTATAACAAAACACTGAATACTGATACAAATTCAACTTCGATGAATTTTCATTTATCTCACGGTATATAATTTGAAGAAAATTAATCTATACAATATGTTACGTATAGAATAACATGTTACCCTACATATTACATATTTACTTATACAAGCTCAAATAGCTCAAACCGTACCTACACAACATAGCGAACAAGACATCGATGGCCTTGATTGTGACGTATTTCGAAATATCTTCAACAATTTTATTTATTATTTATAAATTTTATTTAAATGTCTGGTTGTTGGGTCACTACACATCGCATTTAACACATTTAACACATTTTAAATAATAATTACATATTACGTACGTATATAATTATATATAATCCATTATTTTTTCTTATATAAACGAACACCAAATTTTACCGAAATAAATATATTTTGTTGCCAGTGACATACCCCCCCCCGTCCCGCGCAGTTCTTTCTTCATCAAACTTTTTGTGTTATAAAATTCGTTTAAATTAGCCCACCTGATTCATATTTAATATTTCCTTTCACCTTCATTTTAATTTTCATATCTTTTTTTATACGAAAATGTCAAAAAGGAACAAATAAATTTCTGTACTTCCGACACCTACATCAGAAAAAAACCCCAAAAAAAAAATCATTACATCAAGCTTGAAAAACTGATTATTTTATAATTGGGTACAGAATCGCTAAAGCCTTACTACTTTTAGTACAGAACTGCTATGACCTTACTACTTTTAGTATAAAGGTGCCTGTACACCGAAAAAATAGCAAAAACATGTTGAAAACAAAAATGTTATCGACATTTGTTTAAATATCTTTTGAAAATGTTTACATTCATTTGCTAATAACAATGTTTTTGATATAAAATGAGTAACATTTTAAATTACTTCAATGAGTATAATTGTGGCATTGTTAATAACATTGTTATTCACAAAGTTAATAACAGTGTTACTAACATCCTTACTAATGGTGTTAGTTTTAGAAACAAAACATATGCTATTAATATACTTGTCTTTGAACTTTCTATTCTTTTAATAGAACTGTTAGTACTTTTAGTTTAAAAATGATTTCGTAGGAAGAACTAGCTTGCTATTGTAGCAGCTCCTGTGATGATTATTAAAGTAAAATGGAAAAAAAAATTAAGGATTCGTCCGTATCTTCAAAAAAGAGACACACACATAATGGACGAATTATATTAAGTAGTTTAAAAAAAAAGAATGATAAATGAAACTAGGAGACTTGTCAATTGAGAGTTTTCATTTTCTTTAGAATGTCAAGCATTGCATAATTAATAGTCATCATAAATATTATCATATTATAATTTATTTTTACAAGAACTATAAAAAAAGTAAATTTACAAGAAATGTGCAGAGACATATTTTGTAAATATATCTACAAAATAATAACAGCTGATATGTACGTAATCGCCTATTACAAATTAACTAACCGAAAAATGCACGTAGAGTGTTGTTAACATGTTTTAAGTGGCTGTTTCACAGGACAATTTACTGCTGTCATAGTAACAATTTAGCAGGCGTGGCTATACTGTTAGGCAATTTTTTGTGTGAAACATATTTACTGCTATCACAGTTGATTGTTATGACAGTTACTGTTATAACTAGAATTTTTTCTACTTTTGCAATCGCAGTAAAATTTTATTGCATTAAAAATGGCGGAATTTACAAAAAGAATTGGGTTCTTGGAGGAAAAACTTCTAAATATAAGCAAACTGTACCATAAGAATGGGTGTCTGTGAGACACAAAATCATTTGACTATAAAAAGGATATAAAAAGAAAAAATATATTTGAAAAAATATTGTGAAAAAATTAAATTTGACAGAAGAAATGTGAAAATAAATTCTCTGTTTAGTAATTAAATGTGCAACTTGAAAATTTTATGGAGATTAGCTGTTTTTCCTAATTTAAAAATTTTAAAAGTATCTTATATGAACTTTCTTATGGAGTCCTAAAAATTTTGCATAGGGTAACCCTATGAAATTTTGGAAATCATCTACTGTTAATAATTCGGTTAATAAATTATTTTCTATGTCAAAAAGGAACCTGTTCAAGAACGGTGCTTTCATCTAATGTCATTTTCTCTATTATATTTTCTTTTAAATATTTTTTCCTTAATTAATAAACGTATTAAAATATAATTTAATAGTTATTTTTATTCGACGCCATTTTAATAAAACTACTGCTAACAAACACTTTTAAAATATTGTGAATCATCATATAACAGTAATACTATCACAATAGCAACATCCCCACCTAACAGTTCTACTGTTATAGCAGCCTACTGTCATGTGAAACTGACCCTTATTCACAATTAATTTGTTTTTAACATTTTGTTATTGACATCCTTTGATCTAGACCGCTTCCAGATCGATAGCAAAAATTGTGCTGCTAACAATGTTATCAACAACTTTTTTAACATGTTAGTGAAAAATATAACAAATGCGGAAAGCAAATGTTATTAACAAAAGTTAATAGCAAAAATGTTATTAAATAATTGCAAATGTTATTAACAAATGTTATTAACATTAATTTAACCAATATTAAAAAATTGCTAAAAACACGTGTTATTAGCAATGTTACCTTCGGTGTACAGCCACCTTAAGAGAACTCTAATCAGTGGCGGATTTACCCTAAGTGCCGCTCTAGGCTCAGTGAAAAATGTCGTCCCTGAAAAGCTAAAAAAAAATTTTGCCGCCCTTTTTGTCAAATTTGCCGCCCCTAAAATCAGCCGTCCCTCTTAAAAAACGTAAGTGACGAGCAAAAAAAAAACAAATTCTACATTTTGACTAAATTTGTCGCCCCTAAAATCTGCCGCCCTAGGCTCCAGCCTACTCAGCCAGCTGGTAAATCCGCCACTGGCTCTAATGAGTACTTTTGTTTATTTTCCAAAAAAAGTGCCCCCATAAGAAGTTGTCCACGCCACTGACAACAATACATAGTGTAAATCATAAATAAACTCAAATTTAATCGATTAGAAAATTCAAAATAAATATATTTAGAAATGTCGAAGAAGCATTTAAAATTAATTTTGACAATTACAAATTATAGAATTGACCTTGATACCTAACTACCAATACTATTATTTTTAATTAATTAATTAATTAATAAAATAATCTTTTTTAGCGAATTTTCAAATGGAAATTGAGCCATTACAGCAAATGTCATTGGGGCACTTGAGCATGGGACTGAGATAGAAATTCGTCTTGGGGTCCCTAGAACCTAAAAATGTCCGCCAGATAACTCTCAAATGAAACATCCTATTTTTACTAAATTTTGTGAAAAGGTTACAAGTCCGAAACCCTTGGATAAGCTCTTAGCCAAACACGTCTGATTCCAAAACCTCAAAAAAGTGAGTTTTTTGCAAGAATTTGATGGCAAAGAGTGGAAAAATCACATAAGATATTTTTTTGGTCAATTATACTTTGTAAATGGGTTTTCGCAAAAAAGTATTTTTGTAACTAGAAAATCGCTACGTTATGCAGAATGCTGCCGCAGGAGTATTTAATAATTAAAATTGTTTAATATAAATTTCCTGAACGAACATGAGCTTAAACAAAGGTCAAACATTAGTAGTTTATGAATAAATATTTGATTCTTGTAAATTTTGCCACGCTAACTTAATTAACAACTTTTCAGACAGCCAGAATGAACTTGAAGAATTAGGTATAAAATCTAGGTATAAAATCTTCATTTTTGCTATCAAAATGAATTTCCTCTTAGGAACCTGTCTAACTCAACAGAAATCCTTTTTCTAGTTTTTCTACATAGGGTTGACCGGGGTAAATGTGAATTGGGGCAATTGTGAACGGCGCCTATAATTTCTAAAATAACATTAATTTTGTTAAAAATCAAATCTTAGTATTTTTTTCTGTCCTTTCTTAATATGCTATTAAAATTTCATAACAATTCTCCAAGTATTAGTATCTTTTTTTTTATTTTGAAAAAACCCTTGCAAAATTTTGTGTATCTTACTTCGCCAATCCTTAAAAAAAATTTTTTTTTAAATACATTTTCTTTTTTTTAAAGGTAAGAAATGAATAAAGGTACTTCTAAAGAAGTGATCTAAAGCCTAAGGGGGTTCCTTATTAACTGCTAAAGAAACTGGACAATTTATTACCAATTCACAATTACCCCATGATTTTAAAATTCCGGGATAATTGTGAACGTCATTCACAAATGCCCCCATCCGGTCAAAAATTTCAGTAGTGTCCACTTCAGAGTTGAAAATGTTGATGATGATGTACAATGACATTATTGTACAAGTTTCCGTTGTACAAACAACACAAAAAAAAATAGATTGCTGTTTTTTGTTCATGTAAACTGAATATATTTCCTTGAAAAAGTCTTATTTTCCTTGTTTTTGTGTGAAAATCATGTATAATTTTTTGATTTTTTATATGATAAAATGACAAAATATCATCAAAACATCATTTTTAGCTTGTAACAAATTTGTTCTTACAATTTTTGTTATTTTTATTTAACCTTGATTTTTTGTACTTTGAGGTATTGAGGTATTGAGGTAATTTGAGGTGACCGCTAGAGTATGATGAAAAATTTGAAAGTGGGGTAAATATGAAGAATTTGAGTTGGTCCTTACTCTGATGTATCTCACTCCTCTTGTAATCCATTCTAAATAATTTTTCTGATGGCATTCACATTTACCCCGAAATTCATAAGATTTGCAAAACCGCACCGGGGAAATGTGAATGGCTTATAAAATTTTTGTTTTTCATACGAATTTGCTCAAAATTTGTGTGGTGCATCTTGAATAATGTAGAATTAGAAATAAAAAATACTTAAAACAACGCTTTTATCTCAACTCATGAAAATCCATTCACAATTACCCCGTTCAATCCCACTTAATTTTTGTAAAAATGACAAAATAGAATTCGAAAACCTATAATTCGCTTCCAGTTTCATTATTTTATCATTTTATTTACGATTTTTAAGGCATTAAAAAATTTTAGTAACCTTAATGACGTCACACAAAAAATTTTCATTTTTTAAATCAAACGTTGTGGAAGTGATTTGGATTAGGATAATTAGTTGAATTAGAATAACTTGGTTGTGATTCTTTCATTTTTGCTCTCAAAGTGACAAAATTCCTTTTGGAAATTTCACTGATTTGACTAAACTTCTTTTTCTAATGGTCTTAGTTCTCTTTTTTTGATAAGCACAACTTCCGGCACTTTGTAACTACAGGGGAAGTGAAGTACTGTATGAAAATTTCACTAAATGAAAATGAAACCTAAATGAAGCCTAATTTATATACTAGCTGTATTTTCGCTTTTCTGTGAGGTTACTTTTTGATGTATATTCGTAATAAATAATTAAATTCATATGCCTTATACCATAGTTCAATGTTAAAAGTAAAATTATCGATTTCACAACTAGATAAAAGTAGGTTTCACCTTAACAATAAATACAGACATGTGAAGGGTATAGAAAAAGAACTTGAAAAACCATCATCTTGTAAATTTTACAACAAAATTAATTGTTGTTTCTGTATTTTCTAAATTGTTATGTTTTAACATTGCTTAAAATTGCTCCCAAAATGGTATCCGTAGTAACGTTTTCAAATAATTATTGTCAAAATATAATATTGATAATACATTTTTACTTTTTTGAGAAGAAACTGCAAAATTTTGAAAGAAAACAAGTGGTATTCGTTTTATTTTCAAAATACGTACGTATACAAATTATGTCCTGCAATAATTATAGTCGTATTTGCTCAAAAATTGACATTATATTATTTCATTAAATTTCACCCATCTCACCCTATTCCCTGCTTCAAGAAAAATGCCTACAAACTGTCTTTACGCTTTGTCTAGTAGTATATATAATATAATAGTGTTCATTGGTCTCTGAATTTGAGTTTCTAGACAAGGCCACTGAAGCTAGAGGTGTGCAGGAGGATTTTCGTACATATCCCTTTTATTTAAGTTTTTGCCAGGATCATATAAAAATCGTTACATGAAATTTGACGTCTGAAATATATCGAACTCTAAAAATTGTCATATGAAATATTAGTATTTAATGTATTTATTCAAATTACTTACAAATGACAAGTTATTGAAGCTTCTTTCTCCGTCATATCTAAACGCTTATTTTTACTACAGAAGTTGCAATATTACAGCAAATCATTATTTATCAAAAAAAAAATTAAATATTTCCTAAAAAAAAAACTCTAGTCATACTATCTATCTATTTATTGTTATAGGATATACTCAATAAAGTTCTCACCCTGTACCCTACATATTTTTACATTATAATAGCTGTATTTATAATTAAGTTACGAAGACAAGAATGAAGTCACACGACAGGAGAATATAGAAATTTTATTGTCCCGACATCGTTCCGCAAGTTTTATTAGCATCATTTACATAAAATTTGTCCTTTTCAGCGCTTCCACCACTCATCATTATTGTACATTTTAGTTACCTTATGCAAGGCTAAGTATACACTTGAAAATTTGATGGTTTTTTCCAATAAGAAAAGACTATTGTAACCAAAATTCAATAATCTGTTCATTTTATGTAAGATCAGATAATTTTCCAAGTTTGTTGACCGGAAAAACTCGAACTAAATGATCTACTATAAAAGATTTTAACGTTTTTATTCGGTCTAATCAGTTTGATCAGTTGTGATATATTAATATCGTTTCAGTATAAAAAGCTTGTGTGTGAATTCATTTTTATTTCTCAAAAGCAATGTAAATTTAATCGTTAAAAAGGTTAAAAATATCAAAATTTTACAATGAAATTATTTTTATATGATCTCCCACCGAAAATCTTACCTAGATTTGGATCTTCGACTTAAAATCTCTATAAATTAAATCCAGAAAGAGATGCAAAGAAAATTTGAATTAAAACACAATTACAAATACTTAAAATGTTTCAAAATGTTTTTATATTTTACAATGGCATGGCATATTCGATTCTGTCATTTGCGTCATTTGGAAAATATGCAAAGAAAAGTTGCGATTTATATGTAAAGTTTAAATAAAATAAAATTTTAATTATTTTACTTTTATTTAAGTTTTAAATTGACCAACTTAACAATTATTTTACGGCAAACCTCAACAAATCAGTAAACACGCAATTTTAAAATTATTGTTTCAGATTATGTTAAAACTGAACTCTACAGTTGATAAAGAAGCACCGTTAACAAAGTAAATTATTAGGGAATACATTCATTTAAACGGGTTGTGTTCATGTTATGTATATCACATATTTTATTACCATAGTAGAGTAGCAACACATATGCACCTGCTTAGTTGTTTGTTATTATTTAACTTTAAGATAGGCTATAGATGCTCTTTGTTCGTTGCATTAAACTGGATCCGAAATGCTTTACTGAGTCGCACCGTATACACACAAAGTGTGATTAACACTAATAGAAGAAAAATACCCTCACCACACGTGGTCTATATTTTGAAAAATAAAATTTCCAAATATATAATTTAGACTTTAACAGAGGTGGTTTACCCATGCTTGACCACTTTCAATTCCACAAGAACTACCCATATTTTTTCCAATTGAGGTGCTGTTTTCAGTGTTATCACACTATATGTGTATACATATTATATCTTAGGTGGACCCATACTATAAACACAACCCAATTCAATATGCAAATAAATTTGCAATCATACTGTGTATTTTTATGCTATAATAATGAGTAATTCGTTTTATTTAATCAATACACTAGATAGCAGTGTTTATTATTCACAATAATTCCTTGAATTCTTTTCATTCGGAACAATGATAACAATCGTACAATAGGACAATAATTGCAGAAATACATGTAAACAGATTAATTAAACGTCGCAACATGTCAAAAAAAAACCATAAAATACATCGATTTTTTTCCAAATTTCTTGTAAAAATCTCATTACGTAAGTAATATGTGGGTGTAATTCTTGGAATAACGTATTAGCGAATAAAATAATTAGTGTTTTTTTTTTATCGTCACCGCAGAAATGGGGTGAATAACCTTAATAAATAAAGCAAACATACGTAACATAACGTAATATGTCATACAATCGTATTGAAAATAAATATTAAGTAAATATTGAATAACGGTTATAATAAAATTCATCATAATTGACAGAGACGTTTTCCGAAATGTTTGTTAACAAACATTTCGAAATTCGAATCATATTCAAAAATTTAAATTTCCTTTGTTGACTGTGTTGACACAATTATGTAATCGCTATTACCAGCTGTAGAAATACGAAAGTAACTAAAACTAAAAAAAATAAAAAAATAATTAAAATACAAATTGTAATTAGTAAACAATTACATAATAATTAGACAAAAATTAATAACTAGGTATTTAATTAAAATAAATTCTAATAAATTCTACACGTTCCATCGTATTATAATTATTTTTCTATATTTTCTACAACACGTGTTCTAATTTGATCATTATCAATCAACACAATATTGTGTTATTTTCATTAATTATGCAAATATATAATTTCTATTATTACGCCCTCAAACCGGTGGTATCCGAACATATGTATGAATAAATATGCTACTTATTAGTGTTCAATATTGCAACAAATTATTGGGAATCACTGACTTAAACAGTACAATTTAAATGAATTTATTAAATGTAATACGATAACCGATTAACGCAAAAGTTTTTTTTCCTTTTTCTAGGTTCGTTGAACCTCGGGATGTGTATTTATTATGGTTTTTTTTATGTTTACATAAAGATAATTACATGTTTTATATAATTGTGACTGCATAAGCAGCTACGAATGCATATTAGTAAATTACGCAATTGTGCGATTTAAGTTGCCTAACGGTTACTTCGATGTTATCAACTCAAAGTTACCGCCATAATTGTCTGCTCTGAATATAGGAAAGGAATTGAGAATGGAATTGATTGTTGATAAAAATTTAAATATTTGAATATTTTGTAGGGAAATTAATTTTTCTTTAATTAACACGTTGGTGGTTTTTTGTTTTTTTGATTTATTTTAATGACATGGCAAAATTTTTGGCGCCTTGTTCAGTAGGTCAAATTATATGAAATATGAATATGTATTGTAAGCTTTTTACTAAATTATGTTCTGCCACCGTAAAAGGAAATCATTTATTTTATAAAAGAAAAAATTTTGTGTGTATTACTATATTTATGTCGGTTGTATTATAATCATTTACATTTAGATTTTGTACCTATTTCAAACCGGCGATTTGATAAAAGAAAAAAATATTTTTTAATACAAAAAAGATACTATGCAATACAGACGCTTTTGCATTTTGCGTTTGTAAATATCACTATGGTGGAAGTGCTGGGAACTGGCGTCAATTTTTACTATATACCTATTACCATTTTGACAACAAAAATTGCAAAGCTGCAAATCCAAAAAAAAAAAAAAATAAAAAGCTATAAGAAACTGTAATTTTTTAGTAAATTCCATTTTTTGGCAGCAAGATAGACCCGTGAAAAAAAAGCTAACTATAGGTTTTTGGTGGCGTTCTTTCGATTTTTGATAAAATTAAAACCGTAGAATCGACATAAAATAGTTTTTCAGAGTATAAATTCAAACTGCTAAAAAAAATTACCAAAAGTGAAAATTCGATCCCCAGTTTACCCTATTATCCACCTGAAAAATTAAATATTTTCCCTCACGGCTAGTCTATAAGAAACAACACAAAATACACTATTATGGGCTGTGGATAGCAAACGTGTTAAAGTTCATATGACGTCACAATATTTAAACAACCAAACCAATGCGTCATAAATATCATAAATATTCAAAAATTATTCATAAAAACGTGAAAAATGTATAAGTAGGTGTTTTTTTTTTATTTCTTTAAAAGAAAAGAAACAAATTATTAACAACTTAACCTTTTAATATGTGAACAAAAAAAAACTCCGCTTGTAAAATTTACATATGTTAGTTATTCAGCATGTATGACCTATTAAAAACATGTAAAGAGTAAAACCACAATCGAAAGGGGTAAGTAGACAACAAAAGTAGCGTGGCGTGTATAAAATGCGTTCTTTAATACTTTTTTTTTTGTTCTTAAACGTTTTCTTCTAACATTAAACAACATATACAATTGATTTAACCCACTTTAAACGCTTTAAAACGACTGGGATTTAAGTTCAATATTAACATATTAGCAATAACAAATACAGCGGTGATTATTTTTGCTTTTAAAGCCACTTTTTGAGCAAAAAGATAGCTAAATTATAATTATTTGTAAGATGTAAGGGTTATTTTTGGAAATTTTATTTTTTCGACTTAATATCTTTACGAATAAACCAATTTTTGATAAAAATACCCTGCAAATATTCGCTTGTTGACGTTAAACTTAAAAGTTACATTTCTGTTTTATAGTTTTCTTCTTTACCATAAAACTAACACGAGGAATAAATAACAAATAAAATATATGAGCAATAAAATCAGCCAAACATTAAAAAATATAAAAAATTTTTATAATGACAACAACACGTTTAATATTTTTATTTACATAATATTAAAAAAAAAATCGGCCAAGTGTGAGTCACACTCGCACAATTAAGGTTCCATGCAGTGAGCAGTCAATAGACCAAATTAATTTTTTTTTAAATTTACGTAGGTAGGGTAAAAGCCCCCTTTGTGGAACGGTATCTAATACTGGAACAATTTTGACATTTACATATTTATTTCTTTAATTAAGTAAGGAAACTTTAAATGCGAGGTGAATTTAAATTGAAAAAGAATCATTCTACTAACCCTAGAATCATACGTTGGTCTACGAGAAACTTTAATCATACATCGACGTCGTTTTGACGGATGGACTTTTTACGGAGAGTTTTAGAGTTTATTTGCAAAAAACATTTTTTTACATAACAATACTACAAAAGCGAACAAAACATTTAAAAAAACTGGATTTGGAAAAATTTCTTAATGTAAATATTTATTAATTTTTTTAATCTTTTTATCAAAGCATATTTTCATTATAAAAATTAACAAACTAGATAAATACATCAATACGGTACTTGACTGTATTCAAAATTTGTTTTAAATGTGAAATAATTTTATGTATTATCCTTAAATATATTCAATTTTAGCAATGACAAATAAAAATATTCTTTAGTTATTTAAAAATTCTATTTTGAAAATTACAAATTTTTAGCCTTCATTTAAATGACTAAAAACGCGGTGGTATTTGAAAATGACGTCATTTTTTTTAACAAATATTATTACCGTAGTTACAATTTGTATTTTCACATTGACATTTTCACAATTCTAATTGACCAAGTGAAGTTGTTTTTCTTTTTAATTTATTTTTAATTTTTTGGTTTGTAATTAATTTTGCACTCAAATTATATTGATGAAAGAAATACACCGTCACTTAATATGTAAAATATCTTTATCAACTTGTTGTAAATATTATGTTAAAAATGCTCTTATTTTTGCTACAATTTTAAAGTTACGTAAAACTGTTTTCTTAAAGTGCATTTAATACTTGTAGGGCTTTATGAAAATCTTACGGTGATGATGCTATTGGTTACATTCAAGTGAAACCAGAGGGGATCATCTGTACTGTTAAGTGTAAAATTTTGCTTGAAGATAAAATAAAAATCCGGAACATTTTCTGGTACATTAGCTGTAAATAAAGAAGATAAAAAAGTAAAAAGTTGTAAATACCACTAAAACTGAGCATAATGAATGCTGAATATTGTGAAAAATTTGACATGACACCGTGTACCGTGTTAACATGTATGAAAGCGACATCTGTTGGAGTCAAATTGTGACGTCATTGCATACGTCACTACGACGAGTCGTTTTTCGCGCCAATTTATTCATTTAAAATTGAACGGTGGTTTTTTCAATATTTTTAAAAAAAGTAACAAAAATTAACTAATTTGTACGTAAGAACAAAGCATTTAGAATCATTTTTCAATTGCAGTCAAGTACCCTATTGTATCATAAAACATGTGTTTCAAATAATTAATTTATGAACTATTATGAGTCAGTGGACATGTGTGACTTTACAGAATGTGAAATTTCTCAGTCATAAATATTCCTATAGATATGTAGTTATTTCCCCATTAGGCACATTTGTAAATTTTCTAAAAGTTGTTAGTAATTTTTCGAATAAGATCTCAAAAAATAATAAAAATTAAAGTATTTTCCACAAAATAAATTGTTAATCTTTTATTAAGTCACTTGAAACGCATTCTTTAGTTTTCAATTCAATATATTAAAACTTCAGTATTATGTCGTCTCTATAAGTCAAACAGCTGTAATCATTTTTCACATTATCATAATCATTGAATAAATTAATTATAACATGCATATCTTTAATAAATTTTAGAAAAATTAGGAAAACTTTTATATGTAAAGTACAAATTCTTTAAAAAAAAAAACATCGCGTAATCATACATCGACGTCCTTTTGACGGACACTATTTCAATACAAACAAAACGACAATGACTATAAACAAAATAAATACGTCTTATGTGTTATAACAACAAATAAATTATGTAACAGGAATCTCACAGCAAGCAGGTACCGACAAGTTGTAGTATTGGAGCAGGTAGAGAAGTTCGTTCGTCGTTTTGACGTGTACATATGATTCTAGGATTAATAATAATTTTTGTTATCAGACGTTTCTTTCAGAAATAACTTCATTAATATGTAAATGTCATAATTAGATACCGATCCACAAAGGGGGCTTTTACCCTATATTTATTAAATCTTATAGTAATTTGCTTCAGATTACTGAAAATGTATGAATTGCTGTAACATTGTGAAAACGTAGTCTATTTCTGTGTTTCTCCTTGTTATTCAAAATATTTTTTTCAGCAACTGTTACACTATCAAAAAAATCCATCGTTCCTATTAAAAACAAAATTTTAGCTTTAGAAACCGGAAGGAGCTTAGAAACAAGGAGGTGGAACGGTCAACTAGACCAAAAATAATAAAACAAATATTTTTAGAATCTTGAGAGGTAGCTCCTTCAAATGAAATCTTACACGATATATTAATTAAAACTTTTTTCTTTTTGAACTCCCCATTTTAATCCAAAAACTTTTTCAGACACAAACTAATCAAGACACATTATACTAAATTTCAAATTTTCAAATTACTACGTTACATAGTTTTCGAGGAATACATCTGTGACAGACAGACAGACGGACACGAGAGTCAAAGGTTCCACTTTTCTTTTAAGGTACGGAACACTAAAAATAAAATTAAAATAAAAAATTTAAAACAATAGTTTGATAACAAGCTTAAAAAAAGCAATTAAAAATATTATTTTTATAACTACTTTGTAATATTTTTAATTTTTGCAAATTTTTGATAAATTTAATATTTGATAAACAAACATGTTTTTATTCGAATAAATTTACTGTTTTCAAAAATTGTAAACATTTTTAGTAATTATGTAAATTATAAAAATATTAAAAATAATATGAATAAGAATAATTTTTGTGAAAAGCTCATTTGAAATCAAGGACTAAACGAAGGCATTCTTTCACGAATTAGAAAATTTTGTAGCATTGCAGTAATATTCTCATAAAAATATGAAGATTACTTTAATAAATTAATATTTAAATGCCTTTTATGATGTCATTAGAATGAAAATTTCTAAAATTGAGCAACCAAATTGTCAATTACAGATGAAATTGTCACATTTTTCAGCGCTCCCACAATCCAAACAATTTTGTAAGTTAGGCAAACAGTTTGACATACGTGTAATCAAAATAGATAAATATATAAGTTGAGAATAATGCAATACCACAAAGTCCTATATACATTAAGATTTAAACAAATAGATAATAAAAAAGAATTAGATAACGGCTCTCGTGCATTTGTAACATTTACCTATATTTTTCGTAGGCAATAATTCATATCTGTAACCCAATTCACTTTTACTAGAACAAAAGATACAAATATTACGACATATACATGAAAAATTATTCAATACAGTAAATTTTATTCTTATGAAATATTGTACACATACATTGTACAAACAAGAAAAGAAATACTTCATAGCAAAAAGTTTTTAAAAACAACGTTTAAATTTTTTGCTAATTTCACTAAATAAATATACAAAGTTGTGAATTTGTTTGTTACTTTTTCCATACTATTTACATTACCTCAGAAACTAAAAAGTGAATAGTCTTCAAATTGTGTGGAGCTTTTATTTATATAAATATGTAACTATTTAACAAAAAAAATTTAAGTACCTTTTAAACGGTCATATCAGTTTTCAGTTTAGTTTCAGTTTCCTTTCAGTTCGGAAGAAGGTTTGTTTTTACACGATCCATTCAGTTCTCACAGTCATTTCAGTTCCTTATACAGTCTAAGCTGCCCTGATTTTCAAGAAAACTGACGTGAGCGAACGGATTGAGGCATGGTACACATAGGAATTCTAAGAACTGAAATGAAACAAATAGGTCTATCCATCCCGTCAGTTCTCAGTCTCCGTTTCAGTTCTCCTTTCAGGTTTTAATTTTTACACGTAGGAAAAACTGACAGTTTATATGAAACTGAAACTGAACTGAGAGCTGATATGGCCATTTAAAAGGCCCTTTATAGCAATATTGCAAGAGTACTTATTTTTTTATAATATGAAATATAAATGCATCCAAAAATAATGCAATTTAAATGAATTTCGCCGAACATTTTTACATCAATTTTCTTCATTCCCATAAGTAAATTTTTCTATCAGAACAAGGTATAATCAGCACATTCTGAATACATAATAAGTACACAAAATTTGAAAATTTTCCTGAGAAAATTATTTCCCCAATAAGAACTACATTAAACAGCAGAATAGGTAAGTTTAATGATGCAAAAATGTGTTTTACATAAACAATTTATTATTATTAGATAATTGACTCGAAATAGATCATTCGAAACTGATTGGAACAAAGTGTAATATTGCGTGAGAGTTAAATATAGAGTATTTCCACTAGCTCTACATATTATTATTTAAGATTTAATTACAAAGCTGTCTTCGTTTTCGTAACTCCCTCCATGATCATAGTCAACCTCAATGCGTAATAAAAATTCATACTAGTATTATAAATTTGAAGGTAAGTTTGTTGGTTTGTTTGTCCCGCTTTCACGCCTAAACAGTTTTACCAATCGACTTGAGACTTTACACGGTGATAGTCGGGGAGATGTAAAAGGATATGAGTTACTGATAACTTGATAAGAAAAAGAATTTATTCAAAAATGATTTACCTTATTCTGAATATCAGCAATAATTTCATAATCCAACAAATTTAAATCTTCCCAACTCTTTTCGTTACAACTACTACTGCCACTTCCCGAACTGGACGTTAAACTCTCCTCATCATCGCCATTTTGATTATTGATCATCGCAAATTTCTTACTATGTTCCGCTTTACAGAATTCTTGTAAATTCTCGTTGCGTGTCGGCTCGTTCTCATACTTACGTTGTAAATTGTGTAACACTTCCACCTCCTCGTGTACGGGTATTGGACTAAAAACATCTTCAGCTCGACTCGGTTTTCTTGGTGCACTAACGTACGTTTTTGGTTTATACGAGGTCGACGAAGTCTTAGTGAATTTTCGATGTACGTTCGATTTTTGTGATGAAAAATATTTTTTCGTTAGATCCGGTGTCGACTGATAGATTAATTGATTACGTCGTAACGGGGGTTTCGTCGATTTCGTGGGGGATGAAGGAGCGGAGGATGTTGCCTGAACGGGACGGATGTCAAATTTAACTTGCGGTATCCGTGTGGCTGGCGTTATAGGAACTGGTATAAAACTGCGATGGCTAGTTGTGCCCGAAGAAGCCGGTTTCGGGACAATTGTGTGCGTGGTGTCTGTGCTCATGGTGATTTCGATGACGTCATTCGACGTATTGTCTTCGGCGGTGATTGTGCCGGTCGATTTTGATTGATCCTCGTCACTTGGTGATGCCGTGTCACTGTCGGGGGTGCGTAATTTGACAACCTCGCCACCGAACCGTACACGACGTGGCGTTCGACGATGATTAATGTAATCGTCGTCAAGTTCACTGTCGGTGAGTACTTTAATGACTCCGCCGTCGTTATTTAATTCCTCCTCTTCTTCTTCTTCGTCGGTTTCCTCGAAATTTTCTGAGTGGTCTTTGATCGTTTGGTCTTGGTTTTCCTCGAGGATTGTCATGGTAATGGCAGTTTCGGAGTTTAATTTTATTTCTGTTTTTAGGATGACTTTCCCATCCGGCAAAAATTCGTCATCAATTCGATCGATTATCATTGAGGGCGGATTTTTGGTTTTGGACGGGGACATTGTCGATGAAAATGGTACCATGGCTGAGTGGACATGCTGATGATTCTCTAAATTTGATTCAATTGATTCACTACTGCTATCGTTGTTACAATTGGTGGGAAATTTCGAAGACACTAAATTTGGTTCCAGTATAATACGTTTGTTCATGTTGATGTCAGCTGGCAGCTGAAAATTGATTCTGGGCCCGATCATATCCTCATTGTCGGACACATTGTATACTTGACACAAAAGATAAAATTCATTCTTATCAAACGTTCCAATATCATCCAAACACTCCTCAAACAACTCGTCTCCAACAATTTGCCGTATCTTAGCCAACGTCCTTAGAGCAACTTCTTGAAATGTAACTTGCACTAATTTCCTGCTTAACAATCGCACAATATACTTTAAACTAGGATATTCTAAATTACCGTTTACCGTTTTCCTTGGGAAAATTAACGATGGAAATGCTAAAATTAATCCGACCGTAACGTTTCCCTGCAAATGTTGATCGGATATATTTTCGAGACCCTCGTAAGCGATCGTTTGTAAAACTTCATCAGCACTATTGCTATGCATCAAATAGACCCGTAAACAATCTAGTGCCCCTTTACGAACAGCCGGTGCCGGATGACCCAAATTGTACACGAGATCGCCAAGAATTAACGACATTTGCTGATCTAAACATTCCGATATCACCGGAATGACATCGATTAATACTCTTAGTGCATGCTGTCTCACCTCCCATTCCGGGTCTTGTAATCTTTCCGACAGCTCCTTAAATAAATGTTGAATATCCACGGTGTCTGGGAATGTTTGCGTGCGTAACACATGTTCCCACAGTGGTGTCAATTGTAACGAGGTACTACGTTTATCCGATGCAGAAGCTATTCGACGTTCAACACACGCGGTCACAGGTTGCCTTGCGGATGATTTGAATTGATTGTCACCTGGATCACCGGAGGATGGTGATGATGATGATGTTGATGTTGCTGTGGTGGAAAGTATCGGAGAGTTGTTGACATCTCCGTAGCCGATCATGTTCGGTGTGGTCGGTAAGGAGACAATATGCATCGCCGCGCGGTAGTCGTTCACAACAAACAAGTGCAATCACATGTTCGCGCGAGCTTTGTTGTAACCGTTTTACAACGATTGTAGCGCATAACAACGGACCACGTTCATGGTGCTCGCATCACACAACACTTGCAACTAACAAACCCTCGCGCCTCATGTGGTGCCTCGTGTTATTTGTTTAGCTGCCGGCAGCGGACAGACGTCTTGTTATCGGCCGGCAAGTCACCGACACCACCAACAAACGTACGCGATATGCGCTCGCCGTTAATTGTGGCTAGTTCTAGCGGTTCTTTATCGATTGCAATATAATCAATATTTTAAAACCTTTTATTCTGTAAAATGAACTTTCGTTCATTTACTCTCATTAATACGACTATGTAAATATATATAATAAAGGCAAGATCTATCGTGCGGCCTTATTTATCTTTATTTTTTTCATTTTTCCTAACAAATTCACTGTTCAAAAGATTTACTTTATGAAATTTCATTTTGAATAATAAGTATTGAAGTAATAGTTACAAGGATTTATGCCTGATTCGCCTGTTCCCGTTTCGCCTGGCCAATTAAAATTTCCCGATTCGCCTGACGATTCAAACTGTGGTATCGTTACGCCTGACCATAAATTGTACGATGGCTGCCTTTTTTTACTATAATGTTAAAATAACACCATAAGAGATTTTAAGGAAAATTCAAAGAAAATCTAGCAACTTTCCTTCCCACTTTTTCCAGACTTAGGACTAGCAGTAATTTTTGATAGGTGTAAAAACTATTGGTGTAATTAAAAGTTTATTCGCTTTACGTTTCGTCAATTTAAAAAAAAAAAAATTTAAAATAATAATACATGAGTCGTCCAACGGCAAAACCAGCTATGTGCATCTCAAACGATTTTGAGTTATTTAACAAAAACTGTTAGCTATATTACAATAATAAATCATTGCATGGTTTTGATGTCAAAAAATGTATTAAATTCATGTTGATTCCTAGTAATAATCTGTATAATGCAGGGAAAGCACAAATAATTATATTTAAATAAATAAAACCCACGTAACTTATTCTGGAACTGGCAGTTGGATATAACTGGTTTTGGAAATGAAGTGTCAGCCATTTTGAACTTTCTAACATGCAAGAGCAGTCAAAAACCTGGTAGAAGGTAAAAGAATGAACATATTTCTAGTTTTTAGAACAATTTTATGTAGTAAAAATGACAATAATTTAAGTCTTTATAGGATACTGCACAAATAGTCACTCTACTACTGAAACTAAAGTACATGTACTAGGTTAGTGCGGAATTAAACTGGTTTTGCTGCTGCATTTAGAGGGCAGCCATTATTGTCTGTGTAACTTATTTTGAAACTGTTAAAGGATACAACTGGTTTTGCTACTGCATTAGAGGACAGCCATTATTGTCTGTGGGATGTAACTTATTTCGAAAATGTTAAAAGATAGAACTGATTTTGGAACTGTGGCCATTTGGGATATAACTGGTTTTGCATCCTTCGTCATTTTTCTTCACTTATTTTCAGTGGGATAAAATTTAGCAAATGAACTGAAGTATCCATAGCAACTAAAATCTGTTTTTTATTTTTTTGGGATATAACTGACTTTGCTTTTCGGCAACTCACATATATACATATTTACATTAATTTGAACTAATAAAATTAATTTATCTTAAGCTTAACAGTGTAAGCTATTTTTTCTAAACATCTTCCTACTGTTATTTCATTATTTAAGTAGGTACTTAGCTTTCTTGAATTTGTCTTATTTTTTTATTTATCTATAAAGTAGATCAGACGAATCACAACTATTTATTTCTGTCTAACATGTGATCAGGCAAAACGCAACCAAAGCATACCAAATTTTAATTTCAGGCAAAACGAGAACAGGCGAAACAGGAATATACCATTACAAGCAGGGCCGGATCTAGGGGTGAGCGGGGACACGTGGCTCCCCTGCAAGCTTTTAGGTGCGCCAAAACGGTGAAATCGGATGTTTTTTTTTTTTGCTCGTCACATTTTGCAGTGTTAGGAGCACCAAAAACCCAACTTAGCGCAAAAATGTAGTGTTGACGTTTTTTTTTTTCTTTTTTGCTCATCACTTGCTTTTTGCAAGGAAAATATCGATGCTCCAAAATTTTTACTATAACATTTTTGCCGCGAAGGGTGCCAACAGCAAAGTTTGCCCCCCTCGTAATAACTGTAGGTCCGGTCCTGTTTACAAGTTATAGTTTCACTCTTAACACGCTTTCAGTGTTCCCGACCATCCTCAGAGTATAAGCTAATAAGGTATAAATGAATAAAAACTATAGGTACAACATATTTAAAATTGCCGTTAAAAAAATTGAAAACTCGGTTCTTTGGGGTGTACAAATTATGACGAAAATATTTTTACCTCCTACAGTAAAATCTCTCTTAACCGAATAGTATTTTCCCGCGAAAATTTTTTATATCAAATATTCCGAAATTCTACACAAAGTCAGTTCGCTAAAGGACTTTAAATTAGCCATTTTCATATTTCAATTGTAATTTTCACGTGAAAATGCTGTCCGGTTAAGAGAGGTTCCACTGTATTATGGAAAATTCAATGATTTTGTTAATAAATAATTAAGGGTGGTCAAATTACTGAATAAGTGGATAAAAATTAAAATTTTAAAATACCACGACCAAAGAGCGAAATTACGCATAATTCATACCATTTTGATAACAATGCGACGTCGGGACTGTAAAGAACGAAATAATCGCGGGCTTCGTTTTTTATTGGAAATAACAGGGACTGTTTCCAATAAAAACAGCAAACCACAAAAATGGAAAGAATGGTTATGAAAACGATTATATATATATATATATATATATATATATATATATATATATATATATATATATATATATATATATATATAACTATATATATATCCTTGATGACGTCATCACGTTAAAAGAATCATTTTGGGTGAACGGAATAAATAAAAGACACAATTTTTATAATTTTTTTTATTTTTAATACAATTTTACTTGCGTTTTTTTTAATTTATTTAAATAAAATTTAAGTATTTCTACAACGAAATACCGCTAAATCAGTTTCATTATTTCACAAATTTATTAAACAAAATAAAAATCTCTAATTGTTTTGAATGGTTGTGTACATTATTTTATACAAATTTTGAAAATAGGCACCTAAATAATTTTTTTATTATACAGAGCACCAGAGATGTGACTTATTTAAGATACAACAGATACAAGAAATACAGATACAAGATACAAAATACGTATTTTCATCTTGTATCTGAAATACTTTTTTTAAAAATGTATTTTGTATCTTTTATTTAGATACTATCTTTTAGTATCTTAGTATTTTGTAAATACTTAAGTTTGCTAAAATACTTTTACCCATTTTTACCAATTAATCCCATCATAAGGTTAAATTAAAACTGAGCCCTTAAAATTTTAATTTCTCAATCTATCAGAAGACTCTATGATCTATTTGCTTTTGTCTGCCGCCATCGCGTCGCCACTCTCACCGCGCCTGCGCCCTATTATTATTGCTGGCGTTGATATATAAAAAAAATAATAATAAATTAATCAAAATTTATTAAATTAAATTTTAAAAAATATCATTTGGTTATAAACAACACTATAAAAGATTGCGATGTTTGTGACGTCATTAAGATATTTAATATAAAAATGTTTATAACAAGCAATAATTGCATAGCATGAATAATTCAAAATAAAAATATATTAATGTTTTCAGTTAAGTAAACATTATGACATCACATATGCGCTTGGAAACTGTCGGCGTGTTACTGGTTCTAATTGTAAGTTTAAAAATTTATTTTTAATTTGATATAACTTAAATATTAGGTAGTTAAAAGAAATAATGAATACCCAATTAATGTGTAATGAAATAAGTAAATCTCAAAATTAATAAAAACTTTTTTTTAAGAAAAGTATTTTATCTTAAAAAAGTATTTAGAAAATACGTATTTTGTATCTAGTATTTCAAATACCATTTCCACAAGTATCTTATATCTGGTATCTCAAATACCATTTTTAAAACTATCTTGTATTTTGTATTTCAGATACTTTTTAAGGGGTATCTTGTACATCTCTGCAGAGCACCACTTGCTATTAAAATAAGTCAATTTTAATTGAAAAAAGTAGTTTATAGAGGAAATTCTATGAATAAATAAATAAAAGTTTAATAAAAAATAAAACTAAAGCAAAAATATCACAAATTTTATGAACACGGATGTTTTTATCGCTACGTGTAAATACAAATATTTTAAAAAAACGTGTAAAATTACCATATTCATTAAATAAAAATAAAATGACTATTTGCTTTTTTTATGAAAAAAAATGGCAAAAAATAAAAATAAGAATACTATTTTCAGAGAGATAAAACATTCCAAAATAAACATCAACTTTTTTCTCACGGGTGTGTCAATATTTATACCCACAGGTGTATATTTTTATTTTATTTGTATATTAAAGCAGGGTTTCTAAAAATGAGGTACTTGTACTCCTAGAGACGTGTCCACGCGTGACGAGAGCGGGGTAGCCTGAGCTATAACCTCGGAGCCCGGATTTGGAAAGAGAGCTTTACTTTTTTTTTGCTCATCACTTGTATTTTTCATCGTAACCCCCCGCTGTGTACGTCAGTTAAGTGTAAAGAGGGCGCGACCAGACTTATGTAATGGCGGGAAACTTAATAATTTGTACATGTGAAACAAAGTTTGAGAACTACTTAATCTAATTGTAAGGTAACTAAAAAGTATTTGAATCAAGTTCAAATTTATCTTACATAAAAAAATAACAAAAATAAATTAGTTAATACTTAATTTGAACATTTCATACAAATATAACTAATGCCCTGTTTAAAGATAAATAAAATAATCAAACTTTCCATAAATTAACTATTTTTAAAGCAATATTCTAGTCTAGAAATTCGAAAAAATCGATTTTTTTTTTGTTTTTCATATTTTCAAAGTTCAGCCCAGCCCTTAAGCCTCTAAAAAGATTTACGGAGATTTGAATTATTTTCGGAGTTATGGTTATTTTTTCCCTGCGTACTGTGTATCTTTTCAGTGTTAAATTCAAATTTTTAATATAAATTACTTACTCGAAACTACTTTTTTCGATACGGTTGACATGATATCTCAAGTTCTAATGCACCGATTTACTTGAAATTTGGTACAGACTTCTTAATAGTATCAAGATTGGCCCAACGTAGGGGTTTTTGTAATTTTTTTTTTTACTCTTTTTAAAAAATTTCCAATATTGAAAAAAAGGAGGCGAAAAAGTTATTTTTTTTTTTAAATGGACGCCATTTTGTGAAAAAATTTATTTTTTCAAATCGGCTACGTCCAACTAATTCTACCTCCTTGTTTATTAAGAATTAATTAAAATTTTATGTTTCAAATCACCAGGAGGGTTGGAATCAATCACGTCAGCCAGGAAACGCCTTCTTTTGAGTCGCCACTTTGCCGGCCTGTACCGATTTCAATTTTGAATTTTTTTTTAAATTTTTATACATTTTTATACTTTTCAAATATCAATAAAAAACTGTTTAAATAAATTAAAGTAACAAAAAAGGTTTTTTAAGAAAAAGCTTTTATTTCAAAAAGTGGGCTTAAAAAAAAATAAAATAACTTTTGAGTGAAGTTTGAAGCAATATGCAACATAATTTATAAAATCTTGAGGCATTATCATTAGTTATTTCTGTTTTGGATATAAGTGTAGCTATTGTACTTTTCAGTAGTTACCAAACTTAATTAAACGCCTCAAGCTTTTATAAATTATGTTGCATATTGCTTCAAACTTCACACAAAAGTTATTTTATTTTATTTTTTAGTCCATTTTTAAATAAAAGCTTTTTCTTAAAAAACATTTTTTTTACTTTAATTTATTTTCTCCTTTTTAGTCTCATCACAATTAATTTAAAAAAAAGAATTAAAGAAGTAATTTTTTTACCTATATTTTAATCGGTTAATTTACCCTAATCAGACATAACTATGGAAACAAAAAATTGAAATGTAAAATCAATGGACAATATTTGACAATTCGAAATGTCAAAAAGTTGCACAGGACTAAAAATCAACAATTTTGGTTTTGGGGCGATTTAGGACAAAACTAATTATACAATATTGCATTGTTATCAAGGTTATACACACGTATGCAAAATTTAAAACCTTTAGCTCAATTAGAACTTGTCGAAATTTTGATTCCAAGATTTGATCTAAACCAACATATTAACATAGCAAGTTAAATAAAAGCTTTTAAAAATGGATACTAAAAATGTTTACTGTTTTTGTTTTTTTTTTTATTACGCCCGTAAAATCACCTCAAAATCGAGCCTCTAGACTAGAATACCCCCTTAAATAAATAAAAAAATAAGAAAAAATACTCTAAAACGGATATTTCTTTTTAATTGATGCAATTTTGCAATTAATTGCAAAAAAATAAAAAATAACCATAAACAGAAATTATAAACATAAAAATTTTAAATTTAAAAAAAAAAATGCGGTAATAAGAAATTCTGATAAAAAAATTTTATGTATAAAAAATTCAAGGATGCCGACTGTTAAAATACTTTTACTGACGAAGTAAATTTAACATTTTGTTCAATAAAATTGTTCTTTAACTTTTACTATAGTACGTTTTAAAAAATTTAAGAGGTGCAAAAAAAATATCTTGGAACTGATAACCTTTATCAAAAATAAGTAAGAATACATTGATGGTAACTATACATTGGCCAGACAGCCAAAAATAAAAAAAATAAAAAAAAATGGTTTAAAATCACAGAAAATTAAACTTCCTCCATACTTTCCTCCTTCTTCACACCGGTTTGCGGTAAATTGACCACAGGCGCCCGCGAATACAGTAACACCGCATACGACACGATACCAATCGCCACAACCGTATTAAAATGTATTGGCAATCCTAGGAAAATATAACTAAATATTGCCGTAAAAACTAGCTCCAATGCACTGGCGAACGTTTTTAAAATGGAATTTAACGATTTCAAAAACAGGCTTGTAATTATACCAACCGTGGCGTTGTTTATAATTATAAAAATCACTTTATAGTGCATAATTTGCGTCAAACTATCCGTAGTGAATGCATCCGTTAATTTACCTTGTAACGTTAAAAATAGAACATTGCAAACGATTGAATCAACATACATAAAAACATTTTGTACAAAAATATTTACATCAATCCCGGTTTTTTTCAATAAATGTTCATTGTAAACGCCGGCAAAACATGAGCACAAAATTTGTATAAAAATCAATACAAACCCACTAATAATTTTAATATTTATAAAACTATAATCGGTGTTTGGTGTTGTGGTCGTTGTAGCGATTTCCGAATTTTTTGTGGTTGAAAACCACGTAAAATTGAAATTGACCACTTTAAACATACAACCAATGGTCAATAGAATGAGCGAAAACCATTGTTTTCTAGAAAGTTGTTTTTTAAAAATTATCTACAAAAAAACATTTTTGAAAAATTAAATCCGAAATCCAAAAATGGGGGGGGGGGGTGTACTACGATTAGTACGGCGCAAAGATTTTTGTATTTTGTTTTTTCACAAAAAAACGAATTTTTTTTTGCTGGAGTTCCGAAAATGGGAATGCTCAGAATCACTTGAAATTTTTACCAAACACTCGACAATATTAGTTACGACCAGGGCTGGACCGACAGTTGTTACGAGGGGGGCAAACTTTACTGTTGGCGCCCTCCCCGAGAAAAACACCAAAATTTTTTCCCTGCAAAAAGTAAGTGACGAGCAAAAAAAACGTCAAATTCATCGTTTTGGCGCCCCTAAAATCTTGCAGGAGGTACGTGCCCCCGCTGCCCCCCTCTAGATTCGGCGCTGGTTATGACTAGTTAGTTTTGACAATATACTTTGTCAACTTTGATATAAAAACTAAGTGGTGAGGTTAGTTGAGGTTAAGTTAGTTTAGTTAGTTAGTTTTGTCAATATACTTCGACTTTGATATAAAAAACTAGGTGGTGTGGTTAGTTAAGGGTTAAGGTTAGGTTAGTTTAGTTAGTTTTGACAATATACTTCGACTTTGATATAAAAACTAGATGGTGAGGTTAGTTAAGGTTAGATTAGTCTAGTTAATTTTAACAGTATACTTCGACTTTTTAAGTTAGTTTAGTTTTGACAATATATTTCGACTTTGATATAGAAACCGGGTGTGAGGTTAGTTAAGGTTAGGTTAGGTTAGTTTAGTTAATTTTGGCAATATACTTCGACTTTGACATAAAAACTAGGTGGTGAGATTAGTTAAGGTTAGGGTAGTTTTGACAATATACTTCGACTTTGATATAAAAACTAGGTGATGTGATTAGTAAATGTTAGGTTAGTCTAGTTAGTTTTGACAATATGTATACTTCGACTTTGATATAAAAACTAGGTCACACAGTATCGTTTGCGTTTTCTAAATAGCAGGGCCAGATCTAAGGGGGGCAGTGGGGGCACGTGCCCCCCTGGAAGTTTTTAGGGGCGCCAAAAAGAATTTGACGTTTTTTTTTTTGGCTCATCACTTTTTGCAGAGAAAAAATATTCAATTAAAAAAAAAATATCGGTGCGCCAAAATGTTTAATTTGGCGTTTTTGTCGGGGAGGGCCTAACACCAAAGTTTGCTCCCCCTCTTAATAACTGTAGGTCCGACCCTGCTAAATGGGGCACGCCCACTGTCGACAAGTTTAACGTTCAATATCTCGAAAACGAAGCGAGATATCGAAAAATTGTATTCTAGTTTTTCGTTTTATTTTGTCGAGTTCTACAAGGAACTGTCATCAAATTTTGGCACCGTACGAATCGTAGTGTTGCCTCTGTTCCAAACTTACTTGAAACAAAATTCCCGTAACAACCACACGTAATTGAAGCAACAAATTATATGTGGTTGGATCGTACGAGGACAAATTTGCAAATGCTAAATTATTGTACACACAATACAAAAATGCCGGAACAAAATACAATCCAAGAACTTTTGAATGTTTTATGAATTCGTACAGTAACGAATACGGCGTGTGGCTGAAAAATTTGACTTGTTACAATTTGTAAAATTCGTAAAATTTTAACGATACTCACTTTCGACAATAAAGTATAATTGATAAAATTAATTTTAATACTTCCGTTAATAATACCACTGTTACCGTATTGTATAAATACGTGTTACTTGGCCCCTGAGAAGCGGTTACAAGTATCCCTGTTAAAAAAAAAATACAAATATTGCTCTAAATATAACCTCAAATATTTAACCGTTTATTTTTACCTTGGTTTACAAATAAAAGCATGTACGATACGAAAATAATGAAACTGAAAGGAGTTGGAAACAACTCCGACCACATTATATTTGTCATTTTGTTGAAATGTTATTTATTTTAGACCATTTTTACTGTATTTATACTGTTTCTAATATTGCACATATTTCTCACATATAACAGTTTTTCCAGTAAGTAGTTACTTGGAATTTGATAAGAGCATTTTTATCGCTAATTTGTTCAAGTTTTATTTCCGTAAATTACAATTATTAAACATTATAATGATTTCCATGATTTCAATTGTACATAAAATTTTGTACAGATTTATACAGTAGACCCTCGTTTTACATGGTTTTGATTATACGTGAGTTAACCCATTTAACGCTGATATAATGGAGTATTATTAGAAGGAGCCTTAACCATGTCCCTGCCACTTGTTTTCAAGGACGGACCTTTTCATGTCACAGTTTGCTACGTTTGCTACGTGGCGCTAATGGTATAGTGGGTATATTAAATAGAGTTGGGACATGTGAGCATTTTTCATCAAATAGATGTCAAAATTAATTACCATATGATTGAGCACAAAAGTATCGTCACCAAGTTATGTGTAAACGAAGAATTAAAATTTTTTAAATTAATTAATCTTTCTAGGTTGAATTAAAGTATTTTTTTAAATATTTAATTTATTTCCAATTTATTTTAGATGAAAAATAGCGGACTATTAAACCTCATGTCTCGACACTAATTTTATCCCCTAGTAAATCAACGCCATCTGGTATATTAGTTACAGCGACGTCAGAAAACGGTCCATTTTTTTATAATAGACTAAATGGAGAGTGACAGGGACATGGCCTTAACTTACATGGCCTTAACTTATATTTCTTTTTTTACCACTCGCGGCGTTAATAATGCTCGAATACTGATGTGAATATAGCGAATATAGTAACATAAAACGGATAAAATCATGAAGGAGTCTCCACATTCTCGCCGAGGTTGGACGAAACGAGAATGTAGAGAATGGAGTATTATAAGATGAAGATCTAACTCATATGAGAGAAATTGACAAAATTGGTCAGGAAAATGGTAAATATAAGGGCTTTCTTTTTTTACCACTCGTGGCGTTAATAATCTCAAAATACTGATGTGAATATAGCAAATATAGTAACATAAAACGGATAAAACAGAATGTAACTACAGTACTTATTCTCAAATAGAAACACGCCGGGACTGGGGAAGTGAGTGTTTCCATTTGAGAATCACCAATGTCGACTCCTTGTCTAATCTTCATAATGTAGAGGGTCATTTCGTTGTGTCTCGCGGTTGGTGTTTTAATACTATTCATATGGCTGAGCCAACCTCAGCGAGGAACTCGACGAGGAACCTCGTCCAACCTCGGCGAGAATGTGGAGACTCCTTGATAAAACAGAATGTAAATACTGTTTTGAGTACTTATTCTCAAATCGAAACACGTCGGGACTGCGGAAGTGAGTGTTTCCATCTGAGAATCACCAATGTCGGTTGATGATATTTAATAATAAGGAAATACATAGAAATTACATGTGTATGAAATAAACTCTTATTAAGTTTAAATTACTTTATACGGCGGATATCCAATGGTACTGACTCCGATTTTACATAGTGACGTCAGCGAATTATATATTATACAATATAAATGATGCGACGCAATATAAAAATTGTTAAGTTTATTTTAAAAACGATCGAAAAACCCACTTTATAACTGAGTTGAACATTGAAAAAGATTCCAAAAGATTCTATTCAAAAGCTAACAAAGATAATATAGAAGCCCGCGTTTCCATTTGAGAGTGTTCCATTTGAGAATAAGTACTGTACCGCTTTCGTATCCGTCGAACACGAGTGCCATCTTTGATTTGGATACTTTTTGAATACATTGAGTTTCGTCTCCTTGTCTAATCTCCATAGTGGGCATCATATTTTCATTTTACACAGCTTCTTCCTTATCAAATTTCATTTTCGAACATTGTCGAAGTTTTATCTATTGTCTCAATTTCTATTAAAAATTATCAGTTTTTTGTACAAAATTAAGTACTCGATAGTAGTAATTTGGCAAATGTTTTTGCTGATTTGTTAGTTAGAATTGAGGAGAAACCTAAAAGTAAATTATGAAATTACCCCCACATTAACGTCCTATAAAGAATTGCAAATTTTGGTTTTATAAGGAGCCTTAAAAGAGCCGCCCTAGACACTGTGAAAAATGTCGTTCCAAGCACTGTGGAAAATGCCACCCCTGCCTTTTCCTAAAAAAAATTTCTTAATAACTTTTTCCTACCAAAAATAAGTGACGAGCAAAAAAAGAATAAAACGTCAAATTTCAAATTTTACCGCCCTAGGTTCTAGCCTACTCAACCTATTAGTGACTCCGAATTGGGGATGGGCAAAAAATATCAATATAGCAAAACATCGATATTTTTTCAGGAAAATATCGATATTTTAATTTCGATATATCAAAGTATTGATATTTAAATTTGAGTACCAAAAACGATATTGTTTTTTCTGAAAATGCCTGATGATATTGGTAAAAGTGATTAAAAAATCAGATTTAGTAGAAAATGTTTTTTTTTTTTTTTTGGCTCGCAAGTCGCACGTATTGTATGTATTTCTATCAAAAAGCAAGTGTGCGTCAAAACCAACTTCTAGTTTTGCCACTAGAGGCACGACTGACAATCATTACGTCATCTATCCTTAATATTTATTATTGGTATGTGCAAGCCCTAAGCGTGTGTGTAAAAAATTGTGGATAGCAATGTGCCTGTGTGTGCTTAATACCGCTTAAGCTGATTAGTCACACAGCAACTGTAGCCGTGCGAAGATCGATTGTTTGTATTGTTATCAACTACTTCCCAACAATATAAGCGAATAGATATATAATATATGCAGGAACGGTACGCATATAGTGTAGTCGGTGTAGTCCCCTCTTTCTACAGATAGAATGTGACGCATGACACATACACAAGCGCATATTACATATACATAGATACGAGATTTATGTAGTAACATGTTGTGCGTTTGAAGTGATCTTACTAGTATAGAGATACGTAGTTGGAATATGTAATATGTGGGTATGTGGATTTGATAAAACAAGGGTCTACTGTAACAAGAGCAAAAAGAATGCAACAATCAATTTCAACATTTAATATATTTTTAAAAATAGAATACAGAATACATTATCACATTGAATATGCTAATTTACTAACGCAATTGTTATAAATTCTTATTCATAAATAATTACAATTAACTTTCTTTAGTTTTAAGATGCTTAAGTATCTGTTCGGAGATAATTTTTGTTGCTCGACTCGCTTCAGGAATTAAAAATTTATCCATATCGGAAATAATTAACTTATCACCATCGGGAAGTCCATATTTAAAAGTGATTAATTCTGGATGGCGTTTCTTGGCGGTAATTTTAACAATACCGGACAGTGGACGTCGTACAATGACTTGCGCCATGCCCCGTTGTCCGGGTATTTCGCGTAATACTATTAAATGACTATCGGTTATGATTAAATGACTCTGATACATGTATCCGTTCACTTTCACCTCCTGACATTTGAACACCTCAATGACGTCGGGGTTCTTGAGCCACGATTGTATCGAAACGATTTCCTTGGTTTCCTCGTCATCGGCCTGTGCAGACGTTACGTTATCATTATCATCGTCTATACTGAACACCGGCGCCACGTTTCGATATCGTTTACCATTTCGTTCGCTACTCGAGACATGTTTCTCCACCACGGGGGCGTTCGCGTTCGGATTTACAATGTAATCTAACAGTTTACCTTTCACCTCGGCCGATTTTAATTTCATCGCCGCCGAAATTTTGCCAAACAAGTCGACAGATTGTGAGGCTTTAATGTTATCGGTGGGCGGTTGTTGAACGCCTGCGTTACACACCAGACAATGTTGTGGCGAATGATCCTGCAAACCATAGTTATTTTAGATATACAAATGGTTAAATAAATGCCATTAAGCTAATGTATTAACATTATGGTCTGCAAAATTTTTACAATCAGATATGGGTTGTTAAGGATACGAAAACTACCTTACTTTGTTGTTAATAAAGATTTTTGTTTTTTTCTGACATTTGTTCGTAATATTTTGCGTGTATTTGAGTGAATTATTAATTAAATACTTTAATAATTTTTTTTTTTGAAAGTATTTTTCGTTAACTGAAGTAAATATTTTACTTAATTTTAAGACAAGCTACGTAGCTCAAGTAATGCATTCTAGTGGCATTTTTGTCAAAACTGGCGTTTGACATTTAAAAATACTAATGTAAAAAGTTTATCAAAATGGATTTAAGAAGCGAGAAAAATAATAAAAAATCCTCAATGATAATTAAAATGAATAATTTCAAGATTTTTATTTTACTGAAAACACTCTTTTTCAGTTTATATTATTTTAATCTACGGATAAGAATGAATTTCTTCTGTCTGACATTTTCATTTAGAAGGATTTTTTTCTACAGTAGCTATTTATTTACATCAGTAGGATACTTGACTGCAATTGAGAAATGATTCTAAATGCTTTGTTCTTACGTATAAGTTAGTTAATTTTTGTTAAATTTTTAAAAATCTTCAAAAAAACCACTGTTCAATTTTAAATGAACAAATTGGCGGGAAAAACGACTTGGCGTAGTGACGTATGCAATGACGTCACGATTTAACTCAAACAGAAGTCGCTTTCATTCATGTCAACACTTGTCAACACGGTTTCAAATTTGTACACAATATTCAGCAGTCATCATGCTCAGTTTTAGTGGTATTTACAACTTTCTACTTTGTCATCTTCTTCATTTATCATCACTGTAAGATTTTCATGAAGCCCTACAAGTATTAAATACACTTTAAGAAAACAGTTTTAGGTAACTTTAAAATTGTAGCAAAAAATAAAAGCATTTTTAACATAATATTTAAAATAAGTTGATAAGGATATTTTACGTATTAAGTGACGATGTATTCCTTCCATCAGTCTTTTTTGAGTGCAAAATTAATTGCAAACCAAAAAGTTTAAAATAAATTACAAAGAAAAACAACTTCTCTTGGTCAATTAGAATTGTAAAAATGTCACAATCAAAATGAAATTTGTCATAGACAATACGTAACTACAGTAATAAGATCTGCTATAAAAAATGACGTCATTTTCAAATATCACTGCGTTTTTAATCATTTAAATGAAAGCTAAAAATTTATAATTTTCAAAATCGAATTTTTAAATAATTAAAGAATATTTTTATTTGTCACTACTAAAATTGAATATATTTAAGGATAATACATAAAATTATTCAACATTTAAAACAAATTTTGAATACAGTCAAGTACCGTATTGCAGACCACTGGGTATTTTAAAAATGTTGTGATTTACCTGCAAACAGGTGTGCGCCTCCTCGCCAAAATATTCGTGAATTGCTCGGTAACCGCCCGACAACATCGACACATATTGCGTGTGCTTTTGTAGGAAGGACGCAATCACCATATGCGTATATTGATCCTCCTCTAACCGCCCCGACCCAAGAAAACACAAATGTTCACCGCCCGCATTCGAATTGGCGGCCAACGCCTGTCGTTGTGCTGTGAGGAGGCCTTGCACCGCGGTCGCAAACGCTGTCGGCTCCTGGAGCATCAAATTACAATCTAAATGGAACGCGGTGGGCAGGTGGCCCGCGTTGTACTGTTCGGCGGGCCGACAATCCACCAAAAAGAATCGAACCGAGTCCACGGTGGACGTCATCTCCATCGACACGTTCTCCACCAGCTCTTGCGCGGTGACCGGTAAACATAAGGCTTGTGATACAATTGAATTGTCGTTGTTTTCGTCGCGATAAAGTGTTTGCACCAGGTCCGTTTTGAAGGACACGGGCGTCTTCATCGCGTAGTATTGTGCTAGTGAACAGAAATCGGTCACGTCGTCCGCTTCCAACGCGCACGGCATGTTCGCCAACGTCTCTACCACCACCTGGACAATTCCATGAAATGATGGAATTTTAGTAAAAATTAAGAAATGAAAATAATTAATAATTTTTTTATCTTTGTTTTTATTTTGTAAATTTAGCTTAAATATTTATTACTTAATAAAAAAAAAAAATACTGTAATTTGTAATTTTTTTCCAATGAATATTAAAATACGGCTAAATTTACCTTTTTCTTTATGCTGAAATAATTACTATACTCGTTTTGAGTATTATTTTGATTTTTTGTCAAGCTACGAATTTGAGTGATGGAGGCTATCAAAACCGACAGACGTTTCTTTAATTACTAAAAATAAACTTTTATCTTTGTTATTTATCATATTTTCCAAAAAATCAAACTAATAAACTACTTACTTTTTTTCAATTTCAAATATTATCGAGTGCTTGTGAAACACAACTACGTATGACAGACTTTTGTCTGCATTTAAACACACGTAGTATTCATATGTTCACTTATCGTTCAGCTAAACTGAAACTTTAAGCACTCGACTTCCATACGACTTCGATAGCACACCTGGCTAGTTACCAGGAGATCCTGGGTTCGATTCCCGGCCAATCCAGACAATTTTTTCAATCACTTTGTGATTTTTAATTTACATATGTGGTTTTTGGTCATGTTAACCAAGGAAGTCGAGTGCTTAAAGTTTCAGTTTAGCTGAACGATAAGTGAACATATGAATACTACGTGTGTTTAAATGCAGACAAAATTCTGTCATACGTAGTAGTGTTTCACAAGCACTCGATAATATTTGAAATTGAAAAATTGTAACTGCTTCTCGCATTATAGAGAGTACATACACATAAGTAATTGAATGTTGTCTGTATCGGGCGCCTGTCGAGCAAAGGATCGATGGTGTAATGGATAGCACACCTGGCCAATTACCAGGAGATCCTGGGTTCGATTCCCGACCGATCCGGATAATTTTTTCAATCACTTTGTAATTTTTAATTTACATTCTTACTTTTTAATAAAACTTGTTTTAAAGTGACTGTAATGTAAGTGACCGATTAAAAATTACATTTTTATCAAAAATATATAATATTTTATGAAATTTATTATTAATATAATTTATTGAAACATTATTTGTTTAAATTTACTTAAATGAAACTGTTTGTTATCAAAACAGAACAGAAAATTCTCATTGTGTACAAGATGAAAAATTATGTTCCTTTTTGAGTAATGTAAGTGACCATCTACTTTATCTTGTATAAAAAAAATTTATATGCATTTTTTGTTGTTTCATGTCCATTGTTTAAAAGTTCAAATCGTATTCGATTTAATTTTGGTTAAATTTTAGTGAATTTACTCATTAAATACGAAAATTCAAAAGATTTACGATCCGAAATTTAAATCAAATTGTAATGTAAGTGACCACGGAATTACCCACCTGCTTACTCTCATTTTTCATTGCCATTATCTGTTCGCGGGCATTCACAACGATTATCAGCGAGAGGAAGAAAATGAAAAATGGATCGGCCTGTTGGAAATAGAAGTCCCACATGGACAGCACCACTGGCAACGTACACGTCGCCGCGAACAGCGACTGAAACCACGATATACAATACAAATCCGGCGTTATACGTTTCGTGTCAAGAAACGAACACAATTCCGGGTCGTGATACAGCAACAGTAAGCGAAGCACGTGAAAAGCGCTACCATTTTTCTGGCAACCTTTCGGAATATATGTGTCTCGAATCGCTTCGAACAGATTATAAGTATTCGATTTTGGTAACTTTAACGCTAACAGCGGCAACAATAACTCGATCCAACCATTGTTGTGTTCATACTTTAAATTACGACTTTTACAATAGAACGTTAAAATTGATTCCAAATCGCTCACAACCGACACTTTATCTTCATCATCATTGCCCAATTTCGACACGAAATTCGTACAATCCTCGCGTAACGTGGTCTGATTCGGCAGGTCGAAAATTTCGTTGAAATGTACCAGTTGATTGCCCTTGTCCTGCACGTCCAAACATATTTGCCACACGTCAGCTCTCAGTGGTTCGGGTAACGTTTTACCCTGACATATTGCGTAGATATCGCTCGCCGAACATTCTTCGAGCAACGCGTTTTCCAATTCAACCTCCCTAAAAATGCACACCAATTAACATATATTTTATGCAATCAATTAATGTAGGTTGATTTGATTTTTTTTATACATAATTTTTTTTTCGCACATAATGTAAATGTGTGAGAAATTAATTAGCGTGTAATTATTGTGTAATGTACGTACCAAGTTATTTCATCGTCTTCCAGAGTCATATTTACATTTTATTTTGAAAATAAAATCACTATTTAAATAAAAATATATTAAAAATGGTGCAAAAGTGACATTTATTACATGTCAAACTTGTGGTTAAGTTACCTACTATCGTACCATCACACCATTGGATTGTTACGTGGCTACCGTAGATTGGGACGAATTCAGACTTCACACCGTATTTTGTATTTATTTTATGAACACAATCTTTAATATATTAAAAATTTACGCGAGAATGGTCACTTTATCGCAGTATCCAAAGAAAATTTTAAAAATATCGGTAGTTTTTGAGGAAATAACAAAAATCATATAATTCTTTCTCTATGAAAAATTGGGGTCAAAAGAGACGATAATAGGGTGAATGGGGACAACCCGTAGGGTCGACCAAAATTGAAATTCTAATATAAAATAATTTCGAATTTTTTGTATTTATACATTCAAAAACGAAATAATATTTCATGATTTTCTGTAGAAATAAACGTAAAATCTAAATTTTAAGTTTATAAAGTACTAGTTGACCCAACAGACGTTGTCCTTCCTGTCTTAGCTATGAATATTCAATTCGAACTAGAATAAACAATAAAAAAAATAATTATTTCAAAAACATACAAAAAATATACATCTAAAACATTAAAAAATTCATAGACAATTAGTTGGTTAAAAAAAATCTGCTTCTGGGTAATTTTTCTTTTTTTTTTGACTGTTAGATAAATTTATATTTATCCAAAAATAAAAAGAAATAAAAAACAGCTGTCTGTTAAATTCACATTCATCAAATGCGGGAAGTTAAAATAGTCGTTAAGTTTTCTGAAATTTTCTAATTTTCTGCGTAAATTTCGTAATTTTTTTTCCGTAAGAACCTTCTACAAAGTATTAGAAAACTTAAAAAAAAAAGATGAATGAAATCGGTAAAGTCATTCTCAAGTTATGGCGTGACCAAAGGAAAAACGGATTCATTTTTATATATACAAATAAAAATGTTATGCTGAATGAATTTATAAAAATATCGAATGACTTCATAACCTTGAAAGTACTCTATTCTATGTTCCAATACATCCATTCGTCCCTAATCACCCCACGTTCATCCCTTTATACTTTTATATAACGTTCCTATTAACCTATACAGGGTGTAAAACAAATAACTCTCGTCCTTTTGTGGGGTGACTCATAGCACCCTGTAGACACCAAATATATATATGTATATGTATATGTATGTGTGTATACATATATTATATACAGGGTGTAAAGGAAATAACTCTTATCGTTTTGAGGGGTGACGCGATTGTTAATTCCGAAAAAATTCCTGCGGTTTTAGTGTCTACAGGGTGCTATGAGTCACCTCACAAAAGGACGAGAGTTATTTGTTTTACACCCTATATACTGTCCCTATTCACACCTTTTTCGTCCCTATTAGCTTCCAACTTTGCCCAAATGTCAAGTCCTCATTATTTCCTTTTAAAAGAATAAAAACAACTAAAAGTCTGCAGTCTTCTATTTTCAAATATGTTTCAAAATAACTAAAGTTTCGGTTAAACAACAATTTATTCCTAAGAGTACCAAAATAAGTAAATAGTTTTTAGATAAAGTTTTAAGAAACAAAAAATAGCACTGTTTGAAGATGTCAATCTAAATTGACTTTTTAATATTTTTTATCCAACTTCAAGCTTAGTTACTATTGTTACCCGAAAGAATAATTATTTTACTATAGTTTAAGGAAGATATATATATGTTCACATCTTTCGTTTCGTCCCTATTCACCCGACTGTCCCGATTCAGTCCTATCTACGGTAGTGGATTTTGTTCATTATCTTTTTGGTGTTTGTTTTGCAATCTGTACAATAAAATGTATTTATTAAGTAGTTATATAAAAAAAAGTTTACAGTTATGTGTGTTTTATGCGTACTGTATATTTGGTTGAATTTTTATAAACCACTTTATTCACTTAACTTACGTATTGGTTATAGACAATAATAAATTGTACTGGTAAAGTGCGCTTTGATGTCGATGCGGTATCTTTAACTTTGGTTATATCGTGGTTATATCTGTCACCCGTCACAGACAATTCCAGTTTTCATCATTTTAATGTTATAAATTTGAATAAATAAAAGAAACAAAAAAAAAAAAAAGAAAAATACAATGGTTTCGTCAAACGCTTCAGGCACTTCAATACCAAAATGGACCGTAGCAATTGCACTGGGAACGGCCGGCGTCATGGTGGGACTCGGCTACCTATACTTCGGCAGCCGCAAACAAAAATCCAATCAAAATCAAAAAGAATCATCAACCACCACGTCAAAAACTGACGACACTCCCACCGACATAGAGAAATTAACGCCCATAGAAAGGGCTCAACACTTCAAAACCGAGGGAAACAACGCATTCAAAGCGGGCAAATACGACGAAGCTATTGCACACTACAACAAAGCAATTGAAGCGTGTCCAAAAGATATGAAAAATGATTTGGCAACATTCTATCAAAATCGAGCCGCTGCGTACGAACAGCTGAAAAAGTGGAGTTCAGTGAAAGAGGACACAACAAAAGCACTCGAATTGAATCCAAGCTATGTGAAAGCGTTGTACCGGCGAGCTAAAGCCTCCGAGACAACAAATGACCTGGTGCAAGCACTGGAAGACATAACGGCCGTGTGTATACTTGAAAATTTCCAAAATCAAACCACCCTGTTCATGGCCGATCGCGTTCTACGCCAATTGGGCACAAAACATGCCAAGGAGGCGATGCAAAATCGACAACCGATAATGCCATCGAAAAATTTCATCAAAACGTACTTCTCCACGTTCATGGAGGATCCAATATTGAAATATCTAAAAGACGACACCAGATTAAATGGGGAAAACAGTGAAAAACGAGGCTTTGCTCGAGCTGTGGCCGCACTGAAACAAGAAAACTATGACGACATCATCGCCGCGTGTACCGAAGAAATTGATTCGAGTGAATCAGATGCTCAATTCAAGCTCGAGGCGCAGCTACTGCGTGGAACATTCTATCTCCTAGTGGGACGCCATTCGGACGCCATAAACGATTTCCAAGAGATAATTGATAACGAAGACGCCAATGTTAAATTACGCGCGAACGCTCTCATCAAAATGGCCGCACTCAACATGCAATTGGAGAAATCGAATCAGAGTATCGCCAACTTTGAACAAGCCTATAAACTAGACCCAACCAACTGTGACCTGTACCATCACCGCGCCCAAGTCAATCTATTGCTGGGCAATCTGAAAGCGTCCCAAGAAGATTTTGCCAAAGCGGTCAAACTCAATCCCAACCACGCCGTTGCAAATGCACAAAAATGTTACGCCGAATATCGTCAAGCCGTTAGCGACATGGATGTCGATAAACTTCAAACCGTACTCAACGATTTTGAACGTATCATTCAAAAATTTCCGAATTGTTCCGAATGTTACGCGTTGTACGCGCAAATTTTAACCGATCAACAAAAATTCGAAAAAGCTGACGAATATTTCCAGAAAACGATGGAAATCGATCGAAATAATCCGACCGCTTACGTGCAACGCGCCGTTTTACAATTGCAATGGAAATCGGACGTAGATGGCAGCACCGAACTGATAAATAAAGCGTTACAGTTGGACGATAAGTGTGAGTATGCGTACGAAGCGTTGGGCTCCATTGAAATTCAACGTGGCAATTTACAACGGGCCGTTGAATTGTTCGATAAAGCGATAATGCTGGCCAAAAATGAAACTGAATTGACGCATTTGTTCTCGTTAAAAGATGCCGCGTTGGCGCAACAAAAAATCTCTGAAAAAATGGGTATTGGTCCAGCTTCGGCGATTTTGAGAACGTAATTTTATTATTTTAAACGGCATTGATCAAAAAGAAATTATAGATTATGAAATGTTTATTATTCTTTCTTTTTTTTTTGTAATCGTTCTATTGCATTTATTTAGTTTTGTTGTTTTGCGTAAATTTTTTTAAAAATTATACAATCATGTTACCAGTCCTATTTTATTCAAGTTACTTATTGCGTTGTTATTGAATAAATTTAAGTTTAGAAAATCTTAATAATATAATTCGTCTTTATTTAACGCCTTAAATGATCTACATACAGATTTTTTTCTGCAATTCCGGAACTAAAAAGACTTTTGCTTCTGATTTTAAGCCAATCAGCAAGCAGAATTAATAGAACATCACCAATCAGAAAGTGAAATTTAACTTAAATAATAATGTCGTTAGGTTATAAATTATTATACAATTTGACTGATTTATTCAGAGTATACTTGATGTGATATTATCTGGCAACAAACTTCACAATCGGGATCAAAAGTCATACTTTACTCCCTTGGTATATAATATACTATTAATTCAATTTCACATTTTATGCCAAGTTAGGAATTATAATCTTTCATTAGAAATCATCTGCTAGAGACAGATTTTCATTAATATTATTTAATTTTGGTAATTATTATCCACCTATTTTTGGCTCTAAAAGAAAAACTAATGATCCGGTTTTAATGATTTTTTAAAAAATGTTCATCGCTACCACGTCGCTACAGCGGATTAGTTTAAAAAAATACTACAAATCGATACCGATAATGGAAAAGCTGGAAAATGTTTTAAAATTTGATAAAATTCCATTTTTCTAAATTTTCTTTTGTCATTTGGTGTATGTGCGTTTGAGTTCATAGTCTGTTCAAACCGTTCAAACTGTCCAAAATAAATACTTTTTCAAGAATAAAAAAATCTATATCTCGTATTCTCGTTGCATTTTCGAAATATTGAACGCAAAAATTAGAAAAATTGACTTAATTTTGACGACTACGATTGCCTCAACGCCGTGATTTGAGTGCATAATTGCATATTCTGGTAAAATGGATCAAAATAAATAAGAGGAGATTATATAAAAACTAGGTGGTGAGGTTAGTTAAGGTTAGGGTAATTTAGTTAGTTTTGACAATATACTTCGGCTTAAACACACGCATACAAAATAAAAATAAAAAAAAAGTTTATTAAAAAAATTGAATTTTTTCAAATTTAACGACAGTTTCCTAGCATTTCCAGTACTGATATCGAGTTGTAGTATTTTTTTGTAACTAAATCCGCCATAGCGACGAACATTTTCAAATAAAATCATTAAAATCGAATCATTATAGTTTTGCTTTTAGAGCCAAAAATAGGTGGAGCCGTGTTCTGCATAGTTACCTTAATTTTTAATACTCGAAACTCTTAATACAAGAGCAATGAATGGCGTATTTGGAAGGGCGTTAACTGAACTGTAGCCCAAGGCGACAAATATTTCTAAAAGGAATTTAATTATTTTAATAGCAAAAATGAAAAGTTCACACCCAAATTATCCTAATTCAATTCACTTCAATAAAGTTTAATTTGAGAAAAAATTTTTTTGTTTGATGACGTCATTAAGTTTACTAAAATGTTTTAATAGATACTCTAAAAATCGTAAATAAATTATAAAATAATGAGACTAGAAGTGAATTACAAATTTGGACATATTGGGTCACTAGAAAAAATACCTGTCGAATAAGATACCTAAAAAGAAGCCAGAATGGGTTGCTATTTACGCGATAAAAAAGAATAAAACAAAATAAATTTATTTAAAATTTTAATTATAGAACAATAATGCTACATTGAAATAGAATTCTTGATTTTTTTAAACTTTGTATCCTACAAGATGACGTTTTCCAATACATTCGCCGACAAAGAACCAGCACCAAACTTCAATCGCCACCAATGTGTTAATCCATGCCTCATTCACTGTCAACTGTTTGTAATTTTTAACTCCACGTACAATTTCTTTCATACCTTCGGCAATCTTTGGAATTTCAGCAGGTGTTGGTGGAACTAATTCAACTTTTGCATACCGTAAAAATGTTTGAAATTTTGGTTGAGCTTCACGCAATAACACTTAAAAGAAAATATATTCATTTAAAATCGTTTCTAATTATTTTAAAATAAATTATATAACAAAATCAATAAATTTTACAAAAAGCAGGTTATAATCGAAAAATGGATAGATTTTATAAAAATTTATTTTACCACTTGTCAAGTTTTGCGCTTTTCCAACTAAACCAGCCATTTCGGTGTAAATTTATTTTTGGGTTTTGTAAGATTTTTAAACTAAAATGATTTGATTGAATTTGAAAGATGAAACGGGTGAAGTGGGCCCAAAAAATATTCGGCCTCTAAAAAGTCAATTAAGTCGAATCCGATTGTTACATAATTTTATTAGTTTAAAGGTTGGCAATACTCGGTGATTATTATCTCTGGTATAAATCAACTTGCAATCAATCAGAAACACCCAACAGATGGTAAGCGTACACGTAGCCATTTAAGGAGTGACGTCATCCTTTCTTCACAATTAGGATAAAATTTGAGTACCAAGTTTCATTAAAATCGGGAATTATCACCTCAATACTTTCCATACGCAAACTAATGATCAAAAAATAAAAAATACGCTACCAATGGGATGTGGCACACAACTTCCTCGTACTCGTAAAAGCACCTTGGTTTCAAACGATTCATAAAAAATTGAGCAAAGTGGGACTAGCAGTAAATAAGATATTGACATTTAATGGGATTTCATGGTAGCACCGTGAATACTATTACTCCGAATGCAATAAAATTTGTAGGGGACCATCTAGGAACCAAACTTCATAAAACAGAATTGAATAGTTCAGAAGTTATGCCACTTGGTGTAATTTACTATATTAATGAAATGACATGGTAGCGACGTAGCTACCGTTACTCCGATTTCGATTAACTTCATACGATACCATCTAGGAACCAAACTGCCTAACTTCTGAAAATTTCATTAAAAACAATCGCATAGTTCAGAAGTTATGCCCCTTGGTGCAAATTGACGACACACAGACGGACAGACAGGCGGACGGATAGAACCAAACCAAAATTGTTCAGGAAACTCTAAAACGTAAAATGTCCGTAAAAAATTTTAATTTGGAGGGAAAAAATTTTTTATTTTCCAAAAGTGATCACAATGCTTCCGCTACTTTAGTAGCCTCGAAAGTAAAAAAAATTAAAACTACATGTAGGCAAGGTTTGTTTATTAAATTTTGACAATTCAAAAATTTTGCTAAATATAAAACTGGAATCTTTTGATGCCATTCTTATTTTTTCATAATTTATCGTTTGGAAATAAAAACGAAGAATTTTTAAAGTTGCCACCATTTCCACTCATAATAGTTTTTCTATTCGTCACCAGATGGTTGAACATTTAACTACGCCCCCATCTCATTTCCCAATAAATTAAAAGAAAGAAATATTAAAAGATACACCAAAAAAATGTTTAAAAATAATTTAATTTTTATTTAAAGCTTATTACTTGTAAATAATTAGAAAGCGATTAATTATTACATAATTTAAAACAGTTATATATGTTATTCTAGATATTTATTCCAATTTTCAATTTGATTATCAACGTCTAATATTTCCCAATTCGGTGACTTATCCGATGCCAACCAATTAAAATCGTCCACACAATTCCAATTGTTCACTTTCACATCCAATCCGGATTTTTCAAAATCGCTACCCATATTTTCATACGAGAAATTATACGGTGCAAATTTAATTGCGGTACTATTTTCGATAATTGCACGACTGATTACGTGTAAATAAATATCGCATCGTTTGGTCTCGTGCACACGTAACTGTTGACACGCGACAACAAATTTACAATTAATACAATTCTCAATAAATACGGATGTGGAGACGGGGCCACAAACGACTATACACGCGTTCAAATTGTTTAAGTGTAATGTACTTGGTGCACCCAAAAGTTGTACAACACAATTTGACAAGTTGATTAGTGTCACATCCTTCTGATAGATGGCATCACCTTCCAATTTCAATTTTTCATTCATTAACGATTGAAAACCGCAAAAATCACGATTCTCGTACGTTTCGAAATATTGCGATTTTAATTTTGGTATTTCGTTATTTGAAAATGTGCGATTGTCCGTTTGATCGACCGGTGAGTGTCGCATCGGTTTTTCGTCCGCAATCACTGGTTTCCGTGACGATTTTTTATTCTTGAATCCGAATTTCTTTTTCGGTAAATAGTTGTCCTCGAGCTCTTTTGTTTTCGCTGTTAAATCGTGTAATATTTCTTGACATCGTCGCACATCGTACTCCTTCAGGAAAAATGTGGAAGCGGACACATATTTTTGGAGGAGATTTATCTGCTTTAAAATGTAATCGAAATGATTTGGTAATAATTCGACGTTAATATTGGGTACGTTTGATAATGCCTCATCAATTTCTTTTTTCTTTTGGTCAAATTCATCCCGAAAGTAATTGATTTGTTCGTTTACGGCCGAATTGAGACCTTTAATGTCTTTACGTTTTTGAATAATACTTTTGCGTTCCTCTTCCCGATCTAGTAGTAGGTTTGTGATACGTTCCCGTGACTCAGCGCATCGATCTTTTGGGCTATTCATTATTTTATACGTGTGAACTAAGCTTTACTTTTTATCTACTTTTTCTTTTGGCGTAGCGTGAATTGGTTGTGGATTTTCAGCTGAATTTTTCAAAATGGCTGTGAATAATTGACGTTTTCTTTCTTCCTCTTTGTTAAAACGTGTTTCGTTACCAAGTAATTTCTAAAATTACACGATTTTTATTAAAAGCTTTTATTTAACTTACTCTTTTAGTATATTTATTTAGATAAAATTTTGCAATCAAAATTTAGACAACTTCTAATTGAGTTAGAAATTTCAAATTTTGCTTTTATACTAAATTCCCTCAAAACTAGAATTGTTAATTTTTACTATTCGAACATTTCGAACTGTCAAATATTGTCCATTGATTTTACATTGCAATTTTTAGTTTCCATAGTTATGTTTGATTAGGATAAAATAGCCGATTAATAAAATATACGTAAAAAATTACTTCTTTAATTTTTTTAAAAATAAATTATGATCCGATTAAAAAGTATAAAATAAATTTGAGTAAAAAAATAGTTTTTTAAAGCAAGCTTTTATTTAAAAATGAATTAAAATACTGTGTGAGTTTTTCGAGAGTTGCCATTTTTATTACAGCCAAACCGTTGATTTAATCGAAAAATTGTTCAAATAAGAGTTGTAGATATCGACGGGGGCAACCGAATGCTATAGTCAGAAGCTTTATAGCTCTTATGGTTTTCGAGCTATGATACAAACTTATAGATTTTTAAATGAGACTATATATTAATTTTTCGATAAAACTGATCTAATGCATTAATTAACAACATAAATGAGCAAAAAAAATTTTTTTACCCAAGTTTAATTTTTTAATTTTTCTTTAATTTATCAGTTAGGCGGTAAAAATATGCATATGTACTTGAGGCTACTTCAACCGATAGTGTTTTCTTTGGTTACATTTCCATTACATCCAAGAAAACAACATTTTCCAGTATCATTTCTATCATAAAAATTTGGTTGTAATAGAAATGGCAACTCTCAAAAAACTCACATGGTATATAATAATATTTTGAGTGAAGTCTGAAGCAATGTGCAATTTATAAAAGCTTGAGGCGTTTAACTACGTTCGGTACTAGGGCTGGTCGTCCATTGGATGCGAAAACGTGCGCAATTTAATTTGGACGGATACGCATGAAAACGGACGAACTATTCAAACAGCTGTGACGCTATACATCTTCGTCCATTAAAAGCGTCTCGTTCGTCCGTTTCCGTGCGTATAATTGCAACGTGCGAACAAATCCAATTTTGTTTGGATTTTTTCGCACGAAGGAGTCCGTTTCATGAGATTTTTATTTTTATTGAGACGAAACTGAAGGTAGGTTACAATTATAACTGTGAACCTTTACATATTACGTGCCATAAATTGTTTTTTTACGTATTTTTATAGCATCTATAGCTTGAGAAAAAAAAAATTAAAAAGAAAAATACTGACAAATATTGGGCTAGTGGACGGACAGCAGACATATCATTTCGGACGTACGACAAACGTGCGTAATCGTTTGAATCGAATTTTGCAGTTGTCCGCAACCAATGGACGACCAGCCTTAATAAAGAGTCAAGTAGCTACTCACATCTCACAGTTATGTTGCACATTGCTTCAAATTTCACTCAAAAGTTATCTTATATATTTTAGTTCATTTTTAAATAAAAGCTTGCTTTAAAAACTATTTTTTTACTCAAATTTATTTTGTTTTAATATGAGACGATTTTTATGAAGCACTTACTCGTCTTATTTCTTCTTCATTCGGAGTAACCAATTTCATTAAAGTATATCCGAGACCGCCGCAACCAATTATCCAAATTAAACTACGAAAATAAACAGCCATGGATATCCACCTTCAGCCAGAGTTTTGTGCTTTTATTCCGGTAATTTTTTTGTAGTTTTCCAAACGTACAAATCGGTTTGTCGTATTTTATTGTCCGGTTCAAATTGTTCACCAATTTTATAATAACCTTCTAATATCCACGGAAATTTTCCAAGCATATAAAAACGAAAATCTAAAAATATTTTCGCAAATTTTTTTTTTTTGGTTATGTTGGGGAACAGATGATTTTTTTAAAAACGTATTTGTGTATATAGTTACCACGACTTGCATTCATTTGATGCCATATACCATAGGATCCTAAAAATAATGCAGCTTCAACTATAAGTAAAATTTTTGCACCTTTTTTTATATATTTTCGATGTGCTGGTCTGGGATTTTTTTTCAACATTATCTAACTAAACGTACATCGTAATAAAAACTGATGAAATAAAAATTTTTGGGTGGCAATTTCATTTTCTTATGTTGGTATGTATCATATAAAAAATGACTAATGATAAATCAGTGCTCTTAAAACTTTTTTTTGTGTACTGTACATGAGTAACACTGAGCACTGAATCGTACATATTAACACGTTTCCTGGAGATACCATAGGCATTAAATTTTGAAGCATGACTCCATTTTAGTAAGCCCGACTTGTAACCACGGAGACTTGTTTATAAATATTAGATAAACCATTAAATTAATGATTTGACGGTCATTAAAGTAATCTCATCAGTCAATTTTTTTGCTTCAATTACTTAATATATTTGTAATATACAGCATTCTCTCTAGTCGATTCTCTCCTCAATGATGATTAATAATGTAAAATATGCTGCCAATGAGGTGTGGCACACAGCTTCCTCGTACTCGTAAAAGACTTTAAAACAGTATTCTACCAAATATATATATACCGTGAAATTATATTTTCGCCTTAAAGTTCATAAAAAATTGTAACTCAAAATACTTAAAGGCTAAATTATAAAATAATAACAAAAATATTTTAGAAACTAACCCCAGAAATACTTTAAAAATTTGAGCGAAGTGGAACTAGCAGTAAATAAGATATTGACATTTAATGGGATTTGATGGTAGCGCCGTGGATACTATTACTCCGAATGCAATGAAATTTGTAGGGGACCATCTAGGAACCAAACTGTATAACTTCTGACAATTTTATTAAAAAAAATTGAATAGTTCAGAAGTTATGCCACTTGGTGCAATTCAGTATATTAATGGAATTACATGGTAGCGGCGTAGCTACCGTTACTCCGATTTCGATTAAATTCATAGGGAACCATCTAGGAACTAAACTGCATAATTTCTGAAAATTTCATTAAAAAAAATCGAATAGTTCAGAAGTTATGCCACTTGGTGCAAGCTGGTGACACACAAACGGGCAGACAGACAGACACCAAACCAAAATTTTTCAGGAAGCTCTACAATGTAGAATGTGCGTAAAAAATTTTATTTTGGAGGGAAATAATTTTTTTATTTTTCAAAAGTGATTACAATGCTTTCGCTACTTGAGTAGTCCCGGAAGCAAAAAAATTATTTTTTTACTTTACTATATTTTTTATTTTCCTTTTATTACATAAAATGAGAAAAAGATTAAAATTTAAGAGTTACACTTCCAATATCTGATCACAAATTATAAAAATTAATCTAATGAACATTTATTAAAAGTAATTTATTAATAAAATTCTTATTTTTATTTGCACTTAAGGTAATAATTTTAATTAAAAAATTTATAATATCTAAAAATTAATTATTTTTTTTTATTGAACGTATAATAACAAATTTCTATATAATAATTCTGACCGAATAATTATTTTGTCATTATGAAAATATCAAAAATAACCTTTTTTAAAATGAAATTTTGACTGTTTTACAGTAGGTAAAGAATGGTATTTATCTCTTAGTATATTACCGTTAGTCTATCTATTCTACGTTAATTTTTGTTGTTTAAAATTTTAGTGTTCAAGAAGCTTTTTCAAAAATTAAATGTTCTTTTTTGTATTATGTATTCCATTTTTGTGTATGGTCGAGTATTTACTACGAGTATAATGAATAACGTCGTACAATCAGCGCAAACTGCTAATATTTAATAAAACGACGACAATTTCATTCTTTTAAATGTCACCAGGATGCGATACTTGTATTCTGTAGCCATTACGGTCGTAGCGAATTAATTAAACTGAAAAATAAAAATAACTGAAACAAAATTGTTATCTAAACGATTCTTTAATTAGGTTGATTTTATTAAGTGTTTAATATATTACAATTATTATTATATATTATTATATTTGGTGAATCATCATTGTTTGCTAATTTTGTTAGAAATTGAGTACTTTTTTTTGGAAATCTTCTATTTGCTCTGCCTAAAAAGAAACAAATTAGTAATCTTGAATTAACTGCAACCATGGAAATATTAACTTTCATGAAGGTTAATCTATTCTTCGCTTCTATTTTAAATTATTTATATGTGAAAATTTTATTTTTAAGAGAAAATTAACGCGTGCAACTTAGAAAAATATTTTTAACTCTGCATTTTCCGTTTTTAACCTTCATACAATTTAAAAAAATCAAATTTTTCAAGTTTTAAAATTTGTATGAAAAAATATACGCTTTAAATTTTTATGAAAGTAGTGCAAATATATTTTATTTTTTTTATTAAATTACTAGAATTATTACATTTTTTTGTTGTTATTTTATTTTTATTACGTTTTTTTATTACTGCTGTATATTTGAAAACATTACTACTAACTAACAAAGCCCAAATAACACCATCAAATGTGTAAAATGCCATTCTACTATGAACAACGATCACAAATCACCACAAAGTTATCATCGGCATGCATCCAAGATCAAAATCTAATTATTCTTATTAAAATCTTAATTAGTTATTTTTTTAATTATTTTTTTTTTTTTTTTTTAGTAGAAAGTGCATTATCAATCACTGTTTACAAAATAGCAGTAATTTTTATTTTTTTTAGTATTCTCTATGATTAATTAAAATAATGCGTTTAATTCTAGATAGATATGACGTCCGAAAAACATTTTCAACACGTTTAAAATTGATTAATAAAAAAACACGAGCGAGTCATTACTTATTATTTAAAGAAGCCACTTAAAATACGAAACTGTACACAAAGAAAAAACCGCGTTACCTAAATCAAACTTACAATTACGTTATTTTAAATGCTAACAATAACAATTAAACGGACAAACTTAACTGCGTGTGGTTACTTGATAAAACGACGTCATATCACGTTAAACCTAACTGATGTCTAAAATAACTATAAATATTAAAAGTATAAAACTCGCTTAGGTTGATTTTTTTTTTAAAAATTTTGTATAATTTTCACATAAAAATAAAGTGAAACACACGAACGCAAGTAAATAATTTAAAAAAATAATTGAACCGGTAGATCGTGCAAAGTAATAAAAGTTACACATTATTTTTTTTTTATAGAGTGTGGCATAAAAATACACATTACGTAATACACAGTACAATACGCTATACATAGATGTCACTTTAATCGTTATTAACATTTAAATATGGTGATTACACTCTCTTACGTTCTATAGTTGTCTTATATTACTTTGCTAAATTAATATATTTAATAGTTTATTATCTTAATTGCTCTTTTTTTTAATTTCTAATTAAACTAAGTCATAAAACAAATAAAATAAATTCAACATAATAAAATATGCGGCAGATTTTTTTCAATAATATATTTTGATACTCAATTATTCGTTACCTTTTATTAAATAACCGATTTTTAAAAAAAAAAAAGAAAAATATATAATTCTATAAACTACATTTGTTAAAATAAATGTAGAATCGTTAATTAATTCACGTTTTATAACAATTAAGTTCATATAAAATTCAAATCACAAAATGGCGCTGATGTGGACTTGGATCGCACTTGACAGCATTTTTAGCTTTTACAATTTATTCGTTCAAACAAATGGTCACAGTAGTAAGAATAAAAACGCTGCGCGCTCACGCGCACACGCACATGTGTATGTGTGCGTGTGTTTTCGCGTCGAAATCAAATTTGTTGTGGTACTGTTAAAGGCAAAAATTTTTGGTACACATCAAAGACAACATGTTCCATTATGTTTTAATAAGTTAATGTTCGTTCAAATTTGTGAATTATATGAAGACGATGTTCGGGTTCAGTTAAAGCTACTACGAAACCATCTCGTGCCACGAATTATTTATATCGTTGCCTCCCTGTGAGCCTGAAAACGACAAAAATGTTATCGAATGTAAATGATTTTACAATAACCTCTCGATAATTTTCCATTTAAGGGACTGTAAGAGCGGACACCGTAGACAGATACGTACTTATAGAAAAAAATTCTGATTATCAAAATTTTTGTCAAATTACTGTGTTTATTTCGATCGATCTAACGGTGAAGTCGATTATTTAAGGGGGTATTCTAGTCTAGAAATTCGAAAAAATCTATTTTTTTTTTCATATTTTCTTAGTTCAGACCTTTAAAAATAAGTCTCTAAAGGTTTTATGGAAATTCGAATTATTTTCGGAGTTATGGTGATTTTTTTCCTATGTACTGTGTATCTTTTCAGTGTTAAATTCAAATTTTTAAAAATAAATTACTCGAAACTACTTTTTTCGATACGGTTGAAATTTGGTACAAAACTTCTTAATACTATCAAAATTGGTCCCCGCCATAGGGGTTTTTGAAATTTCTTTTTTTTACTATTTTTAAAAAATTTCCAAAGTTGGAAAAAGAAGACGAAAAAATGATTTTTTTTTTTAAATGGACGCCATTTTGTGAAACAATTAATTTTTTAAAATCGGCTACGTCCAACTAATTCTACATTCTTGTTTATTAAGAATTAACTAAAATTTTATGTTGCAGATCACCAGGAGGGTTGGAATCACGCCAACCAGGAGACACCTTTTTTTTGAGTCCCCACTTTGTTGGCCTGTACCGATTTCAATTTTGAATTTTTTTAATTTTTTATAAATTTTTATACTTTTCAAATATCAATAAAAAATTGTTAAAAAATGGATACTAAACATGTTTACTGTTTTTTTTTATTTTTGTTTTTTTATTTATGCCCGCAAAATCACCTCGAAATCGAGCCTCTAGATTAGAATACCTCCTTAATACATTTCCTAGATTCTGTATAGAATATTCTAGAACTTTTATATAATATCGCTATTTGGTCTCTTTTTCGATGACCGAACCAATAATGAAGTCGATTTTTTTGATATCTTTGCTGATTTCGGAATAAAACGATCTTGAAATGTACCTTCGACGATCTAAATTTCGACACCAAAATATGTACTAACTAAAGTCACAAACTTCTTTTAATTTTGTCAGAATGATTTATTAGATGAACTACCAATTCCTAACTCTAGTTAGTTGTTACTGTATCTTCTACCATATATGGAAACTTATCGAGAGGCTACTGTACTTAATTAACTATAGATTACCTTTGGGCATCAGATGTTTCGGGCCCCAAATTCGAATCGTACAATCATCGGAAACGGATGCTAACATGTGCGGATGGACGGGATTCCAAGAAACACAATTAACGGTACGAGTATGTCCGGTTAAAGTGGTTACTGGCGATTCACGACGAGTATGGAAAATGTAAACCTAACAACAAGAAAAAAATTAATATTATCACTAAGACTCCAAGAGACATCTATGATCTATGATATTGGTACTGGCACTGTACCTTGTTATCTTCACTGCCGCTGGCAATGAAATCTTGATTGACACCGCCGAAACACGAGTGTATTGTGAAATGACCTTGGACTACACCCTGAAAACGACGTACCAGACAACGACTTCGTAAGTCCCATAAATGCAAACCTTGTGCAGCTACATTGACTAAGGCTAAACGATCTTCGGCATCTACTGTGAACGACATTATTGAATTCTCTTCGCGGAGACTAAAAACAAAATGGTTTCCGTCAGAGACTCAAATATTTTAATAAAAAAATTCATTATGCCCTTTGAAGATTATATATATATATATATATATATATATATATATATATATATATATATATATATATATATATATATATATATATACCATGTGAGTTTTTTGAGAGTTGCCATTTCAATTACAACCAAATTTTTATGATAGAAATGGTACTGGAAGAGGTTCTTTTCTTGGATGTAATGGAAATGTAACCAAGAAAAACACTATCGGTTGAAGTAGCCTCAAGTACATATGCATATTTTTACCGCCTAACTGATAAATTTAAAAAAAATTAAACTGCTAAAAAAAAATTTTTTTGCTCATTTATGTTGTTAATTAATGCATTAGATCAGTTTCATCGAAAAATTAATATATAGTCCCATTTAAAAATCTATAAGTTTGTGTCATAGCTCGAAAACCATAAGAGCTATAAAGCTCCTGACTATAGCAATCGGTTGCCCCCGTCGATATCTACAACTCTTATTTGAACAATTTTTCCATTAAATCAATGGTTTGGCTGTAATAAAAATGGCAACTCTCGAAAAACTCACACAATATATATATATATATATATATATATATATATATATATATATATATATATATGTATATATATATATATATATATATATATATATGTAAAAATTATGTGGATTCCAATGGTACAAATTGCAATACAATTTTGTAGAGTAACGCTTCTGCCATCTATGAACCAACTTCACAATTATTTTGCGGTTATACTTAATAAAATATGACACTAATTTCCCACTTCTCATTTAGCAGTTGGCAGTGAATTTGCAGACGAAATAAAGAATCGATTTATTGGGAAATCAAATGGGGGCGTGGTTTAATATTTAGCCTATTGGCAGTAATTTTTTCCATTCATCACCAGATAGCAAAAATTGAGACCATAAAAATGGTAGCAATTGGAAGCAGTAAATTATTATGAAAAAATAAGAATGACATTAAAAAAAAAGTACACTGCCAATGGGGTGTGGCACACAGCTTCCTCGTACTCGTAAAAGCACCTTGGTAATTTAATGTCCAATATTACTATATAATTTAATATAGGTATATAAATTAATAAAAATACATAAACAAAACAATTCATAAAAATTTGAGCGAAGTGGGACTAGCAGTAAATAAGAGATTGACATTTAATAGAATTTGATGGTAGCGCCATGGATACTATTACTCCGAATACAATGAAATTTGTAAGGGACCATCTAGGAACTAGACCGCATAATTTCTGAAAATTTTATAAAAAACAATTGAATAGTTCAGAAGTTATGGCACTTGGTGCAATTTAGTACATTAATAGAATGACATGGTAGTGGCGTAGCTACCGTTACTCCGATTTCGATTAAATTCATAGGGGACCGTCTAGGAACTAAACAGCATAATTTCTGAAAATTTCATTAAAAAAAATCGAATAGTTCAGAAGTTATGCCACTTGGTGCAAACTGGTGATATACAAACGCGCAGACAGACAGACACCAAACTAAAATTTTTCAGGAAGCTCTACAACATAGAATGTGCGTAAAAAATTTTATTTTGGAGGGAAATAATTTTTTATTTTTCAAAAGTGATCACAATGCTTTCGCTACTTGAGTAGCCTTGGAAGCAAAAATTTGTTTGCTTCCATTGGAATCTATGAATTTTTTTACGGCCTACAGAACAGTTTTAAACCCGAACTGTACTCACATATTACAATCAGTTAATTCGTCGAAATTGTAACTTCGAATTCTATGATGTGTGTCGGCTGCGAGGACAGTTTTGCCGTCATCGCGACACCACAGACTATTGACACGCACGCCCTCCCAACTGTCCAACACGTTGCCCTCCATATCGCACTGATAGAAGTGCCCACGTATTCCACCCACCACAAATTTGGTCCCATCTTTGTTCCACGAGCAACATGTCAACACATCCTCCGGCGACTGTGAAACTTTCAACAATTTATCAGTTTCAATATTCCACAACCAAACTTCCGGACTATCTTCCGGGCCGCAAGCGATCAAATGCACCGAGTCCGGATTCCACGCTAAGAATGCGGCACCGTACGAATGTCCCTCCAGTGTTTTCCGGTGTGACACGGTACACGTTTCCGGATCCACGTCCCATATCATTACGTTTGTGTCTTTCGAACCGGTCGCCAATTTGGTGCCGTCCGGCGAGAATTTACAAAACCACACTTCGTCACAATGTTCATTTATAATCTAAAATACACAAAATTTTCATTTAGGGAAATTATTGAAAATTATTATTTCTAGCGCGGGTAGACAAAAGGACTTAAGTCCAAAACATCAACTTTACAGTAGAGTAAAAACTAAAATTAAATGTATGCAACATCAGTTTATTTGAATTATCTTCACGTTTACATGAGATTTTGTACATTTTTTTTTAAATAAATTATTTTCTTAACATGTAACACAGTAAATCATAAAAAAAGAATTAACTTTAAGCCTTAAACTAAAATTTTTTAAGACATTTTTATGGCCTTAACATATAAAAAACAACAATAAATTACATTGTTAAAACCATTTGCGGACTTAACCCGTTTTAGCCGATACTTGTTGCCACAAAAATACATTTCCAATTTAATTAAACTATGTATTTATTTATTATTTTATTAAGAATTTGAAGAAATTAACTTCTTTTTTTAGTTTCTGAAAAGAATTTCTTTTATAACAAGTGCATAAAAAATGATGTTAGGGGTGGAATTGACTTTTGCCCTCTTGGAAATATATGAGACAAGACTCTCTTGGTTCTTATTATAAAATAAAAAAAAAAAGTTAAAAATGGACTTAAGTCCTTTTGTCTGCCGGCGCTAGATTTAACCTGGGGGAAAAACAGATTCGATTTTCACCTGTATTGGATAGCTAGGGAATTGATCTTTTGGACAACAATGATCAATTAGAAGGCTGACGTTCCATAGATTGGTTGGAATTGTCGTGTTGTGTAGCGTGCAACGTTGAGCTTGAAGTTCAACCGCTTGATTAAGCAATTCTCTTAAACGTTGAGGAGGTAGCATAATGCTTGGAGGTAGATATGCTTGTAATTTGTCCATAAGTATTGTGCGAGATTTCACACCTTTTCCGTCCCTAAATACGAAAAAAAAATTGAATTTTTTAGTACCTAGAATAGTATATTGTGCAATAAGTTGAGCGCACGAACGTAGTGAGTGCGCTCATTCGCTTGAGTGGGCAATCGACAATCCCGCACGAGTTGCACATATTATTTTTTATTACGAATTTCACATACTTTTTTTCTATTATTATCACTATTTTTGACATTTTTATTACTTTTTAAAATAATATTTTTGAATGTTCGTCTTTTTTTTCTGAATTAAATATTGTTTAAAATTACTTTGTTGGTGGTTTCTATAGAAATAATTATGAAATATTTATTAAACAAAAAATCAAGAGGTGGCTTTGCATGTTTTGATTAAATTTTGCGTGTTTTATTGTCAATTTGCGTGTGGAAAGTTACTTTCCGCACGCAAAAAAGTATGCGGGAAGAGTACAGTGGGTAAACAGCTATTTTGCGTACAGAAATGTGTGCGCCAAATTAGTATTTCTCCCGCATGAGTAATAAAAAATATTTAATACAACTTCAACCCATTAAGATCTAGACATAATACACGCTTAATATACATACTGATCTAATAGACAAAAATCTAGAATAAGAAAGCAACTATCAATTCAGTTCTCATTGTAGTATCTAGACAAAGATATTTTAACATCTGAAACGTTGTGTCGCAGTTAGTCAAATTTCACTCGATGCTGTATAGCGTCCATGACCACTAACGTGTCAAAAATAATTTTTTTTAAGAATGGTTAATTATTTCGAGAGATACATATCAAAATTTTTTTTTTGAAACTAAAGTTAAATCCTAACTTTATACTCTTTCGAGTAACGGAACGTAATTTTTGTTGTCTTTGGTAAGTGCGGGTTGTCAAGTTATTTGAAGTTATGTTCAGAGTGTCCGACCGATACAGTGCAATTAATTGGTGCTAATTTTATTTGTGAAAACTAAAAACAATAAAATGGTAAGTACTAAAATCAAAAATTTTCAAAACACATTCTTTATATATTCAAGAACATGGAATAGTTGTGATTCGTGTGTGTTTTATTGTTTTCTTCGATTTTTGGAGCTTATTTTGAAGTTGCCATATTTGGCTTCGTATGCGAGTAATTTCTATACAATAAGACTTAATTTTTTTTTCTTAATTTGGCTACTAAAATAAAAGAAGTGAAAGACATTTTCAGTAAAAAAAATTTTTTTCTTCACCTCCTTTATAATTCATGCAATAAGGGGTTAAAGCGCTTTAAAGAATTTTTTCTGTTCGAAGGCAGCCATTGAATCAAAAATAATTTGTAAAATTCTTCACTGCAATACCCATTTTCCAACAAATTCTGATAGTAATGTAACTACAGAAGTAAATTTTTAAAAAAATAATATAAATTCCATGATATGAGTTTTATTTTTATTAATAATTCACAATTGTAAAAGTTATTAATTATAATAAGTAACAATCTACTTGAAGCACGAATCAAATTTTGAGCTAAATTACACGATAAAGGGAAAATCTATAAAAAAAAAATCACTCAACAGGTTGTGACAGAAAACCATCTGTATTGAAAATTACGTTGTGTTAAATATATGTTGAATCATAATGGGTTAATATAAATTAAATACTGAAAAAGTCAAATTATATTTTAAAATATAAATAAATTTTTGCAAACATTCAATTATTTCTTAAAACCAAATTTTGTTTCCTCAGCAAAAAAAAAATTGTTTTTAAAAATAAGTAGGTATACATTTTAAATAAAAACAAAAATATTTGTTTAAACATTTACCAATTGGTGCGAGCATGCAGCTCTTGGGTATTTGAACACATCATGTAACTGGACAATTGATGTACCCGAGCCGTGTCATGCTGTAGTGGCGTTAATTCGTTCCGGAGGACGTGCAAAGCGTCTAACACTCGCCCATCTTCCAAATGTTCAAGATACTTCTGTTCCAAAAGCAAAAATTTCATCTCCTGTAAACAAAAAACAAGTACACGCATAGTACATACCATACTAGACGAGGTGGCTATTGGGAAATCAAATGGAGGCGTGGTTTAATATTTAGCCTACTGGGCACTAGCAATTTAGTTTCTTCAATCGTCATCAGATGGCAGAATTGTCCGTTTTTATTTGAAAACAGTAAATTATTAGGAAAAAATTAGGATGACATTCAAAAAAAAGATGCTAGTTTATATTTTGTAAACTAAAATATCTGGCAGTAGTTATTTTTTTAACCACTAGTTCGCGTATCAAAGTTTTATGATTCCCAATATAGTACAGATACATGAAAGAGAACTTCTTCGAAATTTCGATAGGAGGAAAAGTAGGATAGCTATGTGGTATGTACAGTATAACCTCAATTTTTCGGGGGCGAATCAAATATTAAAATTTTTCGATCTGAAAACGACCTGAGGACATTTTTAAAGTCGGTGCGATTCACAAGTGCAATTCTGCATGGAAAAATGTTAAAAAAACCACCCTTGCGTGATCCTATGTCAGTATGAAAGGGCCTAATTGGCCTCCAACTGTACCCCTTGTTTGCCTTTCGGATTAACCGTGGTTTTCAGTTATCCGTAACCCTCCTCCTAATGATCACTCCGGTTAATCGAGGCTCTACAAGCCCCCATTATGGAACGGTATCTAATACTGGAACAGTTTTGACATTTACATATTAATGAAGTTATTTCTAAAAGAAACGTCTGATAACAAAAATTATTATTAATAGAATGATTGTTTTTCAATTTAAATTCACCTCGCATTTAATGTTTCCTTACTTAATTAAAGAAATAAATATGTAAATGTGGAGCTTATTTTCAAAAAGCAATTTCTAACAAAATCTAATTTTCGAGTAAAATGAGATTTTCTATATCTAACGCCAGCAAAATTTTTACGGATTTTTTTACCAGTGAATAACAAAGTTGGGATGTTATAGAGAAGAATCTCAGTCAGTATAAAAATCTAATTCAAATTAATCCCCTTAAAAATGTGTTCTCAAAAAAAAAGAAAATTCATTTTGAAAATAAAACTTTATATTTCATTTTGAAAACAAAATTACATAAAAGTAATAAATTCATTGCCTAAAATGAAAATGAAAATGAATAATATTCAATATATTTTTCCCACGCAATTAGTATTATGTTAAATTTTCACCCTACAGGCTTGCCCAACGCAGTCACATTCTGCCGCTTTTTTTCATCTTCAATTTGATTTTCGTATTTCTTTTTTTTTTTTTTGTTATGGCTTTCTAAAAAATTTTTTGTAAAAATAAAAAAATATTTTCTACCTTCATATAAATAAAGTCATCTTACTTTGTTTGAAAATGGGCTTTTAAGCTTGAAACAATTGTCACACATAAAAAATAAACGTGATTTTTTTGCTAAGTAAAATATTTGCTTTATTTTGTAAAAATATGGAATAGCATAAAGTAATTTAGACTTATCAATTATTCTCTTTTTCTTCGGTTTGTAGCATTTTTTCTTTATTAATGTACCTTTATGCATGTTAAAAATTTCAAAATAATGGTCATTATTTAATTCAAGAAATTAAAGATACTTCAGTTTGAAAATAAAATTTCAAAAATTACGTTTTGAAAGTAAATTTTTATTCAGATATTGCGTTTTGAAAATAAACTTAAAATTTGATGCCCTTTTTAGGTACTTTGTTGTCAGTTTTGGAAAAAGATTTCCGTTTAGAATAATGGCTTTCTAAATAAAGTTTACAATTCTATATTAATCTGAAAATCAGTTTTTTCTCAGAAATTGCTTTTTGAAAATAAACTCCACAAATGTTAAAGCTGTTCCAGTATTAGATACCGTTCCATAATGGGGGGTTTTTACGTTATTTGAATTTATTATTTCAAAATTATATAAATATAAGCAACAATTTAAAAAAAATTAACTACTTTTGCTAATTTTATGTGACACTAACATAAACATATTATGTAGAAAATTTTGAAAATCACTGCTACTTTGTCTGTCAAGCAATGTAAACAAAAACACTAGACGAATTAGAAAAAGATATATCAAACTTTAGGGCATAAGGCATCGAAGTTTTTTTTTGTATATTCATACAATATGATTAAGGGCATTGACTTTTATTTAAATCCGTCACAACAATAGCATAACAATGACTCATTAAAAAACAAAAAAAAAAAACAATGAGAACAATGAATACTCACAACTAAACTATTATTAGAATTATCTAACAAAGGTTTGAGTTCTTGAAGATCATGGTCAGCCTTTGTCCAATCCGCGTCCATAACATGTTGACGAAATTTGGCGGCGGACGGATGATCGAGACGACATCCGGACTCCATCATCAACAATTCCGCTGTCCGACTGATACAATACAAATAAAATTCAATAATGGATGAACGCGAACAACGATGACATGCAAAAAATTCAAAACAAAAACTGCTACATACTTTAGACCAATGGACTTCAAATGTTGACCAATTAATCGCACAATGTCCTGTTCGGTTTTGTCCAAGATCACGGATGGGCCCAATTCCGCGTCATTGTGGCCATTCGAGTCGGACACACCACCGTTGGTGCAGGTGTTATCGTCCACACCATGCACATCGTCCACACCGTCCACACCATCCACCGTCGAGCCGTTTCTTACACAGCCGTTGGACGCTGGTTGCTGCATTGTGTCGATGGTCGTCGTGCAACTGCAACTGGTGCTGCCGTTGCCGTTGCTGTCTAGTCGGGACTTTTTACGCGGCGGCCCTGCACCGTCGTCTCCCGATGAGTCACCGGTGGAGGCCAGGCTTATTTTTAGGGAGCGCCGTGGTCACTTCGTACAGTCCCCGTCGTGTATTCGGCCTGAAATAATTGGTTTTCGTACGTAATCAGTTGAACGTAATTGCACGTTCACAAAACTCCATTAACAATAAAACAATCAAATCGTAAGTGAAATTGAATGCGTCACAAACAAAAGCCAGCAAATGTAATCCGTGTTGGTGAGGTTCGTCAGTACCGTCAGTACGACCTCAGCAACAAAGAGACGTGTAATTTGTCCTATACTCGATAGTGTACTTTCAGATTTCAATTTTACGATTTCGTATTTAATATTTACAACAATTGTTTAATGTATATATTATTGTTAAATATATATGTTGAAAATTTTACACAATTTGACAATAATAATTTACTGAAAATAAGCATTCTAGTTTTGACAAAACGACCTTTTAAAACAGTACATATAACAAATCAGCTGCAACTAAAATAAACAGCTGTGTTGACCTCGAATATGTAACAAATGCGCACACTCGATATCCCTACTTCCATAATTTTCCCCTACTTAGAGCCTGGATTACACTTGGCGAGTTTATTCGCCAGTGAATAGCGAGTAAGGCGAATAAATTCGCTAACGAGTGCAAACGTACACAGAACTATTCGCTAACACGTGTTGTTGTTATTAATATTTAACTGAGCAAATATTTAATATTTTGTTTTTTTTCCCTTTGGGTTGTTATTATTACTAGAGTTGGGAGAACAGTGGTCCCGAACAGAATCGCCATATAAAATATTTTGAATTGGGGGGCTATAAATTTTATTAGAAGGCTGAGGATTTTTCCCTGGATTTGATGACTAGCCTAAGGAAGCTTTAAAGAACAAATCAGTAAAAATTAAAAATTACCCATTTTTCATAATATAATATATAATTTTAATTTTAAAAATAATTTAAAAAAATTAATGTTGAATAAATAAGTGGTCGACTGTAATACAAATTAATTTAAACGAATTCAAAACATTTATATTGTAAACAATATCTCTATTTCCGTTGTGATTATTTTAATAATATGTACATGTCACCTTCTTTATACCTGCTTTAACGTAAACAAAATTGATTGTGTTAGTAGATTGTATCACTCTAGTAGGTCGCTCACAAGACTGAACATGGTTTTGTTTTTGCATTAGAAAAATATAAAGATATGTATGTACATATAACAAGCAAAATGATTCATAATATTGGCAATTAAAAAACACAAACAGACACAAAATAACATTAACGATGTGGTATTAATAGTAAAACGTCGTAAAACTGATTTTTAAAAAGATTGATAATATTTTTACGTTTTATGGCAGCCCTCCAGTTCTATTCGTAGCCCCCCAGTACAAAATATTTTATATGGCGACTCTGTTAGGGACCTTTTGTTCCCATCTCTGATTATTACTATAAACTTATTTTTATTAATACTTAAACAAACCATAATGGAAAAATTTTTTTGTCTCAAAATGCCGGACTTTTTATTGCCAGTGATAAGTACAATAGATAAGCTTACAAAAAAAGTAAAAGAAAAAAAATCAAAGATCCCAACATCAAAAAAGTGAACCCTAGGAATTTACAAAATATAAATTATACTAAACTATATTGATAAAAAGTGAACATTATTTAAAATTATACTGTATTTCGGAAAATTTGTCACAGATGGCGGCACCTGTACCAGTGAAGATATACATATCACAGCATTTTGAACCGCCATATTGCAGGACGAGTTAACTCGTTTTAAATCATTTAAAGCGTTAAAAAATTTTCATTACTGTAGCATTTATATGTTATATAATTTACTATAAGTTTTTATTTCCTTTATTTATAAAAAATTTGAAGTGGAATAAAACTGACATTTTAATTTTTTTTACATTTGTAATCTTTTTTTACGTAAATACTATGCTGTGGGACATCAAACACCAAATTTTTTCCATCTTATAATTGAATTTTTTTATCTACCTATCGTATTTTTTTGCCTGTTCTGCAAATTTTTACGTAACAATAATAATAATAACGCTGCAATTACAAAACCTGCACAAATAGTCTCTGTTGACACTTTGAAAGAGCCATCAAATACAGCGATTTTACTCGTTAAATATATTATAAAAAACGATCTCACTAGCCAGCGGGTAAAAATACGAAGCGAGTAGCGAGTAAAGAAGACTGGTCTTCAACTTTACTCGGTTTAGAAAAGCGAGTAGCGAGTAACTACTAGTCAAGAATATTACACTAAGCGAGTTTACTAGCGGCGAGCAAATTCGCCAACGAATAGCGAGCAAACACGCCAAGTGTAATACCGGCTTTACATCGACAATTTTCACAAAAAAGAAACCAGCTGATGTAATCGTTCAACCAATCACAACCGAAACAACTCAATCTATAAAAGTGTTGGTCGTAAATGTAGAAAACTGTTATCTCGACATTGCACAATGTCAATTACTGTCAAAATGTCATAACAAAACTAACACATAACCTTTACATATGCAAACTTTAATGTTTTTCTATACAATTTTTTTTTGTTAATTTTAAATTGAGAAAAAAAGACATAATTACGTAATAGAGAATGGGTCGTAATTATAAGTACAGTCCACTGCCCAGCGATATAACGACCCAACCGTACTTTATCATAGACTTTGTTAAATTTGCGTGGTGTACAGGTTCAATAGCCATATTTAGTTTTATTTTTTGTGTACTTTGGTCAATATTTTATAATTTCGAAGAAGCGACAAAAACACACTGTGATGTATTTAATTTTTTACCGTCAATCTCGGCTGCAATCGGCTCGTTCTCGCCACAAAAACAAGTGTGGCGTATATCAATTTTTACACATATAATACCTAGATTTTTTATACCAATTTTATATATCAAATATTTTACGGACGTGTTAACGCCTAGCGCACAAGTTTTTGGAAATGTAGCGGTTTTATTTTATTATTTTGAGTTACTTGCGTTAGCTGGTTTAACTAATTGGTCATCTAGTGACAACTATCGTAAGTACAAATTACTTTTACTTTTTTTTTTCGAACTAAGTAATTTGAACTTTTTCTTTTTAGCAATTCATAAATTTTGTTTTTTAACGTTTATATTTACGTCACTTTTGTATATGTTTACATTTTGTATTTTAATGCAAAAGTATCGACGAATACCGGGGAGTAACACGGAAACATTTTCGTTAAAATTAAAATGGAAATTATTCTTTCTTAATATTACATGTTTTTCGATTGCTGCATATTGTTTTATGCGACATAACTGGTATTGTGAGCCCGGAGGTAAGAAAATTTTAATTTAATTAACCCTAGAATCATACGTACTCGTCAAAATGACGAACGAACTTCTCTACATGCTCCAATACTACAACTTGTCGTTGCCTGCTTGCTGTAAAACTTCTGTTATCTAATTTATTTGTTATTATAACACAGCAAATGTATAAATTTTGTTCATAGTTGCTGTCGTTTTGTTTGTATTGCAATAGTGTGCGCCAAAAGGATGACGATGTATGATTGACCGATGTTTTTTTTTAGAGAGTTTGTACTTTACATATAAAAGTTTTCCTAATTTTTCTAAAATTCATTAAAGATATGGATGTTATGATTAATTTATTCAATGATAATGATAATATAAAAGGTGATTACAGCTGTTTGACTTATAGAGGCGACTTAATACTGAAGTTTTAATATATTGAATCGAAAACCAAAGAATGCGTTTCAAGTGACTTAATAAAAGATTAACAATTTATTTTATGGAAAATAATTTAATTTTATTATTTTTTGAGATCTTATTCGAAAAATTACTAACAAATTTTAGAAAATTTACAAATGTGTCTAATGAGGAACTAACTACATATCTACGGGAATATTTGTGACCGAGAAATTTCACATTCTGTAAGGTCACACATGTCCACCGACTCATAATAGTTCATAAATTAATTATTTGAAAGACATGTCTTATGATACAATTGATGTATTTATCTATTTTTTAATTTTTATAATAAAAATATGCTTTGATATAAAAATTAATAAATATTTATATTAAAAAATGTTTCCAAATGCAATTTTTATAAATATTTTGTTCGCATTTGTAGTATTGTTATGTAAAAAAAATGTTTTTTTGCAAATAAACTCTAAAACTCTCCGTAAAAAGTCCATTTGTCAAAATGACGCCGATGTATGATTAACGTTTCTCGTAGACCAACGTATGATTCTAGGGTTAATTTATTATTCCCTTCAGCGCTTTTTGAAATCCATCCTAAATCTGGTAATTGTACACTTTCACGGTCATCTGGTTTTTTGGCTATAAATAAAAAAAAAACTAATGGTTCAATTTGGATGATTTTTTTTTTAAAATGTTCGTCATTATGGCGGATTAATGATTAGAGTCTTGAATTTTGAATGTTTCAGTTTATTCCCAGAAATAAACAAAAATGAATATTTTTGATAGTTTTATGGCTTTAAATGCACAAATAAGTGAAACTTTTAGGAATAATCGTTTATAAAATTTTTTAACGTGGGTATATCAATTTCTTATATTATTTTTCGTAATCTACATGAAAAAATGAGTAATTTAAAAAAAAATACTTTTCGATTTTATACTACTAAAAATACAAAGACTGCTAAAAAAAAAAAATTTTGACCAATAATCCTTCATAAAAATCTTTTACATTGTTAGATCGACTTCTCAACCTCAATTTCGAGTAAAGGGTAATTGGAAATCTTTTTTAATTATCCTTTGTCCAAAAATGAGGTTCCAATGGTGCTCCGAAGTAGGGTTTCCGATCTTTGACGATTCAAATCGATCTTATGGATGCAGAAGAAAATCGGCTTACAAAAGATCGATCTGACGAAAATCGATTCAATTTTTGTACTTACAAAAAAGTAAAAGAAATACGAAAGTTTTAAAGAAGTTTATTATTAGGTAATCACTAATCTGTTTAAGAAAATTTTCAATTTCCTTTGAATATAATTTGCTGAATATAAATAAAATCGTTTCCAGTTTGCGCTAAAAGTGTCACACGAATCCAAAATTTGACTCAATTTTCTATAAATTAATGATAAAAGTGATAAAATTATTATTTGACAACATAAATATTTAATAGTTAAAATATATTCTATAATAATTTGGAAAAACATCATATTTTTACTAAAAATATTCTAATTCCGATTCGAAAAGATCGATCTCCGATCCCGTAAATTTTTCACGATCTCTAAATCGATTTGGTCTTCAAAGAATCGATTCGAAAATTTCGAAGATCGGCTCTCCAAAAATCGATTTTCGATAAAATCGAATCGAGATCGAAAACCCTACTCCGAAGTCCATTTATTTCTCACCCTTTCCCAGCACTTCCAGTACCAGTGTCGAGTTCCAGTATTTTTTTTTCGGACCATTAGTTTTTTATTTATAGCCAAAAAATCAGGTGACCGTGAAAGTGTACAATTACCCTAAATCTATTTGGGAACAGTCAAAATCAAAATTCGATCAATTTTTACATTGTCATTCTCATTTCAAAAAAAAAAAATTCGATAACAAATTATTAAGATGGCAGCACAATTTAATTTTTGATATGAACGGTTTTCAAAATTATAAAATCTCAAATATTTTTTTTTAACAAATTAAAAATTTAAAATAGAAATTAAAATAAATATCTTACCAATTTTTTCCCAATTGTGCCCCAACTCCTTCAGTTTACACACCTTTTGTTCCTTTGAAAACTGAAAAATTATTGTATTTCAAAATATTTCATCACTATTGATAACAAAAAAAAAAAAGATAAATTTTGCCAACTATTAAAAAATTAAATCTCCATATTTAAATGTTTCAGTTTATTCCCTGTTCGCGCTGGCCGAATATATGGTAGTATTTACAAATATTGCATTTCATATGACCATTTGCTGGGACTTCCATGGTAAACGTTTAATATTCGACCAGTTTGGTTTGTATTTAAATTAGCAGCAAAGATCAGGACGGTCATCGAACAGTATACAACATACTCACCAGATGGCTGTCTTAAATTCACTTGTTTAGTAATATCGGTCATTTTTTTTCGGGCAAACAAAACGATCGATTTTTTTGGTTCAATCTACTATTGAAGGGTCTTTACACACGTATCTTTATAAATAATCGCTTAAATTATTAAGCAGTTTAACGCTTTTATTATAACATACATCATATATTTTCAATGTTGGAGCATTGAATATATATTTTTGTATTAAAACGAATTCTCTATTTAAAAAAAAAATCATATATTAATAAAAATATATTTATATTTATAAAAGACGAATATGAAATATTAAATTTAATAATTGTATTTAAAGTATTTACTGAAGATGGGATTATATAAGGGACGTTTTACGAATTATAATTTTTTGAAAATTTTGTTTTTACCGCTAAATTTTTCTAAAAAGATCTCATACTGAAACTCTTCAAAACCAACGACCATTGACTAACAAAGCTAGACTGTCAAACTAGTATTCACAACTATGAACTTAAGAAGAGAAGCATTTAAACGTTTAAATTCGACACTAGCGACATTGGTTTTCGATAATATCAGAACTACAATGAAACTGGACAGACTTTTAATACGAGTTCGATACTCTAGCTTAGTCAATAGTCGCTGCTTAAAACGTATTATTTTTAAGAATATGTTCCTATTTTTTTGTAGAGTCGAACGAATTTGTAATAAGAGAACTCTCTCATTACAAATTCGTTCAACTGTACTGTTCATACATTATTGTTTTTAGTTCAATTTTTTCGAAATGTAGATATTGTTGTTGGTGATTTAAAACTTGAGCATGCGCGTTTAAATTTATGACGTTTCAATGAACAGTTTTTTAAACAAATAGTTTTTAATATTTAAAATTTATATCTGAAGTACAATGTTGAAAGTGTTCGAATTAATTTAAAAAAGCAAAAAAAAACTTTGAACTGTTTAGAATTTTTACTTCTAAAATAATATGCGCAGTTTTAAGTCCATAAATCGAATAAATTATTTATATTAATAAGGATAATAAAAGAAATAATAATAAAATAAAATTTATTGAATTAAATAAAATAGGAATTTCATATTTTTTAGTTTCACGGAAAATATTATCAGTATTATATTTTTTTAGTACAATTTTCATCAAATTTAACTCCAATAATTCATTTATAACACAGTAAAGAAATTTTTATTGATCTTGTTATGTTAAGATTTGAGGTTATGTCTCATTACATATAATCTTTTTTTGTAGAGTGGGAAAATTTTAGTCAAAAGGTGAATTTAAAAAAAAAAAAGTATTTCTCTAGTCTTTAGTCTAAGAATTTTTAAATAATGATGTGAATAAAGTGAACCACAACTATTTGAAATTTTTTCCATTAAATTTCAGTTTGTTCAGTTTATTGCACAATAAAATTGAACGATTTTGTGGTTCGCTTAAAATATGGTGTTGCATTATTTAAATAACAATCAATATGTACAGTTGTGTATGAAATATTTACTCACATTTTGTCCATAACTGTAATTACAGGAACGGTTCGTTTATTTAATACACCCAAATATGTACTGAATAGATAGAAATGTTAATTATAATTCTTTCTCTTTTTACGCCAAAATTATAAATATACAGGGTGATAATTTTGAGTTGCGAATTAAACGCGTATACAATATTAAAAATAATTTTTTACTTTTTATGTCATCGAAGATGACATATTAATATGGTTGTGTGACTGAATAATTATTGAGTTGTACATCCATATTGAATAAACGCAAGGGGGCTGTAGAGTTAATAAAAAATCATAAATTAACACTTTCACTGAGATGACATTACTTAGTGCGTGTCAAAAACACGCATTTGCCGAATTTTTTTTCTATTATGTATTTTGTATTAAATACTGATACGAAAATATTACATACTTATTACATTAATCACTCTGTATTATAATGATACGTATGTAAACTAAGCTTGTAACGAAACCCTTTACGGTCAATTACAGCACTTTCTTTTTTCTTTTTTTCTATTTAAAAATAATTTCAAATTTGATAACTTTTAAATAGGTAGACTGAACAGTACGCGTATCATGACTATATAGCTGTTTGTATGTGTATTTGTGCATACATAATAATATATTCATGTCTACTTTAATTTCGTTTGTTGCTATTCGGTATTCGGCCGAATATAAAAAAGATGGCCAAATAGGCCGAACATCGAATATTCGTTACAAGTCTAGTATATAGTATTACAGTGGACTATCTCAACAAGAAACATCTCCCTCTCTCTCTATGTGTATATATAATATGTATATATAGAGAGAGAGATGTTTCTTGTTGGGAAGGTGTAATGTACTTAAAAAGAGTAAGAAATATATTTCTGTCCCTCTTGCACGTGTGTTACTAAACGAATCGATGCTGTATTGTTGTTAGCGAATTATTTTTGTTATTTGGATGATTTAGTTAATGAGCCATTTTCTCAAAATATGTAACAGTCTGACACCAGGGCGGCGACACATGTAATTTGGGACTATATCTCTATGATTGAAATTTTAATTTAAAAATTGCTATGTAACCGCATAAGAAAATTGTTTAACACCAGAGCGGCGACACCGATTGTTCGGAACTACAACTCTATAGTTGGAATATTAATTTCAAAAAAATAAACAATCATCCTAGGTAACCGAATTGGAAAATCGTTGCTAAAGCGGAATTAACGGAAGGTGATTTTTCGTTGGTTAAATCATGGAAGAAGGAGAGGTATATAATATTGTAAAGGAAGGAGCATTTCCCAAAATACTGATCAACATATTATGAATATTAAACGTGCGTATTATGAATGACGTCATTTTGTAAATATACAGTAACGGTTTTAATTTAATTAAAACATTGCCATTGCTTTTAAAACAATATATTTAGTATATTTTTCTTATAATTGTGATTTCTATATAAAAACAGAAACAATTAATTAATTATTTTTAATATCTGTTCTAGTTAATTCAATAATCAACTCCTTAAGAATGCTGTTCGACTATTTTATCAGTTAATTTTTCGAATTCTTAATTGTCTACTAAATTATTGTATTTTTTAACGGTGCTTAAAGAATATTATAAATTACCATAAACTGAAAACAAAAATTGCTCAAATTAATCGATTATTTACAATTTATAACAATTTTTGTAAAAAGATTACGTTTTGGTTTATAATTTTCCATCACTAATAAGACATATCTTTTTGATAAAAGTAGACACAAACATAAATAAAACTATACAGTTATTAAATTATCATTTTATTAATAAATAAATAAATACAAACAAAATACATGATCTTGAAGTTAAATTTTTATATGCTCATTAATTTTACATATAAGACGCTACTGAAATGAAGGGTAAATCTAACCTATATTTTAATTTTTACATAATTTTATTTTTTACAATATTTTTAAAATTTTTGTCGTTATTATCACATATTTTAACTAAAAAACGAATTCCTTATTTACGTAGAATGATTCCTTTTTCGATATTTCCTTTACTTTGTGTAATGTCAAAATTGGTATTTTTCCGCTTATTATAAACCTGTTTTTTTAGATGAAAAATGTAGAAAAATTAACAAATTTTCCCTAGAAATGGTTGCATTTATTGATCAATACAATATTTACTTACCCAAATATTATATTTACGGTGTATTACGTTTACTAATTTTATTTTAAATTTAATTTTTTGTAGGACTGGATGTTTAGTGCTTATTTGCACGTGTTATAGTGTATATTTACTCTTTTGTTTTTTATTTTTTGTGGTACATTAAAAAGAATCTACGTATTCATTCTAACATATCATATTAAACTATATCTTGTCCCTCTCTTAAGAAATAGTCTCCATCCATATTCTTCTATATCAATGGGTTAAATTAATATCTCGATGATAGACATGTAATCCCAAATACCTGTGTCGCCGCCCTGGTGACAGATTGCCACATATTTTGAGAAAATGGCTCATTTTTGTTATAATTTAAAACTTAAAATAATTTGTATTATTATTGTATATAACTAGTTATATATTTATTAAAAGATTTAATTCAATAAATCAATAACAGAATATATTTAAAAAAATTGATTTTATTGCCTAAAAAGTAAAAACAATTTTAAAAGTTCACTTATGTCAAAAATTAAAAAATCCAATTAAACATTTTTCTGAGGTTCCGTTGCCTCTTCCGATATTTGTGATTGTTGTGGTGTCGATGTCGGTTTTGGATCCGATTTATTCAATTCCGATAAACGATACAATTCCTCCAATTTTTCGGTGATCATTTCGGCGATGGCCATTGAGCTTGTTGCACCTGGGGACGGCGCGTTACGGACATGTAGCACGCCGTCAAATCGATTTTTGCCCTGTTCAAAGATGAAGTCCTCGATCAATTCACCATCGCGGGATAGGGCTTGCGCCCGCACCCCAGACGGGCCCCGTGTCACGTGCGATTTATTCAGACAATTAACGTAACGTTCCAGGTCACGTACTTGAGCGCCCAAAAATATTGATTTATATATTTCTTTGACGCCGGCGCGGAAATGTTTAAATGCCAATTTATAGAAACCGGGATACGTCAATGTTGAAAACAATTCACCAATACGGATGTTGGACCATCTAAGCGCAAAAATAATCAGTATAGAATCCTTCGAAATTTATCGTATAAATATACTGTGTGGATTCGATCATAACAGCCTCGATCAAAGCAAGTGGTACATACAGGGCTGAGAAAAATGGTTCATAGAAACCATTTAAAATAGAAAATGGAAAATGGTTTCCAAAAATGCATTTAAAATACAAAATGGAAAATGGTTTTGCTGAACATATTTAAAATAGAAAATGGAAAATAACTATTTAAAATGGATTATAAAATGCAAAATGCTTTTTTTACTTTTTTATAGGTACTATAAATCTTTTATCGTTTTTTATATTAATAAAAAAAAGTTAAGAAAATATCAAACGTATTGAAATTAAATAAGGGCAGCGCAGTTTTTTGAGAAAATTTTATAAAGTTTGCATGATATGAAAACAAAATTTAACTCTTGAAATATTGTTACTCAAAAATATTGTAAAATTTAATTCAGGCTTGACATAATCAAACCATGACTACGCTACTACTGCGGCTTCTAAATTATAAAAATCATCTACACGAAATACTAAAACATTTCTTATCGACGTGTCTTAAAAATAATAGCACACGATTTGAATCAGAAAAATTTGACTTTAGAGAACTGCAGCTCTAGTAACTCAAGTGACATTGAAACTCGAATTATAAAAAATTTGAGTCAATTAAATCGACTCACATTTAACACAATTTGTTAGACTACGTTCAATTCGAGTTCTATGATTAATATGAATCATAAGTGTAATATATATACACATAAATTTGAGTATACATGCATTTTCATTTTAAATGCAAAATGGATTCAAATTTTCATTTTAAATACAAAATGAAAAATGGTTTTACCGAACTAATTTAAAATAGAAAATGCAAAATGCCATTTTGCATTTTAAATACATATTTAAAATGAAATCATTTTAAATAGTTCCCAGCCCTGCATAAAACAAATAACGAATACCCTGTTATGATCGAATCTATTACGTAATTAACTTACTTATACCCCTCCCTGGAAAATGCAAGCACTGCATTTGGTCCAAGCCATATACCATCGTCCAATCGTTTAGTGAAATGTACACCCAAAAATGGTAAATTCGGATCCGGCACCGGATAGATATTGACACGAACCATTCGATTAAATTCCGGTTTCACCAATAAATATTCACCACGAAATGGTATAATCGCTGGATCTCTACAACCACCGGATAATCCGGCCACATAATCCGCATATAATCCCGCACACGTGACTACATGTCTGGCTTTAAGTTTTCGATTAGCGCACGATTGGATTACGATCGGATAATCCGGATCTGGATTACAACAAAATTTATTGACTTTAAAATTAAAGAAAATTTTACCATCTGCCTCCCGGAAATCGTGAGCTAATGATTCAGTGACCGTGGCAAAATCAACGATTCCGGTGTTGGGTGAATAAATCGCCTTAAGACCTCGACCATTCGGTTCGATTGTCTTTATTTCACGACCTTCAACCATTCTCACGTCGGGTACTTTATTGGCGAGCGCCCTCTGATACAGTGTGTCCAACATTGACAATTCCCGTTCGTTCGTGGCCACTATCAGTTTTCCACATTTCTTATACGGGATTTTCTTTTCATCTAAATATTTATACATCATTTGTACACCTTTCACGCACAGTTTGGCCTTTAACGTGCCGGGCGTGTAATAGATGCCGGCATGTAAAACGCCACTATTGTGACCGGTTTGGTGTTGGGCGAGTTTTTTCTCCTTCTCAACGAGTGCTACTTTGAATTTTGGATATTGTTTTTTAACGTGTCGGGCACACGCGGTACCAATTATACCGCCACCAATAACAACCAAATCAAAATTTCTGTAGAATGAGCAACTTTTTATTTTTATTTTGTTGATTTTTTTCAATTTTTGGATACTTACTCGGGTTCTTTGGTGTCTTGCGAGGCGTCACAATGCACCATACATCGTGATAAATGATATTTATAAAGTAATAATTTTATACATAATATTCTTGAGATATTTGATTGCATTTTCAAAAATTATATTTTTTACATAAAAAAATATAATTATTTATGTGACGTAAATTTTCAAATTTAATGTCAATAATAAATATAAAATTGTAGTATGTAATTTATAATTACACCCGCTGTCATAAATACATAATATTACGTTCAAAATTTTAATTTCAACTCAAATATTAATTTTTAATTTAATTTGACATGATACTAAAATTTTGGTATAAGTATTTAAATAAGAATTTTCCTGTTATCTTTTTGACTTTTATCCCCTTGAGCGCTTTCAGCGCTGTGTTTTTGTATTTTTTCAATAGTACCGCCATGTACCGTTCACTGTCGTTGGAATATGCGTTGGAAAATGTGATGATGGCAGCACATACAATGGTATTTTTAATTTGAAAATTCGAAAATAATTTATCAGTTGGAAAAAAAAAATTAGTAAAAATATTTCGTTCATGCATTTTCGTAAAAATTTTATCGTATTGATTAAATTTATATTTGGCTTTACTATAACACTAATAAAAAATAATTGTTGTGTGCTTTACTCTGTGGAAATTTATTTTAAATAAATGAAACAAAATTAATATAGTTTGCTCAATATGCCGAATTTACAGGTGTTTAGTACCTAAAGCAGGTTACTAAAGCGAGTTACTAAATTTAGTTACTTTTGTCATGTAGACAATTATTGCATTTAGTACAAGTGCAAGTAAGAAATTTAGTAGTCTGTTTAGTCAAGTAAATAGAAGCTTATTCTATTTTCTTGTGCAAGTAGCTTACTCCCACGTAATTTTTTTGAACTTACTGTTATTTATACCCTTTATACCCATGTGAACACATTATGGTGTTTAGTAGGTTTCGAATAATATACGAATATGTAGAGATTATAGGCGTATAAATATTACATATCAAATTTTATTAACAGATTTACTGCAATTTTTTTTTTGGGTTGGGAATTACGTACTCATTGTGTATATAAATTGTAAAAATATCAAAGTCACTGAACATAACTCGGTTAAAAATTGAAACTCGTCTGGCAACCTCCTTTCATCAATAATAAAAAAAATATAACATTTTTTTTTCCGTTTATATGGGATATTTTGAAACAAGTCATATACAATTACATTAATAGATCGAACCAAGTCAGCTCAAACATAAATGTCACGTGTTTTCTTATTAAATTCCTTATGAACATATTTGATACATTGTTGTAGTGTACAACTAATTTACTAACAATTATGTATCATTTTTTTTTAATTTAGTTTTACTAGGTTATGTATTACTACTTCAACTAAATACTAAATCAATTTACTTAATTGTGTGTGTAAAAAAAACTAGCTACTTGCTTTAGTTACTAAACCCGTGTAAATTCGGCATAAGTTTTACGGTAAATTTTGTAAAATTTCAGTGTTTATTGTGTTTATCATTGGCTGTAATGGTTGAAAATATAATAATAATTGAAAAAATCAGATGTCTAAATGAATTATGTTAGAAGAAAAATACTGGAAAAATGTCTGACAATGAGAAATAAAAAGTAATAAAAAACCGAAAAAACCATATGTATTTTTTGAATAGTACCGCCCATTATTGTCGAAAAATGTGATGGCAGCACATACAATACAGAATTTTTGAATTGAAAATTCGAAAATATTTAGTAACTGAAATAAAGTGAGAAGAAAATGGTATAAATATTGCGTTTATGCATTTTTGTAAAAATTTTTATTAATTTAATTTTAATATTTGACTTTGTTTACTAAAACATTAGTGGAAAAAATAAAGTGCAATAATTATTTAGAAGAAAAACTTTGGGAACTTGTGATTGAGGATTAAAAAAAATCAAATAGAAAACTGTATGTATTTATCGAAACAGTAACAATATATTTTCTCGTAAAATTTCATAAAAAAAAAAGTATCAAAAAATATTAAATAAAAAAAATTTTTAAATTTCTCTATAAATTAGGACAACTTTTCGTTTTCTGATATCTTTTCGCAACTCTCCGATTATTTTGATTATTATTACGCTTGATACGAATCGTAATACATCTTCGATCAAGAAATCGAATTATATCCTGTAAAAATAAGTTTAATTTAAAACAAATTTCGCTATAATTAATAAATTATGTATGTGTGCTTACATTAACGTTAAACTTAAAACCCATTCCTTTAAATTGAGCATAAATATCCTCGACAAAAATTGGTTCATATCGTAAAATTTTTAAACGAATATCCGGATTACTCGATACAAAATTATGCCACGCAATATGAAACGGCAATCGACACGATGGAATTTTAGTGGATTGTCTTCGTTCGAAAATTAAATCATTCTCTGTATCGCTAAAAATTGAAATTGAAAAATTAATTCTGCATTCAAAAAGTAACTTTGTTTTAGAGATGTCGATTTTCCAAAAAAAAAATCGATTTTTGGATCGATTTAAATTGAAATTAAAAAAATCGATTCTGTGAGGTCGATCTAAAAAAATCGAAATTTTGAAAATTTTTAATAAAATTAGCTGATAATTTTTGTTAAGCGACTAAACTGATAGTACATGGGTAATATCGTGTTAAAAACGCCTAATGTAGGACGAGTACCACGGAATGAACCAAGCGCTTTTGTGGGAAAGGGATCGTTTGCCAGATAGGTGGTCTTCCTTCCTTTTGTATTAATAGTCTTCTACTGGACAAGATAGAGCCATATAAGGCGTTCGTTAATAACAACGAGTAAAAAGTGATAATTGACAATAACGTTTTTGGTGTTTCATTTTAACACATATTTCTTTGTAAAATTAAATTACAATTAAAATGAAATTATTTTTGGAAAAAATCGGTTATCGATCTCTTACTTTTAATAATCGATTCATGAATCGATTCAAATAAAAAAAATCGAAAAAACAATCGATTTTTTAAGCTTCGATTAATCGATTTAAAATCGACATCTCTACTTTGTTTTTGTTTTTTTGGTTTTTTTAATAATACTTTTTTGAAAGTGTATCCCCAACTATTTCAATGTTATTACTTGAAATAGAAGTCTCTGTCGCGCAATTTTCTTCGTGAGATGTCGTTGAGGGGTGTTTGAAAAATTTCGAAACAACTGGAACGTTTTCATATTCACTAGCACTTTTATTTTTCGTATTTGTTGGTACTTGGTGGAATGTTTTTGAGCGTCGTTTAAATTTTCTGGTGTCGTTTTCGTTTGAAGGCCCCGCGACATTTTCTTTGGCTAGCGGATGAGTGGCTTCATAAATATATTTCAAAAGTTCATTCGCCCGTTTCCGTTTTAATGGTTTCAATCCATATTTATCTAATTCCCGATTTCGAGCCGGTGTATCCATAGTGTCATAATCGGGCATTGGTGTTACATTATGCGTTTTAATTATCACCTCCATATTTGAGACCGATGAGGGGGTGACTGGTGTTGTTGGATTTGTATTTTTGGGCGTTGAGACAATTTTATCCCATACACTCGATTGTAAATCTTGATTAAATGAGTCGGAAAGAAGTGAACTGGTATGACTCTTATTAAGTTGGTTGTTTGATGTTGTTGGCATCCCTGGCGGGGATAATATTCTATTGTCATGTGGATCGTTGTAATATATGTCGTCATAATACAGATCCAGTCCAAAGTCTTGCTCATTCAATTGTGCAAAACTTCTAGCTGATACGTTTGGACTTTTTAGAATTTTTGACGATTTCGGTGTTTCACAGTTTGAGCCACTTGATTCGGTTTGAGGAGAACATTGACGGCTATTTTTACGTTTTAATGTTTTAACGGAAGACGTTTTATGGATTGTTCGGTACGGTGTGCTACAGGAGTAGTTAAGTTCATCGTCACTTACAACTACTAAATCATCAGCACAATCCATTTGACTAGAACTTAAATTACTGGATTCATTCGTTTCACTAGTTTGAGAATTATTTGGTGATTGCACTTGTGGGGGTGGGTCTCGACTGTCTCGATCGTATTTTGGAAGTTCTATGGAATCATCTGATACATCAGATCGATCTGGTGTATTTATCGGTGATTTTTGTGTTTGATTCTGTTGTATTTCGGCAATTTCATCTTCTGAGGATTGTATCAGATCAATTTGATCCGTTTCAATGGGATTTTCAAAACTATCTTGTGGTTTTTCTTGAGTCTCCCGATTTTTTAAACTATTTTTTGATAATCTGATTGAAACTGTTTCGTTGCTATCTTCAGAAATATCATCTGATAGCGAAATTCGATCTAATGAATTCATTTCACATTCACCGTCAAAGTTTTCTTCGATGTCTGTTGGCTGAATATTTATAGTGAAACTTTTAAAGAAACTTGGAAAATTTTCAGGAGAACGTCGTGAAACTTTTTCCTTATTATTTTTAAAAATTTCCTCTGATGGGAAAATTTGTTCTGCTGGATTCATTTCATATTCGCTATCAGAATTTCTAGTGAAATTTTTAGAAGAACTTGGAGAATTTTTAGAAAAACTTGGTGAAATTGCTTCCTTATTATCTTCCGAAATTTCCTCCGATGAATCCCCCCGTTCTACTGGATTCATTTCACATTCGCTATCAGAGTCCTCGATATCTATCGCATTAATATTTCTAGTGAAATTTTTAGAAGAACTCGGTGAAATTGCTTTCTTATTATCTTTCGAAATTTCCTCTGATAGCAAAATTCGATCTACTGAATTCATTTCACATTCACTATCAGAGTTTTCGATATCTAAATTATTGTTAGTGAAATTTTTAGAAAAACTCGGCGAAATTGCTTCCTTATTATCTTTAAAAATTTCTTCTGATGGCAAAATTTTTTCTGCTGGGTTCATTTCACATTCGCTATCCGAGTCTTCAATGTCCATCGCAATATTTCTAGTGAAATTTTTTGAAGGACTTGAAGAATTTCCAGAAGAACTTGGTGAAACTGTTTCTTTATTATCTTTAGAAATTTCTTCTGAAGGCAAAATTCGTTCTACTGGATTAATTTCACATTCGCTATCAGAGTCTTCGATGTCCATCGCATTATTTCTAGTGAAATTTTTTGAAGGACTTGAAGAATTTCCAGAAGAAGTTGGTGAAATTGTTTCTTTACTACCTTTAGAAATTTTCTCTAATGGCGAGGCCCGATCTACTAAATTCATTTCACTTTCGCTATCAGAATTTTCGATATTAATCGCATTAATATTTTTAGAAGAACTCGATGGGACTTTTTCTCCAATGTCTTTAGAAATTTCTTTTGTTGGTGAAATTCGATCTATCGCACTCATTTCACATTCCTTATCAGAGTTCGGATAAATATTTTTGGAAGAACTTTGTGAATTTGATTTAGTGTCATAACTGTCCTGGCAATCTTCATCCGAACTTTGTGTAAGGTTCCATTCCACTGAAATCTGTTTTGAAGCCACGACATTTTTATTGAAAATATCGTCTTCACTTTCTGAAAACATTTCAGGTGAAATGCTACGATTTGAAATGTTATGTACTTGCAACTTTTCCATTATTTCATGATTATTCGGGGGTGGTGTTTTTTCACGTCCAGGAATTGAATGCCAGTCCCGTAATAACTCGCCCGGTTTTGCGGTGGATTGTGATATTAAATTTTTATCTAATAAATTTTTAACATAAAAATTTTCAAATGTATTTTCTATTAACTCGGCTCTTTTAAATACATTTTCATTGCTCAAGTACGATTTATCATAATATTCAATTTGGCAATTTTTTGAAGGGCACTTTTTTGAAATATTTGTGATTTTATTTTGAATTAGTGTCTCGCGATATTTTTCATATTCTTTACGTGATCGAAGATTTAAAATACCGATTACTTTAAGATTTCCACGAGCCACTAAAGTAAATTTGCTCTGTAATTTCTTTTTTGATTTATACCGATTTTCAATGATACGTTTCGGTAGAATTGGTTTGGGTGATTTTCGAAAATCGTCTAGATCATCGATTGTGGAATTTAGAACGTAATTTTTTCTTATTTCCTCAAAATCGGACTTTTTTTCTTTTTTTACTTTCCTTTCTGATTTAAATGATTTTTTTGGTTCTTTGAAACTGTCTTCAATTTTTTTTTCGTCTGTATCTTCAGAAATAGTTATCGATGACGATTTTGGTTTTTGAAAATAATTGGTAATTAAATTTATGCTTTCGTTGCATCTAAAAAAAAGTTTTTTAAATATTATTCTTTTTGCGCGATTTAATATAATCTAAAACGCTCTAACCTATTAGATTTATTTTTTGACGATTTTAATTGCAATTTCATGCGTCCATTTCTTTTACCACTCATGGTTTCAAGTTTTCAAGTAGCGATTTTCTTTGGAAAATCATGATTTTCATAATCATTACCTACATTACGATATTTAAAATAAAAATAAGAAATATATATGCATTTACGTAAATGTATTTGATGTATTTTAACCACTTAACGAATTTAAAAATAAAACAGGGACAGTTTGGCCAAATTAAAGAAAAAATTAAAGACAAGTTCACCAACTTTACCAAATTAAAATTATTTTAGCTCATAACCACAGAACAAATAGAACGAATATAACTGTCTCTTTTCTGCAATCACTTATGTGCAAGTATGTGCATCTTAAGCTGCTTAGTGTCACTTGCTCAGTACCCGTCGCTCAGTGTAAATCAGTCAAACAACAATGAATTTGATTGTTGAACCGGCACAAGTAGCGTTGTGGTATCACACACATCACACATATGTATATGCGAACCAAGGTCACGTGATGGCTATCACCACTCACACTAATAGAGTTTACCGCACAAATACAAAGTAAACACCGTGCACGTATACAACATATTTTCTATCTCAAGTGGTTACACTGGTTCCAGTAGTATAGAAATATGTATTTTATCTCTAGTGCTCTATGCTCATAACCGTCTTTACAACATTATAAGCGTTATAAGCCATGCTGTTAAAATTGGTAATGGTGTTTTAGCGAATTTCCAAAATGGAAATTCAGCAATTACTGCAGAAATTTGTTTTGTGGTCCCTAGAACCCAAAAATAATATTCGCTAAAATTTATATATATATTTATATATATATATATATATATATATATATATTTTATGTATCAGCACGATAACTCTCGAACGAAATGTCCTAGGTGTACGAAATTTGGTGAGAACGTTGGAAGTCCAAAAATCTTGGATGAGTTCTTCAGCCAGACACGTCGGATGCCAGGAACATGGTTTTTGTTCTTGCAAAAAATTAGTTTTTTGCCAAAATTTCCACTTATTTAAAAATGTTTGCGAAATTTTTTTGCACCATTTAAAAGAGGAGAAAAAATTACATAAAAATGCTCTTTGAACTATTATTCTATGTCAACTAGTTTCCGAGAAAAACTAATTTTTATAAATGGAAATTCGTTATGCAGGATGCTGCGACAGGGGTATTTGTCTTTTAGGTAGGCTGATATGTTTGATGTGTCCTTATCCTTACGGTCTATATGTATACGGTCTATACCGTCTATACCATGGTTGACCATGGTAAAAGGAAAAGTATAATAATATTGTAAAGGAAGGAGTCACGAAGGAGCATTTTCCAAAATATGTACATACTGATCAACATATTATTATGAATCAAAGAGTTTGGATACATTATTATCTAATGTTTTATCTACGATCTGGGTGCCCCAAGCAAGGCTTAAAATGGAAATACTTCTAAAACTACCTATTGATACGGGTATTTAGGTACATGATGGTGCGGAAATTAGCCATGCTATTGAAATATGAAGATTGTTACTTTAGAGTCGTTTGATGGGCGGAGCCAGGCAAAATAAATAATTGATATTGTACAGAATTTCCGAATTTATTTAATTTAAAATTTATCTAATCAATTGACAAATGATTCAGATAATTTTACGCCCCCTGAAACTGCGGGCTGCAGCAAGTTAATCAAAAAATTAAAAATAGGTATTACGTGAAAGTAGATAAATTTGACGTCATCGGTAGGAAGTGTTAAACCTGCTTTTTGTAATAAATTAAAATAACTGTCATCTGTTTCTTCGCTTTTGTTCTCAACAATTAATGCTGTACATAAATCACAATCTAAATTTTTTGTTATTTGAAAGGTAGCATAGCCACAAATAGGGTTGCCAGATTGGGCGGTTTAGAAATAAAATTTGCGGTGAAAATTTCTGGTTTGCGGTTTTTCGCTTTTTGGGCGGAATTGAAAGTCAAATAAAATTTGAGTGTTGATATGATTATAGTGTGAAAACATCATAATTAACAAGTTTTCTCGTCTTTTTTTTTCTTTGCTCGTCAAATTTTCTTTGTTTTATTTATTTATTTATTTATTTATTTTTTTTTGCTCGTCGACAGAATTTTTTGCATTTTTCGAGAAATAGAACAATTATTAAAAACTCCGCGGTTTTTTGCGGTAAACTTTGACTGTAAGCGGTTTTGGGCGATTTTCGCAGCCTCTGTCGGCGGGTCTGTTAAAAATAATCTGGCAGCCCTAGCCACAAACATAAATTTGAGACGATTCATCAATGGCGACGGTTTCAAGGTAATTACTTTCAAGTACATAGTTATATATTTAAAATCATTTATTTCATCATCTGAAATTTTATCATCTTCTTCGGCATATGAAAAAAGTTGCTTAAAATTTACCTTCTCTGTATCTAATGATTTTACCAAATGTTTGATTCTCACTTTTTTTCCGATTCTATAACCTGTCTACAAGATATAATATATGAAAATTTCACCCGAAAGAGATCTATATCTGCTAAATCTTCTTTCTAAATAATCTGTTTGGAATTTTCCCGGTAGAAAATAGTTAATATTAAAGTTTAAAAACGCATATTCTACAATTTTAGTACGGCAAAATAAGTACAGCAGTACTTTGGTAAATTGCGTTAAATATGTCTGTGTTAAACGGGTTAAAACTCTGATTCTGAGTATTGAATAGAGAGAGGGAGTACAAATATAATTATATTTAGAGTCCCTATAATAAATAGAGTCGTGACAAGTGTGCTGAACGCTGATTGGCTCCGGCACTTGCTATCCAAAGTTTACGTAAAATTCATTGGAAATAAATTAAATATTAACAAAAACCATTTAGTTTAACTTAGAAAGAATAATTAAATTAAAAATTTTTATTTTTTCATTAATTTCTAACTTATTAACAATAATTATGTACTCAAAAATATTTATTCAAACATGTGATAATTAATTTTGAAGCTTCCCGCTCTGTTTTGGACAGAAAATGGATGACATGTCACGACTCTGTTTATTATAGGGACTCTAAATATATTCAATGTATATGAAAATGATGAAAATGAAGCCAAAAAAGAGTTAAAATGTTGACCAATATGGCGGTGAAACAAAATTGAATTTAATATTTTTCTATATTTACTGATATTATATTTGTTGTTATAAATATTGTTAGAATATTTGTTAATAAATAGTCTCAAATTACAACAATAATCGTATACAAATTAAAAAATATTTACTACAACTAACACTTTATAGGTTATGAAAGGTGTTAACATCATATTTAACATGGTGTTAACCAATGTGGCGATTTGCTTTAAAAAAGATAATGTGTACTCCATCTATTGTATAGTACATCGCATACGCATTTGTTATCAATGGATTAAACCATAGAGTAATAGAGACAACATATCTATCCCTACACTACTGGAACCAGTGTAACATGTAAGAGATAGACAATATGTTGTATACGTGCACTGTGTTTACATTGTATTAGTGCGATTTTGTGTATTTGTGTGAGTAACGGAGATAGTAGGGGCGGTCACGTGGCTCAGCTATTGCATACATAGCTATGACACCACACGCATGTACTAGGGGATGTAACAATACCAACAACAATCAAGTCCATTATCGTGTGGTTGATCTACAATCATCGACTGCTACTGAGAAACTGACAACTAAGAAGCCTAATGAGCACAGAAGTACACACTCGTGATTACAGAAAAGAGATAGTTGCTGTACCTCTGTACTCTGGGGATTAAACAGACAGCTTTCCCATTTGATGCCAATTTTCTAATCATTTTAGAAAATCTACATATTAAAAAAATAAAATTCTTACTTTCGGCCCAGTTGTTTTATGGAAATCTGAATTATTTTAATTGATTTTAATAATTATAATGTTACTAGTTAAAGAATAAGAATTATTTATTGTACAACTTCCCTAATATTTTATTGATTGTGTGAAAGCCATAAATATGTATTTTTTTTAAGCAAAATTCAAAAGGTTCCTGTTATTTGTATCGCTTGTATCTATGAACATTAAAGATAATTTTTAGTGCTTTCTTCAACCTTATAAGGAATTTTAAAGCTTCTCTCAAGCTAGTAAAAGCATTTTTTTTTTAAAAATGTGATAAAAAAGTAGTTGTTTTTTAAAAAACGCGCTGGTTAAAGAGTTTTGTTTTGAAGTATAGTGAGGTTATATAAAGAATTGAAGTGTTTACACAAGTAAACATCTGAAAATTATAATTTTAAGAATGCCTAACAAAAGGCCAAAGCCAGCACTAAAATTACAAGTATCCGACGAAACCACTCCTCCAATGTAAGTTATATTTCAACTATTTTAAGCTAGAAAATGGATCGATATTTTTACTTTTCAGAACACCGCCTCGAAACCTAGACAAACGTACAACAATTACGATCGGCGATAAAACATTTGTGGTCGAGGCGGACGATTTAGAGAAAATATGTGACCTGGGTCGTGGTGCTTACGGCATCGTGGAAAAAATGCGACATAAACCGAGTAACACGATAATGGCCGTTAAACGGATTGCAGCCACCGTTAATACACAGGAACAGAAACGTTTATTGATGGATTTAGATATATCGATGCGAAGTAGCGATTGCTTGTATACAGTGCAGTTTTATGGGGCGTTATTCAGAGAGGGCGATGTATGGATTTGTATGGAGGTAACGCAACAAAAAATTTTTGTATTTTAAATCAGCGGTTTTCAAACTTTGTGCACTAACGCCCCCCTCTTGAAAAAATTTATAAACAATACGGGAAATAATTTTTTTACTGAAAAAACGGCGGAAATATTCGTGGCGGACAACAGGTCTATACGACACTTGAGAGGAAACCGTTGATCAGACACATATTCGATAAATACGCGCTAACATGACTGACCGCTTGAGAATTGTTATTGTTAAAATATTAGGTACAGTAGTGAGCAGAAAAATCAGTGTTAAGGGGTTACATGGCCTTTTTTTTAGCAAAAAAAACCTAATTTATTCCAACTTATGGCAATTTTTTTATATTAGTAAATGCTTATGGCTTGTACTTGAACAAAGGGATTTAAAAAATAAAAAAAAATGAAATTTCAACTTTTGACAGTGTTTTAAACAAAAAATTTTGATTTTTGGTAAAAATTTTCGTGTTTATCGTTGATTTTCTACTTGTAAAATGAGATGTAATGAACGGAAACAGTAATTTTTCGTTCAAATACAAGCTATAAGCATCTACTAATAGAAAAAATTTTGTTTTTTCTATTTTTTCTAAAAAATTTTTTTTACAGTGTCTCCAAATAATATATAATAATATGCCAAAAGTTGAAATAAATTATATTGGCGACGCAAAGATTACGCGAGCGCTCCTGGTTTATAAAATTAGAAGCTGTATCAAGTAAAAATTTTTGTATACGTTTAATTGTCGATAGAAAAATGTACTATACAATTTATGCGCGGATTACTAGATTTTGGTTAACTTTAAAAATGCATCACTGCTTGCATGAGACAGAGTCAGTAGTTCAAAAACGCATCAGACGCATCACAACGAAAAATCATAAGTTCATTTTTGCATTTGATGCGTTAAAACAATGCATCAAGAAATTTGGTGATGCGTGACCAAGATGCATGTCATGTGTATAATGTAGAATTATAACTACTTGCCATATTATGTAGGTATTTAATACTAATAGGAATAATTCCGAAAAACAAATTGTTGAAAAAGATTTACCTTTGATTAAAATTGTTTAAACTATTTGAATACATCTTGCACTCAAAATAGGTATGTAATATTTTTTATTCAAATAATTTCAATATTTTCAATTTCAAGTAAGTTCAAGTTGAAATTCAAAGATAATATACCTATACAAGGATTGTATTGCTATATTATCTATAGTCTATCTGTAGCCAAATCAGAGGCTAAATGATGCCAATATCCCGTTCAAAAACATCTAATGTGCATCAAATTTCAAGAGAGCATCAGCAGCGCATCATGTAGTTTTAGACGCATCAGAGAAGTCATGATGCTTCATCGATGCGGTAAAGTTTACATTTTTTAAGTTACCCTTTAATTCTCCCATTAATCGTATACGTATATTTTTACTTGATGCTAGTTCTAATTTTACCACCAGAGGCGCGAGTAAAATATGTAATAGTCTGACACCAGAGCGGCGACACAGGTTATTTGGGACTACATCTCTATGATTGAAATTTTAATTTAAAAATTGCTATGTAACCGCATGAGAAAATTGTTTAATACCAGGGCGGCGACACGGGTTATTCGGAACTACATCTCTATAGTTGGAATATTAATTTCTAAAAAACAAACAATATTCCTAGGTAACCGAATTGAAAAATTTCGTTGCTAAAGTGGAATTAACAGGTGATTTTTGGTTGGTTAAATTAATATCTCGATTATAGACATGTAATCCCAAATACCTGTGTCGCCGCCCTGGTGACAGATTGCTACATATTTGAGAAAATGGTCCATTGCCTTAAATTTTAAAATAAATCTAAAAAATAGTGTTTTTTTTGCTAAATATAAAATGTCCAGCATTTGGTAATTATGTTTGAGCGCTTATTCTTAAAACCATGATTTTATCAAAACGACCACGATATTTGCAATTAACCAGCGCTCCCCTGGTGAATATTGCACGCCCCCCATTTTGGAAACCACTGTTTTAAATTTCACTTATATTTACACGGTATTTGTATGAATTGTGTTGTTTTTTAGGTGATGGATACCAGTTTAGATAAATTTTACGTAAAAGTTTATAAGAATAATCGTTGTATACCGGAGGATATATTGGGAAAAATTTGTTTTGCAATAGTTAGTGCCTTACATTATTTGCATACACGTTTGAAAGTGATTCATCGCGATGTGAAACCGTCGAATATTTTGATCAATAGAAAGGGCGAGGTGAAAATGTGCGATTTCGGAATATCTGGATATTTAGTGGATTCAGTGGCCAAGACTATTGACGCTGGTTGTAAACCATACATGGCGGTACGTAAAACCTGTTTTATCTTGTGATTTTTCACCAAAAATGAATTACTAGGTTCTGAATCGGCTTTCTTCGAGTATTTTCATTAGGAAAAGAACAATTTTGAAAATTTATCAAACGTAAAAACCAAATTTTATGAAAAATAAAATGAACAGAAACAGTTCAACAGGGTATTTTCTTATTGAAGTAAGTAAAATCGACCATTAAAATGGGAAAAATTTTCATATTGTAATTAACAATGAATATTGGAGACGTAGAGATTACACGCGCGCCTCTGGTGGTAAAATTAAAAGCTGTATCAAATAAAATACCGGTTACTAGATTTTATATCGCAAGTTAAATTATTGGGAAATTAAATCGAGCCGTGATTTAATAGTTAGCCTACCGGCAATAGTTTCCTCATTCGTCATCAGCTGGCAGAAATTGACACTTAAAAAATGGTAAAATTTGAAAACAGTAAATTATTATTGGTGACACAAAAATTCTCACTCGCGCCTCTGGTGGCAAAATTAGAACTAGTATCAAGTAAAAATATACGTATACCTTTAATTGGCAATATATTATCTAGTACTCTACAGATAATTTGTATGATACATATTTCTATTAACAATTAAACGTATACAACAATTTTTACTTAATACAGCTTTTAATTTAAAAACCAGAGGCGCTCACGTAATCTTTGTGTCGCCAATTGAAAAAATTAGAATGACATATCTAATAGACAAACTTTACCTACCGAAATAGTTAGTTTTTTGACCACTAGTTCGCGTATCCAAGTTTTACAATTTCCAGTTAGAAAATCAAATGGAGGCGTGGTTTAATATTTAGCCTACCGGCAGTAGTTTCTTCATTCGTGACCAGATGACATAAATTGATATTTTAAAAAATGGTAACAGTTTGGAATAAATTGTCCGTTTTTATTTAAAAACTGTAAATTATTATGAAAAAATTAGAATGACATTCAAAAAAATATGCCAATTCGTAATTTGTAAACTAAACAACATAAACAAACCTAGCTTAGTTAGTTTTTTGACCACTAGTTCGCGTATCCAAGTTTTACGATTCCCAATACGTCTATATTTACTCGATACAGCTTCTAATTTTGCCACTAGAGGCGTGCATGTAATCTTTGTGTTTCTATTCTTATCACATTTTTCATAAAATTTAATTTATGAATTTTGTAATCTAATTTGTTTTTGATGAAAACAGACAAAAAAAATATGAATTTTTACAAAGTAAATCTTTCTAATTAAAATTTTTTTTTTTTGTTATTAGCCAGAACGAATTGACCCATCCGGTAACCCATCACAGTACGATATTCGTTCTGATGTTTGGTCACTGGGAATATCAATGTACGAATTAGCCACCGGACGATTTCCATATTCAACGTGGGGCACACCGTTCGAACAATTGAAACAGGTGGTGAAAGATGATCCGCCCCGATTACCTAGCGGACAATTTACGAAAGACTTTGAACAATTTATCGAACTGTGCCTGCAGAAGAATTATATGCACCGGCCATATTACGATCAGTTGCTCACGCATGCGTTTTGTAAAGAACACGCGAACAAAGATACGGATGTTAGTAAATTTGTATCGGAAATTTTAGATTTACCCGATTGAGAGAAACACATACGAGCAGTTTGTAAAAGAAAAATATCAAAATATTTAGTTGTTGATAGTTTTTTTTAGCGTTAAATGAAAAAAATTGTAACTCGAATTTCGACTGCTAGTCAGTTCTTTATGTAACATATTATTATTATATTATATATAAATAATATTCAGTATAATAATTACTGCTATGAAAGTAATTAATAAAAACAAAATAAATACAAAGTAATTAATATATAATTATAAACATTATAGTGTGTAACAGATTTAACTGTATTACTTTTATTTAAAAATATTATTCGATTATAAAAAAACTATTTTATTTCCCAATATATGAATAATATAATTGAAATTAAAGTGTTTTTTATTTTTTATTAAATTTTAGTTTACTCAGAAAATCTATATTTTAATTTTTTAGTTCAAATTTTAAGGAAATTACGTGGGAAATCAAGGAAAGGCGTGGTTTAATGTTTGGACCATCTAGTGGCAAATGGTCAAATTAAAATGGGAGGTACGTTCTAATTAAAGTGTTTATAGGCAGAGGAGCTTAATTTAAATATTCGAACTGAAGCAACCTCATCTTAAAACCTATTAAAATATGCATACGTATTTTTATGTCACCGAAGGGTGACATATTAATCTCGTTGTGTGATTATAGTGGGGGAAAAATTAATAATAATAATAATAATAAATAATAATAATAAATAGAGTTGTACATGCTTATATTGAATAAACGCAAGAGGGCTGTATTCTCATTGTACTTAAAAAACGAGCCAAAAAATCATAAATTAAAACTTTCACTGAGGTGACATTACTTAGTGCGTGTCAAAAACGCGCTTGACGAATTTTTTTTTTAAAGTAATTTGAGTAAAAATTTGTAAAGAAAAGACTAAATTTTATTAAATATTTATTAGTATTTCATCATTAGAATCTTTATAGGTTAAATCATTCTCTAGAATGTCCGATTTTTAATTAAATACAATAAATTATTATGTCTTGCAAAGGAAATAAACTTTGTAATAAATAAACTTTAACATAGTTACCATAGTTTGCTTATCTCATTCGTATATAACCACTTAAGGAATTAATCCCAATTAACTCGTCCTGAACAAAGTTTGTTGATTGTGCTACTAGTGATTGTTTTGCTATTTAGGCCATTTCAGTAATTTTTGAAATTTACAAATCGTACAGAAATTTTTCACTTTTCTCTGGCGAAAGAACAACTGTTCTAAATTTGTGGTCTATTTCAGTAGAGCGGTAATTTTTTTTTTTTGTTGGTGTGTTCAAGGTCTTAACGCTTTTAAACAAACCATATGGAAAAATTTTTTTGTCTCAAAATGTCGAACTTTTTATTGCCAGTGATAAGTACAATAGATAAGGTTACAAAAAAAGAAAAAGAAAAAAAAATCAAAGATCCCAACATGAAAAAAGTGAACCCTAGGAATTTACAAAATATAAATTATACTAAATTATGTTAATAAAATTGAACATTATTTAGAATTATACCGTATTTCGGAAAATCTGTCATAGATGGCGGCACCTGTACCAGTGAAGATATACATATAGCAGCATTTTGCGCCGCCATATTCCAGGACGAGTTAACTCGTCTTAATCATTTAAAGAGTTAAGAAGCGCCAGCTCCATGTACACTGTAAAAAAAAATACATTCATTTTGAACTAAAACACGAATGAACTTTTATTAATAATATATTTTTATTTGTTTTTGTAAAAATTACAAAGTGTTATATTGTAAAATATATACTTATAACAAGAATATTTGCTACAACATATTTCAGTTGTTATAAAAAATTCATTCTATATATAGAAAAATATAATTAATATGTATAATTATATATATAGGTACAAAATTTATTAATTAAAGTGTATATTTTCAAATATTTATTCATTTAATTAATACTGGGATATAAATCTAATGGTAGAATTTTATTAAAAACATCTCTTTCTGTACAATAATTTTTTTTTTTGTGGTAATAAAATAAAAACATTGGCGTTAAATGCTAATAAAATGCTTGTTTGTGCGTATTAAATAATATTGATACGTTATAGTTCAATCTCTTCCATCGTTCGAGACAATCGATTATTGTCAATTTTACGGCGTTGACTACGTCGCACAGCGTCCGCTCGCCTATACGGTTCACTCTTCAATCCCAACAGTATATCCTCTAAAGCACCATTGTACACTTCATCCTGATGTAACAGTTTCTTCTCTTTGACCAGTTTCGTTTTGTTTTTCAGTTCGTTAATAACAGCGTCCTGAAATTGTTTGTAAACGTCTTTTTATAAATGAATGATGACCGTGCAAATGATGGTTTTAGTGTATCCTACCTGTTGTCTTTTATGATTTAATTTATTGAGTTTAACCACTTCTTCGTTTGTTTTACTCAGTGCGGCAATTGCAGCTTGTTCCAGTCTTCGTCTTTGTTCGTTTTCTTGGTCAGCAATCTAATAAAAATTTCAAAATATTTAAGGTAAAAGACCCGGTAATTGACCCTGGCCCAGTTTCTGAACTTTTCAACTTTGTTAAAAATTAATAAAAAAACTATATTTTAAATAAGAAAAAAAATAAATTCTTAATTTAAAGTAATCTATTCTGTGTCTAATGAACAGCAATTTAAAAAGTTTAGAATATATTAACTAAATAAAAAAAAATTTTTAAGTTTAAAATGTGTGTAAACACTATTTTTTTGGTAGTTTCTTAACAGTTTATGTTACAAAGTACTCATTTTGATCTGTGCAATATTCATCATGTAAGTATGAAAACTTAATTAAAAATATATGAGCAGGTTAATATTTGTTTAAAATTTATTTTAAAATATTTATAAAATACCTTAGAATGATTTTTATTATTGAAATATGAGGGTCAATTACTAGGCTCACTTCTAAAGTGGTATGGCCCAATTAAATTCTAACCAGTTTTTGTTAGTTATTTTGTTATTTATAGTTATCTTCGATTAGTTTTTGTTATTTTTCATAACGTATATAACATTAAACATTCATTTTTATCAATAAAAAATTATTTATAAATTAAATTTTAAAAAACTGTATTTTTAAATTTAAGAATCAGAAACTAGGCCACTGTCAGGGTCAGAAACTGTCACATGAGAAATTTTGAAGGTCAGAAACTGGGTCCTTTTTGTCAATTTTTAAAACATTAATTTAAATTATTAATTCAATTCAAATAATTATTTTACTTGTATGGCTTTATTTTGAAAGCCATAAACTAGTTGATAAAATTATTAATTGTCTCTTAAGTTGAAACTTATATTTATTACTGTCGTTTAACCTCAGCCGTCACTCTTAAAAGGTCAGAAACTAGGCCCGTTACCTTAAATTCAAAAATTTTTTGAAGTGATAGTTTGTATAGCGAAAGTAACACTGCGTGAGAGTGTAATGGCCGAAAATGTTATGATTAAAGAATGAATGTAATATGAAAAGATACAGTAGCATGCAATGAACTACTAGAAACCAACTAATATCAGAAAAGTGTAGCTTCCTTGGAGCTCTTTGTAGGCCTGTCACAGCTTAGGTGGTTCAGTCGTCCGCACACCTTGGTTCGGTTCGGACATTGATTGTTGCAACAATGTAAATTGTAATACATGAATACGTAGCGCTTAGAGTACATACATATTACACCACTCCCATTGTCGAGATTGTATGTATGATGGATATACGTATCATCTCCCTCCAGCTATCGAGCTCACACACACGAACATGAACTATACCACACATACAGACACAAACTCTAAATATGTATATAACCATAGAAGCTCCTCCCATTTTTGTGACGTAAAATTTTGGCGACAAGCGGGATACTAACTATTATACAGTAGTTTGGCTCCTTGATAGCATGTCACTACCAAGAAATCTTATTTTTTATGGCTTTTTCTTTCATAATAATAAAAATAAACATACATTTTACATCCTAAGAAGCGCATTTCTATGACTAATTTGATAAAAATAACTTGACTTTCATTATTATTGGCTATCAATTAATTTCTGTCCTTGTCAGACCATTAGAAAGTCAACAAATTAATGGAAATCGAAATAAATCAAAATAAATTTTAAAATTAAAACAACTGAAAATACGCTGCCAATGGGGTGTGGCACACAGCTTCCTCGTACTCGTAAAAGCGCCTTGGTAATTCAATGCCCATAATATATCTTTGTATAATTTAATATAGGTATATAAATTAATAAAAATAAATAAATAAAAAGATTCATAAAAAATTGAGCGAAGTGGGACTAGCAGTAAATAAGATATTGACATTTAATGAGATTTCATGGTAGCGCTGTGGATACTATTACTCCGAATGCAATGAAATTTGTAGGGAACCATTTAGGAACCAGACCGCATAATTTCTGACAATTTCATAAAAAACAATTGAATAGTTCAAAAGTTATGGCACTTGGTGCAATTTAGTATATTAATGGAATGACATGGTAGCGGCGTAGCTACCGTTACTCCGATTTCGATTAAATTCATACGGGACCATCTACGAATCAAACTGCATAATTTCTGAAAATTTCATTAAAAACAATCGAATAGTTCAGAAGTTATGCCACTTGGTACAAACTGGCGACACACAGACGGACAGACGCCAAACCAAAATTATTCAGGAAGCTCTAAAACGTAAAATGTGTGTAAAAAATTTTATTTTGGAAGGAAACAATTTTTTATTTTTCAAAAGTGATCACAATGCTTTCGCTAGTTTAGTAGTCTCGGAAGCAAAATACTTCAACCGAATTATTAAACTGCGATATACTTTGACTTCTTATGGATTCTGGTTCTAACCTGATGGCATTTTTAATCTTGAACTCGATTTGAAAATCATTTATTATCATTCATTTTCCGTATTTTCGTATTTCCGGTTTCGCACGTCCATCATATCCGCGACCCGATCGTGTGGTCTTAAATACACTCACATTTTTTTTTAACATGAATAAATTTGTGACGCGAAAAATTTAACTATAAAAAAGTTATTTAGCAAAGCTAGCAACAGTAACTAGTGTTGTTTGTTTATGTTACATGATCGTGAGTGAGTGAGTACCTTGAATGCTTTTGCAAAACGAACTAAGAGAGCGAAAAATGTGTTTGCATCGATGGTTCGCGCGGACTCGCCGAAATATTCGACACATTCACGGAATGCTTCCTGGGCAGCTTTTGTGTCGGCCTTTAATCGTTTCAATTTCTCCTCGGCATTCGCCAAAAAGTCTCGTAGCACAATACTGTGAGGTCCTTTGCCTTTTGTGTCGGCCTCTTTACGCACTTGATCCATGCCCTTGTCTAATTCACCGACATCTGTCATTATGTTTTCTAAGGACACTGTAAAAAAAAATTAAAATTTCTCGATTATTTGGTTCATTTGCATATTTCTATATTTAAAATGTTGTTTTGCACGTGATCTTACCAGTTGCTGCTTTGTCAATGTAAAGCAATTCCGATTCGAAATTCATAATTTCGGGGAATTTATTTCGAATTGTGGCAACGATATAATGTAGAAGAGAGATTCGTTTATCCGTCGACTTGGTGTCCAACAATGTATCTAATGACTGTAATTTGAATCCGTACGCTGGGCCCCGTTTACCACTATTCAAATAATTACCAAATGCTAAAATTATTTCTAAAACAGACTTTAATTTTTTCGAACTCTTCACCGAACTAGATCCTGATATCACAGCATGGATTTGCTAAAAAAATAAAAATTGATGTTTTTTTTTTAGTATATTTTTGAGATTTTTGGCCGGCAAAAAAAGTGGTTCTTACTGGAGTTAATAAATGCAAGTTATCATAAAAGTTTCCGATGTAATTCATTATTGCTAGTTTTGCGGAGATTCTTTCGACTTTTGTCAATTGCATTAAAAATTTATCCTCTTCCGTCAGTAGATTGACATTCTTTTTCTCGGTTACATATTCACGGTACGCTTTTGTTTCCTGTTCCGTGGGGACCATTCGTTGCAGTAACTCAACGTTGTCTAACGACAGTGTTTTTAAATCTAACGCATTTATTGCTACAATCACTTTTTCAACTGGCATTTCTAATTTTCTTCTTGAAATAGCTAAAAAAAAATAAAATTAAAGTTAGTTTTCATTTCTGATTTAAAAGGAAATCTACAGGGTGTAAAGTATATAAATGTCGCTACGAAAACAGTGGGTAGATCGCACCTATATAATTAATATTTGCCAATAAATTTGAACCAAAACTGTCTTTCAACAGAAAAAATAAGTATACTAAGTATGGGTGAAAAAAGGGGCCCTTAAAATTTTCTTTTAATCCGACTCTAACCATCTCATCTTTCAAAGATAAATTTTCTGTTTTTTTTTTAAAAAAAAAAAAAAAAAAAAAAACATCTGACAAACACGTTTCCGATCTAAACAGGTCTACAAAAATGTATTGAATTTTAGTCAATAAAATTATTTTGTACCTCTGATATTAAGAAGATATTTATGTATAATTTAATCAGAGCCGTACTTAAAAAAATTTTGAAACATCATGTAGCCAGTTAATTTGCGATTTTCTCAAACTGCTAATTCGAGAAAAAATTCCTGTGTTTTTGGTGTTTGCAGGGTGCTATGAGTCACTCCTCAAAAGTACGAGAGTTATTTATTTTACACCCTGTAGATACCGTCAAACGGGACTATTTGAAAACGGTGGGGCTATTTGGAACAAAAAAAAAAATGATTTAAACTCTTAAAAAAGTCTTAAAAAAGATTTAAACTCTTAAAGAACATCCCGTATTAAAGACGCATTAACGTTATGAATCGTTCAGAAATCAAACACATAATTATAAGAGCTTAAATCTTTTTCTTTTTTTGTTCCAAATGGCCCCACCGTTTTCAAATGGCCCTGTTTGACGGTATACTTCCTTTTTATTACTTACAAGCCTAAATTTAAAATTATTATAGACACTCATATTATCACTAAAAAGTGGTCAAGTGCGTGTTGAACACATAAAGGATGAGAGAAATACCAAATGCATATATTTCGGTTGTTTCCTTTGTTTCCATGTCACGCACCGTGTTTAAAATTTATTATTTTAAAAAAAAACTATTTACCGATATTTCGAAGTCTAGTATGTTCTAGTAGAGATATGTTTTCCGGTTTCTTGAACCGTTTACTTGGGAAATTTCCAAGACCACCTTCCACTTCATCCCGTCCATTAGACATTGGTCCACCGATACCGATTTTAAATCGTTCCTCGAAATCGGTGAAATCGATATAGTTGTGCAATCGATCGTCGTCGAGCTCGTTGAAGATGGTGCCACGTACTTGATTCGGTTTCAGCGCGATCCAGTTGAGGGTTGGCAATTTGTATTTTGTTTGTACTTTACGTTTGATTGTCATCGCACCGTCCGGGGCTTGCATCATTCCAGCCGGCGGCGGTGGTATCGGTGTTAACGGCGGTGGTTTCGGTGGTGTGGCCGGCGCCGACATTGGCAACGGGGGACACGGAGGCGGAGGCGGTGGCACTGCGGCAGGCACTGGACTCTGTGGCATCGGCGGAAGTGGTGGGGGTGGTAAGAAATTAGCGGGCGGTGAATCACTTTCCACACCACCTTTTGCTAATAAATCAGCCAAACTGGCAACTACAAAAAAAAAATTGTTTAATATTTAAAAATATGTCCTAGGGGGGTACCGTAAAACGCAATGTATAACACTGACGGGTAAATCGAAAAATACACTGCCAATGGGGTGTGGCACACAGCTTCCTCGTACTCGTAAAAGCACCTTGGTAATTTAATGCCCAATATATCTTTGTATAATTTAAAACGATTCATAAAAAATTGAGCGAAGTGGGACTAGCAGTAAATAAGATATTGACATTTAATTGGAGGTCATGGTAGCGCCGTGGATACTATTACTCCAAATCCAATGAAATTTGTAGGGGACCATCTAGGAACCAGACCACATAATTTCTGACAATTTCATAAAAAACAATTAAATAGTTCAGAAGTTATGCTACTTGGGCAATTTAGTATATTAATGGAATGACATGGTAGCGGCGTAGCTATCATTACTCCGATTTCGATTAAATTCATAGGGGGGTATCTACAAACCAAACTGCTTAATTTCTGAAAATTTCATTAAAAACAATCGAACAGTTCAGAAGTTATGCCACTTGGTGCAAACTGGCGACACACAAACGGACAGATAGACGGACGGACGAACAGACACCAAACCAAAATTGTTCAGGGAGCTCTAAAACGTAAAAAGTGCATAAAAAAATTTATTTTGGAGGGAAAAAATTTTTTATTTTTCCAAAATGATCACAATGCTTTCGCTACTTTAGTAGTCTCGGAAGCAATAGCGTAAAATGGAATGTATAACACTGACGGGTAAATCGAAAAAAACCATATTTTACGGTAATTATTGTAGTCAATAGTTTGAAGACGGTTGTATTTGAGTTTGTCATAAAGTATACTATTCATTTCGTTTTACGGTATTTGGAAATTCTTACTTGTAGCATTTTTCGGTAATGATTTTGTGAGTGTTTCCAACTCCATTATTTTCGATTCGAGCATTGATTGTCGATTTCTCGATTCAAGTTGATGTTGTTGAACGGCTCGTCTCAACGTGGTGACCTCCTCGTCCACCTGGCGTCGTGACTCAAGCAGTTCATCACGTTCCGCTTTCACTTTACACAGTTCCGTTTCGAGCGAGGCCAATTTCGATAACGCTTCCCGTTCAATTTCCGCTAATTTGTCATGCGCATGTCCCAATTCGTCCTCCAATTCGGCTACTTTCTCCAAAGCGGCTGTTTTTGTTTCACTATCCTCCATTAAGGCCGCAACATCGAACACATTATCTAAATACGCGGAAATTTGAACCTGGAGCTCTTCACTTTCGGTGTGTCGCAGTCTTTCCAAATATTTATCGAGGCCCAACGCGGTAAATTCGTATTGTAAATGAACACGGAAATTCATGTCTTCGACGGAATGTACAACGATATTCACAAATTGCATACACGCCACCATGAACTCTATGTGGAAATTTTCGTAATTTATGAAATATTCCATGAGCGTTTGAAACCGATGCGTCTCTTGGCAAACTTCTTTGAAATTATTGAATGCCGATAAAATAATTTCATGGCCGCCTTTGACTAAACAAATCGCCGCTAATAACTCTAACACCAACGCTTTTGTGCGCAAACTCTTGTGGATTAAACTTAACGCTATACAATTTATAGCTTCTCTGTGTTGTATCACCATATTGAATCCATACTATGGAAAAAATTTCAATTTAATTCCAAAAAAGAAACTCAATCGCCAAAAGGTATAGCAAGATAAGCATACGGAAATGGGCCCCATAGCCGATGTCTGTAATAATATATGTAGTAACATTGGTACCTCAAATTATTACCAAATATATGGTCATTGTCCCTTAATCTTGATTTGTCCTTGAGATATTAACCAATATATGTGTGAGTGCTGTAATTTTTTAAACTCATTTTTCTCGAAAACTATAACACCTAGGAAAATACAACTGACGCCAAAATTTAGCCAATACTTGGGACTATATTATATATTTTTTGACATTTTTCCCTAAATTTTCAAAGTTCAAAATAATTATATAAATAATATTTTTTTAATTTTTTAGTATGGTTCTAGTATACTTACACCCAAAATAGATGTAGAAAGGTATGCCGACGAGAAGATCGTGATGACATTTTAGTCATTTAATCGACGGTAAAATAATTGACTAAAAAACGACTAAATGGAAACAAAATTAGTCGACTAAACCGATTAATCGATTAATCATCCGACATCATTACTTCCTAGTAGTAATGTCGGATAATTAATCGATTAATCGGTTTTAGTCGACTAATTCTATTTACATTTAGTCATTTTTTAGTTGACTATTTTACCTTCGATTAAATGATTAAAATGATTAACTTTTTTTAACTGACTAAAAATGACTAATTTATTAATTTTCCTGCATTTATTTGTTGAACTGCAAAAAATGAAAACTAAAAAAATTATTCATTTGTCTAATTTTTCACTGATTAACACATTATGATATGTCATATCTTTCCTTTTATTAAAAAATATACTAAAAGTAAACAATTAAATTCAAAAGAAAACATGGTTTTTGAAAGAGCTACATAGGTTACTCTATTCATGAGTTCGACTAAAAATTTAGTCGATTAATCGACTACTCAATGCTCGATATTTTCGACTAATGACTAATTTTGTCTGAAAAACAACTTTAGTTAATTAATCGACTAACTCCATCTCGACTCGACATCACTACTTCCTAGGTGTTATAGTTTTTGAAAAAATTGAGTTTGAAAAATTACAGCACTCACACATATTTTAGTTAATATCTCAAGGACAAATCAAGGTTAAGGGGGTCAATGACCCAATATTTGGCAATCACTTGCGGGTGCCAATGTTACTACACATATTATTACAGCTACGACATCGGCTATGGGGCCCATTTCTCTATGCTTATTTTGCTATACCCTTTCGATTTGACTTACTTTGTTATTCATAATTGCTCGCATGCACATAATGCACACGTGGATGTCATCTTTGGCTTCACCCATATTTAATTTCGCTACATGTTTTGAACGTTTCTTTAAACTTGGACTACCTAGAATATTAATTGACGGTCGTGTATAACCATTGTACGTTACATTACTACTATTATTCGCTAAGCCCTCCTCGCTATCAGTGCGTGTTTCGCAAATACGTTGCTCGTGACGCATCATCATCAAACGAAAATTTAAATAGTCGATCAACACATCAAGTCCCAAATTTTCCTCATCCAAAAATTCCCTTACCCATCTAAAAAAATAAAAAATACTCTGTGAATTCGATCATAGCAACCTCTATCATAACATGTAATATATAAACAAAACATTACTCTGTGAATTCGATCATAGCAACCTCTATCATAGCAGGTGACACATAAATAAAAACATTAAGTGGTATACATTCGATAGGTAAGTTAAAAAATTTGAATCGTCAACGAACTAAGGTGCGATTTTTGATTCCGAGTACGAATTTTTTTTTGCCAAAAGGCCTGTGAAAGCTCGAGAGCAACATTTCTGGCGTATATACTATTTTTTGACATTCGGGATAATTTAAAATTATAAAAATGTAAAAAAGAAAAATTATTTAAGTGTCATTTAAATTGTGTAAAATAATATTAAATCGAGTCTATTGCGGACAAATTAAATAAATTCAACAATGCAATATAAAATTGGTTGCTTTTATCTACAAGTTTAAATTTGTTCATCATTTTAAGCAAGTATTTCATTATCTACCAACGTTATTTAATTTAAGTAAAATTTCGCTTGCTGATTGGAACCGTTTTTTAATCCCTTGGGACTAAAAGTGACACTTTACTCCCCTATTGTTATGACATTTACGTCATAACAAAAGAACAAACACCCTGCTATGATCGAATCTATTATGTAATATTAAATTTTAGTGCCCTTACTCAATATGATTGGTTCGCAATGAAATTTCCAAATCTCGTAGGACTTGCGTGGATGTAGATTCACCAACCATTTTCCTTTTCTATAAAAAAACGATTATTTTAATCCAAAATCGTAACAAAACTGAAAAAATTAACTTACTCGATGACTTCGACTAGCTTTAGGATCTAAATATGTGCGTAATTTACTGAGATAGTACGAGGGTGGATCTTTGGCGTGCACCATTTCCTACAACGGAATCATTTCAAAATTTCAAAAATTCGAAATTGAAGTCTGGGAGGGAAGGAATTGAAGGCGGGGGCATACCTGATCACAAATAATGTCCCACTTTTTCTCATCATCATAATTCTTTAGTAGTTTCGCCTTATCTGGTGGTAAATCCATAGACGCCTGAAATGGACAACCATTGAAAAATTAAAAATGACCACAGCTGTGAAAGTTTAAAATTAACACTTTACAGTCCGCGTTCACAGCATCTGAAAATAGCCAGAGCAATCGTAGAGGCCGATCGCGATCAGTGATCACACATGTGTGCGAAAAAACAGACGTATTGACTTGCAACAAACACACTCTCTGTGTGTTGATTTTTGTACACATTTATAGATGAATAACATAAACATAACACTTAAAAATATAATTTTATATTATTGAAATGCGTATATTTCAATACAATTACAAAAATCAGTGTATGTGTGTGTGTATATTATTGATATTGTTTCTATTAAAAAAGTGTATCTTTACACATGTTGACTCATTTCGTGTATTTATATAATTTTTTTTTGCCGGCCCCTGGGGAAGTTTAGTGTGAACATGCGTAGACTGTATAGTGTTAAAATAGTATTATTTTACCTAACTTTTTGCTTTCATTTTCATTCTGTATCTGATATGAATCATCATGAATTATGTAAAGTGCCCTGTAAACGATCAAATTTGTTTGACAAATTTGTTTGTCAAATTTCACGTTTTCATCAAACAAGAGCTTAAACGATCAAACCAAAGCTCAAACAAATTTGACAAACTTGCCCGTAGTTTGTCACACTAGCGATCCCCATAAAATAATTTTATTAGATAAAACTTGGCCAAACATAGAATAAATAATGAAAATTACGGAAAAAAGGTTGCTCGTACAGAGATTTGCAAAAATTTTGTCATATTTGTTATTCATTTCGGGGCAATTTAATAAAGATTGTTTGACAAACACAACAAACACCGCCGCACACCTTCAAACTTGTTGGTCAAACACGTCAAACAAGTTGATCAATCAAGATTTTCATCAAACACGTCAAACACGTAGATTGTTTGACAAACGCGTCAAACAAAGCTGCATACTATCAAATAATTTGACAAACACGTAAAATTTGACAAACAATTTGATCGTTTACAGGGCACTTAAGATATCATAATTTTTCCTGAGAAATTCTTATTTTTACTTTTATTTGTAAAAACTTATCTATTTAATTATAAATTCAAATTTTAAAAATTATTAAAAAAAAAAATGAAATCACCAGTTTTTATCTACAATGACCTCATTGATGTCATGGGAAAATTTATTTTTTCCAAGAAAAATCACGTGTTTGTTGAGGAAAATTAAAATAGAATCAAAATAGATGAGCCAGTGGTCTAGATTTAATATACATATTTTTTTTAATACATAATTGTATTTCATTGTTAAAATATTCTCAATGTCGACGATTGTCTTGGATCATGTAATAGTTAAAAATATGTAAACAAAACCTTAAGAACAAGGTAACACCTTGATAATTGCGAGCCGTGTGAGGCACTATACATATTTTACACAAATACAATTGTTTGAACATTTTTTGTTGTTTTTAATTATTACCATATTTGCCATTATTTAAATATTTTTATAGAATTTGCATTCAAAATACCTGAAAAATAGTTTAATTTATTCAACAATGTACATTGCGATCAGTTATTCACATTGTTATATAAATCGTATATGTATAAATATGACCTACGATCTAGAATTTTATTTTTAGGCAATGTTACAGTTCTAATTTTATCAAGAATGATTATAAAATATATTTTTATATTATGAAAAATAAAAAATTTTAAAATTTAAATATACTTCATGACGTCACAAAGATGAAAATTTTCATTTTTCTAAAGAAAAACAACATTTAAATGATTTTATTCGATTTGAATGGTAAATTTTTAATAATTTGGGTGCAAATTTTCTATTTTTGCTATCAAAACGTTGAAATTCGACCTATAAATGTGATTTATACTTTAGAATCCTGTTTTCGGTCAATCGTACAGCTTTAATTTAATCAAAAATGAAAAAAAAGCTATATAAAAAATTTACAATTGATTGAAAATATCAACTGTCTATTATCTAAGTTAAGAATTTTACAAGCACATATAATGAAAAAAAGTTAAATATATTTAAGGACGTCACAGATGTACGTTTTAGTCTAAAAAATAAGATTATGGTTACACTGAATACGAATTTGTACGAGAAGTTATTCGAAAAAATTCGTATGATCTCGAATGGTTCCACAATTACATATACCTATGTATCTGTTTTCGACTCCTTTATCCGAACTAAGCATTTATATGAAAAATCAAAAAAATCACGTGACTCAGGAGAATTTTGATTTTTTTGTATTTTTTTTCAAGGACCCTTATCTCCCTTATGAGAACTGAACATTTTTTGAAATTTTGCAACAAGGTAAGATTCGTAGCTTACTTCTAATTAACTGACAATCGATTTTTGTTGAAATGTGCGGGAATGACTTGAAATTATGAATTTGCTTGGACCGGTGGCAAAATTTCGAAAAATTTTACAAAATATACTTAATTTGCAACAGTTTTTCTCAAAAATGCACCTACCCCTAAAATCGCAAAATAAATTTTGATTCTTTATAATTTATAACCTTTGAACGGAATGGTCTTTTTTATTAAGGTTTTTTTTTTACTAATATTTATAAATGCTTACCGTAAGATGGTCCTGACTCGGTCAGGGGTTGTTGAGTCGGTCATCCATGTCGCGATCGGTAAAAATGTTTGTTATTAAGATACCAGACAACGTAATGTTTCGCAACTGGTCTCGTTTTCATCGTTTATAAACACTCTAAGCAGCTGTAAATGTTTTTCAACTCCAATTGGTTTTTCTAAAATATAATACCGGGTTGACCAAATAATCTAAAAATAGCGACGGAATATTGTTGTCTGGTTAAGACATACATAATCAGATATTGAATAATAAATCGAAAAGAGATGGTTTTATTCAACTCTAAACTTAATCGGCATCGATATTTCGATAGGTGTATAATCGTATCCTTATCAACAAAAAAAATATTCGGTGTAAACAAATTCTATTGTTGAGTAGGTCACTATCATTTTTGATGAGAAATCTTGTTTCTTTTAAATTTAAGTATTCGTTTGATGGATATAACATAATTTAAGATGTTAAAATATGCCTATGTTATTTTATTACATCATACTAATCTTAGTTTATGTACGTGGTGTGTCAAAAATATCTTAGTTTTTGTACGTGGTGTGTCATTGATTTTTTTCCCATATTTCTTACATCTGACTTTGCAAGCTTTGCAGCCAATCACCAACCGTTGTAAACAAGCTCTGTTGTCTAAATATATCCCCGAATTTGGACTGAAAAGGTTAGTTTCGACGTTGTAATGCAATTTAAGAAGGTGACCGACTCAACACAACGTTTTACCATGTTGACTCGGTCACTTTTATTTATTTTTTATTATTTTTATTTACAGACAAATGTAAGTTAAAGGTTCAGGGATATAATAAAGGAAACATACTTTATGAGATAGAAACGTATTTATTGTTGTATTCAACAGCAGGAAGGAGTTATACCTAAAAATAGTAAAAAAGTGACCGAGTCAAGACCATCTTACGGTATATTATACATATAAAGCCCTTTATCAGTTACTGACCCCAACCTTTCCACCATAGCAGGTTTCAAAAAAATAGAAACGGGACGGAACGGAAAAATCCTACAATTCTGTTGTCAGTTTTTTTTTTTTTTTTTTTTTAAATTGAATTTACTATCGGTCTATATAATTATCTGATTAAATGGACCCACTGTATATATATCCATTGATTACTACATATGAGAATAACTACAGTTATTTACTATGTACGCTTGTACTTTTAAAAATCATTGAACTATGTACTATGTACATATAAGTAATTCTTTATTAGGACAACTCATTTATCCTCTCAAACATACTTATATGATATCATTACCATAAATAAAACAATGTTAATGTAATAAACTTAAAAAAAACTACACATGATGTCGAAAAAAAACCATATGCGCAACACACATGTGTGCGTAACGTACTTAAGTAATTCATAAGTTTTAAATTTTGTTTTAATTCACTGGGGTCTGGTTGCTTACGAGTACGACGCTTTTGTACGTAGTTATTTCAGTAATCAAATAATAAAAGAAATTGAAGAATTTGCGGAAGTGTGTACGAATTAATTTGTTTAAGTATTATTTTTATACGTGATTTACATTCATAAACACTCAAAGAATATCAAAATGTTTTGTGTTAAAAGGCATCATTTCCGAACTGTATACATATAAATAGTTTTAACTTCAACATTTTTGGTACTTCTTGAAAGATAAAAATCTTAATTTATGAATAAACGGATACTATAAAAAATTTTACTGAATATTTTGAAAAAAGTTACGAAGTTTTTTGCGGTAAAATCCATATTTTTCTGATTTCACGCGCCACAGTACATTTTAACCCACTAGAGCCCATCCTATTTCCACTTTTTGACTTAAAATTTTATATTATATAAAAAAGAATTAGCGGCAATTTAAATTGTAAACTTTTTAATAATTGATGTTAGGAATGCAACAAAATAAATTATTTTGAAAATCCGTAATTTCGTTTTAATCAAGGGGCGGGCCAAACTACTATATCACAGCTAGCATGCCGGCTGTCGCCAGAACTTTACGTTATCATACGTCACAGCGAGGCTCCCCACGTTCTATGTGTAGTATAGTGAATATTAGTATGCATGATTGTCGTTATGTATGGTGCGAGGTGGGTGCAGGTACATATATACGTACTGTAGAACTATTGTATGTATGTATCTGCTAACAATGATGTAACCACGACCTAGCACGACTAGTCAGTAAGCAGTATAAAATGCAGCTCATTTCAACTTTCGAACCACAGGTTTTTATATGTACGCTTAATCTGTTTCACCTGTGGTTTTAATGGTTGCTTTTTATTCAGAAAGAAAAAATTACAGTATTTAATAATATGATTTAGCAAATATGTAGTATGTACCCCAAACATGAGATTTTTAAAATTTGTAAAAAAAAAAATTAACAAATATGGATAGAAATTATTGTCTTTGGAAAGTTAAATCTGGAAAACACTTTTTTTTAAATTTTCACCCAAGTACATTTGTTTTTTAATACAGTAGTTTAAATGTCAGTGCCTCGCAAATAATACATTTTAACCCTTTTGCCATAGTTAATGTACGATGTTTTGGATCATGATGAGTTAAAAGTAATAATAGATCATAAATTCAGGATGACACCGGGAACACAGAATAGTATGTAATTTCATGGTTGAGAACCGCTGTTTTATAGATTATAGAGAACATTAGCCCATTTTTTTTTTGTCAGTCAAAATTAAAAATAACTTTTAATTTTTATTTAATAAAACCAGTAATTTCAAAAATATTTTTTATAAGAAAAATCAATATTAATCGGAGAATTTTTTAGGTTATTGATCTTTGATTATATTTTAATAATATTTAGTAAGAAAAAAGAATTCTTTTCCAGGAAAAATAGCTTTCCGTTTTATAATTGTTTAATTTTTGTACAAATGAAAACGAGTAAAATTATATCTATTTAATTTTTTATCGTAAATTAGACTGATATAATTATACATAATTTAGATCCAGTTAAAATTTTTATGCATTAGTCATCATTATTATCACCCATTCATTACTTATCACTTTGACTTTTGACAGACCGATAAAAAAATAAGTAAATTCCATGACTGTTGACGGCTCACTTGAACTTACCAAAACTTTCGTAAATCTTTTTTCTAATTCGTTCGGATCGGGCATCGGTTGTTTGGTTCGTATGCTGGGTTGACGAACATGTTGATAAGTTTTCGTTGTTATACTCCCAATTCCGATACATTCTGGTGACGGTGATGTCGATTCCTCGTTTCGCGATCCACTAAGACCCATAATTCACAATAATTACAATCACTAACACATTATAAACACTAATTTTAAACACTTTTTAACTAAATTCAAACTACATAATTACGAAAAAAAAAATCCGAAAAGCAACAGGTTAAACTTATACATGAGACATGTCGTATGTATTTGTACATGTTAGCTTTGTCATATACAGTAAAATAGTATTACATATTTTATCTACGTACAAAGACATTGACAATTTAGCATATATGTATATAAATATGAACTAGTACATCGAAAAATTCTATAATAAAAAAATAATCTGCATTCCATGTGTTTGTAAACGACATACTGATTCATCGTATATGAGTACATTCAAAATACATATATAAATGTATTCATTTTATTACATATATAGCATATATATGTATATTTATAGATATCCATACATGTTAGGCTATATACACACAATCAAGAACATTGCGCGGCTTTTTAATCGTTGGATGTGACTTGCGACCACGGAGTATGGAGACACAGCAACTATCTCTATCATAGAATCTGCAGTGTGCATTTTTGTGTACTTTAGGCTTGTAGGTAGTCAGTGTCTCAGTGGCACTCACCGAGCGTAGGTCAGTCAAACAATAATGGATTTGATTGTAATGTTGGTTGTGTTGGCATTGTTACATCCCCACACATAGCGTTGGGGTATCACACATATGTATGCGAACCCGGTCACGTGACTGTCACCTCCATCTTCGATTACGCATACATACACAGTTTAGCGCGCCAATACAAAGTAAACACCGTGCACGTATATAACATATTTTCGAGAGATGCGTATTGTAGAGTTCATTTCAAATGAGTTGAACCCTGTTACTATTGAATTTACATAAGAAAAAGGGTCAAGCTACATATTTGAAATGAACTCTACCTCTGTCCTCTGTGCTTGCGACTAACGACTTAACCACAGATAATCAGAGACCAAGTTGCTATCTCTGCACTAGTGATACCAGTGTAAACAAAAAAAAAAACCCTACTTCCCACCACTATGTTGTGTAGGTACACACTGTTTGTAGTAGTGTGGGTTTGATATTTGCTTCTGTGTGTGTATTCACACCCTCACAACTACACAACACGTATTATCGGACAGAACAACGTTCAGTTCAAGCAACAATGGTCTAACAATACATTACAATGGTTGTGCATTCGGTGACCGACACCAACCAACTAAATGCCTTAAGCGGTATCGACCACACTTAGACACACTGCTATCCAAATTTTCTTACACATACGCTTAGGACTTGATCATAACCTTGTAGTGGACCCGACAGAAAATAAACTGAGAGATGTGCAGAAACGCATTTTAAAATGGATCTACATAATATATGGATATATCTTATGAACAACAAGCCAGTGAATTGATTTATTTTACCCACTTCACTTGCGCAAATGAATTAAGTTCTCTCATTTTAAAAACGTTTGGCTATACGTTTAATATTATTACATAAAAATAACTTTGATCTTCCATTTTAATTATGATTAGTGACTTCTCTTCGCTTTTTTCTCTCATGTTTCATGATTTGTAGTTTTTTTTAGGAAGAAAATATAATATTTTATCTTCATCAAATACGCATACTATAACGCGCCTCTGATGCAAGGGCGGATCCAGTCAGTTGAAAAGGGGGGCTACTTCTAATCCCAGGAGAAATTTTGGGGAATTGTGTGTTCTGAATTGTATGTTTAACTAAAAAAAGTTACCTATTGTCGGTCAAAGGGGGGGGGGGTCCTGCAGCCCCACAGCCACCCCTTTGGATCCACCTATGCTCTGTTGATGAAATTAGAAACTGTATCAGGTAGACACGTATAAGTTTAATTGTCGATAAAAAACTTATACAAATTATGGGCGCATCAGTAGATTTCTATTACCAGTTAAACGTATACGTAAATGTTCTATCTGGCTTCTAATTTTACCACCAAAAGTATATTTATATTAGTAGAGAAAATGGTAAAATACATTATTGTACTTCTTATTCAATTTTATTTAAAGCTGAGTGTTCACTAGGTCGGCAGAGCCGCGCGGTACCGCCCCAGAGATCTTATTGATGTAAGAACCGTGCCGCGTTTCCGACCTAATGGACGCTCAGCTTTATAGTATTTCGCTACATTAGTCATAATTTAATTAACCTAAGCCAAAAAAGCAACAAAATAGGTGTTTTTACTTTAACTAAACAAATATTGTATACTTTTACGAAATCCTAATTTCTTTAAAAATTTAAGATTGTTATTGCTCTCAGTTTTTAGTGTTCGACAACAAATCGGCCGACTTATTTGATCGGTGTGCACGGAGCCTATTCGCGACATGGGTGTATGTGTGTGTATTTGCATGTGTATAAATAAACCGCGTCGAGCGCCGAACCACATCTATACATATCTACAAACGTCACAATATCCTTTGTTCATGGCGATCCAGCGATCATGGTTCTTCATAATAAAATAAATATTACCGTCCCATACCTCCCGTGTTTTATAGACACCATACAGGCCATATTACCATATACTATTTTTATATTGCGACTATTATCGTACAATTAAGTACTTAAGATCTAAAAAAGGATGTTAGGGGCTAATAAAACTCGCAGTGTTTCCTATTGTCTGTATAAAATAACTGAACGGGTAATAATTGTGAATAAATCGCAACATATTTTTAATTTTTTAAATCCAGTCGCTAAAAAATTTTGACAATTTATTCATAATTTTTTAATTCTCTGTCAATTGTTACATTCAACAACAATACTAATTACAGTGAAATCTCCTCAAAATATTCATATTCATTTTATTTTATGCAATTGACAACACACCGATGTAGTGTAATTTGCCTAAACAGCTACGATAAATCTAAAAGTTCATTATCTTCTGTCACTTTTTCTTGTTGATTGTTGGTTGTGTCCAAACTACTGATGGTTGTTACAATATCCTCTGCCTGAAAGGTTTAATTTTTTTTTTTAAAAAAATTACCCAAAAAATATTTTATTTATTTAATTTTACCGTATCAATTTCCGCGGCGCTTGTTAAAACAGCATCCCGTGTTTGTTGCGCCCCATACAATGGATTATCGAATGCTCGGTCCACATCGTTCTCATCTCTCTGTGCGTCAAATTCTAACGTAACTTCTTGCGGTGCGTTTTCAAAGCGAGCAAAAAACGGTGGTGATCGAAATGGTGGGAAATTTAAATTGGGTAAATGAAATTGTGGGTTTCTGAAATATTTTTTTAAAAAGAATATCACTAAGAAGTTTTGTATTTTTTTTTTTAAATAAAGTAACTACCTGTATTCTTCCGGCGAATAAAATATAAAATAGATGATACCAAAAATTAAAATCACTGCAAAAAGGGACCCAAACACGATTGAAAAGGACGTACTGGCATTGTTTGGATTGAAAAGCATGCCAGAAGATTTGATCGATAGAAACGTGACGCCCAAATTAGCTGAAAGTTGATTTTGGATAAAATTAAAAATAAAGATTTATTTACACAATAGATGTCACGCGTAAAATACCTGCTTTCAACTGTTTCGTTAGTTGACTTGCGATTTTGTGACTGGTGTCTGCATAATTGTCATTTTCTGCGATAATTATTTGAATGTGATTTACATTCTCGATATTGACTTTGCTTAGATAATAATAATTTTTTGGGATTTCGTGTTGTTTAAAAAAATTTTCGACATATTTTTTAAGTTCGGCCATTTTAAAACCATCCATATACTGCATTAATATTACTGATCCTGATAAATACATAAGTAACATTTGAAAGATTTACTTTGTGAAAATCTATGTACTTTTAGAAAATATGAAAATGTTTTCTTGTCACTTTTCGAATTTCAGGCTTCAGTGGTGTATTTACAGTGGGGGACTAATTGGAATACAGTTTGAAGCAGCAAATATTTCTAAAAGGAATTTCGTTATTTTGATATAACAAAAATGAAAAATTTAAATCCAAATTACCCTAATTCAACCAACCATTCTAATTCAAATAACTTTTATGAAGCTTGATTTGTGAAGAAAGAAATTTTTTAATTTAATGACGTCACCAAGTTTCCAAAAATTCTTCCGATGCAATAACAACCATAAATGAAAAGATAGAGTGATGGAACTGGAGGCGAATTATAGGTTTTCGAACCTGCTCTTTTCATTTTTACCAAAATTAAGCATGTAGAATCATTAGAAAAAAGAGTTTTGTCGAATCAGTCATATTTCTAATAGGAATTTCCCTATTTTGACAGTAAAAATCGAAAATTCATACCCAAATTACTCTAATTCAACCAATCATACTAATTCAAACTATTTTTTTTAACGCTTAATTTATGAAAAAAGAAAATTTTTAATTTGATGACGTCATCAGGTTTACAAAAATTTCTTAATGTCTTAAAAACCGTAAATAAAGTGATAGAATGATGAAATTGGAAGCGAATTATAGGTTTTCGAAGTCGTTCTTTTCGAGTTCGTCGAAATTAAGCATGTAGGGTGACTGGAAAAAAGACTTCTTTTCAATTAATCACATTCCTAACAGAAATTTCGCCATTTTGACAGTACAAATGGAAAATTCATACCCAAATTACTCTAATTCAGCCAGTCATTCTAATTTAAACTATTATTCTTTAATGTTTAATTTAAGAAAAAAGAAAATTTTTAATTTGATGACGTCATCAAGTTTACTAAAATTTCCTAATGTCTTAAAAACCGTAAATTAAATGACAGAATGATGAAATTGGAAGATAATGATCGATTTTCGAAATTTTTCTTTTCATTTTTACCAAAATTAGACAAATAGGATCATTTATTGGTAGAAAAATGACACACAGAACATTTTCACATTTTTTAATCCATGAAATTTTATAATGTTTCCAAAATGGGTCACTTACCGCAAATTTCACAACATTCCCCAAATGGTTTTATCGGCGTCAAACACTGTGGATCGGTACAATATTTTTTAACCTGCAAACATACTATTTCCTGCAAAGCGTTATATTTGTGTGACGGATGACACACACATCCCGTCTCATCCGGGCACTCCGTTGGCCCCGCAATTTCAATAATTGATTCACGATTTTGAAATTCACTGTTGGTAAATTGTTCGGAGCCGAGTGCGCTAAACAGATACTCTTGAAATTGTTGTTTCGTAACCGAACGTCCATTTATTTGCAGTTCGCTGATAATTATTGAATTTATTTCCGGCAACTGAACAAGAAATGTTGAATTTGGCGGGAAAATTACAGTGTCAAGTTGGCATGGAATTTTTTCCAGGGTGGGAACGGCCACGTTATTGTTGAAATTTTGTGCGAGCCAATTGTTTGGATTGAGCCAGGTGCGTCGTTTGACATTTTTAAAATAGTGATCTTGGCCATCGCAGGTTTTCGTGCGATATTGTTCTGTTAGTGTGAGTGAAATGTTTTCCGGGAGTAGAAGATTACCATCGCGTGGTAGAACGATTTCACGAATTGTGTGAATTTGGTCGGAGAAGGTGGCTATCGTTTCCAGTTCTAACGGGAATATGATGCGTGACGTGTCACAGGGTGGGTTATTGTCAATCCAATTCTGTTTGTCCGTGTATTTGATTGCGTATTTCCAAATTCGGATTTCAGCGTTACTCATAAAATCACCTTAAAATCAATAATAGTTATTTATAATTTTGTCTGAATTTTTTAAAATTTTAATTCAAAATTTCTTACTTGAATAGATTAACAATAAAATATATATTTTATTAATAAAATTCATTTTGTAAAGTTTAATCTATACTAAACAATTTAATTTTGAAAAATTTAATGATTTTTGGTGGGTGGATACAGAATGACGTAACTATATAAATATTGAATTACGAATGTTGATAAAAAGTAGACAGTAGGTATCTTATTTCTGTTCTGGCCCCTTCGAAAATTTTTTATAGATCTATAATTTAACTCTTTAAACGAGTTAACTCGTCCTGCAATATGGCGGCTCAAAATGCTGTGATATGTATATATTCACTGATACAGGTGCCGCCATCTATGACAGATTTTTCGAAATACGGTATAATTCTAAGTAATGTTCAGTTTTATCAATATATTTAGTATAATTTATATTCCTAGGGTTCACTTTTTTGATGTTGAGATCTGATTTTCTTTCTTTTTTTGTAACCTTGTCTATTGTACTTGTCACTGGTAGTAAAAGCTCCGGCATTTTGGGATAAAAAATTTTCTCTATGGTTAAAATAAAATCGTTAAATAATTTTGGGATAAATTTACATTTTCCCCATCAAAAAATTGAAATTTAGCAATATAGTCTATATTCTGAAACTCTAATTCGATTAGTCTTATAGAACGGCCGCAAAAGTCTGTAGCCAGCATTAAATGTCAATCTTCGACTATTTAAACTGGGATTTTTATATGTAGTTAAAAATAGTTGAATATATGTGATGACGCCCGAGAGGTAAAATTCTATTTTTTGAAGATAATAATGGGTGACTTCATGGAACAAAACAGTTTTCCAACAGTTTAGTACTGACATTTGTTGGTGATATTTAAAAGTAACATGTCATTGATGATACAGTTCATTAATTAACGCTTAACAGTTGGCGTTTTCAGCATCTGAAAATACCCTGAAACCTTTAGTTACAACAATTTTTTTTTATATAAAATCGCGAGTTTCACCGAGGGTGTGGTAGTACAATTAAATTTTAGAACCGGGTGTCCATACTAGTCCGCAGAAACTTTTAACTAAAAATACATTTAAAATACATGACGTTGATTAATGACACTAATCTTGATAGGCTTTAAAATAAGGGCGTGGCTGCCAACCTGCAGCAATAGTTATTATTTTGACCACTAGGTCGCGTATCTAAATGTACAGCAGGGTCGGGGAAGTTATAAGGATGGAATTTGATAAAATTAGAGAAAAATAAAAAATCCATATTTTTTTTTTAAATTTATTATTTTCTTTTCTTTTCTTTTTTTTTTTAAATATTTATTCCCAGCAACCAATAAACACATATAATTTGTAAAATTAACAACTGTTAACAAATATATATTATCAATATAATAATATACTATCAACCATTTTCACAGTTGAAGTGCTCTAATCATATAATATAATATATAAACTAAAATTTAAAAATGAATCAATAACTTACTTTAAAAAATATAAGGCAATGTTTCATTCAAAAATTTATAATAAAATTTCAAATTGTATCTCCAAGTGCATCTTCTCCGCGCGTTTCTATCTAAGAAATAAAAATAAACAACTTTCGTATTTAAAAAAAAATCCGGAGATACAATTTCACAAAATTTTATTACAAACTTATATCGTTTTTTTTTTTTTAGAAAAATTAAATATATATATATTTTTTTATACAATTAAACGTATTTTAGTGCGTTATTAAGCGTCTCAGAATCATATCAATAATTTCTTTACAAAATAAAAATAAAAAAATGACTTTCGAGTACTCTTAAGCAATCGACTCTACTTAAACTAAGTAAGTATTTGATAAAGCAGGAACATTTATTTCATTTTTATGACTCGTAATAGAAAAATTGGAAGATACAAAATAAACGAAAAAATTAAAAATTACTGATATTAAACAGGTGGTGGTCCGTTATTGTATCTTAAGACTGGTTCAAAACTTCTTGTCAAAGTGTTCGTCAATGTACAGGCATACTCGTCTTCAATGGTTGGTACAAGCGAAGCCACACCCAACAATAGTAACATGAGCGCTTGGATCGGTAGTGAGGCACGAACCACGCGTCCAAGGAAACGATATCCACGACGTAATACCGATACATTCAGATCAATATTGTCGCCGCTACTGGCCACAAAAAAAAAAAACAATTTATTAATTAAATCATTAATAAAAAAAAAATAGAAAATGAAAAAAAATAATGATGGCGCATTTTTAACCCATTATGACCTAAACATTCACGTTACAAGTTACAGCACGATAGAAACCACTAACACAGCCACTAACAAAACTCAGATTTTACAGGTACAACACATATTGAGTGTCTTCGTTGCCCACATCATTTACTTCTAAATGATGTACGCACATGCGCACACTAGTTAAAAACTGCGCGAGAACTGGCAGGAATTAGGGCGCAGTTTTTAATCAGTGTGCGCATGTGCCTACATCATTTAGAACTAAACGATGAGGGCAATGAGGACATTCCGTTTTTTTCCAAATAAAAATATATTGCCAAAGATTGTGGCACATAGCTTCCTCATACTCAAAAATGCTTGAACAAGAAACGAATTTTCAAAATAATTTTGTGTCAAACTTGAGATACTGACATTTAACGAATTTCGTGTGTACGCTTGCGTAGTGGCTATCATCGTGATAGAAACAGACAGACACGAAATCATAACTATTCAGGAAGCTCTGAAAACGTAAAACGTGAGTGGAAATTTTGGAAGGAATAAATTTTTTAACTCACAAAAGTGGTCAAAATACTTTACTAAATAAATATTAAAACCGTCACAATGATATTTTATCAAGAATTAAAAAATTCTTTATAAATGACGTTTATATCAAACGGTAAATGATATTGATCATGGATCATAAGGGGTTAAAACGATTATTTTGTGATATTAATCTACTTTTCGTGATATATGATAATAATTAATGAATTTACTTATGAATTTTCTTAAATTTACAATCATACGAATACTACTAAATACAAAAGCCGACTAAAAAAAAAGTATTTAAATTTTTGCATTTTTAAAATTTTAAAAAATACAGCTCGCCAAAATTAATTTGGCCGACGACGTGCAACAAGAAAAATAAACAATAAACTTATACGACCGTTACCAGCCAGCTTACATTTGGGGAGCTGTAAAAAATGTGTATGATCGTAAATCTATACTTTTTATGAAGCAAATTACGAAAAATTTTATCGATAAATATACTTAAAAAAAAATATTTACATTTCGTGGTGCTCAATGTCGCTACTACCGCGTCCAGAGGATGCTGCTTCGTCCAAAAGCTGTATAAAAAAAATGCAACAAAAAAAATAATAAGTGCCCCCAATTATTTAATTAAAGTGCTTTCAAAAAATTTTCTAAAATTTTTACACAATTTATAAAAATTATCAATTATTACTTACAAATTACCGAAACATGCATTCAAAAATATATTCAATTACAAAAAGGCGGTAATTTTAAATTCATATTTTGAACTTACGTCATAAGACAGGTTATGTAATGATGCGCTAGTACTACTAGATGCCGTTCTGGCCAACTCAATACCAATTTCGCTGGAATTGCGTCCAAGTACAGCACCAAGTTTAAGTACATAAATATTTATTAATCTGAGTAGTGATTGAAGTCGTAATCGTAAGTCGGTTAAACGTGCCAAAATTACAGTGGAACCTTCCGGCGCCTCCGAGTGATGTAACAGTTGATTCGCGGATTCCTGTAAACTCACCACACGTGGTTCACAACGTTCCAAATCGGTGCGCAACTCAACAAATTTTTCATATTTATTTTCGAGAACTGTTTTATCGGCGGTGAGATTGACCGGTTCCGATGAGTGAATTGTTTGTTCGGTTTTCTCCAACCATACACACAGTTCGTCAATTGTTTGATAAAATTCATGATTCTGGAAAAAGTTTTTGAATATTAATTTCAGTTTTAATTTCAAATATTATCGAGTGCTTGTCATACGTAGTAATGTCTCACAAGCACTCGATAATATTTGAAATTAAAATTGTAACTGTTTCTCGAATCAGAGTGAGTACTAATACACATAGGTGATTGAATGGGTGTCCGGCTCGGGCGCTTGTCGAGCATAGGATCGTTGGTGTAATGGTTAGCACGCCTGGCTAGTAACCAGGAGATCTTGGGTTCGATTCCCGGCCGATCCGGATAATTTTCTCAATCATTTTGTGATTTTTAATTTATTAATTTCAGGTTTTGGGGACTTGCGGGGGGTGGGGGAAATTCTTACATTCATTAACGCGGTTTGTAGTAGAGTATTCCACGAGGCGGCTTTCTGGCACACTTTGTCCCAACGTTTATTCAAACCGACCAATTTTGTTCGCAGATCGTCAGCCTTGGCGATGTCTTCGGTGTGATCGGCCAGGTGAGTGCCAACGATATTCAACGAGACCACAATATGTTTATGGCTATCCAAATTGAGTAGGAATTCTCGATGATTTTGGATCACGTCTTCCAGCTGTTCGATATCGGAGGGTGGTACAGTTTGGTAGTCTTGTGTACTTTCGGCGAACAGTAGCCATTGGTCTAATCGCCATAAATCGTTTTCGAGTTGTTGCCAATTACGTTGTGTGCACAGTGGGCACAGTAAAGAACCGGCTTCACTGTAAATTTTTAAAAGCGGTTAATTTATATTATGTAGGAAAATCAAGGTTTAAACGATTTATAGGCCGGCTTTATTATGTAAAAAATTACGCAGATTTTAATTTCATAATTTCTTAAGCAGTTGCTTTTCTAAACAAGATAAAGCATTAATTTCCACATGAGAACACTTTATTTCACTTTTATAATATTACAAAAATTGCGATAAATATATCAGTAAAAAAAACTTCCTGATACAATAAGGGTGTCTACACAATCAATGAAATAAGGAATAAGAAGTATGCCATCTAGTGACGTTGAGTGGAACTTTAACGTAACTGCTCATAGATATAAATATGTAGGTACTTTTGTACGTCAAAATTCGTGATTTTTTTCACTTTAGTGACAAAAAAAGTCATCACGAACGTTATTTTTTCATGAATTTTTATGTACAAAAATACCTAAATACATATACCTACGGGCAGTTACGTTAAAGTTCCATTCAACGTCACTAGATGGCATACTTCTTATTCCTTATTTCATTGATTGTGTATGGACCCTAATTTATATTCTTATGCAATGTACTGATTTAATATTAGTAAATAAAAACATTTTTCTTTGCAAAATACCACTTTTATTGAATATAAAAACTCTTATAACATGTGTTTCGGTCAATATGACCATTCTCAAACGTATTGAGAACGACATATTCACCCAAACATGTCATAAGAGTTTTTATATTCAATAAAAGTGGTATTTTGCAAAGTAAAGTATTTTTATTTACTAATATCAAATATGGAATACCATAAAGTAACGCTCAAATCTATTAAATGTACGGATTTAATACTTAAAAACCATCAAAGTAAGTTATTATAATTAATGTTTAAGTATTTTATTTTCTCTTGCTTTTTTGATTCACATTATATGCACTTTAATGGGCATTTTTTTAAAAATTGCATAAAAAAGCCGCACAAAAAGACCGTATAGAAAAAGGTTCAGCTGTACTAATAAAAAAAAAATTGTTTTTGAAGAATATGCACCATAGAAATCTACGTAATTTTTTACCGTAACGAATTGTTTTATGAAAATGCTTAAGTAACTAGACTATTGAAACCACAACCTAGTGAAAAAGCTTAGACTTTTAATAGATTTTAATAGTAGTACGCTTTTCCAATTGTCCATTTGTGGAAAATCGTGATCGGTTAAACAGACTCACAGACTAAAAAATACAGAAAATCAAAGAAAACTCACTGTTCACAAATAAAAGAGTAAGTATCAGTTAAGGACCTGTGAAAACCAGAAGAAGCATTAGAAAAAATTGCAGTTCGATTAGTAAGCATAAAGCAAAAAATATACTGTACTAAAAATTTTCGACAATAAATACCTCAATTCTTTTAATTTTTGCTCCCGCGCGCGAGCTTTTACCAGTACACTTTCAAATTCCGTTTCTAAATTGTGTATTTCAACGGTACGGGCCTGTTCGTCCGTACAATTCGATTCCGTTAACAGTAAATTGTTAAGATGTTTCACCAATTCGATGGACGATTGACATGCAGCGATTAATTTCGCCAACGTTTTACCGCTACTCTGAATTTCGGGACTATCTTGACTAGGCATCGCGCTTGATACAAGCGCTTTCAGCGATTCTAAATTATTTGTACATTCCTTAAGCGCGGAATTCAGTTCAAACATGTACGCGTCTTTTGAAGTGATGGATGTGAGTCTGACTAGGGGCGGTAACGTGTTCACTTGAATTGCCGTGTCCTGTTCGAATTTCAACGTTTCCACTTGTACACTCTCGTCAACTTCATTCTGTTTGGCCAATTCTTTGATTTCGATTTGAATTTGTTGTTTTAATTGGGTGATACGATCCAAAATATTCTTCCAAAGCGTTTGATATTCTTCCATCATTTCGTTAATCGTGGGAATTTCATCGTCTCTGGCGCGTTCGATCACCAACGCACCCAATTGGTCGGTATTCTTCAAATGTGTACTATAATTTTCTAATTCTGAAGCTAATTTCTAAAAAAAAAAAAATAAATAAATTTCATTAAAATATTCAAATTACTATGTGGATTCAATCATAACAACCTCGGTCATAGCAAGTGGTACATAAATCAAAATATTAAAGCATATATAATATTTCTGTTCCATTGTTAGATTATCTTATAATTTATTACAGTGCTTTCGGACGTAACCTCGTATCTCAGAAATGACAATATGGTACTTGACTACATTTAAAATTTGTGTCAAATGTTAAATAATTCTATGCATTATCATTACATATGTCCAATTTTAACGATGAAACATAAAAAAATTTGATAACTATTTAGAAATTTTATTTTGAAAATCGCCATTTTTCAACAAATATTCAAATGACGTAACATTTTGTCGCTAGATATGTCGATTTTGATAATTTTCATCGGTGAAGTGAAATTATGTTTTCTTTTGAATATTTCTATTAGTTTATATATACCTATAGTAATAATAAATATTGCCAGAATTCTAGTAAATACTGGCTTTTACTTTGACATTTTATGAATATAATCAAAGTTTTGAGATTATAAATTTTGACATTGACGTTTAATTTAGTTGCTTCAAACTGTGACGTCACTATAGTGAGGTGTTTTTCCGGCCTTTTTCTAATTTAAAATTGTAGGGTTATTTTTTTTTTGATGATTTTTTACAGAATCTGTCAAAAATAAAAAAATCATTTAACTAATATGGAAAAACAATGCTTTTAAAATATTTTTGTAACTTCAGTCAAGTAATACTAAAAAACTGAATAATTAATTTCTTTCTTACGTTAAGCAATTAATATTTTGTGTAAGTAATATACTTCATTTTATAATTAAAATACAAATTACTATTAAAACTCGTTTACGAATACGAGTTTGCTTCAGAAAGTCATCGGACGTATATAATAGCATATACACTGATGAAAAAACGAAACATTTACGTCATATAAAAAGAACAAACGTCCTGCTACGATCGAATTTATTATGTACAAAAAATCTGAATAAAAATAAATTACCTCTACTCGTTGTAATCGATTTCTCGGTGATATTTCTGGACTGACAAAATGTTGTAATTGTGTCAATTCCACGTCCAGTTGCGTTAAATTGACCACAGCTTGACCATGTGCCACCGTAAATTCTTCATACAATTTAATCTCATGTTGATATTTTTGTAGAATGTTGAGCGCCCTCGGTATCAATGCGTACCATCGCGTCAACAACATTTTCACACACGAAATCAATTGTTGAAGATTATTCGACTCGAATCCGCTCGCTTTGACCAGTTTTGAGTAAGTGCGTTCGATAATTTGTAAAATTGGGTCTTGTGCTTCAATTTCTTTGATGACGCATTCCAATTTTAGGACGCCGTCACGAAGTTGTTGTTGCGATAAGTGTTTCAGCGAACCGTCTAAGTCTTTTAACGTTTTTTCTTGGCCACTCAGCCATTTCTCTTGATCGCCACTCAGTCGATACACTTCTTGTAACAGTGTCCAAACATTTTGTATTTGTTGTTTACGTTCGGCCAGTTTTCCGCAAATGATTTTCCATCGTTTCTCCAGATTTTCCATTGAGGATTTGATGAAATCAACGTTGAATTGAGCCTGTAACGCGTTGATATCAGTGAGGAGTAATTCGCATAGATTCAGGACGTCGCCAATGTTGCTACTTTCACGTTCAATTTCTTTTTTCAATTGATCGTGCTCGTCGAGTTTTTTGTCTAGGATGTCGTCGGTGACTGTTTCGAATGTTAATGGAATGGCAAGTTGAGATTCGACCCGTTGCAGCCAACTACGAATTTCGGCGATACGAACTTCCAGTTGATATTTGGTTTGTATGAGTTCTTGGAGTTTACTCAATTTTATTTTACTTAAGTCCTGTAGCCGTTTCCACATCGCGTTAATTTCGTTCAGTTTCTCTTGGGTGTTGTTCCAAAGTGATTTGCTGGAGCGATCCAAATCGCTATTGTAATGTGACAACATTTCTTGGCCGGTTCTAATCAACCAGTTCAGTTCGCGTTCCTTCAATAACAGTTCTGTTTGTAATTCGATTTCTAAGTTCTTCACTAACTCTTCCGGTTCTTGATTTGTGTCTTTCAGGTTTCTGTTTTGAAGTTCGGACTCGTAATGTAACGCCCATTTAATGAACTCTAGATATTTGGTTTCGAATGTTGCTTGGGTGTGTTCGAGTTCTTCGAGCGTGTTGATTAGGGTGAGTAACTGTTGTGCAAGGTCACCCTGTTGATTCGATAGAAGCCACAGTCGTTGATTGATCGATTTCAAATCGGTTGGATTTATGCACTCTTTAAGTTGTTCTTGTAACACGCCTAATTCTTCCATGTCTTTTGTGGCGTCCAGAACGCGAAGCCGATTCAGTCGAAATATTTCGAGTTGTTCTTGAATGTCGCTACGGTATGAGAATTTGTTGAGCGGTGAGGTTTGCACGACCTGTTGCACATCTTGGAATAACTTTTGTATTTGGTTGATTCGGAAATTACATTCGTCGTTAATTCGGATGATTTTCTCAATGAAATCTTTCCACGTTTTGAGGCCCGCGTGCAAATTGGAAATGCGTTGTTCGATGATCGCGTGCTCCATTTTGATGGAGGTTGCCAGTGCGGTGTCGTAGCAGAACGATAAAATTTGTTTTTGTTGATTTTTCAAATCTTCGCACTGCTGTTCACCCGCGGGAATTTTTTCGATTAAATTCTGTATACTGTGCAATATTTTCGGAACTCTACGTATATGTAAATATCGTAGCTGAAGGCACTCTTTATCACTTTCCATCGTTTTTAACCACGCCAAGAGGTTCGATTGGCTGATTCGATAGTTTTCCCACGCCAATATACGATCGCGCACTTCGCCATGCCGATCCATGATGCGTGCTAACGTCTCGTTATGCAGATTCGTCAGTGAATTAAATTGTTCGATCACCGACATATTGTTCAGTGATTTTGTGAATTGGAAACCGTCCGTTTCCGAGTCTTTCGAGAATAAAACATTCTGTTGACTAGACAGTAAGTTCTGATGCATTTCGCAGAGGTATTGGTGCTCGGTGAGTCCCTCGTAATCTTCCGGAATGTTATCGGAGAGGAACGATTGTACGTGTAGAAGATATTCTTGCCATAATTTTAACGCAAACGCACTATCTTCGCTACGCACCAGCCGTGTGGACAGTCGATGGTACTGTTGAAACGTTTCACGGAAAACATTTTGCCACAAGTGTAAAATTTCGATTACCGATGTTTGGGTTTGTGGATTTTCTACTTCGACGGATTTCTGATTTATCGATTGTATTTTTCGTTCGGTTTTACTGAGCGCCAACAGATGATTTCGTAGGGCGACTAGTTGGCCCTCGGCGTCTTTTTCATTTGATTCACTTATGGCCGAGAGAGTTTTCTGTATGGAATTGAGGAATGATTTCGTTTGATCGAGTTGATCTCGACACGTGTTTGTGACTTGTACTTTAGTCTCGGCCACGTCCGCCAACGTGGTGATGCAGTCTTTAACGTCCTCTAAACGTTTTTCCAACGCTTTGATTTCATCACGTAGCAGTGTGTTTGCATCCAAACCAACACTGGTTGCGATCTCCGCCACAATATTACGAAGTTCTGTTAATTTATCTTTGTGGTTTTCTAACGTTTCTTCACATACCTTAAAACGTACAAAATTGAAAATTAGTTATATTATTGGCAAATAACACAATCTAGTATTGTCAGTTGTCACGCAAATTTTGAAATATTTTGAAATGATGTCATACACACATTGTTGTAAAGTATAAATTTAATATTATTCAAGATATTTTGAAAAATACTATCCTACAACTCTAAGAAAAAAGTAAACGTAATAAAATTTTACAAGTTGGATTTACACTATAGCAAAAAATGAAATAAATTATTTTCAGTATGAAACTGCCCTCCTGCAGCAACATTCATAAAAATATTACTTTACAATTCAAAATAGAATATGGCAATACAAAATACGATTTAGAAATGTTAAATTATAATCTAAATCAATAGTTTTAAAAATTATATACATTCATTTAACTTTTTGAATTATGAAGTTTTTTTTAGCTATGTAAATTAGAGATGTCGATTTTAAATCGATTAATCGAAAATCGATTAATCGAAGCTTAAAAAATCGATTCTTTTTTCGATTTTTTTCATTTGAATCGATTCATGAATCGATTATTAAAAGTAAAAGATCGATAACCGATTTTTTCTAAAAATAACTTCATTTTAATAGTAATTCTACAAAGAAACATGTGTTAAAATGAAACACCAAAGACTCTATTGTTAATTGTCACTTTTTACTCGTTATATCAACGAACCCCTCCTATGGCTCTATATAAGTCAGACTATTAATACAAAAGAAAGGAAGAGACCACTTATCTGTGCAAACGACGATCCCTTTCCCACAAAAGCGACTTATTTAGAAAACATTTTTTTGTCAATTTGTTTGAAATTTTTGAATAAACTTAGTTCAATTCGTGATATTCGTCCTACATATTCAATTGCCTTATTTTTATAATTATAATTGAAAAGTTAACTCATTCATCGCCTTTACAAATATAATGTAAGGCGTTTTTATACGATATTACCGATATTACCTATGTACTATCAAGTAAGTCCCTTAAACAAAAATTATCAGCTAATTTTATTAAACTTTTCAAAATTTCGATTTTTTAAATCAATCTCACATAATCGATTTTTTTTAGCCGATTTTTTTTTTAATCGATTTTTTGATTTCGATTTAAATCGATCCAAAAATCGATCTTTTTTTTGGAGAATCGACATCTCTAATGTAAATCCGACTTAGTTTGACATATTTTTGGGTGAGAGAGATAAGTAAATTAAACTGTCACTGTACAAGCTGCTTTTTTATCCCTGTCATCTTTTTTAACCAATCATATTTTTTTCAAAATTTTATTACCTTTACTTTTTTCTTAAAGTTGTAATACAGTTTTATATTTTTATGAAAAATATTTTTGCGAAGATAGAAATCATACTGTGTAAATTTATTCAGATAAATTTTGGATGAATCACAGGAAATATGAATAACAAAAGCACAAAACAATTTAAAGATTAGATAAACGCATCAGGACAACAGGGGGTCGACTACCCTATCATTTATTCCAAAATATTTATAACGCACGCTTTTACTGCTGTTATCAATTTTCAGTCTAATTTAAATCCGAATGCAAATAATTGTATTCCATAATAATAAAAATTTACTGTAAACATAGCGAAAACCATAAAATTTAACGAATAAAATATCGTTTTTATCGTGTTTACCTACAATTATGACCAATGAAATGTTTTTGTACCATTTTTTCGCTTTAAAAATCTGTCCTAACTTTTTTCCATGGTAAAAGTGAAAAAACTGCAATATTCTTATGGACTTAATACATACACTATGAGTTAAATTATCACTAAAAAAAATGCTAGATATATATACATATATACATTATGAGTCATGAAATTTTAATTTGTTAAACATACAAATTAAGTGATTTCCTGAATTTTTAGAAGATCGGGGGGGGGGGGTGTTGATATATCGCGTACTATATCAGCACCAATTTAATATAATCTTTTGAATCTGTTGTTTATTAGGTAAAGTTACAGTTTGTTCAAAAACATTTGCGACATTTTTTAAATACATAAACCTTGAATTAATCAGCTAGAACAATAATTTTATTATTTTTAAAATAACATTCAATTTTCAATAAGCCAATAACTATTTTTATTTTTATTTGGTAAGAAAAAAATAAATTATATAAGAGAGATTATTAGGTAAAGCTGATTAAAAAAACATGTAAAAGACCCGTACTAAATATATTTTTTAAAAAAGGTTATCTTCAAAATCATAAAATCATTGAAAATTTAATAAAACATAATTTGTACAATGATCTTGAATATTTTTTGTTGTCTATCAAAGATTGAACTTGTAGCCTTCTAGTTAGCGCGTCGTATTGTATACATAAATGTGTCTAAAAATAGCCCGCAAAATGATCTCATGAATTAAAGAAACGAATTATAATCGATTAATTCGTCTTTAATATATTTGAAAACGTTTCAAACGTTTCCGTTGCAAATGAAATTCTTTCCTGTTCAAAAAAATTCGTTTGTAAATCAACTATTTATAGGCGATGACGTGAGGAGCGTGGTGAACGTTACATCCGCACTAAGACAATTATTTTGAAAAAAAAAAATTATAATGAAAATAACCAGCGGTTTAGTTTTGATAACAATTATTATAAAATATTTCTTATCAAGGAAATAAAATTGCACTACTTAATTTGCGGTTTCTAACTTAATACGTGTTATCTTGTTCAGTTCTTTTATTTCAAAAATAGAATACGCTTCCATTATTTCTAGAACAATTCGAAAAATTTAAACCAAGCGCGCACCATCATTTTAAATTTTTGACACCGCGCTTATTTTAAATTTCAAAAAAAAAAAAGAATTGTTACGATTTTTATTGGTAACTATTGACGTAATTTTGTGCGACACTGTATTTTCATGTTAACGAACAATATTGGCTTAATTAAATATTAATTTAAAAAAAAATTGGAAAAAAAACAAATTTGACCTTAAACTCTTCTGCCGTACACATTTCCACACTAGATTACACACTGTTAACACATCATTAACACGAACGACAATTGTTAAAACGTTTTTTGTTATTTTAATTATTATTCTGTTCCATAAATAGCTCACATAATACCGCAAAATATTTTATCATTATCAAAAATACATATATTAAAATTTTTGTTATCAAAATTTTTGAAAAAAAAAAATCAAAAAGTTCAATAATTTCTATTTTTGAATAATAAATTTAACTTGATATTCAGAAAAAAATTAAAATACACAATTATGAAAATATTTAATTAATTAATTAATTAATTGAAAGCGATGGCAGCGATGAATAATAAGAAAGACGTCTCGACGCTACAATAAGAAGACGTTCACTTGGTGGTATGTGCCTTATGTACCCGTATATACTAAAAACATTGATTTCAATATGTTACTACTAGTAGTGCTGCATATTTTTGGAGAAATGTACATATTTCAACAGCAAATATTTCTATTATGTACATAAAAACACATACATATGTACATACGTATATATGTAATATTACTGGAGTTGGCTGGAGTCTGTCCCGCTCTCCGGCAAAGCCGTTATGGAGCATGACATAAGTATGGCACGTAAATATTTGTATGTATCTAGGTGGAGGAGGGGGAGGAGCAGCAGGGGGAGGCGGGTGTACACGCGCGCATTCTGCTAAAGTACGCGACGTACGCGAAACGCGACGCTAAAATAATCATCATCAGTTTGTTTAATTGTTATTTTATCAATGAAAACACATAAATTTTACAAGTATGTGTGTATGTATGTATGTACACCCTGGCACAGTTTTAGCATAATATTAGCAATATTATTTATGTATTTGTTTATCTAGTACCAGTTAATTAACGTACAGCGAAGTATGTACGTGATTGTTTTGAATTTCATTACGAAAGAATACAACAATAGAAAGTTTAAATAAAGTGATTTTTTAACCTATTATAACCTAACGTATTAAATTTCAATTAAAGCATTCACAGAAGAGGTCACTTATAATATATACCAGTGTTTTTCAACCTGTGGATCGCGACCCCCTGGGGGGTCGCGAAGCCTTTCTAAGAGGGTCGCAGTACTTTAAAAATAAAACCACTCTAGTTCAATATATGATATTTAATAAAGAGAAGGTTAATTAATGGTTACACTAATATGAGAGTTTCATACTTTTGCGCGATAAAGTTTCAAAATGGCGACTTATTTTCAATAACAGTAAATCCGAATTTTACATAATTGTCGTCATATAGACACTTTTTCTTTGGTTCTGTTTTATTACTCTCATTGGAACTTGAAGTTAACGGTTGTGCATATGTTTCCAAAAACTTATCCATTTTCAATAATTACAATGAGCATAGAATTTTGAATATTAGACAATAATAAGTGAGCAATTACTAAACAAGGCAATTCAATAAATTTAAACACTAACGCGAGTTCACAATTCAGAGAATTCAAATGGATTACTCTCGGAAGTGTTAAACGGTGACGACCGTCGTGCGTGCGCATGTCACTTTTTACGCCACGTGCGCCTTCAGAAGCTACTATAAGTCGTCAATTTTGATGTCAATATAAAAATACGCCTGTTTCAAGTCCTTAATTACGTATTTAATCGATACCTAATTATGAAAATAATTAATAATGATGAACGGATTCGATATTTGTAACATAAAAAAATAAAAGTTGGTGATAGCGGAGGGTAGGGGGTCGCGAAATATTTTTCCATACTAAAGGGGTCGCGCCATGGAAAAGGTTGAAAAACACTGATATATACGATATAGAATCCCTATATTAAATAAAGTCGGGATATCTGGTTGATGACAGATGACTGGTTCCACCATTTTTTGTCCAAAGTTAGGTTAAATAAATTGAAAACAAATTAAATATTTAACAAAAATCATTTATGTTAATTAAAATTCACACAGTGTTTGAAAAATTATCAAAACTGGATCGGCTGGGAATCGAACCCAGATCTCTTGGTTACTAGCCAAGCGCCGTACCAATTAGGCCACCGACCGTTCGTTCGAGTGCCACTCCAATTTTGATAAATCAATTAAACACATCCTTGGCGCTTGGCTAGTAACCAAGAGATTCGGGTTCAAGTCCCAGCCGATCCAGTTTTGATAATTTTTCAAACACTATGTGAATTTTAATTAACATAATGAATTGGCCATTTGCCAAGGTACATCGAGTGTTCAATTATCAGCCAAAGCTGGACATTAAGTGAACATATGAATATTGGTGTATGTTTAAAATACGGACAAAAGTCCGCCATACATTAATAATGTTTCACAGGCACTCGATAACATTTGAAATTAAAAAAATCATTTAGTTTAACCTAGAAAGAATAATTAAATTAAAACTTTTTAATTGTTCATTAATTTATAACTTATTAACAATAATTATGTACTCAAAAATATTTATTCAAACATTTAATAATTAACTTTGAAACTTCCCGCTCTGTTTTGGAAAAAAAATGGCTGTGCAAATTTAATATGTACATAAATGGCTGACATGTCACGACTCTATTTATTATAGGGACTATGGTGATTAGACAAGGTGACCGAACTCGATGTATTCAAAAAAGTGTCTAAAAATAAGAGGACATTCGAGTGCCTTAGATACCAAAGCGGTACAGTACTTATTCTCAAATAGAATACTCTCAAATGGAAACGCGAGCTTCTATATTATCTTTGTTAGCTTTTGAATAGAATCTTCTGGAATCTTTTTCAATGTTCAACTCAGTTATAAAGTGGGTTTTTCGATCGTTTTTAAAATAAACTTAACAATTTTTATTTTGCGTCGCATCATTTACCTTGCATATTATATAATTCGCTGACGTCACCATGTAAAATCGGAATCAGTACCATTGGATATCCGCCGTATAAAGTAATTTAAACTATAAGAGTTTATTTCATACTTATGTAATTTCTATGTATTTCCCTATTATTAACACCATTTCCGACATTGATGATTCTCAAATGGAAACACTCACTTCCCTAGTTCCGACGTGTTTCCATTTGAGAATAAGTACTGTATTTACATTCTGTTTTATCCGTTTTATGTTACTATATTCGCTATATTCACATCAGTATTTTAAGAATATTAACGCCAAAGGGGTGAAAAAAGAAAGCCTAATATATGCCATTTTCGTGGCCAATTTTGGCAATTCTTCCCATATAAGTTAGGCATCCATTATATGTATATGCTCCATGATAGGGACTCTAATACGATATACATATACTGCCCTCTAATATTTTAGTCAATTTTTAGATTTCAAATATAATTTATAGAATCATTTCAATGTCCGTCAGTCACAAACGATTTTCTCTCGAAAACCATTTGACATAATTTAAGTAAAGAGATGTGGTAACTCAATTGCAGACGTGAAGTATATAAAAATTTGAATGTTAATTTTCAGGGTTAATTTCAGGGGGTTAATTGGGAAATAATTTTTTGAGGGTATCGTGTAGGGCAGGTAGAAAAAACTAAGCTGAGGGTCGGATTCGACCTGCGAGGCGTACATGCTTGGTGTAGAATATCAAAGGAAAGTTAATGGTTAAAGCACTAACTATTGTTTAAAAATATTTTTCGAGGAAATGCTTAAAAATTACTATCCCACATTCTTATCATCAAATTCAAAACGATTGCTTAGAAAAATTTGGAAAAAATCATAAACATTGAACATGGGCTGTAAATTGATCCAAAATAATCAGGATTAAGAAATTCTAACGCAAGTTACATTAAATCCATGTTTGAAAAATAACTTACGGTACGGAATACTATTTGCAAAAGCACGACTTGCACTTGATCGATTTTTTAACTCCGAAATGAAAAAAAGAATTATTTCACTTTTCACAATTTTTTTTTTTTTTGTTGGACAACTGGCAAATTTTTTTGTTCGATTAGGTTACGATTAATGTCTGAGTTATAATGGGTTAAATTCTGTTTTAAAGCAATTTATGTATGTATTAAATTTGTACACCCAAATCTTAAATAACACGATCAGTGATTAAAATCAAATATTTAACAATACTGTTAATATTTTTTTAATAAGAAACAATTACTGCACTGGCAAAAAATATGAATTTAAAAAATATTTAAGACACTTTACTAATCCATTATGTTTTCTTTACTAAGCAATAATTAATGTTTATAATAGCTATTTAAATTTTTGCTAATTTGAAAAATGATTTTGTAATTTTAAAATATGTAAGTAATAAAAGAAAATTGTTGACTAAAGTACAGTTAGCAAAATGAAAAAGTCAAAACGTTATCAAAAATGACGAAATCAAGTTAAAAATAGCATACATTCTTATTCAGTTACAGCATAGTACCATAAATATGTAAATATTTAAATTTTATTAACTATTCATAATGTAAAAATAATGTAAAAATAAAAAATAAAAATCTTACCTTAACTTGTTGTAAAAGTTGCTCCGGTGGCAAATCAGTAACCGACTCCATTTGATCCTCCGTCCATTTACGAACTTGTTCACTGGCGTCCCGATACTGTTTCCACAATTGCACAGCCTTCTGATATCTTGTACACAAATTTTGCACATTGTCCTTCGTTTGTTCCCACGCTTGTGTAACTTCCGCCACGGCAGCTTCGACGCGCGCACACACTTCCGGTGTACAAGTGGCTTGCAGTGGTTCGGCAACCAAACGCAATTCCTTCAGTAAGTATTCGCGATCCTTTAGATCGCCGTTTAGACCCTCTAGGCGTTCGGTGGCTTTCAATAATCGATCGTAGTCGACGGATCCTTGGATTGTCAATAATTCCATCATATAATCCGCCTCCTGGACACTTTGTTGAACGATTTCCAGTTGATTTTCGAAACGTCGCCATAGTGTAAGTCGATCTCGAAGTAGTGCCAGCAGTTTTTTGCAACGTATTTCCAAGTCGGTGTGTTCGTCTTGGAGGAGTGAAATTTCACGTTCGATTTTGACGGGTGAAACGGACACGCGTAACATCATCGGTAAGGTGTGCAGTAACTGGCGTAAAGACATTAAATCTTGCCATCCGGAAACCAATTGTTCACCCACCTCTTGACAGTCACGAACGGACTGTTCAACCACGTCGCTTCCTAGGTTTTCGTTGGCGGCACAATTGTCCAGCGTTTGACTGAGCCTTTGATGGTTGCGTCGCACCTTGGACAGTCCTCTCTGAATAGCTTGTAATCGTTCCTTCAACAAGTTGCCTCCTTCAATCTCTTCGTTAATTTGATATCCAAGGCGTCTTGATAGCGAGAGTAAACTGCCGACGAGTTCGGACTCGATTGCGGGTAACAGACCGATACGTCCCAATTCGTTTTCGATTGTATTGACACGACTGCATTTGATTTGTAAACGTTCCAGGTACAAATCGAGTTCATCTTCAGTTTTAATGATTCCGTGCATGTCTTCCATCGACATTCGAATTTCCTCCAGTTCGCTTTCGAGAATTTTCAATTTTTCGTTCACCGGCATATCGGGTGCTGACATATTATCAATTATCGCGTTTTGGATATCGTTAATTCGTTTTGAAATCGCTTTCCAACGATCCTCTAGTTGCGTTTTAAATTGTCGTTGAAGAACCTCGTCAGCGAACGGTAAAATTTGGAATGATTGTTCGAAAATATTTCCAATTTCATTTCGGATATTGTTGTGCACTTCGTATTGGGCTTTAATTTCCCAGAAATTTCTAAGATTACTTGGCGTAGTGTAATCGGTGCTTATATTGATGGTGTTTAATTCCTCCTCGGCCAATTTCATCCAATGTTCCAGTTTGTCGGAGAGGAGTTCGTACAAACTCCAGGTCTCCTTGAACGCTAACAGACATCGTAGATTGTTATTGATATTTTCTTCGAGTTTTAGCAGACCTGAGAGTGGTTCGTGATATTTGCCCTCGAAATTATTACAGTTGACCAATTCTTTGAGACGTTGTGCGATCGTGTCCAGTTGGACAAGTTTGGCGTGGTGATGTGCTACGTCCAGTGACAAGCTTTGATACAAATTGATATATTGATCGTAATCGGCGGATGTGACGTTGTTAAGATTAGGCACTCGTTGATAGGCCACCTGTAACCATTTCAGTTCTTCTTTGAGTCCTTGCTCCAAGACTGTCCATCTAGACGCAGCCAATGCCATCTGTTGCGAACGTCCGGCCGCCTTGTCCAAAATTAACGTTGCCTTTTGATGTAACAATTGATGTAATTCGGAATGTTGATTTCGAGTTTCCGAGTCGAGATTACCTTCTAGTGATTCTAGGATACCGCGACAGTGACTTAAATTCACGAAAAATTTACGATGTTTTTGCATTTCGTCCTGCAAGTGTTCCAGACTGGTTACGTTGATTGGACTCTCCACTAACGCGTCGGCGACTTCGATGATTTGTGCGAACTCTTGAAGTGTTTGTTCGTACTCGTCGACCAGAGTCAACAGCTGTAGAGTGCGTTCACGTTCATTTTCAACGGTGTATTCAATTTGCCGGATTGTTTCGTAGAATTCGTACAATTCATTTGGAATTTTCAACGATGGGAAATCTTGCACGAATCGTTTGATCGATTCGGATAATTTTTTGATTTGGAATTTATATTTTCGATTGAGTGTGTCGATATCTTCTAATTGTAGTAATTTATTTTTCGCGGAAATATCGGTGGAAAGTAGATTTTCCAGACGGTCTTTGAGTTGTTCAATAAACATTTTGGTTTTTTCTAGGTCGTCCATGAAAGCGTACCATTGACTTGAATCTTCGCTGGCTTGTTTTTCCGTTTCTTCGGTAATTTTACCGAGAATCTCGACTTGTTCTTTGAGCGACTGTACTGAATTTTGGATTTGTTGTTTCTCGTTTGTGTTACAGAAGTCGCCGACCATTTCAGTTAAGGCGTGTAAATCGTTAATATTATCTTCGACCGAGGCAATTTCCGTTTTCAAATGATTCAACGCGTCGGTTTTTGATTTTGAAATGCCCTCATTTAAATCTTGTTTATTTTTAATGATTCGATATTCGATTGTTTCGACCCATGTGGTAATTGTCTCAACGGTCACTTCAATTGTTTGTTGCGTTTTTGCGGGATCTTTTTTGGCGATTGCTTCTTTGAGGTCTTGTAAATGGTCTTGAACGTTGTTGTTTTTGGGTTCTTTGTGTTCGTCAATATCCGGTTTTTCTAGAGTGATCATTGTTATGAATGTACTGAAATGTGACGGTTTCTCTTTCACTTGGAACTGTTTCATTCGTTCGAGGGTGTTGGCGGCTCGAATTGGTTCTACTTTAGTTTGAACGGTGGTTTCAATTGGCGCTACCGCTTTAGTATCAATGTCTTGACGGGGGACGGTCTGGACGGTTTCCGTCGATAATTTTTCGATTACATTTGATGTGAGCGGTTGCGAAATTGTAACAGAAACATTTACTTCTTCGGTTTCCGATGGCGATAGTGATTCGGGCGTGGCGAAAATCTCGAAAACTTTGTTTATTTCCGGTTTCATTTCGATGGAAGCTTCCGAAGGTGTAATTAAACTCTCAGTTTCACTTTCTGATCTTTCTGTGGTTTCGGACATTTTTCGTTGGCTTGATAAATGTGGTTTGGATTTGTCTTTGACAACATCGGAATATAATAGTGTTTTTGATTCTACAAGGGATTCATCGGATTCCGTTATTGAACCTGTATCCACGGATTTTTGGAGGACATTTTTACCGTCTAATTTAACTTGGAACGAAACATTTTCATCGATTGAAACTGATGGTTCCGATTCGGATGGTGTTTCTGGCATAATTAATTCAGACGGTTTTTCTGGCTTAGTGCTAGGTGCTTTAGCCTTATGTTTCTTAGTTTTCGGTTTCGCTTTATCCTTTGGTTTACTTTGTTGGACGTCCACATTTACGGTTTGTACTGGTTCCGTTTCCGGTCTACCTGTTTCCAAATTTCTATCTGACGATTTAGTGACAGTGATTTCGTCCGTTTGCGGTATAACAATGGTGGCTTTAACGTGTATTTCGTAAGGTTCCGCCGTACTAGATGGCTTTTTGTCTTTGGCAACTTTTGGCGTTGCGGGTGGAACTGTTTGTATGGCTGCTTCAGCGCTTTCAACAGCTGCAGCAACTGGTACCGGCGCTGGAACTTCTTGGACAACAACTGATTCTCTTGGTGTTGTTTGCATAGAAGTTTCCGTTGTATCAATTTTAGGTTCTGGTGTGGTTTGCATGGCTTCTTCGATCTGTTGTACAGGTTCTTCTTTCTTAGTCTGTACGGAAATCTCGACTGTTTCAGGTTTTACGTCCGCGATTTCAACTTCATCGGTTTGAGCACAAATTTCTTCCACTGTAACGACGGTGGTTTGCATCGCGGTTTCGGACGTTACTATTGGTGGTTCTTCTGGTTCGAGGTCAATAGTCTGAACTGCTTCTTCGGAAATTTCTACTTTTTCCGGTTCGGCTGTTTGCATGGATGTTTCAACGGTTGGAATGATATCGGGGCTGGAAGTTTGTGAATACTGTTCTATAATTGGTACAATTTCGCTGGGCACTATTTGTGTGGATAATTCCTGAGTTTCCGGTTTTTTTGGCTCTTCTTCTTCCACTTGCACCGACGTGGACGTAACATCGGGCGGTACTTCTGGAGATGTTTGTTGACCCACGCTAATACTTTCAACCTCTTCTGGTAGTTCGGGTGTTTTTACGGTTTCTATTAATTCCGGTGAAGTTTGTATTTCCCGCTCTTCTATTTCGAGTACTTCGAGCACGGGTACGGTCATTATTAGTTTGTTTCCGATACTTGCGGCGCTTTCAGCATCCGGTGGTGTGGGTATGCTCTCTTCGATAATTCTAACTTGATCGGGTTCACCGATTTCGGAAATTGTTTTATACGTGTCTTGAGATGACGAAATTTCGATTTCTTCTGGAATTTTCAATTCTCGTTCTTTTTCTAAGAATGCTTCAGTTTCTTTAACACTCTCAGATGGTGATGATTCTTTTTTGAATGTACTCTGACCGTGTTTACGTTTTCGATTTTTACTTTGGTCTTTGTCTGTCACCTTCTTTAAAGCGTGTTTTTCTTTTTCCTTGGGTAAACCGTCACTATCATAGCTTGTTAGATCTTCGGATTCGCATTTAATGTCATCCACGGATGCTGGCATTGCTGATTCTTCTGTATCGGCAACTTTATATTTCTGTTTGTGTTTTCGTTTCTTTTTAATTCGTGTTTTCTTCTCGGCGATGCTTGCCTCATCCATGGTATTTTTGTCATCGGCTTCGTACCCAGTGTCTGCAAGACATTCATCGGTGTCTATCGCGACAGTGGTTAACGAATCGAATTGTTCCATAGTTGGTTTTGGTGTATCAGATAGGATTTGAGAATCTTCGCCGATAATGATTTCAGTCGATTCTGCCAGTGAAGTTTCAACAGACGGTTCTTTTTCAATTTCCACAGTTTCATCTTCTTTTTTCTTTTCACTTTCTTCACTTTTGAATCCGATCGGCGAAATACCTATAGATTCGGTTTCTAATTCGGTTCCCATACCTTGATCTTTCGATTCTTTTTCGGGTTCTTTGAATACCATCGGAGAAACGGCAACAGATTCTGTTGTAACAAATTCGGTTGACATACCTTGATCCTTCGATTCCTTTTCAGGTTCCTCAATTTTGAATTGAATCGGTGATACGGCTATGGATTCTGTTGTTGTTAATTCAGTTGAAACTCCTTGATCTTCGAACTGCTTTTGAGTTTGTTCGGGTATCATTTCGATAGGCGAAAGAGCTATGGACACAGTTTCTACAACGGGTGGAATATCTTCAACAACGGGTGGAATATCTTCTTGATCTTCTGGCTTCTTTTCACTTTCTTCACTTACCGAATCACTTTTTGGAATATCCGTTGGTGATTCACTTTTGAAACCAACCGGGGAGAGTGCTACCGATTTTGTTTTTTGTTCGGTGGTTCGGACAGCTTCAGTTGTGACGTCAACGGTGGACGGTAGGAGGACATTTACGTCCCGTTTCACAACATCAGAAAATAGTTCCTTTTCTTTTTTAGTTTCTTCTAGTTTTAAATTGAACGCTACTTTTGGTGAAACTTTTCTGGCGTCAATCGGTTTTTCTTCGACTGATAGAGCGATTTCGACAATTTGTTGCGGCAAATTGACATCTGCTCCACTGACTGTATCAACTTTTCTCGTTTGGTCTTCAGGTTTTTGAATAGTTTCAACTTTCTCAATTTTCTCTTCTCTAACTGAATCTTTTTTGCGGCGAGGTTTTGGTTTGACTTCAGAACCGGAACTAATGCTTGTTACTTCTTCAACTGTGGTGTCTTGTTTTAATTCCTTCGGTGAACTTGTTTTCAATTCCGGTTCAATTTTTTCTTCCACAACTTTTTCAATGGACTTTGAGGGTTGTTCATCTTTCTCTTGCTTATCTTCTTTTGTTATTTCCTTTTCAGATTCTGTTTTTGATTTTTGATCTTCTGCTTCGATTGTTGATTTATCAGGAGATTTTAATTCTTCTTCTAGTTTTTCTGGTTCAATCGGCTTTATCGTTTCTTCTTTGACTTCTTCGACTTTCTCTATCACTTTTTCGCCTTCACTTGGTTTAGTTTCAATGACTTCATCGCTAGGTTTCACTGGCATTTCTTCTTCTGTCTCCTTATGCTCGATAGTTATTTCTACGATTTCCTCTTCTCCTTTACTATCTGGTGTTACATCTTTGGATTCGGATTTAGGCTCTTCCTGTAATTCTTCCTTAGGTGTTTCATCCTTTTCTACTTTTTCATCTTTTGGTATTTCTTCATCCTCTTTTATTACCAATTTTTGATCTTGAATTTCTTCTTGATGTGTCACGACGGTTCCTTCAGGACTCTCTTCCAGTAATTTTTCTTGATCTTCTATTATTACTTTTTCTATTTCTTGGGCGTCCGTTACTTCTTGTTCAATTTGCACTTCTGGTTCTTTTTTCTCAATAATACCGAGGGATCTTTCAGCGATTAACATTTGTTGAGTGATTTCGCTAATTTTCGGCTTAGGTTTTTCACTTTCCTCTTCTGTAATCGTGGCCGATTTCTTTTCTTTCACGGAAATTGATGGATCACTTAGTTTTTGAATGTCGCCTTCTTCTTGTAGACTAGGTAGCGTTTTAAAATCAGTTTTATCTTGATCGGGTCGCTCTTGTTTCCTCGTTATCTTGCGAGCTTTATCTACTTCATCGTCTCCATCATCATCCTCTGGAGGTTGCGTTACCAATTGTCTTTCCTTGTCCGCTTTTATAACATTTATACATACTCTAGGTATCTCTTCACCGGTTATTTCCACTTCGTCCGGTTCTTCGACAATTTCCTCGGTCACATGTTCTTTTCCGTCAATGATTGTGATTTTTTTAATGATTCGTCGAGTTTTACGAATTGTTTTTCTGGTCACTTGTTGAACCACTGCACGAATTCCCGAACTTGAAGTCATCACTTCTTTACCTTCGATTATGATATTGTTGTCGTCTTGGGGAATAATGTACGCTATGTCGCCTTCACGTAATGGTATATCCTCTGGACCTTGAAACTGATCGCCTCTGACGAGATAATGTTTATGTTCGGGTTCTGTTTCGAACTTTTGGACGACAACCTCTCCTCCGGGAATATTTGATATTACTTTACCGCTGTACGACTGAGAGGCGAAGACCTCAGTGGGGCCACTGTCTCGTGATATAGTTGTACTTTTTTGTTGTCCTTCCAGCGTTACCTGAGAGAATGTTTGAGTTGCTGGAATCTGATCGGTGGAGAGGAGTTGTAATTGTTGTTGTTGCTGCTGGAATATTTGTTGCCGTGATACGATAGTTTTGTGCAATTTTTTGACGATAATGCGCTTGGTGCCGTCTTCGTCCACAATTACTTCGGTGGTTGTTTGATCGGGTTCGTTGTACATGGTTTCGAACGCTTGCGGCACCGAATGTATTATATTCAGTTCGGATAATTTCGTGCGGCCCACTTCTTCGGTTGCTTCCCGATCTTTATATTTGGCTTCGACGGTAAGATCGTCCGGACGAACATGTGATTCGGATTCTTTGGTAATCGGTTTGGTTGAAATTTGTATGGTTTCGTGGCCACCTTCTGATAATGTTTGGAGAATGTGGATTTTCTCTTGTGGTTCTTCGGGACGAGTTTGTATTGCTACCTCCTCTGGTGGTTTCGTTTCACTTAATGAAATCGGCGATTTTTGTGTTTGTAGTTGAGTTGTTGTTTCACTTGATGTGATTGGGAAAGATGTTTGGATTTGGCGATCTTTCGGCACATGGCAACTAACGGATACATCTTTTGTTTTGGGTTCTTTCGTCGGAGATGTGAATAAACTTAAACTGTGGCCAGTTTGGGTCTCCATTTCTATCAATTGTGGCTGTCGTTCTGCCGCTAAGAAATCTTTGGTAACTTTCTTTATACTGTAATCGATCTCTTCTTCTGGCATTGGACTCGAGTCTAACGTGTTTTCGTCAAGTGATTCTAAATGTTTTTCGATTACTGGTTGCCTTGCTAGTTCAGCTTGTTTCTTATCGAATTCAATTATCCAAATTTCTAGATCTTTTATACGTTTTTGAACCAAATCACCAGCTTCCGTAAACATTAAGAAAACAGACGATAATTGTTCTAATAATACCGTGGCTAATTTTTCGATATTTGGATATTTTTTCAGACCTTCACAAACATTTCGAAGTTCTTCTAACTGGACTTTCTTTGCTTCAATTTCAGGCAATATTTGATGATATTTTTCGATATTTTGTTGAACTTGAGATTTTGTTGTGACTTCTTTTTCGGCCAACAAAATTTCTGTGGTTTCGCGAATCCAACTTTCAATTTCGCTAAGAAGCTGACGATACTGATCAATTTCAATCTGACGGCGATTGTAAATTTCTCGAGCGTTCTGTAAGTTAAAAAAAATATATAATTAAAATAGTCAAATTTATTAAAGTAGCTTCTTTTGCTTACGTTAATCATGTTAATATTTTGAGTTACTTCAGACAAAAGGGTAACAATTCGTGTTTGAATGCCTGCAACATGTGCTAATAGGGTTTGTCGTTCAGTATCACATGGGGGCAATTCCGAAATGAGTTTCTCCAACTGAACTGCTTCACTTTCACGTTTTTGTAAATCGTTAGCAATGTCCTGAAAATAGAAAAAAATTTACATCATTAATACAAATTCGTCGAAATGAGTCAATTTTTAAAATTCAACGTTCATGCATAAAGGAGACGTTTTCAGAAAAAAACTATTCAGAAGGAAATTTTATGGAACATATAAATTTTGGGCTATTTCTAGACGAAACAACCTGAAAATGATACAGAGGTGAATAGGCCGTTCAAATTATTCCAAAAATTTATTGGAAAAAAAGTCCGAACCTGTTATAAAACAAAAAATTAAAATACACACATCTCTCTTTTAACGCAAAGCTATAATATACACCTTACTCATTTCATCACTCACAAAACAACAAATCAAAAATGTGATGTAAAGAGCATCTTAAAAACATGCGCATTAGCTCACTATAAAATCTTATTTCGAAGGTAGATCAGAAAAAATTTTAATGCAATATCGTAACTTCTGAAAATTCCTTGCACTAAAATTTCTCACAGATATTAAAATCTCGCATCAAAAATACGAAATCAAAAAAACACTCAAAATACGGAATGTACTTTTATTACAAAGGAAAAAACAAAACGAATTTCACACTGCATTTGTAGGATTTACAGCCTCTGAAATCCATAATGCAAGGGATGCGAGGTATTCAAAACTACTTACTCTCGAATACGAAACTTGAAAATGGAATATTCAAGACAATATCACAAAACTGACACAAATAACCAACCACCGTACGAGAAACAATTTAATTCCCGTATAGAAAATATTAGATATGACTTAGGACACATATTTTTCAAATAAAATTGCACTATTACACAATAATTTTTATGTGAGAGATTTTATATGATGTAAGGCATGTAAGGTGTGTACCGTGTGTACATCTCTCATGGCATTTGACCTGTTATAAAAGAGAAAAACAATTTAAACGAATTCTTTGTTAAAAACCAAAAAAAAAGAAAAAAATTCCTTCACAACACCACAACAAACACACGTTCACTTTCATCCCTTAACCACACCTGGCATCGCTTGTCGCACCCTAATTCAGGGGTGTCAATTATTACCCCCTTTTTACCTTGACAACGGCTATATAGATTCACCTCAGCCAAAAATCGAATTTGGCGCCCAGTTGTTGTAATTAGTGCAAGGTCAATGTTATTTTTAGTAACGACTAATTTTGATTATGCACATAATTAATTAACTAAGTTTTGAAAATTTTTTCAGACAAAATTAATCACTAAATTTAACTAAGTGTGTTGTAAAAATTATGTAAGTAAATATGAATGTAGAATATTTTACTTAGGTATTAAAAATTAATCAGAAAAAAAAATGATGTCATTCAGTTATTAAAAAGTATACACATCATATTTATAGAAAGAAGACTTAAATCAATTTTGTCATAGTTATTTTTGACTATAATAAAATATTTATTTCATCATACATTATTTTAGAAATTTCAATCATTTACAATTTATTTGTATGTACATTTTCATATCTATATAAACAATTTTTTTTTTTCAAAGAAATATTACAAGGATAAATTTTAACCGCAAAAAATGTGTCAGTTCAAATAATAAGAATAATTTTTTTGATAAATTCTTGTAATTGTTAAAATTTTAAAATCAAAATAAACCGTTACGAATAAAAACTCTTGTGCGCAGATTACTTGCGCATTGTTACTTAATTTTAAAAATCGCAAGAAAAACGTTTATTCTTTAATAAAATGTAATTACTTACATTTAGTGCTTTCTGGATATTGTCCAAACTGTCAGACGGTAATTCACCGCTGCTGAGTTCAATTTTTCGTAAACGCTGTTGAAGATTTTCAATGTCCTCTTTCAATTCCTGTTAAAATATAAATATTTTCGTTTTAAACATTCACAGACCGAAACGTTCATGCAAAAAATACACACATACCGTGCAAAAAAAAAAAATTAACTAATTTTTAAAATATTTATTAAGTTTTTGTACAAAAAACTGAATTAAAAATTGACTTAAATCATTTTAACAAAATTAGGGATTATTTTTATTAGATAAAAAACCCAAACAAGGAATAAATTAGTTAGAAATTAAATGAAAGCGTTATTATTAAAAATGCATGACAAATGAAATTAGTGCAATCACAAGAAAAGCATTAAATTCGTTACAAAACAACACACTGCAACTTCACCTTCTTTTGACGTTGTTTAGGTGCTTTAATTCCATCATCAGTACATGCGGTTTCTGATACTGTGCTGATGCTGTCTCCTACACGATGGTGGAACATGGGATCAGAGAGGAGGGTACTACTATCGTCTGTCTGCGTCTGTCTGGGTATTGTGTCCGTCGATGGTTGTTGGTCATGTACAACAATTTTTTCTTGATTTAATGTCAAATAGGTGCTTTGGTCTTTCCAACTACACAAGCCACCGGGTAAATCGATGCTGGTGAATTCGGTTTTTGTACTTTTACCGGATGAATCGATCGATTTATTATCACGATTGGAACGATCCTCTTCGCCACTTGTACCATCCGAATCTTTATCTTTATCGGATTGATCGGTGACGGTCTTTTTCTTGACGTCTTTATTTGTTTTGGTTTTTAATAAGTACATTTGGAGCAATATTTCAGCGTCGTCGTAAATGTACTTGTTCAACCAAAACAATCCGTCTAACGCGAGATTGTGTGCTAATATAGACGTTGTGTCTCGTTTTAAATCGGCACACGTCGGTTCTATTTTCGATAATTTACTATCGGATATTTGCGAATCGAAATCATCGAAAACATCCGCTTTTTTAACACTTTCCAATTTTGATTCTTTTCCACTTGGAATTTCTTTAGTGATTAATGGAATTTTTTCGTCAACTTTTTCTGATATTTTGTCTTTTTGTTCTGATTCTGTAGTGATAATTAATTGGTCTAATTTTTCAGCAAAGTCAGTCACCAAATTTTGAATATCTTGTCTAGAGTCGTCACTTTTTATTGAAACAGTCTCAATAATATTGGTGTCCGTTGATAGTACGTCTAATTTCGGTTCAAGATCTTTTACGTCAACTTTTTTGATTTCCTGTTCGATTTGCAAAGTAATATCCGTTTGTTTTGGAAGATCGTCCTGTACCACAGGTTCATCTAATATTTTAATGTCAGAATCCGTTGGTCCTTTAGCTTCAATTGGTAGTTCTACGACAGATTCATCTGATACTTTTAGTTCAACCGCTTCTTTTATTAAATCCTTCTGTGGTGTCGGTTTCTCTGATAAAATAGGTTCCTCTGATACTTTCGTATCAACCGTTTCTTCGATAATAATACCCTGAGGACTAGGTTCGTCAGATGTCTTTACGGTAACATCTGATACTTTAAGTTCAACCATTTCTTTTAGTAAATTGTCCTGTGGCATCGGTTTCTCCGGTAATTTTTCATCATCCTGTAAAATAGGTTCCTCTGATACTTTCAGATCAACCGTTTCTTCGATAATGATATCCTCAGAACTAGGTTCGTTAGATGTCTTTACTGCAACATCTGATACTTTTAATTCAACCATTTCTTTTACTAAATCGTCCTGTGGCGTTGGTTTCTCCGGTAATTTTTCATCATCCTGTAAAATAGGTTCCTCTGATACTTTTAGATCAACCGTTTCTTCGATAACGACATCCTCAGGACTAGGTTCGTCAGATGTCTTTACGACAACATCTGATACTTTTATATCATCTTGTGGTGTCGGTTTCTCTGGTAATTTTATATCATCCTCTGATACTTTCATATCAACCGTTCCTTCGATAATGACATCCTCAGGACTAGGTTCGTCAGACGGTTTTACGATAACATCTGATACTTTTATATCGTCTTGTGGTGTCGGTTTTTCTGGTAATTTTACATCATCCTGTAAAATAGGTTCCTCTGATACTTTCCGATCAACCGTCTCTACGATAATGACATCTTGAGGACGAGGCTCATCAGATGTCTTTACAACAACTGTCTCTTGTTTTTCTGATATTGTTACATCAACAAGTTCTTTTACAGAATCGTCCGATGGCGTAGTCTCGACTGAGATTTTTTCGTCAGTGGTGGGCATTTTCTTCTCTTTTTTACTACGTTTTTTGCTTTTGGCTACACTTTTGGTATCTTCCGTTTCTTTTGTGTCCTGTAAGGTCGCTTTTTCTGACACTTTTATATCTATCGTTTCTTTTATCGTAACCTCTTGTACGATGGGTTCATCTGATGTTTTTAGATCAACCGGTGAAGTTGGTTCTTCTGTTGCTTTCACATCAGTTGCAGAACCTTTCTTGTCTTTTTTACTACGTTTTTTACTTTTAGCAACGATAGGTTCGGTCGATTCTTTTGCTTCGACTGTCTCTTCTATAATATCGTCTTTTGACGGTTCTTTTGTAAGATCGTCTTGTGGAATGGATTTTTCACGTATTTTTAACTCAACTGTTTCGTCTAATGTTTTGATGTCAACCGTTTCTTTTGGAATATTGTCCTGGGGAATAGTTTCGTCAGATGTTTTTACATCTACTGGTTCTTTCGTCAAGTCGTCCATTAATGTTCCAGGTTCTTCTGATGCTTTTACATCACTTGATGACACTTTCTTCTCCTTTTTACTACGTTTTTTGTTTTTAGTCCCGATTGTTTCCTTTGTCAAATCGTCCTGTGAGGTCGGTTCAATTGTTTCTTTCGTAACCTCAACTTCTGGAGTAAATTCTTCTACTATTTTTATGTCAATCGTTTCTTTTATAGCATCATCCTGTGGAAGAGACTCATCTGATGTTTTTACGTCAACTGGTTCTTTTATAAAGTCGTCCTGTGAAGCAGGTTCGTCTAATACATCCGTTTTAATATCCGTAGTTACAAGTCCTTTCCTTTTATTCCGTTTTTTATTTTTAACTTTACTTTCTGTTTCTTTTTCAACGATTACATTGTCCTCTGATACCGACGATAATATTATTTCTGATTTGTCTTTGTCACCCTCATCATCGACACCGCTTATTTTGACGTCGTCCAAATCAGTAACTGGTGATTCAGGGGGTATTTGTTTTTCTACAAAGGATTGAGTTTCGATCGTTTCGACTATCATTTCTTGTTCTAGTTGAATTTGTGAGTCGGGTGGTATTTCGTTTTTCTCACTTATAAGAAGATTAATTTCTCGATCTTTTTCTAAGTAATTTTTTTCAATCAAATAGTGACTGATATCCGTTTGGTCTGTTGAACTTTGAATTCCAGTTGGTATGAATATTTCAGCGTTTGGATTTAATGTTGATTCGATAATTTTAGAAGTTTCTGTTTCTTTTGGAATATATTCGAATTGTATAATTTCGTGGTCTGTAGTTATTTTTTGAGTTTCACTAATTTTATCTGGTTTTTCCATTTGTTCACCCGTTATTTCTAGTTCTTTTTCGTTGACAGTTTTCTTTTTAGGTTTTTTCGATTTTTTATCGCTGATATCTTTATCTAATTGTTCTGTACTTTGAATTTCAACATCAGTTTTAACAAGATTCTGATCAAGATGGTCGCCGATATCTTTGATTAAAATTTCAACATTTTCTGCCACACTTGGAGCATCATCTGTTGTTACTATTTTCTTTTGTTTTTTCTTTTCGATTTTTTTAGGTTTTTGCGAAACTGTCACTTCTTTGGTGTCAGCAGTTAAAGTTTCACTATCCTCTTTTAATTCATCGATGACATTTGCGGTTGGTGAATCATTTTGTTTTGGTGTCTCAGGCAACTGTGATAGACTCTCTGATTCTTTATCTGAAATATCTTTTTTCTCCTTTTTCGGTTTTTTACTCTTTTTGGTTGTAGATTTGGTGTCTGTTTCAGACATTTCGATCTCTAAATTGTCGATGGTGGAAATTTGTTTTTCACTCGGGTGTAAAACTTTCAACGGATCAACAACTAATTCCAATTCTTTTCTGTTTAAATGCAAAAAGTGGACAAAATCTAACTCGGCTTTGCGAAGTTCGTTGTAATTATACGAGGTAAGGGATTCTAGCAAATACTGGAATTCAAGTTTATCTTTTGATGGTTGTTCAGTAAGAATTTCCGGTTCTGTCGGATGGGTCAGTATGGCAGTTTTAAGGTCTTTCCCTATTTTTTCATCTAGTTTCGGTTCACTTACACTAGCAGTTTCTTTACAAACTGATGGTTCTTCCGTTATTATCGATGTTTCAGGTAATTTTACAGGTTCTTTAGACATTTTTGATGTATCAGATGATTTTACAGGTTCTTCAGACATTATCGGAGTGTCCAGTAGTTTTACAGGTTCTTCAGACATTTCTTGTATGTCTGGTAATTGTACAGATTCTTCAGACATTGGCATGTCTGGTAATTGTATAGGTTCTTCAGACATTATTGGCGTGTCTGGCAGTTTTACAGATTCCTCAGACATTTCTATTTCTAACCAAGATGATTTTATAGGTTCTTCAGACATTATTGGAGTGTCTGGAAATTTTACAGGTTCTTCAGACATTTTTGGTGTGTCAAGTGATTTTACAGGTTCTTCAGACACTGACGGCATGTCTGGTAATTGTACAGATTCTTCCGACATTATTGGAGTGTCTGGAAGTTTTACAGGTTCTTCGGACATTATTGGTGTGTCTGGTAGTTTTACAGGTTCTTTAGATACTTCTAATGTATCGGGTGATTTTACAAGTTCCTCAGATATTTCTACTGTACTAGGAGATTTTACAGGTTCTTCTAAAATTATTGGCGTGTCTGGTAGTTTTACAGGTTCTTCTGACACTTTTGGTGTATCAGGTGTCTTTACAGGTTCTTCAGATATTTTTGGTGAATCATGTAATATTACAGTTTCTTCAGATGTTTGTGATATTTCAAGTATACTGCTATGTTCAACCGAATCCAACGTATCCTTTCCATTCACGTCTACGTGTTCTGAGACGAACTGTTTAGGTTTTTTATGTTTCTTTGATTTTTTTACTAATTCTTTTGGACCTTTACCACCGCGACTTTTAACCGATCCAAATACAACCTGTTCCAGTTCAATATCATCGTCAATTTGTAATTGTTCGCTTCTCTGTTCGTCAATAAAATGATCTTCAGCGGGTGACTGCACAATTTTTTCAGTTTCTTGTGCGACTTCAGGTTGTTTCTGTTCTTTGTCTTGTTGAATATCGTTCAACGGCATTTCAGCGAGATTCATATTCAGCGCTACAATAGGTGGTAGAACTGTTTTTTCGTGGGTTATCATAACAATTTTGTTTACTTCATCTTTTTGTTCAGTTTGTCTGATTTCAATCGATCGTGTATCCTCGGACGAAACGATGTCTGTGCTCGAAATTTTACTTTCAGTAACACTGCCTGTGATGATTGGTGTTGACATTTCCATATCGACTAATTTTTGTTGGTCGATAAAATCGTGTGTTTCGGAAGACGACTGAATTGTGTCAATTGTGTCAGTAACATCAATTTTGGTAGTTTTAGTTTTTATCTCAGGTGTGATTTCGCTTATTTTCTCTTCGGCGTCCAAGAAAATTTCTGTAGAAGTTACAGTTACGTCTGTAGAAATTTGAGGTTCTGAAGAAATTACGTCATCTTTAGTTGGTGGTTTCATCTTTTTACCCTTTTTCTTAGTTTTGGTTGGTCTTTCTGAAATTGGTAGTTCAGATTGTTCAATATTGTCTTCTTTTAGAACTGTTGTAATAATTTCTACTTTTTCTGGTTCTTTATCTTTTGAGTCCACTTGGAACTCAGTTTCCTGTTTGATGAATTGTTCATTGATATCAACTGGTGTCGGTAAAATTTGATTTTCTACTGTTTCTGTTACTTTTAGTTCAATTTCCTTATGTGGTTTTTGCACCGGTTGTTTAGCTTTCTTTTTCTTTTTCATTTCTTTTTCCTTCTGTGAATCGTCAGTTGGTTTGTCTTCAGTTTCGATTACAGGTTGTAAAGAAACTTCTTCTACAATATCTTTTACTATTTTTACTTCCCCTTCTGAAGGTTTTTCTTTATCCGGCTTAGTTTGTTTAGCCTTTTTCTTTTTAATCTCGTTTTCCTTTTGTGAATCATCAACTGGTTTGTATTCAGTTTCTATCATAGGTGGTAGAGAAACGTCTTCTTTAGTACTATCAATCATTTTTGTTTCCTTTTCTGGAGTCTTTTCTTTGTCTGGCTTAGTCTGTTTTGCCTTTTTCTTTTTGGCTGCTTTTTCCTTCTCTGCATCTTCAACTGATTTATCAATTTCTTTTGTCGGTTGGAGCGAAACGTCTTCTACGACCGTATCTGTTACTATTGTTACTTCCTCTTCCAGAGGTTTTTCCTCTTTGTCTGGCTTAGTTTGTTTAGCCTTTTTCTTTTTCGTTTCTTTCTCTTTCTGTCCATCATCAGTTGGTTTTTCAATCTCTTTTGTAGGTTGCGTTACAATATCGTCGCCTACGGCATCTGCTACCATTAATGTCTCTTTTTCTGAAGGTTTTTCTTTGTCTGATTTAGTTTGTTTAGCCTTTTTCTTTTTAGCTTCCTTTTCTTTCTGTTCATCATCAGTTGGTTTTTCAATCTGTTTTGTGGGTTGGAGTGAAATTTCTTCTACAACCGTATCTGTTACTATTATTGTTTCCTCGTCTAAAGGCTTTTCTTTAACTGGTTTAGTTTGTTTCGCCTTTTTCTTTTTAGCTTCCTTTTCTTTCTGTTCATCATCAACTAGTTTTTCAATCTCTTTTGTGGGTTGGAGTGAAACATCTTCTACAGCCGTATCTGTTACTTTTACTGTTTCCTCGTCTATAGGCTTTTCTTTAGCTGGTTTAGTTTGTTTCGCCTTTTTCTTTTTAGCTTCCTTTTCTTTCTGTTCATCATCAGCTGCTTTTTCAACCTCTTTCGTAGGTTGAAGTGAAACATCTTCTACTTTAACTATTTCCTCTTCTAAAGGCTTTTCTTTATCTGGTTTAGTTTGTTTAGCTTTTTTCTTTTTACTTTCTTTCTCCTTTTGTGCCTCGTCAGTTGGTTTTTGAATCTCTTTTGTTGGTTGCAATCTGACATCTTCCTTAGCATTGTCTGCTACTATTTCCGTTTCCTCTTTTAAAGGTTTTTCCTCTTTGTCTGGCTTAGGTTGTTTACCTTTTTTCTTTTTACCTTCTTTTTCCTTTTGTGCCTCGTCAGTTGGTTTTTTAATCTCTTTTGTAGGTTGCAATGTAACATCTTCAACAATATCTGTTACTATTTTTGTTTCTTCTTCTTGAGACTTCTCTTTTTCTACTTTAGGTTTCATTTTCTTTTTCTTTTTGATTTCTTTGTCTTTTTGTGAATCATCAGTAATTTGTTCCATTACTTCTATGGTTTCCTCTTGTAAAGTCACAATTGTCTCTAATGGTTTTTCTTGTTCAACATTGTGTTTAATTTTAATTTTCTTTCGTTTTTGCATTTCATTTTCTGTTTGTTTGGTTTCAAGGTCATCGGTAGTTTCGAGTGGAATATCTGTTATTTTATTTACTTCCGTTTCTGAAACTATTGCAGGAGTTGGTGGTTTCTTTTTCTCTGGTTTAGCTTTCTTTTTCATTTCAATTTCCGTTGGCTTGGTAGGTTGTAAAGGAATATTCTCTATTTCCTGTGCGCTGTCAGTTGAAGGTTTAACCTTTTTCTTCTTTTTCGGTTGTTTTTTAATGTCTGTTGTTTGACTGTCAATTTCTTGTTTAATATCAGTAATTTTTAATTGTTCGTTTTGTTGATTTTCTTGAGACGTGTCATGTTTCGAAGTAATATGTTCGACTTCGTAACTAGGAATTTTATCTTCCTTGGGTGTGAGCTGATTGTCCTCACATTCAGGAGATAACTGTTGGTAAGTCGATATTACGTGCGATTCGAACGTCGTAATGTTCGTTTCACTGAATGGTTGGTGTTTAGATTCAGGTTTCTGACGTTCGGTGTCTTGTAATAGAGAATTTCCAAACTGTATGTCTTGTGGCATTTGGAATGGATCCATCGTGAATGTGCCAGTTTTGTCTTGTATGTGGGTCCATTGTTGATTTGTGTGATATATTTCTGAAGATAAGAATTGTTGTTCGGGAGTAAGAAAACTGGTATTTTGGTCAATTTCTGGCGGCGTGTACTGCGAATAGATTTCGCCGGTAATAAATTGTTGAGTATAAACTTTATTATCGTCCACGTTTGGTTCAAAAGATTGTGTGAAAGTTTTCAAATTGGCGAAATGTTGTTTTTCGTCATCTCGTTCTGCTTCACGTGCTGCTTGTTGACCTTTTAGCACCTCCGCATAGCTTACAGAACCGGGTGTCCAGATGGGACTTGGTGAACGCATACGTTTTGGTGTCTCCGGTCTTAATAATTCAGGTTTACTGCTTGGTTCTATCTGTTGTGGCTTTTGTTCTGACGGCGTTACGATTGTCTTTTTACTTTCTGTTTCTGGTTGTTTACGTTCTTTCACTTCTACTTGTCTACGACGTGGAGATCTTCCACGTCGTAGACTCTTCGCCTTTTCAGCGGTATTAATGATCATATCCATTGAATCATCTTTTGTTTGCGAGTAATCGTCGTCAGTGATAGAAACAAATGGTATATCTAAATTTTGGGGTTTTTCCTCCTGCTCCGGAAGAGGTTGCTGCTGCTGCTGTTGTGGTTGTGGTTGTAATTGTACCTGTGGTATCTGTGGTTCCGGTTGTTGTTTTTGTGGTTGTAACTGTACCTGCGGTACTTGCGGTTCTGGTTGTTGCTGTTTCTGTAGTTGCACCAAGTCCGAACTGGACGACGGCGGTTGCTGTACGTTTCTAACGGCCGATCTGGACCTAGACCTAGCACGGCCGGCAACAATATCGGCGAAACTTGGAGCAATGCTTTGGTCTAACAGTGGTTCGTTAATAATTGGTAATGTTGTGACGGCAGATGAAACTGGCATGCGTAATTCAGTTTGGAAATTCTCACTGGTTATCAAGTATGGATTAGTTGTTTCATAGTTTGTCAAAGTTAGGGCATAAACTGGATCCAACTGTTGAATTTTCTCAATCAGTTCACGTACTTTCCGCTTGTTCGTATCCAGTTGAATCAGATCCTATCAATCCGGTGATTACAAATTTTAGTTTTGGTTACTTTGATGGAATCATTAATAAATAATTTTTTTTTTAAATTTTTATTAAATGGTGGCTGTGATTCGTTTCATATGTAGGTTTTTCCACAAATTGTTAGAATGACATTCAGATTAATAATTTAAGCGTCCAGGTCTTACTTAAGGTGGTCAAGTTCAAAGTGAGGGCGTCTGGTACGTTTTTTTTTTTTGGAATAAATTTGAATGGCTACTAAGTGTCTAACGGTCCCGTATCAGGCGTTCTACGTTCAATTAAACGTTTGATACGTTCGTTATAATCGGATATTTTGGTCTGTAATGTTTTGAGTCGTTCACGGTGTGTCTGATGTGGTAGAAGTAAATAGGTAGAGGAAAAGGATGCAGCAAAAGATAGAACAAAATGCTTTGTGTAATAACCATAAATTAAATAATAATAATAAAATCATAATAAAACACCAGAGGGACTTGATTGTTTTTCTGCCAAATTTAAACGATAATTTCCGAAAAAATATTGTTCAACAAAATTAAGCAAAATAACAATCAAGACTTTCTTAATAAGATAAATAAATATAATCATAATAATAAACATAAAAAACAAAAAAATGAAGAAAAATAAAAACTGATGTCTTATAAAATGTGTTTTTTGTGAAAATCATGATAAATGTGTGCGCAGACATTATAAACAAACAGTGCAGAATGAATACATCTATCGGATAAAATTATAATTACATATTTAGAGGGGAAACCCAATGACCACGCCCCCAAAACCAACATTCCCTCTAAATATGTAATTATGTATATAAAACTACTCCGCGGGTGATCAAAAATTCATTCTACACATTTTTTGATAAATGTGATGTAATTTAGTTTGTATGAAAAAGCAACAACAACAAAATGTATACACGTTTGAGCCTTACACGGTGCAACATTTTGTTGTTTGTGGTGTATGAATGTGCAAAAAAATAGCGTGAATAACAAGCAAAAAAAATAAAAAGCGATAGAATTTATTTCCAGGAAATCCATGTGATCCCATAGAAAATTCAGACACCTTAGCGACCAAGGTGAGGAGTTTTGGTGGTTGGTACTGAGTGGTGGAAACACCTTACTGAAATTCGTCCCAGCCACCATATTTTTTGCTTTTCAATCCAAAAAAATGTTTTTCCAAAAAGTTTTCAAAAAAAATTTTGTGATTTTTTTTTTTTTTGATTTTGTTTTAAATTGCATTTTGCAAATACTAAACAAATTACTAGATATTTTATTTTACTATAAAATTACAAATAGCAAAGAAATGAATTTGTGAAAATTCAATCATTCTTGTACATACCTGTTGATCTTGTTGGGCTTTCTCAGGATCATGTGGGGCGTATGTGGGGGCCATTGTCGCTCGTAACTGTTGTTCCACCTGGACCACTTGTTGTTGCAACTGTTGGATTTCTTGTTGATACCGTTCCAATTGATTTAAACAATCCTCCAGATTTTTGATTTCCAAATCAATTTGAGTTTGGAGTGTTTTAACTTCGTCAATTAACGCGTTTGCCTCTTCGATTATCCTTGGATCGCCACCGATACCACAACGGAAATGAATCTAGAAGAGAATAAAAATTTAATAATACAAAAAAAATTTTTGATTTAAAACTAAAGGCCTCGAAACGTTACTTGTAATTTTTCAATCGAAATCGAAATCTTTGTCTGTTGTATGGTAGCATCAGCACGCAATTTTTCCCGTAACGCCAACTGATCTCGCAACGACTTCTTTTTATTTTGTGGAGATTCGAGTACTGAGTTGGATTTTTCGATCCACGCTTTCACTTCTTTCATCTTTCGCTCGCACTGTTCCCATTCTTCGGATGTTTCCTGTAAGAATGCGTTTCGTTCCAACAGTAACGCTTCAACTTCCGTTTTTGCATGTTCCGCTTCCTCTAGTTTGGTGGGTAAATCACCGACACTGGTGATTTTACCAATATTTTCCAATTCTTTTGCCATGTCACTTAAATTTTTCGAAATGCCTTTGATCGTTTTCACCGCCGCGCTATAGTCTTGAAGTTTTCGTTTAGTGTCCGACAGCGTGTTAAGTTGTAACGGTTCATCCAGGAATTGTCGTTTCTCTTTGATCCATAGTAGGACGTTGCCGTGAAGCGAGAGGAATCGTTGCCACGAATCCAACGCGTCGTTGACCTCTTGTTTTCTGATGTCCAACAATGATTTGACTTGTTGAAATTGATCGTTTAAATTATTGACCGTGGATTGGATCATTTCCTTTTCCTCATCGTTATTCGTTTTTTCGATGATTGTTTTTCCGTTTTTATTCAACTTTTCTAATCGCTCGGACACTGCGCTGCATTCCGTTTGTACGGTCTTCAGGTGATCTTTCAACTGATGCGGCTCCAGTGACCGGTCTTGAATTTGTAATTCGGCTTCCTGTAGCCATTTCTGTATAAATTCAACGTCGGTCAGATAATCGGAACGAATTGTTCGCGCGCGTTTAAATTCACGATCTTTTTCCTCCATAATGTTAGCGGTTTTTTCGGCCAATAATTCGAGATCAGTTAAATTTTGATTGACGTCCGAAGGCACCAATTGTTGCGCAGTTATATAATGTTCACGTATTTGAATAATCAATCGTTTCACTTGCTGTATGAAAACGTTAACTTTCTCCTGGATATTACGTAATTCGTTTCCGGTGAACGAAACGTTTTCGCCGAACACGTAGAAATTCACGATTTCGTTATTTAAACCGGTTAATTGTTTTTCGAAATCTTGGATATTTGTTAGCGTGGATTCGATGTAGTTTATATCGGAACTTGTATTGTTTATTTTCTCTCTCAGTACTGATAAAAGTCTGAAAAAGAGGAAAATGTTTGAAAATATTTTTTTTTATTGGGGCGCCTAATTCAAGGTGGTTGTCGCGCGGCTGTTAAGTCACACCTGCCGCTACAATATTTTTGCATACGTTTGACCAAACTATACTAAAATTAACATATGAATTAAAATGTAAGTTTTACGAATGTAGTTGTAAGTGTTTGCATCGCCAAGTATTTCTATTTTTAATTCGAAAACATATACACATGTTTCCTATATTTAAACCGTGACTTCAAAATGATATTTGACCTAAATATTTCACGACTAACACGAGGAAAATAGGCAAAAACGTAATTTCCGATAATAGTCCCACCAGACAGACAAAAATTAATTTACAACAAAAAAGAAAATATTTATAACGATTAACGCATTTAATTAAAATTCTCAAATAAATGAAATCACTTACGAAAAAAATCGATTACGCAACTTTTTTTCGACGAAATGAAATCAATAATCAATATTTACTGTGATCGCGTCCAAAAAAAAAAAAAATTGTACCCCGCACTTTAAAAATAATAACAATGATAAAAATTTATCCCAACTTTCCCAACCATTCAGTTTCGTTTTCTAAATTGTTGTACTAGTGACCACCGTTCGAAATTTTAATTATCGAAACGGCTCAGTACTGCATTCGAATTTGCGAGCATGCGTGGCGAAAATTTTAAAAATATATTTTTAATAAAATTAAAAATAGTAACAAATTTTTTTTTTTGAGAGTTTAGTAAAAAGATTTATTGCTCTGTCACGTATATATGTATCATTTTTAATCCAAGGATAAAAATTTTAAATATGTATTTTTTATTTTTGGCATATTATTGACTCACAGACATGATTAGTAACAGACAGTGGTATTAGTGTAGGTACTTAAATTACAGTGATGTTTCGTTTAAGTTTAAGAATATTTTCGAACGTACATCTATGTTTTTATGTCTCAAAAACTTAACCAATTGAGTAGAAACTTCGCATGGAGATAACTAGGGGGACGAAGAAGGACAAAGGTTACTTGTTTACCGAAAAAATATCTCATTTTTGAGGGAAACGGTATTTAAAATGAAACAATGAAATTACAACTGATTATTAACAATGTCTGACTTTAAATCTTGAATAATGTTAACAGAGGGGAGTGTAAAAGGCCAAAGGCTACTTTTTATTGATTCCGGTAGGGAAATATACCGATAAACAAAATATTGTAAAGGTGCAAAAAATAATAATTTGAGTAAAAGCTAGTAATGTATATGTAAACTCTGTAAACAAATATGGGGACAGGTTTATTGCACACTTTTAATCAAAGTAAGACTGTTAGTACCGACAAGGTAAGTAAATGCACCATAAAGTAGCAGACAGCGAAAATGTATGACACAGCTTATGGCAAATCAAATGTAGTAAAGTGAAAGAGGAAAAGTCAAAGTTGGTTACTCAGTCACACATATTTTTTGCACATACTTCACATTAGCTACTTTTTTTTTATTTTTCAAATAAATAAATATATAAATCGATTAACTCTTTTATTTTAACCAGAGAGAAAATTTTTTTGTCTCAAAATGTCGGACCTTTTACTGCCAGTGACAAGTACAGTAGATAAAGTTATAAAAAGAAAGAAAATCAGAGATGCTAACATCAAAAAATGACACCCTAGGAATTTACGAAATATAAATTATACTAAACTATGTTGGTAAAATTGCACATTACAGTACTATTATACCGTATTTCGAAAAATCTGTCACAGATGGCGGCACTTGTACCAGTGAATATATACATTATGGAGGGTAGATATCAGGAGGACTATCTTGGCTGGAAAACAATAGAAAAATAGTTCAAAAAGTGTCCCGTTTTAAGTACTAAGTAACAGTTCAAAAACTCGTCAGAATAACGTTAGAGTAGCAAAAGAATATAGTGATTTTTTGTGTTGAGTTTTATAAAAATTTTTAAAATAATGAAACTATTATATGTAACAATTATAATAAAAAAACAATAATTACATAACAACGCGGATGTTTTTCTTTCCTTGTTTACTTCTCTAAATTTACCCTTTTGCTACAGTGGCGCCGCCACTACTTACGCCTTTCTATGGACACTTTTTGATACAGAGATGGTACTCCTGATTAACTCGTCTTAATCATTAGAAGAATTAATAATAAATTAAAAATAGGTATTTAAAATAGAATTGTAGCTGAAAAACGTGAATAATGTATGCCACATTTAAACATTTTCCAAACGAATTCAAACTATCCCTGTACTGAATAATTACTTAGCATGAAATATACACTACTAAATACCTTTGGTAGAGATCTTGCAGCTGTCGTATTTTTGCATTTAGAGCATTTGCTGATGCGGTTGATGTTTCCTGCAAGAATCCCAAAATAGTTGTCGACAGTGTAGAAATTTCTTCTTCTTGTGATTTCAGAGCTTCAGCTTCACTCAAATAATTCTGAAATAAAAACATTACCATTAAAATTTATTAAACCACAAAAAATTATTTTAAGACAAATAATTAAATTAGAACGATACGTACCTGTAATGTTAAATTGGCTTCCAAAATGTGATTGTGGGAACGGACGACGGTGTCCACATGTTTACTCTTTTCTTCCAACGCGTTCACAGCACTCTCAAATGTTTGCCACAGGGCTTCAAATTCTTCCCAACGTGACGCAAGACCGGACAACACTTCACGACGTGTTTCCAATTTTGAGATCAATGATGACCATTCTTCGGTCACTTCGTCAACTTCAGCTTGGATTTTCTGTCGACTCTTGGGGTTCGCTTGTTTGATGATTTCACTTGAACGTTCATTCAACAAATCGATATCCACTGTATTCTGAAAATAGTGAAGAATTTAAGTAGGTTTGAAGAAGTTTTTTGGTGCTCCGAAGTACACCACAAATCCAATTTTACGTAGTGGTCGGTGCAAATTTAAGGGGAGGTACGTAAAATCGGAAGATCAGGGGCGTCTGTAAACTTTTGTTTCGGGGTTGGTAAATATTATTTATCTAAATTTATTTAAAACACAACTGTCGAAAAATCAACTTCACTAACGCATTCATTAGCTTAAAAGACGCCAAATAGCGGAAGCTGACAAAAATTCTAGAACATTCTACTCGTGAACTAGCAAATATACTAAAAAACAAACTTCACTATTGAATTGGGCACTAACAATTAGATTAAGCAGCGCATTTTGACAAAAATTCTAGAATGTTCTATTCGTCAACTAACAAACATATCGAAAAATCGATTGCACCATTTAACTGGTCATCGAATAAAATACGGAATAGCACATTTTGATAAATGTTCTAGAATGTTCTATTCGTCAAATAGCAAAAATTGTTTATCAAAATCGGACATTTGGTTTACATTAGTTTAGTTTCGGTTGGACAATTAAGTAGTGTAGTAGATTTTCCAATATCTGTTAGTTGACAAATAGAATATTCTAGAACATTTCTCAAAATGTGTTATTTGGTCTCTTTTTTGGTGGCCAATTCAATGGCGACGTCTGTTTTTGAATATCTTTGCTAGTTGATGAATAGAATATTCCAGAACATTTGTCAAAATGTGTAATTTGACCTTTTTTTCAATGGACAATTAAATGGTACAATTGATTTTTCAATATCTTTGCTAGTTGACAAATAGAACATTCTAGAATTTTTGTCAAACTACGCTGTTTGATTTCATTTTTAATGAGCAATTCAACGGTGAAGTCTGTTTTTTGATATCTCTGCTAGTTGACGATTAGAATATTCTAGAATTTTACGTTACTCATTTTGCATTTGCATTTTGCATATTACGTATACAGAATATGTGCATATATATCTGCAGTGAAATTTTAAAATTTTTAAAGGCTATGAGACCCTCAGACAATATTACCTACGGCCCTGACTCTGGCTTGGTACATAAATTTTCACAAACACAGACAAACAACAACATATTTGTGAGAGGAGAACCCCACTAAATCGCTGACGTCACTACGTAAAATCGGAGTACGTACCATTGGATGGCCACTGTACTTACCTTAATGTCATTCAACGCGTGCGAAATCTTTTGGATGTTAAAGTGTAATCCGGCTAACGTGGTGACCGGTTCATCGGTAAATTGTGATCGTACAAGTGCATGACGTACTTTATCGAGGATCTTACAATAATCCTTCCAAATTTCGGCATCTTGTTCAAGTTGTGCACATCTAGACTTTGCTAAATTCAACGTATTTTTCAACAATTGATTATGTTTTTGCTGTTCGGCACTCAATTCCTCTTGTTCGCTGGCGGTAAGGCTGGGCCAAATTTTATCGGCCGCTTGTTGCAATTTTTGTGATACAAGTTCTTTGATTGAATTTTCGGAACTGAAAAATATTTTGTGTTCTTCTAAATCGCTGATTATGTTCAAAAAGTTGACGCCATCTTTTCCGGCGTTTAATAAATTTTCGGCTTCATGGACCCATGTTTTCAGTTTTTCGACAAGCGCAAGATATTCCAGTCGTAGTTGACGGTTGTTTTCTAAGTATTTTTCGCGTTCGTCAATTTCGCGAGGTAATGTTTGTAGGAGTGAGAAAGCTTCTGAAAGTTGTTCCAGCAGTGAACCGGGCATACCCTCCTCATGTCGCGTATGATCTTGTATCTTTCTGATTCGGTCCAAATAGTTGTTGACATTTGTGCTCAGTTCTTGATGATTTTTAATCTCGCGTTCGACACTTTCTAGATCACGATTTAGCAAAGGTCTAGATTTGACGGCGGCTTCGTTCGCGTGTAACCATTCAAGAATTTCCTCGAGTTCGTTGGCTAGTTTACGATGTTCGGCCGCGGTGATTTCATGCTGTTGTTTTTGTTTCTCAACTGCTCGTCTCAGTGATTGTAGTGATTGTTTGAGTGATTGCAACTGTTCGGTGACGTTGTTTCTGTCGGCTGCGGTACCCTCAGCGGCGATTTGTTGTCCTTTATCGTAAGCGGATGCTAACATTGCCTCGCATTCTTGAATCTTGACGATGATATCGTCGTAACGTTTGATTTTTTCTTCGACGGTTTGTCCGGATTTTTCGATATCGCGCACAATTTCCGTGTATTTAGCAATAAAGGTCATGATTTCGGTGATGATTGCAAGGAACTGTTCGCGCAGGAGCAACAATTGACGTAATCTTGATATTTGATCTTCGATAATTTTGATTAGGTCGTCCTGTTGTTTGACCAGTTCTTTTACTTCGCTCATATTGTCCAAGGAAATGTGATCTAATTTGTCCTTGTTGGTTTTCAGTTCGCCCAAAATCTTTTCGTAGGCTGTTAGCATTCCCTGTACATCCTCCACTTTGCTACCTATCGGTCTGTTTAAGTCCTTAATTTTGCTTTGAATTTGTGACATAAATTGAACGCTTTCGGCAATTTTCTTCGCTGCTTCTTGGTACTGGTTAATTTTGTCTCGTAAATCGGCAATTCTCTCGTGGATAATTTTGGTGATACGTTCATGTTTGTCCTTTAAGTCACTCAACTGTTCGGAGATGATGAGTTTATCGGCGTCGCTTACATGAGACAAAATAACTTTGCCCTGTTCATTTATTTTCGAAATATCTTGAGCCACTTGTCCGGCTTCGTTGTTCAATTTTTCATATTGTGCCAATTGTTTCTCTAAAAGTTCTACATTGGTTGCTCTCAAATCGGAAGACAGCGCCACTTCCGCTTCTTTAATCCACTGTTGACACTTATTGACGTCGGCTTCGAATTGTCTACGTTCTTGAAGCACATTGTTTAATGATTTCAATTTTTCTTCCTCTTCATTTTTAAGCGTTTCATACTCAGTATTAAGATCTTTCAAAATCTTTTGTAATCTTGGTGCATCATTTTCGTCGCATTCTTTCAGCAAGGCACCGCCCTGTTTCAAAATTTCATTTAGGTTATTTGCGCCGAAATTTTTAATTTCATTTTCGATGGTTTTATGATGTTGAATTTCTTTTTCAATGCTTATAGCTTTCAACGGTTGATATTCGCTTAATTTTTGGAATTCGCCACGTTTCAATTTCAGCCAATCTTGTGCCTTTTCCAGCGCCGCCTCGAATCGTTCACGTAGATTTCGATTGGCGATAGCCTTATCAATTTCGGCCTTTATCAGATTATTTAACTCTTTATGTTCGAGGACCAAGGTCTTTAGTGCGGCTTCTAAATGAGATTGTTCGGACGATTCTAATTCATTGATCATATTTGAGACTCGTTTGTCGAGGGTTTCTTCCAGAAGTTGTTTCGTTTCGCTCTCTTTCAACAGCGCTTTCAGTTTTTGTAGTCTGTCTTCGCAAGCTTTACTCTCGAAACCGATCAAAATAGGCGTTCTCAATTCTTCGATTTTGTCTGACACCCATTCTCTGGCTTGTTCGATATCGTTTCTGGTACTCTCGATTCCTTTAAGTGTCATTTCGAGTACTTGTGCTTTCCGCTGTATTCGCTTTCCAATATCGTTGTTACGTCGTTCGATAGACTTGATTTGTTCCTCGATTTGTTGCGAATCCAAATTGCTGACGATGTTGATTATTTCGTTACTCAAATTCGTAACAACTTCCAATTTTTTCGGCGCCTGTTCTTCAAATTCACATTTGATTTCGTTCAAGGACACTTGCTTCTGGATACAATTCAAACCGGATCCTTTATCCAAAACCTCAATTCGCTTCAACAAATTGTCGAACCATTCGTGAGTGTCCTGTATCGTTGTACGATACTGTTCGATCAGATTTTGACCTGACGTCTTCGAGGCAATCGTATCCATTAACAGTTTTTCCAAGTCGTTGAGTTCGGTCAATAAGGCCGCTTCAGGACTTTCATTATCAGCTGCACTTTCAGCGAAAAGATGAGTCTTATGTTCGGTGATGATTGGCAATAAGTCATTGAAGTAGCTCAGTTCTTGTTTCACCGATTCGGGACGTAGCTTGGATGGTCGAGAACGCCATTCGCTAATCAAATTTCGTTGGGTGCTTATCCAGTCTTGAAGTATTTTTCGTTGCTTTTCTTGTTCTTGGAATTGATTGACAACTTCCGAGATTGAACCAAGACGATTTTGGACCTACACGAAATCAGAAACCAGATTACTTGATTGTATAAAACAGATTTACTTTTATTAAATACCTGATCAATCAAATCTTCTAGTCGGGCACGAATTATCAACTCTCTTTCGGGAATTGGTGTTGGCGTAGGATCTTGTGGACTACTAGGCCGGCTAATACACGCCGTAGCAGCCTCGCACGCTTGAACAGCCATCGCCAAACGAGATTTCTCGTTTTGTAGTTTGTTATGCAATAACTAGAAAAATAAAATGGATTAATAATAAAACAACAGTTGAAACGACTCGCGCGACACCTATTGTAAAATGGTTGTACTGATTCAGAAACCTTCACGGGCGTGCGCACAAAAACCCATCCAAGTTTCATCGCAATAAACTATAAGGCTGCGGTTACATTGGATACGAATTCGTACGAAAATTGATTCGTACGAGCTCGTACGAAATTCATTCGTACGACTGTGTGGTTACATTGGATACGGAATCGTAATACGAATTCGTATTTAAATTTAAATTGAAAACCGTTAGTACATATTTCATGATATCAAACAATGGATTCAGTTACCAAATCTTATTTATTAGAATCACCGTTTTCAAAATTTCTAATTATAGAAAACAAACAATTCTGTGTAAACGATTATTTATTATTCATGTAGAGCAAAAAAAGCTGAGTTCTGGAATTACTTTGAGGAAATTTTTCAAGACAAACAGAAATTTTTAGAATATTTGAACATGTCGCAACTCGCAAGTCACATTCAATTACATTTTAAAATCGACTGAATTTCAGCTTCAATATTTAGTTAATTAATTTTTCATTACATATACTTAAAATGTTTTTGTTAGGTTAGGTTAGCTTTATTATATTGTAATTCCACAATTTTTTATTTAACTTTCTATTATGATAATATTTATGCTTTTGATCCCTTGAAGACCGCCTTTGTTCAACAAAAATAATTATTTTTTCTATATCCATTGCATTTTTTTCGTACGAATTCGCATCAAAAAACAAAATATTTTGGTCGTATCAAAAAGTCGTACGAGCTTGTACGAAAGAGTCGTAATCAGTGTAACCACGCATATCTAAATGTATGCATTTGTTTAATTCGTATTAACTCGGATAAGTTCGTACGAATGAATTTTCGGTTAAATTCGTATCCAGTGTAACCGCTACCTAAGAATACATATACTTAAAATGTTACATTTGTTTGAAACGACTCGCATATCACCTATTATAAAATGGTTGTACTAATTCAGAAACTTTCGCAGGCGTGCGCACACATTATCAAAGTTTCATCGCAATCAAACAAAGGAACATTCAAAAAAAAAAAAATGCTAACCCGTGCGGTTTCAAGTTGTTGATTGGCTTCGGTTATATTTGAAACGGGGACATCCAATTCAACCAAAAGTGGTTCGTACGTGTCCAAATTGTTCATAATACTTTCCAGGGTGTCTTCATACTCTTTGAATTTGGCCAAAGATTCGTAGAGTCTATTTTTGATTTGTATCGCGGTGTGCAACAGCGAATTATAGCTATCTTGGACATTATTGATTTGTGTTTCAATTGTATTTTGAATGTTGGGTGTGGTTGCGATATATCTTTGTATTTGACTGTAACCTTTGGCTTTCACATCGTCCAGTGTCGTTTGATATTTTTGGATGTCGTCGAGTAAAATTTCGTGCTGATTAATTTGTTCTTGCGTTTGTTCCCGATTTGTAATGTACAACGAGTTGTGGGCCATCAATTGGAATGATATCTGAAGTAGCCATTTTTCAGTCTCCTGAAGCGATTGATGGTACAAAGCGTACTCTTGGATTTCAAGATCGAGTTGTTCTTTATGCGCCTTGCATTGAGCGGATACTCTATTGAATCGCGCCTGTAACTGTTTCACGTCGTCTAAAATTGTTGGTTTTTTAGCCCACGTGGCAAGTTCCTGCGCTTCCGCGAGTAAGTGATTCAAATCGACTTGTTTATTGGCAATTTCGTCTTGTAGATGTTTATAGCGTTCTTGTAGCGTTTTCATTTCGCCGAGTTCACCTCTGGTGTCGTGGTATTGGTTTAGATTGTCCTCGATGTTGGTGAGCCATTTATCAAGTCTGATTTTCAGGTCGTTGTAATCTTCCCAACGCGTTAGTGTTGCTTTCAATTGCGCGAGGACGGATTGGATGTCAATGGTGAGTTGGTCCCAACTGTTGCGCAACGTGGCCATATCTTCTCGTAACGATTCTTGTTTATCAGCTGGCGTTGTGTTGATGGCTTTTGTGAAGGCGTCGTTGAGTACCGTGAGTAAATGTTGACCTTCTGTTACCCTGGTGGATACTAAACGAATTGTTTCCAATTTATCTTTTGTACTTTCTTCATCGCCGACACCGATGCAATCTTGAACGGTTCCGTGTGCGGTGTACAACCATTGTTCTAATTCTTTCTTGGCTTTTAAGAATTCTGTGTGGTCTGATAGATTCTTTTCGACAAGCGAAACTAGACCTTGTATACTTGTTAACATGGTTGTATAGATGCCTTGAAGGATGACAGTTTGGTCTCGAATCCACGAGCAAGCACTGAATTCCATTAGAGCTTCACAGCGATCAGTCAATTCCTCCATGGATGATTTTTGTGCAATGATGTCTTGCAATATTTGTTTACATCTTTCTAGATCGTCGGGGGTTCTCTTCTCAATTTTTTGCTCGTGTTCAATCTTTTTCGAGTACGTATCCAACCACTGTTTCATCTTGTTATAAATATCGGTGTAATCATTCCATGACTGGACACATTTAACCAGAGAGTCATGCGTATCTTTTGCCATAACTTGGAGACCTTCCCAATCTTGTTTCAGATGTTCAATCTCCTGTTTTATGATGTCTTTACCTTCTACTCCGGTGGTTTTGATCACGGAGGCGCTTAAGTCGATTGGACGAAGTATCAACGCGTTTCCTTCTTCCATATTTTTCATTATTTCGGTGACTTTTGCCTCTTTTTCGATGACCGCTTTCTTTTCGCCGTGTGTGTCGGAACACTGTTGAATTTCCATGCGGGTCTTTCGGACCCAGTCCAAGGCGTCACTGTAGGCCACTTTGTATTGTTCATGTTCGTTAACCTGACTTGTAATGTTTTGAATGTTGGTATTTAATAATGTTTTCAAATCTTCGTACTTTTTCAAAGTGTTTGCAAATTCAGTTTCAGGGATTTTCTCTTCTTTCAGTTTGTCTTTCAGTTTTTCAACGAGTTCATTGTGTGTAGTGAGTTCTCTTTGCACGCTACGTAACTTTTCTAAGGTAGCTTTCTTTTCACTTAAATCGTTCAAGAAGGTTTCTTCTGGTTGTATCTGATTTTCTATCTCAAGCAACCAATCGCACAAGAGTTTATGGGTCTTGTGGATATCTTCTAACTGATTCTGGCGATTTGTTAATTTTGTTCGCACCTCTTGCACGTCGTTCAAAAGTTTCTCAAGATCTTGTTTTAGATTTTCGGTATCTTCTTGAATTTGTTGCGCCCCAGTGGCTTCGGTATTTATTAGAACTTTTTCTTTTAACTCCAACGCGTATCGAAGTTTATTTTGGCCTTGCTCTAACGTATGTCGAATTCCGATCACCGTTTGGAGTTTATTGTTAACATCTTGCAAGGTGTTCGGGATTTCTTGACATTCGTTAAGTTTATCACGTGTCCTGTCCAACCAATCCTGGCATTCCTGGTACAGGGTGTAATGTTGGTGATGCTCCTGATAATGCAATTCGAGGCGTCTCATGATTTCTTTGGCCAACGATAGAAGTGCGTTATATTTTGTAGTTATTTGGGTGACTGCGTTACTAATTCTTGTATCGGCGCAAGTTTCCAATAAAACTTGAGCTTTCATGTTGAGACGATCGAGTTCTTTTTGCCAGTCGAAAAGGGTTTGTAAATGGATTTGGAATTGTTCTAAAACTGTTCGTTTCTCTTCAAGACTATTTTGAAGTTTATTGTAAGACTGGACTAATTTTTCAGTTTGTTCTAACCAGTCGATTGCTTCTTGGTACTGGTCTTCGTATTCGGTCCATTTGACGATTCCAATTTCCAGTAAGGTCTTGGTGTGATTCAACGATTCCCTGAAATGCAAGAATATTATAAGATTTCACTTCTTTCGCACTCCAAACATCAAAAATAGATACTTACACATAATTATCAAATTCTTCTTGAAGTAAGGCCACTTCTTCTTCGATGATATCGCGATCTTCATCGTCGGCATTCTGGCAAGCTTTGTCACCTTGTTCTAAAGCTTTCTCCAGTTTCTTTTGCCCTTCAGAGAGCTCGTTTTGTAAAATACAAAGGTGCGACATTTTGTTGTTAAGTGATTCTTTGTCACCGGTTGGCTCGGAGCACTTGCTAAGCTTCTCCTTGGCCACGCGTATCCACTGGACAAACTCGTTTCCAGCATCGACGAATGCCTGATGTTGTTCCACGGTTTCCTTCTGTTTTTCAAATAATTCTTTCGCTTGTTTACTCAACGATTCGTATTTGCTGGATATTTCTGTGGCTGGTGCGCCTTGCATCAGTCCTTCCGCTTTCGAGGTCACTGATTGGATCATTGGCTCGAACGATACAATATCCTGTACGATGCTGTTCGTTTGTCTCAGATTAGCTTTGCGCTCGCCGATGGCCAAGGAACTAAGTCCAACTTGTCCTTTCTTCGCTTTGACAACTTTTTGTTCGCACACTTGTTGTAGTTTCGCTTCTCGGTCTGTGATCCATTGTTGGAGTTGATCGTACGAGCTGCTGTAGTCAACCCATTGAAGTAAGTTGGTTTCGAGGTGAACTTTTGCCGTGGATATTTTACGAATAAGACGATCCCAATCGTTTTGGATTTCGCGAAGTGCTGTGTTTATTTTATCGCGACCATCGGATCGGGTGTTACGTAGAATCTTTTCGCCGAGATTAACGGTGGTGTGAATTAGGTTCTGTCCCTCCTCGCGTTGTTGTAGGAGTTCTTGCACTGTTTCGAGTCGTTTTTGTAATTCTTCTTTTGAACTTGTGGATGATAGTTCGGAGGCTTGACGGATAATTTCTTTAGCATTTTCGATCCATGCTTTAGATTTTTCAAGGTTTTCTTCGAATTGTTTATGTTGGTCATGGTTCGTTATGACTTTGTTGAGTACATCGTTGGCGAGGTTTACTTGGACTTGATAACGCGAGTTCAGATGGCGTAGTTGATTGTTGACGTACGTGTCAAGATGCGATGTGAGGAGTCTGCTGGCTTGATTGTTGAATTTCTCAATCTGTTCTTTGCCCGTTTCAAGTTTATTTATTATTTCTTTCATTTCGTCCACCTGTTTCTTCTTCTCGTCCAGTGTAGCCACTAAATTAAGTTTGTTATTCTTAATAATAATGTCAATTTGTTGCAACCAATCGGACAATCGTTCATATTCCTCTTTATAATCGCGCCACTGAATAATCGTCTCCTCAAGCTCTGCTTTCTGTTGGTTGATTTCTTTAAATAGTCCTTCGAAGCTTTCCTGTAATGAATTCATTTCTTTGCGAATAATTTCTTGACCAGCTGCACTTGTACTGGCAATGGTCACTTCACCGGTATGTTGTAAATGTTCAACCAGAAGTTCACCCTGAGCTTTTTTGTTTAGCAGAGCGTCTAACGGTGCCACAAAGCTTTCGATTGCCAATTTATCGCTAAGCGGGCGTTGTTTCAGTGAGGGTAATTTCTCTCTGGCACGAGTTAACCACGAGAGTAGTTCATCGTAGGCTTCTTTATAAAGTCTATGATCGCGATATTGGTCTTCCCGGTCTTTGAGAAGATTTTTGATTTTTTCGGATAATTTGTCGAATTTGTTTAAGATTTCTTGAGCCTGCGAGGCAGCTTGACTTTGTTGTCCACTTGCAAGCAATTCGGAAGCTTTCATTTTCAAATTGTCCACTTCAATTTTTTCACAACGAACTTTCTCTTCCACAGACTTTATTCGTTCGATTTGAGTTCGTTTCTCCGACAAGGTTGTTTGGAATTGTGACAGTTCGTTGTAAGTTGATTCCATCCAATTGACAGTTTTACTCAACACTCCAATTTGCTCTGACAATCCGGACCAACGATTAATGGAATCATCCAGCATGGTTTTAGTCTCGGTCATTTTCGACGCCAAATTCGACCATTCAATTTGTAATTTTTCAAGTTCTGCATTGATTGCATCATGACCGCTTGGAGCGGTGTTGGCTAGAACGTTCTGCGCCAACTCCACGATGCTCTGGACTCTAACGAAACCTTCATCTTTGTACAAGAGTAAATCTTGGATTGTTTCCAATTTAGATTCGAGGTCTTTCTGAGTAACAGCGCTCAAATCACTGCAGAAATTCAATTTATTTTTAAGATCGTTCAGCCACTGAGTGCAATCGTTGATGCTACAGTCAAATTCTTGGTGGCTGATTACGTACTGATTCCAACGGGAAACCAAATCCTTAACTTTATGCGCAACTTGTTGGTATTTCAATCCAAGTTCTGAAATTTGCGAACTCCGTGAGGTCATCATACTCTTGTGTAACTGTTGAGCTTTTTCTGTCACTGTATCGATTTCTAACTCTTTGGCTCTGATCTCGCCCTGTAGAGTTTTCAAAAATTCAAGCATTTCTTCCTTCTTCTTGCACGTGGGTTGTAAGTCAATGGTATGCAATTTTGTGTCCGTGTCTCGAATCCATGTCAAACACTGATTCTTTAACAATTCGTATTCGTTCCAGGCTTGCAATTTACTTTCTAGGGCATCGATTGTAGATTGAACAGTTGATAGTAGCCCTTCCCATTCTTGTTGGGACGAGTCGATTTGGGACCGGATGTTTACTTGGCCCGATTCAATTGTTCCCGGAATTACCTTCATGGCTAACTGACGAATTTGCGAAATACGGACTTCTTCTTCGGGTAATGTAACTTGGAGATTCTTTAATCGCTCCAAGTTGGTAAGTAACGAGATTTTCTCGACATCGGCGTCGCCCCACAAAAGGACGGTGTGATGTGTGGCGTCCAACCATTCGTGGGCATCCAACACAGCTTTACTGTACTGTTGATGATCGCTAACAATTGCCTCGTAACTCTCGACGAAATTTTGTGCCCGTTTCAAAATTGCCTGATGCTGTGTGGTGATTTGTAATAATTTCTGGCTCATGTCTTCGTTACGTTCCGGGAGATTTTCAAATCGATCTTTTAAGTCCAAAATGTCTTGTTGATGTGCCAGAGTATCGTGAAGGATGGCCCGATATACTTGTAATTGGGATCGTTTTTCATCTAGTGTTGTTTTCAATTCGAGTTTTTCGGGCAATTGTAATTCGGTCTCTTTCAACCATTCTTGGATTTTACTGCAACATTCTTCAAAACTGGACCATCTGTAAAGCGATACATGTAAAGATTAAAAATGTATAGATACTCAAAAATATAAAGAATAGTCGTCGAAATTGTCTAAGCGTGTTCCCAAATAAAATCTATATCAGATTAATCAGTGATGTATTCAAGTTTTATGTCTCTAGTGTCTCTTCTTACATTACATATGTATGTGTCTCTTTAATATTTATATTAAGGGGATATTCTAGTTTAGAAATTCGAAAAAATCGATTTTTCTTTTTTTCATATTTTCAAAGTTCAGACCTTTAAGAATAAGCCTCTAAAAGGATTTACGGAAATTCGAATTATTTTCGGAGTTATGGTTATTTTTCCCTGTGTACTGTGTATCTTTTCAGTGTTAAATTCAAATTTTTAATATAAATTACTCGAAACTACTTTTTTCGATACGGTTGACATGATATCTCAAGTTCTAATACACCGATTTACTTGAAATTTAGTACAGACCTTCTTAATACCATCAAAATTGATCCGTCGTAGGGGTTTTTGGAATTTTTTTTACTATTTTAAAAAAAATTTCAAAGTTGAAAAAAGGAGGCAAAAAATGATTTTTTTTTAAATAGACGCCATTTTGTGAAAAAATTTATTTTTTCAAATCCGCTACGTCCTCCGCTACCTCCTTCTACATTCTTGTTTATTAAGAATTAACTAAAATTTTATGTTTCCGATCACCAAAAGGGTTGGAATCACGTCAACCACGTCAGACACTTTTTTTGAGTCCCCACTTTGCCGACCTGTATCGATTTCAATTTTGAATTTTTTTAAAATTTTTATACATTTTAGCGAATTTCCAGAATGGAATTCAGCTATTACAGTCACTGTCATAACGCGACCTGAGCCCGGGACTATGGCAGAAATTTGTTTTGAGGTATATATATATATATATATATATATATATATATATATATATATATATATATATATATATATATATGTCCGCGCGATAACTCTCGAACGAAGTATCCAATTTTTACGAAACTTGGTGAGAACATTGGAAGTCCCAAACGCTTGGATGAGTTCGTCAGCCAGACACGTCGGATGCCAGGAACATGGTTTTTGTTCTTGCAAAAAATTAGTTTTTTGCCAAAATTTCCACTTATTCAAAAATTTTTGTGAAATTTTTTTACACCATTTAAAAGAGAAGAAAAAATTACATAAAAAAGGTCTTTAAACTTTTTTTCTATGTCAACTAGTTTCCGAGAAAAACGAATTTTTATAAACGGAAATTCGCTATGTTATGCAGGATGCTGTGACAGGGGTATTTATACTTTTCAAATATCAATAAAAAAAACTGTTAAAAGAAATGGATACTAAAAATGTTTACTTTTTTTTATTACGCCTAGAATACCCCCTTAAAGTTCTATTAGAAAACTCGCTTAGACCATTTTTCATGTATGAAAGATGCATACTTCGAAAGTCTCGTTTGAATTTCACGTTCCGTTACGGAAATATTGTCGTAAAGATTTTCCAGACTCTGTTGTAAGTTTTGAAGTTGCTGACGAATTATCTCGCGACCCTCTAGTGACGTGCTTGGATATAATTTTTCACCCAACTCGGTTGTGCTGTTCACTAATGCAACCACATCGGGATGTTGTTCGGTGAGTTCGTGCAAAATTTCCAAACTTTTCATTAATTCCGGTTTTTCGAAAACTTTCGTCTTTTCCGCACACTGTTCGTATTTTTGTTGTGCGGTGGCGATCCAATCAGTACACTGGCGATATTTCTCGTTGAACAGACTGTGATCTTGGACAGCTTGCTCACTCTTTCGGACAATTTCTTTAGCGGTGTTTTGAATCGATTGGAATCGTGAACTAATCTGTTGTATGTTGACGGAAATTCGTGTATCGCCGCTTGTCTGCACCAATTCGGTCGCCTCGTCGGCAATTTTATCGAATTCATGTTCATTTTTGCGCAGATTTAGTATAAATAACTGAAATTTAAAATGATTTTTTTTCAATATTTCAAATTATTCGACTGAGAATTTTTGTGAATTAATAAACTAAAGCATGCGTTTTAAAGGTACAATTAATGAGCCCCGTTACACTTACCAACATAGTCAAGATAATAGTTATTAAGCATTAAATATTTACTTTGGTTAAGACAGCACTTAAATGTGTTTTTTTTTTTTTTTTTTTTTTGAAATAGGAGAAAAATGTATTTATGTACGTTCTTGCCTAAATAAATTAGAAAATTAGTGGAAACACCTGCACATGTAGAACCCGAAATGAGAAAAAAAAGTTGTTTAATAGAAAAGCTGCACTAGGATACAGCCCAGCCAGAGCTACTAAGATACATAGGTAGTAATGTTTCTACAAAAAAACAATATTTGACCAGCAAAAGAGATACAGATGCTGTAGCAGTTACGGTTTGTTTTGACATTATGTCTTACTTGTTCAAGATGATCGGCCAGTAAAATGAATTCCTTGACATCCTGCACTCTCGAATCAATTATTTTTATCAGGTCCTAAATTTCAATATTTATTTGTTTAGCATTTTGACAAACGACCAAAAAAAGCGAATATAAAATAATTATTAAGAAAACCCGCAAAGAAATTTTACTTTTGACGGCATTGTGCTATTACGTACACGCGTCACGACCTTGCCGTCCGATTCTAAATGAATGTATAAGGTCTACGAAGGGTCATTGACTCTTTGTAGCCCTAAAAAAAATTATCACCTCATTAAACCAATAGAAATTCTGTTAGTGAGTGACAAGGATTAGTTTTTTTGTTTCTATTGACTTAATGAAGTTAGCTACGAGGATTTTTAAGAAATTATGTAACAATATTATGAAATAAACGCTTTTTTAGCCGTTCAAAAATTACAAAAATGTTGAAAAAAATCTGAAAATCTGTGTAAAAAAAAATAAATTTATTAAAAATATTTTCAAAACAAAAAACAAAATAAAAATATATTTCATTTAAAAATTGAAAGAGGTCGCTTCCCATCAGTTTTTTTTTTGCACACTCATTTTATTGTGAATTAGTCACTCCGAAGGATTTTGTGTGCAACGTGTTAGCATACAGTAATAATTTAGTCGTACGTTTTACAAAATTTTTACTTTTTTATTAGTAAAATACAAATGAAAAAACAATTCGCGTAATTTCACACAAGCAAGAAGTTTGTAAACGTTTGCAGCTGCCTAGTACTAACATCTATTGATGACGTTTTAAAGCTACATTGCATTAAAAGCTTACCAATAGATGTCAGCGGTAGACTGCTGCAAATATTTACAAGCTACTTGTTCCCGTGAAATTACCCTTTGACTTAATCATTAGTGATTAGTGACTAAAAATTACTCACAAAAACTTTAATTATCAATTATCGAAAGTGTCTTCAAAATTAAATAACAATTTCTTTAATTTGTATTAAAAAATAAATATTTACAAAAAAAGAAATGAAAATTCGAATTTTCTTACTTGATATTTTTCGAGTTGTTCTTGTTTTTGTTCTAACGTGGCTTGAGGCACATAATTTTTCAATGTAGTTTCCGCATCCGCCAACCATGACAGTAGACGATTTAGTAGCGTTTCATAATCGATCCATTGTTGTAATCGTTCTTCCAAATTATGTTTTAAATCTTGCAGTGAAGTGGAGAATTTCTCAAAATCAAATTTCGAATTGTTTAAATCTCTTTGCATAGTTTCACGAATTCTCAACGGTGTTATATTTTTATTCTTTTCGATGTATTCCGTCAAAATTTGTAATTTCATTTGACCTTCCGGTAAACTGTCCAAAATTTCGTTGACTTTAACGAGACGATTTTCTAGTGCGGTTTTATTACCGCTGTAATCGGTATAATTGGACAGTTGGTCCCATAACATTTTTTGATAGTCCTGATGGGCTTTTTGTAAATCACAAAATTGTTGATATACCTCGATGATTTTCTCTAAATGTTGAGTGGTATTTTGGATATTTTTGGTCAAATTTTGATATTGATTATTAATTTTCGTGATTGTATCTTGTACGATTTGATTTTCGTTCTTATTCGGGGTTAATTGCATTAGGGCTTGTGCTTTTTCGGTGACAGATTCAACGACACGTTTATACAAATGCACTTCTTGCGAAAGTGTTTTCAGTTTAAGCAGTTTCGCTTTGATTTCTTGAATGGACGACCAAGTGTCGGGGTCGTACTGTAACAATTTCTCCATATTTTCCAGCCAAGCCAGTGTTTGTTGTAGTGTTTCCTGATAACTGCTCCACTGTAACGATTGTGCGTCTTGTAACCGTTGTTGTTCTTTGATATCTTCTTCGAGTTTTTCCCATCGTTCACGAATTTCCCGCAGTTCATTTCGGATGATTTCGCGACCATTCGCGGCGGTCTCTGTGTAGAGGCGTTCGCCCATATTGATCAAATTTTCAATCTTTTGTTCACCTTGTTCGCGTTCGGAGAACAGGATTCGTAAACGATTTGCTTTGGCTTCTAAGTTTTCGAATTCGCTCTCTTGTTTCAATGCGGCTAAATGCTCTTCCAGGTTTGATAACCATTTCGATGTTTCGTCATATTTGTTTAGGTAGGCGCGATGGTCATCCACAATATTTTGCCACCTGTTGATGACTTCTTTGCTGAGCACGTGCAGTAGTTGATATCGATTACTGATTTGAGAAGCCAACGGTTTGATGCGTTCGACTCCACTAACGTGCAAGAGGGTGTTACTTTTGTCGATGAAGTCGTCGATTTCTTTTTCCATGGCAATAACAGTTTCGCGTTGAGATTTGAAGCTTTTCAATTGATTCTCTTTCTCTGCCAGGGTTGCCTGTAATTGTTGATCACGGAATTTGGCTTCAGCTTGTCTAAACCATTTGGTTTTGTTATCCAAAGCGGCTTCGAATTCTTGCCACTGTTGAAGGACGCTCTGCTGTTTGCCTTCAATAAGTTCTAAAAGGGAAAAGATAAATTAAATCCTAGTAAAAAAATTTTGATTAGCTAAAACTTACCGATTTCCTGGAGGTGTTCCTTCAAGTTAAGTCTCAACTCGTTGATTTCTCTTTCTAGTATTTCATTTCCAGCGGCTGATGTACTCTTCGCGACCACGTTGAATATTTCCTCGATGGAATTTAATATTTTAAGGCCTTCATTTTGATTTTCCTTCAAAGTTTGAATGGCTAACAAGCGTTTGCTTATGTCAATTTTCTCACCACTGATATCGTTGAACTCCAGTAGTTTTTCACCTTCATTGCTAAGCCAATTTTTGAAATGTTTGCATTGGTTATTAAACTGTTCATGGTTTTTGACGCATTCTTCCAAATTATTCAGAAGGTCTTTCGATTTATCGACAATATCATGGAAGAGTTGTTTAATCGATTGCAGATACACGTTCAATGAATGATCTCGAGTCTGATCAACTAACTGTTGCGCTTTATCGCAAACTGATTCAACTAGTTGATTTTGGGATAAGATTTCCTGGTGCATGAGTTTATGATTTTGGAGCTGTGCCCGTTTTTCTTGCAACGATGACTTCAATTCCGTATGCTGTTGCATTGTTTTTTCAACATCCCTCAACCATTTTGTAAGTTGTTCTTGCGTGCTTGTAAATTCCGCGAATTGGGTCAAACAGTAGTCTAATTTATTGCACGAGTTTTGAAGATCGTCGGTGAAGCTGTCCCAAATGGAACGTAGGTTCTTCAGTTGTTGTCGGATAATTTCGCGACCGTCAGGCGATGTGTGAACGTAAAGTTTTTCTCCCTGGTCGATCAGTGATTCGAAACGTGCACTTTCTTTGTTTCGCAAGTGAATCAGATCTTGGATTTGTTTTTGACGATCTTGTAACACTGACAGATCGCCAACAATTTGACTTAATTCTTGCAGTAACAGGTCCTTATCTGATAACCATTTCAAAAATGCGTCGTAAGCTTCATTGAATGCTTTGTGCTCCTTGACAAAGAGTTCATATTTGGCAATCACTTCCTTTGTATTGCTTTGCAAAGATTGATATCGGGTCAACAAATGGGACACTTTAACTTTGAGCTCGGTGTCACCTTCGATTGATTGGGCTTCAGCAACAGCGCTGTTAAATGCGTCTTGCTTCTTCAATATTTCTTCCTCTAATGTGCGCAGTTTTTCAAGATGTTCTTGTTTAGCTTCTAACGTATTTCGTAGACTTTGATCTTTGATTTGAAGCTCCTTTTGTTTGATGAAGGCTTCTAAATCATCGATTGTCTTCTTGAACTGTGTCCATTTTGATAAGAAGTCTTTAAGTTTATTTTCAGTTTCGCGGCAAGTTTCTAAGAAGTTATTCCAATTTGATTTGAGATTATTGAAACTTTGCAATAGAGCAGGATGTCCTTTGATGTTTGTTTCGGCTAAAACAGTCTGTAAGAGTGCGTTGGTCGAGTCTAAAATTCGATTGCCTTGCTCTTCTTGTTGAAGCAGATTCTTAATTATTAAAATCTTTGCATCAATTTCCTCCTTTTCTAATTGTTCTTCCTCGGCGATTAATGCCGCTTCGGCGGACAAGGCGTTCAGCCAATCTTGTGTTTGTTCTAAACTCTTTTGATAGTTTTCGTGGTTCACGATACGTTTTTCTGCCTCCTCGATGAAAGCACCTATCGTGTTTGTAAGTTGTTCGCATTTGGCTAAATTGTCATTTATCACAGCCAATTCGTCGTTATCCGATAATGAGCAAACTTTCTCCTCGAGTTGTTTCAGCATATTTTTATGGACGCTGACATCCTGAATTTGTGTTTTCAGGTGATGTAGTGTGGCTTTCTTTTCAGGCAAGGTGGCATCCAGCGGTAATTCGGCTCCAATCTTTTGTTGTAATTCTGTAATCCATTTTTGGAGTTGAATATTATTTTCCTGTATGGAGGATCGTTTCAGTAGAATGTTTTCGACATCTTTCGACAATGAATTAATCTTGTCGGCCAATGCTTCTGACGCGTCACGTAACGTGCGTAATTCTGATCGGATTTGTTCCCGATTTTCCGGGGTGATGCCGGAAAACATGGCTTCACCAGCTTCAACAGCGTTGTTCAACAACTTCTGACCCTCATCCCGTTTCTTGGTTAGTTGGTTGATTTTATTGAGGACGGCTTGATCGGGTTTCGCTCCAACTGTGGTGAATTGTTTGAGTGAATCGATTTCAATGTTGGTCGCTTGTAGCCAATTTTCGACATCTTTAACCGCGCGATGGTAAATTTCTTTGTTGTTATTTAGATCTTTGAAACGATCCAAGTAGGAATTGATAAATTTAATTACGGTGTAGTAGCGATTTTTCAAATGTGAAACGTGTTGTTCGGTTCTCGAATCGGTCATATTCTGTTGCATTTCTTCCAGCAAATGCGTCAATTTTTCGATTTCTTTCTCGTAGAGTTTCGCGTGTTTATGTAACTGTTGAAATTCGTCAATTTTCTTGTCCACAACGCCAATATCGATATGATTGACCGTTTCATTTCGCACTTTATTCTCGATATCTTTCAACCACGAAGATATGGACTCGGTAAGGGTTTCGTATTTTTGCCATAATTCGATATTTTTCTCTAAATTACTCTTATTGTTGGCGTAAATTTCTTTCAAATTGTCAAGTTCGTTGCTAATTGCATTTTTCTCTTGGGTTAATTTTTCCATAATTTCAGGACTTTCGACTTTCGACAATAGACTCAGCGAATGTTCTAACTCCTGTTGCCTTTGTTCGCAATCTTGGATCGCGACGTCGATGTCAGTCAACGAATTCAGTTTAACTTCGAGATTATATTTGTCACTTCCAACGTCTGGGGTACACCAAAGGGCACGTTCTTTTTGCGTTGCAATAATTCGTTGCAACGAGCCCAACTTTTCTTGATGGAATTTCCGTAAGAATGTGAGCAGGACATCTTCGATTTTGTTTGTGTAAGACGTCACGCCGTTATAGTGTTTATTTAAAATGTTCATTTCTTTTGCGATGCTAGTGTCTTTCAGTCCCGGATACTCTTTGATTACATTTTCTAAATTGTGTTCAATATTTTGTACGAGAACGTGCAGGTTACCTAATTCTTTTTTGAGTGTTTGTACTTTCGAAAGTCTTTCGAGAACGGCGGTGTTTTCACCGGACAAGTCTTCACACTGCATCACTGCTTCACGTAAATCGCTAATCACTTTGGTGGTTTTTTGTATTTCGTTGCGTAATTCACGTTCTTTTTCTTCAAATGTGGTGGTCACTGCTTCCAATTTGTCGGCGATGATTTTCAAGTCGGCGAATTCTTCGTCCAACAATTTCATGAGCGAATCCAAATTTGGGATTGATTGTACGTTATTCATTTCTTTTAGTTGAGCGACTTTGGTGGCAATTGTTTGTTTTAGATTCAATTTCGATGGTAACTCTTCTTTGTATTTCATATATTTTTCGGTCCTTAATTTAAATTCGCTCGGATTGTTTAGGATGTGCGTTAAACTGTCGTTCATATTACCCAGCCATTGTAATAAAATATTTTTGTTTTCTTCAATTTGTTTCCATAAAATTGTTTGTGATTCGTGCATTTGCACTTTTTTCGCGATATCGTCGTAAGTATTTTGCCAAAGTTTGTGTAAATCTTTTGACTGTGCGACTATTTTGGCGGGTAGCTCGGTCAGGTCGTCCGCCTGTTTCACTATCAATTGTTTCTTCACGTCAATCTTGTCTAAAGATGATTTAACTTTCTTAAGTATTTCCGAACCTTTTTTGAATGTTTCGTAGGTTATGGTGGCTTCAGTCAAATCGTTTGGAATGTCTGATATATTTGTGAGTTCTATGGCACGATTGATTTCCTTTTCAATTTTTTCTTTGGCTTCGTTGAATTCTTGGCACGTCAACAATAATTGGGAGAATTTATTTTTATTCTGTTTGATCAGTGATTCGACGTTATTCCATTTTTCGTCGGTGGTGATTAAGGCTTGATGGATATTTGCGGCTTTTTCTTGATCTTCCTCCATCAGTTCATTGCCTATTTCATTTAGGTGATCCCTGTCGACTTGTTTAGCTTGTAATTCGGCTAAAATGTTTTGCATTTGTTGAATGGCTTCATTTAATTGGTCACTGTTTTCTAACTTGCTTGTGTAAGTATTTATTTTGGCCGGTACTTGATCCAAATAGTCAATCAAGTGATTTTCAATTTCTTGGAAGTGATCCCAACGCGAGTGTAATTTTTGTAGTGTGTCCATTTTGGATGTTAATTGTGATTTCAAATTTTGAACTTTCACCTCGAAATCGTTGAACAGAGCGATAGCTGATAATGGTTTGCCGCTTACTTTGTCCCGTATCTGAATGTCGTTCACTGAATCCACTGCCGCTGCCAATGGTTTTTTGGATTCAAATGTTGTGAGTATTTCGTTAATTTCAATGATGAATTTTTCAATATCACCGGGGCTAAGTTTTCGATTTTCCAATTGGAATTGAATGTGCGATAAGTGACCGTTGACTTCGTCAATCCAACTAAGTAAATCTGACCATTTTTTGAGGGTATCTTTTTTCTGTTCTAAATTACTTTCAAGTTGTTGATAAGAATCGACCAGAGTGGTATAAGTTTCATTTAGAATTTTGGCTTCTTCTGGACTACTATTTAAAATTAAATTTTTAATTTCGTCATAGATGATATTGAAAGTGGATTGTTTCTCGGAATGTTCTTGTAAGAGGTTATGAATCTTCTGCAATGATTCATCGATCTTATCATTGTTGATCTGTTCAATTTGACCCGATTGGATGCGTAGTTGATTGATCCAATTATTAAAGTTGGTCAATTTGTGATCAAACTCTTGCCGAGTTAATATGGCGTCCGAAATCTCGGTGATTTTAGCTCTGGTGTTTTCAGCCAATTGACCTAATCGATTCTTGAGATCGGTGATTTTACCTTTGATCGCGTTCGCACCTTCGATACCAATATTATGGCAAATTTTGTCGGATAGTTGCGTGAAACTGATCAATTTTGCTTGTTGTTCGGTTATTTCGTTACTAAATGTTTTCAGTTTTGATAATTCACCTTCAAGTTTGTCCGTTTGAAGTGTATTTAAATTGATGGCATGTTTGGCCATGAAATTCTCATTATCGCATAGCCACGTCTCCATTTTGCCGACATTATCGTCGAATGTCTTCCAGTTGGCAACTAATTTGTTTAGTTTGTTACTCCACTGGGTGGCGTTACTTTGTACCAGCGTCCATCTTGAGTGGAGCGAGTCTAATTCATCCAGTGGACCGGTCCCGACAACTATTTGTTGAGCGATTGTTGCCGTGTACTTCAATTTATTCAATTGTTCCTCGCACTCCTTTTCAAACGAATTGGCTTGTTGTTGGAGGATTATGGCTTCTTCGAGATTAGCCGGTTTTGTGGTGCCCATTGACACTTTCACCTCAGCTTCTTCAATCCAAGGTTTAATATCCTTCAATTCGGCTTGATATTTCTGCCATTTTTGTAAGTCACTTGTGACAATTTCTGATTGAGAAATTGCGTTTGTGTTCAATTCAATCACTTGTTTGTTCAATTGCAAAATCTTGTCTTTCAGATTTTGAGCTTCAACATTTTCCGAATCATCGCGTAAAATTTCGATGATTTCGTGTTTGAGATTATCGACAATTTGTACTTTTTCTGCTAACTGTTTTTGAAGTTCTGATGATTTTGCGACTCGTTCTTCGGGTGTCATAACCTCGGATTGTATGCCGTGTAGAAGAGCTGGCGCATCGTACTGAATCCACCGTTGGAATTCGTCCAATTGCGATTGAAGACGTGTCCATTTGGTGTTGAACTGTTCTAGGTAAACTACACGTTCTTGTACAGTTTCCAGGGTCACCTGAAGACGTTTCTCGATTTCGGTGACCTCCTTCTGTAACAATGGTTGTTGGTCGACAGTTGTAACGGTGCAGAGACTACTGCATAGATCACGTAAGCGTTTAAGCATCTCTTCCGTCGCTTTACGTAAGTGGATACTCATTTCCTGTTTTGCTTGCAAATCAGCCGTCAAATCGCTTGAGCTGTGCGAACCTTGCGAGATTCTTTTCAACTCAGATTCAGCTTTTTGCAGAAGAGCCATAATTTCGTTTTTATGTTCGGAATAATTTGTCCACATTTTTTGCGTTTCTTTCAAGTTTTTCAATTGAACTGTGGTTTGTTCGAACGTTTTGTTCCAACTGGCTTCCAAATTTTGCACTTCATCTTTGACAAATTTCGGCGCGTACTGATCTTTCGCCAAATCTTTGCCGCGCTGAATCATTGACATGATATTTGCGCGTTGTTGATTGAGTTGATCGATAATGGTCTCTTGTTGATTGATGAGTCGGTTGACGTTGTCCAAACTTTCTGTTTGAATACTGAATTCTGAGTCTTCTTTGACTTTTTGTAGAAGTGAACAAACTTCTTTGACTTCTTTTCGGTAACTGTAACACTTGGAGAACACTTCGGTTTTAACCATTGTCACTTCGATTGTTGGGATTAGATTTTTGTAGCGGTTTATTAACGCTTCAAGTTTTTGCTGTTCTGCGGTGGCTTCAGTTTCGGTGAGGTGGTCTGACAAGGCGTCCAAGGTTTGTACAAGCCATTTCATATCTTCTCGTTTCTGTTCGGCTTCTCGACAGATTTTCTAAAAAAAAAAAAAAAATACTAAAATATCAGCAAGAAATTTGGGGAAAACTCAATATTTGACATTACCATAAGTTTCCTTAACTGTAAGCGTAAAAAAAGGTTAGTCGCATCAATATTTACTGGAAATTAGTACTTAGTTGAGAAAATAATGAGTAAAAATATTTACCTGGAAGACAGCCTTTTCCTTCTCAAATTGTTCGACGGTGTTTATTTCGTTGAAGATATTCTTGAGCGTCGCGTCCACCAGATTCATCCATTCCACCATGGCCGCGAAATTCTCTCGATACACCTTCCATTTTGCCGGGATTTGTTGCAACAATTCACGCACACTTTCAACTTTTTGGGAAACATTTTGCCATTGATTTTCGGCTTCTTTCAACGACATCAACATGGAACTGTCGGCCGACGGCAACTGGGAGTAAGCTTGACAAATTCGTGACATATTTTTTAGACATTTTTCCGTTTGCAATAAAATGTCCTTTTTGACGAAGAATTCTTCGTTTCGTTTGATCAATGTTTCGATATCTTCTTGTTTATTGAACGCTTGTTGCTCGCTGTTGACTTCTTTTTCGATCTCGTTAATGTACTGTTGAAGCGCGGATTCGTCTAAACGGAACTCTAAACGCAAAAAGTGTACGGGAGCCAACGAGAATATCTCCTTCCATTTGAGTTCTAATCGTTCAACGGAATTACTGATGACGTTCTGCTCGTCTGCGGGTAAACATTTTTTAAGATCTTGTGCCGCTTGTTGTAGATCGTGAATCCATTTCTCGTTGACACGTTCGAAGAATTGTTTATGGGATTCGACCGTTTGTTTACTGTCAATATGTTTCTCGGCGATCAACGATTCGGCTTTTCCTAGCCAATCGGTTACCAGACGTTCACATTCGCGGAAATTGTGCCAACAACGGATACCTTCTTGGAGTTTTTGTTCCCAGGTGAAGGCATTCTGTGTGACGTACGCGAATCTGTCGTTCAATTCCTGCATTTTTTGACGTTCATTTGTGTAGTCGACGTCGACATTGCTGTCGATCGATTTTATGATATTATTGAAAACTTTATTTTTACTTTCGAGCATGGTTTTGTAGTAGATTGTGCGCGAAAAGAAGGCTTTGTGTTTTTCGAGTTGACTTTGTAACGCGTCTTTGCCACTGAGCATTGAATAGGAACCTAACAGTCGTTCGGCTTCATCGAGCCAATTGCTGATCTCTTTTTGTCCGCTCTCCAGCGATTCTTGTTGCACAAGTAGTTGATTGAAAAGATGAATTTGCATTGGCACTAACGCTCTCACTTTCACCAATGATTCTTTCTCTTTTTTCAAGATATTCATCATTTTGTCGACGTCGTCTCGAGTCAAGTCTTGGATAAGCGTTTGAAAGTTTTTACTGATATTTTTAAAGAGTTCATCGATACTCTCGACTTCTTCTTGCAGTTTTTGTAATTTTTTCATGTGATCCTTAATTTTTTGCGTGCTGCCAAATGGATGAGCGGCTAGAATTGTTTCGGCGTTTCTCAACCATTGACTCAGTTGTTCAACGCCTTTTTTGAATTCTTTTCGACTTCTTATCAAATTTCCTGAGTGCATGTATTGTTTTGTGTTGCTGAATATTCGTTCCCAGCGATTTGTGATCTCGTTAAATTGTGTACGTAATTCTAACGCGACTTGATCCTCGCAAATGGCAATTAGAAAACTCACAGTGTCGGTCAAAAGTTGGTATTTCTCTTTCCAGACACTTATGTCTTGGAAATAGTCCATTTGGGCGTCTTCGTCCATATTTAATACAGATTCGGATTTGTCTAGCCAATTTACAAGTTCGGACACTAGGGTGTCCCAACGTCCCCAGTACGCCACCACTTCTTCAAGCATACTCTGGACGCATCTCAATTCCATTGAGACATTTTTCCACCGTTCAGCGGTGTCTTTCATAAATTTGTCGATTGAATTCACCTCTTTCAAATCGATAGCACCATCACGTTTGTATTCCTCGATCACCGCTTGCATATCTTGGTACGCTTTGTTGAATTCTTGGAATACTCGATTTCTAGAAACGAAATTTTTATATTGTTCTAATAGTTGGACTACCTTTTCCACGCGTCCATATTTTACAGTCCATCCTTTCAATTTTGTTTCAGTCAATTGTAGAAAAGCAATAAGGCAACATTTGTGTTCAAGGAATTTCAGTCGTATCCTACGTTGGGTCGCGGCCACCTCCACGTCCCTCAGTCTACTACCCATATTGTTAACTTGGTCCACCGGCACGTTCGCCAACGCTGACGGCTCGCTAATAATTCGTTTAAATTTGTCCACAATTTTCGGAAGATCGGCAAAATACGCTTTATGTTCCTCTAATTTTTTACTAATAAGGCTGGCTGTCTCCTCGTTCATGACCGTTGGTATGTCGTCACTGTAAATGAGTCTTTCGGCGCCGGCAAGCCATCGTCCGATCTCGCCAAGTTCACCGGGCAATTGCGCGTCCAATAGCCACAGCCAATTTCGCAACAATGTTTGCAATTTTGTCCACAGCAATTCGATCTCGTGCCACGAGTCGGGCGTGATCGAAATGAACGATTGAGACAACACTAATTTATGAAGTTTATCGTAAATGGCACGTTTTGCTTCCACTTCGGTGTTGAAAGCGCTGTAATCGTTATAATTTAACGGTAACGAATTGGTCTGCTGTAAATGTTCCAAATATTGTATTTTTTGTATTAGCCACGAAGTCAATTCGTGATATTCACTCTGCGTGGCGGCAATGGCGTCCGGGCCGGTGGTGCGCGGTTCCGGATATTTATGTAAAAATTGTGCAACGTATGTCATAATTGATTTCTCGTCCGGTTTCGGCACGTCCACATCCTCCGGATCCAACAATCGCGCAATTCCCAATTCACTTTCGGCCACGTCGAAAGCCGTTTCCAGTCTTACACGATTCGTTTTCTTGCGCATTTCCGCGATATTAATTAAATTGGTCTTGATTGCGTCAATGATGGCCAAGAATGCGATACCGTCCCGCCAACTTTCACCGAAATCTTTGATTTCCACACCCAAGTCTCTAAAATTTCAACACAGACATATTATATGGAGTAACTTGCATTCGAAAATTTTGAATAGACGTTAAACTTACTTTGGTACTGCGTTTGCAACCCATTGTAATAATGTTTTGCGCGCCCCCTGTTTCCATTTATCCCTGGACACTGATGATACGGTGCCTGCGCTGTCCAAACTGCTCAGACTACCGAACTGGCCTAAGTATTCTAAAGCTCGACAATTTTCTTCAATCTATTTGAAAAAAAAAAATAATAATAATAAAATTTTAGAAGATTGAAAATTTGGGTCGGATAGAGTAATTATCTATTTATAATTTTAAGGTCTACTTAAAAACCTTCACCTTCTCAAACATCCGTTTTATTTTCAATTAACATTGACTACTCTACAAGGTCATACACACAATAATTTACGAACGTGTTTTGAAATTAAATACGTCAATTTCGAAAATGCAAATTATAAATTTTATAATTTGAAAAACTGACCAAAAAGTGGTGAGCGAAATTGACCTTAAAGCTTAAAACAATTATTAAGCAATTTAAAAAAAGCTCATTAACCCATTATAACCCTACGTATGATTAATGAGGACACGCTTAATGAAACTTTATTCCAAAATGGAGTATAATATAACGTCTTTCATTCGAAGCGGGCAAATGTCTGGGCTCATAATGGGTTAATTAAGGTATATACAGAACCCCTTATAACCCTACGTATGGTTAATGAGGACACGCTTAATGAAAACTTTCCAAAACGGAGTATAATACAACGTCTTTCATTCGAAGTGGGCAAATGTCTAGGCTCTTAATGGGTTAATTAAGCTATATACAGAATGGTCCAGAATTATATACCATAATAATTGCTAGAGCTGATAATACGTTTAAAAATAATGGTACCTTTTCATGTACACTCTTTTCAAAAACTCAAGATTAAGGGAGATAAAGAACAGGGATGAAAATACATAGGAAACTCCCATATCGCACGCTCCCATTTAGCAATTTCGTCGCACACAAGATGTGTATAACGGCACTCCTCCGTGTTTTAAAGCAAATATGTTTGAAAGTGTTAGTGTCTAAGTAATAGTTTGTAACAGTAAATCATACAAATATATAAATCAGAAACATTAACGCCCGTGATCTTTGACTTTCTCATTTAGCAATTTGGTCCCAGTGGATTGCGTAATGGGAGTTTCCTATGTATGTAGAGGGGTGGAATGAAACCAACTTCATTATGGTCTTAAAATGCCGGACTTTTTACTGCCAACGTTACAAAAAAAATCAAAGATCCCAACATGAAAAAAGTGAACCCTAGGAATTTACAAAATATAAATTATACTAAACTATGTTGATAAAATTCAACATTATTTAGAATTATACCGTATTTCGGAAAATCTGTCACAGATGGCGGCACCTGTACCAGTGAATATATACATATCGCAGCATTTTGAGCCGCCATATTGCAGGACAAGTTAACTCGTTTTAATCATTTAAAACGTTAATGAGTTTTGGAAAAAAGTGTACACGAAAAGGTACCATTATTTCTGAACGTACTATCAGCTCTAACAACTACGGTATATAATTCTGGACCACCTGTATATTTCAAAAATAATAAAAATTTACAAAAATTTTATCTTGTATCTTTAACGAACCAAAAATTTTATTTTAATAAATGTGCAAAGTTCAAGGTACGTTTTATTTAAAAGCAATAAAAATTTAGGTCGCATCAAATTTTATTAATTGGTCTAACTTACCCAACTTAAGAAGCACAAATTCCTATTACGAAGCTTGTGTATAAATACAAAAATACTATTATAAACATGCAGTGATCAGTTTTAAATATTTATTTTTTCAAAAATTGATTTTTTTTTACCCAAAAATATTTATACTACAATTTAAAAAATTTTTTAATCTAAACACATTGTTATGAAAAGCTTTCTCTAGCATTTTACATGATTATGTGTTTTCCAAAAAAAAAAAAATGTTATGTTCAAAATTTTACAATTGAGAAAAAAATTATACATATCAAAAATTACCTGGAAGTATAAAATAATGGTCCAAATAAGCCCCAGGACGACTGCCGGTCGCCCATCCACCAGATCCGTTGCATTAATATTAACCAATTTAATTCTTTTATTAGCTAAAAATTTTAACGCCGTGTTGGCATTGCTCAGGAAATGTGGCCGACGTAAATTTCGACCTCGTTCAACAGGCTGTAATCAAAAAAAAAAAAAAAAAAAAATCAAACAATTTAAAATTTTGTCAAAAAAAAGTTACTGGATATTGTACGTCTTCGAATCTTACCAATTTTTCACCAGAGAGCACTTCAAGTAACGCAAGAAGTTTAGTACCATCTTTGAGATCTTCAATTAAATCGTCTATTCGAAGTGGCGGCACTCGCTTTGATAAATACGAATTGATCCAATTAACGAACGTTTTCTTTTGAACGCGTTCCTGTTCATCTGAAACCGAAAATGATTTTTTTTAAGCCCACTTTAGCTACAATACTATTCAGATCGGCTGCTCATACCGTAGACAGGAATGAATCGAGACAGCCGGGTGAATAGGGACGAAACGAAAAATGTTATTCATGAGCTTAGTTTAACAATACTAGACGTAAATGCGAACATACATTTTAATTAAATTACAGTAAAATCATTATTTTTTCGGGTAACAATAGGAACTAAGTTTGAATTTGGATAAAAAATATTAAAAAATCAGTTTAGATTGACGTCTTCAAACAGTGCTTTTTTTGTTTCTTAAAACTTTATCTAAAAACTATTTATTTTAGTACTCTTATGAATAAATTGTTGTTTAATCGAAATTTTAGTTATTTTGAAACATATTGACAAAAGAAGAGTGCAAACTTTTAGTTGTTTTTATTTTTCTAAGAGGAAATAATAAGAACTTAACATTTGGGCTAAGTTGGAGGTTAATAGGGACAGAAAAGGTGTCAATAGGGACAGTATACCATGTGAGTTTTCTGAGAGTTGCCATTTCTATTACAACCAATTTTTATGATAGAAATGGTACTGGAAAAGGTTGTTTTCTTGGATGTAATGGAAATGTAACCAAGGAAAACACTATCGGTTGAAGTAGCCTCAAGTACATATGCATATTTTTACCGTCTAACTAATAAATTAAAGAAAAATTAAAAAATTAAACTTGGGCAAAAAAAATTTTTTTGCTCATTTATGTTGTTAATTAATGCATTAGATCAGTTTTATTAAAAAATTAATATATAGTCTCATTTAAAAATCTACAAGTTTGTATCATAGCTCGAAAACATAAGAGCTATAAAGCTCCTGACTATAGCAATCGGTTGCCCCCGTCGATATCTACAACTCCTATTTGAACAATTTTTCGATTAAATCAACGGTTTGGCTGTAATAAAAATGGCAACTCTCGAAAAACTCACACAGTATATGTTAATAGGGTCGTTAATATCAAGTATAAAGGGACGAATGCGGGGTGATTAGGGATGGATGAAGCATGTATTGGAACATAGAACAGAGTACTTTCAAGGTTATCAAGTCATTCGATATTTTTATAAACATTTTCAGTATAACATTTCTATACTTTATAAACAGAAAATCATGAATTCTTTCGTTTTTTTTGAATGTATAACTACAAAAAATTCGAAATTATTTCAAATTGGGTCGACCCTACGGGTTATCTCCATTCACCCTTTTAACGTCTCTTTTGACGGCAATTTTTCATAAAGAAGAAATTAGATGATTTTTGTTATTTTTTCAAAAACCACCGATATTTTTAAAATTTTTTGGATACTGTGATAAAGTGACCATTCTAAATTTGTAATATATTAAAGATTAGGTACTCATAAAATAAATACATAAAAATACGGTGTGAAGTCTGAATTCGTCCCTATTCATCTCTGTCTACGGTAGTTTTGCATTTTTTCAAAAGTATATGATAAGTATACCCCCCCCCCCCCTCACCAAATATTATAACAAAGAGAGATTTATTAAAAATCAATATATGGAAATGTGAAACAAAGCATGTTTACGATTTGAAATGAAAAGAAAAATATCGGTTTCAACCCATTCCAACATTTTCAATAAAAACGAGAGTATCTAAATTAATTGCCATATTGATTAACTGTCACCTACTTACTTAAAATAGGCAGCTTTCATTTAGGTATCATACGTACAATTTTTTGCAATGTGCTCTGAATTGCAAATTCAAAAAAAAAATGATTAAAAAATAACAGAGTTGAGAGTATGTCTCCCGTGTAGCTCACATATCGCGCGTTTTCTGTCTCAACCTCGTATATCAAAAGCTACAAGTTTTAGGACACACAAAAATCATATTGAATACTGTATTTATACATATACTTATCTATATATATTTATATATATATATATATATATATATATATATATATATATATATATATATATATATATATATATATATATATATATATATATATATATATAGGTAGCCAACATTAATGGGTGTAATTAGCATAAATCTTAAGTTCATAGTGATGAAGATACAGATTTAAATACGTTTGGTTTGTGTGTCCAAAAATTGGGATTTTTCAGATACGAGGTTGAGACAGAAAACGCGCGATATTATGTACTCATAGTTTCAGGAAAGACCCCGTAGTTTCAGGAATTATATGAACTTTCGAATACATCTACAGAACCTCAGGCGCATCAAGTACATTGACGTTTAATATAAACTTTTCTATAAATACAATTTAATTGTTTATTTAATCTTTAAATAAATTTCTTTTATTAATATGCAATCAAAATTTTAAAACTATTACTAAACCCAGGAATTTATAGTGAACGCCATAAATCGTTCTTCAAAAATTAAACAATATCCAGAAGTCTGACAACAAAATCGATCCAGTTATATTCTCTAATGCTCAAAAAAGGATTGACGTTTTGTCTGAATTACATGGTCGGCTAAGTGATCGGAAGACAACATTTCATATTACACAATCTAATGTTACTCCAGTTAATGGCGGAAACCAGGTTCCTGGCTACAAGAAATCTATTCAGAGTTAAAGAATTACTTTTAAACATTTCTCTAATGCTCAAAAAATTGTCAATGTTTATCTGAATTACGTTCTCGGCCAAGTGGTCGGAAACCGACATTTCATATTACACGACCTAATGCTATTGCAGTTAATGACGGAAATGATTCTAGGCTACAAGAAATCTATTCAGAGTTAAAGAATTACTTTTAAACATTTCTCTAATGCTCAAAAAATTGTCAATGTTTATCTGAATTACGTTCTCGGCCAAGTGGTCGGAAACCGACATTTCATATTACACGACCTAATGTTATTTCAATTAATGGCGGAAATGATTCCAGGCTAGAAGAAATCTATTCAGAGTTAAAGAATTACCTTTAAACATTTCTCTAATACTTTCAAAAAAGTGTCGACAGGGCGGATTAACCCACTTTGGGGCGCTAGACGTTTCTTTCTTACCAGACCCCTCCACCCCCACAAGATAATAGAGCACACAAAAAATATATAACAATAAATAAAACAAAACCAAAAATTATGTGAAAAACTAAAAACAAATCTCCAATTTTAATTCAAATATTCATAATAAAGTTTGAATGGACCTCACAAAAAACCGGGCCCTAGGCATTTGTGTCATTTGTCTACATATACAATGTAACCCTGTACTACGTGTCACTGTATAACACCGGCATTCAAATAGATCGTTTTGGTCTGCACTAGAAATTCCCAGCCTTAATTATTACAATATATGTATTATAAATAAACATTCTTATTTATTAAATTTTATTTATTCTATTTTCTTTCGTGCAATAAAACTTTTCCAATCAAAATTTGCAAATACTAATTGCTTTCAGATGCACAAAATTTTAATTTATACAAAATGGTGAAAGTGGTGGTTATTAGATCAGAATCGAAGAACATAAAAATTTTCAGAAATTACTAAACGTACATATGAACGAAATACCAATATTATGCATAATAATTTTTTTAATTTCCTTTTATAGTTAATTAAAAACTAAACAAAAATAGAATATATTAACATAAAATTTGCAAAATGTGTAAAGGGTTAAGTAAAACTGGTTTTGTTGAATACACCTGGGTGGGTGCATCCACATATTTTATCGAGTTAATAAACCAGTTGAAGAAAGTTTACATATCTATAATACATATACTTATGCTAAAATAAAAATACAATATTTTTTTGATATCACTAGCCAAAAAATTAAAAATAAATTTCAAAAAGTATTTCTGATATCGAAATTCTTTATTTATTTATTTATTTTTTTTGTTAATTCCTAAGTTTTTATCAAAGGCTTAACAATCTAACATTTTTGACTTATCTTTTATCCACAAAAAAAAACCTGAATGAATCAAATTCGAAGAACACGATATTTATAAATTCGTGAGGAAAAATATAGGTCATAAAAATATATAAATTATACAGATACCAGTTGACCGTTTCACTATTAAAGCGATGTCTCCATTATTTATATTTCAGACGTTTCAGTATCCAAGCTATTTTAAAACATACAAAATAATGTTGCGTGATATCCCGTTACGCGACATATAAATTGCAGCCGGTGACATTTATCGAAATGTATCCGTAACATAATATTAAAAATAAGTAAAATTTTAAACTTTTATATTTTTTTTTTAAGGAATGTGCATTATCTCACTTTTTAAAGCTGATTTGTTATCTAAAAAAAAGTATTTTTAAAATTTTTTTCAAAATATTTTAAAAGATAAGCGTTACTTATTGTTAAAAACATTATTGCAACCCATGTGCGGTTGCAGAGGGAGTGATGGTGGGGGTTATATCGCGGTTCATTTTACCCTAATTCAACTAATCACCTTAAAATTCAAAATTATTTCAATAATTTTTTTTTAATTTGGTGAAATGGGTACAAAGACTACAAAAAAAAAAATTTAAATGGTTTAAAAACCATAAATAAAATGATAATAATGAATAATGAAATGGGAAACGAAGTATACGGTTTTTGAAGTCGCTATTTTCATTTTTATCAAAAATAAAAATAACGGACCAGTAAAACAAAGACTTTTATCCAGTTGGAAGTCTTACTTGAAATCTTACAATCGTTCTACTATAAAGTCTGATTTGAAAAAAAATTTCATCAAATTCATAAAAAAATTTTAAGCCGTAAGCAGCCCCTAGACGATCAATATATTGATCAATATGCATTGATCAATACGTATTGAAGGTTCCATCAATACGCTTCAATATAGCTTCAATATGAGCTCCATCAATTCGATGACTAGACATTTTTGTGAGATGTGCTTTTATGATTGTTGGTTGTGTTTGGAAAATTCGTGATCTGTTGTGCAAGTTTTTATTTTTATTACTTATTTTTTTCAATATAAAGTAATGGTGTCTCTCATAGAGACATGATTTGGTTTGGGGATATCGTCAGTTGATGCTCCTGATCGCTTCGCACTTTCAATAGCCCTGAAGTCTTTCCTGAAATTAGTATGCAAAGTATTAATTTTTTTTCAGTTTGTCTACAGTAAAGTCTGGTTTTATGCAAATTAATGAATCAACGATCTTTTCCATACATATACGCTTCTTAGCTTGATTAAAGTAATCTTTCGACTTAACTTTCTATAGTTCCGGCGAATCACGATAAAGAGTAATTAATAGTAAAATAAACTCACGTTCGGACTCTGATTCACTAGAGTCGAGAGTCGGCTATCACGTAGATAGTAAAATACATATATTCTTAACACTTCGATATCTAAAACAAGACTAATGCAAATATTGATCAATATACCTTATAAACGTCAATATGAGCATCAATATAGCTTCCATCAATACGCTTCAATATAAATTTCTATCAATATGCTTCAATATGCTATCAATATGTTTGAAGCTCTCCTAAACGATCAATATAGCCTTTCAATACGTATTGATCAATGCATATTGATCAATATATTGATCGTGCAGGGGGTGCTTTAATATCCGAAATTTTCCTAATTTAAGGACTAAATCGTCTCCTAATTACAATAATCATAATCAGTGCTGTATCACATGGATGGGGATTTGAAAAATTTTCTTAGTAATTCCTTGTACATACACTTAAAATGGCAATTTTCCAAAAAAAAAAAAAGAAATTGAAAGTAAAATTTGGCGAAACATTAAATTTTTAAAGGTCATTTACCTGGCTTCAAATATGTGAAACCCTCATAAAAGTGAAAAAAAATTTCGGAGTAAAATACAAAAATATAATTATGTATGTTGGACAATGTCTCTCGGTTGGCTTTAGTATCTTTGAAATCAAAAACGAGGTTTAAAAATGAAAAGTGGTTAAAAGAACCTCAACAGAGTACATACAACAATTATTTTTGGAGTTATTTACAAAAATTTTATCCATTTTCCAACATTTCTTTTAATAATTTGAATTTGAACTTTTGAAGGATGTTATTTAATATCAAATTTTCTTGGAACCATTTTTTCTACTTCGTATTTTTTGTTTTAATTTTTGAAAATTTTGTTCCTTATATCTGCAACAGTTACCGACACAACTAGCCGTAATATAATTTTATTTGAATATCTGTAACAAGTTAATATCTGTATTTTTTTCAAATTTTTTGGAGCTACGGTTGAAAAGTTACAGGAGCGGGGACAAAAAAAAATCTCACACTGAAATTCAGTATTTTGTAGGCGGAGCTTTGCAAATGAAAAATGATTCCTAACTTTAATTTAACGACATCCCACATTTTCATTTCAATTATGAAAATTTTTTGACAGGCTGATTTGACGAAATTATAATAATGCTAGCCGTATACCCACCCGATGGAATTTACCATCGCATCGGCAACATTTCAGAATGTAAGTCAGTGTTAAAAATTTATTAAATAAGATATTATTTATTTTAATAACCATAGTAACATATTTTTATATTATCTCTAACTTCAAAAATGACGAATTTCCATACAATTTTTTAGTCCCTACTTAACCCACTTAGGGGACGAGTTTTCAAAAATTCTTTCTTAGTGCTCATCTACATTATATAGGGAACTCCTATGCAAAATGTCATGCTTCTAAACCCAACGATTTAGGTTGTGCGTTGTCTGTCAGTCTTAGAGATTTATTAAAGGGGTATTCTAGTCTAGAAATTCGAAAAAATCCATTTTTCTTTTTTTTTCATATTTTTAAAGTTCAGACCTTTAAGAATAAGCCTCTAAAAGGATTTACGGATTACGGCTTTTTCACATGCATGTTTATCATCATAACAATTTTTTTTATAATGGGTCCAAAAAAAATTTGTTGGATACTTTCAAATTTTCATTTATTTATCGATTAAAGTTACATAATTAATCGGTTTAACTCTTTGATTGCAACTTGAGATATCTGAGCGTACAAACATCTTTCAAAACGTTTGAATTGAATCCAAATTTTTTGATCAATCTGATAAAATTTAGATATTTTTGATTTTTAATTTTAATAAGAGTGAGAAATAACTCTAAAGGAGAATATCTTATACAGGATGTCCCTAATAAAATTACCAACATGGGGATCTCGTAAACGGTGAGAGATACAGTTTTGATTTAATTAAATGAATTATGTAGAAGCACTAGACACGTCGAATGCTAGCGCCAAACTTCTCAAATTTTATGTAGTTTAGGAACTATAGTTAAAAAATCCATAATTTCAAATTTCTTTTTCTGTCAATAATTGCTTACTGGCAAGAAATATGGTATTCTTATTTTCACATTTTGATAGCATTTTTTTACGCAGAATTTAAGGGGGTATTCTAGTCTAGAAATTCGAAAAAATCGATTTTTGTTTTTTTTTTTCGTATTTTCAAAGTTCAGACCGTTAAGAATAAGCCTCTAAAAGGATTTACGGAAATTCGAATTATTTTCGGAGTTATGGTTATTTTTTCCCTATGTACTGTATATCTTTTCAGTGTTAAATTCAAATTTTTAATATTAATTATTCGAAACTACTTTTTTCGATACGGTTGACATGATATCTCAGGTTCTAATGCACCATTTACTTGAAATTCGGTACAGATCTTCTTAATACTATCAAAATTGGCCCGACGTAGGGGTTTTTGGAATTTTGTTTAACTATTTTTAAAAAGTATCCAAAGTTGAAAAAAGAAATGATTTTTTTTTAAAATGGACCCGATTTTGTGGAAAAATTTATTTTTTCAAATCGGCTACGTCCAACTAATTCTACATCATTGTGTATTAAGAATTAACTAAAATTTTATGTTTCAGATCACCAAAAAACACTTTTTTTTGAGTTCTCACTTTGTTGGTCTGTACCGATTTCAATTTTGAATTTTCTTTAAATTTTTATACATTTTTTTACTTTTCAAATATTAATAAAAAAAACTTACAAAAATGGATACTAAAAATGTTTTTTTTTTTTTTTTTTTTTATGACGCCCGTAAAATCATTTGAAAATTGAGCTTCTAGACTAGAATACCCCTTTAAGTATGTAGATAACTTTTGTTGCTCCCTGTATTGGTGGGTGATTAATTGCACATCTTAGAATTAAAAATCAATAAGGATTTTTCCCATTAATTGTAGGAGACATTCGTTACATGAAGAAATACCCCTGTCGCAGCATCCTGCATAACATAGCGAATTTCCGTTTATAAAAAATAGTTTTTCTCGGAAACTAGTTGACATAGAAAAATAGTTTAAAGACTTTTTTTATATAATTTTTTCCCCTCTTTTAAATGGTGTAAAAAAATTTTCGCAAAAATTTTTAAATAAGTGGAAATTTTGGCAAAAAACTAAATTTTTGCAAGAAAAAAAACCATGTTCCTGGTATCCGACGTGTCTGGCTGACAAGCTCATCCAAGGGTTTGGGACTTCCAATGTTTTCACCAAATTTCGTAAAAATTGGATACTTCGTTCGAGAGTTATCGCGCGGACACACACACACACACACACACACACACATATATATATATATATATATATATATATATATATATATATATATATATATATATATATAAAGTCCCATTTAAAAATCTATAAGTTTGTATCATAGCTCGAAAACCATAAGAGCTATAAAGCTCCTGACTATAGCAATCGGTTGCCCCCGTCTTAATTTACAGCTCTGATTTGAACAATTTTTCGATTAAATCAACAGTTTGGCTGTAATAAAAATGGCAACTCTCAAAAAAATCACACAGTATATATATATATATATATATATATATATATATATATATATATATATATATATATATATATATATAAATTTTAGTGAATGTTGTTTTTGGGTTCTAGGGACCTCAAAACAAATTTCTACCATAGTCCCGAGCTCAATTCGCGTCATGACAGTGGCTGTAATAGCTGAATTCCATTCTGGAAATTCGCTAAAAGAAGAAGAAGAAGAAGAAGAAAAGCTATTAAAGTACCACTAGGTTATTGGTACTAAACTATATGTATACTAAATGCATAGCAAATCTAATGATAGGTTTCAAATTGGTACATTACTGTACACAGGTACACTCACTAACATACTAGCATATGTTTGCCGGTGCCGATATCAAGTGTATTTGACGTTTAAGTATTACTTATTTAAAATCACAACAATCGACAGAATCAAGTACCATCGTTATCATATTAATTATTATGTATTGTATTTCAGTATGAGATAACTTTTACTTTTATTTAAATAAATAAAAAAATTTGTTTTATTATTAAAATATTATGTTCAATGACCCTATTATTTAATATTTCCAAATCACGAAACATCTTTATTGATTGGCCGATGGATGCGTGGTTGACACAAATTTCCCAACATCGAAAATACATATATATGTCACAATTTCAAAAATGAAAAATACAAATCTCACCTCGAATTTCGGCAATATGTGAATCATATTCGGACTTGCTACGATAATATTCAACGCGTGCCGGCTTACTGACGAAACTTTGCGTACGATATTCCTGATACCATTCGGAGGCGATTGATCCGGACCGGCTCGAATTACTCGCCGATTCCCATTCGTCGCGCGTGATTTCTTTCGGTGACGCGTGATCCGGATAATCGTCGGACGCCGATGGCTCATTCAGCGAGGTGATACTGGATGATTTCGAGACGCCGTTACCGGTCGTGTGGCTCTGATACGCCGAGTCTTCTAAGAGCCGTTCGGACGACGGTGTCCGGCTATCGTGGGTGGTGCCGCCGCCGGAGATGGTCTTTAACGTGGTCAATTCACGAACCGATTTACGTACGGTCACCTTTTCAAATTTCACCACTTTACAACCGCTACTCAAATCGCCCTCTTCCACCGTTTGTTCCATAGTTTCCTCGCTAAACGAGCCACTGCTGGTGTCGCCTTGAAGGTGTCGCGGCGATGTTTGTGGGGTGTGCCGTAATTTCACATATTCAATTTGAGTGCCGGTGGACCGGCGTTTTCGTTCCTCTTCCAATCGGCGCTCTAATTGTTCGATGTCGATTGTTGCGTCGTGTCCCACCTCCATTTCGCCCGTTGTGGTGGAGTGTTGCGTGTCGTCCGTTTTCAATTTTGTGCCGGACCATATTTTTTCGAAAAATGTCACCCGGTCCCGTAATCGTTTTAACGTTGGCGTTGTACTCTCGGAGCCGGACGCACTGTCCACGGAACGTTTTTTTGGCGTTTCATCGCTCGGGTCACTCATTTTTTTTAAATTGTTTCAAGATGTCATAGTTTTAACTAACTACATTTTAAACAGTTAACAATATCACTGTCGTACAAATGGTATAATATAAAAAAAAGTTTAATGTCAATATTGTACTATTGCGCAATGCAATTTAAATACACCGACACCAGAGAAGACGGTTCAATACTGAAATTTCATACATACATAGCACATGTATACATATAACAATTCAACATGTTAAAAAGTCGGTAAAAGTACAATATAGAGAGCGGGTTAAGAGACAACCACTTCGTACGGAGTCGATTAAGGACGTTTTCTATACCTAATGTGTGTAATTTGATTATCAAACCAATCGGTTTTCACAATACAGTATTATAAGAAAATAAGAAACATATACACGAGTCATTCTAACCACCTAGCACCTGTCCCATTCATATACACATGTAAATATTGTTAATGAGTTGATTACGTCACTTACGTAACGTATTCCGTCTCAGTAACTTCTGAAATCATTTCATTTTTCACTTGTTTACTACAATATTTGGTGAAGGACACAACAATATTCTTTGACTACCACCAACAATGATATTTGATACACTTCATTCAATTGTAATACGCGTATTTTAATTATAGATAATTTACTATTTATTATTGTTCTTTTTTTACTTTACTATGTGGGTGAAGGACAAGAAAAGTGGTGGGGGCACTAATAATTGTATCTTCTAAGAAGATACACGTGCACAGCCATCTTCTTAGAAGATACATTGAAAACACGCTGCCAATGGGGTGTGGCACACAGCTTCCTCGTACTCGCAAAAGACTTTAAAACAGTATTCTACCAAATTTCAAATAGCAAAAATATTTTAAAAACTAACACCCAAAATACTTTAAAAATTTGAGCGAAATGAAGCTAGCAGTAAATAAGATATTGACATTTAATGGGATTTCATGGTAGCGCCGTGGATACTATTGTTTCGAATGCAATAAAATTTGTAGGGGACCATCTAGAAACCAGACCGCATAATTTCTGACAATTTCATTAAAAACAATGGAATAGTTCAGAAGTTATGGCATTGGTGCAATTTAGTATATTAAAATGGAATGACATGGTAGCGGTGTAGCTACCGTTACTCCGATTTCGATTAAATTCCTAGGGGATCATCTAGGAACCAAACTGCAATAATTTCTGAAAATTTCATTAAAAACAATCGAATAATTGACGGACCGACACCAAACCAAAATTGTTCAGGAAGCTCTAAAACATAAAATGTTCGTAAAAAATTTTATTTTGAAGGGAAAAAATTTTTTTATTTTTTAAAAGTGATCACAATGCTTCCGCTAATTTAGTAGTCTCGGAAGCAAAAAAAAATTGGGCTCACACTTACTAATCATATCCAAAATTTATCAAATGCATTACGATTCGAATAAAGAACTTCCATAGTTAAAAATCAATTCTGTAGCAATCAAAAATTATGTATTTACACTGTGAACGAAAGTTCCCACATCCCAATTATCGCTATGCATATTATGTATAATTTGTTTATTTTATTTGGAATATGAACACGATATTTCCTTCTCTGTTTTGCAGAAGAGAAAAAATGTGCAAAACAAAGAAAGAAATATCGCATGTGTTCCGAAATATAATCCAGCATACTGGCCAGTGTGAATGACGTCATAAATCGACGCCATGCTGGTGAATCGTTCCGAAATATACTGGCCAGCCTGGCCATGCGTTGTCGCAACTTTGACACTTATAGGCTAGTCGTCCATTGGATGCGTAGTCGTGCGTAATTTAATTCAGACGAATACGCATGAAACGGACGAATGATCCACACAGCTGTGAAGCAATACATCCTCGTCCATTGAGAGAGACGCTTTCAATGGACGAGGATGTATTGCTTCACAGTTGCTTGGAACGTTCGTCCATTTCATGCGTATTCGTCCGCATTAAATTTCGTACGCCTGCGCAACCAATGGACGACCAGCCTTAGTTGTGAATCATAGATATGATAGATATAGATGCTCACCAGTACAATATGGCGTCGAAGTCATGACGTCATTAACACTGGCCAGTATACTGGATTATATTTCGGAACAAGCCCCTGGTGTTCATATTCCAAACAAAATAAACAAATTACAGTACCATATACATAGGTATTTATCAAAAAAAAAAAACATATTATAAGCCGCCACTGGTGAAAAAAAGAAGCACTTACGTCATAAAAAAGAATAAACATCCTGATGTGACAATTTCTAAATTGTTGTGAAACAAGATCGTGTGCACATAGCTTTAGACGATTAATTTTTAATTTAATAATTATTGTACAGGCGCTAGTAATTAAACAGTAAAAAATTGTAAACTCATGTTTTTTTTTTCTAAATAATTCCATATCATATCGACTCAGTTCATTTTTGAATTTTGTTTTGGTTAAGTTAATATGGAATAACCAATATTAACAATTTTTTTTTTATTTTTTTTAAAAAGAATAGTATTTTTATTGTGACAAAATTGAAGTTGAACAGGTTCTTTAAGTTATTAGGTAATTATTTAAATTTGAATGGAATGTATAAATTAATATTCAAGAACAGATGAAAAACAAATTATTTAAGAAACTTGAAAAGATCACAGTTTATCAGGAAAGTAAGGCATGAATATAATAAAACATTAAGTACAGTGCAAGTTCTCAATACGAAGCTCCCCTACATTTTAGTGATATATTACGCCCTCTGTCACACAGTTTTCTGAGCGAACAACAAAAACAAAAATGAAACAATTTTTTTTTTCTTTTCAAACACTGGCATTATTCAGAAGTAGAGATGATCGATATATCGATAACTGTTATTTTGTAACTAGTATAGAAAGATAACAGTTATCGTGAATAACTGGAATACCCAGTAACTGGTTACTTAAAATACTCCTTTGGAAATATCGATAACATAGGTTAATATTAATATATTCGAAAACAAGGATCACAGTAATTTATTTTAACCACCTACGGAGAACTTCAAAATAATAACGCCCCAGGCAAGTTACACATTTTCTATTGCAGCACATTTAAAAGACCCTTAAAAATGAACTATTGTCTATTGTACAGTTATCTATTTGTATTTGTAATTTAGTATCCATAAAATTGTTAAAATTGTGTATATAAAGCCTAAATCCTTGTATAGACAAGTATTTGAACAGATATTGCAGATTATTTAGTATCCGTCAGTATTATAGATCTGTGCGTATTTCACTAACAGAACCGTTTATACGCATATCGAATATCTTACAATATGTTAAAATATCCAAATACCATACCAGTTATTACAATAACTGTTATAAATAACAGTTATTTTTCAGTAACTGTTATTGCAATAACAGTTATTAGAAAATAACCGTTTAGCTCATCTCTATTCAGAAGGAATAAAATTAAATCTGATAGTGAAGAACGCAGAGCTAGAGTGTAGCCATTTCTTTAACTTTTACTGTAATTTAAAAATATGTAGTAATATTCTTATTGCCAGTTGAATCGGAAACAAAAATTTGAGTGTTCAAACAGTAAGCTCAATATTTTATTTTGGTTTTTTAGCATCTTTGTTGACCTTAACTGTACAATACTTACGACGTGAAAGCGGCTAATCTAAGAGGCGCACTCAATTATAAAATTATAATTTACTTTTGGTATATATTACAATTACTACTTGGTTAACCTCGAGACAATAATAAATCATTCTGCCCACGGATTTTCTTGTTAATAATAATTATACTAGTTTTAGTATAAATTCAAATCAGCGAATCCACCACCATGATTGTAATCTCAATGTCTATTAGCCAATCACGTTTGTTTGTTGTAACATAATGATTTTTTACCTTTATAGACATTGGCGCCAAACAAAATAATTTTTTTAATTTTTTTAAATCAACCTCTTTTTAGCTTTATTAAAATCAAATTGATAATTATACATAATATTATACTTTCTTTTTAAGGAAGTTAAATTGGTACAATCGGAACAGTTTGGAAATTTTGTAAGTTACGCGACTTTGCCAGGTACTCTGTCAAATTTTAAGTTAATAATTCATTTGTTCGGTAATTATATAGGAGGCAGCTCCACCTATTGTTGACATTAAAAAAAAAACCGGGAAACTATCGGTTAAATTCGAAAAAATTTAATTCTTCAATTTTTTATTATTTTTTTTATTTTGTGTACATTTTGGTAAAATCAGCCAAAATAAACACTTTTTAAGAAGCCGTGATTTGCGTGTGACAAACACTTTTTCAACAATTTTTTTGCTCGTCACTTATATTTTTGGGGCGAAAAATGGACTTTTGCGAGGAACCGCTTAAATCAAAATCGCTCCACGGCGCAAACTATGTAGTTACACCTTTGGTTTCAACATTTTATCGTAGCAATCGAACCTCCTTAAAAGTAACGGTACCATGTTTTGCTTGATTGACTGTTTTGCCTTCTCTTTAAAATTTACATGTCTCTTACGAAAAATTAGGTCTTCATCGACAAAGTTGTTGAACAACAAAGAATGTTGTTAATACAACAATTAAAAAGATTTATGTATTATTTACATTCTTTGAAAATGATAATTCTATAATTCCCGATACAGATATTGAAAATATGCATCAACATTTTTGTCCTAAATATACATATTCAGTAATGTAATAATTATATGAGTTACCTAGTATCAAAATCTACTAATTCCACTTTATAAAGATCGTGGGAAATCGCAAAAAACCATAACTCAATTCAAAATTAATTTTTCGATTAAAAAGTCATAATTATATTAACTAACAAGGTAAAAAAGATGATGAGTACTATTATCAAAAAACAAAATTATCGTTTTACCCCTTTTTTAATCAAAATTATTTGAATTTAGTAGGTTTTGATAGTAACATTTATATAAAGTGCGTTTTAAAACAGAAATTAAGTATAAGGGAAATTTATTAAAAAAACTTGATTCAGCAATATTGGATATATCAGGGTTAGAGGATACAATTTGTTTTGTAATATTGTAAACTATTTTCATTTTGTCACTTAAAACCAAAGTGCTTACTTAGTAATTCATTTACATCTACGATTTCATTATTTAAAATTTTAGATAAATACTAAAATACAAATTTTACGTGAAAACATAGGGCCTATTCGTACCGCACCAAGTCAAAGTGTCTTGCTCTTACTTTTAAGAACATTATACTTGTTTTGAAGAACTTTTGTCTTACTTTGGAGATATTTGTATGTTCCTGTCTCACTTTCCGTGTTCTTGAGAGAAGGGAAGGGTGAAGAATATGTACGATGTATACCGAACGCTATTACTGACTATAAACTATGTATACTACAATCATCGTATCATAGAGATGTACACGATATGATTTTACTCACAGAGTACTAATTTAAATACAAGAGTAATATTGTACTAGATTTTAGATAAAATTTCTTGTTAATACAATAATACGTGAAAGTTTTTAAAAAATGTGTTGTTAATTATTTAGAATTTAGCTAATTCACTTGAATGAATTTTTTTAATGAAAATAAGTTGCGTTTTTAATGACAATAGGAATATTCTTATTGGAACGAGAAAAAATTAAAAAATAAAATAACAGAAAATTCTCATATAATTTTTATTTGTATAAATTGAATTATATAATTCATTTTATTTATTTATACTATTATTATTATTATTATTATTATTATTATTATTATTATTATTGTTATTAATTATTATTATTATTATTAATTTTTTTTATTATAATAAGAATTGTACAGAATTTTGATAAGAATTGAATGTAAAATGTTGAACTGGCAAAAATTTTAATAGGTATAAAGAAATTAGCATTATGAATAATACAATTTTATTCGTCATTGGCCTGGCCTTTATATAAGGTTAAAACTATTCATTAAGAATTTTTTAGTACATCAAACATGTATACGAAGTATCCCATGATTTAAATACCTAATTAAAGCCGGTTACACACGGTCTGATCTCATCGGCCAATAAAATAGACATTATTGACAACGTAAAGATTCTCTCTCGTGTCTCTGGTGGTAAAATTAGGACTAGTATCAAGTTAAAATATACGCATAAATGTTTAATTGGGGATATAAAATCTAGTAATCCGCCCATAATTTGTATAATAGGTATTCTAATGCCAATTACACGTATACAAAAATTTTTACTTGATACAGATTCTAATTTAAAAAAAAAAAAAAAAAAAAAAAAAAAAAAAAAAACAAACAAACCTGAGATGCTTGCGTAATCTTTACGTCGCCAAGAATCAGCTACCCACGCGATGATAATATGATAATTTAGTATTTCAATAGTCATGGACGCTGTTCAGCGTTAACTTAAACCTAAGTAACTGTGACACAACCTTGTAACTCGTTAACAATTCCACATAATTCCATAATATAACGTATACTAGTTGTCAAAATAGTGTACCAGCTGGTCGTTTCGTCATTATAGGTTATGATCTTGATCGTGTTAATTTGAAATTGTACCAAAATAGTCGTTTATACAACCACCAATCTTAATTTTAAATTCTATTAAATAAAAACAAAAATTGGCGCTTGCTTTATGGTTAATCGTAAACAATCTTTTTTTTTGTTTTTGTTTTTTTTTTTTTTTTTGTTTTTCTTTTTTTTTTACGTTTTTGTATTAATAAAATTAAAATGTCATATTTAACTTATCAGTTTTTATATTAAATTATAATATAGTTAGCTAAGAGTAAGTTATAATGACCTGATAGCAGATGACCTGATTTGATTGAATGACTTCAATCACACAATGGTCTTAGATTATAATTTTTATCAATAAATTCGTTCGCAACTTTAAGATTGATTAAGAATCTAGTCTTTTGGTTCGTGTGTAACGGGCTTTATGTATTATTCATAATGCTAATTTCTTTATACCTATTGAAATTTTTGCCAGTTCAACATTTTACATTCAATTCTTATCAAAATTCTGTACAATTCTTATTATAATAAAAAAAATTAATAATAATAATAATAATAATAATAATAATAATAGTATAAATAAATAAAATGAATTATATAATTCAATTTATACAAATAAAAATTATATGAGAATTTTCTGTTATTTTATTTTTTAATTTTTTCTCGTTCCAATAAGAATATTCCTATTGTCATTAAAAACGCAACTTATTTTCATTAAAAAAATTCATTCAAGTGAATTAGCTAAATTCTAAATAATTAACAACACATTTTTTAAAAACTTTCACGTATTATTGTATTAACAAGAAATTTTATCTAAAATCTAGTACAATATTACTCTTGTATTTAAATTAGTACTCTGTGAGTAAAATCATATCGTGTACATTTCTATGATACGATGATTGTAGCATACATAGTTTATAGTAGGGATGTTGATATTTTTAAAAGTATCGATATTTATAGTATCGATAGTTTTTAAAAATATCAATATCGTACAATGATATATCGAAAAAAAATATCGATATATCGATATATCGTTTTTTTTTTTTTTTTTTTTTTACGTTACTGAGGTAGAGAAAATTTTAATCAATATAATTTACTAAATAATCTTGATATTAGTGACTTTTTAGATAGTTTTGTTTTAACACCTTGACGGTCATCGACGTCATAAGATGTCAAGTTAAACCTTACTAACTCACACACCACGTCGTACGACGTCAATAATTCCACATAAAGTATAAGAGTATTTACGATATTAGCGATTTTAGCTGTCAAAATAGTGTACCAGTTGAGTGTTTCCTCATTATAGATTATGACCGTCATGAATTCATGATGTGATGGTATTAAAAAACCAGTTTTTTAACATCATCGAAAAGTTTCCAGACTCAAATAAACTGCATTTAATATCTGACATCTAATTTCAATATTTGAAATCAGAATAAATTTGGCGCGCAAGCGTACACTATATATGTACTACTGTAGGTATTTTTGTTGAATACATTTTTAGGTATGTCAGTTGTACATTTGTACATGTTAGCTTGGGAAAAACTTCAGGAAAAAAATATTGAAAAAAAATATCGATATATCGATATATCGCTACTAAAAGTATCGCCAGAAATTATCGATATATTTGAAAAAAAATATCGATATTTTGATATATCGATATATTTTATACATCCCTAGTTTATAGTCAGTAATAGCGTTCGGTATACATCGTACATATCCTTCACCCTTCTCTCAAGAACACGGAAAGTGAGACAGGAACATACAAATATCTTCAAAGTAAGACAAAAGTTCTTCAAAACAAGTATAATGTTCTTAAAAGTAAGAGCAAGACACTTTGACTTGGTGCGGTACGAATAGGCCCATAATTTTATATTTCGTACGTCCCGCATGTCAGTGAAAAAATTAAAATTTGAACGGTTAAAATCTAAAATATAGGTTATGTATAGGTATTTAGCAGGATTTGTTAAGTTTTCAATGTAATTTTAGCAGGATTTGAAAATTATGTTATATTTCAATTGTAGATTTCTTTAGTAAGCAGTTAAAATTACAACAAAAAATGTTAAGGGGCATATGCGTTGTTGCATTTAAAAATTAATGGCCCTAAAAAATCAAAAAATTCGAAAAGTGTATTTGGTAAATTTTGATACTAGGCGACACATATTATTATCTTAACCTGTTTTTTTTTTCCATAATAGTAAAAAATGTGTGTACTGTATTTTTACAATCAATTAATAAAAAAAATTGAAAAAGAAAACATTGGACATAAAATGCAACATTGAATTCTACATAATATGTACTTATTTACATACATAATTTTCATTTTCAACTTGACCACAATGGCGTCACGATGATATCATCACCTTGAAATAATTTTAAATAAAAATATTGTTAGTTGTAATAAATTTATAGCGCGGATTTGTCTGCTCAACGACTCGACTCGACCAATTCGACCAATGCTCGCACGACCATTAAAACAATTTTATGTACATATATTGCGAAAATTATGCGTATGTATGGACACATAAACACAAATAATCCATATTATGTGCAAGCAAAACAATTGTATTTCGATTGGGTATATCCCTACGTCTTAGGCCCGGCATACACGTTACGGTATACCTGCGCAGGTAAACCTGTGCAGGTTACCTGCACAGGTTTACCTGCACAGGCAACGAGCTCACACACGTTACGCTCCTTTCACATTGTACGGTTTTCGCCGTACGGGAAAAAACCGTACGACTTTTTGCCGTGATATTGTTGCTTTCACATTGCACGGTTTTTTGCCGTTGTAAACTGAATATCTTTATTCGACTTGCAACATTATACAAGTAATAAGTGTCATTAATGTTAATTTTATAAATCAGAGGAAATAGAAAGTAGGATTATTTATTATCACACTCTTTGAAGACCTGAAAAATTACGAAAATAAGTTTTTCAACTATTTTCGGATGTTTACAGACTCATTTGATTAATTTCTTAACGAACTTAACATCAAAACACACAATTTCGAAATTACATACAATCTATTAAAATATTGGTTATCACATTCAACATTAGTTTAATCCATTTCACAAATAAAATTAATAATTAACATGAAATTCAACAAAAAATTGTTAATGCCGTACGTTAAAAAGCCGTCTAATGTGAAAGCATCCATTTAATTACATACACTACTGAGCTAAAAACGCCGTACGGCAACCGTGAAGTCCAGTGGCAAGAGACGGCTGCTACACGGCACGGCAACGGCATTTTGCCGTGACCGTGTAATGTGAAAGGTCCAATGCTCTTCTTCACTACACTAAAAAAATGCGACCGTACGGTTTTTTGCCGTACGGCAAAAACCGTATAATGTGAAAGGAGCGTTACGGTATACCGGAGAGGTATACCTGTACAGGTAACCTGCGCAGGTTTGACTCATCATTTTTTTAGTAGATTTTATCATGGCAACCACGGATGACGCAATCGCGATGATTGGTTTATTTTTAGCAATTAATTGCAAAAAACAAAGAAAAAAACGTAAAGCGTGGTGCAAAGATTGGTTAATGAAAAGAAGTCAGTATACCCATCTTAAATTATTAAAAGAATTGAGTATAGAACAAACAGATTACCGTAACTATTTAAGAATGGATGAAATAGTGTACAATAAACTGCTTTTATTGGTGACTCCTTTAATTAAAAAAAATGATACCGTTATGAGAACTGCTGTCTTCTTCTTTACAGTCTTTAAAAAAACTTCTGTCTTTACAGTCTTTACTGAACACGTATAAACTACTGAAATCAAACTGATCAAACCTAGAGACCCTATAATAAATAGAGTCGTGACATGTCATCCATTTTGTATCCAAAACAGAGCGGGAAGCTTCAAAATTAATTATCACATGTTTGAGTAAATATTTTTAAGTACATAATTATTGTTAATAAGTTATGAATTAATGAACAATTATAATTTTTTTATTTAATTATCCTTTCTAAGTTAAACTAAATAGTTTTTGTTAACATTTAATTTATTTCCAATATATTTTACGCAAACTTTGGATAGAAAATGCCGAAACCAATCAGCGTTCAGCACACATGTCACCACAAACCTGTGCAGGTCTTGTTTTGACTCACATACACGTTCCGGTATACATACCTGCGCAGGCAGAAAATACTGATTTTCAATTCTTTCTCAGGTCTGGTGACCTGTACAGTTTTACTAGCATACACGTTCAGGTTTACCTGCGCAGGTTACCTGTACAGGTATACCTCTCCGGTATACCGTAACGTGTATGCCGGGCCTTACTCTTCGTTTAAACACCATCTGTTTCACCTGCTTTGTCTTAATTAACACATTAACGATAATAATCTATAATAACGAAATGCCCAGCTGGTATACTATTTTGACAACTGAATAGACTTTATATGAAATTGTTGACGCGGTACAGCGTTGTGTCGCATTTAGTCAGGTTTCCTTTGACGGCGTACAGCGTCCATAATCGCTAACGTGTTACAATTTGAGTTGACAGTTCACACCTATCTTTTAATTTCTTGTTCAAAAAGAAAACATATGGTAATCAAAGCAATTTGTGCATATACGGTTTTCACTAGATTTGAACATTTTGAGCCTAAATATATAATACAGAATATCAAAAAACTGGATAAAAATTTCCCGAATGTTCCAGATATCTTCAAATCTATTCGAATTAGAGACATAAAGTCGCGACTCAAATTAATTCTATACATATGGGGCGTTAAATAAGGAACAATATTTTGACAAATTTTTATTCAGGGATTCTGGAATTATAACCATTTTTAATTTTTGGATAAAATCTTGGTTTTTGGGTTTTTTCAATTTCTGAAAAACGATGAAACTTGAACGAAAAGTGTTACAAAAAACTACCACTGTTTTATAGGCAACAAAATCACCTATGTTTTTTCCTTAAGATCATTATCTCCTTCGTTAGAAATAAAAAATTTTTGAAATTTTGCAATAAGAAGTCGGAACATACCTTGACAATCGACCATACCGGACAATCGACTTTTTTTTTTAAATGGTGATTTGAAATATAAACTTTCCCAGTTGGGCTGTTTCAGTTTACGAAAAGTTTGTTCCTGAGAACTTCTATTAAAAATACCCCCACTTGCCCCTAAAAACACAAATTTTGATTCTTTGTGACGTTTGAACGCAATGGTATTTTTCATTAAACTTTTTTTTTTGGTATTTTTTATAAATACTTATGTATGTAAATATCAGTCCCTTAATTGACCCTAACTCCCACCTTCCAAAAATTTCAAATAAAAACGGGACGAGAAAATCCTACAATTCTGTTATCAGAATTAGTTTGTGAAAATCCATATGAGAATTTTACTATTTTGTAAATCTGGTTTTTTTAATGGTTTGCAAATCCAAATTTGCCAATCATATTTAAATATGTAAATGGATCAGTCTGGATTATATCTGATCAAAAAAAAAAACGACTTTGCTCTTTTCATACATATTTTGTCTAACGACAAGCAGAAAACAAGACATTTTAACCAAAATATTTTGCCTATTCACAATAAATTTTATCAGGTGGGCGTCAAAAAGACATATTTTTAATCGTAGTCATTTATTTTCTAAGCTTGAATTGGCTTGGAATAAAATAATTTTCATTATTTTATTATTAAAATAGACAATGACAACATTAAACAGGTACATTATGACCATTAAGATCAAATCTGAAATCACTAACAAATAATTTATGTTTTTTAAATCTTTAACTTTGTAATGAAATTGCAAAATGTTTTTGGAAAATTGGAAAAATCGGAATGTAATCAGTATCTATTTCCATTTTAGTATGACGAATTTTAATTTAAAATCGATTACCGTAAAAAATTTTGTTTCTGAAATGCATCAGTATGAAATTTAAATCGTTATTTTTACTTAAATTTTGCTTATGAATTTATGATCGTTGCTAGAAACGTGCAGAATATATAAACAACTACATATATAAATAAGATTTTTTAATATTTAATAAATGTATAAATAAAAAATTTATGGAAAAAAAATCAAATCTATCGCTTACTCATAAAAAATATTTTATTTTTACAAGTTAAAAATAGTGACTAAATGATTATTCTTAAAATTCATATCCAGTAATAGAACTTTGTACACTTCATAAAACATGCATTGCGTATAATTATGAATCTCAATTTTTTGTACTCAAGACTTTCGTACGTCATTAACGCAACGAACATTTGTAAACGATTTCAAATTGTAAAAACTCAAATTTGATATGTGGGATTATGAAGGTTAATAGTACTTTTTGAGACATTTACTCAAAAATTTGATTAAAACGCACTGAAAATTAAGTGTTATATAAATCAATCAATTTGAAAAACTAATTTAATAATGTTTGCTTATTTTTATTGGCCATCATAAATGTTGTTACGTCATTGTGATGTGAAATGTTCAAACAGGATGTACAGATACACAAAAACCGAAATCTGGAATTTTTTTTTTTAGAGAGAACAAAATAGAACCTAATTGCAATAGTTTCATAGTTTTTTTGCTGATACTTTGCTACTTGGATCGTCTTACAATGGCGTAATTTTAGGTGTGACAAATATTTCTAAAAAAATTTGTTATTTTGATAGAAAAAAATGAAAACTTCACACCCAAATTATCCCAAATTCAACCCCAGACGTTATAACTCTGATTACTTCTATGAAGCTTGACTTTCTCGTGTTCAAGAAAGTGAAACAATTGATTCGTTATCAAAATGGAATGGCTCTCGAACAGAGAATCGGTAGCACAGACCAATGAACACTATTATATTATACTACTAGACAAAGCGTAAAGGCAGCTTGTTGGCATTTTTCTTGAAGCAGGTAACAGGGTGAGACGAGTGAAATTTAATGAAATAATATTATAATGTCAATTTTTGAGCAAATGCGACTATATTGCAGGACATAATTTGTATACGTACGTATTTTGAAAATAAAGCGAATATCACTTTCTTTCTTTCAAAATTTTACAGTTTCTTCTCAAAAAAGTAAAATTTTATTATCAATATTATATTTTTACAATAATTATTTGAAAATGTTACTACGGATACCATTGGTTATTGTACTGATTACTATATTACAGAATACTATTCGGTCGTATCCTGGTCGTACCTGGCTACCTCAATTATACATTTATATAATTAGTCTATATAATCTATACATATAATAAAACTGTAAATCTGTCTCTGTCTGTCTGTTCACGCATCACGTAAAAACTACTGGACGGATTTTAATGAAATTTGGTGTGATGATAACTTATTACCTGGGTCAACATCTAAGAAACTTTTTATTCCGGGAAAATGTCTCATTCCCACGTGAAAATGGAAAAACTATTTTGAGCATCTACACACATTACGCCAATTTACATATTTCATAAAAAAATTTCTTAACTATAGTAACAAAAATTGTAAATAAATTTTGTAGTTTAGAAATTTTTCTGAATTTTAAATCAAAAAAAATGTTGCTAATTGTGTACCGAAAAATACAATAAATACACAATTGTCAATTTGGAGACAATTTAATGCATTTTGTGTTGCAAGAAACTACAAATTGGAAAAAGAAACTACTCAACGTTTCGCGTGAACAACGTCACGGGTACGGCTAGTATATAATATGTTCATTGGTCTGTGATCGGCAGCCTAGTGGTAAGGTGCTTGATTGCTTATCAAGAGATCCTGGGTTCAAGTCCTAGCCGAACCAAGTTTAATAGTTTTCAAATAATATAAATGTATACACCAATACCTCAATTTGCGTCGTGATTATGTTCCAAAAAAACACGACGCAAAGTGAATTATGATTTTCTATAGCAAATTTCGAAAAAAAAATTAAAGACGAACCCAAAACAATGCAACTTCGAAAATCTAACGACGCACAGTGAAAATTAGTACTAATTCAGCAGCGACGCAACTTCGAAAAAACGCAAAACGAAACGACGCAAAGCGAGGTATTGGTGTATTGTGTATAATACTGTCTGAATATAGATTGTGTAAAAAAAAAAAATACAAAAGTGCGGTAAAGACAGGCGATAGATAGTCCATAGACAGCAAAACCCAGAATCCACCTGGTGTGTGGTCTCAACCAAACAATTTTAATCTCTCAAAATAACTTTGTCTAGTTTAAAATAGGGAAATACTTTTTTACTGTTTGTCTAATATTGTATTGTTTGAAAATATTATGCGCATATTTTTTAATACCATAATGAGGTTACTCGTGTCACACAGGTATTTACATACTTCCGTAATTCTAAAAAAAAAAAATAAAATTGAAAACAAAAGAAATTTTTTTGGGGGGAAAACAAAATTTATACGTATAAATAAATAAAATAAAACAGAATATTTTATTTTTGTAATAAAAATTCGTAATTTATATAATTTATGTTTATTTATATCGTTTATTTGATGTCACGCAAGGAAGATACAACGTACAAGGAAAAGGTAGTCTCATGGAAAGTTAATATTTGAATAGGTATTCCAAAAAAAAAAAAAATTATTTTATTCGGTTTCAAATTTAGATTATTTGTAGCAAATTTTAAAACAGAATTTTAATCTATGCATACCTATAATAAAACTATAACAAGATCATTTCTGTACATGGAATATTTTTTGAAAATTGTACTGATATAGACAGGGTCAGCTTAGCCAATAGGCCAACCTAGGCCATGGCCTAGGGGCGGGAGATTTTGAAAACAGAGCGGCAAAATTTGTAATTGACGTTTTTTTTTGCTCGTCAGTTATTTTTTAAGAGAAAGTTTGGGAAAAAAAGTAGGAACAATTAAGACTTTCTTCTTATCAAACAAACCGTAGGGGCGGTACTCAGGGTTAATCCGGCCCTGGATACAGACATCAAAACAACGATTTTTAAAATTTTTATCTTTCTGTTCACGCATCACGCAAAAACTATTGAACGAATTTTAATGAAATTTGGTGTGGTGATAACTTATTACCTGTGTCAGCATCTAAGATACTTTTTATTTCGGGAAAATAGAAAAACCATTTTGAGCAATGTGTACACACTACGCAAAAACTATTGAACGGATTTTAATGAAATTTGGTATGGTTATAACTTGTTGCCTGGGTCAAAATTCAAGATACTCTTTACTCCGGGAAAATGTCTCATTCCCACGGGAAAATAGAAAAATCATTTTGAGCATGTGCATGCATTACACAAAAATTACCTACTTCTCATTGAGCTTATAACAATGCGTCGTGCGAACGACGTCGCGAGTACAACTAGTAACTACTAAACTAATTTCCGTGTAAAACCAAAATGGGATCAAGGAGAATATTGATAGAAGATTAATCAAAAGAATAGAAATGCATAAATGAATATAATTATTCATTTTTGTTTTCTTGGAACTTTTCAAGATCCACATCATTCAATATCAAAACAGACCTTGCCCGTCGCAAATTGAACAAGATCCATTAAATTTTTAATGGGTTTGATTTTATTACACGGTAAGTTTACACGAGCGAATAATTTTACCTTGCCCGCCCACACCAAATGTAGGACACAGGGTCGGCTCTTAAGAATAATAACCGAAAAAACAAAGTGAAGAGAAATTTTTGGAAATCCCTTCGCGGTACACAACCAGATGCTAATTTCAAGGTGCTAGGCGGATCATCATATCGCTGGTAAACTTGAGACGCGACGAGGTTACTGTACTCAGCACTCACTGAGAACACTGCATGTACTGGAATACATAATGATATCTTGGTGTGTACCGCCCAAGTACGAAATTAGTTGATTTATTATGCAAAAAATGTATACAGGGGTGTTAAAAACAGGTTGAGTTTAAATAACCGTAAAGCGGAGTGTATAGGAATTCGGGGGGTGACTGGGAACAAAACTTGAGTTTGTCATGAATCATAATTGATAAATAATATAAAATAAATTTAATTTATGTTAAAACTGATATGATTTATGGCTATTTTAAAAAGAAATATCAAATGTCATTATTGAAATATCATAATTCATAAGAATTAAGTTATCAAAAGTTGTTTCGCAATTTATTTAACACTTTCATTGCCAATCCAAAAATATAAGCTTTGTGAGATGGCCAAATATTTTATATTAAATAAGTAGTTTCTTTTATTTGTCACGCGATATCACGTGATCGACAATGAAAGTGTTATGCTAAGTAAATTTAAAAACTTATTGTTAGATTCTTTATTTATGCAACATATGTAAAATTATGCTAATTTTTTTTACAGATATTTCGTATAAATTTGTCCAGTTTAGCAAACGGAGTGGATAGAACCGGAATTGAAGAGTCACTGGGAATGTAAGTAATCGAATATGGGGTCAATAGGTACGGGATTGGGAACAGCTGAATAGTGACGTCGCTAAAATACACGAAATGACTTCCACAAATCGACTTGAAACTTTGCGTAGGGAAAACATCGGATTCCCGAAGAATGAAATTGCGACAGTTGAGTATTCTTTACATATACTACGCGGACGACGCCACGGATGAAAGCTAGTATACTATTCGATTTTTAGATAAAATGTAAAGCTTTTTAGAACACCCGGTATAAAACATACGCATAATGTAGGTATGCCATGTATGTATGTATGCATGTACTTATGTTGTAACATGTATGACGTGAAATTAATATGTTATCAAGTGTCAACAAACAGACATTACACGCACTTATATATTTACATGTAAGGGCTACCTATCGAACTATCGATGAATTAAATAAACTTAATACAAAGTTAAAAGCGTAAAAAAATACATATTTACTTATTGACACGACAAGTGATGTGACGGTTACATAATTATGTAAAAGTTATTTAAAAAATGTTTGATATTTTGTTAATAAAAGTTGCCGATGACTGAATCAATTTAATTATAAAAAAAAAATACAAATTAACTGAATGCTAAAATTATTTTGAATGAACTAGGTTGCCTTTGTTGATACACTATACGCGAAGGTCAAACCAGTTTAGTAAGTTCTATTTATAGAACATTACTTAATAACTAAACTAAGTTAAATATTGACATTTCGTTTACACACTGCCATCACCAAATCCTATACAAAATTAAGTTCAACTTGCGAAAAATCAATATCGAAAATATTTATGTAGATGTTCCCAGATGTTTCCACTTTGACAACAACGTCGAAATTGAGAATAGAAGAAAATAAGAGGGAACATTTAATTTAAACAGGCAGTAGGCTGACCTCTGGAGGATATATGTATGTACATGCACGGCCGGATCTAGAAGGAGGGGCAGCCGGGGCATGTGCCTTAGGGGGCGCCAAAATGTTGAATTTTAAGTTTTTTTTTGCGCCAACAACAAAGTTTGTACCTCCTCATAATAATTGTAGGTCCGACCCTGTGTACATGACAGCTAAACGAAAGTTTTGCCTAGTTTAAAGCCGAAAGAATAATTATTGTCTAAGCAGAGTACAATTGAGTCGTCTATCAGGTTTACTGACTGGGCACAATGTCCTGAAAAAGCATCTTTCGATCATGGGACTAGGAAAGAGTCCTCTCTACCGCAGGTACAGGTTGGTAGATTCTTGCGAAGCATTGTTCTCCCTAAGAAGTTTATACGATTTCCAACAGGATATCAGCAAAGAAGATTTTACGGCAATACTAACATTCTATGAAAGACTGGACAGTTACTAGCCTTTGGATACAATGAACCCGTTTTTGGTAATCTACGTGCAACGGAAACTTGAATTTTGAAACTTTAAGATTCAAAAGTTCCTAAACAGCAAAGCTACAAATTCAATTTTTGGAATGAAATCTTCCCTCTTTAAGGCAACATAACTCAATATTAAAAACTTTCTGAATAATTTCGATGAAATTCATTCTTTGAACTATTTGAAAACATGGCCTTACATGAGCAGCTGAAGCAGCCACTCCGGAGTGCAACCGCAGGAGAAGTAAGAACTTTGAAAAATTTTGAAAACTCGTAAAGTGCTTTTCTTTTTGCTCATCACTTTGATTTTTCGGAGAAAAGTAGACTTTTTGTAGGGCGTCGCTTCACTCAAAACTCGCTTCAGAGCAAAAAATTTGTAGTTATACCTCTATACATGAGTATACTATGCCTATTTCGAATAGTTTCGCACTTTCTAACAAGCAAAGAATTTTAAAATCGGACAAATCGTTTTTGAATAATTGATGCCTATTATATCTAAACAAACAATACTTTATCTTTATGATGTTTAACTTAATTTTGTCCGTGATTATACATTGATACCTATGTATTTTAGAAATATACGTGTCTGTAGATATAAATAAAAATAAATATGAGTAATATTACACTTGACAAATAAATAACCAATAAGACCAATTAAAATACAATGTGACGCCACACAGCGCTGCGCCGGTAGCGTACATCGATCAGACACCGTCGGCATTTACACATGTTGCAAACAAACAGTGCAAGCAATTAATTTTGCTTAATTCGCAAGAAAGTTAATTTAAATGATTAGCTCACTTTCAATATAATTATGTGTTGTGTTGTGACATCACAACGTTGTAGTATTTAAATACCAATAGAAGAGAGTGAATTAAAAATTTTCACGGAAACAATAACTATTTTGATGGATACTTATAACCAGTACCGGCTTTCCATTTAGCAGAATGACTTTAAAATTTTTTTTGCTTTTGATCATTTTCATTCAAAAAGAAAAAACAAAAATCGGATGTGTATCGTTTCAAAAATTAAATTTTTTATTTTCAAAATAATAATTTTTAATTTTTTTGGGTCAATTTTGTCCCTCCGGGCGTTTCACAACCTCTATAATTCCTACATCCTTCAATCTAACAATATTAAATTTTGTAAAATAAAGTTAAGGTCCCTTTTTACCATTTTCCATTTTGCCAAGCCCCGTTGCAAAATATTGAACTTCCAAGTAAGATTATTTTTGTTCCCCGTTATAATTTTTCGATCGTGAATCCTGGCATTTTATTAAGAATATTTGGGATAAGTTTCGCCGATAACTTCTCGAGAATTGTAAGAAACTCTCGCCTATTGAACTACAAAATCCTGATTTGATACGCAGTTATCGAATTTTTCGTAAGTTACTTTAGCACGTACCCTATCGTACGCGACATCCTTAAAAAGTTCTTTTAAAGTTGCGATTCTTTTAATTTTTGAACCTCGTTTGCAAAATACTGAACTTCAAAATTTAAGTGTTTCCTTAAAGGACATACAGAACCAAATTATCACTTAATGTGAAAAACTTTAGTCACTGAAGAATCCTGACTAATGATTTTCAATTTTTTATAATTTTAAGTTTCTAATAAAGAAATAATAAAGGATAAATGGTAGAAAATACTTCAAGAACACTAACTAAATCAGATAAAACCAGTAATTTTTGAAAAAAAAAAGATTAGTAATGACAGTAATTAATATTCTCAATTAACAATTCATATTTTTTTTTACATATATTTCTGGAAAAACTTGTGATTGTATAATCATCCACACTCGTTCAATCATTTTAAGGCCGGATTTACATTAACGCTCCGTTCTCGGTACGCTCCCACTCCACTCTCACTCCGATATAGTCTTGTTGTGTTCACATTACAGTGCTGATATCATGTTGGTACTTATTCGCTCTCTATTCACATTATAATGCCACTCTAGGTACGCTCCCAGTTTGGTCTCAATTCGATACAAATATCTTTTCATAACAACTGAATGCAAGCGGAGTGGAGTGGAATCAAAAAGGTGTTTACACTATAGGTACAAGCCATAACAAGTCTGATATCGCTCCGATAAAATATTACATGAGTGGTATTGATATTGAAGTGGCATTGAACCAGGAGCGAACCGTGACTGATATCGGACCGATATCAGAGCGATGATGTGAATACACTTATTGTTTATTGCGTAAGAGTATTTTATCGAATCGGGAGCGTAGTGATATCGTACTGAGAGCGGAGCGTTAATGTAAATCGCGCCTAAATTTAAATTTTGTGTAATTGTGTTTGCATACATTGCGTGCATAAATATATTGAACAGTGACGTACTCTATTGAAACAGATTAAAAACAAACAATTGCAGTCCATCCTTTTTTATTTTGTGTTAATGCATGCGACAGACATAAAGTTGTTTATGAGTAAAAATTTTTAAATATCATTTTTCTTCAAAATTGTTTTTTCACATGCATGTTTATCATCATAACAATTTTTTTATAATGGGTCCAAAAAAAATTTGTTGGATACTTTTAAATTTTCATTTATTTATCGATTAAAGTTACATAATTAATCGGTTTAACCCTTTGATTGCAACGTGAGATATCTGAGCGTACAAATATCTTTCAAAACGTTTGAATTGAATCCAAATTTTTTGATCAATCTGATAAAATTTAGATATTTTTGATTTTTAATTTTAATAAGAGTGAGAAATAACTCTAAAGGAGAATATATTAACACTATACAGGGTGTCCCTAATAAAATTACCAACATGGGGATCTCGTAAACGGTGAGAGATACAGTTTTGATTTAATTAAATGAATTATGTAGAAGCACTAGACACGTCGAATGCTAGCGCCAAACTTCTCAAATTTTATGTAGTTTAGGAAGTATAGTTAAAACACCCATAATTCCAAATTTCTTTTTCTGTCAATAATTGCTTATTGGCAAGAAATATGGTATTCTTATTTGCACATTTTGATAACATTTTTTTACGTAGAATTTAAGGGGGTATTCTAGTCTAAAAATTCGAAAAAATCGATTTTTGTTTTTTTTTTCGTATTTTCAAAGTTTAGATCTTTAAGAATAAGCCTCTAAAAGATTTACGGAAATTCGAATTATTTTCGGAGTTATGGTTATTTTTTCCCTGTGTACTGTGTATCTTTTCAGTGTTAAATTCAAATTTTTAATATAAATTACACGAAACTACTTTTTTCGATACGGTTGACATGATATCTCAATATTAATAGATTTGAGCGTTACTTTATGGTATTCTATATTTGTAAATAATAAACAAATATTTTACTTCACAAAAATACCACTTTTATTTTAAAACTGTGACAATATTGTTTCGAACCGTCAGTTCATTTTCAAACAGAATAAAAATCATTTTCTGTTTGAAAATGAACTGACGGTTCGAAAGAATACTGTCATAGTTTCAAAATAAAAGTGGTATTTTTGCGAAGTAAAATATTTGTTTATTATTTATGATATCTCAAGTTTTAATGCACCGATTTTCTTGAAATTTCGTACAGACCTTCTCAATACTATCTTAATTGGTCCGACGTAGGAGTTTTTTATTTTTATTATTTTTAAAAAATTTCAAAAGTTGAAAAAGGAGGTGAAAAAATGATTTTTTTTTTTAAATGGACGCCATTTTGTGAAAAAATTTATTTTTTCAAATCGGCTACGTTTATTAAAAATTAACTAAAATTTTATGTTGGGCTCACGTCAACCAGGAGACACCTTTTTTCTTGAGTTCCCACTTTTCCGGCCTGTACCGATTTCAATTTTGAATTTTTTAAAAATTTTTATATTTTTTTTATTATTTATACTTTTCAAAAATCAATAAAAACCTGTTAAAAAAATGGATACCAAAAATGTTTACCGTTTTTTGTTTTTATTACGCCCGTAAAATCACCTTAAAATCGAGCCTCTAGACTAGAATACCCCCTTAAATATCTTTTTAAAATTCCTACAATCCTAAACTTTTGTAACCAATCAACTTAATACTTTGCATAGGGATGTTATAATTTCAAATATCACGGAGACGAACCCGTGAGTAAAAATTAGTTTCACAATATGTAATTAAAGATAAGGTAAAATACCCAATACTTGAACACATTTCAAAATATAAAATGCTTAACCTCAATTTTCATAAACAATTACTAATATAATTAAGAAAATAAAAAGTATAGGTGGCTTAGGAAAATGAAAAACCCTTCAATATTAACATACGCAACGTAAATTGCGAGACGATTGTTTTAACAACGGCCATTAAAGTGTTAAATAGGTGAAAATGTCTATTTAAAAAACTGTCACACAACTAATTATATATGATACAGTGTTTTTTTAGTCGTTTTTTATTCAAATTTAAAATATAATGTTCGTAATGAACGTTATAAATAAAAAATAAGAATCTTAATATTATTTTAATATGTAGGCTCGTAAAAATAAGTAGGTACATACCTTGCAGTTGTTGTATTGTCGCTTGGTATTCTGCCAGTTTTTCATCCACATAGTCTTGAGATTGATTTGCAATTATGTCAGCCGTAGATAAACCACTTGACGACGTGTCCTTCTCGACGACAAACATGGTCGGCGTGTAGGGTGAGCCGGGTGGTTCCAGCGGCACGCCCACATATTCGAAATCTCGTGACGGGGGCCCAACATCCACCACGTACGGAGATATACCGTGATAGAAAATTTCTGGCGATGGGCACATCTGAAATTTTTCACATTATTCTCATTTAGTTTTTGAGTCTCGGTGTACTTTTTTACGTATTTTAAAATTTTTTATGTTTTAAATGGGACCCTCCCACGATATTTATCTCTACACCAGTGCACATCTCTTTAAATTGAGTTAAAAATAGTTAATTTAGTCAATTTCATTACGAAAATAAATGAAAATTAGATAAAATTGTAAAATGCATGCGAAAATTTTAAAAACAAACATTTGTCACATAATTATGATATGCAATAGATGTACAGTAAACTCTGCATCATCCGAGCTCTAAGCTTCGATTGTTTGCTATTTTATATTTTATTTATTTTATCATATCAAAATACACGTTGCAATTTCATATTTTTTCAATTTTTCAATTATTCAAGGTAAGATAGATTCATAGTATGTACATAGTTTGGATAATCGGGGTTCTATTGTAGAATTTTATTTTTTCTATAATATATAGTGCGATTAGCGAGAGTTTGCCTCTCGGGTATACTCGACTTTTTAGCCCTTTCCCTTAAAATTTATTTATGCGCATACGCAGTTAACTTTCAGCCGGCGCACACACTATAAACATGATAATGCGCCAAAATATGTAAGGAAGGGGTCAAAAATCGAGTATACCCGAGGCGCAAACTTTCGCTAATCCTACTATATATAGAACTTTCTATTTAAATTATTTCAGATTTCTCGACTACAAATTTTTTGGTTAAAAATCAAAAACTAACACGACATAAAATTAAAAGAACATATTAATTTTAAAAAACCCTCATTTTGGAACTTTTCTCAAATAAAAATAAAAATATTTCTAAAACGCGCGGGCAAGCAACTTCCACCAGAGTGGTAAATTTCACCATAAAGGGCTCGGACCATCGCCCGAAACGCTTGTAAAATTTAATTGCACTACTTTTTCAATCGTAAACTGAAGTTAGCCATAAATTCTGAACAACAAAAATAAAAAATATTTAATGTGTGTTTTGGTTCATTTATTATATTTTGGTCTATGTCAAATACCATAATAATAATAATAATAATAATAATAATAATAATATATTTGACAACTAATGTATTACATACGTGTCATCGTCAAGAAAACATAAATTAATACATTTACAGAAACTCATTTATGGTATAAAAAGTACTAGAAACCAAGAAATTTCTTAATTCTTTTTTAAATTTGTCATCATTACTATAGTAGTTTACTAGTTTCTCTGATAATTTGTTACATATTTATTTTAATACAATAAACGTATAAACCTTTACCGACTGTTGTCGTTTCATGTTTTGGTAATAAGATTTTATTTCGGTTTCTAGTATTGTACAAATGTCTGTCCCCAAGAGCAGAGTAGTCATTACGATTTGCCCTCATGTATAAGGCGGCATTATAAATATATATCGACGCTAATGTTAGCAGGTTATTATTTCTAAAAATTTCCCGACATGTTTCCCGTCTATTTATGCCAAAAATCAATCTTAAAATCATTTTTTGTTTTTTGAATATTTTCTCCGCTGAAGTAGAGTTGCCCCAGCAAAGTATCCCATATTTTAGGTGTGGATATATATATGCATAGTAAATTGTTAACAAGACATTTACGTCATTACATATAACTTTTAATCTTCGGATTACGAAAATGCCTTTAGCTAACTTATTACTAAGCTCAGCCACATGACTTTCCCAACTAAGATTTTTATCTATAGTTATACCCAATAGCTTGAACTTGTCTACAACATCCAAAACATCACTATTAAAAGTGAATATGCGCTTTCGCAGTGAAAATATCATGAGTTTAGTTTTATTTTTATTAAGCTGTAATCTATTTTTATTGCAGTATTCATCAATGCAAACTAAATTTGTAGATGCATTCGTTTCCAGCAAGTGTTCCGACACAGCCGACGAGATAATACTAATATCATCTGCATACATAATGGAATCGTTTTCTGAGTCCAAACAGCAATCAAAATCATTTATATATATATACTGAACAATATAGGGCCCAAAATAGAACCTTGAGCCACACCTGTATTTATACTATTGATAGAAGAATTGACTCCATTTATATTTACTAGTTGTTCTCTATTTTCAAGAAAAGATTCCACCCAGCTTAGAGCTGTTCCTCTTACACCTAAAAGCTCAAGTTTATATAAAAGTATTTGGTGGTCGACTGTGTCGAAAGCCTTACTCAGATCACAGTACATAGCACAAGTAAAGTTTCCTTTATTTATTGATGAAAGTACAGCATTTATAAAATTATAAAGTGCACTTTCAGTCGATTTGTTTTTCCTAAAACCATGTTGATTTTGTGTCAAAAATTTTAAAATCTTCAAGAAAACGTTAATCTGTCGAAAAACGCATATTCAAAAATTTTGGATATCGCCGACAAAACTGACACCGGCCTATAATCTGACAAAAATTTGGGATTACTATTTTTTTCAATAGGTACAACTTTGGCAGTTTTGAGCTGGTTAGGGAAAATTCCCTGTACAAATGATAAATTAATCAGATGAGTAAGCGGCATGGCTAGTGAAATAGCTTTTTTAATGATATGAGTTGGCATCTCATCTACGCCCGTGGACCAGGAATTTTTAAGTCTATTTAATATACAGATAACATCATTTTCTGTAACTGGTGTTAGGTATAAACTATTTGTCACACGTGGTAATAATAAGGTAGGCTTAGAATTTAAATTAGATGTAATGTTTTTTATACTGTTGATAAAGTAGTAATTAAAATGATTAGACAAATCTACAGGATTTTTAATCTCAATATTCGATCCTTCAATTTTTATATCTTTAATTCCCCTATCCGTATTTACTTCATCCTTTATTACATTCCAAATAGCTTTCGATTTATTACTCGATGATAATATTTTTTGATTAATATATTCTGCTTTCTTTTGTTGAACTAACAATTTATAATTACTGCGTAAGAATTTATAATAATCTGTAAAAACAGGATACTGTCTACTTATTAAAAAAATATCTAGAAGTTTTTGCTTTTCACATCTAATTGATTCGTCAATCCAGTCATTACTAATTTTATTTTTTGAAAAACTACTTTTTTTAACAAAAGGGAAACAGTCATTAAAAATTGTAAGTAAAGTTACATAAAATTTTTCAAAACTAGAGGTGAGATGCCAATCATTGAGGACATTACCCCAGTTATAATTATCTAAGATATTCAAATATATAGTATAATTATAGTTTTATAATCAACCCTTAAGGGTGGCCTTAGGAAGCCCACCCTTAGATTCCTTCTTTAAGTATGGAAACCGAAATCCACAAACTTGTGGTCATACTCAAACGTCAAATCACTCTCATAGCGTCTCATTTAAAAAAAAATGAAATTTTTAATTCGATGACGTCATCAGGTACCTAAAAAATATCGAATTTCTAAAAATAGAGAGATAAAAACGTAATTACAGGCTTCGAATGCTGTTCTTTCCGATTTTAATAAAGTCAGAAGCATGAAATTGAGCAAAAAATTTTCCGTTCTAATAATTCACAATTGAGTACAAAAATTCAATAAACGTTTCGAAACTTTTAAAAAATTTATTTTAATTTTTCAAAACTAATAGAAACATCTTGTATTTTCCTATCATCATTCATCACATATTTCTACTTCATATCTTTTATTTGATCTAAAAAACATTCAACGAACAAATTTTGAAAATATTAATATTTTTAGAAAAATATTCTCAGAAATAATATTCTTAATTAAATGTAGAACATGATTAATTAATATAACTAATTTAATTACTAATTTCGATAATGTGTACTAGAAAATTTTGGTAAATGCAAAAACGTCAAATTTTTTGGCAATAGTCACGCCACATCATAAGTTTAATTAATGAACGACACATCAGCACCAGTGTCATAACAAACAATACCAATAACAATAAATAAACAATAAACAATCATTGACAATTCAATTATCTATCTTACCGGCTGTATTGGCACAAAAGGTCTGGGTCCTCTCGGTGTGGGCGAACGCATTCCGGACGGCAGCGGTGACGGCCATCGTGGACGCGGGCAAGGCATGTGTGCCGGATGGCCTTGAAACATTGGCGAACCCATTAATCGGGGCGGAGGAGATGCAGCATACGGTGATTGGGGTCTGTAAGCAAACGGAGGTGGCGTCGGCACACTCCTGTTAGAGTGTGGCGACCACCCCCGACCACCACCGCCCGGTGAAGGGGGTGGGTGTTGACCGGACATCCTGACAGTTGCTTGCTACAACTCGGTGTCGATGCAAAGAAACGATTGCCACGCTGAAAAAAAAAATGGATTTTATCAAATTTCCAAAAGAGTCTTAAAGTTAAAACTTGTCTATTAACGACTCTGAATTTGAAATAATGAGTTATTTTCGAATGCTTCTAGACCTTCTAGGGTAATACCCAGAGGAAATCTTTTTTCATTAAGGAAAAAAGCGAAAACACGATATTAAAATGATTTCGCAATATCTTTCCGAATTCTTATTTTATCGAATTTTTAATGATAAAAAACTGTCTTATATAAATATCGCGAAATTAAAAAGATAATATAAAACATATACCACATATACTTCGTGAAATTTTGAAAAAAATTAATGCGAAAAATGACTGCCTCTGATAATACCTTAAATCAGGGCTTCCCAAATTTTTTAGACTCGCGGCACCCTTAAGGGATTTTGAAAATTTTCTCTCAAAAATATAAGTGACGGGAAAAAAGAAACATTCAGTGTAAATAAAAACATCCCCAGGAAAAATAATTGACACGAGAAAAAAAAAGAAGAAAACGTTTCCACCCAGAAGTACTCATCATTTTCTCATATTTCTTTATTTTTCCCGGAAGAAATATTTACATTATTTCCATTTTTTTAGCAAAACAGCTGCTGGGCTCCTAGCCTGCTTGAGAAAATATTCCCGGACTGAACCCTTAAGCTGAAAAATGGGAAGGACCATGTAACCCTCTTACGATAAACTGAAATGTTGCCAATAACTCAACAGCCTAATCATAATCGACTTGAAACTTTGACAACTTTCCGTATATAGTGACATGTTTAACTAAAGTTCGATAAGTATACTCTATATGTATTTAATTTGATGTCATAATTTCAAATATCACGCGGGCAAGGCCACAATTAAAAGCTAATAGTTAATATCGGAAGCCAAGTCATAAGGATAACATTTGATTGTTTTTTCGCATCTCAAATTAAATATATATTTTTTGATATTATTTAGCGCTGACAATACGTTAAAAAAATTTTACTGTAGGCGGCATAAATGTATGCGTGATTGTGTTTGTGTGTGTATGCACTTAACCGCTCACGAATGGATTGGTATCAATCGCTTTTATTCTTGGAACCCATGAGTAATCATCCAAAACTGACATTCGAACAATTAGTGCAATCCAAGTTGGGAAAAAAATATTCGGACAAAGTAATCGTTAGCGATTTCTTAAATCTTGAAGCGACCGGCTTTTTACATTCAGAAATGATTTTTTGAATTTTCCAAAAGCGAAAATTTTTTGGAATGTTTTAAAATTGCTTTTAAAACGCCAAAATTTCAACAATGAATGTTCTAGCAGTGCCCACGTTTTTGATTATGTAATTATTTTAATGTTCCAACGATAAAATTTATTAATATAATTAAATTCGGCTGTAATTCGAAGCGCAACTAGATAAAAAAAAAAATTGATTCAAATAGTTTTTTTGAATTTTGTCTTAAAAGGATTACTTAAGTAATGTTCAGTTAACAGTAGGTGAGTAAACATGAGATTAGTCTAAACATAATTACACCACTAACCTTTAAACGTAAGCCATTGAAAAACGAAAAAATCGACACTCTCACTACGCAAGTTTTTTTATGACTGAGTTTCGTTTCGAAGCGGTATTAGAAAGTGTATTACGGCAAAAATATTATGTACAACTATAGCTATTTATAGAATTTGGCACTATTTGTAAAATAAAATCGTCCTCCTCGTCAGACAGTAAATAAAAGTCATTTTATAATTCAACGGACAAATGAAAATTGTTTGCAATCATTTTTTTTTATATGCAAATTCGATCATATATTCGCATCTTATAATGGCCCAATAAACTTAAATATCGGTAATGTTATTTGTGTACGAACTGTAGATGTCGTTGTGAAATGTACAAGTTTTGCCGGTGAAAAAAGTCAAGTCTCACAATATTATGCCGTACACGTGGTCCACGTGGTTGACGATTTATTAAGTTTACGTTATGTTAGGGCCCACACAGACATTGTGCCAAAACAATCGTTAAAACTGTGGAAAACGCGTCAAAAAAGGGAAGGAACAATCGAAAAAAACATTTCTTAATCGATTTCAATATTTTTTTCCAAAATACCAAAATTATAATAGAGTGAGGACACTGGTCCACACAAACGGGATGACCAATTTTTTATAATAGGTTCTGACTGACACACACTACATACGTCAAAAGTATGGGCACACCTTGACCCAGAGGGTGCTCACAGTTTTGACGCGGTACTGCACTTAATGCGGCCCATACACGGTTCAACTTGTTGTACTACCTAGTTGTACTACAAGTTGAACTGTTTGCCATACACTATTAAACTATTCATTCAACTTGTCCAACTTCAGTTATTCACAATTTTTGAAAAAGACAACTTCGTTAAAATTATGGATAAAATTCTTGCCTTAGCAGTAATTGCAGAAATTAGTAAAAAAAGCTTGAGTAAACGAAAAAAAAAATAGAGCAAAGAGTGGTTGGGAAAAAAATTTTATAATGAAAAACTATTTAAAAAAAAAGTAGTGAATGTGAACCAGACGATTACAAAAACTATATGCGAATGAACGAAGAAATTTTTAATGATATTTTAGTAAAAATAACACCTTTAATAAGCAAAGAAGATACGTTTATGCGTGATGCAATTTCTGCAAAAACACGCTTGGAAATTATATTAAGGTTTCTTGCAACAGGAAATCTTTCGAAAATTTAAAATTTTCAAATGCGGTATCACCGCAAGCTATTGGAAATAACAAACAAAATCAAATATTTAAACTTTCCAATTGTTACCGCTGTAAATATTTTGTTGATTACACTCTTTACAGCATATAATATGTACTGGTTTTGTTGTTCAACTACCCCACACACAGTACAACATGTTCATAGACCATTTTCTCCGCCCACGTAAAATCAAAATATTTTGATTTTACTTCAACCGTTTATACAACCATCAAAATAGTTGATCAACTGCCTGTGTATGAGCCGCATAATGTTGGGGTACACTGCTGTGTCAAAAGTGTGGGCACCCGCTAAGGCCAAAGGGTCTCCATACTTTTGACGACGTAGTGTGTGCTTGAATCCGCAATAAAAAATTGGTCACCCCTTGAAAACGCCTTTGTGCGGACCAATGTCCTCACTCTAAATTTATAAAGAACCCTCAGGTAATATAAATAAAATACACTTTAAAGGTAACAATAAAATATTTGCAGATACTGGATCCTATACAGTGGCCAAACGCCCTTCCTCAAAAATCCATTTTCCTTGAAAAATACCCCTGACGAGCAATAAAAAGAGGAATTTTTGAATTTATCCATTTTCTTCCAACCGCTAACAAGCAAAAAAAAGTCTCCTGAGTCTTTTTATCTATGGGTAATGGCCCCTGGGAACAGCCTTCTCCGAAAAGAAGACAGTCGGTGAGCAAAAAAAAAAAGAAAAACCACTTCCCAATAAAAAATTCTTTTTCTGCGCCTCTTGAATTTTTCCCTCTTGCGCCTTTTTTAATCATGTGCCCTGGAGCAACTGCTCCATCTGCTCTCGTGCAGTTACGTCCCTGATCTTATGCGCACACATAAACACAAAATAGAAAAAACGTTAATAAAAACAGCCAAAATCAAACCCAGACAAATTTTTTGAACGCCAGTAAGAACAATAGGCGATATCATTCCCAAAAAAAAACTCAATGATTTTTGGAAACGCCTACAAAAAAGACAATGTGTATAACCGTTTTAGACAATTCTGTCAAAAGACACATTAAACAGTTCGAATCGAAATTATGTTGCGTTAAATTTTAAGAATATATGGAAGATATTTTGAGAGTGGCAGATCCCAAAGCTTATAATTGATTCAGTGAAAGACTTTCAATCAGGACACAACAAGAATTTCTCTCCCATCTTAAGATTTTCACAATTTTGATGAAATTTTCTTATTCCGGTCAATAAGCACGAGTACGATATCCGAGGCGACAAAATTTGACAAGCGGATCTGATAGATTTTGGCATTCTAAGCAAAAAATAAAGAGTAAAAAATTTTGAAATTCGCCTTAGTTTTCGAGATATCGATCGTACTTGTATTTAAGGTTACCCTTTGCCCAAAGTTAGGCTAGTTATGACAATAAACTTCGATTTTATATAAAAACTAAGTGGTGAGGTTAGTTAAGGTTATTCTTTGCCCGAAGGTTAGGCCAGTTTTGACAATAAACTTCGATTTTTGATATAAATATATTTCACCAATATTTCACCAAAATATTACACCATACACAAATACAAGTAATATATGAAATATTGGTAAAATATATTTATATCAAAAATCAAAATTTATTGTCAAAACTGGCCTAACCTTCGGGCAAAGGGTAACCTTAACTAACCTCACCACTTAGTTTTTATATCAAAAATCGAAGTTTATTGTCATAACTAGCCTAACTTTCGGGCAAGAGTAACCTAAAATACAAGTTTAACGATCGATATCTCGAAAACCTTGAAAAGTAACGCGAATTTCAAAATTTTTTAGTCACATTTTGCTTAGAATGCCAAAATCTATCAGATCCGCTTGTCAAATTTTGTCGCCTCGGATATCGTACTCTCCCCGGTCAATAAACTAATTCTTTTCATTTGATAATTTTTTTTTTATACGACGGTCCAAGTATCAGAATTTTTTTGTGTACCTTCTGTCAAATGTATATCATGTATATATATCATCGGAACAGTTAGTTAATGGTTAATTTGACAGACAGTCCGCAAAAAAATACTGACACTTGGATCGTTGTTTAAAAAACTTTATAAAATGAAAAGACCTATTCTATATCATAGACCAATAAAAATGCGGATTCCTGGAGGTGACTTTGGGTGTCATGAACCATAATAACCCGGCCTAACTCTGCACAAAGAAAAAATGCAATTTTAGCATGGTTTTCCAATATTATTACCTGTTTTATTTCATAATACGAGAGCTGTTTCCGCTCTTGGGCCAACAACTGATAATCTAGTGATACCATTTCTATTAGTTTTACAAAAAAATCACCGAATAACGTCATATTTAAAAATAGTTTTCACTATCATGACGTCATCATCTATATAAGACCATAAATCTAGATAGGTTTGCGCGAGTTGCGTCGTTTAACGTCTGCGCTGTAAAAACGTGTTTTAAAGATGATCATTTCATTTCTGATCAAAAAACCCGAAGATATAAGCATAAAGAAACATGTAAATCTAACAAGAGATATATATTTTATTTAAGGGGAGATTCGCCAAAAAAAAATCAAAAACCAACCTTTTTGATTTTGATTATTATTTTTTTTTTTATACAAATAAATATTTTATTAAAAAACTAAATATACAACACGTGACAATGAGTATAAATGGCGCTGAAGTCGACACTGCAAGATTTTTCCACCTTGACGGTTCCCCGCGTTCTGAAATCCCCGGTGAACCAAAATAAAAAAATCAAGAATTTTCTGAAAATATATATATTCAGTTACGGCACTAACTAGGATCTAAGAAAAATAAATAAAAAACCAGCGAGAAATCGCATTTTGAAAATAAATTTTCAAAAATCACCGCTTTTTCTCGACTATAAACAACCGCCATTTTGAAAATATATTACGGAACTAAAAGATTCTAGTTCCTGCCAAAATGACGGTATCGAGGAATAATATGCACTTTGATTTATGTCGATATCTCTAATACATATTTTTTAAGATACATGAGGAACCATATCGAAAAACGTAGTTTAAATTGAATTATAGTAAAGAACATGCACTAAAATGCCCATAACTTTTGAATTTTTAATTTTTTAATAAAATTTTTGGAGAATATTTCGAACACCTTAAGAAATATACCTAATTATGAAAAAAAAAACTCGATTTCTTTTTGTTTTTTTTTAGCGAATCTCCCCTTAAAGACACAATAATGAGATATGAAATCAAAGATGGCGTCATATATTATGATCATGTCCCTGCCACTTGTTTTCAAGGACGGACCTTTTCATGTCACAGTTTGCTACGTTTGCTACGTGGCGCTAATGGTAAAGGGGGTATACTAAATAGAGTTGGGACATGTGAACATTTTTCATCAAATAGATGTCAAAATTAATTACCATATGATTGAGCACAAAAGTATCGTCACCAAGTTATGTGTTAACGAAGAATTAAAATTTTTTAATTTAATTAATCTTTCTAGGTTGAATTAAAGTATTTTTTTTAAATATTTAATTTATTTCCAATTTATTTTAGATGAAAAATAGCGAACTATTAAACCTTATGTCTCGACTCTAATTTTATCCCCTAGTAAATCAACGCCATCTGGTATATTAGTTACAGCGACGTCAGAAAACGGTCCATTTTTTTATAATAGACTAAATGGAGAGTGACAGGGACATGATTATGATTGATGACGCCATTAAAGTTTGTATCTATCGTAACCATGGTAACCACATAAACAAAACATGCCAATAATGGTTCTCAAATTGAATTTGTGTAGTAAAAATGGTTGACTCGTTAACGAAATTAGGAATTTATTTTGACGAATTAAATAAAATTCGCGTAATTGAACCAAAACTGTACGATCAATCGAATAAATTAAAAGAAGAATGCAGTAACTTTGTCGAAAGTATATTTGATATTTGAGATTATCCAAAATCCTAACCTTTATGGATTTTAAAGACTTTTTTTTTGTTTAGAAATTGAAACTTTTCAAAAACTTACGGATGAATTCATCAAAATAACGGAACAATTAGCCGAGGAGGTGGAAAAGACGAAATTATGCGTGATTGGAAAACGAAATATACTACAATCAATTACAAAACAGAATGAATTTAAGAAAAATCAAATACAGGTTTTTGACGATTGAGATAATTTTTTTTTTTTAAATTTGAACGAAACGTTTAATATTACCCATTTTCAGTCGCTACTGATGGAAAAAACGATGGAATTGGAACGTTTACGGATCGAACAACATTCCTTGCAAAAAACTGTGTTAGACCAACAAGATATATTAGATCAATTCACATATTATTGTTAATAAAAATATGAAAAATGTTTCCTTTGTAATTTATGACGAGTCGAATTTTTTATTTTCGAAATGAACAGATAACAGTTTAGATGCAAAAACCCAAAATTTTTATGAATTCAATTTTCTTAAGAGCTTAAAACCAAATTTCCCTGACTTTTCCATATAATATTTGAGTTTTTCTCTAACTTTACTCTTCCCTCTAAAATTTTTCATTTACGATAAAATTAAAAACTAGTAACTAATTCAAATCATATAAATTTTTATATTTTTAAATAGAATGTAAGCTAAAAATTTATTTATTTATTTTTTTTTTCAAATAGTAAAATTATCGAAAAAATAAAATTTAGGAATGGTTTGAGTGAGTTTCTTTTGATGCCAACTTTAAAGATATTTATTTATACAAAATATTTTTCCGGTATAAAGGCTCAAAATTTTTTTTTACACTTGGAAACCCTAAATTTCTGGATTTTTTGGACGTTTGTTAGGGACTGAAATATTCTCTATCTAAAAATATGTACATATGTGTTTGCGTAAATACGTACATATAGATCAAATCAACTAAAAATGATATGATACCATTAATAACAAATGAAGCAAACTTAAACGTACAACTTTAAGTTATTACAATTACTCTAATATATACAAAAATAACAAAATAGAAAAAAGAGAGAAAAGAGAGAAAATTACGTACGTCTAATTTTGCTTCATTTATTTGATCACGTCATACCCTTTTTAGTTACTTTGGACTAATGTACGCAGAAAAAATTATTTTTTTTATTATAAACTAGCATTTACCCGCGGCTTCATCCGCGTCATGTTTAAAATAATTATAACAATCAAGTTAGTATGTGTAGAGTATATTTTGAGAATTTTCTCACTGGGATGGACAGTTTTCCCGGGGTAAAAAGTTCAAGCTAAGTCGATTGGTTAAGCTTTTGAGGCGTGAAAGCAAAGAAAAAACAAATAAACTCACTTTCATATTTATAATATTAGTCAGGATTCAAAGATTTCATCATATTTTAACTGTAATTTTCCAACTAAATATGGAATTCACAGATGTTTTGTGTTCTTATTATACGCAGACCATCTCCCAACAATTGGGACCTAAAAAAATGTTCCTAATCTTATAAATTATTTATTGATGAAAAGTGACAAAGAAAACATTTTTCATATTTTCTATGTTGTATGGATTTTAACAAAATAAATCTTTTAAACGTTAATTATTATTGTTCAATTCAATTGAAAAAGAAAAATGGTATTTATTTAAGAAAAATACATTAATTCTACATTTTTTTGGATCAGTGAAAATATAATTTAAAAATGATTTTGTATGAAAAATATCATCCACTGACTGATAACAAAAACAAAAATATGTGTTACAATAATTATTAGGAATATGTACTAACAGAAAAAATGTAATTCTCATATTATATTAAAAAATTTCAAAAACTTAAGTTTATCAAGTTTTTTCCACTAATTATGAAATGGTTGGTGTAAAAGAATTTACTTTATTAAAAACTATAATAACACATTAACTAAACTTTGATTTATTTACAGTTTAAATAACTAGAATCATTTCAACCATCTTCACGTGAAACTGTTATAACACAGTATTTAATTAATGACAGTTTTCAAATTTTATAAAGGAAGGCCCCTTCACAATTTATTTGTTAAATTAACCAATACCATAAAACAAATCACTTATTTAATCATCTATAAATTCTCTGTGGTGGTTTCCGCTTGTGATTCCGTTGTTGATTCGGTTGCTTTTTTATTTTTCTCCTCGTCGTCGTCGACATTTTCTTCGTTCATATCTAATTTCATACGTTTTTGGGTGTTGTCGAGCGGCGATGCACTTCGTTTACCATTCTCGTTGTTTTTCTTGAATTGAACAATGATCGCGGTCATATTATCACAGCCGGTACCGTCACCCATTGTGTTTGGCGCTAAACAATGATCGAACATCTGAAACGAACACAAAATTAAACGCCTCATTTAAATTGTTCAAAATACGACACTGAATATTAAAAAAGAAGAGTTTGAAAGTATCAAGGAATAGTATATTGTGCAATAAGTGCGGGAAATTGTCGATTGCCCACGAAAGCGAAGTTGAGCGCACGAACGTAGTGAGTGCGCTCATTCGCTTGAGTGGGGCAATCGACAATCCCGCACGAGTTGCACATACTATTTTTTATTACGAATTTCACATACTTTTTTTCTATTATTATCACTATTTTTGACATTTTTATTACTTTCTAAAATAATATTTTTAACTGTTCATCTTTTTTTTCTGAATTAATTATCGTTTAAATTACTTTGTTGGTGGTTTCTATAGAAATAATTACGAAATATTTATTAAATGAAAAATTAAGAGGCGGCTTTGCGTGTTTTGATTAAATTTTGCGTGTTTTATTGTCAATTTGCGTGTGGAAAGTTACTTTCCACACGCAAAAAAGTATGCGGGAAGAGTACGGTGGGCAAACAGCTATTTTGCGTACAGAAATGTGTGCGCCAAGTTAGTACTTCTCCCGCATGAGTAATAAAAAAAAATTAAAACAATTTTTAATGAAAATTTTTAATAAAAAACAACAATTTATTATGCTACTGCATCGTAACTATTAATCACGTGATCAGAAACGGGCTGTGACGTCACATTCTGTAAAGTATTCTAATCAAACATAATACAGTTAAACCTTTTTTTGCGGTTTTAAAATAAAAATGGCCATTAAAATGCATAATGTGAATCAAAATCAAGAGACAGTAAGAAACTTAAACATTTACTATAATAACTTTCTTTGATAAAAATACTTTTTAATGATTTTTAAGCATTTAATCAGTACATTACATAAGACTGATAAGTTATTGCATCATTTAATTTTTTTACAGATGTATTATTCAGAATTTTCATAATATTATAAAAATGAAATAAAATGTTTCTACGTGTAAATTAAGGCTTTATCTTCTTTCGAAAAGCAACTTCTATTGAAATTGTGAGGTTTTGAGCGTTTTGAGTTATGTATTTTCGATGAAACCTTTTTTTATGCGGTCCCGATTCACCGCATAAAAAGTTTTTTTTTTACAATCTGGACCGAACTGACCTTTTTATAGCTATTTATGACATTTTTGAATATATTTTTTTTGTGTGATTCTTTTTATGCAGTCCCTATCCACCGTATAAAAAAAGATTTAGCTGTAGCTGCTATGGAAATTAACACAAATTTAATTAATCCAAAAAAAAAAAATAATTTCTTTCCCTAAAAAAATGAAAAAAATTTTCTTAGTTACAAAATACCTGTTGCTATTTCGAGAATATGACGTAACTGACAGGTAATCAACGGTTTCGCGCTTTGTATGGAATTTCGTCATTCCAATAACGAAAATAAAATATTTAAACTTAAATTTTCCTTATTCAAATCACTTCCACAATTCTTGTGTTAAAAAAGAATAAATTATTTAATTTGATGACGTCAAGTTTACAAAAAATTTTCAATGCCTTAAAAAACCGTAAATAAAATGATATGATGACAAAATTAGAAGTGAATTAGAGGTTTTCGACGTCATTCTTTTTATTTTTACCAAAACTGAACATGCAAGATCATCAAAAGAAAGACTTCTGTCGACTCAGTCATATTTCTAAAAGGAATTTCGCCATTTTGACAGCAAAAATAACGAGTTCACACGCAAATTACTCTAATCCAACCAATCATCCTAACTCAAATCACTTCCATAAACCTTAATTTAAGAAAAAAATAATGTTAATATTTTGATGACGTCAAGTTTACAAAAAAATTTTAATGCCTTCAAAAACCGTAAATAAAATGATAGAATATAGGTTTCCGATATCGTTATTTTTATTTTTACTAAAATTAAGCATTTAAGACCACTCGAAAAAAGACTTCTCAAATTTCCGGTCATTTTTCCAGCCATTTTGATAACAAAATTTAAATGTTTCAAAATAATTATTGTATTGCAACCGTTTGCAAACATAATACGCTTAAACGCACGCTGCACAGTGGGGCCAAAGTAGGTAAAAAATGGCAAAAATTATTTAGTCCTTTTATTGACTACAGAATAATTATATAACAATATATTTTACTTTTACTTGATATTTATTAATAAAATACTGGGTGTCCCACTATACAGGGTGTCCCATAACGGTTAGTCAAATGATATATGAAAAACCATTCGTCGCATGAATTTGAAATTTGCAGATTTTGTTTGACCCTAGGTTGAGACTTTTTTCATACAACTCGATTTTATTTCCGGTTACTGGTTTCTAGCCACGTGGTATCAGCTTATAAATTTTAAATGAATGATACGCTTAATTTTAGCTTTAACTTAACTGGAATATTCGGTACCTACATAAATTTAATAAATTCGAGTTTTATTTAATTATTTGATATTTTTATGCACCACTGAGAGCTTATATAAACTTTTTAAGCTTCTTATTGATGATTTTTTCTCAAACAAAATGAAAATCAAATCAGCAAATTTTGAAAACAGGTACAATTTGGTGTAAACTCTGCAATCATAATACCAAAATAGACTAATTGCTTTATCAAATGCCACAAATATATCCGTTGGATTCGATTGGATACGTAACTAAAATTCTTTGAAAAATTAATTTTTACAGAATTTTTCTAGATAATTCAACCATGTTTCATTAAAGCTTGATGGTATCAATACGACTACTGATATTAACAAATAAGATACATAAAAAAAAAATAACATACCATGGGGAACATCGCCCATTATAACCAATTTTTTAATTTTTTTTTATAACTTAAATAACGGTCTCGCAAATCACTACTTTACATACAATGATATCGTTTAAAAAGCAATCAGTTTATAGAAATAACAAATAATAGATATATTTGCACCCCCCGCGCTATTTTACATAAGTTAATTACAGAGGTCGTTTTAGCGGTTTTAGCTAGAGTCCCTATAATAAATAGAGTGGTGACATGTGTGCTGAACGCTGATTGGTTCCGGCATTTTGTATCCAAAGTTTTCGTAAAATACATTGGAAATAAATTAAATGTTAACAAAAACCATTTAACTTAGAAAGAATAATTAATTACAAATTTTTAATTGTTCATTATTTCATAACTTATTAACAATAATTATGTACTTAAAAATATTTACTCAAACATGTGATAATTAATTTTGAAGCTTCCCGCTCTGTTTTGGATACAAAATGGATGACATGTCACGACTCTAATTATTATAGGGTCTCTAATTTTAGCTATTGATTTAAGGGGTCATATAAATTGTAGCTTATAATTTAATTTTTTGTATTTTTACCGCCTTTAATGGTATTTGGCCCCACTGTGCACTGTGAACGCGCTAAATTTAAATTTTTTTTTACGTACCTCTTCACAAATTTCGGAAATTTTTAATCGCCCCTCCTTGAGACGAGATCCGACAAATTCGACCACTTCTTCGTTGCTCATAAAATTCCAAATACCATCGCACGCCAAAACCATAAATTCATCTTGACTGGGATCAATTGTTAGCACATTTATATCCGGTAACGCGGTGATCATTTGCTCCTCCGGCGGTAAATCTTTATTTTGTTTATAGGCGTGATCTCCGATCGCTCGTGACAAATTTAAACCGCCGTTTACGCGACCGTCTGCCGTAACTTTTCCGCCCGCCTTAATAATTCTACTGTTTTCCTCCTCATTTTCCGGTTTATGATCGTAACTCATCTCGATCACTTGACCGTTACGGCTGACAATGCATCTCGAGTCGCCGGCATTTGCTACATAGAGTTCATTGTTGCGAAGTAGCGCTACGACAGCCGTGCAACCGCTATCGAAACCCGGCTCCTCCGTCGTGTTCATATGTATATCGTCGTCGTCCTCCTCCTCATCCTCGTCCTCGATACAATTTCCATTCTCCTCGTCCGAGTCCAATTCACTGGTTTCCTCGTCCACCCAATCGGATCCCTCTTCGTTCTCGTCCTCGTCCGAGCTACTTTTCATCACTTCGTCCGCGCGGAATGTGTCGTCGTGTTCGTCGTCACTTTCGTCGCTGTCGTCCTCGACGGAGCCGGTGAGTATGGCGTTATATATCGCTTGCATATTTTCATTTTCGAATGGTAACTTTTTGGTTGATCGACTTGCACGTTTTGGTAATGGTTTTTTTATTGATTTTCCTTTACCTTTCGGTGATGGTTTTTCTTCGATACTCTTGTCCTGGACATGTTCAGGACATTCGGTGGTCGATGTAACATTACTTTCACTTTCACCGTTCGTAACTATTGCGTCTTTTTCTACCGATTCTGATTCCATTAGTGTAATTTTTGAATCCTTCACATCTTGGTTCGAATCTTCTTCCATTTTTTGAATACTATCTGTTGTTGATTTCGTTTCGATTTGATCACCGGTTTCTTTGACTTCGCTACTACTCTCGGCATCGTTCACTTCATTTACTTCTTCACTTTTACGCGCTTTAACTTTTGAACTTGATCCGGATCCGGATCCTGAAGAGCCAGCGCCATCATGTGATTTCGTTTGTCTACTTTTTAAATATGGTGACATCGGTGATTTGTAGTCATTGTTTAAATTTGTTTGTTGTTGATTTTGATATTTTTCGATAACTTGTTCGAGAGGCATCGATGCCTCCTCATATAAATTATTAACATCTTCGTGGGGCTCCTCGTCCGATGATTCCGCCTCGCCTCTTTCGCCGCCGTCCGTTTCTTTCTCATCTTTCTCTTTACTGCCAGCCAATTCTTTTAACACGGCCACAACTTCAGGCGTTGCAATTGTCGCATCAAATTGAACGAACGCATCACGCAATGCCTCCTTTAAATTACCATCCTTGTACGCTTGAGTGTTTTTTAAAAATTCCGGCAATTTACGTGAACAATACAATGCAACTTCATGGCCCCCGTGACCATCGTAAACGGCAAAAAATGACGTATCTTTATCAAAATCTATAATACAATTATGTGCATCCTAAAATAAAAACAATTTGTTGAATTTTTGTAATTAAAAGAAATTTTGCCCAAGTGAAAATATAAAATAACATAACTTACTTCTTGACTGACCCGCCAACCTTGCATGGAACTTGCCCCACAAATGACTCTTTCACCACTTTCATCCGTGGATACTTTATCTGTTACAGGTTCTGATAAATATGCGCCCATTTTTACGTTTCATACAAATATAAATAATACAAATACGCCGTAAAAAAAAATACTAGCGGGAAATTAAGCCGGTCTAAAACAATCAGTCATATCCATGTTCCGTCCCTCTACATTTTCCTACAAAGATTTTTATACCTAATCTTTCCAATATTCAACATTTACAAATTGGATGAATTTGTTATCTTTTTCTTATATCCACTAATTATATTTATTTATCTCTTTTTTTAGGAAGGAGAACACGAAGTCATTTCAGAAACTCTTCACGAGCACTCGATAAGTGACTCCATCTGTTTGCAACGTACATTCACGATCTAATTTTTAATTTAAAAAAATATTATATAAAAATACAAAATTTATTAATAAATATTATTTGAAAAAATCAAGAAATTATAATTACGCATAATTTAGAGAAAAATACAGAATTATATAACTATATTACAATAAGTACTTAAATTTTAAAATAAATAAACAAAATATTATCAATTAACTTTTATTTTTTATTGTTAAACAGGACAAACGGGACAAAATATGGAACATCAGCGCACATCACAACGTCAATTTGCGTAAGGTACCAATGTAGGGTAAAAGCGAGGGTAAATAATGAAAAAAATATATAAGTGGGCACAGTGGGTAATTGTAATCTTTTCACTTTACCTAATTTATTTTATAAGTGTTTTTAGGGACTCTTTGAAGATTTTACAATATTTTGCTAGCTTTTAACAATTAATTTTATATGCAGTTGTATATTTAGTCAAATATATGTATATTGTAATTTTGCTTATAATTTTAAAATTATTGTACTACATAATTACCTCTATTTTTGTAATTATAACTGTTTTGACTAGTTTAACGTCAAACGTTTTGACTTTTGAACACATAATTTAAAACAGCACAATTGGTATTATAGGTCAAATCAACTAAAAGTAGTCTGACATCACCAAAAAAATTAGACTAAATTATCTAGTTTTCTATCATTGTCAAATCGGATCAGCTGGGACTCGACTTCAGAATTCCTTGATTTAAACTAAAATATTGCTAACAAATTAAAGACTAATTTTCACATTAAATAAAAGCAAGAAATATTTTATCCCGAGAATTGTGAAAAATTCTCACTACTCTCTATAAAATCATGGCTTAATTGCTGTAAAATATTACATATATACTTACTACATTGATCACTCTGTATATTAGAAAAGTACTCTGTGTAAAGAAATATATTAAACGAACCAATATTATATTTACTACTTACCGTTTTGGTGTGAACCTCTATTATTTTATGTAATTATAAAATATTAAACATAAACACATATTTTTTATGATTACACAGAATTTATTAAAAATAATAGGACAAAATAATTATATTACAAATATACATTGATGGAGTTTGAGTGGCTATTAAATTACTGTCACAAAATTACCATTTATACATTTTATTTCAATAAAACAAATTTAATATTACCATTATTACTGTGTTACATAAAACTAATTTGATTATATGTAGGTAATGAAAACTACAATTCAAGTTTTCAATAATTCGGAACTTCATGCAAAAAATAAATAAACATAATATATATTTATTAGTAGGATTACAATATCTTGTTTTCTATGAATTTTAACACGATTTACAACTGACTCAATCGAAATCGATGGCTTCCTGACGCTACACTTTCGTAAAAGAGAAAATCTGAGCGAAATTTCTGTACATTCGTAATATGGAATAAACATATTTTTAAATTTACTTGGGTATGTTACCACCAGAGTTTGTTGAAAAGTAGGTATTATGTGATTTCGATAATTACAGTCTTAAAAAAACGTAACTTAACAGATACAAACCAAGTAATTGTTAAATAATAAAATAAAGATGGTCACTTTCGAAATATTTCATGCATAAATTGAGATCATAACCTCGTATCTTATGGAAATAATCTAAAATTTCTAAACAAAATGATTTTTAATAGTAGTTTATGTTAGGAATGATCGACATTAGAAAAACATCGATGTTGACATCGATGTCAACCTCGATTGAAGAGTATCGATATACGATATATATCGAAAGAAAGACATCGATGTTCGAAAACATCGATGTTTATGTAGCAAAATAAACAACCATTATTTAATCTATTATTTTATTTATTAAAAATTAACATTACCAGTTTTTATTTGGTACACTTTGCAAAAAAGTCACTTTGTTAGAAGTTTCCCTTTTAATCTGTTCCTTTGTTGATACAAATGCTGCTCAGCTTTTGAAAAAAGTCTCTCTGAAGCTGTTGAAGTTGCTGTGAAACACAAATACGTAATGGCAATTTTTTCAAGTTTGGATAAGTGGATCCTAGAACTTGCCATAAAAGTAATGGATCTTGTTTTAAATCAGCTACAGGACTTTTTAACTAGTGGATAGCTTAGAGTAATATCGATGTTTCGATATTATTCTCGTAACATCGATGTGTCGATGTTATCGAGGACATAACATCGATGTTTTTACGTCGATGTTTCCTCCCTAAACATCGATGTTTTTCTACCATCGATGAATATCGATCATCCCTAGTTTATGTTTCTTGTATTTCCAGAAAAATTGTCATTTATAAGATACGAGGTTTCGTTAAAAAGCCATCGAAATTATATCGAAAAAAGGCGATACTTTAAAAAATAAAATAATAATAACAAAAAATTATTTATTATACATTGTATTGTAAGTATTTAATTCGTTATTTCCGGCGGATATTCTCGACTAAAATGAAATCTGAAACATCTTGCTGGTACAAACAATAGAGATGTTTTCACCAACTTGAGTATTGCTTTCAAAATGTCGTCCATATATCGTCCGCAGTACTATTTATTTGAGCGTAATCGTTCTAATCCGGATCGTTCCTCCTCCTCGTCGCTGGTGTACGAGGACATGCCGGTGACCGCGCCACGGCTCGATGTCGCCTGCATCAGCTCTTGATCGGGCCCGTTACGATTCTCGTACAGTAAAATGTTTAACGTTTCCTCGTAAATTCGTGCCTCGGGGAATTCAACTTTCGTATGTTTTTTATCGGTGGCGTAAACGATCGACGTACAGCACACCTCGGCCACCTTCTTACCGTGCCCGTAGAAACTCCAACAGCATATTTCACTTGACCCGATCACATCTTTTATAAACAGCACACGACCACTAAATCGTAACGACAGTTTATCGAATAATTCGATATTTTTCAAAAGATTGTCATCGGACGTGGTTGTATATGAATATTTATTATTATGGCGATTAATGAGCAATTTGACAACGGGCTGCAATAAATAAAATCAATTTTAAGGGCACATAAGCACAATTTTTGGCTATTTACCAATATCCGTGCACACGGTAATTTTTGGAGAAAATTTTTTTTCTTGACTGATTTAGACCTAATAGTTCAATAGCACTAATTTTAACGCCTATCTTACTAAACATTAATTTTAGAATAGATACAAAAAAATTTTTAAAAAGAGATTCTTGTAAGGATTGCCGAGGAGAACATTTGTGCAAAATGTGAATTCCCGGAAATGTTTTTTTTTTTTTTTATATTGTTTAAGGACGTTCGTGCGTCAAACCTAATAGTAGATAAAAATTTTAGAGAATTGACAAGTTCAATTACATAGTTATCTTCCCTCAAAGATTTTAAGGCCTTTACAGATCATTTCTTAAAGTAATTGACGATTAAAAATCAAATTTTTAACACAGAGCTATTAGGAAAAAATATTCTAAACAGTATTTTTTCAAATAATAAACAAATATTTTACTTTGCAAAATACCACTTTTATTTTTGAAACTGTGACAATATTGTTTCGAACCGTTAGTTCATTTTCAAACAGAATCTGTTTGAAACCGTTCGTTCGAGTGCCACTCCAATTCTGATAATCAATCAAACACATCCTCTCTTTAATGCGAGACGCAGTTACACTTTTTAATTTCAAATGTTATCGAGTGCCTGTGAAACATTATTAATGTATGGCGAACTTTTGTCCGTATTTTAAACATACACCAATATTCATATGTTCACTTAATGTCCAGCTTTGGCTGATACTTGAACACTCGATGTACGTTGGCAAATGGCCAATTTCATTATGTTAATTAAAATTCACATAGTGTTCGAAAAATTATCAAAACTGGATTGGCTGGGACTCGAACCCGGATCTTTTGGTTACTAGCCAAGAGCCTTACCAATTAGGCCACCGACCGTTCATTCGAGTGCCACTCCAATTCTGACAATCAATCAAACACATCCTCTCTTTAATGCGAGACGCTATGTGAATTTTCGAACACTACGTGAATTTTAATTAACATAATGAATTGGCCATTTTCCAAGGTACATCGAGTGTTCAAGTATCAGCCAAAGCTGGACATTAAGTGAACACATGAATATTGGTGTATGTTTAAAATACGGACAAAAGTCCGCCATACATTAATAATGTTTCACAGGCACTCGATAACATTTGAAATTAAAAAGTATACTTTGGATAAATCAATCGAATTGTACAATACAATAGAACTGTTTGTCTTTATCTACAAGTTTGAATTTGTTTATTATTTGAATTACCTAGCAACACTACTTTTAAGTTTAATTTCTGTAAATTGTGCTTGCTGATTGGTTTAAAAGCGGGATAAAAATAACTTTTTAGTCCCTTGGGACTAAAAGTGAATTTTTTAGTCCCTTGGAGCTAAAAGTGGCACTTTATTCCCTATTGTGAGGGACTAAATCATGTCTTTTAGCCCCGGAATTGCAAAAAAAACCTTTTTAAATCACATAAATTTAACAATTTAGCTAATTTTTAATGTGATCGAGGATTTTTACATTCATATTCCATTTAATTTGGGTTATTGGGGGAGCAGCGGGGGCACGTGCCCCCTCTGCAAGCTTTTAGGGGCGTCAAAAATGCAAGTTGAGGGGCGCCAAAACGGTGAAATCGGTTGTTTTTGATGTTTTTTGCGCAAAAATACAAAATGTTGAGGTTTTTCTTTTGCTCGTCACTTACTTTTTGCAGGGAAAAATTTTAAAAAAATATTAGTGCGCCAAAATTTTTCTCATTTGGCATTTTTGTTTGCCCTCCCCACCACCACGTAATAACTGTAGGTCCGGCCCTGAATATAAGACTAGAAATATTCAAAAATTATCGTGTGTACGCTTATTAAGAAATTGCCCAATTTTTTTTTAAATTTATTACTTTTGAAGTTGAGCTTATTAGTAGTTGTTCCTCTTTTTGAGACGTGATCAAAGGAACTCTACAAATTGGTTCTGCTTCCCGCTCCTTTTTCAAGAGAGCCTGTTCACACGATTCAACCAACTCGGCGATACAATAATATTTAGCTTCTGCCAAAAGTTCAGCCATATCTTTACAAGTTTCCGGTAATGGGACACTTCCGTCACGTAAAAAATTTAAAACAGTTCCAAAATGTTTACCACTACGATCAATTAATATCCAACCTAATAAATCAACAGAGTCAATTAATGACTTTAGATGTTAACTTTAGTAAACAGGAAATATTTTAAATCACCTTCTGAATCAGTTAAAACTTCCATTCGACCACTAAACATAGCTCGAAGCATCGTATCATTTTTAGTTAGTGTTCCAATTGTGGTGTAATGTAAACAGCCGCCAACATTTAATTTCACATATTGTGAAGGATTGCCTTTGATTACAGTTTTATGATCACCAGACATTTTATAGAAAACCACTTATGTTTAACAAAAACATTTAAACACATCCCAACCCAGTTTTTTTGCTGCCACTAATCTATTTCGGTCATTATGTTGACGAGAGGCGAGCACTAATTTAAATTTTTTTTTTATGTGATCAATAAAATTGCGTTAGCGATAATCCGCGATTATCACGATAACTTAACCAACATATGAAATTGTCAAATGAAATGAAAACATCAAATAATAATCAACTAAATGTAGATCTTTATCGTAATAGATTTTATTCATGTCGACTTATTAATTTTGATATTCGAAAATAGAACATAAAATTTTGATAATTTAACTCGCTTTAGTTTTATTAATAAAATAAACACATAAATAATAAATTTTTAAAAATCTTATATCATGATAAAATGATAAAAATATTTTTTATGAGTAACTTGTCGAAATTATTATTAATCGATGTTAAACCAATAAGTTGACAGAGTTGGATTTACGCATTGAGGAGAGAATCGACTAGAGAGAATGCTGTGTATTACAAATACATTAGAAAATTGAAGCAAAAAAATTGACTGATGTGAGCAAAAAAATTGACTGATGGGATTACTTTAATGGCGGTCAAACCATTAATTTAATGGTTTAATTGGTTTATCTAATATTTATAAACAAGTCTCCGTGGTTACAATTTGGGCTTACTAAAATGGAGTCATGCTTCAAAATTTAATGCCTGTGTTATCTCTAGGAAACATATGTTAATATGTTTGATTCAGTGCTCTGTGGATTTACGTAATAACTTTAATGACGTCATCAAATGCATACAAATTGTTAAAATTTCAAAATTCCCAGTTTTATTGACAAATATGAATTTGAAATTATAAAAGTTTTCGATATCGCTGCTCTTATTTCTTTCCAAATTAGAAGAACAAAATTTATAGGAAACTGATTTGTTAGAAATAAGAGATATAAAAGACAATTCTTGGAAAAATTTCGTCTTGATAAAAAATAGAGGTCTTAATATGATTAAATTACGGAATATAAATGTTCCTTCTGATTATACAGGGTGTTTGGTAGAAAGACCGACAAAATTTTTTTGGCGGGTTAACTCTTTAAATGATTAAAGACGAGTTAACTCGTCCTCCAATATGGCGGTTCAAAATGCTTTGATATGTATATATTCACTGGTACAGGTGCCGCCATCTATGACAGATTTTCCGTAATACGGTATAATTCTAAATAATGTTCAATTTTATCAACATAGTTTAGTATAATTTATATTTTGTAAATTCCTAGGGTTCACTTTTTTGATATTGGGATCTTTGGTTTTTTTTCGTTTTTTTGTAACCTTATCTATTGTACTTATAACTGGCAATAAAAGTCCGGCTTTTTGAGACGAAAAAATTTTTCCGTATAGTTTGTTTAAAAGGGTTAATGGGCCCATTTCTAGTACTTTACCGTTGGAACCGAACTTCTAAAGGAGTCTCCACATTCTCGCCCAGGTTGGACGAAACGAGAATGTAGAGGGTCATTTCGTTGTGTCTCGCGATTGGTGTTTTAATGCTATTCATATGGCTGAGCCAACCTCAGCGAGGAACTCGACGAGGAACCTCGTCCAACCTCGGCGAGAATGTGGAGACTCCTTAAGTGTTGCGGTTATTGAATTAAGTATGATGCAATGACGTAGGTGGACTAGTCATTTTGTTAGATGATCTGAAGCCAAACACTGGTGCTCCTACTGTCAGTTTTTTTAGTAGTGTGTGTGTTGTTTGCATTGACAAAATATCTGCATCTCGTTTTATTTTACATGTGTCTTAATGTTGTGAATATGTGTGTAGACTTCATTTCTGTAATATTCACATAAACTGTATGCCATCTCCACCCCACCTCCGTGGTATGATGTTTTCTTGTTTAATTAAAAAAGTATCCAAATACCCAAAATTCGACTTTTAAAAATTCATAACTGTTTTGCTTGTGATCACAGTAGCATGAATTCATTTTTATTGTGTCTTTGATGTATCTTCTGCTTTTAAACAACACAGTTTTATGGAATTTATTAATAAAGAAAGCCTATAAGCTTTTAAAATTCAAAAATCGAAGAAATGTGTGAAGAAACCGTTTTTAGTAATCGTAACACTTAGAACTTTGGCTCCAATGGTAAAGTACTAGAAATGAGCCCATTAACCCACCAGAAAATTTTGTCGGTCTTTCTACCAAACACCCTGTATAAAATATTTAAAATCCTCAAAATCATTATCTCTAAGTACGACCCTGTTTGTTAACGTTTTAAGTACCCGTTTTGCGCTTTTTCGTTTACCCACGGGGAGTTATGGATTTTGTTAGGAATATAAAACACCTATGAGGTAGTTTTCTTTTTAAAGAATAATAAGTAATATATATTTTTTTAAACAGTTTGTATTATGTATTTTCTGTACAAAAATAAAAATATTAATCATATAAATTGTGTAAAAAATAGACATTGTTCAATTTAATTAAGAACTTAGTTGGAAAGTTACGAAGGAAAAAAAAATACATTTTCATTTATGTATTTTGTTGTGGCGTTTGTGTAATGTCATTTTAGTGATGCCATCAAATTTACCATTCAATGCGAGTATTAATGCATCGTCGGTGGAAAGTAATGAAAAAATTTAATTCTGTTTACAAATTCAAATAATTGCTCCTGTACATAACCTTTTATTTGGCTTTCAGGCCAAGTACGTTTAGTGAAAGGACCGAAGCCACTAATCAACTTTAAGTTTTATTTGGATATTAAAAGTCATGTTACAACTTCAAAACTTGAACAGAAAATAAAAGAACTTGGTGGTGTAAGTTAATAAATTAGATAAATGTTTAAAAAAAAAAAATTGTGCAGTTTTTTTGCAAGTTAAAATATTGTATTAATTTTGTAATTTAAAGTTAGTTACTTGTTTATGTATTTTTTGAATGAAAAAAAAAAAATGGCTATACAAAAATATTGTCGACTTAGTTTCATAAAAATCGGGATAAGTTGTGCGGCACATTTTAAAGTTTTTAAACAGTGTAAAAATAATAAACTGTAGTAAATTTACTGTAGTAATTACACACTTTGGTGATGAATTTAGTATTAAATTGTCATTTATCATAAAAATGCTACCGTAGACGCGAATCAATCGGGACAGGCGGGTGAATGGGGACGAAATAAAAAATGTTATTCATGCGCTTAGTTTAAAAATACTAGACGTAAGTACGAACATATATCTTCCTTAAATTATATTAAAATAATTATTCTTTCGGGTAACAGTAGTGACTAAGCTTGAAGTTGGATAGAAAATGGACGTCTTCAAACAGTGCTATTTTTTGTTTCTTAAAGCTTGATCTAAAAATTATTTATTTCGATGCTCTTATGAATAAATTGTTGTTGAATCGAAAATTTACGTTATTTTGAAATATATCTGAAAAAAAAGACTGCAAACTTTTAGTTGTTTTTATTTTTTTAAGAGGAAATAATGGCGATTTTACATTTGGGCTAAGTTGGAAGTTAATAGGGACGGAAATGGTGTGAATAGGGACAGTATATAGGTAAATAGGTACATATAAAAGTATAAAGGGGCGAATATGGGGTGACTAGGGACGGATGAAAGGTGTATTGGAACATAGAACAGAGTACTTTCAAGGTTATCAAGCGATTCGATATTTTTATAAACACATTCGGTATAACAATTCTGTACTTTAGAAACTTTACTTTAGATTCTACGTTTATTTCTACAGAAAATCATCAAGTATTATTTCTTTTTTGAATGTATAAATACAAAAAATTCGAAATTATGCTATATTTGAATTTGAATTTTGGTCGTCCCTACGGATCGTCCCCATTCACCCTTTGATCGTTTCTTTTGACTTCAAAAACCACCGATATTTTCACAATTTTTTGGATACTGTGATAAAGTGTCCATCCTTGCATAAATTTTTAATATATTTACGATTACATACACATAAAACAAACACAAAAAAAATGCGGAGTTTGAATTCAGTCCTGTTTACGGTAGTTAAATTATTTTATCTAAAAGTGCCCCGTTTTTTTTGAAACTAAGCGTACGCGTTGGTATTGAATTGAGCGCCAACTAACTGTCGCGCGTGTAACTATAAACCATTTTGTGACATTTGTCTTGTAATTTATATTTTAATTTTACTACAAAATATTTTTATAAATTTATTTAAAAACTTTTTTTATTTATAAAATGAAATAAATAATAATTTTTTTTTTAGTGAGTACAATTAAGTGTTTTGTGTGATATTTATATTTGTATAAATGATATGGATATGCACATATATGATATTGTATACATATATAAGTATTAATATATGTGCTGAATATCAAACATAATCTACAAATGTGTAATTGATATGTATTTTGATAGGCAATAGAATTGTTTTTAGTACAAGAAATTAATCTTGTAGTTACGGATAAACAATCTGTACGTGAGAAAGGTGGCGTCCGGACCACAAGCCCTTCCAATGTGTCACCAGCCACAACTACCACGCGCCAATCCACCAGCGATTTAAATCAATTGACACGACGGCAGTCTGTGAGTGTTTAGTGTGGGCACTTTATGTGTTTTTGAATTTGGTTTATTTTGAAAAGTGGTTTTTTTTTTTTTAGGCAAGTCGTACAGATGCAATGCTTGCAAGAGTTCGTTTACAGACAGATAATAGTTGTACGATTAATATACTGCATAATGCTGCAATTTGGGGCATCCCTGTATGGTCAGTAGATAAGGTAAATTTTTGTGAATATGTTTGAATTTTTTTTAAAGTAATTCATGAAATTGTTGCTAGGCTGTATCTATTTTTATAATTTTTTTAATAAATTAAAATCATTTTTTGTGTGGACGGGAATAAATTACATGTATAACGTTGAATCGATAGTATTTGTGATTTTATTTTTCAGTTTTTACGTTGGTTAGATAAAGTATCGGCTACCGTATTGAAATCAAACGATTCCACAACAAGAAAATCAAAATCGCCGGTTCACATTAAACATTTGAAGGCACCTTTTATCAAATTTGAACCACACTCAAGGTAGATAGTATTTTTGATTTATAATTTTATTAACACATTATAGGCCGTGCCTATTTTTAATATTTGGATTTTAATTAGCGACGCAAAGATTCTCACTCGCGCCTCTGGTGGTAAAATTAGAACTAGTATCAAGTAAAAACGTATACGTGTACGTTCAATTAGTGTCAACATAAAATCTAGTAATCCACGCATAATTTATATAAAACATATTTCATTCGACAATTAAACGTATATTATAAAAATTTCTACTTGCTACAGCTTCTAATTTTAAAAACCAGGAGCGCTGGTGTCGGCAATAAAATTTTACGTAAAAATCTAGTATAAAATTATTGAATAAATTTTCAAGGAATGTTGAAGAAAATTTTCACAATAAATTTTTTCAAAATACTTCAGTTTTTTCCCATATTTTTTTTATTAATTTGTTAAAATTCATAAAATTTAATGTGATGAATATTCAGATATAATTTATTTCGTCTTTGTTTAACTTACTACATTCAATTGAGGCGTCTAGAATCAAAATCCGCCAAATCCATTTTTTTTAGCGAATTTCGAAAACTCGAAATTCAGCTATTTTTCTTTTTGATAAATTGAATTAAATATGGATTCTTGTGACTAAGAGCCTAAAGAACACATTTGAAAGACGTTTTACCAATCAAAAACAACCGTATTCTACTGAAAATAAAACTAGAAATATTGTCTTCATAGCAAAACCCACCAAGTTTTGGTAACCAAAATCTGTTAAATCCCAAATGCCACCTCAACCTCAATAATTTATTAAGTTTCCTGTAAAATTTTCTTGAATGGATTTATCCGGTTTTAATTCTAGACGCCTCAGTTACCTTTATCTCTTAGCTACAAAACTTTAAATACTATGAAGTTTTCAACGAGTTTAAGAAAAAACTACTTGTTGAATAGTCTTTACCTGGTACGTTTTAGCCTGGGGTATTTTTTAACATATTCTCTAAAATTTTTTTTTTTTCAAATATTTATTTTTATCAATGATTTTATATGTAATCCGGGTGTCCACATTCTGGAAAGTCAGGGAAGGTCAGAAGCTCTTAGGCGTCAGGGAAAATCAGGGAATTTACGAAATGTTCTGGAAAGTCAGGGAAAATAGGTGATAGTATATTTCCCAATGATTGTAAATGAAGAAGAATGTTTATGTTCACGAAAATATATCACGTAAATTATAATAAAGACACACGGATATTTTATTTTTTATTTTTTTTTTTTAATTAATTCAATAAGTAACAAAATTGTATTTTAATTTTTAATTGTTTATTTGAATGTGAAAATACTAGCCTTCATTTTTGTGACGTCATTTTTTTTTACGGCAACTTCAACGCCCTATGTACTAGTGAAAAAAATTATAATTAAAGGGAAAATTTTTTTTTATAAAATATAGATCCTAAGTTATCATATGTAAAAAAAATTTCCCTAAAAATAAATTTTTCACTTAAAAAAAAATTACCATATTTAAAAAGAGTCTTTTTTTTAACTTCATTCGCTTATTAATAGTACCTTAAATAATTTTTCAATTTGTTTTTGATAGTGTCAGCTACCGCATTCGGGGGTCAATACGTAAATAAAAATTTTGTTTAAATAGTTTTTTATGTAGTTAATTTAGCTTTACCCAATCCCTTAATTTCAGTCTCGTGTGTTTGGAGATTTATATTTCTAACCATTAATGGGAAACAAAAAAGTAATGGTCAAGGAAAATCGAACCTAAACTCATGGAAAAGTCTGGGATTTTTTTTTTTTATAATGGACTGTGGACACCCTGTTAATGTTTCAGACATACATTTTACTAACGTATTACTTGTTTTAAGGGTGAGGGGGGTGGATCCACATTTGAACCAAGTGTACATGCTATTCGATTGCTATATTTTTGTTTTTGTTTGTGTTTATTGCAGAGATGCGAGGCCAGTATGCTACGAGCTACCGAGTTGGCCGATGATTGATTTGAATTGTGCACCAGGACAATCGCCGTTTGTGTTACCGGATGAACAGCAGCCCGTCCAAATGAATCATTCCGATCGCTACAAGAAGAAAATGATCCGAAAGACGAGAATTTCGTTGCGCGGTGTAAAAATTGGTGAACCGACATCACCACCGCCCGGGCAGAGTGGCTACTGTGAGATTTGCCGTTGCGACTATCAGGACATGATCAAACATATCCAAACCCCTACCCATTTAAATTTCGTCAAGGACGATTCCAATTATTTAACACTGGACTCACTAATAGCCACCGGTGCTAACGTTGAAGCATTTCTACGTTTACACGAATCATCGAAAAATGTCAGTGATAACAATTACGCGGTGTTTAATCGTCGATCAGCGCGAAAAACCAATTCAAAAAATAAAATGGAGATTAAAATTAACGGGGACGCTGGCCTGTTGTCGACCAAAAAAGTTGCCGCATCCGTTTCCGTTATAAACAACTTACAAACGCCACGAATAACACGATCCAGTTCCGCGTGCGAAAAAGTGAATCCGCCAATTATATCGTCAGGATCTCTTTCGCCTGCGTTAAGTGACACCGGCCATCACCTGAGGTCACGTGGACAACTATGTTTACCGAGTAATTTAGTGGGAACAACCGCTGAAGATGACGGATATCCCACCAAAGCCTCTTTGAAAGAGGCGAGAGTGAAGCCGGAGCCGGACGACAGCGATGATGAACAGCCGCTCAGTAAACATGTTAAAAAGAATAACATGACAAAAGTACAAAAGAGTCCGAGCCCGCCCGCGAAAAAGAAGACCAATCTGAAGACTGTGACGTCGCGAAATAAACGCCCCACGGCCGACGATAGACTCATATTCGAGAATCGAGCTTATTATAAAGTGGAAGTGCTCAGTTCCAAATTACGTTCCAGCACCGCGCCAATGTGTAAAGATCTGTCACAATTTCGAATGCAAACGTCCGTCGTCGAGGACAACGGCAATTCAAATTGTCACAAAGACGAATCCACAAACGATCGGCTGGTTGTCAAATTCAAACGAGTGAGAAAATCCGAATTGTCCGTACTGAGCAACGAAGCTGAAAACTTTATGTTCCCACGAAAAGATAGCCTGTCCAGCGATAACGACGAATGCGAAACGGACGAGGAACGTAACACCACCATAAACACGTCATCTCAGCACCGCGCCGACTCGACGGAAATCAAATCAACAAGTGAACCGGAAAATTCTCAACAAAATAAACAAGAACTGGGAGAATTCGTCGATGAATATTCGCAAGATTGTAGTAGTAGCGTGTTAAGCAGTTGCGAATCGGTCAATTCCACCGATGGTAAACGCAACAAGAAGAAGCGACGAACACACGCTGAAGTGTTTATACAGGATAACGAGAATTATTACAAATTTCAAACACCCGGCTCTAGACTACGATTTCAAGGAAGCTTTCTACCGTTAATGACCGGCACCAGCCACAGCATACCAACACCCGCCAACAACAAAATCCACGCCGAAACTGTCGAAGCCCACGAGCCTGATAAGACTGAAATTAAACAAGAAGTAGATACGAACGACAAAGAAAAATTGTCCGAATATTCAGCTTCATTAGACAGAGTTACATTCTCGTTTGAGAGGATATCCGAAAACGATGCGTCCGATCATAAGAAATTCCGGAATTCACAAATTGAAAAAGACTTCGAACTATTTTACGACATGCACTATCCAAAATTCATACCCACACCGTTACCGTACGAGAGTAATACACCCCTCCCGCCCAAAGATCCACAAGTGTGTAAAATGATATTCTATCAGCGACTGAAAGTGTACGATGGCGAGAAAAAAGACAATTGCGAACCGAACGGTTCCAAGTCGAATTCGAACGCGTCCAGCGTGGTGGCAGATGACGTGTCAAACAGCAGCAGCCGACAATCAATCGATCAGAAAGAGTTTGGTGGTGAACGTCGTCGCAAACAGAAACGATTTATCAATTCCGAACGAAATCCAAGGAAATCACCGCGACAACACGCGTCTACCCTCGCCATACTAAGCGGATTGTTGCATCAGCGAAGACGTAAAACGAAATCCGGTTCCGGAATGGAATCGGATGCTGATTGTATCAGTTTAACCACCATCCCCGAACACAATGAAAATTCCCTCGTAAATTGCACGAATCCAAATGAAGTCGCCGAAGCACCAGTACAAAATGAAATCAAAACCGGTAGTGTAGCACCAATTGATTTGGATAATTTAGATGTGTGTGGGCCCGATCTGGACGAATTCGAACCTCCGGAAAATGATGTGGAAATAGTCGATTTTCAGCAAGACTTCAATTTAGTTAATATCTTAAACACATATTCCGACTCAAATATTTTAGAAATCGGTATGAAAGAGAAAATAAATAAGGACAGTGTATTAATGAAGTTAAACGGCGCAAACACGTCACTGTTCCCGCTTAAAGAGCTGCGCCGGAAGAATCGACGAAAAAAGAATCGAACAGGTTGGCCCAGTAAACGGCGTGTACTCAAGGGCCGAAATGAACCGGAAGTGCCAGGTGCGGACGACGTGGACGATTCGGATGTGTGTGAAAGTGTACAGGACGCGAGTGACACAAACGCGGTGACGGATAATAATGAATTAAAAGCGGTTAGTGTTAAAAATTTTCGAAACAAAAGGATACCTAATAATCGTAAATATATTAAAAATCGTTTAAGAACTAGTGATGTGGTTCGATCAAACAGTGACAACGACCTCGAAACAGTCGAAAACAAAGAGAACACCACACAACGGACCACACCACCCGGTCCATCGTCACCCGTTCACGAGCTAACACAAAACTCCCAATCATCCGACTGTTTAGGTTTCACCGCGGACGAGTGCGCCGACGTGAAAAAAAAATGGACTGAAGGTGTTGAAAACCTTTTGAATCCCGATCACAGTTTAACACCACAAATTGATAAAAAGACAAATATCGAATTTCAACCGTATGTGCGAGTACAAAAAATCGATACAACAATCGAACCGTTGACGCGACAACAGAAAAATCGACGATTCCGTCATTCGTCATCCGCGTCGCCGCCATCCGGTTCGTTGAAACCGAAGAGCAAACGACGGAAAACAACGAGCGCTGTGACACCGCCGACAACATTCTCGCCGCCGCCGTCACCCAGGAAATTGCGAAAACCGCGTGGACGATGGTATCGGGATAGATGAAAACGCAACATATTGCTGTTTTACGACAACATAAGCAAAACAATTTACAAAATGTAACCACACAGGGACACAAAGTAGGCTTACATTTTTTTGGTGTACAGTGATAATATTATTTTTCTTAATTTATTTTTTCGTAAAAAAAAGCGCCGCAAAGAAATTTCACTTTTAACGGCATTGTGATTTACCGTGCACTAAACACGACCTTGCCGGTTCATGGCGATCCCATTAGTGTTCCGTTCCAGTTTTGCCGGTACGGAACATTAAAAAAAATCATGATTTTCGTTTAAAATCAGTTTTTAAAAGACTGTTTGTTATAAAAATACAGTGGAACTCTACATTTATACAAAAAACAAAGAGAACACCACACAAGAACATTCATTTTAATTTCTAAGTTTATTATTTAAATAAAAGTTCTGCAAACGTAGTAGAAATTTTTCTGTACAAATCAAGTAAGATAGTTAGCTTGTTCTAACAATATAGACATCGTATTGGCTAGTTGTAATTATGGAAATCGGTTTCCTAATTGTGTGTAAAAAGTTTATAAACGAATTTATCAGTATATAATTTCAAATGAAATACAAAAATTTTATAAAAAATGTAACAAAATTATTTCATAATTTTTTTTCTTTATATTACTTACCTTTAATTTATGTAAAAAACAATTTTAAAATAAAGTTAAATATTTTTCGAAATTTTGTTTTTAATATTTCAATCATAAGGGGCGGTTCACACAGATTCACATAAAGTCGTGCCAGTCATAAAATCATTAAAATAATTCACTTTGTACTCTTCATAATTTCGGAACAGAAAAAATTAGTGACCGACCGATCTTCGGTTTCGGTTTCAGTGTTCAAAAACTCAGTGTTCGTGAATTGTCGCGTTTCGTTCGGGAGAGTTCGTGTTGCGTACATACACTAGATTTCAACGTACAATTGAAATTTTAACATGTCATAAATAAGTTTCGATTTCGGCCGAAACTGAGACCGAAATTTCGGTTTTGGCTGCAAATCCCGTTTCGATCGGACACTAGAAAAAATCAAGTAGATATCGATTTTGGACTTTCATTAGTTTTATGTGACGTTGCCGTGTGGTGCGTTGTGTTAACAATAGTTTTTCCATTCGTTACCAGATGGCCGAAATTGACAACCAATGAAAAAATAAGAATGACATTTAAAACATTGATGGTCATAACCTATAATGGCGAAACACCAAACTAGTACACTATTTTGACAACTAGTACAGTTTATAGGGAATTGTTGACACGGTACAACGTTGTGTCGCAATTAGTCAAGTTTGATTTGACGCCGTACAGCGTCCATGACCATTAACGTGTTACAAAATGTACATTTTGCAAACTAAGCAGCACAAATTTTATGAATTTTTAAAAAAATTTAATAAATAAACCTTGTTCGTCTCTGTGTGAACATTTCTTTACACTATTTACAGTATTATGTATATTTATTTATTTATTTTTTTTTTTAACTGCAAAATCGTTTGCAGAATTTTAATACATCCTGTTTATTATTAAGTTAAACAAAAATGTATATATTTTGTCTAAAACTTTAATTTTTCTGTATTTTTCTTTTTTTTTTTTGCTGACTACGTATTTAGTTTTCATTTTATAACATTTAATTAAGTAACTTTTGAAATTAGGAATAAAAGAATAATTAATTTTATTTTTAATAATTTTGTTGAATTTATTTAAATCACTTTTTGCTTTCTTTTCAATTTTAAAATAGGTGTCAGCTAAAAAAGTAAGAAAATCGGCGTCAATTTCTTAACTGGATTAAAAAATTTTGAAAATTCATATTTGTTACGATTCCTAGATGTCTAAAATGGCTTTGAAAACTTATAATTCGTTCCAAGTTTGATAATTCTATCATTTTGTTTACGATTTTTACAATAATGAAAAATCATTTTTTCTCAACCTTTGTGAAGGTGACCTAAACTTTGAGTGACTGATTAAATTGGGTAAATTGGGAGTGAACTTTTCATTTTTGGTATCAAAATGACGAAATTAGCTCTATGCTCTAGAAATATGAATGATTTGACAAGTTTTTAAATATCGGTGTAATCGTTGAAAAAGTTGTCGGCATTATTCTTACTGATGTTTATTGGTTCTAAGATTCTTCTTAATTAGTAAAATAAGAAACGATCCAAAACAGTCAACATATTTCAAAATTTGACCCGCAAAACTATACGAAAACATAAAAAATGTCTAGAAAAGACTAGAAAAGAAAACATAATTATACTCGTAGGTATGTGTTCTATAGCCTGTCTTTTAACATCCTGTGTTACTCAAACAATTATTTAATTTTTACTGATCAAAATCTATTGGAAAATCAAATGGAGGCATGGTTTAATATTTAGTCTACTTGCAGTAGTTTTTCCATTCGTCACTAGATGGCAAAAATTGTGAGCTAAAAAATGGTAGCAATTTGGAATTGACCGTTTTTTTTTTTTTTTTTTTGGAAATAGTAAATTATTGGGAAAAAATAAGGCTTATATTCAAAAAAAAATATGCCAGTTTGTATTCTACAGACTAAACAGCACAAATTTTGTGAACTATCAAAATCCAATAAAGAAAGTAGTTAATTTTTTCACCACTAGTTCACGTATTTAAGTTTTACGATTCCCAATAGTATACCTTTTATTTTAACCATAGAGAAAATTTTTTTTTTGTCTTAGGCTTAGTTCAGATGGCGCGCGGAAATCGTGCGGTTTACGCGCGTTTCGTTTTTGTAACTGTTCACATGGTTTGCGATTATTTGGCGTCAAATCCGCGTTATTGTTAAATAAGTTTTGTTAGTTGTAAGGATATTGAGCAATGTCGTATGACGTGTGCTTTCGTTTGCATTTATTTAATCAAATAGATACATTCATTTGAAAAACACGTCGAAAAACTGTTTCATAAGTCACGTTTGGAAGAATGATGACGTTGTAGATCAAGGGAAAGGAAATTAATATTGGGTTCATCCATTTTTTTTTTTTAGAAACACATATGTATGTATTTTCTTTAAGTCTATTTGTGACATTATATCCAAATCGAAAAAAGCATAAATGTAAATTTAAATTGCCTACTTTTCTGAAAAATAAATAAACTTTTTCCCAGACCTCTGAATTCTCTTTTGAGAATTTTATTCGAACATTCATTTGAATTCAGGTCTGAAATATTCCAAACTGGAAAGGAAAGAAGCTTGCAATATTTCAAATTGCAGGTCTCCTTCCAATTTCGTAAATAAATTTTTTTTTTTTTTTGTATATTTAAAATTTTTTAATTACCTGGTTATATTTTATTTTTTAAAATTTTATAATTTTTAAATGATAATTTAATCTTTTATACGTAATAAAATTTATTACGTGTATTTAATATGCATTTAACAAAAAATATAAATGTTTTTTTCTACAGAAAAAGTATTTATGTATATATTGTTACCGCAGCGGAACGCCCAATTCATCTGAACAGATCAACTTGTGTGTTAAGATCTGATGCCGCCAGTCATTTCGCGGTAAACGTGCGGTACAAGAAACAAACTTATACCGGGCGGTAGCCGCGCGTATCGCTGCCAGCGCGCGGTACCATATGAACAGTAAATGGTGATTCTGTGTATATAGTACCGCTATTCGGACGTTCCGCGCGGTTTCCTTAAAAGCTTTAAAATGCCGGACCTTCTACTGCCAATGATAAGAACAATAGATAAAGTTACACAAAAAAAGAAAAAGAAAAAAAATCAAAGATCCCAACATTAAAAGAGTGAACCCTAGGAATTTGCAAAATATAAATTATAATAAACTATGTTGATAAAATTGAACATTACTTAGAATTATACCGTATTTCGAAAAATCTGTCACAGATGGCGGCACTTGTACCAGTGAATACATATATACATATCACAGCATTTTGAGTCGCCATATTGCAGGACGAGTTAACTCGTCTTAATCATTTAAAGAGTTAATTCAAATCGATAAAATTTGGTATTTTTATTTATTTTTAAATTCTCGATATTATAAAATAATTATAACAATATACATATAATAAACTATATACAAAAAATATTGGGAGTATATATATCAAAATAGAGGTAATATATTTCAATTTACAATATATAAAATATCATACACAAAATTACAAAATATTGCGATAACATAAGTTTCTAAATTTCAACTAGCTATAGGTACATATGTATTTTTTATTATTGGAAATTTTAAAATTTTGTGCACAACTCAAGTGGTTGATCCACGCTTAATAACAATCCATACTATTCACATCAGATTTCTCGTACGATTTCAAAATATCATCCAATAACGATTCCAAATTATTTTCACTCTTTTTCAACCAGCGATTACGTTCCTCAAAAATGCTACGTGGACTTTTATTCTGTAAAAATGCGATAAATGCGTCAGTGGTGATTTTTTTAGTGATGGGCGAATCGACGATCATCATTTCATTTTGATATGTATCGCCATTTTCTACTTTCATTTTATTTTTATAAACGTTGGCCAATAGACTCACATCGTCCGCACTGATAATGGCTTCAATTGTTGCATCCGATTCGGCGATTGGTATCGACGGAAATTCTTTTGGATTGATCGTGAGTGTTGTGTTTTCGTTTACGTCAAAAATATTTGGGACTGCAGATGAATTTTCGGTGTTTATATTCGGTGACGAGTTTATTATATTGTATTTTCGTAGAATCTTTTCAACTTGTTCGATAACTTCGAGAGCGGTTTCGACGACAGTTAGATCACAATCGTCGTACAGTGAAAGTATTAGTACGGTTAAACAGTTAATTTCGGCGAGGAAAGTTAACACTTTATTGAGACGATTTAGTATTTCTTGTTCGGTGAGCGAGACAATTTTACGATTCTCTTTGGAGAACGTGACGTTCGGAAATGAGCCGTCGATCATGCCCTGATTGCTCAACTGTTTACACATCACTTTCTTCCAGAATTTGATCGCGTTCACTTTCACTTCCCAGTGAAGATCGGAAACGGTGATCATTGCCATCGTGGAATACACTTCGTCGATGATGTGTTTCGGGATACGTTCGTTGTAGTAGAGTTGCGTTATGGCGGTGACTGCTTCACGTCGTACGATGCCCTCCGTTTCATTACGTAGAATATTTATCATTTTTATTGATAAATCCTCTTTGACAAGCACCTCGTTCCAAAAGCTATCTATCTGGATCATCGCCGTGATACATTTTAACGCCATATTTCGTACATAACTTTCGGCGTCGTCCAACGCCATACTAACGACCAACGAACAAAGTTGATGGTCTAGGATCAATCTTTGGAATGGTGGATATTCTGAAAAAAGAAACGTAAATCCATTTGATTATGATTAAGTTGAACTGTAATATCAGTTTTAAAAAAATGGCAAGTACGTGTTGGGCACGCATTAAGTTAAAACTGCTCAGAGGCAATTTTTCACACCATTTTAAGTACATTTTTACGGTTTTGTTTTATATATAAATAAATATATTTGACAATGTTACTTCGTAATATGTGTTACGGATGTTACCATGAGGGTCAATTATGTGGTAATTTGGTTCTCAATGTTTCTTAGGCTGTATACACAATCAATGAAATAAGGAATAAGAAGTATGCCATCTAGTGACGTTGAATGGAACTTTAATGAAATAAGAAATAAGGAGTATGCCATCTAGTGACGTTGAATGAAACTTTAAAACTTAACTGCTCATAGGTAAATGTATTCAGGTATTTTTATACATCAGAACCATGTCCCTACCACTCTGCATATATACCATTATAAAAAAATTGATTGTTTTCTGACCCGCTGTAACTAATATAGCAGATGGCGTTGATGTACAGGGAGTTAAAATTAGAGTCGGGACATGAGTTTCGATAGTTCGCTATTTTTCATCAGATTCATCTAAAATAAATTGGAAATAAATTAAATATTTAAAAAAATACTTCAACTCAACCTAGAAAGATTAATTAAATTAAAAAATTTTAATTTTTCGTTAACACATAACTTGGTAACGATACTTTTGTACTCAATCATATGATAATTTTGACATCCATTTGATGAAAAATGCTCACATGTCCCAACTCTATTTAGTATACTCCCCTACCATCAGCGCCACCTAGCAAACTGTGACAGACATTGGCCCGTTCTTGAAAACAAGTGGCAGGGACATGATCAGAACTTATGAAAAAGTAACGTTCGTGATGACTTTTTTGTCACTAAGTGAAAAAAATCACGAATTTTGACGTAAAAAAATATCTACATATTTATATCTATGACTAGTTACGTTAAAGTTCCATTCAACATCACTAGATGGCATACTCCTTATTTCTTATTTCATTAAAGTTCCATTCAACGTCACTAGATGGCATACTTCTTATTCCTTATTTCATTGATTGTGTATACAGCCTTAAAGAAACATATAATATTTGAAGTTCAATATACAGTAGACTCTCGTTAATTCAAACCTGCGATAATTCGAAACTCTCTATAATTCAAAGGTGTCATGAGTTCCCTACAAAATCTCTTTATATTTCGAACTAAAACAATACATTTTTATACATTTGGTAATTCGAACGAAAAAATCATTGCTACGTAACAAAACGACGCGTTAATTCGAACACATCGACGTAAAACACTTGACAATTCAAAGTTGCAGAGAGAAAGAGACAGAAAGATTGTAAGTACATTTTGAGACAAGTTCAAGTTCATTCATCGCAAATGCTTAAAAATTAAAATTGTTACCTGCGATAATTCAAACCTCTCTATAATTCGTAATATTTTAAGAGTCCCTCGAGTTTCGAATTAACGAGAAAAAGTGGTTAACCGAACCTCAACTTCATTTTAAAAGATTATTCTAATTTTGACAATATTCCGCACGATAGGGTACATGAAATTATTTCTGAATTTATTTGCGAAAAACGATAATTTTATGCCATTTTCTAATATTTTTTTATTGATTTGAATTTTTTGGGGATTATGTTTACATATCCTAAGATGCAGAAATTTTGAAAATATGACGACAAATAAACATGATTATAATTATAAGGATTCCGAGATTTCCGTTCACTGAACTGTAAATATCAGTGTAATCGTTAAATATGTAATTGAAAATTGTTACTTACTACATTCGGATATCACAATTATGGTATGTAGAACTTCAAGAGCGCTATCTCGTATCTCCCAATTGACATCGTGTAAACGTTGTTGCAACAACGGCCCAATACAGCTCATCGAATTATTCTCATTGGACGAATCCACAAGTAACGCTAAATTTGGCGGCATGAAATTTTCAATAGCCAATTGGACACACTTTAATGACAAAATTGCCAAACGATACGACAAATTCGGGTTATTTAATAGATCAATGCACAACGACATTAAACCGATCGTTTCCACACTCTCGCGCCACGTGATCGAATTTTCGGTGATTAACGTGGCCAATCCTTCGAGAAGGTGGGCCACAAAGCCATTATGATTCGTGATCAACTCCGTCGGGCACTGATTCTTATTGAGATTGGTGACGATATCACGTAACACGTACATCATCGATTGAAACGCAATGACGGCGCGATCTCGATCGAAATATTTTCGCGTTTCCATAATGGCACGCGTGCCTTCAATGGCAATTTCGATCGTTTTCTCGTTTAAATTTTGCAAGATGTCGCGGAATCTGTACGCCAATCGGATTGTGTGTTCGCACGAAATTTTAAAAAGTTTCGTAATAAATTCTTCCATAAATTCATCCTCCTGTTTCAAACATCGCGGATCAATAAACGCACTCACATTCCACATCGGCATTATTTGAAATATGATCATTTGATTCTCGAACACGCACCATATACCAATTTCCGGTCGGAGCATGTTTGCAATTTGCAATTTCCAATAGATGTGACTCAAACGTACGGCATGTAAAAATGCCGACATACTATTTTTATTGATCAAAAGATCGAAAAATGTGTATAATTTTATGCAAAAGTTTTTTACGTCGTCGCCTTCAATTTGTGACTTTGCCAACAGATCGGCGAAATAGATTTGTGTCAAAACTGCGCTTAAAATCAAATGAAATTTTTGATCGTGCGTAACATTGACAAGACTCCATACGTTCGCTTCTAGTTCCGCGTAATTTTTTAGTAATTTCGAAATTTCTCGCGTCAATTGAATGTCATTATCATTCAAAAAGATTTTGTCGAGAATATAATTGATTAAATTGAGGATTGGCGTTAGTTTGGCTTGCAATTGTTCATCGTGAATTTCACCGGACATAATACTTTGATCGGTGCTGGTTAAATTAAAATATTTCACTTCGGCGACCATCGATTTGAACACTTCATCGCAAAGATCCGAGTGCGTTTGGAAACAACGCGTAAATAATTTCAAAAAAAACATTTGTGCCTCACGCACCACGTACACCGTTTGACTGTCGTGGCTCAATTCTAACATATCCGTCCATCGTTTCGTTCGAATGATCCATTTAATACCACTTTCATGCTCCAGAAATGTGCTAAGTAAACGGACATAACCTAATTTCACCGATGCACTCGTATCATTTTGTTGCACTCGGAATAATGTGCAAATTTTTGCATACACGTCCAAAATTTCAAGTTTAATAAATTGAATTTCATCGGTGGATAGTAAACTGATTAAATTTATACAAAATGTTTGAATGGATTTTTCTGGTAGCGTGGCCGATTGTTCCCATTTTATAATCGCCGCTTCAATCCATTTCGTGAAGATGGGTAATTTCAGTAATTCGTTACTGAGAGCTAAAAATAAATGTATATTTGAGATTTTTATCGCCGTGAGGCTTAAATTTTTGATAATGTTAATTCTAGAAATGTCAAAAAATTAAGGCTTTTTGATATTACGCATGAGGATGTGTGCTTTAAAATATTGAAATTAGCTTTATCATTTATATAAAAAATAAAAACCTATATCATATCTTCCTGATAGATGTGACAACAGGATCTCTATGTAAGTATCATTTTCAACTTTATATCCATCGGTAAGAAATTCTTCCAACACTTTGGTCAATTTATTATTATATATTTTAATATTATCATCCATATTTCACGTATTTTTTAATTAAAAATAATTTTTATATCCGTAAATACTTGTCAATATTATCATGTTAAGGTTACAGAGGTTACACATTTGATTGGCATCCTCCTTTATAAAATAAATAAACCATTTGTCAAAAAAACTTCATTTCATCAACCAACTACTACCGTAGATATGGATCAATAGGCACGAATGAGCCATTTTCTCAAAATATGTAACAGTCTGACACCAGGGCGGCGACACAGGTAGTTTGGAACTAAATCTCTATGATCGAAATTTTAACTCTTTGCACTCAAGAAAAAAAGAAGTGAGTTGTAAATAGGCTGGTAAGACATGTAGCACATGACAACGACCGACGTTCTTTTTTTGACGGATTCTTTTGACGTTCTAACCTTGTTTCCCCAAAGTTGAATACTAAATGCGCTAAATACGTCCTCAATGCTGTTTTTATTAATTTTTAATTTTAAAAAGATAATTCAACGTGATTTTGTATTATTTTATTTACAATTTTTCTAATAAATGAATGTGTTTGCAGTTATTAAATAAAATATTCATGTAATGTGAAGTATGAGCAGTCATTACAGTTCAACATTCAGTGTGTCATGTGGTACATGTCTTATGATACAACAGACAAAACACCTTTAAATGTGGTAGGTTAATGGACAAACCACCTTGTCATGCTGTACATGTCTTATAAGCGCAAAGGGTTAATTTAACCAATCAAATATCATTTTCAGTTAATTCCACTTTCACAACAAAATTTTTCAATTCGGTTACCTAGGAATATTGTTTATTTTTTAGAAATTAATATCCCAACTATAGAGATGTACTTTCGAACAACTCCTGTCGCCGACCTGGCGTTAATCCATTTTTTTATGCGGTTACATAGCAATTTTTAAATTAAAATTTCAATCATAGAGATGTAGTCCCAATCTACCTGTGTCGCTGCCCTGTTGTCAGACTATTACATATTTTGAGAAAATGGCTCATTCATACTTCACACCGTATTTTTTTGTATATATTTTTTGAGTACCGAATCTTTGATCATTCTTTGATATATTAAAAATTTATGCCAGGATGGTCACTTTATCACAGTATCCAAAAATTTTTAAAAATATCGGCAGTTTTTGGAAAAATAACGAAAATCATATAATTTCTTCTCTATGAAAAATTTGGCCCGTAGGGTCAACCAAAATTGGAATTCTATTATAAAATAATTTCGAATGCTTTGTATTTATACATTCAAAAACGAAAATATAATACTTCATGATTTTCTGTAGAAATAAACGTAAAATCTAAAATAAAGTTTATAAAGAAATTTTTGCTGAAAGTATTTATAAAAATATCGAACTTGATAACCTTGAAAATGCTCTGTTCTATGTTTCAATATATCCTTCATTCGTCCCTAATCACAAGACATTCGTTCCTTTATTCTTGATATTAACGTCCCTATTAACCTATACATATACTGTCTCTATTCACACCTGTTCCATCACTATTAACCTCCAACTTAGCCTTAAATGTCAAATCCTCATTATTTCCTCTTAGAAAAATAAAAACAACTAAAAGTTTCTTCTTTTGTTGGATATTTTTCAAAATAATTAAAATTTAACAACAATTTATTCATAAGAATACCAAAATAAATAATTTCTAGATAAAGATTCAAGGAACAAAAAATAGTAAAGTTTGAAGACGTCAATCTAAACTGATTTTTTAATATTTTTATCCAACTTTAATCTTAATCACTATTTTTATCCGAAAGAATAATAATTTTACTATAATTTAAGGAAGATATATGTTCGGATTTACGTTTAGTATTTTTAAACCAAGCCCATGAATAACATTTTTTCTTTCGTTCCTATTCACCCGGCTGTCCCCATTTACTCCCATCTACGGTACGTCATAATTTTATTATTAGTTTAGTGACGACATATGATCGCGGGTGTTTTAATTTTTTTTAAAACAAACGAAACAAACTTACCTTTTAGCTTTTTTGGTGGGTTAATGTAAAAAAAAAAAAAAAACATTTTGTTATAAAAAACAATTTAATAAATGACTAATATTTCGCTTTTGTGAAACAAACCTTAAGACTTTCCACTATATTAATTGTTTAATTAATATTTACATAAAAATAATCAATTATATTTTATTCAGACAATAAGTCTGATTTCGTAAACTTAATAAATTATATTGAATGTATACATTTATATTTTAGAATACATCATTAACATAATTACACAAACCAATCAGTAAATTTGATTAGAATAAAAGGTAGATTTTGTGTGTGGGGTACTGAAAACATTTTGTTTAAATTTCGCTATTTCTTTTTTGATCTACTTTTAAGTCTAATGAAATTTAAGATCGGCTTTCTTCATACACACGATACAATTTTTGCATAATTTGATTTATACATCCACGTTTACAGTCATTAATATTTTTTTTTTGTTTCTTCTCTGCTATTTTTTGCGAGGTTTTCAAAAATTCAGACGTACACATACACACATTTATATGCACCCATATTTGGGGCGCTTAATTTCATGCATTTTGTTTCGAATACAGTCGATTAAGTTTCTCTTTTTTAAAAATAATATATTAAAAACGCAATACAAAGGGAAATACAGTAGACGCCGGATACCAGGAGATACACTAGTTATGCCTGTCAAAAGAGACAACTGTATGGCACACACTAACGATTTCTCTTTAAAAAAAAAAAAAAACACTTAATAGGGTATTTGACCGTGTTTGAAATTTGTGTTAAATATTAAATAAAATTATATAAATGATATACTAATGTAAAAAATTTTATTTTAAAAATCGTTGAAATAACGTTTCAATAACGATTTAAATGACTGAAAACGCGCCATTACTTTACGATGACGTCACAATTTGTAAGCAAACATGTTGACTTGTACGCAAAAAAGTCGTTTTTCTTCGATATTTTCATTGTTTTGAAATGTTTGAAACCTTAAAATTTTTTTGGGTCACTAAACCTAAAAAAATTCACCCTATTATATTAATAGATTTGAGCGTTACTTTATGGTATTCCATATTTGTTAATAATAAACAAATACTTTACTTTGCAAAATACCACTTTTATTTTTGAAACTGTGACAATATTGTTTCAAAAATAAAAGTGGTATTTTGCAAAGTAAAGTATTTGTTTATTATTTACAAAAATTCACCCTCTTTAAATTCGAGTCTCTTTTTGGAGCGAAAAAAAAGTAAAAAAAAGCCGATGATTCGATTTTTTTTTGAAAAGGCGTGATTTTAAGTTTGTGGCCCAGAAAAATAGTTTTTTTTAAAAATATTTTTTTATTTTAAGCGTCGACTTTAATGCCACCTATAAAATTCTTATACTTAAAGGAATACACGATAATAATTATATAAAAGTTTTCAAAAATTAAAAATGTGCAAAAATTCGAATCTGGAATAATCCCATTATATCGCTTACCGTTAGTAAAAATTACACAGGTCCCATAGTGACAGGGCCGTAACTATAGCCCCGAGGCTCCCAACGAGAGTAAAAAAAAGGTAACGCTTCTTTTGGCCGAGGAGTGGAATTTTAAGGGCCGTATTTCTGTAAAATTAGGGCGGGAAACGACTGACGAGCAAAAAAAAACAAAAGATCGGCGGCGTAGGGGGCCCCCAATATACTTTCTGCCGCGGGGACGCTGAAGACCTAGCATGGTGGTCACAGATTTTAAAAGATAAAATTCCCTGACTATTCCAGGTTTTCCAGAAATTTTATTAAAAAATTCCCTGACTATTTTGTAAAAAATACCGCCCTTACTTTATCCCAAAAAGCTAAAAAAATTTCTTACTAATGTTTTAACACTTTTTCTTAAAAAAAGTAAATGAGCAAAAAAAAAAGAAAAAAAAATAGTACGCTAGATGGTATGACAATCGCATCCGCGCAAATTTTTAAATCTAATCTCAAAACAAGTAAAAAATTGATTCAAGTTTTATATCCCTAAATAAGCAAAACTATAAAAATCAATTTTTCCAGTCTTCTGGTAAAATTTCCTGACTTTTCCCTGACTTTTCCAGAAAGTAAAAATTCCCTGACATTTCCAGGTTTTCCAGTAATGTGGCCACCGTGCCTAGTTACGGCCCTTCATAGTGATCATAATATACGGCGTCTACTACAACATTCTTGCGGTGATTCTGACTGAAATGTTGTAAATTAACATAACTGAGTTACCCTGTAATTATAAATTCAAGGCTCATATGGAAAAACAAAATTATAATCGATCCGAAGATTGACGAATGTCTTCGAACCTATAAAAAAATCAGTAAAATTAAAAAAAAAAATCATTAATTGTTTTTGTGCCACTGTAAAAAGCGTCAAACATGTCCAAGTGTATTGTGATAAAATTCGAAGTTGGAGAAGTCTTAATGTTAGAGTTATTAGCCCTGAATTATTGTTGCTTTCGGCAAAGCTGCGAGTTTACTTGATGTTATTCTGTACTCTATGAAAGGGGTTGGTTTATCTGCAACATCTTCATTGCCACCTGCTGAACGAGACGTGAGACATCAGCGCCAACGACACTGACCCGCGTACGGCAGCAACGAACATGTCAAGGTTCGATTTAATTACAAAAAATTGCATAATACTTTAAAAAAAAAGTCCATGAATTTTTTTTTTTTTTTTTAAATTTAAAATTTCTAAATGAATTTCAAGTACAAGATATAAAAAATTATTATACAAATTCTTGAAATTCATTAAATAAATATTATTGCTTATTATTTTTAGCCAAATTATGCGAAGCCCAATTTAATGACGTTTTCCACGAATTACATAAAGCTTCATCGAATTTCGAACGAAAATGTGTTAAAGCTTCCTGTTCCGATAAGTCCAGTACCTGTAATCAAAATCCAAAAAAAATTTACATAATTAATTGTAGATAATATTACTTTGTGAAGATCAATAATGAATATGGTGTAAAAATTTTTAATTTTTTCAAATTTTCACTTAAATATAGAAATATATTATTTTCCACAAACTAGTTTTCGATTGATTCAATCATCTTCAGGTGAAAACAGAACTGAACTGAATTCAGTCTTGATAAAATAAGATATACCATGTGAGTTTTTTGAGAGTTGCCATTTCTATTACAACCAAATTTTTATGATATAAATGGTACTGGAAAAGGTTCTTTTCTTGGATGTAATGGAAATGTAAGCAAGAAAAACACTATCGGTTGAAGTAACCTCAAGTACATATGCATATTTTTACCGCCTAACTGATCAATTAAAGAAAAACTAAAAAATTAAACTTGGGTAAAAAAAAATTTTTTTTGCTCATTTATGTTGTTAATTAATGCACTAGATCAGTTTTATCGAAAAATTAATATATAGTCTCATTTAAAAATCTATAAGTTTGTGTCATAGCTTGAAAACCATAAGAGCTATAAAGCTCCTGACTATAGCAATCAGTTGCCCCCGTCGATATCTACAACTTTTATTTGAACAATTTTTCGATTAAATCAACGGTTTTGCTGTAATAAAAATGGCAACTCTCGAAAAACTCACACAGTATATATGTGATAGACTGGTTAAGAAATGGGGTAAAAAACAAGAAGAAAGGTAAACAAATACACGTGTCCCGGAAATGAGTAGCAAATTACGAATTTGATGTTGAACAAGTTTTAGGTAGATAGCAAATAGTAGGCGAGGAGATTAAATAATGGATATTACGAAAGATTTTTAAATTTAACTTGAATAATTATAAATGAGAGGTTAAATAACTTCATTTTTTTTTGAGAAATATTTTAACTGGAAAATAAATATTGGAATAGAATTAATTAAATATGTTAAGAACTAAATCTCCCCTTCTTAATCTCCTCGCTCACTATTTGCTATCTCCCTAAAACTTGTTCAACATCAAATTCGTAATTTGCCACTCGTTTCCAGTACACGTGTATTTGTTTACCTTTCTCCTAGGTTTTTTTCCCATTTCGTAACCAGTCCATCCATTTATTGTCTTTATAATTTATATATATGTTTTTTTATCAAAACTGAATTCAGTTCAGTTCAGTTTTCACCTGAAGATGATTTAATCAATCGAAAACTAGTTTCTGAAAACTTTTTCACCATATCCAAAAAATTTAAGTTTTATTCTCAAAAAAAGAAGCCAAAAAAATAATTACCAAAGTATCTCTTAAATAATTTAAATCTTTTTCGGAACTCAATTCCGGTAAACCGGTCGAAATCATCATAGCAAATAAAGACAATATTAGACTACCATGTTTTCGTAATATCATAAACGCCTGTTCGCAGTGTTTTTGAAAAATTTGAAACTCGAGCGCGTCTCGTTTGCCCTTGTTGATCACGTACACGAAATCGTGCGTCAACACAAACGGCACGCGTTCCCGCCGGAATCCGAATTTCTCTTTAAAATGTCCGAGTATATGACCGAAGTCAATGTGAAATAATTGTCCGGTTTTTTTCACCATAATATTGTCCGAATGGCGATCGGCGACACCTAGCACGTACGTGGCGACACAATATCCGGCACACGACAGTGTAAACTCCTCGATTGCTTTGTTTAACGCCGTCTCCGTGGGATTATGATCCCTGAGCCACGCCAACAGTGAACCACGTCGAAATGCTGATGTCGCGGAAAACATCCCTTTCTCCTTTTGAATGTTTGCAATGGTCTCGGCGTTCAACACCACCTCGATCATGCCCACACGATGTTCGGTCGATATACAACTGTACGGGATCATTCGCAGATCCAGACCTTCGTTCTTCCATAACTTGTCCATTATCCGAAGCATTTGTAACGTTAACATGTCCTGACGTAAATCGTCGCCATTTTTCATGATTATATAAATATCATCACCATACGGATCGGCGTTTTCGAAAACTATCCATAACGGTTTCATTTTGCTATCCATAACTCGACATTTCTCTAATCTAAAGGGATAAAGACAAATTACAAATTTAAAAAAAATAAATAAATAAATAAACTGTCGGCGTAAAAGATGGCTCATAGCTTCTTCCTACTCCATTCTAATGTGCCTAGAGTACCTAGTGACAGTACTTTTCACGTTTTCAACGTTTAACGAGATTTTATGTTTGCGCATGCGTAGTGATAATCATTGTTTTTATTGAATTGAATTGCATAAGTGGAAGTATATAGCATAATCCTCAATTACTTTCAAAATCTGAGCGAAATTGGACGGATATTATATAACTTTGAATGTTTGCGCATGCGCCGAATTAAAATCGAACGAATTGTTCCGAAGTTATACGCTTTAAGGTATTTGGTGTGAGATAGTCAGGTACAAAAGTATAGCTCAGTGAAAAAAATTTACTTTTATCAAAAATTAAATAATGTATTAATATTCTTCAGTTATTCTATTTGTATATCACTTGTTTTTTGAATTTCCGCCCGCTTATATTGTAGCAATATAAAAGCATTGAGGGAAAAGCGTTGTAAAAACATTGTAAAATGATGTTTATAAATTATGTTATCAAAATAAATATGATATTAATAGATTTGAGCGTTACTTTATGGTATTCCATATTTGTAAATAATAAATACTTTACTTTGCAAAATACCACTTTTATTAAGTACTAATTACTAATAAAAATGATATTTTGCAAAGTAAAATAAATATGGTTTGTAATTTTGTATTTTATAACATATTAAATTTTTATCAAATTCCTTCGACACGTTTTCACGTTATTAAAAAAAAAAAATAGTTTTCCCATAAGAGCCCGTGTTAAAATTACAAAACTTTGAAACCGTTTTTCTCAAAATTACGGCGGTCAATTTTTATGTCACCAAAGGATGATATATTAATCTCGTTGTGTGATTATAGTGGGAGAAAAATTAATAATAATAATAATAATGTATAATATAATAATTATAGAGTTGTACAGGCAAATATATTGAATAAACGCAAGAGGGCTGTATTCTCAATGTATTATAGAGTTGTACATGCATATATTCTCACTGTACTTAAAAAACGAGCCAAAAAATCATGAATTAACACTTTCACTGAGGTGACATTACTTAGTGCGTGTCAAAAACACGCACTTGACGAATTTTTTTTTCGGTATAGGTTCGTATTATTGGTATTGAATTAAATAAATGTCTAGAGAAGTTTCGTTAAAATCCTTTGAAAAATCGTTTTACGGACTAACAACCTTAAAATGTTTTACGGAAGGACAGACGTACAAGGAACGAAAATTGTTCAGGAAATTCAAAAACGTGATTAACTTACTTGATTCGTCGACATCTAAAACTCGGATTCAATGGATTGAGTACATCCCGTACGGCGTCCTCGCAAAGTCGCTCGGTCAGACAGTCCTGAAGGCACGACCGCGCCTTATCCTTGTTCTGTCGTTGCCTAACTAATTCACTACTCGCTTTCAATTTCTCTAAACATTCCATTTGACGCGTCAAAATTTGAATATGTTCGGGACTGCCCAAACAGTACGCTTCCAAAATTAATCCGAATCGTATCGACACCGAGGCCACCTGCATTTCCGAACGTAAATGCCAAAATACAAAATGGCCGATTTTTTGATTATTTAACGCGCGTTGCAACAGAAACGTGACCAAATCACAACACAAGTACGACTCGTGTTTCAACGCTTGCACTAATTGGAGCAGGTACAGCGAGAGTTCTTCGTCGCTCACATTCTTTAAACATTTCACCGCGAAACTGCGCACCGCTTGATCGGCGTACGCATAATCGAGAAGTTCCAGTGCTTTTTCGACGCGCAACGGCGGCCATTTTTCGAGCAGTGCGGTAATTTCGCACACATCGTAACGATCGTTCCATTCGACGCAGTGTAACAGACGTGGTAACATATCAGGTACATTTTGAAGGATATAATAACGTTGTGACCAAATCGTTTTGCGTTCCTGCAAAATTTTTTGAAGTGTGAAAACGAAAAGTCATTTGTCTAAGAATATTATCAGTTGGGGCGAATCCAGATAGAGATGCCTCTCGATATTTCTTCGTCAGTGTTATGATCGCACAAGGTCATAGATCATTGTATGCTACTGAATTTTGTCAGTTGTGAGTTAGTCGTCGAAGGAAAGCGGTGAACGTGACATCTTTATATTTTGTTATTTTACAGGCACGTCTTTTATAATTTTTATAACGCACGTTTTTAAAACATAACGCGTGTTTTGAAATCTTATAAAGAAACTGCTGTTTGGTGTTTTGTTGACAATATGGCTAACTTCAAAAATGTATCACTGCTTGCATGAGGCAGAGTCAAAAGTTCAAAAACGCATCAGACGCATCACAACGAAAAATCAAAAGTTCATTTTTGCATTTGATGCGTCAAAACAATGCATCAAGAAATTTGGTGATGCGTGTCCAAGATACATGTCATGTGTATAATACAAAATTATAACTACTTGCCATATTATGTAGGTATTAACACCAACAGGAATAATTCCGAAAAACAAATTGTTGAAAAAGATGAATGTATTTACCTTTGATTAAAATTGTTTAAACTATTTGAATACATCTTGCACTCAAAATAGGTATGTAATATTTTTTATTCAAATAATTTCAATATTTTCAATTTCAAGTAAGTTCAAGTTGAAATTCAAAGATAATATACCTATACAAGGACTGTATTGCTATATTATCTATAGTCTAGCTGTAGCCAAATCAGAGGCTAAATGATGCCAATATCCCATTCAAAAACATCTAATGTGCATCAAATTTCAAGAGAGCATCAGCAGCGCATCATGTAGTATTAGACGCATCAGAAAAGTCATGATGCTGCATCGATGCGGTAAAGTTTACATTTTTGAAGTTACCAAAAAAAAAAAAAAAAAATGTTTCAGTATCAATTTTGATATTTTTATTACTATCTTAAATTATTTTTTTTAGAATTTTTTCGATTAACTCTAAACAATTTATCGCCGAAAAAACTTTAAAAAAATCGTCCAGATTTGTCCCAACTGAGGCGTAAATAAGGCGTGGGGTGGGTTTGACACCGAAGGTTACTGATAAACATGCGGTAGGCGGTGGAATTCTTACTTGTTCGTGTAATTCATGCAACGGATCACTTTCTGCAAGACGTTTGAAGTACTCGAACGTGTGTATAGATGGCGTTGTATCGATTTTTGAGTTGCGATTGGAAAAATTCTTTTGTTGCGCGTATTCGATGAGTTTCTCCGTTGACGGGTACATAATTGTTTGCTCTTGGCCGTAGCTATAAATAAATTTTTAGCGGTTAAATACCTGCTCAAAATTTCTGCATCAAATAAGTATATATACTTATCAAATGATAATGTGAGCGCTGCCGAATGTTCCCGATTCGGATTTGACACAACCGTTCCGAGTGGATGCAATAAATCCTCGGTTTGCATATCCTCGGCATACGTCCACATATATAGGGTCATTGCACCAGTTTTTAATTGACTCTTATAATCGTAAACGGTGGTGTTGACCCACGCCAATGGATTTATATATAATTCTTTATTCTCTTTTAATCGGCGCGATTTAACACCTTTCGATATTTTACTTATTTCATAGACGACAAAACAGAGTCGCGCCATTCGCGGTATATCGCACACATTGATATCGAAAACAAAATGTTCGTTGAATTCGACACTGCCCTCGCGCGATACTTGACGATCACTGGTCTTCTGCGTTTCGCACAACGGTTTGCCGCCGTGGAATAGGCCGGCCTTAACGCGAACCTCAATGGTTCTATTAATATCACAGTTCAGACCACTGATTGCTGATATTTCACAGGTGAATGGTTGTTCGATTTTCCACGATGAGACGTATTTACCTTTTTTACGTAACGTTAACGTCGAGGATGTTGGACGCGTCTGTTTCATGTCTAAATCCTCCGGATTCTCGTATACATTATCAGCAACCACTACATTATCAAAAAAAAAATATATATTTTTATAAGTTTTTGGATTTGTACGTAACGTATAGTTGGTTTCATAAAAATCTGGGACAAGTCCTGTAGTTCTTTTTAGAGCATTTTTTTAAGCATTGGTGTGAAAATGGTTGGTGTGGTTTAATATTTAGCCTTTCCCACAGACCAATGAATATATGTATTATATATTATATTATATAGACTAATTATATAAATGTATAATGCAACATTTTCAAATAATTATTGCCAAAATATAATATTGATAATAAAATTTTACTTTTTTGAGAAGAAACTGCAAAATTTTGAAAGAAAGAAAGTGGTATTCGCTTTATTTTAAAAATACGTACGTATACAAATTATGTCCTGCAATAATTATAGTCGAATTTGCTTAAAAATTGATATAATATTCCTTAAATCTCACCCGTCTCATCCTGTTACCTGCTTCAAGAAAAATGCCTACAAACTGTCTTTACTCTTAGTCTAGTAGTATAATATAATAGTGTTCATTCGTCTGTGGACTATCCCGAATAGTTTTTCCATTCGTCACTAGGTGGCAAAAATTGGTAGCGATTTCTAACTGCCCGTTTTTAATTGTAAACAACAAATTATTTTAAAAAAATATATAAGAATGGGATTTTAAAAAATATGTATACCACTTTGTATTTTGCAAACTAATCAGCACAAAATTTGTGAATCGTCAAAACACTATTAGGAACTAGCAGTAGTTATTTTTTTGGTCACTAGTTCGCATATCTGAATTCTATGATTCCCAAAACTATGACCATAAATTTTAGTGATAAGGTTATATTAACTTTTAATTGCCACAGAAATATTAACTGAAGTATTTTATTTAAAGTTTAAACAGCTTAACAAAAAGTATCCTAAATTTTTTTGAAATCAATTATACTTGCAGGTAATAATTTCAAAATAATATTTCAAAAACGAATGATCCGTTTTTATCTTATATGTAAAACGTGGATTATATTAGGAAAAACTAGTAATTTCTTGTGATTACTGTAGTTAATAGTTAAATCATTTGAAGACGGTTGTATTTGAGTTTATCATAAGTTACTATTAATAAATAATGTTAAATTAATATTCAAACTGGTAAGATTAAGCTGCTTCGTAATTTAAATAAATTATATTAATAATCTACGTCAAAATAACATAATTTGGGATAAATAGGTACGCGCATGAAATCAATGGAGACCTAAAAAGGGGCTATAATGAGAGGTACCAAATTTTGATTTCATTTCCTTTCAAAAATATTAATTTATTAATAAAAAAAAAAAAAGAAAAGAAAATGAATTTTCAAAATGGTAAAAATAAAGAAAAAAATTGATTTGTGAATAAAAATCGAATGAACAATTCAAAAACGATCATATTTATCCCATTTTATGGTAATTAAAATGGGCATGACTACCCGCAAGTATCTTATACGAGGTAATATTTTACCTGGAACATTTTCTATAGACGTGGTGACAATCACCGGTGTTCTATCTTTAATTAATGATTCTTGTATATACAAAAATTGAATTAGCGGATAATCGCCGACTAAATACTCCTCTTGACCACACACTTTTAACACGTAATCGGATGGACGTTCACCACGTTGATTAAGAGTATTCGCTTTTTTATTTAATATTGTAATTAATAGTTTATGCGGGGTCATCGTATATGGCACATGAAACGTAAACGTTGTCTGAAAAAATTAAAATCCAACAATTTGGCTCTGCTACCACAATTTTTTTTCTTTTTTTTTTTTTTGGTGTATAACTTACTTCGGTATTTTCAAATTTGACTATTAAAATAATATTGCCGTCACGTATTTGAACATTCCGCGGAACTTCAACGGTGTCAGCAATTCGCGGTGGAAATTGATAACACAATTTTTCTATCCACGTCTTCATCAGCCGTTCCCGGGCTATCGTCCCGCCTAGTAATCGCATTTTCAATCGGAAATCATTCACTTCTCGATCTTTAAGCGCTTTAAATTCATGTAAACCTGAAAGCAATTAAATTTCCATAGAGTACATCTGGGATTCCCCCGGCATTCGATTAATTGAAAATTTACTTTTGCCAATCAGATGACTAATTTGAGTATTTAGCGTGCGATCGTTGCGATCGCCCTTGCATTCGGTGACACGAAGTATACAACAGAACGGCCGGACATCGCACAAACGTCTCCCCTCGTCCACCAGCTGTTCCGTTTCCGCCATGCTATTGATGCACGCGAAAACGTACACGGACATGTCGTGTAGCATGCCATGGAGAGGATATTTGTTCGCCTCCTCCCAAAGATCCTGAACACAACGAAGCCAAAAAATAATATTATTTCGAAAAAAAAAAATATTTAAAATTACAGTGGAACTTCACTAAAGTTAAGAAAAATTTGATAAACTTTAGTGAAACTTAACTTTAGTGAAGCAGACTGAGGTCAGTGGTGGTCATTTAATACATGATCGGGACTAAATAATAATTTAAGTCATAGGTGACGTACACGAGCAAACTATTTAATAATTTGGATTTCAGTGGATTAATTGGACTTTATACTAATGTCTAAATTTCATTAAAAATATTACTGTTAGAAAGTTTTTCATTATAGATATATCTGCTATAGAAATTGTTTTTCTTGTCCCTTGAACGAACAACTGACAAGTACCGTATCTATTTTTCAATCTATATAAGCGGCTACGATTTGCTTTGAATTCACCAAATTCTCCGAATTGGTTATTAAATACCTGGTATTCAAGTATTTTGGTATTTAAAGTGAATAACTGAATTGAGTAAGTAGCCTTCCGTCAGATCACTCGCTTTGCATATATCTGAGAAAAATTTTGAAAATTCTAGAATTCCACATTCTAGAATTCTTTTTGCATAAAGAAATATTTTTATTAAAAAACACCACTGATTTGTTTACGTTTTTATGTTTTAAGACTTTATTATTTATGGCTTTATAGTTCCGCTCATAACCAATCTTATTTATGTCATGAAAAATATGTAACAAATATTATTTCCAATATTAATAGATTTGAGCGTTACTTTATGGTATTCCATATTTGTAAATAATAAACAAATATTATTTCCCTTTGTTTTTATAATATTGTTCGATTTTTCACTTTAAATAAATATAATTAGTAACACTTAAGAACTTTAAGTTACAAACGAAGTTCTAAGATTCAACAGAGAAAATTTCAAATTTGAATACTCTTATGACATCCAAACCAATTTCTTTAAATCATACTATATGTAATTGTTTTTGTTTTTTTTACTACGCCTATAGCTTTCATAGAATTTATAATATCTTTGTCTTAAAAATGTTTAATGTAATAATATTGTTTCTTTTTATTGCTATAAAAAACTTTAATGAGAAAAAAGTGACGTCACTTAACAAAACTGATGTTAACTTTACTGAAGCTCTACTGTACCTCCTTAACTTCCAGTAAAGTGGCATTTCGACTTGCTTGCAATGGTATAACAATTCCATTTGGCATAAAACAAGTTAACGTGACCGGTTCAATAAGTTCTCGAATCCAGCAATCGTATGTATATTCTGGTATAACAGGAACCATTTTTAACGGGGTTTATAAACACCACCAGTTTGCCAAACTACCCCAACGGAAGTCTCTTTCATAACACATAATAACACTGGTGCTATTTATTTTCATATCAACTTGATATACAAATAAACAACTTCATCAGCTCCATGATGAATCATAAATTTCCTGGTAATTACAAAACAAAGTTGATGATTAAAGTTTTTCTTTTATGATAATCATAATCAGAAATATTATTTTTGAAAATTTAAATGTACACTATAAAATTGTGAACGTAAAATTACCACTAATATTATATTCCATTATAAATTTATTCAAATAACAGAAATTAATTGTTTTTAATTCAAAATATAATTGTGATACATAAAATAACAACAAACTTTCCACCATTTTAAAATTGAATTATGACAATATGACATATCAATCATATCAATTAAAAAAAAGTATGAAGTACTTTTAAAAATTAAAAACCCTAAATTACAAATAATTTATTGCATGTAAACTACTCTCGAAAATAATATGGAATTTAGACAATTGAATACACAGATGAGACAGATCAAGCCTACATACAAAAAAGTGTGATCCGAAAGTTGCAATAAGTAGCAATTTATACTGCTTACTGATTAGTCGTCCATCGGCTCTTGAAGCGTACACATTCATTGTTAAGTGTGGCCACAGTGGTGGCTGTTCGTTGTTACATCACTAGTAGCAGGTACATGCACATGGTTGTTCTAGTATATACGTATGCATTCTCACCTTGGACCACCGCTACATACATACAGAGTAATACACACACAAACATCCACTACCTTACACACACCAACAAAAACTGTAAATACGTATATAACCTCCCACCTCTCTGCCAAGTCTGATGACGTAAATTCTGATTACAGTCGGGATGCTAACTATCATAATAGTAGTTTGGCCCCTTGATGGTATATTACCATTTGTAAAACTTAAAAATTAGGAAAAAAAAACTAGAAAATTTTTAATTTAGGGTAGGGAAGGTGGGGCAATTGCTCGGGGGGCCGGATTTAAAAGGAGGACCCACAACCTCGATAAAGGACCCTCGATAAAGTGAGAAGACGTTTTTTTTTTTTTTTTGCTCGTCAATTCTAGTTTTGGAGAAAAATGTTCAAAAATGGTTTTCTTATGCCCGGAGCAGACTTGAAATACGTTCAGACATTTTAAGCAAAAAAAAATTGCTTTCTATATTGATTTGAACCAATGACCATTGACTAAGATAGATAGGCAAATTGTGTTAAAAAAATGTGCTCACTGTTCAGTTTCATTGTAGTTTTGAAACCGAAAACGAATATCGCTAGTGTGATCGGTAACAGTCGAACGTAGTAGAAACACGGTCGAGAAGTTCTAATTTATTTTATAGTACGAAATACAGATGGTAGATGGCACAATCATGACCGTAAAGAAGAAAAACATTTATAGCTTTCATACAATCAATGAGATAAGAAATAGGAAATAAGGAGTGTCGCCATCTAGTGACGTTGAATGGAACTTAAACTTAACTGCTCATAGGTATGTGTAGATATTTTTGTACATCAATATTCGTGATTTTTTTGTCATTAACTTTTTAAACAAACCATATGGAAAAATTTTTTGTCTCAAAATGCGGGACTTTTTACTGCCAGTGATAAGTACAATATATGTATAAGGTTACAAGAAAAAAGAAAAATAAAAAAAATAAAAGATCCCAACACCAAAAAAGTGAATCCTGGGAATTTACAAAATATATATTATACGAAACTATGATGATAAAAATAAAATTGAACATTATTTAGAGTTATATCGTATTTCGGAAAATCTGTTACAGATGGTGGCACCTGTACCAGTGAATATATACATATTACAGCATCTTGAGCCGCCATATTGCAGGACGAGTTAACTCGTCTTAATCATTTAATGAGTTAAGTGACAAAAATAGTCAGCACGAACGTTATGTTCTCATGCACGGAGTATGGAGACACAGCAACTATCATGAAATTTGCAGTGTGCATTTTTGTGTACCTAAGGCTACTAAGTAGTCACTCTCTTAGTGGCACTCACTGAGTGTAGGTCAGTCAGAAAACAATGGATTTGATTGTTATGTTGGTTGTGTTGGCATTGTTACATCCCCACACATAGCGTTGTGGTATTACACATATGTATGCGAGCACGGTCACGTGACGGCCACCACTATATTCGATTACGCACACATACACAGTTTAGCGCGCCAATACAAAGTAAACACCGTGCACGTATATAACATATTTTCTATCTCTTACTGGTTACACTGGTTCCAGTAGTATATAGAGATATGTTGTCTCTGTTTACTCTGTGTTCTCATGAATTTTAATGTACAAAAGTACCTACATGTACCTATGAGAAGTTAAGTTAAAGTTCCATTCAACGTTACTAGATGGCGACACTCTTCATGGCGACATTTCTTATTTCATTGATTGTGTGAAAGCCATTAAACGTGAGATTTAGGCCTGAATTAATGATTGAGATACATAGAGTTTGTACTAAAAATTAATATTCGTTATTTCTATGCACAAAATTATTTTTTAATCCACCGAAATAGTACTTTACAATTTTTAAATCTTGTGCTTTTTGTATTGACAGTCGCGTGTCATTGACTTTATTCCATATTATTTCAGAACAGTGCACAATATTTTAAATTTACTAACGTTTTTTTGGAACAAACCTTAACAACCATGAACGAACTCAATCAAATCATATGACAAGTGTTTTCTCACATGGTTTTTCGATAATTTTCAAGTTTTACTAATAATGAAAAGGGCATTATTATGAAAGAAAACTCGTTTAGTCATTCAGTGAAAGTACCAAGACTTTATAAAATTGCTGCCAAGATTGCTGAAGAAGTTAAAACGAAGGGGGCAAGTGTCAAAGACCTAGTTTATCAAAAGAAACATCCGGTACGTAATATAAAAATTTATTTTCCCACTTTTTAAGTTAGTTAAAAATTGTAGTTAATTGTCGGGGGTGTTTTTTTTTTTTTTTTATAGAATATAAAAGCACTGTATGCATTAATTGTCGAAACATTACAACATGAAACTAATTTGGATTATCTGATAAAAGAGAGTGAACTATCGAAAGAGGCGCGCCTTGATTCTTGGTTAGCAAGAATATTAATTACCGAATTGTTATGGGGCAAAAAACGGCTTGCTGGTCAATCAAAACCAGTACAAACCATTTTAAACTATCAACAAAAATTATTAGAACTGTCCAAAACGTTAGATGACCCGAAAAAAGGCAAATCCATTCGAAAAGGTAATTTGAATTTTTTTGTTTTTTCAATTTTCAGACATATTTATACGTACAAACACTGACTTAACGATGGACTCGCAAACGAGTGGACTCTCAAACGACACGAATCCATTTCTACCAGCGCACACGAGACGTGTCACAATCGTTTTGTTGTGGTTTTTGTTCTATAGTATCGCCATGTTTACGTTACCCTTTGTCGCGTACTTTTTCGTTAAACATTGGCTCCAGGATACATTCCACATTGACGGATTTACGAATACGGCGTGGTCAGTGCTGGCCGCTGTGGTCACCGTCAATATTATCATTTTGGCGTACGCGTACAAAGGATATCACGAGCCGGAGTACGATGAGGATGGCAATCTGATTGATCAGAGTCAGCCACGGCCTAAAGAAGACTAAAAAAAGACTGTATCGAAGTTATTTTGTACAAAGTGTTAGACCGTAAACTAGTCGTGAATGTTGAATTTTATTAAAATAACTCTTCAATGTTTTTGTAAATTTAAGTAATTTTTTTTTGTAAAACTTAAAAAAAAATGATTTTATTAAGTTCCAGTATTTTTAGCATTTATTAAAATATACTACATTTCTAAAAAATTTCGTAAATTTTTATTTTTTTGAACAAAATTTTGTATTGTACCTATAAATATGTCGAAATTTGTAAATTAATATAGTTGAACCTTTTTTATGCGGTAAATAGGGACTGCACAAAAAAATTCAAAAATTTCATAAATAGTCAGGGCTGGATTTATCCTAAGCGCCGCCCGGGGGTACTATGAAAAATGCCGCCCCTGCTTTTTCGTAAAACAAAAATTTTAAAAAATTTTCCCACTTTTTTCCTTTTTCGTATCAAAAAATAAGTGATGAGCAAAAAAAAGTCTAATTGTCACGTGTATTCCAAATTTTGCCGCCCGGGGCCAGTGCCCCGCGTGCCCATAGTGTAAATTCAGCACTGTAAATAGCTATAAAAAGTATAGTTTGCTCCAGATTGTAAAAAAAAGAGAATTTGCAAAGAAAAAAGATAACTCAAAACGTTCAAAACCTCACGATTTGCTTAGAAATTGCTTTTCTAAACAAGATAAAGCATTAATTTACACATGAGAACATTTTATTTCAATTTTATAATATTATAAAAATTGTGATAAATAAATCTATAAAAAAATTTAATGATGCAGTAACTTATATTCTTACGCAAGTTACTGATTAAATGCTTAAAAACAATCAGAAAGTGATTTTATTAGAGTAAGTTATTATAATTAATGTTTAAATTTCTTATTTTGTCTTGTGCATTTTTTCAAAAACCTCTTAAAAAAAGGTTCAGCTGTACATAGCCGAGGAATCGAAGCCAAAGTGAAAATTTTTACACACAACTGACTATTTTTCCCTTGCTCGGTTAAACTAGGCAGGGCCGGACTTAGCCTAGATGGCACCCGGGGCAGAGTCAAAAAATGGCGCCCCTGCAGAAAAAAATTTCTTTTTTCCTCCCAAAAAACAAGTGACGAGCAAAAAAAGAAAAAAACGTCACAGAACTAATTTTGGCGCCCTCTTAAATCACTTTTTGGCGCCCCCCAAAAAACATTAAATCGTGGATATGTTTTATAGTTCAGTACATATACACACAATAATAAACATTACCTATTTATCTGTTTTACTCACTCAGGATCATGTAACACAAACACTTATGGAAATATAATAACACTAGCTATTGCTGCCATCTGTGTAAACTATTTTTATATATCCATGTGCCTTGCAACTGTAGAAGTTTTCACTTCGAAAACTACTTCGAGCTATTTCCATTTTCATGAAACTCTTTTTTCAGCTACATTTCCTCGTTATGTTCGTGTAAACACCCTGGTGATGAGTGTTGCTGAAGCGATCGATGGTTTTCGAGATGAGGGTTGGACATTTTTTCGACACAATTGTAACAGTTACGAAAAATATTTAGAAAATATTAAAAATCTTCAATCGGATCACTTTACAATCGATTTTCACATAAAAGATGTGTTGGTTTTTCCACCGGGCACACAATTTTACGATCACCCGTGTTACCAAAATGGCTCAATCATTTTGCAGGATAAAGTGAGTAAGAAAAGGCAACCACGGAAATATTTCTTACAAAACAGGCCACAACAAGATTTAAATATATTTCTTTTAGGCAAGTTGTATCCCGGTCGCCCTACTGAATCCAACCCCGAAAAGTACCATATTGGATATGTGTGCCGCGCCCGGAATGAAAGCAGGCCAATTGGCCGCGTACATTAATAACGATGGCACGATATATGCCGTTGAAAAAGATCAACGCCGCTTTGAGACGCTAAACAAATTGATCGAGTTGACCGGAGCCACTTGCGTTAAATCGGTGAATCGTGACGTGTTAACAATGACCGATCAAGAATTCGCCAATGTTGATTACATTCTGGTGGATCCAAGTTGTTCCGGGTCCGGTATGTTGAATCGTTTAGATTGTACGGATCCGCAGGAAGTTTGCGATGCGGCCCGTTTAGAAAAGTTAAGTTGTTTTCAAATAGTACTTTTAAAACATGCGTTAAAAAAATTTCCAACGGCAAAACGGGTCGTATATTCAACGTGTTCGATTTACCCGGAGGAAAATGAATTAGTTGTTGAAGCTGTGCTGCGAAGTTGTCCCAATTTTCAACTTGTGGACGCCAAAGAATTGTTGAACGGGCAATGGATCAATTTTGGTTCCGATCAATATAAAGATATTGGACGTAAATGTCTCTATTCAAAGCCGGAATTGGATATGACCAATGGATTCTTTGTTGCGGTGTTCGAGCGAATTGAATCTCAAAAGAAACGAAAATTAAAAACGGATGAGGAGGTTGAAACACAAATTAAACCTAAGAAGAAAAAGCGGGAAAAGGAGATTGGTGAAGTAGAAGTGGTGGATCAAAGTGAAGTCAAAAAGTCGAAAAAGAAGAAAAAGACACATAAAAGAGATTTAGACAGTGAAACTAATCTAGTTGAAGATTTTCCGGAAAATAATCCGGAACAAAAAGAAGTCAGTAATAATTGTGAAAAAAATGTCGAATTAGGTCACAAAAAGAAGAAGAAAAAGAAAGATGTAGAAATTGAAACAAGTCCAACTGTAAATTTTTTGGAGAATAATGAATCAAAGGAATTTAATAATGATAGTGAGAAAAATATAGAATTGGGCCACAAAAAGAAAAAGAAGAAAATGAAAGAGGTAGAAATTGAAACGAGTCCAACTGTCAATTTTATGGAAAATAATGAACTAAAAGAATTTATTAACGATAGTGAGAAAAATGTAGAATTACGCCACAAAAAGAAGAAGAAGAATAAGAAAGAGAAAGATAAAAATATCAGTTTAATAAGTGAGAATAATGAAATCGAGAATAATATGGAAAATAATATCGAAAAATTGCATAAAAAGAAGAAGAAAAAGAAATCAAAAGAAATAGAAAGTTGAGAAATTAGTTTTTGACTCCAATAAAATTATTTGAAATTTTAATACTTTTTCCAAATAAATGATAAAATTTCAAACAAGTGTCGTTTTATTTATTTTTCTCATGTTGGTCATAGTTATTTAATTTAATTTTTGAATAATTACCATAAAATTATAGGGAGAATTTACAAAAAATACAAATATACATTTTTCAAAAAATTTCTTTATTGAAACAAAGGAAATATTTACAAAAATTCATTGTTTGAAATCCTGACACGTAGTAAAAATTTAAATTTTTTTGAGGGTGCATAATAAAAAGTTTTAATTACTTTTACAAAAAAAAAAAGTAATTACCTACATAGAATTAGAGTAATATTTAAAATTTTGACAATGTAATTACTTATTTGAAAAATTCTTTGTTTACATTCACGTACACGTATTTAATTATCTTCCAATAATTTTTCTAGGTCACCCTCGATTACCGAAAATATATAATTATTTGCTATTAATCAACAAAATTATATCAATAATTCAATATAATATTACAGTACATATTTTCAGTTTTTAATTTGACATTATTTCTCCTTTTCCCGGCTCCTAAAAACAAAAAATAAAATTAGTATGAATATTCAGGTACAAAAAAAATTAGAGTTTGTTTAGAAATTAATCGACAATTCTTTCGAAATTAGTTTTTTTCCTGGGCTTCCAACCCTATACATTACAAATAACTAATTTTGTTTACTGTAATGTAGATGTCACTCATTTTAACATACGTTTCATGTCCCTGTCACTCTCCATTTAGTCTATTATAAAAAAATGGACCGTTTCTGACGTCGCTGTAACTAATATACCAGATGGCGTTGATTTACTAGGGGACCTAGGGGATAAAATTAGAGTCGAGACATGAGGTTTAATAGTTCGCTATTTTTCATCTAAAATAAATTGGAAATAAATTAAATATTTAAAAAAATACTTTAATTCAACCTAGAAAGATTAATTAAATTAAAAAATTTTAATTCTTCGTTAACACATAACTTGGTGACGATACTTTTGTGCTCAATCATATGGTAATTAATTTTGACATCTATTTGATGAAAAATGCTCACATGTCCCAACTCTATTTAGTATACCCCCTATACCATTAGCGCCACGTAGCAAACGTAGCAAACTGTGACATGAAAAGGTCCGTCCTTGAAAACAAGTGGCAGGGACATGCATACGTTTATACAAATTTCAAAATATTAACGGTTTTCTTTTATTGATAAGAGTGGTAAGAAATTAATGGGGGCAAATCGGTTTGGTATCTTATTTTTATTCATTGAACGATTTAAATTATATGGATAGCTTCTAGTGCTGAAGTCTGTTCCTTAAAATAATAACCTTTAAAGTAATATTTTTTAAACAATAATCTTATAAAGCCAAGAAGTCACGAAGCATTTTTAAGTAGAGAAGATTGATGTTATTCGTATTACTTCAAATTTGTTATTCTTTAAATGATTAAGACGAGGTAACTCGTCCTGCAATATGGCGGCTCAAAATGCTGTGATATGTACCTATATATTCACTAGTGCAGGTGCCGCCATCTGTGACAGATTTTCCGAAATACGGTATAATTCTAAATAATGTTCAATTTTATCAACATGTTTAGTACATATATGTATTATAACTATATGGCCAATCCCTATAAGAGGCAGTGGTTCCGATGAAGTGAGACGGATAGACATCGGGTAGAGGCACTTCAGTTGTTTTGCGCAGATGCATCAATTAGTGTTTACCGTGTTTACTGTTCAGATTGGTTCATATTACCACCAAAAAGGTCGCATTTGCGCAAAACGAACAAAATACTTCCAAATCTGCACCGTGATGTTGGGACGTTTTTTTCATATCCATTTGGCTATATATGTATACTACATAGGGTAAAAACCCCCTTTGTGGAACGGTATCTAATACTGGAACAGTGTTGACATTTACATATTTATTTCTTTAATTAAGTAAGGAAACTTCAAATGTGAGGTGAATTTAAATTGAAAAACAATCATTCTATTAATAATAATTTTTGTTATCAGACGTTTCTTTCAGAAATAACTTCATTAATATGTAAATGTTCATAATTAGATACCGTTCCACAAAGGGGGCTTTTACCCTATATGGTTTAGTATAATTTATATTTTGTAAATTCCTAGGGTTTACTTTTTTGATGTTGGGATCTTTAAGTTTTTTTCTTTTTCTTTTTTTGTAACCTTATCTATTGTACTTATCACTAGCAGTAAAAAGTCCGGCATTTTGACACAAAAATTTTTTTCCATATGGTTTGTTTAAAAAGTTAATAAACTGTATTATCAATATCATGTCGCTTCAAAACATCACTAACAGATGTCAGCGTTAGACTGTTGCAAAGCTGTTTTGTTTTGTGAAATTACCCAATGTTATCTCAATCGTCTCAATTAGATACATATTGGGTACATTCATGGAACCGAAGTAGTTTGCAGCAGTCTAGTCCTTTTTAGCGAATTTCGAAAACTCGAAATTCAGCTATTACAGTAGGTGTCATGACGCAATCTGAGTCCGGGACTATGGCAGAAATCTGTTTTGAGGTCCCTAGAATACGAAAATGATATTCACTAAAATTATATATATATATATATATATATATATATATATATATATATATATGTGTCGCCACGATAACTCTCGAACGAAACGTCTAATGCTTATGAAATTTTGTGTGCGGACTGGATTCTGAATTCGCTCGGCTAAGTTCGTTAGCCAGACACGTCGGATGCCCAGAAGTAGGTTTTCTGGCCATTTTTTATCATTCGATCCTATCATAAGGCAGTTCAATTTTTACATCGTTGAAAAGGAAAAAAAAAATTATGAAGAAAATATTCTTATAATTTTCTTTCTATTTTAAGTATTTTTCGAGAAAATGTAAATTTTCACTTTTATTCTTTCTTTGTTAGTCTAATAAGTAATTTATATTTATATCTCAGTTCTTTATTAAGTATAAAAATATTTCACTTTTTTATTAAAGAATTTTGTGAGAACAAGTGAAAACTATTCACATATATTTGATATAACACACATACATGTATAGAGTTTTGTTTCTCATTTATTGCATTATAATTAGCATGGTTCTATCCCATGTTAAAAAATGTAAATTAAACAGATTTTCTAAGCTAATGTAATGAAGAATTTTTTTTTTTTTATTGAATTTTTAAGTAAACAAGAAATTGAAGATTATGTTATGATATAATATTATTAAATATATGAAACAAAACAAAGTATGTATAATGTACATATGTATGCACGGAAAAATATTTTGAATCGATTTTGAAAATTTTTTCACTAATAATTAATAATGTTAAAGAATTAAACCATTTCAAATGTATTTAAGGTATTTTATGTGAGGTCAAGGTTTTCGGGACCTAAAACGGCCAGAAATTAATTAACCAATCGATTTTAAAAATTTTTTCACAGTTAGTAAGTTAAAGTATTTGAATTAATTAATTAAATGATGTCCGCAAGAAGCGTACGGACTGCCATAGATTATATGAGATCCTTAGAACCCTTTTCTTACTGTTAGAGTACTAGACTTGTATGAGTTTCGCCAGGATTTACTGATCCCATAATTGTAAAAAATAAACTAAACGACCAATTTTAAAAATTTCTTCACTGTTACAGAGCTAAACTATTTTAGATAGATTTAGAATACATTATGTAAGGTCCGCCAGGGTCCACAGGACCCAAAAGTGTCAAAAATAAACTAACTGACCGATTTTGAAAATTTTTTCACTGTTACAGAGCTAAACTATTTTAGATAAATATCGATTACGTTATGTAAGGTCCGCCTCGGTCCATAGGACCCAAAAGTGTCAAAAATAAACTGCCTGATCGATTTTGAAAATTTTTTCACTGTTACAGAGCTAAACTGTTTTAGATAAATATAGATTCCGTTATGTAAGGTCTGCCAAGGTCCATAGGATCCAGAAGTGTCAAAAATAAACTAACTGACCGATTTTGAAAATTTTTTCACTGTTACAGAGCTAAACTATTTTAGATAAATATAAATTACGTTATGTAAGGTCCACCAAGGTCCATAGAACCCAAAAGTGTCAAAAATAAACTAACTGACCGATTTTGAAAATTTTTTCACTGTCACAGAGCTAAACTATTTTAGCTAATATAGATTACGTTATATAAGGTCTGCCAGGGTCCATGGGATCCAAAAGTGTCAAAAATAAACTAACCGACCGATTTTGAAAATTTTTTCACTGTTACAGAGCTAAACTATTTTAGATAAATATAGATTACGTTATGTAAGGTCTGCCAAGGTCCATGGATCCAAAAGTGTCAAAAATAAACTAACCGACCGATTTTGAAAATTTTTTCACTGTTGGGGAACTAACTATTTTAGATAGACATACATTACGTTATTTAGGGTCCGCCAGGGTCCATGGGACCCAAAAGTGGTAAAAATAAACTAACCGACCGATTTTGAAAATTTTTTCACTCTTACAGAGCTAAACTATTTTAGATAAATATAGATTACGTTATGTAAAGTCTGCCAGGGTCCATCGGATCCAAAAGCGTCAAAAATAAACTAGCCGACCGATTTTTAAAATTTTTTCACTGTTGGGGAGCTAAGCTATTTTAGATACATATAGATTACGTTATGTAAGGTCTGAAATGTCAGTAGGACCTAAAAGTGTCAAAAATAAAATAACTGACCGATTTTGAAACCCTTTTACTATTACCAAGGTAAACTATTTTAGATAGGTACAGGTTGTGTTATCTGAGATCCACAACTGTCCTGCGGATGCAAATGCGGCGTAGAATGCTACACAACGGGTTTTGAATATATATATATATATATATATATATATATATATATATATATATATATATATATATATATATATATATATATATATATATATATTACATAAAGTCCGCCTAGAATATACGGTCGAGCTGATTTTTTAATGAGGTCCACCGGGATCTTGCAGATCCGAAAACGCCAGTAATAAGCTATCGAACCGATGCTAAAAAATTTCTCACTGCTAGAGAATTAAATTATTTTAGATGGATACAACTATGCTGCACAAAATTCGTTCGGGTTCTTGGGTCCCCAAAACTACCAAAACTAATTACCCAGCTGATTTTAAAAATTCTTTTACTCTTAGAAAGCTAAACTATTTTAAATAGGTACAGGTCTTAGATGAGATCCGCCAGTGCCCAAGATTTGGAAATTCGCTATGTTATGCAGATGCTGCGACAGGGGTATTAAATTTCGCAATTTACACGGAACACTAATTCAAACACAACTAGTGAGTAAAAAAAAATAAAAACCCAAAAACTTGTTAATAAAAAATTTTAAATTACTATTACTCTTAAGTGGTATGGTTACTTTTCAAAATAAAACCAAAAAATTTAAATACAGTAATGCAAAAAAAGAAAGTAATGTGCTGGTTGGCACGATTTTTTGAGTTAGTGTTCATCTGCAACAAAAAAAGAAAAAATTTCTGGTTTAAAAAGGCAGAAACTACAATGGAAATAATTTTTAAAAAATCTAAAAATGGCGGTTGTTTGAAAAAAATTATTTTTTTGACGTTTTTTTCAAAGCTTTTTATTTTTCGAAAAAAGTAAAAATTCAAATTTTGGAATATCCGTAGTCGGTACCATAAAGTCTGAAAAATATACTTTCAAGAAAAATGTATTAATAAAGTTTTTGAAGCAAAATACTTGATACGTGAATTTATCGTATTAAAATGGTTATAACTTTTTAAATTTCCTTTTGAGGACACCTTTTTAAAGGTCTATACTTCCAAAAAATTAAAAAAATTCCGTGTTATAACATGTTATTTTAAAATGATGCCAACAGATGTCAGTGTGAGATTATTGCAGTTAGAGTGCCTATAATAAATAGAGTGGTGACATGTGTGCTGAATGCTGATTGGTTCCGGCATTTTCTGTCCAAAGTTTTCGTAAAATACATTGGAAATAAATTAAATTTTAACAAAAACCATTTAGTTTAACTTAGAAAGAATAATTAAATTAAAAATCTTTAATTGTTCAGTAATTTATAACTTATTAACAATAATTATGTACTCAAAAATATTTACTCAAACATCTGATAATTAATTTTAAAGCTTCCCGCTCTGTTTTGGATACAAGATGGATGACATGTCACGACTCTATTTATTATAGGGACTCTAACTGCAGTTTTCGATCACAATTGGATTTCGTGATTTTATTTAAGTACTTCGGTCAGTGATTATTATACAAAGTTGATTTATCGGCGATTTGCACCCAATAATATTCTATAATAATAGTCTAAAAAATGAATCTTTTCTTCCACAAAATTTTACCATTATGTAATTAAATTTTTGAACTTGAACTGATATGTACGTTTTGACTCATACCGGCCGCTCGTATGGTGACGAAGTTCATTGTCAGTTCAGTGGCACTGCACTCCATGTTCCACCAGCCGGTTCAGTGGCACTGACTGACTGCATCAGTGCCAGGGTAACCGTAAAATAGTAACACTAGTGTACATATTACATATATAGTGGCATTAAACAAAGCGAACACATACATAAGGGGAAAAAGCCAGACAGATTCGATGTATAGACATGAATGGTGTGAGAGAAAGTGAAGGAGAATGAACGCATTGAGCGCCGTGAGAGAGTGAGTGGCTGCTGGCTGACTTACAGACACTATTATATAATATCACATATATATGCACATACGGTACATATGTATGTATGTATCTGATAGTGCATTCACACCATTGCATAAAGTTGAACATAGTACACTGCCCCTGTAATTGGAAGAGGGAATATTCGAGATGTCTCATTTTTAACAATTCGTGTATTTCGCAACCTTTGCAGTACGTTTGATTCATATACTGTTATTTCAAGTTTAAGATGTTTTAAAGAGAAATATTTTGGTAAGATAAAACATTTTATAATATTAATAGATTTGAGCGTTACTTTATGGTATTCCAGATTTGTAAATAATAAACAAATATTTTACTTTGCAAAATACCACTTTTATTTTTGAAACTGTGACAATATTGTTTCGAACCGTTAGTTCATTTTCAAATAGAATTCAAACTGTTTGAAAATGAACTAACGGTTCGAAACAATATTGTCACAGTTTCAAAAATAAAAGTGGTATTTTGCAAAGTAAAATATTTGTTTATTATTTACAAAAAATTTTATACTGAGATTTATGAAGATTTTTTCAAAATCTTTTATTTTTGACAATTTGAAACGAAATTGGTGGTTATTTAGAAAAAAAAATTTGTATTTATGTGACGTTTTCTTTTAGATTTTTCTTATTTTTATTACCGTCAGAAAGAATTTACGTCAATCCCTTATTGTTAGTATAAAGGAAAAATTAAAAAAATTAGAAAGAAATCGGTAAAACCGTTCCAAAAATATATCATTAAACCATTTAACGTTTTCTATTACCAAAGCGCACTTTATGACAAATAAATTAAAAGTTCATGGTTCAAGATATCTGTAGCATTTTTTTTTAGTGACAGGGGCATTAAATGTATAAATTTTTCTGGCATTGGCAGTCGCAATTTTTTAAAATTACATTCGTTGAAAACAGTAATGTCCCAGCGTATGAATTAAAATAATACTATTTATTTAAATAAATTGAAGATATTATAAATTTATACATATAATAATAAAGTCATTAAAAAAATGTTACAGACATCAAAAGACATGAATTTTTAATAAGTATATTTGATGTTAATTAAATGGAGCTCGGTAAAGTTACCGTCAACACGTAAAGTTAGATGCTTTGACGGTACTTAAAGAGCGTAGTTTTAAAACTTTTGTAACTATACCAGTTGAAATTTTTAGGAAATATTTTTAATATTGTAAACTTAAGGGGAGGTTTACTTGAGAGTCGTTAAAAAAAATCGATTTTATTTTTGCAGAAATTGGTAGCTAATTATGTGTAGAATATGTTCCCAAAGTGATTTTGCTGTAAGTAAATTAAGGGAAGGTTTACTTGAGATTTGATAAAAAAATCGAATTTTTTTTTGCCGAAATTGATAGCAAATTATGTGTAGAATATGTTCCCAAAGTGATTTTACTGAAAATAATTTAAAAACAAGATTCTTGCACATTAACCGAATCCAGCTTTCTATAAAAAAAAATTCAAAAAACGTAGTTCACGCAATAATGAGTATTAAATATAAAATTTTGAAAATAAGTTTCTTTATATATATTTTACAATATCTCGGAACTACATTTTTGGAACTGGCGGACACGATAACTCAAAAACTATTCGATGGATCCTTTTTTTTTTTAAATTTTTTATTTTAAAGATAATTTAATTCTTTGGCACCTCTACCTAAGTTCGATACACTTTCAATATTTTTTTTATTTTTAAGTTTACTTTAAAGAGCGAAAAATAAGATAAAAATCGTAATCAAAAGTTCAAACATCCGCCATTTTTTTTTTTTCTTTCAGCAAGTTATTGATATTATAGGTAGAGGTGCCGATACTCTTCATATATCTTATAAATCTTTTTTGTTTTTGGATTTCGGTGGTTTATTGCCGGCGCTAGGATGTCCGCCAACAAGGCATTGGATTTTCGGATCGTCACACTGCAGTATCTATAAAATTGACAATTTTTTATATTTTTCCTTGAAAAATTTTTTTTGTATAGTTTAATACTTAATAAATATGTGTACAAAATTTGAAATTGATATTTACTTCCGTTCTTGAGAAAAAAATTCTAAAAAAATACATAATTTTTAAGGACTCTCGAGTAAACCTCCCCTTAAAGAAAATTGAAAAATTCAACAGTTACATAAAAATTTTTAAAAGTTTTATAAATGGGTATTTCGTCTTTAACAATCCAGTGGGTAGTATTTAATGTTTAGATTTAAATTAGATATGTAATGGTATTGACACAAGTGCAATGTTCATTGCCTAAATACTCAACAACATACATGGTTGATCAGAATAGAGTTTTAGTTTAAAGGTTTAAAAATAGCTTTAATCAATTAGATGATTGAAAAATGATATTATCCAATTTGTTTGTCAATATTTAATTTGTTTGCTTGTGTATTTTGTAGTATATAACATGAAGTTAGTTACATATATACATGTTTGTAGTTAATGTATAGCTAACAAACAGTTAGTGGTGTGATGATGCATTTATAATGCAATGACAGAGACAAAGACAGAGGAAAAAGATGTAGAGCGTCGCGACGCGGCAACCCAGGGCAACGCCCGTACACCCTCCGGCCGACGACCTGCGCCTGCATCACCTACTTGGCTTGATAATGCTCTCATACTTCTTCGTCTACATAGATTTCTAGTATATTCGGTTTTACTTGTACTATTATATTACAATAATGTTTGATGTGGCATATAGGTACCTTCTCTGAAACAGTCGGCAAATATCACCATGATCAGACCAATGTGAGTGAGTGCTGGCGAGAGTGCTCCTTAATCATACAGTAGTCATCAAAAGTTTTGGATTGCTTTTAACAAAATTTTAAAATTTTTCTATGAAATATTTTTTGGTGGAGATTATACCTATCAATAAAACTACTAAAAAGTCGAAAATTAATAAAATGGAAACTGTGCGAAATTCACGATCCGATTTTAGCGGTTTTTTTGAGGTGTTTTTTTCATAGGGATAACCTCCAATAAATTCAGTGCAAAACAAAAGAAGAGTAATTCAATTTTAATTCAATTAAAAAAAAAAAAAACAAATTTTAAATGCTATTTCCTCGAAAGTACGTTTTTTGACATGGTTCCTCGTGTATCTCAAAAAGTATTTGAGATATCGACATAAATCAAAGTGCATATTATTCCTCGATACCGTCATTTTGGCAGGAATTAGGATCTTTTTGTTCCGTAATATATTTTCAAAATGGCGGCTGTTTATAGTCGAGTAAAAGCGGTGATTTTTGAAAATTTATTTTCAAAATGTAATTTCTCGTTGGTTTTTTATTTTTTTTTCTTAGATCCTAGTTAGTGTTATAACTGTATATCGCGCGTACTCTTTCTCAACCTCGTATATCAAAAACTGCATGTTTTAGGACACACAAAAAACATTAAATATTGTATTTATATATATACGTATCTATATATATTTATATATGTAGGTAGCCAACATCAAAGAGTGTAATTAGCATAAATCTTAAGTTCATAATGATGAAAACACAGATTTACATAAATACGTTTTATTTGTGTCTCCAAAAATTGAGACTTTTCAGATACGAGGTTGAGAAAGAGTACGCGCAATATGCATATTTTCCGAAAATTCTTGATTTTTTGATTTTGGTTCACTGGGAATTTTAAAACGCGAGGAACCATCAAGGTGGAAAAATCTCACAGTGTCGACTTCAAAGCCATTTATACTCAGTTCATTTTTTAATTTATTTTTTTTTTTTTCAAATTTTTTTGCAGTTTTTTAATAAAATATTTATTTGTATTAAAAAAAATAATAAAAAAGGTCGATTTTTGATACTTTTTTTGGCGAATCTCCCCTTAATTCAAAAAGTACTTAAGTTTTCGTTGGAAAAATTTCAGTTTCATTCATGAGAGTTTTTTTCAGTGTTTGAAAACTTTGAAGATAAATAAGTTTTAGGGAAAACATTACTTTGTTTTTGTCCACGAAATTTATCGCGGTTGATACTGCTAACGTTATGGATTAGTAGCGTACAAAAAGTAATGACTTTGTCCCCATTCGAACTTAGTACTTTACGCGCTATCTCGCGCCAATAAGTGGGTGCAGGATAGTAGATCTATGTAGTAATCGTTTTATCTCTGTCGTTCGCGACTGTCTGACATATATAATTTTATATGAACTATACATACTCGTATGTAATGTTACACATGCATATGGGTTGGAACTGAAGATGGCCTGGAATGGGTCAGAGCTCCCCTTCGCGCACTTGGATCAATGCACTTAATTCACCAGCAAATAAAAATGTTGTATAAGATCATTGGACTGTTACAGGATGCTATAATCACAAACCATCATTCATTTATTCAAGGCGTATATAATAATATTATGTCTGTTGTTATGTTCCTATTATGATGACTTAAATAACTCCTTTTCATGTAATAAGCCAAAATTTTTTTTGTCATACTCAGCATGACCTACTTAGCGATATGATTATACTTTAAGTTATAAAACAGTATGATTCATAATTATAGGTTTTCTGGCTAAAGTTTTAATAAATGTACGTAAAGCTAGCTTTAAAAAATGTATTGAAAAAGACTAAATTTGAAATTCCCACAGAATTGAAATTCGTCTCCGTTCAGACCCTCATAGTCACATCCCTGTATCCGTGCTTAGTCCTGCATATCTAATTATGGTAGAAATAAAATGAGACTTCAAAACCGGATTGTATCATTTTACTTACGGTTTTTAAAGCTCTGAAAAATTTTAGTAAACTTAAATTTTGCATCGATTAAAAAATAAATCCAGGCACTTTTTCAATTTTTAAACATCTTTTTAAGGGGTAAGTTTTTCATTAAATTTACTTAAGGGGGTATTCTAGTCTAGAGGCTCGATTTTGAAGTGATTTTACGGTCGTAATAAAAAAAAAACAATAAACATTTTTAGTATCCATTTTTTTGACAGTTTTTTATTGATACTTAAAAAGTATATAAATGTATAAAAATTTAAAAAAAAAATTTCAAAATTGATAACGGTACAGGCCGGCAAAGTGAGGACTTAAAAAAAAGGTGTCTCTTGGCTGACGTGATTTCAACGCTCCTGGTGATCTGAAACATAAAATTTTAGTTAATTTTAATAAACAAGGATGTAGAATTAGTTGGACGTAGCCGATTTGAAAAAATACCATTTTTCACAAAATGGCGTCCATTAAAAAAAATCATTTTTTCGCCTCCTTTTGTCAACTTTGGAAATTTTTTAAAAATAGTAAAAAAAAATTCCAAAAACCCCTACGTCGGACCAATTTTGATAGTATTAACACTTTCAGTCCCACGGCTTCGGCATCCGAAACCAAACAAAACTTCCCCAGAGGCCGACAGCGATCAATGATTAATTGATTAGCTGATTACTCATTATGTGTGCGATGTTTATCATGTTTATCATTCTTCATCACACGGATGTGTTCCCATTCACACAAACACATACATACCAACAAACACTACTCTCTTGGTTTCTATGTATAAAAAATTTTAAGATAAACAAAAAATACATAAAAAATATAATTTATATTGTATATGTAGTATGTACGAGATGTACGTATCACGTAGTACGTCTGTTTACAGTTTTACACACACATACGTGTGGAACTGTGTTGTGTGTTTGAATCATTTTATTTTATGTATTTGTTTATATAGTTTTTTTTTTTTTAAATATTGCCGGCTTCCGGGGAAATTTACTATGAAAGTGCTCGGGCCTCATAGTGTTAAGAAGGCCTGTACCAAATTTCAAGTAAATCGATGCATTACAACTTGAGATGTTATGTCAACCGTATCGAAAAAAGTAGTTTCGAGTAATTTATATTAAAAATTTGAATTTAACACTGAAAATCGATACACAGTACATAGGGAAAAAATCACCATAAATCCGAAAATAATTCGAATTTCCGTAAATCCTTTTAGAGGTTTATTCTTAAAGGTTTGAACTTTGAAAATATATAAAAAAAAAATTGATTTCTTCGAATTTATAGACTAGAATAATTTCATTTGAACAATAATGTCTTGGTATTTTGGAGATCATAGACTTAATAATTTTGTATTAAATTCTGAAATATTTTTAAAATAAAATCTCCTGTCTTGTCTTTGTTGTTAACTTTTATGTTATTGTTAAAAAAAGTGAAAAAAACTTTATTCGACAAAAGTTTATCTCTACCTTCCAGTTTTCTATTACCAATAACACCACCGTATTGTCTTTTCATAACATACCAAAGGGAGTGCGGGGCAGCGACGTAGACCAGTACTCACCCGGTACCCGGTATAACAGTTCGTTTTCTTTTCACGACAATTGCAATTGTTTCATTATTTTCAAAGTCGGCGGAGACGTTACATATATATGTATAAATAAATGTATAGCTGAGAAATCAAATAATGACCGACCTGGCGCACAGACTGACGGACGGACAGACGGACGGACAAGCGAGGGATGATACAACAAAAATAGAACGACAGGAATGGGGATGAGGAATAGAAAGTGCAATGAAACAGCAAACAAGAGCGCAGACAGCGAAGGAGTGAGGCATATATAAAAGTCTATGGACTACATTATGAAACTCCCCTCGTTTGTTGTCTGTTTTTGTACATGTGTAATACTGCTGGATGTTACAGGATGTCACAAGATGTCACAGGATGCCGGCAAAGTTATCAGATTGACTGAAAGTATGTATATTCATGTTTGAGGAGCATTTGGAATTTTTAACAAAAAGTATCATCATGGAAGGAGGATGTAGGTATATGAGGTTTATTAAAATAATTTAGACGCCATTAAGTCTACTAAAATTTGAAGCAGTCAAAAAATTTGTTGTTGTATGTGTTACCACTACCACTGCTCTTAACTAAAGAAATTAATGCGCGCGAAAGCAGTTTTTTGTGTTGGAAATACACAAAAACAATTTACTTATAGACATTCTTTCCCTTTACACAAAGATTGTGTTACTTTTTTGTTGTTCAAAACAGATTAAGATTTTATTCTGTTAAATCAACATTTGTGTTAACACAAATACTAAATGTTACATTAACACAGGGTTGGGTTACTTATTTAACAAAAAATTTAACAAGTTTTTTTTAATCAAGTTCTATGGGAAAGGTTTACATTTCCTGGAGTAATTTTGTCATTTTGGTCATAAAAATCAAAAATTTTTCATCGAAATTATAAAAATTCGTTTTCGTCACGTTTAGTTGAAGGAAAAATAAATTTTAAATTTAATGACGTCATCATGTACACTGAAAATTTTCAACCCTTAAACATTATTCTTTTGTATTTTTACCATAAAACTGCTGGATTCACATTAGGGTCACTAGAGGCCCTAATGCCCAGGGCGGTAAAATTTATTACCTAGCTGTCGCGGTAAGACGCCAGAAGAAAGCTATTTTTTTGTTCGTCAGTGATTTCTTTAGGGAAATGTTTTTTTCCAAGGGACCCGCCATTATCTTGGCCCAGGCTTTAGGTTAGGTACCTAGACATTTTTCACAGATGGGGCGGCATTTTTCATGGAGCCCCAGGGAGGCACTTAGGGTAAATCTGACTCTGTTTACCAATATTAAGACTGTAACAAACAGTAAGAGACGATTAAATTTTGCCATAAAACTTCGATTTCTTCTAAAGAAGATCAAGAAAAACAGAAGAAATTTGCAAGTAGACATTTTTGGCATTTAGTAGTTGCTTAATCTCTAATGTGTCACCTACGTTAAACTAATCCAGTTTAAATCAGCTTCTTAAAGCTTAATTTAATTTTCTACTAAACAAACTACCATGGTGGAAGCACTGGGAACATATTTTTTATCAAATAAAAGTAGTAATTTGAATGTTACTGAAGAATAATTATACATTTAAGAATATTGTGGTTTTTAGCGAATTTCCAGAATGGAATTCAGCTATTACAGCCACTGTCATGACGCGATCTGAGCCCGGGACTATGGCAGAAATTTGTTTTGAGGTCCCTAAAAACCGAAAATAATATTCACTAAAATTCATATATATATATATATATATATATATATATATATATATATATATATATATATATATATATATATATATATATATGTATCTGCGCGATAACTCTCGAACGAAGTATCCAGTTTTTACGAAATTTGGTGAGAACATTGGAAGTCCCAAACCCTTGGATGAGTTCGTCAGCCAGACACGTCGGATGCCAGGAAGCGTATTTCCGTTTACGTGTTCAATAGGAGGCATTGTTGCCTCGAAACCCGCGCGATTTTGTAACGCTAGGCTCTTTTTCCAAACACGTGCCTAATTCAAGTCCCCCGTCCTCTAAACGTGTACGGGTTTGTAACGCACATTGTTCTTTCAAAAACGTGTTCAGGGAAACGCTATGATTAGAAGGTTAATCATTAGGGCTGGCAGCCAACATTAATAGTCATAATGGTCACATATTTGAGCCTAGTACAAAAATTGTCACAGAGGGTCTGGTAAATAAAAAAAAGTAAATGTTTATCTTTAGATTTTTTGAAGTGAACACTCACGTCGGAGAGAATATAATATTATAAGCTTGTGCGCAAGACTCTTCTATGTCCAATGGATAAAATGATAGCTTTTATAAATTTTTATAAAGAATAATGTTATCGACAACGAAAAGCTATAAGCTTTAATAACTTAAAAAAATTATTACTTGAACCTAATAATGTCAATTTTTTGATAAATCAATTTTTATCTGAAGATGACGAGACCAGAGGTGAAGAATTAGGCCAAGAAAAAAAAGTAAAGGTGTTTTTAAGATGTGTCAGAAAATAGTAAATTTTCTTGTTGGTAAAAATTCTATCATTTCTTGTTCTTAATTATTTAATTTAATTGGTTTGTTGACTATAATAATGGCATAAGTTCTTTTTTCCACTATTGTTTTCATTCTTCCTAATTTTTTTTCTATTGGGCAATAGAAAGTATTTTGTCAATATTTTGGACATGAATCTCTTGGGCCGTAATTCAAGCTTTTATTACCTTTGCAAAACTACACGGAGAGAAAATTCCTATAAAAATTACTGTGCTCATACTACAATCGACGTGTAACAGGCGAACATATCCAATTTTTGTATGGTAAAATTATAAAAATTATAGTAATATTATTGTAATTTTTATAATTTTACCGTACAAAAATTGGATATGTTCGTCTGTTACACGTCGATTGTAGTATAAGCACAGTAATTTTTATAGGAATTTTCTCTCCGTGTATGGTTCTAATCATCGCATTTCCTTGAACACGTGTTTGGAAAAACAGTCTGCATTACAAACCCGTGTGCGTTTAGAGGACGGGAGCCTTGAATTGTACACGTGTTTTGAGTGTTACAAAACCGTACGGATTTCGAGGCAACAGCGCCTCCTAATGAACACGCAAACGGAAATACGCTGCCAGGAACATGGTTTTTGTTCTTGTAAAAGATTAGTTTTTTGCCAAAATTTCCACTTATTCAAAAATTTTTGCGAAAATTTTTTACACCATTTAAAAGAGAAGAAAAAATTACATAAAAAAGGTCTTTAAACTATTGTTCTATGTCAACTAGTTTCCGAGAAAAACGAAATTTTATAAACGGAAATTCGCTATGTTATGCAGGATGCTGCGACAGGGGTATTTCACTTTTACCGTGGAAAAAATGTTAGGACAGATTTTTACAGTGAAAAAAATGGTACAAAACATTTCATTGGTCATTTTATTATAGGTAAACACGATAAAAACGAAACAAAAATTCGTATTGGTAAATTTAACTGATTTCAGAACCATAGTAACAATGTATTAAATAATAAATATGAATTGTACTAATTTATTTAGTTTTATATTTTTTCTGAATAAATTTGTCGAAGAAGCTGTCGCGTTTTTGTTAATTGACAATTCGTCTCGTTAACTTTTCGTTAGACAAACCCAAATTTATTCGAAAAAATACAAACCTTTCGTGTAAAATAATAAGTGAAAAAATTGTTCCATTTAGAATTTCATCGAAATATTTCGAAAATGCAATAAGTCCTACATTGTATTGAATAATGAAAGTTTAAATACATAATCAGTAATAATATGTATGGTATGTATTATATACAATCAAACCAGAAAATAATATGAATGTGTGTACATGCATTGTGCGCAAACTCATCACTGCAATATCAGTGAGGGTCAACCACCTGATGATGGAACATTTTAACCGTTGTCGGAGTGTGTTCGTTACCGCGACGCACTCTATAAGGTCGGGGTCATCACCATCGCACATACATATCCAGAACCAAAACTATTTTCTATTCTATTACTGTTAGCAAGAGAGCTGGCTAACTAGCTAAAATATTAGTTAGCACAATATTTATAGCTCTCATAAAAAAAAAATTTAAGTACCTACACAACACACCCCTTGATCGCACCAAAAAACTTGTGATAATCATGTTAATTAACCCTTTCGGGACAATTGGTGCAATATACGGGTCGGTAAGGTGTACCATAGCAACCCTTTCGGGACAACTGGCCCAATATCTGTGTCGGGAAATTGTACCATTGTACCATATTGTTAATTGAATTTTTTTCAGCAACTATTACTCTGCCGAAAAAAACCGTGGTTTTTTGGCAATCTATCATCTAACCAATCAAAATCTTAGCTTTAGAAACCTCAGGGATCAGAGGGAGAATCAGGGTCGTAAAAAAAAATAGCGGGCCCCGGGAACGAAGTACATTTTTTAAATTTCTCCCCCAAAAAATTAGTGACGAGCCAAAAAAATGCTCATTTTACTATTTCCCGGGCTCGCTACGGGCGCTCCCTCTTCCAAGCCGGGGCGGCAACTCCGGCTACTCCACCTTCTCGTCGAGTCTGAAAATTTTGATCTGTATCATTTAAACTACTGGACCAAAAATTATAAAAAAATTTTTTTTTAGAATCCTTTCTGGTAGGTCTTTTAAATTCTACCTCACAAGATATATTGATTAATTTTTTTTTTTTTTTTGATGAAACTGACCTACTTCCCCCATTTTAATCCTATTTTAAACCCATTTTAAACCAAAATATAACATGTTGCCAAATTTCAAATTCTTACTTTACATATAGATAGTTTTCGAGAAAAATTTCTGTAATGGACGGACGGACGGACACAAGAGTGATCTTAAAAGTACAGAACCCCAAAAATGAAACAATAGTTTGTATCATGGTAAATTTAACTGATTTCAAAACCATAGTAACCGAAATATTAAACAATTATATTAACTGATTTTATTGGTTAAATTACCTTATCATATTACACTCGAATTTTCTATGCTTTTTGAATAAATTTTTGTTTTCTACAACTCAAATTTGTTGTCAAATAACTCGAAGAACTGTCAACTCAAGACTCGTGGTAAATTGCTAGGTACCAAATTTTCGTTTTATAATATTAAGGAGAGGATTCAAAAAAAAAAAAAAAAATAAATCGATTTTTTTTCTCCCTAATTATGTTCCTTAAGGTGTTAAAAATATTCTCCTAAAATTTTATTTTAAAAAAATGAAAAATCAAAAAGTTATGGGCATTTTAGTGCACGCACTTTACTACATATAATTCAATTTAAATAAAAAACTTCAAATGCTTTTTTCTCGAAAGTACGTTTTGTGACATGATTCCTCATGTAACTCAAAAAGTATTTGAGATATCGACATAAATCAAAGTGCATATTATTCCTCGATACCGTCATTTTGGCAGAAACTAGGATCTTTTCGTTCCGTAATATATTTTCAAAATGGCGGCTGTTTATAGTCGAGTAAAAGCGGTGATTTTTAAAAATTTATTTTCAAAATGTGATTTCTCGTTGGTTTTTTATTTTTTTTTTCTTAGATCCTAGTTAGTGCTATAACTGTATATGTATATTTTCCGAAATTCTTAATTTTTTGGTTTTGGTTCACTGGGGATTCCAGAACACGAGGAACCATCAAGGTAGAAAAATCTCGCAGTGTCGATTTCAAAGCCATTTATACGCAGCTCATTTTTGAATTTTCAAAAAAAATAATATTTTTTTGTTGTCTCAAGACATGTAGAAAAAATACTGTATATATTTAATTTTTTTAATAAAATATATATTTGTGGATTTGTAGATATTAAACATCTTTTGAGTAATAATAATTTAAGAAATAATTGAAATGTTATCGAAAATATTAAATAAAAAATACGAACAATCTTTGTAAAGATTTTTTAAAAAATTTTTATATTTGATATCTATCTATTACTTACATATGTTGACAAACAAAGATAGGTTATGACAGACAGAGATAGAAGGAGATGTATGTATGTACATATATATATAGCAATGATATGAACAAATAAAATGTATAAGTACAGGGAATAGACGGGATACAGGCTATTCACCCGATTATCGGCCAAGGCCGTTGCTTCTGCTTAATAATACACATTTCATGAGTTTTATGCTTCATTGTCAGAGCATATACATAATATGTATGTACATATTATGTATAGTGTGGCTCGGCGTTGGTCTTCAGCGCTTCCACCGTAATATTTTGACATTAAAGGGGGAGTTCACGCCAGAAACGGTTAATAAACTAATTTTTTTCGAATCTCGTTTTTTGTTTTTATTTCGTTCTGTGGTTCTTTACAAACACAGTGATATAAACATGGCCAAAAAAATTTTTTTTTCAACTAGGAAAATATTTATTTGTGAGCCGCTGCACAGCCAAATTACTGCCCCCCCCCCTCGCGATTTGATCAGTAATATTTAGTTTTGGTGTGTACACAAGTTATAGTATGCACTGAGATAATGTTCTTTTATTTGTATGCCTTTGTAGACGTTTTAATAAACAGAGAGTAAACCGCTTCTTTTGTTATTATTTTTGTTTTTTACCGTTTCCCGAAACTTGTGTTTTTCCCGACAAGGAAAATCATATCTCAAGTTCTAGAAAAGATAGAGACTTAATTTTTTTTTATTTTGTTCATAAACATATTGCGAATAAAGTGGAGTATGCTTTTTCCATTTGAACAATTGTAACTATTCTTAAACTTTTTTTTTTAAATAAAAAATTAGGTTTTATAATTTTTAGAACTTTGGGATTACAATTTTATAGTTAATTTTTAAAATTACCTGAAACCCATACTCAGCTTTATGGACAGGCCCTTTAGGAATAAAATAATGAAAAAATATTTAAAAAATATTCATTACTTTTTGAGATATGACGTTCCTTGTAAACGCTCAAAAACTTAAGAAAAAAGGCCCCCTCCCCCCACAGGGAAGAGTAATGAGTGTTTCAAAAACAAAATTTTCTATTTGAAACCATTCCTAATTTGAAAAAAATTTCAACAAGCAAAATAATCATAAATAAAAAAGTTGCTTTTTTATTATTTTGAACTCCTGCCTTAAAAGAAAAATTGAAATTAACAATTTTTACTATTTTTAATCTTTATTTTATTTTTTTTTTATTTACATGTAGTGACATAATCAGGGTGAAAATAAAATTATTTTGTTAAACTTATGGAAACTGGAGACGAAATCTTTTGATTTTTTTTTTTTTTTTTTTTTAGGTCTGCTTTGAGTTTGTGCAAAAACTCAGAGAATGATGTCGAAAAAGCTCATGGGCAGTTTGAAATATTATAATTCGATTATGTAAATTATAAATTTTAAAACTTTAAAAATTTTCAGAATCTATATAAATAAGTGATATACATAAATCGTTAAAAAAGTGTAAAATTTTGACACTGACTATTTAAATTGAATTTTACCATAGGGAATTTGGGGCAACTATGAAATTTTGGTAAAAGTGCGACATCACACATCAATTATTATTTCAAATTGGTACTGGTACCTAGTTTGGTAATAATGTTGCGAAATTCGGTTCCTACTGATGATCTGATTATTTTTTTAGCTCACGGAATACATTTTCGATTTTCATATGAAACAAAATTATGTTGTAATAACATAGAAGACATTGTGAAACAGTTCGATAAGATATGAAAAAGCAAATATTTAAATATTTCTTTGCCTACAAGTTTCAAGTGTAGATTATAGTATAAGTTACTTTATTTATTAAAATGTTTAATAACAGATAAATACAAATTATTAGGTATTATTAAATATTGTGTCTTACATTCAAGTAAGCTGATGATAAAAATGAAAGAAATCTATTTGATATTTTTACTAAAAATAGGATATAGCGGAATTTTCTAAAAGATTCTACACGTGTTTATTAAACCATTCAAATTTTCGCAACAAAAAAAAAGTTCTCCGGAATACAAGCAGTCAACATACTTTTGTGAGGTGAAAAACTTTTTTCATTCAAAATCAATATTTCTGTGTGTCCGAAAAACCTTCCAATATATGTATACCTAACGCAGAAACTATTCGTCCGATTTTGATGGAATTTTCAGGAATTATATGGGTTGGTTCTTAATTGCCATCTTGCGAATTTCATCGTAATCGGAGCAAGGTTAACTAAATGCGAATACCTTCCATACTACTAGTCCGATTTCGCTCAAATTTTCAGGGTAATTAGGGGGAACCGTAAATATAAATTTTGGAATAAAGAAGTTTTGGAATATGGTCCTTATAATAACGCAGACATCAAATTTGGTACAAATGGAAGGAATAGGAACCAGAACAAGTCGATTATTATATGATCCAGGATTAGTAGATTAAACGTAAGGTAAATTTGCGAACTAAAACTATAAAAAAGTTTCCAAAACAAAATCCCTTCAAAAATTGGGCGCAAAAACGTATCCTTTCTGCAAGCGTGTTACGAGTACGAAGGAGTTTTACATGTCGAACGATCCTGTTGTAGCTTTTCTAACCTGTACTTTAGAAAATGTACGTGGCAATGACCTTAAAATGACTATATTTACCTTGTTTATATGTGGAAATGGAAAGATAAGGATATGACGAACAAAAAAAATTATAAGTGTTAATATTCTAAGTAAGTTTGTTTAGTCCAGGTTCAGAAAACGGTTGAGTAATCAAAATACATAGTATGTACTTACTATAAAAGTTCATGTTACAATCTGGCAATCTGGTTAGATTTTGTTTAAACCGAAATCGCTTTAAAATCGCTGGGTGTTAATTTTAAAATTGAAATTTTTATTGAGGCATTTCATCGATAAGTGACCAAAGTATGCGGAAAAAATTCAATTGGGAATTTTTCATATTTTTTAATAGCCATCTGAAATATCACTATTAATAATACAGCTAAATCTTTTTCTATGCGATTTTTTTTATACAGTTTTAAAAAAATGGCAGTTAAAATGTACAATGTGAATTAAAATCAAGAGACAGTAAGAAACTTAAACATTTACTCTAATAACTTTTTTTGATAAAATTAATTTTTAATCGTTTTAAAAATTTAATCACTACATTGCATAAGAAAATAAGTTATTGCATCATTTAATTTTTTTACATGTCGAATTTTCACAATTTTCATAATATTATCTATAAAAATGAAATAAAATGTGTAGTAAATTAATGCTTTATCTTGTTTAGAAAAGCAACTTCTAAGGAAATTTCCAAGTTTTGAGCGTTTTGAGTTATGTTTTTTCGACAAAACTTTTTTTATACGGTCCCTATCCACCGCATAAAAAGGTATTTTTTTTACAATCTGGACCGAACTAAACTTTATGGAGCTATTTATGATATTTTCTAATAATTTTTTTTGTGCAATTTTTTTATGCGGTCCCTATCCACTGCACAAAGAAAGGTTCAACTGTATCTGAAATGACTTCAGAAATATTAATTTTATGACGAAAAATGAAGAGACCTTAATAAATAGTTGGTATTGTACCAAAGAATATAATATGAACACAGAACAAATAGAACGAATACATCTGTCTCTTTTCTGCAATCACTTATGGGCTTTTATGTGCATCTTAGGCTGCTTAGTCCTCATTCATTCGCGAGCACTCAATGGGTATGTTTTAATTGTTGTTATATTGTTACCTCTCGTATTAACACGGTATATGTACGTGGTATACGTACATCATACCTTCCACCACCACGTATATATTATGTATGTATGTATGCAAGACACTAATACACACACCATCCAACGGACTAACACAGACAACTCCGCGTGCACATATATAACATAGTGGTGGGTTATTTTCTATCCTTTGTGGTTACGCTCGTTTCCCTAGTATAAACATAGTAATGTTCGTTCTCTTTGTTCTCTGAATATGAACTTTTATAATTTAAGTAGGGTAAGAGACCCGATGGCCGAACACTATTTTTAGCTGTATCATTAAAGTAGCTTAAAAAATTAAAAAATAAACAAAACACCCTTTTTTTTTCTTAATAAGTATGAAACCAAGTTTTTTTAATCCAATGAATATGTTTTTAAGAAAATATAACCCAAAAATTTTGATTTATTACTGTTTTTGTTTTATAATTTGTTGACGTCTATGAAAAAACGGACAGAATATATTAACCTCCTTTAAAAAAACAACACACTGACCCGTAAGAAAAAACACGCATTTAATGTACATGACATAAAATACATACCATCTTTTCCCACAGAATAACACAGAACGAGCGGTAATATTTGTATACTACTGAAATCAGTGTAACGCTAAAGGATAAAAGATATCTCACCACTACGTTATATATGTGCACGCGGAGTTGTGTGTGCTAGTGCGCTAAATGGTTATGTGTATGCGTGTCTTGTATACGCATATGTTAAAAAATATATGATATGTATGCGCTACGTAGATGTACGTATATACGGTAACACAACACCAACAATATCACAACAATTGAAACACACCCATTGGTAGCTTGTAAGTCAATGACAACATAGTTCTGTAAAATGCACATACTTCCACACAAGGGGACAAACTAGGTGGTCTATGTCTCTGTTCCACTTGTAATGAGTTTGTGAAGTAAAATCTCTCCCACCATATCGTGTAGGTACACACCGCTTGCAATTGTGTTAGTTTGTTGTTTGCCTTTGTGTGCGTACTTACACATACCACCACAACACACGTATTATGGGACAGACCAAGCTGTCCAATTTAAGTAACAATGGTGTTCATTGTTAACACAATGCAGTGTGTGTTCGGCGACGGACACTGACTGACTACCTGCCTTAAGCTGTGACTGGTATACAAATGACTCCATGTGAATTACACTTTTTTTATATTAGTTGGCTTCTAGTGTTCTATGCTTCCACATAAGTGATTGCAGAAAAGAGACAGTTATATTCGTTCTATTTGTTCTGTGTTTTAAACAGTTAAATTAAGTATATGACGTATATATTTATATGTCGTTTCAAATCTAAATGTCTGACGTTTTTATTTCAATTTCGAAGTTTTAATTCATTATTAATTATTTTTCAATTGATTTTACGTTCTGAAATAAATAAAATATTAAAGTGAAATTATAAAAACGGTTAGTTAAGTGTTTTAAATCCAAAAATTAATTAAAAATGTTTATAAAATAGATATGTAATATATAATTCTCAAAATGGGGTACCCAACCTTAAAACGTGGATCCCAAGAAGGAACACTTCTAGAAATAATATTTAACGCATATAAAATATAATTTAGCTATCCTAATCTCTTAAGTGGACTAATAACAATTATTTGTATACTTTTATTATGCTAATAACTTTAAAAATTCGGTGAAAAATGTTACAATTTATAACTCATGTGTTTTGAATAATGATCATCCATCATATTAAAAATTCACGAATTCAACAAAAATTGTTCGATATATATATATATATATATATATATATATATATATATATATATATATATATACAATATATATATATATATATATATATATATATATATATATATATATATATATATATATATATATATATATATATATATTTCTTAAATTAAGTGAGGAGGCATTAAATGTGAGGTAAATTTAAATTGAAAAATAATCATTCTATTAATAATAATTTTTTTTATCAGAGGTTTCTTTCAGAAATAACTTTATTAATATATAAATGTCAAAACTGTTCGGACTTATAACCCCGTTCGACAATCGGGTCTTTTACCCTACTATGTATATAGAAAAAGATTATGTAAATAACTTTCGGGCAAATAATTTTGACTACTCAATCCATTTCTGAACCTAGACTATACATAATTTATTTATATTTGTTCGTATATGTGTACATATTTAAGAGATAATTAGGTGATAAATAAAACAATGCTCTTGAAGTATGTGTACAATACTGATAAAAAAAATACTGATGATGTAGATGGCGTCAATAAAATTGAGACATCAAGGACATTTGCAGGTTCCACTAAAGTTTACTAACAATGCGAATGCATGTAACGGCTTAAAATTATCATTAACACAATTTTGGATCAATGTAAAATATGTAATGTGGTTTAAAGTTTTATCTGGGCCCGCTTACTTCGACCCTTCTCTGGATTCGCTCCTGTGTAGGACCATACTAGAAAAAATATAGTCGGCCTAAAAGGAATTTTGTAATTTTGGTAAGGAAAATGAAAAGTTTACATTCAAATTAGATATCGTAATTCAATCACTCGCTGAATTCATTTTCAGTTTCCGAGAAAAATTAATTTTTATAAACGGGCATTCGCTATGTTATACAGGATGCTGCGACAGGGGTATACCTATATGTATAATTATATGAACGAATGTGTTTGTTGTACAACACGATAGTATAAATTGTAGAATTGTATATAGTCATATACATACATAATATGTATGTATATGTTTGTATGTTACTTATATGCCTTTTTTTACGGTTCCGAAGAAAGTTCTATTTTAGCGAATTTCCAGAAAGAATTCTGGAAATTCAGCTATTACAGTAGGTGTCATGACGCGACTTGAGCCCGGGACTATGGCAGAAATTTGTTTTGAGGTCCCTAGAAACCGAAAATAATATTCACTAAAATTTATATATATATATATATATATATATATATATATATATATATATATATATATATATATATATATATATGTATGTATGTATGTATCAGCACGATAACTCTCGAACGAAATGTCTTAGGCCTACGAAATTTGGTGACAACGTTGGAAGTCCAAAAATCTTGGATGAGTTCTTCAGCCCGACACGTCGGATGCCAGGAACATGGTTTTTGTCCTTGCAAAAAATTAGTTTTTTGCCAAAATTTCCACTTATTCAAAAATTTTTGCCAAATTTTTTTACATCATTTAAAAGAGGAGAAAAAATTACATAAAAAAGGTCTTTAAACTATTATTCTATGTCAACTAGTTTCCGAGAAAAACTAATTTTTATAAACGGAAATTCGCTATGTTATGCAGGATGCTGCGACAGGGGTATTTTAGAGCTCCGAAAGAAATCTCCCGAGACTATAATAGAAATTTGTTTTGAGGTCCCTAGAAACCGAAAACAATATTCATTAAAATTTATATATTATATTTATATTTAGTCCCACACCGTTGGACAAGTTCGTTAGCCATCCATGTCGGATGCCTGGAACATGGTTTTTTTGGGCATTTTTCGTGAAAAAAATTAGTTTTTTGCCAAAATTTTCTCAAGTTAAAAAATTTTTGCGACATTTATTTACACCATTAGAAAGAGGAGGAAAAATCACTTAAAAGGATGAAAAATCACAGAAAAACGGATTTTTATAAACGGCTGCGACAGGGGTATTTTTGTTGTCTGTGCTTCCACTGCGCGGCGCTACTGTACTGTTGTAATAGAATAATTACATGTGTTGTAAATTTAAATAAAACTATGACGTCATACAACATACATTATTGAATTTTACTGCGTGAAAAAAAAACGCTGTGCTGGGACATTGACCTGAATTTTTAATGAATATTATGGCTTTTTTTTCCTTTTTTAACTCGTTCTGTTCGTATGTTTACAAATAAACAATATTGTATAAACTTTGGTGGTTTTATTTATGTATACGTATATGTATTTGGGAGCATATGTACATACTACATACATATTATAGGGTAATGCACATGTTAGTCTCTGGTTTTTGTAACATTTCCGTATTCTTTGAATATAAATTCCGACTATTTTTAATACTTTTATAAAGTAAGTCACTAATGCCTTCTGATATATATTTCGAAATTGTCTCAAATCTATTTTGAACATCAGAACTTACACGTGTCTATAAAATAATATCACCAAGTGCATGATGGACACGCATTCAGTCAGGGTTCTTTAGTGGGTCTACAGTAAGTTTTTCATATATGTAGTTTTCGGGATAAAATATATAGGTATAACATTTAAGTAGGTACGAAATGTCTACATATAAAAAAATTGTGAATGTGCTTAAGACCACACTATTGAAATGAAAATTTTATTAGATACCGAAATTTTAAACACATTTTTCTCAAAACAACATTGGCTGGCTGGCGTTCTCACACAAAAACTACTGGACTAATTTTTTTGAAATTTATCGATTATTGCATTGATTACTATATTATTACAGAATACTACATATTAGGTCGGAACTGGTCGTAACTGTCTGTCTCAATTATACATTTATAAAATTAGTCTATATAATATAACTAGCCGTATACCCGCGAGGTCGTTCGCGCAAAGCATTGTTATAAACTCAATGAGAAGTATGTAAGTGTAATAATTATACAGAACTTGCAAAGAATAATAATTTTTGTGTAATGCATGCACATGCTCAAAATGGTTTTTCTATTTTCCCGTGGGAATGGGGAATTTTCCCGGAGTAAAAAGTATCTTAAATGTTGACCCAAGTAATAGGTTATGACCACACCAAATTTCATCAAAACCCGTCCAATAATTTTTGCATAATACGTGCACATCACAAAATGGTTTATCTATTTTCCCGTGGGAATGAGGCATTTTCCCAGAGTAAAAAGTATCTTAAATGTTGCCCTAGGTAATAAGTTATCACCACACCAAATTTTATTAAAATCCGTCCAATAGTTTTTACCTAATGTGTGCACATGCTCAAAATTGTTTTTCTACTTTCCCGTGGGAATGACGAATTTTCCCGGAGTAAAAAGTATCTTAAATGTTGACCCAAGTAATAGGTTATCACCACACCAAATTTCATCAAAATTCGTCCAATAATTTTTGCGTAATACGTGCACATCACAAAATGGTTTTTCTGTTTTCCCGTGGGAATGAGGCATTTTCCCGGAGTAAAAAGTATTTTAAATGTTGACCCAGGTAATAAGTTATCATCACACCAAATTTCATTAAAATCCGTTCAATAGTTTTTGCATGATGCGTCAACAGACAGACAGACAGACAGACAAAAATTCTAAAAATCGTTGTTTTGGTATCTACATCGATAACTATTTACAGTACCAGTACAATTTTTAAAAAATATTCCATGTACAGAAATGGTCTCGTTACAATTTTATTATATGAATAGATATATATGTACATATAAGATGTTCATTGGTCTGTGATATAGATCAATTTTCCGCTTGTTTCCAAAAAAATTCCCTTTATATTCGCCTGTCTAAAGGTATATTTTGACACTATTTAATCGCTGATGTGACAATAAGCCACCTTATTAAACTGATGTGGTCTATATTCGAAAAAAAAGTGAAAGTGGAATAATACAACATATTCAGGGCCATTCAGGGCCGCCAAACACATTTTCGAAACAATCAACCAGAAACCAAAACGATTACATTAAACGCACATATCTATACATACCTCCTATCTCATCATCTCTGTCTTGAACATTATCGCTGTCATGGCGCTATTTCCGTCCCACGTTTACTTAACACCTATTTCCTCCTCATCTTCGTCTTGTACACCATACACCGAGAGAACAAGGTCAAGGTTCTTTATTTTGATATAAACTTACCACTGCCACCGTCACCAACGCCGCCACCACCACCGATGGTCGCCAGGCCTGGCCGCACCACCCCCCTAGCGCTAGTGTTTGCTGGTGGCAACATCATAAGATGGATTGGTACAGAGAGACAATATGTCCTGGCAAGCCGACCCAGTGCTTGCCATATATGAAGCAGACATAATTGTAATACATGTTCTTCGAATAATTTAATTAATACTGGAATGTCACAGATATGTCGAAGATATAGAATATAGAGCAGGGGTGGCCACTACCTTTGCCTTTGGGAGCCGCAATCCCATGAAGCTGATTCGGAGAGAGCCACCCCATTCTGAGATTGGTGGTTCACACAATGAATACACGTTTTACATTTTTATGAAACTAAGTATATTTATGACATAAGAATGAAAAATGTAATTGTAATATGGAAACATACTTTTTTTTTAGTAAGTACATGCATCATACCTAGGTACCTAAAACTGAATTTTATTATATTATATTTATATTATATAATTATATTTTTTGTGCGAAATTTTAGATTTTTTTCTTATTTCAAATAAACCTATCAAAACAAATTTTCGAGATGCATTAAAGAGCCGCACAAGATCAATTCGCGAGCCGCAAGCGGCTCGCGAGCCACGTTATGGCCACCCCTGATATAGAGCGTTGTGACTATTGTCGTCAAGACAAGTGTGAACTATACAACTCGAAACATTGTCATAGAAAATTCGAGTTTCGTTGCTCTGCGGTACTGTAGGCAATAATTTAATTAGGTGAGGTGTGAAGGTGTTCATCAAGTCAATTTTATATTCGGGACAAGTCTTTTGTCAGGGAAGGAAATTTTTTCTTACAATTTTGTTTGAGAATACCCCCCCCCCCCCTGGAACATTGATTTGAGTCGCTTGGGCCGTAAATATTTGTCGGTAAGACTAGTGATGAGCAAAATTAGTCTTGGTCTTGCATTATTTTGCAAGACCAAGACCAAGACCAAGACTATGTATACCAAGAGCAAGACCAAGACCAAGACTATAAGTACGGCTGCAAGACCAATACCAAGACTCACGTGAGCAAGACCAAGACAAAAGCAAGAAAAAAACAAGACTCTTGCTAAACTATTTAAATAGTTTGAAAGTATAATTAATACCGTAAACAGAGAAAATTCTGATTTTAGAAGGGAAAAATTCGCTAATAAAAAAATGCAAGAAAGTGCGAGATTATTTAGCAATACCAAGACCAAGACCAAGACCAAGACTGCATTTTGCAAGACCAAGACCAAGACCAAGACTGCATTTTGCAAGACCAAGACCAAGATCAAGACTACATTTTGGAAGATCAAGATCAAGACCAAGACTGCATTTTGCAAGACCAAGACCAAGACTGCATTTTGCAAGACCAAGACCAAGACTGCATTTTGTAAGACCAAGACCAAGACCAAGACTCAAACTGCTCTAGCAAGACCAAGACCAAGATTCTTAATGCAAGAACTAGACCAAGACCAAGACTGCCAAAACTTGGTCTTGGTCTTGTATTTGCTCATCACTAGGTAAGACCAAGGAAAAAGTAAGACGTTTGCTAAAATACAAGAAATCCTCTAAAGATTTATCAGATGTTGTTGCTAAAACTTGGAAAAACTTCAATCTAGTTTATTATTTTTGAAAATTTCTCACTAATCTTCATTGCAATAAAATTTAAAAATGCAAGATTGTAAGAACGGATACAAACTGCTATCCCTGGTTTTTCCTAAAACGAAAATTTCCAAAAAATTTCTTTGACGAGCAAAAAAAAAAAGTAAAAATTCCAAATTTTGCCGCTAGGAGCCAGTGACCCCCGCGCGCCCCTAGCGTAAATCCAGGACTGGATACAGGAGTGTGGTCGTGGGGGTCATAACAAAACTACATCATCTAAAAAAAAAAAATGGTGACCAAAATATGACAGGATACTTTCCTCTATGTGACATTTAGGCCTGTAAAATGTGGCAGATATTAAGCGTAATTAGACATGCGATGTAAAGTCATGGAAGAATCGTGTTGTACCGGGGCTGATGGTACCTATTGTACACCCCTACGCTCTCGTAATGACGTATCAGAACTTTTTTTGGATTTAAACAAAAAAAAAAAAATTGATTCAAAAAATTATAAAATTATATGTAATATATTTTCATGTAGACATAATTATAGTATTTATTTAAAATGTTCCAAAATTATAAATTTTAAAGGTACAGAGAATAAAATAATAAAGAAATGTGGGTTTGTGTTACACAGGAATTTATACATATACAGGGTGTTCCATTTATTTCAAACAATAGATGATTTCAAGTTGAACAGAACATTAAACTTGAATAAAGATTTTAAACTCCCTTAATTTCCGGGACAAAAGACGTCAATTTGCTTGCCTATATTTCCGAAAGTTACGAAACGGCTTAGCCGAAATAATTTTAAGTGTTTTTAGAAATGCTAGTATCTGTAACTGTCTCAGATTTTTTCAGCATCAATAGTTTAAAAATTGTAAAAAAGGGCATTAAAAGACCCTTTCTTTCTGGAGTTCAATATTTCGCAAAGGGAGCTTAAAAATAAATACCCCTGTCGCAGCATCCTGCATAATATAGCGAATTTCCGTTTATAAAAATTAGTTTTTCTTGGAAACTAGTTGACATAGAATAATAGTTTAAAAACTTTTTTATGTGATTTTTTCTCCCCGTTTCAATAGTGTAAAAAATGTCGCAAAAATTTTTGAACTTGGGAAAATTTTGCCAAAAAACTAATTTTTTTCACGAAAATTACCAAAAAAAATCATGTTTCGGGTATCGAACGTGTTTGGTTAACGAACTTGTCCAACGGTTTGGAACTTCAAATATTTTCACCAAATTTCGTAAAAGTAGGACATTTTGTTCGAGAACACATATATATATATATATATATATATATATATATATATATTTATATATATATATATTTATATATATATATATATATATATATATATATATATATATATATATATATATATATATATATATATATATATATAAATTTTAGTGAATATTATTTTTGGTTTCTAGGAACCTCAAAACAAATTTCTGCCATAGTGCCGGGCTCAAGTTGCGTCATGACAATGGCTGAATTCCATTCTTACATCATTACATTATACAAGTCATTACATTATACAAGTTTAGACAGTAGCGAATTTTGACTAAACTGCACTGGATATTCACAAACGGTTACACTTGGTGTTGCCGTTGGATGAAATTCGAATTTTCGAGTATGCGTGCGTGTGCGTGCGTGTGCGTGTGTGTGCGTGTAGGCGAAACAAAAATGTCGACGACTTGTATTCGCATGGCGTGGCCCGGGCGAGTCACAGGGTCAAGGTCATTCGTTGTTCGTGTGTGTGTGTTTCGGTGTACATACCGTTGCGTCACTAACTCCAGGCACCGATCTAGGAATTCTCCGTAATATATACAACATGTTCCGTGTGCCGTGCCGTGCCGTCCCCCACCCACCAGCCGGTTTGACGGTTTGAAGGTTAACAACAGCAGCAAGGTCCCATAGGAATGGTACACAGTATTGTAATAAAGTGAAAATTTTTATTTAAACAACAAACCATTAAATGAAATACTTGTAGCTTTTTTATTATTTTTACTTTTATTTATTTTTTTATTTTCTTTATCAAACGTATTCTTATGTGTATATCGATTAGTTTGTATTTACTTAAGCTGTGAAAAAACCGAAAATTTTTGTCTTTATGAAATTTTAGACTTTTAGTATTTTCGACTTTCGAGCATAATTCAATTTTAAACCGAAGATGTTTAATTTGTAGGCTTACGTTATAAATTCTAAGACGCAAAACCCCTTGTTATTGATTGATTTTGATCATCAAAACATCAAAATTATGACACTCTCCGAAAAACTCTATTTTTCGTCAATCGCGCCCACGAAAACTTATAAATAGTCATAAGGTTCGAACCTCTATATCAAAAATTCCGAATTATGTGGCTTGACAAAAATTTAATATACTTTTTTTAATTTGTATATTTTTGTCGATTTTTTGATGATATTTTAGTAATTTTGGTGGTAAACTTTCTATTTCTACCGTCAAACTATTCAAATTCGGTTTAGAAATATAATTTACAGTCTGGAACTCTATTTTTCGTCAGTCCCACAGTTTTAATTCTATCAAAAATGAAAAGAGCATCCTCGAAAACTTATAAATAGTCACGAACATCAAGTTCCGAGCCTATAAATTCTGATTTACATAGCATCAAAATAATTGTTTGTACTAAATGACGTCACATGTGCCTATTTTAATTTTTTTAAATTGTACACTCTTCCAACAACTTTTTATTAATTTTTTTATGGAATTTTAATGTTTTTTTTTTTAGGGTAAATTTTCTATTTCTGTCGTGAAAATATCAAAATCCCACTTTGAGCTTTATTTATAAGTACATGTGTGGCAGACAAGAGAAATTACGGAGAAATTGTCAATTTTAGTTTCGTTTCGTTCAACATTTAACAATCAGATTAAAAATAGCAATTAGCAAAATATTCTAGTCCCAAAAAAATAATTTAATTTATAAATTATTTATATTACTCTAATTAAGTCGTATTAATGAAAATACTTGACTGAAGCACGCTAATTGAGCATATAATTTTAAAATTAAATAATAAATACCTATTTATAATTTTTTTTTTTTTAATTTTGTAATTTCACTTTCTTTTTCAATCATCGTAATACGTTCAGAAAAAATTCTATCAATAAAAATTATTTATTATAAATTGCCAAGGTTATAAACTGAATTAAATTATCTTTTTTTTCTCTTTTTAGAAAGAAATTTCTTTAATAAAAGTGAAATCCTACATAATGTAAGCGTGTATATATGTACTTCGGCGTAATAACGAGGTTTTTTTCTTTCTGTAATGGCAGAAGAGGTTAAAGAACTCAAATATTTATCGTTATAGTATCATTGAAAGCACTCGTGTGGAAGTCTTACAAATATATTTCACATATTTGAATAATATTTTATAAAAATATAATATTTTTTAAATGGTTGAAAGATCCAATCTACCATGAAACATAACCAAATTTTTATATTGTGACGTTTTTTTTAAGGGGGTATTCTAGTTTAGAGAAAGAGGCAAAAATACAGTTAACGTTTTTAGTATCCAATTTTTTATTGATATTTGAAAAGTATAAAAATGTATAAAAATTTAAAAAAAAATTCAAAATTAAAACCGGTATAGGCCGGCAAAGTGGGGACTCAAAAAAAGGTGTCTTCTGGTGATCTGAAACATAAAATTTTAGTTAATTCTTAATAAACAAGGATGTAAAATTAGTTGGACGTAGCTGATTTGAAAAAATAAATTTTTTTACAAAGTGACGTCCATTTAAAAAAAAATTATTTTTTCGCCTCCCTTTTTCAACTTGGGGAATTTTTTAAAAATAGTAAACAAAAAAAAAAAATCCAAAAACCCCTACCTGGAAACAATTTTGATAGTATTAAGAAGGTCTGTACCAAATTTCAAGTAAATCGGTGCATTAGAACTTGAGATATCATGTCAACCGTATCGAAAAGAGTAGTTTCGAGTAATTTATATTAAAAATTTGAATTTAACACTGAAAAGATACACAGTACACAGGGAAAAAATTACCATAGCTCCGAAAATAATTCGAATTTCCGTAAATCCTTTTAGAGACTTATTTTTAACGATCTGAACTTTGAAAGTATGAAAAAAATAGATTTTTTCGAATTTCTAGACTAGAATACTACCTTAAGAAATCGATATACATATACTCGAATAAATTGCCGATAGATTCTTATTATACTTTCCCGCCCATTCGCCAAGTGCACGGTGAACGAGCATTAATTCGGTTGAACCATGGTTGAACCATTTTATTTACTGTAAATTATTTTTTAAATTTGGCAAAGTTACTGACCCCCCAAATTAACCCAAAAAGTAATTTTAATTTAGTGTTTTTAGTAAGTGCTAGATATGTAATTTTTTTCAGATTTTTTTGAATCAACAGTTTAAAAATTATGGTGTACCTACGCAGTGGGAAATAATCTAGCCCGCACGATGTGATGCGTGAAAAACAGATTTTCATCCGCATTTTCCAATAAGTACGGAAAATTAAGAAAAACTGTAGCATGTCCATACAAAACTTTATTTACATAGGTCGAAAAATGAAAGAATTATGGGGGACAGATATATAATAAACTAGGTGGCAAAGTACTTCACTAATTATCAAGAGACCGTGGGTTCGAGTCCCAATCGATCCAGTTTAATAATCTATACATATAATAAAATTATAACGAGACCATTTCTGTACATGGAATATTTTTGGAAAATTATACTGGTACTGTAAATAGTTATCGATGTAGATATTAAATCTGTCTGTCTGTTCACGCATCACGCAAAAACTACTGGACGGATTTTAATGAAATTTGGTGTGATGATAACTTATTACCTGGGTCAACATCTAAAATACTTTTTACTCTGGGAAAATGCCTCATTCCCACGGGAAAATAGAAAAACCATTTTGTACATGTGCACGCATTACGCAAAAACTATTGGACGGATTTTGATGAAATTTGGTGTGGTGATAACTTATTAGTTGGGTCAACATTTAAGATACTTTTTACTCCGGGAAAATTCCTCATTCCCACGGGAAAATAGAAAAACCATTTTGAGCATGTGCATGCATTACACAAAAATTATTATTCTTTGCAAGTTCTGTATAATTATTACACTTACATATACATATACTTCTCATTGAGTTTATAACAATGCTTTCCGCGCACGACGTCGCGGGTACGCCTAGTTTTTAATATGATTTTTAATTAATAAGGTGGCATTTGAAATTCTAATTATCAACAAACCCTATTTACTTCATTACTGATTTTTCTGTCAGGTTTTGGGTCAAATATTTGGGCGTTTGGGTCGCGAGACTAACATAACGGAAAGTCTTACAGCTGTATTGTTAAAGTTTATTTTTTTTTACATCTGGACTTGAAATAAAAACATTCCATATAATTATGTATTAAATTACATATAAATGATATATATACTATGTTGTTATCTGTATATTTATTATTTTATTGAAAGGAAAATTTTGCAAGGATTAATTGATTTGTTTTATCTCAGAGTCAATGAACGAAAAATTAAGATTAAAGTTTGCTTTATATATGTATTTAAAAATAAATGCATATACATATGTAGGTACTATACGATTGAATTACTTTAAAGTATATTTTTCAGTACATATTTTGACAAATTGATAATGATTCAAAAAAAAGTGTTTTCGTATATTAAAAATAAATTATTATCAAACAAGTTCCAGATGTTGTAAAGGTTAATCCACACGATCGATATTCAAGCGTTTTGACAATCACCGTTCACTTTTTATCGTATTTTCGAATCGAAAATTCAACTATTACGGCCACTGTCATGACGCGACTATGATAGAAATTTGTTTTGAGGCCCCACAGAAGTGAAAAATGATATTCAATGTATCGGGCAAAACATTCTGTCCTAATGAAATTGGCGGAAAACATTGAAAGTGCAAAAATCTTGGATGAGTTCTTCAAGCAGACACGTCCGATGCCCGAAACATGTTTTTTTTTTGGGTATTTTCCTTGAAAAAAATAATTTTTTTTTCCAAAAATTTCCCCACGTTTAAAAGCTTTTGCGACATTTTTTTTAGTGATGAGCAAATGCAAGACCAAGACCAAGACTTGGCAGTCTTGGTCTTGGTCTTGTTCTTGCATTAAGAATCTTGGTCTTGGTCTTGCTAGAGCAATTTGAGTCTTGGTCTTGGTCTTGCAAAATGCAGTCTTGGTATTGCTCTTGGTCTTGGTATTGCTAAAGAATCTTGCACTTTCTTGCATTTTTTTATGAGCGAATTTTTTCCTTCTAAAATCAGAATTTTCTCTCTTTACGGTATTAATTATACTTTTAAACTATTTAAATAATTTAGCAAAAGTCTTGCTTTTTTCTTGCTATTGTCTTGGTCTTGCTCACTGGGGTCTTGGTATTGGTCTTGCAGCTATACTTATAGTCTTAGTCTTGGTCTTGCTCTTGGTATACATAGTCCTCTTGGATGAGTTCTTCAAGCAGACACGTCCGATGCTCGAAACATGTTTTTTTTTTTTGGGGTATTTTCCTTGAAAAAAATAATTTTTTTTTCCAAAAATTTCCCCAAGTTTAAAAGCTTTTGCGACATTTTTTTAGACCATTGGAAAGAGGGGAAAAAATTACATAGAAAAGGTTTTTGAATAATTATTCTATGTCAACTATATAAAATATAAAAACCTATTTATTAAACAAAGTTGGTGGTTTTTTTCATTTTTACTTAAAATAATGTTGAAGTAACGAATCAATTATTGACTTTCCATAGAATTGTTTTTATTTATTATTGATGCAATTCTTTTTAAGAGGTCTGTCACTTTCGAATTTAAATGCCGTTTCTTCTCAATGTGGTCGAGCTTCAAACTGCCGTAATTGAAGAATGACAAAGACTGTCCCAGGAAACTATAGATAACATCATGCTGAATATAGAAAAACGAATGGAAGTTTTGATAAGAGCACGGGAGGAACCAGGCGCGATTAAGACGCTGTGTTTCATTTTCTATTTGTTAAATAAATCTTTAACTCAAATTATTCTTAGACGACATAAGATTCCAAAAATTTGCCATTTTATATGGTTACTTGTTTTGCCAGCAAAAATAAAGGTATATTGATTTGTGAACATGTAATTTTAAGTGAATAATTAAATAAGATTAATATTCACTTGAAATTAAATGGTTTGTTTGATTTTTACAGATATTTTGTATGTTCCACTAATTCTGCCGGTGTGTGTAGTTGACAAGGAAAGCTAATTTTTGTAGACGGAAATTCACTATCACTATCAATAACAAATCGATGTGCTAGTGAATATTATTTAATTAAAAGTTTAAAAAAAAAACTTATTGTACGGGACACTAGTTGTGCAAGTACAACTTGTACTTGACTGGTTTTTAAAAAAAAATTTTTGATATAGTAATATAACTAAAACATTTCAAAACTCTGTTTTTGGTTAACAAAAATGTAAATTTGTCTGGTCAACTATCTGAGAAATTTTTTATTGTCTTGTAAACTGATCAAAATTCTTATTCTAGATTCTAACAAATCACTTCAGAATTCAAAAATTAAAAAAAGTCAAAAATAAAATGTGTGACCTCACTTTGATAAAATGTTGAGTATTTTGAATTGATTCAATTTTTATTTATTTTTTTTGATACAGTAACACAAAATTTATATTTACATATGTATTCACTTGGTGATTTTTTTGATCATGACCTGGTGACAAAGACACGACGGTGGAGGTTATGACTAAAGCGAGGAATTGTAGTGTAGTATAAATCATTATGTCAAAAAATTGAATCCTTTTCCAGGAGCGTAAAAACAAGTATGAGGGGTTAAAAAATGAAAATAAACTGTAATTTAAAAACTATAGTCATTTACAAATTTTAATTGTTATTATGCAAATGCAAAGGAAAATGATACTTTCAGTGAAGTGTAGCACACCTTTTAACATTTATTAATTTTCAACAAAACAGTAGTCAATACTGGCTAGATGCCTAGATGTTAGTTGCAACTAATAATTAAAAACTAATAACCAAAATACTTTTTTGCAACTAATGACTGAAAAATTCAACTACTAGTATTAACTAATAAGTAATTTAGTTTTTAGTTGTAGTTGTTAGTTACAGGACCGGATAACCCTGAATATCGCCCTAGGCACCATGAAAAATGCCGCCCCCACCTTTTGCTTGAAAAGAAGAAAATCTTAATTTTTCCTACTTTTTCCAACTTTCTCTTAAAATTATCGCAAAAAAGGCAGGAAAATATTATTTTATCTCCTGATTGTTTACTGAACATAGAAACGTAATAAACAAACATGAGTCACGATATAAAAAATCACAAACATAAGTTTTAAAAAATTGAATGCTATTTGCAATCTATTTTCGATCGAAAGATTTTGATAACGAAAATTTATAGTAGATGTTATATATTTGAAAGAATATTTCCTTTCCTTACATCATCCATTTTGGAAATATCGTTATTTTCGATATCGATAATTTTCGATAACGAAAAGTAGGTTTTAATAGTCGCAATATGTTCGGAACACTCACAACTTGCTTCGCTTAAGCCTTCAAAAATTTCGTTATTTTTGAGATACGACGCACCGTTTAGGAGATATTTACGATTAAAGTTTTCGATTGCAAAAGTTAACGAAAAGTAGTTTCTTTAAAAATTTTTCTGTTACTGACCAGATCTATGGGACTAACAGAGCCTAAATTAACTAGTTATAAACAATTTAGGACAAGTTACGCGGTATCGATAATTTTCGATACCGAAAAGTAGGTTTTGACAGTCGCTTTCCGTTCGGAATACCCACAACTTGCTTCGCTTAAGCCTTCAAAAATTTCGTTATTTTTGAGCTACGACGCACCGTTTAGGAGATATTTACGATTAAAGTTTACGATTGCGAAAAATAACCATTAGTCATTTTTTTAAAAATATACTATCGTTGACCAAATCAATAGGACTAATGGAGCCTAAATTCATCAATTATGACCAGTTTATAATAAATAATTCTTTATCTTTGCTAGTTCTCGAACAGAACATTCTAAAACTTTTGTTAAATATCTTTATTTAGCTTCTATTTCAATAATTCTTCTAATAGTGATATTGGTTTTTCGACATCTTTATTAACTTTCGAATAGAAACTTTTGTCAAATGTTTTCACCTGTATTTAACTTGTTTTTCGATGACTAAACAAATGGTGAAGTAAATTTTTCGATATCCTTGCTGATATCCAGATAGAACATTCTCGAACTTTCGTTAAATTTTGCTACATGGATCCTTTTTAACTAACTAATCCGATGGTGAAATCAAGTTTTGGATATCTTATCTGATTTTCACATAGAATATTCTAGAGCTTTTACTGAATTTCATTTTTTGGTCACTTTTTTGATGAACAATCTAATGGTGATGCCAAATTTTCAATAATTTTTCTTTTTTCCAAAAAAATATTCTAGAACTTTTGACGAATTCTGCTATTTGGACACTTTTTTGATGCCCAAACCAATGGTGAAGTCGGTTTTTGGATATATTTTCTATTTTCAGAATAGAATATTCTCGAACCTGTGCCAAATTCCGTTAATTGATCGCTTTTCGATGAAAAATTTGGTGGTGAAATCAGATATTCGATATTTTTTCTAATTTCCAAAAAGAATATTCTAGAACTTATTCTAAATATCGGTACTTGGTTACTTTTTCGTTGGTCAATCCATTGATTAAGGATTTTTTATGTCTTTTCTGATTATTGAAAGAATATTCTAGAACTTTTGCCAGATTTCGCTATTCAAGCGTCTATTCGATGACCAACCCAGTGGTGAAATCGAATTATGTAATAGTTTTAATTTATCTGTATCTTTGTACAAGGAATATCTCCTCATAAAAATTTACAAGACACGCTCCTCTCATATATGTTTTTTCAACAATTCAATTTTTTGACAGGATGATTTATAGTTTTAGTGTATGGAAAAAAATTTTTTCTTCAGTTAGATGTTTACATAACTCACATGCAGTTGATCAAATTAAACTGTGTTTGTTCGTCGCGCGAGCGATGTTACAAACTTAAATTGAGCGACTATGTTATTTATATGAAATTTAATTGTTTTCAAAACAAAATATATTTGTAGAGTACCTCTTTAGTTCGTGCCACAAAAACTATAGAGCGCATTTACAAAAAAATTATAAATGTACTTATGAAACATAGATAAATTATGTGCCGCTTCTAACGAATGGTGAAACGTTTTTCCGGCAATTTTTGACAGGATAATTTATTACCTGCACTATGAATCCTCGCATTAGTTATGACTGAGAATGTTGTGAGTTTCTCGCTGTAGCTATAAAGTATTGGCGCGGGGTACGGGGCGATATTACCGTTTACATACATATTTAAAAATAAATATGTAAAAATCAAGTTCACTTTGTTACAAATATTACAATATACAAACAAACATTTAATGTATATAGGCTGTTCGAGAATACTTCTGGGTCAACGCAATTTTTGTCTAGGACAAGTAGAACAAGGCTTTAAACGATTAATTACGGAAATACATATCTGTGTAGGCACAAAAATACTACTGGGCAAGGTTAAGGCCAGTATAAATGATATAAATACATATGTATTATTTATACCTTGGTGTTATTAGAATTAGTATACCGTCAAAGCAGACAACTTTACCTACTGAAGACTAATTGAAGTTTGATTGAGTTAAAAAAAAAAAATAAAAAATGAAAGTTGAAAATGTTTGTAACATTTTTTTTTTTTTGTGCGACAGGTCCATTTCTAACAAACTACTGGAGGTGTTATGTATAATTTTTTCTAGCCTTGGCAGCCATGATTTCTTTTAGTGTGCAAACTTTAGCCGGCATTTCAGAAACTATAAGAGTCAGGTATAGGTAATTTGCTCATATTATGGGAAATTACTATACAGACCAATGAACATTATATTATATTATACTACTATAGACATATATTACAGAATACTATTAAGGTCGGAACATGGTCGTAATTGGCTGCCTCAATTATAAATTTATATAATTAGTCTATATCTATATAATATAATATATAACATGTTCATTGGTCTGTGGAAATTACATAATCTCAATAAAAGTGTGAACAATAGTAATAAGTATACTGAAAAATTTTACAATATTTTCTTATTTAGAAAGAAAGCATGGGTAGGTAAAGTTTACGATTCGTTGACACTTTAAATCCATAACCATAAACTACGTGGCATCCATAAACTACGTAGTTCCATTCTGACTGTTTTTAAACTCCTCCCCTCTCCATGTAGTGTACAGATGGCTTTTGTTTTGAACTCTTTTCCCTTCCCTCACGATGGAAAGTTGTTCTTTATCCTATCAAGTCTAGAAGCTGTAAAGTTTAGCAAAATATTTCCCCATTAAACCCGTTTATATACTGTGTGACCAAATGGTAACATAATTCGCTTAAAGCAGTTCATAAGTAAATTCATGACTATTCATGAAATTTCAAGTTTGTTTTAATTGTGGAAAAGAATTATTGAGCTCGATTCTTATTTTTACCCTCCCACACGTACCCCTCCCCCTTTATGAATTTCGTCAAAAATTATGGTTGAGTTGTCAGTTTTTACGGTAATTTTAATAAAAAAATCCAAGACCACGACTAGTTTTGCTCATCACTGATTCAATCTATTAAATATTTAAGCAAAAAGTGAAACATTTCAAATTTTTAAACCAGAAATTGTCGAATGCAAACAAGTTTATTCTGTATAAGGTTCGTAATATATACATAGGAAATAGTGAAGTAAATAGAAGTGAAGTATTCAAAATAATTTGTCCCACAAAATTTATTCCACCAAATTAATTGAAAGAACATTCAATAACAAACACAACAAGGATAAAGGTAGGTATCGGGTGGGGGTAGTTGGGCACCACACGTAAAATGATTTTGATAAAATGATCCTTTGTTTGTTTATTCTAATAACTCGGGGATCAATGATCGAAAACCGCCACACATCAGTGTGTTTTATGTGTATGTGTGGTACGTACGACCTTACTCTTGGCCTTCTCGTATATATGTATGTAATGTATATACATAACATCCTGATTTATCGAGTGGTAGAGGTGTAGGTAAAGTTGCAAACGACATTGAAAGAAGGAGGTCTTTAGGGCTCCGAAGAAACATCCGTCCGAATCCATCTGATTATAGTTTCGTCAAATTAGTGATGAGCAAAATTAGTCTTGGTCTTGCATCTTTTGCACGACCAAAACCAAGACCAAGACTACGTATACCAAGAGCCAGACCAAGACCAAGACTATAAGCATGGCTGCAAGACCAATACCAAGACTCAAGTGAGCAAGACCAAGACAAAAGCAAGAAAAAAGCAAGACTCTTGCTAAACTATTTAAATAGTTTGAAAGTATAATTAACACCGTAAAGAGAGAAAATTCTGATTTTAGAAGGAAAAAAATCGCTAATAAGAAAATGCAAGAAATTGAAAGATTTTTTAGCAATACCAAGACCAAGACTGTATTTTGCAAGACCAAGACTCAAACTGCTCTAGCAAGACCAAGACCAAGATTCTTAATGTAAGAACAAGAACAAGACCAAGACTGCCAAGTCTTGGTCTTGGTCTTGTATTTGCTCATCACTACGTCAAATCCCTCTGTCTGTCTGTGCGTCATTTTAGCGGCGAAAAAATTTTTTCTTAATTTCTTATTGTGGTTGGTTCCTTTCCGTACTGGAAAATGGGGATTTTTTTCACGCACAGCATCGTGCGGTTAGAAAAGGTTCGTAAAAGGGTTCCCTTTACCATTTTTCATTTTCAAATTCCGTTTGCGAAATATTGAACTTCAAAGTGGCGAATAGTTTCTTTATTTATAGTGGGTCATATATGTGTAGCCATGGGCGCCCATATCCGGGGGCAGGGGGCTCCTAGCTGACAATGTTTGGAAGAAAATTTCCGAAAAGGAGCTCGAAGAATGCAAAACATTTTTTTTGCCCGCCAATGGCTATCTTTGTGCAACATATCCATTATTCGTGATTCGCGGCCTCCCCCTAGCTGGTTATGTTTTGGGGGGACAATTTTGAAAAATGCAGGAAGAAGGGAAATGGAATTTTGGGGAAATTTGCCTACTTACAAGTGACTTTTTGTCATCCAAAATATTAGAAATTCTCCTTGCGTCTAGTTCCAGCGCCCTCCCCCGCCCCTACAAATCATCATATGGGCGCCCATGTGTGTGGCCTAACGCCCGCAAATATGTACTCTCAAAATTTGAGTAAAATGGAACTGGTTAGTGGCTACCAATACTCCGATTGCGAAGAAATTCTTAGCGGATCATATCTAGGAACCGAACCGTACAATTTTTAAACATTTCATCAGAATAGTTTTTATATTAGACAGACACGAAACCTGCGGAATTGTTCAGAAAACTCTTAAAAAAGTAAAACGTGTGTTTAGTTATCTGGGAAATAATAATAACATCAATATGTAACTGTTTACTTACTTAAAAATGGACTGTACATATTTTTGGCAAATTTTCGAATCGAAAATTCAACCATTACAGCTACTGTCATTACGCGACTTGAGTCCGGGACTATAACAGAAGTTTGTTTTGGAGGTTTCTAGAAACCGAAAGTGATATTCACTAAAATTTATAATATACATATACAATGGTCAAAGTGTTGAAAAGTCTCAAGTTCTTGGATGAGTTTTTCGCCAAAATTTCCCCAAATGAAAAAAATTTCGCAACATTTTTTTACACCAAGAGGGAGAAAAATTTACATAAAAAAGATCTTTAAATTATTATTCTATATCAACTAGGTTCCGAGAAAAACTAATTTCTTAAAAACGGAAATTCGTTGTGGTATGCAGGATGCTGCGACAGGAGTATTTTAATATATTATCATTTAATCTAACAACAGCAACATTCTTAGTGAACGCGTGCAAATACAAAAAATTGTTTATAAAATGAATCTCCGTAAATATTGATTAACTTTATAAAATATTTATCTTCTTTGATATACGAAATCGGAATATATAATCTATTGTGTATCAATATTTTCAAATTAGCGCGTGTAAATTACTAATCAAAGATTTAATAAAAGAGCGACTGTCAAAATGGTGTAGCTTAAGTCCTGTTTACGAAATAGTGAACTTCAAACGGGCATTTAAACCCTCCTCTCTAACCTTTCAACCAAAACTTTTTAGAACCACTAATATAACATATAAGCTTACTAGCATTTGCATGCGTTGCGTTTGAAATAATAATATCATGTTAATACGTAAGTATAGTGCTTCAAAAATTTTTTGATCCACAAGCCCGTTTTCCACTTAAAAAATTCAACGAACCCAAAAATATTGGCGATGAATTTCTTTACAATACATGCTTCATCGTTTATAGCTGTTTCATTTTTCAAAATAAACTAACTTTTCAGGAACACGTTATCATCGATTTTGAAAATGTGTTTACTGTTAGAGAGGTAAACTATTTTAGATGGATATAAGTTACAATTTTAATCTCAAATATTATCGAGTGCTTGTCAAGCACTCGATAATATTTGAGATTAAAATTGTAACTGTTTCTCGAATCAGAGAGAGTACTAATACACATAGATGATTGAATGGGTGTCCGGCTCGGATGCCTGTCGAGCATCTAGGATCGTTGGTGTAGTGGTTAGCACGCTTGGCTAGTTACCAGGAGATCCTGGGTTCGATTCCCGGCCGATCCGGATAAATTTTTTCAATCACTTTGTGATTTTTAATTTACATACGGATATAAATTATGTTATATGAGGTCTGCCAGTGTCTGACGATTCCAAAAGCGCCAAAAATAAAACTACCCAACCGATTTTGAAAATTTTTTCACCTTTTAAAAGTTAAATTCTCTTAAATGTATATATGCTATACTATACAAGATCCGCCAGGGTCCTGGGGGCCCAAAAGTGCTAAAAATTAACTACTTAATCAATTTTGAAATTTTTTTCACTGTTAGAGAGCTAAACTATTTTAGATGGATACATAGGTTGTTGTATGAGATTCGCCAGTGTCCAATCTTTGGAAATTCACTATATATGTTACGCAGATGCTGCGTCAGGGGTATTTGAAACAATATTGTCACAGTTTTAAAAATAAAAGTGGTATTTTACGAAGTAAAATATTATTGTTTATAATTTGCAAATATGTGACAGGAGCTTATTCTAGTAAAATTGTTATGCAGGATGCTGCTAAGGTGCAGGTATTTATAATTTTAATATATAACATTTAATCCAGATGTTCCAGAACTGTGCGTCGCGGCATCCTGGGCTGTCGTGAAGCATTTTGAAACATAAGTCAATTAAGATTTCGGAGTGCCGCGAGTTCAAAAAGCTTGGGAACTCCTGATCAAATCTAATAGTAACACTCTTAGCGAACGCGTGGAGATACAAAAAATTGTTTATAACATGAATCTCGGAAAATATTATCTATTTTCTAAATTTTGATATACAAAATATTATACAATCTATCAAAATTATTCGCATGTTGTTTTTTTTTTATTTAGTGCGTATAATCAGTAATTTAAAAGAGTCAAACTTTATTTTTTGTTGTTCGATCGTATCGAATCAGCCACGAGCTAACTTTTGAAATAATAATATTTGAAGATGTCAATCAGTTCGTTAAAATCAACCAGTTTGTAAAATTATATTTGAAAAGATTAGAAAATTTTCACATTTTTAGTGTTCTGTATACCTACCAAACTTGACAAACTTTTTCTCGGAAACTAGTTGACATAGAACAATAGTTTAAAGACGTTTTTATGTATTTTTTTCTCCTCTTTTAAATGGTGTAAAAAAATTTCGCAAAAATTATCGATTAAGTGGAAATTTTGGCAAAAAACTAATTTCTTGCAAGAACAAAAACCATGTTCCTGGCATCCGATGTGTCTCGCTAACGAACTTGTCCAACGGTTTGGCATTTCCAACATTTTCACCAAATTTCGTAAATCTAGGACATTTCGTTCGAGAATTATCGTCCGGACACATATATACATACATATATACATATATATATATATATATATATATATATATATATATATATATATATATATATATATATATATAAATTTTAGTGAATATTATTTTTGGTATCTAGGGACCTCAAAACAAATTTCTGCCATAGTCCCGGGCTCAAGTCGCATCATGACAATGGCTGTAATAGCTGAATTCCATTCTGCAAATTCGCTAATATTGATGCACACCTAGGAGATATAATGTACGACACGACCGACACAGATATTTGTCTTAAGGGGAGGTTTACTTGAGCGTCGTTAAAAAAATCGATCTTTTTTTTGCAGAAATTGGTAGCTAATTATGTGTAGAATATGTTCCCAAAGTGATTTTGCTGAAAATAATTTAAAAAAAAGATTTTTGCACATTAACCGAATTCAGCTTTCTGTAAAAAAAAAAAAACTTCAAAAACGTAGCTCAGACAATAATGAGTATTAAATATAAAATTTTGAAAATACGTTTCTTTATATATATTTTATAATATCTCGAAACTTAAACATGCTTAACGTAGTTGCTCTAAGATAGTCAGGTACAAAAGTATACTTATCTTAAAAAAAATTTTCTTTTATCAAAAATTAAATAATGTAGGTATGAATACCACTTGTTTTTTTGAATTTCCGCGCGCTTATGTTGTAGCAATACAAAAACATTGTAAAATGATGTTTATAAATTATATTTCAATAAGAACGGCGTGGTGAATAATTTTTATTTCTTATTAAATATGGTTTGTAACTTTCTATTTTTTAACATATTAAATTTTTATCAAATTCCTTTGACACGTTTTTCCCGTGTTAAAATTACAAAACTTTGAAATCGTTTTTCTCAAAATTGGGGCATGTTTTTCTTTCGGTAAGGGCTCATATTATTGGTATTGAATTAAATAAATATCTAGAGAAGTTTCGTTAAAATCCTTTGAAAAAATCGTTTTATCGACCAATTATCTTAACGGAATTTCCTTGTTGGAAGTCACGGGTAAATACTAATATGTATGCACTGATTTAGTAAAATAAATTCTCGAAACTACACCAGCACTTCCACCAAACAAGGGAAGGAAGCATATTATATGTACATAGGTACACAAATATTTTCTACCATTACAAGTGCCACTAATAAAATAATACACAAAAACAAAATATAAATGTACATAAAATTATATGTATGTATATATATACGAAAAGTCAAGGTTACTTAGCTCATATTTGAGTGATGCTGATGACTTTGAAATTATGTTAATGTTGAATTGATAAATTTTTATGTAAAAATTTATTTTTGCAACAATTTTCATAATCTTGTTATTGTTATATTTTTCTTTTTGTGAAATAACGGTAACTTAATGAATGTGTTTGTTTTGATTATCTACTAATTTTTTGGGATTATTGGCGTATCTAAAGTTACTTGGTTGATAAATTTTAATCTTTTTTTAGTAGCTTAATAAGTTTTTTGTTTTCCTTAGAGAAGCGACAGGATCGAAATGTTCTAAACAGGTACTTATTTCGATAACAATTTTTATAGAAGATTCTCGAAAATTTTCGGAAAGTTATGGTCAGATTTTAAAGCGCTAACAACGCTCAGAGAACTATCATAATTTTTATCCAAGAACAATTGTGAAAATTTTGAAACAATCCCGGAAATATCGACCCAGAATCAATTCATACCAATTTATTGTCTTAACTGTCCAATTTTAATGGTGCATTGACAAATGCAAATATTCTTTCTTCCCATAAAAAACGTCATATTAAGTATTGAAGTATTGTCAAGAAGGCTAGCACATATAAAGACGTCTCTAGGAGTATTTTCGATGCCAGATTTTGTTATGAAAACAAAATACATGCAAGAGAGTTTCGATTAGCCGAGCTAGTGTTAACCTTGGATAACCAAAAATTTGGATAATACCGATTTAGATGTATTTACAGTGGTCACCGCAGTTATAAAACGAAAGTGCGCGATGTTGCCTATGGGTGCTTTGCCTCAAGACCGTGACGAGAAATGTGGGGCCTCGAGAGTAGACCAGATTTTTCAAGCATTTTTCCCAAAAATTTAAGCGAGAAGCAAAAAAAAAAAACCTCGGATCATTTTTCCCCAAAAATATTACAACTGACTTCAAAATTTCAATTTTCCATCTCTATGTTACCCTTCTAATGACATCCATTCGCATTCTCTTAACCAGTGGTACTCAAAGTGCAGTCGTTAAATATTTCGCGAAAAATTTCAGTCTTTTTTGACTATATTTTTTGAAATCACACTTGGAAATGAGGTCAAACTACTATTTTTGTTGCTCGCTAACTCTAGTTAAAACAGTGTTCCGCATGAAAAGTTTGAGAAACACTGGTTTTCACCACAATCTTCTTTACCATCATGGTATGAACTAGTGATATTGGATAATTAATCGATTAATCTGTTTAGTCGACTAATTTTGTTTAAATTTAGTCTTATTTTAGTCGACTATTTTATCCTCAACTAAATGATTAAAATGATTAGTTTTTTTTTTAATTGGCTAAAAACGACTAATTTATTAACTCTATTTATTCGACTCCAAAAAATGAAATAATAATTAAAATTTTTTTTTCTTAAAAAAAAAAATATTAAATTTAATGTCGTCAATTAAATTAAAAACAAAACGTTGTTTTTGGAAGAGTATTCATAAATTCGATAGAAAATTTAGTTGATTAGTCGACTACTCTATACTAGTGATGTTTTAGTCGGTTTAGTCGACTAATTTTGTTTACACTTACAATTAGTCATATTTTAGTCGACTATTTTACCTTCGATTAATTGATTAAAATGATTATTTTTTTTTTAAATGACTAAAAACGAATAATTTAACAAGTTTTCTGTATTATTTATTGGACTTCAAAAAGTGGAAACTAAAAAATTATCTATTTGTATATGATTTTCCACTTTTATGGGATCAAATATATTGTGATATTTCATATCTGTCTTTTTCTTAAAAGAAAAATATTAAAAGTCCATAATTAAATTCAAAAGAAAACCTCGTTTTTGAAAGAATTACATAGGTTTCCCTATTCATGAATTCGACTAAAAATTTAGTCGATTAGTCGACTACACTGTGCTCGACTAATGACTAATGACTAATTTTATCTGAAAAACAATTTTAATCGATTAATCGATTAATTGCTTCTCGGCCCGACATCACTTCGACTGATGATTAATTTTGCCCGAAAAACCACTTTAGTCGATTAATCAACTAACTACTCCTTGGTTCCATATCACTAGTGTGAACCAGAAAATCGACACATTGTAATGCGTGTATCCGAAGTAAGTAAAAAAAAAAGTTTCAATTATTTTTTTTTTTTATTTATCAACAAAATAAACCGGGAACTTAAATGAAGTTTATGAAATACAACAACATAATTTTCTACACACATACAACGAAAGATGTGTTTAAAAAATATGTACATATACAAACACATGTTCTGTGTACATACATATACCAAAACACACCCATACATACACAGTACACGCGTAACGCATGCAATAAACTTTTGCTCCATTCCATTCCGTACGCACCAATTAAATTCAATATATGTACACTATACGTGCTATACGTACTTGTCAATCGATTGAAGGAGGCCTTAACACTGCGTTTATTTACTCATACATACCGTGCGTTCATAAAGTTCCGGAACAGCTGAAAATCTCAGTTAATATTGATTTTATCGAAAAATAATCCGAACAAAAGTTTCATGGGACGAAATAAGCAAGAAAAAAGCAAGGCTCTTGCTAAACTATTTAAATAGTTTGGAAGTATTATAATTAATACGTAAAGATAGTAAAAATTCTGATTTTAGAAACAAAATTCGCTAATAAAAAAATGCAAAATTTTTTAGCAATAACAAGACCAAGACCAAAACCAAGACTCAAACTGCTCTAGCAAGACCAATACCAAGACTCTTAATGCAAGAACAAGACCAAGACCAAGATTGCCCAGTCTTGGTCTTGGTCTTGCATTTGCTCGTCACTAGGTCAAGGTCATGTTCAAGGTCAAATTCGAGGTCATTTTCTAGTTCCTCATTTCTTCCCATGAAAGTCCGGGTTATTTTTCGATAAAGTCAATACTTACTGAGATTTTGCGAAACTTTATGAACGCTCGGTATATGTACGTACTTTTGTATGCTCTGGTATGTATGAGGCGGCAACTCACACACTCACTCACTCACTCACACACATAGCAAGCCGAATTGAGTCGACTGACGGACGGTGTGGGGTGGGACGTACACGGGGAAGTGAGGCGGCGAACGGAGAAACGAGAGAGAGTGAGTGAGTGTGTCCCGGGTTCAGGAGCCGCTTTCAAGGACAAGGCCAGCGCGCACTGTCCGCGCAAGTCATAGCGCGTTACATACATATCTACACTGACTTGACAGTATGTACTCGAAGAACACACGGCGTATTATTATGTGACTGTAAGTTATATTATTTTCATTTCACTGTTTGTATTGTATACGGCGACCTAAGTACCACGGCGACGACGAAACCGATTTGTTTTTCTTTTTCGGTGGTGATTTTTTTGGACGACGGTGAATGCCAGAATCAAACGCGTCGCCAAAAGTAATTTTTGACATAGTGCGCCAGTTCGTTACAACAATGTTGATTTTCAAATTTTGGAAACAATCAAAAAAGTTGTTCTAAATTTCAAAAGTGGATTAATTGTTGTTGATAAAAATTTTGCTTAGTGACTAAATTTTTTGATAAAATTTTTTTTTTTGATATTAATTCAAAAAAAAAAAAAAAAAAACATGTGACTTTATAATGTGTAATTAAAGTTCGAACAATTTCGAATATGACCGTCTAAGACCTTTCGGGTAGTGAACGAGCGAGCCAGCGAGTGCATCAGACAGCAGACAAGGGGACGGTTTTTCGGTTGTTGGGGGTTTCTACATATATTTAAATCAACCACGAATGCAGCAGGGTTGTTGAGTGGTATCCCTATCGTAATAGGGGACGCAAGCGCAATTGCTGTGGAAAACAACCCTTGGCCTATACCTATACTAGTATTTATACTATTTTGTATAACTGCATTTTAATTTCACTTTCATTTGCACTGCACAAGCGTCGAGACGCCAATATAATCGAGACTCTCTTCTGTTCCGCGGTGCAAACATCATATACTGAATGCTCTACAATTTGCAGCGAAAGTCGAAACTCGCTCATAAATGTGTCTTCCTGCCTTTTTCAAAGTCGTGCAATACAATTAAGTGCAATAAATAATAAGTCCAGGTTGAAACAAATGAATGTCGCGGACAGTATTTTTTGCTTTTGTTTAACAATTGAATCATGTGCAATAATAATATTTAGACTGTTCTCTTTTGTTTAAGTTTTTTTTTTGTTTTTTTGTTTTTACTTTTGTTTTTTTGATTGTTGTGTTTTGTTTTTTTTTTTTTATATATAATATATTAATAAAATAAGTGGTTATTGTGTTTTCTGTGGTATTTTTAAATGAAACTTTAATAGTAGCACGGGGACAATATGTTATTTACTTTCTAGTTTTTTAAATGAAAGTGCATTTTAATTATTATTATCATCTATTACTTTAAACGATTGACGGTTTCTCTCTGGTGTAGTGACCCAAACATTTCACCGTACGTAATTCAAAACCAAAAAAAAAAAAACTTTCAATTTCAAGTGTCTTTAAAATAATGACGTCAACATTTTCAACAGTTTCGAACAATTATTAACTTTTTTTTCTGTGCGTTCAAAATAATCAACACCCAAGATGCAACCAACACTCATTCCATCCTCCGGTGCCGATCTACAAATCGTCAAAGAATTTCGTATTGTACCCGGAACCGCGGCAATTGTCTCGTCCTCGACATCGTCCACGATAAGTAACAATAATTCGTCGTCGAGCACGATGCGACCGCCGCCACCGCCGCCGCCTCCAAAACATCAACTACAGTCGCACCATCATCGTGGCACCGGCAGCATCACCAGCGGCAGTGGCACTAGTGCAGCAGGAGTTCATGTGGTGCAATTGACCGAAATTAAACAGGAACGACAAACGCCCGTCATTCAACACCAACACCCGCAGCACAACTCGTCCACGACGAGTCAATCACCAGGAGGTGGTAGCAGTAGTAGCAGTAGTCATCGGCACCACACACCGCCGCCACCGCCTCCAGGTGGCAGTCACGAAGAACCGTCCAGCTCGATACCGGATTTAGGTAAGTCTACATATTTACAAAGAATCCAAAAATAACTAGGTATATCATGTTTTTGTCCCATATATTTTTTTTTTGCTTTTGAATGTGACACTGATAATGCAATTTGTTTTTTTTAAACCACCAAGTGTGTACTAGATACGCATTAAGTTAGGGTTCCAAAGACAGTTTCGGACAAATACTTATATTAATTAGATAACACCGCAAAAGATACAATATTGTGCGAAAGGAAAATTTTTATTAATTTTCCAGCATTTTCTCCGAATAATTTTTTAAGAAATGTTTTCTAATATCAAAATGTAGGTACCTACTCCCATCCAAATTTTTCTCACCATTGGATTCCATTTTATTTTTCTTCACTTGACGGACAAATGTCAATTTTACTTTGAAGTTTAATATTTCGCAAATGGTCAAGCCTTTTTTAACGATACTCTACACCAGTGGTCCTCAAACCTTTTTGTCTGCGACCACCCTTACCACTTAAAATTGGTAGGAAATGTGTAGAAAATGGGTACCTATATACCTATAAATAATAGTTTCTGCGACCCTCTTGCGACTTTTCAATTATGGAAAGTATCCCAAGAAATTTCTACATCTGTAGCAGGTACATGCAAAACGCCGTACTCATAGTTTGAAAGATGTAGAAATTATGCGAGTTGTTTCTCTTTGGGACCCTAAAAATGACACTTTTTTTCGTGGATAGATTAAAAATATATTTTTAGAATGCACCAAATATTTTTATCTATTAATACTATATTTGTTTACTTAATATTTTAATGCATTTAAAAAATTGCAACGGCGCAATTTTTTTGGTCTATTTTTTGCCCAAGACACACACATGTAATAAATTTTCTTATCTAAAGTGGAATTATGTACAAATTTCAATATTTAAAAAAAAAATGTCTATTCAACGTAATTAACATTGAGATTTTTCATTGATAATAATTTTCAAGAATTTTTCACGGTCAATTTGATATTAAATTAACTTTGTTAGCTATTTTATATGGAATAGTCGAGAAGAAAGTGAATTACCTATGTATATCGTGGGAACAAATTAAGAACGAGCCTGAGAGTCTATAGAAATCTCACTTGATTTTTTCTGCACTTATCTGCGCAGAATGTGTGTCTTTTACTGGAATATTTCTCAAACTTTTTGGCCCGCCACCCCCTTTTGTATTTGAAAGTTTCAAAGGAACCTGTTCCCCCTTCCCTCAAGTATGGGTTTGTGTAGCAAAACGTAAACATTCTGAACAAGAAAGTACAAAAAAAAAATGCCTCCCAATATTTTGTCAATTTATCGTTCAGTGCATTCCGGAAGTTAATATTAATTACTATCGTCGGCTTATAATTACTGGGTATGAAATACATTTTATAGTTCTAGATTTTCTTCCGTTATAATCTTCGATACTCCTTGAGAGTGTAAGCATTTTAAGGGTTCCGCCGAAGACACATTTCGGAACCCTTAATAGTTTCGCCAAACCGATCCATGCCAATGACCATGAAATTTGGCGTGTATTATGCTAGAGCTCTTCCATTAATTTTGCTTTGGATGTAAAATTTTTACTTTGAAAAATCAAGATGAAATTTCCACATTTTTCGTCATGCAAGGGGTGATCGTAATTTTTCGATCTGCGGTCCGTACAATACAAAATTTTTGCTTCCACATTCATATTATAGGCTATGCAGCGAAGGTCTTAGCGCCTAAGGAACCCAGAAAACTGAAAATTCGATTGGAAATTTTCCGAACCTGAATTTTTTATTTGGACGTTTTGGTGCATTAAAAGGAGCAAAATTTTGACACATTTTGACCAGTGATTCTGGAATTATCGTCATTTTTAACTTTTTGGAAAAATCGAAAAATTTTTTCTGTATCTTGTTCATAAAAATCGATTAAACTTAGACGAAGGATGTAACAGAAGGTCTCACGTAATTTTGTTTAAAGACCCGTGCACATCCAATCGATAATCGATTTTTTTCTGAGCTGATAGTGGGCATGGATGGCTTGAAATATGAATACCCCCTCTCCCACCGCGGGGATCGAGGGCAAAATTTGCAAGAACTTTGTTTCCGATAACTTTCCTTAAAATTGCAAAATAAATTTTGAGTCTTTGTAATCTTTGAACGGAATCATTCAACAACCCCCCCCCGTCTTAGTTGGTCTCAGAAAGTAAAAACGGGTCGAGAAAGTCTGTTTTTTTTTTGAATCCATCCCTTTTTTCCATTACGTCTAAGACGCGTAAGTTCAACGACTGTTCGGTGCTGAGCTCTCCGACTGTGGCTGATTGTTTATGTGTTTGTTTAACGATATGAAGGCTGTCGTCTGTCTGTACATCAGCCTTGCGCTTACCATTACACTTAACACGCCCGCCTGTCTGTCCGCAATACATGTACCAACAGATCCGCGCCTCAGCGCAAATGCTGCATTCATATTTTTGTTAATATGTAATATGAATGTAAGACACTGCATATGCAAGCAAATGCATAATTGTATGTGTGGTGCGTTGCAGTAATGTACTCTAATTAAGATTATTTTATATAGACATAAATGAGAGACCTTCAGGCTTTGTTTGTTGCGATAAAGGTGTTTGAACTGTAGGGGTCACGTTTTTTAAACAAAAAAATGTACAACTTTAAAAAAAATTATTTTTTTTTAATTCAACATGCTTTTTCATCTTCTATAAGTACACTTTTCCCTACACTTTTTCCTTTGTTATATGCAGTTATTTTAAAATTTCCCTTGTTCATTTTTTCCGTACCATTTCCCTCACTGATTTTATGAAAAAAGTTTCCGAAAAAAGTTTTATTTAAATTATATTTTTCAAGTGTGGATAACTTTTTCGTCCGCAGGCCATATAGTATTTTTAATCGATACAAGTTAAAAAATAGTTGTTTTTAGAAAAATAAAAAAAAAATTATTTTTCTGAAGTGGGATTCGAACCAATAACCGTTACATTACGGTGCCGTATAAGACCACCAAGCTATGTGTTCAGGAATAGGTAAATAATAGTAGTTTATCAGTAATTACAAAAATACCAACACTTTTTCTTTTGTTATATGTAATTATTTTAAAATTTCCCTTGTTCATCTTTTCCGCACCATTTCCCTCACTGATTTTTTGAAAAAAGTTTCTGAAAAAAGTTTTATTTAAATTATATTTTTCAAGCACAGGTCATATAGTATTTTTAATCGATACAATTTAAAAAATAGTTCTTTTTAGAAAAATAAAAAGAAAACTATTTTGCTGAAGTGGGATTCGAACCGATAACCGTTACATTACGGTGCCGTATAAGACCACCAAGCTATGTGTTCAGGAATAGGTAAATAATAGTAGTTTATCAGTAATTACAAAAATACCAACACTTTTTCCTTTGTTATATATGCAATTATTTTAAAATTTCCCTTGTTCATCTCTTCCGTACCATTTACCTCACTGATTTTATGAAAAAAGTTTCTGAAAAAAAGTTGTATTTAACTTATATTTTTCAAGCGTGGATAACTTTTTCGTCCGCAGGCCATATAGTATTTTTAATCGATACAAGTTAAAAAATAGTTCTTTTTAGAAAAATAAAAAAAAATTATTTTACTGAAGTGGGGTTCGAACCGATAATCGTTACATTACGGTGCCGTATAAGACCACCAAGCTATGTGTTCAGGAATAGGTAAATAATAGTAGTTTATCAGTAATTAGAATTACAAAAATACCAATACTTTTTCCTTTGTTATATATGCAATTATTTTAAAATTTTCCTTGTTCATCTTTTCCGTACCATTTCCGTCACTGATTTTATGAAAAAAGTTTCTGACAAAAGTTTTATTTAAATTATATTTTTCAAGCGTGGATAACTTTTTCGTCCGCAGGCCATATAGTATTTTTAATCGATACAAGTTAAAAAATATGTAGTTCTTTTTAGAAAAATAAAAAAAAAATTATTTTTCTGAAGTGGGATTCGAACCGATAACCGTTACATTACGGTGCCGTATAAGACCACCAAGCTATGTGTTCAGGAATAGGTAAATAATAGTAGCCTATCAGTAATTACAAAGATACCAACAAGATAAATTTGTCGTGGGCTAAAATTGTCCCGCAGGCGATAGAACTAGAGAATACCAATGTAATATTTCAAATCAATCAGTAAAAGATACTGATATCCCGATATTACCCTTTTGACAGTTTCACCAGTCAAAGTGATCGGTACTGTTCCCTTCAGTTTCAAATTTTAGTTCCCCTATCACCTTCCTCGTTCTCCACCCACATCATAATCAATATACATATACCTACAGATAATAAATGTAAGCGTGGTTTGTTTGGGCGTGCCGTTATAATTCCGCAACCCACCTCTGCAACCCCCTCAGGATTACATATGGTATGGTAGCACTTTTTTGGGGTTGGGTTCGGAGATACTGTAGGTGTCAAAAGAGGGCCTCGAACTAATAGACTTCTTATTGGAAGTCGGTGAAATGGCCGAGACTGACCAGAAAATTGCCAGAAGGTGCTGAACCTTCAAAGAGACTTCCGATTCTGGAATGTTTGAGAATATGAAATGTTTTAGTTTTGGATTTTGGTTGACGTTGCCTGAGCAAAGCGTAGGTAGGTAACTCTAGCCACAAAAAATTCCCATCATATTAGTAATCAAAGTAGGTACAGTGTAGATGGTGGAAGCGCGAAACAGTACGTAATAGCCGTGGGAACTTGGAAAGGAATATATATAATATGTAAACAATTAAAATTAAATGCATCATAGTGCATTTTTTAAAGTGCCGTTATTTCGTGGTAGTAAAACTTTTAAATTATTTTGTTAGCAAGTGACGTCATGTAGCTTTTTAATTATGTATGTGTGTGTGTGTGCATTGAATGCAGGCAGCAGCAATGTTTTGCTAGAGCAATGCACTTTCGTCGAGTACAACGATCAGTATATTGCACTCAAGAGTTGATCTACTATACCACGGCATATATTCTGTCTACATATGTACATACTAATATGTCATACATGTAATGTTATTTGTACAGGATGAACCATTTTCAAAGTACTTTGTACATTTAGTACATGCAAAACTTGGTTGATGTAACTTTTTTTGTGCGGTATATAAAAGAAAAATGCTCATGAAAGTGCATAGTGTGAATAAAAAGTAAGAAATTTAATGATTAATTTGCGGTAAGGTTAGTTCCTGACTGTTTAGACGTACTTCATCATCACATTTTGTTTAAAAGACTTATTAACTAAAATACTTTTTACTCCGGGAAAATTTCTCATTCCCACGGGAAAATGGAAAAACCATTTTGAGCATGTACACACATTAGGCAAAAACTATTGGACGGATTTTAATAAAATTTGGTGTGGTGATAACTTATTACCTAGGGCAACATTTAAGATACTTTTTACCCCCGGGAAAATGCCTCATTCTCACGGGAAAATAGAAAAATCATTTTGTGCATGTGCACGTATTACGCAAAAACTATTGGACGGATTTTGATGAAATTTGGTGTGGTGATAACCTATTATTTGGCTCAACATTTAAGATACTTTTTACCCCCGGGAAAATTCGTCATTTCCACGGGAAAATAGAAAAACCATTTTGAGAGCATGTGCATGCATTACACAAAAATTATTATTCTTTGCAAGTTATGTATAATTGAGTTTATAACAATACTTTGCGCGAACGACGTCACGGGTACGGCTAGTATGTGACAATAAGACTAAAAATATCACAATAATTATTATATAGATGGCACTGCGATAGATGTATGGATGGTCTAACTTGCGAACAGAGCCGCACAGTAGTAGGTCATTAGGAAGAGTGAAATGTGATTACACGTTCACGGCAATATGTACAGCAGCAGTATGTAAGTACTTACTTCTAACCCACTTGCACCAACACATTTCTCATATACTGTTGACTTTCTCTTACACGGGTGCAAGCTTGGTGCGGGACGGGGTGGGGTGCGGGTGGTGCGATGCGGTGCGGGACGGTAACTACATATCTGTATGCGAACACAACTATGTTTGCAAGTAGCAATAGGCAAGCCGGCCGGTGCTGCGCTAGCTGCTACATATGTATGTGTGTGCGTTTCTATGTGGAGGTCACTGTTTCGATGTGATTGAGAGGGAAATAACCTAGTGCGCTCTGCTCTAGGTCATTGCCGTCCCGCGAATTACCTCCGCCACCACACGGGTACATATAGAGAGTTTTGAGTACACATTTATGTATGTGTTTCTTACCATTTAAGTACTTACATAGGGTAAAGTCGGATATATCGGGCCAGGTTTTTTTAGGAAATTTTAAATAGGGTTATGATATAGGGTGTCGCTAATAAAATTTCCAAAACTGGGGTCTCGTGAACAGTGGGAGATATAGCTTCGGTTCTTAAATTTCGTCTAGTTTAGGAGTTACAGTCACGAAAAAACCATAATTCCAAATTTTTGCTTTCCAGACTATACCTACTAAAGTAGCGGAAACATTTTGTGATGACTTGTGAAAAATGAAAAATTTTTTTCCTCCAAAATAAAATTTTTTACGCACCTTTTTGGTTTGATGTCCGTCCGTCTGTGTGTCGCCAGTTTGCACCAAGTGGCATAACTTCTAAACTATTCGATTGTTTTTAATGAAATTTTCAGAAATTATTGCAGTTTGGTTCCTAGATGGTCCCCTATGAATTTAATCGAAATCGGAGTAACGGTAGCTACGCCGCTACCATGTCATTCCATTTTAATATATTAAATTGCACCAGTTGGCATAACTTCTGAACTATTCAATTTTTTTTATGAAATTGTCAGAAATTATGCGGTCTGGTTCCTAGATGGTCCCCTACAAATTTCATTGCATTCGGAGTAATAGTATCCACGGCCCTACCAAGAAATTCCATTAAATGTCAATATCTTATTTACTGCTAGTCCCACTTCGCTCAAATTTTTAAAATATTTTAGCGGTTTGTTTCTAAAATATTTTTGCTATTATTATTTTATAATTTAGCCTTTAAGTATTTTGAGTTACAACAATTTTTTATGAACTTTAAGGCAAAAATATAATTTCACGATATATATTTTTGGTAGAATACTGTTTTAAAGTCTTTTACGAGTACGAGGAAGCTGTGTGCCACACCTCATTGGCAGCGTATTTTCTCTTCCAATAATTTTCTCAGAATTTGTCTGTGACTACCAGTTTTTGAGTTATGGCTCCGAAATTTTGTTTTTCTTATAGAAGTTGTCTTCGAAGATGACCGTACACCCAAATTAACACCCAACTTGCCTCAATTCATACATTTCCAAAAAGTTTTATTTGAGGAGAAAGAATTTTTTAGATTTAATGGCACCATTAAGCCCACTAAAAATGATAGAATGAGACTGGAAACGAATTATAGAATATCAGAGGCATTTTTTGTTCATTTTTACCAAAATTCCAAAGTTCATCATTTTGAAAAAAAATATTGCGCTTGCAAACGCTTACGAATATTTTTTTTTTTTTTTTGTAGAATTTCTAACGCAGACAATAGTGGTTTTTTGGCAGTATTTATGAGTTTGCTAACACCACTTGGAACAGAATAGAACTATGTATTTGGAATGTCAAGTAGTGATGAGCAAATGCAAGAACAAGACCAAGACTTAGCAGTCTTGGTCTTGGTCTTGTTCTTGCATTAAGAATCTTGGTCTTGGTCTTGCTAGAGCAGTTTGGGTCTTGGTCTTGGTCTTGCTAGAGCAGTTTGGGTCTTGTCTTGGTCTTGGTCTTGCAAAATGCAGTCTTGGTTTTCGTCTTGGTCTTGGCATTGCTAAAAAATCTTCCAATTTCTTGCATCTTTTTATTAGCGAATTTTTTCCTTCTAAAATCAGAATTTTCTCTCTTTACAGTATTAATTATACTTTCAAACTATTTAAATAGTTTAGCAAGAGTCTTGCTTGTTTCTTGCTTTTGTCTTGGTCTTGCTCACTTGAGTCTTGGTGTTGGTCTTGCAGCCATACTTATAGTCTTGGTCTTGATCTTGCTTTTGGTATACATAGTCTTGGTCTTGGTCTTGCTTTTGGTATACATAGTCTTGGTCTTGCAGTCTTGTCTTGGTCTTCCATTTTTTGCAAGACCAAGACAAGACTGCAAGACCAAGACTAATTTTGCTCATCATTAAATTGTCAACCATGAACTGGAACTGTCAGATGATCAAATATTTTGTTTAGTTTTTTTTAATATTACTTAAAGTGGTACAATTTAACCCACTTGACCCTATGTAATACATTCTGTGTATGTAGTATGTATATGTAATTGCGCCCACTGTATTTCAGATCTAATCGACAGTACTTTATTTATTTATTTACTTATTTATATAGTGTATACAAATTGTATACATACATAATACATAATACATATACAAACAAAGTATATCTATATTTGCAAAGCGAGATAATTTACTGTAAGTATGTAAATCTAAATTTAGCTTTAACTTTTTAAATAAATATGTATTTGTCAATTTGAGTTTAATATGTTTATTGTGCGCATGCATGTTGATGGTTGACAGTAATGTGTAATTGATCCAGGAAAAAAAACATGAAAATGTTGTACATACCAACATTGTCAATTTTCTATTAATTTTCTACTAAAATTGTTGAAAGTGGAGAAAGCTGAAGGGCCCAGCGAAAAAATATAACAATCCTCGTGGCCCGTGTTGGGGTGGGTTTGGCACTAAAGATCTAAAATATGACCCTATATGCTGGAAAGTTTATACCTAAAATGCGTTTTTTGAGATTACAGCCAAATCGTTGATTTACTAAAAGAAAATTTGTTCAAATAAAAGTTGTAGATATCGGTAGGGGTAACCAATTGCCATAGTCAGGAACATTATAGCTTTCCTGGTTTTCGAGTTACAGTCCAAACTTTTGCTTTGTCAATAAAACTGATCTATTGCACCAATTGAAAACATTATTGGAAAAATAATCTAAGTTTATTTTTTGACTTTTTCCTTCAATTTATCAGTTTTAAGGCTCAGCTGCAATCGACAATACCATTTCTTTTTTCAAGATTTTAGATTTTGTAGTATTTTCTTTAAAAAGAAAATTAAATTTTATTGTCATTTATTACTACTACACGAGAGGTTTGTATTTTTTCGAATAAATTTGGGTTTGTCTAACGAAAATTGTTTTTAGGCAAGAAATTTGAGTTGTGAAAACACAAATTTATTCAGAAAAAATATAAAACTCAAGTGTAATTACGGTAAGATAATTTAACAAATAAAATTAATTAGTATAATTTATTGTTACCATGGTTCTGAAATCAGTTATATTTACCAATACGAATTTTTGTTTCGTTTTTATCATGTTTACCTACACTGAAATGACCAATGAAATATTTTGTATTATTTTTTTCACTGTATAAATCTGTCCTAACTTTTTTTCCACGATAAAAGTGAAAAAAACTACAATACCTATTCTTATATAGGACTTGATACACATGAATTAAATTGTCAATATTATAATATTTTGACAATAATTTATTTGAAAAAGTTTTTACGAATACCGCGGATATTGGCATTGATTACAATATTACAAAGTATCAGTTGGTTGTATTTTGAGCGTATCTTGCGGCTGCATTTATACATTGATGTACCCAGTCTATAGACTATATTACCTATTTAATATATTCATTGGTCTGTGTGATTAAGAATCATAATATTTCGAAGACTCTACCAAAAATTGAGAAGTAGAGAATAGAACTTTCAAAAAAAAAATATACTTTATTGTCGAAATTTCGTTAAAACATTGGAATTGCTATTGGTGTGTCCCTAGCATTCCCACCATTACTTTTTAAAAATATCAAAAATGAAGTAGAGTGAATGCGGGAGAGATGCCGCACATTTTGAAAACACTTGATAATTCTTAAAGTATGCATTTAATTGATTTGAAATTTGGTACACAATAAATGTAAACATTGTTCTTTAAAATTATTTATAAATAATTTTAAATTTTGAGTCATAAAGAATTCATAATTAACATTTTTGTAGAGCTTGCAAAGCGGCGTCTCTCCCACACCTATGGGAGAGATGTCGCATCAAAGAAAGTGAGACGCCGCATAGTTCATATTAAAAATTTTGCATTTTACACACATCTCCATACATGATGCATGCCTTATGTAACCATTTTTGGCACTTTATACCTCTTAACCAGTCAACTTTTTTTTTGTTTCTGAGTACTTTACAAAACATTCAATACACACGCAATCATCATTATTTTCGTTATCTTCACTAATATGATGGCTCTTCCTGATCCATTAATGGATCTTTTATATTTACGTGGCATAATTTATAGTCCAAAAAAAAAATTGCATAATTAAGGTATATAAGTCTATATTTTTAACATGTAATATGATGCGGCATTTATACCAACTTTAAATACGGCATCTCTCCTTTTTGTTGGGATAGATGCCGCATGTTTCTATAGCAAGCATAGTGCAGAATTCCAACCTAAAATTTTATACAGTACTTTTAAAATATACCTAAATTAATAACAAAACTCATTTTCATGAAAACAATGAAATATACATTCTTAAATTCTAATGAATTAAATGCTTGATAAAATATTATGTTAAAAAATTTACTTTTCAATAATAAAAAGTTGGATAATTACTAAACTGATGTACTAATCATAAATGTTACCATATATAGCCTAAACAAGTAACTTATTTTAAACATATAATCCATTAATAGCGCTATCTATCAATCAACGGACGAACTATGGCTACTGCGGCATCTCTCCCGCACTTACCCTAGGTAACAGCATGGTAGATGCAATAAATAAATTAATAAGTAAAACTGAAGGTGTTGACAATAATTGTGAGAAACGTAAGGTCCATCCTTTTTTTTTTCTAGAAATTTTAATCAAAATTTTATTTTAAATAAAAAATTTGTTATTTATTCATAGTACGGCAACCGTTTCATTAAAAGCGCATACCCTTAAATGAATCCAACACATTAAATTTAAATTTGACTTTATTATTGACGCTAAACTTTTCCGTAAGCTCTATATTATGTAAGCTCTATACCGACTAAAAGCACAATGACGCCATACAATATACATACATTATATAAATTTCAAAAAAGAGTTTCACTAGTTCGATGTCCTTTTAACTGAAATTTACTGCCATAGAGAAAAAGTGAGGCATAAAGCTTCCGTCTGCCCTCCCGTTTCCCTGGAGAAAACGTGCGAGGACGATGCGTTCATGATTGCGGTGCCCCCCTGTGCCCCCCGTACAGGGTGGTGTGCGGTGGGTGATATGATGGTGGTCCTTTCGGCCTACACAATTTTCTGTTAAATAGGTCAAATTTTATGATGAAACGGGACAGGAAGTGAACGGCTTCACTATTCTTGGTGTTCTTTTTATTATATTTTTTGATAAAGTATGAATGTAAAAGGATAGCTGAAGTAAGTTTATGATTATTAAAGGAATTTTCTTTTGGTACACTTTTTTTTATGGTAGAAATTTAATTGTCCCGGAAAGTGATAGCACGTAACTTCAAGTATTATCTATGCAAATTATGTATGTATAGACGCAGAGGTGGACTTAGGATTTTGTATCCCCCACAAATTTTGTTTCTAACATTTCATTTTTGTTACCAGAATGACAAAATTCCCTTTTCAGAACCATAACGGAAATTGTTCGTCTAATGATTCGCCGTGCTTAATTTTGATAAAAACGAAAAAAACGAATTCGAAAACCTAAAATTCACTTTTAATTTATTTATTGGTTTTCAAGGTACTGAAAATTTTTTTTATTAAGGGGGACCACTAGTGTGACCGCCTGAAAAAAGGTGGTTTTTGGGAATTTTTTTTAAAGAAAACTACTGTATGGAATGTTTTAATATTTTAAGCATATATTCTTTGATATATAATAAATTCATGGTAAAATTTTTGGACCAAAAAATTGAAAATTCAGTCAGTTATTCGAGATCTCCCAAGGCTCCAAAAAAAAAAAGTTCCCCCACTGCTGCAGTGATAGCGACCTTCACACTGCCTGAAATCAAAAAAACCAAAAAGCCTATTAAACTAGAAGGTATGGTCCGTACCGTGAACCTCAACCGAAAAAAAAGTTGAAATTTAACAAAATGGTGGAGTTTTTAAAAAAAAAAGTTTCAAATTTTGCGCGAAAATTTGATGGTTTTTGGCTTGTGAAAATTACATTTTTTATACGATCGGAAAACTGGAGGTTCATGGTACGAAGAAATATATATAAAAGAAGCTGCAGTAAGAATCAAATCGATCAAATGATTTGTCTTCGAGTTATAACTGCAGCAAATTTGAAAAATGTAATTTTTTTTTAATTTTACCTTTTAGTTTTAATCACTGAGAATTTTTACTAAAATTATTTACGATGTACTCACTATAACGGTCATAGTAAAACTAAATGAGTCGTTTAAATGTGCCAGGGTCTAGCTGCTCCACAACATGTGACTGGCAGCCACGTCCAGAAACTCCTGTAACTCAAAAACTATTTGAGGTATGCACTCGAAATTTTAGTATGTTATTTTTAAAGGTATAGACTATCGAAACATGCAAAAAAAATTTTCCAAATTTTTCCCCCTTAACCCCGATGACGTCATTATGTTTTTAACGATACGCCAGTTCAAAAACATATATGTACATCTTAAAATTTCTCTTTTTCTCAAGTTCAGCTTTACGAAAGTAATTTGAATTAAGGTGATTTGGTTGCATTAGGTTGACTTGGGTGGAATTTTTTTGGGTGCTGTCAAAATAACGATGCGGCAAGAATCTTTTTTCTAGGCTTCCTTCTAAATTTCTAAAAATTTAACATTATTAGGGTTAGCCCAAAAAAAAACATATTGTTTTTGTGTAAATTATAATTCGAATTCTCGTACGGAATCCTGATTGCGCAAGCCCCACTCGCTCTTGATAGGTTTTTTTTTTAAATTTGATTATGACAACTGGTAGATAGATGCGTTCCCTCTTCTTAAAACAAAAACTTTCATTTTTCAAAAAAAGAAAAAAAATCAAAGAAATCACTTTCGACAAACGACTTTCAATTTCATCTTTCAAGTCTGTTTGAACGTTTTTTTTTTTTTTTTTTGATGACGTTGAATGTTGGTTGGATCCACCAAAAACAACACATTTTATGGACAAGTGTTTGTGTATGCGTACAATTTGAAGGTCAATTACCCGTTGACCGCCTTTGTGTTGTGTTTTATAATAATTTATATACACGGGATATATGTATGTATATGTAGACTCTATCGGACCCGGTTTTTTGAATGTGTTTGTAAGGTCTGATCTGATCCGAGTGAATTACATATAGTCGTGATCTTCGTTCGACCTCAAATTATTTTAAGTGGTCGTGGTAATTTATCAAATCAGATGAGGAAGTCAACGAAAGATCCAAGTTTATTATTATTTTCAATGATTTAATGATTTTATTCAAAAAAAAATGTTTTTCTTTCGTGTTCAAGGCAAATTTGGATTTGACTTCAAAGGAAATGACGCAAGTTCATCTTCGGTAATAATTGAATTCAAAATCAGTTTTTTAGAGAGATGAATTTTTATTAGTGTTCTCTTACTGACGCATTTGAACGTTGCAGCATTTTGATTGTTAAGGTTTTCCTCCGGAAAGTAATTTTTCGTGAGACTTTAAGGTGTAATTTTGGTAGTAAAATGAAAAGAACAGATAAAAATTTCTAAAATACTTTTTAGAAATGTGAATGATTCGACAAAAATTTTAGTTTTAATCGTCCTATAAATATCTAATTTTCGAAAACAACTTCGAAAAATTCTAATTCGCTTCTAATATTTATCATTCTAGCATTTTGAGCCATTTAATGTAGTTGCTCTGAGATAGTCAGGTGCAAAAGTATAATAGCTCAGCAAAAAAAAATTTCTTTTATCAAAAATTAAATAATGTATTAATATTCGTCAGTGATTATATTTGTATACCACTTGTTTTTTTGAATTTCCGCGCGCTTATGTTGTAGCAATATAAAAGCATTGTTGAAAAAGTGTTGTAAAAACGTTGTAAAATGATGTTTATAAATTATATTTAAAAAAACGACGTAATGAATAATTTTTATTTCTTATTAAATATGGTTTGTAACTTTGTATTTTATAACAGATTAAATTTTTATCAAATTCCTTTGACACGTTTTCATTTCTCAAAATTGGGGTGGTCAATTTTTTTTCGGTAAGGGCTCGTATTATTGGTATCGAATTAAGTAACTGTGTAGAGAAGTTTCGTTAAAATCCTTTGAGAAAATCGTTTTATCGACCAACGATCTTAAAGAATTTTAGTAAACTTGAAATTCTTTTTTTCAAATCATGCTTTATTGAATTTAGGTAATTTCAATGACTTTTACTATCTAAATGACATTGAAATCACCAATTAAAATTGACATAGTGTTTGAAAAATTACCAAACTGGATCGGCTGGGACTCGAACCCGGATCTCTTGGTTACCAGCCAAGCGCCTTACCAACTAGGCCACCGATCACTTGTTCGAGTGCCACTCCAATTCAGTAATCAATCAAACACAACCTCTCTCTAATGCGAGACGCAGTTTTATACTTTTAATTTCAAATGTTATCGAGTGCCTGTGAAACATTATTAGTGTATGGCGGATTTTTATCCGTATTTAAACATACACCAATATTCATATGTTCACTCAATGTCCAGCTTTGGCTGATACCTGAACACTCGATGTACTTTGGCAAATGGCCAATTCATTATGTTAATTAAAATTGACATAGTGTTTGAAAAATTACCAAACTGGATCGGCTGGGACTCGAACCCGGATCTCTTGGTTACCAGCCAAGCGCCTTACCAACTAGGCCACCGATCACTTGTTCGAGTGCCACTCCAATTCAGTAATCAATCAAACACAACCTCTCTCTAATGCGAGACGCAGTTTTATACTTTTAATTTCAAATGTTATCGAGTGCCTGTGAAACATTATTAGTGTATGGCGGATTTTTATCCGTATTTAAACATACACCAATATTCCAGCCGATCCAGTTTGGTAATTTTTCAAACACTATGTCAATTTTAATTAACATAATGAATTGGCCATTTGCCAAAGTACATCGAGTGTTCAGGTATCAGCCAAAGCTGGACACTGAGTGAACATATGAATATTGGTGTATGTTTAAATACGGATAAAAATCCGCCATACACTAATAATGTTTCACAGGCACTCGATAACATTTGAAATTAAAAGTATTGAAATCACCGTTCAAGGGACGGTCATGACCTCTATGGTTCCCTTCCGAATACTATGCGTTTGATTAAGTAATTTTGTGTATATATTTATAGAAATTGAAGACTAGTGAACTATGTTTTGGGTAACCCATAATTATGTAATAAATCTTCTTGTTGATTGAAATGATTTAGTTAGCCATGACCCTGAATAAATTTTTAATAATAATATTACTTACCTTGAATACACAGTTTGGGAATTCGAGACCGAACGTCGAGGATTCTTAAGCAGCCATGGCCACAAAAATAAATTTACGGGCCGTTTTAAGCCAAAAAATATTATGATAAATTTAAAAAAAAAAAATTAAATGATTAATCTGTTAAATTTCAGAATGGTAATTGTTGCTTGAGTGCAAAAAAATATTTTTACGATACAAAATCTAAATTTTCATCAAATTTAGTTCAGTTTTAATTACATAATTCATATAAAAATGAAAATCTATTTAAAAAAAAAGAAAAGTATTGACTATTGAAAAATGACTAAGAGAAAACTTAGACGGTATATTTTTGTATAAACACATCGTTTTTCTCAGTTTCGACAATATACATACTATATTGTGCAAGTATAGTAACAGCCGAAATAACTGCACAATATATTGAGAGGAAAAAAATAGTAATAAAGAATTATTAGAATTTTACTTCTTTTTCCTGATTGGAATACCCTCCAAAAAAATTATTGAATCCTGGCTAAAGTGTCCTAATCGCAAGTGATCTTCTGTCATCCGTTGAGGAGTATGGTTCTTGAATTCCGAAGATTCCCCCGGGGACAACAAAAAATTTTCGGACGTTTTTTTTTCCAAAAATACAATTTTGATGATACAATACAAAATACGTCTTCTTACTTTCTCCGGGCAAATAGAGGCTTTGGACCCCCTTTTTAGACCCGGGCCTCCGAGCAGTTGCCTCACCTATCCTACACGGCCTCTCGCCGACCCTGATTCTAGGATTATTTGAAAGAACTTTCATTTTTTCATTAAACTAAAAAAAAAAAATTATTTACCGGAGGTGGATTCGAACGCACAACCTTCACTAACTATGGCTCCGGATCGGAACAGAGCTGTACAACAGAAAAATGTAACCAACTAAATGTATGTTTTTCGTGATTTTTATTATGTTTAACGTAAAAACCCCCATTATGGAACGGTATCTAATACTAGAACAGTTTTGACATTTACATATTAATGAAGTTATTTCTGAAAGAAACGTCTGATAACAAAAATTACTATTAATAGAATGATTGTTTTTCAATTTAAATTCATCTCGCATTTAATGGTTCCTTACTTAATTAAAGAAATAAATATGTAAATGTCAAAACTGTTCCAGTATTAGATACCGTTCCATAATGGGGGCTTTCACCCTACTTATATCATTTTAAATTTTTTCCACAGTCAGTAGGTTTTATTTATTTTGTCTATCACTGTACATACATGTATTTATGTATTTTATTTCTGGAATATTGTACTGTATATCTACATATATCTATATGTATGTTACCCAGTGAATTTGATTTCTTGACATTCTCTTCTCCGTTTTGATGTTATTTATATATCATTCGTATGTACTGTGAAATTCGTGCGTTGTATCAGTGTGGTGAAGAGTCCTTGGATGATTCGCAGAAAACAAACAAGTCAATTGATTGGTCATTGACCTAGTGTACTTTACTTAATAATATGTGACCTCTACAAACACACGCAAAACTCTTTATCACAGCCCACCATCTTTTTAATAATAATAATAATGAAGTGGTGATAATGATAATTGATAAGAATGTTATGAATTTTTCTTTTTTTTGTTATATTTAGTAAAAATTTATTATCTGGTGTACTAACTATAAGACTACATATTACCATGTGAGTTTTTTGAGAGTTGCCATTTCTATTACAACCAAATTTTTATGATAGAAATGGTACTGGAAAAGGTTCTTTTCTTGGATGTAATGGAAATGTAACTAAGAAAAACATTATCGGTTGAAGTAGCCTCAAGTACATATGCATGTTTTTACCGCCTAACTGATAAACTAAAGAAAAATTAAAAAATTAAACTTGAGTAAAAAAATTTTTTTTGCTCATTTCTGTTGTTAATTAATGCATTAGATCAGTTTTATCGAAAAATTAATATATAGTTCCATTTAAAAATCTATAAATTTGTATCATAGCTCGAAAACCATAAGAGCTATAAAGCTCCTGACTATAGCAATCGGTTGCCCCCGTCGATATCTACAACTCTTATTTGAAAAATTTTTCGATTAAATCAACGGTTTTGCTGTAGTAAAAATGGCAACTCTCGAAAAATTCACACAGTATAACAGTTTTAGTTGAAAAATTTTTCCCGATGGGTGCTGTTATAGTATGTCGTCTATCACACGTTTCTCAAAATATCTGTTTATTTGCAGTTTTTATGGTATTGGAATATTTTAGTACCTAAACCTGATGATGATGTCATCGTGTAGAAAATTTGTCTTTTCTCAAACGATAGCTTATGGAAATGATTCGTGATAGGATGTTATTTAGAGTAATTTGAGTGTAAACTTTTAATTTTTGCTATCAGAATGACGAAATCCCTATTAGAAGTCAAGCTAATTTGAGAGAAGTATTTTTTCTAAGGGTCTCACAAGTCTAAAAACAACACAAGATAAAAATGAAAAGAGCGAATTTGAAAACCTATAATTCGGTTCCAGTTTCATCTCTCTGTCATTTTATTTACAGTTTTTAGGCTAATGAAAAATTTTAGTAAACTTGATAACGTCATCAAGTTAAAAAATTATATTTTTTCCCGTAGTGATATAAATTTGGGTGGTTGGTTGAATTAAGGTAATTTCTATGGAAACTTTTCAGTTTTTCTACCAAAATGACAAAATTGCTTCTAGAAATCAGGCTAATTCGAGGGAAGTTTTTTTTCTAGGGGTCCCACATGCCTAATTTTGGTAAAAATGAAAAGAGCGAGTTCGAAAACCTATAATTCGGTTCCAATTTCATCTTTCTATCGCTTTCTCTTTACAGTTTTTAGGGCATTGAAAAATTTTAATAAACTTGATGACGTCATCAAGATAAAAAATTTCTTTTTTCTCCAGTGAAGCGTTATGGAAGTGATGCAAATTTGGGTGATTAATTGAAGTAGAGTCATTTCAGTATAGACTTTTTAATTTTTCTGTCAAAATGACGAAATTCCTTTATCGGTTAGAAAATTAAAGTCCCTCTATGAGAGAGAGTTGAATTTGTCTGTCCGTGAGAAAAAAACTTGTGTACAAGCCCGACAAAATCTCAGCCGCTCCAAAACCACTCATTTATCAGATCCAAGAGTTTCTAGACGTTTGGCACAAGTCCGTAGAACTTTCAGAAATATGACTGATAACTTTATTCCAAAATTTAAGGCCCTCTATGAGGGTGAGTTGAATTTATCTGTCCGTCTTTTTTGGCTCACCTTTCCCCGAATCTGATTTCTCCTTGTGAAAAAAAAACTTGTATAAGCGCGAAAAAAATCTTAGCCTGTTCTCCAAAACCTCTCGTTTATCAGCTCCAAGAATTTCTAGAAGTTTAACAAAGTCGGTAACACGTTTACTAATTATAGCAACACCAGTTGTTCCTTAAAACATACATTATAACTTTGAAACTTTACTGATAAAATAATTTAACAGATTACAGCAAAATAATACTTCAATGTCGTAAAAAGACTTTTTTTATGTGCAAGGGGCGAGGCTCTTTTTATAATATTCAAACAGAGGGCACTTACGTATTTATAATGACCCAATCAATTAAAATGTTGCCATCAAAAATTTATTGTCGGCCATCTAGTGGCAATGAAATCTAATACTATATCACTTCCTGTTTAAATTTCTTAATGATAGCTATAGCAAAAAATAATTACTAGCAAGAAACACAATCTATTAATTATTAAAGTAACACGTTAGGAAGGCTAAGGAGCGACTAAGGTTAGAGTTTACATGTACACATTTGCTTCCGATATCACAGAGAAAAACTGCGTCAAGTATGTGTTTGGACACGCACTAAGTTAGGACTCCTCAGTGGTTATAGAGTTAGTAATATTTGCTTCCGATTTAACAAAAAAAAAAAAAAAAATTTAAAATTCTCCAAGTACGTATTGAACAGGCACTAAATTAGGGTTCCTCAGTGGTTCGAGTTGTTAATAACTTTCAGGAGAAAGTTTTTTATGGTTTTATTATAAAAAATTTCAATTTTAAAAAGATTTTCTAAAGAGAAATGAAAATTTTGTTTGGAAGTGAATTTTTGGAGGATATTTTCTAATATCGAAATATCAACATCTTAGCTTTACAAAGCTAGAAGATGAGAGGTGAGGGAACGGTCATTTCTAGGAATTTTTTAGCTCTATTCAGGGCCGGATTAACCCTGAGTGCCCCCCTAGGCACCATGAAAAATGCCGCTCTTACCTTTGGCTTAAAAGAAAGAAAATCTTAACTTTTCTACTTTTTTTCGAACTTTCTCTTAAAAAAATAACTTACGAGCAAAGAAAAAAATGTCAATTACAATTTTTTCCGTCTTGTTTTCAAAATCTGCCGCCCCTAGGCCATGGCCTAGGTTGGCCTATTGGCCCTGGCTCTATTATCAAGACCATTGTACCAAAAATTATAAAAAAAAAATATATTTTTAGAATCCTTAGAAATAGCTATTTCAAATGATATCGCATGTTATTTTTTTTCTTCTTTTTTGGGCCAAACTGACCGAAAATTTTTTTCTAATCGCCTCCGGCGACAGCTGGTGTTCAAAGAAAACCTCTGCGACAGACAAACGGACACCAGAGTGAGCTTATAGGAGTTTCGTGTTTCTTTTAACGGTCCGGCAACCCCCGGAATGATACAAGGAACCTCTATTTTATTTTGTCAAGCCCTTTCAAAAAAAAAAATTGATTCCCATTTTCCAGTACGGGAAAAATCCTCAAAAAAGGCTATACTTGTAGCAAGTACGTCCAAAATTTCATGTCTGGCCCCCGAAAGACGTAAACGCACAAGACAAAACTGTTTCACGACATTTTCTTCGGAACCCTACAAAAAAAAATTTGTTATTTTTAATGTCCCTTCAACTAAAAGGGTGGCTTCCGCCATGCAGTACTTAAATAAACAACACTACAGCATGTACTAAAATTAAAAAGATTATATTATTTTCTTCTCGTTCAAAAAACACGGACGAACGCATATATACACGCACAATTCTCGTCACGGCGCAGCGGTGAAGGAGCGCAAACAGAATATTAGTGTGAGGCTGGGGGGTGAATCCACACAAAGGTGAATTGAAGGACAAATCGATGTGTCTGCGGGTCCCTGACCTCGTTCAGGGGGATAATAAAAACGTCCCATATCACAACACAACAATCCCTCCACCCCTCCAACATACATGTATAAATAGATTGCTACTGCGCATGCGCACTCGTTAACCAACCGCCATGTATGACTGGCATTCATCCTTACAACATGTTGTCATCTTTATTCAATACATGCGTGTTCGCAATGGTTGCATCTCGATCAGTGTATATGTATATGTGCCGATGTGTGCCGATCGGGGTGCCAGGCGTGTCGGGGTTGTGTCGCTATATATATGTAATGTAACCACGTGCTACTGTTATGTTTTTCTATGTAATATAAATATGTAGCAAGGCACAGTTCTTGAATGTAGGGGAATATTAATGGTTAAGTTTCATTTATTCTAATATTTTAGTTACGTTACGATATTTTAATTCAAAAAATACCCCAGTCGCAGCATCCTGCATAACATAGCGAATTTCCGTTTATAAAAATTCGTTTTTCTCGGAAACCAATTCATGTATATAGAATGATGCTTTAAAAACCATTTTTATGTAATTTTTCTTCCTCAGAAATTTTTGAATACCTAAGTGGAAATTTTGGCAAAAAACTAATTTTTTTCACGAATAAAAACCATGTTCCGGGCATCGGACGTGTCTGGCTAACGAACTTGTCCAACAGTTTGGGACTTCCAACATTTTCACCAAATTTCGTAAATCTAGGACATTTCGTTCGAGAGTTATCGTGCGGATACATATATACATATGTACATAATATATACATATGTACATAATATATAAATTTTAGTGAATATTTTTTTCGGTTTCTAGGGACTTCAAAACAAATTTCTGCCATTCTGGAAATTCGCTAATATATTTTTGGAATTTTGATGGATTTTGAGGGAATTGTGAAAGATGTTAAGAGGGTAGTATTCTGGTCTAGACGGCCCAATTTTAGGTGTTTTTGTAGGTGTAATAAACAAAAAACCTGAAACACAAAATTCTAGTAAATTCTCACAAAGCAAAGATGTCATTTTCGTTTATGGGGAGCGATTTGAAAAAAAAATCGATTTTTTTTTTGGAAAAATGGCGCCCATATGAAAATAGTGGTTTTTTTCCATCGTTTTTTCAATTCCGGGAATTTTTAAAAATAGTAAAAAGAAAATTTTTTCAAAATCTCTCTCGTCAAACTAATTTTGAATATATTAAGAAGCTCTATACAAAATTTCAAAGCAATCGGTCCACTAGAACTTGAAATATCATGTCAATCGTTTCAAAAGAACATAGTTTCGAGAAAATCTCGTACAATGTTCCTTTCTCTAAACTGTAAACTTATGTCAAAATAAAAAATATATTTTTTTTGAATTTCTAGACCAGAATACCCCCTTAAATAATCTATTTACAAGGCAAAGAAATTCGAATTTTTGAAATTTTGTTGATATTTAAATCCCACACGACTGTTTTAAAATTGGGATCACACAAATATTTGTGACGTTACTGACAACCTTATAATAAATGAATTTTATATTTCATATACTTTTAACCTATCTTTATGATTCATTATTATAATTTCACTCGAATATTTTCCCTACATAAACAACATTGCCTCCTTTGCCTGCTCCGCGTGCCGCCACCTTTTCCGGGTGCTTGCCACCACGATACGATGACCTCCATCTCATTTTGTCCTTGAATATTTTATAATTTTAAGGGAAACAAAATCAAGTGTGGTGCGGTTTGTGAAAAGGGTACGCGGGGGATGGTATATGATTATTTTGAGAGTTTGAGATCAAAAATGAACTATTGTTGCATGTATTGAGTTCGTCCTACTTTTCCAAAACCACTTCAGGTGTTCAAATAGTTTCAAAAATACCAGAAAATTATCTTATTTATATTTCTTTTGAAAACGAATAATTCTTTTTAGAAGTAAAGTGTGAATTTGTTTTTTGTAGTCCAAGAACGGTGGAACAGTTTTTTTGAAAGAGTTTTGTACTAGTTTTTTTTTTTTTTTTATACAATTTCTTAAGGGGTGAGTCGCTAGAAAAATAATGAATCGATTTTTTTTCCTCACAATTATGTTCCTTAAGGTGTTAAAAATATTCTCCTAAAATTTTATTTAAAAAAAAAAATGAAAAATCAAATAGTTTTGGGCATTTTAGTGCCCGCACTTTACTATAATTCAATTTAAATCAAAATCTTTAAATGCTTTAGTACGATTTTCGACATGGTTCCTTGTGTATCTCAAAAAGTATTTGAGATATCGAAATAAATCAAAGTACATGTTATTCTTCGATACCGTCGTTTTGGCAGGAACTAGGATCGTTTGGTTTCGTAATATATTTTCAAAACGGCGGCTGTTTATAGTCGAGAAAAAGCGGTGATTTTTGAAAATTTATTTTCAAAATGCGATTTCTCGCTGGTTTTTTATTTTTTTTTTTTTTTCTTAGATCCCAGTTAATGTCATAACTGTATATGTAGATATATTTTCAGAAAATTCTTGATTTTTTTTATCACAAACGCCCTCACTGGGTATTGCAGAACGTGACGAACCATCAGGGTGGAAAAATTTCGCAGTATCGACTTCAAGGCCATTTAAACTCAACTAATTTTTGAATTTTTTAAAAAAAAATTTGTTTTTGTAATCTCAAGACATGTGAAAACAATGTTGTATACAGTAGACTCTCGTTAATTCAAACCTGCGATAATTCGAAACTCTCTATAATTCAAAGGTATCACGAGTTCCCTACAAAATCTCTTTGTATTTCGAATTAAAACAATTGATTTTTATACACTTGGTAATTCGAACGAAAAAATCATTGCTACGTAACAAAACGACGCGTGAATTCGAACTCATCGGCGTCAAACACTCGACAGACAATTCAAAGTTGCAGAGAGAAAGAGACAGAAAGATTGCAGTAAGTACATTTTGAGACAAGTTCAAGTTCATTCATCGCAAATGTTTAAAAAATTAAAATTATTACCTGCGATAATTCGAACCTCTCTATAATTCGTAAATTTTAAGAGTTAGAATCATACGTACTCGTCAAAACGACGAACGAAGTTCTCTACCTGCTCCAATACTACAACTTGTCGTTGTCTGCTTGCTGTGAAACTTCTGTTATCTAATTTATTTGTTATTATAACACATAAGACGTATAAATTTTGTTTATAGCTATTGTCGTTTTTTTTATACTGAAAGAGTGTACGTCAAAAGGACGACGATGTATGATTAACCGATGTTTTTTTTTAAAGATTTTGTACTCCACATATAAAAGTTTTCCTAATTTTTCTAAAATTTATTAAAGATATGGATGTTATAATTAATTTATTCAATGATTATGATAATGTGAAAGATGATTACAGCTGTTTGACTTATAGAGACGACATAATACTGAAGTTTTAATATATTGAATCGAAAACCAAAGAATGCGTTTCAAGTGACTTCACAAAAGATTAATAATTTATTTTGTGGAAAATATTTTAATTTTTATTTTTTGAGATCTTATTCGAAAAATTACTAACAAATTTTAGAAAATTTACAAATGTGCCTAATGGGGAAATAACTACATATCTATAGGAATATTTATGACTGAGAAATTTCACATTCTGTAAAGTCACACATGTCCACTGACTCATAATAGTTCATAAATTAATTATCTGAAAGACATGTTTTATGATACAATTGATGTATTTATCTATTTTTTAATTTTTATAATGAAAATATGCTTTGATAAAAAGATTAAAAAATTAATAAATATTTATATTAAGAAATTTTTCCAAATCCAATTTTTTTAAATATTTTGTTCGGTTTTGTAGTATTATTATGTAAAGAAAAATGTTTTTTACAAATAAACTCTAAAACTCCCCGTAAAAAGTCCATTCGTCAAAACGACGCCGATGTATGATTAACTTGACTCGTAGACCAACGTATGATTCTAGGGTTAAATAAGATGTTTCGTACCTCTTGGACTATAGTGATAATGTGTTCTCAACTTTCACCAAACAAACCATAAATCTATAACTATAAGACTACAAGTACATATGTTTGGTTATGTATATTTACATATACTATAATAAAGTATTTAATACAAAATATAGTTTAATGACCTTATTAAGTTATTATTACACAATACAAAGCAGAGTTCAAGTTTAATTTATTGTGTAAATACATATTTACATACAAATTATAATACACATAACTAGTTTTCAATCTAAACATTGCTGTAAACATTATTACGTAATACAATTACAAATTGTGTAAGAAATATTATGCAACATTTTGAAATGCATCATTCTGATAATGGGAACGAATTTTCACGCTCATTTGTTTGGTTCGATGTTCTTTTAGCGAATTTCCAAAACTGGAAATTCAGCTTTTACGCCAGGTGTCATGGTGCGACCTAAGCCCGGGACCATATCAGAAATATGTTTTGAGGTCCCTAGAATACGAAAATGATATTCACTAAAATTTATATATATATATATATATATATATATATGTATCCGCGCGATAACTCTCGAACGAAACGTCTAACGCTTATGAAATTTTGTGTGCGGACTGGATTCTGAATTGGCTTGGCTAAGTTCGTTAGCCAGACACGTCGGATGCCCAGAAGTAGGTTTTCTGGCCATTTTTTATCATTCGATCCTATCATAAGGCAGTTCGATTTTTACATCGTTGAAAAGGAAAAAAAAAATTATGAAGAAAATATTCTTATAATTTTCTTTCTATTTTAAGTATTTTTCGAGAAAATGTAAATTTTCACTTTTATTCTTTCTTTGTTAGTCTAATAAGTAATTTATATTTATATCTCAGTTTTTAATAAGTATAAAAATATTTCACTTTTTTATTAAAAAATTTTGTGAGAACAAGTGAAAACTATTCACATATATGAGATATAACACACATACATGTATAGAGTTTTGTTTCTCATTTATTGCATTATAATTAGCATGGTTCTATTCCATGTTAAAAAATGTAAATTAAACAGATTTTCTAAGCTAATGTAATGAAGAATTTTTTTTTTTTTTTATTGAATTTTTAAGTAAACAAGAAATTGAAGATTATGTTATGATATAAATATTATTAAATATAAAACAAAACAAAATCTGTACAATGTACATATGTATGTACGGAAAAATATTTTGAATCGATTTTGAAAATTTTTCCACTAATAATTAATAATGTTAAAAAATTAAACCATTTCAAATGGATTTAAGGTATTTTATGTGAGGTCAAGGTTTTCGGGACCTAAAAAGGCCAGAAATTAATTAACCAATCGATTTTAAAAAATTTTTCACAGTTAGTAAGTTAAAGTATTTGAATTAATTAATTAAATGATGTCCGCAAGAAGCTTACGGACTGCCATAAGTTATATGAGATCCTTAGAACCCTTTTCTTACTGTTAGAGTACTAGACTTGTATGAGTTTCGCCAGGATTTACTGATCCCATAATTGTAAAAAATAAACTAAACGACCAATTTTAAAAATTTCTTCGCTGTTACAGAGCTAAACTATTTTAGATAGATTTAGAATACATTATGTAAGGTCCGTCAGGGTCCACAGGACCCAAAAGTGTCAAAAATAAACTAACTGACCGATTTTGAAAATTTTTTCACTGTTACAGAGCTAAACTATTTTAGATAAATATCGATTACGTTATGTAAGGTCCGCCTGGGTCCATAGGACCCAAAAGTGTCAAAAATAAACTGCCTGATCGATTTTGAAAATTTTTTCGCTGTTACAGAGCTAAACTGTTTTAGATAAATATAGATTCCGTTATGTAAGGTCTGCCAGGGTCCATAGGATCCAGAAGTGTCAAAAATAAACTAACTGACCGATTTTGAAAATTTTTTCACTGTTACAGAGCTAAACTATTTTAGATAAATATAAATTACGTTATGTAAGGTCCACCAAGGTCCATAGAACCCAAAAGTGTCAAAAATAAACTAACTGACCGATTTTGAAAATTTTTTCACTGTTACAGAGCTAAACTATTTTAGATAAGTATAGATTACGTTATGTAAGGTCTGCCAGGGTCCATAGGATCCAGAAGTGTCAAAAATAAACTAACTGACCGATTTTGAAAATTTTTTCACTGTTACAGAGCTAAACTATTTTAGATAAATATAGATTACGTTATGTAAGGTCTGCCAGGGTCCATGGGATCCAAAAGTGTCAAAAATAAACTAACCGACCGATTTTGAAAATTTTTTCACAGTTGGGGAACTAACTATTTTAGATAGACATACATTACGTTATTTAGGGTCCGCCAGGGTCCATGGGGCCCAAAAGTGGTAAAAATAAACTAACCGACCGATTTTGAAAATTTTTTCACTGTTACAGAGCTAAACTATTTTAGATAAATATAGATTACGTTATGTAAAGTCTGCCAGGGTCCATCGGATCCAAAAGCGTCAAAAATAAACTAGCCGACCGATTTTGAAAATTTTTTCACTGTTGGGGAGCTAAGCTATTTTAGATACATATAGATTACGTTATGTAAGGTCTGAAGTAGAGATGTGCCAAAATCGTGAATTCACGCGTGACCCGCCGGGTCACGCGTGACCCATCGTGATCGTGAATAATTTTCTACGATCGTGCGTGAGTGGGCGTGATCGTGACATTTAATTTCTTGTCGTGAATAATTCGTGAGTCACGAAAAGTTAAAGACCATGAATAAAAAATTTTTAAATAATTTATTATTTTCAATTTTAGGGAATATTAACTAAACCAATTTGATATTTTAACTACAAAAAAATCTTTTTTTTTTTATGTATTGGTTTTTACAAGCACAAGTAGGTAGAAATCCAATAACCCTTACTAACAAATTCCAGTTCTTTACCGAGATACTATACAAAATAATTTACAAATTAGAAATATCCAACAGTGTTTATGATGTTGTTCTGATTCTTCCGTTTTTAAATAATTTCTTAAATTTTTAAGAAATTCTTAAAATTAGCCTGCATCTCTCACTATGTGTGGATATGCGGTCTCAGTCAATGAGTATAATTGTAAATAACAAGGTCAGTTTTGAACAATATGGTCATGAAGACATAATATAAAGAGGGGTTACTTAAAGGAATATTATCTTTTTCAATATTTTAAGTTGTTTTATTATTATCATTATTTTAAAAAAAAATTTATTTTCTATGTATTTATAGGTACTAAAAAATATTTTGTCACAATTTTGTTAAAAAACTAGATATTTGGTTTGGTTGTGCGAAATGTCATGTTTATATACAAATACAATAAGAGCAAAAATTAAACAATAAATCATTAGATGAAAAATTTTGAAAATTTTCTCACTTTCCAGAAAAAATTAAATAGTATATAATTTGCATCAGTATTAATCTCAGTAATAATGTTAGCCCTATTAACCGTATTCTGATTTTATCCCAAGGACATAATTTTAACTGACTGTTAAAGCGATAGTGATTTTTATTCAAAATTCCAACGATTAGTTTCAAAGATTTTTATGTTTAATTCGTAAGCGTGTGTGAGTGTGAAAGCATAAAATTTGTTTGTTCGTGATCGTGCGTGAGTGTGAAAGCATATATTTTTTTTGTTCGTGATCGTGCGTGAGTGTGAATGCATAAAATTTTTTTGTTCGTGATCGTGCGTGAGTGTGAAAAGAAATAAATTTTCTCGTTCGTGATCGGGCGTGAGTACAAAAGCTAATTCGTGACTGTGCGTGATCGTGAGTAAAAATGTACTCACGAGCACATCTCTAGTCTGAAGTGTCAGTAGGACCTAAAAGTGTCAAAAATAAAATAACTGACCGATTTTGAAACCTTTTTATTATTACGGAGGTAAACTATTTTAGATAGGTACAGGTTGTGTTATCTGAGATCCACAACTGTCCTGCGGATGCAAATGCGGCGTAGAATGCTACACAACGGGTTTTGAATATATATATATATATATATATATATATATATATATATATATATATATATATATATATATATATATATATATATATACATATATATATATATATATATATATGTATATATATATATATATATATATATATATATATATATATATATTTTACATAAAGTCCGCCTAGAATATACGGTCGAGCTGATTTTTTAATGAGGTCCACCGGGATCTTGCAGATCCGAAAACGCCAGTAATAAGCTATCGAAAAGATGCTAAAAAATTTCTCACTGCTAGAGAACTAAATTATTTTAGATGGATACAACTATGCTGCACAAAATTCGTTCGGGTTCTTGGGTCCCCAAAAATACCAAAACTAATTACCCAACCGATTTTAAAAATTCTTTTACTCTTAGAAAGCTAAACTATTTTAAATAGGTACAGGTCTTAGATGAGATCCGCCAGTGCCCAAGATTTGGAAATTCGCTATGTTATGCAGATGCTGCGACAGGGGTATTTTTTAACAATCGCGTGCTTGTTGCTTTTGTTTTTTTTAAAATTCCCGGAAAATATACAAGAGCTATCTGTGTATGTACCTCGAAAATTGATGAATCATTGAAAAATTTTCTTTTGGGAATGCGGAAAAACATCTATTCGTAATCAAATTTTCCCATCAGTTATTTATTTTCCCTCGAATGATTAAATGATAAATTGTATTTTCCGGGATATTTTTATATCCGGAAGAGATAAAGTTAGTGAAACTTTTTACGTTTAAAAAAAAAAAGTTGATTTCCGATGTTCCGCCTTGCGTTGCTGAATAAAATTCTAATTCAGTAGGTACAAGTTTTAAAAATTTTCGGTTGAGTGGTGGGATTCAGGAAGCACTCTTTCGGAATAATGCCACTCGTTCCAGTAATGGCCGTTTCCAAAAACGATAAAAATTAAATATCTTTTCGTTATTTATGCATAATATGCAAGTTTTTAAATATTTTTAGGGTTATGAAGAGAAAATCATGGACGGACCCATTATAATATTGCATGTCTGTCTATCTGTCTATCCGGCAGTCACACCTTTATAATTCCTACATCTTTGAGCCTATATAAACATGAGATTTTCCAGATGTAAATAAATCTGAAATAATATAGTAAAAAAATTTTTGTTTCCAATTTTTTTTAGGTGGGTACTGTTCCCGCGGCGGGTAAAGTTCCTTTTACCATTTTTCCTTTTCAAGTCCCCTTTCCGGAAATGCTGAACTTCAAAGTGGCGAGTAGTGTACGTCTTATCTCCGGAATTTTTAAATTATAGATCCAAAAAATCTGAAAAAATTACCAATACTATTAAAAATATTTCAAATAAGAACATTTTACTTTGCAAAATACCACTTTTATTGAATATAAAAACTCTTATGACATATTTCGGTAAATTTTTGTTTCACGTGAAACGTTTGAGAATGGTCATATTGACCGAAACATGTCATAAGAGTTTCTATATTCAATAAAAGTGGTATTTTGCAAAGTGTTTTTATTTACTAATATCAAATATGGAATACCATAAAGTAACGCTCAAATCTATTAAATTTATATTTCAACTAAGTTTTGTTTCAGTAATTTTCGAAGGTATTCGTAAGCCAATTTTCGAAAACTGGAAAAGTAATTTACTAATTTATGGTTAAGAAAATGGTTCTCAATAAATGAAGTACTAGAAAACATTCTCCAGAAATTCAAGTCGAAATCATTAAGGGAAATGTTGGAAATGTGCAATATTCCCGGTGCCCTATATCGTGCCCAAAAGTCGTTAGAAATCAATTTTAGTTTGAAGCCTCGTTTCACTATGTTTCTAACATTTATATGGGCGAGTTAAACTGAGACCTTATATGAATTTTTAGATACGATACCCTCTGTTTACACCGAAAGCTATGAAATAGTCAAGCACACTGAGGAACCTTGAATCAATGTGCGGCAAATTTTTAAAATTTTAAAATTTTGAAATTTTTTTTATTAATATAAAAAACGATAAAAGATTTATAGTATAAAAAAGTAAAAAAAAAAAACATTTTTTATTACTCATGCGGGAGAAGTACTAACTTGGCGCACACATTTCTGTACGCAAAATAGCTGTTTGCCCACTGCACTCTTCCCGCATACTTTTTGGCGTGTGGAAAGTAACTTTCCACACGCAAATTGACAATAAAACACGCAAAGCCCCTTCTTAATTTTTAATTTAATAAATATTTCATAATTATTTCTATAGAAACCACCAACAAAGTAATTTAAATGATAATTAATTCAGAAAAAAAGACGAACACTTAAAAATATCATTTTAAAAAGTAATAAAAATGTCAAAAATAGTGATAATAATAGAAAAAAAGTATGTGAAATTTGTAATAAAAAATAGTATGTGCAACTCGTGCGGGATTGTCGATTGCCCCATTCAAGCGAATGAGCGCACTCACTACGTTCGTGCGCTCAACTTCGCTTTCGTGGGCAATCGACAATTTCCCGCACTTATTGCACAATATACTATTGTATTTTATAATCCATTTTAAATAGCTACTTTCTATTTTCTATTTTAAATGGTTTTTATGAACCATTTTTCGCAGCCCTGCTTCTTAGTCATAGGTTATTGCCGTGAGTATAAATATAGAGCTGGTAGGTATGCGTGAGTCATGCAAGCAACGCATGTAACATAGAGAAAAAAAACCTACAAGAACACTGAACTACAATACAACCAACCGTTGGTTGCTGACTCTAGATGAGCTTTAAAGTAGAGCTACATAACCAGAAAACGTCGTGCACGCTTTCTGGTTCAACTACCCCCCCCCCCTTCACCCCGTGTCGTCGCCACCGCGACTGACTAACTTACCGACTGCATTCACACACACACACACACATACATATAATCGTCCGACTCACAGGAGTTTCCTTGTACTTATATGTATATACTGACATAGAATACTCGATAGAATGTTCTAAGAAATGTGTTTGGGGATAAATTTTATCAAAATTATATTGTTTGGAAACAGTAACTAAATAGTGTTTTAGTGACACTTAAATTTTTCCGGTATGGTTCGCACAGGGCCGGACTAACAGTTATTACGAGGGGGTGGGGGGGGGGGGTAAACTTTGCTGTTGGCCTCCGCCCTGAAAAAAACTCGAAATTAAACATTTTTCCCGCGCCCCTAACACTGCGAGCAAAAAAAATCCAATTCACCGTTTTGGTGCCCCTCAGCTTGCATTTTTGGCATCCGGTTCTGGGTTCGTATGCAATACGTTTGGGTTGCTAGTTTTGGATATTCATTAGATTTGAATGGATTCAGGAGCAAGCAGGTTAAAAATTTTTCAATTTTTCAAGAAAAAATCGAAAATAAGAAAATATTAATCAAGAGCGAGTAGGACTCACACAATTAGAGTTCTGTGCAGTAAGCAGTCAACAGATCAAACTAAATTTTTGCTTGTATGTATATTTTAAATCTTATTCAAATTTGCTTGTATTTTCCGGTAATCTTAACCTAGGATATACTAACCAAATTTAAATTTAAATTTTAGATTTATAGAAACCTAGAAGATCAGGATGGAGGGAATAGCAAATTTTGAGCTACATCATTAACCCTAGAATCATACATACTCGTCAAAACGACGAACGAACTTCTTTACCTGCTCCAATACTGTGACTTGTCGGTACCTGCTCGCTGTGAAACTTCTGTTATCTAATTTATTTGTTATTATAACACATAAGACGTATAAATTTTGTTTATAGCTATTGTCGTTTTTTTTATACTGAAATAGTGTGCGTCAAAAGGACGACGATGTATGATTAACCTATATTTTTTTTAAAGATTTTGTACTCCACATATAAAAGTTTTCCTAATTTTTCTAAAATTTATTAAAGATATGGATGTTATAATTAATTTATTCAATGATTATGATAATATGAAAGATGATTACAGCTGTTTGACTTATAGAGACGACATAATACTGAAGTTTTAATATATTGAATCGAAAACTAAAGAATGCGTTTCAAGTGACTTAATAAAAGGTTAACAATTTATTTTGTGGAAAATATTTTAATTTTTATTATTTTTTGAGATCTTATTCGAAAAATTACTAACAAATTTTAGAAAATTTACAACTGTGCCTAATGGGGAAATAACTACATATCTATAGGAATATTTATGACTGAGAAATTTCACATTCTGTAAAGTCACACATGTCCACTGACTCATAATAGTTCATAAATTAATTATTTGAAAGACATGTTTTATGATACAACTGATGTATTTATCTATTTTTTAATTTTTATAGTGAAAATATGCTTTGATAAAAAGATTAAAAAAATTAATAAATATTTATATTAAGAAATTTTTCCAAATCCAATTTTTTTAAATATTTTGTTCGTTTTTGTAGTATTGTTATGTAAAAAAAATGTTTTTTGCAAATAAACTCTAAAACTCCCCGTAAAAATTCCATTCGTCGAAACGACGCCGATGTATGATTAACTTGACTCGTAGACCAACGTATGATTCTAGGGTTAAGACTACTGGACAAAAAATCATAAAAAAAAATATTTTTATAGTCCTTAGAAATAGTTCTTTCAAATGATACCTAACACGATATATAAATTAAAACTTTTTTTGCACCAGATTGACCCCCTCCCCTTTTAATCTAAAATAACCTTTTTTCTAATGATTGACTGGTGATATATGTACACGTCATCAACTGTACATAAACTGTTTTTCGTTTTAGGAACGAAATTTTAAAAGGTGACAATAATGTGGGTGGAGAATATGGGAAGTGGTTGGGAACAACGATTTCGGAAGTACACCTTAAATAATCATACCTTAAATTATAAAATATAACAATATTTGCCTGAAATTGTAAAGGAAATTGACCATAACTATTGGTAGATATTTACCTATGTTATTTTATCCAAAAAAAGCGAAAAATTTCCAAGGTCGATAGTCCTGGAACGTCATTGTAAATTATAATATGTAATCTATACATATTCCTGTCTGAAACATATATATATGTATCCATAACATATATGCATTACATCAGACATAGAAAAAATGCATGTTAATTATTACCCCTGTAGTAATAGATAGGGGAAAGCATACAATATAATGTAAAATAGGGTACATGTATGTAGTACACTGTCTCGATTATATGCGGATAAATACAGTCTACTACCTATATATTATAGTCCAAGTACTTGTGAGCTATTATGTAGGGAACACGGTTACAGGATGTGCATGAATAATCTGTCACTCGAGGTGACCCATACGAAGATTTTATGAGTGTTTGGTTGTTGAAATTTTTGATCAGAATTTCAAAAAATTACGAAAATATAATGAAAAATTTTGTAAATAATAAACAACTATTTTACTTTGCAAAATACCACTTTTATTTTTGAAACTGTGACAATATTGTTTCGAACCGTTAGTTCATTTTCAAACTGTTTGAAAATGAACTAACGGTTCGAAACAATAGTGTCACAGTTTCAAAAATAAAAGTGGTATTTTGCAAAGTAAAATACTTTTTTATTATTTACAAATATGGAATACCATAAAGTAACGCTCAAATCTATTAATATTATGAAAAATTTTGCCTATTTTTGATAGGAACCGTAAAAAGTATCCTTGCGTTCAATATCTACAACATATAATAAAATTATCACGAGACCATTTTTGTAGATGGAATATTTTTTGAAAATTGTACTGGCACTGTAAATAGTTACCGATGTAGATATCAAAACAGTGATTTTTAAAATTTTTTTTGTGTCTGTCTGTCTGTTTGTTCACGCATCACGCAAAAACTATTGGACGGATTTTGATGAAATTTGATGTGATCGCAACTTATTACTTGGGTCAATATCTAAGATACTCTTTACTCCGGGAAAATGTCTCATTCTCACGGGAAAATGGAAAATCCATTCTGAGCATGTACACACCCATTATACGTAAAAACTAGTGAACGGATTTTAATGAAATTTGGTATGATGATAACTTATTACTCCGGTCGATATTTAAGATACTTTTTTTCCGGGGGAATGTCTCAAAATCATTATTCTAATAATATATGCAAGTTCTGTATAATTATTACACTTCTATACATCTCATTGAGTTTATAACAATGTGTTGCGTGAACGATGTCGCGGGTACATCTAGTTGATTATATAATTGAAAAATCTGGGACACCCGGTACAGTTTGCAGACAGACCTACCTACATATACATATTTTCATATGTCTGTAGTTTTGTGACAAAGTTTTACATAGAAGAAGTATGAATGATTTTTTTTTTTTTTTTTTTGATAAAAAAAAAGTGATTATATGTATTTGAAAGAAGCAATCTAATGTTCGTTAGTGAGAGGCGCTTTAGATAGTAGAGACATAGTAGTCAATCGTCTCACTGAGACACAAAGGAAGCATTATGTCAGTATTACACGAAATTTCTATAGGCATACATTTCCATTTCTCCCCTTCAAAACCTCCCTGTATAGTCTGGCTATAAATAGTCGTCTACCTATATAGTTTTGTAACAAAAAAGAGAAAAATTCTCCAAGTGGGTGTTGAACTCGCATTCAATCAGGGTTCCTCAATGGCTTTCATCGCAGTTTTTCACTGCTTTCGAAATAATTAGGTTCCTTATATCTCTTTTAAAGAAACATACATAGTTTGAAGTTTAGTATTTCGCAAATACGTCTTAATTTTGGCAAAAATATTTTTTTTATTGGCTTAAATATTTTAAAAAAAATCGTGTTGAATCCAATTTTGCGAAGTAACTTTGAGCGCTCGGTCTTTCAGCGTGGTCTATAACATTTTTTGCATTATTTTTTGTCACCGTTTTTTTTTTTCTATAGTAAATAGATTTATATATTGGTTGCGTTATTTATTGGGCAGAAAAAAATTCCCCAAATAAAACCTTCGTTTCTGACATTTTGAAGTGATGTAACAACGCCTTAAAGATGAAAAATTATTAAAGAAACACTAACTTTATTTTAAGAGATAAATAATTAAAGAATTTGGACTTGAATTTTTGCAGAATATTTTCTAATTTATCAAAATATATCTCGATCTTTTATTTCCATATTTTCTTGTGAAATTTCATTGATCCATGATTGAAAAATCACAGAGGAGGCAGGACAAAAGTGACCTCACTTATTTGAAGCTCACTACTCCGAAAACGAGGCCTTTAAAATGGAAAATGAAAAAAAAGAAATCTCAACTTCATTTTAAGAGACGTTTTTCTAACGATATCCCACACGAGATGGTACATGGCCAAAAAAATTTCTTCCCTCAGTTTCCAAACAATTTCTGTTCCATGTTTTTGGCTACAGAATTGTAAAACGCGAAATTTGAGACTGAAAACATTAACCTTCTTTTTAAATCAAAAACCTGCCTAATACTTTAGCTTCCGGGACACCATCGACAATACAAAATTTTCGAAATTTTCCCAAAATATTGAGAAAATATTTCCCGAAATGTTCCTGATGAAATATCCTGACGAGTGAAATACAATTTTCGAACGGATTAATCACGAGAGAGGATATAATATTGTGAATAGCACGAGGGAAATGAACACGAACGTACACGAGAACCGGGGATTCGAGAGGATGCGACGCAGGGTTGCAACAACCGGCGTCGACGTCGAGACGTCGATTATATGCAACCAACAACATTCACTCACACAGAGAGAGCGTCGGCCGTGCTATACGGGTAGTAGGTCTCAGTTACCCGCCCCCCTCCGTATACCCTGCATCGCCCCATATACATATTGTCTGCATGCCAGTACATTTATTCCCCCGGTTCAGTTGGGTTGTCTGTCTGTACCGATTCCAAAACTATATACCCGGTCGGTCTGTCCGTCCGCCTGTATGTCTGTCTGTCTCGCGCTATATGCAGCTCGTATGCGAGTTAGTTAGTAAAGAGGGTGTTACTATGACAACCCGGGTATTTCACTAGGTTCGTTCACTGGGTAAAGAGAGAGTGAAAATTTTGTTTTACGGGACATCGGCGGAAAATTTTGCAATCATGTTACTAGGATTTTATTGTATAGGTTGATCACTATTTGGAAAATGGGAAATTTTCAATTCATTTATCAGATGCATTTCCTTTTCTATCCAAAACTTGCGGTTGCACAGAAACATCGGAGGATACTTTTTTTTTTTTCGAAGGAAGGAAGGAAACAGTTCCTCACTGTGCTAGAGTCCAACTGAAGCTAAGGAACCGGGGCGTATGTCCTCTACCAAGGTCTCCTAAGGAAAATCATTACCGCAGAACAGTATTTCTTCTAGGGATACTTTTTTTCCCGATAATACGATACGGGAATTTCGATCGGATCTGTGACTGTCAAAGGCTTTCGACCGACATCAAGATCTCGGTCGATATAATATATCCAAAACTGTTACCTTGATCTTGAACAGAAACATCGGAGGATATTCTTTTCTTTTGAAGGACAAAAAGGAAACAGTTCTTTACTCTGCTAAGATCCAACTGAACCTTAATCGAAACCAACGTCTCCTAAGGAAAATCACTACCGCAAAACAGTATTTCTTCTGAAGATGCTTTTTTTCCGACAGTACGACGGGAATTTCGATTGGATCTGTGACTGTCAAAGGCTTTCGGCCAATTTGAAGATCTCGATCAATATAATGATACCCAAAAATGTCTTACGAATTATGAATCACTCTCTACATGTATTTAATATATGTAATATAATAGTTAGACAATGATGGCGCTTGGTATGAGAGGACAACAACAGAGATAGTTTTATGTATGTGTGGGTTTGAGTGCATCAGACAGACAGACGGACGGACAGACTCCAATGTCGAGTGAAAGTAATCAATATAGGGCACTGGGCAGGCAGCCAGACACCGACAGACAGACAGACAAATGGACGGACAGACTGGCTGAATAATAAGTACACCGAATATGTACGATGGCGATGGCATTAAACTCGAAAAACAATCCATTGCACATTTTCAATACACAGACAGACAGACAGACAAACAGATATTTATCTTGATGTGTATAAGCACAACTAAAAGCTCTTACGTATAGTTTTTTTGGTAATGCAGCCAATAGTCACATTTTTTTTTAAAAATAAATATCATAGTAAATTTTGTTTTTGCAGTTTTCTACGCCGCCGCCCCCCCCCTCCCTAAGGGTCATTAAGCTAAATATTTCGCTAAAAATTAATTTAAAGCTTGCTTTGGGCTTCCACCATTGTTAATGTTTTTAACGCCTTTTCGGGGATTTTTGATTATTGATTCAACTTATTCATTGCCCACAAAATGTAAATTGTAAGGTTGAACAGAAACCCCCTGAAAAATCATTTTTCAAGTACAGCTGATGGCGGGAGCGAGGATTTGACAATTTTTGTACTTCTAAGGCGGTGATTGGGTCTTTTGCAATCTGGGCTAGCGATTCCCAAAGCGCGATACGCGGGCCAAATTTGGACCCCTCTGCAGTCTCAAATTCGAAAATTAAACATTTTTCCGTTGAAGGTATTTTTTTCGTATTCGACCTTTTTTACTATGCAAGTTACTTTTCCAAAATTCCTTCAGGAAATGTGATTTGATTTCCGCACGTAAAATTTTTTTGTTATTCTTGAAATTTCGATTTTGTGCGATTACGAGGAGCCGCAAATTTCACGTTTCTAACGTCAAAATTACGGTTTTGGGAGTTTCTAAAAAAAATTAATGTAGGTGACGACATCACCAAGTTTGGAAACGAATTAGACCCGTTGGTGCACTTTGGGTAATTCACCTGCAAAATATTCAGTTTCCCTGTAAAAATAGCTCTGTTTGGCTTACTTTTCGGATGTGGCTTAACTCCTATTTTAAATTTTTAAATTAGAATATAGAAGATCGACCAAAATTTTCTTTGTTTCCTCTGTATCCGGGCCTATTTTACAATTTTTTTTTGGTTTGCCTTCGTCAGAGAACGTAGAACCTTGGGAGGCCTCTGGTCTGGCCTCAAATTTCGAGTTTTTTAAGTACTAGTTTCAACAATAAACTTTCTAATCAACACGAAACTTCTGCGCAATCTTTTTTGCTCTAAAATCTGTCCAATTTTTTGCTGGTTTCAACTGATTTTCATCATCTTTTTTCGTGGTAACTTCAACTTCCTCAAGTGTTGGAATCGAGACATGTCCTCAGTCATAGCTCTCCATATAATATATGGGGCTATCAGAGTTGCATATTATATTTTAAATACTTTAAATTTTAAATGACTCAACTTGCATATATATGCACTATTAAATATGCGCATTTAAGTGCATAATGCACATGCACAGAAGTGTGTGTGTGCTCTTGTTTTAAAAATGTCTGAGTACTTTATTTCCGGACATTAATATACGTATATAAAACCGCGCATATTAAAATAATTGTTTTAATGTATATGCATACATAATATATTGTGTCTGGATGAAAATTTTTGAAACGTTGACCTGAATGTGACGATTTGTGTGCGTCAAGCATAGGTATTGATTGGTATTTTTTTGGTGAGGGTGCAAGCAACCTGTAATAAAATCACCCCTCTAAAAAAAACATACAAAAGTTATTTATTTATGTTCCCCTTTCAAAAAGTGAAGATCGTTTTACTACTGTGTTCTCATTCCGAAGGGGTCCACGTTCGCTCTGAAAATTCCATTGTCGAAAATATTATGTAATATTATAAAATATGCACTTGCTTCTGGTGTAGAGTATTGATTGTGGCATGGTATGGTTTTCCTCTGGTGTAGGAGGCAGCTATCATTTTTCTTTTTCGTCGAAATTATTTGCATAATTGATGAAAGACGTTGTTGATTTTATTCAATTACGGGAAAATTGAATTCTTTTATTAGGGGTGGGAAATGAGGGAAGATTTTTCAACTAGTTTTTTTTACATTTTTTGGAATTTGGACCAAAATTTGTGAAAGAATTTTGAAAAGATTGAGAATTTCTTGTAATTTTTCCACAAATTTCGATAGGAAATTCGTAGGACAAATTATTTGCTTCCTTGACGAAGATTTTTTCACAAAATATCTTCGTGGATTCAATCTTTTCTCAATGATAAATTATTGGCTTACATCTTAAAAATTCCAAAAATTTCTGTAGGGGAATCCCCTGCACGCTAATTCATCGTTCCAGAACAATCCAAATTTTTCCGAGCAATTGATTTGGGTGGGGTAGTAATTATTCAACGGTTTCTCCAACACGATCCCTTTCTTCAACCCTTCAAACTTCAACCCTTTTTCTCTCTGTTAAATTTCGAATTTTTACATCGAATAGTTTTTGAGAAAATTGACTGTGATTAGCAAACGGGCAGACTCCAAAGCCAAGATTTATGAAAGAATTCTGAAAAGATTGAGAATTTCTTGTAATTTTTCCACAAATTTCGATAGGAAATTCGTAGGACAAATTATTTGCTTCCTCGAAGAAAATTTTTCACAAAATATTTTCGGGGGTTCATTCTTTCAAGAAGTTGTGATTGCCTCGAAAATAAATCACTGGCTTACACATTAGAAATTAAAATAATTTCTGTAGGGGAACCCCCTGCATGCTAATTTATCATTCCAGACAATCTAGATTTTTCCGAGCATTTTTTTACATTATTTTTTTAAGCTTATTCCTTAAAGTTAACCTTTTGAATCAAAATTCAACCCTTTTTCTCTCGTCCAATAGTTTTAGGGAAAATTGTCTGTGATTAGCAAACAGGCGTACACCAAAATGATTTTCTAAATATTTAGTTTTATTAATTTTGGTTCGGAAAACTGAAAATAAAATTAAAATCGAATTTCTATAAAAAAAAATTTAAACTGAAATATAATATAATTTTACGTTTTATTAATGTGAAAGTAAATATTTATAAATATTTGATTGTTATAAAAAAGAAGTTTTTTATATTTAAATTAATTCAAATATTTAATTATTGCAATCAACTTTATCAACTTTTACTTTTAGTCAAGAAACACACTTTATTTATTAAAATAAATTTTTAATTACTGATGATAAAAATGAAAACATATTTATCAGTAACCTCGCAACACACACAAGTGTAGATAATGTAGAATACATACATGTCATACACCACTGATACGGTTGGCGACCGTCACATGCTACTATCTAGTAGTCAAAACATTAACTATCCGTGCACTACACTCGGTCAATCAATACAATCCCGTACTATTCGTTGTTTGTTTCCGTAATGGTAGGAAGAAAATCTATAAATACGTACCTAGATCAGTGCTGTCATTTGTTTTTTTTTTTTTTTTGGTTATGTATGTGTACACTGAACTGAAAATAAATTTGAAACTATTTTAAAATGAATCAAAATTAATTTTTGGACCAATTAGTGTGTTTTTTAGTGTTTTCGTATCAAAATTACTAAAATTTGTAACAGACCACTTTGTTTGTGGTGGCCCAATTATAGATGTAAAGGATTAAAAGTTGTATTTTAAATTTAAAAGTTAATTTTTTACAAGGAATAAAGCTGTAAAATGTAACAAAAAACGCTTTTATAAGAACGCTTTCAGACACTTTTGGTGGAAAACGTATAAAAGTTGGTTTCCTTATCCTTATTACCGAAAGTAGCGCCCAGAAGAGTCCGCAAAAGTGTATATTGAGCTAAAATTATCAGAACTGAAAACTTTTAACGTGCAGTTGGGATTTTAACTGCTTGAAAACGGTTTTAGAAGCCGTTTAAGGGATATAAATACCTGTTTTAACCACAGGGAGTAACGTAATGTTCGATTCACTGAAGTATGTACTAAAAAAAATGGAAAATTGAATTGTATTTCAGTGGATACTTTTTACTGGCGCGCCTAGTGCGCATGTGTAAATCAATATTTTGACGCTCTTGGCCTTGACTGAATAAAATAAATTATCATTTGTCCTTCACACGTACACCAGTCCGGTTGGTTTTGGTTTGGTTTGGTTTGGTCTTGCTTCGTGGAAATTATCCACCAGTAAATGGTACTCGTACAGTGGCTGGCGTTAGCCATTCTACCTCTGTGCTCTGCTTCGCTAGCTCAGGTGGGTATAGCTAGCAGGGTATGGGCAGTTATGGGGTTGTGCTCCAAGTATGAGCTATATGTATGTGCCTTGGTTACGTGGGCTTTTCCATTACAATATATATATATATATATATATATATATATATATATATATATATATATATATATATATATATATATATATATATATACTGTAAATGGTTATTATTAGAGCTATGACCTCGGCCTCTATAATAAAATAATCTCCAACAAAATTGCTATTTAAATTTTTTTTTGTTTTGTTAACATTTCAATTTTTTTTGTATATATACTTAATTTGACTGTTACGTTTTGATGCGATGGTGGAAGCGCTGTAAAATTGTTTCTTAGAAAATCTTCGAATTAGTAATTCTTGATTAATATCGATAAAAAGTTTTTTTTTTTTTTTTAAATTCCTAGTCCACCAGCATTTTGAATGTTTGTCCGATGTAAACTAGTTTCCGAGAAAAATTAAAAATACATTAATTTCACTGTCTACTTTCATTTGTTTGTCTATTTTTTTTTATTTGAATATTTTAATGGTATTTGAATCATTTTCTCGATATTCATAAATGAGTGTATACTTGGGGAAGTCTTGAAGATAAAAATACTCCTGTTGCAGCATCCTACATGACATAGCGAATTTCCAGTTAAAAAATTATTTTTTGATAATGATTCAAAAACATATGTGATTTTTACATTCTGACAAATTTTTACAAAAAACACTCATTTTTTTGAGGTTTCGTATCTGACTGAAAAATTCATTCATTTGTTTGTGACTTCCAACATTTTCTTCAAGTTTCATTCGAGAGTTATCGTGCTTCGTGTGGGCACAATTATAAATTTTAGTGAATGCCATTTTCGACTTTCAGAGATCTCAAACCAAAGTTGTTACTTAGGAAAATCTAAAAAAAAAAAAATCTTGAACATTAATAATGAGATGTAGATTGGACGAAAATTATCAGGACTAAGAACTTTTGGTAAATTTTTTTTTTGGGGTTTCGGCTATCGGACGTATTTGGCTGAAAAACTCATCCAAAGGTTTTAACTTCCAACATTTTCATCAAGTTTTGTAAAAATATAGGATCGATGTTTCATTCGAGAGTTATTGTGCTTCGTGTGAACATTTATATAAATTTTAGTGAATGTTATTTTCGGTTTCTAATAGCGGAATTTTCGGAAATTCGCGGAAATTTTGATGCAAATTTTATCTATGCATATAATAAAATTGTAACGAGACCATTTCTGTACATGGAATATTTTTTGAAAATTGTACTGGTACTGTAAATAGTTATCGATGTAGATATCAAAACAGCGATTTTTAGAATTTTTGTCTGTCTGTCTGTCTGTTCACGCATCACGCAAAAGCTATTGGATGGATTTTAATGAAATTTGGTGTGATGATAACTTATTACCTGGGTCAACATCTAAAATACTTTCTACTCCGGGAAAATTTCTCATTCCCACGGGAAAATGGAAAAACCATTTTGAGCATGTGCACACATTAGGCAAAAACTATTGGACGGATTTTAATAAAATTTGGTGTGGTGATAACTTATTACCTAGGGCAACATTTAAGATACTTTTTACTCCGGGAAAATGTCTCATTCCCACGGGCAAATAGAAAAACCATTTTGTGCATGTGCACGTATTACGCAAAAACTATTGAACGAATTTTGATGAAATTTGGTGTGGTGATAACCTATTACTTGGGTCAACATTTAAGACACTTTTTACGCCCCGGGAAAATTCCTCATTCCCACGGGAAAATAGAAAAACCATTTTTGCATGTGCATGCATTACACAAAAATTATTACACTTACAGTCTTCTCACTGAGTTTATAAAAATACTTTGCGCGAACGACGTCGCGGGTACGGCTAGTCATAACTATTTTAATACACCGTTTCAGAGATTGCTAGAATTTTTGGATGATTGTACGTACAGTGACGCTCCAAATAGTATTGTTACAGTGAATTAATTCGAAATACATAAATATTATAAAATTTTGCTTTCATAATTTTTATATTTCACTGTCACCAAATATTTCTATCTGTGTTGGTTCGGTTTTAGTATAAAATTTATACTCATTTATATTTTATTATTAAAATACAATATATTTATGTTATCTTACTTATATTCACTTACATATAAATAATTTTGTCCTTGTTTTATATACAGTATGCGACCCAGTTTCAACGCGAGTTCAATACACCAGAGTGAGGTCTGAGATCTTAATAAAACTCTGACGTATGTACATATTTACTAATACATACAACACCACTTTCCCCGCACCGCACAAACCCCCCCCCTTCTGTGTATATACATATATGTTACAATTTACTTATGTACATGGAAAAACATAAATACATTATATATAAGTGAGGGCTGTTTATCAAAGGTGATTGTTGAGAAAATATTTGTGCGTTTTTTTTTTAAACGGAAGTAATTATATAATACCCCTGTCGCAGCATCCTGCATAACATAGCGAATTTCCGTTTATAAAAATTAGTTTTTCTCGGAAACAAGTTGACATAGAATAATAGCTTAAAGACCTTTTTTATGTAATTTTTTCTCCTCTTTTAAATGATGTAAAAAAATTTGGCAAAAATTTTTGAATAAGTGGAAATTTTAGCAAAAAACTAATTTTTTGCAAGAACAAAAACCATGTTCCTGGCATTCGACGTGTCTGGCTGAAGAACTCATCCAAGATTTTTGGACTTCCAACGTTTTCTCCAAATTTCGTAAACCTAGGACATTTCGTTCGAGAGTTATCGTGCTGATACATAAATACATAAATACATATATACATATATATATATATATATATATATATATATATATATATATATATATATATATATAAATTTTATTGAATGTTATTTTTGGGTTCTAGGGACCTCAAAACAAATTTCTGCCATAGTGCCGGGCTCAAGTCGCGTCATGAGACCTACTGTAATAGCTGAATTTCCATTCTGGAAATTCGCTAAAAGACATTAATTATTACAGTAGAAGCCCCGTAAACTTGCGCTCCATAAACTTGCTGTCTCTCTAATCTTGACTGGATAATTTCTCGACTCTTGACAATATTTTCTCCCACCATGATTCTTCCGTAACCAATTAAATTCGTAATTAATGACACGTATCTATCTCTTTTTTAGATTTAAATTGCATATGTTGCGCATTCAGTGCACATAGGGGTAGTAAATAGTGGGAATGTCAACACTAGAGAATGGTCCTGGACATGCTTGCCAAGACTAGGGAGCTTTTACTGTACTAATATTTATATAATTTGGAAAATATTACAGTTTTTATATGTGCAGAAAATATTTATTTTTTAACTGATTCTAATTTGCACATGCGCAATAGCATACAATTGTTATAAAAACGATTATCAATACAGTTTTTAAATGTGAATTTGTTAAGTTAGCGTTTTGGATAGTATCGTGAAATAATTCTTAAGGAATCTGTGATGTTCTTAGAGTTAAATTCCAATATTAATCCTATATTTATTTGCAATTATTGTATTTAAACTGAACTATAGTTCAAATTTACAAATTTGAAGCTGCTGTAGAAGCAAGTCTATCGTTCACGGCTAGGGATGATCGATATTAGAAAAACATCGATGTTAACATCGATTCAAGAGTATCGATATACGATATATATATCGAAAGAAAGACATCGATGTTCGAAAACGTCGATGTTTATGTAGCAAAATAAACAACCATTATAATCTATTATTTTATTTATTAAAAATTAACATTGCCAGTATTTATTTGGTACACTTTGCAAAAAAGTCACTTTGTTAGAAGTTTCCCTTTTAATCTGTTCCTTTGTTGATACAAATGCTGCCCAGCTTTTGAAAAAAGTCTCTCTGAAGCTGTTGAAATTGCTGTGAAATACTAATATTTAATGACAATTTTTTTTCAAATTTAGATAAGTTGATCCTAGAACTTACCATAAAAGTAATGGATCTTGTTTTAAATCAGCTACAGGACTTTTAAATACTGGATAACTTAGAGTAATATCGATGTTTCGATATTATTTTCGTAACATCGATGTGTCGATGTTATTGAGGACATAACATCGATGTAAAAACATCGATGTTTCCCCTTAAACATCGATGTTTTTCTACCATCGATGAATATCGATCATCCCTATTCATGGCATCTCTAATACACAGATTTCTTTAGTTACCTTTTGAGTCAATTTGAGACATTTCTCAAATTGCCAGATTTATCCAGTGGTAAGGGATTAAAATTTGTTTATTTCACTCCTTCTGAATAATATCAGTGAAAAAAAAAACTACTTAACTGGACTCGGCAAAACTAAAACTTGTCATGAAACTGTTTGTTATAGGGGATACGACTCCAGCTGTGGTGGGAACGACATTAAATTGCGCGTGACTGTACTAAGAACTTGTATTGTGATTTATTTATTTGCTATTTTTAAATGATTTTTGTAATACAGCCTTTAGATTTCTTTAATTAATATTAATAATGTATAATAATAGTTTATATTGCAATTGTGTGCTGCAAAATTTAATTAATCTTAGAGCGCTAATTGAAAGTGACAAACTCGAAAATAGGTAGCACCTATTTTTGTTGCTAGCCATCCAAAAAAAAAACAACCAACTTATGCAAGCATTTAACGAAAAAATTAACAAAATAGTTTATCGAATATTAAAGATACTACACGTCACATATTTGACGTTGCAGACAAATAAGTTTAGATAAATTATAGTTAATTATTTCATTATATCATAACATAATATGCGTAATTAAGCATTTCACCTTGAAGGGAGCTTTAATCAGTTTGATTACATTTTAAATATTAATAATGTAGGGTACTTAGGTGAGGGAACTGGTGCAGTGTACGGGGAATTTTCATTTTATTAGCAGATAAACGATACTATACATGAATGCTGTTATATATAGAATAATATCCTCGAATTCTAAAATGAAGTATGTCCAATTGTGACACGCTTTTCAAATATTATCAAAAATGTGAAAATTTCACGTCAAAATGGAACGGTGGAAGCGCTCGGAAAGACAATTTTTGAAATGAAAATTTCAGCATAAAATTGATTTTGGAATTTAATTTCAAAATATTTTTAGTACTGTTTCGAAATTCGCGTGTTTAGTGGGACATACCACACTTATATGTATACCTATGTATACATACATTGTGATAAAAGCTGTGGCGGCGTGTTTGTGGGGACACGCGGGGGGACATTGGCGGAGGTCGTTGTCCGATCAAGTGCTGCTAACCTCAAAAACGAGGCCATGCGCTTACATTTTTGTTACAAAAATAATTATTTGAACAACAAATATACTATAAGATTTTATATTATGATTAAACATTAACTTGAGCATTTCAATCGAAATTGGCAAATATATTTTTTGTTTTTATTTATTTATTTATTTAGATATTTATTTATTAAATGATTGTCAATGAATTTTGAAGTGGTGCAAAAAAAAATTTTGAGTCGAGGCGTGTAAGTGATAAAGATAGGTAGAGATTTGTTAAATGTATAATAGTTTTTCTCTTTCTTTTTTTTGGAAAGCGATTTAATTTGATTCGAAAACGAAAGAACACAAAATACTGTTAGTTACGTATTTTTCTTTTTTGGAAATTCATTAGAGTTTGCTTCTTCTCAACCAACATTAATTCTAGAATTGATTTTTCTAAAATTTTCCGGGAATATTTTCCCGTATTGGATAGTTTTCCCCGCCCTGTATGGGATATCGTTGGTAAAACGGTTCGTAAAATGTAGCTGAAGTTCATTTTTTATTTACCAAACTTCGTTTGACAAACATTGAGTTTGACAATAAGATTTTTTTATTTGAGCCACTCAACTGTAGATCAAAGAAATTGAAGGGAGGAAAGAAAACGAACCTCTAGAACAAAAGAAAACGTTTTTTCATAAAATATTAGAGTCCATTTCCAAATTTTTAGTGCGATTTGAACGTAAAACGCGCTCAAAATTGTGAAGTAGCATCTGTGGCTTACGCCCGTCGTTTGCGAACTTGTGCAGTGACTCATGTCAGTGGAACGCTTCTATACAGGCGCCTTTATAGTAATTAATTTGTCTATCTAAAGCACAGCCAGATACGACCGGATAGTATTCTGTAATATAGTAATCAATACAATAACCAAATGGTATCCGTAGTAACGTTTTCAAATAATTATTGTCAAAATATAATATGATAATAAAATTTTACTTTTTTTGAGAAGTAACTGCAAAATTTTGAAAGAAAGAGAGTGGTATTCGTGTTATTTTCAAAATACTTACGTATACAAATTATGTCCTACAATAATTATAGTCTTAAATCTCACCCGTCTCACCCTGCAGTTACCGGCTTCAAGAAAAATGCCCACAAACTGCCTCTACGCTTTGTCTACAGTAGTATAATATGATAGTGTTCATCGGTCTGTGGCCTAAAGGTATTTCTCCCCTTAATTCATATTCAAACACGTCCTTGATGAATCTTTATAGCGTAGCATCGCCCCTTACGTGTTTCACTTTTACTTTAGATGTCATTTTATCGGAGAGAAACTCGATTAGCAGTACAAATAGCAAACACCATACGATAATTTGTTTTCAATATTGATAATTTAATAAAAAAGAAAAGTCACATAATATACATATATTATTTGTACCTGTATTACATATGTACCTTACATATTACCTACTGGCATGTGTGCCATAACAATAAATTAAAGATGCCATCAATCAGATTAAAGTGAAAGTACACATTTTTTTTCGTTTTTGTTAAACGAAAGTGAAAATATAAACAAAACCCAAGAGCGTACATATTGACAGCTAAAACCGATTTCTACCAAAGTTTAATTACCTTTACAAAAAAGAATTTCATCAGAGAGTGTTAACGACCCATAATTAGTTCAAAAAATTGTTTTTTTTGGAAAAAGTAGTCTCTTTAAAATTAAATCCTTTTGATTCAGCGAGCGTTAGGAAAATTTCTTATCTGTTGAAAAACTTTAAAAAAGCTGCGCTACACTATACTAAAAACTGACACTATGTGACACGATTTCATTCGCTCGTAACACTTCGGCAACCGTTCGGCAATGTCGGCCTCGAACTATGTGTAGTTCAACAACCTGCCAGTAGGACAATGCAATTCATTTGTTATACGTACGACTGCTTATTGCTTGGTGTATGTATGTGTATGGTTTTTAGGGTGCCGAAGAAACAACATCGCGAAATGATTCGACTACGTCTTGTACAAAAAAAAAAAAAAATTGTGATCGGCTAGGACTCGAAGCCAGCATCGCTTGATAACTAGTCAAGCCTCTAGTTACTAGGCCACCGATCCCTGCTCGAGAGACCTTTCAGCGCGACAACCAAACAATCACACATTATTTTCTAATGTGAAAAACAATTATTTTTAGAGTCTTGAGGTAGGTACTCTCTCATATTGAAAAGTAAGGATGGAAATTTTTTTAACGTAGAAAGGGCCGGTAAAATAAAGTTGAGGTTTTCTTTACTAATTTTTTTTTATTTTTAAAAAGTCTAAAAAAAATTACAGATATTAGCACTTGCTAAAAAAAAAACACTTATTTAAAATTATTTCTGCTTAGTTATGTCGACAACTTCTGAAAATATAGGCAAACAAATTTTCGAAAATTCCAAAAATGGTCCCCAATAAATGAAATTTTGCATCGAAGTATGTTTCAGTGTTAAGATTCTTCACAAAATTGCATTGGAAAATGCATACAACTTCGTATTTCGTAAGCATCGTCAAAAATAAAATGAATTTCTATGTTTCTTACTAAGGATTATGGCCAAGTTAAGGGGAGGTTTACTCGAAAGTCCTTAAAAATTATGTCTTTTTCTAGAATTTTTTTCTCAAGAACGGAAGTAAATATCAATTTCAAATTTTGTGCACATATGTATTTATTAAGTATTAAACTACACAAAAAAAAATTTTCAAGGAAAAATATAAAAAAGTGTCCATTTTATAGATAGTGCAGTGTGACGATCCGAAAATCCAATGCCTTGTTGGTGGACATCCTAGCGCCGGTAATAAACCACCGAAATCCAAAAACAAAAAAGATTTATAAAATATATGAAGAGTACCGGCACCCCTATCTATAATATCAATAAATTGCTGAAAGAAAAAAAAATGGCGGATGTTTAAACTTTTGATTACGATTTTTATCTGATTTTTCGCTCTTTAAAGTAAACTTAAAAATAAAAAAATTATTGAAAGTGTATCGAACTTAGGTAGAGGTGCCGAAAAATTGAATTATTGTTAAAATTGTTTTGAGTTATCGTGTCCGCCAGTTCCAAAAATGTAGTTCCGAGATATTATAAAATATATATAAATAAACGTATTTTCAAAATTTTATATTTAATACTCATTATTGCGTGAACTACGTTTTTTGAATTTTTTTTATAGAAAGCTGGATTCGGTTAATGTGCAAGAATCTTGTTTTTAAATTATTGTCAGTAAAATCACTTTGGGAACATATTCTACACATAATTTGCTACCAATTTCGGCAAAAAAAAATCGATTTTTTTATCAAATTTCAAGTAAACCTTCCCTTAAATTACTTTCAGCAAAATCACTTTGGGAACATATTCTACACATAATTAGCTATCAATTTCTGCAAAAAAAAAATCGATTTTTTTTAACGACTCTCAAGTAAACCTCCCCTTAAACGGTTTCTTGTTGAATATATTTATCTATTTTTAGATAAACGATAGAAAATGTACTTAAATACTTTATATTTCCTGCCGAAAGCTGTGAAAAACTCAAGCCACCGAGGAACCCTGATTGAATGCGTGTTCGTATGCACTTGCTGGATTTTTTGTTTAACAAAATGAAACCACATTATAGGTATGTACATATGTTATGTATTTGATATGAATAAGTGTTTTGATCATTACTTAGTGAAATAAACCAACTGCGGCCCTCAAATTGTAAATAACAAACTATACAGTTGGAGGTAAATTAAATAGGACCACATCAAAAAAAGACGGTCTTGCAAAAATGATGGTGGAGACGCAGGAAAATTAGTTCTTAAAGTGGTATTCTGGTTTAGAAATGTGACTTTCAGGTTTAGCGAACTTAATTTAAGAATATACGACGCAAAAAAGTTAATTGGATAATTATACTCTCAATGGGTGTGTTTTAAATTTGTCATACACTGTACATATGTGTACACACATATGATCAAATATTCATAAAGTAATCAATGCATTACAGTGACGTAATAAAAATGTACATTACTCAATCCGCTTTTACATAAAAAATAAAGCTGGGTTAGGTTCGGTATTTTTTTCAAGATATGTTAATTGTGAGTATGACAAATTTCAAGAAAAACCAAAAACTAATAGTTTTGAAAGTTCTATTTATAGATTTAAGTAATGAACTAGTTTTTGTTGGATAGGACATGGAATAAAAATCCGTCTTTGAAATTACGATTTCTCAAACAATTTTAAGCAAATTTGAAGGGAAATTGATACAAAATTTGCACTTTAAGAATCGATAATTTGAACGAAAATTTGTTGCCTAGTAATTTAACCAATAGAACTGTCAACTAGCAAAAATACGACAATCCCAAAATAGTTGACAATTCTTCGAATTAAATTAGTTTTTTGGGCAACAAATTTGAGTTGTAGAAAACACAAATTCATTCAGAAAAAATATAAAATTCGAATGCAATACAGTAAGACAATTTTGCAAATAAAATAAGTTTAGATAATTCATATTATTAGTTAATATTCCGTTACTATGGTTTTGAAATCAGTGAAATTTACCAATAAAAGCTTTACCACCTAAATAATCAATAAAAAGTTTCCTACTATTTTTTTTTCACTGTAAAAATCGATTCTAATTTTTTTTTCCCACTGCAAAAGTGAAAATACCCCTGTCGCAGCATCCTGCATAACATAGCGAATTTCCGTTTATAAAAATTAGTTTTTCTCGGAAACTAGTTGACATAGAAAAATAATTTAAAGACCTTTTTTATGTAATTTTTTCTCCTCTTTTAAATGGTGTAAAAAATTTCGCAAAAATTTTTGAATAAGTGGAAATTTTGGCAAAAAACTAATTTTTTGCGAAAACAAAAACCATGTTCCCGGCATCCGATGTGTCTGGCTGACGAACTCATCCAAGGGTTTGGGACTTCCAATGTTTTCACCAAATTTCGTAAAAATTGGATACTTCGTTCGAGAGTTATCGCGCGGACATATATATATATATATATATATATATATATATATATATATATATATATATATATATATATATATATATATATATATATATATATATATATGTATATATAAATTTTAGTGAATATTATTTTCGGTTTCTAGGAACCTCAAAACAAATTTCTGCCATGGTCCCGAGCTCAAGTCGCGTCATGACAGTGGCTGTAATAGCTGAATTCCATTCTGGAAATTCGCTAAAACTAAAAATATTCTTATAGGACTGACAGAAATGAGTTTGTTTGTCTATGTCGGCTCGACCAGGCCTCAATCGTTTTACCGGTCAACTTGATTTTTTGCACAGACATAACTGTGAGAATGGAAAAGGATATAGGCTACATTCTATCACCGGAAAACATCTCATTCCCCAATTTTCAATGTTTTTATAATGAAACAATGAAAATACGGCATTTGATTATGTTTAAAAGGTGCATCATTAATTTAATTACCTTTAAATGTCAGTTTCGAATACTACGCGGTCGAAGTCGCTAGTCCACTTTTAATTTTATCACCCAATATAAAAAGTAGCTTATATTCTACTACATCTCCTAATTTAGAAAGATTATACGATGTTTACAAATTTATAAAAAGTAGCCTGTGTCCGTCTACATTTTCCAAAATGTCACTAGATAGAAAATTTCAAACAAATTTTAACAGTTAGCGGGAAACGTAGATTAAATTGCTTGGCAAACTGAACCAATTTTTAAAACAATAATAAAAAAAAATTGTTTTATTGTACCATCATCAGTATTTGTATGGTTTTGGAATAAGTAGAACATAAAATATTGACCGAAAAGTGAAAGTCAAATGAAATGTTGAAAAGAAAGAATGAAGAAACACACAATGGAGAAATTGGATGGTAAAAATTAAGTCTATAAACGACGCATAACGACTCCATTTTTTTTTTGGACCTAACCCCATTAAAAATAGTTGTAGTGATTAAAATATTATCAAACTGAATCGGCCGGGACTCGAACCTGGTCTGTTTCTAGAATGGTAAGGTGTTCAATTGGTTATCAAAGGATCCGGGGTTTGAATGCTACTCGATTTTCCGAATTTCCGAATCGAAAATTCAGCTATTACAGCCACTGCTGCGACAAAAATTTGTTTGGAGGTCCCCAGATCCCGAAAGTAATATATGTGTCAGCACGATAACCCTTGAAATTTGGTAAAAACGTTGAAAGTTTGGAAATCTTAAATGAATTTGTTAGCCAGTCCCATCCGATTCTCAAAGCTAAAGTATATATTTTAAGACCTTTACATAAAAAAAAATTTGCCACAGTTTAAAGGTGTTGCTAAATTTTTTTGCACCATTTGAAAGAGCGGGAAAAATGAGATAAGGGGTGGATTTTCACGTTTTATTCGATTTATTTTGAAAATTAAAACAAATTTTTCGTTTCAAAATTGTTTTTTAAATTTTTAGTAGTAACACCATCGCAAAGAGTGGGAAAAATCATTGTTAATTGTTCTCCGAAAAAAAATTGGGAAGTAGCTAAACGTTAAAGGACATAAAATTTGCCATACTTGATAATGTTTAAAAGCACTTTAAAACTTACAAAATTTCCTTTTTTCTAGAAATTATTTGATATTAAAATTATTGTAATAATATAAATTTATAATTAATAAATAAATATTTAGTAAAAAAAAAAAAAAAGTTTAAAAAATTGTATAGCCATTTATTAGTTAGTTAGCCATTCGAAGTGTTGTACAATGAACTGCTGTACTCGTTCTAAATTCATATATAATTTAAATATTATGTACAACACATACACATACATACAATATCATAACATAGCTCATAGCCAATCATAAAAGTAGCTAATTGTAAGTCTTTATTCCACAAATAATATTATCCACATTTAATTTTACTTTATCATTTACTAATAATGCACCTAATGTACCAATCATTTCAAAATTATTAACACGAAAATAAAAAAATATGCAAAAGTTAATTTGTTTGTTTGTTTGTTTGTGTGGCTTTCACGCCTCAACCACTTAACCAGTCAACTTGAAACTTTGCACAGTGATAGTCGAGAAGACGGAGAAGGGTATAGGCTACCCTTTACCCCAGGAAAACACGTCATGCCTGAGGAAAAATACATTATAATATATTGACACGAAAATAAAATATGCAAAAGTGAATTTGTTTATTTGTTTGTTTGTCTGGCTTTCACGCCTCAATCACTTAACCAAACAACTTGAAACTTTGCACAATGATTGTCAGGGAAATGGAGAAGGGTGTAGGCTACTTTTTACCCCAGAGGAAACACATCATGCCCGAGGGAAAATGTATTTAAGACGAAACAATAAAATTACAACAGTTTATTGTCTCAAAAAAGAAAAAAAAATTAATTTGACTTGAGAGAAGACGAAAAAGTGTATACGCTGCTTTTTCCCATGGGAAAAGATCTCGTTCTCCAAGGAAAATATATGTAAAATTTCAAATGTCACGTGAGCGAAGCCGTGAATAAAAGTTGGTAATAATTATTATTTTACTTAGACTTTGTCTGTAGCAAACACCACCCACATCATTATTTTTGATATTCTATTTACAAGTTATATTGCAGTTACATTTTATAATGTTGGGGGGGGGGGATACAATGGAAGTGGTAGTGGGCTAGAATTGTGGAGGAAAGTTGTGTCATTGGTGGAAGCGCTGGGATTTTACACGTTCTTCTTTATTCTCCAGCGTTGGTTTTTGATGTGATAGCTTGAAAAATGGTTCTTGAGTTGTTAACCTTACAATTATAGGGAAATTCCTTTAAAATTCGTTAAATTATTACGGAAACCAGGGCCGTAGAGAGGTAACTGGGGCCCCGAAGCAGTAATTTAACAATTTGTAGCAAACTTAACAGCTAATTTAAAAGCTTAATTCTTTTTTCAACAACTTAACTCCTAACTTTTCTTGTAGTGCCCACCAGTCTCTCCTAGCAGGGTTTGGCTCTAAGGTGGTGCAGTTTTGGAGCACTCAGTCTATAAATATATTTATGAGTTGAAATAAAATTGAAATTGTCAGCATGTATATTGATTATATGCGATTATTAAAATAAATGCAAGTAAACATAGTTTATGTATGCAACAAAAATTTCTAATTAACAAAACATACTACATATGTAAGTACTTTTATATATCTTTGTTGTGTGTTGTTATGATATAAATAGTTTGTTAACCTACCTCAACAGAAATCAAAAATGTACTGCCCCCCCTTCCCCACGATACATCCCCCTCACAACACAAATGTATCCCATACACAAATACCAAAAAAATATTTAATTAATTTTGTTTTGTATAAACAAAAAAATTGAAAGAAGTGTGAAAATAAATATTTTGTGATTCTTAAAAGACAAAATTATGATGTTTACTAGAAAATTTCGCTTACTTCTCGTAAAAATAAGACCGTAGTCTAGTCCCAAAGACCTTTAGAACATATTATGTTTACATTATTTTTCAGCAAAGTCGATTAAACCATTCAAAAAAGGAAAATAATTATTTTGAAAAATTTGAAAAGTAATTTCTGTGTACTATTTTAAAAGTCAGAATCAAAAAAAAAAAAGAAAATGAAGAAGATAGTCCTCCAGGAAATAACCGTCACCCAAAAAAGAATTCAAATTTAAATTTTTCAGGGAAATGCTATTCAAAGTGGATTTCTGTTACGTAATACATACTAGGCAACTGATTCATTTTTAATTCGTTGAAAAATTGACGTGTCTGGGTGGTGAATTCGGATTGAATTGAGTAAGATGAGATTAAGTTATTAAAGAAAAAGGTGAAACTAATTTTTTTGCAAGGTTACAAGTCTGTCTTCTTAATAAAATTGAAGATGTCATGTCTGTTTACTTCTTAACATTTAAAAAGAAAAAAATAATTTTGAAAATTGCGAAATTTTTTTTCTTGTGAGTTAAATAAAAATGTTGCATAAGTCAAGAAAGAGAACTTTTCAAACAGACGTTTAGTGGTTCAAGTGAAAAATTTTTTTCGAGTACTCAAGCACGGGAACAGTGGGGCGGGTAGCCTTGGGGGGCCACGAACCTATAATTCAAGCAATCACTAATTGAAATTTTTCACATAAAGCTTGATTTGAGAATTAGGTTTACTAAATCTTTTTACTGTCTTAAAAAGTAAATAAAATGATAGAATAATAAACTTGGTGTCGAATTATAGGTTCTGGAAGTCGCTCTTTTCATTTTGATCAAAATTAAGTACGTAGAACTGTTGAAAAAACGACTTCTGTCGAATTAATCATATTTCTAAGAGGAATTTCGTCATTTGCAGAGCAGAAATGAAAAGTTTACAATCAAATTACTCTAATCCAGCCAATCACCTCAGTTCAAATCACTTCCATAAAGCTTGATTTGAGAAAAAAGAAATTTTTCAGAGCTGAGAGCCTTAAATAAATCAAACTTGTTTGTAGTTTTGAAACAAACATTATGAAAACCATAAAAAAAAACAGTGACCCCCGATTAATTTGAAAGCTGTATCCGCCCCTGTGTTTTTTTATTTATGCTTGTAAGCTAGACCTTTTCCCGGACACATAGTATGCGTCCACTGTTCGTGTGGTATGCATTGCATATTACTTATGTACCTAGGTATTTGCCTTGGACACATAAAAAGTACATCGACTTCTATCTAAACGATCAATTTATTATTAACTACACATGTGTAGCTATAATATTAGCCACTAGGTAGGTAAACCAACTGCTCACGTATGTAGATGTTTTATGTAGCTAGCTAGCTAGCTGGTGAGTTTGAAAAGAATGAAGCCTTGAATTGAATGTAATAATCGCCAGTTGAATCAACATCATTCATTAAACTTTATTAATGTCAATGTTGCACTAATTGTTTTTTTTTTTTTTTTTTGAGTATCCAGTATTATGTTTCTCATCTGTACTTAACTGTAAGTACCAAGTTTGCAACGAATACCGAATATATTTGGCGAGTATCCTAGCCGAATAGCCAAATATTCGACGAATACTAGTCGTTATTTTGTCTGTTTCGGTGTATTTTCCATTTTTAGAAGTACCAACTTTTCTTATTCTTTGGTACAAAACCGTATTAAAGAGTACGCATATCGTGACTATGTAGCTTGAGTATCTAAGTAGTATTATGTTTCTCACCTTAAGTTTGTAACGAATGACCCTTTCGGCCGAATATTCGGCGAGCACCGTAGCTGAATATTCGGCAAATACTATTCGATATCATGTCCCTTTCGATGTATTTTCCATTTTCAGAAGTGTCAACTTTTCTTCTTTTTTGGCACAAAACCATAAAATACTAAACAGTACGCATATCATGACTATGCAGCTGTCTTCAATGTTTTTGATATTCTATATTCGGTCGAATATTTAAAAACAGCCGAAGAACACTGAATAGTTGTCGATGAGGTGAGTTGGTATAAGGTTTTACTGTAGTAGGTGAATTTTTTACACGTTAGTCGATAACAGAGCCCAAACCGGACTAGATGTGCAATACGTACCAAAATTTTGGAGTCTATGGGGTCTGTATTTTACCAGATTACGAAAAAACTTCCAAGAAAGAATTTTTGGAATTATGTAGGGAAATGTATATAAGTAGTTTGACTTTTGACATTTGATTCAAATCAAATTTAGTCCAAAAATTCTCTTATGAATATGTTATTTACAATTTATGTCAAAAACAATATTTCTCAAGATTAAATCGTACACACGAAATATATAAACTTTTTTGTAAAATATTGTCTAATGAGTAAGTATTTAGCAAAATAACACGTTTATGAAAAATTTTGAAATACCCGATTTGCACAAATACAGTGGGCATTCATAAATAACTTAAAAGTGGCACTCCTGATTCAAATTACAAATATATTGCGAAAAATTTAAAATAAGTAGGTACACTAGTTCACATAAAAATGGGCACAGCTATCCTACATAATATATACTGGTTGAATTTTTTGAGAATTTATTAGGGCCAAACAATTGATTTAGTCGAAAAATTGTTCCAATAAGAGTTATAGATATCGGTGGAAGTACCTAATTGCTATTGTCAGGAGTTTTATAGCTTTCATGGCTTTTGAGCTATGATGGTTTTTTCAAAAGTAACTGCGTTTTAAAAATCACACTTTTATTAAAATTTGCGCTCAGACTGATTTCTAACGATATAGAAATTTACGTTATTTAAAAACATTTTAATTCAACATGGCTGATATAAAAATAAAGTATAATTTGTATTGTTTGTAGCTCGAAAACTATAAGAGCTATACAGCTCCAGACTGTACCTAGCAATCGGTTGCCCCTTTCGATATCTACAACTCTTACATGACCAATTTTTGAATTAAGTCAACGGTTTTGTTGTAATAAAACTGATCCTGTATTTTTTATACCGATCACTGTACAGTTTTAAAAGAACAATAACTTACAAAGTGTTCGTTTATTTATTTTAAATTTTTTTTGCAAAAAAAAACATGCAACGTGGTTGCCAGTTTTTTTTTTTTTTTTGAAAAAAGTAAATTCGTTGTAATAACTAATCGTTACTTTGATACAACAATTGCCACTCTATTTCGGAGCAATTTATCTTATTGCAAAATAATTGTTTATATATTTATGTAGGTTCTAAAAAAAGTGGAAAAGAAAAACCTTCATAATATTAGTATAATAATCTAATTAAACGTATAATTCTGTCACGATTTTAATCGAATCTGCTCACCGAACCGTGGACTCTACTGGTAATGTGTCATATTTTTCTCAATTAACTTAAATATCATATTTTCAAGCAAAAAAGTTTTAAGTAATTTACATTATAATTTTAATAGTTAATTATCTGTTTGTTATAGACCAACCTATAAAGTACTATGCTTTAATCCGAATGCCTGCAAGCCATTTCTTAGTTATCTAATCTCTGTCCAAGTAGGTTGGAGTTGGCCGATACGGTCAATGATTACTGATCAGTGATCACAATTTATGTAGCCATATTTCATTTTTCTGAGGGAACATATTATTGTCGTTAGGTAATGTTTAGATTGTTTAAAAGTGTCCGGAGATTGGATCGCTACTGTATTACTTTGAATTTTCTAATTTGATTAAGAAAATAGCCTTTTCATTATTCGCCCCTTAAGGGGAGATTCGTTAAAAAACAAAAAAAGAAATCGATTTTTTTTCTTCATAATTATGTTCCTTAAGGTGTTAGAAATATTCTCCGAAAATTTTATTAAAAAAAAAAAACTGAAAAATCAAAAAGTTATGGGCATTTTAGTGCACACACTTTACTATAATTCAATTTAAAAAGAAAAAAAAAACTTTAAATGCTTTTTGCACGAAAGTACATTTTTCGACATGGTTCCTCGTGTATCTCAAAAAGTATTTGAGATATCGACATAAATCAAAGTGCATATTATTCCTCGATACACCGTCATTTTGGCAGGAACTAGGATCTTTTGGTTTCGTAATATATTTTCAAAATGACGGCTGTTTATATTATAGTCGAGAAAAAGCGGTGATTTTTGAAAATTTATTTTCAAAATGCGATTTTTCGATGGTTTTTTATTTTTTTTCTTAGATCCTAATTAGTGTCATAACTGAACATGTATATTTTCAGAAAATTCGTAATTTTTTTTATTTTGGTTCAGAACGCGAAGAACCATCAAGATGGAAAAATCTCGCAGTGTCGACTTCAAAGCCATTTATACTCAGCTCATTTTTGAATTAAAAAAAAAAAAAATTTTCTGTAATCTCAAGACATTTAGAAACAATTTATTTGTATAAAAAAAAGTCAATTTTTGATGTTTTTTTGGCGAATCTCCCCTTAACGTTTAAAAGATAATTTCTTAAGAAATCATATAGTATAATCAAATCATATTATAGATGTCTCCAGTATACATATAGGATTATTCGAAACTGTTCGAACTTGTTCGAGGTTGCTATCGTAGATCGAACATTATGTAATCATTAAACTTATTGAACGCGATGAAAATAGTTTTACAACGCTTGAAGCTATTTTTTCGTTCGAACCTTGACACAAATTATGGTAAAGGTTATCTTGGAACGTTCAACCATGGGTGACCTTTCACTTCAAAAGAACTTCTAACATTGTATAATAATTATATACCCACTAACTGATACTCATTGCATTTTTTAATCATTAACTTTTTTTTTTGTTACAATGAAAAACCTTACGTAAGTTTAGTAGAAGACTTTTTACGTTTTGATAAAAATTGTTAGCCTTAAACAATGCATATACATTTTACTATTTCTTATCTGCCTTTTTTTATAAGTAATTATCAGTTTAAAAAGATATTTTTGTAACAAATTACGTTACAGCAGCTTTACATTCGCAACAGAAAAATTAATAAGCAAATTAGATAATTGAATTTGATTTTTACTGACACATTTTAAAGTTGTTGCACTTTTCAAAACGCAATAACCATTTACGTTCCATTTTATCTAACGTTCAAATAACATCATCATATCATACTCACATTGATCGAATCGTGTCAGTGTCAAACTACATAAAAGATTTTCACCAAGTGAAATTTCATCAAATCTTTCAAAATTGAAAAATAGAGGCCATAAAATTCTTTGTAAAAATTGTATAAAACTTTTCGTTCTCAAAGGAATACTTTCCACGATTTTTACTGTTTTATTAAAAGCTTTTATTTAACTTGCTATGTTAGTATGTTGGTTTAGATCAAATCTTGGAATCAAAATTTAGACAGGTTCTAATTGAGCTAAAGGTTTCAAATTTTGCATACGTGTATAACCTTGATGACAATGCAATATTGTATAATTAGTTTTGTCCTAAATCGCCCCAAACCAAAATTGTTGATTTTTACTCCTGTGCAACTTTTTGACATTTCGAATTGTCAAATATTGTTCATTGATTTAACATTGCAATTTTTTGTTTCCATAGTTAAGTTTGATTAGGGTAAGTTAACCGATTAAAATATAGGTAAAAAAATTTAATTACTTCTTTAATTTTTTTTTTAAATTAATTGTGATCAGACTAAAAAGTAGAAAATAAATTAAAGTAAAAAAAAATGTTTTTTAAGAAAAAGCTTTTATTTAAAAATGGGGTAACAAAAATAAAATAACTTTTGAGTGAAGTTTGAAACAATATGCAACACAATTTATAAAAGCTTGCGGCGTTTAATTAGATTTGGTAACTACTGAAAAGTAAAATAGCTATACTTCCAAAACATCAAAAACAGAAATAGTTAATGATAACGCCTCAAGCTTTTATAAATTATGTTGCATATTGCTTCAAACTTCACTCAAAAGTTATTTTATTTTTGTTATCCCATTTTTAAATAAAAGCTTTTTCTTAAAAAACATTTTTTTTTACTTTAATTTTATTTCATTACTTCAAGGAAGTAAAAGTTTCACTTCGAAAAAAGTTGAAGCGCGTCGAAACAGGTGAAAATCAAAAGGTTCAATATTATTGTGAATAATGAATTTTTAGTTAGGTACTTTTATTTTTAACTTTCTGGTACAGGAAAGTTATTGTAATGGACCCGAAAATGGTCTTCCGACTTCATTGGAGTTGATCTAAAAGCACTTTTATCAAATTCAGTCCTATTGGGATAAAAATTATCAAATTAATATCAGTTTTTTTCAAATATCTCGTTATGGAGACAAGTTACGTAAAAAATTATTATTATCAAAAATGTAGACCATAAAATTCTCTATAAATTTTGTATAAAGCTCTTTATTCTCAGACGAACAGTTTTCACTTTACATCGAGAAATATAAGACAAGTTTCACATCGATAAAAGTTACAGTACATCGAAACAAACTAAAATCAAACAGTGTGTTTTTGTTTTGTTTTTGATGATGTTATATGGGATTTATTTGAAATGAATCGAACATAATATACACTGTTAATGTAAATAATTTTTTATTTGTTGCCAATATTTCATTTTCGATTTTTTTTTCGAGTAAAGTGTTTGATTTTTCGTTCAATTACAATAATTTTCTTATCTGAAAATCTATGGCAATTGAGTTATTTTCCAATTGTATGATTTATTTATTAAAACACATTAAATCATATGCATATGTATTTTACATAAATATCAAATCGCAATAAATTAGCAATATATAGATTTGGAACGGAATTTTAACTTTTCAACACCAACCACGACAGTGGTGTTACAAAAAAAGATTTTGGGGATCGTTTTGGGGCACAAAAGAATAGTCTGAATATATTTTGAATTTATTTTGAAGCCATCGAATGGCAATAACGCGTTTTCGCGCCGGTATAAAAAGTAGCTTATACCCTTCTCTGTACCCGCAGCTATCTCTGTGCGTAGTTTTAAGTCGATTGGTTAATCTGTTGAAGCGTGAAAATGTAATATAAACAAATACCACTGTCGCAGCATCTTGCATAACGTAGCGTTTTTCTCGGAAACTAGTTGACATAGAAGAATAGTTTAAAGACCTTTTTTATGTAATTTTTTCTCCTCTTTTAAATGGTGTAAAAAAATTTCACAAAATTTTTTAAATAAGTGGAAATTTTGGCAACAAACTAATTTTTTACAAGAACAAAAACCATCTTTTTGGCATCCGACGTGTCTGGCTGACGAACTCATCCAAGGGTTTGGGACTTCCAATGTTTTCACCACATTTCGTAAAAATTGGATACTTCGTTCGAGAGTTATCGCGCGGACACACACACACACATATATATATATATATATATATATATATATATATATATATATATATATATATATATATATATATATAAATATCTTAGTGAATATTATTTTCGGTTTCTAGGGACCTCAAAACAAATTTCTGCCATAGTCCCGGGCTCAAGTCGCGTCATGATAGTGGCTGTAATAGCTGAATTCCATTCTGGAAATTCGCTAAAACGTACTTTATACAGGGTGTTTCGATAAAAATTGTCAACATGGGTATCACGTAAACGGTGAGAGATACAGTTTCGATCCAATTAGACGAATTATGCGTAAATACTATACGCATCGAATGCTCTCATTAAACTTGCCAAATTGGTGTAGCTTAGGAGTTATGGCAGCAAAAAGCTCTCTTAAAAATAATTTCTTACTGATATTCGGTATACATTTTTTTGGCTATAGCTCTTCAAGTACATGGAATTTGGGAAGTTCGGTAATGTGTTTAATTTGACCCAAAACATAAGTCTATTAAACATTTCTATGACAGTAGAAACTCTTTGGTCTATACCAGTACAAAAAAAAACCATCAAAATGGTTTCTGTTACCATTGTTTTAGTACCGCTGCACGTCCGTTGTTTTGTACTCTAATAATGCTGGCATAAGAAACAAGTTCATTCACCACATAACGGAGAAAGTTTCAAAAAGAAAGTGATTAATGCCGACTTAATAGTGTTTACTTACTAGTTGAATGACCTTAGTGATAGATACATATTATGTATATTTGTTATTTACATGGAAAAGTAAAAGAAGAAATTCGAATTACAAAACTTCCACCATTTTACCAACTTTTCATATGGTATGAATACGTGTATTATGTATGTATTTGTAACTAACTGTTTCTAGAATTTTTTCCATAAAAAATTAAATCTAACATCATTTAAATTTTTTAAAGTAAAAAAATCGTCAAATGCTCTCTGAGTTTCAAAATTGCATTTCAAAAGATATTTTACCTTAATGACTTAGGCTTAAATTTTTGGGAGATGTTTTCTGATACGAAAACAAATATCTCGATATAAAATTTCACTTACTGGGGACCGTTATCCCGGTCCGCAGTTTATGAAACTTGATTCTACTAATCCTTTTCTAATGCTATATCCCATATAGTTGAGTTGGTTTGAAAAATCCCACTTTTCAGCAAACTATAGCTTTCAAGCATTTACAAAAAAAAGTTGCTGTGGATTAATTCCAAGATCTTTTTCAAATTTCTTCCCCCCCCCCCAAAAAAAAACAACATTTTTTGTTCAGTCAAAATTTTATAGTTAAAAGGGAGGGCGTCATACAGCGTCCATGACGTCAACGTGTTAATTCACAACTTTGTATACTTACATATTGCAATAAAACTTACTTTAGTTACTTAATTTAAAATACCCCTGCATCCTGCATAACATCAAGTGAATTTCCATTTATAAAAATTAATTTTTCTCGGAAACTAATTGATATAGAATAACTGTTTAAGAAAGTTTTTTATATGATTTTTGCCTCTCTTTTTAGTGGTGTGAAAAAATTTCGCAAAAGCTTCTAAATTTGGCAAAATTTTGACAAAAAACTTAATCTTTTTCACGAAAAATTCCTAAAAAAAAAAATGTTGCGGCCATCGGATGTGTCCGGCTGAATAACTCTCCCAAGATTTTTGGACTTCCAGTGTTTCGTTCGAGAGTTATCGTGCTGATACATAAGTACATATATACATTACTGTTCAAAAGTTTGGAAGTACTATGAAAATTCAATAAAATGGTCACTGGCTAGATAATAATCACATTTATTTGATTTAAAATATGAATTTTATTTGAACATGTTAAGGGCAGGGTAAGGTATTAAAATAATTTTTTTTGCATTTTTTTTTTTATTTTTTTTAACTGAATGCCATAATATCTCAAGAATATTGTCTTAAAATTTCAAGTTGATTGGAGCAAAATTGACGAAGTTATAAGCATTTTTGTTGTTACCTGGCAGATGTTTCGCTCTCTATATATCTCTCTCTCTCAGTTATATTATAGAAATTTCAATGGAAGTACTAACGTGTTTATACCTGTACTGTATATTTTGTCAGTGTAGGGTACAAAATTTAGTTTAGCAGTAAGTATTCTATATCAGTTTTATACAAAAATTTTTAAGTGTTCAAAACTTTAAAGCGTTTTCCCCACAGCTCACGTTTTCAAAGTCGGTGCCCCTCATAACTTCAAAACTACAGCACCGATCCATTTGAAATTTTGAACACTATTTCTGTACATAATTTACGAGGTAACGCTGGAGAGTTTATTTTTTCAAATTTGTTAATAATTTTCATTTTACAATAACAAATTAGCCAATTTTTTTCGAAAAAATCGTGTTTTTCCGTTCTAAGTGTTCCAAAAAACTGAAAAATTAAAATTTCGAAAAACCCTCCCAGTGTTACCTGAGGAAAACTATCATCTAACGAATGAACTTTAATTTTTTTTATTTCGGATGATCCAGCACCAAGCTATGAGGGGCACCGCAATTCTACTTTTTTCGGAGACACGTTCGAATAATTGCTGCCATTACTGTATTTTTTAATATTTCTTCGTGAAAATTTTATACAATATTCTTCGAATGTTATACTTAATATACTTTAATGTACCACTGGTTTTAATAAAGAGATTTTAACTGTGTCGTCACAAAAAAATAACAAAAACATGCCTTTTATTGTACGAATTAACCTTACCCTCTCCTTAAGTGATCTTATAAATTATACACTTATAGGTGTTAAAAAATTCGAATAATTCTTTGTTTCAAGTAAAAGTATGAAAATATTTATGATACTTTTATAATTTATTAATAGTTAATAATTAATTATATATAAAATTTTAAGTATTATAATTTTATAATTTTATAAATAACATCTATACTTTTGCACACACACATACATATTAATAATTATATCTATGTATGTATATATATACCATATATGCTATATTTCTGTGTGTGTGTGAGTGTACTATATTTGAGTTTGCGAGTTTGTTGACCCGCCGTGTGGAAATGGAGTCAGTGGGTCACGAAACATGTTACGTTGTACTTCGTAGCCTTCATAGCTTGTTTGTTTGTTATTTTATTGCTTGGCTCTCGCGCGTTTACAGCACTGAGCCACTGAGCCTAGCTATTATAGAGCTAACATAGCTAACATGTACATACAACCATTTCCATTACACTACACTACACAGTACACAGCTTGTTATACATAATATACCTAAACAATTCACTTTTATTTCAATCATTGCGTACAGTTCACATTCGATACATTTATATTAATCTAAAGGCATGTTCACAATTAACAGTATCAGTTTAAAATGAAAGTAAAGTTGAAATAATTAAAGAGAAGTTTCGTATCGAATTTCGAATATTTAAGAGTGTTAAGTAGCGTAGAAGTTAGTTTCATTGAATAAAGCTACAACTTTACTCCACCCACATCATTAATTTTTGTACTTTAACTACCCAGATTACCTTGGGGATTAAAATTAAGGCTTAATACACAATCAATGAAATAAGGAGTAAGAAATAAGGAAAAAAAGTATGTCATCTAGTGACGTTGAATGGAACTTTAATGAAATAAGAAATAAGGAGTATGCCATCTAGTGACGTTGAATGAAACTTTAACTTAACTGCTTATAGGTAAATGTATTTAGGTATTTTTGTACATCAGAATTCATGAAAAAGTAACGTTCGTGATGACTTTTTTTGTCACTAAGTGAAAAGAATCACGAATTTTGACGTAAAAAAATACCTACATATTTATATCTATCACCAGTTACGTTAAAGTTCCATTCAACATCACTAGATGGCATACTCCTTATTTCTTATTTCTTATTCCTTATTCCTTATTTCTTATCTCATTAAAGTTCCATTCAACGTCACTAGATGGCATACTTCTTATTCCTTATTTCATTGATTGTGTAGACAGCATTAGATGATATTTACCTGTAATTTATGATAATTTAGTTTAATTATTTCAATTCAAACCAGTTATTTTACTTTAAATATTTTTTATGCAGATATTAAAAGATAAATGGTAATACTGCTAAACCTTTTTTTGGTGCGATTTTTTTTATGCGGTTTTTTTTTTTAAAAAAAAAGGTCATTAAAATACATAATATGAATCAAAATCAACAGAAAGTAGGAAACTTAAACATTAATTATAATAACTTTTTTTGATAAAAATACTTTCTAATGGTTTTTAAGTATTTAATCAGTACATTGCATAATAAAAATATTGCATCATTTAGTTTTTTTTACAGATATATTTTTTCACAATTTTCATAATATTATAAAAATGAAATAGAATGTTTCTACGTGTAAGTTAATCCTTTGTCTTGTTTATAAAAGCAACTTCTAAGGAAATTTCTAAGTTTTGATCGTTTTGAGTTATGTTTTGAAACTTTTTTTTATGCGGTCCCTATTCACCGTACAAGAAAAGGATCGGCTGTATTTACAAAAGGAAGCATGCTCACGTTTAGAATGCTCATATCATAAATAAAGTGTCAATTTTTGTGTAAACTATTGATTCATAATCAAACACTCAAGTAGCTAATAATTTCTGAATAATTAAATTCAAGTCGAGTAAATATTGGTTTTGGACAAAAAAAAATTTAATACATATTTTGTATACAATACAATTAGTTTATGGTTTCATAGTGGCATAACTTTTCGAAATTATTCGATCGTTTTTGATGAAATTTTTAGAAATTGTGCGATTTGGCTCCATCAAATTTTTTGGGAGTTAGACCAAGGAGTGGTCCTTTAAAAGTTTCTTTAATTTCGACGAAGACGCCGTTTAAGTACAAAATCACTATAAAAATTAGATACGAGTCGATTGCGAGTACGAAGAAGCTTTGTGCCACCCCCCCCCCCTTCGGAATTGCTAGTGTATTTTGCAAAAATTTAAAAACAACTCAAGGAAATGAATTCAGTGGAGTAAATTCTTTAGGATCATCTCAAAAAAAAAACAATATTAATAAAAATAAAAATTTGATGACAACATTAATTTATTACGCATACAAATATCATTAGTGAGAGTGAACAGAAGAAACAGTACAAACATATATTCGACGTACGTGCACCAAACAAAGATAGCACTATCGACTGTACGTTGATGTACGTACATATGCTTTGAGAATGGCGGCGATTCTGGTGTTGGTAGTCGCAGTTACCAACATTCAGTGTGTATCATTCTCAGCGTTCGCTCAGCTGTTCATATACACACATCTTGTTTGTACTCTCGCTATCATCACCGGAGCGATTAGCACGCGTCTCGCAGTCCCGCTCGGCGATATACCACTTTAAATTTCACTTTTTCTCGAGCGAAAACCCAAAAAAAATTTTACGTTATAGTATTATTTTTTTACGGCTAACCACACTGCTTCAACAATTTTAAATATAAGTTTTTATTTTAAGTTCATATCGGACCAAATAGTGTAAATTTTTGTTCTTTTTCTGGAAGCGAAAATTTCCGGGAAAATAGTTCAAATGGACCATTTGCGAGTGAATCGTCAATTCATGTCAACAACGGAACGATTGTTGATATTGAAATTCGTTATTAAAAAACATTTTGTTGTGTTATAATAGTTTTTTTTAAGTAGTTCAATTTTTTTTTTTTTTTTGGAACTTTTTTTGGAACATTTTTGGCTGTGTTGTTGTTGTTTTTGTTGCGCGTTGTATGTACGAGAACTGTTGTCGGATTCATTTGGATCACACCAGTCAAAAGATGACAGTTAAAGATTACAAAGAGACCTCATGTGCCACAGCATCTGCGGGAAATAACGATCTAGAGATTGAAATTGATCCAATCCTGCAAACGGGACCCAAAAATCAACCACTTCACCACCATCAACAGCCGGATAGTGAAAATTTATTAGGCCGAGTATTAGCAGGTAAATAAATAAAAATCCAAAAAAAATAAAAAATTAAATATTTTCACTTTTTAATTTTTTTTTAACAATTATTTAAACGTACATATATGATAATGTTATAAAATCTAGGACAAATGGTACCCTGTTTGTAGCTAGGTCGTTGCTCTCTGTGGCCTTCCTCTACATACACGTGCACTCTTGTAAGATGTGAACAGAGACAGACGTACACTGTATCAACATCGATCTGATAGAGATACAAATACAATTTTATAGTAAATATGTTTGCACACAGTGAGAGAATCGAGGACATTATGGGCCCGGTTACGAGACTCGGGTCGTTCACCTCTTTGTATTGAAGCAAACTCGTATCTAGGACAAGATGAAATTAATCGTGGCGTGGTGGGGGTAGAACCAATTGCACACACACTGTTGCTGGTCCCCACCATGGTGCGAGTGACGTGTGTACGGCTCAGGGACGAGTTTATTGCACTCGCGAACGATAAATAGGCCAACATAATTGCCCCCACCATTCGAATTGTTTGTGAGCTCGCTAAGCGTGTATTTTACATACTTTATGTGTTTTAGTACATACACTTATGTATTGTTACTTTACGTTAGTGTGGTTTTACCACAATCACTTTTGTTTAATTTAAAAATTTTTTTCTTTTTTATTAATAAACATTTAAATATTTTTGAATGAAGGTTATAAAATGGATAACGTAATTTTTTGTCTCTCTTTAAATGCACGACGAATATGGTCAGGGTTATGCACTAAAATATATTCTCTAGAAATATCTACAAATTACACAGTATCAGACAACAATGAAATATTTGTAAAAAAATTTTCAACAATGGAACTATATGTTGAGTATAAACCAGTACTTTTTGAGTTGCATCATTTCGAGCACTAAATTACGTCACCAAATTTGACATATTTTTAAACAAAATTATTTGAAACTAGTTGTGCCCGCGACGTCATTCGCGTGGCATATTGGTATAGAATCATTGTCGAACTCGATTTTTGTATTTTCCCGGGGGATGAGACATTTTCCCGGAGTAAAAGGTGTCTAAGATATTGACGCAGGTAATAAGCTATCACCACACCAAATTTCATCGAAATCCGTCCAGTAGTTTTTGCGTGATGCGTGCACAAACAGACATACAAACATACAAAAAATTGCAAAATTGCGATTTTTTCGTGTACAGACACGGTCTTGTTGCAGTTTTATTATATGTATAGATTTAAATGTAGTTTTAAGTAAATTAAGAGCACTTGTAAAATCGAACTCCTGATAGCTGAAGAAGACATTCGACACCCAAAAAGCTAAATACACTTAGCTTAACTCTTAATTTGTGGTCGGTCCCTTGAAGAACCAAATTGATCATCCCTAGAACCCAGTTTAGTGTCTCCCGCGCTTCTGCTTCAACAAAAACGTAATGTTTTACAGGTTATTCGAGAATATTCGGCCACAAACACTAGCACAACATACTTTTAATTTAGTACGAAATTTGGGCGGAGCCAAATCCATCACTCATAAAACAATTATTTCCTTACTAGCCGTATGCCCGATGGGATTTCCCATCGGCAACATCTTTTTATTAGATACTCACTTTTTGCTCATTTTTAATATTTTTCAAAAGCCTAAATCAATATCCACCTTTCTAACTTTAAAAATGACGAACTTCCCATATGAACTTTCATTTTCTGTTTTAACTCCTTAGGGAATAAATTTCCAGAAACAACTGACTTTTATTTATAAATAAAAGCCTAAATGCCTTTTTTCATAATTCCTGTGCTTAATTTCGTCCTTCTAAACCCAACAGTTTAGGTTGTGCGTTGTCTGTCAGTCAAAGTTAAAGATTCATTAAATAAGATATTTTTTATTTTAATAGTCATAGTAACATATTTTTCTAACTTCAAAAATAACGAATTTCCATAAAAATTTGCATTCCCTATTTAACCCACTTAGGGGGCGAGTTTTCAAAATTCCTTTCTTAGTGGTCACTTACGTTACATAGGGAACTCCTGTGCAAAATTTCATTCTTCTAAACCCAACGGTTTAGGCTGTGCGTTGTCTGTCAGTCAGTCAGTGTTACAAATTTATTAAGTAGATGTTGATACAGGATCCAACCCTTCATTCATAAAACGATTATTCGTATCCATTCCATTCTTCAATAATATAAAATACTTTTACCAACCCTGAATCGGAATATATGCAATTTTTATTTACAAACTTAATACTAATACCTAATACAGTAAACTACAAAAATTTTCTCATACATAAATTAATTTCACTTGAGAAAGAAGAAAGTTAGTAAAGAGAAAGACTGATAATAATTATTGAAAATAATAATTATACATTGAGTAATAACAACTTCCTGAGTGGCGCGGAGAACTAGGGGGGGGCACGCGGGGGACCCAGTAATCATTGCAACTGATTGAAACCCAGTGATCGAGAATCATAATAAAACAATAAATAAACACAATTTGATTGAAAGTGAAACTGGACTTTCTGCTTTTGTAAATTTTACCACGTCTTGACTTAGCATGTTGTTGATTCATCGTATAAATTATGTGTGCCAAACAGAAACGGCAAGAAGCCACAACTTACCAAACCAGTGAAGTAAATAAGTGCATCGCACTTACTTCAAAACAAAAAAAAAAAACTTTCACCCATGACGTATTTGATTATTTTTTTGTAAATGTAGTTCATTTTACAATATAGGTAGGTATTACCGAGCGATATTACTTTCATTAATACATAAGAAGAGAAATTTACTTATTTAAATGATTTTACTTAAATTTATTAGGGGGAAAAAACCAAAGTTTTGGTTGGTTTTCATAAACATTAGCGTAAGTTTGGTATTCTGTTGATATGTAAACCTTTTTGATAAAACCATTTTTGTAAAAAAATACTATTTTCTATAACTTTTACGGGAAACTTTTTTGAATAAAATTAATAATAAAAAAGTTACTGAGAGAAAACAACTTTTTTGGAATGGTTTAACTAGCGGCGAAAGTAATTTTTTGATTATCTCCGTAACTGTGGATCTGAGAGAAATTTTATAGAGACATTTTTTGTAGAAAATATTATTGTCTATAATTTTTGTAGGAAACATTTTTACGTAAAATTAATAATAAAAACATTATTTGCAAAAAATCACTTTTTTGGGATGATCCATCCTTGTTAATTTTACCATAATATAGTAAAAAATGGATTACGGATTAAGAGACCAAGAGTTGGAACTGATATTTAGACCGTGGCGTGACAAAAAAAAGTGTCAGAAACCCTCCCCCATCCCCTCAAACTATCTGATTGATAATATGTACACCTTCGGTGTGCATTGAACCAAAACATTTTGAGTTGGTGGTTTAAATAAATAAATAATATAGTACAATTTATTGGTACATATACCCTATCCAACATACATAGTACATTTAACAATATGTAATAATAATAAAATTAAGTGAACAATATCACTCACACATACATACATATGTATGCGTATTCGTATATGATCCCTTCCGTGCGCGGGGTGCAAAGAGTGCGGTACAGGTTGACCTCAAAACAGATGCAAGGCAATGCCCGAGTCTCGTACCGAATGTATGTATGTTGGCCTCGATTATATTATTCCCCACATTGAAGAATGAATAATATCTATAACTACGGCCTGAGAGCAACGACCTAGCCTTGTAACAAGGTACTTCTGACCTGATTTCACTATCACCATTGCAATAAACATTTTATTTAAAGGATTGCACGCTCTCAAATATGTGAATACACTGAACTCAAAAAATATACGTCCCCACTAGTGTTATTTGTCGAGCCGAAGAGTAGCTAGTCGACTAATCGACTAAATATTTAATCAAATTCATGAATAGGGCAACCAATATATGTATAACTCTTCCAAAAACGAGGTTTACTTTTAATTTTTTGATTACTGACTTAATTATAGTCGACTAAAAAAAAATTAATCATTTTAGTCATCTAGTCGAAAGTAAAATAGTCGACTAAAAAATGACTACGAAAAACAATACAAAAAAATATTAAGTTAATCGTTGAAAAAAAATTCATCATTTTAGTCATCTAGTCGAACGTAAAATAGTCGGCTAAAAATGACTAAATGTAAACAAAATTAGTCGACTAAACCGATTAATCGATTAATCATCCGACATCACTAGTCCCCACATAATTGTGCGGTCCCCACGTAATTTTTATCAAAGAAAGTTATTATAGTAATTGTTTAAGTTTCTTACTGCCTCGTGATTTTGATTCACATTATGCATTTTAATGGCCATTTTTTGCAAACCGCATAAAAAAAAATCGCACAAAAAAAGACCGCATAAAAAAGAGTTCAGCTGTATATTTTATTAACACGAGAGGACCAGTGTTTAGAAAACGAAACCAGAAAATTAAATCAGAAATTAATATCCACACGTAATGTAATGACTAAAAATTAATTCCTGTTTCCCTAAGGAGTTACAGGCTCGTTTTTGACCAACAAACACTATTAGTTTATCAAAATGGATGTTAAATTCTTAGCGTAAATCGCATCTGTGGTTAAAATCCAACTTTGGAGAAAATGTGTAAATTCTAAATTTCTCATATTTTTGGGCTAATCTTACAAAACGAAGCCAAAATAACCGACTTCTGAAAGGTAAAGATCCCATCCGATCATTATGTATAGGTTGCCAGAGCCGTTACCTCCATTAGTTATTCTGTGGTACACTTGACAAGAATAGAAAACGTGACGAGTTAACTAATTTTTTGGGGGTTTTAGAAATTATAACTACTACGAGTAGTGATTCGGACACCAGTACTTCTGAACTAGTCAATTTGTTTGTCTTTTACCAGTAAATTATACCCTCAAAAAAAAGTCGTTGGCGCAAAATTTTCGCTCCAATAAATTACGTATAAAATGAACATTCCATTTTTTACAGTTCAGTGTACATTTTTTTTATTATTTTAAACTTGATCAGATAAATATGTACGTATGTACACCCAGTAGAAGATTATGGTATCGGTAGATGTCCTAGTTGGAGAGCATTAGTCAAGGTGAATGCCCCTCATCTGGGGCTCCCCACTCTACCTAATACCAACTCTATACTGAACATAATATGTTCTATATGTATATGTATTCAATTTGCTAATATATATCTATTTCTCTTTAACTTACACAAACGAATCTGTTTCTCTTTGTTCGTTTTGATATTATTTTGTTATGTGCATGGGAAAGAGATAAAAAAAATACTTTTACTGTATTAATTTGAATTTGTTATCTTGCTCTGGTACTGACGTATTTATGGTATGGACTCATGGCGAATAAGTCTAATTAAAGAGAATCCTTGACGTTTGTTATTAATTATTATTATAGCCTTAGTTAATATGAATTAGCGATTAGGAGCTTCAAAATTTTGTCGCTTGCCCCACTGACTTTAGACTACTGTATAGAAAGCGATGATAGGTGGCATTATCAACAATTGTAACTGAATACGAATAGCAATAATTTCACTTTTCATTTGTTGAATGTGAAATTTCAAAATTTCTTTTTTTGTAGTGGCCGCGATTACGCGATCGCCGCGCCATCCAACCAAAGTGAAACACTTTCAGTTTTTTTTTTCTTATAAGTGGACTGACCACTTTCACTGGACATCGTAAAAGAAAGAACACAAAACCACTTTAATTGAATCTTTTGTAATACGAGTACGTTTGAAAGTTACTCTTAATTTCAATAGCGTGTGTCTTTGGACAATCGGGGCCAATCACATAATATTAAAAATTTGGTCAACTGCGTGCTAGCCACGCATTAATTGTACGCTGGAGAACGTATGGTCGACATTACGGTTCACCAATATATATGTGTTCTGATAATGGACCCAACTTTCGTGGTATTTTTTTTTATAAAATATTAATTTTACAAATTTTTTTTTTGTTTATTAAGTCTTCAAATGGAGCAAAAACGTGCCATATCCAAAAAAAAAAACACTATAGCGTTCCTTTCTTTCCATTGGTTGCATGATAACATTATTAAAATTTATATTCCTCCAGGATCTTCCACCCTCTATGATGTGGGCGACACGAACATACTACATATGTTCCCTGTGGAACGAAACAATATAATGTATAAATCAGAGGTGGTTGGTTGGTTGAGGGAGGTACCACCCCTAACCCCCAGCGGAGCTAGTGAACGTGGGAGATGTGTGTGTGTGGATGTACATATTGTAGATGATACTGAACCTTGTGTAGGTCAGGTCAGGAGAGGTTATTTCCACCGCGAGTGATGAACTCACCACGCTGACCTGACCTCGCGCCAGTTCAACAAAGAGCAGTTACCCCTTACTTATGTATTTACCAGTAGCACTATATAGAGATATTATATGGTACATAGTTTGGTTATGTAACCATTAGTGTTAGTTAGTGTAATAAAAATAGAAGAATAATGGCGAACAAGGATCTTTCTTTCCATTGGATGGTGGGTAAACAAATTTTCATAAAAATGACAACAGTATTATCCAGTTCAAGAATGTTCGGACATAGGTTCAGGGGATTTCAAAAATGTTTATTGCTCTCATTGTAATTTGAGCTGAAACGTTTACAGACACAACCGAAGTGCCTTTTAGAAATGTCGAAAGGTCAGAAGGTCTTTTTTGGTAAAAATGAAAAAAAAGACTTCGAAAATCTATAATTGTCTTTCAGTTTTTTTCTCAAAATTTCTTTTTTCTCAAATCAAACTTTAGGAAAATGATTTTTGGTATCAAAATTACAAAATTCGTTTTTGGAAATATTTTCCACCTTTGATTATCTCCTACTCAACCCCCTACCAAATATATTTCGCCATCAAATACACTAAAAAATAACAAAAATTGATCTCACAGTAACTTTAATTCCTTTTGAACCTTACTTTGAATTAATGTTACCCTTTTCATTTGACACTTAGTGTACATTTGAACACTTTTTACATGTCTCACCCAGTATAATTTTATTGAAAGTGCATTCGATTACATATACACTCATACATACCCATGCACAATACTTACATGTACATATAATGTGTATGTATGTTTTTGTGTTTCATTCGGGTCTTTGACCAACATCGCGGTCAAGTATTATAGTAATCATTTTCTGTCATTGCAAATATATATGTACATTTAAACGTTTATGTCATCCTTATCTAACGTATTTAATTAATGTATCACAATATCTTTATCAGTCCATGTGTATATTATATTAATAAATGTTTGATTAGAATTACAGTGTCGGACAAAAAATTAACAAAAAATTCAGTAAACTGAAATTCAAAAAGTTGTGTAGCCTAGAATACTCACTGTGATCGAGAACATTATGACGAATTTTAACGCTTCTAGAAACCGGAAAGAAGTTGACACCGGAAATTAAAAAATATTTTTGGTTAGATTCTCCCAAATTTACCAGATATAAAATATCCCTGTCGCGGCATCCTGCATAACATAGCGAATTTTCGTTTATAAAAACTAGTTTTCTCGGAAACTGTAGTTGAGATAGAATAATATTTTAAAGACCTTTTTATGTAATTTTTACCACTCTTTTAAATGGTGTAAAAAAAATTCGCAAAAATGTTTGAATAAGTGGAAATTTTGGCAAAAAACTAATTTTTGTAAGAACAAAAACCATGTTCCTGGCATCCGATGTGTTGTAGACCTAGGATATTTCGTTCGAGAGTTATCGTGTACATATATACATATAAATTTTAGTGAATATTATTTTCGGTTTCTAGGGACCGCAAAACAAATTTCTGGCATGCTCCCGAGCTCAGGTCGCGTTATGACAGTGGCTGTAATAGCTAAATTCCATTCTGGAAATTCGCTAAAAACAAAAAAATAAATAAATAAATAAAATTCCAGTATTTCAATTATCAAAATCTCATAAAATAATATTTTTTCTTAAAATTTGTTTATGCCAATTAATTGCTCTATCTATAATTTAAAAGCTAAATACTAATTTTTTTTAAATAATTATTAAAATAAGTATATTGTTTATTCTTATAACATAATATCCATTTGACAAAATCGAATTACGCCTAAATATATGCAAACGACATAAACAATGTATGCCTGATTGCCTATATGTTAGAATAGTTGCACTTATTATAAATAATAGTATTTTAATAAATTTTTTTAAAAGTATTTTCAGAAAAAATATAATTTTTAAATTAGATGGAGCAAATTGTAAGCAATTTATTCGTGTAAATAATTTTGTTGACTGAAATACTTTTGGATTTCGACTTTCCAAATTCGTGATCAGCGTTTATTTAAATTAAAAAGACCAATTACCTGTGCAAATATTAAAAATAAAACTCGCTCACATGTAACTGCCGACGCTTTCTTCGTGTACCGACGTCATTTTTATTAATTTTGCGCCGTTGAATTACGTAAGCAACAATATGTAGAGGGTTTAATCACATTGCATTACCATTCGTTTTCTTTAATTTGTTTTCGCTGGCAATACCAGCAACTTACCTTATGGCTTAGAGGAGTCTCCACGTGTTCTCCACAAAACACATAATATATTATGTATGTATCACTGAAGTGCGTGTTGGATGCACATTAAATTAGGGGGCGCGCTGTTAAAAAACTTTAGGACGCTACAATAAATTCACCAATTTGTGAAGTTCACTATCAACACAGACGAGGCTTGAAGGTTGACCGAATTTCATACCCATTTTTCAAAAAGGGAAAGTACCTACCGTAAAATTTAGAAAAAAAAATTTTTTACTCTTTCTTACTAAACGTAGTTGCTTCGAGATAGTCAGGTACAAAGGTATAGCTTAGCGACAAAATTTTCTTCTATCAAAAATTAAATAATGTATTAATATTCTTCAGTTATTATATTTGTATACCACTTGTTTTTTTTTTTAAATTTCCGCGCGCTTATGTTGTAGCAATATAAACGCATTGTTGAAAAAGCGTTGTAAAAACGTTATAAAATGATGTTTATAAATTATATGTCAAAAACGGTGTAGAGAATAATTTTTATTTCTGATTAAATATGGTTTGTAACTTTGTATTTTATAACATATTAAATTTTTATCAAATTCCTTTGACACGTTTTCATTTTATTCAAAGAAAAAAAATAGAGTTTCCCCATAAGAGCCTGTGTTAAAATTACAAAACTTTGAAATCGTTTTTCTCAAAATTGGGGTAGTCAATTTTAATCGGAATAGGCTCGTATTATGGGTACTGAATTAACTACCTTAAGATTAATTATTACTGTGAAACGCTCAAAAATGTCAGCGTACAAAATGAGCTTTAATCGAGTCCGGATATCGGTTTTATTGCCATCTACATTTTATATGTATACGCATATGTATTTCAGAACAGATGTAGGAATGTAGAGTACAACTCTGTGCTTCCACCATCAAATTAAAATTTTTGCGTTGTAACGTTAATTACTTTCGATTTTTGTAAAAATTTTCCAAACTGTTTAAAAATAATTATTATAAATTTTTTTTTCTTAAAAATTTTATCATTCTTAGATCGATTTTATAAATAGATCATCTAGTATTAAAAGCAACTGAAAATAGAGACATTATAGTAAAAGAGCGCAAATAGTGTATTTAATTATTGAAATAAGATAGACAGACAGTCATATTTTATGATCTTAATATTTTCTGAAATGCGAAACACTTTGTTGTGTGTACTTATAAATAAAAATTTATTGTAATTTCAAGGATATATTTATAATACAGTGTCCCACTTTCAAATGGTGGGTCGTTGACCGATCAGCCGCCAATAATGAGGTGAGCGCCAATTATTTAAAAAAAAAAAATTATCCCGATGACGTCATACAGTCAATATACGAAATGTACATATCTATGAGACTATGATGCGGGTTAAAGTGAGACCGATTCAAAAGAAATGAAAGTGCGAAGATTAATGCTTTTTCTCTTTTTGTTTCAGGTAAGAAACCAGTTTCACTGTATTTTCATCGAAAATTTCTAAATTGGTATGTAATTTTTGTTTTTTCAACCGAGGGGGGGGGGGAATATTCCTAAGATTAGGAATTAAAACTCCAAAACTTTCGGTTTCGTGATTTAAACACATTTTGCTGAAAACTCACATAAACTTTAATGGGTTTGAACGTTACTTTACCGTATCACTAAAAAAATCATTTTTTTTTTAAATTAATTTTATGACATGTTTCGGTTCATTTAATCATTATCAAATAAGCCATATAAAATTTATTCAAAATTCGTAAGTTAAGCACTTAAAAACTGTCCGGTTTAACTAAGAAAATGAAATATTCCCATATTTTCTTTCAAAATTTTGTTTTTTAACATGTTTACAGTCATGGACGCCGTACAGCGTCAAATGGAACTTAACCAACTACGACACAACGCTGTACCGCGTCAACAGTTTCATGTAAACTGTATTAGCTGTCAAAATAGTGTACCAATTGGGCATTTGTTTTCCTTACTCTAATACCCTAGTAAGGACTAGTGATGTCGAACTGAAGAGAAATTAGTCGATTAATCGACTAAAGTAGTTTTTTAGACGACGTTACTCTTTAGTCGAAAATATCGAGCAAGCAATAGTCGACTAATCGACTAAATTTTTAGTTGAATTCATAAACAGAGTAACCTATGTAATTCTTTCAAAAAAAAAAAAAAAAATGTTTTGAATTTGAATAAATTATTAATTCTAAATATTTTATTATTATTATTTTTTCTTTTTTTAAGAAAAAGAAAGAAAATGAAAAATCGTGCCAATGGATAATTTTTTAGTTTTTTAATTTTATGAATTTTATATAAATAATAAAGGAAACAAATTAAATTAGTCGTTTTTAGTCATTAAAAAAAAAATTAATCATTTTAGTCATTTAGTCGAGGGTAAAATAGTCGATTGAAAACTGATTAAATTTAAACAAAATTAGTCGACTAAACCGATTAATTGATTAATCATCCGACATCACTAGTAAGGACCCAATTAATCCTAGAAAGGACTATAATATTGCTTAAAACGTACAGTGGGACCTATAAAATCTAACGTGTCATTTTATTTACTTTTCGGCGCTTCCACCATCGATCAATTTTTTTTTCACTTGTGTTAGTACAAATTAAAAATAGCTCTATAAATTTATTCATATTACAAAAATATAATTTTTTTTGTTAAATCAAAAAATAGAAACGGTTCGAAAAGGTCAAACTAATTTGTATTTACGGTTTGTGATGTCAAACTTTATTATAAATAACATATATACGCATATTCAGGTAATTTTTATTAGATATTAGTTGATTATATATTTGAAATATCCAACAGGTATTATTAGGTATCATCTATCGCCCAAAAGTACACGCGACGCTCCATAGAGCGTGCGCCACATTGACGTCAGAGCGCCCACACGACTTAGAACTTTCGTCAACCCTAGAATAAAATATTTTCGCCCGGAAAGTAACAAACAACAGTTATACGTGACATACGTTTCAACAAGAGAACCGCTCTTAATTCGTGTCAGTGCAACTTATTCGAGCCGGTGTCAAAATATACACAAAAAAAAAACGAAATTCCTTAAATCGGAAAACGGTTTCGATCAATATTCACGGTTAATTTTTCAATTGTGTTTTTTTTGGAATGAAAAATCGGTTTTGTTCGGCAAGTTTTTCAAAAAATTAATTGTTATGAAACAGGACAATTTTGTTGATACCCGATCAATTTTAACCGACAGAATGGATGGTACTCATCCAGGTTAGTTTTTTTTCGCTTATTTGGTTTTTTTTTTGAATTTATCAGTTCAATTTGGCGTTAACTGTTCCCCCGACCCCACCGATATATGAGTACATCCACGTGCCACTGACAGCCAACGGTCGATGGACCGACGACATTGGCCTTGAATGTGGAAAAATGGTGGTTGGAAATTGCTGACTTGCGCAAATCGGCATAATTTTATACCATCATGCAACAATATAAAACAACGTTATATACACATATAAATGGTATACGGTATTGTGTATGTGCTGACATCTATACACCACTATTATTATTACAACGATGAAATTCAATGTATTTATACTAGATGGCACTACATGTTCCGTTTGTATATTAAATTGTTCGTTTTCTTCAAAAGTATTATTTTCGAAGTATTGGAAAGTATTTGATTGCTAAAAATACATTTTTTTTTCGTTTTGTTTTGCTAATTTATAGCCATATTTTAATTCACCTGTCTGCTTGGGTTTGGTTGTTGTCACAGCCACATATTTTTTTCTAATCACCTAAGTCGCCTAAGCGCCTAAGCTAAGCGGTTGTCCTTGACAATAAACAAGAGGCAATAACACGCTTGCAAAAAGGTTAACGTTCTTCTTTGTAAATCTAGTTATGTTTTTCTACTAGTTTTGCCTTCAACATTTCTTAACTTTGTATGTTTAAAGAGTAAAATTTTATAAAATAATATTTTTCTCTAAATAATATTACTGTTAAATTTTTTATGGTAAAAATGATGAAGCAAATTTTTGTCTTTTAAAAATAATTATTTTCTGTTTTAACAAATGTAATTGATACACAATATTTATTACAGTTTTTTTTTTCTTTCTTTTAATGATAATAAGAGTAATAGCACAATGTAACTTTTAATTTCATTTTTAATTGTTATTTATTAAATAATTTTACTTGTATAGTCTCTTACTATTCAATTAAATGAACAGGGGCGATTTAATTAATCGCAAACAATCTGATTTACTTTCTACAAACGGAAATTTCTCACAAAATTCATCCACTTTTCCAGCAAAATCGTGGTACCGCTGGTTGCACCCTAAAAAATTTTAATGTAAATGATTTTCTCGTCGTCAGTTAGCTCAAATTGAGTTTACACGATTTTCGCTGGATTTTGACATTTTAAGGTCTAGAAAACCACCGAGAATAGTAAAAAAAAAAGCAATTGATATTTCCGAATGTTTCGAGTATCTCCAGATTTACTGCGGTTACCAAGCTCAAAATTATTCTCAAACTGGAGCATTTAAAGGAGCAAATTTAGATGTATTTTGTTCAGTGTAGTGATGAGCAAATGCAAGTCCAAGACCAAAACTTGGCAGTCTTGGTCTTGGTCTTGTTCTTGCATTAAGAATCTTGGTCCTGGTCTTGCTAGAGCAGTTTGAATCTTGGTCTTGGTGTTGGTCTTGCAAAATGCAGTCTTGGTCTTGGTCTTGCTAAAACTTCTCACACTTTCTTGCATTTTTTTATTAGCGAATTTTTCCCTTCTAAAATCAGAATTTTCTCTGTTTACGGTATTAATTATACTTTCAAACTATTTAAATAGTTTAGCAAGAGTCTCGCTTTTTCCTTGCTTTTGTCTTGGTCTTGCTCACTTGAGTCTTGGTATTGGTCTTGCAGCCATGTTTATAGTCTTGGTCTTAATCTTGCTCTTGGTATACATAGTCTTGGTCTTGCAAAAAATACAAGACCAAGACAAGACTGCAAGACCAAGACTAGTTTTGCTCATCACTAGTTCAATGATTCTTTGAGTATTTTTTTGCATTTCGTACTTAATTTGAACCAAACGTAAGTGTATAACAAGAATCCCTATTATTTTAAGGGTAAAACTTTTTCCCAAAATCAAGTGACTAAGGAATCGCGTCTTTGAAAATTTTGGAGCAAGGTAAAAGTCATCCTTGCATACCTTAAATTGGCAAAATTTCGAAAAATTTTTTTAGCAAACTGAAAACCCCGCTGAAAAACGTAAAATAAATTTTGATTCGTTGCAATCTTTGAAGGGAATAGATTTTTTATTAGTTCCTTATCATTAATTACTGATCCCAACCCCCACTCCTCATAAAAGAGTTCTACAATTATTTTACAAAAACGATATTTTTTAATAATAATTCTATATTATTCCCCCGTATATATGTTCTAGCTCTAAGCTCGTGGGTGTTGGAACTGCTCTGGGGGCGGGGGGCGTATTCCTGTCATCAAACAAGTTGAATTCACGTGATATTTATTTCTGGCGATCACCGACTGACGTCATCGCTCACTATTTGAGGTGATTAAACCATTAAATGTGCCGTTGTTGCTTCCTCTTCGTCTTAATATAGGCACTTTAAAAAGATCTCGTTTTTCGCCGTTTTATCAATGGTCTCGACACGTGACGTTCTTTACGTAAAACTTTCGGGTATTTTCGAACGTCACGTGAACCTAACACGATCGCGACAATTATCTTGAAAATTTTAATCGCCTGCACACTAACAACAATTGCTCGAATAAAGTGAGTTAGTTGCATAGTGAGTTAGAAGCGCCATCAGAAGTTGCACGGACACAAAGTGAGTTTAGTAGTTGATTGAAGTCAGTCACAAGACGTCACACGATCAGTCGGTCGGTGGCCAGATGCATATTTTTATTGCAACTACTGCTCTAGAGGAGTGCAATGCACTCTTATGCACTTTACTATAAATATGCAATTTATATAAGTACCATACATGCATATATACACGCATATTATAAATATCAATAAAAAAATTGCCAAGTACGTGTTGCATGCGCATTCGGTCAGGGTTCCAGAGTGGCTAAAGTCGTTCACAGCTTTCGGACTAAAATATAGAATATTTAAGTTAAGTATTTTCGTCAGCGAGGCTTGAAAAGGAAAAATTGGTAACGAAACGTCAACTAATTCAGTTCATTTTTGTTGAGAATGTTTTCCAATATATCGAAACATATCTTAATGCAAAAATCATTTACTGTTGAGGACCATTTTCTCTACTCCAAATTTCGTTTTGTATTTTCGAAAATTACCGGCATAATCGAAGCGTATCCTTAGCAAGAGTTAGTAATGATGTGAGTGGAGGACAAGGAAAGTGGCGGGGTGAGGAGTCAGGGTTTGGAAGGTATGCATGTGCAGTCGTCCTTTTTTTTTGAAAGGAATTCTTTTGATATTCATCTGGAATTGTGAAGGGAAACTTCATCGAAAACCTTCACGGGAGTCAAACCTTCGACCTACTAGTCTACAAGTACCAGTAGTGCCTAAGCATGTTCGGCCTCTCGACTGGTTTGGGGCACTGACAGACGAAATTACAAGTGTTTCAAGATCGAAAATTCAGCTATTATAGCCACTGCCATGACACGACTTCAGTCCAGGACTATAACTGAAATTTATTTTGACGTCCCTAGACACCGGAAATGACATTCACTAAAATTTATATATATGTACATATGTATTTATATATTTATGTATCAGCATGATAACTGTCGAACGAAATATTCTATTTTTATGAAATTTCGTGAAAAGATTGTAAGTCCAAAAATCTTGGATAAGTTCTTCAGCCCGGATACGTCCGATGCCTGACAAACATGGTATTTTGGGCATTATTTGTAAAAAAAAATTAGTCTTTTACCAAAATTTCTCCAAATCCAAATTACACCATTGGAAAGAGGATAAAGAAAGTTTTTGAACTTTTATTCTATATAAACTGGTTTCCGAGAGAAACTTATTTTTATAAACGGAAATTCGCTATGTTATGCAGGATGCTGCGATAGGGATATTTTTTCTTTAGAATCCTAAAATAAGGCGAAATTTTTTTCATCAAAAATTCATATAGTATTAATCCTGTTAATCTCACCACTGTTTAATGTCCAATTTTATGAAAAAGATTAAAATTTTATTATAGGGCACGCCTTCTAGATTTTTCATTAATCAAATCTTTCAAAACTATTCGCAATAATCTCTTCTCTATTTTTGTGGTTAAAAATATTAATAATACTTTGGTAAAGGGTGTGGACTCGTAGAGAGGAACTCTATTCATTAAAATATCGTTAACGGTCAATAATCACTTAAGAGTCCGGCCTTTTTGCTGTCACAAATTGGTTCAAAAGAATTTGTCATCGTAAAACTCCAGTAGCCACCAATTTCATGTGGTTATTGTTGGTGACCAATTCAAATGTGATTTATTATGGGTCATATCGTATGGTTTTTGTACAATACCTAACACAATGGGTCATTTCTGACAAAACGGATGCTCGACCATAAATTTTTTTCGATTGTTTTGTATACCAAGAAAAAGTATTTTTTCTTATTAGTTTTTTAAAATAATGTTTTATATTTGATATGACGTAAGAGCATCGGGACGCCGTGAGTATGTTGCTATGGGTGGGGGGTGGGGGGCATCGAACTCGTTCCTGTTCGCGTGTGAACTGTGCGCTGTGATGGCGTAGGTCAGTAACCGGGAATCAGGTCATTTTGACACCTACGTTTTATTGTAAATATGTTTATTTCAGTACCGTCCGCTTACTTAATGGGCTATGCTTCTATACATACATAATTGTATCCATTTTTCCTCTTAAAATAATTTGTATTATGTGCAAAAAAATAGTGTGAAAAAAATCCAAAGTCACCGTCAAGTCATCCAAATTCTAACAATATTTATTTTAGTATCAATAGAAAAAAAAAATTGGAATGTGTTTAAAAATAGGCGTCGTGAAAAAATTGTCATGATATTTTTAAATTTTAGGTCAATAAAACTTTTTTTGGGGATTTTTTTTTTTCAGAATTGTTTAAAGAATAATTTTTTGAAAATATTTCCATAATTATTAACCCACAATTTAACCCAAATTATTTTTGTACCAAAATCATGATTTACTTGATTTTCATTGTTTAAAATTGATGACCAACCTAAATTTGAGCTTGGGTCAGCTGTAAACATTGGCCTGAGAGTCCGTGTCTCCGATTTAAACCTTGGTCGAACCGTAAGCTTGTTTCCTTGTCCAGCTTTTAGGCCTCAAGCGAAATTTTACATAGAGATGAAAACATCTGATTTCTGTGGGGAAATGTATTTAAAACGTAGTTTGTCTCGCCCACAGGCCTCAACCATTTAAACGCAGGACATAGGCTACTTTTTATCACGGGAAAACATTTTACTCCGGGAAGAAAATGTATTTAAAACGAAGTAATGAAATTACGATAATTTTGAGCATTAAAAACGCAAATTATTATTGGTTTGAAACTTTGTATATTGTCGACAGAGGGAATGAAAAAGGATATAGGCTACTTTTTATCATGGAAAAGCGTCTGATTTCCGTGGAAAAATATATTTAAAATTTAATTTGGTGTTATAATTTCAAATACTACGCCGGGAAGCCACCGGTAAAAGTTAGTTTTGCCCAAAAAAAAACGACTTCCTACTTTTTATTGCTAAAAATATTCTTATATAGTATATTTTTTTAGTTTTGAAATGACGTCATTATCATCTCTTTCCAATTTATGACGCTAACTGTTTTTTTAAAAAAAATTGTACGATACTTTTCATTTTTTCGTTTTCTCACTTATTTCAGTAGACAAATTATATAGGATTTCACTTACGGATTTGTGTATACTGAATGAAAGTTAGAAGGAGATAACATACCATTCAATTAGGTATTATTAAATAATTTTTACCATTTCAGTTCATATTTTTATGGTACCTTACTGTATGGTATCTTACTACCTAGGTATCATCAAAATTTGAATTGAAATGGGTGGGTCAAATAAAAAAAAATTAGTAAAAATTATTTAATAATACCTAATTTAATGGTATGCTATCTCCTTCTAACTTTCATTCAGTTTACACAAATCCGTAAGTAAAATCCTATATAATTTGTCAGCTGAAATAAGTGAGAAAACGAAAAAATGAAAAGTATCGTACAATTTTTTTTAAAAAAACAGCTAGCGTCATAGATTGGAAAGAGATGATAATGACGTCATTTCTAAACTAAAAAACTATACTATACCTACATATTTCATTTTTAGTTCTAATCCGTCTAATAGTTCTCTCTGGCAATGACGTTAGCGACTTTTACATACTTGACAAAGTATAATTTATAATATTTGTTTTAAGATAATCTCAGAGAGAGCCACACATATGTGTGTATGTATGTTGCAAACTTGGCGAGGGAATGTGTGACGGACGAACGGGCGAGCTTGGCCGCCTGACCGAGTGAGTTCAATGCTCGCACAGCGGTCCACACCACCAACAGCCAGCACCAGGTCGATGCATTTCTTTGGCTGGCGATGGATGGTTGACAACGTTCGTTAATTTGATGGAGAAATGTCATTTCCAACCGCACATCTCCCTTTCAACAACAAAATTCTCTTCAATCTTGTCCGTCTGTGCGTCCGTCTGTCCGTTCAAACTGTATTACATATTTCTTTTACTATGTTGTTTAATTAGATTGATAAAGATTATATGTAGGTATAGTGAAACTTCGTTATCATTACAATAATCCGAATTGAATTTATGCTGACACACGGGGGGGGGGGGCGAGAGTGGTAAGGTAGTGATAAGCACTAGCAAATTGTTTAAGAATTGAGAAATGTCAAGTAAACTTATACAGCTGAACTCTTTTTTATGCGGTTTTTAAAAAAATGGCCATTAAAATGCATAATGTGAATCAAAATCACAGGACAGTAAGAAACTTAAACAATTACTATAATAACTTTCTTTGATACAAATACTTTTTAACGGCCTTTAAGCATTTAATCAATATGCATTGCATAAGAACATAAGTTATTGCATTATTTATTTATTTTAAAAGATGTATTATTTAAAATTTTCATAATATTCTCCTGAAAGTTTTATCGCAATCGAATGAATGGTATATTATAAAACTTTAATTATAAAACTTGTAAGTGTAAAGTATGTTGTTATAATATACACGTCCTTTGGCATACCACGCACTGCCCTGTGTGTTGTAATCAACACGATACATATCTCAGTGAGTGTTGGCAGTGTTAGTGTACCTTCGTACTTCGTAGTAGCATGCCCAACAAGAGTCATTGCACCCATCGCCAAGTACACTGATCTTCCTCCAGTGGTATGAACTTTTTCATAATATATTATATTGTGCCAATTACATTCAGAGCAATAACCTGGTTTATTTTTTTATTATTATTTTTATTGAGCGACTACTGCTAAACGGCCTGGTACGAGGAGGGAACGAGGGGGGACGGGGTGGATGAAGAAGAGATCACATATATGTGGCGCAATTTGTTGCTGAACTTGACTCGTACAAGTGAAAATTATCAATTTTTGTGCTATCACTTACTTTAACTCTGTAGCGCTCTGGTAGGTTTATTAGGTACTTATTTACCTCCCCCCTCCTCCCTCCCCAACGTGCATTCATCGCAAGTCAATAACATCAAGTTGGCTATGAGAGGTTAATTTCATATGTACCTATAACACACTAGCTAGCGCTGCGTGTGATGACCAACGAACAAATGGGAACCCCCGTTATAGAACATTCGCGACTCTAATGATAATGGTGCGGTCTTTAAATCTGACACATTATACCTAGGTATGATGAAAATGCGTCGTGACACCACCCACATCATTATTTTTCTGTGGACGAACAGGAGAGTAGTAGATGGCTACGTCGATATTCATGTGGAATTGCGAAGGAAACAGGGCCAGGGCACTTTTCATGTGAGGACGCCTTGTTTGGTGATCAAATTTGGAACAGTTACGTCATTTATGTCAATAGTTCCCCTCATACTAGGGAGTAAAGTATCACTTTTAGTTCCAAAGGTACTGGGACTAAAAGTATCACTTTTAGTCCCAAACTAATACTTTTGCCATCTTTGTGAGTATCTGCCCCTTCGGTGTTCTCATGTATCTCCAGCCCTGGAATGGACACTTAAAAAAAAAACTTTCACAAGCATAGTTGACTACGAGATTCGAATCCATGACCTCCTAGTCCCTAGGTTAATGTTGACATAACTGATTGGAATAGAACAAAAATGGGACAATGAATCACCTTGCAGTACCCCCATGCCTACTTTTTAATTTCCAAAATTTTTGAACAGATTCGCCCAAAAAAAACAAAAGAGAAAAAATTTGAAATTTTATGATGATGAAGCAGTCAACAAGCGATAAATAAAGTGAATGGACTGACTGCTCTGTGATTCAGTCAACGAACTCTGATCTGCGCAAACCGTTACATTTACCTTTCTGTTGTTTACCCACTACCATCATCGGCAGAAGCGTCATGATCATTGCTAATGGTACACGTACAATGTGGATGGCTTCTTCGATGCCATTATTACATGACGTGGTGCAAAATACGTTCGTTGCCACCGTTTGTTTGTCACTGGTCGGATGGATCGATCACGTACATATTATTTACATTAAACATGTTATTGTAACGCAACCTATGTAATTATATAATATCGAGAAATATGTATATGAATTTGTTACTCGGTTTGAATATTAATATGGTTTGCCGTACTTGTGTTTTGGATTCACAAATTTTCTCGGCCAGTCAATGCCAGAGAGTAGACACCACGAAACTCTTAGTAAAACGTTCAAAAATCCTAAATAACTTAACCAATTGATCTGAAATTTTGGACAGACATAGCTAGGAGGATGTGGAACGGTATAGGCTACCCTTTTCCCCAAGAAAACATCTTACTCCCGAAGGAAAATACATTTAAAACAAAGTCTGATTTTCTAAAAAGGTCTAATTTCCATATCTGGCTGGGTCCGTGGGTAATAGCTTAGTCAATCGACTTGAAATTTTGTATAGGCATAGCTGAGGGATTGTGGAACGATACAGGCTACCCTTTTTCCGCAAGAAAACATCTTACTCCCAAGGGAAAATATATTTAAAACAAAGTCTGGTTTTCTGAAAAGGTCTGATTTGCCGATGCCATGCCTGGCTAAATCTGTGGGTAAAAACTAGTTTTAGTGTGGTTGAAGAAATTTCAGGATACTGTTTAGAATATTCTAGAATATTTTAAAGTACTTACTCCAAAAAATACAGTATAGTAAGTGACTACTGGTTCGTGCAAGTAGCAAGAAAAAAGAAAGTAAATTCACCAGCAGAGGAGAATCTGTTTTTTGACCGCGGTTTAAAATCATGTTTTGATGCCACTCGCATCATAATTGGAAAAAAATTTGTACAGTACACAAATACATGCGCAGATAGACGATATATTATTAATTTATTAATATACAGAATGATTGTTTTAAAAGTTTCTACTATTCTTATTACAGCCAAATAATTGTTGATTGAATCAGAAAACTGTTCCAGTTAGATTTGCAGATACTGTTGGGAGTTATAACCAAAATCTTCATAGCTCCTCTAGTTTTCTAGCTATAAGGTACGAAATGTAAATAATTTTCAACGAATTAATAAATAATTATGGATCAAATTATTATTAAATTGACAGTTAATTTAAATTCAAATCGTCTTTTAAATTTATTTATTTTGTTGCAATTAACAAATGAAAACCGTTAAAAATTGAAACGAGGCATCTATGTTTTAAGAAGCAAACTATACCTGTTGTGCTATCTATTAATTACTGGTTCTTTTCTTGGATAAATTGATAAAATTTTTCCTATAAAACTGATAAAATAAACTTGAGAAAAATTTGTTTTTCTCAAATTTATATAAAAATGTAAGTTTGTATCATGGGTAGCTAAAAAAAAAATTAAAGGCGCTATAAGGAGCTTGTCCCTCAACGGTATATCTGCAACTATCATCTGAGAATTTTTTGATTAAGTAATCCCTCCAAAAACTCACCCTGTAATAATTTCCTTCCAGGGAAAGCAGGCATTAATCACTTGCGTATAGTAACAAAAAACCCAAATCGATGGTGGCATTCAATTTTTGATAAATGGTTTTCTGGAATTTAGAGGACATTTTTCACGCCACATGCCACCGAGGCAATAAAACAATTATCCCTTTGTATTTTTAAATGTTTATTAACGACAATAATTATCCTTGAACGAAAGATTTTGTCAATGTCAAAACCGTACTTAAATGTTTGGTGCGTTCTTTTTCTTCAAATTTACAAAAAAAAAGTTCCATATTGAGAAAGAAAGAAAGAAATGGTAGCAAAAAAGAAACAGGTTAAGTCCATGTTTGTCGCTAACATTAAAATTATTCATACCATATTTAGTAGAGTCGAAATAACTCTATGTATACGAAGCCATTTCCTCCTAGTCGATTGTGGAGTAGGCTAGCGAATAGTCAAGGCAATCGTGTACACCACGAGGCGGTTAACTAGCCGTGTAGATGGCTCTAGTTGCACATCGTGCACGCCGCTTGCCGTGGCGATGATGACGACGATGGCCTCGAGTGACCGCGAACTTTTTGTAATATCAACTTATTCTTGATACGTATACTTGTTGCGTATTATGTATCGGTTATAAGAGCCAATGACATTGTTGGGTATAAAATTATTTTTTTCTACGCATACTTGAAATTCTTTTCGTTTGTTGCGCAATCGAAAAATTTCCTTCTAGAATCAAACTGAAATTTCCAAAGCAGACAGAGTAGACAAAAAGTTTTCAAATCAACTCTAAACCCCCTAGTGTATTTCGATTTTCGATTAATCCAACATTTTGAAAAAGTAAAATAAATCTCAAATATCCAGAATAGACATAGTTTGATGGGGTCCTTAAAAAAAACTGGGCCCTAATCATTTGTTTTATTTATCTATGCGGTGATACGGCCCTGACTGTGTTTACATTCCCGAAAACGATATTTCATATTACACGAACTAATATTATTCCAATTAAATGACTGACTAGATTTCTTGTAGCCCGAAATCATTTCAAAATTAAAGAATTGCTTTTAAACATTTCCCTAGTGCTGAAAAAAGTGTCAATATTTGTCTGAATTTCCATTCTCGGCCAAGTGGTCGGAAAACGACATTTCATATTACACCATCTAATGTTTTTCCAATTAGGGTAAAAGCCCCCTTTGTGGAACGGTATCTAATTATGAACATTTACATATTAATGAAGTTATTTCTGAAAGAAACGTCTGATAACAAAAATTATTATTAATTAGAATGATTGTTTTTCAATTTAAATTCACCTCGCATTTAATGTTTCCGTACTTAATTAAAGAAATAAATATGTAAATGTCAAAACTGTTCCAGTATTAGATACCGTTCCACAAAGGGGGCTTTTATCCTAATGGTGGAAAAAATTCTATTTAAAATTATTAAAGAATTGGTTAATAAATATTTGGTACAATTCTAAGGTTGCTTACATTTTAGCATGTGCCTTACTCTTATCTTAGTCATGGGCAGGCACTTGAATTTTGGTAATTTTGCAAGTCCAAAATGGATTCTGTTCATCATTTACAGCCAAAAATAGTTTAAATTAACAAAATGTGATATATTTCATATCTATTTATATTTTTTATAACTGCAGTTTACATATCTCATAAGTCAAACCTACTTTTGTGTGTTTAATTCATCAACAAAACTAATCTTGATTGTGTTGTTACCTCTTCTTTATCCTTTCCTGGAATTCATCACTCGCTTACGGTATATTTTATATGTAAAACACAAACACACATCTATATAGGTAATTGCACATACATGTATGTGTAAGTTTACCTGATGGCCTAAGTATTGCAATGCCGGTCGGTATTCACCGGGGGGAGCAGAAGTGTGCAGCGCCGATTAAAAGATTCTCGAACTGGCAAACAGGTCTATAAACTGCCATCACATCATATCGGCTACCTATATTTATGTGGATTTTTAGTGTAGAGGTTAATTTTTGGGTGCTGAAAAGTGTAGGAAGAATTTTTTTTATTTTCAAGAAATTATTTTGCAAAAGATTTTTGAAACGGGGGACATTGACCTTGTGAGGTCATCACTATGGAGGATGTCCATTGTACGCGAACGCGCGTGGGTGACTAACGTTTGTTACACCTGTTATGGATCATTTCTTATAGGGTTCCGAAGAAAAAAGTTCGGGATTTCCTCAAAAAATTCCAATTCGCAGAAAATTGATAAAATTTTCATTTTTCGTCCAGTGAGGAACCCTAACTTGATTCGTCTCCAACACGTACTTGGCGATTTTTTTTTTTTTTTTGAATTTTTTTTGGTCAGTAACTCGTACCAAGAAAAAGTAATAAAGATTAATGGAACGTAAATTTAATATCAGTCAAGTTCATATTCCAATTAATTATATTCACTAATTAGTTCATATCAACAAGTAAATGGCCACGATGGGCCCAATTTTGAAACATCCTGAATTACTATAGTTTGAATCACACGTCAATTCACTTGGGGTCACATATTCATGACGTAATTTCTATAATAATTTTCATTCTTGTATCAAAAGAAGTCAATGGACTCGAGTAAATATAATAATATCCACTGTAAATAATTAATAAAATTCAGAGTTGTACTGTAATTTATGTAGGTACTTGGGTTTGTTCCAATAAACACTGGAATGAAATTCTCGTTTTAATCAGTTCAAATTCTAGACTTCTTTTAGTGCGATAATGCCAAGACAGCTTTTTAAAAATTTTTTCTAGATAGTTGTTTTGTTAGTTTTGGGCATTGAAGAAGCTGAAACCATCACCAGAAAAATTTTTTTTGAAAAATTAACTTGGTATAAACCAATACTCAGCTGGCGAAATAACACGGTAACATTAAAATTAACAGACTAATGAAGTTGGTTGCTGAATGTCTAATAGTTGTATTTGTGCTATTTATTCAGCTTTGTTCGTAGAAACACAGCACGTGTTTTATTTCGATACGAATAAAAATTATATAGTGCTACAGACCAATCAACATTTATATGTATAGTCTATAGACTGAGTGTATCAGAAAAAAAATTATGTCTTAAGATACGTTCAAAACACGATTAACTGTTACTTATAATACTGATAACGTAAAAGCCCCCATTATCGAACGGTATCTAATACTGGAACAGTTTTGACATTTACATATTTATTTCTTTAGTAATTAAGTAAGGAAACATTAAATGCGAGGTGAATTTAAATTGAAAAACCATCATCCTATTAATAATAATTTTTGTTATCAGACGTTTCTTTCAGAAATGACTTCATTAATATGTAAATGTCAAAACTGTTCCAGTATTAGATACCGTTCCATAATGGGGGCTTTTACGTTACTTGTAAAATTTAATTTTTGTGGAAAAAAAAAATGCAAAATTTTTTGTGTTTCGCAATAAATATGGTCCTATTTACTCCATAATAAACGGCATTATCTCCGCCAGGTGCTTTAGTGAAATAATTTACAAACTGTTCTTTCTGTCATCCTAATTACATTCAGTATTTTGGAAACGTGATACAAATTCTGCTTAAAAGACTTTCTTTTGAAACTATTGGACAACCAATAAGCATTTCTTTACACAAATTAAATACCAAATTGAATTTCTAACATTATCGAAATGAAACCACTTGTATTCTAGTGTTTGTTGGAACAAACCTCTCGCGTGCGTGCGTGAGTGTAGATTGTACCATTATTATTATGTACATACCTGGTTCGCATTCGCACAGGCAGATGTTTGTACACTTTGTACTTACTTATATCATGAAATAGTAGTAAGGTATGGTGTTTATAATTATGGTGGCAGTGTAGTCAGTGACCTAATGGCATAATCAAATCACAAAATATTATTATACTAGTATCACGGGCGCTCCGCTGCTGGGTCGCTGCACTTACTTCACTGGTTCAATGACTTCAATATATATTATATACATATTGTGTTTTCAACAAGAATTACTACTACAAATACTATTAACAAACAATATTGTGTATTATTTTTAATAGTCAAATAACATAATGTGTATTACTGCACATACAGTAGTAAATTGCCATTGCCTCTTGTGTAAGTGTGGTTCGAGGTTCCATGTCCATTCTTATTAGCCAATTTCCAGAATGCAATTCAGCTATTACAGCCACTGTCATGAAGCAAAATTTGTTTTGAGGTCCCTACAAACCGAAAATAATATTCACTAAAATTTATATATAATATATATACCATGTGAGTTTTTTGAGAGTTGCCATTTCTATAACAACCAAATTTGTATGATAGAAATCGTACTGGAAAAGGTTCTTTTCTTGGATGTAATGGAAATGTAACCAAGCTGAACACTATCGGTTGAAGTAGCCTCAAGTACATTATGCATATTTTTACCGCCTAATTGATAAATTAAAGAAAAATTAAAAAATTAAACTTGGGTAAAAAAATTTTTTTACTCATTTATGTTGTTAATTAATGCATTAGATCAGTTTTCTCGAAAAATTAATATATAGCCCCGTTTAAAAATCTATAAGTTTGTATCATAGCTCGAAAACCATAAGAGCTATAAAGCTCCTGACTAGAGCAATTGGTTGCCCCCGTCGATATCTACAACTCTTATTTGAACAATTTTTCGATTAAATCCACGGTTTGGCTGTAATAAAAATGGCAACTCTCGAAAAACTCACACAGTATATGTACACGATAACTCTCGAACGAAATGTCCTCTGTTTACGAAATTTGATGAAAATGTTGGAAATGCCAAACCGTTGGACAAGTTCGTTAGCCAGACACGTCGGATGCCAGGAACATCTTGTTTTTGTTCTTGTAAAAAATTAGTTTTTTGCCAAAATTTTTTACACTATTTAAAAGAGGGGAAAAAAATCCATAAAAAAAGGTCTTTACACTATTGTTCTATATCAACTAGTTGCCGAGAAAAACTAATTTTTATAAACGGAAATTCGCTACGTTATGCAGGTGGCTGCGACAGGGGTATTAATTTTTATTATTATTATTGTTCATCGTGTAATAAGTAAATGACACTTGAAAATGTCCGTGTAATATTAAGAAAACAGTTACAGTAATTTAGTTCTAAAACATAAGTACCCACCTAATAGTTCATCAAAGTTTTTTGATCCCATAAATTTGTATGTAGGTAAATATTCGTTCAAGCATCTCTGGAGCACTCTTCAGATTCGTAAAATTATTTCAAAGACAATTTTAGCGAATTTCCAGAATGGAATTCAGCTATTATTATAGCCACTGTCATGATGCGATTTTAACCCGGGACTATATGGCAGAAATTTGTTTTGAGGTCCTTACAAACCGAAAATAATATTCACTAAAATTTATAGGTATATGTATATTATATATGTTGGAAGTCCCAAACCGTTGGATGAGTTCGTTAGCCAGACACGTCCGATGCCCGAAACATGGTTTTTTGGGCACTTTTCGTGAAAACAATTAGTTTTTTACCAAAATTTTCCCAAGTTCAAAAATTTTTGCAACATTTTTTTACACCATTAGAAAGAGGAGAAAAAAATCACATAAAAAAGGTTCTTAAACCATTATTCTATATAAATTGGTTACCGAGAAAAACTAATTTTTATAAACGGAAACTCGGTATGTTATGTAAGATGATGTATTTTCTTTTTTCGGTCTTCCATAGTCCACTAAGACTGGTACCAAGATTGTAAGTATGGTTGCAAGACCCAAATTTCCGTTTAACTGTGCCAAAATTGACTTCACATTTCATAAAAAGAAGTTATTATCAGAACAAGAAATTTGGAATTATGATTTTTCTGGCTATAGCTCTTAAATTACATGGAATTCGGGAAATTTAGAGACAGGAATTCATCTAATTTAACCGAAACTGTTCACGAGATCCTTAATATTGGCTATTTTATTAGAAACGCCCTATATATGCATCAGCGAGGCCAAAACCAAGACTCTTGGTGCAAGAACTTGATTAACTACAAGGCCCAAAGTCTTAATATTTTATATACTCATCACTAGTTTCATTGTACTTGGACCAATGCAAAAACTTCCACAAATCTGTGGTCCAGTCTCAATCCCTTCAGGAATATTGGCTAGTAAGCCAGACTTACATGTCTTAGCAACGCCAAAATTAAAATTCTTACTGCAAGAACTTGATTAACTACAAGGCCCAAAGTCTTAAAATCTTTTATATGCTCATCACTAGTTTCTTTGGACTGGCTCATTGCAATTAAAGCTTCCTCAAATCTGTGATTCAGTCTCGATTGGCTAATAGGCCAGAATTCGATGCCGACATCCAGCTTTTCCTTCACTCTTCCACCAACTCTAGGCCCCAATGCCTTCACAATGACATTTGTGATCATTAGTGGTAATTTTACAGTTTTTTTTTTCTTCGCACGCACACAGCCCAAATAAATTGGCGGGTCGTCGCGGAGTGAACGGGGCCTGCCCTCCCGGAAATGTGACCGCTATATGTGAATAATTGTCAATGCACTAACAAAAGTATATGTTTTATTTTATCTATTGCTATTGCAGATAATAATTTTTTTTTTTTTGAAAATAAAATATACTTATAAAAACGTGTTTAGGTTACTTAATGGGGGACACGCGTGCCACACCATTCGTTGTGACACGAACCAAGAATATAATATTGTTTTGTGAACAATAGAATAGTCCTCAGCAGCCATCCTTACTTAACGCGTTCGTCAGTCAGGTCCCGTTACTATTTCATAATATATGTATATTCAACAAACAATAACATATGTCAAATTGTATTTCCTGGTTTAGTGGTGTGCCTCCCCCCGTTTCCCCTTACATATCAGTTTAATTGATTCGTAGAAGATGACTTTGTTTCGTTTTGAATCACCCTAAATTGGCTGGTTGTCACATACTTTCAGCAGTTGTGAGAATTGTTGCAATTCCTAGATGTATTATCGCGATTACAGCTCAAATTTTGGGTCCATATTAACATGCTTGTGTGGGTGTAACACATATCGTGCAATAAATAGACCCTCACCGCGGATGGTCTATATTTTGAAAAAAAATTTTTTCGAATTGTATATTTTTATATTATAATATATTTATATCAGGGACAAAAATTCGACAGTTCTGGCCCGGCACTTGTTGGCCGGCTTTGTCTAGAATTGATATAATTTTGGTATGGTTACAGTTCATATTTTGGGTCAAGTTTAAGACGTATACAGTATGATAAAAAGACCCTCACCGTAGAAGGTCTATATTTTGAATTTTATATTTTTATATTATAAATTATAATATTTATATCAGGGACAGAAATTCAACAGTTCTGGGTCCGGGGTAATCCAGCCGCGATCCCAAACTACAGAGCCCTTCAAGAAATTTTTATACAGGACCTAATCGAAGCTCTAACTATCTACGAAATAGATTGGTTTGTGAGCACTTGTTAATAGTCAATTTTATCTGGAATAGATAAAATTTTGGTGGTTACAGTTCATATTTTGGGTCCAGATTACCACATACAGTATGTATAATAAAAAGACCCTCGCGGCAGGTGGTCTATATTTTTAAAAATTTATTTTTTTTTTATAATATTTATATCTGGGACGAAAATTCGACAGTTTTGGGCCCTGGGTAATCCGGTCGCGATCTCAAACTACAGAACCCTCCAAGAAATTTTGATACAGGACCCAATCGAGGCTCTAACTAGCTACGTCACTGTAAAACTAACTAGTAATTCACATTCAGACAATTAAAAAAACACGTCAGTAATTAATTGATGGATGAAAGTGTGCCCCATTGTGCTGGTGGCTACCGGTTGAATAATTATTACCTACCAAGTCAGCGACCAGCGCAGCGCGAGTAATCAAAAGAAAGTTGTCCGGTGATGTAAGTTGTAAAAGAAAAAGCATTTCTTCTTGGCAAGCGAGCAAGTGAAAGTCTACGTCATCAGCGCACACAAACACGATGTGCGGAGCGGAGCGCGGCACCAGGCCCCACGTTCTTTCACTTCTCATTTCTCCAATAACCAGTTTTAATAAGCAGAAGAATTTCTTCAACAGAGTAAGTATAGTTGCTATGTAACAACACTGCTCTCAATATTTTGATAATAATGATAATCATCTAACAATAAAAACAAACTGTTAGTTCGCGCAGCACTGGTTGCGCGCTAAAAGAATGTGTCTTTGACCACGAGGGCGTTGCGTTCGTTGGTTTATTGGTTGGCCATCATATGCACCTGAAACGGTTCACTGACCTCACAACTCACCACTAGGCGCGAGTGTATGTTTGGCTGAACTTTGTGTCATTTACTGTACGCGTCCGCTATGTCCCGTCCCCCCCGCCTCCGAACAAATATGGGGTACTTTGAAAATTAGGTTTTACTTCTCCCAAGACTGGAACCCATCGTCACAACCATCCTCTTCCAGGATTATTGGACGTTTAAACCATTACTATACATGTTCCCCCTCAAAAACCTTATTAATATTCATCTATAGTTGTTGCAATTAGTTGCGTCATTATCAAGTGTGTGGTGGACACGCATCCAGTTAGGGTTCCGTAGTCGTACAACTATATTTTAGGTACCTACCTATGTATAAGAAATGCTCCACGGTACTAACGATAGTATTCTTTGGTAATGGCTTTTACAACCAAATTCTAGGGTCGGAATCGAATTAAATGACCTAATTATCTTATCTGGCGCTTAGTAATTAGGCCCCCGTTCTGATCAAAGTGTCAAATTTAATCCTTTTATAATGGTGATTTTGGAATAGCTTTTGGTTAGACTGACATGCTGAAATAGTAATAGGTATATATCTGTATAGTTATAAAGGTAACGTGTTGTGCAACATTAGTGCTGTGTATACTCGTATATCTGTTTTTTTTATAGAGTTTTAAGTTTTCACCTCTGTCGGCCGTTGTCCCCAAGATTAAACTGTCTAATAACCTAGTACTTAGTGTTTGTTCCAGTAAATAAACTATAGTAGGGATTCCAAGATTCTTTCTTCGGGATCCTAAAAAAATTTATCACGTAATGGTTTTGAACCTGTACGTGTATACATATACATCACATTATCGGATGTATTTCCTCTAATAATTAGCACTGACTGAAAGTTTTGGTATCCAAAACACTACTGCCAATTGGACACTGGCGCGAAGTGTCTTTCATTATTATTTCCTAGCGCATCGTCTAATAACTTAGGCGATTGGTGGATCGAGTTTAAAATAAATTCAAAACGAATAAAACAAAATAATAAAATTTACAGTAAGATGTCGTAGTATAGCCGAGTGCATTGTAGTACAATGCACTTTTGTTTATTAGTGCATTGGCTTCCTTGCACATTTTATTACGGACACACAGACACATACATACAAATGTATGTATGTATGTGTATTTTATATAGAATAATACTCTCAGTGAGTGTATGTTTTATAAGGGCAATGCCACTCTATACAAAGTAGGCTAAATCCAACATTAGATTACTTGTGAGATAAAGCACAATATATTATATTATTCAATATTGTGCAATATATGGCAAAAATTCTTTCGGGAATTTTTTTCGGGAACAAAAAAAAAAGTGGATGAGACGTAGTAGTAAGAGGTTGAAACGATCTAAATTCTACCCTACCGTTCTATATAATACCTATATCGAATCGTTGGTGCGTCTGTTAGTGATTGATCGCGAGGTCATATTTATACAAAATATTTCGTCTGAAAAAATGAAAATTGATAATTCGTTATATGCTGACGTAACTGTGACGTAACTCGAAACGTGCTGCGTCGAAACAACGTGATTCGAGGATTGTTTGTACTAAATCAGAGACTCTCACTAAAAAAATTTCGAACGTCCTCAACTTTTAGAAACAATTTTTAAACAAGATATCTTTGAATTTTTGCGTCAGAAACTTTTTGCAAAACTGCGTCACATAGGAACTTGGAATTGAAAAATTTGGTAGTGACGGAGTTTGAGGTTGCGAAATATTTTCACTGGAAATGTAAGTTTGTTTGCCCCCCCCCCCAACCCAATGTTCTCATAATTTTTTGAGAGGATGAATTGGTCATAAAAAACACCGTTACCCCCTTCCGTGAAATTTGAAAACTTCCAAATTTTTTTTTGGTCGCGATTGCGTTCACACAGTCAGCTCTATGAAACCTGCGAGAGTCTCCCTCTCCGAAACCTAGTCGCACAATTATTTATAATTTTATTTTTATTTTTTTATTTAAAAAATAATTATTATTAGTACAATTAGGGTAAAAGCCCCGTTTGTGGAACGCGATCCAATAGAAAAACAGTTTTGACATTTATATCTTAATGAAGTTATTTCTGAAAGAAACGTCTGATAACAAAAATTATTATTAATAGAATGATTGTTTTTCAATTTAAATTCATCTCACATTTAATGTTTCTTTACTTAATTAAAGAAATACATATATATATTAAACAATTTTTGCTGAATGTGTCTCTTTTGCGTTTGATCAATGCTTATTTATCGAAACACATGCCTTATAAATTTCAACATTTTCCAGTTAATTTTCGAAGTTAGCGCAATAAAACTATACAAATAATTTTTATTAGTCCAGTTAAGAGATTATAAGAGCTAAATCATCTTTTTATTCGGTTTAAATGTAATTTATATATATGTGTATTTCTTTCAGTACACAATATAACCTCTGTATTTAACTAAAATCATGTACGTAAAATAACTAAAAATTTATATTATAAATAGTTTTAATTTCTTTTTGAGTCTAAAATATTTACTTACTGCTTTAAAATCGTAAAATTTTTAATATTTTTTTTATTTCGGAGCGTATCGTCAATTGATAAATAAAAAAATATTGATTTAAAGTTGCAAAATTTTATTAATAATGAAAAATTGTCGCCATTTTGATAAGTTAGTTTAGAAGGTTTAGAATTGATTAGAACTTTACCAAAATACATAGATGGCGAAACAAAATATAGTATTTTTCTGTGGTATTTTGGTATATTCTGTGATTTCCGTCGTTTATTTTATCGAATATTTAAACCATTCTATATTTTTTAATTTGACATTCTATTTACTACTAGATGTCACTCTATGTCATAGAGTGAAAAGATGGCAAAATATGTATGTGAATGGTATGTAATGTATCTCATGTTGTACATACGTGTTCTTTTTTAGGTGTCAATATGCTGATTTTTTAAAGGGTGTTAATATATTCTGTCTGTTTTTTTATAGATGTCAACAAATTATAAAACAAAACATTAATAAATCAAAATTTTTGGGTTATATTTTCTTAAAAACATATTCATTGGATTAAAAAAACTTGGTTTCATGCTTATTAAGAAAAAAAAAAGGGTGTTTAATTCATTTATTAATTTTTGTAAGTAAGTTTGATGAAATACCTAAAAATAGTGTTCCACAATCGGGGCTTTTACCCTATTGTGATTGTTATTTATTAATAATAAATAATAATTTTATTAAATAATGGCGCCCCGCCAGAATCGGAACTGTGGAAGGTCGCAGTGGATCATTGAACCAACAAACATAACAAAACAAATGAAGAACAGCGACAGCGCGCTCTGACGACGACACCAGAGGGCATTGATTCATAACAACCAGCGAGCGCAGCGTGTTTATACATACATACATACAAACAAATGGACATACAGTACTTGCTTACCACATAAAATTCCAAAAATTTATTTTCTTTCCTGTATGATAATCAGGTGTAAACACCCGAAGTACTTAACGGGCGTTATATAATGGAAAATTTTTGAAAAATGTAAATTATGTCCCCCAAAACAACCGTATAATCGACGCCTATGTGTAAATGAACCGTTCAAGTTACTGAATCGAACCGTTAAACTTTTCTTCAACAAAGTTTTTTTTTTATCTTAGAAAATTGGAGTAACGAAATTTCTGATTTTCGATTCAAATTTTTCAAAAGAAGCTTAAACCGCTAGCCAAAGAAAAAAAATATAATAGGTTAAGATGTCAACGAATTCTTTAGTGGAATACCTATGAAAGATATTGAAAAAGTGTTTGAATATACCACTGTTGTTCACACATTGTTATTAATACCAATTAATATCTAACAATAAAACGTAGTGGAATAGAAATTTTTGGTTAGTTGCCCCCGTTGCTACATATTTATGTTAAAATACAATGTTTAGATCGTTTTTACTAGGCGTATCACTGCCGGTAATATGAAAATTATTGTTAGATATTTATACGATTACACAGACATTATGAGCTATGAAATTTTAATCTTTTTAAACACTGAGTGTACTATATTGGGGGTTTTGACGGTCCACTTCAATCTATAGGACTTTGATGGAACCCAAAGTGGCAACTTTTTAGTACAATTTTTTTTTGCATAACTTTTTAAGTATTTTGTATTTGCACGGTCTATATAGCAGCTCGGTCGTCAGCGCGAGTATAATGTTTGGGCCATGGTCAGTCGGTGACCCTATCTCATCTCAGTGACGTATGTATGTACATATATATCGGCTAGAGAGAGAAAAAAGTTGTTGCTGATTTCTTTCTTTATGTATACATAATTCTAATTAATTAGGCAACAGCTATTAAAAAACTATTTTTGGTTTTGTGTATACCTAAATAAAAAATGATGCTATAAAACTAATAATAATCATATATTTTATGTCGAAATTTTATTTTTATACTAGTTGTACCCGCGACGTCGTTCACGCGACACATTGTTATAAACTCAATGAGAAGTATATAAATGCTCAAAATGGTTTTTCTATTTGCCCGTGGGAATGAGACATTTTCCTGGAGTAAAAAATATCCCAAGTGTTGACGCAGGTAATAAGTTATCACCACACCAAATTTCATCAAAATCCGTTCAATGGTTTTTGCGTAATGTGTGCACATGCTCAGAATGGTTTTTCTATTTTCCCGTGGGAATGAGACATTTTCCCGGAATAAAAAGTATCCTAGATGTTGACCCAAGTCATAAGTTATCATCACACCAAGTTTCATTAAAATCCTTCCAATAGTTTTTGCGTGATGCGTGAACAAACAGACAGACAGACAAAAATTTTAAAAATCGCTGTTTTGATATCTATATTACATCGATAACTATTGTAGAGTATCAGTACAATTTTCAAAAAATATTCCATGTACAGAAATGGTCTCGTTACAGTTTTATTAAGTACCTATAGTGACTCGCACAGGAGCGGTGCAAGGGGGTGATTCGCAAAGTGTGTGATCGCTTAAAGTTTCGCATCGTGAAGGACTGTAATTCTTGGAAAGTAAAATTTGAGTCGGCTTGGTAAAAATTGTCACCATTTACAGTTTTAGACTTGTGCTCAAGAAAAATTTTTGCCTTATAGTTGTCTCTAGGTGCGTGAAGGGAAATTAGGAGCCACAGTTAACCTTAAAAAATTCTTGAAACAATTTTTTTGACTGTTTTATTCATATTCGCAGTTGATTTGAAAAGCAAAATTTTTTGAAAAAGGTAGACTGCATTAAACCAAGGAATCGGGAATGAAATCTTGGGCCCTCAAAAAATTAATCTTTTGAACTCGCGAATCTCTAAATTTTTATACTATAGGCAAAATGTCATTTTGTATCATTTTGTAATACATCAAGGATTACAATTTTCTACCTGTTTTGTGTCAAAAATTTTTGCAATAAAATTTTATATTTTTTTATGACTCGAGCGAGCCGAACACGCGTCGGTCTTACGACCGACCGTATGCAATAAAAATTAGTTTTTATTGGGGGCCCTCATAAAAAAATATTTTTCAAAAAATATTGTTGTATAATATAAATTTTTTTTATTGACTTTTTGCTTTTAACAAAGAAAAGAAAAAACGGTTCTTGAAAAGTTCTTCAAAAAATTGTTATATAATATTTAAACAAGATTAATGAGATTGGATAACGAATGTCATTTTTGTTAATTGTCAAGGTTAATTGTCAAGCAAAAATGACCATCATCAAGGATGACGAAATACCGAGAAAAAAATAGGACAAAAAGTTAATTTTTTTATTACAAACACATTTTTTGCAATAAAACATTTTTACTGTTATGTCATTTTTGGGAAAGAAATTATTTTATTTTGAATGAACGTATTTTCAACGCTTCCACCATTCTATATTTTTAGGATTTCGTATGGTAAAAAACTAAAAAAGGCACCTTTATAGTGAAACTTAAGCTAGGGACTGTGAAATCGAAAATAACGTTCATATATATGTATATATGTATATATGTATATAAGTTTTAGCATGATTACTCTCAAACGAAACATCCAATTTCTACGAAATATGGTGAAAAGCTTGAAAGTCCAAAAATCATGGACGAGTGCGTTAGCCAATCGCGTGTGATTCCCGGAACCGGATATTTTGGGCCTTTATCGTCCAAAAAAGAGTGTTAACTACTTTCCGAGGAAAATTGGGACATTCCAGGCGTATTTTCTTTTGTAATAGTAAATTTTTCGGGTTTGTAATTGTATTTTTAGTTTATATCAAGTATACAACACAATATTTAGGCGGAGATATGTACCTACTTACTGAATGAAATTTTAGAGTTCAGTGTTTTATTAAGTGCTGATGAGGACAAGGCACTCACTTACATATTACAAGTAGAAATATTTTCTGTATTACTGGGGTAAGTGACTCACAATGACCTCCTAATCGCAACTATGTACGAACGATATGTCGGCGAAAACGGCCGAATGTGGTTTCGCTGAACATGAACCTATTCTATTTAGAACTATGTAATGTTAAAAAGACGGTATATTTTTAGTTTAAATACAATTTGTTAGCGATGTATGTATGTTAGTTTGGTTGGTATTGTGATTAGTATTTTATAATATCGTGTTGTTGGAACTGTATTTGATACCATGTTTTGGGTCACTGGCCCGAAACAACCTTTCCGATGAGCAAATTACACTATGTTAATTGTATGCGTACATATATTGGTATCTAAAAGTCCAAAAAAGTTCAAAAGTTTGGAGGAAGTTAACACAGCATGTTGAAGAAGACATCGAAACATTTGTTTCGGTAATTTTTTCACCCCCATGAATAATTTTATTCTTTGTCCAAATAGTTTCTTGCAATTTTTTTTTTTTTTTGACAAATTATTTTAAATTGCAAACACATGATTTTACTTTCACCAAAAAGTTTCGCCAAGTGTGTGCTGGACACGCATGTAGTTAGGGTGTCTCACTAGCCAGTAACATATTCGACTTATGATGGTTTATGACCAAACGTATTTTTGGTAATATCAGAGACCAATGGACAGATTATGCGTAGCCTATAGACTTAGTATACTCACGTAATAAGTGAAGCTTCAAAGTACGCTCAAGGTACGACCAACTGCTACTACAATAACAATTTTTAGTCCAAAATATAATACTGACAATAAAATTTAACTTTGTTAGCAGAAAAAACTGCAAAATAAAAAAAAATAAAAAATGACATTATGTCTTGCAATAAATATGGTTCTGTTTACTGAATAATAGACAGTACATTATGTTCCTCATATATCATACCCCGCGTTAGATGCTTCAGTGAAATAGTCTACAAACTGGTTTTACTGGCTGTCTATTTTCTAGAATTTTTCGATATTTTCTATTTAATCCTCACTTTTCAGTGCGGATAAAGTAAGAATTTCGAGGATATAACAAACGGACAGACAGAAGACAATTCAGAGGTGTTGCTTCGGGACCCTAAAAAAGACCAACACAAATCCCGTAGTCACTGACTGTGCTGTCAAGTTTATTATTTGTCGGCTAAATGGTTTTATTAGTGCAACATAAAAATTTTTATTTCCACAATAAATAATAATTTATTTTCAAAATAGGTCATTATAATGTTTTCAAAAAAGGTTTATTATGTGTCCTTTCTGTGTCCAAAAAAGTCCGTCCATACGAAATTTATACAACAGTGAAAGTTTTTGGAAACGAAAATTATTTAAATATGACCTTGAATGCTTGTACCAAGACATCAAAATGGGCACAAAGAGTTAATGGCTTAAACACAAGAAAAAGGGTTGTACGTTTACAACTATTTTTCAAAAAAATGGTTTTACGACGTAACAGTTCCTGGCTAGTGCCGTTCCACAAAGGGTTAACAGCAATAAAGTCATTTAGTCTGAAAAATTTCAATAACTGTTCGTTTTTCAACCCGTTAAATTGTTAGCTAAATTACTTTATGATATTCCAAGGAATTTTTGGATGCGATCGGGTTAAAATAATATTTCATATTTTGATCTATACGTTGTTTGAAGGTTATTTAAACAACAGCAGGTTTACAGCGAACCCAGGTATAAATCCTTTCTCGATTTTACTTTTAATATTTATTTTAAAAAAAATATTGGAACCCTTTTTTGATTTTTGATACCTCCCACGATTATTACAAGGACCATTTTTGCCATATGTTGTTATTCAATCCTTTTGTATATATATTTGCAATCGTCGAAATCCTATAGAAAGTGAAAAATGATATTTTTTTTTTGGGGGGAAGTTTGTAAAAATTGCAGCGCATCAAAGATGACATTTAATTGATTGAGAAGGGTTACCATATTATACAAAAGGGGTTTCGTTTCGTTTGTAAATAATTTGATATCAGTATAGGTTTGTTCTAAAAAACGCTAGAATTTTCACGACAGAATTTTTAGTTCGGTAAATTTGTATCATTTTGAAATTTAAAGTATTACTTATGAAAATAATAAAAATTTTTCTTACATAAGTAAAACAGTTTACGCTTAAGGGGGTATTCTAGTCTAGTCTAAAATTTTAAAAGAAATTCAAAATTGAAATCGGTACAGGCCGGCAAGGTGGGGACTCAAAAAAAAGGTGTCTTCTGGTTGACGTGATTCCAACCCTCCTGGTGATCTGATACATAAAATTTTAAATAATTCTTAATAAGCAAGGATGTAGAATTAGTTGGACGTAGCCGATTTGAAAAAATAGATTTTTTCACAAAATGGCGTATTTAAAAAAAAAAAAAAACATTTTTTCGCCTCCTTTTTTAAACTTTGGAAATTTTTTAAAAATAGTAAAAATAAAAAATTCCAAAAACCCCTACGTCGGACCAATTTTGATAGTATTAAGAAGGCATGTACCAAATTTCAAGGAAATTGGTGCATTAGAACTTGAGATATCATTGTCAACCGTATCGAAAAAAGCAGTTTCGAGTGATTTATATTAAAAATTTGAATTTAACACTGAAAACACACCATAACTCCGAAAATAATTCGAATTTCCGTAAATCCTTTTAGGGGCTTATTCTTAAAGGTCCGAACTTTGAAAATATGGAAAAAAATAATCGATTTTTTCGAATTTCTAGCCAAGTATACCCCCTTCAAATTTGAAATATTTTCTCGGTAAATTACAAATATAATTCTTGCTACAGTTACGATAATAGAATAATTGTGCGCAAACTCATTAGAACATAAATTAATTCTAGTGTTTGTTGGAACAAACCTAATATTTATAATTATAATACGATAGCTGGTGCCCATCGTACTTTCTCCAACGCTTACAAATACATACAACTCAACTGACTGAATTCGCCAGTGTAAATCAAAGTTGTAATTCTCTAAATTTTTACTAATCACCGCCGAGTACATTCACCGCGTGTAATTTCTTTTACTATTACTTTCAATTCAAGTAATAGTTTATAATAAATACCATCTGTAGTGTGGTTCGCACTGCTCGCGTGAATTACAAAAAAGAAATTGTGTGTGCCGTGTTCTTTGACCTTTATTTAATACAAATTTCGTGTCCATATACAATTTCTGTGACCTTTATATCCACAAATGTACAGCAAAACCTTTTTTTATGCGGTCATTACATTAATTTACGATAAAGTTACTTATTGATTGTTTTTAAGTAGCTATTTGATCAATAAATTGCATATAAGAATATAAATTATTGCATCATTAAGTTTTCTTTTACCGATGTATTTATTGCAATTTTTATAATATTAGAAAAATGAATAAAAAATGTTCTCATTGTGCGAAAAAATACTCACCTTCTTATGACCTTTTTCTCGAAAGTATAAATTAATAATGAAAATTTTTTTTTTCAAAAAAATATTTATAAAATCCCGTTAGAAGAAAACGGGTCCTTTTCGTTATTCAAATTTGATCCGATTTATTTTTTTTTCGAAATTCAAATTCAAAAAATATGTGCATATTGTATTAAGGGAATTTTTTTTACAAAGCCCCGTTATTGTATCGAGAAGAAATAGAAAATTTTCGTTTGAAAAATAATAAATTATGTAATAATAATTTTGGGACATTGAAATAAACTACAGTGTCTTTCAGCGATATTGAAAATAATAAAACATTTAATTAATTAATAATTATAATTTTAGAATTAATAAAGAAAGTAATACAATGACATTTTAAAACCCATTTCACTTTTAAAATAATTTTTTTTTTTAATAAGGAAATAAAAGTTTGTTTGATTTGTAAAAGTTTATTATAAAATCAAATTTTTAAAATAATTAAAAATAATAAAAAGTGATACATACTGATATATTAAGGTGGTTGACCCACTAGAGCACATTCTAAAGATTACTGTATGATTTTTGGATAAGTATATTTTGGAAATTTAAAAAAAAAAACACATTGTAAACTAACATTTAAATGATAAAAAACTTATTTTAAAAAACTTGTGGCTGTCAGCATTCTATTTTAGTAATCTGAACGTTTTGTGAGTTTTCTTAATGTAATTTTGAATTGAACAAAAATAAAATAAAATAAATAAAATTCACCATTACTTAACCAGTTTTAATTTGCGACAATAATTAATAGATTTATTTGCTATTTTCGAGAGTTAATATACCCAAATTTCTATAGATATTCGATTTCGTAAATTTATGAAAGTACATAAGTCTCAAAGTACAAAAAAAATATAACCACTTTTTTTTCATCCACATTCAATTTTCACTCGTTCAATTTTTATCTGATTGGCTTCATCATTTGAACATTTTTGTGCACAAAAGGTGACAATACCCCTTAATAAAATTATAGATCTTCTAATTTTACTTAATCGGAAATATTTTGGATGATGATATTGGTTGATCGGATAGCTGGGCCAGGCCACGACACTCTCACGGGGGGTGACGGGGCCAGTGAAAGCACTGACTGAAAATCAAGAAGATGCGAACGAGATTGCTCAACATATTTATTTATCGCTAACTATGTACATAATATTGTGGTGTAGTTGAAGAAGCACGCTGTATATACTCGCGAATGGCCTTGGCCGTTTGTTGGCCATTAGATTACACACTCACACACAACATAAATAAATATATAGGCAAATAGCCGTTGTTTTTGCTCGATGCTGGTATCTGGTGTATGTATATGTATAGTTTACAGTGTCTGGGTAATTCAGTCAAGGTTTGCGGGCGTTGAACTTCCTTCCTTGGGGAGTTTTTACTTATTACGGAGGCCCCCACTCCAACGGAGTGTATACGAGGCGGTCGGTGTATGTGTTATTCACATTTTCCACCAATCGCGTGGAGTGTGAGTCGGTTATAACGGGCGGTGATTGGTTGAATTTGATCGCTGTACGGTGTCGCCCTCTCGCTCTGGTGGTGTTGTGTTTTGTCATTGACCTCCACAAAAGTTTTTTCGAATACGATGAACCCTGTGAACACGCTACTGTACTGGGTGTACTGTTTGGTTGTATTTCCTCGTCGTCGCGCTGGTGTTAAGGTTGATATTCGTACAAAATGCTCTGGCCTTCAGGTGTGTGAGTGTGTGTTGATACGAAAATCTTCCGCAGAACATACAGGCGAGCGAAGCGAGTGGCTTAGCCGTATGGCAGTTCAAGAGAGGACTTTCACTCTCTTCAGTTAGTTGTCCGAAAGCGGTTGTTGCATGGTTCTGTTCCTCCACAACAATCGACTCGCTCGTAATAATGACAGTTTGAAAAATATTCGGGTTTTTAAACAATCAGTGAATTTTTGGAGACTACTATTTATTTTAGTTCTTTTTTGGTGTTTTTGTGTTTTTTTACCAACAATGACAATCTAAGTGTTTTTTGATTTTTTTTTAAATTTTTAAGTGTTTTGTGTTTTGTGATTTTTTACATACACCCCTCAAAACAAAACAAAAATGATTCTATCACCGGATAGTACGCATCATGTGTTCCCACAACCCCAATTACCGGAATCAACAAGTAATCCCGCGCCAGGTGGCGTACAGGGAATCCCATCAGCCACGGATATTACGCAGGTGCACAGCGCAAGCGGGACACGTGAGCCTGCATTAAACATAGGTATATCCACGTTCTTTTCCTAGTTTTTCCCGCCGTGTGAAAATTTTTGATTTTATAAAAGTCTTTCTCTTTGCGTACATACAATGCATGAGTGAAAGAGAAAGTTAAACTTTCTTTTGAATAGCAAACATATTCTCCGTGGTACTATCCGATCCCAGAGGTCAATGTACCACTAACTTATCAGTTTTTTGAACAAAATTCCCAGAAACTAATTCGTGTTTTTCTTGGGCTTGTTTCAGAATTCGATGGCACAACAGTTTTATGTCGTGTCTGTGGCGATAAGGCATCAGGATTTCATTATGGTGTACATTCTTGTGAAGGATGCAAGGTAAGATTTTTTTTTGATTTGCAAAATTTAATTGAAAATCGTGTCTGAAAACGTGATTCCCAAGTCGTGATATAAACAATAAATAAAATAAATGCTGATATTCTCGAAAATATTATTTTTTTGCCGCGATAGACACAAAAATTACACGTGTTAACGTTTTTTGTAATTGTTTCAAAACGTTTCGCTTTTTTGAATCGAGTAAACAATTAAAAAGTCGTTGTACTCTCGCGTGAGTTTTCTCGGAAATCGTGCGTCAGCGTATATTGGAGTCACATTTTCACGGCACGATTTTTTTTTAACTTTTAAAAAACCTTGATAAAAAAAAACAGCTATCATTTTTTTGAAAAAAATAATCCGTTTCTTACTGAATCACACTAATTCGTATTATTTCATCCTTTTCCTCGCAATATTGTTGCGATCATACATAGGTATATAAATACGTATTTGGTATGTATAAAAATAAAATTGAAGGCCGTTTAGTAAAAAGTCAACGTCCCATTTATTCGCCTATTTGTATACAAAAGGACAATATGTGGTGTGGGGACCTGGACCGTGTATGTCCTTCGTGAAAATTTACATAAATCGCTCGATTTTATACGACCGAAAATTGTATATATTGTTTTAAATTCAACAAACGAGCAGTTCGAAAAAGTTAACGGAATAAATTTAAAAAATATTCTATCCAAATGTAACAAAGTAACAATAACTTCTTAAAAAAATTTTCTTATAACCAGTTTAAGAAAATGAAAAATTTTGCATAATAATTTGGTAAATTTATTTATACATATAAATATGAAGTTTGAATTAATTGTTGAAATAAAATTAACTTAAACGTCGCGGGAAATTTAAAAATTAAATCAAATTGTATAAGTATAAATTAGAAAATCGCAGTGTAGCATAAAAAACTTTCCAAGCATAAAAAACTTTCCAAACAAATCCAGCTCCTTTAAATGAAATGAAACGCACTATATTTTTTGGAATTTTTCTAGAACACTTTTTTTTAGATTTAATTTTGAAATTCACAGCAAACCTAAAAATCGGATGAGTGTATTCGCCAGAGAAATATGTTACAAAACGGGACTTCCACAATCAAAAACCAGAGGGCTCTAATTCAGAAAAAAGTTACGCATATTATGAATTCGTTTTGAATCAAAGCTCTCTGGTGTGCAACGGTGCAAGCTCCGTTTTGGACCGTTACCAATTTTATGTTTCACTTTTTAGATATTTTCTATTGGGAAATCGAAAATCCATACGTTTTGGTGTCTTGAATTGAAAGTAACATACTATTTTCTGGAATTTTTCTGCACCGTTTTTTTTTTATTTTTAGATTCATTCACAGTAAATCCCAAAATTTGATTTATGCATTCGCCAGAGAAATATGTTTCGTAACGTCACAAAACAGAATTTCCATAATCATAAACTAGGGGGTTCTAATTCAGTTATGAATTATTTTCGAATCAGAGCTCTCTGGTGTGCAACGGTGTAAGCTTCGTTTCGGAACGTTACCAATTTGATGATTCTCTTTAGATATTTTCTATTAAATCTAAAATCGATATATTTTTTAACATTACTCGTACTTATTTGAGATTATCAATCATTTTGGTGTTAGTGAAAGTGGTTAACTCTTCACGGTTAACACCAAATAAACAAGTTATATGTTAGCGATAAATTATAATATTATGTACTGGCATTAATCGAAATTAATTCCGGTTTTCGTGTAAAGACCGCGTACGATTTTTACTTTTCTGTACCAAGTTTCAAGATTAATTCCGATTAGAATTCAAGATATTTTGTCTATAAATAATCGGCAATAATTACTTTTAAAAAGTGTAAAATTTATTTTTGGCTTTAGCATTGTTTTTATGTGCCGAACAACTTCGTGCAAGTTCGGCACATAATAAGATTGGACTGTGTAGAATGAATAATTATTGAGTTTTACATCCATATTGAATAAACGCAAGAGGTATTGGTTGTGTATTGTATGTATTTAATGTACCTGTGAACTCTATAGTTCGATTAAACGATTAAGACTTGTAACAGTACTGCTATCTAGCGATGTATATAAGTATTTCAAAGTAACTGGTATTGTTCAAAGTACATAACTGGTATTGGGGACGCAAACCCCGAGTAAGCAGTGAATAGTAATGACGAACAGAAAAAGGAAGTTTGAAATGGCGAATTGATAATGAGTTAAGTTAGAAACTGTTTTGGAAAATTAACAAAAAATTTATATTAAAAAAATATTTAAAAATAAAATAATATAAAAAATAATCAACCAATATATTTGAAATTATAAAAACAAAAGGAAAACCTATAAATAAAATATTATCATTACTTAAATCAAAAGAAAACAAAATTAATAAAATACATGTGCTTTCGTGTTTAACCTACAAGAGAATATTATATTTTTTTTTTAAAATATTCCCTGTGTTTCATTTATCTACCTTGGAACCATAAAATCTACATCAAGAAAATCTTCCAGTTACGATAAACTCATTAGAAATAACTTTTGTGATATAATAAATACGTTGTCTTTGTAATTTTGTGTTTCTAATAAAAAAAATCGTAGTTAATATTTTTTAAACCTTTATTTATTTCTAATTTTTATTATATACATAATTAACCCTAGAACGACAAACTTATTTTTTCTACTCTTAAACTACAAACTGGGGTATATATTTACCCCACGGGATTTTTGGTCGTAAAATCGATCTGACAGCAGCAATTTCACTTAAAAGAACGCGAATTTGTTCGTTTTTTCATGCTGAAGAGAATGGTGAAGAGTAAATTCAATTTAATCAAAGCTTAGTCGGTGAAAAATCTATTTAAATAGCTAAAAGTGTTCAAAAACGCTCAAATTGTCATTTAATAAACAAAAATTGATAACTATTTTTCTAATGAACCGATTTTCAGATTTCAGACGGTATTTTAAAGAGGACACAAGGGACTTCAAGCATATAAATGACATCATGATGTTTTGCCAAAAAAGTCGATTTATTTTGGATTTTGAAAATTAAAAAAATTGGGAATTTGATATGTGGAAAAATCAAACAAAAATGCATGAAATTTTAGTTTTTAAGAATATATTTCATTTTTTTTCATACAAAATGTAAAAAAAAGGAGAATTTAACTTATTCAAAGGCACTACAATCGCTGCAATATATATTTCCATGATTCTCGCAGGTCGGTCGCTTGCACTTCGTGCAATATATTCGCGTTTTGCGGTCTTCCTCGAGGACACAAGCAGCATCGGGCTGGCTATATCTAATGTTTTGTTGCAAAATAAAGTCATTATAAGTGAATCCAAATTATTTTAGCAAGAAAAATAAAAATAACTTACCTAAACAAAACACTGACGTAAACTACAAACTGGCGTACATATCAACCCCATACTAGCTTCACGTTTTCCCTTCGTCGCAGTAGACAAGAAACCGCAGGGTTTCCCGACCTCACTCTACTGTTAGAACCTTGAACTAAATTATGGTATAGGTGTTCAGTCGATAATGTTACTGACTAATTTAAAAACGTAGTTTAAAGTTTACCTGGGGTAGATTTCTACCCCAGTTTGTCGTTCTAGGGTTAACTTTAATAAAAACAAGTCGTCAAGTGCAAGTTGTACTTGCGCTAACAGTGTTCCGTACAATCAGTTGTTTCTAGGAATTTTTTATAACGGGATGTGAAGGTGGATAAAATATTTTTCCTAATAAATAAATTTTATTCCTAAAGTATAACCCATTTTTAGATTTCAGAACGATCGTGTTCGTATGTGTCACATCGTGAACGTATGTGTCCGGACTGTTATATTTTAAGAAGTTTTAGTTATGACCACTGATGGTGAGGGACATTACTTAGTGCGTGTCAAACACGCACTTGACGAATTTTTTTTTTTTCAAATGTATTTTTAAACAGCTGCTATTTTAATGTCATACGTTGAATGTATTTCTCTGTGTTAACCTTGTTTGTTAAAAAAGAACAAATGTATTTAATTCCAAACGATTATTTACCATTCTATCCTTTTTTTTGATATGTAATTCTAAAATTTTTTTGCCATAAATTTTTTCTTGCTGTGGCTGTTACCTTGAATTTTAAATATGGTAGTTGCGAATGGTATTTAGTGGTCGCTTTTACCTGTATTATATATTATAGTTCCTCAAAATTTTATTAATAACGGCTGCTGCGATTTTGACAGTTCATGGTCAAAAATTTTTCAAAATATTACGTTTGCTACCTGACGTACCTGAGCGAAATCCACACACACACACCTACACACATCACCAATTTCCCTTTCAACCCTTACATAAGTACCCTTCAACGATGAAACCCTTCAAAAACCCTTTTCGCACAAACAAAAAATAGACAAGGGTTGATCAAGGTAGTGGCGAGCGATCAAGGTCAAAGATATTCAGTGGGAAGATTTGAAAAATAATCTTTTTTTTGAAAAAAAAAGGTCGCCAGGTTGCATGGTTATTTTTGTTCAAAAATTATGATAAATATAGCAAAAAAAAGGGTTCGGTTTTCATCTGTTGTTGGTATTATTATATAAGATCTGCTAATAGTTTGAGACAGATGTTTTTTTGTACAATAAAAACCAGGATATGTAATTTAGAATCCTTGTTCGCTTCTATTATCCTTTATTGCAAAATTTTGTAAATATGCATCATCACAGTCATTTCAAAATTTTGAACAAAGTACCGAAAATTATAATTATAAAAATAACCCTTCGAAAAAAAAAAGAAAACAGGGACAGTGCATTCTCGAACGAGATATTTTTTAATTGTTGACGATCCAAAAAAAAAAACGACCAAAAGAATTGTGGTCAGCGCGAGGCGCTTAAATGCGCTGCGTCAAGTAGTGAAAGATGATTTTTATTAAGTGGATTTGTATACACGAATCGTGGTGGGGGAGGCCGTTTACCTTCACATGGCCAAACAAGTAAAGAAACATTGTTGTCGTTTCATTCACTTCAAGAGTCAATAAGTTTTTGAAAAAACGCACGCGGCGCTGCCTGCGCTGATTTGATTGTGAATGGTGGTAGCCGCAAAGCACCGCGTTCACTTGTTCCAATTCTATTTTTTATTTCAAATATTCACTATCTCACTTTAACGACAACCACGACAACGACGATCAAACTGTTCGTCGTGTACTTGTATGCCATCTATGAGTTGAATTGAATTTAGTCAAGACACATACCATATTACAATGTGTTTAGTTCAAACATATTGGCGCTGCTGTTGTGTCGATTGTTATACGTACAAGACAGTGACGTTTTGTAGATAAGTTACTGTTGAAATTTTGATCATTTTTTTGATGTAATTAAAAGTAAAGATTATTTTGACTGTAATAAAACACAAAGTGGCAGCGCTCTGTGTTGTTGTCTAGGTCTAGGAATTAATTTAGCGGTGATTGCATGCATGCAAGAAATTCTAATCGGCGAGTCCGTCTTTTTCTAGGCATTTTTACTAGTTGACACAAAATAACTGTAATATACGTTCAAATACAGCCGAACCTTTTTTTATACGGTGGATAGGGACCGCATAAAATAAATCGCACAAAAAAAAATATATCCAAAAATTTCGGTTCGGTTCAGATTGTAAAAAAAAAGTTTCATCGAAAATTCGTAACTCAAAACGCTCAAAACTTGACAATTTCAATAGAAGTTGCTTTTCTAAACAAGATAAAACCTTAATTTACACGTGGGAACATTTTATTTCATTTTTATAATAGTAAATGAAAATTTTGAATAATACATCTGTAAAAAAATTTATACAATGTATTGATGAAATGCTTAAAAGCCGTTAAAAAGTATTTTTATCAAAGCAAGTTATTATAGTAAATGTTTAAGTTTCTTACTGTCTCTTGATTTTGACTCATATGCATTTTAATAGCCATTTTTTTTTTAAAATCGCATAAAAAAGGTTTAGCTGTATTATGTTTTAACTTTTATTCAGGAAAAATTCTATTAAAAATTTTTAGATGCAGGTATGCTTCGGTTACTTGAGTCACAAAATAAAGGAGTTATATATGTGAGACTATTTGATTTACTTAGTTTAAGTTCCCAAAAAAACCAGAATTCTGTCATTACTTGAAATTTTCTACTTACATATTCCGCCTCTTCAAATGAAAATATCCAAAAGGATTTTTGGCGATTCAGATCAAAAGGGGTTAAAACAAATTGTTTTTACGATTTTTTTTTTCATTATTATTAATTAAAAAAAAATCGGAATTATCGGAAATATCATACCTTTTTCCTATCGAGGTTATGATATGTTTACGATATTACATTTCCCGTCCAAATTGCCAAAAAAAAAACCGTTCAGAGAATAATTTTTAAGTCATAAATTTTTAGCGCTTCGGATCTACAACTTTCGATCGGAATCACCAAAAATCCGTTTAGGGACTAACTTTTTGGACCAGAAAGAATATGTAAAAAAAAAATTCAGCTTAATTCTTTTGTTCGAAAATATCTCCGTATCAATTTTGGTGACGTACATAACTCCAAACAAATGACATAATTTTTTGATCGCTCATATTAATCAAATTTGAGAAATATGTAAAAATTTTGTAATATATGTATTTGTAACAGTGTTTGTTATTGTGTACAGCACGGGTCATTGAACCATTCTTAAATGTTTTGATGATCACAAAATTACGCACGTCATTCCGTTCGGTACTGTACAAAGTATACACATATACGTAATACGTTATTAATTACTTATTTGTACATATTATATGACCACAAACAATAAAGTGTCTGTGTTACGTAAATATGTCACCTGGTTAGGTTATATCACCCGGCACAGCGAACGGTAGCTTCTGCAGCACCGATTTTAGGTCACCATCGTTCGTGCTTTAAAATCGGGAGCAATGCTCGCTCGTACAGTTCCTTGCTCCTGGTGTCATAAATATACATATATTACGCATATATGCATATCAATCAGGTCACTACGCATGCGTGTACGATCAACCGACCAACACGTAACAATCACGTAAAATTCGACAACAATGGAATGGAATTTGAATTTGAACAAAAACAAATTAGAATGTTCGTTATCGGTGTGTCGTACATCGCCAGTACTTATGTTGTAGTTGGCGCTGTAGGTACATTTTGACGATTGACCTACAGTACATCGACCCACTTCTTTTAGCGAGCGAGGTCGTCAACCTCCGTCGTTCGCGGGTTGGGAAACAAAAGCGAAACAGTCTTGAATACAAACATTCACTGCTCATAAGTTTTGGGTTATATTATTGGTTTGGTTAATCATTTCAACATAATATAATTGTAAAAAAAATTTAAGGTCATTTTATTTGGTATTTTTTGGGAAAAAATTTGCAATCTAAAAAATAAAAACCATTGGTAATTTTAGTTACGGAAAAAACCGGGTTAGATTATTATAAATTTTTATTATAATCAGAGCACTGACTGATTCTTTTGGTGTTATCAACGTTTGAGAGTTCGTTGACTCTTGCCTTTATTTAAAAAATCGAATTAATCTGTGATAAATTTATAAGATGTTTTAAATTATTATCAAAAAGTACCATGCAAATCAAAAATTTAGGTAAATACGTACGTAAAACAATTAAAGTCCATGGGATCGTTGCTTTGTCGACTTTCGGCCATTACGCCATCCTCAGGTGAAAAACACACTGAGGATGGCGTAATGGCCGAAGTCGACTCGTGTTTATACGATTTTTGTTGTGAAAAGTGACAAAGCAACGATCCCGTGTTGTTTAATATGGATTTTCACAAAGTAAACCTTTCCAATATTAATTATTTAATTAAAGTCAACTTTAACGAGGCAGTAAAGTTATTTTGTCCTAAAAAATAGAGAGGAGCTTCGTGAAATTTATAAAAGTTCTTAATTTTTTGAATTTTCCAATGTGTGTGGACGTTAGAAGAACATTTCTTGAAGGTTTATAGCAATTTAGACGCTAATCAGTGAGATAGAACTTAAAATTTTATGTCGGTCAAATAAAAAAATGTAGTTTCGAGAAAAAATTCGCAACAGTATGAGTCGAAGAAATATCGGAACCAACAGAAATTTCGAAGATTTTCGATATAAATTTTATTAGAACATTGCCTTGATTAAAACGAGGATCGTAGATATTTATTCGCAATATTTTTATCGAAAAAATAATATCCCAAATTTTTGGTACATAATCCATGATTTAAGCACATGTGTAGAAAACAAAAGACTTATCAATTTATCATACTTAAGTAATGAATGCGCCTCCTAATTCTAAAAACAAACAATACTTTGCAATAATTAGTAATTGGAGCACCGCTAAAACAGTATTTTTATTAAGAACCAAAGAAGTGCCAGCGGAATGAATGACTTGAAGTGTTTTTTTTTTCGTGTGAGGTCAGTGACCTTGTTCGAGTTTGATGCCCTCTCTCGATCCGATCAGAAATGAAAAGTAATTAATGTGATGTTTTTGTTATTTTGTATACCAACAAAAAATTTATCATCTAAATAAATAGATTAAAAAAAATGTATAACTAAAAATTAATATTAGCTGCTGCGCTACTCTAACAGTTATTACAAAAATCACCATATTTATAAATGCATTTACATATACAAAATGCAACAAAAGTATGTAAACAAACAATAAAATATGAAGGATGAATTAAGTGAGTTCTAAAAGGCATTTCGTTATTTCACACCAAAAATTACCCTAATCCAAATTATTATCAGAAAACTTGATTTAAAAAATTATTACTTAAATAGCTTTTCACCTAACTCCTAAATACTCGACTGTCATTTCTTCGATTGCGATGAAATTCATTAAAATCAATCGAATAATTCCGAAGTTATGTCAGACAAACAGACAGATACGAAACCAAAATTGTTCAGGAAGTTCTAAAACGTAAAATGTACGTGAAAATTTTTATTTTAGAAGGGAAAACAATTTTCATATTTCAAAAGTAATCACAATACTTCCGCTACGTTTGCAGACATTTGCAAACGTTTTGCAAACTTGATTGATAGTTGAATACGTGCTTTAAAAATTTCTAAACTGATCTTTCTAGATTTTTAAATTTTCTATTTTGATATTTTGTGAAAAGTTATTTAGTAAAAACTCTCTTGACTTGTATAATTATTAGTGGTGTCGGATGATTAATCGATTAATCGGTTTAGTCGAATATTTTAACGTTGATTAGATGACTAACTAAGGTGATTGTTTTTTTCTTTTAAATGACTAAAACGAGTAATTTATTAATTTTTCTATATTATTGATTAAACTTCAAAAAATGAAAACTAAAAATTTTCACTTTTGTATGATTAACATATGACATCCCATATTTTTCTTTTCCTTAACAAATAATTCAAAAGAAAACATAGTTTTTGAAAGAATCACATAGGTTACACTATATTCACAAATTCGATTAAAAATTTAGTCGATTAGTCGACTATTATTGTATGCTCAATATTTTTGACTAATGACTAATTTTGTCGATTTTAGTCGATTAATCGACATCACTAGTAATTATTAGTGTACATACTTTTGAATACCATGGTGTAAACAATATTTTCATATCATATATTTACTGTAAACGCATTTAGGAATAACAAAAAAAAATTATGAATTGAGGTTAATTTTGTAAAATATTTCCATGATTCGAAAAAGGAAAGATTTAGGTCTCGTTGTGAGTTAATCGATTTTTTCTTGTTGCATTGTTCTTTCTTTCGTTGAATTACGTAACGGTTTATTTTTCGGAAAAATTTCTTCGGGAAACTCTTCGGGGAAAATGAAATCCTAGTAGCGTGTAGTATTCGAGCATATACAATAATTTTGATTGTATTACAATTTTTGAATGTGACATTTTTACTATAGTAAGTACGGTTGACTTCAATTGACCCAATAATGCGAGCGACTAACTATGTACCTACACGATGAATGTGTTCGTTCGTTGGTCGAGGAAGGCCAACGAAGTGCATTGACCTGGTGAGCCCCGGTCGTCGTGTACAGATACCTGCGATTGCAGTGGCCGGTGCTGTACAGAGTTTATTCGCGCAACGTTCGCCAACATTATACTTTTGGTGGGTTATGACGTCAACGACGAAAACACAATACATAAACACGATCACTGGACATGTTATTATTTATGGATCCACATTTTTTCCCCGTGGCCAACAACCAACAACTGATTATTCATTTGCTGTGAGTCATTTTCGTTTACGGAAACGAAATAGTTTTTGGATGAATTCAGGAAATGCCAATGATTTGATGGTAGTGACCCGGTCGGTCAAATTCGATTGATCAGTGGTCGCCAAAATTGCACGCGATACTCCGTTGGTATGTTAGGTAGTATATGTTGGGGTAGGTTTCATTTTACAATTTTGAAATTGGTCGCAAAAAACAAACCATTTTGGGTAAAATAGGTCAAAAGTTGCTTGAAATTCGCTAGAAACATTGCAAATTCTGTAATGATTCCGGGATACTTTGCGCACTGTTTCTTTTTTTTCGAAAAATATTGCTTTCAAATCCGGATTTACGTCAAAGGGATTAGTTAATGTTAAAATTAAGTTAAACTTAATAATAGATTAGTATATTTCAAGCGAAAATAATATGTTAATTTGCAAGTAGTGATGAGCAAAATTAGTCTTGGTCTTGCAGTCTTGTCTTGGTCTTGCATTTTTTGGAAGACCAAGACTATGTATACCAACAGCAAGACCAAGACCAAGACTATAAGTATGGCTGCAAGACCAATACCAAGACTCAAGTGAGCAAGACAAAAGCAAGAAAAAAGCAAGACTGTTGCTAAACTATTTAAATAGTTTGAAAGTATAATTAACACCGTAAAGAGAGAAAATTTTGATTTTAGAAGGAAAAAAATCGCTAATAAAAAAATGCAAGAAATTGCAAGATTTTTTAGCAATACCAAGACCAAGACTGGATTTTGCAAGACCAAGACCAAGACTCTTAATGCAAGAACAAGACCAAGACTGCTAAGTCTTGGTCTTGGTCTTGCATTTGCTCATCACTATTTGCAAGGCAGAAAAGTAATAATTTTACTGACATTTCATTGTTGAAACTATACGCCTAAAGGCCTGACATCAGTAGGGTTTCCATCAATATTAACATGTACAAATTGATGTTTTCTTTTGACAAAAATTTCATATTTTTCTCAAAGTTCTCCAGTAGCGGCAATTAAAATATTTTAATTTCCTAGGCATAAAAATATACTGTTTTAATATTGTTGCTTGAATTAAATTCTGAAATCGTTCATTGTCTGGGGACAATTATCGACAATCTTAAAACCGGGAGTCAAAATTTTATATTGATCGGACCAACCTCTTCCTGTGAAAAAAGAATTGGAAAAGAAATAAAACTCAGTAAAGTCTTTTTAAAGTAAGAATTTGTCGTAGGTTATTTTTATCACCGTGCAGTGACTCCGAGTTCACTGACCCAACGTATTTTAACGAGTCGATTGATCACAAATAACTACAAGTAATGTTTTTCCAAAAAAAAAAAAAATTCGGCATGAATCATCTTCTTCAAACTAACCAATTAAGTGGAACATTACATCGTCATATGGTATTACTAATAAGGAAATAATGCACCAGGTTGATAAACCCAATAATAATAAATAAACAAATAGATAAAAATAAATTAATTTAAAAAAAAAAAATAAAGGGCATTAACTGTAAAATTTCTAAGTAATTGATGGAAGCTACGATGCTACAAAGACTATACATTGTACGGTACCACAGCAAATTCCAAGAAAAGTCCGTAACCGTACAGTTTCATAATTGTTTTGTAGAGTAAAACGGTTTTTTGGCGCGCGGGGGTGTCAGCTATAATACATTGTTACGCATATTTTTACAACTCATGGCATTTTGTCTTTATTTGCTTTACTTTACTGGCTTTTGTATACGTACGTACAAATGTTACTGGGCTCGCTCGGGTCGTTGAACTTTGAAGAGTAAAAATTCCCCACCATTTAGCACAGCACAGGCATACCGCTCACTCACTTATTCGCGTTGTTAAATAACCTTCTCTCCGTTTTTGTAATAATATGTTCTATGACGCAACTGATATTATAATAATGTAAGTAAAATATCAGTTAATTTTTTTTTTTAATTTCGGTCCCTTCGTGTTTTTTGGCCCTCCTCAATTACGATCAATTTTAAAATGTAATTTAATCTGATTGGAGCATTTCGAATGATTTCCGTTTTAAATATTTTTCTAGAATGAAATTAAAAAATTTTTTTTATAGATTTAGTAACTACGGTTGAATTTTCGATTTCTGTTAACCCCACGCTTCAAATTTTATGCCCCAACGACCAAAAATACGTATTTATGAAATTTGATTAATAAACCCCCCATAAGAAAATGCCACACTACTGTGGAATTATCCTATTGATTCAAAAACTATACGAGTTGGCACGAAATTATAAGGCTCCGACGAATGTGTTTCTTCGGAGCCTTAAAAATCAACTTACTACATTTGTAAAGTTTTGGGGACGGTTGGTGACTCTCAAGAAAATCAAATATTGCACAGGAAATTTTAGGGAATTTATCCAAATTTCATAAATCAGTTCAGCTTCAGTTACTTTTAGCAAATTTCCAGAATGGAATTCAGCTATTACAGCCACTGTCATAACGCGACCTGAGCCCCCGGGACTATGACAGAAATTTGTTTTGAGGTCCCTAGAAATCGAAAATAATATTCGCTAAAATATATGTATGTGTCCACACGATAACTCTCGAACGAAACGTCCTACTGTTACGAAATTTGGTGAAGATATTGGAAATTCCAAACAGTTGGACGAGTTCGTTAGCCAGGCACGTCCGATGCCCGAAACATGGTTTTTTTTGGCAATTTTCGTGAAAAAAATTCGTTTTTTGCCAAAATTTCCCTTTATTGAACAATTTTTGCGACATTTTTTTACATCATTCAAACGAGTAGAAATGGCCCCACGTTGGGCGCCAATTGTAGTGATACGATATTTCAATTTTAAAGATTTTTCTATATTTATTAATTCTATGTCAACTAGTTTCCGAGAAAAACTAATTTTTTTTAAACGATAATTCGCTATCTTATGCAGAATTCTGCGAGAAGGGTATCATTAATTTCTGATGACATCATCAAATTTCAAACCTTTTTAGTCGTAAAATTTTGTAGGTATTTGTAAATTTAAAAAAAAAAAACCGTATCAAAATTACTCCCTCCCAACAAAAAAGATTTAAAACCTATAACTTTGTTGACCTAAATAAACTCCTCCTCGATGTCCCGGAAAATTCCTTGTACAATACACGCATTTCAGTACTGTACGTACATATAGTAGATATTTTAAATTCGTCACACTACGTCATAAAAAAAAAAAAAAAAACACCTCGGTGGTAGTGACTCATTTCTGAAAATGTATTTAAATACATATTTTTGTTAGATATTTTGCTAATCATATTGACCTAGTTCTTCTACTCACAGAAATAAAGTTTGTTGTTAATCAAAAAGTTTTATTTATTTTTAAATTTCCATAAAAACAAAAAATTGAGTTTGGTTGAATCGAATGCATTCGGTGGAAAAAAACCACTATTGAAAGGCCAATGACCCGGCCATTGGTATAGTTGTTATTGTAAATTTTGTTTTGGTATTTCCGGAATAGTAAGTAACGAGAGGTGAAAAAAGATTGAATCGATAATACGAAGCGAAGTGTTAAAATCATAATAATAATAAAAAAATTATATAATTTCGCTTAGAAAAGATGAACAGTACAGCATTGCCAATACTTTCACATCCAATAAATAAAGATGTATATATTTATTAATTACTTAATGCATATTAATATCTCTTTGTTTAACAATTTCTACAAAAAAAAAAAAACTTTCTTTTGTTTACAAACACATAAATTTTATTTTCTTTTTAATAACAATAATTCATATTTCGCTATCTCTATTTTTTTTGGTTAATAGACCAATAAAACAATTGCTTCACTGGTTCGCCTAGTGAACGTGTTCATTTAATAGACCGCGCATAAAGTGAGTGTATACTGTACTTTGTGTGTATATGACACAGTGGCGAGTCAGTTGCAAAGTTATTGGAGTACATTGACACGCCGTTATGTATATAGTGTATACAATAACCGATCATGGTGTTGTGTATGTTTCATCTGACACAGGTCACTGACCGTTTAACTAGGCATTCGTTTCGGTTGTGTCGATTGGTCACTGTGTTCAATATAACACATTATTATTGCGGCGAGGCCATGTGATAATAAAATTGGCACAGATTCTAATTTTTTTATTACATACAAACTCGTGATACGTTTTATATACAATTTTTTTTTTTAATAAGACTATTATTTAATCTGTTCCAAATTAGGTCACTATGTAAATTATTTTTAAGCTGTTAGGGTTCCGAAGAGAACATTCTCGGAACTCTGATATGATGTAGTTTAGAATTTATACATTTTGGGAGCATGAGATTTTGTATGTAACATGTGGGATATCGTGGGATTTAACACGTCATTAAATCCCACGATTATTGGGATTCATCATTTTTATCATTTTTAACCCTGTAGCAAGATATGATTTTAATGTAGGCCATGCCAAATTTTGGAAACTATGTAAAGTTTGGCTATATTTGGATATATTTTTGAAACAAGACGCACGCATAAATTTTTAATATATTTTTTTGTAATTTAAAATAATATGTTTTATAATTATTTTGTACTACATAAATAATAAATAATAAATTTAGTAGTGAATTTGGTAAAGATATTGAGAAAGAAAAATCTTTAAAATTGAAATATCACATCACTACAATTGGCGCCCAACGTGGGGCCATTTTTCAACCATGAAACACATAGGTACTAACATTTAATAAACTTTCCGAAATTTCAATCTCGCTAAAAATTCTAGTCCAAATCATCGCTCTATAATTAAAGAAAGCTGTGAAAAGCTGTAGCCACTGAGGAACCCTGAGTTAATGTGTGCCCAGCATGCACTTGGCGAACGTTTTCGGCATTGTTCTTACGTCATTAGACACGCTGTTTATTTAAAGTTTGTAAAAAACATAAAATTTTATGTTTCTTTTAAATGTTGCATTGAAAATAAAGTTATTTTTTAAGTTTTAAATGTTTATCGGGCCATATACGTACGTAAATGATGAATATTCAGTACACACCTGTCTACTTTTAAAAATAGTCTTTATTAATTACTGCTAAAACCAAATTTTTAAGATGATTCAAAAAAAAATACCTCTGTCGCAGCATTCTGCATAACATAGCGAATTTCCGTTTAAAAAAGTTTTTCTCGGAAACTAGTTGACATAGAATAATAGTTTAAAGACCTTTTTTGTGTGATTTTTTCTACTCGTTTGAATGGTGTAAAAAAATGTCGCAAAAATTTTTGAATAAAGGGAAATTTTGGCAAAAAACTAATTTTTTTCACGAAAATTGCCAAAAAAACTATGTTTTGGGCATCGGACGTGCTTGGTTAACGAACTCGTCCAACGGTTTGGGACTTCCAATATTTTCACCAAATTTCGTAAAAATAGGACCATTCGTTCGAGAATCATGTGAGTTTTTTGAGAGTTTCCATTTCTATTTCAACCAAATTTTTATGATAGAAATGGTACTGGAAAAGGTTCTTTTCTTAGATGTAATGGAAATGTAACCAAGTAAAACACTCTCGGTTGAAGTAGCCTCAAGTACATATGCATATTTTTACCACCTAATTGATAAATTAAAAAATTAAACTTGGGTAAAAAAAATTTTTTTGCTCATTTATGTTGTTAATTAATGCATTAGATCAGTTTTATCGAAAAATTAATATATAGTCTCATTTAAAAATCTACAAGTTTGTATTATAGCTCGAAAACCATAAGAGCTATAAAGCTCCTGACTATAACAATCGGTTGCCCCCATCGATATCTACAACTCTTATTTGAACAGTTTTTCTATTAAATCAACGGTTTGGCTGTAATAAAAATGACAACTCTCGAAAAACTCACACAGTATATATATGTATATTTTAGCGAATATTATTTTCGATTTCTAGGGACCTCAGAACAAATTGCTACCATGGTCCCGGGGTCGCGTCGCGTTATGACAGTGGCTGTAATAGCTGAATTCCGTTCTGGAAATTCCCTAAAATCAGATTAGATTCCGTTAAAAGTACAAAAATATAACACTCTTGCATACCTTACGAATTTATCAAGAAATGTATATAATATGTATGTAATATGTATACATAGATAGGTTGAATAATGACGAAATAGCAGCGAACGCAAGCGGTCAATGATCCCCTTAAACACATACGTATGTACATACATGTAACAAAACATTATTTATAGCAGTGGAAGCGAGACAGTCGACTCTCACTTTCACACAAAAATGAACTGACTGAGTAAGTTAATCTTTTCCCTGCCGAATAAAAATATGTTGTAAAAGAGAGAATGTGTAAACATAAAAAGAAACAGAAAATTGTTTATATGTATATCATATAAAATGCATACTTATTTAATTTTAAGATTTTTATTTTCTTATTTCATAAAATGATAAATTGATACGCAAATACGCATAGCATTATTCGTATTATTTTATAGTAAAGGCAGTATTAAACTAACACTTCGAACATTTAATATTTTTTTTTAATATTATTTCCAATGTAAGTTTTTGTATTTTATGATATTCATTAAGTAAAATTTATTCTACAAATACTTAAGTAAAACAAATAAGAAACCATTATCTATTATTCTTATAATTCCACATTTCCACATTGTGTGCGTTCATAATATATTGCGTATCTATTCATAATTTTACAAATTATAATATATGGGCGATTCTCGCGTGACGCACGGGACATTTTTGCAACAAAAACATTTTTTTTAAAAAATGAAATTAATAACAAACAAAACAAAAAGTTTATAACATGGGGCAACTGGATCAAAATTTTTTGAGCATATTTTAATTTATATCTGAAATGCAGTACTCCAAATATAAGACATAAGCTTCGTTTTGTACGATGTCCCGTGCGTCACGTGAGTTTATGCCTTATATCTTGGGAATCTTGGGTACTGGACTGCAGATAAAAATTAGAAAATGCTCAAAAAATTTTAATTCATTTTCTGCGTATTATAAACATTCTGTTTTGTTTATCATTAATTGCATTTTTTATGAAAAAATGTTTTTGTTGCAAAAATGTCCCGTGCGTCACGCGAGAATCGCCCATATAACACTGACTTTATAAGGCGCATACATATTATGTATGTATAATATAACTACATATATTATGTTTGCATTAACTCCTGTATACTCGTGTGGCGTGTGATAGGTAGATATAATTTTATAGCTCTGCTGGTCGAATCGTGGGAAAAACAATAATATAAACAATGTCCTAGTACACTATAAATCCAATTAATGTTAACACATTTAATAAATCATAAACAACTTTTGTATGAGTTTCTAAATATTTAAAAATATTAAATTATTAACAATATATATTTTTTTTTATTATTATTACTTCATTTTAAATCAAGGTGGACAATTACAAAGGTATCAATTTCATTAATTTAACATTTACCTGGAACAAACTTTTATTAGGAAAGTAATCCTAGCGTGGATTTTCAGTGTACTTCTAATAAAAATTTTATAAAACTAAATGACTAAATGAGAAACAATATTTTTCAATCTAAACAGTTTCGATGTTGTTTAAATAAAAATGTCAAAATTCTTAAATTTATGAGGATACGTTTTTTCGGCAATTTTGACAGGATAATTTATGACTTACACTATCCATTGCGGACGACTTTAAAAAGATAGTGTTGTCTTTTATTGTCAAATATATATCTCTCTTTGTTTCCTTTGGCATGTTAACATGCCAATGGCACTGAATCGGTTAAAATCCGAGCGAGGCACCTAACGAACTGAACCGAATTGCTTACAGTGTGTTACAACACTAATGTAACACACTGTACATACGTTGGTTTGTGTGAAAATTGCCTATATTATGTAGTTTAGTGTAGTGTGGTGAGGCCAATAATCTTGTACTGCACTGTTGTACGATACGAATGTACTGTGGTGTACATACGTACATACATATTTCTTTCGCGCGTTCACCGAGAACGACCAAACGACCGACCGGGAGTGAACGCACCCAAACTGGGTCAAGCGGTCTAACTGTGTAACAATGACGATTATTGGCGCGCGAGCGAGATGGAGCGATCAAGTCAGTTTTTCACAGTATATTGACATTATATCATTGCACACCGTGGTTCAGTATTTATCAGAATACCGTTGTGATTACATCGCTTCGTGTTTGGAAATGTGTCTCCAAATTTCAGTTATTGTGATTTAGTTGAAATTTTAATTAAAAAAAAAAATGATGGCTGTTATGACATATACACAAATTAAAAACTCTAATAATACAACTAGTGATTATGTGACTGATAATAATCAACAAATTGTGAATAATTTCAATTTGACGATTAACGATGACGACGAATCGTCGTTAGAATCGTTCGACGACAATACGGACGACGTAGTAGAATTTGCGTCGTGTGACGATGAAATTTGTCAAAAACATAAATTACAATTTCTACATCAATCAACTAATAATAATAATAGTAATAGTAATAATGTTAGTAGTGATAAATCTACATTGGATTCTTCTTCTTCTTCCTCGCAGGGTTTCTTTCGACGTAGTATACAGCAAAAAATTCAATATCGCCCGTGCACAAAGAATCAACAGTGTTCAATATTGCGGATCAATCGAAATCGTTGTCAGTACTGCCGTTTGAAAAAATGTATCGCCGTTGGAATGAGCCGAGACGGTAAGCAATCAAAAATTTTTCTTACTTTATTTTTTTCTATTTCCCTTTTTAATTGTCATCGACAATTATATCATTAATTTTCCTTTTTAATTGAATCAAGTAGAAAGTTTAATTTTCACTCTACTATAAATCAATTATACATATAAATGGAAATTTATTACGAACAAAACCACTTTTGAATTGTTGTAATAATGTGAAAGTATTGTTGTAAAAAAAATATACGTTTTAACATTTATGATTGTTCAAATATAAAAATTCAAATTTTACCCGCCAAATTTACCCCCCCCCCACCCAAAAAAAATCGTAAAAATAATGACGAAAGTGAATTGAAAAAAAAAAAATTAAAATTATTTATTAATTAATTAATTGCATATTCAAAAAGATATTTTTGAGGTGCGCCACTGTACCAAATTGCAAAGGTACGTACACACGATACACAAACACACACTAGAGCGCGCGCGAGAGGTGATTGACCGCGCGTACAAACCAACGACTTTTTAGTAGGTCATGATAATAATATTATTTACTATTATTTTAGTACTCTGTACGTATGTACATATATATACCAGCTATGATGTAGTAATACAGTATACATCCACACATACAGTATGATTATAATGTTCATGTACACAAGAGAAATGAATTAATAATATGTACACGATATGATTCGAAAGTTGTCTTACATTTTTCGTGTCGATGCCATACCTACCCATGCTAGTGTAGTTTTTATTGCAATTAATTGTGTTAAGGTAAACTTCACTTTATAATAATTTTAATCGTAGGCAGGCCAGAGCCAGGCCGCTTACTTTTTGTTCAATATAACATTTTTTTTTTTAAACGTGTGTATGAACTCTGCTGGTTAGGTACTGGTTACAATTCCAAATAAATATTATATATTAATTCATTGATTTCTAATCAGTATTGAGGTTAGATTGTATTTTTATGTGTTAATTATGCAATAATTATCTGTCACGCACGAGTTTTTACTTTTATTTTTTATTTTTTAATTATACGTACAATTAGATTAATTTATAAAAATTACTCCCAAAATTTAACAAAATTTATTGTTTAGGGAAGTCTCAAATTCTTCAATCGGACCAATCGAATAATCGGAATTGGGTATTTTAGCATTTTTTAGCATACATTTTTTTTTTCTCCAAAATTCAAAATTTTTTCAAAATATACCACCCACCGTAAGGAACCGAAAAAATTACATTAAATAAGTTTCTGAACCTTTGCCCTATGTAAACTGGTTTTCAAGAATATTTATCTCACTTAACGCTCAATTATTTTTTTGAAAAATATTGCAATGGTTTACAAAAAATGATGGCGTTTGTTATAAATATAATTCTAAAAAAGTGCAACGTATTATTTTTTCTTTGTTGATAAATCTTGTAGGCCAAGCCGATGGTCTTGTGAACCAGGAAAATTTGAAAAACGGACGTAAAACTATGTCTTGTAATATTTTAAAAATTTGATGAACTATTAAAGTAGTTAGGCCTGCAAAATAGAAAAAAAAATATATAACTACCTATATATAAAATTTTAGTTTAAACTTCAAGATATTAACAATTTTTGTACTGAGATTTTGACATTCATAAACATTTTGCCAAAATCTCTAAGAAAAAAAATATTAACCAATCTATATTGGAGCGACCTCAGACAAATAAGTACATTAATTTATTTCAAAATAAAAAACCTAATTTCAATATTTAGCAATCTCGATCGTACAGTGTAAAAATAATGTTCCTTTCAAAAATATTTTTAATAAACTGTTTGCAGTGAGTGCTACCAGTTGCAAGCGTGTGGCAAAAATACAGTTCAATGAACTGCACTGAACTGGTACAGTTCAGTGTATCCCAATTAAATGTCATTGGCCCCGCTCGCTCGCTAGCTGGCAGCTAAAGTGAATTTAAAACCAATTCACTGATAATAATCAAAAATTAAATATTTATTTGCCCCAGTTTGATAAACGCCTCGACTAAACTCGCGACGGACGACAGGATTAAAATAAAAAAATTTTCGAAAAAAATTTTTGTTATCATATCTCACTCAAAAATAAAAATTAGAGTGGAGTCACTGAACTCGAATAAGTGGCAGCAAATATAATTAGCGCATGGCCACTGTATAAAAAAATTTTTTCAGTTAGGTAATGTTTTTTGTATTATGAATGTATTACGCGCTGATTAAGTAAGAGTTTTATAAAATTTATTTATGTGATTGCAATCAAGAAAGAGAGAGTGAATCGATGTTGTGTATTCACTTTATTTTTTATTGGGCTGGCGTACTCGCGCTGACTTGGCCGATGGATGGCCTACTTGTTTGTTGTTCGATGATTACTTGCATTAGATCATTAGCATCGGCGCAGCGCAACTAGCCTAGTAAAATGGCAAAGTAGGTAGGTATTGCTTAATTGTCAATTTATAAAAAAAAAAATAAAAAAATATTTGTTTATTTGGAACGTCCCAAATTTAACGGTTGCCACAAGGTAACAATGTAATTTTTCGAAATACCGACAAAAGTTATACGCAAATTAATCATCTCAGTATTTTATTAAATTTAAGGGGACATTCGCTGAAAAAAATTTTTTTCTCTTCATAATGATGTTCCTTAAAGTAAAAAAATGAAAAATCAAAAAGTTATGGGCATTTCAGTGCCCGGATTGTAAATTAAACAAAAACACTTTAAATACTATTTTCTCGAAAGTACTTTTTTCGACATGGTTCCTCATGTATCTCAAAAAGTATTTGAGATATTGACATAAATCAAAGTGCATATAATTCCTCGATACCGTCATTTTGGCGGGAACTAGGATCTTTTGGTTCCGTAATATATTTTCAAAATGGCGGCAATTTATAATCGAGAAAAAGCGGTGATTTTTGAAAATTTATTTTCAAAATACGATTTGTTTTCCTAGATTCTAGTTAGTGCCATAACTGTATATGTATATTTTCAAAAAATTCTTAATTTTTTTTGATTTTGGTTCATTGGTTCAGACTTATGTGAGCAAGACAAGGCAAAAGCAATGCTAAATAGTTTGAAAGTATAATTAATACGTAAAGATAGTAAAAATTCTGATTTTAGAAGAAAAAAATTCGCTAATAAAAAAATGCAAGAAAGTGCAAGATTCTTTAGCAATAACAAAACCAAAGCCAAGACTGTATTTTGCAAGACCAAGACCAAGACTGAAACTGCTCTAGCAAGACCAATACCAAGACTCTTAATGCAAGAACAAGACCAAGACCAAGACTGCCAAGTCTTGGTCTTGGTCTTGCATTTGCTCATCACTAGTGTCGACTTAGCCATTTATACTCAGCTCATTTTTGAATTTTTTTTGTAATCTCAACACATGTAGAAACAATGTTGTATATTATTTAGTTTTTTAATAAAATATTTATTTGTATAAAATAATAAAAATGGCCGATTTTTTGTTTTCTTGGCGAATCCCCCCTTAAACAAAGAAAAAAAATTCACGCATTAAGCCAAAATTTCGTATTTTAGTAGTTAGAATTTCTCACAATTCTCGGGATGAAATATTTCTTGCTTTCATTTAATATTTAATAGCCTGTTTGCAATTTTTTACGTTCAAAAAAAAAAAAAAAATACAGTTTCTAAAAAACGACACTGTTTATTAAAGTGCGTAAGGTTCGCCACGGATTATTTAAAAGTAATCAAGGATTTCGTTGCTGTATACATAATCCCCTAAATTTTCCATCATTTGTTATTTATGAGATATCGTGCAGGAACATAGATTCTAATTTTGTTTTTTTGTTTTTTTACTGGGAAATTACAATTCGTGACCGACGAATACTTCAACAGGAAATCTCTCCAGTTAATAGCTAAACTTTCGATTACGTAACAAAATTATAAAATTGCAAAAGAGGCAAAAAAGGCAATTTATTTTCTCTTTCTGAATCGTGATGTATTATCATTCATCAGAGTACAAATTTCTAATCGTGGCTAATTTTACATTTTTTTTTTTCAAAAAAAATATCGCGATAACCATCAGCAGTAAAAAAAAAAAATAGCGGGGAAAATTTAATCTAATTCGCAAAATCGTGAAAGAAATTTACTCGGTTCCAAACATCACTTTCACATCTTGCTCGCTCGCAATAAGATGATTGTATGTCATTATTCGATGCATAAATTGTACGCATGTCTTCACTCACTTGCACTTATACGGCCATTAGTTACATTATTTACCACAAGACAGAACAAATAAATAATATTATTTATTAAAATCACTTTCTCTAATTATTTATTACAAACAATACATAAAGACTTATTATTACCACTTTGATACCGAATAGCATCATGAAAACAAAAATCCATTGTTGTCTTTTTAAGAAAAAAAATTCTAGAAAATTAAATTTCTGTTACTGACACTTTAAATTCATGAATTATAATTTTTCGATTAAAAAAATTAACCGAAACTTTTCCATAAAATTGAAGTTTATTGACTGCATATGCAAATCAGGCGTTCAAAAAATATTAATTTTTACGAAAAAAATGATTTTATATTGATTTGACATCAAAAATTACTTTTGAATAATTTTAAATCAAAATAAATAAACACAAATTGGGACATGTCAACGAACTTTGATTACATAAAAACAACAATAAGTGATTGATACACATACATAATAATTTAAATTGATCAATGATCGATTTATCCAGAGAAAAAAAATGATTTACAATGCATAAAACAAACATATTAAACCAGGTTAAGAGAGTATCTTTAAAATTTATAATTAACTTTATACATTGTTTTTTTATTCAAATTATTTTTTTAATTTTGAAAGTTTATTTTTACACAAAAATTTTAATTAAATCACCAAAAAAGCAAACCGAGTAACGAATATGAAATTTAGTAGTTTGCAGCACACCAGCGCCGCCATACGTAACGTACCAATTGAACTGAACTACTTGTTGTGTCAGTGAACTCGGCTAATAGCACGTAGTTGAGGGTATCACCGCTTGATGCCGCCACAAGTAGTGTAGTACAGCGAGCGCCAGTTATGTACATGCATGCAAGTGGCGCGGGTGCGCACAACGCAACGTATATACATTTAAATTTGAATTGTAGAACAAATAGTTCAATTCAAACGTACAACAATGCAGTAGAGAGGCAGTGCGTTGTCAAAAGTACTTGCGCAGATTTTTTTATTTTTTTTTTTATGTCATGGAAAATTATTTTTGTTAAACGTACGATTAGGTTTGAAGGTTGGAAAATATTATAAGATTAAAATTTTATTTGCGTAAATTAAAATATTAGTATGAATGTTATATAATTAAAGTTGAATAGGAAACGAATCACATGGCATTTAGTGTGCTTTTCAATTTACGTAAAATTTTTATCAGATTTATATCGGAAAAAACATTTCATGTTCAATTGATTGTATCCAAAAAAATATTATTAATTATGTAACATAATTTCAATTGTTAAAGATTATCAAAAAAAAAAATTCCATATTGAATTTCAAAAGAACAGAGTCGGACTAAATTTTGATAGGTATAAAAGCCGTTAATTCTTTTAAAGAGTTATTTGTTTGATATTTAATACACAAAATCTTAAAATTTAAATCAATTCTGAAAGATAGTTTGAAATAAACATTTTTAATACAAATTATTTTTTTAATACGCAGATAATCCCAGTGATTAAATGATAAGGAATTTATTTTTAAAAAAAACCGGACCCTCTAGCAATATTTAAAGAATAAAATCCACAAGTTATAAATACAGTATTTTAGTAATTTTAATTAAAAGTAATTTGGAAAGTATCAAAACGTATGTCAGCCATACTCAATATTAATTGGACGTCCATTTTTTATTGTGAAATTACTTTTTCATTATAAAATGAACTTTAACCTTTTCAAGTAATTTCAAGGAAAGATATTTTTTTTAAAAAAATGTCAATTTTTGGAATTTAGGAAACTCTAACCCGCCTACTATCTTTAGTATTATCAAAAAAATGTTCCATATTGATTTAAACTTTAAAAAAAACAATGAATTCTCAAAGAACAGGGTCGGACTGACATTTTATGCTTAACATTTTCGACAATAGATAATTGAAACTGTTTTAATATATTTTGTTAAATTAACTTGTAGAGTTGTTTTGTATTTAATTAATAAATAATAATTATTCAAATGTAAAGGTCCTCTAATTGCCCCTTTTGTAAATACGTAGTGTATTAATTGGTTACCTTGCCATGAGATACATACATATTTGTGATTGTAGGCGTTCGTTTAATTCCCATTGTTCGGAAATATTAACGAATTATACCGAATAAAGTAAACACACATATATACATAAATATGGCGTTTATTATATTGTATAGTGTGCTCTTCTTCTTGCGGTGTGGTGTCCAAGTTCAAGGTAGCCGTGTACACACACTAACACACTCACTCGCTGGTAGTGGGGATATCGCGTGGCATTATATACATATGGGCGGTGGTGGGGGTATATGACGTTGTTTCAATGATGTGGGACGACGAGGCGAGGGTCGTTTGAACGAACAACGAACGACCGAACAGGCGACGGAGGGGAGTGGAAACGTTGTCGTGGCCGTCACAACTGGTGACAGCCAAGCGCGCGGTAACATTGTACATTTGTATGTGAAGTTAGTAATCAGTGTGGTGCGGTATTGTGCGCACACAAATATTGGAGTAAATAGAATATTTAAATTTGAATAAAAGAATTTAACCGAAAAATTTAAATAAAAGAAATTTTGTTTGTTGATTTTTTTTTTAAAGAGAAAATAATAATTTTGGGAATGTACAATAATAGAAAGTGTTATTATTGTTTAGCCCAAGGGAAAATCAATTTGTAAAATTTTTTTTTGTTTCGCTAATGTCCATTTGTTGTGTGTGCCATATTATTAATTTTTTTATTAAAAGCCAACCACAAAATTTAAACAAATGTCCTTATTACCGAGAATTACCAATTTATACCAAATAATAATATATTTTTGTGATTTATATTATTGTGTTTTTACAAATAAGTGAATAACGATAGTTTTGTTGATAAGTGTATTTATTAAGTTTGTTTAATTTTATTTTTTTGTGCCAAGTTGTTTTTTGATTTCGTTCAAAATGGGAGATGAATTACCAATTTTGAAAGGGATACTTAACGGAGTTGTCAACTATCATAATGCACGTAGGTGGCTCTTTTTAAACGTAATTTTTAAACACACGGTATTCAATTGTACACGAACTTATTACCTATAGTAGGATTTTGTAGTTCCCGCCACAAAATCCTTATAAAATCGTTGTGTGGCTTTGTACAAAACGAGGTGGAAATTCTATGAAAATATAATATTTGAGGGTATTTTTTAAAATAAAAAAAAAATTTTTTAAATTGTCATCTGGACATGACACCAATTTAATGTAATTTTGTATACAAATATTACACCTGTACGACCTCAATTTTTTATTATTATGAAATTTTATATACAAAAAACATGATGAAACCAATAAATATTTACATATTTTGAAAAAAAAAAGAAAAATATTTTGCTACAAAATAAAAAAAATGGTTTGTTCACCAAAGTAAAAGTATTGTTATTAAAAAGAAAAACAAATTAGAAATTATTCTACACGACGTACTTTCAGTTTTACACTACATAGGTAGTCTCAAGAGATATTTAAAATGTATAAAATTTCGTTTACAAGTACACGAGTCATAAAATTCACTTTCTCTGGTGAGGCGTTCGTAGGTGTAACTAACCCACAATAATAGATACATGACCTACAAGTTTAAATCTGTGAAAGCCTCAATTAAACTTTTTCTAAGATTTCTCTCAAATAATTTTATTTCGTTTGTTAATTAATTTATATCAATTTGATTGAAAATCGAACCAATACACCAACCAAATACTTTCACAATTATTACCGAAAAAAAGGTGTTGTGCCCGTACAGCGTGTGTTTAGAGGGCGCGTGTTCAGAGAGCTAACATAATTATTATGGTGCAGTAAAAATAAACTGACCAAATTTTGAATGAAAATTCTAGCTTGTTATTTTACTAACTGAATAATTAATAATTTACTTAGTATTTAATAGCTTTATACTGACCATGTAAACCTTAGTTGTATTTTAACGTCTAATTTTCAATATTAGCTCGTACAACCAGAGGAACAGTGATTTTAAGGATTTATAAATTCAGAGATTATTGCCTAAATTTAAAATATAAAATAAATTGTTCTACATCGATTTCAATAATTAAAAAATTATACAGAAAATTGAAAAATTCGTAATGTTTCACCAAAGAATTTTCATTCAAAATTTAAATTTTGTTAACAAATTGAAAATCACTGAATGACAATATTATTTTTAGGACAGTACTATATAGTACGTGGTCAGTTTATTTTATTCTGTATAGTTTTATGACTATTATTCGCTAAAAAAAACACCGTATTTACTTGCGCTCTACGGACACGCGCTTTTTAAACACGTGATCGAAAAAAAACCACCATTTAATAACGAAAGCGGGACACAAAAGGGTGGTGCTTAACGGTTTGTCTGGACAAAAAAGGGCAATATTATTTAAAATATAAATAATATGGCAAGAGAGTGGAGCAGATGGTAATATTTTTTTTAGTGTAGTTACATATGGCAGATGGTGAGCACGTGCTAACACCTGGCCCTTGAGGGGTTCAACAAAAATTAACATGTCCCCGATCGATGACAAGCGAAAGTTTCCATTTAAATTAGGCCACGACCACGCTCTGCTGTATTAAGCCTACTATTATAATGTACCTATGTATAATATTTTTTAATGTGTTTATTTCTCGTTTGTTACAGCGGTCAGATTCGGTCGCGTACCAAAACGGGAGAAGGCGCGTATATTGGCGGCCATGCAACAGAGTTCCAATTCACGTTCGCAAGAGAAGGCAGTGGCGGCCGAGTTGGAAGACGAGCAACGGCTCCTCACCACCGTCATTCGCGCGCACATCGATACCTGTGATTTTACGCGTGAAAAAGTTGAGCCCATGCTGAGTCGTGCTCGCGATCAACCGTCGTATACAGCATGTCCACCAACTTTGGTAAGTACCAACCTCCCCGTTCCTCACGTCTCCGTAGCATATATGTTTTTTTTATAATTTTAATCGGAAGGAATTACGGTCAACTGAATTTTCGATGGGAAGGGTGTGTGTAACGAACTATTATTGTGGTTGGGACACAATAGAAGTACGCGAGACCAGACTGGTCGACCTTGCTATTCAAGGCTCCTACGGGAGTCGCATATCTATTTTCAACCCTCGTTCGTTTTTTTTATTAACAAACGTTCGTTCACATTCAAGGTTAAATAAATTATTTAAAACATTTTTAATCGAGTATTTAGAGTTTTAAATACATAAGCGGTTTGTTCCAACAAACGCTGTGGGAACCACAGGCCAATGAACACTATAATATAAGCCAGTTTGTAGGCATTTTTCTTGAAGCAGGTAACAGGGTGACACGAAGGAATATAATATGTCAGTTTTTGAGTAATTGCGACTATAATTATTGCAGGACATAATTTGTATACCTATACGTATTTTGAAAATAAAGCGAATACCACCACTTTTTTTCGTTCAAAATTTTGCAGTTTCTTCTCAAAAAAGTAAAATTTTACTATCAATATTATATTTTTATAATAATTATTTGAAGACGTTACTACGGATACGATCCATTACTATATTATAGAATACTATTAAGGTCGGAACTTGGTCGTAACTGGTTGCCTCATTTATACATTTATATAATAATTGGTCTATATAATATAATATATCATTTCAGATACAATTGATTATGCGTTTTCGCTAAAAAATTAAATAATTCTTATATTCGAAACAAATCAACCTTCTATTCTTTTCTCAAGACAAACTTTAAATTATAAATAATGAAAGAGATAAAGCCAAGAAAACGGAAATTATTTAAATTCAAAGTGACGAAACATGGTTAAATTTAACTGAAATAGACCATATAATATGTTCATTGATCTGTAGTGGGAACACTTTAATTGATCGCTAAGGTTTTCAAAAGATGTATCTCCTAAAAAATTATAAATTGTAATGAAGAAATTTCTTATTGATTCGATCTACCAAATCTTTTGAAATACAGAAATGTTCCAAAAATTCTCTGATTCCACATTAGATCAAATATTTTTCAAACCAAGAAAAAGGAAAATTATTATTATTATTACCAAAATTATAAAAATTTCTCTTTATTTCAAATTTTATAAGATTCAAAATAAGATTTTCGTTAGAGCGCAAAAATCAGTTCTAGTAAGTTCAGAATTACAATGAAATTCCTAATGGAACATGTAGTTGAAGTTCTATGTAAATTCGCTAGTTGAAACACCAAAATAATTGTGCGCATGCTCATTAAAACGTGTAACAATTCCAGTATTTGTTGGAACAAGCCTAGAATGTTAAATAAACACCTACTTTTTTGTACTTTTGTTCTTTTGTTCTTTCAATTAATGAAAAGATAAAGCAAGGTTTTTATTGTGTCTTTCCAATTTACTTAGTTCCCGATTCAAATTGAGCAGTGGTACGCGTACTTAAAAACAAGGACACAGAACACCACATACATAGCCAATCGCGTTATTGTTTACCTTGTAGAAAAATTTTTCTAATCAGGAAGTGAATGATGCAAATTACTTTATTGACAAAGGAAGGTCAAAGAACGTTCCTAAGATTATGTTTCAAATTCAAAATTTATCTAAAATCCAGAAGTTCACACATAAGTGCAATAACCTTGATTAAAAATATTATTTATTACAGTTTAGTTACTATGTCCCCGGACCAACTGATCAGTGGGTTCTTTCCACTGGTCGCTCAAAATTCTTTTTTAATAAAATTTGAAGGTCGTCCGTACAAAAAGATTTTATAAATTATTCTGATATCGTATCATACACACTCTGCCTGCCGTTCAACAACCGCCTTTTGACAATAAATAAATTGCGTTGTTATTTATAGCGTAGCGTGGCTAAATAATTTTTCGGTTATTAACCCTTTAAATATTCAACTACAATGTGTTTTTTTCTCTAATTGTTACAGGCGTGCCCATTAAATCCCAATCCAGTTCCATTGACGGGTCAACAGGAATTATTGCAAGACTTCTCCAAACGATTCTCTCCGGCCATTCGTGGCGTCGTGGAATTCGCCAAACGTATTCCAGGATTTTCGCTTCTTGCTCAAGACGATCAAGTGACGCTGTTGAAGGCGGGCGTGTTTGAAGTGTTGCTCGTACGTTTGGCTTGTATGTTTGACGCGCAAACCGCCAGTATGGTGTGCCTCAATGGACAAGTATTAAAACGTGAATCGATTCAAAATAGTTCGAATGCCCGTTTCCTGATGGATTCCATGTTCGATTTCGCTGAGCGATTGAATGCGTTACGTTTGTCTGACGCCGAAATCGGTCTGTTTTGTTCTGTGGTTGTAATTGCGGCCGATAGGCCCGGACTGCGTAACACGGAGTTGATCGAACGTATGCATAATAAATTGAAAACGGCATTACAGTTGGTTGTGAACCAGAACCATCCAGGTCACCCGGACATATTGCACGAACTTATGAAGAAAATTCCAGATTTGCGTACGTTAAATACGTTACATTCAGAGAAATTGTTGGCATTCAAAATGACCGAACAACAACAGTTGCAACAACAGATGCAACAGCAACAAATATGGAGTAACAATGCCGACGATGAGACCAACAGTAAGAGTCCGGCTGGCTCGTCGTGGTCCTCGTCGTCCGACGTCACCATGGACGAGGCCAAGAGCCCGTTGGGCTCCGTGTCCAGCACCGAATCTATGTGCTCCGGTGAAATTGTGTCCATGAACGAGTACCCGCACGGGCAGCATGTGAGTCCGCACGTGAGTAGCGCGCCACTCCTTGCAGCCACGTTGGCCGGAGGGATTTGTCCGCATCGGCATCGCGCCAATTCTGGCTCAACGTCCTCGGGCGATGACGAGATGGCCGGCACAACCCACCTACAACAGAATGGGCTTACAATAACACCCATTGGACGGCCAATTGCACAAGTGCATCATCGATTCAGAAAATTGGATTCGCCTAGCGATTCGGGAATTGAATCTGGCACGGAAAAAATTGATAAAATCGCTAGCAGTACGGGAAGTAGTGCACCAACGTCGCTATGTTCAAGTCCACGCTCATCTCTAGAGGATCATGCCGATGACAAACATGGTCAAAACAGTCACATTGTCGAGGATATGCCAGTATTGAAACGAGTGTTACAGGCTCCGCCATTGTACGATACAAACTCTCTAATGGACGAAGCTTATAAACCACATAAAAAGTTTCGTGCGTTGAGAAATAAAGATTCGGCGGAAGCGGAACCGATGATTATTGTTTCTCCGCCGCCAATCGTACAAACGCAGCCGACGGAGAGAACGGCGCAGTATCACAGCAGCAGCAGCAGTCAACAGACCAGCGGCAACGGCAGTTCGGCCGCAAACACACCATCACAGTTACACTTGCACTTGACCGCGACGAATACACAGTCATCGTCGTTGTCCAGCACCCACTCAACGCTCGCCAAATCACTGATGGAGGGGCCCAGAATGACCGCGGAGCAAATGAAACGCACCGACATAATTCACAATTACATTATGCGTGGCGAACCCGCGTCAACCAGTCCCGCCACCAGCCATGGTGGTGACTATGCCACGGTGACGGTGTCCCCCCTCGCCCCAACCGCAACTACAACATGTCCGTACAAGTCAAATAGTAATTTATTAGTATGCGCCACATCAAACTCGTCAAACTCCTCTAGTAATTATCACTACGTATCGTCACAACAGTCGCAACCACCAAGAGACACCACCTGGGGGAGCAGTCCAAACGGTTATAATAACAATAGCACAAGTGTGATAACCACCACAACGGGCCAACGTGGTCAACAGCAACAGTCGTCAACGCCCACCTACGTCCTAATACCAAATAACTCCAGCAGTCCCTCACCACCCGCCTCGCAGCAACAGCAACAGTCCGAATTCCCTAGAATATATTTCCATCCCCAATCGCCCCACTGTACTAGTTCATCCACGTCACCCGTTCCTTCCGTCGTGTTACACAGAAAAACACCTCCGTCAGCCGCCAATTCCCCAGTCTCATCGCCAACGTCGAGCATCGTCATCAGCAGTCCCGGCCCGAAAATGATGGAGCTCCAGGTGGACATTGCCGATTCACAGCAACCGTTAAATCTATCGAAAAAGTCACCGTCACCGTCACCGCGGCCACTCAGCGCCACCTCGGTCCACAAAATAGTCTCGTTAGAAGCTTAAGTGAAACCAATTTTTGTGCAAAGTGACCGGACTGACTCCTTTGTCCACAAAACGACCAAACCACCGACAATTTGTATTTGTTAAATGTATTATAGTACAAAGTAGACTTGTTGTGGCCCCCCCGTGTGAGAATTGTAGACCCCGTGAGCAAGAGACAATAGAGACAATTCATGTTTGATAAACTATTGTGTGTGTTGTACAGTGTTGTATAACGGACAGACATTCAAAACACAAAGAAAAAAATCGGGTGCTTGACAGACATTCTATTTTATTTTTTAAATAATAAGTTATTATTTATAAATATTTTATTATTTTACATTACCTGATGAGACGTTTCAGTTTTGAACGACCCTAATGAGATGGTGCCACTTTTTGATCGCATTACAAACCAAATAATTTTTAATTTATTAATTAATTAAATAGTAATCATAGTAATAAATAATTAATAATAAAAAAAATACTTCATTATCTTTATAATAAAAAAAATATCTTCTATGTTATTGTGTGAAGTTTTATCATGAAAAATCAAAAAAGTAACTATGTAAAAAGTTATTAGTGTATAGTTGATCCGATACAGAACTCCCCCCCTTCTCACCAAACTTTCAAAAAAGAAACCTTTGCGTGGTATTTTCATGTTTTCTGGCTGGAGACATGACCAAAAAACAATCAGATTTGCACCAACCAACATATTTGTGATAACTTTTGATTTTTTTTTTTTTTTGAAACATCTCTCCATTGTGTCCCCCCGAAATGTTTCGTCACATGTTTTTTTTCACACATTTATCGCTCATACATCATTACATCAAATCATCACTTAGTTTTGTGTAGATAACATTTGTAGATGTTTAGATTTGTTTAAGAAGCGCAGTTGCGGAGGTTTATTAAGTAATAAAAAAAAAACATAATGTAGTTTTGTGAAATGTTTTTTTGTTCCCGTGGCCAAAATACACATTGGGCCCGTCTACATGTACCATTTTTAATTATAATTGAAGCGCCAAAAGTGTATTAAATCACGGAACAAAATCTTATTATTGATATTTACCTCTATGTTTGTGTTAGAGGTTTTGAGACTGAAGGGAAGCCACGGCATCTGATTTACACGAAAGAGTATATGTTGTAATTTAGCTATAGAAATATACTCTTTCAAAAGTGACATTAGACGTACTATTAAAAAAAAAAAGTAGTTGTTCAATTTTTGATGTTTATACTTGTACAGGTTCAGGCCAGTAATTCACCTGTACCTTAATCTCCTTCAATGTAAAAAGAAATTATAATATATTTGTGTCTAAAAAATATCAAAAATTCCCAAAAAAAAGATATTTTTTAAAAATTTTCAAAAACAGAATGCCGTGACTTCCTAATATCCTTTTATGTCGTCCTTGATCGATAAAAAATAATTTTAAAATTAGACTTGTTGTTCTGCCCTCACAAAATCAAATAAAAAAATAAAAATGTGTATGTATCGAGTTCCAATTTTTAAATTAAGTGTGCATTTTAAACTCTAGAGAGAATTTTGTTACCTTTTTTTCTTTTTTAATTGAATTTCGTAATGCATTTATATTTAATTAATTCATAATGAATTCCAATTATTAATTTTTAATTCGGTTTTACAAATTAAAAAACGAATTTTCTTGAATTTGCAAAACAACAAGGTGTTTAAAAAGTTACGTTCCGAATATATTTGATATGTTTCGCTATTTCACCATTTTTTTTTATTTTTCAATTATTTTTGATCTCTGTAGGATAATAATTATTGTAAATGGCGTAACAATATCAAATGTATTCGAATCGAATATTTAAAAATTTATAGTATGATTATTAACTATTTGTAATCATCCATATTATCTCAAAAAATTAATTTATAATATTTTTCTTTCTTTTTTTTTTTGTAAATATTCTTTAATTTTCGAATTTGAATGTCACTTGTGAAATGGACATTAATAAATCTTTGTAATATATAAATTTTTAAGTTATGTTTTAATGTTCATTTTTGGCGAGTAACGTTCATGTTCGAAAGACGAAGAATCTAAAAAATGAAAATGGATGAAAACAAAACAAAATGTTGTGCTTGTATGTAATTTTTTTTGTAAGCTTGGGAGATTGTTGAGGTCGTCAGAATAAATAATGTCTGGTGAATTAAAAAATATTTTTGACTTTTCTTTCTCGAAAAATCCCGATTTTTATTTCAGGAATTACGTGATAGTGACTACAGATGGGCGTTAGTAAGTTCAATGTCATTCAAGGTTAATCAAATCTTTTTAAAAATGGCGTTTGATATAAATAAGTGTACGTGTGACTTTGGAACCTGACTAATTGTAAATCAACAAGATCTATAAGTATAAAAAATGAGTCCCAGTGCCAACAAAGTATGATTAAAAATAAGAAATTTTTTTACTGTATCTCATCGTAACATTTGTCATTACTTAATTTTTATTTTTGTCAAAGCAAATTAGTAGGTAGGTATTTCATTTAGCGCCAGAACATTCCAGACAATATCGTTTTAAGTAAGAATGAATAGTTAAGTAGGTAAATTCTACAAAATACAGAGTGTTCCAGGTAAAGTTTTGATAGGACAAAGAAATTTAATTAATGGTTTTGAAAAGTTCTGAAAACGTTTTAAACTTGTGCAAACCATTAGTGATGTACACCATTTCATGAATTTACCTATAAAGTAGGGAAATTTTAAGCTATCTTGTCAGATCATGTAGTACTAAATAGCTCACTTTCATAAAAGTGTGCAATAAATCTGTTCATACATCTGTCTATGATATATGTAAATCTGTCTATGACGGTGTAAACGAAGTATAGCATTTGTGAGAAATTTCTGAGTATATTTTATACTTAACTAGAAGATTATTGGAGTGAAACTCAATACCTCTACTCATAAAAATTTGTTTAAACATTATTTCTACACACTAAACCAAACAATTGTAAATTGTTTTCCACAATTATTATGAAACACAACTTTATTTAAACGGTGATAAATACAAAAGAATAATGAGTACAGTGTGTTATAAACTTACTCATCCTTTATTTGACTTGTTGGAATGACTCAAGAGCGGGTACGGAAGAGTAAGGTCATCATGGATAAGGTCATTAAAAAAAACTAAGAGTCAGTCGCGACAAAAATTAAAATTTCACACCCAAATTACCCTAATTCAATCAATTAGTCTAATTCAAATCACTTCCATGAAACTTGATTTGGAATTTTTTTGAATATAATGACACCATCTAGTTTATTACAAAAAAATTTTCATATAAACCGTAACCAAAATGATAAAATACTTGAAATTCGATATTGTTGGTATGTCGAATTAAGGAGGATTGTCATAGCGACTCATAGGAGTCATGCTTTCCCCCTGACCGGAAATAAGTGACCTTGACTGAACCTTAGTTTTACTATAAATATACATAGATGCTTCTTACAGACTTTTTATCAAAATTTCAATACCGACATCATGAAACCAGTAAATAAGTGTGAGCTCCTCCTGATTAACATTACTAGGTGGATTCGTCTTCCGATGGAAGAGTCGTGTCCGTTGATTGATTTATTCTGTATCATCCTGTAATTTATACACACAATATAATGTATTTTATGGTTGTTGTATATATCGGCGTGTTATGCAAGTGCTTGGCATGTGTCTCCGATTATAACGTGAAACGACCTTGTTCACTGCCACATGAAAATTCCATATTTTGAAATAATTAATAATACTTATGTATGTACTGTATACGTATGTTATAATAATAATTGTAAGTACGTGCTTACTTCTAAATCGATAAGAACCAATTTATAATTTATTTTTACTGAAAAATTTGTTTTGTTAATAATTAAGGCCTTGTAACATCCGTGTACAGTATTTGTCACAGCGTCATAGGGATACATATTTAATCATTTATGATTTTTGACAATGCCAGAGGCGTGAATAGTTTGCATCATTTCGCGCAATTTACAACTGTGTTTTAACCCATTAGATCCCGCTCCCATATTTACGGGGGAGCTTTTGATGAAATTTCACCAAAGATCTAAAATGGCGTTATTAACCTGTTAACCGGAGAATTAGCTATTGCTCAACTCGTTTCAGAATGGGGACTTTGGGGACATTTCAAAATGGGGAAAAATGTCGTCATGCCCATTGCAGTAGGCTTTTATGTATGACGAAATATTTCGTCATACCCAGTTAACAGGTTAAGTAAATCCCTAAAGATGAGTTTTGCATTTTCACCAGGATAAGAGTAAAAAGTCCGTATTATGTATAATATTCAAGATTTTGGTGAAATAAATTTATCGGAAGTACTAAAGTAAAATAAAGTTGGTTCTTTTGGTCCTTTTTTGGTTAAAAAATGGTCCAAAAGTAGTGTTATATTACCTAAAAGTAAATATATTTGTCACCCTAATACCATGTCATTTTTATTGGGAAAATATAATTTTCATTATGTTCAGAAAAATCAAAGTATTTATTTTTTTTTTTTAAATTTTCATTTAGTTTGTTAAAATTCATAAAATAATTCATATAATATGTATTATTAAATTTCCAAATCCTTCACACTTCATTCCTTTGTTTTTACTAATTACAACTAATTTATTATCGTTATCTCTCATCAGGGCGTGGAAAAAATGGCGGGGCCCGAGAATAAATTTCAAATTTTAACTTTTTTCGTAAAAAATAACTGACGAGTAAAAAAAAGCTCCCCTGGCTTTTTCTCGGGCACCTTATCAACAGCTACGAGCTCCTTCTTAAAGCCGGAGTCCCAGGGCTAAAACGCCGGCTACCCCACCGTCTCGTCGGGCCTATCTCTCATTCATGAAATTAGTAACTAATGTTAATAATCTCTACAAGGTATCAACACTGTGACTACATAACGCTCTTAGGTATTTTTTTTTTAAATTTGTGGTAACCTGCATTGTGCGTTACAGACCTTGCTTTAATGGTAATTTTTGACAAAGGGAAAGAGAGAAAGGTTCAAAGAAAGTTATTTTCTATGTTATAGTTGACTTTCCCATAGTATTACGTGTAATACTGTGGTCACTAATGGGTTAAGAGCACAGTACTAGGAAAGAAGAAACCGTATTTTATTATTTATAAATACATATTATTCCCCGACCGCGAAAAACAGTACAATAATGTTGACTGACTGACTGACCGACTACATACTGACATGTCCGTCTATCACTCTGTCTTTATTTGACCTTTAATTAGTTAATATCGTCGCTGTTCGTTATTTTATTCGTTAAATTGTACGTGTTGTATATATGTACATACAGAGATAGTTAAATACGTATGTGCTATTTGAATGATTCAAGGAAATGTTGAACGTTGTATCTAATAATTTCTCAATGTCATTTAAAAAAAAAAATGTGTATGTATTACGGTAATATTATGTTAAAATTGTACACTACTGTTCCAATAAATTGCTACGTACATTTTACAATTTTTTGGAAAACGACTTCAAAAAATATTCTTTTTGTAACGTTTATAGGAAATTAGTAGTGATGTCGAACTGATGAGTGACGAGCAATAATTAGTCGATTAGTCGACTAAAGTTGTTTTTCAGACAAAATTAGTCGTTAGTCGAAAATATCGAGCGTACAATAATTGTCGACGAATCGACTAATTTTTTAGTCGAATTCATGAATAGGGTAACCCTAGTAAGTCATTTAAAAATGATGTTTTCTTTTGAATTTAATTATTGACTTTTAATACCGTAAAACCGTCTAGACCCGGACACTTTTTTACATTTTTTGGTATAATTTTATGTTTATACATGTTTCTTTCATAGATATCACCAATAAAAGTATTACCATTAGAAAGAGCGTATATTATTTGTTATATCCCTGACCCATTTGTTTCATTATAAGTAAAAATAAAAAAATAAAAAAAATAATTAGTAAGTGTCCGGGTCTACACCCCAAATCCGTCTTGACCCGGACACTTACTTAAATAATGTAATAACATGCAAACTAACCTCTCCCGTCGGGGTTAGGACAGTACTTTATATCGTCTGATGTCTTTGAACCTGTCAAAGGCTTCAAAACATTTTGTGGGAAGGGAGAGGGGTCAATACAATAGTATGCCTCTCTACGAAGTAAACATGCGATATGACACCAGAAGGAGGCATAAACCGCGTAATTCTGGCGGGAATATAACGTATGGATAGTGGAAGTTACAGCCAGTGCGAATCGCGGCCATAGTGTAATAAACTGATGTGTCCGGGTCTAAACGGATATATGTATATAGCATGAGTTTTTTTTATATATACATCGAATATAACTTCAAACATCATTAAATGATGCGTGATAAAATTCTGAACACATACATATCAAAATTAAAACAATATGACAATAATGACGAAAATTACATGTCTAAGTTAGACACACATTTTATTTCTTTGAAAAACTGTAGAATAGTAATCCTGTAAAATGAGATAGTAAAAGTTGAAATCCGTAGTTTTTATTGGTACAACTGTTTAGAGGATGTTTTTCTCTCTCTAATGACGTCAAGAACAAATGTTTATTGTAGCAGGTTAATGTAGAAACTACTTATTTTGAAGAAAACTACTTAGTGCAAAGTGTCCGGGTCTAGACGGTTTTACGGTATATATTTTCTAAGGAAAAGAAAGATATGACGTACCACAATGTGTTTATCACATAAAAATGAAAAATTATACAAACAGCTATTTTTTCAGTTTTAATTTTTTGAATTCCAATAAAGTAATTTAGTCGTTTTTAATCATTTAAAAATAATTAATCAATTTAGTCATTTAATTGAAGGTAAATTAGTCGGCTAAACCGATTAATCGATCAATTATTTGACATCACTAGTAAGTTAGGTAACATGTATGTAACTTCTGAACTTTCTATTAGCGAATTTCGAAAACTCGAAATTCAGCTATTACAGTAGGTGTCATGACGCAATCTGAGTCCGGGACTATGGCAGAAATCTGTTTTGAGGTCCCTAGAATACGAAAATGATATTCACTAAAATTTATATATATATATATATATTTATATATATATATATATATATATATATATGTATATATATATATATATATATATATATATATATATATATATTTATGTGTTCCCACGATAACTCTCGAACGAAACGTCTAACGCTTATGAAATTTTGTGTGCGGACTGGATTCTGAATTGGCTTGGCTAAGTTCGTTAGCCAGACACGTCGGATGCCCAGAAGTAGGTTTTCTGGCCATTTTTTATCATTCGATCCTATCATAAGGCAGTTCAATTTTTACATCGTTGAAAAGGAAAAAAAAATTATGAAGAAAATATTCTTATAATTTTCTTTCTATTTTAAGTATTTTTCGAGAAAATGTAAATTTTCACTTTTATTCTTTCTTTGTTAGTCTAATAAGTAATTTATATTTATATCTCAGTTCTTTATAAAGTATAAAAATATTTCACTTTTTTATTAAAGAATTTTGTGAGAACAAGTGAAAACTATTCACATATATGTGATATAACACACATACATATATAGAGTTTTGTTTCTCATTTATTGCATTATAATTAGCATGGTTCTATCCCATGTTAAAAAATGTAAATTAAACAGATTTTCTAAGCTAATGTAATAAAGAATTTTTTTTTTTTTTATTGAATTTTTAAGTAAACAAGAAATTGAAGATTATGTTATGATATAAATATTATTAAATATGAAACAAAAGAAAATATGTACAATGTACATATGTATGTACGGAAAAATATTTTGAATCGATTTTGAAAATTTTTCCACTAATAATTAATAATGTTAAAAAATTAAACCATTTCAAATGGATTTAAGGTATTTTATGTGAGGTCAAGGTTTTCGGGACCTAAAAAGGCCAGAAATTAATTAACCAATCGATTTTAAAAATTTTTTCACAGTTAGTAAGTTAAAGTATTTGAATTAATTAATTAAATGATGTCCGCAAGAAGCTTACGGACTGCCATAAGTTATATGAGATCCTTAGAACCCTTTTCTTACTGTTAGAGTACTAGACTTGTATGAGTTTCGCCAGGATTTACTGATCCCATAATTGTAAAAAATAAACTAAACGACCAATTTTAAAAATTTCTTCACTGTTACAGAGCTAAACTATTTTAGATAGATTTAGAATACATTATCTAAGGTCCGCCAGGGTCCACAGGACCCAAAAGTGTCAAAAATAAACTAACTGACCGATTTTGAAAATTTTTTCACTGTTACAGAGCTAAACTATTTTAGATAAATATCGATTACGTTATGTAAGGTCCGCCTGGGTCCATAGGACCCAAAAGTGTCAAAAATAAACTGCCTGATCGATTTTGAAAATTTTTTCACTGTTACAGAGCTAAACTGTTTTAGATTATATAGATTTCGTTATGTAAGGTCTGCCAGGGTCCATAGGATCCAGAAGTGTCAAAAATAAACTAACTGACCGATTTTGAAAATTTTTTCACTGTTACAGAGCTAAACTATTTTAGATAAATATAAATTACGTTATGTAAGGTCCACCAAGGTCCATAGAACCCAAAAGTATCAAAAATAAACTAACTGACCGATTTTGAAAATTTTTTCACTGTTACAGAGCTAAACTATTTTAGATAAATATAGATTACGTTATGTAAGGTCTGCCAGGGTCCATGGGATCCAAAAGTGTCAAAAATAAACTAACCGACCGATTTTGAAAATTTTTTCACTGTTACAGAGCTAAACTATTTTAGATAAATATAGATTACGTTATGTAAGGTCTGCCAGGGTCCATGGGATCCAAAAGTGTCAAAAATAAACTAACCGATCGATTTTGAAAATTTTTTCACTGTTGGGGAACTAACTATTTTAGATAGACATACATTACGTTATTTAGGGTCCGCCAGGGTCCATGGGACCCAAAAGTGGTAAAAATAAACTAACCGACCGATTTTGAAAATTTTTTCACTCTTACAGAGCTAAACTATTTTAGATAAATATAGATTACGTTATGTAAAGTCTGCCAGGGTCCATCGGATCCAAAAGCGTCAAAAATAAACTAGCCGACCGATTTTGAAAATTTTTTCACTGTTGGGGAGCTAAGCTATTTTAGATACATATAGATTATGTTATGTAAGGTCTGAAGTGTCAGTAGGACCTAAAAGTGTCAAAAATAAAATAACTGACCGATTTTGAAACCTTTTTACTATTACCGAGGTAAACTATTTTAGATAGGTACAAGTTGTGTTATCTGAGATCCACAACTGTCCTGCGGATGCAAATGCGGCGTAGAATGCTACACAACGGGTTTTGAATATATATATATATATATATATATATATATATATATATACATATATATATATATATATATATATATATATATATATATATATATATATATATATATATATATATATATATATATTACATAAAGTACGCCTAGAATATACGGTATATATATATATATATATATATTACATAAAGTACGCCTAGAATATACGGTCGAGCTGATTTTTTAATGAGGTCCACCGGGATCTTGCAGATCCGAAAACGCTAGTAATAAGCTATCGAACCGATGCTAAAAAATTTCTCACTGCTAGAGAACTAAATTATTTTAGATGGATACAACTATGCTGCACAAAATTCGTTCGGGTTCTTGGGTCCCCAAAAATACCAAAACTAATTACCCAACCGATTTTAAAAATTCTTTTACTCTTAGAAACTAAACTATTTTAAATAGGTACAGGTCTTAGATGAGATCCGCCAGTGCCCAAGATTTGGATGCAGATGCTGCGACAGGGGTATTTATAATTCAGATAAAATTGAGGGTAATGCTTGAGATAGCTAAAGAGACGTACTGTAGAATACTTGTTACCTCGGGAAAACATTGAATTTCCGTGGAAAAATGTTATTTAAAATATTATTTGTTTCTTGAAACTTTACATAATGATAGTCGAGGACACTTAGAAAATTATATAAGCTATTTTTTACCTCAGGAAAACACCTGATCCGTGGGAAATAGTACTTAGTTAAACTCAATAACTGTTGGATTAATTTTGAAACGTCTTTCTGAAAGACTCTTTCACTGTTAGAAACCTAAATAATTTAAAATAAAAATAAAATAGGCTCGTTGGCTATTTTATCCTTTTTTACTGCTTCTACACTATTTACCAGCGCATGCGTAATACATGATACGTGTTCTCGAAATGATATAATGCACATGCGTCAAAACTGTTACGACATTTTAACTGGAAGAATAGGAAGTTTGCTGGTCCCAATTGTATAACTTACGACGAGTCCTACTGTAGTCTTAAACTCGAGTTTTTTCATTAATTAGTCATATTGAGTTTCAAGAATATAATATACATACGTAAACAAAATTTGCAAACAACGAAATTTGTCTTGGTGTATAAAAATTAAATGAATAATCATTTTAAAAATCATAAAGGAAGCACATATTTAGTATAAACAAAAATTGTCTTTATCAAGAAATTGATAATGTTAAAAATGGCTACTGTAGCCGGAGTCGTCATTCTAAGAAATTTAAACAACTCAATGTCATACATGGAAGTAATTTAAAAATTATACGATGTAGATTCTTTTGTGCAAAGACTCTATGAATAAAATTAATGATTTAAGTACATCATATATGCATGTATGTATGTATCTTTTTACGTGTAAAATCGATTAATAAATTAAAATCTCATTTAAATCATCATCAGTAGTTTAAATTCAAGGTCAATTATCGGTTAAGACGTATTTAATTATCAATAAATATACATAAAATTATCTTTTATCTTCCTCGTTGCAATTTTAAACAAACAAATAACTGTTCAATAAATTCAAATTCAAATTTCAAATCAACAATTAATTGTTGATAATTCGAAATTTTAAATTCACTGTTTCGTTTAAATACGCGTAACATTGTTTGAATTTGTTTTGTGGAGCAATCACGTGATGATTCAAATATCCCCCGAAATTTTTTTATGGATGTGGACCTTAAATTGGTATTAATTCTGTTATTGAAACTGCGAATTAAATCAGATTTGCACGTAGGTCAATTGAAATGTTTGTTTGTCGGTAAAATATAGAGTGTTCCGTGGAAAAACTCTAAACGATCATCTCCAAATTGAGGTGAGAATTCCAACTATTAGAAATGTATCAATGTAGAATTAACCAGTTAAATTTTAATGTTAGTCTAACTGTATATTTTTGATTTGTGTGATTTTAATTTGAAATTGGTTTCCGTATTTTTCTTTGTGATCACCTGTATAATGATTTTAGTGGGATTAATAATTCAGTTTTAGTCAGTTACTTATGGGTCCTGGTCACATGACACTTTTTCGTATATCAAAAGGACCTCCAAAATGAATTTGTATTGAATGTGACCTTCTAATGTAATTTAATTTAATTGTGAATTTTGTTTAAATAACATTTTATGACATAATTAGTTTAAATTGAAATAGTTTTTGACGATTTTTATTTTTCAAATAATGGTTTAATGTTTTTTTGTTATATTATTAGTAAAATAATCGACGTACTCATATTTGGTCATCGTTAGTTACTGATATACATATGTACATATTATGTAGGCACTTTTAGAAAAAAAATATTTTTTTTGAATTTTAATTGTTCCAAAGAGTCGCGTCAGCCGTTAAACAATCAAAGCCTCCAAACCTTGAAAATGTGAGTCATTTCAAAAGGGGTAAACAACAATGATTTCATTGAACTCTTTTTGTCCCTTTGTTTTATGGAAAATTAAAACAAAAATGTTTTGGATTTTTTTCTAATGAAGAATTTTTTCTTGGAACACAAATTTCCTAAGGAAATACAGACATAATAGACTGTGTAAAAATTCTTGGTGAGTATTTTTGAAAGTTTTGAGGTTAGAAAAATTGATATTGATATTGATGTTTATTTGTTTTCAAATTGTAACGTCATTACAACAAACTGTTTTTCACGGTGATTTTTACAGTTTCGTAGCTTAAAAGGAAAAGCGGAACCTTTTTTTATAAGATCATTCTGTTACTGCGGTTTTTCTCGAAAACTATGTAACATAGATTTGAAATCTGGCACAGTGTTAGGTCTTGATGACGCGAAATTTTTTGGGGATTAAAATGGGCGGACAGTTTGGTCCAAAAAAAAAGTTTTAATTAATATATCGTGTGAGGCATCATTTGAAAGAGCTATCTCTAAAAATTCTAAAAATATTCTTTTTTGTAATTTTTGATTCAGTGGTCTTGAGGATATATGTAGTTCAAAGTTTTGCCAGAAATACTAAAATTTTGATTTTAATAGGGTTAGTAAATATTTAGTCATGGATTACCGGAAAATTATGGGTTTTTTTCGACAAAATTTTAAATAGACAACGTACTTACCAATGTTTCAGTTCTCTGTGGGACAATTTTTCAGTTAGCAAATTTGGATAAAATTTAAAATAACTATACCTACATAAACAAAAAAAAATTTTAATTTGACCTGTTGATTGCTCATTTATTGTGGAAATCCGGTTCGCTCTCGGTCAGTTTTTTCATTGTAAATTAAACAGTTGATTTTCGGGCAATTTTTATAAAATATCAAGAAAAAAAAGGGAAGTCGTTTAATTGTCTCAACATATTGTCGTATCTATTTTCACAGTGGAAAAATTTCATTATCAACGTAATTCACTAATATTGTTTCAATGTCGCAGAGATTTGAAAAAATTCTTAATTAAATTTTCCGTAACTGATTATTTACTTTTCCTAGTGAAACAATAAACTAATTAGCGCAATCACAGATTTTACTTGGCTCGTCCATTGCAGTCAAATACAGACAGACAGACAGACAGACGTAGTAGGAAAAAACCTGTCTATTCCACATATTTTAATTTAAATAAAAGGGGATCGCTGTACAGGAAGTTTCGAGGATTATACAACTCTGTTTTTAGAGGACAATATAATAATAATAATAATGACCAAAAAATAAAATTTTGACCTTGTGGTGCTTAATATAAAGAGGATGCCACAAAAACCACATTTTATATTTACACAAGGTTAAATCATACAAGTTTGGAGACAATTAAATATAGTTTTATCTCAATATTAGAATGAAAACACGTTGGATATATAATTTATCAAAAAATCCGTTCTTTGTTACTATGGCACATTTTTGATTATTGTTTTGTTACAAAAAAAGGTCAATAAATCTTTTGTAAATTTTTAATTTTAATAAAAATAATTTTTTTTGTGGATTTATGTGATTTTAATTTACAGTAAAACTGCTACGAAAAATATGATCAAAAAATCAGCTTGAAACTAATCAAATTGAAAGTTAATTTTCCATGTCGATTAGTCGACGTTGTTTAGCCACTGATACTTGAGGGTCTGGTATAGGTTGAGGGTTCGAATTCGACGCCTGGTTATATGTTCGTGAAAGTTTTTTTGGAGTGGTGAAGAGAAATCAAAGGCTCCACGATCAAACTATCCATTTTATTAGAGTAAAAATTAGATAAGAATACGATTTAGTGAGTCAGTCCGAGTCACATTTGAGACACGGATTCCGAAGCTCCAGCTCCCACTGCCTCGCTTCTTTCATCAAGCCAGCACTTGAACAAATATAAGTTGATGATTTAAAGCAGGAGTTTCCAAACTTTTTAAACCCCCGACGTCCTTAAAGTACAAATTATTTCCGGTGGCGTGCGTTTTTTGCTTCCAAAAAATAGATTTTCCAAAAATTTTCTTCCAGTGACGAGTAAAGAAAAAGCTTCATAGTTACGCGCGTTTTTAGCGAAACAGTCGCTAAAAAAGCCCCAGTTTGCAAACTCCGGATTTAAACAAATAACGACAAACTTAGCCAAGTGGGTAGTGTATCGGTAGTTGTGCCCTGAGGTCATGAGTTCGAGTCCCAGTTCAAGGGATGATTTTTTTTTTTTAATGACGTTCGTTGTATATCCTATTCATTTTCTAATACAATGATTTAAACAAATAACGACTAATAATCTTAAAAATTCATAGAACACCAGCAGTTTATCTATACATATAATAAAATTGTAACAAGACCATTTCTGTACATGGAATATTTTTTGAAAATTGTACTGGTACTGTAAATAGTTATCGATATAGATACCAAAACAGCGATTTTTAGAATTTTTGTCTGTCTGTGTGTTCACGCATCACGCAAAAACTATTGGACGGATTTTAATGAAATTTGGTGTGATGATAACTTATTACCTGGGTCAACATCTAAAATACTTTTTACTCCGGGAAAATTTCTCATTTCCACGGGAAAATGGAAAAACCATTTTGAACATGTGCACACATTAGGCAAAAACTATTGGACGGATTTTAATAAAATTTGGTGTGGTGATAACTTATTACCTAGATCAACATTTAAGATACTTTTTACTCCGGGAAAATACCTCATTCCCACGGGAAAATAGAAAATCCATTTTGTGCATGTGCACGTATTACGCAAAAACTATTGGACGGATTTTGATGAAATTTGGTGTGGTGATAACCTATTACTTGGGTCAACATTTAAGATAATTTTTACTCCGGGAAAATTCCTCATTCCCACGGGAAAATAGAAAAACCATTCTAAGCATGTGCATGCATTACACAAAAATTAATTATTATTCTTTGCAAGTTCTGTATAATTATTACACTTACATACTTCCCTTTGCGCGAACGACGTCGCGGGTACGACTAGTTAAAAATATATCTGTCACTAAAAAAAGAAAATGCCGCAGATATGTATTAAAGGCCATGAAATTTTAATATTTTAGTAAAGTGTGATAAAGTTGTGCTCAGTGGGTCAAGTTAGGAGTGTTGACGGTACTTTAAATCGAAACAAGGCAGTTAATACTGACGACTGTAATTGTTGAATTTTTAGAAAAAAATTAACCTAACCTCTATTATTTTTTTTGTATCACAGAAAACCTTTGTTTATTAAATCCTTATCATCGTTTTAATACTGTACTTTGGATTAAGTTCAACTCTACACTTGGTGACAATTAATTTTATTATTCTCATTTAAAACTGAGGCTCTAATCAGCATCGCTATCTCCAACTGTAAGTCTTTCTTGGAAATTCATTACCACACATAGATAGTGATATACAGATATCAATACATATTGTCATTTTTTTAGTCGAATTTTCTCCGAAAAATTAGACTTATACAGTCTATACGATAAGAGCTGCGAGAGGCGAGAGTAGGGGCGCTATCCGTTTTCGGACCCGTAGAACACGAATATGTAGAAAAAAAAAATGTCTGATATATATATATATATATATATATATATATATATATATATATATATATATATATATATATATATATACATTTTCCCGCCACCTTTTAATTTGTGTAGGGCCCCCCTATGGAAGTTAAGAGATGAAATTTGGTAAATGGGGCTCATTTTCGAGGCACCTCATACTATCAAAGTGGGGTCAAATTTTGGGCAAATTTTTTTTCTGACCCGACCTTTAAGGGGGTGGTGGGGGGCGGAAAAGCAATAAAACTTTTTCAAACCGGTTTTAAATAATGTTTCGGTCAATTATCTACAACATATCCAAAATTCAGCTTGCTAGGATGATATGGTGGGAGTAGAGGGGGGAAAAACGATTTTTGCTGGATCTAACAGGCCCCCAGCCCCCCAGAATTAACGTAGAGGGTTGAAATTTGGTGTGTTGATAAAGTTCGTACCTAGGTTGTGCTTTTTGGAGGTTTTAATATTTTACCCCCACCCCCCTCATTTTTAAGCTACAATTTCATGCATTTTCGACGTTTTCGAAGTTTGTACCACTCGCACAGGTCACCCGAATAAACCTAGAGGGCTGAAATTTTGAAATTTTGTATTCGGATTGAGTTAGTATCAAGGGGGTGCCTTTTGGGGGTCTCGACTTTTAACCCCTACCCCCACCATTTTTATACCCAAAAGAACATGATTTTTCTTTACCCCCACCATTTTTATACCCAAAAGAACATGATTTTTCTTGTTTTTTAACAGTTTCGTTCGGGTCAAAATCTCCCCAAATAAACCTAGAGGGCTGAAATTTGGTGTACAGGTTAAGCTAATAGCCAGACACTGTTTTTTGGAGGTTTCAACTTTTAACCCTTACCCCCACGATTTTTACGTCAATATTTCCTTAATTTTTTTGCTTGTTTTCTAACACGTCTAGAGACTCCATAAGGAAACCTAGAGGGCTGAAATTTTGTACGTGTATTCAGTTAGTATCCAGCTAGTACCTTGTAGGGAGTCCACATCACTTTTCCCCCCACTTCTCCCATTTTTACATCGGAATTGAATGCTATTGTTAAATGTGTTTTAAAAGCATTATTCTTTATAAAGCTTTTATTCTAAATACAAGTAGGCGAATAGTAATTTTAAAAAATTTAAAAAAAAGTGAACTTACTTTTATGACAAATGAAATACATACATATTAAATAATTTAAAAATGTTATTAAAGTCACTGTTTATTAGCGAATTTCGAAAACTCGAAATTCAGCTATTACAGTAGGTCTCATGACGCAATCTGAGTCCGGGACTATGGCAGAAATCTGTTTTGAGGTCCCTAGAATACGAAAATGATATTCACTAAAATTTATTTATAAATTAGGAATTTTGAATTTTTAGTATTTATAAAATAGAAATTTTGGATATTTTTGGAAAGAAAAAATATCTTTATAAAGGCCTTCCAGTTTACTATTTAAGGTCCTTTTTTAATATTTAAAACTAAAACATAAAGGCAATTAGCGGATAAACATGGGCAGGAATGTCCTCGTACGAATTGTGTTGGCTTTTTTTCTGCTACCTGTTTTCGGCACAAAATTGAAATTTACTGAGATACAGCCCTTAAATACTTAAAACCTTTTTTTAAAGCCTCGATCAGCCGAACACTCATCACCAGTTTTGAAACCAACAAAATGACAATTCGGTTGTAGACTTTCAATCACATTTCGCTTGTAGACATTCAATACCGAAGATGAAGGGGAAAATTCGACTACCGTGATGGGGCCCGGCTGCTCACGGCGTTTTTTTTTAAATTTAGATAAAATTCTTTGAAACATTTTTTTTTTTAATTGAAAGCCAATTAGACGCGATGCACGTTGTCAATTTGTGATGTAATCACAGGCCAACTAAATTTGCAAAAAAAATGCATCAAAAAATTTATTATTTTGTCTGGGCCCGGGCGAACAAAGGTAAATAATATATAATTGCTATGTGAAATTTTTTACAATAAAATGACCTTTTGTATATTTTCGGCGAAATATTTTTTTTTGTTTTTTACGTCAAAAAAAGAAAAAAAAATTATTGATAAATTATGAATATTAAGTTATTTAAATATTTTTGAATATTTTTTGAATATGTCTGCGCTCGACTTGACGGCGGGAGTCATTGACCTCAGCTGTGGTACTAGGTTCGTGTATACCGATTTTAAAAAAAAAATAATTAAGTCCATTATTGTTTTTACTGCTATAATTTGTTGGGATAAAAATTGGGGGGGGGGGGTGTTAAAGTACCTTTTTTACGGTTTATCGTAATCTTACTTGTGCCCTATGTCTTTCAAACAAGCGAATTTCAACACACAAATGGTTAGGGGCGAGGGTTTTTTGAAGGGCCCAGTCAAAGTGCCTATTTTGAATATTTGAATCAATATCTAAGATTTGTTTTAGTTTTTTACATTATTTAGTTTTCTTTAAGTTCTCTATATCTTGTGGCGGTTAGGGGGGTTTGGTAAGATTTAAGAAGAAAATGTCTAGGGCTCTAAAGTGGATTAATTCGTCCTGTCGACACTTTTTGAAGCATTAAAGAAATGTTTAAAAGTAATTCTTTAATTTTAAATAGATTTTCTGTAGCCTGGAATCATTCCCGCCTAGTGATGAGCAAATGCAAGACCAAGATCAAGACTTGGCAGTCTTGGTCTTGGTCTTGTTCTTGCATTAAGAGTCTTGGTATTGGTCTTGCTAGAGCAGTTTGAGTCTTGGTCTTGGTCTTGCAAAATGCAGTCTTGGTCTTGGTCTTGTTATTGCTAAAAAATGTTGCATTTTCTTGCATTTTTTATTAGCGAATTTTTTTCTTCTAAAATCAGAATTTTTACTATCTCTACGTTAATTATACTTTCAAACTATTTAAATAGTTTAGCAAGAGTCTTGCTTTTTTCTTGCTTTTGTCTTGGTCTTGCTCACTTGAGTCTTGGTATTGGTCTTGCAGCCATGGGTAACTTCAAAAATGTAAACTTTACCGCATCGATACAGCATCATGACTTTTCTGATGCGTCTAATACTACATGATGCGCTCCTGATGCTCTCTTGAAATTTGATGCACATTAGATGTTTTTGAACGGGATATTGGCATCATTTAGCCTCTGTTTTGGCTATAGATAAGACAGATAATGTAGCATGATAGACTATAGATAATATAACAATACAGTCCTGGTATAGGTATATTATCTTTGAATTTCAACTTGAACTTACTTGAAATTGAAAATATTGAAATTATTTGAATAAAAAATATTACATACCTATTTTGAGTGCAAGATGTATTCAAATAGTTTAAACAATTTTAATCAAAGGTAAATACATTCATCTTTTTCAACAATTAGTTTTTCGGAATTATTCCTGTTGGTGTTAATACCTACATAATATGGCAAGTAGTTATAATTCTACATTGAACACATGACATGCATCTTGGACACGCATGACCAAATTTCTTGATGCATTGTTTTGACGCATCAAATGCAAAAATGAATTTTTGATGTTTCGTTGTGATGCGTCTGATGCATTTTTGAACTTTTGACTCTACCTCATGCAAGCAGTGATGCATTTTTGAAGTTAGCCCATACTTATAGTCTTGGTCTTGGTCTTGCTGTTGGTATACATAGTCTTGGTCTTGGTCTTGCAAAAAATGCAAGACCAAGACCAAGACTGCAAGACCAAGACTAATTTTGCTCGCTTACGAAAAACGAATTTCATAGAATTCTCTTTAATGATTAGGATCAAATTTTTTTTTTTTGGGGGGGGGGGATGTGGGCGTTTTTTAAGACCGAAACATCAAAATTTAATTAGCTGCGAACCGTTTTTTCTATTTCAAATTTTCTTTTGAATTTTCGACAATTTGATCACCTGAACCGAAATGATTTCATTTGGGAATTCTTACTAAATGCTGATATTCGTGTTTTTTTTTCGGGGCGGGGGGGGGAGCACTTGGAAGCGCAATATTTCGGAAACGGGGCTTAAAAATGTAAAATGGTTAAAATCAGTGTACGAACTTGAGTAGGTACCTATATCTGAATACCTAAATTTGAGAAAAAAAATTTTTTGGGTTGTGGGCTATGTAGTTGGAGTCCCTACCTTATAATATTTCATGTTCATAGGTTTACAGGCGTTGCGAAACTATAAACGAAAACAAAAACGAAAAATCTAGAAAATTATTTTTTTAGAGAATAAAAGATTTTCATTCATATTTGTTCAAATCGTTTACGTGTTGAAATGACAAAGAGACATTTGTGACCTTTTATGTTACAAATAATTTCCTCGATCTGTTGTTTATCAACGAACAGCCAAGAAAATTATGTAGATAATACTTTTCTTTATTTGATTGTATTAGAAAATGAATAGGATATACATATCGAAGGTCATTATTATATAGATAAATATATTTGCACTTGTAGATGCAGTAACATGCAAAAAAACAAAGTCAGTTATTATTAAGTAATTATAAAAAAAAAAAAAAAAAAAAAAAAAAAACACCACTTGAACTAGGACCTGAACTCATGACCTCCGGACACAACTAATGTACTTTACCACCCTGGCTAAGTGTATCAAAAATTTACGGTAGGTATATTTTATCTGTAACACTTTGTATTCTTGTGAAAATCGCCGTGGATGTTGTTTACGAGAAAATTTGTTAAATATAATTCTACATTACACAATTGATTAAGCGATTATCTGGAGTAGAATGTTATATAAACAAATATTATCTTGTGTGTGTGTGTGTTCTTAGAGGCGCGTGTTTTCAATGTCACCTATGACGTGCCACTGTAATAAAATGTGTCGTATACGTATATTTCTTGATTAATTTTCTGTACTATGAGTGACAAAGTATTATTTTATTATTCAAACAAATAATTTCAATGTAGGTTATATTATATTATTTAAATTTAATGGTGAATTTCTGTAATAGGAGAATATTGAATAGACAATATATATTAAGTTGTCGGGCATCAGAAAACATGTCTGACCTGACGGATCAGTTCTCAAGGTTTCAAGGTTGCTCTAAAAAATGTATTATGTAAGTATTTGTTTATGAAATACTGTTAACGGATTAGTTTCACAAAAAGTTTCACAAAAAGATTACATATTTCCTTTTATTTTCTAAGAGTTTGAAGTGTGTGATTGAAATTTTTACTGTGGTTAGTCCAAAAAAAAAAACCATTCAAGGGACATGCTCTCTTGTCAAAGAGGGGACAAAACCCTGGTGTGGGTGGCTTCAAGATAGTATACAGTTACATGTCATTACTGAGAATTGTTGAATGAATAATTTTTGAAATTATGTATACTTTTTTTGGTGCGTGAAAAAGTAGCATTGTAGCAATCGGATTGAATTAACGGGTTGAATTTGGTCGTTAGACGAAAGGCTACGTGCGATTGATACAGAACACGTGTTTTATTTCGATACGAATAACAATTATATACTGTGTGCTTATAAATTATATATGGTAATAATTAATCATGCTAAAGATATCTAACTTTAATTTGAGCGAATCTTCGAATCGAAAATTCAACTGTTATAGCCACTAATCATGACGAGACTTGAGCCCAGGACTATGATAGAAATTCGTTTTGAGGTCCGTAGAAATCGAAAATGATATTCACTGAAATTTATATATAATGTCACATGGTAATTTGGTGAAAACGTTGGAAAAATTTTGGATATGCGTTCGTTGTTAGCCAGACACGTCCGATCCTCAAAACATGATTTTTTGGGCGTTTTTCGTTAAAAAAAGTAAGTTTTTTATCAAAATTTATCCAAGTTCAAAAATTAATTTTTTTTCAGGGATATTTTACTTTTCCAACGATTTTTTGTAATGACGTGACTGAAGTATGACTCCCCTTAAGTGCAATGACGTTTAGTAATATTTTTTTTTGCACTTATATTTTTGATTATTCAGCTTCCTGTCTGTCGAAGATAACAAAATCCCTGATAACCTTTTCGCGTTTATTTGAAAACCGCTTAAGTTTCATTGTTTATTGTCTCCACAATAAGTATGCGGGTTTTTGCGACAATAAAAAGTGTTTGCATCTAACAAGGAGAGGTTCATGTATGGTCGTCTCTGATTTCAATCAAATTTCGTCTGCTTGTAGAGCATAATATCAATATTAAAAATTTACAATATTAAGATCCATCACTCAAAAACACAGGAAATATTTTTATTTAAAATTTGGACAAAAATATAAGTAAGATATAATCAAATTATTAGCGAATTTCGAAAACTCGAAATTCAGCTATTACAGTAGCTGTCACGACGCAACCACCGGCGGAGGTCATAACAGAAATATGTTTTGAGGTCCCTAGAATACGAAAATGATATTCACTAAAATTTATATATATATATATATATATATATATATATATATATATATATATATATATATATATATATATATATAGTTCAGTTTAGCTGAACGATTAGTGAACATATCAATACTGCGTGTGTTGAAATGCAAACAAAAGTTTGTCATACGTAGTAGTGTCTCACAAGCACTCGATAATATTTGAAATTAAAATTGTAACTGTTTCTCGAATCAGAGTGAGTACAAATACACATAGGTGATTGAATGGGTGTCCGGCTCGGCCGCTTATCGAGCATGGGACCGTTGGTGTAGAGGTTAGCACGTCTGGCTAGTTACCAGAAGATCCTGGGTTCGATTCCCGGCCGATCCGGATAATTTTTTCAATCACTTTGTGATTTTTAATTTACATGTGGTTTTTGGTCATACTATACCAAAGAAATCGAGTACTTAAAGTTTCAGTTTAGCTGAACGATTAGTGAACATATCAATACTGCGTGTGTTGAAATGCAAACAAAAGTTTGTCATACGTAGTAGTGTCTCACAAGCACTCGATAATATTTGAAATTAAAATAAGAACAAGTGAAGTCTATTCACATACATGTGTTATAACACACATACATGTATAGAGTTTTGTTTCTCATTTATTGCATTATAATTAGCATGGTTCTATCTCAAAAAAATGAAAATTAAACAGATTTTCTAAGCTAATGTAATGAAAAATTTTTTTTTTTATTGAATTTTTAAGTAAACAAGAAATTGAAGATTATGTTATGATATAATATTATTAAATATGAAACAAAACAACATAATATGTACAATGTACATATGTATGCACGGAAAAATATTTTGAATCGATTTTGAAAATTTTTTCACTAATAATTAATAATGTTAAAAAATTAAACCATTTCAAATGGATTTAAGGTATTTTATGTGAGGTAAAGGTTTTCGGGACCTAAAAAGGCCAGAAATTGATTAACCAATCGATTTTAAAAACTTTTTCACAGTTAGTAAGTTAAAGTATTTGAATTAATTAATTAAATGATGTCCGCAAGAAGCTTACGGACTGCCATAAGTTATATGAGATCCTTAGAACCCTTTTCTTACTGTTAGAGTACTAGAGTTGTATGAGTTTCGCCAGGATGTACTGATCCCATAATTGTAAAAAATAAAATAAACGACCAATTTTAAAAATTTCTTCACTGTTACAGAGCTAAACTATTTTAGATAGATTTAGAATACATTATGTAAGGTCCGCCAGGGTCCACAGGACCCAAAAGTGTCAAAAATAAACTAACTGACCGATTTTGAAATTTTTTTCACTGTTACAGAGCTAAACTATTTTAGATAAATATCGATTACGTTATGTAAGGTCCGCCTGGGTCCATAGGACCCAAAAGTGTCAAAAATAAACTGCCTGATCGATTTTGAAAATTTTTTCACTGTTACAGAGCTAAACTGTTTTAGATAAATATAGATTACGTTATGTAAGGTCTGCCAGGGTCCATAGGATCCAGAAGTGTCAAAAATAAACTAACTGATAGATTTTGAAAATTTTTTCACTGTTACAGAGCTAAACTAATTTAGATAAATATAGATTACGTTATGTAAGGTCTGCCAGGGTCCATAGGATCCAGAAGTGTCAAAAATAAACTAACTGACAGATTTTGAAAATTTTTTCACTGTTATCGAGCTAAACTATTTTAGATAAATATAAATTACGTTATGTAAGGTCCGTCAGGGTCCATAGAACCCAAAAGTGTCAAAAATAAACTAACTGACCGATTTTGAAAATTTTTTCACTGTTACAGGGCTAAACTATTTTAGATAAATATAGATTACGTTATGTAAGGTCTGCCAGGGTCCATGGGATCCAAAAGTGTCAAAAATAAACGAACCGACCGATTTTGAAAATTTTTTCACTGTTGGGGAGCTAAGCTATTTTAGATAGATATACATTACGTTATTGAGGGTCCGCCAGGGTCCATGGGACCCAAAAGTGGTAAAAATACACTAACCGACCGATTTTGAAAATTTTTTCACTGTTACAGAGCTAAACTATTTTAGATAAATATAGATTACGTTATGTAAAGTCTGCCAGGGTCCATCGGATCCAAAAGTGTCAAGAATAAACTAACCGACCGATTTTGAAAATTCTTTCACTGTTACAGAGCTAAACTATTTTAGATAAATATAGATTACGTTATGTAAGGTCCGACAGTGTCAGTGGGACCTAAGAGTGTCAAAAATAAAATAACTGACCGATTTTGAACATTTTTTTACTATTACCGAGGTAAACTATTTTAGATAGGTACAGGTTGTGTTATCTGAGATCCACAACTGTCCTGCGGATGCAAATGCGGCGTAGAATGCTACACAACGGGTTTTGAATATATATATATATATATATATATATATATATATATATATATATATATATATATATATATATATATATATATATATATATATATGTATATATATTATATATTACATAAAGTCCGCCTAGAATATACGGTCGAGCTGATTTTTTAATGAGGTCCACCGGGATCTTGCAGATCCGAAAACGCCAGTAATAAGCTATCGAACCGATGCTAAAAAATTTCTCACTGCTAGAGAACTAAATTTAAATAGGTACAGGTCTTAGATGAGATCCGCCAGTGCCCAAGATTTGGAAATTCGCTATGTTATGCAGATGCTGCGACAGGGGTATTTATAATGTTTCGTCAAAATGGATATAGCTCAACGATAGAGCATCGGAGTGCGGATAGTGGGGTACCGGGATCGATTCACGGTATAAGTGATTATTCAATTTTTTCTTTTTTTTTTTTAATAACAATTGGTTTATTAATCGTGTTAACAAAATTAAATTACGAAATATTTCTTGTCGTAAAAATAACGAATTGATATAATTTTTCTTAAAATCTTTTTTTTTTCGATGGTATTTGAGAGGTAAACTTTAAGGTACCATCACAGTGTGATCAGCCTAAAAATGGCCAGTTTTCGCGATTTTTTTTCGGATGAATAGGATGCGGGAATGGGATTGAATTTTTTTTTACGATTAGTACCACTATCTAAAAATACAAAAAATATTTTTCTTATTCATTTTTATTTATTTTTTTAATTATTATAATTTTTTTAAAAAAAGTGTCTTTAAAAAAGGGCGAAAATCGGTGCCCACGATTGTGGTCGCAGTTTTAATAAAATCAAATCGATTATAAATCTGTAGGTACGCCTCTATGTACCTATGGGAGCTTTTTTTTTTCTTGAAATTTGAAAAAATGGCGGCGGTTTGAATAAAAAGTACAAAATGTTTTATAGTTTTTCGTGTGGAAAAATAGGAAGATTTCAAAAGAAAAAAAAAACCTCCCGTAGGTACATAGCGGTTTACCTACAGATTGATAATTTATTTGATTTTTTTTTTCGGGTAAGAAAATGCGGCCACAATCGTGGACACCGATTTTCGCCCTTTTTTGAAGGCACTTTTTTCAAAAAATTATAATAATTATAAAAAATAAATAAAAATGAATAAAAAAAATATTTTTGTATTGTTAAATAGTGGTATTAATCGTAAAAAAAAATTCAATCTCATTCCCGCATCCTACCCATCCGAAAAAAATCGCGAAAATTGGCCATTTTTAGGCTGATCACACTGTGATGGTACTTTAAAGTTCACCTCTCAAATACTATCAAAAAGAAAAAAAGATTTTAAGAAAAATTATATTAATTCATTAATTTTACGACAAGAAATATTTCGTAATTTAATTTTGTTAACACGATTAATAAACTAATTCTTATTAAAAAAAAAAAAAAGTTTGAATAATCATTTGTACCGGGATTCGATCCCGGTACCCCACTATCCGTACTCCGATGCTCTACCGTTGAGCCATATCCATTTTGATGTAACATTATAAATAACTTGATTATATCTTACTTATATTTTTGTCCCAATTTTAAATAAAAATATTTTCTGTTTTTGAGTGTTGGATCTTAATATTGTAAATTTTTAATATTGATATTATGCTCTACTAACCAACGAAATTTGATTGAAATCGCTGAAGACCATACCTGGACCTCTCATTGCAAGCAAACAATTTTTCTTATTTAAAGAAAATGTAAGTGATGTAAGTTATATACTTAAGTAAATCGGTGTAGAAAACAATATTATTTAAAACAATAATATCCATTAAAAACATTTTAAATTATTCATTAATTAATAATAATCATAAAAAAATTAGAAATATAATAAAATTGAAAACGAAATAACATGTTACAAGGTGAGCAACATCATAAAATACGACAAACTTATATTATTAGCTTTTTACATATAAAGTAGGAAATAAATTTTTATGATTTCATTGTGGTGTAGAATACTTTTGTACTTTTAAGTAAACATATTATTAGGTATTTATTGTGTGGATTATGGCCTGGGTTTCCTTAACTACTGGTATGTAGTCAGGGCTGGGAAAAATGGTTCATAGAAACCATTTAAAATAGAAAATGGAAAATGGTTTCCAAAAATGCATTTAAAATACAAAAGGGAAAATGGTTTTGCTGAACATATTTAAAATAGAAAATGGGAAATAGCTATTTAAAATGGCTTATATAAAATGCAAAATTCTTTTTTGTACTTAATTTTTATTCTGTAAATTCTTTATTATTATTATTTAACGTAAAAGCCCTCATTATGGAACGGTATCTAATACTGGAACAGTTTTGACATTTACATACATATTTATTTCTTTAATTAAGCAAGGACACATTAAATGCGAGGTGAATTTAAATTGAAAAACAATCATTCTATTAATAATAAAATTTTTGTTATCAGACGTTTCTTTCAGAAATAACTTCATTAATAAGTAAATGTTAAAACTGTTCCAGTATTAGATACCGTTCCATAATGGGGGCTTTTACGTTATATTAATAAAAAAAGTTAAGAAAATGTCAAAAAGTTAAGAAATTAGGACAGTCTTTTGAGAAAATTTTATAAAGTTTGTATGATATGAAAATAAAATTTAACTAAGTATTCAAACCTTGATTACGCTACAACTGCGACTTCTAAATTATGAAAATCATCTACTCGTAATACCAAAACATTTCTTATCGACATGTCTTAAAGATTACACAGCTTGAGTCAGAAAAGTTTGACTTAGGAGAACTGCAACTTCAGTAACAAATTAACTCAAATGGCATTGCAACTCCAGTTATAAAAAAATTTGAGTCAGTTAAATCAAGTTACATTTAATTTACAATTTGTTTGACTTCAAGTCGCTCAATTCAAATTCTATAATTAATATTGTATACACATAAATTTGAGTATATATGCATTTTCATTTTAAATGTAAAATGGATTCAAAATTTCATTTTAAATACAAAATGGAAAATGGTTTGACCGAACTTATTTAAAATGAAATCATTTTAAATAATTCCCAACCCTGTATGTAGTGGTAACTGGCACTATTTGAAATTTTTTAATAATTTTAACCTCTATTACTCTGGGTAAACAGTTAGATAATAAATTATTTCAAATTTTTGATAACTGTAACAGAATAACAAGTGTGACCAGTTACATAGTTCTAGAACTGCTGACGTCACTCCCTTAATTTGTAACAATCAAATTTCAAAAGGTAATTTCATATTGAAAATTAGATACAAAAAATTCACTTTTGAAACACTCAATTTTTGAAAAAAAATTTTTAAACTGGAATTTTAGTAAATATAAAAATAAGTTTTAGAGACTTTGAAACGAATTTTTGTCACCACACTTCCGGACTGAAATCTCATCATAATTGTAGCTGTAATAGCTGAATTTTCCTTCTAGAATACCTACGCTAAAACTATTCTAACTTAAAATATCTATATTTTTGAAATTTTAACTTGAGGTAGTTTTTGTAATTTTAAAGGATTTCGTAGTACATACACCAATAGAATACCTACTTATGTGGTCAATAATTAATCAGGACTTTACGCAATTTAATAGACAGTGTCGTTTTTTTTAAAAAAAAATTGTAATTACAATTTTTCTTGCACTTGTATAGAAAGTAAAAGGTTAAGATAAAAGTAAAGTTAAGAAATATTTTATTCCGAAATTTGTAAAAAATTCTAACTGTTGTCTACGATATTTTGAGTCAAGGAGATATTCTAGTCTAGAGGCTTGATTTTAAGGTGACTTTAGGGGCGTAATAAAAAAAAACAGTAAACATTTTTTATTGAACCATTTTTTAACAGTTTTTTTTATTAATGTTTGAAAAGTATAAAAATGTATAAAAATTTAAAAAAAATTCAAGATTGAAATCGATAGAGGCCGGCAAAGTGGGGACTCAAAAAAAAGTGTCTCCCCTGGTTGACATGATTCCAACCCCCCCTGGTGATCTGAAACATAAAATTTTAGTTAATTCTTAATAAGCAAGGATGTAGAATTAGTTGGACGTAGCCGATTTGAAAAAATAAATTTTTTCAGAAAATGGCGTCCATTTAAAAAAAAATCATTTTTTCGCCTCCTTTTTTCAAATCTGTAAATTTTTTAAAAATAGTAAAAAATAAAAAATTCCAAAAACGCCTACGTCGGACCAATTTTGATAGTATTAAGAAAGTGTGTACCAAATTTTAAGTAAATCGGTGCATTAGAACTTAAGATATCATGTCAACCGTATCGAAAAAAGTAGTTTCGAGTAATTTACGTATATTAATAATTTCAAATTTCAGTGAACACTGAAAAGATACACAGTACACAGGGAAAAAATCACCATAACTCCGAAAATAATTCGAATTTCCGTAAATCATTTTAAAATATAAAAAAAGAGAAAAATCGATTTTTTCTAATTTTGTAGACTACAATATCCCCCTTAATATATCTCTACTTGGCTAATTTTTGATAGATTTGAAAGCACTGGGGGCGGTAGATTAGTAGAAAATTAACTCTAAAAGTGTAGGTTAAAGTTTTTTGAATAAAAAAAAGTTGTCAATTTTTATTCCTAACCAAATTTTTCTAGTTATTAGAACTTTATACATACTTACATAGTATTGAATACTATATGTATTTATAAATTCCTTGGCCCTGATAATGCACTTGATATGACATACATAATATATCAGCCATGTGTGTGTATACAGTTCCAATGTCCACTCTCGTACATACACACATAAGTGCATTTGAATTTCAGAAAGATAATTTTAATCACAATAGGGTATTTGACGATAACAACAAAAAAGTATAAAATAAAATTATATGGAGTTGTAGGGATACATAAAAAATGCATTTTATTTTAAAATAATCAGAAATATCTTTTATTTCATTAAATTAAAATAATAATTATTAACCTATTTTTTACCTAGTCGCAAACGCCAATCACAAAGTAGACGGCGTGTGACGTCATTAAACTCAAGCAACATATTATGCTTACATATTCACTGTGTAAAATATTGCTTTTAAATAAAATAATTTTTTGAGCTTATTGGTGCCAAATCGATTTATTCCGAAGCTAAGCCAAATCGTCAATTTACAAACGTTAATTACTTATTCCTTTCAAGCTAGAATACCTTAAAAAACGGCAATTTTGTCACTCAGTGACAGATTGACTTTTTCACTTATAATCAAAAATATAAAACACTTCTAATAATCTTAGGTTGATGAAATTCGACAGAGTTTTAGAATTTGAAGCATAAATAAAGATAAAAATCAAATAACGGAAAAATTTTATACTATTCACCTTTAAAATGGAAGTTTAAAATTTGTGTCGGGCGCCTGTTGAGCAAAGGATCGATAGCGTAATGGATAGCACACCTGGTTAGTTACCAGGAGATCCTCGGTTCGATTCCCGGCCGGTCCGGGTAATTTTTTCAATCACTTTGTGATTTTTAATTTACAAATAATCATCATCATAAAAGTTAAAACTCATTTCATTGACATCGAACCTATTAGGGATAGATTTTCAAAATATTCTCTCTTAGTGGGATTCTGTGTCATAAGAATACACTGATATCCAAGATTTTTACGTCTAGTTTTACAGTAATTTCAGAAAATGAATCAATCAGTAAGTTAGAATATCGTTCCGTTTTTCGACTAAGCTATTCATTGTTTGACTTTGAGCCTCTTTTATAGAACTGTTTTTGATGGAATAAATGTTTTCTCACTATGAAATAATAATTTGTTAAAGCATCTAGCACTAATTTCTCACGAACTGACACTATGATGATAGTAAGTTTTTTTTGCTATACATAAATCCGGGTTTTTTAGGTACTATAAAATCCAGAAATGTGAAAAAAATGCAAAAACTACACTATAAGCAGCACTGGTAATAAAGTATTTTACACATATTTTCAAAAAATCAATTATATTTTGGATACATAATTTTTAGCTTTTACTTCGTGTAAGTACAATGACGTCATTCATCTCATTTGACAGCTGGTAAAAATTTGATACCGTTTTCGCGGCTAATTTTAAATCCAAATGTTTTTATGGTTATATTTCTGAAGTTGCAAGGTATTTTTAAGAAAAAACATTTTTTATGGGTTTATAGTAAAGCAATAAATAGGGCTTGGCACATTTCTGAAATTAGTCAAATACCCTATATTGCGAACAGTAGCCTTTCCCTATTGCATTCGTAAAGTGTCGCTACCAGGAGAGCAGGCAGGAGATAGAATAGAATATCGTGTACCGAGTGCAAGGACAAGGTCAGTATAGCAACATTTCAGTCGTATGTATCACTCATCAAAATTAAAGTAAATAAAATCGTTGGAAAAGCACGTATTATAATAACATATTATAATTTTCACAGCATATGAATATCAAACAGGTGATTTATATGTTAGTTTTCATGCACAAACAAATTTACAAATAGATGGTGAAAGCGCCAAGAATATATTTTGATCAATGTTATCAACTAGCCGTACCCGCGACGTCGTTCGCGCAAAGCATTGCTATAAAACTCAATGAGAAGTATGTAAGTGTAATAATTATACAGAACTTGCAAAGAATAATAATTTTGGTGTAATGCATGCACATACTCAAAATGGTTTTTCTATTTTCCCGTGCGAATGAGGCATTTTCCCGGAATAAAAAGTATCTTAAATGTTGCCCTAGGTAATAAGTTATCACCATACCAAATTTTATTAAAATCCGTCCAATAGTTTTTGCCTAATGTGTACACATGCTCAAAATGATTTTTCCAATTTCCCGTGGGAATGAGAAATTTTCCCGGAGTAAAAAGTGTTTTAGATATTGACCCAGGTAATAAGTTATCATCACACCAAATTTCATTAAAATCTGTCCAATAGTTTTTGCGTGATGCGTGAACAGACAGATAGACAGACAGACAAAAATTCTAAAAATCGCTGTTTTGGTAACTACATCGATAACTATTTACAGTATCAGTACAATTTTCAAAAAATATTCCATGTACAGAAATGGTCTCATTACAATTTTATTATATGTATAGATGATCAATATTTTAATCAAGAATATATTTTGAGCAATCGAAACTTTATTAATTTCACAAAAATGTAAAGTTTATAATTCGCTTCCAAGTCTCCATCAATCTGTTATTTTATTTCCAAGTTTTAATTAAGCCACAGAAAAATTTTAAAATATTTTTTGTGTGATTGATTGAATTAGGGCAATTTGGGTGTAAATTTTAGCGAACTTCCAAAACTGGAAATTCATCTCTTCCAGTCGTCGTCATGGCACAACCGACCTGAGCCCGGGACTATAACAGAAGTTTTTATTTTTGTTCTCAAAATGACGAAATTTCTTTCTTAGAAATAATGGCTTTTCTAGTGATTTTACGTAAAAATGAAAATAACGACTTTGAAAGCCAATAATTCGATTTCAGCTTCCTAACAACTAAAAAGAAAAATGGCCGATGTAGGTGTGTGTTAAATTATATAATTGATAAAATACAATTTTTATTCATATAAATTCCCTATATTTGTCATTGAAATTTTTTCTACATTTCAATGCCGTGTACCTACATGGTCAACGTGATTACATAATGACGATAATATAGTAACAATAATTAAATTCGACTCTCTATAGTCTATGCAATAAAAAAATGTTGCCAAGTACAAGTCATACTTGTACAAACAGTGTTCCGTATGAATAATTTGTTTACATTAAACACGCGGCGTCAAATTATTTGAAAATAAAAAAGAAAACAAAGAGAAATACCAAAAATTTGGTAGTTTCCCAATAGACGTGCACACGATAAATTTTCAAAATTTCGAATTTTATATGTCCGATATGACCCAAAACGGACGTAAAAGAGTGTAAAAATTTTCGGTCACGAGTAGTTTTCGTAAAATTTAACATTAAAAATTTCATTTAGCGGTATTTTTTCCCAATTGTAACATGTTTCACCCAGTTTTTGAGACGGAACACCAAAAAAAATTTTATAAATTTTTAACTAAGCATTGAGAAACATAAAATTCCATATATTTCATATATTTACTTTTATGGATATCTACTTATTTACGTTTTAAATTAAAATATTATATAAGTTGACATTGAAATTTGAAATAGAATATCTAAGTACATATTTTTCATATAAAATTATTATAATTCCTATGCTATTAGTCAAATCCATAAATTACGTAGCACTTTTTTTTTTACAAAAATTATTTGCACATCAAATTTTAGATAAATAGAAAGGTTATCAGTTTGTACGTATCATTTAAAATATATTTAAACTATATTTAATAACTATATCAGATTTTACAAAAAAATATTACAGACCGTAAAACGGAATGGATTGGAAAGTAATATGTAAGAACTTATATCTAAATCGAATTTAAAGGTAAAAATTATGCCAACTAATTTCACTTTACGGTACCTACATGCATATTTTTAATTTTTGAAAAAATTAATTTTTGTAAAAATTTTTAAAAATCAATTTTTTTTTTTTGAAACAATAACAATTTATGACTCAATGACAGGTATTTTTATACTTTATTACCTGTCACACAATATGTACATGGGAAGAATTTTAGTTGCCGTTCAAGGTCAACCTTGGTATTATTAGAAAAAAAAAGTTGTTTATCAAAATTGATATCAAAACAGAATAACATGTTTTTAAAGTGAAAATTGCTACCTATTGACGTACTAAAACATACTCTTTTTTTTGGTGGTAGGGGAGGGGGGAATGTATCTGATTCGCCGACTCTTAAAAATGCGTATAAACGCTTTCGGTTAAACTCCGATTGGGAAATTAAAATATTATTGGAAAATAGAAATTTCAAATCTAATGTTATTTTGGGCTTTGGGCTAAACTCCAGAACTGCCCAATCGATTTCAAAAATTTTTCCATTAATCCATAGGCGATACTCGAAATTCTAGTTAATATAGATTATATTTTAAAAATTAAAATTGTTCCGAAACAAAGAAGACAAAAAGAAATACCAAAAATTTGGCAGTTTCACAGTAGACGTGCACACGACAAATTTTAAAAATTTCAAATTTTATGGGGTCGACATGACCCAAAACGGACGTAAAAGAGCATAAAAATCGTCGCAGTGCTGAAAATTTCTGCTAATGAAGAGTGTTCCTAAAATTTCAAACTATTATAGTCTACGGGTCTATAGACGGACCAGACCAACAAGCTCTGAAAAGGAGCTTTCACCTTGGCTTAAGCTCATTTGGCAAAGATTTGTTGAAGCTGAATAGTATTTTTAATTCGAATTAAGTAAAAACATTGCAAGTTTTAATCAATTTATTTATTTACGTTTAAAAGATTAATTATTATATAAGTGATTCAAGAAAAACACAATCAGTTATTTTTCTCAATAAAACTTTCAAGGACAACGTATAAATAATTATGTTGAATTTTCCATAGAAATATTTCCTTATATGTAATTTCCACTTAGGTATTTGATATTCAATACTTTATTATCAACATCACATTTCAAGCTTCACAATTTATGGCCCCAATTGCATAATGCTTGCATAAAACTCTGTGTCATATTCCCGGAAAGTTTCGTGACAATAATTAATTTGTATTCAATGAATTATACACCTATTTTTTTATAAATCGACTTTAAACAGGTATTTCCCGATGTGATGTCATTGATATTAACCCTAGAATCATACGTTGGTCTATGAGTCAAGTTAATCATACATCGGCGTCGTTTCGACGAATGGACTTTTTACGGGGAGTTTTAGAGCTTATTTGCAAAAAACATTTTTGTTACATAACAATACTACAAAAGCGAACAAAATATTTAAAAAAATTGGATTTGGAAAAATTTCTTAATGTAAATCTTTATTAATTTTTTTAATCTTTTTATCAAAGCATATTTTCATTATAAAAATTAAAAAATATATAAATACATCAATTGTAATAATTAATTTATGACCTATTATGAATCAGTGGACATGTGTGACTTTACAGAATGTGAAATTTCTCAGTCATAAATATTCCTATAGATATGTAGTTATTTCCCCATTAGGCACATTTGTAAATTTTCTAAAATTTGTTAGTAATTTTTCGAATAAGATCTCAAAAAATAATAAAAATTAAAATATTTTCAACAAAATAAATTGTTAATCTTTTATTAAGTCATTCGAAACGCATTCTTTAGTTTTCGATCCAATATATTCAAACTTCAGTATTATGTCGTCTCTATAAGTCAAACAGCTGTAATCATCTTTCACATTATCATAATCATTGAATAAATTAATTATAACATCCATATCTTTAACAAATTTTAGAAAAATTAGGAAAACTTTTATATGTGGAGTACAAAATCTTTAAAAAAAAATATAGGTTAATCATACATCGTCGTCCTTTTGACGCACACTATTTCAGTATAAAAAAAAAACGACAATAGCTATAAATAAAATTTACATGTCTTATGTGTTATAATAACAAATAAATTAGATAACAGAAGTTTCACAGCGAGCAGGTACCGACAAGTCACATTATTGGAGCAGGTAGAGAAGTTCGTTCGTCGTTTTGACGAGTACGTATGATTCTAGGGTTAATTGTCTAGTTTGTCGTTTCTGTCCCCCTGAACCTGCGGCATGCCCCCAACTTTCCTGTACGGGACGTAATGTGTGAGTCATTTTTTGGAGAAGGAAATTCCGAACAGATATTGTACATTCCCAAACACAAATACTGTTTTTCGTTGGGAAATTTTGAAAAATTCTGTGGTGAAATTTAAATTCGGAAGGTCTTTTTTAATTACGTTCCGAAGAAAAAAATTCGGAACCATTGTAATTTCGTCGAGTGTGTAATATCGTTAGAAACAATACTCGAAAAGGACTCCCTTCTCCCCAAAAGAGCCAAAACCAGGATCAAATTTTCAAAGGGCCCCCCACTACCAAAACGGGCCAAAGCCAGGACAAAATTTTCGAAAATTCAAAAATAAATTTAAAGTAGTGAAAGTGACTTTTAGCAATAAATAGAATTTTGTATCGCACAGGGGCATAGCAAAAATTTAGTTTAAGCGACTGTTTTTGTGTACTTTCCAAAAAAAGCCCCCCCAAAAAAATTTTGATACAGTACCCAATCAGGACTAGTAGCTGCGTTGCTGATATCGAAGTGTGTTTCTGTATTAGAACCCCCTCCCTTTTCCCGTCTCACTTCCTGGAAAATGAATTAAATTGTTTACGTACCCTATAGGGCGGAATATCATTACAATGATTTTTTCAAATGAAATTAGGGTTCCTGAACCTCAATTGCGAAATATGCACTAAACTTTGTAAACTTGTGATATACGTAATTGATTCTCATAGTAACAACACCGCATGCTCTGGTGCAAGTAATATTGTCGAATATCGAATACCATTATTCTATTTCTTTTTATAGGAAATCGTCCAAATTAACTTTGAACACCGGGGGTAACCTGCGGAATTTTTTTGAACCATTTCGATGAAAATTGTGCGGAAAATGTGTGTTTTTCCGTGATATTGAAAATCGACAACGTTCAATCAGTGTAGTGTAATGCGCATGCAATAATATTGACTATGTATTAGGTTCACTGTCTATAATGTTAGTAGTGTTTGTTACTTGTATTAGTGGAAATTTATTGTACACCGTGTGTTTGTTGCGTGGTGGTGGGGCGGGGAAGGTGGCTGTTGCGCCTCTGACGACCTTGTCCGGACTCGACATTGACTGTGGTCTGGTCATCACATCGCTCACTGTATGTGTGTGTTTATTTTTCATTATCATTTAGCAATTAACAAACGCACAAGGTTTTTCCGATTATTATAATTATTTCATTCTGCTATTATTGATAATTTAAATTATACAGAAAGAAAAAAATGTTGAATTAGTCTGTCTTTATCGGAATTTTGTCCTGCTATTTGAATGGACTCTTAAAAATATCATAAATAGCTATAAAAAGTATAGTTCGATCCAGATTGTACAAAAAACTTTTTTTATGCGGTTGGTCGGGACCGCATAAAAAAAAAGTTTCATCGAGAAAACATCACTTAAAACGCTCAAAACTTAGAAATTTCCTTAGAAGTTGCTTCTATAAACAAATTAAAGCACTAATTTACACGTAGAAACATTTTATTTCAATTTTATAATATTATGAAAATTTTGAAAAATACATCTTCGAAAAAAAATAAATGATGCAATAACTTATGTTCTTAAAAGCCGTTAAAAAGTATTTTTATCAAAGAAAGTTATTATAATAATTGTTTAAGTTTCTTACTGTCTCGTGATTTTGATTCACATTATGCATTTTAATGGCCATTTTTTTTAAAACCGCATAAAAAAAAATCGCACAAAAAAGGATCGCATAAAAAAGAGTTCAGCTGTATATGTATTTGGGGTAAGGGGAAGGTTGCTAGCCGTCCAGTTTTCGACTGGATAGTCCAGGTCCGGTTCCTCCTATACGACCGGACAGGAAGTATCCCGTCAACTGACAGATTCAAGTCTACTAGTCCTTATTTAGTAGAGTAGTTTGTAAAGTAAGTGTCAAGTATTTCTTTTTGCTCGGGAAGGGTATTTTTGGGGAATGGTCACGAGGTAAGATCTCGAAGATGAGGTCAAGTTTCTTCTTTTTGGCTCGTCAGTGGTATTTTACCACTGACGAGGGGAGAAATTAAAATGGAAAGATAAGTTTTTTGTCCATTAGTCAAAAATTTAAAAGTTGGCAAGTGTGAGTAAGATTTTTAAAACGGTTTAACCAATTTTTATACGGTTCTTTTTATTTGAAAGCTGGCAATTCCAGGATGGTTCCTGGTCAGGTTTGATCCAAATTGGTTCAACCGTTTCCAAAGCATTCCAAAATTTCCAAGATAACAATAAAACTAGAAATTTTAAAAGCTGATAATTGCGGCTTTGTCCTTAACAATGTCTGATGAACATTGATCCAACGTTCTCCAAGATATTTCAGGCGTCAGGCGTCCCGAGATAAAAATAGAATTACAAATTTTAAAAATCACTTTGAAAATTGGTAGTTGTCAAATTGTGGGATGAGTTTTAAGCCAGATTTGAACAAAATTGGTTCAGCTGCTTTTCAGGATAAAAGTAATATTAAAAATTTTAAGAATTCACAGCAAAAAAAGCTTTTTAACAAAAAAATTATAATAAAATTTGTAACATCGAATTCTAAGAATTTTTATTTGAAATTTCTTAGAGCTTTTTCTAACCGTGAGTTTTTAAAACATTGCTTTTAGAAAATATTTTCCAGCATGTTAGGTTCCCTTGAATTGTGTAACTCGAATGCCTCCGTTCCATATATTTCCAGATCAAGTAAGTGTAATCCGGTTCGTAACTTCCACCATAACTTTTAAACACCTAAATAAATTTAGATGTTTTTGGTATCCTTTAAATCTTACACAATCCCCAATAACATAGGCTTCCAAGAGGAACAGTACCAGAATATATTACTCGATATAACTTGTGGACTTTTTTTTCAACTTCCACATAAATTTCGCCAAATGTTTTTCATATTAATTTTCCTCGCGCACAATTAAAAGTTTTTTTTTTTATCAAAATTTATGACTTGTACAAAAATTTTCTTTTTTTTTTCTTATTTTTCTCTGGTGTGTGTTTACATTCAAGGATGTTTTTGATGTAATATGTATTTTTTTTTTTTTAAAGTGGAAATTTAAATTTATATTCAAGGTCTGCGCTTAATATTATAATCAAACGTTGTTTATTTTTCTTGCTAATATATTAATAAAAATAAAAAAATTTGCAAATGTAATAATATTTAATTCAATAACTTGGAAACGTTTAGCAAAGAAATACCCCAAATTTTTCTGCGAATGTATTCATTTATAAATTCTTGTGAATATTTTAATGTGAATTTTTAATTTACCAGAAATAGCATGTCTTGTGTTTTCAAAATTCCGAAACTTTCAATAGAATTTTTTGGAAACGAGACAAAGATTCTTATAGATTTTGATGTCCTGAAGAGAAAAAGTAAAATAAACTGTTTCAATATTTCGCTTAATTTTCGAGATACAACGACTTTTTGGGCAACGAAAATAGAAAGTCTTCGAAAAAATCAACATATCTCGAAAACTGAGCGAAATATCGAAAAATTTGTTCTTCCTTTTTTGTTCAGCACATCAAGATCTATCAGAATCCATCTTTGGGTTTTGTGGCCATGGAATCCAAAATGGTATTTCAATATATTTCTTCAAGTCCGAACTTGTAAATTTATTCTAATATTTTACAAAGAGCAATGAAACAAAAAATACATTGAATATGTATTTTTTATACTGCTTGGGTATATGTATTGTGGTTTAAATTGTAACCTTGATATTTTTCTGAAATGACCATTAATATATGATGATCCGGATATTGACCCGAATGACCCCACACACTACATTCAATTATAATAACCGAAAAAAATCATTGTATCCTTCAACAATTATTAAATATTTTTTTGGTGATACTCATCAGCCGCAGCCACTGCGGTAGTGCGCACAAACACACGCAAAGCGTAATTTACCAAAAAAATTTTTGGCCAATTTAATTTATTAAAAAGTAATATTATTAATTAAAGCCACTTCGTCATAATTGTCCACTTTAAATTAACGTCCATTTAAATGTGTGACCTTTTTTGTGTGCTGTTTGAAATTGAGGAAGAAATTTGTTAAAAAACGATTAATGATGAGTAATTTTGTTGGCGTGAGTAATCACCTGTTTTGGAAGTTCTTTGTTGAAATTATTTTACCCAAACTATGTATGGGAAGGGGAGGGGGTATCGTTGATTGCTTCGCGAAAATTCGTAACATTAATTCGTGACAGGGAAAATGATAGGCGTACACCCAATTTACTCCCAATTCAACAACTACCATACCTTCAATTCCATGGCCGGACCTGGCCTAAGTAGCGCCCGAGGCAGGGTCAAAAAATGGCGCCCCTGTAAGAAACAAGTAACGAGTAGGAGAAAAAAAAGTCACATACTTAATTTTGGCGCCTCCCGTCAAGACTTGCCGCCCGGGGCACGTGCCCCGCCTGGCTCCCTCTAGATACGGCCTTGTTCAATTCAAATAATTTCCATTTGAGAAAATTGAAATTTTTGACGTGAAAGCTTTTACAGTGTAAGTGATTCTTTGTAAGAGTAACCCTCACTTTTAACTTGGTATATACATATAGTAAGGGTGCCGTCACTAGGTGCCGTCACCGAGAAATCTAATTTCTAATGAATTTTTTCTTTAATAATAATTATAAAAAATACACATTTTGTATACTGAAAGCATTCTTACGATTAAATTAATATTTTCATTCACAAAAATTTGATAAAAATAATATTACTTTACTTTCATTATTATTACCTATCAATTAATTTCTGTCCTTGTCAGATTATTCAATATTCAATAAATCTATCGAAACTAAAATATATATCAAAAATTCAAACCCAAGGACCCCAATTACCTACTACATATTTGTTTCCTGCATTTTTGTGACTGGCTTCGCACGTTCTTCCAGACCCGCAACTCGTTTATAAAGTTCTATTTATAGAATACGTTTATACGTTACTTCGAATGGGTTACCAGAACGCCATAGAAATTTTCACTTCGGTCGTATGGTCTTAAGTACAGTCACAACTTTTTTTTAAATGTGGTGACGTCATTAAGGTTACCAAAAATTTTTTATTTCGTAGGATCATTACGAAAAAGACTTCTCGAAGCCTGGTTAGTATTAATCCTGTTACTGCTCTCTTGTATAGTCACCTATACAAGAGAGCAGTAACAGGAGAGTACTAACTACTCTACATTTTTGTACGTGACTGTACCATTTTATGAGCGTTGGTTTAATGCGACGATGGACTTTATGGACACTTAACTGGATCTTTCTTTTCCAATTTTCTACTATTATTCTCTTCTCTAGGTGCTCAATTCAAATATTAATATTGTTTGTACTTATATTTAATTTTATTGAATGCTTTTAATTTAAATCAATTGAATGAATTAATATAGCAGCGGCAGTGAAGTGAATACACAGTCGCATTTAATTTTTACACAGCCTGAGTCAAGGTCATTTTCATAAATATGTGTAATTTGCGTCTATACTCATAAATAATAAGGTACATACGTATATTTGTAATTTGAAGATGATATAAGTATGTAAATAAGTTATATAATATAAATTATTTATTTCAATGACAATTTTCCCAGCTCAAAAATTGTCAGAAAAAGTTAAAACTTGGTCAAGTGCAAGTTGTACGTGGCGTAAACAGTGTTCCGTATACGTACAATCAGTTTGTATTTGAAATATGGACATGATTCAGTGCTTTAGCATTTATATGAAAATAGACATTCAAAGACTTCAATATTTTCACAGTTCACGATTTTTTTTCCCGATTTTTCGTAGTGATTTTAGCAATGATAGGGGAAGGGAGACTATTCTATAGTTTAGAATTTTGAATCCGAAAAGTATTTTGGCCGTTAAAAGAGTGTCGTCAAAAAGAAATTTAAAAATTTTGAAAATTTATAAAGTTATGAGAAAAGTTAGTCTTGATCTTGCAGTCTTGTCTTGGTCTTGCAAAAAATGGAAGACCCAGACGAGAATAAGACCAAGACCATGTATATCAAGAGCAAGACCAAGACTCAATAAGTGAACAAAACCAAGACAAAAGCAAGAAAAAAGCAAGATTTGCTAAACTATTTAAACGGTTTGAAAGTATGTATAATTAGTACCGTAAAGAGAGAAAATTCTGATTTTAGAAGAAAAAAATTTACTAATAGAAAATGCAAGAAAGTGCAAGATTTTTTAGCAATACCAAGACCAAGACCAAAACCAAGTTGACTCAAACTGCTCTAGCAAGACCAAGATTCTTAATTCAAGAACAGCCAAGTCTTGATCTTGGTCTTGCATGTGCTCATCACTTGTCAAATATTGTGTATTTCAAACTCTAAAGACATTTTTCTTGAAACCTCATTTTTCAAGTTGGACGAAACGATATCTAGAGTTCTATTCATCTAATCGACTTCCACACTTGGCATATGCCTTCAATACATGTTGCTTTATGGTAGGGCTACTACGGCCCGGGCCTACTCGCTAAAATTGCCCCTGGACCGTAACCCCGGATCGACCTCAGGTTACCCTAACTGAAACAATAATTTAATTTCTTTTGCTACCAACGAACGTTTAAATCTTTTGATTTGTAATAAGAAATCTATACACCAGACATACCAGATGGGTCAACGCGAAAGAAGAATTGGATCGGTGGGTCAATGACATCAGCTTATTTATTGGTACCTACGACATGGCAACACCACTATATTGTCTGTCACAATCCGATCGGATCCAATGAATTTAAAACCGCTTGCATGATGCGCGTATTAAAAAGCGAAAGTTACACAAATTTCATTGACGTGTGAATTTCGCTTGGTTCAGACGTGGATGCACCACAAATATAAGGGGACCACACATATCACATCGACATCACCATCGGCATGTCATATTGTACAGTTTGACGACAATCAAATGTCGCCTGTGAGAAAGACATTGACCTTGAGACTACCTTACATTATGTTGTAGGTACCACCGTGTCCGTCCGTCTGTCTGTCCGTTCGTGTGCGTCCAGCCGTCTTACAACATATATTATGTGGATAGCTGTTTATCATCCAATATGTACATATATTACACATTTAGTTGTTTATGTATATGTAAATTTATTTACAGTGCGACACAAACGTTATCACTCAAGGACCCAAAAAATAATTTTTTTGGTCCTTACCGTACTGAAAATGAAACAAAAAGATTGAAAAATTTGGACCTTCCAGGGCTTCGTTCGAACGTTTCTTCGGATTCATTCAATTGCCGGGGAAGTTGAAGCAGCAACGCTGTTTTGGAGCACACGGTCCAAAAAATTGCTCCAGGTAATTGTTAACCCGCTGACTAATTGATTTCTTCTTTTCATTATGATTCACCACAAAAATTATCAGAAATTCAAATTTTTTTTTGTACAAATTTTCAGAAATACCTACATTATTTGTATAGTGTCATTAGACTATTAATGAACACTATGGTTTTTGTCTCTTGTCTGACAGGAGTTTTAAATTAGATTCAAAATATTGTGCGAAATTTTCATTGTCATGTCTATCCGTCCGTCCGTCTATTCGTTTTTTAATTGTACAAGCACTACTTAATTACAGCTAACAAGGTGGCGTTGGTATAGCTTCAAAGTGTAACCACGCTCTGCTACCTAAATTTATACTATTTTAATTATTTATTCGTTTGGTACTAAAATTGTGGTAGCAGAGCGTGGTCAAAGCTACTATAAATTAGTCTATCTGTCCATCCATTTTTTAGCTATGGAAGCGCTACTTAATTACAGCTAACAAGGTGGCGTTGGTATAGCTTCAAAGTGTAACCACGCTCTCCTACCTTTTGTACTATTTTAATTATTTCTTCTTTTGGTACTAAAATTGTGGTAGCAGAGCGTGGTCAAAGCTAATATAAATTAGTCTATCTGTCCATCCATTTTTTAGCTACGCAAGTGCTACTTAATTACAGCTAACAAGGTGGTGTTAGGATAGTTTTAAAGTGTAACTACGCTCTGCTACCTAAATTTATATTATTTTAATTATTTGTTCTTTTGGTACTAAAATTGTGGTAGCAGAGCGTGGTCAAGGCTAGTATAAATTAGTCTATTTGTCCATCCATTTTTTAGCTACGCAAGCGCTACTTAATTACAGCTAACAAGGTGGTGTTAGGATAATTTTAAAGTGTAACCACGCTCTGCTACCTAAATTTATACTATTTTTAATTATTTATTCTTTTGGTACTAAAATTGTGGTAGCAGAGCGTGGTCAAAGCTAATATAAATTATTCTATCTGTCCATCCATCTTTTAGCTACGCAAGCACTACTTAATTACAGCTAACAAGGTGATGTTAGGATAACTTTAAAGTGTAACCACGCTCTGCTACCTAAATTTATACTATTTTCATTATTTATTCTTTTGGTACTAAAATTGTGGTAGCAGAGCGTGGTCAAAGCTAGTATAAATTAGTATGTGTGTCCATTCTTTATGTAACTGCGCAAGCGCTGCTTTATTACAGCTAACAAGGTGGCGTTAGTATAGCTTTAAAGTGTAACCACGCTCTGCTACTTAAACTGGTACTCTCCTAATTGTTACTAAAATTATGGTAGCAGAGCGTGGTCAAAGCTAATATAATTTTTATTTTTTTTTATATTTTTATAGCATCTATGGATATTAGAAGATATAATAATACTTAATAATAATTTTATATAGTACATAGGTACAATGTACAGTATATAAGTCCAAATCCAAATATAAAAATTACCAATGTCACGAATAAATTAAACATTATGACTTTATTTATGAAATAATTCAACAGAATCAAGGACACGATAAGGACGAGTGAAGGTGTATGTATTTATTATTCAGGAACACAAAAATAAATATGTACCGCGTGTGTAAATAACGTATGTATGTACATAATAAAAAAAATACAGGGCGTCACAAAAAAAACTCGCCACAACCACCCAATTGTTTCCAATTGCATCATTTTATATGTATAACAGTTTATTATTTATGGTTTTGAAAAATTTTTGTATTAGGATAATTGATTGAGTTTGGGTATAATTTAGGTTGAAAATTTTTATTTCTACTGTTAAAATGTTCGAATTCCTTTTATAAATATAACTGACGCGTTAAGTCTTAGTTCAATCTAAGATGAATTACGTTGTTGAAAAATGATCGGTGATACAGTTTACGTATATAGTAAATGCTTAAGGGCAGGGTAAGGTATTAAAATAATTTTTTTTGCATTTTTTTTATTTCTTTAACTGAATGCATAATATCTCAAGAATATTGTCTCAAAATTTTGTCTCAAAAGTTGATTGGAACAAAGTTGACGAAATTATAAGCATTTTTGTTGTTACCTGGCAGATGTTTCGCTCTCTCTATATATATCTCTCTCTCAGTTATAGAAATTTCAATGGAAGTACTAACGTGTTTATACCTGTACTGTAAATTTTGTCAGTGTAGGGTACAAAATTTAGTTTAGCAGTAAGTATTCTATATCAGTTTTATACAAGAATTTTTAAGTGTTCAAAACTGTAAAGCGTTTTCCCCACAGCTCACGTTTTCAAAGTCGGTGCCCTTCATAACTTCAAAACTATAGCATCGATCCATTTGAAATTGTGAACACTATTTCTGTACATAATTTACGAAGTAACGCTGGAGAGTTTTTTTCAAATTTGTAAATAATTTTTATTTTACAATAACAAATTAGCCCATTTTTTTCGCAAAAATCGTGTTTTTTCGTTCTAAGTGCTCCAAAAAAGTGAAAAATTGAAATTTCGAAAAACCCTCCCAGCGTTACCTGAGGAAAACTATTATCTAACGAATGAACTTTAATTTTTTCATTTCGGATGATCCAGCACCAAGTTATGAGGGGCATCACAATTCTACTTTTTTCCGAGACACGTTCGAATAATTGCTGCCATTACTGCATTTTTTAATATTTCTTCGTGAAAATTTTATACAATATTCTTCGAATGTTATACTTTAATGTACCACTGGTTTTAATAAAGAGATTTTAACTGTGTCGTTACAAAAAAATAACAAAAACATGCCTTTTTTTGTACGAATTAACCTTACCCTCTCCTTAAATAAGTATTAACTTGATGTAATAATGTAAATAAATACTTTACTAGAAAATTTGTATGACTGTGTAACCTTCATACGATAATAAAAATATTTCTACAATTAACTAATTTATTGTTTTTATTTTCTGATATAATAGCTAAGTATGTAATTGAAGCTTTGTAGCTGCCTGCCAAGCTGAACCAAGTTTAACTGATGAGATGAGTCGTCAATTTAAATAAAAAAAATTATAAATATTTAAATTGTAAATTAAAATATTTATAATAAAGGTATAAAAACTAAAAGAATCACTCAAGATCGAGTTGGACTCGTCCTAGTAGGGTTCCGTACAGTTTTTTTTTTTTTTTATTAATTATTTATTACATTGCAAAAAAAACTCGTAATTTTTCGGTGATCTGTTGAAAAGGTTTTAGTATAACGTCTGAAACAAAACCAAATTTTAAAACCCTGGGGTCACCTGTTGCATGCCGTTCAGTGACTTGAAAATTTTAAATATATGTATAATTTAACTCATTTTTGTTTCAATGTTTTTTGCATTTTTTTTTAGTGTTCCGTAATAAAACTAGCTAAACGGAATGCTTATGGAATCACTTCAGTTTTTCTCTCGAACTATTTGACGTAACAATTACTGACCCAATTATAGATGTAAAGTAGCAAAAAGTTGAATTTTGGTTCTGGAAGTTAATTTTTCAAATTCAGGGGATGAATTCCCTTAGAAAAAGTTTTCAAACAAAAAATATCTGTCACAATATAAGAAAAAAATTATTTTCCCACACATGCATGTCTAAAAACAACTCATTGTACGGAATACTAATTGTCCAAGTACGATTTACACTTGACCCATCTTTTCTTTTTATTTCAAAATATCGAATTTTGTATTTCGGCGTCATTTTTTTAAAATTAATTCTTACACGTGTCTTTGTGTCAATAACAAAAAATCGATTTTATTTTTTTATAACGCAAAAAAAATATTGAAAATATTTAAACACCCCCCCCCCCCCCCCCGTTCAAAAGACTCTTTGATCAATATATTATTATTAAAATTAGATAAATTTTGTTTATTGTAATAAAGTGAGATCGTATAGTGATTACAAAAAGAAAAAAAAAAATAGTTTAAAATACAATTTTTACGATATTATGAAAAATATTACGCATTTAGGTAATATTAATTTCAAGTGTGTATCACAAATAGTTTTTGAGTTACAGCCATCTGAAGAGCGAATTCTGATTTTCATTGTTAACTTTGAGGTATTGAGAAATGTATGAAGGTTAATAGTTCAGGAGTTTTTTTGGACGTGGCTGCCAGTCACATGTTGTGGAGCAGCTAGACGCTGGCACATTTAAGCGACTCATCTAGGTTTACTATGACCGTTATAGTGAGTACATCGTAAATAATATTAGTAAAAATTTTCAGTGAATAAAAGGTAAGGTAAGATAAAAAAATAAATACATTTTTCAAATTTGCAGTGAGTTATAACTCGAAGACAAATCATCCGATCGATTTGATTCTTATTGCAGCTTCTTTTATATATGTTTCTTCGTACCATGAACCTCCAGTTTTCCGATCGAATAAAAAATGTAATTTTTGCAGGCCAAAAATCATCAAATTTTCATACAAAATTTGAAATTTTTTTTTAAAAATTCCGCCATTTTGTTAAATTTCAACTTTTTTTTTCGATTGAGGTTCACGGTACGGGCAATTCCTTCTAGTTTAATAGGCTTTTTAGTTTTTTTGATTTCAGACACTGTGAAGGTCGCTATCACAGCAGCAGTGGGGGAATTTTTTTTTTGAAGCCTTGGGAGATCTTGAATAACTCACTTAATTTTCAATTTTTTTGTCCAAAAATTTTATCTTGAATTTATTATATATCAACGAATATATTCTTAAAATATTAAAACATTCCATACAGTAGTTTTCTTTAAAAAAATTCCCAAAAATCACCATTTTTCAGGCGGTCACACTAGTGGTCCCCCTTAATGTCAACTTACTGCTGTGTATAGCCAGGACATTCTGAAGTCTTTACACACATTCAGTTAGGGTCCCGTAGTGGTTAAAGTTTTAGTACATTTTATACTTTGAGGTTGAGTTTGGGGTCGTCCAAAAACATGTGCGCAAAAGGGAGAGCTATGTTTTCGGGAAATAAAAAATAACACTAATTTTGCATTACACCAATTAAATTTCTGTATATTACTAATAATCATAAGAATAATCTTTTTTTTTTTTGGGGGGGTGACGTTTTGGTTTGTGATGTATTGTTAGGAAGGAGATTGCAAAAAATGTGTTGCATCGAACCAAGGGGGATGGAAGTGGTTATTAAAATGCATGATTTTTGGATGATCCTTTAATACCTGTAATTTGATTTCCTATATTTTCTCCTAAAAGAGGAGTAGTAATCGAGCGTCTTTAGGCACTGGCACTTGCTGACTGGAAGGTCGAGGGTTCGAATCCAGCGACCGGTTATACTAGTGGAGGTTTTCTATAGTTTTCCCTTTACAATTCCATATAAAAATCGACATAGTTGCTTTAAAGAAGTCGACTGCAAATACACTTCTTCTAAATCCTAGCCCCCACTCACATCATAAATGTATATAACGAGAAAGTAGGTATTGTAAAAAAAAAATATGAGTGTATAAATAAAGGTACAAATAATGATGCGGGTGGTATCTGTTACAGTTGAATGGTGGTACCCCCGCACGACAGGGGTATCCATTTTCGGTATCAATTCCCTCAGTATGACTTGAATTTAAATTTTCGGGCGATGTTTCCTAAAACCAAAATATATTCCGATGAAAAAATTTCATTTACTGGGGCTGGGGGTATCTTTGAAAATTATCGACACAATTGAAAATTTAATTTTAATGGAATGTTTTTAGCAAGTATTAGTACTAATTGGGAAATTTTCCAGGACAGACGAAGAAGGCCTTAAAAATAAGATACCCCTGTCGCAGCATTCTGCATAACACAGCAAATTTCCGTTTATAAAAATTAGTTTTTCTCGGAAACTAGTGATGATCAAATGCAAGACCAAGACCAAGACTTGGCAGTCTTGATCTTGGTCTTGTTCTTGCTTTAAGAATCTTGGTCTTGGTCTTCCTAGAGCAGTTTGAGTCTTCGTCTTGGTCTTACAAAATGCAGTCTTAGTCTTGGTCTTGGTATTGCTAAAAAATCTTGCACTTTCTTGCATTTTTTTATTAGCGAATTTTTTCCTTCTAAAATCAGAATTTTCTCTCCTTACGGTATTAATTATACTTACAAACTATTTAAATAGTTTAACAAGAGTCTTGCTTTTTTCTTGCTTTTGTCTTGGTCTTGTTCACTTGAGTCTTGGTATTGGTCTTGCAGCCATACTTATAGTCTTGGTCTTGGTCTTGCTCTTGGTATACATAGTCTTGGTCTTGCAAAAAATGTAAGACCAAGACTAATTTTGCTCATCACTATCGGAAACTAGTTGACATAGAAAAATAGTTTAAAGAACTTTTTTGTGTGATTTTTTCTCCTCGTTTCAATGGAGTAAAAAAATGTGGCAAAAAGTTTTGAATAAACGGAAATTTTGGCAAAAAAACTAATTTTTTTCACGAAAATTACCAAAAACACACCATGTTTTGAGCATCGGACGTGCCTGGTTAACGAACTTGTCCAACAGTTGGGGACTTTCAATATTTTCACCAAATTTCGTAAAAGTAGTACCTTTCGTTCGAGAGTGATCGTGCGGACACATACATGTATATAAATTTTAGTGAATATTATTTTCGGTTTCCAAGCTCAGGACAGAAATTCGTTAAAATGGTATACGTTAAAATGGAAATGTTGCGTCTTCGGAACCTTAACACGAATTTCAATATTGTCTATGTATCTATGTCTAGACGAAATTATGAAGAATTTTTGAAAGACAAAATAATATATACATTTATATACCATCATCAGGTAGCCTCGAAGATAGTGAACTGGACACATCTGCCAGACATCATTGCATCGCGGTGATTTGTCATTTATTGTGTCGATTTTGAAATTTTTTGTTTTGACTGGATATTTTTTGAACAAAAACTAGGTACTGGCCAACCAGAAAATAAGTCTTCGTCCTGCTCGATCCAGTGCAAAATATTTACAATTTTTGTGCAAAATTTTTGGTGTTGGACAAATTTGCTCATATCCCGAAATCGGTGTTTGATTCACATATATGTAGGTACATCATATTACATTGTGTACCGTCAAGGTCAGATTGTACGTCACAACGCGACGACGCAGCAATCGTGCGGCTTGCTGTCTCACTCGCACAGCCACATCTACATAGAGCGACCTCGAACTTGACTTTTATTCAACATTTATTATGTATACGTCTAATATAGTATACATATGTATGTACCAGCAGCAGTGCTATATAGTAACACAGGTAGGTAGGTTATGTTCTCTATGAAAAAACGTGGGTATATTACGAATTTAGCGGGGTGGTGGGGGGGGCAAAAAGGCAATACGCACACGCACAATGGTGGCTATATTTAGTCGTTTTTATTTTAAATAATGATTTTAATTAAATTTTTTTCGTCACGGTTTTCTTTTAAGACACGGTATTCTAGTCTAAAAATTCGAAAGAACCGATTTGTTTTTTTCATGTTTTCAAAGTTCAAACCTTTAAGAATAGGTCGCTAAAAGGATTTACGGAAATTCGAATTATTTTCGGAGTTATGGTTATTTTGCCCTGTGTACTGTGTATCTTTTCAGTGTTAAATTCAAATTTTTCTAATATAAATTACTCGAAACTACTTTTTTCGATACGGTTGACATGATATCTCAAGTTCTAATGCACCGATTTACTTGAAATTCGGTACAGACCTTCTTAATACTATCAAAATTGGTCCGACGTAGGGGTTTTTGGAATTTTTTTTGTTTACCATTTTTAAAAAATTTCCAAAGTTGGAAAAAGGAGGCGAAAAAATGATTTTTTTTTTAAATGGACGTCATTTTCTGAAAAAGTTTATTTTTTCAAATCGGCTACTTCCAACTAATTCTATATCCTTACTTATTAAGAATTAACTAAAATTTTATGTTTCAGATCACCAGGAGGTGGATTGGAATCACTTCAACCAGGAGACACCTTTTTTTTGAGTCGCCACTTTGCCGGCCTGTACTGATTTTAATTTTGGTTTTTTTTTTTTAAATTTTTATACATTTTTATACTTTTCAAATATTAATAAAAATTTTGAATTTTTTTTTAAATTTTTATACATTTTTATACTTTTCAAATATTAATAAAAAAACTGTTAAAAAATGGATACTAAAAATGTTTACTGTTTTTTTTTTTATTACACCCATAAAATCACCTTAAAATCGAGACTCTAGACTAGAGTACCCCCTTAATACTATACTTTTTGTTTATGTTTTTGTTCAAAATCGACTCAAACTTCGAAACTTTATAGCTTTTCAACTTTAAGTGTAAATTTTCAACAGGGGTATCCGTTAGCTAGAAAATCAATCACATTTCCTGAGCGAATTTAACAATTTTGTCACGGAAATTTGAAAATTTCACATTTAAATTATCCAAACTTACTAAATTACATTCATTATGGACTGTCCTTGAAAAATTTCTGGCATATTCCTCAGTCTCAAGTTTTCCTCAATCTGCTATAGTTTTTTAGAGCAGATGGTCGGCCCTGTTCTTATTGTTAGTTACACCATGTTTTGTCAAAATTGAGAAATGACTCCAGAGAACCTTCCTGTGTCAACATAGGCCCTGAAAAAGGTAGCTGAGTGGTTCAATTTTTGATAGTTTAACTTCTAAATAGTGAAAAAATTTTCAAATTCAAACAATCTCACATTCTCATTTCAACAGAAACACTCTGTATACAGCTTATTAAACAGTAGGTATATCAAAAAAAGTACATATAAAACATTTTTAAGGTGCCGAAGAAGAAATCTTGAAATTCTTATAATTTCGTCATCTACAGGAACATTTTTACTTTTCTGTATTTTTTATATCGCTAGAAATTAGGGCTCCTAAACCGAAGTTGACGTTATTTCTATATAGTTTTTCATTTTTAAGCACCCCCTTTATAAAATACTGAGCTTCAAACTGGCGAAAAGCTTATCCCCTATCCGTAATTTTTAAACTGTTGATCCAAAAAGTCTAAAAAAAAATTACAGATATTAGAACTTACTGAAAGCCGTATATTTTATTCCGAAAACTGTGAAAAAGTCAAGCCACCGAGGAACCCTGACACAATGCGTACCCAACACACACTTGGCGCAATTTTTACATTATTCACTAAAAACATCCTTGCGAAAAAAATTAAAATAATAAACAATTGGGACGACTAGAGCGAATTCTTTATTTATTAAAAAAAAAAAAATGTTTTTATTCAAAACTGAGGATGACAGATTTTGAATTGATATAAAAATATACATACATACATAACCTTGAATCCTCGAGTTTAACAACTAATCTGTCGCAATTTTCACAAATATTTGTGTAAGCAAATCCATGATACATATCACCTTGAATTCAACACACATTGTTTTTCATCGTGTAACAGAGATAAACATACGTATATTCGTATTTGTCTATTATTAATATGAATTTACGTAAGCTTACATATATAAATATATGAAAAACAAGGATTAATTATGTTGTATTATGTTTAAATGATATCCTTATACAGAATGTCCCAATATGTTAGGAATCATAAAAAAAAAAAATTATTCCCTAAGTGAGGAATCACTCCTTAAGGGTAGGTTTACTTGAGAGTCGTTAAAAAAAATCGATTTTTTTTTTGCCGAAATTGATAGCTAATTATGTGTAGAATATGTCCCCAAAGTGATTTTGCTGAAAGTAATTTAAGGGAAGGTTTACTTGAGATTTGATAAAAAAATAGATTTTTTTTGCCGAAATTGACAGCAAATTATGTATAGAATATGTTTCCAAAGTGATTTTATTGAAAATAATTTAAAAACAAGATTCTTGCACATTAACCGAATCCAGTTTTCTATAAAAAAATTAAAAAAAGGTAGTTCACGCAATAATGAGTATTAAATATAAAATTTTGAAAATACGTTTCTTTATATATAAGATCTCGGAACTACATTTTTGGAACTGGCGGACACGATAACTCAAAAACTATTCGATGGACCCCTTTTTTAAATTTTTTATTTTAAAGATAATTCAATTCTTCGGCACCTCTACCTAAGTTCGATACACTTTCAATTTTTTTATTTTTATTTTTAAATTTACTTTAAAGAGCGAAAAATAAGAAAAATTGTAATCGAAAGTTCAAACATCCGCCATTTTTTTTTTCTTTCAGCAATTTATTGATATTATAGGTATAGGTGCCGGTACTGTTCATATATTTTATAAATCTTTTTTGTTTTTGGATTTCGGTGGTTTATTACCGGCGCTAGGATGTCCACCAACAAAGCATTGGATTTTCGGATCGTCACACTGCACTATCTATAAAATGGACACTTTTTTATATTTTCCCTTGAAAAATTTTTTTTGTGTAGTTTAATACTTAATAAATATATGCACAAAATTTGAAATTGATATTTACTTCCGTTCTTGAGAAAAAAATTCTAGAAAAATATTTAAGGACTCTCGAGTAAACCTCCCCTTAAAATAATTATGAATTAGATAACTTCAATTAAAGTAAGAAATTCATATGTTAATGGTCATTTTCACAGCAATCACGTTGATTATAACCATACGATAAGTATTGTAACAAACGTCAAAGAAATAACCGTTAGTACTCTAATTTTAACTGGGCAAAATCAATAATAATAATTCAATCAGTGACTAAATCTAGTCTAGATTAAGAAAATTCAAAAAATTCATCTTTTACATACGACTAGAGCTGTATTCGTGACGTCGTTCGCACGGCGTGGTCGTATAAAATCAATGAAACATATTCAATATTTCTCACTTGAACCAATTTTTCTATTTTCCCGTGAGAGTGAGACATTTCCCCGCAGTAAAAAGTGAGTGATCCTGTCTATAAGTTATCGACACACCAAATTTCACATACAAACATATAAAAAATATTCAATATACAGACACGGTCTCGTTACAATTTTATTATGTGTAGCTGATATACATAGATTAGACCTAATTAATCAGTAAAAGTTTTTGGGACTGTATCGATTTAATTCTGCTTTTTGCAGAGCGTTTACTAATGGTGGAAGCGCCGAAGAATGATATTTATTCAGAAGTGGGATCAAAAAAAAAAAACTTCATCTTGTGGAAATTTGATAAAAACAAAAATTATTGTCATAAATTTCATAAACAAAGAATCATCCTTGAAGAGGCTGTTCTAACACGTTAATTGTTATTGAAAACTGGAAAAATCCATTATTCAACCAGAAAAAAAAATTGATCGGACCTTGAATTTTAATTTTTTTTTTTGCTCAATACGAGATATTTTTAAATATACTGAAGTACAGTAAAAATTGTTATCATCGCACGGGCCACCTTGGAGAAAAAAGTAAAAATAAATTCTAAAAATATTATATCAAAATTATCACTTTTATTTAAATGGATAAATACTACAGCGCAAGCACTTCAGATTGTAAACAACTGATAACTGATAAGAGCTCCGGGATATTTGAAAAAATATTCCTATCGCAGCATCCTGCATAACGTAGCGAACTTATCAGCACTGACACGCGTAGAATAGATATGTATTTCAGTGCGGAAAATACAATTTTCAAAATAGGTATTGCTAGACTTGTAATAAATTGATAGTAATAACGGGATTTTATGTCCCTTCAACTGAACAGTCAAAAATTTTTGAAGCAAAAAACTTTATGGGTGCATATTTATTACCAAAATGTCGGCCCTGTGAAGTGCCAGACTTATTTTACAGTGATGTAAAAAAAAATTCGGAAGTAAAATTTTAATTTTGACAAATACTGGTAAGAAAAATACCCAAAACACCCGCTTTCGTGTATCGGAAGTGTGTCTGGCTGAAGCACTGGGTACCCGAAGAACTTGTGGAACGATCTGTAATTTTCAACGTTTCCACCAAATTTTGTAACAATACGATATTTCGTTCCTATTACAGTTCCAGGCTCAAGTTTCACCGTGACCGCTGCTGTAATAGCTGAATTTCCGTTTGGAAATTCGCTAAAAAAAATGTATGAATGGAAAATTTTGTATATGTTACAGTACTAATTTCCGCCTAAGTGTATCAAACAAAACAAAATTTTTTATTAATAAATACATACGTAAATTTAGCTTCATGTTATCGATATTTGCAATGATTGGTAATTGAATTATTAGTAATTAATTTTAAAAATAGCCGAACACGTTTCAAGTGCGACTGACGTCATTACCACATTTTGTTTTTTTTGATTATGAATTTGTTCAGCAGAAATGATTCACTCTAAGCCGCGCAAGATAAACAGAACGTGCCCAAATAAACATTTACGGGGAACCACCAGAGTATTTTTTTTTTTTAAATTGCCAGCCCATCAGAAATAAATTTTGGAGAGTCATCGTGAGGACACATGTATACACATACAACTATATAGTGAATATTAGTCCCGGGTTCAAGTCTCACAATGACACCAGCTGTAATAGCTCAATTTCCGGGAGGTGTATATGCAAATTTTTGTCTGCAAAAACTTAAAAGATGTTTCAAATTTTAGTTTACATGAAATATCGTAAACATTGTCAACATTGAAGTTATTTTAATTGAATGGGACATTAGTCGATAAATTTTGACAGGAAATTTTTCGTCAACAATTCTCGCTGATTGGTCAGATCCATCTATACGTAGGTAACTGAGTCATCGTGCTAAATTAGACAAACGTGTTAAAAATAATAAATTTATTAGGAATTCTAATAGAATCAGATGCGACACAGACATTGTATGTATATTTTAGTCAATTTTATGAAATTAATTAAATTATAGAAAATTGAATGAAAATTGCCCACACTGCAGTGTCTTCCAAAAATATTTCCGTATACAAAACCCACAGATAATACCGTCAATACTAGGAATTAACAGCGAAGTGTGAACATCAGTGGTATACTTAACAATTTTACACTATAGAAAACATAGATAGGTAAAGTTATGAATTCGCTTGTTAAGTGGAGATTCCTTAAAAAAAAAAAAATAAATCGATTTTTTTCTTCGTAATTATGTTCCTTAAGGTGTTAGAAATATTCTCCGAAAATTTTATTTAAAAAAAAAAATGAAAAAATCAAAAAGTTATGGGCATTTTAATGCAAGCACGTTACTATAATTCAATTTAAATAAAAAACTTTAAATGCTTTTTCCACAAAAGTACATTTTTCGACATGGTTCCTCGTGTATCTCAAAAAGTATTTGAGATATTGAGATAAATCAAAGTACATACTATTCCTCGATACCGTCCTTTTTGGCAGGAACTAGAATCTTTTGGTTCCGTAATATATTTTCAAAATCCCGGCTGTTTATAGTCGAGAAAAAACGGTGATTTTTGAAAATTTATTTTCAAAATGCGATTCCTCGAAAATGGTTTTTTTTATTTTTATTTTTTTTTTTTAGATCCTAATTAGGGGACACAGGGGATTTCAGAACGCGAGGAACCATCAAGATGAAAAAATCTCGCAATGTCGACTTCAAAGCCATTTATGCTCATTTTTGAATTTTTTTTTAAATTGTTTAGTAATCTCAAGACATGTAAAAACCATATTTTAAAGTTAGTTTTTTAATAAAATATTTGTTTGTATAAAAAAAAAATTATAAGAATGGTCGATTTGTGATGTTTTTTTGGTGAATCTCCCCTTAAGTCTGAAAAATTTATTTATAAGTTAGATCAAAAACGTTTATCAGTTTATTTCATTAAAAATTATAGTAAAGTTAGGTGATTTGAGAGTACCAAAACTGTTTAAACAAAAAGTGGAAAAGTGAAAATCATTTATAAAAGACTCTGTACCTAAACCGATCGAAATGGAAAGTTCGTTGCCTTACTTGAAAAGAAGGTTATAAATTAATAAATAAAAATACAGCTACTGATTTATTTTTGCATATTTATATAGTAAATATTTCCAATGGATTTCGAATATTTTGATTTAAATTAACAACAACTTACACCATTGGAATGGACCACATGCACTCACCATCAACCAAGTTCATTTGCATTGATATTTTTCAAAATGTTTATTTAAAAAAAAAAAAGTGAAATTTTAAAATAAATATTCAAAAGGTATTTTCAGTAGACGATTTGGTGATTTACTTAAAGAATTTGTGGTAATAAATAGATATTCTACTGTTTGGGAGATAAAAAGGGCTAAGCAACTTCCCAGTGATTTCCAAATCATGATTGGAGCTGATGTTTCCTAGGTTTGGATGTCTTAAATTTCCCCCCAGAAATGAGAAATGACCTCAGAGTTAAACAGTTCTGAAAACTCCTTAAGTCCTTCAGTCCTTAAGCAAGTTTGAATTGGACCTGTCTAATAGGTTTACTTACCAAGCAAGAATAGTGCCCTGAAGAAGTGTCTTTTCATCATGAGATTAGGAACACTTCCAGGATGAATCCTCACATCACGCTGCATATTCTTGAAACTCAAGTATCTAGGATCTCCGACACAGAGTTCCGAGAATCTCAAGAAGGTAGATTTTAATGCAATCCTGGGCATTTTTGTCGATTTTGCTCTACACTAGTTTATAAAGTTTTTTTGCTGGAAGATGCCAAAAGCTAGACAATTTCTTGCTGGTTTCTAGGACCGAAGCTAGCCTAATTGGCGCCCGGGGCAGGGTCCTGTAGAAAATAAATCTTTTCTTCTCCTCACTTAAACAAGTCACATATCTAATTTTGGCGTTCTCTTAAATCACTTTTTAGGGTACCCCAAGACCTGCCGTTCGGGGCACGTGTCCCGGCTGACCCGCCTTAGATCCGGCCCTGCTGGTTTCCAAGCCATGGTGATTCCGTGTTCGTTTTTCGGTTAAGTGAAAACGGTTGAAGCTGAATTCTTTAGGTTTTTGTATCATAAATTTTTCGCATAGAGCTACTCATCGAGACAGGGTAGAGTAAACCTTGACCCATGAGGGAATCTAAAGTTTTGCTCAGTTTAAAACGGAGCAAATAATATAGTTAACCTATCTGGCCATTGAGATTTCCTCATGGAACAAAATCTCCTTAGTGATGAGCAAAATTAGTCTTGGTCTTGCAGTCTTGTCTTGGTCTTGTATTTTTTGCAAGACCAAGACCAAGACTATGTATACCAAGAGCAAGACCAAGACTATAAGTATGGCTGCAAGACCAATACCAAGACTCAAGTGAGCAAGACCAAGACAAAAGCAAGAAAAAAGCAAGATTCTTGCTAAACTATTTAAATATTTTGAAAGTATAATTAATACGTAAAGATAGTAAAAATTCTGATTTTAGAAGATAAAAATTCACTAATAAAAAAATGCACGAAAGTGCAAGATTTTTTAGCAATAACAAGACCAAGATCAAGACCAAGACCAAGACTGCATTTTGCAAGACCAAGACGAAGACCAAGACTCAAACTGCTCTAGCAAGACCAATACCAAGACTGTTAATGCAAGAACAAGACCAAGACCAAGACTGCCAATTCTTGGTCTTGGTCTTGCATTTGCTCATCACAAAATCTCCTGAGGTAGTATTTTTTCATCTTAGAACAAGGAAAAACACTAATTTGGACGGTAAAATCTTGCATTTAGAAGGCAGATTTTAGGGTAATCTTGGGAATTTTTGGTGGTCTACTTGCAGCAATAGCTTAATACCGAACCACAATTATCATTCATTCAAATTTTAATGGTCAATTACTCAAAAAATAAGGACTTCTCGCGGGGAGATGAAAAAGTTTGGACAGTTTCTGATATTCGCCAGATATTGGTGCTCTATGTGTCTCTCAGAAGCCGATGCTCAGGAAGGGAAGCTTTGTCCTATAAGGAGAGAAACGATACACCCACAAGGCACTACCTTCTAATCCTGATAATAAATTTTTAGTTATTCCGTTAGTTATTCCGTATTGAAACATCTCTAAAAAATAGCATAAAGCCATCAAATTACAAATTTTATAGTATTTTTTTTTTAATTGTAACAATTACGTATAAACTAAAATTACAAGAAATTTAAAGTTATCACTTTATGACACACATGTACATATATATAATAATTAAAAAATTATTATTAGCGCCGCCAGTAATCCTGGAATAGAACTAATAAATTAATTAACACTGCAGAGTTCACAGAACTATTTACTACTCGTGTCTCATTTAATTATATATGAATAAAATTCAAAGAAATCAAAATTGTGATTTTATTGAAATTGTGTATAATTTCTTTGGCGGTTCCACCACATAACTTTAAAAAATTTTAAAATTTTGAAAATTTTCACCTTTTTCTAAAAAAGCTGTGGGTGGTAATCCGGTAATAATTTTGAACAAAACATTTTAAAGCTTAAACCCTCTAACTTTTTGATGCAGGGATTCAAATATTTTTTTTTCTTTAGGCTAATTGCTTTCTACTCACTTTAAAGTTGTATACGAAATGTCATAACTTTTTAGAGTATCCTTTTAGCTCTAATATCATTATTTGAAAATTTTTCTACGTTCCTTACTTCAGGAATTTGATCAGTGATGACTTAGAAGGTTCAAACTACACTAGCGGAAAAAATTAAAGGATCGAAAAAAAATTCAAAATCTTTAGCAATTTTTCGAATGGCTGTGTGTTTGGTAAGAATGGTCGTATCGGAGTTGTAAACAAAGTAATTCAAAGCTGGAAGTTTCTAGTTTTGAGAACTTTCAATGAAAAAATTTTCAAAGCAACGTGTATCGCTCAATCCTAATAAATACCCCGAAAAAAAATTTATCGAAATTTTTTCGTTTTCTATTTTTGATCCACGAACTTGGAAAAAATTTTCCCTACTTAACCACCATATAGACCGGATAACTTGTTCATTCAGCTTTAATTTACTTTTTTCTAGACCTTTATACGACCACTTCTCGCTGAGATATCGGACTTTGAATGAAAAACGATCATTCGGTCTTTGACCATCGATATCTCAGCAACCAATGATCGCACAGAAAATTGAAGATGGGTTTTAAAAACTTGAATAAATTCTTTACAAGGATTAGCCATTGTTTTTTCGAAAAAAATTTCCCAAATAGAGATATATATGTATTTTGTAAGTATTTATTGATTAAGTATCAATATATTATATACATATAAAAATTGTTCCCTATGACTTCAAGATTTCGCTAAGCGACCCCAAATGGGGTCGCTACCCATAGTTTAAGAAGCCTTAAAGTCTAACAGATATCTGTTTGTTGTAATTGATCAAATTCCAAGCGCAGAAAGTCTTTGAAAACCGCGAGAAAAACACTTTTAAATATAGATTTAAATCCTTTACGCTCTGGGCCCAATTTGGTACACTGTCCTTTGTGAATTCCAAGACCAAAAAAAATAGACGGCTTACAGAGAACAGACTCTTGAATAGTGATGAAAAAATGCAAGACCAAGACCAAGAATTGGCAGTCTTGGTCTTGGTCTTGTTCTTGCATTAGGAATCTTGGTCTTGGTCTTGCTAGAGCATTTTGAATCTCGGTCTTGGTCTTGGTCTTGGTCTTGGTATTGCTAAAAATCTTGCACTTTCTTACATTTTTTTATTAGCCAATTTTTTCCTTCTAAACTCAGAATTTTCTGTCTTTACGGTATTAATTACCTATACTTTCAAACTATTTAAATAGTTTAGCAAGAGTCTTGTTTTTTCTTGCTATTGTCTTGGTCTTGCTCACTTGAGTCTTGGTATTGGTTTTGCAGCCATACTTATAATCTTGGTCTTGGTCTTGGTCTTGGTCTTGCAAAAAATGCAAGACCAAGACAAGACTGCAAGACCAAGACTAATCTTGCTCATCACTACTCTTGAAAGAAAATTGAAAGAATATAAAAATGTTAAGTGTAGAAAGAAGGGGTCAATAACTGGCCTACATTTTTTTAACTCTGAAATTTTTCGATGAAATTTTTTTTAATTAATTAATTGTTATTTTAGCATATGCCCGTCTGTCTGTCTGTCTGTCAGTCGGGTAATTAAAACAGAATAGAATGGTACGATAATTCACTGCAGTTAAACAGATCAAATTGTGTTTGCTTTCTCATAATTTCTTTTATTAAATGTCCTTTCACTTTTCAAATAGTAGTCAGAATAAAACTAGTCTAATTTCTCCTTATAGTGTAGAATTAAAATCTCCAAAGTAATACATATGTATGTAACTCATTGTGTTGTATTGTGTTCTCTCTTTCGCTTCACCAGTCACACGATGCATCTGTCTCGCTCAGAGTACAATGACTTATGTATAAGATCCAGGTGTGATGTTCTGATCGGGCCATATTGACTATTTTTAGTGATTCTTCCGGTTCAAAATAATCGCAGAGGAAAATGCACACCACCCAATTTAATCAATTCAACACGCTGATTGTCATTAACGTCGTAAGACGTCAAGTGAAACCGTACTAATTCATACACGACGTCATAAGACGTTAACATTCAATATAAAGTGTATTAGCTGTCTAAATAGTGTATCATTTGGTCATTTGGTTATAAATCTTCATGACCGTCATCGTGTTAAGGTGTGTTTTTTTTGAGAAAAAGTTTTTCAGCATATTGAAACTTTTTTCAATTGCGTTTTTTCCGGCTTTAATTCAGAAAGTTCTATGGTTGATCAAATTTCAAATAAATATTTTAAAAATTCTGAGAGTTGTTTTAACAATTATCTTAAAAGTGATTTCAAGCAGGGCTTCTTAAACTTTTTTCATTCGCGACCGCAAATAGAGATATATATATATATATATATATATATATATATATATATATATATATATATATATATATATATATATATATATATATATATATATAAACAATTTTTGGCTATGACCTCAAGATTTTGCTAAGCGGCCCTAAATGCGTTCGCAACCCATACTTTAAGAAGCCCTGATTTAAAGTATTAATTTTTGATTTCTGAAACGTTTACTGGGAGCAATACCTTCAAAATTTAGCCTCTGAACGTAAAACGCACTCAAGAAGCGTTCGTGAAATAGCATCTGTGGCTTATTCGTGTGCCTGCGTTATACATGTATTATGTACAATGGAAACTGTCTTCTCTCATTTACTTTTCATGTACCTATAATATATAAGAGCGAGAGAGAGAAAGGAATTTCTATTAAAAAAAAATTTTAACACATTTTTTTCGAAACAACATTTTTAGAACTGAAGCTGGCCTTCTCACTTAATTTTTTTTTGATATTGCATCAGATTGGAGATTCTTCGAGTCTATAGTGACTTTTAGGTAAAGAATTTTGGGTCGTGAAAAATGTAAATTGTTCAGAAAAAATGTAAAACTTGAGTGTAGTACGGTATGACATATCATTGTTATTTAATATTTCGTTGCTATGGCTTTGAAAAATCAGTTTTTGTATCATCTTTTTCCACTGAAAAAAAAAAAAAAACTTTAATATTCTTTTGGGATTTAATACCATCATGAGTTAAATGATTAATTTGGTTTTTTGGGCCCTATTTCCCTCTACATAATTAAATGAATCAACACAATGATAGGTACATAATTTTTACTTCCACTTTCGACTTTAACCCGCTACTTTTATGTTGTTATTTTTATTAATGCTTGTGTGTTGAGTATCTCTCTCCTATCAACATATTCTCGTATGCTGTTATTCTTGTTTGTTTGTTTGTTTGTGGCGTCAGCTCTCGACTTGTTTTGATTTAAGACTACATACATTTAACAAATTTGTGTTAATATGTATACATAGTAGAGGAAATGCCGCATTCCTTTTAATTTATATTCTATTAATAAAATATTAATTTCACTTTTTAAATTTCATTTTTTTTCTACATATATTTAATACCTTGTGTTTGTGTATTTTTAATTATTATTAATTTATTTATTAATTTAATATTACGTAAAAGCCCCTATAACGGAACGCGATCATATGTCCGAACAGTTTTGACATTTATACATATATTAATGAAGTTTTTTCTGAAAGAAACCTCTGATAACAAAAATTATTATTAATAGAATGATTATTTTTCAATTTAAATCCACCTCGCATTTAATGTTTCCTTACTTAATTAATGAAATACATATATATATATATATATATATATATATATATATTAAACAATTTTTGTTGAATACAGTATTTTGATCCTTTATTTACGTCTGATGATTAAACCATTCTATGTGTCCTACTTTGACGTCTAGATGTCACTCTGTGCGTCATATTACTCATATTACACGTCTGTTTGTATGTCGGATCCCAACTCCTAGTGTCATTAATATTTCTTTGTTTGGATATAGATGTCGATATTTTGTAAAAGAAAAACATTAATAAATAAATATTTTTGGGTTGTATTTTTTTTAAAAACATATTCATTGGATTAAAAAAACTTTCTTTCATGTTTGTTAAGAAAAAAAAATGGATGTTTAATTTATTTATCAATTTTTATAAGCCAGTTTAATTACACACCTAAAAATAGTGTTTCGGTATAGGGGCTTTTACGTTATTGTCGAAAGTGAAATATAAATCCGAATTAATCGTAATTCATCCCATTTTGCTTTGTCCAAGACCACTAGAGGGGCTTGCTGTGACTAGTTTTCAAGCGCATTTTATATTTTAGAGCTTCCTGAACCTTTAGAAAATCCCATCATGTGGTACAACTTCAGAACTATCTGATGGTTTTTGCGGAAATTTTCAGAAATTATACGGTGTGGTACCTCTATGACTCCCTACGAATTTCATCGCAATCGTAGTAACGGTGGCCACGGCGTTACCGTGAAATCCAATTCAGTGTCGATATCTCACGTACTGCTAGTTCCATTTCGCTCAAATTTTGGAACTTTTTGGGGGTGACACTATTATGGCCTCCTATTTCTTCAATTTCAATTCAATCAGAGTAATGATATGTTAATGCTGGTTGCATGGAATGGGTTCGTTGTTTTTCTTGTTACAAAAAAAAAAACCACTTGAATCTTTTACAATTATTTGACAGTTTAAAATGTTAAATAATGTAAATTAAAAATCACAAAGTGATTGAAAAAATTATCCGGATTGGCCAGGAATCGAACCCAGGATCTCCTGGTAACTAGCCAGGCGTGCTAACCACTACACCAACGATCCTATATGCTCGACAGGCGTCCGAGCCGGACACCCATTCAATCACCTATGTGTATTAGTACTCTCTCTGATTCGAGAAACAGTTACAATTTTAATTTCAAATATTATCGAGTGCTTGTGAGACATTACTACGTATGACAAACTTTTGTTTTCATTTCAACACATGCATATACTGCATACTGCGTATGTTGAAATGCAAACAAAAGTTTGTCATACGTAGTAATGTCTCACAAGCACTCGATAATATTTGAAATTTAAAATGTTAAATAATGTCTGTTGGTTTTTCAAAATCTTTTCTACGCAGTCAATCTTTTCGTAATTATCATAGTCTTGCAGTCTTCAAGTTGCTTTTGTTTCCAAGTACTGTGAAGCTATGTATGTTCCCCTTCATCCCCCCAGTAGTTGGAATTGTATTTCAAGTTTTGTTTGCGCAATTAATTTCGTTAAAATTTGACCTGCGTGTAGCACAAATTTTATTGCAAAAATGATTCTAGTAAATATTTCTAACGATGATATAATAATAACAATCATAATTTCTAATTGACACAATATTACCTATGTACTAGCTGTACCCGAGACGTCGTTCGCGCGACGCATTGTTATAAACTTAATGAAAAGTATTATACAAATTAGTGATGAGCAAATGCAAGACCAAGACCAAGACTTGGCAGTCTTGGTCTTGGTCTTGTTCTTGCATTAAGAATCTTGGTCTTGGTCTTGGAAAATGCAGTCTTGGTCTTGGTCTTGGTATTGCTAAAGAATCTTGCACTTTCTTGCATTTTTTTATTAGCCAATTTTTTCCTTCTAAAATCAGAATTTTCTCTCTTTACGGTATTAATTATACTTTTAAATTATTTAAATAATTTAGCAAGAGTCTTGCTTTTTTCTTGCTATTGTCCTGGTCTTGCTCACTTGAGTCTTGGTATTGGTCTTGCAGCCATATTTATAGCCTTGGTCTTGGTCTTACTCTTGGTATACATAGTCTTGGTCTTGGTCTTGCAAAAAATGCAAGACCAAGACAAGACTAATTTTGCTCATCACTAATATAAATGTTATAATTAGACAGAACTTCAATAGAATAATGATTTTTGCGTAATGCATGCATGCACATGTTCCAAATGGTTTTTCTATTTTCCCGTGGGAATGAGACATTTTCCCGGAGTAAAAAGTATCTTAAATGTTGACCCAGGTAATAGGTTATCACCACGCCAAATTTCATCAAAAGCCGTCCAATAGTTTTTTGCGTAATCTGCGCACATAGCTCAGAATGGTTTTTCTATTTTCCCGTGGGAATGCGACATTTTCCCGGAATAAAAAGTATCCTAAGTGTTGACCCGGGTAATAAGTTATCCACCACACCAAATTTCATTGAAATCCGTCCAATAGTTTTTGCGTGATGCGTGAACAGACAGACAAACAGAAATTTTAAAAATCGTTGTTTTGGTATCTACATCGATAATAAACTATTTACTATACCAGTACAAATTTCAAAAAATATTCCATGTACAGAAATGGTCTTGTTATAGTTTTATTGTAATATGTAGGATAATAAAAGTAAAGTTTATAACTCCAATATTGTGTATGACAAACATTTAAATACATATCGCGCGTTTTCTGTCTCAACCTCGTATATCGAAAACTACATGTTTTAGGACACACAAGAATTATATTAAATACCGTATTTATACATATACTTATCTATATATATATTTATATATATAGGTAGCCAACATCAATGGGTGTAATTAGCATAAATCTTAAATTCATAGTGATGAAGATAAAGATTTAAATAGGTTTTGTTTGTGTGTCCAAAAATTGGGATTTTTCAGATACGAGGTTGAGACAGAAAACGCGCGATTTTTATGTTGTTATATATATAAAATGTTTTTTTAAGTCGTCATCTCTCTAATATAATAATAATAAAATTGATCATCATTAAATGCACGTAATTTTCCGAATGACCTTGACAGAGACGATAGATTCACGGTAGCAGCGCTTATAGATAGCAGCGACCTTCAATTGAATTACTAATTTTAATATATGACTACCTATATATAGTCACATTATGTAGAAAATACAGTACATATGTATTTATGTATATGTAAAACTAGCAAAAAGAGAGATCTTCCACCATTTTTTTTTTTTTTTTTTTGAGCAAAGATGTTCTAACACCTGCGTCAATTTGTTTTTTTCGAAAATATCACTTTTACATAATTATTCTATTTATCACTGTGGCTACTGTGATTAAAATTGGCCGAGGGACGGGTCCAACTCTCAAAGTAGGGGGGTCGCGTTATATTTATTAACATTGTACGCCTTAAGTGGGTGATTTGAGTTAGAGTAAAAAGTATTAAGGGGAGATTTACCAAAAAAACATCGAAAATCCACCTTTTTCTATTATTTTTTTTTATACAAATAAATATGTTATTAAAAAATTAAATGCACAATCTTGTTTCTGCATGTCTTGAGATTGCAAAAAAATTTTTTTTTTAAATTCAATAATGAGCTGAGCATAAATGGCTTTGAAGTCGACACTGCGAGATATTTCCACGTTGATGGTTCCCCGAAATCCCCAGTGAACCAAAATCAAAAAATCAAGAATTTTCTGAAAATGTACATGTGTACAGTTATGGCACTAACTAGGATCTAAGACAAAAATAAAAAAACCTGCGAGAAATTGCATTTTAAAAAAAAATTTTCACAAATCACTCTGCTTTTTCTCGACTATAAACAGCCGCCATTTTGAAAATATATTACGGAACTAAAAGATTCTAGTTCCTGCCAAAATGACGGTATCGAGGAATAATATGCACTTTGATTTATGTCGATATCTCAAATACTTTTTGAGATACACGAGGAACCACTTCAAAAAACGTACTTTCGAGAAAAAAATATTTAGTTTTTTTTTTTTTTTTTTAATTGAGTTATAGTAAAGTGCGTGCACTAAAATGCCCATAACTTTTTGATTTTTTATTTTTCCTGTTAATAAAATTTTAGGAGAATATTTCGAACACCTTAAGGAACATAATTATGGAGAAAAAAATTCAATTTATTTTTATAGCGAATCTCCCCTTAAACATTTTTATTAAAGGGGTTCCTATGACCCCTTTAGTCATCCCACTGTATCCGCGCCTGTCGTAAATTGATTTGTACATACTCAAGTGTGTGCACTTCACCTTGGCAAACGTTTATTTTTGTTTTTTGAGATAAATAATTAGACCTTGAGTAATCTCCGTAATTTTTCTCCTATGCTCAATAATTATTCATTTTTTTTTTTTTTTGAAAAGTAGACATTTAAAATACGCAAACACAATGTCAAATTATAATTTATGAATTTTGGGTAAATTTTATTCTATTAATTCCGGGTTACCTAATTTTTTTGATATTGTACATCATACATATTTTTCTAAATGTTATTCTACAGGCTGATTAATAAATTAATTAACTAGTCAATCTAAACATTCCTTGTGTATAGTACGATCAAAATTAATTCATTAGGTATTTACGTTTGATTTTATGATGTGGCTGGAGGATAAGGCAAATTTTAAATGGAATAGGATTTAGAACTGGAATTTTTTCATAACTGATCATGGGAGTGTCTTCAGGATTCGTTCAAACACTTGATAAATTCAACTGGAGTTAGTTTTCTGGTATTAAGGTGGAATTTTGAACTGAAAAATCTTGCGTCCGAAAATTTTTCATCACCAAACCGGTTTTTCTTGTGAATAAACCACTCCAGACCTGTTTTGAATATGATATCTTGGAGTATTTTGTAAAATTTTATTCACAAACTGAGATGTTCCACAAATTTTCCAAAACTCCCCATACAAATTAACAAAAATTTTAAGAAAAATTCTGTGTAATACCCCAAACGATATTTCCCAAAAACGGTATTTTTTATACTAAAGTTATAGAAGGGACAATTTTTTTTCTTTTTTTTAATTGTTCAAAACACATTGAAGGTTTACTTGTGGTTGCCAATTATTAATATAAAAATAATAAGTAATTAGCACTTGAATAATTATTTGATAGTAAATTTTTATCAAGGTCACACATTTTGATATATATATATATACCTCATTTCAAATACAATTGATCATGAGTTTTCGTTAAAAAATTAAATAATTCTTATATTCGAAACAAATCAATCTTCTGTTCTTTTCTAAAAATAAACTGCAAATTTAAAATTTACATAAATGCAATAATAAAAGAGATAAAGCCAAGAAAACGGAAATTATTTAAATTCAAAGTGACGAAGCATGGTTAAATTTAACTGAAATGAACCATATATGTATATTTATAAATGAAAACAAATTTTCAATATATGTAGTCCTAATTCCTAAAACTAAAACCTTACGAAAAAACGTCATCGTTTTGCCAAACAAAATAAAACAGATCTAAGGTCAAATGACCACTTCCTGAATGAAAAAAATACGCATATAAAAATGTAAGTACTTATTTTGATTAATCAAATTTTGTGGACTATTTTTAAAACGAATTCGACTCTGCAACTTGTGTATAAACTGAATCAGGGTTATTTTTAAAATACGAGGCTATTTTAATTACTACATTCATTAACTACTTAATTTTGCAAATTCAAATGACGTGTCAAATATCGCATCCAAAAAAATAAAAAAAAAAAAAACAAGTTCATCTGGCGCCATTGAAAATTATGTACCAGTAAGGAAGAATTTTTACTTAAGGGGGACCACTAGTGTGACCGCCTGAAAAAAAGATGATTTTTGGGAATTTTTTTTAAAGAAAACTACTGTCTGTAATGTTTTAATATTTTAAGGATGTTTTCGCTGATATATATATATATATATATATATATATATATATATATATATATATATATATATATATATATATATATATATTTATATATATATATATATATATATATATATATATTAAATTCTGGATAAAATTTTTGAATTTAAAAATTTTAAAAAAAATCCCCCCATTGCTGCAGTGATAACGACCTTTACAGTGCCTGAAATCAAAAAAACAAAAAAGCCTATTAAACTAGAAGGTATTGCCCGTGCCATGAGCCTCAATCGAAGAAAAAAAGTTGAAATTTAACAAAATGGCGGAGTCTTTAAAAAAAAAAAAATTTCAAAATTGCGCGAAAATTTGATGATTTTTGGCCTGCAAAAATTACATTTATTATTCGATCAGAAAACTGGAGGTTCATGGCACGAAGAAACATATATAGAAAAGCTGCAATAAGAATCAAATCGATCGGATGATTTATCTTCGAGTTATAACTGCAGCAAATTAGAAAAATGTAGTTTTTCTTTACCTTACCTTTTAATCACTGAGAATTTTTATTGAAATTATTTACGATGTACTCACTATAACGGTCATAGTAAAACTAGATGAGTCGTTTAAATGTGCCAGGCTCTAACTGCTCCACAACATGTGACTGGCAGCCACGTCCAGAAACTCCCGGACTATCAACCTTCACACATTTCTCAACGCACCTCAAAGTGAACAATGAAAATCAGAATTCGCTCTTCAGATGGTTGTAACTCAAAAACTATTTGAGATATGCACTTGAAATTTTAGTATGTTATTTTTAAAGGTATAGACGATCGAAACATGCAAAAAAAATTTTCCAATTTTTTCAAAATGTCACTAGTGGTCCCCCTTAAAAGGTTATGCATATTGATAATTTATGCATAAATAATATCATTTTAGGCAAAGCACTGGACACGAGTACTATAACGATATAATTTTATAATCATCCGGACTTTTTGTCCGGGTACTCGTATCGGTGTGTCCGGACCTCAACCCAGACACATATACATAGATACAAATTACGGTTACCTTTTGTTGTGTTTAATTTAAATCTAACTTAAATATAACGGTATTTTGGCAAATAAAAATAAAATATACCTAACAATATTATATCATACACATTAATTTGTTAAAAAATTAATTATGTATTATAAACATTTGACCTTGCCCATTTCCTAGCTAGCATCAATTCTATTTTTCATATCGCACACATTTTACGTCAGTATTTGTTTGGCGGTTAACATGATGAGATATAAACATTTCAAAAATTTAAAAAAAAAAATGTAATTTTTCTTGAATTTATTTTTCTATTTTTAAGTTTCGTTTTTGACTAACTGTTATGCCTGGCCTTGTTCGCGCATGGCATTTAAAGTTACCTTTTAAATATACTTACATAATTTTCTACGGAATCCGATGTTTTCCACCAGAGGCCAAAGGTAGCCTATGTCCTTTTTTAGTTCCACTAACAATGGTTCGTTTTTTTTTAATCAGACAATTGTCGCATTTTATTTTTTCATTTTAAATACATTTTTCTTCAAAAATAAGATACTCTGTCAGGAGTAGAAAGTAGCCTATGTCCATCTCCGTCTTCCCAAGTATCACTACGAAAAGTTTCAAATTGACTGGTTGAGTGCGTGAAGCTTAATAGTCGCCTAAGTCCTTTTTTGTTGCCTCTATTAACAATTCTTTTTTTCTCACAATATATCTCGGGATTGTGATACTTTTCGTAATAAATAGTAGCCTATGTCCTTCCCCGCCCCTCCAACTATCCCTGTGCAAAATTTCAAGTTGATCGAGTTAAACGATTGAGGCGTGGAAGCGAGATAAACAAACCAACAAACTAATAAATTCACTTTCACATTTATAATTTTAATAGTTTAATTTTTGATCCCATATACGGGGCAAGTGTTCAAACATAATTAAGGGGGCAACCTATGTAAATTTTGTTTTTAACCCTAGAATCATACGTTGGTCTACGAGTCAAGTTAATCATACATCGGCGTCATTTTGACGAATGGACTTTTTACGGGGAGTTTTAGAGTTTATTTGCAAAAAACATTTTTTTTACATAACAATACTATAAAAGCGAACAAAGTATTTAAAAAAATTGGATTTGGAAAAGTTTCTTAATATAAATATTTATTAATTTTTTTAATCTTTTTATCAGCTCATATTTTAATTATAAAAATTAAAAAATAAATAAATACATCAATTGTATCATAAAACATGTGTTTCAAATAATTAATTTATGAACTATTATGAGTCAGTGGACATGTGTGACTTTACAGAATGTGAAATTTCTGTCATAAATATTCGTATAGATATGTAGTTATTTCCCCATTAGGCACATTTGTAAATTTTCTAAAATTTGTTAGTAATTTTTCGAATAAGGTCTCACAAAATAATAAAAATTAAAATATTTTCCACAAAATAAATTGTTAATCTTTTGTTAAATCATTTGAAACGTATTCTTTAGTTTTCGATTCAATATATTAAAATTTCAGTATTATGTTGTCTCTATAAGTCAAACAGCTGTAATCATCTTTCACATTATCATAATCATTGAATAAATTAATTATAACATCCAGATCTTTAATAAATTTTAGAAAAATTAGGAAAACTTTTATATGCGGAGTACAAAATCTTTAAAAAAAAAAACATCAGTTAATCATACATCGTCGTTCTTTTGACGCACACTATTTCAGAATAAAAAAATGACAATAATAAACAAAATTTATACGTCTTATGTGTTATAATAACAAATAAATTAGATAACAGAAGTTTCACAGCAAGCAGGCAACGACAAGTTGTAGTATTGGAGGAGGTAGAGAAGTTCGTTCGTCGTTTTGACGAGTATGTATGATTCTAGGGTTAAATAAATTAACTCTGAAACAATTCAATTATATTACAGCATTTTGAAGACTAGAAAAAAAATTAATTTTTGGTGTATCTATGTATTTCAGTGGGGTATCTCACATGCCACGTGCGACCTTGTCCAATAATCATATTTAACAAATTATTTTACATAATTATTATGTACATTCAAATTCGTCATCAAAATGTTTTTTTTGAATGATGACTTACTTCAGAAGCAAAAAAATCAATTTTAACACATGCATTTAAATATTCAAGAATATGTACATATGTATATACAGCTGTACAGTAGCTTACATAAATATTCAAACAATTGGTGGCGCGTAACTCGTATTTGTAGTGGCCATCAATAAACAATAGAGACAATCGTTACACATGTGTGAATCAAATTGCATAGTTTCCGCGTCATTTTTTGTATTTTCCCGTAATCCCGTAGCAATGGGATATTTCCCCACCGTAAAAAGTATCCTATATATTGAACCGTGCGATAAGTTATCCCCACACCAATTTTCATCAAAATCCGTTCAGTAGTTTTTGCGTGATGCGCACACAAACAAACATACAGACATACAGGCATAAGGAACCGTCATGTTGGACTTGCACTGTACACCACTGTATCAGAAATAAATAAAATTAGTCTAGCACCAGATGCCATTCAAAAAAATTGATGTGTAGCTTTAAAATTCATTCAGTTTCTTAGTAAAAAAAATATATATTCTGATGTGATATGCAGAATAAAACAGATGGTTACGAAAGAAACGTTAAGTAGTGAAAAAAAAAATGCAGTACTTTGTACAGGATGTCTAACACACTGGCTTCGAGTTGATTTAAAATTCACGAATAATTTAAATCCCGATTGCATAGAGACCCCCATTATCTTGAAATCAGATATAATAATAATTAAGGAAAAAACAATACATCGAAAAAAAACAAAAAACAAATGTGTCACATTGGTATTTCCGTATCCCGCCCACAAAAATTCCCATATGTAACAAAAGTTAAATGACTAATTTCATATTACATAATTAATTACATATTATGTATGTAATAAGACGCCAAAATTGACGATGCAACAGACATTTAATTATTTTGAAAAAAAAAAAAAACTCTTCAATGCCATCCATAAAAATATATCAGTTTTAATATTCAATTTATTTTTAGTATATCTATAGACTGATTTTAAATTCACTGTAAAAGTATTCAAATTTACCAGTTTGTGCGTGCTGGGCACACATTCAGTCAGGGTTCCTCAGCGAAAAGTATATTTTTTACAATGAATAAATATACTGGACAATGTTTGGTGTTGAAGTTTAATATTAATTCGTGAACGAGGTATAAAAATAAAAATTGGTTAAGGAAATTTCCTCACAGCAGGGTACGTGGAATTATTTCTCGAGTTATTTACCAAAAATTTCTTGGGTCCACAGTTGAAAAGTTGTTGGGCGTGGGACAACAAAACCTTACTGTGACGTGATATTTTTACAAGGTAAATAAGTAAAATAAAATTATAAATATCTGTGTAATCGTTTAAATATAAATCGGGAAAAAGTGGTGTGGCACAGTGATGTGGGTGATTCTCACTACCAGCTTCCAAGTATTTGTAATTAAAGGGATATAGTTAAAACAGAATACGATTTATTAGCCTTAAAATTTTGCCAATTAGGTTGTTTTTTCTTATAATTTATAAATAAACAAAAACTAATTGTCCGAATCTCTGAAAGTCACCGACACAATTTAGTTGAAATAATTTTAATTTAAATTTCTAAAAAAGTGTCAATATTTGTATCGTTTTCAAATTTTTTGGATCCACGGTTGAATAGTTCCAGAGCCTTCCACTTTTCAGCGAAATCTTTTGCAAACGGTGCTTAAGAATGGAAATTTTAGACGGGATAGTATCCCACGAAATTGAAAAACAATTTTTTTGCCGCAAATATGATAGATATGACTAAAATATAAGGTTTCCAAGATTGTTTGGTTTGAACCCCTAAAAATAAAGTTTATGTGTGTAAATTTCGCACTTTTTTATTTGTTTTTTTAATGACAATGTACCAATTTTTTTCCAAAAGTGGGTCATTAACAAATTTGTTTGAACCTACTTTTGTATTATTATTTAAAAAAAATAAAAAAATTTGTATAACAAACATGAAAAAAGGAAACATATGGCTAAATACTGTTTCAAAATCGTTTATTTAATATCATTTTCATAACAATTAACAATTACAATAATAATATTAGTACCTATTTATTTGCAAAAATTTTTTTTTCAAAAACATTGGAAAATTTTTGAATTTTATAAGGCACTACTCAGGAGGAAGGGTCACTACGGGACCATCGTATGATTCCTAACCATCTCCTGGTGGAACCCAGTTGCATTACGAGCTGTTCTTGAATGACCAGCAGCTATGGAATCGTCTAGTAGTGAACTCTTTGGTGAATGTGCCCTCCTCACTCCGCTACTATTCTTCTCTACGTAACGTACAGACGACACGCATACACGCTGGAGATGCGCGAAGAAGTTTGATCAGCGAGCGGTTGAAGGTCATCGTCGTCTATATTCTGTACTCTGACGATGGTCTTGTGGACGTTTGGTTCGTCTACTCTTCGGCTGGAATTGGGCATTAATGCTGGATGATAAAATTAGCATAGGTGGATGTTACGTCAAAGCAATTTTTTTTTTTTTTTAATCCAAAAATTTTATTGGTACCTTTTTAATTTCGTCACAAAACTAAAACTTAAAAACTACAATTATTCTTAAGAAAATTTCAAGATCGATATATTTTACCCATTAAACAATTTTAACATCTGATTTAATAATTAATTTAAATCTAGAATCAGTAATAACTAAAACTCTAGTAAAACTATGACGTGTTGAACTTGAATGCAATTTTCAACAATATTCAAAATGTAGCATAATATGTTTAATGTTATTTTTTTGGAGAATGTTTGATTTGTGTTGCGATTTCCAAAATTTAGATTCTAAAAATCCAATAATTTAAATTACTTTGTATGGAAATTTCAGGAATATTAGAAGCATTATATTATACACTTGCTGTGTTGTTGAATTCGACAGAAAATATTTTTCTCACTGTTATTTTATACATTTTATGACATGTTTCGATTCATATAACCATTATCAAACAAGTGAAAATTATACTATACTCATCCTGTGAAGGTACAAGTATTAGTTCTTAGGGGCAAGATTAAGACGGGGTGGGTTAAAAACAGGAAAAACAAGTTTGGGCTGATTAGGTACACCCGATATTTTTGAAATAACAAATTAAAGTATGTAAATAAAGTTTTAAATATCAGTGTAATCGTTTAATACTAAATCGGAATAGAAGTGTGGCATAGTTGGGTGAGTGCGACCCGGGATGTCCTCATTACCAACTTCTCAGCGGATATACGTATTGTTTATCAATTTTGAAATTTCGCCAATTAGCCTTTCTCAAATTATTTTATAAATTTCCATTGCCTCTAAAATTTTCCATTGTTTCAGTTTCTTTTTCAATCTACACACACACACGCACAAACTAGTAATTTTTTCGGGCTCTAACTATATCAAAAATATTCCATGTAGCTAAACGAAATCTGAATAAACGTTATCGAAAATTGTGGTGTTTGTTCAGCTTCACCTTAATAACGACCACAACGATTAAACAAAACAAAAACGAAAAAACTGACGAACGAAACAAAAGACCGAACAAAAAAGTGAACAACGGATGTACAACCGGGCATCGACGATCGTCTGTTGTCACCGGCGTCTCACTGAATGGGGTGAATGTACTCTGTAAGAAGGGAATTATGTACATACCACCCACGTGTTGTACTGCAGTGCAATATATAGGGTACTTGAATACCCTATTTGTGAAATCACGCGAAAATTTCAAGGCTAACTAAGTATGTTGCTGGGATCAAATACCATTTGTCATCATGATCGTGATCGTGCATGAGTCATTTGTAAAAATATTGTAATATGGAGCCTCAATAATTAGATCTTAAGAGGGAAATCATATACATATATGTATATATGTATACACTACCGTTCAAAAGTTTAAAAACACTATGAAAATTTAGTAAAATCATCACTGGATAGGTATACCTCATTTCAAATACAATTGATCATGAATCAAAGTTAAAAAATTAAATAATTCCTATATTCGAAACAAATCAATCTTCTATTCTTTTCTAAAAAAAACTGCAAATTTAAAATTTACGTAAATGCAATAACGAATGAGATAAAGCTACGAAAACGGAAATTATTTAAATTCAAAGTGATGAAGCATGGTTAAATTTAAGTGAAATGGACCGCATTAATCACATCTATTTGGTTTAAAATATGAATTTTATTTGGACAATGTTAATCACATACTTAATTATAGTAATATTACTACAAAAAATAAATTTATGGCTTAAATATTACATTCTAACTTTATCATCAAAGTAGTCACCTTTTTTGTTGATGACTTGTCCACGAATTCTAGGCATCTATTTAGAAATTTATTAAAATATTCTTTGCAAAATTTTTCCATTCATCTTTTAAGAATGTTACTTTAAAATACGGGAGACTACCGACAAAAGATGTAAAAGCTTTAATTATAATATTGTTAGTTATTATTACGGTATACGAACTAATTTATTTTAATAACAAACTAATTTATTAAAATGTTTGGTAAAGAAATTTTGTAATCTGCAAAAATATGTGTGCTTGCAAACTTTTGAACGGTAGTGTATGTACAGCGTCTTTCATAAAGTTTGCTCCACATGGAAAACTTTCTTAATATTGACTTTTTGAAAAATATTTTAGCGGGGTTAGTTGATGTATCCCCCCTCTGTCGCTCGCTATTTGGTGAGAAACTGGAACACGGACCCGACTACGGACCCATCTGTTCCCCCTTCCCCCGTAAAATAGTACTGGGGCGGGGATAAGAAGTGTATAGCTGACTTTTCATTTCAATGGATGCATCATCAATTGACCTCGCTAAAATATTTTTCAAAAAATTCATAATTAAAAAAGTTTTCCGTGTGGAGCGAATTTTATGAAAGACACTGTATATGACTAATAAATTATTAAGACAATATAATATTGTGGCTGTGCCCGATGTGCCTGACGTGCCTGTAACATACTGATATCATGATATTTTATTTCAAGTTCAAATAAATTAAATCTAATATAAATTTAATTTAGTAACATTATTTATAAATGTATATCACTATGTATGTACAGTATCGGCAAAAAATCTTTAAACAGTAACCATTTAATAAAGGATGTGGCTATTTATACATACAGTATGTATAACCAATTGGCTATTTATACATACAGTATGTATACGCAATTGGCTATTTATACATACAGTATGTATACGAAATTGGCTATTTATACATACAGTATGTATATGAAATATTTTGTTTAAACATGCAGTATGTATACGTAGTTGACTACTTATTCAGAATTACCGTAATTTCTGATGTATACTGCGCACATTGATATATAGTATGTATATGAAATTGGGTGTTTAATACATATAGTCAGCTGAGTATTGGTTTGTACCAAGTCAATTTAAAAAAAAAAAATTTTCCGATAGTGGTTTCGGCTTCCTCAATGTCCAAAACTAACAAAACAACTATCTAGAAAAAATATTTAAAAAGTTGACTTGGTACAAACCAATACTCAGTTGACGATATGTGTATATTGAATTGGCGATTTAAACCTGCAGTATGTAGTTATGTACCTAAACTAAACTGATTACGTAGTTGGCTACTTATACATACTGACTGAATGCGCTATTATTACAATTAATATTTTTATAATAACTACACAATTATAATAACCGAATACCTCCGATCGAGCTGAATTATTTTTTTACATAATCTTTTTGGTTTAAGAAGTTATCCCCTAAACGGATTTTTGGCGACGCGGACCGGAAGTGTATTTTTCAACCCTTCGAATTTCAAGCGTAGGGGTTACTAAAAGATGTTTTCCGTTATCATAGCAACAAAAATTAAAGATCGATTCTTATGGAACTTGGTGAGTAGCACAAAAAAGAAAGAATGAAGTTTTTCGATATTTTGCTTAGTTTTCGTGATATTACGTGTTAAATCTGTAAAACTTACTATATTGGATAGACAATTATTGTAGGCATATTACGGCTTGTATTGATAGAAGTAAGTGGAAAATGGACCGAACAACATCATTGAAACCTCATTTTCAGGCAAAGGGTAATTAAATAATTTTGAAGTCATTACACGCCGAGACACATTTATAAATAATTACCTTTTGCTCAAGAATGAGGTTTCATTGGTGATGTCCCGTTCATTTTTCACTAATTTCTATGAATAAAAACCAAAATATACCTACCATTCAAAAATTATATTTAAAACTGAGTTTATATGCGTAAAAATTGATACTACGTATATGTGTATGTGTATGTGTGTAATATACAATCCATTATCTCATAGTAAGTTTTAGAAATACAACACATATTATCTCGAAAACTAAGCAGGATATCGAAAAAATTTGTTCTTCCTTTTTTGTTCCACTGATCAAATTCTATAAGAATCTGCCTCTATTTTTTATTACCATAATAAAGGAAATCTTTTTTTAGTCCTCAGATATGCAACTTCCGGTTCGCGTCCCCAAAAATCCGTTCCTAAGCTAAAAAAATTATACAAAATTCAATCGGTGGTACGCGAGAAATTCGTTATTATTAGAATCGATAAATTTGTTATTATAAGTTATTTTACTGTGACCAGTGGAAAAGTCCATTTTAATACGCGCACCACGAAATTTTGACGATAGTTTTGGTGCTCAATGTGCGCAGTATACATCAGAAATTACGGTAATTCTGAATAAGTAGTCAACTGCGTATACATACTGCACGTTTAAACAAAATATTTCATATACATACTGTATGTATAAATAGCCAATTGCGTATACATACTGTATGTATAAATAGCCAATTGCGTATACATACTGTATGTATAAATAGCCACATCCTTTAATAAAAGTATAAATTCAGAGTCGAGTTGTAGATAATTTTTCTTTGGTACCAAAAAAAACTACGTTCCGCCGAGAGGGGTAGGGGCCGGGGGGTCACGACAAAAACTATTCACAGAACCGGCCAAAACAGAACATAAGTGATTTATGGACGCTCTAGTTGTATTCTTTATCTGTTTGAATATTTTTTAACGATATTGTACTTACACTTTGTCTTTGTCAAGTGACTGTAATTTTTAATTTAATTTTAAAAGATGAGATTTTATAAAAATTAATGAAGTTAACTTAATTTTCAATTTGAAACATAATAATTTGAAACGTTTGTTTCAAATTACTTGATTTTACAAACTGTTTCCGAATAGAAATTTGTAATTTTCTCTGACGCAAATTTTCTGACTCTCATGTCGATTCATTTTCATTACTCATTTGACCTGAATCAAATTTTGTTACAAAATTTCAAAGAAAAAAAAATCACTCTATGAAACTCACGTTTTTAAATCAAGTCAAGTGACTTAGGTATTGAAATTTTGACCTGCTTTTACATATATTATATTTGCATACACCTATGACGTCACAACAATAATAAAAAATATTATCATTAATTTGTTTTTGAAAAATTTAAATTCAGCAATTACAGTTTAAAAAACAATTCACAAAAAACAAACATCCAATATTTTGTTTTTTTTCTATACATAATACGTCAAACCTATCGTTCTAATTTCGTGGTGTTTCCTAAATTATATACTTTACAAAAATTTGGTGGAGTGCGAATCAGACTCACGTAGGTCCCGAGGATTCTGGACAATTTTTGAAAAAAAAAATTTAGAGTTAAAATCAAAAAACTTAACTCGATAATTTTTTCGAATTAAATTGTATACTTGAGACAGAAGCCGAGAAAAAACGTCTCGGCAAGCCTCCTTGGACAATCGTACAAATAACTGTTTTCATTTTCTACGAAAATTTGTATATTATCTGGAAGTTCCCTCTTTTTGGAAGTCAAAAATCGTTTTTTTGAGACAAACGCTTCTTACTATAACTAACGTGCTCTAAATTTCACTATGAGGATTCCCTTTTTACCTCTCTTGAGCTCCAAAAAAATTTTTTCAAAAATATTTGGAAACATGCCGTGACAAATTTTAAGCAAAAAATTTGATGTTACTCATACGGAACAATATAAAATGTGACAGTGCGTCATAATTATCACAAAATTACTTGACTTCTCCTTGCTTTTGACTCCTCTCGAGTTCAAATTTTAGGTATTCGCAGGCGGCTACCTATGTAGCTAGGTTGTATGTAGAACCTGTCAAGCAGTGATGTGCCATGAAGAAGATTCTCTAACAAGTGCGCAATACTCTTCTCGTCGTACTTAACTGTTTCAAGAGAGTAGGTTTTGTGTAACATTGAAAAAGTGCATTAACCCTTGGCTTGGTGCAAAATTAAATATACTCGCATAGCTAAGAGCCCATTTTCTCGTACAATATATGAGTTTGTTGTTTCATTTGGTTTGTTTGTTTGTTTTTGTGTTTGTTTGGACTCTTTCAACAACTAAAATTTCAAAAATAAATAAAAATTATTATAATCATTTAAAACTATTTACACTTTTTTGTCAAGAATTTCTACAAGAAAATTTTTCGAATAAAAGTTACGGTATAAGGAACCACAGTTTCGGATTGGTTTAAATAATTTCTGGCCTAGGAAACAATCAGTTCTTTCTTGTCCACCACAAAATTTTACTACTCGTTGACAAACTATACAAACTGTTTGCTTCCAAATTTGGTGTGGAACTTCAATAGATTTTTTTTGCTTCCGAGACTACTAAAGTAGCGGAAGCATTGTGATCACTTTTGAAAAATAAAAAATTTTTTACGCACATTTTACGTTTTAGAGCTTCCTGAACAATTTTGGTTTAGTGTCTGTCTGTCCGTCTGTGTGTCGCCAATTTGCATCAAGTGGCATAACTTCTAAACTATTCGATTGTTTTTAATGAAATTTTCAGAAATTATGTAATTTGGTTTCTATATGGTCCCCTATGAATTGAATCGAAATCGGAGTAACGGTAGCTACGCCGCTACCATGTCATTCCATTAATATACTAAATTGCACCAAGTGGCATAACTTCTGAACTATTCAATTTTTTTGTTATGAAATTTTCAGAAATTATGTATAGTTTGGCTCCTAGATGGTCTCCTATGAATTTAATCAAACTTGGAGTAACAGTAGCTATTTACTACTAGTTCCATTTCGCTCAAATTTTTAGGGTATTTTGGGGGTTAGTTTCTAAACTAGTTTTGCTATTATTTTATAATTTCGCCTTTAAGTATTTTCAGTTACAACAATTTTTTATGAACTTTAAGGCGAAAATGTAATTTCACGGTATATATATTTGGTAGAATACTGTTTTAAAGTCTTTTACGAGTACGAGGAAGCTGTGTGCCACACCGCAATGACAGTGTATTTGTTTTTGAAAAGACTTACAATTGGTTCTTTTTAAAAAGTTTTACTTCCAATCATGTCGCTGTTCCTGCCCAAAAAAATGGATTTTTTTGAAAATATTTTCCTTATTTAATTTCAGAAAACTGCCCAAAAAATACGCTTCCAGACTATTATACATAGAACACCGTCTTAATTTGGGAAATCATTCAAATATATGTAGTAGTCTATGACCCGCTGGTCATAAGCTCGCCATCAATGCTCTAGAAATTAAGGTTTTTTTCAACTTTTCCCCCAAATAAAAACAATGGTATCTAAATAGAATTGAGAAATAATAAAAATCCAATTTTATTTTTAAAAATATTTGTCTAGAAAAATTAGTTGTATAAGTATTTTTAGATAAATAAAAATAAAAAGCCAATATTTTATTTTATTATTAAAACATTTGTGGGACCGGGGCCGAGTGACCGAGGCCAGTGACTCCGATAACTTTGTTCCTTGCTTGATAATGAAAATTTATATTTAAAAAAAAAAAATTCGGCAAGTACGTGTTGTACGCGCATTAAGTCAGGGTTCCGTAAGTGGTAAAAAGTGTTTGGAAGTGTTATTGGAATCAAATATAGGGCATTTAAGTACATTTTTTGTCAATTTTTTTAATTTGCTTACAATTTATTTCTCGATACTTTTCCAAAGAATTTCTTTTGCTCTTCACGATAACATACGTAGAATTATTTCTAGAATTACTTATGAAAAACGAATTTTTCGAAGATGTTTTCTGTATTCTGTATTGGGGACAATTTAGCCGAAATATTTTTCAAATTTTTTTGGATCAACAGTGTAAAAATTATGCAGGGAGAGACAAGGCGATATTAGGGACTCGAAAACTCAGTATTTCGTAGACAGACAGACAAACGCATTTGGCGAAAGTCTACATAAAGTTGTTATACACATTTATTTTGTGGGTGTTTCCAACAAAAGCCAGTAAGAGTTTTTTTTTTTTTTTTTTTTTTGAAACGGGTAAAACTGTCGCCCAAAACTGTTGTGTGACTGAAAATTGTCTGGCTTCTTGCTGGCGTTCTAAACTTTTTAGACCTACAGCCCCCTTAAACAGTTACAGATCATTTCCGATGCGTCCTTGAGACGAATCAGTATGAAATTCATCCCAAATATGCAGTACTGAGGAGAGAAACGGTGCCCCCCCCCCGAAAAAAAACAGTTTCACAGTCAAGCCTGAAACTATTGAACCTTATTTTTCTTTTGTTTTTTGAGAGACAGCCGTGGCACGCCTTTTGGGAACCTGCCCTCTTAAGTAAAATGTTACCTTTTTCGATTGCTCCTCCCTTTCTTCAGGCGTTTTCAACAATTTTAGACAACTTCGTGTTGGAACATTGTGCACGTGAGCCCCAAGGGTTCCGAAATGTTTCCTCGGAACCCTAAAAAAATCACAGTACACAATTATCTCTCTACAACACACACACACACAGACATATGTATATATTTGCTATAATAATAATATGTATTCCTATTATCAAGGCAATAAGCCAGCCAGGCCAAGCTTAGATATCTGTGCGTATACAACAGATACTTTATATTAGGCCACGTATGTAGCCGGGGAGGACATTGACTCAGCTCACGGCCGAGATGAGATCAAAAACATTTGACTGCCGTGATGTGTCCTTGAACTGATCACATCGCCGTGTCCGTGAAACACGACGCGCGTTCGTTCACTTGTTTCCTGGATACATCCACCAACAAATACATAACAGCAAGCAGATATCGAGGAGGAGAGGACCGGGTGCCCCATTCAGCGCGCTCAACACTCTGGGTGTGCGGTCATTAGTTTTCGCTTTTGGTTGCAACATTGTAACTACCAGACAGCGGATCAAACGGTTGCTAACAGGATCGGAGTAAACCGAAATTAACTTTTTTAAAAAAAGATTAAAAAACTTTTTTTTTAACCCTGTTCAGTCAAAAATATTATACATTCCGACTCTGTTGGGAACCCAGATTTAACCCAGTAAGCCAGGATAATTTCCGTTAGACAACCAAGCAAATCTAAAATTTAAAGTGTGCAAGATGAGTTTTGCGAGACACTCTTTGTCGATTTCCACTTTTACAAAAATTCCTCGCCAAAATCATATTCACAGTATGGGGCCCGAAAAGGCGCAGCGCTAAGTGCACTTAACGAAGTGTGTACACTAAAATACACAAAAAATTAGATGGAAAAAAAGTGTGATAGAAAAAAATTTGATATCTTCGAGTTATTTTTCCTTCTAATACCTCGAAAATCAAATACAAGTAAAGATATGATAGAAAAAGAGATATGCCGGGCCGGAGTCCTTTGGAACACTTCTAATATGGTGGTTCCTGAATACTTTACATATGGAGGCTCCTAGCCGTACTTTTGGGAAGGCCCAATTAGAGAATTTCCGAAATTTTTAAAAATTTCCCTGCAAAATAGTATTGACAAGCAAAAAGAAAGCTTTGCACTCTCTTTTAGCGAATTTCCAGAATGAAATTCAGCTTTTACCGTAGCTCTTATGGTAAGACCTAAGCCCGGGACTATGGCAGAAATTTGTTTTGGAGCCTCTAGAACCCGAAAATCTACTTCACTAAAATTTATATATATATATATATATATATATATGTATTTATGTGTGTACGCGATAACTCTCGAACGAAACGTTTAATGCTTATGAAATTTCGTATGCAAACTGGAATATCGATTTGCTAGGCTAAGTTCGTTAGCCAGACACATCGGATGCCCAGAAGTTGGTTTTTTGGGCACTTTTGACAAAAGTGTCCTAAGTGCTAAAGACATTAGAATTCGAAAGATTTTTTTTGACGAATCGAAAGTACATTAAAAATGACATATTAAAGCTCCTCTAAGCTACCTTTGTATGTTGGCTCATTCTCCAGAAAAATTGAAAATAATTTTCAAAATTTTGACTTAAAGATTCTCTGTTTCTGTCTTACACATTTAAAATTATATACCTTGTTTACAACCACATCATTATACTCTTAAATACATATTAACTATCTTTGATCAAATTGATTACAAAATACAAAAAAAATAATATGTAATAATGATTAGAGGATTAATAAATTATAGAATTTGGTCAGCTAGACTATAATTTTTCTTTGATCAAATAAGTCTTTTACATATTTTTCATAGTGTAAACATGTCCTTATATGCATATAGACATATTAGCTCTTTGTCAATTTAATATAAAATCATTTGCTTTTGTTTTAATTTAAAAAAAAAATAATTCCTATTAAAAAAAAATTTTTAATTTTTGCCATTAAAATTTTCGCAATATGGTCAATCAAAAATGTTATTTATATATTATATTTAAAAAAATTAAAATTCATTTCTAAAAAATTTAAATTTTATGTATTATTTATTTATATATTAAATTTAAAATAAAAAAATAAAAATTAATTTCTAAAGATTCAAATTAGGTAGTTCAAACTTTTATAAAACAGATGGCTCTGAATTCCATTAATCAGTTTAATCCGTTTAATCAGAAGAAGATAAACAATAAACAACAATCATTCAATACCTGTCAAATATTGAAATAAATTTTAATTATTTGTGAAATACTTAAATCAATGAGTATACATAACTACGGTATGTATTATTCAGAATATATATATATTATTCAGAAAATTTAGTTTTAAATAAATTTTTTGAAAATTTATTTGGACTAACTGAAGACAATTTTCAAGATACAATGCCAACTGTCAGTATTAGCGACAATACTGACACAAATAAAGTAAACTATCGGGACGAATTAATTGTGGAAATGAAAGACAAAAATCTAGTACTTCAAGAAAATATTAAACTGTTAAAAGAAAAAATACAGTGGCTAGAATAATCTGAAAATAAAATTGAAAACAATAAGTTGAAAGTTATCGAAAAGGTTAACCAAAATAATCAAAATTTATTGAATAACTGTGATAATAGAAATATTAATACAAAAAAATTACCTAATTGTGAAAATGATCAAAGAATTTCTAAAACTGAAATTGAGATTCCTGCGGCCAGCTACTCGGAAAAGTTAAAATCTGTTAAACCGAAACAGTTACAAAAAAATATTGTAACTGGCTCAAATAATAATACTAATTCACTGCTGCAAGCGGTTCCAAAGAAAGCATGGATATGTGTATCCAGACTTCTACCAAGTTTTACACAAGAAGATGTCAAATCATATTTAAAAAAACAATTTCCAAACAGTGAATTTGATTGTGAATTGATGACAAAAAATCAGAATGCTACGTATCACACTTTTAAAATCGGTGCTGATTTGGGTCTAATGGAGGAATTATATAAACCGACTACGTGGCCCGTCCATACCGAAATACGGAGGTTTCGTTTTCGGAGACAACTGGCAACAATCGGAAGTTAAAATAACACCCGATGATGATGACATGTATACTAATGTGTACGCAGTAAATGTACAATGCATAAAAAATAAATTACCTGAAATTGAAATTTTAACTAAACTAAAAAACATTCATGTACTGTGTGTATTTGAACATTGGATGAAAGAGAACGAAGTAAATTTATATAAAATACCAAATTTTCAAATAGCAAATTTCTTTTGTAGGAATACATATATACATGGAGGTGTCATAATCTATGTAAAAGACAATATTGGCTATCGAGAATTTAACAAATTAAATTACCTGTGTGTAGAGAAAATATTTGAACTGACTTGTGTAGAATTATTGGAATTAAATACTATAATTGCAGCTTTTTATCGATCACCAGCTGCTGATGTTGACAGTTTTTTGCAAAAAATGCACACTACACTGCACTTATTGGAAACACTTGGTAAACATATTATAATCACTGGTGATTTTAATATTGATTTTTTAAGCACAAACACTGATACTCAACGGTTTAGGGATCTTTTGCATGCTGTTGATATGAAACTTTTAGTTGATGTTCCCACTAGAGTAATTAAAAATTCTAGTACGTGTCTTGACAATATTATAGTAAATAAACATGAAAATAATTTCAGATTAAATATCTTAGATGATTCCTTGGCGGATCATTTTAGCATATTTTTACAAATAAAACTGAATGTAAAAATTACAAGAAAGCGCGAAACAATCTTGAAAAGACAATTCACGTACAATAACTTAAATTATTTTAATATAACTCTAAATTGTATTGACTGGACTGATATTTACAGTCACAAAAATGCCAAAGATACTTTTTATTTATAAAATGAAAACTGGATACTGAAATTCTTTCAAAAAAAAGTAAAAATACTATATATAACATATATATATATATATATATATATATATATATATATATATATATATATATATATATATATATATATATATATATATATATATATATATACAGTGCGTCCAGTTGAAGATTACACATAGGAAATCCAGGAGATAGTGTTTCTACGGAAATTACAAATAACGCTTTATTTTTCAAAATGTTGTCAGAATATTTTAAAATAATTCATTTGCAATTAAAAGTAAAACATATCAATTATTAGTATACTTGAAATGGAAGAAAAATGAAAAATAAAAAATATGTATGTAGTACTTCAAGGGAAGAGAAATATTGGCTCGTTTTCACGTCAAATATCTCTATAAACAACATAATTTGTTAATTTTTGTTTCTTAAATAAATTATTCAATAAAATTTGCTATTCAGTAATACTAATCTGTAATTTTTAACTGAACACCAATACTTCTATGAAAATAATAATTGAATTTCCATAGGAACGCTATAAATTACCATTGAAATTTTCCCTATGTGTAATTTTGAAGTGAACATTCATATACTATATTATATTATGCAATGTGGAATCTTGAAATGAACGCACTATATATATATATATATATATATATATATATATATATATATATATATATATATATATGTATATATATAAATTTTACAAAGCAATTTTGTACATACACTATTTTATAAATAAATGTACTGCAAAAGTTATTTTAAAAATTTACATAAGATAGGTTTTTAAAACACTGTTCTAAGTGAACTAGATTTTGAAAAAAATTAAGAAATTTACTAAATTTCTTTACAATAAATATTTCATCATTTTTGTCACTACAATAACAATATTTATATCTGTTTCAGTTTTCATTTTTTATTTAAACTAAAAATTAACCAACTTTTCAAAAACACATCATCACTGATTTTGAAAATTTGTTCACTGTTAAAAAGCTAAACTATTTTTGATGGCTATAAGTTATGTTAAATGATCCTAGCAAGCTAAAAACACCAAAAATTAACTACTGAACCGATTTCGAAATTTTCTCCACTATTACAATATTAATCTATTGTAGATTAATATAGGTTGTTATATGAGATGTGCCACTATCTAATCTTTGGAAATTCGCTATGTTATGCAGGTGCTGCGACAGGGGTATCTTAATTTTGAGATTTTATTCGATTTTGTGGATGGGCCCTATTGTATAAGTGTCCCAAGTGCCCTTATGTAAATCCGGCTCTGGAGGTATGATACTTTTAAAGAGTCTCAATTGTAAGCCCTTTGCTTAAAACTGAATATAGTGTCGATATCATGAAAACTAAGCGAGATATCGAAAAATTTTATTCTACATTTTCTTCGTGTTTTGAGGTGTTTTATCGAAATTCATTGCCGTCAAATGGTGGCGCCACATGTTATGGCGAAACTCGAATAAAATTTATTAATTGTTGTAGGTACAGGTAAACCTTTTTCTATGCGGTGGATAGGGACCGTATAAAAAAATTGCACAAAAAAATATGTTTAAAAATATTATAAATAGCTATAAAAAGTTTAGTTTGGTTCGGATGGTAAAAAAAAAAAACTTTTTTTATGCAGTGGATCGGGACCGCATAAAAAAGTTACATCGCGAAAAAAAAATCAAAACGTTCAAAACCTCACGATTTGCTTAGAAGTTGCTTTTCTAAAAAAGATGAAGCATTAGTTTACACATGGGAACATTTTATTTCATTTTTTTTTTTATAATATTATAAAAATTGTGAAAAATACATTTCTAAAAAAAAATAAATGATGCAATAACTTATATTCTTATGCAATGTACTGATTAAATCCTTTTTTCTACTCCTGTTGAAGAACACACTCATTATAATACCTGTTAATTGTTGAGAATGTTAGGTATTATTCAAAGGTGTAGAGAAATGCTCATTACTCAATACCTTTTTGACCAATGAAATCACAATACTAACCATTATTCAATGGGTTTGCGATTGTTTTGTGACTAATGTATCGTGACTAGCGTAGTAACGTCCAAGTAAACAAAGTAGATTATATTTTGTTTTGATCATTTTATACATATTACAGGTACAAACATTTAATAAAATTAGAAACAGAGTAAAAATTTGATTTAAAATTTATATTTAATTTTATTTAAATCAAAAAGGAAGAAAGTCGTAGAAAAATTATAGTATTCGACTCGCTTGCAATGGCTATTACACTCACTCAGATGCATTACGACACGAGCCGAGCTTGCGAGCCGTACTAGCTCGTTGCATAATATACTATTAAAAACCATTAAAAAGTATTTTTATCCAAGAAAGTTATTATAGTTAACGTTTAAGTTTCTTTACTTTCTCTTGATTTTCATTCAAATTTTTTTAAAAACCGCACAAAAAAGGACCGCATAAAAAGAGGTTTAACTGTATATATTATTACAGTATATTACAATAGTGTCAAGTTCACTGTACTTCTAGTTTGTACTACTATGAGTGCGATGTACATAATCATATCAATTTATTACACATACATACATATTTATACACAGATACATATTAGCAAAGTGAAATGAAAGATCATTGACCTCACTCTCTCCAACTGTTATTATTATTACTTCAAAAAATAACACTTTTTCTAAAAAAAAAACTATTAAAATGAAATAAATCTGCTGTGACATTCACAGCAATCACTTTTTTTTCTCTATTTCCAAACTAGTCTCTCTCTCGGCCAATGTGTGTAAACAAAATTTTTGGTGTCAGTGACCCAAAATAAGATTATTGAAAAAAATTTATTAATTCCAATCTATTTCAGTTTTTGGAGTATTTTTATTCAATTATTATCTCTAATAAATATGGTGTGGTTTTTTTTCTTGGTAGTCAAGTTCATTATTTTCAATTGACCTTTGACGGCAAATTCTATTTTTGTTAAAAAGAAAGTCTGGCCAAGTGCATATTGGATACACATTTCAGTTAGGGCTATTCACAATCAGTCACCAGAAATCCGAATGTTTTCTTTTTGACCGTCATCGCTAGATTTTGGTATGTAAACGGGAAAATGACACTTGTTTTTCCTTTTGTCACTAATTTCTTTTTTTTTTTTGGGGGGGGGGAGGGGGATCGGATTTTCAGAAGGGGGCCGCTTGTTTAAATCGGTTCCGCAGGGTAAGCCGAGTATGAAATTCTATGAATTTTTATTTGAAATTTTTCAAAGGCTCATTTTCGTCGTGGGTTTTTAAAACATTTTTATTTGAAATTTTTAATTTTATTCCTTGAAATCCTGGAATAACCTAGAAACGGTTGAACCAGTTTTCATCAAATGGGTTAAGGCGTTTTGGAGATACGTAAATTGTTAATGAAAAATATTTCCTTTAAGAGTGTTGAATATAGACTATAGGAAAAATATTCGGGAAAAATCGGGACTTGAATTTTTAAAGAATGTCTCTAATACCAAAACATACGCAAAACTTCATCTACTGGAAGGGATCCATTTTCGCTACTTTATTCTTCGTCATTTGACTGGCGAAAATTTGGTTGCTTACGTCTCCGAAAGTTCTTCTTATGATTTTGTCAAGTTTCTTGGACCCATCTTACTGTTAACACGGGGGCCTTAAAGGGGGTACACTTTCGCTACTTTATTTTTCTATAATTGACTGGTAAAAATTTAGTTCCTTGGGTCTCCGAAAGTTCTTCCTGTAATTTTTCCAAATTTCTTTGGTCCAAACAACATTTTGTCGACACGGGACCCCTAAAAATGAAAAATTGTGAAAGAAACCTTGCAAGATTATTTTAATAAATTCATTTCAGAATAGTACCCCCAAGAAATTGAGAAAATTTTTTATGTGTTCCTTAACCTTTTCTTCGGTACCCTAAAAGTGTACATCTTATCGTAATATCAAAATTTAAATGATTGATGTCTGTTCGAAAATTTTCGAAAAAAAAGTCAAAGACACATCAGTCAAGACAATATTTATAAATAACCTCACAAATCGTTTATACCCCAGTCGCAGCATCAGGCATAACATAACGAATTTCCGTTTATAAAAATTAATTTTTCTCGGAAACTACCAGGTAGTTAACATAGAATAAAAGTTCAAAAATTTTTTTATGTAATTTTTTATCCTCTTTCCAGTGGTGTAAAAAAAATGTCACAAAAACTTTGGATTTGGGGATATTTTGGCAAAAGGCTAATTTTTTTCACGAACAATGTCCACAAAAACCATGTTGCGGGCCTCGGACGTATCTGGCTGACAAACTCAATAAAAATAGAATATTTCGTTCGAGAGTTATCGTGCTGATACATAAATACATAAATTTAGTGAATATCATTTTTGGTATCAACGGACTTCAAAACAAATTTCTCTCATAGTCCCGAACTGAAGTCACGTCATGACAGTGGCTGTAATAGCTGAATTTTCGATTCGAAAATTTGCTAAAATGCAGTTCCACACTGCATTAGATTAAGCGGTCGACACCCTTTCGTATAGAGTAGTAATTAAGCAGTAATGAACTTGTGGTGGGTGTGCGCTAATTTCTTACGTCAAAAATAATTTTTTTTAAGTTAAAAATACCGTTTTACACGACACGACATAATTTCAAGAAGGTGATTCATCTTGGAAGTGATTGACAAGGCTAAGAATACGAATACAATATGATGTCTTCTTCCTACTATAAATTTTTCTACTATATAGTTTGATTGGAACGAATGAACAGTGATTAATCATCAATGGAATTACTGAAGTATCTATAGTGGTTGCGTTTACAAGTTTAAAGACCTTTTTTTTTTTATTATAAACAAATTTTTTTACGATTTTTACCATCAAGCTGTTGCTTTCAGTAAATTTCCAGATTTGCGCCCGCTGTCACGACGCAACTTGAGCCCGGAACTATGATAGAAATTTGTTTTCAGGTCCCTAGAACGCGAAAATAACATTCACTAAAATATATATTTATATATTATGTATTTATGTATTTATGTATCAGCACGATAATTTTCAAACGAAAACTTCGGCTTTTATGAAATTTGGTGAAAACATTGGAGGTCCAAAAATTTTGAATGAGTTCTTCAGCCAGGCATGTCCGATGCCCCAAAACATGGTGTTTTGGGCATCTTTCGTGAAAAGAATTAGTTTTTTTTTGCCAAAATTTCTCCAAGTTTAAAAGTTTTTGCGACATTTTTTTACACCATTACAAAGAGGAGAAAAAATCACATAAGAAAAGGTCTTCGATCCCTTATTCTATCTAAACTGGTTCCCGAGAAAAACTAATTTTTATAAAAGGCATTCGCTATGTTAAGCAGGATGCTGCGGCTGATGTATTTTACAAATACAGTCCAACCTGTGGATAAAAGACCGAAATTTTGTCGTGTCGAAATAGTTTCTTTCACTTACATCCAGTTGACAAAAAGGAACTCGAATCCCACAGTTATTCCACATTTAAAGCAGTTAGACTATATTATTTATACATATAGGATCAAGAAATTTTTTTTATTGGATTTATAGTTATTGTTTTGGACCAAACAATGAATTTTCGTCGTGGAATTTTTATTGGGCGCACGCAATTAATTTGCGAAAAGTTAAAAGCTTTTTTTTTTAAAAAAAAATATTATGTTTAATTTCTTCACTTTCAAAACACGGTAATTAAAGGTAAAGATTTATTTGATAATTTAAAAAAAAAAGAAATTAAAAAAACAATTGAGTGATAAAACAATAACGAAAGTCTAGAATTTTGATCTTCATTTGTTTCATATATCTATTGTTTCTGTCTGCAATTGTACTTTACGTATACATATAGGTACAACAATGTTTTTGATATATTTTTGATTTTAAGTATGAAATAATGTATTTTATGTGTTGAGTGAAAATGGCTGGACATCTCCAAGATTGAAGACAATTAAAATGAAACAAAACGACCGATGAATGATAATAATTACATTTTGTTTGTATTTAATTCTATTTATACTTTTTATAATCATACTATATACATATACACAGGGTGTTCCATATGAAATTTCCAGTACTCCAGGAACTTCGGAAAAAAAATACTTTAAAAAAAAGTTTCAAATATTAATTCCTCGCATTTCATATTCTAAATTTCATTATAATCTACACATATAATAAAACTGTAACGAGACCATTTCTGTACACTGAATATTTTTTGAAAATTGTACGCATCACGCAAAAACTACTGGACGGATTTTGGTGTGGTAATAACTTATTATCTGGGCGACCATCTAAGATACCTTTTACTCCGGGAAAATGTCTGCTTCCCTTTGGAAAGTATAAAAATCATTTTAAACATATGTGCATGCATTACGCAAAAATTATTGTTCTAGGCTCATTGATTTTATAACAGTGAGTCACGCAAACGACGTCGCGGGTACAGCTAGTTTAGAATAAGCTAATTTTCATCCTTTTTAGTTTCTCTTCTCTTAGCATGTCAAATCTTCAAACCGTAGAAAGATTTTTTAAGAAATCAATAGACACTATTTGATGTACTAAACTCGCAAATAATTGCAGAAAAAAGGTTTTTATTGTTAAATATAGTAACGAAAAAAATAAGCACTCCATTCCATGTACCCAGTGTTAACATATTCTACGTTTGCGCATGCTCAGTAACTATCATTACTTTAGTTAATTGTATTGAAACTTATAGCAGACTCTATACGGTCTAACCCCCATCAAATACTCACAAAATTTACGAGTGGAAATTCGTAGGTGAACTAACTTTGTTCAGGAAGCTCTAACACTGGAAAACTTTATTCGGGTCACCCTGTATATGTGTGTGTATTGTGTTGGCTGACATTGTGTACATATTTGAATACATGCAAGCATGCACTTGTTGCATTATTTTACAACGCCCTCTGCAATGCATCCACAACATGATGCATGTGAGGTGTCTGTCTGTCTGTCTGTCCTTCATAATACGAGTGCAATGGAATTATAAGAACACAAACATCAGACCATTTTGTAATAAATCACTGGCAAAATATTGTTATACATACTCTGTATAAAAAATAAACTGAATCACTTCGAGTCACCCACAATTTTGCTGTTTTGTGGTCGGTCGACAACAACCAACGAAATTTATTTATTTTGCTCGGTCTTTTTGACTGGCGGATGGACGGACGGACTGTTGTGAATTGTTTGTTGATGTTTGTTGCGACCATAATAAAGGCAGTTTACTTAATTTTATTTTATTTTTTTTTTTTTTTTTTGAAATGAGAAAATATGCAATTTCTGCAAGTTTTATTGTCTGCATATTGTAAATTGGTCCGGTTTAAAAATTTCCTAACGAAAAATGTGAAAATTTGAGGTCGAGAGGGGGGGTAGTCTACAGAAAACTTATCTAGGTCGTGTAGTTCTGGCATAAAAGTCTTATTTCCAAGTCGAATTTTGAAATTTTGATTGGAAAAATGAAGATTTTAGAGCAAAATTACTAACATTATACCAACTAAATTCACAAAAAATCATTTGGGAAATATTTTATTAAGAGAAAAATTTAAAATTCACGGTTATGACGTCATAATTAATTGTTTTTAAACTATGTATAAGACTGATAATTTAAGTCACAGAAGTTGGATATTCAATACTAATTGGAATTTCGACAATTTCATTAATATTTGATCAAAAAATTTGATAGAAAATTAGCTGAATAATGTTTTAAAAGCTCATCGTTGTGACGCCATTAAATAGAATCAGTAGTTTTTAAACTCTAAACCCAGAAAATTAATTGACAGGGACTTTACTCTAGAGACGTCGCCGCAGGAATAATTTTTTTATTCCGTTTCCGTTTATTCGCGGTCTCGAAAAAATTGTTAAATCCGGCCCAATCCCATTTCCGCACGATTTATCGGTTTCAATTCTGTCCCTAACGAAATCCAACTTACTCTGGGATTGTCTCTAATGTTACTTCTGTCCGTTTGACCGTTCATTTTCAAAAACAATCCATTTTTTCCAATCCAAACAATTCGATTTTACCAAAAATGGAGTTTTGATACGTAAATCTAACTAAGAAATTATTGAAATTTTATCAATAATATTGAAAATGAAAAGCTTCCACACAGTTGCCCTCTATGAGAATCGAAGTCACGACCCCTGGTTTACAAGACCTGCAGTGCTCTGCCGCTGAGCTAAGGAGACACGTAATCCCTTAATCTCACCCAATAAATCATATTCTAATTTTACATATATAATTTTCATCACAAAAACATCTTGTCTTTGTGATGGAAAGTGAAATTTTGAAAATTTATCACTTAAATAAATACAGTATAGCACCGATAATGGAAACATCAGTTTTGGAAATTTTTTTGAGAGCACCAAATTAGTCAACATCACTTTTGGAAAGCTGTATCAGAAATGTTAAGTACCTACAAAAATGTTAAATCCATGTCCAATAAACCATGACGCATGATTTTATCAAAAGAAACAAATAAATATACCGCTAATAGTAGTGACAAACAACAACAGACCTCAAAGCGTGGGAATGTAGATTTTAATTATTGTTAGGTACCGGATTTCTTCGGACAGGTCAAGACCGTACTTATTTCAATAAAATTTTGCAACTAAATTACATTAAATTATGCACATTTGAATGAATATAATTGGTCAAAAATTACATTTTTCACCATTTAGAATACTAACAGCATTTTTTATTTGACAAAGATAAGAAAATTCAAAAAATCGGAAAAAATTTTTGTAAAATATATTGAAAAGTTGTTGAATATTTAGACGGTCCACTATAATACCTAAGACGTACGTATTTACTAAGATTTTTTATTATTGAAAAACAAATTTTTAACAAGCAACTATACTTCTATCTCTCAAAATTGAAAACAATAAAAAAAGATGAATTTATTTAATTTAAATGACATGTCATATAAATCACATACATAATATAAACAAAAATACTTTTGATAGTCAACTAAAATTACAGTGGTACTTTTCAATTGTGTAGGTAATAAATAAAAGAAAAAGGATATTTACATAAAATACGTATAAATAATATTTTAATACACATATGTATGTGTGCGGATGTAACTTGCGTATGTTGTTTTTATGAAAATATTTCGAACTTTTAGTCACATTGAGTGCAATATGTATACCTGCATATGCTAAAGACGAAACTGTCTGATCCGAAAGAAATCCGATACCTGATTATTGTACATAGAATGTTTATCTATATGTATTCTGTTCTGTGGCGGTTTTTATCATACGTAAAATATAAACAAAATTATTTCAAAGCAAATTAATAAAACGACAAATGAAAAAATATTTTCTAAGATAAATAATTTTTAATTCTTCACTTCTTTTTTTCTTTAAAAAAAAAAAAAAAAAATTAATTGAAAACATAATCTTACGATATTTGTGAATCGCCACCTGGTCAAAAAGCATCATTTTTGTTAAGCACCACTTTTGGAGACACTTTTTCTTGACAAAACTGGTGCTCTACTGTAATAATATTTCATAAATTCTCGTGTAAGACAGTTTTAATGTATGTAGAAATAATTTTTGAAACTTGTAGCATATATTTCAAAAGTATGACTTATTATTAGCGGTCATGTACTTGTCACTCGACAGCTTGTCAAAAATTTTTTGTGCCTGGCCTCACTCACTCAGTACAGAAATATTTTTGGGAAAAGTTACAAAAATTTGTTTGTAATAATTAGTCATATTGTATATGACCCAATGGTATGTGTAATTTGTGTTGATCTGTGCATTCAAAAATTCTTTGTTGCAGTTGAATGAACGCATAACACAAATGTTTTTTCCACTGTCATGTCTTCTTCTTCGCGGCCGAGCGTCTTCTTCTGCCGCTGCTGCTCTAGGTACCCTACCTAGAGGTAGTGCTGCTGGAGTTCGCTGACTGATTCATTGTACTATTATTTTATATTATCGTAGCTACAATAAATAAACAGTTAAGAAGTTTCCATTCATACTTTTAAAAATTTCAAAAAAAAAAAATAAGAAGAATTTTTCTCTAAAAGAATGCGAAATTTTTTCGTTTAAACAAAGAGGAAGGTGTTAAGTCAGTAGTACTTGAACGGAGAGGTTGAAGGTTCGATTCTTGTGCGTGGCTTCACTTTTTTTTTACCGTTTCAGTACTTGTAGCCAATTTGAGGAGCGCAATATTTAGTAACTGAGGCACAAAACCGGAAAAACGTGCAAAAGAAACTTCAGTTTCGTCTTAATTATTTACAGTTTCAGTACTAATATCGAAAAACATGTCTCAATTCATTTTCGAAAGAATTTCTTGGGACCACGATTAAGTGAAATCGTTAAGTTGCTAGAGGGTGATCGGTGTTTTAGGTCAAAATGTTACAACTTAAACCGATGCAAGATACCCCTGCGTCGCAGCATCCTGCATAACATAGCGAAATTCCGTTTATAAAAGTTAGTTTTTCTTGGAAACTAGTTGCCATAGAATAATAGTCAAAAGACCTTTTTTATATGATTTTTCCTCCTCTTTCCAATGGTGTGAAAAAATTCCACAAAAATTTTTGAATAAGGGGAAATTTTGGCAAAAAACTGATTTTTTTCACGGAAAATTGCCAAAAAAACCATGTTCCGGGCATCGGACGTGTCTGGTTAACGAACTCGTCCAACGGTTTGGGATTCCCAATATTTTCACCAAATTTCATAAACATAAGACACTTCGTTCGAGAGTTATCGCGCAGATATATATATATATATATATATATATATATATATATATATATATATATATATGAATATTATTTTCGGTTTCTAGGGACCTCAAAACAAATTTCTGCCATAGTCCTGGGCTTAAGTCGCGTCATGACAGTGGCTGTAATAGCTGAATTCCATTTTGGAAATTCGCTAAAACTGGGATTTCCGACCTCAAAGAACAACATCGTAAAATCTTCGTTTGTTTGTCTGTCTGTCCGTTGGTCTCATCCCTATAATTTCTACATCTTGGACCTTTGAAGATGAAATTTTGCTCGTTTTTTAAAGTAAAATTTTCTTTCTTAAATTCTTGAGAATTCTTTCCTTAAAATCCATAACTTTCGGAGATATACGCAACCAAATTTCCGAAAATTCACAAGGTAAGTAGAGAAAAATTGTTCACAGTGAATGAAATCGTTAAGGATATTTCGCTTTTCCGGGAATAAAGAGAAAAATTTAAATGAAACTGAGATTCTTTTTTTTGACCACTTTGCAATCTTTAAGCCTTATTTGCGTCATCCTCAAGTAATACATACATACATATGTACAAAATTCCATTCCGTAATCTTCGTGGCGACCTCTACCACCACTGCAGAACCCTCACATGATGCATATGTATACATATGTAAAATTCTGCGATGAATGATTGATCCTAGGAAATTGGTACGGTACTACGATTGGCACGCGAGCCATTGTACACAACGTCTGTCTGTCTGTCTGTCTGTCCGTCCGTCTCATCAGTCATCACCAAATGTATATAATTATCTTATTTACAAACAAAATTGTGAACAAGCAAACATTGTAAAGTATGTACTTTCAATTTCTCTTTCAATTTCACTTTTGTTCACTGCGCACACTAACTGACTGCCTGACTGACTGACTGACTGACTGACTATGTGTTTGTGGAAAGTGGAAAGTGGAACGTTTGTAGAAATTTGACAACAACCTCAATAACACGCCGCACTTAATGACCTACAAAATATAATCTTGTATTGTTTTCGATGCAGCACTACTTACTAACTACATACAATAAATTTCACTTTCACCTTCTCAAGTTGCCCGTCCGCAGCGCCCCGCTACGCCCCGCTTGTGTGCATCTCCCCTGGTATATTGCATTTGTGGTAAATATCTGTAAATAATATGTATTTAAGTAGATGAGTAAGTAATCATTATAATATTATCAATACAATTTACAATATGCTAAAGGACCGAACAGACAGGTACGACAGACCGTAACAGCACGATCGTAATTTGACCGGATTGTGTCGCGCGTGACAAGCTGATGATATTGAAGTAAGTGTTTGTACGTGATGTAACTTTAAAATTATGTAGAAAGACTATAGTACAATTTTATTATAAACACTCTTAAAGTCAAGTAAGTATTGGTTTTGAACAAAAAAATAGACATTGATATAGGGGAGACTGGGGTTGTTTGAAAAGAAATACAGATTAATAAGTATTTAGCATATAGTTGCTTTAGTGCAGAACCAATAACCATCAATATATCAACAATATCTTGAAAGGTATTTTTGCAATTTTTGTTTTTCGTAACATGTGCAAAGTGACCACTCTCCCCCATTATGTTGGGTAAAATGGCCAGGGGTACCCATTTTAACTCAAAAAGAAATCTTGAAGTAATAAACATGTTTATATACAAAATCAAACTATGTTTGTATCATTAATTATTGTATCATTAATTATTATATATCCCAATTAAAAAATTGTATTCATAATTAATAAAAAAATAATGAGAATACAACTTAAAACTTACTTTACATCAACACTCGAAAATTCAGAAAATTCATTATAATTTATACAATCTAGGGAACTGATCATTGACGTTTTAATAGAATACTAATGGCTTGTCTACAAGCTAGTATTCAGCTTCGCCAAAAGATTGGAGTAGTTTCCAGTGAGTAAAGGCCAAGGGTCACTTTACCTCCACTGGCCACTTTACCCCAGTCTCCCCTATGGTTAATAAGTTTGTCACCTTGTCCTCTTTTACGTCAACTGATGCCACTGATGGTTAACCGTATACAGCTGAACCTTTTTTTATACGGTTTTATCAAAAATATCATAAATAGCTATGAAAAGTTTAGTTCGGTCCAGATTGTAAAAAAACTTTTTTTTACGGTGGATCGGGACCGCTCAAAATGCTCGAAACCACACAATTTCCTTAGAAATTGCTTTTCTAAGGAAGACAAAGCCTTAATTTACACGTAGAAACATTTTATTGCATTTTTATAATATTATGAAAATTTTAAAAAATACATCTGTAAAAAAAAATAAATGATGCAATAATTGATGTTCCTATGCAATGTATTGATTAAATGTTTAAAAGCCGTTAAAAAGTATTTTTATCAAAGAAAGTTATTATAGAAAATGTTTAAATTCCTTACTGTCTCTTGATTTTGATTCATATATTATGTATTTTAATGGCCAACCGTTCGTCTAGTGTAACGGTTGACCGGACCGGTCTGTTCAAACACCTATTTACATGTTACAATACATTTATGCGTGTATCTACAGTGTGTTTCAGCTCTTATCTATCGTCTGTTATACGTGTTATGTGTTGATGACAAGTTAAAAGATAAGTAATTACGCCAGTAGGCAATTATGGGTGTTTATTTTCGCTCCAATATCAAAATCGTGATCAAGAACCTCACTTAATGTAATTGGTGTACGTGAACTGTAACACACTGTACTCATCTATTTATATCGATACTTTGAGAGCAAACAATGAATTTTTTAAATACGTTTTATTAAGGCTTGATTAAATTACATGTACTACATCAAATTGAAGAGCATACATCCGCCAAACAAACGGACGGACGGACGGACAGACGGACAGACAGACGGATGGACAGACGGAAATGGGTTGTATTGCACTGCGGTGCATGGTGCAATATGCCATACGAGGCCATGCCATGCGTGCATGCATGCCATAAGGAGCAATTTTTCAGTCAATCTCATTTGTCAATCCAGTTACGAATTATTTATAACACATGCAAGTACCCTAGTTAGTGTGTCAGGGGCGTAACTAGCATGGGGCAAGTGATGAAACGGGGCGCAAGAAGGAAAATTAAATTTTTATTGAGAAGTGGTTTTTAACGTTCTAGTCCTTAGAGCATGTGTAAAATTCGGAAATTTTTTTGAATTTTTGAGCGCCCCATAGTTGAACTTGCTCCAGGGTGCAAAATTTGTAGCTACGCCTCTGGTTAGTGTGTTTAGTACAAAAACAAATGATAATGGCCAAACCGTTTTCCTGGATTTAGACTGGAATTACCGAGGAAAAAGTTTAAAAATTTAATCAGTGCAAATATTATAAAAATTACAAAACCATTTTTTGTTTTAAATAATTTCAGATAACGATACAAACCACAAATTTCCGGACATCTAATAAACAAACAATAATCGTTCCCATAATGTCACGTACACATAAAATTTAAAATATCCCCCTGTGTTGCAGCAGCCTGCATAACGTAGCGAATTTTCGATCACAAAAATTAGTTTCTATTCGAGAATTTGCTAAAATGAATTTAAGGATCGAATTTTAGGCACCCCGAATGTTAGATGTAGTGCCGAACAAGAAAAAGAAGGGTATGTCAAAAGAATCACTCTCCTGCGCTTCCACCAGTCCACCAATACATTTAATTTTTATCAAATTTTAGATAATTTAGAAAAAAAAATGTTAGGTAACTTTTCATTTGTATGGAAACATGATAAAAATAAAACTTTTAATTGGTAAATTTAATTGATTTCGAGAACCATAGTAACGAAATATTATAAATTACAATATGAATTATTATACTAACCTATTTTATTCGTTAAATAGTTTTACCATATTAGTAGGTATTAATTAGACTTGAGTTTAAAAGTATTTCTTTTGAATAAATTTGTGTTTTCTCAGCAACTCAGTGAACCCAAAAACACTCCAGCTATACTTTCGCGTCTTTGCTAATTGCGGTTCTTATCGTTAAATTGTTTTTAACAAAAAATTTTTTATTATACCTACCTATATACAAATTTATTCGGTGAATAAAAAATTTGCGTTTTCTACAACTCATATTTGTGGTCTAAACGCAATTTAAGCTCGTTAAACTGCGGTAAACGCAAAATTTATTTAGAAAAAAAAAATGTACAATATTAATTAAAATGTAAACAAGTTTTATTGTTTTAAAAAAAATTAGGTTTTTTTTTTTAATTTTGTTTTTCAGACAGTCAATTTTTTTCGCCATGATTTCCCTCTATTATTTAAAAATAAAATCATTTTTGAATGATTTATTTCTGTCAAATGTTTTTAAGGTAAAAAAAAACATTTTTACATGAAAATTTAAATTTAAATATTATTTGTTGTGACCTTGACTGCCGCTTCATAAACATTTTCATAAGTTTTCAAAATTTTTCTAACACGTTTTCTTCGGATAGTCGTGTCACAGTGTCGTCGAAATTTCATAGGGTATGAAGATACACCTTTTGATTCGAGGCTATTAGGAGAGCAGAATTTCAGGGATCTTCTGATACCTATTCTACTCTCCTAACAATGGGCCCATTTTTGGTGGGTCTCGTGCGAGGATCCTCAGCTTGGACTGAGGACACCGACCGATTTCCAAGCAACCCTTGAAGACGCACCTTTTGATTCGAGGCTACTAGAAGAGCAGAATTTCAGGGGTCTCCTGCTTTCCTAGCAATGGGCCCATTTTTGGTGGGCTACGTACGAGAGTCCTGAGCTTATTGAACTTTTTAATCACTACCAAAGGATACTAGTTCATTCGAAGCAACCCTGAAGATGCACCTTTTAATTCGAGGCTACTAGAAGAGCAGAATTTCAGGTGTCTCCTGATATTCTGCTCTCCTAACAATGGGCCCATTTTTGGTGGGCCTCGTGCGAGGAATCTGAGCTTGGACTACTACTACAATCGCTACACTGAGGAGTGAGGACACCGATCCTAGCAACCCTTGCAGGTGCACCTTTTGATTCGAGGCTACTAGAAGAGCAGAATTTCAGGTGTCTCCTGATATTCTGCTCTCCTAACAATGGGTCCATTTTTGGTGGGCTACATGCGAGGGTCCTGAACTTATTGAACTTTTTAATCACTACCAAAGGATACTTAGTTCATTCGAAACAACCCTGAACCACAATTGCTACACTGAGGAATGAGGACACCGCTCCTAGCAACCCTTGAAGATACACTTTTTGATTCGAGGCTACTAGGAGAGCGGAATTTCAGGGGTCTCCTGATACCTATTCTGCTCTCCTAACAATGGTGACCCATGTTTGGTGGGCTACGTGACGGTCCTGAGCTTATTCCATCGAGGACACCGAGTCCATTCGAAACAACTCCTCGACCCCGGTGTTGAAAATCAAAAAAATTCCGGCTAACAACTTTTTTTTTTGTTGAATCGATTTTTTTCCCCTAATCCATCTTGAAAGAGACCACAAACAATACACACATATGTACATATGCTATGGTATGGAAGATGAACTCGGCGTTGTTTACCTTGACACTGACCTTGGAATAGCCGGCGCACAGTCCTAATATTAAAAAATATAGATTGCTAGTTATGTGTACTTTTCAATAATCACAAGAAACCTGAAATTTAAATGTTTATTATAAGCTGAGGCTGCCTCAGTACATGCGTAATACTCTGTATATATGTATACATAAATGTATATGTATATATGTATGTATGCAAGTGTTTGTGCGCAGTAATTGGTGTGTGTGTGGAATGATATCGCGATGTATGTACATATAAGAGTCAAAATCCCCTTTATCGTAATATGTTGTCATGTCAAAGACCTTAGAGAAATATATACAAAAAAAAATATTGTTATATCAGTAAAACCAACTTTTGTAAACCATATTATTCAAAGTTACATACAAATCTAGTCAAGAATAGTCTTTATGAATTCAAGGAAACCTGAAAAAAAGAGTACAAAACACCACACACATCATTATTTCGTCCGTTAACAATTAAACAAAACTAATTAGATAATCAATTGGATCAACGGAGTGAAAGAGTGTACTTAGGCGCTGGTACTTGTCGACTGGTAGATCGAGGGTTCGAATCCCATGGTCAACTATGCCCCTGAAGGTTTTTTTTTGGTTTTTTTTTCCATCACTTTCCTTCTTGTTCAATAAAGTATACAACTAATGATGTGGGTGGGGTCTGTCACATTATTACATTATTGAATAGTCAAGTGTTGTTCAACGGCAATCACGCACGACGAGACGAGGGGGTGGAGTAACCGGGGTTGCAACCCCCGGGCCCAGGCTTGAGGAGAGGGCCCGGGCAAAAAGATGAGAGTATTTTTTTTTTTTGTTCAACACTTATTTTTTTGGGAATAACATCTTCTTCACAATCGTGGCGGCAATGTAAAGTTTTCCTAGGAATAAAAAATTTACAAATTTACAAATTCACTTATGATGTGGGTGGAGGGAGCACGGGAGTGAGTCGGGCCGTTAAAATTTGAAAGCGGAAATTCCGTTCTTTTTCGATTTGAAGCTTTTTAAAGCTTTTTCGTCGTGCGTTTTCAAAACTTTTATCGTTTTTGGACACCCCTGGTAAGTAACGTTCATTCACAGTTTAACTACATATATGTATACACATGTGAATCAAAGTGGTCGACAGCAGTACCATCAAGCGATTATCCGATAAACCATTTTCAATGTCAACTTATTTTGTTTTTTATTCCACCTATGTATGTCCAAGCCTAACCTATAACTGAACACGATACAATATACAAAAACACTTCTTAATAGAATAGACAAATGATTTATCGGTGTTAATGTACCAAAATACTACATGTATGTTACAGTGTCCTTCAAAAAAAGTCATACATACACACACACACACACGCTGTATGATTATATAGATATACATATTTACAATAATAATTATAACCTTGTAATAATGCGTTGAACTAGTATAGAAGCCTCTTCGTCGGTTCAATTCAGTTCAAATCAGTTCGTAAGTGCTCGCACAAAGCCATAATAATATACAATAATTATTAGATATATGTATATTCTTGCCTGTAGGCTACTTATATTAATTAGATATCTTCCCATATTAGAATTAGCGAAGTCCATTTATACGAAAAATATCATCCTCTCACAATTGCAGAGAATTAAAGTAAATACCACGAGAGGAGTCCACCAGATACTTCCGGCAAGCTTGAATCTCGCGAAACAAGAATTTGCGAGGCCCATTTATCGGGAAAATTCCCCCAAAAAAATATCTTCCTTTCAAAATCGCAGAGAACTAAAGTAAATACCACCCGGGGTCCAGCGAATACTTCTGGCAGGCTTGAGTCTGATCTTGCAAGACTCTAAAACTCTACTGTAGAAGTCTCGGAAATCAGAGTGAGCAATATCGAGGCTAGTTTATCGGGAAAATGCCCCCCAAAAATATCTTCCTCTCAGAATCGCAGAGAACGAAAGTAAATACCACCCAAAGTCCACTAAATACTTCCGGCAAGCTTGGATCTTGTAAAACTCTAAGACTCTAATTTAGAAGTCTCGCGAAACAAGAATTAGCGAGGCTCATTTATCTGGAAAATGCCCCCAAAAAAATATCTTCCTCTCAAAATCACAGGAAATACCACCCGGGGTTCAGCGAATACTTCTGGCAGGCTTGAGTCTGATCTTGCAAGACTCTAAAACTCTACTTTAGAAGTCTCGAAAACAAGAGTGAGCAATATCGAGGCTCATTTATCGGGAAAATGTCCCCCCAAAAAATATGTCCCTTTCAGAATTGCAGAGAACTAAAGTAAATACCACCCGGGGTCCAGCAAATACTTCCGGCAGGCTTGAGTCTGATCCCGCAAGATTCTAAGACTCTACTTTAGAAGTCTCGGAAATCAGAGTGAGCAAAATCGAGGCTCAATTATCGGGAAAATGTCCCCCCAAAAAATATCTTCTTTTCAGAATCGCAGAGAACTAAAGTAAATACCACCCGGGGTCCAGCAAATACTTCCGGCAGGCTTGAGTCTGATCCCGCAAGATTCTAAGACTCTACTTTAGAAGTCTCGGAAATCAGAGTGAGCAAAATCGAGGCTCATTTATCGGGAAAATGTCCCCAAAAAATATCTCCCTTTCAGAATTACAGAAAACTAAAATAAATATCACCCGGGGTCCATCGGATACTTCTGGCAAGCTTGGGTCTGATCCTGCAAGACTCTAAAACTCTACTTTAGAAGTCTCGGAAACCAGAGTGAGCAATATTGAGGCCCATTTATCGGGAAAATGCTCCCCAAAAAATATGTCCCTTTCAGAATTGCAGAGAACTAAAATAAATACCACTCGGGGCAAGCTTCTAAGACTCTACTTTAGCCGTCACGGAAACAAGAGTGAGCGCAACGTCATTCTTGTTCTAGGTCTTATTGGAAAAATACTGGACCAAAATCTTGGTCTTACATTTTTTCATCATTCCAAGAGTTCCAGGCTTCAAGCATGGCTACCGCACTTGGCCTTCGCTCGATCAGAAGTGTGTGACTCCCTTGAACTTTCGGATGACAACCACGTAAGTCATTGCTTTGATTATCCAGAAATTACACAAATTTGTGAGTAATGAGTAAATTAGTTTGTTAATTACTACTGGAAGTAATATGTTAGTAATAAGTACGTGATGTTAAATGTTTTTTTTTTTTTTCGAACACGTGGAGCTGTGACTGTACACTACTACATAACACAACAGTTCATTGTTAAAGAGTTTAAAAAACCTTCGATGCAGGAGGCGTCAAGCAAGGTCAGTGTAATTCAATATGTAATTATATATCGAGTTCATTCAAATCCACCATAAAATACATAATATGTATGTATGTAAACATCTTCGTACAGTATAAAAATTTCGTACATACCAAATGTGGTCGAGCGTTCAAAGACACTCTGCTATTTGGATTGGTAAATCATCGGTTAGATTTTCATGATTGTGTAGAACTTCCTACAGAAGACTTGTGAATAGAGGCGTAGCTACAAATTTTGTGCCTTGGAGCGACTTAAGCGAAGCGCCTCCCTTGGAAGAATCCACATTTCCCCTTTTACCCTTAAAAACGACCTAAAGAACAAAAGTCTCCTCTGTAGCATTCTATTTCTTTCCTTTATTGTACCCCTTTTTGTCCCCCTCCGTTATAGTTAAGCCGCCGCTTCCGAATTCCTCTAAGACTGCTACAAATGCATACCTTCCAAATCCGCAAAAAACCTATTCGCTAACACTTTATTGTACAAAAAGTAAAAACAAACTAATCAAGGTTTTGAAATAAACAAGCCAAACCAAGTGTGACCGAAACTCCTAAGACACACTGCTATTTGGATTAGTAAATCGTTGAGTGGGTTTTCCATTATTTACTATGGTCTTTGAAAAAAGACTTTCTACAAAAGACTTCTAAATTCCACTAAGACTGCTGCCAATACATTCCTTCCAAATCCATTGAAATATTGTCTGTTAACACTTATTTGTAAAAAAATAAAAACAAACTAATCAAGGCTTGGAATAAATTTTAACCAACCCCCTTCCACCCAATTTTTATCAGACGTAAACCCAGGGCCGTGAAGAGAAATGGCGGGCCCCAAGAAAAGAGCACATTTCTTAAAAATTTCTCCCCAAAAAATAAATGATGGGTAAAAAAAAAGCTGATTTTACTTTTTCCCGAGCCAAAATTGACCGCTACCGGTCCCCTTTTCCAGCCCGGGCCCCAGGGCTGCAACCCCGGTTACCCCACCGTCTTGTCGGGCCTGCGTAAACCAGACTGTAAACCCTGTAAACATACGTACGTGATACGTACATACTACATAGTGATTCCAACGCTCAAATTATGTAGAAAGAAAATTATATTCTATTTAACAGTTTCATAATACTTTTTCCGACATTACAAATTAAAAAAAAAAATTTACGTAAAATTTAAATTTGTTTTCGTTCAGAGGAGGGATGGGATCGCCTTTGGTCACCCACTGAACTTTCAAAAAAATTTTTAATAACAAAAACTGAAGAAATTTTTATATTTCTCAGCAATAAACTGAATCGTTCGATCGTTCCACAAAATCAGTTAGCCAGAAATAATAATAAAATTGTCAAACATAAATTTATAATAATAATAATTTACTTATTTTATTAATAAATAAATATGATTTGATTTCTTGTGAGTATTATAACCCTGAGTTCATAAAATATTGCATGATATGTATTTATTAAAGCAAGTGTGTATTAAGATGGCTCACTGGATTTGTATAGTCTAAGAGCCAGCGCACATTTTGTATAAAGACGAGTTACACATGTCTGAAACTCTGAAGCATCGTAGTACACCAACAACTAGATTCGCCAAAAACGAATTTTTGTAAATATCTTGAAAAAGATTTAGTTATTTTCGTAAAATTCGTATCAATTTGTTAGATATGTCGAAAAGTACTACTGAACATTTTCTGTGAAAACATTTCGAAGTAACAAATTCCATAATAACCAACATTTGAAAGATTTACAAAATATGAGAATTAGTTTTTTTTTTTGGCACTTTTCACTAATGTAAACTACTATTCGCGGTTACGAACTAGCTTTCGAGTAACTAACTCATCAACTCATTGAGTAATTGACTCATTTCAACCGAATAAAAACAACCTGTAAATTATGGGGAAAATCCGAGGAAAAATTGAAAGAAAATGGTAGACGGCACTGTAAAACGTTACCTTACAATAAATAAACTATAAAGACGACCATTAAATTATAGAAAACCAAGAAATTTTTCAATATCCGACATTAACATTTTCAGTCCCATGGCTTCGGCATCCGAAACCCAACAAAACAATCCCAGAGGCCGACCGCGATCAATGATTAATTGATTGATTAGTTGGTTACGCATTATGTGTGCGATATTTATCATCATTCATCACACGGATGTCTTCCTACTCACACAAATACATACCAACACACACTATTCTTTTGGTTTCTATCTATAAAATTTTTAAGATAAACAAAAAATATAATTTATATTTTTAAATAAAATTGATTTGAATGTCAGTGTATATGTAGTATGTACGTATCGGTGACAAAGACTTTTTTACTGTTAACTTGTAAAAAATGGATCATAGTTCAGACATACATTCGCAACCACTTTTTTCCGGGCCCCTTTCCAAAAAGCCCGGGTTCCGGAACCGCAACTATCGCTGTCGCCTGCGTGCCCCTTGTCGAGCCTGCTTAAGGTCTCAAAAAGGACTCAAAATTTAATAAACTTCAGCTATCTGTAGAAAATGGCTACCTGTAGAAAATTTATTATTTTTAGCGAATTTCCAGAATGGAATTCAGCTATTACAGCCACTGTCATGACGCGACTTGAGCCCGGGACTATGGCAGAAATTTGTTTTGAGGTCCCTAGAAACCGAAAATAATATTCACTAATATATATATATATATATATATATATATATATATATATATATATATATATATATATACATATATATATATATATACATATATATATATATATATATATATATATATATATATATATATATATATATATATATATATATATATATATATATATATATATATGTGTGTGTGTGTGTCTGCACGATAACTCTCGAACGAAATGTCCTAGGTTTACGAAATTTGGTGAAAATGTTGGAAATGCCAAATCGTTGAACGAGTTCGTTAGCCAGACACGTCGGATGCCAGGAACATGGTTTTTGTTCTTGCAAAAAATTAGTTTTCTGCCAAAATTTCCACTTAATCAACAATTTTTGCGAAATTTTTTACACCATTTAAAAGGGGAGAAAAAATTACATAAAAAAGGTCTTTAAACTATTGTTCTATGTCAACTAGTTTCCGAGAAAAACTAATTTTTATAAACGGAAATTCGCTATGTTATGCAGGATGCTGCGACAGGGGTATTGTTGAGTTTTAACTGTAACTTACTATAGTATCTACTATTTTGGTGGAAGTGCTGGTGGAACAGCATTTTTAGAATAAAAAATAGCTTGAAAATTTTCGAGTATTAATACAATTACATTATGGCGGAGTGTTTGAATAAAATAGGCGCGCTGCGCTGAGGCTCTTAGCCTACAAAATATGTGTATAAGAAGTTTATATGTAAGTAAGCATGTATATACGTGAGACTAGACTTTCTTTGTTAACTAACAGAGGCACACGAGTCAGGGTTATGGTGACCTCGAGACATTTTTATTAGACATCCCCATGCGTTTGTTTGCGCGTTTAACGAACACAACGCTCGACGTTAACTGAAACGATAAAGAGCCTTCTCAGGCAGTCAGTCCGTCCACTCCACTCCACTCCAGTACCTAAGTACATGACGTACAGATTAACTCCTCTAGATGTCTCCTGTCTAGTATCAGAGTACATGGATAGACTATAAATATTATAAAGTTATTATTACATATTTTATTAATTAACTAGCCGTACCCGCAACGACGTTCGCGCAAAGCATTGTTATAAGCTCAATGAGAAGTATGTAAGTGTAATAATTATACAGAACTTGCAAAGAGTAATAATTTTTGTGTAATGCATGCACATGCTCAAAATGGTTTTTCTATTTTCCCGTGGGAATGAGACATTTTCCCGGGGGTAAAAAGTATCTTAAATGTTGACCCAAGTAATAGGTTATCACCACACCAAATTTCATCAAAATCCGTCCAATAGTTTTTGCGTAATACGTGCACATGCACAAAATGGTTTTGCTATTTTCCCGTGGGAGTGAGGCATTTTCCCGGAGTAAAAAGTATCTTAAATGTTGGCCTAGGTAATAAGTTATCACCACATCAAATTTTATTAAAATCCGTCCAACAGTTTTTGCCTAATGTGTGCACATGCTCAAAATGGTTTTTCCATTTTCCCGTGGGAATGAGAAATTTTCCCGGAGTAAAAAGTATTTTAGATGTTGACCCAGGTAATAAGTTATCATCACACCAAATTTCATTAAAATCCGTCCAATAGTTTTTGCGTGATGCGTGAACAGACAGACAGACAGACATGCAGACAAAAATTCTAAAAATCGCTGTTTTGGTATACATCGATAACTATTTACAGTACCAGTACAATTTTCAAAAAAATTCCATGTACAGAAATGGTCTCGTTACAATTTTATTATATGTATAGATTATAATGATATTTTTGTAATTTATTTAGTTTGATGTTTCAATTAGCAATTTCGGATTTTTTAATTGAATCATGGTCATTCCTGTGAGAATAGCTTAGTTTAGTTACGTCCTTAAGGTAGTAGTCTGGTAACTCGCACTGTTTTTCATGTCTATTTTTAAGGTAGTATAGTCTGGTAACTCGTACTGTTTTTCGAAAAGAAAGTCATTTTTTTCGAAGTCCGCCATTTTGTTATTTTTCGATAAAATTTCGTAATTCTAGTTCCGACCAGAATGATATATCTGTTGATTAAGACTAATTAAGAATTTTTGATTTCAGATATGACCAATAGTCAAAATCACCCGGGCCATCCGTCCATATCTTTTTTTTGAGGCGCCAACTTCAAGTGATAACAAAATTTAATTTATTCAAAAAAAATTTTTTTTCTTGCCTTAAGATGTGCCTAAATAAAAATATTAAAATTTCAAAACTTTTCATTTGTTCTTTCTCTAAAAAAAAAAAAATGCCCTTAAAAATAGGCATGAAAAACAGTGCGAGTTACCACCAGACCACTACCTTAAGCAATCATTTCCCGAAAATCTCTAATTTTGAAATTCTTAAGTAACTATGATACTCGTGATTCTTTTTAGTCAACAAGGGAGGGGGACCAACAGGGCAAAATTTCACTCGAAGCCTAATAACCTGGCCAACAAAAATGTTATAGCTAGCTACGATTTCTCTTCTCACTAGGATAAAATTTTATTAAAAATCTACGACGGAAAAGCTCTAAAAAGTTTCGAATAAAAATTCCTGGAATTCTATATTCGAAATTTCAATTTTGTAGAGTGTAAAGTCATGTACAGCAGGATGAAAATTAAGTAATTCTAAATTATAATGAAATTTGCAATATGGAAAATGAAGCTTTCTCTTTCTAAATTTTTAATACTTTTCTATAAAAAAGAAATTATTGATTTTTAATTTTGTCAAATTTTTGTTAAAGTTTAGGGTTTTAAAACCCCGTAAACGTTTTCACGAAATTTCTTAAAAATAAGATGTTTCGTTCTTGAGTTATCGTGCGGACACATTTATATATATGTTTACTAAGTGTCCGCACGATCAAGAACGAAACATCTTATTTTTAAGAAATTTCGTGAAAACGTTTACGGGGTTTTGGACATTTTTCGTGAAAAAAATTTGGCGGAATGAGGCGGAAAAATCACATAGAGAAGGTTTTTTTTATTTACAATTACTCTATATCAACTAGTTTCCGAGAAAAACGTACTTTTGTAAATGGAAATTCGCTATGTTATGCAGGATGCTGCGACAGGGGTATTTTATGTAATTTTTTCTTCTCTTTTAAATGGTGTAAAAAAATTTCGCAAAAATTTTTGAATAAGTGGAAATTTTCGCAAAAAACTAATTTTTTGCTAGATCAAAAACCATGTTCCTGGCATCCGACGTGTCTGGCTGACGAACTCATCCAAGGGTTGGGGACTTCCAATGTTCTCACCAAGTTTCGTAAAAATTGGATACTTCGTTCGAGAGTTATCGTGCGGACACATATATATTTAAATACATATATATATATATATATATATATATATATATATATATATATATATATATATATATATATATATATATATATATATATAAATTTGAGTGAATATTATTTTCGGTTCCTAGGAACCTCAAAACAAATTTCTGCCATGGTCCCGGGTTTAAGTCGCGTCATGACAGTGGCTGTAATAACTGAATTCCATTCTTGGACGACTTTCAAGTTTTCAAAAATTTTTGAATAAGTGGAAATTTTGGCAAAAACTAATTTTTTTCAAGAACAAAACCAATATCCCTGGCATCCGACGTGTCTGGCTGACAAACTCATCCAAGGGTTTGGGACTTCCAATGTTTTCACCAAGTTTCGTAAAAATTGGATACTTCGTTCGAGAGTTATCGCGCGGACACACACATACATATATATATATATATATATATATATATATATATATATATATATATAAATTTTAGTGCCTATTATTTTCGATTTCTAGGGACCTCAAAACAAATTTCTGCCACAGTCCCGGGCTCAGGTCATGCCCCCCGCGTCATGACAGTGGCTGTAATAGCTGAATTCCATTCTGGAAATTTTATCATATATTTATGTTAACTTTCAAAATAATCGCCTATATATGTTAAAAATTTAATACTTGTTTACATAAAAATCTTTGTTTACATTAAAAATTTTCTCACGTAGACTGTATATGTATATACAACACACACAAACCGTACGCATAATGGTAGTACGGATAATGAAATGGTCCTGTACCTTTATACATGTATCACAATTATGTGATCGTATCAAAAAGGATATCTATCGTATGCATATATATGTATGTTATATACAAAATATCCATATTGTGTCGAATATGTTCTCAGACTGTGCTTAGATTCACACTTTATACGATAAAATGATCACATTATAAACAACATCGCTTTTCTCGGAAACTAGTTGACATAGAAAAAAAGTTTAAAGACCTTTTTTATGTAATTTTTTCTTCTCTTTTAAATGGTGTAAAAAAATTTCGCAAAAATTTTTGAATAAGTGGAAATTTTGGCAAAAAACTAATTTTTTCCAAGAACAAAAGCCATGTTCCTGGCATCCGACATGTCTGGCTGAAGAACTCATCCAAGATTTTTGGATTTCCAACGTTGTCACCAAATTTCGTAAAGCTAGCGGTTTTTCCTGAAGAGTTATCGTGCTAATACATATATACATACATACATACATATATATATATATATATATATATATATATATATATATATATATATATATATATATATAAATTTTAGTGAATATTATTTTTGGGTTCTAGGGGCCTCAAAACAAATTTCTGCCATAGTGCCGGTCTTAAGTCGTGTCATGAGAGTGGCTGTAATAGCTGAATTTCCAGAATTCTTTCTGGAAATTCGCTAAAAACATTCAATTTAGTTAAGCCACTTTCTTAAATAATAATACCGGTTTTCGACCAAACCCCCAATCAATTTAACCAAATTTTTTCGGAAAACTTTCGTATTTATTGGTTATCATTTCTTCGCCTCACTTTTTACTGTTATTTTACCAAAATTTTTTTTATTTCTTACTACACCGCAATCTTATGTGATTTGTTTTGTGTTGCGTCACGCCGTCACCAGTTTTGACATATTGATAATCTTGGGCAAAACATAAATTTTGGAAAGAAAGACCAAAAATTAATAACAAAATTGTTACTGCATATATCAGAAAAACAGTGATTCTTGATTTACAACTCAAAATTCCAGATCCTTACGAATGTATGAAAACTGTCTAATACCTTGTAATCGTTCGCACCTTTTTCCGGAAGAGGTGTCGTCACCCCATCATGTCATCCGGTACCGCATTGAACGGGTAATAATCGATTAAAAGTGTATTTTCAGTAAAAATAATAAAAAAAAACAACAATTTTACCCTCTTCAACCAATACGTTTATTTGTTGTTGCCTTGAACTGGTAGCTCCTGGCATGCATTTGATGCTCGCTACATATTTATCTATCATCGCTAGATAAAAATATTGCTACTCTGCCTTGAAATATCGAATTTCAATAAAACTTAATGTATTAAACCATCGACATTTACATAAATTATCTAAGTATGTACACTAGCTGAATGCATCCGGTTAGAATAAATCGAATAAAAAGTCATTTACCAGAAGCGTAATATAAAATAAGATAATGTAATAAAAATGTTATTTTATCATTATTTTGTTCACAACTCACCAGGTACAGGTATACTATATGTGTGCGTATATTAGCTGATCTGTTGGTATCAGGGTATCAGGGTTACCGAGATGAAACTGACTCTCTTTTGGAGAAAAACGACCCGGATAAAAGTGTCAATTTGATCACCTTACCGCCTAATTTTTTTTTTTTTTTGGAGGGGGTAATTTTTGGAAAATCTGATCTATCCTCAAAGTCCACCATTTTTCTCCCTGGCCCCATTTTTGCATGTGATATTTCCGAATACCGAAATATCTTTGTACCTCGATGCAAAAATTTCATTTTCTCTATACCTACATTAAATTTTCTTTTGAATTTTCGAAAATTTCCACGCTTATATCTCCAAAAATTAACAACATAGCTTAACCTAATTAGAATTCTCAGTAAAGTGTTAGTATTTGTTTTTTTTTTTCTCCAAATTTTTCGAGTCCACGCCGTTCAAAAATTACAGCAGTTGGGACAAAAAGAACTTCACTTTGAAGTTCAATATTTCCTTACCGACCCTTTCTAACGAGGCGAAAATTTTCCATTCTTACGTTCCCTTACCTTTTTAACCGTGATTCTAGAAGATTTCCTCTTCGTAACCCTAATTACACAAAACATAAACCAATTACATTATTTATTAGTGGCTAAAATATTGAAAAAAATATTTTTAAAACATACACCAGTTTTTTTTGTCATTTTCAATTTTTCTAAAAATTATGTACGTATGGTCGCCTACACACGCACAAGTTGTACGTGCAGATTTAGTTCTGCCGAGCGATAACGATGACGTTCAAGTACATCAGAATACAATATATGTATTGTGAGCCTTGAAGGTCGAAGATATTGCAAAATATTTAACGTGTTATTAACAATCGCGTTATCAAAAATTGTTTTAACTACATATTTTTATGCAATCGAATTTTTTTTATAAACACGTTTTTAACAAAGCTATAACTTCCATTCGTTTGTGAATAATAAACTATTTTTTTTTTAGACACGCTTTTTAGCTTTCACGTGTATTATGGTGTTTCTCGCTGATAAAAAAATTTTCAAAATATCTTGTCAAAAGCAGAGGCGCAACAACTACAAATCTGCAGCCGGGAGTCCAATAAAAATTTATAAAAACACAATTTTTTAATAACGCAATTCGCCGATAATATCGGAAAATTTATCGAAAATGTCATCTCGGAAAATTTGATTCTAAAATATGTAAAAAATATCAGTAGGCCACTAAAAATTTTACTTGTAACTTTATGAGGGGTCCACGAAATTTTAGAGGGGTCTGGACCCCTTGGCCCCCCCCAAGGTCTGTGTTTGAATTTGTTTAAAAGTTACTGTAAGTTTATTTGCAAAAATTAAGTAAACAGATACCTTAAGCATTTTTGTTTAGGAAAAATTTTAGATTAAAAAAAAAAATACTATTGTTGCAGCATCCTGCATTACATAACGAGTTTTTGTTTAAAGAAATTAATTTTTCTCGGAAATCAGTTTACATAGTGATATTTTCTCCTCTTTCCAGCGATGTAAAAAAAATGTCACAAAAACTTCTGAATTTGTGGAAATTTTGACAAAAAAATAATTTTTATCGAACGACAAATGCCTAAAAAGACATATTCCGGGCATCGGAAGTGTTTGGCTACAGAACTTGTCCAAGGATCTAGAATTTCCAACGTTTTCACCAAATTTCATAAATAGAGGATATTTCGTTCGAGAGTTATCATGCTGACATATATGTATGTATATAAAATAAATTGTTGTGAATACCATTTTCGGGTTCTAGGAACCGCAAAAACAATTTCTGGCACAATCCCCGGCTCAAGTCTTACCATGACACCTGTAGAAACTTAAATGATTGCCTGTAGAAACCTGACTGATTGACTGATGAAGGGATATTGAAATGGTATTAATAAATAAATAAATAAATAATAATAGAATAGGGTTCTGGCACATACTACGTCGCCAAAAGTATGGGCACACTTTGGCTCAAGGTGTACCCACACTTTTAACACGGTACTGTACATAATGTTGTGGTACACTGCCGTGACAAAAGTATGGGCACCCCTTGAATTCCGGTGTCCCCATACTTCTGACGCGTTCAGTTCTCTAATTACCAGGCGGGCGAAGCCGCGGGAAAATGCTAGTTTTAAATAACGTCTAATCGGTTATGATTTGTGTAAAATGTACAGTATAATCCGGCAGGATACTTATTCGTGTGTATGGTCCTTCTTAACTTCAAACAAGAATAGTTTTGTCTATGGATATATTATGTACATTCTAATCATTTGAACATAAACACAACACAGATAATGTTTTCTGTTGCTTTGTGTATTTTCTGCCGAGCAAAATCATCAAACTGTGGACGTAATCTTATCAAAATTCATATGAATAATAAAATTATAATTATACAAATGAAGATAGCAAAATGCAGCGAATTCAAGGGCATTTTGTGTCGTCTACATATGTCTGTATCACTATCTGTATTTTATCAGTCACTTCAGCAACAAAGGCTACATTACATTAGTGCATTAAAAAAAAGCAAAGTATCATTTTTTGCTACGTTAGCAACACTACTGTGACAAAATTCAATACAGTACAAACTCGGAATAATAATGCCAATTGCCAAATTTGTCTTAAGGAAAAGAATGAAATTACTGGAAAGTCCTGCATTCATTTCATTCCAGATTGCGTTTTGCAGTATTTCAGATGGGCAGAGAGGCTACGATTCCGATGTCAGTTCGTGAGAAGTGACAAAAAATAAAATCTTTCAAGTATTTGCTATCTTTCCAAATCGGAATTAGAACTCAAATGCGGTGTTCTTCTTAAACTTTTCAGAATTTTAGTCTTTGTGCCCTCCGAATTATTTAGTGTGGCTAGCAGACTTGCGACTAGAACAGTGAGTAGCAGGCAGACATATGGATGGTATGGTCGCGGGTTCGAATAGCGGTATGATTTCCTTTATTTTTAATTTTTTTTTACAAATTGTATTCATTGATTAATTATGTTATCAGTTAGTTAAATACAAAAGTAAAAAAAAAAAAAAATATTTAAAAAAAATAAAGGCAACCATACCGGGATTCGAACCCATGACCATTACCTACATATGTTATCTACATATGTAGCCACGCTAAATAACTTGTGTCTAAATTTTCAACGAAAATATCTCCTATGTTTTTGTGAAGTAAAGACCTTAATATTATATAGATTCTTTATATGAAATCGAATCGAAATCGGTGAGAACTCAAATACAACTCACGATTTCAATAATGCGATTCAGATGACGCTATCAAAGCCACACCGACTCTGGTCTATTATCACTAAATAATATTTTCAAAAATTGCGTAACAAAAATAAATAACAACATAAAAATATTGATAGCAAACTCTGATAATTTGATGAATTTGTTGGATTTTTTAAAATTATTATTATTAATTTACTTATCTGTCAGATAATTTAAAAATATTTTGAACTATATTCAATTTAAATGCAAGGCCATCGCAGTAAAAAACCAGTCATATTATTACATAATAAGTAAGAGAGAAATAGAGACACTACTTGTATATGTATGTAAATTAGCGACAACCAATGTCAGGAAGTATGTAATGTTGGAAGCGAGAATAATTACTAATTAGATTTAAAATCTTCTCTGTCCATAGATGCAAATAGATATCAAAGATTTTCTATAAAGCACAATACTCCAGTAACCTACACGCTTTTAATAATATACATAGAAGAAATTTGCTAATAGTTCTTTGATTTAATTTACCGTAAATTGGGATAGATTGGTACGAACTTAAATTTCAACATTGTATCTTTTTCTATTTCTTTTAAGAGTGCACTATTCTTTAATATATAAAAAATTTACAGTAAATCAAAAATTTTTCAAAAATTTAACCATAATTATGTAATTTTTACTCTGTGTAACTACGGGGTCAAAAGTGACAATCAAAGGGTGAATTAGGATGATCAATAGCGTTATCTAAAATTACAATTACCCAATACACCTAAAAAAAAGGAAATAATATTTTACAATTTTTTGAAAATCCCCAATAATTTTACAACTTAGAAAGTGCTCTTTTCTACGTTCCAATAGATCCTTCACCCGTCCCGAATCACCCCCGCGTTCATTCCTTTATACGTGACACAGCGTCTCTATTAACCCATGTACCGTCTCTACTCACCCCTTATCCGTCCCTATAAAACTCCAACCTAATCTAAATTTCAAATCCTCATGATTTTCTCTTAAAAAAAAATACAAAAATAAAAATTTTGTAGTGTTTTTTCTCATATATATTTAAAAATAATTAAAAATTCATATATAAGAAAATGCATAAGAAAACCAAAATAAGTTGGTTTTAGATAAAGTTTTATCAAACAAAAAATTGAAAATGTTTAAAAACCTTAATTTAAATTAATTTTTAGGATTCTGGAGTCATAATCACGAAATTTTTGTACTTTGCTCTTTGTAATTTCTGCATTTGACAACTTTTGAATATATTCAGTGTCGCAGTTTACGCAATTTTTACAGATATTCATTTTAACATTAAATAATAAAAACAACAAATTTTACTCTAAGAACTGGCCACAAAGTCGTGTCCAATACGCACTTGGTGAATTTTTCAAAATATTTTCCAACCAACTATACAAGCTTAGTCACTATTGGCTCACTAAAAGATTGATTATTCTAATTTAGGAGAGAATTTCTCCATCTTATAAACGTCGCAATTCATACCATTTTACGGTACCTTTTCTTCATCATAGACGTATTGACGATCATAAAAAGGACACATTGCGTTCCCCATAGGGGGCGTTAATTTAATTAACTTTGCTTTATACTACGAACGTGAACATAGTATATTCTTAATAAACATCTAATAATTATCATACATATGACATACATTTTTTTTTTCAAATAGGTACTGTGGCGCCCTCTACAACGGTGGTGGTGGTGGCAGCTGCCAGCTACCCACACGCTAAGGTCACAATCATCATCATTACATGATTAGAATCGACGAATGGAACACACAACACAAACACACAAATATACATTTACCTACGTATTAACGTCACGACGCCATGACGTCATTCATACACACAATAGTTTATTGTACAGGTGAGACGCCCCCCCCCCCGCCTGCCTGGCACGTGGTGAAACATGTAGCGAGAATCGAGTTCGTTTAAAGATACTATATTTGGAATAAATTATGTAAGTTTGTATTTTAAAACTCAAGACAAGGTCAGCCGTTACAAAAAACACACCTCAAGTTCAAACTCAAATGAGGTTTAAAAATGAAATATCCCTGTCGCAGCATCCTGCATAACATAGCGAATTTCCGTTTATAAGAGTTAGTTTTTCTTGGAAACTAACTGACATAGAATAATATTTTAAAGACCTTTTTTATGTGATTTTTCCTCCTCTTTCCAATGGTGTAAAAAAATTTCACAGAAATTTTTGAATAAGCGGAAATTTTGGCAAAAAACTAATTTTTCTCACGAAAATTGCCAAAAAAACCATGTTCCGGGCATCGGACGTGTCTGGTTAACGAACTCGTCCAACGGTTTGGGACTTTCAATATTTTCACTAAATTTCATAAACGTAAGACATTTCGTTCGAGAGTTATCGCGCGGACACAAATATATATATATATATATATATATATATATATATATATATATATGTATATTTATATATATATGTATATATATATATATATATATATATATATATATATATATATATATAATTTTAGTGAATATTATTTTCGGTTTCTAGAGACATCAAAACAAATTTCTGTCATGGTCCCGGGCTCAAGTCGCGTCATGACAGTGGCTGTAATAGTTGAATTCCATTCTGGAAATTCGCTAAAATGCCAAGTGAAACTTCATTTTTCGAACCCGCTTTAACTATACGAGATCATTTAGGGATTACAAGAGTTTTTGTTTGTAACTCCAAAAAAAAATTACCAAATTCCACCTATTTCGAGAAAATCAGATATTCATTGTGATGGCGGAAGCGCGGGGAAAATTCAGAAGGGAAAAATATTGACAATTTTAAAGCGAGATTTGTTTCGGTGGTTCTAATAATGGTTATCGTGAAAGGAAAATTGGATTCTGAGGGAACGAGGATTCGAAAAAAAAGACTCAGAGATTCGATTCCATAATGCTTTCAATTGTAAACAAGTTCTAGGACTGGGCACTTCCAATTATCATCTAAATAATTTTCTCACTTACAAGGTGTTTTGAGTCGGGATTTAAAGGTTTTACGAGAGGGGGATCATCACAGGGGGAAAAAAAGGTAAAAATGAAACTATATAGTTTATGGACGTTCCCTATACAAAAATTTTGACGTTTGTAACTTTTAAAGTTACTGATAAAAGTGACCCGAAATAATTTTTAATAAAATATCCTCAAATAGTAATACTACCCATGCAGTGGAACAAACTATTCTACAACTTTGAAGAGTTACACAATTTTGACTTCGACTACGGAACCTTAAAAAAATACCCTTAACGTAGTTGCTTCGAGATAGTTAGGTACAAATCTATATGTAAGCGAAAGAATTTTCTTTTTTCAAAAATTAAATATTGTATTAAATATTCTTCAATGATTATATTTGTATACCACTTGTTTTTTTGAATTTCCGCGCACTTATGTTGTAGCAATATAAAAGTATTGTTGAAAAAGCGTTGTAAAAACGTTGTAAAGTGATGTTTTTAAATTATATCTCAAAAACGGGGTAGTGAATAATTTTTATTTCTTATTAAAAATATGGTTTGTAACTTTGTTTATTTATAACATATTAAATTTTTATCAAATTCCTTTGACACGTTTCCATTTTATTCAAAAAAAAAAAATAGAGTTTTCCCATAAGAGCCCGTATTAAAATTACAAAGCTTTGAAATCGCTTTCCTCAAAACTGAGGAGAGTACAATTTTGATCAGAATAGGCTCGTAGGTTTCGTTAAAATCCTTTAAAAAAATCGTTTTATCGACCAACCACCTTAAGGATAAATAGAATAAAATTAATATTATGCAAATTTACAAACATAGTGACTCAATTACTGTCCCTTTCAAGGATTCCTCACCAAATAGAGCAAGTAAATGAAACATACGAACCCATAAAAAGCAGAGATCCTTCCTTATATAAGTTCCCAAACTTTTTCTGTGTACCAATAATATTACCATTGTACAAAATGTTCTAATTATTTCTAGTGATCATAAACCTTGACCCCAATATTTGACATCAACAAAGTATATTATGGTGTATAATTTCATAAATAATGCAAACTACACAACTAGAAAGGGCTAGAAAAGGAGCGCAACAGTCATGAATCACATGACAGTTCATGGCCAACTCAAAACTATACAACATAAACCCTTTTTGTGCAGTGTTTGTTTATGAAAATCAATTCCTGACGTCATTCAATGACACGAAAAAAAAATTGATAACGATGATGGTGGAAGTGTTGCCAAGCCGGTGGCAGTGGAGAGGATAACCCTATGACCTTTATACTTCCACGCACTTGAAGGTAGGTTCGTATTTTGATAATTTTTTTTTACTTTCGAAATGTCACAATTATTCTAGCTCAATGTCTGTCTGTCAATATCAAGTGCTTGCTTTCATTTCCAACGCTAGAACGTAAGGAAACCTCTTGCGTGTGGGCGGCGAATTATTGGAAATGGCAGCGTGGGCGTCCCTAGCCCGTGGCGTAGTTTGAATTGAGCCTGGATGATGGAAACAAGTAGGTCGTGACAGTTTGCAAATTGATTTTACTTGTAGAACGTAAATTGTATTTATTAATTTAGCAAAAAAAAAATAGGGAAAAAAGGGATTTAAAATTGGCGTGCCCCATTGAATTCATATTCGTCTGCTGTGCATGCAAAAACAGTCCAAATTGCGATACTATGTTTTTTTCCAAATACTTATACCTACTATCTACATATACATATAATAAAATTGTAACGAGACCATTTCTGTAGATGGAATATTTTTTGGAAAATTGTACTGGTACTGTAAATAGTTATCGATGTAGATATCAAAACAGCGATTTTTAGAATTTTTGTCTATCTGTCTGTCTGTTCACGCATCACGCAAAAACTATTGGACGGATTTTAATGAAATTTGGTGTGATGATAACTTATTGCCTGGGTCAACATCTAAAATACTTTTTACTCCGGGAAAATGTCTCATTCCCACGGGAAAATGGAAAAACTATTTTGAGCATGTCTACACATTAGGCAAAAACTATTGGACGGATTTTAATAAAATCGGTGTGGTGATAACTTATTACCAAGGGCAACATTTAAGATACTTTTTACTCCGGCAAAATTCCTCATTCCCACGGGAAAATAGGAAAACCATTATGAGCATGTGCACACATTACGCAAAAATTATTGGACGATTTTGATGAAATTTGGTGTGGTGATAACCTATTACTTGGGTCAACATTTAAGATACCTCTTACTCCGGGAAAATGTTCCATTCCCAGGGGAAAATGGAAAAATCATTATGAGCAAGTGCACATATTACGCAAAAACTACTTGATGAAATTTGGTGTGGTGATAACTTATTACTTGTGTCAACATTTAAGATACTTTTTACTCCGGGAAAATTCCTCATTCCCACGGAAAAATAGAAAAACCATTTTGAGCATGTGCATGTATTACACAAACATTATTATTCTTTGCAACTTCTGTATAATTATTATACTTAATACATATATATATATATATATATATATATATATATATATATATATATATATATATACTTCTCATTGACTTTATAACAATGCTTTGCGCGAACAACGTCGCGGGTACGGCTAGTTTTAAAATAAAACATAGTTTGGAAAGAAGAAGGTGTAATTATTATGAATATTTTGAATGGAATCACTATAGTGCTGTGCGGTCTACTGTCACACAAAAAACGGAAAGAAATTTTTTGACGCCGTACAGCGTTGTGCCACAATTAATCAAACTTCAACCCAAAGTTTTCTTCAGACATACAGGTCGCAAAATTCGTTGGCGAAAAGTACCATGTTTAAAGTTAGTATCAGACACCTGCCCTGAATTCTATTCTGAAAATGGTGGAAGCGCTGCAATTTGTGATTGGTGTGAATCAAAGTGGATTGGATTACGATCAGTAACCACTCTTAAATCGGTTCTAAGAAATTTAAGATTTAAACCAATACAACACGAGTTATTGTTGTAAATTACATAAACAAACGTATCTCGCTCTCTGTTTGGGTACAATAGGTACGTACTACAGTGACATCGTGACACCTAGCAAAAAAAGCGTTTGCTTATGTACTTTATGTTGCAGTTAGTTAGATATCACTTGACGTCTTCGAGCGTTCATGACCGTCAACGTGTTAAGAAAAAAATATCTTGCAATTTTTTTAGTTAAACTATAACAATAAATTCCAATGAAGCTTATGCGCGCAGACTGTAATGTCTTCATTTATAAGAACATTATCCGGTGCTCTCCAAAAAAAAAAATTAAATTAAATTAATAAATATCTATTTTATTTTATTTTATTTTTTTTTTTTTTTTATGAAATGGTCTCGAGTCGCTAAAAAAATTATTAACACATACATTTTATGGTGACAATTATATGCAGCAAGACAAAGAAAAGAGGCACACATCAGACCAATATTTTTTGTCAAAATATTTGCATCGTTTGACGATTATGACATTTTTTTTTTGAGCAAATAAAAATTAAAATTCACAACTTGTGCTGCTTATTTTTGACAAAATAATAACAAAATCGTTTTTCATATTTATGACGATTGTGTATTTAAAATTTTTTTTTTTTTTTGAAAATTTTCATTGTTCTAAAAAAATCTCAGAGCCATAATGCCCATAATAATTAAATAAATACCTACGTTTGGTTTTTGGGCTGGGGTATAATTGAAAAAAGTCGTATTTATCAAAAACAGGGACAGATTAATCCACTTTGGGGCCTTAGACTTTTTTTTCTTACCGAACCCACTCTCAGCACCATAGGCGGGATTTTAAGAAAAATATTTGGGGGGCAAGGAATATATTTAATATAAAAACTATCTTGGGAGATTCTTGCCATATCACTTTGATAAATCCTATTCAAGTTTTTAATTTTTTATTCGCACGAATATTGGGGGAGGGGCAGCTGCTCCCTTTGCGGCCCTAAATCCCGCCTATGCCCAGCTCCTAATGATATAGAGCACACAATACTTTACACTAGAAATCTATTGCTTTTAAACATTTCCCTAATGCTTAAAAAAGTATCGTAAAAAGTCTGAACTACATTATCTACCAAATGGTCTTGAAACGACATTTCATATTACACGACCTAATATTATTCCAATTAATGACCTACGGGCTTCAAGTATTCTATTTAAATTTTTGAAATTCGCTTAAAAAAATGGCTTCCATCGGCTACTTTACCTAATTTCTTTTAATTTATGCGTTGCATTTGCGAAAAGTTTGCGAAACGCCAGTTTGAGAATTGATTAGTTTATTTTTATATGTTTTACAGTAGATGCGCAAAGGAAGGAAAAGGGAGCCCTGAAAAGTGAGTTTAAATCATATTATTTTTTTTATGATGATTATAATGTTGTTATTGGAAAACTGACTGATGATGAGTCCCCCCCCCCCCTGTCGTTCATTCTTTCTATTCACATAAAACTAGTTCAAGGTGGAGCTTTGTCTCGTCTTGATTTACACAAGTGAAGGTTTCAAATGTCACACTGAATGCTTGCTTGTTTGCTGGTTGGTGAGCTACAAACTGTTTAGAGGTAGCTATAGATATGTAACAGTAGTGTACCGCGACAAAAATGTGGCCTCAGCAAAATTTTTCGTACGCTAAATAAATTGGAATTATACCGAATGACAAAAAAGGAGTTCCCCTGTAGTACACTGATAGTAACCAGAGCAGTGGACTGCTAGTAATCAGCACAGTAACCGGTATTAGCCAAGCTATCACTTCAAACGTATACAATCACTTTGACTTGCCCCTAAATTCAGGCAATTGACAGTACGCTCTCAATCGTCCCCATACCTACTGACAATTAAATTGAATCGACAATACTGATTATACTATTACTGTACCGGGAATATTTTTGTGGGTTCCTGTACACCTATACTAAAATATTGTTATGATAATTTGCTTATTTCTTTATAAATATTGTACCATACTTTTGTTATTTTATTATAAATAATATGTAAACCTTCTTATTGTTAGACATATATGTAAAGTGGGATCATTATTCATATTATTTTCTAACCTAATTACTCTTTAACCTCACCTCACCTTAACAGTTATTTTTCTCTCGTTTACTCATGGACATAGCAGAAAAAAAATTTGTGTATTATATTTCTTTTAGGTTGAAAGTTCATTGCTTTCATTATACTTACCTATCAGTACCTTGACACATTTAAAACTGTTATACATTTTTTTTTTAAAAGCTACTGCGTACAAAATTTTCGCAAATAGTTTTAGCGGACTTTATCTAAGATAAAATCTGAAAATCCTCTTTCAATAGAAAATGAAAAGGTCAGGTATTTTGAGTAGTTATGGGGACGACTGAAAACGTACTGTTAATTGTCTGAATTTAGGGGCACGTAAAAATGATTGCATATGTTAAAGCGACAACCTGGTTAATACCGATTACTCCCCTGGTACTAGGAACTTCTCTGACCATCTAGAAACCCAACCATACAATTTCTAGAAATTTCATCAAGACCGATCGAATATTTTCCAAAGTTATATCACTTTATAGACAGACACAAAACCAGAATTACTCGGGAAGGACTTAAAATTACCATTTTTGAGGGGAAAAAATTTTCATATTTAAAAAGTAGTCACAATACTTCCGCTACTTTAGTAGTCTTGGAAGTAAAACAAACAAATGTTAGTTGCAACCCAATTAGATAATGTAACCCGAACGAAATGACGTAAAATTGATGTAACTCGAAACGCGACAATTCGAGAACTGCCTGTATATACCTGTTTGAATAAAATAATACCTTTTATCCCCTCCTTATATACCCACATAATATTCATACACAATCAATGCGCGTCATCGACTCGAAAGAGTCAAGGTCACCGTTCGAGGTTCGAGAAGGTTCACCGATACATATATGGAGGTACATGCGGCCTCTCCTTGACGAGGTCGACCGAACACTATGCGATGGGTTGGAGGTCATGCAACAAGCGTGCTCCGTGTGGCAGAGTGCGTCAAGGTCATTCTACATCCCTGCCTGCCGTACGTGGCATTGTTTCACTAGGTTAGTAGCGGGGCTCTCGACTCCACCGGAGGTACCTGATGAACTATATACAACTGGAGTCGGTCGAATTATGTACATACCTACCATAATTTTTATGAAGAAAATTTATATTTGAAATTGACATTTTCTGATGTTTTCATTCATATTAGAAAACCGGTTTGATTAAACCGGAATTAACTGGTTTATTCACACCCCCAACTCATCTTTAATCGGACTACTAGGCTGTGTATGAAAATTTAAATGGCAAAAGTCAAAAAATGAAATGGTAACCGAATGCAGGGACGCAGTGTAACTCACCAGTGATGTTCAAACTTTTTTACTACCCACACTTTTTCAAACCTATCCGATTATCTTGCAGCTAAATTTTTAACTCCTTAGGACGTACAACCTTCGCCAGAATTATTTGACATCTAGCGTACTAGCCTTAGTAATTATTTCCATAAAGATTTCTTAAACGAAAACAGTCAAATTAGTTCGATTTCGATTCGATTATCTTTCGAATTCTAATTTTGTCAACAATTAAAATACCCCTGTCCCTGCATATCGTTGTGTTGTGATTGGTGTGACGGATTACAGGGCGTCTACTGTCTTGTTTTGTTAAAAAGAAATTTATTTAAATTGGCACGGACCCCGTATATTAAGTTGTTGAATTATAATTATAACATTATTATTTTTTTTTTTGCGAAGAAATTATTATTGTTAAAATATACATTGTCAAGGTTAAAAAGATTTTATTTGAAATTCTTGAGTTTTCAAAAAAAAAAAAAAAATAAAAAATTTATCATACTCAACAATAATACTTATAAATTATAATTCTCATAAATACACTCACGAGAAATTTTTCCATTCATAAGTATTTTTAAATTTTTCACTAATCCTGATACAGCTGTAGGCAAATTTATTTGAGCATAATGGATTACACTTTTGTGCTAGATACGATAAGAAAATTTTAAAATAGACAAATTCAACCTTGTATAGTGTTTATGGCAAGTCGCACGTGGTCTTTTTTATCAGCGGCAATAGTTTCTTTTTGAAGGCCACTTAATCTACTTTTTTTGTAATAATATTTCAATATAAAATTTATATTTTTTAAACGTTTGACTATAAATACAGTCTTTAGGACAAAATTACTAAAAATGGTTTGACATCAACAAAAAAATGCAATAAATGAAGCAAAATTAAAAGAACCTATAGTTTCCTGTCTCTTTTTGTTATTTTTACATACATATTATATTTGAGTAAATACAGTAACTTAAAATTGTACACCTAATTGTGCTTCATTTGTGGAGGACGTCAGACCATTCAGTTTTAATGAGAAAATTTTGACTTCAAAATAATTCGGATCTATTGTTATACTTTTCGTCTAAATTCCATCGAATTTCATAAACTTATTGGTCCGGAGAGAATCATAAATACCCCTGTCGCAGCATCCTGCAAGACATAGCAAATTTCCGTTTATAAAAATTAGTTTCTCTTGGAAACTAGTTGACATAGAATAATAGTTTAAAGACCTTTTTTACGTGATTTTTTCCCCTCTTTCCAATGGTGTAAAAAAATTTGACGAAAATTTTTGTATAAGGGGAAATTTTGACCAAAGACTAATTTTTTTTCACGAAAATCATCATGTTTCGGGCATCGAACGTATCTGGCTAGCGAACTTGTCCAACGGTTTGGGGCTTCCAACAATTTCATAAAACTTTGTAAAAGTAGGACATTTCGTTCGAGATTTAATATATATATATATATATATATATATATATATATATATAGCCGACTCTTGTTAATTCGAAAGTCGAGAGACTTTTAAAATATTACGAATTATCCAGTGTTTAAAATATCAAATGGTACTTTCACTCAAACTGTACTTACTTACAATCTTTCTGTCTCTTTCTCTCTGCAACTTTGAATATTGTCGAGTGTTTGACGCCGATGAGTTCGAATTAACGCGTCGTTTTGTTACGTAGCAATGATTTTTTCGTTCGAATTAACAAGTGCATAAAAATGTATTGATTTAGTTCGAAATATAAAGAGATTTTGTAGGGAACTTTGAATTATAGAGAGGTTATCGCAGATTTGAATTAACGAGAGTCGACTATATATATATATATATATATATATATATATATATATATATATATATATATATATATATATATATATATATATATATATATATATAAATTAGTGAATATTATTTTTCGGTTTCTATAGGGATCTCAAAATAAATTTCTGCCATAGTCCCGCACTCAAGTCGTGTGATGACAGTGGCTGTAATAGCTGAATTCCATTCTGGAAATTCGCTAATACTAGTACATACATAGATAATTGATATTCTGGAATGTGTGTTATTTTTTGGCGTTAACTGTAACAATTCCACGTGCCTCTGTGTTTATTTATATACATCAAATAATTAATATATGTACTATCAATATGTCATTTATTGTATATAAGATCCTTCGTATTGATTCGTGCGAATTCAATAAGGATAACCTTCAAATGTCTCCTCCACGTGCGTTCAGAAATGATGACGATGAGCTTTGTATTATGTATTTTCTACTGTTACAGGCAATTCTCGTATTTCAAATTTCATGTTTGGTTTCCAAATTGTAGGTACCCATTACCTATGTATATGTACTTACCTTGAATCGAAACGACATAAGTCCGAGGACTGTTTGTACTACTATACAGCTGAACTCTTTTTTGTGCGGTGGATAGGGACCGCATAAAAAAAATCACACAAAAAAAAAATATATTCAAAAATATCATAAATAGCTATAAAAAGTATAGTTCGATCCAGATTGTACCAAAAACTTTGTTTGTGCGGTTGGTCGGGACCGCATAAAAAAAGTTTCATCGGAAAAACATCACTCAAAACGCACAAAACTTCGAAATTTCCTTAGAAGTTGCTTCTATAAACAAGATAAAGCATTAATTTACACGTAGAAACAATTTATTTCAATTTTATAATATGATGAAAATTTTGAAAAATACATCTTTTAAAAAAAATAAATGATGCAATAACTTATGTTCTTATGCAATGTATTGATTAAATGCTTAAAGCCCGTTAAAAAGTATTTTGACCAAAGAAAGTTATTATAGTAATTGTTTAAGTTTCTTACTGTCTCGTGATTTTGATTCACATTATATGCATTTTAATGGTCATTTTTTACAAATCGCATAAAGAAATCGCACAAAAAAGACCGCATAAATAGGGGTTTAGCTGTATTATGTGCTATATATGTTTAAATTATGTATATAAAAATTGATCCAAATTTTCCCATTATTGTAATTTTGGAAAAAAATAAGTTTTTTTCATGTACACGTGGAACAATTTAGTAGCTGGTCACTCATATTTAATATTTAAATTTTTTTGAATGGCTTAGTGAAAAATTTCATTTTCAATGTCACGCGATAATTTGGATTTTAGCAAATTTTCGAATCGTTAAGGTCCCTAGAAACCGAAAATAAGATTCACTGAAATTTATATATATATATATATATATATATATATATATATATATATATATATATATATATATATATATATATATATATATATATATATATATATATATATATATATATATATATATATATGTCCACACGATAACTCTCGAACGAAATGTCCTACTTTTACGAAATTTGGTGAAAAGTACGTTAGCCAGGCACGTCCGATGCCCGGAACATGGTTTTATTGGCAATTTTCGTGAAAAAAATTAGTTTTTTGCCAAAATTTCTCCTTATTCAAAAACTGTTGCGACATTGAAAAGAGGAGAAAAAATCACATAAAAAAGGTCATTCAACTATTACCTATTCTATGTCAACTAGTTTCCGAGAAAAACTAATTTTTTTTAAAAAAGATAATTCACTATGTTATGTAGGATGCTGTGACAGGGATATTTATATCAAAATTTATATCAGGGATAATTATATCAAAACTGAAACATTTAACCTCAAAACATCATGACACAATACCATAAAGGAAATTCGTAAAAAAAATTTAAACAAAAATTTAAATAATCAATTACGACAAACAAATCAGTTTATAAAATTGACCAAGTTATTATTTAAAAAAAAAAATTAAGTGTGCTATTGTAATATATGTATACAGTTATATTATATTGTACTTACACATTTTTCATTGAAAAAGTTAACCTTGAATTTCCTTCTTATCATAAAACACGCGCTTTTAAATATTTCGCAATGTCATAAGTATACAAAAATATACACTTACTGAGTAAATTACACAATATACACTAGCGCTACTTACCGATTTCGTAAATTGAACACGTAATAAAACCATAAAACTCCAACTCATGTGGATCATGTTACCCAGAATCAATTAAATCACAAACGAATAAACATGGGTTATTTGAACACAAAAATCTAATTTAGGTCCTATTGCCTATTATCCACTTGAATTTGAATTTTATAGTTTTATTACTCTTATATGTACGATCTACCAGACGCACGCTTAAATTCACACAAAAATTCTTCGCAACCCCCCAAAAAAACCCAATTTTTGATAAAATTATAATAAAAATATTTTACATATTTCCTCCAATAATTTATTGATGGATTATCGTTATCAGAAATGTCGGTCAAGCGCAGATCGTGCTTGCGCAGATAGTGTTCCGTATAATAAGTTGTCTTCAACTTGCGCTAATCGTTTTGATTTGAGTATCCTCCTTCCTTCAAAATATTCATATTTCAATATAAGCTTTCCTTGAACACCTTACACAAAGTCCTTGAAGTTCCAGATTACCCCTACCCCCTACAAGAAACAAAATTCAACTTCACGTCTTTAATCGGACCGACACATACCACCTCTCTGTGCTAAATATCAAAATTTTTATGTCGAATAGTTTTAGAGAAAATCGCGCCTGTGAGTGACTATAAGAGTTTCGTTTTACCAGTTTTGTTACGGAACACTAAAAAATTAATATATGTAATACCGTACAAATTGAGGGGTCATAGTCACCTTGAAATTTGCACGTCAGCCATTTGTTACATATCCGTAAGCATAGATAAATATTATTGCATAAAATTAATCTCATAATTTATCGCTAATCTCTCTCTCGAAAAAAAATATAGGTATTATTAAAAAATTTAAATCGACTAAGTGCGTCACTCAAAAAAAAAAAAAAAAAAATTTGCGGTTCCCAAAGCAACGCAATAATTATAAATTTTCGAAATTTGCAAGTTAGTGTGGATCTACGAATGGAAATCTATTTTTGGCCAATAAATGTTTATTAGCATTATTAGAATTCAATTTAATAAATTCATAGCACCACAAACAGCAACGGGTTAATGCACTCAAATGAATCAACAAACTGAGTCTATTGAACTCAACACATAATGAGCGCGAAATACAAAATACTACTTTTACAATTAGAGAACAATTTACTCAAATTTCCATTTAATCAGCCACCACCAAAAGTAATACACTGAGAAATGAAATTTTTAATGTTAAATTTTACGAAAACTAAATGTGACCGAAGATTTTTACGTTCATTTACGATCATTTTGCGCCATGTCTAATATATGAAGTTAGAAATTTTCAAAATTTATCGTGTGCACGTAAACTAGGAAACTGCCAAATCTCGTTATTTTTTCTTATATTATATTCCTTTTAACTTCCCATTGGAAGTTATTGTAATGGGTCCGATTTTACAAATCGCTAATTTTGACATATCTTCACGTTTCAAGGTCACTAGAATCCGAATCCATCATTTTAAGCGTTCGTTCGTTCGTGAATTTCTTTTCGTCTTGCATATCTCGAGAACAAATGATGATATCAACTCCGGACTAATTTCATTAGATACGTAATCAAAAACTGAAGACCGGATAAAGTTTTCAGCAAATTCGGATTAGTGGTTTGTTTTTTGTGATAAAAAACGGAATTAACTGTGGTTTTTGGTCATACTATACCAAAGAAATCGAGTGCTTAAAGTTTCAGTTTAGCTGAACGATTAGTGAACATATCAATACTGCGTGTGTTGAAATGCAAACAAAAGTTTGTCATACGTAGTAGTGTCTCACAAGCACTCGATAATATTTGAAATTAAAAAAGGAATTAACTTTATTAACATAACACAGATTATATGGATTTTTACCATGTCTTTATTATATAATGGCCTAAGAACCTTCTGTGATGTTAAAAACGCCAGTAAATTATTGTAAAATTAAAAAAAAAAATACTAAACGGAAAAACGAAATAAGAAACTTTTTGTGAAATATTTTTTGTCTCGCGTATCTTGAGAACAAATGATGTTATCATTTGTTTGATAAGGGTGGAGCCCCCACCCTTAGGTACAGAAGGGAAGCCCCCGGTGTGGTGCAAGGGGCAAAGCCTCTATCGGGGGTCCAGAGGAGGAGTCCCCTGAATTAAAAAAAGTTATTCTTTTGCAATAGTCTTTAAGGGAATCCAATGGCAAGTTGACAGTGTGGGTAGACCTGTCCCCCAAATTTTTATTTTCAGATAATTGCACCACTAATATTGGTTTTACCATAATAGGAAATTTTTCAAAATGTTTTATCGCAAGCCCAAAACTATTGGGAAACCGGTGGGATTTACATTTTGGTATCAATATATCAAAATTAATTCCCAATGTTCCAGACTGAAATACATATCCATGTAGTTCAGTTAAATGTACCTATATCACAGCCGATTTTCTCGAAAACTGCCATTGTACGAAACACTGTCTGCAAAGTGCGGCTTGCATTTGACCATTTCTCTATGAAATCGATTACTACGTTTAACTTTCCTCAAAAAGGTCAAATTGTGATAAGCGGTCATTTCAAAAAATTTAGTAAATTCATATAGTTAGAAACTGAAGCTGATAATTTTTTTCTCTTTAAAAGCGGCATTTTTTAATTTAATTTTTTTTTTAAATTTTTTATCTCAGTAACGACCAGTCAAAATACTTAAGGAAAAACATGACAATTAAATTAATTTCTCAGAAAATTTGAAACTGATAAATTTTTTTTTATGAACTAATTTGTTTATTTGCCAAATAAAATTTGAAAAAAATTTCAAAAATATTTTCGCCCCAACGAAATTACCCATTGTGGTGACGCCACTGATTATAAATTTATTTTACGTACATTAAAATAAAATAGTATAAAATTAAATTTGATAAATTTTCTTTTCAAGGGCACCAAAATGTTTGGAATTATTAAAAAAAAAAAATTGAAATTTATCAGTAAACAATTTACGTATTCACCAAAAAAAAAAACTACAGATAAAGCAAAATTTTTATGGCAAACCAAAAAATGATTATTATCAATAGAAATTCCAATGGTGGAAGCGCAGAAACGCAATTCTCGATCTAAATTTTAAAAGAAATTTTTCGTGACAGAATATTTTTCGATTTTTGAGGTTATTTTCCAAGATCGATCGATACAAAAGGAAGAAAAAATACCATTTGACAGTACAAAAATCGATTTCCCGTTCCATAAGAAAAAGTTTGGGGTCACCCCTCAAAAACAGGTAGTCACAGAAAACTTGTATGAAAATATTTATAAAAATTTGCAAATAAAAATGGATTTTTCGAAAGTTTAGAGATAGAATTCAAGGCGTCTAATGCTTACGAGACCATTACTACTGATAATTTTATTTTGGGGCACGCTGTATAGACCCAATTTGTAAACATCTTTACCATCATCAGGGCCAAATAAAAATTTAAGCAACAAAATTGTTATACATAGGTACCTCAGTATGTGTTACCTCATGAATTTGTCAACAATGCTTTGCTGGAAGTAAACAAATTTTTTTGCGCCAATTATGATTCATTTTTCATTTATACATAGTAAAAAATTTTTTATGTAACACGTCAGTAATTAATAAAAATATTAGTAATATTACTGTAGCAGTATTTTGTATAAATATTTATATTATTGTGGGATTTTTTTATGCAAAAATTTTTATTTTTAAATTAAATGCGCATCAAAAATTGTTGTCAAAAATTTTTGATTTAACCCTTCAGTCAAATCCATATCACCAAAGAAGCATGCGCATTTGTTTTAGCACACCCACAATCGTTCCCAATAAGCCAAAAAACAATTAACAACTCGCCATAAATTGTCGCAGATTTTAATTATTGAAATATTACACAACATGAGGTTTGTTCCAACAAACACTCGAAAAATTTGGAAACGTTTTAATAGATTTTTATTATCAGGTTGAGCAGTTGATGCAGCACAGAATTTGAAATACTATGTAGACTCGAATTATATAATTATTCCTGGTTGAAATTTAGGAAAAGACGGGAATTAATTCCAGTGTTTGTTGGAACAAACCTCATACATCTATATCTATATAGTAGACCAGAGCAATAAAATACGATAAATTACATAACAATATAATAAAATTGTAAATTTGGCAGGAACATAATTTAAGAAATAAAATTTTTTGAACGTGGGGGGCTCCTCGCAAAATACAAATTTTTTTCTAGTATAAGCACGCCTACACTGCTCTAGACCGAACAAATTTTATGATTATTACTGAATATACAATTTTATTCATCAAAACATATTATTTCTAATTCTGATTCTGCGAATAAAGAACGAAAAAATTGTAAGAGTGCTTAAAAAACTACACAGTCCAAGAATTATTCTAATTTTAAAATTTATTTTGATTTACATATTTTGATTTTTATAGATTTGTTGAATTTTTAATACTCTGACAAGGACAGAAATTAATTGATAGGTAATAATAATGAACGTAAAGTGAACTTTTTGAATGTCGAGAATGTAATAAAATCTCCGATGAATGTGATTAATCCAATAAAGGACTTCTTTCGTGCGGGCCTAATTTTGAATGGTAAAAATGAAGAGAACGTTTCCAATTTCATCATTTCCTCATTTTATTTACGTCACAATTTTAAGTCACGGAAAATTTTAATGAAGCTCAAAACTACTCTCGCTATAGAAATTTTCATTTAAAAATAAAATAAAGTAAAAAAAATGTTTTTTAAGAAAAAACTTTTATTTAAAAATCGGCCAAAAAAAAAAATGAAATAACTACTGAGTGAAGTTTGAAGCAATATGCAACATAATTTATAAAAGCTTGAGGCGTTATCATTAATTATTTCTGTTTTGGATGTAAGTGTAACTATTTTACTTTTCAGTACTTACCAAACTTGATTAAACGCCTCAAGCTTTTATAAAGTATGTTGCATATTGCTTCAAACTTCACTCAGTAGTTATTTCATTTTTTTTAGCCCATTTTTAAATAAAAGCTTTTTCTTAAAAAACATTTTTTTACTTTATTTTATTTTCTACTCTTTAGTCTGATTACAATTAATTTAAAAAAAATAAAGAAGTAATTTTTTAAATATATTTTAATCGGTTAATTTACCCTAATCAGACATAACTATGGAAACAAAAAATTGCAATGTAAAATCAATGGACAATATTTGACAATTCGAAATGTCAAAAAGTTGCATAGGACTAAAAATCAACAATTTTGGTTTGGGGCAATTTAGGGGAAAACTAATTATACAATATTGCATTGTGTCATCAAGGTTAGACACATATGCAAAATTTTAAACCTCTAGTTCAATTAGAACCTGTCTAAATTTTGATTCCAAGATTTGATCTAAACCAACATACTAACATAGCAAGTTAAATAAAAGCTTTTAAAAATGCTATACTAAAAATAATTTCAACAACCGCCACTGTCTGTTACCTGTAAAAACAACACGTTATATGTTTGTATTATTATAATATTTTACGTTAATCATATATTAATTTCATATATGTATGTACCTTGTTATAAATTAAATTTATGTCATAATTGTCCTTCATACGAGCTGTTTAGTGTGAAAAACTGGTCCGAGTCGAGTCAAACCAACTGCCAAGCCGATCCGAGCTGAGCCGAGATGATGAATTTTGATGATAACCTCGACAAACGTGCGCACGATTTACATAATTCTCTCTAAAATATCAAATGGTCATTTCACGGTTTAAATTAAATATGTATGTATGTACGGTGTGTTTCAGGAAAATTTGGATATTCTAACCTAAGAATTGATTTTTAGAATTCTATAGTTAAAAATGTTGGAACCACTCATAATAATAATTTTGAAACTATGGACAAATTAGTAAGAACCAAAAAAAATCTCCATCAGTAATTCCCAAACAAAACTACCGGTAGTAGCCAAATTTTTCATAATTTTACCACATGTTTTTGAAGATTTGCGTTTCCAAAAACCGCGTAAATTAAAGTATAACGATAGTTTAAAATAGTATTGACCAAAGTTTAACGTACACACTTATTACAAGTAAAAAAAATAAAAAAGGTAAATAATTTCCAATGAATTAATAAATATGCATAACATTATTAAACTAATAGATAATTTTGTATTTATTTTGTTACCTAAAAAAAAATGGAAACTATTAAAAGTGATATCTATATTTTAAATGATAAACTACATGTTGGGTTATCAATTAATTGCTGGTTCGTTTCTTGAATAAAAGGATAAAACTAACCCGACACAGGCTATAAAAACATAGACAGGATTTCAAGTAAAATATTGGGGGAATGGCACAAGAAATATATTTAATATAAAAACCACCTTGGGAGATTCTTAGAATGGCAAGCTAGTTCAGAGATCAACAAATCCTTCTGCCACATCATTTTAATAAATCTTATTCAAGTTTCTAATTTTTTATTTGCACTAATATTGGGGGGAGGTTACATCCTTGCCCCCCCACCTAAATTTCGCCTATGGTATTGATCAAAGGGTAGTGTACACACTTAACTGTCACTTAAGTTTAATATTTACTAAAGCAAAAAGATTAAAAAGTTAAATAATTTTTAATGAACTAATAAATATGCGTCAAATTATTAAATTAGCAAATTAATTATTTATGTTGTTACAAAAAAATTAAATCGAAACCATTCAAAGTTAGAGTCCCTATAATAAATAGAGTCGTGACATGTCATCCATTTTGTATCCAAAACAGAGCGGGAAGCTTCAAAATTAATTATCACATGTTTGAGTAAATATTTTTGAGTACATAATTATTGTTAATAAGTGATAAATTACTGAACAGTGTCTGTTCAGTTAAAAATTTTTAATTTAATTATTCTTTCTAAGTTAAACTAAATGGTTTTTGTTAACATTTAATTTATCTCCAATGTATTTTACGAAAACTTTGGATAGAAAATGCCGGAACCAATCAGCGTTCAGCACACAGTCATGTCACCACTCTATTTATTATAGGCACTCTATTCAAAGTTGAAAACCAGTGACATCTATATTTTAAAAGATAAACTACGTATTGCGCTACCTATGAATTGCTGGTTCTAAAAAAGATAAAACTAGCCCAATAGGTTTTAGTCTATACAGACATGTAGCTGTTTGCATCAAACTTAAAAAAATAAGCTTGGAAAAAATTATTTTCTTCCATTTTTGTTTTGTGTTGATGTATTTTGAGTTTATTTTTATCAATAAGTTAATAAATATAAAGTATTTGGAACTTAAAACAGGTAAAAAACTCCGGTTGCTCCTAATGGTATCTACAAACAACTGTTATGTGAACATTTTTCTGGATTAAGTCAGTGTTCAGCCATTTAAACATATTTTGTTCAATGTCTGAACAAAATGTAAACACTCTGTATTCACATATGAGTAAAACTAACAAAATATTGTGTAGCAAAATCTATATTTGTCGCCATTCAAGTGCCACTGTTGTGTGTGGATTTAGCTGGTCGGTCGTTCTGTCGTTCTGTCGTTCTGCTGCTCGTTCTATTCAAGGTCATTAGACACAACAAATTTTTTCGAAAAAAAATAGTTGAAGGTCATCATTCGTCATTCCGTACCGCGCCCCGCATCGAGCCGCCAACAAACCGCAAACTATTGTTTATGAATAAATGTATAAATTCTCTGGCTAATATTTTAACTCTTTTCCTCTTGCGTACGTTCCAATTGAAATAGAAGGAAACAGACAATGTATATGTGTGTTTTTTTTTAACAGGTGATTAATTTAAAATATCCTTTATTTTTTTAGATGAACTAATTTCACCTTGAATTTTAGTGCTTTTTTATTGCTGACTTTTTTACCATGATGATGATGATGAGCTAATCTTCTGCTAAGTGTCGTCTGTATATGACTAGAGGTGATTATATGTCATATTTTTATGACTAGACGTCCCATTTTATTCGATTAACTAATCATCATTCATCAATTTGACATTGATACAATTTTTGTCCTCTAAAGCTCCCTTCCCCTATGCGGTCGCAAGTAGAAAACTAAAGAACAGAGTAAGTTAGTAATTGTCAGTTAAACTTTTCAGGTTCCCAAAATTGAGAATTTGGATTGAAATGTAATTTTAGACTCGCGAAAACTTGTTAGGGTCGACAACCTAATGAGTTTTCGAAAACGCTTAGGAAAATTGTTGGCGATAGAGTCGTTGTCCCTGATTTCCCCAAAGGTAGGAAAGCTTAAGTTGTCTCCAAACTAGTGATGAGCTAATGCAAGACTAATTGTAAGACCAAGACTTGGCAGTCTTGATCTTGTGCTTGTTCTTGCATTAAGAATCTTGGTCTTGGTCTTGCTAGAGCAGTTTGAGTCTCGGTCTTGGTCTTGGTCTTGCAAAATGCAGTCTTGGTATTGCTAAAAATCTTGCACTTTCTTGCATTTTTTTATTAGCGAATTTTTTCCTTCTAAACTCAGAATTTTCTCTCTTTACGGTATTAATTATACTTTCAAACTATTTAAATAGTTTAGCAAGAGTCTTGTTTTTTACTTGCTTTTGTCTTGGACTTGCTCACTTGAGTCTTGGTATTGGTCCTGCAGCCATACTTATAGTCTTGGTCTTGGTCTTGCTGTTGGTATACATAGTCTTGGTCTTGGTCTTGCAAAAAATGCAAGACCAAGACAAGACTGCAAGACCAAGACTAATTTTGCTCATCACTACTCCAAATCCCATTTGGTACGCCATTTTTCAATTCTGGTAAAAAAATTCAAAATTTATGAAAAAAACTTTGTCTTTAAAATAATGGTGGGGACTTTTTGTAACACCTTTCGTACAAGTTTCATTGATTTTTAGCAACCAACTCCGGGAAAAATCGAAAAATATCAAAAATATCCGATTTTTCCAAAAAGTTAAAAATTACGATAACTTCAGAACCGCTGGATAAAATTTAATCAAATTTCGCTCCCTTTAATGTCACCTATGGATAATTATTTTGAATCAGGTTTCATGTCTCTAGTCCCCCCCCCCCCAATAACTTTGTAGATACTTGTTGATTTAGACGCCAACGAAATTTTTTTTCTGAATTTTTGGTTTTTTGGATTACTAAAATTTTCACAAAAAAAAATAAGAAAGAAAGGAAAACGTATTTTTTTTCTAGTCAAAATTTTGTCCTTAAAAAGGCCTGTTTTTTTTTGAAAATTTAATACATATAATATGTCGTCAGAGATTTTGCAGTATTTACCTTATTTTCACCTTTTACCCCCACCCAATTTCCCAATATTCACATTAAATCAAAACCACAAAAAATTACTTCTATTGTCATCAAAATTTCTGCGAAAAGCTTTTAAGCAATTAAAACTTGCATCATCCCTATCAAGGTTCCGTGTTCACCTTCTTAAAAGTCAGACAATTTTTTTTTTGTAAAAAAAATGTATCCTTGAAATTAGCTCACTTAACTAAGGTCAAAATCTTTTTGGAAAAAAAATTCAAATATTTCCATAAGGACGAACGGATCACGTCAGTTTATTAACTTATTCAGTCAACAGACACAAAGAACAAGGACAAAATCATTTTTGGAAAACAAAAACTTCTATCAAAAATTTGTCAAATTTGCTCGGGGACATTTTCAAATAAATTAATTGTTTATTTTGAATTGAGAAATCATTTAAGTTTCAAGGATTTTCCTAGACTTGTTGATAACGTTAATATAATAATAAGAAGCAAAGTTTAAATTTGAACAATACTATTATCAAAATCTCCGTTTAAAGGACACAAGAAATTTTCAATAACATGCCCGGCCCGGCCCTATTGATAACCTTTATTACCACCAATGATAATGTAATATTATAGTTACTAAGGGGAATTGTGGAAAAAATTATAATTAACTTATGTAATTAGATATTTTCTAAATTTTAGCATAAACAACTTTTATGAATATTGAAAATATAATAATTCAATTTTAGCCAGATTAAATTTTTCCGAGGAAACTTCCCAGTCCTCCAAAATTATTCCATTTTTCGACCTACGAACATGAAATTTTGTATGTATATACCACAAAAGAATACTATCACAATTTTTAGAAACTCACCTTCATTTTTTCCATAGGGAAAAGTGGGGGTAACAATATTTTTCACATATCACCTCGTGTGGGATATCGTTCAAAAGGGCTCCCAAAATAAAGTTGAGGTTCCACTTGAGAAATCCCATTTTTAAGCCCCGTTTTCGCCTTTTAGTGCCGTTTACGAAATATGGAATCTCTTTTAAATAAAGAAACCTACATATAGGTAACCAAATTGGTAAGCAATTTTCTTGGGTTAGACATTTCCCGCAACAATAACTATTTAAAAAAAAAAAAAATTCTCATAAAACGATAAAATACCCCTGTTACAGCATCCTGCATAAGATAGCGAATTTCCGTTTATAAAAATTAGTTTTTCTCGGTAACCAGTTTATATAGAATAATGGTTTAAAAACCCTTTTTATGTGATTGTTTATCCTCTCTCTAATGCTGTGTAAAAATGTTGCAAGGACTTGGGAAAATTTTGTCAAAAAACTAATTATTTTACGAAAAATGCCCAAAAGACCATGTTTCGGGCATCGGACGTGTCTGGTTGAAGAACTCATCCCAGATTTTTGGATTTCCAACAATGTCACCAAATTTCGTAAAAGTAGGACATTTCGTTCGAGAGTTATCGTGCGGACACATATATATGTATAAATTTTAGTGAATATTATTTTCGATTTCCAGACACCTCAAAACAAATTTCTACCATAGTCCCGGGCTCTAGTTGCGTCATGACAGTGGCTGTAATAGCTGAATTCCATTCTGGAAATTCGCTAAAACAAAAATGGCATTCATTAACTTAACATCTTCCAAAATAGAAAGAAGTAATTTCATCTTGAACTGTTCTAATAATGGAAAAAGTAAATTTTTTTTTAAAGATAAGAACAAACAACTCACACACACATTCAAAAAGATAAATTTGAAAATCGTCAACTTCAAGGTCTGCATAATTATAGAAGTCAAGGTCCTCCACTTCATATTATCAACTGCGGAAAATAAGAAAATGGTGGAAAAAAGAAAACAACAAAAAGCAAAACTACGCAAAATCGAGTACCTATACGATCGATTACATAACACCATAGATTTATGAATCATACCGTACAATAATTATTACTGAAAACATTAAAAGAATATTTTTATCAAAAATTTTTCTAGAAAATAATTTGTCCTTAAAATGCATACTTCAATATTAAACTGACCTTCGAGCGCCAACAATAGATATACATAGCATGAATCATACAATTCGACATAAACATGAAGGATACCTATTTATAATTTTTTTTTTTTTAGATAAACTTGATATTTGTGCTACGTGACTGACGTTCCGAGAAAGTGCAAAGGTGTACACCGCGCGACAATTGTTTTAATACGGATAGACATCTATAGTATTACGATGGTTACGTAATGAACTACTTAAAGGACAGAGAGTAAGTAGTGCAAGTATGAACGGAACATTCTGTTTTTACGAAATTTGGTGAAAACGTTGGAAATCCCAAACCCGTGTTGGATGAGTCCTTCAACCTGACACTTTTAGTGCCCGGAAATGTAAAATACCCCTGTCGCAGCATCTTGCATAACATAGCCAACTTCCGTTTATAAAAATTCGTTTTTCTTGGAAACTAGTTGACGTAAAATAATAGTTTAAAGACCTTTTTTATGTGATTTTTCCTCCTCTTTCCAATGGTGTAAAAAAATTTCGCAACAATTATGGAATAAGGGGGAATTTTGGCAAAAAACTAATTTTTTTCACGAAAACGGACGGGTCTGGCTAACGAGCTTGTCCAACTGTTTGGGACTTCCAACATTTTCACCAAATTTCGTATTTGAAATTGAAAAGTTGTAACTGCTTCTCGCATTATAGAGAGTACATACACATAGGCGATTGAATGTTGTCTGTATCGGGCACCTGTCGAGCAAAGGATCGATGGTGTAATGGATAGCACACCTGGCTAGTTACCAGGAGATCCTGGGTTCGATTCCCGACCGATCCGGTTAATTTTTCCAATCACTGAAACAGTGATTTTTAATTTAAAAATAGGATGTTTTATTCGAGAGTTATCGTGTATATATATATATATATATATATATATATATATATATATATATATATATATATATATATATATATATATATATATATATATATTAGAGAATATTATTTTCGGTTTCTAGAGACCTCAAAACAAATTTCTGTGATAGTCGCGTCATGACAGTGGCTGTAATAGCTGACTTTTCGATTCGAAAATTCGCTACAATATGTTTTTTGTTAAAATTAAAATTTGAAGTTTTCGAAATTTTTTTTTTACACCATGGCAAAGAGCGGAATAACTCACAAAAGATATATTTTCGAATCATTATTATTATTCTATGTAAACAGATTTTCGAGGAAAAATAATTTTTGTAACCGTAAATTCCAGAAAAACGTATCAAAACTGACCCCTCCCTCGTTTTAGTCTAAAATAATTTTTCTTCTACTCGTTGACTGTTCTAACATAAAACAAAATTTTAAACTTCTACATTACATAGTTTTTGAGAGAAAAACCCCGAGAAAATTTCTTAAAAATCTTCATTGTAACGCACAGTTTAGGAAAATAAGAGCTGGTAAGACCAGTCTTACGCAATGTTATAGTCTTGCTTATCATTTTTTTTTTTTGGACAATAACAGTGAACAGAGAACAGTATCGGTTTGAAAATCAGATGTGTTACGTAAGTTGAATAACCCGGCTATTCTGTATGTGGCTGTTACATAAGTCTATAGCATTATTGGCTCCATATTGTGTACTTAATTTATGTATTTAGCCTTGAGATAACAAATATGTAACGTAATTATTTATACAAACAGATCAAAAAAGGACAGAAATGTCCGTCCACCAGTTTGTTAAAGGTCACACTCACACTTAAATTTGAATTGACAATATTTAAAATACATTTAATTATTATTAAATTATTAATTTTGTTATATATGATAATTGTGACATTTCCCAAAAAATTCAATTGACGGAAAAGAAATAAATAAATAAATTACAAAATCTCCACTCATTTTTATCGGGCCCCCTTTTCGGTCCTACCCTCACGCCAACCCTGCTTATAGGTCAAGATATGTCGAAAAATTGGTCTAACTTATATATTTTCGCTTCTTCTAGCTGCTATAGCTTCGCTACAGAGTCTATACGGACGGAAAAGTAAAAGAGTGGCGAAAGTTCCAGCCAGCACTTTTAGGATATTTCCCTTAAAGAAAGATACTTTCTTTAAAAGTATGCAGTAGCCAGGAACGTGATTCTTTAAGGAGAATAAAACAATTTTAATTGAGTTTTTTTACGAAATAATAATTTTTTTGGACCAACAATTTAAAAATTACAGGAGCGCAGGTAGGACAAAAGAAACCTCACTTTGAAGTGAAATAAAACTAGTGATGAGCAAATGCAAGACCAAGACCAAGACTTGGCAGTCTTGGTCTTGGTCTTGTTCTGACATTAAGAATCTTGGTCTTGGTCTTGCTAGAGCAGTTTGAGTCTTGGTCTTGATCTTGCAAAATGCAGTCTTGGTCTTGGTATTACTAAAAAATCTTGCAATTTCTTGTATTTTTTTATTAGCGAATTTTTTCCTTCTAAAATCAGAATTTTCTCTCTTTACGGTGTTAATTATACTTTTAAACTATTTAAATAATTTAGCAAGAATCTTGCTTTTTTCTTGCTATTGTCTTGGTCTTGCTCACTTGAGTCTTGATATTGGTCTTGCAGCCATACCTATAGTCTTGGTCTTGGTCTTGCTTTTGGTATACATAGTCTTGGTCTTGGTCTTGGTCTTGCAATTTCTGCAAGACTCCAAGACCAAGACTAATTTTGCTCATCACTAAATAAAACCTCACTTTAGTCCCCATAAAGTGCTACATGAATCAAAATTTCACCCCCACGAGAAAGCACTTCAAGAAATTTTAAATGTGATAGACCTTCTGAGGTTTTTGTCTCGAAATCTTAATTAGAAATCAAAAAAATGTATTTCTTTCGCTTCATTGCGACTTATCACGAGACAGTAAAAGAAGTCTTAATATTATTACAGCTACTATTTATAGCTAACACACACCAATACATTGCAGTCAGAGCTAGCACCAATGCGACTGAAGCAAACACCTCAATTAGTAGTGTATGTAGCTAAAAATGAAAGTGAACGCAAATAAAAATAAATAGCTCTGTATAGATGATTGCTGAAGTGATTATTACACCACTTCATGTTTGGGGTCTGCCACTCTCGCTCACCGCACCCCGCCAAGGTGTACCCACGGTACCGTTCGTACTACAACCAAGAGACAACACTATGTATGTGGCAAGATCTTCTAACGGTACCTTGCGTCAATCACACATTCTACACAACAAATGAACGACCTTCAGAGTGCAGCCACTAGGAAGTTGTGTGTTTATGAACGAATGGTTCGCCAAGCCATACAGTATATTGTACGTTGTACAAGGTGTTTAGTTGCACGAAGATACCGGCGTCCGATAATTATCTACACAATACTCGTCCAAGACGAGCACATTCACACCGAAATGTAAAGTAGTAAGTACTATGTGGATACAACACACTTACGGTTACACTCACACCGAAATGTCAAGTGGCTGCAAATAGAATGTATAGTGACTGTCACGAAAGAAACGTTAAAAGTGAGCTGAAACCCATAAGCCACCCCAAAAGTCCCTTTTTATTGCCTAAAAGAATATAGTTAACACCATATATATTGAGACACTTGAGCGTGAGGCACCTTTTTCGCAATGTTTTCGTTTGTACTTTTCAAATATTCTTAAAAAAATTCAATCTAAAATGGAAAAAAAAATTATTGTTAAGAGAAAATGACATTTGGGCAATGTGAGGTTACATTTACACCGAAACGTCAAGTTGCAAATAGAATGTGTATATAGTGACTATCACGAAAGAAACGTTAAAAGTGGAATGAAACCCACAAGAACCTGAAAAGTCCCTTTTTATTAACCAAAAGAATAGTTAGCATCAATTTCATTGGGGCACTTAACCCTGGGAAAATCATATTTGTAGGTGATGCACATTTTTCCCAGAGTATGTACTTTTCTCCGTGTCAGACAAATATTACCTATTTATTAAAAATAATTCAATACAAAATGAAAAGAAAATTTATTCTTAGGGGGAAATAACTTATTAGCTAATAATGTAGCAACATTTGGGTAATGCCGCATCAAATTCAATCATATACACAGGGTGTCTTTAATAAAATTGCCGCAGTGATAACTCGAAATTGCCAGTGATAGTCTAAGAAGATATTTTAATTCTACGTAAAAAAGGTATTAAAAAGTTATTGGCAAAAAAATAAATTTGGAATAAACATAGAATTTGGGTAAATTTTAACCGAAACTGTGACTGCCATGCTGCTAATTTTATCAGAAACATCCTGTATAACTTTCAAAGTAACACTTTTTTTTTCTGTTCACTTTTTTTGAGATCTGTCCTACTTATACACTGTAGTTACTACTTAACACTTAACGCTTCGGTGGAAATGAACTATTAGATAAATGATATGCTTTTATGTACTGAGAGGTGTGCGAAAAAATGTTACTTTTTTGTGGATTGTACCTTGAATATGAAATGTAAATGTCAAGTTTGTTCCTAAATTAATTGGGAAATTTTCTGCCAATATAGTTACATACAATTAAAAGCTTTCAAAATAGCAATAAGGAAATTTTTATGACCTTAGAACAAATGTAAAAATTTTAACACTAACTACAGCTGCAGTTGTTGTTGTGAATTGAAACAAACATCAATAATTTTTGATATAAATAAATTTTATAGGTTTTGGCATCAAAAGTCATTTCTCACTATTATTATTTTTCACAACGAGAAATTTTCATTGTCACAATGCTGAGAGCTAATTTAATATTATAATTTCAATTTTTACAATACATATACATAGTCGTCAGAACATAAACTATATATGAATCAGTGGCAATCAAAAAGCAAAAATAAATTTGAATGAACAAAATGTTATATTTTTATTTATTTTATTGCAAACAAGTACAGCATATGCTCTTTTTCTACGGTGAATAGGGACCACATAAAAAAATAGTATTCAAAAAACTTCATAAATAGCAATAAAAAGTATGGGTAGTTCTCTCCAGATTGCAAAAAAAGATACTTTTTATGCAGTAGATTGGGGCCGCATAAAAAGTTTCATAGAAAATACATTACTCAAAACGCTCAAAACCTCACCACTTCCTTAGAAATTGCTTGTCTAAACAAAATTAAAGCTTTAATTTACACATAAGAACATTTTTTTTTAGCGAATTTCCAGAATGGAATTCAGCTATTACAGCCACTGTCATAACGCAACCTGAGCCCGGGACCATGGCAGAAATTTGTTTTGAGGTCCCTAGAAACCGAAAATAATATTCGCTAAAATTTATATATATATATATATATATATATATATAGGTTTACGAAATTTGGTGAAAATATTGGAAGTCGCAAACCGTTGGACGAGTTCGTTAACCAGACACGTCGGATGCCAGGAACATGGTGTTTGTTCTTGCAAAAAATTAGTTTTTTGCCAAAATTTCCACTTAATCAACAATTTTTGCGAAGTTTTTTTACACCATTTAAAAGAGGAGAAAAAATTACATAAAAAAGGTCTTTAAACTATTGTTCTATGTCAACTAGTTTCCGAGAAAAACTAATTTTTATAAACGTAAATTCGCTATGTTATGCAGGATGCTGCGACAGGGGTATTTCATTTTTATAATATTATAAAAATTGCGATAAACACATACATACATATATTATGTAAAAAAAAAATGATGAGATAGCTTGTATTCTTACGCAATGTATCTACTTATTAAATGTTTAAAAACAATCAATAAGTAACTTTATCACAAATTAATGTTTTAACACTTGTATTCTTTCTTTCAAAATTTTTTTATCCACGATTTTCAAGTTACAGTCGGGAATAGGGAAAACCTTATTTGGAAATTCTCATTCCCACTTTTCAATACGGGAAAACATCTCAAAAATATCTTTTCTCACAATCAGTACTTTCTCAGTTGGTGACATGACATATGACTAAACTATTTATTCCATGCTTATTACGAAACCCTAAAAGCAAATGAAAACCAGTTCGTTCCAGTTGGATATTTTTTATAAAATTTTGGAAACATTGCAAGAAAATATCAGTTCAAAAATTTCATCATAACCGCGAAATAAATGTGTATGTAATATTTGCCATTATTTGCAAATTCTTTTTCTTTGAAAGAAAATACTTCAAGATAAGAAAAATAACTAAAAAAAAAAAAATCAGACGTAATTAAATATTTCTCAGAATTAAAAGCAAAATACATATTTCTATAAAATAAACAATATTTTTATTTTTATTATTATTACATAATTACACCAAGCCCTCTCTTGACACGGTTACAATAAAAAATACACTGCCAGTGGGGTGTTTTACTGTACGAGTATACGCATACATATACTGTGTGAGTTTTTCGAGAGTTGCCATTTTTATTACAGCCAACCAACCGTTCATTTAATCGAAAAATTGTTGAAATAAGAGTTGTAGATATCGACGGGGGCACCCGATTGCTATAGTCAGGAGCTTTATAGCTCTTATAGTTTTCCAGCTATGATGCAAACTTATAGATTTTTAAATGGGACTATATATTAATTTTTCGATAAAACTGATCTAATGCATTAATTAACAACATAAATGAGCAAAAAAAATTTTTTTACCCAAGTTTAATTATTTAATTGCTCTTTATCAGTTAGGCGGTAAAAATATGCATATGTACTTGAGGCTACTTCAACCCATAGTGTTTTTCTTGGTTACATTTCCATTACATCCAAGAAAAGAACCTTTTCCAATACCATTTCGATCATAAAAATTTGGTTGTAATAGAAATGGTAACTCTCAAAAAACTCACATGGTTATAGCATGAATGGTATATTTTCGAGTTAATGTTCATAAAAAATTGTTGTAACTCAAAATACTTGAAGGCTAAATTATAAAATAATAGCAAAAATATTTTAGAAACTAACCCCTAAAACACTTTAAAAATTTGAGCGAAGTAAATAAGATATTGGAATTTAATGGGATTTCATGGTAGCGCCGTGGATACTATTACTCCGAATGCAATGAAATTTGTATAGGGCACTATACAGGAACCAGACCGCATAATTTCTGAAAATTTCATAAAAAACAATCGAATAGTTCAGAAGTTATGCCACTTGGTGCAAACTGGCGACACACAGACAGGCAGACAGACAGACAGACGGACGGGCGGACAGACACCAAACCAAAATTGTTCAGGAAGCTCTAAAACGTAAAATGTGCGTAAAAAATTTTATTTTGGAGGGCGAAAATTTTGTATTTTTCAAAAGTGATCACACAATGCTTTAGTAGTCTCGGAAGCAATAATGAAAGAATTCTATTGACTATATAGCAAAACAAAGTTTTCTTTTGATCGTGTAAAAACAGTGTTGCCGGTAACGCGCGTTACATGAGGCTGATCAATGATAACAAATTTTTTTGTACTGATAACACGTCCTTGACGAAGGGAAATTACAAATATCACTATTGTAATAATATCAATATATGAAAATATTAAAATTACAGTCTTTTAGTTATGTATTGACACGATGGAACGATTACAAAACGCCGCGCTATTCAAGCGATAAGAAAAAAAATCGATCAAGAGCGAGTCGGGCTCACTCCCAGTTAGGGTTCCATACACCGAACTTATCCAAATTTTATTTGCAATAACTAATAATAAAAAATGTATGAATTGTACTGATATATTAGCAAAATACGTTGGGTATTATTGTGTTTTCCCTTGTTATTTCCTCAATATCTACTAACCTAGGAGACCAAGAGGGGGAGGGGAGGGGTCGTAACGGTTATTTCTAACAAATTTTGAGCTATACCAGACCATTGGACCTGGCATTGCACCTGGATGATACCTGATACGATATATTAATTGGAACATTTTTTGTTCTTTGAACCAAACTGACTCCCCCCGCCCCTTCCCTGATTTAAAGATATCTGCACGTCACCGAGACCTAACATAATACCAAATGTCAAATTTCTACATTGCATAGTTTTCGTGAAAATCCTCTCTGTGATAGACTAACTGAAGAATACGAGTCCCATTTTTTCTTTTTATTTAGGGTACGGAGCCCTATATATAATTTTTTTTTTAAATTAAAAATTGACTTTTATCATTTTCTGTTTGATTTCATCATTATTTCATCAAATCATCAAGTTGTATTATCGACACTTGTACAATTTTTATCGAAATTTAAAAGAAAATTAATGAATAAAAATTGATATGTTTTGATAACGACTTGGTAAAATTCAATGTCATCTAATTACATATGTACATATTGAGATAATACGCGTGCTTGAAATGCGTTTATCTGTTGTATCTAGCTAGGATTAACTCTGGCAGCTAAAGGTGATTTTAAATTGTGTATTTGGTCCGAGACAGTCACGTACAAAACTATTATAGCTCAGCGATAAAAATTGTCTTTTATCAAAAATTGAATAATGTATTAATATTCTTCAATTACCTACTATACCACTTGTTTTTTTTTTCAAATTTCCGCGCGCTTATGTTGTAGCAATATAAAAGCATTGTTGAAAAAGTGTTGTAAAAACGTTTGTAATATGATGTTTATAAATTATATTTCAAAAACGGCGCGGTCAATAATGTTTATTTGTTATATGTAACTTTGTATTTTATAACATATTAAATTTTTATCAAATTCCTTTGACACGTTTTCATTGTATTCAAAGAAAAAAATAGAGTTTCCCCATAAGAGCCCGTGTTAAAATTACAAAACTTTGAAATCGTTTTTCTCAAAATTGGCGTGGTCAATTTTTTTTTCGGTATAGGCTCTTATTATTGGTACTGAATTAAATAAATATCTAGAGAAGTTTCGTTAAAATCCTTTGAAAAAATCGTTTTATCGACCAAAAGTTTGGTCTTCAGATGTTTTGTTGTTTCACATTTCCGTTTTCGTATATCATTTTTTTGCAACCAACGAGTTGCTATATTTGACATTGTTTGGTTTGATTGGTTTTGATCCAAATTAAAAGGTTTTTAGTTTCTTTTGTTTATGAAAAAATTTTTTTAAATTTTCCCATTTTTTATTTTTATTGATTTTTATATTCTTGTCTTGATAATGGTGTTTTGAGACACCGAAACCGGTCGACATGTTGAAGATTGGTTAAAAAATTCTGTTTGGTTTTTTGCTGGTCTTAATATTGAGGTTTATCGCCAAATAAAGTCAAATAATGAAATTACAAGTTTAAAATTTTTTTGGCGAAAATTTAGAGGTAACAGTTTATTTAAATATTGTAGGTCAAAAATTTTAAGAAGATGCCACATTAAACCAACATATCGAAGCTTATAATATCTTTTTAATCAGCCTATACATAAACAGAAACGCTATTTCTATTCATATTTTAATTATTTATCAAACTAGGAAGATATTATTTTTTTTCAAAAAATTTTTTTATTCTAGGACCCCAAGGCTGTGCGATAAGTGGTTTTCGTTTAATTTTCAAACTGATAAAATTTATTTTTATATTGGCAGGCCGAGATGTCCTTGTTGGATTAATTAGAACCGTTACTTAACAGAGCGATATCCACTCATTCATATTCACTCTACAGAATCAGAATCAGAATAATTAATTAATAAAATTCACAAGGTTAGGTAAATAGCTTTGGGGCTATTTGTAAGATACTGAATGTGTTTTATTTGAACAACTTATATGTAAATGAAGCAACTTCCTGGTAAATTCTACTTGAACTAAAGCTACAAAAATTTCAAATATTTCATTCAGCCAACAAAAATTTTTTGTGCAAGTTGCTTATTTAAATTATGGTAGAAACGCTGAAAATATTAAGACTTGTTGTATGTGGGGGAAATAGTTTTCCTAAGAAAATTTTTCAAAATTTGCACATTTTGAAGACGATTCACAGGGTAAACAAAAATGTAAAAATGTTATTTTATCATTATTTTGTTCACAACTCATCAATATAAGGTATAGGTACTACATGTGCGTGCATATTAGCTGATCTATTGGTATCAAGGCTCTATATGGTAAAAAGTCATAACCACAAAATATCATCACTTTAATACTACTATTGTTATGAATTTTAATTCCAAATTTTGTATACTTACATATCAAAAAGAAAAAAAAACGATACCTTAAAGTCTCTCCAGTTTCAACAATAACAACTATTGTATTATGGGTAAATTTTTCAGGAAATCTGTACCCATTATGAATATAACATGAATGAATTATGGTTGCTGATTTTTATTCTAAAATTGGTGTGATTTTTTCGAATGTATGAGGTAAGGGACGTACATATGCGATACCATATTATGTATGTTTAGTATAACATCATATATACATATAAGGAACGACTGTACTGGAAATATTGTTTGAATTCTTGAATGTTAGTCCCAACTCCACACCTATACGAAATATGAAAGTGAGAACAACATGTTTTTGCAACAGAATTTTTTTAAAGATACATTTTGTTAAAAATATTAAATTCTTTCAAGAAAATGAAAAAATTTCTTAAAAATAATTTCAATAAAATCGGTGATGACCTTGCCCAAATCCATTAATATCAACGCACGCATCAGGTGTGTAATTTTCCAATCTTAATTGATTTTTTAACGCACCAATTGATTTAATTAGAACCAGCCGCTCCCCCTTATCCCCCGGTATATGTATCTCACATTTTAAACATGTGAGGAAAAAAACTCATCACACAAACAAGTTCCTTGAAAGCTAAAAGTAAAATTTTATTCAAACTAAATTTATTTAATGGACATTCAGTTGGAGCCTTGATCTTTAACAAGTTCCCGTTATTTGTTCAATATTATGTACGTTATTTTTTTTTTTTTTTGAGAAAAACATAGTGTGATGTGACCTTGAAATTGCGCCAGTCTTAGTGGGCCAAATAGATACATATGCATTTCTCATCAAATGCGAATAAAACTTTGGTCAAGTTTATTTTTTCGTTGAAAAATTTATTTACACGTGGTGGCCTTCAAATACACACACCTACTAAAAAATTTTTTCCGCTGAAAAACATTCAAATTTACATGGACATCTACAGGGTGTTCTTTTAAATTAGGAACATAATTATTTACGGAAGTTATAGAAGTGGTTTTATTGGATACGGGCTCGTAGGTTTCTTACCGACCTTCGTAAAGAGACTCTTGGATAAAATATAAGAAACCCTAGTGTATTTGCAAGATCATGATCAGAAAAATTTTTAGAAAGGAAGAGCCGCGTAGCACCCGAACGGATTTCGGTCAAACTTGGACAAACATGGACGCAACGGTGCTTCCCGATGGGTTCCGCTTCGTCCCGTGAAACCGTTTTTGTGTTTGCCTGTTCAGGGTTTTGAGTTATTTTTGTCTTTTAGCGAATTTTCGAATTGAAACACAACTTGAACCCGAGACAATGGCAGAAATTTGTTTCGAGGTCCCCGGAAGTCGAAAATGATATTCACTAAAATTTTATATATATATATATATATATATATATATATATATATATATATATATATATATATATATATATTTCACGAAGAATTTTTTCAACCTTCTCCCAAATTGCGTGGACTAGCTTTATAGAAGGATGGACATAATGAAACCAATATCTTCTATTTCATAGCTTTTCTTTATTAAAATTGCCAAAATATTTTCGATATGTTTAATATCATCTTCAGTGGCTAAACATCAAAAAAAAATTTTTTACAACGTAATAATAAACAATAACATCATTTCTATATATTTACAATTCCTCGCCAACCCATACTATTATTTTTTAGGTTACAAGCTACATATTGGATAGGAGGATTATTTATTTATTTTTGTAAAAACAACAAGAATTTGTGATTTAGTTGATATATAGGAAATTTTATGTTTGGAAGAATATCTATTTGTGTTAACGAAACAAACAAAACCTATTTTTTAATATTAGCGGATTTGAGACAGGACAAACTGAAACAGTATGTATATTAAAATGTTAAAAAATTTTTTACAATCTTACTCACCAGAAATTATCTAAATTTCAGATTGTCATTCTTGGATAACAACCAACCATACCAACAATCCATTAGAACAATTTAACTAGTTTTTTTGCATTTCACATGGAAATTTGTCAATCGAAAAAATTTTTTATAAAATAATTACTTTAATTTAAAACAATTAAAAAAGTCAAACATATTTAAAATGTAAAATCAAAAAAAATTTCAAGAGAATTTTTTTAAATTATCACAGTTTGTACAATGTACTCCTCAAGTACATTGTTATTGGTATGGTAGCACAGTGATCAACTGAACTAAATTTGTAAATTTTTTGTTTAAAGATAAATTTCTCGAAAATTCTAGACAAAATTAGTCCGGTCTCAATTTACATATTGGTATGTGTTTATTGTTTATGTTTTTTGATTACAATGTATTATATAAGCATCTTTTGGAAATATTGTTTATTGATTTCTATTATTATTATTATTTTATTTTTTTAATAATCGGTAAATAGGCATTATCTAGAGCTAATGATTCTATCTGCTTGTTGCAATTTTTTGATTCATTCAGTTTTATGTAAAAACCTTCACTTAATAATCTTTTTTGGTATTTATTTTCTCTGTCTAATATTTCGACTTGGTCGAAATTAAACCTGTGATCATTATTTATCGAATGTTCAGATAATCCAGTTGCCTCTTTGCCCCTTTTTATGTCATATTTGTGTTGGGCTAATCTATTATTCAACGACTGTGACGTTTGTCCATAGTATGATAATTCGCAATCTTGGCAGTTTATTTTATATACTGTATTATAGTATATAAAATAAACTGCCAAGATTGCGAATTATCATACTATGGACAAACGTCACAGTCGTTGAATAATAGATTAGCCCAACACAAATATGACATAAAAAGGGGCAAAGAGGCAACTGGATTATCTGAACATTCGATAAATAATGATCACAGGTTTAATTTCGACCAAGTCGAAATATTAGACAGAGAAAATAAATACCAAAAAAGATTATTAAGTGAAGGTTTTTACATAAAACTGAATGAATCAAAAAATTGCAACAAGCAGATAGAATCATTAGCTCTAGATAATGCCTATTTACCGATTATTAAAAAAATAAAATAATAATAATAATAGAAATCAATAAACAATATTTCCAAAAGATGCTTATATAATACATTGTAATCAAAAAACATAAACAATAAACACATACCAATATGTAAATTGAGACCGGACTAATTTTGTCTAGAATTTTCGAGAAATTTATCTTTAAACAAAAAATTTACAAATTTAGTTCAGTTGATCACTGTGCTACCATACCAATAACAATGTACTTGAGGAGTACATTGTACAAACTGTGATAATTTAAAAAAATTCTCTTGAAATTTTTTTGATTTTACATTTTAAATATGTTTGACTTTTTTAATTGTTTTAAATTAAAGTAATTATTTTATAAAAAATTTTTTCGATTGACAAATTTCCATGTGAAATGCAAAAAAACTAGTTAAATTGTTCTAATGGATTGTTGGTATGGTTGGTTGTTATCCAAGAATGACAATCTGAAATTTAGATAATTTCTGGTGAGTAAGATTGTAAAAAATTTTTTAACATTTTAATATACATACTGTTTCAGTTTGTCCTGTCTCAAATCCGCTAATATTAAAAAATAGGTTTTGTTTGTTTCGTTAACACAAATAGATATTCTTCCAAACATAAAATTTCCTATATATCAACTAAATCACAAGTTCTTGTTGTTTTTACAAAAATAAATAAATAATCCTCCTATCCAATATGTAGCTTGTAACCTAAAAAATAATAGTATGGGTTGGCGAGGAATTGTAAATATATAGAAATGATGTTATTGTTTATTATTACGTTGTAAAAAATTTTTTTTGATGTTTAGCCACTGAAGATGATATTAAACATATCGAAAATATTTTGGCAATTTTAATAAAGAAAAGCTATGAAATAGAAGATATTGGTTTCATTATGTCCATCCTTCTATAAAGCTAGTCCACGCAATTTGGGAGAAGGTTGAAAAAATTCTTCGTGAAATTTATATATCCCAAAAAAATATTGTTGTAATATATATATATATATATATATATATATATATATATATATATATATATATATATATATATCGTGCCCGCACGATAACTCTCGAACGAAATGTCCCATTTTTACGAAATTTGGTGAAAATGTTGGAAGTGCCAAACCGTTGGAAAAAGTTCGTTAGCTAGCCATGTCCGATGCCTTCGTGAAAAAAATTAGTTTTTTCCTAAAAATTTTCCCAAGTTCAAAAATTTTTGCGACATTTTTTCTACACCATTTGAAAGAGGAGAAAAAATCACATAAAAATGGTTTTGTAAACCATCCATTCTATATGTAACCTAAGCTTTCCGAGAAAAACCAATTTTTGTCAACGGAAATTCGCTATGTTATATACAAGATACTACAACAGGGGTATTTTAATCTTAGTAAATAAAAACACTTTACTTTGCAAAATACCACTTTTATTGTATATAAAAACTCTTAGGCATGTACCTATATGAATGTAATCTTTACACGTGTGAAAATGGTCATATTGTCCGAAACATATCATAAAAGTGGTATTTTGCAAAGTAAATTGTTTTTCTTTGCTAATACAAAAAATGGATTGTAGTAACGCTCAAATCTATTAAATTTTTGGTATTTTAATCCTTTACAATTTCGTCGATTCCTTTGAATACCTACATATATTCGATTGAATTAAGCCGATCCGTATAATATAGAATCGAAGTGGGAACCAACCGCAAATTTATTTTGATTTTATTAATAGAGTAATAAAAATTGTCTGGCGAAGGACGCGGGACATTTGACGAAGGTCACAGCGAATATTAAAAAGAAAAAAAGTTTTGAAACAATAAAATTAGATATTCACTTTACGTTTTAATCATGAAAATTCGTATTTTATGATACATTTGACCTTTTTGTACCCTTGACAAAGTCTAGACAGACGTTTGTAGGTACTGTATTGACGAAAAAAGTATCTATCTATGCGTCGAAGTAATCGAAGTAATAAACTGAAATGTGTGTCGACAACAGACATGTAGCAATAATAACGCAACCTAATAATGCCGACCTACGCGCCTCACGCTCCCTTATGCTCGCCGCCACGCTCACGTGTACACAGTCACATACAGTCAACGTTCCTATAACACGGTTGGTTGCTGTAGAGAATGCGGAACAAAAAGCAAAGACTTAGAGCTCTCCTATAACGCGATACAGGGCTTGCTTGCTTAAGTGATTTAAAAAGAAACGATTTTAATTTAATTTTGTTAACATAATTAGTAAATTAATTGTTATTAAAAAAAATAAAAAAAAAAAACAAAAATAAATAATCACTTGCACCGGGATTTGATCCCGGTACCCCACTATCCGAACTCGTATGCTCTACCGCTGAGCTATGGTCATTTTAATGAAACACTATAGATAACTTGATTATATCTTACTCATATTTTTGTCCAAATTTTAAATAAAAATATTTCCTTCGTTTTTGAGAAGTGGACCTTACTTAAGGGGGACCACTAGTGTGACAATTTTAAAAAATTAGAAAAATTTTTTTTGCATGTTTCGATAGTCTATATCTCCAAAAATAACATACTACAATTTCAAGTGTGTATCTCAAATAGTTTTTGAGTTACCGCCGTCTGAATAGCGAATTCTGATTTTCATTGTTAACTTTAAGGTATTGAGAAATGTATGAAGGTTGATAGTTTGGGAGTTTCTGGACATGACTGCCAGTCACATGTTGTGGAGCAGCTAGACCCTGGAACATTTAAACGACTCATCTAGTCTTACTATGACCGTTATAGTGAGTACATCGTAAATAATTTTAGTAAAAAATTTCAATCATTAAAACTAAAAGGTAAAGTAAGGAAAAACTACATTTTTAAAATTTGCTGCAGTTATAACTCGAAGACAAATCATCCCATTGACTTCATCCTTATTCCAGCTTCTTTTATATATGTTTCTTCGTGCCATGAACCTCCAGTTTTCTGATCGAATAAAAAATGTAATTTTTGCAGGCCAAAAATCATCAAATTTTCGCGCAAAATTTGAAACTTTTTTTAAAAACTCCGCCATTTTGTTAAATTTCAACTTTTTTTTTTCAGTTGAGGTTCACGGTACAGGCAATACCTTCTAGTTTAATAGGCTTTTTAGTTTTTTTGATTTCAGGCACTGTGAAGATCGCTATCACTGCAGCAGCGGGGGAATTTTTTTGTTTGGACCCTTGGGAGATTGGGAATAACTCACTGAATTTTCAATTTTTTGGTCCATTTTATCATAAATTTATTATACATCAACCACATGCTTAAAATATTAAAACATTCCGTATAGTAGTTTTCTTTAAAAAAAAAATCCCAAAAATCATCTTTTCTTCAGGCGGTCACACTAGTGGTCCCCCTTAATATTGTGAACTTTTAATATTGATAATATGAAATTTTTAATATTTAGCAGACGAAATTGGTGACGACCATACCTGAAACCTCTCCTTGTAAGCATTTGAGAAATGTTTAAAAGCAGTTCTTTAAATTTAAATAGAATTCTGGCAGCGTGGAATCATTTCCGCCATTAACTGGAATAACATTAAGTCGTGTAATATGAAATGTCGTTTTCGGACCACTTGACCGACCATATAATTCAGATAAATATCGACACTTTTCTAAGCATTGCAGAAATGTTTAAAAGCAATTCTTTAAATTTAAATAGAATTCTTGTAGCTTTGTTGCCATGTTTTAGTAGTTTTTGTGAAAAATATGAAAAATTGTTTCTATAAATTTCTTAGTACAACGCAATTTCCATATAACGTGATACAAATCGTATTATACAAGGGTCAACTGTATATTTGAATGTCAGTCAAACTAAGTACATATATATTTTAAAACTCATTCCATTTCTTCAAGTCTATTATAATTTTGTATAAAATGAAATAATTGGATTAATTTTCAATTGTAAAGGTTGAATTATATGACTCACTTGGCATCCACATCGTAACTGTTAGTGTTTCAGATCCTGTTACGACTTCTACGACAAAAGAGAACAGTTTCGGAAAAATTCACGATCCCCGGAATGATAGTTTGAGCGTTCAGTCGATAATTTTGACCAAATCCTAGTTAGAATCGAATTAAAATTGTCGTATTTTTGAATTTGAGGTCAGTAGTTAGGAGTGTAATAAAAGCAGTAGTGTTTCTAGCGACCCGAATGGCCTCTTGGGCCTTTTCTACGACTTCAAAAACCCGTACTTTGATTCCAATTTCATCCTTAAGTTGTAATTTGGGTTTAAACTTTTCATGTTAACTTAATCTCCCCCCCTCCCTGATAAATACGCGATTGAAACTTTCCAATATAATCAGCGCTGTAGCGCTCCCACCAACAATATAATATGATTATTCAAAACATAATAAAACAAAATTACAATTTTCGATTAAAATTAGAAATTGTATTCATATAATGAGACTTAATCGTAAAAATTTTTTATGACCGGTGTTAAAAAATAATAAAATATGGTGATGAAGTAAAAAGTACAAAATGGTGGGCAATAAAATTGTTACCAATGTTGGCCTTGACCCAGTAATATTGAAAATTCACTCGTATATATAAACGATAACTTAATATAGGTAGAGTATGTGCTATTGTGCTATAGAACCACCGTTACTACTATTAAAGTTTTGCGCTAACCTTGACCTCACCGCGCGCCGTGATATTATATTCCACGTAACACCCCCCCTTACCCGTGAAATATAATATAATCATCCCTTAAAGTAAATAAATTATCAGGTTATGTATATACCACCATCAATTTTTGTATTTATTTATTTACTTAAATATTTGACCTCAAAATATCAACCAGAAAAGAGGGTGGACAAAAAAAAAAGGTTTGACATTGAAAAGTCAAAAACGACGATTGTAGGTATATAAATAATTTTGGGAAAACTAAAAAAAAAAAGGCCACCTAATATATATTTAATAAATAATAGTAGAGTTGTTCGTGCAAGTACAAAGAGAAATTTATCGAAAATTAGTTTTAATTCGCGGTTTCGAAAGCACTTACGATGAATCGAAGAAGACCTTGTATTACCATTTATCTTCAAAACGGTTTTGACCAGTCCTAATGCGACTTATATAATATTCGCTAAAATATAAATATGTATGTATATATGTGTCCGCACGATAACTCTCGAACGAAATATCCTATTTTTACGAAATTTAGTGAAAATGTTGGAAATCCCATACCGTTAGACAAATTTGTTAGCCGTTCATGTTCAATGCGGGAAACATGGTTTTTTGGGCATTTTTCCTAAAAAAAATTAGTTTTTTGCCAAAATTCAAAAATTTTGGGACATTTTTTTATACTATTAGAAAGAAGAGAAAAAATCAAGTAAAAAAAAAATTTTAAACCATTATTCTATCTATAAACTGGTTACCGAGAAAAACTAATTTTTGTAAACTGTTTGAAATTTGTTTCAGCCAGTTTGAAAGCTGTTTTGCCAAGTTTGATAAAAAATGATTCAGCTATTTCCAAGATATTCCAGGATATCTAAAATGCTACCTCGCCAAAAAGAAAAAAAAAATTGGAGACGGGTTTTTTTTTGCTCGCCAGTTAAATTTTTTTTTTTGGGTGGGTGGGGGTTTACCTGCAAAATTGTTTTGCTCGTCACTTAATATTTTTAAGAAAAAGTTTTAAGACCCGGCCAAGGGGCTTCGGACTCTAAAAAGTTTGGACACCTCTGCCATGAGTATTCCGTTTTACTACGGTTTTGATACGGAACACTAATGTACAATGAAAACAATTATACTGAAACATGCCAGCCATTAAACTTCAAAAATATTTATTTCGTGCATAACCTTAATACATATATTTTTATTATAAATAGAATAATCTCCTCGGCCATCGGTGAAAGAGAAAGTATTTTTTCGGTGAGAGTGAGTAAGAGGAACAACTTCACACAACATTATTATTAGAATGAGATGGCAAACAGCCGGGCACTACAACACCATATACCTGTCTCACTTGCATATTGCCTTGTCTGCTTCGCTGTGGCTGTTGTTGTTTTAGTTCAGTCGTTCGCCTGTTGGGGTCGCGGTCAACCGATACATGCGATGGATGGGTGAAGGAAGGAAGGTGTTTGTGTACTTCACCTTCAAACTGAAATTTCAGTAACCCTGACCCAAAAACCTACAATCATAAAATACAACATACATACGATACATACTTTTGTTCAAATTGTTCTTTCGTTCGCAATTTCGCCTTCGTGAATTATTTAAATTGGCACGAAATTAAAAAGATGTGGTTATTTGTCCCGCAATTTCCTTCAAGTTTCCAGGTCACGCATGCATAACAAACACGTTCGCCAAGTGCGTATTGGTCATGCATTAAATTAGGATTTCTCAGAGATGATAATGTAAAATTTATTTTACAAGGAGAGCATAATATCAGTATTAAAAATTTACAATATTAATGTCCACCATTCAAAAACACAAGAAATGTTTTTATTTAAAATTTGAACAAAAATATAAGTAAGATATAGTCAAGTTATTTATTATGTTTCGTCAAAATGGATATAGTTCAGTGGTAGAGCATCGGAGTGCGGATAGTGGGGTACCGGGATCGAATCCCGGTACAAGTGAATTATTATATTTTCTTTTTTTTTTAAAAATAACAATTAATTTACTAATTATGTGAACAAAATTAAATTACGAACTATTACTTGTCGCAAAATTAATGAATTAATAGTATTTCTTCGGGACCCTAAAAACAATGCAAAAGGCAAATGTATCGTTCCACTGATTGTCTTTATAGCAATAAATATTTACCTTTTTTACGGCTTTTTATTATGCGTTGTCACTGTGGTGATATCAGTGACCGATATGCAGTACAAATAGCATTAAACTTACAACAATAAAAAAAAAATTAAGTAAATACTTCATATTTATATTACTTATCTTCGTTTTAATTATTATAAAACAAACTAGCTTCGGATTTTGACTTTTCTACCTTCGAATACTTTCGAATTATGGCAGCACCCCTTAATGACGCCAAAATAAAATTATGGTAGCTTGTATTGTACCTACATATATTTTTAAAACAATTTACCAGAAGTGCGACTTTGGTTTTACCAAGGATGTAATTTTATTATGTATGAATATTATCTAATATAGTAATAATATATTATGTATTATACATAAACATAATATATGTAATATATTTAAAGTAATTACAAGGTCATATGATGCAATTAATTTTGCACAAATAATAAACAATTACCATTAAAAATGTGTAAACAAATATCAAAGCAATAAACATTATTCATAAAATTATTTCTTTTTTGTTTAAATTCTAATACCGTATATGCATTGTATTGCTAATTGCCTATCAAATTTCAAACTTAATTTTAATGACTATTCAAAAAAATGAAAACTAAAAAAATTGTTGTTCTATAATTTTTCACTTTAATATGATTAACAAAAAAAAAAAAAATATTGCCTAAAAGTCAATGATTAAATTGAAAAGAAAACATCTTTTTTGAAAGAACTACACTCCAAAAACTTCGACTAAAAATTTAATCGATTAGTCGACTATTCTCGGCTCGATATTTTTAACTAATGACTAATTTTGTCTGAAAACACAACATTAGTCGACTAATCAACTAATCGACATTAGTGATTCAGATTATTAATCGATTAATCGGTTTAGTCGACTACTTTCCTCAAATTTAGTCATTTTTAACCGACTGTTTTACCCTTGACTAGGCGATAACTAATTTAATTATATTTCTGCGAATTTCAAAAAAAAAAAAAAAAATAAATAAACAAATAAAAAAAAAAGTATAAAATTCAATAATTAAATTCAAAAGAAAATATGGTATTTGAAAGAGTTACATAATTTATGTTACCCTAAATATAAAATTCGACTAAAAATTTAATCGATTAATCGACTAAATTGTATGCTCGATAATTTTGACTTATGACTAATTTTGTCTAAATAACAAAACTTTAATCAATTAATCGACTAACTGCTCCTCGGCTCGACATCGGTTACGCTATTCATTAATTCAACTAAAAATTTAATCAATTATCGATTACTGTATGCTTGATATTTTTGACTAATGACTAATTTTGTCGAAATACTAACTTTAATCGATTATTCTGCTAACTGTAGTTTACCCTATTTAGTCGCTTAATCGACTACTCTATGCTCGATATTTTCGACTGCTGACTAATTTTGTCTGACAAAAACAACTTAAATCGATTAATCAATCGACTAACTACTGCTTACACCTACACATAAAACATCCGTTACAATATACATAACTAATAGACATTTAAAATTTTACAAAAATAATTTATTGATAGTTTAATAAAAAGCGTATAAATTTGTTAAATGGCAATTAATATTATGAATATAATATGTAATATTATAAAAAGTGAATAATGAATTATTTTTACACATATGCCAGTTAATCATGTCCTTGAATTTATACATATATTCACTTCCTGGTGGTTCATTTGATATCTACATAATATACAGAGCTCAGAAGCAGAGAAGGTGAACAAAAAGTTGACTTTTTAAACTTTACCTGTGTATAAAAGAATGCAACAATTTAGCTTAGTATTATATCTATAAATAATATTCTGATTATATGTAAATATACTCATATATATGTATATATTTACATATGAATTTTATTATATATGTTCTTTCCACTGACCTAGGATTACTTCTTTTCCACTGATTGTATGTATATATGTATGTATGAATGTTTTTATCAAAAATTACACGTCAATTGAAAATACCTCAAGTTTTTCTTTGTTCTAATTAACATTTTTAAAATAGATAATTCAATTTATAACTAAACCGGGAAAAAATTTTCAAATTTTGTAACTATATTTATTATTCAAAAAGTGTCGAATGCAATAAAATTTGTTCTGATGAAAAAGTATGAGGTGAGGGATGTAAATATCAATGGTATAAAAGAATGTAGCAAAAACTTTTTAGAATTTGGGGAAATTTTAGTAAAAAACTTTTATTTTTTCACAAAAAAAAATACCAAAAAAACCATGCTCTGGGCATTGGACGTGTCTGGCTGTAGTAGGACTCATCCAAGATTTTTGGACTTTTAACGATTTCATCAAGTTTCATAAAAATAGGATGATTTATTCGAGAGTTATCGTGCAGACACATATATACATAGGTATATATTAAATTAATTATAATACGAAACACTCTTTGCGCAAGTACGACTTGCACTTGATCAATTTTAGAATTAAACATAACCAGTGTCTGTCGGGAATTATTGAACTTTCTACCGGTGAAGAAAATTTCAACGTCGGTCCAATAGTTTTTTAGTTAATTCGCTACAAACAAACAAGAAACAAACAGAAATTTTTTTCCTTATATAATAATATTAAGTAGTAGAGATTGATGATATTTTTGAATCATTCTGTATATGGATAAATATGTGCATTCTATACAATGTCATAGATAATTATTACTTAATTTATATAATTTGTATAAATAGGAACACCCGTAGATAATTGATTTGTAATTGTAAAAAAAAAACTCGAGGTACATTTCAACAATAATTAATAAAATAAAAAAAAATTTACAATGTTTTCATTTAAATTTTATACATAATTTGACATTTACCTACAAGACAAAGAGATTAAACTTTATATAAAAGGTTTGTTCCAACAAACACTGGAATTAATTTACATTTTAATGAGCATGCGTAGTACAATTTTTATTTTACTGAAATTGTAACTGTAAAAAAATCTGTACCTAATAGAATCGATTTGTCAATGGTATTAAAATTAAAAATTTAACTTTAGGAACCATGGAGCTCAAAATGAACGGGGATGGGGGGGGGGGGGGTTATTTCTAGCAAATTTTGAACTCTGTATCAAAAATTACAAAAGAAATATTTAAAAATTCTACATAATCGAATTTAAAACACTTCATTTTACACGGAGAGAAAATTCATAGAAAAATTACTGTGCTCAGCACTGCAATCGACGTGTAAAAGGCGAACAGTCAAGTTTGTACGGTAAAAATATAAAAATTATAATTAATCATAGAAAATTTAAAGGATAGAATGTTCTTTCCGTAATATTAACTCCGTAAAATTTGTAAAACAGCACAGTAAAAAGTTCCATTCCTGACAAAAAAAAAATTTTTTAATTGTTTTTTCTTACAAAAATTACCATGCTGTCTTATAATATTTCAAATGCTATCTGCTAATAGTAGAAAGAAAGAGGGAGAAAGTATCAACGCTGTCACATAGCGAGGCAGGCTGCAGAAGGTATCAACATAATCATATATGAAGGTCACATAGCCAGGCTGGTGTGGCAAGTAACATAGCCAGGCTGGTCACTGCTGGTGTAGTGTCGTGTGCAAACAGTATTCATTAGAATGTCTTACAGGACGGCCACCGTTTAATTCATCATTTTGTTACTTCACTATATTCAGTATTAGAATATATTGTTGCCAATCATTTTGTATGCATCATAAAGAATCGAAAGTCGAAAAAGATCGATTGTTCCTCAGTGCGTACAGCCCAAGCAACATAAGGTTGCGGGTCATATGCGCAAATGAAAGAGTACGACAACAAGAATTAAACTATAACATATATGCATAACGCTCCTTTCACATTGTACGGTTTTCGCCGTACGGGAAAAAACCGTACGACTTTTTGCCGTGATATTGTTGCTTTCACATTGCACGGTTTCTTGCCGTTGTAAACTAAATATCTTCCTTTGATTTGCAACATCATACAAGTAACAAGTGTGATTAAAGTTAATTCTATAAATCAGAGGAAATAGAAAGTAAGATTATTTATTATCAGACTCTTTGAAGACCTGAAAAATGACGAAAATAAGTTTTTCAACTATTTGCGGATGTTTACCGACTCTTTTGATTAATTTCTTGACGAACTTAACATCAAAACACACAATTTCGAAATTACATACAATCTATTAAAATACTGGTTATTACATTCAACATTAGTTTCATCCATTTCACAAATAAAATTAATAATTAACATGAAATTCAATAAAATATTGTTAATGCCGTACGTTAAAAAACCGTCTAATGTGAAAGAATCCATTTAATTACATACATTACTGAGCTAAAAAGGCCGTACGGCAACCGTGAAGTCCAGTGGCAAGAGACGGCTGCTACACGGCACGGCAACGGCATTTTGTCGTGACCGTATAATGTGAAAGGTCCAATGCTCTTCTTCACTCCACTAAAAAAATGCGACCGTACGGTTTTTTGCCGTACGGCAAAAACCGTATAATGTGAAAGGAGCGTAAGAGTGTGATAGAAGTTGTGTTAGCACATTAAATTTTACCATACTCTTATAATAATATTTACATGATCGTAAAATACTTTTTACTTTGGTCGTCGATCGCGCACGCATTGCATGGTAATTTTTCTGAAATTTTATCTACAAAAATTATATGATTTTTCTCTCCGTGTAGTATCTGTTGGAACAAACCTTATATTGTTACGTACTTTAAACAAGAGTGGTTTCATTTAAAATGGAGAAAGGAAGGTCAATGAGGAAGAATGACGAATTGGCACATATACCTACGTAAGAATACATAACATCTAACAGAATACCGTTATTCGTCTTTAAAAAAATTTTTACACTCATTAAAATATGATTTATATGTAGGTAAATGGTAAATCTACAAGAATTAAATTTGTAGCAGCTGTACAAAACATACATACGAGCGCACCTCGAAAAGGATCGCCAGGGCACTAAGACTGACCTTAAAAACTGCGGGTTTACTGGCTTTGTCGATAACACTGGCAATGTTTAAGGGTTTGCTAAAACAGCAAAACCTATTCGCTAGGATCTGCGCCAGTATGTTTCGCTAAGGACACCGTAAGTATGCCACAAATGGCAAAACCTTAAGGGAGTATTCTAGTCTGGAGGCTCGATTTTTTGAGGTGATTTTACGGGCGTAATAAATGGTAAACATTTTTAGTATCCATTTTTTTAACAGTTTTTTATTGATATTGGAAAAGTATAAAAATGTATAAAAATTTAAAACAAAAAAAATTTCAAAATTGAAATCGGTACAGGCCGGAAAAGTGGGGACTCAGAAAAAAAAAGGTGTCTCCTGGTTGACGTGATTCCAAACCTCTTAGTGATCTAAAACATAAAATTTTAATTAATTCTAAATAAGTAAGGATGTAGAATTAGTTGAACGTAGCCGATTTGAAAAGATATTTTTTTCACAAAATGGCTTCCATTTGAAAAGAAAAAATCATTTTTTCACCTCCTTTTTTCAATTTTGGAAATTTTTTAAAACTAGTAAAAAAAAAAAAAGTTACAAAAACCCCTACATCGGACCAATCTTGATAGTATTAAGAAGGTCTGTACCAAATTTCAAGTAAATCGGTGCATTAGAACCTGAGATATCATGTCAACCGTATCGAAAAAAGTAGTTTCGAGAATTTAACACTGAAAGGATACACAGTACACAGCGAAAAAATCACCATAACTCCGAAAATAGTTCGAATTTCCGTAAATTCTTCTAGAGGCTTATTCTTAAAGGTCTGAACTTTGAAGATATGAAAAGAAAGAAAAATCGATTTTTTCGAATTCCTAGACTAGAATACATACTGTCTTAGTCTCTGCAATTTTTTGACTAAAAAATCTAAAATATCTGTTGTGATTTCCTAGCAAATTTTCGCAAACAAATAGTAATTTTAAAATAATTTTCCACTATTTCCCACTCTCTCGTACCTATTCGCAAAATAAGATGGATTTTCCCAAAAGATATAACGTCCCTAGCATTATAAAAAGGTTTTAATTAACACCGTTGTAGTGTGTATAACCATTTAACAGCAACAGCAACAAAACAATTGAGTGCAAGGTCGTAGCCGCATTCGATCCGTTCACCTACATTTTCGTCAAGGACAAATTTTTGTTCAAGGCAAGTTGGTGAATCGGCAAGTTAGTGAACAGCAGTTCTCTGAGGTGACTCTACACAGTACAAACACCTTCAACACAATATAAATAATTGTACATACATACATATCTGCATTAGTACAGTTAGATTTTATATATACATACATAGGTATTCAACTAATAATTCATTCACATCGAAATGGTAAGTAATAGGTAGCAAGTTGAATGCATAAGTAGGACAGGAGAATACAAACGCGTGGTAGGTTTAGATATATAAAGAAATCTACCTGTACGTTCTACTTGGGGAGCATCCATGAGCTACGTAACCCCCGTAACCCCTACTGCCCCACCTTGCAGACAACAGAACCACGCCCCTAACTCACCCCTCACCTCCCACTAAGCGTGGTGGTGTAGCGTAGTTTTTATTAAATTTCCATTGAATGAATCGCTAATTTGGACATATCTTCACGTTTCAAGGTCCCTAGAATCCCGAATACATCGCATCACGCGTGATGTCTGTGTGTGCGTTCGTTAGTTCGTTCGTTTGTGAACTTTTTTTTTGTCTCACATATCTCGAGAATAAATGATGATATCATTTGTTTAATGAGGGGTGGAGTCTGCCACGAGATACAGGGCGAGAAACCCCACATTGGGGGCGCAAGAGGCAAAGCCCCTGTCGGGGCTTCGAAGGGAGGAGCCCCTTGAAATGAAAAAAGAATTACTTATGTACAGTAATCACTAGTGTTTCAACTATGGCAGAAATTTATTTTGAGGTCCCTAGGAACTGAAAATAATATTCACTAAAATATATATATATATATATATATATATATATATATATATATATATGTATATGTCCGCGCGATAACTCTCGAACGAAGTATCCAATTTTTACGAAATTTGATGAAAACATTGCAAGTCCCAAACCCTTGGATGAGTTCGTCAGCCAGACACGGCTTTTGTTCTTGCAAAAAATTAGTTTTTTCCCAAAATTTCCACTTATTCAAAAATTTGTGCGAAATTCTTTTACACCATTCAAAAGAGGAGAAAAAATTACATAAAAAAGGTCTTAAACTATTATTCTATGTCAACTAGTTTCCGAGAAAAACAAATTTTTATAAACGGAAATTCGCTATGTTATGCAGGTTGCTGCAACAGGGGTATTTTTCTATTAAATTCAAAAGATATTTTATTGAAATTTTTTTAATGTTTAATAAAATATCTTTTTGTTGTGAAAACTGTGTAACCAAATGGTAACATAATCATTTGAGATTTTGATACACCTCTGGTATGAACGAGCCGAGCAATCGTTTGTCTTTTCTACGATGGTGGGGGCGCTGTGAGAAAGTTACCAGACAAAATACTCCCCCCCCCCAAAAAAAAAAATTCAACACACATAAGTATTTTGATTGATTTAGCTTTTTTTTGTAACTTTTCAAAATCATAATAAATATTTCATCATATATAATATAAGAATTTTTAATTTTTCTTTTCTTTTTGCGTCTACAAAAATATCCAATGCAGGATAACTTACGCGGGGCGGGAGGGGGCTTAGATGAGGAGGTCAGTGGGGGTAGAGATGCCATTTAAACTTGACCTTCATTCAAAACACAATAACAAACTAATTAAGATTCAGCGTTCATAATACACTTAATGACCTGTGTTACTATAAGACACCAACCAATCAGCCAATCACTAACTAAAAGACAAAGAATTTTATTTCAAATAAAAAAAAAAATTATTTTTAATAATAATAATTTAATCAAATAATGAAATTCTGTGAAGCAATGTAGCTAAATAAATTTTTATTTTTAACGAGACAGTAGTAGTTGGCGTAGAAACAAAAGAGCCGTAGGAGACTCCACCCACATCATTATTTATTTTTTTCTGTAGGATACGGCAACAGACGTCTTCGCAAGAAATTATCGAAAAGTTACAGAAACATGGAAGCAGAGCCGTAACTAGGCTGGGGCAGCCGGGGCAGCCGGGCCATTTCCCCGGGGCCCCCAGCTAAAGGGGCCCCCAAGAGAATACATTAAATTCCAAATTGGTAAATTGCCTTGCAAATTTTAACGGGCGGTATTTCTGTAAAATTAGTGCGCCAAACGATTGACGAGCAAAAAAAAAAAGGTCGCCACTTTTGTTTTAGCTCGGGACGGCGTTGGGGCCCCAAATGTACTTTCTGCTCCGGGGCCCCTGAAGTCCTAGTTACGGCCCTGCATGGAAACGCGGAAAATTACAGGAAAACCATGAGTTATGGCGAGAATCGAAGCTACAACCCACCAGTCCAAGTACTCTGTAGTATCTTAACACGTTTGGGATTGCACTGGGAGTTATGTGACAGCTACTCAAATAAATTCTCCAGTGATCTTGTATAAGACTGGGCTAGTGACTATAGCCCAAAGCCGTAAAAATTGAAATATTTCTAAAAAAAAAAGTTGCGTCATTTTGACAATTTTTATATTTTTTAAATGACAACGTCATTTTTATTTTTGCCATAATTGGGCACGTAGGGATCACTTCGGTTATATACCTTTGATTATATTACTTGTTTTAAAAATTCACGACCAAAATGTTCCAGAAATTCTACTATAGCCTGATTAAGAACCCCTTACAACTATTTTCAGCTTCCAAAATGGATTTTTTAGGTTTTTATTCCGGAAATTTCTGGTTAAAAACCACACTCAACAATTACCGGCAGAATAGGAGCGGTAAGGACACCAGTAGAAGTCCCTAGACAGCAATGACACCAACCAAAATAAATTTTGCGCCTCATCTCCGACGTGTGGGTCAAAGATTGCCCGCCTTTTACCCGCAGTAAACTACATAATTTTCAATATTTAATATTTCGAAATTAGACAAAGAATTGAACTGAACTGCGGCTATCATAATAATCAATTAATAAAATAAAAATAGCATTTCGAAGAATGAAATGACCTTTACAAGGTTAAACAGACAAACCAATAAGTAAAGTAAGCAATGATAAGAAAATTCTTCAAATAAAACACAAATAAATAATCTAAAATACATAAAACAATATTATTTATTGATAAAAATTTTTAAACAAAGAAATCAAATAATTTCCAACAAAAGCAATGCAATGAAAATTTTATTATGATAAAGTGCAATTGACTGTGTCATGTTGGGATAGGTTCTAATCGCTCGCAGCTCTATGCAGCATGTCCCTACATTTGTCAGAGACCCCAAATAGGATGCAATTTGTATGGCAACTATCTCAATATTATTATTAATAATGTATAATTATGCATTAAGATAAAAAATATTGAGATAGGTTTGACTTTAAAATGTTTATACAAGATATTCCGCGCACATCCACATCGACAATTATGACGTGCGTTCAAACAGACAGCCAGACATGTTATAAAAAATGCATTCATATGTATGTATTCTCTTTGTCATCCAACAAAGTTCTGGCTGGCTGGCTAGCTACATAGCTGATGTGGTTCTGGATTTGTTATTTGTACTAATCGGTCATTCTATTTGATCTTCCAATGACATTCATGATTTTTTTTATGTATCCGAGACAGTAATATACAGTCATTTGCAATAAAATCACTACAGGTCAATTTATTAGAAAAAAAAAAAACTCCTCTTGTTTAAGTTACGCACCTGGTGATGGATATAGCCAGGGTTCGCTGATGAGGGCGTTACGAAAATATGCCTACTTATTTTTGGAACAAAAATCGATGACTCTGTTCTATATACTTATCCTGAGGGTTTCCACAAACCCTGTGATGCGATTCGAGCAGATTAGGTTCCAGGAAGTTCCAGAATGTTTCGATCAGATAATATCCCGAAAAGAGTTTGTTAGACTGTTATGGACACAAAGTGAAGTCCAAAAGCGAAATATTTTTATTTATGCAACTGTAATTACAGAAAAAGCCGCCGATTTTGATAATTTTTTTCGATTAATTTTAAACAATTGATAATTTTTTTGCATTATTTACTTATTTTAAAATTTTCTACGACGCAAATTCTTAATTAAAATAACTAATTACATATGTATATGTATATTTTTAATTCTGAAAATATTAAAAATAACTTTTTTTTTTTTTTTTTTTGATTCTCAAAATACATTAGTCCTGACCCAAGGTAGTTGATCCGAAAAACGATTTTTCAAAGGATTTTAACGAAACTTCTCTAGACATTTATTTAATTCAATACAAATAATACGAACCTAATTTTGAGAAAAACGGTTTCAAAATTTTGTAATTTTAACACGGGCTCTTAGGGAAAATTGACATATTCACACGATTTTTTTGAATAAAATGAAAACGTGTTCAAGGAATTTGATAAAAATTTAATATGTTATAAAATACAAAGTTACAAACCATATTATTTAATAACAGAAATAAAAATTATTCAATATGCCGCGGCGTTTTTGAAATATAATTTAAAAACATCATTTTACAATACGTTTTTACAACGCTTTTTCAACAATGCTTTTATATTGCTACAACATAAGTGCGTGGAAATTAAAAAAAAGCAATGGTATATAAATATTCACTGAAAAATATTAATAGGTACATTATTTAATTTTTGATAAAAGAAACTTTTTTCGCTGAGATATCTTAAACTCGAATTCGAAAAACTTCTCCAAATTCAAAAAAAAAAAACAAAATAAAAACTGTAATTTACTTCTTTTTAATTTTTTTTTTTTTTTGTGAAAAAATGTCCCTGACAATGACTTTAACATTTTATTTGAAAGCATATTTCGAAACTGGAAATTTAAAAACACTCATACAAAAATTTGTAATCATAAATTTCACATAAAATGCAATTACTTTACAAAAATAGTGTTTTTATATTGCATTTCACATTGGCAACAAATTCGCCCGCTTTCAAGGTTTATGACAGAAATTTATTTTTCATTTAATCAACCGCCTGCAGTTGCTGTTAAATTAAAACTTTTAAAATTAACTAAAAAATTTTAAAAAAATTTTAAAAATAATATTACTTTTTCCCCAACCGTTACAAAAACTAATTAAAAGTTTTTTTTTGTTAAAATACACACATGAGTTTACACATGACAATTTGGTTTGGATACAGTCCATAAATTTAACTGATTTCAAAACCATAGTAACGAAATTTTATTCGTTAAAATCGTCTTGTACCGTATTACGCTGGAGTTTTATATTTTTTCTGAATAAGTTTGGTGTTTTTTTACAACTCAAATTTGATGCCTAAAAGTAATTTAACGAGAACAGCACTGCCAATCCAAAAACACTCCAGCTATGTTGTCGTAATTTGTGCAGCAAAATCTGCAGTTTTCTACTACAAAATGTTAAAATTTTAGTGGGGAAAAAAATAATCTATATATGTATGTCTCGAGTCTGATTTTACACTTTATGTGTTTCTAAATCCAAAAATTTTTCCAATGTCTTATTTATAACTTTTAAACACCAATTTCCCAAATAATTTGCCGCTCTTTGTACCCGATTAAACAACATTTGCCGTTACAAATTACCTCTAGAAGGTATTTCACCTGATTAGAAACAATTTCGTAATTTCAATTAAAATTTACATAACAAAAAATCCATATGGTCATATTTATACAGAAAACAAGGATCTTGATAACATTTTTATAGCAACAACAGTTCGATTACGCCATCAAAAATGTATGGTTAATTTTATCAATTATTGCTTATGGCATATCACAGTGGCGTATCTGATAGGGGGGCAAGGTGGACTTTAAGTCAAGGCAGCAAATTTTAGGAAATCTCGTCTCTTTGCCATCAGAAATCAGACTTTACTTTCGTTCAAACAATCATCCCTAATCCAGAGAACTTGATTTGGGAAAAAACAATTTTTTTTTAAATTTGGTGACGTCATCAACGCCTCAAAAACCTTTACTGGAAGCGTTCTTGCATTTCCAACAAAATTAATCATGTGGGACTACCAAAAAGTGAGACTGTAAGGGTTTGCATTGCCAGTAGGAGAAGACAGTGCCTACTCAGGTTTTGTGTCGCCCCCACGGGCAAGAAAATTCAAAATCCGCCTCTGGTCACAAAAACCAAATACCTAAATCTTATAATTTCCCCATACACACTATATTATGAATAATCACTAATACTCAATTTTCATTGGAAAAGTAACACCTTCAATAACATGTCCCCCTTGCACCCCCGTCCGGTATGTACCCGAGACAATTAAAGTCCAAACAGAGGTAGTCGAAGTTCCTAGATTGTAGAGGAGTTTACAAACATAAGATAATATTAACGTTTGGTTGATGAATCAAATTGTTACATACGTATACAGCATACACATAGTACCTGTTTACACGTTACGCATGCGCATCAGCTCCCTCCCACTACCACCACCACCACTCCTCACCCCCCACCCCAGCCACACTCCTAAGGATGTGAAAAAAGCCGCGCAACAAATTCATTTCCCCTATATGTATAGGATACACATACACAACACACTCTGATGTATGGTGATTTCATTGTCGTTCGTTTGTGTTTGACGTGCGGCCTCGATGGTTCTGGTTCGAGTACCGAGTACAGTGGAGGCGAATACGCAGGCAATGTTGTCATTGGATGCAGTCATGGCCAAAACAGCTATAATGTACAGTTAGTGAATAACCTTGGCCGTAACATTCTAAAAGAAGGATATACTCACATAGAACTGACTGTATACAGCAAGCATGTTGTACTGCTATTTTTATAAAGTTGTCCTTATTTGGACATAGGTACGTAAGTATCCATACTTAAACATGAGCTTGCGGGGGACCACTAGTGTGACCGCCTGAAAAAAAGGTGATTTTTGGGAATTTTTTTAATGAAAACTACTGTATGGAATGTCTTAATATAGGATATATTCGTTGATATATAATAAATTGATGATAAAATTTTTGGACCAAAAAATGGAAAATTCAGTGAGTTATTCGCAATCTCCCAAGGCTCCAAAAAAAAAGTTCCCCCACTGCTGCAGTGATAGCGACCAAAAAGCCGAATAAACTAGAAGGTATTGCCCGTGCCATGAATCTCAATCGACAAAAAAATTTTGCGCGAAAGTTTGATGATTTTTGACCTGCAAAAATTACATTCTTTATTCGATCGGAAAACTGGAGGTTCATGGTACGAAGAAACATATATAAAAGAAGCTGCAATAAGAATTAAGTAGATCGGATGATTTATCTTCGAGTTATAACTGCAGCAAATTTGAAAAATGTAGTTTTTCTTTACCTTTTAGTTTTAATCATTAAGATTTTTTACTAAAATTATTTACGATGTACTCACTACAACGGTCATAGTAAAACTAGATGAGCCGTTTAAATGTACGAGGGTCTAGCTTTTTCACAATATGTGACTGGAAGCCTCATTCAGAGACTCCCGAACTATCAACCTTCATACATTTCCCAATGCCTTAAAGTTAACAATGAAAATCAGAATCCGCTCTTCAGATGGCTGTAACTCAAAAACTATTTGAGATATGCACTTGAAATTTTAGTATGTTATTTTTAAAGGTATAGATTATCGAAACATGCTAAAAAAAATTCCAATTTTTTCAAAATGTCACACTAGTGGTCCCTTTTAATCTTTTTACCAAATTTTTCGTCAAAATCTTTCGTATGAGAATTTTCTTTTTAAAGGCAATTGAATCAGAAAATACTCGCAAATACTAAGTTTAATTTCCAAAATGTAGCCCGCGAACACCAAAAATCCAGTCCGTGAAACCAGATTATCCATAATATCAAATTCGTAAAAATTTTTCAGAAAAACCAATAAATCTGTCTATATTATGATTTAACACTTTTCAGTTGAAACATAATAAATTTTTTCAGCCTTTTGAAAGGTAGGTTGCCGTTTACATAGCAGATAACTTGTCGGCATAAGCAACATTTACTAAATTTCTATTTTCTGATTACCATAGTTATAAAAAATAACAGATCATAAAAGTTTACTTATACCTTACGACACCTACTATTCTTTTTAATTATTAAAATTGCATTTTCGATGAATCTTGTTAATTTTTACTCATTTTTCAGGATTCCGTAAAAAAAAAAGCAAAAAAAAACTTTATAGTAAAGACGTCAAAAAAAAAAAAAAATATAACAAAATGATAGATTTGGAAAATGTGACCAGTTTTATATATTGTCACTCTATATGTGATATATAATATTATCGTATGAATGTTGGTCTCAACTCCACTTGTACGAAATATGAAAGTGGGAGAAATGTATTTTTTAACACTTTTTTGCATGAGTAGTGTATAATTGAACAATTAGCTTTCGTCACGTTTAAAATTCCAAGGGAAAATCTGGAAAATTCTCCCATATAGTTTCCTCGAATCTATCCGCTTGTCAGTCTGTTTATCTGTATGTCTGTCTGTCCATCTAATTTCTCCACAGTTTCTATATCTTTCGGCTTATGAACACGAAATTTTGTAAGCTCATGCTACAGGTGTTGGTAAAAAAAATTTGTCTTAATTTTCCAGATTTAGCTAATTTTCCGAATTGAAAAGTGGGAATAAAACTGTGAAAATAACGAGAAACATTGAGAAAATGATTCCCAGTAAATGAAATATTGTTTCAGTAGTAGAAGACATCATTTAAAAATCATTAAGGGAAAAGCTGGGAAATGAGGTAAGAAAATTTTCATTCTGTATAGTAAGTAACTTGAGAAATAATTCCACAAATCCTATCGGGCAAGGTATCTTTTGAAATAAACTTCAGATTCCTTCTAAACTTCACCCTAGTCACCCTAAAGTCACACTATCGATTATACTTACCTATTTTTATAATTAACCGTACAAAAATATACTTAAACGTCCTGGATCCCGAGGAACCCTGACTGATTGTGTTGCCAACGAGCACTTGGTGAATTTTTTTTCTTTTAGCGAATTTCGAAAACTCGAAATTCAGCTATTACAGTAGGTGTCATGACGCAATCTGAGTCCGGGACTATGGCAGAAATCTGTTTTGAGGTCCCTAGGATACGAAAATGATATTCACTAAAATTTATATATATATATATATATATATATATATATATATATATATATATATATATATATATATTTATGTGTTCCCACGATAACTCTCGAACGAAACGTCTAACGCTTATGAAATTTTGTGTGCGGACTGGATTCTGAATTGGCTTGGCTAAGTTCGTTAGCCAGACACGTCGGATGCCCAGAAGTAGGTTTTCTGGCCATTTTTTATCATTCGATCCTATCATAAGGCAGTTCAATTTTTACATCGTTGAAAAGGAAAAAAAAATTATGAAGAAAATATTCTTATAATTTTCTTTCTATTTTAAGTATTTTTCGAGAAAATGTAAATTTTCACTTTTATTCTTTCTTTGTTAGTCTAAGTAATTTATATTTATATCTCAGTTCTTTATAAAGTATAAAAATATTTCACTTTTTTATTAAAGAATTTTGTGAGAACAAGTGAAAACTATTCACATATATGTGATATAACACACATACATGTATAGAGTTTTGTTTCTCATTTATTGCATTATAATTAGCATGGTTCTATCCCATGTTAAAAAATGTAAATTAAACAGATTTTCTAAGCTAATGTAATGAAGAATTTTTTTTTTTTTTATTGAATTTTTAAGTAAACAAGAAATTGAAGATTATGTTATGATATAAATATTATTAAATATGAAACAAAAGAAAATATGTACAATGTACATATGTATGTACGGAAAAATATTTTGAATCGATTTTGAAAATTTTTCGACTAATAATTAATAATGTTAAAAAATTAAACCATTTCAAATGGATTTAAGGTATTTTATGTGAAGTCAAGGTTTTCGGGACCTAAAAAGGCCAGAAATTAATTAACCAATCGATTTTAAAAATTTTTTCACAGTTAGTAAGTTAAAGTATTTGAATTAATTAATTAAATGATGTCCGCAAGAAGCTTACGGACTGCCATAAGTTATATGAGATCCTTAGAACCCTTTTCTTACTGTTAGAGTACTAGACTTGTATGAGTTTCGCCAGGATTTACTGATCCCATAATTGTAAAAAATAAACTAAACGACCAATTTTAAAAATTTCTTCACTGTTACAGAGCTAAACTATTTTAGATAGATTTAGAATACATTATCTAAGGTCCGCCAGGGTCCACAAGACCCAAAAGTGTCAAAAATAAACTAACTGACCGATTTTGAAAATTTTTTCACTGTTACAGAGCTAAACTATTTTAGATAAATATCGATTACGTTATGTAAGGTCCGCCTCGGTCCATAGGACCCAAAAGTGTCAAAAATAAACTGCCTGATCGATTTTGAAAATTTTTTCACTGTTACAGAGCTAAATTGTTTTAGATAAATATAGATTCCGTTATGTAAGGTCTGCCAGGGTCCATAGGATCCAGAAGTGTCAAAAATAAACTAACTGACCGATTTTGAAAATTTTTTCACTGTTACAGAGCTAAACTATTTTAGATAAATATAAATTACGTTATGTAAGGTCCACCAAGGTCCATAGAACCCAAAAGTGTCAAAAATAAACTAACTGACCGATTTTGAAAATTTTTTCACTGTTACAGAGCTAAACTATTTTAGATAAATATAGATTACGTTATGTAAGGTCTGCCAGGGTCCATGGGATCCAAAAGTGTCAAAAATAAACTAACCGACCGATTTTGAAAATTTTTTCACTGTTACAGAGCTAAACTATTTTAGATAAATATAGATTACGTTATGTAAGGTCTGCCAGGGTCCATGGGATCCAAAAGTGTCAAAAATAAACTAACCGACCGATTTTGAAAATTTTTTCACTGTTACAGAGCTAAACTATTTTAGATAAATATAGATTACGTTGTGTAAGGTCTGCCAGGGTCCATGGGATCCAAAAGTGTCAAAAATAAACTAACCGATCGATTTTGAAAATTTTTTCACTGTTGGGGAACTAACTATTTTAGATAGACATACATTACATTATTTAGGGTCCGCCAGGGTCCATGGGACCCAAAAGTGGTAAAAATAAACTAACCGACCGATTTTGAAAATTTTTTCACTCTTACAGAGCTAAACTATTTTAGATAAATATAGATTACGTTATGTAAAGTCTGCCAGGGTCCATCGGATCCAAAAGCGTCAAAAATAAACTAGCCGACCGATTTTGAAAATTTTTTCACTGTTGGGGAGCTAAGCTATTTTAGATACATATAGATTACGTTATGTAAGGTCTGAAGTGTCAGTAGGACCTAAAAGTGTCAAAAATAAAATAACTGACCGATTTTGAAACCTTTTTACTATTACCGAGGTAAAATATTTTAGATAGGTACAAGTTGTGTTATCTGAGATCCACAACTGTCCTGCGGATGCAAATGCGGCGTAGAATGCTACACAACGGGTTTTGAATATATATATATATATATATATATATATATATATATATATATATATATATATATATATATAATTATATATATTACATAAAGTACGCCTAGAATATACGGCCGAGCTGATTTCTGCAAGGTCCACCGGGATCTTGCAGATCCGAAAACGCTAGTAATAAGCTATCGAACCGATGCTAAAAAATTTCTCACTGCTAGAGAACTAAATTATTTTAGATGGATACAACTATGCTGCACAAAATTCGTTCGGGTTCTTGGGTCCCCAAAAATACCAAAACTAATTACCCAACCGATTTTAAAAATTCTTTTACTCTTAGAAAGCTAAACTATTTTAAATAGGTACAGGTCTTAGATGAGATCCGCCAGTGCCCAAGATTTGGAAATTCGCTATGTTATGCAGATGCTGCGACAGGGGTATTTTTCTATAATCTTTAAAGGATAAAATTTTGGAGAAAAATCACCAACAGTTACTAATATAAAAAAATTTGGGGGACAGGTCTACGCACACTGTCAACTTCCCATTGGGTGCCTTAAAGACTAGAGATTACTGTACATAAATAATTCTTTTTTCATTTCAGGCGACTCCTCCCCTGGGCTCCCGATAGAGGCTTTGCCCATTGCACCATACCGGGGGCTTCGCCTTCTGTACCTAAGGGTGGGGGCTCCACCCTTATCAAACAAATGATAACATCATTTGTTCTCAAGATATGCGAGACAAAATATATTTTGGCAAAAACTAATTTTTCAAGTTTCTTACATTTTTTGTTAATTTTGTAATAAAATACTGGCGTTTTTAACATCAAGGAAGGTTCTTAGGCCATTATATAATAATGTTATGGTAAAAAATCCATATAATCTATGTTATCTTAATAAAGTTAATTCCGTTTTTTTACCACAAAAAACAAACCGCTAATCCGAATTTGCTGGAAACTTTATCCGGTCTTCATTTTTTGATTACGCATCTAATGAAATTAGTCCGGAGTTGATATCATCATTTGTTCTCGAGATATGCGAGACGAAAAAAAATTCACGAACGAACGAACGAACTAACGAACGCACACACGGACATCACGCTAAAAACGATGGATTCGGATTCTAGTGACCTTGAAACGTGGAGATATGTCAAAATTAGCGATTCGTAAAATCGGACCCATTACAATAACTTCCTATGGGAAGTTAATAAGTATTTATTTTGCGACCTTTCGAAAACAGAAATTTCATCATCAGGCAAAATTTTTCTTTTTCCTGTAACCATGATTGTTAACCAAAAATTTTCCACTGATTAAGAAGATAAAGAAATAAATAAGAACGAACAAAAAAGTCCTGATTAAAAATAAGCTAACTAGGTACCGGCCTTCTATTATTTACATACATTTCGTAGCACACTTTTTGTGCCTTTATCACTCCGCCCCGGGCGAATGAATGGCGTATATAATATAAATAAATGGGTACTACACACAATGTCATTCAAGGATTTCTGGGTTACATAGTTTGCTAACGAAAAATTAGGCGCAATAACTTTGTGTATACACACGCATACATACAAATAATACAATATTTCCATGTATTTTTGGTACTTTGACCAAATTTTCTCTTATAAATATTATTATTGCCATCTTTCTCTGACACGGTATGTAGTGGCAGCACTGTCGCGTATAATATAAACAAACTCGGGAAATTACGTACGAAAGAAAATTTGTTGTATGTACGCCGGGTGGGTAATTTTCAATTTTCAAGACCCTTCGGGTAAAATGGAAATTGTTGTTAAACTGAAATATTGATAGTTGTCTGATACAACCTAATTGCCACAGCTAACTTAAGGGGAGGTTTACTTGAGAGTCGTTAAAAAAAATCGATTTTTGTTTTTTGCAGAAATTGGTAGCTAATTATGTGTAGAATATGTTCCCAAAGTGATTTTGCTGAAAGTAATTTAAGGGAAGGTTTACTTGAGATTTGATAAAAAAAATCGATTTTTTTGCCGAAATTGATAGCAAATTATGTGTAGAATATGTTCCCAAAGTGATTTTACTGAAAATAATTTAAAAACAAGATTCTTGCACATTAACCGAATTCAGCTTTCTATAAAAAAAAGAAATTCAAAAAACGTATAGTTCACGCAATAATGAGTATTAAATATAAAATTTTGAAAATACGTTTCTTTATATATATTTTATAATATCTCGGAACTACATTTTTGGAACTGGTGGACACGATAACTCAAAAACTATTCGATGGATCCTTTTTTTTAATTTTTTATTTTAAAGATAATTCAATTCTTCGGCACCTCTACCTAAATTCGATACACTTTCAATATTTTTTTTTATTTTTAAGTTTACTTTAAACATTTAAGATAAAAAGATAAAAATCGTAATCAAAAGTTCAGCAATTTATTGATATTATAGGTAGAGGTGGCGATGGCGGTACTCTTCATATATTTTATAAATCTTTTTTGTTTTTGGATTTCGGTGGTTTATTACCGGCGCTAGGATGTCCGCCAACAAGGCATTGGATTTTCGGATCGTCACACTGCACTATCTATAAAAATGGACACTTTTTTATATTTTTCCTTGAAAAAATTTTTTTGTGTAGTTTAATACTTAATAAATATGTGCACAAAATTTGAAATTGATATTTACTTCCGTTCTTGAGCAAAAAATTCTAGAAAAATACATAATTTTTAAGGACTCACGAGTAAACCTCCCCTTAAGAGAAAGCTTCAACCTTTTGAATAATAATGATACAATTATCTGTATTTCGTTTCTATAGAAATGAATAAACAATTTCTATTTTCAATTTCGGGACTATAAAGTACATAATAGGAAGTAACGTGCAACTTTTATTCCCAAAGGACTTAAGAATACTTTTTCTCCAGCTTTTAAAACAGTCATCAAGCAAAACTTAACTTGAATTAAGTAGCGTTGCTAGGCAATGAACTACTCATTTTAAAATCTATACATCTACTTAATAAATTTCTAATAACACTGACTAACTGACTGACAGATAACGCACAGCCTAAACCGTCTGGTTTAGAAGAATGAAATTTTGCATAGGAGTTCCCTATGTAACGTAGGTGAGCACTAGAAAAGGATCTTTGAAAATTCGTCCCCTAAGTGGGTTTAATGGGGAATGAAAATTTGCATGTAAATTCGTTATTTTTGAAGTTAGTGGTATATAAAAATATGTTACCATAGCTATTAAAATAAATACCTTATTTAATGAATCTTTAAATTTGACTGACAGACAACACACAACCTAAACTCTTGGATTTAGAAGGGCGAAATTAAGCACAGGAGTTACGAAAATTGGCGTTTAGACTTCTATTTATAAATTTTCGTTATTTTTGAAGTTAGAAACGTGGATATTGATTTAGGCTTTTGAAAAACATTAAAAGTGAGCAGAAAGTGGGTAAAAAGATATTGACGATGGAAACCCCCATCGGGCATACGGCTAGTATTATAATAAAACTGTAACGAGATCATTTCTGTACATAGAATATTTTTTGAAAATTGTACTGGTATACTGTAAATAGTTGTCGATAAAACAAAATTTTTGTCTGTCTGTCTGTTCACACATCACGCAAAAATTATTGGACGAAATTAGATGAAATTTGGTATGGTAATAACTTATTGCCTGGGTCAACATCCAAGATACTCTTTACTCCGGGAAAATGTCTCATTCCCACTCCGGGAAAATAGAAAAACTTTTTTGAGCATGTGCATACATTACGCAAAAACTATTTGCCGGATTTTGATGAAATTTGGAATAGTGATAACTTATTACCTGGGTCAACATTTAAGATACTTTTTACTCCGGGAAAATGTCTTATTTCCACGGGGAATTAGAAAAACCATATTGAGCATGTGCATGCATTACGCAAAAATTATTGTTCTATGCAAGTTCGGTATAATTGTTACACTTATATACTTCTCATTGAGTTTATAACAATGCGTCGCGCGAACGACGTCGCGGATACAGCTAGTAATAAATAAATTCAGATTTTTAGATTTACACAATTTAAATGACATTTAAGTATTTTTTTTAAAATTTTTTTATAATTTTAAATTATTTAGATTTACAAAAAAAAATAATATATACCCCACGGGACTAAAGTATTTCTTTTGACCTTTCGTGTAAATTACTGTCCTCGGACTTTTATAGGCTTTCTGGCAGCAAAATTTACACTTGAAATCAAAAGTTACACTTTTCGTTTAATTTCTCTAAATTTTTTTAAACTTTGAAGACCCGAAACTTTTCAAAAAAAAAATTCAAAAAAATTATTGTTTAGTTTTTAAATTAAGTAGAGAAATTGGGAGGAATTTATTGACATAAAAAAATTGTATAAAAAAGCATTATTTTGCGAAATTTTGATGATTCAAATACCGAAAGAAAATTTTTTAGTTTTTATAAATAATTAATTAAATAATTAAGCTTCAGGTGGAGCAATTTGGGAACCAACTTCTTTTCGGTTCCACAATCGAATTTCGTCACTTCCAGCGGTCTTCATAACTGAATTGTTGCGTTCAATATCGATTTTGTTCCAACAAATGGAATAACCGCGCGTACCATAGGTAGGGGTAGTTGTTCCAATGGCACAATTGGTGTGACAGAGATAAAACACTATGTGTATGTGCCAGAGTGGGTTGAACCAAGGATAACATAGCGGGGATGAATGACAAGGATAAACACATCTATGTATAGGCGATGCAGGGTGGTGGTGGGGGGTGTCACCACGCCAACGTATGTATTTAGCAATTCCTAGGACAAGGTTATATGGTGTAATGTATGCTGTGTGTCCCACGCGACATGCGCACATCGGCCCGCGCGCGCTCATAGGTCATGCATGCCACAGCAGCCACGGCCAAGGTTGGAAGGTCACGTACAAGGTCGTTTAACTGCCGTGCGCTAAGGTTATTCCGATATTCTATCTACCTACCACTACCGAGGCTACCACCTATGTATGTACAATGTACATATAAATATATATATATAACAAGGTTATATTATTAGAATAAAATACAGTTAGAGATTGGATAAATATGTGTTTGCTTCTATCTATTTCGTTGCTTTTTTTACGCGCCCTGCATTCTATGGACGACTATTGCAAATTGTATCGAAATTCCTCTAGAGTGCGAAAACTGTTTCCGGTCAAAGTGTGATTAAAAACTCGACGACAACCAGGCAAGATAGAAAAAAAAATGGTATTTTCTCAATATTGTAGAAGCCTTATAATGAGAATTACAGAGTTCATTACTTTTAGCGAATTTCCAGAATGGAATTCAGCCATTACAGCCACTGTCATGACGCGACTTGAGCCCGAGACTATGACAGAAATTTGTTTTGAGGTCCCTAGAAACCGAAAATAATATTCACTAAAATTTATATATATATATATATATATATATATATATATATATATATATATATAATATGAATATATATATATATATATATATATATATATATATATATATATATATATACATATATATATTTATATAAAAAACTAATTTTTTGCAAGAACAAAAACCATGTTTCTGGCATCCGACGTGTCTGGCTGAAGAACTCATCCAACGGTTTGGGACTGCCAACATTTTCACCAAATTTCGTAAACCTAGGACATTTCGTTCGGAAGTTATCGTGCGGACATATATATATATATATATATATATATATATATATATATATATATATATATATATATATATATATATATATACATGGTTAATAACATGGTTAATAACATATATATATATATATATATATATATATATATATATATATATATATATATATATATATATATATATATATATATATATATATATACATATGTCCGCATGATAACTTCCGAACGAAATGTCCTAGGTTTACGAAATTTGGTGAAAATGTTGGCAATCACAAACCGTTGGATGAGTTCTTCAGCCAGACACGTCGGATGCCAGAAACATGGTTTTTGTTCTTGCAAAAAATTAATTTTTTGCCAAAATTTCCACTTATTCAAAAATTTTTGATTTAAAAGAGGAGAAAAAATTACATCAAAAAGGTCTTTAATCTTTAAACTATTATTCTATGTCAACTAGTTTCCGAGAAAAACTAATTTTTATAAACGAAAATTCGCTATGTTACACAGGATGCTGCGACAGGGGTATTTTCTTTTTGCCTCAGTAATTGTAACATTGAACAGGCCACAAAGTGACCCAATGGATAATTCCAAGTCTTGGTTCATTTGAGTTCTACAATTAAATTACAAATATGGTCACTAACCATAATTTGTTTCAAAAGACTTGATATGTCTTTTATTAGCGAATTTCTAAAACAACAATTGAACTGTCATAGTGAGACTTGAGCCCGGGAGTATGATAGAAATTTGTTTTGAGGTCCCTAGAACCCGAAAACGATCAGTAAAATATAATTATATCGTGAATTTGTTAGTTTTCCTTAGAAAACAGATCACATAGAATAATGGTTCAAAAACCTACTGTATGTAACTTTTTCCGCTCTTTCCGATGGTATAAAAAAATTCGGACTTTTCCACTCAAAATTTAACTTTTCCGAATTTTTTTTTGGAAAAATTATTCTATGTAAACTGTTTTCTGAGGCATACTAGGAAATTCACTATATGTATATATTTTAGTCAGTGGTGGATTTACCAGCAGGCTGAGTAGGCTGGAGCCTAGGGCGGCAGATTTTATGGGCAACAAAATTTTTTTTTACTCGTCACTTACTTTTTTTAAGAAAAAGTGTTAAAAATTTATTCAGAAATTTTTTTAGATTCTTAGGAGCGGCATTTTTTACGGAGCCTAGAGTGGCACTTAGGGTAAATCCGTCACTGGTTTTAGTGAACATTTTCGGATTCTAGGGACCTCAAAGCCAGTTTCTGTCACACTCCCGCGCTCAAGTCTCACCATGACAGTAATAGGTGGATTGTCCTTCTGAAAATTCGCTAATAAACGATATTGAAAGATTGTCTTGTGTAGACTGAATCAAAAATTGTCAGGTTTGGAAGACTAGAAACAACTTATTGTACACAACACTATTTCCGCAAGTACGACTTGCATTAACTACCTACTGGCAACTTTTCTGACTTAATGGGAGGTTTACTTGAAAGTTGTTAAAAAAAATCGATTTTTTTTTCACAGAAATTGGTAGCTAATTATGTGTAGAATATGTTCCCAAAGTGATTTTGCTGAAACTAATTTAAGAGAAGGTTTACTTGAGATTTGATAAAAAAATAGATTTTTTGCCGAAATTGATAGCAAATTATGTGCAGACTATGTTCCCAAAGTGATTTTACTGAAAATAATTTAAAAACAAGACTCTTGCACATTAACCGAATCCAGCTTTCTATAAAAAAAATTCAAAAAACTAGTTCACGCAATAATGAGTATTAAATATAAAATTTTGAAAATACGTTTCTTTATATATATTTTATAATATCTCGGAACTACATTTTTGGAACTGGTGGACACGATAACTCAAAAACTATTCGATGGATTCTTTTTTTTAATTTTTTATTTTAAAAATAATTCAATTCTTCGGCACCTCTACCTAAATTCGATACACTTTCAATATCTTTTTTTATTTTTAAATTTACTTTAAAGAGCGAAAAATAAGACAAAAATCGTAATCAAAAGTTCACATATCCGCCATTTTTTTTCTTTCAGCAATTTATTGATATTATAGGTAGAGGTGCCGTTACTCTTCGTATATTTTATAAATCTTTTTGTTTTTGGATTTCTGTGGTTTATTACCGGCCCTAGGATGTCCACCAACAAGGCATTGGAATTTCGGATCGTCACACTGCACTATCTAAAAAATGGACACTTTTTTATATTTTTCTTGAAAAATTTTTTTTGTGTAGTTTAATACTTAATAAATATGTGCACAAAATTTGAAATTGATATTTACTTCCCTTCTTGAGAAAAAAATTCTAGAAAAATACATAATTTTTAAGGACTCTCAAGTAAACCTCCCCTTAAGTGTTGAGAGATTTTTCCAAAAATAAAAAAATCTTGTACACGTGTAGCACAACCAATTTTTTTTTTTTTTTGAATGAACCTGTTAACTGGACATTTTCGATATCCGTTCCCTATATTTTTAACCAGGTTGTCAGTCGATTCAGTCAGTGCTTATGTTCTAACACTATAGAGTACATATCATATTATTTCTATGTAAAAATATACCCACACGAAATCTGTTTTAGATGTTCCAAGAAAGGATCACACACAGGATTATTTTATTTATTTTTTATATATGATATTAACTTTTCTCCGACAAATATGGTTCCCAAAGTTCACCCCATCTATGTATATCCAAAGTCATAGACAATGATGAATATCAATTTTTGTACATAAAAGAAAATGAAATCCCCCCATCAAAAGGTCAAAGTTTCACTGGGAACCGAATAAAAGAATGGTAAAACATATACCTATAGAAGTGTATTATTATTATAAATTATTCTAGAAAATTGCGAAAAACTACGCATTCTCTCCGTACAGCCAAAGGCAAATTTAAATTAAATATTCATTTTTCATTTGTTTGATTTTTCACATATATTTGTGGATGGATCGCGTAGGCTGTTTTGATTTTATGAAATATTTCAAAATAAAATTTTCACTCCAGTAGAAAAGGTTAAAAGGTTAAGAATCGCGGCATTTTAACAACGCTCAAACTTACTCATCTAATTTTCTTTCACCAAAATTTACCTTGAAGAGATATTAAAAGGATAAATTCACATAGAATAATGGTTTACAAACCTTTTACATGTTATAGTTTTTCTTATCTTTTAATGACGTAAAAAATTTTCAACTTGCGGAAATTTCGGTAAAAAAGTAATTTTTTTCACTAAAAATACACAAAAAAACCATGTTGTGGGCATCGGACGTGTTTGACTGAAGAACTCATACAAGATTTTTGGATTTCCAATGTTTTCACCAAATTTCATAAAAACAAAATGTTTCGTTCAAGAGTTATCGTGGTGATACATAAATACATAGACATACGTATATATAAATTTTAGTGAATATCATTTTCGACTTCTAGGGACGTCTGAAAACGAATTTCTGTCATAGTCCCGGGTTCAAGTCGCGTCATGACAGTGGCCGTAATAGCTGAATTTTCGATTTGAAAATTCGCTAAAAGAAAACTTTTGTCGAATCAGGCATTTTTCTGAAAGTAATTTTGACATTTTGACAGTAAAAATGAACCAATAAATCCCAATCCTGATTTGAGACAAGAAAAAAATTTTTTATTTTAATGACGTCATTAAGTTTACTAAAATTTTCCTACGCCTTAAAAATCGTAAATAGAATGATAGAATGATGAAACTGTCTTTATCAAAATTAGGCACTTGGCTGCAATAATTTGCGTCCTAATAAATCTTAGTTTGTCTTGTAGCAAATAGTTTCGTTTAAAAATGTTTCAAGTTTTATTGTCAAGGGCACATTGTTGATTAAAATCAAACTATTTTTAGTTTTTATTAACTAATACACATATTGCAATGACTGATAAGAAAACTGAATTTCATAACCGATCATAATTTCCTTTATTACTATTAACTACTACAATCATTAGAAATTTCATTTTATTTTTCCAAATTAATCGAAAATATTAGGTAATTTAAATTTCGAAATTGTTTGGATAATCCTGACTCAATATAAATTTTGGTAGATATGTCTAATAAATATTTTTGATGTCAAATGAGACAAAACAGATCGAAAAAATTGTGCAGACGCACAAAAAAAAAATTTGATTTGGAAATTTTTAAAAACAAAAATAATATGAGTCATTGTCATAACATGTTATTACAAAAAATTTTTTTCGAAAACAAAAATATTTTATTAATTTATTATTAATCTGAATTAATTTCTGTTTTCTCCTGCGCGACTAAAATAAAAGTATAATAAAAAAAAATTCCCCAAGTTCGTATTGGACACGCACTGAGTCAGGGCTCCTCAGGGCGTTTAAATATATTATTAACCAATTATCGCCCATAACGAGGCTTACAAATGAAAAGCGGTTGAATGAACCCAGCAGCTTCATTTTAAAAGATATTTCCCGTAAATTTTTGAAATTTTAATATTTTAAAATTTTCTACATTTTCCATCATTTTCCGTAGTAATTTGACCTTGATTTTTTTACAGAATGTTTTCAAATACTGAAACATACCTCAATTTTTTTAATTTTTGGAAATTGGTTTGTCTATATTTGTTTGCTTAATTAATTGAGTGTTTTTTGCAACTGCAAGTATTTATATTCTTTTCAAAATTTTTGGATCAATAAAGAAAAATTACGGAGAGGGGACAAGCTATTCGCTATTTTGAAGCTCAATATTTCGCAAAATGAGACTTAAAAATGAAAAATGATAAAAGAAGGAACCCCTAACTTTTTTCCTGAATACTAACTCAGAGGCGTAGCCAACATAACTGGCGCCCGGTGCGTGGCACTTTATTTGCGCCCCCTTAACTTCTAAAATTTGAAAAATTTTAGGTAGTGGAAGGGTGTATTTAAAATTTCGGATTAAATTTTTCCTTAAAAGTTGCCTTAACGACCTTTTTTTGCCAGTGATTTGTTTGTATATTTCTATATTTAAAGTCATAACCTGGAAGTATTTTCATAATTTTCCTACACTTTCACGTAGCGAAATTCTAATGACAAACACAACAAAAAATTTTAAATTAATAGCGTCCCCCTATTAGCTTTTGGCGCCCCTCTCAAAGTGGCACCTTGCACCCCCTCGCTACGCCACTGTACTAACTGAAATTCACACTTTGGGCATGTATCAATGAAAAATTTCATATTCGAACAGACTTTTTCTTCGAAACCCTAAAAATTAAAAATATCACCATATCACAATATCACTAAAATGTTTTGTCTTTTAACATTAAAATTTTGTCCAAAGGACAAAATTAATAGTAATGTTTGTTATTATTTTTTGCTCAAAAATTTTTGCGATGCACTTTTGCATTGCAAGTGCATACAATATGCAGTTGAAAGTTGCACTTTATCTACATATTTGGTAAACAAAATTACCAAGCTTATCACAATATTGAATTTATGTACATATATACCATATATACATATTAATAGCCTCACAATGTGGAATTTGAAATTTGAGATAAGGACATTTTTCTATAAATATCAAAAATTATTATTTAAATGGCGTGATAATCGCCCAAGTTCAAGAGTATACAGTCTGTTTCAGTGAAGTAACAACATAAAAATTTTAACAATGTTAAAATTGATATGTTCTTAGCTGCGTGAAACACCCTGTACATATTCAGAGGCTCACACGAAACTCAATCGATAATCTACAAATTTTGGTTTTCTGTTTATTCATATTAAAATTTGAACTCGCTGTGTCCTCTCCGGTTTTCCAAATTAATCCGGAGTCTTATGGACTTTTCATTTTTGTTATAAAAGTAAAATAATAAAAAGCTTGGTAACGTCCCTCAGGTATGATTTAAATTAAACATTTATTGAAAGAGAAAAATACTTACATACATTCGATGAAGTATATAATCAATACGTGACTCGCGCTCAGAGCCAGTCTAATTATCTAATGAAAATTAAATTTTCATCAGATTTTTCCATTCTGTTGTGCTACAGAGAGTCAATTTTCCGGTCTATGTATAGCTGATTAGAAAACACCATGCTATGACGTCAGTACCTACATAATACATAAATGTTATTCGTAGAAAATTCCTATATTGTGGTAGGTACCGTAAAATCATCCAACTTTGCCAATTCTGTTTTCAACAAATGTGCAGACTTTAGCTGATATTTCAGAAACTATAAAACATAGGTCTTGATAATTTTATCATAATATAAAAATTTACATGTATTTAAAAGTAATTTTCATATTTATTTATCGAATAATTCGTTTAAATAATATTAATTATAGGCTAGGTAAAGTTAGTAACATTATCAAACGATAAAAATCATACATTTTAACAAAAATATATGTAGCAACTGGCACAACTACCCAAAACTATTCGAATCTACTACGTTACATTGTTAAATTTATTTACCAACAATTTTATAATATTTGCTATATTTTGTTAGAAAATATGGGTGGGTAAAGATATGAATTTGTTGACATTTAAACCATGTCATTGTTAGTCGAATTTTCTCCGAAAAATTAGACTTATACAGTCTATACGATAAGAGCTGCGAGAGGCGAGAGTAGGGGCGCTATCCGTTTTCGGACCCGTAGAACACGAATATGTAGAAAAAAAAAATGTCTGATATATATATATATATATATATATATATATATATATATATATATATATATATATATATATATATATATATATATATATATATATTTTCCCGCAACCTTTTAATATGTGTAGCGCCCCCCTATGGAAGTTAAGAGATGAAATTTGGTAAGTGGGGCTTATTCCGATGCACAACAATACTATCAAAGTGGGGTCAAATTTTGGGCAAATTTTTTTTCGGACCCGACCTTTAAGGGGGTCGTGGGGGGCGGAAAAGCAATAAAACTTTTCCAAACCGGTTTTAAATAATGTTTCGGTCAATTATCTACAACATATCCAAAATTCAGCTTCCTAGGATGATATGGTGGGAGTAGAGGGGGGAAAAACGATTTTCGCTGGATCTAACAGGCCCCCAGCCCCCCAGAATTAACGTAGAGGGTTGAAATTTGGTGTGTTGATAAAGTTCGTACCTAGGTTGTGCTTTTTGGAGGTTTTAATATTTTACCCCCACCCCCCTCATTTTTAAGCTACAATTTCATGCATTTTCGACGTTTTCGAAGTTTGTACCATTCGCACAGGTCACCCGAATAAACCTAGAGGGCTGAAATTTTGTATTCGGATTGAGTTAGTATCAAGGGGGTGCCTTTTGGGGGTCTCGACTTTTAACCCCTACCCCCACCATTTTTATACCCAAAAGAACATGATTTTTCTTGTTTTTTAACAGTTTCGTTCGGGTCAAAATCTCCCCAAATAAACCTAGAGGGCTGAAATTTGGTGTACAGGTTAAGCTAATAGCCAGACACTGTTTTTTGGAGGTTTCAACTTTTAACCCTTACCCCCACGATTTTTACGCAAATATTTCCTTAATTTTTTTGCTTGTTTTCTAACATGTCTAGAGACTCCATAAGGAAACCTAGAGGGCTGAAATTTTGTACGTGTATTCAGTTAGTATCCAGCTAGTACCTTGTAGGGAGTCCGCATCACTTTTCCCCCCACTTCTCCCATTTTTACATCGGAATTGAATGCAATTGTTAAATGTGTTTTAAAAGCATTATGTTTATTCTAAATACAAGTAGGCGAATAGTAATTTTAAAAAATTTAAAAAAAAGTGAACTTACTTTTATGACAAATGAAATACATACATATTAAGTAATTTAAAAATGTTATTAAAGTCACTGTTTATTTATAAATTAGGAATTTTGGATTTTTAGTATTTATAAAATAGAAATTTTGGATTTTTTTGGAAAGAAAAAATATCTTTATAAAGGCCTTCCAGTTTACTATTTAAGGTCCTTTTTTAATTTTTAAAACTAAAACATAAAGGCAATTAGCGGATAAACATGGGCAGGAATGTCCTGGTACGAATTGTGTTGGCTTTTTTTCTGCTACCTGTTTTCGGCACAAAATTGAAATTTACTGAGATACAGCCCTTAAATACTTAAAACCTTTTTTTAAAGCCTCGATCAGCCGAACATTCATCACCAGTTTTGAAACCAACAAAATGACAATTCGGTTGTAGACTTTCAATCACATTTCGCTTGTAGACATTCAATACCGAAGATGAAGGGGAAAATTCGACTACCGTGATGGGGCCCCGCTGCTCACGGCGTTTTTTTTATTTATCACTTATTATTACACGAGAGGTTTGAATTTTTTCGAATAAATTTGGGTTTATCTAACGAAAGTTTGTTGCCTAGCAATTTAACGAGAAGAGCTGTCAACTAACAAAAACGCGACAGCGAAGCTGAAGCGTTTTTGTTAGTTGACAGTTCTTCGAGTTAAATTGTTTTTAGGCAAGAAATTTGAATTGAAGAAAACACAAATTTATTCAGAAAAAATATAAAATTCAAGTGTAATACGGTAAGACAATTTAACGAATAAAATAAATTAATATAATTCATATTATTATTTTATACATTGTTACTATGGTTCTGAATTCAGTTAAATTTACCAATACGAATTTTTTGTTTGGTTTTTATCGTGTTTACCGCCAGTGAAATGACCAATGAAATGTTCTGTATTATTTTTTTCGCTGTAAAAATTTGTCCTAACTTTTTTCCAATGGTAAAAGTGAAAAAACTATAGTATTCTTATGGAACTCTGATACACATGAGTTAAATTGAAATTCATTAAAACAATTTAAACATAACTGATTTAATTTTGAATCGAAAATTATGGTAAAGTGAGTCGTTTTACGGTATATATGATTATATATATGCACTGTACTTATTTGTTTGCTTTGTATCCCATTTCAACAGCTATGTGAACTACGCAACTGACTTTCGTATATTCGAAATCCGAAAATGGCATTCGAAAGAGAATCGTTTGTACCCGATTGTACCACTTTTCTTTTCGTTTCTACCTCAAAGGGTTCGGAGATAAAGAGTCTCCGAAATTCGAGGTATGGTGAACTTTGTTGATTTCTAAGATATTAAAAATCTGAAAACGGCATTTGAAAGACAATCTGTTTGTACCCGATTGTACCACTTTTCTTTTCGTTTGTACCTCCAAGGGTTCGGAGATAAAGCGACCCCGAAATTCGAGGTATGGTGAATTTCGTTGTTTCTTAAGATACTGAAAATCTGAAAACGGCATTTCAAAGAGAATCGTTTGTACCCGATGGTACCACTTTTCTTTTCGTTTGTACCTCAAAGGGTTCGGAGATAAAGCGACCCCGAAATTCGAGGTAGGGTGAATTTCGTTGTTTTTTAAGATATTGAAAATCTGAAAACGGCATTTCAAAGAGAATCGTTTGTACCCGATTGTACCACTTTTCTGTTCGTTTGTACCTCAAAGGGTTCGAAGATAAAGCGACCCCGAAATTCGAGGTAGGGTGAATTTCGTTGTTTTTTAAAATATTTAAAATCTGAAAACGGCATTTCAAACAGAATCGTTTGTACTCGATTGTACCACTTTTCTGTTCGTTTGTACCTCAAAGGGATCGGAGATAAAGAGTCTCCGAAATTCGAGGTATGGTGAACTTCGTTGTTTTATAAGATACTGAAAATCTGAAAACGGCATTTGAAAGACAATCGTTTGTACCCGATTGTACCACTTTTCTTTTCGTTTGTACCTCCAAGGGTTCGGAGATAAAGCGACCCCGAAATTCGAGGTATAGTGAATTTCGTTGTTTCTTAAGATACTGAAAATCTGAAAACGGCATTTCAAAGAGAATCGTTTGTACCCGATTGTCCCACTTTTCTTTTCGTTTGTACCTCAAAGGTTCGGATATAAACAGACCCCGAAATTCGAGGTAGGGTGAATTTCGTTGTTTTTTAAGATATTGAAAATCTGAAAACTGCATTTCAAAGAGAATCGTTTGTACCCGATTGTACCACTTTTCTTTTCGTTCGTACCTCAAAGGATTCGGAAATAAAGAGTCTCCGAAATTCGAGGTATGGTGAATTTCGTTGTTTTTTAAAATATTGAAAATCTGAAAACGGCATTTCAAACAGAATCGTTTGTACCCGATTGTACCACTTTTCTTTTCGTTCGTACCTCAAAGGATTCGGAGATAAAGAGTCTCCGAAATTCGAGGTATGGTGAATTTCGTTGTTTTTTAAAATATTGAAAATCTGAAAACGGCATTTCAAACAGAATCGTTTGTACCCGATTGTACCACTTTTCTTTTCGTTCGTACCTCAAAGGATTCGGAGATAAAGAGTCTCCGAAATTCGAGGTATGGTGAATTTCGTTGTTTTTTAAAATATTGAAAATCTGAAAACGGCATTTCAAACAGAATCGTTTGTACCCGATTGTACCACTTTTCTTTTCGTTTGTACCTCCAAGGGTTCGGAGATAAAGCGACCCCGAAATTCGAGGTATGGTGAATTTCGTTGTTTCTTAAGATACTGAAAATCTGAAAACGGCATTTCAAAGAGAATCGTTTGTACCCGATGGTACCACTTTTCTTTTCGTTTGTACCTCAAAGGGTTCGGAGATAAAGCGACCCCGAAATTCGAGGTAGGGTGAATTTCGTTGTTTTTTAAGATATTGAAAATCTGAAAACGGCATTTCAAAGAGAATCGTTTGTACCCGATTGTACCACTTTTCTGTTCGTTTGTACCTCAAAGGGTTCGAAGATAAAGCGACCCCGAAATTCGAGGTAGGGTGAATTTCGTTGTTTTTTAAGATATTTAAAATCTGAAAACGGCATTTCAAACAGAATCGTTTGTACTCGATTGTACCACTTTTCTGTTCGTTTGTACCTCAAAGGGATCGGAGATAAAGAGTCTCCGAAATTCGAGGTATGGTGAACTTCGTTGTTTTATAAGATACTGAAAATTTGAAAACGGCATTTGAAAGACAATCGTTTGTACCCGATTGTACCACTTTTCTTTTCGTTTGTACCTCCAAGGGTTCGGAGATAAAGCGACCCCGAAATTCGAGGTATGGTGAATTTCGTTGTTTCTTAAGATACTGAAAATCTGAAAACGGCATTTCAAAGAGAATCGTTTGTACCCGATTGTCCCACTTTTCTTTTCGTTTGTACCTCAAAGGTTCGGATATAAACAGACCCCGAAATTCGAGGTAGGGTGAATTTCGTTGTTTTTTAAGATATTGAAAATCTGAAAACTGCATTTCAAAGAGAATCGTTTGTACCCGATTGTACCACTTTTCTTTTCGTTCGTACCTCAAAGGATTCGGAGATAAAGAGTCTCCGAAATTCGAGGTATGGTGAATTTCGTTGTTTTTTAAAATATTGAAAATCTGAAAACTGCATTTCAAAGAGAATCGTTTGTACCCGATTGTACCACTTTTCTTTTCGTTCGTACCTCAAAGGATTCGGAGATAAAGAGTCTCCGAAAGAAGTATCTTAAGAGTATCTTAAAAAACAACGAAATTCACCCTACCTCGAATTTCGGGGTCGCTTTATCTTCGAACCCTTTGAGGTACAAATGAAAGGCAAAGCGGTACAATCGGGTACAAACGATTCTCTTTCAAACGCCGTTTTCAGATTTTCAGTATCTTATAAAACAACGAAGTTCACCATACTTCGAATTTCGGAGTCTCTTTATCTCCGACGCTTTTGAGGTACAAACGAAAGGAAAAGCGGTACAATCGAGTACAAGCGATTCTCTTTGAAATGCCGTTTTCAGATTTTCAATATCTTAAAAAACAACGAAATTCACCATACCTCGAATTTCGGGGTCGGTTTACCTCCGAACCCTTTGAGGTACAAACGAGAAGAAAAGTGGTACAATCGGGTACAAAAGATTCTCTTTCAAACGCCGTTTTCAGATTTTCAGTATCTTATAAAACAACGAAGTTCACCATACTTCGAATTTCGGAGACTCTTTATCTCCGACGCTTTTGAGGTACAAACGATAGGAAAAGCGGTACAGTCGGGTACAAACGATTCTCTTTCAAATGCCGTTTTCAGATTTTCAATATTTTAAAAAATAACGAAATTCACAATACCTCGAATTTCGGGGTCGCTTTATTTCCGAACCCTTTGAGGTACAAACGAAAAGAAAACTGGTACAATCGGGTACAAACGATTCTCTTTCGAATGCCATTTTCGAATTTCGAATATTCGAAAGTCAATTGCGTAGTTCACATAGCTCATTTCAACACCTTCAACAACTGCTGCTGCTCCAATTTCTACTCACTGTACGTGTGTATGAATTCGTTTGTTATTGACATTGAGTATTATTGAGCACTACAACCACATACATACATACATATTAATAAAATTGAGCCATACACGTCATTGTCAATTCCCATGACCTTAAACTACATTTATATCATGCGTAAATGAACTTGTATCTGATATTTTCCATTATCAATTTAAAAAATTGTTATCAATTTTTGATTCGAGCAAGAGGTTTTTATTATTTTCTCGTCTAAATAGGCTATAGCGAAGAAAATCAATTTAACCCTAGAATCATACGTTGATCTACGAGAAACGTTAATCATACATCGGCGTCAATTTGTCGAATGGACTTTTTACGGAGAGTTTTAGAGTTTATTTGCAAAAAACCATTTTTATTACATAACAATACTACAAAAGCGAACAAAATATTTAAAAAAATTGCATTTGGAAAAGTTTTTTAATATAAATATTTATTAATTTTTTTAATCTTTTTATGAAAGCATATTTTCATTATAAAAATTAAAAAATAGATAAATACATCAATTGTATCATAAAACATGTGTTTCGAATAATTAATTTATGAACTATTATGAGTCGGTGGACATGTGTGACTTTACGGAATGTGAAATTTCTCAGTCATAAATATTCCTATAGATATGTAGTTATTTTCCCATTAGGCACATTTGTAAATTTTGTAAAATTTGTTAGTAATTTTTCGAATAAGATCTCAAAAAATAATAAAAATTAAAATATTTTCCACAAAATAAATTGTTAATCTTTTATTAAGTCATTCGAAATGCATTCTTTAGTTTTCGATTCAATATATTAAAACTTCAGTATTATGTCGTCTCTGTAAGTCAAACAGCTGTAATCATCTTTCACATTATCATTATCATTGAATAAATTAATTATAACATCCATATCTTTAATAAATTTTAGAAAAATTAAGAAAACTTTTATATGTGAAGTACAAAATCTAAAAAAAAAAACATACGTTAATCATACATCGACGTCTTATTGACGCACACTATTTCAATATATACAAAACGACAGCAACTATAAACAAAATGAATACGTATGCTGTGTTATCACAACAAATAAATTAGACACCAGAAGTTTCAGAACAGACAAGCAACGACAAGTTGTAGTTACTGGAGCAGGTAGAGAAGTTCATTCGTCATTTTGACGAGTACGTATGATTCTAGGGTTAAGTATATATACAATTTTCACCAGCAGATCTTTATATTCTCACGTTTAACCCTTTCCAGCCCAAATTATGTTTTATGAAGGAACTAATTTGGTGAAAACATTAGAAATTCAAAAATCTCAGGCACGTCCGACGCGTGAAATATGGGTTTTTGGACATTATTTGTGAAAAAAATTAGTTTTTTCCAAAATTTTCCCAAACTCAAAAGTTTTTGCTACGCTATATAGATATGTATATATGTGTCCGCGCGATAACTCTCGAACGAAATGTTCTACTTGGACAAGCCGTTTGACAAGTTCGTTAACCAGGCACGTCCGATGCCCGAAACATGGTTTTTTTGGCAATTTTCGTGGAAAAAATTAGTTTTTTGTCAAAATTTTTTCAAACTTAAAAGTATTTGCGACATTTTTCTTATACCGTTGGAAAATGGATAAAAAATCACATAAAAAATAGTATTGAACTATTCTATATGTAAACTGGTTTCCAAGAAAAACTACTTTTTTTGTAAACAGAAATTCACTGTGTTATGCAGGATGCTGCGACAGGGGTATTTTTACTTTACACTCAAATTTTGGAGCCTTGTATTCAGGATATTAAGCTTTTTTGTTAGTTTCAATATCCATGCGTACAAAATTTTCTTGGAAAACCAACCTCGTCCCACCATATTATGTTATTAATAACGTAAAACCACTCCAGCAGCACTGAAGGGCTCAGTTTCTACTCCGACACAACCTCCGGTAACATCCCTATAGGTATACATATATTATACGCTTGGGTATACGGTTGATGCTATCCCAGTTCAAACAAGTCGATTCCGGCAACTCCGGGTAACGCAATGTTCGCAACCAATCACAAAATGTGCGTACTTTATGTGTAGGAATCACCTTCACAGGGGCGGGGGGAGGAATGAAACACCTTCACATTTGTTGGAATATTTCATTGACAAAAAACCAACACGGATAAGTAGAAATTATATAGGCACTGCCAATAAAGTTACTACGCAGTAAAAAAAATATACAATGATTGTCAAAAATATGCACCTATAAGTGATTATACATAGTATCATTTTTATGCATGCAATAATACTTTTATGTAAAACGTATTGCATAACTTGAACAAATATATTCATTTTTTGATACATTTACGAATTTGAATTTGTTAATTTTTTTAAGTGTAAATTTTAATTTTTTTGTAACAAAAACGACTTTTATTATTTTACAACACTTATTATTTCTCTCATTATTGTCACATTACAAACAATGTGAAACGCGGAACCTTGTTTACAATATTTTTATATATTTTCTTCATAAAGTCATATAAAGGTTAATTTGTCAAACGTATTTTTATTTTCAAGGTACAACACACATCCTTGACAATTAACGATCAAAAAAAATGATGATGTAACCACTCTCACCTAATTTTCACAAAAGTACAAAACATTCAACAACGACATCTATTTTCAGGTGCTCATCCTTCTAATATGGCGACGCCGCCAATTTCCACCCCCAACTTGGTCACAAGGTCAATATATTATTATTAGTATAGAAAAATAATTTGAAATATCATTTTACAAACAACCTTGCTTCAAGTTCTTACGTTTTTTTTATGTAATTGCAAAAAATACACACAAACACATTCATATAACTATACTTTTTTTTTTTATTTTGCATTTGTGAATAACCTTGGCATTAAGCTGGCAAATATTTCCGGAACAAGTTTTATGTTCAATTCAGTTTAAAATTAAATTTATAACAGAAGAAATAAATAAATATATATGTATGAAATATATTATTCGGTATGATATGAGTACTTACGATAATAATCGCTAACAAACCGTAAAATGGGTTTGACAGAAACAATTCTGATCTTTGTATTCAATTTTCAATTGGATGATACCGATTTCTTTACTACTTGGCCATAAAATCTAAAAAATTGGGCATTCCCACTCGTTTTCAAAGCTTCAGGTGCGAAGCTAAGTAGGCATTACATCTCTGCTTTCGTTCTTACCGATCGCTAATTTCGAACATATCCACCTCAGTTATTAATTTGAATAAATATATAGAATATATGTAGAAAAATTTGCATTAATTTTACATATTTTTACACACAAATCACAATTTAAGCAAATTATAAAGCAATTTTTTTTTGATAATCAAATTCTTGCACTGTTTTACTACTGACTTTTGACATTTTATTTTTTTATAATTAATTATGATTTATGACAAACTTAAGTACAACCGTTTTCAAATTTTGATTGCCGTAATCAAGAAAAAGACAGCACGCCCATCTCTGGAAAGTGTGTACAATGGCCAGACAGGCCCGAGAGCTTATAGTACTGCCCAGTTTAAAACGGAGAAAGGAATTGCTATCTCTAAGCAGGGTACAGCTGAGCCGGTTAACAGGTATACTCACGGGGCATAACGTCCTGAGGAAGCACATTCATATCATGGGATTAGTGGAGAGTCCTCTCTGTCGAAGGTGCGGCTTGGAGGACGAATCTTCGTCCAATGTTTTATGCTCTTGCGAAGCATTGTCATCCTTGAGATGCAAGTATCTGGGATCTCCAATACTGAGTTCCGAGGACATCAGGATTGCAGACCTTAGTGCAATCCTGAGTTTCCATGAGGGACTGGGTATTAGCTAGTACCATTGTACCCCAGGGCCCTTTTGGATGCCGTGGGGGTACAATGGGCCCATATTTGGTGGCCTACGTGCAACGGGAGCTTTGAAGCCCGACCCACTTATAGCATTCATTCATTCATAATCAAAAAAAATATTGATTTTGTTTCCACCTACCATCGAATTCCTATATGAATTCCCTTTTACGGTACTTTAGTATAAATAGCTTAACATTCCTATATCGATACGGTACAAGGTACTTACTCATTTAATCACGATATTTTATACAAAGATATTGTCAGTTGGCGACAATACGTCGATAACCTGTCGTCGCTAACTTATAAAATACCTCAATGATAGCTATTTTTAACTAGATATTAATTTTCAAATTAATAACATTAGTTTTAATCCGTTCAAATTGTGAGTTATTTTTAACGCTTAAACACAGTGATAATGACGTCGCTTAATAGCCAAGTAATAAACAGGTCAAATATATGTATATTGGTACTTATTATTTAATATTTACTACTCAGTGTGAACGTGCTATTATAATTTTTTTTATACTAATTTATTAATAAAATCACCTTTCTGTTCTTCTAGCTTTTAAATAGTTAATGAACGTTTAAAATATCATATTAATAAGACCACGGGAGGGAAGTAAACGATCCGTGCTTGACTCTATATTTATATAATAGTGTAAATAGTATACTGAAATAAACCAAGGTTACGTGAATAAGGTCGTTTAGGATACAGAAACATCAGTGTACAGGATGTACACAGTTTAGTTACCGCATAAATATACAGATTGTTCTATTAATACACAACTGATACATAATTTTGACAGTTAATCAGGGGCCGTACAGTATCAGCCGTATCAATGATATGGGGCCCCCGAGCTAACGTGTGTAAGCAAAAATTAGTAAAATGTTATCCACAATGCCACTTAATCTCGTGCTTCCCGGGAAAAAAAAAAAAAAAAACGAATAAAAAACATAAAAAAAAACTGTCATACGTTCCTATAGAGTTTTCACTTCAGAAATGACAAAAGTCAAAAAAACAATCTCTTTTTTTCCCGGGTTATGCGTGCGCCCAAAAGTTGGCAACATGGGTAACTTCAAAAATGTAAACTTTACCGCATCGATGCAGCATCATGACTTTTCTAATGCGTCTAATATTAAATGATGCGCCTTTGTGACCTGAGTAATATGTTCGAAGTATTACAACCGGAGAAACTCCTATCTTCTTCAAACAAGTGATAGCAAACGCTTCCGGAAAACTGTCGGCTAAATACAGTAAAGACATTAATCAGTTAATCTTTATGAACAATTAATTGCTCTGAAAACATGCTTAAAATCTGAAATTCAAAAAATTCACTCCATTAAGTAACTCATGGAATTATTGCTGATAAAATTCAGTAGCTTTCATCCAGTTTTCCGGAGGTAAAAACAGCATGCTTTCTATTCTTGACCCTTCCAGTGACAGCCGCAACAGCTGAAAGAGGTTTTTCAAAATTAAAACTGATAAAAAATTACCTAAGGACTTCGATGGGGCAAGAACGGCTATGAGACTTGTCACTATTGTCTATAGAGGCAGAAATTTTATAAAAACTGAAACCGTCTTCAGCTATAGATGAATTAATAAATCAATTTGCCGAAAAAAGGCAAGAAAAGTGTATATTTAATTTGAATTGTTTGGCTAGCTCAATATCTAGGAGGAAGCGATAACTTATAAGCAATAAATATTTATTTTAATTTAATATAAGCATTTTTTTTTATGAGAAATCTCTACCTTTCATTTGGGCCCCCAACTAATTTTGATACAGGGCCCTTCCAAGGCACGCTACGCCACTGCAGTTAATACACTTTATATGGAACTGTTAACGTCGTACGACGTGGTGTATGAGTTAGTAAGGTTTCGCTTGACGTGTTATGACATCAGTGACCCTTGGGGTTATTGGCAGGCCCGACGAGAGGGTGGGGCAGTCGGGGTTGCAGCCCTGGGGCCCGGGCTGGAAGAGGGGGCCCGTAGCGGTTAATAGGGGCCCGGGAAAAAGTAAAATCAGCTTTTTTTTTACTCATCATTTATTTTTTGGGGAGAAATTTTTATGAAATGTGCCCCTTTCCTTGGGGCCCGCCATTTCTCTCCACGGCCCTGGTTATTGGGGTTATTTAAAATAACACTGGAAATGGGAAATGGCATAAAATTGTGCGTCACCTTGTATTTTAAAGTACGTACTACATAACAAGATATAATATATATCTATATATGTACGGAATTTTCGTGCCCTGTTGCAAATGAAACGCCATCAGTTAGCCTTGAACTTGATGCTAACATTGCTACTGGTAGCAGAGCTTGGGGAGGTGCGCGGGGCTCGCGGTATTATTCAACTAGTTCAAGGTCAATCAGAACAAACCTGCTAGCTACTACATGCACGTATACATATTTGTTACTAATAATATTACTAGCACATTATATTATATGCTCGACAAATTACTTCAACATTTTAACAACTTCATAATTAAATTTCATAATCACTTATTTTCATGCTAACAATAAGCTAATGTTATTCAATTAATCACAAAAAAGACTTGTAAACTTAATGTACCTACTTCCAAAACTTTAATGTACGTCAATTCACTTATTTAATTGATATAGGCATACTACATATTGATATGTTATGTCGATTGCATAAAACTACATTTTTCCCATTATGGAAATGAGTTTTATCGTTTTATGTATGTATTTTTCACGGCAGATGGTCTAAAATATCCGCAAACATAATGAATGCAATCTAATCCTATTTTATAAAATTTTATTGTAATAAATACATACTTATAACCATTTAAAATTTGAACGGCGAAATTATTCAAACGTGGTAATTTGAATAATAAAAATGATGTGAAAAACTCGCCTTTAGTAAAATATTTAATTACACAATTTTCTTAAAATATTTTATAATTTCCTTGGAATAAAGAGCTCCCGAAACACTCAAATTTATAAATTTTGTTTTACGTCTACACGTATTAAAAAATTACGTAATTCTTATGGAAACTGTAACGTTTGTAATATTGAACATTGCGTTATAAAAATATTGCGTAATATTTTGAAATTTTACCTATAATGTACAATAGCATGGACGAATCAGAGTGGGAAAAAGACTTAAAAAAGTGATATCAAACTCGGTTAAAATACAAAAATCAAAAACTGAGTATAATATAATAATCCAATTGCCCCTGTAATCGGAGGACTGAGTTTTGAAATAAAAATAAACTCATCGAATCAAACAACATATTCGATTAATCTAGTTGTTTTTTTTAATTTCAATTGTTTATTAAAACAAATTTTTACGTCTTTTAATGAAAACATAATCTTAGACCACAGAAGTTTCAGTTTTAGAGTGTTTAGAGGTTTATAATTCTTTGTGTTTCGAGGAAAGACAATTTGATTTCCATGTACAATTTTCCTTGATGACCTGACCAAATACAACTTCGAAAAAATTCCCATTATTTCATCTAGGATCACTAGATGGCGGAATTCCTTACGTCTTACGACATCTATTGTGTGAAATCAGAACAATGATATATTCACCAGAAAATTTTGTTATAAAACGTTTTGTAATGGAGCTTGTACCATTACAAACCAGAGGGCTCTGATTCAAAAGACAGTCACTAACAATAAAGGCCTGTGCACAATTGGGTGTGATAGTGATAGTGACAAGTGATAAGAACTATCATTAGAATTTTCACCTTGTGCCATCTAGCGGTTAAAATAAAAATTAAAAATAGTAGATTACCTCTATATAGCGGCCTATAGTGGAATAAACTGCCATATAGTTGGCAGTCGAAAAATTTCTTTTAAATTGAAAATACTTTTATTCGATTGGGAATCATTTGGGAAAGTTTAGGAATATAATTTTTTTATTTAGGACATTATAATTAGTGAGTAATTAATTAGTCTTTTTTTAGCGTATAGTTAGCAGACATGAAAATAAAAAATATTTAATTTTACGTTATTTGATAGTAAATAGTTTGGGAAGAACATTAAAATTAATCACACCATTTGGGAATTCATAATTAATTAATTATGCCGATTTTTCTGTTTACGATTTTACTTGTACAATATATTTAATGACTGACGCCACTGACTAATATGGCGGCAAAATTCAAACACTTTTGTATGTTAAAATTATGAATTATTTTTCGAACTGTACTTCATTAGTATGTTATATATTTACATTTTACATAATTTTATTGACGGAAAGTATGAATTGAAAAGTTATGTTATAATATACAACATACTAATGAAGTACAGTTCGAAAAATAATTCATAATTTTAACATACAAAAGTGTTTGAATTTTGCCGCCATATTAGTCAGTGGCGTCAGTCATTAAATATATTGTACAAGTAAAATCGTAAACAGAAAAATCGGCATAATTAATTAATTATGAATTCCCAAATGGTGTGATTAATTTTAATGTTCTTCCCAAACTATTTACTATCAAATAACGTAAAATTAAATATTTTTTATTTTCATGTCTGCTAACTATACGCTAAAAAAAGACTAATTAATTACTCACTAATTATAATGTCCTAAATAAAAAAATTATATTCCTAAATTTTCCCAAATGATTCCCAATCTAATAAAAGTATTTTCAATTTAAAAGAAATTTTTCGACTGCTAACTATATAGCAGTGTGGAATAACTAGAACTGATTGAGAGGTTAATCGATTCACGGCTATTAACGCTGTAGTACAAAAATTTTGGTTTCTCTAGTAAATTTTTGTTATGAATCATCATGAATCATAACAAATTTTACGTATTACACCGCTTGACCGTGAATCAATTAACCTCTCTCTCATCTCTATTTATTCCACTGTAGGCCGCTATATAGAAGTAATCTACTATTTTTAATTTTTATTTTGATCGCTAGATGACACTAAGTGAAAACTCTTATCCTCGTTCTTATCTCTTGTCACTATCCTTATCACACCCAATTGTGTACAGGCCTTAAAAGCTTGTACACAGCGCATTGTTATAAGTATATGAGAAGTACAGAACTTGCATAGAACAATAATTTTATCTCTTGTCACTATCACTATCACACCCAATTGTGTATAGGCCTTAAATTACGCAACAAAATATGGAAAAATCACTATAATGTGTGGTTAAGTTAGGAAACTATACAATGTTTCATTCAAAATTACTAGATGGTGACACTCCTTAAGACTTACGTCATTTTATTCTGTAAAAGCCATTCAATTCCGATTTGGTCCCTAAAGCAAAACTACAAAAACAGTTTTATAAAAAATATATTTTAACATAAATAAAAATTAAAAAAAAAATCAATATTCAAAATAACATTGTCCTTCTTCTTTTATATTTTACACTTTTTCAAAATTGTTACATAACAATCAAGTGACGACATGAATTATTTACAAAAATATTAAATTATTTTTTTGTTGCACTGTTCTTTTTCTTTTTCCCAGATACTTTTGGTCTTTTCGCACCTTTTTTGCCTCTACCTTTCGTTTTCTCTTTCGCCTTTTGAGCACGAATATCCTTTTTCATTCGCGGATCCACCACTTTATATAAACCTTTAACGCCGTGCGGTCGAGGAACTTTTTTACCGGCCATATGTTTTTTGGCTACTACGTACGTCACCTCCTTTTTCGATTTACCTTTCGCTTTCTTGTACAACCTAAAAAAAAATTCAGAGTGGTAATTTGGTTATCAGAAAAAAAAAAGAAAAAAAATTGGTACTTACTGTTTAATTTGGCGAACTTTTTCTTTGTCACTGACATCCACATTTTCCATCAATGCTTCAATTTTCTTTTTAGCCTTTTCTAATTTTTTGATGGCACGTTTCTTTTTTCTGGCTTTCGCTTCAACAATTTTTTTGATTGGTCTAACATTCAATTCTTGGAGATTATTTTTATAGCTATCGACTAATTCCTATAAATAAAAAAAAAAGTATTTAAATAAAAATGGACTCAGCACTGAGCACTGCGGCACACCGACCTTTGGAACTGGCACTTCTCGACGCATATGTTTCTTTTCATCTTCCACAAACCATTCCGGTAAATTTTCATCGTTGAATGCGTATCGGCTCCACGCTGCGTCCACAATATCCCTCTTCATTTTCTTGCTGCGCACCATTAGCGTAGCCAGCGCCAATCCTTCCTCATCCAACCGCATCTTTTTATTCGATTTTTTCACCACTTCGAATCCGCCACCTTTTCCTTTCACTTTTTCGGCAATTTTAATCGCATTCTCCTTCTCCACATCAAAATCGCTCTCCGCCTCATCCGCATCGTCATCTTCGCTACTCGATTCACTCTCGGATTTTCGCCGTTTCTTGTTCTTCGATTTTTCCACCACGTTATATTGTGCTTTGGTCGCCCCGAGTACTTTACGGCCCTGATTTTCATACTGTTCAATCATTTTGTCCAATTCGAAATCCTCATCGTCTTCGTTGATTAAATTTTTGAAGGCGTCACGTTCGAACCACATCTGCGCTTTCTGTTCCCGTTTTAGAGTTTTATCGCGATAATCCAAATCGGTTAAAAGTGGATTTTTGTTTTTCTTAACTGTTAATTTTTCTGGTGATTCGGAATCTTCGACTTTTTCGGTATTATCATCGTCATCACTTAAATCTTCGAATAAATATCATAATTCATAAATTTTTGGATTTTTGTTTTGGGGGGGGGGTTAAAAGAAAAAAAATTATCTAAAGAAAATACAAGTACCTAATCCAAATTTTTCATGATCGGAATCATCGGAATCAGTTTCAATTTCCATTTCGCTATCCGAATCTTTATAGAACAGACCGGAACTATCTAAATGTGAACTTCCGTCTACTTCATAGCTAACATATTTTTGTTTCGGTTTCTCATCGTCATCGGACGCCGACTCCTCGGCTACAACGTCTGGAGTTTGTTCGGTGATTTGATTTAATTGTCTGGCCGATTCGACGTCCTGTAAACTGAACAGATCGTCCGATTGTAAAGTTGGTCCTTCGTCACCTTTCAAAATCATCTTCAAGTTCATTCGTTCATTTAATTTTTTACGTTCTTTGAGTAAACGTTTCTTTTTGCGTTTCAATTCGCGGGCTTCCTCTTCCTAAAAAGAAACATGAATCAACACAATATTATAATGGTCCGAAGATATAACTTCGTTTATCTTCGGACCATAAAAATGTTTAAATATTAACACGTTGATGGACATAAACGTGTTAAACAAAAATATATATTTACTTTCAATTCGGAAATTTGTTTTTCCACTTCGTCTAATTCGAGTTCATCCTCATCTTCTAAACTTAATTGTTTTATTGTTGATCCTGGTCCATCCGTATCCTCTTTCTCCTTAGTTTCTTGTTCTTTTTTATTTTTTTCATCTTTAAATTCCTTCATCGCCTTCCACCAGCTCAACAGTGCGCGGACATCTTTACGTCCAAGAACTTTAATGTCTTTACAACATTCTTTGATCTCGTTTGTGGTTTTTGGATGATTCAAAATATCGTCATCATCGAAGACAATCTAAAAACAAATTAAAATATAATTCCAACATTCAACAACCAAAAATTGTGTTCATCTAGCGCGTATTCGTAGAGCGCAAGTAAATACTGTGTTTTTTAAGCGAATAAGAGTCATAAAACTATACACAATAAAATAAACCGACTTAAACCCGGGACTTTACATTTCAAATTTAGATAATAATCTCTGAATTTATAAATGTTATGTAAATACATTCTTAAAATCGCTGTTCCTCTGGCTGTACGAGCTAATATTGAAAATTAGACGTTAAAATAAAATTAAGGTTTCCATGGTCAGTATTGGGAATCGTAAAACTTGGATACGCGAACTAGTGGTTAAAAAAATAACTACTACCAGTCGGCAAGGTTTGTTTATTAGATTTTGACAATTCACAAAAATTATGTTATCTAATTTACAAAATACAAACGGGCATATTTTTTTGAATGTTATTCAAATTTTTTCATAATACGGACAATTCCAAATTACTTTTTTTTTTTTTTAAGTGTCAATTTTTGCCATCTGATGACGAATGAAGAAACTACTGCCAGTAGGCTAAATACTAAACCACGCCTCCATTTGATTTCCCAATAAAGCTATTAAATATAAGTAAATTATTAGTTATTCGGTTATTTAGTAAAATAACAAACTAGAGTTTTCATTCAAAGTTTAAATTGAAAATCACAAAATGACAATATTATTTTTGGGACGACACTATTATCAACCTATATTTGTACATCTGGTCAGTTTATTTTTATTGCACCATAATTAAGTTCGCTCCATGAGTACGCGCTATATGAACACACGCTATACAAACACGACACCAAATTGAGGATGCGGAAAAGTACCTCAGAAGCGGCTTGTAACACTTCAATACCACTTGGCGCTGCAACAAATTTCGACACCGGACACTTATGATATAACAAATAATCATTTTCCGGATAACCTTCAGCTTTTGCTTTCTTTTGCTTTTCCGGATGGAAAATATTCAATTTATTTTTCGGTTCAATTTCCAATTCGGAGAACACATATTTTGGATCAAAAAATTTCGCGTCAATTTTATCCGGTGCAATGTAATATTGGCAAACGACAAAAATTTCAGCAGATTCATTTCTGGATGCTTGTGGTTTTGTGGCATGGACTTTTTTAAACAACTGTTTAAACACCCACATTAACGGGTGATAATCCTTCGATCGGAACACTTTCGTAACGAACCATCCGCCCTGTTTCAGGAACTGCGACGCGAGTCTTAGCGCGCTCAGCGTGAGACACGCCTGCTGAAACGCATCGTGTAACCAATTTTTGCCGACATTTGGCGCGCCGTCATTTAAAACCACGTCCGCTTTCCACGTTTGTAGTTCTTTGGTCAGCGCCACACGACACTTGTCGGTTGTAATGTCTTCGATTAAACCGACACATCCCGGAATCGGTTTGATCGGGAACAGATCCACACCGATTACGACACTTGACACGGGCATGTTTTGACGGGCCACTTGCATCCAGCCGCCCGGCGCCGCACACAGATCGATACATACGCGAGATTTTTGCAAAAATTGAAATTTTCGATTTAACTGGATTAATTTGAAGGCAGCACGTGATCGATAACCTAAAAATTAACGCTTCTTAAATTGAATAAACGTATACGATTTGGCACATTACCTGTCTCTTTAGCTAACTGATAATATTTATCTTTTCGCTGTTTTCCAACTTTAGTTTTCTTTCCCATGATTTATGGATTATCATGGGATTTTTTTAAACAAAAGTTTTATTTTTTCTTCATATACAAATGCAGTACCCACACAACGTGACAACTTGTGACGTAATAAGTGTTAGAAGTGATGTCGTGCAAGCTAAAGTGAAACCTGTCTCATTTTCGCTACTCATCAATGGACATCATTAGGTTCTTATTATAGGGATAATAATTTTTATGGAACCAAAGAATTTTATACACTTTTTGATGTGTTTTACCTTCCAGTAAGCAGACACTAAAAATTAAACAAATTTGTTCCTTTGACCTTCTTATTAGCGTAATTAGTCTAGAACCAAGCCCTAAGCGTATGTATAAAAAACTGTAGAGCAGTGTGTCAGTGTGTCAGATACCGCTTAATGCACTTAGTCGTTCGGTGGGAATAGTGGGAAGAAGTGGAAGGGATTTCTTGTCTACGCTGGTATCACTAATATAGAGATAGTAAGGTCGTTTCTGTATTCTGTGTGTAGAACTACCCTCTTAACTTACGAAATTTCTGTTAGAGAATTGATTTGACGGAAGTTTATTTTTTAGTGGTTCAATAATTATGCCTAATCTTGATAAAAATAAAAACAACTAATTAAAAAACCTATAATTCACTTCCAACTCGTCATTCTATGCTCATTTTACATATTTATGATTTACAAGGCATTAAATTATTTTAATCAATTTAGTGACATCATTAAATTAAAAAAATTTCTTCTTTCTCAAATCGTATTTTATAGAAGTGACTTGAATTAGGGTGATAATCCGATAATGGATACTCCTTTTACACGAACAAAAACTTCGTCATCGTCAGTGTCCGCTTAAAGGAGGTTTCGGAAAATTTGTAGTATCTGCCAGAAACGTGATTTTCGAAATTTGTACGAAAAAACGAAAAAATATTGATGGAAATTATTGTACTTAGAAAGTTAAATCTGGGAAACACTTCTTTTTTTTTTTTTAAATCACTTTACTTTGTCAGTATTCACAATATATAGGTTGTTCATTTCTACTTGGCGGCTAGACTTTGAACCTCACGCATATCTGTATATATGTTACTGTACCAGTGGCGGTTATTCCAGGTATGCGGGGTAGGCGCCGCCTACCCCAGCTATTTCTAAAAAACTGAAATAAATTCATAACAAGAACGTAACATTGTTTACAAAATAATTTAAATACACAATTTCAATAAGATTTACTTTGATAATATTGCACATTATTACATATATTGCATATTAGAATATACATAATTATAAAATGCATAAATATTGTAATATTGTCCGTAGAACGTACATATACCCATTATATACACGATATACACTATACTACTATAGCATATCTATAGCCACTTTATCCAGCTATACATACAACAATATTATTCCACATGCACACTGCACAGTTACCATACCTACGATACCTACCATGGTAGGCTCTCTGAGCAGAGCATATCCGTGTGTACTGAACCTGTATATGTTTGTATATATTATGTAGCTGTATTAGTTGTTTATAAACCCTGTTGGTACTTTCACAGAGTAGGCGATTTTTTCGGTGACTACCGTACATACGATTACAGCCGAACTAATCAAAACTTAATTTGTGTTCTAGTCATATCACGTTTTAGGGTTTTTAGCATGCTTCTTGTATACCTCTTGTAAATTTATCGTTGATGTTCCGTTGCGGTTTGATTGTTATTTTATTATTAACTGTCTTTTTTTAAAATGACATACTACAATAAAGTATTAAAAAACATTTTTTAAGGAATATTGAGGAAAAGAATTTTTTTGAGTAGGTATATTGAAGATAATTTAACTTATGCATATTTAATCCCATAAAAATATTATCGGTTTTTTACTTTTGCTGTAAAAAAAAAAGTTAGAACCGATATTTTATATTTTTTTAAATAAATTTGTGTTTTCTACAATTTTAATTTGTTACCTAAAGTAATTTAACTCGAAGAATTGTCAACTAGCAAAAATACGACAGCGAAGCAGAAATATTTTTGACAATAAATATTTTTTATATTATATCAACATAAATTTATTACAACAAATACAAATCTCTCGTGTAATATTAAGTGAAAAAATATGATTTTTTCGAGTGATAGATCATTGCTAATTTATCCTTATTTTAAGGGTTGATAATTCAGAAAAAGCATTTGTACATCAGTTTTAATAAAGTTTTTTTTTGAATATTCTAGGTTAAATTGTTGTTTGATATCAAAAAAGCTTTTCTCTTGTCTATTCTCTGTGAACAAAATTGTATGGGCAACTGCTAGGTGCGAAAATTTTCCCAATGTTGCCAAAAAACATGAATGGAGTCACGCTCATATGCAAGCATGTATTTCATTGAATGTATTTGGTTTTGTAATAATTGATGCAGTAAAGAAAATATTTATTTCTTCAAAGCATAACAAAAAATCACTAAGGGTCTCATGAAACGCTTAACTGATGCTGTATATTTTTTGGCTATGCAAGATCTTGTATTTCGTTGACCTGACGAATTCTCAGAATTATCAAATTCAGGAATTTACATACTATTTGTAAATTTACTATTTTGATATGATGAAAAATTAAACTTTCATTTAGTTTACTGCATTTACCTTACTTGTTTGATAATGGTCATTTAGAAAACTCACATTCGTTTTCTAGGAACATTCTAAGAATACGATGAAAGATGAAAGCAGTTTAAGTTAATTTATATTGAACAAAGCTTTCCTGAAATATTACAGTTAAAATCTAACGTGCTGAGTAAAATTAATTTTTTTTTTTTATTTCTTAATTATTCGTTTATTAATTTTTTTTTTAAATTTCTACATGCAGTTAGTCCTTTTTATCCATCTTTGTGTTCAATGTATTTTCGCAGAAAAGTGTAAATTTAGAGCAGGGGTGGCCAACCCAAATGATCTTGCGGGCCACTTTGGAAGCACATCATAACTCCACGGGCTGCATATAAAATTATATGTTCCCATAATATATTACGTATTTTTTTTTTTTTTTTTTTGATACATTGGTTTTCACTACCATGGTCTTTATAAAATAAATATATTTTGTATAAGTGTGATGAATCTCACGGCCCGCGGGTTGGCCACTCCTGATAGAGTAGGAATTATTTACGTACAATACTTTACGATATTTTTTAGTAAAGGAGTATTTGTTAGTATTAGACTTTACGATATTTAGTAAAAATTCGAAAATATCATTCCGCTTTCTCTTTAGTACTTCTTTACACACTAAGTGTGGTTTATCTTTTCTGAAAGCGCATACCCAATCTTAAAGCTCACGAGCCGCCACTGTACTGTACTAACGATACTACGTAATTGATTACTACTTACACAAATAGGTTTCTGCGCAGATTTTGAGACCCGCAAAATAAAACTGAACAAAGTGTATGTTGATCTGAATGACACTGTATATCGCACATTTTAAAAAATAGGTAATGATATTATTTCTTGGTGGAATATAAAAAACAACTGAATTGGGTGTAAAAATTCGAAAAAAAAGCCCTATAATCTTAACTTAACTAGTTTCTATATCAAAGTCGAAGTATATTGTTTAAAAAAAAACTAATCTAACCTTAACTAACTTTACCACCTAGATTTTATATTACCTACTACAGTGGCCATCCAATAGTACGTACTCCGATTTTACGTAGTGACGTCAGCGATTTAGTGGGGTTCTCCTCTCACAGATATGTTGTTGTTTGTCTGTGTTGGTGAAAATTTATGTACCAAGCCAGAGTCAGGGCCGTAGGTAATATTGTCTGAGGGTCTCGTAGCCTTTAAAAAATTTAAAATTTCACTGTAGATATATATGCACATATTCTGTATATGTAATATGCAAAATGTAAATGCAAAATGAGTAACGTAAAATTCTAGAATATTCTAATCGTTAATTAGCAAAGATATCAAAAAACAGACTTCACCGTTGAATTGATCATTAAAAATGAAATTAAACAGTGTAGTTTGATAAAAATTCTAGAATGTTCTATTTGTCAACTAACAAAGATATTGAAAAATCAATTTTAACATTTAATTGTCCATTGAAAAAGAGGTCAAATTACACATTTTGACAAATGTTCTGGAATATTCTATTCGTCAACTAGCAAAGATATTCAAAAACAGACGTCGCCATTGAATTGGCTACCAAAAAGAGAGACCAAATAATACATTTTGAGAAATGTTCTAGAATATTCTATTTGTTAACTAACAAAGTTATTGGAAAATCTATTGTACCACTTAATTGTCCAACCGAAATTAAACTAATGTAAACCAAATGTCCGATTTTGACAAACAATTTTTGCTATTTGACGAATAGAATATTCTAGAACATTTATCAAAATGTGCTATTCCGTCTTTTATTTGATGACCAATTAAATGGTACAATCGATTTTTCGATATCTTTGTTAGTTGATGAATAGAACATTCTAGAATTTTTAGTGCTCAATTCAACAGTGAAGTTTGTTTTTTGGTATCTTTGCTAGTTCACGACTAGAATATTCTAGAATATTTGTCAGCTTCCGCTATTTGGCGTCTTTTACGCTGACGAATGCGATAGTGAAGTTGATTTTTCGACAGTTTTCTAAAAGTCGTCACTCATATTCATTAGTATAACATTCGATTTCCTTTGTCTACACAACCGAATTTTAGGTATAAATTGTCTCTTAAGATAATATTGTTTTAAATAAATTCTGATAAATATTTACCAACCCCCGAAACAAAAGTTTACCGACGCCCCTGATCTTCCGATTTTACGTACTTCCCCTTAAATTTGCACCGACCACTACGTAAAATTGGATTTGTGGTGTATTTGATCAATCAAAATAATATGTTTCCCAGATTTAACTTTTTAGATACAATAGTTTCACCCATTTATGTTCGTTTTTAAATGTAATAGTTTAAATACCCCTGTCGCAGCATCCTGCATAACATAGCGAATTTCCGTTTATAAAAATCCGTTTTTCTGTGATTTTTCACCCTTTTAAGTGATTTTTCCTCCTCTTTCTAATGGTGTAAATAAATGTCAAAAAAATTTTTAACTTTAGAAAATTTTGGCAAAAAACTAATTTTTTTCACGAAAAATGGTCAAAAAAACCATGTTCTAGGCATCCGACATGGCTGGCTAACGAATTTGTCCAACGGTGTGGGACTAAATATAAATTTAATACATAAATTTTAGTGAATATTATTTTTGGTTTCTAAGGACCCCAAAACAAATTTCTATTATAGTCTCGGGAGATTTATTTCGGAGCTCTAAAAAATAGAACTTTCTTCGGAACCCTAAAAAACGGCATATAAGTAACATACAAACATATACATATTATGTATGACGTATATGGCTTATATACAATCTATCTTCCTGTATACCACAAACACATTCTTTCATATAATTATGCATATAGGTATACCCCTGTCGCAGCATCCTGCATAACATAGCGAATGCCCTTTTATAAAAATTAAATTTTCTCGGAAACTAGTTGACATAGAATAATAGTTTAAAGACCTTTTTATGTAATTTTTTTTCGTCGTTTAAATGATGTAAAAAAATTTCGCAAAAATTTTTAAATAAGTGGAAATTTTGGCAAAAAACTAATTTTTTGCAAGAACAAACACCATGTTCCAGGCATCCGACGTGTCTGGCTAACGAACTTGTCCAACGGTTTGGGACTTCCAACATTTTCACCAAATTTCGTAAACCTAGGACATTTCGTTCGAGAGTTATCGTGCGGACACATATATATATATATATATATATATATATATATATATATATATATATATATATATATATATATATATATATATATATATATATATATATATACATATATACATATATATATATATATATATATATATATATATATATATATATATATATATATATATATATATATATAAATTTTGGTGAATATTATTTTCGGTTTCTAGGGACCTCAAAACAAATTTCTGCCATGGTCCCGGGTTCAAGTCGCGTCATGACAGTGGCTGTAATAGCTGAATTCCATTCTGGAAATTCGCTAATACCAGCGTCTGATACATATTACAATTTATCCGAGGTTTCACTGTAAATAATACATATGTCACATAGGTGGTTACTCTGGTTACGTTCAAAATATTTGAAAAGTGTGCTGTTGATTTGTTGATTGAATTTTGTTGGAGATGGTGAAAGTTGATCGTGACTACGCATATTCGTAGAAGTTACGTCATTCATAATATTTTCTAGAAATAATAAGCAGTTGGGAGTTTTATAATTGTGAGCATTACGAGGACCAATCGAAAGCGGTGTTTAATATTAGAAAATTGTTTTATTGCTGACGTGTCTGACGTGTATTTATCAAAATATTTCAAGTGTTTATTGCAACATTTTTACTCAATTTCATTTCTAATACATTTATTCGAGTGAACGGTGTAAGATAAATTTTGTGAGCAAACAGAACTAAACAAAACAATGGCTACAACTCTAAATACATTTATAAATTCGTTCAACAATCGACTGTAAGTACACAAAATATATGTAATTCTAGAATATATCGTAGATTTGTTTATCGTACTAACATCAAGTCTATTTTTAAAACTAATATAAATATGTGCATGTACATGTATTAGGACGACGAAGAACCTTGTTAGTTCGTCGACGTCCTTATGGGATCGTCAAAAACAGCCAAATTGCGTGATCCATCCACGGTATTTGACAATGTAGCTAGGGTTGCCAACCATACTTTATAATAAAGTATTCTACTTTATTTTTCACAAACATACTTTAACACTTTTACATAAAAATAAAGTATGGTAAAATACTTTATTTTGAATCTTGACTGTGATTAAACTAAACAAAACTCTCCGATACGTAATTCCCAAACAATTTATTAAATATTAAGATGGATGATTTACATATATTCGGAATCAGTAATACTTAAAAAAAAAATATCTACTAATAATAACAAAGAATTTGCAAAGCAAAATACTGCTCAAAAACGGCAATATACATATACTTAAAAATGCGTGTGATAACTTACCAAATTTTCTATGCTTTCACTGAGAGAGTTTTTTTGGATAATGAATGTGAAGTGGCGAGCAGAGAGAAATAGATTCTCCATTAATTTAATAGAAAATGAATTATTTTTTTTATTTAAATCCAAACTTAGATTGTAAAATTAGCTATGAAACGTTCATAAATAACGAAAATTGTTAGTATGTGCCAAAAAAACACAAAAAAAAATGTATTTACCTAAACCAATAAAAATTTAAATTTGGAAAATATATTTTTTTTCTGACAAATACTTTATTTTATCGTATTTAAAAGATTGGATACTTTATTTTTCTCAAAAAAAGTTGACACTGTAGGGTTTCCGATCTCGATTCGATTTTATCGAAAATCGATTTTTTGGAGAGCCGATCTTTGAATTTTCGAATCGATTCTTTGGAGACCAAATCGATACAGAGATCGTGAAAAACTTACGGGATCGGAGATCGATCTTTTCGAATTTAAATTAGAACATTTTTAGTAAAAAAATGTATTTTTTCAAAATTATTGTAAAAATATATTTTAACTATTTGTGATGTCAAATAATTTTACCATTTTTATGATTCATTTATAGAAAATTAAGTCAAATTTTTGATTTATGTGACACTTTTAGCGCAAACTGGAAACCATTTTATTCATATTAAATTCAGTAGTTCATCTTCAAAGGAAATTAAAAATTTTTTTGAAAATGATTTGTAATGACCCAATAAGAAACTTCATTAAAACTTTTATATATCGTTTATTTTCTGTAAGTACAAAAATTAAATCGATTTCCGTCAGATCGATCTTTTATAAGTCGATTTTCTCCTGCATCGATTTTTGGTTTGACGATTCGAATCGATCCACAATATCGATTTTTTGACCAGAGATCGGAAACCCTACTGAAGTTGACAGCCCTAAATGTAGCATTACTTTGGTGGAAAGGTGCTAAAAACACACACACACACAAAAACAAAGATGTATTTAAGACAATAAAAACTTAAATTTGGAAAATATACTTTTTTTTCTGACAAATACTTTATTTTATCGTATTTAAAAAATTGGATACTTTATTTTTCTCAAAAAAAGTTTACACTACTTAATGGGTCATCCACAATCAATGAAATAAGGAATAAGAAATAAGGATAGAGTCCCTATAATAAATAGAGTCGTGACATGTCATCCATTTTCTATCCAAAATAGAGCGGGAAGCTTCAAAATTAATTATCACATATTTGAATAAATATTTTTGAGTACATAATTATTGTTAATAAGTTATGAATTAATGAACAATTAAAATTTTTTAATTTAATTATTCTTTCTAAGTTAAACTAAATGGTTTTTGTTAACATTTAATTTATTTCCAATTTATTGTACGAAAACTTTGGATAGAAAATTCTGGAACCAATCAGCGTTCAGCACACATGTCACCATTCTATTTATTATAGGCACTCTAAATAAGGAATAAGAAGTATGCCATCTAGTGACGTTGAATGGAACTTTAACGTAACAGCCCATAGGTATATGTATTTAGGTATATTTGTACATCAAAATTCATGAAAAAATAACGTTCGTGATGACCTATTTTGTCACTAAAGTGAAAAAAATCACGAATTTTGACGTACAAAAGTACCTACATATTTATATCAATGAGCAGTTAAATTAAAGTTCCACTCAACGTCACTAGATGGCATACTTCTTATTCCTTGTCTCTTATTCCTTATTTCATTGATTGTGTGACCCTAAATTGACAGCCCTAAATGTAGCATTACTTTGGCGGACAGGGGATCAATAATAAATTCATTTTTATTTTTACAGGGAAGAACCAGTGCGACAACATCTAAAAAATGTGTACGCGTGTTTGACACTTTCCACGCTAACAGCGACACTCGGTGCCTGCGTCCATGTACTAACCGACATACTGGCCGCGGGATTTTTGACCGCCGTGGGGGCAATTGTATTTTTCGCCCTATTGACAGCCACACCGGACAATGGCAAAAATAGTCAACTACGTATGCTATACTTGTTCGGTTTCACATTCTTATCCGGATTAAATATGGGACCACTCCTGGAGCACGTGATTATGGTGGATCCATCGATTATTGTGACGGCGTTATTGGGCACAACCGTTGTATTCGTCTCGTTCTCAATCAGTGCAATGCTGGCGGAACGTGGACGATGGCTATATTTGGGTGGCACACTGATGACACTGTTGTCGTCGATGATGCTCATGACCATTGCCAACATCTTCTTCCGATCGGCGCTACTGTTCCAGGTACACTTGTATCTGGGTCTACTGTTAATGTGCGGTTTTGTGTTGTACGACACGCAAATTATTATTGAGAAACGTCGCGCCGGTAGTAAAGATTTCGTCAGTCACTCGTTGGATTTGTTTATCGATTTCATTGGTATATTCCGCCGTTTATTGGTGATTTTAACGCAAAAGGTGAATATGAAAAAGAAATCGAATGATAATGCTAATGAATAATTTTGTTGTTGAATGTGAATATATTAATTTGTTTAAATCCATCAAATTCGTAAGTCCATCAATTTTCTCTTCTTCAATTATTTGCTAATTTTTTTTTTTATTGTTAAGGTACCATCACAGTGTGATTGGCCGAAAAATAGTCAATTTTCGCAATTTTTTTTCGGATGGATAGGATGAGGATGAATTTTCTTTTTATTAAAAGCTTGTATTTAACTTGCTATGTTAATATGTTGGTTTAGATCAAATCTTGGAATCAAAGTTTAGACAGGTTCTAATTGAGCTAGAGGTTTCAAATTTTGCGTACGTGTCTCACCTTGATGACAATGCAATATTCTATAATTAGTTTTGTCCCAAATCGCCCCAAAACCAAAATTGTTGATTTTTAGTCCTGTGCAACTTTTTGACATTTCGAATTGTCAGATATTGTCCATTGATTTTACATTGCAATTTTTTGTTTCCATAGTTATGTTTGATTAGGGTAAATTAACCGATTAAAATATAGGTAAAAAAATTACTTCTTTAATTTTTTTTTAAATTAATTGTAATCAGACTAAAGAGTAGAAAATAAATTAAAGTAAAAAAAAAATGTTTTTTAAGAAAAAGCTTTTATTTAAAAATGGGCTAAAAAAAAAAAAATAAAATAACTTTTGAGTGAAGTTTGAAGCAATATGCAACACAATTTATAAAAGCTTGAGGTGTTTAATTAGGTTTGGTAACTACTGAAAAGTAAAATAGCTATACTTCCAAAGCATCAAAAACAGAAATAATTAATGATAACGCCTCAAGCTTTTATAAATTGTGTTGCATATTGCTTCAAACTTCACTCAAAAGTTATTTTATTTTTTTTTTACCCCATTTTTAAATAAAAGCTTTTTCTTAAAAACATTTTTTTTTACTTTAATTTATTTATAATTATTATAATTTTTTGAAAAAAGTGTTTTTAAAAAATGGCGAAAATCGGTGCACACGATTGCGACCGCAATTTTCATCCGAAAAAAAAAATCAAATAGATCATCAATTTGTAGGTAAGCCGCTATGAACCTATGGGAGCTTTTTTTTCTTGAAATCTTCTAATTTTTCCACACGAGAAACTATAAAGAATTTTGTACTTTTTATTCAAACCGCCGCCATTTGTTTTAAATTTCAAGAAAAAAAGAAAACTTCCATAGGTACATAGCGGCTTACTTACCGATTGAGAATCTATTTGATTTTTTTTTTTTCAGATGAAAACTGCGGCTGTAATCGTGGGCACCGAATTTCGCCTTTTTTTAAAGACACTTTTTTCAAAAAGTTATAATAATTATAAAAAATGAATAAAAAAAATATTTCTGTATTGTTAAATAGTGGTATTAATCGTAAAAAAAAAATTCATCCCCATTCGCCCATTCTATCCATCCGAAAAAAAATCGCGAAAATTCACTATTTTCCGGCCAATCACACTGTGATGGCACCTTAAGAAACAGTGAAGAACATTTTTTTTGAGGTTGAAACCATCGTTTAAAATTTTTTATTAAATAGTTATTTATTTATTGGTCCAAAAAAAAAAATAAAAATAGAAATTTTGATATGAATTTTTACTGCAGGAAAAATATACTTAAATTATCAAAAAAACCTTGTATATTTCATTGAATATTATTATTAGTGTGTCATTTCAGATCAATTTATGTATTTTAATAACTGATTATTTTTTTACTAATACACTGAAACATTCATGTACATTAATCGTTAGTAGGTATGTATAGTTGGTAAAGTCAGTGGTATGTTAATTTTTGACCTTTGAATTTGCAAGATTATTTTATATTTATTATTAAAATTATTTAAAAGTCATGATAACATTTTTAAATTTATCTGGTTCATTAGACAGCATTTCACAATTTAAATTTTACCAAAAATTTTTAATTTGACCTTCGTTCAGTAACTTTCAATTTTGAACAGGTGATTATTTAGGAAATTTTCCGATTTTCAACTTTATATGGGTGGTTCTACTGTTTAGGTCTCAGCCATAAAAAAAAATAGAGAAAGCCATTTGGTAGATTTCATGCGACTAGAATGTAGGAAAATTATCATAGATTCGGTATCTGCTGCAGACCAGCAACGCGGTTTCATATTAAAACCAATATTTTTTTGCGGATTACTGAATCCAGACAGAAAAAAATGTTTAAATTAAATTTAAATAATAAAATTAAAATTATTATTTAAACAATATTTATATTATGTTCTCCTAATATCAATTTAAAAAATAAAAAGTTGGTTTTTTTGTCTCATTTGCGAAAAAAGAGTGTGTTTATGATATAAAAAAAAATTGGTTAGGAAAGTTGATCAAATTAATCAACTTAATTAACTAAAAAATTTAGTTGATATACAAACAAACACTGATATAATTAAATATATACTTATTTTACTATCGTATCCTTCGCCACTTTCATGTCACCCATCGTCACATTCTACCGTGACGAAGGAGACAATTTTCCAACAAAATCGTTATTAATCGTGAACAGCGATCATTTAGATCGAAAACTTGAGTTTATCGTAAAGCTTACATTATTACAAATAATATTTACGTAAAAACGATTTGAAATTCGTTAAATACATACCAGCCGGTTTTCTTGCTTGATGTAAAAAAAATGACAAGCTCTCTATGTCAATCACTTGATTTGACTTTCGCTTTATGTTCTATAGTCTTTGGCGTTTCGTTTCACCAAAAAAACATGACCCTTTGACCTATTTTTTTTTTAAACTTATAGCAATATTTTTTGACAGTCGTGACGAAGGATACTCAAATTTTCGCGACAATTTTTCGTCACGCCAAAAAAAATAATTCTGCATGTAAATAAAATTTAACTTTCTAATTACCATGCGTAACAATTTAACTCTCTTTTTTATTTATAAAATTGTGTGGTTTCAGTAAACTTATTAAAAAAAATTAAATCAAAAATTAAAGTAAATGTAGGTAGATCATCTAAATAGGAGTTATTAACTTTATTTAAATAAAATAAATGACAGTATCTTCATTCTGTATATAGTTTTAACCTTCCTTATTGTGGAGACAACTTTAATTTTTTGAAGGACCTAAAAAGTAGAATTACCCATATACGTAAAAATTTATAAAAGGATTTAAAGTTACCGTTTTTAATTTCATATTTCCATTTCAAGAATATTGTGTAAAAATTACATAGTAAATTATTTAAATTAAATCCTATAACTTTCGTCAGGGTTAAATATTTTATTTGTAATATGACTCAAATGACGATATACATTCGACCGGTTTCGGTGCCATTCCAGTATCATCATCATCAGGAAAATCAAAAGATCGATTATGGTCGAATTAATAATATATGTATCGTCATTTGAGTTGTACCATAAATAAAACATTACGTATAGAGTTCAGTTAAAATTTTATAGTCATACCAGCCCTTTTTACTCGCGGTTTCGTCCGCTGGGTATTTGAAATTTTTTTTCGCAATGTTACGAAACAAAGCTTGCACTCTTACAAACTACAGCGCTCTCACTAAAAAAAAATTAACGATAAAACCGTACTTTAAAATGTTTTATGCGTATTAATTTCTTTTTTTTAATCAGAGCCATCTGATTTGTAACAATGCAACCTCCGTTCCTTTCGGTTACGTAACATTTTTCTTTGTCGAACGCACGCATCCAATCATTCGATTTTTTTAATAGTCAATAAAATATCGTAATTTCATTGTTTGCTTTTAAGTAGACTTTTCTTCGAGAATGAGATGTTTTCGTGCAATAAAAAGTAGCCTATACCCTTCCACGTTTTTTCGACTATAACTGTGCAATATAGAAGCAAAAAAGGAATTTGTAATATACACAACTTACACAGTATTGTTGAGATGTTTTAAAAATCTGTGTCACACGGTACCTTTAATTAAGTTGGTTGGGAAGTTTCTTTGTAATCACTTGTATAAAGACTGCAAACAATATTCAAAAACATTTTCTAGTCATAGCATTATCATTATTAGCAAGTATTATAGGATTAGTATGTAAGTATTGTTTTTCGTATTTATATAAAATTTAACTGAAGAGTTTGTAAAAAATGATATCATAATAATTATGATTGTTTCAAAATGGTTTTTGTTTTACTTATACAGTGTGTATAGAATTTATTAAGTACATATTTTTTTATATACATGAGATCATTTTATTACGATACTGCTCGTCAGTTAAAAAAATTAGAAAATTTGTTTAGTGTTTGTTTAAAATTTTTAAATAAATGTGTCTCACTAATATTATCAGTTGTATTTATCTGTTGAGTGTTATTTGGTATTTCCCGTTCGTCATTCCAAAACATTTGAATGAATTTATTGTTAGTGTTATTTTTGTTTTAGTTTTTTGTTTTTTGTTTTATTTTGTTCAATTTTTATTTTATTTTTGTTTTTTTTTTATTTTCAGGAACAATCTAATCAACGCCGTCGCAAGAGTGAATAATAAATTTATAATGTATTTAAACATTTAATTTTTTTTTATTTTATACCGATTTTTTTTATCTCAGTGGCTTTGTTTGGATAATAGAATTTAAGATGTTATTGGTAAATTATCAGTAAAATTAAGTTATTGTTGTGATTCATTTATTTTTCAAATAAATTTGTAAATTAATTTTGTTTTTATTTTATTATACAATTTATTCTTTCTGAAAAGCAAAAAAAAATACTGCCTCGGCTGATGTTTTATACCCTAGTAACCTACTTGACGTCAGACTGACATCAGATCTACGTACTTAGGTCTACATTACCCTTCGTCAGATTGACGTTCATCTGCGCCGTTTCTGACGAATATACAGACGGCAGACTGTCGACCGAATCTGTCGACAAAAAATCATGTAAGCTTTATGGGTCATACACAATCAATGAAATAAGGAATAAGAAATAAGAAGTATGCCATTTAGTGACGTTGAATGGAACTTTAACGTAACTGCCCATAGGTATATGTATTTAGGTATTTTTGTACATTAAAATTCATGAAAAAATAACGTTCGTGATGACTTTTTTTGTCACTAAAGTGGAAAAAATCACGAATTTTGACGTACAAAAGTACCTACATATTTATATCTATGAGCAGTTACGTTAAAGTTCCACTCAACGTCACTAGATGGCATACTTCTTATTCCTTATTTCATTGATTGTGTAGACACCCTTACACAATCTCGTAAGCTTACATGATTTTTTTAAACTGAATCTGTAACAAAACAATATTAAAATGTAAGAAAATTGTTTCATTTTTAAACGTTTAATAAAACTATATTCGTTAATAACTGAAAAAACTTATAATTTTTCAGTTTTGTTTAATAATAAAAACTACTCTCATCTTTTTTATTATATATATTTTGGTACATATAAGGTAACGGGCCTAGTTTCTGACCTTTTAAGAGTGACGGCTGAGATTAAACGACAGTAATAAATATAAGTTTAAACTTAAAAGACAATAATTTTATCAACTAGTTTATGGCTTTCAAAATAAAGTCATACAAGTAAAATAATTATTTGAATTGAATTAATAATTTAAATTAATGTTTTAAAAATTGACAAAAAGGACCCAGTTTCTGACCTTCAAAATTTCTCATGTGACAGTTTTTGACCCTGACAGTGGCCTAGTTTCTGATCCTTAAATTTAAAAATACAGTTTTTTAAAATTTAATTTATAAATAATTTTTTATTGATAAAAATGAATGTTTAATGTTATATACGTTATGAAACATAACAAAAACTAATCGAAGATAACTATAAATAACAAAATAACTAACAAAAACTGGTTAGAATTTAATTGGGTCATACCACTTTAGAAGTGAGCCTAGTAATTGACCCTCCTATTTCAATAATAAAAATCATTCTAAGGTATTTTATAAATATTTTAAAATAAATTTTAAACAAATATTAACCTGCTCATATATTTTTAATTAAGTTTTCATACTTACATGATGAATATTGCACAGATCAAAATGAGTACTTTGTAACATAAACTGTTAGGAAATTACCAAAAAAATAGTTTTTACACACATTTTAAACTTAAAATTTTTTTTTATTTAGTTAATATATTCTAAACTTTTTAAATTGCTGTTCATTAGACACAGAATAGATTACTTTAAATTAAGAATTTATTTTTTTTCTTATTTAAAATATACTTTTTTTATTAATTTATAAGTTGAAAAGTTCAGAAACTGGGCCAGGGTCAATTACCGGGTCTTTTACCTTATATGGAAACAAATAAGAATTTTTAGTTTTACAAAGCACTGACTGACTTTGCGTTCTTTGAGTCTCATTTATAATAATATATGAACTGCTGTTTTTTCTTGACGTTAGATTCTGTTGATAGTCTGCCGTCTAAATATTCCTCAGAAACGGCGCAGATGGACGTAAATCTGATCCAAATTTCTGACGACAGGACTGGTTACTAGGGTAAATGTTCCGTTTAGCTAATTTTGGTACGGAATACTAAAAATCATTGATAAAACCAAGAGGACATTCCGCAAGTTGTTTTAACTCGATGATCATAACCTATAATGATAAAACACGCCCAATTGGCACAACGTTCTTAATGCAACAACGCAGTTAAGGTCCGTCCACACGGCTCAAGCTTTACCACCGATTTACTTGTGCAAACCAGGTATGTGCAAGCAAGTCGGTTGTAAAGCTTGAGCGTGTGGACGGACCCTTAGATTTTACTTAACGCTGTACAGCGTCTATGATCATCTACATGTTGATATAAATAACAATGGATATGGGACGTGCGTAACGTTTGCGTAAGTTGACCCCGCCCCCCGTTAATGAGTACATATGGTACGTATAATCACCATAATAATGCTGGCGTTCCAGACGAAAATTTTGTTAGCCTAACGTTAGCTAACGGAGCTTTCACCGTTACAAACCAGAGGGCACACATTCAAAAAATTAATATACATTATATATTAAACAACAATTTCTAGCATGGTGACTGATTATTTTTATTCCATAATTTTTAAATGTGGCTGTACTTCAGAAATTAAGTATTTATACCGTGAAAAAATATTTAACGTGCATTAATTTTTGAATGCGTGCCCTCTGGTTTGTAACGGTGAAAGCTGCGTTAGCTAACGTTAGGCTAACAAAATTTTCGTCTGGAACGCCAGCAATGTGTCATGACCACTTGCTCTTGTCCTTGTATATCTATGCATATATTCTTACTCTGTGCATATATTAAACATACTTACAATGGAGTATTATAAGATGGAGATCTAACTTATGTGAGAGGAATTGACTAAATTGGTCAGGAAAATGGAAAGGCTTTCTTTTTTTACCACTCGCGGCGTTAATAATGCTCGAATACTGATGTGTATATAGTAACATACAACGGATAAAACCATGATAAAACAGAATGTAAATCATAGAACACTAGAAGCCAACTAATATCAAAAAAGTGTAATTCGCTTGGAGTCATTTGTAGGCCAGTCACAGCTTAAGGCATGTAGTCATGTGTAGTCAGTCAGTGTCCGTCGCCGAACACACAGTACATTGTTAGACAATGCTTAGATATTGTTACTTAAATTGGACAGCTTGGTCTGTCCCATAATACGTGTGTTGTAGTCGTTGTAGTAGTATGTGTGAATACGCACACAGACGCAACTATTAAACCAATACCACTGCAAACAGTGTGTATCTACACGCCAGAGTGGGGAGATTTTACGTCACAAACTCATTACAAGTGGAACAGAGACATAGACAATCTAGTTTGACCCCTTGATGTAAATACAGTACTTATTCTCAAATGGAAACACGTCGGGACTGGGGAAGTGAGTGTTTCCATTTAAGAATCACCAATGTCGGTTGATGATATTTAATAATAGGGAATTACATAAAAATTACATGTGTGAAATAAACTTTTATAGTTTAAATTACTTTATACGGCGAATAGGCCTTTTCATCATGTGACGAGCGCAAGCGCAGGCGCCATGTTAAAATAGTGGTAATTCAAAAGTTTCGTACTGTTTTGATCAGGAATAGCTAGGAAAGCAATATTATCTCAATAAACAAATGAACTGTAGGCAAAAATCATCGATGGTGCTTCACTTGTTTATAATTCAGTTGAAGCCCATAATCACCCATAATTGTGAACAATTGAAAAGGTGGCTAAAATGTCATGGACGTCCGCAAAAACGGAAAAAAAGTGAGCTGATTGAGAGGTTAGGCATCCATACTACTTGTTTACTATGTCAAAAATAATAATAAAAACAAATAATATCTATAATTTTATTCTAATTAATAATGTCAACCACATATCAACCAATTTTTAGTACAACTTTAAATGATTTATAGCGTGTATCACCCTTACAAACTCCATAATAAGTTTCTTTGCTCCTTTTCGTACAGATAACATAGTAATGGATTGAAAAAATTTAATTTTCAATTAAAAACACTTATTTTTTTATTTTTTCTTACTTTTTTTTCAATAAATATTCTTTATTTAATATTTTTTAATTTTAATTATTTGTAGATGGATACTTTAACATGCTTGTTTACAAAAAACAGTACGAAAAAATGGCCGATATTGACACATGCGCACAAAAAAAAATTGTGATGAAAAGGCCTATATCCAATGGTACTGACTCCGATTTTACATAGTGACGTCAGCGATTTATATAATATACAATATAAATGATGCGACGCAAAATAAAAATTGTTAAGTTTATTTTAAAAACGATCGAAAAACCCACTTTATAACTGAGTTGAACATTCAAAAAGATTCCAGAAGATTCTACTCAAAAGCTAACAAAGATAATATAGAAGCTCGCGTTTCCATTTGAGAATAAGTACTGTACCGCTTTCGTATCGTACGAACACGAGTGCCATCTTTGATTTAAACACTTTTTTGAATACACTGTGTTTCGTCTCCTTGTCTAATCTCCACAGCCGTAATATTGCATACTACACCTATGATATATAGTTAGAAGTGCCATTGCCCGAGTAAAATTTCCTTTTAGGCTACGTTTCTTATAATTTCCGATCTTCCAGTGCATGACCGTTGTAAGGATTGACTCGTGAAAGTTTTAAAGGAATAAACACTAAAGAAATTATTTAAAAAAAAGTCATTTATTTATTAATATTGTACTTACACGATAAATTAAACTAAAACGACAACTTAAACTAAACATGTACGATTTTACATCTTAAAATAAATATGTTTGTTATTTGTTTTAAATGCGATACGCATATCCACCAAAAAATGCATTCCCAATTTATGTGTTTCGTCTGTCTATGCATGTGAAAAGAGAAATTTTTAATACGGGCGTGATCTGTCCCTACCGCCTCCACTCCTGCAACAAATTCAACAATCAGTACTTAAATTCACACAAGTCAACACACAAAGTGAAATTAAATGACTTACCCTCTCATTGGTCCACCGCCACCTCCTCTACCACCGCCGCCACCACCACGCGGCCCTCCACTCCCTCTATCCCCGTCACGACGGCCGCCACCAAAACCACCGCCGCCGCCTCTACCACCTCCGCCTCCTCCACGTCCACCTTTGAAACCGCCGCCGCCCCCTCCCATTCCACCACCGCCAGATCGAGGCCCTCTATCATTACCGCGAGGTGGTGGTCCACGACCACCACCGCCGCCGCCGCCTCCCAATCCTGGTCCACCACTACCGCCGCCGCCACCGGCTGGTTTATTTTCACTGCATCTATTGCACTGATTCCTCCAAGCGAAATTTGTATTTCCACAATCGGGATTTGGACAACGCCAGTCACCCTCGCGAGATTCACGACCGCCTCCTAAACCTCCTCTATCACCGCCGCGGTCGCCACCACGACCACCGCCAAAACCGCCGCCGCCACCTCCGTTATCGTTTCCTCGACGGCCACCGCCACCGTCGCCGCCCATGAAATCTGAAATTATTTCAAGTTATAGTAAAAATTCATTTTTTAAACTATTTTATATGTAATTAGTAGTTTTTTACCTCCGCCTCCAGGTGGTCCGCGTTTGCCTCCACCAGGCGGGCCGCCACCTCGTTTGCCGCCCCAATTGCTGCTTCTTGTTGCCATTTGTACTTTAATTTTGTTGCCCATGAATTCTTTTCCGTCGAACCACTCGATGGCGGACCGTGCAGCATTCGGGTCATCGTACGTAACAGTTGCTTCACCTTTCGGTCTACCGGTCACTTTGTCATTGTACATCCAGATTTTTGGTTTCATTGATCGCTTGTCGGTCTAAAATTAATAATAACAAGTGAAAAAATAATAAAATTATTTTTAACACGTTCACTGCCACATTATGAGTTCAGTATATTTGTTCCATGCGGAATAACCTTATCTATTATCTTTTTTCTAAAAAGACAAGTGAATAGAAATCATGGAAATTTAATCTTGCAGGACATTCAAATTATCTCTGAAGATCGACTTCAGATATAGAGTGCAGCCTGCAACATTCCAACACTCTTTGTGTATGGAATCGCTATAATAAAAAGACTTGAACAGGATATGTTTTTGGCGCCCAACGTGAGGTACAGAAAAAAAATTAAGTCAAATTAATTTATATAGATGGCAGCAGTAACTAGTGCTGTATTTCCATAAGTAATATATTTTGTTGTTGAATTATAAAACATATCCATGATTCAATGTCTTTTTTTTTCTTTGTAATTAGTGCCGAAGTCGGCTTTTTTACATACTTTTATAACTCCAATTGCACCAAAATGACTGGCGATGTCGCTCTCATTACTTCCAAGATTCATGCCAGATATAAAAACTGTATCTTCTTGTATGATCATTTCACTTTGGCCACCGCCGCCGCCGCCGCCCCAGTTGCCACCGCCGCGGTCGCCTCCGCCTGTAAGCAATTCATTACAAAAATAGTATTTTTGTGGTGTGTCACTTCATATTATCAATTTTTTTGTTTTATTTTGTTTGTTAATAAGTAAATTACTGAATTTCCGAGATTTTAATAAATATGTGGTCATTTATTTTTTTTGAAGCACCTTCGGCAAACGGTAATTTTTTTTTGATTTAAGGTTACACATCTCCATTCAAATGAAATGATTCACCAGAGGTCATATTTTGTTATTTAACCCTTTTGTGACCAACGACCAAAACACAATGATACAGTGAAATTACTATTTTTGTACCTTTTACACGTTATATAATGTATGTAGCATGTAAACCTTCTACATCTATTCTACATCATGACATTGTACAAGTGTGTGTAATATTCTACACTTTTAAAAGTTTAACTCAAATTTTATACCAACAAAGATGACCTTGATTACACCTTTTTTACAACCTTTAGTAAAAAAAACCAAATTCACGCTTTGCAAAAACCTTTTATTCGTACCAAATTAACCAATATTTTAAGATTATTGAACCTTAAGGGATTACACTACTGTGAAATTTTCAAAAAATCAAAATATTTTTTTATATTCATAAATATCTGAAACCTTTAATTTGTGTCTTACAATTTTGTACATTTATTTCAAAATTCGGTAAAGCGAACCAAAAAGCATAAATATGCAACTAAAAGGATTTTTAAAACCACAAAACATCACTAGTATACCCCTATTTTGCATTCTAAACGGTGATTAAAACTTCAAAATATTTATCAGTGGATCACAGAACTAGTTTCTTGAAGGGCTGTTAATATAAAGTAGCCCCTACACGTTCAATAATATGGTGCAATTTATTAAACATTCCTTCAGACAGTTCAGTAATTGTTTAATTCTAAATGTTACGTGATAAATTATTGTAAATTATTAATTCAAACTGGTTCAAATAATAGCCATTAAATGTGACATTACAATATAACAAATAAAGTGGTATTGCGCAATATCTACAGAGCCTACAAAGCGTTACAATATTCATATATTGCACAATAAAACTGTTTTTAAACAACACAACATATTCTACAACCTTTCAATATAACCTACAGACGACCCACAATATTGTACAATATTAAACAAATACTTTCTTTGCAAAATACCACTTTTACTTTTGAAACAATATTGTCACAGTTTCAAAAATAAAAGTGGTATTTTGCAAAGTAAAGTATTTGTTTAATATTTACAAATATGGAATACCATAAAGTAACGCTCAAATCTATTAATAATATTGTACAACCTCAGATTTAACGCTTTACTGACGAACTGATTTGAAATTTTAAATACAAAAACAGTAGTTTCAATATGATCGATAATTTTATTGAATAGACATGGCTGATCACATTACAGTTAATATTATGTAACTAATGATATTTCTTTTTTCGAAATCTGACCAATTAGGTATACCATCCACCAATGCGTGAAGAACAATGTTTTGTTCATTTTGATATATAACTGTCTCAAAAAATAAAAATTTATGTAGTTTTTAGATCGATCACAGTAGCGTAACCCCTTAAGAACATTTTTTTTAAAGATTTGTAATTCGAATGAAGCCGAAGAAATGCACTAAATTGTTTTTTTGTCTTTTTTTTTTACTTTTTAACTTTTTGATATCCTACTAACATTAAATGGTGTTAAGTAATTATGAAAGAGCTTTATTTGCACATAAACCATGATTTTTCAGCACCTTAACTAAGAACCTAAAGAATCAGGGTTTAATTAGACGATTATTTTAAACATAAGGACATGAAAGTACGACGTTATTAACGCAACAAATAAATGTTATGTGTTTTAAGATTACAAAAGTAATTCTAATAAAGAAATGTTTGCACGTTTCTACAATACCAATACAAAAAAAGAAAAATAAGTCGAAAATGCCCCAGGGGGCGTTGTTATGCTTAGTCCTTTTTTTTGTTTAAGTCGTACATATCACTAATACTCGAATACACACTGACGGAATTAGTATTAAAAAACGTGCAGCCCTTTCATAAACAATAAATATTTGACAAAAATGCACCAGAGAGTTGTGCTCTGGTGCGTTTACCTTTGTTAAAACCACCCCTGCTGCCACCGCTAAAACAGAAGTAAGGGATCAGTACAGCCAGTTGATAACGCAGACACGATGAGGCCAAACTTCATGTTGGCAATAAACTATTTGGTTTTTGTCCGATATGTCACAAGAGCTGGAATTCATTCACAACGTCACAGTTGTGTCACGTTACGTCATGTCATGTCACGTCACGTCACGTGTGTGTCTAGTGTTTCAGACGATGGATTTTTTTTTAAATAAAAAATACCTCCTTTTCTCAATTTGAATAACAATTCAAGAAAAGCATATTTTGAACGTTTTTTGTTTTTTGGATGGTTGGCTTTTTTGAATGTTGACGGGATAAAAAAAATTAGCACGTAAGATTTACCACCAAGAAAATAATTTTAATAATTATTTTGTCTTGTCATTTTAAAAAAAAGAAAATAATATTTATTAATTAGTGAACCTGTTGAAAAGACGTACATTTTATCATTAATAATTTGCAGTAGACACCAGAAATATACAAAATTTTTTATATTCATCATAAAATTGTTCAAAAACAAAATTTTGGTTAAATAATTACCATTATGAACACAAACGAAAAGTACCATAAAACAAAGAAATTGAAAAAATTCTTAATCTTTCTTCCAAAAAGGTCGGTTTTTACATATTGTCATGTATACTTCGAAATAAACGGTAACTTCAAAAATGTAAACTTTACCGCATCGATGTAACATCATGACTTTTCTGATGCGTCTAATACTACATGATGCGCTGCTGATGCTCTCTTGAAATTTGATGCACATTAGATGTTTTTGAACGGGATATTGGCATCATTTAGCCTCTGATTTGGCTACAGATACATTATAGATAATATAGCAATACAATCCTTGTATAGGTATATTATCTTTGAATTTCAACTTGAACTTACTTGAAATTGAAAATATTGAAATTATTTGAATAAAAAATATTACATACCTATTTTGAGTGCAAGATGTATTCAAATAGTTTAAACAATTTTAATCAAAGGTAAATCTTTTTCAACAATTTGTTTTTCGAAATTATTCCTGTTGGTGTTAATACCTATATAATATGGTAAGTAGTTATAATTCTACATTATACACATGATATGCATCTTGGACACGCATCATCAAATTTCTTGATGCAGTTTTAACGCATCAAATGCAAAAATGAACTTTTGATTTTTCGTTGTGATGCGTCTGATGCGTTTTTGAACTTTTGACTCTGCCTCATGCAAGCAGTGATGCATTTTTGAAGTTAGCCAAATATTCTTTTAGAGTTCCGTAACTCTCCGTAGAATTTCAAAAATTGGTTTCATTTTGTTCCGGTTCTAACTTTTCAATCGTAAAACAAAAAAAAAAAAGATACTAGCAATTGATAAAAACCCTCGGTTAAAGTTATTTCGGTCAAAATTTTGCTGATAACTTTCGGAAACAAATAAAACCAAATTTTTAAATGAAAATATTCCAACAAAATTAAAATCAAAATTAAATTTCGAAGGAAATATTGGAAAAAAAAATTTCGTTTTTTGAAAATTCAAAAGATACGAAATTACAATTCCTTTAACTACTTTTCATTCTTAAATCTTACTTGCAAAATACTAAAAATAATTAAATTTTTTTCAAATAACTTGGTAATTGACTCACATAGTAACACATAGTCAAAAGATATTCCAGCCAGTTATGGAATAACTACCTATGGTCTACGAAACTCTGATTTAATGCGTGTTAAAATAAAACAGACCTTTTTGAAGCAAGAAAAGATTAAAAATTTTTTCAATGTCCATGTTTTATGATACCCTTTGTCTATGTCCTTACGATCCCAATTATTTAGCCCAAAATTTTTCGAAATCTTCATTAAATATTTGCGTATTAACACAACACGTACATGATTCGAACAATAAAATTATAAAACAAATCCTGATATAAAATCGGATCAAACAAGAGAGCAAATATTTTATGAAGATTGTTGATTAATTAAAAAAATAAAAATAAAATAACACTGTTAAATTCTAAATACTTATATGCACGGAGCAAAACTTTGTACCATAGTAAAATGTAAAACAAACAGATTAGTTATTTGAAAGTTTTGTAGAAATTTTTTTGCAATATTACATTTTTCTTTCACCTTTTTAACTTTTTAACTCAACCATTAAAACCATTAGAAATTGAGATATATTAAACCACAGAAGTTCGCCGTAAGAACCAAACAGAGTAACACATTATAACAACAGTACGCAGTTAAAAAACGCTTCGATAATAATTAATGAGTGACGTTGAGAATATTCAAACAATACAAAATACCCGGATAATTGTCGAATTTCACCATACACTTTTTTGAGTCGACATTGTTTACTCAATTTTACTCTCGAATCAAAGTAGCAATTAGTCACATTTATTACTTTCCAAATTTACGTTTTTGCTTTTTTAAAAAAAAAAAAAACCAGAATTGTTTATACCTCATAATATTTCACTCCTTCGTTACATTTTCTAATGGGAGGGAAAAAATTAAAAAATTTACTCACCCAAAGCCACCGCCCCCCTTACGATCTCCACCGCCACGACCGCCGTAATCTCCACGGCCACCGCCCCCTCCTGAAACAAAAAAAGAGATGGAAAATATTGTTATTTCAGAAGGTTCGTGAAGTGCGGTATGGCCACACATATTTCAACGAAATGGAAATCACATTAGTGTTCCGTTTAAAAAGCGAACATTTTTGAAAGGTACAAAATTAAATGTGACTCCCGACAGGATACTCATGCCTCATCGTACATGTTGCACAAGCGTTTAATAGAGTCATCTTACTATATCCCCACGATTATGAGAAACCAGAGTAACATAGTTCTTTCGAACCGATATCTGATATGAGCGGCATGGGGAACAATTTGCCAATTATAATATACCACAATCGCATATAACTTACCTCCTCCACCTCCGCCACCACCTCTACCAAATCCACCGCCGCCTTTATATCCACCTTTACCACCGCCGTCAGAACTGTAACCACCTCCTCCACCGCCGCCGCTACCTTGAGAGCCGCCGAAGCCACCGCCTTGATTACCGCCAAAATTTCCGCGGCCACCTCCCCCGCCGCCACCACCACCAAAACCACCTGTAAATAAATATTTGTAGGTTATTGGTTGATTTCGAACCACAGACCAATGAACATGTTATGTGTATATCATATTATATAGACAAATTATATAAATGTATAACTGAGGCAGCCAGATACGACCGGATAGTATTCTGTAATATCGTAATCAATGCAATAATCGATTGTATCCGTAGTAACGTTTTCAAATAATTGTCAGAATATAATACTGATAATAAAAATTTTACTTTTTTTTGGGAAGAAACTGCGAAATTTTTAAAATACATACGTATAAAAATTATGTCCTGCAATAATTATAGTCGCATTTGCTCAAAAATTGACATTATATTTCTTAAATCTCACCCTGTTACCTACTTCAAGAAAAATGCCTACAACCTGGTTTTACGCTTTGTCTAGTAGTATAATAAAATACTGTTCATTGATCTGTGTTTCGAACAAATTTTATAAATCCAAAATAATTGTATGAAATTTTGTCAATCCTTTACTTAATGGAAAAAATAATAAATAAAAGCCTATCAAATTTCATATTTCTCTACGACATCATGGAAAGAAAAACGTTTACTAACGAAAAAAACGTTTCTAAGGAAATGTCGAGCGTTAAATCACGTGAAAAACACGCGAAAAATACCTTGGTTTCCTTGATAGCCAGCCCCATTACCAGACTGTCCCCACGAGTTTCCTCCTCCGCCAAAATTTCCGCTATCAAATCCACCGGCACCACCGAAACCACCACCCTGTGGTGGAGCTACCGGCGGTGGTTGTGAATAATTTCCATAGCCTCCGGATGGCGGTGGTACTGAAACGTTACCGCCACCGCCCCCATAATTTCCATATCCTTGCAAAAAAAAAAAAAATAAATTTACATTTCAAAATGCCGGGTTATTGAAATAAAAAAATTATCGATTAATAAACGAAATTTTTAATGTACGATTTATTTATAAAACCTAATTTATAATTATATATATACAAATAGAAAATTAATAATAATTCGCTTTTGTCTTCGACAAAGTGAGAAGTATTAAATTCATCAATTAAATTTTAACACTATGCCTTTGTCGATTAACACGTAAAAAATTAAAAATATTAATTATATCTAATTGTTTTAATAATTAAAAATAAAATTATATTAAAAATAATTACGGATGCATTATTATAAAAAAAGAATTTTTTAAGATAACTTACCGCCGCCAGACATATTTGTGTTTATCAAATAACTACACGGAAATGGATGAGTTTAACATTGAAAATGGCGTTCAAGTTTATTACGCTTGGGTTGTCGGCCGCTTGGCGTTTGCCACCACCTATGCGCACTAATCATCTTGTTTCGCTTTGCGCATAACGTTGCCACGATACATTAAATAACAATTTGCAACATTGCTTATTTTAATGATTTTTTTCCTCATAAGCCAAAAGGATATTTTTCTGCAGGGTACGGGTCCGTTTATACATACGATTTTGATTGGATGAAAATCGAAATGAAATCATTTAATGATACTTGCGGGTTTATACACATAAGCCTGGATTACACTTGGCGAATTTACTCGCTAGTGAATAGCGAGTAAATTCGCTAGCGAGTGCAAACATATCGACTCGCTCAATGAATACCGATTACACACATAGCTAGTAAATTTGCTAACATGTGTTGTTGTTATTAATATTTAACTGAGAAAATATTTCATGTTTTGGTTTTTTTCCCTCTCTTGCTTGTTATTATTACTACAAACTTATTTTTATTAAAAAATTTTAATTACTGTAGTATTTATATGTTATATAATTTACTATGTTTTTATTTCCTTTAACTTATATTAAAAATTTGAAGTGGAAATAAAACGTACATTTTAATTTTTTTTTAATTTATGAACTTTTTTTACGCAAATACTACGCTGTGGAACATAAAACACCAAATTTTTCCTGTCTTATCACCCAATTTTTTATCTACCTATCGCATTTTTTTGCTTTTTCTGCAAATTTTTACGTAAAAATAATAATAATAACGATGGAATTACAAATCCTGCACAAATAGTCTCTGTTGACATTTTGAAAGAACTGTCAAATACAGCGATTTTACTTGTTAAATATATTACACAAAGCGATTTCACTAGCCAGCGGGTAAAAATACGAAGCGAGTAGCGAGTAAAGTAGACTGGTCTTCAACTTTACTCGCTTTAGAAAAGCGAGTAGCGAGTAACTAGTCAAGAATATTACACTAAGCGAGTTTACTAGCAGCGAGCAAATTCGCCAGCGAATAGCGAGCAAACTCGCCAAGTGTACTACAGGCTATACGATTTCTTCTTCCGATTTAAAAAAAAAGAATATGGCGCTCATACCATATCAGCTTATAAATATTCACATAACCTGTCTGATTTTATATGTATAAATTATTGTACCTAAATAACAAATATAAAATATACATAATTGTATGAAATATAAAATGTCAACCATACAATTGCATTTTTCTTTATTTTTTAATCTTATTAAAAATTGAACAAATTGGAATGTCAATGAAAAAATAAATTGCACGCACACTTATTAATATTTTCAGTTGGCACCATTTTAATTTTCAAAAAATCGAATTAAAATAGGATTATAATCTATTTTTATAAAAATCGTTTTGAAATCGAAGGCAATACGATTACAATTCGATCACTTGCCTACCATCCAATTGTTATACGATTTTAGTTCGATTCGATTAACATTCGACTGAAATCGTATGTTTAAACATAGGGCAATAAAACACAAATAAAAGCGAAAAATATTTATTAAATAAATACTTATATATTTGAGCGAAATATAAAATAAAATAACTTTAGTATTCATTTGAAAAAAAAAGGGGTAAAAATTAAATATTCATATTATTTATTATAAACTTACATGATGGTATGAGGCATTTTTAATTAAATAGGGGAAAAAACTCTTTTCGCTAGATCGTTCATTATATAGAGTAAAAACATTTTTTTAAATATAGGTATTTTATATATTTACTTAATTATATTAAACAATTTTAATAATAATAAATTTTATTTAATGAGGCAAATGGTATCATTAAAAAAATATGTACATATATAAACAAAAACCATAAAAATTTTTAAAAAAAGAAAGAAAAACAAATATTAATAATAAATTTACAAAAATATTAATGAAATTAATTTATTTTGTCATATTTTACAAAATTAACTACAATAACATCATCCCTGTTAGTAGACGAGGAAAATAATGTCAAATTGTACCTACAAAATTCAAAATTTATAAAAGTTTAACAAATTTTGAATTTAATAAAAAAATACTGATGAATTATTTGCCTGGTCTAACATTTGCTATTTAATTTATAACAAAGAGTACGATTAGTTTTATATTGTTATTTACACATGAGTCATTTACATATTTATATAAACAAAATTTCATAGCGGTCTTGAATTATTAGACTAGACGATATAGGCGCTTAAACGATCAAAATTATTTTGATTAGTCTTGTTTTGAATTTATAATGTCTCCTAATCGAACGAAAAAGATTTTTGCATTTGTAAATCGCAACTTTTTACGGTAAAATTGATATTTTCGAAGTGAATATCATTTTTGACTTAAGCTTTAACCGGTAAGGTGACGTCTGTGAGTCGTATACAAATATATTCTTTCAGTTTTCTTCTTCCCTGCTTGTTTTTGTTAACTGAACGTTTGTGTATTCTTTTATGGTTTAGGGCAAATTTTACCCTGCTGGCGTAAGGGGAGTGTTTGATACATGCATATACGTGTGGTCTCCAGTTTTGGTTATCTATGTTACCAGTCCGCGGTATGTTAATTTGTTGATGTCCCTCAGACATCACTTTACCGTGAGTATTATAAAAATTCACCTTACCGGTGGTTAAGAGTTAATAATGTTTTTAATAATAAATAGAAACGACTTCTGCAAAATAAATTAAACAAATCTATAGATCAAAGATCTAAATGTCAAAATTGAACAAAAAATCAGCGATCAAATGTCAATCTAACATGTTTCGGTCAAAGAATTGATCATCTTCAGAGATTACGGCAAAACCAATATTGTGTGGAAAACAACAATGTTTAAAAAGAAATTGTAAAAATCATGAAATTATGAAAATTCATATCAGAGCGGTACGAAACTACACACCATGGAGGTATGGAGTAATCCATGTAATAAAAACAGTTCGACGGGATTACGACACAAAGAATTTTAGTTCGAAATATTTTCTATTTGAATTCTATAAAATTCTTTATGTCGTAATTCCGTCGAACTGTTTTCATTACATGGATTACTCCATATCTCCATGGTGTGTAGGTTTACAATTTATTTTTAAACGTTGTTTTTCACACAATATTGGTTTTGCCATAATCTCTGAAGATTGTCAATTCTTTGACCGAAACATGTTAGATTGACATTTGATCGCTGATTTTTTTGTTTAGTTTTGACATTTAGATCTTTGATCTATAGATTTGTTTAATTTCTTTTACAGGAAGTCGTTTCTATTATATCTGCAGTTGAAACATTCAAAAGTTCTATTAATAATATTTATTTTGGATTGTTTCTTTCGCGCTTTCACCAGTAAATGCGCAGTAAATTTTTGGGTAGTGTTAATAATGAAAAATACATTGGAGATATTTTTTTTATACAGGGTGTAAAACAAATAACTTTCGTCCTCTTGTGGGGTGTAGACACTGTGTAGCACCCAGTAGACACTAAAACAGCAGGAATTTTTTCGGAAATAACAGTCGCGTCACCCCTCAAAAGGATAAGAGTTATTTCCCTTACACACTGTATATATATATATATATATACATATATATATATATATATATATATTTACATATATATACATATATATATATATATATATACATATGTATATATATATATATATATATATATATATATATATATATATGTGTGTGTGTGTGTGTGTGTGATATAGATATATACAGGGTGTAAGGGAAATAACTCTTATCCTTTTCAGGGATGACGCGACTGTTAATTCCGAAAAATTCCTGCGGTTTTAGTGTCTACAGGGTGCTATGAGTCACCCCACAAAAGGACGAAAGTTATTTGTTTTACACCCTGTAGATAATTAAAAATTTCGGTGAATAACTCAAGACAAGAATGTGCAAAAAAAATTCCGTGACACTAATTTTGGCAACTGAAGCGCCTATTTCGCCTAAGCTAAATCCAAGTGGAGTTTGAATCCTATTCATGGTTTTAAATTACTGTATTTTCAATACAAACTTCCATTTTGGCCCCGTTAAAGGACAACTTGTGAAGTATAAAAATAGGCAATAAATTATTTTATTCAAAGTAGACCAAAATGTCCGAAATGTCTACCTTTCAAATCGTGACCAAATGACCACAATCGCAATTTAAGTACTGAACGTCCGGCCGTTTGGTCGCACTTCACACATTTTTGAGGTGCAGTTTTTTTTTCGAATTCACTAATTGTTTTAAATTGTTTATTTTAGTTGAGCGATAACGTGGGGCGTTGCCGCTCGCATTTAAATAATATTGTACTTTAAACAGTGAACATCGGCCGCGGGAGGTGTTTATTAGCCGTTGGAATGTTGACTTGGTGTGACTCCACCAGAGTGTTCCGGGCTATGTTTCTGTTTTTTCCGTTTTTTCTCTTTTTTCCGTTTCTTTCGCTCCTTGTCCTCGTCGTGTCGTTTCTGTTTTTTATGTTTCTTCTCGTGGGTTTCTTGGAGCGCATCTGCAATTTGTGTTTCTTGACTGGGTACGCTGCCCTCTTTGTGCTTATGTTTTTTATGTTTGCTTTTGTGTTTCCTGGGTGGCGCTTGGTTCACGTATCGATATTGTTCAGGTAACTGAAAATTTATCAGTGTTCAAAATGGTTTGCGATTACTTTCTAAATAAATAAGGTTAATTCCCAAATTGGTAATTATGTAGAAGCACGGCTTCACCTATTTTTCGCTCTAAAAGAAAAACTAATGATCCGATTTTAATGATTCTGTTTTAAATATTCGCCGCAATGGCGGATTAGTTAAAAAAAAAAATGTTACACTCGATATCGGTACTGGAAATGCTGAAAAACTCGTTAAATTTCTAAAAATTCAATTTTTTTAGATTTTATTTTTTTATTTTGTATGCATGTGTGTCAAAGTCGAAGTATATTGTAAAAACTAACTAAATTAACCTAACCTCAACTAATCTCGCCACCTAGTTTTTATATCAAAGTCGAAGTATATTGTAAAAACTAACTAAACTAACGTAACCTCAACAAATCTCACCACCTAGCTTTTATATCAAAGTCGAAGTATATTGTCAAAACTAACTAACCTAACCTAACCTTTACTAATCTCACCACCCAGTTTTTATATCAAAGTCGAAGCATATTGTCAAAACTAACTAAACTAACCTAACCTCAACTAATCTCACCATCTAGTTTTTATATCAAAGTCGAAATATATTGTCAAAACTAACTAAACTAACCTAACCTAACCTTAACTAACCTCACCACCTAGTTTTTTATATCAACAAGTCGAAATATATTGTCAAAATTAACTAAACTAACCTAACCTTAACTAACTTCACCTAGTTTTTATATCAAAGTCGAAATATATTGTCAAAACTAACTAAACTAACCTAACCTTAACTAACTTCACCACCTAGTTTTTATATTATCTATTTTTATTTATTTTGATCCATTTAACCAGACTCTGCACTCAAATCACGGCGTTGAGGAAATCGTAGTCGTCAAAATTAAGTCAATTTTTCGGATTTTCGCGCTCAATATTTCGAAAATGAAACGAGATATCGATTTTTTTTTTATTCTTGAAAAAGTATTTATTTTGGTCAGTTTTACTAGACCATGCACTCAAACTCACATATAAACACACACACACACTAAATGACAAAAGAAAATTGAAAAAATTAAAATTTATCAAATTTTAAAACAGTTTTCCAGCTTTTCACATATTCCATTAAAAAGTTAATTAAAAACTTAAATTGTTTGTTTTTCTTTCTAGTATTTTTCCCTTTACCCAAATTTAAAAAAATCAAGAAAAAGAGAAAACTTTATGGAATTTCGTTGGCATAAAGTTTGGGAAATTGCCGTAAATAATTTCACTTACTGGTCCGGGATGCAATCGAAAACCTGCCAACTGAACACTAGTTAATGGAAGTATTTCTTTGCCGCCAATCGGAGGTTTCTCGATGACTGATCTTAACGAGCTATTATCCTGTTGGCCGGGCGCATCAATTATTCCTGGTAAATTTGGTAGAAACGATGACAACTGTTCCTTAACTTTCTTGCCACTAAATTTACTATATGAGTGTTCCAATCCGTAATAGTTCATCAAATTTGTAGCACCAGTCAATTCACTCTCTCCTAAATTACAAAAAACATATACAAATTTTTCCCCCCGAAAAAAAATTTCAAAATTTCATTTACCTGGCGGCTCCTTCATCAAATAAAAAGGCCCACTATGGACAATTGACGGATTCTTTCCTAAAGAAATCGTTGTTTTTAATGTTCCTGAGGAATCTTGACGTGAAACAACCGGGGACCGAGCTCCTCGTGGAGACGATTTTGGCGAATATTGTTCTACTTTACGAAACTGATCAGCCATCATCTTCGTGCATTTTTTATCAACTTCTTATTGTAAGTAAACTTGGTAAACTTCAAAGAATAATAGATAATATACATAAAGAACAATCTCTAAACTGAAATTTTAGCACAAGCAAATTATCTCTATGGTACAATATTGTGAAACGTAGATGACGTTCCTTCGTTCGTTCTACGCCACAGGCCAGGTGTGAATATTTAACTGTATTGTTGCTATGAAGTGTGATTTATATACATTTTTATGGATTATATTTTATTAAATTTTCATACTACTTACCTTATTCACTTACTTCATTTGCCTAGGTAATATTATGTATTTATAATATTTTTATTGTCAATGGCAACAAATGTGCCAACTTTGAGATCACTTCCATTACAGAATGTCCCAGATTTATTGAATCATTAACCTTACAAGATGTTCATGTTTTTAGGAATAAGTGTAAAGAAAAAACAACCATGTATATGTATATGTATTAAGCGTTTTTTATTAATCTGATGTTGTATGATACATTTTTTCAAAGGCTGTGCACTCATATCACTTTCAAATTACATGTAATGAATTAATTACACTATATAAGTTGATATTTACGCGTTAAGTTTATAAACAACAGTAAATATATGGTAAACGTTTTTAGATACTTATTCTAAAATGTAATTAGATAAGTTTTAGCCGGTTTTAATTTAATTCATATATTACAACAAATACAAAAATACTTCCCTTCGTACTTTGTTCATTGATATTGACATTTTAGTATTATCCTTCTTCAAAAATTATACTGTTCAAAAGTTTAATGATGAATGATTATAAGTATTTTGAAATAAGTTTATTTAAATTTTTTATTTAAAAAAAATCATAGGTTAAAATACGAAGGTACATGCTGTTGTATAGACCATAGAATCAATTGATATACCGGCACAGTTGATTGCTATGACTAAAAATCAACATTACATCCACTGTTTGTTTTTCTTAATCATTTTTACAATTATTTTATTGGCAATTGTTTTATTATCTCTTACAAATAAAGCAATCGTACCAAAGCAATTGAATAAATTTTATATTTTTAGTAAAATTTTCGTTTTATTCTTTTTCTTTTTTTTTAATATTTACTCAGTTTTTATAAAAATATATATAAGTAATTAGGTAATCAAATTTTATATTATACATAGATATGTGAGTTCACATGTCACTAAAAATGTTCAACAAATTTTTTATTTTTATTTTTAGTACCAGTCTCAAAGTATCTATAAAATATCTAATTTGGAAATAGATATTATGTTGACTCTACTGAAAATAATGGGGTCACAAGTTGAATTTTTTTTTTTTTTTTTATGTGCATAAATTGCTTCTAAATTGCTCTATTGAAATTTTTTAAACAAATAAATTAAAATAATCTTTTTTACATCATTTTTTTACACTAATAAATTGCTTTCAGTTTGTTTCATTTAATTTCAAGTTATTTTATAATATTAATTTTTTTGAATAATAATTAAAAAATGTTATTCATAATTACGCAACTCTTACAAATTATTCGCAATCAAACATACGTTTTGAATTGTCGATTGCATATATTGAGAGGTAATTTGATTTTGTCAAATGGATTTGCCAATTTCAATCGAGTTTGTGAGAATAATTTTGGCACATAAAAAAAAATGTTTTTAATTTTTGGTGCCAATTTCTTGCCGGTGTTGACTGTCCAATGAAATTGAAAAATTATTTCATTAAAATGTAACATTCTCTGAAGACAGTCAACCACGAGTAGTCAACATATCAATAATAGGTAATCTATAAATTATTTTTGTATTGGACCACATATATGCATGTAAATGTTTTTAGGTAGTTTACAGAACTGTGAGATATATTCCTATTTCTACTTTAATTCGAATTTTTTATGTCTAAAAATATTTTTCCTCTGTTATTTAACTACAGTGTACTTACTATAAAACTATAGAATCTAATTTGTCCGATTTAATGGCGATAATCAGTTAGAATGGTGGGTGGGAATCGTAGTAGAAAGTGACGAATTTTTATTTATTTCTCGAATACTGCGTCATTTTAGTGGGCATTAGGGACAAATATGGAAATACACAAAATATCATACGTAAGTACTCAAAATTTGAATCAAAAGCGAAGTTTATGCCAAAAAATTGTTGTATGAAGTTGAATTTTTTTACTTCTATGACTTCTAATGGAACATTAACAAAATAGAAGTCTGATAAATCCTTTTTTTTATACAAAGGCAGGCTAATTTTAACACTGCAATAATATTATATTTAATAATTAGGGCTGTACAATATTTTTAAAATATTGTCACAAATATTAATTTTATCTTCTTTTTATATTAATTTGGTACGAAAATGTACCTACATTTTGAAGATCTTGTTAAACAAATCGAGATCAAAATTTTTATTTTATACATAATTCATTCAAAATCGTGGTATTTATATTAAATAAATAAATTAGTAGTTTAAAAATATGGAGATTAATTAAAAAATCAACTTTTATTTATTTAATTTTTCGAATAATTGACTTTTTTATTATTTAAAAATTACAAAGTATGAAAATTGTTCAAATGCTAAAAAGGAAAATATTAAATTTGGTATAATAACATTATTACGTTGTGAGGTTAGGTTCGAATAAGGAAAATATATTTTTATATTAGTCAAAACAATTTTTTCTTTATTATTTTGCATTATGAAAATACATAATTTTATTTTTGATATTAAGTAAGAAAATTTAAATTTAATTTTCTTTAAGTAAGAATTTTTTTTTTTGGGGGGGGGATATAAAATTATTATTTGAAAAATAATTTGAAACGAAGTTGATTTTATTTGTTATAAATAAAAAAAGACATTTTCTTAAATATATTCTAAACAAAATTTTAAAAGATTTATTTGAGTGTTTTATAAATACAAAATTTGTTTTTCTTTTTACAAATTTTTTTTTTGTTTTTTTAATTTGGTTTAGATATGCGTATGATGAATTTTTTTAAAAAATAATTTAACTATTCTACTTACATGATTTGATCCCACATTCAACATACCTGAATTTAAATAAAAATTGGAAAAAATATGGCCGAAATTTCCGATTTCTAAATCTAATATTTTTTCCATATTGTGGTGATGTCATTTGGTTGTATTTTTAAGATCTCTGATCAGATATGCTTCCGTTAAAACGAAAAATCATTATTTTCGATGTATGGAGATAAATGATATGAATTTTTTGTGTGAACTGTGGCAGTTTTTGAAACAAGTAAATTTTAACTTGAAATGCTCCGAGTGATTTGTACGACTTGAATAAATATCTAATCGTTTACGATAAAAACATTAAATTTTCGATTATAAAAAGTCAAAATGATTGAAGAAATATGGCACAGAGCAAGTACAATTTTTCTTAAAGTTTTTATAATTGAAGGGTGTTCGTTCACTAGTTTAATGGGAGAAAGCATTTTTTTCTCTTTTTTTTTTTTTTTTTTTTTTTTTTTTTTTTTTAAATAAAAATAAAATATTATCAGCCCTAATATTTAAAAATCCCTTCAATTATAAAAAAAAAAAAACAATATTAAAACAGTGGAGAATTTAAATTTAATAACTCTTTAAGCGGCAAACCCGTAGTGATGACATTTGTGACGTCATTTTATGTTTTATGTCTGCCACCTATCAGAATTTTAATTCGGGCTAATTCTATATACTTTCATGATTTTATAAAATTTTGCCACCTATTGGCGACGCAAAGATTCTCACTCGCGCCTCTGGTGGTAAAATTAGAATTAGCATCTAGTAAAAATATACGTATACGATTAATGGGGGCTATAAAATCTAGTAATCCGCGCATAATTTGTATAGTACATTTTTCGACGACAATTAAACGTATACAAAAATTTTTACTTGATAAAGCTTCTAATTTAAAAAACCAGGAGCGCTCGCGTAATCTTTGCGTCGCCAATATAACTGTAGCCACCTATATCAAGTGATTATTTGACAATGACAATTTATCAGGATATTTTACTATTATAATTGAGTGAAAAATATATTCAAAAACTGAAATTTGTTTAATAAAAGCCATACATCTGCTCATTTTACCTAAAAAATGCCTTAAAATGGAATAGTTTTCAATAATTAATAAAAAAAAGCATAAGATGTCATTTTTATGATATTTTTTGAAAATTTCAAAATAAAGTGACATTTGATAGTAGGGTTATGAATAATTTTTTTTTTTTATTTTTTTTAGTAGAATCTGCTAAATAGACATCATAATAAGTTTACGCTTTAAAAAAATCAAAAACAGTATTTAAAAAAAGAATACTTTTTCTTAAAGAAAATCGTAAAATTATGTATAAATAACGTCCTGATAAAGTGACATATTTGTCCACCTGGAGCGCTGTAGTCGAATTTCGTATCCCCTCCAGGGTAAAGCTCATAGCGATACAGCCGCTTAAAGTGTTAAATAACTAAAAATAGAATTTTTTGAAAAATGTTTTTAAATTTTTACGATGAATTATGAAAATGTTGACTAGAATATTATATACTATACACATATAGTATATACATTTATATTTATATATATATATTTTTTTAATATATTTATCTATATATATATTTTCTTTTTTACATAATGTATAAATATTTTATTAAAAGTTTTCTTTTTATATAATCTACAATTTTCTAATGAAAATAAATTTTGAATTGATTTAAAATAGACTTTTTTGGCATAAATTTAATTTTTCTTTATACATATTAATTTGATAACATTTATATAGTTATTAAGCGGTATAAGAATTTTAATTAAAATAGTATAAATATTTTATATCCAATCTAAGGCCAATTTTTGGTTTTTTTTTGGTCAACTCTAAATTCAGTTATTTTTGTTAAGAGCACCACAACTTTCATATTTTGATAAAAATAAAAATGAAAAATAATAACAGAAATGGAATATGTATATAGGAAAATTTCTTTATATAGATTTAAAGAGCAGTCTTTTTGATCGCTTCCTAGTATTCACATTTTATATTACTTCGCACAAAAATTATTTCTCAAATACAAAACATTATTTTATTCTAAAAAAAATTTGATGGAATGTCCAATTGAATTTTCTTTTTTAATAATTTAGTTGGGTTGAGGAGTTTCTAGCTAATAAATTTGTTATTTGAGAAAACAGTCTGTTATATTCCATTCACTAAACCACTTGTGGAAGCGAGGAGTGTCTTCTAAAATAGGGAACTAGAGCCATTTATTTCGAACGACGCTACTCAATCTCCTGCCCCACATCAGGTGATATCATACAATTGTGCCCTGCAAGTGTTGTGGTTCGGACGTGGTGAGTTGCGATGACGCCTGTGACGTGGCCGTGTCGGCCCGTTGTTGATTTTGCAATGCACTCTGCTCGCAATACGATGGCGTGCCGGACGTGGTGATTGCCGCGTTAATATTTGTGGTACTTCCGGAAGTTGTTGTTCCGGAAATGCCCAGATAGCATTCATTCATTGGCGACGGCGGTAGGCCAATTGTCGGTGGCGTGATACCAATTGTGGTTGAACCGGGTGCGCCCACAATTAATGCTGTGTTGCTGGATATGCTTGGGTTACTTCCCTCCTCCGGTGGCGTCACCTCTAGACCTATGCTATCGTTCAACGCTATCTTGATTGGATTACTATGGTTTATTGGCGGCGGTGCCATTGAGAAATGTGAAAATCCGATTTCTTCTAAGCTACTTTTTCGACGCGACAGGCCAGCCGTCGTTAAACCTTGACGCAGGGAGTTTGATCGGCGCAATAATATATCGTCCACCACACGCAACGAATTTGAGCGACCACGAAATGCGCCGGCGACCGTTGGCGAGTCCGGTAGAGATAATGAATTTGACTTGGTCGTGACTAACGGTGGCGGTCTGGCTGCTGTAAATGTGGGTAATCCTAAACCGGATCCGCGCCTACTGCCCGACCCAGCTGCCGAGGCCATTTGTTGTATTAAATTTTGCGAACAAAAACTAATATTCGATTTGCGTCGACTATTGTGCCTTTCAAACGTTTTTTGTGCTGCAAACGGACTAGGTCGTATAATATATCTGAAATGAATAAAATATTTGACAATAGTCGCAAAAAAATGTATATTGGTTTTTAAATAATATCTTATATTCTATGTATATAAAAAAAATAAAACATATACAAATTAAAGTTGCGGGCTAAGAATGGAACATTTTCTCAAATATGTAGCAATCTGTCACCAGGGCGGCGACACAGGTATTTGGGAATACATGTCTATAATCGAGATATTAATTTAACCAATTAAAAATCATCTTCTGGTAATTCCACTTTAGCAACGAAATTTTCCAATTCGGTTACCTAGGAATATTGTTAATTTTTTAGAAATTAATATTCCAACTATAGAGATGTAGTCCCGAATAACCCGTGTCGGGTCCGAGTAACCCGTTTGAGAAAATGGCTCATTCTTGCCTATTTTTTGGATAATACTGAGATGTGACGTCAAACAGTGTTTCAGCGGGAAATTTAAAACTAATATAAAAAAGTATTTTTTAATGTATTAGAGAAAGTGTGTACGACTTACATAATATCACCTTCTTCTAATTTTAAATCACAGCTAGGATTAATAATTACATATGACAAACTATTCCTCTTCTCACTAACATCCATATAATCAATTCCCGGCAAATTGAGACTCTCCATTCGTGATCGAACTAGATTCGCTATTTCGGCGCGTTCAATTTGTTGTGCGTGATTATCTTTCGCTTCATCCGCCATATTTATCGAATACTATTAAATTATTGAGAACAAAACAAAATTTTATTAAGTATTTAATTGATAAATTTAAACAAAAATTAAATTCATACACATGTAAAATTGTTTACATGCCAAAATACAAAATCAACTCAAACAACTCAAACTAAATTAAAAATTAAAAGCATGCAGCACTAAGATCCAATGATATAATATAATGAGTTTAAAAATCAGTAATTAGTTGTTTTAGATTGCTAGAAAATACATAGTATAATGCATGGCTGATACAAATATGAAGAAGTAGCTTAGCTAAATGACAAACTGAAATATTCAAAATACAGTAAACTTTATCTTAAAGTGAAAAATAATAAACCACCCACGGAATGTAATCTTGTAAATTTTGTACCAGATGTTTATCCAAGAAACCCACCAAATAATGCACATGGTAGATTTACGTTTTAAAGTATAGATGTCTCATTTATTAGGTAGAATATAAGATAAACTCAATTTAACACATGCCAATCAAAGAAAATAATTATCATTTAAAATAATTGCTTATCAAATAATCTGACGAATATTCAAAACTACATAAAAAATTTGGTAATTATTTAGAACTGGGGTTCCACCTATTTTTGCTACCAAAACTAATGGTCCGTTTTTAATGATTTTTTAAAAAAATGTTCACTGACAGTAAAAAGTACTACGGGTTCGGCATTTTAAGACAAAAAAAATTTTCTCTATTGTTAAAATAAAAGAATTAATTGTTATTGTGTTTATTATTATTTTTTTTTTATTAAAAATGTGTGTGTTTGCATATGTTGAATTATTTTCGCCATTAAAGTGTTAAATTACCCTGTGCCCAAATTCTATCAATATATGAATTTTTTTTTTAAATTTAACAAAAGTTTAGTACCGAGTTCTAGCACTTTTTTATTGAATAATGCGGAATATTTAAAAAAAATCGTTAAAATTGGACCACTGATTTTGTTTTTATAGTCGAAATTTCATTTCCTACCTTAAACAATTTAAACCAATTGAGAAGTTTACGGTATTTTAAAATAAAACGTTTGAAAATACATGAATAAACGTTATGTACAATATAATTGTACAATATTTATACAAAATTTCAATTTATTATATCATTTGATCATGAACATGTCTTATTTCAAACCCATTCTGGACTCACCATTTCAGAATTTTGTTCATGTGTACACCCCAGACAGTTAGTACCTGGCTTCGGTCTGTAAGTTACCCCAACCCGATCCGTACCTAAATCCTCGTCAAGCTTGCGAAAATAGAGGGAAGCACGATAGAGAACTAGTACGTGCAAATTACACACAAAAAATATTTCACTAGAAATTTTTCAATTTATTTATAAAAGACAATTGAGAAGAAGTGCTTAATTTAAGTTGGGATTTTCATTTTGAGATTGTGTTAGCCGTTACCATCGATAGTGGATTGTCATCTTTTTCAAATACTGTTCTGTTTTAAGCTCTGCTTGCAAGCAACTTTCAACATATTCATGAAACTAATGCTCTGATGATGTACAAAAAAAGATCAGCAGAAAAATGTGATAAGAAAATATGAATTTTATGCTTATTTTTGTACAAAATCAACAAAATAGGGAATATGCAATTCATATCAAGTTAATATCATTAAAAACAATTAATTTAAAATTTAAACTTTCGTCTTTTTCGCGCGTTACGTGATGTAACTACGTATATTCGGTTGCTGACATTGACACTAGAGACGCTAGTGTTCCCAACTATACGGATTTCAATGATGCATATTCTCTATTATTTAGAAATGTATATTTCTTTGTACATCCGCTTTAAAATATATACTTATTTAGAAAAAAAAAATATAAATAACTTACTTAAATACTTCAAAATTTACATACTGTTCAATGCAAAGGTTTATATACGACTCAAATAAAGAATGGTTAATATATTTGGAGTTCAGTTACGTGCTAGGGTTACTTAATAACATGCTGAAATTAGTATTTACAACATTTGTATAATTAAAAGAATACGTTGACGCAATTAAAATCAACAAGTTATATTTAATAAAATAAGTTTTTAACGCAAATATTTGTCTATTAATTTTTTTTAAAGTAATTTTAATTGCATCCACTGTAAGTAGCAATAATTATTAATAATAGAAAAAATACATTTTGGGTGCAAATTTCATTTCATATAATGGTGATGCCTTTAAAATTTAAAATGTTTATTTAAAGTGAAACTTTGGTTTTTCGAAATTATCTCGACATAGTCATGTTTTTTGAAACCATGCTACGCAATTTGTAATTTAGAGAATAATTTTTATTATTCACTTTTTAAAATGCATGCATATACAAATCAAATTTGTACCCTTTTAGCGCAGTCGTGCGTGTGCCGCCTTTTAAGTACCTTTAATAATAAAAAAATTTTGATATTTTTTTTTTATGCAGTGTTAAGAAATTTTGCAATAGCATTAAAACGTTAAAATGTTTTATAATAGAACTTTTAATTTAATAAATACACAAAATGATCAGCATTAAAAAATCGACTCAACGACTCAACTCTATTTTAGAATTATTAAAAAAAAAAAACAACGAGAATTGAATTTTTAATTAGTCCTAAAATTTTCATCACGTCTTGAGAAAATATTCTTTTAAATATATATCTGAAGAAAGTTTACTACGATAATTCTTAATTAATAATTATGTAAACGATTTACTTTGTTTAAATTTTAACTGATATTTTTAAAAAAATTTTTTATAAACGACTGCTTTTGGCTATTTGAACCACTGACGAGTTGCTTCAGCAATTATAGTATGTTTAATTTACGAATTGTGCTTATACAGATTAAAAGAAAAATGATCATAAAATGTATTTGGGAATTGTGTATTCGTCATTAACTGGGGTCATTAATGGCCTTATATATAAATAACTATAAATATAATAAATTCACAGTGTGAAAGAAAATGAAATTGAATTTAAAAATATTTGTTGTTTGTAAATAATTATTTTAAATATTTAAAAGTCAATTTGATAATTTGAAACAATTATATTGGGGTCTTTATTTATTTTATTAACTTTTAAAGCTTTAATAGACTTAATTTTACATTTGTTTGCCAAGTGTGTAGAATTTTTGGATATCAATATGTTTACGGTGATTGGTTGAGAATGATCTGCCTGTTTGTCCAATATATGAGGCATTACATTCTGGACAAGTAAATCAATTTTTTTTTTTTTTGCTTTGTAGAGAGATTTATCTAAGTTAAGTTAGATAAATTCAGTCAATGTTTAACTTTTAACACCGAAAATTAGATAAAGTAAATAATTTACATAATTATTAAACATATTTTTGTTAAAACAATTTTGTTTAAAAATTCAATTCTTATTTGAATGAATTTAGTAGTATAAACAATAGTAACATTTTTTTTTTGGCTATAATATACGAAAAAACGAAACAGTAAAAACAAGAGGCATTAAAAAACTGGAAAAATGTATGGCGTGCCTAGGTAACAACTGTTTAAGCACGCGGCGAGAAAAAATAGATAAATAAATACTAAGCGCCGATAATAATAAGAACTCGTTTCGTAACAATTTATTCAACTTTTTTGATTTGCTCACGCCATTTGAATTAGGTACTCACCGAAGACTGCACACGCACACAACTTGACCAGGACCACGTGCCCTCGCTCATACTCACATGCGATGAATCTGACACAGACGTGTCCTGCGTGCGATAAATGCCAATCGGTATTTCACATGTGGTCGAACACAGTTTCTGATAGAGGCGGCCGTAAGTTCGAATCCACATGTCGTCTTTCGTAATTTTCATCTGTAAATAAAAAATATTTTTTTTTTTTTTATATAACACATTTTAAATAGTTATTTGTTGTGGAACGTACAGATGTTAAAAAGCCGGAACCAGGTGCCTGATCAACGCCGAGTAAAAGTCGTACAAACGTAATTACGTAATCTTTAACGAACGCTTGATACAGTAACGTGTCCAGCATGCTAGCGCTGAATACACTGCCGGCAGCAAATGGCAATCGAAACATGTACGATATGTGTGAGCCGCGTTCCTTTTCACGCTGCAAAAAAAGTTTTTCTATTCTATAATTCACTTCTAAATAAAATAATTGTGGTGTTGTAGCTATTAACATTCTAAACGTTCATTTATTGCGAGCTATAATTAAGCTAAATTTTTAGAATGTTAAAAACTCAGCTGGAAAAATTACTTATCGATCATGAAATCTCACTTTTGACACTCGCCGTTTTGAAATTACGTGTGTGAAAACTATAGTATTTTTGCTAAGGTTTGATTAAGCTATCAGAGAGTATATAAGTGAAAAATCTAAATAGCTGCCCTACAGTGTACGTCAAAAGCTAACTAATTATATAAATCTAGCTTAACAAGGTTAACGCCATTAAATTGCGCTGACATTATAGCACAATTGTATGAAATGTATACATCATGTTAATTTTACCTAAATGAGGTCTTAACCCATTAGTCTGTCTCCATTGCTATTTTATATTTGACAACTCCACATGAGTTTACCATCGTATTATGTGTAATACGATGGGTTGTAATGAGTTAAGTCCACCAATTCGGCTTTGTTTACAAGGCGATAACTTTGTCTGATTGATTCAAGCAAGTATGAAATGATAAGTAATTTTTCTTGCGGTATTGTAAAGAAATATATTTGTTTGTTTTATACATGCTCTCAATGATAATGACCCCTTGGTTCAAGCTCATATAAAGCACAGAATAGTAAGAGATGGAATATACAGAGTATACAAATATAGAAAAAAGATAGCATGCAATATTTGTGAAAAGACACAACTTGTGTTCGCTTTAATATAAAGAAAATACTAATGGGTTTGTTTTTTATTTTTCCCCAAGATAATTTTTTGTTCTTTTTGATTGCACTGGTAATCGGATTGAGAATTAATTTTACTTTTTAATTTCATTGAAAATTAAGAGAAAGTAACTTAAATTGAATTATTAAAATAATAAAACAAATAAAATAATAAAATTTTGATTATGGTTTCTTGGTGAAAAATTAGAGAAATTCACTATTATTTGACTGCTTCTAAAATTCACCATGCCACAAAAAAAAATTAATTAACTAAAATATAAAAATACATACTGTATATATTTGTGTATATACAAAACTATATATGAAATTAACTAGAAATAAAAAAAAAATCAACCAAAAGATATTTTAAAATAAAAAAATTTATGTACAGGGATGGATCATTTGAATGTTTCCGTTTTTATTACGGCCAAACTATCAACTTTTTCTCAAAAAATTGTACAAATTAGAGTTGTAGCTACCGATAGCGGTAATCAGCACGCTATAATCGGGAGCTTTATATTTGTTTATGGTTTAAAACTACAAATAATACTCAAATTTGATAAAAATAAGAATGAGACTCAAAAAAAAAAGTGTTAGCTTGTATTTTTCAAACTAAACCGCACCAATTTTGTGAATTGTCAAAACCTAATTAATAAACCTTACTAGTCTACTGGTAATAGTTATTTTTTTGATCACTAATTCGCGTACCTATCTAAATTTTACGATTCTCATTTCAACAAAAATAATTTACTGACTCAAAAAAATCGAAAACGTAAATAATTTTCAATGTATTAATAAATATGCGTCAAATTAACAGTAACTAAGATAAGCTGGCTGTGACATCTATATTTTAAAACATAAATTATAAAGTACTTGATTCTCATTGAGGAGTAAATGCTGTGTATTACAAATACATTAAGATATTGAAGCAAAAAAAAAAAAAATTGACTGATGTGATTACTTTAATGGCGGTCAAACCATTAATTTAATGATTTATCTAATATACCCTATTTTAAATGCAATTGATCATGAGTCAAAGTTAAAAAAATTAAATAATTCTTATATTCACAACAAATCAATCTTCTATTCTTTTCTAAAAACAATCTGTAATTTTAAAATTTACGTAAGTGCAATAATCAAAGAGATAAAGCCAAGAAAATGGAAATTATTTAAATTCATAAGTGATGAAGCATGGTTAAATTTAACTGAAATGGACCACATTTATAAACAAGTCGCCGTAGTTACAAGTAGGGTTTAATAAAATGGAGTCATACTTGACAATTTAAAGCCTGTGGTACCTCTAGGAAACATATGTATGTTAATATGTTCGATTCAGTATTCATGTTGATTCTGAATAAAGAGATGATTTCTTGGATAAAGAGATGATATAAATTTATTTGTTGCGAAACTGATAATTTTAAATAATTTAAGAAAATAATTAATATTGGAAAGGTTTACTTTGTGAAAATCCATATTAAAAAAACACGGGATCGTTGCTTTGTCACTTTTCACAACAAAAATCGTATAAACACGAGTCGATTTCGGCCATTACGCCATCCTGAGGTGAAAAACACAACTGTTGTGTTTTTCACCTCAGGATGGCGTAATGGCCGAAATGATTCGTATTTATACGATTTTTGTTGTGAAAAGCAACGATCCCATGTTTTTTAATTTAAGAAAATTAATCTTGACAAAAACTTTTTTCTCTCCATTTATGTTTTCTATATAGATGTATTATATAGCATCGTAGCTCAAAATTTAAAAAAGTTACTTATAAAATTTCCGAATTTAGTAATCGTTTGCCGCACACCCAGGTAGTTACAACTTTCATCTGAACAATTTTTTGCTTAAATCAATACTTTTGGCGGTAATAAAAATGTAAATTTTCAAATTTTTCGCTCACCGCCTGTACTTACTCGATCAGGCAATTACATATATAGAAACATTTAAAAGTACGAGAGCGTAAAGTAAATTAATAATAGTATGTGTTTTGTTTTTATAAAGTTAGTGTATGTAGAGGGTTACCAGCGCAAGCCCCCCATCGTCGGCATCATCACCATTAGAGAGCTCAGTGCCCATGCCCAGTACCTTTTCCATTTTTGACAGATGTAACGCATATTTATCGTGTGCCCGAAACTGCATAAATCTCATATTCGACGACTGCGACAGTTCCGTGATACTTTTGATGTTTGGAAAAAACCTAAAATCAAAAATCGCTCATTAAAATTAGTTTTTTTAGACGTTATAATTTTTGGGTACGTACTTAAACATTGTCTGAACAGCTACAATCGTATTACAATCGGCCAATGTATCCTCCTCCGCGGAATTTGATAATTCTTTATTTACAACTACAACATTTTCGGCTAACGTAATACCGGCGCGTAAAAGATCGTCAAGACTAGAAGGAAAAAGTTCAAAAAATCAACTTCGCTCCGTCCTGCTCAATTAAATTCACTCTAACAGGGCTGGGAAAAATGGTTCATAGAAATCATTTAAAACAGAAAATGAAAAATGGTTTCCAAAATGCATTTAAAATATAAAATGGAAAATGGTTTTGCTGAACATATTTAAAATAGAAAATGGGAAATAGCTATTTAAAATCGATTATAAAATACAAAATGCTTTTTTTAGTTAAAAAAAAAGTTAAGAAAATGTCAAACGTATTGAAATTATATAAGGGCAGTCTTTTGAGAAAATTTTATAAAGTTTGCATGATATGAAAACGAAATTTAACTCTTGAAATATTGTTTCTCAAAAATATTGTAAAATTTAATTCAGCTTTGACATAATCAAACCTTGACTACGCTACAACTGTCACTTCTAAATTATGAAAATCATCTGCCCGAAATACCAAAAATTTCTTATCGACATGTCTTAAAGATAATATTGCCGTGTCACACCAATGTTATGTATCTTTAGATACAGCAATTTCGCGTAACAACGTTTAAAGGATTCTACTCAATCCCTAGTATATATATTGACAATAAAATTAATTAATTTGTTAATAATAATATAATAATTAATCTATTGTACTTTTAAATTTTTATTTTGATTGTATTACATTCCTTATTTCTTATATTTTCAAATAGTATATTTATACGTTATTAAATCAATTCTGCAACATTGAATCAATAACGCATAATAAAAATCAATTATCTTAGATATTTAATAATATTTAAGCGAATTAAGATAATACGATATTTTATTCAAATCAAGTTTTCTCAAAACTATCATTTCTGAGATACGTGAGATTAGTGTGACACGGCAGAATAGCACACAACTTGAGTCAGAAAAATTTAACTTGAGAGAACCAGCAGTTCTAGTAACAAATTTTACTCAAGTGACATTGAAACTCGAATTATAAAAATTTGAGTCAATTGAATCGACCTACATTTGCAAAATGGATTCAAATTTCCATTTTTTATACAATATGGAAAATGGTTTGACCGAACTTATTTAAAATAGAAAATGCAAAATGTCATTTTGTATTTTAAATACATATTTAAAATGAAATCATTTTAATTAGTTCCCAGCCCTGCACTCTAAATCCAAAAACTTACCAATCAATTGACCCTAACATCCAATAAACTAGCGGGAAATATGAAATGGCGTCCAAAAATGCAATATCCGGTCGCCGTTCAAGTAAAAGAATAATTGGATTTAATGAAGTTTTCGTACGAAAATGTGCCCGTAATGGTATTATAAAATTATAGATGCCATTCGATGCATAATCAGCGGCTAAAATGATTGTTTTATTTTGCCATTGGTATTCTTTCGCATTACGATACGTACAATGTTCACACACTTGCGCCAATTGTAAACAGCACAACGGTTTCTTCTCCTTTAATAAATAACATAGCGTAGGACTAACACCAATAAACGGCGACACTGGTGGAAATCCTTTAACAATCCTGTTTTAGGAAGAAAATTTTAAATATACATACACAGAGCCAAAAGTTTGACAATAAAATATAAGTGCGTATTTTATCTAACCACTTATTCTCTTTTTTCAATTTAAAAGTTACTACTAATCTAAGAGAGAATACTACATTTCATACATATTTGATTATTTGATATTACTCGAACTCAGTAAGAATATACGATTTTTAACTACTTTAGGGGAGACTTGAAGTCATTCTCAACTTATATCTTTCTCCTTTCTTAAACTTTATGTTTAATAAGTATGCTAAAAGACAAATAAGATAGCAGTAAGATAAAATAGGCACTTAATCATCTAATATGAATTGTTAAACTATGCGAGTTAATAAGCCGTGATTAAAAGTACATAAGAGCTTTTTAGTTAAAAACTATTGTAACGAAGTCTTGTGATACTATAACGTGTGTTGTACGAAAAAAATTTAGTGAGCATGCAGTAAAGTTTTTACTAAAGTGCTTACGTTATATTTGCGATTTTTTTTTAAAATGGCCGCCATTAAAATTGACGTAAACGAATAACAGAAACACTTTAGCCATCGTTATGAATACTAACAAGAAGACATAAAACTAAGAATTCTGTATTTTCTAGTGCAAATAGAGTACTTGACTGTATATGAAATTTATATTAATTATGAAATTTTTAACAATGATTTAATATTACCTCAAAGTGACGTCACAATTTGTAAACAAACATGTCACTACTGATAATTTTCATTGGAATGGGAAATTACGTTTTATTTTTTGCCGTTTTTCGCTTTTTGCATTTAAAATTAAACAGTTATTTTTGAATAATTCTTAAATAATGTAAAAATAAGCAATTTAGAAGAGTCTTTAAATTTCAGTCAAATACCCAATTTAAATAAAAATAAAAAAATAAATAAAATTATTCTCATATTTCATGTCTTGTTAACAATAAAACTTGATAAATGATAAATTTATTTACAATATATAAATCAGATTGCATACAGCAGCGGTGTATTTTTAACAAGTGTAAATATAGTATTAATGATAATTTATTGCTTGTTACATTGCTACAGCTTTTTTAGTCAGTATTAGAACACAAACCCCGACCCATCTAGAGTAGCGAATATCGTATGGTGAGTTGTTAGAGTTTAGAGGGTTTAGTTTAGAGTATGATAAATGTTAGCTGTTGGTATTTTGTTTACAGTATCCTTTTTTTTTTGAGTGAAACTTACCGTGCACATTCTCCGTGCCACGCCGGGCGTTCGTCGGGCTCATCATCTGAACTGCACCCCCATCACAGAATACATAACACAGAAAAGAGTGCAACAAATATAGAGAAAGAAAAAAAATGTACAGAAAGATAGAGAGAGATAGAGGAAAGATAGAAAAGATAACTAACAAAAGATATCGAACGTGTGATTATAATAAAAATTTATAATACGAAATACTTATATTTAATGGTGCTTTTTCGGTGTTGAATAAAATAATATAAATATTCTATTTAATAATATATTGGTGTTTGAGCTTTGAGGTGTTGTACGTGCACAAAATACTAATTTAATTCTTCGTTACGTCTCTTTCAAATAGTCGAGTTCAATTGTGCGAGGCTTCAACTGTTTGCGGTTCACATAAAACACATCTATTCTTCGCGCCTTTTAAATCAGTGGCGATTTAAAAAAAATTAATTAAACATTGTCTTATAACGAGATATTATTGCCTTTACGAACGAGAAATTTTTACGTGGCCCATACGCCCTTGATAATTATAAAGGTATCGTATAGTTTTGACTACGAAACACTAAAAATATCCCTGTTATTATTAGAATTTCGTAGAACAACTATCAACGAAATCATTATGCAGTCACAATTTCGGCGAATTGCGTGTTCAACACGCATTTGAAATTTGAGTCTAATTGACAGTATGGTGCAGTATATTTTTCATTAAATGTGTTACTAAAGGTTTTTTTTATTGAAAATAGAGCTTATTTTGATAGACGTTATTGTCTAATAGAATTTTGGGAAATAACACTAATTTTCAAAATATTTTTAATTTTATAAGGCAGTAAAAACAATTTAACAAATTAAATGTGTCCATCATAATATGTTAATTAAATAATTAAATGATAAATAAATTGTTACCTCTATTGTCTCACCATTCTCAAGACAAGAATATACAAAAAAAATTAAAATTTTTTAAAAAGACAGTCCTATCAATAAATAAAAGAAAAGAAAAGAAAACCTTTTAGTTTGGATCAAAAAACGAATCAATAATTAAATGATTTTTAAAATTTGGAATAATATTATTAGAAACATCTACATACATAGATAAATAAATGGATTTCTTTTGCTTTTGTGGACCGAACGCCACTGTTTTAACGCAAATATTAATTTAATTTTTTTTTTTTAAATTTAATAGCACGTTTTCTTATGTAAATTATTTTCAATAAATTCAAATTTAATTTTCACATTCTTTAAATTTTTTATGTTTCATTGTGAATATTAAGAAAATATTTTAAAACGACTTTTATTGCTAAACTCTACAATTGAACTCGACTTAAGGTGGTAATATAAATTTAAAAATTTCTATTAAGGACTGTAAATAAGGGACTAACATATATTTATGAAAATCTAAATCTCCACTTAAATAGTAAACTATTTATAATCTTAAAAAGGGTGCCAGATTTTTTGACACTTTTAAAGCAATTGATAAAATTGTGGTCATAATTTTGTTATACATATTGAAATATTAAAAATAACATGCACAATTTTGGAAAAAAACAACAGGAAAATTGATAAAAAAAAATTCTTACGCAATCTTTTCACTTGGCGATCTCCACGGGACATCATCGTCCAATTCGTCATCACTCTCATCACCTTCGTCTTGAGGATCTGCGGTTATATTTAACGTTGAACTTGTAAACATATCAGGAACTGGTAGAATGCTTGGTCGGCGACTGCCACGACGTTGATTCAATATTTCCGGGCTCAATAAATTTGGATTGTCGCTCGGTCGTGGAACGTCTAAATGATTACCCGTCATACCGCCACCGGTATCGGGTGCTAGCGACGCCGGTGAGTTCTCTTTCAAACATGATCGGGAATCACTAAGGCCACCATTATCTGTAAATGTATTTTGTCGAAATTGTGATTTTTGATGCGGTTGGCGGTTGTTTATAGTTGAAATTTTGTATTTTTCGAAATTGTAAGTAAGTGTGTATGACGTCTACTGTGATAGGAAATATTGTAATTAGTTTATTTAGGCATAGGTCAGTTTGTATTTATAACTGTAGGTACAACTGGTTTCATAAAAATCTGCGACAAATCTTGTAAGTAATTTTCCAGTTTTTTTTTTGGTGATAAATTTCGAAACAATTCCAATTGGAACATTATGTTTTTTTCTCAAATATGCACATTCAAAAATACAATATTACCTACTATTTTATATGTCTGCGCCCTTTAACATTTTAAAATATATAGGCAACCAAGCATACGCTGTGTACTGTCGTTTGCATATGCTTTAGATTCATTATCTGCGTCCTTTAAATAAAATTATGTTAAGGTGAATCGATCAGTACTGACTTTATGACAAATAAGTTAAATTTTATAATACATGTAACAGTATTAATATTTGATTATTGTTCAATTTTCTAATTTTAATAATTTTAAAAGTAATGAATTTGATTCTGGTAGTGACGTGTCCGCACACATAATTACTAACACGTACACAAATATATTATGGGTGTATTAGTATAAAATGACATTTTTATAGTTTTTTTTCTCTTTATTACAATAACAAAACGTCCAATACTAAAAAAAAATTGTTTTTTAATGATTCAAAAACATAAAAGAAAATAATTTTCAGTTTTTTAAATCTTAAAGTTGCTTTTAGCGAATTTCCAGAAAGAATTCTGGAAATTCAGCTATTACAGTAGGTGTCATGACGCGACTTGAGTCCGGGACTATGGCAGAAATTTGTTTTGAGGTCCCTAGAAACCGAAAATAATATTCACTAAAATTTATATATATGTATATATATATATATATATATATATATATTCACTAAAATTTATATATATATAAATATATATATATATATATATATATATATATATATATATATATATATATATATATATATATATATATATATATAACGAAATGTCCTAGGTTTACGAAATTTGGTGACAACGTTGGAAGTCCAAAAATCTTGGATGAGTTCTTCAGCCAGACACGTCGGATGCCAGGAACATGGTTTTTGTTCTTGCAAAAAATTAGTTTTTTGCCAAAATTTCCACTTATTCAAAAATTTTTGCCAATTTTTTTACATCATTTAAAAGAGGAGAAAAAATTACATAAAAAAGGTCTTTAAACTATTATTCTATGTCAACTAGTTTCCGAGAAAAACTAATATTTATAAACGGAAATTCGCTATGTTATGCAGGATGCTGCGACAGGGGTATTTAATGACACAACTTACTTAATACATACCACTGATTCATCTCTGATCATTCTTTGGCATTTACTGGTACGTTAAAAATTCTAAAGCAGCTTCCACATTCTCGCCGAGGTTGGACGAGTCGAGAATGTAGAGGGTCATTTCGTTGTGCTTCGCGGTTGGTGTTTCAATGCTATTCTTATGCCTCGGCCAACCTCGCGAGGAACTACTTCGTCCAACTTCGGCGAGAATGTGGAAGCTGCTTAACTTTGAAAATTTATTTATTCTAAACATGTCCCTGCCACTTGTTTTCAAGGACGGGCCAATGACTGTCACAGTTTGCTAGGTGGCGCTGATGGTAGGGGAGTATACTAAATAGAGTTGGGACATGTGAGCATTTTTCATCAAATGGATGTCAAAATTAATTATCATATGATTGAGTACAAAAGTATCGTTACCAAGTTATGTGTTAACGAAAAATTAAAATTTTTTAATTTAATTAATCTTTCTAGGTTGAGTTGAAGTATTTTTTTAAATATTTAATTTATTTTAGATGAATCTGATGAAAAATAGCGAACTATCGAAACTCATGTCCCGACTCTAATTTTAACTCCCTGTACATCAACGCCATCTGGTATATTAGTTACAGCGGGTCAGAATACGGTCCATTTTTTTATAATGGACTATATGCAGAGTGGCAGGGACATGATTCTAAACTACACGTCAGAAATTATTCAAAATAGTGTCAGTGAATGGCATCATATCTTTCTCTATAATATACTAAAATTTCAAATTCTAAACTTGGAAAATTTCAAGTGATCGATTCACCTTAATATTAGTTTGCGCGTCTTAATTCCACAAAAAAAGTGTAGCAGATTTTTTTTTGAAACCAGCTGTATTCTACCTTATGGAAATGGTGTGTTATTGTTGTGTTAAATGAACGCAACGTGTACATTTTTAGGGTGACTGAAGGCGTGGAGAGTCAGTAATAAAATAATAATAATCAATAAACCGGAACTTACCGGTTGATGTAGGAAATAATAAGTTTATTTACACAAGTAAGAAAATATTTTGTGTTAATTGATGACTGTCTTCGCCTTCATACATGTTATCAACTAGAGGCAAGTGTAAGTAAGTATGGTCTATTTCAGTTAAATTTAACCATGCTTCGTAACTTTGAATTTAAATAATTTCCGTTTTCTTGGCTTTATCTCTTTTATTATTGCATTTATGTTAATTTTAAATTTGCAGTTTATTTTGAGAAAAGAATAGAAGATCGATTTGTTTGAAATATAAGAATTATTTAATTTTTTTAACGAAAACTCATGATTAATTTTATCTGAAAAGAGGTATACATATGTTTGAATGATGTTGTAAAACGATCATAGAGTAGAAATGCAAGCATTCGAGACTGTTCTAGTTTTAAAAGCTGTTAAAAATAATTATGTGAAGTAAGTGTTATGAAAAATTTATTTAGATAAGAGTCCAGAATTTTCAGAGTACAGTAGAACTTCGATTAACTGTCACTCGATTATTCGTCAACGCCCAATAAAAGAATGCCCGTCAATGCCCAGTCTTTGGCAATAAATCTAATTTCCAAAGCCAGTAATAAAATCAATATATTAAAAAAAAACTTCTGTTATCCGTTTAATTCGATTAACTGTCACAGTTTTGGACCCGATAGCAACGGTTAATCGAAGTTTTACTGTAATTGTATTCTGAAAGATTTTTATAAATAAATAGTTTTTTTTGAAAATTTAGGAAACGGGAGTTTTGTAGAGGTTATTCATATTAGGAGAGCATGCAAACACAGCCCAAGCAAATTGAAAGCGTTTATGTATTAAAAATTGCTTTAGTAGTTTTAAAAATAAGAGTGTTTTACGAACGTCATGGTATTGAAAAATTTTTTGAATATTTTTATTAACTAAAAATCCGTGCTCGTAGAAATTTAGTAAAATAAATGTTTATGTAAAATCAATGCTGATTCCTTCGATGTGTATTCCATTCATGTACACATCACTTCTTATGCAAATATAGTAAATGGCAAATATTTTATAAATATAAAAATTTCTAAATATAGAGTCGATTATTTAAAATTGTGATGATGCTAGTAATGCGGTCTTGGGGTATTCACCGGCCGAGGGATTATAGATCTGGTAGAAGTTCAAATAAATCGGTTAAGCAGACCTGCTCAGTTAAACAGCGCTGTTTAGTAAAAATCATCTTGTTCAGTCCAACTTAAACAGATCAGTTTAATAATTCTCTTCTTGTCAAAAACACCCCAAAAACCGGTAAATACCCCAAAATGTTCTACTTTTAATGTTCCTGAAGAAACTAAATTAAACAATATATGAGATAATGATTGATTTCGCGAAAAATTTTGACTGTGCATACGTGCAAATAAGATCATAGAAAAAAAGAATTCTGTTGCAAATTTGTTTGTTACATATTTTTTTTTAAAAATGAACGAGATAATTAATAATTAAATTGATATGCTTTAAGAAATTTTAATGTTGAAGAATTGGAAGAAGCAGAAGAAGGAGAAGAAGAAGAAGAAGAAGAAAAAAAAGAAATGAAATAGCAAAGTGACAGCCAACGGCGCGGACAATAGGCACACAACACTCACGGACGTAGGTAGGACTGGACGGGACTTGTAGTATAACTTGCGGAAGATCGGAGATACCATCTACTTTAATTGTTCCATCGCTTTTCAATATCACACCCGCGGTGCCGGTGCTGGTCACTGTCGTCTGTGCCGTGCCATTTTTCTCATCACCGCTTGCGGTTGTTGTGTCACCGCCACCACCACCTGCACCACCACCGCCACCACCACCAACACCACCGCCCACTGTGGCAGTTGATGTGTTGTTATTGTTATTCTGTTGTTGACTGTTTACCACAAATGCCGAATTCTCCTCTTTCGTTATGCTCATGTAGTAGCAGGTGTCACTCTTTTTCATAATGTGACGCGGTCCTGGATTCAACAGGATCGTGTCTTCGTAGAATTCGGGAAGTTCGGCGGGACGTACACCAACCAATGCGACACCATATCTACATTAAAATTTTTGTAACATTACTTAATAATCACCCCACTTATACAATTTTTATGTGAGTAAAAATGGAGTTAAGAACATTATTTTGCAATAAAATTTTTTTACATAGCTTACTTGCGATGTGAATGAAAACTTGCATATGTGAAACTTTTGCCCTCGTATTCACCAAAGAAGCGACTGTCACCTAAAATGATATGGTAAATTTCATTGCCGGAACATCGCCCGTACAAACGATGCCATTCCTCTTGAGATTGTTGCCCCTCCCTGCAAAAATAAGAAAATATAAACATGTCACTTTAAATTATTTCTCACTCATAAACTACACTTGACTGAAGAAGCGATCTATAAAATTTATATATTTTTTTCAAAAACACGTGTGGGACGAAAAAATTTAATTATATATTTCCGGAAAAAATACTTCTTTTTAGGCTCTAATTATTTTAAAACTCAATTGGTAGTTTATTTTTAAACGTAAAATTAATTAGGAAATTTTTAATTAATGAAACAACATTTCATTAAAGCATAAAATTTATTAATTAACATTTATTTAAATTAGAAAAATAATTATTTATATACTTTTTTTATTTCAAAAAATCTGCAAAAAATAACAAAAAACCTTTTTTTTTTAAGATTGGTAATTCAATTTAAAGGTATGCAATTTTTTCGTTTTGATAAAAAATATGATGCTATCATAAGATTCAGACATCTAGATATCTTGAAAAACAAAAACGGGGACAATACCCTATGGAATTAAACAAAACGTATGTTCCTAATGGATATTACGACTTTCTACATACATCGGTATATCACATACGCCTACAACAATGCCGAATGCGCATTTATTTCGCCAGAAACAAAACACAAAAAACAAAAAACGCATAAATAAAAAAAATAAACATAATAAATTTTATTACAACAAAAACAAAAAATAACACAAAAATGAATTTGTTAAAATTATATTGTTTTTATAATTTAAAAACAATTTTTTTTATTTAAAAAAAAAATTAAATAAACTTACTGGCCCCGTGACGTATGTAACAACAGCGTGACAAGCGTCGAAGCCCCTGGACACGTACAATTGTTTGCCAGAAGGGCATACTTCAGTTCATCTTCGCACACCACATGCTCCGCAAATTTCACGTGCAATTTATTCTCCGGCCGAAATATTTGCACGTACTGGGGTACATTCGGTGCAAAATCTTTAACGGCCCAAGAACGTAATATTGTATGTTCATCCTAAAACACACGACATCACAGTTGGGAAATACTTATAGCAAAAAAAATATTAACCGGTAAGAAGTTGGCGCTAGAAGTTCTAAGAATTTTAGTAGACAAACTCTAGTTCCTCATTCATATATGCAAATGGTAGTACACAACGTACGTCTGATTGCCTATATTTTGTAATAATTGCTTTCTTACGACTGCATTATTCATGCAATATCATACAAGTACTTATATTTTATTTTTAAAAAAGTTAATTAAAATATATTAAAATGTTTTATTATAATTAATCAAATTTAACTTGACGCTATACAACGTTTGCGCCCTTCAACGTGTTATGCTATGTAATTGGATAAAAGAGTCATAAAAAGTCAATTATTATAAAATATAGGCAATCAGACATACGTTGTGTATTGTTATTTGCATCGTTTCGAGGTAATCAAATGAATAAATTATTTTATCAAATGAGTTGCCTAGTATCAAAATCTACTAATTCCACTTTATAAAGATCGTGGGAAATCGCAAAAAACCATAACTCAGTTCAAAATTAATTTTTCGATTAAAAAGTCATAATTATATTAACTAACAAGGTAAAAAAGATGATTAGTATTATTATTAAAAAACAAAATTATCGTTTTACCCCTTTTTTAATCAAAATTATTTGAATTTAGTAGGTTTTGATAGTAACATTTATATAAAGTGTGTTTTAAAACAGAAATTATAAGGGAAATTTATTAAAAAAACTTGATTCAGCAATATTGGATGTATCAGGGTTATTAGACGATACAATTTGTTTTGTAATATTGTAAACTTGTAAACTATTTTCATTTTGTCACTTAAAACCAAAGTGCTTACTTAGTAATTCATTTATATCTACGTTTTCATTATTTAAAATTTTAGATAAATACTAAAATACAAATTTTACGTGAAAACATAATTTTATACTTCATACGTCCCGCATGTCAGTGAAAAAATTAAAATTTGAACGGTTAAAATCTAAAATATAGGTTATGTATAGGTATTTAGCAGGATTTGTAAAGTTTTCAATGTAATTTTAGCAGGATTTGAAAATTATGTTAAATATTTCAGTTGCAGATTTCTTTAGTAAGCAGTTAAAATTACAACAAAAAATGTTAAGGGGCATATGCCTTGTCGCATTTAAAAATTAATGGCTCTAAAAAATCAAAAAATTCGAAAAGTGCATTTAGTAGATTTTGATACTAGGCGATACTACTTTCAGTGCCAATTTCTTTTCGGTTGAACACTGATTTTCGCATAAAAATTACCGCAGCCGTCTTGTCCGCATAATTTCTCGCGGCCAATACAAAACACGCTTCCGCCTCGTTCATTCTCGCACGCGCCAAGTCACCATCCTTCAAACACGATCCTTGAATGTAAATGACCCGTTGTGCCCAAATTGGCACTTGCAGTATCATTCGCATCGTTGTATCCAATTCCATCGGTGACAACAGTACCACATAGTAATCTTGTAGCAACGGATGTGCGTAGAATTCATTTAAAAAGTCCATTATTGTGTCGGCGTGTAATGTGGTGCTGCACACCACCACATGTTTCTCGGATTGGGCGCGATGCGATGAATACGAGCCGCCCAATTTTTGACGTTCCATCCACGTGAATGCCAACTGTTCTAACTGTATCCAGAATAAAAATATTAGTGGGGTGGGGTATGAATTTGGAACACGCTGTACGATGGTATGTTTTGGGTGACGATGATGACGAGGATATGCACGAAAATTCACCTGTTTGTCGTTTTTACGAGCGGCATTGTTATTTACGATTCGATAAACATAATCAATTTCGGTGTTTTCTAGGAAAGCTTTCGGCTTTCTTACGGGGATCTAATATTTAATACCGTGCTATAAAGTACAAAATTTAGTGTTTTCCGTACAAAACCGACTTATTTCAATTATAAAGTTAACAATATTTTTCTTCTCTTTTTATTTGTTTTCTTTTTTTTTGTTGAGTAATACGTCATAATAGAATTTAACAGCAATCGGATGTTGTAAAGGAAGAAAAACTTTTTAATATTATAATTTTTTTATTAAGCGTTTCCGTGTTCAATATAAATCAATTATAGGTGCTTATAGTGAAACGCGTTAACATTGGTACCGTAAATATGTCCAACTATGGTTTAAACTGTATTTGTTAACATGCGAAATGACCAGGGCTGGGAAAAATGGTTCATAGAAACCATTTAAAATACAAAATGGAAAATGGTTTTGCTGAACATATTTAAAATTGAAAATGGAAAATAGTTATTTAAAATGGATTATAAAATGCAATATGCTTTTTTTACTTTAAATTTATTCTATAAATTTTTTATCATTATTTATATTAATTAAAAAAAAAAGTTAAGAAAATATCAAACGTACTAAATCAAATAAAGGCGCTCTTGAGAAAATTTTGTAAAGTTTGTATATGAAAACGAAACTTAACTCTTCAAATATTGTTACTTAAAAATATTGTAAAATTTAATTCGGCCTTGATATATTCAAACCTTGACTACGCTACGACTCGTCTAAATAAAATTATGAAAATCATCTACTCGAAATACAAAAAAACATTTCTTTTCGACGTGTCTTAAAGATAGTAGTACACAACTTGAGTCAGAAAAGTTTGATTTAAGAGAACTGCAACTCTAGTAACAAATTTAACTCAAGTGACATTGCAACTTTAGTTGTAAAAAATTTGAGTCAATTAAATCAACTTACATTTAACTTACAATTTGTTAGACTTCAATTCCTATAATTAATATTGTATACACATAAATTTGAGTAATTATACATGCATTTTCATTTTAAATGTAAAATGGATTCAAATTTCCATTTTAAATACAAAATGGAAAATGGTTTGACCGAACTTATTTAAAATAGAAAATGCAAAATGCCATTTTGTATTTTAAATACATATTTAAAATGAAATCATTTTAAATAGTTCCGAGCCCTGGAAATGACTACTTATTAACTATGCAATGTAATAGAGATGTTACTTTTTCAAATCACTGTCCTGATTTACAGTAAACTTGTAACCTGTTAACTGGGTATGACGAAATATTTCGTCATACATAAAAGCCTACTGCAATGGGCATGACGACATTTTTCGTCATGGAAAAACCTGTTAACTGGGTATGACGAAATATTTCGTCATACATAAAAGCCTACTGCAATGGGCATGACGACATTTTTCGTCATGGAAATTAACACTTTCAGTCCCATGGATTCTGGTGTCCTGACTGCTGTGTTGCCTTGTGTATGCCACACTGTTTCAAGCAATATCATACTGCGAAATAATTATTATAATTTGTTCAATTAATTCCTTGTACATTGAATACATTTGAATTATATTTTAAATATAAAATATTTCATCAAAATAAATAAAAACAATAAGTTAAAAACGATATTCTTTTATTATTTGAGGTGTGATATTACTTATCGCTGCGAACAAAAAGTCCCCATTCTGAAACGAGTTGAGCAATAGCTAATTCCCCGGTTAACAGGTTAATAATGATTTTAATTTTTAAAATTTAGTAGTTGGCTTAAAATTTGAGTTTGTGAAAGCAGACATTATTTCACTAACAGGGGTGTTAGTGTTGAATAGATACTCAAACTTTAAAAATTGAAAAGAAGTTTTTGCAATTCCGGGATTAAAATACATACTTTAGTCCCTCATAATATAGAATAAAGAGTCATTTTTTCTCGTTCTTTTTCTCTCAGTCTTTTTCTCTCGTTTTTAAAGCAATCAGTAAGCAGAATTAATAGAACGTGTCACCAATCAGCAAGCGAAATTTAATATAAATGAAATAGTGTTGCTAGGTAATAAATTAAAATAATACATAACACAGATTCAAACTTGTAGATAAAGACAAATAATAAATTTTATTGTACTGCCTAATTTTATTGATTTATTCACAGTATACCTACTTAATGTAATATTATTTCATACAATTTAAATAATTTTCAAATTATCCAGAATTACAAAAAATAATATATGCACCACTGGAGTAAAGTGTTTCTTTGACACCCCCATTTACAGGCTCTCTAGTAACAAACTTCACATTCAGGATCAAAAGTCATACTTTACGGACCAATACCAAAATATTTATTCAAACATAACCTTACTTTTTCACAAACCAAGAAAAACAAAGTAAGTACAAAAGAATGGATGATAGCTGGATGTGTTCATGGTACGTAATATTTTTTGTTAGACCTATATATTTACGATAAAAATGTGGTTGCCGACCACATCGTGGGGTGAGAGATTACATTTATCCTTTTATATCGTTGATTTGATGGGACACAAAAAAAATAAAATAAAATGTTTTATTAATATTAATGACATTCTTTTTTCTTTTCGTTTTACACAATTTCATAATTTTTTTTTCGAGTATTAGATGAAAAATTATCATTTGTTTTTTGTTTATCAAATAAATCTATTAATTATTTTTTTCAAACATCTAAATTTCAAGTATTCTTGAAGTTTGGTCGGGGCGCCACTGGTTGAAAATCAATGATTTTTGAATGGTCATTAATAAAACATTACTGTTGTGAAGAATTTTATGTGTTGTACATATTTTTTAATATTTCTCATCACGAAACATAAAAAAAAACGTTATCAGAGCAATTTTTCTGAAATATTTTCGTTTTATATTTTTAGTTTTTCGTGGAAAATAAACATGGGTGAACGAAAGGGCAAACATTCGTTTATTAAAGAAGCATCAAAACATAAAAAAAAATATTAAATTACCTTTCGGAATTTATCAAAAATAATATATTTAATGGTCGAGATGGTAGACATAACATTTTTTCCCCTTTGACGTCACATTGACATTTATATTTTTGGTTATGATATAACTTCAACTTTTGTAAACGTACTGTGCGTACTGTACTTGCTGCAGTACTGTATTTAATATCATTGTTGTGGTTCGTTTAATTATAAAACACAATATAATAAGACGGAAATGGAATGCATGCATAATATATATGAGAGCTTTATACGAGCTTCAAACTCACCTGTGTCGGGAGCACAATTAAGGCCACACATATCATGATAACCATAAATAGTTGTGATGGCCAAATGTCCGGCACCAAATCCCCGTAACCGACCGTGGAAAACGTGACCAGAACGTAGTAGGTGGATTGAAATAAGTTGAAATGTCGATGTCCAGCACGTTGACAATGTTGTATACCGCAAACGCTACCAACCAACGAAAAATTTAAAATACAAAAAAATTTATATATATAAAAGTAGGAAAATGGCGGGATTGCTGGAAATTATTATATAATGTACGTAATAATGTAATATTAGCTTTGTTTTAACAAACACTGGAATTCTTCATATTAAATTAAAGTTTTTCTCGTTAAGGATTCACAAATAAATAGAAAATATAAAATATTCGCTATTAGCTATTAGCATAGCAAAAAACTAGCTTTCTCGGAAACTGGTTTATATATATACAGGGTGTAAAACAAATAACTTTCGTCCTTTTGTGGGGTGACTCATAGCACCCTGTAGACACTAAAAACGCAGGAATTTCTTCGGAATTAACAGTCGCGTCACCCCTCAAAAGAATAAGAGTTATTTCCCTTACACCCTGTATATATATATATATATATATATATATATACAGGGTGTAAGGGAAATAACTCTTATTCTTTTGAGGCGTGACGCGACTGTTAATTCCGAAGAAATTCCTGCGGTTTTAGTGTCTACAGGGTGTTATGAGTCACCCCACAAAAGGACGAAAGTTATTTGTTTTACACCCTGTAAATAATGGTTCAAAGATCTTTTTTATGTGATTTTTTCTTCTCTTTCCAATGGTGGAAAAAATGCCGCAACAACTTTTGAATTTTGAAAAAAAAAAACTAACTTTTTTTACAAAAAATGCCCAAAAATACATGTTCCGAGTATCGGATGTGTCTGGCTAAAGAACTCATCCAAGATTTTTGGACTTTCAATGTTTTCACTAAATTTCATAAAAATAGAATATTTCACTCGAGCGTTATCAAATTTCTATCATAGGCCCGGGCTTAAGTCGCATCATGACAGTGGCCGTAACAGTTAAATTTTCGATTCAAAAATTCGTTAAAAATATAAAAATTTGAATTGAATTTGATTTGAGCTTCACATGATATTACTGAAATTAAAATTCTGTATTCCAATGTTTATTAGAACAAAACCACTGATTTTAAACGAGTTCATTGCAACATATTATTAAAAAAATATCTCAATTTTTGAGCAAAGTAATAAAATGTGCATAATAATAAAATTTTACTATTTTCATTTTAATTATATCTATTTTAAAATTATAAATGACATGTTAAATTTATATTGTAACGTAAAAAACGTTTTATTTTCACTACACCAGTTTTCATTACCCCGGGGGGGGGGGGGAGAAATTTCATTTTATCCTTTTTGTTGAGGACAGTGCTCTTTGGTTGTCTCTTTCTATGTCCATGTCCATAAAATCGTTTATTGTTTTATTAAGACAAATGTATTGTTGTTTTGAAAGTGTCACAGTGGATTTTACACACAGTTTAAAAAAAGTCATAAAAGTAATAGCGCGTTTCAAAAGGGATTGAGACGTGAAAAACTGAGTGTTCTTTCTTTTAAATGTCACAATAATTGCATAAATCTTACCATCATTGACGTACATATATACAAGTGCTAGTAAATTTACGTATAATTTAAAATAATGTCTTTGCCCTAAATTTTTATTTACTGCTACTCTGATAATGGCGTAAGAATTTCGTAGTCGTTTCAGAGAACTGACAGCAGATTATGCTGTTTGGATTGTTTACGCTTGACTGTTGAATCATATTTTAGATGGAGTAAGCGCGGATATAGCGAAAGAGGCGTCATATGTATGAATTATGAACACTATTCTCCGAAATGGTGATAAATTTAAATTTTATGTATATATGCTTCCAAAAACCGTTAATAAAAAATGACAGAATAGTTACAAATAGTTATGTGCCTACATTGCACTCCTACCACTATGATAATATTTTAAATGATAGTTTCTGTATTTAACCATAGAGGGGATTTGTATACAAAATATTTTTGCTGTTTATGTAAAGTAAAAAATTTAAATTTTAAATTTTTGTTTAAAAATTCAATTTATATTCAAAGTATTCTATTCCATAAAGCTTTATCAAAATGTTTGTCTCTTATCTGAGCGTTACCACAGTGATTCGAGACAAAAAACATGCGGGCGGTAAATCATATTAACGTTTGCGTAAAAAATATGTAAATAAATATAAGCAGTGATTTCGTAGAAAATTTCGATCCTATATTATTAGTATATTAAATTTTCGAGTGCTTGAACACTTATCAATATTAATTGGATACATAGATTATCCTAGGAAAAATATCAGAATTTTCCTTTAGAATTTACATATACATATATAAAAATCTTATTTCCCAATTCTGTGTAAAATTCTATCAAAATGTGACAATTAAAAATAGAGACGGGCTTTAATGGGTTAAAAAATTTTAAACAAGCATGTAATTTATTAAATTTGATACCAAAAAACAAGAACCAAAATTTAATATAATTAGTTATATAAAATTACTGTTAGATAATTTAAATAATTTGCTTAGTCATTGTATAACCTATAAATATAAACAGCATAACACAAAACAGATAGAACAATAATGTATTCTAAATTATAGAATACATATTCTTGCTACTCCAATGTATACAGCCATTAGGTGGGTACATTTTATTGTATAAGGTTGACAACCTGTCAGTTTCATATACCAACTAGGTAACTAGGTATAGATATCTGCTATACCGACCGACTCATATGTGGAAAACCGACATTTACCTACAACAAACGTATAAATGAATCTGTGGTTACGATATGCGATCTGACAGTTTTTAAAATTTAACGTACACAACAAATATTTAGTCATGGGATTCGAGGAAATCCCAGCAGAGATCTAAATATGTAGTTTTACTTAACTTTTGTTTACTGGTGGCACAGAAAACTGCTGGTACAGGCAATAGTGATACACTGGTGTTGTATCCATTGCATGTGTTTTCACAGCTTAATTTTTGAATTTTAAAAATATTAGAGATATGGTTCATTTCAGTTAAATTTAACCATGCTTGATCACTTTGAATTGAAATAATTTCCGTTTTTTTGGCATTATCTCTTTCATTATTGCATTTACGTAAATTTTAAATTTGCAGTTTGTTTTTAGAAAAGAATAGAAGATTGATTTGTTTCGAATATAAGAATTATTTAATTTTTTAATGACATCTCATGATTAATTGTATTTGAAATGGGGTATATCTGGTGTGGACTCTGGGTACTACTACTAATGTTTGATGGGGGTTAGGAAGAACAATTTTTTTATTTATTTTATCCAAACAACGAAACTAAATTTGGCGATAAGTCACCTATAAGTGGATCGAATCACTGTTGAAGTCAAAAAATTTGACTCTAGTCTCATCACTACTAATTTCCGAACAAGACACTTTATGTGTGCAAATTCAAGTTTAGAATTCAATTCTACATAAATACGATTGTTTCGAGGCTATTAAAGATGTATGTACATATAGATGCGTACATGGAAATTGAAAATTTGAATATACTGTGGCATCCCTGGCGGGGATATATGTATAGATGGACGTGTTGTTAAGACGTTAGTGAACTGAAGTTAATTAGCATACTAATAATGTAATTTACATTTGTAAAGGTTTTTAGTTGTGGTATGCCATGCCGTCCATTCATATACTTAATTTTAATTTAAATTATTTCAAATTTATTCTATTCCTATGTGGAATAATATTCAATTTTAGTAGAAAAGTTTATTTGTTTGTTTGTTAATTCCATTAACAGGATGATTTGCTTTTTAATTTGTAGTATTTCGATTATTTGAATTTGTTTTATTTTTAATTAACACGGATAATGATAAATATAAAATAATATAAATACCTTGTAAACACTAAACACAACAGTGTGGCCGATAATATCATCAACTGTTGGGACAAGGCCGACTGTGATTTTTGCATGGCTCGATGTAAATCATTCTGTAAAAATAAATTTTCTATCAGAATTTAAAATCAAATTTAAAAAAAAAAACAAAAACATTATTATCAACTGAACTGAATCACAGGATTTAATTATAAAATATATGAATGATACTTACAAACATATTCTCTAATGAATGTTTGGCAAGCCAACAGTTTAAAAACACCGGTATAAATAGATTTCGTAGTGGAGGCCATAGTAACTGTAACAATATTAACAAATTTTCGGAGTCAAAGTTTAAGTTTTAGTGCGGACGCTCCGGAAAAGAAGTGAGGAGTGCGTTCTATCAGTTCATACGCTTTTAGAAGACTCCAAAAATTAATATTTTAAATGTCTTCGGACAATTTTTTTTGATTCGCGCGTCAATTAAAAAAGAAATTGATTGAGGAGTGACTGGCTGAATAAAAAAGAACAGAGATTAACATCCTCCAATATTTTGTTCAGAAATATATTGAGTTTGCCAAGCATATTTTTATTTTAAGGCTATAAAAATATTAGGTGTACAACTAAGTTCTACCCGTTTTTTGCAAATCTTTTAAAAACAGTTTGTTTAGTGACGTTTAACTTTTCTGCAAGTAGTTATTATGTTTGCGCAGAATCTTGGTCCAGTAATTCTTCAATTCCTCGTCACTGATTGTTGGAGGCTCCAGAGCGTGGTTGACCATTTAAATTGAAATCTCCATTTTTGAATTTCCGAAACCATCTTCGTCACGTACTGTCATCAATAGCACTGTCATCATAAGTTGCACAGATTATTCTTTGAGATTCAGCAGAACTTTTTCCTTGATGAAATTTGTATTGAAGACAATGTAAGTTGAGTAAAAACAGCTGTGTATGTATATATTAGTGATGAGCAAAATTAGTCTTGGTCTTGCAGACTTGTCTTGGTCTTGCATTTTTTGCAAGACCAAGACCAAGACTATGTATACCAAGAGCAAGACCAAGACCAAGACTATAAGTATGGCCATGACTCAAGTGAGCAAGACCAAGAAAATAGCAAGAAAAAAGCAAGACTCTTGCTAAATTATTTAAATAGTTTAAAAGTATAATTAATACCGTAAAGAGAGAAAATTCTGATTTTAGACGGAAAAAATTCGCTAATAAATAAATGCAAGAAAGTGCAAGATTCTTTAACAATACCAAGACCAATACCAAGACTGCATTTTGCAAGACCAAGACCAAGACCAAGACTCAAACTGCTCTAGCAAGACCAAGACCAAGATTCTTAATGCAAGAACAAGACCAAGACTGCCAAGTCTTGGTCTTGGTCTTGCATTTGCTCATCACTAGTATATATGCGTATTAATAATTAACCTATAACCAGCTGTGAGATAACGCCATCTTTTGAAAACGGGTAGAATTTAGTTGTACACCTAATAAAAATTCCTCGAAAACTAGAAACATTTGGTAGGTAACGGGGGGGGGGGAACGCTCACTTCCTTTCAGCTCCTGCTCGATTTGTTTTGGTGGACTTACCGTTAGAGCGAATGGGATCGTATTAACTAACTCAAGAACAAAATGAAATGATAGAACTTGTTGCCAAATATTACCCTACAACAGAAAAGAGCAAAAATTTTTAATAAACGAAAAAGTTGTTTCCTTTTTTGTCATTTCGTAGAAAAATTAAAAATAGAAATTTCGATATTTCTGCTGGTTATGAAATTCGTTTATTGAAAATCAAAAAGAATTTAACGTTCTATAAAATCTGTAGTGGGATATTATCAGAAAAAAATCCAATATCGTAGCGAATATGATAATATTATGAAGATATCTTTTGTGTAACCTTTTGTTATATAATAAATATGTAAGTATATTACCTCCTTCAGAGTTCGAATTCAATATTTTATATACATGGTGATCGAGATTGTTTCTCGTTCACAGGAGGTGAAATTTTATTACGAACGTGGGCAGCAAATTGCAATTTTATTGTCAATTAAGATAAATTAATTGCTCAATAAGTTCATCTCACACAATTTTATTGAATTACGAATCATTTAAAAAGATTAATTCGTTTTTAAATTTATGCTTTTAATCAAATTTCCACGAAAAATTTAATTAATTTCTTTTGTAAACAAAAAAGGCAATCTATATTTTAAGATATAGTTCAATCACCGTAAGAAAAACCTCTACAGTAGATGACGATGAAAATATACATAAGTAGGTATCCCAATGGTACAGTGTGCGAAAATATTTGCGAATGTACAAATTTTATTTACGGCTCAAGGCAATTTCGCCAATTTTTTAGCTAGTTATTTTAATATCCTGGCCCAATTTTGGGAATTTTTGGTAATTTTCCCGAAACTTGGGTGTGGTCTAGGTCAATTTTTGATAATTAAATATCCTGGTTAAAACTGATGTGTAGAAAAATTTTTGGAAATGTGTAAATTTTCTGCATGCCCGAGCCAATTTCAATAGTTTTTGACAATTAGGGGTACCTAACTGCTCAATTCAGTTAGCTATTTTTAACGGTTTGGATAAATTTCGGCAATTTTCTTAAAATCTGGATGCGGCCCCAACCAACTTTGAATAATTGGATATCTTAATTAAACAATTGCTAAAAATTATCAAAATTTAACTGGACCAATTGCTGCCAAACTTATTCTTCATAAAGAGGGGAGGGGGACAATTAAAATAATTAGTTGACATAATTACGAAAATTACGAAAACTACTCGAAATTGTTAAAACTTGCTAAAGATCCGGGCCATTAAAATAGCTGACGTGAGTGGCCAGAATATTTAATTACTGAAAACTATCCTAGATTTCCAAAAATTGTCCTGAGTCATACACCAATTTCATGAAAATTGCCAAAAATTTCAAAAATTGGTTCACGGCATACACCGATTCAAATATTTCTAAAAATTTTGACATTCCCAGACGCTGGATCGTCTGCATACCTTCTTACATAGTTCATATCAGATCAGTCTTCTCAAACAAAAAACTTGAATACCATTAAAGATTCCTAAGTAATTTTTTTAGAATTTTAAATTAAAAAGTAACAAATAGGAAACAGTATTTAGTTTAATTTTAATTTCAATTTCATTTAGATAATTGAATTTGAAAAGAGAAAATTATTTTTACAATGAAATTGCTGTTTGTCCGTTTATGTGTGCCCCAGTTTTGTACTTTTTTTATCAATAGCAATAATCGACCATTACCTATGTGAATTACAACATTTATTTTCTTCTAGTTTACCTATTAATTTTTGTTAAGTGCGCATATATAGTAATTTTTTTTATTTATAAAAAAAGAGCTATTGCACGATTCGAATGGTATTATTATTATAATCATATGGACATTATCTACGTCAGTTATACTATGTATATGCCGTGCTCAGAAATTTTTTTACTCACAAAATAATACTGCAGTATACCGTTGAAGGTATGTGTATCAGAATTTCCTTTTTTGTTTTAATACTGACGTAATTTGAATTTACAGGTGAACAAATATTTAATAATAGGTGAAGCGCATACGTTTAACTTTTAAATGATGCTATAAAGTTTTGTCAATGTTTATTTAATTGCTCGTTATTAATATATTATACTGTACGTAAAATTTAAAGTGAATAACTAAAAGTTATGAATATACTTTGTAGATTCGATCATAACAACCTTCATCACAGCAGGTTACAATATACATATAACATTAAAACAATAACATGTAATAATGCCCCCATTACGGAACGGTATCTAATACTGGAACAGTTTTGACATTTACATATTTAGTTCTTTAATTAAGTAAGGAAACATTAAATGTGAGGTGAATTTAAATTGAAAAACAATTATTCTATTAATAATAATTTTTGTTATCAGACGTTTCTTTCAGAAATAACTTCATTAATATGTTAATGTCAAAACTGTTCCAGTATTAGATACCGTTCCATAATGGGGGCTTTTATGTTATATCTTTTTTGAGCAATAAATTATTTTAAAAAGGAAGTGTCTAAAAACTAACTACGTAGCCCCATTTTGACCATTTTTGCACCACCTCCTCTTCATTTAGCCTACAACGTAGTTTTTGTCTTGATCCTTCCCAACCCCCCTCGATGAAGTAATTCGCTGAAGAAGTTCTTTTTCTAGTGTTACTTCTTACCAATAAGTTGATATAAAAATAGTCAATTTATGTAAAACATAAAAAATAAACTTCATTTATAGTTAAGTAAAATATTTTCCAATAAAACACATTTCCCTTATTGTGAAAATTTAACTGTTAAAATTGTGTGACCAAATGGTAACATAATCTTTTGAAATTTCTAAATGACATAACCACACCGTAACTCGTAAGTAATTCATAATTATTCATGAAATTTTACATTCATATTCATGTTTGTTTTAATTGTGCCAAATAAAATAAATGAAGAATTACGTAGCTCAACTTTCACTTCCGTTTCGCCTCTACTCCCCTCTACAAGGCTACGTAGTTCATGGACGCTCAATAATGAATCGTTTCTGTTGAAAAGGACGCATTTACGTCATACAAAAAAAACCAAACATCCTGCTATGATCGAATCTATTACGTACCGAATTCCCAACTGATTTATTCATGTCTTAGATTTAAATATTTAATAACAAAAAACCAAACTAAATTTATGTTCTTAGCATGCAAATAAGTTAAGTCGACTCCACTCACCTTATAACCTAGATATGCTAATAGTAATGCTTCAGTTAACGATATCATAGCTAAAATAACTTGTACTGTCCAAAGTTCAACGGGACGATTCACCCATAATATTGCGTCCCAGTTAATTATTGGACGCTCTTGAAATTCTTCTTCAGTTAAATTGGCTGATATAATATAGTCAGTCTTATTACCGGGTGTACAACCCCAACTACAAACCAAAAACAGGTCATGTACCAAAAAAAAAACAAAAAACTTTTAGGACACTGTAGGGAAGACAGGGGCTAGTATTAACGGGGATAGGCCAATTTCCGTCAAACTATACACGAACAAATTAATCCTTCGACCGGTTGCCGCGGAACAAAGTTGTGAGTAAGGCGTAGATTTTATTAGGTAAAAGAACATTTTTAAGTCGACGGTTTTTTTATTTAAAGCATGATTGTATATCTTAAAGAAGCTGAATTTATTTCAAACGGTAGCATATTCCATCTTGTATTGTATTTTGTTCAAATTTTACCGCATTAATTTCCTTTTTTTAAAAATATAAATTTTTAAAAAATTTACTTTTGGGGCAAGTATTCACAAAATACATGGGGTAAGTATTAACATATTAATAGATTTGAGCGTTACTTTATAGTATTCCATATTTGTAAATAATAAACAAATACTTTACTTTGCAAAATACCACTTTTATTTTTGAAACTGTGACAATATTGTTTCGAACCGTTAGTTCATTTTCAAACAGAATAAAACTTATATTCGATACATGCCCTTATATACTAATTTTATCTACCTATACTTATGAAGGAGGTAAGGGTAAGTATTAATAAGCACATTTTTTTTAAATGAGTTTTCCTTAGAAAATACAATGGATATGTGAGTTTTTTTTTATCAAAAGTCATAGACAGATACTTAGTTGATGCTTCATCAGGTTTACAAAAAAAAATCTCTAACTAGTTTCATTTCCGTTAAAATAACAAAAAAAGTAAAATCTGTTAGTACATGCCCCTGTCTCCCCTATTGTGTGATGGAATCTTACCATGTTGCATATATTGGATCTAAATCAGTTGCCACACGAAATATATACAGAAAACATGTGAGCAGTTTAAATAGTAAATTTGTTATACGAATTCGAAGACCTAGAAACAATTTACCAAAATAAATTTAAAAAAAAAATAAAAATAAAAAGTTAATACCTACTTGAACGTTGATTTTTAATAAAATAGAGTTGTAGGCGCTCTTTGAATGTATTTTCATTTACATAATACTCGACTCGAACCCTGAAACAAAAGAGTCATAATTTATTTCATTATAACATAAAATTATATAATAATGCATAATATTAAAACACGCTACATACTAAACTCGTTTGTTGGCTATTGTTAATAAATAATAAGTTTTAAATTCAACAAAATAATCTAACAATTTCTATTGTTGGAAATTTAAAAAAAGTTTCATAGAAAATATGCGTTCTTAACGGTCTTAATAATTTGATTCTTCTCTTTCATTGTGTTTGTTGAATGTTGATATGGTTCAAAAGGGAAAGATTATTATCGACAGAAAGTTTTATATTTCAAAGTTTTAGTTCTTTTAAATAAAAATTGATTAAATTAAACTTGAAGCACGTGTTGGGTATAAAAGTTTGTTGGAATTTTTTATCATCATTGTGGTTTTTATTAAAAAAAATTTCATAAAAGAATTCAAGTCTACAAAAATACATTATCAAAACGATAGGAACCGTTATAAAACTGGCAACACAGATAATTATTAACGTAATTTAAAAAAAAAATTTGCTTTGTTAGTGAAAATTTTAAAAAAAAAATTCGGTTAAGTGTAAATGTGACTTGTATACTGAGGGCTCCGGTCAATTCGTTAGGAATTTGATGAAGAATATACAGCAAATAAAATTATTACATAGTCGATAACTCAATTAAAGAGAAGAGGTAAAAATTGGCAGATATTTTTATTCTCTTCGAAAACTTTAAAATAAATAACTGCTTATTTTCCTATAATAATACATAATACTGTGTGAGTTTTTCGAGAGTTGCCATTTTTATTACAACCAAACTGCTGATTTAATCGAAAAATTGTTCAAATAAAAGTTGTAGATATCGAGAGTTGCAGCTCTTATGGTTTTCGAGCTATGATACAAACTTATAGATTTTTAAATGAGACTATATATTAATTTTTCGATAAAATTAATCTAATGTATTAATTAACAACATAAATGAGCAAAAAAAATTTTTTACTCAAGTTTAATTTTTTAATTTTTCTTTATCAGTTAGGCGATAAAAATATGCATTTGTACTTGTGGCTACTTCAACCAATAGTGTTTTTCTTGGTTACATTTCCATTACATCCAAGAAAAGAACCTTTTCCAGTGCCATTTCTATCATAAAAATTTGGTTGTAATAGAAATGGCAACTCTCAAAAAACTCACGTGGTATATAGAAACTTCTACTTTTGTCTTTCGGTTTTTCGGTTTGTCGACTTCGGAAATAAAGTGACGGGAATGGTATTTTTTTCACACATTTTTGGACAAAAGTCAAAAATTATCGAAACACAACTTTTTCATGTGAATACATATTTTTTTGATTTTACTAGTAAAAACAAAAACATTTTCTGGAACTTTTTCATCCGTAATAAATGCGAGAAAACGATTTCTACAACTGTGTCAAATTTCAATACAATAACAATAGTATCGTTGCGGAATATATCGGCTAGATGCGGAACCCTAAAGGACGAAATGATGAAAAACGGGTAAAAGTGTATGTACCTATATTTTTTAAATATTTAATTAAGCAACTGTTGTTTTATTTATGTACTGACGTGAACCGCATAAATTTCCTGTAACATGTAAATTAAGAGCGTGGACCGCCGACCGACAGCGTTTTACTCGATTATTTACGATTTTTCTTTTTTCTTTTTAACTTTGTTTTATTTGCATTGTTTGACGTTTATAATTTGTTTAAACAAGTAAATAGTACACATATAATCTACGTATAATTATATACAGGATGATTCAGTTCGTGAAATATAACGTATCGATATGTGCTATAATTAAAAACATCAGAAAGTTAAAAATATTTAAAAATTCCTGTAATAAAAATTTCAAAAAATGTAGGTACTGTATTTTACTTAGAATAGGGTAAACGATATAGTTACTGGACATTGACAGTTGTTGGACAAGACACTCTCTTTTGGAGATTATAAGGGTTATAGTAACGCAAACTTCCTGATTTTTTTAGTTAAAAAAAACCCTCTAGTATATATTTTCAGAAAATGCATTCTGAGTTAACCATAATTTACAGAAACCTATAACTACGTCATTCTTAGCGTTGTCTTAGGTAGTTCATTAAAAAAGTTTACTGCGTCTAGTGAGTGACAAGGCTAGAATCATTTAATAATATCCTACTAAACTGTGAATCATCGTAAAGGGTTGATCAAGGAGTCGATAAAGGCTGTGTACATGATACAGGACTTGTGGATTGTGGAAATACGCCAGAAATTAATAAATGCAATTTTTGTCCAATAACTGTATTTTTCTACACGCACAACTTTAATATTTTTTTTCAGAGACTTATCAATATGTAATATGAAAGTTTTATATGGTACATTAAAATAGACAGGTCTTACTTTATTTATGAATTTTTTCGTTAAAAATAAAGTTACAACACGTACTTTTTCTGTACTTTGTTTTGAAAATTTTTTTAAACTGTCCAATAACTATACCGTTTACCCTACCTTAAAACTTTTATCAGCGTTTCTTAAACTTTTTTCATTTACGACCCCAAATAAAGATATATAAATATTTTGTGATGATTTATTAATTAGGTAACAATACTTATATTTTTTTTTCAATTTCAAATATTATCGAGTGCCTGTGAAACGTCATCAATGTATGACGAACCTTCGTTCATATTTATACATACACCAATATTCGTATGTCCACTTAATGTACAGCTTTAGCTCCTACTTGAACACTGATGTTTGACAATTTTTCAAATATTATATGAATTATAATTAACAATATGTTTACAAATGCAAAAATATTTCACTATGACCCAAAGATTTCGCTAAGCGACCCCAAATGGGGTCGCGACCCATAGTTTAAAAAGCCCAGCTTTTAACGAAGTTAGCAATTAAAAAAAAAAAAGAAAAACGATAGGTGTCACTAGAGTTACAAAAAATACACCTTGACGAATTTATGCAAATGGATTGACACCAAAGTAGTTGTGTATTGCCTACACTGACGATCATTTGCGGTGTTGCCTCCCTTATAATTTTACCAATTTTTTAAGTCGTACTGTATCTAATTGTAAATATAAAATGTATACATATATCTGGAAGTGTATATATCGTTAGTTCCGGTTGGTGTTTGAATATATTTCTTATCTAATTAACATATTTTTGTCAAATGTTTTACATATATAGGTATCGATCTAGATGGGCATATAAGTCTGTTGAAAATTTATGATTTCAAAGCTTTTTAGACGTTTCATGAATAATACATGACATACCTATCGAAATATACATACATAATAAATGTCTCCGGGCATTTCTAAATGTTTTTCCTTTCGCCATAAACCGGCGGCGAGTATAAAAATTGATGACCATGAAGTTCACTTAACATTGCCATTAGTATTTAATGTAAAATAATTCAATTATAAAACCAATTTTAAGGCTTATACTAATGACTTTGTTTCCTTTACAAATACAAGGCGCCTCTGGTCTTCACATTGGTGTTTAGAAAGAAGCCTGAAGAACAAAATTAACGCTTTTAAGGAATGTTGTACGTTTCTTGGGATAGTTGAGTGAAGGTAAGCAAAAAAATACCCCTGTCGCAGCATTCTGCATTACATAGCGAATTTCCAACTACAAAAGTTACTTTTTTGTTGTTAAGTTTTGCCATGACAGTGGCTGTAATAGTTGAATTTTATGCTATTTAAATTGTTTAATAATAAACGACAAAAAACTAGACAACATAAGTGTTTGTATCTATCTAATTGTTTACATTTGTTTATTATTTTAAATCAGTAGTTCATTCAGGGGCGGATCCAGCTCAAATTATCGCAACATTATCGTAAAAGAACAACTTCAAAAATCGTGAATTCTTTTCCAGTCTCATCATTCTGTCATTTCATAAACAGTTTTTAAGGCACTGAAAAAAATTAATAAACGTGATGACGTCATCAAATTAAAAATTCGTTTTCTTCAAATCGAGCTTTATGGGAGTGATTTGAAATAGGGTGATTAATTGAATTAGGGTCATTTGTCCAAGTCAATCCAAGAAAATATCCACATTAAAAAAAAAGTTTGCCTCTTCGGGGAGAAAAAAGTGTTTTTACGATATCTACTCTCACGACGCCATTTTGTATTTTGTAAATCTCTATTTTGATTTCTAAAAAAAAGCCTCATTTTTCTGTACTCGTGAATAGCATGACCTCTGAATACTAGCTATATTAGTCGCTGGAAATCCCCAGTCAAATAAGCAATAAAGTAACTTTGAACCGAAATATTGCATTGTAGTTTTTCCTTGAAATGTCGCAACAACTGAGTTGAAAACTTTAAAGTTTGGTGTATTGACATTTTATTTATTTTTGTATGTTTATTAATTTTCAAGACGTAAGCATTGAAAGAGCTTGAGGTTTCCACCCGCCATTTATTACTAACAATAAGAATGGTATAGTTTTATGTCAAAATTTGATATTGGTTGTTTAAGAACAACATGGTTTCAATGAATTGCTTTGTTTGTTGGTGTTATGGTACAACTGAACTATTAATTGTCTATGACCTCTAGCCTGGCCTAACCAGCACTAATGTTGCTATTTTAAGCACAATAAGTAAATATTAAATAATCAATCAATGAATTGACAACCTAATAATTTTAGTTAGACGGAAATTGTAAAAAAAAATGTAATCTACTGTTTCAATAAAGTTATTACGGTAATTTAAAAAAAAATGACATTATATAGAAAGTTAGTCTTTATAGTTAATTTCACAGTTTTAATTTGATAAAAAATACAATAACCAGTTTCAAAAATCGATATCTTTGTCGTTTGAATTACTAAACGTACTGTGCATAATTTTCGTTTTTTTTGGTTTTGATAACGTCTTTATGTATCAGTTTTATTATTTTATTTATTTATTTATTTTTAAATTTAAGACAATTTACGAAAGTTTGATAATTTTGGAGTGAAATTTTCATTTTTGCCTTCAAAATTCTGAAATACATTCAACTTTCCTTAAGCCTTACAGTTCAAAATAATATATCTCGTATGCGTAGAAATAATAGATCCAAATTATCCAAAGATTGACAAAAATTTTTAAGTAATTTTCTAACTTAAAAATATGATCAATTAATACATATTTTATTCTAAATACATAATGTCGCTAATAATTATTGAAGGAAAAACAGGCGACGTCTGTTGATACATTCAGTAAACATTTCGTAAATAGGCTAAGATAAAAATATGATCGTTTTGAAATTTGCAGAATTATAGTTTATTTTAGGAAAAAAATTTATTCGTCAAGAAAAATATTTTGTCTATCCTCATAGGTATTCCATAATAACAACTGATAGTACGGAACACAATTTGTGCTAGTACAGCTTGCACTTGACGACTTGTTTTTATCCTTAACACGTGTCTAAATTTGAAGGAATAGATATACTACAGATTTAAATATTAGATAATAAGGTATTATGATTGAGAAGATTTAAAGATTAAATAATCATTATTATGTAAAACTATTTATTTAGCTGCTATTTCACACAAACATAAGCAAATGTCGATATGTGTATGTGGAGCGATTTGATTATGTAAATAATTAAAATTATTGACAATCAATTAATTGACGACATAAGTAAATATGACATTTGTCATTGTGTACTTAGTTACTTAGCTCTAACAACAGCACAATGCATTTGAATAGTTATTCCCTATTGTTAGCTACAGTGCTACCATCTACCTCCACTTCCAAATATAATTATTATCCTGTCATGTTAATTTAATTAATTTTAATTATATAAACTCTTAATGAATGCACCTGTGTATACATATATGTATATAATCTCCTCAACAATAACAGGGCCACATCATATTTGCCGAAGGGCGATATACATATGGATACAGTGATACACAAAACATTTATCACAACCGACACTGGTGGCATCGTATATTATTATTGCTAAACAATAGAATATATTGCAGCTTGGTAGCATCACTCACAGTAAACACCTCGAAATCAGAAGGTTACAAGTTCGATTCCACCGTCAATAAAGAATTTTTTTTAAAAATTTTTATTTATTTATTTATTTTTTTTAAATGTGATTACTTGAGAATGATCTAAATTTAGAACGAATGGAAGGTTGTGGTTTAAAAGGAGTATCATATTCATTCTAGGCATTAGTCAGTCCAAAATAGCTTGTTGACATGACACACGCTTCATAATACGAAGGTATTAGAGATGAGCAAATGCAAGACCAAGACTAAGACTAGGCAGTCTTGGTCTTGGTCTTGTTCTTGCATTAAGAGTCTTGGTATTGGTCTTGCTAGAGCAGTTTGACTCTTGGTCTTGCAAAATGCAGTCTTGGTATTGGTCTTGGTCTTGGTATTGCTAAAGAATCTTGCACTTTCTTTCATTTTTTTAATAGCGATTTTTTCCTTATAAAATCAGAATTTTCTCTCTTTACGGTATTAATTATACTTTTAAACTATTTAAATAATTTAGTAAGAGTCTTGCTTTTTTCTTGCTATTGTCTTGGTCTTGCTCACTTGAGTCTTGGTATTGATTTTGTAGCCATACTTATAGTTTTGGTCTTGGTCTTGCAAAAAAATGCAGGACCAAGACAAGACTGCAAGACCAAGACTAATTTTGCTCATCACTACGAAGGTTATGTTACGGGGAACGTTTCTGGCTTTTGAGCAATGTGTATCCGGCCCACACATGCCGTAGAACCTGTCGAGGGTCCTCACCTCCGCTTTACGTAGAAATAGATATGATTCAAATAGAGCAAAAAAGAAAAAAAAATCGATAGCCGTGTTGTGAGAGACATGATTGCGTGAATTATTTAAACGACAAAACAACAACATAATAAAGCTATGAAAAAATTAATAATTAAAATTGTTTTTATGTTTCACCCCCCACAGGTTTCTGTCTGTATTGTGTGTGTAATATCTATTTTGCTGGCTAATAAATTAATATTATTACCAATGCAACATTATCTACTTGGCTAGCATGTGGCATGATATACAAAAAGCACAAAAAGTATAAAAAGCCTACATACATAGAAAATAATATCTAGACTTATGAATATATAAATAAATTATATATTTGTATGTACATATGTAATGTATTGTGATACACAAAAATGATTACAAAATTTCATATTTATTACGTTACGGTAAGTAATCATGAATTTTTTATCTCTAAATAAATATTTAATACACAATTATTATCGATAATCAGTATAAGGTAGAAAATAAAGAATGATACTCAATAAAATTCCTGATTTATATTGTTTTGCTATAGGCAAGCTGCGTAGCTCGAGTAGTGCGCTCTAGTGGCCTTTTTGTCAAATCTGGCGTTTGATATTTATAAATACTAATGTAAAAGGCTAATCAAAACAAATTTATAAAGGCAAAAAAATAATAAACGATAATTTCCAACGATATTTAAAATGATTAATTTCAGCATTTTTATTTTACCCAAAACAATTTTCGTCAGTTTATATTATTTTAATCTACGCTAGTGAAGACGAATTTCTTCAGTTAGATATTTTCATTTAGAAGGATTTTTTTCTACACTAGCTGTTTATAATACTTCAGTTGTAACAAAATAAGTGATTATTAATATAATACTTACAGTGTGTGACAATATTCGTTTTTTTAAAATCGTTTGATTATAGCATGATTATCGGAGATTACTTTCATAGATATCCCATATATGTATTCAATGAGCTTCAATTCTGTTTGTTATAATTATTAAAAATTAAAGAAAATTGCATTCAAATTTTAAAATACATACTATAAGTGAATGAAATAATTACACTAATCTTTAATTTTTGTCAATAATAAAGAAATTTGCTTTATATTTTAAAATTAATACAATAAGTAAATTGATATTTTCGTAAGGGAATCTGTCAAAAGGTTTCCATTTAAGTAAATTATTTAAAAATGAGTTGTAAATTTGACATTTGAATATCGAATTAGGGTAGAAAAAAACGATTTTGGTGAACTGGAAACCACAATAAATGATAATTGCCATTTCATTCATTTTGTAAAACATTTTTTAAAAATTTATACATGCATCTAATGTAATAGCGAACGCCAGTGCTGACTTATTTTCACGATAGGCGGCACAACAGTCGAAATTTAAAAGTACACAGCTTGCCTGATGGTGGAAGCATTGGAAATTGACAGTTTTCACTGATGGATAGAGAAATTCACGACGAATTAAGTTTTAGATGCGTAATTTGTCAAAGTTTTGTGTAAATTAGCCGTTTAAATTATAATAAATTTGAATGAACAGTTTATACATAGATAACAGATAACAGGTAATAATAACTATCGATATTGTGTCTAGACGCAGAATAGGTAATGTGACTTTGAAACGTTCCCACGAAGTGTACTGACGCTCAACGTCGGACATTGCTTGTTGGGGATTCCTCATCCTTCAACCTTCCATCCCGTGTATAATTTTTTATTACTTTTTTGTAGAAATATTTACATTATATACTTATCTATTTTTTCGAAAATTTTAACGTTTTTAAACGGATATCTAAAAAAAATATTAAATACTAGTTGTTACCCGCCGCTTCGCCCGCGTGGAATTTGAAATTATGGCATCTAGTTAAAACATATAAAGTGTACTTTCATCACGTCGCTATTGCGCGTCGAGTAGGTACTGTTACTTTTTTCTTTGGAATTTTCCCACAGAAATACAATATTTTCCCCGGGTAAAAAACAGACTATAACATTCCTTTAACAACATGCCAAGTTCAAATGAAATCAATGATTCTTTTTTATACTGTTTTAAATATATATTTGCCCACGGGAATAAGATTTTCCACGGGAGTTAGATATTTTCCCGGGATAGAAAGTAGTCTGTGTCCTTTCTTATCGTCTCTGTAAACAATATGCAAAGTTTGAAATCAAACATGCTTTTTTTTAATAGTCAGTTGTTATTTCATTGTTTTGTTTTAAATACATTTTCCCTCGGGAATGAGATATTTCATCGGGATAAAAAATAACCTATGTTTATCGCTGTATATCGTCATATTTGTCTATCATCATTTTTTGTTTCATTTAAAATATATTTTTCCACAGGAATGAAATTTCCCACACGAAATTTCCCGGGGTATAAAGTAGTTTGTGTCCTTTTTCATCCCTTCTGTTAGTAATATACAAAGTTTGAAATCACTTATCCGTTTTTTAATAGTCAGCTGTTTTAATTTAATGCATTTTCCCTCGGGAATGAAATATTTTCCGAAATAAAAAGTAGCCTATAACCGTCTCTGGCCCGCAAGCAACGTCTGTGCAAAGTTTCAAGTTGATTGGTTAAGCTTTTGAGGCGTGAAAGCCAGTCAAACAAACAAGCAAACAAACAAACTCACTTTCGCATTTATAATATTAGTAAGGATTGAGCCTAATGATGTTAGCGCAACGTCAATTCACATTTAAAAGGTACTTTGTTTCTTCCTCTTTTGAATATTACTTAGTTTTTATTTCATTAGCGAATTTCCAAATCGAAAATTCAGCTATTACAGCCACTGTCATGACGCGACTTGAGCTCGGGACTATGATAGAAATTTGTTTTTAGGTTCCTAGAAGTCGAAAATGATATTCAGTAAAATTTATTTTTCATCCTATTTAAACATTCCATTTTTACGAAATTTGATGAAAACGTTGGAAGTTTAAAAATCTTGGATAAGTTCTTCAGCCAGACACGTCCGATGCCCGAAACATGATTTTTTGGGAATTTTTCGTGAAAAAAAATAAATTTTTTGTCAAAAGTTCAAAAGCTTTTGCGACATTTTTTTACACCATTGGAAAGAAGCGAACAAATCACATAAAAAGGTTTTTGAACAATTATTCTATACCACCTAGTTTTCGAGAAAAACTAATTATTGTAAACAGAAATTCACTATAATATGCGGGATGCTGCGACACGAGTATTTTAATCAACACTCGGAACGATAGACGTATTTTTGCATCCAAAAAAAATTAATTGCCATAATCGACTTGATTTAATAAATTAATCAAGCACATAATATTTAAGTGAATTAGTTGTTTTGGTATTGTATTGAACTATGTATTATCATCATTAATATTGTAATACACACAATAGGTTTACAGTTGTGTATAGACAGTTGCCTAATATTATTATCATCCGATAACCGTTTATGCCGATTATATTGCCTGTCACTGAGTATTTGATTGATATGTCATAAACGAATTAATAATATGAATCCCGCCCACACTCAATTCCCCCACTCCACCTTTTCACCTACCAAAATTATCGATGGATTTCATTAAATTCATTTGTCTGTAAATAACTTAATCCGTCTACTTAAAGTGAACAAGAGGCACTTGTAAATAGACTTAATTGATTATAATTAATTAATAAAATACCGTAAAGACAGCCAACTTTGTCATAATATCACACAAAAAAATTAAAACTTAATGGTTCATAATGTCCGTAGCATTTTTCTTTTTAATGATCTAGGAATATTTTCAACAAACTGCTGATGTGGCAGTTTTTTTAGTTTATGTGGTAAATTAGTGTTTTCGACGAGTCTGAAACTTTAGTTGGTATTTCAGAAATTATAAGACTCAAGTAGTTAGGTAACTTTATCATATGAAAAATTACATAATCTCAAAAGTGTTATTAAATAATTTTCGTATTGATTTATTCATGTATTATCGGTTAGGTAAAGTTACATTCCTTTAACAACTGGTAACATTGCTCGATGTACTAGTTATTTAATTAATTAAGTATCTGAAACATTTATTTATAAGTCAAATTAAAGATTTTTATCATTTTATTTCATTAAAACGGTTAGACCCGCCACACACGTACAGTTTCAACTGACAGTTTGAACTGAACAGTTTAAACTGTCAGGTGAAACTGTACCCTGTACAAGCACACACACGTACACTTCAATTCTTCAGTTTTTACAATGGATTGGAAACAGCAGGACAATTTCACCTAGCAACATCTTTGATTCCGCGGAAATTATATGTGTGTTTGGTAGCTTGCACTAGTGTACACTTTACTGCATTTTGTAGTGAAAATGCGTTTGGTATTATTTAGTGTAGATAAAAACAACTGTTTGGTATACTAGTGTAGTGTAATTTATACTGCACGAATTACACCAGGGTTTGAAAAAGAGCAACTAGTGTAGTGAGTGTAAATTCATAGTTAGCTTGGTTTTGACAGTTTTGACATTAAATTGGTATCATTTCACATTTACATTTTTTTTTAAATTTCTATTTCAAAAATAAATATCAAGGAAATACTTATTAAAGGAGCAGATAAGTATAATCAATAATCATTAATGAAATTAATAGTGATGATAGTGATAATAATTCGGAAATCGACGAAGAAAACAGTAGTGACAGCAGTAGATGACGAAGAAAGCAGTAGTAAAATTGCAGTTTTTTATTAAAGAGAATGTAAAAAAATATATAAATAAATAGTATAAAATGTAAAATATTTATTATAAATTTGATCAATTTAATTAAGTATTCCTTATTAAAATAATAAAAAATGAAATTTCAACAGTTTTATATGTACCTTGTCCGTTCAATTTAAACTTAATCCTGTAATTACAGTAACTATTAATTGATTCCTATTAAAAGAATTTAAATTTTTAATTTATTCAGGCTTATCTTTAACTTGAACAAATTTGTATGTCCAACAAACTCAACAATTTTTAAATTATTCCGCCACTTTCGGTTGCACCAAGTACACTAAAAACGTTTGTTACCAACTGTTGCACTGTTTACACTGCTTACACTTATGGCCTTACACTCATTTCAATTGACATACACTAGTGTAGGCTACCAAACACAGCTTATATTGTTAAAAAAAAAATCAAACGCACTTGCTCCTGACCACAGACCAAAGAACATATTCTGTATATCCTATAGACTCACTCTATCAATTTATAAATGAAGCAGCCAGATACGGCCAGTATACGACTTAATAGTATTCTGTAATGTAGTAATCAATGCGACAACCTGTGGTATTTGTCGTAACGTTTTCAAATAATTATTGTCAAAATATAATATTGATAATAAAATTTTACTTTCTTGAGAAGAAACTGCAAAATTTTGAAGGAAAAAGAGTGGTATTCGTTTTAATTATAGTTCCATTTGCGGAAAAGTGGACAATATATTATATTCCTTAAATCTCACCCGTCTCACTCCGTTACCTGCCACAATAAAAATGCCTACAAACTGGCTTTATCCTTTGTCTAGTTGTATAATAATAATACTGTTCATTGGTCTATGCTCCTGATACAAATTGAACTGAGAACTGTACAGTTGAACCCCCACACACGTAACAATCAGTTGAACCTTTCAGTTTAAAAAATTGAAATTTCAATCGTCTCAGTTTAACTGTACAGTTGCGTTGAACTGAGACTGAAATATCCACACACGTAGAGTTTAAACCATATATGTAGTATACATATATTGCTAGCAACGTATCTAGCCTATGAGAGGAATTGGTCGCCAACAAAGAGAGACAGACAATACAAAAATAGTGTACCATTTTTGTTCTGCGCATGTCTAGCGGTTCACATGAAAAATAATAAATAAACTCATTCATATTTTTAATATTTTATTGTTTGAATTTTTAACTCACGAATGACAATTTTATTTACTTAAATAATAAATAAACACATTTATCGCTTATTAAAATTTACTTTGTAATTTATACTCGTACTTGATAATAAAAACCTAAGTGGCTAAAATGGAGGCATTTTTTAAATTGCCAGCGCATGCGGCAATGAAAATAGGTACACTAAATAGAAAGAGAGAGTGATATCGTCTGCACCCTAATGTTTGCGACCAAAAATACAAATTGCTAGCAATATAGGTATACTACATATATGGTTTAAACTGTATAGTTGAACTGTTCAGTTCAAACTGTCAGTTGAAACTGTACGTGTGTGGCGGGCCTTAAGTATAACTAATTTCGTTTTAATTTTATTCAAATTTAAATCGAACATTTTAGTCAATGTTGTTGCTTTTACGGTATCTGTATTTGAACCGAATTTTTAGAGTGAAAATTCGATTGTTTGATTACGTTTTCCGGTATACGTCATCGCGGCTTGTTTTAAATTAATAAAAATATTATTTTTTGTTGATATCACCTTCATAATCATTTACTCAAACCAATAAATTTTCATCACCTTACTGGGTGGGGTGAGTTTTTTTTTCATTTTTAAATTATTATATTCCGTGACGGGTGTAAGTACAACACCTGTACAATACACCTGTTTTGGTTCATTAATAATAATAATAATAATAATAATAACAATAATAATAAATATATGTACTACAAGTATTATATATATTATGTACGTTGCATGGTTCATAAAATTTAATAAATTAAAATGTTGTTTTGTATTTTGTAGTGAAATTTTGTTTATTTTATTATTTATTTTAAATTCGTTCTTTGTTGTCACTAATTATATCGTTTTTAGTTGTTAGGGTTCCGCATTTAAAATTCTACATTTATTGGAAATTGAAGCTATGAAAGTATGAACTATGCATATGAAATTTTGATGAAGGTAGAGGTTCCAATTAATGTACAACAAAAATACCCCTGTTGCAGTATCCTGCATAACATAGTGAATTTCCGTTTATAAAAATTAGTTTTTCTCGGAAACTAGTTGATATAGAACAATAGTTTAAACACCTTTTTTATGTATTTTTTTTGTCCTCTTTTAAATGGTGTAAAAAAATTTCGCAAAAATTGTTGATTAAGTGGAAATTTTGGCAAAAAACTAATTTTTTGCAAGAACAAAAACCATGTTCCTGGCATCCGACGTGTCTGGCTAACGAACTTGTCCAACGGTTTGGTATTTCCAACACTTTCACCAAATTTCGGAAACCTAGGACATTTCGTTCGAGAGTTATTTCTGCAATTTTCCCACAAATTTCTGCAATAGTCCCGGGCTCAAGTCGCGTCATGACAGTGGCTGTAATAGCTGAATTCTATTCTGGAAATTCGCTAAAAGATACTTTAATGCACTGAAAACGAACTGGGGAGGAAAATTTTTTTCACATCAAATGGGCGAATGTCGGTAGCAAGCTTAAAATAAAATTAAGATTTCTTTTACCATTTTTCATTTTTCAAAAATCAATTTGTGAAATATTTGATGTTTTTTTTGGTCACCCCTGTAACTGTTCCACATTAAATTTGTTAAAACAACTCAAAATTTATCTAAATTTTCGAAAATTCAAAAAGAAAGTTCAAGTAGAGAAAATGGTCTGCATCAAGGTATGTTTTGGTAGTAGAAAATATCCTTGAAAAATTCAAGTCCAAGTCACAGAACGTTGTAAAAAACTCTAGTCAATTAGGAACCCTAAAAAGTAGTCACAACTCATTTGAAATAAACTTTACCTATTGTGTATCTATTATATACTAAACTGATATCAAGCTTTGTTAAATATTCATACAGTAAATTGTTGGATTCTTGGAAATAATATTTTGTAACAGTCATTAGGGCTTTGTTTTAAAGTATATTACTAATTGCTTTGTACATAAGGGCGTCACAGACCAAATGTGTATATAGAAAACATACAATTATATACTTAAAGACAGTTTTTTTTTTTTTTAAATATGACTGAAAGATTTATTTTATGAAAATCCATATTAGAAAATATGTGAATGCTTTCTTTGTCTCTCAAACAAAGCGCCAGCTTTTCATTTTTATTATAAAAATGCCCAAATTTCTTTTATAAAATATGTTGACTGGTCCAAGACTTGTTTCTAGTGGTCGTATTTACTTAATTTTAATGAAAATGAAAATAACAACCTGGAAAACCTATAATTTGCTTCTAATCTAATCATTCCATCATTTTATTTACGATTTTTACGGAATTGAAAAATCTTAAAAAACTTGAGGACGTCATTACATTTAGAAAAAATTCCTTTTTCTCACAGTAAGCCTTACTGAAGTGATTTAAACTAGGATGATTGATTGAATTAGGGTAATTTGGATGTAAACCTTTCAATTTTTGTCATCAAAATAATTTTTGGTAAACTCCACAACCACTCTTGTAACCGTTCCTGTCGTCAGTTTGCCTTCTTCCTGATACGATGAGGTGATACAATTTTTTTGGGAAAATATTCTGGCACAAATCTGATACACGTGGTATACTTACATTTCACCACCAGGTGGATCTGCACGCGTCATTTATAAGTAATTAAATAACTATTATGTCAGAGTATGGAAACTGTGGATCGGAAGCACTCTATTTATTTAAATGATAAATTCGAGTACAAGCCCGCGCTCGCCATATTGCCCTTTCTATGTACAGATAATAATTATTACAAAGAGAAAACTAAGTTTTCATTTCGTGGCTACTAAAATTAATTTTGATGCTCCTTCGGAGAAATAGAAAATGAGAAATATCTTGCTGTTATTATTGTAACACAGGATTGAAGAAAATTGTTCCGTTTGTTGATACATAATGTGAATGTTCTCACAGGAGGGCACTCATTGTCTTTGTCTTTCCTCTCTCTGTCTGTGCCGGTCTCACGGGAAATTGAACAATAAAAAGCAATTTATTTGAACAATGAGATTTATTGTAACTTTTTTTCCTTTTTGATTTTTCCGATGAGTGTACTGGTCATTCGTTTAAAAATATTTCAATAGATGGGGTTGCTTCACTGTAAACTTGTTTGAATCGGTTAATAAATTATTAAAAATTTCGTCAAGTGCATGTTGGTCACGTATTAAATTAGAGTTCCATAATCAATCGGTAGAGTTTTTCATAGTTTTCAGGATAAAATTAAATATATTTCTTACGTTTTTTTTGGTAATGTTGATGTAATAATGCACTTTCATATATATTTCCTTTAAAGAAAGATATTTTCTTTGAGGTGTTGAATATAAATCAGCCCATAAATTGGTATTAACCATGCGATAGCAAAATTTTTGTTCATTTCCCAGCATTTTGTCTTCAAAAACTTCCAAAATATGCAGAATTTCATCAACTAGGAGCCACTTTTTCACATCATTTTTTCTTTGCACGTTTGGCGAAATTTTGCTGGTCGTCTATATTTTCGAGGCCAAAAAGACCCTCGGAAATGGGGCTCAAAAATGAAAAATGGCAAGAGGAATCTCAACTTAATTTTACGAGCCTTTTTTAACGATATCCCACATGACGTGGTTTGCGGATATATTATTCCTACTTTCCAAAAAGAGAATGTACTTCAAAAGATTAATAAAAAAAACCATTTTATTTTGCTGTAAATTAATTGAGATTTACACCTTTAGTACGTACATGCAAAATTTTATGTTCGTAGGTCGAAAGATGTAGGAATTATGAAGGTTTCACGATTTTTCTTTTAGTATCCAAAAATAAAAATAAATATTTTTAACGAAAATTAAAAAAACCTCAATGAGAACAAAAATTAATTAAAATTTAATTAAATACGAAAATTTACAATTTTCAGAACAAAAAATTATACACAAAGCCACCCTTTTATTTGAACAACCAATTTATTGTTAAAAATTTATAAATACAATACTTGTTTTTAATTTTTTTTTTTTAGTGTTTTCAGTGAAGTGTCAAAGGACAAAGAATTCGTGGGCACACGAAAACGTGTTCTGAGCCTGTCTAGACTTCTCACACCAAGACGCGATGCCGCCGTGTTGGAACGGCAAAAAAGGGTAATGATTTTCGCGATAAACTCCAAGACGAGAACATTGCGTAAAACAGTGTAAGAAGTTCATTGACTTTCTCTCTCTCTCTCTCTGTATGAATTCATTAATTAAAATTTAATAATAATTTATGTAAATAAATTTTTTGCCACGCTGTCTCTTTAGGGTTCCAAACAAAAAATCTCGGAATCTGTGTAGATTTAAAAGAAAATGTATGAAGATATCGTTAGAAAGGAAGCTGAAGTCCGATGAAGTTCGAAGTCCCAATTTGTGAAATGTCGCGTTCCAAAATGAGATTATTCCGAGGTGAGTTTAATCCAAGAAATTTAATTTTGGCGAAGAAATTTTTCCCAGGCAAGTAAAGAAAAATGAAACAGAGAAAATGGTCGCTAGCAGATGAAATTTTGCTGTGAAGGTACGCTTCGATATGTATTAGGAAGCATCTCCTAAGAATTTATTAAATCCAATTTATGGAGGGAGATGTTGAAAAAGAGCGAAATATCGTCAGGAAAGTTGAGATTCCTTTAAGCACTTTTCATTTTTAAGCTTCGTTTTGTGTGTTTCTTTAAGAGAGATGCAGCGAATCAAATTATTATGTAACTGATTCTCATAAATTAATGTCCTTTACTTTATCCCGAAAAACTACTGCTTATGGAACCCTGTGTAATGCGTGTTCAACTCGCACTTGTTGAGTTTTTCGCATGAATTCATTTACTTGAAAAATTGAGATTTAGTATAGTAGAAAATTTCTCTAATACACCGCAATTAAGAGTACACTTTCAGTAATTTAAAAATATTTCGCAAAAAAAACATGTTGCTTTTTGTTTATAATTAGTATTAATTGCTGTAATTAATCTCAGGTAGAAAAAAGTGCAATTAATTTTGTGAATTAAGTGACACACATATTCTACACAGCAGTAGTCGGCCCATTTTTAATCATTTATGGAAAAATTTACTTAAAAAATAAGTACTTTTAAATTTGTCGTTTAAAATTCTACATTTGACGACTCTATTATATTATATTATCATGTAAAAAAAGAATGGTTTATGTAATATTTTATGTACAGTAGACTCTCGTTAATTCAAACCTGTGTTAATTCGAAATTCTCTATAATTCAAAGGTATCACGAGTTCCCTACAAAATCTCTTTATATTTCGAACTAAAACAATACATTTTTATACATTTGGTAATTCGAACGAAAAAATCATTGCTACGTAACAAAACGACGCGTTAATTCGAACTCATCGGCGTCACAGCGACGATTCAAAGTTGCAGAGAGAAAGAGACAGACAAGTTGAAGTTCATTCATCGCAATTACCTGTGATAATTCGAACCTCTCTATAATTCCTAATATTTTAACACTCCCTCGAGTTTCGAATTAACGAGAGTCGACTGTATATTGAGTCAATATTGAGCCATACATACAATTTTGAGTGACTTCATAAAAATAAAACATCTTATTTTTTATTACATATTATTTTTACTTTTACGCGAGTAACAATATAAAATTTTATAAGTTTTTGTGTAGTTTAGATGCTGGCGAGGGGGGGGGGGGGGGTAATATAAGGGTTGTTCCAATAAACACTGAAATTAATTTGTGCTTTGTATAGAGTTTGCGCACAACTTAGTGTATTCAACTATTTCAATTAGTTTGAATATGTGATTGAATTCTAAACTTGTATTGATATTTAAAATTCTTGTTACAGAATAAGATGTATTTTAAAAGTTTTAGGCATGTGCTTTAAACGAATATCAAAAATTTAAATAATACATGGGCAAATTTTAAATTTAAACTGTTTTATCAAGAGAATTTTTTATCATTTTATTAAGAATAAAATTTTTTTTAGCAAAAAGTCTGATATTTTACTATTATCAGTCAATGTTACAAAATTTTAGAATAAAAAACGCCCGTTTTTCTGACTTCCCGGACAAATTGGTGGTCACTGAACTTTATTATTGCAATTTTTAGTAGAGACATCTATTGAAAAGTCTAACAATTAATTGAACAAACCTGACATGTGGGTGTAGTTAGATGATGGTGGCGGCGCTGAGATACGCTAAGTCGATTAAATTTTACATTAAGTTGCCTACCAATGAATTTGATACAAAATAAGGAGCTTAATGTATTTGATAGCTTTCATCAAGTATATTCATAATACATATTATATAGTTAATAACAATTTTGAAATATGGTACGTGCTTTAATTTCTCGCTTGTCAGAGAGGAATTTTTAAAAATATTGTTCGATAAATTATTGAGCTGTGTGTGAATGAAATAAAAGGAATTTTCATACACATCAGTAAGCACAGTAATTTTCGATACATTTTCGATATATCGTTTGCTTGCTAACAGCACATACTACATTCTTTATTGCTTTGGTTTATTGTTTAAAATTAATTGTACTTTATCTAGGTTATGTCTGCTTAAGGTACCACCAGAGTGTGATCGTCCGAACAATAGTTAATTTTCACTTTTTTTTTTGGGTGGATAGGATTGGGGAATGGGGATGAATTTTTTTTACGATTAATATCACTATTTAACAATACAAAAATATTTTTTTTATTCGTTTTTATTTATTTTTTATAATTATTATAAATTTTTGAAAAAAGTGTCATTAAAAAAGGGCGACATTTGGTGCCCACGATTGCGACCGCAGTTTTCATTTGGAAAAAAAATCAAATAGATTATCAATCTGTAGGTAAGTCGCTATGTTTCTATGGGAACTTTTTCTTTGAAATCTTCCTATACTATCTTCACGCGGAAAACTGTAAAAAATTTTGTACTTTTTATTCAAACCGCCGCCATTTTTTTCTACTTACCTACAGAATACAGATTGATAATCTATATTGATTTTTTTTTTTTCAGATAAAAATTGCGGCCGCAATCGTGGGCACCAAATTTCGCTCTCTTTTAAAGACACTTTTTTTCAAAAAATTCTAATAATTATAAAAAATAAATAAAAATGAATAAAAAAAAAAATATTTTTGTTTGTTAAATAGTGGTATTAATCGTAAATAATATTCCTTCCCATTCTCCCATCCTATTCATCCGAAAAAAAATTGTGAAAATTGACTATTTTTCGGTCGATCATACTGTGATGGTACCTTAAAAAAATTGGCTGCAAGAGACAATTTGGTAAGTTCGTTGTTGAGTTAACGAAACTATAAGAATCCCGCGATTTTTCCTTCGGAACCGTAAAAATATTCGTTTAGGTGTAAGTAATATGGACGGTAGAAAGTTCTGAAAAGTCCTAACTATTGTGAGGGACATGATCTTAGTCTTAAAATGTTCTAAAAAAGAGAAAATTGTACGTCAATTCACGGTATCTATAATCTATCTCTCTTACTTTACATACCAAAATGATATAATAGACAACGATAGATTTTAACAAAGGTGGCGTTGCATCGAATGCCTTCAGTTCCCGAACAAGTAATACTAAGAATTTTTTTTTTTTTTATAAATAAATTACTGTTAATTTTTTTTGTAAAAGATTCGAAAATGTTCGAGTTGTCCTCCGTGGACTCTTCTGGTCAAAAATAACCAATTTTTTTTTTTTTTTTTTTGACTCAGTAAGGTGAGAACTCCTTTTAAAAGAAATGTAATTTTAATATATTACATTCTAACTTTCATAGAAGAACATTTTTGCTCTCTTCAACTAATTACTAAAAGTTATTTCAGATGTACACTACCCGTCATATAAATTTGGTACCACTTAAATAAAATTTTTTATGATAACTATATACAGTAATATTATGTCTACGTGTGGTAAATTTATGGATTGGTATTGTACACTGGTCTGGTATACCCAGATAATTATGTTATTTAATTAAATTAACATTTTATGTAGGTATATTCAAATTTAATAATTTAACAATCCGGTTAGGTTATTCATAATTTAATTTCACACGTCTCGTTTCATTCCTGGATACTACATCCCCCCTTCCCCTTACCTTTGCGTCCCTAATTCGGCTATATTTTACCACATTAAATGCTATTAGAGAAACCGTTAAAATTGTATTTTATAATTTTGTTTAAAATTTACCTAATAGTAGGTATAACTGACCGTTGGGAATATCATATCTCTGCTGTAAGTAGCGGCGAGAGCGGGAGGGGGAAGGTCTCATGTGTTCCGTTTTGAACCGAACAATTTCCTTGTCTCGCAATTTTAACAAAATTTTAGTTTTTATCCCCGTTTTCCGATAATGTTGGAAATTTGATTTTATAGATATTTAATGTTTCCTATAACAAATTTCGTCTGTCACAGGTAATTTTCTCTGAAACTATTTGATGTAGGCATTTCAAATTTAGTACAGGGATAGAATGTGGTAGCTCAGTTAAAAATGTAAAGTATAAAAGGTTGAATTTTGATTCCGGGCGGTTAATTTTAATCAGTAAATTGGCAAATGGAACAAATATTTTCAAGGGCATCGCGCCAGGCGACAAAGAATTTTTCGGGGTAAAATGTTTAAAAACTGTTGTTTTTCATCCTTTGTAGTATTTTTAAAATTTATAATTTTGAAATTTTCGATTCATGGACCTCTGGGCCCATAACCCAGAAGTTCATGAATCAAAACCATGCTCTGCTACCATTTATGTAGCATAAAAATAAATTTAAATTTTTATGCTAAACCTTATCACCTTATATAAGTTATAAAGTTACAAGGACTGAAAAATTCTCACGCGAGTTATATAAAATCTATGTTTAGAAGTAATTTATTGTACGGACTACTATTTTTACAGGTGCAATTTGCACCTGACCGATTTTTTTTAGTAAGTTCGATATATATTAGCGTTATTATTATTATTATATATGTGTCCGCGCGATAACTCTCGAACGAAGTATCCAATTTTTACGAAACTTGGTGAGACACGTCGGATGCCAGGAACATGGTTTTTGTTCTTGCAAAAAATTAGTTTTTTGCCAAAATTTCCACTGATTCAAAAATTTTTGCCAAATTTTTTTACACCATTTAAAAGAGAAGGAAAAATTACATAAAAAAGGTCTTTAAACTTTTTTTCTATTTCAACTAGTTTCCGAGAAAAACGAATTTTTATAAACGGAAATTCGAAACGACAGGGGAAAACGAAACGGAAACGACAGGGGTATTTTTTTTAACATAGATACGTTTTCTGCCTCCTTTTTCTCATCTCAATAGCCAGAAATCTCAGAAATATATCTATATCAATCTACGTTTTTGAAAGTTTATTAGTGTAAAGCGTCGTTTACACGATACTTGTTTTACTAGCGTCCACTAAAAAGCATCGTGTATACGCCTCCGTTCAAACTGTCATTTTATACATATAACATATGTATGTATGTAACGGTGGCAACCGCAATATGGTTATGTTTGTGTAAATTAATGCAATTTAATGAACGTATTTAAATCATCGATTGCGGTTTTCATAGTTTTTGACATTTAATTTCCAAGTAAATAATATTGTGTAAGGAACCCACCCTACTATACCGCCATATCCCCACTCCCCTGTACAATGTATGAACATGTCAAATCTGTATCTCATATAGTTTTCAATATACCGTACTCACCGTACTCAAATTGGTCTGTAAATTGTCAACCGGAGGATAAGGTTTCCGAATCCGGAAGTAATCATTTAATGAACTATTTCCACTGTGTAAACCGTAATATATATACCGAACACTATTATACCTGTGTGTGTACAGGGTGTTTCAATTTTATTACACCATTAAATTTGAATATTTAATAAAAAAAATTATGATTGAAAGACAAATGGCTCGTAAAGTTGACATCGTCACAATGAACTTTTACCTAATGCAATATTTCCAGTTTCTATAAAAATTATATTATTTTTACGACACTGAGACATCGTAATTTTTTCTTTATTATGATCGGGGGTGGGGGAATGAATTATGAGCGCATAATAATGTATACTGACGTCTTATGCATATAATATTCTTCTACCGACTGAAATTAGGGGACAGTCCATCCAAAGCGGGTAGTCGTCACCTGTACACCAGGGAAATTTAAAATTTTAAAACAATTTAATCGAAGAACATTCACAATTGTACATTAACTATTCAAGTTATTTTTTCGAAATATTAGGAAATTCGTTATTAAAAACAAACCTAGTTGTACAAAAATTTTTTAAAGAGGTTCTCCTGTGTGATGGGTACAGAAAGAAAAAATTTTCTGCTTGAAAACAATTCACATTGCAAGATTTTCAAGAGGAACAGGAAGGAGTACTTCTATGGACCAGGCATCGAAGATTGATGGTAAGTTAGGATTTCCATACTTTTAACCGTATTTAAAACATTAAACGCACCTTACGCACCTTCTAAAACTTGCCTCCATCATATCTCGAAAATGTTTTGACTGATTCACTTGAAATTTATAGGATAGACTCAGTACGTGTAAACGCATCGAATGAACTAAAATCGTCCAAAAATTCCGAGTATTTCTATTTTTTTGTAACGAAAAGGTAAAAAAAATCATGAAATTTGAAATTTTTTTTCAAACGTCTGTCAAAAATCCAATTTTCAATATTTTTAAGTGACTCTAGTTCATTCGATACATTTATGCTTAAAAATTAAAATGCCGTTTTTTTTTTCTTTCGGATACGCCAATCAACCGAAATCGTGGAGGCGCAGTGAACGTCCGTTTTTTGGAGGAGGATGTCTTCGAAGTGGTACAACTGATTTTTATTTGAAATTTGATTTATATACTCTTGAAATAGTAATAAATAAATCATAAAAAAACTTAAAGTTCTAACTTTTCACTGGTCGTCAAAAAAATTTCCCAAAAAATGCTTAAAAAACAGACTGTCATAAGGGAGAACCCCCTTAATTACTTGTGCTACAAGCCACTTTTTTTGGCCTTGAATCTTAGCTTACCTACTTTGGACAACCTTCTCCTATATCAGGTAATTTTTCAAGTCGGTTGGAAGTTAAATAAAGTTTTTCGCAGTGAAATGTAAAAATATTGTGTTATTAATCATAATCATACGACTTTAAAAACTTTATGGAAATTACTTTTTCATTTTTTTTTTTTGCTTTCAAGAAAGTCAAATTTATTTACGATAGGTGGTTTAAAAAATACAAGTAATTTGAGTGCGAAATTTTTACTGCAAAAATTTTTTTCTGATAATGTAACAATTGACTCGATTTAAATTTTTAAAAAGTAAGAGCGTAAATTTTTATTTGTACGTAAAAATCTCATAAATTTATTTGAAAAATTTCAAAGATTTTAGTACTTGGAGCGAATTAAAGAATATTCAGACAATTAAAATATGTAAGCCCACCAGTAAGTCCGAAGAAGAAAAAAAACGAAAATAGTTAATGACAGTATTTCTATTTTTCTTTTAGTCCAACTAATTGAGCTAAATCATGTACACAGCAACCATAAGTGTGTGAAAAATCACATTGTATGCAATATAATGTAACTGCTATAGAAATGAATCTTTTTTTTTTTTTTTGAGTAAATAGCTAAAAATTTGTTAAAACACAATAAATTGTTATTTTTATAGGTCCGAAGACATTCGTCAATCTTCGGACCTATTATAATTTCGTTCAAATTCTTGCTATTCTTGAAACATTAGTAGCGCATACAGCAAAAATCCACTTGTCGCAAACTCCAAGAAGTGCGACATCGACATTAAGTGAGGGGATAGTCCATACCTCGTTTACTCACGTAGAGTAAATTCCACCAAACTTGTCACTATAAAACGTACTAAAGGGGAAAATTTTAAATAGAGGGAGTCTTACTAGACGTTTTTGAAAAACAAGGATAAAGTCATATTTCAAAGCATAGTGTGAACAGTGATGACACTTATTTTTGTAAATAATTCCTCTTCCACTTAACCCTAAAAGTTTAACCATTGTGATAATAAACGGTACGTATTTACACTACTGAACAAAAGTAAAGAGTCCTTAATAAAAATTAATTGGAAACAATTTTTTTTTTATTATTTAGGTTAATCATCGAATTTAAATTTATAATTTACTATTGGTAAATATTAAATTCTGTATTAATTTCACTTATCTTTATATAGAAAAATTTTATTAATATTAGGTATAATAAAAATTTCAATAACTAAAAATTGCAGAAAAGACACTAATTTTTCTTACTTACTGTTCTCTAAATAGATATACATATAAATGTGTGTATTTACAGATAATTTCCAGGTATAAAATATAATTTTTTCTACTATTTTATGTTAAAGAAGGGTTACAACTCTACTTTAATTTATTTTTTTTTTTTTATCGATATTGATATTAATCTTTCAAATCGTATATCGGACGATTTAAAGAAAAAATAATAGAATCAAAATATATGTTTGAATTTATGTATCGTGTTTTTACAAAATAAGTTATACATAATGGAGGAAATTTCGATATAATTGTTAATCTTGAAATATTATCGATATTTTTAAAAATTTGAAATACGGTTGTGTCCCAGCGCATTCGAAAATTTATGCATAGATACATGAGTATAGTCACTTTATTATTTGTTACTGTCTTAAGCCGTGTATCAGAAAGAAATAAAATATATACTAACTCCCTCTACAAGATTGCAAACGCCAAATTCTAAAATTGGTTTCTGCGACTGTGACAACAAAAATAAAACTTACTATACACTGCTTCTTAAGTATGTGTGTGTGTCCACACAACGTATTCGCCTTAGTCATAGACGGTCATGTATCGTCATATTGTATGCTTATCTTAAAGTATTATTAATTTGCCTATGCATGTTATATTACAGGTTTTGAATCGAGTAACTATTGTAGAAATTAATCTTTTCTTTCTTTGAGTAAATAGTTAAAAATTTGTTAAAACATAATAAATTGTTATTTTTTTTTTAGAATTAATTCTAGAAACTTACAATTTTTAGAATGCCTTAAGTTGCTTTATATATTTAAATAGGGAATTAGACCCTCCATACAAGGAAATATTAGCACAAAATTATCAGTCCTCCGAACAATGATGTTTTGTTCGGAGTCCTAAAAATCCCAAATATAGCTGCCAATTACAACTTTTAAGGTTATTATGATGAAAATACTGTTTGTTCCGCATTATTTCGATAAAAATAGCATCTTAAAATTTTCAATAAACAACAAAAACATCTAATAACAATAAGTACCTACCTAACTAGCTAAAAGTTATTTATATTTCTTGTAAAATTGTTTACGGAAACTCAACGTAAGTACATATTTATTTTTGTTTATACTAAAAGTTGATGTTGATATTTTTAATTAATATTTTAATCATCAAAAATAGCATAAACAGACATTATTTATCTCCGGTGTTTGATGAAAATTTTTGATTTTAATTATCGATAAAAAGAGTCCCAATTTTATTCACCATTAATATCGTTCGGCCCCATTATTATCAACATGCCTCCATAAACATCACATAGACATATCTACATTTATACATATATTCTTTTGGGTTCCATAGTCAAAATCTTGTAGGGCTATTAGCTTAACTGAATGGGGGAATATGTATATAGGTAGCTTGGTGGCATATGACTCGTGATAAGTGAAGACTGTGGGTTCGATTCCCACTGCGAGGAATAATTTTTTTTTCTTTTGGTAATTATTCTTTGTTGCTTTTTTCTTTTTTATGTTTAAAAATTGTTAAACTGGTCCGGGTGGAACTCGAACCCACAGTTGAATCGTGGATTCGAATCCCAGTTTCCGTTTAAAAGTTCGCCATACTTTACAGTTTTCAACAAGCTCACGATAAAGTTCGTATTAAAATTTTGAATGAGCTATGTAGGATCATTTGAACTTGCAGAGACTACGGAATCCTAATTTATGCATGGCCAAACACGCACTTGATGGAACTTTATAATGGCTTATTATAAATAAAGGTATGGGATGCTCCGTGGAAAATGGTTACCTATTGGTTCGTTGGTATCTAATGTATATATTTTATTGATAATAAAAATAAAAATTTTCTTTTTTTTGTCGTCGTAAAAAATTGTTGGGATGCGCAGGGAGCAAAGTAGAATATTTTGTTTTTCCTTATTTTATTATTATAAAGATAAAAATTCAGTTAATTATTTAATTACGGTAATTTATAACACGCTTTATAAGTATAAAGTGCCCCATTACCCTCCTAATGTTCATGTTCCCACGTGCACCTCCCCCTCCCTCCCATGCCGCCCATCATTCTTCTTGCCCCGAAGCCAAATATCGTATATAAATTTTAATTAAAAACACATTGTTATGTCTTTTTTATTCGAAGATACCAACACATTTTAGTATCCACGTAATTTTTAAATTGGTGATAATGAATGAAAATAAGAAGAAAATGTTTACTTGAGGCGAAAAAATACAATGGAAAAATTATGAGAAAATCGATGGATGAGTGAGTGATCAGGAGCGGATCCAGTTTTTAAATTAGGAGAGGGTTATATTTTTCCTGATAACTTTATAACGGTTCTTTTAGACAGTGTAACTTAAGACGGTATTCTATAGTCTAGAATTTTGAAAACCCCAATTTTTTTTTTTGTGTTTCATTTTCTGAAAGTATAGACCTTTAAAAATGTGTCTCTAAAAGAAAATTTGAAAATTTCGAAGATTTACAAAGTTATAGCGATTTTAATAAGGTAGGTATCAGGTATTAGGTATTTGATTTCAAAATTTTAAATACATTTTTCACGAAACTACATTTTTCAAGCTGGTCGACATGATATCTCGACTTCTATTTATCTAGTGTCTACTGTACTTGAAAAATCAAGATGTCATCGAATTTGTCATCGTGCAGGAGTGGCGGCGGGTGGATCATAACCCCCACGACTACCCCCATGTTCCGCGCATGATGTAAAATTGTATAAGTGTGTGTGTGCGTAATACACGGTTAAAAATTTTGTTGACGACAATATTTAGCTCGTTAATGTCTTTCGTGAACTGAAAATTTGTATTTCAAATAAATATATTTAGATAAAATTTTATCATCGTATGTTAAATAGAACAAAAATTCGACAAGTGCATGTCCGGTCACCCATAAATTAGGATTCTTAGAACACCCATAAATTAGGATTCTTAGAACGTAGAGCGCAGGAGACTTGGTCAAAATTTAAAACATTCAACTATTTGAATTTGTAATGACTGCGGAACTCAAATTTGTGTGTGGTCCGACACTCACTTGATCTTTTCATTTTTTTTCTTATACTTTCACTTTTTTTTAATACGGATAAATACATATCTCAAGAAAATACCATGCAAAGTTTCATTCATGTTTGTAGGTTAAAAAATGTACATGTAGATAAATTATTTATGAGGATGAACGGACAGACGGACGGGCGGATATGATGAAATGTTTCGAAATTTTGATTACGGCGCCCTAAACATTATTAAAGTGGTGTAGCAACAAATTAGTAAAATATCTACCGTAAAAAAAAAACTGTCACCATTAGAGAAATTCTTTTTAAAAAATGTTTACCACTGTCTGTGACAGTGTGACAGTGTTCTGACTGAGTGTTATGTAAAATATTTTAAAACATAATCCAATGGAGAATTTTATTCCCTAAGGATATTTTTTTTTTATTTTACAGAAATGTTTTTTCTCCATTTTGTCCTCTTCTTTTGTATGTTTTATTAAAATACCGAAAAATATTAAATATTCTATTATAATAAAAATGAGACATATCGTACACTATTTACAATGAATTTTCCAAAATTTATTTTTATTTAAAAAATGAAATTTTATCACAGACCGATGAACACTATCTTAATATTATACTACTAGACAAAGCGTAAAGCCGGTCTGTAGGCATTTTTCTTAAAGCAGGTAACACGGTGAGACGGGTGAGATTTAAGGAATAATAATATAATGTCAATTTTTGAGCAAATGCGACTATACAGGGTGTAAAACAAATAACTTTCGTCCTTTTGTGGGGTGACTCATAGCATCCTGTAGACACTAAAATCGCAGGAATCTTTTCGGAATTAACAGTCGCGTCACCCCTCAAAAGGATAAGAGTTATTTCCCTTACACCCTGTATATATATATATATATATATATATATATATATATATATATATATATATATAGTGTCTACAGGGTGCTATGAGTCATCCCACAAAAGGACGAAAGTTATTTGTTATACACCCTGTATAATATAATATATTCATTGGTCTGTGAATTGTATTAATTTTTTCTTTTGGATACCTTGGTATGCGATCGTAACTGTCCCAACTGGTTAAACAATTATAGGAGCTGTAGCGACTGGATGTTCCCATATCGAGTACGGCTGTCCAGCTAACGCCGCAACACGTTGCTTCGAAAACCTTACATTTCTTCTTCTGCATGCGACTCCGCTCCGCGCCCCCCGGTACGTACACAATTAATTATAATATTTCTACAAAAGTATTCTCTCACTCAGTTCTGTATGTACTGTACTACTTTGTATATTCACATTTTATTAAAATTTTTTTATTAAATTTTTTTAAAATTTTTTAAAGCATCTGTTACACTTGGTCACTGTTTAAAATTACTGAAAAAGTTATGTTAAAATGTGATTAAATAAATAATGGGTATGTTTTCAACAACAACTCTCAATACTGACATGTTAGTACGTCACAATTTGTTTTTGTGTAGCCCACGTTGGGCGCCAAAAAAACATATCCATTTTATCACAAGTGAAAACTTCTATATATTATGATAAAAGTTAGCAATTTACGATCGAGCCAAAATTTCTAAATTTTCGAAAACTACAAATATTAATCCAATTAGCTTCCCGATGAAGAGATTTTCACTAGGATTTATTCAGGAGTTTTACCTTTTATTTACAACTGATTTGTTTGGACTACTGGCGTCTACTTTAAAAAAAGGTTTTTCATTATAAATTTTATGTAGATTGATTAATAATTGTATAATTAATATCAAATTTTGTAAATAAAAGAACAAAATATACAGGGTGTAAAGAAAATAATTCTCGTCCTATTGAGGCGTGACTCATTGCACCCTGTAGACACCGAAACCACAGGAATTTTTTCGCGATTAACAGTTTGAGAAAATTGCAAATTAACTGGCTACATGATGTTTCAAAATTTTTCTAAGCATAAATACCTTTTCAATATTAAAGGCAGAAAATGATTTTATTGACTAAAATTCGATAAAATTTTGTAAACATATTTAGGTCATAAACGTGTTTCTCAGATGTTTTTTTTTTTTTTTTAAAACAGAAAATTTACCTTACAAAGATGACATGGTAGAGCCGGATTAAAAAAATTTTAAGTGTCCTTTTTTAACCAAAATAAGTATCAAATTTTTCCTGTTAAAAAACAGTTTTGGTTTAAATCTATTGGCAAATATTAATTCATGGGTGAGATCTACCCACTGTTTTCGTAGCGAGATTTATATACTTTACACCCTGTATATAATGAAATTTAATGTTCTTTTTATTCACATTCTTAAAGTGAACTATTCATAAAAAAACGTTTAAACTCGACATTTCTATTTTACAATAATATTATTTTAAAACATGGGATCGTTGCTTTGTTACTTTTCACAACAAAATCGTAGAAAAAACACGAGTCGACTTTCGGCTTCTGATAAAACTAATTTTTTTTTTTATTATTTATATTATTATTTTAACCGAAACGTCAGAAGTTTTCACTTAAAAACTGTTCTAGAATCATTTTTTTTTTGTGAATTTTTTACAAACGATTATTGCAAACGTAACGAAACTGATATTTCTTTGAACATACTTTCTTCTCAAATTGAACTTGTAATCAAAGGAACTAACATAAAAGAGAAAAGTGGAAATCTTTGTGGAATCAATGTTCGAAACAGAATGTACATATAACAGAAAATTGATGTGTGGGTGAAAATAATTGATGAATCAATAACCAACTAATTCTCTTCTCTTCAAATGATTCAGTTCAATTGATTAATCACCTTTTGTGAGCGACCACTCACTCAGCAAAATCAGCAAACTATGTTTCTAGCTAATCAAAAGTTTTATTTACATTTGAAAGAACATCACCGTCAGTTCATCGCTAACTTACCTGCTGCCGTAATTCAATTAAATTCGTTTGTGTTTGTATTCGGTGTGTTTCGTAAGGTTAATTTCTTTTGATTTAAAAGTAAAAATTATTACTGTACTATTGACGGAGTGTTTATCTCATTATTAAAATTGATTCAGACCAGACTGGGTAGCTCTATTCTTCAAATGTGCTATGATATGCTATGCAATGCTATGATTAGTTCGACTTTAGTTCGGAAACAGACGCAACGAACTCACTGTCGACGACATTGATTACTAATAAAGGATAGTTATTATTTGTGGTGCATAGTTTCAATTTTTGGGTTAATTTTTGGATTTAAAAACATTATGATCACAATATGAGCACAATATGATCACAATATTACATACGTTCCAACTTACAAAAATTTATTTTGTTGTGTTTTGTTTCCGAACTAATCATAGCATATCATATCATAGCACATTTGAAGAATAGCTACCCTGTGTACGGGCTTTCCGATTTTGTTAGTATGTACTTCAAAGTCCGATATCTCAGCGAGAAGTGGCCGTATAAAAGTCTATAAAAAAGCAAATTAAAGCTGAATGAACAAGTTACCCGGTCCATATGGCGGTTAAATCGGAAAAGTTTTTTCCAAGTCCGTGGACCAAAAAACAAAACCGAAAAAATTTCGAAAATTTTTTTTTCAGTGTATTTATTAGGATTGCGCCACACACGTTGCTTTGAAAATTTTTTTATCGCAAGATCTCGAAACTAGGAACTTCCAGCTTTAAATTGCTTTGCTTACGACTCCGATACGACCATTTTTCACGAAGATACAGCCATTCGAAAAATCGCTAAAAATTTGGAATTTGTTTTTGATCCTTTAATTATTTCCGCTAGTGTAATTTCCTACAGATTATATTGTTACAAATAAGTCTGGTAGTGTCTACTTTGAAAATTTTATTTTTTGCACTAAAATCTTAAAACAGTCCTATTTTGGAAATTCGCTGCGTCGCGACACGGTTATTTAATTTTTATGAACAATAAAATTTTTATATCAATATTAAATTTTTCAGTTGCTCTCACATAGTCTGTATAGAATTACGAATATACGATTTGAGAAAATACAGTTGAATCTCTCTCAATCGGACAGCATTTTCACGCGATTCATATTTCAATTGTAATTTTCGCGTGGAAATATACGTCTGGCTAATAAGAGAGGTTTCACTATACAATTTTTGGGCACATTCTATGATATAAGAAGAACAGTGCGATCAATAAGTTGAGAAAGAAAGTTACTTGTCAGTATGTAGTAGGCATATACAATAGAGACTACAAAAACATGTGTGATAGACTCAAATCAAGAAATTTTTTGATACCCACACACGCCTATATACAGGATGATTAATAAAAAAGTCAATTAGTACTTTAATAAATTGTACATGAGACATGTTCAGTTTTTGTTGACCAGCCTGTATATGAGTGTGATAAAATGTTATAAGTCACACACAAAAAAAAGAAGAATTGTAAGAAAAAATGATGATGACATAAAAAAAAAAAAACTTTATCCGAGTGCTAGCTAAAGTGCACCATTATATACATATACTTTGAGTGCGACGATCTTTGAATATTGAAAGAGTGAAGCGAGGAGGAAGTTCAAACATTAAATAAATAACATGTAAAAATACATGAGACATGACGGATACAATATTGTTATAGATCGGTAAAAACTGTTAGTGGCACTTGACGTGAATAATATGAGATATGATATCATTTATTCAAAACTACAGAAAAACCTTAACTATTGGAAATATTCAGTGGTATGCATAAAATTTCACAATGCTCAACTTTATGCATACCACTGATTATATTCAGATTTTCCCATAGCAAAAAGTAGCCTGTGTCCTTTATTGTCTTTTCTATTACAAAGTGGCAAAGTCTGAAATTAATTAAGTATTCATTTTTTTAAAAATAATCAGCTGTTGTAATTTAACTGCTTTGTTTTATAAATACAATTCTTTTCTTCAGGAATGAGATGTTTTTGCGTAGTAAAAAATAGCCTGTACCCTTTTTCGGTCCACCAACCATTACTATAGCAAGTTTCAAGTCGATAAGTTAAGCCCAACCAACAACATTTTAAATCTAACATTTTCCGGAGATAAAAAGTAGCCTATACTTTTCTCCGTGCCACGAATGATAAACAAACAAACTAACAAAGTTATTTTTGCATTTATAATATGAAGTATGATTTGATAACGAAGATTCCTTTTGTGACGTTTCAGTGAATGACAATATATAATTCTCCTTTGTTACTGGTTAGTTTTTGCGTTTCATGTTTGTGGTAAATTGTTTCTAATCATACGATAAAATAGATTTACCTGCACATACTTAACCGTTAATACGAACACATTTGTTTCCGCCAAATAACACCGCATGTACCAACACCAGAAGAGACATCTATAGGTAAGTATGTTCATTACTCTACTCGGTCCGTCCTCGTAGGTATTATGAAAATTTATTATATATGCCCATAGCACTGCAGCTCCAGAGAAAAAAGAAAATGAAAGTGCGTTGTGCGTTTTTGTCTCATGTGAAAATTGTCACATTTATAACAGTGAAAAAAAGAAGAAATACGAAACACCAATTTGACCCTCCACATCACTCTTTTGTCTCACTGATAATCGATTTCATTTTGTTGGAAAATTCTGTTTTGTCTTGTGAGCTTTTCGCGTGATACTTTATATAACATAGATTTTATTAATGGAGCTGTGACTTACTCTCAAAAAGGCATTACATAAAAATAACATAAAATTCGCTCTTGTATCGCTATTAAGAGAAAAAGGTTTTTATCAACAAGGAAGATTAACTTTTCAAGTAAATACATAAATAGGCAAGTCGTCAAGCGAGTGCAAATTGTACTTGTGTAAATAGTGTGCCGTAGTACTATCAGTTGTATTATTCAGTTATGATTTTTTTATCAACTATTCCTTCCGTCTTCTTTAATTTTAGGAACTCATTTTCTAAGGATCATAACGTCTTGATCAAGGCAAAATGTGTCATCAAACGTGAATTTTTTCGGAGGTTTTTGAACGATCCTTTTGATGATAAGGAACGGGGACAGCAATTTTTAAGAATCTCCCCCACCCTCCGAAAGAAAACGTGTTAAAAAATTCGTGTTAAGCTTTCCTTTGATAGGTACCCTTACTCGATGCCCTTGGCGGAAAAATTTTCTTCCCACTTTTCAGGTTATCCCCTGAAATTAACCCCCAGAATCAACATTCAACCTCATATCGCCTGTGTGTTTTGGAGGAAATCGCCTGTGACCGAGATGGTTGTCGAGCACCAAAGTTATTCCATAAGTGTTTTGTTTTGCCAGTTTTTTGGTATGGAACACCAAAAAGAACACAAAAAAATTGACGAATATTTTTTGCTAAAATGTTTCCAAATAATAATCTTATACGAGCAGACATAATATCTCCCTAGATGTAAGTAAATGAACATATGAACGTGATAATTTCAACTTTGATAAACATGTTTCTGATTTTATCCTGTTCCTTACGTCTAATTACTTTATATATAAATAATTAATTAGTTATTCGTAAGATAGTAGTGCAGGTTCAAAGCTTTTCACTGTCTGTGTCAGTCGCCTCAATCAAAATATGTTGTACTACGCACCTGATTACGTTATCTCGAATATCACGATTCAATTATTTTCAATAAATATATGAAATGTAAATCGTAATTTTACACTTTAACATTCGATTCAATTGCTTTGATGTGAAAATATCAAAACGTTTTCTATTTACAATCGAGTGAGAATATTCTATATATTAAGGGGAGAAATTCCTTTAGAACTAAAAAAAAAATTCGAATATTTTTTCCATAAAATACTAGTAAAACATCTTAAAATGTGTACTCGCAAATTTTCAGAGCGATATTCGAGGTTTTCGGTAAATTTCAACTTCTAAACGTATACCTGCGTCATATATCAGCTTCCACCTTAAAAAATATCGATCACTTTTTTCCTTTTTAAAAAAATTCTCGAAACTTTCGTTTCTCTAACGGTATTTCTCCTCTTAAGGTACATTTATACGGTCTCGATAATCACCGTATCGACGCGAAACGATTTTTCGAATTAATGTATGATGGTTAGTCAAAGAATTTTATGTACATTAATATCTGGTTTGCTGATTCTCAGTTGAGCCACTAGTAATTTTTGCAGATTTTGAAGCCATGCATTTATATTCTACTGTGAATCATTGAACTAACGGAGTTTTCCGATCGATTTTTCACCAACTAACAAGGAAAGGTTTTGAACTGTCTATTCACAGTATTAGGGTAAAATTTTAATTTTGCTTGATAACTTGGAAACGACTACAGATAGAAAAAAAAACTTTAAATTGACAAAACACTTTATTTTTAAAGAGCTTTCTATTGATGTGTATAAATCCAGGGTCGGACCTACTGGAGGGACTGTTCAGGTAAAATTGAGGGTAAATTTTGAAATAGGGTGAATATGCTTCAGTATATTAAAATTTGAATAGCATATATATGAAAACTACATGAAAAATATTAGTTTACCTGTTTTTGCTCAAAGTTGTAATTTAAAGTCTAAAATCTCAAAACTGGACAGCTAATTTGAGGTTCCAATCGTAATTTTACTGACAATCAGCAAAATAAAAATATTTCTATAAGGTTTTCAGCAAATGAGTTGTCTTGTCATTAATAACTGGCTAAAATATATCAAATAATACTTGTTAATGTCTGACTAAGACTTTAAATTTTATACAAGTAATATTAAAATTTGATTTTATTATGTCATGCAGAAAATTAAGTTCATAAAGTACTTCTTTTTTGTTGACACATATTTTCTTTTTTTGTGAAAAACCGTAACATCCGGTAGAACTGTATATATTTTTTGGTCATCAAAATTTTGAAAAACTTCCGGTGCAGATAATTTGCCTCGTCATATTTCCAGTTCAAATTTCAAACTTCTTTAAACTTTTATGCCCAACTAGGACAAATTTCCTTATCCTTATTATTTGACAAAAATAAAATCAAATTTTAATATTACTTGTATTTTAATATTACTTGTACTCGCCATTACTTAATGGTGGCAGATAAAAAAAAATATGGGTCTGTTATTTTCGCTTGTACTACACATATACCAAGTTTCATCAAAATTGCGAATTGACAGTTCAAAACCTTTCCTTGTAAGAGCAAAGTTTGGATTTGAGTAGTGCATAGAGGGTCCAAAATGTTACAAAGGTGGGTTGCAGATCACCTGCGTATATCCTTCATTTATTTTGTTTAAAATCCTATTTTTGTTTCCATTCTACTAAAGCAACCAACACAAAACAAAGGCCCCCCAGCACCCCCCACCACCAACTCCATATCAGTTTGTGTAGCTTTTTATAAAGCTCTGTTCGTTTTATATATTTAGATTTTTGAAACAACACAAAATACAACAATGCTTTGTTTCGTCGAAACTAACATGGAAAAAGTAATAATTTACCTTTCCATACAAAACATATTTCATTTAATTGATTCGGGCTAGTCCGATTCTATTCGAAATGTACGAGGAAATTTCCGGATATTTGGTGAATTTTGAATAGGTACTTACCTACGTCACTGATAAAACTGTTTTCTTTCGCAATGTTTACAAGGATTTTTCTTTTTATTTGATATTTCTTCAACAAAAGTTACCTGCTACAGAGTTACGTTCAAAATGCCAAGAGACACTTGACTTTTTTTCTATTTGCAAAACATACACATAATTATCTGTATACAAAGTTTTCCACTCCCCTTTGTGCGCGAAAAATGAAAAAAGAAGAGAAATGGATGAAATGTGACGTAAACGTATGAATGTGATAAAAAACTGTATTTTTTTTTGTTTTTAATAAAAAACACATATGCAAGATTATATGTTTTTATATCATTTTACAAATGGCAGATACAGGCAGCCATAATTATTATTAATTATTATAAAGATAATAATATTAGTATGAAAATCATTAATTTTTCTGTTTTATAAAACTTGGAATTTTTTTAAATCGTATAATTCGTTTCTGTTTGTACAATCGAGGATAAAAAATCGGACAAGTACGTGTCGAACACACATCAAGTTAGGGCTTCTATAGTAGTTAGTATTTCCACAGATTTTTTGGATTCACAATTGAAGCTCCAATATGTCATCAGTGAGATTTATAAACGAAATAGGTGAGAAGAATCACGAAACTTGATGAAAAACAAAAATTTTATTTATTTCCTAACATTTCTGCTAATGACCTGGGGTTAACTTTTTGAGATGTTTTCCAATTCCTTGTATTTATTCGCTTTTTCTACTTCATTTTAGCAAATTTTTGAATCGAAAAATCAGCTATTACAGCCACTATCATGACGCGACTTGAGCCCCGGGACTATGACAGAAATTAGTTTTGAGGTCTCGAGAAATCGTAAATAACTTTCACTAATATGTATATATATATATATATATATATATATATATATATATATATATATATATATATATATATATATATATCTATATATGTATATACGTATGTATATATGTGTCCGCACGATAACTCCCGAACGAAACGTCCTACTTTTACGAAATTTGGTGAAAATATTTGGTCACAAACCGTTGGACGAGTTCGTTAACCAGACACGTCCGATGCCCGGAACATCGTTTTTTTTTTGGCATTTTTCGTGAAAAAAATAGTGTTTTGCCAAAATTTCCCCTTATTTAAAAATTTTTTACACCATTGAAAAGAGGAGGAAAAAATCACATAAAAAGGTCTATAAACTATTTTCTACAAATATAACTAAATATAGTCAGTACACTCATATATATACCGATTCATCCAAAATAAATGAATATGTTGGAGCTGCAATTGTAATTAATGATACAGTAATTAAATATCGTCTGCCGGATAAGTCATCTGTTTTTACTGGTGAACAACTGCTGTCTTAAACGCTTTAAAGTACTGTCAGACCCAGGCAATACAAAATGTGGTAATTATAACCGATTCCTTTAGTTCAATTCAATCAGTATCCCAGCTCTACCCAAAAAATCCCCTAGTAACTAAAATTCAAGATATTATCACCGAGAGGAGAACCACTGGATTTGATACAGTAATCTTTTGGGTTCCATCTCATACTGGAATCCGTGGGAACGAAACAGCCGATACAGCAGCCCGAAGCGCCATTGATAATCCGGATATAGTTGTGAATCAAATCTATCGCAGTGACCTCTATGCCAGTATAAAATATAAAATACTTAAAAATTGGGAGGTAGAATGGACGACAACTAATCACAAACTAAAACAAATAAAAAGTAATATAAATAAATGGCCACAATCTAATCTTCACAGAAGGGATGAAGTGATAATTACGAGACTACGACTAGGACATACGTCACTTACACACCGATACCTACTCCTAAAAGAACCAGCTCCACAGTGTGATAAGTGTAAAGTGTCACTAACAGTCAACCATATCCTACGTGAGTGTCAACAATATAAAAATGCTAGAGAAATGTGTAATTTAACAGACAATATGACACTAAAAGATATCCTCGATCCACAATATAATAATCTGAATTAATCTCTAGTTTTCCTAAAAATTGTCAATCTCTACAATAAAATATAATTTAATATATTCTGTGACTAGTGTTGTGACTTTACTTAACTATAATTTTGTGTAATTAATCTATGTTTGCTTATGTAACCGTTTTCTATCACTTAATTAACATGTATTCACATTATGTACATTATACACATATTATTATATCACAGTGCCAATGGCCTTAGATGCTGAGGCACTATAATAAAAAAATAAAAAAAATAAAAAAAAACTATTTTCTATTTCAACTAGTTTCCGAGAAAAACTAATTTTTTGTAAACGGAAATTCGCTACGTTATGCAGGATGCTACGACCGGGGTATTTCTTTACTAAACTGGCGGAAGTTTGACTGACTACTTGTACCTTCGAAAGTTAAACGAAATAATTTTAGCTTCTTTCTCTGGCGAAAAACTCACTTATTTTGCCGTTTCTGGCTGAAGAACTCATCCGAAGCGTTTATAGGACTTTCAATGTTTTCATCAAATTTGCATAAAAGTAGAATGTTTTGTTCGAGAGTTATCATGTGGGTACATGTATATACATACATACATCGGCTTCTAGAGAATTAGAATTTCGTTTCGCCTATACAGAGGCTATCAAATTAAATTATGTCAATTTGTTTATAAAACCCGTACACCGTAATTAAATACATAAAATATAAATATTTTGATATGGATCCATTTAGCTTGGTTTATCGTAAAAACAAACACTGGTATAAAACACTGGACACGATTGAATTTGGTCGATGGTATAGCTGCTTTTTTTAAAATGAATTTTTAATAGGAAAATAGTCACATATTCTGTACAGTACCTAACGTTTTACCGTATTTATAGCTCGTATAAAATATGTAGATACACACGAAAAAGCTTTTGTTTCCATTTCCGCCCGTCCACTCGTTTCCGATTCATTGATTTATTATTATTTTACTACTTTTTGTTAACAATAAATAATTTTGTGTTTATCAAATAAAATTATTATTAAAGAGCCTACGAGAAAAATATTAGGCAAACGACACAACACAACATGAAAGTTGTGTGTCACATACATTATGATACACGAGAGACTTTTTCATAGTAAAAATAATTGCACGGGAAATATATACATGAGTTTTAAGATGTAGTTATTACAAGAGGCAGCAAGTTTTCGTGACCATCAGGAAATTAATTCTATCCACTAACCATTTCAGCGTCTGTGCCCCCCCCTTCACTCGTTGTTAGCAATAGTACAGTGACGGATACCAAAAAAAAAAGGTTTTTGCTTGTATTAATATTTATAATGCGTAATGGGAACATTTATTGAAAATGTCAGCTGGTGTCGTGATGTGACGACAGACAGAGTGACCTGCATTTAACTTTCTTATTGACTGAATTTTTAATTTAACGTAATGGAAACATAATATACCGTTGTGGATACAGGGTGTTAGTGAATAAGTGCGAAAGATTTTAACAGGTGATTGCTGAGGTTCTTTTATGTAAAAAAGTTCATATAGACCCAGGTCCGAAAACGTTTAGTTTCCAAGATACAGAGTAGATGGGCTACTGGATAGCCCATAGCGGTTTTGTGATATAGGAACAGTAACTGGAAATTATTTTTTATCTTGAAAAGGGCTACATGAGCGACAAAATACTAAGAAATCATTTTTGTTAATAACTTATGCGGGACAATTGAAAAAAATTATTGGCGTGCCTTTTTTTCTTCAAAAATGTGTCATCACATGGCCGTACGGACGCCACTGGTTTGAGTGGAAATATTCTGTCGGCTTCAGAATATGAGTATTTATACTGTCGTAGCGTGTCCCAAATTTTGTGTCAATATCTCGAAACGTTTTTGAAATATTTAAGAAAATATAAAAAAAGACGAGAAAGTTAACACCCCGTATCTTGGAAATTAAGCGTTTTCGGACCTGGGTTTATATCTGAACGTTTTTAAATAAAAGAACCTTAGCAATCACCTGTTAAAATCTTTCACACTTATTCACTAACACCCTGTATGTGTATACGTACACTTTTAATGCACTCTAGTAGACGCGACTAATCAAATTTTCCTTTATGTAGGTAATGAAAATGAAAATAACTAAAGTTTCCGTCGTAAAGAAAATAATTTTCTTGCGTTTAAAAAGGAAACATTACTGTAAAATTTACAAAAAATACAGGCATAAAAACATAGCTGGCTCTGGCTTTCTGTTTAGTCGATTACGTATTGTGCAACAGACCTGCGGTAGCTACCGCACCTATTTGTCTAGAGAGAGAGAGAGAGAGAGAGAGCGAGTTACAGTTGATTATGTACTGGTGTATTAGTTGTCAAAACAGTGTATCAGTTGGTCACAATTCTGAAAATTCGTACTTAGCTTACATAACCCCCTTAAATAAAATACCATGTGAGTTTTTTGAGAGTTGCCAATTCTATTACAACCAAATTTTTATGATAGAAATGGTACAGAAAAAGGTTCTTTCAACCAGAACACTATCAGTTGAAGTAGCCTCAAGTACATATGCATATTTTTACCACCTAATTGATAAATTAAAGAGAAATTCAAAAATTAAACTTGGGTAAAAAATTTTTTTTTCGTCATTTATGTTGTTAATTAATGCATTAGATCAGTTTTATCGAAAAATTAATATATAGTCTCATTTAAAAATTTATAAGTTTGTATCATAGCTCGAAAACCATAAGAGCTATAAAGCTTCTGACTGTAGCAATCGGTTGCCCCAGTAGATATCTACAACTCTTCTTTGAACAGTTTTTCGATTAAATCAACGGTTTGGCTATAATCAGAATGCCAACTCTCAAAAAACTCACACGGTATTATTAAAATTAATATTTAAAAAAAAATTTTGATGAGAAATTCACATACAAAAGGAATAAGTAATCTAACATTATTTCACTATATTTCTCTCACTTTTAGCGAGGATTACCCTTTGCCAAAATCTTTTCGTTTTCTTTATAATCCCCTCGAAAATAAATTGTTTTGTTAATCTTTTCCATTTGTTTACTTTCAACATTATTTAAACATAGAATTAATTTATCGTATTTTCTAAAACCTATGTCTGCGTTTCTCGTAAAAAGATCAAAAGGTAACTGTTATTGGAGGTTGTGAAGAGAAAATATGAAGAATAAAATGAAGTTTGCATTTTTAAGTCTCATTTGCGAAATACTTGTCTTCTACCCCCTCGCAAAAAGTCTGAAAAAATTACAGTTAGGGTAAAAGCCTCTATACCGGAACGTGATCCAATACGGGAACAGTTTTGACATTTATATATTAAGGGGAGGTTTACTTGAGAGTCGTTAAAAAAAATCGATTTTTTTTTTTGTTGCAGAAATTGGTAGCTAATTATGTGTGATTTTGCTGAAAGTGATTTTGCTGAAAGTACACAAAGTGATTTTGCTGAAAGTAATTTAAGGGAAGGTTTACTTGAGATTTGATAAAAAAATCGATTTTTTTTGGCCGAAATTGATAGCAAATTATGTGTAGAATGTTCCCAAAGTGATTTTACTGAAAATAATTTAAAAACAAGATTCTTGCACATTAACCGAATCCAATTTATAAAAAAAAAATTCAAAAAACGTAGTTCACGCAATAATGAGTATTAAATATAAAATTTTGAAAATACGTTTCTTTATATATATTTTATAATATCTCGGAATTACATTTTTGGAACTGGCGGACACGATAACTCAAAAACTATTCGATGGATCTTTTTTTTTTAAATTTTTTAATTTAAAGATAATTCAATTCTTCGGCACCTCTACCTAAGTTCGATACACTTTCAATATTTTTTTTATTTTTAAGTTTACTTTAAAGAGCAAAAAATAAGACAAAAATCGTAATCAAAAGTTCAAACATCCGCCATTTTTTTTTTCAGCAATTTATCGATATTATAGGTAGAGGTGCCGGTACTCTTCATATATTTTATAAATCTTTTTTGTTTTTGGATTTCGGTGGTTTATTACCGGCGCGGCGCTAGGATGTCCACCAACAAGGCATTGGATTTTCGGATCGTCACACTGCACTATCTATAAAATGGACACTTTTTTATATTTTTCCTTGTGTAGTTTAATACTTAATAAATATGTGTACAAAATTTGAAATTGATATTTACTTCCGTTCTTGAGAAAAAAATTCCAGAAAAATACATAATTTTTAAGGACTCTCGAGTAAAACTCCCCTTAATGAAGTTATTTCTGAAAGAAACCTCTGCGATAACAAAAATTATTATTAATAGAATGATTATTTTTCCAATTTAAATTCACCTCGCATTTAATGTTTCCTTACTTAATTAAAGAATACAGTATTTTGAATACAATATTTTGATCTTTTATTTACGTGTGATAATTAAACCATTCTATGTTGATATGGAGGAATTAGATTTACTTGATTTAGGTCAATAATGGTAATAAAAAGATTTATTTAGTTTTTCGCCATAAAACTCATTGTAGCAGATTTTTATTATGTCACTGGTATTGCTGTATGTATTGTGTATACTCTAAATATACTCTATATACGTACTAAAAGAAGCAAATATCCTGTTGGTATTTTCGAGCTCATAAAATGAAATATTAAATTACGTTAACTCAATAGACACTTAACATTTAGTACTTGAGCGAATGGCGTTGGTACGGGGCTTTAGGTTTGAAGAGAGCACTTAACTCTGTCAAACAATCCCAACCACTTACTTATACATTGTTAATTTATGTGATTTCATTTATTTAAAACAACAATATACCCTCTAACTAACTAACTAACTACGCAGTGTTATTTGTTATTTGTAATTTGCGTCATTTTCATTCGCCAACACAATGATTTAGTTTGTTTTTGTTTGAAAAAGACATTTTTTTTCGAAAATATGTCTTATTTTGCTTTATTTTTTGAAGTACCTCCCCGTTCCATGCCATAAAATGTACATTTTTAGCCTTTTTTTAGTTTTAATTAACTAAATTTTTTTCCAAATCTTATATTTACACCTAGCTTTTGTCACGGAAATCAGATGCTTCCATATGGTGGAAAAGTAGCCTGTGTCCTTCGACGTTCTCCAGTTATCTCTATGTAAAGTTTACGGGGGACCACTAGTGTGACATTTGGAAAAAATTGGAACAATTTTGATAGTCTATACCTTTAAAAATAACATACTATAATTTCAAATGCATGACTCAAAAAGTTTTTGAGTTACACCCATTTGAAGAGCGGATTCTGATTTTCATTGTTAACTTTGAGGTGCGTTGAGAAATGTATGAGAAGGTTGATAGTTTGGGAGTTTCTGGACGTGGCTGCCAGTCACATGTTGTGGAGCAGCTAGACCCTAGCACATTTAAACGACTCATCTAGTTTTACTATGACCGTTATAGTGAGTACATCGTAAATAATTTCAATAAAAATTGTCAGTGATTAAAAGGTAAGGTAAAGAAAAACTACATTTTTCAAATTTGCTGCAGTTATAACTCGAACGCAAATCATCCGATCGATTTGATTCTTATTGCAGCCTCTTTTATATATGTTTCTTCGTGCCATGAACCTCCAGTTTTCCGATCAAATAAACAAATGTAATTTTTGCAGGCCAAAAAACCTCCGCCATTTTGTTAAATTTCAACTTTTTTTTCGATTCGTGACACGGACAATACCTTCTAGTTTAATAGGCTTTTTGGTCTTTTTGATTTCAGGCACTGTGAAGGTCGCTATCACAGCAGCAGTGGGGGAAATTTTTTTGGAACCTTGGGAGATCGCGAATAACTCACTGAATTTTCAATTCTTTTGTTCCAAAAATTTTATCATCAATTTATTATATATCAACGAATATATCCTTAAAATATTAAAATATTCCATACAGTAGTTTTCTTTAAAAAAATTCCCAAAAATCACCTTTTTTCAGGCGGTCACACTAGTGGCCCGCCTTAAAGTCAGTTAGTTGAATAGAGACTTCTTGAATAAAAAATTATTTTGGGATGGATTAACTTTTTACTTTCAAAATATATTTCGTATTGATTCTATACCGACACGCCGCGCGAACGACGTCGCACGTACAGTTTTTTTTGTACGGTATTCCACTAATAAGATTTCCACTTTATATCCATTCAAAAATAGTCTTTAATTTTCTTCGGGAACGTTTCGTGAAAACGATAAGAAGCAATTCATTTGGTTGAAACGTAAATTATTATACAACTTGGAAAAGTAGACCGAAAATAAATTGGATAAACGAAGAACACTATGTGCGTACGCCCAACAATAGTAAATTAGGTTTCCAAATATTTATTAGGACGTTTTTGTGGGAACGTAAATAAGAAAACTAATTCCACTTATGACCTACCTACATAAACCAACAAACACATTTGTGTTTTATTGTTACTTTTAAAATGTTTTCCTTTTTGGAAAAATCAAAAATGATTCAAGAACAGTTTTAAAATTTAGCAAAAAAAAAAAAAAAAACTCACGTAAATACCAAAATTAACTGTTAAAGATTACATACAAAAAAAAAAAGTTAAGTCACTTTCATATTTTAAAAGCACAATTTTTTTTACGCAACTAAAAACAAAAAGTATTAATTAAGTCCGGCACTAAAAAATTGATATGTTTCCCGATCAATTAAACCGATTGAGTGATATGTTAGGTACGCCGAATTCTCCAAAGTTGAGGTAAGTTTATTAATAAAATTGTTTTTTTTTTTCTTTTTGGCAAGTTGAACCGCCGCGACACTTTAAACTGAGACTAACTAACTCTACGGAGCACGTCGAATACATCGAATACGTTCGACTTGACGGTGGCAGCTTTCGGTGTCGCTACACACACATATGTATATATGTAAGTACTTGTGTTGTGCTTTTACAACCGACTGCAACAACACAGTACAGTGCTGCCACACTGCGGCATACACCGTTAGTGAACGTGTACTATGACGCTATAACTTTGTACGTGTTTATTTAAAAACTAACAATTTAATCATGTTAGGTTTCCGAATATACTATTATTATATTTTAGTAATGTAGGGTATTTCATTGAAGCATCTAACGGTTAATGAATCTATTAGTTTGTAAAAAAGACCATATATGTTGATATAATAAATGTTGAAATTTGCAAATAATTTTTTTTTTCAGAAAAAAACTGCGGCCACAATCGTGGACACCAAATGTCGCCCTTTTTAAAAGCTTTTATTTAACTTGCTATGTTAGTATGTTGGTTTAGATCAAATTTTAGAATCAAAATTTAGACAGGTTCTAATTGAGGTAGAGGTTTCAAATTTTGCATACCTGTCTAACCTTGACGACAATGCAATATTGTATAATTAGTTTTTCCCTAAATTGCCCCAAACCAAAATTGTTGATTTTTAGTCCTATGCAACTTTTTGACATTTCTAATTGTCAAATATTGTCCATTGATTTTACATTGCAATTTTTTGTTTCCATAGTTATGTCTGATTAGGGTAAATTAACCGATTAAAATATAGGTAAAAAAATTATTTCTTTATTTTTTTTTTATTTAATTGTAATCAGACTAAAAAGTAGAAAATAAAATAAAGTAAAAAAAATGTTTTTTAAGAAAAAGCTTTTATTTAAAAATGGGCTAACAAAAATAAAATAACTTTTGAGTGAAGTTTGAAGCAATATGCAACATAATTTATAAAAGCTTGAGGCGTTTAATTAAGTTTGGTAAGTACTGAAAAGTAAAATAGCTACACTTATATCCAAAACAGAAATAATTAATGATAACGCCTCAAGCTTTTATAGATTATGTTGCATATTGCTTCAAACTTCGCTCAAAAGTTATTTTATTTTTTTTAGCCCATTTTTAAATAAAAGCTTTTTCTTAAAAAACATTTTTTTTTACTTTATTTTATTTAAAGACACTTTTTTCAAAAAATTATAATAATTATAAAAAATAAATAAAAATAAACAAAAAAAAAAATATTTTTGTATTGTCAAATAGTGGTATTAATCGTAAAAAAAATTCATCCCCATTCCCCCCAACCTATCCATCCGAAAAAAATTGTGAAAATTGACTATTTTTTCGGCCGATTACATTGTGATAGTAAATAAAATTCTTAAGACTCGAAAAAGAAAGGCTTCTTTTTTAATATTTTTTGATATCACTTTCAAAATGTTAGTATTTCTTCTGCAATAATTATCGATTTCACGCTTCTATTTCGACAATTTTCACAATTTCCTAAAAAATATTGTAATCCTAAATCTGATACACAACGTACAGATCGAAATTTCATATACAACCACCCGGGCCAGATGGCCTAGGGGCGGAAGATTTTGAAAACAAGGAGGCAAAATTTGTAACTGATGTTTTTTTTCTTTGCTCGTCAGTTATTTTTTAAGAGAAAGTTCGGAAAAAAAAAGTAGGAAAAATTAAGATTTTCTTTTTAAAAAATTAAAATTTTCTTCAAAGGTAGGGGCGGCATTTTTCACCGGACCTAGGGCGGCACTCAGGGTTAATCCGGCCCTGACAACCACTATTCCACTGAGTAGTGTAGAAAATTTCGGGCGTATATCCAAATTCCTACGCTTTTAGACAAATAAAAAAATATTAATTAAACAATCAATCATTTGGCACGGAAATAATATCTAATAATTTTTCAGTATAATACTTAAAAACAATTAATAAATTTGCAGTAAATTTATTTAAACAATTATTGGACTGTATATTTATATTTGTTTATTTTAATCATAGTGTATTCTAATTGCCGCCAGGCACAGCGAAAATTAATCAAATTTACAATTAACGGTATTATTGTTATTATAAATTTATTTCAGTCGAAAGATTCAGTGGCGCCATTGTAGTAACATCGCAGTCAGTAACTAATCATTTGATAATAATGAAACAGGTACATGCGGCACTGGCTATAGTAATAAAATTTACAATGGAAAGATGTTGCGTAACAGGTACAGGTGCCCTATTTTAAAAACAATGACACACCTTTAAGGAGGCCCTACACGCTATTATACAGATGAAATTCCAAAACATCTTTGTGAAGTAAAAAAATCACTGATATTTTTTAACATACACCGAATCATCACATTCTTTCATTGAATACACATGACTTTTTAAATAGTTGCTTCGATTTTTATGAAAGCTTTTGGGCAAAATAAGTGCATATAACCCCTTAACAGAGTATTCTAGTCTAGAAATTCGAAAAAATTGAATCTTCTTGTTTTTTTTTCATATTTTTAAAGTTTGGACCTTTAAGAATAAGTCTCAAAAAGGATTTACGGAAATTCAAATTATTTTCGGAGTTATGGTTACTTTTTCCCTGTGTACTGTGTATCTTTTCAGTGTTAAATTCAAATTTTTAATATAAATTACTCGAAACTACTTTTTTCGATATGGTTGACATGATATCTCAAGTTCTAATGCACCGATTTACTTGAAATTTGGTACAGATCTTCTCAATACTATCAAAATTGGTCCGAAGTAGGGGCTTTTGGAATTTTTGGCTTTTTTTTTTAAATGGGCGCCATTTTGTGAAAAAATTTATTTTTTCAGATCGGCTACGTTTATTAAGAATTAACTAAAATTTTATGTTTCAGATCACCAGGAGGGTTGGAATCACGTCAACCAGGGGACACCTTTTTTTTGAGTTCCCACTTTGCCGGCCTGTACCGATTTCAATTTTGAATTTTTCTTGAACTTGTTTTAAATTTTTATTCTTTTAAAATATCAATAAAAATTGTTAATAAAAAATGGATACTCAAAATCGACCTCCTAGACTAGAATACCCCCTTAACAAATCTAATAAAATAGACGTTAATCAAACAAAAATATTTACGCACCTAAATTTGATGGGAACATAAAGCGTAGTGTGTTACAAGTCGATGACCCGGAAAAAAGTAATTATCAACAATTTACAATTTTTCGCATGATACGGAAAAATTATTCCGTTTTCTGAAAAACACGCGTATTAATTTTGCCACAGCTACAACATTAATTCAGATATTTTTTTCAATTTTATAAATTTATTATATTTGCGTGATTTGTTTTGGGTATAGGTATCTACCTAGGTAAAGTTGACAGCACTGTTAATAATTTTCCATTTCTTTATATAACAACTTTTACAGCTCCCCCTATATGTATCATGTTTATATAGTATTAGAATGACATATGCATGGGAAGGAAAAATTAGAAGAAAATTACCATAATTATTCAGAAAAAAAAGAAAAAAATACATTTATAATTTTCAGTTCAAACTTATAAATACATTAGTTATCAAAAACTGTGTACAGCCGTCAGACATACAATAGTCATATAATTAGTATAATACAAACATACAGGGTAATACAGGGTGATTCAAAATTCCACATCATCGACATTGAAAAAAAAATAGATATTGATAAGAGTAAAGGTCCCAAAGTTGTAGTGTACTTTGAAGGGGTGAAATCACCCGTCAAAAATTGGGGTAAAAATTTAATTTTTCAATTATCTCGAACACTCTCTAAGAGTCCTCTGTTGGTATACAATTTGTTCAAATTACGTCAACAGGGAGCTAAAATTTACGGGGTTAATTTTGCGAAAAAGAAATGAAAAGTAGTAGAATTTGGTTTATATAGAGTTCAAATTACCGAGAAGAAATTTCTTAGTATTAAGTCTACGAATAGTTAAGTGGGGGGGGGGGGGTAGGTAGTTACTATGTCAACATAATTCTACTATTTGAGTAGTTCAAAAACTTCTTTTTAAGGCAATCAGAATGATGTAGAAATGCAATTCACTAACAATTTGTACAATTTTAAACGATTAACTTCTACCATTATGAACATCCTGTATTTGAGATATACAAATATTACAGATAATTTATGACCATTTTCAAATTTTTAATCAAAATAGCGTCAGTTTTTATGTGTTGTAATTGATTTAGAGAGTAATTAATAAAAATTTAATAATATAAATTACTGAACACAACTCATGCTCAGGACCGCATTTTGGTCTTTGAGTCGCTTCTGGACACTTTCTATGTGAAGACCTCTTATTGGAAGACGGTTAAATTTGGAAAAAAATTTAAAATTTGTATTAAATAACAAAAAAATAATTTTCTGATTTAAGGTACCATCACAGTGTGATCGACCAAAAAATAGTCAATTTTCGCGATCTTTTTTCGGATGGATTAGGGTGGGGAAATGGGGACGAAGTTTTTTTACGATTAAGGGGGACCATTAGTGTGACCGCCTGAAAAAAAGGTGATTTTTGGGAATTTCTTTAAAGAAAACACTGTATGGAATATTTTAATATTTTAAGGATATATTCGTTGATATATAATAAATTCAAGATAAAATTTTTGGACAAAAAAATTGAAAATTCACTGAGTTATTCGAGATTTCCCAAGGCTCCAAAAAAAAGTTCCCCTACTGCTGCAGTGATAGCAACCTTCACAGTGCCCGAAATCAAAAAATCCACAAAGCCTATTAAACTATAAGGTATTGCTCGTGCCATGAACCTCAATCGAAAAAAAAAGTTAAAATTTAACAAAATGGCGGAGTGTTTAAAAAAAAGTTTCAAATTTTGTGCGAAAATTTGATGATTTTTGGCCTGCAAAAATTACATTTTTTATTCAATCGGAAAACTGGAGGTTCATGGCACGAAGAAACATATATAAAAGAAGCTGATTTGGCATCATTTGTCTTCGAATTATAACTGCAGCAAATTTGAAAAATGTATAGTTTTTCTTTACCTTACCTTTTAGTTTTAATCACTGAGAATTTTTACTAAAATTATTTACGATGTACTCACTATAACGGTCATAGTAACACTAGATGAGTCGTTTAAATGTGCCAGGGTCTAGCTGTTCCACAATATGTGACTGGCAGCCACGTCCAGAAACTCCCGAACTATCAACCTTCATACTTTTCTCAATACTACAAAGTTAATAATGAAAATCAGAATTCGCTCTTCGGATGGCTGTAACTCGAAAACTATTTGCGATATGCACATGAAATTTTAGTATGTTATTTTTAAAGGTATAGACTATCAAAACATGCAAAGAAAAATTTTCCAATTTTTTCAAAATGTCACACTAGTAGTCCCCCTTAATACCACTATTTAACAATACAAAAATATATTTATTATAATTGTTTGAAAAAAGTGTCTTTAAAAAAGGGTGAAAGTCGGTGCCCACGATTGCGGCTGCAGTTTTCATTTGAAAAAAAAAATCAAATAGATTATCAATCTGTAGGTAATCCGCTATGTACCTATGGGAGCTTTTTTTTGAAATTTGAAAAAATGGCGGCGGTTTGAATAAAAAGTACAAAATTTTTTATAGTTTTCCGTGTGGAAAAATACATAGGTAGATTTCAAAAAAAAAAGCTCCCATAGGAACATAGCGGCTTACCTACAGATTGATAATTTATTTGATTTTTTTTCCAAATGAAAACTGCGGCCGCAATCGTGGGCACCAATAGCCGCCCTTTTTTAAAGACACTTTTTTCAAAAAATTCTAATAATTATAAGAAATAAATAAATAAAAATGAATAAGAAAAATATTCTTGTATTGTTAAATAGTGGTACTATCCTATACATCCGAAAAGAAATCGGGAAAATTGACTATTTTTCGGCCGATCACGCTGTGATGGTACCTTAAATACAATTTTCAGTTGCACGTTCTGTTGTGGGTGGGGGTAACTGTTTGTGCTGTCCCCCCTCCCCCGCCCCCATTATCCCCTAGGATAAATCCGTCTCTGTTTATGATTATACATAAACATTTTAAACATTTCTATAAAACATGTGTACCTATAGGTAAGTAAAGTGTTAAAATATATTGCGTAGGTACTCCCAAAAACACCCCTACCCAATCCCGTCAAAACAAAAATTCGTAAATCATTTTAGCGTTAAATGCGTGCAATAAAAATAGAACATGGCGTAGGTAAGCGTACATAGGCGCCTATTAGATTAGATAATAGAATTTACGTGTTTCCGTTTTCCAAGAAATTTTTTTTTTTTATCAATGTTTGTTAGTTCTGTCGTAAATGAACCGTGAAATCTTTCAGGATGTGAAATGATAAGGAAATGTTGATGTACCAATATATACCAATATTTGACCGGCCCGGTCCGATGGTGCGAATTAGTCAAATAGACCGTATCAATATTATCATTAAAGAATATAATAATGGTTTCTGTATTTTTTGTCCATTTTTTTTTTTGTAATATTTGTGTCCTTGTAATTTACCTTTGAATTCTAGATACAGGCAGTCTTTGAGCTACGAGTACAATTTCCAGAATGGAATTCAGCTATTATAGCCGCTGTCATGACGCGGTCTGAGCCCGGGACTATGACAGAAGCGTGTCCGCTCGATTACTCTCGAGCGAAATGTCCAACTTTTACGAAATTTGGTGAAATTATTAAAAGTTTCAAACCGTTAGACAAGTTTCTTAGCCAGACACGTCCGATGCCCGGAACTAGGGATGATCGATATTCATCGATGGTAGAAAAACATCGATGTTATGTCCTCGATAACATCGACACATCGATGTTACGATAATAATATCGAAACATCGATATTACTCTAAGCTATCCAGTATTTAAAATGTCCTGTAGCTGATTTAAAATAAGATTCATTACTTTTATGGCAAGTTCTAGGATCCACTTATCCAAACTTAAAAAAAAAATTGCCATTAAATATTTATGTTTCACAGCAACTTCAACAGCTTCAGAGAGACTTTTTTCAAAAGCTGGGCAGCATTTGCATCAACAAAGGAACAAATTAAAAGGGAAACTTCTAACAAAGTAACTTTTTTTGCAAAGTGTACCAAATAAATAATGGCAATGTTAATTTTCAATAAATAAAATAATAGATTATAATGGTTGTTTATTTTGCTACAGAAACATCGATATTTTCGAACATCGATGTCTTTCTTTCGATATATATCGTATATCGATACTCTTGAATCGATGTCAACATCGATGTTTTTCTAATATCGATCATTCGTACCCGGAGCATGGTTTTTTTTTGGTAATTTTCGTGAAAAAATTGGTTTTTTGCCAAAATTTCCACTTACTCAAAAATTTTTACAAATTCACACGAAAAAGGTCTTTAAACTATTATTCTATGTCAACTAGTTTCGGAGAAAAACTAATTTTTATAAATGGAAGTGCGCTATGTTATGCAGGATGCTACGACTAGGGTATTTTAAATATTAGAGAAATGTTTAAAAGCAATGCTTTAATTTTGAATAGAATTCTTGTAGTCTATAGAATCATTTCCGCCATTAATTGGAATAATATTACGTGATGTAATATGAAATGTCGTTTTCCAACCACTTGCCCAACCATAGAATTTACAATTAGATAAATATCGACACTTTTCTAAGCATTAGAGAAATTTTTAAAAACAATTCTTTAATTTTAAGTCGAATTCTTGTAGCCAGGAATCATTTTCGCCATCATCTGGAATAATATTGGGTCGTGTAATATGAAATGTCTTTTTCCGACCACTTTGCCTATTATGTAATTCAGACAAAATCGACACTCAGGCCCGAATCATCGCATAGACAAATGAGACAAATGGCTAAGGTCCAATTTTTTGAAGGGTCCAGTCAAATTGTCTCTGTTGAATAGTATTTGAATCAATATTTGAAATTTGTTTTAGTTTTTCTTATTATTTATTTTTCTTTTGAAGGGGGCCTTGTAAAAAGAAGAAAATATCTAGGACCCCAAAGTGGGTTAATCCGTCTCAATATACAAAAAATTCCCGTATTTCCTGTACTTGAAAACTAACTTTGATGGTTACTATGTTGCTTTAATAAATCACTGGTAAAATTCATTACAAAATTTATTATGCACGGCTCTAGTTGTAGGTGTGTACCTACACATAATATATTGTATGCTATTAGCGAATTTCCAGAATGGAAATTCAGCTATTACAGTAGGTCTCATGACGCGACTTGAGCCCGAGACTAAGGCAGAAATTTGTTTTGAAGTCCCTAGAAACCGAAAATAATATCACTAGGTTTACGAAATTTGGTGAGAACGTTGGAAGTCCAAAAATCTTGGATGAGTTCTTCAGCCAGACATATCGGATGCCAGCAACATGGTTTTTGTTCTTGCAAAAAATTTGTTTTTTGCCAAAATTTGCTATAATTTAAAAGTCTTTGCCACATTTTTTTACACTATTGTAAAGACAGAAAAAAAATCACATAAAAAAGGTTTTTGAACTATTATTCTAGGTTAACCAGTTTTTGAGAAAATAAGAAAAAACTCAGTAGCAAGGATTGGACAGTTCTGGAGCCACCATCCGATTTTTTTGAGCGACCTCAAGGAGTAGGTACCACTTCAAAAAGTGAAATACACTATAGATATGATAATTTTCAGGTAATTGACACTTCAAAATATTACGAACGCACTGTATATATATATATATATATATATATATATATATATATATATATATATATATATATATATATATATATATATATATATATAATGTATATATCCGCACGATAACTCAAGAACGAAACATTTTATTTTTAAGAAATTTCGTGAAAACGTTTACGGTTTTTTGGACATTTTTCGTGAAAAAAATTTGGCGGAATGAGGCGGAAAAATCACATAAAGTTTTTATTATTTACAATTACTCTATATCAACTATTATAGTTTCCGAGAGAAACGTACTTTTGAAAATGGAAATTCGCTATGTTATGCAGGATGCTGCGACAGGGGTATTTACTATTTAATCAGCCTCAACAATTCGCGCAGAACTTGTGTTTGCACAGAAAATTTTGCTTCGTCACTATTATAATACTATAAAGTTGAGTTTTATTTAATTTATCATTACCATTGTTATTCAAACACCATACCAGCAGCAGTCTTTTATGCAAACTCTAACAAAAGAAAGAGTTGTATTAACTCTGTTCGAGTTCGAGCCAATTGTACCCAATTTCAATATGATATCTGTGTAATGTAAGTAGTAAATACAATAGAAATCGTGTTGAAAAACTGGAACGAATTGTGGAAAAATAACTGAAACGGTGGTCGATAGCTCTAACCCCTGCCCCCTCTACCCCCCTGTCAGTCAACGCCAATTTTTACACCCAACTCTTAACGAGATTTAATTTATTCAAAATTTACATTTTACTTACAACATATTTGACTGTTCTGTTCTGTTGAAAGTTTTAAAATTAAGACATTTTCACTAATTTTAAATTAGAACAAGTTAGTTTCTGTTCTATACCTGCTCATTAAATACTCATTACTCACTCCTCACGAGTTAAATATATTATTATAGTTTACGAAATTTAATAGCGTTTAAATTATTCGAATTAAAACTTTAAATTATTTAAAAGTTTATATCACAGCAAATAAACTCGCAGAAGTTTTAATCGAAAAAAGTGTGTTGATGGTAGAAGCGCTGGGAATAGCTCACAAAATTCACTTATTCGTCAGTCCAACATGAAATTAGCTGTCAGTGCTGTGTTAAAGTATAAAAGTGCGAGTCTGGTTCAAGCATTTAGAGTTCCGAACACTATCGTTGTTTTCAAATATCTACAAATTTCTAAAAGTATAATCGGCAAATTAAAAAGATTTTTCTATTCGTGTACTTCGGTAATAAAGTATTTTTTGACTATAGATAAAAAGCAAATGCAATTTTGACGCGACGTGTAAGCAAATCTCTTTTATATGGCATCCCATTTCAGACCCTTTTTCTTTTTTCATATTGTGAAATTGCTTTCACCAGAAATAGAAGCACGCGAACGATTTTTATCAGTGTATCAAATTTCAGTTCGATAACGGTAGTAGTTGTTGAGAACAATGTCGTTTTCATATCTTTTCTCGATACGAAACCCTAAAAAGTAATGTTCTAATGTTCATTTAAATATTTTAATATATTTTTATTTAAATTTACACCCTGAAACAGAAAAAAAAACTGAAATTGAAATGTCACGGATAATTTACAAGTTTATTGTTTATTGTTTCACAAAAATGTTCTATCATTTTTCAATAAATTTGTGTTTACACGTGTATAGTGCCGGATTTATCGTCAACTTAATGACCTTCTGTTCATCTATTTTGAAATATTGACAATTTTTTTTCGATTCATTCTCAGGTTAAATGTAAAATCAATATTTGTAATCTATCCTATGTATGTGCCACACTACAATTAAAGTTTATTACAAAACGTACAAGTATAATACTCCAATGTATAGTCCAAGAGATGTTAAACATTTTATTCAAACAGTCTTGTATATTGTATAGAGATCGCATAAAAAAAATCGCACAAAAAAAATATTTAAAAACTTCATAAATGGCTATAAAAAGTACAGTCCAATCCAGGCTGTAAAAAAAGTAACTTTTTTTATGTGGTGAATCGAAACCGCATTAGAAAAGTTTTATAGAAAATACATAACTCAAAATACATAACTCAAGAAAACATTAACAAGTATTAATTTACACATGAGAACATATTTTTATTTCATTTTTATAATAAGTATTATCAAAACTGGAATGAATTTAAAAATACCCCTGTCGCAGTATTCTGCATAACATGGCGAATTTCCTTTTAAAGAAATTAGTGTTTCTCGGAAACTAGCTGACATAGAAAAATAATTTAAAAACCTTTTTTGTGTAATTTTTTCTCTTCGTTTCAATGGTTTGAAAATTGCCAAAAAAAAACATGTTTCGGGCATCGTACGTGCCTGGTTAACGAACTCGTCCAACGGTTTGGGACTTCAAATATTTTCACCAAATTTTGTAAAAATAGGGACCTTTGTTCGAGAGATATCGTGCGGACACACACACACATATATATATATATATATATATATATATATATATATATATATATATATATATATATATATATATATATATATTAGTGAATATTATTTTCAGTTTCTAGGGACCTCGAAACAAATTTCTGCCATGGTCCCGAGCTCAGGTCGCGTTACATACCTGAATTTCACTCTGGAAATTCGCTAAAAAACAACTTAATTATGCAATAACTCATGTCCTTATGGAGTGTACTGATTAAATGTGTTTAAAAACAGTCAACAAGTTATTTTATCAAAGAAAATTAATATAATTAATGTTTAAATTTCTTACTTTCTTTTACTTGATTCACATTGTGCACTGTAATGGAGTATTATTTTAAAAATCGCATAAATTTTACTTTTCCTCAATTAAAAGGAACCATCTCTGAGATATTTAAGTGTTTGCAATTTTCAAATCTATTAAATATTGTGAGATAAAAAATTTGAGGGAAAAATTTTTTATTTGGAACTGAGATAATAATAAAGGGGTTAAAACAGAAAAATTTCAATTTTCTTTTTTATGAGAGCAAATTACGTGAAAAAATATCACCAAAATCAGAAAGTTGGAAAAAATAAATTTTTCCCAAAGGTATTTCAATTGATTTCCCATAGGTATTTTAACTGATTTTAAATGTTTGACATTATCAAATTTTTAAATTCAATCAAAAATTGAACTGCCTCGATTCAGTTTAAATAAAGTTAGATTAAAATTGAATTTAATTAATATTTTTTTTGTAACAGATTTTAAAGTAACTTATGTTTTCAACAGATGGCAATCAATATTGATATAATCTCTTTTACAAGTGGTGGTCTAACCATCAGGTTTTCATACAAAACTCTTTGAATAAAATACCTGACATCTCTTGAAGTGGGGTAATACATTTGTATGTATGTATTATGTTAATGATTGTTGGTAATTATTAAAACGAAATGAATGAGCTAATTTATTATTTATTTGAAATTTATAAATGACATTAATTCACGGCATCCATTCATATATTATACAGGTCGATCGTAAACTAACTGGATTACTCTGTATTCAACAATGAAATTGTCGTAGCGTGGTAAATATTGTCGAATACTTTTGTAAACTAAATTAATTTTAAATATTTATTCAGTTGAATTGTATACTATTACAACTACCACATTTTTCCTTAAGTTTCCGGTTGGTTTCGTGACTAAAAAAGAAAATTGGAAAATAAATTAGATTGAAACGGAGAATGAAAATGTTGTGATGCATTTCTTTTATGTACACAAATAAAAATATATGTATTTAAAAAGGAATGAGTACTTTAACCACTTGAAAAAAAAATGCACGTGTTGTACAACATTAGTGCTGTGTGTATCTGTTGTTTCATAGTTTTAAGTTTTCATTTCTGTCGGCAGTACCCGTGACTGCATATTTTTAATTTTTTTTTAAATATTTATTTTAGGAATTATGAAATAATGAAAAGTGCTACTGCAAAAGAGCGTATTCAAAATATTATGCAAACGACGTAACATGTAAGTTTTGTATTAAATATAAAATTAAAGTCTAATGCTAGTGATGTAAGATTATGACGTTTCTCTTAAAACTACTTAAAATAGAAGAAAGACTGTTTGACTAGTCCAACTTCAAATGGAGCAATAACGAAATTTTTAAATGTTCACAAATCGTAACACATTGTTGCAATCTGGCCGTTTGTTTGGACACAGGTTGTTAACGAGGCCAGTAAACCAAAACAAACAACCAAAAAATATCGACGACTACTAATCCATACTTTCTGCTGACTCTGGTAAAAATGACGTGATTATGTGGGTCAAACAATAACATAAAAAGAATTGTAATACGATAATCGGGGAGAGTAGTCAAAAGAAGTAGTCAGAGTGGAGAAGTAAAGAAGTAGTCAAAGCGATGTAGTCAAAGTAGAATAGTCGGGGAGAAGGAGCGGAAAAGTTGGGGAGAAGGCAAGGAGAAATCGCGAGGAAGAAGTCGGAGAGCAGTCAAAGTGGGAGTTGGGTCACGTCAAGTGAAGGGCAGCAGAACAGTATGGAGTGGTAAAGAGCATTGAAGCTGGTAGCTAGTTGCTAGCAGGGGGGTAGGCTACTGAGGGTAATTTAACATACTCAAGGTCGTAATTGGGAAGTTTGTTTTGGTGGGTAATAGCAAGAGCTTGTAATTAAACCACGGGAATAACTTGTGTCCAGGTAAGTCCTGATTCCGTCGCTTATATTTTATCTTTTGTTCATAAATGTTTACTTGATTATTTGGGGAAGCGATTCCTATTTTGTTAAGTTTCATTCATGTTCCTATTTTTTGTTTCTTGTAATTATTATTCATTTATTTTGGTTTTGCTAATAAAATTGTTAAATTGAAACCATTATTTTATTGAGTGAAAAGTGAACACCCTTAAATTCCCGCAAGTCTATCGTAGTGATCAGGAGTTCGAACCCAGGCCTTTCTGTGGGGTTTTCAACGCTACCAATAATATCAATTTACCTCCTACAGAAAAGGTCCGTACCACCGTCGATAACAACATTCAGGAAAATATTTGGAAAGGTTGCAATGAATATTTTTGTAGTTATGTATTTATGTGCGTACAAACTTTTCAAGTAAAGTATTCAAAAATATTTAACTTTCACAGCACAACTTCATAACTTTCTTCGTCGGAAATGAAGGCAGTTTGTATGTTATTTTATGTCTATACATATCATGTGTGGGTATAAACGGCGGGCATGATCCCCCGTTCCCTTAATTATAGGTGTTAAAAGTTGTTTTTTTAATTTTTATTAAAATTAAACGCTTAGGACCGTTAACAAAAAGACTCCTAGTAAATTAGAAATATTTCTGGACGCAGTTATGTCATTTTAATAGCAAAATTTAAAATTTCACAATAATATTAATAGATTTGAGCGTTACTTTATGGTATTCCATATTTGTAAATAATAAACAAATATTTTACTTTGCAAAATACCACTTTTATTTTTGAAACTGTGACAATATTGTTTCGAACCGTTAGTTCATTTTCAAACAGAATTTTCAACTATTTGAAAATGAACTAACGGTTCGAAACAATATTGTCACAGTTTCAAAAATAAAAGTGGTATTTTGCAAAGTAAAATATTTGTTTATTATTTACAAAGTTCACAATCTTTTATAAAACCTTATTTAAGACATTTGATTTCGATGATGTCAGCAAGTTTATTAAAATGTCTTTGGTTTCATTTATATCAAAATGAAACGTGTAGGACCGCTAGAAAAATTATTTTCAGTTGACTACGTGAAATTAGTCAAAATCACAGTCAAATTCAAAATCACTTTCAGAAACCTTTTTAGAAAAAAAGAAATTTTAATTAATTTGATGATTAAGTTAGGCATATAGGGTCAAGCGTAAATATACGGAAGTGGTCCTGAGAGCATTCTTTAGGTCATTATCCATTAAAAAAAATGTCCCCCATTAACTTGGCAAATGGACCGTTCCTGATACAAATCGCATATATGAAAATCTTTTAAATTGTAAAGTTGAAAATTTAAACTTGTACAAAGAAATTAAAGTGTAAGAAAACATAATAATATCATCCCATGTAATTAGTGTTTCAAAGTTTTTACTGGAATTATGAAAAGTTTTATTCGATGTAGCTTTGGTATTATAATTTTTTTCCAGCTGAGTATTTATGAATTTTTCAATTACAGTTGAGCTTAATTAAGAGCTAACAATAAATATATGAAATTGTAGAAAAATTTAAAAAAAAAAGTTTAGAGTACACTTGATTTGAACGCAACCAGGGGTTGCAATTTAAAACAAAATATAAAAAAATTACGCACCTCTAGCGTAACTTAGCTGTTAACAGGGTCAGAGTCTATAGTTTTTTTGGGCTGCTATCGTTTCATAAAGTTACAATTTTAATGAATATTCCGCTGTAACCTTACTAGTTTTGGTGCAGAATCGCTGCAATCTTACTACTTTTCACATTTAAATTTTCGATTTTACAAAATCAGTGAGCGGGGCCCAGTGCAATCCGGCCCTGCTGAAACAGATATATAAAATAAAATGCGATGGTAATAAAACAGACTTTTCGAAAAAAAAAAATATATCAAAAAAATAATTTTACGTTTTATGGCAAAAGCAATAAAATTTATAGTACCCCTTCCCTCCTGCGGGAAATATATTATGTGGGTACTCGAACACTGAACGTAAGAGAACCTATGTAGAATTTTACGGTTTGTTAGACTAATAATGTTTATCAAACTTACGTATTTTGAATCAATGTATTAAAAATTTGTTCAAAAATTTATATGTTAAAATATATTTCTGTGATAATTTTTCTCAAAATTGTTTCTTAGTAATTTTTAGTTGCCCTCTCATATAAACGAACAGTTCAAGCGTATTATACGGTTTTTCAGTGACGTACTTGAAATCAAGAAAACTGCAAAAAAAGGAGCAAAATTTGGTCAAAATTCTGTGGTTCTGGAGTCACTACCACTATTAACATTTGAAAAAATCAAATATTTTGGTGTTTTTCGATTTTTTCCAAGCCCACTTTCCCTTGTCTCTGAAAATCAATGAAATTTGGAAGACAAAGTAGCATCGCAGTGGACGTCACTTTACTACAGCTGAGGAGAGGCGTGCGAAATTTCAAAAAATTCAGAAATTTAAATTTTCAACAATTTTGTACACCCCAACTTCCGGACAATTTTGTTTAAAAATTACCCCACTCATCCTGCGTTAAAACAATAAATTTTGATTCTTTTAAAGTTTTACATTCAAAATATATTTTTGCACGTAAAGTTTGGGAAAATGCTCTTGAAACATGAAACATGAAAAATTAAAAATATAAGAATTCTCAATGCAGATTTACCGCATTAGAGTAGTAAAAATGAATTATCATCTCGTATTATATAACGTGATGTGATAAACTTTTAAAGTGAATATTAAAATTTAATGAAGTTTCAAACTTTTTCGGACACTTGAATGATATAGATGTGTGTTAATTAAATCAACTTTTGATAGAGATATACATAATACTTTTAGCTTTGTCACTTACTGCTTCTCTGCTCTGGTGGCAAATCTCCAAATCATATTATTTTTCAGTATGAATTCTTACCTGAAACAAAATTGTGAATATTAGTGATAAAGAATATTTTTTCCATCAAATTTACATAATATTTCATTTCGATTGAGATTAATAATTAGGTATAACATTTAATTTTTGTTCAGTCTAAGTCATCACGCTTCTAGTAAAATATTCTAGTCTAGAAATTTTGATAAAATCAATTTCATTTTTGGATGTTTTTCGAGCTAAGACCTTTAAGAATGTGTCTTAAAAAATAAATTTTAAAATTCCCAATATGCCTATGCCGGAATGAGCTGGACGCTCAGATTTACGAGGGGGTTGAAACGATGTCGACCAGTCCATCTAAACATTTTTTATAACACTTAGGGTAAAAGTTCCTATACTCGAACGCCATTCAATACTCCAACAGTTTTGATATTTTATATACTAACGAAGTTATTTCTGAAAAAAACCGATAAATATCAAAACTGTTCGAGTATTGAATCGCGTTCGAGTACAAGGGCTTTTACGTTATAACACATCTTGAAATTTTTCTCAAAAATTCTTTTTGTACCTACATTCTCAAAAATTAACCAATTCTAAAAAAAAACAAAATTAATAGTATTTTTTTTTTTTTTGATTGGGCTCAAAAATTTCCTGAAATGCACACTTCTAGAGTTTTACGCTAGAATACCAGAATCAATTAATCTCCCGTGACTTTAAAACCTTTAATTCAATAAAATAAAGTAAAAAAATGTTTTGCTAAGAAAAAGCTTTTATTTAAAAATGGGCTAAAAAAAATAAAATAACTACTGAGTGAAGTTTGAAGCAATATGTAACATAATTTATAAAAGCTTGAGGCGTTATCATTAATAATTTCTGTTTTGGATATAAGTGTAGCTATTTTACTTTTCAGTACTTACCAAACTTAATTAAACGCCTCAAGCTTTTATAGATTATGTTGCATATTGCTTCAAACTTCACTCAGTAGTTATTTCATTTTTTTTAGCCCATTTTTGAATAAAAGCTTTTTCTTAGCAAAACATTTTTTTTACTTTATTTTGTTTTCTACTCTTTAGTCTGATTACAATTAAAAAAAAAAAAAATAAAGAAGTAATTTTTTTACCTATATTTTAATCGGTTAATTTACCCTAATCAAATATAACTATGGAAACAAAAAATTATAGTGTAAAGTCAATGGACAATATTTGACAATTCGAGATATCAAAAAGTTGCATAGGACTAAAAATCAACAATTTTGGTTTGGGGCAATTTAGGGAAAAACTAATTATACAATATTGCATTGTCATCAAGGTTAGACACGTATGCAAAATTTGAAACCTCTAGCTCAATTAGAACCTGTCTAAATTTTGATTGCAAGATTTGATCTAAACCAACATACTAACATAGCAAGTTAAATAAAAGCTTTTAAAAAATAGAATTCGTTGGAATCAACCGAAATATATTTTAATAATATTAATGACATCTGTTGGTGTTTATCTACAACTAAATACACATAGTAAAGATGCAAACCCGGTCAATATTTACCTAGAATTATACAGAATAGAAAGTGATAGGCCGCGACGCCGGGCATCAACGTAAACGAAAACAAGCTGGTAGCGACTGACGCTGGTAGCGACAAACTTGTAAACATTAACGAACTAAAAATAACGGTGAACTGCTTGTTGTTCGTTATGCCAAGTATCGGTAATTATTTATGTTAGAAATCTACCTTTACGGGTAAAATAACAGAAGATTTAGGTTATGGAAAATGTTTTTTTTATCATTTTTCACCGTCAATAAATAATTTATACGCCAAGTTGACGATTATAAATTATTTATCGGTCAAAAGTGACAAAGAGAATATTGTTAAATTTTTTAACACCCATTTTTGTGAATTCAGAAATTGAACGTAACAGACATATTGTGACGTGGAGACAAAACAAACATTATTTTTAATGTTTTTATGACGTAGAGTCGTAGATGCAGATGAACAGGGGTCGTGTCTGTGCGATATTCCCACGGGGAATATTTTTCTAGTCTATATTTTACGTCAAGTTTGAAAGTACATAATTATATTCAAAAACGTGTACACCAAATTTTTTGCATACTTCCAAAAAGCTATATCGTAGTCAAAAATGGTTCAACAATGATTTTTAAAAAAAAAAAAAAACATTTTAAAGCAAAAAATAATCTACTTTTTGACGTTGAAATTCAAAGTCTTTTTTTCTGCAAAATTTTAAAATTTTTTCTTATTATTCTAAAGTTGTAAACGAAGTGTCGAAAACGTTTGGAAACAGGCTGTTAGAAAATAGAAACCTCAAATTATCGTTTTAAGGATGTTTGGGAGGTACAATCGGAGATAAAAGTACATGAAATTAGAAATTCGTGATTAATTGCGTTGTATAACAAACTATGAGGTAAATAAATAGTTATCTTTGTTAAATAATAGCTATCACTACAACTGATTGTACAATACATCAAACTATAGCTCTCAGCTGACTACAAGAGCTGAGTACATTCTGAGGATTTTTCGGAGAATTTCAAAATGCTACGAGACGATTGAAAATTTAGCAGAATGTTCCTCATTAAATACTAAGGCCCCTGTGAAAATTTCAAACCGATTCACTAAGCCGTTAAAAAGTTATTAAAAAAAAAAAACTAATTTTACACGTACTCTTATAGAAATTCGAAAACAGAACAGATTAAATAACTTTTTAACGACTTAGTGAACCCGTTTGAAATTTCCACAGGGGCCTTAGTATTTAATGAGGAATATTCTACTAAATTTTCAATCATCTCGTAGCATTTTGAAATTCCTCCGAAAAATCTTCAGAATGTACTCAGCTCTTGTAGTCAGCTGAGAGCTATAGTTTGATGTATTGTACAATCAGTTGTAGTGATAGCTATTATTTAACAAAGATAACTATTTATTTACCTCATAGTTTGTTATACAACGCAATTATTCACGAATTTCTAATTTCATGTACTTTTAGCTCCGATTGTACCTCTCAAACATCCTTAAACTAGTTCAACTGCTATCTAATGACGGTTGAATCAACCGAAAGTTAGCTCGTAGAATATTCCAGTTTTTAAGTGAAATAGTAAGTACATAAATCTTTTTCCGATCACAAGAAACAGAAAAGGCACAAAAATTTCGTTTGTGTTCTTTCGATTGTTTTTTTATGAAAATATAATAAATTGAATGTCAGGCGAACTTTTAAATTAACTTACTGAGATTACGGGCAAAATCTTCCCCTGCATAACTGGCCAAATATTGGTTAGCTTTACCATACACAAATAAATTAATTTTTTAAATGTCGTGTCTGCCGTGATACGTGTCTGTTACGTTTAATGTCTGTAAATGTGAATGAACCTTTATCTAAAATTATACTTGTATGTAATGTATGTAATTTAAAAAAGATAAATATTTGATCTTGTGAATGGTGTAAGACAGTTTTAATCAAAGAAAATATATATTTGGTTGAAGAATTGAGGTAACAGAGCTTGAAAATTTGTAAAAGGCTTATGTGGTTCCCTGGGGACCACTTTTATATTTACAGCTTCTTATCCGATCAAGACGGTTTGAATATATTTTATTTATAACAGTTTTATTTGAGTATATTCCGTTCAACAAATTTCATTCGATACACGTTCAAGTACCACCATTATTATTGGGGTTTTTGATAAATTTTTGATAAAATTTCGTGAAAATTTTATCGAAAAATTATCCAAACACGTCCACTTCTGTGAATCGTACATCAAAAGGATCAGTTTTTGAAACACTGTTCCATTTAAAACTAGTTTTCGAGAAAAATTAAACGAGAAATAACACTAAAAACAGAACAAAATAACATTTAGATAACATTTAATCCAAAAAAAAGAACAAACAACAACCTTGGTATTTGAAATGCAATCTCGTCCAGACTGTCGGACGGTGCCAGCGGTGCTCGTTCAAACAGTCGACTTGGTGCCAGTGTCAAGTTGTTGGATTGGCCGTGCATGCCGGCACTGGTGGCGCTGCCGCAGCGACTACGGCACTGTTCATGCTGATGTTTGCGCGGATCGCCACCGCGATTGTTGCGCCGCTTTTTCTTCTTTTGCTCTTCGCGTTGTAAATTGTGTAAACGGAAAAAAAACATGGACATTTTGATAACGTTGACGACGATGATGATGATGATGATGACGATGATGATGATGATCTTGTTTTGATTTGACGAAGTGCTAACGTAAAAATTGCACACGACGATTCTTGATGTTATTATACACATGTATTTAGTTTTTTGTTACAGTTTTTTGTTTTTAAGGATTTTTCATTTGTTTTTATTTAGTTTTTTTTTTGTTTTTGTTTTGTTACGTTTTTATTTTCGCTTTTTTTGTTTTTTAGTGTTAAATATTATTCTTGGTATTGTTCGTACATAAAGATAGTATCAAATTCAATTTTTGGACAATTGACCACTGTTTTAAAAATTTGTATTCTTTTCATTTAAAAATAAATTATAATTTAAAAATGTTGTTTCCTTCTATGGAGATATAATTTCGTTTAATTTTTAATTTTTAGAGTTCCGTAATTGAAATCTTGAAACCCTTATAATTTTTCTGAACCCTTCTGGCGTAATTTTTTGTATAAAAAGATGGGAATAATAGTATATTGTACAATAAGTGGGAAAAGAGGCTTATTGGGGCTCTAAAGAGGCTCACGAATATGAGTTTGAGTGAGAAATAAGCTTTTCCCACGCATTTTACACTATACTTTTTCTACGAGCACATTTTTTTTTCGTAAAATTTAACATAAATAATTAAAATAAAATTTAAAAAAGTAGTAAAAATTTTTTAAATTTATAATGTTAGTGCTAAGATGTTCAAATTTTTTGGCAAAGCATACTTTGAAACTATGGAAACAATAATAAATAATCAACATACATAAATATGTATATTTTTAGTATTATTTCTATATATTATATATTAAACTAACGGAACAGCCTACTTTTTTATTATATTAAGGCGTGGGAAAGGCGTGCCCCACTGTATTTCCGCACAGTGTGGGCAATTGTTAATTTTTACATATAGTTAGCCGTGCACAAAATATTACTTTTAATAGTAGGAGTAGAAAAAAATATTTGCTATGCTTTTTAAAATAAACATCTTCGTTTATAAAATATCGATTTTTTTTTGGGGGGGGAGGAGGGGAGGATTAGTAACTATACACATGTATCATATTTGAAGAAAAAAATTTGCTTCTCTTTAAAACGAATTATTTTTGGGAAATATCGAGGAAAATGGTTTCTAGAATAAATTACTTTTATTATATTCGACAAGATTTCAATAATATTAGAAAATTTAATCTAACTGCGATCAAGTGGAAACGTCATCCCCTTATTCATGTATGTCACAAAATTATTTCCTCTTAACTACATCTATTTGTACACCCGACGAGACTGTACGGTGTCAAAAATTATCGCATACTATTGACATAATTTCGAGATTAATTGACTCATTGAGCAAATGAGTTTGCTTGTTGGTTTGTTGGTCTCATTTTCAGTCTCATCCGTTTAGCCAATTAAAGCTTAAAACATGCTCCTTTCCAAAAAATCTGTCAGGGCAGTGTTAATAATTCTTTAATATTTTACACAATACAACGTTTAGAAAATTTTTGGGCGAGTAGTGTGTACCATGGATATTTGTTTTGTAGTGTCCCAATTGTCCTGATGGCATTTATGGCGGATATGCAGTCAAGTGATTAACAACATCGAATCAAAGGTTTGTTCTGATTTATTAACTTGTCAGTATGTGTGTATGTGTAGGGGAAGGGGGAGGTAGTGGGGGTTTCTTCTCCGCCTCGGTGAAGTAATATCAATAGTAAGCGATAAATTGAATCACAAAACTATTTGATAGGCCAATATCTTCGGATAAAATTAAATTTATGTCAAAATAATAGATTATTTAATTTTTTTTTTTTTAGTATCAGTCTTAAGTTTTTGTGTTTGCGTATAGAACAAAATATTTTTTTAACGAGATATTTTTTTTTAACTTGAATATTTTTAACTTTTTAATTTTTTTAACTTGAAAGCTACCCGTGTAGCCTTACTACTTTTAGCACAGAATCACTGTAACCTTACTGCTTCTGATACAGAATTGCTGTAACCGGATATGAGAAACATAATGTGCTGTCTAATATTAAGTAAACAGGACCATATTTATTGGAAGGCATAATTTGTGCTGGGGAAGGTAGCCCAAAGTGGGCAAGCTAAGACTAAACGTCTAAAAAATTGGCTTTTTACTTCGATAAGTAGATCTTTTTTATATTATCAGATAGAATACAGCTATCGAACTTTAAAATGAAATTTCGCTTAAGAAATTTTTATACGATATTTATTTTTAATAAAGAAAATAGAAAACCTCTGCAAAAACCCACTTTGCCCGTATAGGTATCCTAAAGTGGGTAACCCCCTTTGAGCAAGTACATTATGTATTTAAATGTTTTTATTATTTTTTAATAAAAACTTTCATAACTACATAGAACTTAACTAACAATAGTAATAATTAAGTAAAAAAGAATTGAAAAAAGACAAAATTAATAAACTTATAAATTTATAACTTACAATCTCCATATTGGAGTATATTACTTCAGGTGGTTCCACATCAAAATCACCACAAACACGGTAGAAATATTATTTTAAAGCTTTTTCCCCCATTTCGTCGCAAAAAAAGATTTTTTAATTCCTTTCCCCTTCTAACAGTTTTTTCCATTAAGATACTTCTTTTTTGTCTACCCGCTTTGCCCCTACCCACTTTGCCCAGAACGACTTAATTTTGTTAACTTAGAGCAATTTCAAAATGAAAGCCAATACATGTCTACCATTTTCTACATTAAAAGTCCAAATGACGATAAATTGATAACATAATGTGGTCATACCAAAAAGGTTGCAAATAAAAAGGTTTGTGACTAGTCACAGATTATTTATCCTCAAAATTTTTAACAAAACCAACAAAAAAAATTTGTTGACGCTTACACACGACTTTACAAAAACATTTGATACAACGATATAAAAGCGCTTACCCGCTTTGGGCGACCTCCCCTCATTTGAAAATAAAACCAATACCGTTTCTTTTTTTCCGAATAACGGTTATTGAATTGATTATAAAGTAGCAGTCGGTTGTATTTTGAGCGTATCCCGAAGCTTCATTTATTCATTCATACACTCAGTATAGCGATTATATATAATATTATGTTAATTGGTTTATGAGTCCAACTTTTTTTTTACAAAAGTAAAAATAACATGAGTTAAATTGTCTAAAAAAAAAAAAACTATGCATGATTTTTGGTAATTATCATTTTCCAACTGTATTTTCCGGTGCACTGACCCAAATTGTTGAATTTTCGTATTCTTTGTTGAACATTTCTACACGATGTGACAATGTGACTGCCATATATAAGTTATTGATCTCGTCGATTGTATGTAAAAATAGAAATGTTCGAATGAACTCGAATTTGTCATATCGTCAATCTCTTATCTCTTATTATTTTTTTTTTTTTTTTGGTGTGAGTTTTGTTAGAATTGATGTATCTATTTTATTAGATGTGCCAATACTTCGATTGATTTACATAGAATTGGTATAATATAATATGTGGAAATCAAATTTATTTTCCGTAATAAAACAACATTCTTACGCCGTTGTTCGATAATAGAGACAGTTACGAATTGTCAACAAATTCAGATAAGACGTTTGATATGAAAATAATTCCGGTGTACAATAATTTTTGTAGCACTCTGTAACAACAGAATATCAGAGATTTGTTCCAACAAGCATTGGAATTAATTCTTGTTTCAATCAGGTTATACACGATTATGCTACTGTTTTAAGTAGGAATTTAATTCGGAAATTACTAGAATTCGGTTTTGAAATTTTTGGTACAGGACTTAAAATTTTAAATAATTTATAATATATATTGACAGTATGAGGCCCGAGCACTTTCATAGTAAACTTCCCCGGAAGCCGGCAATATTTAAAAAACTTTCCATAAACAAATACATAACATAAAATGACTCAAACACTGAATAGATTCAACACAGCTCAACATGTATGTGTAAAACTGTCAACATACGTACGTGATACGTACATACTACATATACACTGACATTCAAATCAATTTTATTTAAAAATATAAATTATATTTTTTATGTATTTTTTGTTTATCTTAAAAATTTTTATAGATAGAAACCAAAAGAGTAGTGTGTGTTGGTATGTATTTGTGTGAGTAGGAACACATCCGTGTGATGAATGATGATAAACTTCGGACACATAATGCGTAACCAACTAATCAATTAATCATTGATCGCGGTCGGCCTCTGGGGATGTTTTGTTTGGTTTTGGATCCCGAAGCCATGGAACTGAAAGTATTAATAAAAATTTGTCTCTAAAAATCAATCAAAGTGTTCTTGCACACATAATATACATCAAACTCTAAAATTCTGAATTGAGGTAGCTTATCGAATTTAGAATACTGTAATCTAGTTTTGGTTGGAACAAACCTTATACGTGTGTGTATTGGTTCAATATAACGATGATCGTGTACGAGATTTTATATGTCGATATTTTATTGTGTTCATTCTATTGTGGACATGACGTGATGGACTCCTGAGACCATCTCACGACGACATGAATGTCACCGCTGCAACCGGGCCTGGTTTAATCTAACAGGACGGATGAATAAATTGATCGGAAAAAAGTTTTTTAATTCCTTTTGTGGTTTGGTGCTTTATTGTGATAGCTGTGTTTTTTTTTTTTCAAAAGTTATTCTATTAGCGAATTTCCAGAATGGAATTCAGCTATTATAGCCGCTGTCATGACGCGACTTGAACCCGAGACTATGGTAGAAATTTGTTTTGAGGTACCTAGAAACCGAAAATAATATTCACTAAAATTTATATATATGTGTCCGCACGATAACTCTAGAAACGAAATGTCCTACTTTTACAAAATTTGGTGACAATGTTGTAAGTCCCAAAATCTTGGATGAGTTCTTCAACCAGACAGACACGTCGGATGCCAGGAACATGGTTTTTGTTCTTGCAAAAAATTAGTTTTTTGCCAAAATTTCCACTTACTCAAAAATTTTTGCAAAATTTTTTTACACCATTTAAATGAGGAGAAAAAATTATATAAAAAAGGTTTTTGAGCTTTTATTCTATGTCAGCTAGTTTCCTAGAAAAACTAATTTTTATAAACGGAAATTCACTATGTTATGCAAGATGCTGCGACAGGGGTATTCTCTTTTCGATTTAAAAAAAAAAACTATTTTAGAAAAAAAAAGTAAGCCAATTATATAAAACTTTTTAAAACATGCATTGATGTAAAACAAGGCTTGTATAATTTTTTCTGCCAGTGTAAAAAAAAAACATGTTATTTATTAAAAAAAAAAAAAAAAACTTTTCAGTTTATTGTATAACTAACAATACTGCCAGTTTTTCAGTTCGACCTACAACTATTCAACATAAAGCTGGAAATTTAGTACAAAAATACAGCTGCTAGCTTAATTTAATGTGATGATGTCATTATGTTTACTAAATTTTGAATGCAATGCTTATTGGAACTGGATGACTAAATAATAGGTTTTTGTAGTGGTATCGTTCATTTTTACCAAAATTAAATACATAGGATCAAGCATGAGTATGGGGGAGAGGAGGGGGTAATTATGACGGTCAAGACTCCCCTTGAGTCTTGACGGACGGCGATAAATTGAAATTTAATTGTTTATTTCTTAATAAATAATGTCAAATCCATTTGTTACAAATAATTTATTATACGGAACACTATTTGTGCGGGTACGCTTTGCACTTAATCAATTTCAACCATAGATAGATAAAAAAAATATTTGCAGCCGAATATTTTTTCATTATTTATCTAATACTCCGTTTCGAGAAAAACTCGTTGCCGTAATAATTTTCATTTATTCGTTTATTAGTTAAACTCAACGTTTCCATATTTGTTGTAACTACAGTAGACTCTCGTTAATTCAAACCTGCGATAATTCGAAACTGTCTATAATTCAAAGGTATCACGAGTTCCCTACAAAATCTCTTTATATTTCGAACTAAAACAATACATTCTTATACACTTGGTAATTCGAACGAAAAAATCATTGCTACGTAACAGAACGACGCGTTAATTCGAACTCATCGGCGTCAAATACTCGACAATATTCAAAGTTGCAGAGAGAAAGAGACAGAAAGATTGTAAGTACATTTTGAGACAAGTTCAAGTTCATTCATCGCAAGGGCTTAAAAAATTAAAATTATTACCTAATTCGTAATATTTTAAGAGTCCCTCGAGTTTCGAATTAACGAGAGTCGACTGTACATATTCGTAAAATAGAAAAATTTTTTTAAAACATTTTTATTTTCAAAAAAATGTTTCATAAACGTTTTTCAAATATGGAGTAACTCCACGCGTTGAATATTTCATATGAATTAACAATATAATAACAAGTTATAAATATTTAACATGGTTGGAACAACGTTAGTTGAATTAGAATATTATATGGGACGAGTGTTTAACTATATCTATCTATCGTGTACAGGGACGGATACACCTTCCATATTAGGAGGGGCTTACATTTTGTGGGGCACGCCTGTATGAAAACGCCAGACTTAAATTAATGACTGAAAAACCTACATTCAAGGTGTATAGCCTTGACCCCCATGACTACCCACTGTGTCCACGGCCGGTGCTGGATCTGTTTCCACTTTCATTGGAAATATTTATAGTAAACTTTATTGACGTCATCGAATTAAAAGAAAATTATTTTTTCTCAAATCGTTACCTCCATTGATTATTCCCCTTTATCCGCACCTGAACATATATTTGTATGTAAATAATAGATACATTAATGGTAGATATATGTATCATAAATATTTAAAAATGTATTCATTCCTGCAGTATTTCCCGTAGGGTTGACCGGGGTAATTGTGAATGGATTTTCATGAGTTGAGATAAAAGTGTTGTTTTAAGTATTTTTTATTTTATATATCACATTATGGTTGATTGATTTTTAATTCTACATTATTCAGGATGCACCACACAAATTTTGAGCAAATTCGTATGAAAAACAAAAATTTTATAGGCCATTCATATTTCCCCGGTGCGGTTTTGCAAATCTTATGAATTTCGGGGTAAAAGTGAATGCCATCAGAAAAATTATTTAGAATGGATTACAAGAGAAGTGTGGAACGTCAGAGTAAAGCCCAGATCAAATTCTTCACATTTACTCCACTTTCAAATTTTTCATCATACTTTAGCGGTCACAATTTGTCTTTGTTTAATGCAAGTTAGGCATACCTCAAATTTCTACAAAAAATCTAGGTTAAAGAAAAATAACAAAAATTGTAGGAACAAATTTATTACAAGCTAAAAATGATATTTTGATGATATTTTGTCATTTTATCATATAAAAAATCAAAAAATTCCATGTATTCACACAAATGTAAGGAAAATAAGACTTTTTCAAGAAAATACATTTAGTTTACATGAATAAAAAACAACAATTTCTTTTTTTGTATTGTTTGTACAACGGAAACTTGTACAATAATGTCACTAGCATCTTCATCAACATTTTCAACTCTGAAAAGGACACTACTGAAATTTTTGACCGAATGGAGGCATTTGTGAATGACGTTCACAATTACCCCACAATTTTAAAATCATGGGATAATTGTGAATTGGTGAAAAATTGTCCAATTTCTTTAGCAGTTAATAAGGAACCCTCTCAGGGCTTAAACCACTTCTTTAAAAGTACTTTTAACCATTTCTTACCTTTTAAAAAAAGAAAATTTTTTTTGAGGATTGGTCGAAGTAAGATACATTAAATTTTGTAAGGGTTTTTTCAAAATACAAAAAAAAAAAAAAAAAATACTAATACTTGGAGAATTGTTACGAAATTTTAATAGCATATTAAGAAAGGACAGAAAAACATATTAAGAATTGATTTTTAACAATATTAATGTTATTTTAGAAATTATAGGCGCCGTTCACAATTACCCCGGTCAACCTTATACATATATATTGTTCTGTCGGTTAGTGCCAGTTACACAAATTTTCCAAAAACTTGTTAGAAATTCACATCTACTGTATTTATTCTATATTTGATTTAATATTTTCCGCTTTGCCATGCGCAGTGGTCCAATAAAATTAACCACAAGTACATAGTATATTTTGTGGTTTCTGTTGTTGGCTATTTTATTGTTTCAAATATACAACAATTCCCGTACTTAAAGGCGCTTCGGTCGGTGCATACTTTAATTTTTAATTAAATAGTTGTGTGCCTTTGTGTGTAAAATATGAGGCCATTATTATTATTGTAATTATTATTCGGAATGAGTTTAATACATAATTGAAATTTGGATATTAGTTTTAAACAATGTATACAAAAGCGGTAATTAATATTGTAGTTTCCCCGAGAGCTTTGGATGGTAAATTCCTAATGGATAGTTAAAAAAATATTCTAGTAAAAGTTTACGAAAAACTCTTCTTTTACACCTACGAATTATGAATAAGTAATTTCATAGTTATATTTTATTGTTACAAATAAAATTTTCGTTGTAATGTATATATTAGGTATCTTATTAATTTCTATAATATTTTAAATTAAATAAAAAAAAAATTTTTAAAAAAATTACTAGATAGACCCGGCGTCGAACCCGTGACCCCAGGGACACGGATCAACGCTTTTAACCATTAAGCTATTTTCGCTCTGATTGAAAATTATAATTTTTAAAACTTTAAGGGCATTTTTTTCGAAAACGGCCCTTGGCTAGTGCGTTTTAGCGAATTTCCAGAATGGAATTCAGCTATTACAGCAACTGTCATGACGCGACTTGAACCCGGGACCATGGCAGAAATTTGTTTTGAGGTCCCTTGAAACCGAAAATAATATTCACTCAAATTTATATATAATATAATATATATATATATATATATATATATATATATATATATATATATATATGTATATATATATATGATATATATGTATTTATATATATATATATATATATATATGATATATATGTATTTATATATATATATATATATATATATATATATATATATGATTATATAATATGATTAAACATATATACACATATATATATATATATATATATATATATATATATATATATATATATATATATATATATATATATATATATATGTTTACTAAGTGTCCGCACGATAACTCAAGAAAACAAAACATCTTATTTTTAAGAAATTTCGTGAAAACGTTTACGGTTTTTTGGACATTTTTCGTGAAAAAAATTTGGCGGAATGAGGCGGAAAAATCACATAAAGAAGGTTTTTTTATTTACAATTACTCTAGATCAACTAGTTTCCAAGAAAAACGTACTTTTGTAAATGGAAATTCGCTATGTTATGCAGGATGCTGCGACAGGAGTATTACTATTTTACTATATTCACACCCAAAAGGTATACTATTAATATTCCAAGTTTCATTCAAAAGTGAATTTTCCAACCCGGAACCTCTCCTTGTAAGATCAAAACCAACTATGTAAAATCAAACCGGAAATGACATATATAATTCGAGGACTACCTGTACCGAATTTAATAACAGAAAAATACTTAAAACTCCGAAAATTACCTACTCAACAAATTCAGCTCTGATTTCAACTTTTACAATAGACAGACAATTTAATTTTTTTTACACGTAAGCTACGTTTATTGAAGCAAATGTAACTAATAATTTATTTAAAATGTTTTTACGTAACCTAACCGAGTATCTTTTCGGGCACTGAGCGGATCACCTGATATAAAATATGAAATGATCTGCGAGAATCATTTTTTTCTTTGTTTCTTTCTACTTTTATAGAAAGTTATTTTTTTCTTACAACATTACGCCAGTTCGTATTTACGAGTATTAAAAATTTATACAAAAAAAACAACGTTATTTCTCCGTGTTTGTGAATTTTTTATTAATTTCCTTTTTTTATGAAAAGATAAAAGATTGAATTTGAACGTCATATCAACAAAAGTGACGGGGTGAAAATCATTCTTAAAGTTCACCTGCAAAAACAATTTTTTTAAAAATATTTCGTAAACTAGTTATGCCTGTATAAGCCCTTTTTTATAAGGAACATTTTGACATTGGTTTTATTTCAAAATGCCAACTAGCTTACGAGATATTTAAGAAAAACTGTTTTTCTTAGGGGGTGAACTTTACGGGCGATTTTCGCCCCCTTAGATCGACGAGTTAGCACTTAAAAGAGACTATGTATCTAATATTTTTTTAAGTACTCTAACATATCACAAAATGAAAGAACCAAAGCACCTCGGGTACCTTCCTTGTTAGTTAGTTATCAATAAAATGTTTAACCTAGATTACATGTCTAGTTAAGGAGAGGGTAAGGTTAATTCGTACAATAAAAGGTATGTTTTTGTTATTTTTTTGTGACGACACAGTTAAAATCTCTTTACTAAAACCAGTGGTACATTAAAGTATGACATTCGAGGAATATTGTATAAAATTTTCACGAAGAAATATTAAAAGATACAGTAATGGCAGCAATTTTTCGAACGTGTCGCGGCAAAAAGTAGAATTGCGGTGCCCCTCATAAATTGGTGCTGGATCATCCGAAATAAAAAAAATGAAAGTTCATTCGTTAGATAATACTTTTGCTCAGGTAACGTTGGGAGGGTTTTTCGAAATTTCAATTTTTCACTTTTTTGGAACACTTAGAAAGGAAAAACACAATTTTTTGCGAAAAAATCGGCTAATTTGTTATTCGAAAATAAAAATTATTAACAAATTGGAAAAAAACTCTCCAGCGTTACCTCGTAAATTATGTACAGAAATAGTGTTCAAAATTTCAACAAGATCGGTGCTGTATTATAGTTTTGAAGTTATGAGGGGCACTGACTTTGAAAACGTGAGCTGTGGGGAAAACGCTTTAATGTTTTGAACACTTAAAAATTCTTGTATAAAACATATAAAATACTTACTGCTAAACTAAATTTTGTACCCTACACTGACAAAATATACAATACAGGTATAAACACGTTTGTACTTGCATTGAAATTTCTATAATATAACTGAGAGAGAGAGAGAGAGAGAAACATCTGCCACGTAACAACAAAAATGCTTATGACTTCGTCAATTTTGCTCCAATCAACTTGAAATTTTGAGACAATATTCTTGAGAAATTATGCATTCAGTTAAAAAAATAAAAAGAAAGCAAAAAAAAATTATTTTAATACCTTACCCTGCCCTTAGCCAGATCAGTAACAGCTTTTAACAGGTCAATAACTGTTTTTATCTGCTCAGTAACTGCTTTTTAATAGGTCACAATAGGCTACTGTTACAGTGGCGCCATCGCTCCACTTCCGGTGCTCAACGCTCACTTTCTAACTACTAACCGTTTCCAGAATATTCAGCCTTATACACAATATTTAGTTGTGGATTTTTAAAAATCTAATTTTCTCTTTTTCTATTTTTTTAGTAAGTTAGTCTTTAATTGCCACAGAAATATTATGTAAATTAAAAATCACAAAGTGATTGAAAGAATTATCCGGATCGGCCGGGAATCGAACCCAGGATCTCCTGGTAACTAGCCAGGTGTGCTATCAACTACACCATCGATCCTTTGCTCGACAGGCGTTCGATACAGACAAAATTCAATCACCTAGGTGTATGTACTTTCTACAATGCGAGAAGCAGTTACAACTTTTCAATTTCAAGTATTATCAGAAATTGAAAAAACAGAAATATTGATTAAATTATTTTACTTAAAATTTGAATAATATAACTCAAACGAAAAGTGTCACAGACTTTTTTTGAAACTAATCGTACACGGAGAGAAAAATCCTATAATTTTTGTAGAGAAAATTTCAGAAAAATTACTATGCTCCCCTATAATCCGTGCGCGATCGACGACCAAAATAAAAAATATGTGCTAGCATGGTAAAATTTAATGTGGTGCTAATACAACTTTTATCACACTCTTATGCATGTATATTATAGTTTAATTCTTGTTGTCGTACTCTTTCATTTGCGCATCTGACTCGCGACCTTATATTGGTTGCACTGTACCTGTAAAAACATGTATACAAAAATTATTGCCAACAATATATTGTAATTACATATACTAAAGATAGGTAAATAACAAAAAGATGAATTAAACGATGACATCATCCTAAGAGAGTGTAAAAGCAACTGACTACTAAGCTGCATCAAGGTGCTTGGTGGGAGCTGTCTGACAAAGTTTCTTCCACAGTCCACACCTATGGTTCGCATGTAACCCATGTAACTAACTCGCTGATTGAGGTACATTTCATTACAGCGATCCCAACAAAACCAACCTTCTTTCTGTTTTTTTTCTTTCTATTATTAGCATGTTAGCATGGAAATTTTTTTAATAAACACAATTAAAAATTATTTTTTTGTCGGTAATGGAACTTTTTACTGTGCTGTTTTACAAATTTTACGGAGATAATATTACGAAAAGAACATTCCATCCTTTAAATTTTTTATGATTAATTATAATCTTTATATTTTTACCTTACAGAATTTAATATGTTCGTCTTTTACACGTCGATTGTAGTGCTGAGCACAGTAATTTTTATAGGAAATTTCTCTCCGTGTACAAGCAGTAAAAACTGCAATTTGACTAATTAATTTTTGTTTTTGTTTTAATTTTTTTTCTAATGCTGTTGGATTGACCGACCAGCTCGTGATATGCACACAACTTGGTGATAAGCTAGCTGATAAGGATGAATATTGGCAGGAAGCCAATGAACTTAGTATGTAACGGGCATATGTAGTTTTTGTAGCAAGTGAAAAAAAGAAAGACGACCGGATAATTTTATAGAGAAAATAGCGAGGCTGATAATTTATGATATTTAATGTCGAATACAAAGCGTTGTTCGGCTGTCGAGCTCCAACTTGAGCTGTAGCTCTCAAAGCCCTCAGTTAAACACTGATGACTCACTCTAGTCAACTACACAGTAGGTACAGTACATATTTGCAACATAAAATATCGGATGTTTTATGAAAAATCAACCGATATTTATATAGTATATGAATACATGAGAAAAAACTTTGACGCCTTATGTTCTAAAGTTTGAACATCTATCCTAGCACGGTACATTCTATACTAGCACGGTACTCTCGTTAGTCTTGATACCATCAGATCAACTAATACGTATACACACATAGTATACCTAGAAGAAACAAAAAAAGATTTTAAGAAAAATTATATTAATTCATTAATTTTGCGACAAGTAATATTTCGTATTTTAATTTTGTTAACATAATTAATAAATTAATTGTTATTAAAAATAAAAAAATAAAAAATTGAATATTCACTTGTACCGGGATTCGAGCCCAGTACCCCACTATCCGCAATCCAATGCTCTGCCGTTGACCTATTCTCATTTTGATGAACTATAATAAATAACTTGATTATATCTTATCTATATTTTTGTCTAAATTTTAAATAAAAATATTTCTTGAGTTTTGGAATGGTGGACCTTAATATTGTAAATTTTTAATATATTGATATTATGCTCTCTACTAGCAGACGAAATTTGATTGAAATCGGTGACGACCGTACCTGAACCTCTACTTGTAAGGATGGAAATTTGATAATGATCCATCCAGCAGTTTATTTTTGGATCTTTTTGCGATCCTCGGGTCTTGGGACCAAGTCTAACCTTTTTGTAATGTAGACTATATTTCTGTACAGGAGAGAAATAAGAAACATCTTATTGAATTTTCGTAAACGTTTGTTGATGGAGGTTATGACATTTCATTTGCCGTTGCCGTGTCGTAATGAATTTAGTAGCTTGTAGTTTTTCTAAGTGAACATGATGTAGCGTGCCACGTGACGTGCAGTTGAGAAGATGTGACGCACGTCACTATGTACTTCTGTGGTATGGTTTATCTAGGTACATACATTATGTAAATGTGTCTGTTCTGTTCTGTTCGTCTGTGTGTGTGTCTACAGTAATTTTTCCATCGGGCGACATACATTGTCGTGCTCGTGCAGCTTCGTAAAAGTTCATTTATTTTCACTGAGGGGGCTGAACGGGGAAGTGCACCAGTTACCGCACACTTTATTTCATTAAGAAAAACCAAATTAAATTTTAACCAATGGATTTATATAATTTATATTTTATAATTTTTTTTTTTTTAAGATATTTCTGACATTAATTTTTATTGGTTGACTGTCTATTTGCAAATAAATATGTTTATTGAAGCATCACAAATGATTTTCGGAGGAAATCGAAAATTTTCATCTGGATTCTTATTAGGTCGTCCGGAAAATTCGTGCCGCTTTCGGATGAATTCACATTTCTTCAAGTAATAACCGCAAACGAAACATACAGCAACATGTTAGTGTTAGGCCGATAGTGCTAATAATGAGCAATCTTAGACCTCAAGGAACATCATGTCATCTTATAAGAGTTAAAAAAAGGTACAAAACACAACGAGAAATATTTGCAGTGTTTATGATGACGATGAGTTTTCTGACAGAACTTGTAGAAAGTGGTTTGCCAGATTTCAAAAGGATAATTTTTCTTTCAAAGATGAAACTCCCTTCGGTCGACCTGTGTGTATTGACGATGAAACAGAGCGACAAGAAATAAAACGAAATCCGAGGCAAACTGTCAAGAATTAAGGGGAGGTTTACTTGAGAGTCCTTAAAAATGATGTATCTTTCTAAAATTTTTTTCTCAAGAACGGAAGTAAATATCAATTTCAAATTTTGTACACATATTTACTAAGTATTAAACTATACAAAAAAAAAAAAATTTTCAAGGAAAAATATAAAAAATTGTCCATTTTATAAATACTGCAGTGTGACGATCCGAAAATCCAATGCCTTGTTGGCGGACATCCTAGCACCGGTAATAAACCACCGAAATCCAAAAACAAAAAAGATTTATAAAATATATGAAGAGTACCGGCACCTCTACCTATAATATCAATAAATTGCTGAAAGAGAAAGAAATGGCGGATGTTTGAACTTTTGATTACGATTTTTATCTTATTTTTCGCTCTTTAAAGTAAACTTAAAAATAAAAAAAATATTGAGAGTGTATTGAACTTAGGTAGAGATGCCGAAGAATTGAATTATCTTTAAAAGAAAAAATTAAAAAAAAGGATCCATCGAATAGTTTTTGAGTTATCGTGTCAACCAGTTCTAAAAATGTAGTTCCGAGTTATTATAAAATATATATAAAGAAACGTATTTTCAAAATTTTATATTTAATACTCATTATTGCGTGAACTACGTTTTTTGAATTTTTTAGTCGAATTTTCTCCGAAAAATTAGACTTATACAGTCTATACGATAAGAGCTGCGAGAGGCGAGAGTAGGGGCGCTATCCGTTTTCGGACCCGTAGAACACGAATATGTAGAAAAAAAACTGTCTGATATACATATATATATATATATATATATATATATATATATATATATATATATATATATATATATATATATATATATATATATATATATATATATATTTTCCCGCCACCTTTTAATTTGTGTAGGGCCCCCATATGGAAGTTAAGAGATGAAATTTGGTAATGGGGTTCATTTTTGAGGCACCTCATACTATCAAAGTGGGGTCAAATTTTGGGCAAATTGTTTTTCTGACCCGAACTTTAAGGGGGTGGTGGGGGGCGGAAAAGCAATAAAACTTTTCCAAACCAGTTTTAAATAATGTTTCGGTCAATTATCTACAACATATCCAAAATTCAACTTCCTAGGATGATTTGGTGGGAGTGGAGGGGGGAAAAACGATTTTCGCTGGATCTAACAGGCCCCCAGCCCCCCAGAATTAACGTAGAGGGTTGAAATTTGGTGTGTTGATAAAGTTCGTACCTAGGTTGTGCTTTTTGGAGGTTTTAATATATTACTCCCACCCCCCTCATTTTTAAGCTACAATTTCATGCATTTTCGACGTTTTCGAAGTTTGTACCACTCGCACAGGTCACCCAAATAAACCTAGAGGGCTGAAATTTTGTATTCGGATTGAGTTAGTATCAAGGGGGTGCCTTTTGGGGGTCTCGACTTTTAACCCCTACCCTCACCATTTTTATACCCAAAAGAACATGATTTTTCTTGTTTTTTAACAGTTTCGTTCGGGTCAAAATCTCCCCAAATAAACCTAGAGGGCTGAAATTTGGTGTACAGGTTAAGCTAATAGCCAGACACTGTTTTTTGGGGGTTTCAACTTTTAACCCTTACCCCCACGATTTTTACGCCAATATTTCCTTAATTTTTTTGCTTGTTTTCTAACACGTCTAGAGACTCTCTAAGGAAACCTAGAGGGCTGAAATTTTGTACGTGTATTCAGTTAGTATCCAGCTAGTACCTTTTAGGGAGTCCACATTACTTTTCCCCCCACTTCTTCCATTTTTACATCGGAATTGAATGCTATTGTTAAATGTGTTTTAAATGCATTACTTTTATTCTAAATACAAGTAGGCGAATAGTAATTTTAAAAAATTAAAAAAAAAGTGAATACAATTTTTTAACAAATGAAATACATACATATTAAGTAATTTTAAAATGTTATTAAAGTCACTGTTTATTTATTTATAAATTAGGAATTTTGGATTTTTATTTATTATTTATAAAATAGAAATTTTGGATTTTTTTGGAAAGAAAAAATATCTTCATAAAAGCCTTCCAGTTTAGTATTTAAGTTCCTTTTTTAATATTTAAAAATAAAATACAAAGGCAATTGGCGGATAAGCATGGATAGAAATGCCCTCGTACGAATTGTGTTGGCTTTTTCCCTGTTAACTGCTATCGGCACAAAATTGAAATTTACTGAGATTCAGCCCTTAAAAACTTAAAACCTTTTTTTAAAGACCCGATCAACCGGACACTCATCATCAGTTTTGAAACCACCAAAATGACAAATCGCTTGTGGACTTTCAATTACATTTCGCTTGTAGACACTTAATACCGAAGATGAACGGAAAAATTCGACTTCCGTGATGGGGCTCCGCTGCTCACGGTGTTTTTTTTTTTATAGAAAGCTGGATTCGGTTAATGTGCAAGAATCTTGTTTTTAAATTATTTTCAGTAAAATCACTTTGAGAACATATTCTACACATAATTTGCTACCAATTTCTGCAAAAAAAATCGATTTTTTTTTAACGACTCTCAAGTAAACCTCCCCTTAATGGCAACTTTTAAACATTCAAAATCCACAGTTTTCGGCCATTTGAAGAAAATCGGGATGGTCATTTACACCAAAAACGGCACGAACTTTTCGGACGATCCAATAGTTTTCTGGGTTTCGTATAGGGCCTAAAATTGGTTTGATTATCATATTGTCCCTTATAGCAAAAAGACATAAAAAACACGATTAACTAAAAGGAAAAAAGATTAATTAGAAAAATGACAAGGAAATATGCTCAATTTTATTGTTACATAAATTCTATCATATATTCTCAATTCCGTAATCCTTACTATTTTCTTTTTTTTTGTAAAAAAATTTCCATTTGATATAATCCTAAATAAATTGAATATTTTTTCTTTGTAAATGGTGCATACATTTTCATACTTAGAAAAGAAAAATATAGAGTAACATTTGTGGAAAATACTAAAAGAAAAATTATATATGTATACATATATGTAGAAACATTTTTGTAGAGCACTAGAGACAAGGTCTTTCAATTTGGTAGTTTTCCTCACCAGTGAGTTTCTTTTGGATAGAATTACGGAAACTTAGTGAACAATTTTTTGCGAAAACTGAACAAAATGTCATTAGGAAAAATAAACAAACATTCAGCGGCGGCAGAGGGGAGGGTAAAGGTGGAATATTCTCTCCAAAATAGAGAGACAATTTGTTAAACTTTATTAAAAGTTTAAATACTTAATGAAGTTTCTTTTCACCAACATCAACCAACTGTACGTACCCATATAGGAAATGCCAAGACTCACGAAGGTGCCAGCCTTGGTGTCATATTGGCGAAACTAGTCTTGGTTACCCAGAATCAAAACAAGCTTGGGATGAGTTAAATATGCCAAGTATAGGTGTGGTACGGCTGGTTTTTTCTATTTTTAGATTTAGTTACACATAGATATAGGTATTTTTACAACTAATATTTTTTTACAAAATTCTCCCAATATAATTAATATGAAAAATCAAAAATATTTATTTTGAATTGCATCGATTGTTACACATTGTTTGTTGAACTCACAGAACAAACTACACTCTTTTCTCTATCTGGTAATACGTGTGTTGTAGTAGTGTGTGTAAATACGCACACTTCTACAAAACACCAAATCAATACCACTGCAAACTGTGTACCTACACGAGATAGTGGGGGAGATTTTACGTCACCCACTGGCGACAGGTGGAACGAGTGGAACAGTGTGATTTGGTTACTAGTTTGGTTCCTTGTTTTATATACCTACATAACCTATCAGACATCAAACAACGCGTGTATAACCTAAAAATTAATATTTTTTGTTACATTATACGGTAGTGATCCAGTATTTTCTAAGCAGCAACCTTTTACTACATTTAATAGTACTCAATGTCTTCCAAAAATTATTATCGTCTCAAAAAACACCGGGAATTACGGAAAGTAAAAACTGAAAATAATGTTGCAGCAACCAATTCTAATGAAATGTCTGAAACACCTGCGATACCTGAGATCAACACAGATGTTATTGTCAATTTGAATACGGGGAATACAGTAACAAAAAATACAAGTTTAAATTCTTCAGTTATATTTCAAGAGAGTTCGGAAAATGTTTCACATATTTCAGAAAATGAAATGTCACTTGATAGCGTTGATAATATTTTAAGCATTTCTGAGAATAATAATGATAATCTAACTGAAAAGATACGCGCTTGGGCACTAAATAATATTAAAACATTGAGATTAAACGTAATAACAGATTTATTAACTATATTAAGAGAAGAAGGAAGATTACTGGTTCCTGCAAATGCTCAGCTATTATTAGGTACAAGACATCGTCGGGAATTGCAACCAATGTTAAGTAAACGAAATACTGAAGGGCAGTATTTATATCTAGGTATTAAAAATAGTTTACAGAAAATTATATCATCTGATATTTACGTAGAAGAAAAAATTTCCGTTCAAGTACACGTCGACGGCATCTCAGTTTTTAATAACTCTTTAACACAAGTTTGGCCAATAATTTTAAAAATTTTCCATAACAATTATGTTTGTAAACCAGTTGTTATTGCTCTGTATTGTGGCGATTCAAAACCTGCTTGTGTTGATAATTATCTAAAAGATTTTGTAAAAGAAGCGCGTGAATTAACTCGACAAGGTGTGCTTTTAGATGGAAAAAATTACAAATTTGAAATTTTTTGTATTATCGCAGACGCTCCAGCTAGATCATTTATCAAGTGTTGTAAGCCTCCCAATTCATTTTATGCATGTGAGCGCTGTATAACAGAAGGTATTACCGTAGATCGTAAAAGAGTGTATCCAGAAATGAATGCAGAACTCCGAACAAAAGAGTCATTTATAACAAAAAGACATCCAGGACATCATCAAGAAAATACTGAATCTCCACTTTGTTCACTAGTGGATTTCGATCCTGTTAATTCTGTAGTGCTGGATTCAATGCACTTACTTTATCTTGGAGTGATGAAATTATTGCTTGAAAAATTAATAGTAAATCGGAAGCATATGGCCTCTGTGACAGCTGCAAAAGTTAATGTTCTGAAATTGATTATGAGTTCTATATCATCAGATATACCAGGTGAATTTCAAAGGAAAAATTATGACGTTGAACATATTTGTCGATGGAAAGCAACACAATATCGATTTTTTTTATTATATTGTGGGCCAGTGGTTTTTAAGTACATTTTAGATGAAATTCGATACAAACATTTTTTATTGCTTTGTGTAGCATGTCGAATTCTTAATGGTAAGAGATGTGCTGTTGACTTAGCTGAATCTGCCAAAAGTATGCTGCGTAATTTTTTTTATATACTTCCATCATTATATGGAACTGATTGTCAGGTACTAAATATGCACAATTTAATTCATATTTCTGACGACGTTATTAATTTTAATGTACCCTTAAATGAAATATCCGCTTTTTGGGGGGAAAATTTTATAAGTATTTTTAAAAAGCTTGTCAAGTCCCCTAAAAAGCCTTTAACACAAATTGCAAATCGATTAGAAGAACTAGAATCTGGTAGCAATGTTAAAATAAACAGAAAAACAAAAGTGAATAAGTGTAAATATAATATTAACGAAATTGTGTGTTATGGTGAAAAACAATTTTATGTAATTAATGAAATAGAACTGAATGAAGTTCTTCTCACATCACAACATCCAAACAACATTATTCAATTAGAAAGTGGCAAAATATTTTTAATACAAAAAATATTAAAAATTAATAGTAATACAAGTGATGAATTTCAATTAAATGATGTTTATATATCAGGATTTGAAGAAGAAACATCCGAACAAACTTTCGATGTGCCTGTCCCATCTATTGATGTGGGCATTTTAAAAATTAACAAATTTTCGTCATCTTTAAATTTAATTAGAGCTCAATCTATCAAATCTAAATGTGTTTTATTAAATGTATTAAGTGCACAATACGTTATAACTTTATTACATTCTTAATTTTCAAAATAGAATACCTTCCTGAAAAAAATTGCTAAAAAGATTGTGGTAGTGAACAATTTGATTTAATTTACTTTGTCAATAAATAAATAAAAAATATATTTATTATAGATAAAAAATGTGAATGAACTAACAAATCATATTTGTTTTACAATAAATTACTTTTGTACTTATTTGATTATGATTTCTTATTACTTAAAATTAGTTGTGTACGAGTTGTATACGTATAGAATGGATATGAATGACTTTTTTGTGGCGGCATTTTTAAATATTAAGTAACTACATACGCTACATACCTATACATAGTGTATACATATTTAAGATTTAAATGTATGCGCATGTGCTGTTATGTACGCGCATGTGCCGTTATATTCATACGTGTAAAAATGCCATTTGGGCGTCATTTTTTCCTGTGTTTTATAGAAGGCATTTCATTAACATAATTATTTTTGTTTTATTTGTTTTTTTTATGCCAAAATAAATTGCATTCATTTTTGGTGTTCATTAATTTGATCAGTTAATTGTGTACGTACTTTTTAAAAGAATTTCTGTTACAATTTGTTTAGAAAAAAGTTTAGTTTTCTGTTTAATATTTGTTTAGAAAAAATAGTGATCAGTGTTTAAATAAAAATGGATTTCGAAGTGTTAAAACATTCCTATTTAATTGTGGAGTTTCCAAATGAAAGAACAACATTTTTATCTGTGGAATTAATTCCAAAATGTTGGGCTTATAGGTGTGAAAATGGAAATTGGAATTGCCGATATCCGCCTACTGAAACGCCCAAAAAAATAGTACGAGATTGGATTTATAAAGGAATAAAATCTGAATCAAGTTGGCCCTCATTTGCAATCAAAATCCTGTCTAAAGCCAGTAAGACATTTATAAATATTTTTTGAGGAATATTGATTTCGACCAAAATGCAATAAGCTCTAGAAATCTATTTGTTTTTAAATTTTTAATGTTGAACATTAAATAAACACGTAGAATATTATGCAACCGAACTTTTTAATAATTAAATAAAATGAGCGGTTGATTTTTGTACATTGGATAATTTAAAATTTAATCGTTTTATGTTAATTGAAAGAAAAAATTAAGTTAGAAAATATCATGTTATTCAAATGAATTTATTTGTTGTTTTTTGTTATTCTACGAATTGGACCTCAAATTTATGTAATATGCATATAATATTATTACAGTCGGCACTATGAAAGTGTTACAGCACGGGACTAAAATAACAGTTTCATAGTGAGATAAAAAAATATGTAGACGCCAGTAACTACTTTACTGCTATGTACCTGTACTACGACAAAACAAACATTCTACGTGTACTTACATGCAGCGTTTGATTGTGTTTGTCACACCAGAGTGGTGAAAGTAACATTGGTTGTAACACTTTGTTAGTTCACAGTTTCATAGTGGCTACTGTATTGTATTTATATGTATATGTATGTATAGTTGATTTTAAAAAATTCGGAACGACTTGTCGGTCATTTTCAGTTTCTTTTAGCACATTAAAAGCAAATAAGTGTATACAACTTACTCAAAATTTCAAAAATTTACATCCAATTCATCCTTAATTAAATTGAAGTTTAACTATCTGATTTTTGAATTATGATTTAAAGATTATGACGTCCCCAAAAGGTTTGGTAATAAATTATGAACAATTATTATTGCAGGTGATTATAAACAAGGTTATAGACGATTACAAAGGTCATTAACACAAAAAAAAATTGATAGTTCCGATATTGAATTAAATAAGAAATATCATCCAGTTGTACTAAGTTCTTCTGTTGTAAAGAACGTGCTTTCGAAACCGTTACCATTAAAACATGATATTCACCGGAGTGCACCGCCTATTTTAGAAAAAAAACATGATGCTGTAGACAGCTCCACATCCCTTGAAACATCTTCCGATGAAAGTGTGGGTTTAAATGTTTTTAGTGGTAAGGTGATACAGGGGCTTTAACTATTTATTTATTTATTAATTAATTTGTTATTGTTACTATATAGCTTCTGTTCCGCTGTTTCAAGAAGAAGATTCTATAACAGACAGTGTTTTAAATAAAGATAAATTGACACGAGCTCAAACCCCAAATAATTATTCGCAGGAATCATCAGAAATCCCAAGTTCAAGTAAATATTTATTTATTATTATGTTCATTTAAAAGAGTGACATTAAATATTCGTCATTCACTAATTCCATGATAATTACAGATTCATCGGATTTCGATACCAACTTAAAACTGATGTTCGATGAATTGAAAATATTCATAGACAAAAAATTAAACAACATTAAGTCAAGTTTACTTTACGATTTTGAAAAGAAAATAAAACACTTACACGCTGTTATGGAAAAAATTGAATCATCAGCAAATAATGAAGAACCATGGGTTCAATTAGATGCAGAACTACCAATCGCAACATTGGAAGAATTTTTAAAATTTGATCAGGATATAAAAGAAAATTTGGAAAAACAAAAGGCACTGGTATGTATAAATTTTTATCTGTAGCCGATCTAATCAGAAATTTATTACACAATATATTTTTTCGTGATTTACAGAAGGATATCATGAAACTAGTCACAATTGGATCAAATAATCCTGTATCTGATGTACAAAATATTATTGCTAAAATAATTAAAAAATCTGTTCAATTATTATATAGCGGCACGGGCAGAAAAATTAAGGGAGTGGGGAAGCGAAGTTTCAAGGACACCGAATGTTTTAAATGCATGAATGGTAAATATAAATTTAAAAAATAATACCAACAAGTCTATCAAAAAATCTTAATAGGTATTTTACATTTCGGAACCAACAATTTTAAAACTTAATAACTTTTTCAACTATTATTATTATTATTATTATTATTATTATTACTATATGATTATTATTATTATTAGCATACTAATACTTAGGTCATTTCTTCTAAGTATTTGCTTGTTTAGGAGAAAAATTAATATATATAAAATTTTATCTAGTTATAGACTATATTTTATAATAAAAAACTAACATTGATGTGTTTATGGTTTTCAGACTTTTTGATGGTGAAATATAAGGATTCTGACAAAAAATTAAATATTTTGACTTCAACAAGCCATTTCCTTTCCGGCGCTGTTGACAGAGAAGGTGGACGAGCACAACGCACAACTGAAAATACTATATAAGAAATTTTTAAATCTAGCGTAGGTAAACAAAACTAGTTAAGTCCATAATGTCAACTTTACAGTAGAGAGTAAAAACCAAAATGAAATGCAGGCAACATCAATTTATTTGAATTACCTTCAAGTTTACATGACATTTTGTAAATTTTTTTAATCAATTACTTTCTTAATATGTAAAACAGTAAATCATAAAAAAAAAGACTTTAAACCTTAAACTAAAATTTTTAAGATATTTTTATGGACTTACCATATAAAAAACAACAATTAATTTCATTATTAAAACCATTTGTGGAATTAACCTGTTTTAGCGGGTAGTTGTTGCCATAAAAATACATTTCCAATTTAATTAAACTATGTACTTATTTATCATTTTATTAAAAATTTTAAGAACTTCTTTTGTCAGTTTCTGAAAAGAATTTTTTTACAACAAGTGCATAAAAAATGATGTTGGGGGTGGAATTAACTTTTGCTCTTTTGGAAATATATGAGATAGACTGTCTTGGCCCTTATTATAAAATAAAAAAAGTCAAAAATGGACTTAACTACTTTTGTCTACCTGCGCTAGAAATATTATTAAGTATAAACTATTTACTTAAGTATACATACGTAAATCATTCAAATTCTTAGGTATGTTTACAGAAATATCTAAAAGCAAACTTTTGAAGAGTAAATATTTTTTCTTTTTTAAAATTCGTATTTTAGAGTGAAAGCTTTTGAAATACCATTTATTTGTATGCATTAAGATTTTTAAGTTTAGCTGATATTACAATTGCTTATTTTTATAGTTTTTCAATTCTTTAAGTTTCTTAAATCAAAAATTTTCAAAAAAACATATACCATCTAGTATCTTTTAAACTAAATAAATCTCTTATTATATTCAATCTGTTAGTCTGAATCTGCAAATCAATTATTTAAATCGCTATAATTAGAATTTTATGGTAAAAACTATTTATAAGATAATCCGTCATATTACAAGTTCCAAGATTAACAGAAAATTATTCAATTTTTTTTTAAATGTAACTGTGTTTTTTCCAATTCTCTCTATTAGAATTGGAGGTTGGAGGATTTTTAACGTCTTCTAATTTAGTTATATTGATGTAATTCTTTTCCTTTAGGTCAATAGTCTAACTAAATTTTACATGCAGCTTCTCTTTTTAACATGTTAATGCAAGACAAACCGACAGATAAACTATAGGGATATTATTATTATATTTATTTTGTCAGTATCTTTTCAAAACTGATCGTTTTATTTATTTGGCCTTTTACTGGTAGAACATTGTTTATTTTATTTTACTAGATGTATTTATAATTGTATAAGGTTGATAACAATGATAACACTAATGTTTTTCGCGTTTCTTAGAATAATAGTGATAATTTAACAGAAAAGATACGCGCTTGGGCACTACATAATATTAAAATATTGAGATTAAACGTAATAACAGATTTATTAACTATACTAACAAGGAGCATCACGGGGGTGTACCCCTCCGATTTTGTTTATTCTCTGATATGTTGTAGAACTTCGAAAAATAAGAGATACGAATTTTTTTTAGCGGCTGTAAAACGGTTTGAAGGGGTGAAATCAGCCTTCAAAAATTGGGGTAAAAATTTAATTTGTTAAATATCTCGAAAACGGTGAGAGATAGAACAAAAGTTTAAATTGGCGATATTGCTCTTTTTTAAAGAGCTATCTATTCATATGCAACTTATTTAAATTACGTCAATAGGGGTGGTTGGGGGTTAAAATTTAGGGGTTAACTTTACGAAAAGAGGATAAAAAATACAATATATTAAAATTTTGTTTACAGATTTCAAATCTACGTGAAAAATTCTAATTGGCCTATTTTTGCTCAATTTCATAATATTTAGTTTAAGGGGAAGTAACTAGAGGGTGACTGTGTTGACATAATCATACTATTTGAGCAATTCAGGAACTTCTTCATGTAAAATAGCTTAAAAAAATTGTAACAACGTAAAAATGATATTCTTGAATTCAAAATTCAGTTTGATCAACGTGGGAGGGGGGGGGGGTGAGTCACCCTTTTAAATTACATTACGTTTTCAGCAATATCGCCAATTTAAACCTTTGCTCTATCTCTTACCGTTTTCGAGATATTTAACAAATTAAATTTTTACCCCAATTTTTGAAGGGTGATTTCACTCCTTCAAACCGTTTTACAGCCGCTAAAAAAAATACGTGTCTCTTATTTTTCAAAGTTCTACAACATATCAAAGAATAAACAAAAACGGAGAGGTACACCCCTGTGATGCTCCTTGTAAGAGAAGAAGGAAGGTTACTAATACCTGCAAATGGTCAGCTATTATTAGGTACAAGACATCGTCGTGAATTGCAACCAATGTTAAATAAACGAAATACTGAAGGGCAGTATTTATATCTAGGTATTAAAAATAGTTTACAGAAAATTATATTATCTGATATTTACGTAGAAGAAAAAATTTCCGTTCAAGTACACGTCGACGGCATCTCGGTTTTTAATAACTCTTTAACACAAGTTTGTCCAATAATTTTAAAAATTTTCCATAACTATGTAAACCAGTTGTTATTGCTCTATATTGTGGCGATTCAAAACCTTCTCGTGTTGATAATAGATTATTTGTAAGATTTTGTAAAAGAAGCATGTGAATTATCCCGACAAGGTGTGCTTTTAGATGGAAATATATGTAGTAATAGATTGAATGTATTAACAGATTTATTTAATTTAAAAAATATACTAGGTGGTATAATTATTTTTCTTTTGAAAACTTTATTTTCTGACTAATCGTATTTCATTCATTTTCGTACTTCATTTTCGTACATTTTAATGAATATATATTTTATTTTGCCATAACTAACTGGAACGAATTTGAGATAAAATTTTAGTTGTATTTTTGACGAAGGTCTGAATTAAAATGTTAATTTAATGTACAACTATTTTAATAAATAAGTGTTTAGTTTCAATTATTTAAACTTTAATTATTTAAACCAAAACACGTATATTAGAATTTAGTTTTTTTAAATTTTTCAGACATATAATTATTACGTCCGTTTTAATTATAAATGTAGGGTAAAGCTACCCAAGTTTTTCAGTTAAGTATAGCAGGTTACTAAGTTGCGTACGAATATAAGTTTTTTAAAATTAAGTGTAAGCTAAGTCTAATTAAATGAAAATTGAGTCATTTATTTTTGTTTTGTATTGCACAAAAAAGAAAAGTTATTGTTTAATACCCAACCTAATTAAAATTAACGAAACTTTCTTGCAAATTAATTATTTAAATCGCTATAATTAGAATTCTATGGTAAAAACTATTTATAACATCGTCCGTCATATTACAAGTTCAAACATTACAAGAAAATTATTCGATTTTTTTTTAAATGTAGTTATGTTTTTTTCCAATTCTTTCCATTACAATTGGAGGTTAGAGGATTTTTGACGTCTTCTAATTTAGTTCTACTGATGTAATTCTTTTCCTTTAGATCAATAGTCTTCAGTTTAACTAAATTTTACATGTAGTTTCTCTTTTTAACATGTTAATGCAAGGCAAACAGACAAATAGACTATATGAATATTATTATCATATTTATTTTGTCAATATCTTTTCAAAATTGATCGTTTTATTTGGCTTTTTACTGATACTCAGTATTACCCTGATTAATATTGAATGTCAGTAAGCTATATCCAGGCTTGTACTAATACTGTGCTTATTCTTTGGCATATAATAAGTTTTTAACTTTGTCCCTAGGCTTAGTAATTATGTTTGAACCAAGACTGATTGCCGCATTTGGACCAAATATTACTGTCAGGCTTAAACCAAGATTGAATACACGTCTTGGCACTTGGTTGGAATTTTTTATTGAACCAAGGTTGAACATGAACCTTGGCACTTAGTTGAGATTTTTTATTGGACCAAGCTTGAACATGAGCCTTGGCACTTGGTTGGGATTTTTTATTGGACCAAGGTTGAACAAGAGTCTTGGCACTTGGCTGGAATTTTATACTGGGCCAAAATTCACGACCAGTCTTGGCATGGAGTTATCATCCCAATAAAAATCCATGCTTGAACCAAGTTTGCACCCCAATATAGGGCCGGAGTTACTGAGCGTCGGCGGAAGTCCGCGCCGGGCTTGGACCTTTTTGATATTCCTACATGGGTACTAAATGAGATAATTTTTATTTAAAAGTTTTCTTTCTTTTCAAAGAAAAAAGTTCGTAAAACTGTTATCTTGCATAGCACATTTCAACCGGGATATGCAACATTTTGATGTGTTTTACGAAAAAGAAAGAGTACAATTTTTTGATGTTTAAGTTTTTGCTCGAAAAAGTTGTTATATTTCGAAAAAATTGATTCCTTTTTTGTTATTTAGCACATTAAAATCTATAAGAATCTTCCTTTCAGCATTTTTACTATGCATCCGAATTTTTTTTTTTTTTTTTTTTTTTTTGTGGCGAAGTTCTAAATAAAAGATTAGGGCTATCACAGCCATTGTCGCGATGAGATTTGAATTCAAGCTTACACGTTTTTGAGCGATTATTCTATGTAAGCGAGTTTTCGAGAAAAAAAGTAATTTTTGTACAGAATACCGCACATTGTGGTACCTGTTGTGCCTAGATAGAGAACGAGTTTCGTTTGTTTATGTACCTGATAATAATAATTGATGAAATAGTGGTCAGATAGATGGCCGTCAACGTGTTAACAGAAAATAAACCGTAAAGGATATTTGTTTCCGACTAAGTGATCCTGGAAGAAAATATTTTAAATAAAATTCATTGACATTTTACTAATTGGTGTCAAAATTAATATTTTATTCTGCAGAGCGATTGGAATATTGAATGTTTTAATATGATTATTTCCGGTTGAATGAATTCAATACCTATTTTATGAGCCATTTGCTAAGAAGCCGAAGATCTAATATTTATTTTTAAATTAATACAAAATATATTATAATTTGTAGCTGACTGAATTTCATATTTATTTATTCTAAGGTAAAATGTTAATTATTGAATGATTTAATTTAATTTTTGTACATTTATTTTAAAATAAAATTTACTTGCTGTTTACAAAATCAGACAACTAGAACCAATTAATTAAACAAATTTTCTATTTTATTAACAAAAAGCACAGAGTGCACAGCCAATAAATTTTATTAATTTATATTCTGCGTGAAATATAAATTGTTTAAATTCACTGTATTTAAAACTCTGTTGAAGTATGTTTAACAGAAATTCGAATAACAAAAAAAAACTGTATAATTTATCTTATAATTAAAACGTAAATTAGAATTAAAAATCATTTTGTTTGTAAATATTTAACTGTTTCCATAAGATACGAGATTATAATCTGATTTTATGCATGAAATTGGGCTTCTTTTCTTTTTGCACGGTTTTATATCTAAACGAAATTATATCTCCATAAGTTGTTTTCTGTTTACCTGTAAGATTTTTTTTTTAAAATTTTTGTTTTTAATTTCGCATTTTAAATAGTTTTAGTGAAAAAATTACGTAAAAAAGTTTTTTTTTAAGGAAAATTATTACGGGAATGTATTTGTTACAGGTTTTAATTTGACTCTTTTTATCTCTTGCTAAGGACACTTTAGTAGATATATATTTTTGGTTTCTAGTTGGACCACTAATTAATAATGCTGAAACAAAATAAACACTTTTTATAATAAATATTTTGCAGGCAATATTGATCAAAACTGTATAAATTCTATAAATCTTTTTGTTTTTCATTTGGCTAAATTGCTCCCAAATTGCTCCGTTGAGGTTAGTAATTGCTCCGTCAGAAATTCAGTATTTTAGTTATCAAAATCTTGTCAAATAATGCTTTTTTATAATTTCTTTACACTAATAAAATATTATTTTTCTGAATAATAATTAAAATATATTAAAATATAAATATAAATACATATTATGTATTAAGGTTATGTACTATTAGAACATATAGGCAATCAAACATACGTTTGTATTTCGTTTGCATATATATGAGGATAATTCGATTTTGACAGATAGATATTATTATTTTATAAATAAACAAAATATTTTGATAATTATTAAAAAAATTAGTATTAGGCTTTTAAGAGGGATCACTAGTGTGACATTTGGAAAAAAAATTGGAAATTTTTTCTTGCATGTTTCGATAGTCTATACCTTTAAAAATAACATACTAAAATTTCACGTGCATATCTCAAATAGTTTTTGAATTACAGCCATCTGGAGAGCGGATTCTGATTTTCATTGTTAACTTTGAGGTATTGAGAAATGTATGAAGATTGATAGTTTGGGAGTTTCTGGACGTGGCTGCCAGTCACATGTTGTGGAGCAGCTAGACTCTGGCACATTTAAACAACTCATCTAGTTTTACTATGATCGTTATAGTGAGTACATCGTAAATAATTTTAGTAAAAATTCTCAGTGATTAAAACTAAAATGTAAAATAAAGAGAAACTATACATTTTTCAAATTTGTTGCAGTTTTAACTCGAAAACAAATCATGACAAATCAGCTTCTTTTATATATGTTTCTTCGTGCCATGAACCTCCAGTTTTCCGATCGAATAGAAAATGTAATTTTTCCCGGCCAAAAATCATCAAATTTTCGCGCAAAATTTGAAACTTTTCTTTAAAAACTCTGCCATTTTGTTAAATTTCAACTTTTTTTTTTCGATTGAGGTTCATGGCACGGGCAATACCTTCTAGTTTAATAGGCTTTTTGGTTTTTTTTATTTCAGGCACTGTGAAGGTCGCTATCACTGCAGCAGTTGGGGGACTTTTTTCTCGACGAACAACTCACTGAATTTTCAATTTTTTGGTCCAAAAATTTTATCATGAATTTATTATATATCAACGAATATATCCTTAAAATATTAAAACATTCCATACAGTAGTTTTATTTTGAAAAAATTCCCAAAAATTACCTTTTTTTCAGGCGGTCACACTAGTGGTCCCCCTTAAATTATTAAATTACATAGAAAAATTGTATAAAGAAGTATACGGGGAAAATTTTTTTTTTTATAAATAACTAATTAAATAATTAAATTTCTAGTGGAGCAATTACTTATCTCAAAAGAGGAAATGTGAGAGCAATTTTGTCATATAAAAACCAAAATCATTTTTCAAATTTCGGCATATGTGGATATATCGATTCTCAATTGCTCTGTTTTAAATGGTGTTCGTTAATTACTTCAACTTTAATTAGTCATAAGAAGTTGAATAAAAAATTTAATTCTTTTTAGTCAAGTTAGCAGTTAGTTGTTAATAAGTTAACAATTTAATAAGCTCTTGTCTATAGATAAAAGTTAGCTAATGAACGTTGGAAAAAGTATATTTTAAGGAGACATTTATTCCTCCTTCTAATATAATAATTGAATAAACAATATTAAAGTACCTAAGAGTAAAAATGTAATAACAATGGAAAAGAAGAAGAAGAAGAAGATGATAATTCCGTTGTAATATTATTAAGATAAAATAAAGAGAGCAAATATTGATATTAATAATGACAGTATTAAGACAGTAAGACAGTAAAGCGTTCTTATTTAATACACTCACAGGCAGACATATAATTTTCTTTTTACTCAAGTTTTTTTCAGGACCGTACTGGAGAGGTGTGACGGGCCTCTCTCCGAAAGCCAATAGCGTTGGAAAAAATACAATTTGTATAAAAAAAAAAAAACTCAACCATTTCTATAAAATATCAAATCAAAGTAAATCAAGTAGAAATTGTATGATTATTTCGGGTGTCGCAGAAAGAGAAAAAAGGAAAAATAGAAAAAAGAAAGTACAAAAAAACATTTTATTGTCCCCACATTAAATTTTCAAACATTAAACAACAAACACCACATTCGATATTTTATATTTTTTGGGGTTCCGAAGAAAAAATCTCACCCACTCAATTTTAATTACTATACGGATGATGTAGTAATGAGAAAAATAGGGATGAAAATTTTTTTCCAAGAACCATATTATGTTACAAAGAGCTGGTAAGATAAAGTTGAGGCTCCTTTATCATTTTTCATTTTTGAGTTCCGTTCGCGAAATAAGTGAGTTTCAAAATGAGATCTCCTGGTTTAAGTTGAGTAAGTAATCAAATTTTCACCAGCCAAGAGTAGAGAAAGCAGCTCCAAGTGGATATACGTATAATTTTCTATGAATATCTATATATTTCAGTATTAAAAAAAAAAAGAATTAGACTATGAAAAAACTTTAGCTACTGAAGGATTCGGAACTTTCTACGTGTTCAGCACCAGGGCTGGGAACTATTTAAAATGATATCATTTTAAATACGTATTTTGCATTTTCTATTTTACATAAGTTCGGTCAAACCATTTTCCATTTTGTATTTAAAATGAAAATTTGAAACCATTTTATATTTAAAATGAAAATGCATATGTATACTCAAATTTATGTGTATATATATATGACACTTATGACTCATATTAATCACAGAACTCGAACTGAACGTAGTCTAATAAATTGTGTTAAATGTGAGTCGATTTAATTGACTCAATTTTTTTATAATTCGAGTTTCAATGTCACTTGAGTTACTAGAGCTGCAGTTCTCTCAAGTCAAATGTTTTAGTATTTCGAGTAGATGATTTTCATAAAATTTAGAAGCCGCAGTAGCAGTGTAGTTACGGTTTGATTATGTCAAGTCTGAATTAAATTTTACAATATTTTTGAGTAACAATATTTCAAGAGTTAAATTTTGTTTTCAAACTTTATAAAATTTTCTCAAAACACTGCGCTGCCCTTATTTAATTTCAATATGTTTGACATTTTCTTTTTTCTATTAATATAAAAAACGATAAAAGATTTATAGTATAAAAAAGTAAAAAAAAAAAGCATTTTGCATTTTATAATCCATTTTAAGTAGCTATTTTCCATTTTCTATTTTAAATGGTTTCTGTGAACCATTTTTCCCAGCCCTGTTCAGCACTCGTTTGGCAATTTTTTTTTTTTAATTATTTATGCTACAGTTTAAAACTTATAAGCTTAAAATTGAGAATTTCTTCGGTATCAACACTGAATAGTTATTGATTTTTACATTTTAAATATGATATTTTAATCATTTTAATGATTTTAAACTTGTAGACTATTTATTTGCTTATTGTATGTATATATATTGCAGCAAGTACCTGTTTGTTAGTAGCTACTTGACAATAAATATTCTGTGCTTCAACCAATTACTGCAGATACGACAAATAAACAAATAATGGAAGTATCATGTTTCAATTAAAATAAATAAAAATGTTGTTTATACTACGTAAATGGTAAACAGTAAAATGAACCAGCCATTGGATTTGCAGTAAAAAACTATAGGTAGCTATCTGGCACAAGGATAAGTACCCCCCCCCCCACTCCTCCTTCTAACACGTGCTTATTAAGACAAATATACATAGATGTATCGTTTAAAATGTTAGCCACAAAAAAGTTTTGGAATTTTGGATCGATTCTTTGGCTAATTGGCACTGGAGGTAACGTGTAAAAGTTGGGAGGTTGTTGGAGGTGGTGACGTCATCACTTGGTTGAAAGTTGGTGGATGTGGGTGGTGGGTCTAGAAGCTCTCAAAATGCGTTACTTTCAATTAAAATATTTCTAAATGTTATTAAAAAATAATTTAGTGTTTCCCCTTTCCCAAACTGTGTCCCGTCACCCAATGCTGGTTCGCAGGTGCCCACAATATATTGTATAGAATTCTTATTTGTTTTTGGAAAAAAAAATATAATTTTAAAATATGCCTTTTTTTATTATTTCCCGATATTAGCGGCCCCCTGCCTCGCTTACCGCGCTTGCTACCTAAGTTAAAACACAGTCATGTATGATATGTGGGTTTACAACAAACGGTTTTACAGAAATACAAAATTGGAAACTGAATTTCTATGAAATCTTTCAAATTAATTTTTGTTTATATTTCGTGAAATATGTAATATTATATATTTTGTGTAATTTAAGCACAAATTTTTCTTTTATGTTTATTGAATATGTATAATATATTAGAATATTTTCGCTTTCGGTAAAGCTTTTTGTTTTAAAAGAAAATGAAAGCTTAAAACTTTACCTGATTGTAAAATATTTATAATTGAATATTAAATATTAATTTACATATTAAATACCTTGGAATCTTTAACGTTTTATATAAAATAAACATTTAAATAAAACGTTTAAGCACACAAAAAATGATTAAACCTTTTATCAACATCAAAAAACAAAGAGAAAATGTGTTAATTTAAATAATTCATTTACGTATTTCTGATTTTCAAGCTTATATCATCCAATTTTTAGTGTTCCGTAACAAAATTGGTAAAACGGAATACTTATCGGACACTTTGGTATTAGGTTTTTTCAGATTTTCTTACAATTTTCTTGGTAATGAAAAAAATTTTGCTTTGATCAATTGGCAGAGTTATTAGCCAAAAATTAATTATGTTAATGTTATGTTAAACGGGTGTTTTGGTAAATTTTTTTTTTAGAAATTGGGTTTTTCTATTTTGTTAGCATATCTATAGAATAAAATTTCCAAAATATAAAACAAAAAAAAATAATGGACCGATTTGTATCGGCGTAATCCCAAGCCGCTTGCGTTCATTTTGAATCAATTTGTGTTTGTTTTGAAGCACACTTGGCTTGCTTTTGATTGTATATTCCTGTCTCACTTTCCATGTTCTAGAGAGAAGGGTCAAGTATTAGCGTACAGTATACATCGTATACATAGAACATGGAAAGTGAGACAGGAATGTACAAACGTATCAAAAGCAAGCCATATAAATGTGCTTTAAAACAAACACAAATTGATTTAAAAGTGAGCGCAAGTGACTTGAGCTTACGTCGATACGAATCGGCCAAATATTTAAGTAATTTTCGGATTTATCTCGCTAATAATTATTGAAATAAATGGGTGAGCGCCTAGTAAATATCTCTGTTTCTTTCTGATAAGTGTACATAGACTATTAAAGACTAAAGACACGATTGTTTTGAAATCGAAAATTATAGTTGTACACACACGAAACACACCGTATTGGCAAAAATACAACTTGACGACTTAATTTGATATGACATTCATTAAGCACCATTGACAATAAATTCGCCGACACAGCATCCAACATCCATCGTCGGGTAATGATTGAGTGGCGTTTGCGTTTGTGTGTGGAGGAAAACCTAAATCTACTCTACCATTTTATTTAATTATCAAAACGTAATACCTGGGTAGCTATTTCGCAGAGCTCGCTTATATCAAATTTCGTACTTTATGCCCGTACTTGATTAACGAATATTGATTATTCTATGATGGCCAACGGCCAGTGACGAGGCGGCGTTGTTATTGTTTGGGTCAAATTTCACTTCAAACCGCAAATAAGTGTAGAACGGCGACGGGATTTAGCGTGAGCGGTGTGGTGGGGAGGGGGCAGTGCAGACAGATAATGAAAAATAATCAAGGGATCGAACATATTTAGTTTCAACCGCCAATTAGTTAATTTATCAACATTAGATTTCAAACAAATATATTATAACTTCATTAAATGAAATAAGTACGTAGAAATATAAATTAATCAGTACAAGGCTGCCATTACGCACGAGCGTGCGAGGCGGGGGGGGAGTTCACTTTCGAAATTTTCCCTAGCTACGACCTTGAATCGGGGGAGAAAAATTAAAATTTTTGTTATTAAAAAATTCGAAAAAAAAGAAAACGATTTGTTTCCTTAGAATCATCTATCAAAATTTAAATACAAATTTAGCTCCAGAGAAAGCTACTTTGGAGTACACCATTTTTTTTTTTTTTTTAACACAAGAATTAATGATGTGAAGCTCTGGCATTGAGTCAAAATTATTTTGACTCGATGATTCATTATTTTTGATTAAGAAAAGAAAACATTATCCATTACAACAGACTGATATCCATTATTTAAGTATTTTTATTTTGAAAAATTGGATAATTTAAACCAGTTGAGGTTTGTTTTTAAACGCCTTCACCGCATCTGATTATTATTTTTTGGTCACTCACAAGATATCGTGAATGCAGGAACCATGTACACATTTTTTAAAAGTAGTGTAAAAACACTCTAGTGATCTCAAAATACGAAAATATTAACCAATGAAATTTCATATTTTGATTGTTGCCGTCAGAGCCGGCGCAAAGTTCTTTGGCGCCCCAAAGGCGAAATATCCATTGGCGCCCCAAAACTTGATAAACAGTCATTTAGGCATATTAAGAAGAATTAAAAATCCATACAATGGAATCTTCAACTTTTAACATGTTAAAACTTTTCACAAAGTATTCTTTAATATTCGATCGTGTAATATGAAATGTCGTTTTCAGACCACTTGGCTTACCACGTAATTCAAAAAAATTTCGACACTTTTTTGGGCATTAAAAAATATAATGTTTTAATAAAAAAAGTCATAAAAAGAGATAATTAAAAAAAAAGGTTGACTGATCTCTTTCTTAATATACTTTTCTAGATACAAGGTATCCGATCAGTCTTTTTGTCATAAAAATACAGAAACATTAAAATCGTTTGGAAAGTGCCCTAGGTGATCGTCTAGTTCGCCTATATGGTCGCACCGACCCTGGTTGCCTTCTGAAAATTTCAGTTGAAAACAGGTCAAAACAGCCATGTTTGTGGTGAAATGAATAGTAAACTATTCGCCCATTTTACAGACGGCAATTAATTTTTTTCTCGAAAGGTATATCTACATATCATACATAAATGGTTAAAAAATCAACAAAATTGAACTTTTTAATTACTTTTCATATTCATGTTTTGTCGTTGGAGTGAAAAATTTTTGATGACTGTTAACTTTTTTCACACATTATTCATCGCTAGCGCTTCCACACACACACAGCATACATTTATGCAAAAGCTCTGCTCGTTCGTTAAGCACAATATTCATATTTCATATTTTTAATATGCTCATAGAATATTTATGTAAATTTTATATACAGAGAATGTACTACTCTAAAATAAACGAGATACAGGCAGCCCCCGAATTATCGCGTTTCACGATTTACAAAACAAATGTGTGTTTGATAGAATTCCGGACTCTTACCTCATTTGGATGGTCTTACAGACACATTAAGGGGAGATTCGCCAAAAAAAACATCAAAAGCCTACCTCTTTTTATTATACTTTTTTCTACACAAATAAATATTTTATTAAAAAAATTAAATATACAACATTATTTCTACATGTCTTGAGCAGGGCCGTGGAGAGAAATAGTGGGCCCCGGGAATAGTTCACAATTTTTAAAAAATTTTCTCCAAAAATATAAGCGACTAGCAAAAAGAAGTTTTTCTACTTATCCCAGGGCCTCCTACCGACAGCTACGGGCCCCTTCTTCAAGTCCGGGCACCGGGGCTGCAACTCCGGCTACCCCACCCTCTCGTCGGGCCTGGTCTTGAGATAACAAAAAATATTTTATTTTTTAAATTGAAAAATGAGCTGAGTATAAATGGCTTTGATGTTGACACTGCGAGATTTTTCCACGTTGATGGTTCCTTGCGTTCTGAAATCCCCAGTGAACCAAAACAAAAAAAATCAAGAATTTTCTGAAAATATACATATACAGTTATGGCACTAATTAGGATCTAAGAAAAAAAAATAAAAAACCAGCGAGAAATCGTATTTTGAAAATAAATTTTCAAAAATCACCGCTTTTTCTCGGCTATAAACAGCCGTCATTTTGAAAATATATTACGGAACCAAAAGATCCTAGTTCCTGCCAAAATGACAGTATCGAGGAATAATATGCACTTTGATTTTTGTTGATATCTCAAATACTTTTTGAAATACATGAGGAACCATGTCGAAAAATGTACTTTCCAGAAAAAAGTATTTAAAGGTTTTTTATTATTTAAATTGAATTATAGTAAAGTGAGTGCACTAAAATGCCCACAACTTTTTGATTTTTCCTTTTTTTTTTAATAAAATTTTAAGATAATATATTACTAACATCTTAAGAAACACAATTGTGAAGCAAAAAAAAATTGATTTCTTTTTTTTTTTAGCGAATGTCCCCTTAACAATTCATAACCGAAAAACGTGAGTCAAATGCAAAATGGCAGCGCAAGAACAACAGACACCACGGCGATGGTATTAGACTTCCGTACAGTTTGACAACGAAATCCAAAAAATAAATAATTCTAAGGTTACTTTCGCTGAGGTTAATTTGCCGTACGGTTACTTTGTTGCGATTGTTTTGTTACGAATCCAAAATGGACATGTGAATTAAGAGATGCGGTGTCACTAGCTAACTCTCCACCAACCTCCTATAGTTGTTTTTTGTTCTCTAACCCAATTTTTTAAAGTGATTGAATATTCCAGTGTTTTGAGTGATTTTAGTTATGTACGTCTCATATCAACTTCCGGTCTATTATTTGGGAATTAAACATGCGCCGTAAATTCCTGAACTGCCTATATATTATGTTTACCAACTTGGATACCTACAATATCTCATTTGTATTCAAAAATATTAAAATACAACCTCTATAGAAAATGTTTTTCAATGATATTTTAAAATATGAATCTCTGATATCGAATATATAACAGCGAAATCCCTTTGCATGTAGCTATCTATTTCATGTATGTATGTACGTTTTTACGAATATTAGCTAATATTTAGATAGTTATCATTTGTACAAATTTTGAAATTATTTATATACAAATTATGATCAAACAGATTTATTAAAATGCTAACTCTAGTGGAAGTAATATTGTAAACAAATAATATTTAATATCGAGCTAGCACAGTAACTAGACAGCTACAAGGGGATGGGGGGTAACCACAGCTTTCAAATTAGGATAAGGTCATATTTTCTCCTTTTGAATATTTCAAATTAAAAAAAAGTGCTTTAACGACATTAAGAACGGCTATAAGAAGAAAAACATCTATGTCAGCCTAATAATTGAAAAACGAATTGTAAGATAAAATTTGAATTTCCCTCCGTTCAGGGTGGAACGATTCAAGTCTTTTTTCTGACGATTCTACATAGTTATACTTGGTGAAAATGAAAAGAACAACTTCAAACACGTATAATTTGCTTCCAATTTTGTTATTCTATCGTTTAGTTTACGGTTTTTAAGGTACTGAAAATTTTTTTGTAACCCTGGTGACGTCATTAAATTAAACAATTTCTTTTTTTCTTGTCTGGCTTGCTGAAAGTGTTTTGAATTAGGCTGCTTGGCTCGATTAGGCTAATTTGAGTGTAAACTTTTCATTTTTGCTATCAGGCTACTCTTAAAAAAAAACCCGCAAAAAAAATTTACTCTTAACGGCAAGGTCGTGACCTTGCCGTCCAAATCTAAATGATCGCATTAGGTCTACGAACGGTCATTGACTCTTCGTAGCCCTAAAAATATAGACATTCAAAAAACAATGTATATATGCCGTTTGCATGTATTTAGGGGTAATTAAAATTTGTCAAATAAATATTATGCTACGAATAGACAATAAATTTTATTATATGTTCAGGATAATTAATATTTGGCTTTTAAATTAGATGGAGCAAATTGATTTCTTTACGTCAATAAATTGGGACAATTTATTGACGTAAAGAAATTGTATGAAAAAAAATCAATTTTCGAGATCTTAATGGCTAAAACATCGAAAAAAATTTTGTAAATAACTAATTAAATAATTATTAATTTCAAAAGAGCAATTACAGGGAGCAATTTTCTGTTTCCGGCGTCAATTTCTTTCCGGTCCTATCAGTCTATCAAAATTTCCATTATTAAAACGAGGAAAGTTATTAAAAATAATATTAAGTAAACATTACATAATAATATTATGCTCGTTTTACTGTAATTAAACAAACATGTGGTACCTATAATATTGAGTCACAAATATGTCAAATACGGATTTCCGTCAACCGTTATTACGTCACATAAAATAAAATTATGTATATGTGTAATAATAAAATTTCTCCCCCCCCCCACTAACGTCAGTCAGTTATTCTGTTACCTGTGTAAGTTACTGCTGTATGTTTTAGTTAGTTAGTTACATAGTCACTAGCGTCACTAGTGTAGTAGTCGGCTATAAGAAATAAAATACATAAATTTAATTAAAGCGAGATGTTTGTACAAATTTTATTATAACTAGAACTGCCACAATTACAACAAATATTTATATTCCAGTGACGGTATCATGTAAAAGTTCTTTAACGATGTTTAATTTTATTTATTTTTCTATTTTGTAAATTACGTGATCCACAAAAGAAAAAAAGAAATAACAAGATAAATTCGGAAAATTTAATTAAAATACAAACAAAAAAAAAGGTATTGATAAAAAATAAAATTGTCTATAAACTTTGATACATGCAAATAAACGGAGTATAAGTTCTCAGAACGAAAAAGAATAAACATTTAAAAAAAACCATGTATTGATAGAATCAATAATTTTTTTTTGTGTTTGTATAAAGTTTAGACAATTAGGAGTATGTCAACAGTATCGTTCCCAAGTGAACCGGACGATACGTACAGGGCCGGCTCGAAAATCGTTTCCAAGTACACACACCGGCAGAATTAGCGGAACATATAAAATATCTGTAAAAATTAAACAAACCATTTAATTTCAAGAAAATATTAATCTTATGTAATTATTCACTTAAAATTACATGTCCACAAGTCGATATACCTTTATTTTCGGTAGCCAGACAAGTAACCATATAAAATGGCAAATTTTTGGAATCTTATGTCGTCTAAGAATAATTTAAGTTAAAGATTATTTAACAAATAGAAGATGAAACACAGCGTTTTAATCCCGCCTGGTTCCTCCCGTGCTCTTATCAAAGCTTCCATTCGTTTTTTCTATACTCAGCATGATGTTATCTATAGTTTCCTGGGACAGTCTTTGCTAATTCTTCAATTACGGCAGTTTGAAGCTCGACCACATTGAGAAGAATTGAAAGTGATAGAAATCGAAATTGATGAAACTCTTAAAAAGAATTGAATCAATAATAAATAAAAACAATTCTATGGAAAGTCAATAATTGATTCGTTACTTCAATATTATTTTAAGTAAAAACGAAAAAAAAAAACGCCAACTTTGCTTAATAAATAGGTTTTTATATTTCTTTTATGTTCCGCTTTAGTTTTTCTCAAAGCTTAAAACACATTTTTCCCGAAACTACTTATTTCGACCTGCCAGTGACATGAAATCTTTCATTCAAACTAGTTTTATTCAAACTATTTTTTTCCACTATTTAAACAAAATTCAATTTTTAATTTTAATTAAATAATTTTCCTGTCTTAAAGGATTTTACGGAAACCAATAACCATTTCCGTTAATTTAAAATTTATATATGTCTATTTTAACCTTTGGACGTGTATCTTTCCCCAAAATTATCTGGCATCTGGTGGTCTAGATGGTCTAATTGAATTTTTTAGAAGCTATGTCTTTTACTAGAAGTAGTTTCTGAGAAATTCATTCAGAAAATGTGACTTTCTGAGAATAAAATGGATTAAATCTGACTAATTTGAATGTGAAAATTTTTCATTTTTGCTATCAAGATAGGCAAATTTGTAAATAAAGATAATAAAACATAACTCAGATAAATTTTTTTTTTTTTAAAAAAAAGTTTGTCCATATTAAAGCTTAAAAGCTTTAATATTCAATATGATTAAAATTTAACAGTTTTAAGGATATTACATTTTGAAAATCAAATTTTAATAACTTAATTTATGGTAAGCTTTTAAAAAAAAAGAAAATGTTTTTTTTTTCTTTTCGGTGAAAGTAATTGAAAAATGTGGTTATGCTTCTTCTTCCGAAAGCACATAGAAAAGAGAAAATAAGGAAAGGCGAATGACAGCCACTTGACATATACACATACAAAGAAAATTGGTATTTCCGTAGCTGGTTGGTTGTTTCGAATGCCATTTGAGGCATTTGTATACCTACCAGAGTCAAACGAAGCACATGTTGTATGCAATACATAACAATGTGCTGTGTAATGTATTTTGTGCTCTAATGAACAGAATCTGTACCAAATTTGAGTTTATTTACTCACAAACGTACACAAGAGAAGTGCACAGGAACAACTTGTTTACCGAAATATATACATATAGGGTGTCTCAAAAGTTGAGGCCAGTTGTTGGAACTCTCTAAGAAAATATCAGTACCGGAAATGAAACAAGAAGAGGTTTTAATGACTAGTAATTCTTCATCCAGACCCGTAGCTGATGTAGTATGTCTATAATGTTTTACGTCTAATTTTGCTTCATTTTTTTTAATGACGTTAGACAATTTTAGTTCGTTTGGCTTACAATTCGTATGGTAGACGCAGGTCTTTCATCTCTAATTAAGTTTTGCTAGCAAATACGTCAATTTTTGCATATAAATGTACACTGATGGCCAAATAAAATCGAGCACAACAGTGAAACGAGTTTACACGAGACATTTTTACGTAAAGCAATGTATTTTTGTTTATGTATTTTTAAAAAAAAAATTATTATTTGAACTAAAGAAGTTTGGTGGTTGACTATTGAGACATACTGTACATATACATATATTGCAGTAAACTAGTTGTTGTGCAATGTAAGTAAACAAACTCATGTACATTTCTTTCTAATTTTTTTTCTTTTGTTGTTTGATATTGTTTCGAAAGGATTCTTGTCATAGAAGAAATTTATGAACAATATAAATATATAAGTATTTTGATGATGATGATGATGCTGGAAAAATGTCAAGTAACTGATGATATTGTCAAAGAAAAAAAATTAATTTTCGGAAACCATAAAAAAACAGTAATATTATTCCTGGATTTTAATGATAAAAGTGTAAGACGGCCAACTGTTTCAAATTCTACGGGACAGTTCCGAAAAAGCACCACTTAAAAAATTAAAATTATGCAAATACATCATCTTAAAAGACCCACAGGCAGGACCGGTGCGACCATCAAGGCGAACTATGGCGACCGTCTAGGGCGCCAAAAATCTGGAAACGTAAAAATTATAAATTTTGCAAGTACTGTTTGTATTTTTGTTAACTAAATTCACTTTGACCATAGCTTACAGGGAAAAAGTGAAAATGACTAACTCTAAACCAACGGCGATAAATAATAGGACGAAACTTGTCTAGAAATTTCGCGCTATTTTCGCGTTCAACATAACTGCTATTCAAATCTTTCCAACGCCTTTAGTTGTTATGAAAACGACATTTCATATTACACGGCCTAATATTATTTCAATTAATGGCGGAAATGATTGCAGGCTACACGAATGCTGCAGGAAAGACTGATAGGCTTGGTGACAATATCAGTTGAACAAGACCGTCGTCAAGCGCAACCAATATTTATCACATATACCTATACTTTAACATGATAAAACTTGAAGATTCATTGCATATGATTTTTAACTGTTATTATGCCTGAATAAGTGTTTATCAAGTTCTGGGGCGCCAAAGAACCTTACGCCGGCCCAGCGGCCACAGACCCACAGCCCAGATTGCAATTCTGGACTGATTTTGAAAATTCTGATTTCTATCGATTCATCAACTAATAAAATAAAACCCTATTGATTTTCTAACCCAACTGACTTAAAAACTATATCTTGGAAACACTTCTGCTATATACTTACAAGGACTCTTTTGGATTGATTTGAAGCGCACTCTGGTGTAGTGGACACTTTTGGTTTTACCAACGAATGCGTTTCGTCTAGAGCTTGGATACCAGTATTCCGGTACTACCGAAAAACCGGAATACCGGAAATTTTTAAACGTTTTGTAAAATTTCAAATAGCGGTATTTCGGTTTCGGTATTAACAAAATCAAATACTTTATATACTTATTACATATTTTGAATATTTTTTTACGTTAGATTTACAACATAAATTTTATTACAATGTCTTTAGTTTTGCTTAATGTTTTCCATATGTGCAGATGACCAGATATCTTATACTTATTCATATTTTTTCATAATTCTGGAATATTTTTAAGTATTTTTCTATAAGAAAAAATACAAAATTATGTAGTTTGTTATTATTACTGTTAAAATACAAAGATGATGTAGTTTGTTCTATACTATCTTCATTTAATACCGAAAAAATAACGAAATACTGGAATTCCGGTATTTTAAATGCTGATACCGAATTAATACCGGTATTATAAAAAGACACCGGTATTCCAAGCCCCAGTTTCGTCTACTACTGGGAAAATATTAATTTCATACTGAATTAAGTAAAAGAGAGAATATCCGAAAGATAAATATATTTGATTGGTGGACACTATTAATCATTTATTTCTTTTCTACGGGTGCTTCCATTTAATTTGGTCCAAGTGATTCCAATTACATTATTTAACAAGACGTGCAAACGAAGAAGAGAAAAAAAATGGTACAGAAATATAGTATACATTACTATGGAATCATTCATGTGAAAATATACCGGCATTCTATTCTATTCTGTGTAACATAACCTAAAATCTGTAGGTACGTATGTGTTGACATCATAGAGAGAGATAGTGGCTTCATTCAAGGTCTAGATTTGGATGGATTAAACAAGGCAAACAAAGCTGGCAAGGAAGCGAGAACTTTTGACATACTGCTGTAATAATACACACTTGAAAAATGTAATAAATCCTTAACTGTTTGTTTTTTTTTCGCTTAATATACATTTTGCGTCAGCTCCTCCGTATTGTATAGCTCAAGAATGTCAGTGAGCTATAGCTCTATTCTTCTCGTATGAGTACTCATATGTATAGATAGGTACATCATATTATATTGTGAAGTAGTGAATAATAATGTAAAGAAAATAACGTTTATGCACATTTGAGCCAGGAGCGGATCTATTAGCTCTCAAATTAGGAGGGGATTACACTCTTTGTAAAGGTTACATTATGCTTTTTTTTGGAACGACTTTGAAAACCGATAAATAATTGTCTTCTAGTTCTGAAAAATTTCAGTCAAATTGGTGACATCTGAATTAGGGTAACTTATTTGTAATCAGGGCCGGATCTAGAAGGGGAACCAGGGCACGTGTCTCGAGCGCCAGGTTTTGAGGGCGCCAAAATTGGGTAATTCACGTTTTTTTTGCTCGTCACTTGGTTTTGGGAGGAGAAAAGGTTGAAATTTTTCTACAGGGGCGCCATTTTTCAACACTGCCTCGGGCGCTACTTCGGGTAGGTCCGGACCTGCTTGTGATTTACTATCAAAATGACAAAATTCCTGTTAGAAATATGACTGACTCCTCAGAAGCAGGCCTTATTGAAGTAATTTATAAATTCGGGAGATTGGTTGAATTAGAGTAATTTGAAGGTGAATTTTTCATTTTTGAACTTTATGATATCATCAGATAAACCACAATAAAATTTGAATTAGTTCCTGTCCGTGGGGGCCGTGACCCCCATGCCCCCTTTCCGGGAACCGCTCTTGATTTGAGCGTGCATGCATATATGTATGTAACATTGTGCAAATATGTAAGTATGAAGCAACAAAGAAAAATACCCCTGTCGCAGCATCCTGCATAACATAGCGAATTTCCATTTATAAAAATCAGTTTTTCTCGGAAACTAGTTGACATAGAAGAATAGTTTAAAGACTTTTTATGTATTTTTTCTGCTCTTTTAAATGGTGTAAAAAAATTTCGCAAACATTTTTGAATAAGTGGAAATTTTGGCAAAAAACTAATTTTTTGCAAGAACAAAAACCATTTTCCTGGCATCCGACGTGTCTGGCTAAAGAACTCATCCAAGAGTTTGGGACTTCCAACATTTTCACCAAATTTTGTAAAAGTAGGACATTTCGTTCGAGACTTATCGTGCATATATATATATATATATATATATATATATATATATATATATATATATATATATATATATATATATAAATTTTATTATTTTCGGTTTCTAGAACAAATTTCTGCCATGGTCCCGGGTTCAAGTCGCGTCATGTCAGTGAAGAAAAAAATATTATTAAGAAAAGTATCAATTTATTAGATATCTCTTAAAACAGGGCTTCTTAAACTATGGATCGCGTCCCCATTTGGGGTCGCTTAGCGAAATCTTGGGGTCACAGCGAAAAATTTTTTATATGTATATATATTGTTACCTAATCAATAAATCCTTACAAAATACTTATATTTCTCTATTTGGGGTCGTGAATAAAAAAAATTTAAGAAGCCCTGTCTTAAAATATAAATAAATTCATAAAAAAAAAAATCATTCAGACAATATTTCATCTGAGACCAGTAGACAAGCTGATATCTAGTATGAAATTTGGAAAAAATTTCAATCCAAGTTTCATTTTTCATAAAATTGTTAGTTAGGTAAAGTTACCTACTAAATATGAACTCATTGTGCTTCACATGATCCGGAAGAAGCTAACTAACGTTTTGTCCTTTCTCGTGGAATGTCAAGAATGTTCTAAAATCTATTCTCCTGACAGCCTTAGAAAATTCTAGGCGTTTATTATGTTTCAAAGAGGATTGTGTCTTGCTATGCAACAGAGAAAGATAGTGCCTCCAAATCGTATCTGCGGCAGAAAGGACTCTCGCTTAATCCTATAATAAAAGGATGCTCCTTTAGCATATTACGATTAACTTATTTTCCGTTTAGAACTAGGAAGTTGTTAAGCGTTTCTAGTCGTTGTGGAGGCGTCACCCTCCTCCCCGGGTGTCACCTTTTATGTCATTCATCACAGTCGAGCCCAAGGATATGAAGACGTGCATTATCATTTGCAATAATAATAATAATCATTCTATTCCATATATAATACGCAAATATATTACTGACGTAGATCAGTATTTCTCAAAGTGTGGCACGCGGAGCCCTGGCGATACGCGCCCCCTACATGTTTAATGTGATATCGTTTCTAATTTCCTATACCTATAGCATATTTTTCATCGATTTTCTATTTTGGCCGGGGGAGCAATTTTGATGTTATGATTAATTAAATGCACGTACGCGGAACAAAAAGTTTGAGAAACACTGGTGTAAGTATTGGACATCATTATTTATTTTTCCCTTTGCTATTTACCTATTTCTCAGTATTTTTTTTTCTTTTTTCTGCTTTTGGTTTTGTCTTTTGTGTTTGCCGTATTAGTGTTTGTGACATTTTATAAAGAATATTTAAACTTTTTTCGCTCTACTTTAGACGTTTTATAGACTAAGCTGACATTAATTAAAAATATTTTTACATCTTACCTCAGGGTTTTAATTAATTATCAAGTAATATGTAAATTAAAAAAAAAAAATACATTATCTGTCATTAAAAAGAATAAATCGGTGGTTTAAGTTAGAATTGGAATCTGCTCCTGACGAATTTTTTCCCATTCATCATTTTTCGTAATCTATTCAAACGTCTAAACCAATTTTAATGTGGTTTATTTTATTTGAACGCCGATAATTCTGCAATGATTCAATACGGTACTTGACTGTATTCAAAATTTGTTTTAAATGTGAAATAATTTTATGTATTATCCTTAAATATATTCAATTTTAGCAGTGACAAATAAAAATATTCTTTAGTCATTTAAAAATTCTATTTTGAAAATTAAAAATTTTTAGCCTTCCTTTAAATGACTAAAAACGCGGTGGTATTTGAAAATGACGTCATTTTCTTTTTAACAAATATTATTACCGTAGTTACAAATTGCATTTTACATTGACATTTTCACAATTCGAATTGACCAAGTGAAGTTGTTTTTCTTTGTAATTTATTTTGAATTTTTTGGTTTGTAATTAATTTTGCACTCAAATTATATTGATGGAAGAAATACACGAAATACACCGTCACTTAATATGTAAAATATCTTTGTCAACTTGTTGTAAATATTATGTTAAAAATGCTTTTATTTTTGCTACAATTTTAAAGTTACGTAAATTAAAGTGCATTTAATACTTGTAGGGCTTTATGAAAATCTTATGGTGATGATGTTATTGGTTACATCCAAGTGAAACCATAGGGGATCGTCTGTACTGTTAAGTGTAAAATTTTGCTTGAAGATAAAATAAAAATCCAGAACATATTCTGTTACATTAACTGTAAATAAAGAAAATAACAAAGTAAAAAGTTGTAAATACCACTAAAACTGAGCATGATGAATACTGAATATTGTGTAAAAATTTGACATGACACCGTGTACCGTGTTGACATGAATGAAAGCGACATCTGTTTGAGTCAAATTGTGACGTCATGGCATACGTCACTACGACGAGTCGTTTTTCGCGCCAATTTCTTCATTTAAAATTGAACGGTGGCTTTTTCAAGATTTTTAAAAAATTTAACAAAAATGAACTAATTTGTAAGTAAGAACAAAGCATTTAGAATCATTTTTCAATTGCAGTCAAGTACCCTATTGTTTCCAGAACCTTTTAGCATTTCGGGCGCCCAACATTTCCAAGATAAAAATAAAATTAGAAATTTTAAAAACCCACTTTAAGAGCTAGTAATTGTGGGATTGTTTTTAGCCATAGGTTTAACGAAAATGGATTCAAGCGTTTTCAGGATATTCTAGGATCTCCAAGATGAAAATAAAAATTTTAAGAATCCACAGCAAAAAACTCTTTAGGAAATTTCAAATAAAAATTTTAAAAGTCATAGGACACGAGGGTAATGTCATATACGACGGATAAAAATAAACGGATTCTAAATTATAATGAAATTTGGAAAATGGTATTCTAGGAATATTAATTTGAAACTTTTTTGTCGCTTTTTTTGTCGTGGGTTTTTAAAACTTTTTTTTTTTTTGTCACGCTATTGAATAAAATAATCTCTTTAAGTGGAAAACTTTTTTTTTAGAGTGGCACAATAATATTTACTGGAAGAAATGACATTTCAAATTCTACATACGTATGTAATCACATTTTAAAATATGGGAGTATAATTTTATTATAAGGAAAGTATTTAATAATTGTACCTACATACATGCGATTTACGGATGAAATAAAATTATACATGGTGTAAAACAAATAACTTTCGTCCTTTTGTGGGGTGACTCAGAGCACCCTGTAGACACTAAAACCGCAGGAATTTTTTCGGAATTAACAGTCGCGTCACGCCTCAAAAGGATAAGAGTTATTTCTCTTACACCCTGTATATATACAGTTAGGTGCAAAACTGAGTTAACCAATATAAGTTTTGGATATTTGTACTTCTTGAATATATTATAAACCTTACAATCAAAACAATATTTATATAACTGAAAAGTACATTTATTGATACAAAAAGTTATAAACTTAATTTAGCTTAAAAACCTATTTTAGAATAAAATAATCATAATGACCTTTGGTTCACTTTTGCGCCACTTGTAGCGAGCATCAAATAATTAAACTTTAATATTATGTCCACAGACCTTTTGCCTTTGAGACTTTGTACCATTGTTCCTGTACATCTTCCCATAAAACATCTAAATTTGACGGAGGTGATTCATATTCATTCAAAAGTTTATTGTATAGGTATAATACTGCGAGTGTAATCTTTTTGTTATTATAAAAAAATTATATTATATACTATTAATTAGGTTATAAAATTAATTTAAGTTACTGAGGGATCATTTATAGATGACTTTTTAAAGCCAAATTATTGTTATTTTATGTATATCTATATCAATGCCATGTATAACATTTTAAGTGTTGGTCTGGCTAAATAAACTTTAATCAACACAAAAAAAAAGTTTATTCTTCAGGTATGACCATAAATTTTCAAGAGGATTGAGATCAGAACTTTGAATTTTTGTTTACTTAACGTCTTATCGTTTTGAGGGGTGACGCGACTGTTAATTCCGAAAAAATTCCTGCGGTTTTAGTGTCTACAGGGCGCTATGAGTCACCCGACAAAAGGATGAAAGTTATTTGTTTTACACCCTGTAAATGTTGTCAAGTTTTTTGAATAATAAAGCCAGCATTTATTGTACCTACAAATATAATATTATATTATCAACGTTGTATTTGTACCTCATACAATATACTTACTATAGATACACAATATTGCGTTGAAAGTTTGAAAATTTGTACATAATGGGACCCAGCCCTATTCATACACCACATATGGTAGCTATGTACCGTCAAACAATCTAAATTTACCTACTGAACACAACTTTACCGTACCATCACCTTGTGTCTAAATTTTTCTGGCAATAGCGGTCGCAATTTCTTTAAGTCATCACTTTTTTTTTAAAAAATCACGTAGTATACAGTGGCGTAGCAAGCGGGTGGGAGGAATGGCCTCCGCCAGGGGCGCCGCCGCGATGGTTTCACTTAATTGTCAAGGTATAGGTCAAGGGTGGCCAATCCACGGCTCGTCTTGAACTTTTTTTGGCCCGCGAAACTTATACAAAATATATTTATTTTATGATGACCAATGTATTAAAAAAATTCATAATATATGGGAACACATAATTTTATATGCGGCCCGCAAGATCATTTGGGTTGGCCACCCCTGGTAAGTGGCTGATTTTGATACTAAGAACACTGAAAAAATTACTCAAAAACAGAGACTGGTATAAAATAGCAATTAACATATCGCGCGTTTTCTGTCTCTAACTCGTATATCAAAAATCACAGTTCTCAGGAAACATAAAAAACATATTAAATACTGTATTTTCATCACTATTTTAAGATTTAAGTATTTATACTATTTAAGATTTACTATTATACTATTTAAGATTTATGTATGTTACACTTTTTGCTGTTGGCTACCTATGTCGACATGAAGCAGACATTTAAATATTTTAAATTACAAGCTATCGATGTTTTTAGTAAATACGAGTTTGCTGTCCACTTTTTTTTTCAATATACGAGTTTGTGAAATAAATCGATTTTTTTTTTACATATTCCGATAGTCTAACCAGTAACTTAAATTTTAAACACGTTTTTCTCGAAACTACATTTTTTCTGATAGTTTTCTGACAAAACCTGGTATATGGTATACGAGTTTGTGTAAAATTATGTTTTGAAATAGTAACATTTTTATCAGCATACCCAAGTATACCATATACACAAACTCGTATACCATATACCAAGTTTTGTCAGAAAACTAAATTTAGTTCATGTGGTACAAGTTTGTTTTAAATTGAATAATCATTTTTCCATTAACTATTTTGCAATATTTCTTAGTGCATCACATGGGGAAGTGTATTATGTACATGTATGACTTTCTACCTCAAAACCGTCAAAAAACCTTATACGAGGTTGTGACAGAAAACGCGCGATATACGGGTACAATGGTTAGTCTTAAACTAGACTACAAGTTGAAAGTAAAACGATTTCTAACATTTTTACAAGTCTGGAAAACAAAGGAATTCGTTATTGCGTCCGTTATTGCGTAATTCCGTGAAGTTCGATGAGTCACACACGCCCAGAAGTCCATCCAGGTGGCTTTGTGCAAAAGAAGAGAGGAGACGTATGATGCGATTTTGGGTAGGGGACGAATTTTTTTTTTTTAATTTCTAAACCTTCCCCCAAATCTTTTTATCAAAGAGGGGACGCCACTTTCAATTCTGGCCAGGGGCGCCAATCACTTCAGCTACGCTACTGGTAATACCTATATTTCTATTTTCAAACAGTGTGCACACGTGTTAATTGATATTTTAGGAACTATTAAACGCAGATCTAGATAATTTTATTGTTACATAATGTCATTGTTACTATGTATAGGTTAGGTAAAATTATAGTCCATTAATAACTGGTACTTTTGGCAATGATACTAAAGAAACTGCCCGAAATTTTTATTCTATTAGGTACGTTTCATTTTTAGATATTTGGAATTAACAACAACGGCGGTATATATATATTTAACAATTTTATTTAAACAAACTCTTTTTTGACAAAAAAAGTGTTCGAAAAACCTTTTTTGAACATCCTAGGTGTGTTGCTAACAAATTAATTCAGCGGTGTAGGGTCTCCAACATTTACAACAAATTTCATAAATGTTTTATTCGAGAATTATCCGCGCCAAAGTTACTTTAATTTATTAAGGGGAGGTTTACTCGAGAGTCCTTAAAAATTATGTATTTTTTTAGAATTTTTTTCTCAAGAAAGGAAGTAAATATCAATTTCAAATTTTGTGCACATATTTATTAAGTATTAAACTACACAAAAAAATTTTTTTGAAGGAAAAATATAAAAAAGTGTCCATTTTATAGATAGTGCAGTGTGACGATCCGAAAATCCAATGCCTTGTTGGTGGACATCCTAGCGCCGGTAATAAACCACCGAAATCCAAAAAGAAAAAATATTTATAAAATATATGAAGAGTACCGGCACCTCTACCTATAATATCAATAGATTGCTGAAAGAAAAAAAAATGGCAGATGTTTGAACTTTTGATTACGATTTTTGTCTTATTTTTTGCCCTTTAGACTAAATTTAAAAATAAAAAAATATTGAAAGTATATCGAACTTAGGTAGAGGTGCCGAAGAATTGAATTATCTTTAAAATAAAAAATTAAAAAAAAGGATCCATCGAATAGTTTTTGAGTTATCGTGTCCGCCAGTTCCAAAAATGTTCCGAGATATTATAAAATATATATAAAGAAACGTATTTTCAAAATTTTATATTTAATACTCATTATTGCGTGAACTACGTTTTTTGAATTTTTTTTATAGAAAGCTGGATTCGGTTAATGTGCAAGAATCTTGTTTTTAAATTATTTTCAGTAAAATCACTTTGGCAACATATTCTACACATAATTTGCTACCAATTTCTCCCAAAAAAAATCGATTTTTTTTAACGACTCTCAAGTAAATCTCCCCTTAACTAGATTAATATTAAATTCACTTTATTCAAATTTGAATCGAAAATGATGGTAAAGTTAGGTGTTCCCGCGGTAGTTGGAACATAATATTCCCATAATTCCATAGTTCTATAATATATATATATATATATATATATATATATATATATATATATATATATATATATATATATATATATATATATATATATATATATATAAAACAAATATGAATGTAATTAATTTTGTAATTTTATTCTAGGAAATTGAGAAAATGAAGTTCTCTGTTCAAACCAGCTGGGATGCATTTAAATGTTAATCGCATATTACTATTATTACTAATATTATTAGAATATATTACACTACTGGATGCAGTAAAAGGTTTCCTTCTGTGTTATCTTTGACGATATTATTATCATCTATTTAGTGCTTATCTATTTTAGTTGTATGTGACGCATAATATTGCAAGTACAAAATGCAAATTTCCTCGCACAAAACGGGAACAAGAGATAAAGAGTAAAAACAAATATTAAAGCGCCAAAGTAATTAACAACAGTACTAGTACAGTAGCGACATCTTATAACAAGTATCGGAGATTGTTTATAATATAATTGCTCTATTTTAATCAAGTATGTTGACTATTTAATAATATTACACAACGAAGTGAAATATATTTTTGCAAAAATCATGGAAATTATTCTTTTGAGAATAAAAAGTTTTATCGAAAAAAATCTTGTTAAACATATACAGGGTGTAAAGTAAATAACTCGCGTCCTTTTGAGAAATGACACAGAGCACCCTGTAGATACCAATCTTTTCGGAATTAATAGTTTGTGAAAATCGCAAATTGATTGGCTATACGATCTTTCAAATTTTTTCTAAGGACAGCTCTGACTAAATTATGCATGACTACCTTCTTAATATCAAAGGTACAAAATAATCTTATTGACTAAAATTTAATAAAAGTTTCCCAGATCTTTTTTAAAAACAGAAAAGTCAGAGCCAAATTAAAAAAAAAATTTAAGAGCCACTTTTTCACCCATATTTAGTATAAATTTTTTTCTGTTAAAAAACAGTTTTGGTTCAAATTTATTGGCAAATATTAATTACATGGGTGAGATCTACCCACTGTTTTCACAGCGAGATTTAAAAAACGAAGTATATTTTACATAGTTATTTCAATTCCACTCTTTTCCGGATCTGATTCGCAGAAATTCAGTCCTGCGCTGAACTTTTATTTCCTTAAGATTATAGCTTTATATAGTAATGTTTAATAATAAATTACTTTTAATTCACTTGTACGATAATTAATCTGTTACAAAACGTATTATATTATTAATACTAATGATTTCATTAAGCCGGATTATTGCTCTCATTGTAAATATCAAATTACAAATCGTATAATACAATATTAGGTAAATATTTATCCTAGATATTATTTTATAAAAGACGCTTCCTAATAAAAATTAATTAGTACGTACATACAGAGCCGACCTGACGAAAAAGGGGGCCTGGTGCAAAGTGTGATTTTACTACTTTTAATACAGAACCGCTGTAAGTTTATGACTTTGTCATAACATCAACCAGTGGCGTGAGCTCCGGCCGGCCCTGCACCCATACATACATTTTCCATAGCGCAATATAATTTTTCAAGTTAAATAAAACTAAGTATAGAAGAAACGGAAAAACGTTCAATGAAAAGAAACAAAGAAAAAAAATTAAATAAATCTTGTGCATTATGAACTGGTTTTGTAATTTAATTAAAATCTTTTATAAATGCTGTTAATTGTGTGTGTAGCTTGGAGCAAGCAAATTGTGGAGAGTTTGTTGATGAATGCGAACGAAATTTTTTGAATGGGGGAAATGCTAATTACATTTGCTGCTTTTATAAATATACCCATACGTATAAAATGTGCTACAATGAAACATTTTTTGACAAAAGGTAAATTAAAAGGAATTTCAATTAAGAAGAATTAAATGGAAACAAAAAAAAAAAAAAGAATACAATTGGCCAGAATTTTTAAATATACCTACAGTCTGTCACACAAGAGCGTCGTCTGCATATTTAAAAGAGAAATTATTATTTCTCAGAAATGACTAAATCAATTTAAAGTACACTAAAAGCACTATTACGCATTTAATTAGTAAATTGTCCAGATTTCATTATTGTCTAGAATTCGTGGACACCGTTTTGGCATACTTTTTATAGGAATTTTCGCATTTGTTGCTTTGGTAACGACCGCCAGAGAGCTCGGATATGGCGGCACACCTGTTTTGGTAGAAATCCAATAAATTTTGCATAACCCAACAAGCGTCACTTTTTGACATGCTCCGATTTGAGGAAAGATTTCAGCATCGTACTGCATCAGCCACGAAATATTTGCTTCGTTTAATCGCCTATTCAGAGTCATTATACTAATATTAACGTCCTTTTTAGTCAATAACTTTTGTCCTTGTCGCAGTGTCAAAAAGGGCTTTCGTTGAAATAACTTGAAAATTGTTTTATCTTCTTTTTTGGAAGACCCTCGCGTTTTTCTTTCTCGGGAAAATTGTTGACGCTTTTCTGACACCATTATATCGCAACACCCACTTCCATACAAAGTCTTTTGACTTGTGCATAAATATTTAGCAGTGCAGCTTTATAAGTCATTTTAAGTCCTTTACGTTGATTACACAAAAACATTGCCTCAAAACATTTTGCATATAACACACTCATTTTGGAAATGTTGGGTTCTTACAATAGTGGAACTTTCTGATAGTTTCCTCTTGAAACAGTCCACCGAACAGTCTTCTATGACAGACTGTAAAAGAGTTTATTTTAACTCTACGTTTTTAAATGAATAAAATTCACCAAGTGAGTGTTGAACATGCATTAAGTGAGGGTACCTGCGGTCAGTGGTTGAAGTTTTTCACAGTTGTCGAGATCAGATACGGGGGCGCATTCGACAGTCCAACTATTCGAAACCTGAAAATATGTTCGATATTCTGCTGTGATATAACCTATGATGTTTATAATTTGGTACATACATACATATTATGTATATGTGTAGTATATTGCAGATAAATGTAAATTAAGAAACTATTCACATTATTAGAATTGATGGAGCTATTAATTTATCATAAATGTACTTGTCTCAATAATAATCTAAACATTACATATCTAAACATATGTATGGTGCAAGCTGCACAAGTAGCTACCTACATACCATAGATAATAATTGATTCATAACATTTCGATCAGTTGTAAACATAAGTGCATGATTGTGTATGTAGATATATAAGTACACTACTGCTTATTTGTGTATAAACTATTTTCATGCGATCCCCACGGACCGCATAAGAAAATCTTCTTTAAGGGGTATTCTAGTCTAGAAATTCGAAAAAATCGATTTTCTTTCATATTTTCAAAGTTTAGACCTTTAAGAATAAGCCTCTGAAAGAATTTACGGAAATTCGAATTATTGTCGGAGTTATGGTTATTTTTTCCCTGTATGGAAATTTTTAATAGGTATAAATTACTCGAAACTACTTTTTTCGATACGGTTAACATGATATCTCAGGTTTTAATGCACCGATTTACTTGAAATTTGGTACAGACCTTCTTAATACTATCAAAATTGGTCCGACGTAGGGGTTTTTGGAAATTTTTATTTTTACTATTTTAAAAAAATTTCCAAAATTGAAAAAAAGGCGAAAAAATGAATTTTTTTTTTAAATGGACGTCATTTGGTGATAAAATTTATTTTTTCAAATCGGCTACGTCCAACTAATTCCACATCCTTGTTTATTAAGAATTAACTGAAATTTTATGTTTCAAATCACCAGGAGGGTTGGAATCACGTCAATCAGCGGATACCTTTTTTTTGAGTCTCCACTTTGCTTGTACCTACCGATTTCAAATTTGAATTTTTTTATACTTTTCAAATATCAATATAAATATCAATATAAAACTGTTAAAAAAATGGATACTAAAAATGTTTACCGTCTTTTTTTCATTACGCCCGTAAAATCACCTAAAAATCGAGCCTCTGCAGGGTGCAAAATTAAATAACTCTTATCCTTTTGAAAGGTGACTCATAGTACCCTGTAGACACTAAAACCGCAGGAATTTTTTCGGAATTAACAGTTTGAGAAAATCGCGTCACCCCTCAAAAGGATAAGAGTTATTTATTTACACCCTGTATATATATATATATATATATATATATATATATATATATATATATATATATATATATATGTACAGAGTGCAAGAGAAATAACTCTTATCCTTTTGAGGGGTGACGCGATTTTTTCAAACTGTTAATTCCGAAAAAATTCCTGCGGTTTTAGTGTCTACAGGGTACTATGAGTCACCTTTCAAAAGGATAAGAGTTATTTAATTTCCACCCTGTAAACTAGAATACCTCCTTAAAGAATCATATTACATGCTTTTTCTACTTTCTTAAAGAAAAAGAATTATTAACAAAATCGGTTTTGTTTTATCCACGCAAGACTGTTATGTTTGTATACTTATGTATAGATAAAAGCCAGGAAAGGTAAAAAAGGTATGTTTATTTGGCAGAGATAAAAGGTTAAGTAGTTACAGATAATCACAACAGAGCAACAGATCCAAGTATAATTGTTTATATCATCACAAAACCTTCTTCTTCCGTAAATCTCTTTTTTTTTCATTTATTTATGAGAACTGTTCATATATTATTCAATTGATCTTGTACAACCGAAATAAAACAAAAAACAAAAAAATCGGTCAAGTTCAAGAGATACGAGCTCGCGCAAATAGTGTTCCGTACGATAAAAATTGTTTTTAAACATACGAATTTTGATTTAATCTACATTATCTCGTACAATTTTTCAATTTTTTTTTTTTAAAAGAAAAATATTCATTTGTCAAATTCTTTGTCAAAGTTCAACTTTTAGCGAATTTTCGAATCGAAAAATCAGCTACTACAACCACTATTGTGACGCGAATTGAGCCCGAGACTATGACAGAAACTTATTTTGAGGTCCCTAGAAATCAGAAATTCAAATATTATCGAATGCTTGTGAGACTGGTTTCTGTATCGGACGGCTGTCGAAGTACATGGGTCGTTGGTGTAATGGTTAACACGCCTGGCTAGTTACCGGGAGATCTGGGGTTCGATTCCCGGCCGATCCGGATAATTTTTTTCAATCACTTTGTGATTTTTAATTTTAACACTATGAGACCCGAGCACTTTCACAGTAAACTTCTCCGGAAGCCGACAATATTTTTAAGCAAATTTTATGTAAACAAGTACATAAAATGGTTCCACAAAACACTAAATAATTAAACATGTATGTGTTATGCAGGTCAAAAGATGAGTAACACACATATACATACAAGCATACAACACACACATACATACATATGAGGATAAAATTATTATTGTTAATAAAAGATGAAGCCTAGATATTTTGATGATAAAACATATTATGTATATTTATATGTACGATATGTACAAAAAATGAAAAGTGTCCGGTAGGTAGTAACTACATAATAAATTATTTTTATTAGAATAATATAAACTCTTTATTACATATAAATATTTTTAAGTGTTTTGTTTGTTATTCTAAATATTGATCGCGGTCGGCCTCTGAGGATGTTTTGTTTGGTTTCGGATGCCGAAGCCATGGGACTGAAAGTGTTAATTAAAATTTATGTATGTATACTGTGTCCGCACAATAACTCTCGAACGAAATGTCCAATTTTTACGTGATGAAAACGTTGGAAGTGTAAAAATTTTGGATGAGTACTTCAGCCAGACACGTCCGATGTCCGAAACATGATTTCTTCGGTATTTTTCGTGAAAAAAATAAGTTTTTTGTCAAAATTTCTCCAAGTTCAAAAGTTTTTGCGACATTTTTGTACACCATTAGAAAGAGGAGAAAAGAACACATAAAAAATAAACTAGTTCCTGACAAATTTATACATCACACTCTATCTTTCTGTGGTAAATTTCAGGGACGAAAACCGAAACGTTTGATCAATTTTCGTTATGGAATACTAAAAAAAAAAGCAACAAAGCAAAAATATACAAATATAAATTTTAACTTTGAAAATAAAACTTTTGCGACGTTTCTGGTTGTGTGATGTTCGTCAAGGATGCTAGAAACAATTATTATGGTTGCTTAGGGACCAATAAATACAAAAGTCAAAAGGTTTCTTATCGTTTCCTTATTTCTGAGGCCACGTCTCTCTTTTTTTTTGTCCGTTCGGTCCGTAAATTTATTTTGCATTCTTGTGAAAACAATGAAACTGTCGGAGCACAGAGCGTGGTTTGTACAAAGCAGAGCTATTATGTATGATATTCTATTTAGAAAAGTAATAAAGTAAGTTGGTTGGGGCATGTTTAAACATACATTCCCTAGGGAACGTGTGTGTGTGTACCAGTAACAGAAATGCTTCCCATTTTGTGTTTTATATAAATGGTTTTGTGTAAATCTCATGTCGTTCTGGCTCATTATTTTGTAAACTATGAAAATTGTGGTTGTTGCAACAGGATGACAAAGTTTTGCACTTGATTATGGTTCATATTTTATGACTTTATTGGAAAAAAATACTTTATAACGATTTTGTGGCAAGAAAAGTAAAAAGTTTCTCAAATGTAAACATTTTATAAATACATATTTATCAGTAGTGTGGTTGCTTTTACTTTAACATCGGTTGCAAGCTTTCGTTTCAATCAGGTATACCAACTATCTTGCATCTTTAAATCCATTCAATCACTAATATATTTTTCTATTTACTTACTAACGATAAATTCTTTGTATTTATTATTTAATAACTTTTTTCTGATTTAAAAGAAATTTGTTTAAACTACACAACCATACTTCCCTTATTTACAATTTTCTTTTTAAATCGAATAAAAATCGTTAGAGGGAATTTTATTTATGTCATCTAAATAATAGTGGTTTATTTAACAAGGCAGAAACGTGTAGCCGAGGCAGTGAAACTAGACAAGGCAGTAAAACTGTTTTTATCCCACGTTAAATAGGCACACTGTTTTTTTCTTCAAGTGACATTGACATTGAAGATTATATGCGACTCTTAAGGCTCCCCCGGGCAATTCTATGAAATGAAATTTAGTGAAAATTAAAAAAACTGAAAATAATTAATCAATATCATGCCTACTTGATACTCAAAAGACTAAATCACTGATATACAATGTTTTTTTTATTTTTTTACATGTAAAATTGTTTTTATTCTGTAAATTTAGCTTAAAAATGTATTACTTAAGGGGAGGTTTACTTGAGAGTCGTTAAAAAAAATCGATTTTTTTTGCAGAAATTGGTAGCTAATTACGTGTAGAATATGTTCCCAAAGTGATTTTGCTGAAAATAATTTAAAAACAAGATTCTTGCACATTAACCGAATCCAGCTTTCTATAAAAAAAAAAAATTCAAAAAACGTAGTTCACGCAATAATGAGTATTAAATATAAAATTTTGAAAATACGTTTCTTTATATATATTTTATAATATCTCGGAACTACATTTTTGGAACTGGTGGATACGATAACTTAAAAACTATTCAATGGATCCTTTTTTTTAATTTTTTATTTTAAAAATAATTCAATTCTTCGGCACCTCTACCTAAGTTCGATACACTTTCAATATTTTTTTTATTTTTAAATTTACTTTAAAGAGCGAAAAATAAGACAAAAATCGTAATCAAAAGTTCAAACATTGTGTAATGCATGCACATGCTCAAAATGGTTTTTTAGCATGTCTCTGAAGTTAAAAACGGTTTGTTATTCAAAATTAATATTCAAAAACACATAAAAAAATTTCTGCTTGCATTAATTTATTACATTTTAATCGTAAATAAAGCACGAATTCATTCAATTATTTACGTAATCATCGTAAAACATCATAAGCATACCTATTTTTCTTTTTTTTTTTTTATTTACATGAAAGAATTCGAAAGATCGTGAAAAATAATTATAAAAACAAAAAAAATTTATTATAATAGAAAAATATTTTTTGCGTATGTATTTGGGTACGAAGACGGCGAAAATGGCTTAAGAAAATCAGCCAGCCAGCGTCAAAAAAATGAGGTTTTATTGGAATTTTTTAATTAAATAAAATATTAAGTAGAAACATCAAAATATGAAATTAAGGGAGGGGGGCATGCATAATACATAATAGTATTATGGGTGTGTACAACAATAAACAAATATTGCTAAAATAATAATGAAGCCAAATTAAAACCAAAAGCCTCTAAGCCTCTTTACATTCTCAATAAAATTTAATTAAAAAAAATATTCTACCAATAAATGAGTTATACAAGTCTGTTTATTAATATATGGTTAAACTAACCGTACCCGCGACGTCGTTCGCGCAAAGCATTGTTATAAACTCAATTGAGAAGTATGTAAGTGTAATAATTATACAGAACTTGCAAAGAATAATAATTTTTGTGTAATGCATGCACATGCTCAAAATGGTTTTTCTATTTTTTCGGGGGAATGAGGAATTTTCCCGGGAGTAAAAAGTATCTTAAATGTTGACCTAAGTAATAGGTAATCACCACACCAAATTTCATCAAAATCCGTCCAATAGTTTTTGCGTAATACGTGCACATGCACAAAATGGTTTTTCTATTTTTCCTTGTGAATGAGGCATTTTCCCCGAGTAAAAAGTATCTGAAATGTTGCCCTAGGTAATAAGTTATCACCACACCAAATTTAATTAAAATCCGTCCAATAGTTTTTGCCTAATGTGTGCACATGCTCAAAATGGTTTTTCCATTTTCCCGTGGGAATGGGAAATTTTCCCGGAGTAAAAAGTATTTTAGATGTTGACCCAGGTAATAAGTTATCATCACACCAAATTTCATTAAAATCCGTCCAATAGTTTTTGCGTGATGCGTGAATAGACAGACAGACAAAAATTCTAAAAATCGCTGTTTTGGTATCTATTACATCGATAACTATTTAGAGTACCAGTACAATTTTCAAAAAATATTCCATGTACAGAAATGGTCTCGTTAGAATTTTATTATACATATGTATAGATTACAAATATATACATTTTTAGGGTCCAGTATCGAAAAGCATAAGAAAGGATTCCTTATGGTTAGACGTCGGTGTCAGTACGAAATTGAAATTGGTTCGTTTTCTCGAATCTTATTCCTGACGGTGGAAGTAGGTATTTCAGAAAGACATTTTATTTTTATTCGAAAAGGGGTACAAAATAGGGGAATTAAGGATGTATCAAGTAGCATTCTATGTCCAAAAATGTGCGAAAAAATACTGCCCCGTCTTAGTGGCATAACTCTAGAATGGAACAAGCGGAGCAGTTGCATCAGGACGCATGGCAAATAGGGGTGCAACAGAGAAAAATTGGGACTTTTTCAGGGCATAATGGACAGGCGCAGAAATGTAGTTACGCCACTGTTCTCTCCCCACTGAACGAATTTTGATGATAATAGTTGGTGTGGTGATAATCTACTACAGCCTGATTCAGCATACAGAATACTCTTTAGTGCGCGCGGGAAAATGTCTCATTTTCAAGGAAATAATAAACTCATTGATTCTACACCGACATGTCGTGTGAACGACGTCCTGGACATAGCTAGTATACAGGGTGTAAAGTATATGAATCTCGCTACGAAAACAGTGGGTAGATCTCACCCATGTAATTAATATTTGCCAATAAATTTAAACCAAAACTGTTTTTTAACAGAAAAAAATTAATACTAAATATAGGTCAAAAAAGTGGTCCTTAAAAATTTTTTTTAATCCAACTCTGACCATTTCATGTTTGCAAGATAAATTTTCAAAACATGTTTACAAAATTTTATTGAACTTTAGTCAATAAAATTATTTTGTACCAGTCAATTTGCGATTTTCTCAAACTATAAATTCTGAAAAAATTCCTGTGGTTTTAGTGTCTACAGGGTACTATGAGTCACCTCTCAAAAGGACGAAAGTTATTTACTTTACACCCTGTATAAATATTTTATATTTGCTTACAAAAAAAAGAAAAAGTTTCAAAAGTTGATTGAATTAATTGAATTTGAATTTATTTCAAAGAGGAGTTTGAAAATTTTCTATTGACGTGTATATTTCCCTGTCACACTTTTGACGTTCACTTCATTTTCTCGAACACGTCCTTTCAATTTACCTAAATACATTAACATTTCCCGGAACAGAAAATATTTTAAAATTATTGATTTTACATGTTGTAACGGTGGTAGTATCTAATGAAAACTTTCAATATTACTTACTTTTTTTTGAGAGAGAAAATACTGGAAAATTTTAGAAATTGATCATGTTTTGAGAAAACGGATTACTAAATAATTTATTAGTTTATTAAGTGTACGAGCGAGCCAAGCCGGCTCAATCCATGAAAGAAAATAAATGAAATTTCATCCTATAAATAGATGATTGAAGAAAAACGATGCAGAAACACAATTTTCCGTAAAATTTTCCCGATAGAAAAAAAATGAAAACCCACTCTTCTTATATATGATTTCAGACCAATTCAAACAAAATAAAATTGCTTTCATCAATGTATTTATTATTAAACTTACGGGTAAACGTCGAAGTTACACCATAAAAGTTGTACCAGGAAGAAGTGGTATGAAAGGGACGTTTTTGTTTTAAGCGTTCTAGTAAATAAACAATTTCTTTGTTATTAATTGTAATTTTTCTCAGTTTTTAAAAAAGTGTATTTTGTCCCTTTCATCAATAGAAAGGGACAATACTAAATATCATTCACGTTGTTGAAATTTCCACCTTATGTACATAAGACATACGGTTCATACTATTGCGCAGGTCATCTTACTGAACTTACATACATATATTAATGAATTTGATTCAGTAATGGGAATAACCAAATGATTTCAGTAATCGACGATTATTAATCGCGTGATTTTAGTAATCGATAATTAAAATGTTTTTCATTTGATTATTTTTGTTCGAAAGTTTTCGAACAAGAAGAAAGTTAATTATTGACACTAAGAAAACATGATAATAAAGAAAAAATTATGACATGTGGATATTCAAATAAAACTAATTCGAAATCTCTGGTCTTAAAGGTAGTCCCTTTCATAAATATCACACCCAAATTAAAAATTTAACCTCTAAATTTACAATTTTATTTAAAAGATATCTGATGAACATAAAAAAATTTACAAGTACAGCACTACCATGTTTGAAATGACAGTAGCTTGAAGTTAGGAACAAACATATCTGCATTGGTGTTGCCACACAACACAAATAGGTTTGATTTGGCGGAAGTTGTACTTAGCGCGTAATTTGAATTGTCCCTTTCAATACGTGTCCCTTTCATACAACTTCTCTCCTCTGTAAAGTGGGTAAAATGGAACACTTATTGCGTCACACCCGATTTTCTTGCAAACTACTTGACTTTGACGTGAAAATTTAAAATTTTCTTCATCGTCACATGTTGACAAATTGAATGAATGCATTTCATTGTTTATATAATTATCTACAATAATTGTTATAGTGTAACATCGACATTAGGTTGATAGAATTTATTTCTAGAGAAAGCAAGCACAACAATGTTATTATTTTCTCCGTTGAAAATAGATTTTGTTTATCCGGTTCTTTAAAAATAATTCCCTTCCATTTATTTGTAGTCTTCTATGGATTATTGTCAAATCCAAACAACATAAATCTTTTACATTGCGCAAACATTATTTAAACTACTCTCAAATAAAATTTTTATCTTTTGACAACACAAGAGGTGAATATAGTTAGTAATGACGTCATGTTTTATTTTTTTTTTTACGTACGGTAACCAAAATTTTGAAATTTACCTTGATTTAAATATTAAAATGGTCTCGCACGACCCTGAAACTCCAAGGAAGCTTCAACATAAACGCCGAAGCACTCTACTGAGAGCCTAAAGTAAATGACTGATTGAATATGAGGTTAAAATTGTCTCCTCCACCAAATGTCTTGAAGTTTCGGAAGGGTGTCAAAATAGACGACTAAATAGTTACAATATTGACCAAATTTTGACCCAGTGCCCGGGCATTCCACAATATTCTTCACAATATAGAATATATAACTCAAGTCTTTAATAGAGACACCTTTCGAAATTCCTAACAATTGATTTAAACGTTTCTAGATATTAAATACCGAACTGAAATTCTGAATTGAATTTGATTTGACCTTCAAATGACCTTACGGAATTTAAAATACTGGATTAACTCGAACTGGAAATTCTAGTATTTGGTAATAAATATGGTGAAATTTTCAATAATATTCGTTCGAAAAATTGGCGTAAAAAATGGAAAACGAAATCTTACAGTTAGTTAATACGTATGAGCGGTATTTTTCAAAATTTCCAAAACAATTATATAATTGACCACATTGATGAATTTGAATGAAAATATAGAATTATTGCAATATATTGAATTGCTGATGTGGTAAAATTGTCAATAATAATCACTGTAATTAGTTTGTGCAATATTCGAATTCAATATAATAATTTTACTGTAAATGTCATGCATGACTGAATGGGTAAATGATGGTAAATTATATTAAAATTATTAATTATAGTTTACAGAGAGTTTAATTAGACAAATTCAATTGCTGACCACACAGCAATTCAATTCCAACGCTAAACTGTGGCAAAATTACTAACAAACAAACCAGAAAGACTGCTACATTTATTTGCACTTTAATTGATTAAATCAATAATTTGACATAAATTCATCTTAAGGCGGTTGGTCCACTACGATAGCATTCTAAACAATAAATTAATAAACGATTTTTTGATATAAGGTAAGTGCGGGAGAGATGCCGTGTCGGGAGAGATGCCGCAGTAGCCATAGTTCGTCCGTTGATTGATAGATAGCGCTATTAATGGATTACCTATATGTTTAAAATAAGTTACGTATTTAAGCTGTATGTGGTAACATTTATGATTAGTCCATCAGTTTAGTAATTATTCAACTTTTTATTATTGAAAAGTAAGTTTTTTAACATAATATTTTATCAAGCATTTAATTCATTAGAATTTAAAAATGTATATGTCATTGTTTTAATGAAAATGACTTTTGTTATTAGGTAATTTAGATATATTTTAAAAGTACTGTATAAAATTTTAGGTTAGAATTCCGCACTATGCTTGCTATAGCAGCATGCGGCCTCTATCCCAACAAAAAGGAGAGATGCCGCATTTAAAGTTGGTATAGATGCCGCATCATATTACATGTTAAAAACATAGACTTATAGACCTTAATTATGCAAATTTTTTTTAGACTGTAAATTATGCAACGTAAATATGAAAGATCCATTAATGGATCAGGAAAAGCCCTCATATTAGTGAAGATAACGAAAATAATGATGACTGCCTGTGTATTGAATGATTTGAAAGGTACTCACAAGTAAAGGTCCCGAGGCCGGACCTATCGATTTTGATGAAACTTAAATATGTTGTAGAACACTAAAAACTAAGGGACACGTATTTTTTTTTATCTGCGGAAAAACGGTTTGAAAGGGTGAAATCGCCCTCCAAAAATTGGGGTAAAAATTTAATTTTTCAAATATCTCGAAAACAGTAAGAGATAGACCAAAAGTTTAAATTGGCGATATTACTCTTTTTTAAAGAGCTATCTATTGATATGCAATTTGTTCAAATTACATCAACAGGGGTGGTTGGGGGTTAAAATTTGGGGGTTAATTTTGCAAGAAGGGGGTGAAAAATAAACAATATAAAAATTTTGCTTACAGATTTGAAATCTACGTCAAAAAATCTAATTGACCTGTTTTTGCTCAATATCCTAATATTAAGTCTAGGGGTAGTTAACTAGAGGGTGACTATGTCGAATAATCGTACTATTTGGGTATTTCAAGAAGTTCTTCTTCATGGAAAATAGCTTAAGACAATTAGAATAACGTAGAAATGAAATTCTCGAATTCAAAATTGAGTTTGAGCAACATTGGAGAGGGGATGAATCACCCTCTTAAATTACATACTAGTTTACATACACTAATTTTTGCAATTAACACACTGACACGGGGTAATAATGTCACAATAGATGGTTCTGAAGTTAGACTATCGTATGTAAGGTTTTTATTAGGTTTCGTTATTTTAGGTTAGGTTACGTAATTTTCGGTATCGATAATTTTCGATAAGGAAAACTATAATATCCATTAAAAAACAAACTTAATAAAGACATTACATATGATAGTCTAACTTCAGAACCACTTATTGTAACATTACTTTACCTACTATCAGTGTGTTAATAGCAAAAATTAGTATATATAAACTAGTATGTAATTTAAGAGGGTGACTCACCCCCTCTCCAGTGTTGCTCAAACTCAATTTTGAATTCGAGAATTTCATTTCTACGTCATTCTAATTGTCTTAAGCTATTTTCCATGAAGAAGAACTTCTTGAAATCCTCAAATTGTACGACTATTCGACATAGTCACCCTCTAGTTAACTACCCCTAGACTTAATATTAGGGCATTGAGCAAAAATAGGTCAATTAGATTTTTTGACGTAGATTTCAAATCTGTAAACAAAATTTTTATATTGTTTATTTTTCACCCCCTTTTTGCAAAATTAACCCCCAAATTTTAACCCCCAACCACCCCTGTTGATGTAATATGAACAAATTGCATATCAATAGATAGCTCATTAAAAAAGAGCAATATCGCCAATTTAAACTTTTGCTCTATCTCTTACTGTTTTCGAGATATTTGAAAAATTAAATTTTTACCCCAATTTTTGGAGGGCGTTTTCACCCCTTCAAACCGTTTTTCCGCAGATAAAAAAAATACGTGTCCCTTAGTTTTTAGTGTTCTACAATATATTTAAGTTTTATCGAAATCGATAGGTCCGGCCTCGGGACCTTTACTTGTCAGAAACAACAAAAAAAGTTGACTGGTTAAGATGTATAAAGTGCCAAAATGGTTAGATATGGGCATGCATCATGTATGGAGATGTGTATAAAATACAAAATTTTTAATATGAACTATGCGGCGTCTCACCTTCTTTGATGCGGCATCTCTCCCATAGGTGTGGGAGAGACGCCGCTTTGCAGGGCAGGATTTATGTCTACAAAAATGTGAATTATGAATCCTTTATGACTCAAAATTTAAAATTATTTATAAATAACTTTAAAGAACAATGTTGACATTTATTGTTTAAATTTCACGTCAATTAAATGCATACTTTAAGAATTATCAAGTGTTTTCAATATGTGCGGCATCTTTCCCGCATTCACCCTATGTAATTTTTTTTTGTGTTTAAAATTTCAAAACGTCAATAAAATTTTTTTCGAAAATTACTTTTTTTAATACGTAGCTAATGAGGAAATCCTCTAAAATATACCGAAAACCATCACTGATAAAGATGAACCAAGGCGATCGACGATTATTAATGATAATACGCACTGGAACGGAACACTAATGGGATCGCCATGAACCGGCAAGGTTGTGTTTGGTGCACGGTAAATCACAATGCCGTTAAAAGTGAAATTTCTTTGCGGCGTTTATTTTTTATTCGCGAAATCTCATAAGTACATACAAACCATATAAGTACATACAAACAGTGTACAATGTAGTGACCTTAAAAATTTTCATTTTTGGACCGACTAACACTCCCACCACAATATTACAACACAATCAACTCGGTATATAAACACTAAATTTTATTCTTTAAACTTGATGTACTATAATATTGATCTAAAAATTTTCCATCACTGTCATTTTATTAGACGTCTACGACACGTCACTCACAATTTCGAGAAGAATTCGAGTACCCCCTTATGTTGATTAAGTAGATATAAGGTACTGACAGTATTCTGATGTGAAAAGCACTTAAGAATTTATTTTAAAGTATGTACGTACCACAAGTACTTACTAGCTTGTTTAAAAGTACGTAAATTTATATTAGGGCAGATGATCTGGGCGCAATTATTTCTGCTGAAATCAATTCAGGAGACAGTGCTGATTATGGTATCTACGTTACCAAATGGTAACCTGAGCGAATATTGATAAAAGGGAAAATAATATTTTTGAAATTAAGTAAAATTTTTGGTATATTTTTTTACTCGTTTTCCTCAAGAAATGTTATTAATAATTTTCCGTTCTCATAACTTTTCCCATATTGACTTTTCGTCAAAATGTTTCAAATAAAAGCTGTGGATAATTATGTGATCTGCAAAAAAGCTTATTATAAAATTTTTGTCAGACTCACCGTTACGAAGATATTCCAGTAATTATGTTTGATTTACAATACTTTCAGTTTCGAAGACTCAGTTTTACACACGTAATAGATCTCCCTACGCGCAAAATTTACGGTCTTAGCACCTTTTTACTGGAGTAACTTCGGAAAAATTAGGACGATCAGCCCATGTGGGCGCATATAAAAAAAAAATATTTTTTACATTTTCCTTTTTTAGAAGTTTAGTAATATACAAAGTAACATGTAAAGATGTTAACAAAAGATATAACAAAAAAACATGTAAAAAAAGTTTTTTATAATATTTTAATAGCGTCAAAAAGTAGAAATTTATACTTTTTCAATTTTTAAAAATTAACAACTTGGAATATGTCAACTGTACGAAAAAAGTTACTGAACATTTCTTGTTGGAAATAGGTCAAAAAGTCTAAAAATAATTTTATCTGATTTCAAAAATATTATTTTTCTATTTGTTGTTTTACCTAATTAAAAAAAAAAAAAAAAACAGTGATTGAAAAATTGTCAAACTGAATCGACTGAGACTCGAACGCAGGATTCTTGATTACTAATCAACCGCCTTGTTACTAGGCTACCAATCTCTTTGTTCAAGAGCCAGCCAGTTAATCACATACATTAACACAGTGATCTGCTCATACAAACCAAAGAAAATCGAGTGCCCAAATTTCAGTTTGGTTAAACGTTCAATGAGAATTTTGAAATTAAAATTGTTCTAAACAATGTCCGAACTGATTTCAGCAAAAATATTCTATTTGAATAAATTCGGGACGATTGCGCTCACACCATCTGTTCTGTGTATACGAAAGTGAAGTGTTATTAGTTTATAAAATTTTTATCTGCCTCTGACAACGTTAAAAAATTAATAACTTTTTAATATACATAAACATTATTGGATATAATAAAATATGAATCAGTTTTACGATCTCGGCTTTATTAAGCGTTAAGAAGTGGTAATAACGCATACAAATTATTTAAAATTATGTACATACGTTTTTATATAATCATCGTCAATTTCACAAAGCGACGCCACTTGCGTAAGTAGTTCAATTTTACAAAATTTTAGAAAAAAAAAAACAAAAGAATGAATGAAAAAAAGAACAAAGACAAAAAAAATGAAAAAACAAAAGAATGAATGAAAAAAAAACAATCAGAGATATCAGATATTTCTGTTCAACTTTTTATTCGTTTTTAACACAACCGTCATATTATCTTATTTCCTGACACTTTATGCATCGAAATTGAGACGCAAGCGTGTGATTTTAATTTAATAAAGTTTTGAGCAGCGAAAGGGTTGAAAATTTTTTTAAATAAATAAATAAAAGGACGGCAGGACAATACTTTATAACTGTAGGTAGATATGTAGATGACAAATATACCTTCTATTTTAATATTGACTATTTGTTAAACTTTTCGTGTTTCCACGTAATTGGAATTCGAAACGCATGCATGAAGAATTTTATCTCTTTCTAGGTCGGTAGGTATAAGACAGTGTATACGGAAATATTGATTAATTAAATTTATATTTTTATCATTTTCTCAACGTGGGTTTATTAATATCAAATAATAATAATAACCGATACCTACAGTGGAACCTGTAGTACACATAGAAAAAGTTTTTCTTACGTACATTGTTTGAATACTTTGGATTTTGTGAGGGTTTCGAAATCGCCTCATAATTTCTACATGTTTCAACCCATCAACATGAAATTTTACATGCGAAATTTTTCATTATTTCTTGAAATCGAGGTTCTTTTTACCATTTTTCATTTTTAAATCGGGTCTGGGAAATGCTGAGCTTCAAAATGGCAATTAACACTTTCAGTCCCATGGCTTCGGCATCCGAAGCCAAACAAAACATCCTCACAGGCCGACCGCGATCAATGATTAATTGATTAGTTGGTTACGCATTCTGTGTGCGATCTTTATCATCATTCATCACACGGATGTGTTTCTACTCACACAAATACATACCAACACACACTACTCTTTTGGTTTCTATCTATAAAAATTTTTAAGATAAACAAAAAATACATAAAAAATATAGTTTATATTTTTAAATAAAATTAATATGAATGTCAGTGTATATGTAGTATGTACGTATCACCTACGTATGTTTACAGTTTTACACATACAGGTTGAACTGTGCTGAATCTATTCAGTGTCTAAACCATTTTATTTTATTGCCGGCTTCCAGGGAAGTTTACTATGAAAGTGCTCGGGCCTCATAGTGTTAACTTGTTCCCCTCTCCATAATTTTTAAACTGTTGGTTCAAAAAATTACAGATACTGGTATTTGTTCAAAAAAACACTCAATTAAAAGCAAATTTGGAACCACTAAGGCAGACAAATCATTGAGGTAAATGGACAGAGGCGTAACTACCAATTTTGCTCCCTGGGAACGATTTTGACTCAAGCACTTTCGAAAAATCTATTTCTCCCAAAAATTTTAACTGACGAGCAAACAACAAGGACCATTCCCTGCTTCTTAAAACAATGAAACAACCCTGAATACTTTAACGTACTAAACAAAAAGTTACTTTCCCTTCTTGTAACTATATACTTTATACTAAGCTGTGACTAACTCTAGTCACTGTGGAATCCTAACTTAAAGCGAGTTCAGCATGCACTTGATCTTTTGTTGTTTTTTTTTTTAGAAATTTCTATTTGTTGATTATGTGATATCCTGCTGCAAACCTGACCTGTCAATAGTCGAATGAAATGATGAGAATGTACAAGAATATTTCAGATGACCTTGATATTGTCAAGATATACACGTGATAGCTGCTGAACGTGTTTCTAGAAACAACAGATATATTGGTAATGCCACGTTTCGCATTACTTATTGATTTCCTAAAATGTAATTTAATGCTACGTCAATTTAAAAAAAAATAAATTAACAAGTCGTTACTCTAAAATCTCATCTTCAAACTCTGCACAAAATAAGGATATTTATTTTCGAAAATTGTCTTTTTTTATATAAAAGATAAATATTTACAAACCTTTTTTCAAAAATATGATTTTTATACAACTTTGGTTTTTTTCAATTCAAATTTTTTTCTTTGTCTGTCGACAATACGAGCAAATATTTGTTCTAAATGAGAACAAAAAAGGTACATTTTTGAATTTGAAAAAAAAAATTTTTTTCAATTGAAAACGGACATTCAGAATAGATTATAATTGCGTTTGAAATTATTCGCGTATTTTTTAATTAAAAAAAAAATTCGCCTGAGCGCATTGTTATTCAAAATTTCATTGTGAAAAGCAGGAAAAATCGTTCGTCGCATCACACAGTTTATTTAATTAAATGAATATTTCATTTATATGTAACAGAAAGGAAAAACCTAACTGAAGAGTTTCATAACTGAATAATTTTAAATATACAGGGTGTAAAGTAAATAACTCTCGTCGTTTTGAAGGGTGACTCATAGCACCCTGTAGATACTAAAATCACAGGAATTTTTTCGGAATTAAGAGTTTGAGGAAATTGCAAATTGACTGGCTACGTGATGTTTCAAAATTTTTCCAAGTACGGCTCTGACTAAATTATGCATGAATACCTTTTTAATATCAAAGGTACAAAATAATTTCATTGATTAAAGTTCAACAAAATTTTATAAACATGTTAGAGTCGTAAACGGATTAAAACAATTTTTTTAAGGGTCACTTTTTTTACCCATATTTAATATCAAATTTTTTCTGTTAAAAAACATTTTTGGTTCAAATTTATTGGCAAATGTTAGTTACATGGATGAGATCTACTCAAAGTTTTTCGTAGCGAAATTTATATACTTTACACCCTGTATATAGTTAAGATCACATATCTTACGAGCTGATGGTAATGATAGCTATTACTCACGAAGATGAAATTGCAACACGAGCCTAGTTTACAAGGCGAGTGTTGTCATGCATCTGAGTGAGTAATAGCCATTGCAAGCGAGTAGAATACTATATTTTTTCTACGACTTTTTTTCTTTTTGATTTAAATAAAATTGAATATAAATTTTAAATCAAACGAATAAAAGTTTTAATCTATCTTTAATTTTATTAAATGTTCGTATATGTATCTATGGAAACAATCGAAATAAAATTCATTCCTCTACCATTGGTGAATTATTGTCGAGATAGGTGGTTCCAACTATACCTTGTAAATGGTAAATTAGTAACGTACCTATAGGTAAATGTTATGTCATGTCAGAAATTATAAATAAATAAAGCAATTAAACAATTTTGGGTAGATCTGTGTACATTTTACGGGCTAAATGGCAGAATAAGTAACATGTGACATTTGAATAGTTCAACTTCAATTAAACTTTAATTACAACTAATTAAAGTTATGAGCAATTTCATCCAATTTCCTAGGCATCCTTAATATTCTATAAACTTGTTGAATATAATACACAGATAAATTGTTTATGTAACTAAAGGTAATCCTCACAATAGAAATACCTAAGTGATTTTGAGAGTATTTACTATGTCTGATCAGATATGTAAGCATATCCAATGAGTAACGCAAGTGTTTTAGGGTTTCGTAGTTAAAATTTTCGAAAACATAAAAAATTTGTTTGTTATTGTATTGTAATTTTCACATTTTCAAGCTTATAGAGATCAAATTTTTCACGTACGTTCAGCAAGCAGACATCTCAATTAATAAATAGGGCTAGTTATTGTTAAAAAGGGCTCTTAAAACCATTTTGCAAGTTCTTCTTGTCATTTGTCCAGTCGCTAATCTAAAAAAAATAACTTTCAAGAGGTAGGTATATAGGAATTAATAAATTATTACGTAACTGTCCCTCATAGTAACTATTTGTGACACATGCGAACACATAAATCGTAAAAAAATATACTTAAGATACTATTACAGTGTGATCGGCCGAAAAATAGTCAATTTTTGCGATTTTTTTCGGATGGATAAGATGAGGGAATGGGGATGAATTTTTTTTTTACAATTAATATAACGTAAAAGCACCCATTATGGAACAGTATCTAATACTGGAACAGTTTTGACATTTACATATTTATTTCTTTAATTAAGTAAGGAAACATTAAATGCGAGTTGAATTTAAATTGAAAAACAATCATTCTATTAATAATAATTTTTGTTATCAGACATTTCTTTCAGAAATAACTTCATTAATATGTATTTGTCAAAACTGTTCCAGTATTAGATACCGTTCCATAATGGGAGCTTTTACGTTAACTATATTTAACAATACAAAAATATTATTTTATTTATTCTTATTTATTTTTTATAATTATTATATAATTTTTTGAAAAAAGTGTCTTTAAAAAAGGGGCGACTATTGGTGCCCACAATTGCGGCCGCAGTTTTCATTTGGGGAAAAAAAATCAAATAGATTATCAATTTGTAAGTAAGCCGCTATGTACCTATAAAAGCTTTTTTTTTGAAATCTTCCCATTTTTCAAAAAATTATAATAATTATAAAAAATAAATAAAAATGAATAAAAAAAATATTTTTGTATTGTTAAATAGTAGTATTAATCGAAAAAAAATTCATCCCCCCCCAAAAAAAAAAATCGCGAAAATTTACTATTTTTCGACCAATCACACTGTGATGGTGTACTTTAAATTTCTTATACTGTGTCCCGATAATTGTAGAAAACCCCAAATTCTGAATTCGAAATCCTAACTTAATGTGTGTTTAACACGCACTTGGCGATATTTTGTTTAATATCCACCGTAATTGTTCAATATTGATGCTTAATAACATTTTATATATCATCTATAATACTTGATTTTAGGTGTTATCGTATATTCAAGTGCAATTTAATAACATCTAAAATACAAGAGCGCATAAAAAATGACAGACAGACGGACAGACAACACTCATAACAAGAGTTGTAATATTAAAATAAAAAAAAATACTATATACTACCACGGATCTGCCTCGTTCTAATAAATATACCTACTCCGACTAAATTATATTTTTTTCCATGACGACATCGTAAAAATTCAATTATGTTTGCCTATTAAATAATATTGAAATAGTAATAAATATGCTTGTGTGAGGGGTGGTGGTGGGAGCGCAGTGCAGGGATACTATCATTTCTTTAGGTCATTTCTATTTGTCATTATCGACGAGGAGCCGACGACACCAATAAAAAAGTAGCCATAATTAATTGAATTTAATTAAAACTGACCACTTGTTATATTTACAGAATAATTCCAAAAACTGCACACTTTGAGCGAAGTAAACCACGCCCTGTTGATATACGTATATAATAAGTCTACGTCATTCCACTGATTCAATTATTTTTTCGTTAAGTAGACATATATTTTATGTACAATTGAACCTTTTTTATGCGGTCCTTTTTATGCGATTTTTTTCTGTGGTTTTCAAAAAAAAAAAAAATGGTCATTAAATTGTATAATGCGAATCAAAATCAAGAGAACGTAAAAAACTTAAACGTTAACTATAATAACTTTCTTTGATAAAAATACTTTTTAATGGTTTTTAAGCATTTAATCAGTACATTGTATCATTTATAGTTTTTTCAAAGATGTATTTTTCAGAATTTTCATAATATTATAAAAATGAAATAAAAGGTTTCTATGTATAAATTAATGCAGTATCTTGTTTAGAAAAGCAACTTCTAAGGAAATTGTGAGTTTTTTTTATGCGGTCCCGATTCATCGCATAAAAAAAGTTTTTTTTTACAATTTGGACCGGACTAAACGTTTTATAGCTATTTATGATATCTTTGAATAGTATATTTTTTTGTGCGATTTTTTTTATTCGATCCCTATCCACCGCATTAAAAAAGGTTTACCTGTACATGAATACTTTTTAGAAGAGTACACGCGGTGTTATGACAGTTTTATATTATTTGAATCGTTAATTAGTTATGGAGAAAGAAATATTCTGTTGCACTTTTTGGATTTCATCTGCGTAATAAATTGACGTCTTATGCATGTATTTTCCTAAGAAAATTATTGTGGCAGAAAGTTTAATCTTTACTAAGGTGAAATTAATTAATTTATTCCTGAAGAACAATAGTTGGCTAGTTTAATGAGAATTTTATTTTCCTCTACAACAAAACTATATTTAAATAACAATTTATATTATATCAACTGAAGTGTAATTCCTGATATATATACATAGAATCCTGTTAGATGTGCCATATTGTATTTGTGTTTATATGCCAGTAAGCTGTTCTTCTTGTAGATACTGAGATGCGCTTATCAATATTTACAAGTGGTACACTTGAAGTAAATCCAACAAAGGATTTATTACCCCGACATTTGCAATAACAAGTCTAAAAACTCGCGTGAATATACCTATGTGAATATGCTATAGAGATAAAATTTTACCGATCAAAGGCAAAAATTATTGGTGAACAAACGTATTTATATTACATTTTGAAAATGTTCGAGATAAAACACTTTTTTTTTTTAAATCGATATCAGACATACTTGTTTTTTTGTTATATTGTCTATCATAAATTCCCTAAACAAATAGTAATGTACTAATGTTTTTTTCTCGTTTTCTCTACGGATTTTTATCCGATTTCGTCTATAAATGTAATATTTATCAGTTATTTATCACCTTGGAACATACTTAACCACAAAGCAGTATAAATTTCACATGTAGAGTACAAAATAATATTATGAACGCAACAGTTTCATTTTAAAAGCAAACAATATAAAGTGCAATAAAATCTCTCAATAGAAATAGGCCTTCCGCCACACATTTCGAGCGATAATCGTTTCATAAACAATAAAAATTGAAAAATTTTTCCACAAGCGAGATTTTAAGTCACTGCATCTGAGTAATTTTAAAACTATTAATATGTGGAATGAACAGTTTACCTTTTTTTTTAGATAATTAGTTGACATTACATATTATGTAGGTAAGAAGTACTTATTATCTATCACTTCACAATAGTGCTACTATCATCGCTACGAAAACAGTGGATAGATGTCACCCCTGTAATTAATATTTGCCAATAAATTTGAACCAAAACTGTTTTTTAACAGAAAAAATTTGATACTAAATATGAATCAAAAAGGGGCTCTTAAAATTTTTTTTTTAATCCGGCTCTGACCATCTTCTCATCTTTGTAAGATAAATTTTCTGTTGTTAAAAAAATATCTGGTAAACACGTTTACGACTTAAATATGTTTACAAAATTTTATTCAATTTTAGTCAATAAAATTATTTTCTACCTTTGATATTAAGAAGGTATTTATGCATAATTTAGAGAGGGCCGTACTTAGAAAAATTTTGAAACGTCATGTAGCCAGTTAACTTGAAATTTTCTCAAACTGTTAATTCCGAAAAAATTCCTATGGTGTTAATGTCTACAGGGCGCAATGAGTCACCCGTCAAAAGGGCAAGAGTTATTTTTTTTACACCCTGTATATTTGTACTTATCTCGAATACAATAGCACGAAAATAATCACAGAAATTTAAAGATTGTGAAAAATATGGAGCTTTTTCAAAAAATTTTGATATTTCTGTGAACTTTTACTGTAAATTAGAAATTACTTGAATAATTTAATTGGAAATTCTAATTAAATGTATCCGTAAATTGCGAGCAGGGCAGAGAAAAAAGTTTCACGATAAAAAGTCAATATTTTAGAGTAATATATAACTTTATAAAAATTTATTACTCACACACGAGTGAGTTATATGTCTCTGTTCTAATGCCTCTTCCATCTGGCAACGTAACTTAATAAATAAATGGGATTGACATTTTCAACATCAACCGCTACTTTTATTACAAGCCACATTTTATAAAAGCTCTGCATATACAAAAGCTCTCTCGTAAATACGTCATGTATTTCAATTAAAGTTGAAAAATTTCAATCACCTTCAGGAATGGAGAATAATCGACAAAATATTGAAATCATCTAAAACAAGAATACTTGCTGAATCACTTCGGAAAAATTTGGAGGTTCAGAAAAGCTGAATTTAAGAGTATCATCGGGGTCAGAGCTAAGAGTATTGAAACATGAATTTAACAATTTTTTTAAAACATGTTTCCGGAAAAAGGCTTCTGAAAAATTGATGTTAGCCAGCCCTAGAGCTGAAAAATAATTGTTAAACCATTAGTTTTAGACTTTTAATTTCAAATGTTATCGAGTGCCTGTGAAACATTATTAGTGTATGGCGGATTTTTATCCGTATTTAAACATACACCAATATTCATAATATGTTCACTCAATGTCCAGCTTTAGCTGATACTTGAACACTCGATGTACTTTGGCAAAATGGCCAATTCATTATGTTAATTAAAATTGACTTAGTGTTTGAAAAATTACCAAACTGGATCGGCTGGGACTCGAACCCGGATCTCTTGGTTACCAGCGAAGCGCCTTACCAACTAGGCCACCGATCACTTGTTCGAGTGCCATTCCAATTCAGTAATCAATCAAACACAACCTCTCTCTAATGCGAGACGCAGTTTTATACTTTTAATTTCAAATGTTATCGAGTGCCTGTGAAACATTATTAGTGTATGGCGGATTTTTATCCGTATTTAAACATACACCAATATTCATATGTTCACTCAATGTCCAGCTTTGGCTGATACTTGAACACTCGATGTACTTTGGCAAAATGGTCAATTCATTATGTTAATTAAAATTGACTTAGTGTTTGAAAAATTACCAAACTGGATTGGCTGGGACTCGAACCCGGATCTCTTGGTTACCGGAGTGTTCAAGTATCAGCCAAAGCTGGACATTGAGTGAACATATGAATATTGGTGTATGTTTAAATACGGATAAAAATCCGCCATACACTAATAATGTTTCACAGGCACTCGATAACATTTGAAATTAAAAGTATAAAACTGCGTCTCGCATTAGAGAGAGGTTGTGTTTGATTGATTACTGAATTGGAATGGCACTCGAACAAGTGATCGGTGGCCTAGTTGGTAAGGCGCTTGGCTGGTAACCAAGAGATCCGGGTTCGAGTCCCAGCCGATCCAGTTTGGTAATTTTTCAAACACTAAGTCAATTTTAATTAACATTAGTTTTAGAAAAAAAAGTTTTTCGATAAAAAATTTTCTCACATCATGTACGGAAAAACTTTTGTTTTTACTTTTTAAACACAACCAATTACACGAAATACTATTTGTACAAGTACAACTTACACTTGACCGATTTGTGTGAGATATTCACCAAGTGTAAAAATAATTAGCACGGATATTTTTTTTTGCACATTTACTCAACCATAAGACACTTTTTTTGTGTAATTAAATGCTCAAATTACATTTTTTTGTGTCCGGCGTTCGTCCTACCAAGTACTCAAGTTAAAAATTTAAGGATTATTTAATTTAAAAGCTCCACAGTGTGATGGAAGCTCTGTTGTGTAAAATGGCATTTACATGGTCCATATACATAAATTAATGTTACTCCATAATTTAACCATGGGCGGTCAGTTGGAATGGTCAAATAATTATGTGATATATCGCCCGTGTTCAGATTTATCATTTATGATAAAACATTTTAATGTTTGAATTCAAATTAATAGCACATAACAAACACATAAAATCTATTACAACGAATTAATTATCTGAATGGATAAAAAAAATTGATTAAATACATTTTATGTGATATAATTAGAGTTCCGTACAAGAATTATTCTAATTTACATTGATAAAAAAATTAAATTCATCAGTTTAAACACAAAATTTAAGATAAGATGCAGCTTAAGCTACTTAAACACAGATCACTTCAACGATTGTACAAAAAGTCTGTCGTGTGCGTACAAGGAAGCTGTGTGTCACCCCCATTGGCAGTGTAGTTTGTTTTTTTTTATAATCAGAAAATTTTAATTTTAATTTTTCTAACAATTTTCACTGATAATGTGGAATAACTATATAGGTACATATAATACAATTGTAACGAGGCCATTTCTGTACATGGAATATTCTTTTTTTGAAAATTATACTGCTACTGTAAATACTTATCGATGCAGATATTAGAACAGCGATTTTTAAAATTTTTGTCTGTCTGTCTGTCTGTCTGTTTACGCATCACGCAAAAACTATTGGACAGATTTTAATAAAATTTGGTATGGTGATAACTTGTTACCTAGGGCAACATTTAAGATACTTTTTACTCCGGGAAAATGCCTCATTCCCACGGGAAAAAATAAAACCATCTTAAACATGTGCATGCAGCAAGTTCTGTATAATTATTACACTTGTATACTTACTTCTCATTGATTTTATAACAATTCATCGCACAAACGACGTCGCGGGTACAGCTAGTCTATACATATAATAAAATTGTAACGAGACCATTTCTGTACATGGAATATTTTTTGTGTTGATTAAAGTTTATTTAGCCAGACCAACACTTAAAATGTTGTACTGGTACTGTGAATGGTTATCGATGTAGATAGGTACCAAAACAGCGATTTTTAGAATTTTTGGCTGTCTGTTCACGCATCACGCAAAAACTATTGGACGGATTTTAATGAAATTTGGTGTGATGATAATTTATTACCTGGGTCAACATCTAAAATACTTTTTATTCCGGGAAAATGTCTCATTCCCACGGGAAAATAGAAAAACCATTTTGTGCATGTGCACGTATTTCGCAAAAACTATTGGACGGATTTTAATGAAATTTGGTGTGGTGATAACCTATTACTTGGGTCAACATTTAAGATACTTTTTACTCCGGGAAAATTCCTCATTCCCACGGGAAAATAGAAAAACCATTTTGAGCATGTGCATGCATTACACAAAAATTATTATTCTTTGCAAGTTCTGTATAATTATTACACTTACACACTTCTCATTGAGTTTATAACAATGCTTTGCGCGAACGACGTCGCGGGTACGGCTAGTATGTAATAAACCAATTCACCATCTCTTACGTCAGTAGGTATACTTAAATGTGTCTGATGTAAATTAATATACCTATAAAGTACTGGCGTTATTTGAATAATGTCACGCAAGAATTTGCAGCAATCATAAGTCGTGTGATTCAACGTTGAATCAAATAATATTTACCCCAAAACTAAACCAAACAATCAACGTTAATTAAATATTTAATTTTATTTTGTATTTCTATCTTTGAGCGAAAATTTTATCCCAAAAATACCGAATTAATAATTCATTCAGTTTAATGCATTCGATAAAAATAATACCGCTTTTGCAATTTCCACTTATGTACCATTTTTTTTTTTATTTAAATTGGTTATTTGGCTGTTTTATTATGCCAATAAAATATGTATATAGGGGAAAGTGAGGGCGATACGGCGTAGTTAAGCTTTAATTTCTTTAAAATTATTTCTACTATCTCTGATAATTATGATTCTTTCAAATCAAGTCAAAAAAAAGGACCACAAAGTTTCATATTTTCATAAAATATATAAATACAAAAAATTACATTTCTTCCGGTCTTGTTCAACTTACGAAGCAAAACGTTACATAGAATTGTAAGATAAAGTTCAGGGTGAAAACTCATTTTGCTCCTTTTGTAACCCAAAATATTCTATAACTTTAACGGATAGCATGGAAATACAATATTACTTATTTCCATCGTTTTTCTAGGACTAACTAAATGAAAGAACCGACCGTCCAAGCGGATAATTGCTTGCTACCCTATTTTACTACAATTTCCCCTATTAAAACTATAGATACAAAAACTTTTGGCAAATTTGATAGAAAAACGAAAAAATTTGTACCCAAATAATTCAGATTAATTCGAAATGATTTCATAAAGTTTAATTTGCGAAAAAAAATTCGATTTGGTAACGTCATTAAGTTTAAAAAAAAAGTTAGATTAGGACACTAGAAAAATAGAGCTGTTAAATTGAATTGGAAGCAAATTGGGAACAATTTATTAACATTAAAATTTTGGTGACTGAAACACTGGAAAAATTTTTTTTTGTTTATAAATAACTAATTAAATAATTAATTAGTTTCCGGTGGAGCAATTACTGATCTCAAAGGAACAATTCGGGAGTAATTTAGTCAAAACGGAAAAAATATTTCTCAACTTCCGGCGCCAACCTCTTTTTTCCGGTTAAATATTTATACATTTAAAACTGTCATGTGCAACTTTTCGTGATATGACGTCGAAAAGCGCGTCAACTTTGTCATTTATGTTACCATAGCAATTCCAGCTAGTGCTATACCTACTCTATTTAAGTTTATTAATGTCATGTCATTCACTGCTGTTGGTATATATATACATGTACCACGTATACAGTAGACCCCCTCTAATACGTTAAATAAACATTTGGTGGTATGGTAGTGTCACATTATTAGATTTGTCGGACTATACAGGTGTCTCTAACTCAAAATAGCCAGCATATAATTCCTTTCTCTTTCTGTTCTCTTTCTATCTGCACATTCTGACAACACTTATTTACGTAGAATTTGAATATTAGAATTTTTCCATTACTGTCCTATTTCAAGTTGTAACCGCAAACTTTTGCTATTCTTTTGGGACGCTAAGTAGTTTTTGACACAGTTAAATTACTTTTTTTCCTCCCCTTTCTATCGATATACCATACGTCATATCTATCTTTGTAAATGATTTCAAAAACTTAAGAAAACGGAATTTTGAAAATTGTTTGTTCAGCCGAGAAAACAGCAAATTACACATCAAGTAACGAATTAAATATATGAAATCTAATGTTATACAATAATTTACTAAAAAGAAAATTGTGCTTCAGAGACTGCGAGTGTAATTTTCTATAAATTTTCTAAACATGTAATCTTAATTTGTCTACGAATAATTTTTACTTGCTTAATGACAGCAGACACGATTTTCTCATAGTAAATTATCGTACGACATTAGAGTTTTTCCTTAATTAAATATTTATTACGTAATTTGATCATTTCTCGGTCAAAATTTAGAAAACATTTTCAAAATCAACTTCACGGTCCGGGGGTCATAACTCAAAAACGAGAAGTCATAAGATAATCATGTAGGAAATTTTATTAGAAACACTTATGTAAAATACTATACTACCACATGCGTATGGCCCGACTACAGAAATGACCGGATAACAGTGCATCCACTGTACACATTTGTACCTATGTACATATATTGAATTAAAAAGCCCAGTACGTACGTACAGGACCTTAAAATATTTATGTGCCAGCGCGGCACATCTTTGACGTGCCAGCTACTCTATTTTTTTCTCTCTTAAATGAAAATTGAATGTTTAAAAATATTCGTACATTAACTTTTCGTTATTTTTCCCAACGGATAACTATGAGCGAGTAAAAACCAACGGGTCGCGTCACCCGCGTCACGGCTGAAAATGTCACAGAAGTAATAAAAAAAAAAATGTAACCCTTCAAAGCGTACAGCACCAGATATGGTTACTTAAATATTTATTTAAAAATAAATCACTCATACAAAAATTCGGGTAAGCATCTATAGAAGATGTTTTTACGAGGCAACTTTTATGTTGGCAAAAAAGTTGTAACGCAATGTTTAAATTTGTTTACGAAAAAAAAAATTTAATAAACTGTAACATATTCTACGTATTTGGGCGTACGCAAGATTACTTAATTATTGAGTCACACTGATTTTAAAGTTTCTCGTCACGTCTTTAGAAGATTTTTTTTTTTGCGTGACCCCTCAAATTGTGTCAATAACATTGTACCTATTGTTTGTTATTCGTATTAAGGCGACTTCTTATGAATAAACTCGACACCAACAAAATTATTTTTTTTTCTTTATTACGTTTTTTGAAAGTTAATTATGTGTAGAATATATTCTATGAACAAAAACTTTATATTCGTAAGACTAATGCAATTATTTCGCGAATCTGTAGACCATGAAATTTTCACGTTCATTTAATCTTTTAAAATTAAAAAAATATATTGAGAAAACACGGCGTTTGTGTTACGTCATTCTAAGGGGTAAGTAATATGCAGGAGCAAGTAAAAATGTTGCCTATATTATGTAGTTGGCCCGACGTCAACAGGGAAGTTAATTTTTTTTTTTTTTGTAATTGACCAGTTCAAAACTGTTATGGACCAGTTAACAGATCAGTTTAAAGCTATTTTGAACAGTTATTACTGTTATCATACTTGTTTAAAGCTGTTAGATCAGAGGAGAACAGACTTGTTTAAAAACCTAGAATGTAGGCAATGTTCTTACTTGCCCCTGAATATAGACAATGTGTATTGCATCGCCAATCGTCTCAATACCTACTCTAGATGAAAGTAAAGTAGGTATTTATTTTTGAAGTATATTTGCGAATATTTCAAAAAAATTTGAGAATAATATTCTTCGTCAAAATGTTAATTTGTGTAATTTATCATATTTTTACATTTTACATAGGTATAAGATATAATTTTAAAAATAAATTATTTACATGTGTTACATCCTATTATATACGGGAAACACGTATAACTAATAAATTAGCTCTTGGTATAAATATAATTCATAGGAAATTTTTTCCAAATAATTTTTCTTAATTGTTCGTTAAAAGTGAATGTTTTCCGATGGAATCACACCAAAATTTATATTCTATACAACTTTATCGTGCGTATAAAATAATAGTGAGTTTTAATATGTTCGATAATTCATAAAAGACAAATAAATTATGGAAATGTTTGTGTAACAGTAATATATTTTATTTATACAAAAGCTTTAGTGAAAATGGTTCTTTCATGTTGCTGTACCTATAATTTTCCACAATTACTTTATTCCAGAACAAAGTAAGTAAACGGTATGTGGTTGGTTGCTTTATGGCACACTATAATAAAACATTTATATCAATTTCTGAATCCACTTTTACGTTAATACCTAAATTAATATAGTACAAATAGGTTATGTAAAAGGTAATTTTTAAATATTTTCTTTTATTATTTTTCACCAAAAAAAATGTCCAAAAAATATTTAAAATATTTTAAATACCAAGAAATTTATTTTTAAATCCGTCTTGTCCATTTTATGCACACATTACTTTTATACATATTTTCTTACTCTCACTTGCTGGACGAGATTGCGCAGACAAACAACTATATACCTACTCTATCTAACGCTCACTTTCAAATGATACTGTCCTTGTCTGTTGTATGTAGCGGGACGATAGTTTAAGAGAAATTCCCCCAAAATATAGAAAAGACAATTTGGGACAAAAAAGACAGACAATTTTGCAAAACCACAGGTCGGAAACAGAGAGTGGGCTAAAAAAAGGTGGATTTAATTTAATGTTATTTTCGTTTTGAAAGGAAAGCTCTCATAGATTAATAGATATTTTGGGGAGAACCAAATTTTGTGTTTCCCTCAAGAAAACTATAAATAAAATTGCATTAATGATGTAGATATTTATCGATTCAAATTTCAAAAGAGTAATTTTTCAATTTTTTGCAACGAAATATGGACGTGTTTTGATGAAATTTGGTGTGATGATAAACTATTGATTACTGTGTTTAATGTCTCATTCCCAAGGGAGAAATACAAAAACTGGTTTGGCCACAAATTGTACGGGCACAGCTAGTGCCCCCCGTGTATCATATATTATCCTTTAGTAGGGTAGTACCAGCTAATTTTCCAAATAATTTATTGTTATCGAATTATGACGTAAACATACATTTTATTTTGACATAAACCCCCTTTGGATGAAACGGTTTTCTCTTTTCACATTATATTGAAAGTACAAAAATATTTTATATCGGTTTTAGCGTAATTAAATCAACAATACGATATGAGTAATTAGGCATACACTTGATCTAATTATAAGCACCGAATTAGAAAATGTTAAATAACAAATTCTAGATAATTAGATATAACATCATCAGATAGATATAATTTATGGTCGTTCGGATAAAGTTACATTTTGATATGTAACACTAAACCATTCCGTCATTCACTATGTCAAAATAAAGTTTTGCTGTACTGACCTATAAATAAATAAAAAAAAAAAAATCAATTTTCTATTAGTCTGTCCACCCGGACTCATGAAGATGAAATTTTGTGTCATATCGTGTGAGATATCATTGAAAAAGGTTCATAAAATGGCGTTAAGGTTCAATTTTCCGTTATTAAGTTCCGTTTGCGAAATATTGCCCTAAGCTTGAAAGCTGTAACAGTTCTAGTCACTAGGTAAGTCTAACTTAATGTGCAAGCACTTGGTAATTTTTTTTAACCTACTAATTTTTAATAAGTTTTAGAAAATATTAGCGAATTTCCAGAATGGAATTCAGCTATTACAGCCACTGTCATGACGCGACTTGAGCCCGGGACTATGGCACAAATTTGTTTTGAAGTCCCTAGAAACCAAAAATAATATTCACTGTATGTGTATAGGTGTCCGCACGATAACTCTCGAACGAAATGTCCTAGGTTTACGAAATTTGGTGAAAATGTTTTGGAAGTCTAAAAACCGTTGGGCAAGTTCGTTAGCCAGACACGTCCGATGCCCGGAACATGGTTTTTGTTCTTGCAAAAAATTAGTTTTTTGCCAAAATTTCCACTTATTCAAAAATTTTTGCGAAATTTTTTTTGCACCATTTAAAAGAGGAGGAAAAATTACATAAAAAAGCTCTTTAAACTATTATTCTATGTCAAATAGTTTCCGAGAAAAACTAATTTTTATAAATGGAAATTCGCTACGTTATGCCGGATGCTGCGACAGGTGTATTTTTTTCTTTTTATATTTAGCAAAAAAATATAAATTTCGTTAATAAAACTTTTCATGCATACATACCTAATAATATAACTTTAGACAAATACTAGACTTAAGTAAATGTTGGTAATAATTTATTATAAACTTTTGTTAAAACTTTCAGTATGTTTTTTCAACCTGAATAAAACTTTAAACTCTAATAAATAATAATAATAACTTTCTATATCCTAAACATTTTTTCAAATTTCCTCAAAAAAAAAAAATTGGAATAAATATACAGGTGTCTCTAATAAAATTTCCATCGTGGCTAGATTTCCAGTTACAAATTTGGGACATCCTGTATGTAGATAGATATAACATCTTTAACAATGTATCTACCAGATGACAATGGGATAGGATGCAGAAGCACGCGTAGCGGTTGGAAGGGGTGAGGCGTGAGGGGGGCTGTAGCCGTATTTATATCGTTTCTGATATTTTAATTAATTGTAAAATAAACATACATCCGCTTTGGCTATATATTATCAACAACACTGCGCTGAACCTTTTAACCTTTTATTAAAGTGTGCTCTAAATAAAAAAAAAGATACCGAGAAAAAAGAAAAGAGATGGAGATAATATCCAATGTAAATATAATTGGCACATTTATGTAAATCATTTTTATTTGAAGACAATTAACTGGTTTCATCTTTAAAAGGTATGTTTATTATTACATAGCACTCTCCCATAACGCACGCTCCCATTTAACAATTACGTCGCACCCCCCCCCCCCTCCCGCCCACGCCGTGTTTTAAAGCGAATATGTTTAAATGTTTTAGTGTCTAAGTATAATAGTTTGTAACAGTAAATCATACAAAAAACATATTAATCAGAAACATTGACGCCCATAACCTTTGACATTCTCATTTTACAATTTCACCCTGCAGTGGATTGCGTAATGGGAGCGTCCTATGTATTACCGGATTTATTTTAAATGGTTATAGTCACTTATTTTTTTCCGGCAATATTGTCTTCTTTTTGTTACAATATCTTGAAGTAAATCTAATCAAGAATATTCAGTTCAAATTTTATTATAAAGAGACCTTGAGTACAATTTTTCGGTCCCTGTTGACCATTTGGTTGGTGTTGGTTCACCATCCAGAGGTGCATTTTGGAAGTTTCACTGTAAAATTTTTATTTTTCAATATTTTTTACTAAAAGTTTTACTCATTTTACTAAATTTTAACTTTAATACGCCAAAAAAATAAATGAAATTCTGCTATTGAGACGCAAGTGTACATAACCTCTTAATCTGCCGAATTTAATTGAACATGATGCCCGGAGAATACCGGAGCTGGCCGAAGCTGGACCAGCAGACGGTCACTAACTTATTCAATATTCAATTTATTATTTAAATAAACACATTGTTTAAATACGAATATTTAATAGAAATTTCAAATTCAAATGTTATTTTACGGAATGTAAAATACTATTAGTACGACTTTAAACCCAAAACTCGCTTATTGACTCCGAAATTGGAAATTAAGTAAGATGTATTTGACAGTAATTGTAAAACCTTGTTCAAACCGGAGCGGTAAGTAATAAATAATAAGTGAAACGCATAAGGAAAACAGAAAAATACAACTTGTGCATTCTATTTACAACTTAATACTTACTAGTTCAGTGTGAACGTGACATAAAGCAATAGTATCGAAGTTAAAAGTTCAAATTTTGTATCCCATGTTTAAATTTTAGTAACTGTTATAGACAGGTAACAGAAACTTAATTATGTAAATCATTCTAGATGGAAATACAAAAGTTTATAACAGCAAGAAACATTATTATCAAACTCTTAATATATGTCTGACAAAATATAATGATGTTTGCAGCCCTTCGAGCAAATTGATAATGTTACCTATATTCGAAACACATTTGGGGTACCTGTAACAATTATTTCAACCTTAAAGAGGACACTTAGAACAAATTTCCATAAAAGTACATTCTAGGATTAATAGGTTTTAGACAATTTTGCAATGTTTCATAGGATTTGAAGAAAAAAGTATTACAAAAATTACACAGCCTTTCCCAGGGCTAAATTTACAACTTAATATAACCTTAGTACGAATTCAAAATATGAGGTGAGCCAGTGTTTCGACCAAGTAGTCATTTCGAAGATAGTTTGATAGATAAGTTACTGCATTTTTTTACTGGATATATAGATAAGTTACTGGATATCAAGAATTTTCGAAATTTTCTCAAAATATATTGAACTTATAAGTCAGAAGAAACACAAGTCGAAATTTTCTAGTATCGTTAATGGGAAACCACTAATCAGAAATGAAATTCGAGCACAAAACAGTAAACACCTTAATTTCAGGTTTCTCCAGTAAGCCCTTTCGAAGATAAATAAACGCATAAATAAACAAAATAAAGCTAATTTTCTGCGGCTGAAACTTGGGGCCGGTCCTATAGGGCCTATGTCTTTAAATTAAAACCAAATAACCGAAATACTATATCTGATTTTCTGAGATAGTAAGTAAATTTTTAAAATGTAAACAAAAGTTAATAAAATTGAAACAGAGATATTTTTTCATTTCTTCTTCCAACATATTTGCATTATGAATCAATATTTGAATGCATTACAACTAATTGTAAGTGTCAGTATAAATCTATATACTAAATATATTTCATAATACTACCGAGTTTAAGCTAACACAATTTTCCAGTTAAAATGATAATAATATTTTAATCATCTACAATATTTTACAAATTGACTTTTTTTCTTTAATTAAAAAAAAAAAAAAATTGATTCTGCACATGTGTTGCGCATGCGCTAACATCGCAACAAAATATTTTAAAATATTCTTCTTTAATAAAATAATATATAATTTCGTTGTGGTCTTGTCCAAAATTTGCTGCTGCGGGCGGGCAATTGAGAATCAATATTGTATTTTTTGATAATATTATATACGACCAAAAAAAAATACTTATTACCTTTGACCAGATCAAAACAAAAAAACATTGAATAAACATCAAATTAAGCACAATTATTTTTTTAAACATTTAACATAGAATTTATTTTAAAGAACATTTAATTTTTTTTTTATTTGTTTAGATATTACGAAACATAAATTGATTAGAAATCAGAGCACACAGAAGAAAAAAACACGAATTATTTTTAATTTAATTTTTTTGAACGTATTTATAAAAGCACACGTTTGTATAACACTATGTGAAGCACTAGTGTTGTTTACTGAAAAACGAGCGACGCGTGCAATGCAATTATTGTTTTTGTTGAAAAATTTCTTGTGTGACTGTTGTCAGTCAGTCAGTGAGTTTGCAGAGCGTCACGACGTCTGTTGCCGGCCGTCGATTGCTACACGTTTGCTGTGTGTTGTGCTGTTTTTTGTAATGCGCGCGGCAACATACGACCAGTGCGCCCTCTCGCACTTCCTGTGCATTTTCGAGTATACCTACCCAAGTCGCGAGATAATTGGACCGCTTTTATGTCGGACAAATAATGTAATTATTTTGTAGTTATTTTTGTATATGCAAATTAAGTTCTTTATATGATTTATTTAAGGTAGTTGATCAGAAAAACGATTTTTTCAATGGATTTCAACGAAACTTTTCTAGATATAATACGAGCCCTTACCGAAAAAAAAATTGATCACCCCAATTTTGAGGAAAACGATTTCAGTTTTGTAATTTTAACATGAGTTCTTATTTTTATTTTTATTTTTTTTGAATAAAATGAAAACGTGTCAAAAGAATTTGATAAAAATTTAATATGTTATTTAATACAAAATTACAAACCATATATTAACCGCGCCGTTTTTTAAATATAATTTAAAAAAAACATCATTTTACAGTACGTTTTTACAACGCTTTTTCAACAATTTTTTTAAATTGCTACAACATAAGCGCGCGGAAATTAAAAAAAAACCAACCAAAGAAAATTTTTTTGCTGAGATATACTTTTGTACCTGGTCTATCTCGGAGCAACTACGTTCAAGCCCGACGAAAGGGTGGGGTGGCCGGGGTTGTAACCCCGGGGCCCGAGCTACAAAGAGGGAGCCCATAACAGTCAGTAGGGGCCTGGAAAGAAATAAAAACCTTTTTTTGGTCTTCATTTATTTTTTGTTGGAGACATTTTTAAGAAATGTGCTTTATTCTAGGGGCCCTCCATTTGTCTCTACGGCCCTGACTACGTTAAAAGATGTTAAAATTTAAAAATTATATTTTTTTTATGAAAAACTCAACATTAATCACTCTTTCTAAGAAATTAATTTTTTATTGTTAGTCATTTGACGTTTGAATGTTATCTACTCGATTAAAGATACGCTTGAATTTAATTTTTTTTTTACCTAAATGTTACTTCGTTAAAATTTATCCTTTTTTTTTTTAATTTCTAGAAATTTAAATGACATTTGATCAGATAATGTTAAATATAAAAAATTTAAATATTAAAATTTTTAGTAAATTTGATTTTAATAATTTTAGAAAACCTCCACAGCTGTAGAGTTCGGGCGATAAAAAAAGGTTAAAGTACCGACATGTAAGAATTGCAGATTTGGAAAACTTGAGTATAGACGACAAAATATATTGTAAGGATCTATAGGATTTTCTTTATGATAATAATTGAAGATTTTTTATAAAAACTATCATTTATCTATATATACAAACAATAAAACTGTAACGAGACCGTCTCTGTACATGGAATATTTTTTGAAAATTGTACTGGTACTGTAAGTAGTTATCGATGTAGATATAAAATCAGCGATTTTTAAAATATTTGTCTGTCTGTCTGTCTGTCTGTTTACGCATCACGCAAAAACTACTGGACGAATTTTAAATGAAATTTGGTGTGATGATAACTTATTACCTACCTGGATCAACATCTAAGATCCTTTTTACTCCAGGAAAATGTCTGATTTCCACGGGAAAATAGAAAAACTATTTTTAACATAATATGCACACATTACGCCAAAAACAAAGTTTGGAATTCAAGTCAACAGGCTTGTATTTTTTTTTGCAAAATTTAAAAAGTGGCATAATTTATAATTTTTGAATTGCAAATTGCACCGATTAGGCCAAAGATATTGGACCAAAGATCGATAGTAGAGTAGCGGGGTTTTCAAACTTTTTAGACCCACGACACCTTTAAGCTACAAATCATTTCCAGGTGACGCCGTTTAGTTCCGAAAACACAATTTTTCAAAAAATTTCTCTCCAAAATGTAACTAAGGTACAGAGAAAAAAAACGCCGTGAGCAGCGGAGCCCCATCACGGAAGTCGAATTTTTCCTTTCATCTTCGGTATTGAATGTCTACAAGCTAAATGTAATTGGAAGTCCACAAGCGATTTGCCATTTTGATGGTTTCAAAACTGATGATGAATGTCCGGTTGATCGGGGCTTTAAAAAAAGGTTTTAAGTTTTTAAGGGCTGAATCTCAGTAGGGGAGAGCGGGGCTATGCCGTACACTTAAGGGAGAGCTGTTATTGTTCATCTAATATCGAGTATAAAATTATAAGAAAATTAGCAATATATAATTTGGACAATTGGCTACTGATTTCACACAAAGAAATTTGAATTATTCCACTGTTTACATATTTAAATTTAATTACAAAAAAGTGTCTCTGTACGAAATAGCCCCGGGGGTCGGAACTATTTCGTACGGTAGGAGGGGCTATACCGTACAGTAAAAAATCATCTTGTTAAGGAAGTAAATAAGAGTAATGCAATAAATTATTGTAAAAAAATCATCTTGTTAAGGAAGTAAATAAGAGTAATGCAATAAATTATTGTAGAAAACACATTTTATTATTTATTGTCGACTCAACTAAGAAACAACATAACGTAACTTGTATTATCGGTATATTTAGTTCAGCTTATAAAAGTATAAAAAGTGTTAGGTTAACTTTTATCAAAAAAAGGATTAATTTTAGAGGACGAAAGTATTTTATTTAAAGTTTATACATTTAAACAAAAATCACAAGTAAAATTATTTGCAGACTCGGCAGACTTTATTGTATTTCCTGCATCAACTACAATTTATTAATGTTACCATATTAAACCATTTGGGGCTAAGTCGTACACTTCTGTACGGTTTAGCCCCATCCTGTACCTTGTGGGTGTTTCATAATCTAACCTCAAATTCCGTCGCCTAACTAGTCTTCACTAGTGATCAAGAAAGAGCTTAAGAAAAGTAATTTTTCATGATCTTATCGCTATTAGCTCATAAGTAAAGGTTCTCCACCCAACTCTTATTTGGCAGTGCCCCAAAATTATAAGAGAAATAATAAAAACAAGTTTTTTCACCGTCATATTGGCATTTATACGCACAGCGGAACGAACTTATGTAATCCTGTGATTTTCCGCGGTCAGGCGCTAGGTTGCGACAACGATTGGACTTGTCTAGCTTGAAATCTAGACACGAAAAATGAGTGTACGGTTTAGCCTCGCTGTACGGTATAGCTCCGCTCTCCCCTAAATTTCAATTTTATACCGATAGCAGTTAGCAGGAAAAAAGCCAACACAATTCGTACGAAAGCATTCCTACCCATGCTTATCCGCCAATTGCCTTTGTGTTTTATTTTTAAGTATTAAAAAAGGACCTTAAATAGTAGACTAGAAGGCCTTTATGATGGTATTTTTTCTTTCCAAAAAAATCCAAAATTTCTATTTTATAAATAATAAAAATTCAAAATTCCTAATTTATAAATAAACAGTGACTTTAATAACATTTTCAAATTACTTAATATGTATGTATTTCATTTGTTAAAAAATTGTATTCACTTTTTTTTAAATTTTTTAAAATTACTATTCGCCTACTTGTATTTAGAATAAAAGTAATGCATTTAAAACACATTTAACAATAGCATTCAATTCCGATGTAAAAATGGAAGAAGTGGGGGGAAAAGTAATGTGGACTCCCTAAAAGGTACTAGCTGGATACTAACTAAATACACGTACAAAATTTCAGCCCTCTAGGTTTCCTTAGAGAGTCTCTAGACGTGTTAGAAAACAAGCAAAAAAATTAAGGAAATATTGGCGTAAAAATCGTGGAGGTAAGGGTTAAAAGTTGAAACCCCCAAAAAACAGTGTCTGGATATTAGCTTAACCTGTACACAAAATTTCAGCCCTCTAGGTTTATTTGGGGAGATTTTTACCCGAACGAAACTGTTAAAAAACAAGAAAAATCATGTTTTATTAGGTATAAAAATGGTGGGGGTAGGGTTTAAACGTCGAGACCCCCAAAAGGCACCCCCTTGATACCAACTCAATCCGAATACAAAATTTCAGCCCTCTAGGTTTATTTGGGTGACCTGTGCGAGTGGTACAAACTTCGAAAACGTCGAAAATGCATGAAATTGTAGCTTAATAATGAGGGGGGTGGGGGTAAAATATTGAAACCTCCAAAAAGCACAACCTAGGTACGAACTTTATCAACACACCCAATTTCAACCCTCTACGTTAATTCTGGGGGGCTGGGGGCCTGTTAGATCCAGCGAAAATCGTTTTTCCCCCCTCTACTCCCATCAAATCATCCTAGGAAGCTGAATTTTGGATGTGTTGTAGATAATTGACCGAAACATTATTTAAAACCGGTTTGGAAAAGTTCTATTGCTTTTCCGCCCCCCACCACCCCCTTAAAGGTCGGGTCAAAAAAAAAATTTGCCCAAAATTTGACCCCACTTTGATAGTATGAGGTGCCTCGAAAATGAGCCCCATTTACCAAATTTCATCTCTTAACTTCCATAGGGGGGCCCTACACAAATTAAAAGGTGGCGGGAATATATATATATATATATATATATATATATATATATATATATATATATATATATATCAGACATTTTTTTTCTACATATTCGTGTTCTACGGGTCCGAAAACGGATAGCGCCCCTACTCTCGCCTCTCGCAGCTCTTATCGTATAGACTGTATAAGTCTAATTTTTCGGAGAAAATTCGACTAAAAAAACATTTTTCCCTATTTTAGCAAGGCAATCGCCTGGAATAGGAGTTTTATATGAAGCATGTTAAGTTTTTTTACAATAGAAAGCAATATTTCTCTATAAAAATATGAATTTTGTACGATAATATAAGTCGTTAGTTCATGTATAAATAATGTACTCGACATATTGTATTTTTATGCTGAAGAATGCTAAGACCCATACTACACTGTACTTAATGTCTATTAATGTCTTGTTATTTTATGTTTCTAACATTAACACAACAGAACAGAACACATCTTGAACTTATAAAATTTATTTATTATGTGGTGCCCGGCCTGGCGTGACGTGCCGTTGTATTAATATTTACATGATCGCTTTCAAAATATATACATAAAAAAAAACTTTGTACATAATAAATTCATCTTTGTTATATTTATTTACTTTCATTGTCTTATAAATTTTAGTTTGGCTATGAATGAAATAATATTTTACTTTGTACATTTACATTTTTTTTTTGAAAAAAAACAAACTATTTATACCACCGATTCATAGTGACGAGCAAAATTAGTCTTGGTCTTGCATTTTTTGCAAGACCAAGACCAAGACTATAAGTATGGCTGCAAGACCAATACCAAAACTCAAGTGAGCAAGATCAAGACAAAAGCAAGAAAAAAGCAAGACTCTTGCTAAACTATTTAAATAGTTTGAAAGTATAATTAATACGTAAAGATAGTAAAAATTCTGATTTTTTAAGAAAAAAATTCGCTAATAAAAAAATGCAAAAAAAAAAGATTTTTTAGCAATGACCAAGACTCAAACTGCTCTAGAAAGACGAATACCAAGACTCTTAATGCAAGAACAAGACCAAGACCAAGACTGCCAAGTCTTGGTCTTAGTCTTGCATTTGCTCATCACTACCGATTCAAGCTGCCATTTAATATATAAACTTCCAAAAACTAAAAGTTAGTCAGGGGAATGCTTTGGATAAGCAAATACTTTGGAGAAAAAATATATATTATTATTATTATAATGGCAATAAAATTGAATTAATTAAAATGCCCTTAAGGTACCATCACAGTGTAGAATTTTGAAAAATTAATTTTTTTTTTTTTTTTTTTTTGGTCTTATCTCAAAATTTTAGCTTGAAATTCGAATTATTACGGTCGCTACAACCACGGATCAATGGATTCAATCTAAATACAAAAGTCTGTGGATCGATTGGCGCTTTTTGACCGGATGTTATATCACTTTATATTCTTCAGTCTTTCCACAACCAGTGAACGTTGAAACAATGATTTGAAACAATTTTGAGACAAACTTTAAACGCCTTTGTCTCGAAATGTCCTTCTTAAAAACGGTACCCAATCTCGGAGGGAAAGTTTCCAAGCTATAAGTTTGAAATTTTGACAGAATATTCTTTATTCCATTTTCCATGTTCCTATGGAACCTTTTTTTTTAAATCTTCCTATTTTTTTCACACGGAAAACTATTAAAAAAAGGCCTTGTACTTTTTATTCAAACCATTTTTTCAAATTTCAAAAAAAAAAAAGAAAATACCTCCCTTAGGAACATAACGGCTTACCTACCGATTGATAATCTATTTGATTTTTTGTCCCCAGATGAAAAACTGTGGCCGCAATCATGGGCACCAATAACCGCCCTTTTTTAAAACACTTTTTTTCAAAAAATTATAATAATTATAATAAATAATAAATAAAAAATGAATAAAACAAAAATACTCTTGTATTGTTAAATAGTGGTATTAATCGTAAAAAAAAATTCATCCCCATTCCCCCATCCTATCCATCCGAAAAAAAAAATTGCGAAAATTAACCATTTTTTTGGGCCGGTCACACTGTGATGGTACCTTAAGTAACACAGAATATTCACTTCTTACCTAACTCAAAATCTATTGAAATATATAACAAAGGTTAACAAAGGCCTGCCAGTTTAAAATAGAAAATTTCTAACAATACAAATGCTGCTTTCTTTCCAACACGTGGTAGGTACTTTTTTCCCATTTTTCAGATATAATTAGTGGCGTAGGTCGATATAGTTATTATCTCTTTCATAAAATTTCATCCTTTTCTCCCCCGTTTAACCATTTGATAACGCTACACCAGGGCGGGGAAAAATGGCTCATAGAAACCATTTAAAATAGAAAATGGAAAATGATCTCCAAAAATGCATTTAAAATACAAAATGGAAAATGGTTTTGCTGAACATATATTTAAAATAGAAAATGGAAAATAGTTATTTAAAATGGATTATAAAATGCAGAATACTTTTTTTAGTTTATTTATATACTTTATAAAAAATATTCTATATATTTTTTATCATTATTTATATTAATTAAAAAAAAGGCAGTCTTTTGTGAAAATTTTGTAAAGTTTGCATGATATGAAAACGAAACTTAACTCTTCAAATATTGTTACTTAAAAATATTGTAACATTTAATTCGACCTTAACATATTCAAACCTTGACTACGCTACAACTGCAACTTCTAAACAAAATTATGAAAATCATCTACTTGAAGTATATTTCTTATCGACGTGTCTTAAAAATAGTAATACATAACCTGAGTCAGAAAAGTTTTACTTAAGAAAACTGCAACTTTAGTAACAAGTTTAACTCAAGTGATATTGCAACTCGAGTTATAAAAAATTGAAGTCAATTAAATCAACTTACATTTAACTTACAATTTGTTAGACTTCAAGTCGTTCAATTCAAGTTCTCTAATTAATATTATACAGGGTGTAAAAAAAATAACTCTCGTCCTTTTGTGGCGATTAAATGAAGGTGATTTGGTCATATGCGACTAAAATTAATAGATACAGTATAAATGGTCGCCGGTGGAAGTGGAAAAGAACTAAAGAATCAAGACAACCAAAGAATTACATTCAAACGATAAAGCATGGGTGGTAGTAACATCAAGTTGTGAGGCTGTTTTTCAACATTTACTGCAGGTCCAACTCATAGGATTGATGGTAATATGAACAAAAAATTGTACTATAATATTCCCAAGATATATCTAACAGAAACAGTCGAAAACGTACCATATCCAGACAACGATCCGAAACATACCTCGAAATTAGTAAAAAATTGGTTACGTAAACAAAAATTCAAAGTCCTGATGTGGCCACCTCAAAGTCCTGATCTCAATCCTCTTGAAAATTTGTAGTCATATCTAAAGAATAAACTTTTGAATGAATATGAATCACCTCCATCAAATTTAAATGTTTTATGGGAAGATGTACAGGAACAGTGGTACAAAGTCTCGCCTGATTACTGCGAAAAAATTTGTTAGAAGTGTTAAAAAACGATCACATGTTGTTAGAAAGGCAAAAGGTCTGTGAACATAATATTAAAGTTTAATTATTTGATGCTCGCTACAAGTGGTGCAAAAGTGAACCAAAGGTCATTATGATTATTTTATTCTAAAATAGGCTTTTAAGCTAAATTAAAGTTTATAACCTTATGTATCAATAAATGTACTTTTCAGTTATATAAATATTGTTCTGATTGTAAGGTTTATAATATATTCAAGAAGTACAAATATCCAAAACTTATATTGGTTGACTCAGTTTTGCACTTAACTGTATATACACAGGATCTAAGGGAAATAATTCATTCTTTTGAGGGGTGACGCGACTGTTAATTCCGAAAAAATTCCTGCGGTTTTAGTGTCTACAGAGTGCTATAAGTCACCCCACAAAAGGACGAGAGTTACTTGTTTTACACCCTGTATACACATAAATTTGAGTATACATGCATTTTCATTTTAAATATAAAATGGTTTCAAATTTCCATTTTAAATACAAAATGGAAAATGGTTTGACCGAACATATTTAAAATAGAAAATGAAAAATGCAATTTTGTATTTTAAATACATATTTAAAATGAAATCATTTTAAATGGTGCCCAGTCCTATCCTACACACAATCACGCTTCAATTTGTGTATCATTTCAGATTTTTTGAACATTTTAAAAATAATTTATTATTTTTTTAAAATTATTTCAATCACAACCGTTTTGTGACTTAACTAAACTTATTCTTTATGCTGGGATCAAAATGGGACACCTTTATACCAGTAGCATAGCTATGTATATGTTCAGGAACTATATAAAAAAATGATGATTTCGAAGCCCAATGAATGAAGAAGTATGATAGAGACATTAATCATCATTATTATACGGCCGTTTAGTGCCTACTAGTCGAGTTTTAGTCGAAAACTGAACGTTTAAGAAATGTGGCACATTATTTTAAATGACCATACATTTATTTATAAAAATAAATTTCACAAAATAGTAAAAAATAAATATAAAAAAAAAGAAACAGTAAAAAATACTTTGATTCAGGGAAAAATTCACCATGTGTTTGTTGGGCACGGATTAAGTTAGGGTTCCCGTATATAACCAGCAGCTAGAGTTATTTACAACGTAGTAAAGTTTCAAAGATTTACGAGTGAATAAATTTTTAAAATCGGCTAGGTAACTTTGTCAGGTTTCTAATAGTGAGAAAATTTTCAAAATTGGATAGGTAGTTAATTTCTAGCGTTTTTGGGATCGTAAGACCTTGACGAACCTCATATTCCCATAAGCATAAGCTACATTCATCTAAAATAGTTCAGCTCTCTATAACAATGAAAACATTTTCAAAATCTCAAAACAAATTTCCATTATACAGTTTATGACTGAAGTCTCACCGTGACACCTGCCGTAATAACTGAATTTTCCTTCTGGAAATTCGCTAAAAGGAAAATTTATTATGTTTACACTATAATAGCGAAAGAGAGACAATAATACATTTTGTTTCACTCTCTTGTAAAAGTGTTCTGTTTGTTTATTTAAATTATTTTCATGGCTACCTCGAAAGCCGTGATTAATGCAGGATAATTCTGAAAATGGGGCCTAGCGTTATTAAATAATGTTATTTATTATATGAAATTAATAGATTATTGAATATCGCAGCTTGTGTGGTCCGATCAAAAGGGCGAAAATTGTACACAAGAAAATTGTTTGGTTACCAATATACAAAATTATATTATTAATTCGATAAATAATTTATGCCAGTATAATTATTATAATCTCTGGTATTAGGCCATAAAAATTTAGCTTTTTCGTTGCCAAAAATGAGGAATTCACACCCAAATTATTACAGGAGCACAAATTAGCCTAAAGAGGATCGTTTTGATATTGCATATTAAAATTTTGGTCACAGAGTTACAAAGTTTTTGAGATGGATCTTTCCATTTTTGGTCCATTTTGATTCTCTAATAGTCTAATCGATGCTCATTTACAGTCGAAACGTCACAATATGAAATATTTAAGGTGACGAATAGCTTCTAGGGATGTGTCATGGAGTAAAAAATATCGGTTACTAAATTTGTAAAAAATCGATTTTAGAAGAAATAATCGATTTTTGCGAAAAATTCGATTTTTTCAAATTCAAAAAATTCCATACTTTTCTATAACTATAATAATAAAACTACTAGATTAATATTAACAATTACATATTTAGAATGAAGATTAGTTAAAATAACCAAAATGACAATCTTCTGGTTTTAAAACTAAAAATCAAACCAAGTTTTTCTTTCAGCTTTCAACTTAAATAATAAGGAAATAATAGAGTGTAATTTATTATTATTTATTAAAAATCGATTGTTATTATTTAGAAAATCGATTATTAAAAAATCGATTATAAGAAAAAAATTATCGATTAGTATAAAAATCGATTATTTTTTCACATCCCTAGCCCTACTTGCTTCACCTCAGCAGGAACAACTCGTCTACAATTTCTATGTACACATCTTTATAAACAGAGAATGGAGAGAATGTGTTAAAACTTTCCTATCTTTTAAAGTGTTCGACCGTAGACCGTACCATACCCCCTTAATGAATTATCAAATTCTAATGAATTCAGATTATTATCTAAAACAATTTACGAAAATTTTATCAAATAATAAATTAATAGTGTAATCCGTAAACACGCTTATCCAATTTAACTATTTGCAAAGATATTTTGTATATTTTATGTATATACAAATGATAAATAATTTATTACGCAATAAAATGGCTTTTATTTACTTATTAAAATATTATAATATTTAGAATAATAACGATTAAACTCTTAGAAATTACTAGTGCTACGTGATCATTCGTCGATTGGTTGTATTAGAATTTCTGGATTAGTTTCTAGAAAATAAGAAAACGTGCGATATCGACGTGTGTCTGTCTGTCTGTCTATCAAATAAATCGAAAACTGAAACATTTCTAAAGGTCATCTCTCCATAATACAACATTCTGGATTAATATTATCTTTTATATATATTGGTGAAATTATAATTAAATTATTTATTTCAAATTAAATAAATATGTACCTATTAACACGTTGACGGTTACGAACGCCGTATGACGTCAAGTGTCACCCCAATGTATCAGTAAGTCCATATAAAATGTATACCTATACCAATAAGGTACGTAAATAAATGTGGGTAGGTACCTATTGTACCCTCTAGACAGAGATACAGATATACGTTTGTTTATGTACCTTATAACAATAAGTAGTGTATCTACTAGTTATGAAAAGAGTGTGTTAGTTGGGCGTTTCGTCATAATTTCCATCTTATTAAGGCTCCGAAAAAAATCTTCGTTCAGATTTTCAGAATCTTTCAGAATTTCTACATTTTTAAATCTATGAATCTGAAACTTTGCATAATATACATTCTTACAACTAAAGAATTTAATTAATTCTAAAAAAAAAATGTTTCACCCATCTTGGGTGCCACATTATGTGGAATTGTATAATTAGAAGGGACTCTTAAAATGAAGTTGAGAGTCCTTTCCATACCATTTTTCGCTTTGTTTGTATTTGTTATCAATAGTATGTTATTATGTATAACAGATTTTCTGTAGATTCTAGTATAATCTTTAATAAGAAAAAAAAATACCATTTTTCATTTTGAAGCCCCATTTACGAATTATTGAACTTCAGAATAAAGTTCTACTGCGCCATCTCTTGTAAATTTCCAAAAAATACAGACACTAACATTTAGAAAAAAAAGACTCAGTTAAAATTATTTCGGCAAAGACGTTGTGTTGATAACTTATGGGGCTATAGAAGCAAATAAATTTTTGAAAATTCAAAACGAAGTTTGAAGTCGAGAAAGTGGTTCATAGATTATTAAAATTTCAAATTATTGTCATTAAGGGAAATGCAAATAAGAAACTGATAATATTTTTGTAAATGATACCAGAAATAACTTTTGTGTAATATTAAATTTCAAAATTTTTGTGCTTCTTTGGGAATACTTATATGGGAAAACAAATTATCAAGTGAAGTGATTAACTCTCCTCAAGCAACTACACCAATTATAATACGTTTTAGTAACATTGCAAGAAATTTATTTAAATAATTTATATTTCATCTCGAAAATTATGAAAACTTTTAGCCACTCCGAAAACCTGATTTAATGCGGTTTCAACACGCACCTGGTGATATTTAAAAGTAATAAATACAATCGACTCTCGTTAAATCGAAACTCGAGGGACTCTTAAAATATTACGAATTATAGAAAGGTTCGAATTATTGCAGGAAAGAATTTTAATTTTTTAAGCATGAACGATAATGAACTTGAACTTGTCTCAAAATGAACTTACAGTTCTTCTGTCTCTTTCTCTCTGCAACTTGGTATAAAAATGTATTTGATTTAGTTCGAAATATACGGAGATTTTGTAGGGAACTCGTGATAACTTTGAATTATAGAGAGGTTCGAATTATCGCAGGTTTGAATTAACGAGAGTCGACTATAGTTAAAGTTTAAAAAATCTCACTAACAATCACTCATAACTTGTGTTTGTGGAATAATTTTAAATAAAAATATCATTATAAAGTTTAAATTTCATTTTATATAACATACTTATACTTAATAATAATAATAATAATAATAATAATAATAATATGTAACAATTGGATTTTTAATTGAACTGAAGCCCTAAAATAATAATAATACATTTAATTCCTGGTAAAGTATGAGTCATAATTAAAGTCAATCTAATTATAATAAAAGATAAAACGAACTTCAAATCTGTAAAAATCAATTTACAGCGTCAATTTATTAATTGACACATAAAAGGATTGTTTAATTAAAGCATAAGGAACAGGATCGCATTTACCATCTAGGAACCCCCCCCCCTCCAACACTTTTCACAGTATTCACAGCCAACCAAAAACCATAATATCTATGTTATAATTTAAGACCTATCGAACCTTTGAGAGTGAGTTACAGTTGTAAACAAGGCACCAACCCGCCTTGGTCATTTCGTCCTAATTCTTCGCATGACCATTGACGTGTTAAAATCAAATTCAATTTATTTATCTGGTAGAAAACAAAATTCTTAATTGGTTTTTTATTATTACCTTTTATAGTGGATATTTGAATTTCAAAATTACTTTATTTTTGGGTTAAAATGAAAAAGGTATTCGCTTTTCATTCGACATTACAAGATTTATTTTTAATTGAGTTTTGAATGGGCATTTTACTAAATCAAATAAAATATTTGTAACATAAAACATTGACAAAATATTTGACTACAGTTTCATAAGATTTATTTTATCTAATTAAAAAAAAAAAAATTACATACCTCTGTCGCAGCATCCTCCAATAATGGTATAAAAAAATGTCGGGAAAACTTGTGAATCAGTGAAAATTTGGGAAAAAACTAATTCTTTTCAAGAACAAAAACCATGTTCCGGGGCATCGAAGGTGTCTGGCTAACGAAATTGTCCAACGGTTTGGGACTGGCAACATTTTCACCAAATTTTGTAAAAGTAGGGCATTTCGTTCGAGAGTTATCGTGTCGTCACATATATATAATATAGGATATAAGTCCAGTAGATCGATATGGACTTTACAAAAAATATTTTTAGTTTTTATTAGACCTTTTTCTTGGTTAACAAGGCAGGTCTTCAAAAATTACATATTAGCAATGAGCAAAATCAATGAATTTGGCAAAGGTATCTTCAACTGGCACACAAAATACGAAATACGAAATATATTTTTTCAAACAATGGTAAATATTTTACAAAGTTTTTTTTTTTATGTAAATATAATACGTGGCTTAAATCTAAGTATCTACAACTAGTGCTTAATCCGAACCTAACATGTACAATACTAAATAATTACAATACATGAAAATACTTAATTAATAGTGACTCGATACAAAGGAAAATTTTCAAAAAACTTTAAACATGAATAATTAAAAATAATTAAAAACTGGCACAGGGTTCTTTTGTACATTGTATATAACCAAATTCTTATCTTCACAAACGAGACAACTAAATTAAAAATAATTTTTCTTTTATAGTAAAATTACAGAAATTGTTTTGATTTATAATAAAAATCCAAATTAGTTAAGTAACTTGTTTATAACACTGTGTTCATATTTTTTACTCATTACTGAACCCTAAAGACATTTGCAAGGGTCTTTAGGGTTCCAAAGAAATACGGAACCCTTACAATTTCGTCATTCATGTCTCTGTCTTTCTGTCACGTGTCCATAATTTCTACATCTTTCGGCCTATGAAAATGAAATTTTGTATGTATCTGCCTGAGATATAGTTCTCAATAATTAATATTAGCAAAAAAAAATTTTTCTTTGTATCTTGACGACTTTCCCGGACTGGAAACTGGAGATAAAATTTTTTTCACTAGAGAAAGCTGTTAAAATGAGGCTGACGTTCCCTTTATCATTTTTCATTTTGAAGCCTTGTTTACGAAATACTGAACTTCACTTCAAATAAGTGGCCATTTATCACCTACTCCTAATTTTTAAATTATTAATCTAAAAAATACTAGATCTCGCAAAAAACACTCATTAAAAATTATTTCGGGTAACTTCGGCCGATAACTTTAAAAGTTACGAAAGTCAGAAACGAAATCTGAAATCCAAGAATTCAATTAGACATTTCTCGAAGGATTCGATCGAATATCATTCCGAAAATTTGCGGGCATACTCTTGAGATGTTTTACTAATATTTTATAAAAAACTGACTTTTTGGAACTGCGGGTGTTGCAGTTTAGCCGCCATCTTAGAGAAAAGGTCACAATTAATTTTTCGATTATCTCTGTAACCGTAAGTGGGGACTCTAAATTAATCCAAATTAATAATCATTTTCGAATAATAGTTTGGATATTTTTCGCTAGGTAGTATTACCTATCACAAACCTTTATTACCAAATATTATTTTGAAAAAAAAAAACTCTGAAAATGGAACAAAGGCACTCCATCTTACGGTACATAAGTTTCTTATTTACGACGGAAACAGTAATCGATAATCAAAATATGAGTGTATTATATTACCATAAATAATGTAATCGACAATTATACATTATTAGCATTATTTGGAACAATACTTTACAGACGGTACAAATCCAACACATATTGTATTTATAGGTACAGCTGAACCTCTTTTTATACGGTGGATACGGACCGCACAAAAAAAATATATTCAACTTTTTTTATGCGATTGCTCGGGACCGCATAAAAAAAGTTTCATCGAAAATATATAACTCAAAACGCTCAACACCTCACAATTTTAATAGAAGTTGCTTCTATAAACAAGATAAAGCCTTAATTTACACCTGGGAACATTTCATTTCATTTTTATAATATTATGAAAATTTTGAAAAATACATGTGTAAAAAAAATTAAATGATACAATAACTTATGTTCTTATGTAATCTATTGATTAAATGCTTAAAAGCCGTTAAAAAGTATTTTTATCAAAGAAAGTTATTATGGTAACTGTTTAAGTTTCTTACTATCTCTTGATCTTGATTCATATTATATACATTTTAATGGCCATTTTTTACAAGCCGCATAAAAACGCACAGAAAACGACAGCATAAAAAAAGGTTGAGCTGTACAAGTATAAATTTGATAAAATATTGAATACTGTTCACATTTTTCGTAAACATAGCGCAATTTGGATACATTCAATAATAATTAATTATTTGTAAAAACGTTTTCTGTTTTTAATTTATCATAGACCTGTTTATTCAATTGAAAATTGTAATCGTATATAAAATTTGTTGAATACTACCTATATATACATTGATTTAAGCGAGTGGAAAGAGAATATATGCAAGGATTGGCGGGGGGGGGGGCAGTTAGACTCAAACAAATTTTTTTGCCAAATCTATATAAATAGGTATCTATTGGATTTACATATATAATATCAACAAACCAATTTCAAACTTAATTTAATTTCAGCAGCTTTTATATCTCAAATAATCACAGACATGTAAAAATTATATTTGCCCACGACGTCGCTCGCGCAGCATCGTAATTTTCGTCATCATTGTGTGGTACTTCCAGTATGTTAAGACTAAATTTTTTGCTATCTTAAGGCTAAAAAATTCGCGTTATTTTTCACGTTTAATAATTTTAAAAAATAAATCAAATCAAATTGTTGTTGATACATGTGTTAAACATTATTACAATTTTTCTTTTTTTTTTTTTTTTGTAAATATCCTTTGGCATTTTTATAATATAATTCTGTTTCTCATAATTATGAATTATTATGTTTTCGAAATAAATTATTAAAAATATTCAAAAAACAACTTACAAATATCCTAGATACGTCAGATGAAGAGACTTGCCAATTTTAACTGACAGGGCCGCGCCAAGGGACATTTGCGCTGGGGTGCAAGACAAAAATTGCCGCCCCTAAAACGCCAAACTTATTTGTAATACATTTTTGATAATAAAATATTATGTCTCCCGGCTACCAGTTGACTTACTATATATACTTACTTTAATAAAAATGCATAAAATATTATAAAATATTTAGGATTATAAATGGAATAAAACACTTAAACTTTTTTTAACAATTTAGTTCGCATAAATTTCAAGAACAAGTAAATAAAAATAAATAATTTTACACAAAACAAAAACGAATAGTAACAATTTTAAAATTTTATATAAAATTCACTTTCCTTGCCTTTTTTATTGCAAATTCATTTATTAAATCTGACATGTCAATATCTGCAGCAATTTTGTTTTCTATGCTAATTAAACTTAAATGCGATATTCTTTCCTGTGACATACTAGATCTTAAATAATTTTTTTTAACTTAAGTTTCGAAAAACTTCTCTCACCAGATGCCACTGTCACGGGTATTGTCAAAAATATTCTTAATGCAATTGTCATATTCGGAAACATTGTAGTAAGATCATTAGAAACTGTTAATGCATTCATGTCGGGATTAATATATGTTAAAAGAGTTTCTATTTCATCACATAAATCTAACGCATTTATATCAGATTCGTTCCGCAGAGCCCAAAAGGGGATGTTTTTTACTTAAATTTCTGAGAAACGAAATAATGTAACTTTTCCAAGAAAAAGTATGGAGTGCTCTAATTTAAAGAACATCCATAAATCTTATCTTATCCTAAGTGGAATAAGCAATATCGAAAGAACATGTATATTTTAAACGAAATTGCTTGCAGATGTGGATAAGCAAATATTGAAAACAAAATTTATAATAAAAAAAAAAAGAAATAATAAATTAGGTTTAACCCATTAGTGACCACAATATTACACGTAATACCGTGGGAAAGTCAACTTTACGGGTTGTTTTCTTAATTAAAGGTATTTAAATATATAAAATTACAATTGAATAACGCTCTTTGAACCTTTCTCTCTCCGCCTGTGTAAAAATTACCATTAAAAAGCTTCCAGTTGAACTATTACAAGTATTCAAAAAAGGGTCTGCAATGCGCAATGCAGGTTGCCATAAATTTTTGCATTGATTTTTAAATTTATTATTTTTTAATTTTAAAAACCTTGTCCGAGTGTTAGTAAAATATATGTTTAAAGTATTAAAAATGAAATAATTGATAAAAATGAATATTAAAATAGAAAATTTCAGTAGAGAACTGACAGATATGTTTTAAAATACGCTGGGTTATAACGTAATCAGAGAGTAATATCTTGTAAAGATTATTCAACGTATTTTGTTCGTGGCTAACTTCGTGAATGAGAGATAAAGATAATTAGCTGTAAAATAGTTAAACAAAGAAGGAATGAAATGCGACTTACGATTTAGTAGTCTAATAATATGTGATTTTTTTTAGAAATTTTGACAAATTAAATGGAAATATTGGAAAATCATTGGAATATTCTGAAAAGATTTTGTGTGAAAATTTTCCTGAACATAATAAAAATTAAATATTCTCAATAAAAATAACATGATATCGGGGTAACAGATATTATTTACTTTTAAGTAACGTAACCACTTTTATTTTCGTAGTGTCAGTTTCAGAAAGTCCAGAATAATAAATTAGTTTAAAAAAAAGGATCATAACCTTTTTGTTTCGTTTTTTTAATGTTAACAATATTTACCTTACTTCTGATAAATTCATTTCATATTTCCCGCCAAAGTTTTTATATACACCACGACCCAGAATATTATATATAATACGGGCCTTTACTATTATCCTGGGAAGGATACAAGGATCATCTTTGGGGAATTACTTTATATTGTCATTCTAGATCTTTGCGTGGAAATTCATCAAAATCTGACCAGTAGAAACAGGAGTGGGATATAATGGGTTAAGATATCAACCAAATAGGAAAAAGAAGATAAAATAAAAATGTTGGTTTTAAAACCAAACAATTGAAATCTTAAACTCTTTTATTATATTTCGACTGTCCAATACAGTGTTTACCAAGTCTTATTTAAAAGAATAATATTTTACTGAGAGATCCTCAGTCATCAATTTTTAGTTTGTTTTGTTTACTAATCGTCACGTACTATATACAACGTAACGCAACGAAAACTAAACAATTTTAAAGATTGATAAATGTTTTATGTGTAGAATTCAACGACGGTTTTTATAAAATTAAAGCGTGCAAGAACATGTTCGATCCCGATCTCGTTTGATCTCGCCGATTACCGCGCAAATGATTGTTGTCGCTGGTCGACAATCGGAATAATCGGATTAGCGACGGGTCACAACAATCATAATAGACAAGTATTTAAGCAAAATGCGAGTAACATTTAGTGTCATCAAAATTACCACATAAAAATAGTAATAATTTTATATTTTATTTGCCGCCCCCAAAGCCTGCCGCCGGGGTACTAGGCACCCCTAACACCCCCGCTTGGCGCGGCCCTGTTAACTGACCAGTTACCAAAACAAGTTGACTGTTTTTGCAACTTACCTGAAACAACAAAAATTTAAATTACAAAACGCCTCAAAAATAAAAACAAATTAAAGATTATATTTATCAATGTTTAGGTAAAAATATTTGACAATTTCTTAATAAGAATGAAACACTAATGATATAATTAACTTCATTTTTACCGAAATTAAACGTGATTGCCGACTTTTACGTATATTTACATTCATTTTAGGTCAAAACCAATCAAGCAAAGAAAATTTTTTCAAAAAATATTGTATGCACGCCTATTAAGAAATAGCCAAGTCGTAATCGCATTTACCTTGCGTTTTTAAAAACGGACCGTCTACATGCCGCAGGAAGTGGTAAATATCGATACGAGTACCAATCTACTGTCACTTTTTCCGAAATTTCAGTCATCCTTCGTATATTTTAAAGTGAAAAAAAAAACGAAAAGCTACTTAGACGAACTCGTATACAAATTCTACATTAAGATTACGATGGATAAACTAATGTATGAAATGTAACATATTCAACTGTAACAACATTCAAATGTAACAAAACACATTTTAACTCACAAATCCAATAATGAACTTCTATGTGTAGGTACCATGTATAGTAAGTACAGAGTAAGTACATTTATATTCTATTCTGTATTTGAATAAAATGCGTTTACAAAATTGTATTAGTACATCTCTAACTTTAATACAGCCACTTGCATTCTGAACACTCACACAAAAACTAGCCAAGTTTTTTGTTGCTATGTCATGCATATAAAAGTATAAATTTGAATATTCAAAGTACTCCCCCCCCCACATACAAGATATCTAAATACCCCTGTCGCAACATTTTGCATAGCAGAGCGAATTTCTCATTATGAAAATTAATTTTTTCTTGGAATTGTATGTAATTTTTTTGCTGTTTACCACGGTAAAAAAATTTCAAAAGACTGAATATCATTTTCGGTTTTTAGGGACCTTAAAACGAATTTCTATCGTATGATAGTGGCTGTAATAGCTGAGTTTTCCATTCGAAAATGCGCTAAAACCGATTTAAACTGATCATTCGCTCAAATCCGTTCGCCCGTCACACTCTCATATAAAAAAAATACCCCTGTCGCAGCATCCTGCATAACATAGCGAATTTCCGTTTATAAAAGTTAGTTTTTCTCGGAAACTAGTTGACATAGAACAATGGTTTAAAGACCTTTTTTATGTAATTTTTTCTCCTCTTTTAAACGGTGTAAAAAAATTTCGCAAAAATTGTTGGTTAAGTAGAAATTTTGGCAAAAAAGTAATTTTTTGCAAGAACAAACACCATGTTCCTGGCATCCGACGTGTCTGGTTAACGAACTCGTCCAACGGTTTGGGACTTTCAATATTTTCACCAAATTTTTAGGACATTCCGTTCGAGAGTTATCGTGCGGACACATATATATATATATATATATATATATATATATATATATATATATATATATATATATATATATATATATATATATATATATGTATATAAATTTTAGCGAATATTATTTTCGGTTTCTATGGACCTCATGGACGTCTGTGAATATAGTTACATAAGATATTCTATCTATAGATAAAATTATCATAGTTAAATACTGATCAGATGGATCAGTTCATCTTTCTTTTCAAATTAAATCCCGAAAGTCCCAAAGGACACGACATCATTGGCGCCGTATAAAATAATCCAAGTTGATAGTTTTCTTATTAAAAGTTTTAATTAAATTTGAAATTTGATTTACTTGGATTATTAGTTATTTGACGGGGAGATAATGACTATACGCATATTACACTATTCAATTTTTTTACCTTCAAAGTTGCAAGTAAAAAAGTTAAAAAAATATATCTAATGTGATATGGTCACGTGGTTTTGGGACGGTGTCTTTTATGCACAATTGTGAATTGCCTAAAAGTATATTTTAATTATTCATGTGTGTAAAATTTTAAATTGTCAATGTCGTACGTGTAATGAATGTTTAAGACAAATTGAACAGCTGTCAGTTGGAATTCATTCTTCCATTCTGTTCTGACACAAACAGAGTGCGTCACCTAAGCAAGCGAAACGGTAGACTAACAATTATGACTGATGATTCGAATATTAATTTTTTTTCATTTACTATGACTGTATTTCAATGCAATTTTTTTTTTAATAATGTAATAAAGATTGCGAAGTTTAAGGTCAAACTCTACACATATAATTTTATTATTAAAATTGTTGTCTATAACGTAATCGTTTTTTGGCGCCTCGCACCTTAAAAAGTATCTCATTTAATAATTTTCAAAAAAAATTGTTTTCTGTAAATTATATGAGTTAACGCTTTTTACATTAATTACGTTAAACAAAAAAAATACACAGCTACAATTTTATGGTTCTTGACAATTTCTCACGGAAAATGTCACTATAGAAAAATAAAGTAGATATTCACAGACTGTGATGCACCTTAAATGTTACACATTTTATAACCAACTTCCATTCATTTATCTCTTGCCCGTACGTGTATGACGTCACTGACATATCTTACAATAATATGATTGATTAATGGAATTTAATTTACATTCATTGCTAACGTTGGTAAAAAAAAAGAAAAAATGGACGAGTACCAACCGCGCCGCGGGACGAGAGACGAGAGACGGGAGTGCAAACTGATATGCAAATAAAAGAAAAAAAACATAAAATATAATAGAATTTTAGATATGTTTTAATCTTTTTTAATCTACGTCAGAGAGACCTGACAACTGACGGGTATATGCCCATATCCCCCGTATAGTATCTATATACAGGTCGCCCTCGAAATACACGGTTTATTATTTTATACTACATCCGACAATACGCCTCGGAATCACCGTGTAATTCGAGGCGTACCTGTACCTACGGTGTAGCAAAAATATTAAGGGCGCCGATTCCTTCTTGTAATTAAACATCTTAAATTTTATCATTCAATACAATTGAGCATGGAAAATTTAAAATAAATGAAAAAAAAAACAATAACTCTCAGTAGTGACATGTTACTATATCTTTAGTACCTACACATTATAGGTAGTTCGAATTCGATTATTTGGAGTCACAAAACTAATATAGTACGCGAACTAGTGGTCAAAAACATAACTATTGTCAGTAAGTACTTAAGGTTTTTCTTTTTATTAAGCTTTGAAAATTTACAAAATTTATACTGCTTTAATCATAGTAGGTTTTCTATTCGTCGAATATTCCTCTCTGTACACCACCTCACGCCAAAAACATATCCATGTTGAAATTATCTATTTTTCGACTGTTTACCAAACTTCCGTTTTTAATAATGTATGGTTTGAACTTTGAGTAAATAAAAAATAAATTTTCTACATCAAAAGTGTGTCATCAAAGTTTATTAATAATTTAAATACGCATGACAATAAATTGTCGGCAAAAGGGGCATAGAAGATAATGATGGCGTGTCACATATTATTTAATAATTGATATATACTATTCTTATCAGTCAGTATATGTTAGGTATTCAGAGGTAATTTTTTTAATATTCACACTAATCATACATACTGCATACAAGCAAGTAGGGGAGATCCTTGTACCTTGGGACACTTTGTACCTCGGGAGAAGCCCATAATGTAAGAACCAATGTATTGTAAAATGATTAGTAGTGATATTTAATGAGTATTTGACACAAATACTCAAAACACACGCAGTGAAGTCGGCCATTTTGACTGATTTCTTCTATGTGCAAGGTTTTAAGATTTTTGCCGTGTTTTTTTTTTTTATTTTTTTTTTTTATTTTTTTTTTTTTTTTTTTTTTTTTTTTGTAATCCATTTAAATCATCATTTTACTAGAAGTATTTTGAGGTGAGTAAATGATTAAAGATACAAATAGTTATTATACACATTCGTAACTATTTATTTTGACGTATATCACTGGATTTCCCTAATTAAAAAATATAACCACACTTTATTGTATGCAATTGAAATTTGTACCTCGGAATAGCAAATTTTTTGTACCTTGGGACGGTCCCAAGGTACAAGGCATTGCTTTTTTACAGAGGTTTATAGGTAAGTTTGTTTTCAATATGTCTTTATTTATCCAGATGCCGCGAAGTAAGAACAAAGTCACCCGGCCAAAGACCAATGAAAAAAAACGTCAAAAATTAAAATGGTCATTTTTTTCTATAATGAAAATGATTGCAAGTAAAAGCAAACAATTTTTATTGCTCTTAAAAACAATAGTATATATATATTTTGCTTTCAGGGCTTAAAATGGCTTGCATAGTTTGTTCCAAGGTACAAGCTGTGATTGTACTTTGGGAAAAATATCCTCGATTTTTCAATGCAAGTTTTCGCAAAAATGAAACACAATATCGTGATATATTGTATCAAAATATTAAGATGTTATTGTGTCCTTAGAGAATTTTCAATATTCGAAGTCATATACATTAATTTTTACTCCAGTTATAAAGTTTTAAACGAAAGTGTCCCCAGGTACAAGGATCTCCCCTACCTTATTCCCATTTGCCAGCCACACGCCCTCTATAGCCCAATCGACCCCCCCCCCCGTTTAAAGTTACTGATAGTCATTTTTTTTATATTGATTGTTTCGAGGCTGATACTTTGTAATATCGAAATTTTTATTTGACAGAAAGACAATCGTATTTTTTTTTAATATATTTCATTTTAGAAATCAATTTCGTAATGTCATATATGTCTACAACTGAACCTTTTTGTATACGATGAATAGGGGTCGCATAAAAAAAATCGCACAAAAAAAAAAAATATATTCAAAAATATTATCATAAATAGCTATAAAATGATTAGTTCGGTCCGAATTGTAAAAAAACTTTTTTTATGCGGTGAATAGGGACCGCGTAAAAAAAGTTTCATCGCGAAAATACGTAACTCAAAACGCTGAAAACCTCACGATTTTCTTAGAAGTTGTTTTTCTAAACAAGATAAAGTATTAATTTACACGTGGAAACATTTTATTTCATTTTTTTTATAATATTATGACAATTTTGAAAAATACGTCTGTAAAAAACTTAAATGTATTTTTATCAAAGAAAGTTATTATAGTAAATGTTTAGGTTTCTTACTGTCTCTTGATTTCGATTCATATTATGCATTTTAATGGATATTTTTTACAAACCGCATAAAAAAAATCGCACAAAAAAGACCGCATAAAAAAAGGTTTAGCTGTATTAGTTATCCCAACTATAATAAAATATATAAAATGACATTAAAGCGAGGAATCTCTGCAGACCCCTGTAGTGGTTTCATTACAAACAATATAGGCAGCGGATACTACATAGGTAAAAATATTTTGTTTTGATAATGTTAATTTAGGGCTGTAATAGAAATTTGCGGGGTCTTGAAAAACAAAATCCATAAATGAAAATATAATAATTTATTGTATTTTATATAAATTGGTACCGTCACAGGGGTAGATAGACCTACTCCTCTTTTTGGCATAGAACCCCCGCAACTTTACTACTCTTTGTAGAGAATCGCTGTAACCTTACTACCTTTGGTATAGAAAATTGAATGGATAAAATTACTGAAGAGGTGAATTGATCTTGACGAACGATAAGTCCGAAAAAATTTATCTTCAATGTTGGAAAAGATCTTTCTTTAGATGCAGTGGTAATAGTTTAACTGATAAAGTTAAGGCAGTATTCTAGTAAGAAATTTAAAGGAATCAATTTTTTTCATATTTTCAAAGTTTAGACCTTTAAGAATAAGCCTCTAAAAAAATTTACAGAAATTCGAATTATTTTCGGAGTTATGGTGATTTTTTCGCTGTGTACTGTGTATCTTTTCAGTGTTAAATTCAAATTTTTAATATAAATTACTCGAAACTACTTTTTTCGATACGGTTGACATGATATCTCAAGTTCTAATGCACCGATTTACTTGAAATTTGGTACAGATCTTCTTAATAATATCAAAATTGGTCCGACGTTGAGGTTTTTGGAATTTATTGTTGTTTACTATTTTTAAAATTGAAAAAAGAAGGCGAAAAAATAATTTTTTTTAAATGGACGCCATTTTGTGAAAAAAGTTATTTTTTCAAATCAGCTACGTCCAACTAATTCTACATCCTTGTTTATTAAGAATTAACTAAAATTTTATGTTTCAGATCACCAGGAGGGTTGGAATCACGTCAACCAAGAGACACCTTTTTTTTGAGTCGCCACTTTGCCGTCCTGTACCGATTTCAATCTTGAATTTTTGTTTTTTTAATTTTTATACATTTTTATAATTTTCAAATATTCATAAAAAAAGATAGGTAATAAAAATATTTACTGTTTTTTTTCTTTATTGCGCCCGAAAAATCCAGACTAGAATAAATACCCCCTTAATACAATTTTCAGAATAGTAACAAATTTTGATACAGCTCACATAAATTATATATTTTTAAATAAATATTGTAACATATATTTGTAGAATTGTGATCATGAAATGCAAAACTCCACGGCAAATTTTGATTTGATTAAATGATTCAATAACTTCTTTCAAAGATGACGTTTAAATTTTTGATTTTACAAATTAATTCAGCGGCGTGGTACTTTCAAAAACCCGAGGCTTTGTACGGTGCACCGCTTTCACCAGCAGGTTGTCAGGCCAGGCCGGTGCTGATCGTAATTTATTGATAGTTCATTTTTTCGTATACATCGCGCGTACTCTTTCTCAACCTCGTATATCAAAAACTGCATGTTTTAGGACACACATGAAACATTAAATATTGTATTTATATATATATATATATATATATATATATATATATATATATATATATATATATATATATATACTTATCTATATATATATTTCTATATGTAGGTAGCTAACATCAAAGGGTGTGTAATTGGCATAAATCTTAAGTTCATAATGATGAAAACACAGATTTAAATACGTTTTATTTGTGTCTCCAAAAATTGGAGCTTTTCAGATACGAGGTTGAGAAAGAGTACGCGCGATATAACGTTTACTCGATTCGCACTCATTCCAACCCTTACACCATTTTACCTATTTCGATACGTACAACTCAATTTTAACAAAACATTCTCATTTAAACACTAATTTCCATTTAAGAGGAAAATGTACTATCAATACTGAAATTTAAATGAATCAAAACCAGTAAGCATTGCCATTTTATTCACCGTTTAAAGGATCGCGGACTAATACGAATTTCTGCACAAACTGTCCGGGTGATTATAAAATTTTATTGTACTATTTAACCCATAAATTCAAACTCAAGTAAATCATAATTTTTGAACAATAAAAATTAATTAAATATTAAAATTATGTGAAATACCATAGTAAAATTACTTGAAGGGAGTATTCTAGTCTTAGTATCCATTTTTTTAAATAGTTTTTTGATTAATATTTGAAAAGTATAAAAATGTAAAAACATTTAAAAAACATTCAAAATTGAAATTGGTACAGGCCGGCAAAGTGGGGACTCAAAAAAAAAAAGCTGTTTCCTGGTTGACGTGATTCTAACCCTACTGGTGATCGGAAACAGAAAATTTTAGTTAATTCTTAATAAACAAGGATGTAGAATTAGTTGGACGTAGCCGATTTGAAAAAGTCAACTTTTTCACAAAATGACGTCCATTTAAAAACAAAAATAATTTTTTGGCCCCCCTTCTTCAACTCTATAAATTCCCTACGTCGGACCAATTTTGATAGTATTAAGAAGGTTTGTACCATATTCGAGTAGATCGGTGCATTAGAACTTGAGATATCATGTCAACCGTATCGAAAAAAGTAGTTTCAAGTGTAATTTATATTAAAAATTTGATACACAGTACACAGGCAAAAATTACCATAACTCCGAAAATAATTCGAATTTCCGTAAATCGTTTTAGAGGCTTATTCTTAAAGGTCTGAACTTTAAAAATATTTAAAAAAAAAAAAGAAAAATCGATTTTTTTCGAATTTCTAGACTAGCATACACCCCCTTAATAGTTTTATAACCATGTCCGGGCACTTCGCCCGGCACGTTCGTATTTGTGTGTTCGATTCTTTACACAGAGTATGAAATTTCAATTAAAGGAAATTTGGACAATTTCATTATAATATAAGGTAAATGAAGCACCTAGGCAAGAAAATGACAAATTTTAACATAGAAGAAGACAGCAAATGATGCTATCTTCTTCACCATAGATCCAGGAGCCCGCGTACATTTAGCATTATTATCATTATCATATTTCGGGTACTAAGTAAATATTTTGCCCGAGTATTATTGTTATCAAATTCCATTGTGTTTGTTTGTCTCTCATAAACATAACAATTTTATTCACTTGGTTAAATTTTATGAATGATATATTAAAATTTTAATATATTTTATTATTTATTTATTTATTTGTTTATTTTTTATTGTATACATAAAACATTCACAACAGCAATTTATTTATTGTAATTAAATTCTTTTACATTTACAAAATCAGAAAAAAAAAATTTAAAGAGAAAAAAATAAACAAAATTATATCCAAATAAGAAAATTCATCAAATAAAACATTTACTGACTCTTTTTTTGCGATGAGAAAATTATCTTTCCATCTGAAACATTACATTGCCATCTAACGCAAAACTAAAGAACTTTACAACAACAATTTTCATCACTGCACGTACTCCCTCCCGATGACGCTTCGGTACGCCGCGGTGCCGGAAGCGCCACGGCGTCGTAGCGTCGACTACAATCTTGACACAAACACACACAACGCGTGTCGTGTCAGTCGATAAAGTAGAACTTGATTTTGCGTAAAAAAAAATATTGTTAGTTATCTTGTATGTTACATTGAGGTCAGCAAGTGCTTCGTACATGACTGTATATGAAAATCTAGCTCAGTTAGGCAAACAATAGTACATACACGTGTGTATTTCCGGTGGCAACACTGACTAATAAAATATGTTAAATCACAAAGCAACCGTAATCTTTCATGAATCTTTTTCAAGAAGTATTTGAAGTATAGAATATAAAAAGTATATTGGTAAGGAAACTAAAATTTATAAAAACATTTCACCAATACATGATAAATTTTGATAAATGATGGTATAAACATAAACGAAAATAATGGAAAAGCAATCCAACACAAATATTTCCTATACCGCCCCCCACACACTCCGTAATAATGTACATCAATGAAAAATGAAATATAAAAAGTAATCAGAACAAAACATCACAAATAATATGATGACAAATTGTAAAAGAGAAAAATATGGATTTCAAAAGAAAAACGTATTTCTCCTTCTGGTTCATAAAAGATAAAAAAAATTGATAAGAAAACAAAAAAAAATAAGTTTAAGATAATATTATTTTACCTTTTCGAAGTAAAGTCGTTTTTATCGAATTTTTAGTGAATTTAGTTTTTATCTACAGCCGACTTTCGTTATGAGTCCGTCTCCATGACCAAAAAAATCTATTTCAGTGTCTCGTTTTTTTATAGGTCCGTGTTTACATAATACATATGTGCAGTTGACCCAAACAAGTTTTGTTCGTTCATCGCGCGGATTATATTACGAACCTTGTTTGACTAACAATATTACTTACAATTTCTACAAAAGATTCTAAAAAATTTTTTAAAGAAAATATGTGTTGACAGTATCGCTTAAACTCCTGTCACACAAACTAGAGAACACATTTAGAAAAGTAGGTAGATTTTGTGCCGTTTCAAACGAATGGTAATACTGCATTAAACGGCCGAGCTATTTGATTATAAATAAGTACACACTCTTGAAAAGTAGGGAAATTGCGAGTTACGGCGGTCGACTACTAAACACAAGTGGGGGTACAGGAATTCGTAGAATTATATTCTCCTACAGCCCCGTAAGTGGACCGATAAAGAAATTGAACTGTAATTAACTAGGTATTATTAAAAAAAAAAAATTCATAAGAATACAACCATTCTCAATAGTGATATGCGTCTCTGTACTGGTAGGATATGGTAGGAACAAACCTATTATATATTTATGGGACGCATTTTATAAACATAATAAATTAATTTCAGACGTTTATTGTACTTTCAATATCATTGATATTCCGCTCGCGTTTCTCGTTGTAATATGTAGATGGCGTACACAGCTAGCTGGCGCGAAATGTGATGTAATGAATGTTGAACAAGTTAATTAGTCAGCATGAACAATCATTTATATTCATCAAATTTATATACTTAGTTATTGATGCATTTAAACACATAAATTTTTAATTATAAATTTTTAAAAATTCACCAGACATTTCTACCTCTGGTTGTGGTTGATCAAAAAAAGTAGATTGTGCTTTCCGAATTTATTAACACATCCACACGGTACTGATCTACAACGATAAAACGCCCAACTGAGACACTATTTTGACAATTAATACATTTTATATGGGATTGGCGACGCGGTACAACGTTGTGCCACAGTTAGTCAAGTTTGCTTTGATGCTGTACAACGTCCATGACCGTCAACGTGATAATTTTTTTTAATATTACCTACTGTAAAAGTTTAGATTGATTCAAAAAATATTTCTTTGACTAGTTACTGTTAAAAAAAAAATAGAAAATATTCTTTTGATATAAAAAAATATTTTTTCTGATTCAAAGAAATATTTTTTCGATTCATAGAAATAAAATTCAAAGAAATTTTTTATCTTTGAACAAAGAAATCGTTTTGAGACTACAATAATTTAAGAAAGATATAAGGGGAAGACTTAATGAATGGGACATTTTTTTTAAAAATCGTCTTAACTTCAAAACCAAGTAATCAAATATTTTAATTCTTGCGGCATAAGATACTTCAAACCTTACTTTCTATTTTAAACTAAAAAAAAATTTTATTCTTTTTAAATAATAGCAAATTTTTTTGTTTGATACAAGGTGTAAGGGAAATAACTCTTATCCTTTTGAGGGGTGACGCGACTGTTAATTCCGCAAAAATTCCTGCGGTTTTAGTGTCTACAGGGTGCTATGAGTCACCCCACAAAGGGACGAAAGTTATTTGTTTTACACCCTGTATACAGGTTAGTAAAAATATGGAAATGGTCAAAAATCTCAACGGGAAAGCATTTTTGGGATAAATGATGAGGACAAAAGTCTGAGCATTTTTCACGGCGCATCCGATGGTAGCCTTGACTTTGAGGTCAAGGTCAAAATTCAAGGTCATATTCATAATGTCCCATTCAATATTCCTTGTCAAGTAACAAGTTAAAGTCAAAAAATAAAAAGTACATAACCTCAATGCGCAAACAATACTTATTTAATGACAGTCTATACTAAGCGGTTTAATAATCAACTAATACAATTTATCTAAGCATAATAGTTATCGTAGAATATTTCGTAATTTATAAAAAAATAAAAGTTACTTTTTCTGTTTAAAATCGTATTTCCTAATTTTTGTTGAAACAAACGGAAAATCGTTAACACATATATCGCACATAAAAATAATTACCTATATAAAAGACACCTAATGACTGTAAAACAAATTTCCACTAACGATTCCTTGTTAGCTAAAACTCATTTGTCCCATTCAATAATCGTCCCATTCATTAAGTCTCTCCCCTATTGTGTGGGACTTTACGTCTATACTATTTTTAAAACAAGTTTATGAATAACTTTTACTATAGTTTTGTCTCTATTCACTCTTATGTCCCGATTCATATAGTTTTACGGTACGTGTTAATACAGCCACTTTCATTTGACATGCGATGCCTCCGGTATTTTCATTTTAATTTGTAATGAAATAATGACGAGTAATTATTTAATTAATGCTGTACAAATATTATGGATGTATGTATGTGTACCAGTGAATCTACACACTCGAACTTGAATTTAACTCAAAAACTTGAAAACTTTTATGTGATACATATGTATGTATACCTAATAATAACCTACATTTACAACATAATACCATAAGCACACACATATAGCCACTAAATGAATGTGAGTAAAATATAAAAATATTACTGCGGTAAGACCACTTATACATACATATATACAGGGTGTTAGTGAAAAAGTGCCAAAGATTTTAACAGGTGATTGCTGAGGTTCTTTTATGTAAAAAAAGTTCATATAAATCCAGGTCCGAAAACGATAAGTTTCCAAGATACAGAGTAGATGGGCTACCAGATAGCCCATACCGGTTTTGTGATATAAGAACAGTAACTGGAAATCGATTTTTTATCTTGAAAAGGGCTTCATGAGCAACAAAATACTAAAAAATTATTTTTGTTAACAACTTATGCGGGACAATTGAAAAAAATCATTGGCGTGCCTTCTTTTCTTTAAAAATATGTCATCACATGGCCGTACGGACGGTTTGAGTGGAAATATTCTGTCTACTTCAGAATATGAGTATTTATCCTGTCGTAGCGTGTCCCAAATTTTGTGTCAATATCTCAAAACGGTTTTGAAATACTTAGGGAAATATTAAAAAAAAAAAAAAAAACGAAAAACTGAACACCCTGTTTCTTGGAAATTAAGCGTTTTCGGACCTGGGATTATATATATATATATATATATATATATATATATATATATATATATATATATATATATATATATATATATATATATATATATATATATATATATATATATATATATATATGAACTTTTTTACATAAAAGAACCTCAGCTATCACCTGTCAAATTTTTCGCACTTATTCACTAAGGCTGCGTATTTTATGTTCCTCCTAAACTGTTTCTTGTCTTGAAGTTGCTCCTATCTCCTTGTTATATTATTTTGTTATCTTTTAACTTGCTACTATGTCTTAAATTTAAGTTAACAGGAAGATAATTTAACAATCAGTTGAAGTACCTGATAAGTAGTTAGCAATAGGATATCTTTGTTCAATTAGAGTGAGAAATTTATTTTTGACATATATTCTCGATGTTGCTGATCTTCGATAATCTTCGTAAAGCTTGGAATTGTTACATAGTTACATACTGCTAAAACCATAGAGTTGTACATGCAAATATTGCATAAACGTAAGAGGGTTGTATTCTTATTGTACTTAAAAAAAATAAACAAATTCTTATCTTCACCAACGAGACAAGTAAATTAAAATTAATTTTTGTTTTAGTAAAATTACAGAAACTGTTGTGATTTATAATAAAAATCCACTACTTCTCTTATATGTTATATTTTCACAAAAAGAAAAATTTGAAAATTTCAAGTAAAATATAATTTTCCTAATACATATATTACACCTATGTATATGAATTGAAACTAAATGAAATATTCAAAATGTTCAAATACTTAATTATAAATAGTTAAGTAACTTGTTATAACTGTGTTCATATTTTTTACTCATTACTGAACCCTAAAGACATTTGCAATGGTCTTTAGGGTTCCGAAGAAATAAATTTCGGAACCCTTAAATCTTTCGGCCTATGAAAATGAAATTTTGTACGTATCTGCTTAAGATATAGTTCTCAATTAATATTAGCCAAAAAAAAATTTTTTCTTTATATCTTAACGACTTTCCCGGATTGGAAACTGGGGATAAAAAATTTTCTTTCAGTAGAGAAAGCTCTTAAAATGAGGCTGACGTTCCCCTTATCATTTTTCAATGATTTGTTTTTGAGTTTAAGTATAGCAAATTTGAGAAATGTAGTTTCCAGAAAAACGTGTTTAAAATTTAAGTTACTGGTTAGACTATCGGAACATACAAAAAAAAAAATCGATTTATTTCACAAACTCGTATACTGAAAAAAAAGTAAACTCGTACTTACTAAAAACAACGATAGCTTGTAATTTAAAATATTTAAATGTCTACTTCATGTCGACATAGGTAGCCAACAACAAAAAGTGTAACATACATAAATCTTAAATTCATAGTGATCAAAATACAGTATTTAATATGTTTTTTGTGTTTCCGGAAAACTGTGATCTTTAATATACGTGTTTGGGACAGAGAACGCGCGATATAGATAGAAATAATAGATGGATATCATCATATTATTATTACCGGCCACATCAAAACCAAACACCACGTCCGCCCAGAGGCCAGGGAAAAAAGGGAGCCCGAAGCTATTAGTGAGGGGCCCGGCAGAAGTGTGAAACTAATTGTTTTTTTTTTCTCGTCAACTGTAATTTTTGGGGAAAAATTTTGAAAAAATTTTTATGCCTGGGGCCGGGCGTGTTTTGCCACGGCTCTGATTTTCATATATAAATTATATAGGTATCTAATACCAGTTTGAAATAATTCATACTACTTTCTCGACAATAACTACATTTACAGTTATGTAGGTTAAGCCGGTCCTGTACACCTGCTGTGTTTTTGTTTTAAATATTGAATTTACGATAGTAGGAGTTGTTGTTGAGGACAGGGGGACAAAATAAACAAATTAAATTCTGGAATTGACCAATAATATAACGGTAAACAAAAACCCTGAATTTTATATTTATTGCTCTACATATAATATGTATATTGGCGTACAGTGCTTGTTCAAAAGTTTAGTCATATGGTGAATTTAACCCAGTACTATAATTCGAATTTACAAAATTACAAATAAAATTTTCTCTTACCATTAAGAAATTAAAGTAGGTATATCAGGTCTATTTTTTTCGAAATATTTCGTTACTAGAAAATTAATAATATATTTTGAATGAAAATTAAACTCTATTTTTAATTGTGTCTTATGTAAATAATTAAACAAGCGAAAATTAAACGAAAAATGTAAAAGATGTGTTTTTATTTAAGAAAGAACAAAATTTTTGAAAGTTTCTTCTTTCTGTTTTAATTTAAACATCACAGAACGAACGAGTGTCGCTTTGAGATACCCTCTACACGATGTACCTACGTCAAAAAACAATTTAAACATTATTTAAACATAAAATATGGAGAACGGGGACATCTCACAGCCCCAACTAACGTCGAAAAAGACATTTAAATTATATATGTATAAATCTTCGGAGAATAATATACATACAATGTGGCCGTACTTAACCGGGGACGACATTCCTGTCGCTTTTAGCAAATTTCCAGTATGGAATTCAGCTATTACGGCCACTGTCATGACGCAATTTGGTGAAAACATTGGAAGTCCCAAACCCTTGGATAAGTTCTTCAAAATTTCCACTTATTTAAAAATTTCTGGCAAATTTTTTTACACCATTTAAAAGAGGAGAAAAAATTACATAAAAAAGCTCTTTAAACTATTGTTGTATGTCCACTAGTTTCTGAGAAAAACTAATTATTTTTATAAACGGAAATTCGCTATGTTATGCAAGATGCTGCGATAGGAGTACCTATTATTATATTACACCACAGCAAAATGTGCAAATGAAGCAATTCTTCATTCAAAACGTGACATTTAGCAATAATTGAATTATTTCAATTCACCTACATAAATAGTTAGGTATTATTTTTGGAAATAAATTTTTTGTAGTCAGGGATTATTAATTAAAGCTTCAAGGACGTAACTGCCGCCATAGTGAGGGTATCAACGATAAAAAGCCACTTCAAAAAATAATTTAAAAATTTTAAAAACGCAACTCTCAAGTGATAAAAGTGATTTAAAAAGGCAAAAACAAGTTATTGCTAATTTTTGATCGTAATTAAGGAACCTAGGGGAGAGTACGATATCCGAGGCGACAAAATTTGACAAGCGGATCTGATAGATTTTGGCATTCGAAGCAAAGAATAAAGAGTAAAAAATTTTGAAATTCACCTTAGTTTTCGAGATATCGATCGTTAAACTTGTATTTGAGGTTACCCTTTGCCCAGAAGTTAGGCTAGTTATGACAATAAATTTTGATTTTTGATATAAAAACTAAGTGGTGAGGTTAGTTAAGGTTACCCGTTGCCCGAAGGTTAGGCCAGTTTTGACAATAAACTTCGATTTTTGATATTAATATATTTCACCAATATTTCACCAAAATATTACACCATACACAAATACAAGTAATATAAATGAAATATTGGTGAAATATATTTATATATCAAAAATTGAAGTTTATTGTCAAAATTGGCCTAACCTTCGGGCAAAGGGTAACCTTAACTAACCTCACCACTTAGTTTTTATATCAAAAATCAAAATTTATTGTCATAACTAGCCTAACTTCTGGGCAAAGGGTAACCTTAAATACAAGTTTAATGATCGATATCTCGAAAACTAAGGCGAATTTCAAAATTTTTTACTCTTTATTTTTTGCTTCGAATGCCAAAATCTATCAGATCCGCTTGTCAAATTTTGTCGCCTCGGATATCGTACTCGTGCCGGAACCTACAAAAATTTGTTTCCTAAATAAAACTGTTCCCCGGACTGCGATAATAATTAATGATAAATGCTTTAATATATAATATTTAAATGTTTTTTAAATACTTACAAATAGTTTAAATATATACATACCTATTCATGCAAACAATCAACTCACCTGCAAATGAAAAAAAACAAAACCATTAATAATATTATGATGGATGATCTGCCGAATTCATTAATTAATTAAATTATTAACTAATTCATAAATTAAACTGTCAAATTATGTAAATGAAATATTTAAAAAATCTATGCCACATATATTCATAAAAAATATACTTAATGAAAAGAATTAAAATTCACATAGTGTTTGAAAAATTGTCAAACTGAATTGGCTGGGACTCGAATTCGGATCTCTTGGTTGCTACGAGCGGTCGGTAGCCTAATTGATAAGGTGCTTGGCTAGCAACCAAGAGAACCGGGTTCGAATCCCAGCCGATAATAATCAAGTGTTCAAGTATTAGCTAAAGCTGGACATTAAGTGAACATATGAATATTAATGTATGTACCTATAAATACGAACAAAAGTCTGTCATACATTGATGATGTTTCACAGACACTCGATAACATTTGAAAATAAAAATAATGAAAAGAATAATTATTTTCAGAATTATCTTTGTTTGATTTTATTTGATAAATTATTAAAATTTCTGCGGCCCGACAATGAAAATCTGAATAAATTCAAAATTTGCCTTCCCATTTTATAAGGAAAAAAAGGGAAATTTTTTTAAAATTTTTTATTTTTTTTTAATATATCTAGGAATTAAGCATTGATTTTTCAACATATAGCTGCAACCATTCCTGCATTCATGGCATAATTAAGATGGTGCGCTTTGAAATTTCGTTTGGTACGAAACTGTGCGACGGAGGGGGTAGGATCCTTTCTAAGTTGTAGGGCAATGGCATTATTTACAATGATATTATTCAGAACTTCAGAATATGAATTAAAAACTAAAATTAATTATAACATTGTTTCTAATTATTACTACATACATATGTAATATGTATACAGGTTTATTCTGTCAGATATAGATATCATAGAAATCACGAAAAATTTTCAAAGTTTCCTATAATTTTCTATAACTGTGGGCGTACCTTTCATCCAGGCGATAACTGGAGCGACTGATGTCACTCCAAGCGCTCATGCTGCGATTACGACGCGGTAAACTGCGTGAAATGCGTCGAATTGTACCAGAAAATCGTCCACTGCGCGATGGAAAATTTACACGCACAATTGGCGTGGGTCGCTCAATGACACGCAACGGCGGGTCATTTGCATAGTAATCATCTGTGCCGGCTGAGATGTCACTAACCACAGAGTCACCGTCATCACCATCTTCACCATGAGCCACCTCATCCATGGTGGCATCGTGGTGGTGTTCTTGGTGATCACCGCTGTGACACGACTGTTGTGGTGGGGGCGGCGATGATGATGATGTGGGTGGTGTTGGTGAGGAGGTGGTTGTTGTAACCGGTTCATCGGGTAACATTTCGTAACACCAGCCGGGACTTGGACCGCGCAGGCCACACGGTGAATTCAAAAATCGTTCGTTCCGGTGCCGGTAGTGGTCACTGCTGTCCCCACTTCCGCTGCTACCCGCCAGTCTGCTGATGTTGTTTGCGATTGTAATCAGTGATGCATTCAAGGGTGCCACTATGCCAATAAATATTTTCGATTCAGTTACAAGATACAGACACTTTTATAATTTTGCAGAGCTTCTCACTTTTATTTCATCGTCGGCTTCAAAATACGTTTGTCTGTGCAATAAACGCGTAATATATGATAGATTTTTTTCAGAGTTAAATATTTTCGTATTTTATTGGTAGTCATTTTTTCGGCCCTAGTATATTTCAAAAGGAATTTTTAAGTTCCTATCAAATTAGTAAAATATTTTAGAAAATGCATGTTTCATTATAACTATGTATATGATTAACATGTAAATTGCCAATATATATTTCTCATTCTAAGATACCCTAGACTTTAAAATTAAAATTGAAGCATAGTCAGCCATGTTTTGTGTTGCAAATTTGGAAAAATTATATAAAAATTTTCACTATTTTCACTTTTTAAAGTGCGTTTTTCGTTATATTTCTTTAAAGAAAATATTATGGCAACTATTTCTGCTTAAAAATGTAAAAACCCTATTAGAAAAAAAGCACAAGGAATAACATTTCAAGAATTTTGACATATATTAGCCGTCTCTTTGAAAAAATATTTTTTTTTTTTTATTTAATATTTTTACTAGTTCAACATATTACAATGTTATACATAGTATTGTTAGTATGGTATTATGAGTCTCTATGAATCAATCTCTAATGGATCAAATCTCTAATGGATCTATAAATTTTCTTAATTAATCAAATCACTTAAATATTAAATGTGTACCTTAAATATTAAATGTGTACGAAAAAAAAATATTTGCGTATATACATTTTATGTTAAATAATAATTTAATATTGCATATCAAGTATGCAAAGGATGTAAAGCCTGATAAAATTCACTTAAAATAAATTGACCACTTTTCTTATGTGAATTCAATAATAAATGTAGTCAACTTATTTAAAATGAATTTCTACAAACATTTAATTTTATTGCCGCCACTGTCTAGTATTAGCACAACTTTTGCTTCAATAAAACAATGTTGTTACAGATCCTTTTATAATACATAATATATTATATTTTTTTCGTTATTGCATTAAAAGTATTAAATATAAATTGTCCAAAAATTTTTTGTAAATATTTTCATTGGAAGTAAGTTTGGCTTCCTAAAAATAAGTTGAAAAACTTTCTTTAACAAATTATTTTGGTGAATCTTAATAAAAATGAAATGTGCTGGACGCTTACTTATTTATCTGTACTAAATTATTTGGAGAAAATAACAGCAGATAGCTAAAAAATAAAGGTTTAAAATTCCAAACCGTTCTCGAGATAATTATCGCGGTTTCTGAGTGTCAAAATTTCCATAAATTGTATTGTTATAAAATTACAACCACTTTATTTTTCCTCTCAATTTTAGGATAAAAAAAAATTTGACGTCAGCAATTATAAAGAGCTACTCAGAAAGGATTCTGAAGAAATCAACTGTTTTGATTGAGAAAAAATTCTCGTACAGAATACTGATTACGTGAGCCCAACACACTCTTGACCGATTTATTCGCTAACAAAGGCGAGATTAATAAATACGTATAATAAAATAATAAAACTGACATAATATATCGTTTTATTATTTTAAACTTTATTCAATAAAAAATATAGTGCTTATGGCAATCATATGAGTACCTACTGAGTGCCTCCATCCCTGCAACTGGAGAGTTTCAACTCAATCGATTCGTTAGAGCTAGTATAGAAAAATATATAGAAAAATATCCTTTAATAAAAGAGCTATTAAAAAATATAAATAAAAAGATAATATTAACGTTAGGTGAAGTTGCACAAGCTTTTAACGTCACTTGTACGCACAGCAGCTTTTGTGCTTTTTAAAATAACATAAAACTATAATATAAAAAAAATGTTTATTTTCCCTGCTAAACAAACTTACTGGGTCATAAACGGCAAGAAATAATAACAAAAGAACGTTAGGTTGTCTACAATTTTTTCGATATATTTTCAGGTCGAAATATTCCTTTTCATCCATTACCTTCGAGTTCCGTAAAGCTAAACTAGGATGCAAGCCCAAAAAAAGAGATTAAAAAAACCAAGTTATACCTAAATTTCAGAAATAAAAGCTTCAGTTTTCTATTTACGAAGCTCACATGACTTGAGCTCTAAAGCAAACATTATTTTTGTCAATGTAGAATTATATTTTTACCGGTAGATTTTAAACCTATTTCTACTAAAGTGGAATCACTTCTATGACCTTCTTACAGTGAGTTATGTAGTATAATTTTATTTGTCAATAGTTTGGCTAATAAGGTGGCATTTAAATGGCACTGGTTTATAAATTTATATTGCATATATCATATTTCTATACTTTTGCCTTTTTTTAGTACATTAATATATTTTTTATTACTTATGCGGGAGAAGTATTAATTTGGCACACACATTTCTGTACGCAAAATAGCTGTATGCCCACTGTACTCTTCCCGCATACTTTTTTGCGTGTGGAAAGTAACTTTCCACACGCAAATTGACAATAAAACACGCAAAATTTAATCAAAACACGCAAAGCCGCCTCTTGATTTTTCATTTAATAAATATTTCATAATTATTTCTATAGAAACCACCAACCAAGTAATTTAAACGATAATTAATTCAGAAAAAAAACACTTAAAAATATTATTTTAAAAAGTAATAAAAATGTCAAAAAGAGTGATAATATAGAAAAAAGTATGTGAAATTCGTAATAAAAAATAGTATGTGCAACTCGTGCGGGATTGTCGATTGCCCCACTCAAGCGAATGAGCGCACTCACTATTTCCCGCACTTATTGCACAATATACTATTCCTTCATCCGCAATAATATAAACGAAATAAACCATTAAAATTAACAATTTTAGATGAAAAAAAAATCAGAAAAAAATTTCAGTTATATATAATGTAAGAAATTTATTAGATTCGAAGCTAGACACAGTTAAAAAATTAATAAGTACACTGACAAACCACCTAACTTTACCAAACACATTTTACGTGAAACAAATTAAAATTTAATTTTTAATTTTTAAGGCTGTAACATTACTACTATTGGCACAGAATCGCCATAACCTTACTACTTTTGGTATAGAAATTTTATGGATAAAAATATAGCAACTCAACTACTCAAAAAATTGTTTTATTAACTTTTCTTTTTCCTTGCTAAATTTACTATAAAATTTTCTATATGTTCAAAGTTTTATTTTTCCTTAGAAGCTATATTGTTAAATTTTTTCAAACAATATTGTTTCCGCTTTTTACTCACGACAGTGAGCAAAAAAAAAATTTTCTCAAGTTTGGCGCAAATCCAACATGGCGGCAGCTATAACCACATCAGTGAACGTAAACAAACCTCTAAGATTTTAGCCAATGTTAGGTTAAACCCGTAATTGATGTAACAAATCTTTGAAGTTTTTCCATGTAGGTATGTTGGATACATGTTTTTAATAGTACTGGTGGAAGCTCATCGAATTTTCCACTATTGAAATTCAGTTTCCTTTCAAAGAGTAACCTAAATATTTCTCACTTCAGTGTATATACATTACAATATAAAGACGTTTGTTATCATGATCTTGTATTCTCTTTAGGAAACAATTTCAATAATGTCAAGTAAAATGTTTTCAGTGAAAATGAATGTCTTTCGTTAGCAGAAAACGTACTCGGGTATAATTCTACGAATAAATTGTGTCTATCTGTCCACTTTCAAAATAAATTTATGTTTAATTTTAGCTTTTAAACAAAATACTTCACTTCGAAATGGCTCGAATAATAACGATACCTAAGCTTTAGTTTTCTAAAAACAGTTTCGGTTACCTTGTAACACTACAGTTTTCTCTTCTTGCTACTCATAAATATTAATGCACAGCACAGAATACAATATTAGGTTTGGGTATAGTCCAAATAAATCAAATATGTATGTGATGGTAGTATAGTATTGACATATCTACTCCACAACTTTCGCAATTGATCATTCATCAACCGAAAAGTGTGTAAATCATGAATAAAAGAACTCAAGGAAAGTGTGTTCCAAGGTAACAAGTTAAATAGAGACAAATTCGCCAAGTATGTGTTAGATATGCATTAAATCAGGATTCATTAAATCAGATTAATTTCATTTTATGAACTCTTTCTAATGGTATATCACACGGTATGGCAGGTCGGAATAGTATATTGTGCAATAAGTGCGGGAAATTGTCGATTGCCCACGAAAGCGAAGTTGAGCGCACTCACTACGTTCGTGCGCTCATTCGCTTGAGTGGGGCAATCGACAATCCCGCACGAGTTGCACATACTATTTTTTATTACGAATTTCACATACTTTTTTCTATTATTATCACTAGTTTTGACATTTTTATTACTTTTTAAAATAATATTCTTAAGTGTTCGTCTTTTTTTTCTGAATTAATTATCGTTTAAATTACTTTGTTGGTGGTTTCTATAGAAATAATTATGAAATATTTATTAAATGAAAAATTAAAAGGCGGCTTTGCGTGTTTTGATTAAATTTTGCGTGTTTTATTGTCAATTTGCGTGTGGAAAGTAACTTTCCACACGCAAAAAAGTATGCGGGAAGAGTACAGTGGGCAAACAGCTATTTTGCGTACAGAAATGTGTGCGCCAAGTTAGTACTTCTCCCGCATGAGTAATAAAAAAAAAATTTTCAGCCTCACTTCTCACGGTAGAATATTTTTTTTATGGGTCCGATTTTATGAATAGCTAATTTGGACATATCTCCACATTTTAAGGTCACTAGAATCCGAATATATCGTTTCTAGCGTGATGTCTGTGTGTGCGTTCGTTAGTTCGTTCGTTCGTTCGCGAATTTTTTTTCGTCTCGCATATCTCCTACGAGATACAGGACGCGAAGCCCCTCAGTGGGGCGCAAGAGACAAAGTCCCTGTCGGGGATTCGGGGGGAGGAGCCTTCTGAAATGAAAAAAGAATTATTTATGTACAGTATAGTCTCTAATCTTTAAGCCTTAAGGACACCCAATGGGAAGTTGATAGTGTGAGTAGACTTGTCCCCCGAAATTTTTTGTTTTCAAAATTGTAAAAATTTTAAAAGTATGACAGACATGGGTGACAAAATACAAGGCTCTAAGAAAAAATAATAACATGTCTTATTTATTTTACATATAAATTTGAATTTTGAGTATCACTTTACGTCGGAACCTGGAATTGAATCGAAAACCCTTAAAATCAATTGAATTTCCCGGGGAATACAGTTAATAATTAGGAACTTTTCTTTTTGTTAACTGTTATTTTGTTCCAAAAACTCAAAAAAAAAAAATAGTCAAATTTTAACCAAACTGGACCGTAACCATGACCGAAATCAGTATTTTCTTGTTGCACTGACCCCCGAAATAAAGAACAATTCTAGTTTGAAACTTCACTTTAAATATTTTTTTTCCTGAATGTACTATAATAGCTATAATTATCACAAATATCAAGTTATAGGTAGGGTATGCACATATATCATCACTGCTTTGTAGCTTTGGAGCTTTTACATGACAAGTCGCTGCCGGTTCTGTCCCATCCTATATACATAGATAATAATAATTTAAAAATAAAAGGTTATGATATAAAGGATATGACGACGTTAGTTGCTTTATAATATTTATAACGTAATAAATCTTTTGGAATAATTATTTATTATGTCACGTTAATAACAACTAACTCTATATAAGAACTACACCCTATAGAATACTTTATTTAAAACGCACTGTAGGTACAGGGTGTCCCGTTTTGATGTACACATGTACGTTTTACATGTTCACCGATAGTATTAAATTGCCACAAGGAAAATTGATATATTACAAGAATGTTTGTTTGTAAGTATTTTCGATATTATGTTTTTTTTTGATAAAATAAAATAATTTTGTATTTGTATTTTATTTTATTATAAAAAGAAATATAAAATAAAACAAATTATTCTTTAGCCATTTTTATATTAGAATTTTTTTAAGAAATACGAGTAAAAAGAAAATACTTAGTTCTTTAATTCACATAAATACTATGTGACATTTATATTGTAAATAAATGTATTTGAAAATATTATTGTCACAGCTAAGTTTCATTCCCCCGCCCCTCCCAAAAAAAAACAGATAATTTAGAAATTTCGAAGATTTGTAACTCAAGAATGAAACCAAATTTGAAAATCTGGGCTTTGTTAAGCCACATCTAGGGATACCATCTATTGTTGGACATTGTCAAAATCGTTTAGATTAAAAAATTGGCTGTAATGTAGAATACCTGAAAACGGGACAGCCTGTATATAACATCAATTTATCGTTAAACGCAACAATTAACGATTTTTTTTTGAAATTTAGTTTTCTATATTAATGTGATGGATCGGTTTGCTTTTCCAATCTGTTGTAGATTCGATAAAAATTTTGTTAAAAATAAAAATATTTTAGGTTTTTATAAATAATTTATGAACTATGTAGGTAGGTACTTGTACTAGGTAGATCTACATTATTTGGGAAATTTATACATTCGGTCTGAACCTAATACTAAGTATTAGTGTAGTATTTTCTTTTGTATTCCTTTTCACAATCTCAAGAGCTACATTTAAAAAAAAATCCTTTGTTCCGTTTTCCACATCTTCTTTAACCGGAAAGAAGTTAACGGCGGAAATTGAAAAATATTTCTGTTTTTCATGTGGTCCCAAATTGCTCTTTTGAGATCAATATAGTTGCTCCACCAGAAACTCAGTTATTTAATTCATTATTTACAAAAAAAATTAAAAAATTTCAGTTTTTGAGTTGTCAAAATCGTATCAAATATTGCTCTCAATTTGCTCAATATCTAATTTAAAAGTTAAATATTAATTTTTTTGATTAATAATAAAAATATATTAAAATATAAATAATTATGTACCTACTATTAAAACATATAGGCAATCAGACATACACTTGTATGTCTGATTGCCTATATTTAAGGATAATTGGATTTTGACAGATGGATATTGTCAAAAAAAATAAATAAAATATTTTAGAATTATTGAAAAAAAATTAGTGTTTAACTTTTAGACATCAAGAAACTGTATAAAAGAGCAATTACTGATCTCAAAGGAGCAATTTAGGGGCAATCTAGTCATATCAAAAACAAAACCACTTTTCAACTTCCGGTGCACAACTTTTTTCGGTTCTTTTTCATCGTTCCTAATGAAATATTAATTTTTACTAAAGTGAATTTGACGTCATCATTATTACTTAACAACACTTGCTCAACAATAACATTTAATTTTAATTGTTGCTATAAATTAACTTTACGTCTCGTTAGTATACATTAAGAAGACAGCGTATAATTTTACAATAATCAACTTTTATTACGAAAATAAGTGAGGCAAAGAAAACGTTTAAGTCAAATTATTTTGAAAATACTATAATTACTGTTGCCTTGTACAGGATCCGTCAGTACGTTGTAACGTAATCCGGGTTACCAACTTATATTCCAATATCTAACTTTTTTTTAAAAAAATCATGGATACTATTATAAAAATACACCGCCAATGGGGTGTGGCACACAGCTTCCTCGTACTCGTAATAGACTATAAAACAGTATTCTACCAAATATATATACCGTAAAATTATATTTCCGCCTTAAAGTTCATAAAAAATTGTTGTAACTCAAAATACTTAAAGGCTAAATCATAAAATGATAGCAAAAATATTTTAGAAACTAAACCACAAAATACCCTAAAAATTTGTGCGAAATGGGACTAGCAGTAAATAAGATATTGACATTTAATGGGATTTCATGCTAGCGGCGTGGATACCAATACTCCGAATGCAATGAAATTTGTAGGGGACCATCCAGGAACCAAACTGCATAATTTCTGAAAATTTCATTAAAAACAATCGAATAGTTCAGAAGTTGTGCCACTTGGTGCAAACTGGCGACACACAGACGGACGGACAGACAGACACCAAACCAAAATTGTTCAGGAAGCTCTAAAACGTAAAATGTGCGTAAAAAATTTTATTTTGGAGAGAAAAAATTTTTTATTTTTCAAAAGTGATCACAATGCTTTCGCTACTTTAATAGTCTCGGAAACAATATATATAAAAGGACTAAGTAACTGTGGCCTGCAGTTTCATCCGCGTAAAATTATCTAGAATTTATTGTGCTTGGCTCTGCTAACCAAATAAAATGGCTAATTTGCGCATCGTCCGACCTCTACTTAGACTATTTAGAGGTCTAAATTATTTGTATTATAATATAACTTCTCGAGAAATGTAATACATAAAAAATTTTTCGGGAAATGTTTTTAAACTGTTAAGATTTCTATTTGTATTCACGACTGTGACTTTTTATAAATAATCTTATAAAACTTAAAATATGTTGATGAAGCCAGTTAAACTTTATAAATAGGTATTATCATGTTATCTGATTTACACATTAAAAGTAATGATGGCAGCTTTAAACTTAATTTATTTTATTATCAAATATAAAAAAAAAAAATATTTTATCTTTTTTTTTTTCTTTTTCTTACTATAGGTAGATAAAAATATGTTGGTATTTTTATCTGATGAAAATAATTTCACGCCATTATTACAACAAATTTATATCTTCTCGTATACAATTCAAAAGCTCAGTGAGTCATCAAGTTCTTTATAACTAGTCATAAAAGTTAAAACAGGAATTCATTAAAATTTAATTTTATTATTATATGTAAAATGAACATAGTTAATATATAAATATTTTAAATGCAAAATTTTAAGTGAATTTGTTTGTAAGTCGTCTCGTGAGTATTTGTCATGAGTTAAAACAAATTAACAAATAATACTCAAAGTTTAAACTGGATTATACGCAAGTGACACATTTTTCTTGATTGAGTAAGTTTGTGTGATACAAAATTATGAATGCAACGAAATATGGAGCAATGCAAAGTGGGAAAACTATTCTCCTAGAAACAAATTTTTAGCTAACTTGCATCGAAAACTAAAGAATTGCGAAAAACTAACTTGAACCTGATAAATTAGGAATTCTTCATTTGATTTAATAATTTTCGAATCAAGTAAAAGATTTTCTCTTCAACTAACGAGTATAATAATTTTTTAGCGAATTTCTAGAATGGAATTCAGCTATTATAGCCACCGAAAAACTAATTTTTATAAACGGAAATTCGCTATGTTATACAGGATGCTGCGACAGGGGTATTTTTTTATATTAAAAAGCATTTTCAAAATAATCAACTAATTTTAGTGTTAGGTCATGAATTGCGCATGTATGTTTATTATTAAATGTCTTTGTGTGTATATAATCATTTGATTTATTTATTTATTTAATGCATTTTCATTTTCTGCAAATGAGAGAATTTTTCAAACTGATTCTGTCAAAATAATGTTATACTTTAATACTTGATCTATTCGTATTCATATCAACCACCTGTGCCAAATGTATGAAATCAAAATAGCATGTGACATCATCACCAATAGGTAGCATTATTTTCATACATACATAAAATAATAAAAAAATAACAATGACAATTTCAATTTTAAATTTGATCGTTAAACTTTTAACTGAATTTCAAAAATGTGGGTTTTTCAAAAAACTTTTGATACTAAATTGTGCCCCATTCTATGATTTTAATAAACTTTCGAAAACTACTCCTTCAGTGCCATTGTGTTTTCAGCGGTTCCACCACATATTTACATTATAAAAAAAATCTAACAGTCACTTACAATGTATAATGCTTAAGGAGAGGGTAAGGTTAATTCGTACAAAAAAGGCATGTTTTTGTTATTTTTTTGTGACGACACAGTTAAAATCTCTTTATTAAAACCAGTGGTACATTAAAGTATGACATCCGAAGAATATTGTATAAAATTTTCATGAAGAAATATTAAAAAATACAGTAATGGCAGCAATTATTCGAACGTGTCGCGGAAAAAAGTAGAATTGCAGTGCCCCTCATAACTTGGTGCTGGATCATCCGAAATAAAAAAATTAGAGTTCATTCGTTAGATAATAGTTTTCCTCAGGTAACGCTGAGAGGGTTTTTTGAAATTCCAATTTTTCACTTTTTTGGAACACCTAGAACGGGAAAACACGATTTTTGCGAAAAAAAATGGCTAATTTGTTATTGTAAAATAAAAATTATTAACAAATTTGAAAAAACTCTCCAGCGTTACCTCGTAAATTATGTACAGAAATAGTGTTCAAAATTTCAAAGGTAGTTTTGAGCTGTAGTTTTGAAATTTCAATCGGTGCTGTAGTTTTGAAGTTATGAGGGGCACCGAATTTAAAAACGTGAGCTGTCGAGAAAACGCTCTAAAGTTTTGAACACTTAAAAATTCTTGTATAAAACTGATAAAGAATACTTACTGCTAAACTACATTTTGTACCCTACACTGACAAACTATACAGTACAGGTATAAACACGTTAGAACTTTCATTGAAATTTCTATAATATAACTGAGAAAGAGATATATGGGTGATTCCGTTCTAACTGTGATTTTTTATGTCCTGTACTGTTTGCTCTCACTGGTCGTTAATTAACGATCTATTAATGAAATTTTTGTGTTTATTGTATATTCTTGAACATATTTTATCACTTTTTTTGTAAAGTTTTTTTTTTTTTTAATTTTTTAGTTACTGGACCAACAGAAATCTGTTACACACAGTAGTGAGAAAAAGAATAGAGAAAATAACAATGACATGACGTAAGGGGTTAGCCACACATATGACTCCCAAAGTATGACTTGCAATCCAGAGAAAACTTACACTTTATCTCTTAAATGTCAGTACCGTGGCATGTCCATTTCTAGAATTTTTATATAAATTGTTTATTTTTTTTTTTGTCGCAATATACGATTCAAACTAATTACCTAATAAACCTTAATGAGTATGATTAAATTTTAAAAAATTAACACATTTTTTCCCAATATATTAATTTAACATTGAACTCCGGCTCAATAACTTTTGTCCTTAGATTTAAACGAATTTTTGAATTTGAATTTGTATGACTCGCGCGTCATCTACCTCGAAATTAATGAAACGGCTAATGAGCCATGTTGAAAGTACGTCACCTGAGTAATATTTACAAACATCAAGTTGATGGATTAGTGCAATAAATTTTGTGTCATATTAAGACTCAATGTCAAAAAAGGTATGTCATAAAATTACTTGTCAGTACCGTGGTATTGATAAACTTTATCAACTATGAATTTTTTGTATCATAAGTAATAAATTTTTGTACTTATGACTAGTCTTAATTATACAGTGAATGGATATTATTAAATTCATAACCAAATAATTACAGTTGCTGTTTTAAATGAAAATGTCAGTGCCGTGTCTGTCAGTACCGCGTGAAAAAATAATTAATCAGTAATAAAATTTGATTTCAGTAATAAATAACAAGCTAATTTATCAGTATTTTTAAAAATATATTTGTTAGAACATTATATAAAATCATTATACTTAGTTTTTCTTTTTTACAAGATGTTAATTATTAGTTTCAGTTTCAGTATATTTTTTTCCCAGTATATTTTCAGTCCGTTTGACTTGAAATATTTATCATAATTACCTGTAACTACTATTAAATATTAAAATTAGTCCGATGTAGGGGTTTTTGGAATTTATTTTTTTTTTTACTATTTTTAAAAATTTGAAATTTGATTTCCATTTTCGAAACTTTAAAGTTGTAGCGAAATCCTTTCAGACTTTCATTTTTACAATAATTTATAATAATAATATGCATATACAAACAAAAAAAAATTTAATTTTAAAATCCAAAAATTATTAGCAAAAAAAATCACAGTTAGAACGGAATCACTCATATATAGAGAGCGAAACATCTGCCAGGTAATAACAAAAATGCTTATAACTTCGTCAATTTTGCTCCAATCAACTTGAAATTTTGCGACAATATTCTTGAGATATTATGCATTCAGTTAACAAAATAAAAAAAAATGCAAAAAAAATTATTTTAATACCTTACCCTGTCCTTAAACAAATCCAACAATTAATCATTATTTTTAACGATGCGATGAAATAATCTTTTATTGTTTTATAAATTTGTTGAGTATTGACATTGACATGTTGAAAAAACATGACATAATATTCAAAATATGTACCAGCATGTCAGTACATGTCAAAACATGTCAATACAAAATGACGGTTGATGATTAATTATTTGGCGGTCAGTTATTGGATGTAGATACGTATACAAGCGTATCAGTGCCATTATCCTAACTATGATAAGATTTATACACTTCTCAGACACTTAAGTGACTGGGTTCGAGAACCACACAAGTTAGTGTGCATACAGCAAATTGAAATAACCACGAAAATGCACAGACAATATATATTAAATTAACGAACAAAAACAATGATAATGGTCGCGGTTTTCTAACAGCGAACTCAGCTCCACTATCCCACCTGACAAAATTGTGAAAACAGCAGAGAGATAAATTGTCGATCCTATTTGGTATCAACATATTGGATAGACCTTTCATTTTTTATCCCAAGGGGACATTCACACATTAACTACGTATCCTGATTGAGATGGAAACGGGGAAAGGATTTGCGTAGAAGGCTACACTGAAGTACGTGACGGAAGGAGAGGGGAGTCAGAGTCGAACTACCTCATTCATTTTATTTGGTACAACTGAAACATAAACATGATTTTAAGTGTGAAATTTCATGAATACCTAATCATGAATTAGTTATAGAATCTTTAAAATATTTTGAAATTTCTATCTCAAGTTATACAATTTTACAGTCAAATATTCATAGTAAAAACACGTGTTTTATGCGGAAATATTTTCTAAACAATTTTTCATTGTTAGCTGACCATTTCTTGAACAAAATGTCTTCGAGACTTTAGAGAGAATAGACTACGTGCCACTCAAAGAGTTAGCAATTAGTGAAGAGCAAAAGCCACGTTGATACATGAAGTGGGCGGGGCGATTCAAAATAGTGACGTAACGAAAATGTATTTGGTATAAAATATCAACAAAATTTTACGCATAGGTTTCGCATGGAATTCATTTGGTCAAGTGGAGTAAAATATACCCCGGCACTGTTTGTGGTGAAATAATAATATATTTACACTACATGTGTTTTAATATTATGTCAGAGTATACTAAATGGTAATGATAGAATGCAACATTTTGTACATAATAACTGAAATATTTTACACGAAAAATACACAATTGAGGTACTAAGAGTTAAGATCAAATAGAAAAAATTTCCTGTAGTTATCAAAATCAACATAACAAGGTTGAAGATTAGTTACCATCGCTACCGGGGCGATCCGATATGATCTATAATACATTATGTATTGTACAACAGACTTATGGTCGTTGTCGAACTTTCGCATCTATTGTGCTTAAACACATCTACCACGTTTTATTGTTTTGTTGAAAATATATAGGTACATCTGCGCTGAAATACATACGTATACACATATAAAATAAAACCACAATTCCAAATATTTTATACTCCACCCCTGTTAGGAGTAATTTATTAGGTAAATAACTCGCTCCTGGCTGGGTATGTCCTATATTACTGCGAGGAAATTTCAAATTTAAATTACAAAATTAAAAATTGACTCGTGTTACTCTCATATTATGATAACGTGCGACATAATCACTTGCTTTTAATACGGGGTGGGTGGGGGTGGGAGCACAGGGAAGAGTGAGGGGAAGTGCACAGTCACTATCTACGGTAGATATCCCTTACAGGTACATTTATGGATAAAGGGAAGTGTTATTCCTGGCCCATAAATATGTTTATATTTACAAAGTATAATGTGTTCATGTAATATGCATACATAATATGAACTCATTACTTTGAAGCTACCATCTCAATGAAATCGATTTACAGCGTGTTCCAGATTATTAGGCTAGACTATGAAAAAAAATATTCAAGATTCCATGTAGCTGGGCTTTGTCAGATTCGGTCCGGTATCAAAATTTATTTTTAGAAAATGAACAAATTTCATAAACAAAATTTTTGTTTACACAAATATTCGTACACCGCCCTGCAACATTCGTACACCGGCTTTCGGGATAGTTACGCCCCTGGCAGAAATACAGTTGTTTGAAGATTTTAAAAATTGTGGTATTGTTAAATGAATGTTGTTCATTCATTCCCACCGAAGCGATAAGTAGTAAGTGGAATGTATAAGTAGAACAGAAAAATATAAGAGGTATACATTAAGACGTAATACCTGGTTACTACTTTACAACTTGGATGTGAACGAGGCATTAAGTCTGTTTTTGACATTTTTCATGATATAATACTATTGTATATAATGTCTTATCTCTAAAGTATATAACTTATATAGGTTTGCAAGTAACATGAGGACAAACCAAGATATATAACAGATAACTGAGGTCGCTCGAATGCCATAACCACCCACGCAAAACTAACATACATATGACCCTTGAGATCCAATCAATTTATCAGTGTCCAAAAACTTCAATGTTAAGAAATTTTTTTAAAAAAAAAAAAAGGGAATTTTATCAAAAATAAATCAATTTTAGGTTACATTAAATTGCAATTCTCTCTGTAAACTTATCTTGATCTATAAAGTAAATATTACAACTTTTTAATCACCATGTATTGTATGTATATGGAGCACAGAGCACAGAGTACAGAGCACATGTATCATGATGATCGAATGTCATAACCAGTGTTGGGAATATCTTTTGTGTTATTTCTTTCGATTCACTCATTTCTAAATGATGCAACCCCCAATACATGTATATACTGTATGTATGTACACGGATACATACTTGCGTGTATATATACGTATTTCTGTATAAATCACGTTACAATGAAACATGCATTCCTTTCATAGTCAAACTAATTCCAGTAATCAAATAATTAAAAAGCAATAAAAAAATTTGTACCAAAAAAAAAATTGTGATAAGAGTATTTTAATTATTATTATTTTTTATACACAAGTGGTAAATTTGCATTTTGGGACAATCACTTAACCGTTTTGAAAATTTTTTAGGAAACACACTGTGTAGTCTACACTGCACTGCACTCCCACCATTCAAACAAATAAAACACTACAAACACAATTTTTGGAATTGATTCACATTCTGTAGCGGTTCGTTGCTTATACTGTTTCAATTTGCACAATAATTTTAATTTCTCCACACAATTCGAAAAAAAATTCGGCTTTGGCACAAAAATTTTTGGTTGGCGCGCGGTCCGCGGCGGACCATTCACCACTCTACCTACACTATCTACTGTTCTATTACAAAGTCGGGGTCACTCTCTCTCTCGCCGGCTGTGCTGAAAAGCGCTTCTCGTGTGGTGCACAAAATGTGGTATTACATTATACAGCAACAAACTTACTGTAGTAGTTGAGTGTTATTATACGTTGGCCAGACGGAGAGCGCGCGACACGTGCGCCATCCTTGTCCCACACATTGTGCGATAGTGTTGTTTCTAATATGTATCTAGATCGATTGCGCGCGGGGTAGGGCGCGGTACCCGCATCGTGTTTGGTGTAGTTGGCCCAGCTTTCTGCACCATGTGGATGGAACAAAATACAGTCAAATACGTACGTCACGTACGTACTAAGAGCATAGAGAAAATTCCTGCGTTACTCCACATACATTGTTATAGCTGGTTACAAGCGTACAATTTTTTTTTGTTGTGTAAAGCAGCCCCTGTATATATATATATATATATATATATATATATATATATATATATATATATATATATATATATATATATATATATATGTACAAAATATTATACACTTTTGTTTTTCATGCCAGTGGCAATTTTGAACATTAACTGCTACTGGTGTTCCAATTTTTTTTTTTTTTTTTTGGGCAATACCTCACAAACTGACCCAATATCAAATACGTTAATTTATCTTACAAATATATGTCTATCTCTAATAAATGAGTTTTAATTGAAAATAAACAAATTATTAAATTAAATAAATCATTTAAATAAATTAAATGGATTATTTTTTTTATAATAAACTACAGTAAAAGCTCTGAGCATAGGCGGATCCAGGGAGGAGGGCTGTAGGGGCCGCAACGCCACCCCTTTTAACCTATAATAGGTAATTTTTCTTAGTTATAGATACAAATCAAAACACACAATTCCCCATATTTTCTCCTGGGATCAGAGGCAGTCCCCCCGTTTCAACTAGCTGGATCCGGCCTTGGCTCTGAGTAGGTAATACCACTCCAAATAATTTCGTTTTCTTGCATCTCAGTAGAGGTCTCTGTCATCTTCATCACACAATTCCGTGCCGAATAAAATGGTCTATTTTGAACATTTTCATATACCTACTCATTTCGAGAACTGTTTCCTTATTTTTATTATTTTTAAAACCCATTTTATAATATTTTCATTTAACCGGAAAATCTTAAAACATTAGTATTATTCACTCCGCTGTCAGAGTCAATAGGAACTAATGGTAATTTTATAGAAAATTTGTACAAGGCTGGAAGATTTCTTTACTAAATAGTATATTAGCTTATAAGCTATAGTTCTCTTTGATAGATTTGAGCGTTACTTTATGGTATTCCATTTTAAAATAACAAGATAATTTTATTTTACTAATACCACTTTATTCATTAAGTTTTAAATGTCTGTGACATGTTTCTTATTATTTTATCTTATATTTTTTTTATAATATTCTGACCATTTTTGACATCAATTTATTTGAAATGAATTTTGTTACTATTTATTAATAGTAGCTTATGATAAACTCAAATACAACTGTCCTCAAATTATAAACTATTTACTACGATAATCACAATAAATTATCGTTTTTTCTCAATTCACCCCGCGTTTCCTATACATCATATATAATTTTGATGATTTTTTTTTAAATATTTTACGGCATATTTTTGAAAAACGATAAATGAAAATTAGAAAACTCGATTAGGACCCGAATAACTTGCACTGCCTACGGACTTATAACTACTCAAATACAGCCCTGGCTGATATTAAGTACACAGGTGGAGCTACTGTCAACCAATTTGTTTTGTTCGATAGACAAAATCAACAGTTACTTCTTCATCAGGCACAGTAATCGCTCGCCACTTATCCTTTTTTTATTGTCCTCGTTACTAGAATAGCGACATAAAACGAACAGTGTACTGAGCTAGTAGCAGTTTAGCATGGATGTCACTTTCGGATGTTCTGATCTATATAAAGTTTGTATGTGACATTGGAAGATAAGTATGTATGTGTGTATAAGTGTCCTATATTTTGTATATTTTGTATATCGTCAATATTTTTCCCTGTAGAATTTAAAAAAAAAAAAAAAACAAGTCTTTTTATGAAAATACATACCCTTTCAATTTCCAATTTGATTTCTTTTCGATATATTTATTTATTTACCTCTAATATAATATAAAATGGGAATTTCAAATTTTTTTTTTGTATCTTTTTCTTTTTAATAACAAACTCATCAATCACTTTCGTAGTAAAAATATAGAATCAAAAATTTATTTTTAAATAATACACTTCCACTTGAAACCTTTTTTATAAACTTACTTAAATACCATGTGAGTTTTTTGAGAGTTGCCACTTTATTACAGCCAAATTTGTATGATAGAAATGGTACTGGAAAAGGTTCTTTTCTTGAATGAAATAGAAATGTAACCAACCAGAACACTATCGGTTGAAGTAACATATGCATATTTTTACCACCTAATTGATAAATTAAAGAGAAATTCAAAAATTAAACTTGGGTAAAAAAATTTTTTTTCATCATTTATGTTGTTAATTAATGCATTAGATCAGTTTTATCGAAAAATTAATATATAGTCTCATTTAAAAATTTATAAGTTTGTATCATAGCTTCGAAACCATAAGAGCTATAAAGCTTCTGACTGTAGCAATCGGTTACCCCCGTCGATATCTACAACTCTTATTTGAACAGTTTTTCGATTAAATCAACGGTTTGGCTGTAATAAAAATGGCAACTGTCAAAAAACTCACACGGTATATGTGTATTTAGATATTTTTAATAGCGATGAAAATTTGATCGATTTACGGAATTGGATTTTAAAACAAAAACAAAAATTTGGTAAAAATATTTTAGAATTTAGCACTTTTACTTAGACTTTGAGTCTAAAACATAACGTTTACAGTTGATCCCTTGTTGGGATCAACCGTTCCCCTAAATAATACCAGTTAACAGTTAACAGTGAACAAGTTAATAAAGAAACAGAAAGTTAACAAAACGCAATGTTTACTTCCCACGGGACTGACTGTGGTGAAATTCAAACGAACATCAACCAAGACCTAATCAAAATTTATTTTCATTTAATTATTGATATTTACTGATGGAACGAACGGGACTGCTTTACTTTTTCCTTCGCCATAAATTATGTAACTTCAATTTACTTAATCATACCGTTGTTTGCAAATGTGTATTTTATGAGTTTCCCTAAAAATAACGAGAACTGAGTTCACATAATATTTGGTCGGTCCGTCCAATATGTTATGTTATGTAAGTATTCGTATAAAATTTATACTATAAACATGAAAATATTACGCAATGTGTGATATTCTGAATATCTTCGAAAGAAAAATGTCGACTAGAATGTATGTTAAATTATAATACTTATCTAATTTATAATTAGAGATTAAACTTTCACAAATTATAATGAAACTAAAAGCAAAGTTTCAGATGTGTTTTAACTATAGTGCGCTGTAAACACCAGGCATCTTCCCGCAAATATATGCGGATCAATAATTGTATACATTAAAGTGTTTTCCTTATGAGTAATTATGCTAATATTTTAAAGTTAGCAGGTACCGTAAAAACAGACAACTTGGCCTATTGAACATTTGGATCTATGTTATTTCGAATCAGTTTTAGTGACAGAGATCTGAAGGCGCGGGGGGGGGGGAGGGGGAATTTGAAGAAATCGCGGCTAGCAATGCTAAAAAATTCACATTATAATACCTAATTCACGAAATGTCGAACATATAGGATCGTTGGTGTAGTGGTTAGCACGCCTGGCTAGTTACCAGGAGATCCTGGGTTCAATTCCCGGACGATCCGGATAAATTTTTTAATCACTTTGTGATTTTTAATTTACAGAAATATCCCTGTCATATCAGAAAATAGAAAAATATCTTCCACATAAAGTGTGGTTTGGTAATATTACTTTCAATAAACGAAAGTGTTTTGACGGTATTATTCCCAAAGTAAATATACAGGGTGTCCAACTTAAACTTTAATGAATTTCGAAATTTTTATCAAAAAAATATCAAAACATTATCTGTTTCGATTTTCACCGACGATGGACCGTAACTTTTCAAGTTCTCTAATCTTTTCTAGAATATTCGTCATTAATTGAAACTTTCGTTTGCTTCGGAACATAACAAGTTTTGCGAGTCGATGCAAGAATTTTTGCTTGAAACACTTATTTATGTGTATATCTAGTAAAAGGTGGCTTAATTCTAAAAATTCAAAAGAAAAGGAAAAAAAACAAAAATAAATTTAGTAGGGTAAAAGCCCCGATTGTGGAACACTATTTTTAGGTATTTCATCAAACTTACTTACAAAAATTAATAAATGAATTAAACACCCTTTTTTTTTTCTTAATAAGCATGAAACCAAGTTTTTTTAATCCAATGAATATGTTTTTAAGAAAATATAACCCAAAAATTTTGATTTATTAATGTTTTGTTTTATAATTTGTTGACATCTATAAAAAAACAGACAGAATATATTAACACCCTTTAAAAAATCAGCATATTGACACCTAAAAAAGAACACGTATGTACAACATGAGATACATTACATACCATTCACATACATATTTTGCCATCTTTTCACTCTATGACATAGAGTGACATCTAGTAGTAAATAGAATGTCAAATTAAAAAATATAGAATGGTTTAAATATTCGATAAAATAAACGACGGAAATCACAGAATATACCAAAATACCACAGAAAAATACTATATTTTGTTTCGCCATCTATGTATTTTGGTAAAGTTCTAATCAATTCTAAACCTTCTAAACTAACTTATCAAAATGGCGACAATTTTTCATTATTAATAAAATTTTGCAACTTTAAATCAATATTTTTTTATTTATCAATTGACGATACGCTCCGAAATAAAAAAAATATTAAAAATTTTACGATTTTAAAGCAGTAAGTAAATATTTTAGACTCAAAAAGAAATTAAAACTATTTATAATATAAATTTTTAGTTATTTTACGTACATGATTTTAGTTAAATACAGAGGTTATATTGTGTACTGAAAGAAATACACATATATATAAATTACATTTAAACCGAATAAAAAGATGATTTAGCTCTTATAATCTCTTAACTGGACTAATAAAAATTATTTGTATAGTTTTATTGCGCTAACTTCGAAAATTAACTGGAAAATGTTGAAATTTATAAGGCATGTGTTTCGATAAATAAGCATTGATCAAACGCAAAAGAGACACATTCAGCAAAAATTGTTTAATATATATATGTATTTCTTTAATTAAGTAAAGAAACATTAAATGTGAGATGAATTTAAATTGAAAAACAATCATTCTATTAATAATAATTTTTGTTATCAGACGTTTCTTTCAGAAATAACTTCATTAAGATATAAATGTCAAAACTGTTTTTCTATTGGATCGCGTTCCACAAACGGGGCTTTTACCCTAGTTATATAAAAATAATAAAAAAATAATAATAAATTTATTTTACGGCTAATTTAATTTTATATTCTACTGGCTTTTTATTTCAAAAAAGATTTTTATTCGTTACAATATTATAAAAAAAAAAACTCTCTAAGTGCGTGTTGGGCACACATTAAGTCAGGGTTTCTAAACGGCTAGAGCTTTTCGCAGCTTTCGGCATACAATATTCGGGACATTTAAGTAAATTTTTTTACAGTTTATCACAAAAATACGTAAATATATATATTTCACAATGTTACAAGACCTTTTCTGCACCTTTCAAAAAGAAAAGAGAGACTACAGAAAATTGGAACTTCAGTATTACACAAACGGAGCTTAAAAATGAAAAGTAGAATTATTTCTGGATTTGCTTATGAAATGAGTGTTACCTCGTATTTTTTTCAAATTTCTTGGATCCATTAGTTAGGTTAAAAAGTTACAGGAGGGGGGATAATCAAACCTCACATTAAAGCTTAATATTTCGCAAACATATAGCCTAAAAGTGAAAAATGGTAAAAAAAAAGGATTTTCATTCCCACTTTTCAATACGATCTAAATTTACAGACAAAATTTTCATTTTTATTCGCTCCAAAGATGTAGAAATTCTGAAAATTTAACATAGTACAAACACAACGAAACTATCAGACTTCCAAAATTTTTTGTTCGCAACCCTAAATATAAAAAAAAATATTATATTGTTCTAGCTTCAAAAAGGGTGGCTGATATAGAAAAATGGCAGATATTACTTGATCGTACAAACAAAAAGAAAACTAAAAATTAAGATTTTTATAGGTTACTATAAAACCACTGTTAGAAACTATATTATTCCCCCATAAAGAAATAGCAATAATGGAATTTAGACTTAAAGTGAGTGAGATGTGTGTGGTAAAATGTTATCCAGTTATCCAGTTACCATGTCCGGAGCTCCCGACAGAGATGGAAACGGGAACAATGAAGAAGAATTTAGAACGTTCTCTGTCTGTCTTGTACATTATTATTAATATATGATAATGATATTATATTTTTACTTGGTCATTTTTAATGTTTCGTAATCACCACTACGAAACGCTATGAAAATTTTTGTGATATCTGCGTCATCACTTTACGTGGTCCGACACACGTATCTTATGATAAATTTTTAAAAAAAATTTAAACACATATTTCATTGAAAAATGTATTGGCCAAAATCAAATGTAACAAATGAAGCAAAATTAAACGAGCTTAGTTTCCTGTCTCGTTTCTGTCTCTGTACGATTTAATTTCCTTTCCATTTTTGTTAATGACATCAAGCCATTTTTAATTGATTTGGCCTAAATATAATAGAATAAGGGCTAATTTGACTGAACGAATTTTGACAAATGATGTATCTATCAATAGGGAATAGCCCCAAGAGTAGTCTAACGGGGTACAATACGTATATAAAACCAAATGTGAATTAAAAATTAAAGTAAAAAAAATGTTTTTTAAGAAAAAGCTTTTATTTAAAAATGAGCTAAAAAAAATAAAATAACTTTTGAGTGAAGTTTGAAGCAATATGCAACATAATATATAAAAGCTTGAGCCGTTATCATTAATTATTTCTGTTTTGGATATAAGTGTAGCTATTTTACTTTTCAGTACTTACCAAACTTAATTAAACGCCTCAAGCTTTTATAAATTATGTTGCATATTACTTCAAACTTCACTCAAAAGTTATTTTATTTTTTTTGCCCATTTTTAAATGAGAGCTTTTTCTAAAAAAACATTTTTTTACTTTATTTTATTGTCTACTTTTTAGTCTGATTACAATTAAATTTAAAAAAATAAAAATAAAGAAGTAATTTTTTTACCTATATTTTAATCGGTTAATTTATCCTAATCAGACATAACTATGGAAACAAAAAATTGCAATGTAAAATCAATGGACAATATTTGACAATTCGGAATGTCAAAAAGTTGCATAGGACTAAAAATCAACAATTTTGGTTTGGAGCAATTTAGGGAAAAACTAATTATACAATATTGCATTGTCATCAAGGTTAGACACGTATTCAAAATTTGAAACCTCTACCTCAATTAGAACCTGTCTAAATTTTGATTCCAAGATTTGATCTCAACCAACATACTAAAATAGCAAGTTAAATAAAAGCTTTTAAAAATCAGAGTGATTGAAAACATTATCAAACTGGATCGGCTGGGAATTGAACCCAGGATCTCCTGGTAACTAGCCAGGTGTCCTCGTCACTAGACTAACGATCCTCTGTTCGACAGCCACCCCAGTCCGACAACCGTTCAATCGCATATGTGTATTGATAGATACTCTCTCTAATGCGAGAAACAGTTATTTTCAATTTCAAATACATATTATCGAGTGCTTGTGAAAACGTAAAATTACTAATTTATTTCTATAGAATCTAAATAAACAATTACTGATATCAAACAATTAACTATTGAGAAGAAGTGTCAAACTCTATAGCTACTGACTACGAAACGCTAGTTTAGTAAGTGTCTGGCACGCACTTGGCGAATTTTTTTTTTATATTATTACCCAAAATACATTATTTATGATGTAAAATTATTCTTTCTGGACGATTTCTATAGATAAACTGAATTAAAGTAAATTTAATTAAATTCCATTGTTCAGTTCGCACAAGCTCTTCAGAAATGACGTATGTAGAAATTTAATCAAAAACTTCTCCTCTCGGTGGAGCTGTACGGCGCTAAGTTATAAAATTTAAATTTAAAATATCAATTTTCTACTTAGAAAAGCAAAACAGATAGTGACAACAATATTGAAACACTTAATCTATATATCAGTGTTTCTCAAACTTTCTAATCGCAAAATACTCTTCGAGTTTTAAAATTTGTATCAAACTCTAATTCAAATACAATTAACGAGTAAAAAATGGGGGAATTTAAAGATTAGTTCCGTGAGAATCCCTTTTAACGGGAACTAGGTACATGATTGAGACACTTCAAAGAAGTATGAATTTGCACATTGAGAAATAATTCAAAATTTGATAAAATTTACAAAAACGAGTAACCAGAAAAACAAGATTAGACACGTCTTTTTTTACATAATCTCATGCAAAATCTTTATCGCTTTATTTAAAATTATCATTTCTACTTCCGTTAAGAATAACCGTTTCTATTTCTGCTTCCGTTATAACCAGGGTCGGACTTAGAGTTATCAGGGAGGGGGGCAAATTTTTTCCCTGGAAAAAAAGTCAACAGTAAATTTTTTAGGTTCACATGGACCCTATCAGAAATGGACACTGTTCACCTTTTTTTTTTTTTTGGGGGGGGGGGGCTCCTCATCACATCCTTCCTGAATTTACGTTTTTGGTGCCCCTAAAAGCTTCCAGGGGGGCACATGCCCCCGCTGCCCCTCCCCCTAGATCCGGCCCTGGTTATAACACTCAATTCCATTACATTTCTAATTTTTACATAGATATTATATTATATCGACATACATACGTAGGTTTAAATAATTACATGAACTATTTCTATACGTCATGTAACTTGTTAAGCTGGTTCCAACCTCTCCCCCCCCCCCACACTAGTCAAACCAAACAGAACCAGCGAAAATGTATGTTAAGGTCACACGAAGATTATGCGGTGACATCATGCATGTTGCTTTATTTGTATTTATTTTTTTTGCTTTTGTATAAATGCACTGCATGTACTAAAATTTTAAATAGTGTAGCCTTAAAAAAAGTTAAAATTAACATTTTTTTCATATAAAATACTTCAAAGTTGAAAATCCCAGTTTGAATTATTAGACGCAGAAGCCTCTAAAAATTTTGACAATCAACTACCCAGCGTCGCCACCATCACCAAAAAAATTATCGAATACAGCATCAACTTCTTTTATGCGGTGTTTTCTGGTATGATTCGATGGTATGTTAGATTTTTTAATTCTCCTAAATGTCCATCAAAGTCCATAATGAGAATTGTTATATGTGAACGTGTCAAACTGAAACTGGTATAGCATTCATGTCAAAAATGATGGTTTAGTTAGAAAATTTTAAAGACAAATTAATGAATGTTCGGTGAATTAGACTTTGAACCGATTTTTCTATAAAGCATGTGTGCTGTAAAAAAGATGCTTGAAAACGCTTTCTACTGGGGGCACACCCCCGCTCTAGGCGCTCCCAATGGACTACGCCCCCCCCCCCCCAAAAGCATCCCACACATGACACAACCTACTTATACATCTGCAACATAATCTTACAACATTAATATGCAAATTTCAATTACTAATCTTGTCAGAATATTATACATTATATATACAATGCTTAATGTAGTGCTTTACAGCATTACGTTCATTATTAATGAATCATTTTATGAACAACATTATAACTGCTAACAGAGATAGACATGTAGGTACATGACGTGGTACATGTCATTGTTGTCATGTTTGTCATGTATCACGTCATGTACGAAGCAAACGGTTCACTCATCTGACTACTACGCATCCTGCGACAGTCAAAATATAAATTTACAAATACTTTCAGATTTGTCAACCGTACAACATAAACGAATTGAGTACAGGTATTCCTCCTATGACACGGCAGTTAGGTTTCTACAAAAGTCATGTTATGTGAACATGACTTTCCGTGTGATGGATACAGAAAAAAATTTTTTCTGCTTGAAAACAATTCACTTTGAAAGATTTTCAAGAGGAACAGAAACGAGTTACTCTATGGATCTGGTATCGAAGATTAATGGTAAGTTAAGATTTTCATACTTTTAACCGTATTTGAAACTTTAAACGCACTTTCTCACAACTGTGTTTTTAAAACTTGCCTGCATCATATCTCGAGAATGGCTTGACCACAGACCAGCGAACATATTATATATTATATTATATAGACTGATACTATAAATGTGTAATTGAGGCAACCACATACGACCAAATGCCAACCTTAATAATATTCTGTTATATAGTAATGGATTTGTATCCGTAGTTACGGTTTCAAATAATTATTGCCAAAATATAATATTGATAATAAAATTTTACTTTTTGGAGAAGAAACTGCAAAATTTTGAAAGAAAAAAAGTGGAATTCGGTTTATTTTCAAAATACGTACGTATACAAATTATGTCCTCCAATAATTATAGTCGGTTTTGCTCAAAAATTGACATTATATTATTTCACTAAATTTCACCCGTCTCACCCTTGTTACCTGCTTCAAAAAAAATGCCTAGAAACTGGCTTTACGCTTTGTCTAGTAGTATAATATAATAGTGTTCATTGGTCTGTGGGTTTGACCGATTCACTTGAAATTTATAAGGTAAACTCAGAACGTATAGACGCATCGAATGAACTAGAATCATCAAAAAATTCCGAGTATTTCTATTTTTTTTTGTAACGAAAAGTTAAAAAAAAAAATTATGAAATTTGAAATTTTTTTTTTCAAATGTCTACCAAAAACCCAATTTTCAATATTTTCAAATGATTCTAGTTTGAAATGATTCTTGAAATAGTAATAAATAAATAATAAAGAAACTCAAAGTTCTATCTTTTCACTGTTCGTCAAAAAACAATTCCCAAAAAAATGCTTAAAAAACAGGCTGTCACACGGGAACATCCCCTTAAACGAGAATGACAACAATTTGACGAGAAAGACGACCTTGAACATTTGTACAAAGCACTAGAACCGGATGGAATAACACTTTTTTCTTTTTTAATTACATAACTGGCTTTGCATGATGTGTTTCATCACTAATTCACATATTCATATACGTAATTTCGCTTTCACAATCAGAATCACGATCACGTGAGACAAACTGTCCATTCATTCAAATTACAATAAAATACGATATACATATATAGCGACTAGCGGACTGTGGATGATGCCCGGGGTGTGGGAGGGTGCTGGGGAAGTACCGTTATGTCGTGTTATGTTCCCATATCATCAATAATTAATTATTGTGGTTTATCACTATTTTAATAATGGGACGGACGAAAAATTAAATTGAAATCGATAAATGAAACAAACAATAGACACCCCACAAGCTGATTTAAGAGGAGGGGTAACGTTAATTCGGTATAAAAAAGACCCATTTTTAAAAATTTTTCATACGCTACAGGTAATACAAATTTAATTAATCGATCGTAACATTATAGTACAGATATACGAACAACTATTACTTAATTTTTTAAAACAAAATACAATAAATAATTAAGCCAACAGCAGCAAATCTTCCGCTGAACAATATACATAACTCATGAGTGAATCATCCGAAATAAAAAAAAAATGATATTATTAAATAACCGTTTTCCTATGGTATTCCTGGGAGGAAATTTTTTTTCAATTTTTTAATTTTTGTGACCCTTAGAAGTGAAAATACCGATTTTCGTCTAAAAAATGGACCTATTTATCATTGTAAAATTAATAATTATGAAAAATTAAAAAAAAAAGCTCCCAGAGACACCTGGTCATTTGTGTAAGGAAGATGCGTATACAAAATTTCAAAACAATCGGTCGAGTAGATTTTCATTTAAACTGTTCTTCGGTTTCAAAAATGACGAGTGTCAGAAAGTCGCTTTAAAGTTTCTTATATAGGGGAGAGGTGTGTCAATAGTAACAAAAAAAATATACAGGCTAGTAATTTTGTATTTATTAGGTACAGAGAATTAAATTTTTGGTACAAGATACGGGCATTTTTCAGGTTTTGAGTGAGCTGCACATAAATACTCTATGTTGACTAATAATTAAAATAACTGCATTTATGTGGACCAAAGTGTAATGTTACAATCGTCACCAACAGAGGATCAATTGTTACAAGGCTTAGGTTCAATTGTAACACTCATTATTTAGTTGAATTTACACGTTAGTTATTATAATTAATCCAGTTTTAAAAATCCTTCCGTACATATTGAGTAAGGAAGGTGACAAATAGCATAGTCTCAGGCAACAGCTCTGAATTTTTTCTCTTTCTATTACTCTTTTAACAATTCATATATACATCATTGAATATAGTTCATATCCTAGTTTTTCGTTTTGCATATTATAAGCATTTTTTTTAATCCCATTAATGAAAGATTTTTGTTTCTCCTTTATTATTCCGATTCATACCTAAAATATAAAGTTTAATTTTGTTCAACTAAAATTTTTTGTCAGTTGTACATGTTACAATCGACACTACTGAATTTGTTACAATTGTTCCACCGCTGTTTCATTTTATAAAAAAATTCGTAAAATATTAATTCGGATTAAAAAAGCTAAGCTACCTATCTGATAACATTATTTGATTGTTTGTGTTTCCAATAAAATCACTTTTTTTCCAATTGATGGGGTATTTACTTCAAAAATCAAAAAATTGTTAACGCACTCAAAATTTACGTTAGCATTTGATATTGCTAAGAGAAAACCGCCGGATGATATTAAGTGAAAGTTTTGTCAGTAAAGCACAACTTTAAAAGCCACTTTATGATATGTAATACTCTTCAATAGGATTGATAGATGTCTCGCAAATTTTGAAGTTACAATTGAACCTCTGTTACTACTGACACACCTCTCCCCTACTTTAAATACGTTCCCCCCCCCCCTTAATAAACCTGACATATTTAATGAATATTTAATGAATTGTATGCCAAAAATTTCTTAAAATTCAAAAGTTTTTCAATTTTTTTTTACACCGCTATAAAGAGCGAAAAAAATTACATAAGTTTTTGAACTATTATCGCAAATAAACAGATTTTTGAGGAAAATTCGAAAACTTTATACTTTATCTCGTAATTCATAAGGCAGACAGGTCTCCTTACACTAATTAAATTTTATTAATAAGTAAATTAGTATCGATAGAGATTTACTTCATCAATTTTTGAGTGCGATAAAGATTTACTTTATAAAACCCCAATTGAACGGGTATAAAACCCTATTGTTATTAATTATTTACAAATCTAGTGATATTTTGAAAATTTATTTTTTGAACTTAAAAACATACATACCTATTCTATGCGTAACAGAAAGTTATTCTGTTAAAAGTAAATCCCGGAGAAAACAACAGGGATATTTTTTTTTTAATTTAAATAAAATCTTTATTACAAGAACACCGTAGTAGCTTCAGATAGAAAAAATTTCCATTATAAAAAATCCAAGTCAAACTTGCCATCGCAATTATGTGAAAAGAAAAAGTAAAAACTGTTTTTATACATGTAAAATAATGTGACTCTGATTTTTCGTTATCAAAAAAAATACGTTTGATTGCTGTTATTATCAAAAGTTTTCATCAATACGTCCGTCCGTCACACCATGAATATTTATGTTTCTCTCACTTTCTCTTCTTCGTATTACTTTTCTCAATTATCCATGTTTTTCTTAATGTTTTTCATTCAATGATACTTACGAACATATGGTACACTCGAATACTAACTTTTCGGAAACGGATTTTACTAAATTTCGAATAAAGCTATACCTAGATTCAAAAAAGTTAGCTGGTTATATCAGGCGTTCCCAAAGTGTTGTCCGCATACTCCCTCAAATTTATAGTTTCAAAAAAACTAAAATACAAGCACGCAGAATCAAAAACCTACAGTTATGATTTTGTTTCTGCACTTAGAATCTTGGTCTTGATATTACTCAAGAATATATTAAGGGGGGAACTCGACTAGACTTGTTCAATCAACAACACTAAATTTTCCTTTTGTCTCCTTTTTAGCGAATTTCTAGAATGGAAACTCGCTATTACGGCCACTGTCGTGACGCAACTTTACCCCGGAACTATCGCCGAAAATTTGTTTTGAGGTCCTTAGAACCCGAAAATAACATTCACTAAAATTTATATATACATACATATATATATATATATATATATATATATATATATATATGTGTTTATGTATTTATATATCAGAACGATAACTCTCGAAAGAAACATTCAACATCTTTATGAAATTGAAAAAAAAAGATTGAAAGTCCGAAAATCTTGAATGAGTTCTTCAACCAGATACGTCCGATGCCCGGAACATGGTTTTTTGAGCATTATTCGTGAAAAAAATTAGTCTTTTGCCAAAATTTCCCCTTATTCAAAAATTGTTGTAAATTTTTTTACATCATTGGAAAGAGGAGAAAAAATCACATAAAAAAAACCGTTTTTGAACTTTTATTTTATGTCAACTAGTTTCGGAGAAAAACTAATTTTTATAATAACGGAAATTCGCTATGTTATGCAGGATGCTGCGACAGAGGTATTTTGTTTTTAAATAATTTATATTTATTTTGAGTTAATCATCTACCTAGCGAAGCAAAATTTTGGAAACACCCGTAACATTTATATGATATTTCAAATAAAATAAAGAATTTCATCAATTTCGTTTGAGAGAAAAGAATTTCATTAAACGAGTCAAAGGAATACGTGAAATGTGTACAAAATAAATCTCCTATAAAACAACCACACCGTTGATTAGCGTCAATGACGTAATCCATCCACGCACTTCATCCTTCCCCTACACCCGCACAAGTGTCAGTTCGTCAATATAATAATCTCTTTAATATTATATAAACAATAAATTTTATAAAAGAGGAATACAAATGAAAAATCTATTGTGTTGGTGTAGTGGTTTGAGCCCCCACAGGAGCGCGTAAACATCACTAACACTGCCATCTACTGAAAAATCCTAATAACTAACAAACACTTTGAACAGAATGGTGAAACTTGTTGTACATAAATCAATAGGCACGCATCGTGACTTGTGCGATCGTTGTTAGTCGGTATTCGAACCATATTCTGTAATCACAATTTCTTCATTATCAACCTAACTAAACTGCTCGTGTGTGTGTGTGTGTATGTCAAGAAAATTTTAAGATTTTCCCACAGTGAAATGATGGCGCTAAAGTAGTCGGGTACTGTGTATGTATACAATTTACTGTCTAGTTACCGTGTTTTTGTATCAATATTGGCACTCAACCTGCTATAATATTATGGAGGCTTGCATGTCCAGCAGCTGATGTAATTTTATTGGGGCCGGGGGCGTTACAATTAGCACAATGCTGGTATGAGGGCAAATTGTCTAAATACGTTTATTTTTGTTTACATATTTATACGATCAGTTACGTTTACAAATTTTCTCAATTATCCAGTAATTATATTGATTGAAACTAATCAATAGCCTCTTGTTATAATTTAATAGATTTTATTATAGTATTATAGATTCGTAACTTCAGCATAATTGTTTGAACTGGTAAAATGTTAACGAGACTATGTCTGAATATCAAAATTTTTTTGAAAATCCGTATATGGACAAATTTTTGATGAAATTAACGGGGTATTCTATAGTCTAGAAATTCGAAAAAGTCGATTTTCTTTCATAGTTTCAAAGTTTAGACCTTTAAGAATAAGCTACTAAAAGGATTTACGGAAATTCGAATTATTTTCGGAGTTATGGTGATTTTTTCGCTGTGTACTGTGTATCTTTTCAGTGTTAAATTAAAATTTTTAATATAAATTACTCAAAACTACTTTTTCCAATACGGTTGACATGATATCTCAAGTTCTAATGCATCGATTTACTTGAAATATGGTACAGACCTTCTTAATACTATCAAAATTGGTCCGACGTAGGGGATTTTGGATTTTCTTTTTTTACTATTTTTAAAAAATTTATCGAGTTGAAAAAAGGGGGCTTTAAAATTAATTAACTAAAATTTTATGTTTCAGATCACCAGATGGATTGGAATCACATCAACCAGGAGACACTTTTTTATTCTGAGCCCCCACAGGCCTGTACCGGTTTCAATTTTGATTTTTTTTTTTAAATTTTTATACATTTTTATACCTTTCAAATATCAATAAAAAACTGTTAAAAAATGAAAACTAAAAATATTTACTTCTTTTTTATTACGCCCGTAAAATCACCTCTAAATCGAGCCTCTTGACTAGAATACCCCCTTAAGACATTTTACTGTAGGAAAATGTTTCATCGCCATAAACAAATACAATAATCGGTTCGACTAATAATTGCGTGGAAATTATATTTTAATGAAATTTGAAAGCGGGTAGTCGTGGGCGAATGACGGCACGGACAATAAAGCTTAGTATAAAATAAAATTATCCAATGCAAACATCAAACAACACTTATGTCGTGCTTTAATACCAATGCGATAATTTGTTTGCTCTAGACATGCAGACAACAAAAGTAAATATCGACACATTCATACGGAAAACATTTAATAATTCCCAGCACATCCACTAACGCAGTATTAGATTATGTACTACGTGAATATTTTGTATACTAACAAGTTTCTAAATGTGTAGTACAAACTCTAAATAACGTAAAATTTGTTTCTCGCTCTAGTTCCACGGTTTTCATCAAATATTGTTTAGTTTTTCACGAAGAATTTTTTCAACCTTCTCCCAAATTGCGTGGACTAGCTTTATAGAAGGATGGACATAATGAAACCAATATCTTCTATTTCATAGCTTTTCTTTATTAAAATTGCCAAAATATTTTCGATATGTTTAATATCATCTTCAGTGGCTAAACATCAAAAAAAAAAATTTTTACAACGTAATAATAAACAATAACATCATTTTTATATATTTACAATTCTTCGTTAACTTATACTATTATTTTTTAGGTTATAAGCTACATATTGGATAGGAGGATTATTTATTTATTTTTGTAAAAACAACAAGAATTTGTGATTTAGTTGATATATAGGAAATTTTATGTTTGGAAGAATATCTATTTGTGTTAACGAAACAAACAAAACCTATTTTTTAATATTAGCGGATTTGAGACAGGACAAACTGAAACAGTATGTATATTAAAATGTTAAAAAATTTTTTTTACAATCTTACTCACCAGAAATTATCTAAATTTCAGATTGTCATTCTTGGATAACAACCAACCATACCAACAATCCATTAGAATAATTTAACTAGTTTTTTTGCATTTCACATGGAAATTTGTCAATCGAAAAAATTTTTTATAAAATAATTACTTTAATTTAAAACAATTAAAAAAGTCAAACATATTTAAAATGTAAAATCAAAAAATTTCAAGAGAATTTTTTTAAATTATCACAGTTTGTACAATGTACTCCTCAAGTACATTGTTATTGGTATGGTAGCACAGTGATCAACTGAACTAAATTTGTAAATTTTTTGTTTAAAGATAAATTTCTCGAAAATTCTAGACAAAATTAGTCCGGTCTCAATTTACATATTGGTATGTGTTTATTGTTTATGTTTTTTGATTACAATGTATTATATAAGCATCTTTTGGAAATATTGTTTATTGATTTCTATTATTATTATTATTTTATTTTTTTAATAATCGGTTTTTTTTGATGTTTAGCCACTGAAGATGATATTAAACATATCGAAAATATTTTGGCAATTTTAATAAAGAAAAGCTATGAAATAGAAGATATTGGTTTCATTATGTCCATCCTTCTATAAAGCTAGTCCACGCAATTTGGGAGAAGGTTGAAAAAATTCTTCGTGAAATTTATATATCCCAAAAAAAAATATTGTTGTAATTTAATATGAATAACCTAAAAAATATCAAATTAAAATATAATATATATGTACGGAAATATATTAACAAATTTGTGAACAATAACATAAAACTTACAAAATTAAAAAATCATATTGCTTGTTTGACACAATACAAAAGAAAGGGAATAATTCCTGAATTCATAAAAAATAATATTAAGTTATGCCTGCCATATTGGGATAGGAAAACGTTGATGAAATTAGATTCTGCAAAGAACATTTTTTCATTAAAAATCTTAAAAATAATTATTACAGATTCTTATATTAAACAAAAAAATTTAATTAATTTAAACAGGAAAATTAAAAATAACCTACAACATTTGATTAGTAAGGATGATATGGTTGGTCTGTCCATGGCATCGTCACATATTGAAAACAAAGTTGATTCGTATACCAGCCGGAAACAAATAAATAAAATTTACAAAACTGAACAAAGTTTATTAGAAAAAATACACATTGATGAGGGTTGGGTAAAAAACTTATCTAACGTAATAATTCCGAAAGAGGTTAAATTTATATTAGGATTAAGTCCGAATTTCATTATTGATGACAATTTTAACAACAATAAAATAAATAAAAACGAAACAATATTGTCAATAATTAAATCAATAGAATCTAACATTGACAAATTTCCAAAAGGTCAACAAAGGATTTGGAAAGAAAAGTTAATAAACAGCCTCACTAATAATATTAATAAAAAATCATATATTGATCCTTTACATAAATACATTAACGATTGCCATAAACAGACCAAAAATTTCATCAAACAAAATTCTGACAAAATTATAATAACTAAAGCTGACAAAGGTGGTTCAACGGTAATTTTAAATAAGGAAGAATATCTTAATAAAGCTATGACACAATTAAACAATAAAAAAACTTATTTAAACATTAGAAAAGATCCAAATGAAAATATTTTGAGAAAAATTAAACTATATACAGATAAATTATACAAAAATAAATATATTGACAGCACAACGAAGACCAAACTTCAAAAATCAGGAAAAACTTTACCCGAAATCTATTTTTTACCAAAAATTCAAAAAAAGGATATACCATTACGACCAATTGTTAGCCAGATCAATTCCCCTATACAGGGAATAGCAAAATATTTCTCTGAAATATTAACTAAATCTGAAAATAGTCAATTTTCCATAAAAAATTCGTATGATTTCGTAAAGAAAATTAATAACATTCAACTTAAAGATTCTAATGAAAAAATTTTTTCATTGGATGTCAAATCTTTATTTACAAATATTCCTCTAAACTTAGCAATAGCTGTCATTAAAAAACAATGGTCCAACATAAAAAAATTTACAGATATAGATAGAGAATTATTTATTGAGGGAATTGAGTTAATTTTCGAAAATAATGTTTTTAGATTTCAGGATAAATTTTATAAACAGTTATTTGGCTGCCCAATGGGTGGGAACCTTAGCAGTATCATTGCTTCGTATGTAATGGATTTTCTTTGTGCTGCCAGTATTAAAAAAGTCAAAAAATGGAATCCAGCTTTTTTCTATAGATACGTAGATGACATTTTAACAGTAGCGCCAGAAAATTTAATAGAACATATTAAAAATAGTTTTAATAATTATCATCCAGCTTTACAGTTTTCCATTGAAATAGAAGAAAATAACCAAATAGCTTTTCTTGACACCTTAGTTAAAAAAGATAAGCATAACGTGATTAACACAATATGGCATAAAAAAGATAATTACACTGACAGAATCATTAATTACAACTCGAATCATCCACAATACATAAAAAATAACATGATACATAATCTAATGCATAGAGCGGTACATTTAAGTAGCATAAAAAATAGAAAAGAGTCTATAAAATTAGCTGTTTCCATTCTAACTAAAAATAACTATCCTATAAATTTAATTAACATGATAAAAGAAAAAGTTATACATTTAGCATATAATACAACAAAAACTAATGTAGATACAATAAATGAACATAAAAATAGAATTTGTTTACCCTATAATAATTTAACTAAGAAATTAAAACCAATAATAGAAAAAAATAGCAAAAATAAAATAACTTTTTCTTTTAACAATATAATTTCAAACATTTACACTAAAAAAAGAGTAAAAACAGATATAAAACAAGATTACAATATAGTATATAAAATAAACTGCCAAGATTGCGAATTATCATACTATGGACAAACGTCACAGTCGTTGAATAATAGATTAGCCCAACACAAATATGACATAAAAAGGGGCAAAGAGGCAACTGGATTATCTGAACATTCGATAAATAATTATCACAGGTTTAATTTCGACCAAGTCGAAATATTAGACAGAGAAAATAAATACCAAAAAAGATTATTAAGTGAAGGTTTTTACATAAAACTGAATGAATCAAAAAATTGCAACAAGCAGATAGAATCATTAGCTCTAGATAATGCCTATTTACCGATTATTAAAAAAATAAAATAATAATAATAATAGAAATCAATAAACAATATTTCCAAAAGATGCTTATATAATACATTGTAATCAAAAAACATAAACAATAAACACATACCAATATGTAAATTGAGACCGGACTAATTTTGTCTAGAATTTTCGAGAAATTTATCTTTAAACAAAAAATTTACAAATTTAGTTCAGTTGATCACTGTGCTACCATACCAATAACAATGTACTTGAGGAGTACATTGTACAAACTGTGATAATTTAAAAAAATTCTCTTGAAATTTTTTGATTTTACATTTTAAATATGTTTGACTTTTTTAATTGTTTTAAATTAAAGTAATTATTTTATAAAAAATTTTTTCGATTGACAAATTTCCATGTGAAATGCAAAAAAACTAGTTAAATTATTCTAATGGATTGTTGGTATGGTTGGTTGTTATCCAAGAATGACAATCTGAAATTTAGATAATTTCTGGTGAGTAAGATTGTAAAAAAAATTTTTTAACATTTTAATATACATACTGTTTCAGTTTGTCCTGTCTCAAATCCGCTAATATTAAAAAATAGGTTTTGTTTGTTTCGTTAACACAAATAGATATTCTTCCAAACATAAAATTTCCTATATATCAACTAAATCACAAATTCTTGTTGTTTTTACAAAAATAAATAAATAATCCTCCTATCCAATATGTAGCTTATAACCTAAAAAATAATAGTATAAGTTAACGAAGAATTGTAAATATATAAAAATGATGTTATTGTTTATTATTACGTTGTAAAAATTTTTTTTTTTTTTGATGTTTAGCCACTGAAGATGATATTAAACATATCGAAAATATTTTGGCAATTTTAATAAAGAAAAGCTATGAAATAGAAGATATTGGTTTCATTATGTCCATCCTTCTATAAAGCTAGTCCACGCAATTTGGGAGAAGGTTGAAAAAATTCTTCGTGAAATTTATATATCCCAAAAAAAAAATATTGTTGTTTAGTTTTTGTTGTTAAGAATGTGTAGAGAGAACTGGATTAACTATAACAGACAAAACAGACAGTTATTTTGGACCCATAATCTAAAGGAACTCAGAGATATGAAACAGAAGAAACAATAATAATAGAAAATACAAAAAACTTCCTCAAAGTATCTAATTATTTGCGAGAGGGACACTGAACTCCTTTAAACGTGTCTAGTTACTTTCCGGAGTTATTATAATTACCTCTTAAATGAGATTTGCAAACTCCTGGCTGAGTAATTCTCAATGAAATTGGGGAGGGTACACTCCCTTTCTTAGCTAATTCATGCTAATAATTTTCTTTATACAGTACTTTAAATGGGGACCCAATTTAATTTTTAATCCGGTACTGTCGGTAGAATTTGATTTAGTCATCTTTCAACTTAACTACAACCGCTGTTTTCCTCATAGCATTATTTACACAAATGGAGCAATTCAAAATGTCGTTCAGAATGAAAGTATCTAGTGGATGGAGTACCTTGAATGGCATTTTTACGAGAGTGTACTGTAAATCGTTCCTGTAAGTAAATATAGCAACTATACATACGTTATGTATTTACATTTTCAATAAATTCTTATTCTATTTCAATTTCTTTTGATTGAAAATATAGACTACAGTTCAACTTATATAGCAAACACGTTCAACCATGTACTATTTTCTTTTCAAATACAAAAAAAGACTGAAATCATTTTCCTAAAAATTAGTAACTAAAACCTGATTGATAAATCTTTATCTCCGTTATTGTTGGATTTTGGCGGGTATTATATATATACTGTATTTCAGTTACAATTGATCATCAAGTGATCTTATATTCGAAACAAATCAATCTTCCATTCTTTTCTAAAAACAAACTGCAGATTTAAAATGTACGCAATTGTAATAATGAAAGAGATAAAGCTAAGAAAGAATGTTCCAACGTATTTTTATATAGGAGACGTCAAAAACTTCCCATTGGAAGTTATTGTAATGGGTCCGATTTTACGAATCGCTAATTTGGACATATCTCCACGTTTCAAGGTCACTAGAATCCGAATTCATCGTTTTTAGCGTAATATCTGTGCGTGCGTTCGTTAGTTCGTTCGTTCGTGAATTTTTTTACGTCTCACATATCTCGAGAACAAATGATGATATCAACTCCGGACTAATTTCATTAGATACGTAATCAAAAAATGAAGACCGGATAAAGTTTTCAGCAAATTCGGATTAGCGGTTTGTTTTTTATGGTAAAAAAACGGAATTAAGTAATAAACAAATATTTTACTTCGCAAAAATACCACTTTTATTTTGAAACAATATTGTCACAGCTTCAAAATAAAAGTGGTATTTTTGCGAAGTAAAATATTTGTTTACTACTTACAAATATGGAATACCATAAAGTAACGCTCAAATCTATTAATATTAAACGGAATTAACTTTATTAACATAACATAGATTATATGGATTTTTACCATGTCTTTATTATATAATGGCCTAAGAACCTTCTGTGAAGTTAAAAACGCCAGTAAATTATTGTAAAATTTAAAAATTTTGTGTTCCAGTGAATTTTTTTTTTCTTTTTGTAACATAATCTTCTATAATTATTAGTGATTAATAGAAATTTATGTTTTATGTTATTTCAAATCGCTTGGTTTTTGTAACATAACCTCATATTAGTAAATTTTGTATTACTTTATTTAAAATAAAGTTAAAATAAAAAATCTGTTTTATTTTATTTAATTCTTAATATAATTTGTCGAATATGATAAGTTTTATATTAATTTATTGAGAAAGTACCTACGTAGGGTTTTACTAATTATTGACCATAAAGTGTTGGTTTGTGCAATAGTACTTATTTTAGAAAATTGTTAACATTTTATCATATAACTATGTCTAAACCATATGCTTGTATTTTATAATTACAGTTTTTTTTTTTTTTGTTGAAAATTCACCTTATTTTACTAATTTTGAATTTTAACAGTGAATTAAAAAATTGACAAAAACATAAAAATGCTAAGAAGATTCTGACTTAAATTAAGCTTTTTATTTCAGAAAAAACTGTCACTCTAATTTTAAGTAACTATATTTAGTATATTTGAATGTAAAGAAATACATTTTGACTCAAAAAGTTTTATGATAAATTATTAATTTAAATAGGTAGGTGTATAATTTTTTTTAAATTTTGAATTGTTATTGTAAAACAATAACATTATCAGAAACACTTTTAGTACATATATTTTATCCATAGAAATTATACTATTACCTAAGACAAACGTTTTCTTAAAGTTGTAGCACGGGAATTCCTTAAATTCCTAAGTAATGAGTCATGCTTAAATTTAACTGAAAGCGAGTATACCTTCAGACTGACATTAAAACTTAAATTTAGTCTCTTTGGCCACTATAAAAAATGCGATTTCAAAAATAAATGTTTGGTATTTCCCACGGAAAACTAATTTAAAAGTAACTGGTTGTAATAGTTTTATCTCTTTGCACTCAAGCAAAAAAAAAAAAGTGAGTTGTAAATAGGCTGGTAAGACATGTAGCACATGACAACGACCGACGTTCTTTTTTTGACGGATTCTTTTGACGTTCGAACCTTGTTTCCCCAAAGTCGAATACTAAATGCGCTAAATACGTCCTCAATGCTGTTTTTATTAGTTTTTAATTTTAAAAAAATAATTCAACGTGATTTTGTATTATTTTATTTACAATTTTTCTAATAAATGAATGTGTTTGCAGTTATTAAATAAAATATTCATGTAATGTGAAGTATGAGCAGTCATTACAGTTCAACATTCAGTGTGTCATGTGGTACATGTCTTATGATACAACAGACAAAACACCTTTAAATATGGTAGAGTTAATGGACAAACCACCTTGTCATGCTGTACATGTCGTATAACCGCAAAGGGTTAAATTTAGTGGTAATTTTATAACTTAAAGATATTACCTAACCTAACAATTAATGCGATATCTGTCTATTTTTATAGTAATGGACAAATATTTACTTTTCATCCGCAACTTGTATGGTTGCGCAAATTTTAAACTAATAGCACATACCGAGATGTTATCTTATCATTATAACTACGAATATGGAGTAGAAATTTATTTTGGTTTAATTTTGTAATGTCAAATATCTAGGAGTGATTTCTTGTGGATTTACAAAAAAAAAATTAATGCTACAATGTTTAAATATACAGGGTGTAAAGTATATAAATCTCAGAAAAAATTTAATACTAAATATGAGTCAAAAAATGGTTCTGACCATCTCATCTTTGTAAGATAAATTTTTTAAAAAACATTTGGGAAACACGTTTATGACCCAAGCATGTTTACAAAATTTTATTGGATTTTAGTCAATAAAATTATTTTGTACTTTTGATATTAAGGAAGTATTTATGCATAATTTAATCAGAGACGTACTTAGAAATATTTTAAAGTACCATGTTGCCAGTTAATTTGCGATTTTCTCAAACTGTTAATTCCGAAAAAATTCCTGTGGTGTTAGTGTCTACAGGATGCTGAGTCTCCTCTCAAAAGAACGAGAGTTATTTATTTTTGCACCCTGTATATGCATACATACATACATGTACGAATATACGTTTTTACTAATCAATATATTTGTACATACACTTTGTAAGCGACTAAAATACTTGGAAAGCTAAAATGTTTTCATAGAAGAATATTTTCAAAAAGTAACTATACCTTGACCTAAGTTGGTAATTCTTTTCCACGAATACTATTAATAGTCGATTAAATGTTCAGTAGTAGCAATAGTAAAATATAAGCAACCGGTTCCGGGTTTATTTAAGGCCACTTGGGACTGCGTGGTTTTCGAAAAAATTTCGAAAAACTTTTAAATTTTGACAAATTTTTGCAAATTTAAAGATTTGGGACTTTTAACCTTTTCAGAAAATTTCGTAAAGATCGAATATTTCGTTTGAAAGTTATCGTGTCAAATTTCTACCCCGGGTTCGAATCTTGCCATGATTTTCCATTTGGAAATTCGTTAAAAATATTCCATGAACAGGTACGATCACATTACAATGGGTTTTTTCCCAATTTGACCACCTTACCGAGGTCTTCCCTCCAGCGACGCCTCAAAAGCAAATCCGGCTGGCTCTGTAAATATGGTTGCACTTGTTTTTAGTAATTTAAAAAAGAAACTCTTACATTAAGCAATTAGTACATTAGAGATAAGACAATATTGTCTCAAGGATTGGTATTTAGATTCAATCCATTTGTTGAGACATCTGTTTTATTTCCAACACGGGGCCATAACTTTGTACTTTGCTACTTTTTATTTACCTAGTTAAGTAATGGAAATGGAGCACACAAAGTTTATTTAATTCTACATCTGCAACCACTGATATGACAATAGTTATGTATACATACTTACAAGTTACACAAACAAGCACATCTTGTGTTATTACGTAAGTAATACACAAAGTGCCACGTTAATCCAGAGGCGTAATTATAATGGAGCAGGTGGAGCACTGCAATAGAAAAATATTCCCTGTCGCAGCATCCTACATAACGTAGCGAATTTCCGTTTGCAAAAATTAGTTTTTCTCGGAAACTAGTTGACATAGAATAATAGTTTGAAGACCTTTTTTGTGTGATTTTTTCTCCCCGCTTCAATGGTGTAAAGAAATGTCACAAAAATTTTTAAATAAGAGGAAATTTTAGCAAGAAACTAACCTTTTTCACGAAAAATGCCAAAAAGCCATGTTCTAGGCCATCGGACGTGTTTGGTTAACAAACTCGTCCAACGGTTAGAAACTTTCAATAGTTTCACCAAATTTCGTAAAACATTTCGTTCGAGAGTTATCGTGCGGACTCATATATATAGCTTGGACCTTTTTACTTGGCAGTGCGCAGAAAACGAATTTAACAGGTACATCTAATAGTACGTAATAAAAGAGGGAACGAAGAAGAACAATATGTTTGTTAAAAAGGTGTTTCTTTTTAATATGATTTAAGCCTAGATATTTTAGCGAATTTCCAAAAGTGAAACTGGAAATACGCTATTTTAGATGTTATCGTCTCTTGTAATGTATTTTCAAATATATCTATCTGTATCATGAGCGAGTTACTGCCAAGTAAAAAGGCCCCAGCTATACCTATATATATATATATATATATATATATATATATATATATATATATATATATATATATATATATATATATATATATATATCAAATTTCTCAAACCGGACCTCAAACCAAATTTCTGCCATAGTGCCGGGCTCAAGTCGCGTCATGACAGTGGCTGTAATAGCTGAATTTCATTCTGGAAATTTGCTAAAAGTAAGATGTAGCAAGAGAATTTTAAGCTTTGGATAAATTAAAACGCTACTGTCAGTCACATTTTGCAGAAGAAAAAATGGACTCTTCGAAAAAGAGCGTTTGAGTCAAAACCGCTCCGACAGGGCGCTTCTGCGTTAATTCGTTAGACACAGAAAAAACAATTAATTTTCCATTTCCAGAAAACAACTACAAAAATTTATATTTTTATTCTTATAAAAGTGAAACTTCCGTTTAATTGTCAACAAAATGTTAACAATTTTTTTATTATTATTATTATTATTAAAAGCTTTTATTTAACTTGCTATGTTAGTACGTTGGTTTAGATCAAATCTGGGAATCAAAATTTAGACAGGTTCTAATTGAGCTAGAGGTTTAAAATTTTGAATACGTGTCTAACCTTGATGACAATGCAATATTGTATAATTAGTTTTTCCTTAAATTGCTCCAAACCAAAATTGTTGATTTTTAGTCTTATGCAACTTTTTGACATTTCGAATTGTCAAATATTGTCCATTGATTATACATTACAATTTTTTGTTTCCATAGTTATATTTGATTAGGGTAAATTAACCGATTAAAATGGGCTAAAAAGAAATTTAAAAAAATTTGAGTGCAGTTTGAAGCAATATGCAACATAATTTATAAAAGCTTGAGGCGTTTAATTAAGTTTGGTAATTACTGAAAAGTAAAATAGTTACATTTATATCCAAAACATCCAAAAGAGACATAATTAATGATAACGCCTCAAGCTTTTATAAAATATGTTGCATATTGTTTCAAACTTCACTCAAATTTTATTATTTTTTTTATCCCATTTTTAAATAAAAACTTTTTCTTAAAAAAAAAAACATTTTTTTTTTACTTTAATTTATTCTTTTTAAAGATTTTGTAAAACTTATAAATTTATGTCTAACTTTATTTTAAAAAAAAGTTATAATTACAACGAAATGCATGTACATATTATACAATTTTATTATATACTTTAAAAGTACGAATTAAAATTTTTCCTGTTGTCAAAATAAACTTTTTTATGTAGACATTAAATTAAATTAGAAACCATTCACTATAATAAGTAAATTGTTCTTTGTGTAAAATTCAAAACCATTAATTTGGTAATAAATTCAGTTTTAGAGTTGAAAAGTATAATGCCAGCTAGCTAGCTAGCGTAACGTATGATTAAAATGAATAGATCCATATAGAAAAGTTGGATTTATTATAAACAAACATGCAACAACATACACGGGGATGTAGCCAGCGCCGAGGGAGGGGGGTGAGGCAAAGAAAATGATACAAGAAGAAACATGGTTAAAGATTCAGTGGCTTTCAGTGATTCCGTATAAGAATCACTCTTTCACAGTATCCTTCGAGAGTATTCGAAAAATCCTGATGTTCGTTTTGCGCGGCTTACGAGTTTGAAAACAAGAACTAGTAAAGCTTGACGAATGGTAAAGTGGGAAGAGCTATATCTATGTATATATCCAAAGAGAAGGTCAATATTACAATAGAGAAAGAAACGATTTATTCACACAAATGAATTTTATTCCATCTATTTACCATCCTTTTTATGAAACTCTCAAGGATAGCAATTTTTTTTATTATATTTTAATGGTTTTTTTGTTATTCTGTTTTTATCATCTTAAAATTTTATTCCTTGTTTTAAATAAAAATATTTTTTTCTAGTAACGTAAAAGCCCCTATACCGGAACACTATATTTTTAGGCGTATAATTAAACTGACATAAAAATTGACAAATTGTCTAAACTGCTCCGACATATGATCGCGTTCCGGTATAGGGGTTTTTACGTTAGCATCAATTTTTTCCTCAATTTAAAGTAGGAACATAATAATATCAGCAACCATCAAGTGACAAAAAAAATTAGCAAAAATTAGGATTTTACCCATACCGAGGGCATCTGATGTTGTATTCAATAATTTATATAAGTAAATTTCCATAGTTTTATTAAGAATTTGTTGGGGAAACAAAAATATACTTTTGCATTATCTCGCTATGAATGCTTCGGAGTCTGTTCTTTCTCTCAGTGCCATCTATTATTATGTGTAATATCAAAGAAAATTCATTTAATGAAAAATATATAAATTGTGCTTATTTGATAAAATCTAATTTTAACGGCCCAGTGAATAGACGGGCACACAATATGTACCTATGTACCTAAGCTGCCAGCCCCCTCCCCCCCCCCCCGACATCTTTGTAAACGTTTTGTGATGGATGGAACACATGCGACCCGACCCGGACGTATTAGTTCTACGTCGAAAAACATTTTCCATTCCGCTTTTAGCCGCGACGAAGGAGACCAAACAAAGACAGAGCCTTTACAGAAATTTGTATTCAATACATACAAGACACAAGAGAGAGAATGCGTTGTGTCTGTCTTGCTTGCGTGCGTTATTCGTAGAACTTTTTACAGTAAAACGTGAAAATAGTGTCAGTTAACAAACTTTAATTGCGTGTTTTACACTGTAATCACTTTAGTCACTATATTTGAAACAAGTTATTAAAGGTATCAACATGATGAACGGGACTTACGGGACTCTGCAATTACACATACCTACACATGCACACCATTTTAACCTACTTTTTAGATATGTGCATATTACATCAGCTACAAACCTGCTATACCATATTTATTTATTCCATTGTAACTGAATTAATTATAAAAATTTTCAATTGAATACCGATCGACGTCATAGCGGAAGTGGGTGGGGGGCGGGGGTTGAAGGAGAGGGGGGAAGTGGGGGATTTGAAATACAGCTATTGTTTACTATAAAATTTGTTACGTTTTTAATATAATATTATAAATGATATTTTGTAAAATGATTGACTTTATGTTATGCTGTTTCCGTTAGTTACATCATTTTCACCACTGAACATGTTCACACCAAAGTGATGAGTGAGTGGTAACTTGAACAGAAAAATACAGGGCCGGCCGATTCTATAAAAGAACAGGTTAGTTAATTACATACCTTGAAATCCTTTTTTTTTTACCACATTTCATAAAAGATTGGCTGCGCTGCACACTGCGCCTGACTTGAAGTAACCGAGCTGCCTAAACGTGTATACACAGGCGGGGTCAGTCTCAGTCACGTTAAATTTTATAAATTTTCAATGATTTTAAAACCGCAAATAAAATAATCATAATTCGAAGCCCTTCTTTTAATTTTTACAAAATGATTTCTGTCGGGATAGTCTTATTCATGAGTTAGTCATGTTTGATTTCATATAACTTTATATTGTAAAGTTGCTTCATAGACACCCTATATATATACAATAGTGTAGTAGAGAGATAAATTATAACCTATTTGTTTATTGTGAATAAGAGCTATTACAGTTACAATGTTTTACATAGGCACATCATATTTCATACACAAAAGATGTCTGTCTATTTGTATATAATGGTGGAAAACTTAATAATAACAAATTTATACGGGATGTTTAGCACACCAGATGTGAGTAACAGAATCAAGGAACAACGTCCAACTATGAAACTGAATTTTTATGGATGACCTCGTCACATATATACCCAGAACGAGGCCGAAATCTCGCTCGAATTTTTGATCGTGAACGGTCCCGACCAAGTAGTGTCTATAAGGAGAAGCTTAAAGTAATTTTTTCCCAAATATTCAACTTCCAGTGAAACTTTTTCTTTTTTTTTGTTGTTATCATTGTTGTCAGGGGCGTAGCAGTGAAGCGTTCGCTTAGTTGCTTTACAAAAAAAAAGTATATTTTTGGACTATTTATATCTATACATATTATAGCAAAAATATATAACAAAAGATTCATGAAGCGTAACAGGAAAAGGTACTTTTTTAAATTAAAAAATAAATAAAAAAGGCTACACGCTCACTCACTGCCTAGGCACCAGGCAGAATAAAATGTTTTTTTACAAAACATTACACAATATAAATTTCCAATTTTTTTTTCAATTAAAACATTTTTTTCATTGCTTAATTTTACATTTTTTTAATGCGTAGGTACGTAATATAAAAAAATTAAAATAGTCTCGCTTAAATCCCACTCTCCATCCCTCTCTAAAACATAATTAGAGAACGAGGCAGAGCTTTCGGTGAAAATTGTTGAAAATAAAAATAATAATTCATTTTTAGATCATCAAATCCCCAATTAATTAATTGATCGACTACCAATGTCATTAAACTTAGTACTTACTGGTCTAGCCTCCCTTGGGAACATTTATCTCTCTCAATATAAAAATAATGACATATTTTATACATAAATAATATTTTTCTCGGTTCTTATACTTACTATAGAGGCGAGGCTTTATAATTCCTGTTGTATAGTTATTATTTAAAACTGTTCTGTTACATAATCTTTTATTTTTTCTTCAATATTTTTACTCTTTTATATTTCAAGAATCATCAGTTACAATTTAAAAATGAAATATTGAACAGTTGCCAAATTATCTTGAACGAACAGCTATATCAAATTTGAAGACGTTTTACTCAAAACTATATTAATTATAACGTACCAAGGCACGTTTAAAAAACACTAAACCACTAAGAAAAATGCATCCGTTTCAAATTTCCACCCCTTTTTATTGGGGGAAAAGAAATTCAAAAAAAGCTGAATATGTGAAACAGTTCAGACTGACTGAAAATAAAGTTTCTTTAAAAAAAGAAAAAACATATATAATAAATAATATGTGTCTCTTTTCTCAACTTCTAACCCAAAATAACCTCTAAAGTTTAAGGTACATTAAGGCCACATACATATGTGACATAATTTTTAAAGCCATTATAAAAATTTATAACAAAATATTTCAATTTTTTGTTACGTTTAGCGAATTTTCGAATGGAAAAATCAGCTATTACAGCCACTGTCATAACACGACTTGAACCCGGAACTATGGCAGAAATTTGTTTTGAGGTCCCTAGAAACCGAAAATAATATTCACTAAAATTTATTTATTTATTTATATATATATATATATATATATATATATATATATATATATATATATATATATATATATATATATATATATAATATATAAAATGTGTCCGTACGATAAGTCTCGAACGAAATGTCCTACTTTTACGAAATTTGGTGATAATGTTGGAAGTCCCAAACCGTTGGACAAGTTTATTAATCAGGCACGTCCGATGCCCGGAAGCGTATTTCCGTTTGCGTGTTCAATACGAGGCATTGTTGCCTTGAAACCCGCACGGTTTTGTGACGCTGGGTTCTTCATCCAAACACGTGACTAATTCAAGTCCCTCGTCCTTTAAACACGTACGGGTTTGTAACGCATATTGTTCTTTCAAAAACGTGTTCAGGGAAACGCTATGATTAGAAGGCTAGTCATTAGCGTGGGCAGCCAATACTAATAATCACAAATAGGTCACACATTTGAGCCTAGTACAAAAATTGCTACAGAGGGTCTGGCGAATAGAAAAAAGAAGTAAATGTTTATCTTTAGATTTTTTGAAGTGGAAACTCACATTGGATACATATATATATATATATATATATATATATATATATATATATATATATATATATATATATATATATATATATATATATATACATATATATATATAATAGTGTAATGTTATGTTAATGAATGTAAAATTATGTTATTGCTTAATTGTATTCAAATTTAAGACTCTTCTATTATTTTAACGTTTTAATTTTTCTACTTTTTCAAATTGAATATGTCCAATAGATAAAATGAAAGCTTTTACAAATTCTTTTAAAGAATCATGTTATCGACAACGACAAACTATCGAAAAACTAGAAGCTCTAATAATTTAAAATAATTATTACTTGGACGTAATAATGTTAATTTTTTGATAATTCAGTTTTTATCTGAAGATGACGAGACCACAGGTGAAGAATTAGGCCAAGAAGAAAAGTGAAGATGTTTTTAAGATGTGTCAGAAAATACTGGATTTTCTTGTTGGTAAAATTTCGTCATTTCTTGTTCCCAATCATTTAATTTAATTGGTTTGTTGACTATAATATTGGCATAAGCTTGTTTTTTCACTTTTGCTTTCATTCTTCGTAATTTTCTTTCTATTGGGCAACAGAAAGTATTTTGTCAATATTTTGGACATATGAATCTCTTGGACCGTAATTTAAGCTTTTATTACCTTTGCAAAATTATCCTTCTAATCATTGCGTTTCCTTGAACACGTGTTTGGAAAAACAGTCTGGGCAAGTCTGTATTACAAGCCCGTGTGCGTTTAGAGGACGGAAGACTTGAATTGTACACGTGTTTTGAGTGTTACAAAACCGTACGGATTTCGAGGCAACGGTGCAACACGCAAACGGAAATAGGCTGCCCGGAACATGGTTTTTGGGGAATTTTTCGTGAAAAAATTAGTTTTTAGCCAAAATTTCTACTTATTTAAAAATTTTTGCGACATTCTCTTACACCATTGAAACGGGGAGAAAAAATCACAAAAAAAAGTTCTTAAGACTATTATTCTATGTCAACTAGTTTGCAAGGAAAACTAACTTTTATAAACGGAAATTCACTATGTTATGCAGGATGCTGCGACAGGGGTATTAAAATTGTAGACGTATTAGCCTCGTTTACATATATACATACTTACCAATAAGTGTGACGCTACTAAAACCAATAGATTTACAGCTTTCTAGTGCATATGGGTACATAATATTAAAGCTTCAAAAAGTGTGCATTTCTAAATTTATTGATTTTATAGCTTGCAGTCAAGTTCATGTATAACCGTCTCTCTCTCGCTATATATATATATATATATATATCTATATCTATATCTATATATATATATATATATATATATATATATATATATATATATATATATATATATATATATATATATATATATATATATATTCACCAAAATTTCAACTAAATCACGGCGGAAAAAATTGACAAGAAACATTTTATTGAAATAAATTAAAAATAAGATGAAACTCTTTACTGATGGATTTAACTAATTTGAAAACCATAGTAACAAAATATTAAATAATACGAAGTTAATAATACGAATACTGCTTTTATACTGTGTTGCCAAAAAATAATTTAACGAGAACAGTTATTAACTAGCAAAAACACCAAATAGCAAAGGCAACAAATTTACTGGAAAAATTACAAACCTCTCACGTGTAATAAAAAAGGTGAAAAATAACCGTGTTATGAAGATCCGTCAAATTTATATATTTGTCTTAACCGCTACACGCTTCACAAATATTTGTATAAATATTTACACTGCCAGATATACCTATATAAAGCTATCCAATAGCTACTACTACAGATAACAATAAGAAAGAATAAATAAAAAAAAAATATAAAAATAAAAACACGAAAAGACTTCTGACAACTATACTAATCCATTTTATGAAGAAGACCTACTCATGCCACGATAAAATAACAATAAAGTTCCTTTTATTATGAAAAGTGAAAAACTTGATTTATCTAACTGTCACCACCGTCACCACCACATCATCATCGAATTGTTAAAACAACATTACACTTCGGCTTTTTCTTTTTCTTTTCGGAACAATGCCCCGCTCTCGTCCCCACTCACTCCCATTCCAATATAAATTGTCGCAAGGCGTACCAGACCAAGTAAATATCAGACGATAAATCTTTATTTTTTTTTTTTCTACCTTTTTATTTGCGCAGATAATTTGATTATTTACATTTATTGTGGGACGCGTCGCGACGCAAGACAAGATTAATGATTATTTCAAGTGGACGTTAATAGTTTTACGTACGTCCAAGATAAGAGCTGCCACTTGAAACCAACAGGATTATAGATTTTAGAACGAACAAGTCGTCAAGTCAAGTACAAGTTGTACGTGCACAGATAGTGAAAAACTCTTGTAACAGAAGTGTACCACTTTGTCAATTTTGGTACGGAATTCTAAAAAGATTCCGTTGAAAATTGTAGAGAATTTTTGTTACCTATTATACAGGGTGAAAAGTAAACAACTCTCGTCGTTTGCCTGGATCACTCATACCATCCTGTACACACTAAAACTACAGAAATTTTTTCGGAATTAACAGTTTGAGAAAATCGCAAGTGAACCGGTTGCACGATGTTTCCAAATTTTTCTAAGTACGGTCCTGACTAGATTATGCATACACCTTGTTTGGTAGGTACCAAAGGTACATAATAATTTTGTTGACCAAAATTCAATGAAATTTTGTAAACATGTTTAATTCTAGTTACTATTTTTGCTTTTTTATCTTAAAATATAAGATGGTCAGAGCCGGATTTAAAAAAAATTTAGTGGCCCCTTTTTTTGACCCACATTGAGTATCAAATTTTCTCTGTTAAAAAACATTTTTAGCTCAAATTTATTGGCAAATATAAATTACATGAGTGAGATCCACCCACTGTTTTCGTAGCAAGACATATACTTTCCACTAGAGATGTCGATTCTCCAAAAAAAACATCGATTTTTGGATCGATTTAAACCGAAATCAAAAAATTCGATTAAAAAAAAAATCGGCTAAAAAAAAAATCGATTCTGTGAGATCGATCTAAAAAATCGAAATTTTGAAAAGTTTAATAAAATTAGCTGATAATTTTTGTTTAAGGGACTTACTTGATAGTACATAGGTAATATCGGTAATATCGTCTAAAAACGCCTTACATTATATTTGTAAAGGCGATGAATGAGTTAACTTTTCAATTATAATTATAAAAAATAAGGCAATTGAATATGTAGGACGAATACCATGAATTGAACCAAGTTTATTCAAAAATTTCAAACAAATTGACAAAAAAATGTTTTCTAAATAAGTCGCTTTTGTGGGAAAGGGATTGTCGTTTGCACAGATAGGTGGTCTCTTCCTTCCTTTTGTATTAATAGTCTGACTTATATAGAGCCATAGGAGGGGTTTGTTGATATAACAAGTAAATACCCCTGTCGCAGCATCCTGCATAACATAGCGAATTTCCGTTTATAAAAATCCGTTTTTCTGTGATTTTTCACCCTTTTAAGTGATTTTTCCTCTTTCTAATGGTGTAAATAAATGTCAAAAAAATTTTTAACTTTAGAAAATTTTGGCAAAAAACTAATTGTTTTCACGAAAAATGGTCAAAAAAACCATGTTCTAGGCATCCGACATGGCTGGCTAACGAATTTGTCCAACGGTGTGGGACTAAATATAAATTTAATACATAAATTTTAGTGAATATTATTTTTGGTTTCTAGGGACCCCAAAACAAATTTCTATTATAGTCTCGGGAGATTTATTTCGGAGCTCTAAAAAATAGAACTTTCTTCGGAACCCTAAAAAACGGCATATAAGTAACATACAAACATATACATATGTATGACGTATATGACTTATATACAATCTATATCTTCCTGTACCACAAACACATTCTTTCATATAATTATGCATATAGGTATACCCCTGTCGCAGCATCCTGCATAACATAGCGAATGCCCTTTTATAAAAATTAAATTTTCTCGGAAACTAGTTGACATAGAATAATAGTTTAAAGACCTTTTTTATGTAATTTTTTTTCGTCGTTTAAATGATGTAAAAAAATTTCGCAAAAATTTTTAAATAAGTGGAAATTTTGGCAAAAAACTAATTTTTTGCAAGAACAAACACCATGTTCCTGGCATCCGACGTGTCTGGCTAACGAACTTGTCCAACGGTTTGGGACTTCCAACATTTTCACCAAATTTCGTAAACCTAGGACATTTCGTTCGAGAGTTATCGTGCGGACACATATATATATATATATATATATATATATATATATATATATATATATATATATATATATATATATATATATATATATATATATATATATATACATATATACATATATATATATATATAAATTTTGGTGAATATTATTTTCGGTTTCTAGGGACCTCAAAACAAATTTCTGCCATGGTCCCGGGTTCAAGTCGCGTCATGACAGTGGCTGTAATAGCGAGCTTCCATTCTGGAAATTCGCTAAAAGTTACAAAATTAACAATAGAGTTTTTGGTGTTTCATTTTAACACATGTTTCTTTGTAAAATTACTATTAAAATGAAGTTATTTTTGGAAAAAATCGGTTATCGATCTCTTACTTTTAATAATCGATTCAAATGAAAAAAATCGAAAAAAAAACTCGATTTTTTAAGCTTCGATTAATCGATTTAAAATCGACATCTCTACTTTCCACCCTGTATATCAATGGAAAATAATGCTAAAAATCTACAATTTTCCATAGTAAATAGGTAAATATGCTTAAACACGAACACAGAATTTCAAAATAAATAATAAATTTCTTATGAAAAAAAAATTAATTCCTGCAATAGATGAATTATTAACGAACATAAAATCTGGCAACGTTTAACAACGTCGGCGTGATCCATATATGTGTATAACTTACAAAATTGTAGTTCAGCACAAAAACAATTTTCCAAAAATTGCAACTGTCACACACAAAAGTCAGACTGAATAGACTCAAGGCCGTTAAATCTCCCTTTTTAAAATTTTAAGACAATAATTACATTTAAATATTTTAATACGTCACACCGTTCCACTGAGACCTGTATGCGCGATCAGTGACAGTTCTAAAACGTGACCCTTGTCTTACCTTGCTATTTTCCCTTGTCAAAATTTTAATGTATTTTATGCTAAATTTTGAATGATCCTCTCTAATCATTTAACTGAAAAATATGATGCCCGGCGATTACATATACCTACCTACATAAGTATTAACAAAGTCAGTCAAAAACGAGTCGGACTCCCGTAATGTGGGTTCCGTACGAGTATTCGTATAATTTCAATAAAATGATAAGAAAGTATAAAAGAACAATTGTGAGCGTGTACTACCCATGTTATCCCGACCAATACCCATTCGCACTAACATCACACATAGGTATATATGTGTGATCACTGATTGCGATCAGCCTATACGATTGCTCTGGTTATAGCACATTATATTATATGATTAAAATTTAAAGTGTTGAGTTACGAAACCCTAAAAAAAAACGACATTTTGTTATATTGACCTAATATAGTAAATTCACACCCAAATATTATAAATATTTACTTACAGTATTATTTTAGCGAGGCAGGATCAGATAAACTAAACATAAACGTGATAAGCCGACATTAGTATGCTGAAATGAAATCTCACGAGAGGCTCGAATATAGGCAAAATTATTCTCTATGGTAATGAAAACCAATGTAATTTTTCTATTACCATAAAAAAAAAAATAAATAAACGGAAACACAATAAGTACATGACTATGAGTAAAAATAAAGTATTACATCATTAACACATTTCACATGTGTAATAAATTATAAAAGATATTTTCAAAATTCACGCACAATAAAATAAATAGATACAAAGTTCAGGTGGAAATTTTAGCACGCAACCGAGAAAATAATTAATTTCTGCGTTCTCTACGATTTAACAAACAATTACATTTTGTATTTGACGCACTTTTAGTACCTTTCGTTGATTTCCTTCATTGCTAATTAAAAAAAAAAAAATTACAGCACGGAAATATTAATTTAAATTTTGAGCTTTTTTGAGCTTTGTGATATTTCAAATAAAAATGTAACAATTTGATTATGAAATAAGTTCATAAATAAGTTATCTGATTAATCTTTTTCTTTTGATACGAAAAAAAGTTTATAAATTAAAAGTTTCCTTTTCCTTTTATGTAAATAAAACTGAAAAAGTCTTAGATATAAGTCGTAATTCCCAACAGGCCGACAGTCCTCTCTTTAATATGTAACTAAAAAGCGAGTTGGTTTCTTTTTAAAACACATCAAATTTTTAAAAAGGGAAAGAAAATGTTATTGAAACTTGCGACACAAGAAAAACCAATTACGAAAATCTTAGATGTTTTAATTTTTTTTTTTTTAATGTAATTTTGAATATGTACAAAATACAGATGTCGCCCATACATGGAAAAAAGTAAACAAAATTTGCTAATCAAAGTATTTACTTTATATTTTGATATTAGGAAGTTGTAAAACACGCCTAACTTCTTTACGACCATCATAAAATGTAATTTATACCGGAAATTAATTTTATCGTTCAAGTTTTCCAAATCCACGTCATAAAATTATCTGCAACGTAAATTACATAGTCTTTCGTATATTAAAAAGTAAAACGGAACCATTAAAAGATTTCCCTAGCGGCCATCTATGTATATCCGGCTATCTTCGCGCACAGACGTTTTTGTCACAGGAAACTGTGTGACGTAAAAAACGTGACATGATGTAAACAGTTGAATTTGTAATATCGTTTGGGATATTACCGTTGGAAAGAGCTGTTTTTGTGATTTCCAGACATGCCTTTAAAAATTTTTTTGTGCTGTGGGCTCGATTATACATAATAATAATAAAATCCAAAATCTCACGATTCACCTAGAAGTTGCTTTTCGAAACAAGATAAAGGAATAGTTTACACATAGAAACATTTTTAAATATATGTTATTTCATTTCTATAATATTACAAAAATTCCAATACATATACGTGTAATGTACTAATGAAATGCTTAAAAACAGTCAATAATTAACTTTACCGCAAATTAATGTTCATATTCTTTACTTTTTCCTACTTTCTCATTCATTATGCACTCTGATATGCATTTAAAAAGAAAAAAATTAGAAATTGCATAAGAAAATATCGCATTAAAAGAGTTTACATTGTAATTTTATATGAATGTGTATGTAGCATTGCAGAAAAGTTTTTATTTTAAAATAGGAAAAAGAGATAAATATTTGAAGTGAAGGAGTGAAGTATGAGATAGGTATACATATATTATGCTTTGTCTATACCAGTAAGTAGACCAAACTATGGATTTTTCTTTGTACATATTTCAATATACTATATTCTGCAAATCAGTTCGTCAATTAATTTTCGTCTATTCATCAAAATAGCAAATAAAATTCACAAATATGCAAAAAAGGGCATCAATTTGGAAAAAAGGGCAATGCACCAACCAAACCAACTCATTCATTGAATCAAATTTTTTAATTAAAAACAAACCTTTTATTATTAACTGTACTAAAGTCCGATGTGAAATATGAAACTGACAGTGCCTAGGCATATTTCATTCATTGCACTAATTACATTATTTACATTTTGTCACACTTTAAATCGTTTTATATAACACTATCGAGTGCCAGCGTGTGTCAACAAAAATTTGAAAATATAATCAGCAATCGATTACTTTCAAAACGATGTCACAGTTCATATAGAAGTGACTTGAAATTTTCCCCCTGGAGAAGGGAACTGAGGACAAAGTTTCGAAAAATTTTATAAAATATAATTTTTAGAAATTATAATTTGCAACAATTTTTCTTAAAAATACACCATTTGCCCCTAAAAACGCAAAATAGATATTGATGGTTTGTAACCACTGAAGAAAATTGTCTTTTTTTGGAATTTTGCTTTGGGATCTTTTTTTAGGCTTTTATCCATAAAATATCCACTCCTTATCGTTTACTAATCTTCACTCCCATCTCTCAGTGGATTTCAAATAAAAAAAGCGGGACGGAAAATTCCTACAACTGTGTTATCAGTTTTTTTTTTTTTAACTATAAAGGGTTTTTTCTGTACCTATTGTTGCTTTTGATATTTTTTTGCAAATGTTTTTGTTTATTTTCCAAAAAAAAAAAAAATTGATGTAGGTTCCACTCAGAGGCCACTACTCCACTGACTATAGTGGGGTGAAAGTACTATTATTAAAACAAGTAGGTAGATATAGTTCACCATATTTCCTTTTCTGTTTTGCAGAATAGAAAAAATGTGCAAAACAGAGAAAGAAATATGGTGTTCATATTCCAAACAAAATAAACAAATTATAGATAATTATATAAGTATGTACAAACAATAACTTGACAGGTCAGGTGCATTGCAAAAAAATTATACACACCTTGAGACAAAATCGATCGAAATTATCGAGAAATTTATATTCCATAAGTCATGGTGGCCTGTAAAATCCATGTACATACTTATAAATAAAAATGTAACGAGACCGTGTCTGTTCATGGAATATTTTTTGAAAATTATAATGATGGTATAGAATTACATATTGACAGTTTTTGTGTACGCATCACACAAAGATTTAATTTAAGTTACTGAGGGATCATTTATAGATGACCCTTTAAAGCCAAATTATTGTTATTTTATGTATATCTATATTAAAAACGCCATGTATAACATTTTAAGTGTTGGTCTGGCTAAATAAACTTTAATCAACACAAAAAAAAACACAAAGACTACTAGATGGATTTTGATAAAATTTGGTGTAATGATAACTTATTACCTAAGTCAACATACAAGATACTTTATACTACAGGAAAATGTCTCATTTCCACGGGAAAACACAAAAATTGGTTCGAGCAGCACCAATATGGAGCAACAACTTCACGGGCCCAGAAGGGTGGTTATAAAAATGTTTCACAACAATCCTTTTCCAAAAATAATCCTTTTTTGTTTAAAGAAAAATTGACGACTTGAATCAATACTTATGTTAGCTGTTTATTTATTAAAACCAATATATACAAACTAATGATTTGGAGCAGCAAACAGACAGACAAACAGACATTAAAAATAATATTGTAATCACTGGTCAATGACGTCAACAATACGAAAATAACCAAATAATGTAATTTTAATACATATTTATTAAATAATGGTTCTATATAGAACAACAAGAATGGACATAATAATACACAATTAATAACAAATCAGGTTGTAGTAATGATTGGTATCAAACAGATTTATTACATTATGAATTTTTCATACCCAAGTCCGTCCGAATTCGATCACTATATGAATCGGAGTGGTATCGCCCACGAACAACGAACAATAAACCATTAGAAAAAGTTTTCTCTACAAATTATTTATTTTTCTAATATCAAAAATTTTAACTGCTCCTGAAAATGAAAAGAAAATTCTTATATTACCTATATGGCGTGTTAGTTTTTTCTTAACAAGTACCGATTATTTCTGGTTTCGATTATGGACGAGGAAATACAAAACTAATACTTGCACACTCAAAATGATTTCCTTGTTTAAAGACAAAAAAAATTTTTGAACTTTGTTTTTTTTTTTGACTGCTGAAAAAGTAGTAAAGTTCACTTGAATCTTATAACTAGTCTTGCAACCATACTCTTGATGTTGGTCGAGCTAGATTAATATATAGCATTGGCCTTGGTCTTAATTTAACAAGACCAAGACTGATTTTACTTATCACAAGTACTTAGAAATATTTTATAATTTCGAATGATCTTTCGAAGAAAAAAAGAGAAAATTATGGCAAAAAGATGAATGGAAAATAAATAGATGGACCTAAAATTTTTTTCGATTTAAACTTTTTTTTTTCGAATACGATTTCAGTTTCGGATGTCCCTAAGATTGATGCTGTTAAAAAGTATGGTGAAAAATATACACGACAAGCGAAATGCTCTCAAAACAGTCTATTTTCATTCTTATTTTTACGTACAATAGATAAGTGGAAATAAAAGCATGCTTATTCATTAATTTATTTACTAACACTTTACTTACGTCACTAACTAACTCTAGCAGGTATCCAACAAAATTTTAAGAAAACACGTATAGACAATATTTGAGAGCACATTTTGGAAAAAGTCTGTTAAATTTATAGAAAACTTGATCTGTTGTAAGTATTTTACCAACTTCTCCTCAAACACCCGGTATAAAACTAAATATATTAAACGGCAAGTACGTTATACAGTAGGGTGTCAATTATCCAAACTCATTGTTACGAAGTCTAGTAGCTCAATTTCACACGAAAATACCTGCGAATACCATTCAAAAAATATTTCAATCTACGCACTTTTTTGGGCTTTTTATGTAACTCTCCCATTCATAGATTCATTTGTAAAAACTTGTTACTATTCGACTGAGTGATGTTCGGTAAATCGGCGCTCTACTGTACTTTACTATTAAGTTGAAAATAAATTACAGTACAATGTATACATATAGATAGGTACCTACGGCAACAATAGAGCAGCAGCTAGTGGTGGTAGTGCTGGCCCAAATGAAAGTTTCAAAGTTCAAAAAGTTATTTCATAATAGAAGATAGAAAGAGTGGAAGAGATACCCTCGCCCGCATAAATAACTCTTTGTTCTATTACAGAAAACAATGTGATTTGATTATTTACGCCAAGTTCACTTCTAAATTTTCTATCTTTTAATAATTCCAAATTCCTATCCATTTTGTTCATTTAAAGTTACTCAGAAAGTTATCGTTTGAAATTTTCTTTTTAAATCTTAAAATATGTCACCCGCTTTGGTGTACATTGACCTAAACCTTAATAGGTCTAATTTTTCAATTGCCTATAGCTAAAGGTTAAAGCATTACATCACTTTGAAATGTTAGAAAAGAAGGTTTTATTGGGCAATTGTTTCTCCAAAATTTTTTTATAGTATATTTTATACGTGATCTGATCGCAATACTTGTGTCTGCTGAATTGCCAAAATCCCATTTTACGGTACTCACTCAATTCCAAAAGTTAATTGTAACACAAAAGTTTAAATAGTATCTTGTTTTTTTTTTTTTTTTTTATTGTTATTATTACAAGACATGTGTTGTGTATCCCTATGGAGCGTACGTAAATATGACTCACGTAAAAGTTTTCGAAGAAAGTTTAAAATGAAAATTTATTGTTGTATGTGAACTAATATTGAGACTAAAACTTTTGGAAAACATAGCCTATAGTCAAGAACTAGGGTGCACAATATTCAAAAAGTTTTCTACCAAGTAAAGATTTAGTGTTTAAAAATTGTTCTTTTCATTATTGCCAAAATTAAACAACTTCTACTGATTCAATCACATTTCTAAAAGAATTTTTAATGGCAAAAATGAAAAGTTCATATTCAAATTATTCTAGTTTAACCAATTTCCCTAAGAAAGAGGAAACTTTTTAATTTGATGACGTCTTCATATTTACTAAATTTTTTAAATATCTTTAAATTAAACAATAAAATAATGAAACTGGAAAGAAGTTATAATGGGTTGCCGATATTAGTCCTTTTATTTTAACCAAAATTAAATGTATAATAGAACCGTTAGAAAAAAAACTTTTGTCGAATATTGGTCACATTCCTAAGAGAAATTTCGTCATTCTGACACCAGAAATGAAAAGTTCGCTTTAGGAATTATAGCACCGACGGAATTGTGTGGGTTCCGAAATTTATCTTTTCGGAACCCTAAAAAAAAACAGCATGTATATAGATAGATTCGATAGATGCTACAACAGTAACTAACTAACGTGTTACGTGGCTAACATTGAAACGCGGCACGATATTTTTTTGTCTATTCTGTCTCAACACCACCACACCACCACCCCCTTCCCCTCCCCCCACACACCGTTGTATTCTTAGCGCACTATTAATAATCTATGTACTTGTACACACTCCCACACGTAAGTATGTATCTATAATAATAATAATGTTGGAAAATAACACTTATTTTTTAATCTCACGGCGTTTCACAGCAGGTGGCGGACAAATCGATTTATGTCTGTCTGATGTTGTTGTCCTTAAAGCTCATTATCAGCTCAATTTTTTTTTTTTCATACCAGATAGTAGAGAACCAAATGGTCTCTAACAGAGTCGGAACATACAATATTTTGGATTTTAAGGAACTATCAATTTTACTGTGTTGTTTAATATATATATAGAACTGCTTTGAAATTCACATGCATATACATATAAAACTGTACACCCTCAAAACGATTTGTTTGTTCAAATTCAAAGATTAAAATTTTTTTTCTTCGAATCAAAAAAATTATTCAATATTTTTTTGACTATTGAAAAAATTTCAAGGAAATATTTTTTTGAATCGAAGAGATTATTAATTTTTGAACAAAGAGTGTGGATGACAGTAAAACTGATTTTTAGAAAAATATCAGATAGGTATATTTTTACATTTTATGACAAAAACAAATAAATATTATAGACCACCCCCCACTCCAATCCACAGTGTAGTATAATCCGGTCCTGTTAGAAACATAATTTAATGTGCTGTCTGTTTTATATATAGAAAATGAAGAAATCAGTTCGTAGAGAAAATTTTTCGTATCAATAAGTTCCAAAGATACAAATTGCTCATAAAAAGAAAACTGAAGGTGCATTTTTTAAACTGACAATGAGCGTAAAGAAAAACAGAGGTCAGTTTTCTCTTATAGGAGGTGCAATCTTAAGATGAATATATTGTTAAGAATTTCCCACAAAATAAAAATAGATACTTATATGTGCTATGTTTATTAACATACACTCAAGCCAAGGACACGAGTAAAAATTTGTAAAAAATTTTTCGCCATTTTATTGTTATTTTTCCATGAAGGGAGGGAGAAAAAATATAAAGATAGTACACAAAATGAGAGCAGAGATAGATATTGAGACAGGGCGTGTGAGGCGTGAATAAGGGTAGCCTAGCAGAGCACTACTTGACACAATATGAACTCTTCATGCACGAACACAGAAGGCCAAAAGAAATTTATCTCGCCATTCTCCATCTGCTGCGATGTTGCTTCGCTCTTTACATAGCTTCTTATTTATTATATTCATTCATTTGGACTGCTACACTGCCCATCCTGCCCATATACATATTGTAGAAATACAGTATACATATAGTGAATTAACCAACAATAAACCAACTAGATACTGGCGCTGCAAATGTAATCAAATACAATACATAGCTACACATTTACGTATCCATATCATATATACCTACAGCATATCCCTTTTTTATACGGTGGATAGGGATTAGGTAGGGATCGCATAAAAAATCTGCACAAAGAAAAATATTCAAAAACTTCATAAATAGCTATAAAATTTCATAGAAAATACAAAATTTTACGATTCACCTAGAAGTCACTTTTTGACGCAAGATAAAGGAATGGTTTATACATGGGAACATTTTTAATTATTTCATTTTTACAATATTACAAAAATTACAATACATAGGGGAGACTGAGGCAAAGTGCCTCACCGGAAACTACTCCAATCTTGTGGCGAAGCTGAATACTAGCTTGTAGACAAGCCGTTAGTATTCTATTAAAACGTCAACGATCAGTTCCCTAGATTGTATGAATTATAACGAATTTTCTGAATTTTCAAGTGTTGATGTAAAGTAAGTTTTAAATTGTCTTCTCATTAATTTTTTATTAATTATGAATACAATTTTTTAATTGGGATAGCTAAAAACCCTGTCTAATTACCTTTAAAATAATATAGTTATCGATCAATCAGAAAATTCTTTCTTGAAATTAATTTTAGTTTGTCGAAATGGCGTCTAAGGGGGTAAAGTGGCCAGACTTATAACAGGGCAAAGTGGTCAGTGTCTCCGATCGCTGCTCAAACTGAGTTCTTAGAATATTTTAACATATTATATTAAATTCAGAACTTTTATTTAGTTCTTTATATTTTATAAACAAAAGAATTACCTGAAATCAGTTTTTAGGGTTCCGAGAAAAAATGTCAAAAAGCAACCCTTGTAATGAGACTTCAGTATCCGTCCGTCCGTCGTCCGTTGATATAGAATAATTAATGATACAAACATGATTTTGTATATAAACATATTTATTACTTCAAGATTTTTAAAATGGGTACTCCTGGCCACTTTGCCCAACATAGTGGGGTAAAGTGGTAACTTTGCACATGTTGCGAAAAACAAAAATTGCAAAAATACCTTTCAAGATATTGTTGATATATTGATGGTTACTGGTTCTGCACTAAAGCAACTATATATGCTAAATACTTATTAATCTGTATTTCTTTTCAAACAAATAAACTAAACAACATCTTGTCTTAGAGTGGCCACTTTACCCTAGTCTCCCTACGTGTGTAAAGAAGCTGAATAATCTTATATCTATATGTAACAATGTACTGATGAAATGTTCCAAAACTCAACTTCACCACAAATTAATTCTTACTAGTTCAAACTTATTTTTTCTTACTTTCCATTCTCATATAAAAAAATGTTTGGCTTAAAAAAGACAAGACATAAAATTGCACAAAAATAGACCGCAGAAAAAGAGTTTCTACTGTACATTGTATCCTGGAGCTTGTTGTCTGTCTGCTAAAGAAAGACGGAAAAATAACGTCTATGCATACAAAAGCGTACAAAACACTCACTCTATGGTGCTTTAATTTCCTGCGTATAGGTGTCATGTCGGAACTTGTAATTTTAATGAGACAGATGTTGATGTTTACATAGACTAATTAAAATCAATTGATTATTAATTAAAAGAAGCTTTCCATAAGTTGTGGAATCTTAATCAGGTTTTTGGAAGTTCGATCTTTCGTATCGCTCCATCTGAATAATGTCACTCTCAATAATGTCATCCATAAATTTATTTTCTTTTATAAACAAATTATTAAAAAATGTACATATTTAGCTCAAGTGCTAAAAGCCTTGAATTTTACAAGCCTTTAAAAGCCTTTGAAATAGAAGTCAATTAATAAAGAGACTATAGGTAAATAATTTATTATAGGTGTGTGACTATAGAAAAGTTAATTTATTCACGGACAAAAATTAAATATACATTTATACAGGTTAATTGGTTTTGTATAAAAATAAAACGTACGAAAAAAGAATTTTAATGAATACACAGCGAGTTAAATAGAACATAACACATAAAACATAACCAATAGATGGAGCTTTTCAAATAAACTGAACATTAATATTTATTTTAATTTATTGATAAAAATAACACAAGTACATACTGAATACTGATATAATGATTATGATGAAATCAAATCAAATAGCTCAAGTTCTACACGCAATTAAATTATAATATCTACTTAATAAAACTCGGAAATATTTCTGAAAAGCACGTTAGATTCATGTATGTCTCAAACCGGCAAACAAGTGGCCTTTTGAAAATAATTTTAAACGTCCAAATTATGATAACCACTTTCGACGCACTGTTTTTCCGCAATTAAAAGCAGAAATCCCATTTGTAGATGATTTTGATTTAGTTTTTGGGTTTCATGTCATTTAAAAAAAACTCAACACTTTTTTATATACAAGGTAGTAAAACGGAATTTTGACTAACAATGAAGTAATAATACACATACATAGGTATACCCTGTTTCAAATACAATTGATCATGAGTCTAAGTTAAAAAAATTAAATAATTCTTATATTCGAAACAAATTAATCTTCTATTCTTTTCTAAAAACAAACTGCAATTTTAAAATTTACGTAAGTGCAATAATGAAAGATATAAAGCCAAGAAAATGGAAATTATTTAAATTCATAAGTGATGAAGCATGGTTAAATTTAACTGAAATGGACCACATATTAAAAATTCACTTCCATTTTTTGCTGACGGATGTTGTCTAAAGTATTATGTTTTGTTAGTTCCGTCTGAAAAACGTGCTACAAATATTTCCGTTTTGCTTACGGAAACAATAAACAAGATGTAAAATACATTTACCTCTGATATTTTATATATATATATATATATATATATATATATATATATATATATATATATATACATATATATATATATATATATATATATATATCCTACAAAACACAGATATTCGGGAATATCTGTACAAAAATGACGCCAAGAATATTTTGTCTTAGCACTCTAGTTCTTAAAAAAATAGTTGAAATCCACTGTTATGCCAAGAATATATGTAAATAACTCTGTTTTGGTACAGGCATTATTTTAAAAAAATAATCTAAAGAAAAAAATTAAAACAAATTTCCGGAATGAAAACTTTTGTTGTACTTAGCTCAAATTTTCGCTTAATATTAAACAAAAGTAAAAAGTTTGAGCCAAGAACAACAAAAGTTTTCATTCCGGAAATTTGTTTTAATTTTTTCCTTTAGATTATTTTTTTAAAATAATGCCTGTACCAAAACAGAGTTATTTACATATATTCTTGGCATAACAGTGGATTTCAACTATTTTTTTAAGAACTAGAGTGCTAAGACAAAATATTCTTGGAGTCATTTTTGTACAGATATTCCCGAATATCTGTGTTTTGTAGGATTTCACTTATTTTTGTTTTGTTTTCTGTTAAACGGTAAAATATGTACAGCTTTATTATTATATGATTTTTGTTATTTTTTCAAAAACCACCGATATTGTCAAAATTTTTTTTGATACTGTGATAAAGTGACCATCCTTGCGTAAATTTTTAATATATTAAAAATTAGATACTAAAAAAATAAATACAAGAAAATACGGTGTGAATTCTGAATTCGTGCATATTCATTCCTATTTACGGTATACGCTGTATTCTACAAAAACTCGTTGTAAATACTACGTTCACTACGCGACGTACGTACGTCATTCGATTTCATTCATCAAAATTGTGTGCGATGAATACTTTTTAACCGAATTATCATGGCACGGTATTAGTATCCATAACTTGACACTCTGTTTAAACTGTATTAAGCGCACTCTCTCTAATTCCAAATTCCGTGCAAGCCGTTTCGGTCACTACAAGCCGTTTAACACAAAGGTACCTCAATTTTTAACAATTAAAATGTAATATTTTTTCAGTTTTTTCACGATTTTCACCTTTAATTCATCTCAGTTACTGCATGTAAACACAAAATTTTAATTTTACACCTCGCCTGAATTGTAGGACTTATTTACAAGTTTCAAATTAAAATTTATACTTAAATTCTGAATCAACTACTATTATCAAATGATTTCCACAACACTTTATCAGGCTGCTTACATTAAGTTGGTTAAAATTAAAGAAATATTATAATTATTATTTATTACACTAATTTGAAAATAACACTAGTATTTATAAATAACCACTTTAGTAAATTCTTCTTAAAGAAAACAATTAATAGTTCGTCTAACTCGTTTATGTCTGCTGTCCCTCTTTGTCAACCCATAACTATTATTTTTACACCTTACATTTTATTGGAAAAAATACAAAAAAAAATCTGTTGGTAAATTAATTTTTTTATAGTTTATAAATTTGAATATAGATGCCAGCGATGATTCTAAAAACAAATCAAAACATACTTATGAAACTTCAATTTCAATAGAATAAAAAGAGATAAATATACTCATGTCTGTATAAAATAGAAGAGAAAAACGAATATTGAAATATTCCCAGTAATTTTACATAAAATTAGGTTTACACATTGGTGTCGATATTTTTTTTTGCATTTGCTTCTAATTTTAATAATAAAAATAACAGAAAAATCGAATTAATTTTTAATAAATTGATGACAGTTCGTTCAGTTATTGAATAATTAGCAATTTTTTTAAGTGTTGCTTTTTAAATTTGTTAATTTGTATTGAAAAAAACTGTACCTCAATTCAAAAACAAATATGGGCGTCTTATTCAAATACAAATGTTCGTAAAGTGTGGGTTGACCACACTTCGATGACAGAAACCGGTAAATTATAATGATTTCGTAGTAAGATTGTTTCTACGAAATCCTAAAAACTGACAAAAACCGTTAATTTGCCTACTTCTACCCTCCTCCCTCCCAAACCCGACGCTCAAAATGGTGTGACTTTTGGCCAAACAATATGTGGACGGTATAGAACAATTTGGAGTTGGAGTGAAACTGTTACTTTGGATGTTGAGGTTTGGGTTTAATTGCACCGTGCTATATGTTTGGTTGGTTTTAAAAAGAATGACCCGTATGTCTATTACGTCAATAAGAGATGTTTGTCATAAACAAAGCGAGGAATTATAGAGTAGTAATAAATCATTATGTCAAAAAATTGAATGTTCTCCAGTAGTGTAAAAACAAGTATGAGGGGTTAAAAAATGAAAATAAACTGTAATTTAAAAATCTATAGTCATTTACAAATTCTAATTGTTATTATGTAAATGCAAAGGAAAATGCAAGGGGACAAACTAGAAAGTCTGCCCAACTATGCCCACTGTAATCAATGGGTGACGTAACACAGTACCACATACAATCACATAGAACACTAGAAGCCAACTAATATTAAAAAAGTGTAATTGGCTTGGAGTTATTTGGAGCCGTGTCACAGTTTAAGGCATTAGTCAGTCCCCGTCCGTCGTCGAACGCACACTGCATTGTATTAACAATATACCCATTGTTGTATTAACAATGTACCCAGAAAGCAGTGTAGGAGGTGTGCGACGTGTATGTATGTGTGTATTATTAGATTACATAATATAAGGATATTTGTAGCAGTCACATCATTTATTTTCATTCCCATATTTATTAACTTCCCGTTGGAAGTTATTATAATGGGTCCGATTTTACGAATCGCTAATTTGGACATATCTCCACGTTTCAAGGTCACTAGAATCCGAATCCATCGTTTTTAGCGTGATGTTTGTGTGTGCGTTCGTTAGTTTCTTCATTCGTTCGTGAATTTTTTTTCGTCTCGCATATCTCGAGAACAAATGATGATATCAACTTGGAACTAATTTCATTAGATGTATAATCAAAAAATGAAGACCGGATAAAGTTTTTAGCAAATGCGGATTAGCGGTTGTTTTTTGTGATATAAAGACGGAATTAACTTCATTAACATAACATAGATTATATGGATTTTTTACCATGTCTTTATTATATAATGGCCTAAGAACCTTCCTTGATGTTAAAAACGCCAGTAATATTATAAAATTTAAAAAAAAAAAGAAAAAAAAAAAGAAAAACGAAATAAGAAACTTTTGTCTGAAACTGTCTCGCGTATCTTGAGAACAAATGATGTTATCATTTGTTTGATAAGAGTGGAGCCCCCACCCTTAGGTGCAGAAGGCGAAGCCCCCCGTGTGGTGCAAGGGGCAAAGCCTCTATCGGGAGCCCAGAAGAGGAGTCCCCTGAATTAAAAATAATAGCTGAATTCCATTCTGGAAATTCGCTAAAATGTTATTCATGTGCAATAGTCTTTAAGGGCATCCAATGGGAAGTTGACAGTGTGGGTAGACCTGTCTCTCCAAATTTTTTATTTATCATTTTATCGGTTAATGAAGTATGAATGCAGTTTACTTTTTAATAAAATAAGACTGCTTTTAATAATAATAAAAGACTGCTAAAAAAGAAGGAAAGCCATATTGTTAATGAGTTATGCACGGAGGATTTTTTAGACTTCAAACCCGAAAATTATAATTTTAATATCGACAATGCTGGAAATAAAGTTAAATGGACGGAAATTAAAGTAATCACTTTTAGGAAAGCATGTCCTTATCAATTATATTTTAAATATAATTTCAAAGAAGATTTTAGGGGTAATCGAGTTGTCCAAAAATAGACGAAAAGATAAATCTGGTGTTGATGAGTTACATAAAGCCTGTGACACCTCACCCTGTATTTCAGCAGCTAAAAAAAATGATTTTTTAGATTTATGCAAACAATACCAAAAGTATATCATAATTATTATGAAAATTTAAAATGTAAAGATGATTAAGTAGAGACTGCTTTCTTAAAAGGAAGAACAAAAACTTTTTTTTTGGAAATATTTAAGTAATATTTTTTTGTTGCATGAAAATATGTAAGTTTTCGTTTTTTATGAAAAAAGATGTTTATTAATAATTATTACCTACGTTTTTCTTAATAATGTTATAAATGCTTTTTGTTTTTTTCTTTTTTAATTACCAGAGAAAAGACATTGAGGACCTAATTAGGAAAATTTTTTAAACTAGTTCCTTTAAACTCAAAAATTACCTGTTTTTTACGCTGTAATAAGCGATTTTTCGATAGAAAAAGGTTTGTATTAAGCAATGTGAAAATTTAGTTCCATTATTTTTAGTTATATTTGAAAAAATAAAATTTTTTGGAAAAATTAAGAAATGTAATTGTTGAGAAAATAAGTGGTCTACTGTAAAGCAATAAATTAAGAAGATGTCATTTATGATATAAAAATTTTCGTTTGTTATCTAAAGTAAACAATTTTCTATTTCTCTCATAATTATTTTAAAACATATATATCTCACTTACAAGGAATGTTACGGAAGTGTACCCCTGCGATTTTGTTCATTTTAAGATATATTGTAGTACTTGACAAAGTAACAAACATATTTTAATTATACGTGCCCAATCCCATCTTTAGGGGGTAAAACACCCTTTCAAAAATTTCCTAAAAAATCATATTTTGGTATTTTTCCCATACTAGACCTTAAGCAATTTTGATGAAAAGTGGTCAAAAGATTTAGACTGAGGTTACATTACTATCGAATTTTTTTCATTGGGGTCACTTAATTTTTAAGGGGTGAAACACCCCTAAAAGTGGGTTTTTAAAAAAATTTTTAGGGAAATCATAGCTCAAATTCTTTAAAATTCTATAAAAAGACTACAAGTTATTAGTTAATAAATAATACGTGTTACCCACTGTAGTGGCACGGCGTAACTGGGGGGCTATGGGGGGCTCTATATGAGAACGAAATTTTTAACAAAAATTAAATATTTTGGATTTTACTCGCTATAAAATTTATAAAATCTCAAAAATAAGGTTAACTGGCAAACTCCTTGACTTGAAATAGATAGTTCTGAAACACTGAAATAGCATCATGAAAAAAAATTTTCGATTGTAGCTTGTAATTAAATGTGATGGGTTATGAAGAATAGTGGAAGAATATACAAGTAAAAATATAATTTAAGTTTTATTTATTATTTTGAGTAGATGTTGAATAGTGGTACAGTAAACGGATGTTAAAGTGCTTCAGTATGCCTGTATTTTACGATGTATTTATCAAATATTATAGAAGTATTAAAAAATGTTATTTAGAATTATGGGTAATAATTTACGCAGTAATGATATTCTTCAAAGAAGTGTCTTAAGCAGAGCGAATTCGTGCACCAACAACATCTTATAATAGATAATTCTTCACAACCTTCAATTTCGCATTTGGGGGACAAATTTTCTTGGAGAGCAAAGGCAACTGGATTCTCAAATTTTTCTGGTTTCTTACTTATGTATCCGCTTTTGTACCATGAATAACGGAATAATTTTTGATATCGAGGAGAAGAAAATTGGTTATGAATCAGTGATTGCAGATTTATTATATTGTTACGAGAATGAAGATTGATATCGTAATTGAGTAGCATTATACTATCCGAAAACCGCTTGATAAAATTATTCCATATTCGGAATCCGTATACATCTAGTGGTTGTATCTTCCCTGTAGTCCCTTTAGGTATTATCATGACTGTTATTTCTTTGTCTGTAGATGTTAATTCGTTAATGGTAATCGGACAATTTACACTCCACGAATCTACTAAAAGGACACTTTCTTTACCGGTATTTGGCAAAAAAACTTCTTTTATTCACATTTTGAAAATATCCACAAACCATAAAATAAAGTAAAGAATTAAATAATTTATTGATAATTAATCTTGAAAATTTTATAAATTTTATAGTGAGAAAAACCCAAAATATTTAATTTTTATTAAAAATTTCGTTATCATACAGGGCCCCCAATAGCCCCTCAGTTACTCCACGCCACTACAGTGAGTAACACGTATTATTTATTAACTAATAACCTGTAGCCTTTTTACAGAATTTTAAAGAATTTGAGCTATGATTTCCCTAAAAAAATTTTTAAAAACCCACTCTTAGGGGTGTTTCACCCCTTAAAAATGAAGTGACCCCAGTGAAAAAAATTCTGTAGTAATGTAACCTCAGTCTAAATCTTTTGACCACTTTTCATCAAAATTGCTTAAGGGCTAGTATGGAAAAAATACCAAAATATGATTTTTCAGGAAATTTTTGAAGGGGTGTTTTACCCCCTAAATATGGGATTGGGCACGTATAATTAAAATATGTTTGTTACTTTGTCAAGTACTACAATATATCTTAAAATGAACAAAATCGCAGGGGTACACTTCCGTAACATTCCTTGTTAGTTGCAAAAACAAATACAGTTCAACTGCAGGTAATAAAGAGAATCACAACTACAACACAATACATACATAATATAAATATACAGTCGTCCTTTTGTGTGGTAATGACTAGTGATCGAAGAGGTTGCGGGGCTGACAGTATTGTCTTTATTTTTTTAAGGTATTAAAAATTGTTTATTTATTTTAGATAAGACATTTTGATGCGATTTTAAATATATACAACAGGTAATTATGGATGCCTATATACGGACAATATCCTCTTATATTGATATGTTTTGAATATATTTTAGATATGCGTGTATACATTTATTGTCACAACTTGCTTGGTCCGATTTTAATTTTATGTATTGTGTTAGGGTATGTTTTGATGTAACCAGTGAATGATTTATGTGTATCAATTGTCTTTTTTCTCCCAGTAAAATGTGAGAGAGACAACACATTATTATGTTTTCCAAAAAATATTTTTTTAAATGACAGCTTATTTTTTTATTAACAAGTTTTAAGTTACAGTCAGTCAGTCAAATTTTCAACACTTTTAATTTAAAAAAAGTTAAAATTTTTGTACTTTTTTAAAATAACGCTTTTTTGTAACTTGAAACTAATTTTTATTAACAGCTGATGGTTAATAGAGAATATACCGATACAATTTTTGAAAAAAAAAAATGTATTTAGCCCGATTTTTTAACGTTTTAAGTTTTGAAAATATAAGTACGGTCCTGTCAGCACCACAAGATTTCGAACACTAGTAATGACTAATGAGCTCATCGTTCAAGCGGTTCAAGCATCCACAGGTACACATCATACATAAACATACATAATATGAAGTTATCCCAATACCTATGTATTTTATTATTTTAAATATTTTTAATAAATTAAATTTGATTTAATTTTTACCGAAAGATGCAAATATGTATGTATAATAAAGTGATATTATTAACGGAAAATAGGTATTAATCATAAAGTATGTTGTATTTATTTTTGGTTGTTAAAACCAACAAGAAACTAAGATATTTTTAGAAAAAATTTAAATTTTTAGAAAAACAATGTATTCTTAATGATTATTACTTTTAAATAAATTCTTTCAAATGACTTTTATATGTCATAATATAATATATAAACATTGACTCAAATATATACTGTACCTTAAAAAAAAAAAGTTCACCCCTGTTAATCCTGATGTGTGTCTTTTCTCTGGTAATAAATTATACAGGATTGTGTTTTAGTAGACAGCATACGAATACACACACACACCTAACACAAATGCATGTATTGTAGATGTAAGATAATAACTTCCCCTTTACGTTTCTTGTTATGATAGCATTGGCGGTTTTTAAACAAAAAGATTTAAGATATTTTTTTAAATATTTGAAACATAAATGCTGAATAAATAAAAGAGTAGTTCTGACCAGCGTTACCAACATTAAATTTCTTCTCCCGTTGTAGAGAACGCTACAATCCCGTCAAAACCCGTCAAGTAGGGATTTTCGAGTTGTTACTTTTCCCTAAATTGAGAGAATGAGATAAATAGAGACGTTGATAGTTTTCTGTATATTCAACAGTAGTGTACCATTACGGCCAACCGACGGCAAAGTAGTTTTCAAGCTGGATTTAAAAGAATTACGTCAAGTAAAAATTTACTCTTTCAAAAAAACATACATTTTTGCTGTCCCGCTGAAAAATCCGTTAGCCGTCAAACAAAATGTTTTCCCGTTGCCAACCTCGCTGACCCGTCAAATCTAACGGGAAACCCGTTAAGTTGGCAACACTGGTTCTGACTATACATAATATATTTTCTAATATCGTAAACAAGAATCAATGGTACATATATATATATATATATATATATATATATATATATATATATATATATATATATATATATATATATATATATATATGTATTTATTTACTGTATTTAGCATATTGCTATTACAGGGGGTTGGTACAAAAATATAAAGTGCTACAAAAATTAATATAAATGTATATACATAGTTTACCTTTCCCAAAACCAGTTAAATAGCAGTTTTAATCATAAAAACATACACCACTGCTGGTTTTGGGTACACAAGAGTTACATTAATTATAATCTAATAGAAATAAATTTCTAAAATATAAATATTTATATTTAATATTTATATAAATATTTATATTTATTGTTACTATAATATAATATAATATTTAGAATAGATTGAAAAGTACTATTATAAATTTATAATATAAAACTTAATTTGTAGAAGAAAACAAAATTTAAAACTCAGGACGCATTACAAATTCCCTCACTTGGAGGCATTTTATTACATAATTGTATACAGAGTTCAGCATCTCAACATTACCCACATTAAGAAATTGATGATAGTATTCAAGGTTGACGTCTGTCTTTATTCTAACATCATTATAAAACGGACAATCATAAAATATATGTTCGAACGTTTCATTCCGGTCCAAATGGCAGAGAGAGCAAGTCATATCTGTATTTATTTTATATTTTTGTTCTTGATCAAAAACATTTATTTGCTGATTTGACGAGACTCTTAACTGACTTATAACACGTATTTTTTTAAAATTTATATTGAACATTAAATATTCAGCTGCTTTAGAATCAAGTTTAATATTCCTATACAAGACATAAGATGAACATTGGATTCTATCCCAATCTTCTTTAATTAAATACTTTTTATAACAATCAATTACATAATTTAATTTTGACTCGACAACATTTATTTCTTGGGAAATCCATATTTCTTTACAATTTATTTTATCCAAACACTTTATCATTTCAGTACACCAACTATAACTATATATATATATATATATATATATATATATATATATATATATATATATATATATATATATATATATATATATATATATACATATACCGTATTCACCGTAAACATGTAAGCATGACGCTAATGGTTGTCAACATCACTAAACAGATAGTTTGGTAGTCGGGGTGATACATTCGTGTGCACATTCCTGTCTCTTCTCCTACTGCAGTCACTGGTTTGACTGATTTGACGTATCGTGTTTACTGGACGAACTTGAATTTTTAAAAAATAAAAAGTTTGCTAAGAACAGACAAGGATAGGTATATATATTTATGTACATATTCAGATATCGCCAAAAAATCGAGTCCTAAGTAGCCTACACGGTTAAAAATCTTGGACTAATTTTTTAATCCAACCTTAACTTACTGAAAAAACTAAATATTAAAATACTAAAATTAAATCTTGTCCTTATATTAAAATATTTCCAATATTTTTTGATATTCAGATTTTATCTAATTATGTTATTTTCCATAATTTAAACCATTTTTGATTAAAATATAATACAAAATTATTGAAATCATAAAAACCAAACCAAAAAAATACTAAAACCTAATCCAAATTATATACATTTTTTAATTCTGAATTAAAGAATACTTAGATTTTAGTCTTAATTTGGATTAAATCAATCAGATCAGTGTTTTGTCACTCCTTCTCACTCCAACCCATTTAATTTTCAGTATTGTTTTCTCTGTTGGTCAATTATTATTTAACATCAAGGACATTTCTCACGGAATATCAAAATATGTAGGTATATGTATATACCTAAATGCATCACCAGTTATACACAAACAGAACTCCTTGCTTTTTTGTTCAATTATTTTGTTTATTTTCGTAACTTCGGTCGGGCTAAAAACATTTAAACATAAAAGTGCTTGAATATTTAAAATTAAAAATGTAATTTCAATTGTTAAACGTTTGTATAGTCATTGCCGTTATTAAATAAATTACTGTTCATTCGCAAAATATTTTCTTTTTATTGAAATTTTGATACAACTGACATGGATTCCTGAAATAATACTTGATATTGTTTATCAATATAAAAATTCAAATTATTTTTTAACTCAGGTTTTTATACAAGGTACGTAATATCGATTTTAAGTATAAAACGATATACGGAAAAATAAAGTATTCTGATTTTTTTTATCTATTTTCTAGGTGCGTAACTACTATGGTATCGTTTGATGTAAAACATAGCTGATTTTGATAATGGAATGATTATTGATAGATGAGCGGTATGGTAATTTAGATAACGTATCTCCCCCGTTTGGTTTCGAACTCAAGATCTACCAGACAAGAACGAAATGTTCTGATTTTTATTTATATCAAAATTTAAATTATTTACCCGGACAACTTCGGCGTAGCAGTCAGCATAGAATTTAAGCACTTCAGTTATGTGGTAAGTCTTTGCAACTAACATTTAACAATAATTCTACTAACTTTCCTCTTTATTTACAGGTTTTATTCTACCATTAAGAGAAATTATAGTTCAAGAAAAAGGAAAAAATCAGAAGAATCTACTGAAAACGTTCAAGAAGAAACAGACCATGAGCTAAGCCCGGAAGATCTAATTTTTTTTTTTAAAGTTCACTTTTTAAAATTCATTGTTTATTGTAAAAAAAATCAATAAAATTTTGGTAATACAAAAATGCAATTGAGTTTCAATATAACCTTCATTACAATATTTAGTAATTAAAATATTAGATTTTAATACAGACAATATTAAAATTTCAAACCAAAGAAACCTATCTTTTAGTACATATTTGGTTTAAAATATAATCCACCGTTACTTATTTTTAATACCTTTTGAGTTTAGAATCGTAATATACATAGTATTAGTTTGCAATACAACTGGAATAAAATTTGGTTTGGTGACTCTAATCCAAGTTCAATTAATTTTTAATATCAGTTATATTGCAATGAATTTTTTAATATAAATAACCGATTAGATTTTAATAAAATTTTGGTGTTGCCATATATGTAACCTCTGTAGATTACTTATTAATCCTATATTTTTAACCGTGTAAGTATATATTTCCCCTAAAAAAGGAGAAATCAAATTTATCGGTTTCGTCGAATTTCCGGTGCGGTAGGAGTGGTTTATTATTTTGGTCAAATTATCTATGAAAATATTGAGAGAAAATGATTTTTCGTAGAAAAAATGGAAAGCTTATAGTTGATTTATATAAGACATTTAAGGACATTTTGACATAAATATCGATAATTATTACGTAAATACGAGAAGAACAATTCGGATACATGAGGGATATTGATTTGAAGAGAATAATATAGTGGTTTGTTTAAAGTGGGCGGGACAAAATATTCTTGACAGATAAGTTACCACTATCTTAGATATATATATATATATATATATATATATATATATATATATATATATATATATATATATATATATATATATATATATATATATATATATATATATATAATTATATATACATATATATATATATGTATAGATGGATGTTTTTAGAAAAAAAAAAAAAACTTTAGACTTTCATAGTAATATGTATTTTTTTTCTTTTTTTTTTCTTTTACGGAAATTACTCGAATGGCTACTAAAAATCTTATTATGTACAAAATGTGAAATAACTTTACCAAAAAAAAAAAAAAAAAAAATTGGGGTCATGTATTCAGACATGACCGCAAGTTTTTAACGTTTTTACCAAAAATTAAATAATGTAAGTATTAATTTTCTTCAGTTATTGTATTTGTAAACCACTTGTTTTTTTTTTTTAATTTCCGCGCGCTTATGTTGTAGCAATATAAAAGCATTGTTGAAAAAACGTTGTAAAATCGTTGTCAAATGATGTTTTTAAATTATGTTTCAAAAACGACGTGGTGAATAGTTTTTATTTCTTATTAAATATGGTTTATAACTTTCTATTTTATAACATTAAATTCTTATCAAATTGCTTTGACACGTTTTCATTTTTCCAAAAAAAAAAAAAGAGTTTTCCCATAAGAGCCCGTGTTAAAATAACAAAACTTTGAAATCGTTTTTCCTAAAATTAAGGCGGTTAATTTTTTTTTTCGGTAAGGGCTCGTATTATTGCTATTGAATTAAATAAATATATAGAGAGGTTTCGTTAAAATCCTTTGAAAAAATTGTTTTATCCACCAACCTTAAAAGCTGAATACTTGGCCCTTTTATCTAAATGGTTAAAATTTTACATATCAAAACACTTATAAGAATAATTACCCGAATTTTCTCATATAAATTATTTTTTCAAATAAATACCAATTTATAAAGACGTATTCACGTCAAAAAATGATTTTTAAAATAATAGTGTCAAGTCTTATGCTGAGATGTCATTCTGATGAAAACAATATCTGTCGTAATTTCTTTTCAAACAAGTCGGATAACTTTTTTGAAAAGAAATGTAAAACTTTTCTTATTATTATTTTTGTATACATATGTGTTTGTCTATATGTGTGTTTAAGGCATTACATTATTTTAAAGAAAAATTTCTTTTGCATTGGCTTAAATGGTGTAGTAACATCCCTAGAATGATATCCAATAGGAATTATGAATGCGGAAATATTTTAAAAATCACTTTGAACTCGATTATTGAAACGACTTTGAGCGGCTGAGAAACTCCAAAATGCTACGATTTGCTACGGCGTACCTAGTATTTTGGAGTTTCTCCGCTTGGTTGATGAGTTTGTAAAAACAGTAGACACGTTTCGAAACTATATATTTAGAGCAGTACACAAGAATTTTGGATTTGCTTAACAAATAAATTTTTTATAAACAAATTAACGTTGATTTTTTTATTGATTTTCAGAATTTTTTTAAACCGGTACCTGCATTTCACTACAAATTAATATTTTTTAATAATATTGTGTACCGCCTTGATAAAACTAATGTAAATGATGAAAAAAATTCTTTAATAAAACCTTCTTTTTGGGTACATATTTCAAAGTGATGTAATACCTTAACTGTTTACTATATTATAATAATCATACTTACATATTATGGTGTTGGCACTGGGTAATCATTTTAAATTTTGAATACATTACTTTATTTGTTAAACATTCATTCAAATAAATTCGAAATACGATTATCAATGGCCCAGCCATTGCAAAAATATTAAATTGAAATACTTAATCCATTAGTATTTTTACATGTCAAGTTTATGAAATTAATTTTTAACTTTACAATTTACAAATTGTTTTTCTACAAAACTTTGATTGTTTTCCTTATATTAATTTTAAAATTTAATTCATTCAGTTTCCGTCATTTATTTTCATGTCTTCAAACAATCACAAAGTAAATGTATAATTTGGCAGAACGAACGGTGAAATATGAAAAGTTTGTCTTCGCTTGCAGTTTATTAATATTAAAATAAATTAATTTTATACTTTTCTCTTACCACCGTTAGATGGGACTACCTTGATAATATAGCAACTGATTAGGTACTTTGAACAAAATTGATACTTAAATTACTATATACGCACATATTTACAGAGTTGATTTTAATTGGAAAAACCAGAATTTATTCCTGTATATTATTGTAAAAGGACCCCGCACAAATCTTATGGAAATTTGGTCCCGGTTAATTTCTTCGAAACTTTGGGAAATAATAGTTCTTGACCTGTAGAACAAAAATCTCCATAGGCGCAAAGCTCAATAATGGACAGATTTTGAGATAAGTATATGTAGTTAAATATACGTACCGTAAAATCATCTAGACCTGGACAGGGGGTCTAAGCCCGGACACTTTACACCAATCTTCAAAGTAAGTAGTTTCTACATTAACCTGCTACAATAAACATTTGTTTTTGATGTCATTAGAGAGAGAAAAACATCCTCTAAACAGCTGTACCAATAAAAACTACGGATTTCAACATTTGCTATCTCATTTTACAGGATTACTATTCTCCAGTTTTTCAAAGAAATAAAATGTGCGTCTAACTTAGACATGTAATTTTCGTCATTATTGTCATATTGTTTTAATTTTGATATGTATGTGTTCAGAATTTTATCGCGCATCATTTAATGATGTTTGAAGTTATATTCGATGTATATATAAAAAAATACATGGTATATACATATATCCGTTTAGACCTGGACACATCAGTTTATTGTACTATGGCTGCGATTTGCACTGGCTGTAACTTCCACTATCCACACGCTATATTCCCGTCAGAATTACGCGGTTTATGCCTCCTTCTGGTGTCATATCGCATGTTTACTTCATAGAGAGGCATACTATGTATTGACTCCTCTCCCTTCCCACAAAATGTTTTGAAACCTTTGACCGGTTCAAAGACATCAGACGATATAAAACACTGTCCTAATCCCGACGGGAGAGATTAGTTTGCATGTTATTACATTATTTAAGTAAGTGTCTGGGTCAAGACGGATTTGGGGTGTAGACCCGGACACTTACTAATTATTTTTTATTTTTTTATTTTTACTTATAATGAAACAAATGGGTCACGGATATAACAAATAATATACACTCTTTCTAATGGTAATACTTTTATTGGTGATATCTATGAAGGAAACAAGTATAAACAAAATTATACCAAAAAATGTAAAAAAGTGTTCGGGTCTAGACGGTTTTACGGTATACTGTCAATTAAATATCTATCACCTATCAAATGGCGTCGGCAAAAAACTTACAGAAAAGTGGAATCGATTGCCGACACCATCTGATTGGTAATAGATATTCAATTGACAGTATATGTACGTATATTTAACTACATATACCTCAAATTCCGTCCATTATTGAGCTTTGCACCTATGGAGATTTTTGTTCTACAGGTCAAGAACTATTATTTCCCAAAGTTTCGAAGAAATTAACCGGGACCAAATTTCCATAAGTTTTGTGCGGGGTCTAACACGTTCATAGACGCAAGCAATGCATGAAAACAACTCTCCAATTGCAACACTAAGTTTTTTTTTTTTTTGATGGATGCATTTAAAATTACGACATATAATTGTGAGGAAATTGAAAGGGGAGCTCCGTTCACCACCGTGTTAGGCATCATTATATACAAAGAAGTACATCCGGTATAAGATCCGTTTCAAAGTAGACCTGTTTGACGGTAAGTATCTGTATAAATGTAATATTCTTTCGTTTAATGGTTTAATTAAGGACTCACCAAAAGGGGTGAGGTGGGTATATTTTCAACCATGAAATTTCATATCTCGTGAGAATAATAATAATATCAAATTTAGTAAAATGTTTTTGCTAAACAATTTTTCACATATAAATATAGAAGTGTACGCAACCACACCAACCACACCAAAAGTATCTTACCGTTAATATTTAATTTTCTACAGTTTAACTGTATACAGTGTAAATAAATATATTAACACCTATAATATATTATGTATCGTAATGCTTATTTTAGATTAAAATTTTAAATAATTCAATGATGAAATAACTAACATAAAACTACTTCTACTATGATTCATTTCAGTTAAATTTAACCATGCTTCGTCACTTTGAATTTAAATAATTTGCGTTTTCTTGGCTTTACCTATTTTATTATTGCATTTATGTAAATTTTAAATTTTCAGATTATTTTTAGAAAAGAATAGAAGATTATTGTGTTTCGAATATAAGAATTATTTAATTTTTTAACGAAAACTCATGATCAATTGTATCTGAAATGAGGTATATATATGTACTTATGGCAATATATCCCAATCTCTAAATAGCCAGTGACGTAGCTACAACGAGGCAAGCGGACCAGTCGCACTAATGAAAATTAATAAAATCGCGAAAATTTTCTAAAAATTATGGAAAGATACTTTCCTAAACTGAAAACTATCAAAAATTATTTATGGCTAGTACGATGTCTTAGGGTCGCTTTAGCTTGTCGGCAGTTATTTCTGTTAAGAAATTCAGAGCATACAATTCAGAGCAAGTACCCTATATTGAAAGAGATTTCAAAACTTTGTCAGTACGTAGAGGCTTATGACCTGATAAAATAAAATAATTCCAGTTAACGGTAAAAAACAATTTTTAGGGGTGAAACATCCCTAAAAATTGATGTAATTTTGGATATCATCAAGTTTACTAAAAATTCTTTGTGGAACAAATTCGCAGTGTCGGGAAGTGTAAAATCGCTTTTCGATATTATCAAAAATCCACAGTTTCACCCAAAAAATAATAACTACCCCTACCCTAACCCCTACTATACTTTGAGAGCCGATTATTTCATCTCTTAAATACATGTGATTGTAAAAAATAATAGCATATTTATTACTAGAACTTTATGTGCTACATATTTATAAACAATATTTCATCAATTTTTAAATTTTCGAGTTCCACCATTAACGCCTTAAAATTGTTTTTTGCGCCAACTAGTATTTTTGATATTGTTAGGTAGACCACCTTCTAAGTACTGTCGACGTTTCCCAACATAATTTCACTTCGAATAATTAAGATTTCGAATCGAATAATTAGTTTTTTCGAATAATTCGAAAAGTCGAGTTATTGGAAAAAAATCGAATTATTCGAAAGAAAACGAATAATTCGATTTTTTCGAATTATTCGTTTCATTTTTTCGGTTAGCTCGAACTTTTTTTTTATTTCTAAGACTCAAACATACTAAGAACTTTAATAATATAATTTATATGTATTATGTAGTTTGATTTACAGAGCAAATTCATCCAAAAAAAAATTATTTTTAACTTCCCACTGGGAAGTTATTGCAGTGGATTTCTTTTGTCGCATTTTTTTATGTTTTAAGTTTTAACGAATATTCGAATCGAAAATTCAGCCATTACAGCCACTGTCATGGAGCGACAAGTTTTTGTAACAATAAACTTTTATTATTACTGATTGATTTATCCTGTTACTCAGGCATAGTGTAACTTTCCATTTATAAAATTATTGTAATGGATCCGATTTTTTTTTTATTTAAATTAAATGTTTCAAAATTTATAAGAATCAAAAGAAAAAACAAAAATTCGATTTTTCGAATTATTCGTTTTCTTTCGAATAATTCGATTCGAAATTCGAATCGAATATTACTATTCGATTCGGTGCGAATTATTCGACATTTCGAATAATTCGTACACACCTAATGGATATGTAAGTAAGTAAATAGAGAAGAGATTAATCAATTTGAATTAATTGTTTGTCACTGAATAAATTTTTGTTAGTACCTACCCACACGGCATGGCACAATGACACATACATAAATTAGTAAAATTTAGAGAACAGAGCGTCCCCCAATGGATTTCAGTTCCACATCAAACATTATTATTTTGTTAGATCTATTTGTACATTTGTAGATTTACTGTTGAATTTTCTAGTAAAATTTACATTGTGTGTGTGTGTGTGTGTGTTATTTGAAGTTTGCACACCCAAACATTTGATATATCGTGCGTTAAAAGCGTCTTCGGTTACCTAACATAATTTTATGGCTCAACGTTAAATAAAAGATAAAAACATGTAGGTATGTTTGGATCGATTTTCGTCAACGTAATTTATGTGATTAGATTACATTACATACATACCGTAAAATGGACTCTATCGAAATTCAAAGGTACCTGGAAATAAAACCAATAATGTCCTCTGATTATTGTAATTGTCAGTTTATAACTTGAACACGGTTGTATTTGAGTTTCTCCTCGTATAAAATAATTTCAAATAGTATTAAAACTTGTATAATTACCTTATCAAAAGTAATTGTTTCGTAATTAGTTTAGTTAAACAGTCTTTTTGTTCAAATAAAATACAGAAATAAAAACTTAGTTTTCTTATATTTATTAAAAATATTTTACAGATATTTGCTGTATATTTGCACAAATCAACAACTGCGGCAGAATGAATAAGACCGAAATTTGAAATCATTGCAAACGAAAGCAGAAAAAGATAAATGGAACATAAAGGACAAGAAAGGCTGAATGAGTACAACCGAATGGTGATGTACCAGGACCAAGCAACATTTTAAGAAAATAATTGGCAGTTTAGTGAGAACACCGAAAATTTAAAATTGTAAAAATAAAAAATCAATTACCGGAAACAAAATTATTCCGTATAATCCAATAAATAAAAAAGAATATGAAAATCGAATATAACGTTTGCAATAGTACCTATCAATCCCATTTTACGGTACAGTGTTTTTATATACCTACATGATATTTATTATAAATATAATTTACTATACTACCATTTTGATGTAGTGAACATGGTATAACGATAACAATACAATTATTTTGTACGATACAAATAAGCGGTGAATCGTAAAAAGTTTTTAAAAACGGAGAAATTATTTAAAAACGGAAGAATCAGAACAACATCATAAACACTGCTGGATATTTCTAATTTGTAAATTATTTTGTATAGTATCTCGGTAAAGAACTGGAATTTGTTAGTAACGGTTATTGGATTTCTACCTACTTGTGCTTGTAAAAACCAATGTATAAAAAAAAGATTTTTTTGTAGTTAAAATATCAAATTGGTTTAGTTAATATTCCCTAAAATTGAAAATAATAAATTATTTAAAAATTTTTTATTCATGGTCTTTAACTTTTCGTGACTCACGAATTATTCACGACAACAAATTAAATGTCACGATCACGCCCACTCACGCACGATCGTAGAAAATTATTCACGATCACGATGGGTCACGCGTGACCCGCCGGGTCACGCGTGAATTCACGATTTTGGCACATCTCTAGTGAATACCTAATCAAAAAATGTTGCCGATGGGAAATTCCATCGGGTATACGTCTAGTCTACTTAATAAATTTCTAACACTGACTGACTGACAGACAACGCACAGCCTAAACTGTTGGGTTTAGAAGAATGAAATTTTGCATAGGAGTTCCCTACGTAACGTAGGTGAGCACTAAGAAAGGAATTTTGAAAATTCGTCCTCTAAGTGGGTTAAATAGGGAATGTAAATTTTTATATAAATTCGTTATTTTTGAAGTTAGAAAAATATGTTACTATGACTATTAAAATAAAAAATATCTTATTTAATGAATCTTTAACTTTAACTGACAGACAACGCACAACCTAAGCTGTTAGGTTTAGAAGGACGAAATTAAGCACAGGAGTTATGAAAATTGGCGTTTAGGCTTCTACTATTTATAAATAAAAGTCAGTTGTTTCTGGAAATTTATTCCCTAAGGAGTTAAAACAGAAAATGAAAGTTCGTATGGGAAGTTCGTCATTTTTGAAGTTAGAAACGTGAATATTGATTTAGGCTTTTGAAAAACATTAAAAGTGAGCAGAAAGTGAGTACCTAATAAAAAGATGTTGCCGATGGGAAATCCCATCGGGCATACGGCTAGTTTATAAATAAGCTCGCAACAGTTCTATACCAAAAGTAGTAAGGTTACAGCGATTCTATACCAAAAGTAGTAAGATTATGGCAATACCAAAAGATTTACAAAAACGAAATAAAAATCATGGATGAATCCATTAAGAATCCGTCCGGGCATGGTTACCTAATAACGTTATCCGATTGGTCCACATTATTATATACGTCTATGTCTATGTAATTATGTATGTACATTAATAACATTTTCTTAGGAAATTATGTAGATAATATTGACAATGTTCAATTAAATATATACATAAAGTACCTACATATATTAAAGACTAAACCTAATAATAAGAAGTAATAACATTATCTGTACAAATAATTGTTACATATGCACATACGTGATTACATAATATTAAGGATAATATCAAAAATCACGTAGATAATTAGTAATTATAGCTTATTGTTAGTTCATAGTAGAGTGTATACTTATAGTTTTTAGCTTTTCGTAGAAAAGCTATTGATTTTAGTTTGTCCATACATTTGGTCAAGTGTGGGAGTATTTGTCAATATTCTCGATATTCTGAAACCTCAGTAACATTTCTCTTTTCTATGTTTCTATATTCTTGTTTGTGGCAAAGTGTAAGGCACATCAGGAATGACTTGTGGGACGCTCGGGACTCCCAGCTGCCTCGGAACAACTATATTATATATTAAATGCTCAAGACACACACTATCCTATCGTCATTTACGTGTTTGAAAACATTAAAAAGATGCGATTCTTATGCTTCTACTCTGTAAAAAAAAAATGTTTTATTTTAACAATCTGTAAAATCTCGGTTAAATTGTTAAATTACAGAAAGTTGAAAGGTACCAATACTGTATACCGACAGTTTTAAACAGAAATGTTAGCTAACATTAAATGTTATTTTCTCTGTAAACTAACAGCAGCCAAAATACTCGCCATAAACTTTTACAAAGCCGTTAAATAGGGTAATTGCTGTAGATGGAATTAACTACTGATAACTTTGACTTTTTCTACGTCTTAATCTGTTAGTTTTTGAATAATTAAATAATTTTGAATCACTGAACATACTGTAATTGACAAATAATGTATTTTATATAAAAATGGATGACGACGATTTATTTTTAAAATTTTCCATATTCGTCGAAGATGAAGAAAGAGAAATAAAGTAAATTTCTATTATTACTTTCAAATGTAAATTATTAGTATACGTATATATACAATTCTCTTTTGTAGTTAAAATCATCGAATAAAAAATAAAATGCCGCAAAAATAACAGACTATAATAATTTTTTTTACAGAATCGGCCTAATCCAAACTAATAGTGACTGTGAAACTATGGTGCAAATATACTCTACACTAGAGATGTCGATTTTAAATCGATTAATCGAAGCTTAAAAAATCGATTATTTTTTCGATTTTTTTCATTTGAATCGATTCATGAATCGATTATTAAAAGTAAGAGATTGAAAACCGATTTTTTCCAAAAATAACTTCATTTTAATAGTAATTCTACAAAGAAACATGTATTAAAATGAAACACCAAAAACTCTATTGTTAATTGTCACTTTTTACTCGTTATATCAACGAACCCCTCCTATGGCTCTATATAAGTCAGACTATTAATACAAAAGGAAGGAAGGGACCACCTATCTGTGCAAACGACGATCCCTTTTCCACAAAAGCGACTTATTTAGAAAACATTTTTTTGTCAATTTGTTTGAAATTTTTGAATAAACTTGGTTCAGTTCGTGGTATTTGTCCTACATATTCAATTGCCTTATTTTTTTTAATTATAATTGAAGAGTTACCTCATTCATCGCCTTTACAAATATAATGTAAGGCGTTTTTACACGATATTACCGATATTACCTATGTACTATCAAGTAAGTCCCTTAAACAAAAATTATCAGCCAATTTTATTAAATTTTTCAAAATTTCGATTTTTTAGATCGATCTCACAGAATCGATTTTTTTTTAACCGATTTTTTTTTAATCGATTTTTTTGATTTCGATTTAAATCGATCCAAAAATCGATCTTTTTTTTGGAGAATCGACATCTCTACAGTCTACACCTATAAACTTGATTTCATAATTTTAAACACCATACGGACGAAGTTGCGGGTAATGCTGCCTATATTAAAATATTATGTCTAATATGAACACAAATACGCATTCAAAATAGAAAAGAACATGACTTAATTACCTTTCTCCGTCATCGTTGAAGGCATAATCGCCCATAATCAAATCCCGCAGTCGATACCTAGAAAAAAAAATCGACACAAATAAAATTATACAATTTTTACATAAAAATTTTAATGTATGTTTTACATAAGCGTTTAAAACTAGGTACCTATCTCAACATTTTATATTGTAACAGACAAAATTATAACACAAAAAAATAAAAAATATGTGCACTAACTAAGCATTGTTGACATTATCGTTGTATTAAAACGACTAAAAATTTCAAATCAATAACAAAATAATAAAAAATAATATTAAAATTGTAATTATTATAATTTTGTTAAAAAAAAAATGTTGTACGTATATTATTGCTCTATTAATATAGATATGTTAAAATTTGTCCTTATACGATATACATATCTATAAATAATCATATTATTGTGTCTGTAAGCATGCATTAAATTTTATTTTTAAGCATTTATAAGCATGGCAAAGCAATTTAAAAAAAAATCCTACATGCATCACACCAGTTGCAGTAAAAAAACTATCCTATCACATCACATTATAGCCCTCATATTACCTCTTATATATACGTAATATAGAAATATAAAAATCTATTAAAATTAAGATTATAATTTTGTTGCAATTTGACTAATTAAATGGATTTAAATGAACATGTAACCTGAATTGTTTTCAGTTATTTATTTTTAACCAATATAAGTTATGGTGGAAGCACAGAAACAATGTGTGTATTAAGTCAAGGTAAATTTTGTGAAGCAATTTATGATGGTACTTGAAATTTAATTCAATTTTACAATGAAAATAAGTCTGATAAAGAACTATGTATATTATAGAATATAAAACAATGTGCTATCACCTACAACAGTGCTAGTTCTTATTCCGTTCCATTTAACCATCCTCTCCCTCTCCCACCATTCATTTGAATTTAAATATCACAACAAAAATTCTTTTCTTCCTTTTATAAAAAGATATACCTACACTTACAAAAAGTAAATGTAAATTTGGCGCTTATTTGTGACCTTTAATTAAAATTATATTATTAAATATTGGAAAATTTATCCACGAAACGGCGTGAGTTACTATTATATAAATAAAAGATTTTTATAAAAAAAAAAATTGTTTCTTCTTTCTCTAACGTTTATGTTAATTATTATCATCTTATTTTTAAAAACTGAAAATGATTCATTTCAAAAATAAAATTTTATCACATATAAAAGTTATTATAATTTCTACTATTCTTTTTCAATATATTAGATAGTAGATCTTGTGAGAGATAGCTATATTACGAGTTTGTCGAAAACATAAATTTATGTGAATGAGTCATTCCCAGTAGTTGTCGTTCTTTTCACTTATATATTGTTATTAAATTATTTGCTCTAAAGTTATTTTCTCAACTGATTCTGTTACCTACTTTATTATCATTTTATAACGCACTTTGCCGTATAAGAGAATATTTTAATGAGTTATTCAATATATATCAATTTCAGCTTATTTAATCTAATAACAAGATAAAAAGATAAACGGTAAGAACAGCAGCAAAAGTATAATAATAAAATATACACCATAATCTGCTCTCATTACATATTAAAATTAAATTTCATTTTTATCTTAATTATTTATTACACAGTCTTTAACGGAAAATGAAAAATAATCTTTTAATTAACAAATAATTAAATAAACAAACTTATTTCCCATTTACTTTAACTTTTTGAAACATTTTTCCGGCGCTTCCACCGTACACAAGACAACGGGAACTTGATAATTATTAATTATGATATTAAGTAATTTATTGCAATATTATGAGATAATTAGTTAATATTTAATAAAGCTTTGAGCTAGATATAACCATAACATGTATTTTATCTCAGTTTACTATAATATGTAGATCCTTTTTTTTTTAAAATATCTTGAACATATTTTGCTGAACAAAAATATAATGTTAATTATCTTCTGTATCGTTATTTTTCCAATTTTTCCTTTCTACTTTTTCTATTTTTGTTTTTATCAATTTTTCACCTGGCGTCCACCCTATCTATCTACATCCCGCTACCCTCTACATACCTCAAACTACTATACTTGGTCAAATTTATTATCCAAATTTATTTACTTATTTTTAGAAATAACTGTTTGAGTAGGTTATTACATTACCTACGTAACTGTGGTAATATCGAAATACGAATCTTATGTTGATGAATAATACAAATTATGTAATTGAAATCCTTTTTTTTTTTATCGAACCACTTGTCAACAAATGTTTTGGTCAACATTTGCATGTAACTATCTAAGTTTTATGAAATGACATGAGTTTTTTCAAAATAAAAATTATAAGTTTTATAAATTCTTTGCATGTGTTGATAGGTAAAGAAAAAAAAAACGGAATTATAATAAAAACCATGCTCTTAAAATTCTCTAAACTATGCATACCTATAAACTTTCAATAACCAAAGAAAAATTCAATATAAAATTATAATAAGTAATAATATGCACTCTTAAAAGGATGAAGAAGCATGTTTATAAATTAAATATTGCATTTTTGGTTTTTACTAGGAAGGAAATTTCATATTAAAGAAGTACTTAAAATACTGTCTGTGATATAAATTATAAATTATTTTTCAAAGCATTTAAGTAATAAAAAAAAAATGGCATAGAAGCTCAAGATGAGATAATTAAAGCAAAACTTTATTTTTAAAAGTTCGCTTACTGTGTCGGCATCCGAATCATTTTTATGAGCTTTTTTACAATCAGTAATATTTCATAATCCATAAAAAAATATCACTTTAAAAAAAAAAATTAAATAAATATTAATTAAATTTTAACACAATCCTTTTTTTAAAAACACTCACATTATCCTGGAAGCGTCATAGTTATCAATTTTATTTCGTTAATTATTTTTTTTGTTTTAATTATTGTATACATTGTAAATATTTTGCACGAGTTGTATCAAACTTTGCCTTGGTAAAACACGACAATTTACAACAAACACATACGTGTAAGATTGAATGATACATTTTTACACCCTTCTATTACATAAATCATATTAATTTTTATTATTTATTTTTATTATCATCATATTGGTAAAAACAAATTACTTTATTATAATAGTTTTAAAAACTTTTTGTCTTTGTTAAAATACTTTAATATTATTTTAGTCTTCGAGAAATTCACAGACATCAGTCCGTTGAACTTATTTACTTTAAAAAATTTCAAATTCATTAAAAATTAGAAATGGGGGTGCTATTTCTGTCCCAGAATACAAATTATACAAAAACTTTATAGCCACATTTCTCAAGGAGGTTGCTTTAACACAGTGATTATCCCCAGAAGTGAGAGTCCCGACCCCCAAAGCGTTTGCTTTTGATTACAGTTCTATAATAGTTTAATTTGAAACAACTGATTACAGATCATATATCCATTTTCTACACATTTCCTACCCATTTATACATACATATTTCGGAGGCCCTTTTAAATTTTTAAGTGCAAAGGAGGTCGCAGACCAAAGAGCTTAAGAACCACTGTTTTAATATATGTATATTATGTACTTATCTACATTTTATTATCAAATTGAATTTCTCATTTTTTCTTACACAAAGCTAAAACAAACGTACACTAGCATTTTGACTCTTGTCCTAATTTCCCCGATTCGGTTTCATATCATCAAGTATTCTGACATGTTATGTTAAAATCGATTACCAAGAGCTGCTGCTGTCTTCTGTACAAGGTTGATGTAGGTCAATTATATGAAAAGAACGTGAAATAATTTTATCCAATCTAATTTCAAACAACAAGAAACTTTTAATTACAAAACAAGTTTTTCGTATTTATGACTAAAATTAAATCATAGGTGGTAATAAGTAAAAGAAAGAAATTGATTTAAGCTCCGTTCTTTTTTGGAGTTCCGGCTAATGAGTTTTTAGACCTAACAATAAGAAAAACCAAAATTAGATAGGATCGATAGGACTGACAAAAAATTCGTGGAAACAAAACCTGTGTGTTCACACATGAGGTTAGGCTTAGATTCCCCCCTTTTATTAAAAAAATGTGACGTACTTCCTACTTAAACTATTCATTTTCTACTCTAATCTAACATAACCTAACCTAACCTAACTAACAAGAATCAATATTAAATAGAAGATACGTATTTGTTATTTTCGTTGCCCTTGCCATAGAATACATTTGCCCTTATTAGAAGCTTTAGTGAATAACCAAATATAATACATTTTATGACCAGAAATTAATAATTTTTTTTTTTTTTTTTTTTTTTGGTTTAATTCAAAAGAAAACAAATTTATATATAAACAATAAAATTAATTTCCCTATTTTCTTGTTTTCTTTTTTTTCTTTTACTTCTTTCCAACCAAAATTTTTCAAATGTTTTCGGTATGACTATTATAATGAATAAATAATACCAGGTTGACCAATATAAATAACATAAAATTACTCCGATGTTACTCCATTTGCATAAAAATGCCAGGTGTGCTGTTTCTACTGGAACTTCTAGTGACACCTACACCTAAGGTCGATATTATTTTGAGTATAGATCATGGGGTTTTTATACGTTTGGATTGACACTGGAGTAAGTGATATTGCCTATACGAACAACCTAATTATGTATAATAGGGCACGTGTCCTAATCAAAGAATAGTTGAGTCTTATTGTGAGAGTAAAGTAGTTTCCCTGTACAATTATAACAAAATCGTAAATGTACTGGAATATAATAGAATTTCATTTTTAGAAAAAAAAATTTACCCATTTGAAAAAGCAAATAAAACAGCGCACAATAAGAACGCTCAGAACAGATAAAGTAAAATAAACAAAAATATAAGTAAACAAATAAGCTTAATGTACAAACAAGACTGAGAATTTTGTCGGGGAGCAATTAAAATAGGAAAAAGCAGAATGTTATGTACATTCTAAAAAAGCTATTTTCCCGCCAAGCCAGAAAAAAGAAATTTAGTAGAGAGTACAAAATCAATTATAAAAGTTATTTAAATTTATATTTTCAATTTTCTTTTACATTACATATTAGATACTCTTATATCGTTATATTATATAAATAATTTAATAATTTTTTTTTTATTAAATATTTATTCAGAATCTATATACACTTTATTCACTTTAATTTATTTAATAATAACGATTAATGAAAAGTTTTAAAGACGAATTCGTTTTTATAATTTTTTTGTTCGATTTCTTATTTTACATCTATCTTAAATGAAATTTATTATTTCAGAAGTTTATTATCAAATATGATTATAATTTTAAAAACATTTTTTTAAATATTTTTATTAACTTTTTTTTTAAATTGTGAATTTTAATTAACAAAAAATAATTAAAATAATTGGAAAGCGAATTTAATTAATATAGTTTAATATACCTGGGAGGTAACGGGGGTACAACATCCATTTCGATATCGCGCATCGCGGCAAGAATAGACGACATGCCACCAACACTGCCGGCACCGCGATTGTCACCACTCGTATTGTTATTATTGCCGTTACAATATGTAGTTCGCGGAACACCACCACAAGACGGTGACGTATGTTAAAGACGATGGCCATCGGCGGCAATTCGCGGCCCAAATCACCCTTGGGAGTCGCGGCCCTTCACGCTGTACCGTAGAATATAGTGGACCGGGCCTGTTCACCTCTCACGTTTAATATGTGCTAGACGTGCTACCTGTGTAGATAAAATAAATTTGATATCTAACGTGTTCAAGTCAGTTACAATATTAATAGTTTCGCTATCAATTAACACGATTTATGGGGGGATAACGACGCGAACTGCGTGACATCATCAACTACGAACGCTAAGACATTAACTAAACATGCAAACATTCGAATACGACGAACACGACGGACATGCCGCACGATGTGGGAACACAACATACCGGAAAAACGTCCTCATGGCTATGTTATTGTCAGTACATACATGTACAGTCGATTGTATATGTTAGTACGATGTACATACATATACATATATAGAGTAGTGTCCGCGCATAAAAACACGTTGCTAGGAAACATGGTGCTTTATTTTATAAATTATATATAAGGTAACGGGCCTAGTTTCTGACCTTTTAAGAGTGACGGCTGAGGTTAAACGACAGTAATAAATATAAGTTTCAACTTAAGAGACAATTAATAATTTTATCAACTAGTTTATGGCTTTCAAAATAAAGCCATACAAGTAAAATAATTATTTGAATTGAATTAATAATTTAAATTAATGTTTTAAAAATTGACAAAAAGGACCCAGTTTCTGACCTTCAAAATTTCTCATGTGACAGTTTCTGACCCTGACAGTGGCCTAGTTTCTGATCCTTAAATTTAAAAATACAGTTTTTTAAAATTTAATTTATAAATAATTTTTTATTGATAAAAATGAATGTTTAATGTAATACGTTATGAAAAATAACAAAAACTAATCGAAGATAACTATAAATAACAAAATAACTAACAAAAACTGGTTAGAATTTAACTGGGCCATACCACTTTAGAAGTGAGCCTAGTAATTGACCCTCATATTTCAATAATAAAAATCATTCTAAGGTATTTTATAAATATTTTAAAATAAATTTTAAACAAATATTAACCTGCTCATATATTTTTAATTAAGTTTTCATACTTACATGATGAATATTGCACAAATCAAAATGAGTACTTTGTAACATAAACTGTTAAGAAACTACCAAAAAAATAGTGTTTACACACATTTTAAACTTAAAATTTTTTTTTTATTTAGTTAATATATTCTAAACTTTTTAAATTGCTGTTCATTAGACACAGAATAGATTACTTTAAATTAAGAATTTATTTTTTTTCTTATTTAAAATATAGTTTTTTTATTAATTTATAACAAAGTTGAAAAGTTCAGAAACTGGGCCAGGGTCAATTACCGGGTCTTTTACCTTAGATGATTCTTTATTTATTTTAAATATATGTATGTATATGTACAATTGTATAATATATATCATATAAGGTAACGGGCCTAGTTTCTGACCTTTTAAGAGTGACGGCTGAGGTTAAACGACAGTAATAAATATAAGTTTAAACTTAAGAGACAATTAATAATTTTATCAACTAGTTTATGGCTTTCAACATAAAGTCATACAACTAAAATAATTATTTGAATTGAATTAATAATTTAAATTAATGTTTTAAAAATTGACAAAAAGGACCCAGTTTCTGACCTTCAAAATTTCTCATGTGACAGTTTTTGACCCTGACAGTGGCCTAGTTTCTGATCCTTAAATTTAAAAATACAGTTTTTTAAAATTTAATTTATAAATAATTTTTTATTGATAAAAATGAATGTTTAATGTTATATACGTTATGTAAAATAACAAAAACTAATCGAAGATAACTATAAATAACAAAATAACTAACAAAAACTGGTTAGAATTTAATTGGGCCATACCACTTTAGAAGTGAGCCTAGTAATTGACCCTCATATTTCAATAATAAAAATCATTCTAAGGTATTTTATAAATATTTTAAAATAAATTTTAAACAAATATTAACCTGCTCATATATTTTTAATTAAGTTTTCATACTTACATGATGAATATTGCACAGATCAAAATGAGTACTTTGTAACATAAACTGTTAGGAAACTACCAAAAAAATAGTTTTTACACACATTTTAAACTTAAAAATTTTTTTTTATTTAGTTAATATATTCTAAACTTTTTAAATTCCTGTTCATTAGACACAGAATAGATTACTTTAAATTAAGAATTTATTTTTTTTCTTATTTAAAATATAGTTTTTTTATCAATTTATAACAAAGTTGAAAAGTTCAGAAACTGGGCCAGGGTCAATTACCGGGTCTTTTACCTTATACATAGTCATAAACCTAATACAGCACGGAGCCTAAACAGGGAAAGGTAAACAACAGCTTTCCTTAAATAATGTCTTATATACAGGGTGTGTAAAAATATTAAATTATTTAATATAAATTTATATTAATAATATAAATAATAAATTTATGTGTATTTTTCTGAATAGGATTGTAGTCTACAAAAAGTATATTTTTAATGCGTAATGAATACAATACAAAATCTAATTAATTTGAAAGTATTAAATTACTTCTTTAGTAATATTAAATATAGTAAACATCTGTAATACGTATTTGTAACCCAAATTGTCCTATTTCTATTAAAAAAAAAGTGTTTTGTCTTACTATTACCGCCAGTTGTTGCATACGCAAGAGATACCTATAATGCACATACATAGATTGATGTTGTCCTGTGATAGATTGACTATATAGGCATACATATTATGTATGTACCTACTATCTATGATGTGTGAGAAAATTGTTTACATATGAAGAATACATGAGACAAGGCAGTGTTCTGTCTGTGTACAACACCGTACAAGCCAAGTCGAACGTGCCACACATAATAGCTACGTAATACATACGTATATATGCAAATATAAGCGATTAAAATTTACCCAAAAGCTGACAAAAGATATATCAAATTACTTTATATAATACACATTATATCTAATTAAAATTAAATACATATTAATTAATTGATTTTTCGCATGAATATTAAAATTTTTTAGAAAGAATTCTCATTTAAAATAAATACACTAAAATATTATTATTATTAAATTTCTTTAATCTGTCACACCTTTATATTACAAAAATGTTAAATATGTTGATTAAAAAATGTTTATTTTTGTTATGTTTTGTTTACATAAAGAATAAAAAGTTGCGTATGTATTAATCTGTGTGAATACCTTTCCTTATATTAGGCTTTCCCTAAAGAGGCTCCGTGCTGTATAATGTTCATGCCTACATAGCACACACGTATTAGGTAGCTAAAAAAGATAATTAAAAAGAGCTTTACAAATTGTGTTCATATATGTAATTAATTACAAACACTTTTCCGATGAAACGTTATAATTTATTGTATATCTATTTAAATGTACCTACTTAAGAAAGTTGAAGCATTAACAATAATTAAGAAACTATTAAATCCCAGAAAAGAGTCTATCAATTTATTATAATTATTATTGTCGCAAATTGAAACTGATTAATAAAATTGTAAAGTTTTTTTTTTTTTTTTTTAAATCTTTTTACTTTTACTAATTTGAAATTACTTGAGAAAACTCATTTCATAATTTAAAAAGAAAAAGAAAAAATTTGTAAGTGCATAAGAGCTAAGACCACACAACCGAATTATGTAAACGATTTCTATGACAATTTCGTAACCAATTTGATGAAAGAACCGACAGAACTTTATTGAAAGAGTCGCGATTATAGATGAACGTGCAAAGCCAATAACAAAAATGCAAAAAACAAATAGTAATAAATAATTTTAAAACTAAACTCAATACCATGTATCCGGAAATCATTTCTTAATTTTAAGAATGCTTTTACTCACCAACTACATTAAAAGTGTCAGTAATAAAGTAAATTGATATAAAAACTTTTTCTAAATACATTATAATTATGCGCTCAGCTGACAAGGTGAACATTACTAAAAATTTTCACGTTACATATTATTAAAACTTAAAAAACATTTTTTTTTTAAATTATTGCGCAAAGCATTCGGTATCTATCCCAAGCAATTTAGGTTGACCATCTGTATGTTGGACGAACTTACCCACTTTAACCAGTTAAAAAGTTGTCGTGGAAATTCAGTAAACACGACATAAGTTAAAAATATTATGCAAAATCTCTATGTATGCAAACGAAATAACTCAGATGTTATAACAATTAAGTATTAAGTTTGATGACGTTTGATGACAACATAATAGATTTTGAATAAAATGTACATGTGTATACGGGGAATACCCGAATTATGTTAATGGCGTTAATGGCTATGATGATAGGAGGTGCCGGCACGATGAGGCACACCGCACCACGGGGAAAGATGTCTTGACCACTTACTTAATAGACTTAACAGAACAGACGTGTTTTTGAAGGACTATGTAATTTGATATTTTTAAACAGTGTAATTCCAATTAGCATCTCTCATTTTGTGTTGTTTCGCGGTTAATAAACAATTATATGTCATTTTAAAAAAAATATTTAAATAAAATTAATTGAAATCAAGAACAATTTGACTTTTATTTATTAATTTAAGAAATTAACCAAAATATCCGTTGCGCAATTCAGACCAAACACCGCGTTCCGCAACAAAGTTAATTAAAACGATCCACTTAAGAAAAAAGTATGCACATACATATGCACATATCAATGTGCACAGCGCTCACACATTTTAATACTTACTTAGCGGCTACCCCACCACCACCACCATCATCATCATAATTTATATGAATTGTGCTACACGTCCGTCACAGACATAATTATCTGATGATCACGATCAGTAATCCAGAATCCTAATCAGTAATCATAATCACTAATCAATCATACTTACGTATGTATGTATGTATGTATGTATGTATAAGAACATCAATCATAGTTTGCATTTTTATTAAAGAGGCTTTGTGAGGCATCAGTCAGTCCCACCTGTTGATTGACTGGGGTTGTCGTCGTACATAATTATATACATATGTAGATGTGTAGGCCGTGTAGGGTAATAGTATGGGAGGTACTGGCGCATGAGTACCGGAAACTATTCCACCTCAATTTTTTTATGCGATCCTGTTGACATTGCCCTACTAATGATATAAATGCATGTTGCCAGGGGGCAACCCGGGGCCATATTGCTTAAACCGGAAGTTGTTTAAACAATCGCAAGGAATTGTCATTTTTCAACCGGATAAATTTTTTTTATATTCTTTATTGAAATACAAATAAAAAAGGTCCTATGACTTTTTACGATAAAGTTAATAGTTTTCGAGATATGAATTTTTAAAAGTTCGAAAAATCTCAAATTTGGGTACCTTTGACCCATGAAAAATATATTAAAAAAAATAATAAAATATAAATAATATTTTTTTTAAATTCTTTATGCAATAGTTAATAATATCCTTAATAGAGATTTAAAAAAATTTCATTGTTGATACCCGTTTTTTAATTGTTAATTTCGCGCCCTCACAAGTATGCGTCCCCTACGTTTAAAATACCATTAAGTATTTTTTCAACCGGACAAATTTTTTTTGTATTCTTTATTGAAATGAAAACAAAAAAGGTCCTATGACTTTTCACGATCAAGTTACAGTGGCCATCCAATGGTACGTACTCCGATTTTACGTAGTGACGTCAGCGATTTAGTGGGGTTCCCCTCTCACAGATATGCTGTTGTTTGTCTGTGTTGGTGAAAATTTATGTACCAAGCCCGAGTCAGGGCCGTAGGTAATATTGTCTGAGGGTATCGTAGCCTTTAAAAATTTTAAAATTTCACTGAAGATATATATGCACATATTCTGTATACGTAATTTGCAAAATGCAAATGTAAAATAAGTAACGTAAAATTCTAGAATATTCTAATCATCAACTAGCAGAGATATCAAAAAACAAACTTCACCGTTGAATTGGTCATTAAAAATGAGATTAAACAGTGTAGTTTGACAAAAATTCTAGAATGTTCTATTTGTCAACTAGCAAAGATATTAAAAAATCAATTGTACCATTTAATTGTCCATTGAAAAAGAGATCAAATTACACATTTTGACAAATGTTCTGGAATATTCTATTCGTCAACTAGCAAAGATATTCAAAAACAAACGTCGCCATTGAATTGAATACCAAAAAAGAGACCAAATAACATATTTTGAGAAATGTTCTAGAATATTCTATTTGTCAACTAACAAAGATATTGGAAAATCTACTGCACCACTTAATTGTCCAACCGAAATTAAACTAATGTAAACCAAATGTCCGATTTTGACAAACAATTTTTGCTATCTGACGAATAGAATATTCTAGAACATTTATGAAAATGTACTATTCCGCCTTTTATTCGATTAACAATTAAATGGTGCAATCGATTTTTCGATATCTTTGTTAGTTGACGAATAGAACATTCTAGAATTTTTGTAAAAATGCGCTGCTTATTCTAATTTTTAGTGCGCAATTCAATAGTGAAGTTTGTTTTTTGGTATCTTTGCCAATTCACGAGTAGAATATTCTAGAATTTTTGTCAGCTTCCGCTATTTGGCGTCTTTTACGCTGATGAATGCGATAGTGAAGTTGATTTTTGGACAGTTTTCTAAAAGTTGTCACTCATATTCATTAGTATAACATTCGATTTCCTTTGTCTACACAACCGAATTTTAAGTGTAAATTGTCTCTTAAGATAATATTGTTTTAAATAAATTCAGATAAATAATATTTACCAACCCCCCAAAACAAAAGTTTACCGACGCCCCTGATCTTCCGATTTTACGTACTTCCCCTTAAATTTGCACCGACCACTACGTAAAATTGGATTTGTGGTGTAATATTTTTAGAGATATGAATTTTTAAAGATTCAATATTTTTCGAACCTCTAAAAATTCATATCTCTAAAAATATTAACTTGATCGTAAAAAGTCATAGGACCTTTTTTGTTTGTATTTCAATAAAGAATATAAAAAAAAATTGTCCGGTTGAAAAAATACTTAAAGGTATTTTAAAGGTAGGGGACACATACTTGTGAGGGCGCGAAATTAACAATTAAAAAACAGGTATCAACAATGAAATTTTTTTAAATCTCTATTAAGGATATTATTAACTATTGTATAAAGAATTTAAAAAAAATATTATTTATTTTTATTATTTTTTTTAATATATTTTTCATGGGTCAAAAGTACCCAAATTTGAAATTTTTCGAACTTTTAAAAATTCATATCTCGAAAACTATTAACTTTATCGTAAAAAGTCATAGGACCTTTTTTATTTGTATTTCAATAAAGAATATAAAAAAAATTTGTCCGGTTGAAAAATGACAATTCCTTGCAATTGTTTAAACAACTTCCGGTTTAAGCAATATGGCCCCGGGTTGCCCTCTGCCAACATGCATTTTTATCATCAGTAGGGCAATGTCAACAGGATCGCATAAAAAAATTGAGGTGGAATAGTTTTCGGTACTCATGCGCCAGTACCTCCCGTACTATAACGATTTAACGAACGGGAACGACATACAATATATTAAAAAATTTAATTTGGGTGTAATATTTTACCAAAAGGGAAATTAAAACGCGACAATTCAATTTTTAAAAAAGTACTACAAACATCACAGGCCATGAAATCTTAATTTATTTGTCATAATGTGATTTGACAATATTACCTCCAATAGACAAATTTATTCAATTGATGGTAAGTAGGGATGAGCATCGATGATTCGATGTTTTGTTGTCGATGTTCGATGTTTTTGACATCGATGGTAAGTCGTCGATGTTTCTTGTACATCGATGGTAAATCGTCGATGTTTTTATACATCGATGTTTTTATATATACTGTTGGTAATATGAACTTTTTAAGAACGAAAATTATATCGCGAGCTATAAAAACGATAAAAAATATTCATCTTTATTGTTACTCCAATTTATAGTTGGCAATAGTTTATAATAGTTTTTTTCTGTATTTATATTTTGAAGATTTCTGTTTAAACCCTACAAAACATCGATGTTTATGATTGCAAAACATCGATGTTTCGAGATCAATGTTTTTGATATATCGATGGTTTACAGTCAATGTTAACATCGATGGTAAACATCGATGTTTTCTTATCGATGCTCATCCCTAATGGTAAGTGCTAATTTCAATAGTAAAGTAATTTGGGAGCAATTTAAACATATAAAAGTTTCACTTTTTAAACAATTATAGTTGGAAATTCATTCGTCATACTTATTGTTAGACACCTAGACACATTTTTATCAAATTATAGCGTTTATCATATTTTCCATACAATACAATGCTGTTCAACTTATTTACATACATGTGATATGGATATGACCGACTGACCATGAAATGATCCTTAGCATTGGTACCACGAATGGATTCAGTCTAAATACAAAAATGCGTAGATCGATTGGCGCCTTTTGGCGGGATGTTATAGGTACCACTTTACATTCAGTCGTTCCGCATCCAGTGTGCGAGTAACAAGCACTAACTTGAATTTTTGTCTTTTGATCATTATTATCTTGCTGCACAGTGATTGGTAATCACAGCAGATACGGTATAATACATATATGCAGGCACCGTACCACTACCATACGCATCATACACATCAAGGGGTCAAACTAGATTGTCTGTCTCTCTTCCACTTGTAATGAGTTTGTGACGTAAAATCTCCCCACTTTGTTGGTGTAGATACACACTGTTTGCAGTGGTATTGGTTTAATGGTTGCGTCTGTGTGCGTATTCACACATACTACTACAACACACGTATTACCAGAGAGAGAAATATGTGCTGTTCAACTAACAATGTCTAACAATGTAATACAATGCACTGTGCGTTCGGTGACGGACAGCGACTGACTACATGACTTAAGCTGTGACAGGACAACAAATGGCTCCAAGCGAATTACACTTTTTTGATATTAGTTGGCTTCTAGTGTTCTATGGTTGGCTTCTAGTGTTCTATGATACGCATACAGTGCAATCCCCAATTTCCACAGATAGAGTGTGACGTATGACACACAACAAGCGTACATCCCGTGTACATAGATATGATTTTTTTTATTTAATATTTTTACTAGTTCAACATATTACAATGTTATACAAGATATGATTTATGTAGTAACATGTTGTGCGTTTGTGGTGGGAGAGGAATTTAGGTCATTGTGACGTCAGCTTTTGTCCACGTTAAGAAAGCTAGATACGAAGTTTATTTCTGATATATTCTGTGATTAATTTTTAGCGAATTTCCAGAATGGAATTCAGCTATTACAGCCACTGTCATAACGCGACCTGAGCCCGGGACCATGGCAGAAATTTGTTTTGAGGTCCCTAGAAACCGAAAATAATATTCGCTAAAATTATATATATATATATATATATATATATATATATATATATATATATATATATATATATATATATATATATGTGTGTGTGTGTGTGTGTGTGTGTGTGTGCACAATAACTCTCGAACGGAATGTCCTAGGTTTACGAAATTTGGTGAAAATATTCGAAGTCCCAAACCGTTGGACGAGTTCGTTAACCAGACACGTCGGATGCCAGGAACATGGTTTTTGTTCTTGCAAAAAATTAGTTTTTTGCCAAAATTTCCACTTAATCAACAATTTTTGCGAAATTTTTTTACACCATTTAAAAGAGGAGAAAAAATTACATAAAAAAGGTCTTTAAACTATTGTTCTATGTCAACTAGTTTCCGAGAAAAACTATCTTTTATAAACGGAAATTCGCTATGTTATGCAGGATGCTGCGACAGGGGTATTTTAATATGTATGTGTGTACTATGTACCCAGTTACAACGGTCACTGATATTATTTTATTTTTAAAGCAAAAAAATGGAAAATGTACTTTTGGCTAAAAATTCAGATCAGTTTTTAGATCAGATCAAAAATCTTATTCAAGAAAGTGCAAATTTGGCATTGGGTGAAAAAGATAAATTTTTACTAGGAGTTTCAGGTACATAAATAATATTAACATATTTCAAATTTAAATTTTTAAAATATTAATAACGGATGTGTTTTAAAGGAGGCTCATGTGTTAAATATTTAATAGCCACACTAAAAAATGTAAAAAGTGATGTTTCAAAATGGATTTTCTTTTTTTGTGATGAACGGGTTGTCCCTGAGGAAAGTAGCGACTCTACATATGGAACATATAAAAGAGCCATTAAAGAAGCTAATATTAATATACGTGAATCACAGTTTATTCCAATAAAACAAAGCGTAACAGGTGTTATTTATTTATTTTTAATTACCTATATTAAGGAAATTATTCATTCCGTTTTTTAACCTAACCTAAAACAATATGAATTTCCAGCAAATGAAGCTGCAGAAGATTATATCCATAAACTGGAACAACATTTCCCCGGACAAAAACCACCAAAATTTGATTTGTTGTTACTGGGGATGGGGCCAGATGGCCACACATGTTCACTATTTCCGAACCATCCAATAATTAACGAAACAAAACTAGTTGCGCCAATAACGGATTCTCCAAAACCGCCAAGTGAACGAATCACGCTAACGTTACCGGTTATTAATAACGCAAAACGTATTATATTTGCGATTGCTGGAGAGGAAAAAGCTCCCACAATTGAGGTTTTCAATTTTTATCATAACGTAAATGTTACTCAGTTCTATAGTTGTTTTTTTTTCTTAAATTTTCAGAAAATTCTCATAAAAAAGGACAAAACTTTACCGGCAGCTCGGGTTACTGGAAATGTTTATTGGGTAATAGATGAAAAAGCGAGTCAACTTTTACCAAAACCGCTTCCTTGATAATTCTTTAGCAAATTCAATAATATAAATTGTAATAAGTTAATGAATTGTTAAGACAACTATTTATATTTTGTATACTTTTATTTGGTTCTATTTTCAAATTCCAATTAAGTTTTCTATTTTTTCTTTTTTGTTAAAAACAAATTTACAAATTTATTTTCGTAATGAATAAAAATTTATTTATTTATTCTTTTATTATTTATTAAAAGTTTAAAAATTTTACGGCTTTTATTTGTGTTAAATCATAACAATAACATTACTATTCAATTTAAAAAAAAAACTTGAGTAAAAGGACACAAACAGTGAAAATATTTTAGTCAAAAATTAAGATTCACAGCCATATCAAATTTTAAGTTTCTAGCACTAGCAGAAGTTCTCTAATAATATGATTACATTTACAATTTCAAATACCCCGTAAACGTTCTGAACGTTAATCTTTTTAGACATGTATTTTAGATACAATTTTACAATTTGGGAAATTATTTCATTAGGCGGTGATACTTGTGTTAACTGTCTGATACGGAATTTGATTAGCATTTAATATTAATGAGTATTTATTATTCAATTTTCATCATATAAGGTTTAAAAAAATAAAAACACACATATTTAACAGTTAAAATTTTTATTGACTGTCATGTTTTCTTTGGTAAATGCAGGAATTGTTAGGGTAAGGACCGAAACATACATACTTTTTTGTTTTTCTTTTCAATAATTAATAACATGAGTGTATACAATAATTATTATGTAAATACTTCAAAGAAGTAACATGAAACACGTCAAAATTGGAATAAAAAAAGAAATAAATTAAACTAAAACAAAATTTGTCAAATTACTTGGACAATTCATCTCTACTCGTAACTCGTAACGCTCTCAATTCAACTCTTTAAATCATTTCAGTTGTAATTATTTTTTTATTTACATCAATCATCAAAAAAATATTTTCAATTCAACTGATTTTTCCATTTCTTTTACACTTTCTTTATGTATAAACAAATAAATAAATGATTCGAAAAAACATGGCTTAGTTTTTTGTGCATTTTTTTTTTTTTGTTTTTTTATGAACTCACATGGAGAAAAGTAGTGATAGTAGTCTTTTTGTTTTCAATAAATATTTAGAAATTTACTTACTACAATAATATGTATATACTTTACAACATCAATCACATTACTTATTACATATTTTATTTAAAATATTAATTAATATTATATCACTTCATTTATAATATGTATACTTTTTACTCGTTGTAAGCAACTTGAAATAGGATCATATATATATCTTACTCTTTTTAAAATAATAAAATTCGCATATACGTAAAAAGACTAAGGCATATGAGATATGATTATATTTCAATTTTAATATTGCTTACAACGAGTAAAAAGTGTATATATATTTTATATGTATACTTTTAAATAGTAAAGTGGCCAGTTGTAAAGTAATACTTTTTTCTCATCTTTTATTCTCTTTTTCTTTTAATAAATATAATTGTTTTTAAAAATAAATTAATAACAACATTTAGGCAACTGCAATAATGCGCATGCGCCGCGCAACAACAGAACTATACAACTTTGCTAGAACAATACAATATGTTTATTTGTTTGACTTGAAGACGACTTAGAGAGGGCCGACGGGGACCACAGTGGCCTATCTATGTATGTGCTACATCATCTACACATTATTATCACTGGCCAGTGGCCACAATGGTTAAGTCGCAATGACAATGACAAAAAACATTTTTACATAATTATGTAGTAAATTTGATAATAAAATTAATAAATAATAATTGGCAATAAATATTATTGCGAACTAACAAGCACCAGCATCACGTCATATTAACACCCAGCAGTCGACTGGTGTATTCATATACAACGTAACTAATACTAACGGCAGGCATCACTTTTATAAAGTTGGGCGTTATGCCCCGATAGAGGCCGGTGAAGCCCTCATTTTTCAATATATGCCGCGCGACGCCACGCATCGTACATTTATTGAAATCCTTCACGTCACTGGTGGCCTGCAAACGGGTCCGAATCAACGCCAACGGATACGAGCACATCTGACCCAGGGTGCTCGACACACTACCGCACGCCAACAGCACAACAAAACTGGGCTGCTCGTTGCCCGGATGACGACTTATATAATTGCGTTTTAACGTTTCATAAACCGCCAAATCGATGCCGGCATATGGAATGATTCCTAAAATATTTGGAACGTAACCGCGATAGAACGTGCCAATACCCTCATTTTTGTACATTTTATGTATAAGTTCCCACACATTTTTATATTGTCCAGTTCGTCGCAATGCCAACCGCGTTTTTAAAACCTCTAATGGATAAATTGCCGTTTGACTAATACTGCCAGCTATCGCCCCGGACAAGAAGCGTTCATAAATGCCAAGAGCCTCTTTGGAATCGCCACGTACAAAACGTTTCACTTGTTCATACGCGGCAAATTTGATTGCTGATTCCGGTGCAATTTTTATAACATTTATTAAGTTTCCACGCCACAGACTTGTTATTCCACCCTCTTTTAACATATTGTTCAAACACTCCGATATTGACTGCTTTTTAGCACCGACCTGTAAATAAATAAATAAATAAATATTATCTACTTATTTTATAAAATTAAAAATAGTTTTACGTTTTGAAATTTAAAAATTTCGTTAAATGACGAAAATATTGATATTATCTATCTTTTATGTTCCACAACATAACAAACGACTGTTTACAAACATTTAAAGTTATTTCAAGTAGGATGAAATCTACTTCGAAATTAATTTATAAAAAATATGTACAAAACTGAAAAATTTTATTTACTAATCATGGATCATTAAATAATTTAGATTTCATGCCACTTTTTGTTTGTTTTTATAAAATACAACTACTTACAAAATATCATCATTTCATAATACATAGTTTCTTTACAATTTTACTGGTTGTACATAATCTGCAAATAATTTAAAATCATATTGAAAATAAAATAAACTAAAAATAATTATTATGAAAATTTACTATAATATAATTAAATAAAAAAACCATACATTTTTAATAAATTCATTTAAATATTATTGAGAGAAGAAATATCGTCTGATATACAATCACAATCAATAATATTATGTATTTTCGATAATATCTAATTACATTTTTACATAACTAGATTGAAGACGATATACCTTCTCAATAAACCTAAAATAAATATTACGATTTCATAAAATGAGGGCAAGCTCACGCTAAAGTGATAACTTTGGTAATTATTTTTATCTTTTTAAATTACCTAGTTTTAATAATTTGTTCGCAAATTACACAAGTTGTTATCAGTTCATGAGAAACTCGCCCTGGAAATTAATAGAAAAATTATTTTCAGATTATGCCAGATAATTACTTAAAATAGCAATATCTAATTTAATTTTTAAAATTTTTCTTTTAATAATTAAAAACTAAACTTGGAAAAATGAAGTTAATCAAAAAAAATTAATATATATTATGGTATTTTGTAAGTTGATTTACCTCCTGCTTCGTTACATTAAGGCCTCATACACAATCAATGAAATAAGGAATAAGAAATAAAAAATAAGAAGTATGCCATCTAGTGACGTTGAATGGAACTTGAAAGAAATAAGGAGTATGCCATCTAGTAATGTTGAATGAAACTTTAACTTAACTGTTCATAGGTATATGTATTTAGGTATTTTTGTACATCAAAATTCATGAAAAAGTAACGTTCGTGATGACTTTTATTGTCACTAAGTGAAAAAAATCACGAATTTTGACGTACAAAAATACCATATTTATATCTATGAGCAGTTACGTTAAAGTTCCATTCAATTTCACTAATGGCATACTCCTTATTTCTTATTTCATTAAAATTCCATTCAACCTCACTAGATGGTATACTTCTTATTCCTTATTTCATTGATTGTGTATGAGGCCTAACAAATTTGTTTATTAAATTACCTGTAAAAATATTTTAAGTCGATCGAGGGGTGCCGTGCAAGTTCTTGAAACGGCCCCGGCAAAACCACCAGCAGCAAGATGTCGCCACCATTTACCCGTTTGCATTTCACTTTGTGTGAAATCATCGGGAACGTTCATGTCCTCCCCAATGTCCAAGTACTGTGAAAAAAGATAAAAAAAACATATTTTAATACAAAAGTAAAAAACTTACAACAAAAAGAGGAGTTAGTTCTCACTAAAAAAAAAGAAAAAATTAATTGACTGTTCATCTTCCAAGACAAAAAAAGAAAATAAGGAATGGTGCGTTAAATTGAAATTTAAAAGTGAATCTTTTAATGAAAATACATACAACTTATTTTTAATTATTATTTGTTACAAATTACACAATTACGCAACTGATCGTTTTTTGAAATGGTGATTCGGCATTTACAAAATACTCAATAGGATTAGTACTAAATTATTTCAAATAACGAATTTTCTACATGAGTACATAATATGTAGATAATTATCATTATTAAAATTATAAACAATTTGTAATATTTCACGAAAGCAAACATTTGCAGCAGCTTAGCACTGTTGATGACATCTGTTGTTAACATTTTAAAGCAACATGTTATTGATAATATGTATGTACATTGTATAGACATAGGGCCAATTCGTATCGGCGTAAGCCAAAGTCGCTTGCTCTTATTTTTAATCACATTACACTTGTTTTGTAGCGCACTTGGTTTGCTTTTGAGATATTTGTATATTGGTGTCTCACTTTCCATGTTCTGGAGAGCGAAGGGTCAAGTATTAACGTTTAACGTTCGGTATACATCGTATACTGTATACAATGTAGACCGAACGTTAATACTTGACCCTTCTCTCTAGAACATGGAAAGTGAGACAGCAATATACAAATGTCTCAAAAGCAAGCCAAGTGCTCTACAAAACAAGTGTAATGTGATTAAAAATAAGAGCAAGCGACTTTGGCTTACGCCGATAAAAATTGGTCCATAGAGTATTCAATAAATTGCTTAATTTATTAAGTCTAGGAAAGGGAGTATTTAAGATTGCTATGCAGTTTTTTCATCTAAAGCAGCATCCACATTTTCGCGAAGTTGACCGAAATACGAGAATGTAAACGGTCACTTGGTTGTTCTTCGTTGTCGGTGTTATAATACTATTCATATGCCTCGGCCAACTTTAGCGAGGAACTTCGACGAGGAACTTCGGCGAGAATGTGGTTGGTTCATAAAAATGTTTCATGGCATTCATAATATTCCACTTTCTCGGTTTTATAAAATTATAATGTTTCTATAAAATATGATCAACAGATGTCAGTGCTAGGCTACTTAACTATAACGGTGCTTACTTTTGTGATATTACCAAATATTAGACGAATGAAACATGCCAAAATAACTTTCATACTGTATATTGCAATTTCTATTCTGGTGATTGTTGTGGCTAATACTATACGAAATAGTTAGGCATTGATTTTGTTTTATTTGCCTCAATTTAGGCATCTATAAGAACTCAATAAGCTGAGTGAAATTAATAAGCAAAATATGTATAATAATATACGAACTGATTCACGGTGAAAATGAATATGAAATAACTGCAATTTTTCAATTATTTGACGAACGTCTGGTTTATATGATAAAGTTTTGGGGAAAAGAAAAGTGCTCACTTGAGTAGAGATCATGTTGTAGCCACGGAACAAGGAAAGGAAAGAAACTATATTGTAGCAATAAATAAATGTGTATTGCTTAAACCTTCCACCACGCTAACTATCTTCATCTTTATATTCACTTCGTGCAGTTTTTGGTATTTGATTTTATATAGATATTTTGTATTAGAAATTTCCAATAAGACCACATCGTATTCGCAAATTTGAAATATTATAAATATATGATTTTATGTTAAAATATTATGACAAGAAATGTATTTTCAACTTGAATTCAAATCTACCGCATCTGACAACTAGTATAGATACTTTTTTTTTTCAAATGTTTTCAAGTATTAACATACTGATTCAGTGGCTCCTCATCCACAATTTATTGAAAAACCTTTATTAAATTAAAAAATTAGAAAAAAAAAACATTCAATATTAATAATAAGTAATATTAATAAAGATAAGAGAATCGGGGTAATAGATTAAATTAATTTTTCGACACTTTTAAGAAATGTCAAAACTTTTTCTTTTTGGAAATCAATTTACCGATACATATGAATATTATTACTATGGAAATAATGATTTTATATTAATATTATAGAGATGCAATGTATAATGAAGAAGGTGTGTGTCTGGTGTCCACTGTATTTTGTGCGTGCTATTTTTACGTTATTACACTAATCTATGTATACAAACGAAACTGAAAATTGTTTAATTTATCAATTTACACCTCAAATCACAATTCAGTTCTGAAACTCTGGCGTACTATCGGAATCACCATCCTCATTGAATATTACTAAAATTATGTCTTTTTCAAAAAAGAAGAAACTTAAACTGTACCTAACTAAATATGCATCATATACTTATTTGTTTGCTTTAATTACAATCAAATCAACCTTCTTTTATGTTTGTACTATGTAAATAAATACTCAATAAAGTACTTGTTCAAGTTCATGGAAATTGTAATTCCATTCTTGGCCTTGTCCTCTTATTCAACAATCATCCGGAATAACGATCAACTTCCCACTTATTGTTAGTGGGGTGGGGAGGGAGCTCGTTGTACAATATTTGCACGGAAAAATCAGAAAATAGAACACATACCTAGAACGCGTTGCGTGCGTATAAATAATTACGCATGCGCGTCTATAAATTTCCCAGACCATGTTTGTAATATTCGCTCAGTTTCGTCTTAAGTCATAGTCGATGTCGAAATACATAATTATGTATTGTGAATGTATTCATTTATGTACATAGGTATGTCAGTTTGCAAATTTAAAAGACTTATGTATGTATTCTATCTCGTTGGCTATTAATACATATTATTATTATGTATTTATGTAGATTTCCCTTTTGGTACAAAGTTCACGCAACATTCACAAATGATTTCATCATCATTTCATTTACATATGTATGTCGATAATTTCATTGACAACGTAACTATGGGTAAGTTCAAAAATGTAAACTTTACCGCATCGATGCAGCATCAGGACGTTCTGATGCGTCTAATACTGCATGATGCGATGCTGATGCTCTCTTGAAATTTGATGCACATTAGATATTTTTGAATGGGATATTGGCATCATGATGCATGTAGCATAATAGACACACAATGTAGCATGATGGACTATAGATAATATAGTAATACAGTCCTTGTATAGGTATATTATCTTTGAATTTCAACTTGAACTTACTTGAAATTGAAAATATTGAAATTATTTGAATAAAAAATATTACATACCTATTTTGAGTGCAAGATGTATTCAAATAGTTTAAACAATTTTAATGAAAGGTAAATACATTAATCTTTTTCAACAGTTTCTTTTCGGAATTATTCCTGTTGGTGTTAATACCTACATAATATGGCAAGTAGTTATAATTCTACACATGACAAGCATCTTGGACACGCATCACCAAATTTCTTGATGCATTGTTTTGACGCATCAGATGCAAAAATGAACTTTTGATTTTTCGTTGTGATGCGTCTGATGCGTTTTTGAACTTTTGACTCTGCCTCATGCAAGCAGTGATGCATTTTTGAACTTAGCCTATATGTACATATTATAGTCACCTATGTATGTACCGTATGTACCATGTGTGCACCTATATCTATACATATATTTTATTTTAAATGTCAATTATGTACACCCTGTACACCCTGTACACGCTGTACACCTCGTATAGGTACATTTATCTAATTAATTAATATTCGCACAAGCATGTATAATACGATGTATGTATGTAGACGTACTTGAGGAGAGGTTCACTTGCTGTTACCACTGTCACTATACTTTTCCTACACAGCGAAGGTTATTTTCACCGTTCGCATTTTTTTCTCTACGTACCTCCGGTACATCCATATTTGCTTAATTTACATATTAACATCTTGACGATCATAAGCATAACCTATAATGACTGGTACAATATTTTAACAGCTATTACACTTTATATGGAATTGTTGACGCCCTATAACATAGTGCGTGAGTTAGTAATGTTTCACTTGACGTCTTATGATATCAATGACCGTTAACGTGTTAAAAATAAATTTATAATCGATACATTCGCCAGAGAAAAATGTTTGGTAACTTAATGTAACGAAGTTTGCACTGTTATAAACTCTGTGACTGATACAAAAAAAAAAAAAATGCGTTAATACTAAGACTACAGTTTTTATTGCGTGATTTCTGAATGTAAGTTAAGAATTTAAACCGTGACAAAATTCAGAGGGAAATAAGCCGGTTAATTTTTTTTTTGTATCAGTCGCTCTGATTTATAATAATGTAAGCTCCGTTATGTAAGGCTGCGCCCAACCAGTGTCTCAAACTTTGTATATTCATCTTCTTTCTTATTTACGTAGGGTAAAAGCCCCGATTGTGGAACACTATTTTTAGGTATTTCATCATACTTGCTTACAAAAATTAATAAATGAATTAAACACCCATTTTTTTTTCTTAATAAGCATGAAACCAAGTTTTTTTAATCCAATGAATATGTTTTTAAGAAAATATAACCCAAAAATTTTGATTTATTAATGTTTTGTTTTATAATTTGTTGACATCTATAAAAAAAACGGACAGAAAATATTAACACCCTTTAAAAAATCAGCACATTGACACCTAAAAAAGAACACGTATGTACGAACATGAGATACATCAGATACATCTTTTGCCATCTTTTCACTCTATGACATAGAGTGACATCTAGTAGTAAATAGAATGTCAAGTTAAAAAATATAGAATGGTTTAAATATTCGATAAAATAAACGACCAAAATCACAGAATATACCAAAATACCACAGAAAAATACTATATTTTGTTTCGCCATCTATGTATTTTGGTAAAGTTCTAATCAATTCTAAACCTTCTAAACTAACTTATCAAAATGGCGACAATTTTTCATTATTAATAAAATTTTGCAACTTTAAATCAATATTTTTTTATTTATCAATTGACGATACGCTCCGAAATAAAAAAAAATATTAAAAATTTTACGATTTTAAAGCAGTAAGTAAATATTTTAGACTCAAAAAGAAATTAAAGCTATTTATAATATAAATTTTTAGTTATTTTACGTACATGATTTTAGTTAAATACACAGGTTATATGTGTACTCAAAGATATACACATATATATAAATTACATTTAAACCGAATAAAAAGATGATTTAGCTCTTATAATCTCTTAATTGGACTAATAAAAATTATTTGTATAGTTTTATTGCGCTAACTTCGAAAATTAACTGAAAAATGTTGAAATTTATAAGGCATGTGTTTCTATAAATAAGCATTGATCAAACGCAAAAGAGACACATTTAGCAAAAACTGTTTAATTTATATATGTATTTCTTTAATTAAGTAAAGAAACATTAAATGTGAGATGAATTTAAATTGAAAAACAATCATTCTATTAATAATAATTTTTGTTATCAGACGTTTCTTTCAGAAATAACTTCATTAAGATATAAATGTCAAAACTGTTTTTCTATTGGATCGCGTTCCACAAACGGGGCTTTTACCCTATATCCTGAATTAAAAAATATAATTTTGATTGTAACTAAGGAAGACTTAAATAAGTACGAGTCAGCGTAAATAAGATGGAAAAAACAGATCATGACCCCATAAAACACATCTAAGTACTTACATATCCATTTATACATAAATATTTTGTTCCAAATATGTATGTAATTGGCGAATTGCTGTTATCATGATTTTTTTATGTTCTAGATTAAACTGGTTACCCCTATGGCTATAACAATTTGCATTATACAGCATTATTATGTAATAAGTACGAATATCCTATACTAAGTAAATAATTTAAAATAAAAATAATTTCATTTAAGAAAGTATTTTGGACTTTAGTACAAACAATATTTATCCATTATATTTTAAATAAAAAAAAAGAAAAAGAAATTTTTTTTTAATAATCATATTTAATGACTTTGGCATCTTCTGATAATCTCATTACTATAAAAAAAAGTGGTATAACTTTGGTAAAAGTGGTAAAAGCCCCCATTATGGAACGGTATCTAATACTGGAACAGTTTTGACATTTACATATTTATTTCTTTAACCTGTTAACCGGAGAATTAGCTATTGCTCAACTCGTTTCAGAATGGGGACTTTTTGTTCGCAGCGATAAGTAATATCACACCTCAAATAATAAAAGAATATCGTTTTTAACTTATGGTTTTTATTTATTTTGACAAAATATTTTATATTTAAAATATAATTCAAATGTATTCAATGTACAAGGAATTAATTGAACAAATTATAATAATTATTTCGCAGTATGATATTGCTTGAAACAGTGTGGCATACACAAGGCAACACAGCAGTCAGGACACCAGAATCCATGGGACTGAAAGTGTTAATTTCCATGACGAAAAATGTCGTCATGCCCATTGCAGTAGGCTTTTATGTATGACGAAATATTTCGTCATACCCAGTTAACAGGTTAATTAAGTAAGGAAACATTAAATTCGAGGTTAATTTAATTTGAAAAGCAATCATTCTATTAACAATAATTTTTGTTATCAGACGTTTCTTTCAGAAATAACTTCATTAATATGTAAATGTTAAAACTGTTCCAGTATTAGATACCGTTCCATAATGGGGGCTTTTACGTTACTACTGAATTTAAATTTTCTCCTCACTAACTACTTGTAACTATAAGTATTTGTACTCAAAAATTAAATCTGAAGAATTAACTTGATGTAAACAATGTTCGTATTATCTATCTAATATGTACTTCGTTCACACCGGACCGTTAATGCATTCTAGTTACTACTAAACGGTCCAGTATAAGTGTGAGGACAGACCAGTACGACTTCCCGGAACGGTAATTAAGAAATTATATTGCATACTTGACATAAGAGCTAAAACGTGAAAAACTGACCAAAACACGTATTACACTTCCTTTGTCAAAATTTAAATCCACTTGATTCTAATTGTGATCAGAAATTATTGCCTACTTGAATGTTTAGGTATTATAAGTCAAGTAGTGCAATGTAGTTTTATGACATCCACTTAGCCCGCAAAATGACCGTCTTGGTCTAACCGGTCCTTAAAGGGGGTATAACAGGTCGAGCAGACCGGTACGGCAGACCGTAACACAACGATAATTTGCCTGGATTGTGTGCGCGTGGCATAATCTAGTCAAATTAGACATTATCGCAAGTCCAATCGTAGAACCATACATATATTTCAATACAAATACGACACAAACGAAAAATAATGGTACTGAAGTGCTTGTACGTGAAATTGAAATAGTTGTCAAAATATTGTACCAGTTTGACATTTCGTCATTTATAGGTTATCTTATTACCTTTAACTGGCAAGTTACTATAGTCGGTAGTGTGAACTGTGGACCTCCCGCTGGTGCAATCACATTACACCAAGGATGCTGCGACAGGGGTATTTTTATTTAGTTATCGTCTGTGTACTTTATTTATAAAAAGAATCAGTAGTAACTGATGAATTGACAATTTACATATCGCAAATGAAATAACTTAGTAATTAATGCTGGTGTTCCAAACGAAAATTTTGTTAGCCTAACGTTAGCCAACGGAGCTTTCACCGTTACAAACCAGAGGGCTCTGATTCAAAAATTAATGCACGTTAAATATTTTTTCACGGTATAAATACTTAATTTCTGAAGTACAGCCACATTTAAAAATTATGGAATAAAAATAATCAGTCACCATGTTAGCAATTGTTGTTTAATATATAAGGTATATTAATTTTTTGAATGCGTGCCCTCTGGTTTGTAACGGTGAAAGTTCCGTTGGCTAACGTTAGGCTAACAAAATTTTCGTTTGGAATGCCAGCAATAATTACAATTATAATTCCTACATGTAAATATTTCTATGTATGTATACTATCGGTACGAACATATCATAGGCAAAAAAAGACCATTGTCCAGTCGAGTGCAGTCCAGTCAATTGCCTTGAACATAATACAATCATTTTGTAATTTATAAAACAGCTGTTATATTATTGGTTGATAAAACCACGTTGAAGTGTATTAGACAGAAAGTTGCACCAGGAGGTTATTCTCTTATATCAAAGTTCATTATTCATTAATACATTACATATGTACATATTTTGATAATACAAACTGCCACAAAAAAATATCATACATACATATAAAAGTACTTACATTTACATGTAAGTATATTGTGTATGTATTTGTTATTTTCATAGCTATAATAACATTGATAAGATAGATAACATACAACGTGTTAATTAACAAAAAAAAAAAAAAATTATATGAAAATTGATATTAAGAAAAGTATGTATGTATGTATGTATGTATGTATGTATATATGTATGTATATGTAGAAAAATCACCAACAAACATAAAACATAGACTACTTATATTAAACTTTAAAGTTGTACAAAGATTTGCTTTAATGATTCAATACATTCAACTTATTCAAAAAGCCTGCAAACGCATAGTCATAGACCAAAGAAGACTGTTATGATAATTAGACGGCGTATAAAACCAATTTATTGGCTATTTTACTGAAGCACATAACGGAGTGTGATATGAGGAACATAATGTGCTGTTCAATATTCAATAAACAGGACTATATTTACTGCAAAACATAATTTTTATACATACATATGTATTTGAAAAAATAAAATCAATGTCATTTTTTTTTCAAAATTTTGTAGTTTCCCTTAAATAAAACAACATGACAAGTATGTAAAATTCTTTATTAAAAATACCAGCTATGGTCAAAGTTAAGAAAACAACAAAATATGTTTTCCCCTAAGAATTATCAGCATAATTAGTATAATTATATTAAAAGGAAAAAAATAAAGTGAAGAACTTTGGGAATAACAAAGATTTAAATTTTTAATAACCTTTTAATTTCAAAACTGATATAAATATTTTGTAAGAAACATATTACACATAATTATATTTAATCGCCACTACAAATATTACACATAGCAACAATCCAGTACAATATTTAAATGTGTGTATCTAATTTATAACGGTAAGTTTCTATTTATTGTTGGTATTTAATTTTACATAAATAAAAGTGAAAGGAAATGAAAAAAAAAATACCAACATAATATAAGTACCTACTTAATATTATTCAAATTAAAAGAAAAAAATGTGTAATTATCAAAGGTTGCAAGCTAAAAATTAATAAAAATGGGTTGGGTCTAGTAAACGAGCTATTCATTTTTTTTTTTTAGGTGTTTATACATACATAATTTATATATATAGTTATGTCTACCAATGCCTATTAATATATGTGACAGCTTCAAGAAGGATCAGAAGAATTCATTTTAAAAATCGATTTTATCGATATTTTAGTCAAACTTTCAAGCACAATGCTTCGTATTACCCAATAATCTTTGCGTATGAAAACAGGCATCCGTTGTATCATTAGTCAATTTTCTCTTCGTTACCATAATACATAATATAGGTAATAATTATAATCGCATCTTTATCATTAGATATAATTGGCAAATATTGAATTTTCTTATTAAGTAATATTTATGCATATTAGCTAGTCACTAACTAGTATTTACTGACGGTTACTAGTAATTACCAAAACTAAAAACAATAGAAATGAAAGTGGAAAAAATTTAAATTAATTACTTAATAGACAATCGACTGTTCCGATTGGCACAAAATTGTTCAATACAACCAATACTGGATATCCTCTTTTTATGCACAAAACAAAACAAATTTATTCAAAAACTTCATAAATAGCTATAAAAGGTATTTATAAAAGTTCATTACAGATTATAAAAAAAAAGCTTTTTTATGCTGTGGATCGGTTCACATAAAAAGAGTTTCATAGAAAATAAACAACTCAAAACGCTCAAAATCTCACAATTTCCTCTAGAAATTGCTTTTCTAAACAAGACAAAGGAATAGTTTACATATGGGAACATTTTTAATTATTTCATCTTTTATAATATTGTAAAAATTGCATTATATACACTAACTTTACCGCAATTTAATGTTCAAATTTGTTACTTTTTATTATTTTCCATTCTCATTATTTATAGACATTAATGGACAGTTAAAAAATATACATCTATGTATTGTATGCTGAGGCTCAATATGACAAAAACAATTAATGAATTACAAAAATAACACGATTAATTTTTCAAATCATACTGTCGGATGATGAAATACGATCAAAACGAAAAAAAAAGGAGAAACTTGTAGGTATTGTACCAGCACCGATTGGCGATTATGTACCTATATGGTTGGTTGAAGGTTGTCTACAGAATGAAAGAACAATGCAACTGTATAATTTTATTTAATAAAGTGAAATTTTTTTACAAAATAAAGTAGGACAAAATTAGAATTTAGTAATTTTATGGCATAGTAACATAGATTAAATAATGAATGGTACGGTATTAACATACATCAGTTGCTCTTGCAAGGTAACGCAAAGGTATTTGTATACATGTACACAATATACATATGTATGTACATATATGTATGTATATAACAACAAGCACGAGTTAACACTTTAACAGTAAAAACAATTATGTACAAGTCACTGAATGTTAATAGTCATAGACACTGTTCTTCAAGTTCTTATAATATATTATAAGCATACGAATATAAAATTTAAGAAAGTGTACAAAAAATCATGATTGCTTTTATTATTGTAATTTGCTATTTCACAAATTTGTTTTAAAAACTTTAAATAACAGTCTTTGGAGATATTACACTCCTAATTTCTTTTGAATGTACTTTATCTAAATCGTTATGTTCGTTTTCCTTTATTACTTGTGGCCAATCAGATTTTTCTAGTTTTATTACTGATGTAATGCCAACTCATGGATGTTAAAATATACATATGTACATAATTATGTGTATTAAGTAAGCACATGAACTGTATAATAATGTAGCTACTTATTGTAGTATAAGTATGGTAAAAACATGTGATTTTAAAATCTTTGGGCAGATCACATGCTTTAAAAAAATTTAAAAAAAATAAAAATAGTTTAAAAATTCTGAAAGATATTTTTTTTAAAAAATAATAAATTAAAGCAATTCTAAACAATAAATAACTGGATTTTCAATTCGGAAATTCGCTAAAACCAGCTTGCTTAAAAAATTTAGCATCCTAATTGATCATAAGTATTACCTAAATAGTAAATACATACTTTTTTTAGCATTCGTAAAATTTTTATTTCTGTTAGTAAATGCGGATGTACCTTTTTATCGAAAAAACTTCCATTGGCGAATATCAATAACGATTTTAACAGGAAGTAAAATTTTTAGTCATGGACGTCATGGTCAATGTTAGCTGCTTTTGCAAATTTATTGCTATTTAAAAACACGATGAAACGATGACAATTGTAAAACTTATTTTGTTATTTATATTACAAGTATGTAAACAAAAGTATAAAACGTTACATATTTTCAAAAGTTGATAAGCAATGATAACAAATTTAATTTCGTTAAACAATGCAATTAACTTTAAAGTAAAACAAATAAGATAATGTAATACATATTTATAGAATTACATTTATATACTAGAATAAAAGTTATTCTTGGAAAAATAAATTCAAAAAAAAACTCTCGAAAATGAAAGGGTATGACGGGATTAGAATGGCCGGTTGGCCCCCAGACGAGATCTTCAACGGCACTTTGGCTACTATAAGGGCAGCTGATAAGAAGTCTTGTGTGCAAGTTTTAGCCTCATATCTTGGGTAGTTTAGAAGTTATTGGTGATAATATGTATTAAGGCAATGATTTTTTAAACCTTTATATCTCGTAAACTATTACAGATATTGAGATAAACTAAAAACCATTGAGTAGGTCTAAGTTAGTACTATAATATATATTTCTTTCAAATTTTTCCGTTAGTAAACAATCATAGAAAATTCGAGAAGAAAAATAAAAAAACATTTTTTTAGTGGTTCCTTCAGAGTGACAATCACGAAAAAAGTCTCAAATATTGCACATTAGGTCCTGTTTAAGTACTGCAAGTTTCGTTAAAAACAAAGGGGTGGAACAGGGTCAAAAAGGAGAAACCTCGATCGAAGCCACCATCGGAAAGGTGAATTTCATCATTCCGTTATGTTTTATGCCGTGCGCACAAGATTAATTAAGAACCTGGTGATGTTTTAACGATATGTACTGATATACCTATCATGACTTCCAAATATACAGTGTGTTCAAGGTCATGTGAAGCCAATATATAAATATGTAAAAAAAATTGTTGGTAGGATAGCGGTCATATTTCTTGACCGATAGAGCTGCTATTTGGTATTGTGAGTGTTTATGTCAAGTTCTAGGCTAAATTCATAGATGGAGTTGATTGTCAATATGGGATGAATTCAAAATGGTGACTTTTCATTATCAATGAATTTATTATTATATTATTAAATTATTGCCAGTTTGAAACTATTCAGCGAAAAGAGCTCGTCTACAAACAGCTTAAACATTGACCCCAATTATAATTATAATAAAATTAAGCTGTCATCCGATAAAAAGGTAACCGCTGCCACAACTCTCATACTTCAGTATACATTTCGGAATTTGCCTGCGATACTATGATTGTATATCTATCTAAAGTTAATGATAAGTAGCTATTAACTAAAACTGAAATTACCTCGTAGATAGGTACAATTGATTAAATAGTTTCTCAAATGACAATAATTTTAAACTTAAAATTCTCAATATTTTGAAACTATCCCATATTGACAATCAACTCCATCTATGAATTTAGCCTAGAACTTGACATAAACACTCACAATACCAAATAGCAGCTCTATCGGTCAAGAAATATGACCGTTATCCTACCAACAATTTTCCTTACATATTTATATATTGGCTTCACATGACCTTGAACACACTGTAATGATGAAATTCACCTTTCCGATGGTGGCTTCGATCGAGGTTTCTCCTTTTTGACCCTGTTCCACCCCTTTGTTTTTAACGAAACTTGCAGTACTTAAACAGGACCTAATGTGCAATATTTGAGACTTTTTTCGTGATTGTCACTCTGAAGGAACCACTAAAAAAATGTTTTTCTATTTTTCTTCTCGAATTTTCTATGATTGTTTACTAACGGAAAAATTTGAAAGAAATATATATTATAGTACTAACTTAGACCTACTCAATGGTTTTTAGTTTATCTCAATATCTGTAATAGTTTACGAGATATAAAGGTTTAAAAAATCATGGCCTTAATACATATTATCACAAATAACTTCTAAACTACCCAAGATATGAGGCTAAAACTTGCACACAAGACTTCTTATCAGCTGCCCTTATAGTAGCCAAAGTGCCGTTGAAAATCTCGTCTGGGGGCCAACCGGCCATTCTTATCCCGTCATACCCTTTATTTTCTAATGAATAATGATCGTATAGATCGAAACATATTGTCAAATTAATTAATAATTAAAATGATATTGACATATCAACGAAAAAAATATTATCAATATTATCGAAAACATACTTGAATTAATTTCAAAGTACGGTAATTTAAGGTTTTATAGTTCTGGTAAGAAGTCCTGATGTGCTCCAGCACAGCAACTTCTAAATCCTTCAATGTTGGCGCATCCTTTTTGTTTTAAAATTAAGCCTCTATGAGCAACACTAAAATAATCTATCCACAACTTTTTTACACATTAAGTACGTTCGTTCGCCCGTCGCGTCCGTCCGATAGACACGAATGTTTTTTATTTTATACATGGAAAAATTAATAAAAACATAATTATTGGATACTTAATCCCGTTATTATTCAATTTTGCACGTGTGATTGTGTAAAGCGGGTTAGATTATAAAAACAACGAGCAGGGCCGAATTTAAGTTTGAGCCTTATATGGGCGCGGGCCCAGAGTTGCATAATTTTGGGGGCGACAGCCGCAGAAAATTAGCCTTATTTTCTTTATTTATATACGAGGCGTCTCACGGTGTTTTTACCAAGTAACATATCCGAAAAGGGCTTCCAGATGATCCAAAGTGAATGTTTATTATTTTCTTGTAATCATTCGAATTTTATTTTTGATTAGCAGAAGTTTGTCGCCATCAATTTTAAAATATTAAGTGTAACCTCAATCTACGTTTAGAATATTCTAAGAAAATCTCAAAAATCGTCTAAATAAACTATAAAATCGATATCCATTGGAAAAAATATCATATTTTATTCAAAATTTTCAAGCTAATGTGTTTCATGCGATGGAAAATGGAAATAAAATCTTAATAAAAAAAACATAGTATGTACCTTCTTTTGGTTATAAGTAACAACCCAAAAAGTTTCAGGTTTACAAATGCATGAAGTGGTGCGGGCGCGCAAAAAGTGTAAATTCGGCCCTGACAATGAAACATATTAAAGCAATTAATTAATGGATTAGTGACTTGACGTCAAGGTACAAAAGTTGCGCTTGTTTCTTGTTGAGAGTTATTTTATTGCTTAATTTAACATTGATTGTTGAATTTAAACCCAAATAGGTACCTATATACCTAGGTGTTAATAATTTTTCAGAGTAGACAACTATTAAGACAAAAATTACCTAGTTGTGATTGTTAATTATAAATAAACATTAAAAATTGTAAAATGTGTTAAACAAAAAGATTTTTCATTCTATTCCACCCAAAAAAAGAAAACTAAATTTTACAAATAATCTAGAAACGGGGCGATCTCGTCTAAAAAGTACTTACACGAACTATCACTTTTTCGTAAATCAATTTCCATCTCCGTTTGGGTAATTTGAAAATTTCTGCCATTTTCACTGAACTAATATATAAATAACATGTAAATAGTTTGTGATTTGAACAATACTAACAAATATGCACTAATATAATTTTAACACTTTACTGCACTACATATGTATGTAAGTAATTATTGTTAGATCTCTTGTACGGTTATCGAACGCGAACTGGTGATGCGAACTGATTGAATTCTGAATCTGGCGTCTGCGGATGTATCTAACTGAGCAGCTGAGCGCAAATAATTCAGTACGAATATACATATCAAAGGTCGCCCGCTTGTCTTCTTTTTATAAGAACATTGCAATTTTAGTGTTCAGCTCACAGATTCCTATTTACATACATATGTATATATGCTTACGTCATAAGTGTACTTACACAAGTGAGTGAATAATGTATACATATTATGTATAATACGTATGATGATATACATTTATTGTACTGTATTATACTAATTGTAAATAATATGTACATAATATTAGAATTTTACCGCCAGTTTTATCAGCAAAAATTGTAACTATTTAATTTAATTATGTACTTAATACATAATTATGTATGTACACATAACCGTACCGTATACAGTCTGTTTCAGAGAAATAAAAATATACAAATTAAGGGATTGTCCAAAATCGAAGATTCTGGCCCCACTCAGATTTCGCTGAAAATTAGTATGCAGATTCCTGTGCCAGAAACAAGATCTTCGGAATTTGTACGAAAAAATAAACAAATATGGGTGGAAATTACTGTATTTGAAAAATTAAACCTGGCAAACACTTTTTTTTTTTTTAAATCATTTTACATTGTCAGTATTCACAATATATGTAGGGTTGGGCGGGGTAAAAAAAAGACAAAATCAAATCTTTTCATTTTTCATGTAGAAAATATTTGAATTTTTAGACAAAAAAAATACTGTATGATGTTAAATTGTTTGTATTTTAAGATTTTGCCTGTCTTTTCACTCAAGCTAATGGCATAAATCTATAAAAAAATAAAAACCTTGTCTTTTTTTTACCCGCCTAGTGGGGTAAAAAAAAGACAGTGGAGGGTAAATAAAAGACAGACCTCTAACTAATAGGATACTGCAAGTACATGATTGGAAGGGTAAAAAATAGACAGCTTGGGTAATTAGCAGTACAACACTTTTTATTTCACAACTCTATCTCTACTACAAAATATTTTATAGATATATTTAAATTTTACGCATTTTACCAAAAACTTTAGCTAAGATTAAGCAGTAAGAAAAGTCAGAAAAAGTTAACTGATGCAAAAGCTTAACTCACAGGAAATTTCTTTGGACTTTAAATATTAAAATAATTTTTATTTCACAAACGTACAACTAACACAAAATTTATTGTAGCTCATTAAAAAACCAAATATGTTAATTTGAGGCTGCCATTTTGTTACACCACTTTACATAAAGTAAAAAAATAAATCAAAATAATCTATGAATGAGTTAAAAATACTAAATGTGTGCAGTAATGCGTAGTTATACATTATAAAAACATAAATAAATTTTCATGGGTCAAAAATACAAATTTTCGAATGAGTTGAAATTGATATCCATGAAAACCGTCTGCTCACTAACAAAAAAATTGTTTTATTGAAGAATCAGTATTTTTTTAATCCATAAAATATACATAAACATGCCATTATCTAGTTTTAAAATGAAAATCCTTGTCAATAATTTTTAATTTTTCTAAATGTTAACCCCTTGTTTTGTCTTTTTTTTACCCCACTTTTTTTTTAACATTAAAAAAGAATTACAAGGAGTCGGACCATTTAAATAAAACTTTGTACTTCACATTACTAAAGCATGTAGAATAACAAGAAAAAAATACAGCACTCTATCTTATCAGATTTTTTACTTACTGAAAAAGTTTATCGTCGCGGAATGAAAGTTTTTCTCTCATGAATAACAGAGGTTTGGGAGAAAATTTTTTTATGTTATAAAGCCCGTTCCAAAAAATAATTTTTTGGCCCAGACAGCTTAAAATACTAATGTATTTTGTTGTAATATTTTTTATTTTTTGAATTTAACACTGTTGAGTTTAATATAAGTATGTCTTTTTTTTACCCCGCTCGAGCAGTGTCTTTTTTTTACCCCGCCCAACCCTATGTTGATAATGAATGAAATGTATATCGCACATTTTTAAAAATAGGTAATGGTATTATTATTTATTGGTGAAATATAAAAAAAAACAACTGAATTGAGTGGAAAAATTCGAAAAAAAAGCCCTATAACCTTAACAAGTATTTATATCAAAGTCGAAGTATATTGTTTAAAAAAAACTAACCTAACCTCAACTAACTTCACCCCCTAGTTTTTATATCATCTACTATTTGATCGATCAAAATAATATGTTTCCCAGATTTAACTTTATAGATACAATAGTTTTCACCCATTTATGTTCGTTTTTAAATGCAATAGTTTAAATGCCAGCGTCTGGTACATACTACAACTTATTGTTAGCCAAATTTTCTGTTACTTACAATGAATTTCAATTATTTTAAAACGTTATTTTGCTGCAATATAATTTAAATATCTAGTTAAAATCAAATAAAGAAGCATCTACATATAATTACAAAAAATTTTCCCCATGTTAAAATTTATGTGTTATTAATTTCCAGAAACATCCGATATACAATTAATCTAATTGTGAGTGAATTGAGTACTTATGGACTACAGAGCAATTTTATTTATCTCTTTTCTTGATAAGTTATCTCCACGGAGTAAGTTATCTCTTTTATACATATTGTACATATGTAAGTGTGATGGGAATTACTTACTAGTGTCTACCTATTATCTAAAAAATTTCCAAAAAAAAAAAATTAAATATAGTTCTCAGATTTGGAAATACAGAGGACGTAGTTTTCAGAAATCAGTTTATCTGTTAAACCTAATAAATTACTTTTAGCATACTAGCATATCATTTAAAAGGAAAGACTAAATATCAGAAAATTTTGAAAAAGCATTAGTTTTTTTTTTTATATAGATAGGTAACTACTTTAATAATCTAAAGCGTTTTGTCCATAAAATCTGAAATTCACGCATATATACTTTAGTGCGAATTGTGAAATTCATTTACGAACAAAACAAATCGTAAATCGAAAATGAAAAGTAGGTACTACTAAAATTTTTGTACAAAAATAATATTATAAATGTAATATAGTTAACGTAAAAGCCCCCATTATGGAACGGTATCCAATACTGGAACAGTTTTAACATTTACATATTAATGAAGTTATTTCTGAAAGAAACGTCTGATGAGAAAAATTATTATTAATAGAATGATTGTTTTTCAATTTAAATTCACCTCGCATTTAATGTTTCCTTACTTAATTAAGGAAACATTAAATATGTAAATGTCAAAACTGCTCCGGTATTAGATACCGTTCCATAATGGGGACTTTTACGTTAGTTACTTTAAAAAAAAAAAAAAAAAAAAACATTAATTAGCAAATATTGGCACGGTCAAATTTGTTTCGTTTCTAGTAATTAATACTGCGTTGTTTTTATTTTTCAAAATCCCAGTACTTAGCAATAAATAAGTATGTTGATTTACTTTTCCTAAAATGTGACAAAATTTAGAGGTGCCGCAAAGGGTGGGCGAAACGGGCGACCACCTATAGCCTCGCAAAAGTGCTTGAGACCATTTTTTTTTTTTTTTGCTCGTTTAATGAGACTTTTTGAAAAATTAGAGAAATGAAGAGGACCTCGCAAAAGTGTTTGTTAGTCGTCGAAATTTTAAAAACAAAATTAAAGAGAGCCTCGCAAAACTTATCTTGCCCACTCCCTATTTTTGTCTTGCGCCGCCCCTGACAAAATTACAGGTACTTTGAAAATTGCTACATTCCATAGTGAGAAATTCTCAATTATTATTTATTACTAAAAGAAATCACAATTAGGTATATCAGATTATTTTTATTAACGTCATTAAAAATTCATGTTAAAATCAGAAACTAAAAGAATGATTTTTAAATCATGTGTATTCAATTTAAAACAATTACGTCATAATTTTCTCATAAAAATGATAAAAGAAATTTTTTTTATTTAATAAAAATTTGGTCAGAGATAATAATTATTTTATTATCATTTAAATACAGTTAGGGGCAAAATAAATGTAACATGTTGTTGATAAAAATGAATACAATATTTATGTACTAATTTTCGTAAAATTTTCTTTTTATATTTTCCACAGAAACTGACTTATTTCAACAGCATGTACTAACAATTTTGTCAATAACTGTCTGCAATAATGTTATCAATAAAATTATGTTAATCAATAGGTAATCACTTTTGATGGTAGGGTGGGGCCTAGCCTAGCATGCATATTTTTATTGAATCCGGTTGATAGGTTACTTGAAATAACATTATGTACATTGCATATTTTATTGTATCTACCTACATATTATTGGTATTATTAGCCAATACCGGACATGTACTTAATACTTATTCATAATTATGTCTACATGAATTTAACATAATATGTAATTAATTGTATTTTATCTCGAAAGTACATAATTATTAATTATGTACTTATTTATGTATTAATATACTATACGTGTACAGTTATAGGAAATGAGAATAAAACAGGGGATCGTTAACCTAAAACCTACCGTCGCGTCGCGTCCCTCAATCATAGAAGAATACGAAAATACCCTCAATTTATAACAATTTGTGTGAGATATTACGTATATGAATAAAAGCCTACAAAAACTTGAGAGGGTGTTTAAAAAAAACAATGATCTATGATTTAATTCATGGAAAATTAATGATTTCATCCAACAGCTGGAAATGATAGATATTGGATATATGTACTTATGTAAAACTGTACTTATGTACCCATAAACTGATTGTGAGTGTGAGTCACCATCAATATGTACATTCTTTTATTAATTACACATCCACGCGTATCAATTTTACATATTACCAGACAAAAAAAAGAAAGTTTTACACTTTTCTTTTAACTGAAAGATATTAATTGTACTCTGTAAAATTTTAAAATAGAAAGTCTAAGTACTATACAAATTACATATTCATAACGTTAAAATTTTACCGCCATTTTTATTTAAATGTAAATTAATAAAACTTCCAATATGGTAAGGGGTAAGAATGGTATATATTTTTAAGTACTTACTCTAGCAAATAGCTGCTGAAATAAAAGGACAAAATCCTCCAAAACATCAGTACCAGCGCCAACAATTGTTTCTTGTTCATACATCTTGATAATTTTATTACTTATTTATTTTTGGCAATGATAATAATTAATTAATTTAAAAAAATAGGTATGTAGTGATAATTTTTAAAATCTTATATAAAGAATATCACAGACTTTTTTCAACTTTTCACAGAAAATCACAGATATAAAAAATATGTATATTATATTTGCAATTTACACTAATTAATTAATTACAAAAATAAACTTTCTTTATTTTCACTTTAAAAGGGAACTGAAATTAAACTAACAAGTGAATGAGTGAGTATACTGTGTTAATTTTAACAAAATGATTGATTCACCACCACTGCACATTACAATTTTTTTTTAAAATCAAATTAAATCAAACCAAACAGTGCTCTTGAATACAATAGGTTTGATGACGCGAATTGACTGGCAGGCGGCAGGCCCCAACACGGCGGCCATACAATTCAAACGAACCAACACAGTCTACTGAGTACTGAACGTACTGAACTACAATCAATGTAAAATTCAAACAGCAGCCAACGTTTTACAACCTTTTACAACTATGTACATATTGCATTAGCGTTGCGAGCGGCACCAAAAGCACCATGTGGTAATACACATAGAATACAGAACCGAAACTACTACATACATATTTCTATCGTGTAATCTGCAGTGTGCAGTTCTGAGCCAGTTAGGCTACTTAGTAGTCACTCGTTCGGTGGTAGTGGATGAGTGTAGATCAATTGTTTTGATCACGTTTTGATTGTTATTGGCGTCGTTAGAACTGCCGTACAAAGCCACATACATGCGTATGTAGTATTATATATACGTATGCGATATCACGCAACACACCTCCAATCACTCACACACATAAGACATCACACAAATACAAAATAAACCCAGTGCACATATATAACATATTTTCTATCCTTTTTCAATTACACTGGTTTCCGCAGTAGAGATAGTAGTGTTCGCTGTGAACTTTGTGATAGGTACATTACCTATATGTATGCTATGTATTGTGTATTAGTATGATGTACAGTGGCCATCCAATGGTACGTACTCCGATTTTACGTAGTGACGTCAGCGATTTAGTGGGGTTCCCCTCTCACAGATATGTTGTTGTTTGTCTGTGTTGGTGAAAATTTATGTACCAAGCCCGAGTCAGGGCCGTAGGTAATATTGTCTGAGGGTCTCGTAGCCTTTAAAAATTTTAAAATTTCACTGAAGATATATATGCACATATTCTGTATACGTAATATGCAAAATGCAAATATAAAATAAGTAACGTAAAATTCTAGAATATTCTAATCATCAACTAGCAGAGATATACAAAAACAAACTTCACCGTTGAATTGGTCATTAAAAATGAGATTAAACAGTGTAGTTTGACAAAAATTCTAGAATGTTCTATTTGTCAACTAGCAAAAATATTAAAAAATCAATTGTACCATTTAATTGTCCATTGAAAAAGAGATCAAATTACACATTTTGACAAATGTTCTGGAATATTCTATTCGTCAACTAGCAAAGATATTCAAAAACAAACGTCGCCATTGAATTGAGTACCAAAAAAGAGACCAAATAACATATTTTAAGAAATGTTCTAGAATATTCTATTTGTCAACTAACAAAGATATTGGAAAATCTACTGCACCACTTAATTGTCCAATCGAAATTAATGTAAACCAAATGTCCGATTTTGACAAACAATTTTTGCTATCTGACGAATAGAATATTCTAGAACATTTATGAAAATGTGCTATTCCGTCTTTTATTCGATGACCAATTAAATGGTGCAATCGATTTTTCGATATCTTTGTTAGTTGACGAATAGAACATTCTAGAATTTTTGTAAAAATGCGCTGCTTATTCTAATTTTTAGTGCGAAATTCAATAGTGAAGTTTGTTTTTTGGTATCTTTGCCAATTCACGAGTAGAATATTCTAGAATTTTTGTCAGCTTCCGCTATTTGGCGTCTTTTACGCTGATGAATGCGATAGTGAAGTTGATTTTTGGACAGTTTTCTAAAAGTTGTCACTCATATTCATTAGTATAACATTCGATTTCCTTTGTCTACACAACCGAATTTTAAGTGTCAATTGTCTCTTAAGATAATATTGTTTTAAATAAATTCAGATAAATAATATTTACCAACCCCCCAAAACAAAAGTTTACCGACGCCCCTGATCTTCCGATTTTACGTACTTCCCCTTAAATTTGCACCGACCACTACGTAAAATTGGATTTGTGGTGTATTAAGTATTCTGTGCTTATCACAGAATTACATATTATACTTATGCTACCTAGGTAGGTATAATTATGGTATAATTATTAATTTTACGGCTGCTGGCAAGTAAATTATGACGTCACATAAGTAATACTAATAAAAATATTGAAAAAAAAAATAATAAATAAATTTTTTACGAGTGGAGAGTCCAAATTCTTTTTTAATTATTTTTCTATAATATGTACGTACAATCAAGGTTTTTTGACTTTCTAAATTATATGTAGAATTTATACGTATGATCATAAAGCGGGTTCTACACGATGCTACGAACGTTCCTTCCAACGTTCGATCGAACGTTTGAGGCAATTAAGTTCGATAGTTGATGCGACGAATGTATCTGCTACACGGTGAATCGAATGTTTGATCCAATACGAATGATGATGTGTTGGTACGCAGTCGACAACGCTGTTATCTGTCTGATGTTATCTCTAATGTTATACACTGATGTTGTCTCTCTTCACATGAACGAGTCGTGCGCAACCAACGAACGCAACCAACGTTGACCTTCAAACGTTCGAAGCATCCCTTTGACTCGGTGCAAGAATACCGACATCGAACGGGACACGACCAAATGCGAATGTTTGACGCTCGACATTGGACACTCGTAGGTTCGAACAACGGCTACACGATGCTATGAACCATCCAACGTCGAATGTTGGAAGGTGTTCGTAGCATCGTGTAGCAGCGGCATAACATGATGCATTATAGATTTTGTATGAAGATAAATAATAAATTTTAATAATAATGTTCAAATTCATACTACAGCAATCCCCCGAAGAACACGATTAATTGGTTCCATGTTCTTGGAAACCGTGTTGTTCGAGACCACAAAAGACAGGCATTTTCTATTACAAGTGTAAAATAAAATAAAAAATAAAAAAAACAACCTTCCTTTTAATTTGCGAATTGTGGGTATTCCAAACATATTGCGACTGTTAAAACCTACTTTGCGTTATCGGAAATTATCGAGAACAAACTACTTATCATAAATTGGCTATAATTGTTTAATTTAAGCTCTATTACTTCCTCTGATTTTGGTCAACAACAGAATATTTTAAAAAAATTACATTTCGTTACTTTTCGTAATCGTAAACTTTTGATCGTAAATATCTCGTAAATGGTGCATCGTAGCTCAAAAATAACGACATTTTTGAAGGCTTAAGCGAAGCAAGTTGTGAGTATTGCGAACGTATTACGACTTTCAAAACGTACTTTTCGTTATCGAAAATTATCGATACCGCGTAACTTATTATCATAAATTGATTATAACTGGTTAATTTAGGCTCTGTTAGTTCCATTGATCTGGTTAGTAACAGAACAATTTCTTAAAGACTACTTTTCGTTAACTTTCGTTATCGAAAACTTTAATCGTAAATATCTCATCAACGGTGCATCGTAGCTCAAAAATAACGAAATTTTTGAAGGCTTAAGTGAAGCAAGTTGTGGGTATTCTAAACATATTGGTACTGTCAAAACCTGCTTTTCGTTATCGAAAATTATCGATGTCGAAAATAATATTTTCAAAATTTAAATATATAAATTTTTGCATATTCGTTATCATTTCTATTATAAAATTTTCTAAAAATTTTAGTAGTTTTTATTTCCAGTATTTTTCCTTTTATAATGAGATTCAATTTACACAAATTTTAATCGTGTAACTCAAATCCACATGGAACGGATATATTCGTGTACATTGAGGATCGGTGGAATTTTATATCAAGTATTATGTATATTATAATATGTATTTTATTATTTTTCAAAAGAATTACTTAAAAATCTTGTTGTTGGAAACCGTGTAATTCGGGGGAATGTACCCGTGTTCTTCGGGGGTAACCTGTATGTACCTATTCAATGAATCAATTTTATTACATACATATTATTATAACTGTTATCAAATCATTGTTATTTAATTAAAGTGTGTTAGTTACCCAGTATGTAGCCACACAAGCATTAGAATTACCGAATTACATACGAATTTTTTATACGTAATACGTATTTTTTGGAATAAGTTCAAAACATGTATGTTGTATACTGTGTATTATGTACGTATGTTTATTTTTATTACAAAATTTTATATAATATATAACAGGAACTAAATGCTACACCATTAAGGACATAGCACATAGTTAACACTACCAACCATCTCTTACCATCTATAAAAAGGGAACAAGTTTTTTTAAGCCCGTGCTATTCTATGAAAATTTTGGAACATATTATGGAAATGATCTACATTAGTACATTTTGGACTAAATTTTTAATTTCTGTAATAAAAATTTTGTATTTATTGTACTTCTAATATAAAAATAACTTTATTAGTAGGTATCTAACTATGTACATACATTTTTATTATTATTATTATTATTTTTTTTTTTGCAATGTCACGAACAAGTTGAATTCCTTTGATACATAATTAATCTAATTTTTTTATTATTATTAAAAGTACAACAGTCAGGTTTTAAAACATATGACTTGGAAAACATGTCAAATGCAAATAAACAATAATTTTAAAGACATGAAGTGAAGCCAATGTAAGTAAAAAAAAAAAAGAAAGTATGGTATACATCGTATACATGATACATAAAATAATATAGTACATAATTATATTATGTATCCCTATCATACAATCCAATATAGGTAGTGATACTTTCCCGTATCATTTATCCCGATTAAAAAGATTACCATATTTACCATACATAGGTACATAATAATTTTAATTATATCCGTCATACGCAACATACGCAATGTTAATGTACATAATTATATATGTATGTAATTTTGGCGCCTGACATATGTATAAATCAATTTATTAAATTGTCTCCAATCAAACAAAATGTTTAACAATAAAATTTAAATATGTAAAGGCTAGAACACACCAACATCGTCACAGAATAGATAGACTACACGTCATCTGGACACATAAAATACCATATCAAAAGCAATATAAAATAAAACATAAAATTGATATGAAAACATATTAAATATTATATAGGTATAATACATATTACATATTACATATATAACAATAAAACGTATAAAGGTCCCTCTACATTCTCGAGAAGTTGAGCGAAGTACGAGAATGTAGACGGTCACTTCGTTGTTCCTCGTTGTTGGTGTTGTAATACTATGTATTTATATGTCTCGGCCAACCTCAGCGAGCAACTTCGACGAGAAACCTCGTCCTACTTCGGCGAGAATATGACTGGTCCAGTATATGTATAAATAATATAACTTTTGTATGAGATCAGGAAATTTTTATTGTTAGCGTACGATCACATCATTCATCATCGTGTGTGATCTAGCTTTAGTTTTAGTATTTATTATGATTTCAATTAAATAAATTGTTATTTTTTTATTAATGACTCTAGATCAGTCATTGTCAAAGTGTGGCTCGCGAAAAATATTTGGTAGCGCCGTAGAAACACTGCTTACAGATCGCAAGTTCATTTTTCACACGAGTCGCGGACCAAAAAGTAATAATAATAATAACGTTAAAAACTTTGTGTGTTTGTTCCGAAGCACCTATGTAAATTTCACAAAAATATTACCTACAAAACAGTAGCTTTTCATTTCTAGATGAACCATATATGAACTAAATATAATTAAGGTAAAAGACCCGGTAATTGACCCTGGCCCAGTTTCTGAACTTTTCAACTTTGTTATAAATTAATAAAAAAACTATATTTTAAATAAGAAAAAAAATAAATTCTTAATTTAAAGTAATCTATTCTGTGTCTAATGAACAGCAATTTAAAAAGTTTAGAATATACCTATTAACTAAATAAAAAAAAAAAAATTTTAAGTTTAAAATGTGTGTAAACACTATTTTTTTGGTAGTTTCTTAACAGTTTATGTTACAAAGTACTCATTTTGATCTGTGCAATATTCATCATGTAAGTATGAAAACTTAATTAAAAATATATGAGCAGGTTAATATTTGTTTAAAATTTATTTTAAAATATTTATAAAATACCTTAGAATGATTTTTATTATTGAAATATGAGGGTCAATTACTAGGCTCACTTCTAAAGTGGTATGGCCCAATTAAATTCTAACCAGTTTTTGTTAGTTATTTTGTTATTTATAGTTATCTTCGATTAGTTTTTGTTATTTTTCATAACGTAGGTATATAACATTAAACATTCATTTTTATCAATAAAAAATTATTTATAAATTAAATTTTAAAAAACTGTATTTTTAAATTTAAGAATCAGAAACTAGGCCACTGTCAGGGTCAAAAACTGTCACATGAGAAATTTTGAAGGTCAGAAACTGGGCCCTTTTTGCCAATTTTTAAAACATTTATTTAAATTATTAATTCAATTCAAATAATTATTTTACTTGTATGACTTTATTTTGAAAGCCATAAACTAGTTGATAAAATTATTAATTGTCTCTTAAGTTGAAACTTATATTTATTACTGTCGTTTAACCTCAGCCGTCACTCTTAAAAGGTCAGAAACTAGGCCCGTTACCTTATATGATTTCCACTTTATTAAAGGTCATGTTCACCAAAAAATTTTGTCACAAAACGTTTTGTAACGGATCTTACACGGATTACGAACCGTTTTGTAACAAAATTTTCCGGTGTACACGACCAAAATTGCATACATTGATGGTAACGGAATAATATGTAATATTAATCTTAAGTAGTAAACAAAGAGTTCAACTATACATCAATTTTATAACAGTATACATAATTTTTATAAAAATAAGTTAATTTCTGATTCCCCTCACTCCCCGTAAAAAATCCATAGACACACACACACACACACACACACATACAAACATAACAAACAGATCAAAAGAAAAAACACAAAGCAAGCAAAATTCTACTGCGCTATTTCGAGATAAAAATTTACCTGTGGCTTTCCTGTCGCTCTCATCATTGTGTTTAAAATAACTGATAAACATATTAAAAAAATTAAATTACATATTTTAATTAAAATTTATTTTATTTCAAAATGAATGATTACACTGAAAAACTAAACTACGATATTAATAATAATAATAATAAAGAAAATAAATGAAACAAAATGAACGAAATAAATGTCTTCTGATGTGATCTGATCATCTTCACTGACTTGGTAATGGTCAAAATTGATTCAAAAATTAACATCAATTAATTACGATATGCTAAAATATGTTATTGTTAGACGCCAATTACGTATTTACGTTTCAAAGTATTCAGAGAATTTTTTTTAAATTTTACCCAATTCTTTACTAAAAGCCAATCTACTAAATAAAATTTTTCAAACAAATCCATTAACAGAATTTTTGATTCAGGCAAATTTAATCCTAACAAAAGATGCAACAAATGTAATCCAACATTGACGCATACACATTTATAATAACAATTAAATTATAATAAAGTTGACAATTTAAAAAATTTACGCACACGCACACACAAATTGTCAAAGGCCAAGGCTAGGCTACAAAAATCAATGTCAACGTTAGTCTACATTTGCCAAATTATCTGTAGACTATTTTAAAATTTCAAAAAGATTAAAATACATGGACATTTTAATGTTTCCAATAAAAAACTACCATCTCTCCTTCACTGCTTTTCTGTTTTTTTTTTTTTTCTTTTTTACTAAATAACAATTAATAATTGAAAATTTTGAATAATATTTTAGAAAAATTATTCAAGTACATATAATTTGCCTGAATAAACAATGAAACTATAAAATTTATAAATGAACAATTTCTACGAAAGAAATTTCCAATAAAAACTTTTTGTCGAAAAGCAAATAAAGTAATAATAGACATGCACCATGTATAAAAAGATTCTCACCAAATTGGAAAGAAAAACGTACTTTTTAAACTTACCGTTGAGTGTCGCCAAAAATTGATTAAACCATGAATATCAGTGCTTGGTGCGTAAAGTAAGTAATCACGCCATTCGTTAAAACTAATATTTAAACTACCATCTTGATCCATTCTGCAACCAAAAAGAAAAAAAAAACGAAATAATTTATTTCATTTATTTACTTTTCATAGCTATGAGCCTATGAGCCAGACATGGCATGGTGTTAATATTACAAACATAAGTACATAAATTGCTTGAATTCCAATTTTACAGTTTTAAAAGGTACAAAATGAACTCTAATTATTTATGTAATTTTCGCCAACACTACCGGGATCAGAATTGTTCAGTTTAGGCTAGGTCAGGTTCATTTTAACCCATTACGACCCACAATATTATATATAATACAGTGAGAAAATGTTTATAAGTAGTATACTTTTTTCACCACAACGTTTTCAAATTTAAATTGGATTTTCCTTTTTTGTATTTCTATCTTTCTTTTTATTAAACAAATATTATTAAAGCAACCCAATCTGAATTTTAATGGCATGTCACCAAACATGCCATTTTAGTAGTTCAGTACAAAAAGTGAAAATCTTCGAAACTCAGTAATAGTGAACGGACACTGACAATTAGTTTTTTATTAAGTTTCTAACGTCAAATACAAAACAGTACACCATTTTAAAACTACCGTTCATTTTTTTTCTGTTACCTGAACCTTCACTGTTATCCTCGGAAAGATATCGAGATTTTCCTTTACGATTTACTTATTAGAATCTTATTTCCCCACTTTGTGTAAAATTTGATCAAAATTTAACAAATAGAAGTCGGGGCGACGTAATGGGTTAAGCGTTGTGAAAACCGAAGGTCATTTAATATTCATTATTAACTACCAAGAGGGATAATGAAGCCTTTTAAATATTAAATACCAACTTCTATTTTTTTTTTAATTTTATTTTATTTTCATAATTATGCTTCATCACTTATGCATTTAAATAATTTCCGTTTTCTTGGTTTTATCTCTTTCTTTATTGCAATTACGTAAATTTTAAAATTGCAGTTTGTTTTTAGAAAAGAATAGAAGATTGATTTGTTTTAAATATGAGAATTATTTAATATTTTAACTTTGACTCATGATCAATAATTGTATCTGAAATAGGGTATATAATATTATGTATGAGTTCATTTCAGTTAAATTTAACCATGCTTCGTCACTTTGAATTTAAATAATTTCCGTTTTCTTGGCTTTATCTCTTTTATTATTGCATTTATGTAAATTTTAAATTTGCAGTTTATTTTTAGAAAAGAATAGAAGCTTGATTTGTTTCGAATATGAGAATTATTTAATTTTTTAACGAAAACTCATGATCAATTGTATCTGAAATGAGATATACCTATATTTATTTGAATATAATAAACTCAATTAAAATGAATTAAATTACTGATCTAAACGTAAACTATAATTAAGTACGATATTATGACGCACAATTAATTGTCTTTTAATTTTGTTACCTTTGTAAAAGTTTCATTGCTTCATCACGTTCCATATGTATTCCTAAGTCTTGAAAGGCCCTAATAAGTTCTTCGAGATCAATTTTACCTGAAATTAAAATAACACAATATTACGAGGCGATCATAGATTAGGTCTAGATTAGGTTTAGTCATATAAGTGAGGTGATTTCACTAACCATCTTGATTTCTATCTAAATGTTTGAATTGCAGCTTTAAATTTTTCTCATGTTCTCGGACATAATGAATGAATTCCGATAAACAAACATCACCACTCATATTTGTATCGGATTGCTGCATGAATTTCTGAAAAATAATAAAAATTCATGTTAATAACAATTTATTTTGAAACACTAATCAACTAAGTAATTTTAAAAAAAAATGCTTCTTGCAAGACGCAAGCAAGAGAGTAAAAATATATAACTAGTACGTTATCAAACTGGAGTGGCTCTCGAGCAAGAGTCGGTAACTTAGTGACAAAAACACCTAACTAGTTATCAAGGCACCCTGTGATCCAGTCCCAGTCGATCCACTTTGACAATTTTTCAATTAGTTACTATGTGATTTTTAATTAAAATTATATAAATGTTAAGTTTGCAGTAGGGAATATGTATGTCTTTTTAGAAAATTGTGAAACATTTTTTAAAATATTCTATACATGTCACAAATTCTTATGACAGTTCTTTTTGTTTGATTAATTTTAGTTTTCATAACGAAATTAATGTAAATTATCTACCTTAAATTAAAATTCCGCTAAAACGGTACATTTGAGCAATGAGCGATCCTATTGGTTGTGACGTATAATGTACAAGTTTTCACCAAATATGCCAGATATACATATATATTGAATGAAATATGCACTAAAGGTATAACGTAGAGTACCATAAATAATAGGATACACTCTATAAACTTTGTCACTGATACGAAAACATTTATCAAGTAGAATAAAAATTAATTTTTGAATATTTAAAAATATTTGGTAACTTGTCACAATCAATACTTATTATTTTTAAAATAAATTGATTTAGGTAACTAGGAAAATATTAAATATTGATCATTATTTTTTTAAAAAAGGAGTTGCTATAAAAAAAAAATAAATGAAAAATATCCATTGATTTTAATTTTTGAAAAAATTCGTAGAGGAAACGATCTTAAAAAATTAAATTGAAAATTAATTACATAATAATAATTATTTAATTCATTAACTATTTAATACATTTGCTAAATTTTATTCGTCAAAAAAATTAAAATATTGACAGATATGAAAAGCAGTGGAAAATATACGATTAGATTTTTGATATTATCAGAAGCAGTGCCATCTACAGAACGAATTATATAATAATGCTGCTGGCCTGGGTGGAAATAACTTTCCCATTTGAATATCTACAAGTGACGTCAGCGCGCCAAATGGTGATGTTTAAATAATGATCATGTAAAACGAAAAATAATTTTTTTATTTTTCTGAAATAAAGGCGCAAATTGTACTCATAATAAGTATATTTTTGTGATTTTTTGACATTAGCTTAAACTATTTTTGAAATAAATGAAAAACATGCATATTCCCTATTATTCACGCTAAAAATAACTATACTGAAATTCAAATATCGAAAACGTCAAAACTAATGTTTTTCAAACATACAGGACAATATTATACATATACCTAAATTATATATCGCGCCTTTTCTGTCTCAAACTCGTATAAGGTTTTTTGACGGTTTTGAGTTAAAAAGTCATACATGTACATAATACACTGCCCCATATGATGCACTAAGAAATATTGAAAAATAGTTAATGGAAAAATAATTATTCAATTAAATACAAACTTCTACCACATGAACTAAATTTAGTTTTCTGACAAAACCTGGTATATGGTATACGAGTTTGTGTAAAATTATTTTTTGAAATAAGTAACATTTTTATCAGCATACCCTCGTACTTGACCAAGATACAACTATCTGACACTAGAGTTGGCAGGTGCTGTACACCACAAATCCAATGGTACGTAGTGGTCGGTGCAAATTTAAGGGGAAGTACGTAAAATCGGAAAATCAGGAGCGTCAGTAAACTTTTATTTGAGGGGTTGGTAAATATTATTTATTATATAAACAAGTACATAAATAAGTACAGTACGCTTCAAAAAGTGATCGAACACTCTCACTCAGGGGGGAGGGTGCCAACACTTTTGACACCGCATTGTACTTAATATTGTGGTAAACTGCCGTGTCAAAAGTGTGGGCACCCCCCTCGGGGTTAAGGTGTTCGATCACTTTTTGAAGCGTACTGTACTTATTTAAGCGCGCGCGTGTTGGAGTCAAATGTCAAGATTTGTAACGGGGGGTGCCCACATTTTTGACACGGCAGTGTACCACAACATTAAGTACAGTGCGGCGTCAAAACTGTGGGCACCCCCCTGATTTAGAGTGTTCGATCACTTTTTGACGCGTACTGTACTTATTTATATATAATATGTACTTGTTTATATAATAAATAATATTTACCAACCCCTCAAATAAAAGTGTACCGACGCTCCTGATCTTCCGATTTTACGTACTTTCCCTTAAATTTGCACCGACCACTACGTACCATTGGATTTGTTGTGTACAGCACCTGCGAACTCTAGTGTCAGATAGTTGTATCTTGGCCAAGTACGAGGGTATGCTGATAAAAATGTTACTTATTTCAAAAAATAATTTTACACAAACTCGTATACCATATACCAGGTTTTGTCAGAAAACTATCAGAAAAAATGTAGTTTCGAGAAAAACGCGTTTAAAATTTAAGTTACTGGTTATACTATCAGAATATGCAAAAAAAAAAAATCGATTTATTTCGCAAACTCGTATATTGAAAAAAAAAGTGGGCAGCAAACTCGTATTTACTAAAAACATCGATAGCTTGTAATTTAAAACATTTAAATGTCTGCTTCATGTCTACATAGGTAGCAAACATCAAAAAGTGTAACATACATAAATCTTAAATTCATAGTGATGAAAATACAGTATTTAATATGTTTTTTGTGTTTCCTGAGAACTGTGATTTTTGATATACGAGTTAGAGACAGAAAAGGCGCGATATGTATATTTAATCGATTTAATTTTATTATGAATCACAGAAGTTTAAAACCCTTAAAAACTTCAAATTACTGTTGTAGTATCATTAGATTTGTATAAGTGCACTAAATTGAAGCGAAATCGGTTAATGAAAGTTTTTGGAAAATCTATAAAAAACAGTTTATCTATATATTAATACCGACTGATAATATTTCGAGAATATTTGATAGAGATATCCAATTTATATACATGTAAGCTTATCGACATTTCTTTTTTTTGCAAGGACATTTCTAGGAACGATAAAATAAAAACTTTATTTAAATTATTTATACTTTGATAAAAATCTTCAAATTTTTATCAATAAGTAATTTTCAGCTTACTATGTTTCGAATTTTGTAATATTTACTTAAAATTAAAATTTTGAATACTTTTGGATATGGTTAGCGTTAAATCGTGCCTTTTAAATTATAAGAAATGACTATTGAAAAATACATAACTAATAGGATAGAATTTCAATGTACCTACGATGTGATGTATGAAAATGATGACATTGGGACAATGATAAAATTTGTCATAAATGACACACCCCTGCAAATGATAAATACGATATTGCATAATCTTTGCATTATCAATTTTATCATTCATATCCATGTAGTATTTTATTTGGTAGTATGTATGTAGTATGTACGTATAAAAGTTAACCCAATTTTTCTACTCACCCTATAAATACATAATATACATATTATGTATGTATGCCATGTAAGTATCCTAAGTATACCAAGTTATACTATTTAAAAGACCAAGTATGTAAATCATGATATAAATCAACAGCGGACATAAAATGATATACAGGTCATGCCCCATAGCCTCATAATGCTATCATTAGAAGACAAGGTAAACGAATTTGTGTTATATCTACACAATCGACAATTTATATTTTTATTTATAAATTAAAAGAATGTCAATGGTTTTGCTAAAAGAACAGGATGAATGGATTTGTAAAGGATAAAAACAAACATTAAAATCTTGTAAGCTTAAAAATATTTACGACAATTATACAACTTCTGTACGTTATGGTTTTCATATTTTTTTTTGTATTACAAAAAAATGAAAATGATTAAAATGCACTTAAAATGAGATATTATTATTTTTAAAAAAAAATTTAAATGCATAATGTGAAATTATGTATTATTTACAAACTTTCATTTCTGCCAATCAGAGAGCATCTTACTTAAGATAAAGTGAACTGTCAAATTTCAAATTTAACAGTGACATAAAGCAAAAATCGCTAACCTTATTTTTTTTCGGATAATAAAATTAAACTGTCATTGCAAATTTTAAATGGCTAATATGTATGAATAAAATGTGTAAAATAATTTTTCATCTAACCTCTGCATAGTGATGATGCAATCCAAATTCCCTTAATGCTACTGTCAAATCCTTTATATCAATTTTTCCATTTCCGTCACGATCAATTGATTCAAATAATTTTTCTAGACGTTCTTCATCTTCCTGTGGTAATCCTTCGAATTCTCGTGGTGGTGTCACTTCCACAGGTTTTTTAGTATTTTCACTTATAATACCCATTTTGTCAAATTTTATTGATCCACAAATAATTACATTTCATCACTTTGGTATTTTTATAACAAACACAATCTTATCCGAAGTATAATAAATTTTCTTTTATTTCAACTAAAACTAAAATTTTAAAAATATTTTACTGCAGTGCGTCAAAAATTAAGAGCTTATCGAAACTGGGCAAAATTTATTAATAATACACGGAACTGAACATCTAGTACACGACATTGTACATAGGGTACATACATAGGTAGAATTTTGACGTTCTAGACGATATTTTGCCGATCTTTTGAGCATGCTTTGTAAAAATTGAAATTTAGGTCAGGGTTCAAATACGACGACGTATGAGACGTATGATGTCACTGAGTACTAAATCGAACATATTAACATATATTTCCTAGAGATACCACAGGCATTAAATTTTGAAAAACATGACTCCATTTTAGTAAGCCCAACTTGTAACAGTTGTAACCACGGAAACTTGTTTATAAATACTAGATAAGCCATTAAATTCACATTAAATTAATGGTTTGACCGACATTAAAGTCAATTTTTTTGCTTCAATTTTTTAACTCTTTGCGCTTATAAGACATGTACAGCATGACAAGGTGGTTTGTCCATTAACTCTACCATATTTAAAGATGTTTTGTCTGTTGGATCCAGTGTTGGCAGGTGTACGATAATTATCGTACATGTACGATAATTCAGTGGTGACGTACGATGTACGATAACACTTTATTATCGTACGTAAAAATACGATAATTTACAAGAAAATACGATAATTTCCAGTGCATGGAATTTTAATCATCATAGTAATTATAAATTCAAATTCAAAACATTTTTAGTCAAGTTAATTTGATAAAAACAAAGTCGAGAAACAAATTATTACATCGACAATCAATGGATTATTATTAACAAAACAAAGAGTTCACGGTAATTGTGTTAATTATCAACCATCGAAACCAGAATTTAGTCGTATGACAAACGAAAATTTGTAAAAGAAAAATATATATCCGACAATGGTAAACTTAGGTAACAATTCTGGAAGTGACGATGACATTGAAATTCCAAAAGATTATTAAAATTCAGCAATAATTTAGTTACTGCCCATTATAACTGTAGTAACTTAATACTACTACTGAAAGTGAAGTGGAAAATATATTTATACTAATAATATAAATAAAGTATATATTTTTTTTATTTTTTATAGTTACAGTTGGATAATTTTTTTTGTAAGTAAAAAAAATAATATTTAAATTTAATATTTAATATTTAATTAAATAAACAAATGGTAAAGTACTTAAAAGGCGTTTTTTTTTTTTTTTGCTAATCAACCCAAATCTATTGTGTACGATAATTTTTTTAAAAAATACGAAAAATACGATAATTTCGCGCCTTTGGTACGATCAGCGCCCTCCATTTACCTGCCAACACTGGTTGGATCATAAGACATGTACGACATGTACCACATGACACACCGAATGTTGAACTGTAATGACTGCTCATACTTCACATTACATGAATATTTTATTTAATAACTGCAAACACATTCATTTATTAGAAAAATTGTAAATAAAATAATACAAAATCACGTTGAATTATCTTTTTAAAATTAAAAACTAATAAAAACAGCATTGAGGACGTATTTAGCGCATTTAGTATTCAACTTTGGGGAAACAAGGTTAGAATGTCAAAAGAATCCGTCAAAAAAAGAACGTCGGTCGTTGTCATGTACTACATGTCTTACGAGCCTATTTACAACTCACTTTTTTTTTTGCTTGAGTGCATAGAATTAATATATTTGTAATACACAGCATTCTCTCTAATCGATCTGTCCTCAATGTGATAGGTACATATTGGACATATTGTACCTACCACAGAATATAGGAACGCTGCTACCTCTATACTACTGAAACCAGTGTAACCAAACAAAAATGGACAAGATGATGGTACATATAAGGACTTGAACAGAAAGAAATTGGACACGAAAATGGTACATATAAGGCTTTCTTTTTTTACCACTCGTGGCGTTAATAATCCCCGAATACTGATGTGAATATACCGAATATAGTAACATGAAACGGATAAAACAGAATGTAAATACAGTACTTATTCTCAAATGGAAACACGTCGAGACTGGGGAAGTGAGTGTTTCCATTTAAGAATCACCAATGTCGGTTGATAATATTTAATAATAAAGAAATACATAGAAATTACATATGTATGAAATAAACTCTTATAGTTTAAATTATTTTATACGGCGGATATCCAATGGTACTGACTCCGATTTTACATAGTGACGTCAGCAACTTATATAATATACAATATAAATGATGCGACGGAAAATAAAAATTGTTAAGTTTATTTTAAAAACGATCGAAAAACCCAATTTATAACTGAGTTGAACATTGAAAAAGATTTCAGAAGATTCTATTCAAAAGCTAACAAAGGTAATACAGAAAGAAGCTTGCGTTTCCATTTGAGACTGTTCCATTTGAGAATAAGTACTGTACCGCTTTCGTATCCTACGAACACGAGTGCCATCTTTGATTTACATGCATTCGGTTTAGTGTGCGTTTGACCCATATATGTAATACTTCTATATGGCTAAAGCCTATAAGTGGCAGGGTCACGGTAAGAGTGAAACAGATTAAGGGACGTAACCTATTATGCGCAAGTGCGACGGTTCTGTCAAATTGCATGTATCCAATGAATATCCACATATTTAATAATTTGAATCTTACATATGCGCATAAGGTACTATGTACTTACTGCTGAAGTGAAACAAACAGATCGTCGGTACTGTAGTGTTTTCGCCTATTTCTTTATACGATTAGCTATATAGTAGTATTACATATATGGTTTGACCGCTATTACATTGTCATAGATATATGTCAAAGATCTTTGATCAACTCTATGATCAAATATTAAGAAGTATAATTAACTCTGGTTACAGAAATATTATATTATAAAAGTTGACTTATTACACTATAATATTTCTTTGATTAAATAAAACTTTGACATACATATATCTATGACAGTGTAATAGCGGCCTTTGTGTGATCTATGTTGTGTGTGCGAGTGAGGTAACCTATCTTGCATACGCATATATGTAATACTACATACGTATGTATGTAGTACGTATACCGTGTGATACGACGGTGGCAATAATGACTATACAATCACAACAATTGAACTACACTCATTGACTGCTACCGAACGAGTGAATACAGTGAATACTAAGTAGCCTATCGTGCCCAGAAATGCACACTGGTGATTACAGAAAAAAGATAGTAGCGACTTCTAATATATTCTGTGGTATACACAATAAAGTACGGCAAGTACGGTATGTAGATATGTATGGACGTATCGGAAGTACATATTATGTTATGAATCACATGTAACGAATGTACGTAGACGACATTCATAAAAATCCTACATTTATCTGCATTACCCATGCACATGGAAGAAGCTTAGGAAGAAGGAAAGGTAAACTTAATACATACATATATATATATATATATATATATATATATATATATATATTAACCTTTAAATTATGGAGTGTAGAATATAAGGAGGACTATCTTGTACGGAAAACAATAGAAAAATAGTTCAAAAAGTATCCCGTTTTAAGTACTAAGTAACAGTTCAAAAACTCGCCAGAGTAGCGCTAGAGTAGCAAAAGTGTATAGTGATTTTTTTGTGTTGAGTTTTATAAAAATTTTGAAAATAATAAAACTATTATATGTAACAATTATAATAAAAAAACAATAATTACATAACAACGCGGATGTTTTTCTTTCCTTGTTTACTTCTCTAAATTTACCCTTTTGCTACAGTATAGCGCCGCCACTATTTACGCCTTTCTGTGGACACTTTTTCATACAGAGATGGTGCTCCTCATACCTACCCTCCACACTTTAACCCCTTAACTACCGAATGTATTTTGTCGGTAGACTACTAGTGGTACTTACAAGTAGGGTAAGAGACCCGATGACCGATCACTATTTTTAGCTGTATCATTAAATTAGCTTAAAAAAATTAAAAAATAAACAAAACACCCATTTTTTTTTTCTTAATAAGTATGAAACCAAGTTTTTTTAATCCAATAGATATGTTTTTAAGAAAATATAACCCAAAAATTTTGATTTATTAATGATTTTGTTTTATAATTTGTTGACGTCTATTAAAAAGCATACAGAAAATATTAACCTCCATTGAAAGATCAATACACTTACCCCTATCAAAAATCACCGGTTAGTCCGATTACTAATGTACATCAGTACAGTAGTAAATCTTATACTATCGAATATTTGAACCATTCTCTTTCAGTCACTTTGACACTCTATCCACTACAAGAGGTCAGTCTGTGTCATAGAGTATCACAGAATGACACCTTGTGAAACATAGCAGCAATGACAGAAGGGTTTAAATATTCGATAAAATAAACCACTAAAATACTGTATTTTCTTTCGCCATCTATAATTTTGCTTTAAAAAACATTGTGTACATTGTGACATGATCCTAACTTATCTATACGCCATTGTGAATTTTTAAACAGTTAAATTGACGATAGATGACGTCAAAAATGTTTATAAAATAGATATGGAATATCTGTGTGATTCTCAAAATACCCAACTCGAAAACTTGGATCCCAACAAGAATCAGTCATACAAATAATATTTAACACATATAAAATTTAATTCAGCTATCCTAATCTCTTAAGTGGACTAATAACAATTATTTGTATACTTTTATTATGCTAATAACTTTAAAAATTCGGTGAAAAATGTTACAATTTATAACCCATGTGTTTTGAAAAATGATCATCCACCATATTAAAAATTCATGAATTCAACAAAAATTGTTATATATATATATGTATTTCTTAAATTAAGTGAGGAGACATTAAATGTGATGTGAATTTAAATTGAAAAATAATCATTGTATTAACAATAATTTTTTTTTTCAAAGGTTTCTTTCAGAAATAACTTCATTAAAATATAAATGTCAAAACTGATCGGACTTATAACCCCGATCGACAATGGGGTCTTTTACCCTACCAGTAACTTTATTAACATATTTAAAATATATCTATTAGATTTTATACAAAAAACTTTTAAACACTTAAAAGTAGAATCATTTAACATATTATTTCTGAAATTTTTAATAGTATTGTATGTACTAGCTACACATAAATAAAATTCAAACTTGTTAGGGGCACAAGTGTAAAAAAGTTATTGTACTAACGTTTTTTTAATTGTTATTATTTGATAATTTGGCGATATTGTTGCCGTTTTTTATGTTATTCTGTTAAAATATGGTTTGTTATTTTTAAGTATATCAAGAGTAACAAAATTGACAACTTAATTTTTAAAATTTTAACAAAAATACGAAGTGGACTGGTAAGTACCACTAAGTGTTTTATACACCAATTTTTATTGCTTTTAACAATGTGAAACCGAAATTGTATTTTAGAGATAAGTAGACAACAATCACAAAGATGCGAAATTTGCCGTGCATTAGGTCTCTACTCAATATCATTTTCTAAATGTGTAGCATATGAAGTATACTTCTGTTATAATAAAGAAAAAACCGTTTTCTACATTATCATGTAAAATAATTTTTTTTTCCTTTGAGTTCTACTGAATTAATTTATATAATATTCACTGATTTGAGCATTACTTTATGGTATTCCATATTTGTAAATAACAGAACAATTTTATTTGAAAATGAGTAATTAAGCTCAAAAAAATTATCACAATTAAGAAAATGAAGTGGTATTTTTTGCTAGGTAAAATGTTTGTTCTATTATTTAATTTTTAGAATTTAGATTAATGAAAAATTAAATGTTAAACATTAATATAAATAAACTGAATTCGGAAAAACTATCGTGTTTATTTACTCTAGTGGTACTTTGGAGTCCAAAATTTTTTTTTTCCATAAATTAAGTTTTTTCTCGTATTTAACTTATGATATAGATAAAATGATGTATTTAAATCCCAATAATGTACGACTTCAAGGAAAATTTAAACAGTACATATTTCTGGTATTTTTCGTGCAGAAAAAAACTGGACTTGTAAGTACCACTAGTAGCGAAAGGGTTAAATGATTAAAACGAGTTAACTCGTTCTGCAATATGGCGGCTCGAAATGCTCTGATACGTATATATTCACTGGTACAGGTGTCGCAATCTGTGACAGATTTTCCGAAAAATTTTTCCATATGATTTGTTTAAAGGTGATAAACAAACAATTTGAAAAATTTTTTGTCTCAAAATGCCGGACTTTTACTGCCAGTGATAAGTACAATAGATAAGATTACAAAAAAAGAAAAAGAAAAAAAATCAAAGATCCCAACATCGAAAAAGTGAACCCTAGGAATTAACAAAATATAAATTACACTAAACTATGATATGATAAATAAATAATGATAAAATTGAACATTATTTAGAATTATACCGTATTTCGGAAAATCTGTCACAGATAGCGGCACCTGTACCAGTGAATTCCAGTGAACCATATATGTAGTATCTTGGTAGTATACATAGGCTGTGTTCGAGCAGAAAAAAATTCTTTAAGCGCTTCAAGCCGCTTCATATTGCTGACTAATTTTCCGCTTGGACAGAAATCAAGTGACATGTAGTTCTGGCTTACACCAAATTTAAATTTTACTGCGATAAATTACAAAATTCTGCCATATTGTTGTTTACTCTGATGATTCTTCAATAATATGACCTATAATGTTATCCATATTGTTTAAAATATAAAAGAAATAAGAAATTTTCTTATGAATAACTCTTATTGAGGTTATTTTGTTTAAATATCTACGACAACATTTTGCTTTGTTATTCTTAGTAAATCGCCATTTTGCTTTAAAGCGCTTTAAAGAATTTTTTTTGCTCGAACGTAGCCATATATTGCTAGCAACGTATCTAGCCTATGAGAGGAATTAGTCGCCAACAAAGAGAGACAGAGAATACAAAAATAGTGTACCATTTTTGTTCTGCGCATGTCTAGCGGTTCACATGGAAAATAATAAATAAACTCATTAATATTTTTAATATTTTATTGTTTGAATTTTTAACTCACGGATGACAATTTTATTTACTTAAATAATAAATAAACACATTTATCGCTTATTAAATAAAATTTACTTTGTAATTTATACTCGTACTTGATAATGAAAACCTAAGTGGCTAAAATGGAGGCATTTTTGAAATTGCCAGCGCATGCGGACAATGAAAATAGGTACACTAAATAGAAAGAGAGAGTGATATCGTCTGCACTCTAATGTTTGCGACCAAAAATGCAAATTGATAGCAATATTGGTATAATACATATATGCAGTGAACAGTGAATATATACATATCACAGCATCTTGAGTCGCTATGTTGCAGGACGAGTTAACTCGTCTTAATCTTTTAAAAAGTTAAAAGGGTTAATCTAAATACAAATTCAATTAAAACAGTAAAAATTAAAGCATGTGACATTATTACATATCTCATTTTTAGGGCTTCGAAGTAAGCATTACTTACTTTGAATCCCTATTGTTTTACTTTTTTTTTAAAAAAGTTGTGATAGGGGTTTTTGAAATTAGAGGATTCATATGTACCATGTCCCTGCCGCTCTCCATATGTCTTATACGTATACATACGTCTCTGTAAATAACTAATTAATAACGGAAATTTAATAACAAAATACTTAATAGTAGCACTACAATCTCGTCGAGGCAACACGAGGCGACGCGAGCAGGAGAGTGTAGTTGATGCTCTCTTGTTAACTCACCTCACCTCGTCAAGTTTTTTGTCACAAGTCAAAGGACACGAGACACGAGGCGAGGTGATCAACTACACTCTCGTATATACTCGTGTGTTGATATTGCATATGTTGCATATCTGCGTACATAGATATCATTAAGGAGTCTCCACATTCTCGCCGAGGTTGGACGAGGTTCCTCGTTGAAGTTGGCTCAGCCATATGAATAGCATTAAAACACCAACCGCGAGACACAACGAAATGACCCTCTACATTCTCGTTTCGTCCAACCTCGGCGAGAATATGGAAACTCCTTTAGAATATACATATTGCCTGACATTATGTTTTTATACATAACCTAAAATCATACCTTAAATTTACAAAAACGTTATTTTAAACTTTTTTGTGTAATATACATGAAAAAAATTATAGTATTCAACAGTACATAGAACTGCAGCAGCAGTTATTTCAATCCATGTCACCGACATCATCCATCTTATCCATCTATGATTGACATTTCAAACTATACGAACGCGCATGGGCAGTATGAATAACTGAGTACATACATAATCGAGAGCAAGCGAGAGTGTAGATGGTACATACTCGTGTTGTCTCGCCTCGTCAAAACCTCGACGAACATCTCGTCGAGGCGACCTCGCGAGAATGTAGTGCTACTATAACATTTTCAGAGAAATAAGCAATTTAGAATAGATGTACATTAGATGTCTTAGATGTACATTTATGATTACTACTTAATTTTCTAGCTAAATAAAAAAGAGAATATACTATTAAAATGTGTAAATATAAAAAAAAAAATTATTAGAAATAAAATTTGTCTATTATATTCTGTACTAGTTATTTGGTAGATAAAAAAGTATGAAAAGCAAATACAACGTTAAAAATTATTTCGCTTAAATCCATTTGACGGTATATAAGTGCGCTCGTCAGAAAACAATATTACGTCACGTTACGTAACAGAGATTGCACAGTTACAAACCAGAGGTCTCTAATTAAAAAAAAATTATATACGTTAAATTACTTGGTATTTTTCTTTATGTAAACAGTATAAGTAAAGTGATGGGATGGGATGATGAATTAAAAGACAAGTAAAACACATGAAAATGCTTTTATATTTTAAACATAGACAGCAAATTATTATCAGTGTTCATTTGACAAAGAGTACGCAAACTTTTTATAGTATTAAGGTATAATGAAATATACTTCCACCCCAAATATATATAATACATATTCGATTAATGTAATCAGTAATGAATCAATACATGTGCAACATGCCCCATCTTTATAAATATTTATTATCAGGTTTGCCTGTTACAAGAAAAAATAAATTACAGTCAATGTCTGCTTTGCGAAGCCAACATTATTAATAATTATTTCACATATACATAATATATACCTATAGTTATCATATATAAAAAATAAAATAAAAAAAAATTTATAATAATAACCAAGCATAATAGAATAGAATAGTTTATAAACACGTCATACGTACATACGTAATATTTAGCGTTAAAATTAAGTATACGTACGGCGCATGAGCATTCTGTACTATTTGTTTAGACCGAAAGTCAAATGCATGTCCCTGCCACTTGTTTTCAAGGACGGACCTTTTCATGTCACAGTTTGCTACGTGGCGCTAATGGTATAGGGGGTATACTAAATAGAGTTGGGACATGTGAGCATTTTTCATCAAATAAATGTCAAAATTAATTATTATATGATTGAGTACAAAAGTATCGTCACCAAGTTATGTGTTAACGAAGAATTAATTCTTTTTAATTTAATTAATCTTTCTAGGTTGAATTAAAGTATTTTTTTAAATATTTAATTTATTTCCAATTTATTTTAGATGAAAAATAGCGAACTATTAAACCTCATGTCTCGACTCTAATTTTATCCCCTAGTAAATCAACGCCATCTGGTATATTAGTTACAGCGACGTCAAAAAACGGTCCATTTTTTTATAATAGACTAAATGGAGAGTGACAGGGACATGGTCAAATGTACCCACCCCACCACAGTAAAAAAATGGACGTCGTTTTTTTTTATCGGTTAAAAACTTCAACAAACAGCTGTAAGAGAGTTAAAAATTTTATTAAGAAAAACCCATATTAAAAAATCTGATGTTTTTAAAATTCAAATTAGCGCTCAAAAAGACAGCAACACAAATACAGTTAGCACCTTGTCAAAATACAGGACTTTTCAAAATCTGCATGGTTGCATAGCTTGATGCATGCCATATTAGGTTCACTTTTTTATATACAAAATGCTTTCTGTTCACTATTTTTATATGCGAAAGCAAATATACACATGATCTGCAAATCTGAACGATTTAGGTTAATTTTTAAGTATTTTCGTGTGTTTGGTGGGTTCGCGTTGTATTTTTACTTTCGAAAAAAATTTACATATTTTTTAAGTTATATAATTTAAGCTTTAAATAAAATAAGTTAATTAATATTTTCAGGGTGATTAAAGGCAAAATTAACGTTAAATTTATCAGTAAAAATTGTTACATTGTTTAATTTGCCTGTTTAACAATGCTAAAATACTTCAATCAAAATGAGCCACAAGACTTGTTCACATTTTTATGAAACTAATCGTATATGTATGTATTCTGTTTAGAACGTGACCACGATTGTCTAGACCGTGCTACGCATGTTGCTCACTGTACTAATCTTCATTTTTTTTTGTTGACGAGTTGCATTGGTTGCATGCTTACATAGTTAACACTTGCCTAATTCGATTGCACGTGCATGCAGCTATGTAGATAGTGAAAATCTCCATACATTCTGAATTTTAAACACGTAAATATCCATAAAATGGTTCATTTTACAAGAAAAATGTGACTGAATTATTTATTTTTTAAGTAAATTTTATAAGAAACGAAATTAACACATTTTAACTCTTTTTGCTGAAAACGCAATACGTTTGGAGAGATGTTTTCAAAAATAGCTGTTGATGTATTGTTGTCAGTAGCAAATATTATGCTCCTTAATACTACTTTCATTCAGTTACACCGACAACCAAATAAGCTCCATTTTCTTTACGGTATTCGCTATTCGGCCTTCAGTCTATTACGTGGTAAAATAAAAAATTAGTAAGTTTAATTATATTATAAGTATATACAGGTGGGCCATTAAAATCGACCCACCCGAATATCTCCGTTGGTAAGCCAAATACAAAAAAAAATGTTTAGACAAAAGTTATTCAGGGCTCTGTTCGATTTATGGTATAAAAAATTCTCACGCATGTGCACTACTAAACCACGCGAACACTTTCTAACCAAAATTTAAATTATTTGACTGCACAGAATATTACAGAACGAACGCTAGTATCTCTATACTACTGAAACCAGTGTAACGACAAAAGATAGAAAATATCCCACCAATATGTTATATATGTGAACGCGGAGTTGTGTGTGTTAGTGCGATGGATGATTGTGTGTATGGGTGTCTTGCATACGCATATACATAACATGCATGTGACACGCATCATGCACGTATACCACGTATACCGTGTCAACACGACGGCAACAATATGATAACAACTGAAACACACCCATTGGTAGCTACTAAATGAATGACAACATAGTTCTGCAAAATGCACATAAATGCCCATAAGTGATTGTAAAAAAGAGATAGTTGTATTCCTTCCAGTGTTCTATGTTTGACTGTAAATTTGCACAGCTTATTAGTACACATGCGTAAATGCATGGGAATTTTTTATATCAGGAATCGAACACAGCCCACGACAATGTGGGTCATGTGACTGTGCAGAGAAGTCATTAGCAGAGTCAGATGACCCCCATTGTTCTCAATAACTTTTGTCAAAACATTTTTTTTATATATTTGGCTTACGAACGGAAATATTCGGGTGCGTCGATTAAAATGGCTTTTTAATATGCTTTAATACTTATAAATTGCAATTACACTGGCTATACGCATACTTATTTTAACACAGGTAGTAGATACTTTATACATCTAAATACAATGATGATAGTGTTTAAAGTAAACTTGCATATTGTAATATGTCAAGTTTACAGAAAATTTCAACTACCATATTATGCCATTAGTACAAGGTACTCTTTTTACTAATATACATTATATCCTCTCCAAAAATCACTTGGATTTCTAAATTAATAAAGTTCTGTTATTGATCAAACATTATTAAGTCTACTATATCATTATCTAATAGTACTGCAACCAATCAATTTTGTCAAATTATAAAATAAACTCTCCATTTCCAAAAAATTAATAACATAAAATGAATTTATCCTGCAGTAACACAAATTTTTAATCGGTTGATTTGAAAATCTACATTTAATTATGTTGAATCTAACATCAATTATAATTTTAGTTAAAAATTGTATACAGTAATTTAAAAAAAAAAAAAAAAAATAAATCAATCAATCAATTATACATAGTCCAAATTAACTAGAAGTTGTCTGACACCAATAATAAATGAAGCAATATTAGACATACAGCTTTAAGCTATTATAGTTACTCTCGTATAAAAATAACAAAAAGGAAAAAATAGAAAACTAGGTTCATCTAATTTTAGTTCATTTGTTTGATGACAGACCATTTTTAGTTGATTTGACTTACGTTTACTGTTTTTGAAAATTACAGTTTTTCAAACTCAAATTGTAAAAAAAAATTTAAGTACATAATTTTTTTTAAAAATATATTTAACTACAAGATTTCAACAATTCACTTGATGTCTTATGATGTCAATGACCGACAAGGTGTTAATATTCCTAGCAATAATAAAAATTTTAATTTCAGAAAGGTTTTGCTTCCAATTTAAAAGAAATAGAATACAGATTTAATTTTAAAAATCATATTTCTTGTTTGATAATGATAATGGAGAGTTTTTTTTTTTTAATTTTGAATTTAAATGAACTTGTAAGTTTTTGCCAATGGCAAAATAACCACTCATGGTCACTGTTTATAATAAATATACTATAAAACATCTATTGACAATAGGTAATTAGATTAGAGACAGCTAACGGTCTGTGTTGATAATTTAAATAACGTGAATTAATAGACTACCAATTATTATTTGATTTATTAATATTGATTCATATTTTAAGATTAATTTAAAAACAAAAAAAAAAAAAAAAAATAGAGTATATATTTTATTTATCATGAGAGCAAAAAAATGTACAATACAATTCAGCATTACCAAAAAGGCCACTAGTTACTCATTCCATTAAAATGAAATTTCAATTTCATGATAAATAAAATAGTCTAATTGATAATAATAATAATAATAATAATAATAATAATAACAAGGTACTGGATGATCCAAAATCAACTGAATTATATTATAAGACTGACTGCATTTTCAAACAAATGCATAATATATTATAAAAATCCAAGTTTTGTTTCCAAATTTCAATATCTTAAATGCATAAAATTAGCGTTAATAGCTATTTATGTATTAAAAATTATGTAATGCATTTTATATAATAAAAATATTAGTAAAATTTTAGTGACTATTTAAAAAATTTTATGCATTAAAAGACAGTTTTATATTTGAAAACAATTTATTATTAATTATTTGAAATGATTCAAAGAATAATTTTAATAAGTATCAATTAATAACATTGATAAACAAATAATTGTAATATTTAATCATACACAGCATGATATCATTGTTTTAAAAAGATTAATAATATGAAAAATTAATTATTAGGTGAAATCACATCAAATATTACCAGTACTTTGGCTACCAGGTAGAAATGTCAAATCAAAAATCAATAAAATAAATAAATAAGCAAGTTCAATTTGATCAGAGTACTTATTTATTAATAACCAACCAAATAAAAATTACAATATTACCAACATTCCAAATCAAATGCCAACGTATATAATACATGCAAACTGTGTTCTTCAGTCTTTTCTTTTTTTTTAATTCCTCTAAAATCAATCGCATCGATACAATGCATTATCTCTACTACATCCATTTAAGTAAAAAAATTACTAAAGAACACAGCATGTGATGACAATTTACAAATCACAACATTGTAGAGTACTGATATTTAATGTAAATTATAATAATCAATTTATACAGTTCGTTTAATTTTCAAACAAATTTAACAAATTAACAAAATCCTTTTCATTTGAAAAGATTATAAAAAGAAATATCACAAAACATAAGTCAATAAATCAATAATAGATGTGATATTTATATTTTGTTTTAATCAAATTAATTTGGTAATATTATAAATCACATAATATAAAAAAACAAAATCTAAATAAATAATTAAAAAATAAATGATAAAATTTCTACCAAGGAGTCAAAATATTGTTAATAAAAATAAAACGGCCACGGAAGCCTTCTCTACTATCTAACACATATGAATGTATCACTTAAAATAAAATCATATAAATTCAGGGTATAAGCACAAATAAACGCGCTTCCCTGGCAGCCTTCCAATAAAACTGGAAGTTGTTATCTGTTAATCACGAAAAAACATCATTTCTCGTTTTTATCATCTGTTTTTTTATTTTTTTTTTTTATTTTTATGTTCTGACTATATAAAAATATAACAAGTGCATTTTTAATTGAATGAAAATAATAAATGCACGTTGTATCACCATGTACATACATATAATAAATAATATATATTTAATTTAACAAATCATTTCCTTTTTATTTAAACAGTCTAATATACTTTAACTATAGAGTCCAGATTAACTTTGTGGTGGTGTCTACGACATCAAATATATCAATTATAACAGACATGTGACATCTTTATAAAACCTGCGCTAACAAGTACACGTTAATAATTTACTCTCTCACATTTGATCATATCTGTAAAAAAAAAAATGCAATCAGCTCTATTTTTTTGTTAATATTTTAAAAATTAAAAAAAAAACTGACCATCAAATTTTTTATTTTATTCAGTCCAAATAGGGTACTTGACTGCTATTAAAAAATGATTCAAAATGGTTTGTTTTTACGTATGAATTAGTTAATTTTTGATAAATTTTATAAAAAACATCAAAAAACCACAGTTTAATTTTAAATGAACAAATTGGCGCGAAAACCGACTTGGCGCAGTGATGTATGCAATGACGTCACGATTTAACTCAAGCAGATGTCACTTTCAATCATGTCAACACTAGTCTGTGGTCATATTTGTACACAACACGGTTCTATATTTGTCATATACGTAATATATGTAATACCTCTATATTGCTAGTTGGGTAAGGAAGCAGGCGGATAGATAAGATTCAAATTGTTTAATATATGGACATTCATTGAATACATGCAATTTAACAGAATTTACGTCCATTTCTCTGTTTCACTCTTACGGTGACCCTGCCACTCATAGCCACTGGCAATATAGTAGTATTACATACATATATATGATATTTGTACTCAACATAACCAACAATACTGACAAGTAAAGGTCCCGAGGCCGGACCTATCGATTTCGATGAAACTTAAATATATTGTAGAACACTAAAAACTAAGGGACACGTATTTTTTTTTATCTGCGGAAAAACGGTTTGAAGGGGTGAAATCGCCCTTCAAAAATTGGGGTAAAAATTTAATTTTTCAAATATCTCGAAAACAGTAAGAGATAGAGCAAAAGTTTAAATTGGCGATATTGCTCTTTTTTAAAGAGCTATCTATTGATATGCAATTTGTTCATATTACATCAACAGGGGTGGTTGGGGGTTAAAATTTGGGGGTTAATTTTGCAAAAAGGGGGTGAAAAATAAACAATGTAAAAATTTTGTTTACAGATTTGAAATCTACGTCAAAAAATCTAATTGACCTATTTTTGCTCAATGTCCTAATATTAAGTCTAGGGGTAGTTAACTAGAGGGTGGCTATGTCGAATAGTCGTACAATTTGGGTATTTCAAGAAGTTCTTCTTCGTGGAAAATAGCTTAAGACAATTAGAATAACGTAGAAATGAAATTCTGGAATTCAAAATTGAGTTTGAGCAACATTGGAGAGGGGGTGAGTCACCGTCTTAAATTACATACTAGTTTATATAAACTAATTTTTGCTATTAACACACTGATAGTGGGTAAAATAATGTCACAATAAGTGGTTCTGAAGTTGGACTAAAATGAAATTCTCGAATTCAAAATTGATTTTAAGCAACATTGGAGAGGGGGTGAGTCACCCTCTTGAATTACATACTAGTTTACATACACTAATTTTTGCAATTAACACACTGACAGGGGGTAATAATGTCACAATAGATGGTTCTGAAGTTAGACTATCGTATGTAAGGTTTTTATTAGGTTTCGTTATTTTAGGTTAGGTTATGTAATTTTCGGTATCGATAATTTTCGATAAGGAAAACTATAATATCCATTAAAAAACAAACCTAATAAAGACCTTACATATGATAGTCCAACTTCAGAACCACTTATTGTGACATTATTTTACCCACTATCAGTGTGTTAATAGCAAAAATTAGTGTATATAAACTAGTATGTAATTTAAGAGGGTGACTCACCCCCTCTCCAATGTTACTCAAACTCAATTTTGAATTCGAGAATTTCATTTCTACGTTATTTTAATTGTCCTAAGCTATTTTCCATGAAGAAGAACTTCTTGAAATACCCAAATAGTACGATTATTCGACATAGTCACCCTCTTGTAAACTACCCCTAGACTTAATATTAGGATATTGAGCAAAAACAGGTCAATTAGATTTTTTGACGTAGATTTCAAATCTGTAAACAAAATTTTTATATTGTTTATTTTTCACCCCCTTTTTGTAAAATTAACCCCCAAATTTTAACCCCCAACCACCCCTGCTGATGTAATTTGAACAAATTGCATATCAATAGATAGCTCTTTAAAAAAGAGTAATATCGCCATTTTAAACTTTTGCTCTATCTCTTACTGTTTTCGAGATATTTGAAAAATTAAATTTTTACCCCAATTTTTGGAGGGCGATTTCACCCCTTCAAACCGTTTTTCCGCAGATAAAAAAAAATACGTGTCCCTTAGTTTTTAGTGTTCTACAACATATTTAAGTTTCATCAAAATCGATAGGTCCGGCCTCGGGACCTTTACTTGTGAGAAGTGAGCGAGTTCAGTTTTATAACCTAATAATTTTGATGTGTTTGAATACTTTGAATTTATGTTATGCAGTGTTAAATTGTTTAAATACTTCAAGGAAAGATGTAACTATGGTAATCCATATACATACTGTCTATCTTGTCTATAATATTCGCATATAAAGCTTATAAATCGTAACGTCACTTTAATGTCATGGCGCGTTTTTAGTTATTTAAATTAAGGTTACAGTCTTATAATTTTCAGAATAAAATTTTTAAATAACTAAAGAATATTTTTATTTGCCACTGCTAAAATTGAATATATTTAAGAATTATACTTAAAATTATTTAACATTTAAGTCAAATTTTGAATACAATCAAGTACCGCGTTTTTAACATTTGATTGGTATCAAAATGAAATTAAATTTTTACTAATATCAAGTAAAAAGTTAAGTCTTTAAGTTGGCATGAATCTAACTCGTTCACGTCACAGACTGAACGTATCATTAAATATTTTTCCCTCCGCAACAAAAAAAAAAAACAAAAAAAAAACAACTAGTTATTATAATTAGACATTTATACTTGATATTACTATTTTTAATCATCTTTTATTATTTAATTATTAAAATATAAATGGAAAAATATACTTGACTTCATTTTAGCAAATTTCCAGAATGGAATTCAGCTATCTATTAATATCTTCAGATATATATTTTTGCCAAATCTCAGTAGTTTTTATTGTTTTTTTTGCTAGACGGTAAAGTACTAACGTATACTTGATACCATGTTTTACAAATATTCTGTTTAAAAATGAAAATTTAACGTTTTCACTACTGCCACCTACATACAAAATGCTAAATATGTTCGTCTTAATTTTGATGTAATTTTTAAATCATATTGTATATCTTCTAGTGTTTAAAACACCAACACAAGAATAAAGAAATGAAAAATAATAAAATATTGAGTCACATTTAGTGATAAACTATATCACAGATTTCAAAATATAAATTTGGTTAGATAATTAATATACATATAAGTAGACAAAGCAATATGCTACAAAAACCTAAAAAATTTTTAAAAAAGCTACCGCCGTTTGAAGTTTACAATTTTAACTCGTTAAAAAGTTTAAGAAAGTATTCTAAATGTGACATGAACTACATAGATATTTGTAAAACAGGAAATTTATGACCAACAAAACAACAATCTCTACTGATTGAAGAGAATTTGACGTCGTAGACAACACTAAAAAGTTATAATTCTGACTTGACTAAAAGATGTCATGATTTCTAAAATACATAATAAACATATATTCGTGAATATATAAACTAAACCCATTGGGTTGAAAATTACTATTTTGTATAATATTACTTATTAACAGTATCATCCTCACTTGACCAACGCTTCTCCTGCTCCTCCAATTCCGTTTGCCATCGCAGTTCTAGTTCACGCATGTCATGAGCTATACCCGCCTCGTACGTGTCTTCATCGGCCGACCCGCCATCCCCGCCACCTCCAACAAACTGACTCTGTCAATTTAAAATCATAATATTAATTAATATTATTTTTAATAATGAAAAAGATATGAAAAAAATTCAATACATCAGTCAAGTGACATGGCAATGTGTTAATGTGTACTTACTAAACGTGCCTCCTTCTCCTTTTCTACAATGATGCCTTGTTCAATAAGCTGTAACTCTTGCGCCAATCGTTCACCCTCTGTTAAGCCGGCCTGAGTGCGAGTGGCTAATTTTAAATCGTTTATCTTTTTCTCCAAGCTCCGTATTTGTTGTTTGACTCGTTGAGATTCTACCAACAGCTCCTTCGACTGGCACTGAATATAATGTTGGGGCGGATCAATGATGCCGTGTCCGATTGTTATGTAGCCATCCCCGAGGCCCCCGCCGAGCGGTGCGGGTGCGGGTGGGGTGCCGCCAACACTTTGCTGCATTGTTTGATTGACCGTGTTATTCATGTACCAATTATTGACGGGGCTCGCCGCGGCTACCGGCCGTCGTATCATTGACGTTGAAATTGTATTTTCACCAAACGGCGATGACACTTGCACGGAATGTCCTTGAGTTTTGTTCATGCGCGATATTGGACCATATTTACTGACACAGGGCGCTTCAAACGGCACGTACTCGTCATCTAATAATATGGAATCGGATCGAACAAACGTGGGACCGGTCAAAGAACTGTTACTCGTCCAAATGGAGAATGAATTGTCTGTATCAGTGGGCGTTGGTAAAATTCTGGCCTGATTTGATGCTGAATGTGATATTGCCGACGCGGCATTCTTGCCGACAACTTTTTCTAATTGAGAAATGATTTCCTGTCGCCTCTGTTGCAACGCGGCCAAATTTTTCGCTGGTCTTTTAGTGGGTTGTAGAATTTGAGGTATCGATTTTTGTAGGAATTTTGGTAATGCTGGTACATCTAGAGGTCTCTGCTGGTTATTAAAGTCATGTTGGGAGGACGGTGAATACACTGCTGTATTTAACACGAGGTTATGCGGCGGTGACGTGGCGGCATTATAAATATCAGCAGCGGTAAAAGCAGTTCCAACCGCCGGACTTGAAGCAAATATCTGTTGTTGCGTGGGCTGATAAGCAGCTGGTGGAAGTTGATTGGGGGGACTGGGAAACTGTGGCGGATGATACGGCGGCGGGCACTCGTACGCTGCTCTTGGTAATTGAATTGAAGCCGTTGGTGGTAAATTGGTGCCAGCAAGTGTTTGTGAATTTGCAGTGTAAAGCAAATCGTCAGCAGCGACATACGGTGTTTCTGTTGTTTGACTATTGTCTACTACACGCGGTTCACGAATCGTCATATTACTTCGCACCATCAGCTTGCGATTTTTTGCTCGATACCTAAAATAATAAATTTAGTTGCCATTTAGATGAAATATTTCATTTTCATGTATTTTATAATTTCAAAATTGTTACTTTTCAAGTTCTTCTTCGGAATGCGCAAATGTGCAATTCGGTCCTCTTGGACAATGTCCACGCAGCGTTAGATCTCGACACATACTTATTTTGTATTTAGTATTGTGAGCGTGACCGGAATCAGGAACCTTTCTACTTCCATGATGTTGAATAAATTCCACTAAACCAGCTACTACAATTTTTACCGCTTCCAACGCTGCACTACATTCATCCCATGTTGGAGCTGTTGATTCTATTAAACATTATTTTTATTACATAACAAAATAAATAGTGCACTGTTTTGTGATAATTTTGTAAAGAGTATTATTCTGTAGTTATCAAATTAGTTTTGCATATAAAAAAAAAATAAATAATTCGTTACTAAATAGCAAATTATGTTTATAGGAGGAACTTAACTCTAATTTTTAACAAAAAGTGACCACGAGCGTTCTAGTACCTGATTTTTCTTTTAATCGATTCAAAATTTAAAAAGGAATAAAAAAAAATCCAATGCTATTTTTTTTATCAATTGCCGGCGTCACTTAGAAAAGTTGAAATTAATGAAAGTAATAGGTAAGATACATGTATAAATTTTGTATTAGTAGTATTCTATAAACGCAACTGATATATAAAAAAATATTTTTAACATTTTTTAGAGAGAAGGAAAACTATTGAAAATATCGTTAGTTCATTCGTTCGTGAATTTTTTTTCGTTTCACATATCTCGAGAACAAATGATAAACTCCGAACTAATTTCATTAGATGCGTTATTAAAAAATAAAACCGGATAAAGTTTTCAGTAAATTCGGATTAGTGGTTTGTTTTTTGTGATAAAAAAACGGAATTAACTTTATTAACACAATATAAATCGTATAGATTTTTACCGTATCTTTATTATATAATGGCCTAAAAACCTTGATGTTAAAAACGTAAGTAAATTACTATAAAATTTTAAAAAATTTGATGATATCATGATATCATTTGTTTGATGTACCCATCCTTAGATATAGAGGGCGAAGCCTCCGGAATGGTGCAAAAGGCAAAGCTTCTATCGGGGGCCCAGGGGAGGAGTACCCTAAATTTAAAAAAAAAAAAAAATTATACATGTGCAATAGTCTCTAGTCTTTAAAGGCATCCAATGGCAAGTTGACAGTGTGAGTGAGTCGATCTGTCTCTCCAATTTTTTTATTTTACTTGAAAGAGCTTCCAATATTATCACCAGAGGCGAGAGTGAAAATCTTTGCGTCAGAGTTTCTTTTATGTCGCCAATAGAAATGGCAAAATAAAAATCATTCGTAATTTAATGTTTGAATAGAAAATCGATAATTGAATCGAGAAAATATTTATTTTGTGCTTAACTTTTGTAATTGAATTTAACTGATTTAAACGATATTTAAATGAAGCAAATAACTCACAACACATGATGTTGTGTTGTAATTTTTATTAAATGGAAATTGGCATTATTTTATGATGTTCCAAATATTTTATGACAATCCTACTCATTTAATTGGAGGAAACTACATATCACGATAATAGTTCAAAAAAAAAAAAAAAAATAAATAAATAAAATCAATACCTGAACTAGGATCAATTGCCGCTAAAAGTTCAAGGTAAGGACGCAATACTGACAATTTTCCTGGATCACCGGTTCGCTGTAAAGCTATCACTAGCTCCTGAACAGATTGCGCAAATGATTGTGGAGTTTGTAATTTATCAATTATACTTTGCATGTGTGATTTATGAGCTGCATCTCCATAAAGCAAAGATGACCACTGATCTGGTGCAATCCGTAAGCCAGCCTCAGTTGCTATTTGAACTATTTGAGCATCATGTTCACGGCGTAATGCTTCGTACGTTCGAAATTCTTCTTTTAATTGCATTAGCGAGGAATCACCTTCACGTTTTGAAACCTAAAATTTAAATTGGTGATTTTCAAGTACAGAAAAGTAGGGTTAATTTTTATTTCGAATATATGTAATTTATAACGACATACTTTGAAACACGATGCTCTATACAAAAGTTGAACGACATGACCGATGCTTGTTTTTGAAGCCTGAGGAAAATGTGGTTCTAATCTCTGTACGACAAACATCACTAAAACTTTCCTAGACAATGCTGAACCATCTTCCAATGCCAACAACACCAACTTTAAGACTTCTTCCTGCATAGCAGGCCCTAAAAATTGGCATCCTCTTGCCCGTACAGCTGCCCATAGATTAGCCGACAACTGTTGAGGATTTTGATGTTGTAAAATTAGTTCGGTAACTGTTCGTTCGCCAAGTGATCGCGCGGCGCGCATCGCTCGATTTCGGCCCTCTTCTTCCACCAGTTGACAGTTGATTAATGTTACTAATTTCCTTTGCATTGGCCGCGACAACAAACTGCCATTTCCACCGACATTTCCGTTGGAGAATGGTTTCAAATATAACGCCAATTCTTCGATCCATTTTTTCGACTGAAGATATTTTTGAATGTGCTCTTTGGGTATAATTTTTAATTCGGACTCATCTAATTCAGCTGGCACGGTCGCACCAACTAACTGAAGTAATGCGTAATTAACGGGTAAGTTGTCAATATCTGTACTGATTGTTGTCTGATCGAATGGACATTGTTTTCGGTGCAAATTTGACAGACATGCTTTGCATATTGTATGTCCACAACCCAAACTTATTGGACTGCGTAGGGCGACGTCAAACTCATTGCAACATACGGGACAGGACAGAAATTCAGTCCATTGGGGCGCCTGTATTGGCATTCTGTAAATTTCAAACAAATAAATACTAATAACACTACACAACAGTCAACACCACATACGACTACAACATTTTTATTAAATATTATTTGCATTTGTATCATTATTACATATTATGATGACATTTCACAAGTGCCACCTAGACATATTTTGACAGATGATTTCGAATAAAACACCACATAAACAAATATATGTAAATAATTTCTATTTTATTACTAATAAGTATGTAAAATATAAACAATTAAATAGGTTTTCGAAGCACATACATAATAAAAAAATAGAAATGTTAAAATTTACCTTATTTATTTTGCAACAACACATCACAATAGTGCGTGATGATCAGCCATCACAATTATTGATAACACTGGTCACTGAGTAATTGATGATTGTTGGTGTTCGTGTAAAATCCATCTATACAATGTTCTAGAAACTACATATGAACAATATATACATACATACATACATACATACATCCGTGTGGTTGGTACATATCGTACATATCATATCACTGACACCACGGATACGAAGTACGGACGGAAACCACCACAGTACCACACCGATTGAGGCGACCAGGGTTGTCAGATTGGGCTACTTGTCGCCAAAATGGCGACTTTTGAAACTTCTGGGCGACAGATTTTGTGATTAGGCTATTTGTCGCCATTTGGGTTATTTTGGATAACTGACCCTCTTATTAGCCCGGCCCTGATTTAACCTATACAGGTGAATAGATCTTTCAAAAAGTAACATTTCGTCAATTTAAAGTTTTCCTCTATCTCTTATAGTTTTCGTGATATTTTAAGAAATACGATTTGAACCCCCAACTTTAGGGGCTGGTTTCACCCCCTAAACGTGGAAGATGGCCGATAAAAAAAATACGGGTCCCTTACTTTTGCCTATTTTACACATCAGCGAAGTTTCATTAGAAACCCCGAATTTCACTCTGGGTGCATCTCCTTGTTGGTGTCGTAATTTTCACCTAAAAATTACCACCGTAACCAAATCTTACAAACTTATTAACTTCCCATTGGAAGTTATTGTAATGGGTCCGATTTTACGAATTGCTAATTTTGACATCTCCACGTTTCAAGGTCACTAGAATCCGAATTCATCGTTTTAGCGTGATGTCTGTGTGTGCGTTCGTTAGTTCGTGAATTTTTTGTCGTCTCGCATATCTCGAGAACAAATGATGATATCAACTCCGGACTAATTTTATTAGATGCGTAATCAAAAAATGAAGACCGGATAAAGTTTTCAGCAAATTCGGATTAGCGGTTTGTTTTTTGTGATAAAAAAAGGAATTAACTTTATTAACATAACATAGATTATATGGATTTTTTACCATGTCTTTATTATATAATGGCCTAAGAACCTTCTGTGATGTTAAAAACGCCAGTAAATTATTGTAAAATTTAAAATTTAAAAAAAAAAAAAAAACTAAACGGAAAAATGAAATAAGAAACTTTTTGTGAAATATTTTTTGTCTCGCGTATCTTGAGAACAAATGATATTATTATTTGTTTGATAACGGTGGAGCCCCCACCCTTAGGTACAGAAGCGAAGCCCCCGGTGTGGTGCAAGGGGCAAAGCCTCTATCGGGGGTCCAGAGGAGGAGTCCCCTGAATTAAAAAAAAGTTATTCATTTGCAATAGTCTTTAAGGGCATCCAAAAAATTTCCATACGTTGTTGTATAATTATCTGTAATTATGTTCTTCACTTCAGCCTTTTTTATTTCAGGGAAACAGAAAACAGGAATAACAAGTATTTTTTTTGTTCGTCAATTTATTTCTTTACGGAAAGTTTTTTTTTTTTTATTTCATTAAAACAATGAAGAAGTCTGTAGACGTAAAAAGTTTCCCGTTTTTATTTTCTTTTTTACTCGTCAATTATTTTTTACGGAAAAATTAGAGGTCGGTGTTGGGCGATTTTTTGATACAAATTGGCGACTTTTTAATCTCGATAGGGCGATTTTTGAAAAATTTTTCTGGCAACCTTGGAGGCGGCCGTATAATTACGTGCACCGTTAAACAGACATGTAGATTGTGATAATTTTCGACTATAAAATGAAATTTTATTTTATTTTCGATACTTCTATTAGTCTGAACAAAAAATTATAATAATCGGTCAAAATTTAGATCAATACTCGTTTCTGTTTTGGCATACATTTTATGAGCATAATTTTGAGGCTATAAAGTCGATATGACGTATTGACGTTTGTTTGTTTTTAAATTGTGACGTCATTACAATAAATCCGACAGTCAAAAGTAAAAAAAATCACAAAATTAATTTTAAAAAATAAGACATTTAGAATAGTTACTTAATTTCAGTCAAATACTGTGTTAATAATAGGTTGTTAAGAAGAACCAATTTTTCAAATTCAATTATTAATTTTCAAGTTGGCTTTCAAGAATAAATCTGGCTTTAATATAAATACAAAGAATTGACTAAGAACAAAAAATGGACAAAAAGATATTTATGTACATACAAACGTAAAAGAAAAAAAAACGTTTTTATTACGCGAGTGTGTAATATGCCTTACAACCGAGTTACGTACTATACTTTATCTACGACTAACATGAAATTCACAATAAACGATAAAAATTTGGTACAAATCTTCAGATACCAATACATTAAAATTATGTAGTATTTGAAATTTATTAAAAACAAACGTAAACAATCAGTTGCTAGGTAAAATTTTTGTACAGATTCTAACATAATATGTATCATGTATATCACTGTATAATATATAATAATAATAAGAATTAATAAAAGTGTAGTAGGCGTTGTTATTTTTAGCATACGTGCATGTAAAAGGCCATTTTTTGTACAGCTGGATATATAGCTGTATGTAAAAGATAGCTTACTTAGATAGTATTTTGTACAACAAGCAATTTCATGGTAGTCGTAGATAAAAACCTTTATATTGTCTAATTAACACATTATTCACTCCATTTTAATAATATATTTTAAAACTACAGAATATTTTTTAGGGATTAAAACAAAAGACAACAAATAATTATGTATTTTTACTATTAATTTATTTTAATTGGTTTATAATATAACTATAAATTTGGCAAAGAATATTTGAATCTTGATTGTCTTTATTTTTTAAAAATACAAATTTTATTTTTTGTTCGTTTGGAATTTTATGTAATAAGATGGTAAATTGTATAATAAAATTCGTTAGTTTTTTTTCGGACGATTTTGATCGTTCAAAATTTGACACATTCATTTCATTTTCTTGCAATTTAAATTTTTTGGAAGAATTACAATCAATTTCTGCTTTTACTTCCGTTTCGTCATTTTCAAAATATTTTCTTTTTTGCGTGTTATTTTCATTTAAAACCATATTGATCTGATTCATTACACGATCACAATTGTCTAAACGTTTTTCAAGAGACAGATATTTTTTTAATGATGTCAGTTGACCAATAAATGTTTTTTCGATTGAAAGTAATTTACTAAATAATTCATTATTTTTTCTTATAAACTCATTTTCATGCAACAGTTTTACTTCACTGTGTGTTTTTAAAATACTATCTTCAATTTTTGCAAGACATGTAATTTGATCATTAGTAATATTTTTTACTAAAAAATCGTTCAAAAAATCAATTTCACTGTTCAAATTATTCATATGATTCAAAAATTTTTCTTTGCTTGCTGCTTCTCTTCTTCTTCTTCGGGCGTGTGACCAGGTATCTTCGACAGCGGACACTTTCAATTCACCCAACATGTCACTTAAGTATAATATTTCATAAATTAACTGTAAAATTGTTTTTTCATTAATATTAGAAATTAACTGACGAAATTATTTTACGAAAAAATACCTTCATATCTTTTAAGATGACTTGCAGTCTAGTAAATAAGCTATGAAGATTTTGTTCTGTTGTCAATTCATATGATAAAGTTTGTACATTTTTCTCGTTTTTCTTATGATTTTTGTGTTTATTGCAAGTGCTGTTTTTAATGTCGATTGGTAAAAATGTCCATGCTAAAGCCCATCGTGTTGTGTTGCCTTGACAAAATTCTGACTCAATAAAATTACAAATTTCATAGGATTTTAATTTGCCTTTTAAAAGTTTTACATTTTTTTTATGTCCTATCATTGTAGTGTAAATCCTAAAAATCAAAAGGTGTTAATATTTACCCATCCAAAATTTCTAGCTTCTATATATTTGTAACTTACTGTATCTTATCTTTTAAAATTTTACTTTCTTCAATTAATTTTTCGATAAACGCAACTTCTCCTCCAGGAAATGATAATTCATTAACTTTTCCAGTAGAAGCATTTTTTGGTAGTTTTCCTTTTTTGGAAGCTAATGCTGCAGTATCTTGCGAATTTTCATCAAAAAATGGTGGATTACACATACAGAAAGTATACTTTATATCAGCATCGATATTATCAGTTAATAAATTTTCAGATTTTGATTCTTTAACTATAACAAGGATTTTATTTTCTTATTAAATTTCTAACAATATCTATTTATTTGATACTTAACGTACCTTGAATATAATCTTGCATCTGATTTAATTCTACATTCGATTTTGCTACTTGAAAATTACCATAATCTGACTCTAATGCCAAAACTTTCCACTTTCTTAATTTATTCATAAGTAAACCATAAATACAAGTTGCACCGGCTCCTAGAAAATTAAAAAATAAAATAAATAAAACATGCAATATAAAATTTAATAGATAATGGTAATATTGTTGCTAACTTTACCAATGTCTATTACATGCACATCTTTATCGTCAATTTGTAAAAATTCTGCTAAATCTTGTAGCCATAAAATATAATTTAATCGAAGTGGTATTGTGGGTACTAAAGTATTATTTGGAATATTTATTTCGATTTGAAAATAATGTAATAATAATATTTTTGATAATGCCCGTAATGCTTCAATATCACTAAAATCTATTGTAAGTTTTCCATCTAAACCCTGTTAAATATTACGGTTAAATACATAAAATATTATTATGTATGTATTATAATGCTAAATTCTACTACACTACTAACCAATTTAACATGTCTTTTGAATTCTGGATATTTTAAACTCAATTCGTTAAAGGATGGTGGGGTTTTGAAAACATTTCTTGGGTGCATTTTCTTGTTAACACTCATCGTATCTTCCGTATCTTCTTACATTATCACTTTTTTTTTAGTATTAATTTTAATTTTCTGGTAAAATTGAATTTCCAACCTAAATAGTTCAAATGATAATTATTTACGATTATTCATTAATTAGAGTAATTAGTACATAATTACATTAAATACTTATTATTTATGATTAATTTTGTGAATTTTGACCATTTTGACTTATTTTGACAACCTCAGTATTTATGATAGTAGCACTACATTCTCGCGAGGTCGCCTCGACGAGACGTTCGTCGAGGTTTTGACGAGGCGAGACAACACGAGTTTGTACCGTCTACACTCTCGCTTATATACTCAATTATTCATACTCATTGATATAGAAGAATATGGATGGAGACCATTTCTTAAGAGAGAGACAAGATATAATATAATATGATATGTTAGAATGAATACGTATATTCCTTTGAATGTACCACAAAAAATAAAAACAAAAGAGTAAATATACACGATAACACGTGCAAATAAGCACTAAACATCCAGTCCTACAAAAAATTAAATTTAAAAAAATATTAGATAACGCAATACATCGTAAATATAATATTTGGGTAAGTAAATATTGTATTTATCAATAAATGCAACCATTTCTAGCGAAAATTTGTTAATTTTTCTAAATTTTTCATTTAAAAAAACAGGTTTATAATAAGCGTAAAAATACCAATTTTGACATTACACAAAGTAAAGGAAAGATCGAAAAAGGAATCATTCTACATAAATAAGGAATTCGTTTTTTAGTTAAAATATGTGATAATAACGACAAAAATTTTAAAAATATTGTAAAAAATAAAATTATGTAAAAATCAAAATATAGGTTAGTTGGACCCTTCATTTCAGTAGCGTCTTATATGTAAAATTAATGAGCATATAAAAATTTAACTTCAAGATTATGTATTTTGTTTGTATTTATTTATTTATTAATAAAATGATAATTTAATAAACATATAGTTTTATTTATGTTTGTGTCTACTTTTATCAAAAAGATATGTCTTATTAGTGATGGAAAATTATAAACCAAAACGTAATCTTTTTAAAGAAATAGTTATAAATTGTAAATAATCGATTAATTTGAGCAATTTTTGTTTTGAGTTTATAGTAATTTATAATATTCTTTAAGCAGCGTTAAAAAATGCAATAATTTAGTAGACAAGTAAGAATTCGAAAAATTAATTGATAAAATAGTCGAACAGCATTCTTAAGGAGTTGATTATTGAATTAAATAGAAAAGATATTAAAAATAATTAATTAATTTTTTTGTTTTTATATAAAAATCACAATTATAATAAAAATATACTAAATATATTGTTTTAAAAGCAATGGCAATGTTTTAATTAAATTAACACCGCTACTGTTTGTTGACAAAATGACGTCATTCATAATACGCACGTTTAATATTCATAATATGTTGATCAGTATTTTGGCAAATGCTCCTTCCTTTACAATATTATATACCTCTCCTTCTTCCATGTTCATACTGCTCATACGCGTTCGTATAGTTTGAAATGTCAATCATAGATGGACAAGATGGGTGATGCCGGTGACATGGATTGAAATAACTGCTGCTGCAGTTCTATGTATTGTTGAATACTATAATTTTCTTCATGTATATCACACAAAAAAGTTTAAAATAACGTTTTTGTAAATTTAAGGCATGATTTTAGGTTATGTAAAAAACATGATATCAGACAATAAAGTATATTCTGATGATATCTATGTACGCAGATATGCAACATATGCAATATCAACACACGAGTATATTTGAGAGTGTAGTTGATCGCCTCGCCTCGTGTCTCGTGTTCTTTGACTTGTGACAAAAAACCGACTCAGATCGGAGAGCTGACGAGGCGAGGCAAGGCTTGACGAGGCGAGGCGAGGTAACACGAGAGCATCAACTACACTCTCGGTCTCGCGTCGCCTCGTGTTGCCTCGACGAGAGTGTAGTGCTACTACAATTTTCTTCATGCATATTACCAGTGAAGAGAGACGGATATAGAACTTCAATCCTGTGTTAAATTTATGGACAGTTTTAGAGCACCCCAAACCGCGATGTTGGCAACCCATCTACAGATGGCAGTGCTATGCAGGCAAGCAGTACGCACTGTTATGTCTTGATAATTGTATTTTTGAAACAAGAAATTTGTTTATGGAAGAAAAATGGAAATATACAAACTGAAATATACGTTCCCTACCTCTTCCTGTTAAACTGAACCTCCGCCTGACAACGTAAAAACGTCTGGACCTCGATTGTTCTGCCATCTAACAGAAACAAAATCGACTAAAATTTTCGTCCACATTGGCCCATAAGAATTAAATTTCTATTATACGTCTCTCTTCACTGATATTACACAAAAAAGTTTAAAATAACGTTTTTGTAAATTTAAGGCATGATTTTAGGTTATGTATAAAAACATAATAGTACGCAGATATGCAACATATGCAATATCAACACACGAGTATATGTGAGAGTGTAGTTGATCGCCTCGCCTCGTGTCTCGTGTCCTTTGACTTGTGACAAAAAACCGACTCAGATCGGAGACCTGACGAGGCGAGGAAAGGCTTGACGAGGCGAGGCGAGGTAACACGAGAGCATCAAATACACTCTCGGCCTCGCGTCGCCTCGTGTTGCCTCGACGAGAGTGTAGTGCTACTATCAAATACAGGATGACAGATGACGGCGATGACGGTGACAGGTACACTGAGAAAAAATAGTCAAAATAACCTACATATAAGTTAACCGGCGAAAAAATATTTTTTTTCTCAGTGTATAGTCAAAAAAACTATATGTCCTATATGTCGTATGTGTAATTAAAAGTAGATATGTATATTGCATTTATGTAAACACACAAGTTCATATTTCAGACTAAGTACCTACTTAACAAAAAAAAAAAAATTAATAATCATTATTGTCACATATTTAATTAACCTATAAAATATAATTCTAAAGCATTTGTCGCATTTGTAAAGAGATTATGCTACTCCATTGTCCCTAATAATATAAAAATAAAAAATAAAAATGGTTGATTTAAAAATAAATAAAAAATTATTGCCTATTAAAGCACATTTTTTCTTTTTTAATGCAGGTAAATGAAGTTGATTATTCCTTTATTTTTGTAACATAAAAATTTGTAATAGATTTTTGATTCTTTTAGGAACGGCACCTATAATACCTTTTCTTCCTACAATGGCACGGCAGTTAGGCTTTTCATCTTCTGTTGTTGGTATAATTTACACATTTTTACCGATAATTGGACTAATTGTAAAACCATTATTTGGAGCCGTAGCCGATAGACTGCAAATTCAAAAATTATTATTTTTGATATTTGAAATTATTACGGCAATAACGCTGTTTGGGATAATGTTTGTACCTGAAGCTCCAGTGACACGGAATACTAATTTTGAATGTGGAACGGTAACATCCGAATTTGAAATATGTCGAAAAAATTCAACTGGTATCGATTCCTGTCTCATAAATAATATAAATTCTTTGTATGAAAATGAAGAGATGATGTGTCAGGTATTTTCATTCTATGTCAGTTAATTAACCTTTAATTTTATTTATTTATTTACGTATTTATTAGGGCGACGAAGAAGCTTAGTTCTTCGACGTCCTTATGCAATCTCCACAAACAGTCAATTGCGTGTTTGGTGCACTTAAAATGACAATGCGGCTAAAAGTACAATTTCTATGCGGGTCTTATTTTTTACAAAAATAAACAAATTTAAAGTACTAATCCTGGACATAACTGCTAATTATTTAATAATCGAACGTATAAAATTAGAAATTAGTTAGGTTTTTTTTGTTAATTTCTAAAATTTCCTTTTTTTTTTTAGATGAATTGTGTTTTAAAAGAAGCAAATATGTGGAAAACTATTTGTAAATATTGGAATGTTTCGGAATTGTGTCAAAATCGAAATCATACAGATAACGAGATAATTCGTTTTACCGCACATTTACCGATAAATGAGTCGGAACAAATTGGTGATTGTGTCTATTTTCGTATACGTCATATACATTTTTCTGATAATATTGCAAGGCGTGCGAATTGTCCTTCGGATAAAAGTTTCCACAATAGTACGCACATTAATAGTGTATGTAAAACAAGTTGCTCGATTCCGGAAGTGAATGAACTTATAACACAGAATGTGGAGAGTGAGTCGGTGATCGGTTCATATCAGTTCTGGGTGCTTTTTATATTGATGGCATTGAGTTGGGCCGGTATGGCTGTTGTTGTTAGCGTTGGAGATGCAATTTGCTTTGAAATGTTAGGTACCCACGTCATTTTACTTGCAATCATCAATTACAGTAGTTGAAATGGTCGTTTTATTTATTTAGGTGATCGACCAAATCATTATGGTTATCAACGATTGTGGGGTTCAGTTGGTTGGGGTATACTTTCATTACTCACCGGTTACCTTATTGACCGTTTTAGCCAACAGTCAGCATTCAAAAATTATAATATTGCATTTTATTTAATGCTAGTTATGTTAAGTTTCGATTTTATCGTATCGTATAAACTTCAGGTATTTATTTTTATAAAATAAGGCTATTTTCCAAAATCCGTGCACACGATTATTTTTGAATTTTTTTTTTATTGATTTAAATAAAAAATAAACGAAAATGAGCGTAAAAATCGTCGATCACGCTTAGTTTTTGTAAATTTTACGAAAACTGAACGTGATCAAAGATTTCTACGTTGATTTTGTTCGTTTTGGATCATGTTTAATGTATGTATGAAAGTAAAAATTTTCAAAATTTATCGTTTGTACGGATACTGAGAAATTGCTGGAAATAATTTTGATTTGATTTGATTTTTTAGTATAATCAGTCACAAATATCGGTGAATATTTTACAAGATGTTGGCAAACTATTGACAGAAATACGTATTTTTGTATTTGTATTATGGTGCATTTTTATTGGAATGTGTACAGGGTTGATATGGAACTTTTTATTTTGGTACTTAGAAGATCTTGCCGAAAACTGTGATACAAAAGCTAATATAAAAACATTGGAGGGTTTAATTATGACCGTACAATGTTTTGGCGGTGAACTGCCATTTTTATTTTTATCAAGTTTTATTTTAAAGAAATTAGGACATATCAATACAATGAATTTAGTTTTATTTTGTGAAGGCTGCCGTTTAGTTCTTTATTCATTATTAATTGATCCATGGTGGAGTTTACCAATCGAACTTCTACATGGCGTTACATTTGGCGTGTTTATTGCCACAATGACATCCTATGCGAGTATAGTGGCACCGCTGGGCACTGAAACCACTGTACAGGTATTTATACAGTAATTACTTAGAACATTTATTCACCATGTCTACTTAAGTTCATTAAAATCATATGGAAAACATTTCTATCTATACGAAAAAAATTCTCTTCATAGAAACTTGTGCATGCTCTGATACCTAATATCAAATCATCAGCAGAGGCGGCGCAAAGGGTGGGCGAAATGGGCGACCGCCTATAGCTTCGCGCCTTTGGGGGCTTCGCGGAGGAACCTTGCAGGTGTAAGACAGCTGATAGAACTTGATTAACGTTTTTGTAGGTTGTTGTCTTGTTTTTTTTTGTTCGGTACCCAATTTACAGAGGAAAACGGGTTTCCGCAAAAGTAATTAAAGGTTGTTCTTTTTGCTCGTTGCCTAACTTTTAAGGCAGAAATTTCTAAGAGAAAAAACGGTGTAAATTGCAACTTATTGCAATTTACACAGAACGACAAATTTTTATATGTAGGCTGCTTTTATAATGTTCTGTGATTTCACATATATATATATATATATATATATATATATATATATATATATATATATACATACATATATACATATATATATATATATATATATATATATATATATATATATATATATATATATATATATATATATATATATATATATATATATTTAAGGGGATTAATTTGAATTAGATTTTTATACTGACTGAGGTTCTTCTCTATAGCATCCCAACTTTATTATTCACTGGTAAGAAAGCCGTAAAAATTTTGCTGGCGTTAGATATAGAAAATCTCATTTTACTCGAAAATTACATTTTGTTAGAAATTGCTTTTTGAAAATAAGCTCCATATATATATATATATATATATATATATATATATATATATATATATATATATATATATATGTAATTTTATTTTTTAGGGCTTAGTTGGTGCAGTTTTTGAAGGAATTGGCGTGTCTTTTGGCAGTTTTTTGGGTGGTTTCCTACTAGAAAATTTTAATGGTTCGGTAACATTTCGTTCTTATGGCATTGGCTGTTTTATTATATTAATTTTACATGTAATCATTCAATGGTATTTACAGAAACGAAACATAACAAATCAAAAAGGTACGTCGAATATTTCAAATTAAAATTTCTTTCTGATAGTCTCAGTATTTTAGTGTATCCCTTGATTTTATACCAAAGTTTAATTTAGTAAACTGTACAATATGTATATAACTATATACAGTATCTAGTTTTCGTTATCAAATATCTAATTATATTAACAATATTTTCATTAAAGTATTGTTATTTTAATGAACAATATGTCTTATAAACAACTTTATAAAAAGCCATTTATATATGACGTAAATTTGAAATCTGTAATCTGAAAACTGTAATATTTTTTTCCTTCCACTCACTTTTCCTAAAATTAACCGCCACATATTAATCCTGCGCGACGACTGTTGAACAAATTGAATATCAATAAATCTTTGAAAAAAGTGCATTTGTGACTTTTTCAACTTTTGCACACAGATAAAAAGATAAGCGGTTTTTTTTTCTCTATTGTTATTGATTCAGTCTGATCGCATTATTTAAAAAAATGTTCTGTAGCTATTTTTATGATGTTTTTATCTATCTTAGAACAGAATAAAAATAAAATATAATAAATTTTTTCGAAATCTAAATTCCTAATTGTTTTGTCCCTAAACCTATGTTTCTTTCTTTTTCGACTAATTCGTAAATTACATGTACAAAATTGTAGTAAATGTATGATAAAAATAAATATATATAAATTTTTATAATGTATTTTTCTTTTTTACATTATTGTTTTTGTGTTTTAAAAATACGGTATTTGAAAACCGAAATTAAAAAAAAAATCTATTCTAAATATCCTCTTTTTAGGATTTTGTAGCTCTAACAATGAAATCATTACGAATTCGTGACTTTTGTCACCGTATGATGTGGCCTACTCGCACTGGACGACGTTTGTGTTTGAAACATTGACTATTAAGTCAATATCGGATCTTACGCAATTTAAGAGGCAGTGCCATTTTTTAAAAACTGTTATTGTTTTAACTCAAATAGAAAGTAAAAAGTTTAGGTAATCGTTTTAACTCAAATAGAAAGTAAATAGTTTTAATATTAAATAAAAGCAAGAAATATTTTATCGGGAGAAATGTGAAAAATTTTAGCTACTCAACTACGAAATCCTAGCACTTGCCGAACTTTTTCATATTGTTTTGTTTTTTTTATAAGTTCTGTAAATATCCGATGCATTCGTTGCTGTCATCATTTATTTCCAAATGATGTGCAACGAATATACGTACAAATTTAAATTTAAAAATTGAAGCGCGAAATGACTCATTTATATAAAATAAAATAGTTATATATAAAATTATATACAATTTTTCTCTAATTATGATAAAATTTCAATAAATAAATCGGCAAAGTTAATATTTATCTTAGATTTAAAAAAAGAATAATTTTTTTTTAAGTTTTATATTAAAAAATAAATTTATTTTAAATTTATTTTAGATTTAAATTCACAAAGTCGATATGCTGCTCCAGGAGATGCAATTCATATGATTGATGATCACCAAGAAGTACAACTTGAAACATATTGAATTTTTACTGTATAGCACTTTAATTTTTTTTTATTAATATTAAAAATATTATATTTGTTGTTTTGTAATCAAAAATAGAATATATAAAGAAATTAATAAAATGTTACTACATTCGTATTATTTTTTTTTTTAAATAATTAGGTGTGAATTATTTTAAAAAAAATAAAAAGTAAAATAATTAATAAAAAAAGGTTAATAATTTTTAAATAATGTAGACGAGAGACATTCTAACCATACTAATCTAGTTTAGGCAGATAATATTATATTACGCGATGTAATACCATAACTTAAATTTATTACAGTTCAATATTCGGATAAATAACACCCTTTTATTTTAACAGTATAAAGAATGTTTTTAACATTTTTCACAAACTTTTCATAATTTGTCTAAAATTTTTATTATATTTTTTGTTACGTTATGTAGTAAAGACGTTTATGTAGTGATATGGCCGAGAATAAAGCAAATTTTTGATATTAATTAAAATCATAAAGATAAGATAATGATTTCACTAACTTCAGCAGCAGAAACTGTTTTTATAGTCTTTTTCGCGGAATTTATTTTTTTTTGCGATCTTTTTTTAGATTTTTTAAAATTTGCATATTTTTGCAAATTATATGTTTTTCATTAGTGTGCATAATGAGAAAGGAAATAAGAAAAAGCAAGAAATTGAAATATCAATTTTCGATAGACGGTTTTTAAGGGTTTCCTGTTCATAAAATTTTGGGTTAATGGTTTAAATTAGTCCAATATTCGTTAAGTACCCAAAAAAATTTACATAATCGATAAAAATAATCGACAATAATAATCGAATAAAAATAATCGAATGAAAATAATTAATAAAAATAATCGGTAACAATGAGCCGATTCGTATCGGCGTAAGCTAAAGCCGCTTGCGCTCATTTTGAATCAATTTGCGCTTGTTTTTAATCACATTTGGCTTGCTCTTGACATTTTTGTATATTCCGGTCTCAATTTCCCTGTTCTAGAGAGAAGGGTCAAGTATTAGCGTTCGGTATACATCGTATACTGTATACGATAATTTATTTTATTGATTTAACTCTTATAGGAACTCTAACAGACGTACGGCTGGTTTTACATTTATAATTTTAAAGACGCTTTAACTAAAGGTATTTTTAATTTAAAGTCAACTTTATATCTAGCTCTGTTTTACTATGATCTAGTCTGCTTACTTTGCATGCATAAAACGAACTATGAATGACCGTAGTCAATCTTACATTTAAAAAAAAAATTATGGTTTAACATGAAGCTTATTTATTTGACGAATTCAAAATAAAAGCTACAACACAATAACATAACGTCGGCGTTACTTCAGTATATCGTATGTCAAAAATATGTCATTTTCTGTTAACAATGCTATAGTAACCAAAATAAAATAATAAAGTTTAATAATAAAATAATAAAGTTTATTGTTCATTTAAGATTAATTTTTTTTTTTATTTTTCTTTTTTTCTAACTTCCTGAAAATTATCCTTGTAATATTTCCTGGTTTATCATCAAGAAATTCTATTCATGAAGTAGGTAAGTAAACTAAAAAAATATAATTATGTATATTTAGATACCTTTTTTTATGCGGTCTTCTCTTGTGCGACTTTTTCTATGCGATTTTTTTGTGTGATTAAAAAAAATGCCTCTAGAATGCATAATGTGAATTAAAAACAAGAGAAAGTACGAATCGCTTATTATTCATACCTACCGCTTTAAAAATCCCTTTTCTTTTTTATTTAGCTAGAAAATTGACAAAGAATAGGCATTTATATTCACCCCCGACTTGCCATCACTCCATCCATCACTTTGGACAGCCAGGCATTATATTCCTCGTTGGCTGCCATCCTGTCTCCGAGCGAGCTCGACCGTTCTCTCGGCGGGGTCCGTTTAGTTACCTGACTTCGTCTAAATTCCGTCGGGACGCTCGCGATTTCCTTGTCGGTAGCTTCTACTTGGCTAACGTTAGCTCTTCCTTCCACTGGGGTGGGAGCCCCGAATTGATTTGACACTTTTCTTTATTTGACATTTCCATGAATGATTTAATAATTTTTTGAAGAAAGAGTAACGTTAGACGGTAACGGAAAAGTTCCCGTTTCCCCACACAATGGGGCAGAAAAGGTGCGGTTGCAGCGGCCGAGTCCAAAGTCTCCGGTGGCCTCGGAGAGGCCCCCCCATGTGTGCTGCAGGGTCCCAGTCCGGTCGCCATCCGGCACTACAACTCACATCGAGATTTTTCGCTGGTTGATAGGGCAGCCAGGGCGTGTTGGCTAGACCGCCCCGGGCCCCTGTACTACCCAGCGGCCCAGGAGTGCCCAACCTGGTTTTTTCTTTGTACCCTCCGGACGACAGGAACGTCAGCCCCCGCCTCCGCACCATCGGCACACGGCAGGTCCACAGAAAAAACTTCACCGCTCCGTCTCTCGCTTCGCTCAGGGAGGCTTTTAAAGAGAACCCCGAGAAGCTCTTGACCCCTAACACAGGCGTGCTTGCGGTCCCCGTTCCCAGACCACGTCTGAGGCTACGGTGTGTTGGTTTAATTTCGGGGTTTACGTCCCCTAGCCTTTGACGACCCAACGCCATACCATGCAAGGCAACATGGGAGATGCCTATTTAGTGGCGGCACCGACTCGCCACGTCACAGTCGCTTCACTGAGCCTGTGGCATTTATTGCAATGACCGGCCCTACCACGGGGCCGCCCTACCACGCTCTCCGCTCCTGCCGTCCATTGTCCGCGGCTGCTTATTTGCCGACGCTTATTCGCAGCTAGCCCCCATATCTGAGGGCCGTTCCACTATCCGCAAGCCGGTGGACGCGCCTGGTAGCCTGAACCGGGCCCCAGGGACCTAACCTAACCTAACCTAACCTAACCTTTTTTTTGCGTGGAGGAGAAAAAAATGTTCCGTAACACACTTAGGCACTTTGGCACTGAGCGAGTTGGATTTTTACCAACTAAAAAAACCCCCACTTAATTCACCCCGAGTATCATGGAACTATCAATAAATGACATGTCATCAAAATACCCGGTAAAAGCCTCTCGCGTATGTCCAGAGCAGAGACCCAATTATTCTAAATATTCTTAATTCTAATTCCCTTTCGGGGTGAAAAAATCTCAATTAACATCCTAGGATATATAACGATTCTTACACAACAGACACCATACACAAACTAGTTTCTCACATATCAGATTTATCAATTAATTAACTAATCACGTACATCCGACTAGAATATATATCGTAATAGAACTATATCGTAATAAAACTATATCGTAATAAAAACTTATACATCTAACAACAACAAAATATGAGCAAAAGGCTCATAATATAACAAATAAAACTTACAAATCTACCAACAATAAAAATAACAATATGAGCAAAAAACTCATATTATAACTGATAAAATCCTTAAGCCTAAGTAGCACCATACTAAAGCAACAGCCTGAGCGAGAAGCTCACGATATTACTAATATAATTACACTAGACCAGTATCTCTTTTCACCTTCGCCCCTATACCAGGTCACCATCCTCCTCAGCACGCTGGCGTCCCTTTCCTCTAGCTCCTTGGTGGACATAATCTTCCCCACCATTCCTTCAATTGCCTTCCAACTTCTACGGTTTTCCAGCATTATATCTACCATGTTTCTCGCAGTGACGGTATCACCAACCTCAATGCCTGCTAATACACGTTCCTTCTCCCATCGCGGGCAGTGAAACAGGGTGTGCTCTGGTGTATCTACATATCCGCAGTATACACAGTTATCGTTATCCGTCTTACCTATTCTACAGGTATATGCCTTAAACGACCCATGCCCAGTAAAGGCCTGTGTTAGGAAGTAATTAGTCTTCCTAAACTTACACGATACCCATTTCCGCACATCCCTTATAAGTCTCTTCGTCCATTGTCCCACTGCCACGTTTTCCTCCCATCGCTTTTGCCACCGATCCAGAGTGCTTAGTCTTCTCTCTGCACCGCTTATTTCCTCCTTCCTGTGGTACATCTCCCATCTTTCGATTATCATTAAGTCTATTGGAACCACTCCAGCCACCACCTGTAACGCAGCTGTGGACGCTGTCCTATACGCGCTAGTAATTCCCAGTAATACTTTCCTCTGTATTTTTTCAAGCATATCTCTATACTTCTTATAGTGCAGAACAGACGCCCACACCGGCGCACCATACATCACTACAGAGTGTACCACTCCTGCCAAAATCTTTCTCTTTTCAGAGCTTGGTCCCTTTACCGTCGGCATCAATCTTCTTACCGCGGATGCAGTCTTTTCTGCTTTAGTAACAACAACTTTTACATGTTCTCCAAAAGTGAGATGCCTGTCTATTACCACACCTAAAAACTTAATATTATCGGAAGGATTAATTTCCTGCTCCCTTATCTTAAATCTCACGTGGTTCCTTTGTCCCCTTAATCCCTTCAAAACGATCGCCTCGGTTTTCTCAGGAGCCAAATTTAGCTTGTTTTCAACCATCCATATGTCTATTCTGGCCAGCGCGGTATTAATATAGGCTTCCAAATCATCTTTGCTATCTGCAAATACCACCACTGCGAGATCGTCAGCATATCCTATGCTCGTCGTACCCACCCCCAGGTCCAGCTCCAGTACCGCATTATATGCAATGTTCCACAGCAGAGGCCCAAGTACAGACCCTTGAGGTACTCCTGCCGCCACCTCCATTTCAATATCTTTATCTATGATAAGCTTCCTATCTTTTAGATAGTCGCTGATCACCCTTACTAGGTATACCGACACTCCTGTTTCCATCAGCCGTTTAATGATTAGGCTATGAGTCAACGTATTGAACGCGTTTTTCACGTCCACAGTAGCCATCGCGCACCATCTTTTCTCGGTAGTTTGCACTATATTAACTATCTTATCTATAGCGTCAACCGTACATTTCCCCTTTCTGAAGCCAAACTTTTCAGATAGAACCCCCTTCTCCTCCAGCTCAGCCTCTAGCCTATCTCTTATGACACCTTCGTACAGTTTACCAAAAGTATTTAATAGACACAGTGGTCTATATGATGCAATATCATCGGCCGGCTTGCTTGGCTTAGGTATTAAAACCAGTTTCGCCACTTTCCAGATTGCTGGGAATATTTGTTCCACTAAGTATTTGTTAATTATACTTGCCACCCATTCTGGGGCAATTTCCATCATAATCTTCAAGGCTTCTACCGAGATACCATCCGGACCCGGGGCCTTTCCATTTTTCATTCGACTGGCTACCCTCTGGACTTCTTCATGGCTCACAGTTCGGACCCTCTCTTGCGCTGCCGGAATAACCCAAAAGGTTTTTTCTCTCGGGAACAGCTCTTCTGCTAATTCCCTTTTCTTTTCTACAGACAACCGGTGCATATATTTACCTATTTTCCCTTGCACAATCTTATATCCCTCCCCCAAACATCATTTTCAACTTCCTCGCAGATCCTATGCCAGTTATCTTTTTTAGCTTGGAATTTTCTCCTGTTTGCTTTGTATGTCCGCTGCGCTTCCTCAAACTGGTTTTCCCTCCCATCTCTCCTTAATCTAGTCATTTTTTTCCTGCTCTCATTGCATATAATGCGGTATCTTTCCACTTCCGCGTTCCACCACGCAGGCTTGATTTCCCTATTCCCTCCTTTCGATTTAGAAATTCTCAGACCTTCTCTGACTATTTTTGTACAGTCTTCCTCTGTCCCTTCATTGTCTTTTACACCAGTCATTCTTAATTGTATAGTTTTTATATACCTCCAGATCCAAAATCTTTCCAGCGCCTATAGTTTCCCGGAAAATCAACAAAATTCATTTGAGCAGCATATAAAGACAAAAATTGAAAATATCTAAATCTGAACCAACGGCGCTAATTAGATAAAGCTTATATAGGAATTACGAGCTATTTTCGCGCTCATCATAACTGCTATTAAAATCTTTCCAGCGCCTATAGTTTCCCGGAAAATCAACAAAATTCATTTGAGCAGCATATAAAGACAAAAATTGAAAATATCGAAATCTAAACCAACGGCGATAATTAGATAAAACTTATATAGGAATTACGCGCTATTTTCGCGCTCATCATAACTGCTATTAAAATCTTTCCGGCGCCTATAGTTTCCCGGAAAATCAAAAAAAATCATTTGAGCAGCATATAAAGACAATAATTGAAAATATCTAAATCTGAACCAATGGCGCTAATTAGATAAAGCTTATATAGGAATTACGCGCTATTTTCGCGCTCATCATAACTGCTATTAAGATCCTTCCAGCGCCTATAGTTTCCCGGGAAATCAACAAAATTCATTTGAGCAGCATATAAGGACAAAAATTGAAAATATCGAAATCTAAACGAACGGCGATAATTAGATAAAACTTATATAGGAATTACGCGCTATTTTCGCGCTCATCATAACTGCTATTAAAATCTTTCCGGCGCCTATAGTTTCCCGGAAAATCAAAAAAATTCATTTGAGCAGCATATAAAGACAAAAATTGAAAATATCTAAATCTGAACCAACGGCGCTAATTAGATAAAGCTAATATAGGAATTATGCGCTATTTTCGCGCTCATCATAACTGCTATTAAAATCTTTCCAGCGCCTATAGTTTCCCGGAAAATCAACAAAATTAATTTGAGCAGCATATAAAGACAAAAATTGAAAATATCTAAAACTGAACCAACGGCGCTAATTAGATAAAGCTTATATAGGAATTACGCGCTATTTTCGCGCTCATCATAACTGCTATTAAAATCTTCCCAGCGCCTATAGTTTCCCGGAAAATCAACAAAATTCATTAGAGCAGCATATAAAGACAAAAATTGAAAATATCTAAATCTGAACCAACGGCGCTAATTAGATAAAGCTTATATAGGAATTACGCGCTATTTTCGCGCTCATCATAACTGCTATTAAAATCTTTCCGGCGCCTATATTTTCCCGTAAAATCAACAAAATTCATTTGAGCAGCATATAAAGACAAAAATTGAAAATATCTAAATCTGAACCAACGACGCTAATTAGATAAAGCTTATATAGGAATTACGCGCTATTTTCGCGCTCATCATAACTGCTATTAAAATCTTTCCGGCGCCTATAGTTTCCCGGAAAATCAAATAAATTCGTTTGAGCAGCATATAAAGACAAAAATTGAAAATATCTAAATCTGAACCAACGGCGCTAATTAGATTAAGCTTGTATAGGAATTACGCGCTATTTTCGCGCTCATCATAAATGCTATTAAAATCTTTCCAGCTCCTATAGTTTCCCGGAAAATCAACAAAATTCATTTGAGCAGCATATAAAGACAAAAATTGAAAATATCTAAATCTGAACCAACGGCGCTAATTAGATAAAGCTTATATAGGAATTACGCGCTATTTTCGCGCTCATCATAACTGCTATTAAAATCTTTCCAGCGCGTATAGTTTCCCGGAAAATCAACAAAATTCATTTGAGCAGCATATAAAGACAAAAATTGAAAATATCGAAATCTAAACCAACGGCGATAATTAGGTAAAACTTATATAGGAATTACGCGCTATTTTGGCGCTCATCATAACTATTATTAAAATCTTTCCGGCGCCTATATTTTCCCGCAAAATCAAAAAAATTCATTTGAGCAGCATATAAAGACAAAAATTGAAAATATCTAAGTCTGAACCAACGGCGCTAATTAGATAAAGCTTATATAGGAATTACGCGCTATTTTCGCGCTCATCATAACTGCTATTAAAATCTTTCCAGCGCCTATAGTTTCCCGGAAAATCAACAAAATTCATTTGAGCAGCATATAAAGGCAAAAATTGAAAATATCGAAATCTAAACCAACGGCGATAATTAGATTAAGCTTATATAGGAATTACGCGCTATTTTCGCGCTCATCATAACTGCTATTAAAATCTTTCCAGCTCCTATAGTTTCCCGGAAAATCAACAAAATTCATTTGAGCAGCATATAAAGACAAAAATTGAAAATATCTAAATCTGAACAAACGGCGCTAATTAGATAAAGCTTATATAGGAATTACGCGCTATTTTCGCGCTCATCATAACTGCTATTAAAATCTTTCCAGGGCCTATAGTTTCCCGGAAAATCAACAAAATTCATTTGAGCAGCATATAAAGACAAAAATTGAAAATATCGAAATCTAAACCAACGGCGATAATTAGATAAAACTTATATAGGAATTACGCGCTATTTTGGCGCTCATCACAACTGCTATTAAAATCTTTCCGGCGCCTATAGTTTCCGGAAAATCAAAAAAATTCATTTGAGCAGCATATAAAGACAAAAATTGAAAATATCTAAATCTGAACCAACGGCGCTAATTAGATAAAGCTTATATAGGAATTACGCGCTATTTTCGCGCTCATCATAACTGCTATTAAAATCTTTCCAGGGCGTATAGTTTCCCGGAAAATCAACAAAATTCATTTGAGCAGCATATAAAGACAAAAATTGAAAATATCGAAATCTAAACCAACGGCGATAATTAGATAAAACTTATGTAGGAATATCGCGCTATTTTGGCGCTCATCATAACTGCTATTAAAATCTTTCCGGCGCCTATAGTTTCCCGGAAAATCAAAAAAAATTATTTGAGCAGCATATAAAGACAATAATTGAAAATATCTAAATCTGAACCAACGCCGCTAATTAGATAAAGCTTATATAGGAATTACGCGCTATTTTCGCGCTCATCATAACTGCTATTAAAATCTTTCCAGCGCCTATAGTTTCCCGGAAAATCAAAAAAATTCATTTGAGCAGCATATAAAGACAAAAACTGAAGATATCGAAATCTAAACCAACGGCGATAATTAGATAAAACTTATATAGCAATTACGCGCTATTTTCGCGCTCATCATAACTGCAGTTAAAATAGTTTCCCGGAAAATCAAAAAAATTCATTTGAGCAGCATATAAAGACAAAAATTGAAAATATCGAAATCTAAACCAACGGCGATAATTAGATAAAGCTTATATAGGAATTACGCGCTTTTTTCGCGCTCATCATAACTGCTATTAAAATCTTTCCAGCGCGTATAGTTTCCCGGAAAATCAACAAAATTCATTTGAGCAGCATATAAAGACAAAAATTGAAAATATCGAAATATAAACCAACGGCGATAATTAGATTAAGCTTATATAGGAATTACGCGCTATTTTCGCGCTCATCATAACTGCTATTAAAATCTTTCCAGGGCCTATAGTTTCCCGGAAAATCAACAAAATTCATTTGAGCAGCATATAAAGACAAAAATTGAAAATATCGAAATCTAAACCAACGGCGATAATTAGATAAAACTTATATAGGAATTACGCGCTATTTTCGCGCTCAGCATAACTGCTATTAAAACCTTTCCAGCGCCTATAGTTTCCCGGAAAATCAACAAAATTCATTTGAGCAGCATATAAAGACAAAAATTGAAAATATTTAAATCTGAACCAACAGCGGTAATTAGATAAAGCTTATATAGGAATTTCGCGCTATTTTCGCGCTCATCATAACTGCTATTAAAATATTTCGGGCGCCTATAGTTTCCCGGAAAATCAAAAAAATTCATTGGAGCAGCATATAAAGACAAAGATTGAAAATATCGAAATCTAAACCAACGGCGATAATTAGATAAAACCTATATAGGAATTTCGCGCTATTTTCGCGCTCGACATAATTGCTATTAAAATCCTAACCTAACCTAACCTAACATTTACAGTTGCCTTTGACGGCCACGCAATTAATTTTCCTGGCAAGATATGTAACGTTGAAATAGTAGCAATAAATTTGTTTTTTATATTTTATATATAATACACTTAAATCAGAATAATAAAAACTGGTTTTTTATTTCTTGAGTATAATGAACAATCTTGTCTTTTTGGAAACTTATTAACTTTTTACTTTCTGTAAGAGCATTTAAAAAACAATTCTACACATTACATGTAATATCTAGGGGCATATTACCTATGGACTGACTGAGTTACAGCCCAGGAAGGTAGAATTGTAGGGGCTGCAAGTATTTCTTCAATAAAAAATAATGAAAAGTAAAGGCTAATTGTAAATCTGAATGCCCTTTAAGGCTACTCAATTTCTCCTCAAAAATTCTTTAGGATTTGTAAATACCTCCGTAATACTACGACTCAAACGCGACTGAATTCTTCAATAGAAAGCAACTTGATGGTAAACAGACTATTCAGAGTTGTATCACAGAAAATAAAAGTTCTTAGGAAAGTAAGAGTTTGGGTCTAAATAAATGCCTATTCTCAAGAAACGTTTTTTATAACTAATATTTTAGAGCAAATATGTGAAAAAATGCCGATGGTGGGGAGTGGGATTTAATTTAAACACGCCATTGGTAACACCCATTATATTATTATTTTTTTTTTTCATTTTTTTAGACTTTAGCTCATGAAAACCTGAATAAAAGCTTCGTTTCGGAATTAATAACATATGGATCATAACTTGCATCTTTCATTTTATTTTTTGAGGTAATTTTAATGTTAGCCTCACAGATTGGTAGATTCTTCGAAACATTCTTCTGTATGACAACTACTATTATGACTTTATTATTTTACTGGGATATTATATTATAATGCTATGTTAATTCTCTGATTCTGTTATGGTACAGTTGTTTGTGCGCAGTTTTGCAAATTCTAAATCTGCAGTTTTGCAATACCAACACAATGACATCAGCAAAACGTTTGTACTTACTTTTACTAAGAAAATTGGAACAACTTTTAATACAACAATATCTTATTATGAAGATCATACTGATATTAATCCTACTAATAGCAGTAATTGATAATACAATGAGCAAGAGAATTTCAAGCATTTTAAATTTTAAAAAAATTTAATTTAACATTTAATAACATTATAGACATGATATCCAAAATATTTAAAAATAGTTATTTATATCCATGTCATGCCCGAAATGCTTCTCTAAATCTGACACCAGCTGGCAATAATGTCGTCAAGCTCGGTCCCTATAGTAATAATAATCAACCAGAATTCAAATAAATAACTGCTTTTACTTTGACATTTTATGAATATAATCAAAGTTTTGAGGTTACAAATATTGACATTGACGTTTAGTTGCTTCAAACTGTGACGTCACTATTCGCCATGGGAACTGATTCTAGTATCATCTGGTGGTTAAAAATAAAATCTCTCTATGACAAGTCAATTTTAAAAAGAAATAGGAAAGTACAAACGTAACCAACTTTTTTTTAACATAATTGATAATAAACAATTTGAAATAAATATCAATAATATTATTAAGTATTTGGGTAATTCTAAAAGACCCTTAGTTGAAGGGGAACAGGTTTATAAAGCAAACCACATTATTGCATGTGGTTTGAAAGAAACAAGAAGCTCAGAATGCATACAAATAGCTGCTCTTTGTCAATCATCGTCTCAGGTGCAACAAGTGCATCAAATTGAAATGAAGCTAGAACTTATCAATAATGAGATAAATATTTGTGCAAAATGTTCTTGTATTGCGGGTGCAGATGGAAAATGCAAGCACATTTTTGCAGCATTAGTTTTTCTTTATCGGTTGCTTCTCTTGTTTTCTGTTTATATGTACTTACATAAACTAATTTTTCGTTTCTTTTTTTTCTCCTAAATAATGATAAAATTTTTCTCCATAATGATACAAAATTTCTTAATTGTTATTATGAAATTCTTTCTAAACTGGACTTAATCCTACATTTCTATCCTTTCTTTTAAAATTTATTTCTAGCAATGATATGACTAAGTTAGAAAATGGGGGAAATATAAAAAAAATAAATGTGATGAATATACTGCTGGTATCCCTCTTACTGAAATGTGTCATTTTCAGGACAATAATGATGAAAGTTGTAAAGATTTAGATGACGATGAACGTAAACTTTACTCCAAAATGTTAATCCAAGGTACTTCCTTTATTATAATTAATACAAATATACAATAAAATATCGTATACATAGAAAGGTAAATATTCTTTTCGAGTACATTTAAATCTATAAAAATAATTACTAGTAGGAAACAAATCAGATTTTAAAAAGTGTCGATGACAGATTTGCATTCTTGATAGCATACTGCATTTTTTAATGCGTTTAACCATTTTTTATTTAATTTTTCATCACTGGGAAATTTATGAAGTCTTTTTTTACATTGTGGTACATTACATAATTTAAGTAAATTCTTTTTATTTATTTCACTCATCATTACAAATCACAATAAACAATTATCACAGGCCATGTATAAATACGACTTGTTATAGATAGCTTTTATTTTTAACCACCAGACGACACTAGAATCAGTTCCCGTGGCGAATAGTGAGGTGTTTTTCGCGCCTTTTTCTCATTTAAAATTGTAGGGTTACTTTTTTTGATGATTTTTTACAGAATCTGTCGAAAATAAAAAAAATCACTTAACTGATATAGAAAAACAATGCTCTTAGAATATTTTTGTAACTTCAGTCAAGTACCCTATTGAAAAAAATATAGATTCTAGCACTTGATAAGAAAACAGCAAAATTATTTCACTTCGTTGTGTCGACAACTTTTGGAAATATAGGCAACCAAAATTCAACGGAATTTGAAAATGATTTATTGTTTAGTTTCTTTATACAAAAATTATATTTTATTATCATTTTGTTCACAACTCACTCGAAGTTGATGATGATCAAATTCAATCAATTTCATGTCCCACTTCATTTGTCCTCTTGTGCAGGTTTGCTCCATTGGTAGGATATACTTGGTAATCTTATTTTAACCCGACGGCTGGATCCATCCACCATCCCGACTTATTTTCAATCAATTTGTAGTAGCTTCATGTAGGAAATATCTTTTTCAATTAATGAGACTAAAGCAGTGTTTTCCAAACTGTGTTCGGCGAATTATTAAAAATGGCTACGAAACAACATCGTATACCTTTTATATGTTTAACACAATCTTTAATTTTGTACAATGCAACAATTTTTTTGTTTGTTCTTCGACTATATTTACGCTAGTAGGAAAAAAGTTTGAAAAACGCTGGTCTAAAGGAATCTATTTCTATATATTTAATAGATTTGTTAATCGTACGCTCCTTTCACATTGTACGGTTTTCGCCGTACGGCAAAAAACCGTATGGTCGCATTTTTTAGTGGAGTGAAGAGCATTGGACTTTTCACATTACACGGTCACGGCAAAATGCCGTTGCCGTGCCGTGTAGCAGCCGTCTCTTTCCACTGAACTTGACGGTTGCCGTACGCCGTTTTTAACTCAGTAGTGCATGTAACTAAATGGATGCTTTCAAATTAGACGGTTTTCGTAACGTACGGCATTAACATTATTTTGTTGAATTTTATATTAATTATTAATTTTATTTGTGAAATAGATGAAACTAATGTTGAATGTGATAACCAGTTTTTGAATAGACTGTATGTAATTTCGAAATTGTGTGTTTTGAGGTTAAGTTCGCCTGTAAATTAATCAAAGGAGCCGGTAAACGTCCGAAAATAGTTGAAAAATTTATTTTCGTCATTTTTCAGGTCCTCAAAGATTCTTCTAAATAATCCTACTTTCTATTTCCTCTGATTTATAGTATTAACTTTAATCACACTTGTTACTTGTGTAATGTTGCAAATTAAATAAAGGTATTCAGTTTACAACGGCAAAAAACCGTGCAAGGTGAAAGCAATAATATTACGGCAAAAAACCGTACGGTTTTTTCCCATACGGCGAAAACCGTACAATGTGAAAGGAGCGTAATAATTGTAATTAATGACTGGTATAAAAAGGATCATTTAGAAAAATAATTTTGTATAAAAAGAAAAAAAAATTATTGATTTCCTACACATTGCTCTAACCAAATTTCCAAAAATTTTTTGTTGCAATCAATTTTGAAAAAATTAATTAAATATCATAAAAAAAAAGATTAAAAAAGTTGCTTTATTGCAAAAAAATTAAAAAGAAAAAGATTCTTTTTAAGGTCGATTTTAATTTGTTATTTCAAAGATTAATAAATAAGCAATTCAAATTTGAAAAAGTTCAAATATATCTTTTGTTGTACCTGAACGTGGGTTTTTCTCTAAAAAGCAGAACCGGATTTTCATAAGAGCAGTTGATATACTAGTCCAGGGACCACTATAACTGAAATTATACATTCATAAAAAAATTCATAAAGCAGTTGGCCCCCTACAATGAAACAAGTCGAGATTGTACACAGAAAAAAATTTAAAACAAAAAATAGTCCGTTGAGCGGCATAATTATATGACATCAAAAATAAAAAAAAATTATTAGCTTCCCATTGGAAGTTATTGTAATGGGCCCGATTTTACGAATCGCTAATTTGGACATCCGAATACATCGTTTTTAGCGTAATGTCTGTGTGTGCGTTCGTTAGTACGTTCGTTCGTTCGTGAATTTCTTTCGTCTCGCATATCTCGAGAACAAATGATGATATCAACTCCGAACTAATTTCATTAGATACGTAAATAAAAAATGAAGACCGGATAAAGTTTTCAGCAAATTCGGATTAGCGGTTTGTTTTTTATAATAAAAGAACGAAATGAAAAACTTTTTGTGAAATATTTATTGTCTCGGAATAAATGATGATATCATTTGTTTAATGAGGGGTGGAGGCCCCCCTCGAGATACAGGGCGTGAAGCCCCCCAGTGGGACGCAAGAGGCAAAGCCCCTGTCGGGGGTTCGGGCCTCTGTCAGGGGAGCCCCCTGGAATGAAAAAAGAATTGTTTATGTACAGTAGTCTCTTTAGTCTTTAAGCCTTAAGGACACCGAATGGGAAGTTGATAGTGTGGATAGACCTGTTCCCCCAAATTTTTTAAAATTGAATTATTATAAAAGCATAAAATATTTTCAAAAAGTTGACAATATATTTTAATAATTATTTCCAAATTTGTTTGCTTTGCAAGGACTTCTACATAAAAAATGCCCAGCAGGAGTGTCGCAAAGGCGAATCACTGTAAAAAAAAGTTAAAAATATTTTTAACACTTTAACGGTCATAACCTCTAATGACAGAACACCCAACTGGTACACTATTTTGACAGCTAGTATACTTTATATGGAATTGTTGACTTTCTACGACGTAGTGTATGAATTAGTAAAGTTTCATTTGACATCTTGTGATATCAATGACCGTCAAGGTATCAATACAAAAGTACATAATACTTAATAATATGTCATACAGATGTTACAGATGGTTTTTACTTTAGAAATTTTCCTAATTTAAACGAAATGCATACCTAATTACTATATTTGAAACTAATGAATTTAAATTTTATTGAGGAGTGAAATAAAATGTTTATTTGTTAGATCACGTGCAGTACATCTTGTAACAATATAGTAATTTCCTTTTTATTTAAATTTTTAAGAAAAGAAATTCATTAGAAATAATGGGTTGTGTTATGTAAACAGATGTTGGGAATATCCAAAAAATCCGATTTACCTGTAACACATAAATAATAAATATTATCATAAATATTTTGCTTAAATTTAATTACCTAATGCAAAACTCTTTTCTGTAAATTATTATGTTTATAATCTTTATTTTTGTGACAATGACACTCTTTTATTTAGTTTTAATTTTTTTATTTGAAATGTTCTTTTACTTTTGTTAAGGCACGTTCTCATGACGAACAGGGCCGTCTTAAGCTATTTAGTTGCTTGGGCATATTAAGTTTGACGAGAGCCTTAGAGCCCCTGGTTTGGGGGTCTTTGAGTATACAGACTTATCTCTTTTTGTGTGATTTTTTTTGGGCTTCAGTGTGAATAAATAGTAAGAGGATGAAAGAAATTTAACATTAATTTGCGGTAAAGTTATTAGCTGACTATTTTTAACGTATTTTGTCATCACATTACTTTTTTTACATATTTATATTGCTATTTTTACAATATTATAAAAATGAAATAAAATATTTAAAAATGTTACCCATTTGTAAATTATTTTTTGCAATTCCGGAACTAAAAAACATGATTTAGTCCTTTATAATAGAGAGCAACGTGCCTTTTTAGTCCCAAGGGACTAAAAAATTATTGAAAAGTTATTTTGCTCCCGCTTTTAATCCAATCAGCAAGCACAATTTACAGAAATTTAAGTTAAGTTAAATTAAAATGTACTTGATGAATATTACATACAATTTGAATAATTGAATGACATTTAAGTATTTTTGTTTTAATTTTTATAATATTTTCAATTATTAGGAATTGCAAAAAATAGAATATACACCACAGGACTAAAGTGTTTTTTTTCGTCCCTCGCGTGATTTGTTGCCCTCGGGCCTTTACAGGTCTCTGGCAACAAATTTCACACTTGGGATTAATAAAACTCACACTGTTTACAATGTTTAGAAAAACAGTTTTTAGGGAAATCGTGAGATTTTGATTTATGTATTATTTTCTATAAAAATTTTTTATGTGATCCCGATACACCACGTAATTTTTTTTCATAATCTGTATCGAACTAATAATAAACAAATATTTTACAAATATGGAATACCATAAAGTAACGCTCAAATCTATTAATATTACTGTATCGAACTATATTTTCATAGCTTATTTATTTATAAGCAGTTTTTGAATATTTTTGTGTATGATTTTTTTTTATACGGTCTCTATTCTTCGCATAAAAACAATCTTTGCTGTAATTAAGAACTTTATTAACACGACTCCACCCAACATTTTATCGCATAAGCTTCTATGGTCCATTTCACTTAAATTTAACTATGCTGGATCACATATGAATTTAAATAATTTCCGTTTTCTTGGCTTTATCTCTTTCATTATTGCACTTACGTAAATATTAAAATTGCAGTTTGTTTTTAGAAAAGAATAGAAGATTGATTTGTTTTGAATATAAGAATTATTTAATTTTTTAACTTTGACTCATGATCAATTGTATTTGAAACAGGGTATTGATGTAAATGTGTGATTTTTATGTCACCGAAGGATGACATATTAATCTCGTTGTGTGATTATAGTGGGGGAGGAATTAATAATAATAATAATAATAATATATAATATAATAATTATAGAGTTGTATATGCATATACTGAATAAACGCAAGAGGGCTGTATTCTCACTGTATTATAGAGTTGTACATGCATATATTAAATAAACGCAAGAAGGCTGTATTCTCACTGTACTTAAAAAACGAGCCAAAAAATCATAAATTAACACTTTCACTGAGGTGACATTACTTAATGCGTGTCAAAAACACGCACTTGACGAATTCTTTTTGCGTATAACTCTGTTTGTGTCCAACATGCTTCTTGGGTAAAGACGGCACTGGTTTGTACTTGATTAATATTTGATACAATCAATTAAAATACATTAGTCTATCGGTTTCAAAACATGAGTCGCGACACACTATTACGGTCGTTAATTTCTGGCGACTTCCTGATAATAAATTGTAAAAAGAAAATTCAAATATTGTTATAATATTAATTTATTTTACCTAACATCAAATTAATTTTATTGCCCTTTTGTATCTATAATAATTCTGGTTATTCCAGAACTTTTTATTACCTTACATGTGTACAATTTTTGTGTAAATATACCTACGTGTAATTTTTCAATTAGTTTAAATTTGGGAATTCCAAAAATGATTATTACGTTACCCCTTTAATTACAATGAACAAAGGATTGGTTATGCCATGTGGTACAATTTGAGTAAAAATATGTACATAGAAATGAATAATGTTAAAAGGAATAATTTTATTTATTCTTATTTATTAATATTATATTCATTTATGATGTGGGTGGAAATAAGAATGATTTTAGAAAAACGATGTTGATATTCATGTGAAAATCTGAAGGGAAACTAAAGAAAAGCTTTCATAAAGATGCTATTAAGGTACCATCACAGTGTGATCGGCCAAAAAAATGAATGATGATGAATAGAATGGGGGTAAATTTTTTTTTACGATTAATACCACTATTTAACAATACAAAAATATTATTTTTATTTATTTTTTATAATTATTATAATTTTTTGAAAAAAGTGTCTTTAAGAAAGGCTGAAATTTGGTGCCCACGATTGCGACCGCAGTTTTTATCTAAAAAGAAAAATCAAATAGATTATCAATCTGTAGGTAGGCCATTATGTTCCTATGAGAGCTTTTTTTTTTGAAATTTGAAAAAATGGCGGCGGCTTGAATAAAAAGTACAAAATTTGTTATAGTTTTTCGTGTGGAAAAATGGGAAGATTTCAAAAGAAAAGCTTCTTTAGGAACATTGTGGCTTACCTACAGATTGATAATAATCTATTTGATTTTTTTTTTTTAAATGAAAGCTACGGCCGCAATCGTGGCCACCAATATCCGCCTATTTTTAAAGACACTTTTTTCAAAAAATTATAACAATTATAAATAATAAATAAAAATAAAAACAATTTTTGTATTGTTAAATAATGGTATTAATCGTAAAAAAAAATTCATCCCGATTCCCCCATCCCCCATCCTATCCATCCAAAAAAAAAATCGCGAAAATTGACTATTTTTCGGCCGATCACACTGTGATGTTACTTTAATGACAGTACAGTAATTATGAAATAATTTTTTTTTCTGAAATTATCGTTACCAAAGCGATTATTTGCGAGGGGTGTCATCAAAAACTTTACTGGTAATTGACTGGGTTCAGCAGAACGCAACAGTTGCAAAACGATTTATAATTTTCTGCTGAATGGTACTTATCTTTACGTTGAGTTACAATATGCTTACTCAACGGTCGCCATCGGTTTTCTTGATTCTCTGTCAAACGTTCACTAGAATAAAATGTTACAATTTATCACTAATTGCTTACTGAACGCTTCAGTCTGCTGACCGCAGCTAATGACTCTCTGATAAAACTTTTTTTAACTTCCCATAGGAAGTTATTGTAATGGGTCCGATTTTACCAATCGCTAATTTTGACATATCTCCACGTTTCAAGGTCACTAGAATCCGAATCCATTGTTTTTAGCGTGGTGTCTGTGTGTGCGTTCGTTAGTTCGTTCGTTCGTTCGTTCGTGAATTTTTTTTCGTCTCGCATATCTCGAGAACAAATGATGATATCAACTCCGGGCTAATTTCATTAGATGCGTAATCAAAAAATGAAGACCGGATCAGTTTTCAGCAAATTCGGATTAGCGGCTTGTTTTTTGTGGTAAAAAAACGGAATTAACTTTATTAAGATAACATAGATTATATGGATTTTTTGCCATAACATTATTATATAATGGCCTAAGAACCTTATTCCTTGATGTTAAAAACGCCAGTATTTTATTACAAAACTAAAAAGAAAAAAAAAACGAAATAAGAAAAATTGAAAAAATTAGTTTCTTGCCAAAATATATTTTGTCTCGCATATCTTGAGAACAAATAATGTTATCATTTGTTTGATAAGGGTGGAGCCCCCACCCTTAGGTACAGAAGGCGAAGCTCCCCGTATGGTGCAAGAGGCAAAGCCTCTATCGGGGTCCCAGGGGAGGAGTCGCCTGAAATGAAAAAAGAATTATTTATGTACAGTAGTCTCTAGTCTTTAAGGACACCCAATGGGAAGTTGACAGTGTGGGTAGACCTGTCCCCCAAATTTTTTATTAGAATTTCCCGCTAGATTTATAATTCAAACACCGAGCATCAATTTTCGAAAAATTCCTATTTTTCTACTTTATTATATTGTTGAATAGGTAATTAAAATGATTTATCCGATAGTTATGCCGCGAAACCCCACAGCAACAATGCATTGACGCTACTTACTCATCGGGATATTTAATGACAAACGCATATAAATACGCAATTGATTTAAAAAAGGGTGAATACTTAAATGGCAGTCAAAAAAATTGCATACAAGATATGCCAGTAACCTCTGCTGTGCGTATTGTAAACAACTATTACATGTGTTATTTTTCCCCATTTTTCGTATGTGTGTATTTATTGTAATAGGGAGCCGGAGATCTAATTGTAATAAGAACGTAATCAGTAAAAATTTGTATTATTTTTTTTTTTTTATCTAATCAACATTTTTTCATGTTTTGTAATTTACAAGCAAAATTATTCGCCTTTTTTGTTTCGTTTAATGTAAATTTTGGATTTTCCATGCAATTAAAAGTAGGTATATTTGTACTAAAAAGAAATTTATCACATTTATTAACCGACTTAAAATGGCGATGTTTAATAAATATTCAAACCGGATAAATAAATTCGATATTATTTTCAATAAAAAGAGAATACCGTCAATGCCGCTAACTTTACCTATTTGAAAATAACTTCACCATATACTATACTTTGTGTTAAAAAAATTCAAATTTTATGGTTTATAGCAGGGGCGTAGCTACCGCCGTATCAGCCGTATCAATGATACGGGGCCCCCGGGCTACAGAGGCCCCTAACGTGTGTAAGTAAAAATTAGTAAAATGTTATCCACAATGTCACTTAATCTCGTGCTACCCGGGAAAAAAACATAAAAAAAACTGTCATACGTGCCTATAATAGAGTTTTCACTTCAGAAATGACAAAAGTCAAAAAAGCAATCTCTTTTTTTCCCGGGTTAAGCGTGCGCCCAAAAGTTGGCAACATGGGTAACTTCAAAAATGAGACTTCGATGGGGCAGGAACGGCTATCAGATTTGTCACTATTACCTATAGAGGCAGAAATTTTAGAAAAACTGAAATCGCCTTCAGCTATAGATGATTTAATAAATCAATTTGCCGAAAAAAAGGCAAGAAAAGTGTATATTTAATTTGAATTGTTTGGCTAGCTCAATTTCTAGGAGGAAGCGATAACTTATAATCAATAAATATTTGTTTTAATTTAATATAAGCATTTTTGTTCCTTTTGTGAGAAATCTTTACCCTTCATTTGGGCCACCCAACTAATTTTGATACAGGGCCCCTCCAAGGCACGCTACGCCACTGGTTTATAGTGTTTTAGTAACGCAGTGTTTTAGTGTTTTTAATAGACTATTAGCGTTTTACATAATAATAAAATTTTCCCCTTAAGGACCCACAAAAATAAAAAATATAAAAAATTCGCTAGACCGGTTTCGACTACTTTTGTAGTCCTCTTCAGTAGCATAAACAATAACCATAAAAATCAGAAATATCATAAAATTAGAAAATATAAATATACGAAATCAGAAATATAAATATAATAAAAAATAAATAAAGGATTAGGAAAAAATATTTTCCTTCGTTAAAAATACCTAAATAAATATAAAAATAATAATAATAAATAACCAATAAATATAAAAAATAAAATAAAAGTAGAAATATATAAATATGAAAAAATTAATTAAAAAAACCGCAATAAAATAGAAATGAAATATATATGAAAGACAACAATAAAAATAAAATGAAATTAAAATGAAATAAAAGTAGAAATATATAAAAATAAAAAACAACAATAAGAATGAAAATAAATATAATAGTAAAAGTATGTAAATGTAAAAATAAAAATAATAATAAAAATAAAAATAAAATAAAAATACCATATCCAGAACAAACCAGATATCCTCTTGATTTCAAACCGCAAAAAACAGTTTAACTTCAAAAACCCAATATTCGCATAAACGTCACTTGGATGATAGCAGTGAGTTTTAAACAAATGTCTGACATTTGTTTAATTGTGATATTTGGTGATATTAGCGTTTTATAAATTTTAGCTTATATCACCAGCCGCTTTTTCTTTAAATCATTAATTTCTTTCAGTTTATGTGGTACATTCCTGTTTTCAACACGTGTGCAAACTTTAATTGGTATTTCGAAAACTATAAAACTCAGGTGGGTAATTTTATCATATGAAGAATTACAACATCTCATAAAATGTATTTAGAAATAATTCTCACTTAAATTTTCGTTTTAATAATGGTTGTTTATCATAGATTAGGTAAAGTTAGGAGCAATGGACGCCTGGTACAAACGGTAAAAATATTGCATCATTTAAATAGCATGAATATGGTAGCAATTCAAATAACTGCTTAAAAACTGAAATCTATTATGTTTCAATTTTACAATATCTTTCATATTTTTTTAAGGTATCATCACAGTGTAATCAGCCGAAAAATAGTCAATTTTCGCGATTTTTTTCGGATGGATAGGTTGGGGGAATGGATGATTTTTTTTTACGATTAATATCTACTACTATTTTTGACAATACGAAAATATTTTTGTAATTTCTTTTTATAATTATTATAATTTTTTGGAAAAAGTGTCTCTAAAAAAGGGTGAAATTTGGTGCCCACGACAGCAGTTTTTATCTGAAAAAAAAATCAAATAATTTATCCGCTATGTTTCTATGAGAGCTTTTTTTTCTAAATTTTAAAAAATGACGGCGCTTTTAATAAAAAGTACAAAATTTTTTACAGTTTTCCGTGTGAAAAAGTAGGAAGATTTTAAGAAAAAAAAGCTCCCATAGAAACATAGCGGCATACCAACAGATTGATAATCCAATTGATTTTTTTTTAGATAAAAACTGCGGTCGCAATCGTAGGCACCAAATTGCGGCCTTTTTTAAGGACACTTTTTTCAAGTGGTACAGCTGAACTCTTTTTTATGCGGTCTTTTTTTGTGCGGTTTTTTTTCTGTGATTATTTTTATGTGATTTTTTTGATGCGGTTTGTAAAAAATGGCCATTAAGATGCATAATGTGAATCAAAATCACGAGACAGTAAGAAACTTAAACAATTACTATAATAAGTTTCTTTGATAAAAATAGTTTTTAACGACTTTTAAGCATTTAATCAATACATTGCATAAGAACATAAATTATTGCATCATATAATTTTCTTTACACATGTATTTTTCAAAATTTTCATATTATAAAAAGGAGATAAAATGTTCCTACGTGTAAGGCTTTATCTTGTTTATAGAAGCAACTTCTAAAGAAATTTCGAAGTTTTGAGCGTTTTGAGTGATGTTTTTTCGATGAAACTTTTTTTATGCGGTCCCGACCAACCGCATAAAAAAGTTTTTTTTACAATCTGGATCGAACTATACTTTTTATAGCTATTTATGATATTTTTGAATATATTTTTTTGTGCGATTTTTTTTATGCGGTCCCCTCCACCGCACAAAAATAGGATCAACTGTATTAATCGTAAAAAAAATTCATCTCCATTCCCTCATCCTATCCATCTGAAAAAAATCGCGAAAATTGACTATTTTCTTTAAAAAACATACGTAGGTTAAGTTATGAATTCGTTGACATTTTAATCCTACTGTTTATTATTTTCTTTTTTAACTAGCAATTTAAGTCCTCGGAAAATTTATTTATAAATCAGATCAAAGATACTTATCAGTTAATTTCATTAAACATTAACATTTAAATATAATTAAATTAAATTAATTTCGACTTCATTATATTCAAATTTGATTCGAAAATTAGGGTAAAGTTACGTGTCTGTACGGTACATTGGGTTTTGACGTCATACAGGTGACAAAAAAGATTTATTCACGGAAGTCGGCAAACGAACCAAATAAACAATTTTTTTGTGATAGATCTACATTTACAAAATTAATATTTTTTCATATCAAATTGACAAATATCCCTCTGACATACGATTGCATTACTGGTTCCTGCTACATTATTTAAACTGGAAAATTCATCTGCTGAAGGTGGCTCAGTAGAATTGATAAAAAATAAAAAATTTCATCTTCACCTTGTGGGACTCCGTTTATACTTAATCCATAAGAAATTTATGCAGGCATAGTGTTGCAATGTGTTTCTTTTATTTCAGAACTAGGGTTTTTCCCAAATAATATCAATTTTACTGTTTTTGTACATATGTATTCCCAATTGTAAGTAATATAATTATTGTTATTCAATTTTAAACATTTTTAAGACATCCTGATTGGTTCAAATTTGGTATTTCCTGTTGTAAACATATGTCAGTCATAGTGCAAATACGTTGGATTCGCTCTATCCTTTATTATCTTGTGTTAAAATTGTGAAACAAACAGTAGATTGTCAAATTTGACGGAACCCTTTTAACAATAGGGTCATAAAACCTGAAAGATTTTTATTCTTCAATTTTTTGACATTATTTGTACAGGATTGTATTGAATTTATTTGTAAATACCTTTTTTCTAATTGTAAGTGTCAAGTTCAGGATTTTGGTTACTAAAATTTAAAATTTGTGGCAAAATTACGAAAAATTTACAAATGATATTGATGATTGAGACTGATTTTGTCTTTCTTAGTGTTCACCTACATTATATAAGGAACTCCTGGGCAAAATTGTATCCTTCTAAACCCAACGGTTTGGGCTGTGCCTTGTTTGTCAGTCAGTTAGTGTTAGAGATTAATTAAGTGGACAGTAGATGATTCCAGGCTACAAGAATTCGGTTTAAAATTAAAGAATTACTTTTAAACAATTGGTGAATGCTTTAAAAAGTGTCGATATTTATCTGAATTACATGACCGAATAAGTCGTTGGAAAACATTTCATATTACACGATCAAATATTATTCTAATGGCGAAAATGATTCCAGGATACAACAATACTATTTAAAATTAAAGAACGGCTTTTAAATATTTCTATAATGCTTAAGAAATTGCCGATATGTATCTGAATTACATGGTCGACCGCGTGGTCGGAAAACGACATTTCATATTACACGACTAAATATTTTTATTCTAACTAGAGGCAGAATTGATTCCAGGATACAACAATAATATTTAAGAAAACATTTCTTTAATGCTTAAGAAAGTGTTGATATATATCTGAATTACATGGTCGGCTGAGTGGTCGGAAAATGACATTTCATATTACACGATCAAATTTTATTCCAACCAATCGCGGAAATGATTCCAGGATACAATAATTCTATTTAAAATTAAGAAATGGCTTTTAACTACATATTTCTCTATTGATTAAGAAAGTGTCGATATTTTAATTGAATTACATGGTAGATGAAGTGGCCGAAAAAACACTTTTCATATTAAGTATAAATGCAATTTAAAAAAAAAAAATTATAACGGGTGGTGACTGAAGAAAAGTTGATAAACACTATTCTACAACATATTCAAATTTCATCAAAATCGATAGGTCCGACCTCGGGACCTTTACTTGTCAATTAACTGTACTGCAGAATCCGGTATTTCGAAGTTGATTGGATAAATAGAACTCGAGATATCGTGTTGACCAACTAGAAAAATGTAGTTTCAAGAAAAATGCATTTAAAGTTTTGAAGTATAATGCCTAATACCTGAACCTATCGTATTAAAACGGCTATAACTCTGTAATTTTCAAAATTTTTAAATTTATTTTTGAGGACACATTTTTAAAAGTCTATACTTTCAGAAAATGAAACAAAAAAATTATCGAATTTAAAAAAATTCTAGACTAACAACTGCTGTCGTTGAAAACCTTTAATTGTCAATTAAATTTTTTTATTATTTCAAATCTACTAAATGCGGGACGCATTAGACTAATTTTGGCACTATGTAAACAAAAATTTCAATACGGGACAGCAGCTGTTTTTCCAGAACTGTCCCGCAGAATCCACGACAGTCGGCCGCCTTAGCCGAATTCGAAGTTGACTGGATAAATAGAACTCGAGATATCATGTCGATCACCTAGAAAAATGTAGTTCCAAGAAAAATGCATTTAAAGTTTTGAAGTATAATGCCTGATACCGTGATACATGAACCTACCTTATTAAAATGGCTATAACTCTGTAAATTTTCAAAATGTTTAAATTTACTTTCGAGGACACATTTTTAAAGGTCTATACTTTCAGAAAATGAAACAAAAAAATATCGTTGAGACGTGAAGGCAATACAAATACACAAACTCATTTTCATATTTATAATAATAGTAAATAATAACGTAATTATGCAGAAGCACGGCTCCACCTATTTTTGTCTCTAAAAGGAAAACTAATGATCCGACTTTAATGATCTTTTTTTTTAAATGTTGGTTGCTACGGCGAATTAGTTTAAAAAAATACTACAAATCGATACCGATAATGAAGAGGGTGGGAAACTGTTTTAAAATTTGGAAAAATTATATTTTCTAAATTCTATTAGAGCCAAAAATAGGTGGAGCCGTGCTTCTGCATAATTACCTTTTATACCAATAATAATATTAGTGTTGGGAATTTAAAAAAAAAAAACTTTTATCTATATCTTTTAAATAAAAATTTTATTAAAAATAATATTTTTTTTATTTTCAAGTACAGCCCTGTCTAAACATAATTGTACTATATTCCCCATATTCAATACATTTTGTAGCAAAAATTATTATGAGTATGTTTGTAATATGATTTAAATTTGATGGGAATTCCAACAAAAGTCGACTTCAATACAACTGGCTACACTAAGCAGTCAGTGTAAAACAATCATACGTTCTAGTAAGTGGGTTGCCCCCAACTATACTTGTACAATAATTCACTTCAGTTACTACATTTAGTTAAAAATTTTACCGAATTTAGAAAATGTTTGCGCGTATTATGTCAATCTAGTGTGGCAAATGTCGTTAGAAATATTAATACGGGAACGAAAAATAGAATTCAGTTGACAAATTATTGTTCTTAATTTAAACTTAAGTGTGATTTGAATAGTTCCTATTTTTTGAAATTTTTACCAAAAATTTATTACCAATTCTACCTATTTATTTATAAATTTTCGTGCGTGAAAACCAATGTCGACTTTAAACTTAATGCGAGAGATTGTACGTCAGTTTTTTACAGGTGAGAATTTTTTTTAAATATTTTTATTGTAAATAAAGTGACTTTTACCGTTAATCGTATTGTTTAAGTTTTAAATAAAAAACAAAAGTATTTTTGCATTTATAACAATAAATAATGTTAAACCGGTTTGATAAAAAAAAATGCGATAACGTATCAACAATGAAAATCAGCATTGTTACAACAAAACTATTCACTGCGCATGCGTAAGATATATAGGATCAATGTCATCAATAGTTGAGTTAAGTAATTCAAATTTTTAGAATTTCCTTAGTTGTAAAGAAATTTAAGACTATTGCTGAGAAACGCACCGTGTTATCATTTGAAATCTGAACATTTCGAGCGTTTTTGATTGAATCGATCAAATACTGAATTACTTATAATGTAAGTGAAATTTTAATTGTTAATTTAAAAAAAGTAGAACACTTATTTTGATAAATTTTCCCCAAAGTTTGCTTATTTTGAAATTTTTTGTTTTCCCAAATCATGGTGGCCACATTACTCGAAAACCTGGAAATGTCAGGGAAATCTAAACTTTCTGGAAAAGTCAGGGAATTTAGTAGAAGACTGGAAAAAATTGATTTTCATAATTTTGCTTATTTAGGGGTAAAACTTCAATCAATTTTTCAGTTGTTTTGAGATTAGATTTAAAAATTGACGCGGAATTTTTTTTTTGCTCGTCATTTACTTTTTTTAAGAAAAAATGTTAAAAATTTCTTAAGAAATTTTTTTTTAGCTTCTTGGGATAAAGTAAGGGCGGCATTTTTCACAAAAAGTCGAGGAATTTTTTAATAAAATTTCTGGAAAGCCTGGAAAAGTTAGGGAATTTGATCTTTAAAAATCTGTGGCCACCATGCAAATTGTACATTCCCAAAGTTTTCAATGGAAAATATTAAAATATTCCAAAGTTTAATGACATTTTTTCTGAAAAGATTAATCCACAAATAAAAAGCATCTTCTTAAATTGAGTTAAAAACTAATTATTTTCTTCAATATTATAACTACCGTTACAATCAATATTACAAAAAATTTGTAAGATGTAATTAATTTTAAATTTTAATTATTTTCCGTACAGTTTACATCCGACGGAAATCAAAAATGATTGTTACAAAATTCAAATAAGGTGATTCTTTTTTTTTTTGTAGAAAATTAAAATTTTATATCTGATGGGTTCATTAAACTTGGAATAACGTTCCCATTGTTAATAATCTCATCGTAGACACTTTAATATCATTTGTTTTGGTTTCTCCGTTAGTAAATCTCACGTTCTCTGTCCCAACCTCGTATATTAAAAATTACATGTTTTAGGACACACAAAAAACATTAAATACTGTATATATATATATATATATATATATATATATATATATATATATATATATATATATATATATATATATATATATATATATATATATATATATATATATATATGTTAATTTATATATATATATATGTTAATATATATATATATATATATGTTAATATATATATATGTTAATTTATTTATTATTGTTTCCATAGTTTCAAAGTATGCTTTGGCAAGAATTTGAACATCTTACCACTGACATTATAAATTTAAAAAATTTTTACTACTTATTTAAATTTTATTTTAATTATTTTTGTTAAATTTTGCGAAAAAAATGTGCTCGTAGAAAAAGTATAGTGTAAAATACGTGGAAAAAGCTTATTTCTCACTCATACGAATTGTTGCACTCGCCCTGCGGGCTCGCACAACAAATTCATATTCGTGAGAAATAAGCCTCTTTTCCCACTTATTGTACAATATACTATTTTTGTGTATCTAAAAATTGGGAGTTTTTAGATACGAGGTTGGGACAGAGAATGCGTGAAATGTCCTCAGTTTGAAATAAATTATTGACGTTTTGAGGAGAGATTTTTTGAACAGTTTTCTGATATGTTTAGGAAAAAATAAGTGAGAATAATTAAACAATTTTATGAATTCCCGCATAGATAATTTCACCATATGTTTTAATGGTAAATACCAAGGGCAAAATGGCAGGAATTTTCTATTTTACCAAATGTGTATATTACACTTCTGTGTAATATTTGATTCCAGGAATGTGATATGATAAAATAAATAAAACAATATACAGTTAAACTCTTTTATATTGAATATGGCATCACCACCGTGAGTCCACTACAGTAAAACCTTGCTGTTTCGGACTTTACTAATTCGAAACTTCTATAACTCGAACCGACAAAGTTAAAAGCATTGTATAGTAAATTAGTGTGTAGTACACATTTCGTAGTCAATTTTTATTAAAATTAAACATAGAGCAATTAAATTTTTTCAATTTTATACTTCCTTATGTATTATTGAATTCATATCTAAATTATAAGTACACAATGTCCATAAAAGTCAAGATTACACGAGATTTTAGAAGGGTTCCATAATTCGGAACTTTCGCTAATTCGTAACGACCGTAGTCCGCTTTAGGTCGAATTAGCGAAATCTTACTGTTTCAAGCAATTAATACTATTTAATACGCTTGCAACAAATAATCTGTTCGGCCGGCGGCTGAATACCGGCGAATATTCGGCGAATGCTGTTCGATATTTTATTTATTTATATCTATACATGGAGAGAAAATTCCTATAAAAATTACTGTGCTCATACTACAATCGACGTGTAACAGGCGAACATATCCAATTTTTGTACGGTAAAATTATAAAAATTATAGTTATATTATTGTAAATTTTAACACGTCGATTGTAGTATGAGCACAGTAATTTTTATAGGAATTTTCTCTCCGTGTACATATAATAAAACTGTAACGAGACCGTTTCTGTACAAGGAATATTTTTTAAAAATTGTACTGGTACTGTAAATAGTTATCGATGTAGATATCAAAACAGCGATGTAGATATCAAAACAGCGTCTGTTCACGCATCACGCAAAAATTTCTGAACGGATTTTGAAGAAATTTGGTATGATGATAACTTATTACCTGGGTCAACATCTAAGATCCTTTATACTCCGGGAAAATGTCTCATTCCCACGGGAAAATAGAAAAACCATTTTGAGTATTTGCAGCATACGCAAGCATTACGCAAAAACTATTGTTTTATGAAAGTTCTGTATAATTATTACATTTATAATATGTATAATACTGTTCATTTATTTTATAACAATGTGTCGCGTGAACGACGTCGCGGGTACAGCTGGTTTTTTTTGTATAAATTTGCTATAATAAAACTTTTCAAACGACACCCTACAGCCAGAGGCGTAACTACAATGGTGCATGTGGAGCTGTCGCTCCAGGGCGCATGACAAAAAAGAGTGCAATAGAAAAAAAATGCAAGAAGGGAAAAAACATTTTTTAAATTTTTTATTGAGAAATTTTTTTTTTACTCATTACTCTGTACTTTTGGGGGGAAAAGAAATGTAGATTTCTGAAAAGCGGCGCTTGGGTCGAAATCTTTCCAAGGCATCAATATTTTAGTTTCGCCACTGCTTATATACGAAAACTGCACGATATACGAAACTTTGAAAATTTTAGTAAATAAGACGCGACGCCAATAGTCTTTCAGTATTCGGTATTCGTACGAATCTCCATAAATGGTCAAGTAGACTGAATACCGAATGGCTGCCGATTATCCATTAATATCCGATTATAACAATAACAATTATTAGAAATGATGAAATAAAGGTATACAAACGTCAAAAATTACAAACATTCACTTATTTCACAAGATGCCAAATTAATTAAATAATTTTTTAATTTGTTTTTAAGGTAGTTGGTCGATAAAACGATTTTTTCAAGGGATTTTAACGAAACTTCTCTAGATATTAATTTATTTAATCCAATACCAAAAAAACGAGCCCTTACCGAAAAAAAAATTGACCACCCCAATTTTGAGAAAAATGATTTCAAAGTTTTGTAATTTTAACACGGGCTCTTATGGGAAAATTCTATTTTTTTTTTTTTTTTTTTTTTTATGAATATAATGAAAATGTGTCAAAGGAATTTGATAAAAATTTAAAATGTTATTTAATACAAAGTTACAAACCATATTTAATTAGAAATAAAAATTATTGACCACGCCGTTTTTGAAATGTAATTTAAAAACATCATTTTACAACGTTTTTACAACACTTTTTTAACAATTCTTTTAAATTGCTGCAACATAAACGCGCGGAAATTTAAAAAAACAAAAAATAACAAGTGGTAGGGTAAAAGCCCCTATACCGAAACGCGATCCGATACTTTAACAGTTTTGACATTTGTATATGTATTAATGAAGGTATTTCTCAAAGAAACCTCTGATAACAAAAATTATTATTAATAGAATGATTATTTTTCAATTTAAATTCACCTCGCATTTAATGTTTTCGTACTTAATTAAAGATATATATATACATATATATATATATATATATATATATATATATATATATATATATATATATATATATATATATATATATATATATATATATATATATTAGGGTGGCGCAAAAAAACCACATATTTTTCTTTTTTTTGTCTCATAGGAAAAAAAGTTAATTTAGCTCGAATTAAGAATGCTCACCAAAAATTAGCTCGATAAAAGATTTTTTAAGGGTCGCTCAACCCTTTTTAAAATTTGAAAATTGGCCAAAAATCGATTTTTGTTTTCCATCAAATTTTTTTTCTCATCCTTGCATATGTTTGTACATTGAATAATAAAAAATTCCTCCAAATTTTAACTCAAAAAATTGATAATAAAAGGTCGCTCAACAGTTCTAAAAATTTTTCAAGTCAAAATATTTAATATTTTTCAGCGTCCCTAAGAAATATTAAATATTTTGACTTTAAAATCCTGAGCGACCTTTTATTATCAATTTTTTGATTTAAAATTTGGAGGAATTTTTTATTATTCAATGTACAAACATATGCAGGGATGAGAAAAAAAGTTTGATGAAAAACAAAAATCGATTTTTGGCCCATTTTCAAATTTTAAAAAGTTTTGAGCGACCCTTAAAAAATTTTTTATCGAGCTAATTTTTGGTGAGCATTCTTAAGTCGAGCTAAATTAACTTTTTTTCCTATGAGACAAAAAAAAGAAAAATATGTGGTTTTTTTGCGCCACCCTAATATATATATATATATATATATATATATATATATATATATATATATATATATATATAACATTAATAAAAATTAATACAAACATTAATAAATAAAAATTTTTGGGTTATATTTGTTTAAAAACGTATTCATTGGATTAAGAAAACTTTCTTTCATGCTTATTAAGAAAAAAAAATGGATGTTTAATTTATTTATCAATTTTTATAAGCCAGTTTAATTATACACCTAAAAATAGTGTACCAGTATACGGGCTTTTACGTTATACAAATATAATAAATGAAGAATATTAATGTATTATTTAATTTTGGATAAAAGAAAATTTTTTTGCTAAGATATACTTTTGTACCTGATTATCTTAGAGCAATTATGTTAAATTGAACAGATTTCTCGTCCCTATGTATTTCCGTTGGTAATTTATTAAATGCTTTATAACCTACAACGGTGTTTTCTCATAAAAGGCTGTTCTGTGTGAAAAATCATATGATGACTTAAATCTTATATTATAGCAATCCCATACTATTTAATTAACTCTTTGCACTCAAGCAAAAAAAAAGTGAGTTGTAAATAGGCTGGTAAGACATGTAGCACTGACAACGCTGACAACGACCGACGTTCTTTTTTTGACGGATTCTTTTGACGTTCTAACCTTGTTTCCCCAAAAGTTAAATACTAAATGCGCTAAATACGTCTTCAATGCTGTTTTTATTAGTTTTTAATTTTAAAAAGATAATTCAACGTCATTTTGTATTATTTTATTTACTATTTTTCTAATAAATGAATATGTTTGCAGTTATTAAATGAAATATTCATGTAATGTGAAGTATGAGCAGTCATTACAGTTCAACATTCAGTGTGTCATGTGGTACATGTCTTATGATCCAACAGACAAAACACCTTTAAATATGGTAGAGTTAATGGACAAACCACCTTGTCATGCTGTACATGTCTTATAAGCGCAAAGGGTTAAAATAGTTCTGGCACATAAGACCCGACAGGCTCAGTTTGTTTAATCTAAATGCCGAAAGTAATTTGTGAGTCTTATTAGACGACCGTAGTCAGAGCCGGACCTACAGTTGTTACGACGGGGGGGGGGGGGGCATACTTTGCTGTTGGCGCCCTCTCCGAGAAAAACACCAAATTAAACATTTTGGCGCAGCGATATTTTTTAAATTTTCCCCTGCAAAAAGTGACGAGCAAAAAAAAAAAACGGTCAAATTCACCGTTTTGGCGTCCCTCAATCTGCGTTTTTGACGCCGCTAAAATCTTGCAGGGGAGCACGTGCCCTCCGCTGCCCACCTCCCAGATCTGACCCTGACCGTAGTTAACAAAATTATAAATATTTATATGTAATTGGTTTTACCAATTTTCAAATACAGATACTCACGTTTCGCACTACTTAGAAGTGATAGTACCTAAGAAATTCCTCACACAAAATAAAACCACAACTTTCTGTGGGTTACTCATCCGGATTTTAAGAATAAATAAAAATCCACCTATAAAAGGATTGTACTGAATACTCTTTTATCTTCTTTTAAACAAGTACGCGACGATTATAATCATGATTTAAAAAAAAATATACAGTTTTCAAAACGTTAGTTTAGGAAAAAAGGAAAAATTATATGAGTCATTCATATGGTATTGTTTATTAAAATTGCATCTATGAGACTGTGGGTCCATATCACAGATATACAGGGCCGAATTTTACTCCAAGTGCCGCCCGGAGCACTGTGAAATATGCCGCCCCTGACAAAAATTTAAAAAAAAATTTCTTATTAACTTTCCCAGTTTTTTACCTCTTCCTATCAAAAAATAAGTGACGAGCAAAAAAAAAAAATTATCACATGTGTTCCAAATTTTACTGCCCCTAAAACTTTGCCGCCCGGGGCCAGTGCCCCGCGTGCTCCTAATGTAAATCCGGCACTATATATCTAATTAAAGGGTTAACGCGAATTTGAAAATTAGTACACAATTAATTGTTAATTGTTTCTAAATTATTGAATTTTAATTCCTAAACTAATAAACATTGTAATTAAAGACATTAAAAATACTTACAGTATAAAAAATAAAGTAAAAAAAATGTTTGGGCTAAAAAAAAAATAAAATAACTTTTGAGTGAAATTTGAAGCAATATGCAACATAATTTATAAATGCTTGAGGCGTTATCATTAATTATTTCTGTTTTGGATATAAGTGTAGTTATTTTACTTTTCAGTAGTTACCAAATTTAATTAAACGCCTCAAGCTTTTATAAATTATGTTGCATATTGCTTCAAACTTCACTCAAAAGTTATTTTATTTTTTTTTTAGCCCATTTTTAAATAAAAGCTTTTTTTTAAAAAACATTTTTTTTACTTTATTTTATTTTCTACTTTTTAGTGTGATTACAATTAATTTAAAAAAAATTAAAGAAGTAATTTTTTTACCTATATCTTAATCGGTTAATTTACCCTAATCAGACATAACTATGGAAACAAAAAATTGCAATGTAAAATCAATGGACAATATTTGACAATTCGAAATGTCAAAAAGTTACATAGGACTAAAAATCAACAATTTTGGTTTGAGACGAATTAGGGAAAAACTAATTATACAATATTGCATTGTCATCAAGGTTAGACACGTATGCAAAATTTGAAACCTCTAGCTCAATTAGAACCTGTCTAAATTTTGATTCCAAGATTTGATCTAAACCAACATACTAACATATCAAGTTAAATAAAAGCTTTTAAAAAGGCCTGTTTAGAAGCGGATCTAGGCTTAGATTTATTAGGTTCTGGGTTAGGGCGGCAATTTTTATGGACTACATTACTGAAAATTAAAATCAAATTTTTATCATTAATCGTAATTTATCTTTTTCTTATTAACTGATATACTTATTACGAACCAGTTACTTTTTACGAATTGTTTTTATTTTTTTAAGGACAATATATTGTGTACATTTACGTCATTTTCAAATTTAAACAGTTGCAATAGTGGGATATTTCAAATATTAATTTTTAATTCATAAAGGAGTCTCCACGTTCTCGCCGAGGTTGGACGAAACGAGAATGTAGAGGGTCATTTCGTTGTGTCTCGCGGTTGGTGTTTTAATGCTATTCATATGGCTGAGCAAACCTCAGCGAGGAACTCGACGAGGAACCTTGTCCAACCTCGGCGAGAATGTGGAGACTCCTTAAAAATACAAATATCTTATATACGTAACTATATTGAATATTAAATTTAAAAATTCAAATTTTTTTCAACATTTAAATAAGTTTCATTGAAATTCCAGGGGATCATCCGCGGGTCAACTTATTTAATATTGAATTCAAATAATTTTACTTATTAATTTGTATTTTACAGATTTAGAAGGAATGACGTAGTTTATGAATAATTAAATGAAATATGTATGTTCCATTCAATATATATACAGTCTGTTTCAGCGAAGTAAGAACATACAAAATTTAACATGGGAAAAAATTGTTGGGATCAGAGTATGCTTGTTTTTTTATGGCTATAATTTTTATATAGATATCCATAGTTATTAAAATTTTCTTTAATTACAAAAAAATAAATTTGAATACAAAACAACAGGTGTCCAATTTTCTACTAAGCAGTATTACTTATTTGTCAATAAATATTTCAACATTAGATTAAGATTTATTTATAGTTATCTCAATAAATATACAGGTATTGTCTTTGAATTACTTTTAAACATTATTTTGACGTGATATTATTTCAAGTTTTACTAAATATTTAATAATAATAAAATAAAGCACCCTTTGATCACAACAAATTTTCCTTGTGTTAAAATTTATATGTTCTTAGTTGCTTGAAACACTCTGTATTATTATTAATTACATTTAATTATTATGTTTTCTTAAGGGGGAAATTTATATCTTGCACTTATATGTCAGGGAAAAGATAATTTTGCCAGAATTTTAGTTTGATGGTTGATTTTTACTAAACTTATTACTTAATAAATTTTTACAGTGGAACAAAATCTTAATAATTGTAGAATCCTAGAGTAGTGATGAGCAAATGCAAGACCAAGACCAAGACTTGGCAGTCTTGGTCTTAGTCTTGTTCTTGCATTAAGAATCTTGGTCTTGGTCTTGCTAGAGCAGTTTAAGTCTTGGTCTTGGTCTTGGTCTCGGTATTGCTAAAAAATCTCGCACTTGCTTACATTTTTTTATTAGCGAATTTTTTCCTTCTAAAATCAGAATTCTCTGTTTACGGTATTAATTATACTTTCAAACTATTTAAATAGTTTAGCAAGAGTCTTGCTTTTTTCTTACTTTTGTCTTGGTCTTGCTCACTTGAGTCTTGGTATTGGTCTTGCAGCCATACTTATAGTCTTGGTCTTCGTTTTGCTCTTGGTATACATAGTCTTGGTTTTGGTCTTGGTCTTGCAAAAAATACAAGACCAAGACAAGACTGCAAGACCAAGACTAATTTTGCTCATCACTATCCTAGAGTCAGACATTGTTCTTCAAGTTCTTGTACAAATACATATGTAAGGATCTTATACTATAAACCAGTGTTTTCCAAACTGGGGGTCACTAAATCTATTTGGGGGAGTCGCAGAAACAATTGATTACAGATACATATTTCGTGGATTTTTGAAATTTTTAAGTGCAAAATTGATACTCTATTTTGACAACTAGTACACAAATTATTGTTATAACTGTATACTTAGAGGTTCGGTTGCACTAACAGGACCGGTTTTAGATTTAGTTTTAGATATATCAAAAATAAAATATTTAGGAATTGTAATCTATTGTTATCTGCAGTTATTTATAAAAAGTTACCAAGAAATTATTTTTGCTCCTCACTTATTTTTTTAAAGGAAAAGTTGATGTGAATTTTTTCCAGGGGTGGCATTTTTCATGATACCCAGAGTAGCACTTCGGCTAAATCCGACCCTGCCAATCATTACTAATATTTTTTTATCGTGGCTTAATACATAATATGTCTATGCAGAAATTAGTAGTTTCAATTTTTTGTTCGGAAAAAAATTTTATGACTAATTCTTAATGATCATTAAATTTTATTCGATGTAAACAATATAAAAAAAAGTATCAAAGCAAAAATTCTGTAGGTTTTTAAAGTAAATAAAAAAAGTCGATTTTTCTGAAAGAATTTCATTTTCCTTTCAAAAACATTTGAAAAACTGAACACAAACTGAAAAGCTTCGAATTATTGTTAAATAATATACGGTATATTTACTATTAAATCAAATCAGGTTTCCCCTTTTATAAAGTACGTTTCCCCTTAAAGTAACGTCACAGTCGCGTAATTAACAATCAGGAAATTATTTATATAAAAAAATAACTTTTTCGGTGAATGAATGAACGATGCTTAAAAGGAAATATAAAATTTATTTTTAAGAATTTAATTGATAATTTGGAAACTACAATCATCTACTATCATCTTTGGTGTTTCATATAATTAAGTACATGTAAAATTAATTGACTTAAAAATTATTGATATTATCTCGACTTTATATCTGTACGGGTAAAGGCAAAAGTGTACATAAATCATACGAATCGTCTAATTTCAAAACCCACTATACATTTTCTTTAATTAAATATGTATTGGAATCTGTCGAATGACGATATGACATCTGGTATTGAAAAGTCAGACTATTCTTAAAGTGCGTTTGTTGAAATGTCATTTATGAGCTAAATTTTGTAGATCTGAAAATACATAGAGTTGATTTGATTTTCCATTCATTTACAGTTCTCCAGTTACTTTATGACGTTTGTTATTTAAATTTGACGTTTGTATACTCTAAATTGTAATATTCGTTAATTCATTCACGCATTTTTTCATATTTTTACCATAGATGTAAAATTTTCTCTCCTTCAACGAAATCTCTTTGCTTCAGACTTGTGTCAACCCAAATACAAACAGTTCTAATATTTATCATTTCTTCTTAATATAGTACTGATTACTATAACGTAAAAGCCCCTATGGCTATATCGGAACACTAATTTTAGATATGTAATTAAACTGGTTTATAAAAATTGACAAATAAATTAGACACCCATTTTTTTTTTCTTAATAAGCATGATAGAAAGTTTTTTTTAATCCAGTCAATATGTTTTTAAACAAATACAACCCAAAATTTTTTACTTATTAATGTTTTTCTTTTACAAAATGTCCACATCTAACTATATCCAAACAAAGAAATATTAATGATTCTAGGAGTTGGGAACCGATATACAAACAGACGTGTAATATGAGTAATATGACACATAGAATGACATCTAGACATCAAAGTAGGAAACATAGAATGGTTTAAGTATTAGACGAAAATAAAGGATCAAAATACTGTATTCAACAAAAAATGTTTAATATATATATATATATATATATATATATATATATATATATATATATATATATATATATATATATATATATATTTTTTTTTTTTTTTTTTTTTTAATTAAGTAGGGAAACATTAAATGCGAAGTGAATTTAAATTGAAAAATAATCATTCTATTAATAATAATTTTTGTTATCAATGAAGGTTTCTTTCAGAAATAACTTCATATAGAAATGTCAAAACTGTTTGGACATATGATCGCGTTCCGGTATAGGAGCTTTTACGTTATATAAAATTAATATTAATGCACTTTTTCGTCAGCCATTTTTCCTAGGCTCCGCCTATTTGACAAATCCCAATATTTAAAAAATTTACCGTAAATAATAATAAAATTTACTTATTTTACCGTTTGCGCAGACAGTCGCCTTTAGGAATTGTTATTGTCAGACATTTGAACTTAAATTGGAAAATCCGTTTACTTACTTCAGTTATTGGACTTTCGACCACATCATTTTTCTGAAAAGTACCTACTTAAATATTTTAACAATTACCTACTTACTTTTAATGTAGTATGTATTTTTTTATTTTATTAAAAAACCTTAAAACAGAAATTAATATTATTTTTAAAATTTCCAATTTTCTGTTTTATTTTATTTTATTTTTTTTTTTTTAAATTAAAATTAAAAATCAGGTTACAAAATTCCCATCCGTTTTATTTTATTATTTGGGGAAAATTTGCTTATAATTGATTAAATTTAAAAAAAAATAAAATAAAAATTTAATCTATTGCAACTGATTAAATTATTAAAAAATATTATTAGTAGTTAGTAATTATTAAAAAAAAAAAACATCATTTGAGATTGTAACTAATGACTATTTTGAAAATTTTTTGAAAGAAGGAAAAGTTGTATTTCATATACGTCGAGTGCTAGGTTTTATGTCCGTTTTTCAAATTTATATAAATGTAGGTGTCAGCCGCAACATAGGTATTTTATAAACAAGGTTGTTATTTATAAATACACACTAGCTGTACCCGCAACGTCGTTCGCGCGACGCATTGTTATAAAATCAGTGAGAAGTATATAAGTGTAATAATTATACGAATTTGTATAGAACAATAATTTTTGCGTAATGCATGCACATGTTCAAAATGGTTTTTATATTTTCTCAAGGGACGGAGACATTTTACCGTAATAAAAAGTATCTTAAGTATATAAAATCCGTTCAATAGTTTTACGTAATATGTGCACATGTTCCCAATGGTTTTACTATTTTTCCGTGGGAATGTGACATTTTCTTGGAGTAAAAAGTATCTTAGATATTGATTCAGGTAATAAGTTATCACCACACCAAATTTCATCAAAATGCGTCCAGTAGTTTTTACGTAATACGTGCACATACTCGAAATGGTTTTTGTATTTTCCCGTGGAAATGAGACATTTTCTCGGAGTAAAAATTATCCTAGTTGTTGACCCAGGTAATAAGTTATCATCATACCAAATTTCATTAAAATCCGTCCAGTAGTTTTTGGGTGATACGTGGACATACTGACAAAATAAAATAATGTGTAATTGAGGCAACCACATATGACCAAGTTCCGACCTTAATAGTATTCTGTTATATAATAATGGATTTGTATCCGTAGTTACGGTTTCAAATAATTATTGTCAAAATATAATATTGATAATAAAATTTTACTTTTTTGAGAAGAAACTGCAAAATTTTGAAAGAAAAAAAATGGTATTCGCTTTATTTTCAAAATACATACATATACAAATTATGTCGTGCAATAATTATAGTCGCATTTACTCAAAAATTGACATTATATTATTTCATTTAATTTTACCCTTCTCACCGTTGTTACCTGCTTAAAAAAAATGCCTAGAAACTGGCTTTACAGTTTGTCTAGTAGTATAATATAATAGTGTTCATTGGTCTGTGATATAGACAAAGAGTCGTGGGCTTTTGAACTGTATTATTTTGTAGCTAGGAAAAAAGTATTTACTTTTTTGTAACTAGGTACCTATGAAAAAAATTGTTGATTATTTATTTTTTGAAACTATTTGACAATTTAAAACGTCAATAAATGTATTTGCGATAATTCGCATGGGTCTGTGATTTTCTGTAAGCAAATTAATTAAAACCAATGAAAATAGGACATACGGTATTAATATCAACAACTAAAACTCATAATTCAAACAGAATGTAACATGTGCAAAAGATAAGGATCAGTTTTGCGTAAATAATGGTTTATAATTATTCTTGTATTAATTAAATAATAATCTGATAATTACTATCAAATATGTAGTAACAATAAAAAAGTAAAAAGAAAATAACAAAAAATTTATAGAGATGACGTTTACAAAAAATTTTAAGAAAACTTTCTACAATTAAAATAATAAATTTAAATAATGAAATTTAAATAAAAATTAAAAATAAAAAGTCCATGATACGTACGTATTTAAATACTTGACGGTGACGGTACGCATGCGTGGGGAATACCCATTTTCAAGTCAATCGCATACACATAAAGTAAAATGACTGCAGATCATAGTAGTATGAGAGCACACTTGTGTATCGTTATGTGAGAATTGTAGTTGGAATTTGTCTGGCAATAATTATGAAACGTCGATAAAAAAAACTCTAGTTTTGTTTTATTTGTTTGTGCTATTTTAAATCGATTTTGACAAACTAAACTGTACAAATAATGTATTTTAATTCTCGACCGTTAAAGTGTTTTAAATTTAAACGAAATTAAGTAATTTTGTGTTTATTTAAGTAAAAGATTTTACTAGCCATTTTGATTCTGTATACAACAGTGTGATTTTAGATTTAACAGTGTGACTCTCAAACAAGTGGTCTGAAGTGTTTTTTACGTTTTTTTCTGTTGTTTTACTTTATAAATTCGAATTTTCTGAAAAACTTTCGCCAAAATGTCGTCAAATAAACGTGACAATTCGCTTACAGATGGTGCAGTAAAACAATTGATGGACGTTGATAAATGTCCAGAATACGAATGTTCTGCGACAGATTCAGGATTTTTATCCGGTACTTTAACATCATCGGACGATATTAAATCGGCACCAGATTCTGGAATTATTGACGAGGAGGAGGACGACGAACGCAAACGATTCGATAAACACCTGGAGGAACCAAAATCAAGTGTAGACGAACTAATGCGACTAGATAGCGGTGTCGATGTCGGTTTATCCGAAACATTTTCGGAATTGAGTCTGAAATGTGGGCAAAAATTGAATGATTTGAGCGGTGGCACGACGTCGTCTTCGCAAAGTACAAAATCCACAACGCAAACACAAATTGACGAGCCAAAGCCTGAAATTAACGTTATCGACGACACAAAATCCGATTCAATTTTATCAAAAATTTCGTGGGAATATTATTTTCAGCAAGATGAAGATGGAGACACGTAAGTAGTTTTTTTATTTATTTAAAAAATTATGTATTATGTATAAGTATGGCGATTACTGATTAGAATACTACTGGATAGCCTTCAATTTCCATTTATGCTCTGTTAAATTTATTTGTTTAGCTCCAAAAAAGCGGTTGTTGCACAGTTAAGTGGTCAATCTGGTCAATCAAGGAAGCTAATCTTTTGTTAAATTACAGAGTGACCAATAATTTCTCTATTTAGGTAGACTTTCAGCCTTAATTCATTATTTAAATAAGTATCCGAAATTGACTTTTGTGACTAGTTTAAAAAAATATTAGCCATTATGATGTAACCGTGAAAAATGGTTTTTCCAATTTTTAATCTTGGTAATTCCATTATCTCGTATCCATTCTCACTTTACGAATCACTCCTACTCCACTAAATATTAAAGTATAATATTTGGGCAAAGTATTAACTATTTTTCAGTGACAAAATATTAGTCATTTTGCTTTCAAAATTTGTCCAGTGGTTATTATCGACTGAAAATAAATTAATCTAATACTCCTGTCGCAGCATCCTGCATAACATAGCGAATTTCCAATTACAACAATTACATTGGAAAATGGTTCAAAATCGTATCTTATGTGATTTTTTCCACTCTGCCAAAACTCGAACCAAATATCCCACTTTCGGTAATCAGACACATCCAATGCCCGTTTTTTGGGCAATTTTCGTGAAATTAATTTTTTACCAAAAATTCTTATTCAAAAATTTTTGCGACATTTTTTTTACACCATTGAAACGATGATAAAAAATCACACAAAAAAGGTCTTTAGACTATTATCCTATTTCTATTACTATTTAGTTTCCGAGAAAAACTAATTTTTATAAACGGAAATTCGCTATGTTATGCAGGATGCTGCGACAGGAGGTATTTTTATTATTTAAATTTAGCGACCATTCGGCATGCCTGGCCAAAGAACTCATTCCAGAGCTTCGGACTTTCAATGTTCTTATCAAATTTCATAAAATTAGAATGTTTCGTTCGAGAGTTATCGTGTGTACACATATATGTATACATACATATAAATTTTAGAGAATATTAATTTTGGGTCCTAGGGTCCTCAAATCTCACCATAACACCTGTTGTAATAGCTCAGTTTTGTATTCATTGTGGACAAAAATTTTCCAATCTTGTTGAAAAAACTTGAAAATTTCTATTTCTTGGAATACAGATCAATTTTATTCATACTAAAGATTCTGGATTTTCCAGAAGTGGTGGTCTTCGTAATGGTTGCAAACGCACATAAAAATACTATATAGTGGATTTAACAAAGTAATTTTGTTTCATTTACCCGAGAAATACTTAAGCTTGGATAGTGAAGATTTAAATTACAGTAATAAAATTTCTCCTTGTATACTTTATCTATCTTTAAATGGGATGACTTTTCAAGTACGGCAATAATCATTAGTATTGTTCACAGCATGTTATCGACCTGCCTATGTAATTGTTAAACGAAACCGTCACTCGTAAAACCGGTAACATATTTAAGCACAATTGTAGAGAACACAGGGTGGCATTTGTTGCAAGCAATAAAATAATTTAACTTTTAAAAGTTTATGATCACTAATAACACCCTCTCGAAAAGTCATCCCATTTAAATATGGATAAAGTATACTAGGAAATTGAGCGAAAATTATATATAACGGTTCATTCGCAATAAATTACTGAATTCGCAAAAGTTCATTAGACAAAGATCTGTTATAAACTGCAAGACACCATTGTCTTGCGAATAATTAGTATCATTTGTATATGCCAATCACCCATAGACGGGTTAACGTACGAACTAAATATGTAATAATACATTATTAAGATGCGCAGTGCGCAGATAATGTGCTCAATTACACAAACATTGTTACATAATAGTAAATAGTTAAGAATGTTTGTTACTAAAATGTTTCGATGTAAAGTTGAATATTCGTAATCGGTATGATTCTGTAGTTGAAACTATATGGAGCCCTTATAATTTCATCATTTCTGTCATATTGTGTGCGTGCAACACGCACATAACCATTTTTTTTTTTTAAATTTGTACATTATCAGAAAACTTCCATCAAGGACAGCTAAATTTAGTTTTTCTTCTGTCACTAGATTACTGTCATCGTTCTAGGAAAATCGAACTGGTACAGACAGTTGTAAATAAATAAATAAAATGGAAATCATTCTGGCCTATTCCAGTATTCAGCTGCAATGTTCTAAACTCGTTTTAGGGGTCGAATTTAGCAAATTTTTTGTATAGATATTTTGCTCTGGTTAGTATATTTTTATTTAATAAGACCTGATGAGATACTTATTTAAAAAAAATTAATTTTTTATAAGTTATTACAATAGTTATTATGTTGAACTAGGGGAACCTGGGATAAACCTGGCATTTGAGGTATTTGGTGCGAGATAATCAGGTACAAAAGTATAGCTCAGCGAAAAATTTTCTTTAATCAAAAATTAAATAATGTGTTCATATTCTTCAGTTATTACATTTGTATACCACTTGTTTTTTTGAATTTCCGCGCGCTTATGTTGTAGAAATATCAAAGCATTGTTGAAAAAGCGTTGTGAAATGATGTTTATAAATTATATTTAAAAAACGGCGCCGGTCAGTAATTTTTATTTGTTATTAAATATGGTTTTTATAACTTTGTATTTTATAACATATTAAATTTTTGTCAAATTCCTTTGACACGTTTTCATTTTATTCAAAATAATCGTGTAAATATGTCAACTTCCCATAAGAATTCGTGTTAAAATTAAAAAAACTTGGAAACCGTTTTTCTCAAAATTGGGGTGGTCAATTTTTTTTCGGTATAGGCTCGTATTATTGGTATTTAATTAAATAAATGTCTAGAGAAGTTTCGTTAAAATCCTTTGAAAAATCGTTTTCGAACCAGCTAGCTTTAACCAAAAATTCTGATTAAAATGTATACTATTTTTCTAAACGGTTACAGATTCCCTATAGTGTAGGATCCAGGATGACATATTAATATGCTATTATTTCTAATAGTTACTACAGTGACTGTATAATATTCTTTATAACAGTGTGGCCATTGGAACCATATCCGCCATATTCAGGCCAAATTTGAAGTGAGTAACCGTAGTAACAGAATAAACAAGGTATACAAATTCAATGCATTTGGCCTGTTAATGGTGTCAACCAATCAAAAACTAGACCTACTAATGGCCACACTGTTATCAAGTATATTATAAAGTCACTGTAATAGTTACTACAAAAACTGACCCATCTTTCCCTCATTTTCACGGTCACAATAAAAAGTTTATTAGGTTTGGCAATCAAATATGTGTGAATGTACAATAAATTTGATATTATGCCTATTTTGTAAACAGAAGTTATTAAAGAATCATTAATTTTGTATAATTAACATTGGTAATTGAAACAGATAGGTATAACAAGTACATATTTGAAGCAGATATCACTATTTTGAGATTATAATAATACACTTGTATTATTAATGACTTGAATTTGAATAAATGTAAGACACTTGGTTAAAATAATAATTAATTAATTGTCATATTAAATCAATTAACTTAAATTTTAATTGACATTAGTAACCACTTATTTCAGTTGTGATGATTGATTAACAATTTAGAGGTTATGTAAATTTGTTTGATATTATGACACCTAATACCCTTAATGCGTTTGATTGTGTTTATAAAGCAGTACGTCTTAACTGGAGTCATATTATTTAAGGGGAGATTCACCAAAAGAAAAAAAACATCAAAAATCGGCCATTTTTTTTATTTTTTCTTATATTCAAATAAATATTTTATTAAAAAATTAAATATACAATATTGTTTCTACATGTCTTGAGATTAAATTTTTTTTTAAATTCAAAAATGGCTTTGAAGTCATCACTGAAATTTTTCTACCTTGATGGTTCCTCGCGTTCTGAAATCCCCAGTGAACCAAAATCAAAAAATCAAGATTTTCTGAAAATATAGGTACATATAAAAACCAACGAAAAATCGCATTTTGAAAATAAATTTTCGAAAATCACCGCTTTTTCTCGAGTATAAACAGCTGCCATTTTGAAAATATATTACGGAACCAAAGGATCCTAGTTCCTGCGAAAATGATGGTATCGATGAATAATATGCACTTTGATCTATGTCGATACGTCAAATACTTTTTGAGATACATGAGGAACCATACCAAAAAACGTACTTTCGAGAAAAAAACATTTAAGTTTTTTTTTTTTTTTTTTTTAAATTGAATTATATTAGTGCACTAAATAAAATGCCCATAACATTTTGATTTTTCATTTTTTTAGAATTATAAAATATAAAATTTTAGAAGAATATTTCTAATACCTTAAGGAGCATAATTATTAATTATGAAGAAAAAAACTCGATTTCTTTTTTTTTAGCGAATCTCCCCTTAACTTACAAATTCGCAGTTTAGTGCAAGAAAATTTTTCAAAAATCCCAATTATAAAGGTATGCTCACACAAATTCCCGTAAACCTTCTGCGGACCATCTGATAAATAAACACAATTACAGTCATCAAACGGTAAATATAATTATTATCCCGCTAAAAATATTGCATTAATTAATTGTAGTACACGAATTAAAAGTCTAGCGGTTAAAATAACATGTATTAATAAAAGAAATGTATATTATCTTATATACGTATACATTATTTATTACCTCATTTCTACAATTAACCGTTGATTACGTAATAGACAATACCTAGGTGTATATAAATTTTATTGATATCATTTTTATAAAAACATTTTTACCTACAGCTGTGATGTGAGAACACCTTTTTAAATAGAAATTTTTAGTTTTTTTTTTTTGGGGCGAAGTTACATATTTTATGCGAGATCATAAAAATCCTAGCTTCACTCATGACACATTCATTTGAGAAGTATTAGTGTAAAGATCCGATGTGACCAGTACGAGCGCCCGTACAAGTAGATTTATTTGTATTATTTAACCCCCGTTTAAGTGGGTCATAATTTTTAAACAATAAAAATCAAATCGATATTGATTTTGTAGGTACAAGAAAAAATATTTTGTTTTAAATACATTGCTCCTCAGAAATGAGATACTTCGTCGTGTTAAAAAGTAGCCTGTGCCCTCCATGTCAATTAATATTCTTCAGTTATTATATTTTTGTATACCACGTGTATTTTTTAATTTCCGCGCGCTTGAATGAATATGAATCCAGTAATCAAAAGCGCCTAAAAAATTTTAAAAAAAAAGGTCAGTTTCGTTCCACCCCTCTACATTTTACCCCTCTGCTTTATCTGCCATATTATTGAGTTTTGGAAAAAAGTGTAGATGAAAAGGTACCATTATTTTTGAACATACTATCAGCTCCAGCAATTACGGTACATAATTCTGGACCATTCTGTATATTCGATAAGCAGTAGATTCGTTTCCTTTCCACCCTGTATATTAATAAAGAAACAAATTTTATACGATTATTGGTTTATCAAATTTATTGCGTATCTATAAAGAAATACATATGTAATAATGAATCAGAATCTTGACATTTCTTGACGATTCATCATAGATCTGGATCGATAATGATCTAATATTTCACAATTTTCATAAATTATTTTGTCAGTTTTAAATAATAATTATAATTATATTTTGCATATTTAATTACTGTTTTTGTATAAACTCAACTTTACACTCACAACATATTAAATTGACGGTATAGAAGTTGTGACGACATTGGATATTTCCAACGACGGGGAAAATCACCAATTTTTATTAAATTGATTTAACTTGAGCTGCGTGTATTGTATATGATTGATAACATTCGATCATAGTACATTTTTAGGCCTTCGAAGAAGAGCCTTATAATTTTGGTCTATCATAAAAATTTCAGAGGGGGAATCGGTAATAATAATAATAAAATTTAAAAAAATAATTAATGAGTTGCACATGCATATACTAGAGGGGTGCCAGTGTCCTTAAAAAAAAAAAAAATAAATAAATAAAAACCAGCCAAAAATCATAAATTAACACTTTCACCATTATATGTGACGAATATATAAAGAAAAAATGACTACAGCAATTTTACGTTTTCATAAAAGAAAGCTAATTTTTTTTTGGCATCAATTATATTGTGCTCTACTTTAGTCTTTTTGTTGTATATTAACTCTATCGACGATCTATCAACGAAATCACCAAAATGAATGTACATTTTTCTTCTTTTTTATTTTTATACAAACATGTATATATTTTACCTTTTTTATCTTGTGTCACTTTTACAAACTACTGGAACTTTTTTTCTGACTGGTAATATATACTGCCACCTATTATTCATATTTGTGAACTAAATTTAAAAATATACACTGTGTCTTTTTATGTTGGTATCGTATAGGAAACTTTTCTTATTAACTCCAAGAAAATTCGTCAAGTGCGTGTTTTTTGACACGCACTAAGTTAGGCCTTCTCAGAGGACTTGACGAATTTTTTTCATTATTTTAAAATATTTTGTTACCTTAAATCATAGATACCAGCGAAACACAATTCGATATCGATAATGGAAAGGCTGGGAAACTTTTAAAATTTGAAAAAATTCAATTTTTTCAAATTTTTTTTTTATCATTTTGTGTGTCTGCGTTTGTATGAACTTTTGAGTGCATATTTCGATAAAATAGACCAAAATAAACAATAGACCAAAAGGTCGAGGCAAGAGTAGGTGGTGAGGTTAGTTAAAGTTAGGTTAGTTTAGTTAGTTTTGACAATATACTTCGACTTTTATATAAAAACTAGATGGTGAAATTAGTTAAGGTTAGGTTAGTTTAGGTAGTTTTGACAATATACTTCGACTTTGATATGAAAACTAGATGGTGAGATTAGTTAAGGTTAGGTTAGTTTCGGTAGTTTTGACAATATACTTCAACTCTGAGACACATGCTTGCAAAATAAAAAAAGAAATTTAAAAAAATTGAATTTCTTCAAGTTTAACAAGTTTCCCAGCATTTTCAGTAACGATATCGAGTTGTAGTATTTTTTTTAACTAATCCCCCATAACAATGAACTTTAAAAAAAATCATTAAAATCGAATCATTAGTTTTTCTTTTAGAGCCAAAAATAGGTGGAGCCGTGCTTCTGCATATACTTCGACTTTGTTATAAAAACTAGGTGGTGAGGTTAGTTAAAGTTAGGTTAGTTTAGGTAGTTTTGACAATACACTTCGACTTTGATATAAAAACTAGATGGTGAGATTAGTTAAGGTTAGGTTAGTTTAGGTAGCTTTGACAATATACTTCGACTTTGACACATGCTTATAAAATAAAAAAAGAAATCTAAAAAAATTGAATTTTTTCAAATTTAACAAGTTTCCCAGCATTTTCAGTAACGATATCGAGTTGTAGTATTTTTTTTAATTAATCTGCCGTAGCAATGAACATTAAAAGAAAAAATCATTAAAATCGGATCATTAGTTTTTCTTTTAGAGCTAAGAATAGGTGGAGCCGTGCTTCTACATATACTTCGACTTTATTATAAAAACTAGGTGGTGAGGTTAGTTAAAGTTAGGTAAGTTTAGTTAGTTTTGACAATATACTTCGACTTTGATATAAAAACTAGATGGTGAGATTAGTTAAGGTTAGGTTAGTTTAGGTAGTTTTGACAATATACTTCGACTTTGACATACATGCATACAAAATAAAAAAAGAAATCTTAAAAAATAGATTTTTTTTAAATTTAACAACAGTTTCCCAGCATTTTCAATAACAATATCGAGTTGTAGTATTTTTTTAACTAATCCGCCATAGCAATGAACATTTAAAAAAATCATTAAAATCGGAATATTAGTTTTTCTTTTGGAGCCAAAAATTGGTGCATAATTACCAAATGCAATATTAAATATGAAAAATTTATTCATAACTACGTCATTGATTATAGTATATATTAATATACTTCCAAAGACCTATCGATGAATAAAAGAATTCAGGGATTCCCACGTACCTGCTGGGCTGGAATACAAAAACCTATTGGCGCAACAAACGCTCAAAATTCTATATCTTAGTTAGTTTTACTCCGATTTGTTTCAAATTTTGACACAACAATCTTAAAATGTTGTCCAATCATATGAAAGTATAAAAAAGAGAAAAAAATTAAATTCATTACCATCCCCTTAAGGTTAAAGCAAATTTTTCCGGTGGAGTAGGCATGTCGATTCATTAAAAAAAAATCGATTTCCGATTCGATTGGAATCGAGTGGGCTGGAATCGGTTCTCGATTAAATCGATGATTAAAAGATCGATATTTAATTATTCGATTCGGTAGTCGATTATTTTGAAATATGCTTAATAAAAACAGAAAACATTATTGATAACGAATTAGTAGAGGTAGAAGTATTTTTTATATCAATAAATTAAACTTATTCAAGAAATCAGGAAATGAAACTATAAGTTAATTATATGCGTTTATTGAATCAAATTAATAAAAAAATTACATTTCCCAATATTTCATGTCAATTAACTTTAAAAATATTAATTTATCTAATCGCTCAGGATTTAGGCGACCCCTTTCGTCGGACGCAATATTTGGTGGAACGGAAAAGTCTTTCGCAAGGAACGGATGTTTCGACTATACAAACCATAAGAATTTCTTGTTGTCAAAACTACGAAATTCTAAAAATGCATATTTTTACAAAAAGCCCCAAAGCAGAACATTTTCAACCTTTCTGCGACGGCATGTGTAAAACCCAAAAACTTTCTGTAAGTTTACTGTAAATCGAACGTTAACTTCGACATTTAATATATTATTAAATACAATACAATTACTGTTTAATATTAAATTTAGTGCAAATCTGGCATTAAATTATAATAGGGAATATGCATGTTTTTTAGAATATTATGAAACATTTTTTAGAATATTCTATACATGTCACAAATTCTTAGGACAGTTCTTTTTGTTTGATTAATTTTAGTTTCCATAACGAAATTAATGTAAATTATCTACCTTAAATAAAAATTCCGCCAAAACGGTACATTTGAGCAACGAGCGATCCTATTGGTTGTGACGTGTAATGTAAAGTTTCACCAAATATGCCAGATATATATACTGAATGAAATATGCACTGAAGGTATAACATAGAGTACCATAAATAATAGGATACACTTTATAAACTTTGTCACTGATAGGAAAACATATCAAATAGAATAAAAATTAATTTTTGAATATTTAAAAATATTTTGTAACTTGTCACAATCAATACTTATTATTTTTTAAAAAAAAATTGATTTAGGTAACTAGGAAAATATTAAATATTGGCCATTAACGGATATTTTCATTTGTTACAATTTTTGTAGTACCAAACTACAATTCTATAAAACTTATTATTTGATAAATTAAGGATACATTTAAATGGATATGGAAAAATTAATAATTCTCGTATTTGAAACCAAAGAGAAAAAGAGTACTATAACAGAGAAATTTGTAAAAAAACTTTGCTTAGAGGTTACGGAAGCATTAAATGTTCCTTCATTCCAAAATCAAATGCACGTCAAAGCTTAATTTAATCTCCATTTTCACAAAAATTGAATAATTGATTTATACCAGTATTTGATTTGTAAACAATGAAGAAGTTTATGTACGTGTTTCAAACATAAATACGCTGTCAATGGGGTGGGCACACCCCATTGAGTCGTAAAAGACTCTAAAATAGTATTCTACTTTAAAATAGTCTTCTAAAATAGTATTATATACCCTGAAATTATATTTTCGCCTTGAAGTTTATAAAAAACTGTTGTAACTCAAAAGACTTAAAGGCTAAATTATAAAATAATAGCAAAAATATTTTAGAAACTAACCCCCAAAATACCCTAATTTGAGCGAGATAGGACTAACAGTAAATAAGATATTGACATTTAATGGGATTTCATGGTAGCGGCGTAGCTACCGTTACTCCGATTTCGATTAAATTCATAGGGGGCCATATAGGAACCAAACTACATAATTTCTGAAAATTTCATAAAAAAGAATTGAGTGGTTCAGAAGTTATGCCACTTGGTGCAATTTTGGAATTACATGGTAGCGGAATTGCTACCGTTACTCCGATTTTGATTAAATTCATAGGGGACCATCGCGGAGCCAAACTGCATAATTTCTGAAAATTTCATTAAAAACAATCGAATAGTTCGGAAGTTATGCCACTTGGTGCAAAATTGGAGGTACACAGACGGACAGACAGACACCAAACCAAAATTGTTCAGGAAGCTCTAAAACGTAAAATGTGCGTAAAAAATTTAATTTTGGAGAGAAACAATTTTTTATTTTTCAAAAGTGATCACAATGCTTCCGCTACTAAAAGGACGTTTTTACGTTCTAGTTATTTTTACTATACTATAAATATAAACCGCTTGTTTCTCGATATTAATTCGTCTATATCCAATACGGCGCAGCCTGCTAGCAGCCGCCAGCGCTCGCGGAGTCTTAAGTCACTTGTCTTCGATTTAAAGAAGGATATTTTCACGTTCTAGTTATTTTTACTATACTATAAATAAAGTTTTTTCCTTCCCTTTTACGGTCAAATTCACAACAAACTACATTCTGCAAACTACATTCTAGTTGGTTTTATGATAGCTAATCTAAGATTAGTAATCTTTCTGCAGGAGCCCGTTCTCCTTCTGCGACAATGTCGCCGTGTTGCGCGTAGTTCTGCTATGGGGACAAAAAGTAAATTTAGTTTTCATTATAGTTAAAATTTTTTAACTAATTATTATTTTTCTACTTACATAATATAACTTCTTGCAATTTTTATAAACTTTTTCAGCTACAGGTAGCTTATATATAAACTTTTTCAGAATAGTAGTGCGTGGGTAGGTAGTACTTAGTAGATTTATTGTTAGTAGACTCACAGAACATTTTAAGTAGACTAGTCAAAGTGTGGAACGCTCTTCTTTATAAAACCACGAATTGGTTTATGTTTTCTTAATAATTTACAACGATTATAAAAGTAACATAACCATGTTTGACAAATCGACTGCAAATTCACCGAAACAAAAAAAGTATAATCAACAATTTTTGAACTGAATGTATCTAATTCTTTATCTACTTACCATGTTATTATCAATTATCATGATCATCATATTCTGAACATTTAAATTCTGTTCATATAAAAGTTTTTTTTAGGTTAATTTATTCAAAACAATAATATTGACTGACATATTGGTGTACCTGTATAACAAAAACCAGGTGTCAATTTGAAAACAAGCCATACCTATTTTTTAACTTACAAACTACTTTTTTTTTTTAAATTTGCTAATATTGAGTTAAGTACATTAATTATTTTACTTACATCATCAGTTATCAAATTTTTTCGTTCGTTTACTCGATTTATCAAAAATTATGAACTTTGCTCAAAAGTAAAGTACTTTTATAAATAATAAACAAATATTTTACTTCGCAAAATACCACTTTTATTTTGAAACTGTGACAATATTGTTTCGAATATTCGGTTTGAAAATGAACTGACGGTTCGAAACAATATTGTAACAGTTTCAAAATAAAAGTGGTATTTTGCGAAGTAAAATATTTGTTTATTATTTACAAATATGGAATACCGTAAAGTAACGCTCAAATCTATTAATATTATAAAGTACTTTTATTTTTATTAATACCAAAAATTGTTATAAACAAAGTTGATCAGAATTTAAAACTATACTCGAATATGGAATTATATCGAATTACAAGAAAAATCACGTTTTGTTGCTTTTTACAATTTTAAGTTCTAATTTTGGAAATTTGTCTCCTTTGTTTATTAACACCATGATGGTTATAACCTTTCCTAACAAAACGCCCAACTAGTACACTATTTTGACAGTACACTATTATTACACTTATATACTTCTCATTGATTTTATAACAATGCGTTGCGCGAACGATGTCGCAGGTACATCTAGTTCAATATAATTACGTATCTAAATATATAGCTTTCTAATTCTGATCATAACAATTTTTGATATTGTCAAAATACATATTATATACATATTGAGCAAAATACATATTTCTGACAAACATTATAAACAAACAACTGAAAAAATTTATACTGATGATTGCAATTTACATTTTAGATCTTAAACCATGCAGAACTTTTTAGGAAGAACTACTTTTTTTAGGCCTTCGAAGAAGAGCCTTATAATTTTGGTCTATCATAAAAATTTCAGAGGGGGAATCGGTAATAATAATAATAAAATTTAAAAAAATAATTAATGAGTTGCACATGCATATACTAGAGGGGTGCCAGTGTCCTTAAAAAAAAAAAAAATAAATAAATAAAAACCAGCCAAAAATCATAAATTAACACTTTCACCATTATATGTGACGAATATATAAAGAAAAAATGACTACAGCAATTTTACGTTTTCATAAAAGAAAGCTAATTTTTTTTTGGCATCAATTATATTGTGCTCTACTTTAGTCTTTTTGTTGTATATTAACTCTATCGACGATCTATCAACGAAATCACCAAAATGAATGTACATTTTTCTTCTTTTTTATTTTTATACAAACATGTATATATTTTACCTTTTTTATCTTGTGTCACTTTTACAAACTACTGGAACTTTTTTTCTGACTGGTAATATATACTGCCACCTATTATTCATATTTGTGAACTAAATTTAAAAATATACACTGTGTCTTTTTATGTTGGTATCGTATAGGAAACTTTTCTTATTAACTCCAAGAAAAAAGTAGTTCTTCCTAAAAAGTTCTGCATGGTTTAAGATCTAAAATGTAAATTGCAATCATCAGTATAAATTTTTTCAGTTGTTTGTTTATAATGTTTGTCAGAAATATGTATTTTGCTCAATATGTATATAATATGTATTTTGACAATATCAAAAATTGTTATGATCAGAATTAGAAAGCTATATATTTAGATACGTAATTATATTGAACTAGATGTACCTGCGACATCGTTCGCGCAACGCATTGTTATAAAATCAATGAGAAGTATATAAGTGTAATAATAGTGTACTGTCAAAATAGTGTACTAGTTGGGCGTTTTGTTAGGAAAGGTTATAACCATCATGGTGTTAATAAACAAAGGAGACAAATTTCCAAAATTAGAACTTAAAATTGTAAAAAGCAACAAAACGTGATTTTTCTTGTAATTCGATATAATTCCATATTCGAGTATAGTTTTAAATTCTGATCAACTTTGTTTATAACAATTTTTGGTATTAATAAAAATAAAAGTACTTTATAATATTAATAGATTTGAGCGTTACTTTACGGTATTCCATATTTGTAAATAATAAACAAATATTTTACTTCGCAAAATACCACTTTTATTTTGAAACTGTTACAATATTGTTTCGAACCGTCAGTTCATTTTCAAACCGAATATTCGAAACAATATTGTCACAGTTTCAAAATAAAAGTGGTATTTTGCGAAGTAAAATATTTGTTTATTATTTATAAAAGTACTTTACTTTTGAGCAAAGTTCATAATTTTTGATAAATCGAGTAAACGAACGAAAAAATTTGATAACTGATGATGTAAGTAAAATAATTAATGTACTTAACTCAATATTAGCAAATTTAAAAAAAAAAAAGTAGTTTGTAAGTTAAAAAATAGGTATGGCTTGTTTTCAAATTGACACCTGGTTTTTGTTATACAGGTACACCAATATGTCAGTCAATATTATTGTTTTGAATAAATTAACCTAAAAAAAACTTTTATATGAACAGAATTTAAATGTTCAGAATATGATGATCATGATAATTGATAATAACATGGTAAGTAGATAAAGAATTAGATACATTCAGTTCAAAAATTGTTGATTATACTTTTTTTGTTTCGGTGAATTTGCAGTCGATTTGTCAAACATGGTTATGTTACTTTTATAATCGTTGTAAATTATTAAGAAAACATAAACCAATTCGTGGTTTTATAAAGAAGAGCGTTCCACACTTTGACTAGTCTACTTAAAATGTTCTGTGAGTCTACTAACAATAAATCTACTAAGTACTACCTACCCACGCACTACTATTCTGAAAAAGTTTATATATAAGCTACCTGTAGCTGAAAAAGTTTATAAAAATTGCAAGAAGTTATATTATGTAAGTAGAAAAATAATAATTAGTTAAAAAATTTTAACTATAATGAAAACTAAATTTACTTTTTGTCCCCATAGCAGAACTACGCGCAACACGGCGACATTGTCGCAGAAGGAGAACGGGCTCCTGCAGAAAGATTACTAATCTTAGATTAGCTATCATAAAACCAACTAGAATGTAGTTTGCAGAATGTAGTTTGTTGTGAATTTGACCGTAAAAGGGAAGGAAAAAACTTTATTTATAGTATAGTAAAAATAACTAGAACGTGAAAATATCCTTCTTTAAATCGAAGACAAGTGACTTAAGACTCCGCGAGCGCTGGCGGCTGCTAGCAGGCTGCGCCGTATTGGATATAGACGAATTAATATCGAGAAACAAGCGGTTTATATTTATAGTATAGTAAAAATAACTAGAACGTAAAAACGTCCTTTTAGTAGCGGAAGCATTGTGATCACTTTTGAAAAATAAAAAATTGTTTCTCTCCAAATTAAATTTTTTACGCACATTTTACGTTTTAGAGCTTCCTGAACAATTTTGGTTTGGTGTCTGTCTGTCCGTCTGTGTACCTCCAATTTTGCACCAAGTGGCATAACTTCCGAACTATTCGATTGTTTTTAATGAAATTTTCAGAAATTATGCAGTTTGGCTCCGCGATGGTCCCCTATGAATTTAATCAAAATCGGAGTAACGGTAGCAATTCCGCTACCATGTAATTCCAAAATTGCACCAAGTGGCATAACTTCTGAACCACTCAATTCTTTTTTATGAAATTTTCAGAAATTATGTAGTTTGGTTCCTATATGGCCCCCTATGAATTTAATCGAAATCGGAGTAACGGTAGCTACGCCGCTACCATGAAATCCCATTAAATGTCAATATCTTATTTACTGTTAGTCCTATCTCGCTCAAATTAGGGTATTTTGGGGGTTAGTTTCTAAAATATTTTTGCTATTATTTTATAATTTAGCCTTTAAGTCTTTTGAGTTACAACAGTTTTTTATAAACTTCAAGGCGAAAATATAATTTCAGGGTATATAATACTATTTTAGAAGACTATTTTAAAGTAGAATACTATTTTAGAGTCTTTTACGACTCAATGGGGTGTGCCCACCCCATTGACAGCGTATTTATGTTTGAAACACGTACATAAACTTCTTCATTGTTTACAAATCAAATACTGGTATAAATCAATTATTCAATTTTTGTGAAAATGGAGATTAAATTAAGCTTTGACGTGCATTTGATTTTGGAATGAAGGAACATTTAATGCTTCCGTAACCTCTAAGCAAAGTTTTTTTACAAATTTCTCTGTTATAGTACTCTTTTTCTCTTTGGTTTCAAATACGAGAATTATTAATTTTTCCATATCCATTTAAATGTATCCTTAATTTATCAAATAATAAGTTTTATAGAATTGTAGTTTGGTACTACAAAAATTGTAACAAATGAAAATATCCGTTAATGGCCAATATTTAATATTTTCCTAGTTACCTAAATCAATTTTTTTTTAAAAAATAATAAGTATTGATTGTGACAAGTTACAAAATATTTTTAAATATTCAAAAATTAATTTTTATTCTATTTGATATGTTTTCCTATCAGTGACAAAGTTTATAAAGTGTATCCTATTATTTATGGTACTCTATGTTATACCTTCAGTGCATATTTCATTCAGTATATATATCTGGCATATTTGGTGAAACTTTACATTACACGTCACAACCAATAGGATCGCTCGTTGCTCAAATGTACCGTTTTGGCGGAATTTTTATTTAAGGTAGATAATTTACATTAATTTCGTTATGGAAACTAAAATTAATCAAACAAAAAGAACTGTCCTAAGAATTTGTGACATGTATAGAATATTCTAAAAAATGTTTCATAATATTCTAAAAAACATGCATATTCCCTATTATAATTTAATGCCAGATTTGCACTAAATTTAATATTAAACAGTAATTGTATTGTATTTAATAATATATTAAATGTCGAAGTTAACGTTCGATTTACAGTAAACTTACAGAAAGTTTTTGGGTTTTACACATGCCGTCGCAGAAAGGTTGAAAATGTTCTGCTTTGGGGCTTTTTGTAAAAATATGCATTTTTAGAATTTCGTAGTTTTGACAACAAGAAATTCTTATGGTTTGTATAGTCGAAACATCCGTTCCTTGCGAAAGACTTTTCCGTTCCACCAAATATTGCGTCCGACGAAAGGGGTCGCCTAAATCCTGAGCGATTAGATAAATTAATATTTTTAAAGTTAATTGACATGAAATATTGGGAAATGTAATTTTTTTATTAATTTGATTCAATAAACGCATATAATTAACTTATAGTTTCATTTCCTGATTTCTTGAATAAGTTTAATTTATTGATATAAAAAATACTTCTACCTCTACTAATTCGTTATCAATAATGTTTTCTGTTTTTATTAAGCATATTTCAAAATAATCGACTACCGAATCGAATAATTAAATATCGATCTTTTAATCATCGATTTAATCGAGAACCGATTCCAGCCCACTCGATTCCAATCGAATCGGAAATCGATTTTTTTTTAATGAATCGACATGCCTACTCCACCGGAAAAATTTGCTTTAACCTTAAGGGGATGGTAATGAATTTAATTTTTTTCTCTTTTTTATACTTTCATATGATTGGACAACATTTTAAGATTGTTGTGTCAAAATTTGAAACAAATCGGAGTAAAACTAACTAAGATATAGAATTTTGAGCGTTTGTTGCGCCAATAGGTTTTTGTATTCCAGCCCAGCAGGTACGTGGGAATCCCTGAATTCTTTTATTCATCGATAGGTCTTTGGAAGTATATTAATATATACTATAATCAATGACGTAGTTATGAATAAATTTTTCATATTTAATATTGCATTTGGTAATTATGCACCAATTTTTGGCTCCAAAAGAAAAACTAATATTCCGATTTTAATGATTTTTTTAAATGTTCATTGCTATGGCGGATTAGTTAAAAAAATACTACAACTCGATATTGTTATTGAAAATGCTGGGAAACTGTTGTTAAATTTAAAAAAAATCTATTTTTTAAGATTTCTTTTTTTATTTTGTATGCATGTATGTCAAAGTCGAAGTATATTGTCAAAACTACCTAAACTAACCTAACCTTAACTAATCTCACCATCTAGTTTTTATATCAAAGTCGAAGTATATTGTCAAAACTAACTAAACTTACCTAACTTTAACTAACCTCACCACCTAGTTTTTATAATAAAGTCGAAGTATATGTAGAAGCACGGCTCCACCTATTCTTAGCTCTAAAAGAAAAACTAATGATCCGATTTTAATGATTTTTTCTTTTAATGTTCATTGCTACGGCAGATTAATTAAAAAAAATACTACAACTCGATATCGTTACTGAAAATGCTGGGAAACTTGTTAAATTTGAAAAAATTCAATTTTTTTAGATTTCTTTTTTTATTTTATAAGCATGTGTCAAAGTCGAAGTATATTGTCAAAGCTACCTAAACTAACCTAACCTTAACTAATCTCACCATCTAGTTTTTATATCAAAGTCGAAGTGTATTGTCAAAACTACCTAAACTAACCTAACTTTAACTAACCTCACCACCTAGTTTTTATAACAAAGTCGAAGTATATGCAGAAGCACGGCTCCACCTATTTTTGGCTCTAAAAGAAAAACTAATGATTCGATTTTAATGATTTTTTTTAAAGTTCATTGTTATGGGGGATTAGTTAAAAAAAATACTACAACTCGATATCGTTACTGAAAATGCTGGGAAACTTGTTAAACTTGAAGAAATTCAATTTTTTTAAATTTCTTTTTTTATTTTGCAAGCATGTGTCTCAGAGTTGAAGTATATTGTCAAAACTACCGAAACTAACCTAACCTTAACTAATCTCACCATCTAGTTTTCATATCAAAGTCGAAGTATATTGTCAAAACTACCTAAACTAACCTAACCTTAACTAATTTCACCATCTAGTTTTTATATAAAAGTCGAAGTATATTGTCAAAACTAACTAAACTAACCTAACTTTAACTAACCTCACCACCTACTCTTGCCTCGACCTTTTGGTCTATTGTTTATTTTGGTCTATTTTATCGAAATATGCACTCAAAAGTTCATACAAACGCAGACACACAAAATGATAAAAAAAAAATTTGAAAAAATTGAATTTTTTCAAATTTTAAAAGTTTCCCAGCCTTTCCATTATCGATATCGAATTGTGTTTCGCTGGTATCTATGATTTAAGGTAACAAAATATTTTAAAATAATGAAAAAAATTCGTCAAGTCCTCTGAGAAGGCCTAACTTAGTGCGTGTCAAAAAACACGCACTTGACGAATTTTTATTAATCTGATGACGTATGTGAAAAATAATGGATTTTTCGTTGGTTGTTGTCAGATTTCGTTTCAGTTAATAATCACGTGAACAATTTTCCGCATTTTTCCTTTTTGTTAGAGTCATTTAGAGTTGTCTGTATATAGGTAAATGTTTGTCCGGTGTTAACTGAACCTCCAAATATAGTTCAATAGCACTAATTTTAAGCCCTATCTCACTAATCAGTAATTTTAGAATAGATATAAAAAATCTTTAAAAAGAGATTTTTGTAGGGATTACCGAGGAGAACATTTGTGCAAAATGTGAACTCCCGGAAATGTTTTTTTATATTGTTTAAACAATATTGAAAATTCATAAATAGCGTTTTTTGACCTTTCACCGCTTACGTAGCGAAAACGGTGATAGATACATTAAAAAGTGTTAAGACCTTTCTTGTATAGAATCGAATTCTCTACAAAAAAGTCAGCGAGAGCACCTGTCTATCTTATACAGGTGAAAAGATACAGCGCTCCAAACGCGCACTCAAAAATTCACTTTTTCTAGCGTTTCGGCAGGGTGTGCCGTCCGGAACCTTACCGGAACGCTAGAAAAAGTGAATTTTTGAGTGCGCGTTTGGAGCGCTGTACTTTCTCACCTGTATAAGATAGACAGGTGCTCTCGCGGACTTTTTTGTAGAGAATTCGATTCTCTACAAGAAAGGTCTTGACACTTTTTAATGTATCTACCACCGTTTTCGCTACGTTAGCAGTGAAAGGTAAAAAAACGCTATTTATGAATTTTCAATATTGTTTAAACAATATAAAAAAGCACAAATGTTCTCCTCGGTAATCCCTACAAGAATCTCTTTTTAAAAATTTTTTATATCTATTCTAAAATTAATGTTTAGTGAGATATGGCTTAAAATTAGGGCTTCTGTTCGACTACTCCTCATATATAAAAATATGTTTATTATATTAATTTTATTTGGCCACCCCTCTTGATAACCTTATCCGCTACCGCCCCCATGGAAGGCTCCAGCGCCCACTGGGCGGAGGCGATATCGCCCCGTTGGGAATCTGTTATCTAATCAAATGACTACTCCACCATATCTCTCATTGGGTTAAAAAAGTTTTTTGAGATTCATTACTTCAAATTTCCAATTCATTTTATTTAATCTTTCTAAGAAATTAATGAGTCGATGGATTTTTTTTTATAGACGCAATAATGTGTACTTTACTTAATTTTAATTACTATCTTTTCCGCTATCACTGCAGTCCAAAAATATCTAACCCTACGCGCGTCACAACTCCAATTTTTATTATGTAGTTGATATGTTGTCCTTATCACTTTGTCATAAATCATAATCAGTATGTATAACTAAATCACAGTTTGTTATTCTTAATTTACGCATTTTTTAGCAGTTTGTGCATTTTTTACGAGTATTACCCGGGGATGGGAGTTCCTTGTTTTTGGAAAACATTGGTACACTCTTAAAACATGGGAGTTCGAGAAATCTGTTCCTGTTCGGGCATCAAAGTGTAACAGTGTAAAATAGTGATTCTCGAAACTTTTTGATTCGCAACCCCCCAAATATGTAGAACTAGGTAGGAAATGTGTAGAAAATGTAATCTGTAATCAATTGTTTCTGCGAGCCCCGCAAATAGTTTTCGCGATCCCCACTTTGAGAATCACACACAACACTTTTAAGAATGTTTGGCAGGTAGGTACAATCAGAGATAAAAGTACAAAAAATTAGAAATTCGTGAATAATTGCGTTGTTTAACAAACTATGAGGTAAATAAATAGTTATCTTTGTTAAATAATAGCTATCACTACAACTGATTGTACAATACATCAAACTATAGCTCTCAGCTGACTACAAGAGCTGAATACATTCTGAGGATTTTTGGGAGGAATTTCAAAATGGTACGAGACGATTAAAAATTTTGTAGAATGTTCCTCATTAAAAACTAAGGCCCTTGTGAAAATTTCAAACCGATTCACTAAGCCGTTAAAAAGTCATTGAAAAAAAAATACCCTGTCTCAGCATCCTGCAAAACATAGCGAATTTGCCGTTTATAAAAAATAGTTTTTCTCGGAAACTAGTTCACATAGAAAAATAGTTTAAAGACCTTTTTTATGTAATTTTTTCTCCTCTATTAAATGGCATAAAAAAATTTGGCAAAAATTTTTGAATAAATGGAAATTTTGGCAAAAAAATAATTTTTTGCAAGAACAAATACCATGTTCCTGGCATCCGACGTGTCTGGCTGACGAACTCATCCAAGGGTTTGGGGCTTCCAATGTTCTCACCAAGTTTCATAAAAATTGGACATTTCGTTCGAGAGTTATCGCGCGGACACACACACACGTGTATATATATATATATATATATATATATATATATATATATATATATATATATATATATATATATATATATATATATATATATATATACATATATATACATATATATATAGTCCCGGGCTCAAGTCGCGTCATGACAGTGGCTGTAATAGCTGAATTCCATTCTGGAAATTCGCTAAAAACTGTAATTTTACACGTACTCTTATGGAAATTCGACGACAGAACAGATTAAATAACTTTTTAACGGCTTAGTGAATCGGTTTGAAATTTTATTGAGGAACATTCTACTAAATTTTCAATCGTCTCGTATTTTGAGATTTCTCCCAAAAATCCTCAGAATGTACTCAGCTCTTGTAGTCAGCTGAGAGCTATATTATAGTTTTATGTATTGTACAAGCAGTTGTAGTGGTACCTATTATTTAGCAAAGATAACTAACTATTTACATAGTTTGTTATACAACGCAATCTAGTGATGAGCAAATGCAAGGCCAAGACCAAGACTGCCAAGTCTTGGTCTTGGTCTTGCAAAATGCAGTCTTGGTCTTGGTCTTGGTATTGCTAAAAAATCTTGCATTTTCTTGAATTTTTTCATTACCGAATTTTTTCCTTCTAAAATCAGAATTTTCTCTTTTTACGGTATTAATTATACTTTCAAACTATTTAAATAGTTTAGTGAGAGTCTTGCTTTTGTCTTGGTCTTGCTCACTTGATTCTTGGTATTGGTCTTGTAGCCATACTTACAGTCTTGGTCTTGATCTTGCTCTTGGTATACATAGTCTTGGTCTTGGTCTTGGTCTTGCAAAAACTGCAAGACCAAGACTAATTTTGCTCATCACTAACGCAATCACTCACAAATTTCTAATTTTATGTACTTTTATCTCCGATTGTACTTGCCAAACATCTTTAATGAAGATTTACCTTAATTAATCAATAAAAATGAACATAATATAAATAACGTGTGCGATTCAGTCAATGACTGATGAAAAATTCTTTTCCTTACTAGCAATTTACCGAGTCAGGTAACATACATCATTCAAACAAAAGCGACTTACGTTATGTTGAATCAACGTATTCTATCATACATATGATGTAACACGGAATTTTTTTTTGTAGAACTGTTCTTTGACCACGGGAGTCACTTAGCCGGATATATTTTATTCTTCATTGAATATTTAAATGTATTTCCCGCCATGTTTTTTTTTACCATACAAGCAAAAAAATATTATTTTATGTAATCACGATGGAAATTACTGATCTTTTTCATACAAAAACACTACACTTATTGTTAGTTAATACCTACCTATGTCTTTGATCATAAAGTTGGTCAAGGTTCTTTTCGGTAAAGTCATTCTACACAATAGGAAAATAGAAAAAATTACTCAAATTTCGCGGTTTATAACAGGTAACGTAAAAGCCCCCATTATGGAACGGTATCTAATACTGGAACAGTTTTGACATTTACATATTTATTTTTTTAATTAAGTGAGGAAACATTAAATGCGAGGTGAATGTAAATTGAAAAACAATCATTCTATTAATAATAATTTTTATTATTAGACTTTTTTTTTCAGAAATAACTGCATTAATATGTAAATGTCAAAACTGTTCCAGTATTAAATACCGTTCCATAATGGGGGCTTTTACATTAACAGACTTTTTTTCAGTGCGGGTACAGACTGTCTATTTCAACAATGGGTCTGTTGAATAAGAACAAGTAAAACCTTATTAAGTAGTTACTTATGCAGAGAAGTAAATACTTTTTAGAGTAAAGTATTACTTCATTTTTACTGAATAAAAGGTACCTTTTACTTAAAAGTAAATACGGGAAAAGAATTTAAACATAAGTATTTAGGTACATATAAGTATTAACTTTTACGTGTAAGTAAACACTTGATTTTGGAGAATTATAACAAACGCCAAATTGCGTATTGATTTAAGTTATTACTTGTTTTTATTCAACTAAAAAGAAAAAATATCATTTACTGAAAAGATATCAACAAATACTTCCATACTAACAATAAGTAAATACTGGAAATTGTTTGAGTTTTAAGTAATCACTTATGTTTTTATTTAAGTAAGAACTTCAAAAATAGAAAGTATGGTCCATTTCACTTCAATTTACCCCTGATTCATCACTAATGAATTTAAGTAATTTCCGGTTTCTTGGCTTTATCTCTTTCATTATTGCACTTACGTAAATTTTAAATTTGCAGTTTGTTATTAGAAAGGGATGGAAGATTGATTTGTTTCGAATATAAGAATTATTTAATTTTTTAACGATGACTCATGATCATTTGTATTTGAAACGGGGTATAAAAGTTGAATACTTACTTTTATTCAATAGACCCATTTCATACAATAGACCCATCATTACATGAGAATATGAAAACTTGTGCCTGGGCAGTTTAACGAGAAAAACTGGAGTCTTTTAAGGTTAACAGCTTTTCGAATTAAATTGCTTTTAGACAAAATTCGAGTGCAATACGGTAAGACACTTTACTAAATAAATTAATATAATTCGTATTATAATTTAATATTTTGCTACTATGGTTTTAAAATTAATTAAATTTAGCAACAAAAACTCCTATTTCATTTTTATCGTGTTTACCTAGAATGAAATTTTCTACTTTTCTATTATTTTTTCGCTGTAATAATCTGTTCTTTTTTTCAAAAAACTACAATATTCTTATGGGACTAAATATACATGAATTAATGCGATAAAACAATTGAATAACTCATATTATTATTTAACATTTTGTCACTATGGTTTTGAAAAGTTAAATTTACCAACAGAGAGATGTTTACGTCATTTTATGGCGTTTTTTCAAAATTTGTTATAAATAGAAATCTTTCCAAAAAATCAATACTATTTTGGGTTTAACTGACGTCAAACTCTTAATTGAAAACAGTAGGAACATTTATTGCCTAAAATAAACCTATTCTCCTTTTAAGTGTACTTAAAATTAAAACTCAAGTGGTACCCATAAAGAAAATTACAATAATCTTTTATTTAATCGAATGGCTTTACAACTTTTTGGTTCAACCTTCAAAAGAAGCCGTTGTTGATTTTATTGTTTAATTTTCAAGTACCTTTTAATATAATTTCAAAAAATTATTATTCAGGTAAAATTTAAATCCGTTGTTAAACCAGCAGGAGGTATTTAAATGATTTAAATAATTCTGTTAGGCCCGATTTACATTAACGCTCCGCTCTCGGTACGGTATCACTACACTCCCGATTCGATATAATCTTGTTGTGTTCACATTACAGTGCTGATATCATACTGGTACCTATTCGTTCTCTATTAACATTACAATGCTGCTCTAGATACGCTCCCAGTTCGGTCTCAGTTCGATACGAATATCGAGCCATTACCGCCGATTGATCGTAAGCGACACTTTTATCAAAGTTGAGATTTTTATTGCAGGCAACATTTTAAACTGTAACGGACCAAGCAGTGTTAACGTTTTTTTCCAAAATTCGTTAATTAACGCGTTATAGCAACTGCTTAGTTTATCGTTAATACCCATCTTACCGATAATAACTATCTTTATCGTAAGGCTAATAAAATAATATAAATAATACGCTCAGGCGTAACAAAATTAAGACAGCAGAAATATCGCAAGTGCCCGTACAAGTATTTAAAAAATCCTTCTGTAAAATTTGATATTTGTCGGTTACGCTAAAATGGCAGTAATGGCTCGATATATTTTCATAACAACTGAATGCAAGCGGAGTGGAGTGGAATCAAAAAAAGTGTTTACACTATAGGTACAAGCCATAACAAGTCTGATATCGCTTCGATAAAATATTACCTGAGTGGTATTGATATTGGAATGATATTGGAGCAAGAGCGAACCGTGACTAATATCAGAATACACTTATTGTTTATTATGTAAGAATATTTTATCGAATCGGAAGCGTAGTGATATCGTACCGAGAGCGGAGCGTTAATGTAAATCGGGCCTTAAAGTCACAATGGTAAATTGGTATCCAATAAAAATGACCACTTAAAAATTTCTTTCCGACAAAATTTACAACGTACTTCAAAGTAATTTTTTCAATTGTCATAAAATCTTTTGAAATTTTCAATTTTTGTTTAAGTGATTCTTTTAAATTTTATTATTTGTTATTGTTACGTGAAGTCATAAAGTCGTGAGCAAAATTTTGGGACTTTATGATATTGACTGGCGTCAAACTAATTACATCAACTGACCTTCCATAAATTATTTTTTGGTATGGACTCGTTTCTATACAGATAAAATCGGCGAGAACACCTCAAACAAAAATCATCACGAAAATTACTTCACTTCATAATTATTTTATTGGAATTAGTAGAAAAAAAATTATATAGTAGTTTGGATTCAAGCGGCATGAGGTCATCAGTCGTAGGTAATTTGTATAAATTTTTATTCGTTTAAAATAAGGGTGACATCATTGAAAGAAATTATGGGGGTATCTATCACGTCACCTTCAATAGTTGGGTTTTTCTTTGCTTACATGATGGTGAAATTTTTTTTTAAAAAAATATTTTTACTGTCTCTCTCTAAACATTTGTATTAAAAATTCCAAAAATTTTGATAGTGACGCACGAAAGGATTTTCTTTCGCGCGTCTAGTGGTAAAATTAAACGCTGTATCAAGTAAAAATATATGTATATGTTTAATTGGCGACATAAAATCTTATATACAGTGTAAACTCTATATAACGAACTTCCATTTAACGAAAAACTCCTTAAAACGTAGAAATTACAAAGGTTTGTTTGGTTTACATTATCATTCGTATATTGAAACACTATAACGTAACAGCCACTCTCAATAGCGAAAAATACGTCATTTTTAAAGCCAAAAAAAAATGTTATTTCACTGACTTTCAAACAAAATAGTGATACAAAGTCGTAAATATTTCGTACGCACAAAGGGATTCTTAGAAATCCGTTTATTTGTTTGTTGTAATTGCCTAGCACATGTTTTTGCCTACTGTACTTCCGTACTAACTGTCTTATTGCTGTCTTTACGTTATCATATTCTTAGTTGCTTTCAAACTTTTTAACTGTAAACATGGCGAGTAAAAGAAAGAGTTTGTGTATTGACGAAAAAGTGTCATTTAATTCAGTCAAATTACTAAATTCGTAAGTTGTATTCGCAAAATTATATTGTTTTCTTTTACTCTCCATATAACGAAAACTCTTTATAACGTAATAAAATACCCGGTCCCTTCAATTTCGTTATATGGAGTTTACACTGTAATATATATTTCTATGACAACTGGACGAATACGTTTTTACTTGATACAGTATTGTCAATTTTACCACCAGAGGCGCGTGTATAATCTTTGCTTCGCCAATACGTTAATTATGTTATCTGTTAAATTTTATATCAGTGGGAAAATCCAGAAGCAAAAGGTTATATGTATAAATATAATAATATTATAAAAATGGCAAAAAATTATTTTTTTCTGCGCTTTTTTTTATTTTTGGTTCATTTGTCACGGATAAAAAACAATATTTTTTAGATACAGATCTGAAAAAGTACAATTTTAGTGTCAAATTAAATGCGGGCAATAACAGATTATTATACTTAAGGAGAAATTCGCCAAAAAAAACATCAAAAATCGACCTTTTTTATTTTTTTTATACAAATGTTAAATATTTTATTAAAAAACTAAATATATAACATTGTTTCTACATGTCTTGAGATTACAAAAAAAAATTTTTTTTTAAGGTAGTTGGTTGATAAAACGATTTTTCTAAAGGATTTTAACGAAATTTCTCTAGATATTTATTTAATCCAATGCCAATAATACGAGCCCTTACCGGAAAAAAAATTGACCACCCCAATTTTGAGAAAAACGCTTTCAAAATAAAAAGACAATTTTTTACTTTACTAATACCATTTTGTTTAGAGTTTTAATTGTCTGTGACATGTTTCGGCCCGTGTGGCCATTGACGAACAGTCCGTCAATTTTAATTTTTGTTTATATTTATGTTGGTTTTTTGTGTAACAAAGTGCACACATATTTGTCTTTATTGTCACTGTTTATTTGTTTCACTATGTTAACATAACTCTAATATGTACTTCTTTTCGAAAATAATCGGTAATGTGAAATATTGTAAAAACCTTAAAATGGTGGTTATCACTACAGCCACTGATTTATGTAAATATAAGCACGTCTGGACGTATAAAAAAATATAGGTATATATTTATGTTAAGTATTTCTGTTTAAATCCTAAAAAACAGCGACTAGCATTGGAGCTCTTTCTACTAAGGCTACAGTCCAACTCAACTGTGTTACCAAATCAAATGTTTTGGGGTCGATTTGTGACTTTAGTGATAGCCGCCATTCTAAAGCACTGACTTGTACTTAATTATCATATTTTATTTACCAATTCAACTAACAATAAGATTTTGAACTTCTTTGTACCGTAATTTTAACTCTTTTATTTTAGTATGTATCAAATTTTATAAAATTTCTCAGCAACGTCTTTGTTGTACACAGTATTCAACACGCATAAACAACAAATGGTTTTATAAATTTTACAACAAAGAAAATATTCAAATTTTTCTATTTAATGCAACCTATTATAAATTAATAGTACATAATTATGTAATTATTTTGTGCCAGTGACTGACAGCAAAAAGCCAGAGACAATTTCGAGACAAAAAGTTTTTTCCATATGGTTCAATTGAAGCAATTAAACCTGTTTGAAACAAGTTTAAAATGTTTAAAACATATGTTTAACTCCACAATTCCCAGAGTTATTTGGATGTGACAGATGTTTTTAATTTTTTTCAACGATAAGATAATTAAATCTTTACGTTCTGTTACCACCATTAGAAGGCTAATAGATGACTTTATATTTCTTTCTTGTGACAACTCTATACTATAAGTTAAACAAACAAATTAATACAGTTTACAATTAAAAATGTCTGTCACCTACAGGTGACACTGGGAATTGCCGAGTTAATTTAAAAAAATTGGTTTTTTTTCCATCCCTGGGCCTAAAACGTCAGAATTCGGTGAAAATCGCATATTATGCTTCCCTTCTCATACCTATAGTTTGGCTATATAGCCCACGTGGACAGGAAAGCAAAATTTCGTGGTTATGTCCTTTTTACCATGGGATGCAATTTTAGGTTTGGATCGACCCCTTTTTAAGTCGTCGGATTGGATACGTGTTCAACCATTCTGAACACTAGATATATAAAATTTCCGAATCTGTATACACATCAGATTTCCCCATGATTAGCAGCAAATTCCAATACAGTGAAATGAGCAGCGGTACCATTTACCATAAAATTCGTGTCGTATAGCACGACGTCCAAGGGCATTTATAAAAAATCCTTTTTTGTAGGTAAACAATCACAAAAACCAATCGAACTCGGCCGATTTAGTTGATGTCGAGTAGAAATGATTAACTATTCAATAACTGAAGAAACGTTAGATCAAAAACAATAAACGAAAAATTTCCCCCACTTGGTCCCCTCTCTTATGTGAGTTATGTTATGTGTCTATCTATACATTGTCGTCTAAAAATTATGGCAATGAAAAATTTCTATAAAATGTGTTTATAATAAAAAACCAGTTTTATTAGCAGATGATAGACATATATTTACATTTCTATTTGTTTTTAACGTCACATTTTATTAATTCATTTTACTATTTATTTTACTACGCAGGCGACACCTATTGAGACGTTGAGATCATTCATATGTGAATAAGACAATATTGTACATACATATTCATCTAAAATTCTTATTATTTACTGATCACTTATTGCGAATTTGACTAATTATGACATTACTCATAATAATTGGACTAAAAAACCGTATTTGGTTAACACTTAATAAAAATTTCAAAATGAATCAAAGAAAATTGTGTGAGGTTTTATACATTTTAGCGAATTTCCATTCTGGAAATTCAGCTATTACAGCAGCTCTCATGTAAGACCTAAGTCCGGGACTATGGTAGAAATTTGTTTTGGAGCCTCTAGAACCCGAAAATCTACTTCACTAACTGTGTCATATTCTTTCCAAAAAATCTAGAAATACTAAAAATTGCTACTTTTACACCCTCTATAACTCTGGAACTCTTCACTTCAGCAAAATTATGCACAGGACTATTTTTGTTCGCAATTTAATGTAGATTATTTTTGTTTAGGCATTTTTTGCGCTCAACTGCATAGTTTTCGAAATATTTAAAAAAGACTGTTAATTTGCCTACTTCTGCCCTCCTCCCTCCCAAACCCGACGCTCAAAATGATGTAACTTTTTACCAAACAATATGTGGACTGTATAGTACAATTTGGAGTTGGAGTGAAACTGTTACTTTAGATGTTGAGGTTTGGGTCTTATTGCACCGTACTTAGAATACTTAGAAGTCGTTTTTTTAGAGTGACTCGCGCATGTGCGATTCAACTCCAGTTGATAACATTAGCAATCTAATTATGTTATTATTCTGAGCCTTCAAGCAACTTCCCTAATTTTTTACGTTTATTTTTCTTTACAGACCGTTACATTTAGGCATCATTCATGGATTCACCGAGGCCGTACATTCACTAGTTCGCGTGGCGCCACATCCGTGCTTGTTGGACATGTGCAACGACCTCTGTCAATCACCACTCCATCTAGCAGTATTGACCGGGCAACCAAATATCGTGCGACTATTAATCGTAGCCGGTGCGCGACAGAGTGTAAGCGATCGTTACGGTGAAACCGCCTTACATTTGGCATGCCATAGAGGTGATATGGACTGTGTGAATGCTTTAACCAAACCAGTTAGCGAGAGTGAAGTACAAGCGTTAAATCTACGATATAGCGGATTTCAACATGAGACGATCGATTTGGAACAGTGGAATTATGAAGGTAAGAGATCAAATTTAATAATTTTTTATCAGTCATGCGCGAGAAATACTAACTTGGCGCACACATTTTTGCACGTAAAATAGCTGTTTGCCCACTGTACTCTTCCCACATACTTTTTGGCGTACGGAAAGTATACTTTCCACACGTGAATTGACAATAAAACACGCAAAATTTAATCAAAATACGCAAAGCCGCCTCTTGATTTTTCATTTAATAAATATTTCATAATTATTTCTATAGAAACCACCAACAAAATAATTTAAACAATATTTAATTCAAGAAAAAAAGACAAACACTCAAAAATATTATTTTAAAAAGGAATAAAAAATAGTAATAATAACGGGAAAAAGTATGTGAAACTCGTAATAAAAAATAGTACTTATATGGAACTCGTGCAGGATTGTCGAATGAGCGCACTCACTACGATCGTGCGCTCAACTTAGCTCTCGTGGGCAATCGACAATTTCCCGCACTTATTACATAACAGACTATTTATTTTCGGCATACAGTGTTGTTATTATTAGGGTTCCGAAGAGAAATCTCGAAACCCTTATGATTTCATGATGTTTGTCCGTCGCTACATTTTTAGAATTTCAGCATGAAATTTTGCATACATTCTCTTTCAGAGAAATGAAAACATACAAAATTTTACATGGAAATTAATTTTTGAGATTAGAAAATGCTTTTTTTTTATGGACAGTGCTGAATTTACACTAGGGGCACGCATTGCTAGTGCCCCGGGCGGCAAAATTTGGAATTTGACGTTTGTTTCTTTTTGCTCGTTACTTTTTTTTTGTAGAAAATGGTTAAAAAAAAGTTGAAAAGTTATTAAGAAATTTTTTTGGGGAAAGGCAGGGGCGGCATTTTTTACGGTACCCAGGAAAACACTTAAGATAAATCTGGCCCTGTTTATGGGTATTACTTTTATATAGTATTCATAGTATTTAGTTGTAAAATACTATAATTGTTTGCGCATGTACAATAACTATCATTAGTGGGGAAAATATCGACAATTAATGGGGTTTCACGGTAACGCCGTCATTGGCATTACTCCGATTGCGATGAAATTCGTAGGGGACCTTCTGAAAATCAAACTACACCATTTTTCTAAAAATTTCGTCAAAACAGACCGAATAGTTTCGAAGTTACTTCCAAAGTCACTTGGGTGTGGATCTTCCAATATATAAACGGACAAGAAACTAAAATTGTTCGGAAAGCTCTGAAACGTAAACTACGCATGGAAATTTTCATTTTGGAGGGTAAAAAAAATTTTTAATGTTTCAAAAGTGATTACAATATGTACCCGGCACGCATTTGGCAATTTATTTTTAAAGTGTTTATTATTAAAATTTTTTGTATTGTTAGGACTTTATATTAAACGGATATTGAAAAATAGTTTCATATCGTTGGGTAACCGCAACAGTTCGAGGAACTGAATAAAAAAATAAATAAATAAATAAATATTGTAGGCGCTGAAACTTTTTTAGTGGTTTGCTTTGTTTATTTGTGAAAATTATGCAATATAAAAATTTTTATGATTAATCGCGCCATTGTGATTTTTGAACATAGAAAATATTTATTTACATTCTAAGAAAATTTCATTTTCCCAAATGTTTGAACGATGATAATAATATTTCATCGAAATTATTTCATTAGACAATTTTTTTTTGTGTGGAAGCTGACGTATTTCCGGAACCTTTGAATTTTTTTATCTGTTACTCAGAAGAAAAAAAAATTAATAGACGTTAAATTGAAAATTTTACATCTAATTATTTACATATTGTATGGAAAAACCACAAAATAATTAGGGAGTACAGTATGTTTTCTTCATCATGTACGATTTGGATCAAGATCGCGATATTAACTCACGTATTGAATTATTGTATTGGTATTTCCCATTGTTCTACATTTTGTCCAATGAGGGGAATCCCCGTTCTGATCCCTTGAGATACAATAAACGATAGGCGCATGTGCATGCCCTGCGGTATATGTACATATGTGGCTTGATGGGTCGCACTTGACCAGTTTCTTACATTTATTATAATGTTAATGAACTTGTAAGTAAGTAAAAAGTAGGATTATTATTCAAAAAATTTCATTGAAACATTTCTCTTTATTATGTTGGTACTTTCACTTCACATGTCTGCTGTTGTTGACAAAATTGTTTTTAATTTATTGTTTTTGGGAAAACCACAATTATTGTACTGAATTTAAATTTATAAATATGAAACGTATTAAAATATTTCAAATGTATTATTGATTTTTTAAACAGTAGCAGGCATTGTATTTATGATAATACGTAATTTATTTATATTATTACATGTTATTATATTATATTATTCCAATGAATGTACAGCTAAATCGTTTTTTATGCGGTCGATCGGGACCGCATAAAAAAAGTTTTCTCGAAACCACATAGCTCAAAACGCTTAAAGTCTCATGATTTCCTTAGAAGTTGCCTTTTTAAACAAGATAAAGCATTAATTTACACGTGGCAACATTGTATTTCATTTTTATAATACTATGAAAATTGTGAAAAATACATCTATAAAAAAACTAAATGATGCAATAACTTATATTCTTATGCAATGATTAAATGCTTAAAAACCATTAAAAAGTATTTTTATTAAAGATAGTTACTATAGTTAATGTCTTTTAATGACCATTTTTTTAAAAACCGCATAAAAGAAATCGCACAAAAAGGATCGTATAAAGAAAGGTTTAGCTGTATATGAGTTTGTAGCTTTTTGATGATGGTCACAAAATACGCTTACAATTTTTTTTTTAATGGAACGTTGTATATATTTCGATATGATTATCAGGGGTGTAGCTACCGCCGTATCAGCCGTATCAATGATACGGGGCCCCCGGGCTACAAAGGCCCCTAACGTGTGTAAGCAAAAATTAGTAAAATGTTATCGACAATGTCACTTAATCTCGTGCTTCCCACGAAAAAAACATATAAAATAATATCATACGTGCCTATATAATAGAGTTTTCACTTCAGAAATGACAAAAGTCAAAAAGGCAATCTCTTTTTTTCCCGGGTTACTTAAGCGTGCGCCCAAAAGTTGGCAACATGGGTAACTTCAAATATGAGACTTCGATGGGGCAGGAACGGCTGTCAGACTTGTCAATATTGTCTATAGAGGAAGAAATTTTAGAAAAACTGAAACCGTCTTCAGCGAAAAATAACCGAAAGTTACACACATCAGAAACTATGAAATGCAACCATCTCTCCTCGAAAATTCAACTTCCAACGGGGATTTCACAGTTTTGTTGTCAAAGGTCATCATCTTTTATTTCGATTTACCAGTTACTGTGTATGACATCGGAACTTAATTGTTGTACAACAAGTAAATACTGTTGAGGTTAAAGTCTGCGAAGGTGAACCGGAAACTGTGATGTCAATGATTATTCGATGATTTTTAATTAAAAAAAATATCTTTTCAATAGAAAAAACATAATATTATCTGATAATTTTTTTCTCCCGTTGTTTTACAAAAATTTCTAACTGTCTGCGTAATGTTGTTTAGATAGCCTTCGTTTGTCATGAATCATTAAATATGTTACTGTATTCAGTATTGCACGTCTTTAACGGGTTGGGGGGGACTATGACAAAAGGAAGGAAAATCCAATACGGAAGTAATTTGAATGATAAATCGGAAGATGAATAGTTTAAAGGTGTGATCTTTGAATTCTTTGAAACTTGGAAATTTGAAAATTTTTCAAGGTAGTCGAGGGCAAAAGTACCTATTAAAAACGGATCTGGAGGAAATCAAAATAACCAAAAAATGTGATCGAATTTTGTGTTTTTCTTAATGTTCCATAAATAGAATTATTTTGAGACTGGTCTTCATGTCTCTGGCCCCGGTAGATCTGGAAATACTCCTTCATTTACACGCCAATCATACGTAGATTAACATCCGTTTTTTTTGGGGATTAATCGATTAATCTCGGGTTAGTCGACTAATTCTGTTTACGTTTAGTCATTTTTTAATCGACTATTTTACCCACGATTAAATGACTAAAATGATTAATTTTTTTTTATGACTCAAGTTTTCTGTATTATTTATTGGACTCCAAAAATTAAAAATTAAAAAAAATATCTGTTTGGTATGATTTTTCACTTTTATGTGATTAACACATTATGATAGATCAATGTTTTTCAACCTGTGGGTCGCGACTCCCTGGGGGGTCGCGAAGCCTTTCTAAGAGGGTCGTAGTACTTTAAAAATAAAACCACTTTAGTTCAATATATGATATTTAATAAAGAGAAGGTTAATTAATTGTTACATTAATATGAGAGTTTCATACTTTTGCGCGATAAAGTTTCAAAATTGGGACTTATTTTCAATAACAGTAAATCCGAATTTTAAATAATTGTGGTCATATAGACACTTTTTCGTTGGTTTTGTTTTATTACTCTCATTGGAACTTGATGTTGACGGTTGTGCATATGTTTCCAAAAACTTATCCATTTTCAATAATTACAATGAGCATAGAATTTTGAATATTAGACAATAATAAATGAGCAATACTAAACAAGGCAATTCAGTAAATTTAAACACTAACGCGAGTTCACAATTCAAAGAATTCAGATGGATTACTCTCGGAAGTGTTAAACGGTGACGACTGTCGTGCGTGCGCATGTCACTTTTTACGCCACGTGCGCCTTCAGAAGCTACTATAAGTCGTCAGTTTTGATGTCGATATAAAAATATGCCTGTTTCAAGTCCTTAATTGCGTATTTAATCGATACCTAACTATGAAAATAATTAATAATGATGAACGGATTCGATATTTATAACATAAAAAAATAAAAGTTGGTAATAGCGGAGGGTAGGGGTCGCGAAATATTTTTCCATACTAAGGGGGTCGCGCCATGGAAAAGGTTGAAAAATACTGTGATAGACTATACCATTTAATAATAAAAAATTAAGTCAGTAATTAAATTCAAAAGAAAACATCGTTTTTGAAAGAGTTACATTCGTTATCATTCATGAATTTGACTATTCTGTGCTCGATAGTTTTAACTAATGATTAATTTTATCTGAAAAACAACTTTAGTCGATTAATCGAATAACTACTTCTCGGCTCGACATCACCAGTGAAAATCGAATATGTCCAAATTAGTCGCATTATCACACTTTCCTATCTTAATAGCTTCGCAACTATAGTCTGAACCAAATGAGTGATGATTCTTTAACGAATCGTTCATTCAGCAGAACGCACACTTGAAAAGGAATCGTTCGTTTTAAAGTGGTTTGCACATGTTTGAGTCACCAAGTATACAGTTAGTAGACAATTAATCATTAAAAATATCGCATTAATTTTAATAGTTAAGTATTAACTGGCATTTCACGTATATATAAATATAACTTATATGTGTGTCAATATAAAAATATTTCAGATAACATTTTAAAGAACCATTTCATAGATAATTTGTTGCATAATTGTTTTTTAAAAAAAACCTTGGTTAAAATAAAATTCAATTATAATATCGTCTAGTATAGCACTTGATAAAATATCCTTCGTTTGTTGTTTATTAATTCAGGCAAGTTGGTTTTTCCAGAACAAAATATGTATTTGTTTACCGGTAAATACCTAGTTGCTTCTAATTATGTTAAATAGAATATTTGTTCATCTACGCATCGTAGTTATCACAAATTTTTACAGGATGATTCATAAATTTTGTACTAATTTAAAGAGGACACACCCGCATGTTATATTGCTTTATTTATAAAATTTGAATCTTTTTAATATTTTCTTTAAGGGGAGGTTTACTTAAGAGTCGTTAAAAAAATCGATTTTTTTTTTGCAGAAATTGGTAGCTAATTATGTGTAGAATATGTTCCCAAAGTGATTTTGCTGAAAGTAATTTAAGGGAAGGTTTACTGGGCAATTCCATGGAAAAGGCTCCATAATTGAAAAAAATAAATAATTGTTATCGGTAGTAAAAATACGTTAATAGGATGGCAACACTATAGTACTTTAAGTTCCCAAAATTTCAATAAAAGTTTGTTTTTAGTTTTTTAGAAATAGTGTAATTTTCAATGTTTTGTCGTAAGTATAAGCTAATAGTGTATTTTATAGTGGTGTTTTAATTAAATTTTCACGGCAAGTATTTAGAATTATTGTAATCCTAATTGAATCCTTAACGGGAATAGAATTTATTATAAATTTACAGATTTTGAAAAATCTTAAGAAATTTTGTATTTTAGGTAATAAATAATAAAAATAAGTACATTTTTGTACCTTTAAAATTATTTTAAAGTTCCTATTTTATGTCCTATAGTGTCAGTTTCTAGGATTTCATTTAAAAATACTACTTTTTTGCAATTCAAAGTGATGGTAGTGTCAGTCATTATTTTTCGAATAACTACTTTTCTAAAAAAGTAAAGTCTTTCATTTTATCATTTTCCAATAATTTGTTTCATATACTTCGGTTAAATATATAATTTAAAATTATAACGTCTGTACAGAGGAAGATTTTCGAAGTTTAAAAACACTCTCGAAAGCGACTTCCTTTTGCATGTAGTGTCAGTCACATTTACATTTTATTAAATAAATCATATTTCACAACTTTATTTGTGCACACTTTTTATTACAGAGGGATAATTGGGGTATCAACTATAAAACCATGCTAAAATTGAAACTGTAAATATAGTGATATTCGTAATATAAGGCAAAATAAAACGTAAATTGTGTCAAATGTAGAGTCAGTCACATATGGAATTGCCCTACTTGAGATTTGATAAAAAATCGATTTTTTTGCCGAAATTAATAGCAAATTATGTGTAGAATATGTTTCCAAAGTGATTTTACTGAAAATAATTTAAATACAAGATTCTTGCACATTAACCGAATCCAGCTTTCTATAAAAAAAAAATTCAAAAAACGTAGTTCACGCAATAATGAGTATTAAATATAAAATTTTGAAAATACGTTTTTTTATATATATATATATATATATATATATATATATATATATTATAATATCTCGGAACTACATTTTTGGAACTGGTGGACACGATAACTCAAAAACTATTCGATGGATCCTTTTTTTAATTTTTTTACTGGTGTTGCAAAATTTGATGCTCGAGGGATTTAACAAACAGGCAGACATACCGAAATTCTAAGAATTTCACAATTTTTTTTGTTCAGAACCCTAAAAATTTGTTTAATTTAAAAATAAAAAAAAAGTATGCCTTTAAAAACCTCAAATATTTATCAGTTTTTTGTTGTTGTTTTTTTTTTTCATATCAGCTAATTAAAAAGAACAAAGAAATAAATAGTTGGATTTTCCAAAAATTCTTAGGTTTATTTGCACAGTTATTCGAGTGTGGCCAAACAGACAGATGTTTTATAACAAATCACTAACACTTAACCGCTCGCTGGTTTACTTCGTTCGTTACCATTACCTGTTGCGATGGCACGACCCGCCAATTCTCTGATGGGAGAAACCCAAAAACGAATACAATATTACAAGCCAACATTAATTTATCAGCGTATTAAATAATGCAGCCGTTTATTTCATTTTATAACCGTTGATGGCAAAGCAGCCACCTTTTTACAAAAAGGTTATTTGCCGATTCACCACAATCGTGTGGGAACGTTAACCTTCAACGTACCGCCAACAGAGTACATTAACCAGCGCGCATGTACACAAACGCACTTAACCTATAATATGTATTGTTTAAAGTCGTGTGTAAATATATGTACCTTCTGTCTCTTTTGTTCGTTTGTACGGCATTCGAGTGTTATCTTTATCTTGCATATCTGATTTAAGAACTATTCTTCTTTTCTAACCTTTTTTTTTGCACTGATGGATACGTCATGTCAATGAACTAAAAAAAAATTCTGAAATGCTCGGTACCATCGTTAAAGTGCCGTAGCGTAATTCCCAGCAATTATTTTTATTCGTTAAGACACGAAATGAGTTTGATAAATCACACTTTTTTTGACCTTATTTACCAGACTCGGGCCCAATTGGATTATTCTTTCAATTATTAATTTCACATTTATTTCAAAACAATTTTTTTTTAAACTAACGCATACTTTCTAATAACGTGTCGGTACTTTCTAAAAAAAATTTTAAACAAATTTTTATTAATAAAATTTTTCCACTTAAAAGAAAGTAAATTGTAAGAATGCACTAGATTACTCAGTTTGTTTGGGAAAATTTTTTTGATGACAAATGATCTGAATTTATAATTAACTCATCAAACTCATAAATTACACATCATAATTCAAATGAATTTTCCAAATGTTGTTTTTCATTCAACTAATTCTTCCGTGTTATACAGAGAAAAAAGAATAAAAAATTACATTCTTATCTCGAGTCTTCGCCAAAATTAAACATTTAGAAAATCTTTGCAAATATGACTTGATTTGACGATATAGTTCTAAATAAAATCAAAATTTAAACTATATCGTCAAATCAAGCCATATTTGCAAAGATTTTCTAAAAGAATAAAAAAAATTTCGGCAAGTGTGTTAGACACTTTTGAAATATGAAAATTTTTTCTCTCCAAAATGAAAATATTCACGCGCATTTTACGTTTTAGAGCTTCATGAACAAGTTTAATTTCATGTTTGTCTGTCAGTCCGTCTGTTTGCTCGTCTGTCTATCCGGAGATGCCACCAAGTGGCATAACTCGGGAACTATTTGATAGTTTTTAAGAAATTAACAAGCAAATTTTTATTCTAATTCAGAATTGCAAAAAATATTGTATACAACATGTGCAAAATAGACAAGCCTTGTTGAACAACTGTTACGACTTGTGAAAAACTCAGTTTGACAAAATTTATAACTTATCCCCTTTCTGTCTGTCTACCACAGACTTGAATCTTTTAAAGGAATGATTCTTTAATCTCTTTCCTAAATTCTTTAATCCTTAAAAGGATTTTAAAATCCTTTAATCTCTTCCGAGACTACTAAAGTAGTGAAAGCATTGTGCTGACTTTTAAAAAATAAAAAATTTTTTTCCTCCAAAATACAATTTTTTACGCACATTTTACGTTTTAGAGCTTCCTGAACAATTTTGGTTTGGTGTCTGTCCATTCGTCCGTTTGAGTGTCCGTCTATGTGTCGCCAGTTTGCACCAAGTGGCATAACTTCTGAACTATTCGATTGTTAATAATAAACAAATATTTTACTTTGCAAAATATTTGTTTATTTTTTACAAATATGGAATACCATAAAGTAACGCTCAAATCTATTAATATTCGATTGTTTTTAATGAAATTTTCGGAAATTGTGCAGTTTGGTTCCGACGCTACCATGTCATTCCATTAATATACTAAATTGCACCAAGTGGCATAACTTCTGAACTATTCAATTGTTTTTTATGAAATTGTCAGAAATTATGCGGTCTGGCTCCTAGATGGTCCCCTACAAATTTCATTGCAGTCGGAGTAATAGTATCCATGGCGCCCATGAAATCCCATTAAATGTCAATATCTTATTTACTGCTAGTCCCACTTCGTTAAATTTTTTATGAATCGTTTTGTGTAGTTATTTTTAGTAATTTATATACCTATATTAAATTATACAAGTACGAGGAAGCTGTGCGCCACATCCCATTGGCAGCGTATTTTTTTTTTTACTACATACAACTTGATTCTTTTTTATCAATGAATCACAAATAAATACATATTTTTATCAAATCATTATAAAATTTAAAGTCATAATTTCTTCGCATATGTACAATAAAATTACATTATGTAAATATAATACATACATAGTTGTAAACATATAAACACATGTGTGTTTATATATGTAAATAACAGTAAAATATGTACATAAATATTTAATTCACTTATTCATTAAGTATGTTTAAATGCATAATGATTTTTTTCTTAAGGCAAGTATTTAATACGAGTATTTTAATTACTGTAGCGTATAGTAATACGAGAACACGAGGCATGACTTATTTAATGTGACAACAGGGTAACCTTCATCAAGGCAAAAAAGACAGAGAATATTACATTTTTACACCTTGAGTAATGTTACCAAAATATAGTGCAGTTGTTGAATTTTTGTATTATTTTTTGAGATATTACCACAAAATTTGGAGGATGACAGTACCCATTAATTCAGTTTTTAACGTATGAAAAAAACTGAGGTTACGTTTAATAAGGCTATGATTTGTAAACGACGACGGAATTAACGCCGTACGGCGGATTTTTTGCTCCGCGTATAGTTATTCCGTCGCGCGTGCACAGAAAACCAAAGTTTTAGTCAAAAAATCCGTTACAGTGTGACAAAGAAAAAAAGATTTTTGTTCTTTTAATACAATATTTTGGTTCTTTATTTTATGGTCACCTGTACAAAACAATTGCACTATACAATTCATAATGATCACTCATATATCAACGTCACTTCTCAAATGAGAAATGCAAACATACTTATATTGATATTTCTGATACTTATATAGAGATACGAATTCTTGGAAATTTACTAGTGATTCTACTTATCAACAAAAGATAAAAAAACTGATCTTCAAAAAATTTTTGTAAATAAATTTTTCCGTGATAATACAAATGAAATATTATAATTTTTTTTTGTACTACGTGATACTGAATTGAAAAAAATAATTATTAACAGCATAGGGAAGTTGCCATAATGGATCCGAAAATCAAAAAATTACATCAAATTTGATTGTCTCTTTTTTTAAAATTTGGTTTTGTATTATGTAAATTTTAACCACCAGAGTCGCACGTGACCTCCTGTATCCAACCCAGTCGATTCTGTATCAGAATTCTGCATTACTGTTTCAGATTTTTATTTTAAAATATTTCCAAGTATTTCTTCTTAAAGTAAAACTTTAAACGCGCTTTCTTTTTCTTAATTACATTTTCAGTATTCTTAAATAAAACAAAATTTTGGTATGAAGGAATGTTAAAATAATTCACGTTTCTTAAAAAAAAATTATAATGTAGAAGGTTCTGACACAAAGGATCAATGTTGTCTTTATGGAGAGGGTAAAGATGCTGCTTAAATAAATTTCAAAAATTTCCAAAATATTTATAAATAGATTATGATGAGAGAGCTTTGTCAGATATTTCATAATAAAGGTCAAAAGATATATTTTTGTTTACAGAATCTGCACCATAAGGTCACAGTGAATTTCTGTTTTTGCTGTTAGGAAATTCAAGTAGACTTCCATTAACATACAATAATAAATAATTTTCCCTTAAAAATAAAATATTCATTAGACCGGTTTCAGCTACTTTTATAAAACGCTCTTCAAAGCTACTAAAAAAGCCGAAACTGATTTACCAATATTATACAGCAGAACCTTTTTTTATGCGGTCCTTTTTTGTTCGATTTTTTTTATGCGGTTTAAAAAAATGGTCATTAAAAGGCATAATGTGAATCAAAAATCAAAAGAAAGTAGGAAACTTAAACATTAACTATAGTAACTTTCTTTAATAAAAATACTTTTTAATGGTTTTTAAGCATTTAGTCAGTACATTGCATAAGAATATAAGTTATTGCATCATTTATTTTTTTTTACAGATGTATTTTTTACAATTTTCATAATATCATAAAAATGAAATAAAATGTTCCCACGTGTAAATTAATACTTTATCTGGTTTAGAAAAGCAACTTCTAACGAAATCGTGAGGTTTTGAGCGTTTTGAACTAAACTTTTTATAGCTATTTATGAGATTTTTAAATATACAGTGCGTTCAGTCGAAGATTACACATAGGAAATCCAGGAGATAGTGTTTATAGGGAAATTAACAACAATAATGCTCCATTTTTTCAAAATTTTGTCAGAATATTTTAAAATAAATCATTTTCAATTAAAACATATCAATTATTAGAATACTTCAAATGGAAGAAAAATGGAAAATGAAAAATATGTGTGTGGTACTTTAACGCTCCTTTCATATTATACGGTTTTTGCCGTAGGTACGGCAAAAAACCGTACGGTCGCATTTTTTCAGTGGAGTGAAGAAGAGCATGGGACCTTTCATATTACACGGTCACGGCAAAATGCCGTTGCCGTGCCGTGTAGCAGCCGTTTCTTGCCACTGAACTTGACGGTTGCCGTACGGCGTTTTTAACTCAGTAGTGTATGTAATTAAATAGGTGCTTTCACATTAGACGGTTTTTTAACGTACGGCATTAACATTATTTTGTCGAATTTCATGTTAATTATTAACTCTTTGCATTCAAGCAAAAAAAAAGTGAGTTGTAAATAGGCTGGTAAGACATGTAGCACATGACAACGACCGACGTTCTTTTTTTGACGGATTCTTTTAACGTTCTAACCTTGTTTCCCCAAAGTTGAATACTAAATGCGCTAAATACGTCCTCAATGCTGTTTTTATTAGTTTTTAATTTGAAAAAGATAATTCAACGTGATTTTGTATTATTTTATTTACAATTTTCCTAATAAATGAATGTGTTTGCAGTTACTAAATAAAATATTCATGTAATGTGAAGTATGAGCAGTCATTACAGTTCAACATTCAGTGTGTCATGTGGTACATGTCTTATGATCCAACAGACAAAACACCTTTAAATATGGTAGAGTTAATGGACAAACCACCTTGTCATGCTGTACATGTCTTATAAGCGCAAAGGGTTAATTTTATTTGTGAAATAGATGAAACTAAATTTAATGTGATAACCAGTATTTTAATAGATTGTATGTAATTTCGAAATTGTGTGTTTTGACGTATGAATTGGCCAAGAAATTAATCAAAGGAGCCTGTAAACATCCAAAAATAGGTGAAAAATTTATTTTCGTCATTTTTCAGGTCTTGAAAGAGTGTGATTATAAATAATCTTACTTTCTATTTCCTCTGATTTATAAAATTTACTTTACTCACACTTGTTACTTGTATAATGTTGCAAATCAAATGAAGATATTCAGTTTACAACTGCAAAAAACCGTGCAATGTGAAAGCAACAATGTCACGGCAAAAGTCGTACGGTTTTTTACCGTGCGGCAAAAACCGTACAATGTGAAAGGAGCGTAAGGGAAGAGAAATATTGCCTCGTTTTCACGTCAGTTATCCTCTATAAACAATAATTTGTTAATTTTTGTTTATTAAATAACTGAACACCGATACTTTTATGAAAATTATAAATGAATTTCCATAGGAACGCTATAAATTACCATTGAAATTTTCCCTATGTGTAATTTTTAGAGTGGACAGTCATATACTATTATATTATGCAATGTGTAATTTTGAAATGAACGCACTGTATATTTTTTTGTGCGATTTTTTATGTGGTCCCTATCGACCGCATCAAAAAAGATTCAGCTGTAGTAACTTACACGGTTAAATATGTTCGGCCAAATTTCTCAAAGTAAAAAAAAAGTAATTCGATTTCAATTTTTTTTTTGTTACTTCAGTCAAATATTTACGATCACGAAATCGGCTGCCATAAAACGCGTTTTTTTCAATTTGTACATTAAAGTAAATAAAGAAAGCCTGTATACTTCGCGATAATTGCGCAATAGATTAGTTCTTAGAATTTATTAATTTGAAAAATTTTTATGTGTTTTTAAATTTCCCAAACATTATGTTCGAAAAATTAACACAATTTACAGACAAATTAACATACCAATTTAATTATTCACCAATAATGTAAATAAAATTAATATAATTATTATGAATATTAAAAAAATAAATATTTTGTACCAACATTGGGAAATTCACATCAGCAATCTCATCTACGATAATGTTCAAAACAATTTATCGGTAATTAGTTTCAAACAATGTGGGGAATCTTGAGACTCCAATCTTTAGGGGTTTCGTAACACGAACAAAACAACAAAATACTAACGAATTTGTCATATCTGTTATTTGTTATTTGAATAGTTACAAACAGCAGGGAATTTTCTAGCTTATCTAATTTTGATAAAATTACAATAATTAAGAACACCTACGTTTGCCCGTTATCATTTATTTTTATTATATTAACTTTTATCGTGTAATATCGACTTTATACGATAGATGTGTGTATGTGTGTGTGTGTGTTATGTACATGTGAAATAATAGCTAAACTTTCCAATCTTTTACAAACGTGGTATTATAAAAATATTGGGGATTCCCGGCAATTAATTGTAAATAAGTAAACTGATATTGAATTCACACAGTTCCCCCGCGCCGCGGGCACCTCGTACCTACCTCGTCCCGCGCACTTTGTCATTTGTACGACGACGGTGGCCTTTTAATAAAGTGTGTTAATGAGATTTTTTTTTTTTTTTTGTAGAAAATAATGTGGATTTTTGAAGAGTTGCGAAGTATGTTTTTATTTCTTTGAAATTTATATGTAGTTATATCGTATTTCTGAAAAAATTCGCAGAAAATAATACGAAGTAAAAAAGCTTATCAATGCTACGCATATTATTAATTTTATTCGCTTTGTTCAACTCGAAGCGATTTTAAACATTTCATTATTTATATTGGCATGCCTAAAATAGATTCTTTGTTTCATTTGTATATGTATACCAAATTTTTGATTTGATATTATTTGAATACTAAATTTTACCCGCTTTTTTTTATCATGTTGGTATCCTGAAAGTTACACGAATGGAGATTAGACAAGGAGACGTAACTTGTATGAGAGGAATTGACAAAATTGGTCAGGAAAATGGTAAATATAAGGCTTTCTTTTTTTACCACTCGCGGCGTTAATAATGCTCGAATACTGATGTGAATATAGCGAATATAGTAACATAAAACGGATAAAACAGAATGTAAATACAGTACTTATTCTCAAATGGAAACACGTCGGGACTGGGGAAGTGAGTGTTTCCATTTGAGAATCACCAATGTCGGTTGATGATATTTCATAATAAGGAAATACATAGAAATTACATATCTATGAAATAAACTCTTATAGTTTAAATTACTCTATACGGCGGATATCCAATGGTACTGACTCCGATTTTACATAGTGACATCAGCGAATTATATAATATACAATATAAGTGACGCGACGCAAAATAAAAATTAAGTTTATTTTAAAAACGATCGAAAAACCCACTTTATAACTGAGTTGAACATTGAAAAAGATTCCAGAAGATTCTATTCAAAAGCTAACAGAGATAATATAGAAGCTTGCGTTTCCATTTGAGAGTGTTCCATTTGAGAATAAGTACTGTACCGCTTTCGTATCCGACGAACACGAGTGCCATCTTTGATTTGGACACTTTTTTGAATACATTGAGTTTCATCTCCTTGTCTAATCTCCATAGTTACACGACTGAAGTGAAAATCGTTAATAGCATTAACATTACAGATTTTGTTAAAACTTCACACAGACTTTTCTCTCTATAGAAATTTTGATTTCAAAAAGAGAAAGATATATTCCATTCCAACTTCAATTGTAACGATCACGAATAATGTAAATACAGTAGAACTTCGATTAACCGTCACCACCGGGGTCGGGACTGTGACGATGATTCATTGTTCGCTGACAGAGCACGATAATTACGTTCACAGTACGAACATGCGCTATACGAACACGACAACGTGACGGTTAGTGGAATTGGACGGATAACAGAAATTTCTTACTGGCTTTAGGGCGAAAATTAAAATGAAAAAGTTAATAACACATATTTAATATGTATATTTAATTTTATAAAATTATTCATATATTATAATTTAATATTCTCTATTTTAACACCTTTGGCGGTCACTGACGTCATAAAACATCAAGTGAAACCTTACTAGCTCACACACCACGTGGTACGACGTCAACAATTCTATATAAAGTGTATCAGCTGTCAAAATAGTGTACGAATTGCGGGTTTTGTCATTATAGATTATAATCGTCATGGTCTTAACAAAATATTTGTTTTTCTACGGGATTACGTAATGTGTTTGGAAACTAGGTTTTTTTTTTATTAGACGTTGATGGAGAACTGAGTGACGGTTAATCGAAGTTCTACTATTTTAATTTCTAATGAAATTTAAAAATAAGTAGTAAAGTTTTAAAATTTATTGCAAAATAGAAAGTGGATTTTCTTTAAAAATGTGAATCATTTAACTATACAAAATGAAAGTTCTTTTACTTCTTTCTAAAAATTGGGTGGCGCCCAGAAAATTAATGGAAAGCTTAGACCCACGGCTTTCCCTACAAGCAAAGATTCAGTCAGCTCTACTCTAATCCACTTTTGACTCGTTGTAGAATTTAAGAGATATTCAACAAATCTTTTATTTCCGAATTTCAAAAATAAAACGGAAGACTGATAAGTACGGTTGATTTTAGAAGTCTTGTGGTGCTCATTTTACATGGTGACCACATTACTGGAAAACTTGGAAAACCTGGAAATATCAGGGAATATTTACTTTCTGGAAAAGTCAGGGAATTTTACCAGAAGACTGGAAAAAATTGATTTTTATATTTAGGGATAAAACTTCAATCAATTTTCCACTTGTTTTGAGATTAGATTTTTTGTTTTCAGAAATTTTTTTTTAGCTTTTTTGGGATAAAGTAAGGGTGGCAATTTTCACAAAATAGTCAGGGAATTTTTTAATAAAATTTCTCGAAAACCTGGAAAAGTCAGGGAATTTGATCTTCAGAAATCTGTGGCCACCATATTTTAGATTATAGTCCAAAATTTGTTTGCGTGATCGTATATTTGCGTATCGCAATATACAATCCCCTTACATGACGTGTGGTCATATCCGTCTTCGTACAATGAGAATGCTGCATAATAATAGTTTAAAAATAGAACAAAAATGTTTATGATTTGGGAATTTTTCGTTTGCTGTAAAATTTTACAATGAATAATAAAAATGAAAAACAATAAAAACATCAAAATGACGTTGAAAATTTCAAATATTTTCGACTTATTCGGTCATAGGTACTTCCTTTCGGTACTATTCAAACGCTATTGCATTTACACGAAATAAAAATTAAAAAAAAAAGTAATAATCAAACTATTTGCTGCACAAAGTAAAAATATGTTTTAATGAATCAAAAAATAAATTTATAATTCATTCTATTTTCGTCGTGGAGAAAACCGCCTACAAAAATTTGTAACATTTGTTGTGTACACACATGTTTTTGTACGCTCTGTGTTTGCGAGTTGCGCACTGTTCATTTGAAATATGTCATTAAGTAGAGAAAATCATATGATATTATGATGGACGTCGGGAAAACCAAGATTGTCTAGCGTTGCAAATTCCGCATGTTTTGTTCAAAATAAAAATATATTTGACTCAGCAGCATTGAGAGAGAATGTTGCGCGGCGCATATAACGACGCATATCAAAAATTTTTACTGTTCACAGAATAGTGTTTATGTATTGTAATTGCCGGCCAGTAAAGTGTGCTAGAGAAAATTCGCATGTAGGGTGTTTATAAAGTTTCGATTTTCTATTTAAAAATTGAAATATTTTTTGGTCGAATTTCAAATTTAACAGGGTGTTCATCATTTTGAGTAGGGATGTTATGGATATCCGTAACCGTAACCGAAACTATCGGATATCCGAAATAATTACATATCCGAAACCGTATCTGAAAATAAAAGTTTCGAATTTGTTTCGGATAATAACACAGACAACTGCCGTTAGAATACTGAGGTTAAATCGAAGCAAATTTTTGCTACATATACTGTGTGAGTTTTTCGAGAGTTGCCACTTTTATTACAGCCAAACGGTTGATTTAATCGAAAAATTGTTCAAATAAGAGTTGTAGATATCGACGGGGGTAACCAATTGCTATAGTCAGGAGCTTTATAGCTCTTATGGTTTTCGAGATATGATACAAACTTATCGATTTTTAAATGGGACTGTATATTAATTTTTCGATAAAACTGATCTAATGCATTAATTAACAACATAAGTGAACAAAAGAATTTTTTTTATTCAAGTTTAATTTTTTAATTTTTTTTAATTTATCAGTTAGGCGGTAAAAATATGCATATGTACTTGATGCTATTTCAACCGGTAGTGCTTTTCTTGGTTACATTTCCATTACATCCAAGGAAAGAACCTTTTCCAGTATCATTTCTATCATAAAAATATGGTAGTAATAGAAATGGCAACTCTCAAAAAACTCACATGGTATTCCTCTGGATAGATTTACGTTAACTGGTGTTTGACGTTTACTTTTTGAGGTAAAATTTTCCCCTTTTTTCTAAAATAAAAATGTTTACTGAAAGAAATTATCCGTAACCGTAACCGTAATCGTAACCGTATCCGAAACATTATCTGATATTATTACATAACCGTAACCGAAACCAAAAAAATCCATATCCGAAATTTCATATCCGTAACATCCCTAATTTTGAGTAACTATTTTGTGTAACAAGTCGAATTATATGTTCATATACATATTATATCGGTGGTTCTCACACTTCTTGGTTTACGATTCCTTTTTGCACTTAAAACTTTCATAGGACCCCTCAAATGTGTAGAAATTCGCTAAAAATTTTTTAGCACGCAGCCGAAGTGGCAACTTTGCCCGATAAACAGATCAAAAAAGTAAAAAAAGATGAGAATGTCTTTAAGTTAAAATTCATATTCGAAAAACAAAAAGAAACGCAACAAATGTTGTTTTGGGGTGTAATATCAGTGGTTCTCAAACTTTTTGGTCCGCAATCCCCCTTTGCACTTAAAAATTTCAAAAGATTCCTAAAATATGTAGAAATGGGTAGGAAATGTGTTCAAAATGTGGTGTGTGGTATGTGGCGACCCCCTCAAATAGATTTCTCGACCCCCACTTTGGCCCCTCACACGGCTCTATACGATATCGTCAATATATAGCAGTTTCCGTGCAGAAGCCATACAGAATTTTTACCTATATTACTTTTTAATTAATTTTACTATAATTTTTATCAGTCACTCTAAAAACTGAAGATCTTTGCTTAAAAATACCCCATTTTTTTTATTTTATCAAGAAAAGTTGCAACTTTGGTTGTATACTGAACGTGTCGAATATTTGGAGACATGACAATGATTACATAATGTCAGTTTCAAAGCGAGATCCCGAAAGGTTTAATGGAAATTCAACATTTTTTTCATTCCATCAGAGTAGAAGGTTAGGTAGAAGGTTTAGGAAAAGATGCTAACTTCATGGTAACTTTTATTAAGGTTGATGCGGTTTATGAATTTGTAACTCAGATATCCCTGAGTTACAAATTCAGATATCTCAGAAAAAAAATCAGATATCCCTGAAATTACAATTTCAAAAAAAACGTACCAGAAATAGTATCAAAAATTTTGTGTTTTTCAAAAATTTGTATTCGTGAACAACTGTATATGATATATATTTTTGTATACTACTTAGTGTATGTGCGTCTATATATTGACCAGTGGCTCTATTTTTAGCCAAACATTTTTTGGCTTGGAACGCAATCCATTTTAGGATACAGATGCTTTCATAAAACAAGCAATTCATCGATAATGTAAATTCGTAATGTTATTTTCAGTTTAGTTTCTGATAATTTTAGAATTGGTCAACAACGAGCCATTTACACAAATACTCGCTCTATGATTCTCCGTCATGTAAAGAGAATGTTTATAAGGTATGCATACCACACACAGACCAATGAAGAATACTATTATATTATACTACTAGACAAAGTGTAAAGCCGGTTTGTAGGCATTTTTCTTGAGGCAGGTAACAGGGTGCGACGGGTGCGATTTAAGGAATATAATGTATTGTCCATTTTTGAGCAAATGCGACTGTAATTATTGTAGGACATAATTTGTATACGTACGTATTTCGAAAATAAAGCGAATGCCACTTTTTTTCTTTCAAAATTTTGCAGTTTCTTCTTAAAAAAGTACAATTTTATTATCAATATTATATTTTGACAATAATTATTTGAAAACGTTACTACAGATACCACCGGTTATTGCATTGATTATATTACAGAATACTATTTGGTCGTATACTGGTCCTATCTGGGTGCTTCGTTAATAAATTGTTAGAGTGAGTCTATAGGATATATATAATACTAGCTGTTACCCGCGGCTTCGCTCGCGTGTCTTTTGAAATTAAGATATCTAGTTAGATCGTATAAAGGGTACTTTCATCGCGTCGCTCTTGTGCGTCGAGTACTGCTACTTTTTCTTTGGACTTTTCCCACAGAAGTACAACATTTTCCCCAGGTAAAAAATAGACTATAACATTCTTGTAACAACATGTCAAGTTCAAATGAAATCAATGATTCTTTTTTATACCATTTTAAATATATTTTCCCACGGAAATATGACTTCCGACAGGATTTAGATATTTTCCCGGGGTAGAAAGTAGACTGTGTCCTTTTTCGTCCTCTCTGTAAACAATATGCAAAGTCTGAAATCAGTTATCCTTTTTTTTAATAGTCAGTTGTTATTTCATTGTTCCTCATCTTTGTCTATCATTATTTTTTTCTCATTTGAAATATATTTTTTCACAGGAATAAAATTTCCCACGGGAAATTTCCCGGGCTATAAAGTAGTTTGTGTTCTTTCTCATCCCTTCTGTTAGCAATATACAAAGTTTGAAATCATTTATCCGTTTTTTAATAGTCAGCTGTTGTAATTTAATGCATTTTCTCACGGGAATGAAATATTTTCCCGAGATAAAAAGTAGCCTATAACCGTCTCTGGCCCGCAAGCAGCGTCTGTACAAAGTTTCAAGTTGATTGGTTAAGTTGTTGAGGCGTAAAAGCCAGTCAAACAAACAAACAAACAAACTCACTTTCGCATTTATAATATTAGTAAGGATTCTCATTGTGACTGTTCGAACTTACACATATAGAATTAATAATGTTGAGCAAGATTAATAATCGATTATTTTTTTCGATAAATGTAATTGACATGTCCCAACTCTAAAATTAATGGATGCATCAGTCTGTCCCAACTAATTTATTGCAATTAAAATAATTCGGCAAGTCTTTGAGATTTATTCACTTGGCATTGATCAGTATTTTAATTATTTGTTATTATTTTGAGTTGTAGTGTATTATTTAGTCATTCGAATATCCACAACAAAATGATTCAGAATTCTACTTTTAAACTCTATAAATTCGTTACATATTTCAACAGCGACCCGTTATTTTTAGGTTGCTATATATAAAATTTACAAAAAAAAAAATTATTTGAATATTTTATAAATGTACAATATTTTTAAAATGTGTCAAATTAACAACGTTCTAGTTATTTTTGGTTTCTTTTCCATCTTTAGATTCTATTTGACTCATTGGTCAGTTTATGGTTCATTTGAGTTTTGTAGTGGTCAGGTGCAAGTTGTACTTGTGCAAATAGTGTTGCGTAGTATCAATTATTATTATGGATTTGATGCAAGAGTATAATATGAAGACAGAGAAAATATTTTATTCTTGAACATTGAACTATAATTCTTGATTTCAAAACGATTGTATCTTGGACTGTTTATGCTTACCACCTGTTTTCCTTTCAGTAATTTAAAAAAAAAGATGTTTTCCTAGGGTAAAATGTAGTCTACACCCTTCTGCATCCCTTCAATTATCGCTATGCAAAGTTTCAAATCGATTGATTAAGCAGGTGAACTGTGGAAGCAAGATAAACAAGCCCACATTCGTTTCAAGACGGTGCCCAGTATTGATTTGAATATCGTTGAATTTATGAATTGATTAAAAATATATTAAATTTTTTATGTTAAATTATTCAAATTGCTTGAAGTAAATATTTATACGACATGTATTTTGTTTTTTTATAAATAATAATTATACTTGTTTTAATTAAAATAAAAGTTGAAGTTCTGGAAAATTTTATTGAAATTTATTGAAATTTTTCACATAGTATCTTGAATAATCTATACTTGTAATACTAGTTTTAAAGTTATCGAAGAATTTTGTTAATAGAAAATCGTTTTACTGTAATGTCAGAATTTTTAAATTAGCGAGAGAAGCGGGGAAGGGAAAAAACAATAGCAGAGGATGTTTATTCTAGTTTTGTTTATATATCGCGAGGAGAATGGCACCGGAAGTAAATGAAACGTGTTCGACTGAAATGAAACGTCATAACCTTTTTTTTATTACTATTATACCATATAGGAAAAAGTTTTTTTTCTGATAGTATATCTATGTGTTAGACAGAGAACAATGTATTGCAATGTAAATAATTCGAGCTATTACCGCCATTTTAGCGTAACCGATAAATATCAAATTTTACAGAAGGATTTTTTAAATATTTATATGGCGCTTGCGATATTTCTGTGCTGTCTTAATTTTATTACGCCTGAGCGTATTATTCCTATTATTTTATTAACCTGACGATAAAGATGAATATTGTCGGTTACGCTAAAATGTGAAAATGTGTTGTATTAACGATAAACTAAGCAATTGCTATAACTTGTTAATTAATGAATTTTGGAGAAAAACGTTAACACTGCTTGGTCCGTTACAGTTTAGAATGTTAATTTTAATGCGATAATGACGTATAATAATAATATGCAACATCACATAGCAAATCAGGTACGAAATACTCAAGCTTCCCACAGTGTATAGTTGGAATATTATATGAGTATATACACTTATGTTGAAATTTACCGTTATGTTAATGTAATTGTAATTATTAAAATCATTTCATAGATTTAAAGAAGCAGAGATCATTTTAAAATTTTTATGTTTAAATTACGAGTTATTTTTAAGTGTTGAAATCCAGTTCCCCCGTATTTAACTTTCTTTTTTCGGGTTCCGTAGCAAGCGAGGAACCCTTAAAATTCTATCATGTCTGTCTGTCTGTGCGTCCGTTCATCTATCTGCATACCTTAGCATAAATACTATCTCATTTTTGCATCTGTTAAAAAGAACTATTGAAATAATAGCCCAAAAACTTTTTTAGATTTTTTTTTTTTTTTGAAAGGTCGGAAAGGAAATTTTTTTTTCTACATAGTCAACTATGCTGGAGCACGTGCAAAAGTTGAAATTCCCTTTGCGATTTTTCGTTTCCTTTAGAAAGTAGAGCTTCAAAATGGCGTTTTATGTATTGTTCCCCTTCAAACTTTTCAAACATGACTCCACAAAATCTGAAAAAAATTCAGAAAAGTAGTATTCGATCTTTCAAAGAAAATTGTTTCGGCCACGTTCTTGGCCTGTTTTTTTGCTAAACTGAGCAGAAACGTTGTGGATTTACTGTTATGACCATTGAACACTGAATATAATAGAGAGAATGCCTCGTATTATAAATACATTAAGAGATTAAAGCAAAAAAATGACATGTGGGCTGAGTTTAATGGCGGTCAGACACAGTCGGAATTAATAAAATTGACAATTGGAAGAAATTCTTATTTTTTTGACATGGGTACATTTTTATCATTAAAAATAAAACAAAAAAATATCTTAAAATAAATTCAAATATTTAAATTCACGTTCTACTTATTTCTTTTTAGTTTTTTTGTAAATTTAATTCACAAAAACAAAGAAAATTTAAATTTTGGTTCCCGTGATTACAATGGCGGATAATATAGCTAATGGTTACAACCGTGGTTTAGTAAAATGGAGTTGTAACCTCACATTTTAATGCCTATACGCTCTCTATAGAACATCCGTTACATATTATGTTCAATTCAATCCTCAGTGGTTATGACCAACATTTGATAATCACGATTTCTTTTGTTTCGTAATTTTTGCTAAAAAGGCTGAAAGTTAAACCATAATTATGTAGTTTAACCCATTATAACATATTAATGCATTAAAATAAAAAAATTATTTTAAAAACATTTTTATTTATATTTAATTAAATTTTCAAAATCATTTTCATCCACGTTTCTAAAAATAGTCCGGGAAAATGTACGCTCTAATTTTCTAATACATATTTAACTGTGCGTTATTTATGGCTACATTTCAATGTATTTTTATAGCAACACATTAAATTTGGTGTGTGTACAACAAATATTGTTTGGGTGACGGACGCGCGCCGCGTAACGCGTATGGAATGAGACCATAACGAAACACCTTTTTATTGGGGATTCCCCACAATTTATTTATACATTTTGAAATAGTATTTATGTAGCAGATGTGTGTATATATATATAATTATATTACTGCACAGAAACGTATAATTTCATTTGGTTGTTTTGCTTGCTATACATTCCATTTATAATTTTAGAATGTCGTGGAATTTACACAAAAAAAACCGTTTTAACACGTTGACGGTCATGAGAGATTGTGACCAAACGCTCAAATAATACAATAATTATTGTTTTAAGGTATATAAACAAACGTGGCTCATTCTCTGTATGGTCTAGCTCTAGGCACTACAGGTAGTTGCATAATACGAAGTGTATTGTAGTGATGTCAGATGATTAATCGATTAATCGGTTTAGTCGACTAATTTTGTTAATACATTTAGTCATTTTTTAGCCGACTATTTTACCTTCGACTAAATGACTAAAATGATTAATTTTTTTTTAAACGACTAATTTAATAGTGATAAGCAAAATTAGTCTTGGTCTTCCAGTCTTCTCTTGGTTTTGTATTTTTTGCAAGACCAAAACTATAAGTATGGCTCCAAGACCAATACCAAGACTCAAGTGAGCAAGACCAAGACAAAAGTAAGAAAAAAGCAAGACTCTTGCTAAACTATTTAAATAATTTGAAAGTATAATTAATACCGTAAAGAGAGAAAATTCTGATTTTAGAAGGAAAAAATTCACTAATAAAAAAATGCAAGAAAGTGCAAGATTTTTTAGCAATACTAAGACGAAGACCAAAACCAAAACCGAAACTCAAACTGCTCTAGCAAGACCAAGACCAAGGTTCTTAATGCAAGAACAAGACCAAGACTGCCAATTTAATATTTTTTTTGTATTGTTTTTCGTAGTCATTTTTTAGTCGATTATTTTTTTTTTTGACTAAATGATTAAAATAAAATAATTAATTTTGTTTAAACAACTAATTAAGTCAGTAATTAAATTTAAAAGAACACCTCGTTTTTGAAAGAGTTATTTTGGTTGCCCTATTCATAAATTTGATTAAATATTTAGTCGACTATTCGACTATTCTGTGCTCGATATTTTCGACTAATGATTAAATTTGTCTGAAAAACAACTTGAGTCGATTAATCGACTAACTACTCTTCGGTTCTACATCACTAGTGTGTATAGCTCACCGTATCACTACGATACGATACCTATTGTGCTTAGACAAAAAGCTAATTACTTCTATATGAACCGAATTGTTAACGTGGTACAACGTTGTGTCGCAGTTATCAGGTTTCATTTGACGCTGTACAACGTGTGTGACGATCAACGTGTTAATTTTTTTTTTACTTATAATTTTGTTTTACATAAATTTAATAAATTTTTTCTACTAAATCGAGGTGTAACTTTTTACGTGTTACTTTTCGTAATTAATTAAATTAGAGTGGACAATGTTTCAGGGCCGCGCCAAGGGACATTTGCGCTGGGGTGCAAGACAAAAATTGCCGCCCCTAAAACGCCAAACTTATTTGTAATACATTTTTGATAATAAAATATATGCCTCCCGGCTACCAGTTTACTTACTATATATATTTACTTTAATGAAATGCATAAAATATTATAAAATATTTAGGATTACAAATGGAATAAAACACTTAAACTTTTTTTAACAATTTATTTCGCATAAATTTCAAGAACAAGTAAATAAAAATAAATAATTTTACACAAAACAAAAACGAATAGTAACAATTTTAAAATTTTATATAAAATTCACTTTCCTTGCCTTTTTTATTGCAAATTCATTTATTAAATCTGACATGTCAATATCTGCAGCAATTTTGTTTTCTATGCTAATTAAACTTAAATACGATATTCTTTCCTGTGACATACTAGATCTTAAATAATTTTTTATTAACTTAAGTTTCGAAAAACTTCTCTCACTAGATGCCACTGTCACAGGTATTGTCAAAAATATTCTTAATGCAACTGTCATATTCGGAAACATTGTAGTAAGATCATTAGAAAATATATAATCTAAAACTGTTAATGCATTCATGTCGGGATTAATATATGTTAAAAGAGTTTCTATTTCATCACATAAATCTAAGGCATTTATATCAGATTCGTTCCGCAGAGCCCAAAAGGGGATGTTTTTTACTTAAATTTCTGAGAAACGAAATAATGTAACTTTTCCAAGAAAAGAGTATGGAGTACTCCAATTTAAAGAACATCCATAAATCTTATCTTATCCTAAGTGGAATAAGCAATATCGAAAGAACATGTATATTTTAAACTAAATTGCTTGCAGATGTGGATAAGCAAATATTGAAAACAAAATTTATAATAACAGAAAACAAAAATAATAAATTAGGTTTAAGATATCAACCAAATAGGAAAAACAAGATAAAATAAAAATGTTGGTTTTAAAACCAAACAATTGAAATCTTAAACTCTTCTATTATATTTCGACTGTTCAATACAGTGTTTTCTAAGTCTTATTTAAAAGAATAATATTTTACTGAGAGATCCTCCGTCATCAATTTTTAGTTTGTTTTGTTTACTAATCTTAACGTACTATATACAACGTAACGCAACGAAAACTAAACAATTTTAAAGATTGATAAATGTTTTATGTGTAGAATTCAACGACGGTTTTTATAAAATTAAAGCGTGCAAGAACATGTTCGATCCCGATCCCGTTTGATCTCGCCGATTACCGCGCAAATGATTGTTGTCGCTGGTCGATAATCGGAATACTCGGATTACCGACGGGTCACAACAATCATAATAGACAAGTATTTAAGCAAAATACGGGTAACATTTAGTGTCATCAAAATTACCACATAAAAATAGTAATAATTTTATATTTTATTTGCCGCCCCCAAAGCCTGCCGCCGGGGTACTAGGCACCCCTAACACCCCCGCTTGGCGCGGCCCTGCAATGTTTACAAAATTGAGCCGTTTTGAATGGCCTGCGGGGTCGCGTATTACTTTATTTAGTCTTGTGATAAATTGTTGTCATTTATTTCTGACAAAGTCGCAGACGTTTGAAGTTTGGTTCAAGGTCACAAGTTTCGGGATTCCCAAAAATTTTGTAAACTTGTTTTATTGGTAAAATTTTAATAATATTTCGTATTTATTAATACATAAAATATTAAAATTTGAACCAATTTTGATATACAGTTTGTAAGATACAAATTTTTTGAAATTACTTTTTTAGCACGTAGCTAATCGGGGAATCCCTAGAACACATCAGAAACGCTCATTTGATCGAATAAATAAATTATGGTAAATTTTTACAGCGAAAAAAATTGTAGGAAATTTTTCATTGGTCATTTCAGTGTACGTAAACAATAAAAAAAATGAAAAAAAATTTTTATTGTTGAAAATTGGCTTTAGAACTATAGTAACGAAATATTAAATAGTGTAAACGGGTCATAAGTCGCAATATTTAATATCTAAAGTGCCAGTACACTTTTATAATTAATTTTAATTTCTGTGTGTAAATGTCTTTGCGCAATGACGTCCATAAAATTTATCAATGAAAACATTATTTATTCTGAATGATAATTGACCTTAGTGATGAACTGATGAGTAGTAGCAGGCAGTATTTTATATAAGCGGAAATTTAATTTTTAATTTTTTTGTAAAAGGCTAAATTGAATATTTTTTTGTTTCAGGAGAAACGTGTCTACATGTGGCTGCCCTAGCAGGACACATCGACGTAATCAGACATTTGGTACGATTAGGAGCCGACGTAAACGGAAGGGTATGTATTTTTTTATAAGTTCTATAATAGTTAAAAAAAATTCGTTAATTTGTAACCTTATGTGCCATTACTGAAATTAGCTCTATTGAAATCAGTAATTACTCCAAAAGAAAATTATTTCTTAATCATTAAAATTTCGTAAAGTGTGTTTGGAGTTGTGTCCAATTTGTTTAATTTGTCTATAGTATACTTGATGTCATATTATTTTATACAGTTTAAATGGCATTTAAATAATTTTTTCTTTCATAATTTAAATTATCTAGAATTGCAAATTGAATTGTTACTCTCGGGTCTTAAAACTTCTTAAACTACCCAAGTAGTACGACTATTCGACACAGTCACCCCTTAGTTAACTATCTCTAGACTTAATATTAGGACATTGAGCAAAAACAAGTCAATTAGATTTTTTGACGTAGATTTCAAATCTGTAAACAAAATTTTTATATTGTTTAATTTTCACCCCCTTTTTGCAAAATTAACCCCTAAATTTTAACCCCCAGCCACCCCTGTTGACACAATTTGAACGAATTGTATACCAATAGATAGCTCTTTAAAAAAGAGTAATATCGCCAAGTTAAACTTTTGCTCTATCTCTTACCGTTTTCGAGATATTTAAAAAATTAAATTTTTACCCCAATTTTTGGAGGACGATTTCACCCCTTCAAACCGTTTTTCCGCCGATAAAAAAAAATACGTGTCGCTTATTTTTTAGTGTTCTACAACATATCTAAGTTTCATCAAAATCGATAGGTCCGGCCTCGGGACGTTTACTTGTAAGTTGTTCTACTAATCTGCTTGGCTAGGTATGAACAACGCATTAGGCTCATAAGGTTTCCGACGCCATCTTTGTTTCGGTAAAGTCAGAATAGACATATTTCATTCGCATTTTATGCCATAAAATGGTTGTTTCCCAAATGGATAATTTTTAACTCTTTGCACTCAAGCAAAAAAAAAGTGAGTTGTAAATAGGCTGGTAAGACATGTAGCACATGACAACGACCGACGTTCTTTTTTTGACGGATTCTTTTGACGTTCTAACCTTGTTTCCCCAAAGTTGAATACTAAATGCGCTAAATACGTCCTCAATGCTGTTTTTATTAGTTTTTAATTTTAAAAAGATAATTCAACGTGATTTTGTATCATTTTATTTACAATTTTTCTAATAAATGAATGTGTTTGCAGTTATTAAATAAAATATTCATGTAATGTGAAGTATGAGCAGTCATTACAGTTCAACATTCAGTGTGTCATGCATGTGGTACATGTCTTATGATCCAACAGACAAAACACCTTTAAATATGGTAGAGTTAATGGACAAACCACCTTGTCATGCTGTACATGTCTTATAAGCGCAAAGGGTTAATATTGTATTTTACCTGAAGATGGTATCAAAATCGAATATATTTTTTATGGTGAAAAATGACGAGCAAATGATCTCATTATGTTGTTAAATTTCGCTACATTTTTTGACAGTTTTTTTTTTCTTTTAAATGTATTTCATCTTGAATACATCCGTGAAGGAGTCTCAATTCGAATGTAACCTATTCTGTGAATTACCTACCGCAACCATTTTTATTGTATCTTCAAGAATTATTAGTTCATCTGTCCACAAAATGAATAACACCAAAATGATTAATTTTTTTTTTTTTTTATGTTTTATAATTATTTCATGGCCTTACAATAAATTATTACCATTCTTATTTGGTATTTAGATAAACTGCTAATATCTTGGGAATCCCAATTATTAAAATTTTTTTCACTAAACTTTTGTCCGCATATTACATTATGAACTGACAATTTGCATTCATATTCCACAACCATACAAAGGCAAACGGCTAAATTGACCACAATTATATATTAATCACGGAAATAACATACAAACCGCTCACTACTGGCTCAATCCAATTAGCACTCGTAATAATTAGGAAAATTTTAAAATCTTAGTTTTTTAATTGATTTTTATTTGATTTGCAGGAGGGAAAATCCGGTTATACAGCTTTACATTTTGCGATTGTCAAACGAGACCAAAGGCTGCTCGAATTTCTACTCACCGAGTGCAGTTCAACGTTAAAATTAGAAACGCCAGCGTATAGTAAATTGACAGCGTATCAAATTGCCAGTGATCCAGCGATACGAAGTACGCTTGTGGCGCACGGGGCGATACCAATTGAAAGCGAGTCCGATGAGAGTGAAGAGGACAGTAGTAGTGATAGTGAAAATGATGTAGGTATTATCGGCGAATGTATACTAATGTCACGAGAGCGTGTGAGTTTGTTTATTTGCGTGGGAACAATACCAAAAATTTATTTGGTTATTGTATTGGGATTTGTCAAACAGGCGGAGTTTAAGAAAAATGGCTGACAAAAAAGTGCATTAACATTAGTTTTATATATAGTAATCAGTATTATATTAAGAAAAAATGATAAACATTAGAACTATTTGTGTTTGGGTTGACACAAGTCCGAAGCAAAGGGATTTTGTTGAATGAGAGAAAATGTTACATCTGTAAAACAATTAAAATGTGGTAAAAATATGAAAAAATACACGAATGAGTTAATGAATATTACAATTTAGAGTACATATACAAACGTCAAATTTAAATAGCAAACGTCATAAAATAACTGGAAGACTGTAAATGAATGAAAAAATTAAATTAATTGTATGTATTCTCAGGTCGACAAAATTCAGCTCATAAATGACATTTTAGCAAACGCACTTTAAGAATTGTCTGATTTTTCAATACTAGATGTCATACCGCCATTCGACAGATTCCAATAGTTACTATTTCATAGTTGGAAGACGGTTGTAGGTTGTATTTGAGTTTTTCATAAATCTCTTGCGCTATTTCATTGTAGACTTGGACTTTTATGGTCCATATAGGCCATATAGCGAAGTTTTGGCTATCAAAAACAAAAGTATGAGTCTAAGGTACTCAGAAAATAAAAAATCCAAATGGAGATTTCCCGAATTTTAATGTTCGAATTTTTATAATAAGTATTTCCAAATTTATTGGGACTAGAGAAATGTAATTCCATATATGGGACATTAAAAGAAGCAAAAGTTTGATACATTTTGGTTCTGAAGTTATCGCCATTTTTTTGGAAAAATCCTAAAATTTTGATTTTTTTCGGTTTTCTTCGGAGTTTGTTTTTGAAAATCGATAAAACTTAGACAAAAGGTATTACAAAACGTCACAATTATTTTCGCAAGTCATATCAAAGACCTTTGTCTTCCTTATTGGAACTGAAAAATTGTTTAAATTTTACACCAAAGTAGGAATCGTAGGAAACTTCCAATCAACAATCGATTTTTTTTCAAAATGGCGGCACAATGTATGGGGGAGGTGACTTGAAACCTCTAAAAACATGAAATAAATTTTGATTCTTTATAACCTTTGAACAGAATGGCCTTTTTCATTTGGTTTTCTGGGCTGTTATTCATAAATACTCATAAATTCTAACCCCCTATCCCTCAGAAGGTTTAAAATAAAAATAGGATGGGAGAAAGTCCTACACCTGTGGTGTCAGCTTTTTTATTTACCTATTAGTCATTTTATAACCTAGTAGCTTATGATAAACTCAAATACAAGCGTCTTCAAGCTTTGGAATAACAGCTACAATCATTAAAAGAAATTATTCATTTTATTTGGAAGCGAAGCTACAAGATTGGAAATTTGAGTATTAGCAGTGGTTTTGAATCAATTTTTTTTAAAAACTTTTGAATATAGATTCTCATTCATAGCTTGAAAACTAAAGGAGCTATGAAGCTCCTAACTATAGCAAAAGATTGTCCCCAACGATAGTTACGAGTCTCAACTGGACAATATTTTTTGCCGCAGTTTCGCCGTAATAAAAATGCTAAGACTAAACTTAAAAAAAAAAAAAAAATGCTGCGCCACTGTTGGTTTAAAAGCGACGACGTACATCATGAAATCATAAGGGTTCCGAGATTTTTCTTCCGAACCCCAATAAACAAGAGCTCCACGTATTGAACAAAATAATAAATTACGTTTTATCTTCTCTTTGGAATTCCCAATTCAAAAAATTTGCTTATCATTACGTATTTTATATTTAATTAAATAATTTAAACATTGTGAAACTTCTAGTAAATTCTCTGACACCATTGTTTTCAAAAATTGACTCGACATAAAACAACTAAATGCAAATTTTTATTTGTTACAGATATCATACAACAACAAACCGCACTACAAACAACAGTCAACAGGCGGCGTTCCAATCAATGCTAGCGCTTAATTCAAATCACCAAAAAAAAAAAAATAGATGGAAGCACCGAGTAGTGTTTGTTTGAATGTGACTTTGGCGACGTATTTCGTAAACGAATGAAATGGAATGTCATGTGCCTTTTTATTTAAAATTGTGACTGCGCAATCTCAGAAATACATACCACCAGAAAAATTTGGGCCGAAATTCAATTCATGACAATTAATATGTTTTTATTTTCAAAAGTACTTTGTTGTCAATGGACAAAAAAGGCATTTAAAGTTCTAGAAAGCGAAATGGTGATGGGCGTGGTTAGGTCCAGTTATGTGGTGTTAAAATATTGATTGACGTATTTTGTGATGGTTTAAGGGGGGTGTGAGACGAGTTTTGTCCCAACGCTTTTGTAACCAAAGCCGTAGCATCATCATTTCCCACACTGTAAATATTATTCTAGAACATTAAATGCAAATTATGGACAATGTCGTCACTTTTGTAATCCTGTTTGGCGCGATTTTTGAATGGAAAAATTTCAATTTAGTCAAATTTTTTACGCTTGCGGCAATTCTTCGAATTGAATAAAATAGTTTTCCACATTGTTTTGGAAAGTAATTCCCAATTTTTGTGGGGAAGTGTTTTTCCAACAACAGGATTACCCAAGTGCAAATTTGGGTTCCAAACGTGGAACAGGCGTTGTTTACTTTGTTCAGTTACAGTTTTATGTAACTTGTAAATAAAAGTAAACGGATGTTGGGTTGATTTTTCAAAATGTATTCTATTTTTTAGCATTATACATTTTTAATTAATGTAAATATTTTTTATCAAACTGATTAGAGAAAATTCAAATTTAAAGACTTTTCAAATTATGTTCGCGCTTAATTTAAGTAATTTTTTTTTTTTTTTTGTAAATTTTATTTATTTGTCAAAACAAGTACTGAAAAATTTTGTAAAATTTACATACTACTGTGTTATTAGAAAATGTGTTCAATTTTTTGTGTTAATTTTTCTGTACAAGTTGAAACATTAACAAAAACAGAGTCGTAAGCGGATATTTTTGTTACAATTTAGAGTTTTAAGAGTTTCGATGTTCACGATCTAACAGAACTGATTAAATGTTATTGAAAATGAATTAAATGTGTATATAAGTGTATCATCATCTTTAAATAATCATGTAATATTTTTAAACAAAATATTTTTTAAGTAGTTTAATATTTAATTGTAAACTTACAAAAAATTTTCGAGTATTAAATTAAAAAACACTGAGTACAAAATATATTTATTGTTTTATTTCGTAACTCTTTAATCCATTAGATCCCACTCCTGTTTCTACTGGTCAGATTTTGGCATTATAAAGTAAATCTCCAAAGATGATCCTTGTATCCTTCCCGGGATAATAGTAAAGGCCCGTATTATATATAATATTCTGGGTCGTGGTGTATATAAAAACTTTGGCGGGAAATATGAAATGAATTTATCAGAAGTAAGGTAAATATTGTTAACATTAAAAAACGAAATAAAAATGTTAATGATTCTTTCTTTTAAGACTAATTTATTATTCTGGACTTTTTAAAACTGAAAATATAAGTGGTTACGTTAATTCTTAAAAGTAAATGTATCTGTTACCCCAATATCATGTTATTTTTATTGAGAATATTTAATTTTTATTATGTTCAGGAAAATCTGCACACAAAATCGTTTCAAAATATTCCAGTGGTTTTCCAATATTTCCATTTAATTTGTCAAAATTTCTAAAAGAATTCATATATTATTAAACTACTGAATCGTAAGTCGCATTTCATTCCTTCTTTGTTTAACTATTTTACAACTGATTATTTTTATTTCTCATTCACGAAGTTAGCCACGAGATACTTGGAATCAGAGAACAAAGAGAACGAACATTACATACTATGTTTATACTAGGGAAACGAGCGTAACCACAAAGGATAGAAAATAACCCACCACTATGTTATATATGTGCACGCGGAGTTGTGTGTGTTAGTCCGTTGGATGTTGTGTGTATTAGTGTCTTGCATACATACATACATAATATATACGTGGTGGTGGAACGTATGATGTACGTATACCACGTACATATATCGTGTTAATACGAGAGGTAACAATATAACAACAATTGAAACATACCCACTGAGTGCCCACGAATGAATGAGGACTAAGCAACCTAAGATGCACATAAAAGCACATAAGTGATTGCAGAAAAGAGACAGATGTATTCGTTCTATTTGTTCTGTGCTTGGAATAATCTCTACAAGATATTACTCTTTGATTACGTTATAACCACAGAATATTACAGAACGAACGGTAGTATCTCTATACTACTGAAACTAGTGTAACGACAAAGGATAAAAAAAATATCCCGCCAATATGTTATATATGTGCACGCGGAGTTGTGTGTGTTAGTGCGATAGACGGTTGAGTGTATGGGTGTCTTGCATACGCATACACATAACATGCATGTGGCACGCATCATGTACGTGATGTACGTATACCACGTATACCGTGTCAACACAACGGCAACAATATGACAACAATTGAAACACACCCATTGGTAGCTACTAAGTAAATGACAACATAGTTCTGCAAAATGCACATAAATGCCCATAAGTGATTGCAGAAAAGAGATAGTTGTATTTCTTCTAGTGTTCTATGGTTACAACTATGTATGTCCCTGCCACTCCCCATATAGTCTTGAAACTTGAAACATATATTTTACTAACACTCGGACAAGGTTTTTTAAATTAAAATTTAATAAATTTATAAATCAGTGCAAAAATTTGTGACAACCTGCATTGCGCATTGCAAAGCCTTTTTTAAATACTTATAACAGTTCAACTGGAAGCTTTTTAATGGTAATTTTTACACAGGCGGAGAGAGAAAGGTTCAAAGATTATTCAATTGTTATTAAATTGTAATTTTATATATTTAGATACCTTTAATTAAGAAAACGGCCCATAAAGTTGACTTTCCCACGGTATTACGTGTAATATTGTGGTCACTAATGGGTAAAATGATTAAGACGTGTTAACTCTTCATGCAATATGGCGACTCGAAATGCTTTGATATGTATATATTCACTGGTACAAGTACCGCCGTTTGTGACAGACTTTTCGAAATACGAAATAATTGTGAGTAATGTTCTTTTTTACGAACATGGTTCAGTATAATTTCGATTTTGCAAATTCCTAGGTTTGGTATTTTTTTGATGTTGGTATCTCCGATTTTCTTTCCTTTTTTGTAACCTTATCTAGCAGTAAAAAGTCCGGCATTTTGAGACAAAAAAATTTTCTATATGGTTAAAATAAAAGGGTTAATCCTGTTTTCGGTGTGTACAATCTAACGAAGTGGAGCCCTCACAAGTTTCTAGCATTTTTTAACAATGAGTGCACATGCGCACACTAATTAAAAATTGCGCGAGAACTGGCGGAAATTTGTAATGTCAATTCCCGCACAGTTTTTAATTAGTGTGCACATGTGCCTACATCATTTAGAAGTGAGTGATGAGAACAACGAATACATTCAATACTAAAATGAAAAATCATTAACTAATTAGATTCCGCCCATATTTCTACTGGTCAGATTTTGATGAAATTTCACACAAAGAATCTAAAATTGGATTATTAATGCAGTCTTCTAGTCTACAATTTTTTTAAAATTCGACTTTTTGTATTTTCTGAAAGTATAAACGCCTTTTGTGGTATAGACCTTTAAAAATACGTCCTCAAAAGGAAATTTAAAAATTTTGAAAATTTATAATTATAGCTATTTTCATACCTACGGTAGGTATTAGGTAGTATACTTCAAAACTTCAAATGCATTTTTCTTGAAACTACATTTTTCAAGCTGGTGGACAGAGGCGACGCAAGACTAAAATGGGGATTGGGCAAGAGAATTTTTGCGAGGCCCCCTTTAGTTTTCTTTTTAAAATTTTTCCCTTGAAAATTAGGCGACGAGCAAAAACAGCCTAAGCCCGCCCACATACATTCCGGTTGTAACCGGGCCGGGCGTGCAGGCCGGTTAACCGGTCGTGTTAGCGCATACATGCCGGTTGATTGAATTCTTTAAAAAATATATCAGTTTTATTTGACAGTTCGGTATTGTTGTATCGACTACCTTATTGTCGATTTCATGAAATAAAATGGACGACGACGTATCAATGTTTCTGATATGTTTTATTCTATTATTTGATGTGTTTCCTCTGTTTCCAATTGCCCGGTTCGTCCGGAATGCAACCGGGGCGTCCCCGGTTGCATTCTGACCGGCCGTTCTGACCGGTAAGAATAAGAAAAGTGTGCGGTAGTAAATGGAGTTATTATGTTATTTGCACCTTCAGGTACCCAGCCCGGTTACAACCGGAATATATGTGGCCGGCCTAAATCACTTTTGCGAGACCCCTCTTCCAATAACTTTTTAAAAAAGATTCTTTAAAAATTAACTGACGAACAAAAAAATAGAAAGAACACAACAACCGACAACACCCAGTAATTAAGTTTGGTCAGCCAACATGCGAGACCTCGTCGCGAGGCCTCCAAAGGCGCGAGGCTATAGGCGATCGCCCACTTCGCCCACCCTTTGCGCCACCCCTGCTGGTGGACATGATATCTTGAGTTCTATTTATCCAATCGACTTCCAATGTTGCTTTATGCCGTTTATGGTAAGGACTACGGATATTGCAAAATTTTAATTTTTACTATTTTTAAAAAATCAAATATTTTTAAAAAAAAAAGTCAGTAATTTTTTTGGCAAACAGCCACTATTTTTAGATTTTTAATTTTTTTTTTCATCGTAGTTTCTGCCAGAATTAGCCTTTCTAAACCAGAATCTTTTTGGAGGGGCCCGGGGAGGAAAAAATGTCACGGGCCCCAAAGTGGGTTGATCCGCCCTGCCGACACTTTTTTAAGCATTAGAGAAATGTTTAGAAATAATTCTTTAACTCTGAATAAATTTCTTGCAGCCTGGAATCATTTCCGCAATCAACTGGAATAACATTAATCTGTGTAATATGAAATGTCGTTTTCCGACCACTTGACCGAACATATAACTTAGGCAAGTATCTTCACTTTTTTAAGCATTTAAGAAATGTTTAAAAACAATTCTTTAACTCTGAACATGAAATGTCGTTTTCCGATCACTTGGCCGACCATGTAGTTTAGACAAATATTGCCATTTTTTTAAGCATTCAAGAAATGTTTAAAAGCAATTCTTTAATTTTAAATAGAATTATTGTAGCCCGAAATTGTTTCCAACATTAACTAGAATAATATTAGAACGTGTAGTATGAAATGTCGTTTTGCGACCACTTAATCGAGAATATAATATTTGAGATTTATTTTAGTTTTTCACATTATTTAGTTTTGTTTTATTTATTGTTTTATATTTTTTGTGTGCTCTATATATCTTGTGAACGTGGGAGGGAAGAACAAAATGTCTAGGGCCCCAAATTGAGTTAATCCGTCCCCGAAGATATGTATTATATGCACAGTATGTATATTTGCATTATTCGGTGTCAAATCCGCATTGTGTTGCCAGAATATTATTAATATTGTGAACGATACATACATATCACACACGTAGATGTATTTTCGTTTGCATATGATTAAATAGATAGATTTATTAAGCCCGGTTCAGACGCAGGCAGTAGTTTAGTCGAGTGGTCGAGTAATTTAGTACTCGCCCAGTTTGAACACATTCATTTTAGTCAAGTAAATTGGCTTGGTCGAGCGAGTGGTCGAGTTTAGTAAATAGAAAGCCCGGTTCAGACACAGCCAGTAGTTTAGTAGAGTATAGTAATTTAGTCGAGTGGAGATACTGTTCATACAGGGCAAGTAATTTAGTAGAGTTTGTTGAAATACTGCGAGTCAAAACAATCGTTCACATACAGCTAGTATTTAGTTTAGTCGATTAGTATAAAGTCGAGTGCTAGAGTCCTTAATTTTCTTTCTTTCCCGAGAATATGTCGATCTTATATTTTTAATTTTTTTACGATTTCTTTTTGAACAAAACCTTCTATTCCCATCGTTTCTTGCAATTTCAAGTATGCTGCTAAATTTGTTTATTTTTGTAATTTTCATTTTTCACATTCCACAGACATTTATTTGTATTTAATATATTTGGTAACGAATTTAAGAGCAGGGCTGGATCTAGGGAGCAGCGGGGGCACGTACCCCGGGCGCCAAAACTGCAAATTCGGAGCCGCCAAACTGTTGAATTTGACGTTTTTTTTTTTGCTCGCCACTTGCTTTTTGTAGGGAAAAAAGTTAAAAAGAAATATTTCTTTTGTCATTTTACGGAAAGACAGGGGTGCTGATTTTTGCACCGTGCCTCGGGCGCCACTTAGGGTAGATCCGGCCCTGTTTAAGAGTGGTGCCTTTTGACCATCTTGCTATTTTAATTAGTTAATTAATTTGTTATTATTTCAATAAGAAATCTATAAAAAATAAAATTAAAATTATTAAATACAATTATATTTATTTCTGTAAAATATTTTACATTTTTTTTACGAAAAACCGAAACTGACAAATAAAACAATAACCCAAATAACTAAAAAACAACAATAACTGCAATAATTATGTATAAACAACTTGTGTATTTCTGTCCGCACGTGTTTAGTTGGCATACGAGTTCACTGAAAATAGAGTGGGGGAATGCTACTCGACTATAAAAATAGAATAGAGTTCTATTTACTAAACTCGACCGCCCGCTCGACCAAGCCAGTTTACTTGACTAAAATGAATGTGTTCAAACTGGGCGAGTACTAAATTACTCGATCACTCGACTAAACTACTGGCTGCGTCTGAACCGGGCTGAACTCTATTCTATTTTGATGGTCGAGTAGCCTTCCCCTACTCTATTTTCAGTCAACTCGTACGCCAACTAAACACGTGTGGACAGAAATACACAAGTTGTTTATACATAATTATTGCAGTTATTGTTGTTTTTTTTTAGTTATTTGGGTTATTGTTTTATTTGTCAGTTTCCGTTTTTCGTAAAAAAAATGTAAAATATTTTATAGAAATAAATATAATGGTATTTAATAATTTTAATTTAATCTTTTATAGATTTCTTATTGAAATAATAGCAAATTAAATAATTAAAATGGCAAGATGGTTAGAAGGCACCATTCTTAAACAGGGCCGGACAGGGCACGGTGCAAAAATCGACGCCCCTGTCTTTCCGTAAAATGACAAAATAAATATTTCTTTTTAACTTTTTTCCCTACAAAAAGCAAGTGGCGAGCAAAAAAAAAAAAATACGTCAAATTCAACAGTTTGGCGGCCCCGAATTTGCAGTTTTGGCGCCTTCAAAAACTTGGCGCCCGGAGTACGTGCCCCCGCTGCCCCCTAGATCCGGCCTGCTCTTAAATTCGTTACCGAATATGTTAAATACAAATAAATGTCTGTGGGATATGAGAAATGAAAATTACAAAAATAAACAAATTTAGCAACGTACTTGAAATTGCAAGAAACGATGGGAATAGAAGGTTTTGTTTAAAAAGAAATCGTAAAAAAATTAAAAATATAAGATCGACATATTCTCAGGAAAGAAAGAAAATTAAGGACTCAAGCACTCGACTATATACTAATCGACTAAACTAAGTAACTAGCTGTATGTGAACGATTGTTTTGACTCGCAGTATTTCAACAAACTCTACTAAATTACTTACCCTGTATGAACAGTATGCCCACTTGACTAAATTACTATACTCTACTGATCTACTGGCTGCGTCTAAATCGGGCTTTAGATAGGGACGTTTAAGAAACTTTATCTATAGGTAAGTTAAGAGGGTTTCTGGTCTAGAGATTAAAAAAATTCGATTTTTTTTTTTCATAATTTTAAAGTTCAGTCCCTTATAATCCTCTAAAAGGATTTACGGAAATTCGAATTATTTTCGGAGTTATGGTTATTTTTTCTCTGCGTACTGTCTTTCTTTCTTTTACTGTCTTTAATTCAAATTTTTAATATTAATTACTCGAAACTACTTTTTTCGATATGGTTGACATGATATCTTAAGTTCTAATGCACCGATTTACTCAAAATTTGGTACAGACCTTAATACTATCAAAATTGGTCCGACGTAAGGGTGTTTGGAATATTTTTTTTTTTTTACTATTTTTAAGAAAGGACCCCGCACAAATCTTATGGAAATTTGGTCCCGGTTAATTTCTTCGAAACTTTGGGAAATAATAGTTTTTGACCTGTAGAACAAAAGTCTCCATAGACGCAAAGCCCAACAATGGACAGATTTAGAGATATATGTAGTTAAATATACATAGAACACTAGAAGCCAACTAATATCAAAAAAGTGTAATTGGCTTGGAGTCATTTGGAGACGTGTCACAGCTTAAGGCATTAGTCAGTCCGTGTCCGTCGTCGAATGCACAGTGCATTGTATATACATTGTTACCATTGTTAGTTGAACACGTTGAACAGCTCTCTCTGGTAATACGTGTGTTGCAGTAGTGTGCATAAATACGCACACTACTAAAAAACACCAAACTAATACACTGCAAACAGTGTGTATCCTCACAAACAGAGTGGGGAGATTTACGTCATAAACTCATTACAAGTGGAACAGAGACATAGACAATCTAGTTTGACTCCTTGTAAATATACGTATACTGTCAATGTAAAATCGATCACCTATCAAATGGTGTCGGCAATCGATTCTACTTTCTGCAAGTTTTTTGCCGATATCATTTGATAGGTAATCGATTTTACATTGACAGTATATGTATATTTAACTACATATATCTCAAAATCTGTCCATTATTGAGCTTTGCGCCTACGGAGACTTTTATTCTACAGCTTGAGAACTATTTTTTCCCAAAGTTTCGAAGAATTTAACCGGGACCAAATTTCCATAAGATTTGTGCGGGGTCTTTTCCAAAGTTGAAAAAAGGAGGCGAAAGAAAGATTTTTTTTGTTAAATGGACGCCATTTTGTGAAAAAAAATTTTCAAATCGGCTACGTCCAACTAATTCTACATCCTTGTGTATTTTTTTTTTTTTTTTGATAATTGATGTTTTATTTTACCTGGTTACCATATGGTTTATCCAGGTGCGTAAAAATTACATTCTATGTATCCTTGGGTATTAAGAATTACCTAAAATTTTATGTTTTAGCGTTTTAGATCACCAGGAGGATTGGAATCACGTCAATCAGGAGATACCTTTTTTTTGAGTTCCCACTTTGCCGGCCTGTACCGATTTCAATTTTCAATTTTTTTAAAATTTTTATACATTTCTATACTTTTTAAATATCAATAAAAAACTGTTAAAAATGGATACTAAAAATCTTTATTTTTAGTATCCATTTTTAACAGTTTTTTTTTTTTATTACCACTATACAATCAGCTCAAAATCGAGCCTCTAGACTAGAATACCCCCTTAACGTAATGGGTCGTGTTCGATCGTGGCATAAAAAATTCTCGGTTATTTGCGCATGTGCATTACTAAACCGCGCAAACATAGTAACAATTTAAACATGTAACGTCTACAAGCTTCCAAATACAGTCGGACTCATGTATTTTCAACTCATGTATTTTCAACACCATCTATTTTCAACTGATTTTACTCACGTATTTTCAAGTTTTTGGTCCCCACTTCTCACGCAATACTTTAATACAGAAAAATAACTGTCAGATTAATCGATTGACCACTGGTGGCTTTATCCTACAATATATGGTTTTATTTCATTTGCAATTGTTTAAAAAATAATTTTATTACAAGTTTATTACACTTTTTTCATGTTTCACTTTTTTGTTTATCACATGTTACTTGACAATTTGTCATTTTAAGGTTATTCACTGGGGAAGTACACGTGGCCACTGTGTAAAGATTTGCGCGGGCTTTTTGTGATTGGTTCTATGTCTGTCACGTGGCTCTATGATTGCCATGGAGTGAGGATAAAGGAGAAGTTGAAAATACATGAGCGGATTAGTCCCGACAGGTTGAAAATACATGAGTTCGACTGTATGGTATACAGTAGAATATGTCAAATAATTTAAATTTTTATTAGTATGTGTTTGCACGGTTTAATAGTGCCCATGCGCGAGAATTTTTTATACCACGAATCGAACACGGGCATGAAAAAAGACAAAGGAAATTAAATCTTATTTAAGTTCAGCTAATTTTAAGGAATAAACACTTTAAGCCCATAATAAGTTAAAAAAATATTGAACCTAAATTTTTAAATTATGTATTGATTTTAAATACCTAACTAAAGATTTATTTTGCATAATATCTGACTTTTACATAATTATTTTAACAAAATTTATATCAGCGTCAGTTGATTCTTTTTTTTTATTTTAAATTCTGTCACTTCAAAAACTTGATTTTTTAAAATTTTTATTAAATCATAGACATTTTCCGAATCGTTTTGTGATTATAAATTATGGTGGAGATGCCAACAAATCAATTTTTACTTAACTGATTCCCAAAAACCAAGTCTATCAATGAATTGGAAAAAGATACTAACATTCACAAGATAGTCAATTCACGTGTCATACAATAACTGTAGATAGTATTAACGGTTTCATTTGCGGTTAGTACATAATGTTACTTAATTTTTTTTCTTTTTTTTTGTAAGTAGCAACAGGAGTTACTAAACGTAGTTACGTAACTATTTTCGCAGACCCATATTTTTCAGACATTTTTATTTTACATATGTATTTACGGTATTTACTATTTTGTATAATTTTAACCCTAGAATCATACGTACTCGTCAAAACGACGAACGAACTTCCTGCCTGCTCCAATACTACAACTTGTCGGTACATGCTTGCTGTGAAACTTCTGTTATCTAATTTTTTTGTTATTATAACACATAAGACGTATAAATTTTGTTTATAGCTATTGTCGTTTTTTTTTTATACTGAAATAGTGTGCGTCAAAAGGAGGACGATGTATGATTAACCTATATTTTTTTTTAAGATTTTTTACTCCACATATAAAAGTCTTCCTAATTTTTCTAAAATTTATTAAAGATATGGATGTTATAATTAATTTATTCAATGATTATGTTATGATAATGTGAAAGATGATTACAGCTGTTTGACTTCTAGAGACGACATAATACTGAAGTTTTAATATATTGAATCGAAAACTAAAGAATGCGTTTCAAGTGACTTAATAAAAGGTTAACAGTTTATTTTGTGGAAAATATTTTAATTTTTATTATTTTTTAAGATCTTATTCGAAAAATTACTAACAAATTTTAGAAAATTTATAAATGTGCCTAATGGGGAAATAACTACATATCTATAGGAATATTTATGACTGAGAAATTTCACATTCTGTAAAGTCACACATGTCCACTGACTCATAATAGTTCATAAATTAATTATTTGAAAGACATGTTTTATGATACAACTGATGTATTTATTTATTTTTTAATCTTTATAGTGAAAATATGCTTTGATAAAAAGATTAAAAACATTAATAAATATTTATATTAAGAAATTTTTTCAAATGCAATTTTTTTAAATATTTTGTTCACTTTTGTAGTATTGTTATGTAAAAAAAATGTTTTTTGCAAATAGACTCTAAAACTCCCCGTAAAAAGTCCATTCGTCGAAACGACGCCGATGTATGATTAACTTGACTCGTAGACCAACGTATGATTCTAGGGTTAATTGAAATAAAACCACAGACATCTATTGTCAAATATCTGAACTAATTCACCTCATTGGACTGCGATTACCGACATAGCCCAGATTGTTATTAGCTTTGCTATTCGTCTAGCAAAGAGAGCTAATTTTCAAAAATTTTCCGCCCAAAAATCAGAAAAGTTCCACCAAAGAGCCCCTTCAAACATTCCTATACTGTTCAAACCCAACTGCAAATCATTTTTAACAAACAATTTTCCTTGTACAGACAAAACCACGCTATAATTTTATTATAATATGTAACGCTAACAGCATTCAGTCAATTTTTTGTGTCGTTAATTCCACGTATCTTTTTAAAATACATAAATTTTTTCATTGTTTATAGTAATACCGTTCTTAACCTGGTAATACTTACATAGGTAAAATATAACGTTACTTTCTGTATACGGTTCACCGTTTCCACAACCAAATACATAAGTTGACGATAAAATAAAAAAGAAAACGACATCCATATCGCTACGAAATCGATAAATCTATCTTTATTTAAATACACCGTTGTTGAAAAGGTACAATTTTATTCAACATGTTGATGATGTCGCGGGAATTTGAAGTGTATAGTGTTGTAGTCGCCACTCGTACGTAAGCCAGTCCGATTCTATAAGCAACAATCCACTCTAGTGTTGTGTTTGTACAATAATTTGTGTGTTAGTTTTCGAAAGAAAAAAGTGTTTTGTGTGTTATTAGCGAGAAGTGCGTAATTTTTTTGTTGTTTTTTGAATCATGATGACAGAAACCGTGGTCACAGTGGATGCACCTCGTGCAGCCAACAACAATGCCGCCACAAAACCAAATGATCCGAATCAACAGCAACAACAGAATAATAACACAACGACAACACAAGCGTCCCCGTTGGCTTGGATCAAAATTAACACGGAATACTTTAAAACACTTCCTGGAATGTTGAAATTAGCGCAAGTGGTAAGTGTAACAGCCGCTGCGGCTACTGCTTTCGGTGGATCCAAAAAAATATTTTATTTCTCTGGGTCAAATAAAACCAGTTTGATGTATACATATGAAGACTATGAAGTACCTGTTGATCAAAGCGTTCGGATCGTTAAGATCTAATAATAAATTTTTTATTTTTAATTTTTGACAAAGTTTTATGTTGTTCTCTTTTGTCAATATCTGTTTCGTTGGCGCACTTGTTTGTTGGAGAAAGCGTGGATTTACCTATAAATAAATATTACACGCCGTATTTTAGTTGCCAGATGAAACTCTAACCGAGTTTTATTTGATCGTGACGTGCTAAAAAAGTTCCGGATGTAACAAAAATTTTATACAAATATCAGAAATTCTAAATATAAAGTTGCTATCTTGCGATTTTTAAGTATGTTAGATATTAGATACAATGGGAGCTCCGTATTCGCGGGTCGTATTTGTATGGGGAAATCTCCATTCATAGCAAAACTTCAAGCGGATATTCAAGGTCTTTAAAATTAGCGTAGTATGTATATTTTGCATCTTACCTACGCAAATCGTCCCATGTAGATAGTTTGAATCATTTGTTTATTATTTACATAATATTACGGTGATTCTGATACTTCTGGCTACCCAATTTTTAGGAGAAAACACATTGAGCCAGTTTGAGGAATATACACTGGCAATCTTTTTTGATCTTTGTGGTGGATTTTCGTACTCTTTTTGCATATTAGATGACTATAGAACAAATTTTGGTAATTGTGAATGAGTAAAGCTCCGGCCCAATTGTTTTAAAATTTTTTTTTTAATAATTAGAGTAGGGTTGACCGGGGTAATTGTGAATGGATTTTCATGAGTTGAGATAAAAGCGTTGTTTTAAGTATTTTTTATTTTATATATCACATTATGGTTGATTTACTTTTAATTCTACATTATTCAGGATGCACCACACAAGTTTTGAGCAAATTCGTATGAAAAACAAAAATTTTATAAGCCATTCACATTTCCACGGTGCGGTTTTGCAAGTCTTATGAATTTCGGGGTAAAAGTGAATGCCATCAGAAAAATTATTTAGAATGGATTACAAGAGAAGTGTGGTTCGTCAGAGTAAAGCCCAGCTCAAATTCTTCACATTTACTCCACTTTCAAATTTTTCATCATATTTTAGCGGTCACAATTTCTCTTTGTTTAATGCAAGTTACGCATACCTCAAGTTTCTACAAAAAATCAAGGTTAAAGAAAAATAACAAAAATTGTAGGAACAAATTTATTACAAGCTAAAAATGATATTTTGAAGATATTTTGTCATTTTATCATATAAAAAATCAAAAAATTCCATATATTCACACAAAAACAAGGAAAATAAAACTTTTTCAAGGAAATACATTTAGTTTACATGAATAAAAAACATTTTTTTTTTGTATTGTTTGTACAACGGAAACTTGTACAATAAGGTCACCAGCACCTTCATTAACATTTTCAACTCTGAAAAGGACACAACTGAAATTTTTGACCAAATGGGGGCACTTGTGAATGACGTTCACAATTACCCCACAATTTTAAAATCATGGGGTAATTGTGAATTGGTGATAAATTGTCCAATTTCTTTAGCAATTAATAAGGAACTCTCTCAGGGCTTAGACCACTTCTTTAAAAGTACTTTTAACCATTTCACCTTTTAAAAAAAGAAAATGTATTTAAAAAAAAAAATTTTTGAGGATTGGTCGAAGTATGATACATAAAATTTTGCAAGGGTTTTTTCAAAATAAAAAAAAAAGATACTAATACTTGGAGAATTGTTATGAAATTATGAAATTTTAATAGCATATTAAGAAAGGACAGAAAAATATATTAAGAGTTTATTTTTAACAAGATTAATGTTATTTTAGAAATTATAGGCGCCATTCACAATTGCCCCAATTCACAATTACCCCCCGTCAACCCTACTATGTTTAGGATGTTAAAAAAAAGATAAATCAGGTCGGGGGAAGGTAGAAAAGTTTTGACCTTGATATAAAAGCTAAGTAGTGAAGTTGGTTAAGGTTAGGTTAGTTTAGTTAGTTTTAACGCTTTTAAAAAAACCATATGGTAAAATTTTTTTGTCTCAAAATACCGGACTTTTTATTCCCAAGTGATAAGTACAATAGATAAGGCTACAAAAAAAGAAAAAGAAAAAAATCAAAGATCCCAACATTAAAAAAGTGAACCCTAATATAGGAATTTACAAAAAATGAATTATACTAAACTATGTTGATAAAATTAAACATTATTTAGAATTATACCGTATTGTCACAGATGACGGCAATTGTACCAGTAAATATATACATATGACAGCATTTTGAGCCGCCATATTGCAGGACGAGTTAACTCGTCTTAATCATTTAAAGAGTTAACAATATATATCAACTTTGATATAAAAACTAGATAGTGAGGTTAGTTAAGGTTAGGTTAGTTTAATTAATTTTGACAGTATACTTCAACTTCGATACACATGCATATAAAATAAAAAAAAGAAAACCTTAAAAATTTGAATTTTTTCAAATTTAACGACAGTTTTCTAGCATTTCCAGTATTGATATCGAGTTGTAATATTTTTTTTTTACTAATCTGCCGTAGCAGCGAACATTTTTAAAAAAAATCATTAAAATAGGTAGAGCTCCCCTAATGCACAATTACCAGAATTTTTTTTGGTAGGTTTTTCTTTTATCATTTAGCTGAAAAATCCTAAAATATGGTCTATTTCTATTCACCCCACTATCACGGTCAATAATAACGAATGGGGATTTAATAGAGAATATGCACAAGGCTGTGAAATTTGTTTACTCAATAAGTATTGTTACTTGATAAACTAACAAATGAAATATGCTTAAGTTTACCCAATTTACCCAATGTTTCCGACACAACTCGTTTTACGATACTTGTCTTGTATTTCTTTTCAAAGTTTATCAATTTTTATGACCCTAAATGATTTTACAAACTGTCAGATTTATTTTTGGAAAAATTATGGAACGGTTATGCCTAGTTCACAGGTTACTTAAATGACCAAAATACACACTTACACACTTTTTACAGTACAAATAGTTAATTCCGCGAATATCGCGAGTTAACTGTACTACTAATTTTAGCGATCTATTGTTGTAATTTTTAGCACAAGCGATTCAAAATCTTCTTTTTTTACTTACATTTATAATATGATGCATGTGTGAAATGTTTAAAAATAATAAAACTAGAATTTATAATAATTTTTCATAATTCCTCACGCAATATATTTTATATATTATATTATTTAATATGTATTTATTTTCTTGCCTTTTTGTATTTTTACTATTTGTATTTACATATTTAAATAATATATAAATCAGATAAAAAAGAAATTATTTATATTTTGATAAAAAGAAAAGTTAAAAATTAAACATTGTTCTAAATACAATATACAGATGTGTGTATTTTTTAAGACTATAGGCGTTAATGCCCATGGAAACTTATTTAAATCAAGTTTAGTCTTCTGTATATTATGTAATAAAAGATCTTTTAAAAAACCGACTTCAAAAAGTAAAAAATAATTAATATCACGTATTTTGAAGTCAGGCGGGGCGTTGTATGTAAAATTGCGATTGGATGTGCTTGAAAAATTCATGAATTCTTCAAGATTTTTTTTATACTACTCCCCGCCTGACTTCAAAATTCGTGATATTAATTATTTTTTACTTTTTGAAGTCGGTTTTTTAAAAGATATTTTATTTCATATCTTTTAGTGACAATATGCTTATAAGTCCACCCCATTAATCCTTACAATTTTTTATTTGGTTTTAAAATTTTTTTTTATTAAATTCCAAATTTTATACGTTTAGGTGGAATAGTTTCCGAAATACCAGTGTCCAGAAATCATAATTTTGGGCACTCACTGACTTTGCTTTGAAATTTGAAACATTAATAATATTTAAAGTAATAATTACTAGGAAAATAAGAAATCAATGAAAATCCACCAATTTTTCAAGTCATCAAAGAATTTTTTAAACTAAGTACTGAAAGAAAATTATTTTTAGGATAATTGGATCCAAATTGGATCAACATAAATTAAAAAAATTCGTTAAGTGCATGTTTTTGACACGCACTAAGTAATGTCACCTCAGTGAAAGTGTTAATTTATGATTTTTTGTTAACTCTATAGTTGTTAACTCTACAGCCCTCTCGCGTTTATTCAATATGGATGTACAACTCTATAATTATTCAATATGGATATACAACTCTATAATAATGTTCCCCCACTATGATCACACAACGATATTAATATGTCATCCTTCGATGACATAAAAAAATGTTACTATAGATATTAAAGTAAATAATTTTGCATATGTATAAATTTTAAATTTTCCATAATTATTCATGTCGTTGATATTATTGAAGATGGTTAAAAAACTACTCAACCAATGTCAACAAAATTTTTATGGGACCACCTGGAGAACTTTATCTACTAACTAAAAAAAGAATGGTGCAAATTGGGCCAGAAATGTGGGAGAAATCGGTGTACATACATAAAAAAAAATATACGGGTTGAATTGAGAACCTCCTCGTTTTTGAAGGCGGTTAAAAATGAATGTTTCCTCGTTTGTCCCGTATGCGTTCCTATACCATTCATCCGATTACGATGTAACTTTGGTGAATTTTTGTTCGTACGCTCGCAAAGGTTTCTGAATTATTACAACCATTTTACAATAGGTAGCGCGCGAGTCTGTTAAAATAAAAATTTACTAACACTTCCGTAAATAGAAGTGTCTGTAGACTTTCTTAAGTGACTGTAACTGTATCTGGTAAATCTATTAAAATACATATCTACAAAGAATATGCTTTGTATTATTCACAGTTAATACAATATTTATATAAATTACCACACCTAAATGTTTTAAGTATTTTTAGAAATACCTCTCTTTCAAAACAAAAGTATTTTACAATTAATTATCTATACAAATGAATGACTTATAAGTTAAAGATTAACATATTGTTAATGATATAATAGAAATACTTTAACAATAATTTCTCTTTTAATAATTTTTATAAAATTAATTTCTGTTCGAATTTTTCATAGAGAGACCTTGAATTGACACATAATTAAATATTTTGAATATAAAAATAATTTTAGTTTCAGAGTTGCTTTTCTATCCAGTAAAATATAATAATATTCAACCCCAAACTCTGAAAATACAAGAAACTTATTAAGGAATTTCATTTTGAATCCCACAAGTAGAAATATGGGCGTGTCATAATGAGTCAAATCTATTAGTAAAATAGATTTGAATTCTAAACTTAGGTATGTATTTAATTTTTATCACATTTTTATAAACAATGATTTCCTCCTGATGATTCAATAATATTTACTGACTGACATAACGATTGACATTTTAATGCAATAGCATATCCGTTCCGTGGTCTAATAAAAGATACTCAACCTACTAGCACATATATTAGGTATTTGCATGATTTCGGCCGTTTTTCTATGAATAAAATAGTCGATTAATCGATTTAGTCGACGAATTTGGTTCAAATTTAATTATTTTTTAATCGACGATTTAACTTATGTGTGTTAAATATCCATAAGAATATCGTAGTTTTTTTCATTTTGGAAAAAAACTTTCCATTGGTCATTTCATTATGGGTAAACACGATAAAACTGAAACAGAAATTTTTTTGACAATTTAACTTATGTGTATCAAGTCCCATAAGAATATTGTAGTTTTTTCACTTTTACCATGGAAAACAAGTTAGGATAGATTTTTACAGAGAAAAAAAATGGTACAATACATTTCGTTGGTCATTTCACTGTAGGTAAACACGATAAAAACGAAACAAAAATTCGTATTGGTAAATTTAACTAATTTCAGAACCATGGTAACAATGTATTAAATAATAATGTGAATTATACTAATTTAATTTATTCGTTAAATTGTCTTACCGTATTACACTTGAGTATTATATTTTTTCTGAATAAATTTGTGTTTTCTACAACTCAAATTTCTTGCCAAAAAGCAATTTAATTCGAAAAACTGTCAAGTAACAAAAACGCTTCAGCTTCGCTGTCGTGTTTTTTGACAAATTTTCGTTAGACAAATCCAAATTTATTCGAAAAAATACCTACAAACCTCTCGTGTAATAATCAGGTGCTTAGCCAATAGGCCACCCTAGGCCATGGCCTAGGGGCGGGAGATTTTTAGGGGCGGTAAATTTTTAAAATAGAGCGGAAAAATGAGTAATTAAATTTTTTTTTGCTCGTCACTTATTTTTTTTTAAGAGAAAGTTTGTAAAAAAGGTAGGAAAAGGGGCGGCAAATTTTTAAAACAGGGCAGAAAAATTTGTGATTGACGTTTTTTTTTTTCAAGATTCCCTTTTTTTCAAACAAAAGGTAGGGGCGCCATTTTTCAAGGTGCCTAGGGGCGGACTCAGGGTTAATCCGGCCCTGGTAATAATATTAAGTGATAAATGCAACTGATTTCAAATCCATAGCAACGAAATATTAAATTGGTATATGAATTATTAGGGTGTGCCAAAAAAAAAAAAATCGCTCTCCGCTCAAAATATCGTAGGATACGTCTAAAAAAAACATCCTCACCGAGCGTAGCTCAAAATTCCAATTTTTAGAGGTGCATCATCGAATCTAAAGTTTTCCCATTTAAATAGCACAGGAAAAACGATTTTTTATGTTATTTACTCCTGCAAACTATGAAGAAATTATTTTTCAATAAAATCAATCAAAGCACCTTATTAAGTATTAAATTTTGAACAAAAAATTTCATTGAGTCAAATTTCTATCACCAATATTTCACTTTCTACAGAGCCTTAAAATTTAAATTTCTTGAAATTTTGCTTTTTTTACATTTTTAAGCTAAACTATTAAAGATAGGACAAAAAGTTAAATGACAATTTTGTAGTCCAACTGACGCTTTACAAAAAAAGTTCCTTACAAATTTTTCGTATTACAAACAGTTACAAAGTTACAGACCCTCAAAATTTATTTTACTTTTTTTTTCTCCAAAATGAAAATTCAGCTGTTACAGCTGGTGTCATGAAAAAATCTGAACCTAAAATTATGACAGAAATTTGTTTTAAGACCTCGAGAAACCAAAAATTACCTTCATTAAAATTTGCATATATATTTCCGATTTTTGAAAGCCCAAATTTTGGCCATTTTTCGCCATTTTTAGTGCTTTTTTGCAAAAATTGGCCAAATTTCAAAAATTTTTTAATTTTTTTTACACCATCGAAAAGAAATTTTTTAATGAAGGTCATTTTTGGTTTCTCGAGGTCTCAAAACAAATTTCTGTCATAATCTTATTTCTGATTTTATATTTTTCTGAATAAATTTGTGTTTTCTGCATATTATCTATAAGCAATTTAATTCACAGAACTGTTAACCCAAAAGTACCTCAACTGCGCTGTGGTATTCTTGTTAACGAACAGTTCTTTTCGTTAAATTGCTAGACAACTATCACAGACGATTTTCTCTGAAAATTTGAAATTTAGAGCAGAGATAGAGTGTAGGGATGTCGTTTTTTAAAAAAAAAATCGATTTTTGAATCGATTCGTATTTGTCAACAAAAGAATCGATGCTTAAATTATCGATTGTATTCAAAATCGATTCCAAGAAATCGATTCAAATTTGCTGTTGCAAAAGTGGCGGTAATTTTTAAGTAAAAATTTATAATTCAGAAAGATGAATTTTCGAAGTCTTTTAAGAAAAAAATATTAAACGTGTACATACTTAATTACCAACATTTTTTTTTTAAATCTTATTCTATGGTATAGAGATGAATCACACCATCACAACAAAGTTGACAATTTTTGTTTTCATTTAATATAAAATGTTAATTGTATAAATATTATCTAAATTGTACTAAATGTTGAAAAGTTTTTATTTAATTGCATACAAAGTTTTTTTTATAGATTAAGGGATAAAAAAAGAATTAAAAGTTTTTTTCTAAATTCCCCGCCTAAACTTTATTGTTTTGTAAGTACATGGTACAGTTGTCAATTTGTAAATTTTGACAATTTGATTTGATACATAGAGATTTATTATATGCATTTGATGCTTAAAATTTAATAATCGTAGTACCGATAATAGATTTAAATTTAAATTAATAAATAAATAGCAACATATAAATAAAAACGCAATTTATATTTTGAAAAAAAAAATCGTTTCACGATTTCCATAAAATAAAAATCGATGTGTGAATCGATCTCAAAATCAATAATCGATTAAAAATCGGTTTTCATTCTTCCGATTAATCGATTTCTCGATTTATCGATTAAAAAAAGACATCCCTAATAGAGTGGCGTAGCCCGATAAGAAATATGAAATTGAATTTTCATTCCGGGGGAGAAAGCTTATTAAAGCACGAATTCTGTTTATAATAATACATATATAACTGTATTTTTTAATTCATTTTTTTTTTTTGACACTTTTGTTGATATTCTTCAAATAAATGGATGAAAGTCTACGAATTTAAAAAATTTTACAGTACTGTAATCCCTTAAAAAAATTATGAACCATATGTCACTACCTAATAGATAAAATTAAAAACTTGCTTCATGTGCCAGAAAATTGAAAACAAGAATCAAAATAAAACAATAACACTGTTGCTGTTTGATAACAACTGAATGGAACAAAAGATTTAAATAGCCAACTAGAGAAGATATTAGGTGAAAGTGTTTCTAGTAGGATGATTTTCTTAGGTTATTCGATCCACTCGGTTCATTTTTAAAATTTTTAAAAGTGAGAAAATACTTGCTGAACTAGTCTCACTTACAAGATAATATCAGTTTGCACTACTGAAATTGTTAAAATGATGAAAATGACAATATATCCGTTAAGGCAGTATTCTGGTCTAGAATTTTTTGAAATAGGATTTTTTTTGTTCCATTTTCTGAAATTCTAGACCTTTAAAAATGTGTCTTCAAAGCGAAATATAAAAATTTTGAAAATTTGTAAAGTTATAGCCATTTTAATACGATAGGTTCCGATATAAATTAATATACCTACTTCAAAATTTTAAATGCATTTTTCTTCAAATTACATTTTTCAAGCTGATCGGTATGATATCTCGAGTTCTATTTATCCAATCGACTTCAAATTTGGGATGTAAAACGTTAAAAAAATAATTTTTTTCTAACAGCTGACATTTTTAGATTTTTAAAACTTTTTTTCATTGTAATTTCTGCCAGAATCACAACCTTTCTGAACTAGAATCTTTTTCATTTTTCATTGCAAATGAACACAAATCTCAAAATCATGTCAACCAGCAATATCACTTTTTTTGCACGACTGTTTTTAAATCGCTATACCTAAGTTCTTGAATTATTATTTCTTTTATATCAAAATTTTTTTGTATGTTCTTAACCCTAGAATCATACGTACACGTCAAAACGACGAACGAACTTCTCTACCTGCTCCAATACTACAACTTGTCGGTACCTGCTTGCTGTGAGATTTCTGTTACCTAATTTATTTGTTGTTATAACAGATAAGACGTATTGATTTTGTTTATAGTCATTGTCGTTTTGTTTGTATTGAAATTGTGTCCGTCAAAAGGACGTCGATGTATGATTACGCGATGTTTTTTTTAAAAGATTTTGTACTTCACATAAAAGTTTTCCTAATTTTTCTAAAATTTATTAAAGATATGCATGTTATAATTAATTTATTCAATGATTATGATAATGTGAAGGATTATTACAGCTGTTTGACTTATAGAGACGACATAATACTGAAGTTTTAATATATTGAATCGAAAACTAAAGAATGCGTTTCGAATGACTTAATAAAAGATTAACAATTTATTTTGTGGATTAACAATTTTTAATTTTTATTATTTTTTGAGATCTTATTCGAATAATTACTAACAAATTTTAGAAAATTTACAAATGTGCCTAATGGGGAAATAACTACATATCTATAGGAATATTTATGACTGAGAAATTTCATATTCTGTAAAGTCACACATGTCCACTGACTCATAATAGTTTATAAATTAATTATTTGAAATACATGTTTTATGATACAATTGATGTATTTATCTATTTTTTAATTTTTATAATGAAAATATGCTATAAAAAGATTAAAAAAATTAATAAATATTTACATTAAGAAATTTTTCCAAATCCAATTTTTTTAAATATTTTGTTCGCTTTTGTAGTATTGTTATGTAAAAAAAAATATTTTTTGCAAATAAACTCTAAAACTCTCTGTAAAAAGTCCATCCGTCAAAACGACGTCGATGTATGATTAACGTTTCTCGTAGACCAACGTATGATTCTAGGGTTAAAACAGCAATAAATAGATGGTAAAAAATTTACCGTAAAAATATTAACAGTTTTTTTTATTAATTCCTAAAAAATCCGAAATTTTTGTTTTTTAGACCAGAAAACCCTCTTAAACATTTTTTACTGAAATTTTTAGTATACAAACACAGTGTCGTTACAATTTTATAATGTTTTGATAGATCTGATAACAGGTAATAAGATTAGATGATTGATATCTATATATAGAAATCGACAATAATATTTATAAATATTTTTTTGTTGTAATTAAGTTACGTAATACAAGAATAAAGTGCAATTTGTATTACTGACAAGAGATGTACAAAAAAATGACCTTGAAGTCACACGAAGAAAAATTTCATCAGTTAGGTTACTATTATGCACACTTCAATTGTGTATTATAGTCATTAAGAACTGTTGACTAATCATTAATAATAGGTGTATAAGATAATTAATATGGTTTATTCTTTATGTTTTCTAGTTTTACAAAACAAAATAGTTATTTTAACTCACTTACGATTTATCCATAATTCTACGTGTCGAATTTTAAATTATTATTGTATTGAGATTCAAAATGGGATTTTTATGTAAATTCCAAAAAGCACTGCTGACACTGCTGATATTTTTTTAACCGGTTCACCGAAAATCGGTCAAAATTTAGTCTGGATCAAGAAACTGATATCTGAAATAAGTGACCAATTACGAAATATGTATAAACATTGCCCCTGAATATAGGCAATGTACATGACGTTCTCAATCGCCCGAATACCTATTCTCTTTCTTTAATAGGGCGATGGGGAGGGTAGTAATTATTTTTTGAAATTGGAGCGGTGTACCAAAACGGGTTGTTTTTTTTAAGTTGGGGCTTAGTAGTTAGAACCTACTTATAAAATCTACATGTAAAAATTCAAGATTCGACCGACCTCACTGGACAGAAAATCAATTTTCAAATTGAAGTGATTCAAAATATTGATGAATACTGTATAGCCCTGTTCTTTTTGATGAAAATATTGATGAAAACTGAAAACATAATATTTCTTTAGTGGAACATTATGTGCATACAAAAATATTACGACTTTATGACATAATCCTATAATTATAAATTAATGATGCAATACAAAATTCTAAAATAATTTTCAAAATGATTCTTTTACATAAATTTTATTTATCATTCCGTTTGTCATTATTATGGAAATTTTTATGTAGTGAAACCTAAATAAAGTACAATGTCACCTGTAATATTTATCAGAAAATTATTAACTCAATAATTATTTTAAATAATAAATGTTTTCCCATTGATTGCTTGTCGGTTTGTTTTATTGTAATTTTACATATTACCTTCTGGGGATATACACTTACCCACTTCTAGTTGAGTTACAATAGAATTCTATGAATGCTTTTATAAGTTAGGTCGGGATTTATATGCTTTTCAAAATATTTTGTGTTTATCGATATTGATACAATGATTAAATAGTAAAATCCCGATTACCCCAACTATTGTGGATTGATTCCACCTCTAATAATAAAAAAAAAATATAGCCCCAATAGAGAAAACAAAATGTGGACAACCTTTAGTTTTTTTGTGATTGGAGGAAAGCAACACACTTCACAGAAGCATTAGACGTTGTTTCGGAACTCTAAAAAATACAGATTTACATATCCATCATGCTTTTTTCTAAGACTTGATGAACGAAAGTTCGATGAATAAGAATAGTAGAAATATACTTTGCTAATTGTAAACTCGTTTTAATCTAAGGCTCGGTTATTTGAAGTAAACTGTAAAACTATTTACTACATTGTTATAAACGATTTTTTTATTAAAATTTAATGAAATTTTAGAGTAACATTAAAACTAAAAGAATGTGTAATATTTTATTAGCGGAAATTAAAATATATGGGTAGGGGCCATCAATAACTTATGTACGCAAACGCGGGGGGGGGGGGAGTAGTGTGATGTAGAGTGATGAGGAGAGGGTAGGTATCCGAGTAAACGTGACGTCATGTTGGAATAAACTTGTTCCAAGAATTTACAGTTGGCAAGCAAAAAAAATTCCTTTCCAAAATTACAGTTTAATCAGTCTCTTTTGGAAGGTTCAACGAAATCTAATACAGCTCGACGACGGCGAAGGGGAAGGGGGTAAAATGGCCGAATTTTGGAATAAGACATGAAGTTTAAGATAAGATGCGGTTTAAACGCAGTCATTTTGAAGATTGTATAGAAAATTATAATTAATTCATAATTTTTTTGGAGGAAAAAATAATTTACTTATATTTGTACCGTAAATTTATTTTTATGGCCGTGGATGCTTAAGAATTCTCAATTTTCAAGCTCAGATTCTTAAATTACATTCGAGCCGCTTAGAGCCTTGAATCTTGATCTCTAATATAGCCTTAAATTATTATTCTACCCTATAAATTTAAAATTACCTCTTAAATATAGTCGTTCGGTGAAGAATAAAATTTAAGTCAAAGAAACTCATGTAGACAATAATTTTATAAACAGTTCTTCCCAGAATCCCTATCAGAGTTTAATGCCCAAGTACTTATCTACATAAAAATCTAGGCTTTAGTTTTTTTGTAACATATTCAAATGAACATTACAACAGCTGATACTCATCACTCGTTTAAAAAATTGATATTACAGTTAGGTATTTAGGTAATTCAAGTGTGTGATTGTTTTATTAGTTGTTAGCCATTATTCTTTTTGGTGTGTACCTGCAGGTTATGTGGAATATCGACCATATGTTGAAATTTTTTTTTCATAATATGTTTGTATTTAGATATGAATCTTATATGTAATTTAAAAATGAGGTTTTCATAATTTTATTTAATACATTGTTATTTATTTATTTCTGTAAGCTAAGAAAAAAGAGGTCACTAATGCTTGAGTTCGTGAAAAGAATACAAGGTTAAAGATACCGCTTGAAAAACTTGAATTTTTCCAGCGCATGAAGTGTAAAAAAGGGGGGGGGGATGAAAAGTTTTATTTTCTAAACTTAAACCATTAGATCCGCGGTGTACTTATTTCACAGAGTTCTCAAATATAAAATAGCAATTGAATATCTTTTTTCGGAGAATATATATTATTAAAACATTTAAATCTGAATTTTAAAGGCATTTGAAAAATGGTCTGTTACCGAACCCGGATTTTACTCAGAGATTTACGTATTTACTAAATTCGGTTTTAGCGAATTTCCAGACCGGAATTCAACTATTACAGCCACTGTCATGACACGACCTGAGCCCGGGACTATGGCAGAAATTTGTTTTGAGGTCCCTAGAAATCGAAAATAATATTCACTAAAATTTATATATATATATATATATATATATATATATATATATATATATATGTATGTATATATACATATATATATGTATATATATATATATATATATATATATATATATATATATATATATATATATATATATATATATATATATATATGTGTCCGCGCGATAACTCTCGAACGAAGTATCCAATTTTTACGAAACTTGGTGAGAACATTGGAAGTCCCAAACCCTTGGATGATTTCGTCAGCCAGACACGTCAGATGCCAGGAACATGGTTTTTGTTCTTGTCAAAAATTAGTTTTTTGCCAAAATTTCCCCTCATTCAAAAATTTTTGCAAAATTTTTTTACACCATTTAAAAGAGAAGAAAAAATTACATAAAAAAGGTCTTTAAACTTTTTTTCTATGTCAACTAGTTTCCGAGAAAAACGAATTTTTATAAACGGAATTCGCTATGTTATGCAGGATGCTGCGATAGGGGTATTTTTATTTTTTAGAGGGGTAATCGCCCCTTTCGCATCCCGTCTTGGATCTGCCACTGTATTATTATGTTTTTATTCTGTATAAATACTAATGACTGTCGTCGTATTTCGAAACGTAAATATCTGTCGTAGTTTTTCCTTTTAAATTATTGAAGCAAATAATTTTAATATATTCTTAAATCGATGTTAATTATTTTAATTAATGTTAATGAGCCGTTAACGAATAAAATTTAACACGTTTTAACATTGTTTAAAATTGTTTCTTGGAAGGAAACAACCTACCATACCGTTTAAAACATCCATTTTATAAATATTTTTATTTCAAAATCTGTGGGTACGTATATTATGTAATAATACAAATATTTAATTTTTTGAGATTTCTCGTAAAATTTTAGACGATCCTTAAGAAAATCCTTAAAGAATTCATACAGAAATTTAAAAAATAATAGTAAAAAAATTCAGTAGTGAGAGCTTTTCATTCAGTATGAAAATTAGCCTTTAATTTGTCAATAATATGATTATCTAAACCTTTTTCTTTGTATATGGATTAAAAAAATTCAATAATAGTTTTAAAATACCCCTGTCGCAGCATCCTGCATAACATAGCGAATTTCCATTTACAAAAGTACGTTTTTCTCGGAAACTAGTTGATATAGAGTAATTGTAAATAAAAAAAACCTTCTTTATGTGATTTTTCCGCCTCATTCCGCCAAATTTTTTTCACGAAAAATGTCCAAAACCCCGTAAACGTTTTCACGAAATTTCTTAAAAATAACATGTTTCGTTCTTGAGTTATCGTGCGGACACTTAGTAAACATATATATAAATGTGCCCGCACGATAACTCAAGAACGAAACATCTTATTTTCAAGAAATTTCGTGAAAACGTTTACGGGGTTTTGGACATTTTTCGTGAAAAAAATTTGGCGGAATGAGGCGGAAACATCACATAAAGAAGGTTTTTATTGTTTACAATTACTCTATATTAACTAGTTTCCGAGAAAAACGTACTTTTGTAAATGGAAATTCGCTATGTTATGCAGGATGCTACGACAGGGGTATTTTATGTAATTTTTTCTTCTCTTTTAAATGGTGTAAAAAAAATTTGGCAAAAATTTTTGAATCAGTGGAAATTTTGGCAAAAAACTAATTTTTTGCTAGAACAAACACCATGTTCCTGGCATCCGACGTGTCTGGCTGACGAACTCATCCAAGGGCTTGGGACTTCCAATGTTCTCACCAAGTTTCGTAAAAATTATCAACTTAAAAAAAAATTATAACCCCCCCCCAAAAAAATTGTTTAATTTTTCAATATTTTTTTTCATCAACTTGTAGCTATGGTACAATCACCAAAATTTTTTTGCAGGCTTCCTACTATGACCGATATAACATGAACATGAAAGAAAATATTGAAAAATTAAACAAATTTTTTTTTTGGGGGGGGTTATAATTTTTTTTGAAGCTGATAATTTTTTCTGAGGTACACTATAGAGGTATCTAAAACATATAAAAATTCCAGCCAAATCCGTCAAGCCACTAAAAAGTTATAAATTTTTTGTGATTTACAAAAAATAATTTTTTGCCCCCAAAGGGTGAGTTTTTAAGGGTTGAAACTCAGTAAATTGTAATCTTATATCGAAAGCAGTTAGCAGAAAAAAAACCAACACAATTCGTGCGGGGGCATTTCTACCCATGCTTATCTGCCAATAGCCTTTGAGTGGATATTATTTTCGGTTCCTAGGGACCTCAAAACAAACTGTCATGGTCCCGGGTTTAAGTCGCGTCATGACAGTGGCTGTAATAGCTGAATTCCATTCTTGGACGACTTTCAAGTTTTCAAAAATTTTTGAATAAGTGGAAATTTTGGCAATAAACTAATTTTTTTCAAGAACAAAACCAATGTTCCTGGCATCCGACGTGTCTGGCTGACAAACTCACCCAAGGGTTTGGGACTTCCAATGTTTTCACCAAGTTTCGTAAAAATTGGATACTTCGTTCAAAAAAATTTTAGTGACTATTATTTTCGGTTTCTAGGGACCTCAAAACAAATTTCTGCCATAGTCCCGGGCTCAGGTCATGCTCCCCGCGTCATGACAGTGGCTGTAATAGCTGAATTCCATTCTGGAAATTCGCTAAAATTAAAGACTTGTTTACATAAAAATCTTTGTTTACTTTAAAAATTTTCTCAGCTAGACTGTATATGTATATACAACACACACAAACCGTACGCATAATGGTAGTACGGATAATGAAATGGTCTTGTACCCTTGTATGTACACAAAATATCCATATACTACCCCTTATACACAAAATATCCATATTGTGTCGAATATGTACTTAGGATGTGATTAAATTCACACTTTATACGATAAAATAATCACATTCTAAACAACATCGTTTTTCTCGGAAACTAGTTGACATAGAAAAAAAGTTTAAAGACCTTTTTTATGTAATTTTTTCTTCTCTTTTAAATGGTGTAAAAAAATTTCGCAAAAATTTTTGAATAAGTGGAAATTTTGGCCAAAAACTAATTTTTTGCAAGAACAAAAACCATGTTCCTGGCATCCGACGTGTCTGGCTGAAGAACTCATCCAAGATTTTTCGACTTCTAACGTTCTCACCAAATTTCGTAAACCTAGGACATTTCGTTCGAGAGTTATCGTGCGGACACATATATATATATATATATATATATATATATATATATATATATATATATATATATACATATATATATATATATATATATATATATATATATATAAATTTTAGTGAATATTATTTTCGGTTCCTAGGGACCTCAAAACAAATTTCTGCCATGGTCCCGAGTTCAGGTCGCGTCATGACAGTGGCTGTAATAGCTGAATTCCATTCTGGAAATTCGCTAAAAATGACAGTATCTCTTAAATTGTGTAAGATCCGACACTGACTGTTATAAAACAGTGCAAGTAAACCACCTCATGCGATGACAAAAATCACAAATTCATAAGGATTTCGTTATTAGAACTTCGGAATACCTAAAAATAATATTTTCACATTATGATCGACTAATTCATTTTTTCAAATTTGATAGTTGGTTTCGTAAAGAACTGTTACTTTTATAATTCGTCAAAAAAAAAAAAAATTAAGCTTTCCTTCAAAATAAAAAATTGATATAATTACGTAGTATGTAAAATTAAAATATTTACCAACAAAACATTTAAATTTTAATGAAATTTCAAATTATTTCCGCATTCATTTATGTGATTTTTTAAAACAAAATAACCACTGTAATACACCCGTGTGCAAAATAATATCCACATAACAATATATCAATTTGATTTTTACACACAAGTGTACGGAGACTTGATTGAAGGCTAGTTATTTTTTGCACCAAGTATACATTTAAATGTATTTAAGGTAGTTGCTCTGAGATAGTCAGACGTACAAAAGTATACCTCAGCAAAGAAATTTTCTTTTATAAAAAATTAAATAATGTATTACTATTCTTCAGTTATAGATTCCTCAAAAATAGGAATTAAACTAGGTCAACCTCTTTCTGAAAAAAAATCACGTGAACAACCCCTTAAAATAAAATATAATAAAAAAAGAAAGCACGCTTTTTGGAAACAGTACCTGAACTAATAGTGCATACTCCATCTCCTTTTTTAAGTTATTAATGTATATTTCTTATGAAAACGTGTGCCAATAAATTTTATGACCTAGTCCACTGGGGTGCGATATTAGGTATAGTTTTTCAATATTTAAATGAGATGACTTTTCAAGTACGGCAATAATCAGCAGTATTGTTCGCAGCATGTTACCTACTTATCTATATGAATGCACAAAGAAACCGTCGCTTGTAAAACAGGTAATAAATTTAAATACAATTGGAGTGAACATAGGGTGGTATTTGTTGTAAGCAATAAAATAATTTAACATCTTGACAGTTTATGGTCACTAATAACACCCTCTCGAAAAGTCATCCCAAAAATTGTTGGAAAAGGTATACAAAATATTCAATAATATATAAATTTTAGTTTATTTTCTGACGCGTAAGTTTTGCTATCAAATTCTGATATATTTTTTCTGTGTAATTTTTAATAATTTTTTTCAATTTTAATATTATTTATAAATTCTCTTCGGTTTTAAATTTTTAAATTTTATATTTTTTATTAATCATTTTTAAATTTTAATATTAGTATTTTTTATTTTTGTATATAATTTTTAATTCTTTGTACATATTTTAATATTTATAATTATAATTGTCTTGAATTTTAAATTTTTAAATTATTTTTTATTAATCAGTTTTAAATTTTAGTATTCTTATCTTTTGTATATTATTCTTATCTTTTGTATATAATTTTTAATTTCGATACATATTTTAATATAGTATTATTAGTACTTTATAATTTTTCTGTTTATATCAATATTTATAATATATAATTTCACCACTTTTGTGTATTTTTGTAACTTTTATAAATTATATAATTCCACCACTGTTGTATATTTTTGTAAATTTTATAAATTATAAAATAAATAAATTCTAAACTATATAAACGTTCACTAATAAAATCAAAAATATATAAATGAAAATTAATTGCATTTAATAGTATTCATATAATTACACAGTAGCATACATAATGCAATTCAAAAATAAATATTTTTTTCCGTAGTACGCACTCGAGTATACAAGGTACAGTTGTCATTTTCAAAAACATGTACGAAACGAGTGATTCGTTGACCTAGTTTAATTCCTATTTTTGAGGACACTATAGTGTATTTAATATACCATTTGTTTTTTTGAATTTCCGCGCGCTTAAGTTGTAGCAATTTAAAATAAGGGTCTCTACACAATCAATGAAATAAGGAATAAGAAATAAGAAATAAGAAGTATGCTATCTAGTAACGTTGAGTGGAACTTTAACGTAACTGCTCGTAGATATAAATATGTAGGTACTTTTGTATGTCAAAATTCGTGATTTTTTTCACTTTAGTGACAAAAAACGTCATCACAAACGTTATTTTTTCATGAATTTTGATGTACAAAAATACCTAAATACATATACTTATGGGCAGTTACGTTAAAGTTCCATTCAACGTCACTAGATGGCATTCTTATTCCTTATTTCTTATTTCTTATTCCTTATTTCATTGATTGTGTATGACCCATAATTGTTGAAAAAGCGTTGTAAAAATGTTGTAAAATGATGTTTTTAAATTATATTTCAAAAACGGCGTGGTCAATAACTTTTATTTCTTATTAAATTTGGTTTGTAATTTTCTATTAAATAACATATTAAATTTTTATCAAATTCCTTTGACACGTTTTTATTTTATTCAAAAAAAAAAAAGAGTTTTCCCATAAGAGCCCGTGTTAAAATGACAAAACTTTAAAACCGTTTTTCTCAAAATTGGGATGGTCAATTTTTTTTTTTGGGGGGGGGGGTAAGGGCTCGAATTATTGGTATTGGATTAAATAAATATCTAGAGAAGTTTCCTTAAATTCCTTTGAAAAAATCGTTTTATCGACCACTACCTTAATATAAGTATGTATACTTTAATAGTCAACATTTTACTTTGATTGTACGCATATTTTTAATTGTATGACCTTGAAGAGTTATGACATTCCAAATATAAAAATATTTTTTTATGATTTTAATAAATAAATATGTAATAAGTGCAGGTGTGTTTTTGAGACACTAATGTGATTATAATTAAAGAATTATGAATGAAATCTGGTGGAGAATACCTATTACATGCAGTTAAAATAGATCAACACAACAAGATATGTATAGCCGAGACCAAATGTTGTGACCATTCCATTCTTTTACTACAAATTTAGTTTGTTTACAGTCGTCTTTAATATTTTACATATTTTCAGTATCAACAATTTAAAAAAAATTATTATAAAAATGTTTTTTAAAAAAATATTGTAAATAGAAGCTAAATATAATTAAAATTTAAATAATATACAATTTTGAAGATAATAATGGTCTATTTATTATTTAGAAATGTGTAATAAAGGGTTTGTTTCGACTACCTCTTTTTGGACTGTACATGGAACGATTTGTGAATCGTTGTGTGCGCAAGTTCGTACTGTGAATTGTGCACTGAGTGATAAAAAAAATCTATGGTTAAAATGGTTTTATGTACGAGTAATTGTCAAAAATGTCAAATTTTTTTATTGCACCACTACAGTTCCGAAATTCCAGAAAATGATTTGCAATGGATAATGGATAAAAGTATTTTTGTTAAGAAAAAATACAAAATACGCCTAAAATAATTTATTATATAGAATAACATTTCAAAATTATTCCCAAAAATTTTGCCAGTAGTTTTAATTTCTTTGTCTTTGGCCATTAATTTCAAATTTTCATTAATCTTCGCCATATCTGTTTCAAAGAAATTACTATCCCACTCAATACCACTCATTTTAAATTTTATCCTATATATTTATTTAAAATTATACAAAAAGTACTGAATAACTTTATCTCCAATAATAAAAAATATTTGAATTTTAAATTTTAGCGCTTTGTTTTGCAGGACGATCAAAACGATACCTACTCTTCGCTGTGTATATCGAATTGATAATACATTAATCGGTTTCCATATAATCAAAAGTAAGTTGACACGCTACATGTGTGACATGTGTCGTGTCATGCACTGTCAAAAGAGAGCTTAAAACACATTTTTTATACTGCGCAAGCGGAAAACCATAAAATGTATGGTTTTTTAGGGAATTGAAACAAACCTAGAACTAACTAAATTGAAATGCGCTCGTTACTTAAACGAATGTAAACAAAATATCACAAAAGTTAAAGTATAATATTGTTGGTTTGGTCAAAGACGTACGTGTCAATGATAACCAATGAATGCATAAACGTAGGCAGTACAGCGTGTCCTTACTAGCATTTTTTACTTAAAAACGATTGGAATTTCAAAAATGCTAAGAATTCGTTCTACCGTTGATATTAACTTTATGAGTACATACATATAAACAAAAATCAGTGGTGTGCGGTTAATTAAACCTAATCCTTTAAACGGTATATGGCGTATACGGTACAAGGACCCGCACACACATACTATCGATTTTTCACTTACTTGTGTTTCTTTGATATTAGCATGAGAGCTCCTAGAAGCAATTTTCATATTAAATCCACTATGTATAGGTACCTGCATTGTTGTCCTTACTAATATTATAAATGCGAAAGTGAGTTTGTTTGTTTGTTTGTTTGTTTGACTGGCTTTCACGCCTCAACAGCTTAACCAATCAACTTGAAACTTTGCACAGACGTTGCTTGCGGGCCAGAGACGGTTATAGGCTACTTTTTATTTCGGGAAAATATTTCATTCCCGAGAGAAAATGCATTAAATTACAACAGCTAACTATTAAAAAACGGATAAGTGATTTCAAACTTTGTATATTGCTAACAGAAGGGATGAAAAAGGACACAAACTATACCCCGGGAAATTTCCCATGGGAAATTTCATTCCTGTGGAAAAATATATTTTAAATGAAACAAAAAATGATGATAGACAAATATGACGATATACAGCGATAAACATAGGTTATTTTTTATCCCGATAAAATATCTCATTCCCGAGGGAAAATGTATTTAAAACGAAACAATAAAATAACAACTGACTATTAAAAAAAGCATGTTTGATTTCAAACTTTGCATATTGTTTACAGAGACGATGATAAAGGACACCGATTACTTTCTATCCCGGGAAAATATCTAACTCCCGTGGAAAGTCTTATTTCCGTGGGAAATTATATATTTAAAACAGTATAAAAAAGAATCATTGATTTCATTTGAACTTGGCATGTTGTTAAAGGAATGTTATAGTCTGTTTTTTACCCGGGGAAAATATTGTATTTCTGTGGGAAAATTCCAAGGAAAAAGTAACAGTACTTACTCGACGCGCAATAGCGACGTGATGAAAGTACACTTTATATGTTTTAACTAGATGCCATAATTTCAAATTCCACGCGGGCGAAGCCGCGGGTAACAGCTAGTAAATTATATTATAACAAATTTAAATGTAGATAGGTATCTGTAATAGAATTATTTCAAATTTTTAAAATCGTTTAACTTTTTAACAATTAATATTTTTTTTTTATTTAATAATAAAACTGTCAAAGATAGACAAAAAAGATAAATAAAATGTTAATTTTTTTTTTTTAAGAAAGAGTCGGGTTGTACGCATAATAAATATTTATCTAGAATTACCTGAATTACATAATAAAAACAACCAAACAAAGAAGTATTGATTAAAAAGAAACTATTAAAAAAAACTCCCGTGTAACCTTTATACATGTAATTAAACATAGGTAATTGATACTTTGATATTATACATATTTGAAGAATGTAATTTCATTCATAGTAAATGAGGTCCAAAAAATTTTATGTTAATAACTTTATTATCTGCTAGTGAAATATAAGATTGCCTGGTGTTCGATTTTTCACGGACAGTTCGATTTTGGAATGTTTTGTCCAACTGAAATAGAAAGAAAAAACATTGTTTGATTTTTAGCCATAGAGTATATTGACATTGAATAACATTGGGTAAATTGTAAATTAGAATCAATTAGAATATGATTTTAGTCTTTGAGGAAGAAAACACTTTTATAGACAATCCTAGTAAATGTGTGTCTCATACAGATATACTCAAAGTTAAAAAAATTAAAGAAACGCCAAAAATTTTGAAAATTTTTGTCTTTTTTTCGAGAGACTGTATCTCAGTTAAAAGTAGTTGAACAATAATTTTGAAAAGAATTTTTTAAAGCTAGAAGTATCAACTTTTTGATACTGGAATTTAAAATAGTATTTTACGGTAAAGTTCGGTAAGAGTTGGCTTCACTGATCGAGAAAATGTTGCAAAAACGAGAGCTGAAGGGTCAAATTTTTGTAGTTTTCGAGATCAGTGAAGATAATTTACCTTTTCGTTAAACTACAATTCTGGAAAAAAAAATTGAATTTTTTTTCACTTCAAAAAATACAGAAAATGTGTCAAATTGTTTAGATTTTTTTTGTGAATTTCATCAAGAAAAAAGGCATAAATTGTGAAAAAATCATGAAAAAATGCAGATTTTGCAGCTGCCATTTGCAAAACTTTGAAATGAGAAAAAAACATTTAACTTCTTTTGCAGCAATTTATTGTTCTTTAAAAAAAATGTTCTTCTTTATCATCAAAAAGTGGACACTTCAAGCCCTTCTAGCTTTAACCTGTTCTTTTCAAATTCATTTTTAAACTGTTTTTGACTGACACACAGTTTTTTAGACAATGGTAAAAATTTTCAAAATGTTTTGAATTACTTTAATTTTTTTGTTGAGTATAATTTGCAGTTTTGGTATTTTTGAATTTTTTTTTTTGCGAAAATTGGTGTCATATGTTGAAAATACCAAATTTTGGCCCAGCCCCGTTGCCCCTGAATTTTAGTATTTCTGTTTTAAATGAAAATCTTTTATGACTATTTCATTACTATTCTCTCGAAACTACATCATATTAATTAAACATTTCTTGAAATAAACTTAATTTTACGTTAAAAATTCCCCTTCCTATAGTAGCAAGTTTACAGAAACCATATAAAAAGCGTCAAAATCGACTAAATTTTTTTAAACAGCAACTGACTAATAACCCCATAATTATATGAAAATCATTTCTTTTGTCAAATCACGTTTTTATTTTTATGTACAAGAATCAATTAAAAAATTTATTAGATTCCTAATATACAATTTAAACGTTTCACTATTAAGTGTAGCCCATACGAACTACCTTAATTAACTATAGTATATTTTTTTAGTTTAGAAATGACGTCATTATCATCTCTCCAATTTATGATGCTAGCTGTCCTTTAAAAAAATTGTACGATACTGATCCTTAAAATAGTACATAAATTAAGTTTATTTTCATTTTTTCGTTTTTTCACTTATTTCAATTGACAAATTGTATAAGATTTCACTTACGGATTTGTGTATACTGAATGAAAGTTAGAAAGAGATAACATACCATTAACTTAGGTATTATTAAATAATTTTTTATTACTCATGCGGGAGAAGTACTACTGTGGCGCACACATTTCTGTACGCAAAATAGCTATTTGCCCACTGTACTCTTCCCACATACTTTTTTGCGTGCGGAAAGTAAACTTTCCACACGCAAATTGACAATAAAACACGCAAAGCCGCCTCTTGATTTTTCATTTAATAAATATTTCATAATTATTCCTATAGAAACTACCAACAAAGTAATTTAAACGATAATTATTTCAGAAAAAAAAGACGAACACTCAGAAATCTTATTTTAAAAAAGTAATAAAAATGTCAAAAATAGTAATAATAATAGAAAAAAGTATGTAAAATTCGCAATAAAAAATAGTATGTGCAACTCGTGCGGGATTGTCGATTGTCCATTCAAGCGAATGAGCTCAACTTCGCTTTCGTGGGCAATCGACAATTTCCCGCACTTATTGCACAATATACTATTTACCAATAATTTTTTATTTGATCCATCTATTTCAATTCATATTTTTATGATGCCTAGGTAGTAAGGTACCACACAGTAAGGTATCATAAAAATATGAATTGAAATGGGTGGATCAAATAAAAAATTGTTGGTAAAGATTATTTAATAATACCTAATGTAATGATATGTTATCTCTTTCTAACTTTCATTCAGTATATACAAATCCATAAGTGAAATCTTATATAATTTGTCAATTGAATTAAGTGAGAAAACGAAAAAATGATTAATATTTACTAATTAATAATTTATGTACTATTTTAAGGATCAGTATCGTACAATTTTTTTGACGGACAGCCAGCGTCATAAATTGGAAAGAGATGATAATGACGTCATTTCTGAACTAAAAAAATATACTATACCTCGCGCGGTCAACACGGTCAACATATTGTTATAAATATGACGTAATGAATGACAATATTGCGTGGGCTAACATATTATTTGCTAACCACCCGAGCTGAAGTTAGCTATATTTTTTAACCTTATTGACCTTTTCTCCTCCATAGAGACATATGATGATAAGCCGGTGTATGTAAATTAAATACAGTAAAAGTTCTTTAATTCTGTTTTACTCTGCATGTTATTCCCAAAAACGGAATCCAACGAAAGTAGTAGTATTTACTTCTGGACTTCAAAAAATTTGCATGTCTTTCATTCACTGTTTTAATAATTGTAGGCGTTTCTTGAAACTGTTATTACATTGTTTTTAATAATATTAAAAGTTGTTAAGAATCTACACCCACATATTATTACGCATATGAAATTTTTATTAGCAGTGAAATTTTGTTGCCAGTAAATACAATATCTGATATGACGTAATTTAATATATTCTTCTCTCGACTCTTTTTGGAATTACACATAGTGGGTTTTTAATGTCCATATTTGTGTCCATATTTAGGTCAATAGTTAATTGATGAAGTGAAGCTGATGGTAAAAAATAACTTAATTATAAAAAATGAAAGAAAAAAGAGATATCTAAACGCAATAAAATAATTAAATAAATAAGGAAATATAAAAATTAAGTGTATAGGTTTTTTTTATTATTAGATGTTGAAGACGTCAGTTGTCTGCTCAATGGTCTTGGTTCAGAAACGAATTGACTGGTCAAAATTATTTGCCCGGAATTTGTTTACATAATCTTGTTCCATACATAGTACTTCGTACTTATTCTTAAAAGTTAGTGTTGACACCTGACAACCTGGTCAGATTTTGTCAGAGTGAGAAAGAGTAATATATTTGCATTCATATTCTTTGGTACCTATAATACCAACAATTAAGGGGAGATTCTCCAAAAACACTTCAAAAATCGAGCTTTTTTGTTATTTTTGTTTTTTTATACAAATAAATATTTTTTTAAAAAAACTAAATATACAACATTGTTTCTACATGTTTTGAGACTACAAAAAAAAAAATTTAAAAATGAGCTGAGTATGAACGGCTTTGAAGTCGATACCGTCAAATGGGGTGGAATTGATAATCGGGGGTGAGATTGTTCACTAAATCATATTTTTTTAAATTGTATATAGCGTCAAAACTATAGTTTAGAATGCGATTTTCACAACTGATAATGGAAGAAATAAGATGGCTGAAAATATCCTATACACGTCAAGTTCAGCAGTTCCAGCAAAATATAGTGTATTAAAAGAAGTCGTATTTTTGGGTGAAAGTGAACTTTTAAAACTTTATCTGATAAGTCAAAATCTAAACACAGTTTTTATATTTTAATAATAAAATACACATTATTGTTGATGCTTTGTAACCATCACGTGCTTGGCTGTACATAATCAGTTGAGTATTTTTTGTCATATTGGACATATTATTGCGTGGGGTGAGATTGTTCAATCATTGTATTGAAAGATTAATTGCGTATATCCGTATACGATGTATCTGACCATGTTTTATACTGTTTAAAACTGTTAAAATTTATTATAAGCATCAAACAACCTTTTTTACAGTAAGAATTTTTTTGAAAATTAAAAAAAAAGTGGTGGTCAAACAGTTTTTATACTCTTAATTAGAGCCGTGGAAAAAATGGCGGGCCCTGGGACTAAAACCGTATTTTTTAAAAATTTTCCTCCCCCAAAAATAGGCGATGAACAAAAAAAAGCCCTTAACTTTTTTTCTGGCCTTCTACGGAAAGCTATGGACTCCCTCCTTAAGTCTGGGCCGCGAGGCTGTAACCCCGGCTACACCACCCTCTCGTCGGGCCTACTCTTAATGAAGAAAGTGCGTTTTCAGGGCTGCGAATTCATGTGAACAATGTCACCCCAAAACCAGTATGAGATTGTTCATGGCTTATTTGCTTCCTCTAGACTATGTTTTGGCATGTAAGGTCCCAATATTTTGTGTCAAGGTCCGTATTGCCATACTCTGTATATGTAAACTCATTTTGTTTTGATTGTTTTTTATTTCTGTAAAATAAAGACCAAAATATGTTTTTTTTTTTTTATCAATTCCATCCCATTTGACGGTACTGCGAGATTTTTCCACCTTGATGGTTCCTCATGTTCTGAAATCCTCAGTGAACCAAAATAAAATCAAGAATTTTCTTAAAATATACATAATAATATACAGTTATGGCACTAACTAGGATCTAAGAAAAAAATTAAAATAAAAAACCAGCGAGAAATCGCATTTTGAAAAAAAATTTTCAAAAATCACTGCTTTTTCTCAATTATAAACAGCCGCCGTTTTGAAAATATATTACGGAACCAAAAGATCCTAGTTCCTACCAAAATGACGGTATCGAGGAATAATATATGCACTTTGATTTATGTCGATATCTCAAATATTTTTTGAGGTACATGTGGAATCATGTCAAAAAACGTATTTTGGCGAAAAAAGCATTTAAAATTTTTTATTTAAATTAAATTATAGATTAAATTATAGTAAACTGCGTGCACTAAAATGCCCATAACTTTTTGATTTTTCATTTTTTGTAAATCAAATTTTAGGAGAATATTTCTAACACCTTAAGAAACATAATTAATACCTTAAGAAAAAAAATTTATTAATTTTTTTTTCAGCAAATCTCCCCTTAATTTTGGCGAAACAGAAGAGAACCACTTCGAAAACCTACATTATTTTAATTTCCATCATTTTGTCGCTTTATTCACGGTTTTTAAATCATTGAAAATTTTAGTAAACTTAATAATGCCATCAGATAAACCACCATAAAATTTAAATTAATTTCTATTCAGGGGAACGGATTGTAACTTTGTTTTAAATTTACTTACTCTAAACTAAATGTTAATGTTATCAAAATTTGTTTCAGCTCCTTGCAATTATTTGTATGGCGTTCGCATCACCCGCCTACCAGGGAGCCACACATTTCTTCTTATTCGTTGTCACATCAAGTTTTATCGCGACAATCATTTGGATATTCGTATATCTTCTTGGCGTACGGGAAGCGTTAAATCTTCCCATAAATTGGATGTTAACAGTAAGATAAAATAAAATAATTTTGTTAACCGTTTTCGATGTTAATTATTGTGTTCTTTTTTATAGGAATTAATTAACACAGCAATATTTGCAGTATTATATTTAATTGGTTCAATATCGCAATTGGTTGCGTCAACTCCAGGACATGTTTATCATAAAGGAGCAAATATTACAGCTGGGGTAATTATTACATTTTTTTTTTTTAAATTTGAACTTTAAAGGTACCATTAGGGGCGTAGCTACCGCCGTATCAGCCGTATCAATGATACGGGGCCCCTCGAGCTACAGAGGCCCCTAACGTGTGTAAGCAAAAATTAGTAAAATGATATCCATAATGTCACTTAATCTCGTGCTTCCCGGGAAAAAAACATGTCAAAAAAAAAACTGTCATACGTGCCTATAGAGTTTTCACTTCAGAAATGACAAAAGTCAAAAAAGCAATCTCTTTTTTTCCCGGATTAATTGCTCTGAAAACATGCTTAAAATCTGAAATTCAAAAAATTTATTCCATTAAGAACTCATGGAATTATTGCTGATAAAATTCAATAGCCTTGCATCCAGTTTTTCAGAGGTAATAACAGCATGCTTTCTATTCTTGACCCTTCCAGTTACAACCACAACAGTTGAAAGAAGTTTTTCAAAATTAAAACTGATAAAAAATTATCTAAGGACTTCGATGGGGCAGGAACGGCTATCAGACTTGTCACTATTGTCTGTAGAGGCAGAAATTTTAGGAAAACTGAAACCGTCTTCAGCTAAAGATGATTTAATAAATCAATTTGCCGAAAAAAGGCAAGAAAAGTGTATATTTAATTTGAATTGTTTGGCTAGCTCAAATTCTAGGAGGAAGCGATAACTTATAATCAATAAATATTTATTTTAATTTAATGCAAACATTTTTGTTTCTTTTGTGAGAAATCTTTACCCTTCATTTGGGCCCCGCAACTAATTTTGATACAGGACCCTTTTTTAAGGCACGCTACGCCACTGGGAAACATTTAGTATTTTTAAAAATGTTTAAAAGCAATTTTTTTAATTTTTAGTAGCATTCTTCTAGCCTGGAATCAATTCCGCCCTTAATTTGGGAATAACATTAGGTTGTGTAATATGAAATGTCGTTTTGCGACCACATGCTTGATCATGTGATTCAGAAAAAATATCGACACTTTTTTAAGCATTAGGGAAATGTTTAAAAGCAATTCTTTACTCTTAAATAGCATTCTTGTAATCTGGAAGCATTTCCACCATTAATTTTAGTATAACATTAGGTCGTGTAATATGAAATGTCATTTTCCGACCACTTGCTTGATCAGGTAATTCAGAAAAAATATCGAAACTTTTTGAAGCATTAGAGAAACGTTTAAAAGCAATTCTTTAATCTTAAATAGCATTCTTGTAGCCTGGAATAATTTCCGCCAAATTGGAATAACATTAGGTCGTATATAACATTTTTTTTATAAATCTATCCCCGCCCTTTTGTTTTTGTTTTTTTTTTTCTTTTTTTTTTTTTTAAAGCATTTGCAGACCGGTGAGATACGTTCGCGGCCCAGCATTAGCCGGCGAACCGGCGATTGAGAAACCCTGAACTAGAATGATACCCTTAAAAACAATTCCACATCAATTGTCTTAATTCATTTTTTATTTAATATTACATAATTGTTTAATTCCAACTAATTTAACGTTATTATTTTTTATTCTATTTTTGTATTAGTAGATATAAATACAATGGAAGACGAAAACAATAGAAATATAAAAAATAATTTTAATTTACTTATTTCCTGTTCCTCTATGGATATGAACCGTACAGTTATTTTTATTCTTACATTAGTATTAAACTAATGCATTTAAAATTACGTTTGTATAACATAATTTTTGAACCATAAACGCGCGTAGTATTTCCATTTTACAGTTAGCTTCGCAGTTATTTTAAACGAATATACCCGTGTAGACACGCGTTAATAAGTAGGTTTCATGCTTCCACGTCAAAATATTGTCGTAAAATAATTAATAATTAAATTATTATTAGGTCATGCTAATAAACATTTTTATTCAGACATGGACTTTAATAATGTATATGTATTTAAAAAATATTTTCGTTAAGAAAGAACTTATACCAAGAGAAAACTAGAAATTGGAAATGGGTTTATCATAATACAAATATTCTTTAAAATATTTATTGAAAATTTAATTGATTATACCCTAATAAATAGTATGGTGAACTTTTTTCACCCTTAAGGTGAATCAATTACTACTGATAAATGAATTACAAAGTCAATTTTTTTTCTATAAATAAATATGATTTATGTGTAGAAAAATAAGTTAAATCAAGAAAAAAGATATTTTTTGCGCGCCAAGAATATTAAAAATTTGCTTTAAAGTTAGCTAAAACAGTCTAAACGAACAGAAAAATAACTTCTTTCTATATCCCAATCAAATCTTGATTTGTACCATCCCCGCATACGTCCCGTAAAGTCGGTTGGAGAATAGACTTTAAATAATATGTCTTTAAAGAAATTAGTTTATCTAAATTTTAAGCGCCGCCCACAATACATTTAAAAAGACTTTTGTGTGATAAAATCTTAACTTGAGAGAATATGTCCGATCAGCTTTTCATATTTTTTACTATTTCTGTTCTTAAACATCAGTATCTAACACTAGTAAAACATTCTGTTTTTATGTACAAAAATATGAGGATTTCTTCACACGCTACATATTTTTAGGTGGGCCCTTTTTAGACAGAAAGGAAACATAGATTTTGAATATGAAGCCTATCTGTCATTCTTGTTTATCTTTCAAATTTACATTACATTCATTTTTAAAATTTAATTTGTACAAGGAAAAGTGCACGGATTGTCAACATTATTAGTCTGTATTTAATATCAAGCAGAGTGGTGTCAATAATATTTTGAATTTGGTAGTCATAGATGAAAATGTTTTACCATACATTTGACGATTTTTAATCTTGTATAATTATCGAACTTATTACTTAACTATTTAATGTAAAAATTGTTTCTTTCGGCATTGCTGACATCAAATACGAGTCTAATGGCGATTGTTAATGCTTAATTACATTATTCTAGTCATATAATATTCTAATATTCTCGTGTCTGTCTCTTTGAAATGTTTAAATCACATTTTAATTATCTACTATAAAAATTATGTACTATTAATTATGTACTATAAATAAAAAACGATATTTTGTCTGGGAAATTTGAACACATTATTAACCTAGGTCTCGAACTGCTTTTTTCAGAAACTAAGGACCCTATACAATATCCGTAAATGAAGAATAGACGATACTTTTTAAAAAAGAGAGTTCGAATTTTTAAATTTTTTTTATTTACTAGCCGTACCCGTAACTCAATAAGAAGTATGTAAGTGTAATAATTATACAGAACTTGTAAAGAATAATAATTTTTGTGTAATGCAGGCACATGTTCAAAGTGGTTTTTCTATTTTCCCGTAGGAATGAGGAATTTTCCCGGAGTAAAAAGTATCTTAAATGTTGACCCAAGTAATAGATTATCACCACACCAAATTTCATCAAAATCCGTCCAATAGTTTTGCGTAACACGTGCATATACACAAAATGGTTTTTCTAATTTCCCGTGGGAATAAGGCATTTTCTCAGAGTAAAAAGTATTTTAAATGTTACCCTAGATAATAAGTTATCACCACACCAAATTTTATTAAAGTCTGTCCAATAGTTTTTGCCTAATATGTGCACATGCTCAAAATGGTTTTTCCATTTTCCCGTGGGAATGAGAACTTTTCCCGGAGTAAAAAGTATTTTAGATGTTGACCCAGGTGATAAGTTATTATCACACCAAATTTCATTAAAATCCGTCCAATAGTTTTTGCGTGATGCGTGAACAGACAGACAAAAATTCTAAAAGTCGCTGTTTTGGTATCTACATCGATAACTATTTACAGTATCAGTACAATTTTCAAAAAATATTCCATGTACAGAAATGGTCTCGTTACAATCTTCTTATATGTATAGATTTGAGAATCCGAGCACAGCCTCAGTGTGAACGAAAGGACAGATACACACATACATATGTAGTTTTAAAACTGTTACCAATAATGTATACATATACACAATATGCGTATATATGTGTATGTATATATGCAACAAGGTCGTTCTTTACAGCACCTTTAAGTATAAGCAATCCCTACACGCACAATAGTATTAGGCAGTCAGCTTGTGCAATTTATTAAAGTCTTCTTTAGATGCTAATAGAAGTGTTTTTTGATTCAAAATGTTAAGTGATTAACTGATAAACATGCTACGATGCAGTAAATAATTGAAGTGTGGAAGTACCAAAGGCACTAAGTGCGAAAAAATAGGCTTTTTTTTCTTTTAAAAATTAGTCTTCAAAACGTACTATATGACATCGCCAAAACCCAAACAAAAGTTAGAAGTAATATTTATCATATTTTTAATTTTTAACTTGACAGTTTAACTCATGTGTATCAAGTGCCATAAGAATATTGTAATTTTTTCAGTTTTACCGTGGAAAAAAGTAACGACAAAATTTTTACAGCGAAAAAAATAGTACAAAATATTTCATTGGTCATTTCGTTGTAGGTAAACACGATAAAAACAAAACAAAAATTTATATTGGTAAATTTAAATGATTTCAGAATCATGGTAACAATGTATTAAATAATTTAATTAATAATATGAATTATACTAATTTATTTTATTCGTTAAATTGTCTTACTGTATTACATTTTAGATTTATATTTTTTCTGAATAAATTTGCGTTTTCTATAACTCAAATTTCTTGCCTAAAGCAATTTAACTCGAAGAAATGTCAACCCAAAAACGCTTCAGCTCCGCTGTTGCGTTTTTGTTAGTTGACAGTTCTTCTCGTTAAATTGGTATAGGCAACAAATTTTCGTTAGACAAACCCAAATTTATTCGAAAAAATACAAACCTCTCGTGCAATAATAAGTAAATAAAAAATTGGATAATGTATTATATCTAAGGAGTTTTTATTCCTTATTTGTGTAATAACTCAAAATATATGAATTGATACTTAGTGCCTTTGTTACTTCCAGGCTTCAATTACTTTGTACAAATTAATATTTTAAACTGGTTCAAATTATAGGCACAATAGGTGACATAATAAACAAATTAAACTTGTAAATAAACAAAGTTGAATGTCGAACAAGCCTTCAGTATAATCTACAATAAATTGCTCCGTAATATTGTATAAGATCAGATTTTGTGTAATGTTACTGAGTGTGTAGGGGCCACTTTACTATTTTGTTTACAATTAAGAAAAATAGATCTTTGGGATATGTGTATAAATCAGTATGAATGTATTTGTACAATACTACAAGCCCCATGTCATAACAAACTCGACAATATCCGGTATCAACCAATCAGAATCAAGAAGAAAATAATGTTGATAAGATCTTGTGCGAACCATGTCCTGAATTGACCAAGTTTGTTGTTTAGTTGTGTTAAATTTACACACTATATTGTTTAAACAAAACAGAATGTTTATAATAAGCAGAAAATGAAATAAAAATTTTGAGCATATTATAATTTTTATCTGCAGTCCAGTACTCAAGATATGTAAAAGGCATAAACTCACGTGACGCACGGGACATCGTACAAAACGAAGTTTATATCTTATATTTGGAGTACTGCATTTCAGATATAAATTAAAATATGCTCAAAAAATTTTAATCCAGTTGTCCCATGTTATAAACTTTTTGTTTTGTTATTAAAATCATTAAAAAAAAAAAAATTGTTGCAAAAATGTCCCGTGCGTCACGCGAGAATTGCCCATATATTTAAGTTGTGTCATTAAAAACCAACTTTAAGATTTAAAAAAACTGAAAATTATTTTCTTTTATGTTTTCGAAACATTAAAAAATTATTTTGTTCAATATTACCAAATATTACCAAATACAGTTGAACATGGATAAGCGAGAGTTGAAGGGACCGCGATCTATTTTTCTCTTAGAGAGTTTTCTCACTAACCCGAGTTTCTAGCTTACACAGGTACGGGAGAGATTTATCTCACTTATAGAGGTCTAGAAAAAATACAACCAATATGTATTGAGAAACATGCATGTATTGTATGGATACTACTTATTAGAATAATATACATATACGTATTTGAACATAGATAAGCTTAAGCTTACAAAAAGAAAAAAAAAACATGCTTTTTGGCTATTTGAATAGAAAAGTTCCGTGAATTATAAGAAAACAAGAACATAAGTCCATTCAGGCCTTCTAATAAAATATGTAGAAGTTCTTTGAAATTTAAGAATGAGTCATAACTAGAAGATGTTAAATACGTTTAACTGTCGCTTATAAAGGTACAGGCAATTCTCAGTCTCAGTTATAGAGGTCCACGAGCGAAAAACGACTCTCACTTATACAGGTTTTTGTTTCTCACTCATAGAAGTTTTAGAGTGGTAAAGTGACGGGACCTGGCAATTACTCTCACTTACAGAGTTTCCTCGCTTAGCCAGTTCTCTCTTATCCAGGTTTGACTGTATAATGAAACCAAAAATATTCTTAAAATATAGTCCAGAATCTAGCGAATATCGTAGGATTTTTTTAATAAATTGATTTTTATAGATTTTGTTAGCGATTTTTGGTCAATTTTTTCGAAAAAAACAAAAGTTCAAACTAACGCCCTTTTTTAAAGAACAATTTGTAGAAAAAATCCTACGACGTTCGCTAGATTTTGGACTATATTTTAAGAAACTTTTTGATTTTTTCCAAATTAAAAATTGTGTAGCGGTACACCCATGTCGACCGTCCGAGATTTTTTTCCCTTGTGTGCGCTGCTGTACCGCCATTTTAAAACTAAAATAAAACATATTTTTTGTAGTTAAAGACCATTACTTTCATATGCACAAAACCTCATATCTCTATCTCTTTCCTTTCACATGAAATTTAGTGAACACAAGGTGATATTACCCCCTAACACTAAACAGTTAACAGTCGGTCTGAACATGGTTTTGTCAGTGAAAAAAAACTTAGAGGTAACGACAAAAAACATTAGATTTTAAAAATTACAGGTAACACTCAAAACCTCATGATTTCCTTAGTTGCTTTCCTAAAAAAGATAAACCATTAATGTACACATGAGAACATTTTATTTCATATTTATTATATTAGGAAAATTGTGAAAAATACCTACATCTGTAAAAAAACTTAATGATAGTTAATGTCTAAGTTTCTGACTGTCTCTTGATTTTGATTCACATTGTGGATTTTATTTTTTTAAAAACCGTATAAAAAATCGCATAAAAAAGTCGCACAAAAAAAAGGCGCATAGAAGATTTAGGTGTAACTATATCCATCAAATACGAACTGATTGTTAGTAGACATAAACTACTGAAATATAGGTATTAAGGACTAATTAGACTGGCGCACGGAACACTGTCCATAGTTCAAAAATATGTGAAATCCGACAAAAACAGATATTTGGGAATATCTGTAAAAAATGGCGCCAAGAATATTATGTATTTGTATCTAAGAAAAAAAATAAAGCTTTAAAAAATAACTGAAATCCATTGCTATGCCAAGAACAGATATAATTATAATAACTAAGCTTACGTACAGATGGTATTTAAAAAAATAATCTAAAGAAAATTAATACTAATTTTCGGAATAAAAACTTTTGTTGTACTTGGCTCAAGATTTAACTTGATATTAATAAACAAAACAAAACAAAACCAAAAATCTTGAGCCAAGTACAACAAAAGTTTTTATTCCGAAAATTAGTATTAATTTTCTTTAGATTATTTTTTTAAATACCATCTGTACGTAAGCTTAGTTATTATAATTATATCTGTTCTTGGCATAGCAATGGATTTCAGTTATTTTTTAAAGCTTTATTTTTTTTTCTTAGATACAAATACATAATATTCTTGGCGCCATTTTTTTACAGATATTCCCAAATATCTGTTTTTGTCGGATTTTATAATACATGTAACAGTATTAATATTTGATTATTGTTCAATCTTCTAATAATTTCAAAAGTAATGAATTTGATTCTGGTAGTTGACATGTACGCACACATAATAACTAATACATAAACAAATATATTATGGATGTATTAGTATAAAATGACATTTTTGTAGTTTTTTTTCTATTTATTACAATAACTAAACGTCCAATATTAAACAAAATAGTTTTTTAATGATTCAAAAACATAAAAGAAAATAATTTTCAGTTTTTTAAATCTTAAAGTTGGTTTTTAATGACACAACTTACTTAAATATATATACCTCTGATTCACATCCAATCATACTTTTGCATTTACTCGTACGTTAAAAATTCCAATTTTGAAAATTGATTTCTTCTAAACTACACGTCAGAAATTATTCAAAATAGGGTCAGTGAATGCATCATATCTTTCTCTATAATATACTAAAATTTCAAATTCTAAACTTGGAAAATTTCTTGTAATCGATTCGCCTTAAATACCTATTTATATTATTTACAGTTCTTTAGTTTTAAAGATTAAAAATCGATAGATTGCGTATTGTATTAACATCACACAAATTTTACGTCATCATGGTACTTGCAATTAGTTGATAATACACCTTGAATCAAGTTTATTGACCAGTTTCTCAAGTGTTACTTTTATTATAACTTTACAAAGGTCAGGTTCAATCTTAACGTGGTTGGAACGCTGAAGATTAATTACAACTAAATTAAAAAAAATTCTATCATTTAGCAACTTTTTTATTTATGATTATTTTGCTTGTTGAAATATTTTCAAATTAGGGATGGTTTCAAATAGAAAATTTTGTTTTTGAAACATTCATTACTCTTCCCTGTGGGGGGAGGGGGCTCTTTTTCACAAGTTTTTAAGCGTTTACAAGGAACGCCATATCTCAAAAAGTAATGAATATTTTTTAAATATTTTTTCATTATTTTATTCCCAAAGGATCTGTCCATAAAGCTGAGTATGGGTTTCAGGTAATTTTAAAAATTAACTATAAAATTGTAATCCCAAAGTTCTAAAAATTATAAAAACCCAATTTTTTATTTAAAAAAAAAAATGGTTAAAAATAGTTATAATTGTTCAAATGGAAAAAGCATACTCCACTTTATGCGCAATATGTTTATGAATAAAATAAAAAAAAGTCTCTATCTTTTCTAAAACTTGAGATATGATTTTTCTTGTCCGGAAAAACACAAGTTTCGGGAAACGGTAAAAAACAAAAATAATAACAAAAGAAGCGGTTTACTCACTGTTTATTAAAACGTCTACAAAGGCATATAAATAAAAGAACGTTATCTCAGTGCATACTATAACTCGTGTACACACCAAAACTAAATATTACTGATCAAATCGCGAGGGGGGCGAGCGTTATCTGCAAAGGAGCAGCAACTTGGCTGTACAGTGGCTCACAAATAAATATTTTTCTACTTGAAAAAAAATTTTTTAGGCCATGTTTTATATATCCCCGTGTTTGTAAAGAACCACAGAACGAAATAAAAACAAAAAACGAGATTCGAAAAAATTTAGTTTATTAGCCGTTTTTGGCGTGAACTTCCCCCTTAATTATGAAATTTCTTTTTTTTTTTTAATTTAATATTACATTGAGAAAGCTCTTTTTGTACTCAAAAAATAACATCACAATTCCAACTATCATTAACACTATGAGGCCCGAGCACTTTCATAGTAAATTTCCCCGGAAGCCGGCAATATTTAAAAAAAAAAAAACAACTATATAAACAAATACATAAAATAAAATGATTCAAACACACAACACAGTTCCACACGTATGTATGTGTAAAACTGTAAACAGACGTACTACGTGATACGTACATACATACTACATATACACTGGCATTCAAATGAATTTTATTTAAAAATATAAATTATATTTTTTATGTATTTTTTGTTTATCTTAAAATTTTTTATACATAGAAACCAAGAGAGTAGTGTTTGTTGGTATGTATGTGTTTGTGTGAATGGGAACACATCCGTGTGATGAAGAATGATAGACATGATAAACATGGCACACATAATGAGTAATCAACTAATCAATTAATCATTGATCGCGGTCGGCCTCTGGGGAAGTTTTGTTTGGTTTCGGATGCCGAAGCCGTGGGACTGAAAGTGTTAATTAATCTTTAAAGTGTTCTAGCGTTCCAACCACCGTAAGATTGCAACTTTGAGAAACGAATGTAGATTTTTCCCAAATGCAATTTGATAGTGTTATGATTTTTCCCGCGCAATTGTTAACAAAAGAACAAATTTCGCTATCTTATCTATTAATCTATTAATTTACTTGGAACAAAAAGAAGTGAATTTTGCAATATAACATAAAATATAATATTCGTTTAACTTTTTCCTACGGAAATGGCTATTTTATCTATTTAATGACTGAGTAAAGTAATATGTAAAAATGCAAAAATTGATGAGAGTAGTTATTAAAGTTAACTTTCACAACTACCTCGACTGACTAGCCGACTGACGACCTGAACGAGCTGTTTACTGATAATGAAAACTAGGTTAAACTATAAACACCTTTATTTGTTAACATACCAAAATAAATTTCACATTAATTGCTAGAAATTAACAGAATAATGAGAGATTAATCGTTTCTACATAATTTTACATTATATTTGTTTAAAGACTTTTTTAAACAGAAGTCAAGAATTTTATTAATAAAAAAAATGTAGTTATTTTTACTTAATTAAGCAGTAATCAAAAGGTTTTTCAGGCATACAGTAGCGGTTTTGGTTTTAAAAAAAAATTTTTTGTAAAAATTACATATATTATTTCCAATGTGTCTCACTTTCTAATTTCAAAAATTCAACGCATTTAGTTAATGGTCATGGAAATAGTTAGATTCAAATTATAAAAATTATGTCAACAGAAACTTAATAACTCATTCGATTCGAATAATATTTTTGAATTATTACATATTATTGATTTTTGCTTCACATTTTCAAATCAAAATTCAAAAATTCAACATGAAAATAGCTAATTTACTGTAAAACAATCAAAAATATCCCAACAACGTTTATAATTATCATAAAATCACAATTTTATCTTCAAAACGTTTGCAAAATATTTGTTTAATGTCTAAAAAATTTTATATACGCAATGTACATATTTACTCATCAAATATTTTACTTTTACAGATTTTCGGTTTATTCAACACGTTAGCGTATGCGGCTGGTGCCTATTTATTATATATTGAGTGGAAAAATAACCAAGGACAATAAAATATAAAAATAGAACACTTAAATGTATGTAAATTTGTGTATGAATATTTTTATACTGCATTAAAATTCACAAGATATAAGAGAACGGACATTTCATAACAATCAACGATAATTCAAACAGAATTTTCAAGATATCATCATCTGTCTGAATTATCAAACACCACCGGTATAAAAATTATTGTCAACCAAATGATTGATTGCTTTGTTATTGATTATTGGAAAAAAATACTAGAAATATGCAATAACACCTAATAATTAATCTACTTTGTTATTTGGTTAACGCACTCCTCGAAAGTTGAAAAAAAACACTGACCTTATTAAAAATGTCATTATAGAAAATGACAACATCGGTTTGTTTAATAATACACTTTGAATAAATAGAAATGAAACCATATTTTCTTTCTCTTTTTAAGTGTAAATTACAGATATGCAGGTGATAACTTTGACTTACGAATTGAATACGTGGGTATAACTATTAACGACTTAACTATTGACTTAATCAAAAAATTGTTCAGAAAATAATTATAGATACTGCTGGGGCTAGAAGAAAATTAAAAAACTTATACTTTCCTAAATGGAATTATATATTAATTAGTTAGTAAAAGTAATCCAGTGTATCAATAAAAAACATAAATGAAAGAAAAATAATTTTTCCAAGTTTATTTTTTGAATTTTTCGTAAATTTATTAATTTTTCGGCAAACAGATACCTGTATAGATTAGGTTCAGCCAGAGTGGTTAAGAAACGAACCAGCAGTTAATAGATAGTCCGACAGCTAGTTTATCTTTTAAAATAGAGATGCCATGCCTCAACTTTTAATGGTTTTAATTTTTTTGCTCTAAAGGAAATAATTTTAAAAGATTGGCATTTAAATTAATTGCTAATTTAATAATATGACCTATATTTATGAATTCACTGAAAATTATTTACGTTTCTTATATTTTTATTTCACTATCGCTAGTTATAGAAACCATATATTTTTATGTCATTTAAACCAAATTGCAACGCGTACTTTAAAAATTTAATTTTTAAAACGCAATTAATCAAGAAAATGGAATAAAATAATGGAAATTTGGTCATAAAAAAATTCTTAAACAGATACTCGTTTACAAAAATTTAAGTTTGCACCATAGTTCGAAAATTAAAGGAACTATGAAGCTCTTAACTATAACTATCAATTACATCTAGCGGTAGCTACAAGTCTTATCTAAACAATTTTTTGATAAAATTAATGGTTTAGTGGTAATAAAAATGGCAATTGTCAAAAAACTTTTTATGTTTGGGCAATATAGTAATATTTCGTATTAAATATTACATACTTATTACATTAATCACACTATATATTTATAGAAAAGACTAAGAAATATGTTTCTTTCCTTCTCGGACCACTTGTATTAATAAACGAATCGATGCTGTACTGAAAAATACATAGCATCACTGTGAATCTAGTCAAGTATTATGAAAAAATCATGAAAAAAATTATACATAATTTTATAAAAATATATTTTTTTAATCAATAATAAAATCGCAATTAAATGAAATATTTTAGCAAAAAAAATTCAATACAGAGCCAGTCCGTTTTGTTTTAAAAATAAATAATATTTTTAATAAAAAATATAAAGAAAAAAATACACAAAAAATAGAAATTTATGAAATGTACAAATATATTTAAAGTTTATAATAAATTACTAAATAGTCGGTTAAAAATATAAACGAATAATTTTTAATATTTAAAAAAAAAAATTATTTGTATTGTAGTGTTATCTATTTTAATTTACATTTAACTATAACGTTTATTTTAAATTCGAAAATTTTTTAAAAACGATTTTCTGTGAATACTGGAAAAACAGTATGTTTTTATACAAGCGATTTATCACAATAGTATAAACGAAGCCTGGATTTGAAAATAATTACAAAAATTGTAGGAAACACTGGGAAATTAATTAGAGATTTTTTGGAATGACAGGGTATTTCGTAAATTTTTTTTCCTTTACTAAAAAATTGTGAATCACTTGTACGAAAACCAGCTGAAAATATTTAAATAAACAAAAATTACGATATAAGCTTCTATGTAAAATATTAAGTGTACGTAAGAAACACTCAACGGAAATTTTTTGTATCTACTAAAGAATAATTTATGTCACTAATTGCACTAAATATTTAAAAATACATCTGAATGTTTAAAAAAAATTTTTCAATTTCAATAATCATAATATTTAAAAACGCTTTCAACAAATCTAAAAATAATATCCTCTTTTATATTTTACATGTTTTTCAAAAATTGTAACAAATGTCCTTATACACATAATTATACATACGTAATGAAAAAATTTTAATAAATCTTAACTGGTCTTAAGTATTATATACTACAAAACACCAACAAAAATATATATTGTTATATATTTAATTTATAATTATAATATGATTTTTATCACATTTTAATATTTATAAAAGTCTATTTTCTTTTTGTTAAAATACTTATGAAATTAATTTTTAAAATGTTTAATAAAAAAAAAATTGTTTTTTTATTTTTTATTATTGTTGTTTTTTTTTCGCTCTTCAAATGTTCAAATTACTATTTTAAAAAAATATGTCCTAAAGCTTTCAACTACTAATAAAGTAATTAGAGTAGTATTTTTCAGTATTTATTATATTAAAATAAAAAGACAATTTTTTACTTTACTAGTACCACTTTATTTAGTGGTATTAGTAAAGTAAAAAATTGTCTTTTTATTTTAAAATGGAATACCATAAAGTAACGCTCAAATCTGTCAAATTTATTATATTATTATAATAACGAACACTGTGGATTGACAAAGGAGACGATGAGTTCAACATGACACATAAATATCAAGATATTTAAAAATAATAGAGTTCGTTTTTCGTCTAACAAGAAAAATGTTCAACATGACACATAATATCAAGATATTTAAAAATAATAGAGTTCGTTTTTCGTCTAACAAGAAAAAAATAATTTTGACATATTTTTTAAAAGTGCAATTCGTATTTTATTTTTTTTTTATGTTTTTGTACTAAAATGAAATAAATTGTCGTGCTAAATAACAAACATTTTTTAATTTCGCTGTCAATTACCCGCGTGTTACATTGGCCCCACGTTGGGCGCCAAACATTATGTGTTTTTTCAACCACTTAAATCGAAAGCTGGCGTTTACGTAGCAGGTAACCTGACACGCAAGCAATATTTACCATTCTGTATTCTAAGTACCGTAGTTTCAAAAAAAAAAAAAAAAAATAAGTCTATTCCCACAAAAATAAGATATTTTCTCGGGATAAAAAGTAATCTATAACATTCTCTGTTCCCCAAGTTATTTCTGCGCGAAGCTGAAAGTTAATTGGGTAAGTGGTTGAGGCGTGAAAAAAAATCAAAAACAATACACTTTCACATTTGTAATATTAGTCAGGGTAAAAAAAATTACAAAATTATTAAATAACAAATCTTTATATTTCCGTTTAAAATACAAAATAGGGTACAAAGTAACCGAGGTACAAAACAAAAATAGGTAAGAACACTTTCACGTTCTAACAATCCTACATATAATTAGGTTTAGTTTCGGTTGACACTTAAACTGGTTTCGACTCATTACTACAGAAATAAGGAATGACTTTGAATAAGTTTAGATGTTAACCAACCATCAAAAACGTAATATATACCAATATATCAAAAACGTAACTACAGAATAGAAATTTTATCAAAATAAAAAAAAAAATGTAAATGATTGGTATAATTTTTATGGCATGTATTTTGTTTGTTTTATAATTCATATGAACATTGCAGTTACATAAACACAAAAAATTATATTATTTTATTGTATTTCTTTTAAATATCACATTCTTATAATTCTTGATTAATTGAGTCGTCCAACGGCAAAACCAGCTATGTGCATCTCAAACGATTTCGAGTTATTCAACAAAAACTGCTAGTTATATTACAATAATAAATCATTGCATGGTTTTGATGTCAAAAAATGTATTAAATTTATGTTGATTCATTTAAATTAATAAAACTCACGTAACTTATTTTGGACCTGTCAGTTGGATATAACTGGTTGTGGTAATGAAGTGTCAGCCATTTTGAACTTTCTAACAGATGCAAAAGAATGAACATATTTTTAGTTTTTAGAACAATTTTATGTAGTAAAAATGACAATAATTTAAGTCTATAAGATACTGCAAAAATCACTCTACTACTGAAACTAAAGTACATATACTAGGTTAGTGAGAGATTAAACTGGTTTTGCTACTGCATTTAGAGGGCAGCCATTATTGTCTGTGGGATGTAACTTATTTTGAAACTATGTATTAAAGGATAGAACTGGTTTTGCTACTGCATTTAGAGGGCAACCATTTTTGTCCGTAGGTTGTAACTTATTTTGAAACTGTTAAAGGATAGAACTGATTTTGGAACTGTGGCCATTTGGGATATAACTGGTTTTGCATCTTTCGTCATTTTTCTTTATTTATTTTCAGGGATAAAGTTTATTTTAGAACTGTTTCTCAACGTAAACATATAGCAGATGAACTGAAGTATCCATAACAACTAAAATCTCAGTTTTTTATTTTTTTATTTTTGGATATAACTGACTTTGCTTTTCGGCGACTCAGTTGTTTCGAGTAAAAATCGGACTAATATTTTATTATTAATCCTAGAAATATTACATAAAAGAACACCTTATAGGTTAACAGGCTTTTTACTTATTTTAAATAATTTTACACGTTTCAGTATACACAAAAAATAAGGTTGCCAGACCTGAGGTGTCCTTTCTAGGATTTAAAAAAATATTAAATTTGTACTAACAAATATTATGTTCCTCAATTTTTTTTTAGACCTTTGTGATATTTTTATAAATTCTTATTTGCCTGTATTTCTGTAAACACGATAGTTAGGAACTTATTTTGAGAGCTTTTCATTATCAATCTCCCAATAAAGCTGTTTTAAGTTAATGGAGCTTGTATTGGCGTATGAATGGCCAAAATTATTCCAACGAAATTTTTTTGCGTACTCTTAAGGGCAACCTGGTCAATTTTTTTTTAACGTTAAAAACACTTATGACGACTTATTTCAAATTTCAAATTTAATCATATATATATATATATATATATATATATATATATATATATATATATATATATATATATATATATATATATATATATATATATATATATATTAGGGTGGCGCAAAAAAACCACATATTTTTCTTTTTTTTGTCTCATAGGAAAAAAAGTTAATTTAGCTCGATTTAAGAATGCACACCAAAAATTAGCTCGATAAAAAAATTTCTAAGGGTCGTTCAGAACTTTTTAAAATTTGAGAATAGGCCAAAAATCGATTTTTGTTTTTCATCAAACTTTTTTTCTCATCCCTGCATATGTTTATACATTGAATAATAAAAAATTCCTCCAAATTTTAACTCAAAAAATTGATGATAAAAGGTCGCTCAGGATTTTAAAGTCAAAATATTTAATATTTTTTAGGGGCGCTAAAAAATATTAAATATTTTGACTTGAAAAATTTTCAGAAATCTTGAGCGACCTTTTACTATCAATTTTTTGAGTTAAAATTTGGAAGAATTTTTTATTATGCAATGCACAAACATATGCAGGGAGGAGAAAAAATATGTGATGAAAAACAAAAATCGATTTTTGGCCCATTTTCAAATTTTAAAAAGGTTTGAGCGACCCCTAAAAAATTTTTTATCGAGCTAATTTTTGGTGAGCATTCTTAAATCGAGCTAAATTAATTTTTTTTCCTATGAGACAAAAAAAAGAAAAATATATGGTTTTTTTGCGCCACCCTAATATATATATATATATATATATATATATATATATATATATATATATATATATATATATATATATATATATATGAATCATATTGTTAGAGAACTTCTACTATTACTAGAAACTTAACCTCTTCGCTACTGACTTTTTAAAATCTTCTTACGTCACTGAGTACACATTTGTCCAGCATATTGGACAAAGATTTAAACAAGCGTTTATTTTGATTAAAATTTTTAATTTTACGTCTTTAAATAAGCGTAATTCAGTAATCTTAAATAATATTAAGAAGTTTTTAATTATTTCTCAACTAAAAAAAAATATATTAACATAACCTAAATTTAATGTCCATTATAAAGGACACCAGTACTGAAGAGGATAAAATTTGGTATGAGTGTAGATTTTAACCTAAACAATTTTTTTTAAATCTTTGACTAAAATAGTCGTATTATTTATTCCTTTTTATTTTTTAATGCAATTTTCTAAAAATATAAATTAAAAATTATACCTATAGAGATATGTTTTAAAAAAATATGTTTTAAAGTTAAAAAAAATTAATTTTTACCACTGAAACATCAATATAAGCCATTTTAAATCATCCTGAACAAGTTTACTTTAAAATAAAAAGACAATTTTTTACTTTACTAATACCACTTTATTTAGAGTTTTAATTGTCTGTGACATGTATGGTCATACTGAACTGTTCGTCAATGACCATACGGGCCGAAACATGTCACAGACAATTAAAACTCGAAATAAAGTGGTATTAGTAAAGTAAAAAATTGTCTTTTTATTTTATAATGGAATACCATAAAGTAACGCTCAAATCTATCAAATATACAAAAAAGTTTACTTTAGCTTATACATAAAGCTGCACGCATCAGCAATAACAGGTATTTGAATCTTCGAGAATATACCGCTATCTTGGATCTCCCCTTGAACAGATACAATGTTTCTGCTTTTTGTTAAATTTCCCGCTATCATAATTTTATTTTTTGCAGTTCTGAATAAAAAAGTTAACCTTATATAGTTAGCTATGACAGTAGACAGTAAATACCAAAATGGCTTACTTTTTAAAAGCTTTTATTTAACTTGCTATATTAGTATGTTTGTTTAGACCAAATCTGGGAATCAAAATTTAGACCAGTTCTAATTGAGCTAGAGGTTTCAAATTTTGCATACGTGTGTAACCTTGATGGCAATGCAATATTGTATAATTAGTTTTATCCCAAATCGCTCCAAACCAAAATTGTTGATTTTTAGTCCTGTGCAACTTTTTGACATTTCGAATTGTCAAATATTGTTCACTGATTTTACATTGCAATATTTTGTTTCCATAGTTATGTTTGTTTAGGGTAAATTAAACGATTAAAATATAGGTAAAAAAATTTACTTCTTTAATTTTTTTTAAAATTAATTGTAATCAGACTAAACAGTAGAAAATAAAGTAAAAAAAAAAATGTTTTTTAAGAAGGAGCTTTTATTTAAAAATGGGCTAAAAGAAAATAAAATAACTTGTGAGTGAAGTTTAAAGCAATATTCAACGTAATTTATAAAAGCTTGAGGCGCCTAAGTTTGGTAATTAGTGAAAAGTAAAATAGCTACACTTATATCCCAAACAGAAATAATTAATGATAATGCCTCAAGCTTTTATAAATTATGTTGCATATTGCTTCAAACTTCACTCAAAAGTTATTTTGTTTTTGTTTTTTTTAGCCCATTTTTAAATAAAAGCTTTTTCTTAAAAAACATTTTTTTACTTTAATTTATTACACGGTACTCCATGCGCACACGAACGACTTTTGAGTTTTGTCACCAGGACATTTTTGTCACTCCTATCTAATATGTGTTGTAATTTTCCAGCTCCGCTTGCGGTTTGATTTGACAAACTTACGACTCATGAAGAAAAAAACATTTTGCAACTTATTACATAAATTTTTAATAATTTGAGATGATTTTCCCGTTTTTCAATAATTTTTTCTTTTTTACTTTAGTTAATTTAGAATTGCAAAAAATATTTTATGTAGCACATGTAAAACCGATGTTTTTTTCACTCGTCGTAACTGTGTGAATCGTGAAAAAAACATTTTCATTTTGCAACTTGTTCGATAAATAACTATTTATTTTATTACACTATTAAAAAATATAGTAAAAACCTTTTCGTTTTAAATATTATTTTCCAAAAATATTTCTCTTTTCAAAATCGTATCAATTTAAAAAATATTTTAAAATACGGATATCGCATATTTCATTAAAATTATATTTTTAAAGAAAGACAATTAATTTGGCTAAAAGTACGTAAAATTATAGTTAATTAAAAAAATTAAAATAAAAAGATAAGTAAAAAATAAATAATAAAATTAAAAAAGTCATTAGGATACCCTGTGGTTTTTATCTTTATCTTTTTCTAAATCAGGCAAACTATCGGATCTTAACTTAAATGCCTTGTAAATTACTATAAATATTATATTATTTAATTATTTTAATCACAGATATTCAATGATATCATTAATAAACAGCAAACTTAAATAAAATTTTTGGTAACATCACACTGACTAATTTACCAGCCATCGCCAAAAAACCTAGTGAGACCTTTGGAGAAAAAAGGTCAAGTTCATCAAACCTATAATTGGAAGCAAAACTCCAATTAAATATACAATGTATCACAATTGTTTTAATCACTGTACAATTCACATTACAATGCTTCTAACAAGAGCCCACGTATACATTTGTAGTTTTTTCATTAGGCAAATTTTTAATTTCGAATGATTTTTTCATTTGTCGATGTTGGCCATTGAAACCCCATCGATTGATCATTTCGTTGCATTTTTGATTCGTGTTATGTATCATGTAAGTCTTAACGGCCAGAATTATACCCAACAGAATGCCCAGGGAAATTAGGCCGATACTTATGTAGTAGCCAATTGATGAAGTCGCAAGTAAAAGTTTTAAATCGGATGCAATTTGTTCGTTGATTGTGGCTTTTTGTTCGAACCATAGCATTGGCACGAAGATTTTTGGCACGTTGGCGTATAATCTATAAAAAAAATTGCTTTTGGATGTTTTTTTTTTTTGGATGATTGAAGTGGACGGAAATACTTACGTGATGTGTTCAAGTGGCTGTAACAAAATGTTGATTTGGAATCGAGCCGCAACGTCAAGGGGAATACCCGTTTTCTAAAACAGATTAAAAATGTATGAAATCTATTGGCACATAAGATTCTCTAGCGACAAGTCGTGAAACTAATGTATCACAGGCAATTTTCACACAATTGAGCGTTTTTATGTTACTGAAAATTTGTTCTTTAGTACCGGCAGTATTTTTTACCGTTTCGTCAAATGCCAAAAACAACGAAATTGCCGTAAAACTTTTATAAAATAAACATTAAACACGGTACATTAATCACACAGCTGTCAGAAAGTATCTGTCACACGTTAGTTTCGCAAGCGTCCAGTAGGAATTTTTAATCGTTTCTAATCCGGTTTTCTTTAATAGCTGACTTACAGTTTCCAACGTAATATGAAAATTATGTAAATCCTTGTCTGGCTTCATTCCACTGATAATTTCCCGATAGTATGGGTCAGCATGATAGAAATGTGGGAATGATACAAACGCAGGTGCCCCAAATCGACAAGAGGATGCATTTAAAGCCCCAGAAGGTACACATTCACCATTGCAAAAACATTTATTTTCTGGATATAATGTTCCTAGAATCCATAAAAAAGAATTTAAGAAACTCCTAAAAAGGAAGATGGGAGGATTCTTGAGGATAGCTACCATTATCCATTATAGTATCACCACCAACATATTTATAACCATCCACCCCCAAAATGGACACCTTTTCTTCAAAATCAAAAGTCAAACTTCTGCACAGATCATTCGAAAACATTGTGATATTTGTGGGTTGTGGATTTATGGGCCACAGTTCACCCGCGGATCCATTTACCATTCCACACTGATCCGGGAAGAATTTTGTTTGTTTTCGAAAATTGTAATTTTCTAATGTTCCAAAATGATCCCCTTCGGTGCCCATATTGAACGTCCCGTCAAAATCAGTGGTACCATTTCTCTGCGGAAACACGATTAAAACAAAAATTAGTGAGTCTCAGACTTTTCTGAGGATTTGATCTAAATTACCTACCATGTAAAACCATCCAAATTTATCGTAAGGTGGAATTTCATAACTCTGAAAATTTTCGAAAGTCCGCCCAATGCTTATTATGGGGTCTTCGTAGCCTTCAAATAGAAGTTCTCCTATTGTTTTTTTCACAAAGATATTGGCTAAACCCATTTGAGACAGTGCTACCGACAAAGCATTTTGCATGAAGAATCCAGCGTAGCGTGTTTGAACCGCCGCTGTCTAGAAAATTTTAATGAATTAATTTGTTTATTATTGAATTTTTACCATTTTTTTTTTTTTTTAAGCAAAAACTTACCAAAGCTACGACGTTAATCGTTTGGATTTCATCCTTCAAACTTCCACCACTTTCCTCGGGTATGAAATACCAGAAATGTTGCTGATTGTATGTAACAGTTTGATTTTCATTCCACGAGATGTTAATTTTATTTTTTTCCTCACGAAATCGATAAGGACCCACCTATTCATAACACAAATTTATTACAATTCGAATAACAGTAAATTCAACAATGAAAAAGTCTGAATTTAAAAAAAAATGCACTTGCGCGACGTTATTATGATTCAAAAAGAGCATGCGTAGTATTGATACAAACAATAAAAATTATATTCACCTGTTCAAAATGTGGTTTCACATTTAGATCATTTACTTGATTCGCATTTGTCCAATTGAAGAAATAGAAATCCAAATACAGTGGCAATGGATTTTTTTCCCACATTTGGAATGTTTTCGAGTCTGGCGTCAATTTCACTTGCGTTTGTAAAATATAATCAAACAGATACGGCCATATAATGCACAAAATTAGTCCAAATATAATAAATGTGATACTCAAAATTAGAAGAATTATTCTTGAAAAGTATTGTTTGATTTTAGTTTCTTTTTCATCGCACGTCATTGTGGAAAATCTGGAACAAAATAATATTTAAATTAATTCAAAAAACGCTGGCAAATTTCTCGAAAGAAAGACACTGAATTAAGATGATCAATTTTGCAATAGAATCGACCCGATTAGTAATCAATGCTGACTGGCATTTCGAATTAAAAATGAACTTTTAGACTTACAACTGATTAACCTTAAAAATCTTTAAACACAAAAGAGCTATTAAAATTTAATTAAATTACATATTTGATATCCCAGTTTACGACCTTTACTTTGACTGACTCGTAATTTAAATGATACACTGCAATATGTAGGGTGACACTACACTACTTAACAAGTAAACAAATAAGTTTAATAAGCTATCGTCTATCGACCTCAAAGAATAAATGTCTTATTATTTATGTATATAAATTTAATTTTCTATTATATTGTATTTTTAATTAATGATGATAAGATAAATCTTTAAATATTTTATATTGATTAATTTTTAATTAATATAATTGAAAATTGGTACTAAAATTATATTTTAGCTAGGGAGCTGGTGGGAATTTTGGTATATGATTTCATCGTCATTGATACTAATATGTTATATGGTTTACTACTGTGCGAATAAGAAAACATTAGAGCAGAATTCGGATGGTGCTGACTTTTCTTGAAAATTAAAAGAATAAGAAAGCTCCCTTAAATTATATCATCGTGTCTGCCATTGATATATGGTGTTAAGGGCGGTAAGTATATAATAAATTTTGCTAAATTTGCTGTATTTTTCTTTAAAATATTTTTTAAAAATAAATTTGTCATTATTTTTTTTTTCAAATGCAGCAATGTAGACGTCTGCCTTCCACAAATTTATTATATATACTTACCGCCCTTAACACCATATATTATCAATGGCAGACACGATGATGTAATTTAAGGGAGCTTTCTTATTCTTTTAATTTTCAAAATTCGTTATTAAAAAAAGTCAGCACCATCTGAACTTTGCTCTAATTTTTCCTTATTCGCACAGTAGTAAACTATATAGCATATTAGTATCAATGACGATGAAATCATATACCGAAATTCCCACCAGCTCCCTAGCTATATTTATTTATTTAATTTTTTTGCAAAAAATTTTTAATTTTAATAAATTCTATTATATATATACACATAAATTTTAATTTTCTATTATATTTTTAATTAATGATGATAAGATAAATCTTTAAATATGTTATACTGATTAATTTTTAATTAATATTATTGAAAATTGGTACTAAAATTATATTTTTTAGACATTAAAAGTATTTTTTTATTTAATTTTTTTGCAAAAAAGTTTATTTTTTATTTTTATTTTGATGACTGGATGAGCAATAAACAATAATTTAATTATCTTTATTACAAAAGGGTCAGTCGGTCAGCGGACAATAACTAGTAATTAATAAGTTTATAGTTTCTTGAAACATTTTCTAAAAACAAATTTAATATTATATTACGTAATTGAAGTCGTAAGTTGCATATTATACACGAGCGAACAAGTTACTACGCAAAAACCACGCAGCAGCGAGTATGTCTTACAACCAAGTTACGTACCATACTTTATCTACGGCAAATATGAAATTCACAATAAATAATATAAATCTGATACGAATACAATACATTAAAATTATGTTAAACTTAAAATTTATCAAAAACAAATGCCAATTTTCAGTTATTAAGTAAAAATTTTGTACAAATTTTAAAACGAAATACAGTGTAAAGATTAATAAAAGCATAGTAGACTGTGCTTCTTTCAAAAATTTGGTCAAGATCTGTCTGTAGAACCGTTTATTTTATCCTTTACCTCTACAGACCCAAGAGCGACAATCATACGAGGGGTTAAAAGAAGTATTTTAGTTCCGTGGTGTATGTGCTATTTTTGTAATTTTGGACGGCCTGAAAGCCGAGGACTCTCAAACATCCATGGCTACAAAAATAAACTCAGGGAACATGTACGAGTAAATTAGTAGCTCATTACGTAGTAACGTTCTTTAAGTTAAATTTCGCTTACTGATTGGTACTGTTCTAAAAATGACACTTGCAAATTAGTTATTTGACAGTATCAAAGAAAAACAATAAAAACAAATTTTAATGAAAGTTGATAATAAAAGACAGCAATTTATTATATAGATTCATGTTAATTATCATTATTTAATTTTTTAAAAAATAATTTAAAAAAATTTTTTCCGCTAAAAATGACATCAGTAGAAACGGGCTTTGACGTTACATTCTCTTATATTTCAACACTGTCGCCACTAGGATTATTATGTGCAATTTTAATTTATTATTATTATTTTTTTTTTATATTTGTCAAAGTCAAGTGTCATTTCCGTTTTTATTAAAATAATAAATAACAAGATGAAATTTGTCCGTGTCCAGAGTATGCAATGTATTTTCGTTTTTAGCGCTAAATAGTGAATGTAATAATTAAGACTGACTTTCAAAGTATTACCCATAATATAACGTTCCAATCTCAAATGACACCGAAAAGCAATCAATTGGTTTCTGTGCAACATGTGAGAATTGTAGAAGAGCTATGAACTAGTGGCCACACTTATTTGACACAAGCCCATATAACTAGACGACTTCTATTTGACAATTTAAAAAAAAAAAATTGGAGTCATAAAATTTCTAAAATACACCATACATATATAAAACATTATTAGTGAAACGAAATAAATTGTAAGGAATTGTATAATTTGGTAGTTCCAGTTTTATCCAACATGAACTCGAACAATATATTGTAGTATACTAGTTCCTTAAGTTTCTTTGGGAAGTTCAGTTTTGTCCTCTAAAAGTGGTGATATATATTTACTTCTTTTCCAGTTTCGTCTAAAATTCTTTTTATTTTTAATTATTCTTAAATCGGCTAGAGATCTGTAAATTTACATTTGTTGTTTCTTCCTGTATTTTAACGTTAAATTTGAGAACACAATTATCATGACCCATTTCGAACATTTCTTACTGCGAAATTTACTGAGAGCAGTAGTTTCGTTTAGGATCTTATAAAATTATATCTAATAGGATTTACACCCTTCGTTAAAGTTGTGTCTTATAAATTTTAAATAAAATAAAATAATATAGGTAAATACCATAGAAATTAGACCGAATTTGATTAACTTAATTTTTTACCACCAGATAGCGTAGCTGTACTAAATAGCAAGAGCCGTCCAAATTGCTCATTTCTGCCAAAAGAAACGCTGCGATCGCTTTCGTTTCCCTTACCCTGTAGTCTGCACCCGGTCCATAGGACACCTGTTGCTATCTAAAGAATGTGACGTAATTGAAGGTAATGAACGTTTTCGCGCAAATTTTGAGAACAAATATTAAATTAATTTTTTTTAACGATTTTTGGCATTCTTTTTAAAAATTAAAATTATATACATGCATAATACATAGATAATGCATAGATAATGCATTCCCTAAATTAGTCAAATTCCCCATTGGCTATAAAACGGGAGTAAAAGTTTTTCTCCTTAGAGACGAAAAGTGAAACTTGATTTCCTATTCTGAAGTAAAAAAGTCTCTATGCGTTTTAGTTTCAGAATTGAGGACATGAGTATAGATGAATATGTGTTATGTAATATTTTTATAATTTTACTTTGAAACTTTTTATTTACATATACTTCCCAAGTTCCCATGCAATAGCACATGTTTATTATTGAATTTCTACAAAATTATTGGAACTAATGAAACTAAATTTTAATATATTATGATACTTCAGCATAGAATATTTCAAAAAATGGTAAAAAATGAATTTTTGAAAAAATGTTACATAACATCTTCATCCACTCATGTCTTCAATTGTAGAAAACATTTTTTTCGTAAATCTAATATTTCCAAAGTTACAGAACAACATTCGAAATTTTTCAGTTGGAAATAAATGTTTCTTACAGAATTTTTAATTTACATCTGACTAACACTTAATCAATTGAATTTATATACATAATTATATAGTTTTTTGCAATTCGTCCTAAAGTTAAAAATTTACATAAACTATGATAATAAATATGCACAAGTTATTTTTAAAATTTAGTTTTACCAGTTCAAGAACAAAAAAATACAAGGTTATCAAATATGTCTGTTGAACCAATTTGAGCTATATCCGAATCTCATATAATCTTTGAACTCATTATAAAATTAGAAACATTTGTATCCAATTAAAAATTCATTCAAAAAATAATTAAATTCGTTAGTGATTAAAAGAATATGCCGCTAGTTTCTATACATATTTGTAAGTCAAATTTTATTGACCTCACATGTGTAAACATATTTTAGAAAATTTAACCATTTGCGTACAAAATAATAAGCCCGAATTCACCAAATTTTTCAAAAATTTAATTCTATTTTGTAAAGTAAAAACAACCGCTCAAAAATATTTTAACGACAAAGAATACCTACTAATGATTAGAAAAACAACTTTTAGAAAGGTTAAAATCGTCAGGTTCTGAGATAATTTTGCAATATGTTTTGAACCATAAAAATTGATCAAGTTCAAGTCGTTCTTGTGCAAACGGTTCTGCGTAAAATAAATTATTTGTAAACCCTTTTTCAATATTTATAATCTTTTAAGATTTTTGTGAACATTATTTTTTAGTCATAAGAATAAGGACAGCAATTGTTAAGCGTTTTTCTCGAAAAAAAAAAAAATACATCATATAGCGTGGGTCACACTAAGCCAGTTTAGCGGAATCCGCTAAAGTAGATTCCACTTTTCAGTCACAGAAGTTACTTTCATCATTAATTTTCTAATTAATTTTCTTTTTGTAATGTTTTTATCACTTATTATTACACGAGAGGTTTGTATTTTTTTGAATAAATTTGGGTTTGTCTAACGAAAATTTGTTGCCTAGCAATTTAACGAGAAGAACTGTCAACTAACAAAAACGCGACAGCAAAGCTGAAGTGCTTTTGGGGTTAACAGTTCTTCGAGTTAAATTGCTTTTAGCCAAGAAATTTGCGTTGTAGAAAACACAAATTTATTTAGAAAAAATATAAAACTCAAGTGAAATACGGTAAGAAAATTTAACGAATAAAATAAATTAGTATAACTCATATTATTATTTAATACATTGTTACTATGGTTCTGAAATCAGCTACATTTACCAATACGAATTTTTGTTTTGTTTTTATCGTGTTTACTTACAGCGAAATGACCAATGAAATGTTCTGTAGTTACCATTTTTTTCTCTGTAGAAGTTTGTCCTAACTTTTTTTCCATGGTAAAAATGCTAAAAAAATGCGCTCATGTCTAAAGAAAACTCGATGTAGTAAAAAAAGGAGCATTTTTCCAAAAAAAAGCCATTTTTATAACACCCGCTTCTAAAGTTCAATATTCAAGCGTTGTGTAGTGGGCGTAAAGAGCAGTTTTCATATCATTGTAAAACAAACGACAGTAACTGTGCGCGAAAGTACAACTGTGCGTGAAAGTAGCTAAAACTATGCAAGAAAATAATGATATTCATTTGTCAATGATAATCATATTCAAATTAACATGGAAACGACCAACAAATTAATAACAAAAAATAAAAACCATCTACAAATTAATAAAAATTTTTTTTTCATATAACATAAAATAAAATTAACCCTACTATTTTCTAAAATTGCTTAAAAATAATTAATTTTTCTCTCTATTAAACTTTAGAAGCCGTCGTTATAAAAAATTATGTTCGATACGTATGCGTAAAGTGAGGTATCCAATAGGCTTAAACTGGGGCACTCGCTAAAGGGACTGACGCATACACAACGAGATCTCGTGCGCTTACCCCCCCTCGCCTGACGGCTCGTGGGGGTATACAGCGCACTCGATCTCGTTATGTATACGTCAGTCCCTTAGACTCGTGCCCCAATTTAAGCCTACTAGAATACATCTCTTTACGCAAATGTATCGAAAATAACTATTTTACCACAGTTTGTCGATTTTTTTTTGTGAAGAAAACGTAGACACTTTTACTTTTAAATTATTGTAGCGCTAAGTTACGGTCCTGTATTTTACTAATGTTAGGATAAATAAAAAAAAAATTATAGTTAAATTTTTTGCCATATTGGGGCCAATTTTCCTAGTTTATCGATACCTCTCCATATTTTTGAAAAATGAATTGTATTTTCATTTTGCCATTCAAAAAAAAAAAAAAGTTTTTAAAATTTTCTAAAGGGGTCATTTTTCTTAGCTTATCGATACTCCCTCTTTAGAAATGGAAAAATGACCTTCAAACGAGCAAAATATAAATTCTTTAGTAATAAATTAAACGTATTGTATAAACAAAGCGGGTTATATAACTCTATTTAAACAGGTTTTAAAAATTTAATTTTATAATTTTTCCTTTCCTGTTTTTTTTTCTTTTTTTTTTTTAGTAAAAAAATTTTTAATTCATATTTATTTGTTCGATTTGAGATTATATAACACCACTAAAATAATTAAGATAAAAGTTTTTTGACAAAAAAATTTAATTAGAAAATTAATGATGAATCACATTCCTAAATGCATGAGCACCGACATACCAAAATTTTCAATTATTTACCTTCACTTACTTACGTAATTCAGAAGCATACAAAGTTTCACAACAATCACACATACAAAAACATTTATTTGATAGCGTACATAATGGCCATTAACAGAACAAGACTATAATATTAATAGATTTGAGCGTTACTTTATGGTATTCCATATTTGTAAATAATAAACAAATATTTTACTTCGCAAAAATACCACTTTTATTTTGAAACTGTGACAATATTGTTTCGAACCGTCAGTTCATTTTCAAACAGAAAAATTGAAATTGACAGTTTAAAAATGAACTGACGGTTCGAAACAATATTGTCACAGTTTCAAAATAAAAGTGGTATTTTTGCGAAGTAAAATATTTATTTATTATTTACAAGAACAAGACTCGCTGTAATCGTTAAATTTTGAGTCTGATTGTACTCTCGGATTTCCCTACCGAAGAATTTTCCATCATTTTCGTACTGTTATATAATATTAAAGCATCATAAAAGTCATAAAACGAATACTCACGGTCAATTTGTAATGGAATTTTAATCTTTTAACTAGTAATTGTTAAAGCTGAATCTAAACAATTATGATAAAATTACACAAAACACTACATTTTTATGTCATCGAAGATGATATATTAATATCGTTGTGTGATTGAATTGAACACGTGATTGAATAATTATTGAGTTGTACATCCATATTGAATAAACGCAAGAGGGCTGTAGAGTTAACAACTATAGAGTTAACAAACAACTATAGAGTTAACAAAAAATCATAAATTAACACTTTCACTGAGATGGCATTACTTAGTGCGTGTCAAAAACACGCACTTAACGAATTTTTACATTTATGATCTTACATCGGATATATTAAGTTTGTTTGTTTTTTTTTTGTTAATTTATATTAACACACAATGTATTATTTTAATTTGCATCATGGTAAAATTTTATGCAAAAGTTTAATTAATTATTAATAATCCTTGTATATTTTTCCTATTTGCATTAGATAATACAGGTGAAAATTTGCGGACTCAATTGAAAAATTTAGCATTACATTGGAACCATAGACCTAGGGCGGATTTACTCTAGGTGCTACCCGAGTCACTGTGAAAAATACCGCTCCTGCTTTTTCGTAAAACAAAAATTTTAAGAAAAATTTCTCAATAGCGTTCCCACTTTTTTCCCTTTTCTTATCAAAAAATAAGTGAGAAGCAAAAAAAAAAAAAAAACTCCCATTTCTTATTTTCCTATCAAGAAATAAATGACGAGCAAAAAGCCAAATTGGAACATGACGTGTTCCAAATTCTACCGCACGGGGCCAGTACCCCGCATGCACATAGTGTAAATCCAGGACTGCATAGACCAACGAACACTCTTTATACATACCATGTGAGTTTTTTGAGAGTTGCCATTTCTATTACAACCAAATTTTTATGATAGAAATGGTACTGGAAAAGGTTCTTTTCTTGGATGTAATGGAAATGTAACCAAGAAAAACACTATCGGTTGAAATAGCTTCAAGTACATATGCATATTTTTACCGCCTAATTGATAAATTAGGGAAAAATTAAAAAATTAAACTTGGGTAAAAAAATTTTTTTGCTCATTTATGTTGTTAATTAATGCATTAGATCAGTTTTATCGAAAAATTAATATATAGTCCCATTTAAAAATCTATAAGCTTGTATCATAGCTCGAAAACCATAAGAGCTATAAAGCTCCTGACTATAGCAATCGGTTGCCCCCGTCGATATCTACAACTCTTATTTGAATAATTTTTCGATTAAATTAACGGTTTGGCTGTAATAAGAATGGCAACTCTCGAAAAACTCACACAGTATTATACTAACAAAGCATAAAGCCAGTTTATAGCCAGTTTAGCTGGCGCATATCACGGGGTGAAACGGGTATGTACATACTTTGAAAATAAAACGAATACATTTTTTCCTCTCAAAAAAGTTAAATTTTATTATCAATATTATATTTTGGCAACAAAGGTTACTACGGATATCACAGTTATTGCTTTGATTACAATCATAGAGCATCTAGAGAGAAAATACATATTTCTATACTACTGGAACCTGTGTAACCACTTGAGATAGAAAATATGTTGTATACGTGCACGGTGTTTACTTTGTATTTGTGCGGTAAACTTTGTTTGTGTGAGTGTTGATAGCCGTCACGTGACCTTTGGTTCACATACATGTATGTGATGTGTGTGATACCACAACGCTACTTGTGCCGGTTCAACAATCAAATTTATTGTTGTTTGACTGACTTACACTGAACGACGGGTACTGAGCAACTGACACCTAAGCAGCCTGAGATGCACATACTTCCACATAAGTGATTGCAGAAAAGAGACAGTTATATTCGTTCTATTTGTTCTGTGATTACAATATTACAAAGTAGCAATTGGTCGTATTTTGAGCGTATGTGGATGCTTCATTTATTCGTTTATATAGTCAGCCTATAGACTATATATAATATGTTCAGTCACACATTTTTGGGTATAGTTAAAAAGATCTACAATGTTTCTTTTCGTTCTGAATAGTAATTTTATGAAGATAAGGCATCTCTAGCACATGCTTCATTTAATGTGATCTTGCCAAAAGTTGTCAAATTTCAGGTTAATGACCAATTTATTCCAAAAAGCTAATTTTTTTCAGCAACCCTTCTCCTAACATTGTTTAAACTTCGTATAGATAATGTTTCAACAGATTTACCTGTAAAATTTTAGATTTTTACCATTATTTCTCATTGAAATATAACAAAATTTCCCCATTTTCAATAAAAATGCATTTTCGTTAACAACAGGCTTATAGACATGAAAATTAAACGGAATATATTAGTGAATTTTCGAACGAAAATTGAGCTATTCAAGTCGATGTAATTAATGGTGAACATAAGCCCGGGACTGTCATACAAATTTGTTTTAAGGTCTCCAGAACTTGTCGCATTAAATGAAATGTCGGGGGAGATGCAAAAATAAAATAAAGTCACATAAATTATAACTTACAAAATAACATTTTAACCCAAAAAAAAAAAAAAAAAAAAATTTCTAATAAATTATAGCGGAAATATTTTTAGACTGTACAAACTAGGGATGTTATGGATATCCGTAGCTATAACCGAAGCTACCGAATATCCGAAGTAATTACATATCCAAAACTGAAACCGTATCCTAAAATAAAAGTTTCGGATCGGTTTCGGAAAATAACAGACAACTGCCGTTGGAAAACTGAGGTTAAATCGAAGCAAATTTTTGCTGTATATATTTCTTTTCAGAGATTTTCGGTGATTTGTGTTTGTCGTTCACTTTTTAGGGTAAAATTTTCCCCTTTTTTCTAAAAAAAAATGTTCTCTGAAAGCAATTATCCGTAACTGTAACCGTATCCGAAACATTATCCGATATTATTACATATCCGCAACCAAAATCGAAACCGACAAAAATGTTTTTAAATATCCATATCCGTATCCGTATCCGAAATCTCATATCCATAACATCCCTAGTACAAACACAACTTCTTTAATTTTCGAATTTAAAATAAAACCCGTTATTGTCATTACAAAATCCGTTATTTTCATTAACAGATAATATTATTCATTACACCACTTTTTGTATTAATTCTTAATTACATACCGGTACAAAAAATTTAACAAAAAAACAAAAGTACACAAAAATTTTTTATTTAAATAATTTATCAAAGAAAAAAAACAGAATTTTTTTTTTAAATTACTCACATGAAAAATTATTCGCCTTCTTCTTAAATAAAAAACACTTCTATTAATTATATTAGAATATTTTACTGAAAATAAAATATTTAAATTATTTACAAATATTGTACTAATATTTAAATAATTTATAAACACTATAAACAAATAAAGTAAAAACAATTACAGTGTAAATCACAGTATGTAAACGTGATGTAAACAATTCAAAAATCAGAAAAAATTAAAAATTTTATTCCTGCACAAATCATTATATATCAATTAATCAAGTTCATTAAAGAAATTTTTTAACACGTTAATGGTCATAAGCTATAAAGCTGAAGCGACTAACTGGTACACTATTTAACCGACTTCAAAAAAGAGGAGGTTCTGAATTCAACCCGTATTTTTTTTTTATGTATGTACACCGATTTTTCCCACATTTCTGGACCAATTTACGCAATTCTTTTTTTGGTTAATCGATAAACCTCTCCACAGGTGGTCCCATAAAAATTTTATTAACATTGATTGAGTAATTTTTTTTACCATCTTGAATAATATGAATAATTATGACAATTTTAAAATTTGTATATCCAAAATTATTTACTTTAAAAACTATAGTAACATATATTTAAATTTAAAAGAATTAAATATTGCAATGGTAAAAGGGATGAAATTTATTTCACACTAAAAGGTATGAAATAAAACATATTTTAAAAAATTCGTTAAGTGCGTGTTTTTGACATGCACTAAGTAATGTTATCTCAGTAAAAGTGTTAATTTATGATTTTTTGTTAACTCTATAGTTGTTAAATCTATAGCCCTCTTGCATTTATTCAATATGGATGTACAACTCTATAATTATTCAATATGGATATACTTATACAACTGTATAATAATGTTTCCCCCACTATGATCACACAACGATATTAATATGTCATCCTTCGATGACATAAAAACCGACTTCAAAAAGTAAAAAATAATGTATTAGCCACGTATTTTGAAGTCAGGCGTAGTATTAAAAAAAATGTAGATCCACGAGAATTCATTGATTTTACAAGCAGATTCGATCGCATTTTTTATGCGATACTACGCCTGACTTCAAAATACGGGCTAATACATTATTTTTTACTTTTTGAAGTCGGTTTTTTAAAGTATGTTTTATTTTTTAATAACTAATACACTTTATATGGAATTTTTGACGCGGTACGACGTTGTGTAGCAGTTAATCGGGTTTCACTCGACGCTGTACGGTGCCCATGACCGTCAACGTGTTAATGTTCTTGTGACGATTGTTAACATTGCTATACTAACAATGCATCAATTCATGGTCAAACGTCATCTCAATCATTTCTAGTCCTCAAAAACTAAATAGTCATCGTTCAAAATTGAGTAAAACAAATTCTAAATGCAATTTACATTGTTATTATAAAAACTACAATAGACCGTATTCAAAGGTTGCAGTATTTTCAATCTTAACATATTACCAACAGCTTAGCTCAAACTGTTAAACAAATTAACTTACACAGTACATATAACCATATGTACATATGTACCTGTCGTACCTGTACAGATAACGTGGAATTAATAAAAAATTAATTAAAAAAAAATACCCCTGTCGCAGCATCTGCATAACATAGCGAATTTCCAAAGCCTGGATACTGGCGGATCTCATATAACAACTTGTATTCATTTAAAATAGTTTAGCTCTCTAGGAGTGAAAAAATTTCCAAAATCGGTTGAGTAGTTAATTTTGGGCGCATTTTGGGTCTCTAGAACCCTGGTGGATCTCATATAATATGGCATATAAATGTATTTAAAAGAAATTATATTTTTAAAGGTGAAAAAATTTTCAAAATCGGTTGGATAGGTTTATTTTTGGCGCTTTGGGAACCCCGGACCCTGGCAAACCTCATACAACATAACTTATATCCATTTAAAATAGTTTATCTCTCTAACAGTGGACAAATTTTCAAAATCGGTGATGACGCGTTCTTGAAAAGTTAATTAATTTTTATTTTGAAAATGCAAGGGATATAAATATTGTTATTGTAATGATAAAAACAATGAAGCATTTATTGTAAAGAAATTCAGCAAATTTCTTAATTTTTCTCAAAATCTAGTTCATTTAGTACAATGTTTTAAAAACTTGTCTTATGTAATTTCTTACGCTCTTTCTGATGGTGTAAGACAAAATCAGAAAAATATTGAATTCTGGCCAAATTTTGCAAAAAACCACTAAAATTGGCCAAAATTTTGGCTTTCAAAAATCGGATGCGTCTGGCAGACGAACTCATCCAAGCTATTGGGACTTTTGACCTAGACACCAAATTTCGTAACAGTTGGAGGCTTCCTTCGAGAGTTATCGCGCATACATATATATTCTTTGCATCTAAATATCTCGCCAGAGCTGCCACCTATCGAAAAATGACTTTTACAAAAGTTGTTAGGTACGAAGGGGGACATTAAATGGTGACCTTAAATTTGACCTTGAATTTCATTTTGAAGCTCATTTTGAGGTCAAGTCGTAACGGCCTACTTTTTATTTCGGATTCTGAAAGACCGTGAAATTTCACGTCGAAAATGCTATAAACGAATTTTTTTTATAATTGACCTTAAGACCACCAAAGAACAATAAAAAATTAGATTTAAAAAAAAAAACTAACTTTAAAGTGTCGGCATCTTTTGGAGACGTAAAATAGGAGCTTCTGTTCGTTTTTAATGACCTGTCAAGGTCATTCTAAGGTCAAAATCCAGAAAAAATGACACTAAAAATTTATGAAAAATTAATTTTTCATAACTAATAAATTTCATAGCTAAAAAATGAAAAATTAAAGGTCAATAAAAAAAAATTCGTTCATAGCATCTTCGACGTGAAATTTCACGCTCTTTCAGAATCCGAAATAAAAAGTAGGTCTTCCATTTGAAAAATACGACTTGACCTCAAAATGACCTTGAAAATGAAAGTCAAGGTCAAATTTAAGGCCACCATTTAATGTCCCCCTTCGTACGTAACAACTTTTGTAAAGGTTATTTTTTGATAGGTGGCGCTTCTCGCGGGATATTTAGATGCAAAGATTAAAATGGCCCACCCTGTATATATATATATATATATATATATATATATATATATATATATATATATATATATATATATATATATATATATATATATAAAGTTTCGTGAACCTCATTTTTGGTTTCTCGAGGCCTCAAAACAAATTTCTGCTATAGTCCCGGGCTCGGGTCTTTTCATGGCACCCGCTGCAATAAGTGAATTTTTCCAAAATGTAAATTCACTTAAAAACAGGTATTATAACATAATATAGGTACAATGTTGTAGAAATACAGTTGAAACTCGGAAAGCGTTCCATTATTTCAGAATAAATTCATGAATTAGTAATTTATGTGCGTTTTGAACTTGAAGGACTTCCCGTTCGGCTCCTTAAGATTCCTTTAAAATTTTCAAATTTTCATTCCATAGTAAAAGTTTCACTATGTTTAACTTGACAAAAAACTTGACTATGCTTAATTTCTTTTATAGACGGTATTTTCATGTACCTAATAGTTAATGGATAATTAATGTAAATTATCAAGGATAATAAATAATAATTTATTGTAATTGTAAACAATTTCCTAGTTGTTAATGCAATGGTAAATTTAAGAATGCGGGTATTGCGTTAACGCGGTATCCAGGGTTAGAAAAAAACCGTACATTTTTATTTTTATTTTTTTTTTTTTTTTTTTTTTTTTGAAATCTTAAATGCAGTCGGCCGAAAATCATTTGCACATTATCAAGGTATTCTTTTAAAATTTTCCTTTGACTTTACGTTTAGTGAAGTTACATTATCGTAACTATCAGTTTCTTATCGTTATCTTTAAGCGACACTCTTTTGTTTTTCTTAGAAAAAAGACATTCATTACTTTAATTAAAATTCACATAGTGATTGAAAAATTATCAAACTGAATCGGCTGGGACTTGAACCCGGATCTCTTGGTTGCTAGCCAAGTGCCTTACCAATTACGCCACCGAACCGCTTGTTCGAGTGCCACTCCAGTTTGATAATCAATAATTTCAAAGATTATCGAGTGCCTGAAAAACATTATTAATATATGGCGAACTTTTATTCGTATTTATACGTACACCAATATTCATATGTTGATACTTGAAATTAAAAATTAAATTCTTTACTTAACCTATGTTGTTGGCTACATATTAAGCTTTCAGTACCTAGGCAATTATACGCCATTTTTATATTGAAAAAAAAAAAAATAATAAAAATAATAAATAAACTGATTTTGTCGGGTGCATGAGGTAAGGGAAGTTACATATACAATACTTCCCCTTACAAAAAAAGTACGAGGAAGCTGTGTACCACCCCCCATTGACAGTGTATTTCTATTATATTTTTAATGCAAATGTTGATATAATCCATATACATAATATTGTGTAACAAATGACGTTTATACATAAGTGATAATGAACAGGAAAGGTACCTATTAATCAAAAGGATAAAAAATTTTAATCCAATTGTTAGTTTTTTTTTTCAAATCTAATTAAATTATTGTAATGATATTAACATTTGTATGTGATTTAATATAATAATATAACGTGTGTTATTACATACAAATGCCTAGTTAAATTTTTACATTTACGTATATAATTACTGAAAAATGTTTATCATTTAATTTATTAACATTGACTCACAATTTTTAATCACTGTTCCACATTTGAAGATATTCTGTATTTAATCGATATTAGGAACAAACGTGAGTTATTAGATTGAGCTTTAACAAAATACATTGAAGCCCATTGGAATTTACGCTATTATTACCCTAACGGCTTAACACGTAAGTATTGTCTTTTATACAGTACACTGATAATGAGAAAAAAGTTTTCTCTAACTCAAAAAATTTCTTTCAATAGTGTCTCAAAAAATATTTTTTTCTACTCCTACCATTAAAAGTAACATTTTGCACTATATGTAAAAATTAACAATTGCCCACACTGTGAGGAAATAGGCGTGGGAAATTATTTCGCACGGCTTAATATAATAAAAAAGTTGGCTATGTCTGATTTAATATACCATGTGAGTTTTCCGAGAGTTGCCATTCGATTTATTTCTAAAATATGTATCTAATCGAAAAAAAGTTTATACAAAAAATATCCAAAATACAGGGCTGTAGGGCTGTTCCTTGATTGGTTCGAGGATATGAAGGCTGGACTTTACAAACAAGCTAAGTGCCAAAGAAAATTGAGTTAGACCCGAAAAAGGAATCTAAATGTTATTACCAACAATCTAGGCAGCACTTAGCCTGTTTTTGAAATCCACCCTTCATATATTTATTCGTGAAGTACTCGAGCACAAAACAAAGTATAATTTATCATTCAAACGGTCTTAATCGTTGACAATGCCCCATGCCATGGATCAATGCAGAAAAATGAAATGCAGTTAACGAAAATTTTAAAGTTATATTTCTGCCTCCAAACGTAACACCTTTGGTTCAACCGATGAGCCAAGGTGTGATAGCCATTTTTAAGGAATTATATAGAAAATCCGTTTTGAAAAATACGGTTGCCATTCACAAAAACACTGTGAAAAGTATGCTTTGGCAAAAATTTGAACATCTTATCACTGACATTATAAATTTAAAAAATTTTTACTAGTTATTTAAATTTTATTTTAATTATTTATGTTAAATTTTACGAAAAAAAATGTGTTCGTAGAAAAAGTATAGTGTGAAATACGTGGGAAAAGCTTATTTCTCACTCATATGAATTGTTGCATTCGCCCTGCGGGCTTGCGCAACAAACTCATATTCGTGAGAAATAAGCCTCTTTTCCCACTTATTTTACACTATACTTTTTCTACGAACACATTTTTTTTCGTAAAATTTAACATAAATAATTAAAATAAAATTTAAATAACTAGTAAAAATTTTTTAAATTTATAATGTCAGTGATAAGATGTTCAAATTTTTGCCAAAGTATACTTTGAAAATATGGAAACAATAATAAATAATCAACATACAAATGTATATTTTTAGAATTACATATGACATTATACCGTACATGAGTTTTCTGAGAGTTGCCATTTTAATTACAGCCAAACCGTTGAATTAATCTAATAATTGTTGTAGTGTCAATAAATGCCGTAGTCTTAACACTAACGTGGAGGGCCGGATTTACCTTAAGTGTCGCTCGGGGCACCGCGAAAAATGCCGCCCGGGGCACCATTAAAAATGTCGCCCCTGTAAAAAAATAAAGTGACGAACAAAAAAAGAAAAAACGTCAAATACCAAATTTTGCCACCCTCTTCATTTGTCGCCTGGGGCCAGTGACCCGCGTGCCCCTAGTGTAAATCCAGGATTGCTAACATGCATCTTGCAAATTTCCATTTTAAAGAAAATTTATATTTTCGAAATATGAGAATAATTTTTTTTTATCACTTTTCATTAAAATAGACTGTTTAAAGAGAAGCCATTAAAGTATTAATAGTGTTATACCTGATGACGAGTTAATTACTCGACAGCTAGCTCCAAATCCAACAGTCTATTTCAGTGAAAAATGACAAAGAAATCTGTTCTCATATTTTGTAATATGGATTTTCACAAAATAAATCTTTCAAATGTTATTATATTTTGAACTCTAAATTTTATAAATAATTCACATTCCACGTGATATAAATTCTCTCACCAAGTTAAAATTTTCTGAAAAGGCACTCTAAACAGAAAACATTCGGAGAATTTTCCTATTAAAAACTTGATACAATTATCTTTGATATTGATCCATATTGAGTATGTCATTCGACGATTTAAAAATATTAACGTACATATTATACATATTTTTTCTCATAAAATTATTACAATGAAAATCACAATCATAGCTACATATATTAATAATAATTGTATATAATTTCTATTGCGTTACTCTTCCGTGATTCACCGTTTTGAAAATGTACGTTTTAAATATGTATAATTGCAATATAATTATTGTTATGAAGGATCAAGGCTACACGTGTTAATAATTGATCTATATCTATAAATCTTTCATCTTATTAAAAATACTTAGATCACTAGGGTAACGGATTCATTAAGGGCAGGGTAAGGTATTAAAATAATTTTTTGCTTTTTTTATTTTTTTAACTGAATGCATAATATCTCAAGAATATTGTCTCAAAATTTCAAGTTGATTACCTGGCAGATGTTTCGCTCTCTATATATCTCTCTCTCTCAGTTTTATTATAGAAATTTCAATGCAAGTACAAACGTGTTTATACCTGTATTGTATATTTTGTCAGTGTAGGATACAAAATTTAGTTTAGCACTAAGTATTCTATATATCAGTTTTATACAAAATTTTTTAAGTGTTCAAAATTTTAAAGCGTTTTCCCCACAACTCACGTTTTCAAAGTCGGCGCCCCTCATAACTTCAAAACTACAGCACCGATCCTTTTGAAATTTTGAACATTATTTCTGTACATAATTTACGAGGTAACGCTGGAGAGTTTTTTTTTTCAAATTTATTAATAATTTTTATTTTACAATAACAAATTAGTCGATTTTTTTCGCAAAAAATCGTGTTTTTCCTTTCTAAGTGTTCCAAAAAAGTGAAAAATTGAAATTTCGAAAAACCCACCCAGCGTTACCTGAGGAAAACTATTATCTAACGAATGAATCTTAATTTTTTTTTATTTCGGATGATCCAGCACCAAGTAGGGGCACCGCAATTCTACTTTTTTTCCGAGACACGTCCGAATAATTGCTGCCACTACTGTATTTTTTAATATTTCTTCGTGAAAATTTTATACAATATTCTTCGAATGTCATACTTTAATGTACCATTAGTTTTAAAGATTACCTTCGATACATATTGCTTTGTGGTAGGAACTACGGGTATTACAAAATTTTAATTTTTATTATTTGGAAAATTAAAGTTTGAAAAAAATGCCCAAAAAAATTTTTTTTCGGTTTTTAAAATTTTTTTTTTGTAGTTTCTGTCAGAATTGCAACCTTTCTAAAACATAATTTTTTTCTTTCTCTGTTTCAGATTAACACAAAAATATTAATAGTTTTTTTTTTTTTTTTTTTTTTTATTAATTCTAATAAAAGTAAAAGACAATTTCCAAAAACGAAATTCCGTAAAGTTTTCCCTTTTTCTTGATTGATTTGCAAGTAAAACAAATAAAAAAGTAGATAAAAATTGTCGGACACGTTTAATTTTCGTTAAAAAATATTAAAATTTAATATATTAAGCATTGCGTTTAGTAAGTAAATAACCCATTTTTCTATCTTTTTCTTAAATTTGGGCAAAGGGAAATACTAGAAGGAAAAGCAAACAAATTTAATTTAATTATCATATTTATTTATTACTAAATAATATAACTGCTAAGAGGAATAGTAAAAAGTGCCGTCACATAAAGCACGTTCTTATAAATAAAAAATTAAGTTTTTAATATTTTTTAATGAAAATTAAATATGTACATAAATTTTTATTGTCATTTTTATTTGTTTTAATACTAAATCAATCAAAAAATAAATAAATAAATAAATAAATAAATAAATAAATAAATAAATAAAAAATTTGACAGAGAAGCTGCGTAGCTCAAGTAGTGCGCTCTAGTGGCATTTTTGACAAAAAACTAGCGTTTGACATTTAAAAATGCTAATGTAAAAACTTTGTCAAAATGGATTTAAGAGGCGAAAAAAATAATAAAAAATCCCCAATGACAATTAAAATAAATAATTTCAAGATTTTTATTTTACTGAAAACACTCTTTTTCAGTTTATTTTATTTTAATCTACGGACGAGAATGAATTTCTTCAATTTGATATTTTAATTTAGAAGGATTTTTTGCTACAGTAGCTATTTATTTACATCAGTTGTAACGAAAAAGTGATTGTTAATATTCACAGTTTGTGGCAATATTCATTCTTTTAAAATCGTTTGATTATAACATGATCATTATAAATTTTACTTTACGACAATTTCCCAAATTACGTGCCAACGAAATTTTGTAGTTTTTTTTTATTTTTCTTGATTGATTTGCAAGTAAAATAAGTAAAAGAGTAGATAAAAATTGGGGGACGCCTTTAATTTCCGTTAAAAAATATTAACCCTTTGCGCTTATAAGACATGTACAGCATGACAAGGTGGTTTGTCCATTAACTCTACCATATTTAAAGGTCTTTTGTCTGTTGGATTATAAGACATGTACCACATGACACACTGAATGTTGAACTGTAATGACTGCTCATACTTCACATTACATGAATATTTTATTTAATAACTGCAAACACATTCATTTATTAGAAAAATTGTCAATAAAATAATACAAAATCACGTTGAATTATCTTTTTAAAATTAAAAACTAATAAAAACAGCATTGAGGGCGTATTTAGCGCATTTAGTATTCAACTTTGGTGAAACAAGGTTCGAACGTCAAAAGAATTCGTCAAAAAAAGAACGTCGGTCGTTGTCATGTGCTACATGTCTTACCAGCCTATTTACAACTCACTTTTTTTTTGCTTGAGTGCAAAGAGTTAAAATTTAATTTATTAAGCATTGCGTTTAGTAAGTAAATAACCCATTTTCCTTTCTTTTTTTTTTAAATTTGGGCAAAGGGAAATACTAGAAAGAAAAACAAACAATTTAATTTAATTATCATATTTATTTATTACTAAATAATATAATTTCTAAGAGGAATAGTAAAATCATATTAATATAACCTAAATTTCCTATAAATAAAAAATTAAGTTTTTAATATTTTTAATGAAAATTAAATATGTACAATGTACATACACTTTTATCGCCATTTTTATTAATACTAAATCAATCAAAAAGAAAAAATAAAATTTTATTAAGACAATTTTATTAATAGGTTGGCACATAATTTGGGTATTTTAGCCTTTTTTTACTACTGCAATTTACTTTACGTAGATATCCCATATTATATATATATAAATACTATATATCCATATATTTAGCGAACTTCAATACTGTTTATTATTATAATAAATTACTAAAAAATTGCCTACAAATTTTAAAATACGTACCATGAATGAATGAAATAATTACCTACACAAATCTTTAATTTTTGTCAATAATAAAGAAATTTGTTTTATATTTTAAAATCAAAAGAATTAGATGATCGATATTTTTTAAGTTTAGCTGTCAAAAGGGCTTCATTTAACTAAATTATTTAAAAATGAGTCGTCAATTTGACATTTGAGAGTAAAAAAAATCGATTTTAATGAAGTGAAAACCAAAATAAATAATAATTGACATTTTTATTCATTTAATAAAACATTTTTTAAAAATTTACATATATATATTTAAGGTAATTGCGAACGCCAGTGTTGACTTGCTTTCTCGATAGGCGGCAAAACAGTCGAATTTTAAAAGTACGCAGCTTGTCTATAGGTTGGTACACAATTTGAGAATTAGCCAAGCAAAAATTTTTACTCTTTAGACTTTAATAGCCCCTTCAGAAAACGATTCAGTTAAAATATAATTAAATGATGGGAATTGGCTGATGGGTTTAATAATAATTAGTAAAATCTGTTGATAGAGAACAGAAACTCCGATTGAAGTTATCGAATTTGTCTTTATGTTAGTTTATCACATATGGTTTAAAGTGTTTTTATAAAATCTGAAGTAATTAGAGATCATACATATGTAAATAGTTAAATAATATTATAAGGAAGGAAAAATCAAAAAGATTTATGACTAGACCCTGTACCCATAATAAATGAAATTACATAATGGAGAAGGGAGATGAAAACGTTTGAAACAAAGAGAGTAACAAAACAGAAAGCATACTAAAATTTTTTTTTGTGAATACTCAAATCCTCAGAACCAAATAAAAGTAATTTTTTTAATTCGAGTGTCACATGTAGGTGCAGGGCCGTGGAGAACCCTGGGTGGACCTCGAGTATAAACCACATTTCTTAAAAATTTTCTCCCAAAAAATAAGTTGTGAAAAAAAAAAAACTTAAAGTTTTTCCCGAGCCCTCTACCAACTCGGTAGAGGGTTAAAATTAAAAAAAATCCCTCCACTAGTGGTGTCTACAGATTGTCAGTACGGCCTTGCTTAGGGGATAAGATCTGGTCCGTGAGTTCTCAACAGTATACAGGCACAGTATCTGCCGTAGTTTTCAAATAATCAAAGAAAATTGAAATTTACCTTAGCTTTGAGGGGTGATTTCATCCCTTAAATGGCGACAGTGACAGATAAAAAAATTACGGGTCCGTTATTTTTGCTTGTACTACAAGTATGTGAAGTTTGATCAAAATTGCGAATTGACAGTTCAGAACATTTTCCTGTAAGTGTTTGATATAATAAAAAAATTTACAGTTAGTTACATTAGTAAAAAAAAACTTAAAAATTTAAAAGAATTATAAACAGGCATTTTTTTGAAAAATTTAAATATTATAATAACAAAAATTGAAGCCCATCATTATTCATTACCTCATATATAATATATTATTATAATTCAATAACAAGGCTATAGATTCTTTGATGTAAATATAATATGGACATATATTTATTTATAATAAAAACTAAAATTAAGGAATCTTAACTGTGTACTTAAATTTTTCTTTATAAAATCAAAGTAAATAATATTTTTCAACTTCTTGAATCATAAGTTCACATTTACATAGCATGCAATTTGACGCGTGTGCAACAATTACCATTCTGTTTTCTGATTACCATAGTTGCAAAAAAAATTACAGGTCATAAAAGTTTAATTACCTTCCTAAGCACGTAAGCAATAGCTTAATATCAATTTGAATAGAGTTTTTTTTATGGAAATAATTTTTTTCTACAATCATAGTAGAAAGTAGGCTTTTGCGCTCCGTGAAGAAAGCGCAAAATATGTGTTTACCGAGGACTGTTACTTTTCGCCTTAAAGCGAAAAATAGTACTTTGCCGCTCGCTCAACATATATTTAATTACAAATCGTGTACGCGTTGCTTGTATTTTCTATGGTAACAAATAAACAGATTCAAAACTTTATATAATTTTTATCGCGATCAAATGAAATATCAATTTTGTTAAATAACAAAATAATATTAATTAAAAATAATAAATATATATACATGATTTTTCTTTTTTGGGTTGAAGAATAATTTTCTTTTTCGTTTTGACCGCTACCCAAAGTGATGAGGATTACAGGATTTGTTACTGGTTGGTCTGTCTTGTTTTAAATTACAAATAAACATTAATTCTATATAAACTTAATTCTTTATTTCTGATAATGTAAAAGTAGCTTTCCAATTAAGATTGTATGTTGTACATCTGTCTCATTTTCCTGGTTGGTCTGTCTTGTTTTAAATTACAAATAAACATAAATTCTATAAACTCAATAATTTTACACACAAACTAAATTAATTGTTTCTAATAATGTAAAAGTAGCATTCCAATTAAATTAGAAATCATTAACTAAATTTTAACTCTACTAGTTAATTATTAATTTTTCTTGATTGGAAATTGTATCTTATTTAGTTCAAACCCATTCTGGAAGGTAGCCTTTCCTAAAAAACAGACAGAATTGTAATTAATATAGGCTGACATTAATGTAAATTATTTCTAGAAATATTTCTTTTTTAAAATTTTTTTTCTTACTTTTAAAATTGTTAAAAAATGTGGTTATTGTTATATTGTAGATGTATATTCTTGAAAATGGCGCCAACTGTGCCGAAATATATTGAACAACGAAATAAATTTCTCTTATGGAATTTGCTGGAAAATTTTAATTTAATTTTTACACAAATCCTGTAATCCTCATCATTTTGGGTAGCGGTCAAAACGAAAAAGAAAAATATATATTCATATACGATGGAAATATGCAATAGTGATTTTTTCAAATACACCTCCAGAAATTTCTGAAGCTGCAAAAATTATAACATTAAAATAAATGTTAACGTCCATTATGATTTTTTCAAGTATTTTTTTAACTAAAACGAATACATTTTAAAAGATTGTAGAAAGAATTATGTGTGTAATTCAAACACAAAGTAACATTGTCGCTCTCATGAGAATGACGCGCTCTGCCTGGCGGCGTTGCGTGTCAATATTCTCCATCGGCTGCAATGAACCACTTTGCGCTCTTAATACACAAATAACTATGGTTCATTTCAGTTAAATTTAACCATGCTTCGTCACTTGGAATTTAAATAATTTCTGTTTTCTTGGCTTTATCTCTTTTATTATTGCATTTATCTAAATTTTAAATTTGCAGTTTATTTTTAGAAAAGAATGGAAGAATGATTTGTTTCGAATATAAGAATTATTTAATTTTTTAACGAAAACTCATGATCAATTGTATCTGAAATGAGGTATATTATAGAGGCTTACTATTTATTTTTATTAAAACTACATTTGCGATGAATTTTAAAATCAAACTTACAGTCCTTGATAGGTAATAATACACTATTTGCCACGTTTACTTTATGTCGAAGTACAACAGTTAGGTGGACTTCACCGAATTGACGTCAAAAATTCTCCTTATTATTGTTTTATCATTTGTCTTTTATAAATTCATTTATTAATTATCATTTAAATTAATGACTCTTATATAATTAATTCCAGTTTAAAATGAATGTATTGTTAATTAAAGAAGGTCAGTGAACAACGTAGGCACTATTGACGGTAAACAAAATGACCCATGGGACCTCAAGCGAAATAGTAATTAGTACAGAGCAAATTTACTTATGTAAAGAAACTTTTAGTCCAATAGCACTAATTTTAATCCCTATCTCACTAAACATTAATTTTAGAATAGATATAAAAAATTTTTAAAAAGAGATTCTTGTAGGGATAACCGAGGAGAACATTTGAGCAAAATGTGAACTCCCGGAAATGTTTTTTTATATTGTTTAAACAATATTGAAAATTCATAAATAGCGTTCTTTTGACGATAGTACCGATGTATCGATAGATACATTAAAAAAGTCAGCGAGAGCACCTGTCTATCTTGTATAGGTGAAAAGATACAGCGCCCCAAACGCGCATTCAAAAATCCACTTTTTCTAGCGTTCCGGCAGGGTGTGCCATCCGGAACCTTACCGGAACGCTAGAAAAAGTGAATTTTTGAGTGCGCGTTTGGAGCGCTGTATCTTTTCACCTGTATAAGATAGACAGGTGCTCTCGGGGACTTTTTTGTAGAGAATTCGATTCTCTACGAGAAAGGTCTTAACACTTTTTAATGTATCTATCACCGTTTTCGTTACGTAAGCGGTGAAAGGTAAAAAAACGCTATTCATGATGTAAAAAAACATTTCCGGGAGTTCACATTTTGCACAAATGTTCTCCTCGGCAATCCCTACAAGAATCTCTTTTTAAAATATTTTTATGTCTATTCTAAAATTAATGTATAGGTACAATTTAGTGCTATTAGACTATTTAGCATTTTAAAAATTTGAAAATGTAAATCTAATACAACATTAAGTAAAGGGTACAGAAAAACACAGAAAAAGAACTTGATAACTCAAGTTTTATTACAAATACTTTCGTAATTTCATACATTCTTGTACTTTTTATTCACATTGTGCACTTTAATGGATACTTTTTAAAAACCACACAAAAAAAACGCGTAAAAAAAATAAAATAATACAACAAAAGACCATATAAAAAGAAGATATGGGATATTAAGTTATGTATTACCATTTATCCCAATTAATTTTTTTTCTTCATATTAATTAAAAGTGCTTCAATACATAGTTTTCTTACCTTAATAGTAATTAGTTATAGTAAAAATAGCAATTACCAACAGTTAATTATTATATAACAAGTTTTATCTAAAAAAAAATTATAACCACAGGTATATAATTATGACAAATACTAATTTAAATTACTTAAATACAAGTGTAATTTGTATTTACTTAGTGCAGAGAAATGACAGATAAGGTTGACAGTATTGTTTGAAGTTGTTCATCAAATTTTTTTCTATACATATTATTTCTATATATAATTGAGTGTCAGAAGTTTTAAAATAAATTTTATTTCCCTGTAATTATCCATTCTTAAGTAGGGTATAATGGGGAATAGCTGGACAACTGCAAAGTTACAACGTAATATTTAAAAACTATACATATACTTTGTTTATACGAGCCCAGTACTAATCATTAATACTCGCTACTTGCACATGCCACTAACAAGGAGGGGTTTTGCACTGTCAATTTGCAATTTTGATGAAACTTGGTATGTGTGTAGTACAAGCAAAAATAACAGACCCGTATTTTTTTTATCTGCCACCGTCGCCATTTAAGGGGTGAAATCACCCCTCAAAATTCGGGTAAAATTTTAATTTTGCTTGATAACTGGAAAACGACGGCAGGTAGAAAAAACTTTAAATTAATAAAACACTTTATTTTTAAAGAGTTTTCTATTTATGTGTATAAATCCAGGGTCGGACCTACTGGAGGCGCTGCTCAGGTAAAATTGAGGGTAAATTTTGAAGTAGGGTGGATATGTTTTAGTATATTAAAATTTAAATAGCATATATGAAAACTAGATGAAAAATACTAGTTTACCTGTTTTTGCTCAAAGTTGTAATTTAAAGTCTAAACTCTCAAAACTGGACAGTTAATTTGAGATACCAATCGTAATTTTACTGACTATCAGAAAAATAAAAATATTTCTATAAGGTTTTCCTCAAGTGATTTGTCTTGTATAATAACTGGCTAAAATATATCGAATTATACTTGTTGGTGTCTGACTAAAACTTCAAATTTTATACAAGTAATCACTGTTTTCAATAAAAATTTATTTATTCGTTTTTTCACAAATCGTTTTTGAGTGATTATGATCTCTAATTTCCGTTATTTTGTCATTTTAAAACCTACCAAAAAAGTCTTCTAAATAGTTTAAGCAAAATATAAGAAAATATTTTCATTGATAAAATAAAATTTTTAATTTTTAAGTGTGTAATTAATTTATTTAACTAAATTCATTGTTTAATTATAATTATTAGTTGCGTAAAAGTCATATTAGTAACAAATGTCACAATAGTATGACACCCTGTTTATATTTATCAATAATAACAATCGGTAAACATTTACATTAGATTACGTAACATATTTTTCGGCTTTTCAAATAAACCAACACTTTTATTAACATAATAATAAAATTATACACTCAAGGTTGATGTTTTTGAAACGTGAGAAAATTCAGAGAAAAACATTACGTAACGGCAGTTGTGGGCATGTTATGTAATCGAGCAACGTATGTGTAAATATGAATGCCTATATGAATAAATATATTAACTGACATTCTGAAGCATGTACAGGTATGGAAAAAATAACTGAAACACTCAGCGACCTAAGAAAACAGAGTCACATGAATTTAAAAAAATTAAGTCAAATTTTTAAGTTTTGAGAAAACAAAAAAATAAATTCATAAACGAAAGGGGAATGTCAATTCGTTCCTAAATAAAAGTTTTGTTTTAGAAACAAAGTCTAATACGTAGAATAGATTTTTCTATTAATAAAAATTGAAAAAAATATAATTAACTCGAGAATTCCCAGTGTCACCTCTAGGTGACAGTGATTTGTGAATTTTTTTTTACAGACAATATAACAAATTTTAAAAATAAATGTGTTACAACTAAAATGTTAATACTTACAAGTAAAGGTCCCGAGGCCGGACCTATCGATTTTGATAAAACTTAAATATGTTGTAGAACACTAAAAACTAAGGGACACGTATTTTTTTTTATCTGCGGAAAAACGGTTTGAAGGGGTGAAATCGCCCTCCAAAAATTGGGGTAAAAATTTAATTTTTCAAATATCTCGAAAACAGTAAGAGATAGAGCAAGAGTTTAAATTGGCGATATTACTCTTTTTTAAAGAGCTATCTATTGATATGCAATTTGTTCAAATTACATCAACAGGGGTGGTTGGGGGTTAAAATTTGGGGGTTAATTTTGCAAAAAGGGGGTGAAAAATAAACAATATAAAAATTTTGTTTACAGATTTGAAATCTACGTCAAAAAATCTAATTGACCTATTTTTGCTCAATGCCCTAATATTAAGTCTAGGGGTAGTTAACTAGAGGGTGACTATGTCGAATAGTCGTACAATTTAGGTATTTCAAGAAGTTCTTCTTCATGGAAAATAGCTTAAGACAATTAGAATAACGTATAAACGAAATTCTCGAATTCAAAATTGAGTTTGAGCAACATTGCAGAGGGGGTGAGTCACCCTCTTAAATTACATACTAGTTTATATACACTAATTTTTGCTATTAACACACTGATAGTAGGTAAAATAATGTCACAATAAGTGGTTCTGAAGTTGGACTATCATATGTAAGGTCTTTATTAGGTTTGTTTTTTAATGGATATTATAGTTTTCCTTATCGAAAATTATCGATACCGAAAATTACATAACCTAACCTAAAATAACGAAACCTAATAAAAACCTTACATACGATAGTCTAACTTCAGAACCATCTATTGTGATATTATTACCCCCTGTCAGTGTGTTAATTGCAAAAATTAGTGTATGTAAACTCGTATGTAATTTAAGAGGGTGACTCACCCCCTCTGCAATGTTGCTCAAACTCAATTTTGAATTCGAGAATTTCTTTTCTACGTTATTCTAATTTTCTTAAGCTATTTTCCATGAAGAAGAACTTCTTGAAATACCCAAATTGTACGACTATTCGACATAGTCACCCTCTAGTTAACTACCCCTAGACTTAATATTAGGGCATTGAGCAAAAATAGGTCAATTAGATTTTTTGACGTAGATTTCAAATCTGTAAACAAAATTTTTATATTGTTTATTTTTCACCCCCTTTTTGCAAAATTAACCCCCAAATTTTAACCCCCAACCACCCCTGTTGATGTAATTTGAACAAATTGCATATCAATAGATAGCTCTTTAAAAAAGAGTAATATCGCCAATTTAAACTTTTGCTCTATCTCTTACTGTTTTCGAGATATTTGAAAAATTAAATTTTTACCCCAATTTTTGGAGGGCGATTTCACCCCTTCAAACAGTTTTTCCGCAGATAAAAAAAAATACGTGTCCCTTAGTTTTTAGTGTTCTACAACATATTTAAGTTTCATCAAAATCGATAGGTCCGGCCTCGGGACCTTTACTTGTTAGTAGTATTCATGGTTTTAATTTGGCAACACTGAAGTTATGTTAACGGTCAAATTAATTCTGTTGTTTCCAACGATTTGCTATTTTATTGCGTGTGAGTGTATCTTGTGGTATTTTCGCTGTTATAAAAATGTCTAAAGAGTAGGTACTGTTATTACTGTTATAACAAATTATTATTTAAGAATCAAGCTTATAATGAAAGTGATTTTTTGCCCGTAATTTCATACCGTTTTATTCAGTTCATACTACAAATAACGCCCAGTGTCACCTATAAATGACACTCCATTTAAAAAAAACTAAAGGGTATTTTTTTTTAATTATTTATTTTTTATATGTTGAGTACCTAAAGATAAAAACTAGCACAAAATAAGGATATTTTGTCGATAGATCGCGGCTTAGGAATTGGCGAGTTAAATCAATTTTGATAAAATTGCACTCGGTAACCTCTTTCATTCAAGTACCCATACACAGGGTAGGCCTGACCAAAAGCGGGGCCCGATACCTTAAATATTTCCATAATTTTAGATTTCTATAGAACTATTATAATAATAACATTTTTACCTACGGCGATTACAAATGACCTATTAACTATAGGAAACACTACCTGTATCCTATAAGGTACGGTGGGGCGGATGATTACACATGGGATTGTTTTATGGACGGCAACCCAGGATACCGTTCAATTAATCACCGTTACACTGATATTAAATACAAATCCAAACAAAAAAACATCATGTATTCTTTTTAGATCGCCTGTTTTTTTTAATTTTACTCTTGTACTTTATGGAAATTTTGTTATTATTAAAATTTATCGTTATTGATAATATCAATTTACCTATTTTATCCACATAAAAACTATATATTATGTAACACTATACTATAAAAAATTAACTTGATTAAATGGGTTTCCCCGCATACTTTTCTTTTTTTTAGGATTTCGTAGTTCTAACAACAAAATTCTTATAAATTCGTGATTTCTGTCGTCGCTTGAAATGGTTTACCGGTACTTAACCACTCTGTAATAAGTGTTTTTTTTTTTTTTAAATTTTTAAAAATTATTATTGAACTTGTTTTAGGCTCTATTAGGTATTATCAACAAATTAAAAGTTAATTTAAATATAGCGTGAGTTTTTCGAGAGTTGCCATTTTGATTGCAGCGAAACCGTTGATTTAATCGAAAAATTGTTCAAATAAAAGTTAAGTGTTCAATTATTATAGTCAGGACCTTTATTGCTCTTATAGTTTTCGAGCTATGATACATAGTTTTTTTAAATGGAAACGTATGTTTGAAAGTTTTTCAAAAACTTGTTTATGATTTAAAACTACCAGTAACACTCAAATTTTCATTGTTTTATCTCATATTTTTGAGTAATTACGTTTAAAAAATGGCACTTTTAAATTTCGTACTTAAGCACTTGCAAACGATTAGGATTTTACGTAATTTAAAAAGATATTAGCTCAATATGGTTGCCATTTTAATCAATGTAGTAACGAAAAATTAAACGATTATTATGTTTTTCATCCGAAATTAAAATTATTAAATAGATTAAATTATCATATAAAAGTGATATATAAATACAATAAGGAAATAAAATTTCAGTTTTAATTCATTAAAAAATAAAAACATTATTTCTCTGAAGTCACGGTTTGACACATACATAGGCGTCTAAACATATTTTTATAGCAAGTATTTTCAAAATAAATGAAAAGTTTTTTGTGAAAAAACTTCTCGTTTTTAATTTGGTTTTTAATAAAAAGAAAATACTATCGAATTTCAAATATTTTTACAGTATTTGAGTACATTTATTAATAATATTTTCGTTTCCAGTTAACCTCACTTTGCTATTATTAAGAAACGCCACTGTCACTTTGGTTTGTACTGGGTGTGTACATTTATTTTACTACCACCTGCCGTTCTATAAATAAATAAAAAATAAATATATTCTTCAGTAAATTAATGAATAACTTCAAATCCTTTTTAAATTAAATTACTTTAAATACTAATCTTTTAAAGATCATTTGGTTTTATTACGCAAAAATGTTAAAAAGTTGAAATAGAGCCCAACATCTATACTCCAAAATCTGAATTACTCTCAATTGTATTACAGAGAATGAACTGAATAAGGCTCTTTTCTTGGATGCAATAGAAATGTTAACCGACTAAAACACTGTCGGTTGAAGTAGCCTCACATGTGTGTTTTTACCGCCTAATTGCTAAATTAAAGAAAAATTCAAAAAATAAACTTGGGTAAAAAAATTTTTTTCTTCATTTATATTTTTAATTGATGCATTACATCAGTTTTATCGAAAAATTAACATATAGGGTAAAAGCCCCCTTTGTGGAACGGTATCTAATACTGGAACAGTTTTGACATTTACATATTTATTTCTTTAATTAAGTAAGGAAACTTTAAATGCGAGGTGAATTTAAATTGAAAAACAATCATTCTATTAATAATAATTTTTATTATCAGACGTTTCCTTCAGAAATAACTTCATTAATAGGTAAATGTTCATAATTAGATACCGTTCCACAAAGGGAGCTTTTACCCTAGTCTCATTTAAAAATCTATAAGTTTGTATCATAGCTCGAAAACTATAAGAGCTATAAAGCTCCTGATAATAGCAACTGGTTGCCCCCGTCGATCTACTTGAACAATTTTTCGATTAAATTAACGGTTTGGCTGTAATAAAAATGGCAACTCTTGAAAAACTCACGTTGTATAATATCAAATAAAAGCAAGAAACATTTTATCCCGAGAAAACCAACTACTAAATTACGAAATCCTGACTTTATATATGTGTTTAACACATACATACTCGCCAAATCTTTTTTTAAGGCGGTATTCCCATGTGACACGTAGAATTTTAAGGTTATTTCAGGATTTTTTTTCTGTTTCAAAATAAAATGAAATCTTTTCAGTTTTTTTATATGTTTCTACTTGCATCTTAGATTGTACGAAAAAAATTTTTCCAACTTAATTTTGCAATGTTTGTTTATGTTTTTTGGGGTCAAAGTGGACTCCTCAAAATGGACATGAGTGGGTGGTGGGCAGAAAATCTCCATTTGAAATGATCTAAAATGGTAAAATCAACCATATTTTTTTTTTATAGATTTATCTCTATCGTCCGAACTAGGATTATACATTTGTATTAATAAATAACAAAATAGCAGACTTTTAAAAAAAAATTTTCAAAAATTGTAATTTTTTTCATTGAAAATCGAGAAAAGAAATTAGAAATTATTATTAAAAATAAATGATTCAATGTAGAACCACCAGTCAGAAAAATGTAGTTTCTGGGAAAAAGTGTTTAAAATTTTAGTAACAATTTTTTCATAAAAATACATCACAATTAGAAAAAAAAACTTCATAAAAAATATATATTTACTAGATTTTGGACAAAATGATTCTTAACAGAGTCAGGGTCTACAATGTTTTGAACTGGAGGCCTACAAACTTTTTTGCTTTGGTCATAAACGAAAAAAATATTTTTAATTTTGTTTTAAAAGTTAATTTTATTGCTATTCACATTTTAGTTTATAAGTATATGTATATCTAGGTCAGAGCATGTGTATATATTTACCACAAAACAGTAAATTTTCTGACCCCCCCCCCCCCCCATCAAAAATATTATGTACTCCAGAACTGTTAGGGACCAATATACTCCGTTTCCCGATATTTACAGACATCAGCTACACCTAATTCATTGAATAACCGTTCCACTTCTTTGTAAGGATCATTTTCTTAGAGAGCTAACACTATATGCGATTCCCATGCTATAACTTCGTAAGTAATTTGAATTTCGAACTACAATTTTCAGAATACACTCTCAATGTGTTGTACTCTTAAAATATATGTTAAAAAAAAACTTCAAAAATTTTGAATCATCACCTGGGAATATCACCTTAATTTATTATATATCATACCTAAAAATATATAGTATAGAAATATTTTTACCAAATGAAAATGATTTCATGCAATCGGAATGCACGCAAGACAGCACAGCAGACAAGCTTGTAATATAGCTATCTCTTACAAGATCTACTACCTAATATATTGAAAAAGGATAGTAAAAATTATAATAACTTTGATAAATGACAACATTTCATTTTTACATTCCAACTATATGAATCATTTGTATTTTGTATAAATGCGAGATACATTCAACACCTTTGATATTATATAGTATTTTCTGATTTTGACGTTATCTTCAGGTAGTTAATATGTAATTATCTTATCGAGTACACAGTTTATTAATCTACGTCTGTCTGAATTTTTGAAAATTTTAATCAATAATAATTAATACTTAATTATATTATAACGAAGTCTCAACACCTTTAATAATTTTATACAGTTTTTTCTCTGATTTTCACATATCTTCAGTGTTAGGCGTCTTAGGTATCCACTTAATAGGATCATAGTGGAAAGTAAGCTTTTGCGCTCTGTGAAGAGAACACAAAACGTCTAGTTGCCGAGGACTCTAATTGCCGAACGACAAAGTACTTTTTGCTTTAAAGGGGAAAAGTAATACTCTGTCGCTCGCTATTAATTAATTACAAATCGGGTAGGCGTTGTTTATATTTTCTATGGTAACAAATAAACAGATTCTAAATTTATTATTATTTTTATTGTTGTCAAGTGAAATATTAATTTTATGAAATTTGAAAATAACTAAAAAATATTAATTAAAAATAATAAATAACTATAATTCTTACTAATATTATAAATGCGAAAGTGAGTTTTTTTGTTTGTTTGACTGGCTTTCACGCCTGAACAGCTTAACCAATCAACTTGAAACTTTGTACAGACGTTGCTTGCGGGCCAGAGACGGTTATAGGCTACTTTTTATTTCGGGAAAATATTTCATTCCCGAGGGAAAATGCATTAAATCACAACAGCTGACTATTAAAAAACGGATAAATGATTTCAAACTTTGTATATTGCTAACAGAAGGGATGAGAAAGGACACAAACTACTACTTATACCCCGGGAAATGGGAAATTTCATTCCTGTGGAAAAATATATTTTAAATGAAACAAAAAATTACAACAATATTTTTTTGGGATATATAAATTTCACGAAGAATTTTTTCAACCTTCTCCACGCAATTTGGGAGAAGGTTGAAAAAATTCTTCGTGAAACAAAAAATGTTGATAGACAAATACGGCGATATACAGCGATAAACATAGGTTATCTTTTATCCCGATAAAATATCTCATTCCCGAGGAAAAATGTATTTAAAACGAAACAATGAAATAACAACTGACTATTAAAAAAAAGTGTGATTGATTTCAAACTTTGCATATTGTTTGCAGAGGCGATGAGAAAGGACACAGACTACTTTCTATCCCGGGAAAATATCTAACTTCCGTGGAAAGTCTTATTCCCGTGGAAAAATATATATTTAAAACAGTATAAAAAAGAATCATTGATTTCATTTGAACTTGGCATGTTGTTAAAGGAATGTTATAGTCTATTTTTAACCCGGGGAAAATATTATACAGGGTGGGGCAGGGAAGTATCCCTAACTTTGAAGGTAAATTAAAAAAAAACGAAAAGTGTTAGAACAAAACTTTATTGTGGCATCAAAAGGGTACAGATGGAAGTTAATTCTTACTTTGTTTTAAACAATACATCATTCAAGTGATGTCCCTCATTGTCAACACACTGATCTAGTCTGGTTCTGAAGTTCTGCATAACTCTGCGAAGCATTTGTTGTGGAATGCGGGCAACTTCAACGCGAATTGCATCCTTCAAGTCTTGTAGGGTTCTGGGTCGATGTTTAAACACTTCACTCTTGAGATATCCCCATAAAAAGTAATCACACGGAGTTAAATCCGGCGAGCGCGCAGGCCATGGAATGTCACCATACCGGGAGATTAATCGCCCGGGGAACATTTCCCTCAAAACAGCCATCGAATGTCTAGCAGTATGGGCTGTGGCACCATCCTGCTGAAACCACACTACTCCAAAATTATTCTGTTGCAATTGTGGTGCAAGAAATTGTTGGAGCATGTTTACATACCGCTCGGAATTGATGGTAACACAACGATTGTCCTCCTCGAAGAAATAAGGCCCAATTATGCCTTCACTGCTGATTGCACACCAAACAGTCACTTTTTCACTGTGTAGAGGCCTCTCATGAACTACCCTAGGGTTTGCACCACTCCAATAACGCATATTCTGCTTATTAACAACTCCAGAAATGTGGAAGTGCGCTTCGTCACTAAACAAAACTCGTGCATCATGAGGCAAGTCAGCAATTAAAGTTTCACATGCCTGTACTCGTTGTTGCCAGTCCCGTTGTGTGAGTTCTTGAACGATGACCATCTTGTATGGATGGAAGTGGAGTTCTTCGTGGAGAATACGACGCACAGTGCGATTAGACAATGCAAGGGCGGATGCATGCTTGCGGGCAGAACGCTTAGGAGACTGCAAGATCGATCTTCTGACACGGTCAATGTTTTCTGGAGTTCGGACAGTTCTCCGAGCCCCAACTCTCTTTTTCACTACACTACCACATGCACGGAAGTTTTCCACCCACAACAAAATGGATTTGCGGTCAGGAACAGGGTTGCGAGGGGGAATCCGATAACGAGTTCGCAGCGCACGCTGCACTGCAACAATAGACTTATTCTGAGAAAAATATGTCTCGACAGCAAAAGCGCGTTGCTCATTCGACCAAGCCATGTCTACAACTGACAGCGCTACTATCGGAAAATTCCGTGGCCACAGCGTCATTCGAACCTACCCCCAGTCCTCCAACATGTCCCCACTACTCACAATGCCACCTCGAAAGTAGGGATGTTTCCTTGCCCCACCCTGTACTTCTGTGGGAAAATTCCAATGAAAAAAGTAATAGTGCCTACTCGACGGGCAATAGCGACGTGATGAAAGTACACTTTATATGTTTTAACTGGATGCCATAATAAATAATAAGGATAAAAAATTTATACATAGTTATATGATGGAAATATATAATAGTGACAGTGATTTCTCAAGTACACCTCCAGATATTTCTGAAACTGCAAAAATTATAACATTAAAATAAATATTAACATCCATTATTATTTTTTCAAGTATGTTTTAAATAAAAAATACATTTTATAAGATTGGAGAAAAAATTTTGTGTGTAATCTGAGCACAAAATGACATTGCCGCTTTCATGAGAATAACGCGTCAACATTCTCAATTGAGCGGCAATGTAACATTTCTAACTCATAATTAGTGTTCGAAATCTTGCGGTGCTGACAGGACCGTACTTATATTTTCAAAACTTAAAACGTTAAAAAATCGGGCTAAATACATTTTTTTTTTAAAAATTGTATCGGTATATTCTCTATTAACCATCAGCTGTTAATAAAAATTAGTTTCAAGTTACAAAAAAGCGTTATTTTAAAAAAAGTACAAAAATTTTAACTTTTTTTAAATTAAAATTGTTGAAAATTTGACTGACTGATTGTAACTTAAAACTTGTTAATAAAAAAATAAGCTGTCATTTAAAAAAATATTTTTTGGAAAACATAATAATGCGTTGTCTCTCTCACATTTTACTGGGAGAAAAAAGACAATTGATACACATAAATCATTCACTGGTTACATCAAAACATACCTTAACACAATACATAAAATTAAAATCGGACCAAGCAAGTTGTGACAATAAATGTATACACGCATATCTAAAATATATTCAAAACATATCAATATAAGAGGATATTGTCCGTATATAGGCATCCATAATTACCTGTTGTATATATTTAAAATCGCATCAAAATGTTTTATCTAAAATAGATAAACAATTTTTAATACCTACCTTAAAAAAATAAAGACAATACTGTCAGCCCCGCAACCTCTTCGATCACTACTCATAATACACAAATAACTATTATCGAATCATTTATTTTTTGTATGTCCGAAGATTGTAATAAAAAATTATTAATAGGTAGGTAGGTACTTATTATTAATTAAAATACGATGAAGATTTAGTTGTTTTTTTTTAATTTTTTTATTTGGTATTTGATTATATTTGATAATTTCGACAAAAGGTAAATACATATTTTTATTTTTATAATAATAAATTATTTGTTGTGACGTCCGGTTAGAAAGGTACTAAAAATAAAGTTAACTGTAAGATTTATATAACCTTCTAATAATTTTTTCTTATATACATGTGTAAATTTTATTGATTACTGACGGACGCACGTTCCGAAGGAAAACAATTATTTGAATGTAAACAGGGCCGGATTCACCCCAAGTGCCGCCCTAGGCACCATGAAAAATGCCGTCCCTGGAAGAAAATCATATCAATTTATATTCACTAAAAAAAATAAGTGACGAGCAAAAAAAAATTTTTTTTCCTTTTTTCTACAAAAAATAAGTGATGAGATGAAAAAAAGCCAAATTGCCACATTCTGTTCCAAATTTTAACGCCTTGTGCCCCTAGTGTAAATCCAGCAGTGAGAATATCAAAATACTGTAGAAAATACAGAGATTATTATTTCTAAAGTAGAAATAGAATGACAGATAAATTGTTGCCAATTATTTTTATAAATAATTGAAAAATAAGTTACAAAAGTTAACTTGAAGAAACTTCGTATGAATAAAAAAAATGTAATGAAATTTGTTGAAGTTAGTGAAACCAACGCTAGTGTTTTGATCGTTGCTAAGTGGTTAATATTTTATATTGTTCAAATTATTTAATTTATTTAAAACATTCTTGATGTCATATTTTGTATTATTTCAGCTTATATTAGATTCAACTGGGTATGTATACTAAGGGCGCAATAGTGTGTCACTCTCACTACCGAAAAATTTTATTTAATGCCTTTTTTCTTTAGTAATAAAAAAATAATAATTCCACAGTTTATATACTTATTACTTATTTATATAATTTCTGTCACTGTCAGACTACAAAAATTCAACAAATCTATGAAAAGAATCTATGCTCACTGCTAAATATATTAAAAAAATTTAACTATTCGAACATGATATTATTTTATTTTAAGGAAATTATTTTTAAAATTTTATCAGAAACATTAATAATTAATGAAAAAGAATTAATATGTATGTAGGTTCTGTCACTGAATAAATTAATAAAAATATTCATTTTTTCTAATTTTGTCCCCAAAAATTATACATTTATGTAAATCAGATAAAGGTCAAATTAACTAAAGTTGGTCCTACTTCAAGGTCAAATTAACTAAAGTTGGTCCTAACACATAAAGTAAAATTAGACGTGCAATTGTAAGTTACTATAGTTACTCGAATATAAAAGTAACAGAAAACTTGGTATGTCTAATTTTGCTGCATTTATTGCATTTGTTTGATGACGTAAGAGCAACTTTAGCTAATTTGATCTTTATGTAAATTTTCATATCTATAGAAATATTTTATTCAAAAGAATAAAATATAAAATCAAATCCGTAATTTTTATTTTACTTTTATTAACATTTAGATTGAACTTTGATTTTTATTTTAGTTATATAAGATTTATTTATTTAGTATGATTAAAAATATTTCTTGCTGTTTAATTTTTTTGTAAATAATATTAATATTATAGTTACTAATTAATTAAAATTAAAATTCACACCTCTTTTTAGCAAATACAAATGATCTTTTTAATGAATACATAGTTAGGTAAGAAATTTCGTTAACCTTTATTAATAGGAATAAGATGGGTGGACCATGGAAGGCCACTCTAACGATTAAACATGTTTTATTCGTTTATTTACTAGATAAATGAAGGAAAAAAATTATTAAGTAATACTTTGTTTTATTGTGTACCATATAAATCACTTTTTTTTTAACCTAGCTTTAATCACTATTTATTAAACTTAAGTTTTCTTAAGCTCTTCCAAATGGCCTTGCAAGGAACACGGCTCCAAACAAGGCCAATATTATACATCAGTCGTTCAACTTAAAAATAGAGTTGTAACAATTAATATATCCGCTTTTACTAAAACTAAACCGCAAAAAAAAATTACTTAACCACTTCGATTATATATTTTATTCCGAAAGCTGTGAAAATCTTTAGCCGCTGGGGAACTCTGCGCTAATGAGTATCCAACACGCATTTGGCAATTATTAATTTTTGTTTCATTATTCGCCCAATAAAAATATGGTTTACTACAATTACCTACTAATTAAATTATTAAAAAACTATTTCAAAGAAATTTTTCAAAGGACATAGAAAACCTTGGTGACTGATATAACCATGTCATTCATATAAGTATATGCATATATTTGTCCTTTATTTAATGTACACCCTGACATTCTTACTGAATATCTTTACATAACTTTATCACAAAATAAATAAAAATTCGTCATATGCATGCTGGATCACACAAAATTAGAGTTCCGTAGTCATTCCAAAGGGAATGACAGTAGAGCTTCAGTTAAGTTAACATCAGTTTTGTTAAGTGACGTCACTTTTTCCTCACTAAAGTTAAGAGGATTTTATAGAAATAGAAAGAAACAATATTATTACATTATACATTTTTAAAACAAAGATATTATAAATTCTATAAAAGCTATATGCGCAGTAAAAAAATAATTACATATAGGGTAAAAGCCCCGATTGTGGAACACTATTTTTAGGTATTTCATTAAACTTGCTTATAAAAATTAATAAATGAATTAAACACCCATTTTTTTTTCTTAATAAGCATGAAACCAAGTTTTTTTAATCCAATGAATATGTTTTTAAGAAAATATAACCCAAGAATTTTGATTTATTAATGTTTTGTTTTATAATTTGTTGACACGTATAAAAAAACGGGCAGAATATATTAACACCCTTTAAAAAATCAGCATAGGCACCTAAAAAAAAACACGTATTTAACATACATGGCATACAGTGATCTTTTGACATATACTGATATGACTAGTTGCGACATCTTTTGATGTATTTATGTAAGTATTTATTGATGGTTTTCTAGAAAACTGACACAAGTCAAAAAACGTGATTTTGCAGGAAATCATTTTTAAAATTACTGGAACAGATTATTAAGGTTTTTTCATCATCAAACTTTTATGCAAAATGGCGCCCATGTGTGTCATAACTTAAATAGTGTCCAACATAAATTGCTAGGAGTGCCACAAAGCGTTCGGTCTGTGAAGTACGTTTAAAATTAATATAGGTTTCATAGTACTTACAGTATACGATTTTCGCCACCTAGTGTCATCTAGGATGTTTTAAAAAACATCGTGTACTTTCCTAACTTACCCATCTACCATTGTTAATTTTTAATTAGTTATGTTATATGATAGTTATATGTCATTTCAAATCTAATATGTCTGACGTTTTTATTTAATAATAAAAATTTCGAAGTTTTAATTCAATATTAATTATTTTTCAATTGATTTTACGTTCTGAAATAAAGAAAATATTAAAGTGAAATTATAAAAACAGTTAGTTAAGTGTTTTAGGACCAAAAATAAATTAAAAATGTTTATAAAATAGGTAAGTAATAGGTCATTCTCAAAATGGAATACATACCCTAAAACTTCGAACTCATTTAAAAACACTTCTACAAATAATATTTAACCCGTATAAAAAGATAATTTAACTATCCTAATCTCTTAAATGGACTAATAAAAATTATTTGTATACTTTAATTATACTAATAACTTTAAAAATTCGGTGAAAAATGTTACAATTTATAACTCATATGTTTTGAATAATGATCATCCACCATTATAAAAATTCACGAATTCAACAAAAATTGTTCGATATATATTTGTATTTCTTAAATTAAGTGAGGAAACATTATATGCGAGGTGAATTTAAATTGAAAAATAATCATTCTATTAATAATAATTTTTGTTATCAGAGGTTTCTTTCAGAAATAACTTCATTAAGATATAAATGTCAAAACTGTTTTTCTATTGGATCGCGTTCCACAAACGGGGCTTTTACCCTAGTATGATTTAAAGAAATTGATTTGGACGTCATACGAGTATTCAAATTTAAACTTTCTTCTGTTGAATTTTAGAACTTCGTTTGTAATTTAAAGTTCATAAATGTTACTAATTATGTTTATTCAAAGTGAAAAATCGAACAATATAACAAAAATAAAGCGAAATAATATTAGTTACATATGTTTCATTACATAACTAAGATTGGTTATGAGCTGAACTATAAAGTCATAAACTATTATATCGCGCGTTTTCTGTCTCAACCTCGTATCTGAAAAATCCCAATTTTTGGACACACAAACAAAACTTATTTGAATCTGTATCTTCATCACTATGAACTTAAGATTTATGTTAATTACACCCATTGATGTTGGCTACCTATATGTATATAAATATATATAGATAAGTATATGTATAAATACAGTATTTAATATAATTTTTGTGTCCTAAAACATGTAGTTTTTGATATACGAGGTTGAGACAGAAAACGCGCGATATCTAACTAACTAAACTCTTAAAACATAAAAACGTAAAGGCCCTTTTAGACGGTCATATCAGTTCTTAGTTCAGTTTCAGTTTCAGTCGAACTGTCAGTTTTTCCTACGTGTAAAAATCAAAATCGGAAAAGAGAACTGAAACGGAGACTGAGAACTGACAGGATGGATAGACCTATTTGTTTCGTTTCAGTTCTTAGCGTTTCAGTTCTTCAGTAAACAAGCGCATCATGCCTCAATCCGTTCGCTCACGTCAGTTTTCTTCAAAATCTGACAAAGTGCACATTTTATATAGGCAACTGTCGCTATGTCCAACAAGGATCACGATTTTGTTGTCGAATTTATTAAAATTTATAAAACCTTACCATGTTCATGGAATAAAACAGATGTACGTTACCACAATGTAAATATTAGGGAAGCTGCCAACACTCTTATATTAAAGAAGTATAAAGGATACGATGGTAAATCGCTGTGGTAACATCTAAAATAAATAACCTCAACTTACAACAAAAAAGATAAGAAAGTTAGGGATAGTAAAAGAAGTGAAGCAGGAACTGGGGAAGTATACAAACCATCACTATGGTATTATGGTCTCCTTTCGTTCGTCAGCGACCAACAGCCAACAAGTGTTAGTACCATGAATGGCGAGGATGAAAATCAGGAAGGAATAAGAGATACGTATCCTTATTCATTCGTAAATAATTCAACCAATCACATGGTTCTAAGCGAAGTGCCTTCATTAAATTTATATGCGGCAATGAATTTCTTTTAAGAAGCCGAGCTTTACCCCACTAGCTTCCTTTCTTCCGCTTTTTCTTCAGCACCAAAGCTAACGCTATTGCAGTGAAATAGTCTTCATCGATAAGTTATTATATTAGCACTTTTAAACTAGTATAAGAATATAAGTTGAAGACTTAAAATGAAACACTTTGTTTAGGGCAACTCAGATTATACAAAGAACTGAAACGACTGAGAACAGTGAGAACTGAACGGACTAGAGATGAGCTAAACGGTTATTTTCTAATAACTGTTATTGCAATAACAGTTACTGAAAAATAACTGTTATTTATAACAGTTATTATAATAACTGGTATGGTATTTTGATATTTTAACATATTGTGAGATATTCGATATGCGTATAAACGGTTCTCTTAGTGAAATATGTATAGATCTATAATACTGAGGGATACTAAAGAACATTTTTGCTTTATTGTAGTGCAATATCTGTTCAAATACTTGTCTGTACAAGGATTTAGGCTTTATATACACAATTTTAACAATTTTATGGATACAAAATTACAAATACAAATAGATAACTGTACAATAGACAATAGTTCTTTTTTAAGGGTTTTTTAAATGTGCTACAATAGAAAATGTGTAACTTGCCTGGGGCGTTATTATTTTGAAATTCTCCGTAGGTGGTTAAAATAAATTACTGTGATCCTTGCTTTCGAATATATTAATATTGACCTATGTTATCGATATTTCCAAAGGAGTTATTTAAGTAACCAGTTACTGGGTATTCCAGTTATTGAAGATAACTGTTATCTTTCTATACTAGTTATAAAATAACAGTTATCGATATATCGATCATCTCTAGAACGGACCGTGTAAAAACAAACCTTCTTCCGAACTGAAATGAAACGAGAACGGAAACTGAAACTGAACTGAGAACTGATATGACCGTCTAAAAGGCCCTTAAACAAATCAGTGGTGTTTTTTAATAAAAATATTTCTCTATCCAAAAAGAATTTTATAATGTCGAATCCTAGAATTTTGAAAATTTTTTTTGGATATATACAAAGCGAGTGATTTGATTGAAGGCTACTTACTCAATTCACTTCTTCACTTAATATAATAAATAAATTTAAATAATAAATACCAAAATACTTGAATACCAGGTACTTAATAACCAATTCGAAGAATTTGGTGAAAATCCAAAGCAAATTGTAGCCGCTTATATAAATTGAAAAATAGATACGGTGCTTGTCAATTGTCCGTTCAAGGAAAAAACAAACAATTTCTATAGCAGATATATCTATAATCAAGAACTTTCTATAACAGCAATATTTTTAATGAAATTTATACATTAGTATAAAATCCAATTAATCCACTGGAATCCAAATTATTAAATAGTTTGCTCTTGTACGTCACCTATGACTTAAATAATTATTTGGGCGATTCTCGCGTGACGCACGGGACATTTTTGCAACAAAAACATTTTTTTTTTAAAAATGCAGTTAATAATAAACAAAACAAAATGTTTATAGTACGCAGAAAATGAATTAAAATTTTTTGAGCATATTCTAATAATTATTTGAAATCCAGTACTCAAGATATAAGGCATAAACTCACGTGACGCACGGGACATCGTACGAAATGAAGTTTATGTCTTATATTTGGAGTACTGCATTTCAGATGTAAATTAAAATATGCTCAAAAAATTTTAATCCAGTTGCCCTGTGTTATAAACTTTTTGTTTTGTTTGTTATTAATTGCATTTTTTTAAAAATGTTTTTGTTGCAAGAATGTCCCGTGTGTCACGCGAGAATCGCCCATTTAGTCCCGATCATGTATTAAATGACCGCCACTGATCTCAATTTGCTTCACTAAAGTTAAGTTTCACTAAAGTTTACCAAATTTTTCTTAACTTTAGTGAAGCTCCACTGTATGAGAATGATAAACCATAATATACACCAACAGCACACTATAAACAAAACACTTTAAATGTGAGACAAAATTATACTTCTTATTTTTTTTAACCAATAAAATACCCGTTTACTTATACACCGGGTGGTTAATGTAATTAATATTATGTGATAAAAAACGTGAAATGTAACCTTTGCCTTAAACTTAACAACAAAAAATAACTACTAAAATAACCAAATTTTTTCAGAATCTATTAATTTTATTTTTACTAAAAATTTATTTAGCTATGTAGGCTTATATTTCCATTGTATTTTGTCTTAAGTCACAGTGAGCAATCTGCATATTGTTGATTTATTACTTAAAAAGAATAAGAAGTATAATGCTATCTCACATTCCAAAATTGTCTGTATATACTTAAATTTCCTATATTTTATTCTGAAAATTGTGGAAAGCTCTGGCTACTGACTACAGAACTCTGATTCAATACCTATCCAACATGTACTTGACGAATTTTTTACATTACCCTTTTTATTTTTCAACACTATCAAAAATTAGTCAAGTGTGTGTCAAACCATGCAAAGCGATGACAAAAATGAAGAAACCGTAAGTGTTCCATGGTTATGACTACGAAACCCTAACATATATAAACAAATACATATTACGTACATAATTCATGTTATTCATATTATATAAATGCCATTATTTAAATTTTGATATTAAAATTGGTATTGTTAGAGACAAAGCGATCCAAAAAGGGAATAAACAGTACCATTACAATATCATCAATATTTCTACAATCTATCGATATTAGTTTATCTAATAAAGTTTACGCTAATTTACACGTGCAGTTAACAGGGCTGAGAAAAATTGTTCATAAAAACCATTTAAAATAGAAAATGGAAAATGGTTTCCAAAAATGCATTTAAAATATAAAATGGAAAATGGTTTTGTTGAACATATTTAAAATTGAAAATGGAAAATAGTTATTTAAAATGGATTATAAAATGCAAAATGCTTTTTTTACTTTATTTATATATTTTATAAAAAATATTCTACATTTTTTTATCATTATTTATATTAATTAAAAAAAAAAGTACAAACGTACTGAAATTAAATAAAGGTAGTCTTTTGAGAAAATTTTGTAAAGTTTGTATGATATGAAAACGAAACTTAACTCTTCAAATATTGTTATTTAAAAATATTGTAAAATTTAATTCGGTCTTAACATATTCAACCCTTGACTACGCTACGACTGCAACTTCTAAATAAAATTATGAAAATCATCTATTCGAAGTACATTTCTAATCGACGTGTCTTAAAAGTAGTAGTACACAACTTGAGTCAGAAAAGTTTGATCTAAGAGAACTGCAACTCTAGTAACAAATTTAATTCAAGTGACATTGCAACTCGAGCAGTGGCGGATCCAGAGGGGGGGTCATAGGGGTCATGACCCCCCCCCCCTGAGCTCCAAAAAATAAAAGTTAATAAATAAATTTTCAAATTTCGACAAACAAATTTAGTGGTTAGTATTTTTAAACAGTATAATTTTAACTTGGAATTTTAAAATGTAATGTACACACGTAGAAAATTTTATAATTATTGTACACTAAAAGTACTTAATTTTTTTTAAATATAAAAATATATGTCGTTGCATCTAACTCAGTGGTTCCCAAAGTGGTCTATATTGACCCCTAGGGGCCCATATCGACCAAAAAAAAATTGGGGTTCGGTAAGATGTAAATGGGGGTCTATAGCAATAGAGAAGACGTACACCGAGGCAGGTTTTGGATTGGTTGTTCTAAAATGTAAAAATGAGAAGTTGGTGACCCTTTTTTTTGTTGTCACCTGCATTGACCAAAAATTGGTCATCTACACCTCATTTTGGACAAATTATATTTTCGAAGTTGTTGCCGAATTTATGAATTTGTACAGGGGATGTATCTAAAATCGAAAACCATGGCAAGGGATAGGGATCGACGACACCAAGAGGTTTTGAAAATAGGAGCTTTTGATTATAGGAGGGAATAACATATTTTTTGTTTTTTTAAATGACCATTTATCAAATAACCAGTATAAGTACTGCACATGTGTTTAGCAATCTTTAATTTAACAAAAAAGAAATTAGAAAGTGCATAAATAAAGCAAAATTTTTACTGAAAAAATATAGGTATTGTGATCAAGATTTATATGCAAATATAAGAATATTTTTAAAAATCTTGGTTACATTTCCAATAAGTGTAGCAACAGCAGAAAGATCGTTTTCAGCGCTCCGCTGTCTGAAGTCCTGGCTTCGAACATTGATAGGTGAGGAACGTCTTCCTGGGCTAGCTCTTCTGAATATTCATCGGGACATTAAAATTAACCCTGATAATGTTATCGACGGATTCGCTAAGGAAAAAAGGAAACTAGACTTTGATATTTAATTAATAAAATAAATCATTTTTTTTTTTAAATTAAGTATACGAGTATTTCATTTCTTTAGTACTAACATTTGTATTTGTAGCTTTCACAATATGCTAAATTGTAAAAATAAACTAAACTTTTTCGTTGACATTGGCGCAATTGTATGAACATCAATTTTTTAAGTTTTACTCTATTAAATTTTTAACATAAAAGTTACCTAAAACATTCACATAAAAAAATAATTCATGCAGATTTCGACACTTTTGTTAAATTTGTAATAGCGACCAAAGTCTGACTCCCCCTTCCCCCTAAATTGGAGGCTGGATTAGCCCCTGATTTTTATTAATATAGAATTTACAATAGTTTCACATAAAAAAAATTCTATACAGATTTGGGCACCCTTTGTTATATTTACAATAACGACCAGAGTGTTAAGTCATAAAAATTTGACCCCCCCTGAGCTGAAGGCTGGATCCGCCCCTGAACTCGAGTTATAAAACATTTGAGTGAATTAAATCAACTTAATTTAACTTAGAATTTGTTAAATTTCAAGTCGTTCAATTCAAGTTTTATAATTAATATTATATACACATAAATTTGAGTATACATGCATTTTCATTTTAAATGTAAAATGGATTCAAATTTCGATTTTAAATACAAAATGGAAATAGAAAATGCAAAATGTCATTTTGTATTCTAAATACATATTTAAAATGAAATCATTTTAAATAGTTCCCAGCCCTGGCAGTTAAAAAGCTAATTTTTATCCAATTTGATTTAGGGTAAAAGCCCTCTTTGTGGAACGGTATCTAATTATGAACATTTACATATTAATGAAGTTATTTCTGAAAGAAACGTCTGATAACAAAAATTATTATTAATAGAATGATTGTTTTTCAATTTAAATTCACCTCGCATTTAAAGTTTCTTTACTTAATTAAAGAAATAAATATGTAAATGTCAAAACTGTTCCAGTATTAGATACCGTTCCACAAAGGGGGCTTTTACTCTATGTATAAATTTACAATTTCTATCAGAATCCTGTGGCTTTAACCTCTTGAGTCCCAGCTGTCAAACAAATTTTTACACCCGTTGAAAACTTTTGTCCTAAATATGACACATTTATTTTTAAGCGAAAATATTGTTGTGTACTATCATCCGTTATTTATTTTTGTAAGCTTTATCTTTAATTTAAACCCTCTATTGAAAGTATATGAATCATACACGAGTATTTGCTACTTTTTTAAAAATACTACGCATTTGGTAAAATTTTTGTTATTAATTAATTATTTAGAGATTAAATCTAATTTATATGATAAATTCGACGTGGACAATTAGAAAATTTTGAATTTAAAAACAGTATAAAGTTAATGTACCGTATAGAGGACAAAGTGTGTTAAAGGTAATAAATATTTTTATGTATTTTTTTTAATAATATACAAAGATTGATATAGTTATCTTCAGAAAATGGCCAGAAAACCATCATTTAGTGCGGAGGAAATTCTAAATTTACTAGAATCAGGAAATATATCTGAATTAGAAATTGTTTCAGAGATTTTCATGTGAAAAAATGAATTTAATTATATTTTAATTTTCATAACAACTGTATAAATGTATATAGGTATAACAAATACTGTATCAAAAATACATATTTTTGTTGTTCTAAAAAATAAATACTTTGTTATTTAAGAAATAAATACCTTATTTTCTGATAAATATGCTTCTGATAAGGCGGCTACAGTGGCTCACTTTTTTTTTTAGGAGACTCTCACTTGATCTAGATTAAAATCTGGGCGCTGTAAAAGGGACTAGTACGTAGTGCAACTAATGTATTTTCATTTCGCTATTCGATTTATTTTCACAGTACGATGTATTAGGAGATATAAAACCTTATTTAAAAAGTGGGAAATGAGCCACTGTGTACTATGGGGTCGGGTACACTGAATCGTCCAGTAAACTACAGTGAATCACCTAGGTACAAGGTGGATCATCATAAGGATAAAAGAAAAAGTAAGCAATTTTCTTACAATTAATCAGTCTTTTATTTAAAAAATAAATAGTAACAAACTATATTGATCATAAAAATCGAAATTAAATAATCACTTTGGTTTTAATTATAAATAAATAATCACTTTGGTTTTAATTATAAAAAAATATAATGGCATAAAATAGGAACTTTCCTGACCGCTTAACAATTAGAATTACGAAACCTAGGGAGTATATCACTCAAAAATTTAATCATTAGTTTAGTTTTATAAATACTAAATTAATTAAAGTAGTAACTCTATTATAAAACAAGACTTAGAAATCAGCCAATCGCATAATAATTCTGGATGCCAGTTTTGGATGGCTCTTTCTAAAAAGAAGGAGCCAGTCTTTTCCTGCCATTTCTTTCTCTTTCCATAAGTTCGGCATTTTTTAGTCATTGACAAGTGTCATTTGGTATGCGACCTTTCGGCATTCGTTAAAACTTAATCCGTTAAAAGGTAAGGCGTAGTAGCGAAAATAATTTTTTAAGCTTTCTTCCTGTTCTGTAGTAAACACCGTATTAACAGAATAATTTGGCGTAAGACGAGCTTCATCAATCGTTATATTTCTGGTGAAGAGATGATAGCGTCTTAACGTAGTGAAAGCAATGCCTAAAATTTGGGAAGCTCTCCTTACACGCATTCCGTTTTTTATATTCGTTAATGCTTTCTTCATATCATCAATTGTATGATTCCCGATTTTACGGCATCGGTACTAAAAAAGAATATACAAATATAAGAGACGAATATATATTATCTAAATGTTTGTTGCCTATACAGTACACAGTGGCGCATGATTCACTGTGTACTCAAGTGGTCTGAGCCACTTTGTACTTGGTCGTCATTTTTAATTTTCGTTATACCACATGGAATATTATTAGCTATAAGAAGATGCATTATACGTGACAGTGATCTCAATTAAACTTAGTTTCTATCATAGATATCAATTTTATAAAAAAGCGAAATATAAAAGAATTGAAACAAAATATTTCTTACCTTGCAACTCAATTTTTTACTTGAAAATATAGTAAACAATGCACAACACAAAATTACTCCGCTGTAGATTCAAGCCGACTAGTTACAAAGTGTGCATGCGCTGAGGGCTTCCAAAAAGTGACTGGGATTGATAAACATCCCTGACACTTTCTTGGTAATACCCTCTGCGCCACTGTTGTCGCTATAGCCACTGTCGCCTACTTGACCTACTTTATTTGGGTTGTATAATGAAAATCAGAACCAATGATAACTAATGTCCCACATATGATAGATTTTAAAAATTTTTTAATTAAAATATTTTTATTAATTTTTATAATTCCCGATGCTTATACAATTGAACTGAAAAAGTTTTAAAACAAAAAGAAATTTTTTTTTCATCAGTTTAAAAAATGGGCTGAACGTACCTAAAATATTTTGTCCAATATATAGTATTCAAAAAAATATACATTAGTTATCATGAGGTTAACACAGATTTGTTCCAAACGACCATTTTGGCTACCAGATGGACATCAGACACATGCATATTACGTGAAATTTTGTCGTTCATCTGATTATTTATTTAAAAATGTGTTTCAACCGGCCACGGTCAAGTATTTGAATTTATCAGGGAACTCTCAGATTGAGTACTGTAAACACGGATTACTTGAGCCTAAAATGGAAAAAGTATTACTTTTTGTTTTAAAACTAATTTTTGTAAACAGAAATTCGCTATGTTATGCAGGATGCTGCGACAGGAGTATTAAATAGAAATAAAGTTCCTTATAATTATGTTTGTACCAAGATACATCAATCTGACACTATTTGCTATACAGGTAGGCCAGTTACATGTTATTGTCCTATACCCAATTTTCTTACTACAGCTTACTACGGGCAAGCCATCTCCGTAGTTACAAAAGTAAACAAACTTTTAATTACCATAGTAAATACCACAATTACAGAAAAATTATGTAATTTTCATAAATTTTACCAGTGACGTTCAACTAGGTAAAAAGTATAGTTTAAAAATGGAAAGCAAATTTTGTATTTAAAGTAAGCAAATATTCATCAATCCACCTTGTTCAATACGAAATTAGTTATTTTAGATTTCCGAAAGCACACGTTTGCAAACATTTTTCTTTTATACGTACGTATATCATATAAACCCATTTAGTTTGCAATTTTTTAATAATTCGATTCTACGCCACTGAGTTATATATGAATTTAAAAATTGGGAACAAAAATCTAGCGAAACTAGCTAACCTGTATAGTATAATATACTAATCAATCAAATGATCTTGGTTTGTACAATGTCTTAGTTAGTAACCAACCTCCTACATGGTCTCACACTGTTTTCAAATAAAAATCACAGAGAAATTTAAGTTTGGGTTCAAGTAACCCGATCTTATTAAGGTTAACTTGAACCAAAATCTAAAAATTAATAAAATTTATGAACCATCAGAAAAAAATCCGTATTATATAACAAACTAACCGTAGTCATATACAGATTAATATACTGAATTCCCTATCCCAAATAAATATAACAGTTACGCTCAATTTTAAAAATTATTTATCAGATGATTTGCAAATCTGGGCTCAAGTAATCCGTGTTTACAGTAGTGATGTCGGATAATTAATCAATTAATCGGTTTAGTCGACTAATTTTGCTAACATTTAATCATTTTTTAATCGACTATTTTACCTTCGACTAAATGACTAAAATGATTAATTTTTTTTTTAAATGACTAACAACGACTATTAAACGAAATAATTTTTTTGTATTGTTTATTGGATTTCAAAAAATGAAAAATAAAAAAAAACCTATGTGTATGTTTTTTCTCTTTTATCTGATTAACAGCAGGGCCGGATTAACCCTGAGTCCGCCCCTAGGCATCTTGAAAAATGCGGCCCCTACCTTTTATTTGAAAAAAAGGAAATCTTAAAAAGAACGTCAATCACAAATTTTTCTGCCGTTTTAAAAATTTGCCGCCCCTTTTCCATAAGTGACGAGTAAAAAAAAAAAAAAAAAAACGTTAATTACTCATTTTTCCGCCCTTGAAGAAAAACTAAAAGTTAGTAATTAATTTCAAAAGAAAATACCATAGTTACATAGGTTACTCTATTCATGAATTCGACTAAAAATTTAGTCGATTAATCGACTATTCTATGCTCGATATTTTCGATTAATGACTAATTTCGTCGGAAAAACAACTTTAGTCGATTAATCGACTAAGTGCATCTCGACTCGACGTCACAAGTTTACGGTACTCATTTTGTAATTCATTAGAATTTGTTGTTTTTGAAGGCTGAGTACTAAATACATTTTAATCTTTTTATTAAAACGTTTTTAATATTAATACTAGACAGGTTTACTTTGTGAAAATCCATATTAAAACATGGGATCGTTGCTTTGTCACTTTTCACAGCAAAATCATAGAAAAACACGAGTCGACTTTCGGCTTTTACACCATCCTCAGGTGAAAAACAACTAAAAATTGTTCTTTTAGGCGAAAACTATTTATAATATAAATTGGATTTATATTATAAATAGTTATAAATAAATATAAATTGGATTTATATTATATATAGTTTTCGCCTAAAAGAACAATTTTTAGTTATGTTTTTCACCTGAGGATGGTGTAAAAGCCGAAAGTCGACTCGTGTTTTTCTATGATTTTACTGTGAAAAGTGACAAAGCAACGATCCCATGTTTTTAATATTTTAATTATTGCCTGTATATTTTATTTAGTTACAAATATTTATTAAAATCAGTGATTTTGAACTGATTGTAAAAAAAATCAATATTAATATTTAGGGGTGCTGTTTTTCTGATGGACCCACACAAACAAAAATAATATTTCTGATGCGTTTCTGTACTAATACAAAAATGGGTTAGCCCGAAAATGTAACATGTGCATGTGTTTTCATGAATAGTACACGAACTTATCAAAGAAAGATGGTAGGAACAAACCTATAGTTTATATCTATTTGAAATAGTTTATATTAGTGCAAGAATTATCAAAATTAGTCCGGGAATTTTGCATTTTTTACCTAGATATTTACATACACATATTTATCCGTGCAATTAAAGGAAAACCAAGGACGAATTATATAATCATAGTGATATCATAATATGAGTCAATTCGGCTTATCTTGCGAATAAAGTAAATAAAATTGTAGAATACGATACTACGCATTACTATCGATCGTTATTTGTAAAAAGATAGAGCAAAAATTTAAATTAGCACTATTACTATTAGACCAAAAGCTAGCGTATACTTTACTTAAAAAGTTTTGTAAATATGTCAGCAGCCTGGTTGAATAAGTCCATGGTATAAAATTTTAATAAAAATACTTTTTGTAAATATCTTAATAAATACAAATAGCTGAATTCCATTCTAGAAATTCGCTAATACTGACTTTCCAGTAAAAAAAAAGGTTTTTATTTATTGCTTCCAAATTTTAGATTCAGTTGCTTTTCCCCATGAAACGTACCATTTAGTAATTAAGTGTCTAAAATCGACAAATTGCAGCTGTAAAAATGCAACAACTCCAATGCAGTTATCACCTTGTTGAATAGATATATTATTTTAAACAATTAAATGTCCAGGAACAGAGTTCATTTTATGAGGAAAATTAATTGAATCTTTTCTATGGTTTACAAGCAATAAATTTCATAAAAAATCCTTTGTTTTTGAAAAGAGATATTTTAAAGAGAGATAATCTGCAAAAACCATTTTAGCGAATTTCCAGAATGGAATTCAGCTATTACAGCCACTATCATGACGCGACTTCAGCCTGGGACTATGGCAGAAATAAATTTGTTTTGAGGTCCCTAGAAACCGAAAATAATATTCACTAATATATATATATATATATATATATATATATATATATATATATATATATATATATATATATATATATATATATATATATATATATATATATATATATATATATATACGAATAGTATATATATGTCCGCACGATAACTCTCGAACGAAGTGTCCCACTTTTACGAAAGTTGGTGAAAATGTTGGAAATCCCAAACCGTTGGACGAGTTCGTTAGCCAGACACGTCCGATGCCAGGAACATGGTTTTTATTCTTTAAAAAAATTAGTTTTTTGCCAAAATTTCCACTTATTCAAAAATTTTTGTGAAATTTTTTTACACCATTTAAAAGAGGAAAAAAAATTACATGAAAAAGGTCTTTATTATTCTATTATTCTATGTCAACTAGTTTTAAACTATTATTCTATGTCAACTAGTTTCCGAGAAAAACTAACTTTTATAAACGGAAATTCGCTATGTGATGCAGGATGCTGCGACAGGAGTATTTTGGTATTGTGGACCCGGCGAGTTCAGCTAACTTGTCGGCATAATATACAAAATTTTAACCGGGATTACCACCAAATAAACACGGGCCGTAGAACAATAAAAATGTTATTGTCGCATTATAGAAATTACGTCAAAAATGTCAATTTTTAAGCTGTTTTTGTACTTCAATACTGATTTTAAAAAATCACGTGACAATATTTATGTAACATTTTGACATGGCAATATTTATGTCACAGGGTCATAATAAATGCAAAAATTGCATATAATTGTGAGTGCATACGAGGTACAATGGTAAACATCGTAAACGTTATCAAAAGAAATATAATATGTGTCCTTAATATAATGTGTCCTTAATAACCTTACATAAAGGTTATAACTTGTAAGTATATAACAATGAGATAATTTAGAATTTACGAACATCCTCAATATACATTCTTATCATATTAACACATAAAATTCATTTCAAATGATATTTAACCCTAGAATCATACGTACACGTCAAAACGACGAACGAACTTCTCTACCTGCTCCAATACTACAACTTGTCGGTACCTGCTTGCTGTGAGATTTCTGTTATCTAATTTATTTGTGGTTATAACACATAAGACGTATTTATTTTGTTTATAGTCATTGTCGTTTTGTTTATATTGAAATAGTGTCCGTCGATGTATGATTACGTGATGTTTTCTTTTAAAGATTTTGTACTTCACATATAAAAGTTTTCCTAATTTTTCTAAAATTTATTAAAGATATGTTTGACTTATAGAGACGACACAATACTGAAGTTTTAATATATTGAATCGAAAACTAAAGAATGCGTTTCAAGTGACTTAATAAAAGATTAACAATTTATTTTGTGGATAATATTTTAATTTTTATTATTTTTTGAGATCTTATTCGAAAAATTACTAACAAATTTTAGAAAATTTACAAATGTGCCTAATGGGGAAATAACTACATATCTATAGGAATATTTATGACTGAGAAATTTCACATTCTGTAAAGTCACACATGTCCACTGACTCATAATAGTTCATAAATTAATTATTTGAAACACATGTTTTATGATACAATTGATGTATTTATCTATTTTTTAATTTTTATAATGAAAATATGCTTTGATAAAAAGATTAAAAAAATTAATAAATATTTACATTAAAAAATTTTTCCAAATCCAATTTTTTTAAATATTTTGTTCGCTTTTGTAGTATTGTTATGTAAAAAAAATTTTTTTGCAAATAAACTCTAAAACTCTCCGTAAAAATTCCATCCGTCAAAACGACGTCGATGTATGATTAACGTTTCTCGTAGACCAACGTATGATTCTAGAGTTAATAATATTTTGCTCAAACTCACAACTTGTAAACTACAATTTGATTTGTAAATTGTAAAATATGTCTAAATTATACCCTATTTCAAATACAATTGATCATGAGCCAAAGTTAAAAAATTAAATAATTCTTATATTCAAAACAAATCAATCCTCTATTCTTTTCTAAAAACAAACTGCAATTTTAAAATTTACGTAAGTGCAATAATGAAAGAGATAAAGCCAAGAAAATGGAAATTATTTAAATTCATAAGTGATGAAGCATGATTAAACTTAAGAGAAATGGACCACAGAAGCGAAGAAATTCATTAGCCGATTAGGATTATCAGTCCGTTACCAATAGGGTATTTGACAGCAGTATTGGCATTTTTTATAGTAAAGCCGAAAAAAACAGTAAAATAAGACAGTCAACAGACTAACAATACTTTCTTTCGAAAAATTGAATTCGAGGAAAACTGATTTAAAAAAACCTTAATATTATGCGAGCTAAAAAATTAAAATGATAAATGCCAGGACCGGATTAGCTAGGGGCGGCAAATTTTTGGAAAAGGGAAGCAAAAGTTATGTTTTTTAGGGAAAATTTCTAAAAAAAGTAGGAAAAATTAAATCTTTTTTATGCAAAAGGTAGGGGTGGCATTTTTTACGGTGCCTAGGACGGCACTTATTAGAGTAAATCTGGCCCTGATAAAAGGCAAGATATTTCGAGGAAACGATATATTTTAAACCAACCACCTTAATATTTAATACTTAAATTATAAGAAAAAAGAACAAATAAATTAATATGCATATTATTTAATTATGTCCTGTACTATATTTACGAATATGTTAATTAGAATTAAATTTTACCGTGGTTACATAACTATCACAAAAAAAGCTTTGTTTTAAAAATTGAAAATAAATAATTAAAATAAAAAAACAATGAAAGTTATTATTAGAAGCAGGAAAATGTGTTTAGGTATTATAAAGAGCTGAAACCGGCCTTTTTCCCTATCTTACCCATAGCCGGGTAAGATAGGGAAAACGGCCCTTGACGCAAAATTGATTGTTTTTATAGGAAATAATACTTTCTAGCATCTCCAAGGTTAATTCCTGCCAAATTTCAACCCTCCAAGGCTAATAGTTTATGAATACACAAAAGACAAAAATTTTCGACAAAAAAATTTTTTTGACGAAATTACTGAGCCAATTTATTTCAGTTTACTGAGTCAACTTATATTGTGTACCCACCTTAGGCAAAGTAACAAAACAAAAATTAACGTTATATCCCTTTATTATACTAATTTTTTTAAATTTTTTAATTTAAGTAAATTTTTTGGCACTTACGCTTTATATATGTAGTACCGAACATGGAGACGTATTATTGAACAAAAAATGGTGGGTGTCGCAAACGCGTAAGTGCTAAAAAAAAAAATTATTTAAATTTAAAAATTTAAAAAAATTAGTACAATAAAGGGATATAACGTTAGTTTTTTTTTTATTACCTTACCTAAAGTGGCTACACAATATATATTAAACTCAAATAAATCGGCTCAGTAATTTCGTCAAAAAAAATTTGAAAATTTTTGTCTTTTTGTGTATTAGCCTTGGGGGGTTAAAATTTGGCAGGAATGTATCTGCGGCTAAAAAGTATTATTTTCTATAAAAACAATCAATTTTGCGTCAAGGGCTATTTTCCCTATCTTACCCGGCTATGTCCTTTATCCGAAATTTTAACAAAACATTAATATTTAATTTTCCCGCCCCTTTCTAAAAAAAAAAAAAAAACTAACGAAAAGACTATTAATTCCATTTGGAATAGTCTACAGCTAATGAATCATTTGTAGTACTGTTTATTTTAGATATTTCCTATTATAAACTGTCACCCTACTTCCGGTTGTAGTTGCCAAAAATCTCGTTACAAACATTGTTTTAAGATCACCTAAAACACTTCGCTTGATTAAAAATTGATTTTATATAAATTTAACAGTTCTAAAAAAAATATTTTTAAGGCTAAAGTTGTTTAATGCCAAAATTTTTCAAATAAACAAAATATTTCATCAGAAAAATACATACATATTTATAAAATATTCAAAATTACTTACATAATAAAAATTTGCTTTTTACTTGTTAATTAAACACAACAAATACATATATACTTTTAAATAGCACGACAACAATGACGCTACATAAAAATAAAACAGCGCGTGTAAATTCTATGTATGTTTGTGTTCGCTGTTTTGTTGTCCCGTGGATCATCAGTAGTTGATGTTTCGTATTACGACGCGACGATTACGACCGTCAAACTACTATGATTACTGATTTATGAATGAGATTGAGTTACTATACGATACGAAATTACGAAGACTATTCTAGCTGTAGCTTTTGAGCCGCGCTCAGCCGATAAGTCGGTTCGATATACAGACACAAAATAATGTATCAGTGCAAATGATTAATTCAATTTATGAAACATTTATTAATTCATAAAATAATATGCTAACTGAAACTGTTTATGTAATTGTCAAGTTTAAATTACCTAGATGTATTTTAATTACGTTTTGAAATCAGTACGAAAAAATTAAAGTTGCCCGCACAGTCCACGGCATAAATATTTGAGTCGCCTATTCCCAAAAGTTGCTAAATACATTCAGATAAAATTTTGAGTAAATGCAAAAAACTGTATTTCAGTCACTAAGTATAAATGAGGAAAGTTTTTTAGAAATTTGCGAAGATAAACGGCTTATATATCGATTAGCAAATTGTGAAAAATAAATAATAAATTTTTATAGAGTTCTTGATAAAAATGAGTTGTAGTTAGCAAGTTTTGAAAATTAATTGAAATTTAGTAGGTTTTGAAATAAAAATAACAATATTTTTATTGAATGACAATATTTATTATTACAAAAATTAAAAATTTCTTAAAAAAAAAAAATAAAAATATGCCTTATTTATGATCACTTTTTATATATAAAAGCTAACGACATATTTTAAAGATTGTTGTGAAGTTCATTTCTAAGTTTTTTAAGAACTTCTTACCTTCCCAATAATCTTAAATTGAAACTGGCTCAATATCTTAAAATTCGCATCTTTAATACTTGAATCCTATAGCAATAATATTTAAAAAATTTTATTGCAAAGCCGTTAATTTTAATAACAAAGTAAGACATTAATGCAGTGGAAACTAACAATAACCGCTAACGGTTTTTATCAAAATTTCGTATATTTCAGCCAATATGTAGGTATATCCAGATACATAAAAACATATTTTTCTGTACAAACCTGTTTTTTTTTTTTTTTTTTTTTTGACGATATTTTTTCCAATTTTCAGGACTTCTATTACTTTTTCTTGTGTTTTGTGATATTGCTTCTTTCATTGTAACAATAAAACATTAAAGTTGATTCCAACCGTTTTACAGTTATATAATACACAAATAATTTTGAGGTTAGGATATTATTCTAACCACAGAACAAAATTCTAACACATAAATAAGGTAACGGGCCTAGTTTCTGACCTTTTAAGAGTGACGGCTGAGGTTAAACGACAGTAATAAATATAAGTTTCAACTTAAGAGACAATTAATAATTTTATCAACTAGTTTATGGCTTTCAAAATAAAGCCATACAAGTAAAATAATTATTTGAATTGAATTAATAATTTAAATTAATGTTTTAAAAATTGACAAAAAGGACCCAGTTTCTGACCTTCAAAATTTCTCATGTGACAGTTTCTGACCCTGACAGTGGCCTAGTTTCTGATCCTTAAATTTAAAAATACAGTTTTTTAAAATTTAATTTATAAATAATTTTTTATTGATAAAAATGAATGTTTAATGTAATACGTTATGAAAAATAACAAAAACTAATCGAAGATAACTATAAATAACAAAATAACTAACAAAAACTGGTTAGAATTTAACTGGGCCATACCACTTTAGAAGTGAGCCTAGTAATTGACCCTCATATTTCAATAATAAAAATCATTCTAAGGTATTTTATAAATATTTTAAAATAAATTTTAAACAAATATTAACCTGCTCATATATTTTTAATTAAGTTTTCATACTTACATGATGAATATTGCACAAATCAAAATGAGTACTTTGTAACATAAACTGTTAAGAAACTACCAAAAAAATAGTGTTTACACACATTTTAAACTTAAAAATTTTTTTTTATTTAGTTAATATATTCTAAACTTTTTAAATTGCTGTTCATTAGACACAGAATAGATTACTTTAAATTAAGAATTTATTTTTTTTCTTATTTAAAATATAGTTTTTTTATTAATTTATAACAAAGTTGAAAAGTTCAGAAACTGGGCCAGGGTCAATTACCGGGTCTTTTACCTTATAGCAAAGTTTGAAATTGCTCCTTTTAATAGCTTCAAACTGTGTATATAATGTATATACATTTAGTAACTTTTGAAACATATTTACTTTCACATTAAAATTGATTTGAAATTAATATTTAATGCAATTAAACTTTTATGAAATTACTGGACTTTTTTGTTATCATTTTTTATATGATTTTATTAAAATTTGTTAGTTAAAATGCATATAAAATATACCTATACCTTATCAACACCTAGTAGTATCAAAAACAGAAAAATTTAAAAATATGTATTTAGCAACTTTTGGAAATAGGCGACTCATTTGCATATAAAACTAAGTACATAGTTTGTTAAAGGAATTAATATTACAGTAAAACAATATGTATCTTTGTTTATCTCTGTTTTAGGATTCCGAAGAATTAATTTCGGAACCCTTATAATTTCATCATGTCTGTCTGTCCGTTTATCACATCCCCATAATTCCTACATCTTTCGGTGCATGCTACAAATTAATACATACATGCCTCAATTAACTAATTAAAGGCAAAAAAATTATTTTCTTTTTTCACGTACCACATCGTGATATCATCAGGAGGAGCTCTTAAACTTAAGTTGAGGTTTATTTTATCATTTTTCATTTTGACGCCTCATTTGCAAAAAAAATTGAGCTCCAAAATAGGGGAGAAGTGGTATGAAAGGGACACGTACTGAAAGGGACAATTCAAATTTCGCGCTAAATATGTACAAATCCCGCCAAATCAAACGTATTGGTGTTGTGTGGCAGCACCAATGAAGATATGTTTGTTCCTAACTTCAAGCTACTGTTATTTAAGACATGGTAATGCCGTGCTTGTAAATTTTTTTATATTCCAAAGTAATTTTTTTTAAATGTTTCGGAACGTTTTCTGATATACTGTAGGTATTTTTTTGAAATGTTTGTAATTATATACAATTAGTTATTCTTTCAACCAGAGGAAAATAACAGATCAGATATCTTTTAAATAAAATTGTAGATTTAAAGGTTAAATTTTTAATTTTGGTGTGATATTTATGAAAGGGACAGAGCAAACAATTTATGAAAAGGACTACCTTTAAGACTAGTAATTTCGAATTAGTTTTATTTGAATATCCACATGTCACAATTTACTCTATTATAATGTTTTCTTAGTGTTAATAATTAATTTTTTTAAACTTTCTTCTTGTTTAAAAATTTCGAACAAAAATAATCACATGAAAAACAATGATTTTAATTATCGATTACTAAAACCACGCAATTAATAGTCATCGATTGCTGAAATCATTTGGTTATTTCCATTACTGAATCAAATTTATTAATATGTAAGTTCAGTAAGATGACCTGCGCAATAGTATGAACCGTGTGTCTTATGTACATAAGGTAGAAATTTTAACAACATGAATGATATTAAATATTGTCCCTTTCATAAATTATCATGTCCCTTTCAATACAGTCTATTGATGAAAGGGACAAAATGCACTTTTTTAAAAACTGAGAAAAATTACAACTAATAAAAAAAAATGTTTATTACTGGATTTTATTTCAAGAGTAATAACTGAAGTTTCTAATTCCGTTCGTAAATATTTAATTTGTTATCTCGTTTATTTACTAGAACGCTTAAAACAAAAACGTCCCTTTCATGCCACTTCTTCCCTAATCGTTTGTCGCCTACCCATAACTTCTTAGCTATTGATCCAAAAAATCTAAAAGGAAATTACAGATATTAGAATTTACTCAAAACACTCAATTAAAATTATTTCAAGTAATTTCAAACGGTAACTTTCAAAGTTACAAAAACCCAAAAATAAATCTATAATCCAAAAAATATGTTTTTATAAAATTTAAATGTAGTTTAACGATTTAATAAAATTTTAACAATAAAATTGTTAAATTTAAAATTATAATGAAAACAACGACAACTGAAAATGACTCATTCACATAAATTTATGTATCAGACAAGCTCGTAATATAGCTATCTCTCACAACATCTACTATCTAATATATTGAAAAAGGATAGTAGAAATTATAATAACTTTTATATGTATGTGACAAAATTTTATTTTTGAAATGAGTCATTTTCAGTTCTTATAATAAGATTATAGCTGTTAAAACTTTAACAATATTACAGATACAAAGTAATTACAGTTTTTCATAACTTTCGGAATGAAATATAAGACAATTTTTTAAATAAAATATTAAAAAATGCCCTATATTTTATTCCGAAAGCTATGAGGAACTCTGGTGTGATGCTTGTCCAACACGTACTTGGCAGATTTTTATACATATTTTCATCGTATGTATTGTCTTGTAGTTACTTATTGCTACTTTTTTGATAAAATTTTATCAAAATCAGCCAAGCAGGAAAAAGAGTTAAAGCTCAAGACACACCGGCACGCTGCTCGGACAGACACATACAGAAAGCCATAAAACTCAAAATTAAGTACATAAAGGATTATTAACGTGGTTGGAACATCCGTAATAAAAGTTATACTTAATAATTATATTAAAAACAGGCCCGACGAGAAGAGAGGCTACAGGGGCTGTAACATCGAGGCCCGAATCTGAAAAGGAGACCCGAAACCATTTGTCAGAGGCCCGGACAAATGAAAAAAGGTTTTTCTTTTGCTCATCGCTTGCCTTTTTAGAGAATAATTTTTGAAAAATTTTGTTTGTCCTCGACGCTTATTATTTCTCTCCACGGCCCTGATCAAAAAATACTATTTTGCCTATATTCATTTTACGATTAATTTTTTTAATTAATCGTTTTATCAGTTTAATTGCTTACGTAGGTAATTAGTCCAATAAAACTGAAATATAAATTTGTTTACATTTGCGCAAAATTAAAAATTTTCATTCCTTAAATCTTTAAATCAATAAAGTCTTTATAATACTTGATTAACAAACATGACCGTGTTTTACTCGTAATAGCTCAGTTTTTCATTTTTTGGTAATGTTTAATTATAATTTAAAAATAAATTAGAGCATTGCTTGATTTTTTTAATGTTTTATTGTCAAAATATGACAGGCGTAAATTCTAATCAGTTAATGTGTATAAAATTTAGAGTTCCAAAGAAAATTTCGATATGTCTGTCTATCTCTCCGTCCGTTTGTTACACCTTCATTTTTCTTACATCGTTCAGTATATGAACATAAAATTTTATAGTATAGAAAAGTGAAAATGAAAATTTCTTTTCTACCACTTGAATCGTAAGTTAGCGTCTACACAGCAGATAACTTGAGTGTAAGCAACATTTACCATTTCTGTTTGCTATAGTTACACAAAATAACAGATCATAAAAACAGATCATAAAAGTTTACTTATATTCCTAAGCAGGTAAGCAATCACTTACCAGCAGAGTTGTGCCATGTGATGTAAAAAACCAGTTTTTTACATTTTTATGTAAAAAATTGTAAAATACGTAAAAAACTGTAAAAAAACCGTAAAAAATTGTAGAAAATTGTAAAAAATGTAAAATACTTAAATCATTTGTCATTTCACTGACAAACAATTTATTTTGACGGTTATTACTTGTTTATAAGTTCACATGAAAAAACGTGTAAACAAAATGTCGACACACAAATGATTTTCTGCTGGTGGAAGGCCATCCACAACTGACTACAAAGCTTTAAATTTCCAAATTAACAAACTGAGTTTTGACAGATCAAAAAAACTACTACATATTTATTCTCTCTTTAAATTATAATAACAATAAAATCACTGATGATAATGATGATGATGATGATTGATACCTTTAATAAAATTTAACTGAATAAATAAAAATCTTTTTAATATTGAATTCTTAAACTATTCTATCAAAACCACAGAATAACAATCAAAACTAACCTTTCTTTTTCCTGTTTGTCCCCATTTATATTTTTAATTTTCAAATTACTTAATTACTAAGTTTTACTTTGCAAATATAGCAAATACTTCAATAGCAAATATGGAATACCATCAGTAACGCTTACATATCTATTAAATTTAAAAAATTTAGTTTTTTACATTTTTTACAGTTTTTATCAAAACAAGTAAGTATGTGTAAATTACAAAGTTTTTTACATGTAAAAAACTGTGTAATTTACCCGAAGTAAATTACACGCACAACTCTGCTTACCAGTTACCATCAATTAATAAGTAGATTTCTCTATGGAAATAGTTTCTTATAGAACGCCTACTATTCGTTTTTATTAAAATTACATTTTTTATTATTTTTTTCCAATTTTTTTTTTTTTTTTTTTTTTTGGTTGAAAAAGTAACTTACTTGTAACTTGGCCCATTAGTTTATTTTTATAGTCATGGATGCTTAAGAATTCTCGACTTTCGGCCTCAGATTGTCAAACATTACATCCAAGACCACAAAAATAACACTTACGGGTCTCGGAACCTTCAAAAATATAGTCAATCAAATTTTCGCCAGTTAAATAAAAAAAAAAAATGAAATTAGATTACCAGATTAGGTCGCCAGAAGAAAAAGGTTTTAAAAAAAATGCTTTAAAAAATCAAACCTATGTAGATCTCTAAAGGCTGAAAGCTGAAAATGAATATTTTTTTCGTTACCTAATGCTTAAAGTCTTACACCAGGGGTTCCCAAACTGTACGCCGCCAAGCGTGACAATAGTTTCAGACTCCTCACTTACATTTCGGGGTGAAATTTTTTTGAAAATTAAGACAAAAGGATGCCGCTTTACCGCAAATGATTTATACATTGAGGGAAATCGTCCATCTAAAAAGTTTCAGAACTTCTGCCGTACACTAACATAAGTGTATTGCTCTGGCCTATATTCAACACTCTTGAAGAAAAATAAACAATGCCGAATATATTTACATATATCTACTTTTATGATAAATATGACAAAACAATGAGAGTTTATTGTTACATAATTTTAGTTAACTTCGTCATGCCATGACTAATTACTGTTAATTAAATAAACAGATTAAAATTATCTAGAAAAAATGCAAAAGACCTATTAGACCACATAATATAATAATCTATATCTATACATACAATAAAATTGTAACGAGACCATTTCTGTACATGGGATATTTTTTGAAAATTGTACTAGTACTATAAATAGTTATCGATGTAGATACCAAAACAGCGATTTTTAGAATTTTTGTCTGTCTGTCTGTCTGTTCACACATCACAAATCTATTGGACGGATTTTAATGAAATTTTGTGTACTGATAACATAACTTATTACCTGGGTCAACATCTAAAATACTTTTTACTCCGGGAAAATTTCTTATTCCCACGGAAAAATGGAAAAACCATTTTGAGCATATGCACACATTAGGCAAAAACTATTGGACGGATTTTAATAAAATTTGGTGTGGTGATAACTTATTACCTAGGGCAACATTTCAGATACTTTTTACTCCGGGAAAATGCCTCATTCCCACGGGAAAATAGAAAAACCATTTTGTGCATGTGCACGTATTACGCAAAAACTATTGGACGGATTTTGATAAAATTTGGTGTGGTGATAACCTATTACTTGGGTCAATATTTAAGATACTTTTTACTCCGGGAAAATTCCTCATTCCCACGGGAAAATAGAAAAACCATTTTGAGCATGTGCATGCATTACACAAAAATTATTATTCTTTCCAAGTTCTGTATAATTATTACACTTACATACTTCTCATTGAGTTTATAACAATGCTTTGCGCGAACGACGTCGCGGGTACGGCTAGTATAATATAATCTTTTGACATAATTTGGAGAAGTACGGTTTACGTCGTATATGTCATATACGTTGTGTACATATGTACAAAAATAATTAATTCCTTTTACAGTTGTTATTCTCTTATTCTGTCTACGAAGTAATTCAGTCCAATTTAATTCAATTACTATTATTCTTGCTCTAATTGTATGTATAAAATCAGCTACGTGAACCTTTTAAATGGTTGTGATTCATATTCAGTAATTTTTGTTAATTGAAAATTATGAATTTATTGATTCAATTAGTGACGAATAGCAACTGATCAAGTATAGGTAATTGCCAAGCTGATATTATTTGCAGTAATAATATGTATTTTGCGCTGTTAATGACATTAATGTTCATAATATTAATTGTTTTAAAAGTTAAAAGTCGTTTTTTTCCATTTTTGATGTCATATTTCTAACACAAATTTCGATATTTTGGTAACAAAAATGGGAAATTTATTCTCTAAACTTATAGGAACTTTTTTAAATACAATTTTAAAAAAATCAAGATTAATCTTGGTGATGTCATTAAGTATATTCAATTCAAAACAATTTAATTAAGTCAGAAAGAGTTTATTGTTTGCCTCTCATTAAGACCGGTGAGATAGAGGGCAGGTGGGACTGCAGCCGGGAGGCCCCAAGTCTTTTATAGGGGCCCGAACGCAGTGAAATAGTATATTGTGCAATAAGTGCGGGAAATTGTCGATTGCCCACGAAAGCGAAGTTGAGCGCACTCACTACGTTCGTGCGCTCATTCGCTTGAATAGGGCAATCGATAATCCCGCACGAGTTGCACATACTATTTTTTATTACGAATTTCACATACTTTTTTCTATTATTATCACTATTTTTGACATTTTTATTACTTTTTAAAATAATATTTTTAAGTGTTCGTCTTTTTTTCTGAATTAATTATCGTTTAAATTACTTTGTTGGTGGTTTCTATAGAAATAATTATGAAATATTTATTAAATGAAAAATTAAGAGGCGGCTTTGCGTGTTTTGATTAAATTTTGCGTGTAGAAAGTTACATTCCACACGCAAAAAAGTATGCGGGAAGAGTACAGTGGGCAAACAGCTAGTTTGCGTACAGAAATGTGTGCACTAAGTTAGTACTTCTCCCGCATGAGTAATAAAAAATGTTTTTCTGCTCGTCAGCTATATTTTTGGACAAAATTAAAATTAATCAAAAATTAAAGTAGGTAGATCGCATGTGTATATTCAATATTTCAATATTTTATAGCCTAAAATCTCCTAAGGCCGCTATTACACTGTCATAGATATATGTCAAAGTTTTATTTAATCAAAGAAATATTATAGTGTAATAAGTCAACTTTTATAATATAAATTTCTGTAACCATAGTTAAAGATACTTCTTAATATTTGATCATAGATTTGATCAAAGATCTTTGACATATATCTATGACAATGTAATAGCGGCCTAAGAAATTATTTCAACAATAGCTATTTCTAAAAAATTACAATTCACCTTTATAACGTCATCGAGTATATTGAGTTGTTTTTTATTTATATTTTTTTAAATCACAAAGAATGAATGCTTACATTTTCGTATTTCGTACAATTACCACCATAAAACTGGTTGAAACAACAGAAATTCTGAAAGCCTTTTTTTGAAATTTTAATAGCAAAAATGAAAATTTTACCCACAATATTATTAAATTGTGGATACAATACAATTTATTCGATTTATTTAAAGATATATTTCGTTCAATTTTATTTTAGTGACAAAAATAAACTTAATTAATGGAATTGGCTATTCGACCCTCCTCAACAAAAAATAGCATAGTTTGATAAAATATGCATGGATGATTAATTTATTCAAATCTGTAAAACCGAAGCACGTGAAACGTTAAATCTTCATTAAATTTTTCATAATTAGAAAAAAAATATGGCTTCATACAGAAATTCCGTTTGATGTTACATCAGACAACTTCGACAACCACCTTTACATTTACCTATTGTAAATAAACCAATTAATTAAATTTTCATTCACAAGCAAGTTTGTATGAGTATTTATAATCTTCATTGACTGCAATAGTACTATAGTAGACCCTTCACTTCCACGGATCTAAAAATTCGAATAGAAATGACTCGAAAAAATAAATTATCGAAATAAACCTCGCTTAATCGTATAAAATTAAAATATACCGGTCAAAAACACTACTAGTTTTGCTTTAGAGGGTAATAACTTTGAAATTTTAAGGGTATTTGAACCGTGTAAAAAAAGAGTCAACTGTATCTTGGGAGACAATGAGTTAATATGTATGTATGTTCATAATTCATAACGCATTCTTGACGAAGAATTGCATCATAAATGTAAAGTAATTCGAAGCTTTCTAAGTACTTAATTCTATATTAAAAGCACGTGTTTCCTCAGTCGAACGATAAAACTAATGTGCTAGAAATAACTGTAAAATTTATAAAATGAATTTGAAGACGTCATAAAAATGATATTCGAAATTTTTTGGCAGAAATTTAGTAATTTAAACGCAAAATTTTCACTTTTTATTTGGAATTCTGTTTGTAAGGTTAAAAAAAGTATTTACTTAAAAAATATAAAGAACCTTATTAAAAACAAAAATAATAGAAAGCCAATATCTTGTGCTGCCCAAGACTGGGTGCGTGATGGCAACGACATCTACAAACATTTTTTCAGGCCAATTAACGAATATAAATAATGGTAACCGTGGAAATAAACAAATTTAAAATATTTTTTAAAAAACCATAAAGTTTGAATACCTATAAATATTTGTTATTTACAATTAATTTTTTTATAAATAAATCTGAACAATTTGAGGTAAAAAATACTGGATGAAGTATAATAGTTGTATTAAACATTTCTCGACGTTAACATGGATATAATTATCAAGAGCGTATTTCCTTCCAATCCCGAACTATGCAAAGGAAAAAGTTGTTGGTAATGATGAAGCAGAGAAATTCGAGAATTAAGAAATGCTATAAGTCATTTAGTTGAATGTAGAGTTATAAGGCAAACATCAATAACTTAACTCCTTATGAAATATCATTGCATGTCGAGTTAAAATACATCTAATATTTTTAATTCTGTATTTATGGATTGGCGTGTAGACGTTAATACTGTTGACAGATAAATAAGGAATGACATATTAGTTGCAATTGCGTTTATAATCAAAGTGGATCAATGTAAATATTTTTATTTAATATTTTTTATTACACTATAAACACATATGAGCCTGTATTAATGCTTGTTTTCTCCAGTACTCACGCTGCAATCGATTTAATTGTCCCCACCATATACTTCGGACCCTGCCAACAATTTATTTCAAAATACTAGTGTACGGTCCGACCAACAGGAGGTAAAGTGCAGGTAAACCACCTAATTGGATGCCAGAAATGACGAATTCATAAGGATGATACAATTTGATAACACAAGATTTCTTTTCAAAAATTTGCGTTAAAAGTTAATTCCTTGAAAAAATACCTACAATACAATAATGATTATTGTTAAACTCTAAGGCTGGGGTGTTAGAACACGGGTGCATACTAGTTCGCTCCCGCGGTCAGATTTTAATCTTGTTTTGAAAAAGGGTCGTAGGTTAGTTCGCTCCCGACTTATCTACTGACAGGTAAAATTAAATGACCTAAATGACGGTGGGGATATCCCATATAGTAATTAGTAAGATGTAAAGCAAATATTCGCACATTAGTTATTATTTGTGGTCAATCAGTTGAAGATAAAACTAGTTTAACAATCAATTTGTATAATTTTGTCATCGATATGGAAGTGTGCGGAATGGTAAGTGAAAAAGTCAAACCCATGTTAACTGTAAATAATTATAAATATAATTTTCATAAGAACATAAAAATATTTAAATAAAGGCACAAAAAAGTGTATCGCAAGGTAATTAATTTGCGTAAGGAATTTGTAGAAGGAAAAATATCATTATTGAAACAAAATGAAATAAATAGTTTGACTTTGGAAAATTTATGTCATATAAATTTACATCAAATTTATAATGTAGGTATCTAATATTAATTTGCGTAAGGAATTTGTAGAGGAAAGAATATCATTATTGAAACAAAATGTAATAAGTAGATTCGACTTTGTAAAATTTATGTAATATAAATTTACACCAAATTTATAATGTATTTAATATTAAGTTAAAAAACACAAATAAAAACATTCTTATTTTGCTGTTCAATTTGTGTAATTTCTCTATCTTTGGGTTCTTAGAATGAACCTTAATCGCATTAGCATATAGTTACGGGAGCGAACTAGTATACGGTTTAGACAGGAGCGAACTAGTATGCGACCTTTCAAGGTTATTTGACCGCGGGAGCGAACTAGTGTGCGCCGTAGAACACGTATCAGGGATGTGTCTAATTTTAAATTTTTTTAAATAAACACAAAATTTTGTATAAAATTTAAATAATCTTTATTGTCAACATTATGAGTAAACGTTTAAGTCAATTTTTATTAACTAATAAATACAATTTATACAAATGCAATAATTTTATTACTTTATTTACAGCATTTTACTCTAATTTATTGATAAAAATCAACTTTTAATATTATTTATTATTTACATAATTATTATAATAATACTAAAAGAAATGTACACTTTTAAACAAAAATTTAAGTAAATTCTTTTGAAAATAAACTACGCAAAGAAAAAACAAACGTTCATATCACATTAATAATTTTTAGTTGATTTGAGGCACTGTCAAGCACCCTTTGTAAGAATTTTATTGCAATTGTGTCAAAAATCATGACTGTAGAAAAATTACTTTAAAACAATATTAATTTTCGCTAATTATTTAAGTTAAATTCACGTCAAGAAAACGACAATAATTACTAATAACAGTTATAACAAAAAATAAGTAATAATAGGAAACAATTAATAAACTTAACCTAACCCTGAGTTGGTTTAATATCTTTGACTTATTTCATAGATTATAAATTCGTGACCAACCAGGGAACAAAACTTTCAAAATTCAAAAACTCTTGTACCCTCCTCACAAAAAATTTATTTGCTAATAATTTAATCTGATACAATCAGGAGCAAATCCACAGGGGAAGTCAGAGGGATAAATATTCACAATCAGTTAATTCAGCCATTTTGATTTGCATTTTTTCCCCAATAAATGAAACCTTAATACAGGCCCATTATTATTGGCTGAGAGTCTAGATGACCTCCCCTAAACTGCAAGTTGGTTAACCCACACCTGGGTACTAAATATTTCGATAACAACTGACTTGAACCAGCAGTCAAGTAGTACGTTACCAGAAATTCTAAAATCCAGTTCGAAAACTTAAAACCTGAATTATTTTCGCTTTTATTTAATTAGAAAATTGACATTTGGAGGTTACAATTTCACCCAAAACTCTACGTACAGTTGATCCTTTTTTTGTGCACAAAAAAAATATATTCAAAAATATCATAAATAGCTATAAAAAGTATAGTTCGATCCAGATTGTAAAAAAAAACTTTTTTTATGCAGTTAGTCGGTACCACATAAAAAAAGTTTCATCGAAAAAACATCACTCAAAACGCTCAAAACTTAGAAATTTCCTTAGAAGTTGCTTCTATAAACAAGATAAAGCATTAATTTACACGTAGAAACATTTTACTTCAATTTTATAATATTATGAAAATTTTGAAAAATTCATCTGTAACAAAATTAAATGATACAGTAACTTATTTTCTTATGCAATGTATTGATTAAATGCTTAAAAGCCGTTAAAAAGTATTTTTATCAAAGAAAGTTATTATAGTATATAATAAGTTTCTTACTGTCTCTTGATTTTGACTTATATTATGCATTTTAATGGTCATTTTTTTAAAAACCGCATAAAAAAAATCGCACAAAAAAGGACCGCATAAAAAAGAGTTCAGCTGTATATCAGTATTTTTTTTAGTTTATAAAAAAATTTTGTTATGACATTGAAAAAGTTCTTCAATAATTAATATAATAGGGTAAGAGACCCGATGACCGAACACTATTTTTAGCTGTATCATTAAAGTAGCTTAAAAAATTAAAAAATAAACAAAACACCCATTTTTTTTCTTAATAATACGAAACCAAGTTTTTTTAATCCAATGAATATGTTTTTAAGAAAATATAACCCAAAAATTTTGATTTATTACTGTTTTTGTTTTATAATTTGTTGACGTCTATGAAAAAAACGGACAGAATATATTAACCTCCTTTAAAAAAACAACACACTGACCCGTAAGAAAAAACACGCATTTAATGTACATGACATACAATACATACCATCTTTTCCCACAGAATAACACAGAACGAGCGGTAATATTTCTATACTACTGAAATCAGTGTAACGCTAAAGGATAAAAGATATCTCACCACTACGTTATATATGTGCACGCGGAGTTGTCTGTGCTAGTGCGCTAAATGGTTATGTGTATGTGTGTCTTGTATACGCATATGTTAAAAAATATATGATATGTATGCGCTACGTAGATGTACGTATATACGGTAACACAACACCAAGGGGACAAACTAGGTGGTCTATGTCTCTGTTCCACTTGTAATGAGTTTGTGACGTAAAATCTCTCCCACCATGTCGTGTAGGTACACACCGCTTGCAATTGTGTTAGTTTGTTGTTTGCCTTTGTGTGCGTACTCACACATACCACCACAACACACGTATTATGGGACAGACCAAGCTGTCCAATTTAGGTAACAATGGTGTTCATTGTTAACACAATGCAGTGTGTGTTCGGCGACGGACACTGACTGACTACCTGCCTTAAGCTGTGACTGGTATACAAATGACTCCACGCGAATTACACTTTTTTATATTAGTTGGCTTCTAGTGTTCTATGCACAACACCAACAATATCACAACAATTGAAACACACCCATTGGTAGCTTGTAAGTCAATGACAACATAGTTCTGTAAAATGCACATACTTCCACATAAGTGATTGCAGAAAAGAGACAGTTATATTCGTTCTATTTGTTCTGTGTTTTAAACAGTTAAATTAAGTATATGACGTATATATTGATATGTTGTTTCAAATCTAAATGTCTGACGTTTTTATTTCAATTTCGAAGTTTTAATTCATTATTAATTATTTTTCAATTGATTTTACGTTCTGAAATAAATAAAATATTAAAGTGAAATTATAAAAACGGTTAGTTAAGTGTTTTAAACCCAAAAATTAATTAAAAATGTTTATAAAATAGATATGTAATATATAATTCTCAAAATGGGGTACCCAACCTTAAAACTTGGATCCCAAGAAGGAACACTTCTAGAAATAATATTTAACGCATATAAAATATAATTTAGCTATCCTAATCTCTTAAGTGGACTAATAACAATTATTTGTATACTTTTATTATGCTAATAACTTTAAAAATTCGGTGAAAAATGTTACAATTTATAACTCATGTGTTTTGAATAATGATCATCCATCATATTAAAAATTCACGAATTCAACAAAAATTGTTCGATATATATATATATATATATATATATATATATATATATATATATATATATATATATATATATATATATATATATGTATATATATATATATATATATATATATATATATATATATGTATATTTCTTAAATTAAGTAAGGAGGCATTAAATGTGATGTGAATTTAAATTGAAAAATAATCATTCTATTAATAATAATTTTTTTTTATCAGAGGGTTCTTTCAGAAATAACTTCATTAATATATAAATGTCAAAACTGTTCGGACTTATAACCCCGTTCGACAATCGGGTCTTTTACCCTATATTAAATTACACCAATTTATTTTTATTGATATAAATATACGGAATAGGCGAGTCGAAAAATTTTTAAAAAATATTCCAAATTATTTTTTTTAAATGAATCTTAAGTAAAAAGAATACAAAAAAATTATTTCACTTTCAAAAGTAGCGCCAAGACAATTTGTGACGTAATAGTTCATTAAACATAATATGAGAGATAGATGTACCTTCCTACATTTACATAATTTTCAAAACAAATTTTCTACTTAACTGAAAATGAGTAAGAAAATTATTGTAACGGATTAGAAAACCGAAAACAAAATTTTTTGCCCATTTATATGCTTTGAAAACATTTCAGTATTTTTACACTACTTTTTAAAAAGATTTACTTGTGGGTTTGAGCATTCATACATATTAATGTCGATATAATTTAAAAAAAAAAATCGTCAAATTTAAAACTAAAACTTATATTAATTTCAACAATCCACAGATTTAACTCTTTTTTTTTTAAATACTCTCAACTCGCCTATTTTCGAACTGGGAAACCTTCCTTGTAAACTGCTACGCCAATTTGATCAAAAGAAGCTAAAACCTTTTAATTCGTTAAAATTTTTTTATACTAAACTCGATAAGATTTTGAACAAAATATATAAAAGTACAAAATTTACGAATTAAATTACTAAAATCTCAACCATTCATTACTCATTTAAAAAAGAGCCTAACATATATTCAGTCTCAAAATAAAAAAGTAAAAATACCAAAAGCACTCCAAAAGTACAAAAGTAAAGACGCATATTTAGTATACCCCCATATATTTTATTTTTGGTGTTTTAAGGTTAGACTGTTAGAGCGTAATGGCGTTTAACTGTCAATATTTTACGCCTAACCAGTATTGGCAGCTGTACGATAATTATTATCGTATATGTACGATAATTTGAATATTTCTTCCGCGAAAATACGATAACTTTTCGTTAAATTATAAAGCAAAATTCACTAAATTTCATTGTGTACGATAATTTACCTCGAAAATACGAAAAATATGGATATTTCGCACATTTAGTACGATCGAAGTTCTCTATTTGGCTGCCAACACTGCGCCTAACCTAACTTTTTTAAAACTGAAAAATTTTGAATCCTAATTTAGGATGATAAAGTACTCCAATTATGAAATTTTTTTTAATATAAATTAAGTCTTTGTTTAACTACAAAAATAAATCATAAGGTACTTTTATTCCTCTGTTTTATTCTCATCCTGTGTATTATCGATTAAATAAGGCTCTTTTCGTGCCCACGGCCCGCGTACTGATAAATAAATAGAAACACATAGAATTAGGAGCCCTATACCGCCAACTCCATAAAGTGTATAATTCCCTAACGGTGGAATAAGCGTAACCAGTTTAGCCTCATCCGCAAGATCTTGTGTAATATATGCCGCCTGTCTAAACCACAGCATTGGCACAAATGTTCGGGGAATCCCATCAAATATCGAAATCCCTTTATAATCCTGTATCATAATATTGATTTGTAATTGCGCACGCACTTCCAACGGTATTCCGGTATTTGGTTCAAGTGCAATATAAAATTCATGTTTGGTCTCATTTGGATGCATTCCGTCCACTTTGGCAGCATAACTTGGATCGGCCAGATAGAAATGGGGATATGAAATAAACGCGGGCGCATTCAGTCGACACAAGGACACGTTAAGTACACCACTCGGTAGAATTTCCCCCTCCGAAAAGCAACCAGCGTCGGGATATTTCGTACCGTTGTCCATCATACGATCAGTTCCCACATATTTTCGACCAACCAGGCCAAGTTTTTCAAATTTATTCTTATAGTCTAACGAGACTGACCTAAACCACAATAAAATGTGTGAAAAAACAATTTTAAGGACCCTCAAAATTTTGAATTTTCAAACTCACCTACAAAAATCTGAAATAAACATCGTAACCTTCTTCGATTTCCCAATCGGTGGCCACAATTCACCGGTGGTTCCATTCACCATACCACAGTATGATTTATAGAAATTCGTTGTATTCATAAAATTCCAGGAATTCAACACTCCCAGTTTCAAAAGCTTATCAGTTCCCGTAAACATATTGAAAGTTCCATCGTAAGTAATTGAATTATTACGCTAAAATTTAAACAAATCAGTAGTAGTCATATTCGACGAAACAGTGCACAAGTCTAGCGCACGCGCAGAAAGATTTTGACGCACTGTACCACTAAATAAACAAGTTGTCACTTACCGGATAGAACCATCCAAATTTGTCGTACGGAATTTGGAAGCCTGTAATATTCAAATCGTGCATCATATCGATAAATTTATCATCGTATCCGTCGAACAGTAATTCCCGGACAGTTTTTCTGGTTGTCAAGAGTTCACCACGTTCACGAAGTAAGAAGTCGACAGCATGTTTAATTAGATTAAGTTTCCTTCGCATACTGTACGCCACAGTCTACAAATAAATCAACGAAACAAAATAAATATAAAATCTAAGTATCGATATCGAAAATTTTCGATAGCGAATATTACGTTTGACAGTTGGTAAATAATAAATAGATCATCGATTTTAGCAATAAAATTACAAAATTTCTAAAAAATATTGAATTGAAAAGAAAAACATGTCACAAAACTATTAAAATTTTATACGAATTTTGATACCGTAAATTTTCGATCCGAGTTGTACAGAAAAAACTATTTCTAAACGGTCTTTTTTCACGCGAAAAAAAAATTTATAGTACAAAATGGGAAAGGAAAGTAAAGAAAAATAAGAAATTTAAACATTAATTTGCAATAAAGTTACTTATTAACTGTTTTTAAATATTTAATCAATAAATTGCATTAAAATATACATATGTGTTATTCCGTCATTTTCTTTACATATGTACTTATCGCAATTTTTGTAATATGTAATATTTTAAAAATGAAATAAAATGTTCTCATGTGTAAATAATGCTTTATCTTGTTTAGAAAAGCAACTTCTAAGGAAATCGTGAGGTTCTAAGTTATATATTTTCTATGAAACTTTTTTTATGGGGTTCCCAATCCATCGCATAAAAAAGGATATGCTGTAATTACATATTTAAACGTAATATCGTTTAACAGTGTTGAATTACATATATAAATGTAATTCAACTATTAGGGTTCCGAAGAAACAAGACTTTTTCGAAATCCTAATAACTTCATCATATTTGTCAATACTTTTATTAGTATTATTTTTATTACGAAAAAACTAATTAAACCTAACACTGCTCGATACCATAGTAGCATAATAGTTATTTTTGATACTTATGCGTAAAGAGAGGTATTCTAGTAGGCTTAAATTGGGGCACGAGTCTAAGGTACTGACGCATGCACAACGAGATCTCGTGCGCTGTATACCGTCAGGCGAGTGGGGGTATACAGCGCACGAGTTCTCGTTGTGTATGCGTCAGTCCCTTTAGCGAGTGCCCCAATTGCAGCCTACTGGATACCTCACTTTACGCATACGTATCGAACATAATTTTTTATAACGACGGCTTCTAAAGTTTAATAGAGAGACAAAAGTTAATTATTTCTAAGCAATTTTAGAAAATAGTAGGGTTAATTTAATTTTATAATAAGATTATATAAAAAAAATTGTTTTATTAATATGTAGATCGTTTTTGTTTTTATTATTCCATGTTTAATTTGAATATGATTATCATTGACAAATGAATAATCATTATTTTCTCGCACAGTTAGCTACTTTTACGCACGGTTCTGTACTTTCGCGCACACTTACTATCGTTTGTTTTACAATGATGTGGATACTGCTCTTTACACCCGCTACACAACGCTCGAATATTGAATTTTAGAAGCGGGTGTTATAAAAAAATAAAATACGTACCGCTGTAATAACATTCACATTTAAAATCTCATCATCCAATGACCCGTTTGACATGTTTGCCATAAAATGCCACTGTCGTTTCTGTAAAAATGTGACAGTATTATTTTGATTCCATGTTATATTGGTGCGATAGTGTTTTTCGGCGAACACGTACGGTCCAATCTCTTTAAATTTCGGTTTGACTTTTTTATTATATTTATATTCGTTATAGTTGGTCCAATTAAACATGTAAATTTCTAAATACATTGGTAGCGGTGTCTCTCTCCACATATCGAACGAACGGGAAACATTAGTTAATGCTAGGTCCTAGAAAAAAAACAAAAAATTAGTTACGGTGTTTTGGAAAATATTATCATAACATTAAGGGGGCATTGATCTGTCTATATCTATTCGCTCCGAGCCGAAACTAGGGATGTCGTATTTTTTAAAAAAAAATCGATTTTTATATCGATTCGTAATTTTTAACAAAAAAAATCGATACTTAAATTATCGATTGTATTCAAAATCGATTTCAAGAAATCGATTCAAATTTGCTGTTGCAAAAGTGGCGGTAATTTTTAAGTAAAAATTTATAATTCAGAAAGATGAACTTTCGAAGTCTTTTAAGAAGAAAAAAATTAAGCGTGTATAGCTTGTTCATTTCTACTTGGCGGCTGGACTTTGAACCTCACGCATATCTGTATGTGTGTAGTGTGTATCAGCAAATCAGCATGTGTACAGAGTGTAAATACACAAATACTACTACTACAATACTTCGATACTACGTACACAAATAGGTTTCTGCGCCGATTTTGTGACCCGCCAAGTAAAACTGAACAAGCTGTACATACTTAATTACCAAAATTTTTTTAGAATGTTATTCTATGATATAGAGATGAATCACAACATCACAACAAAGTTGACAATTTTTGTTTTCATTTGATATAAAAATCTTAATTGTGTAAATATTATCTAAATTGTACTAAATATTGAGAAGTTTTTATTTAATTGCTTACAAAGTTTTTTATAGATTAAGGGATAAAGAAAGAATTAGGTATAAATGTTTTGTTTTTTTATATTTCCCCACCTAAACTTTATTATGTTGTTCATGGTACAATTGTTAATTTGTCAATTTTGACAATTTGATTTGATGCATAGACATTTGATTATATGCATTTGATGCGTTTGATGCTTAAAATTTAATAATCGTAGTACCGATAATAGATTTAAATTTAAGTTAATAAATAAATAGCAACGTGTAAATAAAAAAGCAATTTATGTTTTGAAAAAAAAAAAAATCGTTTCGCGATTTCCATAAAATAAAAATCGATGTGTGAATCGATCTCAAAATCAATAATCGATTAAAAATCGGTTTTCATTCTTCCGATTAATTGATTTCGCGATTTATCGATTAAAAAACGACATTCCTTGCCGAAACTATAGCCATCTATATTAAGTGATTAGATATTTGACAATTTATCTTAATCTACTTTGGTCTAATACATCTAGTACTAAGCTATAATAATACGATTTATTTATTTTATTTTTTTTTTTTCAAATTAATCGTAACCTAAAATTTTTTTTTTAAATAAAAATAAAATTAAAAAATTATTTTATGCTCTAACTTTAGAAACCTTGCCCCACAAACGTAAAATAAGCCTACCACTGTTATCAAAATAAATTTACTGATAAGCAAATATGTATGTACTACTAACTGTTACTGCACTTGTAAGTTACTGCCAATAAGTAATAAAAAAAAATTTAAATTCAATAAAAAAAAAATTATCTATGCATTTAGTAAAGAATTAAAATGTCAATAAAAATAATAATGTATGCAATTTTATGGTTTAAATTTAGCTTGTCTACAGATAAAATTTGTGAAATTTAAAATCACGAGTGTAGACAGATAGATTTATGTATTTATTTATGCCCCATGTAAAATTGAACTTTATTGTTATAAAATTTATTATTATATATACAGAATAGTCCAGAATTATGTACCATAATTGCTAGAGCTAATAGTACGTTTAAAAATAATGGTACTTTTTCATGTACACTTTTTTTCCAAAACTCATCAATAAGAGAGATATAACCCTGTAAAGGGATGATATCAACACCATTTTTTCCTAAATATTTTCTAAACGCTTTTGAATAACGAATTGATATTTTAGGAGTGCGTATTTTTGCATTAGGATAATTTTTATGTTAACATTTATTCCACCAGCGCTCGCTCTAGCATTTACGTCGACCCGGACAAAAAGAAAAAATTGCCCCCGGCGAAAAATCTTTTTTTTTACTCGTCTTCCGCCTTGGCGAAAGTGGCGACTTTTTTTTTTTGCTCGTCAGTTATCAAAATCTCGCTCTCTTATTCTCTTAAATTTTACAAAATGCCACCCTTAACTCTTTGCGCTTATAAGACATGTACAGCATGACAAGGTGGTTTGTCCATTAACTCTACCATATTTAAAGGTCTTTTGTCTGTTGGATCATAAGACATGTACCACATGACACACTGAATATTGAACTGTAATGACTGCTCATACTTCACATTACATGAATATTTTATTTAATAACTGCAAACACATTCATTTATTAGAAAAATTGTAAATAAAATAATACAAAATCACGTTGAATTATCTTTTAAAATTAAAAACTAATAAAAACAGCATTGAGGACGTATTTAGCGCATTTAGTATTCAACTTTGGGGAACAAGGTTAGAACGTCAAAAGAATCCGTCAAAAAAAGAACGTCGGTCGTTGTCATGTGCTACATGTCCTTACCAGCCTATTTACAACTCACTTTTTTTTGCTTGAGTGCAAACAGTTAAAATTTGCTGCCCCGGGCAAATGCCGAGATTTCCCCCCTTCTTTAGAGCGGACCCTGACTCCACCACTTATGATCAGAACTATCAATTCTAGCAATTACAGTATATAATTCTGGACCACCCTGTGTATAGATTTACCACAATACCACAAAAATAAAACAGAAAACCCGGGAATTTTCTCACTTGAATATATTTAATAGTTTTTGGGGATTCACATTCTAAAAGTAGGTCACAAAGAATTAACATTAATTGTCTGTAAAGTCTTATACGGTTCTTTACATTTTTGATAAAATTAAAACCATCATGATTAATAAAAAAAAAAAAAAAAAAAGTAAATTTAAAAATAAAAAAACTTGACTGCGCAAAAATCGAACTAAAACGATGGAAACAAGATGAAATAGAAAAAAAATGAACGAAAAAAGTAAGATAGTCGACGGCATACATGCTGTACCAAGTTAAACAGAAATGTCTGATGGTTCTGCCTACTTTACTTTTTCATTTTTCTTTTTTTTTTTATTTTACCTTGTTTTCATCGTTTTAGTTTCCTTTTTGTGAAGGCGGATTTTTTGATTTTTTTTTTTAAATTGTCTTTCTGCTTAATTATTCAGAAGAAAAAAAAATGCACACACGAGACTACAACGGCTGACAATCTAAATTCAAACAAGATTATGTAATATCAGATAATATATCGCGAGCCTAGTGTTACACTGTTCTATGTCGACTTTTTTGAGATTTGCACTTTTTCACATATTTGAGTTCTCCATTTAATTGCCTATCTATATAAATTTAAATTTAATCAAAATTCCTTAAAGAACGGTAGAAATCAACAAAACATCAAAATTCCATCTCCTAAAAGTATAAATAATTTTATTAAAAGTTCTGTGTTTCACAAAGAATTTGGATATTTTAAATTATTTTTTCGTTCAATTTGTTATTGTTTCACATAGTATTTTGATATACTGTAATTTGTCTATACCTGCTTCTTTGGAAATTAAAATTAATTCATATTATATAAATTACATTTTAAAATATGTCATAACTTCAAACTCATTTTTCTCGAGATTTTAAAAAGTCGACATGGTACAGTGTAACACTAAGCTCGCGATATGTATAATAATATTTGTATACTTCAACAGATTAATTTTAGCCCACCAAACATATTTCCTATCTTTGTTACACTATGTTGTATTGGTATTGTATTAACGCAATAAAAAAGGATATATAACAAATAGAGTTGGACATTGAACGGTCAGAATCAATCTGTGAATTTATACATATTTATATACCAACAAAGGTACGTTTATAAAAACTTGTTTTAGCGAGTTTCCAGAATGGAAACTCGCTTTTACAGCCACTGTCATGACGCGACTTGAACCCGGGACTATGGTAGAAATTTGTTTTGAGATAACTAGAACTCGAAAATAACATTCACTAAAATTTATATATATGTATATATATATATATATATATATATATATATATATATATATATATATATATATATATATATATATATATATATATATATATATATATATATATATATATATATATATATATATATATATATGAAAGCTTCTACTTTTATGAAATTTGATGAAAACATTGAAAGCCCAAAAATCTTGAATGAGTACGTCAGCCAGACACGTCGGATACCAGGAACATGGTTTTTTGAGCATTTTTCGTGAAAATTTAAGTTTTTGGAAAAAAATTTGCTACAATTTAAAAGTTTTTGCGTTATTTTTTTATACCATTGGAAAGACGAGAAAAAATCACATAAAAAAGGTTTCTGAACTATTATTCTTCATAAATTAGTTTTTGAGGAAAATAGAAAATAAGTCGAATTTCACAGAATAGTTCGTTCGCATCTGTATTATATTATACTAGCCGTATGCCCGATGGGATTTCCCATCGACATCTTCTTATTAGGTACTCACTTTTAATGTTTTTCAAAAGCCTAAATCAATATCCACGTTTCTAACTTCAAAAATGACGAACTTTCTATAGGAACTTTCATTTTCGTTTTAACCCCTTAGAGAATAAATTTCCAGAAACGTTTACACAACTGACTTTTATTTATAAATAGAAGCCTAAATGCCAATTTTCATAACTCCTGTGCTTAATTTGGTCCTTCTAAACCCAACAGTTTAGGTTGTGCGTTGTCTGTCAGTCAAAGTTAAAAATTTATTAAATAATAGCCGTATACCCGATGGGATTTCTCATCGACATCTTGGTGCTCACTTTCTGCTTACTTTCAATGTTTTTCGAAAGCCAAAATACCAACTTACACGATTTATTAAATAAGATATTTATTTTAATAGCCATAGTAACATATTTTTATATCTCTAATTTTAAAAATGACGTATTTACATACAAATTTTCATCAACTATTTAACCCACTTAGGGGACGAATTTTCAAAAATCCTTTCTTAGTGCTCACCGACGTTACATAGGGAATTCCTGTGCAAAATTTCATTCTTCTAAACCCAACGGTTTAGGCTGTGCGTTGTCTGTCAGTCAGTCAGTGTTAGAAATTTATTAAGTAGATGTATATGTACGTATACTGTACCATGTACCTACAGTAAATAGGCACCATTTCAAAGTTTAACATTGTATTATTTTGTACTTTTCTTCTTACGAATACTCATTCTAATATATTTAAAATTTACGCGAACCTGATCACTTTATCATAGTAATTAAAATTTTCTGGAAAATATATCTGATTTTTGAAAAAGAACAAAAATATATATTTTGTCTTGTTCTAATCTTGAAATTCTTACATTTTTAAAAGTCAATTCTAACTCATTTACGGTACAAGCAAGAACGTTGCAGTTTTTTGTCGATAGATGGACTAAATACTAGAGTGATTAATAGACGTGAGACAAGGTCCACTAGGCCAAGCAGCTATTTTTCAGAAGAAATGTTAAAATAATTATTACATAATTATTTGAGTAATACTGGGTTTAGACTTACATATTACGTTCCTTACATAACGTTAGCTGTTTAATGCGCCTTGAATTTAAAAAAAAATTATGTATATATTTGTATATTATGTTGAGTGCGTTACGTGCGTCCTATTTCAAGTGCACTTCTGTGGTAAAAATCTGAAGCATATTTAAATTGACAGAAGTAAATAATGTAATAAATTTAATAATTGTTAAATAAAATATTTGTGGTCACTTTAGGTTTTATTTTTTCTTTTTGTTAATAATATTATTTTATTTAAATATTACTTTACGATGGAATTATTAAATAATTCACTATTAATAAGTCCTGTTATACAGTCTATTGATGCGATATTTTTGTGTTTTGATAAAATGAAAGATAAGAAGAAGCAATTAAAAAGAGATATATAAATAAAAATTACGTTCAAAACGTAAAATTATTTTGTTAAAAACAATGTCGAGGAAAAATACAGAAAGAAGTTGCTGGATACGGGAGGAATTAAAGAAAAGTAAGTTTGCCAAAATTTTCCCAAGTTCAAAAATTTTTGCAACATTTTTTTACACCATTAGAAAGAGGAGAAAAAATCAAATAAAAAGATTTTAAACAATCATTCTGTATAAGCTGGTTACCGAGAAAAACTAATTTTTATAACCGGAAACTCGCTATGTTATGCAGGACGCTGCGACAGCGGTATTTCTTTTCTTTTTTTATAAGTGTACTAAAATACAGATCAGTGTTATATCTTTCACTAACAATATATCTTATTGATTTCTAAAGCTAATAAAATTATTCTTCTGACCGCATAGGTAAAAGGAAAACTGCAAAAGTTTTGCAAATAACTTTTCAGTCAATTCCTTTAAATGTACTAATTATTTTTTCAATATGGAATACCTACAATGAAAATTTAAAAAAACAATACGTCCTCTGAAATCCTGTGTAATTCTAGTGAAAGTAATGCGTCCGTTAAGTAACTAATCAAGGCTTATAATTTTATAAGCATCCAATATTGACTTACAGTAATTAATAATCTATAAAAATCCGTCAAGCCCTTTAGGCTGCAGGCTGCGCCACAGAAACAGACATAGTCAGAGGATACATACATACTTCCTAAACACATTACCCTCCTTCTGATGATGTCGGGTAAAAATAGTAGCTGGCCTGACAGACATTGTCCTGCCCTTTCCAATTAGAGATGTCGATTTTAAATCGATTAATCGAAGCTTAAAAAATCGATTCTTTTTTCGATTTTTTTTCATTTGAATCGATTCATGAATCAATTATTAAAATTAAGAGATCGATAACCGATTTTTTCCAAAAACAATTTCATTTTTATTGTAATGCTACAAAGAAACATGTGTTAAAATGAAACACCAAAAACGTTATTGTTAATTGTCACTTTTTACTCATTGTTATCGCATTATCTTGTCCAATAGAAGACTATTAATACAAAAGAAAGGCAAACCACCTATCTGGCAAGCGATCCTTTTCCCACAAAAGCGACTTATTTAGAAAACATTTTTTTGTCAGTCTGTTTGAAATTTTTGAATAAACTTGGTTCACTCCGTGGTATTCGTCCTACATATTCAATTGCGTTATTTGCTTAAAAGTTAACTCATCGCCTTTACAAATATAATGTAAGGCGTTTTTACACGACATTACCCATGTATTAATTAAGTCCCTTAACAAAAATTATCAGCTAATTTTATTAAACTTTTTAAAATTTCGATTGTTTAGATCGATCTCACAGAATCGATTTTTTTTAGCCGATTTTTTTTCAATCGATATTTTAAAATTTCTATTTAAGTCGATTCAAAAATTAATCTTTTTTTTTTGGAGAATTGACATCTCTATTTCCGATAGATGGTGCGATAAGTTTGATTTGGTTAAAGTCCCTGTATAAAAAAAAGTCTAAACAAAAGTGTCTGGATTGTCAAAATGACTTTTTTATTTTCTTTTTGTAATCCTTTTTTAGCTATGTTATACTGTGTGAATATGACGTCTATCGGCAGAGTCATTCAGAAATTTACGATCACTAATAGACGCATCAATGATTATACATATAATTATATATACAGGGTGTTTCAAGCAACTAAGAACATATAAATTTTAACATAGGGAAAATTTGTTATGATCAAGGGGTGCTTTATTTTATTATTATTAAATATTTAGCAAAACTTTAAATAATATCGCGTCAAAATAATGTTTAAAGTAATTAAAAGACGATAGCAGTAAATTTATTGAGATAACTTAAGAAATCTTAATCTAATGTTAAAATATTTATTAACAAATAATACTGCTTAGTAGAAAATTGGACACCTGTTGTTTTGTTTTCAAATTTATTTCTTTGCAATTAAAGAAAATTTTAATAACCATGGATACCTATATAAAAATGATACCCATAAAAAACAAGCATACTCTGATCCCAACAATTTTTCCCCATGTTAAATTTTGTATGTTCTTATTTCGTTACATACAGACTGTATCTAAATGAGGCTGATATACAATTTTCAAAATACTGTCCATGCATGAGTTCACTTAAATTCATTTCTCTCAATCGTGAGACTGTCGCTTAACAAGATTTACAACCGGTGACGTCAATTATTAAAAAAAAATTAATAAATAAGGAAATTTGAGCTTTTTATGTTTAATAAATTCATAAAAATTTGATGCTGACGTCAAATGGGTCACCTTCGTTGATTTTTAATTTAGATACTGAATATAATTATATCTTACAAATTTTCAAGTTCAGTTGCGTATGATATTAATGTAGGTAGTTATAATTAAATAACAGGTAAAAATTAAATCAATCACTAGAGGTGATGAAAGAATCATTACAAGTGGTAGGAAAGTTAGTACCATGCAGAAACAGTAATTTTCCGCACGTATTGTTACAGTACACTACTAAAATTTACATAAACAATTAATTATTTAAGGTTATAACAAAATTAAGTACCGATACCGGGCAACGCTCAAGGGAATCTTGACCCTCGCCCTCCCTCACTGAACGAAGATTCACGGTGTAACTATTTCTATGCGATTTTTTTATAGGGTTTTTAAAAAGCTAACCATTAAAGTGTAAAAAATATGAATCAACCTAAACATTAATTATAATAATTTACTTTGGTAAAGTTACTTATTGATGATTTTTAAGCATTTAATCAGTATATTGCATAAAGTTATTACATCATTTTTTTACAGATGTATTTATTACAATTTTTATAATATTATAAAAATGAAATAAAATGTTCATACGTGTATATTAATGCTTAATCTTGTTTTTGAAAAGCAACTTCTAAGGAAATCGTGACGTTTTAAACGATTTGAATTGTGTATTTTCTATGAAACTTTTTTTATACGGTCCCGATCCACTGTATTAAAAAAGGTTCAGTTGTATTTCAAATAGTACCGTAAAACCGTCTAGACCCGGACACTTTTTTACATTTTTTGGTATAGTTTTATGTTTATACATGTTTCTTTCATAGATATCACCAATAAAAGTATTACCATTAGAAAGACGGTATATTATTTGTTATATCCCTGACCCATTTGTTTCATTATAAGTAAAAATAAAAAAAATAAAAAATAATTAGTAAGTGTCCGGGTCTACACTCCAAATCCGTCCTGACCCGGACACTTACTTAAATAATGTAATAACATGCCAACTAACCTCTCCCGTCGGGTTTAGGACAGTGTTTTATATCGTCTGATATCTTTGAACCTGTCAAAGACTTCAAAATATTTTGTGGGAAGGGTGAGGGGGCAATGCATAGTATGCCTCTCTTTAAAGTAAACATACGATATGACACCAGAAGGAGGCATAAACCGCGTAATTCTGGGGGGAATATTAACGTATGGACAGTGGGAGTTACAACTGGTGCGAGTCGCGGCCATAGTGTAATAAACTGATGTGTCCGGGTCTAAACGGATATACATATATAGCATGTATTTTTTTATATATACATTGAATATAACTTCAAACATCATTAAATGATGCGCAATAAAATTCTGAACACATACATGTCAAAACTAAAACAATATAACAATTATGACGAAAATTACATGTCTAAGTTAGACACACATTTTATTTCTTTGAAAAACTGTAGAATAGTAATCCTGTAAAATGAGATAGTAAATGTTGAAATCCGTAGTTTTTATTTGTACAGCTGTTTAGAGGATGTTTTTCTCTCTCTAATGACGTCAAGAACAAATGTTTATTGTTGCAGGTTAATGTAGAAATTATTTAATTTGAAGATTGGTGCAAAGTGTCCGGGTTTAGACCCCCTGTCCGGGTCTAGACGGTTTTACGGTACTAACAAATGCTTCCCACCAAAAAAATTTTAGCAAAAATGAAAAATTCACTCCCAAATTACTTTTACTCAACCAATCATCCCAATTCAAATCACTTCTATAAAGTTTAATTTCAAAAATAAAGAATTTATTAATCTGAAAGTTTATTCAAATTTTTCAGTGTCTTAAAAACCATAAATAAAATGAGAGAATAATGAAATTGGACAAATTATAGGTTTTCGAAGTTATTTTTTTCATTTTCACCAAAATTAGATATGTAGGATCTAGCACGAATTTGTCATACAGGTTTTGAACAAACCACCTACCCACACACCCCCCCAACCTAAATTCGGAAATAAATTCAAATTTTACAGTGATTTTTCGATTAACACCTTCATTCTATTTTAACTGTAAGCAATATGTCCCCCATTAGTTGAAAGCTAGATCCGCCTCTGAACAAAACCAGCATTTAGAATTTTAGATCAAATAAATTTTCGGAAATAATTTTAATTTGAGTCCTTCAGACTTTAATTAAAATTCAGTAATATTTTATTATTTATTAATTTATTACATATAAATTATGTATAAATATTTATTACTAATAAACTAGCTCAATGGGATTTCCCATCGACAACATCTTTTTATTAGGTACTCACTTTCTGCTCACTTTTAATGTTTTTCAAGAGCTTAGGTCAATCAATAGCCACGTTTATGACTTCAAAAATGACGAACTTCCTATATGAACTTTCATTTTCTGTTTTAACGCCTTAGGGAATAAATTTCCAGAAACAACTGACTTTTATTTATAAATAGAAACCTAAACGCCAATCTTCATAACTCCTGTGCTTAATTTCGTCCTTCTAAACTCAACAGTTGAGGTTGTTCGTTGTCTGTCAGTCAAAGTTAATAGAGCAAGAGCTCACTGCAGGATCTTGCCCCCATCGAGTTACCAAGTAAAATATTTTTTTTTAGATACTAGTGACTATAATCGATAAAAAAATTCGCACCTGCCAGTATAAAAGTTGGCCATAAAATTTGTATGATTTTTTGAAAATAATTTTTGTAGTACTGTGGCGGTACCGTTCGTGTTACCACTTGAAATTAGTCTTATAATTTTTGTTTTTACGTGTAAAAATGAAATATCTTGGTCTGCCTCATTAAAAACGGGTCACTGTGAGGCAGCGAATTTTTTAATTAATTTTTTATTGTACCGTTAAGGTACCGATCGAGTTACCACTTCAAACTTAGACGAAATTAAAGTTCGGACATTTATTAAACAATAAAAAAATACCTGCCAAGTCTTTGGCAATTTTTAGTACTCGGCAGGGACTAAAAATTCACTACGACTACACAGAAAACACTTCATTATTTCAATCGGTTGAAAGTACTTCTTTTAAAAAAAAAAACTAGATGAAATTAAAGAAAAAGTATTCAAAAAAAGCACGAACGTAGTGAGTGCGCTCATTCGCTTGAGTGGGGGAATCGACAATCCCGCACGAGTTGCATATATACTATTTTTATTACAAATTTCACATACTTTTCTCCATTATTTTTACTATTTTTGACATTTTTGTTACTTTTTAAAATAATATTTTTGAGTGTTCGTCTTTTTTTTCTCTGAATTAAATATTGTTTAAATCACAGAGCACTGAATCAAACATATTAACATATGTTTCCCAGAGATAACACAGGCATTAAATTTTGAAGCATGACTCTTTTTTAGTAAGCTCAAATTGTAACCACGGAGACTTGTTTATAAATATTAGATAAACCAATTAAACCATTAAATTAATGGTTTGACCGCCATTAAAGTAATCCCATCAGTCAATTTTTTTGCCCACATCAGTCAATTTTTTTGCTTCAATTTCTTAATGCCTCTGGATTCTTTGTAATACACAGCATTCTCTCTATTCGATTCTCTCCTCAATGGTTTAAATTACTTTGTTGGTGGTTTCTATAGAAATAATTATGAAATATTTATTAAATGAAAAATCAGGAGGCGGCTTTGCATGTTTTGATTAAATTTTGCGTGTTTTATTGTCAATTTGCGTGTGGAAAGTTACTTTCCGCCCGCAAAAAAAGTATGCGGGAAGAGTACAGTGGGCAAACAGCTATTTTGCGTAGAGAAATGCGTGCGCCAAGTTAGTACTTCTCTCGCATGAGTAATAAAAAATAATTTTTGTGCTTATGACGCTCACGAAACAAACCATTAATTTCATATTCAAACTTGCAGACTGTAATTTAATCAAAGTTTCAGGCAGTAACAAGATGAGTAAATATATAAAAAAAATTATTTAAAGCTTCGCGCGTCTTGAGTAAGTAGAGAGCAGCGTGATAGAGTTTTTGCAGAACTTTGATAATAAATAAATAAATAAATAAATAATAGAAATGATGATATTGAGATAATGATAATGCACATAAATCATTTTCATATCATCATTAAGAAGAATCCATAATTTATTTTTATTTTTATTAATTTTATAAACAACAAAAAATAAAAATAAGTTGCTCGCTATATATGTAGCGGTATAGGGAATAAGAAAATTCAAAGCTCCCTGCCGAGTACTAAAAATTGCTAAAGACTTGGCAGGTATTTTTTTATTGTTTAATAAATGTCCGAACTTTAATTTCGTCTAAGTTTGAAGTGGTAACTCGATCGGTACCTTAACGGTACAATAAAAAATTAATTAAAAAATTCGCTGCCTCACAGTGACCCGTTTTTAATGAGGCAGACCAAGATATTTCATTTTTACACGTAAAAACAAAAATTATAAGACTAATTTCAAGTGGTAACACGAACGGTACCGCCACAGTACTACAAAAATTATTTTCAAAAAATCATACAAATTTTATGGCCAACTTTTATACTGGCAGGTGCGAATTTTTTTATCGATTATAGTCACTAGTATCTAAAAAAAAATATTTTACTTGGTAACTCGATGGGGGCAAGATCCTGCAGTGAGCTCTTGGACTATAAAGATTCATTAAGTAAGATATTATTTATTTTAATAGCCATAGTAACTTATTTTTATATACCACTAACTTCAAAAATAACGAATTTACATACAAAATTTCATCCCTTTATTAAACCCACTTAGGGGATGAATTTTCAAAAATCCTTTCTTAGTGCTCACTTACGTTACATAGGGAACTCCTATGCAAAATTTCATTCTTCTAAATCCAACGGTTTAGGCTGTGCGTTGTCTGTCAGTCAGTCAGTCAGTCAGCGTTAGAAATTTATTAAGTAGATACTTACATCTTTGACAATTGAACGAAATATACTTGGCCATAAAATTAACAGGACGCCCGCCAAGGCGATTAAAAATATACTAAGTGAAAAGCAAATACATTGTCCTATGCGAATAAAAGCCATACTGTCCGAAAATTTCTGCAACAAAAGAAAAAAAAACTTACGTAAAAAATATTTTCAAAACATAAAAAAACAGATAGTTACAAAAGTGTTCATAGAGTCAATACAAAACAGAAAAAATTTCATTATTAATACAATATGTCATTATGTTGATAACACTTTACGGTCTAAGTACACAGCATGTGTGTAATAGCCAGAACAACCGTAGAGGCCGATCGCGATCAGTGATCACACATGTGTGCGATATTACCACAAACAGGATTTACTGTAAACATTTATAAGCGGATAACACATAAAACTATAATTTTATAATATTATCATTTATTTTTTTCTCTTTTTTTTTTTTTGTAATTGTATTGAAATGTGTAAATGTAATTGTAATAAAAGTATTTGTTTGTTTTTATTTATTTTTTATTTTATTTTTTTTTTTATATATTTTTTATCAGTTTATTGAGATTATTATTTCCTGTTATCGCTTTTTATTAAAAATGAGTGTATTTACACATGTTGAATTATTTCGTGAGTTTATTTATAAAAGTTTTTCTATATTTAAATTCTTTAAAAATATTGCCGGCCTCTGGGTAAGTTTACTGTGCAGATGCGCGGACCGTTTAATACAGGGAAGTTACTATAATCGGTCGAAATAACGAAACCAAAATTTTCAACATATTTATACGTTTTGAGGTCTTTACAGTGTTTTTAAAAAAATACACGTGCGTATTACATACATAGACATTTTTTCTGCACGATACTTCGCGACTAAAAAAATGAGACAGATTTTGTTCGAGTGCTAATCGAAGCGTACTAATGTCGTTAACGCCATGACGGTCATAACCTATAATGACAAAACGCCCAACTAGTACACTATATTGACAATTTATGCACTTTATATGGAATTGTTGACGTCCTACGACGTGGTGTATGAGTTAGTCAGGTTCCACTTGACGTCTTATAAGCTTATAACGTAAATCACCGTCAAGGTGTTAATATGATTTTATTCTTGTCAACATGATACTTTTGTAACTTACTGTATAAGTTTTAACACGGAAATCACATGTACAAATTAATGTTTTAAAGAAGAAAAAATGTAGTAAATATTTATTTAACAAATTTCGCAATTTTTTCAATTTGAATACTTAATTATTATACAACGTTAGACGGTTTAATAAAAAAAGTTAATGAATGTCAATTTCATTAAATGTTTAATTAAACAATTTAAAATTTTAGAATCAATTTCATCGACTAAATAAAATGAAAATAAAAATTTTTAAAAAATGTTGAAATATCAATTTTCCTGCTCCCTTAAAAAATTCTACGAACTTACTTTACCTGAGGTAGTAAAATTATGACTGACAAAAACTATAAAATTGGACAAAATGAGATTTTTTAATTAAAATATTTGCGGCAAATACAATTTTATGGTGACTTATTTTTCAAGGACGTGGAAAATCACGTGATTTTTTTTATTTTCAATGACTAATTGCTATACAAAATTTAAACATTCTAAAAGTCAACAAAGAAAGAGGAATGAAGAAGAGCTTAAAAATATAATCCGATATTCTTCAAATTACAAGCGAACACTTGAAATTTTTTCTTTGAGAATCAAACCACAAGGTCAGCAGACAATTTAAATTAAGCCTGACTAAATATCAGAAACTTTTTTTTATTCATCTTTACTCTAATTTTTTACTAAAATTTCCAGACGTAATTAACACAAAAACCGTACGAACTTGAAAATTTAAAAAAATCTGAAACTTCGCTAATAATACGAAAAAATACCAGTTGATGCTAAAAACGATCTTAAAGGGTGAAACATCCCCTCAAATTTGGAAATTAAAAATTTAAAGGTTGATGAAATTGTATTTATATATATATATATATATATATATATATATATATATATATATATATATATATATATATATATATATATATATATATATATATATTATATAGAGTCCTAGTTATAAATTTATAATATTATTTTTTGTATCCACCCATTTTAAGGGGTGACAAATTTATGAAAAATTTCGTCAATTTTTAAATTTTTAATTTCCGATTTGGAGGGGGTGATGATTTGACGGGGTATTTTACCGTACAAAATTGGATATGTTCGTCTGTTACACGTCGATTGTAGTATGAGCACAGTAATTTTTATAGGAATTTTCTCTCCGTGTAGAAATGTGTGGAAGCATTAGAACTCTGTGTGGTATATATTTTTAAATTTTTGAGTTCCAGCCCTATTTGTCCCCTTAAAATCCTTTTTTAGTACCAACTGGTATTTTTTATGTTATTAGATAACATATCACCTCTACGTACTGACGAATGTTCAGATTTTTTTGAATTTCCGAATTCATGTGATTTCTCTATAATTCCATTAATACTATTGATCAGTGATCATATAGAATTCTACATAAACTTTCTAGACTATCTAGACTAATTAATAAATAATATAACCGTCTAAAATGGTTATATTACTTATTAATTTGTTATTAAACTTTTGAAATTTTTGTTCAAAACCATAACAGAAATTCAATATGACATTTCTTTACTTTTAATTTCAAATGTTATCGAGTGCCTGTGAAACATTATTAGTGTATGGCGGATTTTTATCCGTATTTAAACATACACCAATATTCATATGTTCACTCAATGTCCAGCTTTGGCTGATACTTGAACACTCGATGTACTTTGGCAAATGGCCAATTCATTATGTTAATTAAAATTGACATAGTGTTTGAAAAATTACCAAACTGGATCGGCTGGCAATTTTTTAATTTTAAATGACATTTCTTGATTTGAAATTGTTTCCCTGTTATTAATTATTTATTAAAAGATTTAACTTATGTTTCTTTATTTTTATTTCAAAATATCCGTATTTTGATCCTTACGATTCTATTTACTATTTTTCTCCGCATAGGCGCGCAACCATAGAGTACTTCCAGTACTTTATTTAAAATTCAACCAAATTTCTCACTATAAAGTCGCTTTCACACCTTATAATTTATTAATACTAGGTATTGAACTAAAACATTCCAAAAATTTAGCAAACCTACATGTAGTCTTCTTGGTATTTAAAAGATAACATTTATAAATAAACCGGTAAAGCTTATTTAAGAAACTCAAATTTTCCTTAACTCAAACGATTCTAGTATAAATCCAATTATTTTCTATTATGTAAGATTTCGTTTGTCAAACAATATAAAATAAAAAGTTCACTATTGTTAATTAATTAAATTAAATTCCTTTCTTTCAATCATCATTTTTTAATTACCAACACCAGAAAACAGGTGTAACACACAATAATTTACATTTTTTCATGGTTACATAACGAAAAGGTATTTTAAGAAGTATTACACGACATTAATTCACTTTCAATACTTTCAAATAACAAGAAATAGTTATATACAATCGTTAAGGCATCGACTGAGACAATCATAAGATAAAAAAAATTCAAAATATATTACATACGAGTACATACACAAAATTTCTGATAAGTACACTATCAACAAAATAATCCAAATAAAAAATAAAACACTTTATTTTATCTAATACTATCCATAATTGACAGGTCATCAATCGAAATTATATAACAGTCCGAAAAATCTCCAAAAAAAAATTAAACACAAAAAATGTTACCATTTAACAATACGAGACAGCGAGTTCAACAGTTTATACACCATCAATTACGTCATAATACGCATGATTTAAACAATAAGACAACAATCAGTAAGCGCGAATAGACGTTAGCATTATAGCCGCGAACAATACTGGACAGCTTGGACAGTACACAATGAAACACAGTGGTGTTACATAAAATATCATTTTTCATTTGAATTACAAGTGTACTATAAAATATGTACATAGCGATTACTGATATAAAGTACATATACAGAATGATTCATAAATATGTATGCATATTTTTTATATAGGGTGTTAGTGAATAAGTGCGAAAGATTTTAACAGGTGATTGCTCAGGTTCCTTTATGTAAAAAAGTTCATATAAATCCAGGTCCGAAAACGCTTAGTTTCCAAGATAGAGAGAAGATGGACTATTAGATACCACACCGTAGGGATGATCGATATTAGAAAAACATCGATGTTAACATCGATTCAAGAATATCGATATACGATATATATCGAAAAAAAGACATTGATGTTCGAAAACATCGATGTTTCTGTAGCAAAATAAACAACCATTATTATAATATATTATTTTATTTATTAAAAATTAACATTGCCAGTATTTATTTGGTACACTTTGCAAAAAAAGTCACTTTGTTAGAAGTTTCCCTTTTAATATGTTCCTTTGTTGATACAAATGCTGCCCAGCTTTTGAAAAAAGTCTCTCTGAAGCTGTTGAAATTGCTGTGAAATACAAATATTTAATGGCAATTTTTTTCAAGTTTGGATAATTGGATCCTAGAACTTGCCATAAAAGTAATGGATTTTGTTTTAAATCAGCTACAGGACTTTTTAACTACTGGATAGCTTAGAGTAATATCGATGTTTCGATATTATTCTCATAACATCGATGTGTCGATGTTATCGAGGATGTTATGTTTTTACATCGATGTTTTCTCCCTAAACATCGATGTTTTTCTACCATTGATAAATATCGATCATCCCTACCACACCGGTTTTGTGGAAGGAACAGTAACTGAAAATTATTTTTTATCTTGAAAACGACTACATAAGCGACAGAATACTAAGAGGTCATTTTTGTCAACAACTTATGGGACATTTGGAAAAACATTTTCAAATCGGAAAAAACCATTGGCGTGCCTTTTTTTTCTTCAAAAATAATTATGTCAACATATGGCTGTACGGACGCCACTGATTTGAGTGAAGATATTCTGTCTACTTCAGAATATGGGTATTTATAATTGTCCCAAATGTGTCCCAAATTTTGTGTCAATATCTCAAAACGGTTTTGAAATATTTAGGTACATATTAAAAAAGACGAGAAACTAAACATTCTGTATCTTGGAAACTAAGCATTTTCGGACCTGAGTTTATATGAACTTTTTTACATAAAAGAACCTCACAAAACAGCTGTTAAAATCCTTCGCACTTATTCACTAATACCCAGTATATTTCCGTATGAATTGTATATCAGTAAACTGATTAAGGGGGTTGATATTTTGATAAGCATTCCGAGCCAAGTGACCGAGCATAGTAAGTTATTGGTGCTGCTTTTATAATTCTAGATGAATATCGACATACATATGTATGTAGTTCTTCTACGAAGACGGCTGCAAACTAATACCTTCCAAATATTAGTCCTCCCTTATTGTGGTGCTGATACAGTTTTTAAAAAATACCCATCAAAGAAGTAAACAATAGTAGGAAATTTAAAAATTAATTTGTGTTAAGATTAGTTGCTGACTGTTTTTAACGCATTTATCATCACATTACACCAGTATATAAATTATTACATCATTCAGTTTCTTTACATATACATATATGCATGTATTCCAATTTTTATAATATTATAAAAACGAAATTAAATACTTAAAAATGTTTCTGTGTAAATCAATTTTTTATCTTGTTTAGAAAAGCAATTTCTAGGGAAATCATAAGGCTTTGAGTCATGTATTTTCTATGAAACCTTTTTAGGCAGTCCCGATCATTGCATAAAAGTTTTTTTCTTACAAGCTGTTACTAACTGTATTTTTTATAGCTATTTATCAAATTTTTTATACGATTTTATTTTATGCGATCCTTACTTTGACTCAACTAGCAATATTATTATAGTTTAACTTTTGTAATACTTTGTTTACATTCATTTTAAATAACGACGGATTTCTAATTAACTATACTTGCGATTATAAATATACCCTGTTTCAAATACAATTGATCATGAGTCATCGTTAAAAAATTAAATAATTCTTATATCGAAACAAATCAATCTTCTATTCTTTTCTAAAAACAAACTGCAATTTACGTAATTGCAATAATAAAAGAAATAAAGCCAAAAAAACGGAAATTATTTTAATTTATGAGTAAGGAAGCATGGTTAAATTTAAGTGAAATGGACCATAGCAAAATGTGAATAGGAAATTAGCTCTTAATTCTAGTAAGTAGTGATCATATCCGAAAACAATTTTTGTATTTACTTTTATGTTCAAAGCATCTTTGATCTTTTTTTAAATTGTATGTAAGTATTTAAAATGAAACATTGGAAACGATAATTTAATACGGGTATAATAAATACATGTTCCAATTGTATCGGATAACAAAACAATTATCTATTTTTAATCCTCATCACAGGCGTTACAAACTTATAACTCAATTATACTTAAATACCATCGTATAGAGACAGAATAAATGTATTATAATTTTTAGCCGGAGAGTGATTTAATTACAATAAAACAGCTCCTTAAAATTATTAAAGATCTATATACATAGCGTAACTCCCAACTGAATTTCTGTATATTTCCTTGGCAATTTTAATTAACAGTTCATTTACTTCTTGTTGCTTTTTATGTACAATCAAAAATATTCCATTGTATTGATGTTTAAATAAACTAATATTCGGAAATTCTAACCACGTTATGTACAGTAGCAACATCTAAACCTTGAAAATTATTCCAAAAAAAATTTTTCACCCACTTGAATCGTAAATTGGTGTTTACATGGCAGGTAATTTGACATAATATAACCATCATTTACCATTTTGGTTTTTGATTACAATAGTTAGAAAAGATGGAAGATCAAAAAGTTTACTTACCTACCAAGGAGAACACAAAAATAGCACTCGTAGGCATCAGTAAGTAATATCAGGGCCGGATTAACCCTGAGTCCGCCCCTAGGCACCTTGAAAAATGCCGCCCCTACTCCTAAAAAAGGAAACGAGCAAAAAAAAAAAAACGTCAATCACTATTTTAAAAAATTTGTCGCCCTTATTCCTACCATTTTTACAAACTTTCTCTTAAAAAAAATAAGTGGCGAGCAAAAAAAAAAAAACGTTAATTACTCATTTTTCCGCCCTATTTTAAAATTTTTCCGCCATATTTACCGCCCCTAAAAATCTCCCGCTCCTAGGCCATGGCCTAGGGTGGCCTATTGGCTAAGCTGGCCCTGAGTAATATAATATAATTATGTAATATTTTAAGTTTTATATCTATAATTAAGGGAAGATTCACTTAAAAAGAAAAAGAAATCGATTTATTTTTCTTCATAATTATGTTCCTTAAGGTATTGGAAGTCTCTTAAAATTTTATTTTAAAAAAATAAAAAATCAAAAAGTTATGAGCATTTTAGTGCACACACTTTACTATAATTCAATTTTTTTTAAAAATCTTTAAATGCTATTTTCTCTTTTTTGACCTGGTTCCTTATGTATCTCAGAAAATATATGAGATATCGAGATAAATTAAAGTGCATATTATTCCTCGATGCTGTCATTTTGGCAGGAACTAGGATCTTTTGATTCCGTAACATATTTTCAAAATGGCGGCTGTTTATAATTGAGAAAAAGCGGTGATTCTTTTTGATTTTGGTTCACTGGGTATTTCAGAACGGGAGGAACCATCAAAATGGAAAAATCTCGCAGCGTCGACTTCAAAGCCATTTATACTCAGCTCATTTTTGAATATTTTGTTTAAATTTTTTTTAATCTCAAAACGTATAGAAACAGTGCTGTATATTTAGTTTTTTAAAAAAAATATTTATTTGTATAAAAAATAATAATAATATTAATAATAATAATAAAAATATAATAATAATAAAGCCCGTCGCTGGCGATGCCGCCGGACATTGCTAACCGCGCCATCCATCGGCAGCAGTGCTCCAATTTTAATTTTTTAAAAAAATAATAATAATAAAAGTCGATTATTGATGTTTTCTTGGCGAATCTCCCCTTAAATTAATTTCTACAAACGTTAGTCTTTTTTGTATACCAATTCACTTTAAGTACTATTTTTGAGAACATCCCATATAAATCTTATATGAATTAATACAAAGCCAAGAAAAAAAGATAATTTTTTTTTGCTATAAATATGTATCACAATATTAATCTTGACAGTATTAATAATACATGAAAACTTTCTATAACACAACTAATAAGAAATTAATTATGTACATATTTTGATGAACTAACTGATACTGAAAAAAAAAAGATAAAGAACGAACTTGAAAGTAATCTTATTATTGATAAAGGTACATGGAAAAACTATTTATATATTAAATACGACTAAATTAAAGAATATTACAATAAATGAATAATAATTGAAACAATATAATAGAATGAGATTCATTTTTAAAAATACATCTATAATAAATTTTAATTATTTAACTGTACAAAAAAAGTGCTAGAATAAATCATAAATTTTTTCCAAACTTTGCTATCTCCTATGATAATTTACTACTTTATGTGTTGAAAAAAAAATCTATAGAAAATAATGTTTTAAAAGGGCAGTAACTATAAAAAGATGAAATATTCCAATGAGTAGCGGCATTAATTGTAGTAGGTACGAACCGTCCCAAGTTCGAATCTTGTCATCGTTTCTGAATTTTAATTAATTCTGTGTAGTTTCGACCAATCTGTATCCTTCCTTATCGACAGCGCAATTCATAAAATTATTCGTTGTGGAAAATTAACACCTCGACAATCATTAACATCATTAAACGTCAAGTGAAACCTTACTATCACACATTACGTCGTATAACGTCAACAATTCCATAATAGTGTATTAACTCAATTAACTGTCCAAATAGTGTACCAATTGGGACTTTTGTCATTTATAGGTTATGACCATCATATATTTTAATTTGAACAACTGTTTTATCTGCTGGATGACAATATATGTCATATATGTAGTATAAATAAATATATGGCCAATCTGGATATGAAAACATGTCCCAACATCACGGCACAATAATATTAGTTCTAGCTCTCTCTTTGGAGAAACTTGGTTCGATTTGCGCAAATGCTACTATTTTGATGGAACTGGAAATATTAGTTGAACGTATATGCCGGATACGCTGCTTGGCGCTACTATTGTTTGTAAAACCATATGCGGTTAAATTTTTTTTTTCATTATTATTAATTATTAATAATACATATAGGTATATATATTATTATTATTTAAATTTCTTTTAATTTTAATGTTTAAATTTTTTCGTTTGATAACGTTTAAAAAGATATGAAAAAAAATGACGTTTAAAAAGATATGAAAAGATATGAATCTACGTTTGAAATGGTTAAGTGGGTGTGGATTAAATTTGAGTGACGATGTAGCACGAATTTGCATTTGTTCGGTTCATTTTGCTGCTGAAGATGTCTGTCAATCAAATATTTTTGGAAAAGTAAAATATTCTGTAAAGCGTAATGCAGTTCCTAAATTGTTTCTTACAAATCCGTTAAAAATTGGAACAAGCCATCGCTACAGATCATTACCACAAACAGTAACAAATGAAATTTTGAATTTGAATGAAAGAATTATCAATGTAATTCAGCCGTCTTCTTCTGTTAGTAACGCTGTAAATGATAATATTAGCAAAAAACATACTGTTAATCTGCGTGAAAATTTTGTAATAAATAACACTAGTGAAGAAAGTAAGGTAACGACATTTGGTGCCAACATTGGAGAGAAGACAAACAACTGTATTAAAAGTTTAAGTACTTGTACTTACAATTCATCATCAAAAAGTAGTATGGACTCTTCTATCCTTCAGGAGAAAAATTTCAATTTTTCAGAAAATGTAGATGTATGCTTAAATGGAAATGATCATGAAGGTATGCGTGTATCAAATTTATGAAAAATTACAATTGTTTATTTATATTTTTTATTTTATTGTAGCTCCATCAATTATGTCAATGGATTATTGAGGTTTACCTAAATACTCGATTTTTTTATGAGGCAAAAAAAATGTCTATTAAAGAAAATTATATTCGGTAAAAATATAATAAACTTATATTGTTTTCTAACCAATAACTAATTATAAATTTTATAATACTTTTTTTAATTTTTGTATTTTTTTTATTCGTATAATAAAATTTGTATTTATTAAATTGAGTAGTGTTGTTTTTTAATTACCATCCATATAAGATGTAAATATAAAATATAAATAAATAATTATTTCTACAAGTTCATGGTGGCCACATTACTGGAAAACCTGGAAATGTTAGGGAATTCTAAACTTTCTGGAAAAGTCAGCGAATTTTACCAGAAGCTGGAAAAGAATTGATTTTTATAATTTTGTATATTTAACGCAGTGATGTACAATTTAACGATAAAACTTCAATCAATATTTTTCACTTGTTTTGAGATTAATTTAAAAATTGCCGCGGATTTCATTTTTTTTTTTGCTTTTCATTTACTTTTTTTTAAAAATTGTGTTAAAAAGTTATTAAGAATTTTTTTTTAGCTGTTTGGGATAAAGTAGGGCGACATTTTTCACAAAATAGTCAGGGAATTTTTTAATAAAATTTCTGGAAAACCTGGAAAAGTCAGAGAATTTGATCTTTAGTGAAATTTAGTTATTTGTAGCTTTTACTCATATCTGTTTAATGATAATGTTAAATAAGTTGACCCAAAAAAAGAAAAAAAATGGGAAACTACTTATAGTAAATAAAAATACCCCTGTCGCAGCATCTGCATAACATAGCGAATTTCCAAATCTTGGGCACTGGCGGATCTCATCTAAGACCTGTATCTATTTAAAATAGTTTAGCTTTCTAAGAGTAAAAGAATTTTTAAAATCGGTTGGGTAATTAGTTTTGGTATTTTTGGGGACCCAAGAACCCGAACGAATTTTGTGCAGCATAGTTGTATCCATCTAAAATAATTTAGTTCTCTAGCAGTGAGAAATTTTTAAGCATCGGTTCGATAGCTTATTACTGGCGTTTTCGGATCTGCAAGATCCCGGTGGACCTCATTAAAAAATCAGCTCGACCGTATATTCTAGGCGGACTTTATGTAATATATATATATATATATATATATATATATATATATATATATATATATATATATATATATATATATATATTCAAAACCCGTTGTGTAGCATTCTACGCCGCATTTGCATCCGCAGGACAGTTGTGGATCTCAGATAACACAACCTGTACCTATCTAAAATAGTTTACCTCGGTAATAGTAAAAAAGTTTCAAAATCGGTCAGTTATTTTATTTTTGACACTTTTAGGTCCTACTGACACTTCAGACCTTACATAACGTAATCTATATGTATCTAAAATGGCTTAGCTCCCCAACAGTGAAAAAATTTTCAAAATCGGTCGGTTAGTTTATTTTTGACACTTTTGGATCCGATGGACCCTGGCAGACTTTACATAACGTAATTTATATTTATCTAAAATAGTTTAGCTCTGTAACAGTGAAAAAATTTTCAAAATCGGTCGGTTAGTTTATTTTTACCACTTTTGGGTCCCATGGACCCTGGCGGACCCTAAATAACGTAATGTATGTCTATCTAAAATAGCTTAGTTCCGCAACAGTGAAAAAATTTTCAAAATCGGTCGGTTAGTTTATTTTTGACCCTTTTGGATCCCATGGACCCTGGCAGACCTTACATAACGTAATCTATATTTATCTAAAATAGTTTAGCTCTGTAACAGTGAAAAAATTTTCAAAATCGGTCGGTTAGTTTATTTTTGACACTTTTGGATCCCATGGACCCTGGCAGACCTTACATAACGTAATCTATATTTTTATCTAAAATAGTTTAGCTCTGTAACAGTGAAAAAATTTTCAAAATCGGTCAGTTAGTTTATTTTTGACACTTTTGGGTTCTATGGACCTTGGTGGACCTTACATAACGTAATTTATATTTATCTAAAATAGTTTAGCTCTGTAACAGTGAAAAAATTTTCAAAATCGGTCAGTTAGTTTATTTTTGACACTTCTGGATCCTATGGACCCTGGCAGACCCTACATAACGGAATCTATATTTATCTAAAACAGTTTAGCTCTGTAACAGTGAAAAAATTTTCAAAATCGATCAGGCAGTTTATTTTTGACACTTTTGGGTCCTATGGACCCAGGCGGACCTTACATAACGTAATCGATATTTATCTAAAATAGTTTAGCTCTGTAACAGTGAAAAAATTTTCAAAATCGGTTAGTTAGTTTATTTTTGACACTTTTGGGTCCTGTGGACCCTGGCGGACCTTACATAATGTATTCTAAATCTATCTAAAATAGTTTAGCTCTGTAACAGTGAAGAAATTTTTAAAATTGGTCGTTTAGTTTATTTTTTACAATTATGGGATCAGTAAATCCTGGCGAAACTCATACAAGTCTAGTACTCTAACAGTAAGAAAAGGGTTCTAAGGATCTCATATAACTTATGGCAGTCTGTAAGCTTCTTGCGGACATCATTTAATTAATTAATTCAAATACTTTAACTTACTAACTGTGAAAAAATTTTTAAAATCGATTGGTTAATTAATTTCTGGCCTTTTTAGGTCCCGAAAACCTTGACCTCACATAAAATACCTTAAATCCATTTGAAATGGTTTAATTTTTTAACATTATTAATTATTAGTGAAAAAATTTTCAAAATCGATTCAAAATATTTTTCCGTACATACATATGTACATTGTACATATTTTGTTTTGTTTCATATATTTAATAATATTATATCATAACATAATCTTCAATTTCTTGTTTACTTAAAAATTCAATAACAAAAAAAAAAAAATTCTTCATTACATTAGCTTAGAAAATCTGTTTGATTTACATTTTTTAACATGAGATAGAACCATGCTAATTATAATGCAATAAATGAGAAACAAAACTCTATACATGTATGTGTGTTATAACACATATATGTGAACAGTTTTCACTTGTTCTCACAAAATTCTTTAATAAAAAAGTGAAATATTTTTATATTTCATAAAGAACTGAGATATAAATATAAATTACTTATTAGACTAACAAAGAAAGAATAAAAGTGAAAATTTACATTTTCTCGAAAACTACTTAACATAGAAAGAAAATTATAAGAACATTTTCTTCATAATTTTTTTTTTCCTTTTCAACGATGTAAAAATCGAACTGTCTTATGATAGGATCGAATGATAAAAAATGGCCAGAAAACCTACTTCTGGGCATCCGACGTGTCTGGCTAACGAACTTAGCCAAGCCAATTCAGAATCCAGTCCGCACACAAAATTTCATAAGCGTTAGACGTTTCGTTCGAGAGTTATCGTGGGAACACATAAATATATATATATATATATATATATATATATATATATATATATATATATATATATATATATATATATATATATATATAAATTTTAGTGAATATCATTTTCGTATTCTAGGGACCTCAAAACAGATTTCTGCCATAGTCCCGGACTCAGATTGCGTCATGACACCTACTGTAATAGCTGAATTTCGAGTTTTCGAAATTCGCTAAAAAAAAATGTGGTAATAACTACATATTATACAGTCTGTTAAGTAAGATCGTGGTCGACCATACTCACAACTGGTAAAAGATTTTCTCTAAATATTTTGTGAGCAGGTAGAGTGAACCTTTGTCTTCCATGCACTTTAAAGAAAGATTCATTTGTTTGTCTTTTATTAGAATAACAAGCGAAGTACCATGAGTGCCAAATACGCGACACGAATGCCAAATGTGGCATCTTTACATTAGACTGGCCGTCACAGTCGCCCGATACCAATCCGATTAGGTCACATATCAAGTACAAACTTCGAGGAAAACACATATATACATTTAACGCAGTTAACTCGCGAGATTCGTCTCAATCTAAAAAATTGAAATCTAAGAAATTCGTCAATTTAACTAAAAGTATGCCTCGAAAATGGCGTCACCACCGACGATTACCGACGCCGGTGGTGACTGGACACCTTATTAAGCTAACTGCATCGTAGTCCTCATCAGGTGGGACGTATATATGTATTTCAAAATTTTTTTAAATAAATTTTTATATAAATTATCTCGACCACGATCTTACTTAACAGACTGTATTTTCAAAAATATGAACAGTAAACATTAATAAAATGAAGAAATTATATTTAGGTAAAAAAGAAAATTAAAAAGTTTTGAATAAATTAAATAATTTTCAAGTAGTTATATAAAAAATATTTTTATATTTATTTACAACGTTTGACATACAGATTTTTACACTTTTAAATTTTATTAAATAAAAAAAATTTGTGCACATCAAATTTTTTAAACTTATATCAGTTTAAAATACGCGCAAAATTTATCTATTGAAGCCACTAATTGAGGAACCTGCGCAAAACAACTCAAGTGCCTCTACTCGATGTCTATCCGTCTCACTTCATCGGAACCAATGCCTCTTATAGGGATTGGCCATATAGACAAATAAAAAATAATACATATTATACATATGTAGATGACTCAATGTCAGGAGGGGAAATTATTACGAACTGGATGAATAATTTTAAGAGAAAAAATAAAATTAATTTCATATTTTTAAAATAAAATATTAAAAAAAATATTCATATTTGCATAATTATAAACGTGATTAAAGTATGTACTTTCAAACTGTTAGTGACTAACATAATTTATCAAAGTTCATTTAGCACGTTTAATACGCATATTTATGTATTTATTTATTGCAAGTTTAACAAAAGATATGCACAGAAGCAAAGTCGCAGGTCAGAAGGTCAATAATAAATAATTTATAATTATAACAAATAAAATTATAGAGACTTGGAAACTTTAGACAGGAGTATAACTATCATAACATCATTAATTGAAACTGTTTTAATCACTTGAGGGGTTTGTTAATGAAACAGTTACTGCTCAACATGCCGCATCAAAAATATTACAGCTAACTAAAGTTAGCGCCGCGAAATTTTTTTTCTTTTTTGATGTTTTTTATTTTTTCTCTCTAATTATATAATTAAATCAAAAAAAATTTTCGCGCTTCGGTGGGGCAAATTTAAAAGTATGTATTAGGAAAAAATATTTTGATGAAAAAAAAACTTTTTTTTTGTTGTTTTAATGCTAATTTATTATGTCAAAATGTTTAAATAATCTATATAATGATAACTTATTACTGCTAAAAGATACAGCTAAGACAATTTTATATTTGGAAAGGGCATTTAAAGGGCAATTTTTTAGGCTATCACATGTTAATTTAAAAGTTGATTTAAGGTACCATCACAGTGTGATTTTGCCGAAAAGTAGTCAATTTTTACAATTTTTTTTCGGATGAATAGGTTGGGGGAATGGGGATGAATTTTTTTTACGATTAATACCACTATTTGACAATACAAAAATATTTTTTTTATTTATTTTTATTTATTCTTTATAATTATTATAATTTTTTGAAAAAGTATCTTTAAAAATGGCCGAAATTCGGTGCCCACGATTGCAGATGCAATTTTTATCCGAAAGAAATTAATCAAATAGATTATCAATCTGTAGGTAAGCCGCTATGTCCTATGGAAGCTTTCTTTTCCTTTGAAATTTGAAAAAATTGCGGCGGTTTGAATAAAAAGTACAAAATTTTTTAGTTTTCCGTGTGAAAAAATAGGAAGATTTCAAAAGAAAAAAAAAAGCTCCCATCGGGACATAGCGGCTTACCTACAGATTGATAATCTATTTGATTTTTTTTTTCGGATAAAAACTGCGGCCGCAATCGTGGGCATCGAATTTCAGCCTTTTTTAAAGACACTTTTTTCAAAAAATTATAACAATTATAAAAAATAAATAAAAATAAATAAAAAAAAATATTTTTGTATTGTCAAATAGTGGTATTAATCGTAAAAAAAAATTCATTCCCATTCCCCCATCCTATCCATCCGAAAAAAAATTGTAAAAGTTGACTATTTTTCGGCAAAATCACACTGTGATGGTACCTTAAAAAAGAAAAGAAAAGTTTCGAGACGCCATCGTCGCGTAGCTAAATATTACCGGAATTTAATTGTAATCTTTAATTGTGGTTTGTATCCAGGACACAAAGAACGATACTATAAAAAAGATTAAATTTATAAGATGACATATTCAAATATGTAATTTATTTACTTTATTAGTATATTTGTAGACATTTGTATACCAATTGGAAATATTTAAAATTTCAGTATTAAACAAACTAACAATATCGGGAATTTTATAAAATCAAAACTTGCACAAACAAATCATAAAAGCTAATATGGCGGTATAGGTTAGCCCAATATGGTTAGCTCTAATTAAAATTCTGACAAATGTCATCCGAGTTAATTTAGGTTAGTCACTAAAATGGTTAAAAATCCCTATATAGATTAATTTCACCAGCTACCTTTGGTATACGAGTATATCGATTTAAACCTGATTTGGACCAATTTATCTTGGAAAATATGTTGATTTTGTTTCATTTTTTTAAAGCGTAGTTATGCAAAAAAATATTTATACATAATATTTTCTTTCGAAAAATTTATTACATATTTCGTAATTTTTTTATTTATAATCCGTTTATAACGGCATACCAGTATGCCCTGATTAAAATATTAGTCATTTCTCATAAATCCCACATATATCATGATAATATGTATTAAAACAGACAAGAAAAAAAAACTGACTCGGCTGTAATGTTAAAAAATTAACATAAACAGAATTTGCTTTATCTAAAATGACTAAATAATATAAAATAAATATTTATAAAAAAAAAGAAATCGCATGAAAGATGACAAATAGCACACCAAAGTCCAATATGTGATTTTTTCTATTATTAAATCTTATTATTATAAAAAATACCACAATAACTAAAGTGGAAGAAATTAAGTTTGTGTAATTAACAAAATATAATCATTAAATAGATAATACGGAAAATTCGGTAAATTAACTCTGAAAATTAAAAAAATAACATAATACTGGAAAAATTCAAATATCAGTCAATTAAATATCAATTAAAAAAATTTTGGAATTTGAATTGAGTAATTATTGGAACGAAATACTAGATGGCAGCAATCTACTGAACAGGAATGTCGGTAACTTTGAGATGTAGAATTTAAGGGTGTAAACTCGGTAAAGTCAAACTGTTCATTATTATCACACGACAGGTTTGAATTTTTGCGGATAAATTTGTGTTTACATAAATTATAACGAAAATTTGTTGTCTAGTAATTTAAAAAAAATTGTCAATTTGCAAAAATATATAATTCTAATATAATATGGTAAAGCGGGTTCTACACGATGCTACGAACGTTCCTTCCAACGTTCGATCGAACGTTTGAGGCAGTTAAGTTCGATAGTTGATGCGACGAATGTATCTGCTACACGGTGAATCGAATGTTTGATCCAATACGAATGATGATGTGTTGGTACTCAGTGGACGAAGCTGTTATCTGTCTGATGTTATCTCTAATGTTATACACTGATGTTGTCTCTCTTCACATGAACGAGTCGTGCAGCTGCTGAGTCGAACCAACCAACGCAACCAACATTGACCTTCAAACATTCGAAGCATCCTTTTGACTCGGTGCAAAAATACCGACATCGAACGGGACACGACCAAATGCGAACGTTTGACGCTCGGCATTGGACACTCGTACGTTCGAACAACGGCTACACGATGCTATGAACCATCCAACGTCGAATGTTGGAAGGTGTTCGTAGCATCGTGTAGCAGCGGCTTAAGATAATTTAACGAATAAGTCGTTACAGTTTAATATTTCGTTACTATAAATTTGAAATTAGTTAAATTTACCAATAAATATTTTGTTTCATTTTTATCACTTATTATTACACGAGAGGTTTGTATTTTTTCGAATAAATTTGTGTTTAACTATATATAACAAAAATTTGTTACCTAGCAATTTAACGACAAGAATTGTCAACTAACAAAAACGCGACAGCGAAGCTGAAGCGTTTTCGGGTTGACAGTTCTTCGAGTTGAATTGGTTTTAGGCAAGAAATTTGAGTTGTAGAAAACACAAATTTATTCAGAAAAAATATAAAACTCAAGTGTAATACGGTAAGACAATTTAACGAATAAATTAAATTGTATAATTCATAACTTATTACCTATTATTTAATATATTGTTACTATGGCTCTGAAATTAGTTAAATTTACCAATACGAATTTTTGTTTCATTTTTATCGTGTTTACCTACAATGAAATGACCAATGAAATGTTTTGTACCATTTTTTTTGCTGTAAAAATCTGTCCTAACTTTTTTTCCATAGTAAAAGTGAAAAAACTACAATATTCTTATGGAACTTGATACACATGAGTTAAATTGTCATATTTATCTACAAGGAAGTGACCAATGAAAACTTTTCTACCATTTTTTTCGCTGTAAAAATCTGTCTTAACTTTTTTATCACAACAAACGTGAAAAGCTACAATTTTCTTATGGGAATAAATATGCAAGAGGTAAATTTCCATTAAACTGTCAAAAAAAAAAAAAAAAAAAAAAAATTATTTTTAAAATATAAAATTTTTATTTTTTTAAAATTAAATCTTACATTTAGATTTACAATGTAACTAACTATATAATAAACTTCCGACTATCTGTGGTAATGAATGGCATGGCCGCTGCGGAAAATCGAATTTCGCGGATAATTCGAATCGGCCGAAAATAGACATAAATGAATAATAATTGTTTCCGTCAGTTAATATTAATTCACTGGTATCTAATGAAAGGCATACTGAACATTAAATTACATCAATAATTAAATCTATGTTATAATAAATTACTGTAAAAAATAAAAATTTTGAACCACGAATAATCGGTAGTTTACTTAATGTGATAAAATTTCTCGCACAAAGTAGTAGAAAGCATAAAAATGTGTCTGTTCCCGAAATATAAAAAATTATAAAGCATTAAAAAAAAAATAAAAATAATCAGAAAATTGTTCCCAAAAACATTTTTTATCGGCCTTGACTACTTCACCTTTAATTAACTATAGTTGAAAAAATATATGAATCTCAAGCTGGCAGCTCCAGCTAATTAATCGTGTAATTGTTGCTTCTCTAAAATTCAAAGTTATTCATAAAGAGAATGTTGAAAGGATCAGCTCTGAATTTTTTTATAATTTTTAGGGTGGTTTTGGAAGAGGTTAGAGGCCCAGAGTTGTAAAAAGATAGCCTCCGCTGGCTCTCTTTTGTTTATAATTAATCGTGTAATTGTTGCTTCTCTGAAATTCAAAGTTATTTACGTAGAGAATGTCGAGAAGATCATCTCTGATTTTTTTTTATAATTTTTGGGGTAGTTTTGGTGGAGTTTAGAAGCCAAGAACTGTTTATAGGCTCTTTTAAACAGTTCTTGGCTTCTAAACTCCACCAAAACCACCCCAAAAATTATAAAAAAATTCAGAGCTGATCCTTTCAGCATTCTCTACGTAAATAACTTCGAATTTTAGAGAAGCAATAATTACACGATTACTTGTAAACAAAAGAAAGCCAGCGGAGGCCATCTTTTGCAACTCTGGACCTCTAATCTCTACCAGAACTACCCCAAAAATTATAAAAAAAAATCAAAGATGATCTTCTCGACATTCTCTACGCAAATAACTTTGAATTTCAGAGAAGCAACAATTACACGATTAATTATAAACAAAAGAGAGCCAGCGGAGGCTATATTTTTACAACTCTGGGCCTCTAACCTCTTCCAAAACCACCCCAAAAATTATAAAAATATTCAGAGCTGATCCTTTCAACATTCTCTTCATGAATAACTTTGAATTTTAGAGAAGCAACAATTACACGATTAATTAGCTGGAGCTGCCAGCTTGAGATTCATAAAAATATTCCCAGACACTTTTGTAGGTTTCCTTCTTTTTTGTCCTTGTCGTACACTTTTCAACACTACACCAGTGTCCTTAATCAGTGGTTTTTATTTAGTTTTTTAAATATTTGACATAATATTTCATCTTCACAAAGTTAAAAAAATGATGCAATACTGTAAAGAAAAGTGAAATATGTTATTTTCAATTAGAATAAACTATTTTCGTTTGATTTTAACTGATTTGAAAATTCTAAGCAATATATATTGACATTCACTGATTTTTGTTTTTCAATATTATATTTTTAATAGTATTAAATATTTTGCAATGAATCCAGTCATTCAGTTATTTTATGTATATGTTTATAGTTAAGTTATATCATTAATGTCATTTGTTTTCGGTTTCTTTAAGAAATATTCTTCTGTAATCAAATTATTATTAAATAAACAGAATTTACATAAAAATATAAAATAGTGTTATTAACACTATGAGGCCCGAGCACTTTCATAGTAAATTTCCCCGGAAGCCGGCAATATTTAACCCAATGGCTGCCAAATAATTTTTGTTTGTAAAAGACAGGTTTAAAAACATTGATAAAGAGAGAAAATTGTTTACATATTATCTGTGTACTTCTGGAAATATTTTATTTTAATTCTAAGATTTTTGTTTCCTTCATAAAATATAAACATTGTTATGAATGTGTTGTAAAGTCGGTATTAAACTAACATTTGGAACATGTAATAATTTTTTTAAAATTATTTCAGATGTCATTATGATATTCATTTTAAGTAAAATACATTCTACAAAAACTTAAGTAAAGAGAATGAAGAAACCATTATCTACCATTCTTATAATTTGACATTCCCACTTTGTGTGTATCGCACAATATCTTACGTAGTTTTAATTTTATAAATTATAATAATATAATACTGACTTTATAAGAAGTGTACGTGCATGAATACCTGCTGCGGATCAACCCTACTGCAATGTGGCCAGTGTGTTTTTATAGTTGACATAATTTATTGATTTTTTATAATATGTAATACATACATACATTTAGTCAAAACTTCGAAAATTTTTTTGCTAACAATAATAAACAATTTTTTTCATGTTCTTATTGTACACTGTAAATTCAATTATGTTAAAACATTCAATAAAAATTGTTAGAAGCAAATTTTATATATTTCTGTAAATATTTATATATAATATTATCCACAGTATTATTTTTTTATTATTATTTCATTTTAAAGCAAGTTGGACAACTAGAGAAGTATCAATTTAACTTTAATTTAACATTTTTTGGGAAAAATTTTTATTAGAAAATAACCCAGTGTGGATTTTTAGTGTCCTTGTAATTTATTTTTATTATAGAATTGAGAAACAATATTTTTCAATTTAAAACATTCCAGTGCAGCTTAAAAATGTCAAAATGATTAATGACCTTAAAAATATAGTCTTGTCTTTTGTTGCAAGATATATTTCCCTCTTTGTTTCCTTTGGCATGTTAACATGCCAATGGCACTTAATCGGTTAAAAAAAAAAACTATATAAACAAATACATAAAATAAAATGATTCAAACACACAACACAGTTCCACACGTACGTATGTGTAAAACTGTAAACAGACGTTCTACGTGATACGTACATACATACTACATAATACACTGGCATTCAAATCAATTTTATTTAAAAATATAAATTATATTTTTTATGTATTTTTTGTTTATCTTAAAATTTTTTATACATAGAAACCAAGAGAGTAGTGTTTGTTGGTATGTATGTGTTTGTGTGAATGGGAACACATCCGTGTGATGAAGAATGATAAACATGATAAACATCGCACACATAATGAGTAATCAACTAATCAATTAATCATTGATCGCGGTCGGCCTCTGGGGAAGTTTTGTTTGGTTTCGGATGCCGAATCCGTGGGACTGAAAGTGTTAACTTATTATTTATTATTATTTCGTAACCTAATGTTCAATTAGTACGCTATGCACTATTTATTTGTTTGACTGGAATTAGAAAAAGACAATCATACGTTGACAAAGAAACTATCAAAAGTGTCTGGGAATATTTTTTCAACTATAATTGTAGATTTATGTATAAATTTTCAATAACCAATAGGGACCAAGCATAAATGATGACGACAAAAAGGTTACGTGCACGTCTCCAGTGGTAAAATTAGAAATTATATCAGACAGAATATGTACGTATTAGAGATGATCGATATATCGATAACTGTTATTTTATAACTAGTATAGAAAGATAACAGTTATCGTCAATAACTGGAATACCCAGTAACTGGTTACTTAAATAACTCCTTTGAAAATATCGATAACATAGGTCAATATTAATATATTCGGAAGCAAGGATCACAGTAATTTATTTTAACCACCTACGGAGAATTTCAAAATAATAACGCCCCAGGCAAGTTACACATTTTCTATTGTAGCACATTTAAAAAACCTTTAAAAATGAACTATTGTCTATTGTACAATTATCTATTTGTATTTGTAATTTTGTATCCATAAAATTCTTAAAATTGTGTATATAAAGCCTAAATCCTTGTATAGACAAGTATTTGAACAGATATTGCAGTACAATAAAGCAAAAAATGTTCTTTAGTATCCGTCAGTATTATAGATCTGTGCATATTTCACTAACAGATACGCATATCGAATATCTTACAATATGTTAAAATATCCAAATACCATACCAGTTATTAAAATAACTGTTATAAATAACAGTTATTTTTCAGTAACTGTTATTGCAATAACAGTTATTAGAAAATAACCGTTTAGCTCATCTCTAGTACGTATACACCTAACTGACGATAGGGATACCTGTTATACAAATTATGTACAACATAACTATGTACATTTCTATCCCAAATTAGACAAATACATGAATGTTTTAATCATAGAACACTAGAAGCAAACTAAAATAAAAAAGTGTAGCTCGCTTGGAGTCATTTGTTGGTCTGTCACAGCTTAAGGCATTTAGTCAGTCGGTGTCTGACTTTTTTGTCACTAAGTGAAAAAAATCACGAATTTTGACGTAAAAAAATACCTACATATTTATATCTATGACCAGTTACGTTAAAGTTCTATTCAACATCACTAGATGGCATACTCCTTATTTCTTATTTCTTATTCCTTATTTCATTGATTGTGTATACAGCCTAATTTATCATTCAAACGGTCTTAATCGTTGACAATGCCCCATGCCATGGGATCAATGCAGAAAAATGAAATGCAGTTAACGAAAATTTTAAAGTTATATTTCTGCCTCCAAACGTAACACCTTTGGTTCAATCACTAGATGGCATACTCCTTATTTCTTATTTCTTATTCCTTATTTCATTGATTGTGTATACAGCCTTAATATTACTAAACATTTCTCATTTATGTCACATCACAGCGCCACTATCGATCCTAGTGCTGCCATCTACAGTTATTGTAGATAAAAATGACTATCATAAAGTACATACATATGTACAAATAATGTTTTTATCTCTTTATTTAACTATTTATTTATTTTTTCACTCAAAATAAATTAACTGCTCAAACTACACTGCGTATCTTATCTTTCATGTCAATTGCCGGTTCAGTATTACGTCTCTGGCGTTTCTTAATAGTTTTATTTGAATTTGAATTTGAATTTAATGGCACATTTTCAACACTACACCCATCATCCTTATCTAAAACAAATATGGTGACACTTTCACTTCGTTTACGTTTACTAGTACCAGTCTTTTGACCACTTTCAACGGGTACCTTGTCCGGTATGACCTTCTGCCCCACGTCTAACGATATTCGGTCATTATTATCACTACTTGATTCTAAAATCACCACGTCACCTTCACTATTACCCACAGAATTTGCATCAATTTGATCCCCAGGTGCACTTTGTGTCTTTTCAGTTGTTTTTTCAGTTTTTTCCGGTACTTCCTTCAGCGGGGCTTTACTTGAAACACTATCACTAGTTGTATCGGAGATTATTTCAATTTTATCCGAACTATTTTCACTCTCTTTTGACGTTCGTCTACTTACTTTTTCACTGGTAACACTTTCAACAACTTCCACTTTATCCGAATCATTTTCACTATTTTCGAATATCCGTTTTTCACTGTTTTCCGTTAAATTTTCCACACTGTTCGTATTATCATCCAAAATAATTTTCGGATTCGTGTGTGTTTTACGTCTTGCAATCTCCTCCAGGTCATTTATAAACGATTCGTCGTCATCCTCAACGTCAAACAGGTCCCGATTGTATATCAGATCATCATCAGCCGATTCCGAATCGTCCGAAATCAAAATTACATCATTCGATTTATTCTGATTCCACAATTTCATGCCTAATATTTTCGCAAACGTTTCCGAATCCAAACCATCTTGTTTAGTTGTGGGTGGATTTTTATTAGTGTCCACCTGGAAATTAAATGTTACATTTTCATCATCCTCTTCCTCCTCGGGATGTTCTTCGTACAATGTTTCGTCATCTTCGATTATTTCCACTTGAGGGTGTTTACCAAATACAAATTTTTCACGCACTGCACGAGCCACTTTTTCGATGTCCAAATCATGATTTACGGTTGCAATGCAACTGATCGGGACCGGTGGGGCTTCGAATTTAACGTCGATAATACCGTCACATAAGTCACGAACGTACTGTTCATCTATCGATGGTGGGTTAAATGTAATTTTTAACATTTTCTTAAACAAAAAGTTAAACGAAAAAATACAAAAATATCACTCGTAGTACCGTTAAAATATAAATAAATAGTTGTTAAAGATTTCTGGATTAACATTATATTAAACTGCCGGCTAAATTATATTTTAAAACACATTTTGGTGTGTTTTAATTTTATTTTACCGAAGAACTTCTGGTGACATTTAAAATGCCATAAACATAACCTATAAAAATGTATTGGAATGGTACAGTAAAACTCACAATATGCTCACCTTACTTATTCATCATATCATTAACAAACAATTTGAATTTCAAAGTTTATTAAAACAAAATACATATACACAAGTATCAACACGACTTGAAAAAAAAAATAATTATCATCAAATATTTTGAATAATTAAATATAAAATTAATTAATTTTCCCTAATTAATAATAGACTTAAAAAGAAATGACACCCACACAATTTCCTTTCCTTAAAATTTTGGTGTAATTATTTATAAATAGGACAATAAAAACATTCTTGTTTTTCAAAATTACATTGTTATAAAAATTTCTTAATCACCTCCCATAAAAAAAAAAAAAAATTGTGGAAAAATTAAAATTATAAGGTATTAATAATTTTTTTTAAATCAAAAATTTTATGAAAAAAATATTTAAAAATACTTACTTACTGTTAAAATCATTGAATATTATTACGGAAAATTTCAAAAAACGAAAGATTTCAAATAAATTAATTTTAGGTTACTTCGAAAAATTCTATTACCGTTCTATAAAACACAATTTAAAATCACAGTTTAAATTTATAATTTGTTTAAGACGAAATATAATTTTCATTATATTAGTATTTCAAAATTATTATAAGATAAAATATTTTTATAACATAGAAACGAAGATTTTAGTTTTTTTAAAGTTATAGATTAAGATTATGGAACAATCTCAAAACCACATCACCTCATCTTCGTCATTCTCGTCCTTCTCTTTACCGTCCATAGCTCTTTACCGTCTTTACCGTTTGTATACATATACCTAGTGTATACATAAAATTTAGCAAATATACAATTTTGAATTTTGATGGAGAATATGTGTAACAAAAATTGCATACAAGTGTTTCATTTTCACGTACGCATAATTATACACGTTTTTAACCTCTTCGCTACCAATGTACAATATATTGTACATCAAATTTAGGTTATGTTAACATTATTTTTTAATTGAGAAATAATTAAAAACTTCTTAATATTATTTAAAATTACTAAATTACGCTTGTTTAAAGACGTAAGATTAAAATTTTTAATTAAAATAAACGCTTGTTTAAATCTTTGTCCAGTATGCTGAACAAAAGTATGCTCATTGACGTTTAAAAATTTTTAAAAATTCGTAGCGAAGAAGTTAAAATGAAACAGCTACAGAAGCAAAATTTTTTAGTTGCATTCATATTGGCAGGGTGCGTAGTATATGGTGGGGATAATTAAATCGATTGCAGGGTGAGTAGTGGAGAAAATAGGCAATAATACATGCTCATATGTGTTTATAGTGTAATAAAAAATATTAAATAAAAATATAATACATTGATCCGCTTTGATTATAAACGCAATTGCCTGTACATTCAACTAAATGACTTATACCAGCATTTCTTAATTTTCGAATTTCCCTGACGTGCTTCACTATCACCAGCAACTTTTTCCTCTGCATAATCCGGGGTTGGAAGGAAATACTGTCTTGATAATTATATCCATGTTAACGTCGAAAATTGTTTAAATACTTTATTAATACAATTATTATACTTCATCCAGTACTTTATACCTCAAATTGTTCAAATTTATTTATAAAAAAAAATAATTGTAAATAACAAATATTTGTATTCAGATTTTACGGTTTTTTTGCAAATATTTTAAATTTATTTCCACGGTTACCATTATTTAATAGCATGAAAAAATGTGTATTATAGATGTCGTTGGCATCACGCACCCAGCCAATATCTGTGGTCGAGAATATACACATTATACACGTTATACACCATATACACATGACGAAGATACATGAAGTCTTTAACAGATGGAGTTAGTAGAATACATATAAAGGCTAACATATAAATTTTTAAATTTGAGTATGCAATTTGATTTTTAAAATAATATATATCTAATTTTTAGAATTTTTTATTAGGAGGTATTAGAGAGGCTAAACGAATTAAAATTTTATTCCCCTTAAAAATATACATACAAACAAAATGCAAAAAAGGTACACAAATTCATACGTTTAGTGTGACACTTTTTACAACAATGAAATACTTTAAAGTTTTTTATTCACTTATGGTAGCTTCTGTATTATAGCCAAACTTATGCCAAGATTAAACTTTCGTGTATATACTTTTGCATATCTATGTTACTATTTAGAAAGTGATTTAAGTATGTATTATAAATCCACTCAAATTCAATTTTGTTTAAAGCAAAAATATAAAATTTCTAAAAAATGTAATTTTTGTATTTTTGTTATGGATTAAAATGAATCAATTGAAATTTCAAAAACATTGTCGGAAGGTTATCAAATTCTTCTCACTACGAATATTATTAGGTACCTAAAGAATTTAGAAAAGGGAAGATAGAAATAATTATGTATTGTTAAACCATAAATTCGTTAAAATTCCACCAAAAATTTAAAAAATTTGATTAGCTAACAATATTTATATGTATATTGATATAAAATTAGCTAACAATATTGAACGCACTACTTTCGCATAAAAGTTCTATGTTCGTTGCATAGAACCTGGATCCAAAATGTTTTGCTGAATTACAATATATGTACATAACAGTCACATAGATGATCGATAGATTTTCAATGTGTAGATCATATTTCCAAACTATGTAACAATAAGTTGCGAAATAAAAGTGAAACTAAATAAAACTGTCAATACCCGTTCTAATTAGAGCCTCTTATGCACATAAAAATAAATGCATTTCATAATTTTAAAAAATATTACGACATTAAAAAGTAATCATATGCAATTAATATAATTAATCATTTTTTTCATGATAATTCTTGTTTTGTTTCAATATTATATAGTATTTATAGGCGATTCAAAGTTGTTTCTCATAATTTGATAATTCCAAAAAAAGCTTTAAGATATCGGTTTAGTATTAAATCCGTTCCCATTTAATCCCGCTTTTGTACCCTAAGCAGGGATACATCTCAGAAAAAAATTAGGAATACGACCTTCGGAGGACACTCTATACCATTTATAAGGATATATATTTTAGACCAGCCTGTACAAAGGATTTATTTCTTACATCAGTTTTATAAACAATATACAGATAATATATGTATCATAACTTTGAACCAAAATTATTTTTATCATATTAATTTATTGGTAATTAAAAAAAAATATGTTGAAAAAGGAAAACAGACATACGTAAGGCACAGATGAATTAATGTGTAAAGAATAAAAGAATTAAAATAGTAAACCGGTTTACTTAATTCTCAAACACATACATATGTAAATCTTTAGAATTCATCTGGAATACATAGTTAGATGAACTGTCAATCCGTTTACAATCAATTGGGAATAATAAAACATTCAAGCATGTTAAGTTATTGAAGAACTCTTTTTTAAAAGTGATTTAATTTAAATTTTTAATTTAACGTGAAATACATATTATTAAAGTGATTCATTTTTCATGGAGAAAGTTAACAAAATATTAAGAACTGTGTTTGGTCGAAGATGGTTACAATATTATGCGGCATTTACTTGTAAGTTACGTAACAATTAAACTATGTACACGATGTACACTGTATATTTTTGTAGTTTAGTGTTTTCAGTAGTATTTTTTATAACAAGATGAAAATATGTAGTAAAATTGTTGCAAAAAATCACAAATAGACGCGAATGACATTTTACAGGTAAGGTGTGGCGAAAAAATGTAGAGTTAATTAGGGAGTGCTAATTCTGCTTTGCTACCATATTGAATACATAATTTTTTCCACAACTGTCAGAGAAATATGGTGGTGATGCAAGAATTTAAAAAAGGTGTGCTATAAATATACCTAAATAACAGAATCATAGCAAATAGGATGCATTTTGGGAAAAAATATGTTTTATCGCATAACAGAAAAGTTTTGTAGATATTTTTGCGACAGTCTTATTGTGCTCTATTCTTGATTCTAATTCCTAAAATAATTTCGAAAACTTGGGTAGTCTTGAAATTAACACATTATGATCGGGACCAATTCGGACACAGTAAGTTTAATAGAATAATAGCTTAGAGTAGAAAAGAGTTCTGTGTTCTATTTCAGGGATAAAAAAAACGGTCGATTAAAAACTGATAGAATCCTAGGTCCATAAGCAGGGAACCTCATCTAAAGAGTATACTGGGGGATGGAGAAGGCCATAGGCTAGCTTTTACTTCAAGGAGACTTGTAATATTAGTGAGAAAATGTATTTAAAACTTTGTCTTGTCTTCAGGTGTCAACCCAGGGCCGTGTCAGGCCGTTTTGTAGGAAAAAGTTGGAAAATCTAGATTTTTCATTTTAAGGAAAGGCAGGGGTGGCATTTTTCACGGTGCCCAGGGCGACACTTAAGGTAAATCCGGCCCTGTCTCAACCAATTAACCAATCGACTTGAACCTTTGCGTAGTGATATTTGGTGAGACGTGGAAGGACATAGGCGATTTTTTATAACTGGGAAACATCCAGGCCCGGATCTAAGGGGGGACAAACCGAGGCCCCTGCCCCGGGCGTCAGCTTCAGGGGGCGCCAAAATCATACTAGATCGGTCTATATCAAATGGTCTAAAAAAAAAGTTGGTTGCTCGACCATTTTAGAAAAAATTAATAATTCTTCCAGTTGTTTCCATATTATATTTGAAGTATTGAGAACAATTCTTAAAAAAATTATCTTGAACCGTTTAAGCGTGGTAGCCATTTTTGTTTTCCAATTTGCGCTGATTTTTGTGTTTGCAGCCATTTATGCCAAAGTACATATTTTATAAACCGTTCATCCTAAAAGGTTGAAATAAAAACCATTTTAAAGGTAATAAATGTCTGTTTATATTAAGTGATATCCATACTTAACCTATTTTCGTCCCTTCCATAAGAAAACTTTACCTAGAGTTGGATATAAAAATTTAGCAAAATTCACTTTTTGAACATTTTTTTTCTTATAGAAGGAATGTTTTAAACCTCTTAGTATTTCTTATGAGAATAGCTGTATACGGGTACAACTACCCATTATGAAACAAATATACACTATTTCAATTGTGAAACATGTATCCTTTAATGTTTACAAACTTCCGAAAACTGACATTTTTCCAAATTTTGGAAATTTGCGCCCCTGTATCTCTGACGGGGCTGGTGATAAAATTTTGAAATTTGCACAACTTGTAGTGCTTTCGGAGTAGATTTATTGAAATAAAAAATCAGCTTGTACCTATATTGATCCTTTATAAGACTCTCAATTTTTATCATTGCAGTAACGCGAAAAATAGGAGTTTTGTCAAGGACTTATATACTTATGAGTTTTTTTGACAACTTATGTCAAACGTTGGAGAGGGGGGGCGCCATTTTCAAGTTTTTGCCCCGGTTCTAAAAAATTGTAGATCCGGGGCTGGAAACATCTCACATCTGAAGGAAAATATATTTAAAAAAAAAACAATGAAATTAGTTTATTATAAAAAAAAAATTACTGACATCAAATTTTTAATATTATTAACAGAGGGGACGAAAAAGGACATAAATATAGACTATTTTTTACTTCGTCATAATATGATTTCGTTGGGAAAATATTGAAATTTAACTTGATGTCATAATAATAAATACCACGTGTATGTAAATGTTTTGAAAACTGTTTCAGTAGAACCTAGGTCAACTTTTTGATATTTCTTCTATATATCAGAAATAAAAAATTGGTAAAAATAAAAACTAATTTTTAAGATTGTAGTTATCGAGAACTGTAGCGTGCAAAATAAATTTATAAAATTAGACAGTGTCGTAAAGCTATTAAGAATTAAGATTGGAATCGTTGACGCTAGTGTCTCAAAAACTAGATGAGACAGTCCAAAGTTTCAATGAACCAAATTTTTTCCTCCCAAAATAACTTTTTATTGCTTTTTGATGAAAAAAATTATCAATTTGAACCACGAATCGATAATTTCTCTTTATATTATTATCAGTGCCCGGAGACAGAGGGCTTATCTATCGAAAGAATAAAAAAATATTTCCAACGAACAAAAAGAAAAAAAATCTGGTGCATGTCTGTTAAAATAACTTTTTATCAAATTAATGGCTTTATTTTTTGAAATTAAAAATACAATATTTTACATATATTATATGTAAGTTTTGACGTCAGAATAAGAAAGATGTCTATTATGACCTACAATCAAAAAGGAATGCCTCATTATCAGTCATATAGTACCGATAAGTATGAAGTGAAGTGCATGACCCGCAAAATGAATAATAATTATAATGGTTAAGTACTATATGTGTTTAATATTTACTTAAAATTTTACTATGAAGGTCTACTTCATTACTTATGTGAACTTGGTAAAATGTTAGAAATCAACAGATTACACCATTTTATGTAATAGTGGAAATTTTGTTGAAATAAATCAAAAAATAACAAATTTATTGTCATGACTGATATTTTAATATGTACATGTCAACACGTGGCGTACAGTTGAGGCTATACATAGAAATAGAAAGCTTCATTTCAGCAACTTTTAACCACTGTCAAAATTTGTTTTGAGATCTCTAGAGCTTGAAAATGATATTCACTATTTATATAAGGAAATATTCTATCTATTTTTACGAAATTTGGTGAAAACGTCAAAAGTCCCAAAATTTTTGGGTGAGTTCGTTGTCCAGGCACGTCCGATGCTTGGAACCGGGTATTTTGGATCTCTTTCGTTAAAAAAAAATGTTTTATTTGCCAAAATTTACCAAAGTTAAAATTTTTCATTTATTTTTTACACGATTGGAAAGAATGGAAAAAATCACATGCGATTGCTACTATTATTCTGTGCAAACTGTTTTTCGAGCAAAAGGTGAGAATTCACTACTTTACGCAGGTTTCTATGCAGGTCTGCGCGTATGGCAGATGCTGTAATCTTGGAATCTAGATTGCAAAGAAAGCTCGGCCCGGCCCATCAGGTCTTATTTTTTCTTAGTTTTGGGTGTCAAACGTAAATTTAATATTTGACGAAGAGTACCGTATAGTTTTTTCTCTAGGCTCCTTATTTTCTCTCCACGAACCTAAGGCTATGACAAGAGTTATTAGACATATAATAAAGTTTTTCCCCTTAAGGACCCACAAAAAATAATAATTTGTGAGTTCTTAAGGGGAAAAATTTTATTATTATGTATAATCCAGCCCACAGTACGGCTCAATAGAATGATTTGAGGAGTTATTAGGTTTTTACTAGTATTCTCTATAACGTCTATCAAAAAGAAACGTTTCACATTAGAAGGATGCGACTAAGGAATTATTTTATGCTAGGTGTACCCTAATGTTTCGGATGTTGTGAATCAGATTATTTTTAAATCAAATATTTCCAAATTTTGTACAAAAAAATTTCCTAAAATTTCCTAATACAAACTTTGAAACCCCTCAGGGGTTGTTTTTCGAAAAATGCTAAAACACATTTTTTTTTATTTGCAATCAATTTTCAGGTCTTTAACTTAAAAACTGATGGGACTCTCAAGCAGATTTTCACCCCCTTTAGGGTTGATTTTCAAAAAATGTTGGGGCGTGTTTTCACTTACATATTTCTAATAAAGAATCAAAGCACGAATTTTCAAGTCTCTAACCTGAAAAGTATCGAATTTTCATACAACATACCTTGGGGGTCGAATTTCCAGAAATCGTCTCTTAATCTTTGCTTATGTTACAAAAATAACTTACTCTCCTAATTCAAGTTTCTAGCGTAAGCGGTTTTGACTCATTAATTAAAATAATTAATGAAGCATTTAGGACACATACTTTTTTATATACAAGGTGGTCCAGAATTATGTACCGTAATTACTAGAGCTGGTAGTACTTTCAAAAGTAATGGTACCTTTTCATCTACACTTTTTTCCAAAACTCAATAATCAGGTAGATAAAGTAGGGGGGTTAAATGTAGAGGGGTAGAACAAAACTGACTTCTTTTTTTTAAAGATTTTTTAGACACTTTTGAATAATGGATTCATATTTTAGGGGTGCGTATAAACACAAGGATAATTAAATTTATGATACCAATTATTCAATCACTTATGATTAGGGGATAATTTGGAAATAGATAATTCTACTTTAAATTACTCGAAAACGGTATTATTTATCGAAATGTAACAAGTATACTTTTTTGCGTGGAATTGTCTGAGGAACCATATTATTAAGGTTTAAATAACTGCAAATTAAAAAAGAAAAGACGTAACGAAAAGAAATAACTCACCCAAAACCACCACTCACTACCACCCAAAACCACCGCTTGATCATAAGTGGTGGAATAAATGTTAATATAAATTTAATCCTTCTAATGCAAAATACGTACCCCTAAAATATCAATCCGTTATTCAAAAGTGTTTAGAAAATATTTAGGAAAAGATGGTTTTCGTTTCACTCCTTTACAGGGATGTATCTCCCTTACTATTGAGTTTTGGAAAAAAGTGTACATGAAAAGGTACCATTATTTTTGAAAGTACTATCAGCTCTAGCCATTACGGTACATAATTTTGGACCACCCTGTAGATAAAAAGTTTGGTTCAGAATAACTCCCAGGGCAGTTCGAGAGTTAATAAAAATAAAAGCTTAAAATTCCTGAAAAATCTAGGTAGATTTTGTGTTATATACAGATTGGATTTTTCAATAAAATTTGGTCATTTTGACAACAGCAATGAGCTATCTGCACTTAAATGACCCAAATTGCATACATAAATTAAAATGAAAATATTTACAAACGTTTAAATGATGAAAATTAAATTTTCATTTTGATGACGTCACTAAGTACACTAATTGATAAAATAAGTATTAATGAGGTCGTCCTTTCTATTTCTGATAAATTTGGAAGCCTATAAATTTGCTCTAAATTACTAAAACTACTTTCTTTGGTTCTAGGTACACTAGGAATGTTCATTTCGGGAATGGATTATGTTTGGCCCTCGCCAACATTACCCAAACTGTTCGCCAAAAATTCTCCAATCAAAATAACAGCTGACGAAGGTTCTTGGCTTGCATCATTCAGTCCATTTGGTGATTTGCTCGGAGCTCCCCTGGCAGCATTCACAGCAGATCGCTTCGGTCGTAGAAATGCCATCCTATTTGCAACTATACCATACTTAATCGCGTGGATTGTCATCTATTTCGCCAAATCGTTACCGTGGTTATTGTTTGCACGTTTCTTAGTCGGATTTTCCGACGGTCAACACATGACCATAATCCCAATGTACCTGGGCGAAATGGCCGAATACGATATCCGTGGACGATTAGGAAATTTGATTACCGTGATGGCAGATATTGGAACACTGTTTATGTACTGTGTCGGGCCCTACGTCTCAATTCAAACAATGGCTATAATTGGAGGAATTTTCCCGATTTTGATGATTTTCACGTTTGCACAAATGCCCGAATCGCCATACTACCATTTAACGAAGCAAGATTACGTGAGCGCAAGTCGCAGTTTGAAGAAATTGCGCGGGAAAGATGATGTCGATGAAGAATTGGTCGAATTACATCAAGTGGTTACGACAGAGATGGCGCAACCGCGAACCTGGAGGGAATTATTGACAAAACGAAGCAATTTAAAAGCGCTACTTATCTTGGTGGGATTGAAAACTGCGCAACAGTTAAGCGGTATCTCAGCATTTTTAGTGTATTCCGAGTTGATTTTTACCGAGGCAGCGGGTAATGTTGCCCCAGAAATATCGGCCATAATATTTGGTGCTGTGCAGTTGGCATCCAGTGCTTTTTCTGCGGCGGCTGTTGATTATATCGGGCGTAAACCGTTACTAATTTCATCATGTATTGGATCCGCAATTGCGCTTGCGGCCCAAGGAGTGTATTTCTATTTACAAAAAGAGACAGATTATGATATTTCCTATTTAAAATGGGTTCCCATCACTTCGATGTTACTTTTTATTGTTATGTACTGTTATGGCTTGGGCGCCATTATATTTATGATGCCAAGTGAAATGTTCCCGACCAATGTGAAGGCCAAAGCGTTATGTCTGTTAGATATTTATTTCGCGGTGGCAGCGTTCGTTGTCATGAAATTGTATCAGGTGGTGGCCTCGGCTTGGGGCGATTATGTGCCATTTTTCGGTTTTATGATTTTCTGTTTATTGAGTATTATATTTATAATATACTGTGTGCCGGAAACGAAAGGGAAGACATTGGATGAAATTCAAACGATACTGAAAGGGCAAGATGTCAGTTATTATCCAGCCGAGAAGAAGCCTTTGTTAACACGTAGTTTTAAATATACGAAATATGACAACGCTGATTTTCTTGCTAGTAGAAATATTTAAATTTTTTAAAGGGGTTATTCTAGTCTAGTGAGCCATAATTTTGGCTTTTTTAGAAAAATTAAAACTATTTTAATTTTCAATTTATCATCACGAAAAAAGTGAAAATTTAAGGACCTATGTCGACTTAAATATGACCGTGAAAAAAAGTTATGTACTGGTTGACACGATTTTGGGGTTTTTCTTCATCTGAAACAAAAAAAAGATTCTGGTTTAGAAAAATTGTCATTATGGCAATAACGGCTGTTTTTTTTAATTTTATTTTTCAAGTTTTTATAAAAAAAAAAAATATTAAAAATTGAAATTTCAGAATATCTAGTTTCTACCATAAAGTCCCATGTACTGAAGATGCGTGCTAAATTTGGAGCCAATTGAATGAATAGAACTCGAGATACCATGTCAAACAGCTTGAAGAAAGTAATTTCGTAAAAAATGGGCTTAAAGTTTTGAAATAAAATACCTGATATCTAAACCTACCGTATTAAAATAACTATAACTTTGTAAATTTTCAAAATTTTTAAATTTTCTTTTACTAACACATTTTTAAACAAAACAAAATCTGAATTTTTCAAAACTCTAGACTAGAATTTATTTATGTAGTTGAGAGGTTGAGACACTAAACACTGTGATGAAACTTGACTATTTACCATTTACATGAATGTTGTGTCGTTTGCAGATGGAACTCAGTTACATCTTGAAACTGAACGGTTCCATTTTAACAGTAAATTTTAAATTTATTCAGACAATTTTCACTTGGAAAAATTGTACCTGAGTAATAGGAGATTCAATACACCCTAAAATGTTAATTATTAATATTATTATATTAAATTTATAATGCTGTTGTACAGCGCATTTTTGTTCCTTAAAAATAGTATAATTTTTACCAAGAAGTTATATTTGTATAATTATTCTCAAGTTTTAAAAAAATAATTGCTAATGTTTAGCAAAAATTCTACTGTGTAAAATCATTTATACATATGTTATTAAAAGATCTGGAATAAATTATTTTGTAGCACACAGAGTAGAAAACATAAAAATGAAATTGTTTGAAATAATTTTTTTTACCAAATATAAATTTTTATTTAAATTTTTTTTTTGTTTAATATTTCTGAATACACAGTTGATACACTTTTATTAGGATTTCGTCGTACAACAACGGATTGTTCCTAAGGCGGAACAAATATTCGAGAGTTGGGGAAGGGATAAAAGAAGATATATGAGAGCTCGACAATTTCCACATTGGAAAAAATAAATCTTCCCACACTCTTCTGCACCTTTCTCTTTCCCCACATCGGGGGTTGTCCCTTATCTGCTTTAAGGGTTCCTGTTCAATACCGTTGGCAGATTTCTCTTCTTTCAGATTGAAAAATTCCAGAGTGCATCTTTCCAGTCTAAAAAGTTTTCGCGTTTCCAATCCCTTGGTGAGAGAAGGGGGAGATTACAGCCCTTAACAATAATAAATGGGAGCACGAGGGTTGCAAAGTGCTCATTCATACTACTTTCCGTAATGAAACTGGTATTTATAACTTTACATCTATTGAAGGGATATTTTTAGCTCTGCACATAAATTTAAGTAGTTAGTGCACGAATTTTTTAAACTTTGGATTCGAATTTAGCGTCGAAAAATACATAGAAATACCATGTTCAAATAATCTAGATATAATTTTATTATTTTGTTGTGTTGGTAACACCACCTAGATTCACAAATTTAATTTAGTATAGAACCCAAATTCATTATTGTAATTTCAGTAATTTCTAAAATATAATATGTATAATTACTGTTTGAACAAAATTATACTAAATCACAAGTCAACGAACTTCTAATCAAAAATTCTATGAAAGGCATCAAAAAACATGCAAGATATGCAGTTCATTTCCAAACAAGAAAATCTATCTATTGTAGACCTAAATCTAAAATTATAATATGCATACGATTACTGTTAAAAATTATCATTTGGTATTATTCTTTTAAAATAATATAAAATGTGTTTATTAGATAACAGATTACAATACAGTGAAAAAAGTAACTAATATTAAATTAAATATTGATAAGTTGTTAAATGAGCGGGTAAATATTGACAGAATTACGTTAGCAAACAATAATAGCATATTGTTCATTGAAATATTTTATTTCTTTGAATTTGATTAAACTTTTGCGGATTATTTATTTGTTTTTATTATTTTAAAATGCTGTAGCGCGAAGGCTATTCCATTTTTTACATTATTTAATTCAAAAAATTGTCACTTATAAACTATACTATCACTGTACACTCACATTCAAAACTATGATACTGTAATTTTTTAAAAAGACCTTATTCTTTCAAAAGAAATAAAATATACTTACCAGACAGGCCAAACAGTAAATCATACGTCATTTTTTAGTATATTTTTATATAAAACCAGAAAAGTAACCAGTTTTGAAAGTAAAAATTACCTGGTGTAAATTAAATTATTGTGTTTGTTTAATTTTGTCAGTCACTGTCCGATAATTAATATAAATGATTCGTTTAATTAATAGTTCAAAATGTACTTCAGTTTAATTAATTTTCGTGTAATATGTGACACAAATACTAAAACAGGAATTTCGTGGTAATTAATTGTGGTCACGGTCATGTAGGAGAGCTGTCATAAAAAGTTAGAAAATAGAGTTCGAAAAGAAACGTCGAGTTCAAAAAGGTTTTAGGATGAAGTTAGGACATTAATCCAATTCCGGGTATTGATATGTATTTCAGAAATTTCGGATAGATGTCTTTCTGTTATCTCTTTCTTATGACATTCTTAGGAAATGTCATAAAGAAGTGTTATATTCGTATGAAAATGATCGTTTTCATTGATTTTCTTTTTTAAATTTTTTGAATGAAAATACAGTTACACTTATCAAGCTTCTAATACTTTGGTAAGCGATAAAAATGAAATGAAAATGATGAACAAACAGTAAAATTCGTTAACGTAACGTGACTTTTATATTATAAAGTAAAAACAACGCGATTGTACAATAAAATAGGATTCTAAATTTAAACAATGATTTACCCACTAATTTCCTCCTTTAAACTAATATTAATACGAACAATAAACACAATAAACGATCGACTTTTAGCGAATTTCCAGAATGGAATTTAGCTATTACAGCCACTGTCATAACGCGACCTGAGCCCGGGACCATGGCAGAAATTTGTTTTGAGGTCCCTAGAAACCGAAAATAATCGCTAAAATTTATATATATATATATATATATATATATATATATATATATATATATATATATATATATATATATATATATATGTGTGTGTGTCCGCACGATAAGTCTCGAACGGAATGTCCTAGGTTTACGAAATTTGGTGAAAATATTGGAAGTTCCAAACCGTTGGACGAGTTCATTAACCAGACACATCGGATGCCAGGAACATGGTTTTTGTTCTTGCAAAAAATTAGTTTTTTGCCAAAATTTCCACTTAATCAACAATTTTTGCGAAATTTTTTTACACCATTAAAAAGGGGAGGAAAAATTACATAAAAAAGGTCTTTAAACTATTGTTCTATGTCAACTAGTTTCCGACAAAAACTTTTATAAATGGAAATTCATATTTTACATTTATTTACATATTGTACAATCCCGACCTCAAATTCTTAGGATGCTAGTGGCTTTAGCCAGAATATGTAATTATTTTCTAGGGCGAATGCACACTAAACGATACGATACATACGATTTACGATATGTTACGATACGATACGATTTTTGAATTATGACAATACGACGGGAAGTGAAATTTTTCGAATGTTAACCATGAGTTCTTCAAATAATGATGAAATTATTGTAATCTATATTTTATTGGCATTTAAGGAATAATAAAGGAACAAGGGCTCGATGCACACTATCGCTCCGCTCTCGGTACGGTATCGCTACGCTCCCAATTCAATAAAATATTCTTACGCAAGAAACAATGATTTTATTCACATCATCGCTCCGATATCAGTCGCGGTCCAGTCCCGCTCCAATACCAATACCACTCAGATAATATTTTATCGGAGCGATATCAAACCTATATCGATAGTGTGAACACTTTTTTAATTCCACTCCGCTCCGCTTATATTTAGTTGTTATGAAAATATATTTGCATCGAACTGGGAGCGTACGAAGAGTGGTATTGTAACGTAAAAGGAGAACGAATACAGCAGAACTTCTGAGAGTGTGAACTTCCCAGAGTGTGACTTCACACATACATACTCACGAGATAACAAATACAATACGTAGTTATTTGCATATGTGTATGTAAGTTTGATGTAAATAACAAAAAACAGTGGCGGCTTTAATAATTAAAATTAAAATTATTTTAAAACAAAATAAAATCTTTTTAAACTTTATTTACAGTGGACATGTAATGGTACGTATTCCGACTTAGTAGTGACGTCAGCGACTTGGCGGGGTTCTCCTCTCACAGATATGTTATCGTTTATCTGTGTTGGTGAAAATTTATGTACCAAGCCAAAGTTAGGACCATAGGTACTATTGTCATAAAATTTTAAAATTTTATTGCATATATATAAGCACATATTATTCTGCGTACGTAAGATGCAAAATGCAGATGCAAATTGAGTAACGTAAAATTCTAGAATATTCTAATCGTCAACTAGCAGAAATGTCAAAAAACAGACTTCACTATTGAATTAATCACTAAAAATTCGATTAAGCACCACAGTTTGGCAAAAATTCTAGAATGTTCTATTTGTCAACTAGCAAAGATATCGAAAAATCAATTACAGCATTTAATTGGTCATTGAAAAAGAGGCCAAATAGCATAACTTGACAACTGTTCTGGAATATTCTATTGGTCAGCTAGCAAAGATGTCCAAAACAGTCGTCGCCATTGAATTAGTTACCTAAAAAGAAACCAAATAGCTTATCGGTAAATGTTCTAGAATATTCTATTTGTTAACTAACAAAGATATTGAAAAATCGATTGCACCATTTAATTGTCTAACCAAAATTAAACTAATATAAACTAAGTGTCCCATTTTGGCAAACATTCTAGAATGATCTGTTTAGCCAGAATAGAATATTCTAGAACATTTATCAAAATGTGATGTTTCGTCTTTTTTCGGATGACCAATTAAATGGTGTAACCGGTTTTTCAATATCTTTGTTAGTTGACGAATAGAACATTCTAGAATTTTTGTCAAATTGCGCTGCTTAATTTAATTTTTAGTAACTAGTTCAACAATGAAGTCTGTTTTTTGATATCTCTGCTAGTTGACGAGTAGAATATTCTAGAATTTTTGCCAGCTCTCACTATTTGGCGTCTCCTACGCTGACGAATTCGATGATGAAGTTGATTTTTCGACATCTTTGCTAGTTTTCTAAAAGTCGTCACTTATATTCATTAATATAACATTCAATTTCGTTTATTTTTACTAAGTGAAATATCGTTATTTTCGATATCGATAATTTTCGATAATGAAAACCACGTTTTAATAGTCGCAATGTGTTCGGAATACCCACAACTTGCTTCGCTTAAGCCTTCAAAAATTTCGTTATTTTTTCGCTACGACGCTCCGTTTACGAGATATTTACGATCAAAGTTTTCGATAATTACAAGTATTTATCATTTAAAAGCAAACATAATAAGGTCATTTACATTAATCATTTAGGTAATCCAAATTCGGAAGTACTTGTATTGTGGTAATATTCACATATTGACATATTAGTAAGCTTTTTTAAAAAGCAACATAGCATACTTGTGCTTTATTTTATCTGTCTGTCACCGTTTTTGGGATACATATTTGAAAAATTCAATTTTTACCCTAATTTTTAAAGAGCGATTTCATTCTTTCCAACCGTTTTTCCGCAGGTATAAAAAATACGTGTCGCTTATTTCTTACTGTTCTACAACATATTCGTTTCAATAGCGAGTAAATCAGTCGATTTCAAAGTTAACTAATAGTAAACTAAAGTAATGCAAACACAAATTCTAATTAAATGACATTTTTATAATATAGATTTTTGCGAGCCGCCAATGTGTGTCTCGATAAGTGTGACTTTCATGTGTGTGTCCGGACTATGTCACACTTTAAGAAGTTCTGGTGTAGTAATGTCGTACGATACAATATGTCGTAAATCGTATCGTCGGTTAGGTGTGAGCCGCACTGAAAAGGAACAGACGCAAAACAAATTCAATGAAAATTATTTAAATATGTAGTTGGGAAAAAATGTGAATTAATAAAAAACTTGAATAGTCATTAGCAGCTTTGAATCAATATTTAACTAGTGTCGTACATTCATAGAAGTCGCCCAAAGGAGGAGTAACTTACTTTTTCGGTATATAAAGAGCTAGTACATAATGTTATCAAATAATGGAGCTAATCAGTAATCACAAAACATAGAGCTAATAGTCTTTTGAGTAGTACCATGGAATGTAATTCGAAGGATCGTAGGTTCGATACTTACTGCTATCATCAGATACTAAATAATTTGATTCAATTGAAAAATTATACACTATTTGATCAACTTGACCCTAAAGAGTACCTCGTCCTTATAAATTACTATGAGTGTAATGCTTGTTACATTATTTCTTCATTAAAAGTTATGCTCACTCCAACATTGGCCCCAACAAAATTCATTTTTAGTCATAAGTACTCACAATACTCACAATAATTAACCTAAGAGGAAATTAATATTTTTAATCTATCATTTCAAGGGTAGCAAGAATAATTCAATATAATATATTGAATTTTTAAACACTATATAAAAGTTAGTTGTGGCGTGAAATTAAGGTTAGATCGATTACCCGACGTTCATGACCCGAATCCTTTTTCTTTATTTTTCTTTTTTCAGAAAATCATCAAATACTTATATATTGATTCAAAATCCCAATAGAATTTTAGATTCAAATCTCTATGGAATTATCTTTATAATTGATTAGCTTTTCCAGTTCATATTGCCAGGGCCGGTGAGAGAAATGACGAGCCGCCGAACACGAAACCCCGAGCTCCTTTTTTAGGCCCGGACCCCCGGGCAATTACCCCACCTACCCTTCCCTCTCGCCGTCCCTGCATATCGCATAAATTTGAAGAGCAATCGTTTAAAAAATCAGTAAATCACGTTTATCACGTAACCCCGCCAAGGCGTTAAGGTGAAATAATCAAGAAAGTCAAGGTTGTTTATACGTAAAATCAAGTTTTTATATTTTTGTATAGAATTGAAAGCAACACAGATCGACCATAGCTACATTAGAGTGTTAATCATTTTTTATTCTCGCTTTATGTGAGTTCACAACATTTAAGTCACTGACTCTAGTGAAAAATACATCAAATAATTGTCAATTAATTAATTCAGTTTCAGTTGAAAATATTCCTTTTCGAAAGTGTGTTAATAATTGTATCAGTACATAATAATAATTATGTTGTTATACATATGTGTATATCCAGCAGTGTTAAAAATAGTTTAATTTGGTTTTAATCTTCCACTCCTCATTAGCTTTTATACAAACATGCGCCTTGTTTAATATATATTATTAATAGATGTAGTATTTAAATTTCAAGACATGCTATAAAAATATAATTTTTAAAATAATCTCTTTATTATTTCATAAAGAAAACAGATATCTCTATTTTCCAAAAACAGGTAGAGAATTGACTGTGTTTGTGTGAATTAAGTGTTTCATTGAATTAAAATAAATTCAAAAGTATGTGACATTAATTTGACTGTGAAATTGTTATTTTTTTGAAAATGTTTACAAATTGTTCGATCACTCGAAGATGGCTTCAATATGTGGCTACATTTACAGGTTTGTATTTTTTTTTTTTTAATTTTTGGAAGTTTTAAAATTTAATAAGTTGAACAAGAACTTAAAAATTTTCATTCTGTTGCATAATGCCCGGTCAACCGATACGGACATCCGAATCACTGACTGTTACCCAAAACCAAACTCAATTGGGCCATAATCTGAACAACAAAAATCAAGTATTTTGGATAATGTCACGTTTTTCTCTTATGTCAAGTACTAAAATAATTTATAGTTTCATAATCAATGCGGGCAATGGTCCGGGTGCCCATATCGGTCCGATCGGGCCTTAATAATTTGCATAATACGCATTTTGTTTTGTTGTGATTGAGATCAATCAGGCAATTTAATTTAGAGTAATTGTTAACAATTATTGTTCTATTTATTAGAATATTTATGTAAATACAAGGCGGCTTAAAATTAATGCTACACATTTTCGAATTTTTCTATGACGTCAACAAGTATATAAAACTTTTTTAAACTCTAAAATTCGCTTCTGTATAGAGATGGGTAACGGGAAATTTCCCGGGAATATTTGCATTTGGGTAATTATTGGGTATTTTCCCGGGAAAATTACCGAAAACTGGGTAAAAAGGATTAATTACAATTAGCTGTACTATTTTAAAAATGCGTTTTTTATTATATATATATATATATATATATATATATATATATATATATATATATATATATATATATATATATATATATATATATATATATATATATATATATATCGGTCCCTCGATTTAGTGAATATGCGTTCCACGTTCCACGGGGATTCAATTTACGCGGATAAAAAATCGTGTAAATTAAATCCGTCATTATAAAAAAAATACTGGAGAAAGCTACTAAAAATTTTAGAGTATTTTATAATACAAATGATACCGATTATGTAGAAATTTACATGTTAAAATTTTAAAAATATCGTTATTTTCGATAACGAAAAGTAGGTTTTTGACAGTCTCAATATGTTCGGAATACTCACAAGTTGCTTCGCTTAGGCCTTCAAAAATTTCGTTATTTTTGAGCTACGATACACCGTTTACGAGATATTTACGATCAAAAGTTGACGTTTTCGAAAAGTATCGAAAATTAATTTTTTTGAAAATATTCTATTGCTGAACAGATCAATGGGACTAATGGAGTATAATTAAGCCATTAAAATCAATTTATAATAATTTGTCAGACATTAAGTAGTAAAAGTATTTACATATTTAACTGAAAATATTATGTTGTTCTTCTTTTCTTCTTGATTTTTAAAAACCTGGTTCAGGCATTTTATATATTATCGTTAAAATAGCTTTAATATTTTTGTACGCTTCAATATGTTAGTAATATAAGACAGAAATAAAAACAGTCCGGACTTGGCTTATAAATTAAAATAAATTCCCACTTTTCGGGAATTTACCCCACTTTCGGAATTTTCCCGGGAATATTCCGGGTAGAATCCCATCTCTACTTCTGTATCACAGAGTTTTGATCTTTATGCTGGTGTTTACTATTAACAACGTATGATTCTTTGATGTCTGGAGGTTTTTTCTGTAATTTATTCGTCCGTAACGTAAATTATATTGATTTTATAAAAATTTCCATTGCAAATTTTTTACATGCGTAACCTACAAAGGAAGTTATACACAGTGTGTCCCTGAAAATTCGTGTAACATGAAAAAATTTTGTTATTTTGGTTTATAAAATTTGATGTTTTCTTTAAAATTATTATAAGACATCTATGAAAACATTTTAGACAACTCTGGCACTTTGCAATGAATATGAAGAAATTAGCTGTTACCCGCGGCTTCGCTCACGTGGCTCTTGAAATCATGACATCTAGTTAAATCGTATAATGTGTACTTTCATCGCGTTGCTATTGAGAACTGTTACTTTTTTCTTGGGAGTTTTCTTACAGATATAAAATATTTTTCCCGGATAAAAAATAAATTATAACATTCTTTTAGCGACTTTCCATTCTGGAAATTCAGCTATTACAACAGCTCTTATGGTAAGACCTAAGTCCGGGACTACGGTAGAAATTTGTTTTGGAGCGTCTAGAACCCGAAAATCTACTTCACTAAAATTTATATATATATATATATATATATATATATATATATATATATATATATATATATATATATATATATACCATGTGAGTTTTTTGAGAGTTGCCATTTCTATTACAAGCAAATTTTTATGATAGAAATGGTACTGGAAAAGATTCTTTTCTTGGATGTAATGGAAATGTAACCAAGAAAAACACTATCGGTTGAAGTAGCCTCAAGTACATATGCATATTTTTACCGTCCAACTAATAAATTAAAGAAAAATTAACAAATTAAACTTGGGTAAAAAAAGTTTTTTTTCTCATTTATGTTGTTAATTAATGCATTAGATCAGTTTTATCGAAAAATTAATATGTAGTCCCATTTAAAAATCTATAAGTTTGTATCATAGCTCGAAAACCATAAGAGCTATAAAGCTCCTGACTATAGCAATCGGTTGCCCCCGTCAATATCTACAACCTCTTATTTGAACAATTTTTCGATTAAATCAACGGTTTGGCTGTAATAAAAATGACAACTCTCGAAAAACTCACACAGTATATATATAGTATATATATATACTATATATATATATATATATTTATATGTGTACACGATAACTCTCGAACGAAACGTTTAATGCTTATGAAATTTGGTATGCCTGCTGGAATCCGGACTGGCTCGGCTAAGTTCGTTAGCCAGACACGTTGGATGCCCAGAAGTAGATTTTTTGGTCATTTTTCGCCATTTTCAGTGGTTTTTTTGCAAAATTTGGCTAGAATTCAAAAATTTTTTAATTTTTTTCTGACACCATCGAAAAGGGCGTAAAAAATTGCATAAGATAAGCTTTTAAACATTGTACTAAGTGAACTAGCTTTTAAAAAAAATTAAGAAATTTGCTGAATTTTTTTTACAATAAATGTTTCATCGTTTTAGCAATTCTTTTCTAGATAAAACAAGTCCTAGTTAGTTATTCAATTTGTATGTATGTGTTATAATAACAATAGCTCTGTCTCATCTTTTTAAATTAAAATTAGTCAGATTTTTTAAGAGTACGTTATGGAAAGGAAATTTTTGTATGATGTCCTCCTTTAGAGAGAAAATATAATTTATATATATTTGCATATCTAGAAAAAAAATCGAAAACTATAGTTATGTAATGTAATAATATGTTGTTAAATAGATATATGCTACACTATATGAGATTCGTTAGGACCTAAAAGTGCCAAAAATTAACTACTGAACTGATTTTGAAAACTGTTTCACTGTTAGAAAGCTAAACTATTTTAAATGGATACAGGTCTTAGATGAGATCCGCCAGTGCCCAATATTTAGAAATTCGCTATGTTATGGAGATGCTTCGACAGGGGTATTTTTGTATCATTTTAAATATACTTTCCCACCGGAATAAGACTCCCACAGGATTTAGATATTTTCCCGGGGTCGAAAGTAACCTATGTTTATCGTTGTATATTGTTTTTTTTCTGCTAACAATATGCTAATCAATTGTCCGTTGTTATAATTTAAACATCAGGATGACCGACCCCGGCCCGGTGGAAATTTCATCTGTATGGAATTTGTTAAGAATAGTACAAGTGCCAACTGATGATAAATGGATAGTTACCGGTTGTTTATTTCCTTATAGGATACAAATAATATTTTGAACAGTAAATATGTAAGTAATTTCATAGTAGTCGTCCGTAGAAATATTAATATAACTGGTGGTATCTATAGAAATATTTATTAATATTGTAAAATACATTTAATTAGTAACAAATGAAAAATTGTTCGTTTAATAGTATAAGATACATTTTTCCACGGGAATCAAATATTCTCTCGAGATAAAAAGTAGCCTATCATCGTCTCTGTTCCGCAAAATACGTCTGTGCAAAATTTTAAGTTAATTAGTTAATCCGTTTAGGCGTGAAAGCCAGTCAAACAAACAAACTCACTTTCGCATTTATAATATTAGTTAGGATATAATTTTAGCAGGGGGTCTTTTATGGCCACACTGTACACATATTATTATTTATTATAGAATGGGAATTTTTTTAATAAAGAACTTGATTAATAAATTAATAATATACGAAAAATTCGCGACAAATGTATGTATAACAAAGAGTATTAATTACAAAAAGTTAATAAGTTATTAACAATTTATAGCTAATGGGGAATTTGACTAATTTTGAGAAACTATTTTAAAACACACATATTTATGTATTATGCATGTATACGTTTTTAATTTTTAAGAATAATGTCGAAAATTGTTAGAAAAAATTATTTTAGGATTTGTTCTCAAAATTTGCGCGAAAACGTTTACTAACTGTCAGCAACAGGTGTCCTGTAACTAACAATAAGAAAAAAAAATGTTTATTTTTCCTATAACTAGAAAAAGAAATTGTTGATTTTTAAAAAAATTAATTAAATTTTAATGAATTTCCATAGTTATATTGGCTAACCGGAATTTAAGCAGCGACACTAGTGGCGATAGTGTTGAAATATAAGAGAAAGGAACATCACAGCCCGTTTCTGCTTACGTGGATTTTAGCTAAAAAATTACTTTTTTGATTAATTTTTTTAAAATCAAATAACGATAGTTAAGATGAATTAGTATAATAAATTGCTGTCTTTTATTATAAATTCGCATTAAAATTTGTTTTAATTGCTTTTCTTTGATACTGTCAAATACCCCATTGATCTTGTCTACTTACAGTAGAACTTCTATTAATCGTCATTCAGTTTTCCGTCAGTTTCTGTTATCCATCAACGTCTAATAAAAAAAAAGCAATTTCTGGCATTAGGTATAAAAACTTAGTTCTATAATTCTATAGAAAAATAAATAGTTTATTAAAATAAAGAATATTATTGCAAAGAATATGAAATTATTTTATATTGGTAATGCTAGGGACGGAGAACCCACTTTGGGGCCCTAGATATTTTCTTGCTACACAAATTATAAAACTATAAATAAAACAAAACTAAATAATGTGAGAAACTAAAACAAAATTCAAAATAGATATAGAAATATTGATTCAAATATATTCAAAATAGACAGTTTGACCAAACCCTTCAAAATATCGGATCCTAGCAATTTGTCTAATTTGCCTATGCAGTGATTCAACCCTGGACCTAATAATAATATTACTGATAATGGTGGAAATAATTCCGGGCAACAAGAATTATATTTAAAATTAAAGAACTGCTTTTAATCATTTCTCTGATGCTTAAAAAAGTGTCGATATTTGTCTGAATTAGATAGTCGACCAAATGGTCGGAAAACGACATTTCATGTTACACGGCCTAATATTATTCCAGATAATGACGAAAATGATTGCAAGTTACAGGAAATCTATTCAGAATTAAAGAATTCCTTTTAAACATTTCTCGAATGCTTAAAAAAGTGACAATATTTGTCTGAATTACATGGTCGGCTAAGTGGTCGGAAAACGACATTTAATCGGTTAATCGAAGTTCTACTGTACTATAAAATAGTAGTATTCATCGGTCTATCTCTATGGTTTTTCCATAATATAAGGTAACGGGCCTAGTTTCTGACCTTTTAAGAGTGACGGCTGAGGTTAAACGACAGTAATAAATATAAGTTTAAACTTAAGAGACAATTAATAATTTTATCAACTAGTTTATGGCTTTCAAAATAAAGTCATACAAGTAAAATAATTATTTGAATTGAATTAATAATTTAAATTAATGTTTTAAAAATTGACAAAAAGGACCCAGTTTCTGACCTTCAAAATTTCTCATGTGACAGTTTTTGACCCTGACAGTGGCCTAGTTTCTGATTCTTAAATTTAAAAATACAGTTTTTTAAAATTTAATTTATAAATAATTTTTTATTGATAAAAATGAATGTTTAATGTTATATACGTTATGAAAAATAACAAAACTAATCGAAGATAACTATAATAACAAAATAACTAACAAAAACTGGTTAGAATTTAATTGGGCCATACCACTTTAGAAGTGAGCCTAGTAATTGACCCTCATATTTCAATAATAAAAATCATTCTAAGGTATTTTATAAATATTTTAAAATAAATTTTAAACAAATATTAACCTGCTCATATGTTTTTAATTAAGTTTTCATACTTACATGATGAATATTGCACAGATCAAAATGAGTACTTTGTTACATAAACTGTTAGGAAACTACCAAAAAAATAGTTTTTACACACATTTTAAACTTAAAAATTTTTTTTATTTAGTTAATATATTCTAAACTTTTTAAATTGCTGTTCATTAGACACAGAATAGATTACTTTAAATTAAGAATTTATTTTTTTTCTTATTTAAAATATAGTTTTTTTATTAATTTATAACAAAGTTGAAAAGTTCAGAAACTGGGCCGGGGTCAATTACCGGGTCTTTTACCTTACATTTTCTCAACTAGACTTTACCATAAATTTAAAAAAAAAAAAAAAAACCGGTCATAGATAACAGCAAACTTATGCATATTGTATGTATGACGTATGTTTGAAATTGGGTTTGAAACATTTTAGATTGCCAGTAAGCTGAACGAGTTAACTCGTCTTAATCATTAAACGTGTTACTTAATGTATTTAATAATTTCGTTGCTACTTGGAATTAAATTAGGCGAATAATCAATAAAAGTATAATTTTTAATAAACAGGATTAGGTACCTTATGGAATATTATAATCTTTATTATTGATAAGAGTTTATTACCATATTAACATACGCGTAATTTTTATTCTAGAATGTAGAATGTCTGTCAGGCATCTTTAAATTTAATTTTATATAAAAAGGTGAAAATGTACAAAAATCCTGTTCATCTTTTTATTTTTCAATCTTACGTATTTTTTCAAGAAAAATAGACGGAAAGTTTTATAAAAAAAAAGTCTATACATAAACAAATATTGTTTCGACAGAAAACTGGAAATCCTTGTGTACATATTTTGAATATAAAATTATTTGTTAATTATTCTGTAACAAGTTACTGAGTTACACAGCAAAAATAATCAAAATTCTTAATTCCACATAATAGCCTTATAAAAAAAGATTATGAATTAACACAAAATAATATAAGAAATTTAGATTTTGCTATGAATATTGCTATGTTCTTTTTCTGTCATTTTGCTCACATTTTCAAAAATCTAAACTAGATTAGTGACTAGATTTGAAACTAGATCACTAAACTAGGAAAAAATTTCAAAGGAACCCCGAAAAATGTAGAAATAAATAGGAAATGTGTAAAAAATGGGTATGTGATCTGTAATCAATTGTTTCTGCGACTTTCCAAATAGTTTTCGCGACCCCCCTGGAAGTTGTAACCAATTATTATTGTTACTATTTGATGGGTTACTGAAAGTCAACTTATTTAATAGTATATTGTGCAATAAGGATGGGAAATTATCGATTGCCCACGAAAGCGAAGTTGAGCGCACGAACGTAGTGAGTGCGCTCATGCGCTTGAGTGGGGCAATCGACAATCCCGCACGAGTTGCAGATACTATTTTTTATTACGAATTTCACATACTTTTTTCTATTATTATATTACTATTTTTGACATTTTTATTACTTTTACTTTTTAAAATAATATTTTTGAGTGTTCGTCTTTTTTGTCTGAATTAAATATTGTTTAAATTACTTTGTTGGTGGTTTCTATAAAAATAATTATGAAATATTTATTAAATGAAAAATCAAAAGGCGGCATTGCGTGTTTTGATTAAATTTTACTTGTTTTATCGTAAAAAAGTATGTGGGAAGAGTATAGTGGGGAAACAGCTATTTTGCGTACAGAAATGTGTGCGCCAAGTTAGTACTTCTCCCGCATGAGTAATAATAGTATATTGTACAATAAGTGGAAAAAGAGGCTTATTTCTCACGAATATGAATTTGTTACAGGGCTCATATGAAGGGCGAGTGCAACAATTCATATGAGTGACAAATAAGCTTTTCCCACGTATTTTACACTATACTTTTTCTACGAGCACATTTTTTTTCGTAAAATTTAACATAAATAATTAAAATAAAATTTAAATAAGTAGTAAAAATTTTTTAAATTTATAATGTCAGTGGTAAGATGTTCAAATTTTTGCCAAAGCATACTTTGAAACTATGGAAACAACAATAAATCAACATACATATGTATATTTTTAGAATTACATATGACATTATATATTAAATCAGACATAGCCAACTTTTTTATTATATTAAGTCGTGCAAAATAATTTTCCACTGCTATTTACGCACAATGTGGGCAATTGTTAATTTTTACATATAGTTAGCCGTGCACAAAATATTACTTTTAATAGTAGTAGTAGAAAAAAAATATTTTTTTCAGCAACTATTCTGCCGTGTTGTAGAAAAACAACGTATGTACATTAATAGTAAAACTGACAAAATGGCGTTCAAAAAATTTAGCATTTTTAAACCTTCGTATTTTTCTTCTGGGTCCACTTTGTGATATAAAGAATTTTTATTTATAATCTGTTTCACTTAAATTTAAGCATGATTCATCACTTACGGATTCAAGGAATTCCCGTTTTCTTAGCTTTATCTCTTTCATTACTCCAAATGCGTAAATTTTAAATTAGCAGTTTGTTTTTAGAAAAGAATAGAAGATTGATTTGTTTCGAATATAAGAATTATTTAATTTTCTTAACGATGACCATGCTCGATTGTATTTAAAATTGGGTATACTATTAAAACAGCATCAATTTATGCTAGAGAACTTATTTTTAGGCAAATATTTTCTAATTCGCCAAAAAACGTGCAGATACGTTGTCCCTCCCTGCAGGTGTTAGGAGGCGGCAAAAGTGCAAGTTCGGTGGTGCCAAAATGTTGAATTTGAGGTTTTTTTTGCTTGTCACTTGCTTTTTGCAGGGATTTTTGAATTTTACTCGGGAAAGGCGCTAACAACTAACTAATATTGCAGTAAAATTTGGATGCACTCTACTATACGTTAAATTTTTTATCAATTTTTTCCTTATTTTAGGAATTGAACTATAACAATTTTTTAGGTTTAATAGATAGTATTTACAATAAGCTATCAGATGGTATTAATAACTCATTTTTGATAAAAATGTCACACACGTTATTTTTTCATAACACGGCAGTATTATACCGTCAAAAAAGCCGAAATTTTCCTATAATCTATGACTCAATTATCTACTAACTATAAAAATTAAAATTTTAGCTTACAATTAGAAACATCGGAAATCAAGGGAGAGCGGTTATTTTTTATGAATTTTGGGCTATATTATTAAAACCACTAGACCAAAAATTATAAAAGAAAAAAAAATATTTTTAGAATCCTTGGAGGTAGCTCTTTTAAATGATACCTCACACGATGTATTAATTAAAAAATGTTTTTGTTTAAACCAAACTGATGTCCCATTTTAATCCTAAAAAATTTTTTCTGATTGTTAACTGGCGATATATGAGTGATCAGGCGCCTCCAGGGCTCTCTCAAAGGTAAATCTGGCCCTGATTCTACCTTCGTATTATGAAGAGAAGGATATTACTTTTTACTCTTAAGGGGAGGTTTACTTGAGAGTCGTTAAAAAAAATCGATTTTTTTTTTTGCAGAAATTGTTAGCTAATTATGTGTAGAATATGTTCCCAAAGTGATTTTGCTGAAAGTATTATAATTTAAGGGAAGGTTTACTTGAGATTTGATAAAAAAATCGATTTTTTTGCCGAAATTGTTAGCAAATTATGTGTAGAATATGTTCCCAAAGTGATTTTACTGAAAATAATTTAAAAACAAGATTCTTGCACATTAACCGAATCCAGCTTTCTATAAAAAAAAAAAAAAAAAAATTCAAAAAACGTAGTTCACGCAATAATGAGTATTAAATATAAAATTTTGAAAATACGTTTCTTGATATATATCATATATATTTTATAATATCTCGGGACTACATTTTTGTAACTGGCGGACACGATAACTCAAAAACTATTCGATGGATCCTTTTTTTTAATTTTTTATTTTAAAGATAATTAAATTCTTCGGCACCTCTACCTAAGTTCGATACACTTTCAATATTTTTTTTATTTTTAAACTTACTCTAAAGAGCGAAAAATAAGACAAAAATCGTAATCAAAAGTTCAAACATCCGCCATTTTTTTTCTTTCAGCAATTTATTGATATTATAGGTAGAGGTGCCGGTTACTCTTCATATATTTTATAAATCTTTTTTGTTTTTGGATTTCGGTGGTTTATTACCGGCGCTAGGATGTCCGCCAACAAGGCATTGGATTTTCGGATCGTCACACTGCAGTATCTATAAAATGGACAATTTTTTATATTTTTCCTTAAAAACATTTTTTTGTATAGTTTAATACTTAATAAATATGTGTACAAAATTTGAAATTGATATTTACTTCCGTTCTTGAGAAAAAAATTCTAGAAAAATACATAATTTTTAAGGACTCTCGAGTAAACCTCCCCTTAAGCAACCTCTTATGTACAAATAATAAATCTCAACTTTTATTTTCAGCCTCCCTGTCAATGTTTGTCGGAGGAATGTTCTTCGTATGGACATCTCCATCGTTACCGAAACTCTACGCCAACGATTCGACAATTCCAATCACCGTAACCGAAGGTTCATGGATAGCATCACTTGAACTGATCGCTGATATTCCAGGTGCCCCGTTTGGAGCATTTGCCGCCGATTACTTCGGTCGAAAATATTCGATCCTCTTGACGGCCGTCCCCTATTTGATCGGATGGATATTGATCGCGTCTGCCTCAAATGTATATATGATAATGGCGGCAAAATTTCTGGTAGGTGTTGCAGATGGCTCCACATTCACGATTCTCCCTATGTATATCGGGGAAATTGTTGAAGATGACATCCGTGGACGATTAGGAAATTCGATGACAGTAATGTTAGATGCTGGTGCCCTGTTCATGTACAGTGTTGGTTCGTGGATCGAAATTCGACCAATGGCGTTCATTGGAATGGTGTTTCCGGTAATATTAATGGTGGCACTATTCTTCATGCCTGAATCACCGTACTATCTGCTAATGAAACATAAAGATGCGAAAGCGAAACGCTCGTTACAGCGACTTCGTGGTCTAGACGATGTTGATGCTGAATTCACGGAAATGTCGGCCATTGTTAAATATCAAATGTCACAAACGTCGTATTGGAGTGATTTGTATACGAATCGCGCGTATTTTAAAGGTCTAATGATTCTGATTGGGTTGAAGACGATGCAAATGATGAGTGGGGTTTATGCTATGTTAGTGTTTGCTGAAATGATATTTTCACAGGCGGGTGGCTCACTTTCTGGACCGGTTGCGTCAATTGTGTTTGGCGCGGTGCAATTTGGAAGTGGTTTTGGGGCTATGTTGATTGTGGATTTGGTGGGACGACGACCTTTGTTGATAATCTCTTGTCTTGGATGTTGTTTCTCGCTGACAATCCAAGCTATCTACTTTTATTTACAGTATTATAACCTGGTTGACTTAAGTGTCGTTGGTTGGATTCCAATCACTGTGATGATAATATACATTAGCATGTATAGTGTGGGTTTGGGTGCAATCCCCTTAATGGTGCCCAGTGAAATGTTCCCGACGAATATAAAAGCAAAAGCATTGTGTGTCACTGATCTGTACTTAGCGTTACTCGGTTTTGTGATAGTGTTTGTCTATCAGAACGTGGTGAACGCCTACGGAAGTCATATACCGTTCACAGTTTTTGCGATATCATGCTTTTTAAGCATCTTCTTCGTGATATTCTACATGCCAGAGACCAAAGGACGATCACTGGAGGAAATTCAACAGTATTTGCGAGGAGAAATAAAAATGTCGAGTACAAAAAAAGACAAGGATAAAGTAACGAATGATACAAATAACGGTGTAGTTAATGGCACAATGAACAATATGGCGGTCACGAAATTATAACAATAAAGTAAAATTTTAGAAAAATTAGTTAATTTTTTTTTTTAAAATGTGATACGTAGTTTTTTCAAAATTGTTGACTGACAGTGAGTGACCAAAACATAAAAGTTTACCTGATAGGGTACCAAGCCAAGGTTGCGTGCTGCGACTAAACAACCGAACGGCAAAATAGCAACTTCTAATTTTACTACTAGAGGCGCCAGTGCGAATCTTTGCATATTTTCGTCGTCAGTTGGTACTCTATCAGGGATGGTAACTATATAAGTTGTAGGCATTCTATGTATGTATAAGAGGCTCTAAAAGTAAGAGGACATGGACAAATGAAACGACAGTTTGAAATAGAAGATAATAATTTAAAATCAATAATTATCAAAAAATAGTCAAAAATAAAGAACTAAACGAATCCTTATGTAGTCTCTATGGTTTTGTGCAAAAGGTTTGCATTACAGTCACAATGTTGCCAGATTGGGGGATTTTCCCCTAGATTTAGTGGATTTTTTACAGCCTAGTTGGAAGTCTAGGGGATACATTTTTTAAGGGATATATTTTTTTAAAATCTTTTCTAAAAAGTGATCAATATATCGCTCCCTTCACACATATGTATCGAAAATAATTATTAATGTATTTTTTCTGAGCCTTACCCAAGGAGGTTTCAATAAGAGCCCCATCAACATTTTCTGAGTTAAATAAAAAGTATCTAATATTATTACTGTCAGTTTTATTGATAGATAACTGATTGATTTTCTAAAAAGATATAACTCTGAGGGTAACATCATCAATCTAGGGGAATTTAAATAGGAAATCAGGGGAAAGTAGTCGAGCCAAACTGGCAACACTGTACAGTCAACAATGATAAAGAATGATACTGTAATGTAAAATGGATAAATCCATTAATCCGCCATATTTCGTCAATTTTTTGTTATTTTTAATTGTAAGTACGTATAATTAATACGTAGAGAAATTAAAAATGCTTAAATAATACAATTTTTTATGTTTTTTTTTAAATGATTTTATAAAATTATTTTTTGTTATTTAAAATGACGCGGGAGGATGCAAACGTCATAACTCATAAGTATAATTACATACAAGTATTTTAGGCGAGCGACTTACCCTTAAAAAGATGCTTACAAATTGAAAAAGTGACCACGAGCGTTCTAGTGGCTGATTTGTTTTAATCAATTCAGAATTTAAAATAAAAATAAAAAAAATTCAAAGACTTTATTTTGATTAAACCACGGCGACAATGTTAAAAATTGATTAACTAAATAATTTGACAAGTATTCTTATTTCTTATAAATACTTGAGTTTGCGTATTCATTCTAAAATATATTTTCAATATTTTCCGCTCTTTCTAAAAGAAATGTATTAAATATTTTTCTGTATGAATGCTATTTACTAAATATTACTAATACAAAATTTATCGCATATATAACATACCTATTATTTTCATTAATCGTACTTTTTATAGTGACACCGGCATTTAATAAAAAAAAATAGTATTGGAATTTTATATTTCTTTTTAAATTTTGAATCTCATGGTCACTTTTTGTCATAAAAAAAATAGGGTTAAGTCGCACGCCTATTTGTAAGAGTAAGATATATTGTTCTTTCCTTTTCATGCATGCATTAGTCGAGGAAAAATGATCTCTGTATTTAACATTTCTATATATATTGCACTTTCTTTTAATTTTTTTTTAAATTGTCGTTTTACAAATTATATTTTTTTAAACTGAAAGTTTTAATTCTGTAGAATAAAATGTGTAACAGTGTATGTTCAGTAGGTTCTGCATGTTTAGTCACGCTTACCTTACGAATTATAAAATTTTTCCCTTACCTAAAAGACAAACTAACGGATATTGGCTAAATTCACTTAATTCACAAAATAAAGCATCATTTTTTTTTAATAAAATGTACTTACTTAATTAAGTAAAAGAATTTTTAATTATCCAAAATGTATTTTTTTTTCAATCCCAATAATCTTCCAAATACCCGACAAGGCTTTCGCCACATAAGTGTTACGTAACGGAGCTTGCACCGTTACCAACCTGAAGACTGACTCAAAAAAAAAAAAAATTAACACACATAAAAAATTAAAACTACGATTTCTCACTTACTGATCAACGTCCTACTGTACGTTTCTCTGTCTACCTTTTTACAAAACATCAGATTTTAAAAATTATGATATAGACAGCCATGGTAACTGCCTTACATCATCCCAATTCACACTTTTATCGTCTCTTTTGGTCCCAATTTACTATATAGTAGAAATTACATGATTTTTGTTTCCATTTATATATTTTTCAAAGCTAAAAATATTTTCAAAAATTTTTGATTACTGTAATAAAGTAATCATGCTCGCGTAAATTTTCAACATATTCAAAAATATGTACTCGCAAAAGAAATACAAAAAATAGGATGTGAAGTTTGAATTCGTGCCGATACATCCCAGTTTACGGTACTTTTACACTAGTTTGAGGTCAAATTAATAGATAACATACATGAGTCGCTGAGTTTCAAAACTATCTAATTGACGATTTTTTCAAAATTGAGTTAGCTACGATTTATTATTCAGGAGGATAAACTGCACCAAAAAATACCAACTAGACGGTGCAAAGTCAGCCTTTTTCCCTTTAATTTTAATGACAAAAATACGAAACTGTTTCAAAAGTAGCTAATTGCAATATTTGCCAATTGAAGAAACATGGAGTCGCAAGCAACACAAACCAGTTGCAAAACTATCTAATTACTCATATAAAAATGGCGTCATTAGAAAAACCTGGAACAAAAGTAGCTAGTTAGGTGGTCAATATGTGGCACTGCAAAGCCTGCAGAGGTTCAGATAATTGTAGGTGATAATTTTATTACTCTCTCTAAGAAAATATTTACTATTGAAATAACTAGAAAAAAGTACAAAGAAACTTGTGGAATTGTCAAATATAACAGGCTGCGAATGTGTACAGAATAAAATTGTGTGAAATATCGTGGTTCTGATTTGAGCTTTACTGTTAAATTACAGTAAAGAGACTTATTTTATGGGAGACTATTCTACTAAATTATAAGAAAATATCTTAGTTTTCATAAGTTATAATAAAAACGACGTTATACGATGTAAATAGATGGATTTGTACGAATGTTATTGTATTTAAAACTTATTGGAATAATAATAAACTGTTGCAAAAGTGTCTAATTGTTCGTGTTACTGCTGCAAAAGTGTCTAATTGTTAGTGTTACTGTTGCAAAAGTAGCTAATTACAAAATCAACCGTTTCAAAACCATCTAATTAAAGCAAACTGCCGCAAAAGTAGGTAATTATAATTTTTAATCGTTATTTACTAATTATTGATGAGTGGTATCGTTGTTATTATTTCTTTATAAGAACTGTATAATTTTTCCTAAAAATTTAATGGTAAAAACCACATCAAAATCATTATTATAAGTGAGAAAACAGTTTTTTGTGTTTCCTGAACAGTTTTAGTTGTGTTAATTAGATAGTCTTGAAACTCATCGACTCACATAATGATTATGTTTGCCAGATATTATCTATTAAAACCAGTATCGCATCATAAGAGGCGCCACTATACAGTGAATTTTTCGAGGGATAAATAAAATTTTAATTGTAAATAGTATTTTAAGTTAATTTTATTTTTAATAAAATTGATTATTAAAAAATTTCTTTAGACAAAATCATTAGGTTTTTCATCTAAATGCATTAAAGCCAATGTTATACATCAACGCAGATTTTAGACCATTTGAAATTTTTTAATATTTTTTTCTTTTATAATTTATTGCAAATATATTTGCAGTAAAAGTAACAAGATATTTTTTAATTTTAATAAAGAAAAAAAAAACATAATAACAATAATACAATATTATTGCATATAAAAAAATATTATCCACTTGAACAACAAAATTTCGTATTCTGAGACATGTTCGTATCCAGCTCATCATTTTCCGCCACGAATACCGTGCCTCGTTGTGAACCTTGTCTATTTAAAAGCGTTTTATTATTTGCTGCACTCTGTTCCACTGATTTATCGACCATACGTTGAACCAAGTTTAAAAACATCTCTTCAATGCCAATATTCATTTTTGCGGATGTTTGAAAATGAACTGCGCCAACTTTTTGCGCATAACTGAAATATAAAAATATTACAATGGGAGTTTGTTAGTTGTTGGAAGCAATGTTAGTTTGTTTAGATCAAAATTTAGATCAGTTCTAATTGAGCTAGAGGTTTCAAATTTTGCATATGCCTATAACTTTGATAACAATATAATATTGGTATAATTAATTTTGTCCTAAATCCCCTCAAAACTAGAATTGTTGATCTTTAATCCTGTGTAACTTTTTTGACATTTCGAACTGTCAAATATTATCCACTGATTATTTTACATTGCAAATTTCATGTTTCCATAGTTATGTTTGATTAGGATAAAAAACACTGAGTACTGAATCGAACATATTAACATATGTTTCCTAGAGATACCACAGGCATTAAATTTTGAAATGACTTTTTAGTAAGCCCAACTTGTAACCACGGAGACTTGTTTATAAATACGTGATAAACCATTAAATTCCCATTAAATTAATAGTTTGACCGTCATTAAAGTTATCACATCAATCAATTTTTTTGCTTCAATTTCTTAATATATTTGTAATACACAGCATTCTCTCTAGCCTATTCTCTCCTCAATGGTAAAAAAATGGGATAAAATAACCGATTAAAACATAGGTAAAAAATTACTTCTTTTAATTTTTTTAAATTAATTGTGTTCAGACTAAAAAATATAAAATAAAGTAAAAAAAATGTTAAAGCAAGGTTTTATTTAAAAATGCGTCAAAAAGTATACAGTAACTTTTGAATGAAGTTTAATGCGTTTAATTAAGTTTAGTAAACCACTGAGAAGTAAAGTAGCCAAGTAGCTACTTACATCCAAAATGAAAATAATTAACGAATAGCGCCTCAAGCTTTTATAAATTATATTTCATATTGCTTCAAACTTCACTCAAAAGTTATTTTATAAGCCAATTTTTAATAAAAGCTTTGTAATTTTTTTTTAATTTAGCTTATTTTATTGTCTAAGTTGGTACAGAAACATAAAAATTAAAGTTTAAAAATATATATCAATAAGTTATTGTAATTTAATACAGTATAAAACAGTATAAAAATCTCATGACGTAATGTGTGGCATACCAGGTTTTGACATTGATACCAGAGACGCTAGTGTTCGCAACCATACGATGAATAATGATATGAAATGATCAGCAAAAATCGTTCACAAAATGATGAAATTAGAAACAAATTATGGGTTTTTGAAGCCGGTCTTTTCATTTTTACTAAAATTAGGTAGTAAGCCCGTTAGAAAAAAGATTTCTGTCGGATCAGTCATATTTATTAAAGCAATTCGGTTATTTTGATAGCAAAAATGAAAAATTCGCACCCAAATTATTCGAATTTAACCAATTATCTTAATTCAAATCACTTCAATAGGACTTGATTTGGGAAAAGGAAAATTTTTTTTAATTTCGTGACGTCATCAGGTATACTAAATTTTTTTTTTATAAAAATCATATATAAAATAAAATGATAGAATAATAAAGTTGCCAGTAAATTATAGGTTTTCGAAAGCGCTCTTTTCATTTTTACCAAAATTAGACAAATAGAACCACTAGAAAAGGGTTTTCCATTGGATCAGTCACACTTATAAAAGGAATTGGGTCATTTTTAAAGCAAAAATGAAAAGCGCGTACCCAAATTACTCTAATTTGTCCAGTCACTTTATTTCAAATCATTCCTATAAAATTTAATTTAAGAAAAACATTTTTTTTTTAATTTAATGACGTCATCAAGTTTACTAAAAGATTTTATTGTCTTAAAAACCGTTGATAAAATGATAGAATTACGAAACTAGAAGAGAATTATTGATTTTCAAAGTCATTCTTTAAATGATAAGTTAGGTACATTTTTAAAAATTTGTACCCCTGAGCCCCTCCTAGTTTGTGAACTGAATCCGCCCCTGGTGAAGTGAATGACCTTTACATGGTTTACATATTTCGGTTGTTTTTTAGTTTTCGTGTATATTTTCATGCCACATTCGTCAGCACACATTTAAAATTTCATCAAGAACTTTGTTACACAGCTAAACCTTTTTTACGCGGTCTTTTTTTGTCCGATTTTTTTGATGCGATATTTAAAAAAATTTCCATTAAAGTGCATAATATAGAATCAAAAGACAGAGAAAGTGATAAAATTAAACATTAACTACAATAACTTTCTTTGATAAAAGTATTTTTTAATGATTTTTAAGTATTTAATCAGTACATTGTATAAGAATATGTCATTGTATCATTTAGTTTTTTTACAAATATATTTTTCACAATTTTCATAATATTATAAAAATGAAATTAAATATTCACACGTGTAAATTAATGCTTTATCTTATTTAGAAAACTAACTAACTTCGAAGGAAATCGTGAGGTTTTGAGCGTTTTAAGTTATATATTTAAAACTTTTTATGCGGTCAACCCTCTACTGTACATTGTGTATGTGCCTATTTTCTATTGTAAATATATGTATCGCCATCTATGATAAAATCCCACAATTTATAATATATAATGACGTCAGTTAGCCATGCTTTAAATCACGTGACTTATTTTTTAAAAAAAAACTCTTACCTTTCTGCTTCCTCAATAGGTACATTACGATCTTTTTCTAAATCGATTTTATTTCCCGCTATCACTAAACATATATCCGCTCCTAACATTTTTCGTAACTCTTTAACCCAATTTTTCACTTTTTGAAACGAGTCTTCATCGGTAATGTCATACACTAATATAGCGCCATTTGACGATCGATAATAGATCGGGCCCAACGCATGGAAACGTTCCTGTCCGGCGGTGTCCCAAATGGATAAATTGATCCTCTGGCCATTAATATTTAGTTTTTTGTTCAAAAATGATGCCTGAAATGTTTAAATTGTATTTTTTTTTTTTTTAATTTATAAATATACACCCGATTCTCTATTTACACGGTCATTTCTATTAAAACTGATTGTCTGTCACCGTAATTACTATATCCTGTGGCGTAGAGTAACCCCCTCATATTTTAATATCGAGGGAATTCCCCACATTTTTACAACAAACAAAAAACAATTTCTTGTAAAACAGCAAGTAGACGAATAAATGTTAAAATTAATGAATGTGAGCTAAGCTATTAAATAATTAAGAGTAAATTCGAATATTACTGGCTTAAATACCTTAAATATGTTTTTTTTTTATTATTATTATAAGTAAACTCTAAGGCTGGTCGTCCACTGGTTGCGGACAACTGCGAAATTCGAATCAGACGATTACGCACGTTTGTCGTTCGTCCAAAATGATATCTCTGCTTTAGTATTTTTCTTTTTAATTTTCTTTTCGTATTTTTCTTTTTATTTTTTTTAACTATTGGAATCTGTCAAATGGGTGGAGCTTCAGAAAAATGGCTGACAAGAAAGTGCATTAACATTAGTTTTATATATAGTAATCAGTGCTATATTAATAAAAAATGATAAATATTAGAACTGTTTGTGTTTGGGTTGACACAAGTCCGAAGCAAACGAATTTTGTTGAAGGAGAGAAAATTTTACATCTGTAAAACAGTTAAAATGTGGTTAAAATATGAAAAAAATTCGTGAATGAGTTAACGAATATTACAATTTAGAGTATACAAACGTCAAATTTAAATAGCAAACGTCATAAAATAACTGGAGAACTGTCAATGAATGGAAAAATTAAATCAATTGTATGTACTTTCAGATCTACAAAATTCAGCTCATAAATGACATTTGAGCAAATGTACTTTAAGAACAGTCTGATTTTTCTACACCAGATGTCATATCGTCATTCGACCGATCCCAATAGATCCTATAAAAATACGTAAAAAACAATTTATGGCACGTAATATGTAAAGGTACACAGTTATAATTGTAATTTACCTTCAGTTTCATCTCAATAAAAATAAAAATCTCATGAAACGGAGTTTTTCGCGCGAAAAAATCCAAACAAAATTGGATTTATTCGCACGTTGCAATTATACGCACAGAAACGAACGAACGAGACGCTTTCAATGGGCGAGAATGTTTAGGTTCACAGCTGTTTGGATCGTTCGTCCGTTTTTATGCGTATTCGTCTGAATTAAATTTCGCACGTTTTCGCATCCAATGGACGACCAACCTAAGTTCTAACTAAAAAAAATGAAAAAATGTCATTTGTGAAAAACTAAATGCGTGACGGCTACCGTACAAAAACCTACGATTTCGAGAATGCATAAGGACTTCAAAGTGTCCTTCGGAGACCTAAACAATTTAAACAAGCCACATTCGAATTATGTTTACTCAAAGGTCAAAACGGCACGAGTACGATATCCGAGGCGACAAAATTTTACAAGCGGATCTGATAGATTTTGGCATTCTAAGCAAAAAATAAAGAGTAAAAAATTTTGAAATTCGCCTTAGTTTTCGAGATATCGATCGTTAAACATGTATTTAAGTTGCCATGAAATTCGGATATATTGTATTTGTGTATGGTGTAATATTTTGGTGAAATATACAGTCGACTCTCGTTAATTCGAAACTCGAGGGAATCTTAAAATATTACGAATTATAGAGAGGTCCGAATTATCGCAGGTAACAATTTTAATTTTTTAAGCATTTGCGATGAATGAACTTGAACTTTTCTCAAAATGTACTTACAATCTTTCTGTCTCTCTCTCGAATTAACGCGTTGTTTTGTTACCTAGCAATGATTTTTTCGTTCGAATTACCAAGTGTATAAAAATCTATTGTTTTAGTTCGAAATATAAAGATATTTTGAAGCGAACTCATGATACCTTTGAATTATAGTTTCGAATTATCGAAGGTTTGAATTAACGAGAGTCTACTGTATTTATATCAAAAATCGAAATTTATTGTCAAAACTGGCCTAACCTTTGGGCACAGGGTAACCTTAACTAACTTCACCACTTAGTTTTTATATCAAAAATAGAAGTTTACTGTCATAACTAGCCTAACTTTCGGGCAAAGGATAACCTTAAATACAAGTTAAACGATCGATATCTCGAAAGCTAAGGCGATTTTCAAAATTGTTTACTGTTTATTTTTTGCTTAGAATGTCAAAATCTATCAGATTCGTTTGTCAAATTTTGTCGCCTCGGATATCGTACTCGTGCCGTCAAAACAACAGTTTATGGTTTAAAAATAGAATTAACTTCTATGTCATGTTTTCAAAATTGCGTAAAAAGGAACCGTATAAAAAGAGAACAGGTATTAAAATAATATATCAGTAAATACTGACCAATTTTTGAAATTAAAAAAAAAAATATTTACCTGTAAAGTCGAAATATGTTTCTCATTAAATTTATCCTCAACATATCTAAGCACTAATGACGTTTTCCCAACACAACCTTCGCCTAATAATACTATTTTAAAATTAAATGAATTACTTGTTTCTGTTGACATACTGAATAATAGCTAATAATTCATACATAAAATATAAATTTTTATTACACAATATTAATAAGACACTTATTGGTGAATTTTAATATTTGACAGCTCATTTTCAGCTGATTTTTGTAAATGAAAATTAAATATTTGACACAAAAGGAGGAGTTGAACGATAGAGAGTGCGCGATAGTCAATTATCTTGCCAGGTACAAAGCGGCGTGGGAAAGTGAGGTGCCGGAGGCAATAAGTATGCAATTAGGGTGCACTCAGCATATTAAAGTCTTGATTTACAAGATGTTTTTAGTTTTCATCCTTTGTCTAAAAAGAAAGTTTGAAATAATTTGTTAAGGATCGTTTATAATCGTTTATACACAGAATTTTGATTGGATGAAAATCGAAATAAAAATCTTTTAATGATATTTGCGGGTTTACACACATACGATTTCTTGAATTTTAAAAAAATAAAATAATAGTAATATGTACATGATCTTTCTTAATATTTTCAGTTTGTGCAGTTTTGATTTTCAAAAAATCGAACTAAAATAGGATTACAATCTATTTTTATAAAAATCGTTTTGAAATCGAAGGCAATACGATCATACTTGGATTACCGGTTTACACATACAATTGTTATACAGTTTTCCTTCGATTCGATTAACATTCGATTAAAATCGTATGTCTAAACGTAGGGTAATAGGAAAATTCAAAATTAAATATTTGTATATTAACAGCGACATTCCTCGACCATAACTTCTAAGTTTTTTAACGCTTTTAAACAAACCATAACGCCCCTTTCACATTGTACGGTTTTCGCCGTACGGTAAAAAACCGTACGACTTTTTGCCGTGATATTGTTGCTTTCACATTGCACGGTTTTTTGCCGTTGTAAACTGAATATCTTCATTTAATTTGCAACATTATACAAGTAACAAGTGTGATTAAAGTTAATTCTATAAATCAGAGGAAATAGAAAGTAGAATTATTTATTATCACACAGTTTGAAGACCTGAAAAATGACAAAAATAAGTTTTTCAACTATTTTCGGATGTTTACAGACTCCTTTGCTTAATTTCTTGGCGAACTTAACATCAAAACACACAATTTCGAAATTACATACAATCTATTAAAATACTGGTTATCACATTCAACATTAGTTTCATCCATTTCACAAATAAAATTAATAATTAACATGAAATTCAACAAAATATTGTTAATGCCGTACGTTAAAAAACCGTGTAATGTGAAAGCATCCATTTAATTACATACACTACTGAGTTAAAAACGCCGTGAGCAGCGGGGCCCCATCACGGTAGTCGAATTTTCCCCTTCATCTTCGGTATTGAATGTCTACAAGCGAAATGTGATTGAAAGTCTACAACCGAATTGTCATTTTGTTGGTTTCAAAACTGGTGATGAATGTTCGGCTGATCGAGGCTTTAAAAAAAGGTTTTAAGTATTTAAGGGCTGTATCTCAGTAAATTTCAATTTTGTGCCGAAAACAGGTAGCAGAAAAAAAGCCAACACAATTGTCATAAAAGTAAGTTCACTTTTTTTTTAATTTTTTAAAATTACTATTCGCCTACTTGTATTTAGAATAAACATAATGCTTTTAAAACACATTTAACAATAGCATTCAATTCCGATGTAAAAATGGGAGAAGTGGGGGGAAAGGTGATGCGGACTCCCTACAGGGTACTAGCTGGATACTAACTGAATACACGTACAAAATTTCAGCCCTCTAGGTTTCCTTATGGAGTCTCTAGACGTGTTAGAAAACAAGCAAAAAAATTAAGGAAATATTGGCGTCAAAATCGTGGGGGTAAGGGTTAAAAGTTGAAACCTCCAAAAAACAGTGTCTGGCTATTAGCTTAACCTGTACACCAAATTTCAGCCCTCTAGGTTTATTTGGGGAGATTTTGACCCGAACGAAACTGTTAAAAAACAAGAAAAATCATGTTCTTTTGGTTATAAAAATGGTGGGGGTAGGGGTTAAAAGTCGAGACCCCCAAAAGGCACCCCCTTGATACTAACTCAATCCGAATACAAAATTTCAGCCCTCTAGGTTTATTCGGGTGACCTGTGCGAGTGGTACAAACTTCGAAAACGTCGAAAATGCATGAAATTGTAGCTTAAAAATGAGGGGGGTGGGGGTAAAATATTAAAACCTCCAAAAAGCACAACCTAGGTACGAACTTTACCAACACACCAAATTTCAACCCTCTACGTTAATTCTGGGGGGCTGGGGGCCTGTTAGATCCAGCGAAAATCGTTTTTCCCCCCTCTACTCCCACCATATCATCCTAGGAAGCTGAATTTTGGATATGTTGTAGATAATTGACCGAAACATTATTTAAAACCGGTTTGGAAAAGTTTTATTGCTTTTCCGCCCCCCACCACCCCCTTAAAGGTCGGGTCCGAAAAAAAATTTGCCCAAAATTTGACCCCACTTTGATAGTATTGTTGTGCATCGGAATAAGCCCCACTTACCAAATTTCATCTCTTAACTTCCATAGGGGGGCCCTACACATATTAAAAGGTTGCGGGAAAATATATATATATATGTATATATATATATCAGACATCTTTTTTTTTTACATAATCGTGTTCTACGGGTCCGAAAACGGATAGCGCCCCTGGTCTCGCCTCTCGCAGCTCTTATCGTATAGACTGTATAAGTCTAATTTTTCGGAGAAAATTCGACTAAAAACGCCGTACGGCAACCGTCAAGTCCAGTGGCAAGAGACGGCTGCTACACGGCACGGCAACGGCATTTTGCCGTGACCGTGTAATGTGAAAGGTCCAATGCTCTTCTTCACTCCACTAAAAAAATGCGACCGTACGGTTTTTTGCCGTACGGCGAAAACCGTATAATGTGAAAGGAGCGTAAGGAAAAATTTTTTTGTCTCAAAATGCCGGACTTTTTACTGCCAGTGATAAGTACAATAGATAAGGTTACAAAAAAATTAAAAAAATCAAAGATTCCAACATCAAAAAAGTAAACCCTAGGAATTTACAAAGTATAAATTATACCTACTAAACCAAGGTTTCTAAACTATGTTGATAAAATTGAACATTGTTTAGAATTACATCGCATTTCGGAAAATTTGTCACAGATGACGGCACCTGTACCAGTGAATATACATATACATATCACAGCATTTTGAGCCGTTATATTGCAGGACGATTTAATTCGTCTTAATCATTTAATTAAAGAATTAATTATTTTATATTTGTTTCTTTGGGATATTTTATTCATTTCTTTATAAATGCATTCGACTCTAGGGTTCTTAAGATCGTTAAAAACTACAGTCGGACTCATGTATTTTCAACTCATGTATTTTCAACACCATCTATTTTCAACTGATTTTACTCACGTATTTTCAAGTTTTTGGTCCCCACTTCTCACGCAATACTTTAATACAGAAAAATAACTGTCAGATTAATCGATTGACCACTGGTGGCTTTATCCTACAATATATGGTTTTATTTCATTTGCAATTGTTTAAAAAATAATTTTATTACAAGTTTATTACACTTTTTTCATGTTTCACTTTTTTGTTTATCATATGTTACTTGACAATTTGTCATTTTAAGGTTATTCACTGGGGAAGTACACGTGGCTACTGTGTAAAGATTTGCGCGGGCTTTTTGTGATTGGTTCTATGTCTGTCACGTGGCTCTATGGGTCCGTCCACACGACACAAGCTTTACCACCGACTTACTTGCGCAAACCAGTTTGTGCAAGTAAACATGTACGTATGGACGGGAAAAAACGTAGCGACTTACTTGCACAAACCTGGTTTGCGCAGGTAAGTCGGTGGTAAAGCTTGAGCGTGTGGACGGGCCCTATGATTGCCATGGAGTGAGGATAAAGGAGAAGTTGAAAATACATGAGCGGATTAGTCCCGACAGGTTGAAAATACATGAGTTCGACTGTAATAATTACAAACTTTTATAAGGCAGCTTTTTTTAAAAAATGAAAACTTTTTTTGCGTAGTTAACTACGTATATAACAGAAAGGTTTTTTATTGAAATTTATAAATTAATTTGAATTCTTTTTTTTGTACTTGATATAAGCTAAAAAAACTAATAAAAAATTTATATGATTGTGTGGTTGAATGTGGCACAAATGTCAAAAATACATTCTTATACAACTTATGAATGTTATAAATTATGATGATTATATTATAAATCACATTACATAAGAATTAATTGCCGGAGGGGCTGTGGAGGCCGTAGAGGCTGTGTGATAAAACTAATAATAACAATTAGTTAATTATCATACTATTCAAGGATGAATTCAATTTGAATATTTTATTTTATTCGATAATTTTTATTAATTTCCTATTGTAGACAAATTTTCTTCTTGACCACAAGCTAGGTACCGTAAATGCAGCCAACAATGCCTAAATCTTCGATTTAAATTTAAATAAAATGAAGACAAAACTAATTTAGTTATATTTAACTGTTTAAATGAAATAAAATGATTTTGATGAGTTTGATCTGAATCATAAAAAAAATTTTCCAGATAGCTAAATAACTAAAAAACAATATAGAATTTTTAATTTTTTTTTATTACTCTTGCACGGAAAGTACAAACTAGGCGCGAACATTTTAGTAAGGAAAATAGCTGTTTGCCCACTGCACTCTTCCCGCATGGCTTAAGCATATTTCAATTGCTGTTTTCCGTGCGGAAAGTTTACTTCCCACTCGCAAATTGACAATAAAACACGCAAAATTTAAACACGCAAAACACGTAAAGTCGCCTCGTGATTTTTCATTTAATGAATATTTCATATTTCTATAGAAACTATCAACAAAGTAATTTAAACAATATTTAACTAATTAAAAAAAAAGACAAACACTCAAAAATTTTATTTTAAAAAGTAACTAATAAAAAATAGTAATAATAGTAGAAAATAATATGTGAAATTCGTAATAAAAAATAGTATGTGCAATAAGTGCGGGAAATTGTCGATTGCCCATTCGAATGAATGAGCGCACGAACGTAGTGAGTACGCTCAACTTCGCTCTCGTGGCCAATCGACAATTTCCCGCACTTATTGCACAATATACTATTACCTACCTGTGTTTTAAGATACCAAAGACATTGTGAAATTCTTAAATACACCACTGTTGTTCACACTGTTATTAATTTCAAGTAATATCTAATAATAAAACGTAGTAGAATGGAAATACTACATATTTATTCCGATGTTTAAAAATCCAATGTTTTTACCCTTTGTAAAACTTCGAACAGGGCCCGCTCCAGGGGCGGGCAACCCGGGCATTTGCCCGGGCGGTAAATTTTAAGGGCAGGATTTTTGTAAATTTTTGCAAAAAGGCGGTGGTATTTTACAAGTGACGAAAAAAAACAAGATTTGCCCGGGGCGGAAAATTGTAAGGGCGAAAATTTTCTAAAAAAGGGACGGCATTTTACAGCTAACGAGCAAAAATCCGAAGTTTTCGAATTTGATTTATTAATAATAAATATGTAAATGTACTCGGAAATACAATAAATATTTTCCAGCTATTGAACGAAAATTTGCTGCCTTCTGTACGGTTAAATCACATTTCTATAAGTTTTTGAGTAAAATATGTTGAAATTTAGGGCACAAATTTTGAAATCAAACAACCAATTTTAAAAATCGTTTGTATTTTTATTATAATATTTTTAAAATTTATATTTTTTATAACAATCGTTTAATTTATACACACACAATTAATAGTTCAGTTATGATACGGTGCTGGAGTTGGCACATTCATTAACGGTGATTCCAAAGTATCCGGAGCACTAATTTCCATAATCGTCTCCTCCGGGTTGCCAATTTTCTCGAGCAATAACTCATACAATTTATGCACCGGCTCTGAATGTTGTACTGTCGGCTGTAGCGTCTTCATAATCGTCTGTAAACGTGACGGCGACAATTTCGGGTGAATGTACCACAACAGTTTCAAAATGTGCTTCAAAACGTTATCCTTATTGATCGCGGTAAAGAAGAATTCATCGAAAATTCCCGTACAAAAATCTTCCGCGGCAAATTCGTCTTGCATGTTGATTAACAGCGACACAAACGAATGTAAGAACGGATCTTCATAGGCACGTCCTTCGGTACAATTCGGTAAAATCGTCATTACCCGAAGTAACCCGACACGATCTTTGGCGCGAGCGGCCGAGAGCGTGTAATATAACATTAAGACACCCGCCACGGGTGATTCCTGGACATAGGCTTCACAGGCGTCAGGTGGTGGCCCGGAGTGTTCGATTATCGTAATCGCAGTTTCTCGTTCGTCTGGTGGAAGTTTTGCGTGTAATTGTCGCACCTGGTCGTCCACCATTAACGACATTAGGGCTGGTAAAAATTTCGTCACAATCTGACTGTCCAATTTCGGTTCTTTAAAATCTTGCGAATCGATCATGACCCATGCACTTAAACCAAGTGCAAGCATACGCAGTAGCAGGATTAAAACGGTGTTTTCTCTCGGTAAACTTTCGTTATAGATGAGATGTTGTAAAATTTTTATGGCTGACGTGGCCAAGAAATTTATCGCGAACGGATCACAAAGGGTCATTGAGAGATCGCCTAGCACTTGTTCTTGGCCCCGTTTAACGCTATCCAAAAAACCCTGTAACTCGCGAGATCGTTTAATGTCGACATTCTTCTCGCGAATGCATGCGTCCAAACACCAAGTGAATTTATGGCACGGATCCACCGAGATAATATCTTGTACTTCTAAATCGTGTAGCGCCATCAGAAGTTCGGCTCGTAGAGTACAATAATGGATGTTTCTGGTACGTAAAAATAGAGTACGTAAAAATTGTAGAACCATATCGTAAAGTTTCACGCTGTTTCCAATCATGTGGGCGAGTTTTTGTACCACTTCACCTTGTCGTCGGACCTAGAATTTGAGAAAAGTCACCGTTAATGAGAATTTCCTTTGTATAACCTATCGTGAAGATCATGCCCCTCCCCTCCTCTGAATGGAGATAAATTCAAATTTTATCGTTTTTCGTTTAGTGACGTCATCTACCCTACTAAAAAAATTTTCGAAGTCGTTCGTTGCATTTTTTTCAAAAGTAAGCACGCACGATCCTTAGGAAAAATATTTCTGTCACTTCAATAAAGCTTTAATTAAAAATAACATAGTATTTAAAAAAATTGTCAAACTAGATCGGATGGGACTCGAACCCACGATTCTTGATAACTAGTCAAACGCCTTACCACTAGGCTACCGATCTCTGTTCGATAGCCATTCCATTTTTGTAACGAATCGATCACAATATACATTACTCTCTTTAATGCGAGAAGCAATTATTTTTAATTAAAAACTTGATTCGGAGAAACAGAAAATTTTACACTGATGATGTCACGATGTCCAATAAAATTTTTCAGTGCCTTGAAAATTGCAAATAAAATGATAGAATATCGAAACTGGAGTGAATTATAGCTTTTCGAAGTCGTTATTTTCATTTTTATAAATTAGGCATGTTAGACTATTAGAAAAAGACTTCTGTCGAATCAGTTCCATTTCTAAAAGGAATTTCGCCATTTTGATAGCAAAAATGACAATTTCACTGCAAAATTACCCTAATCCAAACAATCACACCAATTCAAATTGTTTTAATAAAGCTTGATTTGAAATAAAGTAAAACTTGGCTTTACTTTTCAGTGCTTGCCAAAAACTTTTATAAATTATGTTGCATATTGCTTCAAACTTTACTCAAAATTATTTTATACTTTTTAACCCATTTTTAAATAAAATTTTTACTTTATTTTATACTTTTTAGTCTGATCACAATTTAAAAAAAAAAAATTTAGAGAAGTAATTTTTTATCTATATTTAGTTGGTTATTTTACCCTAATCAAACATAACTATGGAAACAAAAAACTACAATGTAAAATCAATGGACAATATTTGACAGCTCGGAATGTCAAAAAGGTTGCACAAGACTAAAAATTGATAATTTTAGTTTTGAGGGAATTTAGAACATAATTATTAATACAATATTGCATTGTGATCAAAGTTAAACACATATGTAAACGTATTTAAACAAACAAACTAATATTGCAAGTTACATAAAAGCTTTTAAAAAAGCTTTTTAATCTGATGACGTCATCAAGTCCACTAAAATTTTGTCTTGAAAACTGTAAATAAAACGATAAAGTATTGAAACTAGAGGCGAATTATAGGTTTTCGAAGTCGTTCTTTTTATTTTTACCAAAATTAATCATGCAAAATCAGTAAAAAAAGATTTCTGTTGAACCAGTCATATTTATAAAAAGAATTTCATCATTCTGATACCAAAAATGAAAAGTTCACACCCGAATTGCGCTAATTCAAACCATTCCCATCGAGCTTAATTTCTGAAAAAATAAATTTTATAATATGATGACGTCATCAAATTTACTAAAATGGTTCAATGCCTTAACATGGCCTTAACCCATTTATTTTAGACCATAGAGAAAATTCTCTTGTCTCAAAACGCCGGACCTTTTACTGCCAGTGACAAGTACAATAGATAAGGTAACAAAAATGGAATGAATTCAGAGATACCAACTTCAAAAAATGTCAACCCTAGGAATTTGCAAAATAGAAATTATACTAAATCATGTTGATAAAATTGAACATTACTTTCAGTTATACCATATTTCGAAAAATGTGTCACAGATAGCGGTACCTGTACCAGATTGCATGACGAATTAACTCGTCTTAATCATTTAAAAGTTAAAAACCGTAAATAAATAAAAATACTCGTGATATTTTACAAGGCCCAGCACTAACTAACCTTTGGAGATGGATTAAAAAATAAATTCGTCAAATTCTGATGATCGTATAGAATATTATCTTTCTCGCGAATATATTGACTCAACAGTGGCGACACCTCATCGCCGAAAAGCGATTGATTATCCTTCCATATCTGTCGTTTCACTTCTGTGTCCGTGTCGTTGTACAATTCACGATCTCGCACTAACACTTTCAAATATTTATCGTCAATATGCGGTGTATTGCGTAAGATACACATCACCACCGGACGTAGTGCTTTTACACGAACAAACGGGAAACTCTTCACCAGCAAATCTTTCAATTTACGATCACGTTCACGACCTTCACGTTGTCCGATCTCATTAATATGTGCAATCAATTTCTCGCGAAGTTCTTCAAGCACTGACGTGTGAAAATCCAATCGTCTGACGCCGTGTAGATCCAACAGTGGTAACATGGGACGCAACGAGGGCAGTAAAATTCCATTTCGTAGCTAAAAAGTGTATATATTTTGAAAATACTTGTTCTTTAAGGTTCCATCACAGTGCGATCGGCCGAAAAATAGTCAATACCACTATTTAACAATACAAAAATATTTACTTCCGAGACTACTAAAGTAGAGGAAACATTGTGATGACTTTTGAAAAATAAAACATTTTTTACTCCAAAATAAAATTTTTTACGCACATTTTACGTTTTAGAGCTTCCTGAACAATTTTGGTTTGGTGTCTGTCCGTCTGTCTGTGTGTCGCCAGTTTGCATCAAGTGGCATAACTTCTGAACTATTCGATTGTTTTTAATAAAATTTTCAGAAATTATGGTGTTTAGTTCCTAGCTGGTCCCCTATGAATTTAATCGAAATCGGAGTAACGGTAGCTACGCCGCTACTATGTCATTCCATTAATATACTAAATTGTACCAAGTGGCATAACTTCTGAACTATTCAATTCTTTTTTATGAAATTGTCAGAAATTATGCAGTCTGGTTCCTAGATGGTCCCCTACAAATTTCATTGCATTTGGAGTAATAGTATTCACGGCGCTACCATGAAATCCCATTAAATGTCAATATTTTATTTACTGCTAGTCCCACTTCGCTCAAATTTTTAAAGTATTTTGGGGGTTAGTTTCTAAAATATTTTTTCTACTATTTTATAATTTAATCTTTAAGTATTTTGAGTTACAACAATTTTTTTTATGAACTTCAAGGCGAAAATATAATTTCACGGTATATATATTTTGTAGAATACTGTTTTAAAGTCTTACGAATACGAGGAAGCTGTGTGCCACACCCCATTGGCAGCGTATTTTTTAATCATTTTTATTTATTTATAATTATTATAATTTTTTGAAAAAAGTGTCTTTAAAAAGGGCGGATATATGTGCCCACGATTGTAGCCGCAGTTTTCATTTGAAAAAAAAAAAAATCAGATATAGATTATCAATCTGTAGGTAAGCCGATATGTTCCTATGGGAGCTTTTTTCTGAAATCTTCCTATTTTTCCACACGAAAAACTATAAAAAATTTTGTCCTTTTTACTCAAACCGCCACCATTTTTTCAAATTTTAAAAAAAGCTCCCATAGGAGGAGCTTACCTACAAATTGATAATCTATTTGAATTTTTTTCCCAGATGAAAACTGCGGCCGCAATCGTGGGCACCAATATCACTTTTTTTAAAGACACTTTTTTTCAAAAAATTATAATAGGTATAAAAAATAAATAAAAATGAACAAAAAAAAAAATTTTGTATTGTTAAATAGTGGTATTAATCGTAAAAAAAAATTCATCCCCATTCGGCCCATCCTAACCATCCGAAAAAAATCGCGAAAATTGACTATTTTTCGGCTTATCACACTGTGATGGTACCTTAAACTTATTATTTTAAAAACTTACTTGAAATTCTTCGATAGCTTTCAAAGGATCGGTACAACTTGTTAAAGCATCCCTAAGAAATCGTTGTCCTGGTATTCCGGCATCTTCTAAATTAGTACCGATAACTTTTGATGTGGACATTTTAGCGTTTTTCGAATGCTTTGTTTATCTTAACCTTCAGAGCTACGAGAAAAAAGCAAAACCTATCAATTTATTGTAAAAGAAGGAAAGGTTTTTCACGCTTAATGATTTTACAATTTACCATTAAAAATACATGTTTTGGGTAGTTTAAGTTCTGAAATTAAGTTTTATAAAATTTATTTATTAGAATTATTTTACGAGGGTTTGATATTTGACAGCTCAAAACGTTCAAACATCATCAACCGCTGTCAACTCTCAATTGCTCGTAAGTCCAAAGATCACTTTTTTTAGGATATGTTCCGAAATATAATCCAGCATACTGGCCAGTGTTAGTGACGTCATGAATGCAACGCTACATTGTACTGGTGTCTCACCATATTATACTGGTGTGACAAGAAACGAATCAACAATATAGCGTAGAATCATGACGTCATTAACACTGGCCAGTATGCTGGATTATATTTATACTTGGAAAGCTTATGGTGCTGACAGTACCGTACTTATATTTTAAAAAATTTAAACGTTAATAAATGGGTGTAAATACATTAAAAAAAATTATATCGATATATTCTCTATTAACTTGAATAACCGTGATAAAGTCGCTCAGGAAATTTGGTTACGTCGAGTAAATTAACAATGTGATTTTTAGTGATAAAATTAATTTTTTTTTTTAATTAATTTAATTCTTCCCTGACACTTGCTACAAACACTGACAAATACTGACGATTTTATTAAAAGTAGGGATTAGTAATGTCGGATGACTAATCGTTTAATCGGTTTATTCAACTAATTTTGTTTACTTTTAGTCATTTGTAGTCGACTATTTTACCTTTGATTAAATGACTTAAAATGATTAATACGGTATTTGATTGTATTTAAAATTTGTGTCAAATGTTAAATAATTCTATGCATTATCATTACATATGTCCATTTTTAATGATGAAACATAAAAATATTTGATAACTATTTAGAAACTTTATTTTGAAAATCGCCATTTTTCAACAAATATTCAAATTAGTGAAAACGCGCCATTTCTTGAAAATGACATAACATTTTGTAGCTAGATATGTGGATTTTGATAATTTTCATCGATGAGATAAAATTGTGTTTTCTTTTGAATATTCCTATTAGCTTATATATATAGTAATAATAATCGACCAGAATTCAAATAAATACTTGCTTTTACTTTGACTTTTTATGAACATAATCAAAGTTTTGAGGTTATAAATATTGACATTGACGTTTAGTTGCTTCAAACTGTGACGTCACTATAGCGAGGTGTTTTTCCCGCCTTTTTCTCATTTAAAATTGTAGGGTTACTTTTTTTGATGATTTTTTACAGTCTGTCGAAAATAAAAAAAATCACTTAACTGACATGAAAAAATAATGCTTTTAGAATATTTTCGTAACTTCAGTCAAGAATCCTATTTTTTTTAAATGACTAAAATCAACTAATTTAATAATTTTTCTCTTATTTGAAATATAAAATTCCAAAAAATGAAAACTGAAAAATTATTTATTATTAGCTGTTAACAAAAATTAGTTTAAAGAAACTAAAACGCTTTATTTGAAAAAATTACTAAAATTTTAACTTTTTTTTTAATTAAAATTGTTGAAAATTTGACTGACTGACTGTAACTTTAAACTTGTTAAAAAAATAGGTTGTCATTTAGAAAAATATTTTTACGAAAAAAACAATGTGTTGTCTCTCTCACATTTTACTGGGAGAAAAAAGACAATTGATACACATAAATCATTTATTTGTAACATCAAAAAATACCTTACACAATACAATATATGCATCTATTTCAATTAAAGTTACACAAAGTTTTGACAAGAAATGTATGCATGGATATCTAAAATATATTCAAAATATACAGATATAAGACGGTATATTCATAATAATAATAATAATTTATTACTCGAAAAAATTTACAATTTTTACAGAGTTCGTCAAAACAAAAGATAAGTCTATTTGTATTAAAATAGAAAGTTTTCAAAACATTCATGTACTGTGTAATATGCTTTGCTAATAAGAGCATTCTTAATAATATTTTGGAATCTTGTGTTAGGTAAGCACTTCATATTATCTGGTAATTTGTTGTACAGTAGTAGATATAAGTAACTGGTGGTCTGCTGCGTTTTTTTGTACTTATGATTTGCAATATACAAGTGATCTCTTTGTCTAGTGTTATAGCCATGTACATTATGAACAGGAGACCATAAATTCTTATTCCTATGCACATAATTCAGGGCCTGATACACAAAAATTGAAGGAACGGTCAATATTTTTAAATTTATAAAAGAAAGTTTGCAACTGTCATTGTAAGACAGACCAGCAAGGCAATAGGTATAAACAATCACGTATTATTTATTTCTAAAATCGCATCAAAATGTTTTATCTAAAAAAATTAACAATTTTTAATACGTTAAAAAAATAAAGACAATGGCTGTGTTCGAGCAGAAAAAAATTCTTTAAGCGCTTCAAGCCGCTTCATATTGCTGACCAATTTTCTGCTTGGACAGAAATCAAGTGACATGTAGTTCTGTCTTACATCAAATTTAAATTTTACTGCGATAAATTAGAAAATTCTGCCATATTGTTGTTTACTCTGATGATTCTTCAATAATATGACCTATAATGTTATCCATACTGTGTAAAATATAAAAGAAATAGCAAATTTTCCTATGAATAACTCCTGTTGAGGTTATTTTGTTTAAATATCTACGACGACATTTTGCTTTTTGGTGCTTTGTTATTCTTAGTAAATCGCCATTTTGCTTTAAAGCGCTTTAATGAATTTTTTCTGCTCGAACGTAGCCAATACTGTCAGCCCCACAGAGTACCAAAGACAACATTGCTATCTCTATACTACTGAAACCAGTGTAACCAAAAAAGGATAGAAAATATGTTAAATGTGTGCACTGGGTTTACTTTGTATTTGTGCGGTAATCTTTGTGTGAGTGATCGGAAGTGCGTTGGCCGTGGTGTCGCATACATTATATATAATACTACGACACATGTATGTGGCTCCGTGTGAGGATTCTAACAATGCCAACAACAATCAAAACGTGATCAAAACAATTGACCTACACTCATCCACTGCTACGGAGCGAGTGACTTCTAAGTAGACTAACTTTCTCAGAACTGCACACTGCAGATTTCATGATAGAGATAGTTGCGTCACCTCTGATACTCTGTGGTCAGCCCGTGACTTTTACGACCAATGATTATATTTCGGAACATACCCTTTAGCCTCCTTTGGTACTGGCCAAATAGTAGTCGTACCAACATAAAATATGACTAAACCTAAACGTCAAAACTTTAAAATTGTTGTTACTCACAGAGCTCACAGAACACGTTTTTACTGTTTTACTCACAGTTTTACTTGTTTTATGGATAAACCATTAAATTAATGGTTTGACCGCCATTAAAGTAATCCCATCAGTCAATTTTTTTGCTCACATCAGTCAATTTTTTTGCTTCAATTTCTTAATATATTTGTAATACACAGCATTCTCTCTAGTCGATTCTCTCCTCAATGTCTTGGATAATATAAAAAAAAATTAGTTGTCATAATCAGTGTTGCCAACTTAGTGGTTTTACCACTAAAACTAGTGGTTTTGAACGTCCCACAGTGGGGAAAATTTTCTTCTAGTGGTTTGTGGTTTTCAGCGTTACCATCTTAGTGGTTTTACCACTAAAACTGCTGGTTATTTCATTATTAATTTATATAATATTGTTTTAATTTTCTATTTTGTTATAATTAAATCATAAAAATTAAATTATAAAAATTTTTATTTTAAAAACATTTTTTATTGTCGTTTTTTTTTTTTTGCTTGTCGATGAAGACCTGGTAGTTTTTAGTGGTTTTTTAACGGTTTCAAAGTCGAATCTAGTGGTCTCTGGAAAAAAAAGTTGGCAACACTGTTTATAATACTCATAATCATAATACTCATAATAAGGATAAGCATAAAGCATTGGTGTAATCAGGATAACTGTCATAACTGTCATAAAGTGGTTACAGCCTCACAACATTGTGCATAATAACCACAGAAATTCAAAATGGAGAAACCGGTCAATGAAATTTCTGTCACATTTCAAGTCAAAGTGGAGATGGTGGAGGTAGACGAAGTGAATGTGAACAATCCTTTGTTATTAACAGAGCCAAACATTGCGGAATCAACTAAATTACCACAAACAAATAATGTCTTGACAAATATAAAAGAAGAACCTGGTACAGACTCACAGGAGCCAAATATAAAACTGGTAAGCACATTTATATTATTACATATTTCAGAAATAATTATGTACGCTGATGTTCCAATAAAATTATTTTGTCATATTTTAGGAGTCGAATGAATATTTAGGAAATTTAGAAAAATTACATACAGAAATCAAAATGGAACAAGACGGAATAGATGAAATAGACGAAGAAAAATTTAACTGCAATACTTGTTTTAAAACATTTAATAAACTTGACGATTTAAAGAAACATAATATAGTGTGCATTGGCAGGAAATCATATAAATGTAACATGTGTTTCAAAATATTTACTCAGTCAAGTCATTTAAAACAACATGAAAAAATCCATACAGATGAAAAACCATATAAATGTAACATGTGTTTTAAAATATTTACTCAGTCAAGTAATTTAAAACAACATGAAAAAATCCATACAGGTGAAAAACCGCATAAATGTAACATATGTTTTAAAACATTTGCTCAGTTAGGTAATTTAAATAAACATGAAAGAACCCACACAGGTGAAAAACCCTATGAATGTAACATATGTTCGAAAACATTTACTTCTTCAAGTAGTTTAAAAACACATGAAAGATTCCACACAGGTGAAAAGCTATACAAATGTAACATATGTTCTAAAACATTTACTCAATCAAGTGTTTTAAAAAGACATCAAAGAATTCACTCAGGTGAAAAACCATTTACATGTAACATATGCTCGAAAACGTTTACTACTAAAGGTGAATTAAAAACGCATGAAAGAACCCACACAGGTGAAAAACCCTATGAATGTAACATATGTTTTAAAACATTTACTCAATCAAGTCATTTAAAAAGACATGTAAAAATCCACACAGGTGAAAAACCACACAAATGTAACATATGTTCGAAAACATTTACTCAATCAAGTCATTTAAAAAGACATGTAAAAATCCACAAGGGTGAAAAGCAGTATAAATGTAACATATGTTTGAAAACATTTGCTTGGTTACGTCATTTAAATAGACATGAAAGAACCCACACAGGTGAAAAACCCTATGAATGTAACATATGTTCGAAAACATTTACTTCTTCAACTAGTTTAAAAACACATGAAAGATTCCACACAGGTGAAAAGCCATACAAATGTAACATATGTTCTAAAACATTTACTCAATCAAGTGTTTTAAAAATACATCAAAGAATTCACTCAGGTGAAAAACCATTTAAATGTAACATATGTTCGAAAACGTTTACTGCTAAAGGTGATTTAAAAACGCATCAAAGAACCCACACAGGTGAAAAACCCTATGAATGTAACATATGTTCGAAAACATTTACTAACTCAAGTAGTTTAAAAAAACATAAAAGAACCCACACAGGTGAAAAACCCTATGAATGTAACATATGTTCGAAAACATTTACTCACTCAAGTAATTTAAAAAAACATAAAAGAACCCACACAGGTGAAAAACCCTATGAATGTAACATATGTTCGAAAACATTTACTTCTTCAAGTGCTTTAAAAAGACATAAAAAAATCCACACAGATGAAAAGCAATATAAATGTAACATATGTTCGAAAACATTTATCCAGTTAAGTGATTTAAAAACACATAAAAGATGGCATGCAGGTGAAAAATCATATAAATGTAACATATGTTCGAAAAGATCTACTACTAACAGTGATTTAAAAACGCATGAAAGAACCCACACAGGTGAAAAACCCTATGAATGTAACATATGTTGGAAAACATTTACTTCTTCAAGTAATTTAAAAAGCCATGAAAAACTTTTCACATTGGTTGCTGATGTGTGCTAATCGATCGTATCAAACAAATTTTTTTTTCAAATGTTAATAAATTGTATAATTATATTTGTTAATGGTTTGTTTTTTATATTTTAAAAATAAAAAATTGAAAACTCTTTTTAATTGGCATTTATATTACTGACTTTTGCAATACATAAATATTTTATATATTATATATTAGACTAATACCGTAAGTTGAGAATATCGTAAGCCTAGGACCAAGGGGCCAAACTACTGTATGATAGTATTCCGACTGTAGCAGAAAAGTGACGTAAAATTCTCTCCACTTCGCATCACTATGTTGTGTAGGTACACATTGTTTGTAGTGGTGTTGGTTTGATGTTTGCTTCTGTGTGCGTATTCACACACACAACTACAAAACACGTATTACCAGACAGACCAATGTGCAGCTCAAGCAATAATGGTCTTACAACACATAACAATCATAGTGTATTCAGTGACTGACACCGAACGACTAAATGCCTTCAGCTGTGACAGACCAACAAATGACACCAAGCGAGCTACACTTTTTTTATTTTAGTTTGCTTCTAGTGTTCTATGCCTAGGACTCTATACCACTGAGGAGCGAATCGACTAGAGAGAATGCTGTGTATTACAAATATATTAAGAAATTGAAGCAAAAAAATTGACTGATGGGATTACTTTAATGGCGGCCAAACCATTAATTTAATGTGAATTTAATGGTTTATCTCGTTTATCTAATATTTATAAGCAAATCTCCGTGGTTACAAGTTGGGTTTATTAAAATGGAGTCATGCTTCAAAATTTAATGCCTGTGGTATCTCTAGGAAACATATGTTAATATGTTCGATTCAGTACTCAGTCGTCTATACAATATAGTATAAGGGGTCATACAGAATGAAATAAGGAATAAGAAATAAGGAATAAGAAGTATGCCATCTAGTGACGTTGAATGGAACTTTAATGAAATAAGAAACAAGAAATAAGGAATAAGAAATAAGGAGTATGCCATCTAGTGACGTTGAATGAAACTTTAAAACTTAACTGCTCATGGGTAAATGTATTTAGGTATTTTTGTACATCAGAATTCATGAAAAAGTAACGTTCGTGATGACTTTTTTGTCACTAAGTGAAAAAAATCACGAATTTTGACGTAAAAAAATACCTACATATTTATATCTATGACCAGTTACGTTAAAGTTCCATTCAACATCACTAGATGGCATACTCTTTATTTCTTATTTCTTATTTCATTAAAGTTCCATTCAACGTCACTAGATGGCATACTTCTTATTCCTTATTTCGTTGATTGTGTATGACCCGTAATCCATTTCACTTAAATTTAAGCATGATTCATCACTTATGAATTTAAAGAATATCCGTTTTCTTGGCTTTATCTCTTTCATTATTGCACTTGCGTAAATTTTAAATTTGCAGTTTGTTTTTAGAAAAAAATAGAAGATTGATTTTTTTCGAATAAAAGAATTATTTTATTCTTTAAAGATAACACATGCTCAATTGTATTTGAAATTGGATATATATAATTATGTTCATTGGTCTGTGATTGTTACCTTTTTTCAAACTGTACAAACGTTTGTATCGATTTTACTATGCTTAACACGTTGACGGCCATAACTTATAATGACGAAACGTCCAACTGGTACACTATTTTAACAACTAATATGCTTTATTATATTGGCGATGATAAGATTCCCTAGCGACAAGTCGCGAAACTAATATATGACAGATAAATTTCATACAGTTAAATTTTCTAATAGTATATTAATAAAGTTTTTACTTAAATTGTGCATATAATTACGTGATTTAAAGTGTTGAGATAAATATGTACTAATAAACACAAAAGAAAAGAGAGTACTTACTGCTGTGTTCCGCAGTGCAGGAACTACAAAGGCGAAGAACTGAGTTTTCATCGTTTTCCTACCAGTGTCAAACTTAAAAAACATTGGGAAACTATTCTTAAAATAGAAACTTTGGGGTGTCAACATTACATCCCACTTCATGTGCATAACTTAATACTCCAGAAGTTTGTGCAGCTAAACCTAGATATTTTATATTACCTACTGAAATTTCGTTTTTTAACACCAGCACATATTAACATTCCACTTTTAAAATATTATTCGCACTCGCGAAGAGGTCTTATAGTATTTTTTACTCTTTCATGAATGTCTAACAAAGAAATAATCACAAAATTTTTATAAAGCAATGAAATAATATTAATCATATGTCATATACTAGTTCCACAAACGCTCACCAGGGAAATTTTATCATCGCCAATAGTGGTACAGTGTTGTGTCGCAGTATTTAGAGTTTAAATAATATATTATTTTATTCATTTTCTTAATAAGAAATAAGATGTACTGCAGTTTGTTGTAATTGTAATTGATAGTTTTAATCAATAAACATTTGTCATTTATATATCACACTAAAATGCCACTATCGATCTAGTGCTGCCGTCTCTAGTTCATGCCGTCATATTTTCTCCTTGTAGTATGCTAAATAATGAAATATATTGATCAAATTGACTAAAATTGGTCTGATATCATTAACAAATAAACAAAATCAGACGTACAAATTTAAATTACCATAATTATTTTAATATAAAAATAACAAAAGGAAATGACCGGAAAGAAGTTGGCGCCGAAACTTGGAAAATCTTTCTGTTTTTTATATGGCTAAATTACTTCCAAATTGCTCCTTTAGAATCAGTAATTGCTCCACCTGGAACTTAATTACTTAATTAGTTATTTACAAACAAAAAAACTTTTTTGTTTGACTATTTCTATTATCAAAATCTTGTCAAATAATGCATTTTTATTCTATTACTTTATACCAAAAAATTGCTCCCAATTTGCTCCATCTAATTTAAAAGTTAGTTATTAATTTCTCTGAATAATAATTAAAATATATTAAAATAAAAAATATTATGAATTAGGTTATGTATTATTAAAACGTATAGGCAATCCATTATATCTTTAAGTCGTTTGCATATATTTAAAAATAATTGAATTTTGACAAATTAAATAACATTATAAAAAAACAAAATATTTTAATAATTATTCAAAAAAATTAAGATTTACCTTTTAAATTAAATAGAGCAAACTGGGAGCAATTTATTGACGTAAAGAAATTATATAAAAAAGTATTATTTTGGAAGATTTTGATAACTTAAATAACGGAAAAAAATTTTTTTCTTTATAAATAACTAATTAAATAATTAAGTTTCAGGTGGAGCAATTACTGATTTCAAAAGAGCAATTTGGGAGCAATTTAACCATATAAAAAACAAAAAGATTTTTCAACTTTCGGCGCTAACTTCTTTCCGGTAAGGAAATGAGATAGAAAATTATGTACACTTCTACTAACTTCATTTTATATGTACATAGGTTTGATGACATCAGACCAATTTTAGTTAATTTGACTTATAGCGGGTTTACATTTGCAATGATTTGCTGGCGCCACTTTTAAGTTTGCATGTCTGTAAAGTTTACACTACTTGCACGTCCGTTTACACATGATTTGCATTGTGTATAATTTGGTAAGTACTGTGCAGGTCACAAATGGCTGAATTGGATAAATAACTGTCATATACAGGGTGTAAAGTAAATAAGTTTCATCCTTTTGAGAGATGGTTTATCTCGGTGTAAAATTGCCGAAGACATAAAAATTTTTTCGGAATTCGCTATCTGAGAAAATCGCATCCCAGCCAGCTCATCGTTTAATATGAATTTCTCTGAATACGCCTCTGACCAAACTAAAATTATTCGCACCCTGTATAATAAAAATTTTTTAAAAATAAAAATAATTTGTAAACGACAATATGTAAACACCTGCCGACTTTTGAATTGATTAGGTACTGTATAGTAAAAAAAAAAACCGAACACTGTTTTTCATAAATTTTGGTTAAAATATGTTTGAAATATTTTTGTGGGTTTTTATTTCACAGGACGTTATGAATATTGCAAGAACCGTAACTGTGGTATTGTTGCATTTCTTTAATTACAAATATTTAGTTGCATTACTTTAATTACAAGTATTAATTTAATTAAAAATTACACTTGAATTTTTAAACAAACCAAAATAAAAACTTTCCTTTAACTGTCATAAAACATTGTTGTTAATATTGTTGGTACACAACACAGATTAAAAAGTGAATTTTTATTCATAAGTGAGTAACTTTAGCGGAAAACTGTAACAGAGAATTCCAAACTTCGGCATTAATTATCATTATTGTAAAATTATTTTACCAAATTTGTTCTATTATACCAACAAGCTGAAACAATACACATTTAAATAATAATTTATGTACCTGCGACACACATCAAAATAAGAGTAACAATAATAATATGTAATAAATTAAAATACATTTAATAAGAGATACTATAAACATACATAATTATGTATGTAAGCAAATATACAGTAAGGTAAATGTCCCAAATTCCGACACTTTAAGGAAGAACTAAACATATTTTCCTAGAATAATTTAAAATTCGTTGGAAAGGCTCAAAGTCTTTTGTCAACAACCAGACCAAAATTTTTACTTTAGATAAATTATCACTTAAGAAAAATAGAAAGATAAAATACAAAAAATAAGAATTTTTGTACTACTGAAATGACACATAATTTCGACATCTACCATAAGACTTACCTCTAAATTCAATACCTTTGTGAACTTATTTTCGTGTTTTTAAATTCAACAGTGTCCATAATTTTGACTATAAACGCTTTAGCTCAAACAAAAAAGAAAAAAAAAATTGATAAAGATGCATTTAACCTTTAACCGGTAAGGTGATGTCTGTGAGTCGTATACAAAAATATTCTTTTTTGTTAACTGAACGTTTGTGTATTCTTTTATTGTTTAGGGCAAATTTTACCCTGATGGCGTAAGGGGAGTGGTCTTCAGTTTTTGGCTATCTATGTTACCAGCCCGCGGTATGTTAATCTGTTGATGTCTCTCAGACATCACTTTACCGTGATTATTATAAAAATTCACCTTACCGGTTAAGGGTTAAGTATAATTTATTGAAAAATTGCTTTATTTATTACACGTACATATTAGTTAATAATGTACTTTTCCAATTTCTGCTAATATAAAAATCAGTACTGTTTTGTTGTATATTTCAAGACGTTTGATTTAAACGTTTGATTTCAAGACACTGTCTGATTTTGGATCATTTACCTTATCTATTGATTCATTCAAATTGATAAATACATATTCCTTTTCAGTTCCCAGTGTGTCAAAATCGTCAAAATATTTTTTTTTAAATAAACAATTACACACATACATATGTACTTGGGGATTCACAGACCATCATGATATCATCACATCACATCAACCATCGATAATCAAGGAGTTGGCCAAGTGCGTATTTAACACACATTAAGCCGAGTTCCTGAGTTATTTGCGTTTTTGTATTTTTGGGGATAAAATACATCGCATCGCATATTTTTTTACGGTTTACTGTGAAAATAAATTAATATATTTGTACTTGTGTTACTTAAGGGTCAATTAAGTGGTAATTGGATTCCTTACAAACCACATGGACTTTGAAATACAATATTTCTGAAACGAGGTATAAAAAGTTGTTAAAAGAACCTTAACTTGATTTTAAAAGATTTTTCTAATGATATGCTGCAAACAGTATACATATAATTATTTTTGAAGGAATTTACGAAAAAAATTTTTCAGCATTTCTCTTAATAATTTTGATTTGAATTTTTGGAAACGTTATCTAATATCAGAATATACTTTGACGTAAAATTTCACTTACTGAGTGTACTAAAATTGTTTATGCCCAGCTTTAAATACGGAAGATAGGTACCATAAGAAATTAAGAAAGAAATTGTTTTACTGATGGTTAATTGAGATGCATGTATTATATTTGCAAAATTTCGTGTTCATATATCCAAAGGCGTGAAATTTCTGAAAATGTTACAATCAAAAAATTATAAGACCTTCCAGAATTCTTCGGAACCCTAATCTTTGAAAATTATTTTTTAAAAAGCCATAAACATAATATATTTATGACCTGTCAAACTGGATATATTTATGTGTTTTGGAAACACTAGTAACCTATTTATTTTATAATATAAGATATCATATAACATAAAAGTATGAATATGTATTTTTAGTTGTATGTGTATGATTGCCGATTGCCGATTGGCGATTGGTATTCGTATTCGTATTATTTTATTATCATCTTATCAATAATAAAACAGTACATTCTTCCTTATTTTTTTAACAATACAGGTACTGGTCTAAGCTGTTTTAAACTGTTGCATAACTGTGTGAAAATAAATTAGCGATTTATATTGTAATTTCTTTAAATCAAAGTATTAAAATTAAAAGTACATATGTGTATGTGCGTGAATAACAAACCAATTGTATATTTTAGAAATGTTTTAAAATTTAATTGTTGTGTCATAATTCATAATTCATAAATACTTCAACTTAACGTACTTGCTCTGAGATAGTCAGGTACAAAAGTTTATCTCAGCAAAAAATTTTTATTTTATCAAAAATTAAATAATGTATTGATATTCTTCAGTTATTATATTTGTATACCACTTGTTTTTTTGTATTTCCACGCGCTTATGTTGTAGCAATTTAAAAGAATTGTTGAAAAAACGTTGTAAAAACGTAGTAAAATGATGTTTTTAAATTATATTTCAAAATCGGCGTGGTCAATAATTTTTATTTCTTATTAAATATGGTTTGTAACTTTGTATTAAATAACATATTCAATTTTTATCAAATTCCTTTGACACGTTTTCATTTTATTCTAAAAAAATAGAATTTTCCCATAAGAACCCGTGTTAAAATTACAAAACTTTGAAATCGTTTTTCTCAAAATTGGGGTGGTCAATTTTTTTTTTTTCGGTAAGGGCTCGTATTATTGGTATTGGAGAAAATAAATATCTAGAGAACTTTGTTAAATTTCCAAATAATTTAATGAGATTTGACGAAATCGATCTATTTGATATATGGCGTAAATTGTCTCATTAAAAATTATGTTCAAATTTTTATGGACACTACTGTATAACTATTTTCAAAAGATTTCGTAAACAAGCAGGTAAAAATATTTTGTTGACAAAAAAATTTACATTCAAAAAAGCAAAGGAAAAAAAATGATAAGTAATCAGAGCCTGATTAAGTTTTTTTTTTCTAGGGGCCATTTTTTAACACGTTTTTGACAATCGAAAATTTCTGAAATGAAACTTGATCCGTAAAATTTAACTAGCAATACTTAATTAGTAGACTGAGACCTTTCTCTCCTGCAAATTATGAAACTTATTTACTTTACACCCTGTATAGCTTTCATTTGTATCTAAATGTAAAGCAAACAATGAATTAGGAGGGAAAAAAACATAATAGGTACCTAAAAATGATATTCAAACCTGAATAAACGCGTAAAAATGACATTTAATTATTTTTAAAATAATACTGGCGCCAATACTAGTTTACATTTGAATGTTTTAATTTTAGTGGCGCATGAATCATTACTGGCGCCAGAAAAGTTAGAAGGTTGCTAACTTTTTTCATCCGTGCATGCATTGATCTACCTTGCACGCCAGTAGATGTTTACACGTTCATTTTGCTTTTACTGGCGCGCCACTTTGTGTTGGCGCCAGCAAATCATTGTAAATGTAAACCCCGTATTATACCTATTCCTCTATCATACCTACATACATATTGTAATTCAGATGATTCACTGCTAATTAAAAAATTACAATACATAATGTGAGCCATTTGAGCACTTTGGCGGCTGTGGTGCCTAGGGCCTAGCAGGGCCTAGGCCTAAAGCTAGTACCGGTAATACGGGTAATTGTACTACATAAAAGATGTAGCACAAAATTATACATATTACATGAGTAAAAACATTTTGAGAGCGACAGAATTAACCTGTCAGACGGGTTAAGTTGGATTCGTTAATGTAATTAAGTTCGATTTTAGTTACATAAGTGAACAAGTAAATAAAAAAAATTGTGAATTAAAAGTGAATTAATTATGAATAATTTTTTATCAGACGCAAAAAAGGCATTAGTAAGTAAACTTTTAACAAGTTTCAAAAATTTATTTCATACATTTTTCGTTATTTTGTAACAGAATTCTGACAAAATAGTGTACCATGTTGTTCTGGGGAACGAAAGTTGTGATCTAGATTCAGTAATTTCAGCGATTGTGTTTGCATATTTAATTTACAATGAAATTCGGGATAAAGATAATGAAATTGCCATTCCCGTTTTGAATATTCCAGCCGAAGATTATCCTCTGAAGACAGAAGTAATGTATTTTTTAAAAAAAAAGAATATCAATTCGTCTAATTTGATTTTTAGGTAACGAAAATTAAAAAATCTGTACGTTTAAAATGTAAATTTATCAAAATTGATTACAGGGATCAAATTAATTTATCGGAACTTAACGCTTCCTGTAAATTGAAGCTTTATTTAACTGATCATCATCAGTTACCTGAAGAAAATGCAAGTTTACGATCAGCGGTGGCTTACATAGTAGATCATCGACATCCTGATTTACATCCTTCAATGGTAAATGTTCAGAGGAACATTGATTTAGTAGGATCTTGTTGTACATTAGTGGCAGCGGAAATTTACAAACGAATGCCCACTATTTTAAATAAAGAAATCGCGGAATTATTACATGGTAAGTTTTGGTAAGACTACGATTCGTACGGCGCCAAGATTTGATGACAGTTCCTTGTAGAACTCGACAAAATAAAACGAAAAACAAGAATAAAATTTTTCGATATCGCGCTTCGTTTTCGAGATATTGAACGTTAAACGTGTCTTTAAATTCGGATATATTGTATGTACTAGCTTTGACCCGCGGCTTCGCCCGCATTGAATTCGATCCCCTCCCCCGTTTTGCATCCGCCTTCTTCTACCAGGAACCTTCAATCGGGATAAAACTATCCCGACTAAAACTATTTAAAAATTATTACTATATGTGTTCATAGTAAATAGTATCTGTATATTAAATTTTATCAAATTCGGTTCAGTCATCCCACAGGAACCTTTAATCGGGATAAGATTATCCTATGTGTTAACTCAGGATAAATAGTGCCTGTGTACCAGATTTCATCGAATTAAGTTTTATTTTGTGGGGCGTGTTTGAAAAATTTTGTATCCCTCAGGAACTCACAACCGGGATAAAATTTAGTCCATGTGTTAATTCAGTGTATACAGAGTGTGTATATAAAATTTTATCAAAATCGGTCCAGCCGTTTCAGCGATTTGATTTTGATTTAATTAATGGATTCCTATAATAAGGCTATGAAAAAAATTTTATACCTAACATTTTATTGCAATACTCTCGGTGTAAGGTAATACATATATAAATAATTAAATGGGCGTATACTTAAATTGCTATATCTTCAAAAATCCATTGCTTACTTTTATCATCTTTATGCAAATCTCTCTTATGTTTTATTTTTATTGGCTTATGTATGACATTCGTATTTTGAAAATCCATCTTATTTAAAAACTGTTAATCACATGTCATATACAATAGATAGTATTTTCTATACCCAAATAAGGGATTATTACGAAAAAAAATAACAGGTATAAAAAAAAAAGAAAAAAAAATCATTTACATTATTCTCCGAAATTTTAAGATGAGTAGATAATAAAATATTTATTGCTATGCATCTGATTTAAATAACCGACCTAATTTATATTTACACCTCCATAAATTCAATTATAATAAAACCTTATATTTAATAAATTGAGTGTAACTAAGTAATTTATTCCACATGAATCTCCAGTCAGTAATAGAGATACTCACGGGAGTGCTTTTCTTAATCCGTTCCCGCCCACTCACGATTATACTCATCGCTCCCGTTCACTCCCATTCCCGTCGAAAAATTGTCACTTCTGCCCGTTTCCTTCAAATTAGTCCCTTTCCCGGTAAACCCGTTTTATACCCATCGCTCCCGTTCACTCCTATTTCCATAGAAAAATTGTCACTTCTGCACGTTTCCTTCAAATTAGTCCTGAACCCGTTTTCTTTATTTCCGGTCCCGCTTTATCAAAAAAATTTTTAATTTTAAATAACGAAAATAAAAATGTAACATTCCCAGCATATTTATCCACTCCCGCCCGTTTCAATTCCCGTCAAAAAATTTCCACATCTGCGCGTTCCCGTTCCCGCCGGTAAGACTCAAGAGGACCTTTAAAACTCTCGGTCCGATTTCTATCTCTAATCGGTAAAAAATGATTCTGTATTAATTGAGAGTTAATGTCTCTGTACCAGATTCCATCGAAATCGTTTCAGTGATTTTGTCGTGATTGAATGATTGGTTTTGTATCCCATAGAAACCTCCTATCGAAACAAAATAATCCTAGGTGCGGATTCAAGGTAAATAGCGTTTGTATACAAAGTTTCATCACATTTAGTTCAGTCATTTTAGTGTAATGGAATTACTAATTTAGTGTCCCACGGGAACCTTCAATCGGGATAACGTTATTCTCTATGTTAACTCAGCATAAATAGTGTCTGTGTACAAAATTTTATGAAATTCGGTTTTAGCAATACGTGACTGAGTAATTGGGATTGTAACCCCCAGGAACATTCAATTGGGATAAAACTATCCTATGTGTTATTAAAATAATTCCAGTATGTATTCATAGTAAATAGTTTCTATATACCAATTTCACCGAATTCAGTTCAGTCATTTTGCTGTGGTTAAGTAACTGGTTTTGTATCCCACAGGAATCCTGAATTGGGATAAGATGATTCTATGTGTTAATTCAGGGAAAATATTGCTTGTACATCAAATTCCATCGGATTCGGTTCAGTTATTTGAGCGGGATTGATTAACTGAATTTGTATCCCTCAGGAACATGAAAACGGGATAAAATTATCCTATGTGTTATTAAAATTACTCCTGTATGTATCCATAGTAAATAGTTTCTATATACCAATTTCATCGAATTCAGTTCAGTCATTTTGCTGTGGTTAAGTAACTGGTTTTGTATCCCACAGGAGCCTTGAATCGGGATAAGATTATTCTATGTGTTAATTCAGGATAAATATTGCCTGTAAATCAAATTCCGTCGGATTCGGTTCAGTTATTTGAGCGGGATTGATTAACTGGTTTTGTATCCCTCAGGAACATGAAATCGGGATAAAATTTAGTCTATGTGTTAAGTCAGTGTATAAGAAGTTTGTACGTAAAATTTTATCAAAATTCGTTCAGCCGTTTTGGCGTGATTGAGCAACAAACATCCAAACATCCAAACTTTCACATTTATAATATTATTAAGATAGTATGTGTAATATTTTAACAATGAGCGTGTTCCATTTAGAAAACACAAACGACACTGATCTAGTTTTATATCAAAATCGAAGTATATTGTCAAAACCATAGACATTAGAAATGAACAGACCAGTAATTTATATTACGCACGAAAGATATTACGTACACGTTAAAAAGAGACAAGTATTATAAATAGCATGTAAATTGCCAATATATATTTCTCTTTCTAAGATACCTTAGACTTTAAAATTAGAATTGACGCCTAGTCAGCCATGTTTGTATTAAAAAAATTGAAAAAATAATGTAACCATTTTCACTATTTTCATTTTTTAAATTGCGTTTTTCGTTATATTTTTGTTTACAAAACTATTTCTGCTTACAAATGTAAAAACCCTATTAGGAAAAAAGCACAAGGAATAACATTTCACCAATAAGATTTTTTTGACATATATTAGCCGCCTCTTTGAAAAATATTTTCGTATATACATTATATGTTAAATAATAATTTAATATTACATATCAAGTATACAAAGGATGTAAAGCATGATAAAGTTCACTTAAGATAAATTGACCACTTTTCTTATGTGAATTCAGTAGTAAATGTAGTCAGCTTATTTAAAATGAATTTCTACATACATATGTAAACATTTAATTTTTTTGCCGCCACAGTCTAGAATTAGCACAACTTTTGCTTCAATAAAACAATGTTGTTACAGGTCCTTTTATAATACATATTATATTCTCTTGTCATTGATCAAAACTAACTAAACTAACCTAACCTTAACTAACCTCATCACCTAGTAGTAAACCTTTTTTATGCGATCCTTTTTTGTGCGATTTTTTATGCGGTTTTTAAAAAAAGTGGTCAGTAAAATGCATAATGTGAATTAAGATCAAGAGAAAGTAATAAATTTAAACATTAACTATAATAACTTTCTTTGATAAAAATACTTTTTAATGGTTTTTAAGCATTTAATTAGTACATTGCTTAAGAATATAAGTTATTGCAACATGTAGTTTCTTTATAGACGTATTTTTCAGAATTTTCATAATATTATGAAAATGAAATAAAATGTTCCCACGTGTAAATTAATGCTTTATCTTCTTTAGAAAAGCAACTTCTAAGGAAATTGTGAGATTTTGAGCGTTTTGAGTTATGTATCTTCAATGAAACTTTTTTAATGCGGTCCCGATCCACCGCATAAAAAAGTTTTTTTTTACAATCTGGACCGAACTATACTTTTTATAGCTATTTATGATATTTTTGAGTATATTTTTTTGTGCGGTGGATAGGGACCGCATAAAAAAAGGTTCAGCTGTACGTACAATATATTCGAATTTAAAGACAAGTTTAACCTTCAATATTTCGAAAACGAAGCGAGATATCGAAAAATTTTATTCTTGTTTTTCGTTTTATTTTGTCGATTTCTACAAGGAACTATCATCAAATTTTGGCGCCGTACTAATCGTAGAACTCCCTTTAATACCCATTAATATTTGATCTTTTTAGCTGTGGTTGTGCTAGACACTGTGAATCTCTCGGAAGAAGCCAAACGTGTGACGCCTCTGGACATTGAAATTGAAAGAAGACTACGAAATGAATTCAATATTACGTACGATAACAAAGAAATATTCGAAGAACTTGTAAATGCAAGAAAAGACATTTCAAAATTGACATCGGCCCAACTTTTACGTAAAGATCTGAAAATTCTGAAAAACGTTATTCTACCCGGATTTCCGATTTTGGTTCGGGAATATATTAAACGGTCTGATGCAATTGAGGCTTTAGAAAAATTAATGGAAGATAAAAAATGTTCGGTAGCTGTACTGGTGGGATTGATAATTGAAAATGAGACTGTAATTCGTGATATGGGAATTTACTCAAAAACGAACCGCCTTTTGGCGGATCGTTTAATTGACACTTTGAAAAATAGTACAAATCCAAATTTGGAGCTAGTCGATTTATGTAGTGATATTGAAAATTTTACATTGTTTGCTCAGAAATATGTTAAAGCGTCTCGAAAAGCGATAATACCGATTATCGAAAATGTTATTAAAAATTTGTAATTCGTATTTTAATAAAAAATTTTTTCGTTAAAATTTTCTTAAATTTTATTTATTTTACTAAAAATTGACCATAGTGCAAGCTTAATACACATTGGCAGTATTACCGCTCATCTAGTGACGTTGGGTGGAACTTTAACGTAACTGCTCATAGATGTAAATATGTAGGTACTTTTGTACGTCAAAATTTGTGATTTTTTTCACTTTTGTGACAAAAAAAGTCATCACGAACGTTATTTTTTCATGAATTTTGATGTACAAAAATACCTAAATACATATACCTATGGGCAGTTACGTTAAAGTTCCATTCAACGTCACTAGATGGCATACTTCTTATTCCTTATTCCTTATTTCACTGATTGTATATGACCCATAAATAATTCAATTTCATTGGAAATAATAATGTTTTTATTTGTGCCTTTTAAAAGTAGAGCCAAATTAGTAAGTAAAAAAGGAACTACCACCAGCAGACAAGATTTGTTTATTCATGTTTGTTAGATTTTGACAATTCACAAAATTTGTGTTATTTATTTGCAAAATACAAATTGTCCTATTTTTTGAAGTGTTATTCTTATCTTTTTATGATACTTTATTGTTTCTAAATAAAAATGGACAATTCCAAATTGCTAGCATTTTTTGGGGTCAACTTTAACCATCTAGTGACGAATGAAAAAATTAGATTTTGACAATTCACAAAATTTGTGTTATTTATTTGCAAAATACAAATTGCCGTATTTTTTGAAATGTTATTCTTATCTTTATGATACTTTATTGTTTCTAAATAAAAATGGACAATTCCAAATTGCTACCATTTTTTAGAGGTCAACTTTAACCATCTAGTGACGAATGAAAAAATTACTGCGGGTAAGCTAAACAAACATTAATGGCTTCTACACAATGATAAAATGAGAACTAAGGAGTGTCGCCATTTAGTGACGTTGAATGGAACTTTAATTTAACTGCTCATGGGTATATGTAGGTATTTTTGTACATCAAAATTCATAATTAGCTATCGGACATTTTTCGGATCAAACAGCATTCGTGTTTTGTGTATGCAGGTATATCGCACTTGATGTGATTAATGTTAATAAAAATGAATATATATTTTGACAAAACATACATATATATTCAACTCATACATATTTTCTGTCTATCTACCTGCACATACAAAACACGATGTTGTTTGATCCGAAAAATGTCCGATACCTATTCATTCATAACATACCGTTCGTGATGACTTTTTTTGTCACTAAGGCTGTCCACACAATCAATGAAATAAGGAGTAAGAAGTATGTCATCTAGTGACGTTGAATGGAACTTTAATGAAATAAGGAATAAGAAATAAGAAATAAGGAGTATGCCATCTAGTGACGTTGAATGAAACTTTAACTTAATTGCTCATAGGTAAATGTATTTAGGTATTTTTGTACATCAGAATTCATGAAAAAGTAACTTTCGTGGTGACTTTTTTGTCAAAAGTGAAAAAAATCACCAATTTTGACGTAAAAAAATAAGTACATATTTATATCTATGACCAGTTACGTTAAAGTTCTATTCAACATCACTAGATGGCATACTCCTTATTTCTTATTCCTTATTTCATTGATTGTGTAGACAGCATAATGGGTCATACACAATCAATGAAATAAGGAATAAGAAGTATGCCATCTAGTGACGTTGAACGGAACTTTAATGTAACTGCCCATAGGTATATGTATTTAGGTATTTTTGTACATCAAAATTCATGAAAAAATAACGTTTGTGATGACTTTTTTTGTCACTAAAGTGAAAAAATCACGAATTTTGACGTACAAAAGTACCTACAAATTTATATCTATGAGCAGTTACGTTAAAGTTCCACTCAACGTCACTAGATGGCATACTTCTTACTCCTTATTTCTTATTTCTTATTCCTCATTTCATTGATTGTGTAGACACCCTTAGTGACAAAAAAATCCCGAATTTTGATGTAAATACCTACATATACCTATGAACACTTAAAGTTCCGTTCAACGTTACTAGATGGCGACACTCCGTATTTCGTATTTCTTATTTCATTCATTGTGTAGAAACCATAAAATACCCCTGTCGCAGCATCTGCATAACATAGCGAATTTCCATTCATAAAAGTTACTTTTTCTCGAAAACCCGCTTACCTAGAATAATGGTTCAAAATGTATTTTCTGTGATTTTCTTGGTTCTTTACCACAATGTAAAAAAAATTGGAAAAACTTTTAAATTTTGGCAAATTGTTTGCAAAAAACTCATTTTTTTGAGGTTTTTGGAATCGGACGTGTCTGACTGGAGAACTCATACAGAATTTTTGGACTTCCAACGTTTTATTGTTTTATTATATTTGCATCCCAAACTAGTATCTATCCTATAAATATAACAAGTTTCATCCCAAAATGAATTTCTCGGAAATATAGGCACTTAAATTTTCGAAATTTCTAAATTAATTTAAAATAGAGTTAGTCTCCAGAAATTTTGTATTATGGTAAATTTAATTTTTATAACACCTGCTTCTAAAGTTCAATATTCGAGCGTTGTGTAGTGGGCGTAAAGAGCAGTTTTTTATATCATTGTAAAACAAATGACAGTAACTGTGCGCGAAAGTACAAGTGTGCGTGAAAGTAGCTAAAACTATGCGAGAAAATAATGATATTCATTTATCAATGATAATCATATTCAAATTAACATGGAAACGATCAACAAATTAATAAAAAAAACAACAACGTTCTACAAATTAATAAAAATTGCTTAAAAATAATTAATTTTTTTCTCTCTATTAAACTTTAGAAGCCGTCGTTATAAAAAATTATGTTCGATACGTATGCGTAAAGAGAGGTATTCGGTAGGCTTAAATTGGGGCACTCGCTAAAGGGACTGACGTATACACAACGAGATCTCGTGCGCTTACGCACTCGATCTCGTTGTGTATACGTCAGTCCCTTAGACTCGTGCCCGAATTTAAGCCTACTAGAATACCTCTCTTTACGCATATGTATCGAAAATAACTATTAATAAATGACAAGTATATAAGTATAGTAATTATAAAGCATTCGCATAGAACAATAGTTTTAAGTATACATGCACATAAGCAAAATAATTTTTGTATTTTCCTGAAGGAAGGAAATATTTTCCCGTAATAAAAAGTATCCTAAATGTTGACGCAGGTAATAAGTTATCACTACACCAGATTTCATAAAAATCCGTTCAATAGTTTTCGCGTAATATGTGCACATGCTCAAAAAGTTTTTTTACTTTCCTGTGGGAATGAGCCACTTTCCCGAAATAAAAAGTATCTAAGATGCTGACTCAGGTAATAAGTTATCACCACACCAAATTGCATCAAAATCCGTTCAATAGTTTTTGCGTACTGTATGCACATGCTCAACATGGTTTTTCCATTTTCCCGTGGGAATGAGACATTTTCTCGAAGTAGAAAGTATCTTAGATGTTGATCCGGGTAATAAGTTGTCGGCACACCAAATTTCATTAAAATCCATCCAGTAGTTTTTGTGTGATGCGTGAACAGACGAACAGACAGACAGACAGACAGACAGACAGACAGACAAAAATTTAAAAAATCGCTGTTTTGATATCTACATCGATAACTATTTACAGTATCTGCACAATTTTTAAAAAATATTCCCTATACAGAAACGGTCTCGTTACATTTGTATTATATGTATAGATTACCTATTAATGGCTCTTTATTTAAAATATTAATTTTTTTTTTAAAATAAATCGCCCCCTGTTCTAGGAAATATATATTTTTTAAATTTTTATAAAATTTCTTATGAAAGTGAGCTTCTTAGACAATTTTATTTTGTATTAATGTATTTTATTTTGTATTAATGTATTAAAACATGAACATTTAAATGTTGGCAATTTCTGTATTGTGGCGCTATCTATCTAGCGCGTTAGTTAACTACTTTATTTAAAAGTTCGAATAAAATTCCAGTCATTTTAATTTTTAATTGTTCAGGAACTTCAGTACCTTCAGTATCATAAAAGCAAGCAAAATAATATTACAATTTATTTATGTAGATACATATATGATAAAAGAAAATGTTTTTTTGGAAGTTCGTGTTTAAGGTAAAATCGAAAAAACTTGGAAAATTTAATTAGTAATTAATTTTTTTTAAATATTTTTAGGTTTGGTTGTAAATGAATCTACTGTTGATCTTTTAATATGATACTGAACTATTCATTATTTAAAATGAAAAATTGTGTACTTATTAGATGATGAAAATAAAAAATTAGTAGTTTGAAAAACCGAAACAAATCGACCGACGACGTCTTGAAAAAGTCTGTCGGGACACCGGAGCAACGGAGCTAGAACCGTGACAAATCCGGGAAAACCAAGACGTATGGACACTCTACACGGATTGTGAATGTTATAAACTTTAAGTTTTGATTTTTAAACATATTTTGAGTGAAATTGAAAATTAACAACGTGTGAAATTTGACATTTTAGTTAAAGTGCATATAAAATATAATACCTACATGTTTTTATAAAAATACAAATATAAATAAATGTTTTCTGTTTTTTTTTTTTTTTTTTTTTTTTTTTTTTTTTTTTTTTTTTTATTTTAATTGTTATTAATTATTTGGCTTTTTTAATAATTTAGAATTTTTCTGTCAAATGAATAAATTCTGAAAATATGAATTTATGACATAATTTCAGTAAAAGTGAAAATGAAATTTTTCACCCACACTTTTGTAGTGCCAATGTACAACATCACTGGATCCCAATTTTCAAATGGATAGATAATTTCAAACAATCACCCGCTAGTTAATTATCGCTAGATTTGATGCTAGAAAATTGAGAAAAAACAGGTCATATAGATTTTTTTTTATTTAGATTTTATTTGTAATGATTGAATTACAAAATTCAAAAGGATGTTAAAAAATGTGTGTATTCACTATGAGCTTTTGCCTGTAGTAAATCCAGCTGCTCAAAATCGGTTTCAATATATCAGTTGGTCAGGACGGCATTTGTACATAATTTTAATATTTTCTTTAAGAAATAGTATTTTTTTTTAAATACTTGTTTGATTTTTTCAAGGCGAGTACTTTTTACGATGTGTGTTTACCAAATTCTACAAAATAATTAAAAAAAAAACATTGTAACCCTACTATTTTGAAATTTTCAAAAAAATATCATGAAAATTACCTCATATATGCTTTTTCTGAGTTAATTATTGAAAAATATTCTATTTTCCGAGATTTTTAAGGTAAAACGAGCAGATGTATGGTTTTTGTTAAACAAATTTCAGATCTTTAATACATTTTTGCCTTAAAAAAATAAATATTTAATATTTTCAAAAATGTATGATACAACTTGTCAAAATTTAAAATTATTTGTTTTGTTGTCAAAAGAAAAAAAAAACTGAATGTGCAAATTTATTTACCACTAAAATGATGGGTTTATACATATAATTATAACGTAGTATTGTCATTTGGATAGAAAATTACGTAAAAATATTATTGTTTGAATATGATTTAACGTAATTTTTATGCGATTGTAGCAAGCTCTTATTAATTTTAGGAAGGTGTAAACATCATCTAAATTCTGATCATATCACATAAAAAACTGCGCCGTGATTTTTTATCTAAAAAAAAATGGAATAGAGATACATTATAAAAACATTTAACTGACAAAGAAAAAGAATATAGCCGAATCGTTAAATTGGATTAAAAAAATCATGACACGCTACTTAAAAAGCGGTTTTTTTCGAATTTAGCTCGTAAAAAATGAGACAGAAAAAAAAGAATGCGAGTGCGAGTGAAATGGAGAACGACATATTTCCTAGTTTTTCTCGAAAAGTAAGTAATTTAGAGCAACGGTATAAAAACATTTTTTATGCATTTTACCTTTTACTAGGGCTTGGTGTAAAAAAAAATTTGAAAAATTGCTTAATTCTGGCAAAAAACTCATTTTGTTGACAAAAAACGCCCGGAAAACCTACTTCTGGGCATCCGACGTGTCTGACTAACGAACTCATCCAACGATTTGGAAAATCGAATTCGCACACAAAATTTCATAAGCATTAAACGTTTCGTTCGAGAGTTATCGCGCGGATACATATATATATATATATATATATATATATATATATATATATATATATATATATATATATATATAAATTTTAGTGAATATCATTTTCGTATTCTAGGGACCTCAAAACATATTTCTGATATGGTCCCGGGCTTAGGTCGCACCATGACACCTGGCGTAAAAGCTGAATTTCCAGTTTTGGAAATTCGCTAAAACGCCTCTAGTTGATTTCACAATATAAGAATTATTTATAATTTAATCGTTAGTATACCGATGGTACTTCTAAGTATTGGTATTTAGAGTCAGACCAATTTAAGTTGATTTTATCTATCTAATTTTTTTTTAAATTATTAAAAATTAAAATAATACTGTTCTATAATTTTTTTTACACCAACAAATTATGCTCAATATGCTACATTTATTTTAAGAAGTTTAAATAATAAATAATAATTAAAATATAAATATTACATTATAACAAATTATAGATTTCACACAATAAAATGCCGTAAAATGAAAACATAAGACGTACGGGATGTCGCAATCTAGTGACACTGGATGTAGTTTTATGTAGTTTCCTAATTTAACCATTTATAGTATTTAGGTATTTTTGAATATCACTAAAATTTCTTGAAAACACAATATACATTTTGATATTTTCTTTATTACTAAAGGCCTTAACAAGTTAATAAAGTCAAAACAGATGTTGTGTTTCAACAACTTTTATGATATATAAAAATATCTACCTACTACTATGAGTGGTTAAATTAGAAAACTACAAAAATTTTCATTTATGGTCGCTAGATGGTGACAACTTACGACATTTTAATGTGTGAAAACAGTATTCATCATAATTACACGATCGTGATCATAACAAAAGTAGAATAGAAAACTATTGCAAAATACACACAATCTCATCCGTTGTGTGTGACCCTTTGCCTATATTGAGAAGTTACTAATATTACTGAAATACCATATCGCGCGTTCTCTGTCCCAACCTCGTATATCAAAAACTGCATGTTTAATGATTTCGTTTTAACCAATTACCCAATGAATTAGGAATTGGTTAAAACGAAATCATTAAACTCTTGAAATCCCAATTAAAACTACGTTGATTAAAAAACTGCATGTTTTAGGACACAAAAACATATTCTATTATTATACTGTATTTATATATATATATATATATATATATATATATATATATATATATATATATATATATATATATATATATATACTGTGTGAGTTTTTCGGGAGTTGCCATTTTGATTACAGCCAAACCGTTGATTTAATCGAAAAATTGTTCAAATAAGAGTTGTAGATATCGACGGGGGCAACCGATTGCTATAGTCAGGAGCTTTATAGCTCTTATGGTTTTCGTGTTATGATACAAACTTATAGTTTTTTAAATGGAAACGTATGTTTAAAAGTTTTTCAAAAATTTGTTTGTGATTCAAAACTACCAAAAACACTCAAATTCGCATTGTTTTATCTCATATTTTTGAGTAATTACGTTTTAAAAACGACACTTAAATTTCGTACTCAAGTACTTGCAAACGATTAGGATTTTACGTAATTTTAAAAGATATTGACTCAATATGGTTGCCATTTTCGACAATGTAGTAACGAAAAATTAAACGATTATTACGTTTTCCATCGGAAATTAAAATTATTAAATAGATTAAATTATCATATAAAAATGATAACTAACAAGTAAACGTCCCGAGGCCGGACCTATCGATTTTGATGAAACTTAGATATGTCGCAGAACACTAAAAAATAAGCGACACGTATTTTTCTTTATCAGCGGAAAAACGGTTTGAAGGGGTGAAATCGCCCTTCAAAAATTGGGGTAAAAATTTAATTTTTTAAATATCTCGAAAACGGTAAGAGATAGAGCAAAAGTTTAAATTGGCGATATTGCTCTTTTTTAAAGAGTTATCTATTGGTATGCAATTTGGTCAAATTGTGTCAACAGGGGTGGCTGGGGGTTAAAATTTAGGAGTTAATTTTGCAAAAAGGGGGTGAAAATTAAACAATATAAAAATTTTGTTTACAGATTTGAAATCTACGTCAAAAAATCTAATTGACCTGTTTTTGCTCAATGTCCTAATATTAAGTCTAGGGGTAGTTAACTACGGGGTGACTGTGTCGAATGGTCGTACTACTTGGGTAATTTAAGAAGTTTTTCTTCATGGAAAATAGTTTAAGACATTTAGAATAACGTAGAAATGAAATTTTCGATTTCAAAATTCAGTTTGAGCAACATTGGAGAGGGGGTGAGTCACCCTCTTAAATTACATATTAGTTAACATACACACATTTTTAATATTAACACACTGACAGTGGGTAATAATGTCACAATAAGTGGTTCTGAAGTTGGACTGTCGTATGTAAAGTTTTCATAAGGTTTGTTTTTTAATGGATGTTATAGTTTTCGTTATCGAAAGTTATCGATACCGAAAATAACGACATTTTGAAAATGAATGGAAACCTAATAAAAACCTTACATACGATAGTCCAACTTCAGAACCACTTATTGTGACATTATTACCCACTGTCAGTGTGTTAATATTAAAAATGAGTGTATGTTAACTAATATGTAATTTAAGAGGGTGACTCACCCCCTCTCCAATGTTGCTCAAACTGAATTTTGAAATCTAAAATTTCATTTCTACGTTATTCTAAATGTCTTAAACTATTTTCCATGAAGAAAAACTTCTTAAACTACCCAAGTAGTACGACTATTCGACACAGTCACCCCGTAGTTAACTACCCCTAGACTTAATATTAGAACATTGAGCAAAAACAGGTCAATTAGATTTTTTGACGTAGATTTCAAATCTGTAAACAAAATTTTTATATTGTTTAATTTTCACCCCCTTTTTGCAAAATTAACCCCTAAATTTTAACCCCCAGCCACCCCTGTTGACACAATTTGACCAAATTGTATACCAATAGATAGCTCCTTAAAAAAGTGCAATATCGCCAATTTAAACTTTTGCTCTATCTCTTACCGTTTTCGAGATATTTAAAAAATTAAATTTTTACCCCAATTTTTGGAGGGCGATTTCACCCCTTCAAACCGTTTTTCCGCCGATAAAGAAAAATACGTGTCGCTTATTTTTTAGTGTTCTACAAAAAGTTCTAAGTTTCATCAAAATCGATAGGTCCGGCCTCGGGACGTTTACTTGTAAGTACAATAAGGAAATAAAATTTCAGTTTTAATTCATTGAAAAATAAAAAATTATTTTTCTGAAATGTCACTGTTTGACAGATACATAGGCGCCTAAACATATTTTTGTAGCAAGTATTTTTAAAGGAAATGAAATGTTTTTGGTGGAAAAACTTCTCCTTTTTAATTTGGTTTGTAATAAAAAGAAAATACTATCGAATTTCAAATATTTTTACACTATTTGAGTACATTTATTAATAATATTTTCGTTCCCAATTAATCTCACTTTGCTACTATTAAGAAACGCCAATGTCATCTTGATTTGTATTGAATGTGTACATTAGAGTCATTTATTTCACTTGCCACCTGTCATTGGCAAAAATAAAATAAATAAATAAAAAATAAATATATTTTTCAGTAAGTTAATGAAATACTTCAAATTATTTTTAAATTAAGTTACTTTAAATACTAATTGTTTAAAATAATTTGATTTTTTTTGCAAAAATATTAAAAACTTGAAATAGAGCCCGACATCTATACTCCAAAATCTGAATTACTGCCATTCAGTATTCAATGCTGTATTATAGAGAATGATATTGGAAAAGGTTCTTTTCTTGGATATATTAGAAATTTTAGCCGTTAGAACTCTGTCGGTTGAAAGAGCCTTAAAAGCATATGCATATTTCTACCGCCTAATTGCTAAATTAAAGAAAAATTCAAAAAATAAACATAGGCAAAAAAAATTTTTTTCTTCATTTATATTTTTAATTGATGCATTAGAACAGTTTTATCGAAAAATTAAGATATAGTCTCATTTAAAAAACTATAAGTTTGTGTCATAGCTCGAAAACCATAAGAGCTATAAAGCTCCTGACTATAGCAATCGGTTGCCCCCGTCGATATCTACAACTCTTATTTGAACAATTTTTCGATTAAATCAACGGTTTGGCTGTAATAAAAATGGCAACTCCCGAAAAACTCACACGGTATATATATATATATATATATATATATATATATATATATATATATATATATATATAATTATATAGCCAACATTAAAGGGTATAATTAGCATAAATCTTAAGTTCATCGTGATGAAAACACAGATTTAAATACGTTTTTTTTGTGTGTCCAAAAATTGGGAGTTTTCAGATATGAGGTTGGGACAGAGAACGCGCGAAATACACACTAAACTCGATTGAGTCACACTTGATTCTGTCACATAGGCCACGCCTCTTTTGTGTACGTGTGAGCTCATAATTGAGACTGTGTGTGTGTAATGAACCATAATCATTAGTGGCTTTCAAAAATTAAAAGTAAATTCTTTTTGCAATGTAAGGTTTATATGTTAATATTTTAAAGGCATGTTAAACATAATCCAGAAGCAACAAAATTCGTAAAATTTTATTCACATTAATTTGGATAATTATGATTTGACTGTACATACTTCGTAGAAATTAAATATGAGATCTAACAAATATATTGGAAAGCCAACTTCACCATCGAATTAGTCTTCGAATATAATAACAAAAATAACAAAACTTTAGCAATGCTCTGGAATGTTCTATACGAGAACTAGCAAAGGTATCGGAAAACTAACTTCACCATCGAATTGGTCTTCAAATAAAAGCATAAATACTAAAAAAATTAGCAATGTTCTAGAATCTTCTATTCGAGAACTAGCAAAGATATCGGGAAACTAACTTCACCATCGAATTGATCTTCGAATAAAAGCATAAATAACAAAAATTCAGCAATGTTCTAGAATGTTCTATTCGAGAACTAGCAAAGATATAGAGAAACTAACTTCACCATCGAATTGGTATTTAAATAAAAACATAAATAACAAAAAATTAGCAATGTTCTAGAATGTTCTATTCGAGAACTAGCAAAAATATCGAGGAACTAACTGCACCATCGAATTGGTCTTTAAATAAAAGCTTAAATAACAAAAATTGGACAATGTTTTAGAATGTTCTATTTGAGAATTAGCAAAAATATCGGAAAACTGATTTCACCATCGGATTTGTCATCGAATGAAAGCCTAAATAACAAAAATTGAACAATCTTCTAGAATGTTCTATTTGAGAATTAGTAAAAATATCAGAAAAACGATATTATTACTCAGCTAATTATTAAATAAAAGGTCAAATAGCAAATCTGACCTTTTTCTCCCAGAAACAATTTACTGATGAAGTCGCTTTCTCAATATTTTTGTTAGTTTCCGAATAGAATATTCGAGAACATTTCTCAAATTCCGTTATTTAGCATTTTATTTGATGACCTATCTAATGGTAAAGTTTAGTTTTTGATATCTATTTTAAGTTTCGATAGAATGATCTAGAACTTTCATCAAATTCCACTATTCGATCATTTCTTTAATGGCAAATCTCATAGCAAAGTTAGTTTTTCGATATCTTTCCTAGTTTCCGAATAGAATATTCTAAAACTTTTGTTAAATTCCACTGTTTGATCTATTTTTCAAATGCTAACCAATAGTGAAGTCGGTTTTTTAATATTTTGACTGATTTCTAAAAAAAAGTATACTAATATTGTTGTCAAATTTTGCAGCTTATCCATTTTTCTAATATACTTACAACAACAATGTACAATAGTTGTGTATATATGAGTATGTATTTAAATGAAGACGTGTGCTCTTGTAAACATGCATTTAAGTAAGTATGTACGTGTGTGTATATCAATAATGAAATGCATACGTGTTCGCATATTATGTTTCTGTACCCCCTTAAAAAAATTTTACTGACGGCCCTGGTAATCCGATATAACGTACTTCCCCTTATTTTGTACCGGCCACTACGTTATATTGGAGCTCCTATGTAGTCGGTAAAGCATATTAGGAATTGGATTTTTAGCACGATCCAATTTTTTTTTTTACAATGATTTGTGTACTTATAGGGAGTGTAAAACCACTATCCAATTCCATGTATATATGTTGCAAGTGAACCGCCACTGGATAGACTCACTCGATTCTGGCCCTCCCCACTCTGATAAGCCGCTGCTACACGATGCTACGAACACCTTCCAACATTCGACGTTGGATGGTTCATAGCATCGTGTAGCCGTTGTTCGAACCTACGAGTGTCCAATGTCGAGCGTCAAACGTTCGCATTTGGTCGTGTCCCGTTCGATGTCGGTATTCTTGCACCGAGTCAAAGGGATGCTTCGAACGTTTGAAGGTCAATGTTGGTTGCGTTCGTTGGTTGCGCACGACTCGTTCATGTGAAGAGAGACAACATCAGTGTATAACATTAGAGATAACATCAGACAGATAACAGCGTTGTCCACTGAGTACCAACACATTATCATTCGTATTGGATCAAACATTCGACTCACCGTGTAGCAGATACATTCGTCGCACCAACTATCGAACTTAATTGCCTCAAACGTTCGATCGAATGTTGGAAGGAACGTTTGTAGCATCGTGTAGAACCCGCTTAAGAACATTGTGTGAAACAGTCGAGTGAGGTCTGTATCTCGAAAAAAATGAATCAAAAACTGATTGTGAGTTAATTTTCATCTGTTACTATACGATAGATAGAATATTGAGAGAGGTAATTTGGATCATCCTGTATTTTATTTGTTATATTGTATTTACAGAGATGTAAAGATATTTTATCAACCGTGAAATAAGTAAATATGAAATTCAAATAAAATTACCTTTTCTTTCTATTTTTTAATGCCACCGTTTTCACTAACAAAATAGAGAAGAATATGATTTTCTTAAAAGTTATTCTCTTTTCTTTTATTTTATCCTTTCTCTGTACTATGTGGGCTATGTTTGTTTACTGACAGAACAAAATACAAACACAATCTCTCAATCCCTATCTTTTTTAATCAGACTTTATTTTGTGACACATTCGGATGAGTTGTGGCAGTGGTTGCCGTGGTTGCTTTGGGGTTAAACTTTTTCAGATTCAAATATTACCGTAAATTGAAACAAATCGCCACGAATTCAAACTTCATATTGCATTTTTTTGTATTTCTTTTACGAGTACCTATTTCTTAAAATTTATACTAGCATGACTACTTTATTATAGTAACCAAAAGTTTTTGAAAATAATATTTCTGGTTTTTAAAAAATAATCAAGATTACATAAATATCATTTCTACCCTGTAACAAATTGGGTTCCGCGATCCTAGTACTCCAAATGTGAAATTTCGAATGACCAATTAGATCATTTGAAAGGTTAGAAAATGGTCATAAAAGGTCAATTGGTTTAATTAATTGGTCAGAGATAGAAAATTTTCTTACTAAGGTTTAAAGTTTTATCAAGATCATTCAAAAAATTTTAGCCCCCTAAATGTGAAATTTCGAATGACTAATTAGATCATTTAAAAAGTCATAAAATGGTCATAAAAGGTCAATTGGTTTGATTAATTGGTCAGTGATAGAAAATTTTTTTATTAAGGGTTAAAGGGAATGGCTTTGAAAAACTTGAACCCTTAATAAAGAATTTTCTACCGTTGACCAATTAATCAAGCAATTGACCTTTTATGATCATTTTCTGATGTTTTAAATGATCTAATTTGTCATTTAAAATTTCACATTTGGGGTGCTAAGATCGCGGAGCATCAAAAGAGACGATAAAAATATGAATTGAGACGATCAGTTATAGGGTTGGTCAAAATTGCAACTGAAATGTAATTTAGAACTTTTTAATTTTAGACGTCTATTTAAATTGATATTTTAATATTTTTGATGCAACTTCAAGGTTAGGCACTACTGTCATGAATAACGTTTCTGTTCTAATTCACCCTTTTAAGTCCCCATTCACTTCCTACGGTATATGGGAGACTGATGTAAACGACATAACAGATGTGTTGTGTCGTTTGCAGCATATTTCAATATTTATAATATCTTTCATAAAGTAGTATTATGTTGTGACTTATGGATGGCCGTTGGCGTATCTAAGTATTTGAGAATAGCAAATAAAGGACTCGATAATAAAAATGCTCAACATATCAAAAATCATCTAGATCAAAATAATAATAAAAAATTATTTACGAAAAAATATTGCACAAGATAAATAGACGGAACATTATAAAAATGTTTGCAAAGAGATAACGCGTATATATTTGGTGGAAATGAAAAGGCACCGAAGAGGATAAAGTAATGAAAGTGGTACTGACGGGTACTGACAATGAAAATGAGGGAAACGTGGCCAGGCCAACACACTTAGGCAAGTATATATCGTTCGTAGTGGACGTACAATGAATTTATTTGTTGTACGTGTGAATAGAGTAGTTACTGTATCCGTATACAAGAAAGTATAACAAGATTATTTGATAAAATGTATGACACTGGAGTCTTTCGAATGGCATGGCACGGGCGTACGGTCACCATGCATGTGGGACGGTATGATATGTAATATTTATAAAGGTAACCCAGCAGGCCGAGGAGATGTGAATAATATTATGAACAGCTTTAGGAGATTGTAATATTATCGGCTATATCATACTCTCCACTGGGACCCGCAGCATGTATTTTGTTATGAAAGTAATTAAAGATGACCAATAGTGGTTTGTATGGATACTGAATGTTTCGGGAAGTGTAAGATATTTGTGTCACATAGAAGAAATTGGAGAATTTATCTGACATAAAGAATTGTGTTCTGATTAACTACCGGTTTCGGGCCGCAAGCGTTCAGTTTTGATTTATTTGTTTAGACAGATACACATATACAGCATAAATACAGGGTTAAATGTGACGCCTGTATGTACCAAGATTTTAAGTTATGTCTAGCATCGAAAAATATTAGTGGAATTTATGGCGCCTTCAAATAATTTTTCTTTTTTTTAAGTCAAGGTTTTTGTAAATAATTTGAATTAGAGTGATTGGTTGGATTAGAATAATTTTGATGTGAGCTATAATTTGCTTCGAATTTGATCATTTAATCATTTATTTGACTTGCGATTTTTAAGGCATTGAAAAATGTAACTGAACTTCTTGACGTCATAAAACTAAAACAAGCTTTATGGAAGTGATTTGAATTAGGGTGACAACAGACAGTTTGAATTAAGATAATTTGGGTGTGAATTTTTTATTTTTGCTATCAAAATGACAAATTTTTTTTAAAAATATGCATGTCTAATTTGACTGACAAGTAACACTACTCAAGTGCCACTCGGCAATCTTCTTGAAACTTTGCTGGTGTGTAGAATAGGCAAAAATAAGGGACCGGTATTTTTTTTATCGGCCAAGGCCCACGTTCACGGGGTGAAATGAAATTTTTCGTGAAAAAAAGTTGGCGGAATGAGGCGGAAAAATCACATAAAGGTTTTTTTTTTATTTACAATTACTCTATATCAACTACTTAGTTTCCGAGAAAATCGTACTTTTGTAAATGGAAATTCGCTATGTTATGCAGGATGCTGCGACAGGGGTATTTTAAATAAACATTGAACCCTCAACACAAAAAGTACTTGGCTCCATTTTTACAGATATCTCCATAAAATAATAAATTGACTTTTTTTTTCTTATTTTCTCAAAAACTAGCTAACCTAGAATAATAGTTCAAAAACCTTTTTTATGTGATTTTTTTTCCGTCTTTACAATGGTGTAAGAAAATGTGGCAAAAACTTTTAGATTAATTTTGGCAAAAAACAAATTTTTTTGCAAGAACAAAAACCATGTTCCTGGCATCTGACATGTCTGGCTGAAGAACTCATCCAAGATTTTTGGACTTCCAACGTTCTCACCAAATTTCGTATACTTAGAAAGTTCTGCTAGAGAGTTATCGTGCTGATACATACATACATACATTATATATATATATATATATATATATATATATATATATATATATATATATATATATATATATATATATATATAAATTATAGTGAATATTATTTTCGGTTTCTAGGGACCTCAAAACAAATTTTTGCCATAGTGCCGGGCTCAAGTCGCGTTATAAGACCTACTGTAATAGCTGAATTTCCATTCTGGAAATTCGCTAAAAAGAATTTATAAGATGAAGGTAGTTGATTTGTTGAACGGAAGAGATTACTGCTTCTTGTCGAATATTCATTAACGCTTGCAGACCAGAAAAAATTGGTAGAAATAGGTGTAAAAATATAGAATAGGTGTAACAAAATATAAACATGACTAAATTCCTAATTAAGTAAGTACTGAAAAATACATGAATCATTATCGGAAAGTAAAAATTTACATTTTCATGATGAAATAAACATAAAAATGAAAAAATATAGAAGGTATTGGCAATCAATTATAACGCAACATAATCTATCCTATTTTTTCTCCCTTATATGTCTTGAATACCACACATATTTTGAAAAAACGGAAAAACACGTATCCCATAATTTTTGGTGGTCTTTCCATTTATGATGGTAAATACATTGAACCACTTAGGCTGTACAACAAAATTTACCCCCATTTTCATCCCTCCAGTCCCTATTATAAACCCGACCCCTGTTTAACCTATACAGGTGAATAGGTTTTTTAAAGAGGAACATTTCGTCCATTTAAAGTTTTCCTCTATCTATTATAGTTTTCGAGATATCTTAATAAATACGATTTGGATCCCAAATTTAAGGGCTAGTTTCACCCCGTGAACGTGGAAGATGGCCGATAAAAAAAATACGGGTCCCTTATTTTTGCTTATTCTACACACCAGCAAAGTTTCAAGAAGTTATTTGTGAGTTTACAGAATTATTTTCCTAGTGATCCTTTTTACATACTTTATAGTGGTAAAAATGAAAATAATGGCTATGGAAACTTATAATTCTCTTCCGGTTTCATCATTCTGTTATTTATTTACGATTTTTAAGGTACTAAAAAAATTTTTGTAAATCTGATGACGTCATAATAATATAAAATTTTATTTTTTCTGAAATGGAGCTTTATGGAAATTATTTGAACTAGGGTGATAGGTTAAATTAGGGTAATTTGGGAGTGAAATTTTCATTTTTACTATCAAAATGACGAAATTCCTTTTAGAAATATGATTGATTCGAGAGAAATCTTTTCCTAGTTGTCCTACATCCTTTATTGTGGTAGAAATGAAAAGAATGAGTTCGAAAATCCAGAATTCACTTTCAGTTTCATCCTTCTGACATTGTATTTACGGTTTTTAAGTCACTGAAAAATTTTAGTTAACTTGATGACGTCATTAAATTAAAAAAATTTCTTTTTTCTCAAATAAAGCTTTTGGTATTGCTTGCCTGTAAACTGAAAGCATTTGATGCAAGGCCGCCTTAGTTAGAAGCTATTCTTGATGCCATAAAAACACATCTTTTTTTCATCTAAACTGTCTGCATCGTCGATTAATAGATATGAACCCATAGGCGTAACTACAAATTTTGCACCCTGGAGCGATTTTTTCTTAAGGGAAATTTACTCGAGAGTCCTTAAAAATTATGTTTTTTTCTAGAATTTTTTTCTCAAGAACGGAAGTAAATATCAATTTCAAATTTTGTGCACATATTTATTAAGTATTAAACTACACAAAAAAATTTTTCAAGGAAAAATATAAAAAAGTGTTCATTTTATAGATAGTGCAGTGTGACGATCCGAAAATCCAATGCCTTGTTGGTGGACATCCTAGCGCCGGTAATAAACCACCGAAATTCAAAAACAAAAAAGATTTATAAAGAGTACCGGCACCTCTACCTATAATATCAATAAATTGCTGAAAGAAAAAAAAATGGCGGATGTTTGAACTTTTGATTACGATTTTTGTCTTATTTTTCGCTCTTTAAAGTAAATTTAAAAATAAAAAAAAAATATTGAAAGTGTATCGAACTTCGGTAGAGGTGCCGAAGAATTGAATTATCTTTAAAATAAAAAATTAAAAAAAAAGGATCCATCGAATAGTTTTTGAGTTATCGTGTCCACCAGTTCCAAAAATGTAGTTCCGAGATATTATAAAATATATATAAAGAAACGTATAATAATTAATATCATAATTTTATATTTAATAATCATTATTGCGTGAACTACGTTTTTTGATTTTTTTTTTTATAGAAAGCTGGATTCGGTTAATGTGCAAGAATCTTGTTTTTAAATTATTTTCAGTAAAATCACTTTGGGAACATATTCTACACATAATTTTCTATCAATTCTGGCAAAAAAAATCGATTTTTTTTTTTATCAAATCTCAAGTAAACCTTCCCTTAAATTACTTTCAGCAAAATCACTTTGGCAACATATTCTACACATAATTAGCTACCAATTTGTGCAAAAAAAAAAAATCGATTTTTTTTAACGACTCTCAAGTAAACCTCCCCTTAAGCGCTCCTTTACAAAAAGTCTACTTTGTCCTCAAAAATCTGGCTAACGAGCAAAAAAAAAAAACTATCAGTTTCTCACTTCCTCCAAAAAAAAAAAAAAAAAAAGAAATTAGAAAATTAATAAAAAAATTGTCATGATAAGCAGAAAAAAAAATTTTCAAACTTTCCTAATTTTTTTCTTATTTCCCTTCTATCACCTGTGCTTTTTCCAGTTGTACCCTGGAGCGGCTGCTTCATCGGCTCCATTGTAGTTACGCCTTCGTATGAATCATCTAGTTAATTCCCAAAGTGTGGGTCGCGACCTCCAGAGGATTGCAAAAATAATTGAATACAGATGGCACACTTATTTTCTACACATTTCCTACCTATTTTTATATATTTCGAAGATCTTTTGAAATTTTTAAGCGTAAAGGCTAGTCGTGGACCAAAAAATTTGAAACCACTGATCTAGTAGATGTAATATAAATTTTTTAATTATATTCTTTCTGACGACGAGGTAAAATTCTAAAGTCGAGTCGTAATCTTATAAATTATTTATTGATGAAAAGTGTCAAAGCAAACATTTTCACATTTTCTAATATGGATTTTCGCAAAGTAAATTTTTTTATTTAAAAATATGTAATCAGTGAATTTGACTTCAAAGAAAACTATGAAGCCGCTAACAAATGGAGAACTAAAAGAGTTTAAAGTGTTTAAGATACTTATTTTGCCAAATTTCTTACCAACGAATCAAATTAATAACTGTTAACAAAGTGATAATGAAAGATACCTTTTTATGGGAAGATTTATTTGTCTTGGAGAAAGACCAGAGTTTAATTAGCCCGTAAAGCTAGTGTATTCCCGAACGATTAGACTATCAATGACGAGATAAGTGTTGTACCCAACAAATTAAAATGGAGTTATATAAATTTTTATCGCAAGTATTCCCTGTTTCTCTCTTTCATTCAGTTAGTTTAGTGTGCTATTTACTAATAGGGTTGCCAGAACATTTCTTTAAAGAGAACGTGCCTGATTCTGATCTTTCTTTTTCTTTTTTTATAGAAAATTGTTTACTTTTGTTCTTTTTTTTTCGATTCCTCTCTTTTGAAAAAAAAATTTTTACTAAATTTTATCTAATATTCGAACTTAAAGCTATAAATTCTCTTATCAGTAAACTTCAGTAAACTTTTATCTGGACACCATGTTAGGGACCACGGAAAAGTAGTGTCGATGTTAAGTGAAATGAGGTTACATTATGTCAGTTTAATTCTTTTTTTAAAAAGTTCTTTTTTATATTTTTCAGTTTTTTTCTTAGATTTGTTTGAAAGATGGTTTTATTATTTTTTTCTTAAAAAATTCTTATTGAGGAGTTCCGCGGTGTCTTCGAAGCCCATTAAAGAAACCTTTTTCGAAAAAACAAAAAAAAAAATTATCCAAAACTGAGTTATGTCCAAGCATATATACATAAAAAGTAATTAAAGCTCCTCCATTAAAATTCCTTTGACGTTAATTAAAATGTAATTTAACAAAAAAAAAAAAAAAAAAAATTGGGCGTTTTGAAAAGAAAGTTTAAAAAAAAAGTTTCTAATAAATTTATTTAATGAATACATAAATACTTTTTTGCACGATCGTGTATTTTCATGCATTTACCGATGCTGTTGACAATGCTGATAAGTTACATTTTCCGAACGTTTGCTTATATCCATGGAAACCAAAAAATAACAATGCGGTAAGTAACAATAGGTGCCTGGTAAGTGAATAGGAGTGCGGTAAGTGAAATTAGTTCAAAAATGATTGTAATTATTTATTTTGAACAATTAGGAAAATTAATCGATTAATATGAAAATTTTCATTGGTTTGCACATTATTATTATTATTATTGTTGCCATTAGTCTTCATATTTTATTGACATTTCAAAAGGTTGGTTCAATCATTAAAATTTTGTGTGTGTTTTCATAATCTTTCTTTCATTTTACCAGTATAAATTTGCAGCCAATATTAAAATGCTTCATCAATTTCATTATTTTCACTAATATTATAGTTGAACAAACTATTTTCCTCAATTTTTTTAATAGAAAATTCAAAAAAATATTTACGCCAATTAAATATTGACATTTAACCCTTTGCACTCGATAGGCGCCGCCACAGCGACAGAAGAAATATCCTTTGCACTCGAAAGGCGCCTCTCAGGCACCATCCTATTCTTTACTTCAAATATCACACTAAGGAAAATTATAAAATTTAATATTAAAATATAATGTTTGTAATATGCAAATAAAAATAAAATATGTAAGTAAACTACTTTTGTTTAAAATACTTATCTTTGATGTATTACAATTTTTTATTACAATTACTGTCGAGTAGCTGAGTACGCATACTAAAAAACGGTTCGATTCCAAAGGGTTAATTTTTTATTTACAAATATAGTTGTCAATTTTCACTACAAAGATTCGTATTATAGTTGCTATAAATATTTATAATATTTATTCATGGCATTCTATGTCACTATAAATTTCACCTATATTATCAGAATTTTATTTTTTATTTAACATATTTTTATTCTTTAATTATTTTAAATCGGTCGTGCCCAAAATATTATACAATACACGATGCGTTAAGTGCCTTTACTGATCTCGAAAATTGCAAAAACTCGACCCTGGGGGCTCGTTTTCGCAACATTTTCTCGATCAGTAAAAGCAACTTACCGAACTTATATTGTAAAATACTATTTTTAACCCCTTGAATCGTAAGTTGGCGTTTGTATAGAAGGTAACTTGCCGCGTGAGCAATGTTTACTATTCTATTGTTTGATTACCATAGTTACAAAAAATAACAGGTCATAAAAGTTTACTTACCTTCCTAGAAACGTAAATAATCGCTTATCGTTAATTTGTAAATAGATTTTTCTATGGAAATAATTTTTATAGACACCCACTATTCATTTTTATTTTCACACCTACTATGCATTTTCGATGAATTTTATCATTTTTTATTCATGTTTTTCAATTTATCATTTTCTTTTTCGGTTTTAAAAAATAACTTACTCATACTCGGGCCGTAAGTATATTTTTGTGGCCATGGATGTTTAAGAATCCTCTGATTTAAAAGTAAGGTGAGGTCGAAATTGGCTGCCTCAATTGAAAATGGTTCAAATTAAATATGTAGTTGAACCGAACTTGATAAAATTTTATGGAAATTAGAATACACCAATACCTCAATTTGCGTCGTGGTTACGTTCCAAAAAAACACGACACGAATTGAAACGACGCAAAGTGAATTATGATTTTCTATAGCAAATTTCGAAAAAAAAAAATTAAAGACTCGAACCCAAAACAACGTAACTTCGAAAATCTAACGACGCACAGTGAAAATTAGTACTAATTCAGCAGCGACGCAACTTCGAAAAAACGCAAAACGAAACGACGCAAAGCGAGGTATTGGTGTATGCTATTGAAATACGAATATGACAATTTTAGAGTCGTTGGATGAGCACAGTCAAGCATTGTAAATAATTGATTTTGTACAGAATTTCGGATTATCTGATTTAATAATAATTTGATCCATAATTTAGATAATTTTACGCGGGTGAAACCGCGAGCTACCGCTAGTTTCAATTAATTCTGTAATGTTGTTTTTTTGCCTACCTTTTTTTTTTAGCGAATTTTCATTCTAGAAATTCAGCTATTACAGTGACTCTCATGATAAGACCTGAGCCGGAGACAATGAGAGAAATTTGTTTTGAGGCCTTAAGGAACCGAAAATGCCCACTAAAATTTATACATATATATATATATATATATATATATATATATATATATATATATATATATATATATATATATATATATATATATATATATATATATATATGTATACTTATACCGGGTGTACAACAAATAACTCTCGTCCTTTTGTGGGGTGAGTCATAGCACCCTGTAGACACTAAAACCGTAGGAATTTTTTCAGAATTAACAGTTGCGTCACCTCTCAAAAGGATAAGAGTTATTTCCCTTACAGCCTGTATATATATATATATATATATATATATATATATATATATATATACAGGGTGTAAAGGAAATAACTCTTATCCTTTTGAGGGGTGACGCGACTGTTAATTCTGAAAAAATTCCTGCGGTTTTAGTGTCTACAGGGTGCTATAAGTCACCCCACAAAAGGACGAGAGTTATTTGTTTTACACCATATATATATATATATATATATATATATATATATATATATATATATATATATATATATATATTTATGTGTCTGTGTGAAACCTCTCGAAAGAGAAATCCAATTTTTACGAAATTTGATGAAGAGGTCAGAAATCCCAAACGCTTGGATGAGTTCGACAGCCAGACAAGTTAGATTTTTGGAAGCCGAAATTATGGTAACTTCTCGCCATTTTTGGTGGCTCCTTGCAAAAATTGGTCAGAGTTCAAAAACTGTTTAATTTTTTTTACACCATTGATAAGGGCGTAAAAAATTACATAAAAAAGCTTTTGTATTATTTTATCGTTTTGTATTATAAACGTTTAATTTTTAGTCGAATTTTCTCCGAAAAATTAGACTTATACAGTCTATACGATAAGAGCTGCGAGAGGCGAGACCAGGGGCGCTATCCGTTTTCGGACCCGTAGAACACGATTATGTAAAAAAAAAAGATGTCTGATATATATATATATATATATATATATATATATATATATATATATATATATATTTTCCCGCAAGCTTTTAATATGTGTAGGGCCCCCCTATGGAAGTTAAGAGATGAAATTTGGTAAGTGGGGCTTATTCCGATGCACAACAATACTATCAAAGTGGGGTCAAATTTTGGGCAAATTTTTTTTCGGACCCGACCTTTAAGGGGGTGGTGGGAGGCGGAAAAACAATAAAACTTTTCCAAATCGGTTTTAAATAATGTTTCGGTCAATTATCTACAACATATCCAAAATTCAGCTTCCTAGGATGATATGGTGGGAGTAGAGGGGGGAAAAACGATTTTCGCTGGATCTAACAGGCCCCCAGCCCCCCAGAATTAACGTAGAGGGTTGAAATTTGGTGTGTTGATAGAGTTCGTACCTAGGTTGTGCTTTTTGGAGGTTTTAATATTTTACCCCCACCCCCCTCATTTTTAAGCTACAATTTCATGCATTTTCGACGTTTTCGAAGTTTGTACCACTCGCACAGGTCACCCGAATAAACCTAGAGGGCTGAAATTTTGTATTCGGATTGAGTTAGTATCAAGGGGGTGCCTTTTGGGGGTCTCGACTTTTAACCCCTACCCCCACCATTTTTATACCCAAAAGAACATGATTTTTCTTGTTTTTTAACAGTTTCGTTCGGGTCAAAATCTCCCCAAATAAACCTAGAGGGCTGAAATTTGGTGTACAGGTTAAGCTAATAGCCAGACACTGTTTTTTGGAGGTTTCAACTTTTAACCCTTACCCCCACGATTTTTACGCCAATATTTCCTTAATTTTTTTGCTTGTTTTCTAACACGTCTAGAGACTCCATAAGGAAACCTAGAGGGCTGAAATTTTGTACGTGTATTCAGTTAGTATCCAGCTAGTACCTTGTAGGGAGTCCACATCACTTTTCCCCCCACTTCTCCCATTTTTACATCGGAATTGAATGCTATTGTTAAATGTGTTTTAAAAGCATTATGTTTATTCTAAACACAAGTAGGCGAATAGTAATTTTAAAAAATTTAAAAAAAAGTGAATACAATTTTTTAACAAATGAAATACATACATATTAAGTAATTTGCAAATGTTATTAGAGTCACTGTTTATTAGTCGAATTTTCTCCGAAAAATTAGACTTATACAGTCTATACGATAAGAGCTGCGAGAGGCGAGACCAGGGGCGCTATCCGTTTTCGGACCCGTAGAACACGATTATGTAAAAAAAAAAGATGTCTGATATATATATATATATATATATATATTTTCCCGCAACCTTTTAATATGTGTAGGGCCCCCCTATGGAAGTTAAGAGATGAAATTTGGTAAGTGGGGCTTATTCCGATGCACAACAATACTATCAAAGTGGGGTCAAATTTTGGGCAAATTTTTTTTCGGACCCGACCTTTAAGGGGGTGGTGGGGGGCGGAAAAGCAATAAAACTTTTCCAAATCGGTTTTAAATAATGTTTCGGTCAATTATCTACAACATATCCAAAATTCAGCTTCCTAGGATGATATGGTGGGAGTAGAGGGGGGAAAAACGATTTTCGCTGGATCTAACAGGCCCCCAGCCCCCCAGAATTAACGTAGAGGGTTGAAATTTGGTGTGTTGATAAAGCTCGTACCTAGGTTGTGCTTTTTGGAGGTTTTAATATTTTACCCCCACCCCCCTCATTTTTAAGCTACAATTTCATGCATTTTCGACGTTTTCGAAGTTTGTACCACTCGCACAGGTCACCCGAATAAACCTAGAGGGCTGAAATTTTGTATTCGGATTGAGTTAGTATCAAGGGGGTGCCTTTTGGGGGTCTCGACTTTTAACCCCTACCCCCACCATTTTTATACCCAAAAGAACATGATTTTTCTTGTTTTTTAACAGTTTCGTTCGGGTCAAAATCTCCCCAAATAAACCTAGAGGGCTGAAATTTGGTGTACAGGTTAAGCTAATAGCCAGACACTGTTTTTTGGAGGTTTCAACTTTTAACCCTTACCCCCACGATTTTTACGCCAATATTTCCTTAATTTTTTTGCTTGTTTTCTAACACGTCTAGAGACTCCATAAGGAAACCTAGAGGGCTGAAATTTTGTACGTGTATTCAGTTAGTATCCAGCTAGTACCTTGTAGGGAGTACACATTACTTTTCCCCCCACTTCTTCCATTTTTACATCGGAATTGAATGCTATTGTTAATGTGTTTTAAATGCATTACTTTTATTGTAAATACAAGTAGGCGAATAGTAATTTTAAAAAATTTAAAAAAAAGTGAATACAATTTTTTAACAAATGAAATACATACATATTAAGTAATTTGCAAATGTTATTAAAGTCACTGTTTATTTATTTATTTAATTATTATTTAGGAATTTTGGATTTTTATTATTTATAAAATAGAAATTTTGGATTATTTTGGAAAGAAAAAATATCTTCATAAAAGCCTTCCAGTTTACTATTTAAGTTTCTTTTTTAATATTTAAAAGTAAAACACAAAGGCAATTGGCGGATAAGCATGGATAGAAATGCCCTCGTACGAATTGTGTTGGCTTTTTCCCTGTTAACTTCTATCGGCACACAATTGAAATTTACTGAGATTCAGCCCTTAAAAACTTAAAATCTTTTTATAAAGCCCCGATCAACCGGACACTCATTATCAGTTTTGAAACCACCAAAATTACAAATCGCTTGTGGACTTTCAATTATATTTCGCTTGTAGACACTCAATACCGAAGAAATAATTTTTTATTTTTTATTTATTTTTTTTTTGAAAGAAAAAATATCTTTATAAAGGCCTTCCAGTTTACTATTTAAGGTCCTTTTTTAATATTTAAAACTAAAACATAAAGGCAATTAGCGGATAAACATGGGCAGGAATGCCCTCGTACGAATTGTGTTGGTTTTTTTTCTGCTACCTGTTTTCGGCACAAAATTGAAATTTACTGAGATACAGCCCTTAAATACTTAAAACCTTTTTTTAAAGCCTCGATCAGCCGAACACTCATCACCAGTTTTGAAACCAACAAAATGACAATTCGGTTGTAGACTTTCAATCACATTTCGCTTGTAAACATTCAATACCGAAGATGAAGGAGAAAATTCGACTACCGTGATGGGGCCCCGCTGCTCACGGCGTTTTTTTTATTTATTAGTCGAATTTTCTCCGAAAAATTAGACTTATACAGTCTATACGATAAGAGCTGCGAGAGGCGAGAGTAGGGGCGCTATCCGTTTTCGGACCCGTAGAACACGAATATGTAGAAAAAAAAATGTCTGATATATATATATATATATATATATATTTTCCCGCCACCTTTTAATTTGTGTAGGGCCCCCCTATGGAAGTTAAGAGATAAAATTTGGTAAATGGGGCTCATTTTCGAGGCACCTCATACTATCAAAGTGGGGTCAAATTTTGGGCAAATTTTTTTTCGGACCCGACCTTTAAGGGGGTGGTGGGGGGCGGAAAAGCAATAAAACTTTTCCAAACCGGTTTTAAATAATGTTTCGGTCAATTATCTACAACATATCCAAAATTCAGCTTCCTAGGATGATATGGTGGGAGTAGAGGGGGGAAAAACGATTTTCGCTGGATCTAACAGGCCCCCAGCCCCCCAGAATTAACGTAGAGGGTTGAAATTTGGTGTGTTGATAAAGTTCGTACCTAGGTTGTGCTTTTTGGAGGTTTTAATATTTTACCTCCACCCACCTCATTTTTAAGCTACAATTTCATGCATTTTCGACGTTTTCGAAGTTTGTACCACTCGCACAGGTCACCCGAATAAACCTAGAGGGCTGAAATTTTGTATTCGGATTGAGTTAGTATCAAGGGGGTGCCTTTTGGGGGTCTCGACTTTTAACCCCTACCCCCACCATTTTTATACCCAAAAGAACATGATTTTTCTTGTTTTTTAACAGTTTCGTTCGGGTCAAAATCTCCCCAAATAAACCTAGAGGGCTGAAATTTGGTGTACAGGTTAAGCTAATAGCCAGACACTGTTTTTTGGAGGTTTCAACTTTTAACCCTTACCCCCACGATTTTTACGCCAATATTTCCTTAATTTTTTTGCTTGTTTTCTAACACGTCTAGAGACTCCATAAGGAAACCTAGAGGGCTGAAATTTTGTACGTGTATTCAGTTAGTATCCAGCTAGTACCTTGTAGGGAGTCCGCATCACTTTCCCCCCCACTTCTCCCATTTTTACATCGGAATTGAATGCTATTGTTAAATGTGTTTTAAAAGCATTATGTTTATTCTAAATACAAGTAGGCGAATAGTAATTTTAAAAAATTTAAAAAAAAGTGAACTTACTTTTATGACAAATGAAATACATACATATTAAGTAATTTAAAAATGTTATTAAAGTCACTGTTTATTTATAAATTAGGAATTTTGGATTTTTAGTATTTATAAAATAGAAATTTTGGATTTTTTTGGAAAGAAAAAATATCTTTATAAAGGCCTTCCAGTTTACTATTTAAGGTCCTTTTTTAATTTTTAAAACTAAAACATAAAGGCAATTAGCGGATAAACATGGGCAGGAATGTCCTCGTACGAATTGTGTTGGCTTTTTTTCTGCTACCTGTTTTCGGCACAAAATTGAAATTTACTGAGATACAGCCCTTAAATACTTAAAACCTTTTTTTAAAGCCTCGATCAGCCGAACACTCATCACCAGTTTTGAAACCAACAAAATGACAATTTGGTTGTAGACTTTCAATCACATTTCGCTTGTAGACATTCAATACCGAAGATGAAGGGGAAAATTCGACTACCGTGATGGGGCCCCGCTGCTCACGGCGTTTTTTAATTATTATTTAGGAATTTTGGATTTTTATTATTTATAAAATAGAAATTTTGGATTTTTTTGGAAAGAAAAAATATCTTCATAAAAGCCTTCCAGTTTACTATTTAAGTTCCTTTTTTAATATTTAAAAGTAAAATACAAAGGCAACTGGCGGATAAGCATGGATAGAAATGCCCTCGTACGAATTGTTTTGGCTTTTTCCCTGTTAACTTCTATCGGCACAAAATTGAAATTTACTGAGATTCAGCCCTTAAAAACTTAAAATCTTTTTATAAAGCCCCGATCAACCGGACACTCATTATCAGTTTTGAAACCACCAAAATTACAAATCGCTTGTGGAGTTTCAATTATATTTCGCTTGTAGACACTCAATACCGAAGAAATAATTTTTTTTTTATTTTTTTTATTTTTTATTTTTTATTTTTTTTTTTTTTTGAATGAAAAAATATCTTTATAAAGGCCTTCCAGTTTACTATTTAAGGTCCTTTTTTAATATTTAAAACTAAAACATAAAGGCAATTAGCGGATAAACATGGGCAGGAATGCCCTCGTACGAATTGTGTTGGTTTTTTTTCTGCTACCTGTTTTCGGCACAAAATTCAAATTTACTGAGATACAATCCTTAAATACTTAAAACCTTTTTTTAAAGCCTCGATCAGCCGAACACTCATCACCAGTTTTGAAACCAACAAAATGACAATTCGGTTGTAGACTTTCAATCACATTTCGCTTGTAAACATTCAATACCGGAGATGAAGGGGGAAAATCGACTACCGTGATGGGGCCCCGCTGCTCACGGCGTTTTTTTATTTATTTTTTTTTTTTAATTAAAATTATTTATTTGACATTTTTACTAAAAAGTTGCTTTTCTTAAAAAAAAATTGTAAGTAGTTAATTTTTAATTAATTTTTACTCTGAAAAAATTTTATAACATTAGTATATTATTATTTAAGGCCTGATGATGAGATTATATGGTCTCGAAACGTACTTAACGAAAAATAGATAAAAAAAGCTTTCATAAAAACGTGATTTTTTTCCAAAAGTTCATTACATAAAAAAGCTTTTGAACTATTGTTCTAAGTGAACTAGCTTTTGAAAAAAGTTAAGAAATTTGCTGAATTTCTTTACGATAAACGTTTCATCGTTTTTGTCATTACAATAACAGTAATAATATTTATATCCCTGGCGCAGCATTCTGCATAACATATAGCGAATTTCCATTAAAAAAAAAATTAGTTTTTCTCGGAAACTAGTTGATATAGAATAATAGTTTAAAGACCTTTTTTATGTGATTTTTTCTCCTCGTTTCAATGGTGTAAAAAAATATCGCAAAAATTTTTGAATAAAGGAAAATTTTGGTAAAAAACTAATTTTTTTCAGGAAAATTGCCAAAAAAACCATGTTTCGGGCATCGGACGTGCCTGGTTAACGAACTCGTCCAACGGTGGTTTGGGACTTCTAATATTTTCATCAAATTTCGTAAAAGTAGGACCTTTCGTTCGAGAGTTATCGTGCGGACACACATAAATTTTAGCGAATACTATTTTCGGTTTCTAGGGACCTCAAAACAAATTTTTGCCATAGTTCCGCGCTCAGGTCGCGTTATCACAGTGGCTGTAATAGCTGAATTCCATTTTGGAAATTCGCTAATATCTGTTTCATTTTTCGACTAACTTTTCAAGAACGCGTCATTACCGATTTTGAAAATTTTTTGACTGTTAGAGAGTTAAACAATTTTAGATGAATGTAGGTTATGTTATATGAGGTCCGTCAGGTTTCTGGGGCGCCAAAAGTGCCAAAAATAAACTAACCAACCGTTTTTGAAAATTTTTCCACCGTTAAAAAAAAAAAAACTATTTAAATATAGGTCATATTATGAGATCCACCAGAGTCCTGGGGACCTATAAACGCCAAAAAAAACTACTCAACAGATTTTGAAAATTTTTTCAGTGCTCGAACTAAACTATTTTAGATGGATAGAGGTTATTACATAAGATCCGCCAGTGTCCAGTTTTTGGGAAACTCGCTATGTTATGCAAATGATGCGACAAGGGTATATATTTTTCTCTTTTTTTTTGAATTGTTCTCTTTTACACATTCAGAATATTTCTGGCAACCCTAGCTATATTATTAATGACAGACAAGTAATAATATTTGAATTTCTCCCCCTGCACGATATATCAACAAAAGTTTAATTGCTGTAAAGATAATTTCACGAGACAAATCACTGGCAAGCATATAAAATATCAATAAGCTCTCATATCTGACTGACACTATTAAAATTCGCCTCTGAAAGCTCTCGTATGTACTATGGTACTATGTGGAGTTGTTGTACACACGTCGCTTATGTCGGTTATCATTCGTCACAATTCGTCCGTTCCGTTCGTATCGAAGCGGTAGTGGTGACGATGATAATGTGAGCCTCGGTCCTGCGCTTATGCTGTACATACGAAAATAACAGTTTGTACCACCGAAAAGCATTAGTTCGAATAGCGGCACGTCGCGGCACCGTTCGAATAGAGTAGGAGTATACATGTTGACATTAGAATATAAACAATATAGTACACATCGTCTTCTTTTTTCTATGAAGTGCTTAAAAATAATAGATACCCTACGTACTGTTTGCTGAATACCAATTGGAATTGTGACATTTTTTTTTTTGGCTAGTGTTTAAATTTTTTTTAAAATGGAATTGTGACGAAATGATTGGAGCGAATTTGTGCCGCGAGTGACAAAATTTATTGTGACAGTGGGGAGAAAAAAACTTGATCAAGTTTTTCGAGAGATTTCTTTTTTTTCAAAACGGTAAGTAGACTTAAATAATTGAAAAAGTTTGATTTAAAAAATAAAAAGAAGAGAAGAGAAATTAAACCCGAATATACCGGAAATAACAATTTGGTTAAACCATTTCCATATATTAATAATTTACCCATAACTATTTTAATGTTGTGACAATATAATCGACCGATAATGAGGTTATGTTTGTGGCATACATATTAGTTGCCTTAAATATGAAATATTAACTGTAATTACGGTTATGTAGAATATAGACTGTCATAATCTCTCCGTCTATATATATATATGGATAGGTATATGTCGTGTTTCTCCGTGCTTTAATATACACACGTGCACATCGACAAAATTAAATTCAGTGCGCCAAATATTGCGAACAATATCCAGTTGCGCATTTCATATACAATATATCGTTAGAATGAAATAGATGTATCGGCACAAAATGTGTTGCGTTGATCGTTCTGTCTTTATCGAATGCGCAAATCGCAATATTTAACGCACACAACGTTTGTTCGCATTTATTTGCTACAAATTGTAGGCTGCTGCATCGTACATAGCTTGCTTGCTTGCATGGTGTTCTATTATTATATGACTGTGAACTGATCGTTACGAGAAGATCCCATTTTAAATGAAGATGGAAATATATTAAAACGAAACCATATACCAAAAAATATTACATTTATGCTTGGCTTCCTTAATTCCCCTCTAATTAGAATACGGGAAGATTTTCAGCTTTTTAAATTAGCAAACATTTTGCAAACATACATATTTATTTGGTATTTTGGTATGGTGTATATATGTATAAGATGAATACATTAAACAGATTTAATGATTCTTTCTTTCATTAGAAAACCAGATTTTATTTCCGGGAGAATAATATTTTGTTTGTAATGATAATATTTCCTCTGAATTTTATAAGAATAAATTCTTTTGTATTAAATAAGATTTGTTATGGTTTTTTGGCCACCTTGTATAAATTTATTTAAGTAGAAATAACATTTTTAGATAAGATATATGGTCGTACTTTTTAACAGATACAATTTTATTCATATCTAATATAACATTTATAGGATATTCGATTTTAAGAATATGTTAAAAATAGTAGTGAAAATGTCAAATTTTATATAGTTAGAATAAATCCTCGAATTGTCTTGAAATTCTCTATTCATTATAGCTAATCATGTTTATAAGTTAGAAATTTATTTAAAAAAAAGTCACTAGAGGTTCGTAAAATGAGGGAAAGGATGAGGAATCTTAATTTGGTTTTGTTTTTACAACAACTAAAATCCTCGAAAAAGTAATTTGTCCTAAGAAAGTTAATTTTTTGTTTCCGAAACTACTAAAGCAGCGAAAGCGTTGTGATCACTTTTGAAATATGAAAATTGTTTTCCCACCAAAATGAAAATTTTTACGTACATTTTACTTTTCAGAGTTTTCTGATTTCGTGTCTGTTTGTATGACTGTCAGTGTGCCTGAAGATCTCGTCAAGTGCTATAACTTTGGCACTATTCGATCGGAAATCATGCGATTTGGCTTCTAGATGGTCCTCGACGAATTTCATCGCAATCGGAGTAATGGTAGCCACGGCGCTACCGAGAAATTCTATTAAATGTGGACATTTTACTTACTACTAGTCCCTTTTCGCTCAAGCGTATTTGAGGGTTAAGTCATGTATGGTCCCCTACACTCTCAAAACTGACAGATGTCTTTGTTTAAAGATTAAAAATTTCTTTCAATTTTTTTCTTTCAATCAAAAAAATATTTCTTTGAATCAAACAAAATATTTTTTTAATGCAAACAAACGAATTTTTTTTCTTTGAATCAAAAAAATATTTTGTTTGATTCAAAGAAAGTATTTTTTTCTATCAAAAAATTATTTTCTTTGATTCAAAGAAATATTTTTTTAATTCAAAGAAAAAAAAATTCATTTGTTTGCATCAAGAAAATATTTTGTTTTAATATTTTGAATCAAACAAAATATTTTTTTTTGATGCAAACAAATGAATTTTTTTTTCTTTGAATTAAAAAAATATTTCTTTGAATCAAAGAAAATAATTTTTTGATAGAAAAAAATATTTTCTTTGAATCAAACAAAATATTTTTTTGATATAAAAAATACTTTGTAAATTTTTTTTTCTGTAGTCAAAGAAATATTTCTCTGAACCAAAAAATTATTCAATAAATTATAGCCGATTAGAAAAAGTTACGAGGTAGTTCACCATATCCTTGTTTTAGAGTTATAGGTACATAACGTCAATAATATAAGGCACAAAATATAAGATGCAGTTTAAGCGTAAAATCATAAAAATTCGATAAAAGTTACGAGTCAAGAAAGCTGTGTGCCACTCTCCATTAACTATAAATCAAATTCGATCAAGCCATTCCAAAAACTTAACAAGTTTCAAATTTGAGATTTTTGTCACTAGAATCAACTGTATGTCACAGACCAATGAACAAATTAGTTATTATGTTATATATAGACTAATTATATAAATGTATAATTGTGGCAACCAGTTACGACCAAGTTCCGAGTATTCTGTAATATAGTAATGGATGGTATCCGTAGTAACGTTTTCAAATAATTATTTTTTTAAGAAGAATCTGCAAAATTTGGAATGAAAATAAGTGGTATTCGCTTTATTTTCAAAATACGTATACGTATACAAATGATGTCCTGCAATAATTATAGTCGTATTTGCTCAAAAATTGACATTATATTATTTCATTAAATTTCACCCGTGTCACCCTGTTACCTATTTTAAGAAAAATGCCTACAAACTGGCTTTACGCTTTGTTTAGTAGTGGATATAACATAATAGTATTCCTTGGTCTGTGCTATATGTACATTATTCTCAGTGTTCCTCCAAAAAAATAATTATATATATGTTAATTAAAAGTAATAAAACTGGTAATTGAATTGGCAGGTCGGGCTTCAGTTTTCGCGGGCAGATATATTTCGTAAAAGGTTTTCTACAGTTTTTTTTGCAATTAAATATCGGTATAGTTCTTTTAATCCTAGAATCATACGTTGGTCTACGAGAAACGTTAATCATACATCGACGTCGTTTTGACGGATGGACTTTACGGAGAGTTTTAGAGTTTATTTGCAAAAAACATTTTTTTTACATAACAATACTACAAAAGCGAACAAAATATTTAAAAAAATTGGATTTGGAAAAATTTCTTAATGTAAATATTTATTTATTTTTTTAATCTTTTTATCAAAGCATATTTTCATTATAAAAATTAAAAAATAGATAAATACATCAATTATATCATAAAACATGTGTTTCAAATAATTAATTTATGAACTATTATGAGTCAGTGGACATGTGTGACTTTACAGAATGTGAAATTTCTCAGTCATAAATATTCCTATAGATATGTTGTTATTTCCCCATTAGGCACATTTGTAAATTTTCTAAAATTTGTTAGTAATTTTTCGAATAAGATCTCAAAAAATAATAAAAATTAAAATATTTTCCACAAAATAAATTGTTAATCTTTTATTAAGTCACTTGAAACGCATTCTTTAGTTTTCGATTCAATATATTAAAACTTCAGTATTATGTCGTCTCTATAAGCCAAACAGCTGTAATCATCTTTCACATTAACATAATCATTGAATAAATTAATTATAACATCCATATCTTTAATACATTTTAGGAAAGTTAGGAAAACTTTTATATGTGAAGTACAAAATCTTAAAAAAAAAAACATCGCGTAATCATACATCGACGTCCTTTTGACGGACACTATTTCAATACAAACAAAACGACAATGACTATAAACAAAATAAATACGTCTTATGTGTTATAACAACAAATAAATTAGATAACAGAAATCTCACAGCAAGCAGGTACCGACAAGTTGTAGTATTGGAGCAGGTAGAGAAGTTCGTTCGTCGTTTTGACGTGTACGTATGATTCTAGGGTTAAGAAAAAAAAGTATCCTTCAAATTTTTGTCTTCAATCACTTCGCTTATCTCTTCTACCCACTTCATAAAATAATTCTTTCGTTATTCGTTAAAATATTATTTTTTAAATTACAAAATATTTATGTTTGTGAAGCCTTCCGGGGATAAATTTTTTGTTTTTGAAATTAGATTAATTGCTTCAAAAAATATAGTAAACGCCAAACACTCGAATAATTTCTCAAACTGTTTAATTGAACTCACTCGAAAATTTGGAAAAAAAGAAACATGTAAATTTGTATAAAATATAGAACAATAATTAACCAATAAATATGACCAATACCATCTGGCCATTTGGTACATATAACCAACCATACGGCCCATACGCATTTTAACATAACAATATTAATTTATAAAACAAATTCATCAAGTGCTTGCTGGACATGCGTTAGATGAGGGTTCCTCAGTGACTAGAGTTTTTCACACGTTTCGGGATAAAATATAGAGCATTCTTTTACGTTTTATTATAGAAACAGACAAATATATTTGACAATGTTACTTGCGCCTGTGTGAATCTTGGACTCCACGAGTCAATTACGTGATATGTAGGAGGTAATTTGATTCTTTACGTCCATTAAAGAAACACAAACTCTGAAGTTCAATATTTCGCAAACGAAGCTTACAGATAAAAATTAGTTAAAGGAACATCAATTTTATTTTAAGAGTTCTTTCTAACTCTTTCTGAAATTTAGTGATGAGCTAATGCAAGACCAAGACCAAGACTGCCAAGTCTTGGTCTTGGTCTTGTTCTTGCATTAAGAATCTTGGTCTTGTCCTTGCATTAAGAATCTTGGTCTTGGTCTTGCTAGAGCAGTTTGAGTCTCGGTCTTGGTCTTGGTCTTGCAAAATGCAGTCTTGGTCTTGGTATTGCTAAAAATCTTGCACTTTCTTGCATTTTTTTTATTAGCGAATTTTTTCCTTCTAAACTCAGAATTTTCTCTTTTTACGGTATTAATTATACTTTCAAACTATTTAAATAGTTTAGCAAGAGTCTTGCTTTTTTCTTGCTTTTGTCTTGGTCTTGTTCACTTGAGTCTTGGTATTGATCTTGCAGCCATACTTATAGTCTTGGTCTTGGTCTTTCTCTTGGTATACATAGTCTTGGCCTTGGTCTTGGTCTTGCAAAAAAAATGCAAGACCAAGACTAATTTTGCTCATCACTACTGGAATTACTTACACAAAACGAAAATTGTATTCATTCCCCAACATTTCGCTTAATGTTTTAGATTTGAAACATACGTCGATGCCAAATTTCTCATTTCCTGGAAATCATCTTTTGTAATTCAAATTTCTTTTTGAATTTTCGAAAATTTAGTTGTCTATAGGTACCTTCGAAAGTTACCGACACAATTTGAGTGCAGACCCGATAAGAAGGGAGGTAGCCAGGGTTGCAGCCCTAGGGTTCAGGCTTGAAGAGTGGACCCATAGCTGCCAGTAGAGGGCCCAAGAAAAAGTAAAAGAAGTTTTTATTTTCTGTTAACCATTTATTTTTCTGGAGGAAAATTTAAAAAAAAATTGGTTTATTCCCGGGTTTATTTCTCTCTACGGCCCTGAATGAGTGTTCTTAGCAAGCGCTGTTAATAGTATTACTTTTTTCAAAATTTTGAATCTATATAGTTGAAAAGTTATGGGGGATGGAACAATGAAATCTCCTTCTGAAGCCCAATATAAATGGAATTTAAAATTGAAAAATGGTAAAAGAAACCTTAATTTCATTTTAGAGCCTTCAAATTATGTGGCACGTGGGAAAAGAACTTTTATCCCCACTTTTCGATACGGAAAAGCGTACCTTAGGAAATTAAGATTTTTTTTTTGTTATATGTATATTGATTAAGCGGTCCCTACATGCTCAATAATATTGTGAAAGCAACTTGTGCAATTTATTGCGATTTTCTCCAGACGACGGTTCAATAATTTGTAAAAAAGAAATCTGTAGGTAGGTACGATAAACTTAATGTAGGAATTGTACAATAATTTCATTGTTGCTTAGTTTCGAATTCGCTTTGAGTGTGTAAGGGCCACTTTACACGGACAAAAAGATATTGAAATTATGGGGGGGGATGTGTAACGGACGAACATGCAGATTTAATCCCGAGATTTTTCTTCGGAACCCGCACTAATATTTAACCCTAACCAAACTTTTCCATCGTATCCATTAGTTTTTTTTTGTTAATTATTCCTTTAATTGTTTTTTAGTGGTTAATGATGTCGAATTTATTATACGAAAGCTCACTAATTGTTCATAAAAAATGGATTGTAATGATAGCCAGTTCTCTGGTTCGAAATTATGACAATTATTTAGCATTATTATTTTTTGGAATCGTTTCAATATTTTAAATTTGTCTGGAAATTTGCCAGTTACGAAAGATAAATTAATTGAATGTGTTAATGGTTGAATAACGGAATTATATATATATATTTTTTTAATAAGAAACGTGAACGTTATTGGAGAGGGGCGAGGGTATCGCATCGATGACGATGCGAAGATAAAGTACTTTTAATGTTAATTAAAAAGCCTGTTAGTGAAAAAGAACAGTAAATTATAAAGTTGGAGACATAAAGTCGATTTTAAAATGATAAAATAATGCAATTATTGAATAAGGCGTATCAAAAAGGTAGGTATCTGTATTTCTTTAAGAGTTAATTTTTGCGTTCTTTTGACGATGACAAGTGAAAAAAAGTGCTTTAATTCTATTACTCGTAGCTGTAAGAAACGTAATTTTGTATAATAAAGATATGAAATTTAAAGCTGATTGTAGATTTTTTCAGGTTGTTTTTTTCAATTTTTGTTAGAGATAATACCATGACGGAAAAATACAGCTTTGTAGAGTAAATATAACATTTTCTGAGATAATTGTAATGTTTTGAAAAAAAAAATGAATTTTTCAATTTCAAATTCAAACTGCTTCTCGCATTATAGAGAATACATACACATAGATGATTGAAAGTTGTCTGTATCGGGCGCCTGTCGAGCAAAGAATCGATGGTGTAATGGATAACACATCTGGCTAGTTACCAGGAGATCCTCGGTTCGATTCCCGACCGATCCGGATAATTTTTTCAATCAATTTGTGATTTTTAATTTAAAAAATGAACTCTTTACACCAAATTTACTCAAGTTCAATTCATAAATCTAATTCACAGAACTTACAGAGTCGGAACAGATTTGCCGGAGATAGGGCAAATGTTAATGGGAAAAAAGTACTCATAGATTTCTGAGATCACTCTTTCAATTTTTATTGAAACTGAAAGTGTAAACCTAGATAGAAAAATTGAGGTTGGTAGTGTAAAACACAATTTTTAGAGGGTTTTTGCTGTTTTGATAAGAAAAATGTAAATTTTATATCCAGTTTATCGAACTTGTGCAAACAAATCTGGTCCAAATTACTTCCATAATATACTTAATTTGAGAAATATTAAAATTTTTTTCTTAACGGTGTTATTAAGTATACTGAAGTTTTTAAAGCTGGAAAAATCGGGATTAAATTGATAGAGAAGTTAAATTTGAAATTAAGTATAGATTTTTGAAGGCATATTTTCGTGTAGAATTGGAAAAAAAATTTAGTTCCATTTCTCGAATGAACTTGGTAATTTTTTTTTACAGATTTTCAAAAAATTTAGTTAGCTGTCAAGCAAAGACTGACCAGGTTCTGATTTTGAAGTTCTTTTTTCATCTCTATGGGCTCCCAGTAAAAAATTACAGTTTTTAATAACTGCTTTTACAGACTGATCGTACAGAGTACAGACTAAGCTAGGAGACGACGAAACCAAAAGCCATGAGTCATTTTATGGCAATCAATAATTAAAAATACCTCTATAAAGTATAAACATTTTTTACCTTAATGACTCTGTTTAAGTTCAGTCGTTAAATAAACACAATTCATACGATACATAACATTTATTGGTGCTACTTTGGTAGGCGATCTCTGCACTTGTCTGTGAATATTTGTTTATGGCTATGAATAATAGTGTTCAAAGAATAGGCATATTATTGTATGGAAAATAACTAAGTACAAACTGTCCGCTTAAGGGTGCATATTTTGTCTTAGGTACTACGGCACAAGCAATTATTTAGGTATTACACGGAGAGAAAATTCATATAAAAATTACTGTGCTCAGGACTCCAATCGACGTGCAAAAGGCGAACATATTCAATTTTGTACGGTAAATAGAATATTGTTTCCGTAATATTAGCTCCGTAAAATTTGTAAAACAGCACAGTAAAAAGTTCCATTGCCGACAAAAAAATATTTTTTAATTGTTTTTCTTACAAAAATTACCATGCTGTATTATAATATTTGAAATGCTATCTGCTAATAGTAGAAAGAAAAAAAGAGAAAGAAGGTTGTGTGTGTTGTGAACGCTGTTGAAATGTACCTCACTCATAGCAAGTCACATAGCCAACCATAGGTTTGGACGACCAACTTGGTCGGACGGGTCGGACCAAGCACCTTGATCCATTAGACTGTCTTACAAGCAGCAAGCAGTATTCATTACACTGTGTTAGAGGACGGTGATGTCACCGTTTAATTCATCATTTAGTTACTTCACTATCTTTAGTATTAGAATATATTGTTGGCAATCATTTTTGTATGCATCATAAAGTTCTTACAGGTTCGAAGTTTTTACAGGTACCGCCCAAGCAACATAAGGTTGCGGGTCAGATGCGCAAATGAAAGAGTACGACAACAAGAATTAAACTTTAACATATATGCATAAGAGTGTGATAAAAGTTATTAGTACATTAAATTTTACCATGCTAGCACATATTTTTTATTTTGGTCGTCGATCGCGCACGCATTATAAGAGAGCATGGTAATTTTTCTGAAATTTTATCTACAAAAATTATATTGTTTTTCTCTCCGTGTACGGTTAGCAATTACGGTACATAATTCTGGACCACCCTGTATATCCATTAATTGTTGAGAAAGTCATACATTATTCAAAGATGTGTAGGAATGACCATTACTCAATACCTATTGACCAGCGAAATCACTGTATTTAACCATTATTCAATGGTTTGCAGTTGTTTTACGAACATTAAACCTAGTATCAAGTTTTAATCTTATATATCTTGCGTGGTAACGTATAAGTAAACAAGACTATTTATATTTTCTGTTAATAGTGTCCATAGATATAGGTACCTATATACGAAAATTTAATAAAATTAGAAATCGATTAAAAGTTATATTCTTTTAATTTAAATTTTGTATTCTATCTTATTTAAATCAAAAACGGAAGTAGTCGTAGAAAAAGTATCGTATTCTACTCGCATGCATTACGACATTTTCACTTTCGTGAGTAATGGCCATCATTATCCGCTCATTGAATAATATACCTACTATTATGTAGGTACTGCTAAATCTTGCAATTGACATTATAAACGATTAATAAAAAAATTTATTACTTATCATTAAAAGGGTAATTCCATGGTCACTTACACTACAATTTGATTTAAAATTGGGATTAAAATCTTTTGAATTTTCGTATTTAATGAAGAGATCCACTAAAATTTAGTCAAATTAAATCGAATACGATTTGAACTTTTAAACAAAGGAAATCAAACAACAAAAAATGTATATAAATTTTTTTTTATACAAGATAAAGTAGGTGGTCACTTACATTACTCAAAAAGGAACATAATTTTTCATCTTGTACACAATGAGAATTTTCTGTTCTATTTTGATAACAAACAGCTTCATTTAAGTAAATTTAAACAAATAATGTTTCAATAAATTATTTTAATAATAAATTTCATAAAATATTATATATTTTTGATCAAAATGTAACTTTTAATCGGTCACTTATAAACAAGTTTTATTAAAAAAGTAAGTGATCTATTAGTTTGATTTTTTGGAAAATATGATAGATAACAAAGATAAAAGTTTATTTTTAGTAATAAAAAAACGTCTGTCGGTTTTGATAGCCTCCATTACTCGAATTCGTAGCTTCACAAAAAATCAAAATAATACTCAAAACGAGTACAGTAATTATTTAAGCATAAAGGAAAGGGTAAATTGAGCTGTATTTTAATATTCATTTGAAAAAAATCACAAGTTACAATATTTTTTTTTATTAATAAATTTTTAAGCTAAATTTACAAAATAAAAGCAATTAAAGGTAAAAAAATTAAAAAAAAAACGTTGTATATCAGTGATTTAGTCTTCTGAGTATCAGGTAGGCATGATTTTGATTAATTATTTTCATTTTTTAATTTTTACTAAAATTCCATCATTTCATGGAATTGCCCAAAATGTGATCGTAGAAAAAGTATAGTGTACAATACGTGGGAAAAGTTTATTTTTCACTTATTGTATAATATAATACTTCTTGCAAAAATATTTTTTAGTTAATTACTCGCAAATTTAAAGACTAAAAGTTAGTACACCGTATACTTATAGCAGTACCGGGAAACATCTAATGTATAGAAAATATGTACATGCATTAAAAATTGAGGACATTGACTGCTATACATATATTTATTTCATGATACTTATTTGATTATGAGACTTTTTTACATATGTATGTATGTATGTATAATGTATAAGCATAACTTTACTATGGATTCTTCATTAATATATAATAGAATGAATTTTGTAGATATCTTTTTACATACATAAAGTTATATATAGATAAAAAATTTCACTGGCTGCTTGAATAAAATAACATATTCGTATCGTCTACATTAATTCGAGATCACATTTCGATGAAAAACAGTCGAAACTGCGTATAAACTACAATGTGAATTAATTCTTTTTAACGAAATTTGGTGCCGTATTTTCTTTCATATAGTTATTGAAATTATTGCGTTATATTTTCCATAATTTTTGACAGTTTTTCACAATTTTTGAGATAAAATACGCCTGGCTTTTGCTTCTGAGGGTATTCTGGTCTAGACGGTCAAATTTTAGATGTTTTTCCAGCAGGGCTGTAACTAGATCTTCAGGGGCCCCGGGACAGAAAGTACATTCGGGGTGTACAAAGTACCAAAACGACCAAAAAGAGCGGTGACCTTTTTTTTTGCTCGTCAGTCGTTTGCCGCACTAATTTTATAGAAATACCGCCCTTAAAACTTGCCAAGAAATAATTCTTGTATTCTCTTGGGGGCCCACTTTGGGCTGGGGGGCCCGGGGCAATGCCCCGACTGCCCCAGCCTAGTTATGGTCCTGTTTTCCAGGCGTTATAAATAAAAAATCTTAAACATTTTTACTATCGGTTTTTTTATAAGTTTTTTATTAACATTCGAAAAGTACAAAAAAATCAAAAAAACAATAAAAAAAAGTCAAAACTGAAAAAAGTATAGACCGGCAAAGTAGGGACTCAGAAAAAAAGCTATCCAAATTTGCAAAAACTCGACCCTGTAGGTCTCGTTTTCGCACCATTTTCTCGATCAGTAAAAACAACTTACCGAACTTATATTGTAAAATACTATTTAATTAAAATTTTCTATTTCTAGATCTTCTATTTCTCTATTATTTGTTAACGGATTTCAAAAATTTTTTTACCAGCTTATTAATTTTGCTCTATTTGCTCTATTTTACTATATTTTAGTTAAATGTAACTACGTATTACATTATCCACACTACGAAACTTCTCCATTTCATTTCGAGCCTTCGGGTCAATGTCTATTCAATTACATAAAAGTGATCAAGTGTGGGTAGACCAACTAATGCGATGACATACATAATAAATTTATAAAAAATTCGTGAGTATACTACGAAATCCTAAAAGAATATTAATACATAAAAATGTAAAGTGGTGGCAACGCTGTGTAATTTACATATTTTTGACGTAGTCCCAATTAAATTTCATTAAAGATGAAAGAGAAACACCAAAGTGTTGTATATTTGTGGTAAAGTTACTTTTATAACAGATGTGCGCTTGGTGTGGACAGTATTTTTGTTTTAAACATTTTTATGAAAAATATTATCATTGTGGGGATTATAAAATCCTAAAATATTGACAATTGTATAAATATAAGTAAAAATAAATAAAATAAAAGGCAACATATACGGCATATACTATAACATAATATAGATTTGAATAAAATATTTGGGGTTGGCGAATTTCCGAACGGAAATTGAGCTATTACAGCAAGTGTCATGGTGAGACTTGAGTTCGGAATTGTGACGAAAATTTGTTTTTTTGAGATCTTCAGAACTCGAAACGAATATTCATTAAAATTTGTATAGACACTACCGTTCAAAAGTTTGGAAACACTATGAAAATTCAGTAGAATCATCACTGGATAGATATTAATCATATTTATTTGGTTTCAAATATGAATTTTATTTGGACATGTTAATCATACTTAATTATACTAATAATGCTACAAAAAATAAATTTATGGTTTAAATATTAGATTCTAACTTCATCAAAGTAACCACCTTTTTTCTTGATGACTTATTCACAAATTCTGGGCCGCCGTTTAGAAGTTTATCAAAATATTCTTTATCCAATTTTTCCATTCATCTTTTAAGAATGTCCAGAGTTGTGCTACACTAGATCGAGAATGAGTTGTCTGTTGTGTCATTAGTGAGACTGTAATAAACCACGTGCATTTATCAAAAATAACACGGGAGACTACCGACCGACTACCGTAATAGTTATTTGTGTATTAAGAGCGCAAAATGGTTCATTACCGCTCGATTGAGAATGTTGACGTTATTCTTATGACAGCGACAATGTCATTTTGTGCTCCAATTACATACAAAATTTTTTTCTACAATCTTATAAAATGTATTTTTTATTTAAAAGATACATGAAAAAATAATAATGGACGTTAATATTTACTTTAATATTATAATTTTTGCAGCTTCAGAAATATCTGGACGTGTACTTGAGAAATCACTGTCACTATTACATACTTATTTCCATCATATATGTACAGATTCTTTTTCAATTTTTTATTCTTAATAATTTATTATATATAGTTATTTATTATTTTTAATTAATATTTTGTAGTTATTTTGAAATTTAATAAAATTAATATTTCAGTTGATTACGATAAAAATAAAATAATTTTAGAATATGTTTATTTGTTACCATAGAAAATATAAACAACGCCTACCCGATTTGTAATTAAATATACGTTGAGCGAGCGACAAAGTATTACTTTTCCGTTTTAAAGCGAAAAGTAGTAATTTGTTGCTCGGCAACTAGAGTCTTCGGCAAATACACATTTTGCGCTCTCTTCACAGAGCGCAAAAGACTACTTTCCACTAAGATTGTAGAAAAAAGCTTTTATAATATTGTTAGTTATTATTGTGGTATATGAACTAATTTATTTTAATAACAAACTAATTTATTCAAATATCCGGTAAAGAAATTTTGTAATCTGCAAAAATATATTACTATTTCCAAACTTTTGAACGGTAGTGTATATAGTAAATACTATTCACTAATACTTGTACTTATGTGTATAATTATGTTTTCATACGATAACTTTCGAACGAAATATCCTATTTTTATGAAATTTGTTGAAAACGTTAAAAGTTCCAAACCTTTGGATGAATTCTTTAGCTAGACACGCCTAATGCACCCAGAACCTTAAAAAATCAGTTTTTATCAAAATTTGTTAAAATTTTAACAGTTTGCTTACACCATGGCGAAGAGCGAAAAAATCACATAAAGTACGTTTTTAGAGTAATTTGGTGTGTAAGTGGATTTTCGAGAGAAAATAAGTTTTATTGTGTAAATTCACTCTGTTATCCAGCATGCTGGGACTTAATATGCTTTTTGTGTAAACTGTTTGTATATCAATCGTCGCAGCCTCTCCCGCCTGTCATGCGGTTGGGCCTTCCTCGATCGAATGTAGTTTTACTCCTGTTTTAAGACCAGAAAACTGAAATAATATCTTACAAAATATGAAAATTAATTCTTTTATAGTTCTTCAAAATATTTCCTCATAAAACACATCTCTTTACCGTGAAAACTGTGTGACCAAATGGTAACATAATCCGCTTGAGCTAGTCCTTTAAAATTTCAAAATGTCGTAACCATGTCGTAAGTAATTCATAGTTATTTTAATGGTGTCAATTAGAGATGTTGATTTTAAATCGATTAATCGAAAATCGATTAATCAAAGCTTAAAAAATCGATTCTTTTTTCGATTTTTTTCATTTGAATCGATTCATGAATCGATTATTAAAAGTAACAGATCGATAACCGATTTTTTCCAAAAATAACTTCATTTTAATAGTAATTCTACAAAGAAACATGTGTTAAAATGAAACACCAAAAACTCTATTGTTAATTGTCACTTTTTACTCGTTATATCGACGAACCCCTCCTATGGCTCTATACAAGTCAGACTATTAATACAAAAGGAAGGAAGAGACCACCTATCTGTGCAAACGACGATCCCATCCCCACAAAAGCGACTTATTTAGAAAACATTTTTTTGTCAATTTGTTTGAAATTTTTGAATAAACTTGGTTCAATTCGTGGTATTCGTCCTACATATTCAATTGCCTTATTTTTTATAATTATAATTGAAAAGTTAACTCATTCATCGCCTTTACAAATCTAATGTAAGGCGTTTTTACACGATATTACCGATATTACCTATGTACTATCAAGTAAGTCCGTTAAACAAAAATTATCAGCTAATTTTATTAAACTTTTCAAAATTTCGATTTTTTAGATGGATCTCACAGAATCGATCTTTTTTAGCCAATTTTTTTTTGAATCGATTTTTTTGATTTCGATTTAAATCGATCCAAAAATCGATCTTTTTTTTGAAGAATCGACATCTCTAGTGTTAATTCATGTTTGTTTCAATTGTGCCAATTAAAATGTTTTATAGAATTACGTAGTTCGACGTTTACTTTCCCTTTCCACACGTATGTAGTCTAGCGTAGCTTTCTGCATAACTCATCTCTTTCTAATTTATGGACGTCTGCCTTAGTTTTAATAAGATTTATAATCGAGAGAAATTACACAATTTTTTGGACGTTTGAGTAATGAACGGCCCTTTACTGGTCCAATAAGTCATGAATATTATTACTGTTTAATTTTCCACCAAACCAAAAAGGATTCAAACGATAGATTATCGAATTATCAAAAGACTTCCGGTTAATTGACCACCGACGGGATTGCGGACGTGCATGTATTATCTTGATTTATCCTGACCACGCTCTTATACCTTTTCTCTCGGTGTGAATATTAAGGTAATGGTACCAGTAGTTGACACTATAAGAAAAAATTTTAAGTACTTTTAACTTTTGAAAAGGAAATGTTATTAATTGAGCTTTAAAATCATGTTTTCTGTTTACTTTAGGATGTAACGAAAGTGAATTGGAAAGGATAGAACGAAAATAATAAAATTTTCCTTTGGAAAAATTTAAAAGAAAATTCTTAAAATTCAGTCAGTAGTTGACACTTTTAATTTTACAATTTTTAGTAGCTGACATTAATAAATTTCAGTAGTTGACACCAACGAATATTTTAAACAAACTAAGTAGGCGGTTTTAAATTCCTTACAGAAAGTCACGAAACCCCACCAAAAACATACACGGAGAGAAAATTCATATAAAAATTACTGTGTTCAGCACTACAATCGACATATTCAATTTTGTACGGTAAAAATATAAAAATTATAATTAATCATAGAAAATTTAAAGGATAGAATTTTGTTTCCGTAATATTAGCTCCGTAAAATTTGTAAAACAGCACAGTAAAAAATTCCATTGCCGACAAAAAAATATTTTTTAATTGTTTTTCTTACAAAAATTACCATGCTGTATTATAATATTTGAAATGCTATCTGCTAATAGTAGAAAGAAAAAAAGAGAAAGAAGGTTGTGTGTGTTGTGAACGCTGTTGAAATGTACCTCACTCATAGCAAGTCACATAGCCAACCATAGGTTTGGACGACCAACTTGGTCGGATGGGTCCATTAGACTGTCTTACAAGCAGCAAGCACTATTCATTACACTGTGTTAGAGGACGTGGATGTCACCGTTTAGTTCATCATTTTGTTACTTCACTATCTTTAGTATTAGAATATATTGTTGGCAATCATTTTTGTGTGCATCATAAAGTTCTTACAGGTTCGAAGTTTTTACAGGTACCGCCCAAGCAACATAACGTTGCGGGTCAGATGCGCAAATGAAAGAGTACGACAACAAGAATTAAACTATAACATATATGCATAAGAGTGTGATAAAAGTTGTGTTAGCACATTAAATTTTACCATGCTAGCACATATTTTTTATTTTGGTCGTCGATCGCGCACGCATTATAAGAGAGCATTGTAATTTTTCTGAAATTTTATCTACAAGAATTATATGATTTTTCTCTCCGTGTAAATGTGAAAAATGGACGAGTTCTATTTCGCCATGTTGACCGGAAAAAGAATTGAAATCAAAATAAACTGTTAAGTTCCAAACACATTTTTCTTGCAAAATCGGAATAAAATAATATGATTTTAAAAATACACATTTTTTAATGCCATTAATATTTTACATTAGAACTTAACAAACTTTCAAAATTAAATAAAACGTACCAAATGGATAAAAAAACTGGCTAAGTTTCAATGTAAAATTTCTCTTAATTGCTTTTAAAATGTTTGATGTATTTTTTAAATCTATTTTATTTCGATTTCGCAGGAACTGTGTTTGGAATTTGACAGTTTGGCTGTCATTTTAGTTGTTACTTTAACTTGACAATCTTTAAAAACACACATTTGTTGTTACACCTGGCTCAATGAAATCCAAAAGATGTTTTGCAGCTACCGTAATCGGAATTTCTCATAATCTAAATAGTGGCAAGTTATAAATTGTGTTCTAGTAGTTGACACTAAATGAGTTAGTAGATGACAGGAGGGTAGGGGGTGGCTACTAGATCCCGACGTTGAAAATATATTTTAAAATAACTAATTGAAATCTCAGAGAAAATACAATAAATTACCGTTAAGATATACAAATAGTTGACACTAATGTCAACTACTAAAATTTGACTTATATCAGGACCCAGTAGTTGACATCCACAGATGACAAGCCCCTGACGCAGAAATTATCAGTTAATGAATTTTAACATCAACTTCCATCTATTTATAATCGATTCTAGTCATTTTCAAACATAAATATGTATGTTTTTTCAAAACAGAAAAATCAAAAAATTTACCTGCTTATATGTTACGATTACAAAAACCACATTTGTCAAAATTAAAACATATGCATTTATAAAATATTTAATTACATCAAAATAGGCGGTGAGCATTGAGAGATAATTATTAACATGAAAAACTAGATTGCTGTATGTGACCAAACAGAATTTTATCAATTAAAAATTAAAGTAAAAAAAATGTTTTTTAAGGAAAAGCTTTTATTTAAAAATGGGCTAAAAAAAATAAAATAACTTTCGAGTGAAGTTTGAAGCAATATGCAACATAATTTATAAAAGCTTGAGGCGTTATCATTAATTATTTCTGTTTTGGATGTTTTGGATATAAGTGTAGCTATTTTACTTTTCAGTAGATACCAAACTTAATTAAACGCCTCAAGCTTTTATAAATTATGTTGCATATTGCTTCAAATTTCACTCGAAAGTTATTTTATTTTTTTATCCCATTTTTAAAAAAAAGCTTTTCCTTAAAAAACATTTTTTTTACTTTAATTTATTTTCTATTTTTTAGTTTGATCACAATTAATTTAAAAAAAATTAAAGAAGTAATTTTTTACCTATATTTTAATATGGGTTAATTTATCCTAATCAAACATAACTATGGCAACAAAAAATTACAATATGAAATCAATGGACAATATTTGACAATTCGAAATGTCAAAAAACTGCATAGAACTAAAAATCAACAATTTTAGTTTGGGGCGATTTACGGCAAAACTAATTATACAATATTGCATTGCCATCAAGGTTAGACACGTATGTAAAATTTGAAACCTCTAGCTCAATTAGAACCTGTCTAAATTTTGATTCCAAGATTTGATCTAAACCAACATACTAACATAGCAAGTTAAATAAAAGCTTTTAAAAAAAGCTCTTGATTGTCTTATAATAACAGTTTAAAGTTGCAAGTGTCAACTATACTAAAGCACTGTCAACTACTGGTACCATTACCTTATTAGTTTATAGAGGCACTGCGTTCTCGAATTAATACGTGTTTCATTCTTATTCCGTTGATTGATTATTTTCCATATTATATATAGTTCAGATAGTTTGTCGTCAGGTTAAAAGTCTTCAAAATTATTAATAAAATTAATTAAATTCTCAAACATAATGTAACGAATTGATTTCCTCTTTATAATTAATTTAAGCCATTATTTAGATATTTGAGACTAGCTATAATAGTTATAATTTGCATAGAACAATCGTTTTTGGGTTTTGCGTGAACACGCTCAAGATGGTTTTTGTATATTCCAGTGGGAATGAGAAAATTTCCCGAAGTAAAAAGTATCCTAGATGTTGACCCAGGTAATAAGTTATCACCACACCAAATTTCATTAAAATCCGTTTAATACTTTTTGCGAAATGTGTGCACATGCTCAAAATAGTTTTTCTAAGTATTTTCCCGTGGAAATGAGACATTTTTCCGGAGTAAAAGTATCCTAGATGTTGACCCAGGTAGTAAGTAATCACCACCCCAAATTTTATCAAAATCCGTCCAGTAGTTTTTGCGTAATGTGTGCACATGCTCAAAATGGTTTTTGTATTTTCCCGCGGGAGTGAGACAGTTTCCCGAAGTAAAAAGTATCCTAGATGTTGACCAAGGTAATAAGTTATCACCACACAAAATTTCATTAAAATCCGTTTAATAATTTTTGCGAAATGTGCGCACATGCTCAAAATTGTTTTTTCCGTGCGAATGAGACATTTTACCGAAGTAAAAAGTATCTTAGATGTTGACCGAGATAATAAGTTATTATCACACCAAATTTCATCAAAATCCGTCTAGTAGTTTTTGCGTGATGCGTGAACAGACAGACAAAAAATTTCAATATCGCTGTTTTGGTATCTAAATTGATAACTATCTACAGTACCAGTGCAACTTTCATGTACAGAAATTGTCTCGTTACAGTTATATTATACTAGCTGTTACCCGCGGCTTCGCTCGCGTGGCTTTTGAAATTATGGCATCCAGTTAAAAACATATAAAGTGTACTTTCATCACGTCGCTATTACGCGTCGAGTAGGTATTATTACTTTTTTCTTTGGAATTTTCCCACAGAAATACAATATTTTCCCTGGGGAAAAAATAGACTATAACATTCCTTTAACAACATGCCAAGTTCAAATGAAATCAATGATTCGTTTTTATACTGTTTTAAATATATATTTTCCCACGGGGATATGACTTTCCACGGGAGTTAGATACTTTCCCGGGGTAGAAAGTAGTCTGTGTCCTTTCTCATCGTCTCTGTAAACAATATGCAAAGTTTGAAATCAATGGTGCTCTTTTTTAATAGTCAGTTGTTATTTCATTGTTTCGTTTTAAATACATTTTCCCTCGGGAATGAGATATTTTATCGGAATAAAAAATAACCTATGTTTATCGCTGCATATCGTCATATTTGTCTATCATCATTTTTTGTTTCATTTAAAATATATTTTATCACAGGAATGAATTTTCCCACGGGAAATTTCCCGGGGTATAATGTAGTTTGTGTCCTTTCTCATCCCTTCTGTTAGCAATATACAAAGTTTGAAATCATTTATCCGTTTTTTAATAGTCAGCTGTTGTAATTTAATGCATTTTCCCTCGGGAATGAAATATTTTCCCGAAATAATAAGTAGTCTATACTGAGGCGTGAAAGCCAGTAAAACAAACAAACAAACTCACTTTCGCATTTATAATATTAATAAGGATGTATAGATAAAAGATTCTACTAATCTATCAGACGTTTACAAAGCTTTTCAAAAGTATTAAATGGAAATGTTTAGGAAATTTTATTTTTACGATTGAAAATAAAAATTAAGGTATAATTAAATAAAGGTGTGAAAGACAAAGATATTTCAATAATTAAAAAAATTATCAGATTTGAAAGTTGACAGTCGTCTGATTTTTTTTACTGAACTTTTACGGAGCTGGTGAATACGTTAATTAATATGGGTATTTTTAAACATCCGTATTGACTTCGTATACTATATAATACAGTGGAGCTTCACTAAAGTTAAGAAAAATTTGGTAAACTTTAGTGAAACTTAACTTTAGTGAAGCAGATTGAGGTCAGTGGCGGTCATTTAATACACGATCGGGACTCATTAAATCATAGGTGAAATACAAGAGCAAACTATTTAATAATTTGGATTCCAGTGGATTAATTGGATTTTATACCAATGTATAAATTTAATTAAAAATATTGCTGTTAAAAAATTCTTCATTATATGTAGATATATCTGCTATATAAATTGATTTTTTTGTCCCTTGAACGGACAACTGACAAGTAGTGTATCTATTTTTCAATCTATATTCTATACTAGCCGTACCCGCGACGTCGTTCCCGCAAAGCATTGTTATAAACTCAATGAGAAGTATGTAAGTGTAATAATTATACAGAACTTGCAAGGATTAATTTTTGTGTAATGCATGCACATGTACAAAATGGTTTTTCTAGTTTCCCGTGGGAATGAGGAATTTTCCCGGAGTAAAAAGTATTTTAAATGTTTCCCTAGGTAATAAGTTATCACCGCACCAAATTTCATTAAAATCCGTCCCATAGTTTTTGCCTAATGTGTGCACATGCTCAAAATGATTTTTCCATTTTCCCGTGGGAATGAGAAATTTTCCCGGAGTAAAAAGTATTTTAGATGTTGAACCAGGTAATAAGTTATCATCACCCCAAATTTCATTAAAATCCGTCCAATAGCTTTTACGTGATGCGTGAACAGACGTAAAATTCTAAAAATCGCTGTTTTGGTATCTACATCGATAACTATTTACAGTACCAGTACAATTTTCAAAAATATTCCATGTACAGAAATGGTCTCGTTACAATTTTATTATATGTATAGATAAGCAGCTACGATTTGCTTTGGATTCACCAAATTCTCCGAATTGGTTATTAAGTATGTACTTGGTATTCAAGTATTTTGGTATTTAGGTATTATTTAAATTTATTTATTATATTAAGTGAAGAACTGAATTGAGTAAGTAGCCTTCAGTCAAATCACTCGCTTTGAATATACACTGAAAAAAATTTTTAAAATTCTAGAATTCAACATTTTAGAATTCTTTTTACGTAGAGAAATATTTTTATTAAAGGACACCACTGATTTGTTTACGTTTTTATGTTATTACACTTTATAATTTATGTATTTATAGTTCAGCTCATAACCAATCTTAGTTATGTCATGAAAAATATCTAACTAATATTATTTCGCTGTGTTTTTGTAATATTATTCGATTTTTCACTTTGAATAAACATAATTAGGAACATTTATAAACTTTAAGTTACAAACGAAGTTCTAAAATTTAACAGAGAAAAGTTTAAATTTGAACACTCTTATGACATCAAAACCAATTTCTTTAAATCATGCTATGTATTTTTTTTTACCACGCATATAGTTTTATAGAATTTATAATATCTTTGTCTTACAAATGTATAAGATAATAATATTGTTTCTTTCTATTTCTATAAAATCGTCTTTAGTGAGAAAAAAGTGACATCACTTAACAAAATTGATGTTAACTTTACTAAAGCTCTACTGTACCTACATGTGATGCGGCCCATACACGGTTCAACTTGTTGTACTACCTTGTTGTACTACAAGTTGAACTGTTTGCCATACACTATTAAACTATTCATTCAACTTGTTGTCCAACTTCAGTTACTCACAATTTTTGAAAAAGAGAACTTCGTTAAAATTATGGATAAAATTCTTGCTTTAGCAGTAATTGCAGAAATTAGTAAAGAAAGCTTGAGTAAACGAAAAAAAAAAATAAAATAGAGCAGAGTGGTTGGAAAAAAAATTTTCTAACGAAAAACTATTAAAAAAAATTAGTGAATGTGAACCAGACGATTGCAAAAATTATATGCGAATGAAGGAAGAAATTTTTAATGATATTTTAGTAAAAGTAACACCTTCAATAAGCAAAGAAGATACGTTTATGCGGGATGCAATTTCTGCAAAAACACGCTTGGAAACTACATTAAGATTTCTTGCAACAGGAAATTCTTTCGAAAATTTAAAATTTTCAAATGCGGTATCACAGCAAGCTATTGGAAATAACAAACAAAATCAAATATTTAAACTTTCCAATTGTTACCGCTGTAAATATTTTGTTGCTTACCGTCTTTACAGCATATATGTACTGGTTTTGTTGTTCAACTACTCCACACACAGCATAACATGTTCATAGATCATTTGCTCCGCCCACGTAAAATAAAAATATTTTGATTTTACTTCAACCGTTTATGCAACCATTAAAATAGTTGATCAACTGCCCCACACACGATTCAACATGTTGTATAACTCAACCAAGTTGTACAACAAGTTGAACCGTGTATGGGCCGCATGAGAGTCGAACTCTCCTATAAAGTCTTGGCACCGACACTATCCGAAGTATAGACAGAAGTGGGAAACAATGTATATTAGATCTGCTATCGAATATACATAGATGTTTTTCTCTGACGTTTGTACACCAAATACTCTGTCGGGTAGACTCGGTCCATCATCGAATATATCCGAAACACATTATACAAGTTTTACTTCATTGAAAAATGCCAGGTAAAACAAAAATTTTTTGCAAAAAAAAATTTCATCCATTTTGTTAAGTTTTGATCAAAAATTTTGGTTAAATGTATTTATATGTTACATTATTCGCACTACAAGACGAAGTAAATATCCATTGTAAGTATCTAAATTTCCAAGAACTGTTTTGAGCCCTAAAGTGTACATACAAATATCGTATGCAGGTGCAAGCAAGCTCTTTTGATAACCACATTCAGGAAACCATAGCCATACACATACATAGTATTAGGTACTACTAACAATAGCTACGCTAGTGAAAGTTTCATCTCAATCGGATTTGAGTGGTTTTTGTGTGAAAACGCTACATACAATGAACAAACAAACCTTTCCCCCGGTATAATGTTTACCATACGTATATACACTACGGTTAAAAAGTTTGGAAACAATGATACATGTTTAATTGTTATGTATTATCGAATATCTTTGTTTACAGATGTTACGACTAAAGAGCATATTCGATTCTGCTTCATATGTTTACTCTAATCTTGAGTTTATAATAATGACACTTTTGGTCACTTACTTATTGTATTGTTTTACATTGTAAGTATGCGTAGGGTGTTATTAGTGTTCCGTATCAAAATTGGCAAAACGGAACATTACTTTGGTGTTGACACGAAAATTCGGAATTTAGCACAGAGATAGAGTGTGGTGGCCCAATTATAGATGTGAAGTTAAATTTCGATTTTGGTAGTAAATTTCGGCGGATAACCCTAAAAGTGAGGGAAAGATTTTTTCCCCAAAGCATTGAGTAGGGTGTCAAAAGAAAGCTTATCTAATCACGAATTCAATAGTATACAGCTAGTGATGAGCAAATGCAAGACCAAGACCAAGACTGCCAAGTCTTGGTCTTGGTCTTGTTCTTGCATTAAGAATCTTGGTCTTGGTCTTGCTAGAGCAGTTTGAGTCTTGGTCTTGGTCTTGCAAAATTCAGTCTTGGTCTTGGTCTTGGTTCTGGTATTGCTAAAGAAACTTGCACTTTCTTGTATTTTTTTATTACTGAATTTTTTCCTTCTAAAATCAGAATTTTCTCTCTTTACGGTATTAATTATACTTTTAAGCTATTTAAATAATTTAGCAAGAGTCCAAATGCAAGACCAAGACCAAGACTTAGCAGTCTTGGTCTTGGTCTTGTTCTTGCATTAAGAATCTTGGTCTTGGTCTTGCTAGAGCAGTTTGAGTCTTGGTATTGGTCTTGCAGCCATACTTATAAGTCTTGGTCTTGGTCTTGCTCTTGGTATACATAGTCTTGGTCTTGCAAAAAATGCAAGACCAAGACAAGACTGCAAGACCAAGACTAATTTTGCTCATCACTATATACAGGATGTAAAGTATCTAAATCTCGCTACGAAAACAGTGGGTAGATCTCACCCATATAATTAATATGTGCTAATAAATTTGAACCAAAACTGTTTTCTAACAAAAAAAACTTGATACTAAGTATGGGTCAAAAAAGGAACCCTAAAAATTTTTTTTTAATCCGGCTCTGACTATTTCATGTTTGTGAGATAAGTTTTCGGTTTATAAAAAAAGATCTGGAAAAACATATTTACGACCTTAACATGTTTATAAAATTTTATTGACTTTTAGTCAATAAAATTATTTTGTACTTTTGATAATATTAAGAAGGTATTTATGTACAGTTTAGTTAGGGCCGAACATCATGCAGGCAATCAGTTTGTGAGTTTTTAAAACTGTTAATTTCGAAAAAATTCCTGTGGTTTTAGTGTCTATAGGGTGCTATGAGTCACCCCTCAAAAAGACGAGAGTTATTTATTTTACACCCTGTATATAACTGTACTATTTTTGCTATTTTTTTTAAAAACTTCTTTAAAATTTCTGTTTTTGATACTTATTACCAGAAGAATCGCTCAGAAAAATCTGAAAAAATTCATGAACATTAATTTCCTTGGTACATGAAAAGAAAGCTTGATGACACATTTTGCTTTAATCAAGGTGTTGTTAGTCGATAATATTATGCTCAAGACCGGCCCGACCAAAAGCAAAGTCTGGTGTAAAATTGACTTGTGGCGTCTTGAAAAGATTTCATACAACAACGTAACAATTTATTTTATTTTGTCACTTTTACATTGCACTTGACAGTTCGTACAGTCAGTAGTATAATAGATGATTTCGTAATTCTAAACAAATGGTAGACCCTTATAGGACTGCGGCTGTTCAACAAAGTTACTGTTCAACAAAATTTCAGTTGATAATAAACTTTTCGTACCGTACTACTTTGGTATATAGAACGGTGTAATCTTACTACCTTGGTACATAATCGCTGTTACCTTACTACTTTTGACACAGAACCGTGTCAAATAGAATCGCTGTACCCTTGCTACTTTGGTATAGAACAGTGTAATCTTACTACTTTTTGTATAGAATCGCTGCAACCTTACTACTTTTGGGGTTGGACCACTATAACTCTACTACTTTTGATACAGAGTCGCTGTAACCTTACTACTTTGGTACAGTAGAATTTTAACTAAAAGAAAGAGCATAAATTCCTCTTAGTTACAATTTATCTCCTTCTATTGAATATAAAAGATATATAATTACCTCTCTTTCATTTATTTGTCAGTGTTGCCTTGGTTAACATTTAAAATATTTGTAATTCCCTTACCTCAGAATTCCCCTTAAGAAACTTTCCTTTAGTTAAAATACTACTGTATATAGAACGGTGTAATCTTACTACCTTGGTACATAATCGCTGTTACCTTACTACTTTTGACACAGAACCGCTGTAACTTTACTACTTTTGGAATAGAATCGTTGTAACCTTACTACTTTTGGTATAGAATCGTTGCAACCTTACTATTTTTGGTATAGAATCGTTGCAACCTTACTATCTTTGGTACAGAATCGCTGTAATCTTACTACTTTTGGCACAGAACCGTTGTGACCTTACTACTTTTGGTATAGAAAATTGATGGATAAAATTACTGAAGAGGTAAAAATCGATCTTGACTAACGGTAATTTCGAACTAATATTTTATTATTTTTGGTATTAGAAAAGATTTTTTTCTACGCCTACTATTAAAAGTAACATTTTGTGCATGGCTAACTATATGTAAAAATTAACAATTGCCCACACTGTACGGAAATACACTGGGAAATTATTTCCCACACCTTAATATAATAAAAAAGTAGGCTGTTCCGTTAGTTTAATCTATACATATAATAAAACTGTAAATCTGTCTCTGTCTGTTCACGCATCACGTAAAAACTACTGGACGGATTTTAATGAAATTTGGTGTGATGATAACTTATTACCTGGGTCAACATCTAAGATACTTTTTATTCCGAGAAAATGTCTCATTCCCACGGGAAAATGGAAAAACTATTTTGAGAATCTACACACATTACGCCAATTTACATATTTCATAAAAAATTTCATAACTATAGTAACAAAAATTGTAAATAAATTTTGTAGTTTGGAAATTTTTCTGAATTTTAAATCAAAAAAAAATGTTGCTAATTGTGTACCGAAAAATACAATAAATACACAATTGTCAATTTGGAGACAATTTAATGTATTTTGTGTTGCAAGAAACTACAAATTGGAAAAAGAAACTACTCAACGTTTCGCGTGAACAACGTCGCGGGTACGGCTAGTATATAATATATAGAAATAATACTAAAAATATACATATATGTATGTTGATTATTTATTATTGTTTCCATAGTTTCAAAGTATGCTTTTGCAAAAATTTGAACATCTTAGCACTGACATTATAAATTTAAAAAATTTTTACTACTTATTTAAATTTTATTTTAATTATATAAGGTAACGGGCCTAGTTTCTGACCTTTTAAGAGTGACGGCTGAGGTTAAACGACAGTAATAAATATAAGTTTAAACTTAAGAGACAATTAATAATTTTATCAACTAGTTTATGGCTTTCAAAATAAAGTCATACAAGTAAAATAATTATTTGAATTGAATTAATAATTTAAATTAATGTTTTAAAAATTGACAAAAAGGACCCAGTTTCTGACCTTCAAAATTTCTCATGTGACAGTTTTTGACCCTGACAGTGGCCTAGTTTCTGATCCTTAAATTTAAAAATACAGTTTTTTAAAATTTAATTTATAAATAATTTTTTATTGATAAAAATGAATGTTTAATGTTATATACGTTATGAAAAATAACAAAAACTAATCGAAGATAACTATAAATAACAAAATAACTAACAAAAACTGGTTAGAATTTAATTGGGCCATACCCCTTTAGAAGTGAGCCTAGTAATTGACCCTCATATTTCAATAATAAAAATCATTCTAAGGTATTTTATAAATATTTTAAAATAAATTTTAAACAAATATTAACCTGCTCATATATTTTTAATTAAGTTTTCATACTTACATGATGAATATTGCACAGATCAAAATGAGTACTTTGTAACATAAACTGTTAGGAAACTACCAAAAAAATTGTTTTTACATACATTTTAAACTTAAAAATTTTTTTTTATTTAGTTAATATATTCTAAACTTTTTAAATTGCTGTTCATTAGACACAGAATAGATTACTTTAAATTAAGAATTTATTTTTTTTCTTATTTAAAATATAGTTTTTTTATTAATTTATAACAAAGTTGAAAAGTTCAGAAACTGGGCCAGGGTCAGTTACCGGGTCTTTTACCTTATGTTAAATTTTACGAAAAAAAAATGTGCTCGTAGAAAAAGTATAGTGTAAAATGCGTGGGAAAAGTTTATTTCTCACTCATACGAATTGTTGCACAACAAACTCATATTCGTGAGAAATAAGCCTCTTTTCCCACTTATTGTACAATATACTATTATGTACATATATTGGTAAATGAAGTATACAGATTCAAAAGACAAATCCGGATATTATATACCGTTTGTTCCAAACTTTTTGACGGTACTGTACATTTATGTACAATATTTATTCTCTGTGTGCATTATACATGTGTGTAATTGAGGTTTGTTTAATGGGTTTTAACCTCTCTATTCGGTATTGTATAAATTTTGATTGTAAAAGAAAAGAATTTTGTGTTGTAAAGAGCGCATAACTATTTATTTTGTATACTGGTAAATGGCAGTGTGGCTGGCATATATTGCTTCGCAAATAAATTATAATGATTTTTGGCTATGATCCACACAACAGTAAGTAGTAAGAGTATGTGCAATAACAATTGGAGGTACTTTAAGACAGTCATTTAAATTTCAAAGGATTATAAAAAGTGGCAGAATACATATAATATACCTACTGCTGGAAACTGCGGGAATCGACAGTGTATTATAAATGAAATAAAAGAAAGTATTTTGAATATAGATTCGAGCATTGCTGTAATAAATGGTTTCAATTCAGACGAACAGTTTATATATACAGGGTGGCTCAGAATTTTGTATCGTAATGGGTTCTTGACTGAAGTTACAAAAATATTCTAAAAGCATTGTTTTTCCATATCAATTAAGTGATTTTTTTATTTTCGACAGATTCTGTAAAAAATCACCAAAAAAAAATAACCCTAAAATTTTAAATGAGAAAAAGGCGGAAAAAACACCTCACTATAGTGACGTCACAGTTTGAAGCAACTAAACGTCAATGTCAATATTTATAACCTCAAAACTTTGATTATATTCATAAAATGTCAAAGTAAAAGCAAGTATTTATTTGAATTCTGGTCGATTATTATTACTATATACATAAACTAATAGAAATATTCAAAAGAAAACACAATTTCATCTCACCGATGAAAATTATCAAAATCGACATATCTAGCTACAAAATATTACGTCCTTTTTAAGAAATAGCGCGTTTTCACTAATTTGAATATTTGTTGAAAAATGGCAATTTTCAAAATAAAATTTCTAAATAGTTCAAATCTTTTTATCAAAATATCATTAAAATTGGACATATGTAATGATAATGCATAGAATTATCATTACCTTTTAGGGAGTCCACATTACTTTTCCCCCCACTTCTTCCATTTTTACATCGGAATTGAATGCTATTAAATGTGTTTTAAATGCATTACTTTTATTCTAAATACAAGTAGGCGAATAGTAATTTTAAAAAATTTAAAAAAAAGTGAATACAATTTTTTAACAAATGAAATACATACATATTTAGTAATTTGAAAATGTTATTAAAGTCACTGTTTATTTATAAATTAGGAATTTTGGATTTTTATTATTTATAAAATAGAAATTTTGGATTTTTTTGGAAAGAAAAAATATCTTCATAAAAGCCTTCCAGTTTACTATTTAAGTTCCTTTTTTAATATTTAAAAATAAAACACAAAGGCAATTGGCGGATAAGAATGGATAGAAATGCCCTCGTACGAATTGTGTTGGCTTTTTCCCTGTTAACTGCTATCGGCACAAAATTGAAATTTACTGAGATTCAGCCCTTAAAAACTTAAAACCTTTTTTTAAAGCCCCGATCAACCGGACACTCATCATCAGTTTTGAAACCACCAAAATTACAAATCGCTTGTGAACTTTCAATTATATTTCGCTTGTAGACACTCAATACCGAAGATGAAAGGAAAAATTCGACTTCCGTGATGGGGCTCCGCTGCTCACGGCGTTTTTAGTATTATTTCTTATATATTATATATTAAACTAACGGAACAGCCTAGTTTTTTGTTATATTAAGGCGTGGGAAATAATTTCCCACTGTATTTCCGTACAGTGTGGGCAATTGTTAATTTTTACATATAGTTAGCCGTGCACAAAATGTTACTTTTATAGTAGGAGTAGAAAAAATAGATTTACGCAACACTCGTCTTGCCACTTTTAAATTTAGCCTTTGCGCCGTCACTGATTACAGGAAAAACTTTTTTTTTTATTAAAAAGAAAAATTATTAAGATCAAACGCCGCTTCATTGAGAGCTTCTCACCGATACCGCCGAATACGAGATATTTGCCTTTGTATAAAGTGGAAAATTTCGGATAAATCCAATTAACTTGTATCCAAATTGGTCAATAACTTTTCAACTTATATAAATTAAATTACTTTAGGCGTTTTGGCATTTTGTATATACCTCATACACGAACCGTTAAACAGGTAAAGAAAACAAAATTTATAAATTTACTAACCCAGCAAAATTTTATTAAGGAAAATGTACAAAATTAATTTTATTTTAGTTAACCTTATATCCTCTAATGATTAATGAAAACATCCGGGGTAAAATAAAGTCTTAAGTGTTACCTCATTATTTAAACCAAATTTTTATTAAATAATAGAAAGCTCATTAATAAAGTAACTTTTCCATTAAGTGGGTAATTAAACAAATAAATGATGAAAAGTGTTGAAAAATGATTGCACCGAAAAAGGAAAATGTATATATATGTTGCTTTGTGTGAAATGAAAATATTAACGTTCAAAAAATTCAAATAATTTCCTTTGTGAATAATAAGATCAAGAGAAAATTGAAAGAAATATTTTACATTCAAATTTTAACAGCGAATTTTATATATATTGATGAAATCTAGAATAATTTATGATGATGTTGTACAGTCACGCTCAGAAAACTTTGCATCATATTTATTTTAATATAAAATATGAATTCTATATAGCAAGCAGACAGAAAGAAAGCTACATATTTTTCTAAATTGAGTTATGGACTTTGTGATGGTTATCTCGGATTGTTTCATGTTTTATGTAAAAGGAGACATCGTTATAGCAAATATTTAAGTTAGAAAATAGTATTTTAAAAAGGCGGTAAGTACAGGATGAGTTTTTTGAAAGTTGCTATTTTTATTACGGTTTTATTAATTTAGTTAAAAAGTTGTTCAGATAACAATTGTGGATATCGCTGGGGACAATCGATTGCTATAATCAGGAACTGTATAGTTCCTTTAGTTTTCGAGTTATGATACAAACTTATACTTTTTTAAACGGAAGTATATATTAATTTGTTGATAAAACTAATTCAATGCATCAATTTAGTTTAGTTTTCCAAGTTTAGTTTTTGAATTTTTTGTAAAATTATTTATTTGCGGCAGAAAGATATGTATTTGTTTAGGTTAGGTTCAGTCGAAGCAGTTTTATTTTCTTTTTATCCAAGAAACGAACCAGCAGTTAATAAATAGTCTAAAAGCTAGTTTATCTTTTGAAACATAGATGCCGCGCCTTATCTTTTGGAGCACTAGATCTCTACCAAGTTTTGCTTAGACACTACTGAGAATCCAAAAAAAAATAATTTTATGTCAAAATTGTTCCCAAATTGGATGGATTTTGGCTAAATATTATTAAAATACTATTGAGATTTGTGGAAAAGTGGCTACTTTAGATCTGTTGGACGAACCAAAAGAAGCATTATAAAAAAATGAATTTATACAAAAGAAAAGTGGGATTAAAATTATCCATCAGGACCTAAAACTGAAATACTCCTAAAGCAACCAATATCGGTATTACTATCAGTAATTGACTTTGTTTGTAATTTTCAGAATTTTACGCGAATTAAATCGCGAGCAACAGCTAATTATTCTATTTTACTATTAAAGCATGAGTGGTCATTTTTTGCTAGCGAATCAAAATTAACCGCAATGTAAATATCAAAAAGTAGTTGCAAATGGCTTTCAATAAATAATACTATTTTTTTATCAAATTTTGCAAAAAGACAACTATGAATCATATTGTTACTACAACATACGTTTACTTTGTGAAAAAAGATAAACAAAGGAGGCATTTCAAAAATTTTGAAGAACGGACACAGCCCTCCGCTAATGTCGAACTCGCGACCCACGCCATACAACAATTGAAGAGGTGGATTCCAAAAGGCGCTAAGTCATTTTTTGTCTAATGTGAGATTTTAGTTGATGCAGAATGTTCAAGTCCAGCTCTACACGATTTTCGTAGTGCCACCCTTCAAAATGAGCTTAGTCTACTGTAAAATGAATGATGAAAAATGGAATGTTTTCCAAAAAAGCGCTAAGTCAGTGACAGTTTTATTTCAAAACGTTCTAAGTCAAATTTATTCGTAAACCATTGCATTTTTTTTCCAATAATAGCTGGTATTTTTTTCCAGCTATTATACCAATAATAGCTGGTATTTTTTGCTTGTAGACAGATTTTCTGTTATGTCAAATACATGAAATAGCTAATAATGCACTGTTTAAAATGTTTCTTGAATAAAATATATCTGTATTTAAACAAACTAGGTTTATTTTAACCAACTCAACCTAACTTTTTAAAGGTTTTTTTTTTTCAATATAATCTATTGAAAATTATATCTATAAATAAGAACAAATAAATAACATCAATAATAATTATTATCTAAGAACTTGAAACTAATTTAAACAGATTACTACATTTGCCTACCTAGATAGTTTTTTACATTTCCTGAAAAATTGCAAAAAGTGACTTAGCGCGTTTTGGAATCCACCTCTTCAATTCTAATGCTTTTAATTACACGACAAACTCCAAATCACGAGAGTCTCCACCAATCTTCACGTCCTGTAAACTGTTTGCGGTGTTGCGGAAGTGTTGAAATTGGTTGGCCAAATACGTTGGAAATGATAAATATTTCTTGTGGTTTCTAACCTCTGCGTCATTACGGACGGATATTTTACTGAATATTTTATTGCGAGTGTTATCACGAATTTTCACCGAATGAACGAACGAACACATGAGGGAAAAATTTAGCGATGGAAAACCGTTGAGAAAACCATAGTTGTAATAACAATAAAAATGTCACATTATACCGTAAATAATAAAGAGCGGAATATGTGTTTAAAGTGATTTAAAGTGAACAAGCAATAAAAACCAGGCAAATACAACACATTTGGATTACTTCTCCTCGTAGTATTTTCTAGAATTTTTTTATTTTTATTTATTTATTTATTTTTTTTTTTGATAATATAAATCAAAAAGTTTCCCTTTTTGTTTTTAGTGTTCCGTACTAGTGATGAGCAAAATTAGTCTTGGTCTTGCATTTTTTGCAAGACCAAGACCAAGACCAAGACTATGTATACCAAGAGCAAGACCAAGACTATAAGTATGGCTGCAAGACCAATACCAAGACTCAAGTGAGCAAGACCAAGACAAAAGCAAGAAAAAAGCAAGACTCTTGCTAAACTATTTAAATAGTTTGAAAGTATAATTAATACCGTAAAGAGAGAAAATTCTGAGTTTAGAAGGAAAAAATTCGCTAATAAAAAAATGCAAGATTTTTAGCAATACCAAGACCAAGACCAATACCAAGACTGCAATTTACAAGACCAAGACCAAGACCGAGACTCAAACTGCTCTAGCAAGACCAAGACCAAGATTCTTAATGCAAGAACAAGACCAAGATCAAGACTGCCAAGTCTTGGTCTTGGTCTTGGATTAGTTCATCACTATTCCGTACCAAAATTGGCAAAATGGAACACTTATGCAGTCACTTTGGTGCTTGTCTGTATGTCATAGGCGATTTTCTCCGGCACCGATCGAAAAATTATTTGCCCAAGAGCATTGATTAAGGTATTTTTGCTAATAAATATAGCTTATTTTTATATTTTTCATATTTGTTAGCATAGGTATCCATTGAAATTTGAAATAAAAAAGATTCAAAATATCCAAAGAAATTGCCAAAAAATTTTTAAGTAATTTCTGCTTTTACATATTACACGAATGCCGCGCAAAACGGAACACCAAGAAAGGTTTGTCTCTTTCTATGTTACTATAAGTGAAGCGTATATAGGTTGTTCAGAATGTACACATATATAGACATACACATAAAGGCAATAAAGGTAACATAAGTGTGATAAAAATAAAAAATAAAAAAAGTTTTGTACATACCAAACCCGTAATAATAAATACACATATAACAATATCACTTTTTTAGAGTTAAAAATATTTTTAAATATTCATGTTATGATATCGTTTCTGAGAAAAAACATCGTGAAAAACGCACATATTCTGTTCAAAACTAAATATGTATTTAATTATCTAATATATTAATTTATTATTTTGTATAAAATATACATAAACATATGACAATTTGAAGATTTGAAAATAATATGTACATATGTGACTAAAAGCCTATCAAATAATGTTTAAATAAATCAGAGTATACATATGAGTGTATGACATATCTTACATAAGGGTACATAAATTATGTACGTATTTCTTTTATTTAAAAGTTGCATTATAATGATATCATTTTTGTAAGTAAAAATTTTGAATTCAAATATCTAAAGGAACAACTGTATACACTATATTTTAGCAAAAAAAACTTGTGATAAGGTAAACAAATAACGTTCCATCTCTTTCTTTGTATTCAGTTTGTGAAGTAACCTTATTGCGAAGCAAACGTGTATCTATTAATATATGTTTTATAATAAATTGTATCGCTAATAATTACTGAAATCTATAAATAATAACTAATAGTACGGAACACTGTTTGCCCAAGTACAATTTGCACCTGACGGACTTGTTTCTATTAAAATATTTTTTAGTCAGTGTCCTTATAGTCGTAGTTTTGGAGTTACTGTTTGGAGAAACACTTCTAAAATTGTATTCATTGATATTATAGGAACTGAATCCTAAATCTAAAGGCAGCTAGTACAAAAAAAAATCATTAATATTTACCTTTGTTTTCATTAAACAATAAACCAGATAGGGGAGAATACGGTACTTGACTATATTTAAATGTTAAATAATTTGTCAATGTTAAATAATTTTATGCATTATCATTAATGATGAAACATAAAAAAAATTGATAACTATTTAGAAATTTTATTTTGAAAATTGTCATTTTTCAACAAATATTCAAATTAGTGAAAACGCGCCATCTCTTGAATATGACGTAACATTTTGTAGCTAGATATGTCGATTTTGATAATTTTCATCGGTGAGGTGAAATTGTGTTTTCTTTTGAATATTTCTATTAGTTTGTATATATAGTAATAATAATCGGCCAGAATTCTAATAAATACTTGCTTTTACTTTGACATTTTATGAATATAATCAAAGTTTTGAGGTTATAAATATTGACATTGACGTTTAGTTGCTTCAAACTGTGACGTCACTATAGTGAGGTGTTTTTCACGCCCTTTTCTCATTTAAAATTGTAGGGTTATTTTTTTTGATGATTTTTTACAGAATCTGTCGAAAATAAAAAAATCACTTAACTGATATGGAAAAACAATGCTTTTAGAATATTTTTGTGACTTCAGTCAAGTACCCTATTGCTTTACTTGGACCACTTGGCGCTTTTCTTATCCCGTTAAAATTAAATGGAATTGGTTAGTATAATAGGATACGGAAATATTCAGATAAAATTAAACAAGTTTTCAGCGTTCTAAACCTCAAAAGTATAGATTAATTTTTTTAAAGTTAAAAAAAAACCTGAAATCGTCTTTCTAATTTCTAAAGTAATTATACAATGAGTGTACTGTATAGCAGGAAGAAATAGAACTACAATCATTACTGGCTGAGCAAATTTGAATTTCTTTCTTTTTAACTTCCTACTGGATGTTATTACAATGGGTTCGATTTTGCGAATTGCCAACTTTGGAAATATTTGGCGTGTGTTGGTTCGTGAGTTTTTTTCGGCTCGTATATCACGAGAACAAATGATGATATCACCGGAAAAAAGTTGGCGCCGAAAGTTGGAAAATGTTTCTGTTTTTTATATGGCTAAATTGCTCCCAAATTGCTCCTTTGGAATCAGTAATTGCTCCACCTGGAACTTCATTACTTAGTTAGTTATTTACAAACAAAAAAACTTTTTTGTTTGACTATTTCTATTATCAACATTTTTATACAATTACTTTATATCAAAAAATTGCTCCCAATTTGCTCCATCTAATTTAAAAGTTAGTTATTAATTTCTCTGAATAATAATTAAAATATATTAAAATAAAAAATATTATGAATTAGGTTATGTATTATTAAAACGTATAGGCAATCCATTATACCTTTAAGTCGTTTGCATATATATAAGGATAATTGATTTTGACAAATTAAATAACATTATAAAAAAACAAAATATTTTAATAATTATTTAAAAAAATTAAGATTTAGCTTTTAAATTAAATAGAGCAAACTGGGAGCAATTTATTGACGTAAAGAAATTATATAAAAAAGTATTATTTTGGAAGATTTTGATAACTTAAATAACGGAAAAAATTTTTTTTCTTTATAAATAACTAATTAAATAATTAAGTTTCAGGTGGAGCAATTACTGATTTCAAAGGAGCAATTTAACCATATAAAAAACAAAAAGGTTTTTCAACTTTCGGCGCTAACTTCTTCCCGGTGATGATATCGACTCCGGACCAGTTTCATTAGATGCGTAATTTAAAAAATAAAGACCAAATAAAGCAATATTTGTGAAATATTTTTTGTCTTGAATTTTTTCGTTCGGCGTTCAGGGACCATGTAGGTATAATAGTTTCTAGTCTTTAAGGGCACCTAGTGGGAAGTCTTGTCTCCCCAAATTTTTCAGTATAAAATGGAGATTTATGAAAGGTAATGGTTTAAATTAGTGCACCGCTACCCTACCTACCTATATACTTAAAAAAATGATTATTTTTATTTCAATAGAAAATCTGTAACGTCAGGTAAATGTATATATCTGTTTTATTAAACTCGGAAAACTCATTTCATCAAGCTGATTAATCAATTTTTGAACATTTAAAGCTCTTGTCGACTATATTTTTGTTTCACTAGCTTCACTATACACTATACCCTCGTATAGCGAGCGCACTACTTTACTCTTGTACCTATAGTTGTTGTTAAAGAGCCTAGGCATTTAACTAATAACTCATGCATGGCTCTGCTGCTCTCGAACGTTTGCGTTTACCAACCATCTCGCCGGTAATTGATGAGCATAATGTTTTCGATACACGGTTCAATGCTTACCCGTTCATCTACATACTTAGCGAACGATATAGGTACCTAGGTATATGTGCAGAAGAGCGAGGGGGGGGACGATGGAGAAGAAAGGGCACACAAAGATGGTGTTTCTAACAACTTTTAGTGTTATCACGACGACGTTATGTATGTCGATTTTTTTCTCACTCGCTCATTTATGCATAAGTATACATAGAATAAAAAGAAATGGAATATGTACCGTAAAATGGGATAATTGTGCCTGCAGTATATTTTTGTGCCACCTGCTTTTTTTTTTTCACAATCAAACCCATGCGGTATGCGTATAAACAAAAATATCATATTTTCTAAGATGTACTGAAGTTGTTAGTAGCTACAGTTGGATTAACGGTTTTAGAAAGTACGTCATTAATTGGTTACCACCCTTTAGAGTGACGTCATGTAGATCTTAAACCAACAATTGAAATATAGTATTTTTAATACTCCTTAAAAAATTCCTTCTCGATTCCACTTCATGTGTTAGAAAAGGCTAATATACTAAATGAAAGTTACTTTTAATAAAATAAATAATTTATTTAAGATATGACTTACGTCGTTATCTATTTTCAATAATACTGTAGAAGGAAACGCAATTATAATGCGTTGTCTCTCAAAAGTTATTCTCAATAAGATTTTAAATATTTTAAAACTTAGTAGGTACAGTAAATAATATTAAATTTGTTTTATTTTCTTATCGACCAAAATTACTTTATATAGGTATATCTTAAAATATCTAGTTAAACATCTATTCTAGTGTTTTACGGGTAAAATTATATCATTATTAATAATATTTAGACTGATAGTCACATGATTTAATTAGTGGCATAAAATGACCGAAAACACAGGGTAATTTTGTACCACAATTGACACGTATACGGATTATTCAATATAAATTCATATTACTCAATTTTAGTCCCAATATATCCAGATTGTAATGTAATAATTTATTTTTCCTACAATCTTAGTGGAAAGAAGGCTTTTGCGCTCTGTGAAGAGAGCGCAAAATGTCTATTTGTGGAAGATTCTCGTTGCCGAGCAACAAATTTCTTTGCGCTTTAAAGCGGAAAAGTAATACTTTGTCGCTCGCTCAACGTATATTTAATTACAAATCGGGTAGGCGTTGTTTATATTTTCTATGGTAACAAATAAATAAACAGATTCTAAAATTATTATGTTTATCCTAATCAAGTGAAATATTAATTTTATTAAATTTCAAAATAACTGCAAAATATTTATTAAAAATAATAAATAACTATAATTAATAAATAATTAGAATAAAAAATTTAAAAAAATATGTATATATATGATGGAAATATGTAATAGTGACAGTGATTTCTCAAGTACACCTCCAGATATTTCTGAAGCTGCAAAAATTATAATATTAATGTAAATATTAACGTCCATTATTATTTTTTGAAGTATCTTTTAAATAAAAAAATTTTTTATAAGATTGTAGAAAAAATTTTGTGTGTAATTCGAGCACAAAATGACTTGCCGCTCTCATGAGATTAACGCGCTCCGCCTGGCGGCGTCGCGCGTCAACATTCTCAATCGAGCGGCAAACCACCATTTTGCGCTCTTAATACACAAATAACTATTTTCTACAATCATAGTGGAAAGTAGGCTTTTGCGCTCTGTGAAGAAAACATAAAATATCTAGTTGTCGAGGACTGTTACTTTTCGCTTTAAAGCGAAAAGTAGTACTTTGTCGCTCGCACAGCATATATTTAATTACAAATCGGGTAGGCGTTGTTTGTATTTTCTATGACAACAAATAAACAGATTTTAAACTTCATATTATTTTTATCGTGAACAAGTGAAATATCAATTTTATTAAATTTCAAAATAACTAATATTAATTAAAAATAATAAATAATTATAAATAAATTGATAAATAATTTAAAAAAAAAATATATACATCTATGATGGCAATATGCACTAGTGAGTGACAGTGATTTCTCAAATACACCTGCAGATATTTCTGAAGCTGCAAAAATTATAACATTAAAGTAAATATTAACGTCCATTATTATTTTTTCAAGTATTTTTTAAATAAAAATACAATTTATAAGATTGTAGAAAAAATTTTGTGTGTAATTCGGGCACAAGGTAACGTTGCCGCTCTCATGAGAATGTACCATTTTACGCTCTTAATACACAAATAGCTATTTCGATAATCTATTTAATTAAAAAGTTTTTTACTTGTAAAAAACTTCAAACAAAATCATCCCATTTTACGGTAATTCAGAATTTTTAATACAATGTCGACTTGGCCTAGTATACATATACCTACCTGTGCGAATGAAGCAAAGCAAGAGTAACAAACGCTGAATATTGCGAGCATTTAAACGGCGTCGATTGAATATCTGTACTATGTAGTAAATGTGTAGTGAATGTTATAGTTGTAGTAGGTTGTTGTACTACATAGTATTCAAATGCAGTAAAATACTATTAAAATTACAGGATGATTTGGAAATAAGTGAAGGATCAATCGTATTGCGAATCAATCGTATGTAAATCACAGTTGGAAATCGGCCTGACAATTTTGAATGTGTTCGCTACAACAGTAAGATAATGTTTTGTCAAATTTTTGCATTCGTGAAACACGTTCCAAAGGCTAAATACCCCTGTCGCAGCATCCTGCATAACATAGCGAATTTCCGTTTATAAAAATCTGTTTTTCTGTGATTTTTCACCCTTTTAAGTGATTTTTCCTCCTCTTTCTAATGGTGTAAATAAATGTCGAAAAAAATTTTTAACTTTAGAAAATTATGGCAAAAAACTAATTTTTTTCACGAAAAATGGTCAAAAAAACCATGTTCTAGGCATCCGACATGGCTGGCTAACGAATTTGTCCAACGGTGTGGGACTAAATATAAATTTAATACATAAATTTTAGTGAATATTATTTTTGGTTTCTAGGGACCCCAAAACAAATTTCTATTATAGTCTCGGGAGATTTATTTCGGAGCTCTAAAAAATAGAACTTTCTTCGGAACCCTAAAAAACGGCATATAAGTAACATACAAACATATGTATACATATGTATGACGTATATGACTTATATACCGTCTAGTCTAATCTATCTTTCTGTACCACAAACACATTCTTTCATATAATTATGCATATAGGTATACCCCTGTCGCAGCATCCTGCATAACATAGCGAATGCCTTTTTATAAAAATTAAATTTTCTCGGAAACTAGTTGACATAGAATAATAGTTTAAAGACCTTTTTTATGTAATTTTTTTTCGTCGTTTAAATGATGTAAAAAAATTTCGCAAAAATTTTTAAATAAGTGGAAATTTTGGCAAAAAACTAATTTTTTGCAAGAACAAACACCATGTTCCTGGCATCCGACGTGTCTGGCTAACGAACTTGTCCAACGGTTTGGGACTTCCAACATTTTTACCAAATTTCGTAAACCTAGGACATTTCGTTCGAGAGTTATCGTGCGGACACATATATATATATATATGTATATATATATATATATATATATATATATACATATATATATATATATATATATATATATATATATATATATATATATATATATATATATATATATATAAATTTTGGTGAATATTATTTTCGGTTTCTAGGGACCTCAAAACAAATTTCTGCCATGGTCCCGGGTTCAAGTCGCGTCATGACAGTGGCTGTAATAGCTGAATTCCATTCTGGAAATTCGCTAAAAGGAGAGGTAGCGATAAGCTAAGAAAATTGACCCCAATATGATAAAAAAATTAACTATATTTTTTTTTTATTTCTCATTATTTTAGTAAAATATAGGACACTAACTTAACGCTACAATAATTTAAAAGTAAACTAAGTAAAGTAAAATTTTCTCCGGTTATTGATTAAAAAAAAAAAACACCAGTAGTAACCGAGTCAAAAAAATAACCGAAATAAACCGGTTAGCCGAAACAGAAAAACCGGTTTTCGGTTAAAACCGGTCGGTTTTTTCCATCCCTATTCTGAACGCTTTGACCGCGTTCGGTCACAGTGTTCAAAAATCAGACTTTTGGCCAATGAAAGTACAAATTACTGTCGGTTTCTTTCAACGCCACCCTATATATTTTTTTATAACATCATGTATAATAGTTTGTGTTGTGTTTCATATTGCATTTGCACACCCAGCACACATGTTTTATGGTAAATATTGTGTGTCTGATAGCAGCGACCCCGAATGGAAATATTACGATTTATTAGTACATTTTACAACATGAACAATTCAATCTATTTTATATTAAAACAAATTGAGTGTAGGCTTTGGTGGAAAATGGTTTTAAAACGGTGGTCGATGGTACGTACCTTTATACAGTAGAACGTCTGATTACGATCCATTGTTTCTTGTGTAAGAATATTTTATTGAATCGGGAGCGGAGCGATATCGCACCGAGAGTGGAGCGTTAATGTGGATCGGGCCTTAACCGGATGCGAGTACGTCTCGTGCGTATGTATACCTATATATGGGTTAGGTATAATTGTTTATCTTTTAACTTGTTAACAACGATTCTAATGGGACGATGCATTTTTAAACGTTATATTTCTGTATATGTATCTAAATTTGTTCATAAAATTGATTTGAATTAAAAAATTAAAAAAAAAATTTAATTAAAAAATTAGTTATGAATAACGTAAAAGCCCCTGTACCGGAATAAATAAATAAATAACTTTATTTAGGGTTAGGGAAAGCCATGGGCCATTTAACCCCCCTCTTCTAAGTATAAACGTTGATTTTTTTTGTAAGGAATCACTACAAATTACAATGTAATATAATAACAGTAAGATACAAACTATATAACAATTATTAATAACAATTAACATGTATGAATAAATTACAATTAATATGAATAAATAACAATTTATATGTAAAGTCTTTTTGAAAGGTTAGATCGCACACAGATCGCTCAAAAGATTCGCCACGATTCAATAAGTGATCGAAACACGCCGCAGAAAATGAATTGCTTCGAAACCGGAACGCGATCATATGTCCGAACAGTTCTGACATTTATATATTAATGAAGTTATTTCTGAAAGAAACCTTTGATAACAAAGTTATTTATTATTAATAGAATGATTATTTTTCAATTTAAATTCACATATGTATATTAAACAATTTTTGTTGGATACAGTATTTTGATCCTTTATTTACGTCTGATACTTAAACCATTCTATGTTTCCTACTTTGACGTCTAGATATCACTCTATGTCATATTACTCATATTACACGTTTGTTTGTATATCGGTTTCCAACTTCTAGTGTCATTAATATTTCTCTGTTTGGATATAGATGTCGATATTTTGTAAAAGAAAAACATTAATAAATAAAAATTTTTGGGTTGTATTTTTTTAAAAACATTCATTGGATTAAAAATACTTTCTTTCATGCTTATTAAGAAAAAAAAAATGGGTGTTTAATTTATTTGTCAATCTTTATAAGCCAGGTTACTACATTATTTAATGCTATTATTTACTCTGCCCCTGCTAAGCGGACACCTCTGTTAATCGGACAAATTTTTACGTGACACTGCTGTCCGGTTAACAGAGGTTCTACTATATATTTATGTATGTAAGTACAATTACAGCACTATGGATACAACACTGGTTGCGTTATACATATTTTGTTGTTTTTATTTAATAGATATGTTACGTATGATTAAATATATGTTTGGCCGTACAATACGAAAATACAAAACTGTAAATGAAAATCCACATACAGCACAGTGCCTATCGGTTTAATTAAAATGAAATTTGAAAAAATTGTTTCAAATAAATTTTAACATGTGTTCTTTAAATTAAAATTGATGTGTACCAATCAAGAACTTGTGAAAAAAGAGAGATATTAAAAAAGAAAAAGAAAAATGTGTACCTATTACATAAGAAAATCATTTAGAATCGTAAACGCCTTCAAAGACTTTTATCTTTACCAACCTTATATACTTGTAAAAAGAAAATGAAAATTTTTTGTTTCTTTTATTTATAGAGACGTAAACTCAAAAAATTACTAGATTGATTTTAACCCTAGAATCATACGTACTCGTCAAAACGACGAACGAAGTTCTCTACCTGCTCCAATACTGCGACTTGTCGGTACCTGCTCGCTGTGAAACTTCTGTTATCTAATTTATTTGTTATTATAACACATAAGACATATAAATTTTGTTAAAGCTATTGTCGTTTTTTTTATACTGAAATAGTGTGCGTCAAAAGGACGACGATGTATGATTAACCTATATTTTTTTTTTAAAGATTTTGTACTCCACATATAAAAGTTTTCTTAATTTTTCTAAAATTTATTAAAGATATGGATGTTATAATTAATTTATTCAATGATTATGATAATGTGAAAGATGATTACAGCTGTTTGACTTATAGAGACGACATAATACTGAAGTTTTAATATATTGAATCGAAAACTAAAGAATGCGTTTCGAACGACTTAATAAAAGATTAACAATTTATTTTGTGGAAAATATTTTAATTTTTATTATTTTTTGAGATCTTATTCAAAAAATTACTAGCAAATTTTAGAAAATTTACAAATGTGCCTAATGGGGAAATAACTACATGTCTATAGGAATATTTTCACATTCTGTAAAGTCACACATGTCCACTGACTCATCATAGTTCATAAATTAATTATTACAATTGATGTATTTATCTATTTTTTAATTTTTATAATGAAAATATGCTTTGATAAAAAGATTAAAAAAATTAATAAATATTTACATTAAGAAATTTTTCAAATCCAATTTTTTTAAATATTTTGTTCGCTTTTGTAGTATTGTTATGTAAAAAAAATTTTTTTGCAAATAAACTCTAAAACTCCCCGTAAAAAGTCCATTCGTCGAAACGACGCCGATGTATATGATTAGCTTGACTCGTAGACCAACGTATGATTCTAGGGTTAAAATATACTGCTAATGAGGGTGATGGACAGCTTTTTCGTACTCGTAACTTTGATATCGCTAAAGTGATTTTGAAACATAAATAGCTTTAAGGGGAGATTCGCTAAAAAAAAAGAAATCGATTTTTTTTCTTCATAATTATGTTCCTTAAGGTGTTAGAAATATTCTCCTAAAATTTTATTTAAAAAAAAATAAAAAATCAAAAAGTTATGGGCATTTTAGTGGACGCACTTTACTATAATTTAATTTAAAAAAAAAAAAAACAAAACTAAAGCTTTTTTCTCGAAGATACGTTTTTTGATATGGTTCCTCATGTATTTCAAAAAGTATCTGAGATATCGACATAAATTAAAGTGCATATTATTCTTCGATACCGTCATTTTGGCAGGAACTAGGATCTTTTGCTTCCGTAATATATTTCCTAAATGGCGGCTGTTTATAGTCGAGAAAATGCGGTGATTTTTGAAAATTTATTTTCAAAATGCGATTTCTCGCTGGTTTTTTATTTTTTTTTCTTAGTTAGTGCCATAACTGTATATTTATATATATTTTCAGAAAATTTTTGATTTTTTGAATTGGGTTCACTAGGGATTTCAGAACGCGAGGAACCATCAAGGTGGAAAAATCTCGCAGTGTCGATTTCAATACCATTTATACTCAGCTCATTTTTGAATTAAAAAAAAATTTTTTTGTTGCCTCAAGACATGTAGAAATAATTTTGTATGTTTATTAATAAAATACATACTTATTTGTATAAAAAAATAATAAAAAAGGTATACTGGGGTGTTCCGGCCGGATGTATACATATGATTTACATGTTAATTTTTAACATTGGATTCCCATAAGGAAAAAGTTATGTCACAAGAGTGCTTTGGATAAGCATATTCCTATTTTTGGTAATTTTCTTTTATAAAATAATTTTTTCCCACCAAATTATCTGCACTATTTCTTCAACAGAATATTTTTTTGGTATTTTTATTATTTTGATATTTATTTTCAAGAAAATAAAAAAATGCCTTTTTTAATTTATAGCAGATCACACAAATATTTATTATGTAAAAATGTGAATTGCTTGAAAATTGCGACATTCATTTCTTTATTTTACTGCATTATTATTGTTAAAGCTATAGTAAGAGTAGTTATAATAAATTACATAGTTTTAGTAGTTTGTTCAAAGCACTCTTATGACATAACTTTTTCCTTAAGGGAATCCAATGTTAAACATTAACATGTAAATCGTATGTATACATCTAAATGGGATACCTGGTATAACTATGGAAATTACGAAAAGGCTGACAGTGTAGCTTTTTTTAAGTGTCAAATCCGTCAAATTAATTCGTAGAAAAAATTTAGGAAATTAGTAGATATCGTAGACAATATTTGATGTTTCAAACTGTCAAATAATTGTCAAAATTTAAGAAAAATTTTTTCAACAGTTTTCAACATCTAACTAGTTCTTTAAACACTGCACTGATGGTGAAGAAAAGTCAGGATACCAAAGACGAATTAACATTCTTATAGTAGAATAGACAGCGTATAAAACCAGTTTGTTGGGTACTTCTTTGAAGCACGTAGCGAAATGTATAATATGAGGAACATAATGTGCTGTCTATTATTCAGTAAACAGGACCATATTTTGTGCAAGATATAATTTTTATACATACGCATTTTGAAAATAAGATCAATATCATTATTTTTTCCAAAATTTTGTAGTTTTTTGTCAAAAAAGTTTTATTATAAATATGATTTGACAATAATTATTTGAAAAAGCAATGAAAATTGTTACTACAGACACCATGCGGTTACTGTACTGGTTACAGTCAGGGGCGTAGCTACCGCCGTATCAGCCGTATCAATGATACGGGCCCCCCGGGCTACAGATGCCCCTAACGTGTGTAAGCAAATATTAGTGAAATGTTGTCCATAATGTCACTTAATCTTGTGCTTCCCGAAAAAAAAAAACATGTAAAAAAACTGTCAGACGTGCCAATAGAGTTTTCACTTCAGAAATGACAAAAGTCAAAAAAGCAATCTCTTTTTTTCCCGGATTAATTGCTCTGAAAACATGCTTAAAATCTGAAATTCAAAAAATTCATTCCATTAAGGACTCATGGAATTATTGCTGATAAAATTCAATAGCCTTGCATTCAGTTTTCCGGAGGTAAAAACAGCATGCTTTCTATTCTTGACCCTTCCAGTTACAACCACAACAGTTGAAAGAAGTTTTTCAAAATTAAAACTGATAAAAAATTATCTAAGGACTTCGATGGGGCAGGAACGGCTATCAGACTTGTCACGATTGTCTATAGAGGCCGAAATTTTAGGAAAACTGAATTCGTCTTCAGCTATAGATGATTTAATAAATCAATTTGCCGAAAAAAAGGCAAGAAAAGTGTATATTTAATTTGGATTGTTTAGCTAGCTCAAATTCTAGGAGGAAGCGATAACTATTTATTTTTATTTAATACAAGCATTTTTGTTTCTTTTGTGAGAAATCTTTACCTTTTATTTGGGCCCCTCCAAGGCACGCTATGCCACTGGTTACAGTGTAGTAGTTGTTCTGATATTTCTTGAGCATATCTTGAGGTTTCATTTATTCATTGACACACTCAGTCTATACACTATATATAAGATATGTTAAATTCTATGAAACACACATACAATATATTGAGAAAGAAAATTAGTAGAAAACTCAATTTTTCTCGTTTAGATTGAATTAATTAATATTTTTACTAATAAAAAAACTGACAACTTGTTTAATTTTGTTTTGATATATTCTCTGATAGTAAGAAATAAAAATACAAAAAAGCAAAAAAAACATTTAATATGGTATTGCAAGTAAACTCTTAATTTAAAAAGTAATTTGTAAGCACCAAGTTTGCTTTGGCTCGTATAGTCAACAAAGATAATTCTTTTATGATAGACAGTTTTTACTGATCTCAATCTCTTGTGTTCTAATACAAGGAAAAATATTCGCAGCTGTTTCAATTTATTATTTAATTGTTATAACATTTATCTATATATATTCCTTACTCCATTATAAAGAGAGTGTGAGTTTATTTGTTTGTGGGATAAAGGATACACCCCAAAAAAATTCATCAAATGCGTCTTGGGCACGCAGTGAGTCAGAGTTCTTCAGTGGACTGACTTATTTACAGCTTTCGGAATAAAATATAATGTATTTAAGTAAATTTTTTACGGTTAGTCCCAGTTTAACTTGTCCATAAGTATTGTATTAGGAAACGTATAAATTTGGAAGTTAAATATTTTGAAAACGGGGTTTAAAAATAAAAAGTAGTTGAAAGAACCTCAACCTCAGTTTGAAAGACCTTTCTAACGATATCCAATACATGGATTATTTCTGGAGTTATTTAAAAAAAAAAAAACGACAATTTTGCCCTTAACGATTTGGACTTGAATTTTTGGAAGACGTTCTCTAACACTGCCTCGATGGAAAATTTTATTTATTGGCGACCATTTTCTCTACTGTAAATTACTTTTTAAATTTTAGAAAATTTGCTTACCTATATCTATAAAAATTATTTATCGACAACATAACTTAGCCGAAATAATTTTAATTAAATGTTTTTATAAAGTGTTAGTATCTATAATTTTTTTAGATTTTTTGGCTCAACAGTATAAAAATTACGGAGTGGGGACAGGTTATTCGCCACTCTAAAGGAGGGCAAGTATTTTGCAAACGGAACTCAAAAATGAAAAATCTCAAAAGGAACCTCAATTTCATTTTTCGAGCCCTTTTTAACGATATCCCGTACATACGGTATGGTACACGGAAAAAAAATTTTCACCCCCACTTTTCAGTACGGAAGTTCATTTTCTAGATACTTATTAATTAAGTTTCACATCTATAGTATGTATGTGAAAAATTCCTTGCTGATAGGTCCAAAGGTGTAAGAGTTTTGGAGGTGCGACAGATGAACATGACAAAATTATAAGAATTCCAAAATTTTTTTCCCTCGGAACTCTAAAAATTATTAAATGTTAGAAAATTGAACTATTCCAGATGGACACGAGCAGTACCTAACCCGAAAAATTAGTATTCTGTGTGAAATTGCAATATTTTTATGGGTTACGAGAAAATGATCTAGGTATTTGACTGTAAGTATTCTTGGCTTACGTTGATTAAATTGTAAAGCTACCTATCCATCGGAAAAAAAACATTTCTTTCAAACATTTGTACACGTTTGTAATTGTTTGCGATTGATTGTGAACATATACTGTCTCAGCTCAAAAGATATTCACAAACAAACAATAATCCGTTTGCAAATATTTGTCATCGTCAGAAGAAAGGTAAAAAAATTTATTGTTAGTGCCGTGTCTTTTGTAATAATTTAAAATAAAATTGAAAAGGAAGAAGATGATAAAAAGATGTATTAAGAACAGATGATAGGCGTCGTTTATTTCAAAATTTTTATCGTATGTATGCCATCAGAAGATTTGAAATTTTTAATTTCATAAATTAGTACAAAAATATACCTATAAAAATATGATACAGATTTCTAACTAAGGCTGCCTGTACACGATCAGTAATACTGTCAGTATTTACTGATAAAAATAATGAATCATTATTTTTATGATACCGTACACTATCATTATTTTCTTCAGTATTTTACAACAAACTGTCAAGTTTAATTTTTCGGAATTTCTAAATTAATAAAATTTTGGAATTGTTATTATTATGGAAGAAGCGTGTTTAGCTATAGTACTAGCGTTTGCAACTCAAAACAAGAAAACAAAAAAGAAAAAACGTTATGTTCGTTATGTTTTTTCTAGCTACGCCATCCATATACGCATGTATGTACATACGGTACATATGGTACATATCGTACATATTGTACATATTGCCGTACATACTAATCAGTAATATATGTACAAGCCTACTTTTCCATGATGTACATATTATACGATCTACAATCGATTTGTCTTTATCTCGGCTGGTACCGCTGGTACATAATATACGAGTAATATATTTTAACGGTTTTAATTGTCATTAATGTCAGTCCCCTCCACGTCTTAGTACTGAAGTGAATACTGATAGAATTATAAGCCAATCTTCAATACTTTCATCATTATTTCAGTACCGTCAATACACGATCAATAAAAGTGTCAGTATTTTGAAATACTGACAATATTACTGATCGTATACAGGCAGCCTGAGACTTTTACAGGAGACTTCTACAATAATCTAAAGCAACTCCATTTCTTTCGTTTTAATTTTCGAAATTCGAATTAGCTCTACGGTATTCTACTTGAAAAAACAAAACACCTGCAAATAACGAATTTCATTTAATTTTCTGGTTTTGGTCCGAACACTGATTAATGTTAGCAAACGTTTGCGAATACTTGTAAACATTTTGTGTGTTTGGTGTATACTCAGTCTTACAGCTTCAACAATATCAATCAGACGGAACTGTATATCTTAATGAGAATATTGATACTCACAACGTTCTTAACAAATTTATGCCTATCTTTTAGGAAAATTCGATAATATTCATTTTTCGTGATATAAAAAATAAAAATAGTGGTGAAAACGGCACAAAGAAACAACTACAATTCGACTAGAAGTCTAGAATTTTCCAGTAGGTAATCAGAATCCATAGAATGTTAAAGTATGTCAAATATATGAAATATTATTGATTTATAAACAATTTATTTATTGTCAATTTACTATAAAATAATTTATGACAAAAGGTTGTCTTTGAAATAATATTCGATATAAATTAAGTGTATGGGAGGTACAGTCGGAGATAAAAGTACATAAAATTAGAAATTCGTGAATAATTGCGTTGTATAAGAAACTATGAGGTAAATAAATAGTTACTTAACCAACTGTATTATAACTGCTTGTACAGTACATAAAACTATTGGCTGGGTGCGTGATGCCAACGACATCTATAATATACATTTTTTCAGGCTATAAATAATGGTAACCCTGGAAATAAATTTAAAATATTTTCAAAAAAACCGTAAAATCTGAATACAAATATTTGTTATTTTCAATTTTTTTTTTTTTTTATAAATAAATTTGAACAATTTGAGGAATAAAATACTGAATGAAGTATAATAGTTGTATTAATAAAGTAATTGAACAATTTTCGACGTTAACATGGATATAATTATCAAGACAGTATTTCCTTCCAACCCCGGATTATGCAGAGGAAAAAGTTGCTGGTGATAGTGAAGCACGTCAGGGAAATTCGAAAATTAAGAAATGCTGGCATAAGTCATTTAGTTGAATGTACAGTCATACATAAGGCAAACATCAATAACTTCTTATGAAACATCATTGCATGTGAGTTTAAAATACCTCAAATATTTTGAATTCTGTATTTATGGATTGACGTGTAGGCGTTAATACGTTGACAGATAAATAAGGAACGACATATTAGTGGCAATTGGGTTTATAATCAAAGTGGATCAATGTATTATATTTTTATTTAATATTTTTTATTACACTATGAACACATATGAGCATGTATTATTGCCTATTTTCTCCACTACTCACGCTGCAATCGATTTAATTATCTCCACCATATACTACGCACCCTGCCAATAGCTCGCAGCTGACTACCAGAGCTGGGTACATTCTGAGGATTTTTGGGAGGAATTTCAAAAAAGTATGAGACGATTGAAAATTTAGTAAAATGTTCTTCATTAAATACTGAGGTTCCTGTGAAAATATCAAACCGATTCATGAAGCCGTTAAAAAGTTATTGAAAAAAAAAAAAACCTGTAATTTTACACGTAGGGTAGAGCGGGGTTAGTTGAGCATTGGTGTAAGTTGAGCAATCGAAATATCTTAGAAACTCTACATCGCACGCTCATACATTAAATGGCGGATAGAAGCGGACAGGAGAAGGGAACTCATTACTAGACTGCCAGTTTCAACCTGTCGATCGAGTGACGTATGCGCACGCTTTATTTATTTTGCGTATAAAAAGTAAAAAAAAAACTTTTGTTTGTGAATATTTCTTCTATACGAGGCAATTATTATCTATGTTAAATCAAATACGTGTTAAACTTTTATAAATTTAGTATATTTTTGATATCTAGAAAGGATTTGGTTCTAATTCATACAGTTTTTTCATAACCTCACTTTAGTTTCAAATTGTCTGAGTGGGGTAAGTTGAGCAATAGAACTTTCGTTTGCATTAATTGTAACAGTGATAATAATATTCAAGTTCTTAATATCTACTTAATGTTTCTCTTTTAATTTAAATTCTTTTTGATTAATTTGTTAAATTTTAAAGTCTAATATTAAGTAGAAAGACTGAGTATATTCCAAATATTAAGTTTAAGATTGTAGTTTAAATATTAAGTTGAAGTTGATTTTTTGTTAATTTTATTTTCTGTATTTAATACTTATCCAAAGAAAATTACTTTTTGTTTCACTATTATGTTACTAAAGCATTATAAATAAAAGATTGACTGTCAAACAATCATTTTATTTTATGTCTGATAAACATCTAAGACATGGTTTGGCTATATTTTCTAACTGCTCAATTTAGCCCGTACTCTTGCTCAACTTACCTCACCTATGGGGTACGTTGAGCATGTCGGATATCTTTCACTTAAACAGCAGTATCTCTTAAATGTGAATAGTTAGAAAAATGTTACTATGGGGACTTTAGAAAAGGAAGAAATTACCTATACATCAGTATGCATAACAATAAATTTGGACTTACGGTTGAGGAGCTATGACCGATTAAGTGAAAAATTGCTCAACTAGCCCCGCCCTACCCTACTCTTAGGCTGGTCGTCCATTGGATGCGTAGTCGTGCGAAATTTATTTCGGACGAATACGCATGAAACGGACGAACGATCCAAACAGCTGTAAAGCATACATCCTCGTCCATTGAGAGAGACGCTTTCAATGGACGAGGATGTATTGTTACACAGCTGTTTGGATCGTTCGTCGAATTAAATTTCGCACGACTATGCAGCCAATGGACGATCAGCCTTATAGAAATTCAACGACAGAACAGATTAAATAACTTTTTAACGGCTTAATGAATCAGTTTGAAATTTTCACAAGGGCTGAGAACTATAGTTTTATGTATTGTACAAGTAGTTGTAGTACGGTTGGTTAGATAACTATTTATTTACCTCATAGTTTGTGATACAACGCAATTATTCACGAATTTCTAATTTTATGTACTTTTATCTCCGATTGTACCTCCTATACATCCTTAAATATGATAAAACATTTCATTTGTTATAAAATTTTTGATAGTTTCCATTGATTTGTTGAAGTTTAGTAGTCTGACAAAGATTAGAATACTATATGCATACAAAATATTTTTTTAACTAATTTGAAATAGTATGACATTAAGAATGCTGTTGATAATTTAAATGAAATATTAATCATTTAACAATGATCGACCAATCAGTAGCGTTTATTTCACTTCTGCACAACCATTACAGATTTCGTTTCACTCGCAGACACAGAGTTATATTTATTTATAAAAGTTTTTACTTTAAGAAAAATATGAAATATACAAGACAATTTTTAAAATTTATACGTTTGGAACACTCCCACCATTATTTTAATACCGTAAAATAGAATGAATCGGGACAAATTGAAAAATATTAGACGTAAAGACGAACGTATCTATTTTGCTTAAACTATAGTAAAATAATTAGTCTTTTGGGTAGTAGCAGTGACTAAACTTGAAGTTGGATGAAAATATTAAAAAAAAAAATCAATTTAAATTAACTTTTTCAAAAAATGTTATTTTCTGTTACATCAAACTTTATCTAAAAACAATTTATTTTGATGTTCTTATGAATAAATTGTTGTTTAATCGAATTTTTAGTTATTTTGAAACATATATGTGAAAACTGCAAACTTTTGTTTGTTTTTATTTTTTTTTTCTAAAGAGAAAATCATGAGCACATGAAATTTAGGTTAAGTTGGAGGTTAATAGGGACGTAAAAAGGAGTGAGTAGAAACTGTATATGGGTTAATAGGAACGCTATATCAAGTATAATGATAAATGTGGGGTGTTCAGGGACGCATAAAGATGTATTGGAACATAGAATAGAGCGTATTTGTCAAGGTTGTCAAATTATTCGAAATTTTTATAAATATGTTAATATATATAGATAACATTTCTATACTGTATAAACTTTAAATTTTGCGTTTATTTCTATACACAAAATTATACGGTATTATTCCTTTTTTGGATGAATAAATATAAAAAAGAATTTAAATTACATTATGTTTCAGTTTCAGTTTCGGTCAACCCTACTAATTGTGTCTTTTGTCCCCGATTTATCATAAAGTAGAAACTACATCATTTTGATTATTTTTTCAAAAACCAAAAACATTTTCAAAAATCTTTGGTTACTATAATAAGGTTACCAAATATTTAATATATTAATGAACAGGCACTCGTAAAAGGAATACAAAAAAATACCCCTGTCGCAGCATTCAGCATAACATAGCGAATTTCCGTTTACAAAAATTAGTTTTTCTCGGAAACCAGTTTACCTAGAATAATGATTCCAAGACTATTGATGTGATTTTTTCTCTTCTTTTCAACAGTATTAAAAAAATGTTGCAAAAACTTTTGAATTTTGGAAAATTTTGGCAAAAAACTTGTTTTTCACGAAAAATTCCCAAAAAATATATTCCGGGCATCAGATGTGTCTGGCTGAAGAACTTATCCAAGATTTTTGAACTCACAATGTTTTCACCAAATTTCATAAAAATAAAATGTTTCACTTGAGAGTTATCTTGCTGATACATAAATATATACATACATATTTATATACCATGTGAGTTTTTTGTGAGTTGCCATTTTTATTGCAGCCAAATTTGTATTATGGAAATGGTACTGGAAAAGGTTCTTTTCTTGAATTTAATTGAAATATAACGAACCAGAACACTATCGGTTGAAGTAGCCTCAAGTAGGTACATATGCATATTTTTACCACCTAAATGATAACGAAAAATTAAAAAAATAAACTTGGCTAAAAAAATTTTATCGAAAAATTATTATAGGTATAGTCTCATTTAAAAATCTATAAGTTTGTATCATAGCTCGAAAACTATAAGAGTTATAAAGCTCCTGACGATAGCAATCGGTTGCTCTCGCCGATATCTACTACTTTTATAAATTATAAATATAATTATAAATTATACTTTTATAAATAAGCGGTTTGGCTGTAATAAAAATGGCAACTCTCAAAAAAATTTAGGTCCGATTTACATTAACGCTCTGCTCTCATTCCGATATTACTCCGTTCCAGGTTCGATAAAATATTCTTATACAATAAACAATGAGTGTATTCACATCATCACTCTGATATCGGTCCGATATCGGTCGCGGTTTGCTCCCGTTCCAATGCCACTCCAATATCAATACCACTCAGGTAATATTTTATCGGAGCGATATCAGACTTGTTATGGCTTGTACCTATAGTGTAAACACTTTTTTGATTCCACTCCACTCCGCTTGCATTCAGTTGTTATGAAAAGATGTTTGTATCGAACTGAGACCGAATTGGGAGCGTACCCAGAGCGGCATTATAATGTGAATAGAGAACGAATAGGTACCAGCATGATATTAGCACTGTAATGTGAACACAACAAGATTATATCGAATCGGGAGCGTAATCGATAATCGATATCGGAGTAAGAGCGGAGCGTTAATGTAAATCGGCCCTTATAATGAATATCATCTTCGACTTCTAGGAACCGCAAAACAAATTTTTTGTCATAGTTCCGGGCTCAAGTTGCGTCATAACAGTGGCTGTAATGAAGTTTGGATTCGAAAATTTGCTAACACGGTTTGAATTCGTCCCAATTCATCCCGGCTTACGGTGCAATTTTTATTTCATTTTGTAATACAATTTCTCATATTTCAAAACATCATAATATTTAAATTAATATACGTGAAAGAAAAATGGATAACAGACGTACGTAGCAGTAAGATTCATAAAAGAGACGTAGATAGCGTATATAGATCATCTTTAAGGTTATGTATTTTATTTTAGCGTATTTTACTCGTATTCCTTTTTTCAAATGTTTATTACAAATTGCTATACAACTACACGCTTCCGTTCACCTCCTGATGCATGATTTCTCTTACTGCATTCTATATTTAAAGGATTTCATTTACACGACTGCACGGATACAGTGACAAACAAAAACACAGTGGCGTACCTACAACAAAAATGTTGAGTACAGTGAACGTTCACTGTGTACAACTCAAACATATATAGTGAAAAAACTAAAATTATTGCTTGTCCGTGAAATAACGGCACTGGACCGCTTTTCCATATTACCCCAAAATATCTCACAGCCGTGTTTGATGTGGACTCAAGTTTAATTGGTAGTACTATATAGTTTTTACATTTTACAAACATTACGGGTAATAGTAAGGACGCCTGGGCTAGTCGAATCCGGCTTTAAGGGGAGGTTTACTCGAGAGTCCTTAAAAATTATGTATTTTTCTAGAATTTTTTTTCTCAAGAACGGAAGTAAATATCAATTTCGAATTTTGTACACATATTTATTAAGTATTAAGCTATACAAAATAAAAATTTTTCAAGGAAAAATATAACAAATTGTCCATTGTATAGATACTGCAGTATGACGATCCGAAAATCCAATGCCTTGTTGGTGGACATCCTAGCGCCGGTAATAAACCACCTAAATCCAAAAACAAAAAAGATTTATAAGATATATGAAGAGTACCGGCACCTCTACCTATAATATCAATAAATTGATACGATTAGGATGTTTGTCTTATTTTTCGCTCTTTAAAGTAAATTTAAAAATAAAAAAAATATTGAAAGTGTATCGGACTTAGGTAGAAGTGCCGAAGAATTGAATTATCTTTAAAATAAAAAATTAAAAAACAGGATCCATCGAATAGTTTTTGAGTTATCGTGTCCGCCAGTTCCAAAAATGTAGTTCCGAGATATTATAAAATATATATAAAGAAACGTATTTTCAAAATTTTATATTTAATACTCATTAATGCGTGAACTACGTTTTTTGAATTTTTTTTTATAGAAAGCTGGATTCGGTTAATGTGCAAGAATCTTGTTTTTAAATTATTTTCAGTAAAATCACTTTGGGAACATATTCTCCACATAATTTTCTATCAATTTCGCCAAAAAAAATCGATTTTTTTTATCAAATCTCAAGTAAACCTTCCCTTAAATTACTTTCAGCAAAATCACTTTGAGAACATATTCTACACATAATTAGCTACCAATTTCTGCAAAAAAAAAATCGATTTTTTTTAACGACTCTCAAGTAAACCTCCCCTTAATTCCTTTTGTCTCTTATTATAGGTTAAACAAAAAATTTCATCTTATTTCATTACTTTCTCTCGTCTCAGGATTATCACCGTTATGATATATGAAAATTAAATCAAAACACTGTAATGTTATTTTTGGGAAAATTTTATTTATCGAGAAAAATTATTAGTATCAAAAAAAGTGATATTGAAAGCCGAAAAAAGATTGTTCGAAGAGTTGTGTCTTAAGACGTAAATATTCTTCTGAAAATTCGTCTGGCCACCCCACAGATCAGTGAATATATTATATATTATATAGACTAATTATATAAATGTATAATTGAGACAGCTAGTTAAGACCAAGTTCTGACCTTAATAGTATTCTGTAATAAAGTAATTGATGGTATCCGTAGTAACGTTTTAAAATAATCATTGTAAAAATATAATATTGATAATAAAATTTTACTTTTTTAAGAAGAATTTGCAAAATTTTGTATGAAAAAAAGTGGTATTCGCTTTATTTTCAAAATACGTACGTATACAAATTATGTCCTGCAATAATTATAGTCGCATTTGCTCAAAAATTAACATTATATTATTTCATTAAATTTCACCCGTCTCACCCTGTTATCTGCTTCAAGAAAAATGCCTACAAACTGGCTTTACGCTTTGTCTAGTAGTATAATATAATAGTGTTCATTGGTTTGTGGGCTACTCTCCTGGTGTTTATCTTCCTTTGATAGGTGCTATTGAGGTCGAATAAATAATCGACTAGTCGGTTTAGTCAACTAATTTCCTTCAAATTTAGTAATTATTTAGTCGACTACTTTACTCTCGACTAAATGACTAGAATGATTAATTTTTTTTAACCCTAGAATCATACGTACTCGTCAAAAGGACGAACGAACTTCTCTACCTGCTCCAATACTACAACTTGTCGGTACCTGCTTGCTGTGAAACTTCTGTTAACTAATTTATTTGTTATTATAACACATAAGACTTATAAATTTTGTTTATAGCTATTGTCGTTTTTTTTTGTTTTGTTTTTTTTTATACTGAAATAGTGTGCGTTAAAAGGACGACGATGTATGATTAACCTATATTTTTTTTAAAAGATTTTGTATTCCACATAATATATAAAAGTTTTCCTAATTTTTCTAAAATTTATTAAAGATATGGATGTTATAATTAATTTATTCAATGATTATGATAATGTGAAAGATGATTACAGCTGTTTGACTTATAGAGACGACATAATACTGAAGTTTTAATATATTGAGCCGAAAACTAAAGAATGCGTTTCAAGTGACTTAATAAAAGGTTAACAATTTATTTTGTGGAAAATATTTTAATTTTTATTATTTTTTGAGATCTTATTCTAAAAATTACTAACAAATTTCAGAAAATTTACCAATGTGCCTAATGGGGAAATAACTACATATCTATAGGAATATTTATAACTGAGAAATTTTACATTCTGTAAAGTCACACATGTCCACTGACTCATAATAGTTCATAAATTAATAATTCGAAACACATGTTTTATGATACAACTGATGTATTTATCTATTTTTTAATTTTTATAGTGAAAATATGCTTTGATAAAAAGATTAAAAAAATTAATAAATATTTATATTAAGAAATTTTTCCAAATCCAATTTTTTTAAATATTTTGTTCGCTTTTGTAGTATTTTTATGAAAAAAAAAAAATGTTTTTTGCAAATAAACTCTAAAACTCCCCGTAAAAAGTTCATTCGTCCAAACGACGCCGATGTATGATTAACTTAACTCGTAGACCAACGTATGATTCTAGGGTTAAATAACTAAAAACGACTAATTTAGTTATTTTTTGTATTATTTATAAGATTTCAGAAAAAATTAAAACCAAAAATTATCTGTTTGTATGGCTTTTCACTTTTCTTTCATTAATATAACGTATTATGTCATATCTTTCTTAAAAAAAAATCAATAATTATATTTAAAATTAAACACCGTTTTTGAAAGAGTTACACAGATTATCCTATTCATAAATTCGACTAAAAATTTAATCGATTAACTGATTGTTGTATGAACGATTAATAGCATTAGTGGAACAACTTTAGTCGATTAATCTATTAATAGCTCCGTGAAACTCGTTATTTGTCGAAATCCGTAAAGTGATCTTGGCTGTGCGCTCTTCGCCAGATTTTCTCTCATTCTATTATATAAATACTAGTTGATCTGGCAGACTTTGTTCTGTTTTTTCCGGTAGGTAGCGCGACAGTGGCATTAAACCAAGATACATTTGTGAATATGAGTTTTTTCTTAACTAGGAACCATCGTCTCGACAAAGCAAATATACTGTGCGAATACGACCTCGATCGGTCAACTCGTTCAGAAGTTGGACGATCACTAACAGACACACCAACAATAATTAATTTTGAAAAATCTTGCAACAGACTATGAACCATCGTCTCGAAAAAGCAAATATAGACAGAGTGCGAAGTATATGGTGGGGACAATTAAATCGATTGCAGCGTGAGTAGTGGAGAAAACAAGCATTAATACGGGCTCATATGTGTTTATAGTATAATAAAAAATATTAAATAAAAATATTTACATTGATTCACTTTGATTATAAACGTAGTTGCAACTAATATGCCATTCCTTATTTATCTGTCAACAGTATTAACGTCTACACGTCAATTCATAAATACAGAATTAAAAATATTTGATGTACTCGTATTTTAACTCAGATAATCACATGCAATAATGTTTCATAAGGTGTTAAAATTATTGATGTTTGTCTTATGACTGCATTCAACTAAATGACTTATGCCAGCATTTCTTAATTTTCGAATTTCCCTGGTGTGCTTCACCGACACCAGCAACATTTTCCTCTGCATAGTCCGAGGTTGGAAGGAAATACTTTCTTGATAATTATATCCATATTAACGTCGAAAATTGTTTAATTACTTTTTTAATATAACTGTTATACTTCATCCAGTATTTTATTGTTCAAACTGAACAAATCAAATCCTTCAAATTTATTTATAAAAAGAATTAATTATAAATAGAAATATTTGTATTCAGATTTTACGGTTTGTTTAAAAATATTTTAAATTTATTTATTTCTACGGTTACCATTATTTATATTCGTCAATGAGCCCGGAAAAATGGATATTATAGATGTCGTTGCCATCATGCACCCAGCCTATACTGTATGAATACGACTTCAGTCGGTCAAGCCGTTCAAAAGTTCACGATCACTAACCAACGCACTATCAATATATAATTTTAAAAAATCATGCAACAAGCTATAAACCATCGTCACGACAAAACAAACATATTGTGGGAATATGACTTCAATCGGTCTACTCGTTCAAAAGTTATACGAACATAAACAGACGCGCCAACTACAATATAGTTATTTTCGATACATATGCGTAAAGAGAGGTATTCTAGTAGGCTTCAATTGGGGCACGAGTCTAAGGGACTGACGCATACACAACGAGTTCGAGTGCGCTGTATACCCCATGAGCCGTCAGGCGAGTGGGGGTAAGCGCACGAGTATTGAACTTTAGCTGCGCTAAAGTTGCTAATTGAACGCTCGAATATTGAACTTTAGAAGCGGGTGTTATAAAAAAAATTTGTTGTAAGATTTTTGAAAATTAATTTTTTATAACACCCGCTTCTAAAGTTCAATATTCGAGCGTTGTGTAGTGGGAGTAAATAGCAGTTTTCATATCATTGTAAAACAAACGACAGTAACTGTGCGCGAAAGTAAAACTGTGCGTGAAAGTAGCTAGAATTATGCGAAATAATAATGATATTCATTTGTCAATGATAATCATATTCAAATTAAACATGGAAACGATCAACAAATTAATAAAAAAACGCCGTGAGCAGCGGGGCCCCATCACGGTAGTCGAATTTTCCCCTTCATCTTCGGTATTGAATGTTTACAAGCGAAATGTGATTGAAAGTCTACAACCGAATTGTCATTTTGTTGGTTTCAAAACTGGTCATGAATGTTCGGCTGATCGAGGCTTTAAAAAAAGGTTTTAAGTATTTAAGGGCTGTATCTCAGTAAATTTCAATTTTGTGCCGAAAACAGGTAGCAGAACAAAAACCAACACAATTCGTACGAGGGCATTCCTGCCCATGTTTATCCGCTAATTTCCTTTATGTTTTAGTTTTAAATATTAAAAAAGGACCTTAAATAGTAAACTGGAAGGCCTTTATAAAGATATTTTTTCTTTCAAAAAAAAAAAAAAAAAAAAAAAAAAATAAAAAATAAAAAAAATAAAAAATAAAAAAAAATTTCTTCGGTATTGAGTGTCTACAAGCGAAATATAATTGAAAGTCCACAAGCGATTTGTAATTTTGGTGGTTTCAAAACTGATAATGAGTGTCCGGTTGATCGGGGCTTTATAAAAAGATTTTAAGTTTTTAAGGGCTGAATCTCAGTAAATTTCAATTTTGTGCCGATAGAAGTTAACAGGGAAAAAGCCAACACAATTCGTACGAGGGCATTTCTATCCATGCTTATCCGCCAATTGCCTTTGTGTTTTACTTTTAAATATTAAAAAAGGAACTTAAATAGTAAACTGGAAGGCCCTTATGAAGATATTTTTTCTTTCCAAAAAAATCCAAAATTTCTATTTTATAAATAATAAAAACGCCGTGAGCAGCGGGGCCCCATCACGGTAGTCGAATTTCCCCCTTCATCTTCGGTATTGAATGTTTACAAGCGAAATGTGATTGAAAGTCTACAACCGAATTGTCATTTTGTTGGTTTCAAAACTGGTGATGAGTGTTCGGCTGATCGAGGCTTTAAAAAAAGGTTTTAAGTATTTAAGGGTTGTATCTCAGTAAATTTCAATTTTGTGCCGAAAACAGGTAGCAGAAAAAAAACCAACACAATTCGTACGAGGGCATTCCTGCCCATGTTTATCCGCTAATTGCCTTTATGTTTTAGTTTTAAATATTAAAAAAGGACCTTAAATAGTAAACTGGAAGGCCTTTATAAAGATATTTTTTCATTCAAAAAAAAAAAAATAAAAATAAAAAATAAAAAAAATAAAAAAAAAATTATTTCTTCGGTATTGAGTGTTTACAAGCGAAATATAATTGAAACTCCACAAGCGATTTGTAATTTTGGTGGTTTCAAAACTGATAATGAGTGTCCGGTTGATCGGGGCTTTATAAAAAGATTTTAAGTTTTTAAGGGCTGAATCTCAGTAAATTTCAATTTTGTGCCGATAGAAGTTAACAGGGAAAAAGCCAAAACAATTCGTACGAGGGCATTTCTATCCATGCTTATCCGCCAATTGCCTTTGTGTTTTACTTTTAAATATTAAAAAAGGAACTTAAATAGTAAACTGGAAGGCTTTTATGAAGATATTTTTTCTTTCCAAAAAAATCCAAAATTTCTATTTTATAAATAATAAAAATCCAAAATTCCTAAATAATAATTAAATAAATAAATAAACAGTGACTTTAATAACATTTGCAAATTACTTAATATGTATGTATTTCATTTGTTAAAAAATTGTATTCACTTTTTTTTAAATTTTTTAAAATTACTATTCGCCTACTTGTATTTAGAATAAACATAATGCTTTTAAAACACATTTAACAATAGCATTCAATTCCGATGTAAAAATGGGAGAAGTGGGGGAAAAGTGATGTGGACTCCCTACAAGGTACTAGCTGGATACTAACTGAATACACGTACAAAATTTCAGCCCTCTAGGTTTCCTTATGGAGTCTCTAGACGTGTTAGAAAACAAGCAAAAAAATTAAGGAAATATTGGCGTAAAAATCGTGGGGGTAAGGGTTAAAAGTTGAAACCTCCAAAAAACAGTGTCTGGCTATTAGCTTAACCTGTACACCAAATTTCAGCCCTCTAGGTTTATTTGGGGAGATTTTGACCCGAACGAAACTGTTAAAAAACAAGAAAAATCATGTTCTTTTAGGTATAAAAATGGTGGGGGTAGGGGTTAAAAGTCGAGACCCCCAAAAGGCACCCCCTTGATACTAACTCAATCCGAATACAAAATTTCAGCCCTCTAGGTTTATTCGGGTGACCTGTGCGAGTGGTACAAACTTCGAAAACGTCGAAAATGCATGAAATTGTAGCTTAAAAATGAGGGGGGTGGGGGTAAAATATTAAAACCTCCAAAAAGCACAACCTAGGTACGAACTTTATCAACACACCAAATTTCAACCCTCTACGTTAATTCTGGGGGGCTGGGGGCCTGTTAGATCCAGCGAAAATCGTTTTTCCCCCCTCTACTCCCACCATATCATCCTAGGAAGCTGAATTTTGGATATGTTGTAGATAATTGACCGAAACATTATTTAAAACCGATTTGGAAAAGTTTTATTGCTTTTCCGCCCCCCACCACCCCCTTAAAGGTCGGGTCCGAAAAAAAATTTGCCCAAAATTTGACCCCACTTTGATAGTATTGTTGTGCATCGGAATAAGCCCCACTTACCAAATTTCATCTCTTAACTTCCATAGGGGGGCCCTACACATATTAAAAGGTTGCGGGAAAATATATATATATATATATATATATCAGACATCTTTTTTTTTTACATAATCGTGTTCTACGGGTCCGAAAACGGATAGCGCCCCTGGTCTCGCCTCTCGCAGCTCTTATCGTATAGACTGTATAAGTCTAATTTTTCGGAGAAAATTCGACTAAAAATCCAAAATTCCTAAATAATAATTAAATAAATAAATAAACAGTGACTTTAATAACATTTGCAAATTACTTAATATGTATGTATTTCATTTGTTAAAAAATTGTATTCACTTTTTTTTAAATTTTTTAAAATTACTATTCGCCTACTTGTATTTAGAATAAACATAATGCTTTTAAAACACATTTAACAATAGCATTCAATTCCGATGTAAAAATGGGAGAAGTGGGGGGAAAAGTGATGCGGACTCCCTACAAGGTACTAGCTGGATACTAACTGAATACACGTACAAAATTTCAGCCCTCTAGGTTTCCTTATGGAGTCTCTAGACATGTTAGAAAACAAGCAAAAAAATTAAGGAAATATTGGCGTAAAAATCGTGGGGGTAAGGGTTAAAAGTTGAAACCTCCAAAAAACAGTGTCTGGCTATTAGCTTAACCTGTACACCAAATTTCAGCCCTCTAGGTTTATTTGGGGAGATTTTGACCCGAACGAAACTGTTAAAAAACAAGAAAAATCATGTTCTTTTGGGTATAAAAATGGTGGGGGTAGGGGTTAAAAGTCGAGACCCCCAAAAGGCACCCCCTTGATACTAACTCAATCCGAATACAAAATTTCAGCCCTCTAGGTTTATTCGGGTGACCTGTGCGAGTGGTACAAACTTCGAAAACGTCGAAAATGCATGAAATTGTAGCTTAAAAATGAGGGGGGTGGGGGTAAAATATTAAAACCTCCAAAAAGCACAACCTAGGTACGAACTTTATCAACACACCAAATTTCAACCCTCTACGTTAATTCTGGGGGGCTGGGGGCCTGTTAGATCCAGCGAAAATCGTTTTTCCCCCCTCTACTTCCACCATATCATCCTAGGAAGCTGAATTTTGGATATGTTGTAGATAATTGACCGAAACATTATTTAAAACCGGTTTGGAAAAGTTTTATAGCTTTTCCGCCCCCCACCACCCCCTTAAAGGTCGGGTCCGAAAAAAAATTTGCCCAAAATTTGACCCCACTTTGATAGTATTGTTGTGCATGGGAATAAGCCCCACTTACCAAATTTCATCTCTTAACTTCCATAGGGGGGCCCTACACATATTAAAAGGTTGCGGGAAAATATATATATATATATATATATATATATATATATATATCAGACATCTTTTTTTTTACATAATCGTGTTCTACGGGTCCGAAAACGGATAGCGCCCCTGGTCTCGCCTCTCGCAGCTCTTATCGTATAGACTGTATAAGTCTAATTTTTCGGAGAAAATTCGACTAAAAAAAAAAAAAACGCCGTGAGCAGCGGGGCCCCATCACGGTAGTCGAATTTTCCCCTTCATCTTCGGTATTGAATGTTTACAAGCGAAATGTGATTGAAAGTCTACAACCGAATTGTAATTTTGTTGGTTTCAAAACTGGTCATGAGTGTTCGGCTGATCGAGGCTTTAAAAAAAGGTTTTAAGTATTTAAGGGCTGTATCTCAGTAAATTTCAATTTTGTGCCGAAAACAGGTAGCAGAACAAAAACCAACACAATTCGTACGAGGGCATTCCTGCCCATGTTTATCCGCTAATTGCCTTTATGTTTTAGTTTTAAATATTAAAAAAGGACCTTAAATAGTAAACTGGAAGGCCTTTATAAAGATATTTTTTCTTTCAAAAAAAAAAAATAAAAAATAAAAAAAATAAAAAATAAAAAATTATTTCTTCGGTATTGAGTGTCTACAAGCGAAATATAATTGAAAGTCCACAAGCGATTTGTAATTTTGGTGGTTTCAAAACTGATAATGAGTGTCCGGTTGATCGGGGCTTTATAAAAAGATTTTAAGTTTTTAAGGGCTGAATCTCAGTAAATTTCAATTTTGTGCCGATAGAAGTTAACAGGGAAAAAGCCAACACAATTCGTACGAGGGCATTTCTATCCATGCTTATCCGCCAATTGCCTTTGTGTTTTACTTTTAAATATTAAAAAAGGAACTTAAATAGTAAACTGGAAGGCTTTTATGAAGATATTTTTTCTTTCCAAAAAAATCCAAAATTTCTATTTTATAAATAATAAAAATCCAAAATTCCTAAATAATAATTAAATAAATAAATAAACAGTGACTTTAATAACATTTGCAAATTACTTAATATGTATGTACTTCATTTGTTAAAAAATTGTATTCACTTTTTTTTAAATTTTTTAAAATTACTATTCGCCTACTTGTATTTAGAATAAACATAATGCTTTTAAAACACATTTAACAATAGCATTCAATTCCGATGTAAAAATGGGTGAAGTGGGGGGAAAAGTGATGCGGACTCCCTACAAGGTACTAGCTGGATACTAACTGAATACATGTACAAAATTTCAGCTCTCTAGGTTTCCTTATGGAGTCTCTAGACGTGTTAGAAAACAAGCAAAAAAATTAAGGAAATATTGGCGTCAAAATCGTGGGGGTAAGGGTTAAAAGTTGAAACCTCCAAAAAACAGTGTCTGGCTATTAGCTTAACCTGTACACCAAATTTCAGCCCTCTAGGTTTATTTGGGGAGATTTTGACCCGAACAAAACTGTTAAAAAACAAGAAAAATCATGTTCTTTTGGGTATAAAAATGGTGGGGGTAGGGGTTAAAAGTCGAGACCCCCAAAAGGCACCCCCTTGATACTAACTCAATCCGAATACAAAATTTCAGCCCTCTAGGTTTATTCGGGTGACCTGTGCGAGTGGTACAAACTTCGAAAACGTCGAAAATGCATGAAATTGTAGCTTAAAAATGAGGAGGGTGGGGGTAAAATATTAAAACCTCCAAAAAGCACAACCTAGGTACGAACTTTATCAACACACCAAATTTCAACCCTCTACGTTAATTCTGGCGGGCTGGGGGCCTGTTAGATCCAGCGAAAATCGTTTTTCCCCCCCTCTACTCCCACCATATCATCCTAGGAAGCTGAATTTTGGATATGTTGTAGATAATTGACCGAAACATTATTTAAAACCGGTTTGAAAAAGTTTTATTGCTTTTCAGCCCCCCACGACCCCCTTAAAGGTCGGGTCCGAAAAAAAATTTGCCCAAAATTTGACCCCACTTTGATAGTATTGTTGTGCATCGGAATAAGCCCCACTTACCAAATTTCATCTCTTAACTTCCATAGGGGGGCCCTACACATATTAAAAGGTTGCGGGAAAATATATATATATATATATATATATCAGACATCTTTTTTTTTTACATAATCGTGTTCTACGGGTCCGAAAACGGATAGCGCCCCTGGTCTCGCCTCTCGCAGCTCTTATCGTATAGACTGTATAAGTCTAATTTTTCGGAGAAAATTCGACTAATAAAAACGATCTACAAATTAATAAAAAAAATTTTTTTCGTATAACCATATTATAAAATAAAATTAACCCTACTATTTTCTAAAATTACTTAAAAATAATTAATTTTTTTCTCTCTATTAAACTGTAGAAGCCATCGATATAAAAAATTATGTTCGATACGTCTGCGTAAAGTGAGGTATCCAATAGGCTTAAACTGGGGCACTCGCTAAAGGAACTGACGCATACACAACGAGATCCGGTGTGCTTACCCCCACGAACCGTCAGGTGAGTGGGGGTATACAGCGTACTCGAACTCGTTGTGTATGCGTCAGTCCCTTAGACTTGTGCCCCAATTTTTAAGCCTACTAGAATACCTCTCTTTACGCATATGTATCGAAAATAACTATTATGCTACAGTTTTTTTTTCTTTTTTTTGTCGATCACTGTACATCATCACTCTGTCTAGATAATTAAATATAATTTGCCCGACAGTTGTAAAAAATTAATGTTATTTAATAACAGATTACGTTTATATATATTTTTAGATCATTATTTAAACTTTATCCTTATCGTATACTACCTACTATCGTCGTATATCCCGTCCGTATCTTTATTTACAACGTACATACTTACTGAAAGATATATATATATATATATATATATATATATATATATATATATATATATATATATATATATATATATATATATATATATATATATATTAAGTTTTCTTGTAATAATATTACAACCATTACAACGTTGTAATAGCCTTGTTGTATAGTTGTAAGAGCATATATACAACTAACGTTGTAAGAATGTGCGGACTGAACCATTTGTTTTGTTATGGGTAATCAATCAAACATACTAACAAAGCTTGTCAACCGAACCGAACCGAACAAAATTTAATCATTATCTTAAACTGTCATAAAAAAAAATATTGTACCATACATAACGAACGAGGCAACGACGAAATGAAGCTTGAAGCTTAAAGGAACGCTACACTACCAGCTACTAGCTAGTTAATATCTGTGTATAACAATTTTCCCTACAAAACAACCCGTGCGGCTTGAATAACTTTGAATAAGATCTAAAGCGGAAAAAAAACAAGATGTCGAAGATTTTATTCGATAAGAGAAAGTTAATGGCCACCCAAGCCAGCCGGGGACGAGAGGGGTGTGATGGGGGTTTTAATGTCATATTTTCGTCAACACACCCGATTTTGTGATATTAGTTCAAACTGAAAAATATTGAAGTAAATAAAATTCGTTTTTAAGGTAAATTTGAAATAGGACGTAATGAATAGTAGAGGTCCCAGAAGTGAGCCTTGAGGTACACCTCTTGCTATATCTGATACTGTACTGTAAGGATCGGCAGCCATTTCAGGATAGTAGGCCACTTTTCCAAAAAAAAAGACGAACTTGTGTTTTTTAGTTAATTAGAAATATATTTTTAACGCTTTGTTATCATATGGTTACATTAACTTGAAATTATTTTAAATCGATTTCTTTATAAAGGTGGGTGATATAAACTATTGACTTAATCAAAAAATTGTTCAGATAAGAGTTGTAGGTACCGTTGGAGGCAATCGATTGCAATAACTAGGAGCTTTATAGCTCCTTTAGTTTTCGAGTTATGACATTAAGCTACAATTTCTTCAATGGAATTATATATTATTTTGTAGATAATGGAAGGGTTGTGTTAATAAAAAAAATTTTTTTCCAATTGTAATTTTTTTTTAATTTATTACTTTTGTGGCAAACAGATATGTATCTGTATAAGCTCGATTCCTCGATTCCATTGGGATAGTTCTAGGTAAATTATAATTAAAAGTGTAGATTTTTCACTTCAACTTTTAACTTCATTAATTTGCACTATAGTCCGAAAATTTAAGGAGCTACGGAGCTCCTGGCTATAGAAATTAGGGATGTTATGGATATGAAATTTCGGATATGGATACGGATACGGATCTTTAAATGCATTTTTTTCGATTTCGGATATGTGAAAATATCGGATCATGTTTCGGATACGGTTACGGTTACGGATAACTGCTTTCAGTGAACATTTTTTTTTTTTTAGAAAAAAGGGGAAAATTTTACCCCAAAAAGTGAACGCCAAAGACAAATCACCGGAAATCGATCAAAAGAAATATATGCAGTAAAAATTTGCTTCGATTTAACCTCAGTTTTCGCACGGCAGTTGTCTGTTATTATCCGAAACAAATCCGAAACTTTTATTTTTGGATACGATTTCGGTTTCGGATATATAATTATTTCGGATATCCTGTAATTTCGGTTACGGTTACGGATATCCATAACATCCCTAATTGAAATCAATTATCACCAGCAGTAGCTATAAATCTTATCTGAACAATTGTTTTGATATTTAGTTTAGTCATAATAAAAATGGTAACTCTCACAAAACTCACACTGTATATATAGATATTTAATCTATATATCGCTACAGTATCACTAAATCGTATATCGGCTTCTACTGAAACTATAATATATCCGATAGATAGTTTCAGTATCCCGTAGTACATAGATAGCATTTCATTGTGTGATTGTTTTAAAAACAATTTTAATAATGTCTCGCATAAATTCCAGTGTTTTATGGGACTATTTTGATAAGACAAATATTGTCGACAAAAAGGTTCAAATGTAACAAAAAAGCCATCAAAAGTAACAAAAAACAAAATCAAATGATATTATAGGTAAGTAATATGGAACAGTATCAAAAAGCTTGAGAAAATATGCATCACATTCGCGCAAATCATCAAAATGCATCGTCGATGTTGGTTGACGATAGTCTATAACGCAATATCACAGACATTAGAAATGAAAGGACCTGTAATTTATATTTTACAGAAATATATATTACGCACCCCATAAAAAAAGACAAACAAACACTATAGATAACATATATATTGGCAATAAATATTTCTTTGTCTAAGATGCCTTAGGATTTAAAAATAAAATTGAAGCTAAAAAACGCCATACTGGTAAGTGCAAGTAAAAAAATTGTCTTGTAAAAAAATAGCTATTTTTATTTTTTTAAATACATTCTTTCTTAAATTTTTAAAAGAAATTATTATGGCAACTTGTTCCGTTTACGGATATAAAAATTCCGTCAGAAAAAAACTCGAAAGAATAACATTTCACCGTAAGTTTCTTTTTGACATTTATTAATAGACATATAATTTTGCTTTTAATTTAGTTTAATGTCAAAAATTTCCAATATTCCTCATTATAATAAATTTTTTAAACTAACTTTTTAAAGAATTGAGCATATTTTCATATAGTTTCAATCATAATATTAAAAATTTTTTGTAAAATATGTGTAAATCTGTCGATTTTGGTTATTATTTAAAATCAAATTATTAAAAAATTATTTGCACATGTACTAAATCCATACTTAATATACGGATATACGTTAAGCAGTAACATTTTATGTAATTTTAGGTTCCTAAAGGATACCGAATTAAAAGAAAAATGCCCGAATTTTTTTTGTTTGACTATTAGTGAATTTTTGAACGAAAAATTCAGCTTTTACATTATGAGATTTAACCCTGAACTGACAGAATTTATTTTGAAATCCTAGAATCCAAAAATAACATTTTCTTATTTCACGGTATTCAATGTGTACACAAAGGCTTGAAACTTGATTGGTATAGATAAATTACATTACATTTATATATGTAAAATGCATGATATATGCATGTAGATATAAACATTTAATTTTGTTGCCGCCACTGTCTAGTAATTGTATAACTTTTGCTTCAATAAAACAATGTTGTAACAGGTCCTTTTATAATAAATAACATATTATATTCTTTCCTCATTGCGCAATATAGACCAATAAAAAATCATAATCATATCAAAAATCGTACCTGTACTAACTACTAAATCATCGAAACATATTAAAACTTTGTGAAGCACTATGCACATCTGTCAATACATAGTTTCAGAAAATATATAGGGTTGACCGGGGTAATTGTGAATGGATTTTCATGAATTGAGATGAAAGCGTTGTTTTAAGTATTTTTTATTTTATGTATATATCACATTATGGTTGATTTATTTCTAATTCTACATTATTTAGGATGCACCACACAAATTTTGAGCAAATTCGTATGAAAAATAAAAATTTTATAAGCCATTCACATTTCCCCGGTGCGGTTTTGCAAATCTTATGAATTTCGGGGTAAATGTGAATGTCATCAGAAAAAATATTTAGAATGGATTACAAGAGGAATGAGGTACATCAGAGTAAGGACCAACTCAAATTCTTCATATTTACCCCACTTTCAAATTTTTCATCATACTCTAGCGATCACAATTTCTCTTTGTTTAATGCAAGTTACGCATACCTCAAATTTGTGCAAAAAATCAAGGTTAAATAAAAATAACAAAAATTGTAAGAAGAAATTTGTTACAAGCTAAAAATTATATTTTGATGATATTTTGTCATTTTATCATATAAAAAATCAAAAAATTACATGATTTTCACACAAAAACAAGGAAAATAAGACTTTTTCAAAGAATACATTCAGTTTATATGAACAAAAAACCACAATCTATTTTTTTTGTGTTGTTTGTACAATGGAAACTTGTACAATAATGTCAATAATGTCATTGTACATCATCATCAACATTTTCAACTCTGAGAAGGACACTACTGAAATTTTTGACCGGATGGGGGCATTTGTGAATGATGTTCACAATTACCCCGGAATTTTAAAATCATGGGGTAATTGTGAATTGGTAATAAATTGTCCAATTTCTTTAGCAGTTAATAAGGAACCCCCTCAGGCTTTAGACCACTTTTTTAGAAGTACCTTTATCCATTTCTTACCTTTAAAAAAAAAGAAAATGTATTTAAAAAAAATTTTTTTTTGAGGGTTGGTCGAAGTAAGATACACAAAATTTTGCAAGGGTTTTTTCAACATAAAAAAATCTACTAATATTTGGAGAATTGTCATGAAATTTTAATAGCATATTAAGAAAGGACAGAAAAACATACTAAGATTTGATTTTTAACAAAATTAATGTTATTTTAGAAATTATAGGCGCCGTTCACAATTGCCCCAATTTACATTTACCCCGGTCAACCCTAGATACGAATAGCTTTAAAATTCGATATCAGTAAGTAAATTCGATTTGATACTTTGGAAAAGCTATATTGCCAATACCTATTACTTTTAGCGTTTTAGTCGTCTTAGATATTCATAGACGATTTAGGACAAAATTAAATTTCAATTTTAACAAGATTTCAATTTAATTAAATTCATTTTATCATTCATTCTTTAAATAGTTTTAGTTACAACAAATTTTGATGAACTGTATGACGAAAATATTATTTTAGAGTATATATTTGACGGAAAACTTGGAAATTTTTTAGAGAAATGATTAAAAAATAAGTCGTAAAATAGAAAAACTAAGAAATTATTACATCTGTGGCAAGATATTGGTTGAATTTTCCAAATCACATCTTTTGTATAAATATTTATGAGCTAGCTTGCAATTTAACAACAATTTTTCTTTTCTTTAAATTAAATTTTCATTAAATCGATTTTCATGGAATGTTTTGGAGATATTGTTATCACATTTGGAAGTATTTAATATTGTATTACACTTTATTTTTTGAAAACAAAAAAGAAATTAGAATTAATGTGCTTTTTATTGACAAATTTTATATTTTTACAATTTTTTTTAAGTATATAAATTTTTAATAATCAAACAAAAATTTTATCATATGTTTTTTTGTAATATAATGAAAAATTTATTTTTTATTCAGTTATATATACAATATTTAAATTACATAGATGTATTTGTATATTACTGTTAATATAAAACCCAACACAATTTACACTTAAAAAAATATTAAAACATTCATTTAATGCAGTTCATTTTATAAAATTTTAATTTTGTTGGCAAAAACATCTTTATAAACAGTATAATAACGGATATTCAAATATTTTAGACAATTTTCAACAAAGAATTTTTGAATTTTTAACAAAGAAATTTTTTCGTTAATGTTATTTAATAAAAATGGTCAGTTTAGTTAAATTTTTCAGTATCTTTCTTATTACAAGTTATGCAAAATAAGACATTTCTATTTTATTGTTTAATAAAGTATAAATTTCTTCATAAAACATGTACCTATCTTTTCTGCGCAGCATATGAAGCATTTCCAAATCCTATGGGAGCGCATTTTTGTGCATTCATAATTCAAAAATCTTTTTGTTTTTTATTTAAGTATTTATTTTTGGTTTTGTAGTAATAAGTCGTCTGGTTCAGAAGGAAATGAGTAGTCTGGTGTTGGAAATCGAAGGCTATGAAACACATTTGTAAAACTCTTTCAACAAATACGAACATCTTGGAGAGAAAGCTCACTCCAAAATTAAAATTATCTAAAAAAAATTGAGTTATCATAACCTCATACTATCATTTTTTTTTTGTTTTCTGTGAAAGAAAGAAAATTTGAAAATATACAAATGATTGAATAATTCAGTGTGTGCTATACGAAAAACAAAGTTTATAACGAAATCCTTATATCACTAACCGTAATCTCACGCATTTGACATGAATAAATTGTATTACGTACCTACATTGCGATAGTAGAAAACTTCACTACTTGAAACGTGTGGGTTTTCACGCACTGTTTTCATTGCCTTTTTTATACCTATTTTTATGCGAACACTGCAAATCCACGTGTGTAATATGTATATAAAAACATATTTAATAAAGTGTATTTTCTTGTAGGTATTTTTAATCCAATTTCTTGGTGTCTGGGTGTCTGGGTAATCCTGATGTTTATCGGTTGTTTTTGTACATGTTACGTGTATAACTACTTTAGAGGTGTGTAGAAGAAGATTTGGTGAATTAACTAAACACACGTGTATTTCTAATTGCAAATGTTATCGAGTGCCTGTGAAACATTATTAATGTATGACGAACTTTTGTTCGTATTTACACATACACCAACATTCATATGTTCACTTGATGACCAGCTTAGCTGATACTTGAACACTTGATTTACTCTGACATGTATGACCAATTCATTATGTTAATTAAAATTCACATTCAGGCTGGGACTGAACCCGAATCTCTTGGTTACTAGCCAAGCGCCTTGCCAATTAGGCCACCGACCGCTTGTTCGAGTGCTATTCCAATCTGATAATCAATCAAACACATCTTCTCCTTAATGCGTGGCGCAGTTATATTCCTAATCTAAGGAGAATATGTGTTTGATTGATTATTTGGTAAGTATGCTTGAGCGCTTATTCTTAAAACCATGATTTTATTAAAACGACAACGAGATTTGCAATTAATCTGCCCCCCCCCCCCCCCCCAGTTTGAAAACCGCTGGTCTAAGGTAATTTGAGACGACATAACTCGATACATAGTTAGATATATGTGTCGCCTAGTATCAAAATCTACTAAATGCACTTTTCGAATTTTTTGATTTTTTTAGAGCCATTAATTTTTAAATGCAACAAGGAATATGCCCCTTAACATTTTTTGTTGTAATTTTAACTGCTTACTAAAGAAATCTGCAACTGAAATATAACATAATTTTCAAATCCTGCTAAAATTACATTGCAAAACTTTACAAATCCTGCTAAATACCCATACATAATCTATATTTTAGATTTTACCGTTCAAATTTTAATTTTTTCACTGACATGCGGGACGTACGAAGTATAAAATTATGTTTTCACGTAAAATTTGTATTTTAGTATTTATCTAAAATTTTAAATAATGAAATCGTAGATGTAAATGAATTACTAAGTAAGCACTTTGGTTTTAAGTGACAAAATGAAAATAGTTTACAATATATAATAATAATATAATAATAATTATAATGTGTTTAACGTCCGTTTTTAAGATTTTTCTATCTATAACAGACGCCACCCACATCATTATTTGTATTCCTTTATTTCTACATTACATATTATAGACCGAGCGTTGACTGTCAAAAGTCTTACGTCATAAAACACAAGACAATTTCTGTTAGAAAATTAAAGATTAGCAAAAAAGTAACACAATGCACTAGGGTTGCCTAATCCAAACTGGGCAATAAGGTCAAAAATTTAACAGTTTTATCAAGCTTTGACAGTTTTCTTAATTTATGAAATACAAAGGAAAAATAATCAAAAATGTAGTAGATTACTATAGCAATTATTCAATTTAATTGATTAAAAAAAAAAAAATACAATTCAGTAATTTATTTTTTTACCTATAACTACATACAGATAAATATTTTTACATCTTTGATTTCCTTATGATTTTATAGTCACAATAGGTTTGTATATTGGAATGTAAATATATATGTTACGCTCAAAGATCGAAATCGGTCATTGAGCGAAAAAAACGACGACAACGCGTTGTGGTCATTGAAAATCATCCACAACGCAAAATTCGTGTTGTGGCACTTATAAAAACAGCCACAACGCGTTGTGGCTAACTCAAAAAGACCACAACGCGAAATTCGCGTCGTGGCTTTCATAAGATTTGACCACAACGCGACGTGGTCATTTAAAAAAGCCACACCGCGTTCTGTACGATAAGTTGATGCAATTGCGGTACGACGGACAGGTTAAAAATGTTAAAGGGTTCATCAGCCTTAGCCCTTACAAAAATAACGAATTTTTGAATCACAAATACTATATTAGATCCATATTCAGTCAATTTTTCAGTGCCACTAATTTTTAAGACATATCGTTTAAAACGACGATACTGTTTTAAGAGTCTCCTTTGTTTCTTGAAGTAACGTCTCGTATCGTTCATTACTAATGAAAAAACTGCGATCGGTATTTGTCTTCATAAATTCATTCAATTTATCATAAAATATATTCCTTTTATTTGCCATGATTTGCGCACTGATATTCACACTTGAAAATAACAGTCAACAATGAATACAAATTCTACGGTATTTGGTTGCAATGCGCCAGTTAACAAATAATAACAACCTGTCCGTCGTACCACGATTGCATCAACTTATCGTCCAGAACGCGTTGTTGCTTTTTTAAATGACCACGTCGCGTTGTGGTCAAATCTTATAAAAGCCACGACGCGAATTTCGCGTTGTAGTCTTTTTGAGTTAGCCACAACGCGTTGTTGCTGTTTTTACAAGTGCCACAACACGAATTTCGCGTTGTGGATGATTTGAAGTGACCACAACGCGTTGTGGTCGTTTTTTTCGCTCAATGAGCGATTTCGATCTTTGAGCGTAACATATATACAAAATGATTCACACCAACAGTTAATTAAAATTTTACAGTCTATACGAATAATTATAGCACATTTTTCAAATTTTATTTCTACGGGTTTTCGGCTGTGAATATTTTAAATTAAATATTTATGATTTTTATCGTTTCCTATCACACCAAAAGTAAGCGATTATATTAAACGTATTCAAAATAATTAGGCATATTTGCCACAGTTTGTTTAATTTTAACTCTACTTAGGTATTTATTATTTTTATGTACTTTGTTAGCAAGAAACGACTTAGGATGATTTCGAAATTAATTTTTAAAACAACGCCATATTTCGAAAATCAGATATTTTCATTTACCTATATGCTGGTCTTTTTGAATATTTAAACTTTAAAATATTAACTGGCGTAAAATGAAATTACATATAGAATAAATTGAAGACCGATAGCAAGGCTGTAAGAGCCAAAATTTACAAATTGGCGTTTATTAGTGAAAAATGTAAGTATCTATCTAAGTGCTTATTGCCAATAATATAAAATATGTTAAAAGCTGAAAGCCCTAAGTTTGTTATATCTCAATAGTTATTTATAAAAATTGCATTTCATGTAATTGAGTACACTGTCTAATTTCATGCATATATACTGATTTTACTTCCATAATATTTGATTTTTTAAACTTTAAGTCTAATTAAACCTTTGCAATAATGATATTGTACTGCACTATTGTAATTTTTTTATACAATTTGTTAAGAATAAATCCAAATTTTTTTTTGTTTTTTTTCTTTTCAATAAATTTTTTCAGTTTTATTAAGTTTTTATTGATTTTCCGACAATATTGAAATTCGTACTTTTAGCCTTTCTGTCGGACAATCTTCAATTATTGATCGTCATCATAATTTAAATCAGCAAGTTCTAAATTATCATCGTCATTATTGTCATTCTCGTGAAGAAGAATACCATCCACTGATAATGCTGTTGGATCGCCTTCAAACCACCAATTTTGCAATTTTTTTTATTACTTTTGGTGTGATAGGAAACGATAAAAATCATAAATATTTAATTTAAAATATTCACAGCCGAAAACCCGTAGAAATAAAATTTGAAAAATGTGCTATAATTATTCGTATATACTGTAAAATTTTAATCAACTGTTGGTGTGAATCATTTTGTATATATATTTACATCCCTATATACAAACCTATTGTGACTATAAAATCATAAGGAAATCAAAGATGTAAAAATATTTATCTGTATGTAGTTATAGGTAAAAAAATGAATTACTGAATTGTATTTTTTTTTTTTTAAATCAATTAAATTGAATAATTGCTATAGTAATCTACTACATTTTTGATTATTTTTCCTTTGTATTTCATAAATTAAGAAAACTGTCAAAGCTTGATAAAACTGTTAAATTTTTGACCTTATTGCCCAGTTTGGATTAGGCAACCCTAGTGCATTGTGTTACTTTTTTGCTAATCTTTAATTTTCTAACAGAAATTGTCTTGTGTTTTATGACGTAAGACTTTTGACGGTCAACGCTCGGTCTATTAATTACGTTACATGATACATTTTATGATGTGGGTGGAGGACAGGGAAAGTGGGGTTGGGGGCTAGGATTTGGAAGGTGTACGTCTGCAGCCGTTTTCTTAAGGAACTATGCCGATATTCATCTGGAGTTGTGAAGGAAAATTGCAGAAAACCTTCACGAGCATAGCCGGCCGCTGGATTTGAACCCTCGACCTACCAGTCGGCAAGCGCTAGGCGCACAAGCACGCTCGGCCACTCCGCAGTTTATAATATTATACAAAACAAATTGTATCGTCTAACCTTGATACATCCAATATTGTTGAATCAAGTTTTTTTTTTAATAAATTTCCCTTAGGGTACATTCTCACTGCGCGCTATGCGATGCGAGGCTTTGCTATGCGATGCTAGGCTATGCTATTAACTTTTTCTATGTTTCAAGATGTGTTCACACTGCTTGCTCAATCTAGCATTGTATTTCATAGCGAGTGATCATGAGAATTAGGGATGGGTGATGTCGGTAAAAAACATCAACATCGAACTATCGCTTCTTTTAATTTTTCGCCATCGAACCATCGATGTTCTTATAAAAATATCGAAACATCGATTGTTGACATCAATGTTGAAAACGACCGCGAAAATTTGAAAAAGTTATAAAGTTATATTTAAAATAGATATACAATAGCAATAATTCAAAATTTTCAATTTTTCTTTTCAATTATCAATAATAAATTTAATTTAGTATCAAAATTTTTAATGTCGATTAAAAATTTATAAGTAGTATATAAAAAATATATTTTCATCTTTTCTATTTTATTGCTTTGTATAGTTTTGACCGTTAACCCTATACTGGCGAACGACATCGAATGACTTCATAAGTTTTACCACACCCATCACTGATGACTGAATAGCACAATACTGGCGAGTTCAGGCGATAAAATCAAACATACTGAATTGTTGCGTATAAAAGCTGCTACTAGCATAGCATCGCATCGCTGTCCATAGCGCGCAATGTGCACATTCAAATATGTTCTTAAATGTTTGTTTTCATAGCATTGCGTCGCATAGCAAAACCTCGCATCGCATAGCGCGCAGTGTAAATGTACCCTTATAATTTCTGTTTTAAAACGCACTTTATATAAATGTTACTATCAAAACCTAATAAATTCAAATAATTTTGATTAAAAAAGGAGTAAAACGATAATTTTGTTTTTTGATAATAGTACTAATCATATTTTTTACCTCGTTAGTTAATATAATTATGACTTTTTAATCGAAAAATTAATTTTGAACTGAGTTATGGTTTTTTGCGATTCCCCACGATCTTTATAAAGTGGAATTAGTAGATTTTGATACTAGGCAACTCATATATAGATTAAAAAATGTATTCAAATTTCGATACGTAGGTATAATTATTTAATTGAATGTTTTAACACACTTACATTTGCAGTGTATTTATATATGTACATATAACAAATATGTACGTGTTGTATTGACAATATCTAAAATAAATATACATATATTATATTCAGAATAAAAAGCAGCAAAATAGCAAATGGTTTGTACATATAGAGAAAAGGAAAAATATCACTTTTGATCAGTGACAGCGAGTGATTTATCATTGTGGCAACGCAAACTGTATGGGGGAAAATTTATAGAAAAATTGGTTGTGTACTTTTTATAGTGTTAGTGAAAGTATCTCTATGGTACTGTACTGTTGATGATATCATAAATCCCTATAATATATTTTTATCGACCAATTCAACCAAAAGATTTTCCTAGCAAATACGCCATGTATAAGATAGCTTGTATGGACTTTTGTCTGATCTATATTTACACAGCTATAAAAATCTTTATTGTTTTTAGCAAAAAGAGAAAAAATTACCTGTTGAAATTTTTTCACTTATTCACCGCACATTTTTTTTTTTTAATCATAAACTTGTAATGATGCTGGAACCCTTGGGAAGAATCAATATTTGTAATCTATGTTCTTAGAATTGACGAGGAGACATGTCTTGTAAGTAAACAAAATACATATTTGATATTTTTGTTAGATATTTATTAGACACTGGAGCATGAAAAATGTTTTTTTTTCTTTTTTTTTTCTATTGAAAAATAATGCCACATAGGCTTGTTACACGTGTTGCTACGTAATTGTTCAAAAAAAAAACAAAAACGATGTTTAAAATAGAGTGCTTGACTGTGTTTGAAATTTGTCACTTATTATTAGGTACCGTGTTTCTTCGGACAGGTCAGGACCGTACTTATTTCAATAAAATTTTGCAACTAAATTACATTAAATTATGCACATTTGAATGAATATAATTGATCAAAAATTACATTTTTCACCATTTAGAATACTAACAGCATTTTTTATTTGACCAAAGTAAGAAAATTCAAAAAATCGGAAAAATTTTTTGTAAAATATATTGAAAAGTTGTTGAATATTTAGACGGTCCACTATAATAGCTAAGACGTACGTATTTACTAAGATTTTTTATTATTGAAAAATAAATTTTTAACAAGCAACTATACTGCTATCTCTCAAAATTGAAAACAATAAAAAAAGATGAATTTATTTAATTTAAATGACATGTCACATAAATCACATACATAATATAAACAAAAATACTTTTGATAGTCAATTAAAATTACAGTGGCACTTTTCAATTGTGCAGGTAATAAATAAAAGAAAAAAAGGATGTTTACATAAAATACGTATAAATAATATTTTGATACACATATGTATGTGTGTGTGTGTGTGTAACTTGTGTACGTTGTTTTTATGAAGATATTTTGAACTTTTAGTCACATTGAGTGCAATATGTATACCTGCATATGCTAAAGACGAGACTGTCTGATCCGAAAGAAATCCGATGCCTGCTTATTATTACACGAAAGGTTTGTATTTTTGCGAATAAATTTGGGCTTGTTCTAACGAAAATTTGTTGCCAAGCAATTTAATGAGAAGAACTGTCAACTAACAAAAACGTGACAGTGAAGCTGAAGCGTTTTTGCGTTGACAGTTCTTCGAGCTAAATTGCCTTTAGGCAAGAAATTTGAGTTATAGAAAACACAAATTTATTCAGAGAAAATATAAAACTCAAGTGTAATGCGGTAAGACAATTTAACGAATAAAATAAATTAGTATAATTCATATTATTATTTAATACATTGTTGCTACGGTTCTGAAATCAATTAGATTTACCAATACGAATTTTTATTTCGTTTTTGTTGTGTTTACCTACAATGAATTGACCAATAAAATGTTTTGTACCATTTTTTTGCTGTATAAATCTGTCCTAACTTTTTTTCCATGGTAAAACTTAAATTGTTAAAGAGTTAAATTGTCTTAAATGTTAAATATTTTTATAAATTATCATTAAAAATGTTTGATTTTAATGGTGGAATGCAAAAATATTTGATAATTGAATATTAAGAAATTTCTTTTTAAAAATCGTTAATTCTCAATAAGTATTCATATGACTGAAAACGCGCCATTACTTGAAAATGACGTCAGAATTTGTAAGCAAAACATCTTCTTCCATTATTTTAATTTTCAATAAATTACAAAAATTGACTCTGACGTTTGTTTGTTTTCAAATTGTGACGTCAGTATAATGAGCCGTTTTTTACGTCAGTTTCTTCATTTAAAATTGAACAATTATTTTTTGTTGATTTTTTACAAAATTTATCAAAAATTTAAACAAAAAGACATGAAAAAACAAGGCATTTAGAATAGTTTTCTGATTCTACTTGAATACGGTAGGTATTACAACTAATTTTTAAAATTTTGAAATGTGTGAAATAAAATACTTGTTCGATAAATGGTACCGTTTTCGAGTAATTTAGAGTATAAGTATCTATCTTCAAATTATCCCCTAATCACAAGTGATGGAATAATTGTTACTATAAATTTAATTATCCTAATATCAATACGCACCCCTAAAAATATGAATTCATTATCCAAAAGCACCTAAAAAGAGGAAGTCGGTTTACCTCCTTTATTATTGAGCGTTGGAAAAAAGTGTATATAAAATGGTACCATTATTTTTGAACGTACTATCCGCTCTAGCAATTACGGTACATAATTCAGGGCCAGCCTGTATATATTAACACTCTCGAGTGTGGATTTCGAATATTGTTCCGAAAATTTGGGAGTACAGCTGAACTCTTTTTTGTGCGGTCTTTTTTGTGCGATTTTTTTTATGCGATTTGTAAAAAATGGCCATTAAAATGTATAATGTGAATCAAAATCACGAGACAGTAAGAAACTGAAACAATTACTATAATAACTTTCTTTGATAAAAATAATTTTTAACGACTTTTAAGCATTTAATCAATACATTGCATAAGAATATAAATTATTGCATCATTTAATTTTTTTACACATGTATTTTTCAAAATTTTCATAATATTATAAAAAGGAAATTAAATGTCCCTACGTGTAAATTAAGGCTTTATCTTGTTTATTGAAGCAACTTCTAAGGAAATTTCTATGTTTTGAGCGTTTTGAGTGATGTTTTTTCGATACGGTTGGTCGGGACCGCATAAAAAAAGTTTTATGTACGACTGAATCATAAAAGCCTATACATTGTTAAGAGATATAAAAAGTATTACTTTTTGGCACTAGTTGCATAATGAAATGCAAAAAGCACTAGTGCCATAAAGAATAATCTACTTGATAAATTTTAATTTTAATTTTACAATAAACAGAAAATACACTAACCTTATTTGTATACCATATTTACAAATGTTGGCATAATTAATATTAATTACACAATCTGAACGATTATTAATATTTATTTCAGGCAGCTTTTCTCCTTTCTTTTTTAAATACATATTAATAAGTTTTGTTGAAAAATCTTTTAAAGATGCTCCAATATTTTATTAGCTTTAGATGACAGATAATAACCAAAGCATAGTTTAAACACAATAAATTTGTCTATGCCAACTATATTATATAAAATACATTTTTTATTTAAAGTATAGACGTGAGATTTATAAATTCGATTTTTATCGGTAACTAGGAATTTTAACAATCGTACATAAAGCTTTGTATGTAACTTGTACATAATTTGACTTTATGAATTCGCCTTTTTTTATTGGCCTCGCTCGCAAGCTCGTTCATCAAGATCTTCATTATGTACTTGTTGCATAAATTAACAGCTATTTTGTACAATCTGGGTCGAACTATACTTTTTATAGCTATTTATGATATTTTTGAATATATTTTTTTTTTGTGCGATTTTTTTTATACGGTCCCCTTCACCGCACAAAAAAAGGATTAACTGTATAGTATTCTTGAGTGGTTTTACTAATATATTCTACGAATAAAAAAATTTCAATTTTTTTTTTTCGTTTTAAAGGTATTTTTTTGTTTACTAGAAGAACTTTTTGTAAGATTTTCATTGTTAGGTAGCAATTTTTTTTCGTACCGTCAAGTCAAATTTTCTTTTAAAGAACACTTTTCCATCAGTGTAGAGAAACACTTTATTGATTTAATTAAAATAAACTCAGTCTTGAAAATAAGTTTATCGTCATTGATTTTCTTATGACAATTTCTATTTTTCTTTTTTTTCCAGTGTGTGTGTATTTTGTGATTCTGTTCTCCTTCAATCTGTCAAATTTAATTACGAGAACAATTTGTTACAAGCATGTCTTTATTTTTCTTTTATATTAATCTTCAATTTATTTTCATCTTCGTTTTCGGTCGAAACGTTCACCTCATTTTTCAATATGTACGCGCACCGTATCGTGCTGTTAAAATACAGTATCATCCATAGATATACAAGATCGAAATTTCCTATTTCATAGCTACCGTGCCCGCTGTCGTCGGCATATGACGTAGACACCACTACCCCTACACTGAGCAAAAGATACGGTAATTTTTACGGAAATTTCTAGTAAAAAATTAGCTACATAAATTAATATTTTAACAATAACAATTGAAAAGTTTCCATATTTTAAAAACATGATTTTTACGTAAAATTTAACGCAGAATACGATGGTAATAATAAAAACTCGATTCATTTTGGGGGCAATTGCTGAAAATCGATTAAAACAATTAAATTGTTAATAACAATATTAATTTGTTCATAATTTTTTTTTCAATTTTTTTTCTTAAAGTTCAACTCTTTAGCTACAAAAGTGCCATTGGTGAAAATTTTGTAGCTCTTAAGGATTCGGAGCTATACATTGTTTAAAATGAGTCACCAACCACTATTATGAAATTTGTTATAACTTATAAAATCGAAAATAGGCGATAAAAAAAATTCCTCGGACACGTATCTCTTATTTTTCAATATAGAAAATGGAAAAAAATTTTCAGCCGAATCGGAGAGGTGACGATTAATTTTTAGCAAAATCCGTTCGATTTGTAAAAGAATTACCCACTTGTGGAAAAACATGTTTCAATAAACATCAATACATATAAAAAACATACAACAATTAAAATAAAAAATAAACAACAATTCATGAAACACAAATAACAATTCTTTGTTTTAAATGTAAAGTCCATTAAATAGTTTAATATAAACTTATAAATAATATTTTAAGAAAGATATCCCTTTACCTATTTTGAGAATTTTTTTGTTCAATTTAGAATTTTTATACTTAAATACGACACACTTCATATTTTTTTATGTTTAAATGTCACGAATTGATTATGAAAACAATGATACTAGTTACGATCTGAACCCTGCTATGACAAACAGCAAAAGACTAAATCAGAATGATGTAAATTGCCACAAGATTGCACTTTATGAACGACCAATAATTTTTATATGTACACTCCTTCTATAATGTTCTGTGGTATCATCAAATATGTAAGTATACACATGGTGGTAGTGGAACGGGCTTAGGAGAACCAACAAAAGCATCGTTGAGCTTGAGTCGTGAAGCTTTCTTTCGTCGACATTCCACAGGGGCATACCAATAGCAACAACACCATATTGCCGATTTAACCCCAGAACAATTTGCAGATGACACTAATGGACTTTGAGAACTTTCTAGTCCTAATTTACGTTGTAAAATTAGATAGAAATTTAGATGGTAGTTATAGGTGTAATATGTGACGATGTAAGCTATTGTAAAATTTATATATTATATTTTGTTCACGTTTTGGTCATTAATGCCCGCGCGTCAACGTCATTAGCCATTTTTATTTGTAATAATTTGAATATAATCACTGTAACTTTTTAACTTGACCAATAGAATAATATATTTTTCGAAATATGAAAAATAAATGTGATAAAGGACGACATATGGTCGACATTTTCGTAGCAGGTAGGGAGGGGGTAAACAATGAAACATTTTTTTTTAACGGATCAGTTATTTTTATTATTAATTAAAAATATTATAATATTACTTATACAAATAGATTAGTAGAAATTGGCATTTGTTTATTGCGTAATTACGTAAAAAATAGTATATTATTCAACAAGCTGGTAATGATAGCTATTACTCACGAAGATGAAATTGCGACACGAGCCGAGCTTGCGAGGCAAGTGTCGTAATGCATCTGAGTGAGTAATAGCCATTGCAAGCGAGTAGAATACGATATTTTTTCTACGACTTTTTTTTTTGATTTAAATAAAATTGAATATGAATCTATCTCTAATTTCATTAAATGTTTATATATGTACAAATGATGAAAACAAAATACAAACTACTTTGTTTACTTTGACGTTACCACGCAACATATTTGGAATTAAAAATTGAGACGTATATTAGTAAAATACCCGTTTAACATATTATTAATTAAATTATTATTGATTAACAACATCTTAATCAAAGCAAAATATGTCATCAACTTTTCTTTTTTGCATGCCAAAGAAGTTGTGAAAGGAAATTCAGGTTTGATAATTTTCGCTCAATCTACACCTCCTTCTTAATGTTCTTGAATTTTTTCAGATTTTTCTGAGTAATCCTTCTGGTAATAAGGGCCAGGGACAGCAATTTTTATGATGTTTTTCTAACAAAAGTATGTAGTTATATATATTACTGTATTCTGGCTTAAATAGGCTTTCGTTTAATACCCTACTCGGTGCTCTTGGAAAACAATTTCGATTTCACTTTTCAGGTTATTCCTTAAAATTAACTCGCAAAATCGAAATTCAACTTCACATCTGGCATTAGGCCATCGCACCCTATCTCCGTGCTAAGTTTCAAATTTTTGTGTTGAGTGATTTCAGAGGAAATTGCCTGTGACACGCGGACAAACACCGAACTGATTGCATAAGTGTTTCATTTTTCTAATTTTGGTACGGAACACTAAAAAAGGATCAACTGTATTTGTTTGAATCAAGAAAATAATTGTTTTAATACAAAAAAATATGTCCAAAGAAAAAAATTCAAGAAAATGCTTAATCTTTGAATAAAGAAATCGTTTTTATGGAAAACGTTAGTGACTAGTTGATCGTTACGAAATAATTTTTTATTGTTCAAATTACTTAATTTATCCACAATATTCTTGATGCTATATTTTGTATCATTCAAATATTTTGATTTGATTTGATTTGATTTATTGATTGATATTGGTTTTACAATGTTTTACAATAAACATATTAGTAGCCATATACTATGGATACCATTAACCCCTTCTGTAAGCTAATTTTTCTAAGTTATTTTCTATTTTTTAAGGATTCTCTGTTGGTTAGGGAAAAATTTTCAAAAATCCTGTGACAATATTAAATTATTAACTAACCTACCTTAACTAACTAAAAATATTTTAGAAGAAGAAGAAGCTTTATTGAAAATAATAATACTTTACAATTTTTACAATTGTATATGTTATACTATTACATTTATGTACCATTAACCATAATTTGACATAATTTTTATTTGACATGGTATCTTTTACATAGTTTGATATATTCTTATTTGTCTAGGAGAAAAATTTCAAAAACCTAGAGAGATTATTTGTAAAAAAAAAAAAAAAAAAAAAATATTTTAGTTTCAACTCGGTATTTATAGTAAAGTGGCAATAGCGTGTCACCACCGAGAAATCCTATTTTGAATGAATTTCTGCACTGAACCTAAATCTACTTACTAAAAATTAGATAAAAATAATTTAATTTTATTTTCATTATTATTACCTATCAGTTAATTTTTGTCCTTGTGAGACTACTAAAATTTAAAAAAAAATTATGGAAACCAAAATAAATCAAAATAAATTTTAAAATTAAAATAGTTGAAATAACATTATTTTAATATGCATTTGATTGGTATCTATCAAATATTTATTTTTTTATTGTTTTAAAGCCAATCTTTTGGACATAAATTATGGCAAGTAGACACTAAGGAAATTATTTTTGAAAAGGGCAAAAAACATTTTTCCATATTTCAACTGATACATGATTTGTGTCAAGATTTGTATATGTACAGGTTACCTCATTCGCTTAACATTGGGAGATAGAAGAGACCTGGACGATTCAGGACCGTATTTAGTATAGTTTTCCTCCGTGAATTTTAATTTTTTTTTATAAAAAGTCGTTTATTTATGTATATTTAATAAATACAAACATTAATTACGTGCTAAAAATTGCTACGTAAAATAAATTCAGATATTTAACAACTTTTTTAATAGTAAAAAATACAAATGAACATATTCCATATTATTATTATACTTACTTATGCCTTATGATACAAAAAAAAAATTAGGATAAAAGATAAAAGTACTTATATAAATGGAAATGCTAATAATAACGTTTTATTAACAAAAAATAAATATAAACGAATATCATTTAAATAAATTATATAGTTAAAAAATATAAATAAACTTAAAATACCGGGTGTGCGCTTAATATTGAAAGGTCGATTATCTCTGAAAATAAATACAACTTTGCTATAATTGTTAATTTTTTATTAAATTAAATAATTTAATTATTAAATTTACAAATTTAACAAGTACAATATAAATAAATATCAATGAATGTTTCATTTCTGCACGGAGAGAAAATTCATAGAAAAATTACTGTGCTCAACACTACAATCGACGTGTAAGAGCCAAACATATTCAATTTTGTACGGTAAAAATATAAAAATTATAATTAATCATAGAAAATTTAAAGGATAGAATATTCTTTTCGTAATATTAGCTCCGTAAAATTTGTAAAACAGCACAGTAAAAAGTTCCATTACCGACAAAAAAATATTTTTTAATTGTTTTTCTTACAAAAATTACCATGCTATCTTATAATATTTCAAATGCTATCTGCTAATAGTAAAAAGAAAGAGAAGGTATCAACGCTGTCACAGAGCCAGGCAGGCTGCAGAAGGTATCAACACAATCATACATGAAGGTCACATAGCCAGGCTGGTGCGGCAAGTAACATAGCCAGGCTGGTGTGGTGTGATGTGCAAACACTAAACAGTATTCATTAGAATGTCTTACAGGACGGTCACCGTTTAAATCATCATTTTGTTACTTCACTATCTTCAGTATTAGAATATATTGTTGCCAATCATTTTGTATGCATCGATTGTTCCTCAGTGTGTACAGCCCAAGGAACATAAGGTACGACAACAAGAATTAAACTATAACATATATGCATAAGAGTGTGATAGAAGTTGTGTTAGCACATTAAATTTTACCATGCTAGCACAACAATTTTTATGAAGCCATGACTAATACTTTTCACGTTTCAATTTAATAATATTTACATGATCGTAAAATATTTTTTACTTTGGTCGTCGATCGTGCACGCATTATAAGAGAGCATGGTAATTTTTCTGAAATTTTATCTACAAAAATTATATGATTTTTCTCTTCGTGTGTTACGAGTAGTCCGTCCCTGATCATTATAAGTACATGTATACAGTGTTAGTCAGGAATAAAGTAATTATTAATTTCTTATCTATATTTCAGTTAAAATACACTTAAAAAGTAAAATTTGTGAATGTATAATAGTCTTTAAATGTATTATCATTAAAATAATTGTGCATAAACACTCATAAAAAATAAAAAAATAATTAAAAAACCTCTAAAATGACACTTTCAGTATAGACCAAAACAATATCAGCTGTCTGCAGGGCAAGTCAGCCCTCCAGATATTGTATTGGCCTTATGAAGATGAGAAAACCTGTTCATATACAAATCTTGGATTCGTGTTTTGACTTCTATTCTGGATCAAACCTGATGCCATTTAATCTTGAACTCGATTTGAAAATAATTTTTTTTTTACTTGTTTTCCGCATTTTTGTTATTGGTTTCGTACGTTCATCTTAACCGCGACTCGTTCAATGAAGTCTTGTCTACGGAATATATTTATATTACTTCAAATCGATTACGAGATCACTATAGAAGCTTTTATTTCGATTGTGTGGTTTTAAACACTGTTAAAATTATAACTGTAGGGGAAGATCGCCCAAAGCGGGTACCCCTCTTAAAGCGGGTACCCCTCTTAAAGCGGGTAAGCGCTTGTATATCGTTGTATCGAATGTTTTTGTCAGGTCGTGTGTATACCGAGATTAACCGAATATCAACTAATATCATTCAGTTGCACTTGAACGCTTGTGTCGTTTAGTGTTCTAGTTAAGTTTCGTCAAATTTTTTTATTGGTTTTGTTAAAAATTTTGACGATAAATATTCTGTGACTAGTCACAAATCTTTTTATTTGTAATCTTTTTGGTATTACCATATTATGTTATCATCATTTGACTTTTAATGTAGAAAAAGGTAGACATGTATCGGCTTTCATTTTGAAATTATTCTAAGTTAACAAAATTAAGTCTTTTTGGGCAAAGCGGGTATGGGCAAAGTGGGTAGACAAAATAGAAGCATCTTAATGGAAAAAACTGTTGGAAGGGGAAAAAATAAATAATCTTCTTTTTACGATGGAATGAGGGAAAAAGCTTAAAAAAACATTTCTGCGTTGTTTGTGGTGATTTTGATGTGGAATTACCTGAAGTAATATATTCCAATATGGAGGTTGTAAAGAAAGTTACAGTTAATTGTTATAATTTTATTATTTTTGCCTTTTTTCAATTTTTTTTTACTTAATTATTATTATTGTTAAGTTCTATATGATTAAGAAAGTTTATATTAAAAAATAATAACAGTATTTAAATACATAATGTACTTACTCGCTTTGCCCAAAGGGGGTTACCCGCTTTAGGATACCTATACGGGCAAAGCGGGTTTTTGCAGAGGTTTTGTATTTTCGTTATTAAAAATAAATATCGTATAAACATTTCTTAAGCGAAGTTTCATTTTAAAGTTCGATAATTATTCTATCTGATAATATAAAAAAGATCTGCCTATCGAAGTCAAAAGTCACTTTTTTTGGCGTTTAATCTTAGCTTACCCGCTTTGGGCGACCTTCTCCTACACTGTATAACTCTTTTAACTGTTTAAGTTGCAATCTTCAATGCTTTAAAATTTTTAGTAGGTAGGTATATCTGATGATGTCATTAGAATAAAAGAAAGATTTGTAACCGTTTCACATTACTCTTCAAATTCCTATTCCTCTAAACGCTGTTTGCTTGCAATATAACAATTTGACTTGAATAAAATTTTTCATCTTTATATGTATGGTACATTCAAAAGTTTTTCAACTTTTTGATGTGACGGTGCTGCACGGAGACGGCTTAGAACTATCATGACAAGTTGCTACTCCCCCGAGTACTATAATTGGACGAGATATACATATTTCTCTTTTGCTGTTTTTATTTTTATCTTTACTGTGTGTAACCGTTTTATAGCAGCCGTGGTTACGTTAGTTATATGTATGCCTAACATCAATTCTGGTATTCCTCCTGGACCCTGTTGTGGTCCATCACGTGGGAGAGTAACGGACTACAGTCTAGCTTATTATGAACAGTGTCAGGACACGAACACACGACTTTTTGAGTTGAAAATATGTACCCCTGTCGCAGCATCGAAAAGTCGCCCAGAGTAAATTTTCTTTGCTTAAAAATTTGGTTGAAAAACAATTTTAGATTCTGTAAAAAAAAAAAAATGTTAGAATGTATCCGACTTAAAATGTCTATCGACGTCTTCCCAGAGACGTAACTACAATGGAGTAGGTGAAGCAGCCGCTCCAGAGTGCATGGTAAAAAGGGGGCTAGTGATGAGCAGAATTAGTCTTGGCCTTGCATTTTTCTCAAGACCAAGACCAAGACTATGTATATCAAGAGCAAGACCAAGACCAAGACTATAAGTATGGCTGCAAGACCAATACCAAGACTCAAGTGAGCAAGACCAAGACAAAAGCAAGAAAAAAACAAGACTCTTGCTAAACTATTTAAATAGTTTGAAAGTATAATTAATACCGTAAGCAGAGAAAATTCTGTATTTAAAAGGAAAAAATTCCTTAATAAAAAATGCAAGATAGTGCGAGATTTTTTAGCAATACCGAGACCAAGACCAAGACCAAAACAGTAGAAGAGCTAGGACAGTTCTGGAGCACCGCAAAATGGAGTAACTTGAACCCCTTTGACGGTGTTTGAAAGCGTGTGTCTTAGGGTTCTATTGCACCCATTTTACGGTACTATATATTCCGAACTGATGAGTTATCAAAATGTATCGATGTGCAAACCTTGACCTTTGACCCGGCACATACCAAGTACATGTATTTAAAATTTGTTGTTGACATTTGACCCCAACACTCGCTCATACTGTTGGCCTTGAAACTCCAAACACATGAGTCATCACCAGCAACCAAATTAATTTATCTTAACCCATTATGCATCATCACTATTTTCGTCACAATTTAGTTTTGTGTTAACCCATTACCCGCCATAGTTTTTGAATGCAAACCTAACGCATGCGCAGACTGAACTTAAGTACATGACGCATGCGCAGACTGAATTTTAGGTTACAATTTGATAGATGGGGTACACTACCGCATCAAAAATGTGGGGTTACCCTAAGTCGGGGGTGGCCCCAAACTTTTGACACCGTGCTGTACTTAAATTTTTGGTACACGGCCGTGTCAAAAGTGTGGACCCCCCTGGCCAAAAAGGTACCCTATCACTTTTTGAAGCGTACTGTACGTGCAAACCTTGACCCCAACACGCGCTTGCCTTAATTGCGCCATCTTAAACGAACTATCACGTCAAAAAATGTGGGGAATACCCTAACCCAGGAGTAGCCCCAAACTTTTGACGCCGTACTGTACTTAAATTTTTGGTACACTGCCGTGTCAAAAGTGCGGGCCCCCTGAGCAAAAAGGTGTCCGATCATTTGTTGAAGCGCACTGTACGTGCAAACCTTAACCCCAACACGCGCTTACCTTAATTGCGTCATTTTAAATGAAAGGCACATTACCAAGTCAAAAATGTGGGGAATACCCTAACCCAAGGGGTGGCCGCTAAATTTTGTGGGGGCACTGTACCAAGCGCAACCGCAAAACTAACTTTAGACTCCAGGGTCCAGATGTCTGACCGCTACTGTACTGCCGGAAATTTGGGTGTCAACTGTAACTCAGGGGTTTTTTTGTATATTTAACCTTGGAAAATTCCAGGAATTTTTATCAGTTTTAACATAAACAAACAACCAATAATTAAATGTTTGTTTTAGCTGAATTATGATCGTAAGACTCATATAAGGAGTTTTTTTGGTATAAGAAAGATGACGTCATGGAATATTAATGAGTTAAAAAATTGTTTAGTAAAAAATATCACCCATTTTAGGCCTCAAGCAAGAAATTATTTTTATCAGTTTTAATACTTTAACATTTAACCTACAGTGACCAATTTTTTAGTTAACTAACAGAAGTTCTTGAAATTTTAACAAGTTACAAAAAATATTACTTCTTATGGTGCACAACATTTTTGAATTTGACTGTAGCACAAAACTGTTTCTATATCAAACGAAAATTATCTGAAATAATTCAGTATGTACATATGTATAGACTCTGTATATTAAAAATATTTTATGTATACACTCTGTATATTGAGAATAAGAAAGAAAATTTGTATATAATTTTAATTTTTATGAATGCTAGTAAACGAATTGTATAGCCATTTATGAATAAGTATTAAATCTAATTATAAAATAATTTATAAATATTGCAAAAAATTTGTTTAATCAGCAAAATCAATGTATATCATTTTAATACTGATACATATTTATATTAGGGTATAATAGTATTGTATTTATCATTTTTAAACAGAATAAAAGTTCAATTTTTGGTTTTAAATTACTATAAGTTAAACACGTCGCTTAATATAAAAATGATAACAGCATTGAGTTTTACTAAATTTTTAAGTCTGTAAAATCAAAATTTTTTATAGACTAGAAAATTTTGAATTTGCTACTCTATCATTAACATACAAATAATATCATGTATATATAACGGGTGTATATTTAGTATTTTTAATAAATATTTTAGTATACAGGGTGTATCATGAAATATGCTTTTCAATTAGAACAATAAATTTCATAAGATTTTTGTTAATACTCTTATAGGTTAACGAAAGAAACTTTTTGCTGTAAAAAAATAGGGGAATGCAGGGTAATAATTAAATAAAACGCACATATTTTTTTTTTAAATTTTATTTATAGAATATGTATACAAAAAATTAAATTGCTTAAATCTATATATTACTTAAAATCTATTTATTTTCCATATAAAAATTTTTTAAAAGAATACAATTTTCTAATGAACAAATTTTATCTGAATGAAGCATACAGCGTCTTGAATAATATTCATCTCGCAGAATGGAAATCTTCGGTACATCAAATATTTCTTCCAAATTCAAAATCCACGGCTGGTTTTCGGTACCATCAAACAAACTTGATATCCATTTCTTCTTTTCACCACCCTTGACGTATATAACATCATACTTCTTTAATATAGGTTTCAATATGGTATGAAGTTTTTTGTATGGAATAAATCCATACGACCAAGGTATCCCATGCCAATTTCGGTAAAGCCAACTGGCTACTCGTTGATATTTCTTCGGCAACTCGTTGAAATCAAACGGTGCGTCGAATATAAGATGTAATATATCATCCGAATTTTCTGCAGCAATACCAACTTCTTTAAAATAAAATTCGTTGTTAGCTCCTTGATAGCCTTGTATGTCAAGAAACGCCATTTTTTACCGCCACCGTAGAACTGAAATTATTCACACAATCCACAACTTTATATAGAATAATTAAAAGTGGTGGGGGTAATTAGGTATACTTTTTAACCAGGTTAGTTAGTGGAATGTATTCGAAAATGACATCATGAACTAAAATGGCTATTGCTGTCGTACCAGCCGGAATATCTTTATTACATTTAAATTCTAAACGAACATCAACTGAACCGCTTTTCAGTGACTCATTTTGATGTGAGCAATCGATAAAAACTATCGGAGCTATAGTTTTAAAATTTTCCCAATTTAAGAGCGGTTCATTGGAACGATGATAGTATGAGGATTGAAAGCGGGTATACATATCATAAAGTATTGCATACTGATTAATATCAAATTTAATATTCAAATCATCATAAGGGTACACTTGTGAATTTAGGTAAACTTTGAAATTATTTAAATCACAATGATCAAACTTAGAAACATTTTTATCCTTTTTCTGTAAAGCGAAAATGATATATCGCGGTTTTTCTAGCTGTGTAGTTGTTTTTACAACCCAAGTGTTTTGTTGTGTAGTGGGTAATGCAGGTTGAATATAAGTTTCCCACGCTCTAAAACTAATCTGTATAGGTTCAGCTTTTTCAACATATTTTAGCAGTGATAATTTAATTTCATCTGATACAGTTACATGTGGAACACGCCATTCGAGTTTATTTATTTCAAATTTCAACGAATCCGATTCTGAAACAATTACATCGTTGTCAGTTCGTGCACGAATAAGAATTAATTCATGCTTTGCGTTTAACATAATTTTTCCGTAATCCTCAGCGAATCCCAATAATTTTCTAAGCGGAATGCAAAAGTTAAAGTTGGCTTGTGGTAATTTTATTGTACAATCATTATCAATCGACCAACCAGCATTTAGTAATTGTTTACTCTCACCATCGTTTAACGATAAATAATTTTTCAATGTCGATGTTAGACCAACATACCTAACACGTTCAAGTTCAACCCCATTTAATTCATATCTAATTTCATCGAATAGAAAGGCAATACAATTATTAACCAATTTTATATCTGGAACGGCATTTTCATTATTTAAAATTTTCCCCTCAATGTAAATAAAACTTTCACTAGGTAAAATATACAAGTCCTGGTTTTGAATTAATATTCTAATTTCGTCATTATTCTTAAAGGATCGTAAAAAGGGCGCATATGTATGATATTCAAAGTTCGTAATGCTATCATCAATTTGTGAGCCACCAGGAATATTTAATACGTCGCTGTATACCATTTTCTTTTAACTTTGTGACCCAATGCTTCAAGAAATGCTAAACGTTCAGGTGAAATACGCTGTTGCTTAAATGCTTTACGTTTAATGGTATTCAACTGAATGAGCTCAGGCTGTAAAAACGCTCTATTATATAGCCTAGCGGCGGGTTGCTCCAGATTGTAAATTAACATGGTCTCAAATGCAAACGTACTGTGATTGTTTCACCGCGAAAGTCAACCAAATCACCGTCTTGATCGACAATTTTCAACGAAAGAGATGTTAACTCTCTAACGGTTACCGGTGAATAGATTATATTTCGCGGTACCTCAACTATTTTATACCCTGGCGCAACAAGAGGTGAAAATTCGTGAAGTGTATGAGCTAGCATACCATTCATATAAGCATTACTCGTAATATTAGATTCAATGCGTATTGCATTCACCTTCATAATACTGACAGGCTCATTAGATGAGTGAAGTTTGTTTGGTTCCAATATCCGTTTAGTAAACCCTAAAAGTGAACCAATTGTATTAGGTTTAGTGAAATCAATAGCTTTATTGCTAATTATTTCGCATTTGAGTGTGTTATTATTAGCCCTTAGATGTATGTATGGTTTATCATTTTCGTTGTTATATATTATATTACCATACTTGTTGTAAATAGTTTTGTTTATATATGTAGCTAAATCATCTATTTCAAAGGTGCCGGTAGGAAATGATATTACATCATTATCACCGTAATGTAATAAATTATTTTTAGCAGTTACGTTAGGAATTGAATTGTATACTTGGAAATCTAATAGAGCACACTCATATTGATTTCTAAGTTGAATTGCCGGAAAATAGTGTGCAGTGAGTATAGAAGTATTTCCCGACAAAGTTAATGTGAACGCCATGACTTCGTCTTTCGAAATGACAAACATACGTGAGCGTTGATTTCTTTTATAAATATTTATCACCATCACCGTAATATTTATTATAAAGAAACTCTAAACATAAATGACCACATTTATAGGAATTGTAATCTTGATATTTATTATAATTGTATGTAATATTGTTTCCACTGAGGTAGCGAGCCACTTCAAGCGGTGGTTTTAAATTACCAAAACTATCAAAATAATCTACCTGATTACCATTTTTCCAGTAACAGGTCCAATGAGTACCAGGTCCGGTAGAACTATCGAAATTTAAAATACCGCATTCATTATACCCCGGTCCACGTTTGGGTAAATTATCACGCATAAATACACCACGAAAATGGGGTAAATATTTCGCATATTTACGTAAATCTCTATCTGTTAGTGCCCGCTCGGGCAATTTCATTATAAGTTTTTTGGATACGGTTGCAAGTATAATCCTAATCCTTTTCTATATGGTTTTATATATAAACCCCGGCCATTACGTATAGCAATAGCCTCCATCGTTCGGTTATGGCGTTCACTTTCATTCAACTGTTTTTGTGCCGCTTTAGCATCATTAATAGCTTTCGCAATTCCTGATGCACCCCCGGCTAGCGCACCGGCTGCCGAAAGTGCCGCAAAAATTGGTAAAAGTGGTAGAACACCACCCGTTTTAGGTATTGGAATAATACGTGGTGTTTTAATTTTTTTACCCCTAGCTGCAACTTTAGCTGCTTTAAGAGCAAGCTTTACAGCATTATTAATTGGTTCACGTTTTAATTTTTTAACGGTACCGCGTACACTTCTTCGCACTTGACCGAGTGTAGCCTTTTTGTTCACACCCATACCAAGTTTTACTTTAGCTTTCATTGCGTTTGTTACGGCCCACGCAGCAGCTTTTTCACCAAATTTTGCGTCTGAAGATTTAACTCGATCCCAGGCTGCGTTTGCTAAAATTAAATCTGCCTTATGTCGATCAGAGAGATTTTTACTTTGCGAGTAAGCGATATCGTGTGCCTTACAAGCTTCGTCTAATTTATTGATCCCCGGATCACCTCTTGCTAATCTTTCTTGTAATTTTGTACCCGGTCCACAATACTGATAGCCAGGTATGTGAAGTTCAAATGGCAATTTGTTAATTAATGAATTAACAAGTCCACGACCACTTCGTTGTTGTTGCCGGTTGTGACGTAACATTAGAACTGAATGCTAATAAAATTTGATTCGAGCTATTTATAGATTCATGAAAAATTGAAATGAATCAATTTCATGAACAGCTAATTTACAATTTTGATCACTTTCAATCAAATAAATCCTCTTTTTACAACAATTAGAAATTATAATACATAGATGCATAATATCATCCTTTTCAATATGATTAAAAGTTATTGACAACAATGGTTCATCAGAATCGTTAAACCATTTAATTTCATTGTTGTCGGTAACTTGTGGATCACTGCAACAATTAAATTCATTGTTGACGAGTATACATTCAAGACCTAAGGTGCGCCAATCCACGCTGTAGTGATTCATGATGACTACTGCGCGTAAGTATATAAGGGGCTGAGCGCTTATATAATAAATCAGTAGCGTTAAAAATGCGTTTCGTAAAACAAGATGTTGAACTGCCAATCAAAAATATGGATTTTGTATCAATCACACTAGCTGAAAAAAAGCATGGCCCCTTATTACCGAATAGTATAAGATGTATAATCTCTGGTCCTTCGGGGTGTGGCAAGACTAGCATTTTATTAAATTTATTAGAACATCCGAATGGATTAAGTTTTGAAAATATTTATCTCTATTCAAAATCACTCTGTCAACCAAAGTATGAGTATTTGAAACGCGTTCTCAAACCGATAAGGGGTTTAGGATATTTTACTTTTTCTAATAATGATGATGTAATAGCACCAGAAGATGTAAAAAATAATTCAATTTTTATATTTGACGATGTTGCAACGGATAAACAAAATAATATTAGAGCATATTTCAGTATGGGGCGTCATAAAGATGTTTCAGTCTTCTATCTTTGTCAGACGTACAGTTTCATACCAAAACAATTACTTAGGGATAATGCTAATTTAATAGTTTTATTTAAACAAGATTTGACTAATATCAAACACGTTTTCCAAGAACATGTAGGTAGTGACATGTCATTCGATCAGTTCAAAGAAATTTGCAATGAATGTTGGCGTGAAAGGTTCAACTTTTTGGTTATAGATAAAGACAGTGAGTTGAATAGCGGAAGGTATCGTAAAAATTTCGATATCTTTATTCAAATTAAAAACTGATCTATAACATATAGATTATTTCTATATGAAATACCATTATGTTTCGAACCGAAATAGACTAACTCATTTTACCATTTACATATAGTTCATTGCTAGATGATACTATACTTACTCAGCATCAATATTCAAATACTTGCCCCTGAATATAGGCAATTACACTGCGTTGCCAAGTGGCCCCATACCTACTGATGCAGTGCGGTTGGACCGAAATAGTGTGCGGTTCAACCAAAAACGTGTGCGGTTGGACCGAAATAGTGTGCGGTTGGACCGAAAATGTGTGCGGTTCGACCGAAATAGTGTGCGGTTCGACCGAAAATGTGTGCGGTTGGACCGAAATAGTGTGCGGTTGAACCGAAAATGTGTGCGGTTCGACCGAAAATGTGTGCGGTTCGACCGAAATAGTGTGCGGTTCGACCGAAATAGTGTGCGGTTCGACCGAAATAGTGTGCGGTTCGACCGAAAATGTGTGCGGTTGGACCGAAATAGTGTGCGGTTGAACCGAAAATGTGTGCGGTTCGACCGAAAATGTGTGCGGTTCGACCGAAATAGTGTGCGGTTCGACCGAAATAGTGTGCGGTTCGACCGAAATAGTGTGCGGTTCGACCGAAATAGTGTGCGGTTCGACCGAAAATGTGTGCGGTTCGACCGAAATAGTGTGCGGTTCGACCGAAATAGTGTGCGGTTCGACCGAAATCTCTGTTCAGTTCATCAATTCGGTTCGAAAAAGCTATAAAATGGCTGTGTACACGTTCACACTGCACATTTGCTAGTAAACTGTAATAGCATAAGCACGCACACACTATGGATAGCGAACGGGAGCTAAAACGAAAAATCATCAATGCTACAAAATCTATACGCGCCAAATACCGTGCGCTCAAAGATAGTCAGTTTAAACGAGAGAAAAATTTACAAGAATCATTTAAGCCAATAACGGAGCCACTTAAGGAACTAGCTGCTGAAATAAGAAATGAACCAATAAAAAGTTTCTTGCTTAAAGATGAAAAACCTAAAATTAAAAAAGCACGTTTTTCAACCGATTCTGATGTCGATATAAAGTCACATTTTCTTAGTAATGATAATAATGATGATGATATTGAGATATTTAGGTCAACGCTTATGGAACAAAGTAGTCAACCTACAGCAACACCTTATGTGATGGAACAAAGTAGTCAACCTACAGCAAAACCCTATGTTGGTGCACTAGCTGAAAAATATCTCACGTTGGCAACCACACGTAGAGCTAAAAGAACCCTTGATCGTACCTATGGACCGCGTATAGATGAGCGAACAAATAAATGGATGATTGGTAATTCTGAATTGGATATAATTGATGATAATTTTATTATTAACAACATCGTTTACCCCGGTACTGAAGGTCTCTTTGAGTTAATGTTTAAAAAATATCCAAATCATCATGTATACACAGAGTCGGATTTAGATACTTATAAGACCATTTTAAAAAGTACTAATGCGCATAAAAGAAGTTATAATATTAATGCACCAGTTAATTCAAATCAAAGTTATAAGTATAGAATAATTATAAAAAAACTTTTTCCATCGTCACCAAGGTACACGTCAACACCCAAACGACAACCAACCGGTTCCGGTTTAATGCATTATGATGCTAATCAAACGATTGATTATCGTTATTGGAATGATATAGACGAACTTATCGATAGACTAATATTATTGGTTGCGTCACAGCAAGCTGGACACACCAATCATCAAAATGAGATACAAGCCATTTTAGAGGAATTGCGCGAGGCTGATGTAATAGAATAAATACAGGTGATCAACCTGATTAGATAGTCATTTCAAACATGAGCGTTGACAAATTCGGTCGATTCAGCAGTGGCGGAAAAGCCGCTTCCATTAATTTAACAACGAATGGTGATTACGATATGAAAGGTAAACGTCTGACAAACGTTCGCACACCTAAACATAAAGCTGATGCTGTTAACTTGGCTTTTCTTAATGAAGCGCTTGCTAAAATTTCGGACGGTATGACAACACTTGAAAATTCACATAAACAATTTGAATCAATTGTAACCGCAAAACTTAGTCATTTGGAGAACATGGATAATGAGTTGAAAATGGTAATGGAAACTATTGCAAATGCGGTATTTAAAGAGGAATTTCACGTTAAATTTAAGCAATTAGAAAATAAAATACAATTTATTTCGAACCTATATAAGCAACTCACTGTAAATACCATGCCAACAGTTCAAGATGAGTAAAGTTAAAGAACAAGTTGTAAGCGAATTACACAAACCGGCTCGTAAAAATTTCAAAAGGCGTCGTGTTATAACTAAGGGTATCGATGATTTATGGCAAGCTGATCTTGTTGAAATGGGTGCTTATGCGAAAGAAAATCATGGATATAGGTACCTGTTGACAGCTATTGACACATTTTCGAAGTATGCTTGGACTGTACCGGTAAAAGATAAATCTGGAGTGCTTGTTACTGCTGCCATGGAATCAATATTCAAACAGAGCAAGCGCACACCGACGCACCTTCAAACAGACGACGGCCGAGAATTTTTTAATAGTAACTTTAAGGCGTTAATGGAAAAACATAATATTAATCATTATTCTACATATAGTACGTTAAAAGCTTCAATCGTTGAACGTTTTAATCGTACCATTAAGAATAAACTTTGGCGTGCTTTTTCTCTAAACGGTAATTATAAATGGTTGCAATTAATTAACGATTTAGTTGATGAATATAATAGAACAAAGCATCGTACAATCAAAATGGCTCCACGAGATGTCACTGCTGATAATGAAGCATATTTATTATCTAATGTATACAGTAATATAAAAATTGCTGGTGCAGCCAAGTATAAAGTTAACGACTTTGTTCGAATTAGCAAATTTAAATCAATCTTTGAAAAAGGCTACACACCGAATTGGTCTACGGAAATTTTTAAAATCGTCAAAGTTAAACATACAAATCCGGTCACATATCTACTTGAAGATATCAATCAACGGCCTATCCGAGGCAGCTTTTACGAGTATGAACTACAGAAAGTTAAATATCCTGATGTGTACCTCGTGGAACGAATTCTGAAGAGACGTGATGGGAAAGTATTGGTCAAGTGGCTTGGTTTCCCATCGGATAACAACAGCTGGATTCAAGAATCTGATATTGTTTAAATAATATATTTTTTAATAATCTGTAAGATAAAAAGGTTTTTTTCAAATAAATAACACATATATGTAAATAATTATTGTTCTTTATTTTTTAAAATATAAGTATGAATACAAAATATTTTCACAATAAATGTATATGTAATATTTTTTACAATAAATGTTTTGTATATGAAATATTTTTTTACAATAAATGTATATGAAATATTTTTTACAATAAATAAATATTAAAAATTGTATGATTTGTTTATATATTCAATAACACCCGAACGTAATTGTTTCATGTTTTCAGGTAACTGATCCCATACTTGACAAATTCGTTGTGCATATTCGGGTATCATATATGCATACAGATGTTGCACCCAAATATCATATTTCAATAGTTGTTTTGTTAAGTATAATAACATATCGAAATTTCTGACTTTTGTATACAAATAAGGATGAGTCAGAAATATGTCTTCAACGTGTGAAATCCGTGTTGCAAATGTCAATGGTTCACCAACGGGCGGTTGAAAGTTTTCCTCCATTTTCACAGCATTCTTGCACATTTCACAGCGAATTTTCAAACCAGGTGGTCCATCAATATGATCTTGTTGCCATGGTCGATTATAATGTTCAAAACATAGTTCACATTCTTGAAACATGGCTCGATAATCGGATGGTAACCAAATCCAGGCGCGTTGTATGATTTTCGCACCATAACTTTTCAACACATTCAAACTGATCCACTTGTAGATTTGAAGAAATGTTTCCAAAGTCAGTTCGTTCAGCAGCATTGGTTCACGTTCGAAAAATTCACCAATTGAAACATCCATTTTATCCCACTCCATTGATTCCGGTTCAGACAATTTCAAATTTTGCATTTTTACAATAGCATCAATTGTTTTTTCGTAGGTATCAACCCGTTTACGTAGTTTATCCAGTTCACTTGAAAATATTTGTAGCCGTTTCCAGTAAGCCGATGATGACGATGCCATTTCCACTTGCGTACTAATTTAATGAGTAATGTCCCCATGCTAAAGTATCCGTTTCCCCCTCCACAATATGTCGTTTCGTATCGTACGGGCTGAGCGCCACCTTGTTCTGAGTTACACTATACACGTTATGTTTTTTCGATTGTATCAGGTTTTGTTGTCGGTTTATGATTGTATTGTGTTTTAGACAGTCCACGTAATCGTTGAAAGTTATCGTTTTCTTAACCACAGAGTTCTTTACACCTTTCGCTTTCTTCGTGTGATCCTCGCCATCCACTTGACAACTATACATTTTTGATCTTAAGCCCACAAATTTTGTAAAGATTCGTCCATTTAGCTCATCCTTCATTAACCCGGGTATTTTCTTATTGACTCTTGGCATGTTATATTGATTATCCGCGCTGTAATCCGACGTATCAAAGTATTGAATATCACGTTTCATTATTTCGTAAATATCTGGGCATTTTATCTCGTAAATCAATGAATCCGTGTCTGTGTAGAGTAATTTGCTGTTGTTCCCGAACGTTGGCTGTATGTAGTTGTAATGAAAATCGTAGACACATGTTTTCGAAATATCCAGAATTGCTTGCCCGACGTATATTGGTTTGTTCATAAACACTTCCGTTTTTCGTAGTTCCACTGCAATAAGATTCTCGTCAAATATGGTGCGGCTGTGGAAATTCGGTTTCGCTATCATAACTTCCGCACCATATCGTCCATACCATTTCGTTAACAATTTCACAATCGAGTGTTTCCGTACATTTTCCATCGTTTTCCCGAAGACTGCGTTGTTGAGTAGCTTGTAGAGATTTTTCTCGAATTCGTTTCCCGCCGTTTGTCGCAAAGCTGTGTTTAAATCTATGTAGGATTTGAGCCAAGGTGATTGATCGAATTGTAGCACTCTATGTATTTTCTTTAATTTCATCCCGTGTTGTAGACATTGTTTCAGGTTCCGATAGTGTATCACGTATTTCTGTTTGTTGTATAGCGTTGCCAGTAACATTTCCTGTTTAGTACCGGGTGCACACATTCTCTCTGGACATAATGGTAAATCGTTGTGTTTATCGTGCAGCTCTCTCGGGTATTCCAAATCCACTTCAAGTATGTATCCTGTAGGTGACTCGTCGCTTATTTCTCGAACATCTATCTCGGTATTATCCATCCATTTGAAATTTCCCGTTGGTAAGTATTGTGACATTGCCCATCCATATAAGTTGTTCACATCATAGTACATCAGGTATTTTGATTCCTCATCCGGATCGTAGGTGTTCATATATTTATTGTTTGCTGTTGCGTATCGGTTACTACACTGGCTCAATCCACCTCGAATACCACGTTCAATGAATAATAATTGGTCCACATCAGATATCAGTTCTAACTCTACTTTTGTATATTTTAAGGCTGCATCCCACGTAAGTCCCGGCGTCGTGTAGTAATGAGCTGGATCCAATCCGTGTGTGCGCATGCACGTATCCCGAAAATTCTCGAAAACATCCGCGAGTAGTAGTATGTCCGTTTTCATATATAAATCCGAGTATTCTCCAAGCGTCTGTATGTTGAATGTATCCCAAACTTTTTGTGCGTGTGTATAGTCATCCATGGTGATATCATTATCGTTGAGTCGATTGTAGAATTTTCCCCGTGATGGTAAACATGTTTCTTCCAATTTATCCCAGCCTGATATGTAGTCGTACGGAAAAACACCTTTGCGCGTAAGTAATTTGTAGTCGGTATCCGGAAATTGTGATTTAACTATGTTGAACTCGTTGAGATATGAAGATAATTTATCCAAACTTGATGCCATAAATCGGAAAGAGTCGATGAATCTAAATGTAATTTCGCTGCCCGTAACATGTTTAGTGAATGCAATATATCGTTCCTTGTTGATTGGTAGTAAGTCGACACGTCCCTCGAATGCTGTTGCTATATCCTTTATTACGAAATGTGCATCATAACCACTCAAGTTGTGGAATACAACAGGAATCATATGAAAATCCTTATAATTCAAGTTGCATCCCTTGTGCGCAGGTCCATTGTATTCGCCGGTGAAGTGGTTATGATCACGAACCACAATATCCTCAGGTTTGAATGGTTTCTCGCAAATGTGGCACCCGGTACTTCGTTGTTTAAGTTGCTGTTGTTCCTCTGGTGTTAACTCGTTCATTGGTATTATGTTGTCGTATATGGGTTCCAAGATATTTTCACGTAACGTTGCCAGTTCTTCCGCGAACCATTTTTCGCAATTTGGCCCGCGGTATGATCGATAGTAGCTTAGTTGGTTGTTGTAGGAGCAGTGAAAGTAGTAACCGATACTGTATGCCCGATGTTGTTGGTACGTTGTCGTGTTTTTCCGATTTTCGTTATCAGTCACAGGTTGTAGGAATGATTCGACGTCCGCGTAAATTATAAATGGAACACGTTTCTTGTTACTGTAATTTTTGAACGATATGTATTTGCTTTTCCCTTCTGGCATTATCACCCGACAGTTGTTCATGTTCACGCAGTCTTCTGTATGTTTTATCAGTTTATCCTCCGTACGAAAGTAATTTAAGCATCGATCGCAGATATATTTTTTCCCGTCACGTTTTGATAGTTGTTTTGATACGAGTCGCGATAAGTCCTTAATCCAGCAGAAATGGTAGCGTAAATCTTGATCGTTGTCCTGTTCGTTGTCTTCATCCTCGTAATACTCGTTCTGGATCATTAAAAGGTTTATGTGGTTTTGTTTCTTCTCTCTCGTTAGCGCAGCAGGTACGGTTTCGAAATGTCCATTTTGTTTTTTTAGTATAAACACGTTGACTGATATTGTTGGGTTCTGTTTCTCGAATTTGCTCACTTGCTGAATCGTCATTGGGAACTGTATCCCGTCTAAATTTAGCACCGTTGAGTAGTGTGGGTACGCTGATGTTCTGTTAACACACCCTTGCTTTGCTGGATAAAGTGCAGATACCACTGCCCACGCGAAACAGGCGTCATCGTTGAAGTTTTTTATGTTGATACATGCTTTTTTCGTTTTTATTTCTTGAGGTAATTCGATGTAGCTTGATCCACGGAAAGGTGTATACTTGTTGATGTTCACAGCTAGGTTGATTATGCTTGATAAAGCCCATCCGCTCCCCGACTCGGCAAATTCGCTCAATTTTCTCAAAATTGGTTCCCGTACATGTTCCATGTAGCACTGTTTTAGGTTTGTTCCACGATCTATTATGATATTCGGCGTATTGAAGTGTTTCATGTCGTATTTGTCCTCGTCACCATCAGTTTTCACAAATAACCCGCAAAACGTTGTGTTAACTTTTATCGTTAAGTATTTTTTTAATATATTTTGTATTCGCCGAGTGAACATCGATGTAGCGTCGTCTAAAAAGTCCTTTGGTTCTATGTGTGTTATGTTAGTAACCACTCCCGTTCGTATTCGACTTGCAAATGCGGATTCCACGTCAGCCCATTGAATTCTATCAGATCTTTTACGTTGATTTCGATTCATGCCGGCACCTGAAACAATCAACATAAAAAAATTATTTATCAAATTTATAAAAAATCATTAAAAAAAAAAAATTATATTTAAAAAACTTACCATGTTGATATATCAAAATTATAAAAAAATCATTAAAAAATAAATTTATATTTAAAAAAAACTTACCATGTTTTCGTAGCGCCTTCATTCTGATTCGAAATCCTTTCATTTTTCCCGCACATGATTCAAAATGTTTGCGTTGTCCCAAGTTTTCCGCTCCACGTATAGCCTTGTTGATTAGTCGTATGTTGGTATTTGTGTGTTTCATCCATTTTTCCAATTCATCTGCATCCCGGGTATCCATTTCCAGTAATGATAGCGCGTTTCGTACATTTTCCACCATTCTAGTTGCCACGTCGTTTAATGAAGCCATTGTTGTATTTTAATTTTAAAAAAATCTCGATACAAATTCTTGCAACAATAACAATATTAACTGCTTGAAGTTTGCTGAAGAAGTGATTTGAGGGGGCACGCAGACCTCAATTTATACGAATTTGACTGCTCGAAAAATTCTGGAGGGGAATCACAAAAAATGCTGGCTCAGAATTTTTACAACGCAAATAACCGAAGGTCAAATGTCAAATTCCGAGAAATTTATTTCGCATTTGAAAAGTAATAAAAGAATTGCTGACTAATTTTAAATAAACAAAAATTAAAACTTATATAAACAAATTGAAAAAACCCCTGATTATTATTAGGCCATGAATTAAAAATTCCGAGAAAACTATTTCGTATTTGAAATCAAACAAAGAAATTGCTGTGTTGTCAAAATCTTAAATAAACATTTTTTAAACTAAAACTTATATAAATAAACAAATTAAAAAAATATCTGAGTATGAGTCAGCAAAATCTTAAATAAACATAATAAAATTAATGATTTACGATGACATTAATGTAAACAAATTCCTGGAACTGACAAGTTGAGACTTGCTTTTAAATAAAAATCCTCTCTGACTATGATGCAAACATATTATGAAATTACATCATCCTAAGTCAGCTAAAAAATCTTAAATAAACAAACACAAGCCGTATAAAGTCACGAGTTTTTATTAAATAAACATCTTATAAAGACTTGACTCATATACAAAAAAAAAAACCTCAAGTACAATTGACACCAAAATTTCCGGCAGTACAGTAGCGGTCTGAAATTTGGAGTCTGGACCCCGAAGTCTGAAATCTGGAGTCTGAAGTCATGATTGCGGCTAGCGCTTGGTAGAGTGCCCCCACAAAATTTAGCGGCCACCCGTGGGTTAGGGTATTCCCCACATTTTTGACTTGGTAATGTACCTTTCATTTAAAATGACGCAATTAAGGTAAGCGCGTGTTGGGGTTAAGGTTTGCACGTACAGTGCGCTTCAACAAATGATCGGACACCTTTTTGCTCAGGGGGCCCGCACTTTTGACACGGCAGTGTACCAAAAATTTAAGTACAGTACGGCGTCAAAAGTTTGGGGCTACTCCTGGGTTAGGGTATTCCCCACATTTTTTGACGTGATAGTTCGTTTAAGATGGCGCAATTAAGGCAAGCGCGTGTTGGGGTCAAGGTTTGCACGTACAGTACGCTTCAAAAAGTGATAGGGTACCTTTTTGGCCAGGGGGGCCCGCACTTTTGACACGGTAGTGTACCAAAAATTTAAGTACAGCACGGTGTCAAAAGTTTGGGGCCACCCCCGACTTAGGGTAACCCCACATTTTTGATGCGGTAGTGTACCCCATCTATCAAATTGTAACCTAAAATTCAGTCTGCGCATGCGTCATGTACTTAAGTTCAGTCTGCGCATGCGTTAGGTTTGCATTCAAAAACTATGGCGGGTAATGGGTTAACACAAAACTAAATTGTGACGAAAATAGTGATGATGCATAATGGGTTAAGATAAATTAATTTGGTTGCTGGTGATGACTCATGTGTTTGGAGTTTCAAGGCCAACAGTATGAGCGAGTGTTGGGGTCAAATGTCAACAACAAATTTTAAATACATGTACTTGGTATGTGCCGGGTCAAAGGTCAAGGTTTGCACATCGATACATTTTGATAACTCATCAGTTCGGAATATATAGTACCGTAAAATGGGTGCAATAGAACCCTAAGACACACGCTTTCAAACACCGTCAAAGGGGTTCAAGTTACTCCATTTTGCGGTGCTCCAGAACTGTCCTAGCTCTTCTACTCAAAACTGTATTTTGCAAGACCAAGACCAAGACTCAAACTGCTATAGCAAGACCAAGACCAAGATTCTTAATGCAAGAACAAGACCAAGACCAAGACTGCCAAGTCTTGGTCTTGATCTTGCATTTGCTCATCACTAAAGGCGGCTCAAAAAAGGACTGACGACGTTTTCGCTCGTCGCTCTAAATTTTTGGGAAAAAGTTGACGTCTTAGAGGGCGCTTGATTAAAGTCGCTCCGGGGCGCAAAATTTGTAGTGACGCCTCTGTGTCTTCCGATGTTCCTTTTCCGCACATCACTACCAATATTCAAGATTTTCCTCTTCTATAGTTTCTTTATCTCTATTCGACTTTTCCTTGGATGACCTCTTTTTCTGCCTGGGTCCATCCATGAATTCATTTCATAACACGTTGGGATAGCTTTAGGTATTTTCTCTCCGAATATGGTGAAACCAAGATCAGTTGTTTTGTTTGGATGTCATCGATTAAAGTGTTCTTCACTTACTAAGTAACCATTTCTAAGGTTATTTCCAAACTTTTGAACTGTGACAAAATTTTGGCAAAAATGCACAAAAAGCCTATTTTGATCAAAGTGCGCAAAAAACCATGTCTCGAGTATCGAACGTGTCCAGCTCATTCAAGGGTTTGGGGTTTTCAATGTACTTCCCACATATCATACAGACTGAATGTTTCGTTCGAGAGCTATCGTGCTGACACCCTATTTTTATGGTGTATCCTTTAAAACTGGTATTACGATTTATACATAAAAGGTCGCAAAAAAAATATGGCAATATTTACACTCAGTTTTCTTGGACGACCCTTTTTTCTGCCTGGGTTCATTCATGAATCGATTTCATGACACCATGGGATAGTTTTAAGGATTTATTCTCCGAATATGGTTAAACTAAGATCAGATGTTTTGTTTGGATATCTTCGATTAAAGTGTTTTTCATTTATTAAGTAACCACTTCTAAAGTTACTTCCTAAATTTTGAATTGTGACAAATTTTTGGCAAAAAAACTTGACGAAAATGTACAAAAAACCATGTTCTGGGCATCGCACGTGTTTAGCTCATTCAAGGGTTTAGGGTTTTCAATGTACTTCCCAAATAATATATCTGTAGACTGAATTTTTCGTTCGAGAGTTATCATGCCGACACCCTATTTTTATGGTGCATTTTTTAAAACTGGTGTTTGGATTAATAAAACGTCACAAGTTTTAAATGTTTTGTATAACCTTCTCGTTCCAACCGTCGACCGTAGTCGACATAAAACAACATTTCGTAGGGAATTCTTATTATCGCTTTAGAGTGGGTTGACAGCACTGACAGGAGTACCACTGTCTTCCTCATAGATAGCAGCACATTACAGAATTTTTTTCTGTTGAATCCACGTTCATTGTTGATATTCCACAGCAGTTTGAAAATAGCGCATCGCTACAAAGGGTAGTTCTCAGCGTCTTCGTGAATGTAAATAATTTTTTAGTACATTAAATAAATTTTTTTTTAATATGTGGGGGTTAATATGTTATTATGAATGTCCAGAGAAGGAAATAAGATATTTGTTTAAAATGTTTCATGAGTTTGATTGTCATAGTAACGCCAGAAACTTTTATGTCTACTATAGTCGACATTTGGAAAGCGACTACGTAATAATTAAAAAAAATATGTTTATGTAGTAAGTACATTTCTGAAGATATTTTCAATCTGGTTACAGAAAAAACCAATCGTAGCTATATTGAAAAAAGGGCGCCCGCTAATTTCAAATAATGAGCAAACAAAAAGGTTTTTTCGTTCCGCCATTAAAATGTCCGTAATGGGACTTCCAAGAACAAGAATGCACTATCATTACAAAACAATGGTTTCTTCCATTGTAATCTTGCCGAGAGACCAACTTTTTGCTATCATGAGAAATTTAAAAGTTGTTTATGACAATGAAGTGGCTCTAACGGAAAAGGCTGCTTCCAAATTTTGGAAAGTGAACCCTCTTATAAATGTGTAAACCCTCATGTGTTCATTATCATTACAATAATTATTTTTTAGTTATTACACATGTTTTCCATTCATCTATTGTATTTTTTTAGCCAACTATTTCCATAATTTCTTAAGAAATTAACATTGTTTCAGATGTCAATTGAGTCGACATCAAGTTTTTTCAGTAAAAAAAAAAAAAAACAAAAAATTAAAAGTGGTTTTTTGATTTCTTTTAATAGTAATAAACACAAAAATTTACAAAAAATCAAAAATTTGAAAAAAAATTTTTATTTGGAATGAGGAGGATAATATAAAAAAATATGGCAATATTTAATACTATAATATATTTAATGGTAACTTTTATTCTTCATTGAAGAAAATAAGGATGTAGTTACAATATAATCTTTTACAAAATATAAATTTTATCAAAAATAACAAAAATTAAATAAATCACCGTTTCCTTATGGAATTGAAACTGCCGTGTAATAAAAACTTTGTTCTAACTGAATTCAATTATAATACAGGAGAAATATTTTTCATACGTGCGATACACACGTTTCACTCTCCTTTGGCAAAAAAAATGTAATTATACCCACCTGTAAAAGTGAGATGCGTAGTGACCAACTCATCTGAAAGATTTGGATCCAAGAACGAACTCTTGGATTTTGTTATTTCCGTTTATTACCTGAAAATTTCAAGTTCAAATGATTAAAATTGGTGAAGTAATAATGGTTCTAACACGCTCACCGCTGTGGGTTCGTGTAGGTATATTGTCGCACTAGTTGCGATGCGTGCCCGATGTATATTGCATTGTTAATTGCAAATGAACAGAAAGGTGTAGAAGCATGGATATACATACATTACTTAGGTTATGTACATATATCAATGTAAAAATATTCCATAACTCTTTTGACATTTATGAATGAACTTCTCAATTATTACTCAATACATTTCGACCAATGAAATCGCCGTATTAACCATTATTCAATGGGGTTGCAATTGTTTTGTGAATAATATACCATTCAATTTTTAATTCCATATATGTTGCGTAGTAACGCGTAAGTAAACAAAAAAATTTATATTTTATATTAATCATTTCCATAGTTACATATACGAACATTTAATGATATTAGAGATAAATTAAAAATTTTATTCTTTTGGTTTGAAATTTATATTCAATTTTACTTAAATTAGAAAGGGAAAAAGTCGTAGAAAAAGTATAGTATTCTATTCGCTTGCAAATGAATTACGAGGCTCGTGTCGCAATTTCATCTTCGTGAGTAATAGCTATCATTACCAGCCCATTGAATAATATATTTTTTTGTAGACCAAAGTTTTTTTTCCTAATTGACAAAAATTTTTTTTTTAAATAAGTAATTAAATAATTACTGTACTTTGTTATAAAATAGTATATTACGTGATCGAGGTTGTAAGTTGCATATTACACACGAGCGAAAAAGTTACGCAAGAGCCGCGTAGCGGCGAGTGCGTAATTACGCGAGTGTGTAATATGCCTTACAACCGACTTAGGTACTATACTTTATCTACAACTAACATGAAATTCACAATAAACGACAAAAATTTGGTACAAATCTACAAATACCAATACATTAAAATTATGTAGTATTTGAAATTTATTAATACCCCTGTCGCAGCATCTGCATAATATAGCGAATTTCCAAATCTTGGGCACTGGCGGATCTCATCTAAGACCTGTACCTATTTAAAATAGTTTAGCTTTCTAAGAGTAAAAGAATTTTTAAAATCGGTTGGGTAATTAGTTTTGGTATTTTTGGGGACCCAAGAACCCGAACGAATTTTGTGCAGCATAGTTGTATCCATCTAAAATAATTTAGTTCTCTAGCAGTGAGAAATTTTTTAGCATCTTTTCGATAGCTTATTACTGGCGTTTTCGGATCTGCAAGATCCCGGTGGACCTCATTAAAAAATCAGCTCGACCGTATATTCTAGGCGGACTTTATGTAATATATATATATATATATATATATATATATATATATATATATATATATATATATATATATATATGTATATATATATATATATATATAGTATATATGTAATATATATATATATATATATATATATATATTCAAAACCCGTTTTGTTTTATTTTATATTTAATAATATTTATATCATAACATAATCTTCAATTTCTTGTTTACTTAAAAATTCAATAAAAAAAAAAAAAATTCTTCATTACATTAGCTTAGAAAATCTGTTTAATTTACATTTTTTAACATGGGATAGAACCATGCTAATTATAATGCAATAAATGAGAAACAAAACTCTATACATGTATGTGTGTTATATCACATATATGTGAATAGTTTTCACTTGTTCTCACAAAATTCTTTAATAAAAAAGTGAAATATTTTTATACTTCATAAAGAACTGAGATATAAATATAAATTACTTATTAGACTAACAAAGAAAGAATAAAAGTGAAAATTTACATTTTCTCGAAAAATACTTAAAATAGAAAGAAAATTATAAGAATATTTTCTTCATAATTTTTTTTTTCCTTTTCAACGATGTAAAAATCGAACTGCCTTATGATAGGATCGAATGATAAAAAATGGCCAGAAAACCTACTTCTGGGCATCCGACGTGTCTGGCTAACGAACTTAGCCAAGCCAATTCAGAATCCAGTCCGCACACAAAATTTCATAAGCGTTAGACGTTTCGTTCGAGAGTTACCGCGCGGATACATATATATATATATATATATATATATATATATATATATATATATATAAATTTTAGTGAATATCATTTTCGTATTCTAGGGACCTCAAAACATATTTCTGATATGGTCCCGGGCTTAGGTCGCACCATGACACCTGGCGTAAAAGCTGAATTTCCAGTTTTGGAAATTCGCTAAAAACAAACGTAAACAATCAGTTGCTAGGTAAAATTTTTGTATAGATTCTAACATAATATGTATCACGTATATCACTATATAATACATAATAATTATAAGAATTAATAAAAGTGTAGTAGGCGTTGTTATTTTTAGCATAGATACGTGTAAAGGGCCATTTTTTGTACAGTTGGATATGTAGCTGTACGTAAAACGTAGCTTACTTGGATAGTATTTTGTACAATAAACAAGCAGTTTCATGGTAGTCGTAGATAAAATTAATTATATAACTAATTAAATAGTCCCTATTAGTGCAATTACCAGGGCCGTGGAGAAAAACGGCGGGCCCCGGGAATAAATAACATTTTTTAAAAAAATTCCTCCTCAAAAAATAAATGGTGAGTAGAAAAAAACAACAACTTTTTTCCCGGGCCATCTACGGACAGCTACGGATTCTAGGTTTGCAGCCCTGGCTACCCCAGCCTCTCGTCGAGCCTGGCAATTACTGATTTCAATAGAGCATTTTGAGAGCACTTATGGTGTATAAAAAAAAATAAAAAGGTTTAACTTTTTTAAAAATTTTTTACTCCCGAAGTCAATTTCTTTCCTGTATATACTAAACCTATATGGGTTTTACACTTTCAATACGTTTTCAATCACACTTTTTTCGACATTTTTTTTTTGTTCTGCGCAACACAAAGGTACATTTATTCATGCCCAAAAATACACTTTTACTCAATCGCCTTGTACGAAAACGTATGTATATCTACATACAACATGATTTTTTTCTCTTTAAAATATTTTATTTAAATAAATAATTTTCATTCGCATCACGTTTAACAAGTTTGATTTCTCGTTAACTTTAAGAGCTTCATCCACCCCTAAAAACAGTAAATATGTCATGAATTTATTGATGTCCATTCCGGTGCCTACGCTACCGGTGTGTATACCCTACTTACATAACATATACCTTTCCTACATAGGTAACATTTACATTACAAATGTTTATACAGTGGCGGCTCTCACATACACCTGAAGAAAACTTAACAAAAACGCGTGTACTTTATAATGTTTCTTGAATTTATTATCTTGTAGATATCCACACGTAGTAGAATTTAAATGTTGGAAATGTTTATAGTCCGGGTGGTTTGTTCTATCGTTTGTTAAGTGTGTACTACACTACCGGTGCAGTTGCCTGAATATGGACGAATATGGGAGTGTAAAACGTTACTTTATGCTTTGTCGTCTCACCTTGAATGACTTTCGTTCCTTGTTGGTTACTTACTCTAAGGAAAGGACCCGAAGTTCGATCACAGAGTGTACTTCATTTCAACTTCGTAGAACCGTAATTAAATACCAAAAGTGGCTATGAATTAACTGATTTCAATTGTCATGAAAAGAACGTAGAGAAAGCTGCACTGCATTTGAGATCAAATAAGTTTATTTTTAGAATTTTTAGAAAAGGACAACATTATAATTTTTTATTATTTAAAGTTGCCGCTATGAGAAATTCACCGAATTCACCATCTACGTCATCACAAACTGCGCGCCAGCATGCCTTTCATAATCTATTTTTCGTATATTTAAATGTGATTTTTATTTCGTTTTCGTAAATCGTTTGGTATCACTGTAATCTTACTACTTTTGACACAAAACTGCTGTAACCTTACTACTTTTGACGCAGAATTACTGGGACTTACTACTTTTAATATAGAATATCTGTAAGCTTACTACTTTTGAGACAGAACTGCTACGACTTTACTACTTTTGATATAGAATCTTCGTAACCTTACTATTTTGAGATAGAGCTGCTGTGACTTACTGCTTTTGGTACAGAATCGCTGTAATCTTACTACTTTTAGTATAAAATCGCTGTAACCTACTACTTTTGAGACAGAACTGCTGTGGCTTTACTACTTTTGATATAGAATCTTCGCAACCTTACTATTTTGAGATAGAACTGCTGTGACTTACTGCTTTTTGTACAGAGATTCGTTGTAATCTTACTACTTTTAGTATAAAAACGCTGTAACCATACTATTTTTGACGCAGAATTTCTGGGACTTTACCACTTTTGATATAGAATATCTGTAACCTTACTACTTTTGAGACAGAACTGCTGTGACTTTACTACTTTTGGTGCAGATTCCCTGTAATCTTACTGCTTTTGGTATAGAATCACTGCAACCTTACTACTTTTGACGCAGAATTACTGGGACTTTACTACTTTTGATATATAGAATCTCTGTAACCTTACTACTTTTGAGACAGAACTGCTGTGACTTTACTACTTTTGTTATAGAATCTTTGTAACCTCACTATTTTGAGATAGAACTGCTGTGACTTACTGCTTTTGGTACCTACAGAATCGTTGTACTCTTACTACTTTTAGTATAAAATCGCTGTAACCTTACTACTTTTGACGCAGAATTACTGGGACTTTACTACTTTTGGTATAGAATCTCTGTAGCCTTACTACTTCTGTGAGAGAATTGCTGTGACTTACTACTTTTGGTGCAGATTCGCTGTAATCTTGCTGCTTTTGGTATAGAATCGCTGTAACCTTACTACTTTTGGTACAGAACCACTGTAACCTTACTACTTGTCTGTTCTAAAACTTCTGGCATCTAATTTATTTGTTATGATAACACAAAAGACGTATCAATTTTGTGTATACTTGCTGTCGTTTTGTTTATATTAAAATAATATGCGTCAATTTGACGACGATTTAAAGATTTTGTATTTTACATATAAAAGTTTTCCTAATTTTTCTAAAATTTATTAAAGATATGGATGTTATAATTAACTTATTCAATGATAATGTGAAAGATGATTACAGCTGCTTGACTTATAGAGACGACATAATACTGAAGTTTTATTATGGTCCATTTCATTTAAATTTAACCATGCTTCATCACTTATGAATTTAAATAATTTCCGTTTTCTTGCCTTTATCTTTTTCATTATTGCACTTACGTAAATTGCAGTTTTTTTTAGAAAACAATAGAAGATTGATTTGTTTTGAATAGAAGAATTATTTAATTTTTTAACTTTGACTCATGATCAATTGTATTTTAAATAGGGTATATATTGAATCGAAAACCAAAGAATGCGTTTCAAATGACTTAATGAAAGATGTTAGTAATTTTTCGAATAAGATCTCAGAAAATAATAAAAATTAAAATATTTTCCACCAAATAAATTTAAAATTTGGAAAATATTTTCCACATTATTAAAATATTTTCCAAATTTTAAATTTATTTGGTGGATAATATTTTAATTTTTATTATTTTCTGAGATCTTATTCGGAAAATTACTTACAAATTTTAGAAAATTTACGAATGTGACTAATGCGGAAATAAGTACATATCATCGGGAATATTTGTGACCAAGAAATTTCACATTCTGTGAAGTTACACATGTCTATTGACTCATAATAGTTAATTATTTGAAAGACATTTCTTATGATACAATTGATGTATTTATCTATTTTTTAATTTTTATAATGAAAATGTGCTTTGATAAAAAGATTAAAAAAAATTAATAAATAATTATATTAAAAAATTTTCCAAGTGCAATTTTTAAAAATATTTTGTTTGCTTGTGTAGTATTGTTATGTAAAAAAAAAATATTTTTTTCAAATAAACTCTAAAATTCTCAATAAAAAGTCCATTCGTCAAATTGACGCCGATGTATGATTAACGTTTCTCATAGACCAACGTATCATTCTAGGGTTAATTAACGGTAGCTCCAAAGCAATATTATCTTTAGTCTTGAAAAAGATCTTTCTGTAGCTACAATGATAATAGTTTAACTGATAAAGTTAATATAATTTTTAGAATAGTAACATAATTTGGATACAGTTCAAATAAATTACATATTTTTAAATAAATATTTTACACGACAAATTTTGATTCCGTTAAATAAATCGATACTGTCTTTCAAGAGACACATTTAATTTTTTTATTTTATAAAATAAATCAGCGGCGCGGCGTGGGGCGTTCAGAAACGCGATGCCTATTGAGGTGCACCGTTTGCACCGTTCTCGGGCCGGTCCTGCTAGTGTTCGAGTGTATACATGCATACAGTCTACATCACTGAGATCCTTGTGAAGTTGTACGAATGTGATGTTACTCGGACCTCGGCAAACTCCGCCGAATATGTACTTTGTTGAGGAACTTCAAGCGAGAGTGTAGTGGACGCTTTAGAGTATTTCTAATGTGACTAGAAGCTTTGTACATGATCGCACATCGCTGAAAACAAAAAAGCTACTAAATTGTACCGTAACATAATTTTAACTTTGGAGACATTTATGGAGATATTCTTCTTACATCTTGAATACTTCTACACAATCGAAAAAATTTAAAAAAGGAACGTACATCTAAAAATATTAATTTTTTGAATTTATTATTTTGTAAATGTTTGCACGTATAGCACCAACTTGAACTTTACTTTTATAAATGTCTATCAGGAATATTATTTTGATGGTTTAACTTATTAATGGCAAGTACTATCGTGGGAAAGTTCAAGAAAGGCCAGTTTTATTTATTTTGAAAAAATTTAAAGATATAAAACAATAGTGAGATAACTTTCTTCGAACTTCTCTTTTTTCTCCTCTTGTGTGTAAAAATTATACTTAACCCTAGAATCATACGTTGGTCTACGAGAAACGTTAATCATACATCGACGTCGTTTTGACGGATGGACTTTTTACGGACAGTTTTAGAGTTTATTTGCAAAAAACATTTTTTTTTACATAACAATACTACCAAAAGCGAACAAAATATTTAAAAAAATTGGATTTGGAAAAATTTCTTAATGTAAATATTTATTAATTTTTTTAATCTTTTTATCAAAGCATATTTTCATTATAAAAATTAAAAAATAGATAAATACATCAATTGTATCATAAAACATGTGTTTCAAATAATTAATTTATGAACTATTATGAGTCAGTGGACTTGTGTGACTTTACAGAATGTGAAATTTCTCAGTCATAAATATTCCTATAGATATGTAGTTATTTCCCCATTAGGCACAATTGTAAATTTTCTAAAATTTGTTAGTAATTTTTCGAATAAGATCTCAAAAAATAATAAAAATTAAAATATTTTCCACAAAATAAATTGTTAATCTTTTATTAAGTCATTCGAAACGCATTCTTTAGTTTTCGATTCAATATATTAAAACTTCAGTATTATGTCGTCTCTATAAGTCAAACAGCTGTAATCATCTTTCACATTATCATAATCATTGAATAAATTAATTATAATATCCACATCTTTAATAAATTTTAGAAAAATTAGAAAAAATTTTATATGTGGAGTACAAAATCTTTAAAAAAAAAATATCACGTAATCATACATCGACGTCCTTTTGACGGACACTATTTCAATACAAACGAAACGATAATGACTATAAGCAAAATTAATACGTGTGGTGTGTTAAAACAACAAATAAATTAGATAACAGAAATCTCACAGTAAGCAGGTACCGACAAGTTGTAGCATTGGAGCAGGTAGAGAAGTTCGTTCGTCGTTTTGACGTGTACGTATGATTCTAGGGTAAAGGTAGTTGGTCGATAAAACGATTTTTTCAAAGGATTCTAACGAAACTTCTGTAGATATTTATTTAACTCAATACAAATAATACGAGCCCTTACCGAAAAAAATATTGACCAGCCCAATTTTGAGAAAAATGGTTTCAAAGTTTTGTAATCTTAACACGGCCTCTTATGGGAAAACTCTATTTTTTTTTTTAATAAAATGAAAACGTGTCAAAGGAATTTGATAAAAATTTAATATGTTATAAAATACAAAGTTACAAACCATATTTAATAACGAATAAAAATTATTGACTACGTCGTTTTTGAAATATAATTTATAAACATCATTTTACGACGTTTTTACAACGCTTTTTCAACAATACTCATATATTGCTGCAACATAAGCGCGCGGAAATTAAAAAAAAAAACAAGTGGTATACAAATATAATAACTGAAAAATATTAATACATTACTTAATTTTGGATAAAAGAAAATTTTTTCGCTGAAATATACCTACTTTTGTACCTGACTATCAAGAACTAATTAAAAAATTAAAAAAAAAAAAAAAAAAAACATAATGAGTGCCGGTAAAATGTAGATATACAGTCGACTCTCGTTAATTCGAAACTGGAGGGACTCTTAAAATATTACGAATTATAGAGAGGTTCGAATTATCGCAGGTAACAATTTTAATTTTTTAAGCATTTGCGATGAATGAACTTGTCTCAAAATGTACTTACAATCTTTCTGTCTCTTTCTCTCTGCAACTTTGAATTGTCGAGTATTTGACGCCGATGAGTTCGAATTAACGCGTCGTTTTGTTACGTAGCAATGATTTTTTCGTTCGAATTACTAAGTGTATAAAAATGTAGTGTTTTAGTTCGAAATATACAGAGATTTTATAGGGAGCACGTGATACCTTTGAATTGTAAAGAGTTTCGAATTATCGCACGTTTGAATTAACGAGAGTCGACTGTATTTAAAATATTAAAAATTTTTGCAGAGAATTGATACCAGTAGAGATTATCCCACAAATGGTTTTTACTAACTTTCCTGGATAAAGATATTTGGATATAATTAGTTAAACAAGTAGTTTAATAATATATGAATTTTTTTATGAATTTTAACAAACTAAATGTAAATATTAAAAAAAAAAAAACATTTTAAAAAATTTTCATGTGGAGGTTTTCCTGAACATTATGAAAGTTATATTTTCTAAATAAAAAATATTTACTCTTAAATAACGTAAAGTAACTATTTACATTTTCGTAATACCCATTTAAAATGTCTACATAGAATAATGTTTATCAGTTTTAAAAAAAGGAGTTTCAATTTTTTATTTGTCTTTTTTTTGTTTTATTTTTTTATGTATACCCCGTTTCAAATACAATTGAGCATGAGTCATCGTTAAAAAATTAAATGATTCTTATATTCGAAACAAATCAATCTACTATTCTTTTCTAAAAACAAACTGCAAATTTAAAATTTACGTATTTGCAACAATGAAAGAGACAGAGCTAAGAAAACGGGAATTCCTTAAATTTGTAAGTGATGAATCATGCTTAAATTTAAGTGAAATAGATTATATAACCTTATTTACTTTGTTTCTGATATATTTATATTCCAAATTTCCCACCAAAGTTTTCATGTACGTACACCAAAAACTTATACAACGCGGATGTTTATTCCTATCTGGTTCTGTTCAAATTATTTAATTTTTCCACAGCATTCTTGATGTCATATTCGATATTATTTAAACTTATAGTACGTTTAATTCAGTATATATAATAATTGTAAGGCTGGAGTAGCATATCGCTAGCGAGAAATGTCATTTTTAATGAGTTTTTTAATGAATAAATATACATTTTACATAGGGTAAATGGTATAGTTATTGGACAGTTAAGAAAAATTTTCAAAACAAAGTACAGAAAAAGTACATGTTGTTGTTTTATTTTTAACGAAAAAATTCATAAATAAAGTAAATCCTGTCTATTTTAATGTACCATATAAAACTTTCATATTACATATTAAATAAAGAACCCATCTTGTTTATTCCGTTCCTTGCATCAGTTGTGATTCGGTTTATATTGGTCAGACTTCAAAATCATTGGAATACCGTCTCAAACAGCATAGGTGGGATTTGGGTAGAGGTGAATTACGTACTGGCTTCGATTTCAACAAGACGAAGGTGCTACAGTATGAAAGGAACTACAAGAAAAGACTAAACTTGGAGACCTTGTGGATTTTTTCTACAAAAAATGTGAATAATCAAATAGAAAATGATAATCTGACATTTTACAAATCATTATGTCAAAACATTCAAAAAAACATAAACAAACACTAGCTTCGTACTATAAACAATATTCATTTTTGCAGCTACTTGTTTATTCTTTATAAAAATAAATAGATAAAAGATCTCTTTTTGAAATAAATCTATACTCTATTTTTGTTTCTATAATTTTGGTAAAAATTTTTTCGTTTTAATTCATATATCATTTTGATTTGATACTATTAAAAATTTTCTTATTTTAAAATATTGTCTGTTTTTAATTTTTAATTTTAACAAATTGACTAAAAAAATTAAGTGTTTAGTTTTATAAATGTTTAATTTAATTTTATATTTTAATAATTTATTGTGATTCGATTCATTTTACTACTTTTTTTTTTTTTTTTAAAAATTGTGAGTAATTTATTGTTGTTCGAAAAATGTATGTTCCTGTTTTTAAATCTTAATATTTTTAATATTTTTAAGAATATGGCCTGAAGAAGAGTTTTTCACTCGAAACGTACGTAGCCAAATAAAAAATTTTTTCTATAGAATACGATGATCATTTATTCCAAAATTCCCTATTTTAATAATCCGAAATAACCAAAACTCTCCCTATATTCAATATTGGTAAGTCTCTGAAAAAAAAAAAATAAGAATAAAAATAATATTAAAGTTGTGCGTGTAGAAAAATACAGTTATTGGACAAAAATTTCATTTATTAATTTCTAGCGTATTTCCACAATCCACAAGTTCTGTAGATACTAGAAGGTTCTATTTAACTAAAAAATCACCAAGTTTGCTTTACTAGTCTATAAGCCTTACAATCTTCAAAAGAGAGTGTTTTGTCCAATAACTGTCAACGTCCAATAACTATACTGTTTACCCTACTAAGAGAATTCTTAATATTAAACGAATATTTCTATTTACCAAAAAATTAATAAAAATAACTTCACTTTACCTTTATTATTATTATCTATCAATTAATTTATGTCTTTTTGACACTACTAAAATTCAGCATGAAAACCAAAATAAATATATCAAAATAAATTCTAAAATTAAAACAATTGAACTCACATTTAATATGCATTTAATTGATATCCAATATTTGTATTTGTATTGGGTCATCCGAAAAGTTCGTGCCATTTTTGGTGTAAGACTTTCTTCAAATAGCCGAAAATTGTGAATTTTGAATGGTCAAAAGTTGCCGCTAATTCTTGACAGTTTGCCTCGAGTTTCATTTTATTTCTTGACGGATAAATTCATCGAATCATCGTCAATACACACAAATCGACCAGTAGGAGCCTCATCTTTCAAAGAAATCTAGCAAACCACACTTTCAACAAGTTCTCTCATAAATACTACAAATATTTCTCGTTGCATTAGCTGCATTAGAATCTTTTTTAAACCCGTATAATATGACATGATGTTTCCTGATGTCTAATTGCTCATCGTTATTGACAAAAAAAATTTTTTAAACACTTTTTAAAGATGTATGATACGTATTACAAGCAACACTATCGGCCTAACACTAACATGTTGGTGCATGTTGCGTCTGCGGTTACTATACTTGAAGAAATATGAATTTATTCGAACGGCTCCGAAACTGGCACGAACTTTCCGGATGTCCTAATATTATTTTCAAAGTTAACTTGCTAATATTAATTATTTTATGTACGACTGAATCATAAAAGCCTATTTTATTACATTGTTAAGAGATATAAAAAGTATTACTTTTTGGCACTAGTTGCACAATGAAAAGCAAAAAGCACTAGTGCCATAAAGAATAGTCTACTTGATAAATTTTAATTTCAATTTTACAATAAACAGAAAACACACTAACTTTATTTCTATACCATATTTACAAATGTTGGCATAATTAATATTAATTACACAATCTGAACTATTATTAATATTTATTCTAGGCAGCTTTTTCTCCTTTCTTTTTTAAATACATATTAATAAATTTTGTTGAAAAAATTTTTTAAAAATGCTCCAATATTTTATTAGCTTTAGATGACAGATAATAATCATACTTTAAACAAAATAAATTTGTCTATGCCAACTATATATAAAATACATTTTTTATTTAAAGTATAAATGTGAGATTTATAAATTCGATTTTTCTCGATAACTAGGAATTTTAACAGTCGTACATAAAGCTTTGTATGCAACTTGTACATAATTTGACTTTATAAACTCACCTCTTTTTATTGGCCTCGCTCGCACGCTTGCTCAGCCATAAACACGACTCGTTCATAGAGATCTTCATTATGTACTTGTTGCATAAATAGCTATTACATATATGGTGACGATTCTGGTATTCGATTCTGGTTTTAATTCATTTTCTTTTCCACATTTTTGTTATTGTCTTCGTACGCTCATCTATTACCGCAACTTGTTCAATAATATTCTATCTGTAGAATATATTTATGATATTTCGAGTCGATTACGAGATTGCTATAGAAATTTTCACTTATAGGCACTGTAGTCTTAAGTACATTCACAATTTTTTTTTAAAAAAAAATTATTATTTTTATTATACGTTTTTTTTTTATATCAAAATTACAACAATAACATTTGATTGAATTGTTGTAATTTTTCTTACTTTCATATTTAATGACTATTACCATTCGTATGTATTTACACGGATGAATTACGACATTTAACTCATGTTACAAATTGTATTTCATTGTTAGTGTGACTAATATGTATAACCGTCATTACAATCATTACAATTTCATTAAAAAAAAAAAAAATTCACACCATTTTGATTGTACCCATCTGTAATAATATTGTCTGTTAATGAATTGTTTTCTGTCTTCTTTTTCCAGATACGTTCCTTGGAGTGAACATACACACGTTCCAGCATGCTTCAAATAGTCCCGTGCAACACATGTATAGAAAAAAGACACGAATAAAAATACACAAAGAACAATTTAAGAAAATGATTTGAGCTGGTGAGTTGTTGAATGGGATCCTTGTCTACTTGTTCGCGTATCCTTAGGATGTATTATTTATTTTCTCTTTATGTTATTTATTTCTTTTATACATGTATGTAATGTGTTATTTTTTTGCAGAAAAAAGATATCACCTTGAGAAATATGTATACGTATATATGATTGTATGTAGAAGAAGCGCTGTAGAGTACTTTAGATTTAGAACAAATAATATGTAATACACTGTAAAAGATCGCAAAGAAATTGGTGTCGGAAGTTGAAAATTTTTTTAGCGAATTTCTATTCTTGAAATTCAGTTATTACAACGGTAGGGCCGTCGATAAAAATAGCGGACTGCAGAGAAAAAAATACATTTTAAAAAAAATTTTTCCCTCAAAAAAGTGACGTGCTAAAAAAGCGCCTTTATTATACAAAAATGTTAAATACTTGAAATTGAGCCCGACATCCATACTCCAAAATCTGAGTTACCACCATTTGCATGGTAGAGAAGATAGTGGAAAAAGGTTTTTTTTCTGGATGTAATAGAAATTTAACTGACCAGAACATTGTCGGTTAAAGTAGGCCTCAAATACATATGAGTATTTTTACCGTCTAATTCAGGGGTCGGCAACCTGCGGCCCTTTGCAAGTTTTCATGCGGCCCGCCAAACAATATAACTTTTTGAACAATTTGCTCTGCCTGTGCAGAGTTGAGCATACATACATACTTTATACACACATACTTTATACACACATACTTTATATTTTTTTTTGTTCTCCGATGTTTTATAACATGTAAATAAAACTATTACTAAAAATTTTTCCTCATCTTGATTTTTAATAATATTTAAATATTAATTTGTGTTAAAAAAAGAAAATACCCCTGTCGCAGTATCCTGCATAATACAGCGAATTTCCGTTTACAAAAATTAGTTTTTCTTGGAAACTACTTGACATAGAATTATTGTTCAAAAATCCTTTTTATGTGACTATTTTCTCCTCTTTCCAACGGTGTAAGAAAATATGGCAAAAACTTGAGGAAATTTGGGCAAAAAACTTGCTTAAAAATTTTTTAGGCAAAAATACCTAAAAATCCATTCCGGGCATCGGACCTGTCTGACTTTTTGGATTTCCAATATTTTTAACAAATTTCGTAAAACAGGATTTTTCGTTCGAGAGTTATATAAATTTCAGTAAATGTCATTTTTGGCTTCTAGAGAGTTCAAAATAAATTATTTCTATCATAGTTCCGGGCTCAAGTAACATCAAGACAGTGACTCTAATAATCGAATTTTCGATTCGAGAATTCGTTAAAAAAACCTACTTAAGCCACATACTACATTGCAAAATATTTGACTGTGCAGCCCGCTGAAAATTATTTTTCTTTAAAAATGTCCCGCCACCCAAAAAAGGTTGCCGACCCCTGGTCTAAATGATAAATTTAAAAAAAAGTCAAAAAATAAATTTGAATAAAAAAAAATTTTTTTTCTTCGTTTATATTTTTAATTGATGCATTAAATCAATTTTATCGAAAAATTAACATAATATAGTCCCATTTAAGAATTTACAAGTTTGTATCATAGCTCGAAAACCATAAGAGCTATAAAGCTCCTGACTATAGCAGTCAATTGCCTCTGTCGATATCTACAACTCTTATTTAAACAATTTTTTCGATTAAATCAACGATTTGGATGTAATAGAAATGGCAACTCTCAAAAAACTCACGTTGTATATGTATGTATTTGTGTTTTCACGATACTCTCAAACGAAGCCTCCAATTTTTACGAAACTTGGTGAATAGGTCAAAAATTCTAAACCCTCGAATGAGTCCGTCAACCAGACACGTTCCACTTTTATAAGTCTAAAATTTTTCGCCATTTTTGATGGTTTCTTGTAAAAATTGGTCAGTATTAAAAAAAAAAATTCACACATGTGTGTGATCACTGATCATGATTAACCTCTAAAATAATTTTCTAACAATATGCTCTATCACAGTTTAAATAATAGTTTGGGTCACAAACAGTTACGAAACGAAATGACGTAAGAGTGTCATTTGGAATTCAAAAATTCCAAAGGGTTATCCATGTTATGTACCTAAATAATGCATAACATTATGCATACTAATACAGTGAAAATATCATCATTAAAGTAAACTTAATTTAGAAAAATAAATTTGTAGGTCAAATTATTTTGTGAAAATTTACAGCTGATAATTATGTAAATTATTTAATTTTGTCTAAGTTTCACTGACTTTTTTAAAATTTTTAACAACGATGGCAGTGGAATATGAACTGTCATTAAATTTTTTTTATTTAAAGCTTGTCATCAGTTATTTTTGATATTTCCTTGTAATTTTAGTGTGTTTTGTGATCTGTAGGATATTTCTGATATGTATTTAATTATTATGGTGGCTTAAAATGTCTGGTGATAACTCTTGTGCTGCTAAATTTTGTTTAAATCATTCAAAACAAAATTTCAATTTATGTTTTTTCTGAGTGCCGTTTGATGCAAATTTTTAAGTATTATTATAATTTGAATGCTTATGTAAAAATACGTTAAATAATAAATAATTATTAATATTTTATAATAATTCAGTTAATGTTTTCGACTTCGACAGTAGTTGGTGCTAATAGGTCTTGACGATCTAAATTCTCGTGTTGAATATTGTCATCAATTTCGCGTTTGCTCAATTCATTTTGAAGAAAGTTGCTTTTAGTTGTTCATATAATTTAACATGACCATTATCAACCCTCAATCTCACATGTACAAACACATACAATCACATAAGTAAAAAAGGACATACATAATTGTTTGTACTTATATCAAAAAAGGATAGAAAGTGCGTTTCGCTACTGTCTATGGTAATAATCTTTTATTTATACTGTGTGCTCTATTTCACTTAAACTTATGAAATTTGGAATATTTCTTCTTTTAACGCTTTTAAACAAACCATAATGGAAAAATTTTTTTGTCTCAAAATGCCGGGCTTTTTATTGCCAGTGATAAGTACAATAGATAAGGTTACAAAAAAAGAAAAAGAAAAAAAGTCAAAGATCCCAAAATCAAAAAAGTGTACCCTAGGAATTTACAAAATATAAATTATACTAAACTATGTTGATAAAATTGAACATTATTTAGAATTATACCGTATTTCGGAAAATCTGTCACAGATGGTGGCACCTGTAACCGTGAATATATACATATCACAGCATTTTAAACCGCCATATTGCAAGACGAGTTAACTCGTCTTAATCATTTAAAGAGTTAAGCAATTTATTTAAGCATTTTTTTAAGAATATTTCTTTTTTTAACCTATAACAGTTGGTAAGTATTGTCACTAAAAGTTATGAAATAAAAGCTTTTTTAAAAAAATAATATAATAGACGTATTTTGAAATCAAGCGCGGCCTAGTATAAAAAAAATGTAATCTTTAAGAACTCGTGAATTTTGTAAGCACATTCGATCGCAATTTTTCATAGACGCCCCGTTTAACTTCAAAATGCCTCTATTATATTATTTTTTTACTTTCTGAAGTCGGTTTTTTAAAAAAGCTTTTATTACTAATAATAAAACAAACATTGCAGGTATTGTAAATGTAATATTTGTAACAAATACAGATTTATAATATTACGTGAATTCCGTACGAACTTCCTAGAAGGATTGACTTTAAATATATATTTGCCTTTTTTACAGTGTATATAGATATCTGTAGGTGGCATACACTGTTGCTTTTGTATAAGTGAATATACATGTGACCTAAATGAAAAAAATTTCTTTATTTTTGAAAATATTTATAATAATTATGTTACTGGAATATATTTTATGCGTCAGTGAGTTTTATTTGCCTACTCATTACATAATTAGATATGTAATGGAGTTCTTGCGTTGAATGCGGTTGAAAATAATAAAATTTTTTTATTGTTCAAAATTTTGCTTATAAAATACCACCGTAGGTACACGTGACAGAAACCCCAGGAGGGTGGGGGGCGAGAGAGAGTTGTGTTTAAGTGTAATGAAATGGCCCTTAAAGTAAAACTGTCAGTGTTTGAATAAAAAAAAGAATAAAGTAAAAAGTGTATGGGTGTATACTTACTATATTTCTCTGATTAAATTCGGCACAATTTGTTTGTGCTTTTTATATCCTGGACCGCATGTAATTTTGTTCGTTAAAAAGAGTTTTTTTTGAATGGTAAAGTGATAAAAAAGTTAAAAAATTATATCAAAGAAATATTTTAATGTTTTAAATTATTCGAAAAATCTAAATTGAAATCTTGTGCAGCTGTCACCTTGCTTGTTGCTTTTTGATTTGACCATCCATGGGTTTGTGGTTTGATAAAAGAAGGCTCTCTGGTGTCAATTCTCGATTCTGATCAAATTTGGTATATGTGTAGTACAAACAAAAATAATGGACTCTTATTTTTTAGTGTCCCGTACCAGAAATTGGCAAAACGGAAAACACAACGGGTCACAGGCTTTCTCTGCAACTATTCAACGTGATAATTAGGCTATCTGTGGGCCAGTTTTGGCTTGTTGCTAATCATTAATTACAATGAATTCCTCTATCATTTCTTTAACATTTCAACATTGCTTGTTCCTTGCGGTGACTTGTTTCTAGCCATTCTTAGAATTCTAGGGCAATCCATTATGGTCGTCATCTGGTCGTCCTATTGCTTTCGTCCTTCAAGTACCCAGTTGCAGATGGGTTGAATATCTAGAGCCTTTCGTATATCAGTGTTTCTTAGAATGCTGTTAGTGGGTCGGCATTCACAGCTTCCATTGCACATAGTCCACTAAATACGGGCTCATTGTATTTCACGCCATTCAAGAGGGACTAGCTAACGCACAGTTGCTCATAGATGCTCAGGATGACACTAAAGTCTGCAGTCCTAATGTCTTCGGACCTCATCATTGGAGATCTCTCATACGTAATCTCAAAGAGATCAACGTTTCGTCCTCCAAGCTGCACCTCCGGCAGGGAAGACTTTCTCCTAGTCCCACAGTTTACAGGTGCTTCCTCAGGATAATGTGCCCCGTAAGTGTACCTGTTAGCCGACTCAGTTGTACCCTGTCTAAAGATAGCAATTCTTTTCTCCGTTTCAAACTGAGCAGGGTTATAAGCTCTCGAACCTGTCGGGCTGTTGTACAAGCTTTCCAGAGATGGGCGATATTCCCAAGGCCGGCTCTGGATCTATTAAAGATAGAATTGAGCTAATTCTCAGTGTTTACTCTGTCTTTCAGTGTTTTCCCCGAAATTCTTCTCAATGTTCCCATTTCGATGGTTTCAAAAATTTGATTAATATTTGAAGTATCGTACCACGTTTAACAGCTGTACATGCGAACTGCTGGTCTGACCACTGATTTGTAAATTCGGTATTTGACTTCCACATTGAAATGTTTATTGTGTAATATGTTGTTTAGGTAACCTGATGTTTCAAACGTTTCTATTGCCTGTTGTAAAATTTCCTCAGGTCAAGTACCCAAGTAATTATAGCAGTTGGATAGAATATATATATATATATATATATATATATATATATATATATATATATATATATATATATATATATATTATAAAAATTATGTGGGCGCCACCTAAATTTTTATCGTCAGCGTATTAACCTATACGTAAATGTTGAACCGAATACAGCTTCTAGTTTCACCACCAGAGGAGTTTTTTTATGAAAATGCGAATGTGCTCCAGTCAACAAAATGAAGAGGGCGTCTTACGTATTTAAAATTGTGATCCATTCAGGTATAGCTTGGGCCTTTTTACTTGGCAGTGCGCAAAAAACGAATTTAACACGTACATCTAATAGTAGGTAATAAAAGAGGGAACGAAAAAGAACAATATGTTTGCTAAAAAGGTTTGTCTTTTTAATATGATTTAAACCTAGATATTTTTCAGATGTTATTCTTTTACTTGTAATGTATTTTCATATATATATCTATCTGTATCATGCGGGAGTTACTGCCAATTAAAAAGGCCCGAGCTATAGTTTGTTATACAGCTTTTGCCCAGTATAAAAAGATGTTTTTTCATAAAAGCTTGTCCTATGTGTAAAGTCAAAATTTGACTTCGCCCTTGTATAGTACCTACTCATATTTCTTGGTGCAGGATTGATCAAATTATGAATTTTCTTTTATGTATGAAATTAATTCATATGTATATGATACATGAGGAACCATGTCGAAAAACTACTTTGGAGAAAATAGCATTTAAAGTTTTTTGCTTTAAAATTGAATTATAGTAATGTGCGTGCACTAAAATGCCCATAACTTTTTGATTTTTCATTTTTTTAAAATAAAATTTTAAGAGAATATTTTTAACACCCTATGGAACATAATTATAAAGAAAAAAAATCGATTTCAATTTTTTTTTTAGTGAATCGCCCCTTAAAAGAACCATTATGGTACCATATTTACTGGCGCATATAAAAAACTAAATGTAGTATATTGTACATTTTATATTGAATTACATTGAATCTTTTTTTTTTTTGTTATCAACTTGTATCTTTTTTTATTTTGGTTACCGGATGGACGGATGCGGTAATCATATTTTTTTCACATATGGTCCTCCTCGCCTGTATGTGTGTGTGTATATCCGTTCCTTAGTTAGCAGTCGTAGCTGTAACATGTTTCCTTCATCAATCGATTTTACTGTACTCCCAACTATGATGACGTGAATGTTTTATTTTGAATACGTTTTCGGGATGCTCACAATTGAATACGTACAAATTACGTCCGATACGATTCGGTCGTACGAAGAGAGACAATTTGGTTTGATTGTAAATTCAGAATTCATTAAGTGATAAACGTTTAATTTGTACCGGCCATAGAGATATCGGTGGGTTAAGCTTGCAGATTAGGGGGAGTTCACTTAGGTATTGTGTTATCTTGCCGAGTTGATGAACGTTTCTGTTGTTGAGTTTAATTTTATAACAAACAAATGCAAATAGTTTGATTCATCTAAGAGACAGAGAATTGATTAGGGCTTAACTATCTAAAAATAATTGGTATTCCAGAAAAATTGTACGTGCAGCCATTCTTTTGTTACGGACATGACTTTTTCTCGCAATTTACACGCCTTCTCATAAGAAAAAAAAATAGAAGTTATTTTTTTCTTATAAATTTTCAATGCTAAGCAGATAGACAAATGTGTACACAATATTTGTACTGAATATAAAATACATAACATTATTAGTTTTACTGCAAGAGCTAATAGAGTTTGTGTTACGGACATGACAAAAAAGTACCGTTTTGTCGCGTCCGTAACATATCTCTAGCATTAAAACTAATAATGTTATGTATTTTATATTCAGTACAAATATTGTGTACAGATTTGTCTATCTGCTTAGTATTGAAAATTTATAAGAAAACAATAGCTTCTGTTTTTTTTCTTATGAGAAGGCGTGGAAATGTGCATGAAAATGTCATGACCGTAACCAAACAATGGCTGTACAGTAGTATTTTAACTAAAAGAAAGTTTTTTAAGGGGAATTCTGAGGTAAGGGGATTACAAATATTTTAAATGTTAACCAAGGGAACACTGACAAATAAATGAAAGAGAGATAATTATATATCTTTTATATTCAATAAAAAGAGATAACACTGACAAATAAATGAAAGAGAGATAATTATATATCTTTTATATTCAATAAAAAGAGATAAATTGTAACTAAGAGGAATTTATGCTCTTTCTTTTAGTTAAATTTCTACTGTATATGTATCAGTTTGAATATTTTTAAGTAATTAATTTTACCTGTCATTAGATAACAAGCCGGGAGCGAACTAACCTACGACCCTTTTTCAAGATAAAATTAAAATCTGACCGCGGGAACGAACTAGTATGCACCCTTTTACTGCAAAGGGTATGTTTCAAAAGAATGGCTGGGTGACAAAATTTTTTTTAACCCTTTTAAACAAACCATATGGAAAAAAATTTTTGTCTCATTTTTACTGCCAGTGATAAGTACAATAGATAAGGTTACAAAAAAAGAAAAAGAAAAAAATTCAAAGATCCCAACATTAAAAAAGTGAACCCTAAGAATCTACAAAATATAAATTATACTAAACTATGTTGAGAAAATTGAACATTATTTAGAATGATACCGTATTATGGAAAATCTATCACAGCATTTTGAGCCGCCATATTGCAGGACGAGTTAATTCACCGGGGTTGTAACTCCGGGGCCTGAACTGAAAGAGGGGACCCGTAACTGTCAGCAGAAGGTCCGGTAAAAAATCAAAGAGAGCTCTTTTTTCGCTCATCACTTACTTTTTTGGGAGGAAACTTTTAAAATTGTGTTTTATTCCTGGGGTCCGCCATTTCTCTTTACGGGGCTGATTACGCGCAGAAAGGAGACTGAAGTGCAAAATCTAGGCTTAGAAAAAATGCTATACGGTCTTGAAATAGCAGAGAATATAAAGACAAAAAGAACAGCAAGCCGATATTTTTTATATTTCATTAGTAAAAAATTTGAAAACTCTATACTTACTTTTTTCTCAGAATCATGTTTTTCAAATTAGTGTGTACAACAGTAAAACATAACTCGACCAGTTTTTATCTGACTGACTTTCAGTTTCTTAGATAGATTATATGTCATATAAAAGTACACGCAAAGACAATTGAATTTTCATTTCTTGCAGACACTTCAAGAATCGATCACTTAAAATTTTCCAAGTTTAGAATTTGAAATTTTAGTATATTATAGAGAAAGACATTATGCATTCACTGACACTATTTTGAATAATTTCTGACGTGTAGTTTAGAAGAAATAAATTTTCAAAGTTAGAATTTTTAACGTACGAGTAAATGCCAAAGAATGATTGGAGTTGAATCAGTGGTATGTATTTAAGTAAGTTGTGTCATTAAAAACCAACTTTAAGATTTAAAAAAACTGGAAATTATTTTCTTTTATGTTTTTGAATCATTACAAAACTATTTTGTTTAATATTGGACGTTTAGTTATTGTAATAAATAGAAAAAAAAACTATAAAAATGTCATTTTATACTAATACACCTATAATATATTTGCGTACGTGTTATTTATTATATGTGCGTACACGTCACTACCAGAATCAAATTCATTACTTTTAAAATTATTAAAATTAGAAGATTGAACAATAATCAAATATTAATACTGTTACATGTATTATAAAATTTAACTTATTTTTCTACACATAAATTATATTTATTTATAGAGAAAAAAATAGACTTAGTAATTCATTTGTCACAAATTTGTCAGTACTGATCGATTTACCTTAAGATCGATTTTTTTTTCACCAAAAGATAAATATTTTAAAGCAACCTTGTGTACTTTTAACGAAATAGTACAATTACGTAAAACTACTGTTTTGGCTTTAACATTATTTACTTCCACCGTTTGCCTATGACTAACTCTAATTGAAATGATAGACCGAACGTGCATATTTACTTGCAACTGGTGCGTTCAGGTGGTGTGATAATGGATGTACCCCGTTTTGCCCCACTTTCCCCTACGGCTACTGACCGGACGACGCAGCGATCGCAAAAATGACTGGCAATTGTATGTCGAATGGGGAAAGTAGAAAAAAGAATATTAAAAATATATGTATTTCGAAAAATAATTAGACCAAATGTTTTTTCTAAAAACTACTTTTTTGACTTTTACATAAAAATACAATTACTTACTTTTTTGACTTTAACATAAAAATACAATTACTCTTACTTTCACCGTTTACCTACGACTAACTCCAATTGAGACGGCAGACCGAACGTATATACATACTTGCAGGGCCGCGCCAAGGGACATTTGCGCTGGGGTGCAAGACAAAAATTGCCGCCCCTAAAACGCCAAACTTATTTGTAATACATTTTTGATAATAAAATATATGCCACCCGTCTACCAGTTTACTTACTATATATACTTACTTTAATGAAATGCAAGATTGATAAATGTTTTATGTGTAGAATTCAACGACGGTTTTTATAAAATTAAAGCGTGCAAGAGCATGTTCGATCCCGATCCCGTTTGATCTCGCCGATTACCGCGCAAATGATTGTAGTCGCTGGTCAACAATCGGAATAATCGGATTATCGACGGGTCACAACAATCATAATAGACAAGTATTTAAGCAAAATGCGGGTAACATTTAAGTGTCATCAAAATTACCACATAAAAATAGTAATAATTTTATATTTTATTTGCCGCCCCCAAAGCCTGCCGCCGGGGTACTAGGCACCCCTAACACCCCCGCTTGGCGCGGCCCTGCATACTTGCTTGTGATTGGTGCGTTCAGGTGCTGTTATAATGGGAATACCCCGCTTTGCCCCAATTTCCCCTACTGTTACTGACCGACGCAATGACCGCAAAAGTGACTGACAATTGAATGTCGAACGGGGAAAGTAGAAAAAAAGAAAATTAAAAATATATTTCCAAAAAAAAATTTGACCAAATATTTTTTCTTCCTACGTAAAAAAAATTTAAACGTACTTTTTACATATAACACTTTTTTTAATTAAATAAAAACAGTCATTTATTATGAACAGTGTCGTTTCTAGTCTATATGTTTATATTACATTGTCATTATAAAAAATGTTTTACTTTTTAGCGAATTTCCGAACAGGAAATTTAGCTATTACAGCAGCTGTCATGGTGAGACTTGAGAGATTTGGGCTAAGGATTGTGATAGAAATTTGTTTCAAGGGTGAGAGGGTTCAAGGTAAAAGCCACTTGTAGTCTTTAAGGGGGTATTCTAGTCTAAAGCATTGATTTTGAGGTGATTTTACGGGTGTAATAACAAAATAAAAAAAAAAAAAATAGCAGTAAACATTTTTAGTGTCCATTTTTTTATTGATATTTAAAAAGTATAAAAATGTATAAAAATTTAAAAAAAAATTCGAAATTGAAATCAGTAAAGGGCCGGCAAAGTGGGAACTCAAAAAAAGCTATCTCCTGGTTGACGTGATTCCAACCCTCCTCGTGATCTGAAACATGAAGTTTTAGTTAATTGTTAATAAACAAGGACGTAGAATTAGTTGGACGTAGCCGATTTAAAAAAATAACCTTTTTCACAAAATGGCATTCATTTAAAACAAAAACAATCATATTTTCAACTTCTTTTTTCAACATTGAAAATTTTTAAAAATAGTAAAAAAAAAAATCAAAAAACCCCTACGTTGGGCCAATTTTGATAGTATTAAGAAGGTCTGTACCAAATTTTAAGTAAATCGGTGCATTAGAATTTAAAATATCATGTCAACCGTATCGAAAAAAGTAGTTTTGAGTAATTTATATTAAAAAATTTGAATTTAATACTGAAAAGATACACAGTACAAGGAAAAAATAACCATAACATAAAAATAATTTGAAATTCCGTAAATACTTTTAGAGGCTTATTCTTAAAAGTCTGAACTTTGAAAATATGAAAAAAAGAAAAATCAATTTTTTCGAATTTCTAGATTAGAATACCCCCTTAAAAGAGGTCAAAAAAAATTTTTTTTGTAATTCTGAATTAAAAAGTTAACTTAAATCACGGTAAAATCATTTGTCGTAGTTTCCAGTACCAGAATCGCAATTTTACAAATATGTATTGTAATATTTATTTAAAAATATGTAATTATTTGAACTGTATCCAAATTTTGTTACTATTCTGAAAACAATACTAAAAGTAATAAAATATTACATACTGCGGACCTACCGTTAGTCAAAATCAATTTACCTTTTCAGTAATTTTATTCAGAAAATTTTTATACCAATGGTCACAATAGTCCTATACCAATAGTAGTCATTGAGAAGAGAATCGACTAGAGAGAATGCTGTGTATTACAAATACATTAAGAAATTGAAGCAAAAAAATTGACTGATGGGATTACTTTAATGGCGGTCAAACCATTAATTTAATGGTTTATCTAATATTTATATAAACAAATTTCCGTGGTTACAAATTGGGCTTACTAAAATGGAGTCATGCTTCAAAATTTAATGCCTGTGGTATTTCTAGGAAACATAATATGTTAATATGTTTGATTCAGTGCTCAGTGATAGTAGTAAAGTTACAGCGTTTCTATATCAAAAGTATTAAGATCGCAGCAGTTCTATACCGAAAGTAGTAAGGTTATAGCGGTTCTGTACAAAAAGTTAAATGATTAGTGATATCAAAAGAAAGATAACTGCAAAGAATATTGTATGCAACACGTGCAAAATAGGTTTTTTCACTCTTTTGGATGTTGTTGCATAAATAACTATTTTTGAAGTGAAATATATATGACAAAATTTATTATTTTAAAAGTAAGTTCTGGAAAATTCGCTACGCTAAAAAGGATATTTGCGACAGGGAATGTTGTGTATACGTAATATATATTTATTTATGTGGTCGGGAGTGTACTTTAAATGTAATATATATATGTGAAATACCACATTGAATTGTTATGTGTGTGTTTTGTGATAAGAGGATTTTTTTATTTTTATTTATTTAAACACACATGTATAGAAAATAGATTCACAAACATAGAAACTTATTTTATTTAAAAAATAAATACATGGAAATATTATAAATAATAAATCATTCATATTACAAAATAATAAAGCAATTTATGTATATACAGTATTAAAATAAAAAAATTTCTATAATTTTTTTCTACAAGGTAACAATTTGTTTGAAATTTAATGGTGAAAATTGGCTTAAATATTGAACTGCCAATATCTTTATTGCATTTATGAGCATTAAAATACGTACATAATTATTTTTATCATGAACTGATTGATATTTTTTAAATAATTTTAAAGTTGGGTTGTAGTTTCGTGTGCAAAAATATTACCACATTTTTTAAAATTTTTGCCAAAAAAAAACTTGATTTTTAAAACTTTTTTTCAAATTTTGTTTTTCACTTTTGTAACTTTTAAAGTTATCGGTCGGAATAGTCCAAAATAATTTTGATTGAGTGTTTTTAGTAAGTTCTAGAATTTTTTCAAATATTTTGGATAGGTAGTTTAAAATTTATAGGTGGCAAATGGCCAATTTAAAGTTCAACATTTCGTAAACGAAGCTCCTAAATGAAAAATGGTACAAGGCACCTTAATTTCATTTTAAAAGCTATTCGTAATTATGCCTAACACGATGTGGTACGTGAAAAAAATTTTTATCCCTAATTTTCAATCCGGAAAAGTACTTCAAGATATTAAAAATGCATTATTTCTTTGGGACCCTAACAAAAGAAAATTGATTTTTTGAAAATTTCACTGTAACGTAAAAGCCCCTATACCGGAACACTATTTTTAGGTGTGTAATTAAACTGGCTTATAAAAATTGACAAATAAATTAAACACCCATTTTTTTTTTCTTAATAAGCATAAGCATTTCAGAAATAACTTCATTAATATATAAATGATTTTTTATTACTCATGCGGGAGAAGGACTAACTTGGCGCACACATTTCTGTACGCAAAATAGCTCTTTGCCCACTCTTCCCACATACTTTTTTGCGTGCGGAAAGTAACTTTCCGCACTCTTAACGCACTCAAGCGAATGGGTTCAACTTCGCTTTCGTGGGTAATCGACAATTTCTCGCACTTATTGCACAATATACTATTGTATGTAATAACTTCATTAATATATAAATGATAAAAAATTTTTCCAATTAAATGCTTCTAATCAAAATCAACATCCGAAAGCAAAAAAAATTATGATACAGAAAATTTTTTGCTATTGGAACGGACATAATTTATTTCGTTTTTTCTCATAAACGTTCCCTGCTTCCGGAAAGAGAGTATACACAACTTCTAGAAGCAAGAACATGTTATATTTCCTGTAAGATGGTCAAATATGTATGTAACGTGAAAAGGTAGGTCAAGAGCCTCTGCCTGGTCCAGTGAAGACAGGTGCAACAGTTTGTCAAATATTTGGCAATTTTTTCTGAGTAAAGGTTGGAAACTATGAATTATTTTGTGCATCTTTAGTATACTATATGTACTAGTTACCTCACTAGAAATAATGCGCTAGAATCATTATATAAGTTTTGATTTTTTCTATATATATATATATATATATATATATATTATCCATCCATAATAACCATCTCCCTCTTCTTTTTCCTCTCCACGTCACCCTCCCCCCACTCCATATGATAAATAGTGTTATTAGTATAGCGTGAAGTTAGATTCAAATTATAAAACTTTTAGCCTAACGATACATGTGTAACATAATACTCGTGCATTGACGGAAATCGAAACACGACGATGAATCGTATCGTAACTACCTACAATACCGGTCTATCCGTCTGTCCGCCTGTCCGTCCGTCTGTTCGTATAGTTCAACGCGATAGTTGTTTTCGATATTCATATAATATAATAATATATAGGCCAAGAACTACTGAACATTATAATATTGCAAGAGTTGTGTAAACGTTAAGTTGTAACCACGAAATGTTAATCACTTTAGTGATATCTACCATCGTTATATGTGATCCGGCACACACTTGACCACTTCTTAACAATCTGTGACGGATCTTGATGAAAAATTACCTTTGGCTACTGAAATGGCTTTGGATTTCGGTGGCTTATGGTAATTGTAACCTGCACGAAATTCTGAAGTAGAGAAAGCGCGACTAAGACAGCCTAGAATAGGTAGGGAATAATCGACAATTACTTTCGTTCTGTGGCCATTTCTTGATGGTCACAACAATATCTTGTATTAATTCCATTAATAATTTATTTTTTGCACGATCGTGTATTTTCATGCATTTACCGATGCTGTTGACAATGCTGGTAAGTTACATTTCCCGAATGTTTGTTTATATCCATGGAAACCAAAAAATAGCAGTGCGGTAAGTGAAATAGATGCGTGGTAAGTGAATAGGAGTGTGGTAAGTGAAATTAGCTCAAAAATGATTGTAATTATTTATTTATATTGAAATTAAAAGAACAATTTGAACAATTAGGAAAATAAATCGATTAATATGAAAATTTTCACTAGTTTGCACATTATTATTATTATTGTTGGCATTCGTCTTCATATTTTATTGACATTTCAAAAGGTTCTTTAGTCATTAAAATTTTCTGTGATTTTCATACTCTTCCTTTCATTTTACGAGAATAAATCTGCTGCCAAAATTAAAATGCTTCATCAATTTCATTATTCTCACAAGTAAAGGTCCCGAGGCCGGACCTATCGATTTTGATGAAACTTAAATATGTTGTAGAACACTAAAAACTAAGGGACACGTATTTTTTTTATCTGCGGAAAAACGGTTTGAAGGGGTGAAATCGCCCTTCAAAAATTGGGGTAAAAATTTAATTTTTCAAATATCTCGAAAACAGTAAGAGATAGAGCAAAAGTTTAAATTGGCGATATTGCTCTTTTTTAAAGAGCTATCTATTGATATGCAATTTGTTCATATTACATCAACAGGGGTGGTTGGGGGTTAAAATTTGGGGGTTAATTTTGCAAAAAGGGCGTGAAAAATAAACAATATAAAAATTTTGTTTACAGATTTGAAATCTACGTCAAAAAATCTAATTGACCTGTTTTTGCTCAATATCCTAATATTAAGTCTAGGGGTAGTTAACTAGAGGGTGACTATGTCGAATAATCGTACTATTTGGGTATTTCAAGAAGTTCTTCTTCATGGAAAATAGCTTAGGACAATTAAAATAACGTAGAAATGAAATTCTCGAATTCCAAATTGAGTTTGAGTAACATTGGAGAGGGGGTGAGTCACCCTCTTAAATTACATGTAATTTAAGAGGGTGACTCACCCCCTCTCCAATGTTGCTCAAACTCAATTTTGAATTCCAGAATTTCATTTCTACGTTATTCTAATTGTCTTAAGCTATTTTCCACGAAGAAGAACTTCTTGAAATACCCAAATTGTACGACTATTCGACATAGTCACCCTCTAGTTAACTACCCCTAGACTTAATATTAGGACATTAAGCAAAAATAGGTCAATTAGATTTTTTGACGTAGATTTCAAATCTGTAAACAAAATTTTTATATTGTTTATTTTTCACGCCCTTTTTGCAAAATTAACCCCCATATTTTAACCCCCAACCACCCCTGTTGATGTAATATGAACAAATTGCATATCAATAGATAGCTCTTTAAAAAAGAGCAATATCGCCAATTTAAACTTTTGCTCTATCTCTTACTGTTTTCGAGATATTTGAAAAATTAAATTTTTACCCCAATTTTTGAAGGGCTATTTCACCCCTTCAAACCGTTTTTCCGCAGATAAAAAAAATACGTGTCCCTTAGTTTTTAGTGTTCTACAATATATTTAAGTTTCATCGAAATCGATAGGTCCGGCCTCGGGACCTTTACTTGTCAGTTGCTTATATGTATAAGTGGAGAGAAGATAAAATATGCGAAGTATGCAACCAGAAAAGCCCGGAAACACTGATGCACTTCCTCTTCACTTGCCCTATATATCGGTCTAGTAGAACGCATTTCCTCCAAAACTACATTAATTCCCAACGCGACATGAAACGCCAATTCGTTGATTTGCTGACCAATCTAACGAACCAAAAAGTAAATAATATATACAATTTTACCAGCAATGCATTGAAAATACGAAGTTTCGTACTTTATGAATAAATAATTCATCCCGCATATAATTTCATTTGGCGTGCCTATTTTACTTTATTAATTTAATACATTGTTATTTTCTATCTCCTAGTGTATTTGCTTATTTATTAATTATTAAGAATTAATTACATTATTTATTATTTTTACATATTTTATACTTATATTCTCATACTGATATTAATAACATTAATTATATAATTACAGGCCTTTGTAGCCAACACTATAAGCTTTATTGCAATACAGAAGTTAAATAAATAAAATAACTAAATAAATTTCGTTATTCTCAATAATATTATAGTTTAACAATCTATTTTCCTCAATTTTTTTAATAGAAAATCCAAACAATATTCACGCCAATTAAATATGGACACTTTATTTTCTATTTACAAATATAGTTGTCAATTGTCACTACAAAGATTCGTATTATAGTTGCTATAAATATTTATAAAATTTATTCATGGCATTCTATGTCATAACATAGAAATATAAGTTTCACCTGTATTATCCGAATTTTATTTTTTATTTAATATATTTTTATTCTTTAATTACATATTTTAAATCGATTGTTCAAAAAATATTATACAATACACGATGCGTTAAGTGTTTTTACTGGTCTCGTTTTCGCAACATTTTTTCGATCAGTAAAAGCAACTTACCGAACTTATATTGTAAGATACTATATTTAGTACAGTGTTGGCACTTTGGCAAGTAGGTAACAGTGAACCATGTGGTAAAATATTACCTTCGACATAAATGAAGTAGATTTTAAGTTAAAATTAGGATTCCCTTATTACTTCAACAGAAATGATGCGAATGATAAATCATAATAAGTAGGTATACTTAAATTTTCTATATTTTATCCCGAGAATTGTGAAAAACCTTAGCCATTCACTACGAAACACTAACTTAATACGTTTCTAACACGTATTTGGCCAATTGTATACATTTGAAACGTATACTGACAATACTGTCATTTGTTTAAAATTGTCAAACGAAAAATTTGCAAATTTGTCATACATAGCTTTTGTTTTGTCAATAAGTTTTCATGAAGTACCTACGAGAAAAAGTGATTGCTTCTTTCAATGGAATTCAATAAAAATAAACAGATATAGGAATATTGTGATAAATTAATAATCAGAATCCAAAAAATTTTCCACACTAAAACCGTTTATTTTTAATAAATAACAAAAAAAAAATTCAACAAAATATTCACAATTCACGACAATTAGACTCACCGAATAGAAACAAACTATTCTCTTTTTAAGCAAGCATCGACATTACCATTGTAATACATATTTCGCTGAAGTCTAAGGAGGTATGACAAAGATAATTAAATAAGGTGTGTTCTGTACTTTGGATGATTGGAATCCATCGAGATTAAAAAATATACTTTGGTGACAAATTTCATAATAACCTTTTTATGTATTTTTTAATAAATTTATATGGTTCATTTCAATTAAATTTAACCATGCTTTGTCACTTTGAATTTAAATAATTTCCGTTTTCTTGGCTTTATCTCTTTTATTATTGCATTTATGTAAATTTTAAATTTGCAGTTTATTTTTAGAAAAGAATAGAAGATTGATTTGTTTCGAATATAAGAATTATTTAATTTTTTAACGAAAACTCATGATCAATTGTATCTGAAAAGAGGTATAAAACAAATGATATATCCTTATGGGACCGAAATGATTCAATGAAGTTATACCACAGTTTAAATAATAGTTTGTTTCACAAACAGTTACGAAACGAGATGACGTAAAAGTGTCATTTGGAATTCAAAAATTCTAAAGGGTTATCCATGTTATGTACCTAAATAATGCATAACATTATGCATACAAATACAGTGAAAATATCATCACTAGAGGAAATTTAAATTAGAAAAATAAATTTACAGGTCAAATTATTTTGTGAATATTTACAGTTGATAATTATGTAAATTATTTAATTTTATCTAAGTTTCACTGACTTTTTTAAAATTTTTAACAAAGATGGCAGTGGGATTTTAATTGTCATTAATTTTTTTTTATTTAAAGCTTGCCATCAGTTATTTTTGATATTTCCTTGTAATTTTAGAGTGTTTTGTGATCTGTAAGATATGTATTTAATTATTATGGTGGCTTAAAATGTCTGGTGATAACTCTTGTGCTGCTAATTTTTTTTTTTTAAATAATTCAAAACAAAATTTCAATTTATGTTTTTTCTGAGTGCCGTTTGATGCAAATTTTTAAGTATTATTATAATTTGAATGCTTATGTAAAAAACGCCGTGAGCAGCGGGGCCCCATCACGGTAGTCGAATTTTCCCCTTCATCTTCGGTATTGAATGTCTACAAGCGAAATGTGATTGAAAGTCTACAACCGAATTGTCATTTTGTTGGTTTCAAAACTGGTGATGAGTGTTCGGCTGATCGAGGCTTTAAAAAAAGGTTTTAAGTATTTAAGTCTGTATCTCAGTAAATTTCAATTTTGTGCCGAAAACAGGTAGCAGAAAAAAAGCCAACACAATTCGTACGAGGACATTCCTGCCCATGTTTATCCGCTAATTGCCTTTATGTTTTAGTTTTAAATATTAAAAAAGGACCTTCAATAGTAAACTGGAAGGCCTTTATAAAGATATTTTTTCTTTCCAAAAAAATCCAAAATTTCTATTTTATAAATACTAAAAATCCAAAATTCCTAATTTATAAACAAACAGTGACTTTAATAACATTTTTAAATTACTTAATATGTATGTATTTCATTTGTCATAAAAGTAAGTTCACTTTTTTTTAAATTTTTTAAAATTACTATTCGCCTACTTGTATTTAGAATAAACATAATGCTTTTAAAACACATTTAACAATAGCATTCAATTCCGATGTAAAAATGGGAGAAGTGGGGGGAAAAGTGATGCGGACTCCCTACAAGGTACTAGCTGGATACTAACTGAATACACGTACAAAATTTCAGCCCTCTAGGTTTCCTTATGGAGTCTCTAGACGTGTTAGAAAACAAGCAAAAAAATTAAGGAAATATTGGCGTAAAAATCGTGGGGGTAAGGGTTAAAAGTTGAAACCTCCAAAAAACAGTGTCTGGCTATTAGCTTAACCTGTACACCAAATTTCAGCCCTCTAGGTTTATTTGGGGAGATTTTGACCCGAACGAAACTGTTAAAAAACAAGAAAAATCATGTTCTTTTGGGTATAAAAATGGTGGGGGTAGGGGTTAAAAGTCGAGACCCCCAAAAGGCACCCCCTTGATACTAACTCAATCCGAATACAAAATTTCAGCCCTCTAGGTTTATTCGGGTGACCTGTGCGAGTGGTACAAACTTCGAAAACGTCGAAAATGCATGAAATTGTAGCTTAAAAATGAGGGGGGTGGGGGTAAAATATTAAAACCCCCAAAAAGCACAACCTAGGTACGAACTTTATCAACACACCAAATTTCAACCCTCTACGTTAATTCTGGGGGGCTGGGGGCCTGTTAGATCCAGCGAAAATCGTTTTTCCCCCCTCTACTCCCACCATATCATCCTAGGAAGCTGAATTTTGGATATGTTGTAGATAATTGACCGAAACATTATTTAAAATCGGTTTGAAAAAGTTTTATTACTTTTCCGCCCCCCACCACCCCCTTAAAGGTCGGGTCAGAAAAAAAATTTGCCCAAAATTTGACCCCACTTTGATAGTATGAGGTGCCTCGAAAATGAGCCCCATTTACCAAATTTCATCTCTTAACTTCCACAGGGGGACCCTACACAAATTAAAAGGTGGCGGGAAAATATATATATATATATATATATATATCAGACATTTTTTTTTCTACATATTCGTGTTCTACGGGTCCGAAAACGGATAGCGCCCCTACTCTCGCCTCTCGCAGCTCTTATCGTATAGACTGTATAAGTCTAATTTTTCGGAGAAAATTCGACTAAAAATACGTTAAATAATAAATAATTATTAATATTTTATAATAATTCAGTTAATATTTTCGATTTCGACAGTAGTTGGTGCTAATAGGTCGCGACGATCTAAATTTTCGTGTTGAATACTGTCATCAATTTCGCGTTTGCTCAATTCATTTTGAAGAAAGTTGCTTTTAGTTGTTCATATATAATTTAACATGACCATTATCAACCCTCAATCTCACATGTACAAACACATACAATCACATAAGTAAAAAAGGACATACATAAGTGAGGTATGTATATGTGAGGTACTTATATCAAAAAAGGATAGAAAGTGCGTTTCGCTACTGCCTATGGTAATAATCTTTTATTTATACTGTGGTTATACGATTATATACATCTATATATATATATATATATATATATATATATATATATATATATATATATATATATATATATATATATATAATATAAATCTCATGTTACAATGTACGGCTAGGATAAACTGCGAAAATACTGAACCAATTTTGATCAAATTGTCTGTAATTTGGTCCAACTTAAAAGATCGGATAGTTTTTATCTCAATTATTGACCTTAATATTTCTTTTTTGCAAAATTAAATATTATAATAACAATATACTATTTTGTACTTAAAATATACGTACTTAATATATATATATATATATATATATATATATATATATATATATATATATATATATATATACGTATGTTTGTTATTGATTTTTGTTTCCATAGTTTCAGCGTATGCATTGGCAAAAATTTGAACGTCTTTTACAACTGACATAAATTAATAAAAATTTTACTATTTATTTAAATAAATATTAATGTAAATTTTACGAAAAAAAAATGTTTCCGTAGAAAAAATATAGTGTAAAATACGTGAGAAATAAGCCATTTTTCCCACTTATTGTACAATACACTATTATTATTATAGTGTGTATTGTGTTATAACTGTGCAGTGTATCTAAAACCATCAATATGGGAATCTATGGAAAAATCTCAGAGTGTGAAAATTAGATATATTAATGGTTACTTTCGAGTCGTATGGCGAGCGGAGCGAAGCATTACATGGAATTAATCTTTTATAGGATCTTGAACTGTTTAGCGAGCGAAGCGAAGCACTTTATTCTCGCACCTATTCTCAATCCCATATGATTTAAAATTGGCTAAACTATTTTCAGCTTTATTAGTAAATATTGATTTGATTGTATCAAAATTGCGTCACAGTAACGCGTGGCTGAGTCAGCTAGTAGATATATTATATTTTTATACAAAACTCTTTTAATACAATATTCAATAGCTCTTGGACTAACTAATAGTTGAACGCGATACTTGTCTTCGATACTATTCATGTTCAATACAGTGGCACACTGTAATAGCGCCGAGCAAGTTAAAATATACATATACATACACGTACATATAAATTTAACATACATAATATATCTATCTATAAGCACTACCGTTGACAATCTCTATTTATTTTCCCTTATCCATCTCGCATCTTTATGGTATGACTGTCAGTACTACTGACTGGCAGTACTACCGAGTTGACAGTACATATCATTCATATATATGACTGACATATATGTAACGTAATCGTGGCTATGAATAAAAATTGTCATGTTCGTATTCTACGTACGAATAGGCTTGGATAAGCGGCACACGTAGAGCCACCTAGGGTAGCCAAGCTGATAACTGTACCAGTAAGTTGCGTGGAAATCAAAATCACAACATAATATATACTTAGAACACCTCTACCAGGGGCCAGATACTTGAAATTTTGTAGGTATATCTGAAAGTGTTAGTGAAAGAGTCGGTATAAGATTATTAGCGAATTTCCGAATTGGAAATTCAGCTATTACAGCCACTGTCATGACGCGACCTGAGTCTGGCAATATGACATTCCCCAGAAAAATTTTGGATGAACTCTTCAGACAGACACGTCCGATATCCGCAACATGGTTTTTTGAAGATTTTTCACTTGTTATTACACGAGAGGTTTGTATTTTTCGAATAAATTTGGGTTTGTCTAACGAAAATTTGTTGCCTAGCAATTTAACGAGAAGAATTGTCAACTATATGCCATTTCAGTTAAATTTAACCATTCTTCGTCACTTTGAATTTAAATATTTTCCGTTTTCTTGGCTTTATCTCTTTTATTATTGCATTTACGTAAATTTTAAATTTGCAGTTTGTTTTTAGAAAAGAACAGAAGATTTATTTGTTTCGAATACAAGAATTATTTAATTTTTTAACGAAAACTCATGATCAATTGTAGGGTGAATGCGGGAGAGATGCCGCACATTTTGAAAACACTTGATAATTCTTAAAGTAAGCATTTAATTGATTTGAAATTTGGTACACAATAAATCTAAACATTGTTCTTTACAATTATTTATAAATAATTGTAAATTTTGAGTCATAAAGGATTCATAATTAACATTTTTGTAGAGCCTGCAAAGCGGCGTCTCTCCCACACCTATGGGAGAGATGTCGCATCAAAGAAGGTGAGACGCGGCATAGTTCATATTAAAAATTTTGCATTTTACACACATCTCCATATATGATGCATGCCATATGTAACCATTTTTGGAACTTAATGCATCTTAACCAGTCAAATTTTTATTTGTTTCTGAGTACCTTTCAAAACATTCAATACACAGGCAGTCATCATTATTTTCGTTATCTTCACTAATATGAGGGCTCTTCCTGATCCATTAATGGATTTTTTATATCTACGTGGCATAATTTACAGTCCAAAAAAAAAATTGCATAATTAAGGTATATAGGTCTATGTTTTTAACATGTAATATGATGCGGCATCTATACCAACTTTAAATGCGGCGTCTCTCCTTTTTGTTGGGATAGATGCCGCATGTTGCTATAGCAAGCATAGTGCGGAATTTCAACCTAAAATTTTATACAGTACTTTTAAAATATACCTAAATTAATAACAAAACTCATTTTCATTAAAACAATGAAGTATACATTCTTAAATTCTAATGTATTAAATGGCTGATAAAATATTATGTTAAAAAACGTACTTTTCAATAATAAAAAGTTGGATAATTATTAAACTGATGGACTAATCATAAATATTACCATATACAGCTTAAATAAGTAACTTATTTTAAACATATAATCCATCAATAGCGCTATCTGTCAATCAACCGACGAACTATGGCTACTGCGGCATCACTCCCGACGCGGCATCTCTCCCGTACTTACCCTATCTGAAATGAGGTAGTTTTTGTTAGTTGGCAATTCTTCGAGTTAAATTGCTTTTAGGCAAGAAATTTGAGTTGTAGAAAACACAAATTTATTCAGAAAAAATATAAAACTTAAGTGTAATACGTTAAGATAATTTAACGAATAAAATAGTATAATTCATATTATAATTTAATATATTGTTACTATGGCTCTGAAGCCAGTAAAAATTTTTTATCGTGTTTACCTACAATGAATTGACCAATAAAATGTTTTGTACCATTTTTATCGCTGTAAAAGTCTGCCCTAACTTTTCTCCATGGTAAAAGTGAAAAAACTACAATATTCTTATGGGACTTGATACACATGAGTTAAATTTTCGTGAAAAAATAAGTTTTTTTGCCACAATTTCACATTTTTGACAGAATGTAAACCAACGGCGTTAATTAAAATAAACTTACCTAGAAATTTCGCGCTCAGTATAATTGCTTTCCAAATATGAAATTTGAATTTATTTCTTTATACAATTTATAAGTATAGGGATTTTTTTACGCCGGATTCACACTCAGAGTCGAAAAATGCATAGAAATATCATAGTCAGTTATTTAGATCACGACCTTGATTTTTTCATGGGGGTGTCTTACTGTTACTTAACCTGAATTTATATTTTTTTAAGACACTTTCCACCAATCTGACCTTGCTGAAATTTCTACACACGATCACTATGTTAGAGCCAAATAACATATATATTTTTTAATAAGTGTCACTTAAGGGGTTGATCTAAAACACGCACCCTCAAAAATTTAATTATTATTTTAATGTAGCAAATGACGTTATACGAATGTAAAAAAATTGTATAATATAAAGTTACTTTATATCAACATCCTGCGTGTTAATTTCATCTAATTACCTTCAATAGTTTTGAAGAAAAAAAAAATTGAAGTTAAGGGTTGTTACCCCCCATATCTCTGACAATATAGGGGATAGAGGTCTAGTACCTACATTTTCGTACATTACTCACCATAAGCAACATTTATGACAAAGAATAGTCGAAAAAGCCGCTGGACCGAAATCCCACATACTTATCCGGCGAGACTCTTTATATGTTTGTCTTTACGTCTAGTATGATCGATTTGTCCCAATTCACTCTTAAGTCCCGATTCATCCCGGTTTACGGCAATATAAACATGTTAAAATATGAAATACCGTAAATGTTTAGTTTATTTATAAAAAAAAATTCGCAAGTTATTGATTTCCTACATTTAACAATCTGACATTTTATTATAAGAAAAAAAATGTCTACGTTGCGCGTTCAGCATAATGCGCGTTATAGTTCAAAGAATTCAAATTCTAATTTATTTCACATTGAACTGTCCAGAACTATTAATGTATCCTTGAAAGAACTTCAGATAGGACAAATTCTATCAATTATTGCGCATTTTGATGTTCAGAGGCGCAGTTACAACAGTCAAAGTTTAAGCTATCCGTGAATGATGTAATTTAACACACCATACTAAAAAAGATTTGTTCATAAAGAAGTTTCGTTTCTATGAAATTTACTAGGATATTCAAGGCAAGGCGTAGCTCTACTGTTGGTAGGTAGTAGCTAACATAATAGAAAGACTTATTTTTTTTATCATGTTTTATTAAATATGAATGTTGAAAGGGAGCAGTGGATTTTTAGGCAAGCGGTCTTTATATAAAATATAGTTCATAAAATTTGCTTTACAATAAACGGAAGGAACTACGAAACATAGGGTGTTGCACTTTTTTCGTATAATAATCAAATACGGATAAAGTATTGATGTTTAGGGTGAAAGATTTTTATTTAACTAGTTTGTGGATGTTGCAGAATTTGAGTTTTAGTATTCTGCTGTACCAAAGCTGGAAAAGCGGGACATTTATGGAATCATATAATAGGCAATTTCCTCTAAAATAGTTTAAGGGGAGATTCCATAATTATCTTCCCTATGGTGTTAGAAACAGTTTCCTAAAATTTTATAAAAAAAAAAATCAAAAATCAAAAAGTTATGGGCATTTTAGTGCACGCATTTTACTATAATTCAATTTAAATAAAAAACTTTAAATGCTTTTTTCTCGAAAGTACGTTTTTCGAAATGGTTCCTCATGTATCAATATAAATCAAAGTACATATTATTCCACAATACCGTCATTTTTGTAGGAACTAGGATCTTTTGGTTCCGTAGTATATTTTCAAAATGGCGGCTGTTTATAGTCGAGAAAAACCGGTGATTTTTGAAAATTTATTTTCAAAATGCGAATTCTCGCTGGTTTTTTATTTTTTTTTTCTTAGATCCTAGTTAGTGTCATAACTGTATATGTATATTTTCAGAAAATTCTTGATTTTTTTATTTTGATTCACTGGGAATTTCAGAACACCAGGAACTATCAAGATGGAAAAATCTGGCAGTGTCGACTTCAAAGCCATTTATACCGAGCTCATTTTTGAATTAAAAAAGAAAAAATTTTTAAACTTAAGACATGCAGAAACAATGTTGTATATTTAGTTTTTAATAAAATATTTATTTGTATAAAAAAGGTCGATTTTTGATGTTTTTTTGGCGAATCTCCCCTTAATTGCAAAACTTGCGATTTAGCATGGAAGCAGAGTGTGGTTGAATAAGAATATTTGACTGCTTCACTCAGTCCGTCAACAACTAAATAATTTCGAAATCCTAGAATTTTATTCATTATTCTTATTTTTTCTGTGTACTACGTAGGGCCGATCCAACTAAAAGCGGGACTTGGTGCGAACTTGGCTTGTGGGATTTTGAAATAAGTTTCATTCAATCAAGAATTTCTATAACTTTACTACTTTTGATATCGAATTACTGTGACATTGCTGCTTTTGGTGCAGAACTGCTGTAACCTTACTACTTTTGATATAGTATCGTTTTAATCTTATTACTTTTGGTATAAAACGGCTGCGATCTAGCTACTTTTAATATACCTCATTTCAGATACAATTGATCATGAGTTTTCGTTAAAAAATTAAATAATTCTTATATTTAAAACAAATAAATCTTCTATTCTTTTCTAAAAACAAACTGCAAATCTAAAATTTACGTAAATGCAATAATAAAAGAGATAAAACCAAGAAAACGGAAATTATTTAAATTCAAAGTGACGAAGCATGGTTAAATTTAACTGAAACGAACCATACAAAACCGCCAACCGCCAGGGCCGGATCATCGTATAGATCAATGACACAAATGGTTAGAGCCCGGTTTTTGAAGAGCCCTGTCAAAGTGCCTATTTTGAATAATTGCATCAATATTTAACATTTCTTATACTTTCTCATAAAATTTAGTTTTATTTATTGTTTTATATTTTTTGTTTGCTCTGTATCTTGTGAGAATGGGAGGGGCTCGATAGGAAAAAAACGTCTAGAGCCCCAAACTGGGCTAATCCACCCTGTCGATACTTTTTTAACGATTAGAAAAATGTTTAAAAGCAATTCTTTAAATATGAATAGATTTCTTGTCGCCTGGAATCATTTCCGCCATTAATTGGAGTAACATTATGGCCGTGTAATATGAAATGTCGTTTTCCGACCACTTAGCCCACCATGTAATTTTGACAAATATCGACAGTTTTTTAAGCATTGGAGAAATGTCTAAAGCAATTTTTTAATTTTAAATAGAATTCTTGTAGCCGGGAACTATTTCCGCCAATAACTGTCAGAATAATATTTGGTCGTGTAATATGAAATGTCGGTTTCCGGCCATTTGAATTACTATGCAACATCACCCCTCTCAATTTCAATCGTTTTTACAGCAAAATTTCATTTTTTTTCGTGCTCTTTGTTGGGTTTAACACGCGTCTACAGATTGCCTGAATAAATCTAGTGGGCTAAAATATTATATATGGATTGAGTTAGTATATCCACGGTGTGCTCTTTGCACGGGCGTTTCAATATTTATCCCTCACTGCCACTATTATTACCCTAAAATTTTTTAATATTTAAACAGTAATAACATAAATTATAATCACATTTACAAGGGAAGGTTCTGAACTGTCAATTAACAATTTTGATTAAACTTCGTGTAAGTGTAGTGCAAGCAAAAATAATGGATGTGCATTTTTTTTTATCTGCCACCGTCGCCATTCAGGAGGTGAAATCACCCTTCAAAGTTAGGGTGAAATATCAATTTTGCTTGATTAATTGAAAATTACGGCAGATAGAGGAAAATTTTAAATTGACACAACACTTTATTTTTAGAGAGCTTTCTAATGATGTATATAAATCCACGATCGAATCTACTGGCAGGTCTGTTATTTTTTCTTACAAGGAAAGGTTCCAAGGTGTCCGCCTCCAATTTCAATGCCGCTTAAATATGTTATTCTACGTCGAAATCTAAGAGTGGTTCTAAACCACAATAAGTGGTTCTGAAGTTGGACTATCGTATGTAAGGTTTTTATAAGGTTTGTTTTTTAATGGATGTTATAGTTTTCGTTATCGAAAATTATCGATACCGAAAATAACGATATTTTCAAAATGAATGGAAACCTAATAAAAACCTTACATACGATAGTCCAACTTCAGAACCACTTATTTTGACATTATTGCCCACTGTCAGTGTGTTAATATTAAAAATGAGTGTTAGTAAACTAGTATGTAATTTACGAGGGTGACTCACCCCTCTCTAGTGTTGCTCAAACTGAATTTTGAAATCAAAAATTTCATTTCTACGTTATTTTAATTGTCTTAAACTATTTTCCATCAAGAAAAACTTCTTGATCTACCCAAGTAGTACGACAATTCGACTCAGTCACCCCCTAGTTAACTACCCCTAGACTTAATATTAAGACATTGAGCGAAAACAGGTCAATTAGATTTTTTGACGTAGATTTCAAATCTGTAAACAAAATTTTTATATTGTTTAATTTTCACCCCCTTTTTACAAAATTAACCCCTCAAATTTTAACCCCCAACCACCCCTGTTGATGTAAATTGAACAAATTGCATATCAATAGATAGCTCTTTAAAAAAAGAGCAAAATCGTCAATTTGAACTTTTGCTCTATCTCTTACTTTTTTCGAGATATTTGAAAAATTAAATTTTTACCCACCTTTTTGAAGGGCGATTTTACCCTTTCAAACCGTTTTTCCGTCGATAAAATATAATACGGGCCTCTTAGATTTCGACGTAGAATGACATATTTCAGCGGCATTGAAATCGGAGGCGGACAGCCGGGGACCTTTCCTTGTTAGACTACATATATACAAAGTTTCATCAAAATTGTGAATTGACAGTTGAAAATCTTTCCTTGTTAAAAATATCTTAAAACTATCGAAGATGAGGGGAAATGCTTACTGGGTTTTTTGCATTTAATGGCAACTTAAAATTTATTCAAGGGTCATAAAAGGAAGCTATTTCTGTAACATAACCACAAAATAATGGCATAAATAAATGAATACGTTGTATTGCATTCGTTGGTTTTAAAAGCGTGAATATTTTTGTTTCTTGCATTCTTCTATTTTTGCTTTTAGATTCATTTACATGAAATTAAGATATTACATACTATATGTACTTTTAAACAAATCACCATATGTGTATGCATGTACACATTAATTACTTGAAACTGGTTAGTCGGGCGGGTGGGGGATAAATGAAGCTTTTTATTATACAATCTACACGACACAAGTCAAATAAATAAATTCATTTCTTGACAAAAGTATTTATTTTATTAGGATTTTGTGTTTCATCTTTATTACTAGGGAGAAGAGCACAACTAAAACTCATGATTTTATTACAACGATTAACTAACTTTAGTACGTTAAAAGATTTTCTTTATTTAAATATTATATACTCGGATATATTTATACTTATATGGATGGGGAGATACAAGTATACAAGTTACAAGTTGCAAGTATAGATACGCTGGTGTTTGGAATGCAAAGTTTTCGATGGTATTACAGATAATGTGGATTAAAAAGTTTCATATAACCAAAAACTGATGTTAATGTTGTTTAAAAGTTATTTAAAATCTGCTTGTATTAGATAAATTAATTTCAGCTACAACATTAAATTGCTACAAACAATTTTATTTTCATACAACTTTTTCTTTGTTATTATTATTCTTAAGGGAGCAAAGATGGTAGGCTAGTTTAACGAATTTAAAAAAAAAATTTAACTAATATATTGTAAGGTGGCGTCTACATAGCTGACATTTTTTTTTTTTATATTTCGGATAATACTTGTGTTTTTTTGGAAAGGGGGGGTTACCTTTTGGTAGTATGTATTAGATAGTTTTTGAAAAATTTTTATCACATTATATTTTACTATTACGATGATCATTTTGTAACCTACGTATATCAGTTATTTTATTTTATTTTTTTTTTTGGATAATTTCAAAAATGACGTAACGTAAGAATACATTAATCGTTTTTGTTAGGTCTGTTGCTAATATACAGAGCGAGTCTTAACTCTTGCCTCCTGGGCCGGATCTAGGGAGGGGCAGCCGGGGCACGTGCCCCCCTGCAGGTATTAGGGGGTAAGTTCGGGGGCGCCAAAATGTTCAATTTGTTTTAGCGAATTTTCAGAATGAAAATTCAGCTATTACAGCAGCTCTTATGGTAAGACCTAAGCCCGGGACTATGGCAGAAATTTGTTTTGGAGCCTCTAGAACCCGAAAATCTACTTCACTAAAATTTATATATATATAGATATATATATATGTATTTATGTGTGTACACGATAACTCTCGAACAAAACGTTTAATGCTTATGAAATTTGGTGTGTAGGTTTGAATTCAATTTCGCTCGCCTAAGTTCGTTAGCCAGACACATCCGATGCCACAGACCGGATATTTTGGGCTTTAAAGTCTTTTTTTGTGTTTTTTGATCAGAATTTATAACTTTTTCAAAAATTTTGTTATACTATCAAAAAAATTGTAAGAAGTTATATTAGCGAGCTTTTTAAACTTTTCCTCTGTATAAACTGGTTTTCAAGAAAAATCAAAAATAATTTTTATATAGAGTCTCTTTTTATCGTATTATCTCTTTCTGTTGTATTGGAAAAATCCTATTTTTATTTATTTTGATTATACACGTATTTTAAGGGTATTACTACACTTAGTACTCTACTACCTATCATATTTCAAATTTCTTTGGATAAATATTCAGAATAATGCCTTAATAAATTTCTACGGTTATATAAATGTAATATTATTAAATTTAATTAATTAAACTATAATATTTCTTTGATTAAATAAAATTTTAAAATTATATTTTTGGTAGTGCACAAATAGCCTTATGCATTTGTAAACATAATATCTCTAGTATAAGTAGATTAGATCTGTTATTTTGTTTTCGAAAATTTATTTTTGCTTTCAAATTCAAATTGTAGTAGAATTGATTTTTTTTTCCTAAATACTGCACATTATTTTAATCTCTTTATTTAACACATTACGTTAAAAAATTATAATAATATTTTTAAAATTATTAATATTTTTAATAATTTAATTATTTAAACAAATTCTTTAAATATATTTAATAATTTTTTATTTTAAAAATTCTATTGTGTCAGCGTTTTTAACCAGATAGCACCACAGATATGTACAATACTGCCAAATTAGCTTGAATTTAAACTAATATTTCAACAATCAGAATTTCAAATCAACTCGTCTTTGTGTTGAAATGTTGACATATAGATTCGGTGCTGATATTTGACTGATATTTGAGAAAAATAGGTAATAATTCATGTTAATTTATATATTACATTTTTAAAATCAAATAGTAATTAATATTTGTCCTATTATTTGTTTTTTGTTTTGTTTTATATAGGTAAAAAATTTAAAACCACATTAAAAATTACATGAAACCGTGAAGCAAATGTTATTTATATACGAGAAGAATATAGCTAAAATGAAAAAGAAAATATAAATTCTAAACAGGCAATTATTAATAGAATTTGTCAACATAATAAGGTAAATACATATCTATTAAAAACTGTGGATTTTGTGATTGAATTTTTTCTAATAATTTGAATGTACATGTTAAAACGTTAATATCAACAGCAATACTTTTATGTATTATAAATTCCTATTTAAAACATGGATGGTGAATTTAAAGATATAATAAGAAGAAAAAGAGAACACACAGTAAACTAAAAACTTGGATTAAGAAGGAAAACATCAACTAAGTACATGCCGGATAAGCCCTTGAATAAAGGTCCAACTTTAGTTTTGTTTCCGTGTCGAATGGTTATTTTCTTCAGCAAGAGAATTTAAAAAGGTAAAATCGTCGGTACACAGAAAGAGTGACACAGTTCAAAAAAAAAAAACAGCTACTTCAATATCTCTATTCAAAAGTTTTATTATTTACTTCAAAAGTTATCATAGTTTCGGATTTCTAAAATTTTCAAAATTTTTTTGGAGATAACCCGTTGATACTCACCTTGTATTCCAATAATAAAAATAACAAGTTAATTTTGATAACATTAAAGATTTTGATAAAAAAAATTCGCTACTTTGAAGTAAGGAAAAAACGACAAAACCGCCTTCTAGCGGTTAATTTTGGAAGTAGCAATATGTCGTTCTGGGACATAAAAATATGCAAATTTTGCTATACATTTACACAATAAACTCGAAAATGTAAATTTTTGAGTTGTGTCACTCTTTCGGTGTACCGTCGAAATGTTTTGTTACGTTTGGAAAATAAATTCCGTTCTAAATTTTTTTTCGTAACCGTTAAAAAATTTAGCTCAAAATATTAAATTCAGTATTGGTAAGGCAAAGATTCTCAGTTGCGCCTCTGGTGGTAAAATTAGACCTACTGTCAAGTAAAAATACGTATATGTTTAATTGGTGATAAAAATACACATAATTTGTATAATAGATATTTCACCGGTCATTTCTCTCACCGGCCCTGTTCATAAACGCATCTGTTATTAAAATACCCCTGTCGCAGCATCCTGCATAACATAGCGAATTTCCATTTACAAAAGTACGTTTTTCTTGGAAACTAGTTGATATAGAGTAATTGTAAATAAAAAAAACTTTATGTGATTTTTCCGCCTCATTCCGCCAAATTTTTTTCACGAAACGTTTTCACGATATTTTTTAAAAATAAGATGTTTCGTTTTTGAGTTATCGTGCGGACACACACACGTATATATATATATATATATATATATATATATATATATATATATATATATATATATATATATATAAGTTTACTAAGTGTCCGCACGATAACTCAAGAACGAAACATCTTATTTTTAAGAAATTTTGTGAAAACGTCTACGGTTTTTTGGACATTTTTTTTGAAAAAATTTGGCGGAATGAGGCGGGAAAATCACATAAAGAAAGTTTTTTTTATTTACAATTACTCTATATCAACTAGTTTCCGAGAAAAACGTACTTTTGTAAATGAAAATTCGCTATGTTATGCAGGATGCTGCGACAGGGGTATTTTTTTTTTTGCTCGTCACGTACACTTTTTTGCAGAAATTTTTGAATTTTGAAATTTGAATTTTTCTCGGGGAGGGCGCCAACAACAAAGTTTGCCCCCCCCCTTCATAATAATGGTAGGTCCGGCCCTGCTTGCCCCAATTACGATAAACTAAATAATTAAAGGAAAAGTTTTGGAGAAAAATCACCAACAGTTACTGATATAAAATAAATATCTATTTGTGACGTTTCGAAAATATGGAAGTTTCATCATCAGGCAAACATTTTTTTAAAAAGCTAAATACCTACATAAATATTATAAAGAAAAATTACAAAAATGGGAAATATATATGCAAAATTATTCATATATATTTTCCATTTTTGTAATTTTTTTTATAATTTAAGTATGTATTTAGTTTTTAAAAAAAATTTTGCGTGATGATGAAACTTCCATATTTTAGAAACCTCACAAATAAACACTTATTTTATGTCAGTAAAATAAATCACCTAATCCCTCTTTTGACATGTCAAACTAAATAAGAAACCATCATAACACTTGTTGTTCCCAAGATATTGGTTTTGAAAGGAAAGATTTAATGTTTTCTAAAGCACTGATCAAAACTTTTTCCCCTAAATCCATAGCTACGATGGCTCCGTATATTCTTTTCCCACGACTTCTTCGTACCCAATAGTAATATACAGGGTCGAATTTACCAGAAGTGCCGCCTGGGGACTTGTTGTAAAAAAATTCTTATAACTTTCCCACTTTTTTTTTTACCTTTTCCTATCAAAAAATAAGTGATGAGCAAAAAAAAAAAAATTTGCCTCGCCTCTAAAAAATTTGCCGCCCGGGATCAGTGCCCCGCGTGCCCCTAGTGTAAATCCGGCATTGGCAATATAGTTTGCTATAGTAGCAAATTATTTGTCCGGCCAAACAAGAAAACGTAACCACGATACTGTGAACGAGATATTTTGCCGCAATGTGCCGTCACCCTAATAATGGCCAACTTAATCCCCCTTTAACCCACTTTATCGACAATGTTATCTCAAAACTTCTCATGTTGGTTAGTAGTAGTAGTGCTCAAGTGCTATGATGGGTACATTTGCCAGTTTTTAAAGTAACAACCTACATATGAATAAGGAAAATAATCTTCAAAAGCTTGCCACTGTACATTGAGAGAGTTTTGTTGGAAGCGAAATATTTCCTTTCTTTTTTGTTAATTTAAATATAAATGTTTTCCTGTTTTAAAATATTATATCAGACAAAAATATTCTGCTTTTCAAATATATATTTTCTTGAACGTTTTATTTTTACAAAGAAATATATATAGTAGTGAAGTTAATGTTTAACTTGGCTTTTTTATATTTCGTCCATAGAACTTGTTACAAGTTTTTTTTCTTATATTTTTTTTCCTCTTTTTAAAAAGAAAATAATTAATGTCGGTAGCTGACTATGTACAGTGTACCTATTATGTACAACATGGGTATAGCCTACCTACATAGTAAGATCCAAAAGTTTACGGTCTACAAGTGAAAAAAAAAATGATGGATGATTCAGGTATCATAATGTCAATTTGTCAGCAATCGATAAGGAGTTTTTGTTTTTTATTTATTAAATTGTTTCAGTTTGTTGTTTTTTGCTAGTAACACAGTCAATAATATAAGTTTCGTTTTCTTTTGTTGTTTTTTTTTTTACAATTTTTTTTTTTTATAATAGGTTTTTTAAAACTTTCGTAAGTTTACAAGTTGTTTCATTTTGAATAAACGGAAAGTTTTCGGGGTATTTATTTAAAATTTACCTTTTTTAGACGATTATAATGTTGGAATCTGAAAACAAAATTGATTTTTGCAAATGACATTCCCTAGCGAGAAGTCGTGGAAATAATGTATAGCAAGCAATTTTCGTATAAATAAGCGTTCTAATAATATTTTTATAAAATTTTCACAAGTAAATTGTGCATATAACGTAATATTTTACGTTACCTACTGAAATTCCGTTCTATGGTATCAGTACACATCAAGTCAACATATACTGTGTGAGTTTTTCGAGAGTCGCCATTTTTATTACAGCCAAACCGTTGATTTAATCGAAAAATTGTTCAAATAAGAGTTGTGGATATCGGACGGGGGCAACCGATTGCTATGGTCAGGAGCTTTATAGCTCTTCTGGTTTTCGAGCTATGATACAAACTTATAGATTTTTAAATGGGACTATATATTAATTTTTCGATAAAACTGATCTAATGCATTAATTAACAACATAAATGAGCAAAAAAATTTTTTTTACCCAAGTTTAATTTTTTAATTTTTCTTTAATTTATCAGTTAGGCGGTAAAAATATGCATATGTACTTGAGGCTACTTCAACCGATAGTTTTTTTCTTGCTTACACTTCCATTACATCCAAGAAAAGAACCTTTTCCAGTACTATTTCTATCATACAAATTTGGTTGTAATAGAAATAGCAACTCTCAAAAAACTCACATCGTATTTTTAAAATATACCCTGGTGCAAACATAGTATTTTAGCGAATTTTTGAATCAAAAATTCAGCTATTACAGCCATTGCCATGGTGCGACTTGAGTCCGGGATTTTGATAGGAATTTGTTTTGAGATCCCTAGAAACCAAAAATGATATTCACTAAAATTTATGTATATATGTATGTGTCCGTGCGATAACTCTCGAACGAAACATCCTATTTTTACTAAATTTGATGAAAACGTTAGAAGTCCAAAAATCTTCGATGAGTTCTTCAGCCAAGCACGTTCGTTGCCAGGAACCTCAAAAAATATTATAAAACAATGAAATAATGAAATTAACAATGACATACGTGAGTTCTGCAAACGTCCACTAGGGAATTCCTAGAGAAATTAGTTTTAATATCTTTTTGACGGTTTAAAAAATTTTTCATGTTGGAGCAAATATTTAACAGTCAGTATTGGTTAGAGTTTTATTGTGTGGCAAGAAGTTTGCTAGAGTGCGTTATAAAGATTAAGTAATTTTCAGGTTAAAATCGTAGATACCGAATTTAATGAAAAAGTAAGTATTTGTCCCGAAAAGAATTGTTTCGAAAATTTTGTTGACGATGCAGAACCAGAAAACGACAAATACAAGTGCCATATATATATATATATATATATATATATATATATATATATATATATATATATATATATATATATATATATACAACAGATTGCTTAAATCAGTGGTTCTCAAAGTTTTTGGTTCACGACCCCCCTTTGCACTTAAAACTTAAAAATGACCCCCGAAATATGTAGAAATATTATCTGTAATCAATTGTTTTTGAGATCCACCAAATAGTTTTCGCGACCCCCACTTTGAATATCACTGACTTAAATGATATAATGTATTAGAGAAAGAAGTTATGAGACAGATATATATAGAAGATGAGAAAGCACTATGAGAATACATATACAAGTCTGTCCGTTTTCATATACATATATATTTCCTATTCATTTTAAAATATTTTAAAAATTATTTTCTCTTTTTATCATCACTATCGTTTTATGCTACTCATATAGATTTCTTTAATAGTTCACCCCATAGATATACAAGATCTAAATTTCCTATTTCATAACTACCGTGCCCGCTGTCGCCGGCAAATGACGTGGACACCGCCACCCCTACCAAACAATTATGATACATACAACAAAACACATTATTTGTATCTACACAAACATGCGAATGTGTTAGTGCAATATGGTGATGAATGACTACGCATCTTTTCATACATATAGTATATACTGCCATGGCCGGCCTATGTGACTAACAAACAACAATTAAAAATAAATTTATTTAAGCAGGATATCCCTTTATGTTGTGAATTTTCTTGTTCAATAAAATTTTTACGCTTAAATACGATACACTTCATATTTTCTTTCTGTTTAAATTTCACGAGTTGATTAAAAAAACAATGAATCTAATAAACGATGTGACCCTTACAATGAACAGTAACAGTATGAAGATTAGACAAGGAGTCGAAACTCATTGTATTCAAAAAAATGTTCAAATTAAAGATGGCACTCGTGTTCGTACGATACGAAAGCGGTACAGTACTTATTCTCAAATGGAACACTCTCAAATGGAAACGCGAACTTCTATATTATCTTTGTTAGTTTTTGAATAGAATCTTCTGGAATCTTTTTCAATTTTCAACTCAGTTATAAAGTGGGTTTTTCGATCGTTTTTAAAATAAACTTAACAATTTTTATTTTGCGTCGCGTCATTTATATTGTATATTATATAATTCGCTGACGTCACTATGTAAAATCGGAGTCAGTACCATTGGATATTCGCCGTATAAAGTAATTTAAACTATAAGAGTTTATTTCATACATATGTAATTTCTATGTATTTCCTTATTATTAAATATCATCAACTGACATTGGTGATTCTCAAATGGAAACACTCACTTCCCCAGTCCCGGCGTGTTTCTATTTGAGAATAAGTACTGTAGTTACATTCTGTTTTATCCGTTTTATGTTACTATATTCGCTATATTCACATCAGTATTTTGAGATTATTAACGCCGCCAGTGGTAAAAAAAGAAAGCCCTTATATTTACGATTTTCCTGACCAGTTTTGTCAATTCCTCTCATAATTATGAGTTAGATCTCCATCTTATAATACTCCATTAGTAACAGACTAAATCAGAAGCGATGTAAACTGACACAACTTTGCACCTTACGAACGACAGATTCTTATATATGTACACTGCCTCTATAATGTTCTGTGGTTCACTCTATTGCGACAATGTTGCACTGGAATTGAAACAACCGGTAGGTACATTAAGTGTATTGTTTCTATGTATATAATGAAATTGTACTCTAGTGTAATGCTTTTCACCTACATACATTCTCTATAGTCCAGGACAACGTCATATCGTCGATCTTACTTACCCGAGGACAATTTGCACACGACACTAATGGACTTAGAAAGAACTTTCTATATACGGTCGTGCTGTAGTATGTAGTATGTGATTCATATCATAAAATTAGATAAAATTTACTGTACATATTTATACATTTTAGACAAAATGGAATTTGCAATAATAGTAATGTTGTTATTTTCGAAAATTTATTTCTTTTGTTTTTGTTATGGTTCTTTGTTTTCTTTTTAGTGGTCATAAGTGTCCAACGGAAAGAGAGTTTTCAACGACAATTTTTTTGTTGATATTATCACAGTGTACTGAATTTTTATTGAGTAGAGACTACCAAAATTATACTTTTTTCAGTCTACTGTTGCCTTATATCAACCTAAAAAAGCAATTATTGTGCCTATGTATAAAAAGAGGGATAAGAAAAAAATTGAAAATTATAGACCGATCTCCCTATTATCAAACTTCGCTAAAATATTTGAAACAGTTATAAACGTTAGACTAGCAAGTTACCTAAATAAATACAATGTTTTTTTTGTTTAATTTCAAATATTATTGACTGGTTGTGAGACATTACTACGTATGACAAACTTTTGTTTGCATTTCAACACACGCAGTATTGATATGTTCACTTATCGTTCAGTTAAACTGAAACTTTAAGTACTCGACTGCCTTGGTTAACATGACCAAAAACCACATATGTAAATTAAAAATCACAAAGTGATTGAAAAAGTAGTTAGCACGCCACTGTAGTGGTTAGCACGCCTGGCTAGTTACCAGGAGATCCTGGGTTCGATTCCCGGCCGATCCGGATAATTTTTTCAATCACTTTGTGATTTTTAATTTACACAATATTATTTGTCCTGAACAACATGGGTTTGTAAAAGGAAAATCTATAGATATGTCTGTATTTAAAGTAGTACAAGAAATTCTACAGGCTTGGGAATCAAGGACACCCTTTCTAATGATGTTAATTGATTTGGCAAAGGCATTTGATTGTATTGAGCCACATCTAATACTTGATAAGCTTGGTAAATATGGATTACAAAGAAAAATGTTGAATATTTTAACTTCATATCTGACAGATAGGCAACAGGCTGTAAAAATTACCTACAAAACTGACTTGGGTCTCTAGACTGCATTTTCTGAATGGAAGTGTCTCACAAGGAAGCATTCTGGGACCCATACTTTTTATTTTATTTATAAACGACCCGCCAATGGCAGTAAAGGAAAATATTTTATTATACGCAGACGATACAGCTGTCCTATGTAAATGAGAAAATATATTAGAAAAACTTAAACTGTGCTCCAATGATCTGTCAGAATGGTTCAATCAAAATTACTTAACATTAAATCAGAATAAAACAGAAATAATTAAGTTTGGCAAATATTTTGATATGTCTCAGGACATACAGATATTTAATACAAGATTGAATGTTGCTCAGCAGGTCAGATTTCTTGGGTTAAACTTTGATTCACAATTAACTTGGAAAGAACATGTCAATGTGATTCTTCCTAAATTAAGTCGATCTATCTACATAATTAGATTTTTAAAATCAATGTTGCCATCGGAGGCACTGTTGAGAGTATATTTTGCACATTTTCACTCTGTAATGCGTTTCGGAGTTATTTTTTTGGGGTAAGTCATCATGGCATGATAAAGTATTTAAGATGCAAAAAAAAAATGTATTAGGATAATGGTTAGCCTTCCACCAAGAAGCCATTGTAAAGAATATTTTAGTTCTTTGAATATTCTAACCCTTAGCAGCACTTACATATTGGAAACAGCATCTTTTGTTCATCAAAATAAAAATTTGTTTAAAACCTGTGTATCGGATCATTCGTACAATACACGAAATAAAGAAGCATTGAAACCTATAAATGTATCCATGACTGTATCCACAAATACTGGATATAATTCATTTATAAAATATATAACAAAATTCCTACTAATATTAAAAATGAGCCAATTAATAAATTCAAAATTAAATTAAAACATTACTTGCTACAGCAAGGCCCTTTTTATAATCTGTCTGAATTTATAAGTACACACTGATTATTATTTATCATGACGCTATTTACATATGTATTACATGTCCAATATTATTATTATTATTATTATAATTTTGGAAGTACTCGTTGAAAATAAAGCATTATTGCATACTTCATACTGTATTGCTCCCCGGAAGATCCACGTAGTGTTTAAATGAGTAAATGTGATTTGTAAAAAGTTTAATTTCTTTTGAAAAGACCTGAATTTGAGTTAGTGAGCGGAAGTTCAAAGAAAGTGAGTGCGAATATCCGGGGAGCGTATTTTTTCAATAATAATTGATATATTTATTATAAGGTTCAAAGATTCATATTTGGAATGTTGTCGATCAAGTTTTTTGGTCCAATTTTTTCTTACCCTGCCACCATTATTTACTAAAGAGCTCGACTGAAGTAGGTACAATTTCTATGGCCGCAAAATTTAAAAGTGAATTTTGACAGGTCGTAATGTCTTGAACCGAAAAAAAACCCATCACATGAAATAGCTCTAAAAAGTATCAAATAAAAATTTCTGGAATTCCATATTTCAAACATAATGTCATAATTTAGATCATATAGATTCCCAGGATTTTTTTTTTTAATTTTTTAGGGCTTTTTTCGTCGTGGGTTTTTAAAACTATTTTATTTGGATCTTTTTGAAGTTTAAAGTTTTTAATTTTACTTTTATTCTGGAAACGATTAGACCCATTTTTATCAAACTTGGTTAAAAACTATCCGACAATTATCAGCTTTCAAAATGGATTTTTAAGATTTATAATTTTATTTTTATCCTGGAATATTCTGAAAACGGCTGAATCAATTCTGGCTGAGAAACATCCTGTAGTTACCAGCTTTCAAAAAAAAGCACAAAAATTTATTAAATTATTTTGGAGATAGATGGTAACAGACACAAAAAAGCACCTCTTACTCCCAAATGCATATACCTACTCCATTCTGTTGGGTGAAAAGGAAGGAATAAAATTTTTCAATATGTATTTCGCGTAGTTTTCGAGATTTTTGGCGTAGACTTCGAAAACTAAGCGAAATATTGAAAAAAATTGATTCTATATATCTACTTAGTTCAGATCTATAGGAATTCGCCTACAAATTTCAGTGTCATGAACTAAGAAAATTTACCAGTAACATCGAAGAGATTAACCTTTTTTATCTTCTGAATAAATATAAATTCCTCGAATGTTGTAAACTCATTTCCTGTCAGTGTCGGCACTATTACAAACAGCTTGATTTGACTTGCAAAAAGGTGAATTCTAGAAATCAATATTAAATAATTTTTCTATAAAATCGTCTTTCAATTACAAAAGTATCTTATTATTCAAGTTTCTAGAAAAAGTTTCTTAATGAATCAATTTAGTATTAACTTTATTGAAATAAATTGAAACTAACAAATATATCTACAGGATGATCCAGAATTTTGTACCGTCAAAATTAATGGTACCTTTTTGTACACACTTTTTTCTAAAACTCAGTAATAAGGGAGTTAAAGTAAAGGGCTGGAATGTAAACGAAAACCATTTAAAAAAAAAAAATTAGACGCTTTTGATGATTGGGTGTACTGAACTGTTAATACTTGCACTCTAAATAAACGATCTGGATAATCATGCTGTTAAAAATTTTGTTTAAATAATTGCAAATGAAAACACAAAAGACGTGATTGATAACACCGAAACCACTCTTTAATTCTTTAAATGATTAAGAAGAGTTAACTCGTCCTGCAATATGGCGGCTATGCTGTAGTATGTATATATTCACTGGTACAGGTGCCGCCATCTATGACAGATTTTCCAAAATACGGTATAATTCTAAATAATCTTCAATTTTATCAACATAGTTTAGTATAATTTATATTTTGTAAATTCTTAGGGTTTACTTTTTTGATGTTGGGATCTTTGAATTTTTTCTTTTCCTTTTTTTGTAACCTTATCTCTTGTACTAAAGTATATAAAAAAGTATCCTTATTTTTGAACGTACTATCACCTCTCACAATACGGTACTTGACTATATTCAAAATTTGTTTTTAATGTTGAATAATTTCATGTATTATTCTTAAATATATTCAATTTTAGTAGTGACAAATAAAAATATTCCTAATTATTTAAAAATTCGATTTTGAAAATTATAAATTTTTAGCCTTCATTTAAATGATTGAAAACGCAGTGATATTTGAAAATGACGTCATTTTTTATAGCAGATCTTATTACTGTAGTTACGTATTGTCTACGACAAATTGCATTTTCATTGTGGCATTTTTAAAATTCTAATTGACCAAGAGAAGTTGTTTTTCTTTGTAATTTATTTTGAACTTTTTGGTTTGCAATTAATTTTGCACTCAAAAAAGATTGATGGAAGGAATACATCGTCACTTAATACGTAAAATATCCTTATCAACTTGTTTTAAATATTATGTCAAAAATGTTTTTATTTTTTTGCTACAATTTTAAAGTTACGTAAAACTGTTTTCTTAAAGTGCATTTAATACCTGTAGGGCTTCATGAAAATCTTACAGTGATGATAAATGAAGAAGATAATAAAGTAGAAATATATTATCAAAACCAACTGCAGGTAAAATTAAATGTGTAAGTTCAAAATGTACGACAACCTGCATGAAAATAATAGAAAATTAATAAAATGTTCTACATGTTTCAATCATTTAAATGATCATCTTCAGGAAAATTCGAGTTCAGTTGTGAAAACAACCGAAAACCTCAACAAAGGACATGACCTCAAAAATCAAAGTAGCTGTCAATTTGACAGGAGGAAAAACAAAATTAAAAACCAACTAACCCCATAATAAATAGGGAAGTCCGCAAAAAATAAAACTTAGGGGAATTTCACGAAAAATATGCGAGAACCAATTACTTACCATATCAGGAACCAACAAGTTAGACTAGTAAAATTGAAAAATATAAAATTTAATGGAAAGATGTAGAAAAAAACATTGATAGATAGCACAAAGAGGTTATGTAAGAGAAACCACTATTTTTACAAAATTTGAATAGTTTTAAAAACAAAAACCAATAAATTATTACACTTAACACACTCATAATTAAAGGTAAAACATTAAGTAAGATTTAATTGTTACAGATTAAAGCAAAAAATTGAAACACAATTGTTAAGATAATTGGTGTGCCGTGTTCAATGATTTATCATGAAATGGGGATTCGAATTGCTGAGCTATTTTTTCCATTATAGAGCGGCAATGTTCATAAGAACTCAATTGCGCAGTCTCATTCAGAATCATACTATTAGAATTGTTAAAATGTGCAATGTACAGTGTTTCTAAAACGTCAAGTACGGACCCCTTGTTTGCAAATGCTTACAATATCTTGTTTTTTGGAAACGTTATGTGGATGATGTATTTGTAGTGTGGACGGGTACACGTGACCAGGCGATGCAATTTTTGAATTTCCTTAACAGCCTACATAACAGAATTAAATTTACATTAGAACTCGAGGAAAATAATAAAATTATTTTTTTGGACATAACTGTGAAAAAAGACCATTACTCCAAACGTTTTGAAATTTCAGTATACCGCAAACCCACACACACAGACCATTGTATTCACCAATCATCTTCGCATCGCATATCACATAAACTAGCATTTTTCAACTATTCTTTTAATAGATTATTTTCCTATCCCCTCAACACTACCAATTTCCTACGTGAATTGTCCGTAATTATACATATAGGGCTTGCCAACGGTTATAACAACGAATTCATTTTTAAAATTTTTGCTAAACATTTACATAAACATCTAGATACATCTTTGTTTCCTAATCTAACTAAATCTGTAAAATCATCTAACTCTGGTTATGTTTCTATCCCTTATATTTCCTCTGATGTGAACGGGTTCCGGAAGTTATTCCATGAACACGGCCTTAAGTTGACTTTTTCTTCTTGCAACTCTATTTCAAATCTTCTCATTAAAAACAAAGATACTATTAATTCATTATATAGATCCGGCGTCTATAAATTCGAATGTGAATGTAAAACATGTTATATTGGGCAATCGGGACGACGTTTTTGTATTAGATTCGCCGAACATCTGGCAGCCATTAAAGCATCGAATTTAAAGAACTATTTTGCGATAGCTGAACACATATTGGAAAGTAATCATAATTTTGTAATCTCCGACAATTTCGTGCCTCTACATTTTGCAAAAAAGGGGTCCGTACTTGACGTTTTAGAAACACTGTACATTGCACATTTTAACGATTCTAATAGTATGATTCTGAATGAGACTACGCAATTGAGTTCTTATGAACATTGCCGCTCTATAATGGAAAAAATAGCTCAGCAATTCGAATCCCCATTTCATAATAAATCATTGAACACGGCACACCAATTATCTTAACAATTGTGTTTCAATTTTTTGCTTTAATCTGTAACAATTAAATCTTACTTAATGTTTTACCTTTAATTATGAGTGTGTTAAGTGTAATAATTTATTGGTTTTTGTTTTTAAAACTATTCAAATTTTGTAAAAATAGTGGTTTCTCTTACATAACCTCTTTGTGCTATCTATCAATGTTTTTTCTACATCTTTCCATTAAATTTTATATTTTTCAATTTTACTAGTCTAACTTGTTGGTTCCTGATATGGTAAGTAATTGGTTCTCGCATATTTTTCGTGAAATTCCCGTAAGTTTTATTTTTTGCGGACTTCCCTATTTATTATGGGGTTAGTTGGTTTTTAATTTGGTTTTTCCTCCTGTCAAATTGACAGCTACTTTGATTTTTGAGGTCATGTCCTTTGTTGAGGTTTTTCGGTTGTTTTCACAACTGAACTCGAATTTTCCTGAAGATGATCATTTAAATGATTGAAACATGTAGAACATTTTATTAATTTTCTATTATTTTCATGCAGGTTGTCGTACATTTTGAATTTACACAACAAAGTAGAAAGTTGTAAATACCACTAAAACTGAGCATGATGACTGCTGAATATTGTGTACAAATTTGAAACCATGTTTGAAAGCGACATCTGTTTGAGTTAAATTGTGACGTCATTGCATACGTCACTACGCCAAGTCATTTTTCCCGCCAATTTGTTCATTTAAAATTGAACAATGGTTTTTTTGGAAGATTTTTAAAAATTTAACAAAAATTAACTAAATAATAAACAAATATCTTACTTTGCAAAATACCACTTTTATTTTTGTGACAATATTGTTTCGAACCGTTAGTTCATTTTCAAACAGAATAAAAATTATATTCGATACATGCCCTTATATACTAATTTTATCTACCTATACTTATGAAGGGGAGTGATATATGGTGTGGAAGTAGAAGGGGCGGAGGTAGTGGGAGAATTCGAAAACAAGAAAAACAAGATTACATTATATGTGATAAATGCGAGCAAACACGTGACAAAAGATTGAAATTGACAAACAAACAATATTACAGAAAATACAATTTTAAAAGTTTAATTAAATTATAATATTGAAAATAAAGTTGAACTGTAGATATCGGTGTAGTCATTTAAAAGGTGATCGGAGTTATGTTTATTTATTCTATTGCTTCTAGGATTGTTAACTTCTGTCCTTTGTTTGCCTCGTGTAGTACGGTAATTTTCCGTTCTGGTGTGTGTCCGGTGTCAACTAAATGCCTCGCAAAAGCAGAGTCGGATTTCTTATTCCTATAGGATCTGAAATGCTCTGCTCTCCGGGTTTCAAAGTTTCTGCCAGTTTGACCGATGTAAAAACTATTACAGTCTTGGCAGTTTAATTTGTAGATACCCGATTTTTTAAGTTTATCAATTTTTGTTTTATTGTTATATATTAAGTTTCCTAGATTAAAGCCTAATTTAAATAAGGGACGAATATAAGGGCATGTATCGAATATAATTTTTATTCTGTTTGAAAATGAACTAACGGTTCGAAACAATATTGTCACAGTTTCAAAAATAAAAGTGGTATTTTGCAAAGTAAAATATTTGATTATTATTTACAAATATGGAATACCATAAAGTAACGCTCAAATCTATTAATATTAAAATTAACTAACTTATACGTAAGCACAAAGCATTTAGAATCATTTCTCAATTGCAGTCAAGTACCGTATTACCGCACAAAATTCTCACCACCCTGTATACAAATAAAATAAAGTTCATCAAAATAACCAATAAAATGCCAATATCCCCATTATTAATACCAATATCTATGTAACTATTACCTACAATAATATACGTTCTACCTAAAAAGTTCTGAAATGAAATAATACGTCATAAATTATTATACTTGTAATCTACATAAGAAATGTATTTGTGTGTAAATAAATCTACATTAATGAACCCTTGAAATTGAAATAATTTAATATAATATTTGTGTTTATTCAGCAAAACAATCCTGTTATCCTACCAAATTAATACCCTTTTTATCATCGGAAATAAAATTTTATAACACTCATGTAAGTATTTTAGTATGTACTTATAATATTCTGAAACTTTCGAAAATAGGTATAAAGAGTGAGATATCAAATAATTAATTGCCTATAAAATAATATGTATTAGGTTGTTGCAAATGAAATGTCGATTAATTAAAATTATTCATATAATTAATATCTTTTATATTTCTGCATATTAATAGCTATTATATAGAATTGACGTTCTGATTTACATATTTATTTTTACTCGACCGCTCCAAAAGGAAGGTTACGTTTTTGACTCGCGCCTCTGACTAATTTTGTAAATTCAAAAATTTAATTTTTTTAAAATTATTTCAAGAACCTTTACCGTGGAGTTTTGCCTACCAGAATCACCATTTTACAAATACGTATTACAATATTTATTTAAACTACACCCAAATTTTATTACTGTCCTGAAAACTATATTAATTTCATCAATTAATCTCTTGGTATTGTATTTACAGAAAGATTTTTTCAAGAAACTGAATATAACACAGATGAGACAAATGAAGCCTACATATAAAAAAGTGTGGTCCGAAAGTTTTAATAAGCTACATTTTATACTGCTTACTGACTAGTCGTCCATCGGCTCTACAAGAGTAAACATGCATTGTTACGTGGTGGCTGTGATTGTTAGATCGTGTTAGTATCCCACTCCCACAATGCACCTCGCACCACATCCACCACGTACATAACGACTATCACACATACTAACATCCACTATAGTATACGTACAAACACAAACTCTAAATATGTATGTATATGACCATAGAAAGTGGGGAGGCTTCACTGCCAAGTTTGATGACGTAAAAAACTGGCGACAGCCCGAATGCTAACTATCATCTAGTAATTTGGCCCCTCCGAATATAATAAGATATTATTTCAGGCCTACCGTTAGTCGAGATCCATTTACCTCTTCGGCAATTTTATCCGTTAGATTTCTATACCAAAAATAGCAAGGTCACAGCAGTTCTATACCAGAAATAATAAGGTTACAGTGGTACTGTATCAAAAGTAGTAAAGTCACAGTAGTTCTGTACCAAAAGTAGTAAAGTTATAGTGGTTCTGTACCAAAGGTAGTAAGGTCAAAACAGTTCTGTGTCAAAAGTAGTGAAGTTACAGTGGTTCTGTATCAAATGTAGTAATGTCACAGCAGTTCTGTACCAAAAGTAGTGAAGTTACAGTGGTTCTGTACCAAAGGTAGTAAGGTCAAAACAGTTCTGTGGCAAAAGTAGTCAAGTTACAGTGATTCTGTACCAAAGGTAGTAAGATCAAAACAGGTCTGTGGCAAAAGTAGTAAAGTTACAGTGGTTCTGTATCAAAAGTAGTAATGTCACAGCAGTTCTGTACCAAAAGTAGTAAAGTTACAGTGGTTCTGTATCAAAAGTAGTAATGTCACAGCAGTTCTGTACCAAAAGTAGTAAAGTTACAGTGGTTCTGTACCAAAGGTAGTAAGGTCAAAACAGTTCTCTGCCAAAAGTAGTAAAGTTACAGTGGTTCTGTACCAAAAGTAGTAAAGTCACAGCAGTTCTGTACCAAAAGTAGTAAAGTTACAGTGGTTCTGTACCAAAGGTAGTAAGGTGTTCCAAGGTAAAACCAACGGTAACAAAGGTAAAACAGTTCTGTGCCAAAAGTAGTAAAGTTACAGTGGTTCTGTATCAAAAGTAGTAAGGTCACAGCAGTTCTGTACCAAAAGTAGTAAAGTTACAGTGGTTCTGTCTCGAAAGTAGTAAAGTCACAGCAGTTCTGTATCAAAAGTAGTAAAGTTACAGTGGTTCTGTATCAAAAGTACTAAGACCACAACACTTTTATAAAAGTAAGTTTAGAAAATCAAAAGATCCGACTGTGTAAAAAGTGAAATAAAAAGATAAAAACAAGATTAAATAGAAAAAAAAAGAAAATAAATAAAAAGGTAAAGCAATCCGAGGCGTACATTTTGTATCAAGTTAATCAGAAATTTCTGATACCTCCAACTGCTTTACATTTTATTCATTTTTCTTTTTTTTCTATTTCATCGTGTTTCTATCGTTTTAGTTTGTTTTTTACGCAGCCGGCTTTTTTTTTTTTTTTAAAATCTAAATCGATTTCCTTAGAACGTAAGTTTTATATACATCGCTATACCGCCTTTTCACTCACTACATCTTCACCAAATTCAACGTTTACATTTCTAGTTACCTCAACTACACGCTGACTGAAACTGACAAGTTCTTATTAATTCCATATTAATTAATTATGCGTCCCATCTACACATCTCTACTACACGTATAAACAAAAATGCCTATCCTCTGCTGACGAGAATACAGTGTCAAGTACTGTAGTGAGGAATACAAATATTCGACCGATATGAATTGTCCATATAGTAGGCAATAATTCGACATTTGTAACAACCTAATAAAAAAGTGGAGATTCATGATATTTTTCCTGACCTTTTTTTTCTCTTTAATGGAAGATAGAAAATTTTCTTTTGATATATTTGTGAATTAACCTGCAATAAAAATTAAAGCGCAAAAATTTTAACAAAACGTTTTTAATGAGTCTTTTGCAAGGTATAAAATTAAAAAATAAAAACTTTTCTTTAATTTTTTTACCCTCGAAGGTGTAATTTTTTATTTTTTTGTAAAACAACTTTTGGATTATCTACAGTATGTACCAAACTTCAATTTTACAAGACTTATCATTTAGAATTATGATTAGGACTAGGATTAGGATCAGTTTGGTTCATGCTGAATTCTGCTCAGTGAAAAATTTCATCAATTAGAAAATTATTTTTATAACAACTTGGCAGCCTTTTGTTTTTTTGTTTATTATTTTTTGAACTTCAGAACAAATGATTTGATTTTTATTAAAACAGTTCGAAAAATCACATAAATTTAAAACATTTCGTTTCATTTAAAATATTGAAACTTGATTTATCACTATTGGCAGGGTGCGAAGTATATGGTGGGGATAATTAAATCGATTGCAGCGTGAGTAGTGGAGAAAACAGGCAATAATACATGCTCATATGTGTTTATAGTGTATTAAAAAATATTTAATAAAAATATTTACATTGATCTACTTTGATTATAAACGCAAATGCCACTCGTCGTCGGCAATATGTCGTTACTTATTTATTTGTCAACAGTATTAACGTCTACACATCAATCCATAAATATAGAATTAAAAATATTTGAGGTATTTTAACTCACATACAATGATGTTTCATAACGAGTTATTGATGTTTATCTTATGTATTACATTCAACTAACGGCCGGTTTTACATTTATAATTTTAAAGGTTCTTTAACTAAAAGCTAGTTTTAATTTAAAGTCCACTTTATTTTTATCATTGTTTTACAATGATCAGGTCTGCTTACTTTTATTAAAGGACTTTTAAGTATTGCATGGATAAAACGAACTATGAATGATCGTAGCCAATCTTACATTTAAAAAAAATAACTATAGAAACGAAAATGTCAACATGATTGAATTTCAAAAATACGCATTTCACTCATTTCGCTACTGCCACTGAGATTGGAACAGAAAACTACATTATTTCTTTTTAAAATAAATTTATCATAAATACAATGAATCAAAAAAGAAATCGCGGGTAACCCAGAAATCGTTCAGCCAGTTTAACCCAAAAGGAATGTTTGATATAAATTCAAGACGTAAAAATAATCAAAAATATTATTGAAAAAATAAGCAAACCAATAAAATTTTTATTTTATTTATTTAAGGTACGAATATTTTATAGAAAAATTATGCTTATAAGCAAAATTCAATGATAATAATCAGCAATAACAAATATGTTAAAGCCGACTTTAAGCAGTAAAAGTCGAGATAATTCTTACTTTAATTTAAAGTCGACTTTTACACTAACGGGGTTTTAAATTTGATTGTAAAACAGTACCAAAAATAAAGTCAGTTTTAAAGTTGGCTTTAGTGTTAAAGTCGGCTTTAAATGTGAATGTAAAACCGGCCGTAAATGACTTATGCCAGCATTTATAAATTTTCGAATTTCCCTGACGCGGTTCACTATCACCAGCAACTTTTTCGTCTGCATAGTCCGGGGTTGGGAGGAAATACTGTCTTGATAATTATATCCATGTTAACGTCGAAAATTGTTTAATTACTTTTTTAATATAACTGTTATACTTCATCCAGTATTTTATACCTCAAATTGTTCAAATTTATTTATAAAAAAAATAATTGTAAACAGCAAATATTTGTATTCAGATTTTGCGGTTTTTTTGAAAATATTTTTATTTATTTCCACGGTTACCATTATTTATATTCGTTAATGAGCCTGAAAAAATGTATATTATAGATGTCGTTGTCATCACGCACCAAGCCAATAAGACGAGCAGATTTCAAATTGGCTTTTGTGGGAGAAAAACATAACAGACACAAACTCTGTTTCTTCTTTGCTCGGTAAAATTCTCTGGATTCTAAGGATCTTTCGAATAATCATTTTTTTATTTTGGCAATGACTTGGACCACTTTATACTAGTTCGTAAATACTGATGTATGGTTTTCCATGGAAAATATAATTTAAAAATTGGAAGATACTGAAATGGTTTTCCTGGCAATAAAAAAATGGGAATGAAGGTACTTACTGAGTTCCGTACCAAAATTTTTTGATACACATTGTACCAACGTATAACAGTTTAACCCAATTAAAAGAAAATTTTGACTCCTTTTTTAAAATTTATAATATTCCAATGAGAACGTTACTATACGGTAATATATCATTTTTTCCACTTATTATTACACAAGAGGTTTGTATTTTTCCGAATAAATTGTGTTTGTCTAACGAAAATTTGTTGCCTATAGGAATTTAACGAGAGGAACTGTCAACTAACAAATACGCGAAACGTTTTTGGGTTGACAATTCTTCGGGTGCAACAAGTTTGATTTATAGAAAATACAAATTTATTCAGAAAAAAATATAAAATTCGAATGTAGTACGGTACCGTAAAACCGTCTAGATCCGGAAATTTTTTGACATTTTTTGGTTATTTTTATATTTATACATTTTTCCTTCATAGATATCACCAATAAAAGTATTACAATTAGAAAGAGGGTATATTATTTGTTATGTCCCTGACCCATTTGTTTCATTATAAGTAAAAATCAAAAAAAAAAAAAATAATTACTAAGTGTCCGGGTCTACACCCTAAATCGGTCTTGACCCGAACACTTACTTAAATAATGTAATAACATGCAAACTAACCTCTCCCGTCGGGTTTAGGACAGTGTTTTATATCGTCTGATGTCTGAATCTGTCAAAGACTTCAAAATATTTTGCGGGAAGGGAGAGGGGGCAATGCATAGTATGCCTCACTATGAAGTAAACATACGATATGACACCAGAAGGAGACATAAACCGCGTAATTCTGGGGGAATATTAACGTATGGATAGTGGGAGGTACAGCTGGTGCGAATCACGGCCATAGTAATAAACTGATGTGTCCGGGTCTAAACGGATATACATATATAGCATGTATTTTTGATGCGCGATAAAATTCTGAACACATACATATCAAAACTAAAACAATATGACAATTATGACGAAAATTACATGTCTAAGTTAGACACACATTTTATTTCTTTGACAAACTGTAGGATAGTAATCCTGTAAAATGAGATAGTAAATGTTGAAATCCGTAGTTTTTATTGGTACAGCTGTTTCAAGGATGTTTTTCTCTCTCTAATGGCGTCAAGAACAAATGTTTATTATTGCAGGTTAATGTAGAAATTATTTACTTTGAAGATTGGTGCAAAGTGTCCGGGTCTAGACTCCCTGTCCGGGTCTAGACGGTTTTACGGTAAGACAATTTAACGAATAAAGTAAGTTCTTGTAATTCATATATAATAATTTAATATTTCGTTACTATCAATTTGAAATCAATTAAATTTATCCTATTTAAATTATACCTATAGTGAAATGACCCAGTTTCCGATCATTGTTTTCGCGGTAAAAATCCGTTTATACTGCATCGCTTCAAAGATACATTTGTTTTATTTTCTAAGTAGGGAGTTAATAACAACTTTTGGAAAACTAAATTATGTTCTCTATTGTGGCAACTTTTACAGTTGTTGATTCATCACTAGTAGTAGAGTATTTTGGCTGATTTTGGGCCCACCACCTGATGATAAAATAACATTGCACCACCATTCAGTCCAGTTGAGTTGGGTTGCTTAACTTAACAGGGCTGATTTAGCTAGGCTTGATTGATAGTGGTACAGTGTTATTTTTCAATAAGTCGGTTAGCCCAAAACCTGCCAGTATACTCTACTCATATTGTCGGTGGGATTGGAAGATATTGATGGTATAATGTTCAAAAGACGAGTTTATTGCCAGCTACTGGTATTTACCTGTTCAAAATGTAGCCATTTAGTTACTTTTGAGGTCTTTTGGTGTTCCGGAAGTTTCGACGCTGTTGTGCACCACACGACCATTTGTCCTTTAGGGAGTATTCTAATCTAGAAATTCGAAAAAATCGATTTGACTTTTTATTCGTATTTTCAAAATTCAAACTTTTAAGAATAAGCCGGTAAAAGGATTTACCGGAAAGGATATAAAATTTTGAATTATCTTCGGAGTTATGATTATTTTTTTCTGTGTACTGTGTATCTTATCAGTGTTAAATTCAAATTTTTTATGTAAATTACTCGAAAATACTTTTTTCGATACAGTTGACATGATATCTCAAGTTCTAATGCACCGATTTACTTGAAATTTGGTACCGACCTTCTGAATACTATCAAAATTGGTTCGACATAGGGGTTTTTGAAATGTCTTTTTTACTATTTTTAAAAAATTACCACAGTTGAAAAATGGAGGCGAAAAAATGATTTTTTTTTTAAATGGATGCCATTTTGTGAAAAAATTTATTTTTTCAAATCGGCTACGTCCAACTAATTCTACATCCTTGTTTATTAAGAATTAACTAAAATTTTATGTTTCAAATCACCAGGAGGGTTGGAATCACGTCAACCACGAGACACCTGTTTCTTTGAGTCCCCACTTTGCCGGCCTGCACCGATTTCAATTTTGAATTTTTTAAAAATTTTTATACATTTTTATTAAAAGCTTTTATTTAACTTGATATGTTAGTATGTTGGTTTAGATCAAATCTTGGAATCAAAATTTAGACAGGTTCTAATTGAGCTAGAGGTTTCAAATTTTACATACGTGTCTAACCTTGATGACAATGCAATATTGTATAATTAGTTTTGTCCTAAATCGTCCCAAAACCAAAATTGTTGATTTTTAGTCCTATACAACTTTTTGACATTTCGAATTGTCAAATATTATCCATTGATTTTACATTGCAATTTTTTGTTCCCATAGTTATGCTTGATTAAGGTAAATTAACCGATTAAAATATAGGTAAAAAATTACTTCTTTAATTTTTTTTTTAAATTAATTGTAATCAGACTAAAAAGTAGAAAATAAATTAAAGTAAAAAAAATGTTTTTTAAGAAAAAGCTTTTATTTAAAAATGGGCTAAAAAAAATAAAATAACCTTTGAGTGAAGTTTGAAGCAATATGCAACATAATTTATAAAAGCTTGAGGCGTTTAATTAAGTTTGGTAACTACTGAAATGTAAAACAGCTCTTATATCCACAACAGAAATAATTAATGATAACGCCTCAAGCTTTTATAAATTATGTTGCATATTGCTTCAAACTTCACTCAAAGATTATTTTATTTTTTTTTAGCCCATTTTTAAATAAAAGCTTTTTCTTAAAAAACATTTTTTTACTTTAATTTATTATACTATTCAAATATTAATAAAAAACTGTTAAAAAATAGGTATTAAAAATGTTTACTGTTTTTCTTTTTATTACGCCCGTAAAATCACCTTAAAATTGAGTCTCTAGACTAGAATACCCCCTTAAGTACAGATTGGGCCTGATTGGTACGTAGTTCTTTTAATTAATGGTGTAGTTTAAAAAACTTCTTGAAAGAATCTGTCGTACTAAATCACACGCTGTATGTTTATGTGTACATTTATAATCGTGTATGTTTGTACGTATGTATGTATAAAATTGTGGTACATACATTTAAAACAAATAAAATTAATTTCAGTTAAGAATTAAGAAAAGGGGAGAAAATTAAATTAGTGAAAACAATTTAATTTGCGCAGTTGAGAAAACCGTACTCACATGTACTCACAGTACTCCCATTCCGTAACTCTTTCATCTACATAAGTACACTGTAAAAAAAATTCTCTGAAATAAATATTCGCAATTTTATGCACTGGAAAAAAAATTTGTTATCACAACCGAAAAACTGCTATTAATCATCAAATAAATTTATTTGGCTACTGTTACTAAAAAATAATACTTCTAATGACTACAAATAATAACTATTAAATAAACATTAAAACAGATCGATAAGTTAAAAAATTATTAAAATTATCAATTTGATGAATAGAGTGACTCTTATTTATACCGTAAAACCGTCTGGACCCGAACACTTTTTTACATTTTTTTGGTTAATTTTATGTTTATACATGTCTCCGTCATAGATATCACCAATAAAAGTATAACCATTAGAAAGAGTGTATATTATTTGTTATATCCGTGACCCATTTATGTCATTGTAAGTAAAAATAAAAAAAATAAAAAATAATTAGTAAGTGTCCGGGTCTACACCCTAACTCGGTCTTGACCCGGACACTTACTTAAATAATGTAATTACATGCAAACTAACCTCTCCCGTCGGGTTTAGGACAGTGTTTTATATCGTCTGATGTCTTTGAACCTGTCAAAGGCTTCAAAACATTTTGTCGGAAGGGAGAGGGGTCAATGCATAGTATGCCTCTCTATGAAGTAAACATGCGATATGACACCAGAAGGAGACATAAACCGCGTAATTCTGGCGGGAATATAACGTATGGATAGTGGAAGTTACAGCCAGTGCGAATCGCGGCTATAGTGTAATAAACTGATATGTCCGGGTCTAAACGGATATATGTATATAGCATGTATTTTTTTTAGATATACATCGAATATAACTTCAAACATCATTAAATGATGCGCGACAAAATTCTGAACACATACATATCAAAACTAAAACAATATGACAATTATGACGAAAATTACGTGTCTAAGCTAGACACACATTTTATTTCTTTGAAAAACTGGAGGATAATAATCCTGTAAAATGAGATAGTAAATGTTGAAATCCGTAGTTTTTATTGGTATAACTGTTTAGAGGATGTTTTTCTCTCTCTGATAACGTCAAGAACAACTGTTTATTGTTGCAGGTTAATGTAGAAATTATTTACTTTGAAGATTGGTGCAAAGTGTCCGGGTCTAGACGGTTTTACGGTATGTCATATTATGTAAATAACGTTTTTTTTTGTTTTTTTTTTTTTATCTTAAATAATTTTTTTTGCATTATTAATATTTTTATTTCGTATAATACAATATTGCTCTAGTTAGAGTAAATAGCTATCAGTCTATTGTTGTAAACATAACAATATAGTGTCAGTTCATGATTTTTTTATTCAAATTTTTTTAGTTATCACAACTAATTTTTATTTGTTTGAGTGACTTTATTTATAGTACTGTGAATTATAAAGAAATTATTGGAGCAACTGTTTCAAGTTAACTAAAATTTATTTAGTATCTAACAGCAACTGTTCAGTTTTTCCAGTGTCGTTGCGTTTACACGCACATATTCACCAGTTAATTAAAGTAGTTTTTATAATTCCAACTTATGAAATTAATTTAAATTGCAAATTAATGACATGTTATATATGTATACCTACATAAGCGGTTTGGACGATTAAGTTAGGATACACGTACCTGAATGACTCGTTCTTTCCTCAAATTTTATTTTGTCATCTTTTATTATTAAATCTATAATTTAAAAAAAGGAAGAAAATACACTAAGAATAACGTAAAATCGCTCCTAAAGTAATTAAAAATCAGGTGTGAAGAATCAATATGGCGGACACAAATTTGAAGAAAACACTTGTTTTTTTTTGTAGAAGTATAAATAGAAGTTTGCAGTTTTTGAACTATTATACCTACAATGAATTAATAGTTGAATGAACAATGAATTAGTAGTAAACTTTAGGAAACAGAACGGAGAATACTATTAGGGAGTGTTTATAAGCTAGGTAGTTCTATTTTAATCTCTTTTGAACCGCTCCCGCCGCGAGGTGGAATGGTTCCTCGCTGGGTGAGCTTCCAGAAGGATTATTTTAGGGCCTTTTTGACAAATATGTGAAATTTATGGTTTATAGTCTATTTTGGGAAAATATCCTGTTTCCAGAATATGAAGGTGAAAATTTGAAGAGTGTATTTGAGAACCAATATGTTCCTTACATCTTGTGTCAAAACTTCTACCTGTTTGTCCTACATATTGTGCGTTGCATTGGGAGTAGTCTAAGCGGTAGACATCATTCTTTTTAACCGACTTCAAAAAAAACGGAGGTTCTCAATTCGATTTTTTCTTCTTTTTTTTTGATATATGTTACTTCATAACTTCGGTATATTGAATCCGATTTGGATGATTATTTTTTTGTTTGAAAGCATGTACTTTCGAAGTGGTCCCATATAAATTTGATCAAAATTTGACCAGGGACTTCAGAGATATGCGACAAAATTTCTTGATGGCGAAAGTCTTGAAGTGATGATTCCCGATTTTGATCAAACTTGGTAAATGTATAGAACAAATAAAAATAATAGACACGTATTTTTTTTATCTGCCATAAAAGCCATTTAAGGCGTGAAATCGAGTCTTAAAATAGGGGTAAAACATTAAATTTTATAAAATTACTCGGAAACTATAAAAGCTAGACGAAAAGTTTAATTTGACCTAGGCTTTTATTTTTAAGGGTATTTCTACCAACCTAACCAAATCCAGAGTCGGACCTATTGGAGGGATCTTGACAATAAAATTGGTGGTAAAATTTTAAATAGGGTAAATATGGTTTGATACGGTGAAAATATTACTCTTAAATATGGAAGCTTCATCACAAATACTAGTTTACCTGTTTTTGTTAAAAGCCGTAACGCTACAATTAAAAATTTAAATCTTAATGTAAAATCTTACATGTACAGTCTCTATTTTACCTATAATACCTTTAGAAATAACTATTTTTACTCTTTTTTATTCGTAAACTGTTTTTACTCGTTGTAATTATACTTTACAATCAACATTTTAACAAAGAATTCCATAAATTTAAAGAAAGTATTCCATTAAGGGGATTATATCGATTCCAAAAGCTCTAGTTTGTAGCGTTATTCCAATTAATATTTAATTAATTATTTTCTATAAAATTTTGTTTATTTAATTGTAATAACCGCTACTTATAACAATGTTTTTTTGAGACATACTCATTATGTAACTATAATATTTTGTTGAGTATATTTTTGTTTGTCTAATGATCAGTAAATATTTCAGTATATTCACATACATGTATCAACGATCAAATTGTGTAACTTATTTTTCTATTTTATTCTTTTTCTGGAACATTCCTTACGCGCATGCGATAATTGTCGGATAACATTACTTTAAAGATAGTATTGTTATTTTATAGAGATTGAATCCGGCCGTTGGACCGATATCCCTTCAGGATATTTCGACTTTATTTTTTTTTTTTCATTTCAAATTTATTTAAAAAACTCTAAAGTATGATTTCATTTAGGAGTGCTCGGTGATGATTGCAGTAATTTATTTTTTAAAGTTTAATTATTTTTATTTTTTTAAAAATATTTCAAATATGTGGTTTGAATAATTTCTTTTGACACCTACTACGAATTGGTGAGAAATTATTCATTATTCCATTTATGTGACCTTAGTTATTTTTATTTATGCGTCCATGCCAGAGGTACGTTTTTTTTTTATTTTTGCGCATTATAACTATTGTTGCACATATTTGTTTGGTATTTTCCTTTTTATTTTTTCTATATTATCGGAATTCACCATCTGGCACTCCTGGTGATTCATACCTTTTGAAATAAAAAAGGTTTTATTTAGTTACAACCTGAAGATTACCTACAGAATGAAAACCGGGTGATGGGTATACTTATTATGTTTTGTAAACAGATTGCCTATTTTATGAGAAATACTTTTTTTACAGTGTATATAATGTTGTATGTGTATTACATAATCAAAGTGCAGTTAGTTAGACCGTATTTAATGATTTTTTCCACTACATTAGAATTTATCTGAAATACTTCATTTATATAATAAAATATATAGTAGGCTACTAGCTATAGCTACTAGCACTTCGTTCGTTCACTTACTATTCACTGGCTTGGCGGGTTGGCTTGGCTTGGCTTCATTCACACTCCGATGAGAGTACGGTGGAATGTATTGAGTTTTTTTTTTTATTTAATTTTATTTTATAGTAAAAGAGTAATAAATGAAAATGTTATGTATTTTGAAAAGTTAATTATGTTTTATTTATGGCAAAGATTTTCGTTAATATGCATTTATTTTGTCTTTTAACATTTTATTATATTTTTCAAACTTTAATGTCTTTATTTTATATTATTTAAATGAATACAGAAATGTATATAAGGGAGTGCGATGAATTCCATGAAGCCATTCAATGAAAAATGTTGATGAAATTTGAAATAAAGATGTGTATTATTAAATTTAATAATACGACAGGGTTGGATTTAAGTAGGTGTAGGCCCGTAGGCAATATAAGTATTGAGGGTGCTTTTTTCCATCCACAACTTGAGCTTTTTCAAAACGAAAATGGAACGAATATTTTGTTTTAACGACGACTTCGTGGTCACTTGTCAGAAAAATGTAAAAATGATAATTTCTTGTGATTATTGTAATTAATAGTTTATAGTTTAAAGACGGTTGTATTTGATTTTATCATAAGCTAGTTTTTGAAAAAATTGTAATCAAGTAACAATTAGGTTATAAAATCTGTTTCGTAATTTATTTAAATTGTGTCTGCTGTTCAAAAAGTAATGATATTTCATTGGTTGGTTTAGCTCGCAAAGAACACGGGTGCCTACCCCCGAATTACACGGTTTCAAACACGATTTTTAAGTTCGTAATTCTTTTGAAAAAAAATAAAATACACATATTATACATACATATATATATATATATATATATATATATATATATATATATATATATATATATATATATATATATATATATATATATATATACACATATATATATATATATATATATATATATATATATATATATATAATGTATATATATGTATATGTGTATTTTATTTTTTTTCAAAAGAATTAGGTACTTAAAAATCGTGTTGTTTGAAACCGTGTAATTCGGGGGAAGGTACTCGTGTTCTTTGGGGCCATACGAGCTATAAAGCTCCTGACTATAGCAATCGGTTGCCCCCGTCGATATCTACAACTCTTATTTGAACAATTTTTCGATTAAATCAACGGTTTTGGCTGTAATCAAAATGGTAACTCTCGAAAAACTCAGCCTGTATTTGAAATGAAATTATACTGGTCCTCAATGTATGCGAATATATCCGTTCGATGTAATTTGATTTACACGAATAAATCGTGTAAATTGAATCTGTCATTATAAAAGGAAAAATACTGGAAATTAAAACTACTAAAAATTTTAAAGAATTTTATAATAGAAATGAATGAATATGTAGTTTACTTATTTAAATTTTGAAAATATCGTTATTTTCGACATCGATAATTTTCGATAACGAAAAGTAGGTTTCGACAGTTCCAATATGTTTGGAATACCCACAACTTGCTTCGCTTAAGCCTTCAAAACTTTCGTTATTTTTTCGTTACGATCAAAAGTTTACGATTACGGAAAGTACCTATCGGAAACTAATTTTTTTTTGAAAATATTCTATTGGTGACTAAATCAATGGGACTAATGAGCCTGAATTAATCACTTATAATCAGTTTATGATGGGTCATCATCGGTATCGATAATTTTCGAAAACGAAAAGTAGGTTTTGATAGTCGCAATACGTTTGGAATACCCACAACTTGCTTCGCTTAAGCCTCCAAAAATTTCGTTATTTTTGAGTTGCGATGCAACGTTTACGAGATATTTACGATCAAAAATTTACGATAATAGAAAGTAACAAAATGTAATTTTTTTTAAATATTCTATTGTTGATCAAGTTAAAGGGACTAATAGAGCTTAAATTAAACAATTGTAACCAATTTGTGATACGTAGTTCGTTATCACCAGGTATCGGATTTCTCTCGGATCAGACAGTTTCGTCTTTAGCATATGCAGGTATAGATATTGCACCCAATGTGACTAAAAATTCAAAATTTTTCATAAAAACAACGTACACAAGTTACATACACACGCATACATATTATGTGTATCAAAATATTATTTATACCATACGTATTTTATGTAAGCATCCTTTTTTTTTTATTTATTACCTGCACAATTGAAAAGTACAAATGTAATTTTAATTGATTATCAAAAGTATTTTTGTTTATATTATGTATGTGATTTAAGTGACATGTCATTTAAATTAAATAAATTCATCTTTTTTCATTGTTTTCAATTTTGAAAGATAGAAGTATAGTGCTTGTTAAAAATTTGTTTTTCAATAATAAAAAATCTTAGTAAATACGTATGTCTTAGTTATTGTAGTGGACAGTCTAAATATTCAACAACTTTTCAATATATTTTACAAAAATTTCTTCCGATTTTTTGAATTTGCATTCTAAATGGTGAAAAATGTAATTTTTGACCAATTATTTTCATTCAAATGTGCATATTTTAATGTAATTTAGTTGCAAAATTTTATTGAAATAAGTACGGTCCTGATCTGTCCGAAGAATCCCGGTACCTAGTTATCACACTTGAAATGGAATGTTTGTCTTTTGTAGTCTCGAACAACACGGTTTCACGGAACCAATTAATCGCGTTCTTCAGGGGATTGCTTTACTATTAAGTAAACAAATTTTACAGTCTTGTGCATATTTTATGATAAATCCCCATTCGTTCTTATTAACCTTGGCGGTGGGGTGAATAGGAATTTACGATATTGGCCAAACTGGAAATACAAAATATGGATTTTAAAAATGGTAAAAATAAAGAACAAGCGTAAAATGTTTTATGAACTAATATTATAAAGGACAAGTTATTGGAACCAAAATGGGTTTTTTCTATATCGTCTAATATCGCGCGTTCTCTGTCCCAACCTCGTATATAAAAACTACAATTTTTAGGACACACAAGAAACATTAAATACTATATATATATATATATATATATATATATATATATATATATATATATATATATATATATATATATATATATATATATATATATATATATATATATATATATATATATATATATATATATATATAGGTACATATATATAGGTAGCCATAATCAAAGGGTGTAATTAGTATAAATCTTAAGTTCATAGTGATGAAAACACAGATTTAAATACGATTTTTCAGATACGAGGTTGGGACAGAGAACGCGCGATATATAAGAAAGTGTATGAAAATCTAATATAAAGGTAAAAAATAATCCAATTAATCCGTTTTACGGTACTCTGTTCTCTGTAGTTTTACGTTTTACCTAAATATATGTACCTGAAAAATGTTTTAAAGGAAAAGTGCGTTCAGTTAAGACGTCCACTCTGAATGTTTCAATAGTCGATTTTCGTTGTATTTAAATTTTTTGAATACAATGAAATCCGGCCCTTATATTAGGACTAATGTACGTTTTTGAATTTTGCATTTATATTGCAAGTAATTTAATCTCTCCTTTTTGAAGCTTTTATAAAAGAGAATATTATAATGGTGTAATGTTGTTAGGATGTCACAATAGCGAGAGTTTCATTTACCTACAATTATTGTCATTTTTAGGGTGCCGAAGAAAACATCTTGGAACACTTATAATTTCGACATGTTTGTTTGTCTGTCTGTCGTATGGTACAGGTGTAGATTTCAATTAACAGACAGTAATAAAATAGCATATATCATACAATAATTAAATTTCCTGAGATACTTTTTCATACTGGAAAATAGAGATGAAAAATTTTCTTTCACGGGAGCTGAGATTCCTTTTACGTATTAAAGCTTTTAAAGAATAGTAATTTTTATAATAGAAAAATAAAAATTTAAATTAAAACTAAAAATTTAAAAGTGACAAAATATTTATTTTCACAAAAATAATTACGTTTTCTGAAAGAATTTCACCCATTTGACTGCAAAAATCAAAATTTTGCACCTAAGTTGCCAAAGTTCGTCAAAAAATTCTCACATAATTAATTCTAATAACATTCTGTCTAAAGAAGAATAAAATATTTAACTTAATTAAGGGCTTCGCTTAAAAGTTTAATTTTAAATGTAAAAAATTGAAACTTAAAAGTAGAAATGAAGGAAAATTGGGTTTTGTAAGTCGTTTTTTTTTGCAAGAATTTTGTCACTTTGGCGACACAGATAAAAAATTTTTTATCCAAATTTTACAAACTAGCGTAAATTAAATTACTTTCGTAACGTTTAGTTGTATTAAATAAATTTTTGACTTGAAAATATTAAATACCCCTGTCGCAGCATCCTGCATAACATAGCGAATTTCCGTTTACAAAAATTAGTTTTTCTCGGAAACTAATTGACATAAAATAATAGTTTTATAGTTTAAATAATAAAAGACCTTTTTTATGTGATTTTTTCTCCTTTGTTTCAATGGTGTGAAAAAATTTCGCAAGAATTTTTGAATAAGTGGAAATTTTGACAAAAAAATTAATTTTTTTCGTGAAAAGTGCCCCAAAAACCATGTTCCGGGCATCGGACATGTCTGGCTAACGAACTTGTCCAACGGTTTAGAATTTCGTAAAGTAGGAAATTTCGTTCGAGAGTTGTCGTGCGGATATATATATATATATATATATATATATATATATATATATATATATATATATATATATAGATATGTATATATATATATATAGATATGTATATATATATATATATATATATATATATATATATATATATATATATATATATAAATGTAAATTTTAGCAAATATTATTTTCGATTTCTAAGGACCTCGAAACAAGCAAATTTCTGTCACAGTCCCCACCTCAAGTCGCGCCTGACAGTGGCGGTAATAACTGAATTCCATTCTGGAAATTAGTTAAACTCCAAATTTTAGAGACAGATACATGAAATTTGAAGTTAACCGTACGCTTTCGCTAGCATTATTTTCATTTTCGATAAAATTAGAAACCAAACAGACCAAAAAATTGACTTTTGTTTAAAAACTATATTTTCAAAATGAAAATTTGATATTTTGACCTTATAAATGTAACATTCACTCATCAAATTCCGTACTAAACGTTTAATAAAAGAGTCTTTTTAAAAAATCTAACCTTCTTTTATTTCTGTTTTCAGAACAATGGAATCAAAACTGATGTAAAGAAGGGATCGTTTCATTGCCATGGAGAGTGACGATGATGATTCCGATTCAACAGTACCCCTCTAGTGTCCAGTTTTAAACACATTCAAAGAAATGGAATCTTCCAAATCATATGACACTCTCATAATTAATGATTACATAAGCAATTTATTGAAAATTTTCATCATGATACTATGTTGTTGTATACAAGGATTAAATACCGGATGCCCACATTTGTGCGAATGCAAATGGAAAAGTGGGAAAGAGTCGGTGCTCTGTTTGAATGCAAATCTCTCGTCGATACCGTTAAATCTGGACGCCGGTACTCAAGTTTTAGACTTAACCAGTAACAATATAGTGACTGTGACGCATGACGAATTCAGTAAAGCAGGACTGATTAATTTACAAAAAATTTATATTGCCAAGTGTCGATTGAAAACGTTGGACCGCTACGCATTCCGACATTTAATCAATCTAGTGGAATTGGATCTTAGTTATAATGTGCTCAACACTGTCCCCTCGCATACGTTCGACTCAATTCCAGAACTGAGAGAGTTACGACTGAACGGAAACCCGATTAAAGTGATCGAAAATGACGCTTTTGTTCATGTTCCTCAATTGACACGTTTAGAATTGTCAAACTGTAGAATTACACGAATTGATGCCCGAGGATTTGCCGGACTTGAAGCGTCCCTCAAATGGTTACATTTAGATAGCAATAATTTAAGTGAAATTCACTCAAACACACTGATATCGTTACAAAATTTGCACGGTCTGGAATTGGCCAATAATCCATGGAATTGTTCGTGTACGTTACGGCCGTTACGAGAATGGATGTTGAGGCATAACGTGCCGTATGGAGTGCCGCCAATTTGTCAAGCGCCCGCACGACTTGCTGGCAAATCGTGGGATCGTCTCGAATTGGACGAGTTTGCATGTGCGCCCGCTATCGAAGCCTACATTCCCAAAACGCACGGGATTGAAGGGCGTAATGTCACCATGAGTTGTAAAATAGATGGTGTTCCAGAACCAAATGTTCGATGGTTGCTGAAAAACAAGGTTATTGCCAACCTGTCAAGTGTTCCGTACAATATTGGCAAAAAATTGTACATTGTACATTTACAGAATCAAGCAAGCAACCTAACAATACTGACGGCTGATATGCAAGACGCCGGTGAATATGTGTGCACCGCGGAAAATAAAGCCGGGCGCGCGGAAGCCACCGTCACACTGGCGGTGTCACGTCGCCAAACAGATGAATCCGTGCCAACGCGACTCATTATCGTCTGTGTGATTTCTGCGATCATTTTAACAATGATCGCATTTGTGGTGGTTGTCTGTATCTGTGGCGTGCGTAAGCGTCAACAGGCGCGCAGTCTCACCTACGACGATCAGCGTCGCGACGAAAATTACGAGAAAATCGAAATGAGCAACAAGATGATCAACAGTCGCAACAGTGCCGGTGTAAACAATAGTAATGGACTGGTGTTAACAGGGTCTCATAATGTTTCCAACGAAACTGTGAGTACAATTCGTCGACGTGGCGATTATCGAGGTCTTCCCACCGCCGAGACAGATCTGGATGCTGACGAGGAGGATGATAGTAGATACGGTGATAACGCCGAAAATGTACATGGTTCGTCTGGGACGACGAACCGTGAGAAACAGTGGCAAAACTATTCGAACGAGAATGCCGGCAGTATAAAGATCGCTCAGTTGAATGTCAGCCAATGGAATGACGAGTTGAATGGTGTAGAAACGGATTTACATATACCTCGGCGTCCTACGGGGCTTACAGATATATATAGTAACCGGTAAGTATCAAAACCTTGCTTGTACCAAGGGGGTGGGGTGGCTGCAAGTGTGAATTTATTAGGAGTTTCGAAGGGGGAAAGGTTTCTTGATAAAAGGACCAAGCACCACAAAAAATAATTGCTAGAAACATTACACCAGACAAATGTTCGTAACATATAACAATTCATAAATATTAGAAGTGACTTGAGACATATATACACGGTCAGTCGCAACACCACTCCAAATTAAAACTGAAAAAAAATTAATATCTCTTCCTTTTACAGTGCCTAGTTTCCGAAAAAACTGGTACATAATTACTTTAAATCTAACATGCATATATACGTATTCATTATTATAAGTTTTTGCCTGGAAGGGATACGAAATTCGACTACAGTAGTCAAGGTAGACAAATATGTCAGTTTATCTGGACGCCATTTGTACATAATTTTACTATTTTCTTTAAGAAAAAGTATTTTTTTAATTGCGTTTGATTTTTTCATAGCGAGTACTTATTTTGATGTCTTTTTACCAAATTTTACAAAATAATAAAAAAATTATTATTTGTAACCCTACTATCACACGTCACATTATTTTGAAATTTTCAAAAAATGTCATAAAAATTACCTCTTAGTGCTTTTTCTTGGTTATTTATTGAAAACTATTCCATTTAAAGATATTTTTAAGGCAAAATGAGCAGATGTATGGCTTTTATGAAACAAATTTCAGTTTATTAATATATATTTTTCATTCATTAATAAAATCGTAAGGCGTCCTGATAATACTGCTCAAATAATCACTTGACATAGATGGCTATAATTTCGGCTCGAAGCGAATAAGCAGTTTATATATACATATGCAGTTTTGTTCATATATACAGGGTGGTCCAGAATTATGTACCATAATTGCTAGAGCTGATAGTATGTTCCAAAATAATGGGACCTTTTCATCTATACTTTTTTCCAGAACTCAGTAATAAGGGAGATAAAGCAGGGGGTAAAATGTAGAGGGGTGAAATTAAACTGACTTCCTTTTTTTGAATTTTTTAGGTGGTTTTGATTACTGGATTTTTATTTTAGGGGCGCTTATGAACATTAGGATAATTAAATTTATGGTATCAATTATTCCACCACTTATGATTAAGGGATAATTTGGAAATAGATATACTTCTACTTTAAATTACTCGAAAACGGTATTATTTATCGAAATGTAATAAGTATACATATTTGCGTGAAATTGCCTGAGGAATCATAATGTCAAATATTTTGTTTAAATAATTGTAAATTAAAAAAGAAAAGACTTGATAACTCACACCTGCCAGCCAAGACCACCCCTTAGTCATAGGTAGTGGAATAAGTGTTAACATAAATTTAATCCTCCGAACGCAAAATACGTTTCCCTAAAATATCAATCCGTTATTCAAAAACGTTTAGAAAATATTTAGGAAAAAATGGTTTTTGTTTCACCCATTTACAGAGTTTTATCTCCCTTATTATTGAGTTTTGGAAAAAAGCATATATGAAAAGGTACCATTATTTTGGAATGTATTATCAGCTCTAGCAATTACAGTACATAATTCTGGACCATCGTGTATATGTGTATGGGTAACTTCAAAAATGTAAACTTTACCGCGTCTTCTGATGCGCCTAATACTACATGATGCGCTGCTGATGCTCTCTTGAAATTTGATGCACGTTAGATGTTTTTGAACGGGATATTGGCATCATTTAGCCTCTGATTTGGCTGTAGATAAGACAGATAATGTAGCATGATAGACTATAGATAATATAGCAATACAGTCCTTGTTTAGGTATAGGTATATTATCTTTGAATTTCAACTTGAACTTACTTGAAATAGAAAATATTGAAATTATTTAAATAAAACATATTACATACCTATTTTGAGTGCAAGATGTATTCAAATAGTTTAAACAATTTTAATCAAAGGTAAATCTTTTTCAACAATTTGTTTTTTGGAATTATTTCTGTTGGTGTTAATACCTACATAATATGGCAAGTAGTTATAATTCTACATTATACACATGACATGCATCTTGGACACGCATCACCAAATTTCTTGATGCATTGTTTTGACGCATCAAATGTAAAAATGAACTTTTGATTTTTCGTTGTGATGCGTCTGATGCGTTTTTGGACTTTTGACTCTGCCTCATGCAAGCAGTGATGCATTTTTGAAGTTAGCCTATATGCAGTGAGATTTTGTTATTTTTTCGAAACTATACAACTTACTTGTTACAAGCAACAAGTAATATTACGATTTCTTATTTAGTTTGCCATGAATTATTACTTGGTATAATTTGGGGTAGCGGTTAAAACTCACCCTGTATTTATGTTCGACAATGTTCATATATAATATTATAGAAGAGACACTGTCAAAACCCCTAAGATTTTCCCCGTAATGCCTCTATACAACTTTTTACTATTTCAAATTGCGTTTCAACAAATTCTTTGTTTCTAGAGACGATTGCAAGAAGATCCGAAGGTCAACATCTGGTACATTTAATCAATATTCACGTGGAAATCCGAGTGGATCATTCAAATCACAATCATTGGAAACCCAGCTACAAAATCAAACCACTAGTAGTTCTAGAAGAATGTCCGGCGTTAGTGGCGAGGCATTGCCTCAAATGTTACATCCATACATTATGCGAAAACAGGTACTTGAAAACAGTGGCGGAAGTCTTTACACAACCTCGGCTGAAAATGAAATGCCCGACCAAACGGATCGAAGTTATCCGGATTTGTTGGAAATGCCTGAGGAGCCAACGAATTCGCGTGCATTATCTGACAGGGGCGACGTTGGTGTCACCACCACAAAGAATGATGTCACTTCCAGCAATGACGATGTGAATTCGCCAGCCTCTATGGCCAGTTACAGTCGAAAACCGATCGAAAATCGATATTATTCGTTACCGAGGAATCGTACCGGAGGTAGAAACTTGTATGTGGGACGTAATGCAAGGTGTTACAATAGTACAGACAGTGAAGTACCCCTATTGACCGATAGTCGTTACAGTAGTAGTGGGGGTGAAGATAATTACGATAATTGTGATAGTTTAAATCGAAGACTTTCGACAGATGATACAGTGTCTCCCTACACAAATCGTTATCCTCAAAGATCCAGTAGTTATTTGAATTTATCGCGAGCGCCCCATAGCCTACCTACATCCCCACTGCTAACCGAAGACACCGCCTCGGTTTCCTCTACTTCCCATTTCGATAATTCCGCAACCCCTCTCCTAGATATTTCCCGATTAGAATCAAAAAATACATATCTAACACCAAGCTATCAACCACACATATCAAGCAATACAAACACTTACGACTATCACGCCACCCAGTTAGAACGTTTCCTCGAAGAATATCGAAATTTACAAGAACAATTGAATAAGATGAAGGAGACGTGTGAAGACATTCGAGATCGTTCGACAACCACACCAGCCGCAGTTACAACCACGTCCACTAAAGAATTCCTAGATCCATTATTATATAATGGATCGTCAAGTTCCGATAATGGTGACATCTGTCAGTTAAAGTTCATATTAAAAAATAAAGGTGTCACGCCATCGATGGTGTCAGGTATCCTATCACCGGTAAGTAATACGATACCTGATGCACCGTCACCGTTGACACTGACACCTGGTGATTGCCCTGAAGACCCGTCATCTTCAACGTATTGGTTATCTAGAAATTCGTTGTTGAAACATTTTAATGGTGGCTCCACTGTGAATAACTATAAGTTCCAAAGCTGAGAACGAATTTAATCTTAAGAATAAGAATATTTTTGTACATATCTTTTCTTCTTGTGTGTATATAAAACTTTAATAATAAAATTATAAATATATAATTAAGTTATGAAAATTATTTAGATATCGTTAAAAAATAAAAAAATTTTTATACATTGAGATTATACTAAGCAAATAAAATAAAAATTATGATATTAAATCGTTGACTAATTAAAATAACAGTCCAGGAGGTGACCGTAAAACACACGACAAAAATTGATCGTATCAAGTCTACAATGCAAGCATATGTGTAGGTAATGTTTTTACATTTTTACACGTGTTAAATAAGTAAAGTCGTAAAGTAAAAAAGGAGTAAAAATTAAAAAAAAATTTTGTTATAGTGAATACCGGAGACAGTTTACAGTCAAAAATATATAAATGCAATATCTTTATTCCCATTTGAACTTACGTTTGCCCAATCAAATTTAATTTCCGAACCTTTGGAATCTTAGACGTTTGTCATTGTTTTAGCCAATTTTCTAATTGAAAATTCAGCTATTACAGCCACTGTCCTGGTGCGACTTGAGCCTGAGACATATTTACATTTATGTAATGTATGTATATATGTATGTATTTATGTATCCGCACGATAACTCTCGAATAAAATCTCCAATTTTTACGAAATTCGGTGAAAATGTTGAAAGTCTCAAACCCTTGGATGAGTTCGTTAGCCAAACATGTCCAATGTCCGGAATATGGTTTTTTGGGCATTTTTCGTGAAAAATTTTAGTCTTTTGCCAACAGTTCAAAAGTTTTTGCGCCTTTTTTACACCATTAGAAAGAGGAGAAAGAATTACAAAAAACACATAAAGAAGTTTTTAAACCATTATTCTATGTAAAATGTTTTCCGAGAAAAATTAATTTTTATAAACGGAAATTCGTTATGTTATGCAGGATGCTGCGACAGGCGTATTTTTTTGTTTAATTTGAAAAACAGGTTATCAAAAATAGTAGCAATAATTTAAAAAAAGTTTTGATCTCAAAATTTCTGAATTTTAATTAGTATTTATAATATTATTTGCGGTTGAGTAGCAGCTACGTGGTCTTATTTTCGGCATTATGTTACAAATGCAAGAAACGAAGCCAGGTATAGAGGACGATTTTGCATTTAAAAAGCGTTTTCGGGCCCAAACTGTTGCATTTATATAGCTTTGAGTGTACTATCATACATTAGAAACACAGAAATAATATTATGAAAGAATTTGAATACCAAGAAATGTCCAAAATAACACGTGTAAAAATTTTTCCGAGAAGCATAATTATATTGAAAAATGGACAGGTTTGGAGGTTAGTGTCAAGGAAATTTTGTCTTCGATTCAACTATCAATAACAATAGAAACTGATGTAAGTCATTTTGATAAATCATGTTTTACAATCTTAAAGTCTAATCAATCTAAAGAGTAATTTGCAGTACTTAAATAAATGTAATTTTTTAGACAATCTTTTTTTTTTCTTGATACTCAGTACAACAGCACCTATCAGTATTCGACAGTCGTCTCTTGGACTATTAGTAACAATTTTAAAATTTTTTTATATTAATTTGTCCTGCCATAACTAAACAAATACTATAAATTATACTAAAATAATGATTAGGCCAATTAAATTGGCCATTAAACTAGTAAGTATAAATGGAAGAAAATACTAAAACTTAAACAATTTTATATCTAACTATAAAAGGAATTTGAATTTGTTAAATACAAAAAAAATTGTAAATACATGAGACCTATAAAAGTTTTCATAAAACATTTTCAAATGACACTGTCAAGAAGTATGGCACATAGCTTTCTCGTACATGCTTGTTATTAATTGTTAAAGTTGCTTTTAATTTCCTTCATCGACGATATAATAATTAAATTTTGGTGTAATATCAAATGAATCAATAAAAAATATTTTTAAAAAAATCAGTAGACATTTCAAAAAATTAAAAATTAACAGTTTTTCTTATCATAATAAAAAAAAGAATCTTTCATTTTTACACATAAATCTGAAATAAATATAATTAGTTAAAAATCACTTTTAGAATCGTCTGAAAAACGCACCAGAAATCAGTGAAATATTATACGCCAGCCTCCAGCTACATCCAAAACCACACGATTTCACATTTGCGCTTGCGCAGTGGCTATCATTACTCCGATTGCAATGAAAATAATTCGTTGACGTTAAATCACAAACCGTCGAGGTTAATTCGTTGGACTATTTTCCAAAATAACGTTTTTATATTTTTCGTTTCATCAATTGAGGAGCTGGGTGAAAAAAGGGCGTAAGTACAGACATATCGTTTTGAAAAAAGATCATTTCAAAGTTTGGGTGTCTAGTATGAAGTGGAAGACTGAAAAACTGGTAATTGTCGTGTTATACAATTGGTAGCACCGATAATACACTATGCATTAAAATTAAAAAAACAGTGAATATCGGTTGCCATTACATATTTTTTCGAATTTTTTCGAAGTATGACTTACGCCCTTTTTGCAGATAAAATTTTGATTGAACAAAAAAAAATAAGTTATTTTTCCTTTTTTGAAATTCTAATTAAATTTTGACAACACATTTATTAAATTCTAAACCAAAACATTTGATTCCAGTTAATTTCATGAACAGTGTCCGCCTGAAAGTTGGTTATATGTGAAAAACTTTCTTATATTAAATTTCTCAAAAAATTATATTCTTCACAAAACTTAGTACTGGGTCTTAAGCTAAAAAAGCACCCACAGAAACTTGCATATATCTGGTTGTATCATGAGTGGCCTTAAAAATGTAAATATGGCTTAGGAGTAAAGTACTTTAATTAATGAAAATTGAAGAAAATATAATTTGGAAAAGTTGTTTAGAAGTAAAAGTTAATTCAAAATACAGAATCACAGCTAACTGCCCCAAGAAAAAAACTTTAGGTTTTTTCTTTCGTTTTTTCTGTATCACACTGTATATCATAGGACCATAAATACCTTTTAAAGGCTATTATCTATGAGATACTGTAAAAATTTATTTCTAGTTGTGAGTTACTAATTAGAAATTTAATTTCATGCAAAAATGGCATATACGCTTCAAATTATTATCGTAGCGTAGGGGCATTAATTGAATTCCAATCGCCGTAAAAATTTTTTTTATAAGTAGACACTCTAAAGGGTTAGAAAATACAATCTACCGAAAAAGGGCGTAAAGTGACTTACGCCCTTTTTCCACCCAGCTCCTCAATTTTAATAAATTTTTATAAATTTGCACAGTTTGTAGATGTCGTAGTGACGTTAACCCTGTCATAAAAATTTGTCAGCCTTTACCATGTCCCTGCCACTCTCTATATAGTCCATTATAAAAAAAATGGGCCGTTTCTGACGCCGCTGTAACTAATATACCAGATGGTGTTGATGGTCTTGAATAAAATAGAGTCGGGACATGAGTGTTGATAGTTCGCTATTTTTCATCAAAGATTCATCTAAAATAAATTGGAAATAAATTAAATATTTAAAAAAATACTTTAATTCAACCTATAAAGATTAATTAAATTAAAAAAAAATTTAATTCTTCGTTAACACATAACTTGGTGACAATACATTTGTACTCAATCATATGATAATTAATTTTGACATCTATTTGATGAAAAATGCTCACATGTCCTAATTCTATTTAGTATACTCATTGCTCCAACGCCAATAGCGCCACGTAGCGAACTGTGACATTAAAAGGTCCGTCCTTGAAAACAAATTGCAGGGACATGGTCTTTACCACGGAGGTATGTGGAGATGGGATTTCGTATGTGTGAAGATTACAGAAATGAAGCATTACACATACATTTACAATCGCATACGTACCTAAAAAATACCATTGTGATCTCTTAACAATTTTAAATAGGGTATATTTTTATAAAAGTAATATAGGGAACAAAGGAATATTTAGCAAAGTATTTACCAATAACAAAAACTTTTTTTGGTTGTTTGATGTTTTTTAATGAAACTAAGAGTTATATGTATAAAAAAAAATACATAAAAAATATATACATAAAAAAAAATTGTTTAGACACCCATGTGTATAATATTATAAAATGGCGGATACCCATATTTAATTTTTAAAACATGATTTCTACTCATCTATGAAACGTAATAGGGTTTTTTTCTTCTGTTTTTACTCTATTGTCGCTTTTGCACGATAAAACACAACAATTAACCATTTTGGTTTCCGATGGAAAACGTTCAGTTTTAATTTCACGACAACTTTTCAGACATCCCACGTGACGCACACACACAACTAAACAATGACAGAAGGAACACCAGTGCTTGGCTTCAGATCATCTAACAAAATGATTAGTCCATATACGTCCATGGTCTTTACGTAATGGAGATACCAAAACCATATGTCATTTTTTTGTGCGTCATATGCGTGCAGGAAAATCCAATTCTCGGTTCCGCGTTACCGGAGTCACGGCTAAGACATTGTTTATCTTTATTGTCACGCTGAGGCTTACAGCCCCTCAAAAAGGCAGGTAAAAAAAATCACTTCCTTTCACCTATCATTAACTCATCGTCTGTTATAACAAAAATAAAAATAAAAAAAGAAAAAACGCCCTATATAAAGCTTTCATTACCTTGATAAAAATAAAAAAATACTAACTGATGAAATAAATCAGTTTTTATTCAATTATAGTTACCTGATTTTTTAAACTTTCTCCAGCAAAACGTACCGTCTATATAAATGTATTATTAAATGAATTAAATCTTCAACGGAGTCGTACATTTATATATGAGTACTGTGTCAATATTATATATAATTAAAAAAGGATATACGATAACTTTTTCAAGTAATTCAACCCAGATGACCTAATTTAGAGATGTGCACGTACATGTACCGTACTATTTAAAAATTAAGGCACTCCGTATAATATATGACGGTAACACTTTAATAACATGAAAAATTTAAACATCCTTTCGTATACGATTTGATTAGTTTTGCTTGCCGGATATGAAAACTTTTATCGGTCACTATCTCTTCTTTTTTAATTTGTTGTAATAAAATAAAAAAAGAAAATATATCTTTCAAACAATTAAAAAGTTGTTTCTTATTTACTTTTTTATTTGCAGCGAAGAAAAATCTTTTTAAAAAACGACTGTTTCAGAAAAGGTATTATTGTATATTTTGGAAAGTTATGGTAAGTGCTTCAAAGCATTCAGAAAAATAGTAGTAAAACTTTATTAAAATCAAGTGGCATTAAAACTTTGCTTTACTTTAAAAAAACTGTGTCAGAGGAATGCCCTGCGCGGAAAAAAATGTCGGATAAAATTTTTAAACGAAGTAAATATAAATACAGCCGACTCTCGTTAATTCGAAACTCGAGGGACTCTTAAAATATTACGAATTATCGAGTGGTTTGAAATATCAAATGGTTATAATCTAATCATAACAAAAACAAAGGCTCGTGTACGATTATACAAGTTGGAACTTGTCTAAAAATGTATACTTACAATCTTTCTGTCTCTTTCTCTCTGCAACTTTGAATTGTCGAGTGTTTGACGTCGATGAGTTCGAATTAACGCGTCGTTTTGTTACGTAGCAATGATTTTTTCGTTCGAATTACCAAGTGCATAAAAATGTATTGATTTAGTTCGAAATATATAGAGATTTTGTAGGGAACTCGTGATAACTTTGAATTATAGAGAGGTTTGAATTATCGCAGGTTTGAATTAACGAGAGTCGACTGTAGTATGCAAAATTAATGTCATTTTGGGAAAATATTTACTTTAGAGATTAGGTAAATATAGGATCATAGATTGTAGCAGACTAACCCACTTGAAGTCTTCAAGATTTTAGTAAATGGAATTCCAGCTCAAGAAATGATATTTTCGTTAATTTTATGTTTCGTATTTGTGATTTGTGGGAAAAATCGAAAAAATTGTATTGAAAACTTTAAAAAAAGCTACTAGATTTAAATTTCTTATCATAATTAAGTAATTTCTTTTTAAGCTTTGAAAATTTTAGTGTTGAAACAGGGGTCAATTGTATAGACCAAATTACTATATTAATATAACCAAAAATTTCTTCTAAGTTCTATGTGTACTATAAAGTTGAAAATAAAAAATACTCCTGTCGCAGCATCCTGCATAACATAGCGAATTTCCATTTACAAAAGTACGTTTTTCTCGGAAACTAGTTGATATAGAGTAATTGTAAATAAAAAAAAACCTTCTTTATGTGATTTTTCCGCCTCATTCCGCCAAATTTTTTTCACGAAAAATGTCCAAAACCCCGTAAACGTTTTCACGAAATTTCTTAAAAATAAGATGTATCGTTCTTGAGTTATCGTGCGGACACATTTATATATATGTTTACTAAGTGTCCGCACGAAAACTCAAGAACGAAACATCTTATTTTTAAGAAATTTCGTGAAAACGTTTACGGGGTTTTGGACATTTTTCGTGAAAAAAATTTGGCGGAATGAGGCGGAAAAATCACATAATGAAGGTTTTTTTTTATTTACAATTACTCTATATCAACTAGTTTCCGAGAAAAACGTACTTTTGTAAATGGAAATTCGCTATGTTATGCAGGATGCTGCGACAGGGGTATTTTATGTAATTTTTTCTTCTCTTTTAAATGGTGTAAAAAAATTTCGCAAAAATTTTTGAATAAATGGAAATTTTCGCAAAAAACTAATTTTTTGCTAGAACAAAAACCATGTTCCTGGCATCCGACGTGTCTGGCTGACGAACTCATCCAAGGGTTTGGGACTTCCAATGTTCTCACCAAGTTTCGTAAAAATTGGATACTTCGTTCGAGAGTTATCGTGCGGACACATATATATTTAAATACATATACATATATATATATATATATATATATATATATATATATATATATATATATATATATATATATATATAAATTTGAATGAATATTATTTTCGGTTCCTAGGGACCTCAAAACAAATTTCTGCCATGTTCCCGGGTTTAAGTCGCGTCATGACAGTGGCTGTAATAGCTGAATTCCATTCTTGAAATTTTATCATATATTTATGTTAACTTTCAAAATAATCGCCTGTATATGTTAAAAATTTAATACTTGTTTACATAAAAAGTCTTTGTTTACATAAAAAATTTTCTCACGTAGACTGTATATGTATATACAACATACACAAACCGTACGCATAATGGTAGTACGGATAATGAAATGGTCCTGTACCTTTATACATGTATCACAATTATGTGATCGTATCAAAAAGCATATATATGTATGTTATATACAAAATATCCATATTGTGTCGAATATGTTCTCAGACTGTGCTTAGATTCACACTTTATACGATAAAATGATCACATTATAAACAACATCGTTTTTCTCGGAAACTAGTTGACATAGAAAAAAAGTTTAAAGACCTTTTTTATGTAATTTTTTCTTCTCTTTTAAATGGTGTAAAAAAAATTCGCAAAAATTTTTGAATAAGTGGAAGGAAATTTTGGCAAAAAACTAATTTTTTGCAAGAACAAAAACCATGTTCCTGGCATCCGACGTGTCTGGCTGAAGAACTCATCCAAGATTTTTGGACTTCCAACGTTCTCACCAAATTTCGAAAACCTAGGACATTTCGTTCGAGAGTTATCGTGCGGACACATATATATATATATATAAATACATATATATATATATATATATATATATATATATATATATATATATAAATTTGAGTGAATATTATTTTCGGTTCCTAGGGACCTCAAAACAAATTTCTGCCATGGTCCCGGGTTCAAGTCGTGTCATGACAGTGGCTGTAATAGCGAGTTTCCATTCTGGAAATTCGCTAAAAAGTGTCAATCATTATAACCACAAGTCTTTGGTTATATTCATAACATAACAAGTCACAATAAATGCGAGTATTTATTTAATTTCTAATTTATTGTTATTACTGTATATTCAAGTTAATTAATAAAATAATTGAAAACAAAACGTAATTTCACTTCACACATGAAAATTATCACAATTGATATATTTGTTTACAAATTATGACGTCGTTTTGAAGTAATGGAGCGTTTTCAGTCATTTGAATCGTTGTTTAAAATTAACAATTTTTTAAATAAAATTTCTAAATAATTACCAGAGATTTTTACGTTAATGACAATTCATATAATTATTTAATCAAGTACGTACCTGATTTTATAAGGTTAGATTTTATAAAATAAATTAGAGGAAAGCACTATGGACAATTTAAATCCGTTTTGGGCCAAAAATCAGTACCTTTTTTATGTTTTTTGAGACTGAACTTTTTTTTTACAAGGATTTTTATAAGCATGAAAGATTGTTACTTTACACCACAGACAACGGAAAAATAATAAATATAATAATATTAAAATTTTTGCCAACGAATATATTTATTTTACAAATTGTAATAAATATTTAGTATATGAAATGAATACAAGTCGTGTATATATAAACGATTATTTATTCATAAAGGATAATATAAATGCGATTATAAACACAAAAACTTTTAAGCTTTAAAGGATAAAATTCAATTTTATGTGTCTTAAAATATAAAATAAAATATTGTGATAGTAGGATTACAAATATCATTATAGATTTGAAGTCAATTAATTTTTGGTTTTGTGGTGTAATCTATAATAAAAATACAATAAAAGCCTTTTTGAAAGTTTTTTCTTTTTTAAATTAACCTACCAAACCTTGTCGAAGTTCTGAATTATACATCTACTAGCTGTTACCCGCGGCTTCGCCCGCGTTGAATTTCAAACTATGGCATCTAGTTAAAACATATAAAGTGTACTTTCATCATGTCGCTATTACGCGTCGAGTAGGTATTATTACTTTTTTCTTTGGAATTTTCCCACAGAAATACAATATTTTCCCGGGATAGAAAGTAGCCTGTGTCCTTTCTCATCATCTCTGTAAACAATATGCAAAGTTTGAAATCAATCATGCTTTTTTTTAATAGTCAGTTGTTATTTCATTGTTTCGTTTTAAATACATTTTCCCTCCGGAATGAGATATTTTATCGGGATAAAAGTAACCTATGTTTATCGCTGAATATCGTCATATTTGTCTATCATCATTTTTTGGTTTCATTTAAAATATATTTTTCCACAGGAATGAAATTTTCCACGGGAAATTTCCCGGGGTATAAAGTAGTTTGTGTCCTTTCTCATCCCTTCTGTTAGCAATATACAAAGTTTGAAATCATTTATCCGTTTTTCAATAGTCAGATGTTGTAATTTAGTGCATTTTCTCTCGGGAACGAAATATTTTCCGGAAATAAAAAGTAGCCGATAACCGTCTCTGGCCCGCAAGCAACGTCTGTGCAAAGTTTTAAGTTAATTGGTTAAGCTGTTGAGGTGTGAAAGCCAGTCAAACAAACAAACAAACTCACTTTCGCATTTATAATATTAGTAAGGATTCTATAATGTAAAAATTTGTTATCAACATACGTGAATATCAGCTGTGGTAAAGATATGACATGTAATAAAACACAATAAGTATGACCAAAATATGACCATTCAAGAGTTTCGTTACCCATTTTCCAATTCCATTATCAAACCAGCTCGGTTTGCAAAGTTTCAAATAGATGCGACCACTAGAAGTGGATGAAATTTGTATTCTTAAATTTTTTATAGACAAACACACATTTAGTTCGACTTAAGGTACTATCACAGTGTGACCGGCCGAAAAATAGTCAATTGTCGCAATTTTTTTCGAATGGATAGGATGGGGGAATGGGGATGATTTCTTTTTACGATTAATACCACTATTTAACAATACAAAAATATTTTTTTTATTAATTTTTATTTATTTTTTAATTATTATAATTTTTTGAAAAAAGTGTTTTTAAAAAAGGACGGCTATATCCAAGAAAAAAAATGGCGGCGATTTGAATAAAAAGTATAAAATTTAGGCCTTTTTTTCAACAGTTTTCAGTGTGAAAAAATCGGAAGATTAAAAAAAAAGCTTTCATAGGTACCTACATCGAGAATGGAACAAAGAATATTCTATCAAATTTTCAAACTTATAGCTTGAAAACTTTCTCTCTGAGAGTGGGTGCCGTTTTTAAAAAGCGCATTTCGAGACAAACGTGTTTAAAATTTGTCTTATACGTTCTCATACGTTCCAATATATAATCGTATACGTTCACCGGTTGTGGAAAGACTGAATGTAAAGTGGTATAACATTCCGCTAAAAGGCGCCAATGGTTTTGTATTTAGAATTTTGTATTTAGACTGAATCAGTTGATCCGTGGTCGTAGCGACCGTAATAATTCGAATTTCAGTTTGCAATTTTAAAAGAACATGCATAACTGTATGTACTTTAAGATAAGACCAAAAAAAAAATGATTTTTTCTAAATTCTACACTATGATGATACCTTAAAGGGGGAGAGTCCTCCAGAACTTTCAAATTTTTCATTTTTTGTTTTGCTTTAAAAGTTCATTTGAACCTTAAGGAATATATTTCTAATGTTTTAATCCCAACAGAAAGATTATCTTAGATAACGATAAACTGCTTTTAACTCTACTTTTCAAGAACGAAAACTTTTTAATAGCATTCTTCTCCAAACAGGTTTTTTTATGCGCAGTGGAACATAACTTAAAAAGTTATTAAGGTATTAACTTGAAATTTTGTACAGATATTCTTTCAGATATTGGCCTTTGCATATACTTAAAATTTTGCATAAATTATTACTATAAATATTGTTTATAAAAAGAAAAAGTGAAATTTTTTCTTTTTGATTTTAAATTGTGAAAAAAAATTTTCTCATCAGAAACAGGTATATATAAAACGTAATGACTTATTTTAATAAAAATTTTTTGTTCGATTGAATTCATTTGATTACAAGAGGCTGGGCATTCCACGGCGCATTAATGCCGCTGTAATGCCGCCATTTTTCTTTTTTTTTTGCATAAAAATTTATGAGTGAATACACCATGACATGTACTATACTATATAATTTCATTTGATACAATAAATGTATCCAGTTTCTTAAAAAAATTATTAAAAAACCTGTTGTCTGGAGGACCCTCCCCCCTTAATATACGTGTTTATAAAATTTAATTTTATCCTTTCAAGCTTAAAAGTTATTGTGTTTGTAATCGCATTTACATTAACATTTATGAATAAATAATCATTTATATACACGATACTTGCATTAATTTCATATAAATATTTATTACAATTTGTAAAAATAAATATATTAATAAGGTAAAATTTTGAATAAAATTTTCCCTCGCTTGTGATGTAATTAAAACAAAAATTTTTAATACCTGTTAAAATTTTTATAAACAAATTTTCAAAATTCTATCTCAAAAAACAATAAAGGTATAGATTTTTGGATCGAAATTAACTTAAATGGAAATGAAAATAAAACATATACGAAACCGATATCAAAACCGCTGAATCAGTAAAGTAAATTTTAATCTCCCCTGCGCCCTCACCGCGAGAGCTATTTTATAATTATTTATTTGGAAATAGGATAAGAATAAATTTAAACACACAGTGAAAAATTTGTGTTAAAATTAACACATTTCACATGTCCAGAACGGTCCATTCAATTTTTTGTGTTATTTTAACAGAAAGCATTTGTGTCAAATCTTTACACAAGATTTGTGTCAATGATTTAACACACAAGAGGACATACATTTTGTGTTAATTTTACACAATTATTTAGTTATAATTTTACCACAATGATGTGTAAAATTAACTGATTTAGAATGTAGAAGTATACTCAGTAAATATGTTGGTATATTTTACAGTTTTACACTTATCTTACACTTTTTTTTAAGTTAGTATTTTTTTAATTTATTTATTATATAAATAAAAGGAAATAATAAAAAATAATTTTTCAGTACTTAAACTTTTTTATTTAATATTTCTACAAAGTTGTGCTTTGATGAAGATAATGTTGAAGCAATACCCAAAAATTGTGAAGATCGTTGTCAAACTGAACGTGGAAGGCAAAATGGAACGACTACTCTTCCTTCTTTACCTGATCTTCTTTGCCCTTTGAATGTGTTCTGGAATGCCGAATATTCGATAATTTTTCAGTAAACAAAGAAAAAAATTCAATCTAAATATTTTTAGTTAACTTACCAATATTTAATATCTAAATAATTAAAACCAATTTAACCTTAGGAATACGCTTTTGATTTTGAAATATTCCGTCTGCTTCTATACATAGATATGTTTCTGTTGAGCGCACGTCGCACAATGTCCAATACTCCAATGATTGGCAATGATGCTACCAATGGTATCAGTTACCACTACCCCCGCTCTTATAACTAGCAATAGATGCCAGGAAACCAGTTTTTTGGTGTTGGAAATATACAAATAAGTGAATTTATGACTTTCTTTCGCATTTTACACAAACATTGTGTTATTTGTGTGTTGTTCAAAACAGGTTAATATTTTAATTTTGTTAAATCAAAATTTTTGTTAATATTTTCATTTAACACAAACTCTAAATGTTACATTAACACAGGGTTGGGTTACTTATTTAACACAAAAATTTTAACCACTAATTTTTTTTACGCAGAACACAAATTTTTTCACTGTGCAGAACAGAAAAATAAATAAGGAAACTAAATTTAAAAACAATATTAGCCACAAGTTACAATAATAATCTGTAAGATTTCCATGAAAATTCTAACATTACACGTAAATACTCCATAATAAATTTCTGAGAAAATTCATTGTATAACATTTCCAAATTAAATAATAAGCCAGTTGATATAATAAGAAAATGATCAAATATAAATGGCAAACAAGAAAATAATACCCCAAGTTTTTCCCCGGAATTCACCCACCTGTATAAATAAGATCGTGGGTGCTGAAACTGTATAAGCTTTTCTAACGTACCGTCAAATCACCTAACTTTACCTATTGACGGAAACTTGACCAAACGATATTTTACGTTAAGTAAATATATATATATATATATATATATATATATATATATATATATATATATATATATATATATATATATATAGGGAAAGTTTAGGTGATTTTTGGATTATTATAATAAGGAATTTTTGGAATAAATGATTACCGTGTTACATAAAAATTTTTTTGTTTGTTTTTTATTGGTTACGTACGTTTCGAAAATAAAATCTCATCTTCAGACCATAATCTTAAAATATTAAAAACAAACATATTAAAGTACTGAACGATAATACAATAAATCAAATAATTACAATTTTTGTCCCCAAAAAATAAAACGTTAAATAAATTAAAGTTTTATGTTCTTTGATGTCTGTAACATTTTCTAATGTTCCCCATCAAAATTTGCAAAACGGAACAATTGCAGGTGATTTTCTTTGAAGCTATTTGACGTGAAAATTTGAAATTTAACACAGAGATAGAGTGTGGTGGTTCAATAATAGAAATGGGGTTGAATTCCGATTCTGGGGGTTCAGGAGGTAACTTGGAACGATAGCGAAAATTATTAGTACTGAATTTTCTTACATAATTTCCCTAGCACATCAAAAGAAAAGTTGATGAGACATTTTGTTTTGATCAAGATGTTATATTGGTTATTTTTTAAGTATAAATAAGTCAAGATAAAGATACGATCGTTTTGAAATCGAAAATTTTAGTTTATTTTAAGCATAAAATTTATTCATAAAAAAATATTTTGTCTATTACATCAAATCCATAATAACAACTGATAGTACAGAACACTATTTGCACAAATACAACTTGCACTTGACGAATTTTTATTAATAGGGGCATTTCTATAACAAATCAGTGATATCTTCAATTTCTTTAAATTAGTAACATTTCTTTTTTATTTCATATGGTACATTACTCTTTTTAAACGGATGTAATTTGAAGAAATCGTGGCTGCAAATACCAGAAAAATTTATATAATACCAGTGACTTATTAAAAATGCCCCCGTCACTGAAAAAATGCTACAGACATTATGAACCATGAAATTTCAATTTGTTTGACATAAGAAGTGGTTTGGTTAAGTTCCGGTCATTAGGTAAAGTTAGGCGATTTTACGGTAAATGAAAAACGATTGTTTTGTTTTTCTTTTTTGATCATAGGCGTTTTCTCAGAAACCACTAATAATGTCAGAATCATCTAACCTGCGTATATGAAAATATTATTATGGTAACACTCCTGAGGCGAAACAATGTAAAAAATAAGGGTGTGTATTTTATCCAACTGGTAAATATCTTGTTAATTAATAATATTTTTATCTTAAAGTAGTACTGTTAGGATATGTAAATATACAAAGTTGTGAATTGATATTACTAACATCGGTATTAGAGTGACGATGATGTTATGGTTATGTTTCTGATACGAGCATGTTTGATTAAACAACCTCGATACCAACATAATAGCTAATATGTGTACATACGTAGTATACCTGTATTGATGAGGCGTAAACAAAATAATGGTAAAATAACATACAGTAGCCACTATGGAACTGTGCACTACCAAACTGTTACACAACCACCACTCGTGTACGACAAACACAATCAAACACTGCATGTCAGTACAGACAGAATGTTTGTTTTGTTATTGTCGTAGTACAGGTACATTAAATTTAATAAAACTGAATTAACAAAGAACAAAAATTAACGTTCTTACTATTGAAGGTCGGTTGAAAATTATTAAAAATACACCAGAAACCAATGGTATGTAGTGTTCGGTGCAAATTTGAGGGGAAGTACGTAAAATTGGAAGATCATTGGTGTCGGCAAACTTTTATGTGGGGTGTTGGTAAATATTATTTATCTGAATTTATTTAAAACAAAACTATTCTAAGAAACAATTTACAATCTAAAATTCGGTTGTATAGATAAACGAAATTGAATGTTATATTAATGAATAACGAGAAACCAACTTTATCATCAAATTTATCAGCGTAAAAGACGTCAAATAGTGAAAACTGATAAAAATTCTAGAATATTCTATTCGTCAATTAGCAGAGATATAAAAAAATAGACGTCACTATTGAATTGGTTACTAAAAATTAGATTAAGCAGCGCAATTTGACAAAAATTCTAGAATGTTCTATTCGTAAACTAAAAAAGATATTCCAAAACCGGTTACACCATTGATCATCGGAAAGAAGACGAAATATCACAGCTGACGAATAGATCATTCTAGAATGTTTGCCAAAATGGAACTTTTACTTTATATTAGTGTAATTTTGGTTGGAAAATTAAATGGTGCAATCGATTTTTTAATATCTTTGCTAGTTGACAAATAAAATATTCTAGAACATATGCCAAAATGTGCTATTTGGTCTCTTTTTAGGTCACCAATTCAATGACGACGTCTGTTTTTGGATATCTTTGCTAGTTGACGAATAGAATATTCCAGAACATTTCTCAAGATATGCAATTTGGCCTCTTTTTCAATGACCAATTAAATGCTATAATTGATTTTTCGATATCTTTGTTAGTTGACAAATAGAACAATCTAGAATTTTTGTCAAACTGTGCTGCTTAATCTCATTTTTAGTTACCAATTCAATAGTGAAGTCTATTTTTTGATATCTCTGCTAGTTGAAAATTAGAATATTCTAGAATTTTACGTATCTCATTTTGCATATTACCTATGCAGACAGAATATGTGTATATAATTTGCAGTGAAATTTCGAAATTGTTAGAGGTTACAAGACCATTAGAAAATATTACCTACGATCCTGACTCTGGTTTGGTACATAAATTTTCACTGACACAGACAAACAACAAGGTATCTATGAGAGAAAAACCCCACTAAATCGCTGACGTCACTACGTAAAATCGGAGTACGTACCATTGGATGTCCAATATATTCGTAAATTTCTTAAATGTGTAATCAAAAGTTTACTTTGGCGCCTATCTCACTATGAAACTGTTACTTTAGTCCCGTGCTGTAACACTTTCATGGTGACTACTGTATTTGTATAGTTTTTTTTAGATTATCTCACAAACTGAAAAGTGGATTATTTGTTTATATTGTTTATACAGTCTCTTTCAGAAAGTTCCCACCATATGAAAAACTATTGATTTTTTGAGAAATATTTTTTAAATAGTATTAAACCACAGACCAGTTATATGTATTTTATATTATAGAGACATATAATATAAATGTATAATTGAAGCAATCAGTTACGACTAACAAGTAAAGGTCCCGAGGCCGGACCTATCGATTTCGATGAAACTTAAATATATTGTAGAACACTAAAAACTAAGGGACACGTATTTTTTTTTATCTGCGGAAAAACGGTTTGAAGGGGTGAAATCGCCCTCCAAAAATTGGGGTAAAAATTTAATTTTTCAAATATCTCGAAAACAGTAAGAGATAGAGCAAAAGTTTAAATTGGCGATATTGCTCTTTTTTAAAGAGCTATCTATTGATATGCAATTTGTTCATATTACATCAACAGGGGTGGTTGGGGGTTAAAATTTGGGGGTTAATTTTGCAAAAAGGGGGTGAAAAATAAACAATATAAAAATTTTGTTTACAGATTTGAAATCTACGTCAAAAAATCTAATTGACCTATTTTTGCTCAATGCCCTAATATTAAGTCTAGGGGTAGTTAACTAGAGGGTGACTATGTCGAATAGTCGTACAATTTGAGGATTTCAAGAAGTTCTTCTTCATGGAAAATAGCTTAAGACAATTAGAATAACGTAGAAATGAAATTCTCGAATTCAAAATTGAGTTTGAGCAACATTGGAGAGGGGGTGAGTCACCCTCTTAAATTACATACTAGTTTATATACACTAATTTTTGCTATTAACACACTGATAGTGGTAAAGTAATGTTACAATAAGTGGTTCTGAAGTTGGACTATCATATGTAATGTCTTTATTAAGTTTGTTTTTTAATGGATATTATAGTTTTCCTTATCGAAAATTATCGATACCGAAAATTACATAACCTAACCTAAAATAACGAAACCTAATAAAAATCTTACATACGATAGTCTAACTTCAGAACCATCTATTGTGACATTATTACCCCGTGTCAGTGTGTTAATTGCAAAAATTAGTGTATGTAAACTAGTATGTAATTTAAGAGGGTGATTCATCCCCACTCCATTGTTGCTCAAACTCAATTTTGAATTCGAGAATTTCATTTCTACGTTATTCTAATTGTCTTAAGCTATTTTCTATGAAGAAGAACTTCTTGAAATACCCAAATAGTACGATTATTCGACATAGTCACCCTCTAGTTAACTACCCCTAGACTTAATATTAGGATATTGAGCAAAAACAGGTCAATTAGATTTTTTGACGTAGATTTCAAATCTGTAAGCAAAATTTTTATATTGTTTATTTTTCACCCCCTTTTTGCAAAATTAACCCCCAAATTTTAACCCCCAACCACCCCTGTTGATGTAATTTGAACAAATTGCATATCAATAGATAGCTCTTTAAAAAAGAGTAATATGGCCAATTTAAACTTTTGCTCTATCTCTTACTGTTTTCGAGATATTTGAAAAATTAAATTTTGACCCCAATTTTTGGAGGGCGATTTCACCCCTTCAAACCTTTTTTCCGCAGATAAAAAAAAATACGTGTCCCTTAGTTTTTAGTGTTCTACAACATATTTAAGTTTCATCAAAATCGATAGGTCCGGCCTCGGGACCTTTACTTGTAAGTTCCGACCTCAATAGTATTCTGTTATATAGTAATTGATTCGTATCCGTAGTTACACTTTAAAATGATTATTGTCAAAATATAATATTGATAATAAAATTTTACTTTTTGGAGAAGAAACTGCAAAATTTTGAAAGAAGAAAACTGGTATTTGCTTTATTTTCAAAATACGTACGTATACAAATTATGTCCTGCAATAATTATAGTCGCATTTGCTCAAAAATTGACATTATATTATTTCATTAAATTTCACCCGTCTCACCCTTGTTACCTGCTTCAAGAAAAATACCTAGAAACTGGCTTTACGCTTTGTCTAGGAGTATAATCAGTATAATATAATAGTGTTAATTGGTCTGTATATTAAACTCATTCCCGCTTAATACTTGGCGGGAAATTGGAAATTCAAAAATTGGGGGTTGTGAAAAATCATAAAAATTTAAAAATTGTTGGTCATTTTATGAAATTTTTAAAATAATTTTTTGAATCAAAATAATAATTTTTTTTTCTTTGATCAAAGGAAAAAAACCAAAAAAATTTTTAATTTTTTAACAAAGAAATGGTTTTTATAGTTCACTTCTTTGAAATGTTATATCAAAATTTAGATTCCAATCCATATTTAAATGAAATCTACATTTCTACTAGCCTAATTTTAAAATGGATAAAAAAAATTCTTTGATATATATTAACCTAGAAAATATTAAATTTTATGGATACTTTGTCGCAATAACCACATCAAATTAGTTAATTAAATTACCGAGAAATGTTAATTGAAAAAAAAAATGATCGACGAAGTTGTAAACAGTTAAAAAACACAATACGAATACGTTTTAAAACAAAAACGAAAGTATAAATTATTTAAATTAAAACATTAGTTTTGTTTTTTCTAAACATTTACATAAAAACATATAATCATTAATACATTAACTTGCTTACTTTAAATTAATGCTAAAAATACTTTTAAATGTATTAAAAAAGTAATGACACATTTATTGATATATGTATTTAATATAAACAATTTGATACGAGTAAGTGCACCTTATGCACTTGTGCAAATAGTACAAGAAAAAAGGAAAATATATTTAGCTTTAACCAACACAATATTATTATGGTTACCGTGAAGCTCCCTTGACAATTTTTCTTATTAGTTACAAATGAAAATTCTGCTCTCTTTAAGGCCGGCCCGAGAGCGATACAAACAGTACACCGCACTAAGCGCCGCACCACTTATCGATTTTGTAAAATCAAAAGTTTAAACATGACCTTTAAAAGACAATTTTGTTCTGTTTAATAAAATCAGAATTTGTCGTGGAGCTTTGCGCTCCAGGGTCGCAATTTTACAAATATTTATTTAAAAATATGTAATTTATTTGAACCGTATCCAAATTTTGTTACTATTCTAGAAAGCATATATTAACCTTATCAATTAAATTATTACTATTGTATCGACAGAAAGACAATTTGAAGGCTGAATATAATAAAATATTACTTAGAACCTACCATTAGTCTGGGTCGTTTTACCTTTTCAGTAATTTTATCTCTCTGTACTAAAAGTAGGAAGGTTACAGCGATTCTGCACCAAAAGTAGTAGGATTACAGCGATTCTGTATCAAAAATCAAGGTCACAACAGTTCTGTAACAAAAGTAGTAAGGCTACAGTTCTGTACCATAAGTAGTAAGGCTACAGTGGTTCCGTACCAAAAGTAGTAAGGTCAAAGCAGTTCTGTACCAAAAGTAGTAAGGTCACAGCGGTTCTGTATCTAAAGTAGCAAGATCAGAGCAGTTCTGTACAAAAAGTAGTAAGGTTACAGCGGTTATGTACCAAAAGTAGTAAGGCTACGGCAGTTCTGTACCAAAAATAGTAAGGTCACAGCAGATCTGTACCAAAGTAGTAAGGTTACAGCAATTCTGTACCAAAAGTAGTAAGATCACAGCAGATCTGTACCAAAATTAGTAATATTACAGCGGTTTTGTATCCAAAGTAATAAGGCTACAGCGGTACTGTATCAAAGGTAGTAAAATAGTAGCAGTTCTGAACCAAAAGTAGTAAAGTTACAGCGGTTCTGTATCAAAAGTAGTAAGATCACAGCAGTTCTGTACCGAAAGTAGCAAGGTTCTGTACCAAAACTAGTAAGGCTACGGCAGTTCTGTACCAAAAATAGTAAGATGACAGCAGTTCTGTATTAAAAATAGAAAGGTTACAGCGATTCTGTATCAAAAATCAAGGTCACAGCAGTTCTGTATCAAAAGTAGTAAGTTCGCAGCAGTTCTGTACCAAAAGTAGTAACTTACAGCGGTCCCGTATCAAAAGTAGTACGGTTATAGTGGTTATGTACCAAAAGTAGTAAGGTTACAGCGATTCTGTACCAAAATTAGTAAGGTTACAGCATCTCTGTATCAAAAGTAGTAAGGTTACAGTGGTTCTGTACCAAAAGTAGCAAGGTCACAGCGGTTCTGTATCAAAAGTAGTAAGATCACAGCAGTTCTTTACCAAAAATAGTAAGTTTACAGCAATTCTGTACCGAAAGTAGCAAGGTTACAGTTCTGTACCAAATGTAATAAGGTTATAGTGCTTCTTTACCAAAAGTAGGAAGGTCACAGCAGTTTTGTACCAAAAGTAGTAAAGTTACAGCGATTCTGTACCAAAAGTGGAAAGGTTACAGTTCTGTACCAAAAGTAATAAGGTTACAGTGCTTCTTTACCAAAAGTAATAAGGTTACAGCAGTTTTGTAGCAAAAGTAGTAAGGTTACAGCGATTCTGTACCAAAAGTAGTAAGGTTACGGCAGTTCTGTACCAAAAGTAGCAAGGTTACAGCAATTCTATATCAAAAGTAGTAAGGTTACAACGATATCAGATATAATGTGTTTACTTAAAACTGTTTTTAAGGATCAGAACGTTTAAGAAAAACTTAATATTTCTCATTTTTTACTTTCATTTGTCGCAATAACCTAATACACAAATACTGGTGCTTCATTCTCCTTACTCTAGCACATAAATACGCATGGATGGTCACAGAGCATTTAATTATCGCAAGCATATTTATTCGTATCTGTATTCCTGTCCTATCTTATATATCTAAAGGTATATATGGTAAAATTGTGCCGGGCGCGTGTTGGACACGCATTAAATCGGAGCTCCGTAATCAGTAAGTAGAGAGTTTTCACGAATAGCACGAATTTAAAAGCAGAGCAGAGCAGAGAAGCACTATTTTTCTTCAATTTCTTCAATTATTTTCATTTCGACGCAATGAAACCAATTAAAACTCGAGAACGTGTTATAATGTCGCGCAGCATTTCGCAGTTTCTGTGTCACTTTCACGAGTGCCACATCGGTCTCGTGCGACCGATTAAACAAAAAAATTTGTATTGTACTGTGCTAGACGTGTGCTCTCATGGGTCGTAAATAAAAACAACTAATTTCCAAAACATGCGATTTTTATTGCCAAAAACTTTTCTTTAACATTATTATTATTTATTATAATTAACACATCTTTCTGGGAACCGGCGAGGTACTTTCGCAGTTCGGCACCGGTTCACGGACCGGCGGTTGAGAAACACTGCCCTAGTGCATTTTATCTGTAAATACACACACCGGCATAATTAGCGGAACATACAAAATATCTCTAAAAATCGAACAAGCCATTTAATTTTAAGAAACTATTAGTCTTATTTAATTATTCACTTAAAATTACATGTTCACAAGTCGATATACCTTTATTTTTGTTAGCAAAAACGATTAACCATATGAAATGACAAATTTTTGAAATCTTATGTCGTCTAACAATCATTTAAATTAAAGATTATTTAACAAATTGAAAATGAAATACAGCGTTTTACTACCGTCTGGTTCCTCCCGTGCTCCTGTCAAAGCTTCCATTCGTCTTGCTATACTCAGAATGATGTTATCTACAGTCTCCTGGGGCAATCTTTGCCCTTCTTTAATTACGGCAGTCTGAAGCTTGACCACATTGAGAAGAAGCGGCATTTGAGTTCGAAAGTGGCAGACCTCGTAGAAAGATTTGCATCAATAATAAATAAGAACATTTCTATGAATATGAAAAAAAAAACAGCCATCTTAGTTTAATATATAGGTTTTTATATTTTTTTTATGTTCCGCTAATTATGCCGGTGTGTGTATTATCTTATCTGTTGTCTAAAATTTTATCTAGATAACAGTTAAATTATCTAGATGTTTTAAATTATGTTATCTATTATCTGTTATCTAGATAATAACATTTGATATCTTGCCCAGCACTGATCATATGTTACAATGGGAATCAATTACGTGATAATTTAATTTCTTATAGATCCGGTTATGACTACGGAACCCTAACGAAAAAACCGAATTGTTCATACCAATTACCAATTGATAAATAACATAGATATAGGGATTGGGGTGGATTGGGGTGGTTTTGGCCGATTGGGTGGTTAAATTAAGGTAAAGTAAACCGAACCCTATTATAGCTAACAGAATATTACAAAGGTGTGGTCTGACTTTTGATGAACGTATGTACGTACAATACTCAACAACAGTTCTAGTCAGAGTTGTTGCTTATATTAATGTACCTATGTGTGTTTATACATGTACACTGAGAACACATAGGTATCTGTATAAAGGCTGGTTTACATTTATCACATACATTATTTCAATAAAACTAAAATTCGAAACACTTGAATGAGTTTTTGACACGTTCGCTGCTCGGAATAAGGTTTTTCGGATACAAAACAGATTACACTTCATCAATCACCATCAGACAGAGCGAAAAAAATCACAAAAGATTTAAGCCGTTGTTCTAAGTAAATTGATTTTCGATTAAAATTAAAAAGTATTTTTTTTTTTTTTTTGAAATTAAAAAAGAAAAAAAAATTTCAAATAAACCTCAAAATGTTTACAAAAATTATACAGCTAAACGTTTCTTTATGCGGTTCTTTTTGTGCAATTTTTTTTTCTTGTGCGATTCTTTTTATGCGGTTTTAAAAAAAAATGGCCATTAAAATGCATAATGTGAATCAAAATCAAGAGACAGTAAGAAAATTGTTAAACATTTACTGTAATAACTTTCTTTGATAAAAATACTTTTTAATGGTTTTTAAGTATGGTTCATTTCAGTTTCATTTAACCATGGTTCGTCACTTTGAATTTAAATAATTTCCGTTTTCTTGGCTTTATCTCTTTCATTACTGCATTTACGTAAATTTTAGAAAAGAATAGAAGATTGATTTATTTCGAATATAAGAATTATTTAATTTTTTAACGAAAACTCTGTATCTGAAATTGTATCTGAAATGACGTATATTTAATCAGTACAGGAAAACCTTTTTTATGATGTGGATAGGGACCTCATAAAAAAAAATCGCACAAAAAAATATATTAAAAAATATCATAAAAAGCTATGAAATGTTTAGTTCGGTCCAGATTGGTAAAAAAAAACTTTTTTTATGCGGTTCATCGGGATCGCATAAAAAAATATTTATCGAAAATACATAACTCAAAACGCTCAAAATCTCACGATTTGCTTAGAAGTTGCTTTTCTAAACAAAATAAAGCATTAATTTACATGTGGAAACATTTTCTTTCGTTTTTATATTATGAAAATTATGAAAAATACAACTCTAAAAAAACTAAATGATACAATAACTTATATTCTTATGCAAATCCGATCCAGTTTGACAATTTTTCAAACACTATGTGAATTTTATATTAACATAATGAATTGGTCATACATGCCTAAGTAAATCGAGTGTTCAGGTATCAGTTAAGCTGGACATCAAGTGAACATATGAATATTGGTGTACGTATAAATACGAACAAAAATTCACCTTACATCAATAATGTTTCACAGGCACTCAGGCACACATTTGAAAAATTTAAAAGAAAGTGAAAGAATAGTTTGTTCCCAAAATAATAATAACATACCATAACACAGCACCTCACATAATGGCGCCCCCCTCTCTAACGTTTGACATAAATTGTCAAAAAAAACTCATAAGTATATAAGTCCTTTATAAAACTCCAATTTTTCCCGTTGCGGCAATGATAAAGGAGGTTTTGTAAAGGAACAATATAGGTACAAGTTGATTTTTTATTTTAATAAATCTACTCCGAAAGCACTAAAAGTTGTGCAAATTTCAAATTTTTATCGCCAGTCTCATCAGAGATACAGGGGTGCAAAATTCCAAAATTTAGAAAAAAGTCAGTTTTCGAAAGTTTGTAAAAATTAAAGAATACAAGTTTCACAATTGAAATAGTGTGTATTTGTTTCATAATTGGTAGTTGTACCCGTTTACAGCTATTCTCATAAAAAAGACTAAGCGAGGTTTAAAACATTCCTTCTATAAGAAAAAAAATGTTCAAAAAATGAATTTTGCTAAATTTTGATATCCAACTTTAGGTAAAGTTTTCTTATGGAAGGGACGAAAATAGGTTAAATATGGACATCACTTAAAATAAAGAGATATTAATTACCTTTAAAATGGTTTTTATTTCAACCTTTTAGGATGAACGGTTTATTAAATACCCATGTGTTTTAGAGAATATTGGCATAAATGGCTGCAAATTAGTGATGTCAGGTCGAGAAGCAGTTAGTCGATTAATCGACTAAAATTGTTTTTTCGATAAAATTAGTCATTAGTCGAAAATATCGAGCATAGAGTAGTCGACTAATCAACTAAATTTTTAGTCGAATTCAAGAATGAGGTAACCGTAGCTTGGTTAAAACCAAGGTTTTCTTTTGAATATTTTTTTTTTTTTTTTAAGAAAAAGAAAAATATGAAATATCGCATAACATATATATCGTAAAAGTAAAAAAATCATACAAATAAATAATTTTTTAGTTTTCATTTTTTGAAGTCCAATAACTAATACAGAAAAATTGTAAAATTGGTCGTTTTTAGTCATTTAAAAAAAATTAGTCATTTTAATCATTTAATCAATGGTAAAATAGTCGACTAAAATATGACTAAATGTAAACAAAATTAGTCGACTAAATCGACTAATCGATTAATCATCCGACATCACTACTGCAAACACAAAAGTCAGTGAAAATTGTAAAATAAAAATGGCTACCACGCTTAAACGGTTCAAGATAATTTTTTTTAAGAATTGTTCTCAAAACTTTTTTTAGACCGTTTGTAATAAACCGACCTAGTATGATTTTACCGAAACTGAAGCCTGGGGCAGGGGCCCCGGTTCGACACCCCCCCCCTTCCCCGGGTTTGAACCCGTAGATCCGGGGCTGATGTATTTGCTTAATTGTGGAAAATTTCAAACTGTGGCATGTGAAATGATTCGAATACAACTAAATGATATGCAAGAGAACACCTTAGGACGCACACATATGCTAATTGTATATATATACACACTCATACACATATATAAAATATGTAGGTAACCATATATCACAAAAAGATCCACTGCTATTATTATTACAAACAATTTATCAAAGTTTTATTCGCACACATAATCATCTGTTCAACTAAATAGTCTTGTGTTATTTCAAATAATAATAGCTCTGTAACTCTGCTGTACAAGATATAATAATTACATTATAATATTGTGTGTTATTTTTTTAAAAAACAAAAGATAATATAAAAAACAAAAAACAGATATTACATTTTTTAAACAAAAGAAATCAGTTTTTTGTGATTATTGTTTTGAAGAATTGGAAAAAAGTTAATTCTTAACTTTGTCGAAAATAAAGTAATTACTTTTCAAAATACATTTGTTTAATTGATGTTACAACAGGCTTTATGTGTTTTATCCTATCTTATCCTTTTTTTTATTGTCGTTATTTGTCGTTTCGTTCTTCCATATTTCCGTTATTTTATATTTTATTTATGTAATCTCTGTCTGATTGCTTTAATTTTTGAAAAGTTTTATATCTATCTGTCAATCTAAATCGTTGTTTTTTGTTTTTAACCCTTTGCACCCGAAATTTGTTGTATAATTATTAGGTATCGGGCATTTGTCGGATCAGATAGTATCGTGTTTTGTATACGCAGGTATATTGATTTGGTGTGATTAATATAAATAAAAGATGAATACTTAGATATTTTGATAAGCATACTCATAGAACACACACATACATATTATATGTATACTGTATAAAAATCAGGTATCGGATTTCTTTCGGATCAGACAGTTTCGTCTTTAGCATACGCAGGTATACATATTGCACTCAATGTGACTAAAAGTTCAAAATATTTTCATAAAAACAACGTACACAAGTTACATACAACATCCTTTTTTTTCTTTTATTTAATTATTACCTGCACAATTGAAAAGTGCCACTGTAATTTTAATTGACTATCAAAAGTATTTTTGTTTATATTATGTATGTGATTTATGTGATATGTCATTTAAATTAAATAAATTCATCTTTTTTTATTGTTTTCAATTTTGAGAGGTAGAAGTATAGTTGCTTGTTAAAAATTTGTTTTTCAATAATAAAAAATCTTAGTAAATACGTACGTCTTAGCTATTATAGTGGACCGTCTAAATATTCAACAACTTTTCAATATATTTTACAAAAACTTTTTCCGATTTTTTGAATTTTCTTGCTTTCGTCAAATAAAAAATGCTGTTAGTATTCTAAATGGTGAGAAATGTAATTTTTGATCAATTATATTCATTCAAGTGTGCATAATTTAATGTAATTTAGTTGCAAAATTCTATTAAAATAAGTACGGTCCTGACCTGTCCTAAGAAACCCGGTACCTAATAAAAATATTATTTCCAGGTATCTTATGAAATCATTTTATTTAATTGTTTTTATTTTTTACCTGCCAAAACTGAAAAGTTCCATTATAATTTTTATTGACTATCAAAAGAGTTTCTGTTTATATTAAGTCATTTAAATTAAATAAATCCATCTTTTTTTATTGTTTTCAATTTTGAGAGATAGAAGTATAGTTGTTTATTAGAAATTTGTTTTTCAGTAATAAAAAATCTTAGCAAATATGTATGTGCTAGGTATTATAGTCGACCGTCTAAATATTCAACAACTTTTCAATGAATTTTACAAAATTTGTTTTCGATTATTTGAATTCTCTTATTTTTCTCAAATAAAAAAAAAAGCCGTTAGTATTCTAAATGGCGAAAAATGTCATTTTTGACCAGTTACATTCATTCAAATGTGCACAATTTCATGTAGGGTTGACCGGGGTAAATGTGAACTGTGGCAATTGTGAACGGCGCCTATAATTTCTAAAATAACATTAATTTTGTTAAAAATCAAATCTTAGTATGTTTTTTCTGTCCTTTCTTAATATGCTATTAAAATTTCATAACAATTCTCCAAGTATTAGTATCTTTTTTTTTTATTTTGAAAAAACCCTTGCAAAATTTTGTGTATCTTACTTCGACCAATCCTCAAAAAAAATTTTTTTTAAATACATTTTCTTTTTTTTAAAAGGTAAGAAATGGATAAAGGTACTTCTAAAGAAGTGGTCTAAAGCCTGAGGGGGTTCCTTAATAACTGCTAAATAAAATTGACAATTTATTACCAATTCACAATTACCCCATGATTTTAAAATTCCGGGGTAATTGTGAACGTCATTCACAAATGCCCCCATCCGGTCAAAAATTTCAGTAGTGTCCTTTTCACAGTTGGAAATGTTGATGACGATGTACAATGACATTATTGTACAAGTTTCCGCTGTACAAACAACACAAAAAAAAATAGATTGTTGTTTTTTGGTCATGTAAACTGAATGTATTTCCTTGAAAGTCTTATTTTCCTTGTTTTTGTGTGAAAATCATGTAATTTGTTGATCTTTTATTTGATAAAATGACAAAATATCATCAAAATATCATTTTTAGCTTATAACAAATTTGTTTTTACAAGTTTTGTTATTTTTATTTAACCTTGATTTTTGTACAAATTTGAGGTATGCGTAACTTGCATTAAACAAAGAGAAATTGTGACCGCTAAAGTATGATGAAAAATTTGAAAGTGGGGTAAATATGAAAAATTTGAGTTGGTTCTTACTCTGATGTGCCTCACTCCTCTTGTAATCCATTCTAAATAATTTTTCTGATGGCATTCACATTTACCCCGAAATTCACAAGATTTGCAAAACCGCACCGGGGAAATGTGAATGGCTTACAAAATTTTTGTTTTTCATACGAATTTGCTCAAAATTTGTGTGGTACATCCTGAATAATGTAGAATTAAAAATAAATCAACCATAATGTGCTGCTACCTGATAATTATTCAAAAACTTTTCTGCTAGTGTTCACACGATAGTGTACAAATGGTTAGACAAAGAATTTAAAAAATTTAAAAGAAATTTTTTTTACTGACATGGTTTGAATAATCTTTTACTTTGAAATTAATTTATTTCAAAATATTACAAAATTTACCAAAACAAATTTACAAAAATAAATTTAGAGAATATTTTAACTTTAGAGAGGACACTTGAGGCCTAACAGGCCTCTATTAGGTACATATAGAAATTACTTTATATAAATTTTTCATTTTAGCATAATATTGTTGTTGCAATAGATCTATTAGTCTTGGGCTGTCGTGTCAAGCCAATCTCAGGTACCTTGAAATACAGCAATTACACGTAACAACGTTTCAAAGTTTTACTCAATCTCCAATATACATATTGACCATAAAATTAATTAGTTAATAATAATTTAACAATTCATTTGTTGTATTTTTAATTGAACTGCAGCATTAAATCAATAATCAATAATAAAATTCAACCATTTTAGACATCTAATGAGATAATTCAACTCGAGTTTTCTCAATGCTACAATTTTGAAAATATCTGAGGCGGACCTGACATGACAAAAACCTAAGATGTACTTTACGTGATTTTTTCTAGGTGTTGTTTCGATAGGGTTAAACATATTATAATCAACTATCTGATTTGACGTCATTATTCAGTCCAGTTGTATACTTTCAGCATCTTTCTAGAGTTCGGATTCTTGCTTGTTTGAAATAAAAGAATTAATTCGTTAAAACAAAACTGCTTTTCTATAAATAAGATTCGACTTTTCTACACCAATACCGTTATAATTATGTTGATATAGAAAATTTAAAAACTACACATTTTATGTTCTATCTGCATTTGTCATTTAAGGACCAATCATGTTTCTATCGTAAATTTTCTTTTATTAGGTATACCTATATATGATATATAAGATACTAAAATTGTGTTATAGAATACTAACCAGATTTGAACAATATATGACCATACAAATTTAATACATGTATCAAAAAAAGTTACAAAGTATTTTTTATAATTCGTAAATATATTACATCACATAAATATTATAATATAATTTTTTCGTTAAAATTCTTAATTAGAAGCTAAATTACTTGTTTTAAAATATTAAAATTCTGAAACAAAATTAATTGAATAGAAGGAGCTCCTACTGACGTGATGTCAAATGTGACGTAAACAAATGTAAAAAACCGGCCAAGAGAAAGTTCGGCTCCCACACTTTGGGTTTTTGTGCTTTGTTTAAATTATTGTTATCATTGACCGTTTTTTGGTCTCTTTTCGTTTGGAAAACACTCTATTTTGAATTCTATAAAATCCATTGTGTCGTAATTTCGTTGAACTATTTTTAGTATTACTCCATACCTCCTTGGTGTGCAGTTTTGAACCTGTTTGATATGTCCTTTCAAAATTTTTTTACTTTTATAATATCTTTTTAATCTTTATTGTTTTCCATAACAAACTGATGTTTTGCCATTATCTCTGATGATGGCTTTGGGGCCGAAACATGTTAGATTGACAATTATCGTTTAAATTTGTTTCAATTTTTTGACATTTAGATCTTTGATTTTTGTGCTTCGATCTATATTTCTCTGATTTCGTTTTGCAAGAAGTCACTTTTTCTTGATTATTACTAACATTACCTGCAGTTGGAATAACCCCAAATTTTATAGACTAATTAAACTTTTTATTTATTTATGTATGTTTAAATCTTATCTAAATTTGCTTGTGATAACTGAAACCTTAGTAAATATGTTATCTATTACTGTGTTTTCCCTTGTTATATAAATTTTTTTTAGCACTATTATACACTGTCGAAAAATCTCAAAGTTTTCCGGTAATCTATGATTCAACTTCTACTAATCCTGTTAAAATCAAAATTTTATCTTTAGAAACCTCGAAGAACAAGGAGAGGGGACAATCATCTCTAGAAATTTTTGAGTTATATCATTAAGAGCACTAGACCACCAATTATAAAAAGAAAAAATATTTTTAGTATCCTTGGAGATAGTTCTTTTAAATGATAATCCAAAATAATTCTTCTATTTACTTACTGACGATATATGTACGCGTCGTCAAGACCTACTATTATGCCAAATTTTAAATTCTATGTTACTTAGTTTTCGAGAGAAACCTCTATGACTGACTGACGGCCCAACACGAGACAGATCTTGTAAGTGTTCCGTTTATCCTTTTAAATTACGGAACCCTAAAAAACACAGAAACACTTAAATTCTTGAGCAAGATAGAATGTTTGTTTAACCCTAGAATCATACGTACTCGTCAAATTGACGAACGAACTTCTCTATCTGCTCCAATACTACAACTTGTCGTTACCTGCTTGCTGTGAGACTTCTGTTATCTAATTTATTTGTTATTATAACACATAATACGTATAAATTTTGTTTGTAGTTGTTGTCGTTTTGTTTAGATTGAAATAGTGTGCGTCAATTTGACGACGATGTATGATTAACGTATGTTTTTTTTTTTTTAAGATTTTGTACTTTACATATAAAAGTTTTCCTAATTTTTTTAAAATCTATTAAAAATATGGATGCTGTAATTAATTTATTCAATGGTAATGATAATATGAAGGATGATGTCAGCTGTTTGACTTATAGAGATGACATAGGTAATACTGAAGTTCTAATTATATTGAATCGAAAACCAGAGAATGCGTTTCAAGTGGCTTAATAGATTAATAATTTATTTTGTGGAAAATATTTTAATTTTTATTATTTTTTGAGATCTTATTCGAAAAATTACTAACAAATTTTAGAAAATTCACAAATGTGCCTAATCAGTAAATAACTACCTACATATCAACAGGAATATTTGTGACCGAGAAATTTCACATTCTGTAAAGTCACACATGTCCACCGACTCATAATAGTTCATAAATTAATTATTTGAAAGACATGTCTTATGATAAAACTGATGTACGAGTATTTATCTATTTTTTAATTTTTATAATGAAAATATGCTTTGATAAAAAGATTAAAAAAATTAATAAATATTTATATTAAAAAATTTTTCCAAATGCAATTTTTTTAAATATTTTGTTCGCTTTTGTAGTATTGTTATGTAAAAAAAAAAATATTTTTTGCAAATAAACTCTAAAACTCTCCGTAAAAAGTCCATTCGTCAAATTGACGCCGATGTATGATTAACGTTTCTCGTAGACCAACGTATGATTCTAGGGTTAAATATAAATGGTAAAGAAAATTTCAGTAGTCACTTTTGACATCACTAATATGCACAAAAATGAGGGCTTTTTTTATTGCAAATTAGAAGATATAGACTACATTTTTAGATTGGAATATCTTCATAATGTTTGTAAATTATTAATTAAAAATGAATATTCCCTGTTGGCTATCAAATTCTTTCTATTACTAGAATTCTTAAAACAATTCTTCTAATTACAGTAAGAAAATGACAACCCCAGCGGCTGTGAGTGGTCAACGCCCCCAGATGCAACAACAATTAACAGGCGTTCCTCCTGTCGTTCACCACCGACGTGAAAGACCCCCGGGTATCTTACGGTTAGACATCAGTGAACCAAAACCACGACGAAGTTCGGTTGAATTTCGTACACCAACCGAGGTGAGTACGTACCAGATATTATTGAGTGCAATTTTTCTATCAGATTTAACAACTAGTTCAACACGATGACCTCATGATCAGTTGATTATTTATTAATTAATTAATTAGAGTCAAATTCGTTGTTGTGGATTGTTATCTTCATCCACAGAGTTTCACCTCTGTCCCCGACCCCATTCCCACCTGTTTTTTTTTCTACGAGGAGAAAAACTGTCACAATAATAATTCATACAATAACATTAATAAATATTGGAAAATATGCATCAGACAACACGAAAACGCATAAGGCACGCGATTATAAAAATAGAGAATCACTCAAATCTATAACTATACTCCTAGTAACCACCCATTTCAGGAGTTATGTGCACTGTTTTTTGAAGAAGAAGTTTTGTTTAATAATAGGAACTACTCTCATCTTTTTTTATTATATATATTTTGGTAGATATACCATGTGAGTTTTTTGAGAGTTGCCATTTCTATTATAACCAAATTTTTATGATAGAAATGGTACTGGAAAAGGTTCATTTCTTGGATGTAATGGAAATGTAATCAAGCAAAACACTATCGGTTGAAGTAGCCTTAAGTACATATGCATATTTTTATCATCTAACTGACAAATTAAAGAAAAATTAAAAAATTAAACTTGGGTACAAAAATTTTTCTTGCTCATTTATGTTATTAATTAATACATTAGATCAGTTTTATCGAAAAATTAATATATAGTCTCATTTAAAAATCTAAAAGTTTGTATCATTGCTCGAAAACCATAAGAGCTGTAAAGCTCCTGGCTATAGCAATCGGTTGCCCCCGTCGATATCTACAACTCTCATTTGAACAATTTTTCGATGAAATCAACGATTTGGCTATAATAAAAATTGCAGCTCTCGAAAAACTCACACAGTATATTCTAATGTAAGTTAGGTACTTATAGCATTCTTTTGCTCTACACAAATATTGTGTTACTTCCTTGTTGTTCAAAACAGCTTAACATTTTTATTCTGTTAAATCGAAATTTGTGTTAATATTTTCATTTTACAGAAACACGAAATGTTACATTAACGCAGGGCTGTGTTACTTATTTAACCACTAAAAAAATTTTAACCACTAGTTTTTTTTTACGCAGAACAAAAATTTTTTTACTGTGCATAACCTCTTAAACTGTATATAGAATAACCTTTCGAATCATCCCCAATTCATCACAATGTCTTAGAACAACATACTAAATGAATTTTGTGAAAAATTAAGATGTACGAACATAAATGGATCATGATTGAAAAGATGATTAGATATTATTAAAGCTGTATCATGTTGTGAGTCACTTGATAAAAAAAGAGTCTCTGACAGGACGGAAATGTGTCATGTGACTACACATGTCTTCGGTAAACAGATCAATTATCCGAACGACAGACACATGCTGTGTGACATATTTCATGCAGTAAGGATATAATATGCTGCGTTAACATATTATCTGTATTATTAAACTGAAACATTGATAAAAATAATTGTGTCTCTGGTGAAAGGTAATGTGCAGTGTCCAGCAGTGATATATAGTAATTAACAAATATAAACTATGATTGAAAACAAAAGAAAAAATAAAATTCATTTGTTACAATAATTGAAGGATATAGGAAAAGAACTACATTAATTGAAGGGTATAGGAGACGAACTTTTAAGCTTCACTTTTTCGGTTTTTCGTTTTCTATTCATTTATATTGTTAGAGTTGCGCCTACCCGACTAATGATCGAATATCAAGAGAATTCACTTATTTTGCTGCTTGACTCTAAGTGAGCTGCTGTGCTGAACACTGCGATGTCGCCTCTGCGATGTTGGTTGCACACGATGTGTGTTACTGATGTGGATCTGTAGGTGGTTCTGATATGTTTACCTCCAGTTTAACCCCACTACTGTCTATTGCTAGTATCAGTAAACGGGTACTCACTAGTGATATCGGATAATTAATCTATTAATCGATTTAGTCGACTAGTTTTGTTTACGTTTAGTTATTTTTTAGTCGACTATTTTAACTTCGGCTAAATGACTAATATGACCAATTTTTTTAAAAATGACTAAAAGCGACTTATTTATTAATTTTTGCATATTATTTATTAGGCTTCAAAAAACAAAAACTAAAAATTTATCTATTTGTATAATTCTTTATGTTGATATGATTGACGCATTGTGATACGTCATTCATATCTTCTTTTTTTTCTTAAAAACATATATTAGAAGTCAATAATTAAATTCAAAAGAAAACATCGTCTTTGAAAGAGTTGCATAAGTAACACTATTTAAGAAATTCGATTAAAAATTTAGTCGATTAGTCGATTACGATTCGCTCGATACTTTCGACTAATGACCAATTTTGTGTGAAAAACAACTTTAGTCGATTAATCGACTAACTGTTCAACAGCTAGTACCCACGTGATAAAAGCGACTTTCTCAGTGGTTAACGGTCAAATAAACCAGGGAAACAAGTACGGAAAACAGGACGGATTCTATGTTTGAAATTTAGTAAACATTGACCAGCTCGGAGCCAGCGCGTCTGTTACCATGGTTACTCTTCCTTCGTATGACAACAAAATTTGCTTTTATTCAACTCGTGAAATGGCGATTATCTAATTCCAATTGCCATTCAGTTTGTGCTACGGATTTGCGATTGTTTCAAACTATCACTCTCTTTTGTCTTCGTAGACAGTGTTAATAATGTGCAGTTATTCTGGTCGAAGAATGCATAGAGACATAATCTACTTGCCGCTTCAAAGCTAGACCTATCCTGGTGAAAACTTTATCCTAAAAACTAGGAAGTTATAATTTGAAAATACATTTTTTTCTATAGTTTATTGTTTTCCTAAGCTCGTAGAAAAGCGACAGTAGTTTCAATTGCTCCGAAAGACGGCCCGGTATGTCATATGTAAGAGCTAAGGTCAAATGCATCATTTAGTATAGTACTATTGAGCTTGTAATTAAATAATCTTAGTGATGGCGTATCTCCCTCGATCGATTTCTCAAACTCGCGATGTACCAGACAAAAACGAAACTGCTAATCACTGTATCAATTCGAGATTACCAAAAGAAAAAAATTCAAATCTGCAAATAATTAGAAAAAACATTCCATTTCCGACAAAAATTATTTACTTTTTGTTATTCAAAATTTTTTTCTGCCAGTTTTCCTTGTTTTCTTTTACATTTAAAAAAAAATAATTCCCCTAACATATTTATATATACGTTAACTGTATATAGTGACGTTATATGTACTCTAACCACCAACTGTCACTATTGTCACCACTGTCACCAGCACGTCAATCAATTTAGCGAAAATATGAACGTTTGCTACCTTTCCTCGCTCCGCACCAACTTACAGCGCCATCATTTCGCTCATTTCGCCCGCGTATATATAGTTAGTGGACGGAAGGAATTCGTTATAACACCTATTTAATACGTACGTCCCCCCTCCCTTTTCCTTCCCCCACCACTGCCTCTCCAGTGACAGACGCGTCGTATAAGTACGTATATAGTACAGGTAGGTATTAATGCATGAAGTAAATATAAGTGTGAACGGTAAGAAAGTGCTATTAACCCCAGGCAAACAGGAAAGCAGACGCTAGGCATGCACATCTACTAGGCTCGTTGATTACATTTAATATCAGACGAAACTCATTATCCTATCCGCAGATAGTTAGATAAATATTACATATATTGATGTAACTAGAGCATGGATACCGGTATTTCGATACTACCGAAATACCGGAATACCGGACATTTTTATACGTTTTATAAAACCGGTATCAAAATTTCAAATACAGGCATTTCGGTTTCGGTATTAGCAGAATCAGATACTTTATATAATTACATATTTTAAATATTTTTACGTCAGATTTACTATTGGTATTGAATGGTTATCGAGTCTTTTGTATATAGCAGTATAAGCATGGATCATAAATTATTACAATATCTTCAATTTTGTTTAATGTTTTCCAGATGCCCAGATGATCAAATACCTTATATTCATTCATATGTTTTTATATATAGTTTTTACAATTCTGGAATACATATTTTTAAGTATTTTTCTGTCGAAAAAAATACAAAATTACCTATGTTTGGGTATAATATTTTACTATTGTTGAATACTATTGTTGAGTACTAACGATATTTAAAAAATTCCTTGCTCTGTGTAAATAAAAGGGTGAAATTTAAAAATTGATGTCCATGTATCCATGTATTTTTTTAGTCGAATTTTTCAACTGACAAAATTAGACTTATACAGGCTATACGATAAGAACGGCAAGAGGCGAGAATAGGGCCGCTATCCGTTTTCGGACCCGTAGAACACGATTCCATAGAAAAAAAAATACATATATATATATATATATATATATATATATATATATATATATATATATATATATATATATATATATATATATATATATATATATATCAGACATTTTTTTTTGTTATTGTTTGTCTTTGTTATTTAATGAATATTACGTAATTGAGGCTTTAAATTGCATACTACACATGAGGGAGAAAGTTAGTGTCTAGTATGCCTTACAACCGCGTTACGTACTATACTTTATCTACGACTAATATAAAATTCACAACAAATAATATAAATTTGATAAGTGTACAACATTTCGCACAATTGTACGTAAAACCGCTTACCTAGATAGTATTTTATACAGTAAATAAGCAATTTCATGATAGTTGTAGATGCGAAATATTTTTTTTGCTCTCAACAACTATTACACTGTTAAACTATTACACTGATCCCCCATTTTAATTCAAAGCAAATTTACTTCTAATCCGGTGACTGGCGATGTCTTGAGATTTAACCTTATACCAAATTTCGAATTTCTACGTTACATAATTTTCGAAAAAGACTTCTTAAGGTAGTTGGTCGATAAAACGATTTTTTCAAAGGGAAACTTCTCTAAATATTTATTTAATTCAATATCAATAATACGAGTCCTTACCGAAAAAAAATTGACCACGCTAATTTTGAGAAAAACGATTTCAAAGTTTTGTAATTTTAACACGGGCTTTTATGGGAAAACTCAATTTTTTTGAATAATATGAAAACGTATCAAAGGAATTTGATAAAAATTTAATGTTATAAAATTCAAAGTTATAAACCATATAATATAAAAAGAAATAAAAATTGTTGACAACGCCGTTTTTTAAATATAATTTATAAACATCATTTTACAACGTTCTTACAACGCTTTTACAACAATGTTTTTATATTGCTACAACATAAGTGCGCGGAAATTAAAAAAAATACAAGTGGTATACAAAGATAATCACTGAAATTATTAACTTTTGATAAAAGAAAATTTTTGTTGAAATATACTTTTGTACCTGACTATCTCCGAGCAACTACGTTAATAGACGGATAAGGATGACATTTTTCCTTTCAAGATACGGAACACTAAAAAATTTAAATATTTTTACTATCCATCTGTTTTATGTTTTGAGAATGTACAAAAAAATTGTTGTAAAGAAGATAAAATTTCAAGATGTTATCAGTGCATTATCAGGGGGATGAGCTAGTCGACAAAAAGAGAAGAAACAAGAAAATTAGTAAAATAGGAACTGTCTGAAAAAAATTTTGGTATGCTTAACTCATTACGACCCAGAGTATTATAAATAATATCGTAGGGAAGTCATAAGTAGTATATTTCTTAGACAGATTTTTCAAATATCAAATAGCAATAGAATATCTTTTGTTGTACTTTTGTCGTTGTAAAAACATCAAAATAACAAAGGATTTTTTTCTAAAGCTAAGTACGTATACGGTCTATTTCCGTAAATCTATTTAGGACATTTCGATTATCAAAGATTGTGTAAGCACACGGTAATGAACAGGTATCGGATTTCTTTCGGATCAGACAGTCTCGTCTTTAGCATATGCAGGTATACATATTGCACTCAATGTGACTAAAAGTTCAAAATATTTTCATAAAAACAACGTACACAAGTTACATACACACACATCCATATGTGTATCAAAATATTATTTATACGTATTTTATGTAAACATACCTTTTTTTTCTTTTATTTATTACTTGCACAATTGAAAAGTGCCACTGTAATTTTAATTGACTATCAAAAGTATTTTTGTTTATATTATGTATGAGATTTATGTGACACGTCATTTAAATTAAATAAATTCATCTTTTTTTATTGTTTTCAATTTTGAGAGATAGAAGTATAGTTGCTTGCTAAAAATTTGTTTTTCAATAATAAAAAATCTTAGTAAATACGTACGTCTTAGCTATTATAGTGGACCATCTAAATATTCAACAACTTTTCAATATATTTTACAAAAATGTTTTCCGATTTTTTGAATTTTCTTACTTTCGTCAAATAAAAAATACTGTTAGTATTCTGAATGGAGAAAACTGTAATCTTTGACCAATTATATTCATTCAAATGTGCATAATTTAATGTAATTTAGTTGCAAAATTTTATTGAAATAAGTACGGTCCTGACCTGTCCGAAGAAACCCGGTACCTGGTAATGAAGTAGCTGTTTTAATAGATAATAATAGTTGTTAAAATTGGTAAAGAATTAGAAAATAGCGTGCCAGACAACAACTTTAAGGTTACGTTATACGAATGAAAAGCTTCATTAAAACATGTAGAGCGGTATAATCTCAATATATCAACGATCCTAGCGAAGAGGTAACAAAGAATTATTTACCAGTTTTTCAATTGTTCTCTTTTTTCGTTACTTCAACTACACTGAGAAAAAAATACAGTAATTTTTACTGAAATTTCTGGTAAAAAATTACTGAGCTCTCTGGTAATGCGGACATAAGTGACAAGCTAAGCAAAAAGTACGATAATTTATAGTAAAAATTGTAAATTACCCTATAGCTCAGTAAAAATTACCGTATTATTTATAAATAAGGTTTTTTTTTATTTATTAATAAATAATTGAATTAAAATAGTTTAAAAGGATATTGATAGAAGGGTAAGTATTAAAATCAAATTATTAATATAGAAAAAATTTTTTGTGGTTTTTTATTATTTGTGGAAAAAAATATATAAATTCTTTATTTGACATATTACATGATAAAACAATAGGCACATTACAATAATTTGTATAAAAACATATTTCAATTAACATATCAATACATATTAAAAAAAAAACATACAAGAATTAAAATAAAAACTAAACAAAAATTTATGAAACACAACAAACAAACACTTCATAAACATCCAGTCATGATGGTTGTTATTGCACAACTGAACTGAACGAAACCTGCTTAGTTGCTATGCCTGTAACGTGTTGGTCGTGTTAGACAATGCTCAGTGCGCTTGCGTGCTTGTTTTATTTATTCTCATGTCTGTGTGATGCTTGGTTGCAATGATATGTGAGAGGGATGAAATGCACAGCGACTCAGTATAATTTTACAAAAAATTAAGTAAATTTTCCCGGTGTCCACATGAAATTTTACTAGCCCATCGAATTTTACGCAGCTGTATAGGAAAAATTCTTAAGGTGTATAGGAAAAATTCTTAAGGTGTACAGGAAAAATTTTCAAATGAATCGTAAAAAATAATGTTTGAAACGCATATTTTATATTTTTGCTTAATAATTTCCTACGGACTGGTCACTTAAGACTCGTTTACCAGAGGCAGCTCAGTAATTTTTACTGGAATTTTTTCTCTGTGTACACCGACTTCTCTTTAACTGGACAACAATACACAGACGTCGTCCGCTTAGACAATTCATATATAGGCTGTTTCTCTACACAATTTATTTTTATATAAAAGTTAAAGCAGTTTTGTTAAAATAACTTTCTAAAGAATATTTTCTAGTTACATAATATTTACATCTAATTGTAAGCTTGGAAATTATATTCATATGTGTATTAATAAATTTTATTATTGTTATTATCATATACTTATGTTAACTTCCAAAATAATCGCCTGTATATGTTAAATATTGAAAATTTGTTCACATAAAAATATTGTTTATTTCAAAAATATTCTCACGAAGACTCTATATGTGAACACAAACACATAAACACCTTCCCCTTAAAGAATGTCCGTTTAAAGGAAAAGTCATGTACTTCCTTGCTTTTTGAGATGGAAAAATTAGAAGAGAATCTAAAGTGAACTTAGGTTACCTAAATAATAAACAAATATTTTACTTCGCAAAAATACCACTTTTATTTTGAAACTGTGACAATATTGTTTCGAACCGTCAGTTCATTTTCAAACAGAATAAATATTACATTCGTTACATGCCTTATATACTAATCTTATCTACCTATACTTATTAAGGGGGAGTGGTCTGTGATGTGGAAGTGGAAAGGGTGGGAGTGATAGGAGAATCCAAAAATCAAGAAAAACAAGATTACATTACATGTGACAAGAGGCAAACAAACACGTGGCAAAAGATTGAACTTGAAAATGACAAAAAGACAATATTACAGTGAATATAGTTTTAAACAGAAATTAGAATTTAAATAAGTTATAATACTGAAAATAAAGTTGAACTGTAAATATCGGTGTAATCATTTAAAAGGTGATCGGAGCTATGTTTATTTATTTCTGTTGCTTCTAGGATTGTTAACTTCTGTCCTTTGCTTGCCTCGTGTAACACAGTAATTTCCCGTTCTGGTGTGTGTCCGGTGTCTATTAAGTGCCTCGCAAAAGCAGAGTCGGATTTCTTATTTCTATATGAGCTAAAATGCTCTGCTCTCCGGGTTTCAAAGTTTCTGCCAGTTTGACCGATGTAAAAACCATTACAATCTTGGCAGTTTAATTTGTAGATACCCGATTTTTTGAGTTTATCAATTTTTGTTTTATTGTTATACGAGTATATTAAATTTCCTAGATTAAAGCCTGATTTAAATGCTATATTTATGTTTGATTTTGCTAGAACTTTTTTAATTTTATCTGATATTTTACCAAAATATGTTATAGTTTTTAAGTTAGTTTTTGGTTCTGGTTTAACGGACGGGTAAATTTCTTTTAAGATTTGTTTAAATTCTTTCTTAGCTATTAATTTATCGATTAAGTTTGAATTATATCCATTATTATTCGCTATTATTTTAATATTCTTTATTTCTTTTTTAAAATTTCCTTCCGGCAAAGGTATATGTGAAATATTGAAAATTTGTTTACATAAAAATATTGTTTATTTTAAAAATATTCCTACGAAGACTGTATATGTGAACACAAACACATAAACACCGTCCCCTTAAAGAATGTCCGTTTACAGGTAAAGTCATGTACTTCCTTGCTTTTTGAGATGGAAAAATTAGAATAGAATTTAAAGTGAACTTAGGTTACCTATTTTTTATTTGTACCTATTTTAAAATATACTTCCATGAAAAGGCTGATCCAGTTTTCAAATTAGAAGGTGGACATATTTCTTTAAATGACTTTATAATGTTTTTTCGACATTGTAATTTTTTCAAAATATGACTATACCTCTCTTTATATCTGCTTCTGGTTCTACATTTCTAATTTTGGTAAAAATGAGATACCGCGTCCAGTTTCATTATCCTGTCATTTTGTTTACATTTTTTATGGCATTAGTAAGCAAAATTTTAGTAAACTATTTAATATTATAAAATTAAACAATTGATTTTTTCTCGAATCGAGCTTAAGGGAAATTATTTAGATTATAGTGACTGGTTGAATTAGAGTAACTTTGGGGGGAACTTTTCGTTTTTGTTACCAGAATAAAAATTTGGGGGACAGGTCTACCCACACTGTCAATTTCCCGTTGGATGCCCTTAAAGACTATTTCAAATGAATAATTTTTTTTTAATTCAGGGGACTCCTCCTCTGGACCCCCGATAGAGGCTTTGCCCCTTGCACCACACCGGGGACTTCTCCTTCTGTACCTAAGGGTTGGGGGCTCCACCCTTATCAAACAAATGATAACATCATTCGTTCTCAAGATATGCGAGACAAAAAATATTTCACAAGAAGTTTCTTATTTCGATTTTCCGTTTAGTTTTTTTTTTTAAATTTTATTAAATTTTACAATAATTTACTGGCGTTTCTAACATCACGGAAGGTTCTTAGGCCACTATATAATAAAAACATGGTAAAAAATCCATATAATCTATGTTATGTTAATAAAGTTAATTCCGTTTTTTTATCACAAAAAACAAACCGCTAATCCGAATTTGCTGAAAACTTTATCCGGTTTTCATTTTTTGATTACGAATCTAATGAAATTAGTCCGGAGTTGATATCATCATTTGTTCTCGAGATATGCGAGGCGAAAAAAAACTTACGAACGAACGAACTAAAGAACGCACACACAGACATCACGCTAAAAACGATAGATTCGGATTCTAGTGACCTTGAAACGTGGAGATATGTCAAAATTAGCGATTTGTAAAATCGGACCCATTACAATAACTTCCAATGGGAAGTTAATAAAATTTCAAAACGGAAAATGACTGATATGACAGAATTCTTTTTTCTAGTAATTTTGTGCCTAGTTTTGGTAAAAATGAGAAGAACGACTTCGAGAATCTATAATTCGCTTCGAGTTTCATCTTTCTATCATTTTATTTGCCGATTTTCAGGCATTGAACAATTTTGGCAGGCTTAATGATGGCGTTAATTTAAAAAATGAGAACAATTTGAAATAAAGTGATTGATGACTACTTCAACAGAAGCCTTATTTCTAGTGGTCCTATATATCTAATTTTAGTATAAATGAAAAGAATGACTCCGAAAACTTATAATTTGCTTACAGTTTTATCATTTTATCATTTTATATATCGATTTTCTAGGACTGAAAAATTTTATGAACTTAATGATGTCATCAAATTTTTATATAGTGTCTCATACCAGGCTTTATTGAAGCGATCTCTGTTAGGATAATTGACTGAATTAAGATGACTTGAGTTGGAACTTCGTCCGTTTGCTACCAAAATGACAAAATTCCTTGAAATATGATCAATTCGAGTTATACTAGAAGTCTAATTCTGGTAAAATGAAGGAATGACTTCAAAAACCTATAATTCGCTTTCAATTTCATCTTTTTACGGTTTCTCGGGTACTGAAAAATTTACTTAATAACTTACGATAAAATTTGAATTTATCCACCGTTAAGAGGCGGAGTCATGACCACCACCCCCTCCCACCCCCCGTTAAAATCACTCTTTATATAGTGCTCGTTGCCAGGGTTGCAATATTTAATTCTATTAACACACCTAAATATTTAATTCATTTAAATCATAGATTCACGTTAATATATTAAAACTAAATCAAACCTGTTGTTACTGTTACATATACACCCATTTTCATTTTCATATATAAGTAATCGATATAGTATAATAAAATATATAGAAACCTAGCAAATTAAATCACGCATGTTAACACTTTCAGTCCCATGGCTTCGGCATCCGAAACCAAACAAAACATCCCCAGAGGCCGACCGCGATTAATGATTAATTGATTAGTTGGTTACGCATTAAGTGTGCGATGTTTACCATTTTCATCTTTCATCACACAGATATGTTCCTACTCACACAAATACATACCAACACACACTACTCTTCTGGTTTCTATGTATAAACAATTTTAAGATTAACAAAAATACATAAAAAAAATAATTTATATTTTTAAAAAAAATTGATTTGAATGTCAGTATATATGTAGTATGTACGTATCACGTACGTATGTTTACAGTTTTACACATACATGTTGTACTGTGTTGAATCTATTCAGTGTCTGAATCATTTTATTTTATGTATTTGTTTATATAAAGTTTTTTTTTTTTTAAATATTGCCGGCTTCCGGGGAAATTTACTATATAAAAGTGCTTGGGCCTCATAGTGTTAATATTATATGTATTTATATGGTTTATACAAATGAAACATATTCATCATAAGCTTTTGTTATGTACCTACTCTCATTTCATAAGCTATACTTAAGTTTTCATCCATCGATCCATTCCTCAAAAATTATTTTTTCTTAAATGTTTACATCCTAGTAAATTCAATTGTCGACGCAAGTTAAGACGCTTTCAATGTACATCAAGCACTCAATAAATCAAAATAAATACATGTTTAAGGTCCGAACAGACCGGTCCGGTCAACCGTAACACAACCGCAATTTGACTGAATTGCAGCGCGTGGCACAATACGGTGAAATAGGACAATCACACGCCAATCCGCACAAATCATAATATTAAGAATTTAAATAAAAATACGAACGACTCAAGCGAGAAATGATAATATTGAAGGGTTTGTACGTGACCAACACAACAACTTTGAAATTATATAGACAGATAGTGCTGGATTTACACTAGGCGCATGCGGGGCTAGTGCCCAGGGGGAGAAATTTTTAGGAGGGCAGCAAAATTCAGAAATTTGAACACAATGTGGCAATTTAGAGGCCTTTTTTGCTCGTAACTTATTTTTTTAGGGAAATGTTGATGTGTTTCTTTTTCAGGGGAGGCATTTTTCACGGTGCCAAGGTGACAGTTAGGGTCACCGACCTTGTAATATAGAAGAACTATAGCATCAATTTTTTTAAAAATTCCTTTTAACACAAATAACTTTTGTATTAAAAGTGGTTTTGTTCAGAGAATTTATAGAGCACTTGAAATTTGACAGAATCATTCATCGGACACAAATTGTTACCGCACTAACTAGATTTATGGGTCATTACACGCCACTTCATCGAGGTCATGTCACCCATGACCTCAGATTTAGCTGAAATTTTTTTTTATTTGTTTACTTAACCATCCTAATCATGTGTACAAAATTTAAAAAAATTATCTCTAATAATTTTCAAGTTATGAATTTTTGAAATTTAGCAAAATAGGGTTAAAATGGTGTTTCCGTGGCTATCACTTTCGGTGACATTATTATATTAAAAAATCAATAACTTCTGTAATATTTAACATAAAGCCATAATTCTATCATCAAAATGTTCAGAAAAGTCAGCAGATTACAGGAAAAATAAATTTGGTTAATCATCACTTCATGTTCCTATGTAGCTTTGTTAGACTTAAATTTTGAGACATTTTTTAATCGGTAGACAAAAAATCTTTAAAAGTGATTATTGACCAAAGGCATAGCAGTAGCCGTAGTAATTTTTTTTAAGTTTACCCTAAAGATGTAAACTAAAATAATCTGGAAAAAAATTAATGGTTTTTTACCCGCTAATATTTTTCAGGCACGGCCGACGTCTGGAAGCTCAAAAAACAAGCTTTTGGGAATAATTTCCCAAAATTCCAAATTTTTGTTTACACCATGACAAAGAGCAGAAAAAATCATACAAAATCCGTTTATGAACAATTGTTTTATGTCCGCTAGTTTCCGAAAAAAACTAAATTTTTAACTAAATTAACTAAATTAATTCTTTTCCAGATTATTTTAGTTTACATATTTGGGTAAATTTAAAAAAAAAAAAACTTACTATGGTTACTGCTATGCCTTTGGTCAATAATCACTTTTAAAGATTTTTTGTTTATCGATTAAAAAATGTCTCAAAATTTAAGTCTAACAAAGCATTACATAGAAACATGAAGTGATAATTAACCAAATTTATTTTTCCTGTAATCTCCTGACTTTTCTGAACATTTTGATGAGAGAATTATGGCTTTATGTTAAATATTACAGAAGTTATGTATTTTTTAATATAATAACGTCATCGAAAGTAATAGCTACGGAAACACCATTTTAACCCTATTTTGCTAAATTTCAAAAATTCATAACTTGAAAACTATTAGAGATAATTTTTTAACTTCTGTACTGATGATTTAGATGGTTAAATAAACAAATAATAAAACTTTCAGATAAATCTGAGGTCATGGGTGACATTTTATTTTTTTATTGGATGATTTGAAATGAAATGACCCTTAAACATGTACATTTAAATGTATTTATAAAATTGACCGTGCGGTCGGTCGTTCATCCAATGTAACGGTAGACCGTACCGGTCTGTCCACATACTTATTAATATGAGTGTTACATTACTTTATTCGAGAAAAAAAGGAATATAATGATGATTCATGCTGGGCCTCATTAGCATGCACTCACCAAAAGTCTGTTGATAAATGTGTTGAAAATGGCAAAATGTCAACAAGTATGTTCTGTCTGATGCCTCGTTTATATAACTTGCTGTAATAATTTTAAAACAAGACATTATATATATATATATATATATATATATATATATATATATATATATATATATATATATATATATATATATATATATATACAGTAGACTCTCGTTAATTCAAACCTTCAATAATTCGAAACTCTCTACAATTCGAAGGTATCACGAGTTCCTTTCAAAACCTCTTTATATTTCGAACTAAAACAATATACTTATATTTTTATACCCTTGGTAATTCGAACGAAAAAATCATTGCTAGTTAACAAAAGGACGCGTTAATTCGAATTCATCGGCGTCAAACACGCGACAATTCGAAGTTGCAGAGAAAAAGAGACAGAAAGACTGTAAGTACATTTTGAGAAAAGTTCAAGCTCATTCATCCCAAATGCTTAAAAAATTAAAATTGTTATCTGCGACTAAAGGGGAATCTTAAAATATTACGAATTATAGAGAGGTTCGAATTATCGCAGATAACAATTTTAATTTTCTAAGCATTTGCGATGAATGAACTTGAACTTTTCTCAGAATGTACTTGCAATCTTTCCATCTCTTTCTCTCTGCAACTTCGAATTGTCGCGTGTTTGACGCCGATGAGTTCGAACTAACGCGTCGTTTTGTTACCTAGCAATGATTTTTTCGTTCGAATTACCAAGTGTAAGTTTTGAAGGGAAGAGTTTCAAATTATCGAAGGTTTGAATTAAGGACAGTCTACTATATATATATATATATATATATATATATATATATATATATATATATATATATATATATATATATATGTATATATATAATATATATATAATATAATATATATATATATATATATAATATATATATATGTATATAATATATATATATATATATATATATATATATATATATTCAAATCTCAAGTCGCACCATAACAGTGGATTTATTAACTAAATTTTCGATTAGAAATTTCGCTAAAAAGTACCTACACCACAATTAATATTACTTACCAAGAATTTTAGATATAAATAATTTGGTGAGAGTTTTTCAGATATTTGGTTCAATATGTGCCAAAGTAAAAGCCAGAACAAAAAATTACCATTTTTCTACCATTTAATAGCTACTCTCCAAAAAAAAAAAAAAAAAATTAATCGAATTCATCAGTTTCGGTTACGGTTTGGATCGAAATCCTACTTTTAATTCAGTTTAGTGCAGTTAATGTTCGATCTTTTGTAGTAAATTTTTTATCTGTAGATAAGCAATTTAACATTAAAATCAATTTTTATTCCGAAATAGAATGAATTTTAATTTATTGCTCTGTTTATAGAAAACATAAAATTAAAGTACCAATCATAAATATTCAACAAAGTGTTCGTTAAAAATGATTTACGAGCATTAGAAATGAATCACGTAACCTTTTGTATTTCCAATTCTCTAACATTTTCCTATATATTTTTATGTCAATTTCGCGTTTTATTGCCCCAATATACATAGATAGATAGCAACCATAGCAGCCATAATATACCTATATTTATAGTTTACCTAATATTTTACCAACAATAAGTTACGTATTTTATCAATTTTTGCCATTTTTCTATTATTATAATTTTTTTATTTATTTAAATTTTTATGTGAAAAAAATCAAAAAAAATATAACTGACCTAAAAAAATACCTCATCTCATAAGACATTTTGCTTCCGAGACTACTAAACTAGCGGAAGCACTGTGATCACTTTTGAAAAATGAAAAATTTTTTCTTTCCAAACTGAAATTTTGTACGCACATTTTACGTTTTAGAGCTTCCTGTACAATTTTAGTTTGGTGTCTGTCCGTGTGTCGCCAGTTTGCACCAAGTGGCATAATTTCTGAACTGTTCGATTGTTTTTAATGCAATTGCCAGAAAATATGCAGTTTGGTGCCTAGATGCTCCCCTATGAATTTAATCAAAATCGGAGTAACGGTAGCTACGCCGCTACCATGAAATCTCATTAAACGCCAAGATTTTATTTACTGCTAGTCCCATTTCGCTCAAATTTTTAGGGTATTTTGGGGGTTAGTTGCTAAAATATTTTTGCTATTATTTTATAACTTAGCCTTTAAATATTTTGAGTTACAACAATTTTTTATGAACTTTAAGGCGAAAATATAATTTCACGATATATATAATTGGTCTTTTACGAGTACGAGGAATCTGTGTGCCACACCAAATTGGCAGTGTATTTTAGTAATTAATTAAACGATCGAAATTTTTTTTTTGAAATTGTAAAATTTACACTCACACTTTGAGGTATCAAAATTTGTAATGATGGTGGAAACGCCGTGTAAATGTAAATTATTAGATTATTCCATAAATAATATTTTTTTTTTAAATGCCATTTCGTATAAATTGTCACAAGCACATCGACAATACTAAAATTAAAGTAACTGCTCCTGATACGTGTAAAAATGGATGGTTCTTAAACAAGGATCAGATAGCTTAATAGTAAAAAGACGTGACCCATTATCGGAGGATTCTGGTTTCGAGCCCCTGCCGATTCAGTTTGACAATTTTTCAATCACTATTTGATTTTTAACTAAAATTTAAAGTTTATAAAGAATAGAAGTTTAATATTTAATGTATTTATAAAAATCTAGAATCAGTTGACAACTTTACATTCGTCCCTTTATACTTGATATAGGGTCCCTTTTAATCTCCAATTTTTCCTTAAAAGAAAATAAAAACAAATAAAAGTTTTGCAGTTTTCTTTTCTCATATTTATTTCAAAATAACTAAAGATTCGATTATACAGCAATTTATTCAAAAGAACACCAAAAATTAATTGTCTTTAGCTAAAGTTTTAAGAAATAAAAAATAATACTGTTTAAAAACAACAAATTAAATTGATTTTTTGTTATTTTTTATTCAACTTCAAGCTTAGTCACTACCGCTATTTAAAGGATTCATTATTTTACACCACAAATCCAATTTTACGTAGTGGTCGGTACAAATTTAAGGGGAAGTACGTAAAATCGGAAGATCAGGGGCGTCGGTTAACTTTTGTTTCGGGGGTTGGTAAATATTATTTATCTGAATTTATTTAAAACAAAATTATCTTAAGAGACAATTTACACCTAAAATTCGATTGTGTAAACAAAGGAAATCAAATGTTATACTAATGAATATGAGTGACGACTTTTAGAAAACTGTCGAAAAATCAACTTCACTATTGCATTTATCAGCGTAAAAGACGCCAAATAGCGGAAACTGACAAAAATTCTAGAATATTCTACTCGTGAACTAGCAAAAATTCCAAAAAACTTCACTATTGAATTGGGCACTAAAAATTAGATTCAGCAGCGCATTTTGACAAAAATTCTAGAATTTTCTATTCGTCAACTAACAAAGATATTGAAAAATCGATTGTACGATTTAATTCGTCATCGAATAAAGGACGGAATAGCACATTTTGATAAATGTTCTAGAATATTCTATTCGTCAAATAGGAAAAATTGTTTGTCAAAATCAGACATTTAGTTTACATTAGTTTAATTTCGGTTGGACAATTAAGTGGTGCAGTAGATTTTTCAATATTTTTGTTAGTTGACAAATAGAATATTCTAGAACATTTCTCAAAATGTGTTATTTGGTCTCTTTTTTGGTAGCCAATTCAATGGCGACGTCTGTTTTTGAATATCTTTGCTAATTGACGAATAGAATATTCCAGAACATTTGTCAAAATGTGTAATTTGACATCTTTTTCAATGGACAATTAAATGGTACAATTGATTTTTCAATATCTTTACTAATTGACAAATAGAACATTCTAGAATTTTTGTCAAAGTACACTGTTTGATCTCATTTTTAAACACAAATTCAACGGTGAAATCTGTTTTTTGATATCTCTGCTAATTGACGATTAGAATATTCTAGAATTTTACATTACTCATTTTGTATTTGCATTTTGCATATTACGTATACAGAATAATTGCATATATATCTTTAGTGAAATTTTTAAATTTTTAAAGGCTACGAGACCCTCAGACAATATTACCTACGGCCCTGACTCTGGCTTGGTACATAAATTTTCACTAACACAGACAAACAACAACATATCTGTGAGAGGAGAACCCCACTAAATCGCGACGTCATTACGTAAAACGGAGTACGTACCATTGGATGGCCACTGTATTATGTTTGAAAAATATATATACGTTCACCAGAGTTCACCTTAACGTCTAGTATTTTTGAACCAAGTTCATGAGTAACTTTTTCGATTTGTCCAAATTCACCCTTAAATCCCGATTCGCTCCAATTTACGGTAGTTTATTTGAACGATACCGATAAAGCAATATTGGTAAAATTTTTTAACAATAAGTTTCTCAACGTTTACTGTAATTATAATCCTCAAAGGACCAATATCATTTTCAGGCTCAACTTCTAATGTAATCAGAGACGCAACTACAGGGGGGGTCCAAGGGGTCCGGACCCCCTTGAAATTCCGTGGACCTTTCATAAAGTTATGTAAATTTTCCTTCAATTCATTTTATTTATACATTAAAAAGTAAATTTTTAGTGGTCTATTAATATTTTTTATTTGAAAATCGAATATTTGGAGATGACATTTTCGATAAATTTTCCAATATTATCGGAGAATTGCGTTATTAAAAAAATGGGTTATTTAAAATTTTATTGGACCTCCCCTGCAGATTTGTAGTTGTTGCGCCCCTGAATACAATTCTATAATATCAGTATATTCTGATGCTAAGAGTTTTCTGGCCTTCGCTTTCATTTTTCTATTTTCTGGGCTTGAAAGCACTTTTTTTGGACGCTAAAGCGTAGACAACCAAAACTATTTTAGAAACAAAATATCTTAAAACATAACCAAACACTCACATTTTCAAAATCTTCACTTCCTTTATTATACCTCTTTTCAGCTAAAATTGATCATGAGTTTTCGTTATAAAATTAAATAATTCTTATATTCGAAACAAATCAATCTTCTATTCTTTTCTAAAAGCAAACTGCAAATTTAAAATTTACGTAAATGCAATAATGAAAGAGATAAAGCCAAGTTAACGGAAATTATTTAAATTCAAAGTGACGAAGCATGGTTAAATTTAACTGAAATGAACCATACTAAAAATGTTAACAAAAGACTAAATAATAACAAAAAAAGCTCGAGCAATCCTTTTTTTTTTCAATGACAGTTAATAAATTAACTTTAAAAAAAATACGAATCGGATCTAGCAGGCACTTGACGTTTATATATTCTTAATAATAAGCATAAATTAAGCTCGAGGATGCTCCCTACCGAGGCGTGGTCCCGTTTTTATTTAATCATATCATACAATATAACAAATATATATTGTATAGAACAATAGGTGCTTCTATAATACGCTATCCACCAACTTATTTCGATCTTCGAAAACACTTATTAATATAAAATATTTACTGACTATTAATTGATAATGTACTATAGTTGAAAAAATATTCCCAGACACTTTTGTAGGTTTCCGTCTTTCTTGTCCTTGTCGTACACTCTTCAACACTACACCAGTGTCCTTAATCAGTGGTTTTTATTTAGTTTTTTTTAAATATTTGACATAATAATATTTCATCTTCACAAAGTTAAAAAAAATGATGCAATACTATAAAGGAAAGTGAAATATGTTATTTTCAATTAGAATAAACTATTTTCATTTGATTTTAACTGATTTGAAAATTCTAAGCAGTAGATATTGACATCCACTGATATTTGTTTTTCACAATTATATTTTTAATAGTATTAAATATTTTGCAATGAATCCAGTCATTCAGTTATTTTATGTATATGCGTATACGTACAGTTGTTATATGTATCATGAATGTCATGTATATCATGAAATCATAAATGTCATTTGTTTTCGGTTGCTTTAAGAAATATACTTCTCCATTCAAATTATTATTGAATAAACAGAATTTACATAAAAATGTAAAATAGTGTTATTTATTATTTATTATTATTTCGTAACCTAATGTTCAATTAGTACCCTATGCACTATTTATTTGTTTGACTGGAATTAGAAAAAGACAATCATACGTTGACAAAGAAACTATCAAAAGTGTCTGGGAATATTTTTTCAACTATAAAAAAATAATTTTTGCAATTTCCCGACTAAAATACATGATTTAGTCCCTCATAATAGGGACTAAAATGTCACTTTTAGTCCCGAGGGACTAAAAGTACTTTGGCTCCCGCTTTTAAGCCAATCAACAAGAAATATTTACAGAGCATTACCAATCAGTCAATAAAGTTTAACTTAAGTAGCATTACTAGGAAATTTAAAATAATAAACAAATTTAAACTTATGTTAGATAAAGACAAACAGTTATATTGTACTGTCTAATTTGACTAATTTATCCAAAGTACACTTGATGTAATAGGTATTGAATGACATTTAAATAATTTTTTTCGTTATTTTCAAGTTATTCGGAATTACAAGAAATAATATATACGCCACCGGACAAAATTTTTGATCCCTCGTGTGAATTGTTGCCATCGGGCCTTTACAGGCCCGAGGGCAAAAAACTTCACATTCCACCTTAGAATTATAATTAAAATTTATTTAGAATTAGAATTAAAATATTCCAACTTTCCACCTTAGAATTAGAATTAAAATATTCCAACTTTAAAACCACACCCTAGTCCATTGGTCCCTAGTTACCAATTACCATTTATACCGGCAATTTAACTCATGTATATTTAATCCCATAAGTCCTGATTCGTCCCGGTTTACGGTATAAATTTTTTTGCCTACTTTAAGTAAATAAAAATACATCAAATTTCCCACTATTCAGTATTCGACAAAATTATCTTTCAGCTTTCGGCCTATCCGGCTGAATATCGAATAGTTGTCGCATATTCGTTACAAGACTAGTTGTTAGTATTAGGCCCGAGCCACATTAACGCTCCGTTTACCGATATCGCCACGGTTCCGATTCGATAAAATATTCTTACACAAGAAACAATGAATATATTCACATTATCGCTCCGATACCGCTCCGATATCAGTCGCAGTACAGTCCCGCTCCAATACCAATACCACTCAAGTAATATTTAATCAGAGCGTAACTGGTGCGATACCAGACTTGTACCGAAAGTGTGAACACCTTTTTAATTCCACTTCAGTCCGTCTCTCAGCCTTCTTCATTTATTTGAAAATTATTGTATTAGGAAAACATGATACAACACAACGATGCGACGTCTTGCCCACAGAATATTACAGAACGAACAGTAGTATCTCTATACTACAGAAACCAGTGTAACGAGAAAGGATAGAAAATAAACCCCCACTATGTTATATATATGCACGCGGAGTTGTGTGTGGTAGTGCGATAGATGGTTGTGTGTATGAGTGTCTTGCATACGCATATACATAATATGTATGTGGTACTATCATCTACGTATACTACGTATACCGTGTCAACACAACGGCAACAATATGACAACAATTGAAACACACCCATTGGTAGCTACTAAGTGAATGACAACATAGTTCTGTAAAATGTTACATAATTATATAACTAATTGATATGTAGATATGCATTCCGATATTATGTTCTCCTAATACAATAGTGTTTAAAATATGGATAAAAGATTTTTATCGGAGCGAGACCGGAGCGAGAGTGGAGCGAGAGCGGCACTATAGTGTGAATAGAGAACGAATAGGTATCAGAATGGTATCAGCTCGGTAATGTAAACACAACAAGATTATATCGGAGCGAGAGTGGAGCAGGAGCGTATTGATATCGGCACCTTAGTGTGGATTGGGCCCAAGTTAACTTTTACCTGATGCTTCCAAATAAGATTTTCATTTTGAAGGTAAAAAGTCGAAAGAAGTAGAAAGATCGTACACTATAGTAACACCACACTATATTACATAGACCGGGAGTCATGTGTGAAGAATAACAAACGTGTGAATATTATCGCCTTATTTCTTTTTATACAATTCTAAGTTCGTGTAAGTGTTATTAGTGGTGTTGTTGTGTAGTTCTAATCTATTCTAGATGAAAAAACATCAGCAGTAGTGTTATTCCTTGTATTTGTATCAACAATCGGCTAATTTCTTTCTAAGTCGTTTCGAGCTATAAGCTGTTATAATAACATATGTTGTTTATTTAATCTTAATTCGTTACGATACGATGTATCTTGATCCGTGGTCGTGCGTTCTTAATAGTGGACGGTTTATTATTATTATTTTTATGTGAATGTGGTGTCCGAAAATGTTAAAAGAAAAGTGTTTTGTAAATTGCGTTTCTGAATCATGCACATATTGTAATTATATTTTCTTTTATCTTTTTAAAACTTATGGAAGAATGTGTTTGTAGTTTCGAGCAAATTTTTTACAATCTAAGATTTATTTAAGGGGGGAGTTCACGCCAGAAACGGCTAATAAACAAATTTTTTTCGAATTTCGTTTTTTGTTTTTATTTTGTTCTATAGTTCTTTACAAACACGGTAATATATAAAATATGGCCAAAAAAATTTTTTTTCAAGTAGAAAAATATTTATTTGTGAGCCGCTGCACAGTCAAGTTGTTGCTTCTTTGTAGACAACGCTCGCCCCCCCCCCCCGATCGCGATTTGATCAGTAATATAAATACTTGAAGATGAAGAATCTTCAGGATTAAGAAAAGAAAAAGGAACAAGAGGGGACAATGTATGGGGCTGGAGAGTTTTAATAAAAAGTGAGAAAACCGCTTCGTTATTATTATTGTTTTTTACCGTTTCCTGAACGTTGTGCTTTTCCCGACAAGGAAAATCATATCTCAAGTTCTAGAAAAGATAGAGACTTAATTTTTTTTTTATTTTGTTCATAAACATATTGCGCATAAAGTGAAGTATGCTTTTTTCATTTAAACAATTGTAACTATTTTTAAACAGTTTTTTTTTTTTAAAAAAATTGGGTTTTATAATTTTTAGCAGTTTGACTCTACAATTTTATAGTTAATTTTTAAAATTACCTGAAACCCATACTCAGCTTTATGGACAGGTCCTTTAGGAATAAAATAATGAAAAAATATTTAAAAAATATTCATTGTTTTTTGAGATATGACGTTCCTTGTAAACGTTTAAAAATTTGTGAAAAAGGGCCCCCTCCCCTCCACAAGGAAGAGTAATGAATGTTTCAAAAACAAAACTTTCTATTTGAAACCTTCCCTAATTTGAAAAAAAAAATTCAACAAGCAAAATAATCATAAATAAAAAAGTTGCTTTTTCATTTGAACTCCCCCCTTAAGAAGAATTTTGAAAAGCAAAATAGATTTTACAATATCCTTTCTTGTGATTGTTGGTATACAGCAGAGGTTTTCAAAGTTTTCCGTTGGTGAGCGAAGAGAAAAAATGCGTTTTTTTACTTAAACTCTACCATTTCTGTGAACAAACTATATATTAACAGTGGTATTTAATCCATGGACCCCATTCGACTGGTTGATAGCCAAACGAATTCTAATTTACAAATTGAAAATGGGGATATAACTGTACGGAAGAATCACATCCAAAAATAAGACATATTTTTTAAACGAGCTATTTTTATTGCAAAAACAAAAATTTGTATTTAACTTACGGCAATATGTCACTTTGAAAACAATTCCCCCTTTTTTTTATTGGTTTAAATGATGTATTAACATCTCTTGAACAGCGGCGACACGTGAAATTATTTCCTGGGGAGACACAGCCTTTTTTACCATATTTAAATAGACTTGTATCTATTTTTATTTTGATCACTAATCAACTTTATTAATGCTTTTTTATTGTAACAAAACATTCTGACCCATGACTTTGATTGTAAAACAAAAATATTGAAAATTTTGACCAGACATTTGTAATTGTTGTACCAAGAGCAAAAGATGCTGGAATTTTTTTTGTTTTGTGATTCGCCTGAATTAAACATTTAAAGGTCTTGAAAAAATTAGAGATTTTAAAATAACTCTAGTTTATAAACTTAGTTGTTTAGATAGTGTTTAAATATATTTTAATCTAATGTAGTGTCCATCTAAAATATTAAAAAATAAGAATTACACTAATTTTAAGTAATGAAAAGGAGAAATATTTAAAAATTTCATAAGTAAAAAATTTAAACAGATAGTCAAGAAAAACAAATTAAAAATAAATACACATTTTAATAAAAAGTTATAAAAAATAAACAACAAAATCTAAAATTAATTGATAAATTTAATATTAAAATTAAAAAACTGAACTAAAACAAACGACAATAATCTGTTAACACAGGATCAAAAATATTGAATTTCACCATTTCACAGACTGTTAATACTTGTACGCATATAGTACCAAATACCAAATACGTATACAATCATATAGATATTGTAGATATTAGTACGAAGTATTCTGTGCTATGTATGCGCTATCTACCCTCATCTGTGCTATCTACCGAATGTACATCAACTATGCTGCGTTGATATGTACATACTGAAAAGACACACGGTAGAATGTTTCCCTTGAATAATATGTTTCAGTTTTTTTTAAATTATTATCAAAAAAATACTGATTATATTTTAGTGATTTTTGTACTATTAGGAAGATTACTACATTTTACACAAAGATAGAAAATTTTTTTGCAGTTTTTCTTAGTTTTTGAATTATAATGGTGTCAAAATTGGAAAAGATTAGCATACATACATGATATAGATTGTGTCAGTGTGTGTGGATGTATAAAAATGAGATGTTTGTTACGCATACACACAAAGCCAGGAGAATCAAATTGAATTCTGTCTAACCACATACACATGTAAACTTATACATATCACATTTATATTTATCATGTATATATGTATACGTATACAGAATTGTAAATGTCTCTAAACGTATGTATATTGGATATCCGTAAATACGTTTTGTTTGAAAATGTGAATGTATGAAAATCGACCATTTATTGTATAAATTTCATAATTATTTTAAATTTTCTAAAAAATTTTGAATTTTGTGAACGTTAGTTTTTTTGGGGAGACACTGTCTTGTCTACTCTCAAGCGTCCCCACTGCTCTTGAATGATATCCAGAAGGAATTTTGATTGTGTTGAATTCGATTTTTGAAACGACTTCGAGCAGTTTAATACATTTAAAAACGCCGCGCCGCTCGGTTGCGCGTAACATTTTGGAGTCTCCTAGCTTGCAGTCTCTTATAACCCACAGACAGCATTAATGATACATAGGTCTAAACGAAGCTTTTGATGCGTTTTGCATGTTTTGAAGCTTTACATGCCATTTTTTCGAAATTTCGTTTGTCAAAACGATGGGCAAAATAACTCCAATAATTTTCATCCGATTATCTTAAAATTTTACCTTTACCTTAGACAGATTATCGAAGACAGTACAGATGATTTTTGAAATTGGTTAACAAATAAATTTCTTATAAGCAAATTAAGATTGATTTTATCATTAATTTTCAATTTTTTTATTTTTAAACTGGTGCCATTTAACGGCAAATTAATATTTTTTAATAATCTTGTGTACGACTTTAGTAAAACGCTTTTTTATTTTTTAACAACTCTTTGTAAATTGTTATGCTGTCCACCATAAACCTCTTATAAAAAAGGTGCCTGAGTTCGACCTGCGCCCAGACCGCCATTTTGTTTTTTAAATTAGAAAAAAAATTTTGTGTACCTCTGACCATATATAATACACTTTAGAAAGCTTTATATTGATTGCATTATTCGTTATGTCGAAAAAAATTCTCGAATAAAACCTTATTTTTTGGCATCTCAAAGTGATGTAATGTCTTAAGAAACTTTTCTATAGCTATTTTAAAAAAGAAAAAATTGAACGTAATGACGTCATCATGTATACCAAAATTTTAAAAATTGCAAAGACCATAATTTCGATATTAGAAACATGAAATTTGAAGCTACTCATAGGATTTCGATACTGTTTTTTTCCCATTTTTTTGCACTGACATCTTTTTTTAATTTCCTTGCTTTGATTGTAAAAATTTCAAGTTTACACCAATGTTACACAAGTTCGAAAAAACAATCGAACTATTATTATTGTAATAAAATTTAATGCTATGACATCATTAAGTACACTAACATTTAGAAAAAGATCCAAAAATCCAATTAGAACGACAGGTGAGGAACCACTACATAGAACAGATTTCGCTATTTTAATAAAAAAAAAATCAAAATTTTTCGGCTCTAATCTAATGTTTTAGCTACAAACTCGATTGGGTGAGTCAATTTTTTTTTTGTTGTTAATATTACAATATTAATTTTGCAAAAACTGCAGGGGTTCTTGTATAAATTGCATCTACATATTTACTCTCCTCTAATGTTTCATAATATTCTTTAAAATTTATAAAATTTGCCATGTCATCGCTCTTGATTAATTAATTTAACAGATGTGAATGCACCACATGTAAATATATACAGAGTGTGTCCCAAAAGGTTATATCCATATGGGATTTTACGTGATAATAATAATGTATATTTAACGTCAGTGATATTTTAATTAAATGGCATGCAAACAATTTATAATATGAAGCTATCTATATGTAAGAGAGAGAATGAATCTGTACTTTTTTGTAAACTACTGGGACCTATTTTAAAAAATTTTTCACTGTTAGAAAGCTAAATAATTTTGTTTCCGATAACCCATCTACTCCAAAAATCGCAAAATTAATTTTGATTCTTTGTAACCTTTGAACGAAATGGTTCTTTTCATTGAGATTTTTGTGTCTATTATTCACAAATGGTTATACAGGGTGTAAAGTATATAAATCTCGCTACGAAAATAGTGGATAGATCTCACCAATATAATTAATATTTGCCAATAAATTTGAACCAAAACTGTTTTTTAACAGAAAAAAATTGATAGTAAATATGGGTCAAAAAAGGGGCCTTTAAAATTTTTTTTAATCCGGCTCTGACCATTTCACGTTTGTAAGATAAATTTTATGTTTTTAAAAAAGTATCTGGTAAATACGTTTACGACCTTAACATGTTTACAATATTTTATTGAATTTTAGTCAATAGAATTATTTTGTACACTTCATAATAAGAATGTATTTATGCATAATTTAGTCAGGGCCGTACTTAGAAAAATTTTAAAACATCATGTAGCCAGTCAATTTGCAATTTTATCAAACTGTTAATTCCAAAAAATTCCTGTGGTTTTAGTGTCTATAGGATACTGTGAATCACTCGTCAAAAGGACGAGAGTTATTTATTTTACACCCTGTATATGTTACTGACCCCAATCCCTCCCCCTCAGAAAACAGAGATCGCGCAGGAAAATCCCACAACTGCCTTATAAACTTTTTTCTTCGTTACTAAAATGGTCATCCAATGGTCATCCAATTCGATTACACATTAAAATTTTTTGGGACACCTTATTAAAAGGTGTGTCCACACATATAAGTAAAATAATATGTTCCTTTAATTACTTGTATATTTAAAGTAATTTTCAAGGACGTGCCTTGTACTAGCCTAGCATGCTTATTGACATTAAAACATGTTTGTCACGTTCCAATAGTCTTTAATATTATGTTTTAATAATACCTACTGATAATTAAAACTGGAAAAAGTATCCTTTGTAAATAATATTCACATACATACATTTATCATGTCAAAAAAATGAAAATAATGCTTGATTAATGGAAATAATTACATTTATTAAAAAAAATCTTACATGTTTGATGATGACCAACTTGATATCATACTCGAGAATGATTCGCGGAAAAAATTGACATTCGAATTACCTATATATTAGAAACGTATTGCGGATTATGGAATCAGTAGTGTTATAGATTTAAACAAATGAGGTGTCAATAGAATTTTATTATTAGTTAGAGTTTCAGTAGAGTCTTCAAAGGAAACAAGAGTTATTATTGTTACTTTTTTTAAATATGTTGAGAGTTTTCTAAAAGACTTTTAAAGTTTTCGTACAAAAATTTTTATTGAAAAAAAAAATATATAAAAGTTTCTCAAATTGTAATAAAAAAATTGTGAGTGTACTTAAGACGACCAAAGTGAAAACTTCTATGGCGATCTCGTAACCGATTCGAAGCCTATCTAGACAGGACTTTATTGCACGAGTCGCGAAGCGAGTAACAACAATGCAGAAAACATAAGAGGTCAAACAAAGTATGTCTCAGTTTAATAATTCGACTGAAGTATCCATAAATATTTTTTTGTCATTCTTAAGGATAACACCGGGCAACACTAAAAAAACCTCAAGAAAAACATACCGTGAAATGTGTAGGTGGTATCACTCCTGATACTAGAAAAACATTCATTTTGCTCAGTCACGTCACAAAGAGTGGGTATACTTTAAAACGTCACGGAAGATTTTAACACAATATCTCTTTAATACTGTATTTCGAATCAAGTAAAAAAATGACAAAAAAGTAAGAAAATTTTGTCCGTTACACGGAAAAACATTAAATCAAAGATATATTTTGTAGTTCAATAAGCAGAGGCGTAACTACAATGGAGCATGTGGAGCAGTTTCTTCAGAGCGTACGGCGAAAAAGGGCATAAGTTATAAAATGTAGGCGCAAGAAGTAAAAGAAATTTTTTATTTGGAAATGTTTCTATGTTATAGTTCTTAGAGCCTGTAAAAGAGAACTGAAAATTTTTTTGCTCGATAGTGGTATTTCCTGTGGGATAGATAGAAGAAAAAATGGTCATTTCGTTTTATTTTTTTGCTTAGCGGGGAAATGAAAATTTTACATATTTACAGCAATTTTGTTTTGCTCATTTACAGAAAAAAATAATTTTTGAGGCAGGGGCGCTAGAGTCAAATTCGCTCCAGGGTGCAAAATTGGTAGTTACGCTTCTACCACTAAGTACACATAAAGAAGAACAATAAACATTAGCTATTCCTCGGATTTACTCACTTACAATCACCTTACAATATTATATTACATAGTTTTGATGGCATTTTAATTTTTTTTCTTAATTTTAAATATTGCATTTTAATGTAGTTGCTCTGAGATAGTCAAGTACAAAAGTATATCTCAGCAAAAAAATTTTCTTTTATCAAAAATTAAATAATGTATTAATATTCTTCAGTTATTATATTAGCATAGGGGAAGGTCGCCCAAAGCGGATAAGCTAAGATTAAACGGTCCAAAAAGTGACTTTTGACCTCGATAAGCAGATCTTTTTTATATTATCAGATAGAATAGTTATCGAACTTTAAAATGAAACTTCGCTTAAGAAACGTTCATACGATATTTATTTTTAATAAAGAAAATACAAAACCTCTGCAAAAACCCGCTTTGCCCGTATAGGTATCCTAAAGCGGGTAACCCCCTTTGGGCAAAGCGGGTAAGTACATTATGTATTTAAATACTGTTATTATTTTTTAATATAAACTTTCTTAATCATATAGAACTTAACAATAATAATAATTAAGTAAAAAAAATTGAAAAAAGACAAAAATAATAAATTTATAACAATTAACTGTAACTTTCTTTACACCCTCCATATTGGAATATATTACTTCAGGTGATTCCACATCAAAATCACCACAAACAAGGCAGAAATCTTTTTTTTAAGCTTTTTCCCTCATTCCGTCGTAAAAAGAAGATTATTTATTTTTTTTCCCCTTCCAACAGTTTTTTCCATTAAGATGCCCCTATAGTCTACCCGCTTTGCCCAAAAAGACTTAATTTTGTTAACTTAGAATAATTTCAAAATGAAAGCCGATACATGTCTACCTTTTTTTACATTAAAAGTCAAATGATGATAACATAATATGGTAATACCAAAAAGATTACAAATAAAAAGGTTTGTGACTAGTCACAGAATATTTATCGTCAAAATTTTTAACAAAACCAACAAAAAAATTTGATGAAGCTTAACTAGGACATTAAACGACACAAGCGGTCAAGTGCAACTGATTGATATTGGTTGATAATCGGTTAATCTCGGTATACACACGACCTGACAAAAACATTCGATACAACGATATACAAGCGCTTACCCGCTTTGGGCGACCTTCTCCTACCACTTGTTTTTTTGAATTTCCGCGCGCTTATGTTGTAGCAATTTAAAAGAATTGTTGAAAAAGCTTTGTAAAAACGTTGTAAAATGATATTTTTAAATTATATTTCAAAAACGGCGTGGTCAATAACTTTTATTTCTTATTAAATATGGTTTGTAATTTTGTATTAAATAACATATTAAATTTTTATCAAATTCCTTTGACACGTTTTCATTTTATTCAAAAAATATAGAGTTTTCCCATAAGAGCCCGTGTTAAAATTGCAAAATTTTGAAACCGTTTTTCTCAAAATTGGGGTGGTTTTTTTTTTTCGGTAAGAGCTTATATTATTTGTATTGGATTAAATAAATATTTAGTTTCGTTAAAATTCTTTGAAAAAATCGTTTTATCGATCAACTACCTTAATTAAATATGTACTTAAATGTTGAAATTAAAAAAAAAAAAATAAAAAAATTCGTTTTTTAGGTCTACATAAATTTTTTTTAAAAATATCATTAAATGTTGAAAATAAATAAACATTTTTCTCACAAATTTGTGACGTGACTGAAATGTTTTATTTACGTTTCTGCACTATAGGAGGCATGAGGAATACGAATCACATAAATTCGTTCACGAGGAAAATGAAACTTTTTTTTTGTTGCCTAGTGTAATTTATTTATTGTGTAACTACTTACCATAAAATAATTTATGTCAGGAGGTTGACTTTAAAACATTGCAAATACAAATATTTGATATCAATTAAATCCATATTAAATATGATTTCTGTTGTTTTAGTTTTAAAATTTATTTTGATTTTATTGATTTCCATAGGTTTCCATTTTAGTTGCATGAAAGGTAATAATAATGAAAGTAAAATGAAGTCTTTTTTTATATCTAATTTTTTGTGTATTTTGTACATTATTTCATCATGAAGAAAAGTGATGTGAGGGCTAGGATTTGGTAGGTATTCATCTGAAATTCTGAAAACCTTGACGAGCCTAGCCGACCGTCGGATTCGAACCCTCGACCTACTAAATATGCTCGACCACTCTGGTGGTCACTTAAATAAAAATCTGTTTTGCTGTGAAAGACCAAAAATGATTAAAAAAAATTGTTCTAATTATGTTAGATTAAATACTCTTTAAATTTTGAAACTTATTAGGGAGAGTGGCTCTCAGGTATTATTTTATTTACTCCCCGCCCAGTGCTCCTTCCAGCGTTTTTTTTAAAAAACTTTTAAGAGCTAGCTTCCTATTTTAAAAAATTTAAGAAATATGGTAAAAATGTCCACAGTACATACAGGAAACTCTAGCATTCAAACAAGAATAATTATTTAAAATGTTTAATCAGTTCATAGAACCAAACAGTCTCATGAATAGCGTCATTGATTGCAGCGAAAGGTCGAATCGACTTTAATTAATTAATTGATTTAGTTCGATTAATTTAATTAAATATTCCTTTGATCCCAACCCCGTTGTCAAGTCCGTTCACTCCTAATGAGTAATTAACCAACAATAAATTAGAGTTAGGCCCGTTCACACTATGTCGTGTCGCTCTCGATACATTTTCGATACACCCTCGGCTCGATAAAATATTCTGACAGAATAAACAATGTGTTTATATCGCCACTACGATCCAAGTACAGTTTCGATCGAGGACTGAATTTATTGAACCAAGATCATATCGGGAGTATAGTGTGAACGGAGAACGAATAATAAACAGCACTTTAGTATGAACACAATAAGATTTTACCGGAGTGAGAATGTATCGAGAGTGTATCGAGAGGGGCCCTCTATCACATATCATCATCAAGGTATTCTCGTTTGATTTCAAAATAAATTTTCAATATTTTCAGACGAACGTTTCACCGTCACCCCAAACTCCCGTTGACTATTTATCAGTAACATTTGCGCCTGCAAGAAAATCAATGTCCGCTGAAACACCGACTAAAGTAAATCCAATATCCCCAACATCGACCTTACTGAACAGTAAGTAACCACCATAAAAAACAGTGGCCATCCAATGGCAGCTATTCCGATTTTACGTAGTGACGTCAGCGATTTAGTGGGGTTCTCCTCACACATAAATGTTGTTGTTTGTCTGTCTTGGTGAAAATTTATGTACCAAGCCAAAGTCAGGGCCGTAAGTAATATTGTCTGAGGGTCTTGTAGCTTTTAAAAAATTTAAAATTTCACTACAGATATATATGCACATATTCTGTATACGTAATATGCAAAATGCAAATGCAAAATGAGTAACGTAAAATTCTAGAATATTCTAATCCTCAACTAGCAGAGATATCAAAAAACAGACTTCACCGTTGAATTGGTCATTAAAAATGAGATTAAACAGTGTAGTTTGACAAAAATTCTAGAATGTTCTATTTGTCATCTAGCAAAATATATTGAAAAATCAATTGTACCATTTAATTGTTCATTGAAAAAGAAATTTTGGAATATTCTATTCGTCAACTAGCAAAGACATTCAAGTAACACATTTTGAGAAATGTCCTAGAATATTCTATTTGTCAACTAACAAAGATATTGGAAAATCTATTGCACCACTTAATTGTCCAACCGAAATTAAACTAATGTAAACCAAATGTCCGATTTTGACAAACAATTTTTGCTATTTGACGAATAGAATATTCTAGAACATTTATCAAAATGTGCTGTTCCGTCTTTTATTCGATGGCCAATTAAATGGTGCAATCGATTTTTCAATATATCTGTTAGTTGACGAATAGAACATTCTAGAATTTTTGTCAAAATGCGCTGCTTAATATAATTTTTAGTGCCCAATTCAATTGTGAAGTTAGTTTTTTGGTATCTTTGCTAGTTCACGAGTAGAATATTCTAGAATTTTTGTCAGCTTCTGCTATTTTGCGTCTTTTACGCTGATGAATACGATAGTGAAGTTGATTTTTTCGACAGTTTTCTAAAAGTCGTCACTCATATTCATTAGTATATTCGATTTCCTTTGCCTACACAACCGAATTTTAGGTATAAATTGTCTCTTAAGATAATATTGTTTTAAATAAATTCAGATAAATAATATTTACCAACCCCTGAAACAAAAGTTTACCGACCCCTTAAATTTGCACCGACCATTACGTAAAATTGGATTTGTGGTGAAATTTGTCCGAAATTTTTTTTACCTTCTCATATTAATCCTAGCTCGAATGAGTACTATTACTGATCGACTCCCGCCACCGGAACCTGGTGAAGGTTCCGAAGACGAGGATTATTCGGCTAGTGTCAACGCCGTCATGATGCGACGGGCGTCCACCAGAAAATCGCGACGTAAATCAATGCGACGGCGTACAAGTTCACCATTTAGTCCCGACGTGGAATCACTGTACTCCGCGAAAAGACGTAGATCGTCGGTGTATACAACAAGTTCGGGCGAGTAAGATCAAAACCTCCCCTCACAGTGTAGAAATCGAAATTTTTTTGGATGTATAATTTATTTTCAGAACTGTGATTTCTGTAAATGAAACTGCTGGCTCCGAAGAGGTGTACGAACTGTTAAAGTTACACAAAGAAGTGCTGAGTGCAGTTCGAACACAACCGTGGCCGATGCGTCGAAAATTGCGTTTGGTTCAGTTGGCCCAAACGTACGTAAAGCAGCATGAAGGTGCGCTTCAGCAACGTTTAGCCGCTTCACGAAGTACCAGCGATATATTGAAACGTTATCGACTCCTTCTTAACAAAGTAGGAATCTCACGACTACCTTTCCTAACAAGTAAAGGTCCCGAGGCCGGACCTATCGATTTTGATGAAACTTAAATATGTTGTAGAACACCAAAAAACTAAGGGACACGTATTTTTTTATCTGCGGAGAAACGGTTTGAAGGGGTGAAATCGCCCTTCAAAAATTGGGGTAAAAATCTAATTTTTAAAATATCTCGAAAACAATAAAAGATAGAGCAAAAATTTAAATTGGCGAAATTGCTCTTTTTTAAAGAGCTATCTATTGATTTGCAATTTGTTCAAATTGCATCAACAGGGGTGGTTGGGGGTTAAAGTTTGGGGGTTAATTTTGTAAAAAATGGTTGAAAAATAAACTATAAAAATGCTCAATGTCCTAATATTAAGTCTAGGAGTAGTTAACTAGGGGGTGTCTGTGTCGAATAGTCGTACTACTTGAGTAGTTCAAGAAGTTCTTGTTCATGGAAAATAGTTTAAGACAATTAGAATAACGTAGAAATGAAATTCTCGAATTCAAAATTCAATTTGAGCAACATTGGACAGGGGGTGAGTCACCCTTTTAAATTACATACTAGTTTACATACACTCATTTTTACTATTAAGATACTGACAGTGGGTAATAATGTCACAATAAGTGGTTCTGAAGTTGGACTATCCTATGTAAGGTTTTTATTAGATTTGTTTTTTAATGGATATTATAGTTTCGGTTATCGAAAATTATCGATACCGAAAATAACGATATTTTTAAAATGAATGGAAACCTAATAAAAACCTTGTACATACGATAGTCCAACTTCAGAACCACTTATTGTGATATTATTACCGACTGTCTGTGTGTTAATAGCAAAAATTAGTGTATGTAAACTAGTATGTAATTTAAGAGGGTGACTCACCCCCGCTTCAATGTTGCTCAAACTGAATTTTAAATTCGAGAATTTCATTTCTACGTTATTCTAATTATTTTAAACTATTTTTCATGAAGAAGAACTTTTTGAACGACCCAAATAGTACGCCTGTTCGACACAATCACCCCCTAGTTAACTACCCCTAGACTTAATACTAGGACATTGAACAAAAACAGGTCAATTGGATTTTTTGATGTAGATTTCAAATCTCGAAATAAAATTTTTATATTGTTTATTTTTCACCTCTTTTTTACAAAATTAACCCCTAAATTTTAACCCCCAACCACCCCTGTTGATGTAATTTGAACAAATTGCATATCAATAGATAGCTCTTTAAAAAAGAGCAATATCGCCGATTTAAGCTTTTACTCTATCTCTTACTGTTTTCGAAATATCTGAAAAATTAAATTTTTACCCCAATTTTTGAAGGGCGATTTCACCCCTTCAAACCGCTTTTCCACAGCTAAAAAAAAATACGTGTCCCTTAGTTTTTAGTGTTCTACAACATATTTAAGTTTCATCAAAATCGATAAGTCCGGCCTCGGCACCTTTACTTGTAAGTTATGTACCAATTTAACTCCTTATCTTAATTTCAGAAATGGCAATACATCAAACGTGAAATTGCCAATTTCTCAAAATACGTAACACCATGGGAATTACGTATAAAACAAATTGAATCACAATTTGGATCTGTGGTGGCTTCATATTTTACATTCTTGCGATGGTTACTTTGGGTCAATTTAGTAATGGCGGTTATCCTAACCAGTTTCATAACAATTCCAGAAGTACAGAAATTTCAAAAATATTGATATTACTTCAATTATTAAAATGACAATCAATTTTTAGATACTCACGGCTAAAACGGATGAAGCTGGCGATCGAAAATCAATATTGCCGGACGAAGAAGAAAAAAAAGCTAACTTGGCGACTCTTGTGAATTTTGAAGGAATATTAAAACATTCACCCCTATTTTATGGCTATTATTCAAATACAAATAAACGGTATAGGCTGCCATTGGCGTACTTTATAACCGGATTGCTGGTTTATGCTTACAGTTTTATGGCCATCTTACGAAGGTAAGTTTTTTCTTCCAATTATTTCCTTAAGGGGAGGTTTACTCAAGAGTCCTTAAAAATTATGTGTTTTTCTAGAATTTTTTTCTCAAGAACGGAAGTAAATATCAATTTCAAATTTTGTACACATATTTATTAAGTATTAAACTATACAAGGAAAATTTTCAAAGAAAAATATAAAAAATTGTCCATTTTATAGATAGTGCAGTGTGACGATCCGAAAATCCAATGCCTTGTTGGAGCGCCGGTAATAAACCACCGAAATCCAAAAACAAAAAAGATTTATAAAATATATGAAGAGTACCGGCACCTCTATCTATAATATCAATAAATTGCTGAAAGAAAAAAAAATGGCGGATGTTTGAACTTTTGATTACGATTTTTATCTTAAGTAAACTTAAAAATAAAAAAAATATTGAAAGTGTATCGAACTTACAATTAGGTAGAGGTACCGAAGAATTGAATTATCTTTAAAATAAAAAATTAAAAAAAAACGATCCATCGAATAGTTTTTGAGTTATCGTGTCCGCCAGTTCCAAAAATGTAGTTCCAAGATATTATAAAATATATATAAAGAGACGTATTTGCAAAATTTTATATTTAATACTCATTATTGCGTGAACTACGTTTTTTGAATTTTTTTTATAAAAAGCTGGATTCGGTTAATGTGCAAGAATCTTTTTTTTTAAATTATTTTCAGTAAAATCACTTTGGGAACATATTCTACACATAATTAGCTACCAATTTCTGCAAAAAAAAAATCGATTTTTTTTAACGACTCTCAAGTAAACCTCCCCTTAAAATATCAAAATTTTTATTGCTTTCTTATAGAATGGCAGCAAATTCTCGTTTATCAAAGTTATCCGAAAAAGACGACGAATATATTTTCACGTGGAAATTATTTACTGGATGGGATTACATGATTGGAAATCCGGAAACAGCACAGAATCGGATATCATCACTTGTGCTAGGATTCAAAGAAGCATTACTGGAAGAAGCTGAGAAGAAACGACAGGATCGCAAGTAAAACTTAAAATTGATTAAATGTTATTTTAATTTACTTCATTTTGTTCAAAAATTTCAGCTGGAAAGTCATTATGTGCCGAATTTTTGTGAATTTTTCGGTTCTGGTCTTATTAGGAATATCGGCATTTGCCGTCGTTTGGGTTGTGCGCAGGTCCTCAGAAAACGGTCATGGAAACGTGAGCTGGTGGCGAAAGAACGAAATTAATTTAGTTTTGAATTTGATTTCATTAATTTTTCCATTTTTATTCGAAATTTTGGGATTACTGGAATACTATCATCCCCGAAAACAACTTCGCATCCAACTATTTCGGTAAATTACCTTCAAAGCTTCGTTCGAACTATAAATTTTTGAAATTTTCAATTTTTCAGGATAATGCTTCTCAATTTACTCAACTTGTATTCTTTGATAATAGCTTTATTTGATAAAATAGGTGATATGGTAAGTAATTTTTTGTCAAGGCTGAAAAGATTCTTTTTGTCTATTGAAAATTTTTTATAGACTGAAAAGTTGCAAGAACTTTCGAAAACCTCAGAACTTACCAACATTACCGCGCCATCTGTCAAACTCAAGAAACTGAGTCAGTGTAGAGCGGGGCAAAGTACCACAATAATTTCGCCAACAAATTTGTATCCACAAACTGACAATGTTACAAAATCTGTTACTCTATCTGTTCAATGTAATGAAACTTTTATTAATTGTACAAAATTAACCGAGACTGTTACGAAAGCCGTAATGACTATACTGTTAACAAATTATTTAACAACTCCCGCGACAAATTTCACCGAAAATTTTAATTACACAACCGAGTTTAGTGTTTTGAATAGTACCTTCAATACAACACTTTCGTACAGTGAACTTGCAATAACTAACAGTTTATGGGATTACAATACAACTTCACTAAATGAAAATATTACATCTTTTGAACTTAACAACACAGATATCTATTCAAATTTTACAATAACATCAATAAATAACTTTACACTGGAACCAACGAACGGAAGTGATTATGATTCAATTTCGAATGATTTCGATTCCGGAAATAATAATTTTCTCAATGACAATTCACCGCAAGCGTTGATTGATGTGGTAAACGATCTTTCTGTTATTGCCAATATAACCGTTGCAACGGCTAATGAATCAGAATTATCAAATATTCAAAAACTAATCGAAAAATCGATAACAAATGAAGTGGCAAATAATTACACGAATGGAAAAGGACTCTCAATTACGTCAACATCGTCGGATCAGTGTGTAATAACAAAGTGTCCAGCAGATGACGTATTGGTGTCGAATGCTAATCTAATACAGTGTAACAATTTCGTCGTTGATACATCAATATCAATTAAAGATATCAATCGTTTGTTGAACTTTCGAAAAGAGATTCGACCATTGTGTTGGGAAACATCGTTCGGACAGGAATTGGTAAAACTGACTGTAACAGATTTGGTAAGATGTAACAAAATCTTAACTGGCAAGGGGAATACCAAACATAGGAATCACGGATTTGTATAGGAGAAATTGATGTGTATTATAAATTAGGTTCGCCTGACAATGAGTACTGTAGTAAAGATACTGTAGGAAAGATTCGAAAATCGTAGCATGTATCATATTATATATATTAAAGGAGGAACTTAACCCTAATTTTTAGGAAAAAGCGGCCACGAGCGTTCTAGTGGCTGACTGTTCTTTTAATCCATTCAAAATTTAAAAAGGAATAAAAAATTCCAATACTATTAACTTCCCATAGGAAGCTATTGTAACGGGTCCGATTTTACGAATCGCTAATTTTGACATATCTCCACGTTTCAAGGTCACTAGAATCCGAATCCATCGTCTTTAGCGTGATGTCTGTGTGTGCGTTCGTTAGTTCTTTCGTTCGTTCGTGAATTTTTTTTCGCCCCACATATCTCGAGAACAAATGATGATATCAACTCCGGACTAATTTCATTAGATGCGTAATCAAAAAATGAAGACCGGATAAAGTTTTCAGCAAATTCGGATTAGCGGTTTGTTTTTTGTGGTAAAAAAAACGGAATTAACTTTATTAAGATAACATAGATTATATGGATTTTTTACCATAACATTATTATATAATGGCCTAAGAACCTTCCTTGATGTTAAAAACGCCAGTATTTTATTACAAAATTAAACAAAAAATAAGAAACTTGAAAAATTAGTTTTTGCCAAAATATACTTTGTCTCGTTATCATTTGTTTGATAAGGGTGGAGCCCCCACCCTTAGGTACAGAAGGCGCAGCCCCCGGTATGGTGCAAGGGCCAAAGCCTCTATCGGGGGCCCAGGGGGGGAGTCGCATGAAATGAAAAAAAGAATTATTTATGTACAATAATCTCTAGTCTTTAAGGACGCCCAATGGAAAGTTGACAGTGTGGGTAGACCAGTCCCCTAATTTTTTTTTTATCAAATGCCTGCGTCACTGTGAAAAGTTGAAATTAATGAAAGTAATAGGTAAGATACATGTATAAATTTTGTATTAGTAGTATTCTATAAGCACAATTGATATATCTATACATATAATAAAACTGTAACGAAACCGTTTCTGTACATGGAATATTTTTTGAAAATTGTACTGATACTGTAAATAGTTATCGATGTAGATATCAAAACAGTGATTTTTAAAATTTTTGTCTGTCTGTCTGTGTGTCTGTCTGTATGTTCACGCATCACGTAAAAACTACTGGACGGATTTTAAAGAAATTTGGTGTGATAATAACTTATTACGCGGATCAACATCTAAGACACTTTTTATTCCGGGAAAATGTCTCATTCCCACGGGAAAATGGAAAAACTATTTTGAGCATGTACACACATTACGTAAATTCACATATTTCATAATTTCATAACTATAGTAACAAAATGTAATAATATAAATAAATTGAATATTGTAGTTTGGAAATTTTTTTGAATTTTAAATCAAAGGAAATGTTGCTAATTGTGTACCGCAAAATACAATAAATACACAATTGTCAATTTGGAGACAATTTAATGGATTTTGTGTTGCAAGAAACTACAAATTGGAGAAAGAAACTACTCAACGTTTCGCGTGAACAACGCCACGGGTACGGCTAGTAAAAAATATTAATTACATTTTTTTAGAGAGAGAGAAAACTATTTAAAATATGATATTTCAGAACGAATACGTAGACTAAAATCAAATGTTCATAAGAACACTTGTCAAATTATTTATGTTAATCAATTTTTAACATTGAAGCCGTGGTTTAATCAAAAAATAGTATTTAAAATTTTTATTTTACTTTAAATTTTGCATCGATTAAAAAAAAAAGCCACTAGAACACTCGTGGTCACTTTTTCAATTTCTAAGCATCTTTTTAAGGGTACGTTCCTCTCGCCTATCTGTATTGTCAGCAACAGCGACGTGTGACTCGAGGCTGAAAGGTTCCATGTTCGAATCTATGCATCTTCACATAATTTTTTTTCTTTTGTAATATTATACGATGCTCAATTATATTGTACCATGTTATAATTTTTTTGAAAGAAGATTATGTTTTTTTCTTTATGTTACGGAAACTCGAGAACTCTTAACGATCGAACAGACCTGTCCGTGTAACCGCACGGTCTAAATGGGTGCAATATAATTTTGTTGTACTACTTGACTCATACCCAAATATCCAAATAGCAGCCATTCTTTTGAAACACACCCTTTTCAGTTCGTTCCCGCATACTAGTTCGCTCCCATGGTCAGATTTTAATCTTCTCTTGAAAAAGGGTCGTAAGTTAGTTCGCTCCCGACTTGTTCTCTACTGACAGGTAAAATTAATTACTTAAAAATATTCAAGCTGATACATAACAACCATTCTTTAGTTACGAACGTGATATTCTCACGCACATTTACACGCCTTTTCATAAGAAAAAAAATAGAAGTTATTGTTTTCTTATAAATTTTCAATACTAAGCAGATAGACAAATATGTACACAATATTTATACTGAATATAAAGTACATAACATTATTAGTTTTAATGCGGGAGATATGTTACGGACGCGACGAAAAGGTATTTTTTGTCCCGTCCGTAACACAAACTCTATTAGCTCTAGCATTAAAACTAATAATGTTATGTATTTTATATTCAGTACAAATATTGTGTACACATTTGTCTATCTGCTTAGTACTGAAAATTTATAAGAAAAAAATAACTTATATTTTTTTTTATATGAGAAGGCGTGTAAAGTGCGAGAAAATGTCATGTCCGTAACAAAAGAATGGCTGATAAGTAATAATTTCTGATCAATTTGAATCAAGTAATGGACATTGGTTTTCGACAAAGAAAATTTAATACGTGTTTCGATCAATTTGTTACGTTTTCCTCTTATGTCAAATATGCAATAATATACATATTTACTTTATGGTTGTAACGGTCACCCGTACCAGTCTATTTACACACTTACGCAAAGTAGAAAGCGAATGATTCACGTACGGTAGGTAACTTCTAGCTGCGTGCCGAATACAATAAATAACTTTGAATACAATAGGTACGAAACAAACTTTAACAGTAAAATTACTTGTTTATTTTCAAGGATGTTAGTTATAATAACATGAAGAGGAAACATTATAACTCCTTTCAGGAAAAATATATAACTTTATACGTTCAATGTAATTAAGAATTTTACAATATTACAAAAGTTAGAAAAAAAAAAATTAACACTTTCAGTTCGACGGCTTCGGCATCCGAAAATAATCAAAACAACCGCAGAGGCCGATCGCGAACAATGATTAATTGATTACGCAATATGTATGCGTGCTATGTTACTATACCGATGTGTAGTGTGTACTCAACTCACACAAACACCAACACACACTACTCTCTTGTTTTCTATAAAATTTTAAAATAAACAATATAAAAACTTAATAACGTAAAAGCCCCTATAGCGGAACGCGATCATATGTCCGAACCATAGAACAAATAGAACGAATACAACTATCTCTTTCCTGCAATCACTTATGGGCATTTATGTGTATCTTAGGCTGCTTAGTAGTCACTTGCTCAGTACCCGTCGCTGAGTGTATATCAGTCAAACAACAATGGATTTGATTGTTGTTAGCATTGTAAAACCCATACAAGTAGCGTTGTGGTATCACACATATGTATGCGAACCAGGGTCACGTGACGGCTATCACCACCTCCGATCACTCACACTAATAGAGTTTACCGCACAAATACAAAGTAAACACCGTGCAAGTATACAACATATTTTCTATCTCAACTGGTTACACTGGTTCCAGTAGTATAGAGATAGGTATTTTATCTCTAGTGCTCTATGGTCCGAACAGTGTTGACATTTATATATTAATGAAGTTATTTCTGAAAGGAACCTCTGATAACAAAAATTATTATTAATAGAATGATTATTTTTCAATTTAAATTCACCTCGCATTTAATGTTCCCTTACTTAATTAAAGAAATACATATATGTATATATTAAACAATTTTTGTTGAATACAGTATTTTGATTCTTTATTTACGTCTGATACTTAAACCATTCTATGTTTCCTACTTTGACGTCTAGATGTCACTCTATGTGTCATATAACTCATATTACACGTCTGTTTGTATATCGGTTCTCAACTCCTAGTGTTATTTATATTTCTCTGTTTGGATATAGATGTCGACATTTTCTAAAAAAAAAACATTAATAAATAAAAATTTTTTGGGTTGTATTTTTTTAAAAACATATTCATTGGATTAAAAAACGTTTCTTTCATGCTTATTAAGAAAAAAGAATGGGTATTTAATTTATTTGTCAATTTTTATAAGCCAGTTTAATTACACATCTAAAAATAGTGTTCCAGTATAGGGGCTTTTACGTTAAAAGTATTTTTTTTTTATTTATTGTTACCAGTTTGTTATCTAAACTTTCTGTAATTCTCTAATTGATTTGAATGTGTTTGAATGTCAAATATATATGTATGTACGTATCACATATATATATATATATATATATATATATATATATATATATATATATATATATACATGTTGAATCATTTTATGTATTTATTTATATAAAAAAATATTGTCGGCTTCCGGGGAAGTTTACTGTGAAAGTGCTCGGACCTCATAGTGTTAAAAAGAAATTAGATTGAAACGCATAGATTCGAACATGGAACGTTTCAGTCACGTACGCTAACCTCCGGACCACTCGCCACTATTGCGGGCAATATAAAGTAACTGATATACATAATATTATAAATGGTATATGGTAAGTTTTTCCAGTCAAGGCCGATTTCGAACGACGCTGTAACCAACAATCGAAAAATATTGTGAATAAATGTATCAACACAAGCAAATCAGAAACAACTACATCAACAACATCTCAATACCCTCTTTCTTCATCCCCTTCCGTTACCTCACTAACTTCCGCCACAGTTTCAAACCCTAACATTGTCTCTCCAAACACCGCCATTTCGTCTCTTAAACTGCCCGCACCAAAACACAAACGTAACCGCACCAGTTATTTTCATTGCTCCCAACACAACAATACCACAAAACACTCAAATACCATCCTCGATTCTACTCAATCAAAGCACAACCCCAAGTGTCCCGTTAAGGAGTCGTCGCGAGGTTGGACGAGGTTCCTCGTCGAGTTCCTCGCTGAGGTTGGCTCAGCCATATGAATAGCATTAAAACACCAACCACGAGACACAACGAAATGACCTCGTCCAACCTCGGCAAGAATGTGGAGACTCCTTTACTAATTTCACCCGCAACTCAAGAACCACTATATTTAATTCCCGTCAGTAACCCCAGCGCTCCAGTCGTTTTCGGGCGTTTTATTTCTAAATGAAGGCGCATTGGCCTAAATTATTGTTACTATAGTATAGTACTCAGGGAAACCTACTCTACAACATTATACATTAATTTCTCCCAAATCTGCGAATCGCATATTTGTTACTACCCGTTATAACTCAAATTTTTTTTTATATTACTTTTCTTGTAGGTTTTTACAATTGTGACAACTTTAATTGTCGATTTTTTTCGCGCGCTATTTGTACGATACATGAATAATTGTTGGTGTTGGGATTTGGAGAAAAAATTTCCAAAATACGGCGATTTTAAAATCGCTGAGAATATTTTACATTTGGTGAATAATCAAGGCATGGTTTGGATGGGAATGTTTTTCTCACCCGGCCTAGTCTTAATCAATCTTATCAAATTGGTCATAATGATGTATCTGCGCTCTTGGACTGTCCTAACTTGTAACGTACCACACGAAATTGTATTTCGAGCTTCCAGATCAAACAACTTTTATTTCGCTTTACTTCTCACGATGTTGTTCCTTTGCGTGCTCCCGGTTGGCTACGCAATTGTTTGGGTTAAGCCATCGTGGCACTGTGGACCATTTTCTGGACACAAAACAATTTCCGAAATGTTTACAAAATATCTTCACGAGATTTTACCGGAAAAACTGCATCAAGCGTTAGATTATATTGCATCGCCAGGGATAATCATACCCTTGTTGATCCTTCTAGTTCTAATTATATATTATTTGATGTCTTTGACAAACGCATTGAGGGAAGCCAACCATGATTTAAAGGTAACTCAGTGCTAAAAGTCAGTGTGTTTGGATTTTATTAAAAACAATTTTATTTTAGGCCCAGCTCAGGAAGGAACGTACCGAGGAAAGACGAAAAATGTTCCAAATAGCTGATAAAAGATATAAAAGTAGTTCACCGCTTGAAACCACCCCATATGGTAAATGGAAAAAATTGTTTTCAGCCATGGCTGTAACAAAATCACCCACTCAGGATACCTGTATGCCAATCACGCAAACAGATAACACCATATTGGAAACTCCAGAAAGAGAAGAAAAGAAAAAGAAAGGTGAATATTAACCCTAGAATCATACGTACACGTCAAAACGACGAACGAACTTCTCTACCTGGTCCAATACTACAACTTGTCGGTACCTGCTTGCTGTGAGATTTCTGTTATCTAATTTATTTATTTTGTTTATAGTCATTGCCGTTTTGTTTGTATTGAAATAGTGTCCGCCAAAAAGACGTCGATGTATGATTACGCGATGTTTTTTTTTAAAGATTTTGTACTTCACATATAAAAGTTTTCCTAATTTTTCTAAAATTTATTAAAGATATGCATGTTATAATTAATTTATTCAATGATTATCATAATGCGAAAGATGATTACAGCTGTTTGACTTATAGAGACGACATAATACTGAAGTTTTAATATATTGAATCGAAAACTAAAGAATGCGTTTCAAGTGACTTAATAAAAGATTAACAATTTATTTTGTGGAAAATATTTTAATTTTTATTATTTTTTGAGATCTTATTCGAAAAATTACTAACAAATTTTAGAAAATTTACAAATGTGCCTAATGGGGAAATAACTACATAATATCTATAGGAATATTTATGACTGAGAAATTTCACATTCTGTAAAGTCAGACATGTCCACTGACTCATTATAGTTCATAAATTAATTATCTGAAACACAAGTTTTATGATACAATTGATGTATTTATCTATTTTCTAATTTTTATAATGAAAAAATGCTTTGATAAAAAGATTAAAAAATTAATAAATATTTACATTACGAAATTTTTCCAAATCCAATTTTTTTAAATATTTTGTTCGCTTTTGTAGTATTGTTATGTAAAAAGAAAAAATGTTTTCTGCAAATAAACTCTAAAACTCTCCGTAAAAAGTCCATCCGGCAAAACGACGTCGATGTATGATTAAGGTTTCTCGTAGACCAACGTATAATTCTAGGGTTAATTAGGTACATGTCTCCTTCAAAATTTACACTAAAATTGCATCATTTTCATTCAGAAATAATGGCGAAAATCATGAAAAATGCATTTGGTATGCCCCTGCCACAAGTAGAAGGTGACGCTACCAATACAGAAGTTCGCGACTCTCTACCTGAGGATGTTAAAGAGATCAATAAGTCAATAAATGTTACCGAAGAAATTAAAGCCAAAGTCGTAAAGAGTGAAAAACCTCAGAAAATTCACAAATCCAAAAAAACCGGATCAAAAGAAGGGGATACTTCTGCATGGACTGACAATATACCAGTTATCAAAATTAGTAAGACAGAAAGTACTGAGAATATACTTAACAGCGACCAAAATAGCGAGCAAAAAGACTTAAAACATGGCAATTCTGAAAGCGACCAAAAATCTGATACGAAAAATCCAGATGAAGAAACCCAACAAAAAGCAATAATTGAAGGTAAGCAACGTAACATATTGTCCAGACTATTTAAAAGTACTTCCAAGTGTCACCAAAAAGAACCAACCACAAAAACCGAAGATCAGTTAAAGAAGGACACTAAAGAGAAAACAGAAGATACATCGAAATTGTCTTCAACAGAATCTGGTAAAAATTCACCCAAACACAGCACGGTTGCCAAGGAAGATTTATCACCCACAAAAATAAAGGGGAAAATTGAAATTTCGTACGTGAAACATGGTGATGAATTATTACAAAAGGGAAGCGAAATGTCGATTGAAAGTGAAAATGTGAAAAACCTCGACGGAAGTGACGAGAAAAAAACATTGTAAATATCGTTTAAGTGTAAATTTCATTTATGTGCTCAAAAGAAAATTGTTTTATATTTCTGGTTTTGACATGACAAAAAGTTATTTTGCTTCTTATACATTTAAATTGAGAAAAATTGAATAACATTTTAATAACCTTTAAGACAAAAATATTTATAACCTAATAATACGTTAAATTTATAAAATATATAAGTATTTGTGACTCAAAACAAAGTTTCTTACTTACCTGTTTTTCCATTTAATTCTCATCCCCTGACCTTCTATAAATATCCACGGAGAATATAATACAAACTTACTACCCTTACTACAATCCTGAGAGAAATAAAAGACAGTTTTTAAAGAATATTGATTTTAATTTTTTTATTTTTAAATATGTATATTAATAAAATAAAATAAGTACATAAAGTAAGTATTATAATAAGATCAAAATAAAATATTTAAATATTAAATATTTTCAGTTATTTTAAATAAATATTTTTACAAATAAGTTAAATTTTCATTTACAGTTTCTATTTCACTATGTAACTAAAATTTTTGTGTCTACACTTCTACACCCTAAATGGCATATAAAAAAGAAAAAAAAAACATAACCTAAAAATACTTTTGTTGGAATAATTGATACGCGTTAAGTTGTTGTAGCGTTAAAAGAAAATCGTACGCCACAAGGCCGTCTGTATCAAAATTCGTATCCAAATTATAATATGTATAATTATATTCCTGATACTTATGCTATCACAACACAGTTTTCGTTAAAAACAATCATTCCGCATCGTTTGAGGTTTACAAGTTATTTCAAAACATGTGTGCACCTCAAACCACCTTTAACGATTCTTAAAGACTGTTTAAATATTTAAAGGGGACAGTGTGTCGATGAAAATTCGCATAACATGTTTATTTTCTGTTAAAACTACCGACTTTTATTTCAAAATTCAAACTTATAAGCAGGGCCGTATTTACCTTTGTGGAAGCCCCGGGGCACTTCTAATGTGGAGGCCCCTGAGTACTTCACATATCAAGACCCCTGAGTACTTTTACGGAGGCCGCTTTGGAGAATTTCCGAAATTTTTCAAATTTAACCAAAAAATAGGGTTGGCGAGCAAAAAAAATCAAAAAGCGCTTATTTTTTTAGCGCCTATTCCTTAATCTTGAGATTTTATTCGATTTTGTGGAGGCCCTGGGGCACGTGCCCCAAGTGCCCTTATGTAAATCCGGCTCTGCCCAAGTCATTTAACGGATTTCGGCAAGTAAGGTGTCTATCAATAAAGAATGACCGACGAAGCCCGAATCTTGAAATTCGGCTTCGTTCCTGAGTGGAAGCGGTGCAAAGGGTGGACGAAGTGGGCGACCGCCTACAGCTTCCCATCTTTGGGTGCCTCGCAAAGAAGCCTCGCAGGTGTAAGAAAGTTGGTAGAATTTCATTAATGTTGTTGTCGGTTGTTGAGTTTTTTTTGCTCGTAACTTAATATTGAGGGAAACTTTTTTGAAAAATTGAAGGAAAAAGGCGTCTTGTAAAACTGATTAAAAGTGGTTGGTTTTTTTACTCGTAACCTAATTTTTGAGGGAGAAATTTCAAAGAGAAAAAAAGAAAATTAAAGAAAGGGACCTCGCAAAAATCATTTTGTCCACTTCCCATTTTAGTTTTGCGCCGCCTCTGTCCTGAATTACAGATCTTCAAAGATTAAAATTTTTTTAGAGAAATTAAATGTATAGTAAGTAAAATTTTTTATCCATTTCTGTAGAAACAAACAATTGATATCAAATAATTGTGCTATTATTATTTAAATGGAAAAAAGCTACCTTTTAAATTATTTATTTGCAGAATTCAAATGGATCACTTAAAATTATCAAATGGGTCACTAACTAACTAATGAAATTCTGGAAAGACATTTGCAGACATAAAATCGTTTGACATTCTATCTGTCTGTCTCTCCCTCAACCACTAGCCGTTTCTGGAAAAAATTCAGGGCACCACAAACATCCAAGACCTGACAAATATTGACTTAATGGGTCTATTGAATAAAAAAAGTAAAACCTTATTAAGTAGTTACTTATGCAGAGAAGTGAATACTTTTAAGTATAAGATATTACTTCATTTTATTTGAATAAAAGGTACCTTTTACTTAAAAGTAAATACTGGAAAAAAATTTAAACATTTGAGTGTTTATTTATAAGTGTTAACTTTAAAACTTGTAAGTAAACACTTGATTTTGGAGAATTATATAAGGTTTGTTTAAGCAGCAGTTTTGGATAGTACCAAACTGTCAGGATTGTGCGCAAAACGTTTTTACTCATTAGTAAGACCGCTCTGCGCATGCGAAAATTGCTTTGCGCATAATCCTGACAGTTTGGTACTATCCAAAAATGCTGCTTAAACAAACTAATAATAAACGCCAAATTACTTATTGATTCAAGTCATTACTTGTTTTTATTCAACTAAAAAAAGTACTTACTGAAAAAATATCAGTAAATACTTTCACACTAAGTAAATATTGGAAATTATTTGAGTTTACTTATTTCTTCTAAGGAAACTTTTTTCTTAAGTAATCACTTATGTTTTTATTTAAGTTAGAACTTAAAAAATAGTAAGTAAAATTTGAATACTTCTTTTTATTCAATAAACTCAATATTATGTATACCTAATTTTCAACTACTCGTCCTTAGATTATACTTAGTCTGTACTTGATTATATGTAGCCCATTACATTTTTTTAATACCAATTTTTTCAACTTTACCCCGTATACGTTCGTTTTTTGTACGAATTTCTATAGACACCCTGTCGTCTAACATAAAGCTATTAAATATTTAAACAGTTATTAGTTGTTCACGGGCATTGTTTTAATACATAAATAAATAATTACATAATAACACAAAAGTTACATCGTTTCAACACAGCCTACGAAAGACATAGGTAAAAATTTTTAAAATGTTACAATATTAGTACGTATTACATACAATGTCTATCAGATCTATACAGGGCTGGGAAAAATGGTTCATAGAAACCATTTAAAATAGAAAATGGAAAATGGTTTACAAAAATGCATTTAAAATACAAAATGGAAAATGGTTTTGCTGAACATATTTAAAATTGAAAATGGAAAATAGTTATTTAAAATGGATTTTAAAATGCAAAATGCTTTTTTACTTTATTTATATAGGTACTTTATAAAAAATATTCTATAAATTTTTTATCATTATTTATATTAATTAAAAAAAAAAAAAAGTTCAAAAGTACTGAAATTAAATAAAGGCAGTCTTTTGAGAAAATTTTGTAAAGTTTGCATTATATGAAAACGAAACTTAACTCTCCAAATATTGTTACTTAAAAATATTGTACAATTTAATTCGGCTTTGACATATTCAAACCTTGACTACGCAACGACTGAAACTTCTAAATAAAATTATAAAAATCATCTACTCAAAGTACATTTCTTATCGACGTGTCTTAAAAATAGTAGTACACAACTTAACTCAGAAAAGTTGACTTAAGAGAACTGCAACTCTAGTAACAAATTTAACTCAAGTGACATTGCAGCTCTAGTTATAAAAAAATTGAGTCAATTAAATCAACTTACATTTAACTTGTTTGAATTTGTTAGATTTCAAGTCGTTCAATTAAGTTCTATAATTAATATTGCATACACATAAATTTGAGTATACATGCATTTTCATTTTAAATGTAAAATGGATTCAAATTTCCATTTTAAATACAAAATGGAAAATGGTTTGACCGAACTTATTTAAAATAGAAAATTCAAAATGCCATTTTGTATTTTAAATACATATTTAAAACGAAATCATTTTAAATAGTTCCCAGCCCTGGATCTATAGTCTACATATACGTTGACAAGAATAACTGTGTCTCTGAAAATCAGTTACGTATAGTGACCAACTAATTAAACCATTCATTGTCTATTAACACTTTACGGTCCAAGTATACAGTATCTGTGTAACAGTTATTGAGCAGTAACAAACACACTCTCTGTGTGATGATTTCTGTAAACGTTTACAGAGGGATAACACATAAAAATATAGTTTTATATTATCATTTTTTTTGTAATTGTATTGAAATATGTAAATGTAATTACAGTTCTATCTCGATAACTCGAACTTCGTTAAGTCGAAATTCTCGGTAAGATGAAAATAATTGCCATTCCATTCCGCTGGACCCCTAAATACGCGATATCTCGAATTATTTAGAGTCTATAATTCGAACAAAATGTTATTCCCCTGCGAGGTATTAACAATATATATTTACACTCTGCAACTCGAATTTAAAAAAGTAGACTCCGTAAGTTGAAGTCGTACTTGGAATATCCTGAACTCAGCAATAAAATCCGATAAATACAATATACTTCTAAATTACGCCTTTCTAATTGTAAGTCGAAATTTCAGCAACTGAATGTTTCGTATCACGAAGTTCTTGTTAAGTCGAAAACTCGTTAACTCAAAATTTTTAGCATTTTCCTTGAGATTCGAGTTATCGAGATTCTACTGTATAATAAAAGTAGTCAATTGTTTGTGTTTTATTTATATTTTTTTATCAATTTATTGTTATAGTACTTCTTGTTATTATTTTTATTAAAAATGATTATGCTTACACATTATTTATTTATATAAAATTTTTTTTAATCTAATTCTTTAAAAATATTGCAGGCCCCTGGCGAAGTTTACTGCGTAGATGCGAGGACCGTATAGTGTTAATCACAATTTAAAACTAGAAAAAAAATTACATTTGCTTCTCTCGTTTGCATGTGCCCAATTTAGAAACACACTTATTCTTATCCAGGTACCTAAACTGATTGGTGAATAATATCACATTTCCATAATTGTCAAAATTTAATCGTTACGATCGACAGATAGCATATTTTATTTTTGTCAATCGATTTGTCACTGTTTGTGATCGTTCTAGATTCGCTTTTGCTCGAAATTCACGCCATTCTTGATTTGATCGTAAATTTTTCGGACCCCATCCGTCCGCTATACCAAATGCGGCACTAAATGTCTGTAAATAATTTGATAATTTACATAACGTTAATTTTTTATTGTTGTTTTTATAAACAAAACCAATGTAATGTAAATATTTTTTGATATTTTTGTTTGGAATGGAAACAATGAATTTAATTTTTTAATGTAGTATGTTAATTTATTTATGAGTTAAAAATATCTCTGTAAAAGTTTGTTCTTGTTGAATACTTACTGTGGTTTTTTCGTTATCAATATTTTTCCATAAAATCCACACGGCCCACAATGGAATTTGAATAATGGCAGCAAATAAAAGAATCCATCCAATTACTAGAATGAATTTTTAAACAAATAAATAAAAAAGAAAAACCATTACGAAGATATTTACTTTGCCACATTTCATCAATAAATAATTTATAAGAAGATTATGACTCCCGAGTTTCATTTCATCGTTGCATTGAGAATTACAATTGAAAATTTTTGTACTGGGTAATAATTTATTCCTAGTGTTTACTAAAACTGGATTTACATCAGGACCGGATTTACCTGTGTGAAAGCCCCAGGGCACTTCTAATGTGGTGGCCCATGAGTACTTCATATGTGCAGGCAGCGCCCGCTCTAGCGCTTACGCCGCCCCGGGCAAAAGGGAATAATTCCGCCTTTGCAACAAAATGAGTGACCTTTTTTTCTGGTCGCTGGGTGTGAAAATCGCGCCCTCTTTTACAAAATTACCGCCCTTTAAATTTTCCGCCCCGGGCAAATCTCTTTTTTTTTTACTCATCACTTGCATATTTGCCACCCTTTTTTACACAAATTTACAAAATTACCGCCCTTAAAATTTCCCGCCCCGGGCAAATGCCCGAGTTGCGCGCCTTTAGAGCGGGCCCTGGTGGAGACCTCTGAGTACCTTTGTGGAGGTCCTTTTAGAGAATTTCCGAAATTTTTTTAATTTTCAAACTTTCTCAACAAAAAATGAGTTGGCGAGCAAAAAAAAAGTGCTTATACTTTGTATTCTATTCCGTAATTCTGAAATTTTATTCGATTCTGTTGAGGCTTGTGGATACTCAAGTGCCCTTATGTAAATCCGGCTCTGGTTTACACACGGGTATAAAATATTTAATTTTTAATTTCTATTAATTAATGATAAAAACAAACAGATGACAATTTAGTTGAAAAAATCCGAGATTTTTATGGAAACTACATAATCCGTGACTTAGAAGTGAATTATCGATTTTTGAAGTGATTCTTTTCAATTTTTATCAAAATTAGGCAAAAAGAATTTGTGTCGAATCAGTTACATTTCTAAAATAAATTTCGCCATTTTAACAACAAAAATTCCATAAAGGTTGATTTAAAAAAAAAATAATTTTTTTTTAATTTGGAGAGGCCATCAAGTTAATTAAAATTATTTAATGTTTTAAAAAACGGAAATGATGTGACCAAATAATAAAACTTCAAGTGAATTATAGATTTTTGAAGTCGTTCTTTTTAGTTTTACCTTGTAGAAACAAAAGACTTGTGACACACTAGTCATATTTTTAAAGGAAATTTTGCACATTTCACTTTAAAAAGTTCACTCCCAAACGCTCTTAATTTAACCAATCATTTTAATTCATATGATTTCCATAAGGTTCAATTTAAAAAAAAAATTTAATGACGTCATAATGACCACTAAAATTTTTTAATCCTTTAAAAACCGGAAATGAAGTGATTCTTGATAAAATTTAACACGTCAGATGGCGGGAAAGGTGTCAAAACAGCATTATAAGTGAATTATTTGGGCAAATTTTGTTATTTCGAAAACATAATTCAAAAACTTGAATTTAACAAATCAACCAAGTGCGGGGAAAATTATAATTATAAAGAACTAAATAGTTCAAAAATGACGACGAACCTGCAAAATACAAGTGATAAAAATCACCACACGAAAAAATTCAAAATCAAAAAGAAGATAAAATTGAAAATAAAATGCAAGTCAAGTTTAACTAGTTTCAACCGTTTTAAACGGTCATTTTCAAAAACACGATTTGACTACGATTTAGGTCTGTTGTTTTTGAAAATGACCGTTTAAAACGGTTGAAACTAGTTAAACTTGACTTGCATTTTATTTCCAATTTTATCTTCTTTGTGGTAATTTTCTCATGTGGTAATTTTTATCACTTGTATTTTGCGGGTACGTCGTCATTTTTGAACTTTTTGGTTCTTTATAATTCAAACACTTGTACTTATTTTAGAAAAAATCGCAAAAAAATTTAAAAAAAAAACTATTTTTTTTTAAAAGCTTTTATTTAACTTGCTATGTTAGTATGTTGGTTTAGATCAAATTTTGGAATCAAAATTTAGACAAGATTCTAATTGAGCTAGAGGTTTCAAATTTTGTATACTTGTCTAACCTTGATGCAATATTGTATAATTAGTTTTGCTCTAAATCGACCCAAACCAATATTGTTGATTTTTAGTCCTATGCAATTTTTTTGACATCTCGAATTGTCAAATATTGTTCATTAATTTTATATTGCAATTTTCTGTTTCTATAGTTATGTTTGATTAGCGTAAATTAACCGATTAAAATAAAGGTAAAAAATTTACTTTTTAATTTTTTTTTAAATTAATTGTGGTCAGACTAAAAAGTAGAAAATAAATTAAAGTAAAAAAAATGTTTTTTAAGAAAAAACTTTTATTTAAAAATGGGCTAAAAAAAAATAAAATAACTTTTGAGTGAAGTTTGAAGCAATATGCAACATAATTTATAAAAGCCTGCGGCGTTTAATTAAGTTTGGTAACTACTGAAAAGTAAAATAGCTACACTTATATTCAAAACATCCAAAACAGAAATAATTAATGATAACGCCTCAAGCTTTTATAAATTATGTTGCATATTGCTTCAAACTTCACTCAAAAGTTATTTTATTTTTATTTTTTAGCCCATTTTTAAATAAAAGCTTTTTCTTAAAAAACGTTTTTTTTTTTACTTTAATTTATTTAAATTTCAAATTCAAAAATCAAAAATATTTACCGATTAGTGACGTTGGATATTCAACGCCATTATACGTCAACGGTTGTATTGTGAACAGCGCATACAGGAATATCACTATTAACATCACAGGACAAATTAATCCCCAACATATTCTCCAATACAGTCCAATTTTTACTTTCAACATATATTCGGCATCGATACAAAAGTTGTGTATTCCTAAAAAAATTTTCAATATAATCATTATCGGATGTTTTAAATGTGGCACCCCCCTCCTCAATTTAAAAATAGGTACATACCATACACCCATGCTATACACACAATTTCAAAAATCGCCAGAACAAATATGGCAAAAGTACCGCCAAAATAATCGACTAAATTCAACATATATTGACCACCCTAAAATAATAACCCTTTTATAAGTTAGCATAATTTTTAAAATCGGTGGCAGAACTTACCGGTGTGGTATAAATTAATCCTACAACGAATCCCAATAAGGCTAAACCACCAGAAATGTGCCACTCTTTCAATTTTGGAAATTGGTCTTTAATAGACGTTGCCAAGTTACCTTGAAGGGCTACCAAACTTCCAACACCCAGTATGAATAACATGAAGAAGAATAATACTGAAAATAACTAAACCCCAAAAAAAAAAAAAAAAAATTAATTAGAAAATGTGTAAATACCTATGACAGGAAATTTACATATATCCATTTTCTACAAGCCAGAGATATTAATTACCTAACACTCCAAACTAATCAGCAAACTTTAGTTTAGTTTACGATCTCGCTATTTTCGTGAAATAGTTTGAATACTTGAAATAGGTATTATAAACAATTAGAAATAGTTTCTCTAAACACCTGTCATGTCTATAAGACTGATATTGTATCATAATAGTAAAATCACGAAACCACAATTAAAAGATAAACTTTTTGGAGTGAAACTTTTTAACGAATTAAGGAATAAAATGCTGGGACCAGAGAAGTAATATTTTCTGTTCCAGATATTGGATTGAACGAAACATTTCTGAAAATACTATAGGACTGATAAAGTAGGGACATTACATCTTTGGCTAGAATAGTTTGGCTCTATATTTGTATACAATAAATGAAGAAATTTTTTATTTCAAAAATCGTGTATTTAATAAAATCTTAAGATTTTATAACGTAAAAGCCCCTATACCGGAACACTATTTTTAGGTGTATAATTAAACTGGCTTATAAAAATTGATAAATAAATTAAACACCCATTTTTCTTCCTTAGTAAGCATGAAACGAAGTTTTTTTAATCCAATGAATATGTTTATAAAAAAATGCAACCCAAAAAATTTTATTCGTTAATGTTTTTCTTTTACAAAATGTCGACATCTATATCCAAACAAAGAAATATTAATGACACTAGGAGTTGGGAACCGATATACAAACAGACGTGTAATGTGAGTAATATGACACATAGAGTGACATCTAGACGTCAATGTAAGGAATATAGAATGGTTTAAGTATCAGACGTAAATAAAGGATCAAAATACTGTATTCAACAAAAATTGTCTAATATATATGTATATATATATATATATATATATATATATATATATATATATATATATATATATATATGTATATATATATATATGTATGTATGTATGTATATATTTCTTTAATTAAGTAAGGAAACATTAAATGCGAGGTGAATTTAAATTGAAAAATAATCATTCTATTAATAATAATTTTTGTTATCAGAGTTTTCTTTCAGAAATAACTTCATTAATATATAAATGTCAAAACTGTTCCAGTTTTGGATCGCGTTCCGGTATAGAGGCTTTTACCCTATATTATGAAAAAAATGTTTTTTCTTTTTTTAATAAAACAGTAGTGTATTACGTGACTGAGGTTGTAAGTTGCATATTACACACGAGGGAAAAAGTTACGCAAGAGCCGCGCAGCGGCGAGTGCGTAATTGCGCGAATGTGTAGTATGTCTTACAACCAAGTTACGTACTATACTTTATCTACAACTCTCATGAAATTCACAATAAACGATAAAAATTTGATACAAATACAACACATTAAAATTATGTAGAATTTGAAAATTAAAAAAAACAAATGTAAACATTCAGTTGCTAAGTAAAATTTTTGTACAGATTTTAATATAATATACAATATAACAATTAGTAAAAGTGTAGTAACCTGTGGAGTTTTTACGTATCACATGCATGTAAAGAGTTTCTTGTACAGCTGTATGTAAAAACATATAGCTTACCTAGATAGTATTTTGTACAATAAACAGGCAGTTTCATGGTTGTCGTAGATAAAAGAATTAAAACAAAAAAAGTCAGGATAAAAGTACCTAAATCAAAAAAAAAATAAAATAAAATAAAATAAAATACCTGTGGTGCAAAATTAAATTTAGCAATCGCGTCTGGATATGAAACAAACGCCAATCCTGTACCACCTTTCACAACTTTTGTAATTGGTTCACCAGATTCGTATGCCAAATTTCCTAAAATTCCAAAGATTGTAGCGCCGGCCAGAAGACTTGTAAATGTATCTAATCCACTAACAACCATTGCATCTCTGCAAAAAAAAAATTGTTATAATAATGATGATGATGAAAATTAGCATCATTAAAATTTCGAAAATTTTTGAAAAAATCAAATTACCTGTTTACGTTGTGCCCAAAGGTGTTATAGGAGGAGTACATTACGATTGTACCAAAACAGATTCCTAGCGAAAAGAACGCTTGGGTTACAGCAGCATACCACACCTAAATCAGAATATATTGGAAACTTAACAAAAATAAATCAGAATAAAATTAGATTTGCATCGAATATTCGGCAACTTTCGGTATTCAGTCTCTTCGGCCATTTTTTGATATTCGACCGAATACCAAGTATTGAAAGACTATTCGGTCGAATACAGAATAGTGGAAAAAACGAAATATTCCTAAATTATGTATAGTCTAAATAACGTTCCCTACTAGCTATTACGTAATATAGATATTAAGCTACAAAACAAACCCATACAGTTACATAGTCATGATATACGTACTGTTTAGTATACATATTTAAAAATTTTCAAATTTGAAATAATTAAAAAATTGTTAGCTGCTGTAATTCATTATTGAATTTAAAAGAATTAAAAGAATAATGTTTAAAGAATTAAATTGAAAATGAGTACCTCGCTGATATTTATTTAAATATTTTGTCTAATTGTCTTGTCTTATGTATTTGTGCCGTATTTTAGTTTTTTATGGTATTGTATCAAAAAAAAGTTAGTTCTTTAAAATATTTATATATGTAACAATAATTTTGAAAAAGGAAAATTAAGTACTGCAAATTTCTTCTAGTATCGTATATCGTGTGAGATGTCATTTGAAAGGTCTTGTTATTGGGAATACAACAAAAATACAGGATACCTAACAATATTTGCCGAATATTCAATTATTCGGTCAGGGTGCTGGTCGAATACTCGTCTCGGTAGCCAAACTAACAATAAGTAAGAGTTACAAAAAGAAATTCTTACCGCACCATCATTTAAAATATTAAATTTTTTTTTATTCTAATTTGCATAAACGTACCTCAGGTCTAATTAACATTTCCCACTGTGGTTTGATGAAAAATATGATACCATCGATAGCACCAGGAAGTGTGACAGCACGAATTAGAAGCGCAATCATAATCACATAAGGAAAAAGTGCAAGAAAATAGGCGGCTTTACCTGAACTCTTCACGCCATGCATGGCCACACAAAACACGCAGATCCACGATAGCAATAAACACGACGTTAATCGCCATTCAGGCCATCCAATCCCATTGTCAACATTTGGTAGTTCGTTTAGAACAGTTTTACTGTAATCAATAAATATTCATTTAATTTTTGATGGAAGAAATATGGAACATTCTGTAATCGGAATTAAATGAGTATTTTAGACACGTATCAATTTTTATTGGTATCTTCAATTTTTTCTTTTATTACTCATAAATATCGGTAAAAATTAGATTAAGTATTTTAGTATAAACAAATATTTTATTGATTCATCCCTTTCATGTTTATCTACCCCTACCGCCTCCGACCTTGTACGGATGTAGCATAAAATGAAAAAGGTTGTCCTCCGCAAATGGTTTAACTGCTATCATATTAGCCCATGTAATAGTGGACCAGATGGTCCTTAAAACAGACATAATAAAGACACAAATGTTAGCAATATTATACAAGAAAAGCATAAACCGGATGCGTATTGGAAAAATATGTTGATACAGCACTTAAAAATAATGTTATCAAAATATCCTTCAAACTATAGGAATGTTACGGAGGTGATTTCATCGGAGACGTCCGCGGGGTTGAAGTCGAATCAGAGCCGGAATAGGGGAAAGTAGAATCAAATACGTAAATTGAAAGCACTAGAAATATAAGGACTGGACTGCCGACAAATAACTGAAGACTATAGTCGGTAGGTAACACTAAGGCGGCCAACTTTTTCAATAGTCAATGCGGGACAATATAATAATCTTGATAACAATTCAACTTTTTCTGTCTATCAAAAAAAAAAAAGAAAATACCCGGACTAACTTGGCGAGCTCATATGGTCAATCAAATGGACGGAAAGCGACATTTCATATTACACGACTAAATGTGTTATTCCAACTAATGGCGGAAATGATTCCAGGCTACAATAATTCGACCTAAAATTAAAGAATTGCTTCCACAGACCAATAAACACTATTATATTATACTACTAGACAAAGCGTAAAGCCAGTTTGTAGGCATTTTTTTTAAAATGCGTCTATAGTTATTGCAGGACATAATTTATATACGTACGTATTTTGAAGATAAAGCGAATATCACTTTTTTCTTTCAAAATTTTGCAGTTTCTTCTCAAAAAAGTAAAATTTTTCTATCAATATTATATTTTTACAATAATTATTTGAAAACTTTACTACGGATACCATCCCTGACTATATTACAGAATACTATTAAGGTCGGAACTTGGTCGTAACTAGCTGCCTCAATTATACATTTATATAATTAGTCTATATAATATAATATATAATATGTTCATTGGTCTGTGATTTCTTCTAAACAATTGGCTAATGCTTAAAAAAAGTGTCGATATAGTTATCTGAATTATATGGTATACCTCTTTTCAAATACAATTGGTCATGAGTTTTCGCTAAAAAATTAAATAATTCTAATATTCGAAACAAATCAATCTTCTATTCTTTTCTAAAAATAAACTGCAAATTTAAAATTTACATAAATGCAATAATAAAAGAGATAAGAAAGAATGACAGAATGACGAGAGTGAAAACGAATTAAGGTTTTTGAAGTCTTTCTTTTCGTTTTTACTAAAATTAGACTCTCGGCGGGATCACTAAAAAGACATCTGTGGATAAATCACATTTATAAAAGGGATTCTGATGGAAAAAATGAAAAATTCACACCCTAATTACCCTAAATTAATCAATCATCCTAATTCAAGTCACTTCAATACTTATCTAATGTTGCCCAAGTAGTCAAGAAAGTGAGCAAAAAATTCACAGCCAAGAAGTGAATATTAACTAAAAACGGGACTTTTTGTGCTGCAAAATTATTAAAAGAAAGAAAGATTTATCTTTAATTTTTTTTCTCGTATAGATTTATTACAGAATTACTAGCTGTGGAAGTTAAGCTTGTGAACTTTGTACTTTTTTCACATAATTTTTCAAAAATGGCCAAAACTGTATTTTGACAATATTTAAATATCTCAAAAGGGACTGACAATGAGTGGAAAATTATGAAATTCGTAGAGATTACAGCTATTTATGATATACATAGTTAGATCTATGATAAAAATTTTGTTACAGATTTCGGTTTTTCAAGATTATGTAATAAAATAAAAATTTAATCTAAAAATGTATGTAGATGCAGAATCGGAGTCAGAGTCGAAAGTGAAATTGGAATCGATAATTCCGACCTTTCGGAGTCGGAATCGAAACTCCGTCTACACATCTAACTTCAAACGTTAAAACGGGGGAGACTGTGATATTGTTGTAAATACTTACTAAAAATATAACTCTGATGAACTTTTACGATCTGTCGCATTTGTATGATTCCCACCGAGTGTCGAATCAAAACATATATCACCCCAATCGGGATTACATTTCGCCCAAGGTAGCTCTGTTGTGAACGATGCTAACATAAAATAAAGCGTTAACGCCATCAAACTGCAATAGTAAGTTGCCACATAGAGTGTAGCCACAATTTGTCCGTATCCAACACCTAGAATCCAAAAAAAAAAAAATCAGTTAATATTAGAAAGGTTTACTTTGTGAAAATCCATATTAAAAATTAATGGAGCAAAATTGAATGAACAAAATTGAATGAAAAATTCAATTTTTTTAAACTTTTTTCACACGTCGGCATCTTTTTTTATCCATTAAATTTGAAAATTAAGAAAAAAAATTTTTTTAAAGTAAAAAAAATTTTGAAAAAAAAAATGTTTTCTTAATTTTTAAATTTAATGGATAAAAAGAATGCCGAACTGTGAAAAAAGTTAAAAAAAAATCTGGGTGAAAGTTCTACCCACACTGTCAACTTCTCATTGGGTGTCCTTAAAGACTAGAGACTACTGTACATAAAGAATTCTTTTTCCATTTCGGGCAACTTCTCCCCTGGGCCCCCGATAGAGGCTTTGCCCCTTGCACCATACCGGGGGCTTCGCCTTCTGTACCTAAGGGTGGGGGCTCCACCCTTATCAAACAAATGATAACATCATTTGTTCGAGATGCGAGACAAAATATATTTCAAAAACAGTTTCTTATTTGGTATTGTTTTTTTTTTAAATTTTATAATAATATACTGGCGTTTTTAACATCAAGGAAGGTTCTTAGGCCATTATATAATAATGTTTTGGTAAAAATATCCATATAATCTATGTTATCTTAATAAAGTTAATTCTGTTTTTTTACCACAAAAAACAAACCGCTGATCCGAATTTGCTGAAAACTTTATCCGGTCTTCATTTTTTGATTACGCATCTAATGAAATTAGTCCGGAGTTGATATCATCATTTGTTCTCGAGATATGCGAGACGAAAAAAAATTCACGAACGAACGAACGAATGAACTAACGAACGTACGCACAGAGATCACGCTAAAAACGATGGATTCGGATTCTAGTGACCTTGAAACGTGGAGATATGTCAAAATTAGCGATTCGTAAAATCGGACTCATTAAAATAACTTCCTATGGGAAGTTAAAAATTGAATTTTTCATTCAATTTTGTTCATTCAAATTTGCTCCTTTAATTTTTTTTCTGACATTTTGAACAAACGGTTTAAGAAAACCATTCGATAGATCGATCTGTCGATTTGCAGGGTTAATGGGGGTACAGTGTCGTATCAAAATTCGTACAAATATTAAATTCCCCATCAATACTCGTAAGGATGCGAACAATTTTTTGCAACAAGGAAAACAGCTCCTTTTTTTCACATTTTTCAGGTTAAAATTAAAGATGAAAAAAAAAATTCCTAAAGTACACAGCATAGGCTTATAGAAAATTTATTCCAGATTCCAAAACTGCCCTTCAATTTTCTGTCCGATCACTGATTACTGAGATATCGATGGTTAACGCAAAAAGGATCCTTTTGCATTCAAAGTTGGATATCTCCGGAACAATTCAACGTACAGAAAAATTTTAAAAAGGAAATTAAAGCTAAATAAAGAGGCTATCAATTCAATACCATGGCTTTACTGTAAAAAAATTTTTCAAGCCCGTAAACCGAAAAAAAAAAATTTCCTATTTTCAATTTTTGTGTTATTCCTTAGGATTACTCCATAACTGTCACTCCTAAAATTTTTTGGATGAAAGCTCTCAAAACTAGAATCTTGGAGCTTCAAAATGCTTTTTTTATCATCTCGATACGACCATTTTTCACGTAATTGCAGCACTTCAAAAATAATATAAATACCTAAAAGAACAGTTTTTAGTTGTGTTTTTCACCTGATGATGGCGTAATGGCCGAAAGTCGACTCGTGTTTGTACGATTTTTGTTATGAAAAGTGACAAAGCAACGATCCCATGTTTTTTAAAAAAATCAAATTAAAACTCCAAAATCAAAAAAAAGTCTGACAAATCTTACCAACAAATGCTGGTGAAAGGTTATTGTATATCTTAATTGGACCACGTGACGCAAATTGGCCCAAAATCATCTCCATATAGTAAAGTGGACGTCCAATGAAGAACAAGACGATGATGTACGGTATCAGGAAAGCACCGCCGCCATTTTCATAGGCGGTAAACGGGAAACGCCACACATTACCCAATCCCACGGACATTGCTATGCATGACATTAAGAATTCGAGGCCGTTACCCCATTGTGCACGTTCTTCCTCTTCTTTATCCGCAAGTACTAAATCCTCTTTTGTAATATTGCTGGTATTCACCACCGCGGGAATCGTAATAGAAGTGATTTTCTGTGGTTTTTTGATATCATCATCAGGACTGGCTTCGTAGCCTGGATTAACTTGGCCCTGCATAGTCTGCAAATGAGAAAGGAATAGATAAATTTTCGGTTACGAATCTTTTCAGAGTACCTAAAAAAAATCTCATGAGCGTTATAATTTCATCATGTTTGTATATCTGTCTGTCATACCCCCAAACTCCTACATGTTTCGGTCTACAAATATGAAATTTTTCGCATCTATATGCTACAGGTGTAGATGTCACTTACAGTGGGCCCGAACCTACCCAAAAAATTTGGAAATATGAAAAAAAGCAAGAAGAAAATGTCTAGGCTCCCAAAGTGGATTAGTCGACACTTTATATCAAATGCTTAAAAACAATTCTTTAACCCTGAGTAGATTCTTTCAACCTAGAATCATTTCCGCCATTGACTGGAATACCATTAGATCGTGTAATATGAAATGTCGTTTTCAGACCACTTGGCCGACCGTGGAATTCAGACAAATATTGTCACTTTTTTAAGCATTCGAGAAATGTTTAAAAGCAATTCTTTAATTCTGAATAGATTTCCTGTAGCTTGGAACGATTTTCGCCATTATCTGAAATAATATTAGGTCGTGTAATATAAAATGTCGTTTTCCGGCCACTTGGCCGACCATCTAATTCAAACAAATATCGACACTTTTTAAGCATTAGAAAAATGTTTAAAAGCATTTTTTTTTTTAATTTTAAATATTGTTCTTGTAGCCCGGACTTATTTCCACCATTATCTGCAATATGATTATTAGATCCAGGGTCGGATCATCACGTACGCAAATTAGACAAATAGCTAGGGCCCGCTATTCTGAAGGGTCTAGGTCAAACTGTCTGTTTTGAATATTTGAATCAATATTTCTATATCTATTTTGAACATTTGTTTTAGTTTTTCACTTTATTTATTTTGTCTGCTATATACATATCTTGTAAGGGCGGGAGGGGTCCTGGTAACAAATAATATCTAGGGCTCCAAAGTGGGTTAATCCATCCCTGGTTATATATATCATTATATAGGCTCTCTTAAATGGTATGTGATTACCTGAAATGGTTTGTAAATGTTGCTAAAAACTACATTTTGTTCAATTTAAAATTATGCAATAAAAAAATGTCCGCACCTTGAAGAAAAATGATACACATAAACTTATGTTATATTATAATACAGAAAAATTTGGGGGACAGGTCTACCCACACTGTCAACTTCCCATTGGGTGTCCTTAAAGACTAGAGACTACTGTACATAAAAAATTCTTTTTCCATTTCGGGCAACTTCTCCCCTGGGCCCCCCGTAAACTTCGCCTTCTGTACCTAAAGGTGGGGGCTCCACCCTTATCAAACAAATGATAACATCATTTGTTCTCAAGATATGCAAGACAAAATATATTTCAAAACAGTTTCTTATTTCGATTTTTTTTTTTTTAAATTTTATAATATTGTAATATTCTCTTAACATCAAGGAAGGTTCTTAGGCCATTATATAATAATGTTATGGTAAAAAATCCATATAATCTATGTTATCTTAATAAAGTTAATTCTGTTTTTTTACCACAAAAAACAAACCGCTAATCCGAATTTGCTGAAAACTTTATCCAGTCTTCATTTTTTGATTACGCATTTAATGAAATTAGTCCGGAGTTGATATCATCATTTGTTCTCGAGATATGCGAGACGAAAAAAAATTCACGAACGAACGAACGAACTAACGAACGCATGCACAGACATCACGCTAAAAACGATGGATTCGGATTCTAGTGACCTTGAAACGTGGAGATATGTCAAAATTAGCGATTCGTAAAATCGGACTCATTACAATAACTTCCTGTGGGAAGTCAAAAATTCGGGCCTACCCAAAATAAAGATGCTAGAATCGCCCTTGATCAATTAATATACAGCAAAAGGAAAATTTTCTTAATTTCTTGAGGCACTTTCTCGAATTAGAAAGTAAGGATGAAAACAGAGAAGGCTTTTGTAATGAAACTGAGCTGCCCTTTTTCATTTTGTGTTGAGTTTTCTTTTGTGTACCCGCGCCCCCCGTAACTTTTCAATCATTGATCGAAGAAACTTGAAAGAAAATATAAATAATAGCACTTAAAAAGAAGACTCAGTTAAAATTATTTCGAATAAATTGTCTCGATAACTTTCAAAGAATTATGCAACCACATTTTCGCCAGTCAAGTAAAAAAAAATTAAGCGAAATAGTGGTTCCCAGTAGATGAAACTTTGCATGGAAGTATGTTTTCTGCAACTCTAGATAATTAGGGGAAATGTTGGAAAATGAATAAAAGTTTCACAGATGAGACAGATCAAGCCTACCTATTAAAAAGTTTGATCCGAATCAACTCTTTTTAATCAACTCGTGAAATTTAAACAGAAAAAAATATGAAGTGTGTCGTATTTAAGTGTATAAATTCTATTGAATAAAAAATTCTCAAAATAAAGGGATATCTTTCTTAAAATAAATAAATTTATTTTTAATTGTTGGCTGGTTGTGACATACGGTGGCCATCATAGTATATAGTATATGTATGCGAACTGCATACATGGCATACATCAGCATCAGCATATCATACTAACACATTCGTATATTCGTGTCCATACATCATGTGTTTTGGTTGCATGGGTGCTGTGTCTACGTCACTCGCCGGTTACAGCGGGCACAGTTTGGTAGACATACTAGTTTGACCCCTTGAAAAGTTTAGTTTCTCATTCTCATTATCTCATATTTTGAATATTGCTAATGGTTATTGTCATACACTAACATAAATGTTTATTCGTTGGCCTACATTCAACACTCTTAAAAAAAATATCTTCCTTTAAGAGAGATATCAGGATTATAATAAATTATCAGGTAACTGACCCTCCTAGTAAGATTTGTAACACATGTGCAAGAAACATTGTCGAGTATATTTTTTATCTACTTTTATAATAAATCGGAAAAATAAAAAATATAGTTAAATGTCGTATGTTTTGTTTCGAAAGCTGTGAAAAACTCCTGATTGTAGTTCCTGACAAATTCTAACTAATTGACGCGTATTCAAAACGCATTTGACGAATTGTTCTTATTAGAAAAGTATAAAAGTATTATTCTCTCATTTCAAAATTATATTTTAAAAGGAATTTTTTAGGAAATAATTAGTTTTAAATTCTTGATTAACTATTTAACTATGTATGTGTAATTATAACCTTCTGATTGACGAAAAAATTGTTTTAACACAAAAAAATAATTATTAATTATCTCAAAAAGATTTTTAGTTTTTTTTCCTGCACCAAATTACACAATTCAATTTAAAAGTTATTCATAAGCATTCAAAACTAATTAAATAATTATTTCCACGACTGTTGTTCGGTTCAGTCAATTATCATTTATTATTAATTATTTTACCTGATAGATTAAATCATTGTTTTAATGGCTATTTTAAATTTATTTTTAATTACCCAGTGATTATAAATAATTTTGTAACAATATTTAATATAATTTTAAAAATTATATTTTTATCTAAAAAAAAAATAATAATATTTTTAGATTTACTATAAATTGTGTCATTAGTGATTTTATCGATTTATTTAAAAGGAGGAAAAATTTATTTTATTTGTTTAATTTGGTAATATTTTTACCGCAAATAATAAAAAAGGAAAAAATAACTCTTTTGTTTGAAAAAAAAACTCATAGGAAACCCCTTTTACATAATAAATTGAATAATAATAATTTAGTAACTTTCATTTTGAGCCCACGCATGGGTTTCTACACAATTTTTTTTTCTATTTTTCTAATTTGGTACTTCCCCGTATACGTAACAATAGCTCAGCACTAAAACTCAATTTTTTTACAATATAAAATTTCCGCAGTTTTTTGGAAAACCGGTATGAAATTTCAACTTTGGTCCACTTCACTTAAATTTAACCATGCCTCATCACTTATGAATTTAAATAATGTCTGTTTTCTTGGCTTTATCTCTTTCATTATTGTATTTACGTAAATTTTAAATTTGCAGTTTGTTTTTCGAAAAAAAGAGAAGACTGATTTGTTTTGAATATAAGAATTATTTAATTTTTTAACGATGGCACATGATCAATTGTATTTGAAACGGGGTAAGTATACCTTAATCGGTGAATTTGTTAATATTAAAATGTATACTTACAGTTACAAAATTTATATAATTTAACAAAGAAATAATTAACAATTCACATACGAGTTTAAACCTTCGAAGTGTGAGCATTGTTCTCTAATTGTTGTCTAATATATTTGTTTACTTGGAAAGAAACAACATTTGATTACCATCAGTAATAATATACAGTGTGTTTTGGGTGAAATACAATATAAATTACCTTTTGATTGTATCTAATTAATATCAATCAGCCATGCCTGCGGGCATGGCTGATTACGCCAGTGAGCGGACAGTGGAGTCCACGGAAGAAGTGGTGGGGCACGAAAATGTCGAAGAACGATCGATAAATTTATATGACATCAGCGATGAATCAAGACTATATAAAGTGTTTGTGCAGAAAGCCGAAGACGAAAATGCCAAGTACACAGGCATAAGTGCCTTAAAAGTTGCAGATATAATTTATAAAATAACTGCAGGAAAACATGTGTCTGAAATAAAGAAAGTTAGCCGACGGCGAGTAATTGTTACATGTACCAAGCCAGAGACCGCAAACAGCCTGGTGGAGAATTCTGACTTAAAATTAAAGGGCTTCAAAGCATTCATACCTAGCTTTTTGACTTCAAGGTCGGCAGTGATTAGGGGTGTTGATCTGGACTATCCACTCGAGTTATTGGCTGAAGTGATAGATAGTAAACAGTTTATTATAAAATCGTTGTTAAGATTATCCAAAAGAACAATAGATAATGGAAACATAGTTTACATTCCTACTACATCAGTTAAAATAGAATTTTCTGGACAAAATATTCCAAGTTATATTTATATTTGGAAATTGAGATTTGAATGCTTCCCTTATGTAAGAAGAATTAAACAGTGTTACAGGTGTTTGAGATATGGGCATATCAAAAACAACTGTAATAGTAAAATGGAAAAATGCAGCAACTGCGGATCAATAGCACACTTAAAAGATGCTTGTTCAGAAGATAAGAATGTATGCGTTAATTGCTTTCAAAACCACAATGCTTTAGACCGAATATGCCCAGAAAGGAAAAGGCAAATGGACATCAATGAAATGATGGCGTATCATAACATTAGTTACCAAGAGGCTGCCCTAGAAATTCCTGAAGTAAAGAAACGTGAAAACACATATGCAGTACGGACAAATAACAGATTCCAAATGCTGCAAGACTTAGACACAGAATTTCCATCATTAAATTGCAACGAAATAGACGAAAACCTACCGACATACCAACCTCCCCCTATTTCGAAAAAAGGCTACAAGATGAGCCAAAACACAAGCCGTAGTGGATATAAAAGAACTAGAAGGGACACGAATTCCAGTTCAGATAAAGACTGGGATAATAGCAACGTACAAATACGTCAACCTGTCAGTAAATACATCATGAAACAGAGACGTGTTGAGAGAGAAACTGACACTGAAAATACCATGCAAATAGAAGAAGTAGTGATAGAAGCGCAAGTACACCAAATAAATGAAGATGCAACAGAACAAGAGGAAACAGTACAAACACAACAATCAACAGAAGATAATCTATTAAAAGATAGTGTAAGATCATACCATAGAGAAAAATCGAATAATAGTGTAAATGATAAAGATAAGGGTAGTTCATACGAGGTAAAAAATGTGAGTAGAGATAGGAATAGAAAATATGAATGTGATAGTGCTAAGGGAGATAAAAAGCAAATCGGGAATTACAAACAGACTTAGAGTTAATTTAAAAAAAAAAAAAATCTTAATAATAATAGTAGTAATATTAATAAATTAGTAGTGCTAAAAATTAAACAAAGTGAATTTATATTATTAATTTTAAAAACTCAAAAATTGGAATATAATTATTTTACATCCAAATATGCAATTAAACATTTTACAGTGGAATTGTCGCGGAGGATTAATCAATAAGAAACATGAACTACAGCAACTACTAATTGATCAAAATGCACATATCTGCGTAGTAACTGAAACGGGTTTAAAACCCAATAGAAATTTTGTAATGAAGGGATATAGTATAGAGCGAAAGGACAGAGATAATGAAAAAGAAGATGAGAACAGACGGCGAGGAGGCGGTGTAGCCATATTAATACATAACTCCGTACGGTATAAAATAGAAACTTCGAATGTTCAATCTAACGCAAATAATATCGAAATTTTGAAAATTAAAATCCTACTTGGTCTATTGTCAGTAACACTCGTTGCAGTCTATGCACCGCCAAAACATCGATGTAAATACGAACAATGGGAACAGCTAATTACAGAACCCACCAATATGATTTTAGTCGGTGACTTCAATTCGCATCACCAGGCCTGGGATGAAGGTGCAATCGATGATTTCGAGGGTAGAGAACTGTATAAATATATAAATTCTAATAACTTAGTAATAATGAATGACAATACTCCAACTACAGTTAAATATCCCAATAAGCGAGAAAGTGTCATAGATCTGGTAATTGCGTCACCGATCGTGACATCATACATAAGATCCATTAAGGTGTGCACCGATAGCTGGGGCAGCGATCATTACCCGTTGTTAACAGTTATCCAAAAGCACGATGAAGGACGCTCGACAAATAAAACCTGTATTAAAAGAAACTTCCAAAAGGCCAACTGGTCTCAGTATAAAACTGAAATAGTGAGAGAATTAGGTAATATCAACCTTAACGAAGTTGATAATGTCAATGAAAAATATCAAGAATTTCTAAATGTTGTGAATAATGCGGCTGAGAATGCTATCCCTAAAGCAAAGGTAACAATGAAAGAACCTAAGAACATCAAGGCACAGTGGTGGGATCAGGAATGTAAACATTTCATCGCCAAACGCCGATTAGCCCTTCGCACATACAATAAAAATCCAACTATTGAGAACTTCTTAAAATTTAAACAACAGGCTGCTAAAACAAGAGGTTTTATACAAAGGAGGAAAAAGGAAGAATGGATGCGTTTTTGCGACACTATAAATCCGAACACAAAGTCAACAGAAGTCTGGAACAAACTAAGAGCATTGCAGTATAAAACTGTACAAAAATCCTATATAGTTTATGATGATGATTGGAATAAAGAATTAATAAACTTATGCCCACCGACCTCTAGTTTGGTAACGCACTTAGCTCAACCTTCATTAATAAGATATGATCAACTGGGAAAACCATTTTCTATGGAGGAGCTTACTATTAGTATGACCCATTCGAAAAAATCTAGCACAGGCATGGATCAAATAAATTATCGAATGTTACAAGAACTACCAATTCAAGGAAAATTGCAACTGCTATCCATATACAACGATATTATTACCACTGCAGAAATCCCGGAAGATTGGAAGAAAGTGATAGTAGTACCAATTCCCAAAAATAATCTAAGCATAAGCCCGTCAAATTTTCGACCTATTTCCCTTCTTTCTTGCGTGTTGAAAACCTTAGAAAGAATGATAAAAGTAAGACTAGAATGGTACGTTGAGCACTTTCGGATTCTTCCTGAATATCAGTTTGGTATTCGAAAAACTCGGAGTGTCCACGACAGTCTAAATGCATTTAACATGAGCATTCAGTGCACAATGGTGCGAAATGAATACATGATAGCAGCCTTTTTAGATGTTCAAGGAGCATTTGATAATGTAAACCTAGAAAAGTTGCACAATACACTAATAGAAATTGGAGTACCTGAGAACATAACTAAAACAATATATAACCTTTTTAAAAATCGGTTAATTTTCTTACGTTTAACTAATGAGTACTACGGGCCTATTACAGCAGAATCAGGAATTCCGCAAGGATCTATTCTTAGCCCTTTATTGTATGCAATTTACACCTACGAGATGAAAAATATTGCAAGTAGCCATAGCCGCATTTTGAATTTTGTGGATGATACTGTTATTTTTAGCTTTGGACCCTCCCTAGAAATTGCGCAACAAAGGTTACAAGCCACATTAAATAAACTGTCGAAATATCTAGATGAGAGAAATTTAAATATAAACTCAGAAAAATCCAAGATTGTTGTCTTCACTAGGCATAAAATAACTCTGAATCCTGAAATTACGTTAAAAAATAACACCATAAAAGTCGGCAAATCGGCTAAATTTCTAGGAGTTTATTTTGACGGAAAGTTAACATGGGAGGACCAGATAAATGCTACTAGTATCAAGTGTCACAAAGCTCTAAATTTGATGAGAAACATAAGTGGATTAAGATGGGGTGCTCACCCAGCAGCATTACTAAATATATATAAATCAGTACTACGACCCCACTTGGATTATATTGCAATACTAGTGAGTACAGCAAGCAATTCGCGACTGGAAAAGCTTCAAAGACTACAGAATAAGGCACTTCGGATAATTTTAGGAGCTACACAATCGACACCTATTCAGATATTAAACTGGGAATGTAATGAACCGCCCTTATGCGCACGTCGACAATATTTAAGTGATAAATTCTATATAAAAGCAGCATCGTATAAAGGTCATATAATACATAAATTGCTTGAGCAATACGAAGGCCTCATATTGTCTGAGAACTGGATAAATAAGAAAAAACCTATTTTATACGAATCGCACAAAAAACTGCGAAATTTAAAAATAGAAAAATATGAGCTACAGCCTTATTTTAGCTTTCCTCTTGAAAATAAACTGGTGAAAATCGAAACTGAACTCTCCTTGTTTGATAAATCAGATCCTTATAAATTAAATTGTGTTATTTTCAATAATTATGTGGAGACGAACAGCTGGAATGAAATCATCTACACAGATGGATCCGTAGAAGATGAAAATAATCGTGCAGGTTTTGCTGTATTGAGTGAAAAACATAATTTTATCAAAAAATACAGTATCAACAGAAAGATTAGCTCATGGCTGGCAGAACTTAGCGCAATTAAAGAAGCTCTTGCAATCACTTTGCAAAGAAATCCCTCTAATGAGTTAATTTTAATTGTCTCAGATTCTAAAAGTGCTTTACAATCTTTGCAAATCACAACTGATTTCAGAACCAACAACCTCTATATCGTAAATGAAATCAAAAGTATGTACCACATTCTTGCAAAAAAAGGGAATAGAATCCAACTTTTGTGGGTCCCCGGTCATATAGGCATCAGAGGAAATGAAAAAGCAGACCAATTAGCGAAAGATGCCAGTCATGCTTGCGACGCTGTAACATATGAGATCAGTTTACAACAAAAAGAGGCCATTAAATTAATTAAGTATCAGGAAGGCATAAAATGGCAAGAAATTTATAAAGAAAACAGCCACAAAACAGGTATTCAGTTTTTCATGGAAAGACCTCTTTTACCCAGCGTACCTTGGCTTGGTAAAACTGAACTCAAAAAATATCATGTTACAATCATGGTTCGGTTACGTTCTGAACATAATAGTACACCAAAATCATTATTCAAACGGAAACTTATAGCTTCAGATAAGTGCGCGTGTGGACAAGAGGGTTCTGCGGAACATATTCTTTTAGCATGCGAAATGAATATGTTAGCTACTAATAATTTTTATAAAAATTTAGTTAAAGCAAACATCCCTTTGCCGATAAATATAAGATCACTTGTCGATGACCCAACAAGTAAAAGTGCATTTTTGCTTATAAAACACTGTCAAGCACTAAAAATAAAAATTTAAATATTCAGAGGTGAACTACCCGAAAACACTCGGTATACAGTACATTATACAATACATTAATTTCCAAAATCAATTAAAATTTTAATTTAATTAAATTATGTAATGATAATATTTTTATATTAGTATAAAATGTAACTTTATTTTTAAGTTAGATATAGTTACTGATGAATATGTAAAAATGTAAACAGCGTATTTATATACATATAATGTCACATGTATTTACTAAACAATTTTTAATACTTATTTAGGAGGCATTGCGTTATTGTATTATAAAGTAGATTTATTTAGAATACCTTGATATTAGTTTTACTATAATTTATATTTCGTCTGTAATTTTTTATATGTAGTGAAATGTGGCTAGAAGTTCAGTAAAGAACAAAGCCAAATTTTTAATAAAAAAAAAAAAAAAAAAAAAAAAAAAATAATTAAAAACTGAAACATATCTTTAATTCTTTATTATTGCAATATCCATCATTACAGACAAAAAAATATTATACATATTTGATTATTTTGAAATGAGCAGTTCAACAAACATCAATATATAATCTATAATCTATTGTTCAAATATTTTATTTTCATTTGTAATTTATTTAAAAAAATAAAAATAAAAAGTAATAATGTTTATTATTTATTTACACTGTTAAAAGGCATAATAATAATTTAATAATTGTTCATCCTTTTTCAACGTAGTCAATTTGTCTGTACATTGCTTTAACTGTCAAAATAGCTGAATTTCCAGAATGGAAATTCACTAATACATATCTATACTTTTGATTGATTCATTTTCAACAATGGTCATTGTAGTTAGGCTTTACTGTATTTATTTATGATTTTGTGTAAATACGTATAAATTTAATATGTTTTAATTACAAAAATATTCTAAAAGTACATCCAAATTTACTACTACCTACATACTTATTGATCTTGTGCACTCATGAATTATTCATAATATGTTTCATTTTTTGCCTCTAATAAAAAAATTAAAACTGTCATCGAGCAGCATATCAAAAGAAAGAAGATTATATAAAGTGATTAATTTTTTTAACTTTTTCAATTAAGAAACTCACAATTCTAATAAAAAATTAATTTAAAAAAATCAAAAAACCCGACTGCGTTTAAACTAAAATGGTGTAAACAAGATGAAATAGAGAAAAAGAAGAATGAATAAAAAGTAAAGCAGTCGGAGGCATACCTGTTGTACCAAGTTAAACAGAAAAGGATATATATATATTTCACGAAGAATTTTTTCAACCTTCTCCCAAATTGCGTGGACTAGCTAGTCCACGCAATTTGGGAGAAGGTTGAAAAAATTCTTCGTTAAACAGAAAAGTTTGATGCCTCCGACTGCTTTACTTTTTATTTATTCTTCTTTTTCTCTATTTCATCTTGTTTACACCATTTTACATTACTTTAAACGCAGTCGGGTTTTTTGATTTTTTTAATTAATTTTTTATTTATATAAATTTTCATCCCCTATTTTACACCCTTAATGGATAAATTTTTACAAAAATTCTCCCTCTTAATACTCATTTACATTATTAAAGGACCCCTGTGGCCCTATGCTAAATTTTACCTTTCATAAATTTTCATCCCCAAATTTATACTCTTAGGGGATGAATTTCCAAAAATCCTTTCTTAGTACTCCCCTACGTTACATAAAGAACTCGTCTACAAAATTTCACGTTTCTAGACCCAATGGTTTACTATGTAAATTTTTCATCCCCTATTTAGGGGATGAATTTTGAAATTTCATGTAACTTATAGCAATCCGCAGATTAAGACGAATCCAGCGACACCTTCTTTACCAAAATCCGTCAAGCCGTTTAGGCTGCACGCTGCGCCAAAGAAACATAATTAGAGGATACATATAAACTTTCGAAAAACATTACCCTCCTTCCGTTGCAGTCGGGTAAAAAGTAATAGCGTCCTAAGGATATACATTCACCTCAAAGATTACACCAAAAATTGCATTCACTGTACTCAAGGATCAGCCCCGGATCAGTGAAGGGAGGGGGGCAAACCGGCTCCCCTGCCCCGGGCGTCAGTTTTAGGGGACGCCAAAATCATACTAGGTTGATCTATATTAAATGGTCTAAAAAAAAAGTTGGCTGTTCGACCATTTTAGAAGAAATTAATATTCTTCCAGTTGTTTCTATTGTATTTGAGATACTGAGAACAATTCTTTAAAAAAAATTTTCTTGAACCGTTTAAGCGTGGTAACCATTTTTGTGTTCCAATTTGCACTGATTTTTGTGTTTGCAGCCATTTATCCCAATGCACATATTTCATAAACTGTTCATCTTAAAGGGTTGAAATAGAAATCATTTTAAAGGTAATAAATCTCTGTTTATTTTAAGTTATGTCCATATTTGACCTATTTTCGCCCCTTTTATAAGAAAACTTTACCTAAAGTTGGGCATCAAACAACTGGGTTGGGGTTGGTCCATTACAACTGGCGGTCCTTTACCATGGCCGCAACGGGAAAAATAGGAGTTTTGTAAAGGCCTTATATACTTATGAGTTATTTTGACAAATTATGTCAAAACTTGGAGAGGGGGGCTCCACTTTCAAGTTTCCGCCCCGGTTCTAAAAAATCGTAGATCCGGGGCTGTCAAGGATTACACCAAAAATTTTATACAGAGGATAATAATATCAGACGTTTAATCTATTAACCGATTCAGTCGAATAATTTAATAATAATTTTTCATTTGGCTATTTTTTTCTGTATTATTTTCATATTAAGATTCGAAAAATTAAAAACTAAATAATTATTTCTTTTTACAATTTTCCACTTTTATCTTGTTCCTCGTTACGTCATATATTTTTTTAAAAATATTTTAGTTATTTGAAAGTCAATAAATAATCGAGTTCAAAAAAAAATGTCTTTATGTACATGATATGATAAATTCGACTAAGAATTTAGTCGACAAATCAACTAATTTAAAAAACTTTAATTGAATAATTATTAATCAATCGATTAATTGCTCCTGCGAAAACAAAATGCTGGGATCACGCAAAATAAATTCAAATACTTGAACTTCAGTTTAATCATGAATTAATTATTATATATAAAACTCACAATCAGTCGCACGATCAATTTTTTTTACTGCTAATGGGACAAAAAATTTAATGGATACTTCTTAGGACTCTTGGACTAATTGTTCAATAAATTGTAACATCGGTCAGCCTTGTACTGAATTGAACCTACTCAGTAATTTACGGATAAGTACACCTAAGTAATTATCCAAAATTAGTAACGCATTATACGTGTTATACGTGCTTTTATTAAGTATCAATACTCACGTGACCAAATTTAATCACGTCTAGTAATTTTATTTACATTGCGTTGGTGAATTTGAAATAATTTAGACGTTTGGCGGGATTCAAATCTAATCAAAGTGCAATTTATTTATATAATCAAATTATAACATATATTTAATTTTTTTTACATTTTGAGACATTCACAAAAAGTGGTAAAATCCCACAAAAAATTGTGGTGACTAAGGAAAAAAACTTGTCATTCAACATTTTCCATTTTAAATATAAGTATTTTATACTATTTACTAAAAATGTCTGTGCAAATAATTAATAAAAATATCCGTACAAACATTGTCACTTTGAAAAGTGACATTCAATATTTTGCATCTTAAGAAGAATAATTTTATTCCCAGGTTGCACAAACGAAATTGAAAAACGTAAACTTCACAAAAAATCTATGTAATTTAATCAGAGGCGGTATTTTATTGCACATTTTTGGGATATGTCCAAAACTAGCGCGACTTAGATTTAAAGAGAGATTTGCCAAAAAAACATCAAAAATTTACCTTCTTTATTTTTTATTACAAATAAATATTTTATTAAAAAACTAAATATACAACTTTATATTATATTTTCTACATGTCTTGAGACTATCAAAAAATCTTTTTATGTCACCGAAGATGACATATTAATATGGTTGTGTAACTGAATAATTATTGAGTTGTACATCCATATTGAATAAACGCAAGAGGGCTGTAGAGTTAACAACTATAGAGTTAACAAATAATCATAAATTAACACTTTCACTGAAATAACATTACTTAGTGCGTGTCAAAAACACGCATTTGACGAATTTTTTTTTTTCTTTAAATTCAAAAATGAACTGAGTATAAATGGCGTTGAAGTCGACACTGCGAAACTTTTCCACCCTGATGGTTCCTCGCCTTCTGAAATCCCCAGTGAACCAAAATCAAAATATCAAGAATTTTCTGCATATATATATATATATATATATATATATATATATATATATATATATATATATATATATATATATATATATTCGGGATGTTATGGATATCCGTAACCGTAACCGTAACCGTAACCGAAACTACCGGATATCCGAAATAATTACATATCCGAAACCGAAACCGTATCCGAAAATAAAAGTTTCGGATTTGTTTCGGATAATAACAGACAACTGCCGTTGGAATACTGAGGTTAAATCGAAGGAAATTTTTGCTACATATATTTCTCTTGATAGATTTCCGTTGATTTGTGTTTGGCGTTCACTTTTTGGGGTAAAATTTTCCCCTTTTTTCAAAAAAAAGAATGTTCATTTAAAGCAATTATCCGTAACCGTAACCGTAACCGCATCCGAAACATTATCCGATATTATTGCATATCCGTAACCGAAACCGAAATATATATATATATATATATATATATATATATATATATATATATATATATATATATATATATATAAAATTTTAGAAGAGTATTTTTAACACCTTAAAGAACATAATTATGAAGAAAAAAATCTTTTTTTTTATAGCGAATCTCCCCTTAAAAGAAAATAAAATTAAATAGAAAATAGTCATGAATATGGTCGTTGCGCACCTCTTTTTCAATGATACAACGTATTCCTGTCGATCTATTTCAGGAAACTTCAATAGATGGTAAAAAATGCAACACTTACGTAAATTATATTGTTAATAATTGAAAGTGATTAAAAAAGTTTTAGGACCTTGAAATACCGTGAAAGTATATTATTTTATATCATTCCGTGCACTATTCATAATATTTTATATACGAGTAATTATATTTATATATTATAATTATAGGAGTAATAGGTAAATAAAATAATTATTTCCTCTACTGTAATAAACAAATAAGATTATACCAACAGCTGATTTAAATCCGAGTAGTAGCTACAATAATTTAATAAAATTGTTAAAAAAAAAGTAGTAGTTGTAATAACAATAATAATAAAAAAAAAATTAAACCAGGTGGGTTTAACACTGTAGACCAGAAGCAACTTTTCAGGTGTATTCAGCCCATTTCCCAATTTCTTAAAAGGAAAAAAAAAACCAAAAAACGACTGGACCGAATATGATGAAATTTTGTCAGATAATATTGGCATTAATAAGCTTCTGTTGGTACCCGTAATGAAGTCGGTATCATTTTTTATTTGGAAAATATAGTGTAGGAAAAAATGTCTACATACACATATATATACACACATTTGAAAATAGTGTTAAATAGTGATGTCGGATAATTAATCGGTTAGTCCATTTAGTCGACTAATTTTGTTTATATTTAGTCGTTTTTTAGTTGACTATTTGACCTTAAATGACTAAAATGATTAATTTTTTGGTAAATGACTAAAAATGACTAATTTGATAATTTTCCTCTATTATTTATTGGACTCTGAAAATGGAAACTAGAAAATTATTTATTTTTATGATTTTTCACTCTTATGTGGTTAGCACATTTCGAAAAATCAATAATTAAATTCAAAAGAAAATATCATTTTCGAAAAAGTAACATAGCTTAACCTATTCATGAATTCGACCAAAAATTTAGTCGATTATTCGATTATTCTATGATCGATATTTTTGACTAATGAATAATTTTGCCTAAAAATACAACTTTAGCCAATTAATCGACTAATTACTCCTCGGCTCGACGTCACTATTGTTAAAACACAATAGTGACCTCGAAACATATGGGTAAATATGCTAAAAATTTTCATTTTCATTTTCGGGTCAATTACAATGATTATCCTATGCCAGAAAGTTAATTAATTTAATGGCGAAGTTAATACATAAAAAAATTTTAATATTAATTCTTGGACAGAATGAGAATCATTCTTATAGTCAGCGAATTTACCACGTAGATAATAAAGCTTCGGCCGAAAGTTTCGACGATAGCCGAACATCGGTTTCAGTTTCGGCTTCGGTCACCAAACTGACCTTCAGTTGAACCACAAATATCTTTGAGAAAATTTATAGAAAAAATAATTTTTTTCGTCATACATTAAAATAATTATTTTTCTAAATAAACAGTTTAGTAGAAATAAATTAAATGTTTAATGGGTAATTTAATATCAAAACAATACAATGGATTCTACAACAATGTGTTCGATAATTCAAATTATAATTGTATTGTTTTTATTTTAGTCTTCCGTGCCATAATTAGCAAAACGCAATAGATGGAATCACTTCGGTGTCCATCCGTCTGTGATAACCAATTTTCTCTCAAACCATTCGACGCGAAAATTTGAAATTTAGCACAAAAATAGAGTGTGGTGGACTACTTATAGATTTCAATTTGAATTTTGATTCTGGGGGCTAATTTCAGGGAATAACCTGGAAAGAAGAAAAACATTTTTGCGAAATTCATCGAGTACCTAGAGTATATTTTTAAAATACCCCTGTCGCAGCATCCTGCATAACATAGCGAATTTCCATTTACAAAAGTACGTTTTTCTCGGAAACTAGTTGATATAGAGTAATTGTAAATAAAAAAAAACCTTCTTTATGTGATTTTTCCGCCTCATTCCGCCAAATTTTTTTCACGAAAAATGTCCAAAACCCCGTAACCGATTTCACGAAATTTCTTAAAAATAAGATGTTTCGTTCTTGAGTTATCGTGCGGACACTTAGTAAACATATATATAAATGTGTCCGCACGATAACTCAAGAACGAAACATCTTATTTTTAAGAAATTTCGTGAAAACGGTTACGGGGTTTTGGACATTTTTCGTGAAAAAAATTTGAAGAATAAGGAAGGTATATGAATAACATTAAGAAGGTTTTTTTTATTTACAATTACTCTATATCAACTAGTTTCCGAGAAAAACGTACTTTTGTAAATGGAAATTCGCTATGTTATGCAGGATGCTGCGACAGGGGTATTTGTAATTTCAGGACCAAAAGACATGATTCAGTCCATCATAATAGAGAGTAAAGTGCCACTTTTAGTCCCAAGGGATTAAAAAAAATACTTTTAGTTCGAAAGGACTTAAAAGTAATTTTGCTCCCGTTTTTAAACCAATCAGCAACCACAAATTCAAACTTTTGGATAAAGAAAAACAGTTATACTGTATTGTTCAATTCGATTGATTTATCTAAAATATACCTGATTGAATATTACGACATACAATTTGAATAACATTTAAATATTTTTTTTTTAAATTTTTATAATTTAAAAGTATTCCGAATTGCAAAAAATAATATATACACCACAGGACTAAAATATTTTTTTATTATTATTATTTTTTTTTATCCCACGTGTGATTTGTTGCTCTCAAGCCTTTACAGGACCTTTTACAACAAACTTCACACTCGGGATTAAAACTAACACTTCAGTCCCTTGGTGTATAACATGCTATTTTCCCCTTGATTTTGTAATGAAATATGGTTAATGTTAGAATTTTTTCAAAATTTTACATTTGATTTAATAAAGAATTTAAAAGCACAGAAACTAATTTTTTTTTATCTTATATACAGATTAAAATTCTTTCGGAATTTTGCATTGCCTATGCTTTTTGTCTCAAACTTGTACAGTTAATTAAAAATTAATTATTCAGTTTATGTATTATTAAACAATTTTTGTATCGAGTTTAGACAGAAAGACATCGGTTTTATATTTTTTTATCCATTATATTTAATTAATAAAAATTTAAATAAAAAAAAAAAACAAAAACAAAAAAACTATATGAATATTAACAATTAACTTACGGTTTCCAGAATCTTGTGTAGCCATTTTTTCCCTTTTCTCTTCTTTTTTTTATTAACTTCTTGTAATTCACAAAACAGGTACGAAAAATAAAATGAATATTCTTTGTAATTTATTTTTCTCAGGGCTGGGAACTATTTAAAATAATTTCATTTTAAATATGTATTTAAAATACAAAATGGCATTTTGCATTTTCTATTTTAAATTAGTTCGGTCAAACCATTTTCCATTTTGTATTTAAAATGGAAATTTGAATCCATTTTACATTTAAAATGAAAATGTATGTATACTCAAATTTATGTGTATACAATATTAATTATAGAACTTGAATTAACGATTTGAAGTCTAACAAATTGTAAGTTAAATGTAAGTTGATTTAATTGACTCAAATATTTCATAACTCGAGTTGCAATGTCACTTAAGTTTGTTACTAAAGTTACAGTTCTCTTAAGTCAAATTTTTTATTGAGAAATTGCAGTCGTAGTGTCCTCAAGGTTTGAATACGCCAAGGCCGATTTAAATTTTACAATATTTTTCAGTAACAATATTTGAAGAGTTAAGTTTCGTTTTCATATCATGCAAACTTTACAAAATTTTCTCAAAAGACTGCCTTTATGTATTTAATTTCAGTACGTTTTAAGTCAAAAAAGCATTTTGCATTTTATAATCTATTTTAAATAACTATTTTCCATTTTTAATTTTAAATATGTTCAGCAAAACCATTTTCCATTTTGTATTTTAAATGCATTTTTGGAAACCATTTTGGTTTCTATGAACCATTTTTCCCAGCCCTGATTTTTCTAAACAACCCCAAACTGTTACAGCGTCGTTTCAGATTTTTGAACATCTGGCGCCCAGACGACAATTTTTAGAAATTTTGTAAAATCTAAGCAAAGTATATGCCACCTGTTGTTGTTTTGAAAAAAAATGTTGTTAGCTTAACGTTAGCTAATGGAGCTTGCACCGTTACAAATCAGAGGGCTCTCTCTGATTCAAAAAATTATTGTCAATATAATTCTCACTTGATTGCAATAATGAAATATATTATATGGATGTCTATCTATATGAAATAACTCACTATTGCAGTGAAATACATATATATACATTATACACATAATGCAACATACCTTTGTAGACACACTAAAATTATAAAATAATAAATTGACTTTTTTTTTCTTATTTTCTCAAAAACTAGCCAACCTAGAATAATAGTTCCAAAACCTTTTTTATGTTATTTTTTCTCGTCTTTGCAATGGTGTAAAAAAATTTGACAAAAACTTTTAAATTATAGCAAATTTTGGCCAAAAACTCATTTTCACGAAAAATGCTCGAAAAACCATGTTCCTGAGCTCCGACGTTTTTGGCTGAAGAACTCATCCAAGATTTTTGGACTTCCAACGTTGTCACCAAATTTCGTAAAACTAGCAGTTTTTCCTGAAGCACTATCGTGCTGATACATAAATACATAAATACATATATACATATATATATATATATATATATATATATATATATATATATATATATATATATAAATTTTAGTGAATGGTATTTTTGGGCTCTAGGGACCTCAAAACAAATTTCTGCCATATTTTCGGGCTGAACTTCCACTATGACTTACACCATAATAGCTGAATTTCCAGAATTCTTTCTGGAAATTCGCTAAAATAAGAAACTGGACTCTCTAAGCCCAGCGCGGTGATAACAACTCCAGCTCAGGTAGGCCAGGTATCAAAAACAGACGAAATTCAAATGTATTTGACCACGTCTGCGACGTCTGCCATTTGAAAATTTAAAAATACATTGTTATTATTATTGGAAAATAACAATGGCAGAGCATTATCGTGCGATTAACATCGTGGCAGACGATTTTTAATGTGCCAAAAAATATGCAATTTTGAAATTAATTGACCACGTCTGCCGTTGATATATTTTGTTTATTATAGTCTTAAGAAGCTTATATTTTTCACGGCAGACGATTTTAATGTGAGCAGACATCAGTAGACAATAAAATCTTAGCTACTGCCCGAGCAGATTTACGTGCAGGCTACGTATAGTCATCTGTGTTCTTTCTATAAGTATTATTATGGATCCGATGGATTCCAATAATTCACAAAAAAAAAAAAAATATGTGATAGAACACACTTTATTTAACTATCTTTGTCATACCGTCATAATCAGTTTTGTCAATGTTTAACAGAAACTGAGGGTGATTGAACATTGACAAAACTGATTATGGAGGTATGACAAAGATAGTTAAATGAAGTGTGTTCTATCACATAGGGATGATCGATATTTATCGATGGTAGAAAAACATCGATGTTTAGCGGGAAAACATCGATGTAAAAACATCGATGTTATGTCCTCGATAACATCGACACATCGATGTTACGAAAATAGGTAATATCGAAACATCGATATTACTCTAAGCTATCCAGTATTTAAAAAATCCTGTAGCTGATTTAAAACAAAATCCATTACTTTTATGGCAAGTTCTAGGATCCACTTATCCAAACTTGAAAAAAATTGCCATTAAATATTTGTGTTGCACAGCAACTTCAACAGCTTTAGAGAGAATTTTTTTCAAAAGCTGCGCAGCATTTGTATCAACAAAGGAACAGATTAAAAGGGAAACTTCTAACAAAGTAACTTTTTTGCAAAGTGTACCAAATAAATACTGGCAATGTTAATTTTTAATAAATAAAATATTATATTATAATGGTTGTTTATTTTGTTACATAAACATCGATGTTTTCGAACATCGATGTTTTTCTTTTGATATATATCGTACATCGATACTCTTGAATCGATATCAACATCGATGTTTTTCTAATATCGATCATCTCTAGTATTATTATTGTTCTCACTCTCACCCATTGTATATTCTCATACTTACCACAGTATATCTTTTTAATCTCGATGGATTCCAATAATTCACAAAAAATAAAAAAAATATGTGGTAGAACACACTTTATTTAACTATCTTTGTCATACCCCCATAATCAGTTTTGTCAATGTTTAACAGAAACTGAGGGTGATTGAATACTGACAAGACTGATTGTGGAGGTATGACAAAGATAGTTAAATAAAGTATGTTCTATCACATATTTTTTTTTTGTGAATTATTGGAATCCATCCAGATAAAAAAAAATATACTGTAGTAGGTATGAGAATATACAATGGGTGAGAGTGAGAACAATACTAATCCTTATAGAAAGAACACAGATGACTACATGTAGCCTGTACATAAATCTGCTCGGGCAGTAGCTAAGATTTTATTGTCTACTGATGTCTGCTCACATTAAAATCGTCTCCCATGAAAAATATAAGCTTCTTAATAGTCCAATAGCACTAAATTTTACTTATAGGGTAAAAGCCCCCTCTGTGGAACGGTATCTAATACTGGAACAATTTTGACATTTACATATTTATTTCTTTAATTAAGTAAGGAAACTTTAAATGCGAGGTGAATTTAAATTGAAAAACAATCATTCTATTAATAATAATTTTTGTTATCAGACGTTTCTTTCAGAAATAACTTCATTAACATGTAAATTCCACAAAGGGGGCTTTTACCCTACATTAATTTTAGAATAGACATAAAAATTTTTTAAAAAGAGATTCTTGTAGGGATTGCCGAGGAGAATATTCGTGCAAAATGTTAACTCCCGGAAATGATTTTTTTTTATATCATGAATAGCGCTTTTTTACCTTTCACCGCTTACGTAGCGAAAACGGTGATAGATACATTAAAAAGTGTTAAAGCCTTATTTGTAGAGAATCGAATTCTCTACAAAAAAGTCCGCGAGAGCACCTGTCTATCTTGTACAGGTGAAAAGATACAACGCTCCAAACGTGCACTCAAAAATTCACTTTTTCGAGCGTTCCGGCAAGGTTCCGGACGGCACACCCTCCCGGAACTCTAGAAAAAGTGGATTTTTGAGTGCGCGTTTGGAGCGCTGTATCTTTTCACCTGTACAAGATAGACAAGTGCTCTCCCGGACTTTTTTGTCGAGAATTCGATTCTCTACAAAAAAGGTCTTAACAGTTTTTAATGTATGTATCACCGTTTTCGCTACGTAAGCGGTGAAAGGTCAAAAAACGATATTCATGAATTTTCAATATTGTTTAAACAATATAAAAAAACATTTCCGGGAGTTCACATTTTGCACAAATGTTCTCCTCGGCAATACATACAAGAATCTCTTTTTAAAAATTTTCTATATCTATTCTAACATTAATGTTTAGTTAGATAGGGTTTAAAATTAGTGCTATTGGACTATAAGACTATAATAAACAAAATACATCAACGGCAGACGTGGTCAATTAATTTAAAAATTGCATATTTTTTAGCACATTAAAAATCGTCTGCCACGATGTTAATCGCACGATAATGGTCTGTCATTGTAATTTTCCAATAACAATAACAATGTATTTTTAAATTCTCAAATGGCAAGCGTGGTCAAATATATTTGAATTTCGTCTATTTTTGATACCTGTCCTACCTGAGCTCCAGCTGTTACCACCACGCTGGGCTTAACGAGTCCCCACTTCATGTATGATAGGTATAGGCGACTCACTGCACAAAAATCTTGGTCTGGTCAAATACATACAGGTAGCCGGCCACTGGCTCTTTGACTAATACGTTACTTCGGGAATAAAATTTTTTGATCAGGAAAAATATTTTATCTACCCTTACATGCAATTACATACATCAAATCCATAATAACAACTGGTGGTACGGAACACTATTTGCGTAAGTACAACTTACACCTGACATACGTATAAATAATTAAATAATATATTACATACTGTAATTATTTAAAACTATGTTTATTATTTATTTACTTCATTATTCACTATAAATTTTAACAATGGTAATTATATATTTTTTAATAATTGGAGTTGGAATGACATCTATGAACAAATGATAGGTATCATAATATACTAGTTTAGTACTCAAAAAGTTTGATAGTTGCATAAAATTTTCCTTAAACGTTTTTATTTTATTTTATTTTTTTTTTTTTTTTTTTGGAGATTTATTTTGCCCCAAGCCTTTAGATATAATTACATTTTTTTTATACGAAAACATAATAACATACATTGTAGTTTTATTTTTCTTTAAGGTATTTTTGCAACTTTTTATTAATAATAATTGCGTCCCACGTAGAATGATGTAATATGGGTCAAGTTACTTTTAAAACAGATATTCTTAATGGAGCTCTTGGGTTCTGAAAGACCATTTTAAATTCATTTTTTCGCTGTCTGAATGCATAATATTTTAAGAAAATTGGCTCAAGATCCGTTTAGCTCTTTTTGTGTCCCGCAGGACAATTTTAACCTTTAAAGTGTAGCCCATGCTAAAACACAAGGACCTATTAACCGAAATTTTTTTTCAATCTCAAGGAGGCGGTACACTTAACACATTTATTTAACAACATATTAATTCTTTCCTTGATGGTTATTTAATTTTGGTATTAAAATTTGGATTAGTGCGTCAACTAATTGATTCTTAATGAAGTGATAGGCGGCAAATCTTAACGAATATATTAAATTAAGAGGAAAGTATTTTACATTGTCCCAAAAGTACCTCTCGTAATGTTTATTTTTTATATTGTCGCTTTAAGGAAATGTCAAAAAAAAATTTATGGACATGAACTTTAAATAATTTCTTGGTCACTATTACCTTTATTTGACATATACCGTAAAGGAAAAATGTTTATTTCTGATAGAACATTTATGTGTAATAGACAGAGAACTGGAAAACGCAAGTTATATTAAATTTTGTTGAATATAATATTTAAATACTTAAAATTGTTAATTTCAATATAGAATTAAAGTTCAATTTCGATTTACACTGCAATTTTATTTTGAAAAATAGTGTATACACTGACGTATACGTAATGTATGATAGGGATATTGATATTATATCGATATTTCGAATATTCAATATTTTTTTTTTTTTTTTTGTAAAGTTTCGATATTTTCAACCGATATTTTTCAATCCGATATATCGATAGTTCGATATTGAAGTGTTAGTATCGACATCGATATATTTTCTAAGAATAAATCAACTTTGTAAGAATCTACTTAATCGGCTATGACTAGAAAGTATGTACCAAAAGTATAATAAGTATGATGCCATCTAACTATTTAAGCTTACTTTAGTTGTGTACACTGATTCCTGATAATCTTAGAAAATTGACCCAGAAAAATACTAGTTTAATTAATTTTTACCTATTTTCTCACGAATAAACTCAATTATAAGCAGAATGTATCAGTTATTTTAATTGTGCCTGGATAATGTAATAAAAATTTAAAAAAAAAAAAAAAAAAGATTTATCAAAATATCGATATTTTTTACCGATATATCACTCTGCGGTATTGATATATTTGAAAAATACCGATATAATATATATCGATATCAACATCCCTAATGTATGAATCGTGTCACATGAATCCGGAACATATTGATCCCTGATACAAGGAGGTCCAAGCTTCCCATGGTGTATATTTTATGGATTGTTTAATACATACTACAGGCTATGGAAGTATTCTATTACCAGCTAATTTCACACTTAATTTGTGAAATCTTTCAATTGGTTTATCGATTTATACAAGCACTTACATAATTATTGATTACCGGGTGTAAAATCCAATTAATCCAATCTATTATTAAGGAAAAATGACTTAAATACAAGTTACTGAGATGGAAGGTCTGTTTCAAGGCTATAGGTACAAAATTGAATATTTTCCGCTCATTGAACTAAACTGAGTTTCAATTTACCGGAAAGTTGAAATAGTTGCACTGCCGTACAAAAGAGGAATCAAAGTGGATTCAATTTCGAAATTCAGTTTTATAAACTGAAGTTAAAAATAATAAGATATTTGAATGTAAGTAATAATTAAGGAAATTTTAATTGGTTTAACTACACAAATAAAAGGGAAACCTTGATAGCTAAATATTTAATTTAATATGTCGTTTAACCTTCCTATAAAATTTACTTTTCGGTAATAAAAATTGAAATATACTGAACAATTAAATTATATATCTTAAATAACTGAATTATGTTGCAAGACACCATTTAATCTTTAATAAACTGAAATATGAAATAAATAAGGGCCCTCCACATTCTCGCCGAGGTTGGACGAGGTTCCTCTCCGAGTTCCTCGCTGAGGTTGGCTGAGGCATATAACTAGCATTATAACACCAACCACGAGGCACAACGAAACGACCCTCTACATTCTCGACTCGTCCAACCTCGACGAGAATGTGGAGAGTCCTGTACAGTTAGTCAAAACATACACTAAACATCTATTAGTTTAACCCTAGAATCATTCGTTGGTCTACGAGTCAAGTTAATCATACATCGGCGTCATTTTGACGAATGGACTTTTTGCGGGGAGTTTTAGAGTTTATTTGTAAAAAACATTTTTTTTACATAACAGTACTATAAAAGCGAACAAAATATTTAAAAAAATTGGATTTGGAAAAATTTCTTAATGTAAATATTTATTAATTTTTTTAATCTTTTTATCAAAGCATATTTTCATTATAAAAATTAAAAAATAGATAAATACATCAATATTGTATCATAAAACATGTGTTTCAAATAATTAATTTATGAACTATTATGAGTCAGTGGACATGTGTGACTTTACAGAATGTGAAATTTCTCAGTCATAAATATTCCTATAGATATGTATAGTTATTTCCCCATTAGGCACATTTGTAAATTTTCTAAAATTTGTTAGTAATTTTTCGAAGATCTCAAAAAATAATAAAAATTAAAATATTTTCCACAAAATAAATTGTTAATCTTTTATTAAGTCATTAGAAACGCATTCTTTAGTTTTCGATTCAATATATTAAAATTTCAGTATTATGTCGACTCTAAAAGTCAAACAGCTGTAATCCTCTTTCACATTATCATATTCATTGAATAAATTAATTATAACATCCATATCCACATTCCGCTCTTTGCCAAAGTGTTCCAAAAAAGTGAAAAATTGAAATTTCGAAAAACCCTCCCAGCGTTACCTGAGGAAAACTATTATCTAACGAATGAACTTTAATTTTTTTTTATTTCGGATGATCCAGCACCAAGTTACGAGGGGCACCGCAATTCTACTTTTTTTCCGAGACACGTCCGAATAATTACTGCCATTACTGTATTTTTAATATTTCTTCGTGAAAATTTTATACAATATTCTTCGAATGTCATACTTTAATGTACCGCTGGTTTTAATAAAGAGATTTTAACTGTGTCGTCACAAAAAATAACAAAAACATGTCTTTTTTGTACGAATTAACCTTACCCCCTCCTTAACCAAATTTATTTTTCCTGTAATCTCCTGACTTTTCTGAACATTTTGATGAGAAAATTATTGCTTTATGTTAAATATTATAGAAGTTATGAATTTTTTAATATAATAACGTTACCGACGGTGATAGACACGGAAACACCACTTTAAGGGGGGAGTTCAAATACAAAAGCAACTTTTTTATTTATGATTATTTTGCTTGTTGAAATTTTTTTCAAATTAGGGAGGGTTTCAAATAGAAAATTTTGTTTTTGAAACATTCATTACTCTTCCCTGTGGGGGGAGGGGGCCCTTTTTCACAAATTTTTAAGCGTTTACAAGGAAAGCCATATCTCAAAAAGTAATGAATATTTTTTAAATATTTTTTTCATTATTTTATTCCTAAAAGACCTGTCCATAAAGCTGAGTGTGGGTTTCAGGTAATTTTAAAAATTAACTATAAAATTGTATTCCCAAACTTCTAAAAATTATAAAACCCAATTTTTTATTTTAAAAAAAATGTTTAAAAATAGTCACAATTGTTCAAATGGAAAAAACATACTCCACTTTATGCGCAATATTTTTATAAACAAAATTAAAAAAAAAATTAAGTCTCTATCTTTTCTAGAACTTGAGATATGATTTTTCTTGTCGGAAAAAACACAACTTTCGGGAAACGGTAAAAAACAAAAATAATAACAAAAGAAGCGGTTTACTCACTGTTTATTAAAACGTCTACAAAGGCATACAAATAAAAGAACATTATCTCAGTGCATACACACACCAAAACTAACTATTACTGATCAAATCGCGAGGGGGGGGGGGGGGTGAGCGTTATTTGCAAAGGAGCATCAACTTGGCCGTGCAGCGGCTCACAAATAAATATTTTTCTACTTGAAAAAAAAAATTTTGGCCATGTTTTACATATCATCGTGTTTGTAAAGAACCACAGAACAAAATAAAAACAAAAAATGAAATTCGAAAAAAATTAGTTTATTAGCCGTTTCTGGCGTGAACTCCTCCCTTAACCCTATTTTGTTAAATTTCAAAAATTCATAACTTGAAAACTATTAGAGATAATTTTTTTAAATTTTGTACAGATTATTAGGATGGTTAAATAAACAAATAAAAAAAAATTCAGCTAAATCTGTGGTCATGGGTGACATTTTATTTTTTTATTGGATGATTTTAAATGTAATGACCCAGCAACCCTTATATATCGCAATTGGCTTCAAATATTTAGAAACATATTTGAAATATAAAAATTTATTGTCTGTTAACAAAAATAATATAAAAAAAAACTTTCTAAATTTGCATACTAATCTATGAATATACACTTATACAGTAATAAATTAACCAATATTCTATGACAAATTTTTATAATGAAATTCACAATAAATTACAAAAAAAAATTACTATCAATTATACAACAATGGACGTCAATTATGACGTATTAGAAATCAGTAAATCAGTTGAAATAATTCTGCTATTTTTGAAATTAAAAAAAAAAAAAAAAAAAATATTGAAAAAAAAGCATAGGTACTTAGAAAATCTGCCATCTAAAATTATTAAAGACACTTAATTTCAGCTTAATTAGCTTTTTTAAAATTCTCGGAATTTTCATCCATTTTTTTTTTTTTAATTTTAGCAAAAAGAGCGAATTTAAATCTGTTAATATAAATTTCTAGAAATTACTGTTAAATATAATTTAAGTTCATAAGTACCTAACCATGAGCAATAATTGAAATATTATGTAAAAAACTGTTCAACTTTTTCTGTACTTAATTACCTAAAGTGTATTAATAGTTGAAAGAAAAAACTCACCAAAGAATTCAATAGAAAGACCAACACTTAAAATCTAATATTGGCACTCAATTACTCAAAAAAAGATGTATCGTTCATTAAAGCACTAATATTATAGTTAATCAAAATCACAGTAAAAAAATCACAATTATTCATTAAACAGATTATTATTTTTTTAATTCGCTAAAATACATAGGTAGATGCGTTGGTATTAAAAGAATTAGTGATAATAGTTCAATAGCTAATTTATTTCGCCAAATTGATATCTACAGTTCCCTTCGAAGAAGGCAACTGAATATTTTAATTGCAACTGACAATTATTATTGTAAATTTATCAAATATAATAACTTCAAAATGGAAAAAAAATTAATTGTTAAAGTAGCCGGTAACTTCAATGCATAGTGCAACAAATTTAGTTATACACAAATTGTTGATATGCAGTAACATCAGTAATTTCAGTTTACGCAATTTGTATATTAAGAGGAAATCGTTTCAAGGTTACCCCAATCTTATGCAGGGACGTAACTACAAATTTTGCATCCTTGAAGCAATCTCGACTCAAGCGCCTCCTATTAGTGATGAGCAAATGCAAAACGAAGACCAAGACTTGGCAGTCTTGGTCTTGGTCTTGTTCTTGCATTAAGAATCTTGGTCTTGGTCTTGCTAGAGCAATTTGAGTCTTGGTCTTGGTCTTGGTATTGCTAAAGAATCTTGCACTTTCTTACATTTTTTATTAGCGAATTTTTTCCTTCTAAAATCAGAATTTTCTCTCCTTACAGTATTAATTATACTTTGCTTTTGTCTTGCTATTGTATTGGTCTTGCTCACTTGAGTCTTGGTATTGGTCTTGCAGTCATACTTATAGTTTTGGTCTTGGTCTTGCTCTTGGTATACATAGTCTTGGTCTTGGTCTTGCATTTTTTGCAAGACCAAGACTAATATTGCTCATCACTACCTCCTATACGGAAAGTCCACTTTTCCCTAAAAAGATAACTGACGAGCAAATAAAAGAAACAAAAGAAATGTGATTTTGTCATTTCCCTCAAAATAAAAAAAAAATTACTTTCCCTTGCGCCCGTACTTTTCCCTGTTGGATCCATTTCTGTCATACGCCCTAGAGCGACTGCTCCACCTGCTGCAATATAGTTACTGCTCTGTTTTTATGGGGTTTACAAACAAAATTTTTCTTTTGCATTGCAGAATTTGATTGTTCTACTTAAAAAGAAAAATCAAAAAAATTTAATTTTTCTACTCCTTTTGAAGAACTCACTCATTACATATCCGTAAATTGTTGAGAAAGTTAGGCATTATTCAAAGGTGTGGAGGAATAATCATTACTCAATACCTTTCGACCAATGAAATCACCGTATTAACAATTATTCAATGGGCTTGCGATTATTTTGTGAATATTATAAGTTTTAATTTCATATACATATATAGGTACGTAGTAACATGTAAGTAAACAAAACAATTTGAATTTTATTTTGATCGTTTCCATAGATATATTATACAAACATTTAATGAAACTGGAGATAGATTAAAAATTTTATTCTTTTCATTTAAAATTTATATTCAATTTTATTTAAATCAAACAGGAAGAAAGTCGTAGAAAAATTATAGTATTCTACTCGATGGCAATGGCTATTACTCACTCAGATGCATTACGACACTCGCCTCGTAAACTCGGCTCGTGTCACAATTTCATCTTCATGAGTAATAGTTATCATTACCAGCTCGTTGAATAATATACTATTATTGTTATACTAAAGTAATCTACCTAATTGTGTTCTAAACGCTTATTTAAAAAACTAATAGTTATAAATTAAGAAAATTAAAAGTAACAATATTTAATCTTACTCCATATAATCGTGTTGTTTTAACCGGACTATACAACAAGAAAATAATTGGTGGGAGTAGAAAATATACAGTGGCATTGTTATTTAGGTAAGTTAAAATAACAACTTATATTTCAATGTTAAATTATGGAAATATATGTATTAATTAATAGGAAATAAGTCTCTTACTTAACTCTCAAGTATCTTAAAGCTAATAATATACATACATTTCCTTATTTCAATACTCTGAGTTCACCTTTCATGTAGTAGGGTATTTTTTTTAAAAAGTCAATAAATTATCTTGACCTTTTTTGCAAATTTTTTTGGCAATTCATTTAAAAACAGAACATAACCACTCTGCAAGTTCTTGAATTGAATAATTTAATTTGAATATTCGAAAGATGTGGCCATATTTTAGTCGTGTACTGTAGATTTATTGCTTCCAGTGTATTTACAAGGTGCCGGAAATTAATATTGAAATTTCCACCTTAGCTATTCGCTTACTAAGAAAATAGTAGCTATAATAATAACACAAAATTTAGATTTTTGAAAAATTATTTTTATTACTCATGCGGGAGAAGTGCTAACTTGGCGCACACATTTCTGTACGCAAAATAGCTGTTTGCCCATTGTACTCATCCCACATACTTTTTTGCGTGCGGAAAGTCACTTTTCGCACGCAAAATGACAATAAAACACGCAAAATTTAATCAAAACACGCATGCCGCCTCTTGATTTATCATTTAATAAATATTTCATAATTATTTCTATAGAAACCACCAACAAACTAATTTAAACAATATTTAGTTCAGAAAAAAAAGACAAACACTTTAAAATATTGTTTTAAAAAGTAATAAAAATGTCAAAAAAAGTGATAATAATAGAAAAAAGTATGTCAAATTCGTAATAAAAAAATAGTATGTGCAACTCGTGCGGGATTGTCGATTACCCACTCAAGCGAATAAGCGCACTCACTACGTTCGTGCGCTCAACTTCGCTTTCGTGGGCAATCGACAATTTCCCGCACTTATTACACAATATACTATTTTCCTTTCTTACTTGTCAATAAAAAAATCAACCCACGTAGATTTCTTAATTTTTTTGTGAGTAATACATTGCTAAAAGTTTTGATGGTTACGTAACCAATTGTATTTCTTAATATAAAAAAAAAAATCAGCAAATTACCTTTGCTAAATAGATTACTTAAAAAATTACATTTTTTAATATTTTATAAATAAATTCTTTCCTCAATATTTCTTAAACACATATATCTAATAACTGTATAAATTAAATATTTTTACCAATTTTTTTTAGGGTTCCAAAGTAAAAATCTCGGAACCCTTATAATTTTATCATGTCTGTCTGTCTGTGTTCTTAATTTCATAAGGTACTTTCCCGTATTAGAACGCGAGAGTGCAAATTTTCTGGGAAAATTTTGGAAAGGGTCTTAAAATGAAGTTAAGGTTACCATTGAGCTTACCGCTTTTATTTGACAAATAGTACGCTTCAAAGTTTCGAATAATTTACGACATCCCTTTAACTTTTCAATAGTGAGTCCAAGAAATTTAAATATATATAGATATTAGCACCTAACGAAAAGGCTCAGTTAAAATAATTTCGACTTAATTGTACCGGTAATTTCCGGAATCCGGTTAAAAATAACCAAATTTTCTCCAATCAAGTAAAGAAAAATAAAGCAGGGAAGTTGCCAGTTGATAGAATTTTCCATGGAGGTATGTGTTTTGGTATTAGAAAACACCCCTTAAAAAATCAATTTTGGATTATTAGGAAAACTTTAACTACTAAAGAACCCTGACTTACCGTGTGCCCAACACACACTTGGCGAATTTTATTATCTAGGTTCTTACATCAAAAATTAAAATTCAGCGTGAATACATCTAATAAAAAATCTATTAACCATAAAGATAAAGTAATAGGTAATTCCCAGTCATTTAATTTCAGAAACTCAAAGCAGAGTACTTTTTTATCCAAAAAGTCCAAAGAGAGGATGTACGAATCAAAGGAAATGGGAAAAATTATGTATAAACAAACATAATTAAAATTATAAATCCATAAATTATATTCAAGTCTTTAACACAAAAACCTATTGAAAAATGCCAACAAAGTTAAGAATTGTGTGAATGTTGTATATTTCATCTAACAATTATTATCTATTATCTTTTATGAAAATCTTTTAAGGTGCAGATCAAAAGAATACAATTAAAATTCACTTCTAATTATTTTTACTCAACTCAACTGCATATATGCATTTTTATTCAGATAATCTTTTATTATTTAAAAATGATTTTTCACTCATGCAGTAAGAAACCACAATAATTTACATGTTAATTTGTATTAAAGATTATTGAAACGTTCAGAAAATGAATAATAATTCTTAAATTTCACCTTTCCAGATGATAAATTATTCAATACTTTACACTTTGTGGGCTTGAAAAAGGTCTATCTTCAAAAAAAAAAAAATTTCGATTAAATTTCAAAGATTAAAAAAAAATTTTTATGTTTTTTGTCTCTTAAGATAGTTTTATCGAGGAAATAGTTTCCTTAGGAAAATTTTCTAAATACAAAATGTGCTAAATACAACTTGTTCTAATAAAAACAATGATACCTTCCTTCGTTCGCGTAGGTAAAATAAATCACCTCACTGGCCTGTGGTTCGTATAAGAGGTATAAGACATGTACTTGATAGATATCTAGAGTTCTAGACTAATCCATTTTAAAATACGTTTCTGCGCATATCTCACTTGATTTTCTGTCCGGTTTAGTAATATTAAGTCACAATTTTGTATACTTACATATCCAAATAGAACTGCATTAAATTATTTTAAACAGAGGTATAATAAAATAAATATTACATAATTATTCTAAAATAATAAAGCAATATTCTATATTTTATAAACTATGTAATTTACATTTTCCTTATCTGGATCACGCAATGTTCAATTTTAATTATATCAGAATACAGAAAAACAAAGTAATTTAAAGGAAATAAACTAATAGAAAGTAAAAGAGCAAAAAATTAAAAGAGGTACAAGGATACAGTACTTCAAAGTGTAAAAAAAAAGTATTTAATCGATCACTTGAAATTTTCCAAGTTTAGAATTTGAAATTTTAGTATATTATAGAGAAAGATATAATGCATTCACTGACACTATTTTGAATAATTTCTGACGTGTAGTTTAGAAGAAATAAATTTTTAAAGTTAGAATTTTTAACGTACGAGTAGCTGCCAAAGAATGATTAGAGGTGAATCAGTGGTATGTATTTAAGTAAGTTGTGTCATTAAAAAGTTGTGCCAACTTTAAAATTTAAAAAACTGAAAATTATTTTCTTTTATGTTTTTGGATCATTAAAAAACTATTTTGTTTAATATTGGACGTTTAGTTATTGTAATAAATAGAAAAAAAAAACTATAAAAATGTCATTTTATACTAATACACCCATAATATGTTTGTGTAAGTGTTAGTTATTATATGTGCGTACACGTCACTACCAGAATCAAATTCATTACTTTTAAAATTATTGAACAATAATCAAATATTAATACTGTTACATCTATCTATAGTATCTATCTATAGTATCTATCTATCTATCTATATATATATATATATATATATATATATATATATATATATATATATATATATATATATATATATATATATATATAGATATATATGTATATAAATCAAAACTGACTGACTGACTAACTGATTGACTGACTGATCGATCAACGCACAGCCCAAACCGCTGGGCCTAGAAACGTGAAATTTTGAACAGGGATATCTCATATAACGTAGGTGAGCAGTAAGAAGGGATTTTTGGAAATTCATTTCTTAAGGGGGTAAAATAAGGGATGAAAATTTTCATAGACATCTATAATTTTTTAAGATAAAAATATGGAAATTTGTGTTAGATTACTGATTTGAAAGTAAAAGTTTTAAAAATTCATCCCTTAAAGAGAGATGAAACAGGGGAAGAAACTTTAAATGGAAGTCTGTCTCCAAGAAACGTGAAATTTTGAACAGAGATGATTTGTTACATAACCTAGGTAAACACAAAGAAGGGATTTTTGAAAATTCATCCCCTAAGGGTGTAAAATAGGGGATGAAAATTCTCATACAAAATTTACAATTTTTTGAGTTAGAAATATGGAAATTGGTGTTAGGTTACTGGTTTGAACACAAAAGTTTGTGTTTTTAAAAATTCATCCCTTAGGGGGTTGAAATAGGAGAAGAAACTTTAAATGAAAGTCTATCACCTAGAACCGTGAAATTTTGAACAGGGATTTCTTATATAATGTAGGTGAGCACTAAGAAGGGATTTTTGGAAAAACAGGAGATGAAAATTTTCATAGAAATTTGTAATTTTTTGAGCTAGAAATATGGAAATTGGTGTTAGGTTATTGATTTGAACACAAAAGTTTCAGTGCTTTTAAAAATTCATCCCTTAGGTTGAAACAGGGGAAGAAACTTTAAACGGAAGTCTGTCGCTTTTACAATTAGAAATGTGGAAACTGATGTGGTATGGTGTGCTGGTGATTTTAAAATTGTTAAAAATTCATTTTTAAAGTGTAAATCCTACTCCTTATCCTAACTAATATTACAAATGCAAAATTGAGTGTTTGTTTGTTTGTTTGACTTGCTTTTACGCTTCAACGACTTAACCAGTCAACTTGAAACTTTGCACAGACGGTGGACATGGTTATAGGCCATCTATGACAATTATGACAGTTAACTATTAAAAAGCGGATTATTGGTTTCAAACTTCGAATATTGTTAACAGAGGGGTTGGAAAAGAACATAAGCGACTTTTTACCCTGGAAAAACATCTCATTCCTGTGGGAAATCTCATTTCTGTGAAAAAATATATTTTAAATGAAACAAAAAAAAATTCTTGGAGTTTATTCGAACTCTGTTTGTTAGCAGATAGAACGATATACAGCGATAAACATAAGTTTTTACACCGAGAAAGTATCTGATTCCCGAGGGAAAATGTATTTAAAATGAAACAATTAAATAATGACAACTGACTGTTAAAAAAATGGAAAATTGATTTTAAATATTGCATATTGTTTACAGCGGGGAAAGAAAGGGACACAGACTACTCTCTACCCCGAGAAAATATCCTGTGAGAAGTCTAATTCCCATGGGAAAATATATTTAAAACGATAAGAGGATCACTGACTTCATTCGAACTTTCCATATTGTTAAAACAATGTTATAGTCTATTTTTTTCCCGGAGGAAATATTTTATTTCTGTGGGAAAATTCCTGTGGGAAAATGAAAGTACATTTTATACGTTTGAACTAGATGTCATAATTTCAAAAGCCACAAGTGTAAGGGCTGAGTGAATTCCAGCACCCACTACGTCGTCAAAAGTATGGGTACACCTTGCATCAAGGTTTGTTCATACTTTTGACGCGGTAGTGTACTTAATGTTGTGATACACTGCCATTTCAAAAGCAGGGGCAGCCCTTGGGTCAAGACGCGCTTAGTCCTTCTACAATCACGCGGGCGAAGCCGCGGGTAAATGATAGTGTATTGTAAAATTTAATTTATTTTCCTACACATAAATTATATTTTTCTACAATCTTAGTGGAAAGTAGGCTTTTGCGCTCTGTGAAAAGAGCACAAAATACTACTTTGCGCTTTAAACGAAGTACTACTTTGCGCTTTAAAGCCGCAAAGTAATACTTTGTCGCTCGCTCGCTGTATATTTAATTACAAATCGGGTAGGCGTTGTTTATATTTTCTATAGTAACAAATAAACAGATTCTAAAATTATCGTAATCAGGTGAAATATTAATTTTATTAAATTGCAAAATAACTGCAAAATATTAATTTAAAATAATAAATAACTATAATTAATAAATAATAAGAAAAAAATATTTTAAAAAAATATGTATATAGGGTAAAAGCCCCGTTTGTGGAACGCGATCCAATAGAAAAACAGTTTTGACATTTATATCTTAATGAAGTTATTTCTGAAAGAAACGTCTGATAACAAAAATTATTATTAATAGAATGATTGTTTTTCAATTTAAATTCATCTCACATTTAATGTTTCTTTACTTAATTAAAAAAATACATATATATATATATATTAAACAATTTTTGCTGAATGTGTCTCTTTTGCGTTTGATCAATGCTTATTTATCGAAACACATGCCTTATAAATTTCAACATTTTCCAGTTAATTTTCGAAGTTAGCGCAATAAAACTATACAAATAATTTTTATTAGTCCAGTTAAGAGATTATAAGAGCTAAATCATCTTTTTATTCGGTTTAAATGTAATTTATATATATATGTGTATTTCTTTCAGTACACAATATAACCTCTGTATTTAACTAAAATCATGTACGTAAAATAACTAAAAATTTATATTATAAATAGTTTTAATTTCTTTTTGAGTCTAAAATATTTACTTACTGCTTTAAAATCGTAAAATTTTTAATATTTTTTTTTATTTCGGAGCGTATCGTCAATTGATAAATAAAAAAATATTGATTTAAAGTTGCAAAATTTTATTAATAATGAAAAATTGTCGCCATTTTGATAAGTTAGTCTAGAATTGATTAGAACTTTACCAAAATACATAGATGGCGAAACAAAATATAGTATTTTGGTATATTCTGTGATTTTGGTCGTTTATTTTATCGAATATTTAAACCATTCTATATTTTTTAATTTGACATTCTATTTACTACTAGATGTCACTCTATGTCATAGAGTGAAAAGATGGCAAAATATGTATGTGAATGGTATGTAATGTATCTCATGTTCGTACATACGTGTTCTTTTTTAGGTGTCAATGTGCTGATTTTTTAAAGGGTGTTAATATATTCTGTCTGTTTTTTTATAGATGTCAACAAATTATAAAACAAAACATTAATAAATCAAAATTTTTGGGTTATATTTTCTTAAAAACATATTCATTGGATTAAAAAAACTTGGTTTCATGCTTATTAAGAAAAAAAAATGGGTGTTTAATTCATTTATTAATTTTTGTAAGCAAGTTTGATGAAATACCTAAAAATAGTGTTCCACAATCGGGGCTTTTACCCTATATGACGGAAATATGTAATAGTGACAGTGATTTCTCAAGTACACCTCCAGATATTTCTGAAGCTGCAAAAATTATAATATTAAAGCAAATATTAACATTCATTGTTATTTTTTCAAGTATCTTTTAAATAAAAAAAAATTTTATAAGATTGTAGAAAAAATTTTTTGTGTAATTCAAGCACAAAATGACTTGCCTCTCTCATAAGATTAACGCGCTCCGCCTGGCGGCATCGCGCGTCAACATTCTCAATCGAGCGGAAAAGCACCATTTTGCGCTCTTAATACACAAATAACTATTATTTATAGAGGAAAAAAATATACTTAGTAATTCATTTGTCAAAAATTTGTCAGTATATACTGATCGATTAACCTTATACGTTTTATTCTTATATTACTACCTTCTCAACATATTTTAGAAAGGGAGTAAGAAGTTCCATTTTAAACGCGTGTTTCCACGCGTTTTTATTATTTAATTATTTAATTAAATAATTAAATAAATAAATGCGTTTCCACGCGTTTTTATTATTTAATTGGGCACCCACCCAATTAAATAATTGTTTAAGGCGATATTCTAGTCTTGAAATTTAAGAAAATTTATTTTTTACATATTATTCTTAACTCTTTAAATGATTAAGACGAGTTAACTCGTCCTGCAGTATGGCGGCTCAAAATGCTGTGATATGTATAATTTCACTGGTACAGGTGCCGCCATCTGTGACAGATTTTCCGAAATACGGTATAATTCTAAATAATGTTCAATTTTATCAACATAGTTTAGTATAATTTATATTTTGTAAATTCCTAGAGTTCACTTTTTTGATGTTGGGATCTCTGATTTTTTTTCTTTTTCTTTTTTTGTAACCTTATCTATTGTACTTATCACTGGCAGTAAAAAGTCCGGCATTTTGAGACAAAAAAATTTTTCCATATGGTTTGTTTAAAAGCGTTAAAGTTTAGACCTTTGAGAATATGTTCTCAAAAGGAAATTTTAAAATTCCCAATATTTACGAAAGTTATCAGTCTATGCATTTTAGTTCACATACAAAAATTTTGTTCACTGTAAGTGTTCAATTCAGCTGCAATCTTCAAGAAACACAGACTGGGGTCACATTGGTGATTTTACATAAAAACAAAGGTCTATTAAGACAGAATTTTTGAAATTAATATATTATTTTCACAGTTTAAAAAACCAAAATTGAGGAAGAAACAAAAACAAGCTTTAGGAATACGAGTAAGCTACAGAGCAGAGACACTATTTTATGCTCTTGGGCATGTTTTACGTTCAGAGGTTAAAACGTAGGAAAAACTTCGAATATCGCTCTAATAAGAGGAAAGAAAAAAAAATTTGAAGAATGAATTAGAACATGAAGTTCAAAAGTAAAATAAAAAAAGTAGATCTATGACAATGATTATAACGCATGTAACAAAAAAAAACGCCGTGAGCAGTGGGGCCCCATCACGGAAGTCGAATTTTTCCCTTCATCTTCGATATTGAATGTCTACAAGCGAAATGTGATTGAAAGTCTATAAGCGATTTGTCATTTTGGTGGCTTCAAAACTGATGATGAATGTCCGGCTGATCGGGGCTTTAAAAAAAGGTTTTAAGTTTTTAAGGGCTGAATCTCAGTAAATTTCAATTTCCTACCCATGCTTATCCGCCAATTGCCTTTGTGTTTTATTTTTAAATATTAAAAAAGGACCTTAAATAGTAAATTGGAAGGCCTTTATGAGGATATTTTTTTCTTTCCAAAAAAATCTAAAATTTCTATTTTATAAATAAAAATCCAAAATTCCTACTTTATAAATAAATAAATAAACATTAACTTTAATAACATTTTTAAATTACTTAATATGTATGTATTGCATTTGTTATAAAAGTTAGTTCATTTTTTTAAAATTTTTAAATTTACTATTCGCCTACTTATATTAGAATGAATTTAATGTATTTAAAACACATTTAACAATACCATTGAATTCCGATGTAAAAATGGGAAAAGCGGGGGAAAAAGTAATGTGGAATCCCTAAAAGGGACCAACTGGATATTAACTCAATACATGTACAAAGTTTCAGCCCTTACGTTTACTCAGAGTCTCTAAGCGTGTTAGAGAAAAGGCAAAAAAATCAAGGAAATATTAGCATAAAAATCGTGGGGGTAAGGGTTAAAAGTTGAAACCTCCAAAAAGCCAGGGCTGGGAAAAATGTTTCATAGAAACCATTTAAAATAGAAAATGGAAAATGGTTTCCAAAAATGCATTTAAAATACAAAATGGAAAATGGTTTTGCTAAACATATTTAAAATAGAAAATGGAAAATAGCTATTTAAAATGGATTATAAAATGCAAAATGCTTTTTTTACTTTAAATTTATTCTATAAATTTTTATATTAATGAAAAAAAAAGTTAAGAAAATGTCAAACGTACTAAAGTCATATAAGGGCAGTCCTTTGAGAAAATTTTATAAAGTTTGCATGATATGAAAACGAAATTTAACTCTTGAAATATTGTTACTCAAAAATATTGTAAAATTTAATTCAGCTTTAATATATTCAAACCTTGAGTACGCTACAACTCCGACTTCTAAATTACATATAAAAATCATCTACTCGAAATACCAAAACATTTCTTATCGACGTGTCTTAGAGATAATACCACAGAACTTGAGTCCGAAAAGTTTGACTTGAGAGTACTGCAGCTCTAGTAATAAATTTAACTTAAGTGACATTGCAACTCAAATTATAGAAAATTTTAGTCAATTGAATTAACTTACATTTTATTTACAATTTGTTAGACTACGTTCAACTCGAGTTCTATGATTAATATGAGTCATAAGCGTCATAAATACACACATAAATTTGTGTATGCATGCATTTTCATTTTAAATGTAAAATGGATTCAAATTTTCATTTTAAATACAAAGTGAAAAATGGTTTGAACGAACTTATTTAAAATAGAAAATGCAAAATGCCATTTTATATTTTAAATACATATTTAAAATGAAATCATTTTAAATAGTTCCCAGCCCTGCAAAAAGCAGTGGCTAGCTATTAACTTAACCTATACACATAATTTAAGCCCTCTAGGTTTATTTGGGGAGATTTTGACCCGAACGAAACTGTTAAAAAACAAGAAAAATTATGTTCTTTTTGGTATAAAAATGGTGGGGGTAAGTTTAAAAGTTGAGACCCCCAAAAGACACACCCTTGATACTAAATCAGTCCGAATACAAAATTTCAGCCCTCTAGGTGCGAGTGGTACAAACTTCGAAAACGTCGAAAAAGCATGAAATTGTAGCTTAAAAATGGTGGGGGTGGAGGTAAGATATTAAAACCTCCAAAAAGCACAACCTAGGTACGAACTTTATCAACACTCCAAATTTCAACCCTATGTCCCTATACGTTAATTCTCGGAGGCTGTGGGCGTGTTAGATCCAGCCAAAATCCTCTTTTCCCCCTCTACTCCCTCCAAATCATCCTAGGAACCTGAATTTTGGATATGTTGTAGATAATCGACCGAAACATTATTTCCAACCGGTTTGGGAAAGTTTTATTGTTTTGTTGCCCCCCACCACCCCCTAAAGGTTGGGTTGGATCCAAAATTTGACCCCACTTTGATAGTATTGTTGTGCATCGGAATGAGCCCCATTTACCAAATTTGAGCTCTTAACTTCCATAGGGGGGCCCTACACATGTCAAATGGTAGCGGGAATATATATATATATATATATATATATATATATATATATATATATATATATATATATATATATATCAGACATTTTTTTCTACAGAATCGTGTTCTACGGGTCCGAAAACGGATAGCGCCCCTACTCTCGCCTCTCGACGTTCTTATCGTATAGACTGTATAAGTCTAATGTTTTCATGGAAAAATCCGACTAAAAATTAATAAATAATAAATTAATAAAACAACATCAAGACAACATGGAGGTCATCACTTTCTTACGACTCCACATACTAATGTCATTCTCTTTTGAATAAAAATTCATTACCATTACCATACTGAATTATTTATTATGCAAAGTGCAGGACCTCCAAATGTAACAAATATTATTTTTATATCAAATTATAATGACTTTAAGGTTAATTTTTGTTAAAAATGTAATAAGTGAATTTTTTGAAGAGCACCAAACCGGTCAAGCTAACGTACTTTATCATCTACCTTCATTGAGTGTATTATTTTCATTTATCAATAAAAGTCAGGAAGTGTTTCCGTACAGAGTACATACCTATGTAATTAAGCTCAGTATATATGTATAATAAAAAGAAAACAAATTATTGATTTGCTTATATGGTCTAGACTTAATATTTAAAATAAATAACAGCATACTACTCGTATTAATTAAAGGATAACTTCTCCTATTCAATGTAGGTTTCACTAGTGCAACCTTAGCGTACCACAAGATATCAAGTATTTTTGAAAAAAGGAAAAAAGAAAATAAAATATTGATAAGGATAGTTAAGTGGTCTTTTTCACATTTTTTTTACAAATATGTTTATAATTGTTACAAGGATTTTCCGTCTTCTGGTTAGTTACGGATTTCCGATTTCGAGTATTAGAATACAAATTGCAATACATGAATCACATAATGAAATTGGTAAGGAATTATAGGTTAAGACCACTAAAAAAAGACTTCTCTCTAACCAGTCATATTTCTAAGGGGAATTTCGTCATTTTGATAGTAAAAATGAAGAAATCACAACCAAATTACTGTATTTAAATCAATTACCCACATTCAAATCACCTCCATAAAGCTTGATTTGAGAAAATATAAATTTTTTAACTTGATGACGTCATTCTACTATACTAAGATTTTTTAGAGCCTTAACGCTTTTATTTTAACCATAGAGAGAATTTTTTTGTCTCAAAATGCTGTACCATTTACTGCCAGTGAAAAGTACAATAGATAAGGTTACAAAAAAGAAAAAGAACAAAATCAAAGATCCCAACATCAAAAAGTGAATCCTAGGAATTTGCAAAATATAAATTATACTAAACTATGTTGATAAAATTAAACATTACTTAGAATTATACCGTATTTCGAGAAATCTTTCACAGATGGCGGCACCTGTACCAGTGAATATACATATACATATCACAACAGTTAATTCGTCTTAATCCATTTAAAGATTTAACAACTGTAAATAAAAAGGCGAAATGACAAAACTGAAAGCGAAGTATAGATTTTCAAAGTCATTCTTCTCATTTCTACCAGAATCAAGCATGTAAAACCAGTAGAAAAACGTTTCTGTCGAATTAACACCATTTCTAAAGGGATATAATGACGAAAATGATTTCGGGATATAAGAAATGGGTTTTTGAATAAAAAATAAATATCATTTTTTTTTATTTTATTTCAATTCTACATCATAAATAATATTGATAATCGATACGAAAAATTTTTTAAAAATGATATATAATAAATAACAATTAAAACTTGAAAAATTTTAAAAAATATCATTTGGTTAAAAGTAGCACTACAAAAGATCGCGATGTCTGTGACGTCATAAAGGTAATATGTCAAAAGTGTCAAAATTATTAAAATTTAGTAGGAAAAATTATTGATGGTTGTTTCATTGATTTCGACGTTCAAAATCTTGAGGGACATTTTTTCCGGATTTATTTTTGTATTGCTATCACAAAGTGGTACAAAACAAGCTCGATATTTCTTTGGTTTCGATATTTCGACAGTGAAGCTTATAGCAAGCAATAATTTGGACAGAAACAAGAATTTCAGAGCAACAATAATTTCATAGTAACAATAATTTCATAGCAACAATAATAGTAGGAGAGCTGCTGGCCGATTTGCAATAACCATTTCAACACGCGTTAAATTGAGAGGATAGGATCTTGGATACTACTTACTCTACATAAAAATTCAGTTCTGGCAAGCCTTTTCGACCGGGTTGAGTCGAATAGGCTTGCCAGAACTGAATTTCTGTGTAGAGTAGGTATCCAAGATTCTATCTTCTTAATTTAACGCGTGTTGAAATGACCATCGCAAATCGTCCAGTAGCTCTTGGTTTATAATCTATTTGAAAATAAAAATACACTAATGTAGCTATATTCAGGCCATATAACCTTTATTACGTCACATAAGCGCTCGTGAACTATCGGCCCGTTATCGGCTCTAAGTTTGAAAATTTATTCTTAATTTAATATAACTTCTTAGTTATTACGTTTAAAAAAAAAAATAAAGAGTTTTCTTATAAAACTTATATATGATCATTCCATTTATGACAAAAAAAATTTTTCTTCAAAAACCTAAATCTACTCAGAGTTAAAGAATTGCTTTTAAACATTTCTCTAATGCTTAAAAAAGTGTCGATATTTATCTGAATTACATGGTCGGTCAAGTGGTCGGAAAGCGACATTTCATATTACACGGCCAAATATTATTCCAAATAATAGGGGAAATTATTCCAGGCCTAAATCCAAGCTACAAGAAATTTATTCAAAGTTGAGGAATTGCTTTTAAATATTTCTCTAATGCTTAAAAAAGTGTCAACAGAGTGGACCCTAATTTGGGACCTAGACATTTTCTTCTTACCGAGCTCCTTCCAACACCACAAGATATAAAGCACACAAAAAATATAAAACAATAAATAAAATTAAACTAAATAATGTGAAAAACTAAAACAAATCTCAAATATTGATTCAAATACTCAAAACAGATATTATGACGGGTCCTTCAAAGGCCGGACCCTAACCATTTCTCTCATTAGTCATTTGTTTATGTGATGATCCGGCCCTGTTACACAGTCGTATTTCTAAAAATAATTTTATCATTTTGATGAGGGTAATAGGATCAGTTGATGTTTATTTTCTTTTTAGAACTACCTAAATATTATTTAAATTATTTTTTACTTTGGATTATACTTTAAATTTATTTCGAATTTTGATTACTTTGAGTGCAAAACGAAATTCGACGCAAATCCAGAAGTCAGTTTTTATTAAAGAGAGATTCACTAAAAAGAAAAGAAATCGATTTTTTTCTTCCTAATTATGTTCCTTAAGGTGTTAGAAATATTCTCCGAAAATTTCATTTGAAAAAAGTGACAAATCAAAAAGTTATGGGCATTTTAGTGCACGCAATTAACTATAATTCAATTTAAATAAAAAACATTAAATGCATTTTTCTCGAAAGTACATTTTTCGACATTGTTCCTCATGTATCCCAAAAAGTATTTGAGATATCGACATAAATCAAAGTGCATATTATTCCTCGGTACCGTTATTTTGGCAGGAACTAGAATCTTTTGGTTTCGTAATATATTTTCAAAATGGCGGCTGTTTATAGTCGAGAAAAAGCGGTGATTTTTGAAAATTTATTTTCAAAATACGATTTCTCGCTGGTTTTTTATTTTTTTTCGTAAATCCTAGTTAGTGCCATAACTGTATATGTATATTTTCAGAAAATTCTTGATTTTTTTATTTCAATTCACTGTGAATTTCAGAACGCGAGAAACCATCAAGGTAAAAAAAATCTTACAGTCTCGACTTCAAAACCATTTATACTAAGCTTATTATGGAATTTTTAAAAAAATATTTTTTTGTAATCTCAAGACATGTAGAAACAATGTTATATATATAAGTATTTAAAAAAATTATATATAAAAAATAGTATATTGTGCAATAAGAGCGAGAAATTATCAATTGCCCACGAGAGCGAAATTGAGCGCCGGATCGTAGTGAGTGCGCTCATTCTCTCGAGTGGGCAATCGACAATCCCGCACGAGTTGTACATACTATCTTTCCTCTACTCCTGTTGAAGAACACACTCATTACATATCCGTTAATTGTTGAGAAAGTTAGGCATTATTCAAAGGTGTGGAGGAATTTCCATTACTCACTACCTTTTTGATCAATAAAATCACCGTATTAACCATTATTCAATGGGCTGGCTTTTGTTTTGTGTATAATATACGTATCAATTTTTAATTCCAAATATGTTGCGTAGTAACATTTAAGTAAACAAAGTAGCTTGTATTTTGTTTTCATCGTTTGTACATATATAAACATTTAATGAAATTAAAGATAAATTAAAAATTGTATTTTAATATCAATGTTATATTATCAATTTTATTTAAATCAAAGAAAAAAGTCGTAGAAAAATATCGTATACTACTCGCTTGCAATGGCTGTTACTCACTCAGATGCATTACGACACTCGCCTCGCAAGCTCGGCTCGTGTCGCAATTTCATCTTCGTGAGTAATAGCTATCATTACCAGCTTGTTGAATAATATATGTACTATTATTACGAATTTCACATATTCTTTTCTATTATTATTGCTATGTTTTATTACTTTTTAAAATAATTTTTTTGAGTGTTTGTCTTTTTTTTCTGAATAAAATTTTGTTTAAATTACTTTGTTGATGGTTTCTATAGAAATAATTATGAAATATTTATTAAATGAAAAATCAAAACACGGTTTTGTGTGTTTTGGTTAAATTTTGGATGTTTTATTGCCAATTTGCATGCGGAAAGTAAACTTTCCGCACGCAAAAAGTATGTTGGAAGAGTACAGTGGGCAAACAGCTATTTTGCGTATAAAAATGTGTATGCCAAGTTAGTACTTCTCCCGCATGAGTAATAAAGAAAAAAAAGGTCGATTTTTGATGTGTTTTTGGCGAATCCCCCCTTAATCCATACACATATATTTAATTTTATCAAAAATAAAAAGGATCGCTCGCCCACTAATTCTGTCTTACATCATTTGAACATATTTGACGTCACAACGTTGAAGTTTCATTTGAAAATATTATAGGCAATAGCTTTTACATAAACGTAATGTAAATGTTTTCTTTCACTAGTTGGCAGAAAAATATCGATTTAACAATCGATTAACGAAAAACGTGAGAAATATCGCAATGGTTGCAATAATTTCATCATATTCATCCTTTTCTCAAAACTTTAAATAAATTGGTTTTAAAAATCCTACATTAAAAATAGGAAATTTAAATATACTAAAAATGTAAACAGAATTTTACGCACATGGTACTACTTATTTGAACCACCTGAAACTTTGAACTAGGGTTTCCGATCTCGATTCGATTTTATCGAAAATCGATTTTTGCAGAGCCGATCTTCGATTTTTCGAATCGATTCTTTGGAGACCAAATCGATACAGATATCGTGAAAAATTTACGGAATCGCAGATCGATCTTTTCGAATTTAAATTAGAATATTTTTAGTAAAAATATGGTATTTTTTCAAAATTATTGTAAAATATATTTTAACTATTTATGTTGTCAAATAATTTTACCACTTTTATGAATCATTTATAGAAAATTGAGTCAAATTTTGAATTCATGTGACACTTTTAGCGTAAACTAAAAAACCATTTTATTCATATTAAATTTAGCAATTCACCTTCAAAAGAAACTGAAATTTTTTTGAAACTGATTTGTAATGATCTAATAAGAAACTTCAATAAAACTTTTACATATCTTTTATTTTCCGTAAGGTCAAAAATTGAATCGATTTTCGTCGGATCGATCTTTTATAAGCCGATTTTTTCCTGCATGGATTTTTGGTTTGACGATTCGAATCGATCCGCAAGATCGATTTTTTGACCAGAGATCGGAAACCCTACTTTGAACGTAGTATTGAAATAAAACCCAAAATTAAACTCAAAAACAACAATTTTTTAATATATCATCTTATTTACAATATGTTAATACTTTAAAAATTGCATTAATAATAAAATTCAAAAATATAAATTTGTACAAAGCAAAACAATTTTCTCTAAACAACTATTTCCACTAAGTACTTGTTTCCATCACCGTTTTTTCATTGCTTCGAGTTCTCGAAGACGTGCCTCTAAATCCCGAATATCTAAATTATGTTCCAAATTATATTCGATTCGTTTCTTTATTTGAAACTCTTCGAGACCTTCAATTCGATCGTACAACGTCTTACTCAATTCCTTGTCGATATCATTCTCTTCTCTCAACACGCAAAAATAGATTAAAAATATTCCAACACTTAACGAAATTACGTACGGTTGAAACCAGGGCATTTCAGTACGCACGCCAATTCGGGAATCGCGTGCACGCCAACTTGCAGCTGGACTTTCGGAGAATTTAATCGGTTCATCTAATTCATCAACTCCTTTCTTTTGTGAGTATCTTCTAACCAAAATGCTTGAAATCCTAAAACGATTCATGAAATAGATAATTAATTTCAAGTTATGTTGGGAATCAATTTTCGTACATACCTGAAAATTGTAGGATTTTTAATATTTTTTGATAATGTAAAAATTCGAAACAACTCCATTTTTATTTAAAAAAAAAATTTATTCCTTTGACATTTGTCACATATTTTTAAATTTGCATACAGAATTCAAGGTAACCAACTTCACCAAGCTAAAAAAATGGAGTATTATAAGAAGGAGATTTAACTTATACATATGAAAGGAATTGACAAAGTTGGTCAGGAAAATGGTAAATATAAGGGTGTCTACACAATCAATGAAATAAGGAATAAGAAATAAGGAATAAGAAGTATGCCATCTAGTGACGTTGAGTGAAACTTTAACGTAACTGCTCATAGATATAAATATGTAGGTACTTTTGTACGTCAAAATTCGTGATTTTTTTTATTTTAGTGACAAAAAAGTCATCACGAACGTTATTTTTCATGAATTTTGATGTACAAAAATACCTAAATACATATAACTATGGGCAGTTACGTTAAAGTTCCATTCAACGTCACTAGATGGCATACTTCTTATTCCTTATTTCTTATTTCTTATTCCTTATTTCATTGATTGTGTATGACCCATAAGGCTTTTTTTTACCACTCGCGGCGTTAATAATGCTCAAATACTGATGTGAATATATCGAATATAGTAACATAAAATGGATAAAACAGAATGTAAATACAGTACCTATTCTCAAATGGAAACACGTCGGGACTGGGGAAGTGAGTGTTTCCATTTGAGAATCACCAATGTTGGTTGGTGATATTTAATAATAAGGAAATACATAGAAATTACATATGTATGAAATAAACTCTTATAGTTTAAATTACTTTATACGGCGGATATCCAATGGTACTGACTCCGATTTTACATAGTGACGTCAGCGAATTATATAATATACATTATGAATGATGAGACGCAAATTTAAAATTGTTAAGTTTATTTTAAAAACGATCGAAAAACCCACTTTATAACTGAGTGGAACATTGAAAAAGATTGATTGAAAAAGTTTATATTCAAAAGCTAACAAAGATAATATAGAAGCCCGCGTTTCCATTTGAGAGTGTTCCACTTGAGAATAAGTACTATACCGCTTTCGTATCCGTCGAACACGAGTGCCATCTTTGATTTGGACACTTTTTTGAATACATCGAGTATCGTCTCCTTGTCTAATCTCCATACTAAAAAAGTTCGAATTAACGTTTTAGAAATTCAATTATTTCAATTTATTATTATTATTATAATTACTATTATAATGAATTTCTTGAAAATAAATTCAGACCAATATTTTTTCAGTTTTACTTAGTTATTTTCAAAACGTATCCATCATAGTTGACTTTAATAGTAATTATCTAATAGTGCACTACTGCACTACTCATTAGATAGAAGTAGTATATCAAATTACAAAAATTCTTGAGTTCTGAACGTTCCGGTAGAATTTAGGGAACAAAATTTTTGAATAAAAACTGTTCTTGAACTGAAACAATGCTGGCGTTCGCCAGAAAATTTTGTTAGCCTAACGTTAGCTAACAAAGCTTGCACCGTTACAAACCAGAGGGCTCTGATGCAAAAAATTAATGCACGTTAAATATTTTTTCACGGTTTTTACGGTATAAATATTTAACTTCTTAAGTACAGCCGCAATCAAAGATTATGGAATAAAAACAATCAGTCACCATGTTAAAAACTGTTGTTTCAATATCTAACGGCCGGTTTTACAAACCGAGTTTAAACTGAGTTTATTAGTTAAACCAAGTTTAAGTAAATCAGACCGTTTTACATATTGAGTTTATTTGTTAAACTCAGCTTATATTTAAACTACCAATCAAGGTGGCTTAAATCATTTAAACTAAGCTTATCTAGTTAAGATTATAGAAAAGATATAACTACTTAAGATCTTCTCTATGGTTGAGGTCGTTTTTAGGGATTCGATTATATTTTTATATTTCTCTACTAGAGCAATTAAATACTCAATCATGGTGACCACATTACTGGAAAACCTGGAAATGTCAGGGAATTCTAAACTTTCTAGAAAAATCAGGGAAAAGTCAGGGAATTTATATAATTTTGTTTATTTAGGGAAAAAACTTCAATCAATATTTCACTTTTTTTGAGATTAGATTTAAAAATTGGCGCGGATTTTTTTTTTGCTCGTCATTTACTTTTTTAAGAAAGTGTTAAAAAGTTATTAAGAATTTTTTTTAACTTTTTGGGATAAAGTAGGGGCGGCATTTTTCACAAAATAGATAGGGAATTTTTTAATAAAATTTCTGGAAAACCTGGAAAAGTCAGTGAATTTGATCTTTAAAAATCTGTGGCCACCATGCTCAATTTCATTACTCGTGAAATTTACTGATCTTTTCTTTTCATTTGTGTCATTCATTATTTTAAATTTCTTTTTTTAATTTTATTTAATATATACTTATTATAATAATTTTTTTCTTTATAGCGTTATTTCTATATAGGTTATGTTTGTAGTGTATATCGCGTATGAAGTATATCCGAATACATACGGTTGGTAATTGGGTTGGTAAAATAGAGTTATTTTACCGACTTTGCCGGATACAGATACATACATGTATTGAATGAAATGAGCAAATGATTGAAAGCAGGTTCGCCAACACAAGCTTACTTAAACTTTCCTTTAAACTGTATTGTAAAACAGACGCGAAGATAAGGTTTAGTTAAGCTTAAGCTTAAACTCCGTTTGTAAAACCGGCCGTAAAGCATGTTCATTTTTTGAATGTGAGCCCTCTGGTTTATAATGGATTTTAGACAATAAATGAAATAAGAAATAAGCAGTGTCGCCATCTAGTGACGTTGAATGAAACTTTAACGTAACTGCTTATAGGTATATTATGTAAGTATTTTTGTACATCAAACTTCGTGATTTTTTTTGTCATTAAGTGAAAAAAAAGTCATCACGAACGTTATGTTCTCATGAATTTTGATGTACAAAAATACCTACACATACCTATGAGCAGTTAGGCCTCATTCCCACGAGAGCTTTATCAACGTCCACTAAAAAAGTGTTGAAATAAAACAGACAAGTACGGAAGTATTTATTCATATAACAGAGCTTTTAAAACGCGACTTTTTTTTATCGAGCTGTATTCTATTTTAAGCGATGGGCGGTGTACATTATGTCGAATATACCGTACGGAATTTCTTACTTCTGTTCAGACGAGAGCTAGAAAAGTGCCAGGGTTGCATCAGATCGTGTATATTTGTACGTCATGTTCACTATTTGTATCTTTCTTATATGCGCATTCCTAGCTTATTACGCCCTGTCAACGTTATGAGCTGTAGATCCTAAAGAGTTGATTATAGAGGTCGAATCTCCATCTTATATGCAAAATCATTACCAGAGTACGCAAATAAATCTCTGAAAATTAATACTTTGAAAGAAATAACTAAAAAGTTATCAGAATTATTCGGAGCCCCACTATTTCTAACAGTTCGTTAAACGTGGACATTAAAAAAATTATGTATCAGAACACTGTCTCAAATCTTCGTAAAGTGTCACAAATTGTCCTTTTAAAAATCGCTTGTTATTTAGGGAATACACACACAATGCCTTTTGTTTCTTTTTTCGCCTTCTTGCAACACAAATCTCTATTGCTAGTAATTTATCTGAATTCATTTCACGTCCTATTGCAGCGAGAAATGAGATAAAAGTGATTTTAAAGCGTACCCACATATGAACAAACATATTGAAAAAGTTTTAAAAGCACCAACGTCATGTTTTAACGCTATGCTTTTTTAACTCTCGTGCGAATGACGCCTAATTAAAGTTCCATTTAACATCACTAAATGGTGACACTCCTTATTTTTTATTTCTTATTTCATTGGTTGTGTGTATGGAGGATAGAGTAACAGGAGAAGTATCTCCATATATAAAAAGTGGCCCTAAAAGTGGATGAAATTAAGATAACACTAGTGTACAAAAATTTTTAAAATTAAAATTAAGCGCTGAAAATTTTAAAACTGAAACAACAGTTTTAATTGTTATATTTAATTCAATTTTTATTGTTTTTATATTTAATTCAATTTTTATTGTTTTTAACAGTTTTTAGCAGTTACGGCCGGTTTTACAAACGGAGTTTAAGCTTAAGCTTAACTAAACCTAGTTTAAAAGTTAAACCCAGTTTATCTTCGCGTCTGTTTTACAATACAGTTTAAAGGAAAGTTTAAGTAAGCTTGTGTTGGCGAACCTGCTTTCAATCATTTGCTCATTTCATTCAATACATGTATGTATCTGTATCCGGCAAAGTCGGTAAAATAACTATTTTACCAACCCAATTACCAACCGTATGTATCCGGATATACTTCATACGCGATATACGCTACAAACATAACCTATATAGAAATAACGCTATAAAGAAAAAAATTATTATAATATATATTAAATAAAATTAAAAAAAGAAATTTAAAATAATAAATGACGCAAATGAAAAGAAAAGATCAGTAAATTTTACAAGTAATGAAATTGACGCATGGTGGCCACAGATTTTTAAAGATCAAATTCACTGACTTTTCCAGGTTTTCCAGAAATTTTATTAAAAAATTCCCTATCTATTTTGTGAAAAATGCCGCCCCTACTTTATCCCAAAAAGCTAAAAAAAATTCTTAATACACTTTTAACACTTTCTTAAAAAAGTAAATGACGAGCAAAAAAAAAAAGAAATCCGCGCCAATTTTTAAATCTAATCTCAAAACAAGTGAAAAATTGATTGAAGTTTTTTCCCTAAATAAACAAAATTATAAAAATCAATTTTTTCCAGTCTTCTGGTAAAATTCTTTGACTATTCCCTGATTTTTCTAGAAAGTTTAGAATTCCCTGACATTTCCAGGTTTTCCAGTAATGTGGTCACCATGATTGAGTATTTAATTGCTCTAGTAGAGAAATATAAAAATATAATCGAATCCCTAAAAGCGACCTCAACCATAGAGAAGATCTTAAGTAGTTATATTTTTTCTATGATCTTAAGTAGGTAAGCTTAGTTTAAATGATTTAAGCCACCTTGATTGGTAGTTTAAATATAAGTTGAGTTTAACAAATAAACTCAATATGTAAAACGGTCTGATTTACTTAAACTTGGTTTAACTAATAAACTCAGTTTAAACTCGGTTTGTAAAACCGGCCGTTAAGCCACCTTGATTGGTAGTTTAAATATAAGCTGAGTTTAACAAATAAACTCAATATGTAAAACGGTCTGATTTACTTAAACTTGGTTTAACTAATAAACTCAGTTTAAACTCGGTTTGTAAAACCGGCCGTTAGTATTTCTCTTTGGCATACTTCACTTCACTTATAATCGCTAAGTTCAGATCGAACCCTGACTGCTTATGAGCGCCGTTCTGGGTTATTATTGAACTATTATTTCATCAAATTCAGGGACCACTTTTTCGATTCAAGTCCCATATGAGATACTTCTTTAACTCTACCCTCCATAGTTGTGTGAAAGCCATAACGGTGTAAGCCCCAGAGCTACGTGACCGCCCCTACTATGCCCGTTACTCACACAAATACACAAAATCGCACTAATACAATGTAAACCCAGTGTGTGTATACAACATATTGTCTATCTCTTACATGTTACACTGGTTCCAGTAGTGTAGGCATAGATATGTTGTCTCTATTACTCTATGGTGTAAGCTCTATTATGTAACCGTCAGGCTATAACAAAATTTTCTGGCGAACGCGCGATTGGTTTTCATGAATGAACACAAGGGACACAGGTGCCTCCTATCTTTTTGCAAAGAAGTAACATAAACATTAGAAAAGAATACGTACCTAGATATTTTTAAAATAAGTATTTATTCAATTATAAAATTGAAAAATTGATAATTTTTAGAGTAATCAGTTTAATTATGTAAATGAAATTCGATGCTAGGATATATTTTGAATGTTTTGGATAGGGTTTTTTTAACTACAGAATGTGTACATACGTATTTTTCTATAAATATACACACGCATTCATACATATGTACATTCATTTGGTACATACGGTACATACGGTACATACTAAATGCATTTATGGATATAGTTTCTGTTGCCATTCATTCAAATTTATCCAATTATCGCTTTATCTTTTATCCAAAATATAAATTTATGAAAATAATTTTAGATGTTATTAGGTCATTCGCGCGTTATCATACATGGAAAAAGGAAAATACGTACGAAAAAATTATTATGAAAATCGTTCGTTGCATATCGCACCAAAACAGAATTGACCTTGATCATAATCTTTTTGGGGGGTGGTCACATGATCGCGATTACACAACGCCGATTGGCTATTATCAAAGCGTGCCCTGCGTTTTAGATTTGCGCAATAGTACATGCAAAATGCCGTCTGAAGCAAAAGCTTTGTTGACAGCTCAAACAGAAAAACCGAATCATTATTCGTAAGTGTTAATGTATCATGTGTTAAGTGTTTAAATGATTTAATTTTAAAAATTTTTTATGCTGTTTTTGTGTTTGTGTTTGCTGATTTGTGGCATTTGTTTTGTTACTGTTTCAGCTATTTAAAAGAGTTCCGAGTGGAACAATGTACACAATTTCTACAACATAAATGTACACAACACAGACCATTTACATGCTTTCATTGGCATTTTATGAATCAACGACGTCGTCGGCCAGTCCGTAAAAGAGATGGCTCGTTTAATTACAGTGCCGATAATTATTGTACAAAATACGATGAGACGACAGGTCTTTGTCCGGATGGGGACGAGTAAGTTATGTTCTATATTATACTTGTTAATAATGTAGCTGTCACAATTGTTTCGCGCTTTTTCTTATTTTTTTAAATTGTTTATTTGCTTTAATTCATTGCTTTAATTCAATTTTACAAAGTGATTTAGTATTTGACTGTAAATGTAATTGTTTGTTTTATTTAAATATGCGCATTTATTTTGAATCTGGTAGTATTGGTGCATACTGTCATGGTTGACATTTGATACAAACATGTATACTATACGATACGGGCGCCAAAATATTAAATGAACGTAATTCTATTTTTACATGAATAAAATCTCAAAAAAAATTATTATTTATTCGAATATAATTGATTTTAAAGGTTTTCAGTAGGATTTTCAAGTAGTTAAATCAAAATCGTTTTAAAGTTTTTATTCATAAACATATTTAATTTTGGTATTTAATCTTCTATTCAGTGTTTTCGCAAATAAATAAGTTAATTAAATTAATTATATATCATTAAAATTCATATTTATCTTAAAATGTAAATATACAGGGTGTACCAGAAATGTACTGACAGATTTTAACCCTTTTAGGGTTGTTTGGGTAATAAATGTGACAGTCGTAAAAACCGGCTCAAATACTATAATTGAACTTTACTGATTAGTGCTACAACAATACGCGATCTACTAACTTTTTTTACGTTTAAAATTCAAATTTAACTAGAAGTAACGTAAAAGCCCCTATACTGGAAAGTGATCATATGTCCGAAGTTTTGACATTTATACATATATATTAATGAAGCTATTTCTATTCTGATAATAAATATTATTATTAACAGAATGATTATTTTTCAATTTAAATTCACCTTGCATTTAATGTTTCCTTAGCTAATTAAATATATATATATATATATATATATATATATATATATATATATATATATATATATATTATATATATATATATATATATATATATATATATATATATATATATATATATATATATATATATATATATATATATATATATAACAATTTTTGTTGAATACAGTATTTTGATCCTTTATTTACGTCTGATACTTAAATCATTCTGTTTCCTACTTTGACGTCTAGATGTCATTCTGTGTGTCATATTACTCATATTACACGTCTGTTTATATATCGGTTCCCATATTCTAGTGTCATTAGTAATTATTTGTTTGGATATAGATATATCGACATGTTGTAAAAGAAAAACATTAATAAATAAAAAATTTTGGGTTGTATTTTTTTAAAAACATTCATTGGATTAAAAAAACTTTCTTTCATGCTTATTAAGAAAAAAAAATTGGTGTTTAATTTATTTGTCAATTTTTATAAGCCAGTTTAATTACACACCTAAAAATAGTGTTCCAATATAGGGGCTTTTACATTACTTAATAGTAATATTCACTAACAGCGTCCTAAAATATTTTATCTAGGACTACCATGAAATTACTTGTTTATTGTACAAAATACCATCTAGGTAAACTATGTTTTACATACACTGTACAAAAAATAGCTCTTTACACGCGCGTATGCGTAAAATACCGTAGCTAACTACACTTTTATTAATTATTATATTGTATATTACATTAAAATCTGTACAAAAATTTTACCTAGTAACTAAATGTTTACATTTGTTTCAAATAAATTTCAAATTCGACCTAATTGTAATGTATTGTAGAGATGTCGATTTTAAATCGATTAATCGAAGCTTAAAAAATCGATTTTTTTCATTTGAATCGATTATTAAAAGTAAGAGATAGATAACCGATTTTTTAATACAAGACTATTAATACAAAACGAAGGAAGACCACCTATCTGGCAAAGGATCCCTTTCCCACAAAAGCGACTTATTTAGAAAATATTTTTTTGTTAGTTTGTTTGAAATTTTTGAATAAATTTGGTTCATTCCGCGGTATTCGTCCTACATATTCAATTGCGTTATTTGGTATAATTATAATTGAAAAGTTAACTCATCGCCTTTTTACACGATATTACCCATATACTATCAATTAAGACCCTTAACAAAAATTATTAGCTAATTTTATTAAACTTTTCAAAATTTCGATTTTTTAGATGAGTCTCACAGAATCGATTTTTTTAGCCGATTTTTTTCATTTCGATTTAAATCGATCCAAAAATCGATCTTTTTTTAGAGAATCGATATCTCTAATGTATTGTATTTGTACCAAATTTTTATCGTTTATTGTAAATTTCATGTAAGTCGTAGATAAAGTATAGTACGTAATTTGGTTGTAAGGCGTATTACACACTCGGGCAATTACGCACTCGCCGCTGCGCGACTTCTGCGTAACTTTTTCGTTCGTGTGTAATAATGCAACTTACAACCTCAATCACGTAATATACTATTTGGAATTTAGTGTTCGTTTTAAAATCATATCAGTGTAATGGTATATTAAAAGGTGGGAAAGGTTCATTGATTTATTAAAAATTTCTGACTTGATTTGGGTCGATTTAATTTAAGGCTGTGCAACCTATTTTCAAAGTGGCTCACTGCCCCAAAAAAGATTGTCGATCCCCGATCTAAAATGCAAAGTTTGTTAGAGTGTTTTTGGAACATTCTGTATAATACAGTACAATTTTTTAATGAATATTAATGTTAAATTTTCAGATATAGTGTGAATTTTTTGAGTGTTGCTATTTTTATTACGGCTAAACTATACAAACTTAAACAAAAATTTATTCAGATATGTAAGACTGGGGGCAATCCATTACTATAACCAGAAGCTTCATAGCTCCTTTAGCTTTCAAGCTAGGATACCTGTATTTTTTAAATGGGAATCTATGATTATATTTTTTCAAATTTGGTTTTGTTTCTGAATAATTGCATTTTAAAAAATGAATTTTTTAAAGTACGCGCTACAACTAAGTTCAATCGACATAAAAATTACGATTTTTGGCTAACAATAGCGTATACACCTATCTCTCATTTAACTATAATGAAGTTAGATGTTTAACATTTACTGAATTAAAAAATAAAAAAAAGTAAATCATTTTCAATGAATTAATAAATATGGGTCAAATGGGGTATTTGACAATTTTTTAAAAACCATCTTAGTGTGTTTATTACTTCTTACTAAACTCATAATACACATTTTTAAATTATTTTGTACTATATTTTTAATAAAAATCACCGATAAAATTTCAATTTTTAAAAAGATCGCCAAAACGATGCTTTCTGTGACGTCAAATCTTATGACGTCATTGGCTCTAAAACATTGAGTAGTAGTAGTAGGTCTAGTAATGAAAATTAATAATGAAAAATTTCTTTCATAGTTACCTACCAAAAAAGTAAAGTTTTTTCCCTAACTACAATATAATACCTACATATTCGAACGAGCTTGTGACGTAAGCTGCTTTTGCTTGATGTTTTTGATTACGTCATTTTCAACGTTAATTTTGTAATTTTGTTTAATTAAAATTTTTATATTTTTGAATGAAATAACTTGTAAAAAAGCAATATTCAGTATCATTATGACTCGAGCAATTATTTAAAAATCAAAATAGATATTTTTTCAACTACTGTCAAATACCCCATTATTAAATTAGCAATTAATTTAAGTGTTGATCTTTCAAATCTATTTATATTTTTACAAAATAAAAATTAAAACAACTAGTTGATGCATCATGACATCTATGCTTTAAAAGATATTTAACTACCTATTTTGTTGTATATTAATTGCTGGTTCGGTTCTTGGATAAAGAAAATAAAACTACCCCGATTGAACCTTGCCTATACAGATACGCATCTTTTTGCCATCAAATTAACACCTTGACGGTTATTGACGTCATAAGACATCAAGTGAAACGTTGCTAATTCATACACCACGTCGTATGACGTCAACAATTCCATATAGTGTATCACCGATTAAAATAGTGTACTATGGCCGCAAGCTAAAAAGAACTTTTTTATCTACATCTGCATTTATCTTTGTCTATCATATTAATAAATAGAAGTTTACTCACTCACTCCTATAAAAACATAATTAAATACTTGGTTTGGTTGGTAACTATGGAAATAATACAATTTATGTTCTCCTCACCTCAGTTTCTGGAGGTCTTTTGAGCTTGCGCCCATAATTCTTCATGACCATCATCGTCTTAATAAATTTAAGGAAAAATCAAAAAATACATTTGGAACTTTTTCTTCCATTTATATAATTTTATTTAAAAAAAACTCCGTGAGCAGCGGGGCCCCATCACGGAAGTCGAATTTTTCCCTTCATCTTCGGTATTGAATGTCTACCAGCGAAATGTGATTGAAAGTCTACAAGCGATTTGTCATTTTGGTGGTTTCAAAACTGATGATGAGTGTCCGGCTGATCGAGGCTTTAAAGAAAGGTTTTAAGTTTTTAAGGGCTGAATCTCAGTAAATTTCAATTTTGTGCCGATAGCAGTTAGCAGGAAAAAAGCCGACACAATTCAACACAAAATTTCTATTTTATAAATAAAAATCCAAAATTCCTACTTTATAAATAAACAGTGACATTAATAACATTTTTAAATTACTTAATATTTATGTATTGCATTTGTTAAAAAAAAAGTAAGTTCATTTTTTTTTAAATTTTTAAAATTACTATACGCCTGCTTGTATTAGAATAGAAATAAAGCATTTAAAATACATTTAACAATACCATTTAATTTCGATGTAAAAATGGGAGAAGTAGGGAGAAAAGTAATGTGGAATCCCTAAAAGGCACTAGCTGGATATAACTCAATACACCTACAAAATTTCAGCCGTCTAGTTTTCCTTAGAGAGTCTCTAGACGTGTTAGAAAAAAAGCAAAAAAATGAAGGAAATATTGGCGTAAAAATCGTGGGGGTAAGGGTTAAAAGTTGAAACCTCCAAAAAGCAGTGGCTGGCTACTAACTTAACCTGTACACAAAATTTCAGCCCTCTAGGTTTATTTGGGGAGATTTTGACCCGAACAAAATGGTTAAAAAACAAGAAAAATCATGTTCTTTTTGGTATAAAATTGGTGGGGGTAAGGGTTAAAAGTTGAGATCCTCAAAAGGCACCCCCTTGGTACTAACTCAATCTGAATACAAAATTTCAGCCCTCTAGGTTTATTTAGGTGACCTGTGCAAGTGGTACAAACTTCGAAAACGTCAAAAAAGCATGAAATTGTAGCTTAAAAATGGTGGGGGTGGGAGTAAAATATTAAAACCTCCAAAAAGCAGACCCTAGGTACGAACTCTATCAACATACCAAATTTCAACCCTCTAAGTTAATTCTGGGGGACTGTGGGTGCGTAAGGTCCAGCAAAAATCATTTTTTCCTCCTCTACTCCCTACAAATCATCCTAGGAAGCTGAATTTCACGTAATTGACCGAGACATTAGTTCCAACCGGTTTGAAAAAGTTTTATTGTTTTGTTGCCCCTCACCACCCCGCTAAAGGTTGGGTCAGATCCAAAATTTCACCCCACTTTGATAGTGGGCCTCGAAAATGAGCCCCACTTGCCAAATTTTCATAGGGGAGTCCTACACATATTAGAAGGTGGCGGGTATATATATATATATATATATATATATATATATATATATATATATATCAAACATTTTTTTTCTACATAATCGTGTTCTACGGGTCCGAAAACGGATAGCGCCCCTACTCTCGCCGTTTGTATCGTATAGGCTGTATAAGTCTAATTTTTTCAGTTGAAAAATTCGACTAAAAATATAAGTTTGTATTATAACTCGAAAATTAAAGGAGCTATGAAGCTCCTGGTTATAGCAATCGAATGCCCCCAATGTTATCTCAACAATTTTTTGATTAAATCAATAGTTTAGCCCTAATAAAAATAGCAACTCTTAGAAAACTTCAGCTTGTATATTGAGGTATTATAAAAAAAAAAAAAAAACTAACTCTTAAGTATATTTATAAAATAAATAACTAATTTAAGTCATTTCATGATCTAGGTGCCCATTCTTGCACCGAACCGCTGGCGACACAGAACGTAGGTATCACTTAAGATATTATAAAACATGTATGTGCGTCCACGACACAGATTCACGTGGATATTGCGTTAAGAATGGTCTACATTGCGCATTTGCGCACGGAAGTCATGATTTACGACCACCCGTCTACGATTTGAAAGAGATACAGGCATTAGAGAATGCGGAAGCGGAAGGTAGTACATCGAATGGTCCGAATGCGTTAGATAAAGAACGAAATTTAATGAACGAAGATCCAAAATGGCAAGGTAGGATTTGGATGGGTGACGAATCCACTGTTTTGTGTTTTTTTTTTTGATAGTGCAATAAATATCGACATGAACAGTAATTTTAGAAAATCGATTTCATAACATTTTCATTTTAGATACAAATTATGTTCTCGCAAATTACAAAACTGAGGCATGCAAAAGACCTCCTAGACTATGCCGTCAAGGATACGCGTGTCCACAATATCACAATAGTAAAGACAAGCGGCGTAGTCCGAGAAAATTCAAATATAGGTATATTTACATACCAATCTTCCAATTATTTATATTTCGTATAATTAGTTCTTTTTTTTAATATTTTGTTTTCGGGATGTCTAATTATAGCGAATTTTCAGTTTAAATATTGACTTTTGTTCATTTACAAATACTCACAATGTAAATATAGTTTTTAATGGGTTTACATTTGGGTAATTTTAATATTTATGACTGCAATTTTGATGTAATTTTACTATTTAGACCAAATTAATTTTAATTTTCAAATATTCTTATAAATTCTTTCCAAATGTATTATCTAAAACACAAATTTTTTTCAGTGTCATAATTATTTTGTCCATAAATGTATATTTTTTTCATAAAAATTTATTGCTGTTTAAACTAGCAAATTAAAATATACAGTAGAGCACCAGTTTTGTCACGAGAAAATGCACTTGAGGGACTTTTCTTAAGTATTTTAAAATTAAAAAAAAAAAAATTGGAATATATGTCTGCATAAAAATTGATACAGTAGTTTTTCCTATAATAAAAATAGAAATTTTGAGAAAATTGAATTTTTTCTCAAATTTAGCAAGTATTTCCCAGTGTTTCCAGTATTGGTATCGAGTTTTGGTGGCAGAAAGAAGTGTAGTAGCCCCAATAAGGTATTTGACAATATTAAAGAAAATCAATCAAAACAAATTTTAATGAAAATTGATAATAAAGGACAGCAATTTATTATGCTAATTCATCTTAACTATCATTTTTTTTAATTTATTAAAAAAATAAAGTAAAAAAATGTTTTTTAAGAAAAAGCTTTTATTTAAAAATGGGCTAAAAAAATGAAATAACTACTGGGTGAAGTTTGAAGCAATATTCAACATAATTTATAAAAGCTTGAGGCGTTATCATTAATTATTTCTGTTTTGGATGTTTTGAATATAAGTGTAGCTATTTTACTTTTCAGTACTTACCAAACTTGATTAAACGCTTCAAGCTTTTATAAATTATGTTGCATATTGCTTCAAACTTCACTCAGTAGTTTTCATTTTTTTAGCCTATTTTTTAAAAAAAGCTTTTTCTTAAAAAAACATTTTTTTTACTTTATTTTATTTTCTACTCTTTAGTCTGATTACAATTAATTTAAAAAAAAAAATAAAGAAGAAATTTTTTTACCTATATTTTAATCGGTTAATTTACCCAAATCAGACATAACTTTGGAAACAAAAAATTGCAATGTAAAATCAATGGATAATATTTGACAATTCGAAATGTCAAAAAGTTGCATAGGACTAAAAATCAACAATTTTGGTTTGGGGCAATTTAGGGAGAAACTAATTATACAGTATTGCATTGTCATCAAGGTTAGAAACGTATGCAAAATTTGAAACCTCTAGCTCAATTAGAACCTGTCTAAATTTTGATTCCAAGATTTGATCTAAACCAACATACTAACATAGCAAGTTAAATAAAAGCTTTTAAAAAGAAATTTTTTAGCTAAAATCCACGTATACAGAAACGGGGTGTAATGTTACATTCTCTTATATTTCAACACTATCCCCAGTATTTTAAAGTCCGGTTAGCAAACATAACTATGGAAATTAATCTAAATTAAATTAATTTTCCTAGTTATATTTCTTTTCCTAGTTATAAGAAAAATAAAGTTTTTTTTCTATTTACAGAACACTTGTTGCCATTAGGCTAGGAACTTACCCTTAAAAAGATGCTTAGAAATTGAAAAAGTGACCACGAGTGTTCTAGTTGCTGGCTTTTTTTTAATCGATGCAGAATTTAAAATATAAAATTCAAATACTATTTTTTGATTAAATCACGGCTTCAATGCTAAAAATTGATAAAAATAAATAATTTGACAAATATTCTTATAAATGTTTGATTTTAGTCTACGTATTCATTCTAAAATATCATATTTGCCAATAGTTTTTTCTTTATCTAAAAAAATGTTATAATTTTTTTTTTTATATCAGTTGTGCTTATAGAATACTACAAATACAAAATTTTTACATGTATCTTACCTATTACTTTCATTAATTTCAACTTTTCACAGTGACGCCGGCATTTGGTAAAAAAAATAGTATTGGAATTTTTTATTCCTTTTTAAACTTTCGATTTTAAAAATCGATTAAAAGAAAAATCAGCCACTAGAACGCTCGTAGTCGCTTTTTGTTAAAAATTAGGGTTAAGTTCCTACTCTATATTAGAGATGTCGATTTTAAATCGATTAATCGAAAATCGATTAATCGAAGCTTAAAAAATCGATTCTTTTTTCGATTTTTTTCATTTGAATCGATTATTAAAAGTAAGAGATCGATAACCGATTTTTTTCAAAAATAATTTCATTTAGTTGTAATTTTAAAAAGAAACATGTGTTAAAATGAAACACCAAAAACGTTATTGTTAATAAATTGTCACTTTTTACTTATTACCAACGAATCCCCCATGTGGCTCCATATAAATATATATATATATATATATATATATATATATATATATATATATATATATATATATATATATATACGCACTATTTTGTCCAGTAAAAGACTATTAATACAAAGGAAAGGAAGACCACCTGTGGGGCTAATGATCCCTTTTCTACAAAAACAGCTTATTTAGAAAACATTTTTTTGTCAGTTTGTTTGAAATTTTTGAATAGTAAACTTGGTTCATTCCGTGGTATTCATCCTACATATTCAATTGCGTTATTTGATATAATTATAATTGAAAAGTTAACTCATCGCCCTGACAAATATAATGTAAAGCGTTTTTACACGATATTTCCCATGTACTATCAATTAAGTCCCTTAACAAAAACTATCAGTTAATTTTATTAAACTTTTCAAAATTTCGATTTTTTAAATCGATCTCACAGAATCGATTTTTTTTTAGCCGATTTTTTTTGAATCGATTTTTTTAATTTCGATTTAAATCGATCCAAAAATCGATCTTTTTTTTTTTGGAGAATCGACATCTCTACTCTATATCTAGATAATGTGGCATAACTGATAGCTAATAAACGTTTTCGCGCAAATTTTGAGAACAAATATTAAAATAATTTTTCTAACGACATGGTGACCAAATTACTGTAAAACCTGGAAATGTCAGGGAATTTCAAACTTTCTGGAAAAGTCAGGGAATTTTACCAGACGACTGGAAAAAATTGATTTTTATAATTTTGTTTATTTAGAGATAAAACTTCAATCAATTTTTCACTTGTTTTGAAATTAGATTTAAAAATTAGCGCAAATTTCTCTCTTTTTTTTTTTTGCTCTTCATTTACTTTTTTTAAGAAAAAGTGTTAAAAAATTATTAAGAAATTTTTTTTAGCTTTATGGAATAAAGTAGGGGCGGCGTTTTTCACAAAATTGTCAGGGAATTTTTTAATAAAATTTCTGGAAAACCTAGAAAAGTCAGGGAATTTGTTCTTTAAAAATCTGTGGCCACCACGAACGACTTTTGGCATTGTTTTAAAATATTAGAAACATTTACATGCATAATACATATATAAATATGTGTTTTAAAATAATTTCCCAAAGTTAGTCAAATTCCTCATTTTAAATATGTAATTATCAAAAGAAATACTCTCAGTTAATCCAAACCTCTCATTTGCACATGCGCCGATTGTGATGAAATTCATAAAGGATCATCTGGAAATTTTATCGAAATCGATCTGATAGTTACGGGAGACACGGATTCAAAATAGGATACTTGATTGAAATAAAAAATACTATTCTAAGAGCCTTGTTTTTGTAAACTGGTGCCTTTCTGAATAAGTACACGAGACACTGATTCAAAATAGGGTACTTAACTGAAATTAAAAAAACTATTCTAAAAGCCTTGTTTTTGCAAATTGGTGCCTTTCTGAATAAGTATATGAGATTTATCGTAGGTTTTGAAAAGAAATATTTAAACAAATTAATGGACTGGGGTGAAAATTCGCTACAATTAAAAGATGCTTCTACTTTTTTTGTTGCATATTTAGTTATTTTTTAATTTCTAAGATACTTAAGTTTTTTTACTAGATTAAGTACACTATCATAAGTTCTAAGCTGATCAAATAAAGTTCAATAATTTTAAATTTACCGCCATTTCTGTCGCATTTTTTTGAGTCCTATTTTGTAAATTTTTTGCGTTAGAAGGATCATATTTCCTTTAACCAAAAACTTTAAATTTCTGATTCTTTTTACTAATGAATTCACAATTGAAACCGCTCATTTTGCCACTAAACACCAAAATGTTATTTCATCACCAAATATTATGAATCTAAACAAAATTTTCTATCCGAAAATCAGGTCGACACCGTGTCCAAGTGTAAAACATGGCGAGGAGTGGGGCGAGCCAAGCGGATGTGATGCAGGTGATCAATGTGCTTACTGTCATACACGCACCGAGCAACAGTTTCATCCGGAAATATACAAGAGCACGAAATGTAACGATGTACAGCAGGCTGGCTATTGTCCACGGGGCGTATTTTGCGCTTTTGCACACGTTGAGCGTGAGTTGCCAATAATTATTCGATTTGGTAATCCTCTCTCTTTGCTACTTCTACAATAAAAAGTTACTAGATTGAAGATCTATCGATCTTTTTGTTAGATCTATATCGATTTTTTTATTGTAGAATTACATTCATCAACATTTACCTTTTGTTTCATCTTGCATGCTAACATTCATTAGCGCTTTTCATTTAAACTGTAATTAAAACCTTTCTTAACCCCTTAAGTGGCTAATTAGACATTTTCAATAAGTTATTCAATACAAAAATGTTTATAGCAAGCAATAATTGCATAGCAACAATAATTCAAAATAAAGACACTATTGTATGTTCAGGTAAATAAACATTATGGCGTCACATATACGCTCGAGTGGTCTCGAAAACTGTCGGTCCGTTATCGGTACTGAGTTTAAAAACTTATGTTTAATAGCCCCTCCACACTACACAAACTTTTGCATAAACAAAAGTTTGCACAAATAGCACGTCCACATTACACAAACTTTTGTTTGACTGAATTTTTGCACAAACTTTTGTTTGAGCAAACTTTTGTACAAACATATATGTTACCATTGATATAGAGAATATATATGTATCATACCTAGATGAAGTACACATTTTTTTTTTTTTTTTTTTTGAAGCAAATTGGCATATTGGTTAACACCTTTTAAAACCTACAAAGTGTCGGTGGTAATAAATATTTTGTAATTTATTGGTAATAAATATTTATTGTATGGTACATACGTATTCAGTATCAATATTTTTCAGAGACCATTACCCTAGACTGGAATGAATCGAGAAAGGCGGGTGAATAGGGACACAAGGAAAAATGTTACTCATGAGCTTGGTTCAAAAACACTAAACATAAATCGGAATAGATATCTTTCTTAAAATATAGTAGAATAATTATTTTTTCGGGTAACAACAATAACTAAGGTTGAAGTTGAATAAAAAATATTAGAACATCAATTTAAATTGACGTCTTCAAACAGTGTTACTTTTTGTTTTTAAAACTTCTTCTAAAAACTATTTATTTTGGCGCTCTAATGAAAGAATTCTTGTTTAATCGAAATTTTAGTTATTTTGAATATCTAAAAAAGAAACACTACAAACTTTTAATTGTTTTTATTTTTTTAAGAGGAAATAATGAGGATGTGACATTGAGATTAAGTTAGAGGTATCCCAATTTACCATAGAGAAGAAATTACATTATTTGTGTAAATTTTTTTAAAAACCAGGGACATTTTCCAAAATTTTTGATTACTGTAATAAAGTGACCATTCTCGCGTAAATTTTTAATATATTAATGTTTTTTTAATATATTAATTAATATAATATTAAAGAATACGTACTCATAAATGAAATATAAAAAGCCTGAATTCGTGCCTACTCAGTCATTTTTACGGTAGTTGTCAAACTCACGCGTCCATAGCACACTTATGTTTGTGCAAACAATTTATTCAAACAAAAGTTTGTGTGATTTTACAAAATGTTTGCGCAAACTTCACGTCCACACGTACCATTTGCACAAACTTATGTTTGCGCAAACAGTTTGTGCAAACAAAAGTTTGTGTAGCCTGGACCGGCTATAACACTTCAAATGATTAAGACGAGTTAACTCGTCCTGCAATATGGCGGCTCAAAATGCTGTGATATGTATATATTCACTGGTACAGGTGCCGCTATCTGTGACAGATTTCCCGAAATACTGTATAATTCAAAATAATGTTCAATTTTATCAACATAGTTTAGTATAATTTATATTTTGTAAATTTTTAGGGTTCACTTTTTTAATGTTGGGATCTTTGATTTTTTCTTTCTTTTTTTGTAATGTTATCTATTGTACTTATCACTGGCAGTAAAAAGTCCGGCATTTTGAAAAAAAAAATTTTTCCATATGGTTTGTTTAAAAGGGTTTAATTTGATATAACTTTTTAAATAAAGTAAATAAATTTTTAAATTCAGTACCGATAACGGGTCGACAATTCCCGAGACCACTCAAGCGCATATGTGACGTCATAATGTTTATTTACCTGAACATACAATACTGTATTTTTATTTTGAATTATTACGTAAAAAAATAAAATAGAGTTTTCTTATAAAACTTATATTATGGATCTTTCTATTTATGACAAAAAAAATTTCTTCAAAAACCCAATTGTGGCTGCCATCTCTCAGAATATTAGTAGGGTACTTGACTGAAATTTAAAAGCTATATAAACTGTTCAAAGAAACTAAGGACGATTTTAACATGGGAAAAATTTATCGTATTTGTGTAATAATTTTTCGTATAAATTACGCATGTTAATTTACAAGCCGCTTAAAGGGTTATAAATCGATATGTAATCAAAAAAAGTTTGGTTATGTTCATGAAGTAAAATTGTCATTTTTTGTTATTAAAATTTGAAAATTTGATTAGGTGGGTAAACGTTTTAGGACACCATATTCGGATCAGGAATTACTAAAACTAAAAAAAAATTTTTAACGAAAAGGCAAATACATAATGACTTCGAGAGATGAGTATCTCTTCGGAGTCCTAACAATTATTGAATGATTGAATACTGAGCTTAAGTTAGGGGTGAGATTTTTATTTTTGATATCAAAACTTCAAAATTCGTTGGAAATGTGGATCTGCACTCTAAAACTTAATTTCCAGGCAACCATAGAGCTTTAATTTTATCAAAAATGAAAAGACTGATTGCGAAATTTACAATTAGTGATAAATATCAAGTTTCTGTTAGTTAAATTAGGAATTTTACGCCTTAAAGACAGTTTTAATATCACTGGTTACATCATAATGACGCATATTTTATACTTTTCACCAAAAACGTTCGTATAATGTGCCTACGAACCTACTTTCGGTTTTTAAATCACCATCAGATGAATTATAGTGTTAGTTATTTAGAGATAGCTTCTTTTAGATCTGTAGTTCACCTTTTTAGCGAAGACGCCTTTCACCACTGATTTGATAGTTGTATTTATTAATCGATATTTTTCGTATAATTTTGGAAAATAACCTCACAAATAAAAAAAAAATGGATTTACTTACCACCACCCACCTATGTATCTCATTCTCACTGGCATTCTCACTAACCTTCAATATATCCCAACTAACATCTCATGTATCACCTACAACGACCAACCACAGCGGTACTTGCAGAGGAGATGAGCGTCGCAAGAGATGCCGCGGCTCCACTAGATGGCGGCACCAATTTGGCCGATATACTGAGTTCAGCGCTACCGTCATCCACAAGTTCGAACGCCAATCAACAACAGTCGCAGCAACAGAATCAACAGATGGGCGAGAATAAAAAGGACAAGAGTAGCGATAGTTCTGTAAGTGTGACAGAGATAAATGGAGTCAAAAAGTAAACGTAAACCAGGTGTCAATAGGGTATTTGATAGTATCAAGGAAAAAAAGTGACCATTCATTCTAATTGTTAATCACGTGATCAAAAACAGGCTGTGACGTCACATTCTCGTATATTTCGATCGGTTGTCCTACTCAGATCAAACATAACTATGGAAATTAACGTAAATTTAATTAATTGAAAAAAGTCAGTTTCAAAGCTATAGAAGCAATATAATGTTCTTTTTTCTTGGTTACAAAATATCTGTTGCTATATAGACAATGTGACGTAACTGATGGCTAATGGACGTTTTCGCGCAATTTTTGATTTTGATTTTCGATAAATATGCGTTTTTTTTAAATAATTTCTCAAATTTAGTCAAATACCCCATTGACCTATACTCGTAAGGTCATTATATTTGTGGATTCTTTTAATCATACTTCAATTCATACCGTAAAACGGAGTGAATCGGGACAATTTTTTACATTTATATTCGATTTTGTTACATATTTGAAATTAGATGATATAGAACAGACTAATTTTGATTTCGATATCTTGTTCTTTCTTTTCATCATTTTGGAAATCCATTTTCTTTTTTCATCTCGCTAGAAAATCCTAAAATATGGTCAATTATTACTCCTCCCGCCCTTGAGGGGGTAATACGAACAAATGAGGGATTAATAAAAAAAATTTGTATTGGCGACGCAAAGATTACGCGAGCGCCTCTGGTTTTTTAAATTACAAGCTGTATCAAATAAAAATTTTTGTATACGTTTAATTGTCCATGGAAATATGTATTATACAAATTATGCGCGGATTACTAGATTTTATATCACTAGTTAAACAGATACGTATACTTTTACTTGATACTAGTTCTAATTTTTACCACCAGATGTGCGAGTGAGAATCTTTGCGTCGCAAATAAGACTGCTATTTTTTTGAAAATTTTTTTTGTTGATAAATTTGATATATTCTTTTTACGAATATATTTTTTAAAAAATATTTATTACCAAATATTAATTATAAAAAAATTAACTATTTTACAAATTTTTCAATAAATAAAGAAACTAAAATATAAAATTTACTATCCTTTTAAACGTAAACACAATTTAAGGGGAGGTTTACTCGAGAGTCCTTAAAAATTATGTATTTTTCTAGAATTTTTTTCTCAAGAACGGAAGTAAATATCAATTTCAAATTTTGTACACATATTTATTAAGTATTAAACTACACAAAAGAAATTTTTCAAGGAAAAATATAAAAAAGTGTCCATTTTATAGATAGTGCAGTGTGACGATCCGAAAATCCAATGCCTTGTTGGTGGACATCCTAGCGCCGGTAATAAACCACCGAAATCTAAAAACAAAAAAGATTTATAAAATATATGAAGAGTACCGGCACCTCTACCTATAATATCAATAAATTGCTGAAAGAAAAAAAAATGGCGGATGTTTGAACTTTTGATTACGATTTTTGTCTTATTTTTCGCTCTTTAAAGTAAATTTAAAAATAAAAAAAATATTGAAAGTGTATCGAACTTAGGTAGAGGTGCCGAAGAATTAAATTATCTTTAAAATAAAAAATTTAAAAAAAGGATCCATCGAATAGTTTTTGAGTTATCGTGTCCACCAGTTCCAAAAATGTAGTTCCGAGATATTATAAAATATATATAAAGAAACGTATTTTCAAAATTTTATATTTAATACTCATTATTGCGTGAACTACGTTTTTTGAATTTTTTTTTTATAGAAAGCTGGATTCGGTTAATGTGCTAGAATCTTGTTTTTAAATTATTTTCAGTAAAATCACTTTGGGAACATATTCTACACATAATTTGCTACCAATTTCTGCAAAAAAAAAATCGATTTTTTTTAACGACTCTCAAGTAAACCTTCCCTTAACTAAATTCCGAAAGAAGTTTTGTAATTTTTCACTGTTGTTAACCTTCAGATTACAATTATTTTTTAAATAATTTTACCAGATTCAATATTAATTTAATTTATTATTATTTAATAGTAGCTTATGATAAACTCAAATACAACCGTCTTTACGTCTACTCCATTTTACGGTATAAACAATTTAATCGACAGATTTAGATCACCTTAATATAATTCGAAACAAATCAACGTAAAATTTCTTTTAGAATGGAAGTGGTGAAGTGTCCGAATCAGCATCCACAAGTAGTATAGGGTCAAATAGTTCACACAGTAAAGCTCCGGGCGCTCAATTAAGTAAACAGTCGCAACATCAGAACAATATTAGTAATAACCAAGGATTCTCTTCTAGTGGCCCGTTAGGTAGCAATACCATGGATTATGGTACAGATATTAGCAAACAATTTTTAACCGTTGATACAGATTCAGCGTTATCATCGGCAGTGGACAGGAGTCGTAAACAGAGTCTCTGTGTTACTTATTCTCATTTAAGTAGCTCGTTGGGGCAAATTCAACCGTATTTTGGCGCTACAGATACTGTAGAATCTGTTGTTGGTAAGATGTTTGGTTTTTTTTTTTTTATTAGTGAATTCGTTTTGCTTGTTCCAAACTACTTAAATTAGTAAATATACGTATATACAAGATGGCCGCTAATTTACGATCAGCTGATTATCTGTCAAAATTTTTTCATTTGTGAATTTTATGGTTATGTTGATTTTTAGTTGTCAGAATGGAGTATTATAAGATGGAGATTTAACTCATATGAGAGGAATTGACAAAACTGGTCAGGAAAATGGTAAATATAAGGGCTTTCTTTTTTTACCACTGGTGGCGTTAATAATCTCAAAATACTGATGTGAATATAGCGAATATAGTAACATAAAACGGATAAAACAGAATGTAACTACAGTACCTATTCTCAAATAGAAACACGCCGGGACTGGGGAAGTGAGTGTTTCCATTTGAGAATCACCAATGTCGGTTGATGATATTTAATAATAAGGAAATACATAGAAATTACATATGTATGAAATAAACTCTTATAGTTTAAATTACTTTATACGGCGGATATCCAATGGTACTGACTCCGATTTTACATAGTGACGTCAGCGAATTATATAATATACAATATAAATGACGCGACGCAAAATAAAAATTGCTAAGTTTATTTTAAAAACGATCGAAAAACCCACTTTATAACTGAGTTGAAAATTGAAAAAGATTCCAGAAGATTCTATTCAAAAGCTAACAAAGATAATATAGAAGCTCGCGTTTCCATTTGAGAATAAGTACTGTACCGCTTTCGTATCGTACGAACACGAGTGCCATCTTTGATTTGAACATTTTTTTGAATACACTGAGTTTCGACTCCTTGTCTAATCTTCATAGTTGTCAGATAAATAGTATATAGTAGGTAGCGGTTACACTGGATACGAATTCATCCGAAAATTCATTCGTTCGAGTTCGTACGAATTCGTACGAGTTTATCCGAGTTAATACGAATTAAACAAATGCATACATTTAGACATGCATGATTACACTGCTTACGACTCTTTCGTACGAGCTCGTACGACTTTTTGATAAGACCAAAATATTTTGTTTTTTGATGCGAATTCGTACGAAAGAAATGATGGATTTAGAAAAAATAATCATTTTTGTTGAACAAAGGTGGTCTTGAAGGGATCAAAAACATAAATACTATCATAATAGAAAGTTAAATAAAAAATTGTGGAATGAGATGACAGAGGAAATGTTTAGATAATTTTTTAATTAAATATATTACGATATAATAAAACTAACCTAACCTAACAAAAACATTTTAAATATGTGTAATGAAAAATTAATTAACTAAATATTGAAGCTAAAATTCAGTAGATTTTAAAATATAACTGAATGTGACTTGTTCAAATACTCTAAAAATTTCTGTTCGTCTTGAAAAATTCCTTCAAAGCTATTCCAGAACTCAGCTTTTTTTGCTCTACATGAATAATAAATAATCGTTTACCCAGAATTGTCTGTTTTCTATAATTAGAAATTTGAAAACGATGTTTCTAATAAATAAGATTCGGTAGCTGAATCCATTGTTTGATATCAGTTTGATATCATTCAATATGTATTAACGGTTTTCAGTTTAAATTTAAATAGGAATTCGTATTATGATTCCGTATCCAATGTAACCACACAGTCGTACGAATGAATTTCGTACGAGCTCGTACGAATCATTTTTTGTACGAATTCGTATCCAATGTAACCGCAGCCTAAGAAGTTTGTTAGAAATAAAACTTTGAAAAATTCATTTTTTCAATTTTTAACGCTAACTCAGAACTGTTAGGTGCAGTCTAGTGCTGATTTTAGCTGTGAACAAGCTAAACGAATACTCTAAAGTGTTTTTTTTTTTATTTGGTTTTCGATTATGTTACGAAAAATACACCAGGATACCATTCTGTTTACAGGCAACGCACTAGACGATTTACATTTAGACGAAGCATTAAATTTATCGGCCGGTTTAGAGCGTGACTTAGACACCGGCTCACCCACAATATCCAATTCAATCTCCGTAGGTCTGGCAAGTTCTGGCCTGTTGGGCGGTTCGGCTCCGGTCAATATTCCCCGATCAACTCGTGCATTCTCACCATCAACCGCATCCCCACTACAACATTTACAATCCAGTCTCATTGACACGTTCAATCCATCGAAAATTGGCAGTTTTTCGGGCTTATTCGATTTTTCGAATATGTCCCCAGGTTCCAGGAATCATAACAACAGTTTTTCAATTAGCCCGTCAATATCAAATTTGGATGCCAATAATCGGCTACGCGAGGAATTGGTCAACTGTCGAACACAAGCAGCTATTTGGGAGGAGCGTGTGACGCAGGCGCGTACCGCATGCGAGGCATGGCAACGCGAAACGGAGGAGGCGAAGCGTAAAGCGTCAATTGCGGAGGCCCAGCGGGACGAGGCGTTAACAAAGTTAAAAAGTTTACAGTTAGAATTAGAACGTTTACAAAGTTCGCCGTATGTGCACGCGTTAAGGGGTAACACTGAACTTAGAAATTTATCATTAAGTGCATTAAAATCGTTACAGACACAATTGCGAACAGATTTAGAGGAAGTTGATAAAGCATTATACTTTGAAACGGCAACAAAATGTATGGTTTGCGAGGAACAGAATCGGTCGGTGACATTAGTACCCTGTAATCATTATGTGTTGTGTAGTTCATGTGCCCCATTACAAAAAGAATGCCCCTATTGTAATATGCCGATTAGCATATCAAATAATATGTGAAATTAGGTTACTAGGTCCCTGATAGATTGCCATCATCATAAACAATTTCAAATCTCCAGTATTTACTAGACAAAAACTCAAAATTAATAATAAGTCTTACAAGTTTTGAACTATTTTCAAATTGCGTTATTTAAAAAAAAAATCTTATTGATGGCTATGTATTAGGTTTTAACAAATTTTTCTATAAAGATAAGTTATAAAAAAAAATACACAATTAGGAATATATATATTATATTAATTAATAATTAATTAACATGTCATCATCACAAGTATTTATTTACAACATAAATTGCCAGCGAAATCAAACAAGTATATAGGGTGTTCACTGTGTCATTTACAACAATAAAACTGCCCATTCATCATTTTAACGTAAGTATTTTTTTATGTTTTATATTGTACGTACATTCAAATATATACGTTGAAATTTTCAATATGGCGAAGTGGCGCCATCTAGAATATTCAATCTGTCAAATTATTAATTTTTACACCCGTGATTTGAAATAGGGAATAGTATATTGTGCAATAAGTGCGGGAAATTGTCGATTGCCCACGAAAGCAAAGTTGAGCGCACGAACGTAGTGAGTGCGCTCATTCGCTTGAGTGGGACAATCGACAATCCGGCACGAGTTGCACATACTATTTTTTATTACGAATTTCACATACTTTTTTCTATTATCACTATTTTTGACATTTTTATTACTTTTAAAATAATATTTTTAAGTGTTTGTCTTTTTTTTCTGAATTAATTATCGTTTAAATTACTTTGTTGGTGGTTTCTATAGAAATAATTATGAAATATTTATTAAATGAAAAATTAAGAGGCGGCTTTGCGTGTTTTATTGTCAATTTGCGTGTGGAAAGTTACTTTCCACACGCAAAAAAGTATGCGGGAAGAGTACAGTGGGCAGTTATTTTGCGTACAGAAATGTGTGCGCCAAGTTAGTACTTCTCCCGCATGAGTAATAAAAAGACAATTTACACGGATATAACAAAATATTTAAAAAAAAAAATGTAGATACATTTTGTATACACATACAAAATTGTTGATTTTAAGTTTTTTCGTTACAAATATTTTTATTTGATAGCACCAATAATGCATCAATTACCATAATTATTTACCAGTGTATTGTGTTAAACATATTGGAATCTGTCGAATGATGGAAGGACATCTGGTGTTAAAAAATCAGACTATTCTTAAAATGCATAACTCATTCACACATTTTTTTCATATTTTACCACATTTTAATTGTTTTGCTAATGTAAAATTCTCTGTTTCTAAAACTTGGCTTCGAGCTTACATCAACTCAAGTACAAACAGTTTTAATATTAATCATTTTAATAAAACTAATGTTAAATGCACTTTTTCGTTCGTCATTTTTTTTAAGCCACGCCCACTGACCGATTCCAATAGTGTTAGTTAATACAATTTTTATTTAAACCTTTTTAGCTATCACAACTAATTTTTATTTGTTATTATTAAAGCAACTGTTTCAAGTAAACTAAAATTTCTTTGGTAACAACAAGAGTTCAGTTGGTTTCAGTATTTATCTAAGTAGGTTCATGAAATTTTTTTCATCTCATATCTCGAGAACAAAAAAATGATATAAACCATTCAACACATAGTAATTGGTGATGTGGACCTTCCAGTTCGCATCAATACCACGCCGCTTTTCTATTATATCAGTTTTTGAGAAAATTTTTTTTGCTTTTTATATTTAAATTACCGTTATCGGTGCTAAAATTTCACACAAAAATCCCATTCTAAATCTTCGTGTAAAATGTTATCAAAATTCACTTCTCTTAAGTTAAAAAATACTGCCCTGTGGATAATAATTCTTATCAGGATATATTATCGTTCCCTATTTCAAATCATGGGTGTAATATTAAAAGCAGTGGACCTAGAATCGAACCTTGGGAAACACCTTTAAAGATTTTATACCTCGATCAAATACAGTATCAAACATCTGGCTACTTCGTTATATTAAAATTTCAACGTTTATATAACATAGAAATCGCTTGACTCGAAAAATAGTACCTCTAGTTATTTATGGAACAACCTATATATATTTAATGCAGTTCACACGATATTTTAAGTACAAACGTACGAATAATAAAATAATTGATTCATATTTTTTATGAAACCTCTTATACTCAATTTAACATTAAAACTCGTTCACATTCACAGCTAAGTGTGAAGAGGCCATTAGAATGTTTTCGTAACTTTGAAAAATCGGAATCAAATCTTTTGAGTTTTTTTTTTTAGATGAATAATTTTCTCATAAAATTGTACGTTCTTTTTCGAATATCATTCTTTTTAGCATGATCCCTTTTTTAAACCGTACTTCTAGTTATAATTGTATATTTAAATTGTAAAAATATAGGAAATTGAAATTAAAATATTTATTTCTTTAAAAAGAAATATTAGGCTTTTTTATTTTTTTATAAAAAAAATATATGTATATTTTGTTAAGTATTTTATTCCTATACTGCCGTCCTAAGTCAAAAGAAAGGACGTATGTTGGTTCAATTATAACGTCAACAAAATCGTGATTTTGTAAATTCGGTTTTCGCATGAATGTTTACAAAAAATATTTTTATTTGATGTCTAGTCTAATACAATCCAAATTGTTTCATATTTCACACATATGGCAGCTCTTCTTAGAAAATTACCTCCTTTAGTGACGCTTTAAGTTTAAACAATCAGCACTAAAAAAAATTTTTATTAACAGTAACACTAGTAATACTACTAAATTTTAACAGATATTTTGGATATTTTGAATTTGTCAAAACTTCCTCAAGCGAATTATGCAACCATGTGCTCACAAAGTCTTTACAATAAAATTCTTACTGTCAGAGGACCTGTTTTTTGGAGAAAATATTCTGCTAAACTGTAAAAAATTACCTTAATTTTCATATTTTATAATAAAAACGTTATTATTTTAATTGAATGTTTTTTGGAATTAGTAAGAAAAAAAACGACGTTCCATTATGGGGGGAGGGGGCTTTGGTCAAAGCAAAAATCACCTGTAGTGTACATGGAAGGGGATTCAAAATTGGCCAGAATGGAACTACGTAGTTTATGGACGCTCCCTAACACATAATTTTTTACAAATAAAAAAATTAAATAAACTTTCTTTCCATCCAAAAATACCAAGCAAATCAGTTGTCATAATGACATTTTAGCCCTACTCTAGGACTTCGCTACATAGATCGTTAGTGTGACCTGTGGGTGTAGTGTTTGCTTTGAACCATAGATTTATACAGACCATAGATAAAGATTGTTTTGTGTTTAATCTCTTTAGCGAATTATCAATTTATTGACAAAAAAAAAACCATCCAAGTTAACCACCTTATAGATGACTTTGTTAAAACGGTTTGATTCTAGAATAAATAAAGCTTTCTATAATGTATTCTTTTTTTTATTCAAATAGGTGGCAGCACAAACAGTTACCGACATGAGAACGAGTGTCACTCGTCGTGTCCGCTAGTTGTTAGAATTACAGAACCGAGTGAGACTCGCGGTATCCGCTAAAGTGATTAATTCACTCGGCTTAATCATTAAAGGGGTTAAACTTGACATGAATTTGCACAAAACTATCCTAATCTCCCAAAATGTACCACTTTCTTTTAGCTTGGAACGGTAGTATGTTAGAAATTTATGTGGGTAGTAAAAAAATTGTAAATTTTTTGGTAATGTTTTTTATTAAATTATTTATTTATTTATTTTAAAAATATACATAACCTCAAAACGTTTGTACTTAATGGCCGTGTGAACTTGTCACACAAAAATGATTCAATGACGCAAAATAATAAACGAAAAGGCAATAATTGGTGACATTTTTCGAAAAAAAAGTTGTGAATGGATTCTTATTAAGTCTTATATTAAAAATTTCTTTAGATTAGATAGGAAACAAATAAATTTTTTAAATTTTACTCTTATTATAAAATATCTGCATAAGAATTATAATTTTCCACAATTTTAATAAAATATTTTTAAAAAAATTTTTACAAAATATGAATAAAAATATATTCTGTTATTTTATGTGATCAGTAAATAAAAAAATATGTTGAAAATTTAACAGATTTTAATAATAATATTTGTGTTATTTATAACAAATTAATATTTATGTCATAGAGAAGTATTTCATAAAAGTTTTTAAAAGTCATAGATAATATATAAATGATAGAGAAGTAACTAATTTTTAAATAGAAGATCAATTTTTCAATTAAAATAATAATTAAGCGTTTTTTCGATTTCGTTTCAAGATACGAATCCATAACGAAATAGTCCATAATACTGCTTGTAACCCTCAGATTTGGCAACTCCGGGTACGTGATACCCAATGGTTTCAATGGCGTGTATCTTTACATCTAATAATTAAAGCATTTGTGTTTCTTCTAGCGAATTTCCGAGTGAACAATTCAGCTATTACAGCCGCTGTCATGGTGAGACTAGAACCAGAAAATGATACTAAATTTTATATTATATATATCAGCACGATAACTCTTTAACGAAACATAAAAAAAATGAGTTATTTGTAGTAATTAGTTTTTCGAATTTTTTTACACCATGACAAAGAGCAGAAAAATCGCATGTTTTTGAACCATTATCCTATGTAAACAGATTTACGGGGAAAAGTAATTTTTGTAAACGGAAATTCGCTATGTTATGCAGGATGCTGTGACAGAAATATTCAAATGTTGTGCACTATTTGGTGCCCAGCAATCATGCACTTTCTGTTATGTGTGTAGTAGTGACGTCGGTTGATTAATCGATTAATCCGTTTAGTCGATTAATTCAGTTTAAATTTTAGTCATTTTTCTGTCGATTATTTCACTAATGACTCGGCTAAATGACTATTTGTATGATTTTTATTTTTTATTAATTTAGTACCTAATTAAATTTAATATATTCATGAATTCGATTAAGTATTTAGTCGACTAGTCGACTATTTTATGTTAAATATTTTTGATTAATGATTAATTTTTTCTAACATCTTGATTAATCGATCATCGACTCGACGTCACTAATGTTGACTGCTGACCATGAACGTGCTGGAGTTTCTAAGATAAACTTTTAGTGTTCCGTAGTCATAATCACTGAACACTTATGGTTTCGTCATATCTGTCACCACTTTGCGTGGTTTAACACGCACTTGATTAGTTATTAATAGACAAATGCGTACCTCAAACTTTGTAATTTTACAAATGGAACAAAAAAAATCGTCAAGTGTGTGTTAGACACGCATTAAATTGATGGCTGGAGGAGTCTTCCACAATTTTCAAGAGTTATTACGATTTATCATTCTGCTACGGAACACTAATTTTACGTAGTCCGTTACGCACTTGGTGATTTTTCTCGAATACATCATTCTAAGTATGTCTCGAAATTATGACTTTGTCATTAAATTTATATTTTAATATTTTTGAATAGGTTTCACTATTATTGTATTAATTCGATATTTTGGCGTTTGGGAAATTGTGAGTTTCAGACGTGGAATATTCTTCACGGGGGAAAAAATTAGGATATTACAAAAGTATACTGTAAAACTTCAATTACAGGGTGAACAAAATGTGACCGAAGTATTTTTGATATGGACCTTTTTCAAATGAAATTTTGAATTTATGTTAAATTTGAGGGATAATTTTTGCATTCTTGTTTTGGATTCGTATTTTAAAGAAAACAAATATTCGTTTATGTATTTTTTTTTTTAGAATTACACTATTGGCACACCTAGACCTGCTTTTACACGGTAAGTAAAAAAAAATATTTTTACTTACCGGGGATTTTTATTTTTGAATACAGTCCCTATTGAGATTAAAAATGTGCGGGTAGGATTAGGTGTTTCTATAATTGTTCCTTTGTTTTATTTACTTAAGTTACTTATATATTACTGGAATTTTAACTCTCGTTCAATAGTTATGTTGTGATCAAATTTTAAATCCGTTAAAAAACGATTTAAATTCAGGACAATATAATTAATATTATTATGTTTTAATATCAGAAATATACAGCAAGCTAAATTTAACCTGGCCCCTGTTACAGTCCATTGGAATTGGCCCGGTTACATTTGGGTAGCTGTATAAAATAAATCGAATAATACTTACAAAATATTTTCATCTTTAAACCGAGTTTCACACCGAAAACTTAAAGATCGTACATATTTGAAAATGACGTCATTTTTGTAGCGAATATTATTACCGTAGTTACATCTTGTCTATGACAAATTGTATTTTCATACTGACGTTTTCACAATTCTAATCGACCAAGTTAAGTTGTTTTTCTTTGTAATTTATTTTGAATTTTTTGGTTTGCAATTAATTTTTAGAAGAAATACACCGTCACTTAAAGACGTTCGAGCGCGTCCACAAAACACTACAGAATAATGTTATGTAGCTACCACAAAACACTATACCTGTATGTTATGCATACAGAGCTTGTATTTATTTGTTCATGTGTCATATCGTGTCGTGTATATGGGTGATTGCTATACGTACCACCTATATACTGATCTCTGACATCAATGCATACACAGTTGTTGATTGAAATTTAGTAGTTTTATTTGACCTTGTATGTCGTGTACACATCAAAATCTACGCGAATATTAATTCCAATAATTAATATTTCATTTTAACGTTCGTCAACACGATGTTTTTTGTGCAATTATATAAGTTGCATATTTCAAAGAATATTTTTCAACATTTTTTATTATGGTATCTACTCTTATAATATACTTACTATAATTTTTAAAATGAAAAAATGCTGTTTAGAATGTTTTTTCCAATGGCTCTGTGTTAAAAATTTGATTTTTAATCGTCAATTACTTTAAGAAATGATCTATGAAGGCCTTAAAATTTTTGAGAGAAGATAACTATGTAATTGAACTTGTCAGTTCTCTAAAATTAAAATTTTTATCTACTATTAGGTTTGACGCACGAACGTCCTTAATACGTAAAATATCCTAATCAACTTGTTTTAAATATTATGTTAAAAATGCTTTTATTTTTTGCTACAATTTTAAAGTTACGTAAAACTGTTTTCTTAAAGTGCATTTAATACTTGTAGGGCTTCATGAAAATTTTACTGTGATGGAACTGATGATGCTATTGGTTACATCCAATTGAAACCAGAGGGAATCATCTGTACTGTTAAGTGTGAAATTTTGCCTGAAGATAAGATAAAAATCCAGAACATATTCTGTTACATTAGCTGTAAATGAAGAAGATGACAAAATAGAAAGTTGTAAATACCACTAAAACTGAACATGATGACTGCTGAATATTGTGTACAAATTTAAAATCGTGCTGACGTGACTGACAGTGACATTTTTCTGCAATAAATTGTGACGTCATTGCACACGTCATTATGACGAGTTGTTTTTCATGCCAATTTGTTTATTTAAAATTGAACAGTGGTTTTTTTTAAGATTTTTAAAAATTTAACAAAAATTAACTAATTTATACATAAGAACAAAGCATTGAGAATCCTTTTTTCAATTGCAGTCAAGTACCCTATTGAAATAGTTCGATTACAGAAAATGTTAAATTGAGTCCTCATCTTATTTTTCAGTGGGGTTAAGTAGAATTTTTCTAAAAAATCTCGATTAAAGTATTTAATTCTCTACAATTTTGGTCTGAATCAGTTTTATCTAATTAAATTTTTCCAGTGTGAAACTCGCCTAATATTGAAGATGAAAATTTTTTGTACGTTATTACTAAACGTTTCTGAATGAAGTTAGAATGATTTTTAAACAAAATTTCAGCAATATTGTTCGCAATTCAGTAGTACAAAATCGTAGGAATTGAATTTTTAAATTTTTTTAACATATCAAGCAGAAATATACATAGGTTAAAAACATAATACAGTGGAACCTCGATTAATCGGATAGTGAGTGCTCTACTTCGTTCGCTAAAGGACTCAAAATAAGCTATTTTCATATTTCAGAAGGGGGATGATTTCAGAACAGATTTTGCTTTTGGTACCATCTTTCATCTGGAAAAGACAGAGGCGATGATTCTGAATTTTTCTCTTGCTGTGCCATATCCGGCATAAGAATAAGATGGGTACAGGGTGTACCTAAAAACAGTGTTGTACCAAAGTCGGATAAATTATGGAATTCGAAAAAAGTTTAATTTTAAATCAAATTTCTTTAAATTTGGTTAAATTTTACATAAGAATGTAACATTGTGAAGTAAATTTACTATGACAATTTAACTCTTGTGTATCAAGTTCCATAAAAATATTGTATTTTTTTTCACTTTTACCATGGAAAAAAAGTTAGGACAGATTTTTACAGTGAAAAAAATGGTACAAAACATTTTATTGGTCATTTCACTGTAGGTAAACACGATAAAAATAAAACAAAAATTAGTATTGGTAAATTTAACTGATTTCAGAACCATAGTAACAATGTATTAAATAATAATATAAATTATACTAATTTATTTTTTCTACTCCTGTTGAAGAACACACTCATTACATATCCGTAAATTGTTGAGAAAGTTAGGCATTATTCAAAGGTGTGGAGGAACTTTCATTACTCAATACCTTTTTAATCAATGAAATCGCCGTATTAACCATTATTCAATGGGCTGGCTTTTGTTTTGTGTATAATATACGTATCAATTTTTAATTTCAAATATGTTGCGTAGTAACATCTAAGTAAACAAAGTAGCTTGTATTTTGTTTTCATTGTTTGTACATATATAAACATTTAATGAAATTAGAGATAGATTAAAAATTGTATTCTTTTGATTTAAAATTTATGTTCAATTTTATTTAAATCAAAAAGGAAAAAAGTCGTAGAAAAAATATCGTATTCTACTCGCTTGCAATGGCTATTACTCACTCAGATGCATTACGACACTCGCCTCGCAAGCTCGGCTCGTGTCACAATTTCATCTTCGTGAGTGATAGCTATCATTACCAGCTTGTTGAATAATATACTATTATTCGTTAAATTGTCTTACTGTATTACACTCGAGTTTTATATTTTTTCTGAATAAATTTGTGTTTTCTACAACTCAAATTTCTTACCTAAAAACGATGTAACTCGAAGAACTGTCAGCTCAAAAACGCTTCAGCTTCGCTGTTGCATTTTTGTTAGTTGACAGTTCTTCTCGTTAAATTGCTAAGCAACAAGTTTTCGTTAGATAAACACAAATTTATTCGAAAAAATACAAATCTCCCGTGTAATAATAAGTGAAAATAAATCTACCAAGCAAATTTTATTCAGAAATTAACTGGAAAATTTTGTACATACATATATTATTTTCATCCAGGAATTCCACCATCAGTTTTATAAATTACAGTTATTTTTTATGAACAAATTATGGCTAAAATTATCTAAACTTGGACTGTCGTCATTAACAAATGAAATAAAATTAGACGTACAATTTTATATTACTATATAGTTGAAAAAATATTCCCAGACACTTTTGATAGCTTCTTTGTCAACGGATAATTGTCTTTTTCTAATTCCAGTCAAACAAAGAAATAGTGCATAGGGTACTAATTGAACATTAGGTTACGAAATAATAATAAATAATAAGTTAATAACACTATTTTATATTTTTATGTAAATTCTGTTTATTCAATAATAATTTGATTACAGAAGAATATTTCTTAAAGAAACCGAAAACAAATGACATTAATGATATATTATAACTTAACTGTAAACATATACATAAAATAACTGAATGACTGAATTCATTTCAAAATATTTAATACTATTAAAAATATAATTTTGAAAAACAAAAATCAGTCAATGTCAATATGTACTGCTTAGAATTTTCAAATCAGTTAAAATCAAACGAAAATAGTTTATTCTAATTGAAAAACATATTTCACTTTTCTTTACAGTATTGCATCATTTTTTTAACTTTGTGAAGATGAAATATTGTTATGTCAAATATTTAAAAAACTAAATAAAAACCACTGATTAAGGACACTGGTGTAGTGTTGAAAAGTGTACGACAAGGACAAAAAAGAAGGAAACCTACAAAAGTGTCTGGGAATATTTTTTCAACTATAGTTACTCTAACACAAAAATAATTTTGGTACATCTAATTTTGATGAATTTGTTGCATTTGTTTAACTCTTTAAATGATTAAGACGAGTTAACTCGTCCTGCAATATGGCGGCTCAAAATGCTGCGATATGTACATCTTCACTGATACAGGTGCCGCCATCTGTGACAGATGTTCCGAAATACGGTATAATTCTAAATAATGTCAAATTTTATCAACATAGTTTAGTATAATTTATATTTTGTAAATTCTTAAGGTTCACTTTTTTGATGTCTTCGAATCTTTCTTTTTGGAAATCTTTGGTTGGAATCTTTGATTTTTTCCTTTTTCTTTTTTTGTAACCTTATCTATTGTAGGTATCACTTGGCAGTAAAAAGTCCGGCATTTTCAGACAAAACAATTTTTCCATATGGTTTTTTTTAAAAGCGTTAATGACGTCAGTCCAATTTTTTGTGGGAAAGGGGTACAAATATATTATTATTGTACAAACTCACAGTTTCGCTCTTACAAGGGGAGGGCACGGGTTGCCTAGCATTGAACCCGTAACCTCTTGGACACCAAGCGAGCACGATACGATCACGGCTGTTTCGGACCTGTTTGACTATCGTATTAATTTTGTATAAGAAATCAAAAAAATTTTAATAATTTTTAGAAACATTTTTTTCGAAAACGGCTGGCCAGTGCATTTTACTATTTTAACATATCAACACCCTAAAGGTATACTATTAATATACGAAGTCTCATCCCGAAGTCAATTTCCCAACCCGTGCCCTCCCCTTGTTAATATTATAATCGTTCACGTCAGTCCAAGTTTAGATTTCACCTATACTACTGCCATCTAACGCATAACGGCAAATTAATGTTCGATCGATAAATCGAATAAGGGCGTGGCTTATAATTTTCTCACTTTTCAACAGATGGCTGAAGTCGACGGCTAACGAAATAGTAATTTGGAATTGTTTGTTTCTATAAACAATAAATTATTACGAAAAAGTGAAATTGACACCAGAAAATGTGTTAAATTTGTAATTTTCAAAAAAGCGCAAATTTTATGAATTGTCAAAATCTAATTAACGGCAGTAGTTATTCTTTTGAACACTAGTTCGCGTATCTAAATTCTACAATTCTTATAGAGAATTAAAAATCATTCTAACTTGAACAACAGTTTGGTAGCCATCATTCTTAAATAAGGAAAAACTTTATGAAAATATGAAAATGTAGACATAAAATTAATTTTGTTGTAATTGATATTTATTACACCAAACAATATTTAAATAATTGTAAAAAGAATGTAATTTCACTAAATAAAGAGAAATGATCAAAAATCTGTAAAAATGAAAAACAATAAAATGAAAATAGTGAAATTACAACAGCAATAACAAATAAATTTTTTTATTAATTTTTTTTTAAATGTGCATCACGCATATGTAATTATATTAAAAAAAAAATTAAGTATATTAGTTAGGTAGTATTAAAAAATTAATCGTTTTAAGATATGTTCTATATTCACTAGTTAGTGGGCCTAGAATATTTAGATTTTTAGAAATTTGCTGCTTCTGTATGAGATCCAAAAATCAACCAATAAAAACAAAAAACATTTTTATTTTTAAATTTTTTAAAGAAAAAAGTAGTTTGGATCTCATCCAGCACACCATACGATATTACATTTACAAAAATTATCTAAAATATCTTCTTTTCGAATTGAAAAATTTTGAATTCAAGGCAAATTTTCAAATTTTAACTGAAAATGAAAAGGTATTAGAAAACGACACTGAACATTTGCCTTAGTGCTTGTGTGCAACGACAAATTTTGAAAAAACTTACGTAAGCCATAGTAAAGTGTATATAACCTAATGTAATAAGTACTGATAAAATCTTTTCTACATTTCGAGTTTTATCTAATTCCGACTGTTCTTCTGAGACTCAAATCGTCAAAATTTTACTTTAAATAAATAATTGGGTTAAAATTTTCAAGTCTTCGTTTCATCTGGTTCTGGAGTTGGTGCTTGTTCACATCGAATAATAAGTAAGTAGTGAAAGGTAAAACGTTATCTTGAAAAATTTCGTGAGTAATTGGTTAACGCCCTTCAGTGTGACGTCATATAATTCTTATAAGAATAGTATCAAACTTGGGAATCACAGATTTGAACGAAATTAATATATATTATAGTAGCAATAATGTTGGCCAGTCTGCCTTCATTTAAGAATTAAATGCCCAAAAATTTATGAAAAACGTAGCATATATCGTATAGATCAGTTAGTCTGTATTAGGATCTGTTAAATGACGATATGACATCTGGTGTTAAAAAATCAGACTATTCTTAAAGTGCATTTACTGAAATGTCATTTATGAGCTGAGTTGATTTGATTTTCCATTCATTTACAATTCTCCAGTTATTTCATGACGTTTGCCATTTAAATTTAACGTTTATGTACTTGTAATATTTGCTAACGCATTCACGCATTTTTTCCATATTTTTACCAGATTTTAAGTAGTGTTTTCCAGATGTAAAATTTTTTCTCCTTCAACAAAATTCCTTTGCTTCGGACCCCAATTCCTTGTGTCAATCCAAATACAAACAGTTCTTATATTTCTATAGCACTGATTATATAAAACTAATGTTAATGCACTTTTTCTTCAGCCATTTTTCTTAAGCTCCGCCTCTATGACAAATCCCAATTGTTCACAATAGCGGTATCTAGCTCAATGTGTGAAGTATATTGACTTCGGAATGTAACTGAGACGTTCCACGTTCAAATCCATACGTCTTATATATAATTCTTTTTCAAGTTTTTGACTATTGAGGTTAGGTTATCTGTCAGTTGTCACATCCTATAAATTCGCAATTTAATAGATATGTAAAAATAATGTAATAAATCAGACAATTACTTTTTTTTAAACTTTCATAACCTATTAATTTCCTCGCACAATATGTAATTTGGTGTTAAAGATGGCCGCCAATCGACAATCAGCTGATTATCTGTTAAAATATTTGCAGTTGGTTGTAAATTTTATGATTATGTTGATTGGTAATTTAATTTTTTGAAATAATTAACACCATTTCCACGTGAAATGCAACTTTACAAAATTGTGAATTTTATCTTAAAATTTAATTAATCAGTTTAATGAAGACTAATAAATCTTTCACTCACTAAATGTCATTAGTTGAGATTGTAGTGAGCATGTCCCTGCCACTTGTTTTCAAGGACGAACTTTTAATGTCACAGTTCGCTACGTGGCGCTAATGGTAATGGAGCATATTAAATAGAGTTGGGACATGTGAGCATTTTTCATCAAATAGATGTCAAAATTAATTATCATATGATTGAATACAAAAGTATCGTCACCAAGTTATGTGTTAACGAATAATTAAAATTTTTTAATTTAATTAATCTTTCTAGGTTGAATTAAAGTATTTTTTTTAAATATTTATTTCCAATTTATTTTAGATGAATCTTTGATGAAAAATAGCGAACTATCAAAACTCATGTCGCGACTCTATTTTATTCAAGTACATCAACGCCATCTGGTATATTAGTTACAGCGGTGTCAGTAAACGGTCCTTTTTTTATAATGGACTATATGTAGAGTGCCAGGGACATGGTAGCGAGCATTGGAGTTAGGTTAGGTTACGTTATAATTTCAGTTTATCCATTTATAATAAATTTATTTAATAATACAACAAGTCAGACAATTTTTTAAGACAACGGTGCCGCCCTGGTGATAAAAAAATTATGATAGCATGGGTAGCACCCATTTTTTTTTTTAAATACACCTAATACTATCTATTCTCTTGAATTTTATACATTCTGGTGTAAGTTACTACACTCACTACTAATAAAATGTTACAACTTACAATATAATTATTACTTTTTCGGTGTGAACAAAGCATTAGAAACCTGTAACAGACTGAACGTTCCAAGAACAGTTTGAAATAGTTAAAACGTTCATAAAAGACTGTTTAAAGCTTAAAGTATACATTATGTAAAGTCATACATATATTTTTACTAAATATTTCTACAAAAACAAATAAAACGAACGTTTGTCTTTGCACACAAATTTATTGAGAATATTTATTTAAAACAAAAAAATCATCATATGAGAAATTCCAAAATAGTAAGTATATAATTTTTTTGGTTAAATGGAACTTTGTCTATTTTTTTTTTTTAAAATATTACACATTTATATAATAAAACATAGGGGCTTTATTAGCACTTTATCAACAATATAAAAATTTTTATAATTGTTAAGCTAATATTAATCAAAAAATTTATTTTTTGAAATAGCTGAAACAAATTTTTGTAAAATGATATGCACAAGTGAAATATATTGTACATAAAGTGCTAAAAATTAATCAATTTAAATAAATAAAATACATAGCTCTTATAAATAGTAAGAATAATTAAAAAAATTTCTAATATCTTGTTAAAAACCAGAGGTTTTTAAACTATTTTTACGTATTGAAAGGAGTAAGTGTTTTTAGAACATGAAATTTTTTGAAATTGTGAATAAGAAATGCAAACAAAGTACTTATAAACATTTTTAGACTGTAAAAAAAAACTTGAATACTGTGAAATTCTTCTTGAAACCTTAGTCGAAGAGCCGATCGTACAAAAATGGCGCGCATCGAATTCGTTGATGAAATTATAAAAAAAAATTATTAATCATCGCATTAAGTGTTTAAAACTCTTTCACCCTTCTTGCGTATTTGTGTAATCTAAATGTATAAAATAATTATAAAAATTATATTAGAACCCCCCCCCCCCCCGTAAGTGATGTTTTCTCCTTTTTCGCGGCTCCTATTACAGTTACAAGCGCATGCGCAGTAACGCAGTTTGTTAAAGTACATCCTTGGAAAGTTATAACGCACATGCGTCAAATTTGTTAAGACATTTTAATTGGGAAAATAGGAGAATTATAACTTATGATAGGTTTTAATAAATACAGTCGACTCTCGTTAATTCGAAACTCGAGGGACTCTTAAAATATTACGAATTATAGAGAGGTTCGAATAATCGCGGGTAACAATTTTAATTTTTTAAGCATTTGCGATGAATGAACTTGAACTTGTCTCAAAATGTACTTACAATCTTTCTGTCTATCTCTCTGCAACTTTGAATTGTCGAATGTTTGACGCCGATGAGTTCGAATTAACGCGTCGTTTTGTTACGTAGCAATGATTTTTTCGTTCGAATTACCAAGTGTATAAAAATGTATTGTTTTAGTTCGAAATATAAAGAGATTATTTTGTAGGGAACTCGTGATACCTTTGAATTATAGAGAGTTTCGAATTATCGCAGGTTTGAATTAACGAGAGTCTCTGTAACATTAATATTTGAAACATAAATAAAAACAATTTTAAACATGACGCTCTAAAATGGCGGAAACAGAATGCTTTCCGAACTTAAATGAAGTGTACCACGCTTTTCTAAACTCTCTACTGTTCGGACAATAAATATTTTTTGTAAAAATTTCATTGCTGATTTCAGTGGACCCATTCTTGTACGGTCGGCTCTTGAATAATTTTTGAAAACTTTGTTTTTTATATTTTTTCAAAGTAATGTAAAAATTTTTAGGAATCTATTTAAATACCGTTTTGGAAAAAAAATATTTTTAGGGAAGCAAGTTGTGAAATTGACTCTTTTTTAATTTTTCAAACAAATTTTCATTTAATCTTCTTTTCTAAACTGCATTTGTTTTTTTATGCACTTTCTATTTTTGATACAATTTACACATTCAAAAAAAAAAAAGAAAAAAAACGTGGATCGTAATTCTTCAACTGTTTTTTGACCTTTTCTGAAATGAACCATCCGTTAAATTTTGTCTATGTGTGATAACGCACATATCCTACCACCAATCCCTAAACAAGTTACGTATTTTTATTTGTGCGCAAACTCGCAACATTTAACGCACAGCGTCCTGACCATAAAAACCATATCAGAAAAGGTCGACATTTCGAAGAATTTCTAGAAGATTTATACATACATACATTTACAAAGAATTATAGTGTAATATGAAAATGATAAGTACAAAATTTTAGAATTACTTACCAAGTATCAGTTGTTGGGCCATTTCTGTAAAATATGGGTAAATTTTTAAATTTTATTAAAAATTTAATTCTTTATTTATTTTTATTTATATCTTGTTATATTTTTTTTGGAATTTTTCAAATGTTTTTTAACGTACTAAATATTTTTTTGTAAGTTGTCAAAATTGAAATCGTCCATTTTCGTGAAAGATCGGATTTGATTCATGCAACGAATTGGAGTATTTTTGAAAAAATTATATTTAAATACAGTAATTTATTTATTAATAAAAAAAAAATTAGAATATTCTTTCTCTAAAATGTACGGTTTTAATTTTGATCTATTTGTATATAATCAATAAATAAAATTTTTAAGTTAAATCGAATGTTTTTAAATAATTTTCAAAAAAACCGCCTTTGCAGCCGATACTTAAGTACAAAAAAAGCAAAAAGAAATTAATTAAAAAAATTAAATTTTGTAAAAAAAATAAAAAGTACTTTTGGCAAAATGTGTAAATAATGAAAAAATAAAAAAACTCAAGAACCTACTTTTTGACTGAATTTGAGTTTTACATTTATTGTATGGTGAAGTTTTGTGTGGAAGACATAATAAGCTTTATAATAAACATACATTTGAAAAATCATGTATCGCTTTCATAATTTATTTGTCTATAATAATAAAATTGTGATTTAAATTAACAGAATAATTATTATTTACTTTGATCCCACTGTTTTTTTTAGTCCATCATCGTAGATATTTGAATAAAATCACGTGTAGGATTCTACTTTTCTATTAACTTGTAAAAGGGATTCCCCGTACGTAACTCCTCAAATGTTTATAACCGAATCATGTCCCTGCCACTTGTTTTCAAGGACGAACTTTTAATGTCACAGTTCGCTATGTGGCGCTAATGGTATTGGGGCATACTAAAGTTGGGATATGTGAGCATTTTTCATCAAATAGATGTCAAAATTAATTATCATATGATTGAGTACAAAAATATCGTCACCAAGTTATGTGTTAACTAAGAATTAAAATTTTTTAATTTAATTAATCTTTCTAGGTTGAATTAAAGTATTTTTTTTAAATATTTATTTCCAAGGGGTCAAACTACCCAGTAAACACTGTTACATTGCTGTTACATATCTATAACATAATTTATGTGACATGTTTCATTGCAGTTATGTAACATGATGAAACCACAGATTACATCTATCTTATGTAATGGAAGCATTGCATATGCGCAACAAAAGTTATATAAAATTGAGTTAAATATCTTATGTAACATGTGAATTACACTGATATAAGAAATGTTACATAATATAAAGATAACAATGTTATAGAACAAACATATCATATCGATTCAATAAAAAATGTTACATAAAATTGAAATAAATACGTTATGTAACATTTATAAATTTATATACCTAACACGATGTAACCGATATTATATAACAAAAATATAACACTGTTAAGTCTGTTACGTAACATTTAAATAACATGATTAAACCAATGTTATATAACACAAATATAACACTGTTACGTAACAAAAACATTGCATATGTGCAACGGAAGTTATATATCAATGTTATATAACAAACACATCACATTGATGCAACAAATGTTATATAACATAGAGATAACATTGTAATGTAACAGGAACTCAAATCAAGTTATATTGCCCTTATGTTATTATGTAATGTTGCTGTTATATTGCACTGTTGTAACAGCTGCAATATAACTTTGTTACTTTTACGATACATTGTAGTTATGTTACAAATGTGTAACTATTTGTTATATAACTTGTTACATATTGTTACTTCTATGTTATGTTACTGTTATCTTCAGTGTTTACTGGGTAGATTGTCTATGTCTCTGTTCCACTTGTAATGAGTTTATGACGTAAATCTCCCCACTCTGTTTGTGTAGATACACACTGTTTGCAGTGTATTAGTTTGGTGTTTTTTAGTAGTGTGCGTATTTACGCACACTACTGCAACACACGTATTACCAGAGAGAGCGTTCAACGTGTTCAACTAACAATGGTAACAATGTACATATAATGCACTGTGCGTTCGACGACGGACACGGACTGACTAATGCCTTAAGCTGTGACACGTCTCCAAATGACTCTAAGCCAATTACACTTTTTTAATATTAGTTGGCTTCTAGTGTTCTATGTTTATTTCCAATTTATTTTAGATAGCCGTACCCGTGACGTTGCTCACGCGAAACGTTGAGTAGTTTTTTTTCCAATTTGTAGTTTCTTGCAACACAAAATGCATTAAATTGTCTCCAAATTGACAATTGTGTATTTATTGTATTTTTCAGTACACAATTAGCAACATTTTTTTTTATTTAAAATTCAGAAAAATTTCCAAACTATATACAAAATTTATTTACAATTTTTGTTACTATAGTTATGAAATTTATGAAATATGTAAATTGGCGTAATGTGTGTAGATACTCAAAATCGTTTTTCCATTTTCCCGTGGGAATGAGACATTTTCCCGGAATAAAAAGTATCTTAGATGTTGACCCAGGTAATAAGTTATCATCACACCAAATTTCATTAAAATCCGTCTAGTAGTTTTTACGTAATGCGTGAACAGACAGACAGAGACAGATTTACAGTTTTAATTATATGTATAGATGAATCTTTGATGAAAAATAGCGGACTATCAAAACTCATGTTCATCAACTCTATTTTATTCAAGACCATCAGCGCCATCTGGTATATTAGTTACAGCGGCGTCAGTAAACGGTCCATTTTTTTTATAATGGACTATATGGGGAGTGGCAGGGACATGAACCGAATCAAGATAACTGCTTTAAAACGTGTGGAAAATCAATTCGGGACTATTCGTACACCATCGACTATCTTCGCATTACACATGACGACATGTCTTATTTTACAATCTTAAATATTTTTGCTGTCGAAAGATATTACCATAATATACAGTGTGATCTAAAAATATCCGAACTTTTTAGTTATATAATAGAATAAGCATGGTATTAAGTTTCAAAGCTAATATTTATTCATAATGGGATCCATTTAACTCAATATAACGTTTAGAACGATCAACCAATTTATCTATAGACTTTTTAAACTCCGTTTTTGGGATGTTCTTTAGCACCTGTGTCACGGCTGCTTGAATGGCTGAAACGTCATCGTAAAAAGCTCCTTTCATTGCAGTTTTCAGTTTTGGGAATAGAAAATAGCCACATGGTGATAGAGCAGGTGAATACGGAGGGTGGTCAATATCACAAATCTGTTTGTTCATCAAAAATTCGTTGACTATTTTGGTCTTTATCATGCAATGCGTCTTTTATTTTATTATCATGCAATAATAACAGTTATTTTCTTTTGAATATTCGGGTCTAACACGAACAACTATATTTAATTCTTTTGCCGACATTTTCATAGCGAAATTTGTATCAATAGCGATTATTTCACATACATTTTCCGCTAACTCAGCACGATTTGATGATGCTGGTCGTCCAGATTTTGGATCATCATTTAAATCGTCACGATCGTTTATAAATCGTGTAAACCACGTGTAAACTTGAGTACGACTCATACAATCATCACCATAAATTTTTTTTTAACAATTCGTAAGTCTTGTCTCTAAATTTTTTACCGAGTTTAAAACAAAACTTAATATTTGCTCTTTATTTCATTATGCTTTTACGACATAACTACAAAAACTACTGTCATTAAAACGTGTGTAATTTTGTAACCTGTCAGCCGATTAGCATGAACGTATCTGCATTCGAAAGAAGAAACATGTACCTTTCTAACGCTGTCAACGTTTAATAGATGGCGCTACGTCTTCTATGATTTAAATTAAAAGTTCGGTTATTTTTAGATCACACTGTGTATGTATATGTAATAAATCTACTGTATAACTATATGAATACTAGAGACATCAATAGTATTACGGCGACTGTGTAATGAACTACTTAAGACACTGCAAGCAAAAAAACAATGATATTGTTTTTCTCGTTCTCCGCTCAAAATATCGTAGGATATATGTAAACAAACATCCTGACCAAAGCGGAGCTCATAATTCCAACTTTTAGAGGTGCATCATCGAACCTAAAATTTTCCCATTTAAATAACAGAAAAAACGATTTTTTATATTATTTACTCCTGCAAACTATAAAGAAATTTTTTTACATAAAATGAATCAAAGCACCTTATTAAGCATTGAATTTTGGACAAAAAATTTCATTGAGTAAAATTTCTGTCATCAATATTTCACTTTCTACAGAGCCTTAAAATTCAAATTTTTTAAAAGTTTGCGTCTTTTTACATTTTTAAGCTTAACTATTAAAGATAGAACAAAAAGTTTAATGACAATTTTGTAGTCTAACTGACGCTTTACAAAAAAGTTTCAGACAAATTTCTCGTATTATAAATAGTTACAAAGTTACAGACCCTCAAAATTTACTTTACTTACTTTAACTTTCCCTAACACTTTCTTTTTAACTGAGGGAATATTCTTTAAAGTTAGAAAAATAAACTATCAAACGATTTTATTTTGTAGCCCCAGTGCCCGGGTTTGAAGAAGGGGACCGAAGCTGTCAGAGTAAAAAGGATTTTTTTTGCTCGCCACTTATTTTTCTGGAACTCCCGACAACAGATGTAACAATTTCAGAGTGTCTTCAGTATTCAGGGTATTCAGTGCTTAGTGTATGTATTAATATTATTAGGGCTGTCAGATGTGTATGAAAAAAATGGCTGATACAGAGTACAAACAAAAGAATAAATAATTTCAAAGCGCGCCAAAAAATGACCATTTTATTTTAATCTAAATGACTAAATATAGGAATTAAGTCAGTCGCAAGTTTTCTAAAAAAACTAAATTATGCCCCAATCATTATTCCATGCAAATTTATTTTGTTCGTTATATTTGAAGAAAATCAGTCGTTTCATTTTTCACCCGGAAAAGAGAATATTAAATTGTCTATTTCGTGGTGAAAACGGTGAAAACCATACACGCTTTAAACACCTTGCAATACAAAACTTTGTACAAGAGTTTAGGAAAAAAAAAATTAAATCGAGATTTTCCTTTAAGAATCATAAAATCAGAAGAATAATTTTGATTTTTCATTAAAAAAAAATCCAATTTGCATTCAAAAATAAAGCCAGACATACAAACACCCAGAAAGAGGTAAGTTTGTACCGTTTATATAATGTTTGTGTACGTGTAAAAGTACACGTCCTACTTATTATAATACCCATCTTTGTTCTCGCCGAATTATAAAACGATTGTAGGTAATTTACATAATTTACAAAAGAACATATCAATAAAAAATATAAATGCATAAAACATGAAATCATTGTATAGATGTCTCTACGGTCACGACTTTCTCAATATCTGCGCTTGCGCAAAATTTTAAATAGAAGTATAGAACTAGGTAAATACGTTTGTAACTTACGTACCTATGTACAAAAAAAAAATAATAAATTACATATTATTGATAATTAATTACATAATGGAAATTTCCGAATAATGAAGAAAAAAAATAAATAAAAGAAATTACAATCGTAAATAAATTAAAACACTTTCTCTTTAGTATTTATTAAATAAATAGAAAAAGAAAAAAGACTACCTAAAACTGCATAAATTCTAATTCAAATTTTTATTTTTTTTTTTTACATTTTATATTTGTAATGACATTTACCAGTTTATTTAGAAATTAATAATTATCATATCAACTATTGCGCAATGAATAACTCATAATCAATTACGAAAATATTGAGCAATTAGAAAATTGAAAAGTCGTTAAGAAAAATCAATATTGAATTTTCATTATTGAAATCTGGATAAATTTAAACAAAGACCTTAAAACCCCAAATAAAAAGCCAATGATATCCTACGTATAAAAAATTTCAACCAATCACAACGCGTGTCCGATGACCAATGACACACTCGAATACGTACCAACCACCAATTACATGTTGAAATTATTTAGCGTCAGCTGTTATTTCAGTCTTTCACTTTTCTCTGTCGTAATTTTCTCACATTTTAAGTTGTGTTTCATTGTCGTTCACTTGGTGAAAATTTATTTGTAATCAAATAATTCATTAATTTGTAAGTAAAAATGTTTGTTTTATGTTTAATTTTTATTTAAAAAGTATTATTATGTTAAATATTTTCATTTGATATAATTTTTGTTGATTAATTTTCAATTTTTTTACAAATATTTATCAAAAATAATTTGATGCTTTACTAATCAATTGAATTGTAACAGACGCCATATTTATTTGTTTCATAGAAATAGGAAATAATTAATTAAAATTTTTGTATTTAATTTTATAAGTAATTATTAATTATCGCGTTGTTTGTAATTGATAAATTTTATAAACATCACATGGCTTTTTTTTAAAAAATTTGTCAACAAATTTTTATTTTTAACATTCTTGGCGGGAGATAACGAAACAAAATAATTACTGACGTATATCTATGTATGTACCTGGTACATAATTACCTACTGTACAGTAGTTGATGTTTACGTTTTTATAATCAGGAAAAATGGCTCGTACCAAGCAGACAGCCCGTAAATCTACCGGAGGTAAAGCGCCCCGTAAACAGTTGGCGACAAAAGCCGCGCGTAAATCAGCACCCTCAACCGGTGGTGTCAAGAAACCACATCGTTACCGTCCCGGTACCGTGGCGCTTCGAGAAATTCGGAGATATCAGAAATCAACTGAATTGTTGATCAGAAAATTACCGTTCCAACGACTTGTTCGTGAAATTGCACAGGATTTCAAGACAGATCTTCGATTTCAGAGTGCTGCCATCGGCGCCCTACAGGTATTATTTATATTTTACTACTTTTTTTATTAAATTTTAACCACGTGTTCAGTGTTGATTTTATTGTTGGATTTTGGGGTTAAAGTTTTGGATTTGTTTGGGGGGTGAGCCCCACCCAAATAATATTGGTTAGTGTGAATTATATGTAAATGATTATTTCAAATCAAGAAAATTTTGTCTATATTTCATTATTGTGAAATTTACGTAAACACGTGTTTTTATTTTTCTGGTGGGAATTTTATAAAAATTGTTTTTAAGAAAATTCAATATTTCCTATAAGAAAGGTGTCCCTGCCCCTCATGATATCTTTAACTTACTTTTTTTTAAAAAAATATATATATATATATTTTCTTAAGGTATCATCACAGTGTGATCGGCCGAAAAATAGTCAATTTTCGCGATTTTTTTTCGGATGGATAGGATGGGAGAATGGGGATGAATTGTTTTTTACGATTAATACCACTATTTAACAATATAAAAATATTTTTTTTATTCATTTTTATTTATTTTTTATAATTATTATAATTTTTTGAAAAAACTGTCTTTAAAAAATGAGGGTTATTGCTACCCACGATTGCGGCCACAGTTTTCATCTGGCGAAAAAACATCAAATGGATTATCAATCTGTAGGTAAGCCGCTATGTTCCTATATGAGCTTTTTTTTTTTTGAAGCTTAAAAAAATGGCGGAGGTTTGAATAAAAAGTACAAACTTTTTTTAGTTTTTCGTGTGGAAAGATATGAAGATTTAAAGAAAAAGTTCCCATAGGAACATAGTGGCTTACCAACCGATTGATAATCTATCTGATTTTTTTTTTTTTTTCAAATGAAAATTACGGCCGCAATCGTGGGCACACCAATATCCGCCCTTTTTTAACGCTTTAAATGATTAAGACGAGCTAACTCGTCCTGCAATATGGCGGCTTAAAATGCTATCATAATATGTATACAGATGTGCCGTGACTATTTGGACCCGATTTCGTCGGGTGAGTGACGAAAAGGAGGAGGTAAAGCAACCATACATAGCATAGAAAATGATGTCTTATAGAATTGCTTGTACACTTGCACATAAAGTTAATGTATTTTTCAATTACATTTATAAATATAACTTTAATTACAAAAGGAAAAGGCTAAAAATCAATTTTATTTAACTAATGGTTTTATTATTTCTTGCGAAAAGTATTTTTTTTAACCAAAATTAAGCTTTCTTAATTAATTTTTTTTACGATCTTTTACTACTATACAAAGCGTGTATGGTTGTTACTATAGTTATAAAATCATGAATAGTTTAGTATGAATAACCACCCAAACAACATACACTAAACATTGAATCTGTGGCTACCAATCGGTGGGCCAGCTGTACATATATGTATTATCAATGACATATCAATAATAAGCTAGAATATTGATTTTGAAGTTAAATCAAATTCTTATTTATTAATTTTTTATAAAACAATAAGTATTATTTTAACAAAAATAATATTTATCTGTGTCTTTCTCATTTTCGTTTTTAGAATATTTTAACAAAAATTATAAAAATAAATCATGTTTACCACAAGTTTTTTCAACTTTTGTTAAATTTCTTCAGAAATAGGATAATAAATTGTTTTACTACCCAACCACTTTCTATAATTTATTTCTGGACTTTTTGAAAAATTTTATTAGATAAGTTTATTTACCTAAAGTTCTTAGATATGAAATAATTAAAATATTTCTCCCCTGCGGTGTCGGTGCCTTTACATCAATTTATAGAATTATCTTAAAATAACTGGAATTTCAAAAACTACCATTAGAAATTTTTCTGCTAAAAATTACAATTTACTTACTGCGTGCATAACTGCGTGTAGTATTCAATGCATTCGTACAGAGTTTAGTTTTTAACAACACAGTTATAAAAGTGTGATACCATATTTTATATTAGAAATATGAAATTGAGTTTATAAAATAAAACCTAATATTTTGCTTTACGGAGTTTTATTAAAGTATGTAAGAAAATAAGGAACAGTAAATCAACAAATAAATAATCTATTTTTTTTCCGAACTTCTATTTATAATTGTTTGATGGTCACTGGAATCTAATTGTGGCAACTATATAAACATAAAAAAAGACAAATTACAAAAAAAGGATAGATCAAAGTATAGAGATAAGGTATCGGGTCCTTTTAGTCACGGCCGATCTGTATGTATATTCACTGGTACAGGTGCCGCCATCTGTAATAAATTTTTCGAAATACGGTATAATTCTAAATACAGTGACTTTATAAATATACTTGATAACAGTATGGCCATTAGTAGGTCTAGTTTTTTATTGGTTGACGCCATTAACAGGCCAAATGCATTGAATTTGTATACCTTGTTTATTCTGTTACTACTGTTACTCACTTCAAATTTGGCCTGAATATGGCGGATATGGTTCCAATGGCCACACTGTTATAAAGAATATTATACAGTCACTGTAATTCTAAATAATGCTCAATTTTATCAACATTTTTCAACAGAGTTCACTTTTTGATGTTGGGATTTTTGATTTTTTTTTCTTTTTTGTAACCTTATCTATTGTACTTATCATTGGCAATAAAAAGTCCGGCATTTTGAGACAAAAAAATTTTTTCCATATAGTTTGTTTAAAAGAGTTAAAAAAGACACTTTTAAAAAAATTATAATAATTATAAAAAATACGTAAAAATGAATAAAAAAATATTTTTGTATTGTTAAATAGTGGTATTAATCGTAAAAAAAAAAGATTCATCCCCATTATCCCATTCTATCCAACCGAAAAAAAATCGCGAAAATTGACGATGACGCACAAACGCAGCCATAGTAAAACCAGACAAAAAAATCATAGTCTAAATTCTTTGTCTCATTTTCGTCTAAACTTATCACTAGAAAAATGTGATTCAAGCGTACAATTAGTAGTTTCTATCACAACCCTTTATAATCTTATTTTTACAAATTTTTCACTTAGTATTACACGAGAGGTTTGTATTTTTTCGAATAAATTTGTGTTTATATATAACGAAAATTTGTTGCCTAGCAATTTAACGAGGAGAATTGTCAACTAACAAAAATGCGACAGCGAAGTTGAAGCGTTTTTACATTGACAGTTCTTCGAGTTAAATTGCTTTTAAGCAAGAAGTTTGAGTTGTAGAAAACACAAATTTATTCAGAAAAAATATAAAACTCAAGTGTAATACGGTAAGACAATTTAACGAATAAATTAAATTGTATAATTCATAATTATTATTTAATACATTGTTACCATGGTTCTGCAATTAGTTAAATTTACCAATTGGGGTCTGTCCTATGGGTGGAGTTTCAAAAAAATGGCTGACAAAAAGTGCATTAACATTAGTTTTATATATAGTAGTTAGTGCTATATTAAGAAAAAATGGTAAATGTTAGAAGTTTTTGTATTTGGGTTGACACAAGTCCGAAGCAAAGGAATTTTGTTGAAGGAGAGAAAATTTTACATCTGTAAAACAGTTAAAATGTGGTTAAAATATGAAAAAATGCCCGAATGAGTTAACGAATATTACAATTTACAGTATACAAACGTCAAATTTAAATAGCAAACGTCATAAAATAACTGGAAAACTGTAAATGAATGGAAAAATTAAATCAATTGTATGTATTTTCAGATTTAGAAAATTCAGCTCATAAATGACATTTGAGAAAATACACTTTAAGAATAGTCTGATTTTTCAAAACCAGATGTCATACCGCCATTCGACAGATCCCAATACGAATTTTTGTTTCGTTTTTATCGTGTTTACCTACAGTGAAATGACCAATGAAATGTTTTGCACCATTTTTTTCGGTGTAAAAATCTGTCCTAACTTTTTTCCATTGTGGTAAAATTGAAAAAACTATAGAAATATTTTTACCAAATGAAAATGATTTCATGCGATAGGAATATACGTAACACAGCAGAGCAGACAAGCTTGTAATGTAGCTATCTCTTACAAGATCTACTACCTAATATATTGAAGAAGGATAGTAAAAATTATAATAACTTTGATAAATGACAAAATTTCATTTTTACATTGCAACTATATGAATCATTTGCATTTTGTATAAATGCGAGTATATATACTTAATTTTAATATGCTAACATTATTTTATTTTATTTGTGGCTAGAAACCTTTATAAATTTCCTAAAAATTTACTGTTGCCAATTGGATACATTGGCCTAGATAAATAATTTTTAAATATAACCGTTATGAACAATTCGTAGCCATATGGATACACTGGCCTTTAATAACATTTTTCATTTTTGGAATATGAGACGTGTAGTTATGTCCGCTATAGCAAATTTTATGGTAAACTCTGTGATGTGGCTATTTTACCACCAGATGTATCCGATGTATCAGATTATTCGAGTTAGATAATGAGGACACAGAAATTCTGGCGTCAGAAACAGATTTTGAAGAACCTTAATTAAATAAGAGTCACAAACGTTCGTAATCCAGCTTATTGTCATAAAAAGATACCTTTATACATCATTGGCTAGTTTAGACCAACAAATGTCGATAATAACATTGTAAAAAATCATTCACGAGATTAAAATGTGTAAATTGTGGTACACGACTTCGTCTCACCAAAACAAAAAAAATATTTTATTTCATTTCATCAGTAATAAATCGTAATATACTACTACAAACAATTAAGGGAGCAAAAAAAATTGTTAATTTTTTAGTGATTTTTGAAGAGCTGTATTTACGTGAAAAATGGTCGTATCGAGATTTTTAAAAAAGCGTTTTGAAGCTCCAAGATTCTAGTTTTCGGATTTTTCGTCCAAAAATTTTTAGGAGTGACAGTTATCGAGCAATTATAAGCAATAACACAAAAAAAGTTTTTGCAAATTTTTTTATCTTTTTTCTTTTGATCTACGGGCTTGAAAATTTTTTTTACAGTAAAACCATGCTATTGACCTGATAGCCTGCTTATTCAGCTTTAAATTCCTTTTTAAAATTTTTCTCTACGTTGATTTGTTCCGGAGGTATCCAACTTTGAATGAAAAAGGATCGTTTTTGTTTTAACCATCGATATCTCAGTAACCAGTGATCGGACAAAAAATTGGAGGGCAGTTTTGGGATATGGAATAAATTTCCTACAAGTCTATGCCGCGTACTTTAGGAAAAAAAAAATTTTTTCATCCTTAATTTTAATCTGAAAAATGTGAAAAAAAGGGACTTTTTTCCTTATTGCGAAAAATCGTCAGCATCCCTGCGAATATTGATGGGGAGTCTAATGTTTGTACGAATTTTTATACCTCACTGTACCCCCAATAACCCTGTAAATCGACAGGTCGATCTATTGAATGGTTTTCCTAAACCGTTTGTTCAAAATTTCCGAATTAAAAAATAAAGGAGCAAAAAATTTTTCAAAATTTTTTTCAAAATTTCAAAAAAATTAAAAAATTAAAATTCAATTTTAAAAAAAAATTTTGGAAGAAATTTGAAAAAAGATCGTTTAAATTTTGAAAAAAATTTTAAAAAATAATTTTTTTTCTTAATTTTTAAATTTTAATGGACAAAAGATGCCTAACTGGAAAAATTTGAAAAAAAAAAATTGAATTTTTCATTCAATTTTGCTCCTTTATTTTTTAATTCGGAAATTTTGAACAAACGGTTTAGGAAAACCATTCAATAGATCGACCTGTCGATTTACAGGGTTATTGGGGGTATAGTGAGGTATAAAAATTCCTTTAACAACATGCCAAGTTCAAATGAAATCAATGATTATTTTTTAAATGTATATTTAAATATATATTTTCCCACGGGAGTTAGATATTTTCCCGGGATAGAAAGTAGTCTGTGTCCTTTCTCATCGTCTCTGTAAACAATACGCAAAGTTTGACATGCTTTTTTTTAAGTTGTTATTTCATTGTTTCGTTTTAAATACATTTTCCCTCCGGAATAAGATATTTTATCGGGATAAAAAATAACCTATGTTTATCGCTGTATATCGTCATATTTGTCTATCATCATTTTTTGTTTCATTTAAAAAATATTTTTCTACAGGAATGAAATTTCCCACGGGAAATTTCCCGGGGTATAAAGTAGTTTGTGTCCTTTTTCATGCCTTCTGTTAGCAATATACAAAGTTTGAAATCACTTATCCGTTTTTTAATAGTCAGCTGTTGTAATTTAATGCATTTCCCCTCGGGAATGAAATATTTTCCCGAAATAAAAAGTAGCCTATAACCGTCTCTGACTCGCAAGCAACGTCTGTGCAAAGTTTCAAGTTGATTGGTTAAGCTGTTGAGGCGTGAAAGCCAGTCAAACAAACACACTTTCGCATTTATAATATTAGTAAGGATTCTTTTTTTGTTGAAACGGTTTGTTTTATTCAAAAGCCAGTGTAGCCATATGGCAACATTTTACATATAAGCAATATTTACAGTTAAAGGCCAATGTAGCCGTATGGATACGAAACCAAAAACTAATTTCCACACATTTCTCTGGTAAATACATTATAGAATTTCAATATTTACGATATTTCTAAACTATGTATCAAAAATCAGACTTGTACAATTGTTAGAAATATTCTTGGCCCATAAAGGTTTAAATTGTCGAAAGTTTTATATTTACATGATTATTATTTGTTTGTTTTACAGGAAGCCAGCGAAGCATACTTGGTGGGCTTATTCGAAGACACCAACTTGTGCGCCATCCACGCAAAACGTGTCACTATTATGCCTAAAGACATCCAACTCGCCAGACGTATCCGTGGTGAACGTGCGTAAACATGTTCCACACACCGCTCACCACCCATCCATTTCAGATCGTTGTGGTGGACATGGGTTTCACCCCCCCCCCCCCAGCCAACAGATTCATTTCGAATTATTCATCATCTACTTTCGTTTCTACTAATAATTAATGGCTAGATATTTATTATAATTCTAATAACTTCATTTATTTTTTTAAATTTATGGAAACAATTTTTTTTTGGGTGATTCGCAATCACAAAATCGAAGATCATTTGAGATCTCAAGTTTTTTTTTATGGTTAAGTGTAATTATTCAGTAATTAAATTTAGTTTTGTTGTGTAATTAGCTAAAAATTCCAAAATATTATTTAGACGTAATAATTTTACTAATTAAGTATCAAAAAAAATATTCATTTACTTCATTAAATATTATTCTCTTCTCCCACTGCCATTATAATCTCACATATAGGTTTAAACGTTTTTGTGTAAACATATTCCAATTTGGACAGTAAAAATTATCGAAATATTACTTCTGACAACTCCTTCAGAGACGGGCCATGTTTCAAATTATTTTTACGGCAAATGTCAAAAGAACATTTTTGAGACATTTGAACGAGAAACACACTTGAAACATTCCCAGGAACGTTTACGATCCAAAAAAACAAAATGGCGATTCAAGAAGTAATATTTTTTCTTATGATTACTGATTACAAATGGATGTAGTAAAAGTATGTTTATGTATTTTATATTTTTCTTTAAATTTTTCCCAGTTTCATTTTATTATCGACAGTAATGATATTTGAAATTTTCATTAAAACACATTTCAATTTTCTTTTTCTGTTCTTTTTTGTTTTTTGTATTTTTATTAAATAAGTTATATTTTATTAAAATTTTATATCAACTGTTTCATAGAACTCTGGGGTTCTTTAAAATATAATACAATATTTTGTGTTTATCTTAGATTATTATTTTAACAATGTAAAATGTAATTTTTTAATTTATAAGTAAAGTAATTGAAATTTCTTAATGTATGAATGTTTGATTTGTTTTTTAGTACCTTTTCCCATTGTTTAAAAAAAAAAGATATCTGAGAGATTCTTTGATTACTATGATATGAATTTAAGGATTGCAGTAGAGCTTCAGTAAAGTTAACATCAGTTTTGTTAAGTGACGTCAAAGAATTTATTACATTATACAGTTTTAAAACAAAGATATAAATTCCATAAAAGGTATATCGCGCGTTTTCTGTCTCAACCTCGTATCTGAAAAATCCCAATTTTTGGACACACAAACAAAACGTATTTAAATCCGTGTTTTCATCACTATGAACTTAAGATTTATGCTAATTACACCCATTGATGTTGGCTACCTATATATATAAATATATATATATATATATATATATATATATATAGATAAGTATATGTATAAATACAGTATTTAATATGATTTTTGTGTGTCCTAAAACATGTAGTTTTTGATATACGAGGTTGAGACAGAAAACGCGCGATATGCGTATTAGGAAAAACAAGTACAGTCAGCCACACTCGTATTCGAACAGCAGCATATTTACTCATATGACAAAATTTAAACCGAATGGATTCCCATAATTTCCCACAAATTTGAACTTTTTTGTTTATAATATTAATAATTGGAATCTTCTACTTCCTATAGGGACCGAGCTTGACGACATTATTGCCATCTGGTGTCAGATTTAGCGATGCATTTCGGGTATGACATAGATATACATAACTATTCTTAGATTTTTGGATATCTTGTCTATAATGTTATTAAATGTCAAATTAAATTTTGTTAATATTTAAAATGCACTTTCTGATAATTAAATTATCAATTAAATAACATTATTTGTAGGATTAATATCAGCATGAATTTCATAATAAGATATTGTTGGATTAAAAGTTGTTCCAATTTTCTTGGTAAAAGTAAGTATAAAAAACGTACAAACGTTTTGCTGATGTGATTGATATTGATGTTAGTATTGCAAAACTGCGTACAAACAACTGCCCATAACGGAATCAGAGAATTGTGTTTAACATGCTTAACATACTTAACATAGCAGATAATATCCCAGTAATAATTAGTCATAATAGTAGATGTCATACAGAAAAATGTTTCGAAGAATGTGTCAATCCAAATTATGTGTAATTTAAACAACATAGATGGGATAAGATATACGGAAATGCAAGTTAATGTTAACGTGAAGAAAACTTTAAATACAATCTGTGAGGCTAACATTAAAGTCACCTCAAAAAATAAAATGAAAGATGGAAGTTATGATCCGTATGTTATTAATTCCGAAACGACGCTTTGTTCAGGTTTTTAAGGGCTAGAGGCCATAAAAAATGAAGAAAAATATAATAGTATAATGGGCGTTACCAATGAGGTGTTTAAATCAAATGTCGCTCTCCACTAACGGCATTTCTTCACACGTTTGCTCTAAAATATAAAAAGCGTTTCTTGAGAATAGGCATTTATTTAGACCCATACTCTTACTTTCTTAAGAACTTTTATTTTCTGTGATGCAACTCCGAATAGTCTGTTTTCCATCAAGTTGCTTTCTATTGAAGAATTCAATCGCATTTGGGTCGTAGTATTATGGAGGTATTTACAAATCCTAAAGAATTTTTTGAGGGGAAATTGATTGTAGCCTTAAAGAGCATTTAGATTTACAATTAGTCTTTACTGTTCGTTTTTTTATTGAAGAAATACTTGCAGCCACTACAATTCTGCCTCCCTAGGCTGTAACTCAGTCAGTCCATACGTAATATGCCCCTAGGTGTTACATGTAATGTGTAGGGTTGTCTTTTAAATTCTATTACAGAAAGTAAAAAGTTAAGATTCCAAAAAAACAAGATTGTTCATTATAAGTACTCATAAAATTAAAAAAAAAAAAATAAAATAAAATAAAAAATAAAAACAAGAAAAAAAACAGTATTGTATTATACAGCTTTAACTGTATTACATATTCCAAATTCATCGTATTTTTAAAAAAAAATTTATAGTTACTATTTCAACGTTACGTATCTTGCCAGAAAAATTCATTGTGTGACCATTAAAGGCAACTATAAAGACTTGTAGGCCTGAAATATTTAAACAAAACTTTCTGGACACATGTATAATCATAGACTGTACTGAAATGCACAAATACAAAAAAAGGTATTAATGTACTCAGAGTACAAAAATGAGTACACAATCAAATTTTTGGTTGGATGCTCACCAGAAGGGTTCATAAGTTTGACATCAGATTGTTATCGAGGTCATAATAGTGATTGTTTTATAACAAATAAAACTGAAGAAATTTATAAAATTGTTTCAATGTAAGGATACCATGTTGGAAGAAATATACAGAAAAAAAATTACCAATTCTTTAGAGAAATTAAATTTTTTTTCTTTTATTTAACGATAACTGTATTTGTTTGAATTTTTTTCCTTTTATTATAGTTGTTTTAAAAGGAGTCATTCTGCCAATATTTTATACAAAAGGAATTCGACAGTTAAGATTTAAAATTTCACTTTCAAATAACTATTTCTTTACAAATTAAAAGAACAATAATAAAAAACTTTCAAAATTATTGCTTTTATTTATTTTAACTATTAAAAAGAACCGTAAATAATTTTCAATTAACACTTCGGTACTAGATTGGGTTCATTTCAATTTTTCCATTTTATGTTACTGTTTAATATAAGATTTCATTTTATTTTTGGATTTTCTACCATGCTTCACTTAATACGACATTATCAGATGTCACCAGATTTTCAGTTAATAATTCATTTACTCCAAGAATTAACTTTTTTTCAACAACGCCACGCCGGATAGTATAGTATTTTCTAATTATTTATTTTTAAGTTTCGTATACATGTTTAAACAGATTTAACTTATTTTCTATGCAAAATTTTAAATTTTTAGCATCATTTTTTATTGAAATATAACAAAAATTCCGTATTTTCCATTAGAGTTTATGTACGTGTAATTTGGTGATATATTGCTTTTTTCTCAACAAGAGTCTTCAGTTTCTTTTAATTTTTATTAACTGACAAGCAAAAAAAAAAATTCAAATCAAGTAACACCATAGTAACACTCATTTTTATTTCCCCCATTTCTCATTCACCATTAATATGTTTCATTTTTAGACATATAAAGGCGCCACTATCGGTGCCAGTGCTGCCGCCTATAGTTCAGGCTCGGTCCCTTTTTAAAAAAAAATTCTCTAAGAAAAATGTTATGCATGCAATTTGTATCAACATGTCCAACGCCACATTCGTATTGGAACACCTTACAATTTGATATATATTTTTATGTTTCAAAAATGAATTACTTTATTTTCAAATTTAGAAGTATATTTACGTAGGTAAGTACCTTTATTTTAAATAGACAAAAATTAATAATCCTTAGGGTCAATTTTTTCATATATTTACTGGAAAATTAAAGGAATTTCAATAGAGTCCAAGAAATCGATTATTGATCTATGGTTCCGCGACAAAATAACCGCGGACAAAATAACCGCGACAAAATAACCGCGACAAAATAACCGCGGACAAAATAACCGAATGACAAAATAACCGCACGACAAAACAACCTTAGACAAAGTAACTGTGGACAAAATAACCGCACGACAAAATAACCAAACGACAAAATAACTTTAAAGTTTATTTATTTATTATTTTGTTAACTCTTTATAAGATAGTGGCATAATAAATGTAATAAATCTAAATTACAAAGATAATACTGTAGCAATATCTTGTAAATATTTTTTTTTTGTTCTGACTAGATACTAGATGACAGTATCTAGACTAAACTAACTTATAACCTTCGGGTAAAGAGTAACCTTAACAAACCTCACCACCTACTTTTTAAATGAAAGTCGAAGTATATTGTCAAAACTAACTAAACTAACCTAACCTTAACTAACCTCACCACCTATAACCTTAACCTAATTAGTTTTTATATCAAAGTCGAACTATATTGTCAAAACTAACTAAACTAACCTGACCTTAACTAACCTCACCACCTATAACCTTAACCTAATTAGTTTTTATACCAAAGTCGAAATATATTGTCAAAACTAACAAAACTAACCTAACCTGAACTAACCTCACCACCTATAACCTTAACCTAATTAGTTTTTATGTCAAAGTCGAAGTATATTGTCAAAACTAACTAAACTAACCTAACCTTAACTAACCTCACCACGTATAACCTTAACCTAATTAGTCTTTATATCAAAGTCGAAGTATATTGTCAAAACTAACTAAACTAACCTGACCTTAACTAACCTCACCACCTATAACCTTAACCTAATTAGTTTTTATACCAAAGTCGAAGTATATTGTCAAAACTAACAAAACTAACCTAACCTTAATTAACCTCACCACCTATAAACTTAACCTAATTAGTTTTTATACCAAAGTCGAAGTATATTGTCAAAACTAACTAAACTAACCTAACCTTAACTAACCTCACCACCTATAACCTTAACCTAATTAGTTTTTATACCAAAGTCGAAGTATATTGTCAAAACTAACCTAACCTTAACTAACCTCACTACCTATAACCTTAACCTAATTAATTTTTATAATAAAGTCGAAGTATATTGTCAAAACTAACTAAACTAACCTAACCTTAACTAACCTCACCACCTATAACCTTAACCTAATTAGTTTTTATACCAGAGTCGAAGTATATTGTTAAAACTAACTAAACTAACCTAACCTTAACTAACCTCACCACCTATAACCTTAACCTAGTTAGTTTTTATACTAAAGTCGAAGTATATTGTCAAAACTAACTAAACTAACCTAACCTTAATTAACCTCACCACCTATAACCTTAACCTAATTAGTTTTTATACCAAAGTCGAAGTATATTGTCAAAACTAACTAAACTAACCTAACCTTAACTAACCTTAACTAACCTCACCACCTATAACCTTAACCTAATTAGTTTTTATACCAAAGCCGAAGTATATTGTCAAAACTAACTAAACTAACCTAACCTTAACTAACCTCACCACCTATAACCTTAACCTAATTAGCTTTTATGTCAAAGTCGAAGTATATTGTCAAAACTAACTAAACTAACCTAACCTTAACTAACCTCACCACCGATTTTTCAAAACAATGTTTCCCAAGCTTAGCTTTTTAAATACAATAGTTTTCACCCATTAACGTTCGTTTTTAAACGCAATAGTTTAAATACCAATATTTAAGGTCTATTGCAATTTAGCCATCTTTTATATACAGGGAGCAAAAAAAAATCTTAATCATATCACAGCCGCATGTACCCTAACTCAAAAGAATAATTAATGATGTTTATTTTGTTGTTCGGTTATTTTGTCGTTTGGTTGTTTTGTCGTGCGGTTATTTTGTCCACAGTTATTTTGTCTAAGGTTATTTTGTCGTGCGGTTATTTTGTCGTTCAGTTATTTTGTCCACGGTTATTTTGTCGCGGTTGTTTTGTCGCGGTTATTTTGTCCACAGTTATTTAGTCGCGGCACCTGATCTATGCTACCAAAATAAATTCTACAGAAAGGGCTTAAATTGTAAGTAGGCGACTATTTAACACTTAATATGTCATAAAGGACCACAAACAGGATAATAAACTAGAAAATAACTCTTGAAATATGGATAAAAAATACTACATCTTGTTCTAAATTGTCATTTTATGCATGCATAGCATTTTTCTTAGGGATTTTTTTTTAAAAAAACTATTAATGAAATTTTTTAGCTTATATAGGAAATAGAAGATCCAAATATTAATATTATAAACAAAAAAGTTCAAATTTGTGGGAAATTATGGGAATCCATTCGGTTTAAATTTTGTCATATGAGTAAATATGTTTAGTTACATATTTTTAATGACGTAACTTAGAATGGTTATGGGCTAAACTATAAAATACATAAATTATATCTAATAACCATAGAACGCCTAATTAAATAAAAACGTAAACAAATCAGTGGTGTCTTTTAATAAAAATGTTTTTCTGTGCAAAAAGAATTCTAAATTTTTTAAAAACTTTTTCAGAGCGAGTGATCTGATCAAAGGCTACTTACTCAATTCAGTTCTTCATTTAATATAATAAATACCAAAATCCTTAAATATTAGGTACTTATTACTTAACCAATTCGGAGGATTTGGTGAATCCAAAGCAAATCGTAGCTGGTTACATAATTGAAAAATAGATACACGGTACTTGCCAATTGCTTGTTCAAGGGACAAAAAAAAAACAATTTCTATAGCAGATATAATTATGTATAATGAAGAACTTTCTAACGACAATATTTTTAATGAAATTTATACATTAGTATAAAATCCAATCAATCCACTGGAATCAAAATTATTAAATAGTTTGCTGTTGTATGTCATCCGTGATTTAAATTATTATTTAGTACCGATCATGTACTAAATGACCGCCACTGACCTCAATCTGCTTCACTATAAGTTTCGCTAAAGTTTACCAAATTTTTCTTAGTTTAATAGTGAAGCTTCACTGTACGTATGTCATAAAACTTCGTAGGAATCACTTGAGTTAAAATTATTCATAACAGACGATTCTATATTAATTATACCTCATTTCAAATACAATTGATCATGAGTCATCGTTAAAAAATTAAATAATTCTTATATTCGAATCTTCTATTTTCTAAAAACAAACTACAAATTTAAAATTTACGTGAATGCAATAATGAAAGAGATAAAGCCAAGAAAACGGACATTATTTAAGTTCAAAGTGATGAAGTTAAATTTAAGTGAAATGGACCATAGAAAAAAAATCACTGATAAATAATTAATATTCTCATTTATACAGCGCCGACGAAAGAAATTACGGGCCCCCGTATTTCCGTTTGCGTGTTCAATAGGAGGCACTGTTGCCTCGAAACCCACACGGTTTTGTAACGCTAGGCTCTTCTTCCAAACACATGCCTAATTCAAGTCCTCCGTCCCCTGAACGCATACGGGTTTGTAACGCACATTGTTCTTTCAAACACGTGTTCAAGCTTCAGGGAAACTCTATGATTAGAAAGTTAGTCATTAGCGCTGGCAACCAACACTAATTATAGTCATAAAGGTCACACATTTGAGCTTAGCCGAAAGACTGCCACAGAGGGTCTAGTGAATAAAAAATAGTAAATGTTTAGATTTTTTAAAGTGAACAATATAATAAGCTTGTACTCAAATTTAAGACTTCTATTCTTCTGACCTATGAATTTTTCCAAATATTCAAATTGAATTTATATGTCCGATGGATAAAATGGTAGCTTTTATAAATTTTATAACTCAAACTAATAACTCAAAAAAATTATTACTTGAACCGAATAATGTTTTTTGATAGATCAGTTTTTACCTGAAGATGACAAGACCAGAGGTGAAGAATTAGGCTAAGAAGAAAAAATGGTGTTTTTAAAATGTGTCAGAAAATATTGGATTTTCTTGTTAGTAAAAGTTCTATCATTTCTTCTTTACAATTATTTTATTTAATGCTTTAAATGATTAATGACGATGCTACGAACACCTTCCAACATTCGACGTTGGATGGTTCATAGCATCGTGTAGCCGTTGTTCGAACCTACGAGTGTCCAATGTCGAGCGTCAAACATTCGCATTTGGTCGTGTCCCGTTCGATGTCGGTATTCTTGCACCGAGTCAAAGGGATGCTTCGAACGTTTGAAGGTCAATGTTGGTTGCGTTCGTTGGTTGCGCACGACTCGTTCGTGTGAAGAGAGACAACATCAGTGTATAACATTAGAGATAACATCAGACAGATAACAGCGTTGTCCACTGAGTACCAACACATCATCATTCGTATTGGATCAAACATTCGATTCACCGTGTAGCAGATACATTCGTCGCATCAACTATCGAACTTAATTGCCTCAAACGTTCGATCGAACGTTGGAAGGAACGTTCGTAGCATCGTGTAGAACCCGCTTTAGACGAGTCAACTCGTCCTGCAATATGGCGCTTCAAAATGCTGTCATATGTATATATTTACTGGTACAGATGCCGCCATCTGTGACAGATTTCTTGAAATACGGTATAATTCTAAAGCCGCTGCTACACGATGCTACGAACACCTTCCAACATTCGACGTTGGATGGTTCATAGCATCGTGTAGCCGTTGTTCGAACCTACGAGTGTCCAATGTCGAGCGTCAAACGTTCGCATTTGGCCATGTCCCGCTCGATGTCGGTATTCTTGCACCGAGTCAAAGGGATGCTTCGAACGTTTGAAGGTCAATGTTGGTTGCGTTGGTTGGTTCGACTCAGCAGCTGCACGACTCGTTCATGTGAAGAGAAACAACATCAGTGTATAACATTAGAGATAACATCAGACAGATAACAGCCTCACCACTGAGTACCAACACATCATCATTCGTATTGGATCAAACATTCGATTCACTGTGTAGCAGATACTTTCGTCGCATCAACTACCGAACTTAATTGCCTCAAACGTTCGATCGAACGTTGGAAGGAACGTTCGTAGCATCGTGTAGAACCCGCTTAACATAAATAGGTAATGTCAATTTTATCAGCATAGTTTACGCTCCTTTCACATTGTACGGTTTTCGCCGTACGGTAAAAAACCGTACGACTTTTTGCCGTGATACTGTTGCTTTCACATTTACTGTTGTTTTTTGCCGTTATAAACTGAATATCTTCATTTGATTTGCAACATTACACAAGTAATAAGTGTGATTAAAGTTAATTCTATAAATCAGAGGAAATAGAAAGTAGCATTATTTATTATCACATTCTCTGAAGACCTGAAAAATGACGAAAATAAGTTTTCCAACTATTTTCAGATGTTTACAGACTCCTTTGATTAATTTCTTGGCGAACTTAACATCAAAACACACAATTTCGAAATTACATACAATATATTAAAATACTGGTTATCACATTCAACATTAGTTTCATCCATTTCACAAATAAAATTACATAATACTTAACATGAAATTCAACAAAATATTGTTAATGCCGTACGTTAAAAAGTCGTCTAATGTGAAAGCATCCATTTAATTACATACACTATTGAGTTAAAAACGCCGTACGGCAACCGTCAAGTCCCGTGGCAAGAGACGGCTGCTACACGGCACGGCAACGGCATTTTGCCGTAAAGGTGTAATGTGAAAGGTTCTATGCTCTTCTTCACTCCACTGAAAAAATTCGACCGTACGGTTTTTTGCCGTACGGCAAAAACCATATAATGTGAAAGGAGCGTTAGTTCTTTTTTTGTAACTTTATCTATTGTACTTATAACTGGCAGTAAAAAGTCCAGCATTTTGAGACAAAAAAATTTTCCATATGGTTTGTTTAAAAGGTTAATTGGTTTGTTGACTATAATATTGGCATAAGTTTTTTTTTTCAGTATTGCTTTCATTCTTTGCAATTTTTTCTCTGCTGGGCAATAGAATGTATTTTGTTAATATTTTGGACATGAATCTCTTGGGCCGTAATTCAAGCTTTTATTACCTTTACAAAATTATCCTTCTAATCATCGCGTTCCCTTGAACACGTGTTTGGAAAAACAGTTTGCATTACAAAACCTTGTGCATTTAGAAGACGGGAGACTTGAATTGTACACGTGTTTCGAGTGTTACAAAACCGTATGGATTTCGAGGCAATAGTGCCTCCTATTGAACACGCAAACGGAAATACAACAAAAATTTTAAAACATTTTTTTCCCCAAAAATACTGTTGATGAGCAAAAAATAGTTTTTTCACTTTGTCCGGACCTCTGACAGAGATTTAGGGCCTCTGGGTAATTTATTGCATAATTATTTCATAAACCCTAGTAACCAGTCCTGTCGTCAGAAATTTGGATCAGATTTACGTCCATCTGCGCCGTTTCTGACGAATATATAGACGGCAGACTATCAACAGAATCTAACGTCAGGAAAAAACAGCATAGATACGTAAGTCTGACGAATAATTTTTATAATAACTCGGTCGACACACTTACGGCAGGAAGACGGCAGCCACCTGCTTTAAATTCTCCCCTCCCATAATTGATAAGCGCGCCACCACGCGGTATGCGGCTGAACTAAACCCGAAATTTTGTGCCAAAAAATATTCCCAACCACCGCATGTATATATAAGTACAAATAGTTAATTAATTAAAAGGATTTATTATTAATAAAAAGGATTTATTATTAATAAAAAAACTGTTTTTTCCTGACGTTAGATTCTGTCGATAGTCTGCCGTCTGTATATTCATCAGAAACGGCGCAGATGGCCGTGAATCTGACGAAGGGTAATGTAGACCTAAGTACGTAGATCAGATGTCAGTCTGACGTCAAGTAGATTACTAGGGAAGTATTGCTGTTAATTTCATTACAATTAATTGAAAAAAAAATTTAGATGTGCGCCATTTGACTTTGCATATATCTTTAATTTATAAATTTTATTTGGTTAGTTGGTCATAGAGTTTTTAGGGTCCAAAAGAAATAAATTTCGAAATCTTATTCGTTTGTCACACTTTTTTGCTCCCACCGTAATTTTTAAGCTATTATGGGATCTTTTTTAAATGGTAACGAAAAACTGATTTACTGTGGGTGCTGTTCCTTCACGAGCTTACGATGGTGACTCGCGAGGGAATTGTAAATTTTCTCTAGAAAATTATAACAATTGAAGAGGTGGATTCCAAAAGGCGCTATGTCATTTTTTGTCTAATGTGAGATTTTAGTTGATGCAGAATGTTCAAGTCCAGCTCTACACGATTTTCGTAGTGCCACCCTTCAAAATGAGCTGTCTACTGTAAAATGAATGATGAAAAATGAAATGTTTTCCAAAAAAGCGCTAAATCAGTGACAGTTTTATTTCAAAACGCTCTAAGTCAAAATTACTCGTAAACCATTGCATTTTTTTTCCAATAATAGCTGGTATTTTTTTCCAAATTTGCTTGTAGACAGATTTTCTGTTATGTCAAACACATGAAATAGCTAATAATGCACTGTTTAAAATGTTTCTTGAATAAAATATATCTGTATTTAAACAAACTAGGTTTATTTTAACCAACTCAACCCAACTTTTTAAAGGTTTTTTTTTTTTCAATATAATCTATTGAAAATTATATGTATAAATAAGAACAAATAAATAACATCAATAATAATTATTATCTAAGAACTTGAAAATAATTTAAACAGATTACTACATTTGCCTACCTAGATAGTTTTTTACATTTCCTGAAAAATTGCAAAAAGTGACTTAGCGCGTTTTGGAATCCACCTCTTTAATTGATTTTTCGGACAATTAACGGATTTTTTGAATTCCGTTACATCGAGGTATAACATTTTGGTAATTAGGATTGCTGAAACGTAAACTGTAGGCTATACATTTGTATTCCTAATGTGCATAATTCAGAGCATGGAAACAAGTTTTCAATGGTCGATTTTACGAAATTCTTCTGGTAAAACTCAATAAATTGAAAGTTTAAATTTGACAGATCAAGTCAGCCATTTTGATTCAACTACTGATATTTTTCTGATTTCTTCATAGATGGCACCAGCAGCATTATAAATATCCACAAAATACAGAGGTACAGCAACTATCTTTATTGTGTAATCTGCAGTGTGCACTTCTGTGCACATTAGGCTACTTAGTAGTCAATCTCTCAGTAGCAGTTGATGAGTGTAGGTCAATCACAAGACAATGGATTTGATTGTTGTTGGTATTGTTATACATCCCTACATGGAGCCACATCGTGCGTGTCGTGTCATAGATATGTATGCAACAGCACAGCCCCGTGACGACCACTACCACCAACAATAACTAACACAAATACACAATATCGCACTAATACAAAGTAAACCCAGTGCACGTATATATTTTCTATCTCTTACTGGTTACACTGGTTCCAGTAGTATAGAGATAGATATGTTGTCTCTACTGATTTGTGCAAATATAATATTTTCAGTTTTATTTCAGCGGGATAAATTTAAAATATAAATTTTTAAACTTATTATAACATCAAATATATTAAATTTTATAATGATAATTTAACTCATGTGTATCAAGTTCCATAAGAATACTGCAGTTTTTTTACCTAAAAGCAATTTAACTCGAAGAACTGTCAATCCAAAAACGCTTCAGCTACGCTGTCGCGTTTTTGTTAGTTGAAATGCTAGGCTACAAATTTTCATTAGACCAACCCAAATTTATTCGAAAAAATACAAACCTCTCGTGTAATAACAAGTGAAAAATTAATGTACATCCTATGATATTTTCTTTTTTATAAGATATTATACATTATGCATTATTATGCAATAAAAATAAAAAAAAAGCTTCTCAACAAGTTCATGTGGAGACACTCTTTGACTCTGTCGGTTATAATACGTATTATGCATTTTTTCGACTTCGTTAATAGACTGAAATTAATGAATTATCTTTGCAGGAATAAATGCATTTACTCAACACAATCATGTACATATCTTTCATTTCCAGTTTATTTTTGAAAATTAAAAAAAAACAATTTTTTATATGCCGAAGAATGTTTAACTTTGTCAAATTTTTACTTAAATGTAAAAAAATACTTTTTCATAAACTAGTTTTCGGTTTCCTAGACCATCTTCAGGTGAACTCTGAATTAGGAAAACCCAGAAGAGAGGTAAATAAATTGCAGGTGTACCGGAAACTAGGTAGCAAAATTACGAATCGATGCTAAACAAGTTTTGGTGGATAACAAAACTAGTGGGCGGGACGATTACATCAATTTTTGTTTTTTTTTTTGACAAAAATAAAGTGAAATAAAATACCCCTATCGCAGTATCCTGCATAACATAACAAATTTTCGATCACAAAATTACTTCTTCTCGAAAACCCGCTTACCTAGAATAATGGTTCAAGAATGTATCTTATGTGATTTTTTCGCTCTTTGCCATGGTGTAAAAAAAATTTCGAAAAATTTTTAAATTTTGATAAACTTTTGCAAAAAACATATTTTTTTGCGGTTCTGTTCTGTTGTGTCTGATTGAAGAACTTATTCAGAATTATTGAACTTCCAACGTTTTCACCAAATTTCGTAAAAATTGGATATTTCATTCGAGAGTTATCGTACGGACATATACATACATGTAAAATATACTAGGTGTCCCATTTGGATGTATACATCCGATTTACATGTTAATTTTTAACATTGGATTACCATAAGAAAAAAGTTATGTCACAAGAGTGCTTTGAACAAACTAATAATACTAATTTAATATTATAACTACTATTACTATAGCTTTAACAATAATAATGCAGTAAAATAAAGAAATGAATGTTGCAATTTTCAAGCAATTCACATTTTTACATAATAAATATTTCTGTCATCTGCTGTAAATTCAAAAGGCATTTTATTATTTTCTTGAAAATAAATATTAAAATAATTGAAACACCAAAAAATATTCTGTTGAAGAAATAATGTATGTAGATAATTTGGTGGAAAAAAATTATTTTATAAAAGAAATTTACCAAAAATAGGAATATGTTTATCCAAAGCACTCTTGTGACATAAATATTTCCTTATGGGAAATGCAATGTTAAAAATTAACATGTAAATCGTATATATACATCCGGCCGGGACATCCGGTATAGATTTTAGTGAATGCAATATTTTTGGTTTCTAGACCTCAGAACAAATTTCTATCATAGGTGTAATAGGTGAATTTTGGATTCGAAAATTCGCTAAAATTGGATAAAATAATGTTGTAGCTAGAAAAATTGCAGTAACCGCTATCAAAGTTTAATAAATCATTTATAAGTCAAATTTGATTGTATGTAATAAATAATGCATAATGGCCAGACATGTATAAAAAAACACAAATGATCTATGTATTTAGTTTTAGATAATTTTTTATTTTTTAGTGAAGAATTTTTTACTTTATACAACGTAAAAAGTTAAAAACCAATCAGTTATAACCGATGTATAAACATTTCCCCCACGAAAATGTTATTGCCTCCGTAGTTTTGCTAATTTCCTTTGTTTCACTAATATTATCTATCCGTCACCCTTGTCTGCATACATAAATCTATTATCAGTTTATATCTGCTGACATATTGTTACAAATTCATTTTTTTTTCAATGTTATCAATTTTCTCCATATTTTTACACACAATTGTGTACAACATCGGTCATATTTTGAAATACCACTTAAAATATATAAAAATGAGTTTACATCTAGGGACGCTAAAACACCGTTAAATTTCTATATAATTTGAGTCAACATTTCGTACCCAGGAACTGCTGAGGTCAGGATCAGGTTTACCGTTGAGAGACCTCTGGGAACTTTTTATGTGAACGCCGTAAGGCGGCGATATTTGGAAAAAATTAAAAAATTAATGTGTTGCCAACATTCGGTTGTGGGGAGTTAACTGCTTGGAGGATTAATATTTAATTTTTTTTATAAGTGGATATTTTCAGTTACGGAGACCCCTTGGGCAAGTGTCCCAAGTGGTCTTCAGTAAATCTGACTCTATATTTAACGTACTCTATGTACTTAATGACGTCACAAAGGTATATTTTTTAAAGCTAAACGGCACTGACGCACTTTTAGCGAATTTCCATTCTGGAAATTCAGCTATTACAGCCGGTGTCATGTCGCGTCGTATTGAGACTAAAAGAAGCTTGAAAACTGAGGTACGGAGTAAGGAGGGTGTTCTGCATATCTATGTATTTAATACTATTCGGTGCTATTCTACAATATCTTGAATTGCTTATAGTATTTTAAATTAATATTTGCTTAGTTTTATCAAAAAATTATACGACAATTTTATTTAAATTGACTTATTTGTAAGTATGTATAAAATAATTATCAATAAATTAAATAATATAATAGTATTTTGTTAAAAAGTCAATATCTTTTCAAGTCAACTATAGAGATATAAATCTGCTAATTTATTTTAGAAAGAGAAGAGTAATAATAAAAAGAGACAAATCAAAGGGGAGGCCATGATATTTTTTTAGTCTCAACACGACAGTATGTATTTATGTATCAGCACGATAACTCTCGAACGAAATGTCCTAGGTTTACGAAATTTGGTGAGAACGTTGGAAGTCCAAAAATCTTGAATGAGTTCTTCAGCCAGACACGTCGGATGCCAGGAACATGGTTTTTGTTCTTGCAAAAAATTAGTTTTTTGCCAAAATTTGCTATAATTTAAAAGTTTTTGCCACATTTTTTTACACCATTGCAAAGACGGAAAAAAATCACATAAAAAAGGTTTTTGAACTATTATTCTAGGTTAGCTAGTTTTTGAGAAAATAAGAAAAGAAAGTCAGTAGCAGGATTGGACAGTTCTGGACCCACCATCCGATTTTTTTGAGCGACCTTAAGGAGGAGGTACCGCTTCAAAAAATGAAATACCCCTGTCGCAGCATCCTGCATAACATAGCGAATTTCCGTTTACAATAATTAGTTTTTCTACGAAGGCAGGTTACGTAGAATAATGGTTTAAAAACCATTTTTATGTAATTTTTCTCCTCTTTCCAATGGTGTAAAAAAATATTGCAGACTTTTGAATTTGTACGTTTTGCTCGGAAACTAGTTGATATAGAGTAATTGTAAATAAAAAAAACCTTCCTTATGTGATGTTTCCGCCTCATTCCGCCAAATTTTTTTCACTAAAAATGTCCAAAAAACCGTAAACGTTTTCACGAAATTTCTTAAAAATAAGATGTTTCGTTCTTGAGTTATCGTGCGGACACACACACACACACACACACACATATATATATATATATATATATATATATATATATATATAGGGGAGAGTCTCCTATATTGGACCACTTTTGCCATTTTTGTTTGCAACAAGGAAACCAATTAAGATAGAGCAATCATTTTTGGTTGTCTGATTAATCAATCTTTATGCTTTAAAACGAAAACATTAATTCGGCTCTAGTTGAATTTTAAAAAGACCCTACCTTGGGTAAAAAGAATTATGTCATTTGGTCCAATTTAGGAAACTAGTATCCTAAATTGGACCGATTGGTTCTTAATAATGTTTTTCTACAAAAACCGTTATCTACATTTAATCCATGTATATATTTTTAAGATTATATCGTTATAATAAATTACATATGACGTAGATAAAATACAAATATAAAAAGAAAAAGTTATACCTACCTGTTAGGTGTTTGGTCGAACGGTGAGTAATGAAAATTTAACATCGGCTTAACAATTTTTCATAAATTTGCGATATATATATAAATATATATACATATATATATATATATATATATATATATATATATATATATATATATATATATATATATATATACATATTTATATATATATATATATATATATATATATATATATATATATATATATGTATATATATATATATATATATATATATATATATATATATATATATATATATATGTGTGTGTGTGTGTGTGTGTCCGCACGATAACTCGAGAACGAAACATCTTATTTTTAAGAAATTTCGTGAAAACGTTTACGGTTTTTTGGACATTTTTAGTGAAAAAAATTTGGCGGAATGAGGCGGAAAAATCACATAAGGAAGGTTTTTTTTATTTACAATTACTCTATATCAACTAGTTTCCGAGAAAAACGTACTTTTGTAAATGGAAATTCGCTATGTTATGCAGGATGCTGCGACAGGGGTATTTTAATATAGAAAAATCGATTTAAAACTGGAGTGCATCTTCTGGTCCGATGCGTGTTTACATACTTAAGAATATATTCGTTTCTAAAAATTGTTCCATAAATTTGGCATAAGCTTTATGGGTCCAAAAATTACAGTATATTCAAGAATTCGATTTTCTATAAAATCGTATGGTTTTGGTCTTATCAATATTAATTTCAGTGGCACATTTTACACTATAAAACTGTTGAATATAAAAATTAGTTTTAAAAGTACCTATCGTTTAGTCCAGAATTTTAAAAAAATTGAAAGCAAGTAAAATTCATAAAGCAATTGCTGAAAAAAATTTAATGTCGAGAAAGGTGCGTTTAAAGTTATTATTTCCGGGGCATGGGTAAAAGAAGGAATTTTTGTTTGCTCGTCACTTGTATTTTTAGGACCTGTGACCTGTCATTTCTCTTCACGGTCCTAATTATAGACTGGACGGTGTCATTAATTGCTTTTATAACAAAAAAAACCAAAGAGATAAATGAAATTGTCGAAAATATATGACTGATGATGTACAACTCGATACACTGTCGTGACATTTTGGAAATAATTTTTGTTGAAATTTTAATTGCAATTAATTTAATTAATATTCTGTAATAACGACTTGTTTTTATTATACCGATTCAAAAGATCAATAAAAGTTCAAAAACTTTAAAATTCATTTTTTTAACAAAAAAAAAAAATATAGGGTTGACCGGGGTAATTGTGAATGGATTTTCATGAGTTGAGATAAAAGCGTTGTTTTAAGTATTTTTTATTTTATATATCACATTATGGTTGATTTATTTTTAATTCTACATTATTCAGGATGCACCACACAATTTTTGAGAAAATGCGTATGAAAAATAAAAATTTTATAAGCCATTCACATTTTCCCGGTGTGGTTTTGCAAATCTTATGAATTTCGGGGTAAAAGTGAATGCCATCAGAAAAATTATTTAGAATGAATTACAAGAGAAGTGTGGTACGTCAGAGTAAAGCCCAACTCAAATTCTTCATACTTACTCCACTTTCAAATTTTTCATCATACTTTAGCGGTCACAATTTCTCTTTGTTTAATGCAAGTTACGCATACCTCAAACTACAAAAAATCAAGGTTAAAGAAAAATAACAAAAATTGTAGAAACAAATTTATTACAAGGTAAAAATGATATTTTGATGATATTTTGTCATTTTATCATATAAAAAATCAAAAAATTCCATGTATTCTCACAAAAACAAGGAAAATAAGACTTTTTCAAGGAAATATATTTAGTTTACATGAATAAAAAACATTTTTTTTTGTACAACGGAAACTTGTACAATAAGGTCACCAGCACCTTCATCAACATTTTCAACTCTGAAAAGGACACTACTGAAATTTTTGACCGAATGGGGGCATTTGTGAATGACGTTCACAATTACCCCACAATTTTAAAATCATGGGGTCCAATTGTCCAATTTCTTTAGCAGTTATATAAGGAACCCTCTCAGGGTTTAGACCACTTCTTTAGAAGTACTTTTAATCATTTCTTACCTTTTAAGAAAAGAAAATGTATTTAAAAAAAATTTTTTTTTGAGGATTGGTCGAAGTAAGATCCATAAAATTTTGCAAGGGTTTTTTCAAAATAAAAAAAAGATACTAATACTTGGAGAATTGTTATGAAATTTTAATAGCATATTAAGAAAGGACAGAAAAACATATTAAGAGTTGATTTTTAACAATATTAATGTTATTTTAGAAATTATTGGCGACGCAAAGATTACGCGAGCGCTCCTGGTTTTTTAAATTAGAAGCTGTATTAAGTAAAAATTTTTGTATACGTTTAATTGTCGATAGAAAAATGTACTATACAAATTATGCGCAGATTACTAGATTTTATATCACCCAGTAATCGTATACGTATATTTTTACTTGATGCTAGTTCTAATTTTATCACCAGAGGCGCGAGTGAGAATTTTTGCGTCGTCAATAGGCACCGTTCACAATTGCCCCAATTCACAATTACCCCGGTCAACCCTATATATAACTATATTAATAAAAATTAAAAAAATGTCGATAATAGTTCAAAAAACTTAAAATTTAAGTCATAAATTTTATCAGATTACTACGTAGTATTTTGTCTGTTTTTTGAGTGAAGTTAATAAACTCGAACCAGTAAAAAAAAAAATATTAATTAGTAAGAGATATTATTGGTTGATAACACTCAATAATTGATATCATTAATATTTAATATTTTGATATATAAAAAATTTATTGATATAGGATATAGTAGCAAAAAAAATTCGGCTTACTGAACAAAAACAACTAACTGTAACTTTAATTTCAGATTTGCCTTTAAAAATTTGAAATTTTAATAAAACATAAGTACATTATAATGTAAATTATAGATAATTTTGGGAAAATTTTATTGCTATTTATTCCAATATTTTGAAATCATGAACAATATATTTTTGGGTGGTGATAGATGATGATAACCCATATTAAATGTCTGTTTTTATTTTTAAAATTTTTAGAATTCAGTACACGTGTATTTGTATTTTAATTATTATTATAAACAAAACAAACGTAAAATAGTTATTTGTGTCTTTTAGATATAACTTATTCTAAGAACAAATGCTTTTATTATATTAATTATTCTATATTTGAATTTATTTAAATACACTGTCTACACTCAGCCCCGGATCTACGATTTTTTAGAACCGGGGCAGAAACTTGATAGTAGCGCCCCCTCTCACTAGTGTTTGAGATAAATTTTTAAAAAATTCATAAGTCCTTTACAAAATTCCTATTTTTCCCATTGCGGCAATGGTAAAAATTGAGAGTTTTGTAAAGGATCAATATACAAGTTGATTATTTATTTTAATAAACCTACTCCAAAAACACATTGTGCAAATTTCCGATTTTTATCATCAGCCCCATCAGAGATATAGAGGCTCAAAATGTTTCAAAATTTAAAAAAGTCAATTTTTTGAAGTTTGTAAAAATTAAAGGATACAAGTTTCACAATTGAATTTTTTTTAGGTAATTACACTCGTATAAAACCATTTCCATAAAAAATACTAAGCTGTTTAAAATACTCCTTGTATAAGAAAAAAAAAAAATAAATAAATAAATAAAAATATTCAAAAAGTGAATTTTGTTAAATTTTGATATCAAACTTTAGATGAAGTTTTCTTGTGGAATCGACGAAAATAAGCCAAATATGGACATAACTTAAAATAAAGAGAAATTTAGTACCATTAAAATTGTTTTTATTTCAACCTTTTAGGATGAACGATTTATGAAATATGTGTACTGGCGTAAAAGGCTGCTAACACAAAAATCAGCGCAAATTGGAATACAAAACTAGCCACTACACTTAAACGATCTAAGATAATTTTTTTTATAGAATTGTCCTTAATACCTCAAATATAATAGAAACAACTGGGAGAATATTAATTTTTTCTAACATGGTCGAGCAAACAACTTTTTTTTGGACCATTTGATATAGACCGACTCGTTATGATTTCGGCGCCCCCTAAAACTGCCGCCCGGGGCAGGGGCCCCGGTTTGCCCCCCCTTAGATCCGGGCCTGTCTACACTGTAAATAGAAAACTAAACAAAACAATGATAATATGAGGGGTGATATGAATGGACTAAAATTACAGCAATTGTAAATCAGTGGTCAAGTTACGGATCATTTAATAAGCGATAAAGACCCTTATTTATATACTATGGAAACTTGTGATTTTAATAATGGAACACAATTATTAATGTTTTTTTCACGTTGGAATTGATTAGTTCGAGGTCCATTTTACCCATATTCTTTTTAAATAAAATAAAAACTATAGAAGTGAACCAGAATATGATTGCAAAAAATAGGTTTCAAAATGTCAAAAATTTTTGAAATGCCTAAAAGGTGTAAAAAATTAAAAAAAATTTAGTGTAATTTGTTCTTAAACGTTACTCTGGTCTTCTTATTAGTGTAACATGAAAAAATCAATGCATTTTTAGATAATTTACGTATATTTATCGTTTTTGTTTTAATATTCAGCTAACGAAAATGTAATTTTATACAATTGTATAATTTTACACAAATGTATTGGTGTTTTACACAATTGTATAATTTTACACAAATGTATTGGTGTTTTGCATAGTTGATAGTTGTATAGTATCATTTTACGCAAATGTATTACTAGTGTGTATTTTTCATTCAATTGTATAAAATTACACTTTTATTAGCGTAAAAATTATCACATTAAAGTCATTTTAAACGTGTTTTTGTAACCTGGTTTTTACAGTGAATCCTAAAAGAGTAAAAGTTATACATATTTCGGTGTTTTATTATCAAAAATGAAAAATAGAGCTGGGAATTACTAAAACTTCATTAATAAATCTACAGAAAGTCTTCTGAACAAAATTTTACCAAAATAAATTAAAATTCATCATTATGACCTCACCAAGTATATTAAATCGTTTTCAAGTATATTTTTTTATTTTGGACAGAATTAAAACCGTATGATGAATCGAAAATATGGTTTCAGATAATAGAAAATAGTTTTAGATAAAATTTCGACATTCTACTGGAAAAATGTGAAGATTACCCCCCTTCGATTTGTTTTAGCGTAGAATACGTGTCTATCTTTTCCAAGCTACTGAACTGTGCTTATTTCGTGAGTGTTACCAAAAAGTGTTGATTAATTCCAAAGAGAAAGGAACAAAACATCTCTTCGATGTTGACTTATAGTATAGTTCCGGCTTTTCTTGTCCAGTTACGACCTTCGAGCTCTCATTTTTTTTACCTTTTTGTGTTCTATAAAGTAGAATGAAAGATTGAAAGATGAGCATCAAGAAAAACGCGGATACGTGTTTCAGACTTAAGGCCACTAAGATGAACAAATGAATCAGTTTAAATCAGACGCAATTGGAACTTTACCAATAAGATCGACAGAAATTCTTTCTTCTACACGATGACAGTCTAGCGCACGTCTGGACATATAATTATATTTAAGCAAATTGGCTAATCGAAAAATTTTTCATTGATTTCTTTTCGCGATTTTTCTAACAAACAAATTTAACATTTTCTACGTTAAAAATTATTTTTGCCAATTTGCAACTAATTTACAAAATGAACACACACAAAAAAATTATGTATTATAATTTACAATAAACATTTTTATTAATTTTGTTCAACTTTAACTAAATAATTTCATTTAAAACACTTGTTCTATGTCGGTGACTCCCACGTGGACATGGCTTGTATATCCATATCCACAATATCCTCACATATGTTTCAAGTAATACGAGTCTTTCTTGATAATACTTTACACATCATTACCAGAAAAAAACTGCTGGTAATTAGTGAAACAGTTGTTTAAAAATAACAAAAAAAGTTATTGAAATTCTGTTCTAATTTCAAACGCCATAGATAAACGCATAAAAGGAAATATTTTTAAAACAAATAAAGAATTATCTCAACTTGACACTAACGACAAAATTAATAAAATTCAATCAGAGATTAATTTGCGTGATGCAATAAAATTTGACGGCAAAAACTGCATCTAACGAACGTCTCATTATTACAAAGAGGTATTTAAAATTATATTTATAAAAATTATCATCACTGTTGTTATTTCTTTTTTCTTTAGTTATAGATAATAATATTTTCATAAATAATAAAATTGATAACTAAATTTTTATATGATATTTATTTCATCTTTCATTTGTTTCAAATTCAAAAAGACTGGAGTAACAAACAAAAGCGGGCTCGTGCTCATTTGAAGTGCATCAATTGTTTGTTTTTTTTTTCGTTGCTATATTCCATTGTTTTGAAAATATTTGAGCGGTAAACTTTATACTACGGTCTGCGATTTGACCGGTGTTATTAGATAATTCAAGTAAGTTATAATTATAAAAATTTAATTATTACTATTAGTTAATTTTTTTTATTATTGAATAAATATGAAATTTTTATTTTTATTTATTTTTTTTTTTTGAAACCGGCTTTTATATGAATCAAAATTAAGTGGCAAATTCATAGTGACCATTCGGTATAAATAATCGATTAAACTCTGTTTTAAAGACTAATTTATCTTCTAGTTTAATAGATTTGAGCGTTACTTTATGGTATTCCATATTTAATATTAGTAAGTAAAACACTTTACTAATATTAATTTATCTCTATCTAATCAAAATTTGTATAGAATTAAAATTAGAAAATTCGAATTCATCTAGAAAAAAATTTACTATTTATATCTAAATACTAGCAGTGGCGTAATAGGGGAAAATATGAGCATAACAGGAAAAAACGCAAGAGGGGAAAAAAAACTTTTATAGGGAAGTAGAACTTTTTTTTGCTTGTCGACTGTATTTTTGGGAAAAAATGGACCTTTGGGGAACGGGCGTTTAATTGAACTCGAACCAAGGCACAAAAAATCTAGTTACGCCACTGTATACTAGTTAAATATTTTTCAATTTTTGTGAGATTGTAAAAAAGTTAATTATCGATGATATAATAAGATAATATAAAAGTATCGATTAAATTTTTTGGTTAGGCTCGAGCGAAAAGATATCCTAAAAATACAGTAATAATATTAGGTCACTGTGATCTAACTTGTATTTAGGGTTGCCTACTCTACCAATGAATATTTCGGGATTTAATGGGGAAAAAATCGGGACGGGACAAGTAAAATCGGGACGGTTAGAAAAAAAAGTTTTTAATCAGCCAGTAAGAAAGATATGTATCTTTTTATTTTTATTATTTGTTACTAACAGCTACATATTTAAACCATTATCTTACAAACCTTTAAACAAAATAATTTCTTGAAGATAATTTTACAATAATATTTCTTTATTTTATTTTATTAAATTAAAAATCAAGTTTTTTAATTTTTAGATTTTTAATTTTTTTTTGCTTATTAACTTTATTGTTTTTGGAGAACAACATTTTTCATAAAGTTGACCGGCATTGATGTATTTCATGCACTTTAAATAATTTATCCTATTTTTTGGAGGGATTTTAATGTTGGAAGGATTTTAATGAGTTAATCTGGCAACACTATATAAGTTGTATAAGTTATAAATCAGTAGACAGAGTACTCTTTATCAGTAGGTACAGCAAATATTCTTACTTCCTTGGCCGTCATAACGTGCAAGCGCAATAATTTGGAAACAAGAATAGCGAGACTGGCGGGACTAAAAATGTAAAAAAATTGTAGATGTTGAAAATCGGGACAATTAGCGTCCCGCCACTACGGTTGTCGGGACGTGGGACACATGGGCCTAAAATCGGGACATCCCGATTAAATCGGGACAGTTGGCAACCTTACTTATATCCCAAAAAAAAAATACCCTTGTCGCAGCATCCAGCATAACATAGCGAATTTCCGTTTATAAAATTTAGTTTTGCTCAGAAACTAGTTGACATAGAACAATAGTTTAAAGACCTTTTTTATGTAATTTTTTCTCCTCCTTTAAATGGTGTAAAGAAATTTCGCAAAAATTGTTGATTAAGTGGAAATTTTGGCAAAAAACTAATTTTTTGCAAGAAAAAAAGCATGTTCCTGGCATCCGACGTGTCTGCCTAACGAACTTGTCCAACGATTTGGCACACACACACACACACACACACACACACACACACACACACATATATATATATATATATATATATATATATATATATATATATATATATAAATTTTAGTGAATATTATTTTCGGTTTCTAGGGACCTCAAAACAAATTTCTGCCATAGTCCCAGGTTCAAGTCGCGTCATGGCAGTGGCTGTAATAGCTGAATTCCATTCTGGAAATTCGCAAAAATCGTTAAAATGTCACAAGCATATATACATAAAAATTCGCTAAGTGTGTATTAAACACACATTAATTTAGGATTCCGTATAGCTAGTCAGTATAGCTAGAGTTTTTCACAATTTTCAGGATAAAGTATAGGAAATTTACGAACATTTCTGGAGTTATTTACGAAAAACGAATATTTTATTCAAATTTCTTTTTGCATTTTTGAAGATTTACTTGCTTGTATCTTTAATAGCAACCGACAAAACTTAGCCAAAATAATTTCAACTTATATTTTTTCAATTTTTTTGGATCTATGGTTGAAAAATTTCAGAAGGGAGAAGAGGCAAATATAACTTCGAAACTTAATTTTCACAAATGGAGTTTAAAAATTGAAAATGGTAAAAGAAACTTCATTTTAAGAGCCCTTTCTAACGATGCCTTACACGATGTGATGCGTGAAAAAATTTTTCATCCCGATTTTTCAATACAGGAAAGTACCTCGCGATTTTAAAAAATTTTTTTCTAATCAAATAATAATTGAGAGCTGCAAAATTTCATGTTCATAAGCCGAAAATTGTAGAAATTATGGCGATGTGATAGACGAATGAAAATATAACAAAATTATAAGGAATGACTACGGACAGTGCCGGATTTAGACAAGGGGCACGCGAAGCATTGACCCCGGGCGACAAAATAGGAAAATGAAATGGGAGTTGTTTTTTTTTGCTCGTCACATTTTTTGATAGAAAAGTGAGAAAGTTAATAAAAATTTTTTTTTTAATTTTTGTCAGGGGCGGCATTTTTTACAGTGCCCCGGGTGGCACTTAGGGTAAATTCGGCCCTGACTACGAAACTCTAAAAATCTATGTACGATTAATCATATACAATATTATGATAGATTAAGTGTAACATCCACTTTTTGGACTTTTACTGTACTTCGAAGTAATAAAATAGGTTCAAAACATAAAAATTATTGCATTAAGAAACCTTCAAACAGCAAAAACATGATAGTAAATCCATGATTTGATTTATATTAAGGCGTATTCAAATTTTTTTTATGTGTATTTACATTAAGTACATATTTTATTAAAAAACAATAATTCAACAATAACTGTTAATATTCTAATTGCAATGACATTTAATAATGTCAAATACAAGGTCAGAAATTTTTCAGAAGTTATTAGAATTTCCTATATGAAAAATTTGTTTCATAAAATTTTGATAAATTCATTTGAAATTAGCCATAATTTTTATGATATCGCGATATTTGAAAACAAAAATTATTCTTTCATGGTATAAATATTGTAAGGTGAGATCGCGTACAATCATACATTTCTAAGGTGTGATTACAGCTACAGTAGATTTAATCTTTTTGGAAAATTACGTCATAATAACTGTCTGTTAATTTTATGATACTTTCTATCTGACATTGACCTCGAACAATAACAATAAGCTATTATCTGAAATTCGATTAAAATAAAAAATCGTGATAAATTAGTCCCTGTAAGATCGGACAAAAATTTCCATTATGATTACAACAAAATTATAATTACTGCTGAGATATTATTTGACAAAACGGAACATATACGTTTTTGAGCAAACCTAAAAGTATTAAAAAACTTGAAGATAATTTCGAAACGAAATTTCGAAATATCGAAACATTTGATATTTGTTCATGTACAATAAAATGATATTTTACAAATCTTACAGAAGATTAAATAATATTTTGCTAGTCATATAATTAGCGCGAATCATGTCATTCAACTAAAGCCGGTTCTACACGATGCTACGAACGTTCCTTCCAACGTTCGATCGAACGTTTGAGGCAATTAAGTTCGATAGTTGGTGCGACGAATGTATCTGCTACACGGTGAATCGAATGTTTGATCCAATACGAATGATGATGTGTTAGTACAAACGTTTATTCAGTGGACGAGGCTGTTATCTGTCTGATGTTATCTCTCATGTTATACACTGATGTTGTCTCTCTTGTATAATGTGTTGGTACAAACGTTTATTCAGTGGACGAGGCTGTTATCTGTCTGATGCTATCTCTAATGTTATACACTGATGTTGTCTCTCTTCACATGAACGAGTCGTGCAGCTGCTGAGTGGAACCAACCAACGCAACCAACATTGACCTTCAAACGTTCGCAGCATCCCTTTGACTCGGTGCAAGAATACCGACATCGAGCGGGACATGGCCAAATGCGAATGTTTGACGCTCAACATTGGACACTCGTAGGTTCGAACAACGGCCACACGATGCGATGAACCATCGAACGTCCAATGTTGGAAGGTGTTCGTAGCATCGTGTAGAACCGGCTTAAACCTAATAAGCAATAATTATGGGTCATACACAATCAATGAAATAAGGAATAAGGAATAAGAAGTATGCCATCTAGTGACGTTGAATGGAACTTTAACGTAACTACCCATAGGTATAAGTATTTAGGTATTTTTGTACATCAAAATTCATGAAAAAATAACGTTCGTGATGACTTTTTTTGTCACTAAAGTGAAAAAAATCACGAATTTTGACGTACAAAAGTACCTACATATTTATATCTATGAGCAGTTACGTTAAAGTTCCACTCAACGTCACTAGATGGCAAACTTTTTACTCCTTAGTTCTTATTTTTTATTCCTTATTTCACTGATTGTGTTGACACCCTTATAAATAAAAATGTATTTTAGCTTTTTTTTACGTCAGTTTATCAGAATAATTTTTTAAGAAAATATTATATTATCGATTTTATTCTTTCTTTGGTTGTGCATTAATTAGTAATAATAACAACCTAACTGATAATTTTTTTTTCAATAAATAAATAACAATTAATATTTTTTTGCAAAAATCAATGACACGTTTATAGGTTTATTTGTAAATAATTTTATTTTTATCAATTTAATTGTTTTTTTTTTTTTTACAAAAACAAAAAAATCAATAATAGTACGTAAAACAATACATGAAATTAATTTAAAAATACCATAACTACGACTAATAATTTTTATTTATTTACAAATTTGGCGCACTGACGTCATTTGTGTCGACTTACGAGTAAAGGTTCCGAGGCCGGGCCTATCGATTTTGATGAAATTTGAATATTTTACAGAACACTAAAAGATAAGCGACCTGCATTTTTTTATCGACGGAAAAATGGTTTGAAGGAGTGAAATCGTCCTCCAAAATGTGGGGCTAAAACTTAATTTATAAAATATCTCGAAAATGGTAAGAGATAGAGGAAAAGTTTAAATTGGCGATATTGCTCTTTTTTAAAGGGTTGTCTATTGATATGTAATTTGTTCAAATTACATTAACAGGGGTAGTTAGGGGTTAACTTTACAAAAAGAGGGTAAAAAATAAAATATATTAAAATTTTGTTTGTAGATTTGATATTTACGTAAAAAAATTTAATTGACCTGTTTTGGGTCAATTTCCTTATATTAAGTTTAGGGGTAGTTAACCCTAGAATCATACGTTGGTCTACGAGTCAAGTTAATCATACATCGGCGTCATTTTGACGAATGGACTTTTTACGGGGAGTTTTAGAGTTTATTTGCAAAAAACATTTTTTTTACATAACAATACTATAAAAGCGAACAAAATATTTAAAAAAATTGAATTTGGAAAAATTTCTTAATATAACTAAATATTTATTAATTTTTTTAATCTTTTTATCAAAGCATATTTTCGTTATAAAAATTAAAAAATAGATAAATAGATTAATTTATGAACTATTATGAGTCAGTGGACATGTGTGACTTTACAGAATGTGAAATTTCTCAGTCATAAATATTCCTATAGATGTGTAGTTATTTCCCCATTAGGCACATTTGTAAATTTTAGGCACTGATATTTGGATTATTGATACTTAAAAAATTTCTAACACTGACTGACTGACTGTTTGGGTTGTTGGGTATAGTTGGGTTTAGAAGAATGAAATTTTGCATAGCAGTTCCCTATGTAACGTTGGTGAGCACTAAGAAAGGATTTTTGAAAATTCGTGCCCTAAGTGGGTTTAATAGGGGATGAAAATTTGTATGGAAATACGTCATTTTTAAAGTTAGAGATATATAAAAATATGTTACTATGGCTATTAAAATAAACAATATTTAATAAATCGTGGAAGTTGGCATTTAGGCTTTTGAAAACACTGAAAGTGAGCAGAAAGTGAGCACCAAGATGATGCCGATGGGAAAGCCCATCGGGTATACGGCTAGTAAGAAATAAATTAGATAACAGGAGTTTCACAGCAAGCAGGCAACGACAAGTTGTAGTATTGGAGCAGGTAGAGAAGTTCGTTCGTCGTTTTAACGAGTACGTATGATTCTAGGGTTAACTAGGGGGTAACTGTGTCGAAGAATTCATAATTTTCTACTGTATAGTCCAGGGGTTCCTAAGCTTTTTGACCCGCGGCTACTTTAATGCGCGTCCTTAAACTCGATTTTCCAAAAATTTCAAAAAAAGCCACTCCCCTAGTCAGTTTTTCATTTTCTTCCCAAAAATTGACGACAAAATTTTTTTTTTACTTTTGCTGGGCCTAAACTATAAACCTTTTTCTCCTTTTTTAGCGAGACAGCTGTGGCGCCCTTGGTATCGCAGTGTACACTTTGGGAAGCCCTAGTATAATCTTACCTGATACATATTTATATTGATTTTTTTAACAGAATTATATTTAAAAATCTTTTTTATTTTCAGAAAAAATGAAATATTTACTGGAAATTATCGCCCTTCTAATTCTCATACAACAATTACAAATCACACATGGCTACCGAGATTGTCGTAATATTGACTATGAAGAAGATGACTCACTTACAACCTATTATTCAGTCGAAGATTTCATTTCAACGTCAGATGGAAAAACGTGTAAAATTGAAATTCGTGAAGGCATTCCAATATTGAAGAGTCGCTTGTTAGATGCCAAACCAAAATCATATTACATACGAAAAATTATATTACAAAATAACGCAATCGAAACAATCGAAAGTGATCCATTTGTTAGCAGTGCCGTCTGTATTGTGGTGTTGGATTTAAGTCATAATTTAATCACGAAAATTGAACCGGACGCATTTTCCAGTTTGGTTCATTTACAGAAATTAGATTTAAGTTATAATCGATTAAAAACGATCAACAGTAGTATATTTGCGGCCACCAATAAGTTGGATGCGCTTATTTTAAGCCACAATGAAATTGAGTATTTAGAAAATTTGCCGAATTTACGCAATCTTACTAGGCTAGATCTGTCAAGTAATAAGTTAGTTTTAAAACCGGCCATGTTTAAAAATTTCACAAAACTGGTTCAACTAAATGTCGAATATAATAATATCTCATATATTCCACTCGGTCTTTTCCAAGGACTTGACAATTTAGAAATTTTACGCTTAGGTCACAATCAATTAAAATCATTTGCAACCGGTACATTTAGCGGTTTAAAAAGTTTAAAAGTTCTTAATATGTCATATAATCATTTAACTACAGTGGAATTACTAGATGAAAAAGTATTCTTCCCCATTTCAAAAATTCAAACATTAATACTAGATGGAAACGACAATTTGACAAGTCTAGACGCGGCAGAATTAAATCGAATTTTCCCGCGTTTATTATATTTAGGAATTGGAAATATGCCATGGAATTGTGATCAATTATTAGCATTCTTTAAAGTTTGTTCAAAACACTATATTGATTTTACGAAGCACGTAGATCGAACGTACCACGAACCTAATATTCACGGCATAAAATGCAAAGAAACTGGCGCGAAAAAACAACAAACAACCGAACGAACTGAAATTCAAACGTACGCAGACGCGACGAACGTAAAACCATCTAGCGACGCGGTGAATGATGTAACGACAAACGGTAGCGGGAGCACAGAGCCATCTGCTGACGCAGTGCCTAGTAAACAGATGGTTGCAAACGATGCAACGGACACTGAACGAATCGGTCTTTTACGAGAATTGAAAATTTTATGTATATTTTTAATTGTACTGGTTATTGTTCTGTTTGCTATTTTTATGTTTAAGGATAAATTAAATTTTTATCGGAAACGGATTTATGTCACTCGAACAGTTCCTAGTTATAAGAATGAACGATCAAATATGAATTCGTTAGATGAACCAGAATGTAATATAGATTTGATTACGCAAATGTCTTAAAATAATTTATTTAAATCGAATTAATGAGCAATAGTCTTCCAATTTAATGAAAGTTACCATTATTTTTTAGAATTATTTATTTTGTTGTTTAATTTAACAGGAAAGTGTTTTGTTTTATTTTATATCCGACCGAATCGGAATTGACTCTTTCAAATTTTTGTACAATAAGTTGATATATTCTCAATTTTAAATGATCTTATAACCTTTTTATATAAGTCTATAATTAATATTTAATGTTAGAATTTATATTAGATAAGCTTTTTTATATAAATTTTCTATATGTAAATACATAGTTGTAATTTTTTGTAAATTTTATCAAATATATTTTATTTGTACAAAAAAACTAAATAGTCTAAAAAATTTCTAACGGCAACATTAAATTTTAAGTCTACAAGGGTAATGACTTCGACAAATATTGATAGCGGGTGAGTTTATTTGTTTGTATGTAAGCGATAAACTTAAAAGCTACTGAATCGATTTTGGAAATTCTTTAACTAGGTATTAGAAAGTCAAACTATTCCAGATGGACATAATGTTTAATTCTAAAACTAAGTACAATACAAATTTCTTTCGTGTGTAATTCTAACTTAACAGTGCCAAATTCATTAGATTTCATGGTTAGTTTTGACCACGAAATCTAAAAATTTAGAATTCTCCCTGTTTCAGTACTTATATTTAAATTAATTTATTATTTTTGAAAGTAATTTCGTAGAAAAATAAGCAATTTGATTGCTTTTTTAATAGCCCAAAATAATGTAGGTTTATCTTTTAAGAAAATTCTGTAATATTTGTTTTTGTTGTTTAAAATATTCTGAAAAATAAATTTTATAGCTTTATTTGATCCTCCCAACCATTTTAAAATGTTCATTGCATCTCTCTCATTACAAACTCGTTCGACTCTACTACATGCGATTTGAATGATAATTTTAGTTAATTCATGGGCAGATTTTTATAAATGAAACAAAACTTTTTATTGGTAAATTTAACTGATTTTAAACCAAACCATAGAACGAAATACTAAATAATAATATGAATTATATCTATATATAAATACAGAGATAGCAATGTTTTCTCTGTTCTCTGTGCTTATAACCGTTAACGTGTTAAACGTTAAAAGTTTTATTACCCTAACTTTTTTTTAATCGTTGTCGCACTATACTAGCTTAGTTTATTCCTTAAATTGTTTTACCGTATTGTAGTCAAGTTTTATATTTTCTTTGAATAAATTTGTATTTCCAAGAACTTAGATTTGTTAGTTAAAAGCAATTTAACCCGAAGAACTGTCAACTACAAAAACACTCCAGTCAGTGTTGCCAACTTGAGGGATTTATCCCGATTCACGGTTTTTTTTGAGGTTTCGTGGGATGGAAGGATAAATAGTCTAATTTGTGGGATTTTTAACTGAACTGTTTATACTTATATCGAATATCTTACAATATATTAAAGTATTCAAATATGGCCTAGTGCTAGTCTAACTTATCCTTAACAAAGAATAAATTAATATACTTTTTTGTTACAATAAACCATTAACAATTATTTACAATGTTTTATTTTGAAAAATCCATTTTAAGATGCAGAGATGGTACAAAGGTTGTACAGCCTTTTGGGGTCTTGTACCACTTAAAAAGAAAAAACTGACATTAAAGTGTTTTTTTTTTGCTCGCCAGCTGTATTTTTGGAAGAAATTTTTGCATTTTGGAAGATATGGGATTTTTGCAGGAAAAGTGGGATTTTTTAAGCAGCACTGTGGGATTTTTAACCAGCTACAGTTGACAACTCTGACTCCAGTTACGATTTTCGTTAGATAAACACAAAATTCGAAAACATAATATAAACCTCTCTTGTAATAATAACTGAATATTTTTAAAATCTTATAAAAAAAAGTATCAGTTATAAGACTGCACGTGAGTGAAATCAGAGTGGGCCGCTAATGGTCTATAATATTTGCGATATTTGCTTTCAATAAAAAATTTGTTTTTATTTGGTATGATAAATGTGTTTGACAATTTTATTTAAATTATTTCCTTATTTATTTGTGCTAGTACGAATTGTGAAAATACCGAGAAATTTGTAATCTAAAGCTAAATGTAAATAAAAACAGAAACAAACGCTAATGAAAATTAAAATATTTCCAAGAAATTTTTAATCGCTGAAAATTCCAGTAATATATTTTTTTCATAGTTTGAAAGAAAAATTAATATCGAAACGATAAGAATTTAAATTCGAATATTTTCCTGTTTTATTTAGTTGATAGCACTGTTAATGGTTAGACATAACGTTTTTACATTCAATTGTTGACCAAAGTTAACTTATATTTGAATACTCACGTTTCAAGCCTTTCGCTCTCAAGGCTAATAAAAATTTTTAAAAATCATACGATAGGGTCACTGTAATTTTTTAATAATCATACGATAGGGTAAATCTGCCACTGACTTCAATCACGTTTTCGTATAAAAATTAAAAATATTGTAATTATTGATATGACGTCACTAAATTGGAATGTATTTTTTTTTAGAAAGAATTTTTAAAAAAATTCAATTTACCTTATTAACCTATCATATTATGAAGATGACACATAATTTTTGCATTAAATAAAATACAATTATTATTTTTTTTTATAACTAAATGTCATGTGAAGCTGGTGAAGATGGTAATATGTGGCCAGGTGTGTTTTTCTTAATGTATTTAAAAAAATAAGTGTATAATCAATTGATCTGTTGTATTTTGTTTAATATTAAATTGTTGCACAGGGATGGACTTAAAATTTTTTAGTAAATCAAAATTTTTTTAACACGTTGACGGCTGGGGACCCTGTCCAGCATCAAGTGTAACCTGACTAATTGTGACACAATGCTGTACAGCGTCAACAATTCTATTTAAACTGTATTAGTTGTCAAAATAGTACCCGTTGGACGTTTCCTCATTGTAGGTTATGAGCGCCAACGTGTCAAAACATCAACAAATGAAAAAATTAATAAGAAAAAACAAACGTTAAATCAAATCAAACAATATACTGGGATCTAATTGGTGAAGAATGGGGGAAATTTATATCACATTTCTCTTTCTCTCTCTCTCTCTCTCTCTCTCTCTAATAGTCCCGTATAACGCGATGTAGCGAGGTTCTGTTGTACTTGAAAATGATGCCTATAAGAAGAACATTTAGATTTATAATACCCCTGAATTTTTTTTCACTAAACAATTACTTATTATAACTACACTAAAGTTAAACGCAAGTTTGTATGGCAATGGTGATATATGCGAGAATTTCACATAACGACGTGCGACCAGGTGTACAGCCGGCGGCTATACAGCTCATCAATATATTAGATTGTTTACAACTTACACTCATCTAAATGACAAGAACTCTTCATTTATTGTTTTTTTTCTCTCGTATTCTTTAATAATGAAGATGGATATTTTATTATTATGATTACTGGTATTTGCATTTTTTTAAATAAACATTTTACAATTAATGGAAAAATTATCATTTTATTGTATATAGAAAAAATATTTAATCTTTTTTATTCAATGAAAAATTATTATTTTAAATAATTTTATATTATAATGAAAATGGGACAATCGACCGATCATTAATTTTAATGAGTTTTAACTTTTTAAATATTATTTTGCAATATTCTTTGCGTTTTATAAAATATATTTGAAAGTCAATCAATTTCTTTTAAACAAAAATTATTAGAAATAAATATTAATTGTATTTATTTTTTAAATTGAACATAACCTCAACAAAAGTGTTTTGACATTTCAAAATATCTATCCTTTTTTAATTTCAAATGATAACAATCTCTTTTAACAAAAGACATACTACACCTGTCAAGATTTTGTGGATTATACAGGGAAATTTAAAAAAAAAATCGTGTATTCTAAAGATAATTTTTTTTTTAATAAATATAATAATTACTTTATAATACGTATTTGAATTTTTGCTTTTAACCAGTTGTTACTAGAAATATGACTTGGAAACATTGTTGCTTTTTTTTTTTTTTAAATTTTCATGTTATTGGACATTGACATATTATTTCATTATTTGACTATATTTAGACCGGCCGCATACATTCCGGTTTTAACCGGGCCAGGCGCCCGGTCCGGGTACCTGAAGGTGCAAATAACATAGAAACTCCATTTACTGTTGCACACTTTTCTTATTCTTACCGGTCAGAATGCAACCGGCGACTAAAAGAATAAAATATGTCAGAAACATTAATACGTCATCGTCCGTTTTATTTCATGAAATCGACAATAATGCTGTCCATACAACAATATCGAACTATCAAATAAAACTGATATATTTTTTTAAGAATTCAATTAACCGGCATGTGTACACTAATACGACCGGTTGACCGGCCCGGGCGCCCAGCCCGGTCGCAACCGGAATGTATGCGGCCGGCCTTAGAAATTTGAAAATAATGATTCAGTTTAATAATATAGGTATGCACTTAAATTTTGAGGAATACACAATATGTGTATGTATGTAAGAAGCATCTTATATGCATTAAAATTTTTTATTACTTTAGTTATATGAAAACATAAACTAAAATTTATAATAATTATTATTATTTGTTATATTTTTAATTTATGTAATATACAAACTAATATATTTTCAATTAGTGTCTGTAGAGGTAAGTATGGTAAATGAACGTTTGCCGTTAAATTTTCAACATAATAATTATTTTATTTGAAAAATTTAAAAAAGCAATATAAATTTATACTTTCTTTACCAAATTGTTATTATTAATTACTTAGTAATTAAATATTATAATATGATTATAAATCAAAAATATTTCTTTAAAATATTTAACCCCTTATCGGATACAAAGCCATATATGGATTCTAAGTTTTACTATTTTTTTTTCAACATATTAAAATTTTTTATTTTTTTTTGAAACTAATGTTAAATCCTAACTTTATACTCCTTCGAGTAACGGATCGTAATTTTTGTTGTCTTTGGTAAGTGGGGGTTTTCAAATTATTTGAAGTTATGTTCAGAGTGTCCGACCGTTACAGTGCAATTAATTGGTGCTAATTTTATTTGTGAAAACTAAGCAATAAAACGGTAAGTACTAAAATCAAAAATTTTTAAAACACATTCTTTATATATTCAAGAAGGAATAGTTGTGATTCGTGTGTGTTTTCTTGTTTTCTTCGATTTTTGGGGCTTATTTTGAAATTGCCATATTTGGCTTCGTATGCGTTTAATCCAAATTATAATTGGGCATATATGGCTTCGTATCGTTTTTATGGTACATCCCAGCATGTTAATTGCTGAGTGACGATGATTTTGCTTCTGATTCCCCAGTACTCCCACCAGCCAAGGCAGTCCATCAACTTCGGTGGCCAGAAAACGTACTGCAACAAGCCGAAAAGGTACTCCATCTAGCTTGCTCGGCTCACCTATACTCATTAAAAAAGCACGAAAAACTCCAGCTAGGCATCAAGACCTCCCTTTGAAGTCTGTGCGATCAGATAAGGTGACCATTTCCCCAAATGGACAAAACTAAATTGACAATTATGTCAAAACTGCTCAAAATTCCGTTCATTCGCCAAATGTGGAAAGTGTCAAGTTTATTTATGTTATAATAGCAAATAAAATTGCATACAGATTTTCATAAAATATAATTGTATTTTTTATTTAACGCATACGAAGTCATATATCGATTATAATTATAATACTAGAATGCATACGAAGCCATATATGGCTTCGTTAAGTAATTTCTAAATACTAAGACTTAATTTTTTTTTTTAATTTGACTACTAAAATAAAAGATGTGAAAGACATTTTCAGTAAAAAAAAATTTTTTTCTTCACCTCCTTCATAATTCATGCAATAAGGGGTTAAAAAAGTAAATAATTTTTTAGTTGTAAAGGAAATAGCAATAATTAGTGTCAAAATTATATTATTACAAAGTTTATTTAAAATATTTAACGTGAAAAAACTAAAAAAATTAAATTTTTAAAATCTGTGCGGTCTACATAGTGAGAACTTTGTTTTGCACTCACAGGGAAATACAGTGAAAACGTTCGAAGTTTCAAAACTTTGGATGAGTTCTTCAGCCAAACATAAACGAAGCCCGAAACAAGGTTTTTTGTAATTTTTCGTTAGAAAAATGACCTTTTTTTGCCAAAATTTGCTATAATTTAAGTTTTTACACCATCAAAAAGAATTTAAAAATCGCACAAGATTGATTTTTGAACCACTGTTCTAAGTAAATTAGTTTTCGAGAAAAATTTGAAAAAAAAATAATTTTTTGTTTCAAGAGTTTTTGTTTTTTGAAATTGTTATTACACTGACGCGTCGTAAAGAGCAGAAAAATCACATAAGTTTCTGAACCATTATTCTATGTAAAATGTTTTTCGAGGAAAACTGGGAAATTTGCTGTTACGTAGGATGCTGCTACAGTGGTGTTTTGACTTACTAAAATTATGGACATGAACGAGACAAAAGCGAACCACTAGGACTTTGTACTGCTTCATTACTATAATTTCAAGTTGATTGACCGTCAGAAAGTGAATAAAGCTTTTCTATAAGATATAAAATAATATATAAGTAGTCAAAGTTCAGAAAATCGAGTTACATAACACAGTTATTTTTCAATGCACAGCATGTATCGTATGTAATATTTGTATGAATTATGTCCAATACCTGCTAGCGCTATTCCCAGATGTACATATTACAATATGGTACCCGTATGTTAATGATATATAAGTACATATACAATCATAATAAATATATAATTTCAAGGTTCTCCGCAGATGTAATATGAAAAAATTAAAGTGACATTGTTTACATTTGTTTTAATTGCTTTATTTTACCTACCAGCGAGTTTATACGTCGCCTCAGCACAACAAACAAAACAAAATAGTAAAAAAGAAAAAAAATATATATAATATGATCATAAAATTATTCTTTATACGTATTAATTAAATAATTAAAATTTTTCGTTTCGAATGTAAAAGCTATTATTTATTTTTATGTTATTCCAGAGCCGATAATAAATTAAAATTAAAAAAAAGCGAGGTATGTGTATACTCAATAATTTTTAAAATGAAATAGTTGGATCGTAAATAAAGAAATTTTGATTATCAATTTTTTTATGGCTATTTAATAATCATATAATTCGATGTTTCTACGTTAAAGCAGTCATTAGTTATAGGTTATAGTTACTGTAAATATTGGAATTTAGAATAAGTGAAACTGAAGACATTTTTATGACTCTTAAAAAATTTTACACCTGGTAACATCAGGGGCTGATTTTACTAAAATTTTTTCTCTCTTTTATTCCGTTTCAGAAAATTTTTTGCTCTAGGCTGAGACCTCACGGGCGTAAAGTTAATTTATCGCTGGATAACTAAAGCCCTATGTGATAAAAAAAGCTTTGGTTCAATCATTGGATTTTTAGTTTTGTAGCATCTAATTTTTATCTAGATTTTGGTTTTTCTCGAAAAATTCTTTTATTTTCACTTCAAGTCGACACTTTTCGATAAAATTAGTAGCCTCTATTAGAAACTAGCGAGTACCCGGCATGCCTTGCCATACCACTCAATAAACTCTATGAAATATACACATTAGATGAAACGATTTGCGCGTTACCTTTTGTAAAATATTTGTACTAATTTAGAAACCTTCGTGAGCGTGCGCATAACAACTCAAAGTTTTTTCGTAATCGGATGGATTTTTATATATTTAGATAATTATTTTCAATAGTGTTGCAATTCAAGAGCGAAAAAGCAAAGAAGATATTAACAGTCAGAATTAACATATTGAAACAGTTAATTTCTCTTGCAAATTAAAATATAATGAACGAATATATTTGATATTATATGTACAAACAATGAAAACTATTTTTTGGAATAAGAGTATTAAATTTCGATCCGATTACCGTTCGTCTTATTATAAAATAATAAAATATTTAAAATAGAAGACCACAAAAAACAAAATCGACCGAAGCAAACTTGCACTAGAAATCGTCACGGCTCTTTTAATGTTTAAAAACTGTAAAACATTACATTTCCATGCTTGTCAACAATAAAATAGAGGGAAAAAAGAAATCACATTAAGCCCCGTATCAAATTGAAATAATCGTTTAAAAAACACAACACTATGCAGTGAGGTTAGGTACACTTTAGTACAGTTGAAAAGAATAGTTTACTAAATAGGTTATGTTTTTGTGTTATACGAATTTTTTTCTTTTTGTAAAGTATAATTTATTATTTTATATTCACCATCAGTTATACCAAGTTGAAATCGTTTGGTTATTTTGATTTTATTTGACAGAAATCGCAAACGGTTGCGGCACGTTGCGGTTAATTTCCTTCTTTGATTTTTATATTATTCCTTTTGTATGTTGATGTGATTAACACAAATGATATATTGTATCAATAAAATTCTTTGTATTCAAATTATAACATGTCAAAATATACAACAAATTATCGAATAAAATATTTTAATAAATTAATTTAAACCCTTTTTTATAACGGCGGTAAAAAGTTAATATTTACCTAAATGGTTTCAAATTTTCTTTGTTATATTTGAAATTTCAAATATATAAGTGATACAAACCTTGTAAATCAGTGAAAAAAAAAACGAAGATTTGAAATAAATCGTTTGAAAAGACAGTATTGTTAAATTTGAAATTAATTATAGGTTTTGCCTTATCTTTTCCTTTTATTTTTGCCGCAAATCGTAAAGCAGAGTTAACAGAAAAACTGTGTTTGTTGGAAAGAAGTTCCTAATTTTAGCAAGAAAAATAAGTTTTAAATATACTGTTCTTACTTCTACCAAAATTAGACGCGTAAGATTAAGAGGAACTCAACTTTTATGGTAAGAACTATAATGTCTTTAAAGAAATTCTGGCTCTTCGATAGCAACGTTAAAAAATTTTTCCCCAAAATTATCCCAATTCTCTAATTTTGTTATTGTAATTTTAACTTTTTGCCACGAAATCACTATTTAATTACAGGTCGAAAATTTGATCTCTTAAAATTAACAAGAAAACATGTGTTTTTCAAGAAATCATGAATATTTATGATTAATCAAATCCAGAAGCTTAAATGTCAAAACAATTTGTTCATCTTTTTTTTAGGAAATAATTTATAATTTTTTAAGAAAATAAACATAAAAAAAATTAATTTTATTCATAAAAACTACGAGAAAAAGTATCCAAAAAACTATTTTCCGTAGTTTATGACTGACTTTGACAATAATTCACACCAATAAAAAAAATTTAATTAATTAATTAAAATTTTAATTTTTTTTTTCGATTTTCGTGCTACTAATCAAAAAACTGATCACATCTATTTTTAAAACTATTATTCATTTGTTTTAATTTCAAATAAAACAAATGAATCGAATAAAAAGTGAATTTTGTCTCTTTCGATTTTATTTCTTTTTATTTTATGCTTTAAATAGAGTTGCTGAAGTCCGTTTGCCTTTTATTTATTAATAACCGTCTCTTTTATTATAAATTTGGCAACAAGATGTCTATTGTAATTTTTGAATACACAATGGATAAACACACACAGCGTATAAAGCCACAACAATAAATATTCTTCCATTAGCTGTGGATAGAGTGGTATACGGCGATATTGTAGTTCAAGAATGAAAAAAACGTAACAAAAAAATTTAAAAAAAAATTGAATAATTTCAAAAAATATAACCGTATTTAATAGTTAATTTGATAGAAACATAGCAGATTTTTTTGAAAAGTAGGTATATTAGCGGTATTTGAATTATTTTGTTCTGGGTTCTGGTAATAAATTTGCACTGTAATTATCCTGAAAAAAAAAACAACAGATGTGAGTGGCATCTGTTACTGATAATCTTGAGACAATTGACATAAAAACGTTAAAATGTAACCTTTATTTCTAATATGCTTTTGTTTATATTTTTGGAGGAGAAATTGATGGTGGTGGCGCCGGTTAGCAGCATTTTTTTAAAATATTACGGATATTACAGTTAAATACTAATCTTAGTAAATTACTTACTACTATACTGGAGATTATTTGAACAAATTTCCGTAAGGAAAATTCAGTTATTACAGCAGACATTACGATGAGATAGAGTCCCCGTAGGTTGTGATCTTGTGATAGATTCTTATGCATCGTTTATTTTCCAAAAGTAATATCTATAGTAGTATTTGAATTATTTATATTATATAAAATATTTAGGGGGACATAAACATACAATTAATTTATAATTCAACCTTAAAATACCCCTTGATTTATTACTTGGCTCCTAGCTCCACAAAAAACACTTCTAATTAGGAAAGACAGGTGTACGTTGCAAAAAGAAGACCATACTTATAAGTATGGTCTTCTTTTTCCAACTTACACCTGTCTTTCCTAATTAGAAGTGTTTTTTGTGGAGCTAGGAACCAAGTAATAAATCAAGGGGTATTTTAAGGTCGAATTATAAATTAATTGAATTATTTCTATGTTATAACCGTCACTTGATTTAAGCTAAATGTCCACTGGCAATAAATATTGCAGAAGTCGACTTTTGCAAGTATTTTTTCATGTGGAAACAGTCACTGCAAGTTAACTTCTGCAATTATTTTCAAGTTGAGCAAGTCTTTTTTGCTTTGTGTGTAAACAGTGTGTTTACATATAAAAAACATATCAACTGCAATTAAATTGCCGCAAGTTAATTTGTGCAAGTATTTGTTAGTGGAAACAGTAACCAGCAAGTGAACTTCCGCAAGTTTAGTCACTTGCAGAAGTTGTGACAGCAAGTTGGTTGAAAAAGTGTTTCAACAGGATATTTAAGTTGCACAAGCAACTTTTTACTTATCCAAATTGTTGGAAGTTTTCCGTGCAAGCTTTGTCGAAAATCTGATCACATCTAATTTTTAATATACACATACGTATATTAAAAAATGTAGGTAGGATAGTTAATTAAAGAGAAGTTTGATAAAATTTTAATAAGTAAATTTAAAAAAAAAATGATGAAACAAAACCAGAATGAAATATTTGTTGAAAATAAATAAATATAAATTCTATATTGAATTTCAATTTAGGTTACTTCAGAATGTCCCACATTTAAATCTAATCGATTTTGAGTTATTTTGAGCCTTTTCAAAATTTTTGTTACGAGTAGACGTTTTTGCACTAATACTCATTCGAATTTGCGTATTTTGTTTAATTAAAATCTTCTAATGATATTCTAATAAAATTTTTTACTTCTTTTAAATCTTCAGTTGTTAATTTTGTTTAAATATTTTTTTTTCGACTTCATGCCACTGCCATCTTTTACTTTTTTTTTTTAAAATTTTTATTTCGTTGAAATACTCATTACAATGGCAGCTGTTTTATTAGGAATATGTATTTTTAGGCATCTAATCTTGTTTTAAAACTTATAAAAATTATAATGACAGTTATACCTATCGATAATACATACAAATTAACGGTCAGGTTTTAAATAAATAAAAAAAATTGCGAAAATATCAAATAATAATGCAAATAGACAACAAAAACTTCCAGCAAGTTCTAGTGGTAAAACTTGCAGAAGGTACTTGCAGCAATCAATTTGCAGAATTTATTGCAGCTAGTGGAAACACTCGCTCAAAAATTGCTTGAAAATTTATTGCCAGTGGAAACAACACATGCAAGTATTTGCCGCAAGTATGGTTGATGTAACTTGCAGCAAGTGTTTGCAGCAATAAATTGTTCATTTTATTACATCTACTGGAAACAGATCCGCAAGTAACTTCTGCAATGTATCCTTGCCAGTGTATCCTTGGCTTTATTTTACGTTATTAATAATGCTCACAGTTTCTCTCGGCTTATAGCCAAATCATACGTATATACGCATTGCGACAGTACCACACAGCGCGTATGACCTTAGGTACACACTTATGATTTGTCTATAAGTCGAGGGAAACTGCGAGGATTGCTAATAACTTAAATCGAGTGATGACTGTAATAAGTTTTATAAGCCGATGATCTTGTAGACAAAAAAAATGATGTTAGTAGAGCCTGCATTAGATAAAAGTCTGAAAAACGGACGTAATATCTCATTATTGTTATAAGTCTTATTTTGAAAATTTTATTTTTTGAACTCAAACATTCTGTTTTGTCTTCCATTGAAAATAAGCTCTGGGAAATTTACCAGATTATACAGGATGCTGCAGCTTGGATACTATTTTTAAATTTTGTTAAACTGAAAATAAAAAATTTCGGTTTTTGTCAAGAGTAGCAAACAATTTTGTTCAAATAGTGATGGAAGCTACTGTTAGGGTACGTGTAGACTATGACACAAATTGCGACACAAATGTCAAACATAAATTTTTTTACTGTTCACACTTTAACAGATTTTTTCTGTCTGGATAGTGTCTGTACATAAATGTACGGAATTTGTGTTCGAGTTATTCACACGCAAAAACATTTTAAGAACAAAACAGCTAATGCTCGATCCCCATAAATCTATCTCTCTTCTGTGTGTGTAAGTATAGAAAAGTGTCGAACTTGTTTGAAAACCTACTAGCCACAAGAGACACTTAGACAACGTGTTCACACAGCCACTGATTCGACACCAATTATGATCCGCAATAAATGTCGCAATTAGAGACACTTGTATGCACACATAGACACTCGGTGTATAGTGTCGTAGTCTAAACGTACCCTTAAGGTTCCAATTCCTTTTTAACCGAAAAATTACATATTATAAGTTCAAGAAACTACTAATGAAATTACTATGCTAATTAAATTTATTCATAAATTATGAAATAATTTTTTGTATTCATTTGAACTCTTCTATTCGAAATTTAAATTCACCAAAACTTTTTATTGGGTAGCGGTCTTTTTCTTTTGCTCGCAAGTTTCATTTTTTCGGAAAAATTTACGAAAGAATTTTTTAGTTAGGAGCTAGAGCCGTGGAAAGAAATGACGGGCACCGGGAATAAATTAGATTTTTAAAAAAATTTTTCTCAACAAATATAAGTGACGAGCAAAAAAAAGTCTTTCTACTTTTTCCCGGACAACCTAACCAATAGCTATGAACCCTCTCTCCAAACCCTGGGCCTGCAAGACGCCGCCCTCTCGTCGGCGAGATTGTAGTTACGAAAATTTGTGGTTACACCTCTACTAAGTCCATTTATGAAAAAATTCCAGAAAAATACCTTATTTTTAGGTCGCTTGATAAGAGCCTCCTCTTAAGACTTCTTGTTATTATATCTACTTAATAAATCTCTAACACTGACTGACTGACAGACAACACACAGTCCAAACCGTTGGGTTTAGAAGAATGAAATTTTGTATAGGAGTTCCCCATGTAATGTAGATGAACACTAAGAAAGGATTTTTGAAAATTCATTCCCTAAGTAGGGTTAATAGGGCATGAAAATTTGTATAGAAATTCGTCATTTTTGAAGTTAGTGCGGTATATAAAAGTTAGTGCCGTTTAGACTTCTACATCAGTTGTTTCTGGAAATTTATTCCCTAAGGCGTTAAAATAGAAAATGAAAGTTCATATGGGAAGTTCGTCATTTTTGAAGTTATAAATATGGATATTGATTTAGGCTTTTGAAAAACATTAAAAGTGACCAGAAAGTGAGTACCTAATAAAAAGATGTTGTCGATGGGAAATCCCATCGGGCATACGGCTAGTTTTTACATAAATATGTCTTAAAATTTTGTAAAGAATCTAAAAAAAGCTTCTTGAAAAATTCGATTTTTGACTTCCAATTCAATTATTTTCATATGCTGAAAAAAAATAAAAATAAAAATAAGCTGGAATTTCAATTCCATAACTGTATTCAACATATTATTTGTTCTTATAGGTACTATGTGTGTAGACTTTTAACAAAACTAGCCAACACACAAAACATAAAACCAGCGAACATAATGTATTTGTTATATGTGAATGGAATGATAAATATGATAAAAAGTTTTTCGTATATATACAGATACATATATACCTATTATTTATGCACATAATATCAGTATGTATGTAACATGTACGTATTATAACTCTTTTTCTTTCATTGTTCTCTGATGATGAGAAAAGATGCTGCTGATCCGATGATCTCTGCGCTACGGCCGATGCGATGCATGGTCCTTTCCGACGGGCACCACAAGCAAATCACCGCTTACATCGCTTTAGCTATTTATTAACTGGTTGCTTGCCACAGAATGCTTGGCTATGGAGGCTATGGAGACGTATTGTCTAGCTAATCCATCCTCGTATAGCTCGCATAAGAATAAATAATAGGTGTACCACATGAATACTTACTTGATATTATGTAGAATATGACTTTCTCTTCAATATAGTCTTATAAGTATTAAAATATAACAATGAAATTAGACAAGAATAATTTTGCCTCCGTGTGTCAAAATATAATTGTTCGTTATGAAGGATTATTTAATTGAGAATCCATGGGATCAATTTTATAAACCTATCCTCTGGTATCTATCCTAAAAATTATAACTTCTTACAATATTCACACTACTCGCAGTAAGACTTTTGATAGATAGATTTTGCTGGATTCACAGTAAGACCTTCCAAGTTGAGCATAGTTTTTGTTTTGGAGATATGACGATCGAACCTGTTAGTTGACTTGTTCATGGCAAGATGAATTCAGAATTCTCGGGCAATCTCGTTTAATAAGTTCAAGATTCTCAAATACGCGAAGTGTATTATTTTCTATGTAAAATCTTCCATTTTTTTCGAACCTATCATTGTATCTTATCAAATACGTTGTTTAAGGGCAGGGTAAGGTATTAAAATATTTTTTTTTGGATTTTTTTTTTATTTTTTTAACTGAATGCATAATATCTCAAGAATATTGTCTCAAAATTTCAAGTTGATTGGAGCAAAATTGACGAAGTTATAAGCATTTTTGTTGTTACCTGGCAGATGTTTCGCTCTCTATATCTCTCTCTCTCTCTCAGTTATATTATAGAAATTTCAATGGAAGTACTAACGTGTTTATACTTGTACTGTATATTTTGTCAGTGTAGGGCACAAAATTTAGTTTAGCAGTAAGTATTCTATATCAGTTTTATACAAGAATTTTTAAGTGTTCAAAACTTTAAAGTGTTTTCTCCACAGCTCACGTTTTCAAAGTCGGTGCCCCTCAAACTTCAAAACTACAGCACCGATCCTTTTGAAATTTCGAACACTATTTCTGTACATATAATTTACGAGGTAACGCTGGAGAGTTTTTTCAAATTTGTTAATAATTTTTGTTTTACAACAACAAATTAGGTGATTTTTTTCGCAAAAAATCGTGTTTTCCCTTTCTAAGTGCTCCAAAAAAGTGAAAAATTAAAATTTTGAAAAACCGTCCCAGCGTTACCTGAGGAAAACTATTATCTAACGAATGAACTTTAATTTTTTTATTTCGGAGGATCCAGCACCAAGTTATGAGGGGCACCGCAATTCTACTTTTTTCCGAGACACGTTCGAATAATTGCTGCCATTACTGTATTTTTTAATATTTCTTCATGAAAATTTTATGCAATATTTTTCAAATGTTATACTTTAATGTACCACTGGTTTTAATAAAGAGATTTTAACTGTATCGTCACAAAAAATAACAAAAACATACCTTTTTTGTACGAATTAACCTTACCCTCTCCTTAAGTGAGGTCTAGCTGATTTTAAAAATCGGAGCGGAAAAAATCAGGATTTTTGTTGAAATTATTTGATTTAATCGGAGTATCGGATCGATCTAACACCTAATCTCAATAATGTTGTTTAATTAGAAGGTATTCTAAGTTTTGTTTAAAGCTACATACAGGGTTCTTACTATAATGAAATACACTTGATTACGTCATTAAATCAAAAACTGAATCCGACGGAAATGATCCAGTTCCATTTTACTACAGGATTTCTATATTTCAATGAAAAATTTTGACGGAAAAAGGAATTCATCCTACGAAAGTCGTTAAGTTGTTAATAAGCACAAATCCAGGGGGCACCTCTCTCCAATAAATGTAGATAAATTCAAATTTTATCGTGGTTTATTTTAATATCAAGAATAAAAGTTTACTACAAATTGTCTTAATTCGAATCACCTCTATATAGTCTGATCTAAGAAAAAGGAAAATTTTTAATTTTATGACGTCATCAAGTCTACTAAAATTTTTCAGTGCCCCAGAAACCGTAAATGAAATGACACAATGAAGAAATTAAAAGTAAATCATTGGTTTTCGAAATCATTTTTTTAATTTAGGTACACTTTTTTAAAATTTTCAGTTTGACCCTATGCTATATGAGTATGACCCTATCCTAATTTAAGAGGTTGATTTATCTCGGTTGTCAACAAACTTTCTTAGTCATAAAAAGAATACTCACATTAACAAAAACCTGGGATTAGTTTACATTTTTACTATTTTTAGCAAGATTTTGATGCTACCCAGCACCCCCATCATAAAAGTGACATTTAGTATTTAGCGAAATCTTATTACCTTACAAAACGGATCTGATACTGTACATTTTTAAAGAGGTTTCATTAATATGTTACGCATAAGTAACTTTAAAATTGTGCAAATATCCGTGATAATGGTTAAACAAAACAATAAACCTATATTACCAATAAACATATATTACCATGTTTTAAATCAATATTTGTAAAAATATTTCTTCTACATGAGTCATTTTACTTTGAACTAAAATGAATTGATTTTTACAAGGAACAAAAAATTTTGAAATCCAACATTTATCATTCTATTTGAGTTGACCATATGTAATTATTCATTATGATTTTAAGAGTTCAGTTATTTTCTAGACGTCATCATCAGTCAATTTTGACAATAGCTCTAGATAAAAGAATGTCACATTTTTAAAATTCCTTTTTTCCTCCGGTGGATTGGATAACTATATTACCTATATCGATTTTTATTAAATATGACATGTTAAATTATTCAATATTTTTATCTAGAACTATTTTAGACATATTGAAAATTTTAGGTGATACTTTTTTGAGTTAACATAGTCATGGGAATCGTTTTCGAGAACATAAAACTATTTAGTTCGCTTACAACGCTTGAAGATTTAAATTTAGCAAACGTTACTCTCGAAAAACGCTTCAAGAAGAACCTTTCAGTTTTTTTAGAATAAGACCTTTTTCTCAAAGTTCTGTTACAAGAACTACAATGTTACGCTCCTTTCACATTGTACGGTTTTCGCCGTACGGTGAAAAACCATACGACTTTTTGCCGTGATGTAGTTGCTTTCACATTGCACGGTTTTTTGCCGTGTTAAACTGAATATCTTCATTTGATTTGCAACATCATACAAGTAACAAGTGTGATTAAAGTTAATTCTATAAATCAGAGGAAATATAAAGTAGGATTATTTATTACCACATTCTTTGAAGACCTGAAAAATGACGAAAATAAATTTTTTAACTATTTTCGGACGGTTATAAGCTCCTTTGATTAAGCTCTTGACGAACTTAACGTAAAAACACACAATTTGGAAATTACATACAATCTATTAAAATGCTTGTTACCACATGTCCACATTCAACATTAGTTTCATCCATTTCACAAATAAAATTAATAATTAACATAAAATTCAACAAAATAATGTTACTGCCGCACGTTCAAAAACCGTCAAATGTGAAAGCATCAATTTAATTACATACACTACTGAGTTAAAAATGCCGTACGGCAACCGTGAAGTGCAGTGGAAAGAGACGCCTGCTACACGGCACAGCAACGGCATTTTGCCGTGACCGTGTAATGTGAAAGGTCCAATGCTCTTCTTCACTCCACTAAAAAAATGTGACCGTACGGCTTTTTGCCGCACGGCAAAAACCGCATAATGTGAAAGGAGCGTTACTGGTGATCGACCAAGACTATAGATTTCAAGACTATAAATTTTGAAATACTAGTACTAAAATTGATACGTTAAGGTTCAGTTCCCGTGATCGGGAATTCATAATTCCAGATATGATTCTTGACATAGTTCCTCTAAGAAGAAAACAGCTGTATACTTGGCAAATTGTTCTTGATGACTTTCCTAACCTTCAACAATACTCAAAAGTATAAAAAGTAATGATTTGGGTGGTGTTTGCTGTAGACAAGGAATCTGGAAAACAGACGTTAAACCCGATTATTATTATTGTCTTTATTAAGATTCAAAGTTAATAAACTGGCCTCGGGGAAATGGAAAATCACTCTTAGAGATTTCCATAAAGCCTTTTCGCTTTAAGTTTTGAACCTTTCGTCCTTAATTTTATTTCTAAATCGACAAAGTAGACGATTGCCCGTATACTGGATGAGCCCCTCTTTAAATAAAAAATAAAAGACATTACTGAGGGTTACGGCATATAGCTTCCTCGTACCTATAAATAGCTTCCTCGTACCTATAAGTTTGTATAAGTCAGTGAAAATGTATAATGAGTACTCTCCAGCTATCCTCAAAAATTGCTTTAACGCTTCGATTGAGATGAATTAGGAGGAGCCATCTAAGGATCAACTCACAAAACCATTCACAGAAAATTTCATTAAAATTGATCGAATAGCAGCATCAGGGTTATACAAGTTGGAAGGTTTTACGGACACACAGACAGACAGAAAGATAAAATACAAGTGGAAATTTTGATTTCTGAAAGCGTCTGCTATCTTGGTAAACCTGGAAGCAAAATTGAGAAAGGAGAGGTCCCAAATTTACACGGCCCCTACGAGACAGTGTTAGAAGAAATTAAGAGTAAATAGTTTTCTGTAGTTTACTAAGAAAATAATCAATTTTCAAATAAAATTCTTTTGAGAAATCAATGAAATTTGTTACAAATGAACGAATTCAACGAATGCTTCATCTGGTATTACATAATTCATGATGCGACCCAGGCATCGAGGATGTAAGACAACTTTGATGGAATTCTTTTTAAAAAATATATTAATGTAATAAAACCAAGAAAAATGTTATTATAAAATTACAAATTTATAATTAAAAAAAAAAAAAAAAGATGAAATAAAATCATCAACCAAGATTCAATTAAAATTCTGTTTTCATCATAAAACCAGAAATATTTCTTCATTCTACAAGAGTCAAGTGATCAGATCCAGTTCGAGTTATAAAACATATCATTCATCTATTCAGTAAGATCGTTACGATAGAAGTTATTTCGTTCTTATTGATATGTTTTAATTATATTAGAAAAATCATATTATGAAAGAAAGATTCATTTCAGAACAACACCGTGTAAACTAAGCGAATAATAGCATTGATGGGAATTTTTCAGGGGCGGACTTAAATATGATCTTTATGGGCTGTAGCGTAGGGTCTCGTTCAATGTAAGTGTTCCTTCTATTATGACAAATACTTTTTCCTTTGACTCTATTATCACTTTCTTATTAACTTCCCATAGGAAGTTATTGTAATGAGTCCGATTTTACGAATCGCTAATTTTGACATATCTCCACGTTTCAAGGTCACTAGAATCCATCGTTTTTAGCGTGATGTCTGTGTATGCGCTCGTTAGTTCGTTCGTGAATTTTTTTTCGTCTCGCATATCTCCAGAACAAATGGTGATATCAACTCCGGACTAATTTCATTATATGCGGAATCAAAAAATGAAGACCGGATAAAGTTTTCAGCAAATTCGGATTAGCGGTTTGTTTTTTGTGGTAAAAAAACGGAATTAACTTTATTAATATAACATAGATTATGCGGATTTTTTACCATAACATTATTATATAATGGCCTAAGAACCTTCCTTGATGTTAAAAACGCCAGTATTTTATTACAAAATTTAAAAAAAAAAGACGAAATACGAAACTTGAAAAAATTAGTTTTTTGCCAAAATATATTTTGTCTCGCATATCTTGAGAACAAATGATGTTATCATTTGTTTGATAAGGGTGGGACCCCCACCCTTAGGTACAGAAGGTGAAGCCCCCGGTATGGTGCAAGGGGCAAAGCCTTTATCGGGGGCCCAGGGGAGGAGTCGCCTGAAATGAAAAAAGAATTATTTATCTACAGTAGTCGCTAGTCTTTAAGGACACCCAATGGGAAGTTGACAGTGTGGGTAGACCTGTCCCCCAAATTTTTTTTATTATTTTTTGTCTCCCAATTTGATTTTGAGTTTTTGTACTGGAGTAACAAAATACTCATGTATGAAAAACAAAAGATTATTTTTAGATCACAGTAAACTTACCTATATGATATTTTCGCAAGTTTCCAACAAAAACCATATACCAATTATAGCAGTATTATTTCTCTTTCATCAAACTGCAAACTTTGATTTCATCAAACTGCAAACAAATTAAGGCGTACTGTACTTACTTTTTTACAGAAACATTGTTTTCTCAAAAATAAATTTATTTATAAAATATAAATACGGCGATTTTTTTAAAAAAAAGTAGGTATTCATCACAGTGCATAATGAGAATGAAAAGTAAGAAAAAATAAGAAAACTGAATATCAATTTGAGGTCAAGTTATTTGCTGACTGTTTTTAACGCATTTTATCATCGCATTACATAAGTATATAAATTATTGAATCATTCAGTTTCTTTGCATATGTGTGAATTGCAATTTTTACAATATTATAATGAAATTAAATATTTAAAGATGTTGCCACGTGTAAATTAATTCTTTATCCTATATAGAAAACCAATTTTTAGGGGAATCATGAGGTTTTGGGTTATGTATTTTCTATTTTGCGGTCCCGATCCACCGTATGAAATCTGGAGCGAACTATTTATAGCTATTTATGAAGCCAATTGAGTAGGGTTGACCGGGGTCATTGTGAATTGGGGCAATTGTGAACGGCGCCTATAATTTCTAAAATAACATTAATATTATTAAAAATCAACTCTTAATATGTTTTTCTGTCCTTTCTTAATATGCAATTAAAATTTCATAACAATTCTTCAAGTATTAGTATCTTTTTTTTATTTTGAAAAAACCCTTGCAAAATTTTATGTATCTTACTTCGACCAATCCTCAAAAAAAAAATTTTAAATACATTTTCTTTTTTTAAAAGGTAAGAAATGGTTAAAAGTACTTTTAAAGAAGTGGTCTAAGCCCTGAGAGGGTTCCTTATTAATTGCTAAAGAAATTGGACAATTTATCACCAATAAACAATTATCCCATGATTTTAAAATTGTGGGGTAATTGTGAACGTCATTCACAAATGCCCCTATTCGGTCAAAAATTTCAGTAGTGTTCTTTTCAGAGTTGAAAATGTTGATGAAGGTGCTGATGACCTTATTGTACAAGTTTCCGTTGTACAAACAATACAAAAAAAAAAAAAATGTTGTTTTTTATTCATGTAAACTAAATATATTTCCTTGAAAAAGTCTTATTTTCCTTGTTTTTGTGTGAATACATGGAATTTTTTGATTTTTTATATGATAAAATGACAAAATATCGTCAAAATATCATTTTTAGCTTGTAATAAATTTGTTCCTACAATTTTTGTTACTTTTATTTAACCTTGATTTTTTGTAGAAATTTGAGGTATGCGTAACTTGCATTAAACAAAGAGAAATTGTGACCGTTAAAGTATGATGAAAAATTTGAAAGTGGAGTAAATGTGAAGAATTTGAGCTGCGCTTTACTCTGACGTACCACACTTCTCTTGTAATTCATTCTAAAAAATTTTTCTGATGGCATTCACTTTTACCGAAATTCATAAAATTTGCAAAACCGCACCAGGGAAATGTGAATGGCTTATAAAATTTTTGTTTTTCATACGAATTTGCTCAAAATTTGTGTGGTGCATCCTGAATAATGTAGAATTAAAAATAAATCAACCATAATGTGATATATAAAATAAAAAATACTTAAAACAACGCTTTTATCTCAATTCATGAAAATCCATTCACAATTACCCCGGTCAACCCTATAGTTTAAACAGAGTGTCTGTACAAATTTATAGCTTAGTTTCTTTGTAGTTTCTCTCCAAAGTTAATGGGTCCGACTCTGGAATTCTTATGGTTGGTTATTCATTCGTAATGATCACAACGTTAATGTTAAAAGACTACATTCCATACTGGTGCAACAGTTCTCCCAGTCCGTCATCCATTCTCAAACCTGCAGTGTTTAACTCTGTTCAGCACTCACCATAATACTTCTTATTCAACTCTTCGCTATTTAAATTGTTGTAGGCTTTTGTTTTTTCTTTTTTTTCATCTTTTTTTTTTTTGTTTTATTTGTATTAGAAAACAATTTTAAGTGGCATCACAGACTAACACACACAGGTGCGTGGTGGTGTAAGGGAGGAGGGTTTGTTATATGGTAACCGGCTGCAATGGATTTTTTCAGGGTTGTCAGTGATTTTTTTGTTTATTGTAAAAATTGTGGAAAATTATAAATTAGTCAAAATTATACAGTCATTTTTCTGTCTGTTTCTAGATATATTCTTTGAATACTTTTTTCTTTTCTTTTTTTTCATACTAAGCAGTGGAAGAGAAAATTTCCTTTTTTTTCATATTAAGCAGTAGTCTTTTAGTAATAACTGATTGTAAGTTTGATGCCCATTTTTCAAATTTCTACTTTTGTGATGTAGACGGAGGATAAAGAAGGTGATTTAAGGTTCACAGGGCCGGATTAACCTTTTTTTCGAACTTTCTCTTAAAAAATAATTGACGAGCAAAAAAAAACTTCAATGGAGAAGTTTACTAATTTTTTTTTATGAATGAAAATAAAAATTAAGGTAAAATTAAAGAAAAGTGTAAAAGAAAAATTTAGATATCTCAACAATTAACAAAGTTATGGCCTATGGGACTTTAAAATTTCACTTTTCAATTTCATTTGAAACAGATGTGTGACGTCATTTATTCTACGGCATTGCAAATAGAACGAAGAATCTTTTTTATAAAGCCCTTTAATTACTACGGATACTATATGGATTCGACCATTTTGAATCTTTTATCTTTTACACATTCAATATTTTGACGTTTTGAAATGTCATTTTTTGAATTTTTGAAGATTTATAAATATATAATAAAAAAATAATTTTAAAAAAATATTAAATCCATGGTAATTTAATATAATTAATTAAAAAAAAAATATTGTATAAAAGACACTCGGTGTCCGATTGTGCGGATATTTGACGTCGCAGGCGAATTGAAAATCTATCACTGTGCCTTAAACGTTGATCTTCTATTTCTCTATTATTTATTAATGGATTCCAAAAATTGTTTCATCAGTTTATTAGTTTTGGTCTATATTTCAGTTAAATGTAACTACATATTACATTATCCACACTACGATACTTCTCTATTACAAATTTTGCCACCCTGTTTTTAAAATCTTCCCCCCCTCCCGTAAAAACTGACCGCCCCTGGGCCATGGCCTAGGTTGGCCTATTGGCTAATCTGGCCCTGAAGGCTCAAATTTGAAAGGTAAGCACCTGAAGCGTCTTTTGTCAAGCAGAATAACCAGCCACGGTAACGAAACGGTGTTACTTTCTAAAATTTTAGGTGTAGGAACGGATACCGACGGGCCGGCGAAAATTTTTGCTCAAAAAATACATTTGACAAACAAAGCAAAAAGGAACGTCGAGCTAACCGAACGAACCCTAAAAATGACACTGACGAGCAAAAAAAGCTAACTAAAAGCACTAATTCAAAAAATCCCTAGTAGGTGAAACACCGTTCGAAACTTTCGAAAGTTTGTTTCATCGTCCATGTTCCGAACACTATTCCGTTGCGTTCTTTTCCAATTAAATAAATAATCAGAATCGCCATAAAATATTTGGGATTCCATAAAATAACTCCAATTTTCAATTAATTAAAACTGTAACACAACATTTTATTATTACTATTAGCGAATTTCCAGAATGGAATTGAGCTCTTTATTTTTTATTCGTACAAAATTATCACAGTTCACTATAGAAGTTCGAGATCCTATTAAACTTTTTGCAGAATCAAAAATCGATTTTGGTTTTTTGTTCTGCAAGTCGAAACTGGAAGTAATCTGTAATTTACAGTCGAACCTGGATAAGCGAGAGTTGAAGGGACCGCGATCTATTTTTTTCTTATAGAGGTTTCTCACTAACCCGACTTTTTAGCTTACAGAGGTACGGGAGAGATTTATCTCACTTATAGAGGTCTCGAAAAAATAAAACCAATATATGTATTGAGAAACATGCATGTATTGTATGGATACTACTTATTAGAATAATATACATATATACATATTTGGACATAGATAAGCTTACAAAAAACAAAATGCATTTTGGCTATTTGAATAGAAAAGTTCCTCGAATTATAAGAAAACAAGAACATAAGTAACGACGAAAAACGACTCTCACTTATACAGGTTTTTGTTTCTCACTCAGAGAGGTTTTAGAGTGGTAAAGTGACGGGACCTGGCAATTACTCTCACTTACAGAGTTTTTTCGCTTACCCAGTTTTCCCTTATCCACGTTTGACTGCATTTTGAAAAAATTTTACCCAACATATTCAATTGGATCTAACTTATTCAGAAGTGTATTTTTAATGAAAGAATCGGTTTCTTATGTATCTGTGCGTATCATTGACATCCCTGTTGGGAACTGTGCCACCCAGGTGCTTAGCTTTGGCTTTCAGAGTTTGTTTTTCTTGTGTTATGTTTGTTTGTTAATAACGATTTGAGTGAAGCGCGCACTCTTTTGTAAATGAAAAAGAAGACGAATGATGAGAAACAATAGAGAAGTAACATATTACATGAAATGATTATATTATAAGTAGTTTGTTAGCTCAAGACAGAACGGTTCACAACAACCAAACGAAACGGTATGCATACAATATTTTATAAAGGTACCACACCACATACATATTATTACATATAGAGGTGTAATGGTACAGTGGCACAAATGAAAAGTTAAACAATCAGGTGATTGAATGAAATATGAGAAGTTTTTTTTAATAGCTTAATCAAATGTGAATAGAGAGAGGTTCATTTCTTGATGATGTTAGTATAGAATTAGTTCTTCATCGAAACGTTAAACTTTGAGTGTGATTTCCAAACCTGAAAAAAAAGTTTATTAAATCTCCATTCCAAATTGATAAAGATCAAATGACATAGTCGTCTATTTTTATCTAATCTTTTTTCTTAATTTTTCGAGATGCTTTTTCTTGAGATTTCTTTTATAATTTTTCATTCTTAAGCTCCGTTTGCGAAATATTGAGCTTCAAAGTGAGATTTTTTTTGTTGTTTCTCTTCTAGGGGACTTACGGCTCTACGGAATTTAAAAAAATTGTAGATACTTACTAGCATTTAATAAGAAAACTCAATATTATTTCGAATAAATTGCGTCGGTAACCAAATTTTTATCAGTTAAGGGGAGGTTTACTTGAGAGTCGTTAAAAAAAATCGATTTTTTTTTTTGCGGAAATTGGTAGCTAATTATGTGTAGAATATGTTCCCAAAGTGATTTTACTGAAAATAATTTAAAAATACCCCTGTCGCAGCATCCTGCATAACATAGCGAATTTCCATTTACAAAAGTACGTTTTTCTCGGAAACTAGTTGATATAGAGTAATTGTAAATAAAAAAAACCTTCTTTATGTGATTTTTCCGCCTCATTCCGCCAAATTTTTTTCACGAAAAATGTCCAAAACCCCATAAACGTTTTCACGAAATTTCTTAAAAATAACATGTTTCGTTCTTAAGTTATCGTGCGGACACTTAGTAAACATATATATAAATGTGCCCGCACGATAACTCAAGAACGAAACATCTTATTTTTAAGAAATTTCGTGAAAACGTTTACGGGGTTTTGGACATTTTTCGTGAAAAAAATTTGGCGGAATGAGGCGGAAAAATCACATAAAGAAGGTTTTTCTTATTTACAATTACTCTATATCAACTAGTTTCCGAGAAAAACGTACTTTTGTTAATGGAAATTCGCTATGTTATGCAGGATGCTGCGACAGGGGTATTTTTTATTTACAATTACTCTATATCAACTAGTTTCCGAGAAAAACGTACTTTTGTAAATGGAAGTTCGTTATGTTATGCAGGATGCTGCGACAGAAATTTGAAGATTTGAGTTGACCATTTTTTTTTCGAAAACTAAGCAATCACAAATGTTTTTATGAACATATTCAAAATGTGTAAACGATTTCCAATCGATTGAGTACCCGGAAGCCTATGCCTATCTCTAAAAAATATTCTCGGACATTCAATTTTTTTAACTATGATGCACCCGGAAAAAAATTCTGGAAAAATTATATGTTCTATTGATCATAGTGAGGAGCCTGTAGAAATATTTTGGTGATTGTACAACAAACATAACTTCGAAAAAAAAATCCTTTTGGACATTTTATTTTTTTTAACTATGACGCACCCGGAGAAAAAATCTGAAAAAATTATATGTTATATCGGTCATAGTAGGAAGCCTGCAAAAAAATTTTGGTGATTGTACTATAGCTACAAGTTGATGAAAAAAAGTATTGAAAAATTAAACATTTTTTTTGGGGGGGGTTATAATTTTTTTTTGAAGCTGTTAATTTTTTCTGAGGTACACTATAGAGGTATCTAAAACATATAAAAATTCCAGCCAAATCCGTCAAGCCACTAAAAAGTTATAAATTTTTTGTGATTTTCAAAAAATAATTTTTTACCCCCAAAGAGTGAGTTTTTAAGGGTTGAAACTCAGTAAATTGTAATCTTATATCGAAAGCAGTTAGCAGAAAAAAAAACCAACACAATTCGTGCGGGGGCATTTCTACCCATGCTTATCTGCCAATAGCCTTTTAGTGAATATTATTTTCGGTTCCTAGGGACCTCAAAACAAACTGCCATGGTCCCCGGGTTTAAGTCGCGTCATGACAGTGGCTGTAATAGCTGAATTGCATTCTTGGACGACTTTCAAGTTTTCAAAAATTTTTGAATAAGTGGAAATTTTGGCAAAAAACTAATTTTTTTCAAGAACAAAACCAATGTTCCTGGCATCCGACGTGTCTGGCTGACAAACTCACCCAAGGGTTTGGGACTTCCAATGTTTTCACCAAGTTTCGTAAAAATTGGATACTTCGTTCGAGAGTTATCGCGCGGACACACACACGCACACACACACACACACACACACACACACACACACACACACACACACACACATATATATATATATATATATATATATATATTAGGGTGGCGCAAAAAAACCATATATTTTTCTTTTTTTTGTCTCATAGGAAAAAAAGTTAATTTAGCTCGATTTAAGAATGCTCACCAAAAATTAGTTCGATAAAAAATTTTTTAAGGGTCGCTCAAACCTTTTTAAAGTTTGAAAATGGGCCAAAAATCGATTTTTGCTTTTCATCAAATTTTTTTCTCATCCCTGCATATGTTTGTACATTGAATAATAAAAAATTCCTCCAAATTTTAACTCAAAAAATTGATAATAAAAGGTCGCTCAAGAGTTCTGAAAATTTTTCAAGTCAAAATATTTAATATTTTTTAGCGCCACTAAAAAACATTAAATATTTTGACTTTAAAATCATGAGCGGCCTTTTATTATCAATTTTTTGAGTTAAAATTTGGAGGAATTTTTTATTATGCAATGAACAAACATATGCAGGGATGAGAAAAAAAATTTGATGAAAAACAAAAATCAATTTTTGGCCCATTTTCAAATTTTAAAAAGTTTTGAGCGACCCTTAAAAAAATTTTTATTGAGCTAATTTTTGGTGAGTATTCTTAAATCGAGCTAAATTAACTTTGTTCCCTATGAGACAAAAAAAAGAAAAATATGTGGTTTTTTTGCGCCACCCTAATATATATATATATACATACATATAAATTTTAGTGACTATTATTTTCGGTTTCTAGGGACCTCAAAACAAATTTCTGCCATAGTCCCGGGCTCAGGTCATGCCCCCCGCGTCATGACAGTGGCTGTAATAGCTGAATTCCATTGTGGAAATTTTATCAAATATTTATGTTAACTTTCAAAATAATCGCCTGTATATGTTAAATAATAGCTGAATTCCATTCTGGAAATTCGCTAAAATTAAAGACTTTACATAAAAATCTTTGTTTACTTTAAAAATTTTCTCACCTAGACTGTATATGTATAGACAACACACACAAACCGTACGCATAATGGTAGTACGGATAATGAAATGGTCTTGTACCCTTATACACAAAATATCCATATACTACCCCTTATACACAAAAGATCGATATTGTGTCGAATATGTACTTAGGATGTGATTAAATTCACACTTTATACGATAAAATAATCACATTCTAAACAACATCGTTTTTCTCGGAAACTAGTTGACATAGAAAAAAAGTTTAAAGACCTTTTTTATGTAATTTTTTCTTCTCTTTTAAATGGTGTAAAAAAATTTCGCAAAAATTTTTGAATAAGTGGAAATTTTGGCAAAAAACTAATTTTTTGCAAGAACAAAACCATATTCCTGGCATCCGACGTGTCTGGCTGAAGAACTCATCCAAGATTTTTCGACTTCCAACGTTCTCACCAAATTTCGTAAACCTAGGACATTTCGTTCGAGAGTTATCGTGCGGACACATATATATATATATATATATATATATATATATATATATATATATATATATATATATATTATATATATATACATACATATATATATATATATATATATATATATATATATATATATATAAATTTTAGTGAATATTATTTTCGGTTCCTAGGGACCTCAAAACAAATTTCTGCCATGGTCCCGAGTTCAGGTCGCGTCATGACAGTGGCTGTAATAGCTGAATTCCATTCTGGAAATTCGCTAACAAGATTCTTGCACATTAACCGAATCCAGCTTTCTATAAAGAAAAATTCAAAAAACGTAGTTCACGCAATAATGAGTATTAAATATAAAATTTTGAAAATACGTTTCTTTGGAACTGGCGGACATGTTAAACTCAAAAACTATTCGATGGATCCTTTTTTTTAAATTTTTTTATTTTAAAGATAATTCAATTCTTCGGCACCTCTACCTAAGTTCGATACACTTTTAATATTTTTTTTATTTTTAAGTTTACTTTAAAGAGCGAAAAATAAGATAAAAATCGTAATCAAAAGTTCAAACATCCACCATTTTTTTTTTCAGCAATTTATTGATATTATAGGTAGAGGTGCCGGTACTCTTCATATATTTTATAAATCTTTTTTGTTTTTGGATTTCGGTGGTTTATTACCGGCGCTAGGATGTCCGTCAACAAGGCATTGGATTTTCGGATCATCACACTGCAGTATCTATAAAATGGACAATTTTTTTGTATAGTTTAATACTTAATAAATATGTGTACAAAATTTGAAATTGATATTTACTTCCGTTCTTGAGAAAAAAATTCTAGAAAAATACATAATTTTTAAGGGCTCTCGAGTAAACCTCCCCTTAAGTAAAGGAAAATGAAGTGAAAAAATGATCACCAGTCATTTTCCAGTCAAGATGAAATTTTGTATGGAGGTATGTTTTGGTATTATAAAACATTCTTGAAAAATCAAGTCTAAATCATTAGATAAAATGCTGGAAAAGGAATACAATTTTTATTCTTGTAATTGCATTATGTTTTGGTTAAAGAAAATGTTCTTTCTTTAAGGCGATATGGGGAACCAAATTTTCATATAATTGACTTTCACAGCAGCACCAATATCTGTTAGTCAATCTTATAATAAATCGTGAAAAATATGCTTACCTAAATTCTGAAAGCTAGGAAAAACTCTTCTGAAAGCTAGTTATATTGGGGAAGCCTAACTTTATGTTTATTTAACACGTAACTGAATGGTTTACAAGAGAGAAGTTCATAAAAAATAATAACAAAAAGTGGTAATGTATATATTTTAAAATTTGGTTAATGCAAGGTCCAGATCTAGAAAGGGACTCGGGTAAAAATTACTAAAAATGACTTTGTCATCTTTCTTTGCACCGGAGCTCTTAATTTCTCTCTACGGCGTTAATAGGTAATTATCAAACAAGTAGGTGCTCAATCAAGTACTTTGATTAAGAAGTGGACCTAATCGATTTGTGCTATTAATTTGTGATTCAATTGACGAATTTTTTAATAAAGGTATTCATAGATAAATTCAATTTTTAACATACTTTAATATATATTTTGGACCCATACGAATTTCATTTTAAGCCACTGTATCCCGCGATATTGGATTGAATTTTTATTATTGTGTGTTGCTTTTTTAACTGACCAAACATCACCAAGTAACAACAGTCTTTCACGTTTTTTGTTAAAAAATACCGAATGATTCAATTGTAGTAAGTACATACTGATACCCACGTCATTATCCTGGGAAATATTTAATGCCGTTATGCAAGATTGCATAACGGCATTAATTTCCCTTTTACGTTTTAATTTATAAAATTTATGGAAGAAATTAACGTTATATAAACATAGTCTCACTATATCTAATACTCTTTTTTCGAGTACAAAAAACTTATTATTATTTTGCTATAAAAGATAAAATTTTCGTTTTTAGAGAAAATACTAAACATCTACGAAGACTGGGCGAATGGAAACGACTTGAGTCTGATGGGAAAAGTGCATTCTTAATTAAATTTTGGCCTTTTTAGCGAATTTCCAGAATGGAATTCAGCTATTACAGCCACTGTCACGACGCGACTTGAGTCCGGGACTATGGCAGAAATTTGTTTTCAGGTCGTTAGAAACCGAAAATAATATTCACTAAAATTTATATATATATATATATATATATATATATATATATATATATATATATATATATATATATATATATATATATATATATATGGTTCATTTCAGTTAAATTTAACCATGCTTTGTCACTCTGAATTTAAATAATTTGCAGTTATAAATTTGCAATAAATTTGCAGTTTATTTTTAGAAAAGAATAGAAGATTTATTTGTTTCGAATATAAGAATTATTTAATTTTTTAACGAAAACTTATGATCAATTGTATCTGAAATGAGGTATATATAAAGTTATCGCTTATATATATAAAGTTAACTATATATATATAAAGAGTTATCGCGCGGATATATATATATATATATATATATATATATATATATATATATATATCCGCGCGATAACTCTCGAACGAAATGTCTTACGTTTATGAAATTTGGTGAAAATATTGGAAGTCCCAAACAGTTCGTTAACCAGACACGTCCGATGCCCGTAACATTGTTTTTCCGGCAATTTTCGTGAAAAAAATTAGTTTTTTGTCAAAATTTCCCCTTATTCAAAAACTTTTGTAAAATTTTTTTACACCATTAGAAAGAGGAGAAAAAATCGCATAAAAAAGGTCTTTAAACTATTATTCTATGACAACTAGTTTCCAAGAAAAACTAACTTTTATAAACGGAAATTCGCTATGTTATGCAGGATGCTGCGACAGGGGTATTTACCTTTGCGGGACACTAATTGTCCTGGAAATCAAGGAAACTGAAAGCCTTCATGCATTTTTTTTTAAGTTATGCATATTTGCTGTTAATAAATAAAACACTTTTCTTTGCAAAAATACCACTCTTATTGTTAAAAACCTTATAATATGTTTCGGTCAATATAACGATTATCGAACAAGTTTAATAATAGTCATATTGGCCGAACATGTCATAAGAGTTTTAACAATTAAAGCGGAATCTTTGCCAAATAAAGTGCTTTATTTTTTAAAAGGAAATATATATTTATGAGCTAGCCTTTCGGTTGAGTTAATCATCGTTAGGTAGAATTTGAACTGATTAAAAATCTATTTTAAGTTAGAATATATTTGATACAAGACATCACTCACTAATCTGAAGACTAGAGATGTCGATTTTAAATCGATTAATCGATAATCGATTAATCGAAGCTTAAAAAATCGATTCTTTTTCCGTTTTTTTTCTTTTTTCTTTTATTTATTTATTTGAATCGATTCATGAATTGATTATTAAAAGTAAGAGATCGATAAGCAATTTATTCCAAAAATAATTTCATTTTAATTGTAATATTCTACAAAGAAACATCTGTTAAAATGAAACAGGAAAAACGTTATTGTTAATTGTCACTTTTAGCGAACTTCCAGAATGGAATTGAGCTATTACAGCCACTGTCACAACGCGACCTGAGTCCGGGACCATGGCAGAAACTTGTTTTGAGGTCCCTAGAAACCGAAAATAATATTCGCTAAAATTTATATATATATATATATATATATATATATATATATATATATATATATATATATATATATATATATATGTGTCCGCACGATAACTCTCGAACGGAATGTCCTAGGTTTACGAAATTTGGTGAAAGTATTGGAAATCCCAAACCGTTGGACGAGTTCGTTAACCAGACACGTCGGATGCCAGCAACATGTTTTTTGTTCTTGCAAAAAATTAGTTTTTTGCCAAAATTTCCACTTATTCAAAAATTTTTGCGAAATTTTTTTACACCATTTAAAAGAGAAGAAAAATTCGTACGGACACTTAGTAAACATATATATATAAATGAGTCCGCACGATAACTCAAGAACGAAACATCTTATTTTTAAGAAATTTCGTGAAAACGTTTACGGTGTTTTGGACATTTTTCGTGAAAAAGATTTGGCGGAATGAGGCGGAAAATTCACATAAAGAAGGTTTTTTTTATTTACAATTACTCTATATCAACTAGTTTCCGAGAAAAACTAAATTCCGAGAAAAGGGGTATTTAGTTTTTACTCGTTGTTATCAACGAATTCCCCATGTGTCTCTGTACTTATAACTGCATATATACACACTATCTTGTCTAGTAGTCCCAATAGAATCCAATAGCCAATATGTATATTGTATACAGTATAATATATATTAAGTACTACTATGAAGACTATTAATGCAAAAGGAAGGAAGACCACCTATCTGGCAAAAGATCCCTCTCCCATAAAAGCGATTTATTTAGAAAACATTTTTTTGTCAGTTTGTTTGAAACTTTTGAATAAATTTGATTCATTCCGTTATTTGTTTATTTGCTATAATTATAATTGAAAAGTTAACTCATCGCCTTTACAAGTATAATGTAAGGTGTTTTTACACGATACGCCCTATGTACTATAATTAAGTCTCTTAATAAAAATTATCAGCTAATTTTATTAAACTTTTCAAAATTTCGATTTTTTAAATCGACATCTCCTCTACTGAAGACTGAATCAGCTTCTGAACGTAGTGATGAGCAAATGCAAGACCAAGACCAAGACTTGGCAGTCTTGGTCTTGGTCTTGTTCTTGCATTAAGAATCTTGGTCTTGGTCTTGTTAGAGCAGTTTGAGTCTTGGTCTTGGTCTTGCAAAATGCAGTCTTGGTATTGGTCTTGGTCTTGGTATTGCTAAAAAATCTTGCACTTTCTTGCATTTTTTTATTAGCGAATTTTTTCCTTCTAAAATCAGAATTTTCTCTCTTTACGGTATTAATTGTACTTTTAAACTATTTATATAATTTAGCAATAGTCTTGCTTTTATCTTGCTTTTGTCTTGGTCTTGCTCACTTGAGTCTTGGTATTGGTCTTGTAGCCATACTTATAGTCTTGGTCTTGGTCTTGCTCTTGGTATACATAATCTTGGTCTTGGTCTTGCAAAGAATGCAAGACCAAGACAAGACTGCAAGACCAAGACTAATTTTGCTCATCACTATTCTGAAGTCAATTAATTTGCAATATAATCTGATTTATCAGTCTTATCAAAACCAGCTTCAAATATATTAAGTCAATTAAAAAAAAAAACAATTCTCACAAGATTTCCACTTACCCATACTTATATTTCTGACTGCTGCTCTGAGCCGAAGAACAAAACCAAACAAATTCCTTTAAAACATATAATAAGGCATGTCAAAATTTCATCAAGCAATACGTGTTAATAATAATGGTGGGCCCATGTAAGAATTTACACCCTATCCTACACTGACACAAGTATATATACATAATCTATATAAGTAGATAAAACCGAGCAATATTATTAAGTACCATAAGTGGAGAGAAGTTAGAGGAGTGAGTGAGTGAGTATATTGGCTGCTGTCAGGGTGGGCTTTTGTGCGGTTCTTCTTTTGCTTGCAGCCACATCATTGACGATGTCTCTCACACTGGGCGGCCCCCAACAAATAACTCTTAAATCAATGAAATGACTAAAAATATTATTATTATAAGTGAACATTCAGCGGCAAAAATTACACACAGAAGACATACATAGCTAGCAAGAAGTGGATTGAGCGCGAACAAACGTTTGGACGAAAAAGAGTAGTGAGTGAGTAGTGGACGGAATGGTGCTTGCCTAGAGAAAACCATATTAACTAACGAATACACTTATAAATATTAAAAATTATCGGGTGCTACGATAACACCCGGTTTTAGAGCACAAGCTTGTTTATAAGAAATATAAAGTTACAAAAAATCAGTAGAAATGAAAATTTTATTGCAAAGTTATTCCAGTTCTAAATACCGCTGTCACACCATCCTGCATAACATAGCGAATTTCCGTTCATAAAAAATAGTTTTTCTCGGAAACTAGTTGACATAGAAAAAGAGCTTAAGGACCCTTTTTTATGAAATTTTTTCTCCTCTTTTAAATGGTGTAAAAAAATTTCGCAAAAATTTTTGAATAAGTGGAAATTTTGGCAAAAAACTAATTTTTTGCAAGAACAAAAACCATGTTCCTGGCATCCGACGTGTCTGGCTGACGAACTCATCCAAGGGCTTGCGACTTCTTGGGATATATATATATATATATATATATATATATATATATATATATATATATATATATATAAATTTTAGTGAATATTATTTTTTGTTTCTAGGGACCTGAAAACAAATTTCTGCCATAGTCCCGGGCTCAAGTCGCGTCATGACAGTGGCTGTAATAGCTGAATTCCATTCTGGAAATTCGCTAAAAAATTCGATGAAAAATATCAATCGATTTTATTCGTCATGATGACGTCATCATCAAGTGTATCAAAGTGATTATAGTAGTACAAATCAAAATTTTAATTTTTGGTATTTGATGTTGGAAGCGCTGGGGAACAATACTATAATATTCTAGGGACTAGGGATGTTACGGAGGTGGTTTTATTGGGGACGGAGTCAGAGTCGGAATTGGAGGTTTCTTGCCTAGTTTTCATAGAAACGAAGGCCAATCGGAGTTGAAATAAGCAAACAAACAAAATTACAAACAAACAAACTTAATTACATTTATTTATATTAGTAAGATTTACTACTTAAAACAATCTAACATGATAAAACTAGGCTTGCAACTAATATTTGTCTACTATTTGGTATTTGGCCATTTTTTTAAATTCGGCCGAATAGTCTTTCCGTATTCGGTATTCGGCTGAATTTCAAAAAATGGAATATTTAGATATTGAACAGCGGAAAAAACAAAATCTCACTCTAAATTATGTAAACATTATGTTTACATAATCATGATATGCGTACTGTTTAATATAGGTATATATTTAAAAATTTTATTTTTTGTAGCGAATATTCGAATAGAAAATTCAGCTAGTACAACCACTGTCATGGTGAGAATTCAGTCGGGGATGTGAACCTCAAATAAATAAATTTAAAAGTTTTTAATAAAAGTTTGAAAGTTTTTTGAATTTTTTTTTACATCATCGTAAAGAGTGGGAAAAATCACATAAGAAGTGGTTTAAACCATTATCCTATAGGTAAGCGGGTTTTCGAGGAAAAGTAATTTTTGTGATCGGAAGGTAGTGGTGGAGAACTATCGATAGTACTATCGATAACTATCGATAGTTTTGACTATCGAAAACTATCGATTTTTTTTTTCTTACTATCGATAGTTTTGGATAGTTTTTTTCAATCATTTCGTTTACTTATAAATACTATAAAGACAATAAAAATTATAGTCAGAGATATAAAAACAAGGGAATTCCCGGGCAAAAAGGAATAATTACGCCCCGGTGTAAAACTGGCAACCTTTTTCTTTTTTTTTCTTTTGTTCACCGGCTATCCAGATGCCCCCCCCCCCCAAGTCAAAAAACTATCACGACTGACTATCGGTAACTATCGATAGTCGGAACTATCGATAGTTCTCCATCACTATCGGAAAGCTGTGTTACCCTGCATAACGCAGCTTTCCGATAGTGATGGAGAATGTTGCGACAGGGGTATTTTATGGTTTTACACCAAAAAAGAAAAATTGGCACTTCAAAATATTTATAGGTACCTCTAATTTTGAAAAGGGAAAGTTAAGTATTCTAATTTTCTTTTAGTTTCATATATCGTATGATGTGTTGTTTGGAAATTCTTGTTATAAGAAACTAAAAAAAAAAAAAATGGAAAATACAAAATACCCAATAATATTCCCGAATGTTTTTGACCGAACATGGTATTCATTGTACGCCTATAGATTAAACCATTTCATATTTTTGTACAACTTATACGATTAAAAATATAGGGTAACTTCAAAAATGTAAACTTTACCGCATCGATGCAGCATCAAGACTTTTCTGATGCGTCTAGTACTACATGATGCGCTGCTGATGCTCTCTTGAAATTTGATGCACATTAGATGTTTTTGAACGGGCTATTGGCATCATTTAGCCTCTGATTTGGCTATAGATAAGGCAGATAATGTAGCATGATAGACTATAGATAATATAGCAATACAGTCCTTGTATAGGTATATTATCTTTGAATTTCAACTTGAACTTACTTGAAATAGAAAATATTGAAATTATTTGAATAAAACATATTACATACCTTACATACCTATTTTGAGTGCGACAACATGCTATATTCAGAGCTCCGTTGTTTATTACGCTAATCGTCGTCAGACTTGTTAAATTTTTAAGGACGCAATGTCGGCGTTAATGTCTTGCGACGCGGACGTTCTGCCGTGTCACACGAATCTCACGTATCTCAGAAATGATAGTTTTGAGAAAACTTGATTTGAATAAAATATCAGATGATCTTAATTATCTTAGACATAATTAACCCTTTATAGGATAGTGGCAAATATTAATGCCACTATAAATAAAGATTATTTTCTTTCTTAATTTCGATTTAAATTAATCTTTATGGACTTATTTCATTACGTATGTAATCAGTGACCAATATGCATAACACTTTCATGCAAGTTAAAGCTTGTCGCGTGCATTACGACGAAAACCAATAAAAGTGGCAAGCATATTTACCACCGGCAACTTGTACTTTTTCTATACAAATTATAATACAATACAACATTTTAATAATAAGAGTAAGTATTCAAATAGTTTAAACAATTTTAATCAGAGGTAAATACAATCATCTTTTTCAACAATTTGTTTTTCGGAATTATTCCTGTTGGTGTCAATACCTACATAATATGGCAAGCAGTTATAATTCTACATTATACACATTACATGCATCTTGGACACGCTTCACCAAATTTCTTGAAGCATTGCTTTGACGCATCAAATGCAAAAATGAACTTTTGATTTTTCGTTGTGATGCGTCTGATGCGTTTTTGAACTTTTGACTCTGCCTCATGCAAGCAGTGATGCATTTTTGAAGTTAGCCATACGTATATTGTTAGACTAGTAAAAAGTTTCAAGTGATCGGGACAACTTGATAGACCGGATACTATAGTAACACCAAAAATGATATATTTCCATTCTTGTCTATTTTTTTGTTTTTATTTATTTATTTATTCTTTTTCGTTAAGTTAATAATTTCGAAGAATGACTAAGCAAGCAAATGGGTAACAAGCTAGCCAACAACTTTAACAACCCTAACAAATACCACAAACCATTGGAGTCCATTTAGAAACATCTCTCCATAATAATATTATCAAATTTGAAAACAAGCTTACAACACAAGTTATAACCAATATGTATGAAGCGAAAGGATTTGTGAACATTCTTACATATTTGTTCTTAGAAAATTATCAATCCAATCGAAAGAAGAAATATTTCAAAAAGATATAATTATGTAATAATCGGAATTACTAAAGATGTTAAAAGAAAGATTTGTGTTGAGTCACTCACGAAGGTGTTGGATAAACCCAGATCATGTTGAATGGGTGTTCTGGATTTCTGGAACGATATATTCGTAAATTTCTTTGTAGTACTTTACAAAAAAAATACTTTCCAAATTATAGTTTCGTTGTACAGCGTTTATGTCTCTATACTGTATCCATATAAATTTAAATGTGTTAATAAATTTTATTTTTTATTTATTACTAATAATTTTTTTAGTGTTTGTACACCTGTATCTATGCATGCAAATGACAAAATTAAAAGTTTTCAGAGGTTGTTATGTATTCTCATAACACATAACTTGTTACCTAATAAAAAAGATGTTAATATACGAACAAAATAAATATAAATTAGACAAAAAATTCTTTTCTGTCTGTATTTAAAAAAAAAATCGGCTAAGAGTGAGTCGGACTCACACAATTAGGATTCCGTACAGTGAACACACAATAGACTAAATTAAAATTATTTTCAGTTATGTGTATTTAATCTAATTCAAATTTGCCTGTGATAACTGAAAAATGCATGAATCGTTACACATTATATTGAAACATTATGCGTTGTCTATTACTTTTACACTGTCGCAAAAACCCGTAGTTTTCCGGCAATCTACAACTCGCTATCTACTAGGTAAATCCTTAGGGCCGGATTTACCTCTGTGGAGGCCCCGGGGCACTTATATAGTATATATAAACAAAATATCATCAATTTTTAAATTTTTAAGTACACAGTTGAGGGGTGGTTTCAACCCTTAAAAATGTGTTAATGCAAAAAATAATGATATATTTGTTACTAGAACTTTTTAAGTTACCTATAAACAAAATTTCATCGATTTTTAATTTTTTGAGTTCCAACTTTGAGGGGATGTTTCACCCCTCAGAAACGTTTTTTAGCAGCAAGTGATATTTTTTATGTTATTAGGTAGTCACCCTCTATATACTTTCAAAGTTTCAGATTTTTTTGAATTTTCGACTTCTTGCCCTTTCCTTGTAAGAATAAATAAATACATACGTATTTACATATTTTCAAAAAATTGTGAATTATATAGGTATACCTAATATTAATAAATACTCCTGTATAACTATTTTGACTGTTTATTTTTTAGAATATCTCTATAAATTATTTTCTGCACATAGGTTTTTATATTTTTTTATAAAAAAATATCTTTATTTTCCGGTTATTTAGTAAAAACCATCCACAAGCCAATATAAAAATTTCTTTTTTACTAGGCATTTTGTTGTTGAAATATGCTAACCTTAAATTTGACATTAACAGAAACAAAACACGTGTCACACGTTTGTATTTTATCTTAGTTTTTTTCAACCTAAAAGTGTTATCAATTTCAGAAACTAAACACAAACTCAACTAGTCTGTTTGGTGGAAAACTGGCCTAACGCATCTAATAATCAACTCTTGTTTAACTACCCAGCGTTACCACCGTAACAGTAAGAAATAAAATAGATTAAAAGTAAAATCAGTTCAGGAATTTTAACAAGACCGTATCCAGCTCTCAAGATAGTAGAGGGTCACATTTTTTTGAACCCTTCATTGACGTTACAAATTTGGAAATTTTTAGTTAACTTTTTAAGATGTCATCAAATTAAAAAAAAATTCTTATTCACAAATCGGATTGATTTGAATTAGGATGATTGATTTAATTGGTGCAAACTTTTTATTTTTCATTTTTTTCAAAAAAAGGAATCTTAAAAGAATTATGAAACACGATTATCCTTCTTAATTTATTTATAGGCGCTAACTCGAGTTGAATAGACGGAAAAACTAGCCAATATTTAATCAAATTCTAAAGATTGCTCCAGGATTCAAATAGGTACCATAAAATAATTTTTGGAACAAACATGATGTGGGTGGAGGATGAAGGTATAGGGTGATAGAGGGACTAATGACTGGAATGTGTCGGATTACAGCCGTTTCTTTAGAAAAATTATGTCGATACTCAGCTGGTATTGTTTCGTGAAACTGAAGAAAAATTGCTCACAAAAATTGCTTGCAACAGGAGTCGAACTCTTGATTTACCATTTCAAGTAACAGTGCCTTAACATGCTTGGCTACTTGGCTAGTTTACTCGTGTCTAACTGTCTACACCTTGGACGTGCATTTTAAAATGAAAATTATGTGAATTGTTTTAATAATTGGCGACAATTTGTCTTGTAAATTCACCAACTAATTACTAAAATGTCATCACAAAGTTGAGTTATTGTGAATTAAATAAATAGACGTACTTATGTATTTGCAATTATATATGCATGAATGTATGTTAATAAGCTTATTTGTAATTAATATAATATGTAAATATTTTTACAATAATTGAATGAAAGACTAAATTTCCATTTCAAATTAGTTTCTATTAATTCTCTTTTCTCGAATTCAAATTTACTTTTGTTACAATATATTCAATTGTTTTGTATGATTATTACTTTGTTAATACCGTAAAGCAGAATTAATTGGCTTGAATTAAAAGTTCACATCATATTCTTTTGTATTTCTTCTTTTTACGAGCGCCTCTTCTTAAACGTGTTAAAAATTTATATACCAACATGGCTACTTTATTATCGAATCTAAAATTTTTGGCAGAAGGGTAAAATGGTCTGTAGTAAATTGGAGTCAAAAGAGTCGGTAAAAGAATGAACTGGGGCGAAAATTACTGAACTAAAATATAATATAATTTAGAATATTTTATTTATACATAAAAAAAAAGGAATAATACTTCATTTTGTGCAGAAATAAACGTAAGATAAAAGTTTATAAAGTACAGAAATGTCATATTTAACGTATTTATAAAAATTTTGAATAAATTGACGCCCCCTTATACTTAACAGAGTGTTCCTACTAAGTACTAACCCACGTACTATCTCTACTCATCCCTTTTTCGTTCCTATTAACCTCCAACTTAACCAAAAATTCAAGTACTCATAATATTCTCTTAAAAAAATAAAAACAAGTAAAAATTGGCAGTTTTCCTTTCTCATGTGTGTTTCAAAATAATTAAAAATTCGATTAAACAAAAATTTATTTATAAGTAAGAAAAAGTTTTAAGAAACAAAAAATAAGTAATTTTGTCTAAATACGTCAATTTAAATTGATTTTTTAGCATTTATCATCCAACTTCAAGTTTAACCGTTATTGTTACTCGAAAGAATGATTACTTTACTACAGACCTACAGTTTTAGAAAGATATATGGTTATTCGTCTTTACGTCTAGTATTTTTGAATCAAGTTTATAAGTAACTTTTTCCAACTCATCTCAATTCACCCTTAAGTCTCGATTCAATTCGCTTTACGGTAATCGCTAAAATAAATGAAGATTATTATTAAGAAAACTAATAAATTCTTTTTATTAAGGACAAAAAATTATATTATTTATTTATTTACTTGATTTACCTTGCAAATATTTTTCAGAAGGTAAACTTCTTACATCTTTGTAAATTATTAATATTTTTTCTCACTAATTATTATTAAATATGCAACTATTTAAGTGTTTCTATGTTTATTGAATAGGAAATGAAGAAGCAGATGTCAAAAATCACAAATAATTTGCATTTAAAAAGAATTCCCGAATAATCGTTAGCATAAATTGTCCTCCGAAAAATTCTTAAAATCGGTTCAGTAATTTTTAATAAGTTAAAGACACTTAAGTACTGTAGTAGACTGTTAGTCTACGAGAATTAAATTGGCATTGATAAAGTTAAAGCATTGCTTCGTTGCTTCTAAACGCGTCATATTTATGATATGTAGTGGTAAGATGAAGTCATCACTTATCTGATCGCGTCATAACACAGTGCATTATTGACAATATTATTTTACGAATTCTCGAGTAAATTGTTGTAAAAGAGTTACAAGAATAAATTATATAATTACTTTATTAAACACGTCAATTGTCAAGTTGTTTCTAGTACATTATTATGGAAAATATTATAATTATTTTTTTTTTTTTCAAAAGAAAATGTAAATAAAACACGTAAACTAATATTTACACGGATGCCGCGCAAAACGGTACACCAAGAAAGGTTTGTCTCTTTCTATGTTACTATAAGTGAAGCGTATATAGGGTGCTCAAAATGTACACATATATAGATATACACATAAAGGCAATAGAGGTAACAAGTGTGATAAAAATAAAAAATAAAATAAAAAAAGTTTTGTACATACCAGACCCGTAATAATAAAAGCACATATAACAACATCATTTTTTTAGAGTTAAAAATATTTTTAAATATTCATGTTATGATATCGTTTCTGAGAACAAACATCGTGAAAAACGCACATATACTGTTCAAAACTAAATATGTATTTAATTATCTAATATATTAATTTATTATTTTGTATAAAAAATACATAAACATATGACAATTTGAAGATTTGAAAATAATATGTACATATGTGACTAAAAGCCTATCAATTAATGTTTAAATAAATCAGAGTATACATATGAGTGTATGACATATCTTACATAAGGGTACATAAATTATGTACGTATTTCTTTTATTTAAAAAGTTGCATTACATCATTTTTGTAAGTAAAACTTTAGAATTAAAATATCTAGAGCAATATACTGTATACAGTACATTTTAGCAAAAAAAAAAAAAAACTTGTAATAAAGTAAACAAATAACGTTCCATCTCTTTCTTTGTATTCAGTTTATGAAGTAACCTTATTGCGAAGCAAACGTGTATTTGTTTAAAATGTTTTCTTTGTATGATCATTTACGTATGAAATTTGATGAACAAAGGTAATTAGGTAATTCCATAAATTAGGGTAATATTATATTTTTGATTTGAAGAAAAAGTTTTGACTCATCAAGTATAAGTACTAGAAAATTAAAATTTTTCAAAATTCGTTCAAGAAATGTGATTTAATTTCCGCGTTTAATTTTTCTATTTTTTATAATTTTAATTTTATCAAAAATAAAAAAAAGCAGTAATTTTAAATTTTATGTTTCTAGTATCAAAATTACGGTTTTTGGAACTTTTACTTTTTTTAAATTAGTAGCTACAAAATCAGATCTGTTAGTGAAAACTGGGTAATCTAAGCGCCAAATTTTCATTTATCCTGAAAAAAATGGGTAAATTCGTTCAGAAAAATGTAACTTATTTTCCAAATGTAATTTTTCTTTTAGATTGTATTCCTTCCCCGCTCCATTTTCAAATTGTAAATTGGATAAGAGTCCATCGTGTTTGACGGGTTGAACACCACTGTTACAAACGCAATATTTTATAAGTTTTTTTTTTTTGCTCGTTAAATATTTATGATCCGCCAACGCAAAATTTTGAGAATTTCTGAATTAGAGTGATATGAACAACAAGTGGATAATTTAAATAAATTGAACAATATAGTAACTTGGAAAACCAATCCTTAATGGTTCACTTTAAATTAGTGATGAGCAAATGCAAAACCAAAACCAAGACTTGGCAGTCTTGGTCTTGGTCTTGTTCTTGCATTAAGAATCTTGGTCTTGATCTTGCTAGAGCAGTTTGAATCTTGGTCTTGGTCTTGGTCTTGCAAAATGCAGTCTTGGTATTGCTAAAGAATCTTGCACTTTCTTGCATTTTTTTATTAGCGAATTATTTCCTTCTAAAATCAGAATTTTCTCTCTTTATGGTATTAATTATACTTTTAAACTATTTAAATAATTTAGCAAGAGTCTTGCTTTTTTCTTGCTATTGTCTTGGTCTTGCTCACTTGAGTCTTGGTATTGGTCTTGCAGCCGTACTTATAGTCTTGGTCTTGCTCTTGATATACATAGTCTTGGTCTTGCAAAAAATGCAAGACCAAGACAAGCCTGCAAGACCAAAACTAATTTTGCTCATCACTACTTTAAATCTCGTTATAAATTTTTCCCATCTTATTTAAAGCACTTTTAACTCACTTGCTAACTAAACATTTTTAGAGATTTCCAATAAAAAGAATCAAATAAAAAACGATTTTAATGGATTCCATGTGAAAGTTTTCTTAGTAATTAAAGAATTGATTCTTCAAAGAAACGAAAAAAATTATATATCTCGTAAAAATTTAATAAAATATCCCGCACAAAATCCATAATTTTCTCTTGTATAATATTTAATTTAACAAAAATCAAAAATACTCGTAAAATGCCTGTGACAAAATCATTTCGTTTTTTCAAAAGAAAAAAAACTATACCTAACCTATAATTTCATATCAATATATTATTGTAGAAGTATGTAAAACCTTTTTTTGGTAAATAATTATGTTATTAGTAAAAGAGATGACCACCGTGGGTGAAGAAAACGAGCGTGTAGTATTTTATTTTTTTGGAATGAAGGGAAAATATCTTTTTAATATGTTGGCATTGCCGTTGTGTGGATGAAAAGGACAAAACAATGAAACAGGTACTTTGTTTTAAAACGCACAGGTACAATATAATATTAACATTTTGAAGCTGTGTATCTGTATAATATCTAGGCTAGTAACCGTAACAAATTTATAACAAGCACATCTTATATTTTATTGATCAAGAAAATGTTGTAAAAATGAAACCCGAAGTGTCGAATTTTTGTAATTTTCGGGATCAATAAAAACACTTAACGATTCGTTTACTGTATAATATTTTTTACACGATATATATATATATATATATATATATATATATATATATATATATATATATATATATATATATATATATATATATATGGTTCATTTCAGTTAAATTTAACCATGCTTCGTAAATTTGAATTTAAATAATTTCCGTTTTCTTGGCTTTGTCTCTTTTATTATTGCATTTATGTAAATTTTAAATTTGCAGTTTATTTTTAGAAAAGAATAGAAGATCGAAGATCGAAGATCGATCGAAAACTCATGATCAATTTTATCTGAAAAGAGGTATATATATATATATATATATATATATATATATATATATATATATATACATATATATATATATATATGTATATATGCCGTTGCCTTTCGGCTCCCACTTTCCACACTTCTCGATGTTGTTACTGATCCCCGACCATCTTCGACCCCTTCACTCCAACTTTTTCGAGATCGGCCTCTCTTGCGCCTTTCTATGGGTATCTATTTAGATATTAAATTGGGTAAATGATGTTGCTCCATTCTTTGCACATGCCCATACGAAATTAACTGTTTTGTTTCAACAGTTTCTATAACATTTTTCTCATTAGCTACTCCAATAAAATTAATTCCCTTATTCTTTGGTTCCAAACCATGTCACGTCTAGATACTTTTGGCGCTTGTATGAGAAAGTCCATTTCGGTCACCATAAGCTTATGTTTGGTACTTTGTGTTAGTTGCCAGACCTCCGAACCATAACATGTAATATACTTTTTATAATAAACTTGTATATTTGTAGTTTTCGATTTCTGGTGATAGTATTACTCCACACGATGTGTTTTAAGATAAAGAATAAATATATTAAATAGAAAAAACCCTTGCCACAGCATCCAACATCCTACATTCGTAGTTGAGAGGTAAAGAGTAATAAGTCCAATTTTTTTAAAAATTCGTTTTTCAACGGATATGGGTTACTTAATGACCATTAAATAACCAAAATTCGTAAAAAAAAAAAAAAAAAAAAAAAAACGAATTTTAATAAAGGGTAATAAGCCCACTTTTTAACGGATTTTAAAAAAAAGTGGACTTATTACCCTTTACTTCTCAGCTACAGATACAACATAGCGAATTTCCAGTTAAAAAAACTAGTATTTTTTGGGAAACCAGTTTACAAAAAATAAGGGTTCAAAAACCTATTTTATGTTATCTTTTCCTTCTTTCCAATGGTGTAAAAAATGTCGCAAAAACTTTTGAAATTTGGAAAATTTTGACAAAAGACATATTTTTTCACGAAAAATGCCCAAAAAGTCATGTTCTGGGCAACAAACGTGTCTGACTAAATCCAAGTGTTTGGGGTTTCTAACGTTTTCCCTAAATTTCGTAAAAATATCACACTTAGTATGTATTTATGTATCACGTTGATACATAAATACATACTAAAACTTTTAATCATCACTTTACCCAATTCGTTTCACTTGTTTGAATTTTGTTATTAAAAATGCTTAAGTGACTGTACTAACATGTTGATGGTTTAGTTAGTCAGTCATTCTATGGTCATCGTAGTCACTCTGTCTGTCTATTAACTATGTAACTACTACTACTAAAGTGCATCACGTTCAGTTTATCGGATTTCGATTCAATCCATTCGTTTATAATTATATGTCGAATTTTTGTAAACATAGCACGAGCGGAAGTGGGTCTTTTTTTTCTAAGGAAAAAGACTAATTTCTTTCTGATCCAGCATGCCCCATGGAGGAACATAGTGATTGATTTCAGTAGAGAATACAGACACTGCTATCTCTTGGATATATTGTACCTTCTTCTAATACTTTTGTTTCCCGTGGGAAGTCTAGAGTTTAGAATGTCTCTGTGTAGGTTTTGTTAGCTTTTGTAATCTGATAATTTCCATTTCTCAATAAAATTTTGCAGGCCCGATCTGCTTCCAGACCGAACTTTTTCAAGTGTCCTCTAACAAGTGCACCCAGAGTGAAATTCGGGATTTTGATGAAACGTCACTGGTGTGTAGAATAGGCAAAAATAAGAGACCCGTATTTTTTTATCGGCCATCTTTCACGTTTAGGGGGTGAAACCAGCCCCTAAAGTTAGGGGTTCAAATCGTATTTCTTAAGATATCTCGGAAACTATAAGGGATAGAGGAAAACTCTAAATTGACAAAATGTTACTCAATTAAAGACCTATTCATCTGTATAGGTTAAACTAGGACCGGGTTAATAAGAGGGGCTGGAGGGCTGAAAATGAGGGTAAATTTTATTGTACAGCCTGAATAGTTCAATGTATCAAATTTTTGCCATTATAAGTAGATAGAGCACCAATCGTACTTGCAATCAATTGCAAAACGTACTTGCAATCAATAATAATGCACTATAATCTACCCTATTTTTTCCTTCATTATATGGCTCGGATACCACACATATTTCGAAAAAACGCAAAAACACATATCCCCTAATTTTTAGTGCTCTTTCTACTTATGATGGCAAAAATTTGATACATTGAACCGCTCAGGCTGTACAAGAAAATTTTCTCTCATTTTCACCCCTCCAGCCCCTGTTACGAACCCGGCCCTGGTTTAACCTAAACAGATGAATAGGTCTTTCGAAAAGTAACATTTCCTTATTTTAAAGTTTCCCTCTATCTCTTATAGTTTTCGAGATATTTTAAGAAATATGATTTGAATCCCCAACTTTAGGGGCTACTTTCACCCCCTAAACGTGGAAAATGGCCGATAAAAAAAAATATGGGTTCCTTATTTTTGCCTATTTTATACACCAGCGAAGTTTCATCAAAATCCCGAATTTCACTCTGGGTGCATTTCCTTGTAAGTCTACGGTGAGCTGAGGAAAAATAAGTATTGGTAACCTATGTTAAGAGTTCCAGTGATTTGTCTGGCCACAGATCAAGAGCGGATCAAGAGCGGGGGTGGCCATGGTGGTTATGATCCCCCTCCCCCTTGAACAGAAATAAATTCAAATTGAGCCCATAAAACCCATAAATAAAATAACAGAACGATGAAAGTGGAAAAGAAATGCGCAAGTTTTGGAAGTTTTCTTTTAATTTTTACCAAAATTAAGCACGTAGGACTACTAGAAAGTACCCCTGTCGCAGCATTCTGCATAACATAGCGAATTTCCGTTTATAAAAATTAGTTTTTCTCGGAAACTAGTTGACATAGAAGAATAGTTTAAAACCTTTTTATGTATTTTTTTCTCCTCTTTTAAATGGTGTAAAAAAATTTCACAAAAATTTTTGAATAAGTGGAAATTTTGACAAAAAACTAATTTTTTCAAAAACAAAACCCATGTTCCTGGCATCCGACGTGTCTGGCTGACGAACTCATCCAAGGGTTTGGGACTTTCAATGTTTTCACCAAGTTTCGTAAAAATTGGATACTTGTATATATATATATATATATATATATATATATATATATATATATATATATATATATAAATTTTAATGAATATTACTTTCGGTTTTTAGGGACCTCAAAACAAATTTCTGCCATAGTCCCGGGCTCAAGTTGCGTCATGACAGTGGCTCTAATAGCTGAATTCCATTCTGGAAATTCGCTAAAAGACTTCTGTTGGTTCAGTCACATTTATAAAAGGAATTGGTCATTTTCAAAGTAAAAATGAAAAGTTCGCATCCTAAATTATCCTAATTCAATCCCCATCGATCGTTCTAACTCAGATCAATCCAATGTGATATGCTTTTAGAAGGAGAGAATTCTTTAATTCAGTGACGTTAACATCAAGTTTTTCAGAAGAGAATTATTAGTTTTTGGAGTCGTTTGGTGCATTTTTTAAAAATTTGCAATGTCAAAAAAGCCTTACGAAAATCTTGAAAAAATGCAAACTCCTCCTAATCTGAGAGTTAGATCCACCCCTATGACCCAGAGATTCAGGAAACTATTAGGTTTATTCAAAACCCTAAAAAATTGAATCCTCATCCTGAGTCAGTGACTTCATATTCTTTGTTTGACGTACAGCTCGTCTAAGACTGAACTGTTAAATTGTATTAGTATGTAGGCGGAATTGATGATGGAAGCACTACACGGAGAGAAAATTCATAGAAAAATTACTGTGCTCAGCACTACAATCGACATGTAAAAGGCGAACATATTCAATTTTGTACGGTAAAAATATAAAAATTATAATTAATCATAGAAAATTTAAAGGATAGAATATTCTTTCCGTAATATTAGCTCCGTAAAATTTGTAAAACTCTAGTACTTTTTACGTTTCAATTTAATAATATTTACATGATCGTAAAATATTTTTTACTTTGGTCGTCGATCGCGCACGCATTATAAGAGAGCATGGTAATTTTTCTGAAATTTTCTCTACAAAAATTATATAATTTTTCTCTCCGTGTAGGTATCTGATAAATGCCTTGAATTGATCAAACAATCGAATACAATTTGTAAGTGTTTTATGATCCGCTCATGTGCGTATCGTTAAAATCACGAAATCACCTGAGAACAAAATAACGTTTGAACTCGACTTAAATAGTTATGTACATATATTGAATATATATATTCATGTACTTACAAATACTCAGATACTCACATCAAATACGTATACATACACATCTTTCATACATACACACGCTCCGGAAACTATGTATGGAATGTGAATAACTCAAAGTCCAAAAGCACTTAAGTAATAATGATTATTACTTAAGTAAATAACCATACCTGTTATTTATTAAAGTAAAATTAACATACATTTTTCTTTTGAAACTTATTTGTATTATTTTTTAAGTATATGTGTGTTGTATACATCTTTTCTTTTGAAATTGAAAAAAAAAAGATGAAAAGAATTCGAATTTTAAATGATTACAAAAGATAATTTGTAAAAGAATTGCCTCTAATTTCGATTTAGTTGATTCGATGGTGGGGAAACAAAAGGGAATAAGCAAATCAATTTATATGCTTTTTTTGATAATGGAGATATGTTGACACCTAAAAAACAAGGTTTCACGTATGTACATATTGTCAGCTGAGTATTGGTTTGTACCAAGTCAGTTTTGGGTTAGTTATAGTGGTTTATAGTTAGTTATAGTTATAGTGGTTTCGGCTTCCTCAGTGCCCAAAACTAAAAAAAACAACTATCTAGAAAAAATGTCAAAAAAGTTGACTTGGTACAAACCAATACTCAGCTGACGATATATTCAGCCACAAATGCCTCAAAAACCTTCGAAATCTCACTACGATTTTTAATACAATTAAGACATTTAAAAATCAACAAAAACTGTAAAAAAAAACACAGTGATTCTGAGTTCTAGCAACGCTTGCTGTTATAGCAGGGATTCTGGGATCTCTTGTTGTACATTTCCCTCACACATTACTTACAGGTGGCGTAGCAAATTTAGTCGTTGTTTAGGCAATAAAAAGGCAAGTCACATCTGTAAATGCTGCACAAATTTTAGCGTTCAGTATGTTCATCCTGTATTAAAGTACTCAAAGGAATGTAGTTGTCCTCTGAAGAACTGACAATAGTACTTGTATTAAATTTTTAACTAGTAATATAACAAGTCGGAATTACTCCTATGTCAAAATGATCCCTATAAGGGTATTTAGATGGTAGTAGGAATTTGCATTCAAATTTTCTGTGTATTCTTCGAATTCCGTAAAATTCTTCTGCCAGTTTCTCTAACGCTCCTTTCACATTATACAGTTTTTGCCGTACGGCAAAAAACCGTACGGTCGAATTTTTTCAGTGGAGTGAAGAAGAGCATAGGACCTTTCACATTACACGGTTACGGCAAAATGCCGTTGCCGTGCCGTGTAGCAGCCGTCTCTTGCCACTGGACTTGACGGTTGCCGTACGGCGTTTTTAGTTCAGTAGTGTATGTAATTAAATGGATTCTTTCACATTAGACGGTTTTTTAACGTACGGCATTAACAATATTTTGTTGAATTTCATGTTAATTATTAATTTTATTTGTGAAATGGATGAAACTAATGTTGAATGTAATAACCAGTATTTTAATAGATTGTATGTAATTTCGAAATTGTGTGTTTTGATGTTAAGTTCGCCAAGAAATTAATCAAAAGAGTCTGTAAACATCCGCAAATAGTTGAAAAACTTATTTTCGTCATTTTTCAGGTCTTCAAAGTGTGCGATAATAAATAATCCTACTTTCTATTTCCTCTGATTTATAGAATTAACTTTAATCACGCTTATTACTTGTATGATGTTGCAAATCAAATGAAGATATTCAGTTTACAACGGCAAAAAACCGTGCAATGTGAAAGCAACAATATCACGGCAAAAAGTCGTACGGTTTTTTACCGTACGGCGAAAACCGTACAATGTGAAAGGAGCGTAAATCTAGCGAAAGCGATTCGTTTAATTTTCATTTTTTCTAGAAACAAAATAAATTCCGAAATTAGAATTTGTATCCAAACACAACTCGACAATACAAAAAATTAAATAATTTAAGCAATAAATTCATAATTTATATCATTATCAAAAAATTACCTTGAATAAATACCATTTGAATGAATTTATATCAATAAAAAACTATTTTTTCCATCGTGCAACATCTTATTCATTTTGAACAAAAAAAAAAAAAAATCTGAAATATCTCCATCATTGATATCTTCTTTTTTCCTTAATTATAATGCGGTTACCTACATTATTGCTAAAAACATATATTTTAAACAAAAAACGAAAAATGAAATAGTTCTACCTCTAAATATATAAAATTAGTATCATTCACAGTTTTTGAAAAATATATACTTACAAGTTAGTTTTGGTTGAAAAATGCATTTTAAAATGCACCGGTTGTTCCATTTGTTATTATTTTTTTATAAATTAGGTCCATAGTCTATAGTCCCCGGGCATTTTATGTTCAAACGTGATAATTATTTGGTACTAAAAATTAATTTTCATTATAGTGTATAGGAATGGATACAATTGAAAGCATCTGAAATCGTAATCGTCAAAGGTCTGTTTGAAATAAATATGAAATTATGTAATCAAAATTTTTATTTTATTTTTAATTCAACTACTGCAGACTAGCATGTATGTATAAAACAACTTTTAATTCAAATTTGAAATAAAAATTGTTCTTTTTAAATGTACTACTCCGCACTCCCACCGTGAAATTTTGAATTATAATAAACTGAAATAATTGTTCTAACGAACTGGATTAAATATTATGGAGACTGTTTTTGATGATATTGTAAGTTAAAAATTTTTAACTAAACTTTCTAGAAGTGATTCAGACAAAACTTTTTTGAAAAATTTGACCGTGTCTGTAAAAATAATCTCTTTAAAAAACATGGGATGGACTTTTCACAACAAAAATCGTATAAACACGAGTCGACTTTCGGTCATTACGCCATCCTCAGGTAAAAAACACAACTTATGGCCGAAAGTCGACTCGTGTTTATACGATTTTTGTGGTGAAAAGTGACAAAGCAATGATTCCATGTTTTTTAATATGGATTTTCACAAAGTAAACCTTTCCAATATTAATTATTTAATAATCTCTTTATCGATTTTATGCTTCTAGTTTTGATAATCATTAAAAGAACGTCATCAATAACTTACCACTGCATTATCAATTGAAATCTGGTGAGCAGAATGATTTCAAACTCATAGAAGCAAGAAAATCGGCTCCACTTTTTCTGTGTCTAATCGATATAGGAGACTTTCCAGAAAAGCTTTTTAGTATTAACACGAAGCAATCAAAGAAGAAAAATTATCTATATTAAAAAAATTCATAAAAATAACCCTGATCAACTTTCAAACGATTATAGTGATATATATAATTTCATTTTCAATATTACAATAATTGAGTTCAAACATAATTTTTTATATATTAAAATTGTGATTTTTTTTAACAGACTCGGATGACATCATCAAGGTAAACGTTTTATATATTTTTTTTTAAATTGACCCTTATAAAAGTTACCTTATAATCGTGCTTAATCGTGGAGTACTTGGGTACCCTTCTTTTAAGTAGTGCTGAGCAAAATTAGTCTTGGTCTTGCAGTCTTGTCTTGGTCTTGCATTTTTTGCAAGACCAAGACCAAGATCAAGACTTTGTATACCAAGAGCAAGACCAAGACCAAGACTATAAGTATGGCTGTAAGACCAATACCAATACTCAAGTGAGCAAGACCAAGACAAAAGCAAGAAAAAAGCAAGACTCTTGCTAAACTATTTAAATAGTTTGAAAGTATAAAATTAATACGTAAAGATAGAAAAAATTCTGATTTTAGAAGAAAACAATTGCTAATAAAAAGATGCAAGAAAGTGCAAAATTTTTTAGCAATAACTAGACCAAGACCAAGACCAAGACCAAGACTGCATTTTGCAAGAGCAAGACCAAGACCAAGACTCAAACTGCTCTAGCAAGACCAATACCAAGACTCTTAATGCAAGAACAAGACCAAGACCAAGACTGCCAAGTCTTGGTCTTGGTCTTGCATTTGCTCATCACTACTTTTCAGTCAATCTATGAAAAGAAAAATCAAAGTAACAATAAAATCGTTTTTCTTTAACATATTCATTGCCGATCACGCGATATCGCGTGATACGGCTAGTTTACTTTATGGTCAATCACACGATATCGCGTGACAAATATAAGAATCTACTTATTTAACATAAAATATTTAGCCATCTCACAAAGTCTATATTTTTAGCTTGGCAATGAAAGTGTTAATAAACCATTTGAGAGATATATTTTGTATTGAAATCTAAGTTAATAGGTATTCTTGATAAATCTGATAACGTTCACCTAAATTCTTTTCCAATGTAACATATACACAAGTATAACAGATACGTATTAAATAATTATATACGTTTGTTTATACCTGTGAAATGATGGGAATCTTTTTCACAAGTCGAATTTGTTGGTGAATTAATTATAATAAAAAGACAACTGCCAAGTGTCCAGAATCTCTCCAAAAAAAAAAAAAAAAATAACAACGATCTTTATTTTGATCATTATAACCAATTTGTTGAAATATATAATAAAATTTTAGTCATTCATTTTTTACCTTGCTGATTGAAATTTTAAGATAATTTAATTTACAACAAAAATTTTAATGTGAACATCATCTACAATTTATCAGAGACAATTATATGACATACTTAAAAAAAAACTTTTTGGCCTTGTTTTTTATCACATTCTCATATTTTATAGTTGATTATTTGATATTATTCAAAAGGTAGAAAAATCCGTGTGAACATATATTTTTGGTATTAATGATACGATTGCATATTTATAATAATTTTTTTTAAAGGAACCTTATTGACAATCAATCTGAAACTTGTTACGGATTATCAGATATTCCTTTAAGTATACAAAAAATTTTCTTGTATTTTATAGGTAGCGTCTTGTTCGAGGCACAGCACAGAGTTTCAACATGTGGTCTAAAATTTAAAAAAAAAAAAAAAAACAGGACTTTAAAAAAACAGAATAAATTTTTCTGGATAACCAAACCTAAAATTCTAACTTTGCAGAAAAAAAAAGCGAACTTTTGAAAAAAATTCTAAAAATCAGATTTTTTTGCTCTTTTGTTCCTAAAGAGGGACTGAAAAAGAAGATGAAATTTTTTAATTTAGTCCTCCGTATAATTAATAAAAAAAACTAGACTGTAGCCTGTTTCGTATTTCCCGAAACCAAATTTTTCAAAAATTTTTCCCTAAAAGTATAGATGACGAGCAAAAAAAAAAATTGACACTTTTACCCGGGCCTTTTCTCCTAAAAATGTAAGTGACGAGCCAAAAAAAAAAAAACTTTCAGAACAATTCATTTTACTTTTTTAGGGACCCCCCACGAACACCTCCAGGTCCTCATTTAAAGCCCCGGCCCCAGAGCTGCAACCCTCTCTCGTCGGGCCTTCTCGTCCCTTGAAAGTCTGTATAACACTGTGAAAGTACCAGTGGCTAAGCTAATCCTCTCTCTTACACAGAGAGCTATACTTGAGAATAATGTCTTCCTGGGATAAACTCTCATTAGATCTTCACCAAATATTAAGTTTTGATACCATTGTTATGAACCACAAAATTGAGAAGGGTTATATTAATACTTTTTAATAAAATAAAACACCACTACCTATTTGTATATATTTTATTTGACGAAACAAATCAAAGAATCCGCGGGTCCTACAAACACACCTGACAGTCATGCCCGGGGGGCGACAGGTTGCCGACCTTGTCGAAACATTTGATTTGATTTCTAAAAAAAAAAATTATCGTGTCCACCTGAGATTTCTTTAAAATATTAAATTAATATAAAAATATTTTAAATTACAAAAAAAGATATTTGTAAAGTCACATAATTAAGATCAAAGTGACGCAAATTTGTCTAATAAAATCCCTAATCATCTGATAGACAGATATAGACAACAATACAACATATTAGGTAAGTATATAAAAAAACACAAAGAGTTAATTTGTATCTTTCAATCTCTCTTTTTTTAAGTCTACATAATAATTATTGTATTTGACCACTGATGAACTTTATAGATATAATAAAAAGATTCTGTATTTAATTTTTTAAACAAACTACGTTTATTGAAATATTTTAATTGATTATTTTAAATGGTTACTAAAATTTTATAAAAATACTTTAATTAAGTAAGAGCGGTTGGGGCATGAGAGGCGCATTTTATTATAACAAAATCTCTATATAGAATAAGGAAAAATTTTGTGAAAAGCACACAACTAATGTTACTAAATAGATTTCTAAAAGAGAGACTTCTGTCAATAGACGATGATCCCACAAGTAGCCTAACGGAGGTCGAATTTTGAAATTCGATTTTATTTCTGAGTTACCGGTCTTCAAAGCTTAAAATATTTTTAAGAAAAATTGCGTAAAATTGTTTATTCATTTCTATAGAAACGAATAAATAATTGATATTAAATAATTGTGGTACCTACTATTATATAATGGAAAAATCTCTTAAGGGGGACCACTAGTGTGACCGCTTGAAAAAAAGGTGATTTTTGGGAATTTTTTAAAACTACTGTATGGAATGTTTTAATATTTTAAGGATATATTCGTTGATACGTAATAAATTCATGATAAAATTTTTGGACCAAAAAATTGAAAATTCAGTGAGTTATTAGCGATCTCCCAAGGTTCCAAAAAAAAAGTTTCCCCACTGCTGCAGTGATAGCGACCTTCACAGTGACTGAAATCAAAAAAACCAAAAAGCTTATTAAATTAGAAGGTATTGCCCGTACCATGAACCTCAATCGAAGAAAAAAAGTTGAAATTTAACAAAATGGCGGAGTTTTTAAAAAAAAATTCAAATTTTGCGCGAAAATTTGAAGATTTTTGGCCTGCAAAAATTTTTTATTCGATCGGAAAACTGAAGGTTTATGGCACGAAGAAACATATATAAAAAAAGCTGAAATAAGAATCAAATCGATCGGATGATTTGTCTTCAAGTTATAACTGCAGTAAATTTGAAAAATCTAGTTTTTCTCTACTTTACCTTTTAATTTTAATCATGGAGAATTTTTACTAAAATTATTTGTGATGTACTCACTGTAACGGTCATAGTAAAACTAGATGAGTCGTTTAAATGTGTCAGGGTCTAGCTTCATACATTTCTCAATACCTCAAAGTTAACAATAAAAATCACAATCTGCTCTTCGGATGGCTGTAACTCAATAACTATTTAAGATATGCACTTGAAATTTTAGTATGTTATTTTTAAAAGTATAGACTATCGAAACATGCAAAAAAATTTTTTTTTGAAAATGTCACATTAGTAGTCCCCCTTAAGTTAGCTATAACAACATAACAATAGTATTCTGGGGACCCATTCATAGTACTCAAGGGTTGGTTAAAAATCTATCAAATCCACCTCTGTTGACCGGATGTTCATTTCATATATTATAACTAATAAACTATAACCGGTCTCTCAATATTGGACTGTCATTTTCAAATGATTATTTCGATACTCACACACACACACACACACACACACACACACACACACACACACACACACACACACACACACACACACACACACACATACACGCAAACAAACAAAAAATCACCTCCAACAAGTAAAAATGTGCCACACACAAAATTAAAACAATAATAACTACAGCGGACCTCAATAATTCAGCTAGCATGGATTTGCACTTTAATTTATTGATACTTATACCACTTTATAGGTATTTTTTTTGCCGACGGAACGAACGAACCCATCAATATTTATCACAGTCATATTGCCATTCAGCAATACTAATCATTTTGGAAAGGTATGTATTTCAAACAAAATCAGTTTTGTCTCCCTTGCCGCCTTCCACCATCATCCGTCCAGCTGTAATCATTCCATTCTGTTAAATCATCACCAAAATTTCTCATTCCTTCAAAATGTCATCAGAAGAACACAATGTTTTACAAACGTATAACACCTGTATGTATACTGGTTACCATCAACCACGACAGTGAGATGTTTACTTGTTTCTATATGTAGTCGTTCGTTTGAAATGACATGTACTATACATGTGAAGGTATGTATCACGAACAAGAAAAAACGAACGTTAAAATCCATCCACAAATTTTGTCACATTTAACACACATACACTAAAGGAGACGAGAGTAAAAATTTTTACAGAACAAGTTTTCAAGCAAATCATATAATAAAAATTTGTTCTTATCTTTGAGACAACACAAAAAAACGAAACAATACAGTCACTAATTCTTACCAGTGTATGAGGGTTGAAAAATAATACACAAGTTTTAAAATTTATGTTTTAAAAATGTTTCGATAATATTTTATGTGTTAGCTTGAACAAACAAAAACTTACTCAAAATTAATGGAAAATATTACTCATAATGTCATAATTTTATAAATAGGTTCTTGGATTGTACAATTAAAGGATCATAGGTTCGAATCCAACCACTATAACTTAATTTTAATTAATTAACAGATTCAGTTCGATTAATTACCTTATAGTATATTGTGCAATAAGTGCGGAAAATTGTCGATTGCCCACGAAAGTGAAGTTGAGCGCACGAACGTAGTGAGTGCGCTTATTCGCTTGAGTGGGGCAATCGACAATCCTGCACGAGTTCCACGTACTATTTTTTATTACGAATTTCACATACTTTTTTCTATTATTATCACTATTTTTGACATTTTTATTACTTTTATTTTTAAGTGTTCGTCTTTTTTTTCTGAATTAATTTTCGTTTAAATTACTTTGTTTGTGGTTTCTATAGAAATAATTATGAAATATTTATTAAATGAACAATTAAAAGGCGGTTTTGCGTGTTTTGATTAAATTTTGCGTGTTTTATTGTCAATTTGCGTGTGGAAAGTTACTTTCCGCACGCAAAAAAGTATGTGGGAAGAGTACAGTGGGCAAACAGCTATTTTGCGTACAGAAATGTATGCGCCAAGTTAGTACTTCTCCCGCATGAGTAATAAAAAATATTCTTCCACACTTGGATTCTCTTAACACCGTTGATGACTAAAAATACATTAAGGATAATAAAACTTGGCCGTGGTGCTCAAGTTAGAAAACTTTTAGTGACTATTGTAGAAATAAGCGACTTTAACTCAAGTCTACTGCGAACCACAAGTATCAGTGTTAGAACTGGACAATTTTAATATTTAATGATTCCATAATATTTTGCCCGCGGACCTTAGACTGACTTACTAATAATAGTGCATCTCACTAGGCTCGGCAGTGCGAAAATCTTAACGTTGAAAGGCTCTGTCTATATTGGGAACCAAAAAAATTCTAATCATATCATGTCCACACGCATCCTATAACTATAAAATATCACCTGTTTAAGAGGCCCTTGGGTACTTATGGAGCCTTTCTAAGGCAATCAAATTTGAAAAACATTATAAAATGTATTTTCACCTTGAGATTGAAATTTAAGCATGCTGGCTGATTTTTACGGGACCATACTCACTAAAAGTCTCGGATTTCAGTTTCAAGTATCGTAGGGCTTAATTTCAGCTGGAATGCGACAGAAGAGTATTTCAGCACTTCGAATGGCGTTCCACCACCTCTCAGGCATTTTTATTTTTTCTAAAACGGTCCGGCATGTCCTAGGATTTTTTTTATCAGTGTCTTTAAAGTAATCACAGCTCACGGTAAGTGAAGATTAAGACTTAAAGGACAGTTTCTTTTTTTTTATTTTACTCGTGAGCGTGATTTTTAAGGGAATCGACCTTTTTTTGTTCATCAGTGTCATTTTTAAGGGAAACGATCTTATTTTTGTTTGTGAGTTTATATTTTGGGGAAATTTTTTTTGAAAAATTTAGAAGACGTTCCGGCACAGGGGCGTAGCTACCGCCGTATCAATGATACGGGGCCCCCGGGTTACAGAGGCCCCTAACGTGTGTAAGCAAAAATTAGTAAAATGTTATCCATAATGTCACTTAATCTCATGCTTCCCGGGAAAAAAAACATGTAAAAAAAACTGTCATGCGTGCCTATAGTGTTTTCACTTCAGAAATGACAAAAGTCAAAAAAGCAATCTCTTTTTTTCCCGGATTAATTGCTCTGAAAAGATGCTAAAAATCTGAAATTCAAAAAATTCATTCCATTAAGGACTCATGTTATTATTGCTGATAAAATTCAATAGCCTTGCACCCAGTTTTCCGGAGGTAATAACAGCATGCTTTCTATTCTTGACCCTTCCAGTTACAATCACAACAGTTGAAAGAAGTTTTTCAAAATTAAAGCTGATAAACCTAAGGACTTCGATGGGGCAGGAACAGCTATCAGACTTGTCACTATTGTCTATAGAGGCAGAAATTTTAGGAAAACTGAAACCGTCTTCAACTATAGATGATTTAATAAATCAATTTGCCGAAAAAAAGGCAAGAAAAGTGTATATTTAATTTGAATTGTTTGGCTAGCTCAAATTCTAGGAGGAAGCGATAACTTATAATCAATAAATATTTATTTTAATTTAATGCAAGCAGTTTTGTTTCTTTTGTGAGAAATCTTTACCCTTTATTTGGGCCCCGCAACTAATTTTGATACAGGGCCCCTCCAAGGCACGCTACGCCACTGTTCCGGCATCTACAATTTTAGAAATTAAGCCCTGAAGTATCGTAATTAAGTTTCTTCATGAAATCCATCCAAAACCAAGAACTATGAGTCTAAAAATTCTAAAAATAAATTAATTAGCAAATTACAACGATATCATTTCTCTTAAAATTACCTAAAACAAAATAATTTTTACTTTGTATAAAATTACCGTTTCTATTGAAAATTATTTTGGATATATGATTTACGAGCAAGTGAATCATCCGTTATCAAATTGATTATTATGTTAAAAATGAAAAAATTTAAAACCAAGTATGTAACTCAAATCATATTAAAGACAGCAACAAACAATATACTACATAATTACAAAAACGCCGTGAGCAGCGGAGCCCCATCACGGAAGTCGAATTTTTCCTTTCATCTTCGGTATTGAATGTCTACAAGCGAAATGTAATTGAAAGTCCACAAGCGATTTGTCATTTTGGTGGCTTCAAAACTGATGATGAGGGTCCGGTTGATCGGGGTTTTAAAAAAAGGTTTTAAGTTTTTAAGGATTGAATCTTAGTAAATTTCAATTTTGTGCCGATAACAGCAGGGAAAAAGCCAACACAATTCGTACGAGGGCATTCCTACCCATGCTTATCCGCCAATTGCCTTTGTGCTTTATTTTTAAATATTAAAAAAAAAGAAACTTAAAGAGTAAACTGGAAGGCCGTTATGAAGATATTTTTTCTTTCCAAAAAAATCCAAAATTTCTATTTTATAAATAATAAAAATCCAAAATTCCTAATTTATAAATAAACAGTGACTTTAATAACATTTTTAAATTACTTAATATGTATGTATTTCATTTGTTAAAAATTGTATTCACTTTTTTTTAAATTTTTTAAAATTACTATTCGCCTACTTGTATTTAGAATAAAATTAATGCATTTAAAACACATTTAACAATAGCATTCAATTCCGATGTAAAAATGGGGGAAGTGGGGGGAAAAGTAATGTGGACTCCCTAAAAGGTACTAGCTGGATACTAACTGAATACACGTACAAAATTTCAGCCCTCTAGGTTTCCTTAGAGAGTCTCTAGACGTGTTAGAAAACAAGCAAAAAAATTAAGGAAATATTGGCGTAAAAATCGTGGGGGTAAGGGTTAAAAGTTGAAACCTCCAAAAAGCAGTGGCTGGCTATTAACTTAACCTGTACACAAAATTTCAGCCCTCTAGGTTTATTTGGGGAGATTTTTACTCGAACGAAACTGTCAAAAAACAAGAAAAATCATGTTCTTTTTGGTATAAAAATGGTGGGGGTAAGGGTTAAAAGTCGAGACCCCCAAAAGGCACCCCCTTGATACTAACTCAATTCCAATACAAAATTTCAGCCCTCTAGGTTTATTTGGGTGACCTGTGCGAGTGGTACAAACTTCGAAAACGTCGAAAAAGCATGAAATTGTAGCTTAAAAATGAGGGGGGTGGGGGTAAAATATTAAAACCTCCAAAAAGCACAACCTAGGCACGAACTTTATCAACACACCAAATTTCAACCCGCTACGTTAATTCTGGGGGGCTGGGGGCCTGTTAGATCCAGCTAAAATCGTTTTTTCCCCCTGTACTCCCTCCAAATCATCTTAGGAAGCTGAATTTTGGATATGTTGTAGATAATTCACCGAAACATTATTTCCAATCAGTTTGGAAAAGTTTTATTGTTTTACCGCCCCCCACCACCCCCTTAAAGGTTGGGTCGGATCAAAAATTTTCCCAAAATTTGACCCCACTTTGATAGTATGAGGTGCCTCGAAAATGAGCCCCATTTACCAAATTTCATCTCTTAACTTCCATAGGGGGGCCCTACACAAATTAAAAGGTGGGGGGAATATATATATATATATATATATATATATATATATATATATATATATATATATATATCAGACATTTTTTTCTACATATTCGTGTTCTACGGGTCCGAAACACATAGCGCCCCTACTCTCGCCGTTCTTGTCGTATAGACTGTATAAGTCTAATTTTTTTAAGGAAAAATTCGACTAATAAACTCGTTTAGGCCACAATATGTACAATACATACTCTCATTTTGTCCATACCAATGTATATACTTAGCGTGTGTTTCTTCTTTTTTTTTGTGCTGATAATCTGATATTTCACTTTGTTCTTGATTAGGCCGATTTAGTCATTTCCTGCCACCTACACTATGGATATCGTGGATATCATATACATATACACATGTACACACATTTTCATATACATTTGTATTTGTTTGGTCTCAATCACCGCAAATATGGAAGTCTGGACACGTTTTATTAATGTTATTATAACGTACCATGTACTTACTTGTATGATGAGTACATATACTATATGCTCATCTGTGTTTTGCAACAATTTCTCGTTATATTACAAAAATTAATAAATTAAATAATAATTTGACGATTCTCTTCTCATGTGAGTGAACAATTTGTGACAATTATGTTTCTTTTTACATTTGCGAATTTATTAAAATTGTACTTGAATGTAACTTACAATTATTATATCGACTTTTTGTCGTCAAAATTCAATGGAGGTGTATAAAAATCGATCATTTGTCATCTAAGAAAACCGTGAAAATTAAAAGTTTTTATTCAAGCAATTAATCTGTATCTAGTTGCGGTTCAAGTCCTTATCTTACAGCAAGTTACAGTCAGCCACACTCGTATTCGTACAGCAGCATATTTTCTCACAAGTATGACAAAATTTAAACCAAGTGGATTTTCATAATTTCCCACAAATTTGAAATTTTTTGTTTATAATATTAATATTTGGATCTTCTATTTCCTATATAAGCTAAAAATATTTCATTAATAGTTTTTAAAAAAAAAAAATCTCTAAGAAAAATGTTATGCATGCAATTTGTATCAACATGTCCAACGCCACATTCGTATTCGTACACCATAAAATTTGATAAATATTTTTATATCTTTCAAAAATTAATTACTTTATTTTGGTAGGTATGTACCTTTATTTTAAATAAACATAAAATTTAATAATCCTTAAGGTCAAATTTTTGATTAATTTGCCGAAAAAATAAAATAATTTTAATGGAGTTCAAGAAATTGTTATTGATTTGTGCTAATAAAATAAATTCCTACAGAAAGTCCTTAAACCTCTTAAATGATAAGTGTACAACAATTTCACATTTAATTTGACATAAAGGATAACCAACAGGATAATAAATTAGAAAATAACTCTTGAAATATGGATAAAAAATATTACGTCTTACTCTAAATTGTCATTTTTTAATGAAAAAATTAACAAAAATCCATAAAAAAATTGATAAAATGGTCAGGATTAAATGAAATGGTTACTTAACAAAGTATTTTTGTCCTGGAAGAATTTCTCGCGTTATTGAAAGACGTGATATATACCGTGGGAATATACGTGGTAAGTAACATAAATAAATAATAAAACTTATATTGCTCTAAAATGTAGGAAAATAAGGATTTAAGGACAAGGTCAATGATGAAAATCTTAATTTTACGTTTATTTGTGAATATTTTGTTACATCAAGATTCAGAATCCTTATTTACGTAGTTTCTGGAACAATCTATCTATCTTTGTTTATATATGTTATTTACATGCATTTTTTTCCACGGTATATATCACGTGTTTTAATAACGCGAGAAACTCTTTCAGTGAAATTTCTTTGCTATGTAATCCTTTCACCTTATCCTGACCATTGTAGGGCTCTTTGGTGGATTTTTGTTAATTTATTCATTCAAAAATGACAATTTAGAGCAAGATGTAGTATTTTTTATCCATATTTCAAGAGTTATTTTCTAATTTATCATCCTGTTTGTGGTCCTTTATGACATATTAAGTGTTGAATAGTCGCCTACTTACAATTTAAGCCCTTTCTGAAAAATTAATTTTGTTAGCACAGATCAATAATCGATTTCTTGGACTCAATTGAAATTCCTTTAATTTTCCAGTAAATATATGGAAAAACGGACCTTGAGGATTATTATATTTTGTGTTTATCTAAAATAAAAGTAGGTATATACTTTACTGTAGGTAAATACCTACGTAAATATACTTCTAAATTTGAAAATAAAGTAATTCATTTTTGAAACATATAAAAATATTTATCAAATTTTAAGGTATAGGAATACGAATGTGGCGTTGGGCATGTTGATACAAATTGCATGCATAACATTTTTCTTAGAAAATTTTTTTTTTAAAACTATAAATGAAAATTTTTTAACTTATATAGGAAGTAGAAAATCCAAATATTAATATTATAAACAAAAAAGTTCAAATTTGTGGGAAATTATGGGAATCCATTTGGTTAAAGTTTAGTCATATGAGTAAATATGCTGCTGTACGAATGCGAGTGTGGCTGACTGTATATAAACGAGTCCTCAAAAAGAGCATAATTGTTGGGTTTTTGCCATTTTCGACACATTTTGTATCCGAGACTCCTAAAATAGCGAAAGTATTGTGATCACTTTTGAAACATGCAAAGTTTTAGAGTTGTATGTCCGTCTGTATGTCCGATGATCTCACCAAGTGGCATAAAGTTATTTCTTTATAAAATTATTAGGTATTTTTATAAATTAATTCGAGATTTTACAAGCTTATAGATTGCGTACTATTTCTAATATCAATATTTTTTGGTTTAAAATTAAAGCAAAAAAAAAAAAAAAAAATATTATAGGAAAAAATAATTTCTTTTTGACTTGTTACAAGTTACAACTAACATCTAAATATGTAAATGCATTTAATTACCGAGTAAAATTCTAGGTATTTTTTAATAAAAATTATACTTTGTATGTATAAAAAGAAATTTAAATTTATTAATATGAAATTTCAAATATTTTTAATATTTAAACTTTTTTCATAAAAGTAATCATATAAAGAAAAAAACATTGTTCGGTCTAAAAAAGATGGTACCACCAATAAATATTAAAGTGGCATTCTTCAGAAAGAGTATCAGTGTAAATAAGGCTCATCGAGAGGCATATAAAAAACTGTTGGTGACTCGCAACTTATAAAAAAAATATTAAGGAACTAGCTAGCGATGAAAGAAACTGAAATATTTCCTCCACATGCTACATCAGATAATTGGGTATTTGACAGATTTCGAAAGAGGGTTTTAAAATATTCCAAATAACTTAAATATTATCCCAGTAATTGATTATTGTATAAAAAAAGCCATTTAAAGGAAAAAAAGAGCTTTTTTCTAATTAATTGAATTTTGGTGCGAAAACACTTAGTCACGTGTCAGTGACGTAACATCATGAACCAATTCGCCTTTTATATTTTATAATTATGTAATAGGTATAGACGTTACATTACATCGTATCTATGACATTAAATTTTATATATATTTTGTGTTGATCTGTCTTTAATTACATATACCCTCATTTTTAATTTAATAAAAATGGAATAAGATTTTGTGAAAGCTAATATCACAAATTTACCAAGAATGGACTCGTTTATGGTAGCAAACTTTTTTACTTTGAATCCCAAAAACTAAAATGTGAGTATCTTTTCTAAAAAACACCTTTTTTGCAATATTAAATCTTTCGTGCTGTGACGTCACGTGCCCAAATAAATCGTTTCAATCATTTAAGCTGCTAATTCCGAATTCGTAATTTTTATTTAGAAAAATAAAATATTTATATTTGTTTAAAAATTATTATAAATAGTTAATCATTATTACTGAATCATACCCTATGTTATTCACTACATTTTACTATCAAATGCTACATCAGTCAAATACCCAAATATGCAAAACTGTCATTAACAAGCCTAGTATCATTCCTAGTATGTTTACTCTATCCCCGGGACTTGTTATTTATTTCCATCCTCATGTTGATGTAAAAATAAACATGAGGTTCGTAAGGTTTTTACATCAACATGACGTTTTCTGCAAAGATTTATACTGTTTTTGTCATGAAAATTGAGTTCTAAGATCTTAATTATAAACAGATTTTTTAATCAAATAAATTTCGTCAATGTTAAGAGAGTGAATCAAAGTTTTGACAGCGTACGGTAAATACATGTACCTATGCAAATTATAATATTCATGCCTGTATTATATTTCTCAACTACACTCGGATATTAATTAGATTTATTTAATTTATAGCATAAGTTCATATTTCAGTTAAAAGACCGTCCATCCAGCCAGCATCGTGGTACTTACGACTTGCCTCTCTGCGGTACCGAGTACCAAGTACCAAGACATTTAAAAACACACTACAAGTGTCAATGACTGGTTTTCGTTTAAAAAAAAAAATTGCACCATTTTTCGTAATCAGTTCACTTTAAAAATGGCTACCGATCCATTTACAATTAGTTGCCGAAGATTTATGATTGCATTCCTGAGAACTGATGTTGTCAATAGTCACATAGTTCGGCAAGACAATAATCAAATCTTAATGCATTTTTCGTAGCTGACTCATCTTCCCACATATACCTGTGCTGCAACTGTTATCTACATATTCCTCTGATATTAATTAGCCGTGAATATAGTAAGTAAAAATCTTGAAAACATACATTTTAAAACTTCCAGTATTAATATTTCATTCAAATTTTCAAAAAATAGAGTCCTAAATTGCTTACAACAGAGCCCGCTCTAGCGCTTACGTCGATCCGGGCAAAAAGAAAAAAATCCCACCCCAGCGAGAGCGCCGAAAGTTTCTTGACGACCTTTTTTTTTGCTCGTCAGTTGTATTTTTTAATTTTTTTCCCCCAAAATGCAATTGACGACCAAAAAAAAAAGGTCATCATCAGACTTTGCGAAATTTTTTATTTTTGCTTTTGCGCGGATCGACGGGCCATAATGCCAAAATACCGCCCTAAGCAAATGCCCCGATTGCTCCACTCCCTAGAGCGGGCCCTGCTTACAAGTTTGGGATCATGAACATCTCGGTTTTGTATTCAATATTTTTACCAGTTTGTCAATAGCATTTTGTGTAAACAAGCAACCTCACAATCGGTATCCCATATTTTTGTTTTATCCTGACAAATATTTTGACATTTACAATTTGATTCCTCAACGCAAAACTTTGAAAACCCCTACATTAACGCATCTGCTAGATAAATTTTGTCTTCCCGGCGCTCTCACCATATTTGATATTTATTTATATTTTATTGAAAACACTGTAGGATTGTAACAAATATCTGCTTTCGCATTCGCATTTGAAGTATACGAAAGATTCGTAATCTTTCAAGATTCTGATTTGCAGTTTTATTCGGAATGTTTTTGGCGAAGGTTTTTCGTGCCATAATCGTACATGTTTGTGTCAAAAGAGTTTTTTTCGTTCACTGATTCGGCAATTTCCGACTGCTTAACTATAAAAGAAGATGCGAAGAAAAAGAGCGGGAATGTGGCAACACTGTTGTTTTGTCCATGCAGATCTGAATTTTCAAACTAATTTTTTCCTTCGCATTTATATTTGTTATGATCCCGCACGTAACTACCATTTAAGACGTTATATCTAGCTGATATATTAAAAAATCAGACTTCTCTTTGAGAATTTTTTTATGGAAACGAAAAAAACAAAATAAGATTTCAAGCGTTTATTCTACAAACATCCAGATACACAAAAAACTTTTTAAATAAAAAAAGCATAAAATGGCGACCCAAACGCGATGATTTTGAAACTACATTTTCTAAATATAGCAGAACGGAAGCATCAATTTGATCAGAGTCTGGGACTAAAGCAAAAATCTTTTCTTTATTTGTATTAAATTTGGGCGCGAAGTAGACAAAAGTATTAAAGAATAGTGCTTGTTTGTAAAATGGGGACATTTTGAAAAAAACACTGATAGACAAAAATGACCTTAATAAAAGTTAAATGAAATTGAGTGGGTTATTTTGTATTTACAACTAATTTGTAACTGTTTTTAAAAGATTTCAGTCACCCTCAGTTTTTTTTGCAACAGCAGCTAATTTTTTTTTAAATTAAATATGGTTAAAAATTATGTCTAATGAAGAAAAATAACTTATATTTTAATTTTATTCAGGATTTTCGGGAATACTTAGCGTTAGGTACATCTCTTTTGAGTGTCCAACAGGTACCGTTTTTCCATGTTAGATATTTCCTGATGGAACCGCTCACCGTGTTCGTCGCTAATGACCCCCAAATTGTGAGAAAAAAATCCAAACGTGAATGTAAAAGGTGTATTTTGAGCGACATATTACATCCCATATCCTTATAAGCTGTTAAGAAGTTGCTAACCAACTTTTTATAGTCTTCGGACTTGTGGTTACCAAGAAAATTATAAACAATATTTTGAAAACATGCCCATGTAGATTTTTCGATGGCATTAAGTTTTTATTCAAACTGTTTATCAGTCCGTAGATATCTAATTTGTGGCCCTACAAACATACCCTTTTTTATTTTAGTATTGCTGATTTTTGGAAATTTCTATTTCAAGTAACAAAAACCATTTCCATTAGTGTCCATAGCTTTGACAAAGTTTTTCATAAGTCCGAGCTTGATGTGCAATGGAGGCATAGGCGGATCCAGGGGGTGGCTGTGGGGACTGCATCCCTCCCTTTGACCGACAATAGGTAACTTTTTTTAGTTAAACATACAAGTCAGAACACACAATTCCCCAAAATTCCTCCTGGGATTAGTGGCAGCTTCCACCCCCTTTTCAACTGGTTGGATCCGCCCTTGAATGGAGGTAGCAATACATCTTCAGGATTTATTAAAAGAGGGTGAAGAACATTTCGTTTATCTAGTATAAGAGGGTCTCGCTTAGGCTTAGGTCAGTAAGCAAAATTCGTGTAATCAATTTTGTTTAACAGAAACTGGGGGTGATTGAGCAAAACTAAGTATAAGGTTTAATTGTGGGTAGGTAGTAGTGTTTAAAAAAGCGATTCGAATTTGTTTAACAAAATCACTGTTTACCAGTGAAATTTTCCAATTTTAACTTTCCAATTCTAACTAAAAAGTTGTAGGTTGTAGTTCAAATTTCAAGTCCATCGGATGAAAAGTGTCCAAGTTTTGGTTTTGCTACGTTTAAAAAATGTAGTTTCGAGATAATCGTTTCTAGGCTGCTATTTTGTTTTTTTTGTTTTTTTTTTATTCGAAAAAAAAAATTGTATAAGTATCTAAATATATTTGATGTCGAAAAAAATCTTAAATCTCATTTTATTCGCTTTTTTCGTTTTTACAAAAAAATTCTCAAAGAGAAGTTTGTTTTTTTGGTAAGTCAGCTGAATGTAATGCCTTAATTGTGCTTGGAAATTCATTAGATTGATGTATTTATATTCTGTCATACATCTGCGTTAACTCAGAGGCGAAATTATTCTTGTCAAACTAAAAAATAGTTAATAGATCCATATAGTAAATGTTCATGATAATAAAAATAATAGTAAAAATCCTTTCCGGTTGCAATTTTACTCTGATATTATAATTTTTCAAATAGTATTCAACAATTTTTAATACATCTTAATTACCTATTCTTTCCTTTTATCACATCGGAACAAATAAATAAATATTTACAATTCTTTTCCGGCTTACAATAGACCGGTTAACACTTTTAAAATTGTTTTTTCATTGTAATCACTAATCATTAATAATTGTTAATTTCTAAATGATTTTGTTTGTTCATTCATATTTTTAACAGACTGATTGACTATAATAAACATTTTTATGTAAATGGTGGGTTTTTCCATTTATTTTAAAAATTAAGAATTTATAAAACATTCCTATGTATTTTCTTTCGTATAAATTATAATAACATAGAAGTGTGAAAAATAATACAAGTTATTATTATTGATTAATAAAAATTTAATTCATAAATTCTTCAGACGGAAAATATCGATTGAAATCTTTCTTCAATCCTTTCTACTTGATATAATAAACGAAGTCAAAAACTACTGGACCGATTTTGAAAATTCTTTCACAATTAAAAAACTGAACAATTCCAGAGGACCAAAATTTTTTAAAAAAATTCACCAAATGCATGTTAAAAACGCATTAAGTGAGGATACCTCGGTGGCTAGGGTTTTCCACAGGATTTGGGATAAAAATCTTCTCTCTTTCACAGTTCCATCATACCCAAACAGTTATATACAAAATATGGTTTTCAAATAGAAAGTACAAGAAAAAACAGATTTTAATAAATTCCATTTTTTGAAAAATGCATTAGGCTGGGCAATTATCAGTATCTATAGATAGCTATACGTGTGATATTTTGTCATAAATTCTTTTCCACAATTCTTTGGTATGTGATTGTAACCTATATAGAACTTAAAATACCCAAAATTGTAATCATTTGCACAACATTAAAGACAAATGAAATCTTATCTTCGTTTAGTTCTTATGCTTTCAAATAATTTTACCTGTTATTGTTTCAAGAGGTCCTATTCAAACGTCACTATTAACAAAATACCAAATTTGTTACAAAGAGAACTTGTAATTAGATTTTAAAAACTGAAGATAGCATCCATTTTATATGGATATATAAATAAAGTGTCCTTCAATTTACATTCTTTGTTTCTGTGAAACAAAAAAAAAGAAAGAAAAAGAACAGAAAAAGAATATTAAGTACCAACAGTAATTCGGAAATAACGTCTTCTAATAAACTAGAAGATTAAGCGAAACCGAATTTTTTTATTCTAGTTTGTATAATCTTCAAGAATCGTTTCTCATCAATTGAAACGTTTCTTATCACAGAATCTATAACAATTACAGGACACCCTAAGAATTATTACGACAGTGATTTAAAATTTTCTTTCGCCAAATTATTAAAATAAATTTCAGTCCTAAAGAGGCTGCAACCTAGCAATGAAATTGGTACATACTGTCGGAAATATTGCTGAATATTGTTACCCGGTCACATTTCGAAAATATGTTGCCAGCAGTATGTAGCTAGTAGGTAGTGGTGGAGAACTATCGATAGCACTATTGATAACTATCAAAAACTATCGATATTTTTTTTTTACTATCGATAGTTTTTTTCAGTAATTTCGTTTGCTTATAAATACTATAAAGATAATAAAAATTATTGTCAGAGATATAAAAACAACCATTTTAAGGGAATTTCCGGCGACCTTTTTTTTGGCTCGCCGGCTATCCAAATGCCGCTCAAGTCGAAAAACTTGACCATCAAAAACTATCGATAGTCGGACTATCGGTAGTCGGAACTATCGATAGTTCTCCATCACTAGTAGCTAGATATATAGGTACCGACATCTTTCAGCCACAATATGATTGAGAATTTTGCACGATAATGGCCGAATGTGACGAAGTAATAGTTAGCGCGGCAAACGTAATTTTAAAAATTTATATGAAATTAAAAACGAGGCTAACTTTTGAGCCGATTATTCGAAAATCAATCAACCGAAACGTCAGTCAACTGAACTGAGTATGAGTGAGCGTCGCGAGAGTCTCACTCAAAAGAACTCAAAAAAGTTCGTTGATGACATCCTAAATATTCCTTTAATATTATTCTCAGGTATTTTCTTGCGAAATTCACTATTCTCTTACCACAATCATTTCTATTTGATTATCCGAACCCTCAGTCCCACTTAGTTTAGATTTGGTCAACTATCGACTCTTAATTTACTCGCACCGTCATCAAGCGTCTACGCTACATCATCCTTCTAGCAAACAACGTTTTTATTTAATCTGTAATTACCAAATTAACAATTAAATATCTAATACAGTTTATATTTAACGTATTTTTTATTCACTGGTCCTTCGAACCGGACACCGACATTATAATACATAAAATGAAACAAATGAAATAAATAAAAATGATAATTATAAATTGTCATAATTTTTTTCATTTAAACAAATGGGACATGTCACATTTATAACATTTTATATAAAATTTATTCACATAATATTCAATAATAATATTTACATGCATACTTATACGTACAATATACGAGCGATACAAGCAATGTAAAAGTGAACCCCGCAGACACCGCGGCGCGGAGCAACCCACATTAGTATAAGTACCACTCACTGTGAGAGTGAAATATCTTTGTTTAAAATATTTTTTTCCGTTAGTTATAGTATACATAGTCAAACAAATATCTTTTTTTTATATTATTAATTTCATATTTTTCTTGTTCATATTTATGTAAATCGGTTTTCCTTTCTACTTTCAACACTCCTTTCTGTTTACAGGTTATGTAATCATTTTAATCGCATACGTACATATGTAAAATTTGTTGAAAACATTTTTGTAAACAGTATTAAAATATTATATTGTATTATATACTCTTAGTACTAGTGAAATATGACCTTGAATTCGATGAAAAATCATATTTTCTTAGAATCGTATATACCTGTCAAATTGTTATTTATAGCAAAATTTTAATAAAAAAAGTAAACAAATTTTTTACTTAAATAATTAATGTTAAAATTACATTTTTTCTCTTTCACAAAATGAAAAATCGATTTTGAAAAAAAATAAAACATGTGTACATAATAGAACCTTAAATATGTCGAATATTTAATCTAATATTATAGATAGGAGGGTTCCAGAATATTATTGAATAGCCCATTGGCAGATACAAAGCAACGGCCCGGTATTGTGATTGGTCAACTTGGAACTATTATAAATAAATGAAACGGCCCTGAGGTTCAAGTTAAACGTTCTCCTATTTATCAACAATAAAATAAATCTCATTCAAATCCAAATAACGATATTTATTTATATTAACAATTTCCTTATTTCTTATTTGTAACATACTGATGTAGTGATGTATAATATATACAGTGTGCTCCAAAAAGTTCATTGTAAATAGGTTTGCCATCTACAAAAAAAATCATTTTCAGGATTTTCTAATTTAATATCCAAGATTCGGAACTAAGGTAGAGACACTAGTAGCCGTCAGATAAGATATCAGCAGTATTTTAGAGTTTCACTTGCCTTACAAACAGTAAAGCTAAAACTAAAAATAATTTTAAGGAAGGGGTTAAGTTGAAACGACTGGATTATAATTATAATAATATTATTTTTCATCTTGAACTTTGGCTTCTGTCTGGTAGGTCGTGAGTTCAATTCCAACTGGGGAAAATACATCATCATACACATTACCACACAATTAATTTATAGGTAATGATTACTGATTACACAGGCCTGCGAATTTTATGTCATGTCACCCCCTTTTGGATTTGATGACTGATCTTAGGGTATTTTGGTGCGCTGATTACGAAAAAAATATTCCTAAAATTACCTAGGTCGACTAAGTCAAGAATAGATTATGCATTTTTATTTATTTCTTTAGTTCTTATAAGTACGGCCCCGTTCGCACCGTTTTGCGAGGTTTATTTATCAATTAAAACTGAATAGAAAAAAATAAATTACCCTCAATAATGAGCTCATTAGCGAATGACCTTAAAATTCACCTTTTTTTTCCAAAATAAATATGTCACTTAGTTAATTAGGTTTCATTTAATAAACCATTGATGAGAATGTGTTCCTAAAAGCCAATTACAACTATGTAATAACTTTTTTTAGCTACGAAATAAATATAAATGAATAATCTATTCTTGACTTGGTAATTTTTATCCGTTTTATATTACTATATTCACTATATTCACATCAGTATTCGAGCATTATTAACGCCGCGGGTGGTAAAAAAAGAAAGCCATTACCATTTTCCTGACCAATTTTGTCAATTCCTCTCATATAAATAAGATCTCCATCTTATAATTAGTGATGTCGGATAATTAATCGATTAATCGGTTTAGTCGACTAATTTTGCTAACATTTAATCATTTTTTAATCGACTACTTTACCTTCGACTAACTGACTAAAATGATTAATTTTTTTTAAAATGACTAAGAACGACTAATTTAATAATTTTTCTGTATTATTTATTGGATTTCAAAAAATGAAAAATAAAAAAAAACCTATTTGTATGATTTTTCACTTTTATGTGATTAACAGATTGTGATTGACAGATTATATCATATCTTTCTTTTTCTTAAAGAAAAACTAAAAGTTAATAATTAATTTCAAAAGAAAATATTACAGTTACATAGGTTACTTTATTCATGAATTCGACTAAAAATGTAGTCGATTAATCGACTATTCTATGCTCGATATTTTCGACTAATGACTAATTTTGTCGCAAAAACAACTTTAGTCGATTAATCGACTAACTGCATCTCGACTCGACATCACTACTTAATATAATACTCCATTGCGAGACGACTGAAACTATCGTAATTAATAGCCACTTATACATGCAAGGGACCCTATAGCTCGGGACACCTGAATCACTGATACACTTGCTACAGCAGTAGCTACGCCGACTCCTCGTAGTGATACATTCAAATAACAATATCTCAACCAGGGACAATTTGGAAAACACACTGAAAAAAAAAATGGTCTTTATAATTATTTTGCTTTGTAAAAGAATCTGAATAAAAAACAAAAGTTAACGTCTTCTATATAAAATATACCGTTTTAAAAAAAAATACTATTAAAAATGATATGGACATAAAAATTAATATTTCTCTGTAACTATTAGAAATTTTCAATAAAAAAAAGATCCAGTATCAAATGCAATATGAACAGGTTTTAATTATGTAATTTAAACGTACCTGTGCGTTCAATTGGTTACTAATGATAAATTTATTCAAAAAGAAAAGAAGAGAAGTCAACGATTTCAATTAACGGCTATCAATCATAACCTTATATGACATATTTACTCGAAACATTTAAGTAATCTTGCTTTTTAAATATCTTACATTGAACCTTACAAATGGACCTTGATTACATATGTGTAAATAATCGGAAAAGGAAAGTAGAGGACGGAAGTTTTTGATTCAGATTCCACTAATAAATTAATAAACATGAAAATTTCAATTTTATATACTTCTCGTACGTAAAATCACACTTAAACTGATCAGTAACTCCATTATTTACTAATCCATTACAAAAGTAAAAATATTTTTATAAATATTGTTACTTTTTAATGGAGCAGTAAGATTAATAGACAAGCATTTTATTTTCTTGAACGTTCTTCAAAACCAAGCCTGCAAAAAAAAAAAAGAAAAATAATTTTAATATTTTAGCTATAAACGTAATTACCATAAAAATATTCAAGATCATTCCGATCAAGGAGTGGTTCATAGGAAAAAAATTTTGGTTTTGAAAATTAAAATTAATATTTTCTTTTCTTTTAGCCTGAAAGAAATAAAAATTTTCAGGTCAACGACTACATATTACTTTACAGCTTTATACAATCGATATCTTACAATTAGTAAAGACAATATGATGGATATTAAAAACTCATATTAACGTAATATTCCAATGCGATTACCAAGTTAACTTCAGAACAGCAATTCGCAAAACTTTGCGTCGGCAAGCCAAATTGTAAATATTAAAATATTTGGCGGGCCAAGGGAAAAGAACACAAAGAAAATCTAATTTAGTAAGTTAATTTACAAATTAAAAACAGAGGTATAACTTGACAGAAAAATAACATCCGAAAAATAAGTCACATTTTTTAAACTTGGCCATTTTTACAAGAAGAAGACATTTGGCACTCAGATACCCAAATTTCTCCAACAGATCTGACTCAATCGTTCTTGTGGCTATTAATTTAAAAAAGAGAAAATTGAACTTAATGACGTCATCACACATAAAAAATGTTTCAAAAACTCCAAAAACCGTAATTTTGATGCCAGAAACATGATATTTGAAGCTGCTTAAATATTCAAATTATACTAAAAATTTATTTGACGTCTTATCTATTGTTTATTCGATTAATGATTTTCTCTAAGAAACAAAATTTGATTAAAGAGATCATCCAAGAATATATATAATTTGGTAGAGTTTTAAAACCAAAACTAGTAATAGGCACTAAGATTTCAATTATGTTAGAGATAACGTTCCCTACTTACTTTTCCAAAGGAAGGAGGAGAGAAAATAGACACCACTTTGAAGTTCAGTAAATCGTAAACGGTGTTCAAAATCGAAAAATGGCAAAAGAAAACTCAATTTTATTTTAAGAGCTTCCTCTAACGGCGGACCCGATGAGAGGGAGGGGCAGCCGGGACTATAACACCAGGGCCCGAGCTTGAAAAGGAGGCCCGCGAAAAAGTAAATAAATGGCTGTGAAAATGTTTTCCTTTTTACTTTTTTTTTACATAAACTTTTGAAGAGTGTCTGCCGTGTAAAAAAAGAGCTGAATGTAAAAATGTACGAGCTTTCTATGCTATATTTCTATTATTAATTTGATAGATAATACGGATTAACAATAAATCTTAAATGAAGTAATTATTTTCTGTTAATATATATGAAAAAAATATCAATTACGATGAAATGTAATTATTTTTATGAACGACGTAACTAATACAAACATATTTACATAGAAAAACTTCAAGTCCTTGAATTAAATATAGAAAAAAATTTATTTTATTGTAAAATTAATTAAACAAAATTTTCTTAGAACCGAATCAGCAAGCAGCAGCGTTCGTTTGTTATTATTAATAAACAACAAATTAATTTGAATGTCAAAAAGCAATCCAATCAAATCCACTGAAACAATTGATTTAAAGTGGTAATGATTGCAAGCAAGAATGCACATTAAAGGTATGTATACATACACAAACACATCTGTAACTCTAGCACGTAGAAGAGGCTTACCGTAAAATGGACAAAACAGAACAATTTTAAACTTTACATACAATTTTCATACTCTTTTTTATCAGTAGGAAATATCAACATGGCAAATAATATCAAAAAATTAACATATCATTAACTTAAAAATAAATTTTATTCATGTGAATTATAATGACTTATTCATTAAACGTTGGTTTGTCTTGATATATCACTATTCAATTGTTCCCATTCAGCCCTTCCCATCCCTATTGACCTGATGCTGATATTGATTCATCCTGCTTGCGTTCCCCGTGACCCTTGCTTTCGTACCCAGTGAACCCTAATTTCGGTCCTGTCTATCACAATCTATCACTTAAATAAATTATGAAACTTTTGATAAGCTAACTCTTGCGCTATTTCACAACTGATTTGATATTTAATTTTTCTGATAATCTTACCAGTTTTAACATTAATTATAATTTCAATAAATAACATTTTAAAGATTTACTTTGTGAAAATCGATATCGACAAGATATGAGAATGATTTCCTTTGTCACTTTTCACTAAAATAGACTTTTCGGTTACAAGCAGGCTTTCGAGTAATTAACTCATCATCAGGTACAATATGGGGATATACCTGATGTATCATGTGAGTGGGGGACAAGAAGAGTGAAGGAGGGCTGGGATTTGGAAGGTTGCGTCTGCAGTTGTCTTCGTAAAGGAATTATACCGATATTTATTTGGAATTATGAAGAGAAACTGCTGAAAACCTTCATAAAGCATAGCCGGCCATGGAATTCTCGACATACCAATCCAAAATATCAGTGCCTAAAATTTACAAATGTGCCTAATGGGGAAATAACTACATATCTATAGGAATATTTATGACTGAGAAATTTGACATTCTGTAAAGTCACACATGTTCACCGACTCACAATAGTTCATAAATTAATTATTTGAAAGACATGTCTTATGATACAATTGATATATTTACCTATTTTTTAATTTTTATAATGAAAATATGCTTTGATAAAAAGATTAAAAAATGTAATAAATATTTATATTAAAAAATTTTTCCAAATGCAATTTTTTTTTAAATATTTTGTTCGCTTTTGTAGTATTGTTATGTAAAAAAAAATGTTTTTTCCAAATAAATTCTAAAACTCTCCGTAAAAAGTCCATTCATCAAAATGACGCCGATGTATGATTAACTTGACTCGTAGACCAACATATGATTCTAGGGTTAATTTATTAAAAGAAATTATTGGTTTTGCTCCTTGTCACCATCGAATTCCTACATAGTCCGGTTTACGGTACATAGTTAGACTACATACGTACAAGTAACGTAGAGATATCAAAAGATGATTATTACAAAGGTATTTTAATAGATATGTAAAAATATGTCCACACATACACACGTATAAGAGAATGAGAGATCCATGCATAAAGAGAAGAACAAAAATAACACCAAAGAGTATTATAGTAAGTATACTTAACATACGAAGTAGCAGTAGAGAAGATGAAGAGATTGGGGCATGTGTGCGGAATCGCCGTTGCCCCACCCGTAGCTGCCCACAACCCAGTTAGTCCGACTCCGAGTTGTCTGGTACGACTAGACCCACCACCAGTCGCCAGTAGTGACTGGAATTTATACATCAGCGCAGCAACTCTTTTCCAGCACCTTGTGTACCTATATGTGTTGTGTTGTGTTTTACATATTATATTCTCATTCCTTTTTTCTCTCTATATATTTTTTTTCGCAATTACATTGAACGCAACAAAATAAACAACTTTTTAAAATCCACACACAAATCAATAATTGCGACGGATTGAAAAATCCATCAAATATTTGATCATCTATTATGTGTTTCTTGTGTATGGTGTTTTATACTTTTAATTGTAACGTAACTTAATTATTGGTGTTTTAAAACGAAACCACTTAAGTGTAGTGTGTAGTTTTGTTAGGCTTACACCCGATTAATTGCAGTGCGATTACAGATAACATTGAAAACAAACATACGATTTTTAAAAAAAAAAAAAACAGTGGTGATGCCTACCAGTTTTAAAAGACGACTAGTTAATCAAACAAATATTCAATTAACTTGCTGTTGTGGAGGAAACTATCGTGAAAAATATCCAAGTATCTCAATGCACATTATTTATAATTATCAATTATTGCAATCACTGCAACAGTTTCTACTACTACTTGGTTGGCGACGAGATTTTCAACAATAATCACTATAATTAGAGAGGCAAGTATTCTTGAATATATATATTTTTTTATTTCTAAAAAGTAAATTTTTAGTACATATAGATATAGATAGTAATATAGAGATATTTATATGTTTATTACATATAAAATATAAAGTTAGTTGTTTTTCTGGGGACGCAATATCAACAGTTGAGTTATGTGTATGTATGTATACATATATAGTACATACATACACACATATGCCCAGAATCCTACCAAACAGGTTCGTATATACACACATGTAATAAATGTATGTATATATGTATGCATAGAGAGCCGCATTACTTTATCTTTTTACTTCATACACATATGGGTGTGGGAAAATATTCAGTTTTATTTCAAAATTTTTATTTACTTTTTTCTTAAAACAGCAACTCTAAAAAGTTATTCGAAAGAAACACAAACACAGCATGACAAAACCCAATCAACTTGAATCAATTATCAAAAAACAAGTGTTCCTCGCTTATATCGCTCTAAGAGACCTTAAGGCCTGACGCATACATTCGATTCTTATCTCGTCTAATGTTCAAAAATGTTCGTATACGTACTTATCCCTACTCGTGCTTAATCCTCTCTGATTCAACCAATCATAAGTAAGACTAAACTGTTACCACGGTTACAGATCGACTGTTTAGTCGAATGTATGCGCACTTTAATACACATCGATCGATAGTTGTCTGAATTGTTTCTACCGGTATTGATAATTTCTGCACCAAGTAACTCCGGTAATCTCACTGTAATCCCTTTGCTCCTATTTTGAAAAGTGCGGAAATTATATGCGCCCGTTTCTACTTTTTAGTCAAAAGAAGATCGATATAGTTTTTTGATTTTTCTGTCGAGCTACTATCGTGTTGATAGTCTTCTAATATGGGTACAACTAAATAGTTGATCGATTAAAAATTGTATGTATGCGCCTAGTCCAACGCTTTGCATCAATCTATAGCCCAGTGGCATACACATATAACGTATAGCAAAAGATTAAATGATACTCAAGAATCAACTTACTTGAATATGATTTATCTACTCACCAGTAGGGCGTCCAATCACAAAATTTCGGGATCCCGAACGATTTTTAGTGATTTTTTGGATCGGGATTGAATTCTTGAAATCCCAAGACCCACACTGGGGTAGCAATTAACAAATAAATAACTATAAAACCACAAAAAATAAGCGTTTCACTTAAGAATTAATTTTTGTATGTGAATATCAGTATGTTTAAATACAAATAAAAGTTCGCTATATTTGACAATACTTACAAGCTCGATATCAACAATTGAAATTGAATCCCTTATATTGGTATTATAGCTTTGACAGGAGGGTAATTTCAATTTCGCTAAAATACAATGTTAACTTCGTAATTTTCACGTTCAGTATCAAATAAATAAAAATAGTAGCTTTTTACTCAAATCTACCAGATTCAGTGGAAATCTCGAACCCGATTAAGATCGGCATTGGTGCTTAAAAATTCCAAAATCTCGGGAATGAAATTTCAATACCCGGCCCGTGGCCTGTTAATCTAACTTTATTATCAAACATAAACTTTTATAATATACATAGGTGAGTTTTGTGAAAGTTTCCATAAGACGAAAGATACAGACAGCAAAAAGGACACCAAGAAAGAATAAGATAAAATAATCGCATTTTAAAAAGCCCAGAACTATAATAAAAACGGCAACTCTCAAAAACTCACCTGTCTAATACAACGAACATACAATTAGTATAGGAAAACTGGAAGAAAGTTCATCGCATAGCACGACACATGTGATCCAATAGTTGAGACAAAATTATCAGGTTCAATTTTAAATTGAAAGGGTTTCTTCTCTCAAGGCTAATATTAATCTCTCATAATTAATATCTCTCATAAATCAAATCATGAGCATGAATGTGAATGTGAATATTGAGCATGTAGCTTAAGAGCAATTCTTCAGTACTTAATACACACCTGCGCGTACATGAATATGAAACTGAAATAATTCTTTGGTAATGACGTTTTATTGTGTAAGACTTGAGTGACTAAGTTGCAGCAAGCAGCTCGAGCTGTCAAATATTTATCATTTTACTATTCATATTCCAATATTTTTTTTTTTTAAATACAACTTTCATAATTATATAAAATAACAACAAATATGAAATCGGAAATTTCCAAATAATTTCATATTGGAAAACTTAAACCAGTCTTATTTTTTTTTTAAGAGAATTCTAAGAAAAGTTATTTACATATTATTTAGACCTATTTTATTATTTTTTTCAACTCGTATGTAAAATAATAATAAATTAACTATTAACTTGAAACCAAGCATCATACTCGATAAATGCGATTCTATATGTATGTACATACATAATAACAAATCAGATAGACGGATCTAGATAATTGTTTCTTTTCAAAACTTATTTGAAATTCTCAATAAAAATAGCTGATTAAAAATTGCGCAAATGTTTCAATACACAATTATGTTTTATATGAAATTCATAAAAGTTTGCCTTGTAAAATTGCCCACACAAATTATTTTTTGTTATAAATAAAACACAACAAATGTGCACCCACCCAAATTTATATCGCCCTTGACTTGGGGACACATTACTACATTACAATAAAACAAAAAATCAATATACAAATTGCAAAAATTTTACAGAGCGTTCTCATTTTAAAAATCTAGGATAGCTATACCTATCAGACTAGTAGCCAAGTCGGTATTTAGTACGAAGTTTGGAAGAAATTCCAACCCATAGATCAATGAACACATTATATATAGTCTATAGACTGAGTATATTAATAAATAAATAAAGCCTCAAGATACGCTTAAAATACAACCAACTGCTACTTTGTAATACTGATAATAAAATTCAACTTTCTTTTGAGAAGAAACTGCAACATTTTAAAAAAACGAATAGTATTTATTTTTAAATTCGTATGTATACAAATTATGACATTATATTCTTCATATCATACCCCGCGAGTTGCTACAATGAAACTAGCTTTACGTCTATAGTACTATAATATAATAGTATTCATTGGTCTGTGTTTCGAACCAAGTTTTTATTTTCATAAAATTATTTTAAATATCATTAGTAAATTATGAAATTTTCCCCCTTCAACAAGAACCACGTAGGTACCCCTTTTTGAGGTGGAAGAAGAAGACAGTGAAATATTACTTTCTGGCCAATTCCTTAATGGATATTCCCAAATATAATGGATTTTCTTCTTTCTTGAGTATCAGTCATTAAGGGTTGTTTAAGGACTAAAGGTTTAAGCTTAAAAATCGAAACTATATCATTTCAAAAGCACATAAATAGCTCTTAATTCTACCACAAAGATTAATCTGATATTTTTATTTTTAAATGGCGGAATGGTTGGGTCAATCTCGACTCAGTTCTTAACTAAAAACATTAAATTTTTGCCCAATGTGACGAGGTCAAAATTTTTAATTTGCGGAATATGAAAGTTCATAAATACAGTAGACTCTCGTTAATTCAAACCTGCAATAATTCGAAGCTCTCTATAATTCAAAGGTATCACGAGTTCCCTACAAAATCTTTTTATATTTCGAACTAAAACAATACATTTTTATACACTTGGTAATTCGAACGAAAAAATCATTGCTACGTAACAAAACGACGCGTTAAATCGAACTCATCGGCGTCAAACACTCGACAATTCAAAGTTGCAGAGAGAAAGATCGAAAGATTGTAAGTACATTTTGAAACAAGTTCAAGTTCATTCATCGCAAATGCTTAAAAAATTAAAATTCTTACCTGCGATAATTGAAACCTATTGATAATTCGTAATATTTTAAGAGTCCCTCGAGTTTCGAATTAACGAGAGTCGACTGTAGCTTAAAATTTTGGGCTATTTAATATTTTAATTCTATTTAATAGGAGGGGGAGGGTTCAGAGGTATTTAATAGTCAAGTGATTTGACTTTATAAGGTCATTTCCTATAGAAATATTAACCTGGCGGAAAATAGGTATAAAACCCTTTTTGTAGACAATTTTGTACTGAACCATTTTTCCCGTAAAATTGAAAATACCACTGTCGCAGCATCCTGCATAACACAGCGAATTTCCGTTTATAAAAATTAGTTTTTCTCGGAAACTAGTCGACATAGAATAATAGTTTAAAGACCTTTTTTATGTAATTTTTTCTCCTCTTTAAATGGTGTAAAAAAATTTCGCAAATGTTTTTAAATAAGTGGAAATTTTGGCAAAAACTAATTTTTTACAAGAACAAAAACCATGTTCCTGACATTCGACGTGTCTGGCTGACGAACTCATCGAAGGGTTTGGGACCTCCAATGTTTTCACCAAATTTCATAAAATTGGATACTTCGTTCGAGAGTTATCGCGCGGACACACACATACACATATTATATATATATATATATATATATATATATATATATATATATATATATATATATATATATATATAAAAGTTTTAGTGATTATTCTCACTTTAGTGATTATTTCACTCGGGACTCAAAACAAATTTCTGCCATAGTCCCGGGCTCAAGTCGCGTCATGGCAGTGGCTGTAATAGCTGGATTCCATTCTGGAAATTCGCTTAAAACTAACAGGGAATTGGCCAGGAAATAATATTTCACCTTAAAGGGGGATAGGTGGTGCTCCTTGGAGGGCGAAAACTTCATGATTTATTAACAACATCTAAACTAACAATTTTATTAAAAAAAAAAAAAAACTTTGGTCGGAATTTTTTCCATTTAAAAATGCTTGGTGCCTGGTCTATATAACTACCAATATTTTTAAAAAATTGTTAAATAACCACGAATTACATACACCTCACACATCTAAAATTTTCTCTGCTGATGTAAACTTTATTTACATTTCAGTTAGTGCCTGAACATGCGTGGTTTTCCAACGCGTTTATTTCCTCCACTACCGACGTTAGTGACGCTACTTCTTTCTTTTTTGTTAATATTCAACAACGTTGTCAACTCAGACCCAACATTGTACACGTCTGAAGAGCATCAGAAAAAGATTCTTGACGGTGTGGAATCTCAATTATTAAAATTATTTGACTTAGAAAAACCACGACTGGGAAAATCCAGTAAAGATGTGATCATACCGAAACCGTTAATTGAATTATATCAGAAATTAAGTAAACAAACTGATGACGATCTACTATCAATCCCAAGACAGGGGATACATTCAAAAACAGCAAATACCGTACGAAGTTATACGCATATAGGTAAGTTATTTCAAACAAATTAACTTATTTATATGAAAGAGATGTTCGGAAATTAAGAAAATTAAAAATGACAAAGTTTTAATTACATATGATTAAATTGTTGAGGTGATTGAACGGGGAAATTGAATCTTTAAATAATATCTTATGAATTGCCGTCTCTTTTGTCACTTGTACTCACTCGGTTAAGGCACGCTCGGACAGAGACGGTCAATCTAACAAGCAACAATAAAACTGTAATACTTGAGTCGAACTTAATTGAGTCATTCCTAAAACATTGTTTTGAAGAAAAAAAAAGACTAACCATGTTAATTACCATCTTTGGCTGAGTATATCTTTAATAAACACACTTAAAATGAGTGATTTTATGAACTTTCATAATATTCATATATAGTAGAATGAACCTATACTAATTGTATTTCACTATTTTAAATTAAAATAGTATCAAAAACATGAAAGCGTTTGCTTCGTCACTTTTTATTAAAATCATAGTATATAGTATGACCACGAGCCGACTTTCGGTTTTTAAACCATCGTCAGGTGAACATAAAAGTTCTTTGTTTGGACAACAACTGTTTCTAACATAAAACGAAAATAGATAATACTTATAATCCAGCAGACGAAAATACAAGGGATTCGAACTTGAATCCCCCCTTGTACTATTGTCTCCTAATTTCTATACTTACCCCTCTAATTCATAAGTTTTATGCTATAAATAGTTGTTGCCCAAATAAATTGTGTTTGATTATGGTTTAAAAGCCGAAAATTGGATCATGGTCATATTATATATGTGTTTTTAGTGCAAAATGACGAAGCACACGATCTTATACTTTGAATGTGATTTTCATAAAGTAAACCTTTCGAATATTGTAAAGAGATTCATTTGGAGAAAGCTTTAAAGCACTGAACGTAAAAAGGAAGAAGCAGAGATGTTTTTCTTACCATCAGAAAACCGCAATGAGATTACTTGTGAAGAGAGAAAAGGAAACTATGAAAAAAATTAAAAATATCGTATTCACAGAATACGAAAAAGATATCACAATCCAATTTTTTATCAGTTTCTTCTAAGGACTCCACAACTATTCTTCATAAAATATCAAAATTATGCCTTTTTGTACGCTACCGCGATAAAGTGAATAGAAAAAATGCATATTTTCAAAAGGAAAAAGAAAAATGTCTCATTAATAGCCAAACATGAAACCAAGTCAAAAATACCGGGAACTGTATATATAAACTCTTTATTTCCGAACATTGTCTCCGAGTATGTTAATGTTTTATAAAAATCTAAGATTTTTTTATTGTACCTTTCAGAAAGTGATATCGATAAACAATTTGTTAACGAAAATCGTTTCCGTCTCTTTTTCGACGTGCAACGTCGAAAAAATGAAACACTAAAGGCTGCTGAATTGATCCTAAATCGTGAACCAGTTCCAATGAATCGAACAATTCATCAACGTATATACGTGTACGACGTAATAAAACCGGGCCGACGTGGCAAAAATCGAAGAATCGAACCAATCTTAAGATTGATTGATGTGAAAGCGGTAAAAATTCACGAAGAAAATCCCGTAAGTCTTGACGTGTTACCAGCGGTCGAAAGATGGATGTACAATCCAAAACAGAATTTCGGTTTAATTATCGAAGTGACGAAACACACGGAAACGGAGAAAATGTCACATGTGCGATTACGGCGTGCCTTAAACGAATCAAAAACGCACTGGTCACAATTGCAACCGTTTCTCTACACCTACACAGACGATGGACGCGATAGTCCACGCAGTTATCGGAAATTGTTGAAACGGCGAGCGAAACGCGCCAGTGGGGAACATCGTCGCAACGGGGCATGCAAACGACACGGCCTCTACGTAAATTTTCAACAAGTCGGTTGGGAAGAATGGATTATTGCCCCACGTGGCTACGAGGCCTACTACTGTCACGGTGAATGTTCATTCCCATTGGGTGATCACATGAACGCAACCAATCATGCAATTGTACAGACGCTATTGCATAATTTAAACCCACGTGCTGTGCCGAAAGTTTGTTGTATACCGACAAAATTTTCACAATTGTATATGTTGTATAAAGACAATGATCAATCGGTTGTGTTAAAAAAGTATCGAAATATGGTCGTTGAAGGTTGTGGATGTCGTTGAAAATTTTCCAGAAAAATTTTCCTCGATTATATCATGAATACGAATGAGAACGTACAAAAAATTACGTACGTTGAATGAAAAGTATCTACTGTGAACACTGTTCAAGTGTTTTTCTTGAGGGGGGATCCACATCTAATTCGAGTGATAAACGATCTTTCCGCTGTATAGAAACATACTACAACAGGTATTTAAATGGAGTATTTATTTACTAACCACCCAGTTTTTTCTCTCTTTAAAAATTGTTACCACGTTTGTCGCGCGAATGTCATCTTGCGACAATTTTGGGTCATGCGAAAAGGAGCTTCGTGAGTTCTGTGACGGAAGCAAACTGGAAAATAAGTGAAAATGTATGTGATGACAAAATAAAAGAAAAAGTTCAGTCAGTGACACATATCATACTCTATTTTCATGAGGCAAAAACCAAAGAATTTTATTAAATTTTCCATATTATAATAAAGTTATTTAATATTTTTCTATAATCGATTTGGTAACATGTAATTTTTTAACCCTTTTGGTATCAACCATTGAAGTAATCCCTTTTTGAAAGACATAATTACTGCCATATGTGCCATATAATTTTCAATTTTAAATAATAAAAAGAAATTTTTACAATATAGATATCGAAATATTTTACCAAAATGGTTAATTTTTTTGAGGCTATTTAAAATATATAACTTATAAATTAATAATTTCTTTTACGATTAAACGTAATGTTCTTACAGAACCTTTATTGGTTAATTTTTTTTTTTTTGTTTTTGTTTTGCCTTATTTTTTCAACCTAAAATGTACTTATCAATTCAAATTTAGACCGGCATTTCTCAACCCTGTTATTTTAAAATAATGTTTATTCTTTTTTTGCCAGTTAAATGTAGAATTAACCTCGGAAAGCACACTGGGGGGCCGCCTGATCTCAATTTTTCTTTTATCTAAAATAATTTTCCGCTCATGTTTCAGTTTTGAAGCTTTCTTAATGTTCCTTACCAAAATTAGCAACACAGAACACTTTAGAATCACCTCAGTGTCTATCCATGGGCAATTTTCTCTGAAACTATTCCATGTAAAAATTTCAAATTTAGTACATATAGATAGAATGTGATGGTTCAATTATACACGTGAAATATAAAAAAATTGAATTTTGATACTGTCATCTGGGGTGCAATTGATCATCAGGGGTGAGATTGTTCACTAAATCATATTTTTTTTTAAATTGAATATAGCGCCAGAACTATAGCTTAGAATGCGATTTTACCGACCGGTAATGGAAGAAATAAGATGGCTGAAAATACCCTATACACGTCAAGTTCAGCTGAAGTTCCGTATCTTTAAAAAAATAGTGTATTAAAAGAAATCGTATTTTTGGGTGAAAGCGAACTTTTAAAATTTTATCTGATAAGTCAAAATCTAAACATAGTTTTTATATTTTAATAAAATACACATAATTGTTGATGCTTTATGGCCATCACGTGCTTAGCTGTAGTACATAATCAATCCAGTAGTTTTTGTCATATTGGACATATTATTGCGTGGGGTGAGATTAATCATATAAATGGGGTGAGATTTTTTTAAAGATACGCAACTGCAGCTGAACTTGACGTGTATAGGGTATTTTCAGCCATCTTATTTCTTCCATTACCAGTCGGTAATATCGCATTCTAAACTATAGTTCTGGTGCTATATTCAATTTAAAAAATATATAATTTAGTGAACAATCTCACCCCGATGATCAATTTCATCCCAGATGACGGTACTTGAGTTAGTTTTAAGCAAGTGCGAGTAAAGGGGGTGGTCATGGGGGTTTTGACACCCCCCTGTACAGAGATTAAATTTTATCGTGGTTTATCCGATGCCATCGTTTACCAAAATTTTTAATGATTTAAAAACAAGAAATGATGAAACCGGAAAATAATTATAGATTTTCGAATTAGCTCTTTTCACTTTCACCAAAATTAGGAGCACGTAGGACCACTAGAAAAAAAAACTTCTGTAAAAACTAGTCACATTTATAAAAGGAATTGCGTCATTCTGATAACAAAAATGGAAAGATCACACCCAAATTACCCTAGTTTAACCAATCATCCTAATTTCTAATTCAAATAACTTCAATATGGTTTGCTTTGAGAAAAAGAATTTTTTTAATTTGGTGACGTCATCAAGTTTACAAAAAATTTTAAATTCCTTAAAAACCGTCAGCAAAATGATAGAATGATGAAACTGGAAGCGAATTATAGGTTTTCGAAGTCGCTCTTTTCATTTTTACCAGAATTAAGCAAATAGGACCACTAGGAAGAAATCTTTTGTTGGATCAGTCACATTTATAAAAGGAATTTGGACATTTTTATAGCCAATGAGCCAATGAGGTGTAGATTGAGTGAAAATTACCAAGATTAAAAAATGTAATTGTTAATTTCCTTTAACTATTAAACTATTGGTTTTACAATTAGAGAAAAAAATTTTTCACGAAAAATGTTTCTCACGATATAGGAAACAACTCTTATCCATATAAAAATTATTTGTTAGGAATAAAACTTTTTCTACCTTCATATACTGTTACTTCAAATCTATGTTTAAAAACAACTCACTGTATGGAACACTATTTGCGCAAGTACAACATACGAGTACAGTCGTGCCTCAACTTATTGACAATTTAAGTTATTGACGATGATCGTAGTTTACCTTAAGTTATAGACAAATCATATGTATGTACCCAAGGTCATACGTGCTGTGTCGTAGTGTGGCAGTGCGTACATATAGATGGTTTGTCTATAACTTGAGGTAAACTACGATCATTGTCAATAAGTTAAATTGTCAATAAGTTGAGGGACGACGGTACACTTAACCGATTTTCTTTTTACTTTTTAAAACTGATTTGCGTCAGGTTCGTTCATTTTACAACAAAAAATATCGTCCTCAAAATCTTAAAAAAAAGTACTCTTCTTTTTATTCTAAAATATTCTTGGTCAAAAGTGTGTACCCCCAGGGTTAAATGTATTTTGCAAAACACAGTAGCTAATTTGTGCCCAAGTGCAATTATTAGAAATATTGAAAAGACTGAGAAATGCACATTTCATAGAAGTGACTTAGTTCAGTTTGTTTCGTATTTAAGACTTGAATTAAAATTTCGTTTGAAAAACTAAACTAGCACTTCTGTGTAAATATAGTCAAAATTTAAAAACAAAATGTCACTAACTACAAATAATAACTTACATCTCAAATATATATTTTTAAATTATTAAGAGTCAAAAGTCAAATAATAATTATTGTTCATTTGTAGTCATTCATTTAAAACACACTTGACAAAACTATAAGGATTTCGTAGTTTTGACTGCGGAACCCTAAAAGTGATAAATTAACTCTCAGCGGCCATCTAAGGTGTTTTAAAGAGCCTATTCTTTTATCCGCTAGATCTTTCCCGCTCGAAAAATTTTTGGTATTTTTGACGTATCGATTGAACAAAAATATTTAATTTTGGAAATTTCGATTATAGCGTGCACGCTAAAAAAAGGGAGTATGCAAAATTCAGGTGTTCAGAAAAGCCCAAGCGTGATTTTAGTTTTCATAATCCTAATATTTGAAATCCTATAGATCTTGATGTGATGATCTGTAGAACAAAAAACAAAATAAATTTTTTTTATATTTTGCTTAGTTTTCGAAATAGCATTTCCGAACATATTTTTATTTTGGGGCCATGAAAATAAGAACTCAAAAAAGTCACTATACCTCGAAAACTAAAGTAAATATCAAAAAAATTTTATTCTGTTTTTTGTTCAGTACATCAAAATTTATAAGAACCCACCCTAAGGTTATACGGCTATGGGATCTAAAATACCTCAATCAATTCTTTGGTAAGTATTAGTGGAGGAATAAAAAAAAAGATTGCACCAAGAAATTTACCATCAGCATCCAAAATATTAATCTTTATTTTTCTAAACATATAACACTCCTCGGATTTTGCACATTCACTGCCTTTTAGCTTCAGTAAAACCGCCCAGTGTCACTCAGCTGTGAGTCACTGAATTGGGAAATCACAGAAAGATGGCCACTGAGAGTTAAATTTTGATACCATTTCAATAATAAACGTAACACAATAAAAGAACCTTATTGTTCAGACCAAATGTACCTACTCTTTTTGTTGTTACGCTTTGTACTACTAAGGCCCGATTTACATTAACGCTCCGCTCTCACTCCGCTCCAGGTTCGGTAAACTATTCTTAGACAATAAACAATGAGTGTATTCACATCATTGCTCTGATATCGGTCCGATATCAGTCACGGTTCGCTCTCGCTCCAATATCAATACCACTCAGATAATATTTTATCGGAGCGATATCAGACTTGTTATGGCTTGTACCTATAGTGTAAACACTTAATTTTGATTCCACTCCACTCCGCTTGCCTTCAGTTGTTATGAGAAGATATTTGTATCGAACTGAGGCCGAACTGGGAGTGTACCCAGAGTGGCATGATAATGTAAATAGAGAACGAATAGATACCAGCATGATATCAGCACTGTAATGTGAACACAACAAGATTATATCGAATCGGGAGCGTAGTGATATCGGAGTGAGAGCGGAGCGTTAATGTAAATCGGGGCTTAATAAAAAAAAATTACAGAGGAAGCATTGGATATAATACAGAAAGTGTGTCCCCAACATTAGAAATACGAGAATAATTTAGAGCAATTGCCTACTTAAAAGCCCATTTACACCTTTCTTAGCTTTTTTTCAACAATTTTCTTGTTTAATTATAAATGTATGTAGGTAGATATTATCTTTGGATACATTACATTTAAATACAAAATTTCTATTAAATTTTAGGCAAGGAAAATTTTCAACATTAATTTGCTAACCAATAACAACAAATACCTATTACAAGTAAACATTACAAAATTTTAATTTTACAGTTTACATTGAAATCTAGCAAAAGTAACAGGTTATAAATTATCTGCAACTAAATCTGTCATAATTTATTTATGATTTAAAAACAATCATTTCTTGTAAAATGTATTCTCAATTACTACTACAAGTATTTCTTTTCATAAATCAAAAATTCAAATATACAAACGTACTTACCGATTAACACGTTTATTTAAAATACTTAACCTTATTTTTACCAAATTAGTATAGTACTACCCAATACGATACTAATTTTGTAAAAAAAATCATTAATTTGTGTTTATGAAACGAAATTCACTTAAAAAACGATTGAAAAATATATAAAACAACATAATTTTCAATATAAAAAAACTCTCACGAACAGGCTGTTCTTGAGCTGTTTTTAAAACAAAGGAATAAAACCGACTAAAGATTTGATTTATTGACAAAGTTAAAAATATTATGTACATAAATAATATTGTGCAATATAAAAATATTTCATGTATAAATAATTTTATTTATTTCTAAATTGTACTATTCCAATTAAAATCATGTACTTTTATTTATTTTTCATAAATATAAAATAATTTTGAATGCACCCTCTGTAATTTACATTTTTAAAAATTGCGCGTAAAAGAACGGTCAAAAAGACTACCAGCTATTCATTTTTAACAGCAACATTGGAAATAATAATATCAAATAGAATAAAAACGCATGTTATACATGCTTAATTTCAGTACATAATTTCCTAACACAATTATTTTCAATGTTGTGTTCTTTTCTTTAAAAAAAATAAGGTAAATTTAATTAATAAATAATTTTCACATTTAAAAATTTGATCTCTTTAAAAAATAATTATTTAATTAAATCACATAATAAAAGAAAAATAAGTTTATGAAAATTATTTGTTTGATTAAATTACATACCTACTTGAAAAGAAAATGTTATAATTTTACAACGGTGCATAATTTCAAAAATTTTTGTTAATTGCTTTTCAATAAATGGTCACATTTATTATATAGTTTTGATGATGTTACGAAAATATATAGAAAAAAGTTGATTTTTTTTCTACAAATTGTAAATATGTATTATAAGTATCTGAAATGTCTTTATTGTATAGTGTTTCATTTTTCGTAAATAGAAAATTGTATATAATTTGTAAATATGTTATTTATATAAAGATTATTATTATTATTTACATTTTATAAAATAAATTTAATTTTTCATAATTTAAAAATGACTTTTTTTAAAGCACCTGCTGTAAATTCGAAAACTCAGACAACTCTTGAATTCTTATTTTGTTTTCTCAATAAAAGGAAAGAAAAAATCATTTAAAATATAATACGGCTGTACCTACATTTTATTTGTTATATTAAATATTAAATAAATAAATATTAAAAGAATATTAAAAATACAATAAAAATAAATTCTCTCAAATTTTTCAATGCAAATTTTTTGCGAACAATAGATTCTGAAGCATATACTTGAAAAGTTATTTATATTTTTAAAGATGCACAATTAACCACTCAAAAAGGTACAGAGATTAAAAAGCAACGCAAGTGGTAGTAATTATTGTACTCTAGAACATGTACCACCATTTTTATTTTATACACAAAAAAAAAAATTACAAAATTTATGAACACGTCATAATGTCTTATTAATAATAAGTTATTATTATGCAAAATATCACTACAAAGGAAAAGTTACCATATACGGGACAAAAACAATTTAAACTTTTTTAATCTTCGTGAAACCAAAATCGGAATTTTGATATTTGATTTTTATACTATTTTTTATCTGTTAGTTGATAATTATAGAATACACTAATTTTGTTCCCGGTACCATAGAAACACCTAACTTTACCATAATTCTCGATTCAAATTTGAATAAAATAAAGACGAAATTAATTTAGATATGTTGAAAATAGAAAGGTATCACAGGAACTAAGAAAAGTTAATGATTTGAATAAATTGCGGAGGCAAATGTTAGAAAAATTTATAGGTATAATACTAGTAATTTGTTAGTATAGTTCATTTCAGTTAAATTTAACCATGCTTCGTCACTTTGAATTTAAATAATTTCCGTTTTCTTGGCTTTATCTCTTTTATTATTGCATTTATGTAAATTTTAAATTTGCAGTTTATTTTTAGAAAAGAACAGAATATTGATTTGTTTCGAATATAAGAATTATTTAATTTTTTAATGAAAACTCATGATCAATTGTATCTGAAAAGAGGTATAATACAGTCGATCCTTTTTTTTGTGCGGTGGATAGAAGGTGTATAAAAAAAATCGCACAAAAAAAAAACAAATTCAAAAATATCATAAATAGCTATAAAAAGTATAGTTCGATCCAGATTGTACAAAAAACTTTTTTATGCGGTTGGTCGGGACCGCATAAAAAAAGTTTCATCGAAAAAACATAACTCAAAACGCTCAAAACTTCGACATTTCCTTAGAAGTTGCTTCTATAAACAAAGTAAAGCATTAATTTACACGTAGAAACATTTTATTTCAATTTTATAATATTATGAAAATTTTGAAAAATACATCTGTAACAAAATTAAATGATGCAATAACTTAATATGTTCTTATGCAATGTATTGATTAAATGTTTAAAAGCCGTTAAAAAGTATTTTTATCAAAGAAAGTTATTATAGTAAATGTTTAAGTATCTTACTGTCTCTTGATTTTGATTTATATTATGCATTTTAATGGCCATTTTTTTAAAAACCGCATGAAAAAGAATCACATAAAAAACGCACAAAAAAAGACCGCAGAAAAAAGAGTTCAGCTGTACTCCTTTCACTGAAAAAAGCCATAAAATTCTAATTTTTTAACATAATAAATGGTATGGTAAAGTTGTCCTCAATAGGTAAAGTTGGGTCCTTTGATGGTACCTAAATTATTTTTTATTATCGTTTCAAAAATTTATGTTCACCCTCACACGTGGGGATGCATTGGAAATAAGAGAGGGTTAGTACGAAATGCGAACAAGGTTTTCCAATTTGTTTATTAAATAGTATTATTTACTGACAAAAATTAATTTATGTAGTAGGGCCTGGTATTTCATTTCTATTCACTATTCCTATTCATATACTGACCTGATAGACATTTATATTAATACTGCTCCCATTTGTTGTTGACTTTCGTTCCCATTGACCCCCAATTTAGTTTTTAACTAGACACAACAGTTTCCAAGCTATCAACTAGTAACTACAATAAACATAAGAAATTGATTTTATTCTTATTTATCCTATGAAATCCGTTTTACGGTAAGTATTTTTTCGCATTCGCAATTGTGAAAATTAAATTTTATACGAATTACCAAAATTAAAAATTACCTCATAATAAATATTCTTTGTTTTTATAAAGAAAAACTAATATTGAACATTAATTTTGATTTTTTTTATAGTGTAGATGACACGAAAAGTATCTACAAATAATTACGAAACATTTTTTGAATCAAAAATAAATTTTAAATTGACGTAATAGGATTTTTATCCTATTAAAAATTCATTTTCTTATACATATTCATAATTACCTCATCGCTAATAATATTCTTTTGCATTCCGACAAAAATATGTGAAAAAAAGTAATTAATTAATTTTTATTAATAAAAAATAAATAAGATTACTTTACATATTTGTAAAAATTTAAAAGAAGAAGAAACATAAATATCCTTTTAAATAAAAAAAATTTATATTTATATATACCTAAAAGGAAAAAAAAATTCTATTTTCAGTAATGATTAGTTTATGAATAGAACTACACATGCACTTTACGTGTAATCACGTACGTAACTTAAATAGAATTTTAGGTAGAAATTTTAAGTTCAAACACATTGAAGCTAAATTTTGCAACGTACGACAATATTAGACAGTGATGAATATCTATCTTTTTTCACAGTAATTTTACATAAAAAAAAAAATTGATTTAATTGTCTAATTATCGAGAATATTGTGAAGCAGTTTTCGTAAGTAACAACTCAGTTCTAATTAAACAACCTGTACATTAAAAAATGCAAATATATTTTATTCTATAAAAGGTATACACACTGTACTGAAGCCAAATATACAATTTGTGCAGTCATTTGTCAAAAGTGGTGAACCAAATTTCCAGCATACATCACGTTAAGAAGTTAGTTCTGACCACAGATGAGACAGATCAAGCCTACATATAAAAAAGTGAAATCTTGAAGTTGCAATAAGTTGCAATTTACATTACTACTGCTTTAGTCTGTTACTGACTGCCGTGGTGTTCACGTCGAAAAATAAATCATGTTTGACTCGTGAAATTTAAACAGAAAAAAATATCAAGTGTGTCGTATTTAAGTGTAAAAATTCTAATGAATAAAAAATTTCTCAAAATAAAGGGATATCTTTCTTAAAATAAATAAATTTATTTTTAATTGTTGATTAGTTGTCAAATAGGTCAGCCATCATAGTATATAGTGTATGTATGCGAACTGCATATATCATCATCAAAATATATTACTAACACATTGGTATATTCGTGTCCATACATCGTGTGTTTTGATCGCTGGGTGCTCTGTTACCTCACCCATTGATTACAGTGGGCACAGTTTGGTAGACATTCTAGTTTGACCCTTTGGTTCTGACGTTGCTTGTCATATGATCTACACCAGGGGTCGGCAATCTTTTTTGGATGGCGGGCCATTTTAAAAAAAAATAATTTTTAGCGGGCCGCACAGTCAAATATTTTGCAATGTAGTATATGGCTTAAGTAGGTTTTTTTAACGAATTTTCGAATCAAAAATTCAGCTATTAGAGTCACTGTTTTGATGCTACTTGAGCCCGGAAGTATGATAGAAATAATTTATTTTGAAGTCTCTAGAAGCCAAAAATGACATTCACTAAAATTTATATACCTAACTCTCGAACGAAAAATCTTGTTTTTACGAAATTTGGTAAAAATATTGGAAATCCAAAAAGTCAGACACGTCCGATGCCCGGAATGGATTTTTAGGCGTTTTTTCCTCAAAAGTTTTTTGCCTAAATTTCCTCAAGTTTTTGCCATATTTTCTTACACCGTTGGAAAGAGGAGAAAATAATCACATAAAAAGGATTTTTGAACAATAATTCTATGTCAAGTAGTTTCTAAGAAAAAATAATTTTTGTAAACGTAAATTCGCTATATTATGCAGGATACTGCGACAGGGGTATTTTCTTTTTTTTAACAAAAATTTATATTTAAATATTATTATTAAAAATCAACATGACGAAAAATTTTTAGTAATAATTTTATTTACATGTTATAAAACATCGGAGAATAAAAAAAGTATAAAGTATGTATGGTATGCTCAACTCTGCATAGGCAGAGCAAATTGTTCGAAAAGTTATATTGCTTGGCGGGCCGCATGAAAGCTTGTAACGGACCGCAGGTTGCCGACCCCTGATCTACAGCAATGGTGGACAATCTTTGGCCTGCGAGAAATTTCTGTCCAACTCACGGGGCCTTAGGGTAAATTAAAAATAAATAAAAATTTGACAGAATAAAATCATTAACTATGCAATTTTTCTTCATTTCTCTGTAATTTTTTATTTAGCAAAACAGCAACATATAAAAGCCCTTAATATAATAATATTTTTTAGATATAATTTAACAAGAAAAAAAATTAAAAGCCACAAAAAAACATCAATTTACTACCATGGATAACAGAAGGAACATAAAATTCATATCTGCTTTACGACATAAAAAAAGATTGCCCACCATTGTAGCCCGTTCACATTACCCAGTAGCATTCCAGTCCAATGATCGAAATCAGCGCTGGAATGTTACTGGAATAATGTCAACCGGCATTGGAATGCACTGGAATGTACCCATTCCAGTAAGCAATTCAGTCCAGTGACTGGATTGATAGTCTACTTTTCATTCCAGTTATCCCATTCCAGCGCCACTGGAATAGTGTAGACGGCCAATCCAAAGCTGGATGAAACGTTGAACAGCGAATAAGCATTGTTGTTTTTTGAAATGTAATCGAATGACTGGAATGCACCATTGAATGACTGGAATAATGTAAACGATATAATCCAGTCAAGCACTGGACTAGATTAGCTCACTGGATTACTGGACTGGAATAATGTGAACAGGCTATTGTTCTACAGTGTAAAAGCCATTTCAAAATAAAATATCAAATTGTAACTCAAAAATGAACCTTATTGTATTTACCGGCTGGAACCCTCACTACCCCGTCCTCTCCTCGGACTTGATAATATCGAAAAAACTTTATTTATTATTGTTTAAGGACGTTCGTGCGTCAAACCTAATAGTAGATAAAAATTTTAATTTTAGAGAATTGACAAGTTCGATTACATAGTTATCTGCCCTCAAAGATTTTAAGGCTTTCATAGATCATTTCTTAAAGTAATTGACGATTAAAAATCAAATTTTTAACACAGAACTATTAGGAAAAAATATTCTAAACAGCATTTTTTCATTTTAAAAATTATAGTAAGTATGTTATAAGAGTTAATACCATAATAAAAAATGTTTAAAAATATTCTTTGAAATATGCAATTTATATAATTGCACAAAAAAATCGTGTTGACGAACGTTAAAATGAAATATTAATTATTGAAATTAATATTCGGGTAGATTTTGATGTGTAAACGTACATAATATACATACAAGGTTAAATCAAACTACTAAATTTCAATCAACAACTGTGTATGCATTGATGTCATAGATCAGTACATAGGTGGTACGTATAGCAATCACCCATATACACGACACGATATGACACATGAACAAGCACAAGCTCTGTATGCATAACATACAGGTATAGTGTTTTGTGGTAGCTACATAACATTAGGCTATGTTTTAAATATTATAAAAATTTAAATATAATATTGTTTTAGTAATTTTTTCTTTTTTCAGTTAATCGTCCTAAAACAATCCATTCATATTGAAAAAATGTCCATATTATCGATATCGATATCGATATTATCGATATTAGTGTAAATATTTGCATCCCTAATAACAACTACTTTTAACAAGTGACTGTACAAATTTATTTATAAAAATAATTGATATTATGCGCAGTTAATATCGTTAATATACTTGTTACTTTTGTTTTTAAAATTACTACGTAATTATGATTGAAATTAATTATTTCATTTAACACATTTAAATACAAGAAACATTAATAATTTCATTTGTTTATTATTTTCATGTATGTACAAATGTAATCATGTTTTATAACATGTTTTCTACATATATTACAACATCAATCAAATATATGCATCTAAATATTTTTATGTAATTACCTATTAATTTCTTTGTTGTATTCAATTTCATATTATTACAATAATTATTATTACTTATGAGATATGTATAAAAATATTCATAACTAAGTAAGACACCTGGTTTTTATCTTGATAAAGAATTCCTTAAGGTACCATCACAGTGTGATTGGCCGAAAAATAGTCAATTTTCGCGATTTTTTTCGGATGGATAGGATGGGGGAATGGGGATGAATTTTTTTTTTTTGTTTTTACGATTAATACCACTATTTAACAATACAAAAACAAATTTTTTATTCATTTTTATTTATTTTTTATAATTATTATAATTTTTTGAAAAAAGTGTCTTTAAAAAAGGGCGCTAATCGGTACACACGATTCCGGCCGCAGTTTTTATCCGAAAAAAAAATCAAAAAGAGTATCAATCTGTAGGTAAGTTGCTATGTACCTATGAAAGCTTTTTTTGAAATCTTGCTATTTTTCCACACGAAAAACTATAAGAAATTTTGTACTTTTTATTCAAACCTCCGCCATTTTTTTAAATATCAAGAAAAAAAAAGCCCCCATAGGTACATAGCGGCTTACCTACATATTGATAATCTATCTGATTTTTTTTTTCGGATGAAAACTGCAGCCGCAATCGTGTGTACCGATTTCCGCACTTTTTTAAAGACACTTTTTTCAAAAAATTATAAAAATTATAAAAAAATAATAAAAATGAATAAAAAAAATATTAATAGATTTGAGCGTTACTTTATGGTATTCCATATTTGTAAACAATAAACAAATATTTTACTTCGCAAAAATACAATGTTTGAAAATGAACTGACGGTTCGAAACAATATTGTCACAGTTCAAAATAAAAGTAGTATTTTTGTGAAGTAAAATATTTGTTTATTATTTACAAAAAAAAATATTTTTGTATAGTTAAATAGGGGCATTAATCGTAAAAAAAAAATTCATCCCCATTCCCCCATCCTATCCACCCGAAAAAAAATCGCGAAAATTGACTATTTTTCGGCCAATCACACTGTGATGGTACCTTAATATGAAATAGATAAAATATTCTTTGATATTAAAAATAGAATGTAAAGTTTGTTTTTTGTGTACCTACGTAATGAATTAACTCGAAAACTAAGATCGATTTTGAAAATTTTTATGTCATCGAAGGATGACATATTAATATCGTTGTGTGATCATAGTGGGGGAAACATTATTATAGAGTTGTATATCCATATTGAATAATTATAGAGTTGTACATCCATACTGAATAAACGCAAGAGGGCTGTAGGGTTAACAACTATAGAGTTAACAAAAAATTATAAATTAACACTTTCACTGAGGTGACATTACTTACAAGTAAAGGTCCCGAGGCCGGACCTATCGATTTTGATGAAACTTAAATATGTTGTAGAACACTAAAAACTAAGGGACACGTATTTTTTTTTATTTGCGGAAAAACGGTTTGAAGGGGTGAAATCGCCCTCCAAAAATTGGGGTAAAAATTTAATTTTTCAAATATCTCGAAAACAGTAAGAGATAGAGCAAAAGTTTAAATTCGCGATATTACTCTTTTTTAAAGAGCTATCTATTGATATGCAATTTGTTCAAATTACATCAACAGGGGTGGTTGGGGGTTAAAATTTGGGGGTTTATTTTGCAAAAAGGGGGTGAAAAATAAACAAAATAAAAATTTTGTTTACAGATTTGAAATCTACGTCAAAAAATCTAATTGACCTGTTTTTGCTCAATATCCTAATATTAAGTCTAGGGGTAGTTAACTAGAGGGTGACTATGTCGAATAATCGTACTATTTGGGTATTTCAAGAAGTTCTTGTTCATGGAAAATAGCTTAAGACAATTAGAATAACGTAGAAATGAAATTCTCGAATTCAAAATTGAGTTTGAGCAACATTGGAGAGGGGGTGAGTCACCCTCTTAAATTACATACTAGTTTACATACACTAATTTTTGCAATTAACAATGTCAATAATGTCAATTTTGCAATTAATAATGTCAATGGGGGTAATAATGTCACAATAGATGGTTCTGAAGTTAGACTATCGTATGTAAGGTTTTTATTAGGTTTCGTTATTTTAGGTTAGGTTATGTAATTTTCGGTATCGATAATTTTCGATAAGGAAAACTATAATATCCATTAAAAAACAAACCTAATAAAGACCTTACATATGATAGTCCAACTTCAGAACCACTTATTGTGACATTATTTTACCCACTATCAGTGTGTTAATAGCAAAAATTAGTGTATATAAACTAGTATGTAATTTAAGAGGGTGACTCACCCCCTCTCCAATGTTACTCAAACTCAATTTTGAATTCGAGAATTTCATTTCTACGTTATTCTAATTGTCTTAAGCTATTTTCCATGAAGAAGAACTTCTTCAAATACCCAAATAGTACGATTATTCGACATAGTCACCCTGTAGTTAACTACCCCTAGACTTAATATTAGGATATTGAGCAAAAACAGGTCAATTAGATTTTTTGACGTAGATTTCAAATCTGTAAACAAAATTTTTATATTGTTTTTCACCCCCTTTTTGCAAAATTAACCCCCAAATTTTAACCCCCAACCACCCCTGTTGATGTAATATGAACAAATTGCATATCAGTAGATAGCTCTTTAAAAAAGAGCAATATCGCCAATTTAAACTTTTGCTCTATCTCTTACTCTTTTCGAGATATTTGAAAAATTAAATTTTTACCCCAATTTTTGGAGGGCGATTTCACCCCTTCAAACCGTTTTTCCGCAGATAAAAGAAAATACGTGTCCCTTAGTTTTTAGTGTTCTATAATATATTTAAGTTTCATCGAAATCGATAGGTCCGGCCTCGGGACCTTTACTTGTTAGTGCGTGTCAAAAACACGCACTTAACGGATTTTTTTCACTATAAACAAGTTAAACTAATCTAGATGAACATTGGCTAGGTCCAATCCTAAAAATTCAGGTTTCCTAAAGGACCGATCAGACCACGACGGTCATCTTGCGGGCTAAGTGGATGTCATATAATTATATTGTACTACTTAACTCATACCCAAAAATTCAAGTAGGTAATAATTTCTGAACACAATTAAAGTCAAGTGGATTTAAAATTCGACAAAGAAAAAGTAATACGTGTTTTGGTCAGTTTGTCACGTTTTAGCTCTTATGTCAAGTATGCAATTTAATTTCTTAATTACCGTTTCGGGCACCCGCAACGGTCTATCCTCACACTAAGTAATTCTACTACATACCTATAAATCAGATGAGCTTTTTGTCTACTTTTTAGTGTTCCGTATCAAAATTAACAAAACGGAATACTTATGAAATCACTTGAATGACGTAATAGTGTAATATAGCACAACTCTCTTGTACAATCATAAACATTCAGGGAAATTTAAACATTTAAAATAAAATTGAACAATGAAAACATTTTTGGAATCTTATTTTTTGTTCTTTTACTGTCGTCAATGGATTAACAAAAACCCCTAATCCAAAATTTCAAGTACTTCCACGCCTCCCTAAATTATTATAAAGGTTGTGAAGCGATTACGTTATTCACTCTCACAGTAGGGGTTTTATTTTACCTCTTGAACGTCAAGTGCGGAAGCTTACTAAAGAAATAAAGCACAGAACAGTATTCAGTTATTTTAAAATTTTTAAATTACAGTGGCAGTTTTAATTTTATTTTTTAGTCGAATTTTCTCCGAAAAATTAGACTTATACAGTCTATACGATAAGAGCTGCGAGAGGCGAGACCAGGGGCGCTATCCGTTTTCGGACCCGTAGAACACGATTATGTAAAAAAAAAAGATGTCTGATATATATATATATATATATATATATATATATATATATATATATATATTTTCCCGCAACCTTTTAATATGTGTAGGGCCCCCCCTATGGAAGTTAAGAGATGAAATTTGGTAAATGGGGCTTATTCCGATGCACAACAATACTATCAAAGTGGGGTCAAATTTTGGGCAAATTTTTTTTCGGACCCGACCTTTAAGGGGGTCGTGGGCGGCTGAAAAGCAATAAAACTTTTTCAAACCGGTTTTAAATAATGTTTCGGTCAATTATCTACAACATATCCAAAATTCAGCTTCCTAGGTTGATATGGTGGGAGTAGAGGGGGGAAAAACGATTTTCGCTGGATCTAACAGGCCCCCAGCCCCCCAGAATTAACGTAGAGGGTTGAAATTTGGTGTGTTGATAAAGTTCGTACCTAGGTTGTGCTTTTTGGAGGTTTTAATATTTTACCCCCACCCCCCTCATTTTTAAGCTACAATTTCATGCATTTTCGACGTTTTCGAAGTTTGTACCACTCGCACAGGTCACCCGAATAAACCTAGAGGGCTGAAATTTTGTATTCGGATTGAGTTAGTATCAAGGGGGTGCCTTTTGGGGGTCTCGACTTTTAACCCCTACCCCCACCATTTTTATACCCAAAAGAATATGATTTTTCTTGTTTTTTAACAGTTTCGTTCGGGTCAAAATCTCCCCAAATAAACCTAGAGGGCTGAAATTTGGTGTACAGGTTAAGCTAATAGCCAGACACTGTTTTTTTGAGGTTTCAACTTTTAACCCTTACCCCCACGATTTTGACGCCAATATTTCCTTAATTTTTTTGCTTGTTTTCTAACACGTCTAGAGACTCCATAAGGAAACCTAGAGGGCTGAAATTTTGTACGTGTATTCAGTTAGTATCCAGCTAGTACCTTGTAGGGAGTCCGCATCACTTTTCCCCCCACTTCTCCCATTTTTACATCGGAATTGAATGCTATTGTTAAATGTGTTTTAAAAGCATTATGTTTATTCTAAATACAAGTAGGCGAATAGTAATTTTAAAAAATTTAAAAAAAAGTGAATACAATTTTTTAACAAATGAAATACATACATATTAAGTAATTTGCAAATGTTATTAAAGTCAATGTTTATTTATTTATTTAATTATTATTTAGGAATTTTGGATTTTTATTATTTATAAAATAGAAATTTTGGATTTTTTTGGAAAGAAAAAATATCTTCATAAAAGCCTTCCAGTTTACTATTTAAGTTCCTTTTTTAATATTTAAAAGTAAAACACAAAGGCAATTGGCGGATAAGCATGGATAGAAATGCCCTTGTACGAATTGTGTTGGCTTTTTCCCTGTTAACTTCTATCGGCACAAAATTGAAATTTACTGAGATTCAGCCCTTAAAAACTTAAAATCTTTTTATAAAGCCCCGATCAACCGGACACTCATTATCAGTTTTGAAACCACCAAAATTACAAATCGCTTGTGGACTTTCAATTATATTTCGCTTGTAGACACTCAATACCGAAGAAATAATTTTTTATTTTTTATTTTTTTTATTTTTTATTTTTTTTTTTTTGAAAGAAAAAATATCTTTATAAAGGCCTTCCAGTTTACTATTTAAGGTCCTTTTTTAATATTTAAAACTAAAACATAAAGGCAATTAGCGGATAAACATGGGCAGGAATGCCCTCGTACGAATTGTGTTGGTTTTTGTTCTGCTACCTGTTTTCGGCACAAAATTGAAATTTACTGAGATACAGCCCTTAAATACTTAAAACCTTTTTTTAAAGCCTCGATCAGCCGAACACTCATGACCAGTTTTGAAACCAACAAAATGACAATTCGGTTGTAGACTTTCAATTACATTTCGCTTGTAAACATTCAATACCGAAGATGAAGGGGAAAATTCGACTACCGTGATGGGGCCCCGCTGCTCACGGCGTTTTTTTAATAATATCAATTTTTTAAGATAGGCAGGATTTAAATTTCATTTAATAAAAGATAAAAATCTACAAAAGGATATTATGATTCATACTTACCAATAATTTTTGTAATAAAAATAAAATAATAAATGCATAATAATTTCGTATTTCAATGAAATTTGTATTAGTTAAAAATCTACCTAATTCCAAATTGTTTAAAAATACCGATGTTGGATGCATCAAACAATGGTACACGAAACCCCAAAGAAGGTGGATAAATGAGTTGCCTAGTATCAAAATCTACTAATTCCACTTTATAAAGATCATGGGAAATCGCAAAAAACCATAACTCAGTTCAAAATTAATTTTTCGATTAAAAAGTCAATTGTATTAACTAAGAAGGTAAAAAAGATGATTAGTACTATAATCAAAAAACAAAATTATCGTTTTACCCCTTTTTTAATCAAAATTATTTGAATTTATTAGGTTTTGATAGTAACATTTATATAAAGTGCGTTTTAAAACAGAAATTATAAATGAAATTTATTAAAAAAAAAAAAACTTAATTCAGCAATATTGGATATATCAGGGTTAGACGATACAATTTGTTTTGTAATATTGTAAACTATTTTCATTTTGCCACTTAAAACTAAAGTGCTTACTTAGTAATTCATTTACATCTACAATTTCATTATTTAAAATTTTAGATAAATACTAAAATACAAATTTAGGTGAAAACACAATTTTATACTTCGTACGACCCGCATGTCAGTGAAAAAATTAAAATTTGAACGGTTAAAATCTAAAATATAGGTTATGTATGGGTATTTAGCAGGATTTGTAAAGTTTTCAATGTAATTTTAGCAGGATTTGAAAATTATGTTATATTTCAGTTGCAGATTTCTTTAGTAAGCGGTTAAAATTACAACAAAAAATGTTAAGGGGCATATGCCTTGTTGTGTTTAAAAATTAATGGCCCTAAAAAATCAAAAAATTCGAAAAGTGCATTTAGTAGATTTTGATACTAGGCGACACAAATATCAACTAATCGTCATAACTTTTGCAAGGGAGAAAATTTTAAAAATTACATTATTTCAATTTAATTTGAGTTCAACATTGGAACAATTATGAATTTGTCATTGGATTATAAAATAAAATAAATAAAAAACTTACCTGTATACTTTTAATTTTTTAATTACAGGTGTTCTTAAAAGTCACCATACATGCAATCGTATAACAATGGACAGCTGTAAATGGTCCTTTAAAAAAAAAAGAATACAATGGGCAAACATAAATAAAAGTACACATATGGATTACGATTTGTATTGAGAAAAAATTTTAGAGATTAAGGAATAAAAGCAGAGACGTAATAAGGAATAATTGCCAAGTCAGTGCCGTATTTAGATTTAATGCCGCCCCTAACATATTTGTTATAAAATATTAGTTATAATAAAATAGTATATTCTGCAATAAGTGCGGGAAATTGTCGATTGCCCACGAAAGCGAAGTTGAGCGCACGAACGTAGTGAGTGCGCTCATTCGCTTGAGTGGGGCAATCGACAATCCCGCACGAGTTGCACATACTATTTTTTATTACGAATTTCACATACTTTTTTCTATTATTATACTATTTTTGACATTTTTATAACTTTTTAAAATAATATTTTTGTGTTCGCTTTTTTTTCTGAATTAATTATCCTTTAAATTACTTTGGTGGTTTCTATAGAAATAATTATGAAATATTTATTAAATGAAAAATTAAGAGGCGGCTTTGCGTGTTTTGATTAAATTTTGCGTGTTTTATTGTCAATTTGCGTGTGGAAAGTTACTTTCCACACCCAAAAAAGTATGCGGGAAGAGTACAATGGGCAAACAGCTATTTTACGTACAGAAATGTGTGCGCCAAGTTAGTACTTCTCCCGCATGAGTAATAAAAAAATAATAGTACATTTTTGAGAGACCACATTTAAGAACTTTTCTTCGAAACTGGCAACTGCAGTAGGGCAAAGAAGTCGATCAAATCTAAATAGTTTATATCTTTTGTCAGGTTTATTTTTATTGAAAGCACAACTAAAGAATTCAATCACGTTTAGGGCATAATACGCATAATACAATGGAGGCAGTTTTAACATGGATATGTTTTTGGGCTGGGGTACAATAAAAAAAATTCGTGTCTATAAAATTGGCATCACAAAAAATAGGTATCAAGAGACTACTAGATAACTCTGGTTGGAAATATATCTTTCCAGGGTTAAAATTAAATGGTTAAAAGAACATGGAAATTCAAGTACTTAACCATGTAAAAACTGGTCAGAATCGACCAAACTATCTAGGAATATGGTGAAAAAATTGTTTTTAATTTTGTCATATTTTCACTTATAAATATAGAAATATATTATTTTCCACAAATTAGTTTTCGATTGATTAAATCATCTTCAGGTGACAACTAAACTGAACTGAATTCAGTTTGGATAAAAGAATATATGTATATATAAATTATAAAGACAATAAATATACTGGTTAAAAAATTGGGAAAAACCCAGAAGAAAGGTAAACAAATACACGTGTAGAGGAAACGAGCGGCAAATTACGAATTTGATGTTGAACGAGTTTTAGGTAGATAGCAAATAGTGGGCGGGGAGATTAAATAATGGATATTACAGATAAAAATTTTTCACCATATTCATTATGGATTTTCACAAAATAAAATTATCTACATTTATCTAGGAATAGTTTGATCGATTGGAAAAGTCCAATGAATTACATATAAAAAAATTTACAATGTTTGTCATTTTAAAGAACAATAACAATATAAAATGCAATAATTAATACGCTTTTCCTCGGGGATGGGATGTTTTCCCATGATAAAAAGTAGCCTGTGCTCTTCTACATCTCTCCCACTATCACTATGCAAAGTTTCAAGTCGATTTATCAAACTGTTGAGTTGTGAAAGCGAGATAAACAAACCTTAGCTAAATCCGCATTCGTACCCTAAAAATATTATTGTTTTTGCTTGAATACACACTGTCCAACTAGTCCAAGTTTCATTATTAAGAAATAAAGCCTTGGGTTAATTACTTATCAACGAATTAGATTGAAAATCTTTATAAAAATTTTTACTATTGTATTAATTATCAATAAAATATCAATTCTCTACAATATAATATGAAATCTGATATTTCCTTTTGAACATAAACATATCAAAAAATATTGATTGATTGAAATACAAATCACTGAAATGGAAATAAATCTCAATACAATCTCTACAAACAAATTGAATTCAATACAAAATATGTAACTGTTTGATTACCACTGGCAAATAATGACCACTTACGTATTGGATTGGAGTGATAGCACGTGCTGGGATATGGCGAGGTTACCTGTTAAACAGCCAGCAGGTCTCTCTGGCCAGGTCATCAAAGATGCTCAGCTTACCTTACTTAGCTAATGTAACGAGTTTTAAGTGTTTGTGTTTCAAGTTTTCATGTTTAAAATCATTTTTCTCCATAATTGAATGAAATTGATTTTTTTACATTATATTGATTGTTGTGTTTTAAGTTTTTTTTAATTAATTTGTGAAATATAAATGACCAAATGCGTCCTATAAATCTAACATTGGTGAGTGTTGACATTTTAAGTTGATTTTTTGTTGTACCAGTGAAAAGTATTTCAAAAGTTTTTTTTTATTTAATATGAAACGGAGATTAGTGCTTGAGAAATTGGATATTTTGAACGAAAAATGTATTTACGGTTGAAATTTTTGGTTTTTTATTCACTTAAAATAATTTAAATAACAAGTATTTTTATGATAAACGAACATATCCTATAAAAATACATTGTTGACATTCTTAATAAAAACACTAGTCTTAAAATACTAGTTACCTTAAGTAAAAACTACTTAAAAATTCTTTAAGTATTTTTTTTTATTAAAAAAAAAAAATTAAATTTTTTGAAAAAATTTTAACAAATAAATTTGAATATTTTGAAATTGTTGAAATGTAAAAATTAACCGATTTATTGCAAAAAAAAAAAAAATGATATTTGTGCAAAAAAAAATATGGCAAATTTACCACGGAAAGGAATCAAGGAAAGAAAACATGTTTTAAAATCATTTATTGTATTTCCGTGATAAAATTAAGGTTTTCAGTTTTTCCGTTTCCTGTACAAGTTTCTCATAAAATATTTACAGTTATAAAACTCCATATGAACTCTATAGTAAAATATTTATAGGAGTATAAAAATGTAAAATAAAAGCCTCTGAAAAAATTTTTTATACATATTTTTTAATTAGGAAAAAAATAGTAATTATCTTGTTAATTTTTTAATCAAAGTATCCAAAATTACATGTGCATAAAATTTATCTTATATTTGTGTTGTTGAATTTTTCGGATTAAAATAATTATAATAGATACCGAAAATTAGAGATAGGTTAAGTACCTATATTTTCTTTGTGGAATCTTTTTCGCCGAAAAAGGATTTTTTTTAATATAAGGAGATTAATAAGTAAGGGAAACGCACCTATTTAGTAACAGTAAATTTATCACTAAATCACTAATCATTTTTATGATTTTCTAAAGTCTAAAAATCTTTTAATGTACCTATATATTGTATGGTCAAAAGAGATTAAAAAAAATATATTTAATCAAAATTTTTTTGAGTTTAAAACTCGAAATTTTGCTATTTTGACTGTTTTACCTTATAAATTCAATTTTATTGTTTAATATATCAGCTGGTCTGACGCCATATTCTAAAAGAATTTAATTGTACTCAGTACAGTCAGACTAATTTATGTCGGGAGTAAAAAAAGGTGTACCAGCAGTTTAATCTAATTCATAAAATGCAATTTTATGAAATCTAAAGTTGGCACTGCTATAATATACCTATTCTACCTATTTTATGTCAAATGTCTTGTATTATAGGACATCAGCGTTGCCAGATTTATCTAGAAAAAATCAATTTAAAAAGATCGGATAAGATGATAGGGGTGTGTGTGCAAGACAACGGTAGTTTTTGATGATTAAAAAATTTACAGTCATAAGTCTTCCTCAAAGACTAGGATTAATTCCTCATGATGTACTAAATTTGAGTCCCTCGCAGAGGTTGTTTATAATGCCATATAAGCACGATAAGAATTAATTAAGTAGTTGCTTCTTTAGGTATCCCAAAAATAACATCAAGAAATCTCCCACACTAAGCTTATTTTATTACGATTAGTGATGAGCAAATGCAAGACCAAGACTGTTAAGTCTTGGTCTTGTTCTTGCATTAAGAATCTTGGTCTTGGTCTTACTAGAGCAGTTTGAGTCTTGGTCTTGGTATTGCTAAAAACTTTTGCACTTTCTCGCATTTTTTTATTACCGAATTTTTTCCTTCTAAAATCAGAATTTTCTCTCTTTACGGTATTAGTTATACTTTCAAACTATTTAAATAGTTTAGCAAGACTCTTGCTTTTTTCTTGCTTTTGTCTTGGTCTTGCTCACTTGAGTCTTGGTATTGGTCTTAATTGCAGCCATACTTATAGTCTTGGTATTGGTCTTGCTCTTGGTATACATAGTCTTGGTCTTGCTCTTGGTATACATAGTCTTGGTCTTGGTCTTGCAAAAAATGCAAGACCAAGACAAGACTGCAAGACCAGGACTAATTTTGCTCATCACTGATTACGATTTCAAAAAATTTGGCAACACTTAAGCCCAGAAACGTTTTGAATGTGAAGTTGAAGAACTCCATTAATAATTTAACACTGCGTGTCATAACTAAAAAATTATTGTGGGACTGAATTCATGCCTCTAGTCCCAGTCAATCTCGAGATAGCATCCAGAAAATTTTTATCCCCATTCAATCTAGAGATAGCATCCAGAATGGTTTTTTTGTTTTCTAAGTTCATTGCGTTCGCATATACCCAGATCGATATAGGTATAAATTAGAATAAGGAAAAATTCACTTAACAGATTTCCACAAATATCAATAGAGGATGACCCCAAGGGTCGCCTAATAGAGCCCAAATTTTAAAATTCGGTTTCGTTTCTAAGTTACGAGTTTTCAATTAAACGTAAAGTAAAATTGTTTATTCATTTCTGTAGAAATAAATAAACAATAATTGATATCAGATAATTGTGCTACAGTTGATCCTTTTTTATGCGGTGAAGGGGAACGCATAAAAAAAATATATTCAAAAATATCATAAATAGCTATAGAAAGTATAGTTCGATCCAGATTGTACAAAAAACTTTTTTTATGCGGTTGGTTAGGACCATCCGCATAAAAAAAGATCATTCATCGAAAAAACATCACTCAAAACGCTCAAAACTTAGAAATTTCCTTAGAAGTTGCTTCTATAAACAAGATAAAGCCTTAATTTACACGTAGGAATATTTTATTTCCTTTTTAGTGAAATATATATATATATATATATATATATATATATATATATATATATATATATATATATATATATATATATATATATATATGTGTGTGTGTGTGTGTGTGTGTGTGTGTGTGTGTATATGTACCCTTGGATGAGTATACATATAAACCCTTGGATGAGTTCGTCAGCCAGACACGTCGGATGCCAGGAACATGGTTTTTGTTCTTGCAAAAAATTAGTTTTTTACCAAAATTTCTACTTATTCAAAAAGTTTTGCGAAATTTTTTTACACCATTTAAAAGAGAAGAAAAAATTACATAAAAAAGGTCTTTGAACTTTTTTTCTATGTCAACTAGTTTCCGAGAAAAACGAATTTTTATAAACGGAAATTCGCTATGTTATGCAGGATGCTGCGACAGGGGTATTATAATATTATGAAAATTTTGAAAAATACATGTGTAAAAAATTAAATGATGCAATAATTTATGTTCTTAAGCAATGTATATTGATTAAATGCTTAAAAGTCGTTAAAAAGTATTTTTATCAAAGAAAGTTATTATAGTAATTGTTTAAGTTTCTTACTGTCTCGTGATTTTGATTCACATTATGCATTTTAATGGCCATTTTTTACAAACCGCATAAAAAAAATCGCACAAAAAAAAACTGCATAAAAGAGAGTTCAGCTGTATTACTATTCAAATGGAAAAAAGGTATCTCTTGAAATAAATACAACAAGAATACTTTCGAATACATTTTGGTACATTATAATTTATCTGCGGAATTCAGACGGATCACTTGAAATTATCAAATGGGTTACTACTATATTTTATTTATTGTGTTTAGCATATGAATCTGTTCTGCAAAACAAAGAAGGAAATATGGTGTTCATAGGTATATATATATATATATATATATATATATATATATATATATATATATATATATATATATATATATACCTATATATACCTATATATAGCTTTTTATTTTGTTTGGAATATGAACACTATATTTCCTTCTCTGTTTTGCAGAACAGATTCATATGCTAAACACAATAAACAAAATATAGTTGGTGCGATAACTATATACTTTTCCTTCTTATAACTATAGTGTCGCTATTGTCTAAATCAGGCATCAGCAAACTGTTTTTAAATTGAAGTTTTTCACAGGTGAATAAATTTTTGAATGGCCACTTTTACTGTTACGATGGATCAGTACATTTATTTAAAGTTTAAAGAAATGGGTCCAACTCAAATTCGATCGAAAATTTATATCTATGACATGAAAGGACATTTGTAAAAATATAAAATCACAATTAACCGCAATGCCCATTTCAAAATGACTAGTGATGAGCAAAATTAGTCTTAGTCTTGCAGTCTTGTCTTCGTCTTGCATTTTTTGCAAGACCAAGACTATGTATACCAAGAGCAAGACCAAGACCAAGACTGTAAGTATGGCTGCAAGACCAATACCAAGACTCAAGAGAGCAAAACCAAGACAAAAGCAAGACTCTTGCTAAACTATTTAAATAATTTGAAAGTATAATTAATACCGTAAAGAGAGAAAATTCTGATTTTAGAAGGAAAAAATTCGTTAATAAAAAAAATGCAAGAGAGTGCAAGATTTTTAGCAATACCAAGACCAAGACCAAGACTCAAACTGCTCTAGCAAGATCAAGATTCTTAATGCAAGAACAAGACCAAAACTGTCAAGTCTTGGTCTTGGTCTTGCATTTGCTCATCACTAAAAATGACTTTACTGTTAGGAAATACTAACTTCAAATTTCTATATCATGACTTATTATCTCAAAAAAGCAACTACATTTATTTCTTTACAGAACTGGGTAGTACTGATCTATATGAAATATTGTTCGCTTATAAAAATTTTAACAAGATAGATTTTTTTGTTGTTCTGTGGGTAGAACTAACTGTTTAAATGTCTTCGAGTTTGTTTCCGAGACTGTCACGCTTAAAATTCGAGTAGAATCTGGCATTTCCCAAAAAAAGTTTGCCTGGTCTATATGGGCAAACACTGTCATTTCTTTTCATTTTTCAGCCAAACAAAACGTTAAGGCATTACATCACTTTGAAATGCCAGTAAAGAAAGTTTTATTAGGGATTTTTTTTCTCTGTAACGAACAATGCAATCAATATAAAACTTCTCAAAGCATATTTATTATATATGCTTTGAGGTACACCAAAAAATTTTTTCTCTACTTAAAAAACAAAATGGAAGCGCGAGTGCTGATCGAAAATTTTCAAAACCGATAAAAAAATTGTTCCGGTCTAGGTAATTTATATACAAAGCTATGAAGTAAAATTTCGAGTCTGTCGGATGAAAATTGCTGAAGTTATCTTACCGACCGCTTTGGAAAATGTAGTTTCGAGAAAAACGTAGTTGCGTATGTAAAGTTTCAAAACGTGTTTAACGTTTTGTGGGTTTATTTTATACTATCGAGTCCCTATAATAAATAGAGTCGTGACATGTGTGCTGAATGCTGATTGGTTCCGGCATTTTCTGTCCAAAGTTTGTGTAAAATACATTGGAGATAAATTAAATATTAACAAAAATCATTTAGTTACCACAGGCATTAAATTTTGAAGCATGACTCCATTTTAGTAAGCCCAACTTGTAACCACGAAGACTTGTTTATAATATTATATAAACTATTAAATTAATGACTTGACCGCCATTAAAGTAATCCCATCAGTCAATTTTTTTGCTTCAATTTCTTAATGTATTTGTAATACACAGCATTCTCTCTAGTCGATTCTCTCCTCAATGTTTAGTTTAATATAGAAAACATAATTAAATTAAAAATTTTTAATTGTTGATTAATTCATAACTTATTAACAATAATTATGTACTCAAAAATATTTACTCAAACATGTGATAATTAGTTTTGAAGCTTCTCGTTCTATTTTGGACAGAAAATGGGTTACATGTCACGACTCTATTTATTATAGGGGCTCTAATTTATACCTATTATTAACGCCATCTGTGAGTCAATTATGGAAATATTAGTAACGTTATCGATCAAGCTGAGACTCCAAAATGCTATGCGCAACGGAGCGGTGTCGTTAAACGTTTTGAATCGCGCGAATTCGTTTCAGAAATTGGGTTGAAAACAATTTTTAAAATATTTCGATAGTCATAATTCCTTTAGTGAAAAGAAATATATTTTTTTAAAGTGATGTAACGACTTAAAAAACCAAACTGTCCGGACAAAGACTTGGCAACTCTGCTCGAAGCAAGAAAACATGTCAAAACTTGCGGTATGAATGAAATTTAATGATATGACCTAATAGTACAGACAGTGAAAGAATTCATATTTATAACGGGAACACAACAAAACAATTTATTCCCATTCCCGCGTTGGTAGTTGAAGAATTTTCGTTGCACACAACATTAAAACGTAGGAATTTCATCGAATTGTAATTGTATCTTAATATTTACCTACATACCTCCGTGGAAGTACAAATACCGCATAACATAAGATACGGACGTGTTTTGTCCGATTCAATCTCCCATGACGATTTTGCCACAGTTTAATAATTTTAACATCAATCTCTTTATATTATTCTTGCAGGAGTGGTACCGATCATGCGTGGATTGCCAATACAGTTTTTTGTGCTGGCAATGCTCTTTATAATTGATTTATTGCCAAACATCATCCGTGCTACCACCACCGGCAGTGATAGTCTACTTGACGACAGTGATAACGTAATATACACGCCCGAGGAACGTCAGGCCATGCTACACAAATTACAATCGTTAATGTTGGCACGATTGGGTATTATGAAAACGGCGAATCGACATATTGATGAGAATTCGATACGGGTACCTGAAAATTTATTGAAATTATATAAAGATTTAACCGATATGGATGTGGATACTGTGGCAATACCCAAGTATGGAATACATGCGCATACGGCGAATACGGTGCGAAGTTATACTAACGTTGGTAAGATTTTTTGTGTTTTTTGGGGGGCGATTCGTTGGGGGAAAACGGTCATACAATTTGATAGCTTAAGGATGTTTAGGAGGTACAATCGGAGATAAAAGTACATGAAATTAGAAATTCGTGAATAATTGCGTTGTATAACAAACTGTGAGGTAAATAAATAGTTATCTTTGTTAAATAATAGCTATCACTACATCTGATTGTACAATACATCAAACTATAGTTCTCAGCTGACTACAAGAGCTGAGTACATTCTGAGGATTTTTCGGAGGAATTTCAAAACGCTACGAGACGATTGAAAATTTAGTAAAATGTTCCTCATTAAATACTAAGGCCCCTGTGAAAATTTCAAACCGATTCACTAAGCCGTTAAAAAGTTATTTAATCTGTTCTGTTTTCGAATTTCCATAAGAGTACGTGTAAAATTAGTTTTTTTTTTATTTTTTTTGTTTTTTTTTAAATAACTTTTTAACGGTTTAGTGAATCGGTTTGAAATTTTCACAGGGGCGTTAGTATTTAATGAGGAACATTCTACTAAATTTCCAATCGTCTCGTAGCATTTTGAAATTCTCCGAAAAATCCTCAGAATGTACTCAGCTCTTGTAGTCAGCTGAGAACTATAGTTTGATGTATTGTACAATCAGTTGTAGTGATAGCTATTATTTAACAAAGATAACTATTTATTTACCTCGTAGGTTGTTATACAACGCAATTATTCACGAATTTCTAATTTCATGTACTTTTATCTCCGATTGTACCTCCCAAACATCCTTAACCAGTTGACTTGAAACTTTGTAAAACTTTGCATAGAGATAGCTGGGAAGACGGGGAAGGATATCAGCTACCTTTTACTCCAGAAACATATCTGATTTCCATGAGAAAATGTATTTAAAACATTTATTTTGTCTTCAGACCTCAGCTGCTTCCCTCATTCTCGAGGGAAAACGAATTGAAATAGCGATCTACTCTTTACAGTGTTAAAAATTGTAAAGAAAAAATTTCCCCATTATTTGACTTGATGTCATAAGTTCATAAATACCACGTAGGCAAAACCTTCCCCCAAAAAAAAAAAAATTGAAAATAATAAACAAAGAAGAAGCCAAATAGCTCATTTTTCAGTTCAAGTTGTAAAACACAGATTGTGTTGAAAAATCCCTTCCGGATGCTCCCTGAACGCTCTCAAAAGGAGAACAAATCCGAAAAAACTGGAAGGGTGGTAGCCCTGCACATGAGGTACTGGCTGTGTTCGATCGTAGTAGGGAAAGTTCTTGCGCATGTGCGGCACTAAACCACGCAAACACATGATGCATTCTCAAAACGATTTCTTTGTTCAAAGTATGGAGATTAGACAAGGAGACGAAACTTATATGAGAGGAATTAACAAAATTGGTCAGGAAAATGGTAAATATAAGGCTTTCTTTTTTTACCACTCGCGGCGTTAATAATGCTCGAATACTGATGTGAATATAGCGAATATAGTAACATAAAACGGATAAAACAGAATGTAAATACAGTATTTATTCTCAAATGGAAACACGTCGGGACTGGGGAAGTGACAAGTGAGTGTTTCCATTTGAGAATCACCAATGTCGGTTGATGATATTTAATAATAAGGAAATACATAGAAATTACATATCTATGAAATAAACTCTTATAGTTTAAATTACTTTATACGGCAGATATCCAATGGTACTAACTCCGATTTTACATAGTGACGTCAGCGATATAATATACAATAATATACAATATAAATGACGCGACGCAAAATAAAAATTGTTAAGTTTATTTTAAAAACGATCGAAAAACCCACTTTATAACTGAGTTGAACTTTGAAAAAAATTCCAGAAGATTCTATTCAAAAGCTAACAAAGATAATATAGAAGCTCGCGTTTCCATTTGAGAGTGTTCGATTTGAGAATACGTACTGTACAGCTTGCGTATCCGACGAACACGAGTGGCATCTTTGATTTGGACACTTTTTTGAATACATTGAGTTTCGTCTCCTTGTCTAATCTCATAGATAGTTCAAAGATTAAAAATTTCTTTGAATCCAAAAAGAAATATTTTGGGTCAGAAAACTATTTCTTTGACAATTAAAAAAAAAAAAAATTCAAGAAAATATTTCTTTGAATACAGAAATCCTTTTGAAAGTGGAACAAATTTTAAATATATAATCGCTACAGGTCTCTAAATTAATATGGTGTTAGACGTCAAATATATTTAAATTTTTGTTAAATTCAGTAATACGTTTGCGCGAGAATTTTTTCTACTACGGTCGAACACGGCCACTCTTGTATTAAAAGTTGCCCCAATTTCCTGGTAAAATTCAGTATGAAGTTCAGTTAATACCAAATTTTGCATCTTTTTCAACGGTTTCAAATATTTTAGGGGGCGCCAATTTAAACAGTTGACGACCTTTCGTACTGTTTTGTATGAATTTAAACCCATAATATATTATTTTTTAAATAAAACGTATTGCAACTAATTGTAATTACAAATGTCAAATTAAAAATCACTGAATGTTTCTTATTTATATCACGTCAAGGCGCCACTGTTGGCCCGAGTGATGGCATCTGTGCCGTTCCCTTTATTTTACGAGGTAAAAATGACAGCTGGCAATAGCCTAGCACCTAACATCTGTTTGTGACGTTTCAAAGCAACAGATTATTGACAGTTTTATAAGGCCATGGAAAGGTCCAGTAGTATTACGAATGTCATGACGTTCTGAAGCATTCTTGAGTAAAGAAGCTTCATGGCATTCTTGATATTCCTATTCCTCGATTTTATAAAACTGTTTTTTTTTTTTGATAGTTGAAGAAAAAATATTCCCAGACACCTTTGTAGGTTTCCTTCTTTTTTGTCTTTGTCGTACACTTTTCAACACTACACCAGTGTCCTTAATCAGTGGTTTTTATTTAGTTTTTTAAATATTTGACATAATAATATTTCATCTTCACAAAGTTAAAAAAATGATGCAATACTGTAAAGAAAAGTGAAATATGTTATTTTCAATTAGAATAAACTATTTTCGTTTGATTTTAACTGATTTGATAATTCTAAGCAGTACATATTGACATTCACTGATTTTTGTTTTTCAAAATTATATTTTTAATAGTATTAAATATTTTGCAATGAATCCAGTCATTCAGTTATTTTATGTTATATATTTACAGTTAAGTTATAACATATCATTAATGTCATTTGTTTTCGGTTTCTTTAAGAAATATTCTTCTGTAATCATTAATCAAATTATTATTGAATAAACAGAATTTACATAAAAATATAAAATAGTGTTATTAACTTATTATTTATTATTATTTCGTAACCTAATGTTCAATTAGTACCCTATGCACTATTTATTTGTTTGACTGGAATTAGAAAAGGACAATCATACGTTGACAAAGAAACTATCAAAAGTGTCTGGGAATATTTTTTCAACTATAATAAACTCTATTATCACTAAAATATTGCTTTTGAACTTCACAAACAGATGTCAGAAGCTATGTAACTGCAAGCTACTTGCAAGCGCTTCGTATATGAACGTATCCAAAAAGATTAATAGTGTACCTCAGTTACCCAAAGAATTTAAATATCCCGGTTGCATCTATGCAAAAAAGAACAATTGGTCACTTTCTGTGATCCAAAAAAAAAAAAAAAAAAAAAAAACAGTAGCAAGACTCACAAAACTATCAGTTTTAATTAAAAAATTTCCAAACTTTATTATTATTTTTAATTTTTAGATGGTGAAAACAACAATAGAAACATAAACTACTATCGAAAAAGATTATTTTTTCGACTCGAGAAAAAAGACAATGAAACACTGAAAGCGGCAGAATTAGTGCTTAATCGTGACTCTTTACCCGCCACCGAATCAAACGTTCAAAGTGTTCAAGTGTTCGACATAATTCGCCCGGGTATCCTTGGAAAATCTCAACCAATACTACGACTAATCGACACACGAACGGTCGACATTCGACAAAACACTCCCGTAAGTCTGGACGTCCTGCCGGCCGTTCAGCGTTGGTTTGAGACACCAAAACGTAACCATGGTTTATTGGTCAAAGTGAATAAACCAAAGAAATCCACCCACGAAAAACTACACCACATAAGACTCCATCGATCGATCGATGAAGCCCCAAACACGTGGCAAACGAAACAACCGTTTCTCTACGTGTACACCGACGACGGAAAAGAACGAATGCATCAATCACGAAAACACACGATACGTAAACGTTCTGCGCGCAACTACAAGAAAAAGAACGAGAATCGCGCATGTAGACGACATCCACTCTACGTGAGCTTTAAGGAGGTCGGTTGGGCGAAATGGATCATTGCACCGGAAGGTTATGAGGCCTACTACTGTCACGGCGTGTGTCGATTCCCGTTTGCCGATCATATGAACGCCACCAATCACGCTATTGTACAAACATTGATTCATGATTTAAATGATAATCATGATCAACCGTCACAAGTGCCCCGGGCATGTTGTGTACCCACAAAACTGTCAGTTATGTCAATGCTCTACGTGGATGATGAATATGAGCATAAGTACGTGTTGAAAAATTATCGCGATATGGTCGTGGAGGGGTGCGGTTGCAGGTGAAAATTAGTTTTAATTATCAAAAATAATGACGCTCAAAAAAAAAAAATGAACTCAAAACTCAATGCTTTCTATGCTCAATTAGTGTTTATTTTAATTTAAATACAAGACTGTATTAATCTCCGGTTTTTAATAATATATTATGGCTCATACACAATCAATGAAATAAGGAATAAGAAGTATGCCATCTAGTGACGTTGAATGGAACTTTAACGTAACTGTCCATAGGTATATGTATTTATGTATTTTTGTACATCAAAATTCATGAAAAAATAACGTTTGTGATGACTTTTTTTGTTACTAAAGTGAAAAAAAAATCACGAATTTTGACGTACAAAAGTACCTACATATTTATATCTATGAGCAGTTACGTTAAAGTTCCACTCAACGCCACTAGATAGCATACTTCTTATTCCTTATTTCATTGATTGTGTAGACACCCTTATTTTAAATTATGAAAATTAATATTCATCAAAAGAGGAGAGTAAAAAAAAAATGGTCGGTTTTTGATCAATGGACGCAGCCAGTAAAACAACGGCTATTTACATTTTTTTTTGTAACAGAAAATTCCAAAAAAAAAGTGCAACTGCAAGGGAACATTTTTTTTAATTCTAGAATCTAGGCTATTAACTGGTGCAATGCCACACAAAAAAATAATGTAAGAGACAGCCTATATAAATATAAAAAGAGAGAGAGAGATAATTATTTATGTATCTCAGATTTTCAGTCTCATTTATACATTCAAAGCGTTTTTTAAAAAAATACTTAGGTAAAAAATTTTTAAATTTCAGTTTCTTTTAAAAATCATATTGTATAATTATTATTAACAATATTCCCGTTATCATGTGTATTATAGACTGGTAATACAACCAAGGATTTTTTACATTTCAGTTTTGGTTAATGTGCTTATATAATAAAATAATTTTACATCCATCGTATTTTATAATTTATAAATTGTTATCGTATAATTCTGGCTATAACAAATCTGTTGAACTACTTGGGTACTAATTTATCTAGCCCAGTCTATTACAAGTCTTACTGGACTAAAAAACACACTATAATTGCTAAATTTATGACTATTTAAGTCTCCTATAATCAAATATATTTCTCTCTTTCTTCTTTTTGGTATGTTAACATGCCAGTGACACTGAATCCGTTAAATAAAGATTGATTGTCATTTCCAAAATATTGATCTTTGCTATAAAAAAAAACCTGATGTAGATAGAAAGAGCTCAAAATTTTTTGTTTAATAATGTTAAAATATACAGGATGTTTCATTAAAAAATAAAAATAAAATAATTTTGTATAATAAACAATTTTTTTATAAGTGCGTTTTGTGAAAAGTTACGAAAGTTGAGATACCACTGTCAGGCTGAGAATTAGTAATAATTTTTAGCGCAATGTTTATTTATATCTCTCAACATGATTGAAAGATAAAAACTCTCATAAACAGGGCCAAAATGTCAAAAATTCGTGAAAACTATTGCGTTTAAGTATGGGACATTCTAAAAAACTAGGAATTGATTTGATATCCAGTGTTAATTTGAGATAAAGTTATTACTAATACTCCATCTGAAAAGGGTATCATCAACTTCCGTAACTTTATAAAGATGGTCATAAAACTCACTAATTCTTCATTATACAAAATAATTTCTTTTTTTTTAATGGGACACCTATATATTTCGACATTATAAGATAGAAAATTGTAAGCTCTCTCTATCCATTTCAGATTTTCATCAATAATTTGGAAGTTGAATAAAGTTCGAAATGAAACAATTTTTATTTAAATCAGTCTAAACGAATAACTTCAATTTTTAGAATGTTCCTTTAGGGTTACACATCTCTAATTGTTATTATTGGATTCTGCGTATCAAAAATTGTAAGAAAGAACAACTGAGCAAAATTTTTTACTTTCCCCTAGTTGAAATGTTTTTAAAAACAATTTGGGAATTATTTCTGGTTTGTTCCAAAATTGGTCTTACCATTTTATTGTTTAAGAGCATTAATTTTTAGATTTTATTTTAAATTATTTTTCTTTAAATTGTATAAAATGTATATAGGTTATGTCAAAGATTTTAATTTTTTTCCTTTTTTTGACTGAGCTTAAACCCAGTGTATTGTTTTTTTGTAAATTAAAATTTATGAAAAAAAAGGAAGAGTACCTGGATAAGGAATATTTATTTATAATTGTGTGCATATTGTACAGTAAAAAAATTTAATCATTGTAAATAAAAATTTATATTTAAAATTTTTTCCATCGATTAATGTATTTTGTACTAAAAAAAAAAATTAAGCCATAAAAGAATTTTCGCATATCTACCACAGCAGAAAATCACTTTACTACAACACTGTCAGATCCGCCCATCTTGAATAAGGGCGCCATCCGCTTTTTTTTAAAAATTGAATAAAATCTATAAAAAGTCACATTTTCGATAAAAATTTAATTAAGCACACCAAAAAACTGACATAAGTCTCACGATGTCCCAGTTTTTTGTGGGAATCTTGCGATCCCAACTCCACAAATTCTGTCAAACCCGAATTTTAATAAAAATTCATTATATGCGAAGATACTTTTACCTTCGTAAGGTATTTATTTAACCTAACAAACTAACATAAGTAAAAAAAATAAAAATTAAAAAAAGTGCCATTATAACTAAAATTGTAATTACTAATACACTCGATGGTCAGTAAACATCAGCACAGTAAACGAATGTGTCAGTAATTGCGATTGTCACATATAGATTTTATATTTTAATAAATATAATATAAAAATTATAAAAAAAAAAAATTCAATACTTAGATCTCAGTTTTAAAAAATACTTGATTTTACTCCAGTCACTTTGAAGACTGAGATAATTTAAAAAAAAAAAAAATATTAACAAAAATTTTTTAAATCATTTTTTCTGTAATTATAAAATATTAATTTATTTCAATTCATTTTTTTAAGACTGTCATTTTAATTAATTTTTTCGTTTCTTAAAATTAGGTTATTTATTTATATTAATCACTAATAATCGGCTATGTATAATTTACTTAATAATTTAATTAAATTTTTAAACGCACAGCGGTGCTGCCACCATTTAAACAGTTTGTCCAATTTAATATGGCTGTCTAATTTAATTTAGACTAAACAGTTTGTCTAATTTAATTTAGAAAAAAAAAATTGAAAATATTTTGTAAGTACAAAATAGATTAATTACGTTTTTCTCCGTTTTAAATTGCCTACTTGTAATTTGTATAAAATGTATATATGAAATTATATAATAATTATTTACTTATCACTAAATTTTAATACAAGATTATTTATTATTAGAAAAAAGAAAATTATTGTAAAATTACAATTGTATAAATAATTTTTTAAAAATTTTTACTAAAATAAATCTTTTTACGTTATAAGATAAATTTTATAACATTTTGTTTATAATAAAATTTTTAAAAAATGAACTTTGCTGTTAGATTATTTTTTGTCCAATAAAAACCTTTTATTTTACAGGATTTTCAGTGGTTTGAAGTTAAGTGTGCATCTACAATTGTACTTTGCAATTTTTTTTATCTGTGGTAGTGTATCCAAGACGAACATACCTACCATATCTACCACTAAAATAATGAAAAATAAGAATTTTTAATTTTGTATCAAAAATAAAGATTAAAAGACGAAATAACTGATACAATAAAATTATCACAGAGTAGGAAAATAATTTTTTTCTGAAAATAGTATCGTGGAATTACTTCAGTAAAAATTTTGAAAATTTCTACTAAGTACATAATTTATGGTAAAAGAAAAATAAATATTTTTAAAAATACAAAAAATATAGTATACAAGACATACAGCGATGTAAAATAAACAAATTTTTCATATTTATTTACTGTTTTTGTTGTTCCTCCCTTGTTAAGGTCGTTTTTTCACTTTTTTATTTTAATTTTTTTAAATAAAATTATTAATGATTATAGATTATCTACCATCTACATTGAATTGTTTTATTTCAAAATAATACCAGGAAGGTAACTTGGTGAGCGTGGGGTTTGTTCCACGCGATGAAAAGATTACCTATGAATGAAAATCTTTGTATCGACAACAACTATTAACATAACACTCCGAAAAATGATGTTTCATTAGACAAGTAAAGAGATTTTAGCTTTCGTTTTGTAGTCTCATACTAGAGGTCTGTGAATCCAAAAAAATAATTTTTGGACGTATTGTGTACAATATTTTTAAAGATGACGTTAATAACTAAAAGTTATCTATTCACTTTTGGTTTTATTCACAATCATTATTGTCACAGCTAACTTAAATGAAATGGAAAAAAAGTTACTAGAATATTAATAGGGCAGTAAATTAATTGTCTGATATCAATTGGTTTCCACAAAAACGAATAAATATTTTACGGAACTAACCTGGAATTTTTGGGATAGTTCGAATATTACAAAAAAGTGGTGCTTTCCTTACAATAAATTGATTCAAAATTATATACTTTTGAATCGGTTGTAGAAAAAAAAAAAACAATATAACCATTTGATTTATGAATATATTTAGAATATTAAGGTAGTTTATCGATAAAACGATTTTTTTAAAGGATTTTAACGAAACTTCTCTAGATATTTATATAATTCAATACCAACATGAGCCTAATCCGATTAAAATTGACTACCCCAATTTTGAGAAAAACGATTTCAAAGTTTTGTAATTTTAACACGGGCTCTTATGGAAAAACTTTTTTTTTTTTAATAAAATGAAAACGTGTCAAAGGAATTTGATAAAAATTTAATACGTTATAAAATACAAAGTTACAAACCATATTAAATAAGAAATAAAAATTATTCACTACGTCGTTTTTGAAATATAATTTATAAACATCATTTTACAACGTTATTATAACGCTTTTTCAACAATGCTTTTATATTGCTACAACATAAGCGCGCGGAAATTCAAAAAAAAAAAAACAAGTGGTATACAAATAATAATATAATACTGAAGAATATTAATGCATTATTTAATTTTTGATAAAATAAAGTTTTTTCACTGAGATATACTTTTGTACCTGCCTATCTCGGAGCAACAACGTTTAAATCAAAAACTACTTGTATTTTCAGTCAATATTCACAATAGTAAAGAAAGTCCCCCTTTCCACACTAAGGTACAATATTTATGATACGCTCCTGTTAATACAAAATATATCAGAATCGAGTTATTGAAGATAACAAAACACGCACGCGTAAAAATTTCTAAATGTCAAAAGTTATTTGACAGATTTTCAAATAATTATGTATAAATTATGACATTGTATCAATTAAAATCAAACGGAAAAACGATTAATTATCATTTTACTTAAATTAATCAGTTCATATTGATTTTTAAAAAATTATCATCACAATTTCAATATGAATAACCTTTAAAATGCCAAGTTGGCATACGGACATTGGCGTATCCATCACACCGTAGAGTGGTAACAACCATTTAAAAAAAAATGCTGAATTACAAGTAATTTTATTTAAATAATTTTAAAAATAATTGCTTTTAATTTTTTTTGTGTTTATTTTGTGTTTTGTGTGTGATTAGTTGTAATTAAAACAACAATAAACAATGTTATTGTTTATTCGGCGTTCACGTTTCGTCCGAATTTTCGCATTTGTGTGTCTATTAGTTCCAATTATATATTTATTAACGCAACATGGCGCGCAAATAAAACTGAAAAGTGCGGATAAACCGACGTTCGTAAAACCATACTTAAGTGACGATCTCGGTAACTTTGAACCGCGTAATGTAGAGCATCGTGAAGGACCCGGCGAGAATGGACAAAAACATATCCTGCGTAGCGATCAAGCGAACGCCGCGCAAGAATCCGAATCCGAATACGGAATGAATATTGCGTGTTCGGACGAAATCTCATTGGATCGAAGTATTGTGGACACGCGTGACGAGGAGTGTAAACGATGGAATTATCCGACCGATTTACCCTCGACAAGTGTGATTATTGTGTTCCACAATGAGGGCTGGTCAGTTTTGTTACGGACTGTACATTCGGTGTTGAATCGATCGCCGAAAAGTGCCCTGAAAGAGATTCTTCTGGTGGACGATTTTAGTGATAAACCGCATCTCGGACAAAAATTGGACGATTATCTCGAAAATCTAGACAGTCGAGTGCGTTTAATTCGTAACAAGCAACGGGAAGGTTTGATTCGAACACGTTCGCGCGGGGCACAGGAGGCGCGGGGTGATGTGATTGTGTTTTTGGACGCGCACTGTGAAGTGAATGTGAATTGGTTACCGCCACTTTTGGCGCCCATCATGCGGGACCGATCCACAATGACCGTACCTATTATTGACGGGATCGATCATAAGAATTTCGAATATCGACCAGTCTATCTTCCCGGGCACTATTTTCGCGGTATTTTTGAATGGGGTATGTTGTACAAGGAGAACGAGCTACCCTATAAGGAACAGTTGAAGCAGCAGCACCCCACTGAGCCCTATAAGAGTCCCACGCATGCTGGGGGTTTATTCGCTATCAATCGTAAATATTTCTTGGAGATTGGAGCGTACGATCCAGGTTTATTGGTTTGGGGTGGTGAGAATTTTGAATTGAGTTTCAAAATTTGGCAATGTGGGGGCAGTATTGAATGGGTACCGTGTTCCCGGGTGGGTCACGTGTATCGGGGCTTCATGCCCTACAATTTCGGCAATTTGGCCAAGAAAAAGAAGGGTCCGTTGATCACGATCAACTATAAACGCGTGATTGAGACCTGGTTTGACGATAAATATAAACAATACTTTTACACTCGAGAACCACTTGCTCAATTTTTAGATATGGGTGATATTTCCGAACAGTTAGCGTTAAAAAAGAAGCTAAACTGTAAAAGTTTCGATTGGTTTATGAAAAATATTGCCTATGACGTTTTCGATAAATTCCCTGAATTACCGCCAAATTTACATTGGGGGGAATTGAGATCCGCAGCGACTGATCGTTGTTTGGACACTGGGGGGCATGCACCACCGGCCCTGATGACCATGCAATACTGTCACGGATTTGGAAATAATCAGTTGATACGTCTAAATGAGAAGGGACAGCTGGGGGTGGGGGAACGGTGTATTGAGGCGGATAATCAGGGAATTAAATTGGCGTTCTGTCGTTTGGGCACGGTTGACGGACCGTGGGACTATGATGAGAGTAATAAGACGTTATATCATCGCGTGTATAAGAAATGTATGGCACTCCATCCGCAAACGGGACGATTGTCTTTGATGCCCTGTGATAATAATAATATGTTCCAACAATGGCTTTTCAAAAAGATTAAGCCCAACTATTAAAATTGTTGTTAAATTTTTTTATCAAATTCTATTTAAAATGACCCAACAACTATTAGACTAGGCAGAACACCGATTTTTTTGTGTATAATCTTGTTTTATATATGGGTAATTCTCTGATAATGGGAATCATCCGAAACACTCAGAACAGAAATATATTTTATAGGGGTGTGCGAATTATTCGAAATGTCGAATAATTCGCACCGAATCGAATAGTAACATTCGATTCGAATTTTGAATCGAATAATTCGATTTTTCGAAAAATTCGAAAAATCTAATTATTCGAAAAATATTCGAAAGAGAACGAATAATTCGAAAAATCGAATTATTCGAAAGAAAACGAATAATTCGAAAAATCGAATTATTCGAAAGAAGACGAATAATTCGAATAGCTCGAATTTTTGTTTTTTCTTTTGATTCTTAGAGATTTTTAAACATTTAATTTAAATAAAAAAAAAAATCGATAACATTACAATAATTTCATAAATGGAAAGTTACATTATGCCTAAAGAACAGGATAAATCAATCAGTAATAATAAAAGTTTATTGTTACAAAAACTTGTCGCCCCATGACAGTGGGTGTAATAGCTGAATTTTCGATTCGAATATTCGTTAAAACTTAAAACATAAAAAAAATGCGACAAAAGAATCCACTGCAATAACTTCCCAGTGGGAAGTTAAAAAGAATTATTTTTTGGATGAATTTGCTCTGTAAATGAAATTATATTAATAGTAGTCTTCATAATCTTTGTTAAACATGCTATAACATGTTAAATGTGTTATTTCGAAGAAAAAAATTAACAAATCGAGAAAAAATTGATGAAATTCGACGATAACAAATAACAAGGCCAAGAGCATGTTATTTGTTAAATTGAAATCGAGAACTGGTTTAAAACTATAAAATAACTGTCGTAACTGTCAAATATGTAATAATTAACAGAGTTGCAAATAGGTCGTTCATGATTTTTATCTATTTTGAAGAATAAGATAAATAACATTTAACAAGTTTAACAAATTTAACAAAAATTATGAAGACTACTAATATATATAAATTATATTATTAAAGTTCTTAGTATGTTTGAGTCTTAGAAATAAAAGTTCGAGCTATCCGAAAAAATGAAACGAATAATTCGTTTTTTCGAATTATTCGAAAAAAAACCGAATAATTCGAAAAATCCAATTATTCGTTTTCTTTCGAATAATTCGATTTTTCTTCGAATAATTCGAAAAATCGAATTATTCGATTCGAAATCGAATAGAATAGCACTATTCGATTCGATTCGATTCTAGCACTATTCGCACACCCCTAATATTTTAGTTTAAGGTACCATCACAGTGTAATCGGCCGAAAAATAGTCAGGTAATTTTCGTGATTTTTTTCGGATTAATAGGATGGGGGAATGGGATTGAATTCGTTTTTACGATTAATACCACTATTTAACAATACAAAAATATTTTTTTTATTCATTTTTATTTATTTTTATAATTATTATAATTTTTTGAAAAAAGTGTCTTTAAAAAAGGCAAAAATCGGTGCCCACGATTGCAGCCGCAGTTTTCATCCGAAAAAAAATCAAATAGATTATAAATCTGTAGGTAAGCCGCTATGTTCCTACGGGAACTTTTTTTTTAATTTTGAAATTTGAAGAAATGGCGGCAGTTTGAATAAAAAGTACAAAATTTTTTATAGCTTTTTGTGTAGAAAATTGGACGATTTCAAAATAAAAAAAGCTCCCATAGAAACATAGCAGCTTACCTGCAGATTTATAATCTACAGTAGACTCTCGTTAATTCAAACCTTCGATAATTCGAAACTCTCTATAATTCAAAGGTATCACGAGTTCCCTTTAAAATCTCTTTATATTTCGAACTAAAACAATAGATTTTTATACACTTGATAACTCGAACGAAAAAATCATTGCTAGGTAACAAAACCACGTGTTAATTCGAACTCATCGGCGTCAAACACGCGACAATTCGAAGTTGCAGAGAGAAAGAGACCGAAAGATTGTAAGTATATTTTGAGATAAGTTCAAGTTCATTCATCGCGCAAATGCTTAAAAAATTAAAATTGTTATCTGCGACAATTCGAACCTCTCTATAATTCGTAATATTTTAATATTCCCTCGAGTTTCGAATTAACGAGAGTCGACTGTATTTGATTTTTCGGATGAAAACTGCGGCCACAATCGTGGGCACCAATTTTCGGCACTTTTTTAAAGACACTTTTTTCAAAAAATTATAATATTTATAAAAATAAATAAAAATGAATAAAAAAATATTTTTGTATTGTTAAATAATGATATCAATCGTAAAAAAAATTCGTCCCCATTCCCCCATCCTATCCATCCGAAAAAAATTGTGAATTTGACTATTTTTCAGCCGATCACACTGTGATGGTACCTTAATATAATAAATTCTCCCAATTTTTTCCGAATTAATCTTTGCGAAAAAATTCCGTGGGAATAAATTTGGCTACTCATACGCCAATACTGCCTGGTCTATATTTTTTAATTCATTTAAAATTATTTCAGTAAACAAGATAAGAGTTAAAAATCTGCATTTAAATTACAATAAAAATTGCATAATTCTCACTTATTGCAACAATATTATTGCTCAATACTAAAAAAAAAATTATTTTTAATACTCATTTTAATTCTGTAAAAAAATACAGTAAAGTTGAAAATGCGGACTTGAAAAAAATTTTTGTTGGTACTACAGTGGAAGTTCTCTTAACCGGACAGCATTTTCACGCGATAATTTCTTTTAAATCAAATATTCCAAAATTTTATACAAAATCAATTTATTTATGGTGTTCCATTTCGTTCGCTAAAGGACTAAAAGTTAACTATTTCCATAATTCAATGGTAATTTTCGCGTGAAAATGCTGTCCGGTTAAAAGAGGTTCTACTGTACTTTATTTTTAGAAATATACGTTATGCGTAACTTTCATCTTTCTATTCAAAATATATAAAATTTTAAAAAGAAAGAATAAAAAACCATTAAGGGGTAGGGACAGTTAAATTTTTGGTTAGGTATATTTTTGTAAAGTTATACCTTAAGGAGTTAACGTTAACCTCAAACGTCAGTTTCAGTCAGGAAATATTTTCATATTTTTTTCCGGGATCGAACGTGTTAATAGAAAAGCAAAAATATTTTTATTTTTGTAAATTTAATTACCGTTAGCCCCTTAAATAACTTTATCCTGGTCGAAAATACTAGTTCCAAATTGATTATACTTCTATTCCTTAGGACTAGGGATGAGCATCGATGGTCGATGTTTTCAAAACATCGATGTTTTGTTGTCGGTGTTCGATGTTTTTGACATCGATGGTAAGTCATCGATGTTTTTCGCACATCGATGTTTTTCGTCGTCGATGTTTTTATACATCGATGTTTTCATATACACTATGGGTAATACGAACTTTGTAGGAACAAAAGTATTACATCACAAGATATAAAAACTATAAAAATATTCACCTTTGTTCTAATTCTCAATTTAGAGTTGACGATAGTCTATAACAGTTATTTTTTGTATTTATATTTTGCAGATCGATGTTTAAACAATACAAAACATCGATGTTTAAGACCGCAAAACATCGATGTTTCGAGATCGATGTTTTTGATATATCGATGGTTTACGGTCGATGTTAACATCGATGGTAAACATCGATGTTTTCTTATCGATGCTCATCCCTACTTAAGACTATTTAGCGTCAATCGTTCTATGTTTAACCCTTTAACCCACAATCTTATTTTGATTAAACGTGCCAAATTTCTAAACAAACTTTAAAACTCATTTTTCCTTTATTAGGTTTTTAAATGCTCAAATTTTAACGAATTATGATCTAAAGGGTTAATTTTTTTCAAAGATTTAAACATTTTTTTTTAAAAATGTAACGACTCAAAATTTGAATTTATTTTTTCAAAATGTCTCTTTAATATGTATTTTTAGATCTCTATGATTAGAATATAACCGTAGGTACGAGAATTATTTTTTATGTGGTCGCTACAAGGCCAATTTTGATTAAAACTTTCAAATTGTTACATGTGTAAGTTACGGTTATATATGCATATTAAAAGTACCGAGTGAGTCAAAAATCATTTGCATAATTTTGTAATTTTAGTTATACTAATAGTCTAAGATCCCGCAGCTGATTTTTGCAGGTATCTGTTTTTTTTAATGAAACTTAATTTAAATGAATCCTTAATGGTAATGTAATACATTGCTTCCGGGTTGGCAGCTCTCAATCGGCCGCAATCTCCAAGTTGCCAGGTGTTAACAGGTATATTGTTGTTAATAATTTGCGGTCACGTGTTTTTTGAGAAAATTAGATACTAAATTAAAGTTTTATTTTTTCTGAATACGATAATACATGGTTGCTGTGAAAAAATAGTCGCAAGTTATGGTTGCCATTACATTTAATTAATTACTCTCTTATCACATCTCAGCTGCAACTATTGAAAAAAAAATTTATACACATTAATCAATCAAGGCAATGAAATATTATTACATATGTACAATGTAATACATATTTCATTGCCTTGATTGATCAATATGTATATTTTTTTTCAATAGTTGCAGCTGAGATGTGATAAAACTTTAATTTAGTATCTAATTTTCTCAAAAAACACGTGACCGCAAATTATTAACAACAATATACCTGTTAACACCTGGCAACCTAGAGGTTGCGGCCGATTGAGAGCTGGCAGCCCGGGAGCAATGTATTACATTGCCATTAAGGATTCATTTAAGTTAAATATCATTAAAAAAACAGATACCTGCAGAAATCAGCTGCGGGATCTTGTACTACAATACACTGAATTTTAAGAAATCTTAGAACGCTATTCTAATCAAAATAAAGTTTCAATATGGATATGTTGTTAGGTTAGAGTCCGCTCGAGATATATACTAAGGTTACAGTAACATGTCACTATTGAGAATTGTTTTCACTGATTTAAGTGTTACTTCATGGTATTCCATATTTGTAATTAATAAAAAAAAAATTTTACTTACAAGGGAACGGCATAGCCTTGGGGTCGGCAATTTAGCTGAAATTTTTTTTTGGTAATTAGTACACTTAATATGTTAGTATCCTAAACTAATAGCGCGTATTATTCAAAAAACCTGTAAAAAAAATATTTAAAAATTTTAATGCAGCTTAATGTACTTAATAAGCTTAAAAAAGATTGTTGTCCGGAAGATACCAAGTAGGTCGGAGGTAAGTTTCTTGCTTCACAGTAGAATGGTCCTACGTTCGAAACCGACTCTGTTAACAATAAAACGTTTTCTGTATTAACTTTTTTTTCTTTTATTTACAAAAATCTTATTTATTTATAAAACATTTTATTTAAAATATGTATTTGTAAATCTTTAAATACAAAATTATTATAATTTCAATTTTTTCAATACTTATTATTTACATTTTATTGATGTATATTTTTACAACCTTTCATAATACAATCAAATTTTTATTGGAAAATCTTTTAATGTTTTATAAATAAATAAGATTTTTGTTGATAAAAAAAAAGTTTTGTTGAACAAAGTCGACATCGAACGTAGGGCCATTCTATTGTTAGGCAAGAACCTTACCTCCGACCTACGTAGTATCTTACGTGCAACAATCTTTTTTAAGCTTATAAAGTTACATTAGCTGCATTAAAATTTTTAAATATTTTTTTACAGGTTTTTCTGTATATTGCGCGGTATTATTTTAGGATATTAACATATTATTTATTACTCATGCGGGAGAAGTACTAACTTGGCGCACACATTTCTGGACGCAAAATAGCTGTTTGCCCACTGTACTCTTCCCACATACTTTTTTGCGTGCGGAAAATAACTTCCCACACGCAAATTGACAATAAAACACGCAAAGCTGACTCTTGATTTTTCATTTAATAAATATTTCATAATTATTTCTATAGAAACCACCAACAAAATAATTTAAACAATAATTAATTCAGAAAAAAAAAGACGAACACTTAAAAATATTATTTTAAAAAGTACTAAAAATGTCAAAAATAGTAATAATAATAGAAAAAAGTATGTCAAATTCGTAATAAAAAATAGTATGTGCAACTCGTGCGGGATTGTCGATTGCCCACTCAAGCGAATGAGCACACTCACTACGTTCGTGCGCTCAACTTCGCTTTCATGGACAATCGACAATTTCCCGCACTTATTGCGCAATATACTAAAGTGTACTCTATCACCAAAAAAAATTCAACTAAATCGCCAACCCCAAGGCTATGCCGTCCCCTTGTTAGCAGCAAATGCCACGTTTATTTTTTAATTGTGACAGTTGTTTCAACCTTAATAGCCCATTTTCTATTTAAACAACCCATTATTTCAAACTTAAGTCCACTTTCGCATTCAGATTACAAAACGGAATGCCAATATTGAAACGCTGCAAATATTTCATTTGATTACACGCTAGCTAATTGTTTTTTTTTTCTAAATGCCCTGTACGCATCGGAGTATGTTGTTAGGAAGTGTAGCCGAACAGATTAAAGAGCTGTCAAGTATATTTTATACGTAAGAAACAGACCATGACAATCCAGTATTTGTTAAAAAATTATACAAATTTACAATTCTCCTGACAAGTAACATGCATTTATAGTCGGTGATTACTAATTACTTCAACGCGTTAGTATTTTATAAAATTAAAAGGAAATAAAATAAAAACTGTATTTACATTAAAACTAAAGCTATTAAAATATCATTAACCTTTGGCTCACTCAGTACGAATTTTTATAACCCTATTTTATTTCAAATTGTCTATTCATTTTTATTATTTATGTATTTCAATGTTCAATTTATGAACAAAAAAAAAGTAATATTAAAAGTAAATAATTAAATTTTTATGAGAACAGTATCAGTTTTAAATTTTTTATATTTAAAAAAAAAAAAAAATATTTATGAATGTTTTATTTCAAATTTTAGTAAATTTGTCAAAATCAATTTTAGATTGGTTTTATTTATTATTTAGATGTGTAAATGTACTTAAAAAATTTATTTTTAAATTTTAATAAATTAATTGTAACCATATAATTAACAATCTTTGAATTGTATAAAAAATAAAGTGATGAAAATATAATTACGTAATATTAATGCAATTTTTAAATAATTAATTATTTAAATTGCAAAATATAAGAAGGTATAAAAAAATAAAATTTAAATCAAAATTATCATATAGCCAACAATAGGGACCGTGCAAGAATTACAGATGTCTGAAAACCATCTCCCAGAGACATCCGTGGTGGGTCCTATTGGTCAAAAATGACATCACACTTTTATTTCTTCTTTTTAAATAGAAGTCTATTATGTAGTTTGTGTTAAAATAGTTATTTATGTAACAAAACAGATGTTAATATAAATTGAAATCATCTTTTCATTCTAATTCACAGTTGAAAAAAATATTGTATGCAACAGGTGTAAAATATTTTTTTTCACTTGTAATAATTGTCCAACTCAATTAGAAACATTATTTTATAACTTGTTACATAAATAACTACGATTTTAATAAAGTCGTTTGACGATTTAGTATTAAAAAAATATATATTAGAAATCTGTGGTAAATTATGATTGTTGCAAAACAACAACAAACCAGGAGACCTTAACATTTCTAAATATGCATATAATATGCAAATACTCAGTAACGTCCGAAATGTCATTATTACAAACATTTGATTGATTCCATAAGTGTTCTATTTTTTTATTTGACACTCAATAAAAACTGGCAGGTGTCTGCAAATTATTTTATTTACAGTAAATGGACTTAAATGACGTATATTTGAGTGTCATGACAATCTTTTGATAAAATCATTTTATTCTTCAACTATTTTCAGTAATGTCCAACACTCGACAAATAATGTAAAATTGTAAACATTACGGAATTTGTTTATTATAAATTGAACGGAATTGTTGAAAAAAAAAAAATATAGAAATATTTAATTTTTAGTCCATTATTAAAGTCATTTTTATAGAATATATTAATTGACATAACCTCACAAAATTATCTTCCATTTTTATTTTCTGTATAGATTTAGCAATTTATTCAAGTTAGGCTAATAATTTTTTTCTTGACTTTTTTTGTTTTTATAAATTAAAAAAAAATAAAACTAAATAAAAAATGTCATTGTTGCAAAACAAAATAACTGTTAATTATAAAAAAAAAAAAACTATTAAATGTCAAATAATTATAATGTGTGCGTGTGAATGTTAAATATTTTTCAAATTTGTAACCAGCCGATAAAATAAGATAAAAGCATTCCATTAATATAAAGATGACGTCTTTCTAATTTTAATGCTGTACTAAAATTCGTTTACTATATACATATACAAATTTATCAAAAAATAGTGTCTCTCTTAAGAATGTGCCTTTATAATTTTTATATCTCAAATGTACTAAAAAAAATGAAAAAAAAAAAGAAATGTTAAATAAAGCACTCTGTTGATTTTGTAAAACATCTTTTATTTATTTCCTTCAATCACATTTATTTTGTACGGTAACATTATTATTATTATTAATACTTTTTTTTTACATCCTAGTATAAAATCACAAAAATATATTGAATATAAACATACAAAAACATGACGCATATCACTCTTATGTGAAACGTAGTATAAATATATCAATTAAAACTTAGTTTGCTTGTTTTTGTACCATGGTATCCGACAGTTCTAAAGCCCATTATCTACGAGTTTAAAAATTGTAACAGAAATTCTGAATTCACTAAACACTAAATGAATTTAATATTTTTGACATTTTTAATGTAGTATTTTTCCTAATAATTTTAATAATAGTATAAAACAATATTCTTGTACTTTAGGTGAGAAAATTTTCGTACAGTTTATTATAACTTGTACGACTATCTTGTACGATTTGTAATGCAAACTAGACTTTATATTCAATTTTAACCATGATAAACATTTCAGGTATTTCAGGTTATTTCGTTGAATAATATTGCCTATAGTATCTATAACATTTACCAGAGAATATATGTATAAACCATTGATATATGAATAGTATGGATGCGCCCCTACCTACTTTTTATATACACTCAATTGAAGTCACCACTAACAACAACTGGAGACTATTGGTCGTCAATATTACTTTGGCTTTAATCTAGTATTGTGCAAATTTGATTGTTATTATTTTAAAATTTTAACTTTTTTAAAAATGATTATGTGCGTTGCTTTTGGCTGTACCAAATCTACGAGTAAAAACTACGAAGGAATTCATTTTTTCACATAATTAAATATTTGAATTTAATTCTCACTTATTAAAATTGAAGCTAAACCTAATTTTAAAAAAACTTTAGTTTCGAATACTTACTAATCATGAAATATTACGTATTTTATCTACAGTTTAATATAAGTTTGCTTTTTTTCTAATGCATGGAAATATTTTAAATTCTATTTTTATGTGAGAAAATGTTAATTTTGTTAATTTTAAATTATGGCGTCCTTAGCAACCACTATGGCGACCCTAGTAACAGCCATTGGCGTAGCTCCACTATCTCCACTACTTTAAATAAATGTACCTTATGTATGTTTTAAAATAGATAGATGAAAAAAAGTAGAGAATAATTTTTCAGTTTTTTTTTCTAGTATTACAAAAATTTTTAATTTTATGTATTAATTGATGACATTTCCCGGTGTCATTACGAATGGCAAAATTTTTTAACTTTTCATAAGAATATGTTAAAACTGATAAGCATATAACGTTGTAATTAAAAAGATGATTTAAATATATACATTTGAAGTATAAATATTACGAGCAAAATTTTCAAATGAAATGTTATACAATATTTTTAGGCTATTTGTTTGTCTCATTAATAGGAATAATACAGTTTTTAATTTTTTTTTAAACTTCTCATAGGTTTCTAAAAAATAAAAGAAAACGAAAACTTTGGGTAGAAGCTATAAAACGAATAGGCTGGATCATATAGATGTATTACACACATTTAATGTAATTATTAATTAAGTATTTAATGTATGTAAATGCAAAAAATATTAATATATTAAATAATTAATATATTTTTTATATTTTTACATCACAGTTATTATTCTAACCAAAAATACAATTAAAAAGTAAAAATTTAGAAGTTTAAATATACACAATTTTAGAACGCTACTGACTTGGACAAACTGAAGACTCATGCTTCACTTAAGATTGCCTTGGTGATATCTATAGTATTCATATATCAATGGTATAAACCAAAGAAATTATAATCATAGAGTAGTCAAAAAATAGCAGTCTTTATCCTCTTGAATCCTCTGACACCTAAATTAACCTCTCTATCATTTAATCCAACTCAGTCGATTTTTTTAAATGAAGTTATTTCTGATTGTGAGATGTGTTTTGATTTCGGATTTTGTCTGGGGATGAGGTAAGGGGAGTATACAGCACAATCGGTTTATAGATAATATACACAATATGGTATAGATTAATAGGAATGAATGTATTGGAAAAGGATAGATTCGGATGTAGAGATAATGAAAGTATTTAATGGTTTAAATTTATTTTTTGATTTTTATTCTGCTTTACGAATATTTAATGAAATTTTAAATAAAGTCATAACCTTTTTTTCTCTCTCGAAAGACCTTTTTATAATTTTAGTCGACTTTTCTCCTTTACGTATACATATAACCTCTTTAGCATAAAATACGTTACTTATTCTTATTGGCGACGCAAAGATTACGCGAGCGCTCCTGGTTTTTTAAATTAGAAGCTGTACCAAGTAAAAATTTTTGTATACGTTTAATTGTGGATAGAAAAATGTACTATACAATTTATGCGCGGATTACTAGATTTTATACCACCCATTAATCGTATACGTATATTTTTACTTGATGCTAGTTCTAATTTTACCACCAGAGGCGCGAGTAAAAATCTGCGTCGGCAATTTAAATTTTAAAAAGATGTGTTTTTGCTAGAATAAAATACTTTTAATTTATAAAAATAAATTTTTGAAAATAATACTTTATTGATATTGGGAAATCAAATGTGGGCGCCATCACCAAATTCAGTCATCTGGTGACGAATGAAAAACTGCTACAAGTAGACTAAGGTTGACACTTAACAGATGAAGAAATGGTACTAATTTTGGGATTGTTAGTTTTTATTTGAAATTAATAAATTATTAACTAAAAATAAAAAGGATATTCAAGAAAATATGCCAATTTGCATTTTAAAAACTAAACAACACATATTTTGTGGATTGTTAAAATCTAATAAACAATTAATCTTGCCTATTTGCAGTAGTTAATTTTTTCAGCACAAGTTCACGTATCTAACAGGAAGTTTTACGATATCACATTTACTTGGATTAAAAAAATTCAAATTCACAAATATTTAACGGTAGGTATACGATTTAACGGTTTTCTAAATTTTAAATATTTGAAAATATTCTTTATTGCAAAAATAAAGTTTCCCACTTAATGTAAATTATATTTACTTATTTAATGCAATTAGTGTCTTAGGACTAAAAAATAAATAAAGTGCATTTAGAAAACCACTTTCGCGTGCACGCAAGTGCCCTACTAATCAAAAATATTATAGGAAAACGTAATTCGTTTAAAATTATCATTATTGACAAAGTAACGTAACTTTGTTCTTTGTCTTTCACAACGAGACTTGACGTGTATTATATTTTAAAATAAAATTTGTCAATTAAAAAAATTAAAACTAGCGAATAAAAATTCAACTAAATTGTGATATTTTGAACACCTCTTTAGTGGTGGCGTCATCCATTTTAATATTTTTAAGTGGATTCGTGTTACTTTTTGGTAATTTTTCGCCATTTTTATTAATTTTACTACTGTTTAATGATGGTAAACTGTGATTGTGTCGTTCAACACTGTGGAATATTCCATAACAGAAATAAATAATTAAACCTATACTAATCCAAATCGAAAATTGTATCCAAGTTAGTTGACTCAGTTGTAACATTAAATAGATATTTATTAATATACTAAGTCCTGGCAACCATGGAACGCATGGGACCTAAAAAGATTTTTCTATTAGTTTTTCAAAAAAATTTCTTACTTTGTTCAGTTTAACTTACGGAAAATGTTAATTTAACACCTGAAGTAGGTTGCATCTGTATGGAACATAATGTTACTATAAGTAAAAATCCAAAAATGGCCAATAAACTAATGGCCCATGGTTCTTGATTACTGATTTCGTCTTCGCATAAAACAATAATGCCAGTAAAACAGAAACACCAGATCACTATTTAAAAAAAGGTGAAATTTTTAGATTCAAATTAAAAAAATAAATAAGAAGGAAATGCTCACCATACATAATTACTTGTAGCATTACGAGGCGTGCCGATAATGTAGTAGGATTTTTTAATTTGCTGTTAAACATTTGTTTGAATACATTGAGGACTGTGACTTCTTTATTGTCTTCATCTTTCTTGTCAGATTTTCCTTCTTCATATCTACAAAAAAACGATTTATAATATTGAGAGGTGTAATAAATATTCATCCTCGCATTTACAACATTCGAACGGTTCGTTATTTTCCTAATTTCATCTGATATCAAATATTTTCGCACAGCTATTTTGTCGTAAATAGATTTCCACAAGCAAATACACTTGCATGCGAATGTACTTTCAACTAAAAATTAAGTCTACTTGCTCGTATAAACATCATTTACATGCAAGCATACTGATACACAAACCTACTTGCATAAGTAAAAAATTTCTGTTCTTGCTATTAAAATTACTTGCTATTATTAATCTGAGAATGATCAGTATTAATAACTTATAGTATAGGATGCCATAGCTAAATTTTGATGTACCTAAAAATATTTTTGACTCGGGATTTGTTCCTTTTGTCTTTAATACGGTTAAAAATAATAAAGCATAACATTTTTAAGTGATATTTTCAAAATAGCAGCAAAAAAATCAAATAAAATTTAAAGAAGATGGCTTTTCGGTGGATATTACTTGCATGCAAATACATTTAACATGTATCAGATCTTCCATTTGGCCACGCCCCCGCAAAACTTTATACAAGTATTAAGAGAGACGGAAAGTAATATGAAAAAAGTAATCCATTTATATGAAGAGCATGAGAAAGTGATTAATATTTTATTATTATAGGATCATTCTGTTAAATTTTTAGGTACCTATAAAAGTGTTTTCTGACTCGGGACTTAGTCAAAAGTCAAATTAAATTTAAAATAAAGTGAGGAATTTTAACTTTTTAGTGGATACTATTGCAAGTATGCTTCTATAAAAACTTGGCCACGCCCCCTTATAACTTTACTTGTATAGCAAGTATACTTGCAGGTGGAAATCTTTTTATATACAATCGTTACAGTCCAGTTCTTAAGGATGTGTGAAAGGTACAATCGGAAATAAAAGTAGGTACTAGTGATGCGACTCGAGTGATGTTTACTCGAGTGACTCGAGTGAATTTGTCAAACTCGTATTCGAGTGAAAAAAAATTTTTTACTCGAATCCAATTGCACTCGAGTTTCCGAGTCAACTCGGCACACCGAGTAGACTCGGTTAGGGCCAGATGTTACTTCACTAGTTACAAAGAGACGGGTTGAAACTTGCACTTGATACGATAACAATAAACTAATAGGTATTAGGTTGATTTGATTGAACTATTGAATAATTATTTTATGAAAGTGGGACATACGTGTGATTTTGAATTTAGCTTTCGTTAATATTACTAGTAAAGACTAAAGTATAGGTGTATAATAATGATGTTCCGATTCGATTATTTTACCAATCGATTAATCGATTATATACTAATAATCGTAATCGATTTATAATCGGTATATTAATCGAGGTATAATCGATTATACCGATAATTGACTTAAAAATAATAATAACCTGACTTTATCCACTTTTTAGTCAATAAAATTGAAATATTTAAATAAGAAAAATACAACCAAAATATTTAATCAAACAAAAAAATTATTTTTAATTTATGAAAAAAAAATTTCCTTAAATAATTTACAACTAAATTTAACGTAAATAAACATTATTAAATGTTTTATTTTCAAGCAGACTTCCAGTAATTCTGTAATAAAAATACAAAACTTAACAAGTGAAATTCAAATTTTTACCGTTACCGAATTTTAACAAACAAATTTCAGTTAGCAATAAGTACACCAAACGACCAAACGTTCACTATATGGTACACAAACATCTATAGTGCGCTCCCTCTTTAGGTATCATGACCACAGGTTCTAGGCTCTAGGGATGCTGTCACAATCAAAAATCTTACTCGAGTTGGAGGGAGTGAAATAGTTAACTCGGTTGACTCGAGTGACTCGAAAACTCGAGTTCAATTCGAGTGACGTAGCAAAATTACTCGAGTGACTCGAGTCACAAAATCCTACTCGAGTCGCATCACTAGTAGGTACATGAAATTAGAAATTCGTGAATAATTGCGTTGTATAACAAACTATGAGGTAAATGAATAGTTATCTTTGTTAAATAATAGCTATCACTACAACTGATTGTACAATACATCAAACTATAGCTCTCAGCTGACTACAAGAGCTGAGTACATAGTTCTGAGGATTTTTCGGAGAATTTCAAAATGCTACGAGACGGTTGAAAATTTAGTAGAGTGTTCCTCATTAAATACTAAGGCCCCTGTGAAAATTTCAAACCGATTCACTAAACCGTTAAAAAGTTATTAAATAAAAAAAAAACTAATTTTACACGTACTCTTATGGAAATTCGAAAACAGAACAGATTAACAAACTTTTTAACGGCTTAGTGAGTCGGATTGAAATTTTCACAGGGGCCTTAGTATTTAATGAGGAACATTCTACTAAATTTTCAATCGTCTCGTAGCATTTTGAAATTCTCCGAAAAATCCTCAGAATGTACTCAGCTCTTGTAGTCAGCTGCGAGTTATAGTTTGATATATTGTACAATCAGTTGTAGTGATAGCTATTATTTAACAAAGATAACTATTTATTTACGTCATAGTTTGTTATACAACGCAATTATTCACGAATTTCTAATTTCATGTACTTTTATTTCCGATTGTACCTCCCAAACATCCTTAAGGGTGCCTTCAAAAGGTATTAATTTAAGGTATATTTCGATAGAAGACATTCATAAAATTATATTGCGTACTATTATTTACGATCATCTTATAAAGTTTGTGAAATTAATTTTTTGACTAATAAATAATTGATATTCTCTTTTGTAATGAAGAACATTGTATAGTTACGTATTTAATCATTACATGTTTTACATTAAGAAGAGATTCGCTAAAAAAAAAAAAAGAAATCGGTTTTTTTTTTTTCATAATTATATTCCTTAAGGTGTTAGAAATGTTCTCCTAAAATTTTATTTAAAAAAATGAAAAATCATCAAGTTATGGGAAGTTTAGTGCACGCACTTTACTATAATTCAATTTTTAAAAAAAAAATGCTTTAAATGCTATTTTTTCGAAAGTATGTTTTCCGACATGGTTCCTTGTGTATCTCAAAAAGTATTTCAGATATCGACATAAATCAAAGTGCATATTATTCCTCGATACCGTCATTTTGGCAGGAACTAGGATCTTCTGATTCCGTAATATATTTTCAAAATGGCGACTGTTTATAGTCGAGAAAAAGCGGTGATTTTTGAAACTTTTTAAAAATGCGGTTTCTTGCTGGTTTTTTATTTTTTTCTTAGATCCTAGTTAGTGCCATAACTCTATATATTATGTATACTTTCAGAAAATTTTTGATTTTTTGATTTTGGTTCACTGATAATTTCAAAACGCGAGGAACCATCAAGGTTGAAAAATCTCGCAATGTCAACTTCAAAGCCATTTATACTCAGTTCATTTTTTAATTATTTTTTTTTTTGTTTTTGTAATTTCAAGACATGTAGAAACAATGTTGTATATTTAGTTTTTTAATAAAATATTTATTTGTATCAAAAAAAAAAAAAAAAAAAAATAATAATAATAAAAATGGTCGATTCTTGATGTTTTTTTGGCGAATCTCTCCTTAAGTATTGTTCGACTATTATTAGCATTAGTCAATAGGTTTCACTTTTATGATGAACCTTTTTGTTCTTTCTATGTACATTTTTTATAATGGTCTTTGTAATAAATAATTTCATCAATTAATATTTTTATTTTTGACAAAGATATTTTATTACGTTGTAATTAATTTAGGTTACGAAAAGATTTTTTTTATTACTCATGCGAGAGAAGTACTAACTTGGCGCACACATTTTTGTGCGCAATATAGCTGTTTGACCACTCTACTACTCCCACATGCTTTTTGCGTATTTAAACAATATTTAATTCAGAAAAAAGAGACAAACACTCAAAAATATTATTTTAAAAATTAATAAAAATAGTAATAATAAAAGAAAAAAGTATGTGAAATGTGCAACTCGTGCGGGATTGTCGATTACCCATTCGAGCGAATGAGCGCACTCACTACGATTGAGCGCTCAACTTCGCTCTCGTGGGCAATCGACAATTTCCCGCACTTATTGCACAATATACTATTTTATGGCTATAATATTTCACCTACCGTAAAATTAATACACACGACGCTACCATTGAATACGCCAACAATGTCCCAATTGACATCATACTAACCAATCGGCCAAAATCAAGTAAAGCCGCCAAAATACCTAAATTTAAAAAAAAACTCACATTTTGACTGAAATAAATCACTCGAAACTTGTCCTTACCTGTAAATACCCCAGCGGATAATGTTCCAATCAATGGCGTCTGAAATTTTGGATGAATTTTCCCCATAAAACGGAACAAGAGTCCATCACTGGACATAGCGTAGATAATACGTGGTAGTGGGAACATGGCTCCCAATAAACTTGAACATAAACCGGCCATGGCACCGACACTCACAATATATTTTGGCAATGTCCATCCAACAACGTCAAACACGTGAGGAAGTGGAGCATCAACATCCTAAAATAATGGAATTTACTCAATAAATAATTCCTTCTGACTTAAAATACCCCTGTCGCAGCATCCAGCATAACATAGCGAATTTCCGTTTAGAAAAAATAGTTTTTCTCGGAAACTAGTTGACATAGAAAAATAGTTTAAAGACCTTTTTTATGTAATTTTTTCTCCCCTTTTAAATGGTGTAAAAAAATTTCCCAAAGAATTTTCCCAAAAAACTGGGCCTAGTAAACATATTCCGGCAGTTAAACACCATAATCTGCAAAAATAACGCCCAAAAATTTGTACTAAATAAACACGTCTCTGTAACATTGGAGTTTTAATAAGCATAAAAAATTATTATTATTGCATTTTCTTTATAGTTTGTAGCAAAGATACTTATTATGCTAATTTCACAGAAAAAATTCCTAAGAATAATTTAAATAAATGATATTCCAGTCCTTTAAAATTACTAAAATTTTTGGTAATATTTGATATTTTATTAATAAAATTTATTATCAATATAGCCATGATACACAAAAATCACGGCAATATTGATAATATTAATAATAACTAGTTAAATATTAAGAAAATTTCTAGCAGGTTTAAAGGACTGGGGTCATTTATTTGAATTAATTTTAAAAGATTTTTATATGGAATTAGCGTACTGCATATCTTTACTACAATTTACAAAGAAAATAAAGTGATGATAATTGTTCATGCTTAGTAGAACTCCAATGTTACAGAGACGTGTTTTTTACGACAAAATTAAATATTTTTATTGAAAGACTAATATCTGCGGCAATATTTTGATAATAACTGTGATTTTATAAGTAAGCAGACTTCAAAGATTAGTATAATTTTAATTTTGCTAGAATTAATAAAACAGTTTTAAATTTAGGGTTACTTATTGTCGAATTTTAGAAAAAGCAAATTTTTGGGCTTTATTTTTCCATACTGTGGTATTTAGTTATCAGGATAAGTTAACTAGACCTAATTTTGCTATGATACCAAAATTTCATGACGAAGTGATCAGTATTTTTCAAATTATTACCATTTTTCATAATTCGCAATTTTGAAATTTTCGGTTTCCCGCCAAATAGCAAGAAGGGGATAAGATGTGTTTGGCTACTTTTTCATTCCAATCGATGTACCAACTAGTCCCACTAAAATATTTTTCAAAATATCAATAGTAAAAAAGTTTCCCATATGGTGCGAACTTTATGAAAGACACTATATATATATATATATATATATATATATATATATATATATATATATATATATATATATATATATATATATATATATATATATATATATATATATATAAATTTTAGTGAATATTATTTTCGGTTTCTAGGGACCTCAAAACAAATTTCTGCCATAGTCCCGGGCTCAAGTCGTGTCATGGCAGTGGCTGTAATAGCTGCATTCCATTTTGGAAATTCGCTAAAACGTTAAATTTGGTTGAAATTACTTGTTCATAATAGGGTAACATCATTGTTAGAACTGTGGATACGCCACAGTAAGCCAAAAATACGACCAACAGTGATCCAACGACGGCAATTGGGATTGATTTTTGTGGATTTTTTGCTTCCTCTCCTATAAAAATAATTGGTGAAATGTCAAGTTTTGTTTAACGGATAAAAATTTTTTATAATATACCTGCAGTTGCTACACAGTCAAAACCAATGAAACCGTAGAAGCATTTTGCGGCCCCACGTACAATACCACCAATGCCATACGGGGCAAATCCTCCCTTGCCATATCCTGGTGGTACTTGTTTCAGGGTCCAATTTGAAGGCTGAGCTACGAAAGAATAATAAATTGTATGAATATGAAATCACGGAGTGCATCCAGAAAAATGTATGTTACCCTACTAGTCAATAGGGTATTAGACTGAAATTAAAAAATAAAAAAAACAACTATTCTAAATGCCCAATTTTTTCATATCAATTAAGTGATTTTTTATTTTATTTTTAAGAAATTTTGTATAAATTATCAAATGTCTTGTTGTAATGACGTCACAGTTTGAAAACAAACGTCAATGTCAGTCTTAAAAGAATTCTAATTTTATTTCATATAAAATGTGGATTAGTAGAGCTATCTTCAATAGGTAAAGTTGTCAGGTTTGATAATATTTTGTTTATAAATTATGACGTCATTTTGAAGTAATGGCGCGGAAATTAATAACTTACAAATTAATGAAATTTTTAAATACAAATTTTCTATCAATCATATTTAATAATAATACGTAGAATTACTTAACATTTAATACAAATTTCAAAAACAGTCAAGTATCCTATTGTTTTCTAGCTTCTAGCAAGTCAAATTGCATCAAATTTTTGTATGCATTTCTTTCTAGTTAATTGATATGAAAGAATTTCACAGAAAAATGTAATTTTTATCGTGATTCACAGGAAGTAAATAATTTCATATATAAATTCTTTTATTACGGAAACATAACTAGAGTATCTAGTCGGTAAATCTTTTTAACATATTACGCGAAATAATTGATGTAGTTATGTATGTATTATTTTTGTTCAGATTCATAGTAATGATTTCGAGAATTAATAGCAAATAAAAATATGTAATACATATTTTATAAGCCTGTGATATTAATTTTCTGATATAACTTTCACTTCTTAAAACAATAATATATTGTTGAAATGATTATTCAGTTCTTACACGAACTTAATAGTTATTTAATGATTTTTATAACTATCCACAATTAAAAACAACTGAATATTTTCTTTTATGAAATATTAATTTAAATATGCTGAACTTTTGTTTCTGTATTGTTATTAATTTTTTTTGTTGCAATTTCGGGTTTAGTTTGAAAAGTGACTCGAAAAATCTATTTTATTTAAACAAAAAAATAAGCGACTTGACCAAATTTGACGAAATTTTTTGTAAGTCATATTGACGTTAAAAACAATGGAAAAGCACCTCGAAGTTTCGAGTTTATTACAGTAATTTCCTTACGTTGGAAAGTTACAAATTCATCCCAAAACTACCAATCAACCTATAAGAAATCACTTAACTAATATTTAATTGGAAAAAACGAAATTTTGTTTTTGTGACGTCATCATGTTGTCACTCATATAAAGTTGCAAGTCTTTCATTTTGGCAAAAATGAGTTTTCTAACGTAAACTGTCTCAAAGGTGATAATCTACATCGTGGCAAATTTTCTAATGAGTCTTAATATTAGTTACCATAGTAATTTAAGAAATAATTTTTCTAGTAAAATTCTAATTCAGAATAAGAACTGATAAACCTTGCCGTAATCTACCCTAATGCGGCCCATACACGGTTCAACTTGTTGTACAACTTGGTTGAGTTGTACAACATGTTGAATCGTGTGTGGGACAGTTGGTCAACTATTTTGATGGTTGCATAAACGGTTGAAGTAAAATCAAAATATTTTGATTTTACGTGGGCGGAGCAAATGGTCTATGAACATGTTGTACTGTGGTGTAGTTGAACAACAAAACCGGCACATATATGGTGTAAAAGGTGTAAATCAACAAAATATTTACAGCGGTAACAATTGGAAAGTTTAAATATTTGATTTTGTTTGTTATTTCCAATAGCTTGCGGTGATACCGCACTTGAAAATTTTAAATCTTCAAAAGAATTTCCCGTTGCAAGAAACCTTAATGTAAATCCCAAGCGTGTTTTTGCAGAAATTGCATCACGCATAAACGTATCTTCTTTGTTAATTAAAGGTGTTATTTTGACTAAAATATCATTAATAATTTCTTCGTTCATTCGCATATAATTTTTATAATCGGTTTACATTCACTAATTTTTTTAATAGTTTTTCATTAGAAAATTTTTTTCCCAACCACTCTTTGCTCCATTTTCTTTTTTTTTTCATTTACTCACGCTTTCTTCACTACTTTCTGCAATTACTGTTAAGGCAAGAATTTTATCCTTAATTTTAATGAAGTTTTCTTTTTCAAAAATTGTGAATAACTGAAGTTGGACAACAAGTTGAATGAATAGTTTAATAGTGTATGGCAAACAGTTCAACTTGTAGTACAACTAGGTAGTACAAGTTGAACCGTGTATGGGCCGCATAATAACCTATTGACGACGCAAAGATTTTTACTCGCACCTCTGGTGGTAAAATTAGCAAGTAAAAATATACGTAAACGTTAAATTAGTTTTTTTAAAATCTAGTAATCCAGACATAATTTCTATAACACATATTTCTATCCATAATTAAACGTATACAAAAATTTTTACTTGATACCGCTTCTAATTTAAAAATCCAGAGGCGCTCGCGTAATCTTTGTGTCGTCAATAATAAAAGACCAATTTGAAAATAATATTAAAGACAAATTTTAAGCAGATTCGCAACTTTACCGTGGAAGTAACAATATATTCAACAGAAACTTGATGAGAATCGTACGAAATATTTTTACTAGTAATTCAAAACTGCACGTTAATTAAATTATGCAATTATTTCGTGTAAGACACACATTTTCGAAACAATTTATTCCCCTTAATAATTTAATATTTTTATTAAACTAATAAAGGTGCTTACATTATGTGAATCATGTACGTTGCTTATAGACAGACACCTTTGAATTATTTTAGTGGGAATAGAAATTGGATGACAGTCGTATACAAACATACAAACTCTTTGTTATTAAAAGATTTTCACTTTCTTTACAGTTCTGTTAATGATTCACAATGAATACATATAATACTTTAACAGTGTACAGTACAATTTTATTGTTACTTTTAAATAATGTGTATTTTATTAGTGGAAGACCTGAACCTGAACTGCAAGGTCCTGGACCAGCGATTGAATTACCCGTACAGTTGATTGGTTTCCCGGTAATTGTTGCTTCAGTGCGTATCGCGAATTTTTTACGAAAATTAGGATATTCACTAGATCCAAGTAAGTATTTTTTGTTTTAATTCAAATTTTGTTCTAAATAAAGGCTGTGTTTCATGATATGAATTTTCACCGTATTTGTAGACGCAAATAAATAGGGTATTTGACTAAATTTAAGAAACTATTTTAAAATATGGATATTTCGAAAATCAATAGAAAAAAAATTTAATATTTGTTTTCAAAATTTGCGCGAAAACGATTATTAACAGTCGGTTACGTGACATTTTCTAAATAGCAACAGGTATTTTGTAACTAAGAAAAAATACTATTTTTCTTATAGTTAGGAAAAAGAATTATTAATTTTTAATTCTATGAAACTTTATGGACCGTCTGAACTGTTAAATTCAGACTGTTAAGTCTACTCTTTTTACAATACAAAAAAAATAATCATTGTAATTTGTAATTTCCATGTTTGATTAAAGAATAATAACCGCTCAAATTATAAAAGAATGTGACGTCACAGCCCCTTTGTGATCACGTGACCGATTTCTAAAAATTATTTTTTTAAATTAAATAATAATAATTAGGATCAATTAGTATAATATATAAATTGTTATTTATTATTAACTATAATAAAATATTAAAAATTATGTATTTTAATAATTTTTTGCTTGATACTGTCAAATACGCCGAATTTTCACCGTATTCGTGCCGTATTCATAAATTCGTATCCGAAAAGGGGACAAGAATGACAATAGTTTCTCATGTATTTCTCTGAAGATGTTACCACGCGTCGAGTCTATGTTCGACCATTCTTATCCGAACCCAGTGAAAATTTTTATTGCGAACAAGAGCCCTTAAACAGCTAATTAGCCTCATTTTACTACTCTATTTATAAGTATAGTACCGATTATCAAAATTCTCTTTTAATTTATTACAGAAACTTATTATAGACCAAAACGTGAAATTTCCTATAAAGATAATGAAGATGTAATTCTTGATATTAATTCAGTTGAGAAAAAATTAGCCGATGAATTCGGAAAGGATTTTTGTATATACGAAAAAGAATGTATACGTCATGCAATTAAGGCACGTAAAGATAGTAAAGGTAAACCAGAAATTGATTGGTCCGAGCAAGAATGGAAAGAAATTATCAGGTAATTTTATCTTTTTGTTTTTGTTTTAAAAAAAATCCCGATTTTTGGGTGATTAAAATGTTTGATGGACCTTTTGCCGTTTGCGCATGCTTGCGCAACCAAATTCAGAGCGATTTAAAAAATCGAAAATCGCAATTCTCCTGGTAATGATTTAAAATAAATAATTAATGGGTGAAAAAAAGAATTATTTAATTACATAATTTTGCCATTAATTACCGTTCCTTTCTAATCTTTGTTTAAGTGGGATTAATTTAACAATTAAATTTGAAATATTCTTATATGTACGTCATATACGTATATTTTAAACGAGCCAAGGTAATAAATAATATTCTCACTAACAATAACTAATTCAATATATAACCATAATTTTTTAAACAAATACACATTAATTTGTATAGAATTAATAATTAATTCATGTAAAAATATATTTACGGAATGCATTTAAAAAATTATGTAATATGAATTTATGAAAAATAAAAAATAAAAGAACTATTCTGAATTTAATATTAATAATAAATTCATTGTTGCATAACTACCCAATCAAATAGTACAATGGTTTAACCCTTACGCTCCTTTCACATTGTACGGTTTTCGCCGTACGATAAAAAACCGTACGACTTTTTGCCGTGATATTGTTGCTTTCACATTGCACGGTTTTTTGCCGTTGTAAACTGAATATCTTCATTTGATTTGCAACATCATACAAGTAACAAGCGTGATTAAAGTTAATTCTATAAATCAAAGGAAATAGAAAGTAGGATTATTTATTACCGCACTCTTTGAAGACCTGAAAAATGACGAAAATAAATTTTTCAACTATTTGCGGATGTTTACAGGCTCTTTTGATTAATTTCTTGGCGAACTTAACATCAAAACACACAATTTCGAAATTACATACAACCTATTAAAATACTGGTTATTACATTCAACATTAGTTTCATCCATTTCACAAATAAAATTAATAATTAACATGAAATTCAACAAAATATTGTTAATGCCATACGTTAAAAAACCGTCTAATGTGAAAGAATCCATTTAATTACATACACTACTGAGCTAAAAACGCCGTACGGCAACCGTCAAGTCCAGTGGCAAGAGACGGCTGCTACACGGCACGACAACGGCATTTTGCCGTGACCGTGTAATGTGAAAGGTCCAATGCTCTTCTTCACTCTATTAAAAAAATGCGACCGTACGGCAAAAACCGTATAATGTGAAAGGAGCGTTAGTGTACCGTCGGTACTTTTAAATTCAAGTTTTTTTACTGTCTATGAAGCCACACAGATATCATTTATTATTAGTTTCTTTAGGGTATAAATTGATTTTTAAGAAAAGTATGCACTTAAAAATACAATTTTAGAAACGTTTACAAAAACTTTCTTACAATTAAACGATATGTGGACCTTTGCGCATTATAAAATAAATTTGCTTTATAAGATAGACAAATGGTTTTGACTCACAAGTAGTGATGAGCAAATGCAAGACCAAGACCAAGACTTGGCAGTCTTGGTCTTGGTCTTGTTCTTGCATTAAGAATCTTGGTCTTGGTCTTGCTAGAGCAGTTTGAGTCTTGGTTTTGGCCTTGGTGTTGGTCTTGGTCTTGGTATTGCTAAAGAATCTTGCACTTTTTTGCATTTTTTTATTAGCGAATTTTTTCCTTCTAAAATCAGAATTTTCTCTCTTTACGGTATTAATTATACTTTTAAATTTAAATAATTTAGCAAGAGTCTTGCTTTTTCCTTGCTATTGTCTTGGTCTTGCTCACTTGAGTCTTGGTATTGGTCTTGCAGCCATACTTATAGTCTTGGTCTTGGTCTTGCATTTTTTGCAAGACCAAGACAAGACTGCAAGACCAAGACTAATTTTGCTCATCACTACTCACAAGTAATGCCAGTTAGTCTGACAAGAAGATGCACCCAGAGTGAAATTCGGAATTTTAATGAAACTTCGCTGGTGTGTAGAATAGGCAAAAATAAGAGACACGTATTTTTTTTATCGGCAATCTTCTAGGTTTACGGGGTAAAATCAGTCCCTAAATTTGGGGGGGAATGAGGAATTTTCCCGGAGTAAAAAGTATCTTAAATGTTGACCCAAGTAATAGGTTATCAATCACCACACCACCAAATTTCATCGAAGTCCGTCCAATAGTTTTTGCGTAATACGTGCACATGCACAAAATGGTTTTTCTATTTTCTCGTGGGAATGAGGCATTTTCCCAGAGTAAAAAGTATCTTAAATGTTGTAAAAAGTATTTTAGATGTTTAATAAATCGTTTGGGAGTTACATATCGGAAAGTTTTGTTTAGTGTAATGACAGTCAAAATATAAAATAAAGCATTTTAGCATACTTTATTTTTATGCAAAAGTATAAAGTATGTTTGTGAAAAATAAAGTAGGATACTTTATTATCAAGTGGTTGGCAACCCTAAATAGGAGATCTTAACGTCATAAAAAAACAGACATTCTGCTATGATCGAGTTTATTATGTAGAAATAGTTTAATTTAAAAAAAATTGTGACGTCATTGGGTATATTCAATCGATTTTTGGTTGCGAAATGCGTAATTTAAATTGCAGAAATTTGACATTTATGGTTAGATACAGGTTTTAGCTACTGTTATTTTCATTTTTAATAAAATTAAAATGTTAGGTCTGACCGGAAATAGTTTTAGAGTGTATATCGAGAATTTACTGTAGTATATCGATTATTTACTGTACCTATTTATTTAAATAAAAAAATGTTATAATTTACATTTCAAGTACACTAAAGGTCCTTTCAGTGTTCAATCATGCGTATAAAGCGTATAATATTATATTGTCCGTTTATTACTATTTAATTTAATCAAACGGAAATAATCGATTAATTTAATAACTGTGCCCATCACTAAACACAACATTAAAAATGTACTTTTATTTAATTTACATACATTAAATGATTTTATCAATTTTACTTTCAGCAAATATGCCGAATCACCGCAAAAAACTCAATATTTCTATCTACTAAGTGTATTTTTGGGTGAAATTATAACATCACCGAATTTTTGTCGGGCATTAGCGAAACGGGACCATCGATCCTGTCAAGAATAATATTTTTATAATGTATAAAAATAATTTAAAGATTTTTAGTTGATTTTTAGTGAAAAAAGGTTTATAAGTCTAAACATATCCGCACACTAACAACTTTTAGTTGTACGATTGTTTAGTTGTTCAACGATTCGATTAAAAAGTCGCCGAGCACCGTCGACAAGAGTTCAATTCAGTTATAATAAATACAAAAATAAATTTAATTGGTTAGTAGTGGTTGGCTTTAGCCAGCTTAAATTTAACCATCATCCAGCTAAAGTTGCAACGGTGTGTGGGTATTATTACTTTCAAATTTTTAGTTGTCAGGTATTCAAATGTTTTGATGCTGCTATAGTATTCGATCTAACAAGAATCAAAGAATTTGTATCAAGCGAAGATTAGTTTTACTATAGTATACTATAGCAGTACAAAAATGTTTCCTTAATTAAGGAAATTAAAGAAGAAAATCAAACGAGCGCAGAGGTCATTCCAATGATAATCGATCCCAAAAGCATCATTATTAGGAAATGTTTATTCAAAAATGATAAAAAATTGATTGTATTTGGAAAAATTTCCAAAAAAAATTCATTGTTATTGTATTTTATCTTTTAAATTATTTTGTAAATATATTTATATTTTTTTTATAAATAAAACCTTTTATTTTTTTATCAAAATTTGTTTTTCTTTGTAACTGTATTAAAAACACAAAAGAATTTCACTTACCTTTAAAGATACCCGCAATAATTACGAACAGGACCACAGATAAATTCACCAGTGTGAAAATATTGTTAAAAAGTGACGATTCTTTTGCTCCAAATGCCAACGCCACTAAAAATTATACGAATAAATGTAAACATCCCATCTAAAAATGATCTGAGATCGTCCAATATTATACTTACTTGAAAATATTAACGTAACCACAAACGCAAATAGATCCGGATACGTGGCCAAATATTGGACATCCATATGCATCGTTGAATTGAAATAGTTTTCCATTTTCTTACCAAACAACGCATCCGTATAAGTACTTAAGCCTTTCACAACACTTGCAGACCCTATATAGAATACAAAGAAAAAACTGTTAGCAATTTTACGCCGTGAAAATGTCATATAGAGTGGGGACACTGATCCGCATAAACGCGTTTCCAAGGAGTGACCAATTTTTTATAGCGGGTTCTAGCATACACTACGTCGTCAAAAATCTGGGGACACTTTGGCCCATGGGGTGCCCACACTTTTGTACGGCAGTGTACCGCAACAGTGTAGTACAGGACTCCGTCAAAACTGTGGGCACCCCTTGGGCCAAGGTGTCCCCCTACTTTTGACGACGTTGCGTGTGCTAGAACCCACTATAAAAAATTGGTCACCCCGTTTGTGCGGACCAATGTCCTCACTCTACGATAAAAATGGACAGTTTACCTATAATGTATTCCAGAAGGAGATTCCACCCTATCACAAACGCTATAAACTCTCCGACACAAACATAACTGTACACGTATGCAGACCCTGCTTTAGGAACACGAGCACCGAATTCGGCATAACACAGCCCTATATATGACAAAAACAAATCACTCCCAAATTTTCACTTCAACTTATTTGTTCAAACTTACCGGCAAATATTGATGCAATTGCGGCAATCAGAAAGGAAATTATCACAGCTGGACCAGCAGTCGTCTTCGCAACTTCCCCGGCCAACACATAAACACCCACACCCAATGTACTTCCAATACCCAATGCGGTCAAATCGAGCGTCGTTAATATCCGCGCCAATTTTGATTCGTTTAAAATTGCCGCGGACATTTCTTTTTTACGGCGCATCGCCGCCAACATTTGGCGGAAACGATATTTAACGTGAAACATATTGTCGGAGACACTGAAATTTTTTATTAAGAAATTATTTTTTATTGATTTTTATTGTAATACATCTCGTGATTGAATAATTAGATTTAATTATAATTAAAATAAGTATTTTAAAAAAAATGTTCGAATATGCAGTTTTTCTAATTAATTAATTAATTGTTTTTTTATAAAATTATTAAAATTATTCACTAATTAGGTGTTTATAAACTATTGTATTAAGCATAAATGATTAATATATGTTATGATTTAAAATTATGCATTTATTATATTTGAAATGATACTTTTTTAATTGAATGCAGGGACGTAATTATATAAAAATCATTTTAGTCCTAATAAAACTGGTAATGGTAAATAGGAGTAAGTAAAAAATTGATTTTCAAGAAAGGTTTCTGTAAGTTTTATCTATTTTCAAATGATTTAATAGTTTAGATTAGTTATTCAACTGATGATAAGTTTACTTTGTGAAAATTCATAATTAATAACTATTATGAATCGTTCACACGACAAATCGGCTAACTCAATAAAAAGCTGACAACGCAATTATAGAGCTTTCCCATCCCGTTTTTATTTTTTGAAACCTACTGAGAGAGAGGTACTGGGATCACTAACTGATAAGGGATGGCCATATAAGCATTTTTGAGTAAATAGCCAAATAAAAAACCTAATGAAAAAGACCATTCAATCCAAATGTTACAATCAAAATTTATTTTGCGATTTAGGGTAAGATAGGTGCATATTAAAAAGGAAAATTGTTGGAAACAAAATTGTTGCAGACAAAAGTCTCTACAAATTATATTTTTAAAAATTTTGCAACGCTTCCCCTCAAAAGAGAAAGTTTATATTTTAAGTCACGAGTTCCGGATCACGACAAGGTATACTACGATTCCTACCTTGCTGTAAAAATTAAAAAATTTTTCAATTCTGATAAGGAAGATAAAGGATCTTTTTTTTTTAAATAAAAAAAAAAATTCAAAATTTTCCTTAGTCACGTCATTTATGGAAAAAATTTTGTCTTTAACCCCAGAAACATACGTACTCGTCAAAACGACGAATGAACTTACCTGCTCCAATACTACAACTTGTTGGTGTCCGCTTGCTGTGAAACTTCTGTTATCTAATTTATTTGTTATTATAACACATAACACGTATAAATTTTGTTTATAGCTATTGTCGTTTTTTTTATACTGAAATAGTGTGCGTCAAAAGGACGACGATGTATGATTAACCTATATTTTTTTTTTAAAGATTTTGTACTCCACATATAAAAGTTTTCCTAATTGTTCTAAAATTTATTAAAGATATGAATGTTATAATTAATTTATTCAATGATTATGATAATGTTAAAGATGATTACAGCTGTTTGACTTATAGAGACGACATAATACTGAAGTTTTAATATATTGAATCGAAAACTAAAGAATGCGTTTCAAGTGACTTAATAAAAGCTTAACAATTTATTTTGTGGAAAATATTTTAATTTTTATTATTTTTTGAGATTTTATTTTAAAAATTACTAACAAATTTTAGAAAATTTACAAATGTGCCTAATGGGGAAATAACTACATATCTATAGGAATATTTATGACTGAGAAATTTCACGTTCTGTAAAGTCACACATGTCCACTGACTCATAATAGTTCATAAATTAATTATTTGAAAGACATGTTTTATGACACAATTGATGTATTTATCTATTTTTTAATTTTTATAGTGAAAATATGCTTTGTTCGCTTTTGTAGTATTGTTATGTAAAAAAAATGTTTTTTGCAAATAAACTCTAAAACTCTCCGTAAAAAGTCCATTCGTCGAAACGACGCCGATGTATGATTAACTTGACTCGTAGACCAACGTATGATTCTAGGGTTAAAACAACTGGAACCTTTTGTTATACCTTTCGTCCAAGTGTCATTTATTTTCATAAGCAAGATCCGGAAAAAATATTTAAAAAAAATTTTCGACTTTTACAAAAAGTTAAGAATAGAGATAACTTCAGAACCACAGACTAAAATGTGTCGAAATTTTGCTTCATCTGGAGATATTCATTAATTTAGACACTATCAAATTCGGAAAAATGTCTATTTGAAATTTTGGTTTTCGGGATTTCTTAAGCTTATATTTTCCCTTCTTATAGCTATAGCTTCGCTGTATAGCCTATACAGATATTAAACTTGATGACGTCATCACGTACACCAAATTTTTTAAAAGCTCCAAAAACCGTAGTTTTAATGTTAGCAACATAAAATTTGAAGCCAATCCTAGGTTCTCGATACTACTTTTTTTCATTTTTAATAAAATCAGAATTGTAAAGACAACAGCAAAATCATATACGAGAATTAAATCATATTTCCTGAACGAATTCCATTATTTTTTGACCTAAGAACCTGATTTATGTAAAAGTAGAAAAATGTTCAGCTAAAATATACTCAGATTTATAAGAAAGAATTGTAGGTAGATAATCTTGACGAATTCGAGAAAGCTGATAATCAAGCATCTCGAGCCACATTTTTGGAGATTATGGGCCAAATTTGGCCTGCGGGTCGCACTTTCGCAACCGCTGCCTTAAAGTGTAGAAACAGCCTCCAAATTCACGAGTACATAAATAAAAAAGTATACATAGGTCTCTTTTCTTGAAGAAACATTTGTTACACAATTCTGGGTAAACCCTAGGTCATTCAACTCTCCTACTACAGCCACTATGAACCAAAAAATTGAAAAAATATTTTTGAAAGAAAGGGGCTTTACTGTGAAAGTCCATCACATATAAAAAGTAGAATAAATGAACTAACTTTCTGAGCTGTAGATTAATATTCAAAGAATTTAGGACAATATTTCAAGGTAAATTGCATAATTTTGTATGATATTTAACAAAAATGCATCAAAATGGCCTTCACGAATCAAAAAATATACGAAAAAATTCATTTTTATACAAATAACACAAAATTTACATGAAGTAGCCATTTTTTCACAAATTTCGATCAGATATACCCTTATCTTAAATATATACTTAAAATCCGTAATAGAATATTATCTCTCGTTAATTATTCCTAGGAAAATTTTCAATAAATTTTTTTAATAAAAGTAAAATTTTAAAAATTAGTGGACTTACATTTCCAGCGTGGACAACATGATGAAATTTTTATTTTCCTTACTATTTCAATTCAACTTTTCTTGAGCTTTTTTAAAAATTGAAAAATTAGGACTTGTTACAACAGATCACACTTTCATTATCCGAAGTTAGACGACCGATTAAATTGCAATTGAATAAAAGAAAGAATTATTACAGCACACGATAATTAATTAAAATATATGTGATACATTACGCATTAGTATTTGTCCGTCAGTTCGTCAATTTATAACAATTGGCGAATTGATTTGATAAATTTTTGATCATGCTCATAAGACAATTACATAAGTAGAGTCTACGTACTCGAAACACTTTCAATCAGTTTGCTAAATTAAATTTTCAGACGGTGCTTAAATATTCGACACAATATCGATAATATGATTTTATTTTAATGATAAAACATTTAAATTATATTCCAAGAAATTTCTAAAATAGATCATTTTATTAATTAAATAAAAAAAAAACGCCGTGAGCAGCGGGGCCCCATCACGGTAGTCGAATTTTCCCCTTCATCTTCGGTATTGAATGTCTACAAGCGAAATGTGATTGAAAGTCTACAACCGAATTGTCATTTTGTTGGTTTCAAAACTGGTGATGAGTGTTCGGCTGATCGAGGCTTTAAAAAAAGGTTTTAAGTATTTAAGGGCTGTATCTCAGTAAATTTCAATTTTGTGCCGAAAACAGGTAGCAGAAAAAAAGCCAACACAATTCGTACGAGGACATTCCTGCCCATGTTTATCCGCTAATTGCCTTTATGTTTTAGTTTTAAATATTAAAAAAGGACCTTCAATAGTAAACTGGAAGGCCTTTATAAAGATATTTTTTCTTTCCAAAAAAATCCAAAATTTCTATTTTATAATACTAAAAATCCAAAATTCCTAATTTATAAATAAACAGTGACTTTAATAACATTTTTAAATTACTTAATATGTATGTATTTCATTTGTCATAAAAGTAAGTTCACTTTTTTTTAAATTTTTTAAAATTACTATTCGCCTACTTGTATTTAGAATAAACATAATGCTTTTAAAACACATTTAACAATAGCATTCAATTCCGATGTAAAAATGGGAGAAGTGGGGGGAAAAGTGATGCGGACTCCCTACAAGGTACTAGCTGGATACTAACTGAATACACGTACAAAATTTCAGCCCTCTAGGTTTCCTTATGGAGTCTCTAGACGTGTTAGAAAACAAGCAAAAAAATTAAGGAAATATTGGCGTAAAAATCGTGGGGGTAAGGGTTAAAAGTTGAAACCTCCAAAAAACAGTGTCTGGCTATTAGCTTAACCTGTACACCAAATTTCAGCCCTCTAGGTTTATTTGGGGAGATTTTGACCCGAACGAAACTGTTAAAAAACAAGAAAAATCATGTTCTTTTGGGTATAAAAATGGTGGGGGTAGGGGTTAAAAGTCGAGACCCCCAAAAGGCACCCCCTTGATACTAACTCAATCCGAATACAAAATTTCAGCCCTCTAGGTTTATTCGGGTGACCTGTGCGAGTGGTACAAACTTCGAAAACGTCGAAAATGCATGAAATTGTAGCTTAAAAATGAGGGGGGTGGGGGTAAAATATTAAAACCTCCAAAAAGCACAACCTAGGTACGAACTTTATCAACACACCAAATTTCAACCCTCTACGTTAATTCTGGGGGGCTGGGGGCCTGTTAGATCCAGCGAAAATCGTTTTTCCCCCCTCTACTTCCACCATATCATCCTAGGAAGCTGAATTTTGGATATGTTGTAGATAATTGACCGAAACATTATTTAAAATCGGTTTGGAAAAGTTTTATTGCTTTTCCGCCCCCCACCACCCCCTTAAAGGTCGGGTCAGAAAAAAAATTTGCCCAAAATTTGACCCCACTTTGATAGTATGAGGTGCCTCGAAAATGAGCCCCATTTACCAAATTTCATCTCTTAACTTCCATAGGGGGGCCCTACACAAATTAAAAGGTGGCGGGAAAATATATATATATATATATATATATATATCAGACATTTTTTTTTTCTACATATTCGTGTTCTACGGGTCCGAAAACGGATAGCGCCCCTACTCTCGCCTCTCGAAGCTCTTATCGTATAGACTGTATAAGTCTAATTTTTCGGAGAAAATTCGACTAAAAATGCTCTGTCACATTTAGAAATAGCCCAGGAGCTTATGACTGATTTGCATACTTCTTGTGTTAATTATTCGAAAACTAGAGTAGGTACAGAGTAACTTTAAACTGATGCAACACTTCATTTTTAACCCTAGAATCATACGTACACGTCAAAACGACGAACGAACTTCTCTACCTGCTCCAATACTACAACTTGTCGGTACCTGCTTGCTGTGAGATTTCTGTTATCTAATTTATTTGTTGTTATAACACATAAGACGTATTTATTTTGTTTATAGTCATTGTCGTTTTGTTTATATTGAAATAGTGTCCGTCAAAAGGACGTCGATGTATGATTACGCGATGTTTTTTTTTTTAAGATTTTGTACTTCACATATAAAAGTTTTCCTAATTTTTCTAAAATTTATTAAAGATATGCACGTTATAATTAATTTATTCAATGATTATGATAATGTGAAAGATGATTACAGCTGTTTGACTTATAGAGACGACATAATACTGAAGTTTTAATATATTGAATCGAAAACTAAAGAATGCGTTTCAAGTGACTTAATAAAAGATTAACAATTTATTTTGTGGAAAATATTTTAATTTTTATTATTTTTTGAGATCTTATTCGAAAAATTACTAATAAATTTTAGAAAATTTACAAATGTGCCTAATGGGGAAATAACTACATATCTATAGGAATATTTATGACTGAGAAATTTCACATTCTGTAAAGTCACACATGTCCACTGACTCATAATAGTTTATAAACTAATTATTTGAAACACATGTTTTATGATACAATTGATGTATTTATCTATTTTTTAATTTTTATAATGAAAATATGCTTTGATAAAAAGATTAAAAAAATTAATAAATATTTACATTAAGAAATTTTTCCAAATGCAATTTTTTTAAATATTTTGTTCGCTTTTGTAGTATTGTTATGTAAAAAAATGTTTTTTGCCAATAAACTCTAAAACTCTCCGTAAAAAGTCCATCCGTCAAAACGACGTCGATGTATGATTAACGTTTCTCGTAGACCAACGTATGATTTTAGGGTTAAATATTCATATAATCCCAAAGTTGGACCAGAAAAGGTGTGTGACAAAAATGAGAAATGTACACTCGAATTTACTAAAATTCAATCAACAATTTCAAAAGAAGCGGAAAATTAAAATTAATTTTTGTGACGTCACTAAGTACAATTAATTGCTTTCAAGCAATATAAAATAAAATTCAAAATTTAAATCAGTGCAATATAATTAAAACCACAATATTAACCAAAACAGAGTTCTAAAATGTAGGAATTTAAAAAATTTGTAAATATTTTTGACGATCTTTTTTAATTTTATTTTTTATTTTTAATAAAATTTAAAGTTCTAAAATAATATTATATCTTTTTAAGTTGAATTTTAATATTTATCACTAGTTTACCAAAATTCTATCAGTAAATTTCAGAAAAAGTAAAAAAAAATATGAAATTTCACCCCCATGACGTCATCAATTTTTTAATTTAAGTGACAAACACCACAAACACTTTATCCTTGCTGTTAAATAAATATAGGTTTTTCCTTTTTTAGGCTTCCGAAGAAAAAATTTCGATTAGATATGTCTTCAACCACACTTTCATAATTCTTATACTTTTCGGCATATGAACGTACACGAAACCGTAGAAAATATACTTAATTACCTTATATTTACTCCGAAAGTTAATTACCTTATATTTACCTCGAAAAAAACTAGCTACTGAGGAACTCTGACTTAATGCATATTCAACACGCACTTGGTGTTTTTTTTTAATCAGAATAAATTTTAAAAGTAATCAAAAAGGTATTATAAGTAAATAAAAACCATCTTATTGTAGTAAAATAAATAATTTAGCCATAAAATTGCTACACTACTGCTACCTTGAAAATAAGTGTTAAAAATTTATAATACCAATAGGTTATTTTGTATTTTGTAATTCATATTACCTATTTGACAATATTTGAAATATTTTTTGAAAAACTAGTAAACAAACTCACTAGTTTTTAATTACGTTTACGGATAATTAAACTCTTTAATAAAACGACAAATCCACCATGAAAAAAAAATATTAAATGTTTCAAAAGTTGAAATTATGTACAGTACACAATTTCAAAAAAATTCTCTAATTTAGTTTAGAAGGTAACAAATATCTTTATTACGGCTCTAAATATAGTAATTATTTAAATAAAAATCCCCTTTTCCTGTTAAATATAAACAAATACCTTGTATTAATTTTATTGCATATTCACCTACTAAATGTTATACGAGTCACCTCTAATTTAAATGAACAAGAATAGTTAATGTATTAGAGAGAGAACAAACACAAATAATCAAATGAAAGTGACAGAATCAGAAGACACAACAATAGATACACAATCAGAGAAACGGAAACAAAAGATACAAGAGATGATGTTTTTGATTTTTTGTCTTTGTGTGACGAATGTGCTTTTTGTCTGACACATTAATTTTTGATATTCCAAAAATTGGTAAAGCACTGTCCGTTACCCTTCGGGTTTAGAGCTACTCGTAAAGTCAGTGCCGGATTAGCCTATATGCAAACTAAACAATTGCTTAGGGCATCACGTGTTGGGGGCACCAGGAACAGCACAAAAAAGAATATTTGCTAGCACATGAAAGGTAAGACTGTTTGAAAATCCGCCCATTTGGTTTTTATTGTATGTAATACCTACTCCACTACCCACGTATCTCTTTTATCCTTTGGACCTAAGGTAATGATCTATCTCAGGGGTCAGCAACCTTTTTTGGATGGCGGGCCATTTTAAAAAAAAATAATTTTTAGCAGGCCACACAGTTAGATATTTTCTAATGTAGTATGTAGCTTAAATTGATCTTTCTTTAGCGAATTTTCGAATTGAAAATGCCACTGTCTTGACGCGACTTGAGCCCGAAGCTCTGACAGAAATAATTTGTTTTGAAGTCTCTAGAAGCCGAAAATGAGATTCACTAAAATTTACATCCGCACGATAACTCTCGAAGGACATATCCTGTTTTTACGAAAGTTAGCGAAAATGTTGGAAGTCCAAAAAGTACGACACGTCTGATGCTCAGAACGGATTTTTAAGCATATTTGCCTACAAAATTTTTGTGGAAAAAATAAGTTTTTTGCCAAAGTTTCCTCAAGTTTTTGCCATATTTTTCTTACACCGTTGGAAAGAGGAGAAAAAATCACTTAAAAAAGATTTTTGAACAATAATTCTATGTCAAGTAGTTTCCGAGAAAAACTAATTTTTGTAAACGGAAATTCGCTATATTATGCAGCATGCTGCGACTGGGGTATTTTCTTTTTTTTTTAGATACAAATTAATATAAATATTTAATAATCAACATGAAAAAAAATTTTTTCTACTCCTACTATTAAAAGTAACATTTTGCGCATGGCTAACTATATGTAAAAATTAACAATTGCTCACACAATGCGGAAAAGAAGGAAAAGAGCGTGCGAAATAATTTCCCACGCCTTACTATAATAAAAAAGTAGGCTGTTCCGGTAGTTTAATATATAATATATAGAAATAATACTAAAAATATACATAAATGTATGTTGATTATTTATTATTGTTTCCATAGTTTCAAAGTATACTTTTGCAAAAATTTGAACATCTTATCATTGACATTATAAATTTAAAAAATTTTTACTACTTATTGAAATTTTATTTTAATTATTTATGTTAAATTTTACGAAAAAAATGTGCTCGTAGAAAAAGTATAGTGTAAAATACGTGGGAAAAGCTTATTTCTCACTCATACGAATTGTTGCACTCGCCCTGCGGGCTCGCGCAACAAACTCATATTCGTGAGAAATAAGCCTCTTTTCCCACTTATTGTACAATATACTATAGTAACAGTGTTTTATTTACATGTTATAAATAACATCGGAAAACAGGAAAAGTACAGAGTATGCTCAACTCTGCATAAGCAGAGCAAATTGTTCGAAATATTTTATTGCTTGGTGGGCCGCATAAAAACTTGCAAAGGGCCACATGCGGCCCGCGGACCTCGGGTTGCCGACCCCTGATCTATCTCATTATATAAAATACGTAGGTAATTTTTTTTAAAGACCGATACTAGTTTACTTATGGATAGGAGAGCCCACTGGCATGGATTGCTTAGGGCATCAAGTAGTCTTAATCCGGTACTACTGCGTACAGTGCCCATATTTTGACAAAACTAAATCTTTATTCGTACGCGACCCCGAATTTAAGTGATATAAAAAATTGTTTTTGGAACGAAATAATAAAATTATGAATATCCTAAAATTATTAATCGTGAAGGTGATTCCAGGATACAATAATTCTATTTAAGATTAAGGGCAGGTTTACTTGAGAGTCCTTAAAAAAAAATCGATTTTTTTTTTTGCAGAAATTGGTAGCTAATTATGTGTAGAATATGTTCCCAAAGTGATTTTGCTGAAAGTAATTTAAGGGAAGGTTTACTTGAGATTTGATAAAAAAAAAAATCGATTTGTTTTGCCGAAATTGATAGCAAATTATGTGTAGAATATGTTCCCAAAGTGATTTTTCTGAAAGTAATTTAAGGGAAGGTTTACTTGAGATTTGATAAAAAAAATCGATTTTTTTTTTTGCCGAAATTGATAGCAAATTACATATGTGTAGAATATGTTCCCAAAGTGATTTTACTGAAAATAATTTAAAAACAAGATTCTTGCACATTAACCGAATCCAGCTTTCTAGAAAAAAAATTCAAAAAACGTAGTTCACGCAATAATGAGTATTAAATATAAAATTTTGAAAATACGTTTCTTTATATATATTTTATAATATCTCGGAACTACATTTTTGGAACTGATGGACACGATAACTCAAAAACTATTAGATAGATCCTTTTTTTTAATTTTTTATTTTAAAGATAATTCAATTCTTCGGCACCTCTACCTAAGTTCGATACACTTTCAATATTTTTTTATTTTATTTTTAAATTTACTTTAAAGAGCGAAAAATATGACAAAAATCGTAATCTAAAGTTCGAAGTTTTTTGTGTAGTTTAATCCTTATTAAATATGTGCACAAAATTTCAAATTGATATTTACTTCCGTTCTTGAGAAAAAAATTCTAGAAAAATACATAATTTTTAAGGACTCTCGAGTAAACCTCCCCTTAAAGAATTGCTTTTATACATTTCTCTAATGCCTAAGAGAGTGTCGATATTTACTTGAATTACACGGTAGACTAAATGGTCGGAAAACGACATTTCATGTTACACGACCAAATGTTATTTAAAGTATTCCAATTAATGGCGGGAATGAATCCAGGATACAATAATTCTATTTAAAATTATAGAACGGCTTTTAAACATTTCTCTAATGCTTAAGAAAGTGTCGATATTTATCTGAATTACATGATCGGCCAAGTGGTCGGGAAACGACATTTCATATTACACGACCAAATGTTATTCCAACTAATGGCGGAAATGATTCTAGGATACAATAATTCTATTTAAAATTATAGAACAGCTTTCAAATATTTCTCTAATGCTTAAGAAAGTGTCGATATTTATCTGAATTACATGGTCGGCCAAGTAGTCGGGAAACGACATTTCATATTACACGACCAAATGTAATCTCAGCTAATGGCGGAAATGATTCCAGGGTACAATAATTCTATTTAAAATTAAAGAATGGCTGTTAAACATTTCTCTAATACTTAAGAAAATGTTGATATTTATCTGAATTGCATGATAGACGAAGTTGTCGGAAAACGACATTTCACATTACACGACCAAATGTTATTCCAACTAATGGCGGGAATGATTCTAGCAGCCCCGGATCTACGATTTTTTAGAACCGGGGCAGAAACTTGAAAATGACGCCCCCGCCCTCTCCAGCGTTTGATATAAATTGTCAAAAAAACTCATAAGTATATTAGTCCTTTACAAAACTCCTATTTTTCTCGTTGCGGCAATGATAAAAATTGAGGGTTTTGTAAAGAATCAGTATAGGTACAAGTTGATTTTTTATTTTAATAAATCTACTCCGAAAGCACTACAAGTTGTGCAAATTTCAAATTTTTATCACCAGCCTCATCAGAGATACAGAGGCGCAAAATTCCAAAATTTGGAAAAAAGTCTGATTTCGGAAGTTTGTAAAAATTAAAGGATACAAGTGTCACAGTTGAAGTGGTGTGTATTTGTTTTATAATGGGTAGTTGTACCCGTATACAGCTATTCTCATAAAAAATACTAAGAGGTTTAAAACATTCCTCTATAAGGAAAAAAATGTTCAAGAAGTTAATTTTGCTAAATTTTGATATCAAACTTTAGGTAAAGTTTCCTTATGGAAGGGACGAAAATAGGTTTAATATGGACATCACTTAAAATAAAGAGACATTTATTACCTTTAAAATGGTTTTTATTTCAACCTTTTAGGGTGAACGGTTTATGAAATATGTGCATTGGCATAAATGGCTGCAAACACGAAAATCAGCGCAAATTGGAAAACAAAAGTGGCTACCACGCTTAAGCGGTTCAAGATAATTTTTTTAAGAATTATTCTTAATACTTCAAATATAGAAGCAACTGGAAGAATATTAATTTTTTCTAAAATGGTCGAGTAACCAACTTTTTTTAGATCATTTGATATAGACCGACCTATTATGATTTTGACGCCCCCTGAAACTGACGCCCGGGCAGGGGCCCCAGTTTGCCCCCCCTCAGATCCGGGCCTGGATTCTAGAATACAATAATTCTATTTAAAATTAAAGAATGGCTTCTAAACATTTCTAAGAACATTCCTTCGTACTTAAGAAAGTGTTGATATTTTTATAAATTACATGGTAGTTAGAGTTAAAACGCTCAATTGTGTGGAAATTGTCTGTTATACGTTAGTTCCGCGACTCGTCTCTACGGAATTTTATCATTGTCAATGTCGTGCTACGCGCTACCTGGCGCTACTATAATGAACAAAATTATAAATCTATTGCTTGTCCAAAAACTGAAGGTATTCAATGCAACGTCACCTTATTTTTATAATTTATCTTTGTCTGTGATGTCATTTTAGTATGTAAAGCAAGAGAGACAGGTTATAAACAATAGTTCTCTTTACTCTTTTGACTCCTCTTGAAACTGCCATGAATTGACTTACAAGAAATATATAATAGAAATAATATATTACAAGAAATAATATAATAGAAGGTGGCGATAAGTTTAAAATAGCTGAATTCCATTCTGGAAATTCGCTAAAACCGGGTCAAAAAACTGTCCTAAAAGAATTTGTCGGGATAACGGGACAAATTCGGAAAAACCGAAACGTATGGACACCCTAATTGGCGACGCAAAGATTCTCACTCGCGCCTCTGGTGGTAAAATTAGAACTAGCATCAAGTAAAAATATACGTATACGATTAATGGGTGATATAAAATCTAGTAATCCGCGCACAATTTGTATAGTGCATTTTTCTATCGACAATTAAACGTATACAAAAATTTTTACTTGATACAGCTTCTAATTTAGAAAACCAGGAGCGCTCGCGTAATCTTTGCGTCGCCAATTACCCCCAGATAATTTTTTTGAATACTGTTTCTCCAATAATAATGAAAAAATTATAAAGAAACTTACTTACATTTTTATTTATTCAGGAAAATTTTTAAATTTAAATCACGTATGCGCCACATTCGAATGTTCGCCTTGGGTTATTTAAAATTGTGAAACATTTTTACATAAAGTTTTTTACAAAACGAAATAAAATTACGTTTTTCTTTACAATATACTTAAAATTGTTTTCAGTTAAATATTCACTCTACCAATAAATCCACAATTAACTGGATATTTATCTTACTCTCTAAGGATTATTTTCTCAAGTGAATTTCAAAAACAACTTTTTTATCTAAGATTTGATTACGCTAAGTGTATAGATAGATACAACTGGTATCATCTTGTTTATCAAAGTTCTTTTAATTCGATTTAAGAGAAGAAAAATTGATTAATTGTTTGTATAGTTAATGAAAAAATTTACTTTCTGGCCATTAAAAATCGAAAAATTCCTAGAAACTTTAATGGCTGTCACGAAAACAAGACACAGATGTTCAGGGCCGACGAGAGAAACGCGGACCCCTGAGCACAAGAAAAAATTTCCAAACATTTTCTTCTTCGAAAATATAGTTCATGAACAAAAAAAAAAAAAAACGTCTTCACACTTTGTCCGGGCCCTCTTTTTAGACTCGGGCCCCCGGACAATTGCCCTACTTGATTCCTCCTCTCGCCGGCCCTGCGGATATCTGTGTATTAATATTTATAATAAAATTAACCAAGGATTAAACATAAGATCCCCGTGTTTAGCGGTTACTTCTGAGTCAGTCCTTAGAATCTAATTTTTTTTTCGTTCCGATTCAGATCCAGAAAAAATTGGGTACGATTACAGAGTATCGGTTATTTTCGTTTTCACTTCCAATTTTTCGATTTTTTACTCCAAATTTTGGTTTGGGGCCATTCATAAATTACGCATGCAAACAGAGGGGGGAGGGTAGTTGCCTAGCGTGATGAAGTATAATGAGAAGAGGGGTAGGAGTCCGAATAAACGTGACGTCACGTTTGAAGAAACTTGTCTTGCAAATAAAAAAAAGAACAAAATTTTAGTTGATGAGCAAAAAAAAATATTTCATTATAAATATTTAATCAGTGGAATCAGAAGTATGGACCCTTGGAGAGAGGGTCCATACTTTATTACGTAATATTAGATGGGGTCGACAAAATATGATGCAGCGTGATGACGGGGAAAGGAGAGGGAATAAAAACGGTCAAATTTTGCATGATGTAATTTATAGATGGCCTCTTTTTGGTTTTAAATACAGTTCAAAAATTTCTTACAGATTCTGAGTAAGTATATTATTTATTTCAAAAATATTATATTTTTTGTAAATTACAAATCAATTAATTACAATCAAAATAGTTGAGGATCAGGGCCATCGAGAAAAATGCCGGGCCCCGGGAAAAATCACATTTTTAAAAAAAATTCCCCCCAGGAAATGTGACGAGCAAAAAAAAAGTTCTTTTTAATTTTTTTTGGGCCCCTTAACTACAACTACGGACCCCCTCTTCCAGTCCGGGTCCCGGGGCTGGAACCCCGTCTACCACACTCTCTCGTCGGGCCTGCTGAAGATACAAATTTTTATTTTAATCCAGTCCCTAAAAAATTTTCCTTTGTTTTGTCTAATTAACGTTTGTAGCATAGGCAAATTGATTTAAAAAAAAAGAAAAATTGTTTCGATTAATGTTTATTTTTCGAAAAAATCAACTTGTTTAATCGGTTTTGATTACGATCATACAATTACTGTTTAATTGAAAACCCTGACCTAAGATGGCCTAGCTCATCTTCTTTTATTATGATTAACAACAATTAAAACGTATCAACATTAAGAAGACTTGAAGGGCATTACAATCAACAAAGGTGGGTGACCATAATCCCACGAAACTTCAGTCCGTTATTGCTGAATTTGGATTTGTACAAAAAAAAAAAAAAATTTTAGCTTCTTAGTCTATACTAGTACCTACATCAAATTTCTGTGAAAATTAACACTTATTCAATGATAAAGAAAAATCCTTAATGCTTGGAGCGATTGACTGATAAAAAATTCAACATTTCGTACTGAACGACCTAACAGTTCCAAAATAAAAGGGTGTGACCGTGATATAACAACTTTTTGTACAACAATCAAAAAAATTCAAATTAATTAATTAATTATTAAAGATCAATATTATCAAATAAACACACTTTTAAAATTTGACCCAATTAAAAAACAGCAATTATTTTACAAGTGCAATTATTGATAATAAAATACCTACATAAAATAAAACAAAATTTACTTACAATTTTAAAAACTTAAAAACAAAGAACAAAATAACTCATTTAGAATAAAAAAAAAAAAAAACAAAAACAAAAAAAACTGGCGGTTAAATTGAAATAATTTAATAAAAATAATAATTTATCAGAATAATTTTACTTATATAAATACACAAAAAAAGTTAAAGTAACAATTAAAGTAAAAAAAACGTTTTTTCACATGTTTTAAGGTCGCGTTCTGTACTATAAGTATAAAATTTATTAGACACAAATCAAATCCAATACAAAACACAGGTAAATACGTAAGGTATGCAACAACTAAATTGAAAGTTGCATCTGAATTTACTTTTAATTATATTATGAAGTAATTGAGGAAAATATATTTCCTTGTAGATAAAAAAGTACAATTAATTCATGTCATTATAATTTAATATATTTTTTTTTAAATATATTGACATACAAACGCCATTATTACGTATATGTATATTGTTGACGCAAAAGGAATGCTTTCAGTTATCCTTTTTGTCTAATAAACAGTGCCATGTTTGTTGGAAAAAGTTCGATTAAGGATATTTATTGAAAAATCGTTTGCATCGAGCGGAGTTATTGTTCTTTTAAATGGTTAAAACTCACCTTAAAAGGGGAACTGTCTAAAGGTGGCTATACACCGAAGGTAACATTGCTAATAACACGTGTTTTTAGCAATGTTTTTAACAATTTTTTCATATTGGTTAAATTAACCCTAGAATCGTTGGTCTACGAGTCAAGTTAATCATACATCGGCGTCATTTTGACGAATGGACTTTTTATGGGGAGTTTTAGAATTTATTTGCAAAAAACATTTTTTTACATAACAATACTATAAAAGCGAACAAAATATTTAAAAAAATTGGATTTAGAATAATTTCTTAATATAAATATTTATTAATTTTTTTAATCTTTTTATCAAAGCATATTTTCATTATAAAATTAACAAATAGATAAATACATCAATTGTATCATAAAACATGTCTTTCAAATAATTAATTTATGAACTATTATGAGTCAGTGGACATATGTGAGTTTACAGAATGTGAAATTTCTCAGTCATAAATATTCCTATAGATATGTAGTTATTTCCCCATTAGGCACATTTGTAAATTTTTTAAAATTTATTAGTAATTTTTCGAATAAGATCTCAAAAAATAATAAAAATTAACATGTTTTCCACAAAATAAATTGTTAATCTTTTATTAAGTCATTCGAAACGCATTCTTTAGTTTTCGATTCAATATATTAAAATTTTAGTATTATGTCGTCTCTATAAGTCAAACAGCTGTAATCATCTTTCACATTATTATAATCATTGAATAAATTAATTATAACATCCATATCTTTAATAAATTTTAGAAAAACTCGGAAAACTTTTATATGTGGAGTACAAAATCTTTAAAAAAAACATCGGTTAATCATACATCGTCGTTCTTTTGACGCACACTATTTCAGTATAAAAAAAAAAAAAAAACGACAATAGCTATAAACAAAACTTATACGTCTTATGTGTTATAATAACAAATAAATTAGATAACAGAAGTTTCACAGCAAATAGGCAACGACAAGTTGTAGTATTGGAGCAGGTAGAGAAGTTCGTTTGTCGTTTTGACGAGTACGTATGATTCTAAGGTTAATGTTAATAACATTTGCTATTAACATTTGTTAATAAAATTTGCAATTAACATGTTAAAATTTACTGAAATATCTAATAACATTTTTGCCATTAACTTTTGTTAATAACATTTGCTTTCCGCATTTGTTATATTTTTCACTAACATGTTAAAAAAGTTGTTGATAACATTGTTAGCAGCACAATTTTTGCTATCGATCTGGAGGCGGTCTAGATGAAAGGATGTCAATAACAAAATGTTAAAAACAAGTTAATTGTGAATAAAACATGTTAACAACATTCTACGTGCATTTTTCAGTTAGTTAATTTGTAATACGTGATTACGTACATATCAGCTGTTATTATTTTGTAGATATATTTACAAAATATATGTTTCTGCACATTTCTTGAAAATTTATTTTTTCATTTTTGTAAAAATAAATTATATAATAATGTTTATGACTATTAATGATGCAATGCTTGACATTCTAAAAAAAAATGAAAACTCTCAGTTGACAAGTCTCCTAGTTTCATTTATCATTCTTTTTTTTTTAATTATTTAATATAATTCGTCCATTATGTGTGTCTCTTTTTTTAAGATACGAACGAACCCTTAATTTTTTTTTCTTTTTATTCTAATAATCACCACAGGAGCTACTACAATAGCAAGCTAGTTCTTCCTACGAAATCATTTTTAAACTAAAAGTACTAACAGTTCTATTAAAAGTATAGAAAGTTCAAAGACAAGTATGTTAGTAGCATGTTTTGTTTCTAACTAACGCCGTTAGTAAGGATGTTAGTAACACTGTTATTAACTTTGTAAATAACAATGTTATTAACAATGCCACAACTATACTCATTGAAGTGATTTAAAATGTTACTCATTTTATATCAGAAACATTGTTATTAGCAGATGAATGTTAACATTTTCAAAAGATATTTAAACAAATGTCGATAACATTTTTGTTATTAACATTTTTGTTTTCAACATGCTTTTGCTATTTTTTCGGTGTACAGGCACCTTAAAATGTTACGGATAACTGCGATAACCGCGATAACTATTACAATTTTTAACATGGATATATTTTTAAGTTGAGGTATGGTTGAAGAAATTTTGATGCTTAAAAATGTCTACACGTATAATCGAGTACAGGCCTGCCGTGTCACACCAATCTCACGAATCTCAGAAATAATAGCTTTGAGAAAACTTGATTTGAATAAAAAAAAAAAAACAGATGATCTTTATTATCTTAGACATTATTAAATATCTGAGATAATTGATTTTTATTATGCGTTATTGATTCAACGTTGCAGCATCGATTTAATAACGTATAAATATACTATTTTAAAATATAGGAAGTAGGGAATGTGATACAATCAAAATAAAAATTTAAAAATACAATAGATTAATTATTATATTATTATCATTAACAAATTATTTAATTTTATTGTCAATATAATTATAAATACCATATATTTATATACATTTTATATATACCGTATATACTAGGGATTGAGTAGAATCCTTTAAGCGTTGTTACGCGTAATTGTTGTATCTCAAGATACATGACATTCTTCAAAATCACTATTTTTGACTAGGTATATAGGAGTCGGCAACCTTTTTTGGATGGCGGGCCACTTTTAAAAAAAAATAATTTTTAGCGGGCCGCACACTCAAATATTTTTCAATGTAGTATATGGCTTAAGTAGGTTTTTTTAAACGAATTTTCGAATCGAAAATTCAGCTATTAGAGTCACTGTCTTGATGCTGCTTGAGCCCAGAACTATGATAGAAATAATTTATTTTGAAGTCTCTAGAAGCCCAAAAAGGCATTCACTAAAATTTATATAACTCTCGAACGAAAAATCCCGTTTTTACGAAATTTGGTAAAAATGTTAGAAGTACAAAAAGTCAGACACGTCCGATGCCCGGAATGGATTTTTAGGCATTTTTGCCTCAACAATTTTTGTGGAAAAAGAGAGTTTTTTGCCCCAATTTCCTCAAGTTTTTGCCACATTTTCTTACATCGTTGGAAAAAAGAAAAATAATCACATAAAAAGGGTTTTTGAAAAATAATTCTATGTCAAGTAGTTTCCGAGAAAAACTGATTTTTGTAAACGGAAATTCGCTATATTAATGCAGGATACTGCGACAGGGGTATTTTCTTTTTTTAACACAACTTAATATAAATATTATTAAAAATCAACTTGAGGAAAAATTTTTAGTAACAGTTTTATTTATCTGTTATAAAACATCGGAAAAAGTATACCTAAAGTATGCTCAACTCTGCATAGGCAGAGTAAATTGTTCGAAAAGTTATACTGCTTGGCGGGCCGCATGAAAGCTTGCAAAGGGCCGTAGGTTGCCGACCCTTGGACTAGGTGATTTAAAAAAAAAATTTTTTAAATGCCCCTCAAAGTGCATAATGAGAAAGGAAAGTATGAAAAAATAAGAAATCTGAACATTAATTTGCGATAAAGTTACTTATTGACTGTTTTTAAGCATTTGAATATAAGTTAAATATTGCATTATTAAGTTTCTTTACATATGTATTTATCGCAATTTTTATATTATAAAAATGAAATAAAATGTTCTCATGTGTAAATTAATGCTTTATGTTGTTTAGAAAAGCAAATCTAAGAAATCGTGAGATTTTGAGTGTTTTGAGTTATGTATTGTTTTATGAAACTTTTTTATGTGATTTCCGATCCACCGCATAAAAAAAGTTTTTTTTACAATCTGGACCGAACTAATTTTTATAGCTAGGTATTCATAAAGTTTTTGAATATATTCTTTTCTTTATACGATTTTTTTATGTGGTGAATAGGGACGAGGGACCGCATAAAATTTTAAGACCTTCACCAACTGTAGCATGTACATGCAAAATTTCATGTTCACAGGCCGAAATTATAAGGACTCTGAAATTTTTTTCTTTGGAACCCTAAAAAATTAACCATATTTCTTAAATTTTATGTAATCCCCCACTTTAATCAGTTGAAAAACAAGTAGCCAAATTATTTGCTCTACAATCTACTCCTAGTATGACAGTATTAATAAGGAGTGGAGTTAAATTTTAGAGTAATGTTTAATTAAATGTCAAAGAAATTGAGAGCAACACGGAAATTTCTTGACATTTTCAAATTTACATATTAAATAACTAGTTTTTACATGTAAATAAAAAATATTTACTAATTATCTAATCGAACGTAATAAACTAATGGCAAGGCAGTGTCTGTATAACGAATACTTTTTCAACCAACAATGACAATAATATTGTCTCGGACACGGCGACAAGAACACCGCTGAATAGGAAAAAATAAAAAATTTAAACAATGCCGATTACACCGAAGCGTAAACTAAGGTGAACCACTACAAATAACAAAAACATCTTTCAAAATATCAATATTTATCAAAATTTTTATAATAGTAGAGGAGGTACTGGCGCATGAGTACCGAAAACTTTGCAATTCCTTGCAATTGTATAAAAAATTTCGGTTTAAACAATATGGCCCCGGGTTGCACCCTGGCAACATGCATTTATATCATTAGTAGGGCAATGTCAACAGGATCGCATAAAAAAATTGAGGTGGAATAATTTTCGGTACTCATGCATCAGTACCTCCTGTACTATAACAATAGACACTGAAAATTTTTTATTTATCAGCATTTGTGAGTAAAAATATGTCATTTGATGATTGAATTTTTTTTATCTCGCATAGGTATTATACAGTAGAACCCCTCGTAAGTTATACACTTATGAGGAGACCGACAAACCTATCATAAGTTATAATTCCATGAATTTCCTACCTAAAGTGTCTTAACATTTTTGACACATGTGCGTTAAGCCGGTTCTACACGATGCTACCTACGAACGTTCCTTCCAACGTTCGATCGAACGTTTGAGGCAATTAAGTTCGATAGTTGGTGCGACGAATGTATCTGCTACACGGTGAATCGAATGTTTGATCCAATACGAATGATGATGTGTTGGTACTCAATGGACGAGGCTGTTATCTGTCTGATGTTATCTCTAATGTTATACACTGATGTTGTCTCTCTTGTATAATGTGTTGGGACAAACGTTTATTCAGTGGACGAGGATGTCATCTGTCTTATGTGATCTCTAATGTTATACACTGATGTTGTCTCTCTTCACATGAACGAGTCGTGCAGCTGCTGAGTCGAACCAACCAACGCAACCATAGAGTAATAGAGACAACATATCTATGCCTACACTACTGGAACCAGTGTAACATGTAAGAGATAGACAATATGTTGTATACACACACTGGGTTTACATTGTATTAGTGCGATTTTGTGTATTTGTGTGAGTAACGCAGATAGTAGGGTCGATCACGTGGTTCAGTTATTGCATACATAGCTATGACAGCATACGCATGTACTAGGGGATGTAACAATACCAACAACAATCAAGTCCATTATCGTGTGGTTGATCTTCAATCATCGACTGCTACTGACAAACTGACAACTAAGAACTTCTTAGTAAGAAGCCTAATGAGCACAGAAGTACACACTCGTGATTTCAGAAAAGAGATAGTTGCGGGATCTCTGTCCTCTGTGAACGCAACCAACATTGACCTTCAAACGTTCGAAGCATCCCTTTGACTTGGTGCAAGAATACCGACATCGAGCGGGACATGGCCAAATGCGAATGTTTGACGCTCGACATTGGACACTCGTAGGTTCGAACAACGGCCACACGATGCGATGAACCATCGAACGTCCAATGTTGGAAGGTGTTCGTAGCATCGTGTAGAACCGTCTTTATAATTATGTACGTTTCCAAGAGTACGCATTGTATGTTTTTACAAACCGCGCATTGCCGCGCTCACTACTGTAGAACTACGCATGCGCTTGTAACTGTAGTAGGAGCAGCAAAAAGGAGAAAATATAATTTATTAGAGGTTCAAAATATAACTTTCGAGCGGTTTATAACTTATGAAGGTATAACGGAGGGGTTCTACTGTAATAATAACCTTGTACTGTACAAACTTAATTAAAAACCTTCATAATTGTAATAATTTTTCCCCCTCCTTCGTCTTGAATCAGTGTCAGTAAAAAATGAATACTATTGTAAATTAAAAATAATGTGTAACATTTTATAAAATTGAACGTAAATTCACGTGATACTGAATAGTAAATTCGTAAATTGTTGAAAATTGATAACAAATCAACTATTGCCAAAAATATTTTTATAAGTAAAAATCTTATCGAAAAATGTGTTTTTGTCGTCTTAATTTTATCTTAAATTTATTTTGAAATTTGAAGGACTGTCAACAATGGTTTTCGAAATTTTCGCCCTTCACAAGGACTCCCTCATCTATTTTATGACATGTCCCTCAAAAAAGAAAACAACTTTCATTTCAAAAATTCGTAGAATGTCTATAGCAATTAAGCCAAGGTTTTTTCCTATAAAAACAACACGGATACAAGGTTGTCTTATCGACACTTTTGAAAATTTCCGATAATAATTTATTACTCTTGGGTAATAATCCATATTTTATCATTTAAATCTACTTATTATTGCAAACAAATAAAAATTTACATTCATCCGATAACTGATAAAAAAAGGTTTTTTATGCTTTTAAAAATAATAATAAGGTAAAAAAGGTACGAAAAACAATGTTCGGATAAAGATCTCTGCAACTTTTTTGCCTTTTTTAAGTAATATTAACCGTACTGAGTAGTAAAACTGAGTCATAAAGTTTAATGAAACTTTCATCGTTTAAAGTTCTCAAAGACGGGCCAAATTATAAATACCAAAATATTTGGCAGGTCAAGATAAAATTTTGAACTAAGGAAGGACACAAAAAAATGCGTCTGTTTACTTAATCTCTGTGATTTGAGTGAGCAAACTATATACAACTGCAGTCGACTGCATTTTTGGCCAATCTCCTATTCTGACAAAATTAAAAAAAAATAGGAGTTCAGCCTACAGCCCAACCAACATAAGGTTGCCGATCAAATGCGCAAATGAAAGAGTGCGACAACAAGAATTAAACATATAACATATATGCATAAAAGTGCGATAGAAGTTATGTTTGTCTACTGCGCCTACAACCTTGACCGGCAACCTTATGTTGGTTGAGCTGAGAAAAATCACATTCGGAAAATAAGTCAAAATAAATCACATTTCGCACGCAAATTATCCAAAGTTCACCAGCGGATATATTTATTTTTTAATAAAAATTTATTTCGCTAATTTTAATGTAAAAAAAGTAAAACAAGAAGAATTTTTGTGGCCCACAGGCCTCCCGAATAGGGTTGCCAGAACGTCTCTTTTAAAGAGAACATATTCTCTTTTTTGATTCAGATCTTTCTTTTTCCTTTTTTATACAAAATTGTTCACTTTTGTTCTCTTTTTTGAAATGAGAATTTTTACTAAATTTCCTTTCAAAAATTTGAACATAAAGCTTTAAGTTCTTTTATGATTTAGTGCTATTAATGATGTTTGGTAATTTTATAGTTAGTGCCCTCTTCTTCAGCCTTTATTTAGGCACCATGCTAAAGGGGCTGGAACAACCACTGCTGATGTTAGGTTAAAAGAGGTTAAATTGTGTTTATTTTTTTTTTTTTAAATATTTTTCAATTTTTTTTTTTATTAGGTTTGTTTTAAAATTTATTTTCCCCTGTTGAGTGATCTTTGTTTGAAGAGTTCCATGGCACGTTTGTGAAGTGCATGGTCAGATTCTTATAAAATTTTATGGGACTATCTCGAAAGAACATTCTTTCGAACAAAAACAAAACAAAAAAAAATTATCCAAATTAGTGCACATTTATCGGAGTTATGCCCAAAAAAATATACAGGGTGTTAGTGAATAAGTGCGAAAAATTTTAATGGGTGATTGCTAAGGTTTTTTTATGTAAAAAAGTTTATATAAACCCAGGTCCGAAAACGCTTAGTTTCCAAGATACAGTGTCTCGTTTCTTGTTTTTTAAAAATATTTTTCTCTATTAAATTAAAAACAAATTATGTAGTCATACTGTAGAAATGAAGCGTCTTCACCTTTTTTTTTGGTAAGACTTTTGCATAAAATGACCTCAGCAGTTAATACGAGAACCTAAACCGATTTTGTAGTAAGAACAGTAATTGAAAATTGCTTTTTATCTTGAAAACGGACACATTAACGACAAAATACTAAGAGGTCATTTTTGTTAACAATTTATAGAACATTCAAAAAAACATTTTCAAATTGGAAAAAATCATTGGCGTCCCTTTTTTTTCTTCAAAAATATATCATCATATGGCCGTACGGACGCCACTGGTTTGAATGGAAATATTCTGTCTACTTCAGAATATAGGTATTTATCCTGTCGTGGCGTGTCCCAAATTTTATGTGAATATCTCAAAACGTTTTTGAAATATTTAAGAAAATATTTAAAAAAGACGAGAAACTGAACACTCTGTACCTTGGAAACTAAGCGTTTTCGGACATGGGTTTATATGAACTTTTTTACATAAAAAAACCTCAACAATCACCCATTAAAATATTTCGCACTTATTCACTAACACCCTGTATACATCAGAATTAAAAACCGTTTTCCTTTTTGGATACATTATTTTCTTCAAAATATTGTTTGAAAATAAACAATCAATATTCGAAACCATTCTCACAAAAATATATAGTGGTATTTTACAAAAATAAAATATTTGTTTTATTACTTATAGATATAGAATAGCGTAAACTAAGGCTCAAACGTATTAACATTATTTCTATGTATAACTGTGCAGTTTTTTTTCGTAAAAAAATGTGTTTATTTCAATTAATTCTATAATGTTCCCTTTTTGATTTGAATTGTTCTTTTTATACATTCAAGATTTCTGGCAAGCCTACTCCCGAACAGAGACGTAACTACAAATTGTGCGCCCTGGAGCGACTTAGGCCAAGCACCCCTCTGGGAACAGTCCACTTTTCCCGAAAAAGAGAAGTAGCGAGCAAAAAAAAAACGTCATTTCTATGGCGTCCCTTTTTATCAGGCGCCCTAGAGCGACTACTCCACCTTCTCCATTGTAGTTACGCCTCTGTTCCCGAAAGCTGTCAAATTTTCAAGCCTTTTGGATGGTCCTACCCCTAGTCGTATCCCATTTTCAAAAACTATTATTTTATATTTATTTACCTTTCGATTGTTCCTTGAAATTTCTTCAATTTATATGTGAACTCAAAACTGTACACATTGTTTCATCGTTTGATAGAAATACATCAACTAATTGCACACAAAATGCATATTAAATATTCGTAATCCGTAAACAATATAAAAATGACAGATATCCGTATTATTCACAACCCTAATTCATACTCACATTAATATAATATGATAACGCTAATACCGTTAACACCTTTAAATCCTTTTATTTGTAATAAATAATAGCGCTATGATAACATTATAATACTTAAACACAATATACTAGAGATATAGAGTGTGAAAATTGACATGTTCGATAACAAAAATTGAATAAAAATGATCACGGTAACAAAAGACACAAAAACTAATTCATCAAAGAATGTTTTATGATTAAAAAATGTCTTATAAACACTTACCTGTGTATTAAACCAATTTTAAATTAATCTAAATCACTTGAATACCAAGTTAACGGTTTGACTATCTTGAAGAAAATTGTTACTATTATATGCGGTAATTATATGTGTACGCAAATACTTCATAATAATACAAAAAAAGTATAAATTTTTTAGATAATTAAATTTTAATTATTTCTCAAATTATTTTAATTACCTTACAAATAAATTCTTATCATTTAAGGGAGGAGTTCAAATAAAAAAGCAACTTTTTTATTTATGATTATTTTGCTTGTTGAAATTTTTTTCAAATTAGGAATGGTTTCAAATAGAAAATTTTGTTTTTAAAACATTCATTACTCTACCCTGTGGGGAGAGGGGGCCCTTTTTCACAAGTTTTTAAGCGTTTACAAGCAAGGCCATATCTCAAAAAGTAATGAATATTTTTTAAATATTTTTTCATTATTTTATTCCTAAAGGACCTGTCCATAAAGCTGAGTATGGGTATCAGGTAATTTTAAAAATTAACTATAAAATTGTAATCTCAAAGTTCTAAAAATTATAAAACCCAATTTTTATTTAAAAAAAAAAAAAAAAAATTTAAAAATAGTTACAATTGTTCAAATGGAAAAAGCATACTCCACTTTATGCGCAATATGTTTATGAACAAAATAAAAGAAAAATTAAGTCTCTATCTTTTCTAGAACTTGAGATATAATTTTTCTTGTCGGAAAAAACACAAGTTTCGGGAAACGGTAAAAAACAAAAATAATAACAAAAGAAGCGGTTTACTCACTGTTTATTAAAACGTCTACAAAGGCATACAAATAAAAGAACATTATCTCAGTGCATACTATAACTCGTGTACTCACCAAAACTAAATATTACTGATCAAATCGCGAGGGGTGGGGGGGGGGGGGCGAACGTTATCTGCAAAGAAGCAGCAACTTGGCTGTGCAGCGGCTCACAAATAAATATTTTTCTACTTGAAAAAAAAAAATTTTTTGGCCATGTTTTATATATCACCGTGTTTGTAAAGAACCACAGAACGAAATAAAAAGAAAAAACGAGATTCGAAAAAAATTAGTTTATTAGCCGTTTCTGGCGTGAACTCCCCCCTTAAATTAAAAAAAAAAATTTAAATATACCTAATCGACGTTTACAACTAAGTTGTAAAGAAACACTTATATTGTTTTAATCTGTTTGAAAAAAAATGGATAAATTTTATCAAAATGTGTTTTTCTTTTCATATTCTGAGAAAAAGGTAAAGAAATTACTAGAGTGAGGACATTGGTCCGCACAAACGAGGTGACCAATTTTTTTTATAGTGGGTTCTAGCACACACCACGTCGCCAAAAGTATGGGTGCCCACACTTTTGACGCGGTGTACTCATTGTAGCACACTGCCGTATCAAAAGTGTGGGCACCCCTCTCCGTGGGCAAGGTGTCACCATACTTTTGACGACGTAGTGTGTGCAGAATATAAAATACAGAAAATTGGTGTGGAATCTGGAAGAGTTCAGGTAACGATATCCAGGGCCGGCGAAAGAAATGACGGGCCCACAGACACAATAAAACAATTTCAAACATTTTTCCCAGAAATACAATTGACAAAAAACGTCCCACATTCTCCGGAACCCTAATCAGGGCTGCGAGACCCTGGGCAATTGCCAATTGCCCCACCCGCTCGTCGGCTCTTATAATACCAATATTACTATGTAAGGACGGATTCACGACGATAGTTAATAGAGTTCCCTTTAAGACCAGTCGTAAGTATTGTTTAGCAACAGATAGTACCGCCAAATGAGATGAAACGGTACATTTTTGAACTTTATATTCGATTTCCATATTCCTTTTTATCTAATAGATCAGTGATTCTCAAACTTTTTGGGCCGTGACCCTCTTTCGCACCTAAAAATTTCAAAAGACCCCCGAAACATATAGAAATGGGCAAGAAATGTGTAGGAAATGAGTATGTGATCTGTAATCAATTGTTTCTGCGACTCCCCAAATAGTTTTCGCGACCCTCACATTAGGAATCACTAAAATAGACGATATAAAGTAAACTAATTTTGCTTTCGGTAACTAATTTTTTATTCTTATCCTTTTAAAAATCCGTTTTCTGTTTTATTTAGCCAAAAAATCTAAAAACATGGGAAAAATGGAAAATATTACATTCTTACCTAAAATACTGATCCCTAATTTCGGCCCTATCCACCCCAACTAATAATTTGAATAAATATACAGGGTGTAAAACAAATAGCTCTCGTCCTTTTGTGGGGTGACCCATACCACCCTGTAGACACTAAAACCGCAGGAATTTTTTCGGAATTAACAGTCGCGTCACATACGCGACATAACAGTCGCGTTACAGCCTGTATATAATATATATACATACATATATATATATATATATATATATATATATATATATATATATATATATATATATATATATGTATATGTATATATATTATATACAGGATGTAAAGGAAATAACTCTTATCCTTTTGAGGGGTGACGCGACTCTTAAGTCCGAAAAAATTCCTGCGGTTTTAGTGTCTACAGAGTGCTATGAGTCACCCCACAAGTTTGTTTTACACCCTGTATATATATATATATATATATATATATATATATATATATATATATATATATATATATATATATGTATATGTGTGTGTATATATGGTATATATATTATATACATGGTGTAAAGGAAATAACTCATCCTTTTGAGGGGTGACGCGACTGTCATATATATATATATATATATATATATATATATATATATATATATATATATATGTGTGTGTGTGTGTGTGTGTGTGTGTGTGTGTGTATGTATGTATGTATGTATGTGTATATATGGTATATATATTATATACATGGTGTAAAGGAAATAACTCTTATAAGGGGTGACGCGACTGTTAATTCCGAAAAAATTCCTGCGGTTTTAGTGTCTACAGGGTGTTATGAGTCACCCCTCAAAATATTAACACTTATTTCTCTGACACCCTGTATAGAATATCTGTAAAAAAAATTAACACAATTTTACATATTTTTACTAAATCGAAAACACTGATTTTCTAGTTATACTTATCAAGTGAAAATTGACAAGTTAAATATTTCACCATAATTATTACAGATTTTTTACAAAGTTAAATTATCCACAATTAATTTTGTAATATTTATATTTTTCAACCGCTGACTTAATTTAAAGAACCAGGTTTAGTGCTCCTATGCGGTAGCCAACCCTTCACCTCCATTTTAAAATAGGGGAAAGTACCTCAAAAATTTAAGAAAATTTTTTTGCAGTATATTAATTGAATTCTACCACTTGCACTACCATTTAGACGCAAAATTTTGTGTTCACATTAAGGAGAGATTTGCTAAAAAAAAAGAATCGATTTTTTTCTTCATAACTATGTTTCTTAAGGTGTTAGAAATATTCTCCTAAAATTTTATTTAAAAAAAAAAAAATGAAAAATCAAGTAAGTTATGGGCATTTTAATGCACGACGCACTTTACTATAAAATAAAAAAAAAAAAAAAACTTAATGCTATTTTCTCGAAAGTACGTTTTTCGACACCGTTCCTCAGGTATCTCAAAAAGTATAAATTTATTTTCAAAATGCGATTTCTCGCTGGTTTTTTATGTTTATCTTAGATCCTAGTTAGTGCCATATACAAATATACAAAATACACAAATTTAAATTTTTTTAACCATTGTGATATTATCAACTTACTAGCATTTACTTCTCTTGTGTCTCATTTCATGTCCTATAAAAACAAATCAAACACCGTTGCTAGTCAAAATTGACCGGTAACGGACATTAGTTAACCATTGATAATTTTAAATGGAAAGCACCAGTCCCGTGCCATTGGGGCCTTTTATTTTTCCTAATTTCTCTATTTTCAATTTTAGAAAAAAATGCCAAGAATACTTTTTTTCTCTAAATGTTTGAAAATATTGGAATTAGGCGAAAAAAATTTGTTTTTCTTTTTTTTCGGGGATGATTTCTCCGCAAACTATTAGAGATAGGGGTAAGAGGGTGGTATACTTTTTTTATAGAATCGAAAGATCTACAATTTTTATTTGAAAAAATTTTCCATATCTCGCACACTTCGCGAGATAATTGGAAAATAAACTTTTTAGGGGTTGTTTCCACCCTTCCCCGGGATCAGAGCACTTTTTTTCATAGGGTGAATTGTTCTTAGTGACTCTAAGAACATTCCCTCCAATTTTCATCCATATACCCCGATTTCTCGATTTCAGCCTTAATTTCACTGGACTAATAACTGTATAATAAATAATACCTATATATATATTTTCAGAAAATTCTTGATTTTTTTATTTTTGACTGAAAGATGTGAAACATAATGAAATAATAACTTGATATTTTTCTCTGGAACCCTAAAATTATTAAGGAAAATAAAAGTGAACAAAATTTATTCATTAAAACAACTACTTACAATAGTTTATAGATAAAAACCGATTAGTCGTGGTAAGGATACAAAAAATAAAAATAAAACTTTTGATTCCATTAAATAAATTTATTAACAAATAACTAATTCTACGTTATTGTTATTTTTACAAACGATTAAATAGCAATTACATAATAAAAATTGAACTTTATCTACTATCAAATGATTACAAAAATTTGTATTATAATTTTCGAGACAATCTCACTACAATAATTATTGCTTCTAACATTTGAATTTCATTTTCAAACTTTCATCCGACTTGAAAATGCATTGTAAAAGTACCGTCTGGTCTACAACTTTGTAAAAAATTGTAAAAAATGTACCCAAAGTTTTTGTTTGTCATTTTCAAAACCTAAAATAATTGGAATTTAACCCAGATATTGTTTATTTTTAAAATTCTAGTCCAGACTGCATTCTAAAGTTGACATCAGTAAACAAGTACATATAGTGACGTCAGACTACTGAAAGTATTTATAGATAAAAAGTGTACTTACGTTTTTTACACACCCTATAGATATTTTTTGTACCAGATAATATTATCACTTAAATTGATTTTTATGCTTAAAGCCATTCAAAAACTGTAGATTAAATTCTAACTACGTAACTATTAATTAAATCCCAGGTGAAGAAATAATCGAAAATTTTTCAAACTTTGCGTTTATGTCATGTCAATTATCAAAAATACGACAGCGTAGCTGGAGTATTTTTGCTAGTTGACAGTTCTCTGAGTTAAATTGCTTTTAGGCAATAAGTTTGAGTTGTAGAAAACACAAATTTATTCAGAAAAAATATAAAATATAAGTGTAATAAGGTAAAATAATAATTTAGCGAATAAAATATATTAATATAATTCATATAATAATTTAATATTTCGCTACTATGGATTTAAAATTTAAATTTATCAATAAAAATTTCTGTTTCGTTTTTACCATTCCTACTATTTCCTACCATTTTTTTTTCGCTGTAAAAATATGAGCTAATTTTTTCTTTTTCCACGGCAAAAGTGAATTTTTATAAAATTTAATACACATGATAACTTGTCAAAGTTAAAAAAAAGAAATGAATTCGGCCAAAAATTCTAAAAATTTTTACTAAAATAAAAGTATGAAAAAGAAAGGTAAGCGCCCAAAATTGGGCTGGATTTTACTTTTGAATAAATATCTATTATCAGACATCGTAAAACTTTGATACGCGAACTGGTGATCAAAAACATAACTACTACTGGAGTAGGCAAAATTTGTTAATTCGATATTGATAATTCACAAAATTTGTGCTATTTAATTTGCAAAACACAAATTGGTATATTTTTTGGAATATCATTCCAATTTTTTTTTAATAATAATTTATTATTTCTAAATAAAACGGAAAATTTCAAATTGGTACCATTCCCTTAGTTATCAACTTTCGTCACCAGATGGCTAAACAGTAAATCACGCAATCTAATTTCTCAATACCCAGTACCAAGGTCCGCAATCATTGAGGAGAGAATCGACTAGAGAGAATGCTGTGTATTACAAATACATTAAGAAACTGAAGCAAAAAAATTGACTGATGTGAGCAAAAAAATTGACAGATGGGATTACTTTAATGGCGGTCAAATCATTAATTTAATGGTTTATCTAATATTTATAAACAAGTCTCCCTGGTTACAAGTTGGGCTTATTAAAATGGAGTCATGCTTCAAAATTTAATGCCTGTGGTATCTCTAGAAAACATATGTTAATAGGTTCGATTGACTACTCAGTGTGCGCAATGAAGTGAGCCGATGATATACGAACGATACCGAAGTTTGCTAGTTTATCAACCTAATAATCGATACATTTCTAATAAAAACATTATCACCAGTTCATTAAATTACGGATATTTTAGTTTTGACGAAATGGGGAATCCCAGTATCATGTCGTTTGTAAAATTAACATTTAAAACTAACTAATTCACTAATTTAACATTACTACAAGACAATATGAAAAAAAAAAAAACTATGATTATAAATAGAATGAAATGAGTATGATGAAATGGCCTTTATAAAATAAAAAGTGAGCTTAACCACTAAAATTATTACATCTGGAATAATCCTTTAAATAAAAAAAAAATATACACCTAATACTTATATAGAAAACAAACACAATTCAACACTTTCTTTTGTTTAAAGCAAAACTTTTGGTTTTAAAATTTGCTTTTGTACTAAAAAATTCTAAAACAAAATGTCATCCATCAAAAAACAAAAAAACACAAACGTCAAAAACGCAGATAAATTATTTATTTGCAAATACAACGTATAGATAGCGCGCGCTATGTGAAAATTCAAAATGGCAGTACATTTAATTTTTTTTACTATGTCGTAGTTCTACTGACAGCAAGAGCGTGGGAAAATATAAAACTAGACTAAAACACAAAACACTGCGCGTATACTCAAGGTAAATTTAATTTACGAAATTAAATTTTTTATGTTGGTAATAAAATGACAGGATAATTTTAACCCCTTTAATGAAACACGAAAAAATGCTGTTTTTAATACAAACTGTTACAACTTCAGATTTTGTGCAATATTTTTGACCGTATAGGGGTCGCTTTAAATATCATGCATCGCTAACGACACGCCCTGGCTTCGTACAAAACACAAAACACATTTAAGAATAAATCGATTTTTTTCTTCATAATTATGTTCCTTATGGTGTTAGAAATATTATCCTAAAATTTTAATTTTAAAAAAATGAAAAATCAAAAAGTTATGGGCATTTTAGTGCAAGCAGTTTACTATAATGAGCCATTTTCTCAAAATATCTACATCTCTATGATTGAAATTTTAATTTAAAAATTGATATGTACATAACCGCAAGAGAAAATTGGCGACGCAAAGATTCTCACTCGCGCCTCTGGTGGCAAAATTAAAACTAGCATCAAGTAAAAATATACGTATACGATTAATGGGTTCTATAAAATCTAGTAATCCACGCATAATTTGTATAGTACATTTTTCTATCGACAATTAAACATATACAAAAATTTTTACTTGATACAGCTTCTAATTTAAAAAAACCAGGAGCGCTCGCGTAATCTTTGCGTTGCCAATTGTTTAACACCAGAGTTATTCGGAACTACATCTCTATAGTTGGAATATTAATTTCTAAAAAAGAAACAATATTCCTAGGTAACCGAATTGGAAAATTTCGGCTAAAGTGGAATTAACAGAAGGTGATTTTTGGTTAGTTAAATTAATATCTCGATTATAGACATGTAATCCCAAATACCTGTGTTGCCGCCTTGGTGACAGACTGCTACATATTTGAGAAAATGGTCCATTCAATTTTAAAAAAACAACTTTAAATGCTATTTTCTCGAAAGTACGTTTTTCGACATGGTTCCTCGTGTATCTCAAAAAATATTTGAGATATCGACAAAAAACAAAGTGCATATTATTCCTCGATACCATCATTTTGGCAGGAACTAGGATCTTTTGGTTCCGTAATATATTTTCCAAATGGCGGCTGTTTATAGTCGAAAAAAAGTGGTGAATTTTGAAAATTTATTTTCAAAATGCGATTTCTCGCTGGCTTTTTATTTCTTTCTTAGATCCTCGTTAGTGCCATAACTGTAATTGTATATTTTCAGAAAATTCTTGATTTTTTGATTTTGATTCACTGGGGATTTCAGAACAAGAAGAACCATCATCGCAGTGGAAAAATCTCGCAGTGTCGACTTCAAAGCCACTAATATACTTAAATCAATAGCTTCGTTCCAACCGACCACTCTGATTGTCAGATGGACGTCACACGCATGCGTATTACGATAACAGCGTTCCAACCAGACATTTGGTCGTCCGTCTGATGATTACAAAATTGTTCCAACCGATCACGGTTGAATACTTGAACTTATCAGTGAACTATCAGAATCGTCCGTTGGTTAGTACCAGGTAGAATTGATCAGAGACTTGCGCAGTCAAAATTCTTTCAGTTTGTGTAATCATTTTTAACTTTTTAAAATCTTATATCAATGAGTATACATTTGTCCAGCATACTGGACAAAGATTTAAACAAGCGTTTATTTTATTTAAAATTTTTAATCTTACATCTTTAAATAAGCGTAATTTACTAATTTTAAATAATATTAAGAAGTTTTTAATTATTTCTCAACTAAAAAAAAGATGTTAACATAACCTAAATTTAAAGTGTGTTCCATTTAGAAAACAGACAACACAGCATTTTTTTTTTTCACAAAAAGACTATTTTTTTAAAATTTTATTGTCAAACTACCTTTTTAGTTGCTTTTAGAAGCAATTAAAAGGTTAGTTTTATAGAGTTCAAATTTCGTTACTGATACAAAATATACCTGGCTTACCAAACGAAATCGATATTATTATTTTTTTTCAAAATCGTAATTTACTGACATTTTAATTTTACCGTAAAACCGTCTAGACCCGGACACTTTTTTACATTTTTTGGTATAATTTTATGTTTATATATCACCAATAAAAGTATTACCATTAGAAAGAGCGTATATTATTTGTTATATCCCTGACCCATTTATTTCATTATAAGTAAAAATTAAAAAAAAAATTTAAAAAAATTAGTAAATGTTTGGGTCTACACCCCAAATCCGTTTTGACCCGGACACTTACTTAAATAATGTAATAACATGCAAACTAACCTCTCCCGTCGGGCTTAGGACAGTGTTTTATATCATCTGATGTTTTTGAACCTGTCAAAGACTTCAAAATATTTTGTGGGAAGGGAGAGGGGGCAATGCATAGTATGTCTCTCTATAAAGTAAACATACGATATGACACCAGAGAGAGGCATAAACTGCGTAATTCTGGGGGGAATATTAACGTATGGACAGTGGGAGTTACAACTGGTGCGAATCGCGGCCATAGTGTAATAAACTGATGTGTCCGGGTCTAAACGGATATAGATATATAGCATGTATTTTTTTATATATACATCGATTATAACTTCAAACATCATTAAATGATGCGCGATAAAATTCTGAACACATACATGTCAAAACTAAAACAATATAACAATTATGACGAAAATTACATGTCTAAGTTAGACATACATTTGATTTCTTTGAAAAACTGTAGGATAGTAATCCTGTAAAATGAGATAGTAAATGTTGAAATCCGTAGTTTTTATTGGTACAGCTGTTTAGAGGATGTTTTTCTCTCTCTAATGATGTCAAGAACAAATGCTTATTGTTGCAGGTTAATGTAGAAATTATTTAATTTGAAGATTGGTGCAAAGTATCCGGGTCTAGACCCCCTGTCCGAGTCTAGACGGTTTTACGGTATTGTTAAAAGTAAATTTTCTTGGCAGAAGCTTTGAGCTAAATGATATTTAAAACGCGCGAGAAACGCACGTCATCTACATTTCTATTTTATATTTAAAAGTAAATTGACTTAACAATAGTTTTCTTTCAAATAGCATAATAAAACGCACGCGCTTAGTTTCTAGTATTTTTAAATTTAAAAAACACATTCCAACAAATAAATAATTCTGATGTGTTTGTGTACTGATACGTAGATGTGACATGCGCACTTAAGTGTTCATGAACTAATACATGAACTAATCAGAAAAGTACGGTTGGAACGAAGCTATTATTGAATTTAAAAAAAAAATTGTAATCTCAAGACAATGTATATTTAGTTTTTTAATAAAATATTTATTTGTATAAAAAAAAATAACAATAATAATAAATGGTCGATTTTTTATATTTTTTGGCGAATCTCCCCTTAATCTTAGAGCGGTTTTTCTTCCCTACCCAAACAATTTCCTGTCGTGAAAATCAAAACAAAATCCGTTCAGTAGTTACTACAAAAATCAGACACAAACAAACAAATGCGATTGTCCAATTTATACTTTTAAGCGTTTTATGAGGTAGAAAAATGATTTTAACGCCTTAAGTAATTCGGACGAGTCAAATAAAATATGTCGGCTCAAACTGCTTTAATATATGTAAATATTAAGAGGCAGACGTGCTACCATCTGTGACAGATTTTTCGAAATAATCTTACACCAATTTACAAATTATAATTTTTTGTAATGTTTGCATTATTCATTTATGATAGTTGTCACTGGCAACAAAAAGTCCGGCATTTCGAGACACAAATAATTTTTTCATGTGCTTCAAGTAAAGGAGTTATGTGACAATTCGTTAGTACCACTTTTCAACGATAGAGGCTAACTTCAAAAATGCATCACTGCTTGCATGAGGCAGAGTCAAAAGTTCAAAAACGCATCAGACGCATCACAACGAAAAATCAAAAGTTCATTTTTGCATTTGATGCGTCAAAACAATGCATCAAGAAAGGTGATGCGTGTCATGCGCATAATGTAATATCACAGCTACTTACATTTAAAATATAGGTGGCTGTCGTAGCTATGGTAATGTGAATAAAGGATGACACCAATGGTCCTATGACCATAACGGTTATAGGAATAATTCCGAAAAACTAAATGTTGAAAAAGATGAATTTATTTACCTCTCATTAAAATTGTTTAAACTATCTGAATACATCTTGCACTCAAAATATGTAATATTTTTTATTCAAATAATTTCAATATTTTCAATTTTCAATTTCAAGTAAGTTCAAGTTGAAATTCAAAGATAATATATACAAGGACTGTATTGCTATATTATCTATAGTCTAATCATGCTATATTATCTATAGTCAAATCAGAGGTTAAATGATGCCAATATCCCGTTCAAAAACATCTAATGTGCATCAAATTTCAAGAGAGCATCAGCATCGCATCATGTAGTATTAGATGCATCAGAAAGGTCATGATGCTGCATCGATGCGGTAAAGTTTACATTTTTGAAGTTACCCAGATTACCAGATAAGTAATTACTGTTAATCTTTCAGCAACAATAGATTGATTATTTTTTTGTAAGTTGGTAAAACAATTTTACCCCTAAATTCGTAAATTAAATTTGCATCGAGTATAACATAAATTAATCAAATTTTTAACGTGAGATGGCGCTGAATAATGTATTTTGAAACTGTATGAATTATTGAACACCGGTTAATAGGAAATATATACAGTAGTTTATTATTGCTGGCCTCCATTTGTACTACTGTCTTTTGTTTTGAAAAATAGAATATTTTTTTATTTGAAATTATTATAAAAATTAAATATACAAAATTTTTTGATATATTTTAAGTAGAAATAACAATTTCTACATTTTGATTGTACAATGTGTCTACTGTAGACAAGTGTTTTATGGACACCCAATATTTTTTTTTTAATTATTTTGAAAATAGTAAAGAAGCTACCATCAAAAAATTTTTAGGACATATTCAGAACCTACAAAAATCTAAAACGTTACTCAAATTCTGGTGGGGGGCTTCACATAAACTGGATACAATAACTCTACAAATAACGTAGGCCAATATCACGTGGCTGGAAATTTGCGATAATACCGATACATAAATTAAATCCCATTTCTAGAAGAAACAAATTCAAACACACAAGATTAGCAAAAATAAAAAATAAAAAAAACGTCAAACACACAATATCGGATATCACTGTTTCGAAAAATTAATTACGTAAATTTTGGACAAAATTTGTTAGATCGTACTCCTCCTCGTATTGCCGATGATCCCAGAGATCCGGTAAACCCTCTAACACTGATTTGATTGAAGCGGGTCCAGCGGCGGATTCAGCGCCGCCGCCGGTCGTCGAACGATTTGCGCCCGAATTCGTATCGGGCTGATGAGAGAATAGATCCAACAGATCACCGGTGCCCATTGTGTTAAGACTAGAATTTTCACCACTTATAACAGTGTTCGCCGTTAATAATTTGAACTTTTGAAGTCTGAAAAAGAAAGAAAAAATATTGTTAGTGATTTATACAGGATGAAAAGTTAAAAGATTTCGAGGGTGAGGTAAATATTAGTGATGGGCACAATCGAATAATATATACTTCGAATTATTTATCACCAATTTGCTAGTATGTATGTAATATTACGGTTGCGCACCAGTATCAAGTAATGCATTTCTCCTACTTTCATATTTCGTACAAATGAAGTTGGAAGTAACAAAACCAACACTAATATACTAATAATTTACAGTATAATATACTAAAGGTATATATGGTGTTGCATATGCACATCCGTTTGTTTTTCCGTCCGTCCGTCTATCTGTCCGTCTGTGTGTCACCAGTTTGTACCAAACGGCATAACTTCTGAACTATTCGATTGTTTTTAATGAAATTTTCAGAAATTATGCAGTTTGACTGTTTGATTCCTAGATGGTCCCCTACGAATTCAATCGAAATCGGAGTAACGGTAGCTACGCCGCTACCATGTCATTCCATTAATATACTAAATTGCACCAAATGGCATAACTTCTGAACTATTCAATTCTGTTTTATGAAATTATCAGAAATTATGCGGTCTGGTTCCTAGATGGTCGCCTACAAATTTCATTTCATTCGAAGCAATAGTATCCACGGCGCTACCATGAAATCCCGTTAAATGTCAATATTTTATTTACTGCTAGTCCCACTTCTCTCAAATTTTAAAAGTATTTTGGGGATTAGTTTCTAAAATACTTTTACTATTATTTTATAATTTAGCCTTTAAGTATTTTGAGTTACGAGTACGAGGAAGCTGTGTGCCACACCCCATTGGCAGCGTATTTTTTCATTATAATTTACTGATTTCAAATAAAAATGGACAATTTCAAATTGTTACCATTTTTTTAAGTGTCAACTTTGGCCATCTGGTGACGAATGAAAAACCGACCACCAGTAGGCTAAATAGTTAACCACGCCTCAATTTGATTTCTCAATAAAAAAAAGTTTTTTCTTAGTTACAGAATACCAGTTGCTATGTAGAAAATATGACGTAACTGACAGCTAATAAACATTTTCGTGCAAAATTTGAGAACAAATATTAAATGAAGTTTTTGCTAACGATTTTTTGGCATTATTTGAGTATCAAATCCCCCATTTAATTACTCAATTACATATAGGCTAACTTCAAAAATGCATCACTGCTTGCATGAGGCAGAGTCAAAAGTTTAAAAACGCATCAGACGCATCACAACGAAAAATCAAAAGTTCATTTTTGCATTTGATGCGTTAAAACAATGCATCAAGAAATTTGGTGATGCGCGTCCAAGATGCATGTCATCTGTATAATGTAGAATTATAACTACTTGCCATATTATGTAGGTATTAACACCAACAGGAATAATTCCGAAAAACAAATTGTTAAAAAAGACGAATGTATTTACCTTTGATTAAAATTGTTTAAACTATTTGAATGCATCGTGCGCTCAAAATAGGTATGTAATATTTTTTATTCAAATAATTTTAATATTTTCAATTTCAAGTAAGTTCAAGTTGAAATTCAAAGATAATATACCTATACAAGGACTGTATTGCTATATTATCTATAGTCTATCATGCTACATTATCTGTTTTATCTATAGTCAAATCAGAGGCTAAATGATGCCAATATCCCATTCAAAAACATCTAATGTGTATCAAATTTCAAGAGAGCATATCAGCAGCGCATCATGTAGTATTAGACGCATCAGAAAAGTCATGATGCTGCATCGATGCGGTAAAGTTTACATTTTTGAAGTTACTCATAATTTAACAATTAATATTGATAACATACCCCATAATCTTTTCTTCTAACGTATGTCTGGTAATCAGTCGATAAACGTTCACCACACGCCTCTGACCGATTCGATGTGCACGATCCATCGCTTGTAAATCTCTCGTTGGATTCCAATCATGTTCAACAAATATAACCGTATCCGCACCGGTTAAATTTAAACCTAAACCGCCAACTTGCGTTGTCAACAGTAGAACGTCGATCGATGGATCATTATTGAATCGTGTGACTAAACTGTGACGTTGTGCGGGCGGTATACTACCATCTAAACGTAAATATGTGACACCCGGCAAATGAGCTTTGAATAGATCATTCTCCAGGATGTCTAACATCACTTTCAATTGACAGAAGATTAATGCTCGATGTTGATTGATGATGATTTCCGTTGAGGTCGATGAGGGTGGAGTCATAGATCCGATGCCAAGATCTAGTAGTAATTGTCTGTGGGGAAAAAATCAAAAATATAGTAATTTAACGATGTGAAGTAAGGAACGTATTACCGTAAAATAGAATGTGCAAAAAACCCGAGGGGTAGTATTTGAGTTTATCGTAAGTTACTATTAATAAATAATAATAAAAAATTAATATGCAAACTGATAAGATTATTGAAAAAATATTTAATATGAAAATTGATAGCAAAACAGAATTTACTTCATTTATTTATAAAAATATGTAAAATTATCTCAATTTTTTTACCAGGATTCGATATATTTATCTAAATTAATAGTCTCCGTCAAATTGGGGTGAAGAGTTACGCCTATGAGTTCAACAGAGACGCAAACGAGACTAACAGACACAAATGAAGAATAAATATAATTTGACATACCAGGGCTGACCAAACAAAGTCTTAAGAATAAGTCTGTGATTCAAAATGTATACATACATATTTATTTTTTGAATTTACTTCATATGTAAATACATTTAGTAGGTCTTTTTTAAATTTCAAATGTTATCAATTGTCTGTGAAACATTTTTAATGTATGCCGAACTTTTGTTCGTATTTATACATACACGAATATTCATATGTTCACTTAATGTTCAGCTTTAGCTGATACTTGAACACTCGATTTACTTTGGCATGTATGACCAATTCATTATGTTAATTAAAATTCACACAGTGTTTGAAAAATTGTCAAACTGGATCGGCTGGGACTCGAACCCGAATCTCTTGGTTGCTAGCCAAGCGTCTTACCAATTAGGCTACCGACCACTTGTTCGATACCGACCGCCTAATTTGTAAGGCGCTTGACTAGCAACCAAGAGATCCGGGTTCGAGCCCATCCAGTTTGACAATTTTTCAAACACTATGTGAATTTTAATTAACATAAAGATTTAGTAAGTATTTTAGCGGTTAATAAAAGAATGTTCATTGTATATACTGAAGGGCAAGTAAGAACATAGCATACATGTATTCAATTGAAGTAGGAACATTGCCTATATTCAGGAGAAAGTAAGAATAGTACCTATATTCAGAGATTAAATAAGAATCGTGGGAACAATGTTCGTACTTATACCTAAATATTCACTATGAATTTTTGCCGGGACGGGGTACGAACTTCGATTACAGTTCTCAAGGTGGACAAATATGTCACATTTATTCGGGAAATATTTGTACATAAGAAAAGTATTTTTTTAAAGACTTTTTTTTTAAAACGAGCACTTATTACGATGTCCATTTGCCAGTTTTTACAAAATAATTTTAAAAAACTTTTGTAACATTAGTTTAAATACGTCATTTTATTTTTCAGAAAAATATAAAAAATACTTTTTAAGCTTTTCTTTTGGTTAATTATTGAATAATAGAAGAGAATCGATTTTCAAAATGGTAAAAATAAGGTACAAGCCACTGGAACCATATTTACTGTGTTCTGTTTATATCATCTGATATGGTAAAAAAGTTTATAATCCAACAAAAACAAAAGATGGTCGAATTTACTCTATTTTACGGTATATAACGGTTTCAAACTTACTTCAGGGCTGGTAATTTGGCGGCGTGTTGAATATTATCCAGAGTGGTGTGTTGCTGCTGCAACTGTTGTATGATTTGATTGTACAAGGGATGCGCCGGCGTCAGAACCAATTTTGGATGATTACAAACATTTTGTAAGTATCGAAGCGCTTGGAATATATGACTAGTATGACCCACGTTACTGTTAGTGCTTGAAGATGATGAAAACGTTTCCTAATAATTCAAAAAAAAAAAAAACAATGTTTTAGATTTGGTGCTCCAAGTCTAAAAAATAATATACTATTTAAAAAACACGAGATCGTTGCTTTGTCACTTTTCACAACAAAAATCGTATAAACACGAGTCGACTTTCGGCCATTACGCCATCCTCAGGTGAAAAACAGTTTTTAGTTGTGTTTTTCACCTGATGATGGCGTAATTGCCGAAAGTCGACTCGTGTTTATACGATTTTTGTTGTGAAAAGTGACAAAGCAACGATCCCATGTTTTTTAATATGGATTTTCACAAAGTAAACCTTTCTAATATTAATTATTTAATATACTATTTGTTTGAGAGACGAAGAGCTCTGACGCTGTCATTGCTTATATCGTGATCTGTCTTTTTTTAACATAATATCTTTTTCTATAAAAGTAACAAATAATATTTTATAATACAATTGGTTAGTTAAAATATTAAAATTTATACGTACTTTAATAAAATATTAATAATTAATAGCATTAATTTGCAAATTAAATGCTTTTTATATTTAAATATTAATGATTTCAATAGATAGCAATAAATTTAATGACAAATGACAGGTATATTAATTTTTAACATGAGCAATTAAAATCTATATATTAATTTATAGTATTGGAAACTGTCAATTAGGCATGGCTTAATAAAAATAGTTGACGAAAAAGTGCATTGACATTAATTTTATATGCAATAGTTAGTGCGATATGAAGAAAAAATGATAAATATTAAGACTATTTGTACATGAGTTGACAAGTTCGAAGCAAAGAAATTTTGTTGAAGGAGAGAGAATTTTGTATCTGAAAAATGTGCTAATAGTATATTGCTTCATCTTTATGTGCTAATAGTTTATTGTGCTAATAGTGTATTGTTTAAAATTTTCACACTTTTTTTTTCGAACTTATGATTTTTATTATACCCTATTTCAAATACAATTGTTCATGAGTCAAAGCTAAAAAATTAAAAAATTCTTACATTTCAAAACAAAACAATCTTCTATTCTTTTCTAAAAACAAACTGCAATTTTAAAATTTACGTAAGTGCAATAATGAAAGAGTTAAAGCCACGAAAACGGAAATTATTTAAATTCATAAGTGATGAAGCATGGTTAAATTTAACTGAAATGGACCATATATAAAGTATTGAAATTTTGTTGACAGAAGATGTATTAATCGAAAGTCTTTGTAATAGATTTAAGTTTTTAAATACCCCCGTCTTTAGTGTTAATTTTTTCCTCTCTCTCCCTTCGTCCTGCTATTGGGGATCAAGACTGGCCAGACAAACAATAGTTTACCTGTAACGATTGATGGGCCTGTGACCTCGAAAAGTCTTCATACAACTGTTCCTGGAGCGGACTCAATTCACAGTAATAATCCTGCGTAATCTTTGGCGGTAAATCATCCAGAACATCCTCTTTCATTCGTCGTAACAGGAACGGCAATACTTGTCGATGCAACGCCTCCATCGCGATTGCACCAGCTTCTTGTTCTTTCGGTGAACTCTTTGGATCACGACTAGCTAAAATTGGACGGCTAAAACGAGCTGTAAATTGTTTTTCGGTGCCCAAAAATCCGGGCATTAGAAAATCGAACAAGGACCACAGTTCTAGAACGTTATTTTGGATTGGTGTTCCAGACAGGATTAAACGATGATTGGCTGATAGTTGTTTGATGGCTTTGGAGGATTTGGTTTTACCATTTTTGATTATGTGGCCCTCGTCCAGAATGCAGTAGTTCCATTTGATTGAACTGAAGAAATCGATGTCTTTTCGAACGATTTCGTACGAAGCCACAATTAGATTGTGTGTTTTGACTTTTTGGCGTAATTTTTCACGTTCAGCGGGCGGTCCAACGAATTGTAACGGTCGCAGATATTTAGCCGAAAGGAATTTTTCCACTTCATAGACCCAGTGCCCGGTCAGAGTGGGTGGACATATGACTAATGACGGTAATGGGGCACAGTCCACGGACCTGGTTTCCTTGTAGCGTTGGTCACGATTATAATGATCGCTGGCTAGGATACAGATTGATTGGAGAGTTTTTCCTAGACCCATATCGTCACAAAGAATTCCATGCAGTTTATACTGATTGAGAAACGCCAACCAGTTGATACCCGCCTGCTGATAATTACGAAGTTCCGCGTTGATGGGTACGGGAATTACATAATCCGGAATCGTGCTCGGGGTCAACAGTTGCCGTAAAAATGACCGTTCTCGTTCACGTTGTCCCCGTAAATGTTCTGAGAGTGCAACCGGTTCTGGTACAGCCCCGTCCAGAGGCATCAATTGAACCAGTGTGGCAAAACTGTGCGTTGCCATCAAACGAACACTTTCATTTTGGTCACTCATGCGCCCCAAAAGGGGCACAATCAGTAATACTACGTAGGGTACGATGTCGAATTGTAAAGCGTCCACGATACATGCGATGGCTTCCACGGCCCCCTGGCGGTGAGTGTTAAAATGAACGGCTTCCAACATTGGAAGAATACTATTGACGACAAGTTCCATTACACTGACCGAAGCCAGTTTGGCCAGCGAGGCTAAACATCTTGCCGCTAAGTGTCTTACAGCCCGATACGGGTGGGAGAGTAATTTGGCGAGACGGGTCAACGCCAGGTCTAAAATACGCGGTAAGAGATCTTTGTGCAGTGATCCCGCGCAAATTTCTAATACTTGAAGCGCATTCACCAACGATTCAGCTGCACTATTGTTATTCAAAAATTGACTAGGATCGAACGTTTCTGGATCGATGGTTTTGGACAGTTCGCCCACAATCAGTTCCCAAAGTCGTGGAAGATTCGTCGGTAGATCTGCTCCCAAATATGACGTAACTGACGTTAAAGCTAGTGTTGCGCCCCGCCGTTGAATCTGATTGTTTTTCTGCATCTGAAAAAATTAAAAATTAATTTCCACTCCGGAAACCTAGGGTTTGTTTCAACTACCTCTTTTTGAACAGTACATGGAACGATTTGTGAATCGTTATGTGCGCAAGTTCGTACTGTGAACTGTGCACTAAGTGATAAAAAAAATCTATGGTTGAAATGGTTTTATGTACGAGTAAATGTCAAAAATGTCAAATTTTTTTATTGTACCACTACAGTTCCGAAATTTCAGAAAAGGATTTGCAGTGGATAATGGATAAAAATATTTTTGTTAAGAATAAATTAAAGTAAAAAAAATGTTTTTTAAGAAAAAGCTTTTATTTAAAAATGGGCTAAAAAAAATAAAATAACTTTTGAGTGTAGTTTGAAGCAATATGCAACATAATTTATAAAAGCTTGAGGCGTTATCATTAATTATTTGTTTTGAATATAAGTGTAGCTATTTTACTTTTCAGTACTTACCAAACTTAATTAAACGCGTCAAGCTTTTATAAATTATGTTACATATTGCTTCAAGTTACACTCAAAAGTTATTTTATTTTTTTTAGCCCATTTTTAAATAAAAGCTTTTTCTTAAAAAACATTTTTTTTTTACTTTAATTTATTTTCTACTTTTTAGTCTGATTACAATTAATTTAAAAAAATTAAAGAAGTAATTTTTTACCTATATTTTAATCGGTTAATTTATCCGAATCAGACATAACTATGGAAACAAAAAATTGCAATGTAAAACCAATGGGCAATATTTGACAATTCGAAATGTCAAAAAGTTGCACAGGACTAAAAATCAACAATTTTGGTTTCGGGCGATTTAGGACAAAACTAATTATACAATATTGCATTGTCATCAAGGTTAGACACGTATGCAAAATTTGAAACCTCTAGCTCGATCAGAACCTGTCTAAATTTTGATTCCAAGATTTGATCTAAACCAACATACTAACATAGCAAGTTAAATAAAAGCTTTTAAAAAATACAAAATACGCCTAAAATACTTTATTATAAAGAATTACATTTCGAAATTATTCACAAAAATTTTGCCAGTAGTTTTCATTTCTTCGTCTTTGGCTATTAATTTCAAATTTTAATTAATCTTCGTCATATCTGCTTCAAAGAAATTACTATCCCACTCAATATACCACTCATTTTAAATTTTATTCTATATATTTATTTAAAATTATACAAAAAGTACTGAATAACTTTATCACCAATAATAATAAACATTTGAATTTTAAATTTCAGCGCTCTGTTTTGCAGTACGATCCAAACGATACCTACTCTTCGCTGTGTATCGAATTGATGATACATGAACCGGTTTTCATATAATCAAAAGTAAGTTGAAACGCTACATGTGTCGTGTCATGCACTGTCAAAAGAGAGCTTGAAACACATTTTTTATACTGCGCAAGCGGGAAACCATACAATGTATGGTTTTTTAGGGAGTTGAAACAAACCTCTAATGTCACCCGGAACTTACATCATCATCAGCAAGCAATTCCTCAATTGGTATGTCGGTGACTGGTGGTCGACCTGGACCTCGCCCCGTGGTACTATTACTTCGTCGTAATGCTGCCTTTTCCGCCGATTTCTGCATATTTGTCAGCGTAAGGATACCGGACACTGGGTCACTGGTGGTTATCGGCGTGGTTGCGCGACTTCCTTCATCAACTCCACTATCTGCGTTACACTGGACCTCGGACGACTAAAAAAAAAACAATATTAGACCAAGTTCCGCTGAAGATGACTCCCACAAAATCGAACTTACGATTATTTTCGGGGTAAAATCTGGATCGGAACACAAAAAGGTGCAAAGATTTGAGACGATTTTTGCGTTCGGACACGGTTCACGATTAATACACTGGGAAACAAGATGCGCCAACGCTTTCGCAGCAATCGCCTGCAATTGCTCTTCATTTTCTCGTTTAATCGACTCCATCAGTGGCTTCACGACTGGATTTAACTTTTCGGGGAGAGCTCTCAAAAATGTACATGCCCCAGCTAAGGCTGACAACGATCTAAAAAAGTAATTCCATAAGTAAATGTGACTAAGGCATGCTTCCCGAAGATGGTTACTTACGAAACGGTAAGAACTTGTTGTTCCTTCACAGTGTTTTGAGCGGTGGAATTAATTGAGCGACGTCGGTCCTCCAGGCTTGTCAAAACTTTCGTTTTTAAACGCGCCCCAACAAGTAACTGCGCCATATTGGTATCGCTTAAACTTAGGATCTGATCTAGGGTCAATACGTTGCCAGCATTTGCAATATTTTCAGGACAAATCTAAAATTTGAAAATATTTAGTTAAGACCATAGACATTAGAAATGAAAAGACCAATAATTTATATTACGTACACGTTAAAAAGAGACAAATACTATAAATAGTATGTAAATTGCCTATATATATTTCTCTTTTTAAGATACCACAGATTTTGAAATTGAAGCATAGTCGGCCATGTTTTGTATTGCAAATTTGAAAAAATAATGTAAAAATTTTCACTATTTTGACTTTTTAATTTGCGTTTTTCGTTATATTTTTTTTAAAGAAAATATTATAACGAGTTCTGCTTACAAATGTAAAAACCCTATTAGGAAAAAAGCACAAGGAATAACATTTGACAGATAAGATCTTTTTGACATATAATAGCCGTCTCTTTGAAAAAATTTGCGTATATACATTATAAGTTAAATAATAATTTAATATTACATATTAAGTATACAAAGAATGTAAAGCATGACAAAGTCCACTTAAGATAAATTGACCACTTTTCTTGTGTGAATTCATTAGTAAATGTAGTTAACTTATCTAAAATGAATTTCTACATACATATATAAACATTTAATTTTGTTGCCGCCACTGTCTAGTAGTTGCATAACTTTTGCTTCAATAAAACAGTGTTGTTACAGGTCCTTTTATAATACATAATATATTATATTCTTTCGTCATTGGTTAAGACCAGTTCGATCGTCATAAAAGAAAACGATTGTACCTTATAATGTTTCAGGGTGGCTATAAAATCTTTTGTTTCTTGCAGGAGTCGTGTAAAGGAAACAGCAATTTCGTCGAAGTAGACACATTCGGTTAAACAAAAATGTAATTTTTGTTTTAACGCCTCTGAACACGTCATTTCGGGATCAGCTTGTGCCCATTCGGCGACGATTAATCCAATCATCATTCGCTGCAATGCCGATTTCGATTGTAAATAGGCGGTCAGGACCTTGACGTAGCAATCCATCGGGGACTCCACGTCTGGTGTATAGACAATACCAGGTGCCGGTTTCACGATATACGAAGATAATAGACCTTTAGGAGAAGATTTCGTAAGCGAGTTGTTCCAAAAAATCTATTCATACTAGCTTTGCCACGAATATTTGGCAAATATTCGACAGGGCGTTGGCCGAATATTCCGTATTCGGCAAGCGTAATGACTTACCTAACATTCGGGCAGCCATACACCTAGCCCGGATCACATTTGCTTCACGTACCGCCAAAGGGGTCGTTTCGCTGCCACCCACAAACCACTTTTGAGATGACGAAATAATTTCACACCCCGAGTCCAACTCTTGCATTTGTACATCACTCATCGCCAACCGTTTCTGCCGCTCCTAAATCCAAAATTCCAAAAATTACACTAATGCTTCGATTCAAGGAAAGGCAATTGCGTATGCATTGGTCACACGAATATATAAAAAAAATACAAAATATTTTTAAAGTAAACAAATCATTTTATATATATATATATATATATATATATATATATATATATATATATATATATATATATATATATATATATATATACAGGGTGTAAAGTAAATAAATTTCATAATTTGCAGGAGAGAAAGGTCTCAGTCTACTAATTAAGTATTGCTAGTTAAATTTTACCGATCAAGTTTCATTTCAGAAATTTTCGATTGTCAAAAACGTGTTAAAAAATGGCCCCTAGAAAAAAAAACTTAATCAGGCTCTGATTACTTATCATTTTTTTCCTTTGCTTTTTTGAATGTAAATTTTTTTGTCAACAAAATATTTTTACCTGCTTGTTTACGAAATCTTTTGAAAATAGTTATACAGTAGTGTCCATAAAAATTTAAACATAATTTTTAATGAGACAATTTACGTCACATATCAAATAGATCGATTTCGTCAAATCTCATTAAATTATTTGGAAATTTAACAAAGTTCACTAGATATTTATTTTCTCCAATACCAATAATACGAGCCCTTACCGAAAAAAAAATTGACCACCCCAATTTTGAGAAAAACGATTTCAAAGTTTTGTAATTTTAACACGGGTTCTTATGGGAAAATTCTATTTTTTTAGAATAAAATGAAAACGTGTCAAAGGAATTTGATAAAAATTGAATGTTATTTAATACAAAGTTACAAACCATATTTAATAAGAAATAAAAATTATTGACCACGCCGATTTTGAAATATAATTTAAAAACATCATTTTACTACGTTTTTACAACATTTTTTCAACAATTCTTTTAAATTGCTACAACATAAGTGCGCGGAAATACAAAAAACAAGTGGTATACAAATATAATAACTGAAGAATATCAATACATTATTTAATTTTTGATAAAATAAAGTTTTTTTGCTGAGATAAACTTTTGTACCTGACTATCTCAGAGCAAGTACTTTAAGTTGAAGTATTTTTATGACACAACAATTAAATTTTAAAACATTTCTAAAATATACAATTGGTTTATTATTCACGCACATACACATACTTTTAATTTTAATACTTTGATTTAAAAAAATTATAAATCGCTAATTTATTTTCACACAGTTAATTCATGCAACAATCACATTGTTCCATCTTTATTCTGGATCACATATTCACATAATCACACATACACATTCAACTACAAATGCATATACATACTTATAAAATAAATAGGTTACTGGTGTTTCCAAAACACATAAATATATTCAGTTTGACAGGTAATAAAATATCATGTTTATGTATGTCTTTAAAAAATAATTTTCAAAAATTAGGGTTCCGAAGAACTCTGGAAGTTCTTATAATTTTTTGATTGTAACATTTTCAGAATTTCCACGCTTTTGCATGTATGAAAACGAAATTTTGTAAATACAATACATGCTACAGATAGATATCTCAATTAACCGTCACTAAAACAATTTCTTTCTTAATTTCTTATGGTACCCATCTTCCGTATTTAAAGCTGGGCATAAACACTTTTAGTACACTCAGTAAGTGAAATTTTACGTCAAAGTATATTCTGATATTAGATAACATTTCCAAAAATTCAAATCAAAATTATTAAGAGAAATTTAGAAGAGAACTTACGAAAATTTTTTTTCGTAAGTTCCTTCAAAAATAATTGTTTGCAGCATATCATTAAAAAAATCTTTTAAAATCAAGTTAAGGTTCTTTTAACAACTTCTTTACACCTTGTTTCAGAAATATTGTATGTCGAAGTCCATGTGGTTTGTAAGGAATCCAATTACCACTTAATTGACCCTTAAGTAACACAAGTACAAATATATTTATTTATTTTCACAGTAAACCGTAAAAAAATATGCTATGCGATGTATTTTATCTCCAAAAATACAAAAACGCAAATAACTCAGGAACTCGGCTTAATGTGTGTTAAATACGCACTTGGCCAACTCCTTGATTATCAATGGTTGATGTGATGATATCAATATCATCATGATTGTCTGTGAATCCCCAAGTACATATGTATGTGAGCATGTCTGTAATTGTTTATTTAAAAAAAATGTTTTGACGATTTTGACACACTGGGAAATGAAAAGGAATATTTATCAATTTGAATGAATCAATAGATAAGGTAAATGACCCAAAATCAGACAGTGTCTTAAAATCAAACGTTTATATTATTTTAAAGAATTTAAAAAAATTCTGCTTTTAAAACGTTCGTTTTGTATATTTCGATTTATTTTTAACAAATATTGTACTAAAATTAATGATCAATTAGTTATTTTGCGAAATATACAACAAAACAGTATTAATTTTCATATTAGCAGAAATTGGAAAAGTACATTATTAACTAATATGTACGTGTAATAAATAAAGCAATTTTTCAATAAATTATACTTAAATGCATCTTTATCATTTTTTTTTCTTTTTTATTTGAGCTAAAGCGTTTATAGTCAAAATTATGGACACTGTTGAATTTAAAAACACGAAAATAAGTTCACAAAGGTATTGAATTTAGAGCTAAGTTCTTATGGTAGATGTCGAAATTATGTGCCATTGCAGTAGTACAAAAATTCTTATTTTTTGTATTTTATCTTTCTATTTTTCTTAAGTGATAATTTATCTAAAGTAAAAATTTTGGTCTGGTTGTTGACAAAAGACTTTTAGCCTTTCCAACGAATTTTAAATTATTTTAGGAAAATATGTTTGGTTCTTCCTTAAAGTGTCGGAATTTGGGACATTTACCTTACTGTATATTTGCTTACACAATAGACGGACTACTATGTATGTTTATAGTACGTAAATTTTTAAATGTGTTTTGTATCAGCTTGTTGGTATAATAGAACAAATTTGGTAAAATAATTGTACAATAATGATAATTGATAATTAATGCCGAAGTTTGGAATTCTCTGTTACAGTTTTCCGCTAAAGTTACTCACTTATGAATAAAAATTCACTTTTTAATCTGTGTTGTGTACCAACAATATTAACAACAATGTTTTATGACAGTTAAAGGAAAGTGTTTATTTTGGTTTGTTTAAAAATTCAAGTGTAATTTTTAATGTAATTTTTAATTAAATTAATACTTGTAATTAAAGTAATGCAACTAAATATTTGTAATTAAAGAAATGCAACAATACCAGAGTTACGGTTCTTGCAATATTCATAACGTCCTGTGAAATAAAAACATACAAAAATATTTCAAACATACCAAAAACAAACCAAAATTTATGAAAAGCAGTGTTCGGTTTTTTTTTTACTATACAGTACCTATCAATTCAAAAGTCGGCAGATGTTTACATATTGTCGTAAAATAAAAAAAAAATTTATTTTTATTTTTAAAAAATTTTTATTATACAGGGTGCGAATAATTTTAGTTTGGTCAGAGGCGTATTCAGAGAAATTCATATTAAACGATGAGCTGGCTGGGATGCGATTTTCTCAGATAGCGAATTCCGAAAAAATTTTTATGTCTTCGGCAATTTTACACCGAGATAAACCATCTCTCAAAAGGATGAAACTTATTTACTTTACACCCTGTATATATATATATATATATATATAGGGTGGAATGTTAATAACTCTCTTATACCTTTTGGTGAATTTTGATAAAATTTTACGGTGATTTAGAATGGTCAATATTGAAATGTCAAAAATTTACATAAAACTATGGGAGCGTTTATACACGCGATTTTCATTGGATGAAAATCGAAATGAAAATCGTTTAATGATATTTGCGGGTTTATACACATACGATTTTTTCTTTCGATTTTAAAAAAAGAAAATGGCGCTTACATAAAATATCAGCTTATAAGTATTCACATAACCTCTGATTTTATATGTATAAAGGTGGTATAAAGCATCATACCTAAATGACAATAGGGTACTTGACTGCTATTAAAAAAAGATTCAAAATGGTTTGTTTTTACGTAAGAATTAGTTAATTTTTGATAAATTTTATAAAAATTATCAAAAAACCACAGTTTAATTTTAAATGCACAAATTGGCGCGAAAAACGACTTGGTGTAGTGACGTATGCAGTGACGTCACGATTTAACTTAAACAGATGTCACTTCAGTCATCTGTACACGGTTCTATATCTATGGTTCTATATTTGTACAAAGCATTACCAACATAATTAACATGTATATGACTGGTTGTCATAGACAATTTATCTAGGGTAGTCATATTTATATACATATTGTCTTTCTTGTCTATAGTATTCATATATAAAGCTTATAAATCGTGACGTCATTTTTATATCTCGGTGCGTTTTAGTCATTTAAATAAAGGCTAAAAATTTATAATTTTCAAAATAGAATTTTTAAATAACTAAAGAATATTTTTATTTGTCACTGCTAAAATTGAATATATTTAAGGATAATACACAAAATTATTCAACATTTAAAACAAATTTTGATTACAGTCAAGTATCGTATTATAAAATATACATAATTATATGAAATATTATAAAATGTCAACCATACAAAAGCATTTTCCTTTATTTTTTAATTTTATTAAAAACTGAACAAATTGAAATATCAAATGTCAATGAAAAAATAAATTGCACGCACACTTATCTTTAAAATAATCTTACTTATGATATTATGATCTTAATATTTTCAGTTTGCGCCATTTTGATTTTCAAAAAGTCGAACTAAAATTGGCGACGTAAGTATTAGGCGAGCGCTCCTGGTTTTTTTAAATTAGAAGCTGTATCAAGTAAAAAATTTTGTATACGTTTAATTGTCGATAGAAAAATGTACTATACAAATTATGCACGGATTACTAGATTTTATACACCCATTAATCGTATACGTATATTTTTACTGTATATCACTGATTTTTACTTGATGCTAGTTCTAATTTTACCACCAGAGGCGCGAGTGAGAATCTTTGCGTCGCCAATAGGCTTACAATCTATTTTTTATAAAAATCATTTTGAAATCGAAGGCAATACGATTATAATTGGATTACCGGTTCACACATCCAATTGTTATACTATTTTCGTTCGATTCGATTAACATTCGATTGAAATCGTATGTCTAAACATAGGGTACAATCAGCAATTCTAGTTTTTAGGAAATTTAGGATTAAAACTTATTATACAATATTGCATTGTCATCCAAGTTTGCAAAATTTGGAAGCTACGACATTTGGCAATGTTGTTTCCAACAAATCCCGTTCTAAATCATCGTAAAATTTTATCAAAATTCAGCAAAATTCACCATAAAAGTTATTAAAATTCCATCCTGTAAATATATAATGATTTATTTACTTTAAAAATATTTTGTAATTTTTTTTCTTATATCCGTATGACGAATACATACGACAATTGCCTTTCTTTGAATCAAAAGCTTATTATCGCACCAAAAATTACCTTCAAACCTTTCGATTGGATCAACATATTTGAATCGAATGGCAACTTGGTGGGTTGCATCGTCAGACAAATCCAAGTGCTCATGTACGGACACGCTGCATTCAATAAATCCGCCAATTCCGAATTTTTCACTAGATTCCGCCAAACTTCCTCGGCGATCTCTTGCACCTCGTTAATATGTTCGACCAACACGCGCTGGAACACATGACGCATGGCATCTTGCAGGAGTGGCACATTCCACTGAAGATTGTTACTTATTTCGAAACAGTTGACATTCGTCAACGTCCGAAGCGTCTGAAGCGTGGCCCGGCGCACTGATGACGTACTGTGGCATAAATACGGCCAAAGACGAGGTACAACTTCCGAAAATGGTAAAGGACTAAAACAAACACCCAAAAAGTTACGTTTTCATTCGTTTTCATACCTGGGGCGCCATCTATACTTACGGTAGTAAAGTTTGTGATTCCGGTAAGCTAAGTATCGCGGCTAAAAGGCCCATAAAACTGTTACACGCAGCTGCCAGTTCATCCTGTTCACCAAGAAGTTCCCATAGACGAGCCACAACCGGTGCAACCGATTCGGGCAACAATTTAACAAGCGACGACGCGACTGGTATCAATGCGGCCGCAGCGACCGCTCCCACGTCATCGACCGGATCCGAAAGACCCGACAGAATTGCCGGAAATGAATCCGGTAACAGTTCAGGTACTAAATCTTCACGAACGGCTAACATATACTTTATCCCCAGGAGTCCACCGTGACGAGCCTCCCACTCTTTCTGTTGAAGTAGTTGTAAAAGTAATTTTTTTACACTATGTACAGATTCGGGACTCATTAAACTGATTGTCGCTCCGAGACACTGTGCGGCAGTTTCACGGACCGGTGCCACCACGGCGTCCGACACGAAATCGCCGAATCGATCTAAAGCTAATACGCAAAGTAAACGTGTGGCGGTGTCTTCGAGCCACAGTTGATGTTGTTCTTCCATCTAAAAAAAAAAGAAAATTTGAATTTTGTACATATCAGAACAATTTGACGTCATGTTATTTTTTATTAGGACGTCATTACATTCTGATTTGTACAAAATGGTTTTAGCGAATTTTCGAATCGAAAATTCAGCTGTTACAGTTACTTTCATGGTGCAACTTGAGCCCGGGGCTATGATAAAAATTTGTTTTGAGGTCTCTAGAAACCGAAAATGATATTCACTGAAATTTATATACCTAGCGCAGGTAGACAAAAGTAGTTAAGTCCAAAATATCAACTTTACAGTAGACAGTAACAACTAAAATAAAATGCAGGCAACATCAGTTTATTTGAATTATCTTCAAGTTTACATGACATTTTGTAAATTTTTTTTAATCAATTACTTTCTTAACATGTAACACAGTAAATCATAAAAAAATTTAAAAATTAAACTAAAAATTTTTAAGACATTTTTATGGACTTAACATATAAAAAACAACAATAAATTTCATTATTAAAACCATTTGTGGACTTACCTGTTTTAACAGGTAATTGTTGCCATAAAAATACATTTCCAATTTAATTAAACTATATACTTATTTATTATTTTATTACGAATTTTAAGAACTTAACTTCTTTTATTAGTTTCTGAAAAGAATTTGTTTTACAACAAGTGCATAAAAAATGATGTTGGGGGTGGAATTGACTTTTGTCCTTTTGGAAATATATGAGATAGACTCTCTTGGTCCTTATTATAAAATAAAATAAAAAAAAAAAAATGGACTTAACTACTTTTGTCTACCTGCGCTAGATATATATATATATATAATTATATGTATTTAGATGTCCACGCGATAACTCTTGAACGGAATATCCTATTTTTATAAAATTTGGTAAAAACATTAAAAGTCCAAAAATCTTGGATGAGTTCGTTAGCCAGATACGTCCGATGCCCGAGACGTGGTTTTTTGCGCATTTTTCGTGAAAAAATAAGTTTTTTGCCAAAATTTCCCAAATTTCAAAAGTTCTTGTGACACTATTTTACACCATTAGAAAGAGGAGCAAAAAACCACATAAAAAATGTTTTTGAACAATTATTCTGTGTCAACTAGTTTCCGAGAAAAACTAATTTTTGTAAACGGAAATTCGCTATGTTATGTAGGGTACTGCGACAGAAGTATTTTTTAATGTATACTTTACCTCTTGAGCAGTTGAAAACGCCAGACGTCCCGCACCTTTTCCATGAGTCCGCAGCAACTCTCGCAAGGCTGTTGCGGCACCGTGTCGTGTCTCCCACGACGAACTGAACAGATCGACGCAAAGATTTTCAAAAAAATTCTCAAATGGCCACTCTATCACGTCCGGTCCCCAATTTCCGGTTGCATCCGGCGTACATTCTAAACACAAATGAAATTTTTCAACTTTGATTTCAAATTTTAACCGAAATATTTTATTTACCGCCTAATGTGGCACTTTCTTCTTTAATTTTAACATCCGAATCAAGTTTAATCCGTTTACGATCATTTTCCGGGCAATCGTTCGTCGAATTCGATCCGTTACTCTCGTCGTGTTGTGGCGGGTCTCGAGAACGCTGTTTGCTGACCGCTTGACGGGCTTTTCTACGTGCTCGATTTATTTCGCGCGAACTCAATCCGCTATTGTTTGGCAACTTTACAATTTCGCTTATATGTTTCTACCAAAAAAATAGAAATATGTTAAAAAATTTAACGCCTTTGGTTTTGTAACAAATGTTAAAATTTACCTTAACTTCGTTACTGATTTGTTTATTTTGATTGTTTTCTGTTATTAGATCATCATTGGTTAAAATAGCACTGGTGTCAATACCAATTTTAGCTGCGAAATCTAAACCTAAACGTGCATTTAATTGCTGCCTTTGATATGCGATTTTTTCCTTCCCGTCAAGTCCTTCTGAAATACAAAATTAATTCAATTTAGGTACCATCACTAGCAACAGGGAACTTGCTTTTATAAATACCCTATTGCTTTGATTGAGGGAAAGGTAATTGCGTATGAACCTTTCCCACTATTGTATCTATAGCACAAATGGTAGTAATTAAGATTTTGGAATATAGATGTCGGATAAATATAGATGTTCATATTTCAAGTTTTTAACTTTTTTGCATAATAAAATCAAATTACTTTAAAAGATTAGTATTTAAAGTAAATTAATTTAAAAAGAATTTGAAGTTATTCATTAATTTACTGAAAAATATATTTATTTTTTATTTATTTAGAGAACAATAGTTGGGAATAAAATACATGTATACAACAAAATGACATTGGCGTTTCTTAATAATAGCAAAGTGAGGTTAACTATAAACGAAAATATTATTAACAAATGTACTCAAATAGTGTAAAATTATTTGGAATTCGATAGTATTTTCTTTTTATTAAAAACCAAATTAAAAAGGAGAAGTTTTTTCACAAAAAACTTTTCATTTATTTTAAAAATACTTACTATAAAAATATGTTTAGACGCCTATGTATCTGTCAAACAGTGACTTCGGAGTATTTATTTTTTTATTTTTCAATGAATTAAAACTGAAATTCTATTTCCTTATTGTATTTAGTTATCATTTCTATATGATAATTTAATCTATTTCATAATTTTAATTTCCGATAGAAAACGTACTAATCGTTTAATTTTTCGTTACTACATTGATTAAAATGGCGGCCATATTTAGCTAATATCTTTTTAAATTACGTAAAATCCTAATCGTTTGCAAGCACTTGAGTACGAAATTTAAAAGTGTCATTTTTAAAACGTAATTACTCAAAAATATGAGATAAAACCATGAAAATTTAAGTGTTACTGATAGTTTTGAATCATAAACAAATGTTTGAAAATCTTTTAAACATACGTTTCCATTTAAAAAACTAAGTTTACATCGTAGCTCGAAAACCATAAGAGCTATAAAGTTCCCTGATTAGAGCAATCGCTTGCCTCCGTCGATATCTACAACTCTTATTTGAATAATTTTTCGATTAAGTCAACGGTTTGGCTGTAATAAAAATGGCAACTCTCGAAAAACTCACACAGTATATACTTAAGAATATTATGTGGTAAAAGTTTATAAATGTTTTTTATTTTGTTTATTATAATTTTGTTTATTAAATACTGATTTTAGGTACCATCACTAACAACAGCGAATTTGCTCTTATAAATAAAATAAATTTTTAAATTTATAGAAAAAGTTTTATTCTTGAGTTCTGTCAAACCAGATATAAACTTAAATACTGATACCGTAAAAACAGCAAACTTTGCTATACTACATTTTTTGTAACAAAAAAAATAAAAATTTAATGGCACATAACATTTGTAGCATTTTCTTTAGCGATAGGAATATTTCTAACAAACTACTGGTGTTATATTTAACTAAATTAATTTCGTTTTAATTTATTCAAATCTGAATCAAAAATTTAGGAAATGTTCGCTAATTTTGCCGGTACCATGTACATAGTTTGATAATGTCTTTTTTACCAATACGAGCTGGAGTAATTTCTGAATCGAATTTAAGTCGTTTTTTGATACCCTTTGATTGAAATTTTCAAAAATTGTTTAATAATTTTGACATAAATTTTTTGTGTTATTATTTATCAAAATGTAATTTCGAAATATTTGGGTTTTTTTTTACTAATTTGTATAATTTTCATACCATTTCGTAAGAACGACTTTTATTGTATACTTAATTTTTTTTTTGACATTGACATTTCTTTCCTTACAAATTTTATTTTTAACCAATTACCCAATGATTTAGGAACCGGATATTCAGGACCCCTTAAAATCCCAATTAAAACTACGTTGATTAAATTTTATTTTTATTTTTTAAATACAGAATGTGCCTGATAATGTGTTCTTACTTCTTAACATGCATGAAACTAATGTGCGGCAGTTTTAGATGACTATTAATTTTTATCCTTTGATGACCTATAATGACTGAATACCAAAACCCTGTTAAATACATAAATTTTTATGAGTTTTGGGTGTCTCCCTTTACTAGAGAATTACCCGTATGTAAACAATATGTAATTCCGCCACCAGAGACGCAACTCGTTTGGGAATCGTCCTGTATAAAATCATGAAAATTGAAGTATTTTAATGTCGTTTAACGATTTAAAGACGAAATAAAGTTAAGATGGCTAAAAATTTCGAAAAAACAACACGAAAATCTCAAAAACTATTAAAAATAGGCAAGATATTCTTAATAAATTGGATTTAGATTCAATGTATAAACCAAATTTGTGGTTGAAAAAATATTCCATTCAACAGATAAATGCTAATAACTGTATCTGTATCACCCTGTATTTTTTAAAATAACTAAAATACACGCCTATACCAATCAACTTTATATATTCAAAATTTTTCGAATAATTTTAAAAAATCGAATATTTGAAAATTGTTTACAACAATTTAAAAAATCTAATTATTTAAAAATTTTACACTAATCGGGAAATATTAGAATTATTCAAAAAAATTTACTATTAAAAAATTCGCAGTCATATCAAAGAAAATATAAGAACGATAAACAGTAATAAATATACTTCCTACTTCATTCCAAAAATTTTATTTCGAAAATATGAATAACTCTAACTACTGACTACGAAACCCTGTCCACGTGTCCAACATGCATTTGACGGATTTTTTACAATACTCTTCTTTTCTCAATTTTGGAAATATAGTTCAAATCAGCTCAAAATTGCCTGACGTCGTCAAAGAAATTCAACAAATGAAGCAAAATTAGTCGTACTAAATTTTCTGTATCTTTTCCTTTTTGTCACTTTTTATATTAGAATAATTATAGCAACTTAAAGTTATACTTACGTCTAATTTTGCTTCATTTATTAATGACGTCAAACCATTCTTTGTTGATTTGACCTATAAGGGCGTGTCAAACCACGCACGTAATGACAGGCATAACGAAAGTATGTGTTCCGTGGTTTTGTCAAAATTCAAAGTAAAAATACACTGCCAATGGGGTGTAGCACACAGCTTCCTTGTACTCGTAAGGCTTTAAAACAGTAATCTACCAAATATATATACCGTGAAATTATATTTTCAGCTTAAAGTTCATAGAAGGTTGTTGTAACTCAAAATACTTACAGACTAAATGATAAAATAATAGCAAAAATATTTTAGAAACTAATCCCCAAAATACTTTAAAAATTTGAGCGAAGTGGGACTGGCAGTAAATAAGATATTGACATTTAATGGGATTTCATGGTAGCGCCGTGGATACTATTACTCCGAATGCAATGAAATTTGTAGGGGACCATCTAGGAACCAGACCGCACAATTTTTGACAATTTCATAGAAAAGAATTGAATAGTTCAGAAGTTATGCCACTTGGTGCAATTTAGTATATTAATGGAATGGCATGGTAGCGGCGTGGTTACCGTTACTCCGATTTCGATTAAATTCATAGAGGACCATCTAGGAACCAAACTGCATAATTTCTGAAAATTTCATTAAAAACAATCGAATAGTTCAGAAGTTATGCCACTTGGTGCAAACTGGCGACACACAGACAGACGGACGGACGGACAGACACCAAACAAAATTGTTCAGGAAACTCTAAAACGTAAAATGTGCGTAAAAAATTTTTTATTTTTCAAAATTGATCACAATACTTCCGCTACTTTAGCAATATGAAAATCTCAAAAAGCATGGACAAATATCACAAAATTATACGGGATCCGAATGTCTTCGGAACCCTAAGAGTGGATATATGTCGAAATGAACTTACTTGTTTTACTATCTTCCTCCATATCAAACTCATTCCCTTCGGAAGCCATCAAATGATTACTCTTCGACAACACCTGATCCATATCCAACTGTTTTAAACGTAATTTTCCAATTGACTGAACCTTTCGTTCCTCCTCATACTCTATAAAAAAAAAAAAAAAAAAAAAAAAAATTTAAAATCCTCAAATCCCAAAAAAAAATTAACAACAAACCTTTCTTAATTTCAATCGGCATTGGATTCCATTGTGGCGTTGCCGAGAGTATAGCTGCCACCGCTTGGGCCGCTGCCACCCGCGTGTCCCACGATTGTGCGCGTAACAAACCGGAGATTCGACCCAACAGTGTGTGCAACTCGTGCGGATGCAATTTTTGTACTTCCCCCAACTGTTTCGCGGCGGCCGTACGAGTGGCCGCCGACGAACCAGATTCGAGAAGTACAAAGAGTCGATCCAATCTGTACCAATCATAAAAGTAAAAACTATATTCAAGACGATTGGCATATTAGATTAAGGAATGACTTAAAACAAATTGGGAAAATTTGAACCGATTCTGACATACAGTTTGTGAGGTAAAAATTATTAGAAATTATTTAAGGGGGTATTCTAGTCTAGAAATTCGAAAAAATCGATTTTTCTTTTTTCTTTTCATATTTTCAAAGTTCAGACCTTTAAGAATAAGCCTCTAAAAAGAGTTACGGAAATTCGAATTATTTTCGGAGTTATGATTACTTTTCCCTGTATACTGTGTATCTTTTCAGTGTTAAATTCAAATTTTTAATATAAATTACTCGAAACTACTTTTTTCGATACGATTGTCATGATATCTCAAGTTCTAATGCACCGATTTACTTGAAATTTAGTAAAGACCCTTTTAATACTATCAAAATTGGTCCGACGTAGGAGTTTTTGGAATTTTTTGTTTTTTGTATTTTTTTTTTTTTTTTTATTACGCCCGTAAAATCACCTCAAAATCGAGCCTCTAGACTAGAATACCCCCTTCTTAAGGCAGTATTCTAGTCTAGAATTTTTTAATTCGATTTTTTTTATTTCGTTTTCTGAAAGCATAGACTTTTATAAATGTATCAAATTTTGCAAAGTTATAACCATTTTAATACGATAGGCTCCGGCATCATGTACAGCTAAACCTTTTTTATGCGGTCTTTCTTTGTGCGATTCTTTTTATGCGGTTTTTGAAAAAATTTCCATTAAAGTGCATAATGTAAATCAAAAGCAAGAGAGAGTAAGAAAATTAAACATTAACTATAATAAATTTTTTTGAAAAAATTAATTTTAATTGGTTTTTAAGCATTTAATCAGAATATTTATAAGTTATTGAATCATCAAATTCTTCAATAGATGTATTTTTCAGAATTTTCACAATATTATAAAAAATTAAATAAAACTTTCTCATGTGTAAATTAATACTTTATCTTGTTTAAAAAAGCAACTTCTGAGCAAATCGTGGGGTTGTGAGCGCTCTGAGTTATGTATTTTCGATGAAACTTTTTTTATGCGGTCCCGATCCACCGCATAAAAGAAGTTTTTTTTACAATCTGGATCGAACTGTATTTTTTATAGCTATTTATGAAGTTTCTGAATATATTTTTCGTGCGATTTTTTTTATGCGGTCCCTATCCACCGCACAAAAAAAGGTTTAGCTGTATTATACTTGAAAACTTAAAATACATTCTTTTTCGAACTACAATTTTCAAACTGATCAACATTATATCTCGAGTTCTATTTATCCAATCGATTTCAAATTTGGTATGTACCTTCATTTTGAAATAAACCCAGGAAATTTGCAATAAGCTTTTTTATAAATTTTTTTTTTTTTTTTTTTTGAAACAAGTACATATTTTGAGATATCTCGTAAAGGTACTTGACCAATCAAAATAAATAATTTTATTAGAACGTGCAAAGAGAATTTTATGCCTTACCTTGACGTCATTGTCCTTTTCGATATATTTCGTTATCTGAAAAACAAGAAACAGATATTTTTCAAAAATTACACACTAAAAATATTAGTTGTTAATAATTAAAAAAAAAAAAATTAAGCTTTCTTTAAATTAGGGAAATATTTTCCCATCGTCCCAAGAAATAATAAAAATTTCCAAACTTAATCCCAGCTAACGCCTTTTTAAATTTTTTATCCATTACCTAAATTGAAAAATTTTAAATAATAATTTTGTCTCTCAAATATTCCACAATTTCTAAACTCGTAAATCTACTATTTCAATAATTAAGACCGTTTAATCAAACAATTTCAAATTGAAAATAAAATAATTTCCCTTATAAATTTTTAATTCTAAACAGTAAAACCTCGACATTCATCGTTCTAATACAAACGAATGGCTCGCCTCAGCTTTGCTAATGTGTCGTAAATTCATAATTTTTTCTAAGAAAATTTCAAAAACCTAAAATGTATACAATATACGTCAATGAATCGCTTATGATGAATCTTGTTAAGATTAGGGTTATAACAAATATTCGTTTTCGCACTCGCGTTCGTATCCACTTTCGCAATTTTCATTGCGAATGTTTTTAACGAATTTTTGCAAACCAAATTCTTATACAACTTTGTGTCGTGTACTGAATCGACAACTCCCGAAAGCTTGACTAACCAAATTCGAGATAAATTTGTTAAAAAAAATTTCGAAAATTATTCGCATTCGTAACTTAAAATTTTATAAGCTAACAAATCAAGTGCTCATTTTTCTTCAATTTACAAATAAAGATTGCAATTCTTTACATTCTTTTTTTTTTTAAATCAACAAAGTAATAAGGTACTTGACCATGAAATTTTGAAAAGTTACGTAGTTCACACGATGCTTTTTTTTACTAACGACTAGTAGACAAATTTGCTAGTAGTTAGTAAAAAAGAACCATGTAAATCCCGCTTAAGTTTCAAATCCAATTCAAATGATTGAAAACGTGCCATTACTTCAAAATAACGTCACAATTTGTTAACAAACATGCCAATTCGAATAATTTTAATCGATCAAGTGAAACTCTATGTTTTATTTTCAATATTTCTACTACTTTAAAATACACAATAATAATAACGATAACATTAACATTTGTTTGTTTTCAAATTGTGACGTCATTTCAACTTCAAAATGTTTTTCGCGGCAATCTTTTCATTTGAATACCGCAAACAGTTGATTTCTGACGGTTTTTACACAATTTATCCAAAAAAAAAAAAAAAAATAAAATAAGGTTTAATTTCAGTCAAATACCCTATTTTTGTGAGATTGTTGTTATGACCCATGGTGGCCACAGATTTTTAAGGATCAAATTCCCCAACATTTCCAGATTTTCCAGAAATTTTATTAAAAAATTCCCTTACTATTTTGTGAAAAATGTCGCCCCAAAAAGCTAAAAAAAAACTTTTTAACACTTTTTTTTAAAAAAAGTAAATGAAGAGCAAAAAAAAAATGAAATCCGCGCCAATTTTTAAATCTATAGTCCAACAGCACTAATTTTAAGCCCTATCTCACTAAACATTAATTTTAGAATAGATATAAAAAATTTTTAAAAAGAGATTCTTGTAGGAATTATCGAGGAGAACATTTGTGCAAAATGTGAACCCCCGGAAATGTTTTTTTATATTGTTTAAACAATATTGAAAATTCATAAATAGCGTTTTTTGACCTTTTACCGCTTACGTAGCGAAAACGGTGATAGATACATCAAAAAGTGTTAAGACCTTTTTTGTAGAGAATTCGATTCTCTACAAAAAAGGTCGTGACACTATTTAATGTATCTATCACCGTTTTCGCTACGTAAGCGGTGAAAGGTAAAAAAATGCTATTCATGATATAAAAAAACATTTCCGAGAGTTAACATTTTGCACAAAATAATGTTCTCCTCGGCAATCCCTACAAGAATCTCTTTTTAAAAAATTTTTATGTCTATTCTAAAATTAATGTGTAGATAAAATTTAGTGCTATTAGACTACTAATCTCAAAACAAGTGAAAAATATTGATTGAAGTTTTATCCCTAAATAAATAAAATTATAAAAATCAATCTCTTTCCAGTCTTCTAGTAAAATTTCCTGACTTTTCCAGAAAGTTTAGAATTCCTTGACATTTCCAGGTTTTCCAGTAATGTAGCCACCATGTGACCGAATATCCGGATGTAACTGTATTTCGAATAGAAAACATGCGCATTAAAATTCATCATAACGTGTTGTTCGAAAAACTAGATACGTGTTCGAATCATATCGTCGGGTAAAAATAACAATGAAAATTGATTATTTTTATTTAAATATTTAAAAGCTATTAAATGGAACTTTATTCCAACCAAATGCTGATCGAGTTCATTGTTTTATACACATAAAATTATTATCGTCGTCGGAAAAGTCAAAGTATGATAATAAAACACAAAATACAGAGTATAATCTATCATTTCCTGTATTCTAGATGTTCTTTGTTGATTATATATCAATTACAAAATATACTCTTCCGCTGTCTGTTAAAATTCCAACACACAAACAATGAAATATTTTCATCTCATATGATAAAATATAATTTAAACCAGTAGTTCTCAAACTTTTTGATCCGCGACCCCCGTTTGTACTTAAAAATTTTCAAAGGCTCCCGAAACATGTAGAACTAGGTAGAAAATGTGTAGAAAATGGGTATGTAAACTGTAATCAATTGTTTCTGCGACCCCCTCAAATAGTTTTCGCGACCCACACTTTGATAATCACTGATTTAAACAGTTTATGTGCACAATTTAACCCTTTGAGTATGGAGATTAGACAAGGAGACGAAACTCAATGTATTCAAAAAAGTGTTCAAATCAAAGATGGCATTCGTGTTCGTCGGATACGAAAGCGGTACAGTACTTATTCTCAAATCGAACACTCTCAAATGGAAACGCAAGCTTCTATATTACCTTGGTTAGCTTTTGAATAGAATCTTCTGGAATCTTTTTCAATGTTCAACTCAGTTATAAAGTGGGTTTTTCGATCGTTTTTAAAATAAACTTAACAATTTTTATTTTACGTCGCATCATTTATATTGTATATTATATAATTCGCTGACGTCATTATGTAAAATCAGAGTCAGTAACATTGGATATCCGCCGTATAAAGTAATTTAAACTATAAGAGTTTATTTCATAGATATGTAATTTCTATGTATTTCTTTATTATTAAATATCATCAACCGACATTGGTGATTCTCAAATGGAAACACTCACTTCCCCAGTCCCGACGTGTTTCCATTTGAGAATAAGTACTGTATTTGCATTCTGTTTTATCCGTTTATGTTACTATATTGGCTATAATCACATCAGTATTCGAGCATTATTAACGCCGCGAGTGGTAAAAAAAGGAAACCTTATATTTACGATTTTCCTGACCAATTTTGTCAATTCCTCTCATATAAGTTTCGTCTCCTTGTCTAATCTCCATACCTTTGAGCGTGAAAACCATGTCCCTGCCACTTGTTTTCAAGGACGGACCAATCACTGTCACAGTTTGCTAGGTGGCGCTAATGGTAGGGGAGTATACTAAATAGAGTTGGAACATGTGAGCATTTTTCATCAAATACATGTCAAAATTAATTATCATATGATTGAGTACAAAGAATTAAAATTTTTTAATTTAATTAATCTTTCTAGGTTGAGTTTAAGTATTTTTTTAAATATTTAATTTATTTCCAATTTATTTTAGATGAATCTGATGAAAAATAGCGAACTATGGAAACCCATGTCCCGACTCTAATTTTAACTCTCTGTACATCAACGCCATCAGGTATATTAGTTACAGCGGTACGGAAAGCGTAAACTTTCCGCACGCAAAAAAGTATGTGGGAAAAGTACAGTGGGCAAACAGCTATTTTGCGTACAGAAATGTGTGCGCCAAGTTAGTACTTCTCCCGCATGAGTAATAAAAAAATATTTAAATAATATATTATTATAACACCAAGCAGTTTTCGATAAAAACGTCTGTGAGCAGGGCCGGATTTACCCTAAGTGCCGCCCGGGGCACTGTGAAAAATGTCGCCCCTGCTTTTCCATAAAAAAATTTTTTTTTAATTTACTTTCTCTTTTTTTTCCCTTTTTCTATCAAAAAATTTCAATTCTAAATTTTGCCGCCCTTTTCAAAATTTGCCACCCGGGGCCAGTGCCCCACGTACCCACAGTGTAAATCCAACACTGTCTGCGAGCGATAGACAGACAGACGCAAGAATAATCTTATGATGGGTCAATTTTTCTTTTTAATTTCGGAACCCTAAACGGAAAATTTTATGACTAAAATTTATTTTTAAAAAATTTGTAATTACTCTTCTAAGAAAAATATATTTTACTTTTGCGGCCACTACTATTAAAAAAGACTTTTCAATACTGGAAGTTTTTCTCGGAAACGGCTGATTACTAAGGAAGGCTGACCCAAGGCCGTAACTAGGCTGGGGTAGCCGAGGTATTGCCCCGGCGCCCCCAGCCAAAGGGAGCCCCCAAGAGAATACAAGAAATTCCAAATTTCTGCGAGCGGTATTTCTGTAAAATTAGGGCAGAAAACAAGTAAACGACTGACAAGCAAAAAAAAAGGTCACTGGCTTTTTTTGCCGGTAGGCGTAATTTTAAGGGTGGTTTTTTGCCAGGGAAAGGAATTTTTTGTTTTTGTTTTTGCCTGGAGCGGCGTAGGGACCCCGAACGTACTTTCTGCCCCGGGGTCCCTATAGACCTAGTTACGGCCCTCAGCTGACCAAACTCTCTCTTATGAAAAGGAAAACAATACTTTTTCGGTCCTTTTCTAAACTTAATTAACTTTCTTAGATACCTATTCTGACAATGTTTTAGGTTTATTCTGATTATTGAAACGCTATATTATATTCTAAAATTATAGCTAAATTTATGGAGGGTAGAGGTAAGGAGAAGTATCTCCATTTATAAAAAGTGGCCGCAAAAGTGGATGAAATTATGATGGCGCTAGTGTACTAAAATTCTTAAATTTAAAATTAAGCGCTGAAAATTTTAAAACTGGAACAACAGTTTTTATTGTTTTTAACAGTTTTAATTGTTATATTTAATTAAATTTTTATTGTTTTTATATTTAATTCAATTTTTATTGTTTTTAATTCAATTTTTATAATCGCCACTTCACTTATAATCGCCAAGTTCAGATCGAACCCTGATTGCTTATCAGAGCCGTTCTGGGTACTTATTGAACTATTATTTCATCAAATTCAGGGGCCACTTTTTTGATTCAAGTTCCATATGAGATACTCCTCCTTACCTCTACCCTCCCTAGCTAAATTTTATTTCTCCAACACTTAAATCATTGCAAAAGGTTTACTTTTGCATAAATTATACTTTCCTTGTCCTCCACTCACATCATAAATTTATTAAGTAAAAAAAAGTATTGTAACAATTTAAAATGTATAAAGGTACAAATAATGATGTGGGTGACGTGTGTTATAGACGAAAAATCTTAAAAATGAATGTAAAACCACATTATTATTCTTATTTTGCATAGGTAAATTATAATAGGTATAATTTCAGGTTCGTTTCAAGTTCATTTTCATTTATCGCAAAAAATTAATTAATTATTCTTTCTCAATAACGAATTTGTTAACTGATTTTTCATAATATATATCAACAAAATATAATTTATAAAATAAAAACGTTTATTTAATATAAACTTTTTCGATAATAAAATTACAATGCCAAATTAAGTTATTATTTTATTTCTCAAAACATAAACAACATTTTCGCAATAAAAATTCATTAATAATAAAATAATAAATTAATAACTCTTGGCACTTAAAAAAAAAAAAAAATTAAAACACTATTAAAACAAAAAGAATAGTTACCCAAATTTCAAAAATCGAATCCGTTTTCAAAATGCATCTGAACTTATGCAAAATGCAACGAAACTGCATAAATACATAAACTTTATCAACACATGTATTTAAATTAATTTAAACGAACAAAAATAGTTGATGTTAGACTAATTTTAGACACATAAATTGAAAAAATTGATTATTTTTATTAATTATCTTAATTATGAAAAATGTTACTTTTATATTCATAATGGGAGTTTTATGAATTAATTTTTTGCCACTGTACTTTATTATGCACATTTGTAATTGACGACATGGGTGGAATAATAGCCTAACTCGCGTTAGAAAGTTTTTCCGTAAATTGCATTTTTTTGTAGCTCTGGGATAGCTCTATTTGTAAAAAAAAAATTCACTTTAAAATCTTTAAAAATAACGAAGATATTAATAATTTTGTGTTAGGTTGTTATTTTCGCAATTTGCTATTAGTTGACCTAACTTAAATTAAACCATGTAACACATACATACATATTAATTTATTAGGATGTGCATGAAAAATTGGGTTCTAATAAGAATTATATAGGTACGGTACGTATATCCAACAAAAATATTGTTTTCATGAGAAAAAAACATGATAGAACAAGTTCTACTACCCCTAATAAAAATAAAACAATAATAAAATTTTGTAAAATATTTTTAAACCTATTTGCATACAGTACCTTCAGAAAATGAAGCTACAATAAATGACTTTTTCCAGTTTAAAAATAAAACTGATTTTTTTTATATTCATTTATATTCTTAAATGTAGCCTATAAGGTACTTCTGATTATACTTAAAAGAAAATTATTACCGAACCTTTTTAGTCGAATTTTCTCCGAAAAATTAGACTTATACAGTCTATACGATAAGAGCTGCGAGAGGCGAGACCAGGGGCGCTATCCGTTTTCGGACCCGTAGAACACGATTATGTAAAAAAAAAAGATGTCTGATATATATATATATATATATATATTTTCCCGCAACCTTTTAATATGTGTAGGGCCCCCCTATGGAAGTTAAGAGATGAAATTTGGTAAGTGGGGCTTATTCCGATGCACAACAATACTATCAAAGTGGGGTCAAATTTTGGGCAAATTTTTTTTCGGACCCGACCTTTAAGGGGGTGGTGGGGGGCGGAAAAGCAATAAAACTTTTCCAAATCGGTTTTAAATAATGTTTCGGTCAATTATCTACAACATATCCAAAATTCAGCTTCCTAGGATGATATGGTGGGAGTAGAGGGGGGAAAAACGATTTTCGCTGGATCTAACAGGCCCCCAGCCCCCCAGAATTAACGTAGAGGGTTGAAATTTGGTGTGTTGATAAAGTTCGTACCTAGGTTGTGCTTTTTGGAGGTTTTAATATTTTACCCCCACCCCCCTCATTTTTAAGCTACAATTTCATGCATTTTCGACGTTTTCGAAGTTTGTACCACTCGCACAGGTCACCCGAATAAACCTAGAGGGCTGAAATTTTGTATTCGGATTGAGTTAGTATCAAGGGGGTGCCTTTTGGGGGTCTCGACTTTTAACCCCTACCCCCACCATTTTTATACCCAAAAGAACATGATTTTTCTTGTTTTTTAACAGTTTCGTTCGGGTCAAAATCTCCCCAAATAAACCTAGAGGGCTGAAATTTGGTGTACAGGTTAAGCTAATAGCCAGACACTGTTTTTTGGAGGTTTCAACTTTTAACCCTTACCCCCACGATTTTTACGCCAATATTTCCTTAATTTTTTTGCTTGTTTTCTAACACGTCTAGAGACTCGATAAGGAAACCTAGAGGGCTGAAATTTTGTACGTGTATTCAGTTAGTATCCAGCTAGTACCTTGTAGGGAGTCCACATCACTTTTCCCCCCACTTCTCCCATTTTTACATCGGAATTGAATGCTATTGTTAAATGTGTTTTAAAAGCATTATGTTTATTCTAAATACAAGTAGGCGAATAGTAATTTTAAAAAATTTAAAAAAAAGTGAACTTACTTTTATGACAAATGAAATACGTACATATTAAGTAATTTAAAAATGTTATTAAAGTCACTGTTTATTTATAAATTAGGAATTTTGAATTTTTAGTATTTATAAAATAGAAATTTTGGATTTTTTTGGAAAGAAAAAATATCTTTATAAAGGCCTTCCAGTTTACTATTTAAGGTCCTTTTTTAATATTTAAAACTAAAACATAAAGGCAATTAGCGGATAAACATGGGCAGGAATGTCCTCGTACGAATTGTGTTGGCTTTTTTTCTGCTACCTGTTTTCGGCACAAAATTGAAATTTACTGAGATACAGCCCTTAAATACTTAAAACCTTTTTTTAAAGCCTCGATCAGCCGAACACTCATCACCAGTTTTGAAACCAACAAAATGACAATTCGGTTGTAGACTTTCAATCACATTTCGCTTGTAGACATTCAATACCGAAGATGAAGGGGAAAATTCGACTACCGTGATGGGGCCCCGCTGCTCACGGCGTTTTTTTTTATTTTAAATGTAGTGTTTTGATTTTGAATTGACAGTTGAGATGATTTTCCTATAAGAATGTCTAATTTCTAAACATAAATACATAATTCTTAATTCTTAAATGTTAAATATGAATGATAGTTCTTTACGATAGGTATATAACTAAAAATGAGGTATATCTAACTTTATAAAATATTGTTTTTAAATCATATAAAATAATTTGTTTTCTCCTCATTTCATAACGGCACTGTATGTGTATCTGTATGTATTTTAAAAAAATATTTTTGTTTTGCCAATTATGTGAGTTTATATATATACATACCTATATTACCTATGTACACTGGAGCATCGATTATGCGAACTATAATAGGTTTGGTTTATCGATCATTTTCGAAAAAACAACCATTAGTGTTATATTATGTATATGAGCATAGTGAAACGAATAAATAATAATAATAAACACAAATATCTTTTGCACATACTACGATGCTTACACAAAAACAAATAAATAAAAATTGCATATTGTACATAAAGGTACATAGCGCTAAATAATGGTAAACACGTAAACAGTAGGCTTATATTTTAGAAGACAACAAAAAGTTCCACAATAGAGGTAGGAGTTACAAAAGGATTAATTTGCTAAGGTAAAAAACTATCAAGGAATAAGGTAATTAAAGAAATAGACGGAACTACTACTAAATTTGAATTTTGTCTTCTGGAACGCGTTTGGTTAATCGAGGTTCAGATAATCGATGCTCCACTGTACTTATTTTATTACTTGTTTAGTATCCATATTTAGTATAGCTGGTGTACTTTTCATTTAAAAAAGTCTTGACTTAAATTTTTAATTTAATTTAGGTTGTTATTGTATCCAAGTTGTCATTTTCATATTAATCCGTCGCCAATAATTTTATTTGAATTTCGGAAATAAGAACCTAATTTTTGAAATATTTAAATCAATTTATCTCAAAACTAGTATTTTGAAATTAGGCTATTATTCCACCCATGTCGTCAATTGGTTTTTAACGTCAAAACATTGATCCAGAGAGCGCATAATCGTTGTTTATTATGAAAATATGTAAACAGTAGTGTAGAAAATTATCAGGACACTGACGGAATGACGGTTTTCCACATACACCTATACATGCAGGAAAGTTTTAAGTTTGATTATACTGACTTCTATCACACTTATATTTTGTTATTTTACCAAATCCCGCCATTATAAATTTCAAAGAAAGCAAAAATTTTCCATCAATGGTTCTTCAAAGAAAACATTACGTAATTAATTGAAAACACGATACCAGTTTTTGCTAGAAGTGGCAAAGCACATCTAACTAACCGTAACCAGGACCGAATTTACCGCCACTTAAAAAGAAAAAAAATCTAGTTTGCCCTACTTTCCCTACAAAAAATAAGTGACGAGTAAAAAAAAAAACGTCAAATTCCAAATTTTGCTGCCCCTAGGTAGACCTGGTGGCTAATACGGCCCTGACCGTAACTCTTAATAAGAGACAATTCAGTCAATACCGTCAGTACTAAGCCCGAGTTTCATCATTCCTATCTTACTATCACTTCTCGCATTCTCTTGTTTTTTTTTTTTTTTTTTTTTTTTTTTTTTTAAATTTATAAGTTTTCGCTTCAAATAAAAATAAAAATAAAATGACTAAAAATAACTTTTTGAAATTCCGGGACTAAATGACATGATTTAGTCCTTCATAATAGGGAGTAAAGTGCCATTTTTAGTTCCAAGGGATTAAAAAATTCACTTTTAGTCCCAAGGGACTAAAAAATTATTTTGCTCCCGCTTTTAAACCAATCAGCAAGCACAATTTCCAGAAATTTAACATAACCTAATTGGCGTTGCTAGGTAATTGAAAATAATAAACAAATCCAAACTTGTAGATAAAGACAAACAGTTACATTGTATTGTACAATTCAATTGATTTATCCAAAGTGTACTTGATGGAATATTATTACATAAAATTTGAATGACATTTAAGTATTTTTTTTTCAATTTTTATAATTCTAAATTATCCGGAATTGCAAAAAATAATATACACACCACAGGACTAAAGTATTTTTTTCATCCCTCGTGTGATTTGTTGCCCTCGGGCCTTTACACCTCTGACAACAAACTTCATACTCGGGATTAACCCTAGAATCATACGTACTCGTCAAAATGACGAACGAACTTCTCTACCTGCTCCAATACTACAGCTTGTCGTTGCCTGCTTGCTATGAAACTTCTGTTATCTAATTTATTTGTTATTATAACACAGCAAATGTATAAATTTTGTTTATAGTTACTGTCGTTTTGTTCGTGTTGAAATAGTGTGCGTCAAAAGGACGACGATGTATGATTAACCGATGTTTTTTTTAGAGAGTTTGTACTTTACATATAAAAGTTTTCCTAATTTTTGTAAAATTTATTAAAGATATGAATGTTTATTCAATAATAATGATAATATGAAAGGTTATTACACCTGTTTGACTTATAGAGACGACATAATACTGAAGTTTTAATATATTGAATCGAAAACTAAAGAATGCGTTTCAAGTGACTTAATAAAAGCTTAACAATTTATTTTGTGGAAAATATTTTAATTTTTATTATTTTTTGAGATTTTATTCTAAAAATTACTAACAAATTTTAGAAAATTTACAAATGTGCCTAATGGGGAAATAACTGCATATCTAGGGGAATATTTATGACTGAGAAATTTCACATTCTGTAAAGTCACACATGTCCACCGACTCATAATAGTTCATAAATTAATTATTTGAAAGACATGTCTTATGATACAATTGATGTATTTATCTATTTTTTAATTTTTATAATGAAAATATGCTTTGATAAAAAAATTAATAAATATTTTTATATTAAAAAATTTTTCCAAATCCAATTTTTTTGCAAATAAACTCTAAAACTCTCCGTAAAAAGTCCATTCATCAAAATGACGCCGATGTATGATTAACGTTTCTCGTAGACCAACGTATGATTCTAGGGTTAAAACTCATACTTTAGTCCCTTGGTATATAACATACTATTTAATCCGGAAAACGAAAAGTAAAAGATTTATTACAATTATATTACTAAATATTAGAAAATAAAACCACAGAACAAATAAAACAGTAATACAAAATTCAAAAGACCCCAATAGTTAAAAGTTAATTAAATTAAAATCATGTGAACTCGAAAACGAGTAAATATTCAGTTTAATTAAACGAATTAACTGATTATAATCCAATCAGAGTGTAAGTGAATTAAGATTAGAACTTATAACCGTTCTCGCTGTATTCTTCCCTCCTAAATCTTCGTATTTACTAAAAATGCTTTATTGTAATTCAAACGTAAGATGAAAAGAGAAAATATTAATTAAACAATTAGTACAACTTTTTTAAAACAAAAATACCCATAGGGATAAAACAAATAAAAAAAAAAGAAAGTTCATGTTTACAAAGAAATGTATATTCGAGAGCATGGGAAAACTTTAGTATCTACGACCTGTTCTAACACTTTTATACACCACTGTACTAAAGCTCATCCTATTATTTTATTTCCAGTGGTCATAAATATGTTTTTTCCAAAAATAGGCAAATTACGCAAATTACTCATAAATTTTATATAATTAAACAAAAAACAACGTCGTTCAAATATGCATATTACAACATTCCAGTTTGCTGCAAATATATAATTTCCACCAATAAATTGCTGATTATTTTGAAATAAATGACCATTTACAGCAAAACCGCTACTTAATGCAATTAAAACGAGGTTCATTGACCAAATTCATAAATTATCTGCTTGCGAAGTTTGCTAAATTTTTATCCATATGGCTTACAATAATCACAAGGTAGATCGACTCGATTAACCAAATACTTGGGAATTGTGTGACCTCTGCAAGTATTGATTGTTTTCGTTTTACGAAAATTTTTTTTTACATTGAATACAATGCATTACCATTTATTATGAGCATTAATTGAAAATAAAGCATGCGTATTTATAGAATAGTTTATTTATACGTTTTCGTCAAAAAAAAAAATTATACCCCAAAAATCTCCCAATTTTCATATTGCAACAATAAAAACAAAAGTTTATTCAACTTACAAAATCGAAAATATCAATCATCCGTCTTTGAACGACATTATATAAATTTTATCACAAACATTTTTAATAATATTCGCATTTTTACATATAAATGTCACAAATTTATTTTTGTCTTTCACAGGAGGGAAGTGCATTATTCAAGGTTCAAATTTATACTGACAGCCATACTGCTGATGAGTCCGACTTTATGGCACAGTTTTTCGCTAATTGGTCAAACGATGGCCGTCTAGTCTATCGTTGAACCAATCAAATTCATCCATTTCAAAATTATGGTTTCAAAAAGATTAATTAATTAAATGACTATAAAAATTAGATAAAAAAAAAAAAAAACATTTATCAAATACAGTTTAATTCACAATAAAACTTAAAATTAATATTTTACTCTTAATTATTAATTATTTAATGTACGTATTTATAAATTTAATTGAGTATTAACCCCATAGATTAACCCATTAGATCCCATTATAAACATTTTTAGTAAATACGAAGATTTAGGAGGGAAGAATACAGCGAGAACGGTTATAAGTTCGAATCTTAATTCACTTACACTCTGATTGGATTACAATCAATTAATTCGTTTAATTAAACTGAATATTTACTCGTTTTCGAGTTCACATAATTTTAATTTAATTAACTCTTAACTATTCGGGTTTTTTGAATTTTGTATTACTGTTTTATTTGTTCTGTGGTTTTATTTTCTAATATTTAGTAATATAATTGTAATAAATCTTTTACTTTTCGTTTTTCGGATTAAATAGTATGTTATACACCAAGGGACTAAAGTGTGAGTTTTAACCCTACAATCATGCGTTGGTCTATGAGAAACGTTAATCTTACATCGGCGTCATTAGAACCCACTCCTGTTTCTACTGGTCAGATTTTAATGTGTTTCCATGCAAAGACCTAGAATGGTATTATAAAGTAAACCCTAAAGATGATCCTTGTATCCTTCCCAGGATAACAGTAAAGGCCCGTATTATATATAATATTCTGGATCGTGATGTATATAAAAACTTTGGTTATTATTCTATGATTATGACTAACTATGATTATTCTGGACTTGTTAAAACTGACACTACGAAAATAAAAGTGGTTACGATACTTAAGAGTAAATGTATCTGTTACCCCAATATCATGTTATTTTTATTGAGAGTTTTTAATTTTTATTATGTTCAAGAAAAGCTGCAAAAAAAATCTTTTTAAAATATTCCAATGGTTTTACAATATTTCCATTTAATTTGTCAAAATTTCCAAAAGAATTCATATATTATTAATAGGTATCGGACATTTTTCGGATCAAACAACATTGTGTCTTGTATATGTAGGCAGATAGATAATATGTGTGAGTTATATATATATATATATATATATATATATATATATATATATATAACTCACATATTATCTGTCTATCTGCCTACATATATATATATATATATATATATATATATATATATATATATATATATATATATATATATATATATATGTAAATACTTGTAACAAAATACGTGGAATAATCTCTACAAGATATTACTCTTTTACGTTACAACTACGTATTTTAAAACATATCTGTCAGTTCTCTGCTGAAATTTTCTATTTTAATATTTATTTTTATCAACTATTTCATTTTTAATACTTTAAACATGTATTTTACTAACATTCGGACAAGGTTTTTTAAATTAAAATTTAATAAATTTAAAAATCAATGCAAAAATTAGTGGCAACCTGCATTGCACACTGCAGACCCTTTTTAAATACTTATAACAGTTCAAATGGAAGCTTTTTAATGGAAATTTTGACACAGGCGGAGAGAGAAAGGTTCAAAGAGTGTTATTCAATTGTAATTTTATATATTTAAATACCTTTAATTAAGAAAACAGCCCGTAAAGTTAATTTTCCCACGGTATTACCTGTAATATTGTGGTGACTAATGGGTTAAAATCAATCTCTTATTATGCTAGTTTTCAATTTGATTCTTTTTAGAATGTTAACCTCAATTCAAATTTGAATTTCAAAAAAGGGGGTTCAATATTCAAAAAAATGGGTAAAAATAAAAAAAAGTTCAATAAAAAGAAATCTTTCTTAGTATTTGATGAAACTAAAAGAAGGTAAAAACTGAAAGTTTTTTTTTATCCAACTAAAAAAATTGTGCATCATCTAAAATAACCTCAAATTTTCATGTTTTTAGAGAATTTTTAACAGGTTTTCACAAACGAAAATTACAAAGAAAAAAACGGGCACAAGAAGAGCTACAAAAACAGTTAAAAGAGGAGAAAAAACGGCTAAAACAAGAAGCTAAAGAGAACTTTAAAAAATTAACTCTATCACACAGACCAATCCCCGAATTGGAGCAATACTGTTCCAATAATTATGAAGATAATGAAGTTTCAGTGGAAATTATCGATTTAGCCCCAAATTATACTAATCAAACGAAAAATAAAACTGAAGATACGGATGAAGAAAACACCGGATCGGATGAATCTGACGAAGAAATAGAAGGTATGGAGTTAAAAGCGAAGAAGCCGCCCGTTCAAATTGATGAACCCATTCCGGAATTTAAAAGTGAAAAAGATGTTAAGAAGTTGTTGAAAAAGAAAGCGACGAAGAATGTGCAAAAGAGTAAGGCGTTCAAAATGAAATACACACAGGAGAAGGTGAAAATGAGGAAGAAATCGATGCAAAAGAAACGATTACGATTGAAAAATCGGGAAAAGAAACTCAAAAAGAAAATTAAGTAAGATTTTTATAAAAATATATTATTTATTGTTTGAATTTTTGTATATAACAACAAATTGTATAATAAAATATTTAAACTTCACACTTTTTCCAAGCTTCTTTTAAATTTCTAACCAAAATAAAAAATAAAAAAAATAGTATATTGTGCAATAAGGGCGGAAAATTGTCGATTGCCCACGAGAGCGAAGTTGAGCGCACGATCGTAGTGAATGCGCTCATTCACTCGAGTGGGCAATCGGCAATCCCGCACAAGTTGCACATACTATTTTTTATTACGAATTTCACATACTTTTTTCTATTATTATCACTATTTTTGACATTTTTATTACTTTTGAAAATAATATTTTTGAGAGTTTGTCTTTTTTTTCTGAATTAAATATTGTTTAATTAAATTACTTTGCTGGTGGTTTCTATAGAAATAATTATGAAATATTTATTAAATGAAAAATCAAGAGGCGGCTTTGCGTGTTTTATTGTCAATTTGCGTGCGGAAAGTATATTTTTATTACTCATGTGGGAGAAGTACTGACTTAACGGACACATTTTTGTACGCAAAATAGCTGTTTGCCCACTGTACTCTTCCCACATACTTTTTTGAGTGCGGAAAGTATACTTTCCGCACACAAATTGACAATAAAACACGCAAAGCCGACTCTTGATTTTTCATTTAATAAATATTTCATAATTGTTTCTATAAAAACCGCCAACAAAATAATTTAAACAATATTTAATTCAAAAAAAAGACAAACACTCAAAAATATTATTTTAAAAAGGATTAAAAAATAGTAATAATAATGGAAAAAAGTATGTGAAATTTGTAATAAAAAATAGTATGTGCAACTCGTGCAGGATTGTCAACTGCCCACTCGAGCGAATGAGCGCACTCACTACGATCATGCCCTCAACTTCGCTCTCGTGGGCAAGCGACAATTTCCCGCCCTTATTGCACATTATACTATTATTGTTAGAATTTTTGTGTATATAATCAAAATAAATATTTAAACATCACACTTTTTCCAATTTTTTTTTTGAAATCCTAAACGCAAAAACCTAAAAAAATTTATTTCTTCATTGTTTTCGGTGACTTTTTTTGAGGCGATTTCTTCACGCCTATATGTAATTTCCCAAACGGACATAAATTCAAATTTAAACATTCGCTACATTTTGGATTTACTGGCAAACATATTTGCTGTCCAAAACCCACTAAGAGGTACGTGATTTCGTGCCAAAGTTCTTGCGGTAACCATTGCTCTAAACTTTTACGTGTTGCTTCGGGAGTTTTTGTTTCTGGCTGAACCCATCCTAAACGATTCGAAATTCGATGTACATGCGTATCAACACCTAGAAAAATCGAGGAGTGTTTTAAAAATTCATTTTAAGCAAATTTCCAATTTGGAAATTCACTTATTACAGCGGATGCCATGGAAAAACCTGAGCCCAGGACTATGGCAGAAATTTGTTTTGTGGCCTCGAGAAACCGAAAATGACTTCCACTAAAATTTGTATGTATATGTATATATGTGTTCGCGCGATAACTCTCGAACAACGCCTCCAATCTTTACGAAATTTGGTGAGAGAGTCAAAAATCCCAAAAGCTTGGATGAGTTCGTTAGCCAGATACGTCCGATTTTTGGAACCCAAAATTTTGGCCATTTTTAGTGTTTTTTTGCAAAAATTGGCCAGGATTCAAAATTTTTTACAGCATCGAAAAGAGCAAAAAAATTACGTAAGACAAGCTTTTAAATTTCCATTTTGGAAATTCACTTATTAACAGCTTCACCTTGAAAATGACCTTCACTAAAATTTGTATATATATACATATATGTATATTTGTGTCTCCGCGATAACTCTCGAACGAAGCATTCAATCTTTATGAAATTTGGTGGAAAGGTCAAAAGTCCCAAAAGCTTGGATAAGTTCGTCAGCCAGATACGTCCGATTTTTAGAAGCCAAAATTTTGGCCATTTTTCGCTATTTTCAGTGGTTTTTTGGAAAATTTGATCAGATTTCAAAAGTTTTTAAAATTTTTCTTTACACCATCGAAAAGAGCATAAAAAATTACATGACAGGTTTTTAAAACATTGTTCTAAGTGAACTAACTTTTGAGAAAAATTAAGAAATTTGCTGAATTTCCTTACAATAAATGCTTCATTGTTTTTGTCATTACAATAACAATATTTATATCTTTTTCATTTTTCAAAATAAAAATTAACTAATTTTTCAAGAATGCGTCATCAGCGATTTTGAAAATTTGTTCACGGTTAGAGAGTTAAACTATTTTAGATGGATACAAGTTGTTATATGAGAACCGCTCCGGTCCGGGAGTCCCAAAAGCGTCAAAAATAACCTACCAAACTGATTATGAAAATTTTTTTACTGTTATTGAGTTAAACTATTTTAGATGGATACAGGTTGTTGAAATATAAGATCCGCCAATCTCAAATCTTTGAAAATTCGCTATGTTATGCAGATGCTGCGACAGGGTATTTATAATTCTAGAAAAACTTACCAATTCCTTGTATGGAACGCCATGCTGAATTCATGCATAAATGTGCCATTTTGGGCCCTACACCGGGTAACTTACAAAGAGCTTCAATTGTATCGGGAATGTCACCGTTATATTCATTTTTTAAAATTTCGGTCGTTTTTTTAATGTACTGAACTTTTTTCTGTGAAAAATTAAGCATTAACTTAAAAAATTCAAAAGTATTTCATCAAATTATGATTTACCTTCCAAAAACCCACTGGATATATAAGTTTTCCCAAAGTTTCGTCATCCGTTTCCAGTATGTTATCAATCGTGAGACCATGCTCTTTCAATTTTTGCATTGCCGCATGTGTAACCTGGTCCTTAGTTTGACTTGAAAGCATTAGAGCCACCAATAACTGATATCGATAAACCTATAACATTTTTTTTTTTTTTTGCGTTAATATTTTTAAATTTGACGAAAAACTTATTAAATTAAACCTCTGGTGGTGCATTTTCATCGGCACATTTTTCACAACCCATACTATCAACGGGGGCATCGAAATTTTTTCGCATTTCTCGTAAATTGTTTAAAACTTCTCGCCAAAATTGAGGTTCAAATTTATTTTTTTTGGGTTGATGTAGATCTTCAATGTCTTCAATTTCAATTTCCTTCTGTTTAATTTCATTTTTTAGTTCTTTAACTTCGTTAAATCCAGTATCTGTCGTATCTGTGTTACTATTTCTTGTAGTTTCTAATTTCATTTCAGTTTTACTAAGAAATTCTTTCTTTTGCGGGGCTTTAAAGTTTTGTAAGAACGAGATTGATTTGTTCAAAGTAGCATTATTTTCTGGTAAATTTTCACCAGAATTTACATTATCCATGTTTCAAGTATTTATTAGTCTACCACTTAGAATTTTTTGATTCGGCACGAAAATTTTTAATTCGAAAATTCCTCATATTAATTTTAAATTAACCGCGAAAAATGAATTCATTTTTTAATTTGGAAAATTTGTATGATTATGATATTATTGATTACCTTTTAACCTTTGTAAATTTTTCCGCAAAATATAACCAAATTAATCAAATATTTCCTAATACTCAGATAATATAGATTAAAAATACAAAATTGTGTGCTCCTGAGTTTTTTATACCCGCGAAATTTAAGTTGTCAAATCAACGCACGTTTTAGCTCACCATTTAATTTAACCTATTAAAACCCATCCTAACTTTTACTGATCGAATTTTAATAAAATTTTGACTGATTGTGATTTTTATTTGAATTCAAAAAGATTCTGGTATTTTTTCTAGACTAATAGTAAAGATTAGTATAATATTGTTATTTATGATACTATCTAAATGAGCTATTGTTGTCCTTTCTAATTTAATAAAAAAAAAATTTAAATAAAAGTGCATTATAGAAAAGTTTTTAAAAATTAAATAAAATTGGCGACGCAAAGATTATGCAAGCGCTCCTGGTTTTTTAAATTAGAACCTGTATCAAGTAAAAATTTTTGTATACGTTTAATTGTCGATCGAAAAATGTACTATACAAATTATGCGCGGATTACTAGATTGTATAAAATCCATTAATCGTATACGTATACTTTTACTTGATGCTAGTTCTAATTTTACCACCAGAGGCGCGAGTGAGAATCTTTGCGTCGCCAATAATAGTAGTGGACTAAATTTGACTGAATTAAAATTTTTATCACTAGATAGCGTCGCTCCAACAGCCACTTATCAATATTGGGATTGTGAACCAGAATAATTTTGAAACAAAATTCAAAGTGAAATGCTATATTATTATATATTAAAATTATTTAATTTGTTCAGATCATTTTTGATGTCATATAATTTGAAATAATTTAAAATTTTACTTGAATATTTCCAGTTTCACGTTCCTACGGTGGCTTTTATATTTTCAAGACTGTTATTTCTAAATTGTTGTAACTCTATGGTTGCCAAATAATTTTTGTTTGTAAAAGACAGGTTTAAAAACATTGATAAAGAGAGAAAATTGTTTCCATATTATCTGCGTACTTCTGGAAATATTTTAATTCTAAGATTTTTGTTTCCTTAATTTATATTTCTAAAATTTTAATATATTTTAATTTATATATATTTATAAAATATATTTCTGTACATATCTATATATAAAAGGCTTGTTTAAGCAGCAGTTTTGGATAGTATCAAACTGTCAGGATTATGCGCAAAGCAATTTTCGCATGCGCAGAGCGGTCTTACTAATGAATAAAAACGCTTTGCGCACAATCCTGACAGTTTGGTACTATCCAAAACTGCTGCTTAAACAAACCTAAAATTATTCACAGTATTATTTTTTTATTATTATTTCATTTTAAAGCAAGTTGGATAACTAGAGAGGAATCAATTTAACTTTAATTTAACATTTTTGGAGAAAAATTTTTATTAGAAAATAATCCTAGCGTGGATTTTTAGTGTACTTGTAATTTATTTTTATTATAGAACTGAGAAACAATATTTTTCAATTTAAACCATTCGAGTGCAGCTTAAGTAAAAATGTCAAAATGATTAAATTTATGACTTTAAAAATATAGTCTTGTCTTTTGTTGCAAGATATATTTCTCTCTTTGTTTTCTTTGGCATGTTAACATGCCAATGGCACTGAATCGCCAATAAAGTAAACTTCTCTAGAACATGATATTATTAAGTAATAATACAAGTTCGCTTTTTAAAGAAAAATTTATTTATTATTTAACAAAACAATTCTTATCCAAAATACAAAATAATTTGATAAAACATTTGAATATAACAAATCATTAAAAAAATACTGTTTATGGCACTGTATAATATAAAAATTGATTTCTGACAAAAATTAATAATAAAATAGAAATAATTTTTTATTCTTTCTCTTTCTTCTTTGTTTTCATTGATTTCTTCAAAATATTTGCTCGTCCAAACGGACATAAATTCAAATTTAAACATTCACCACATTTTGGCTTTACTGGAAGACAAATGGTTTGTCCAAAACCCACCAGAATACCATTCACTTCATTCCAAAGTTCATATGGTAACCATTGCTCCAGACCCTTACGTGTAGCTTCTGGAGTCTTTGTTGGCGGCTGAAGCCATCCTAAACGATTCGAAATTCGGTGTACATGCGTGTCAACTCCTGAAACATTAATGGAAAATTTTAGGAAGACTGTCAAAAACGATTTGGGGATACTGGGATTAGTACGGTGTCAAGATTTGATGACAGTTCCTTGTAGAATTCGGCAAAATAAAACGAAAAAAAAAAAATTTTCGATATCTCGCTTCGTATTCGAGATATTGAACATTAAACTTGTCTTTAAATTCAAATATATTGTATTGGCGACGCAAAGATTACGCGAGCGCTCCTGGTTTTTAAAATTAGAAGCTGTATGAAATAAAAATTTTTGTATACGTTTAATTGTCAATAGAAAAGTGTACTATACAAATTATGCGCGGATTACTTGATTTTATATCGCCCATTAATCGTATACGTATATTTTTACTTGATGCTAGTTCTAATTTTACCACCAGAGACGCGAGTGAGAATCTTTGCATCGCCACTGTATAGTATGAGTAATATTTTGACAATGAGTGTGTTCCATTTAGAAAACACAGACACTGTGTGACACAGTGCATAGGGAAAAAGTAATGCCAACTAAATTTCAGTGATTTTTGTACTTTCTTTTTTCACAAAAAAAACTAATTTTGTTGGCTGGAGTTCCGAAAATAGGAATGTTCAGACGCACTTGAAATTTTTACCAGATACTTGACAATATTAGTTACGACTAGTTAGTTTTGACAATATACTCCAACTTTGATATAAAAACTTGGTGGTGAGGTTATTTAAGGTTAGGTTAGTTTAGTTACTTTTGACAATATACTTCGACTTTAATATAAAAACTAGGTCACACAGTGTCGTTTGTGTTTTTTAAATGGAACACGCTCACATAAATACAATATATCCGAATTTAGAAAAGTTTTAGGTTCAATATCTCGAAAACGAAGCGAGATATCGAAAAATTTTATTCTTGTTTTTCGTTGTTTTATTTTGTAGAGTTCTATAAGGAACTGTCATAAAATCTTCGCGCCGTACGAATTGCAGTATCCCCACAATTTTGAACAAACTTACCGATTCCTGTAACACAACCCCAAGCTGAATTCATACAGAGGTGTGCCATTTTGGGCCCGACACCGGGTAATTTACAAAGAGCGTCAATTGTGTTCGGAATGTCGCCATTGTACTCGTTCTTCAAGATTTCTGTGGTCTTCTTAATATACTGAACCTTTTTCTAGGAAATATAAATTTTAAGTTTTAGATTCCTAAAGTCATACCTAATTTATTAAGATTCCGTAGAAAAAAATTAAAAACGGAACCCTTACGGTAAGACTTCAATATCTGTCCGTCCGTATGTCACAGCCATTTTTCTTAGCAACGCCCAGCTACCAGTAAATTGAAAGGAGAATGGGCAAAACTTTATGGGGAGCTGCCACCTAGCGCCCAAGGTTGAGATCGGTGCCGATCGATAACCCTGGTCAAGTAGTCCAACTTTGTCAAGGGGCACGTTCATGGAGAACCTGGTCTTCAAAAGTTATAGGGCGTCAAATGTACAAAAAGTCTGCACGTGGCCATAGTCAAACGGGATACTCTGTATAGGTACAAATGAGTTATGAGTAGGGTTGCCAACTGACCCGATTTAATCGGGATGTCCCGATTTCAGGCCTGTGTGTCGCGCGTCCCGACAACAGTAGTGGCGGGACGCTAATTGTCCCGATTTTTAACATCTACAATTTTTTGTCCCGCCAGTCTCGCTAATGTTGTTTCCAAATTATCGCGCTTGCATGTTATGACGGCCAACCGACTGATAAAGTGTACGAAGTGTACTCTGCTATAACTTATACAGTTTACAGTGTTGCCAGATTAACTCATTAAAATCCATATAATATATACAGTGGACTTTCGGAGATTGTCCAATCGTAATTTGTCCATATTTCAGTGTTAGGGATTTAAACATCGTATGTTTACGTCACACGAACATTGTTTTCACAAAAATTGTGTGTTTGCAGTATTCGTGTGACGTAAATATGCGATGTTTAAATCCCTATCACTTCAATATTGACAATTTTTGATTGGACAATCTCCGAAAGTCCACTGTACATGGTTTTCTTTATTTCTACTGGCCTTTTATTATGAATAAACGTTTGTTCTTATATAAACGACGTTTGTTCTATCATCAAAGTGACTTCTTTCGGCTTTAATAAACAATTTTTTACATTTTTTAATTAGTTCAATTGTCATGGCATAGTAGTAGCACTACGCATGCGCCAATTGTACTGTTAAGCGGTTTTTTTTCAATTAGTAACGACGTGTTATATATAAATTAGTAACGACAATAAATTGTTTTATTTATACGCCATATATTATGTAACCAATACCAAATATTATGTAACTCGTTTTTATTTAATTTCCAGAGATATGTATTAAAAAATAATGAAAAGTTATTATTAGATTAGCTATGAGTATATTATAAGATTAATATTTATTAAAGTTATTGACAAAGTATAATTATGGGAAAAAATTTAAGTACATAAAATATGTATTTATACAATATTATACTTTCAAAATAAAAAGACAATTTTTACTTTACTAATACTACTTTATTTAGAGTTTATAAGTGTCTGTGCAACTTTAAATAAAATGGTATTAGTAAAGTAAAAATTGTTTATTTTAAAATGGAATACCATAAAGTAACGCTCAAATCTATCAAATACATTATACTTTCAATTAATTTAATAATTTTTGATAATTAAGAAAACTTTTAGAATTCTCATAGAGAAAGCATCTGCATAGTTAAGTTATATAGCACATAAAGAATACATTGTATAACTTTCTTAGATTCTCTCATTTTTCTTTTATTTTGAAAAGAACCGCTTAAAAGTACAATTGGCGCATACGCAATGCTACTACTATGCCATGACAATTGAACTAATTAAAAAATGTAAGAAATTGTTAATTAAAACCGAAAGAAGTCACTCTGATGATAGAACAAACGTCTTTTATATAAGAACAAACGTTTATCCATAATAAAAGACCAGCAGAAATAAAGAAAACCATAATTGGTATGTGGGGGAGCTAGTCTGAGTTTGCATTTTTATGTAATTTTTTATAAATAAACAATATACGAACAAACAATCATAAATGACGAACAATAAAGAACAAACGACGAACTAACCCTAGGTCTTCACTAGCAATTATTTATTGAAAGCAATATTGAATTGAAACATTATTGCTAATGTAGACGAGTATATTGAAAGAGTTTTCAATATTGCCTCCTAGATGGAAACAAAAGTTGCTTTCCATCTCTGTAGCAATTTTTGTTTCAAGAATTTTGACGTTTCAGTATCCAAAATGGCGGAAACTGAAAAAAAAGAATAGGATCTCTTCGGTTCATGGATTACATGTACGTGATGTACGTACATTTTACATATATACATACACATTTCATAGTAAAAACCGTAAAAACCATAGAGCACGTAAAAACAAATATGTATATTTCCTTTTTACCGTATCTGCCGAACACAACAACCGACAGAACATAACCAAAAAGCCAAAATAAATTTTAATTTTAATAATTAAAACAAATAAAAATGGCAATAAAAAAATTTAATAAAGAGGAAATTTTAAAATTAATTAACATGTATAGGGAAAAAGAAAGCCTATGGGATCTTAACAGTAAATTATATAAAAGAATTGACATAAAAATGAGAGATTGGGAGGATCTCGCAACAGAATTTAACACAGACATTAAAATGATTAAAAATAAAGTTAAATGTCTCCGGACATTTTCATAATTGTTCTAATAATTCAATCTTTCTTAACTTTGTTATTTTGCTTATAATAACATTCAAGTGTTCACTGGCAGCCATTTTCAGCAAATAAAATTGAAAGCAATCAAATGCCCAAACAGAAAAAATTGAAAAGTAAATTGAACTATGTTTCAATATTGCTTTCAATAAATAATTGCTAGTGTAGACCTAGGGTAACCATATGTGAAAATAAAATTTCAAAAAATAATTGCTGGGGAGCTAAGGTATCGGAACCCGATACCCACGTGACCAAATATAATTTCCGCCATATTTGTGTGTATGGTAATTATCAAAAAAAAAAAAAAATACCCTAAATACGGTATCATTTAAAAATCTGTTATATAACAATACTGTTTTACATAATAAGAACTTAATTAAAGATTATTTATGAAATTTATTATATTTTGCAACTAAATATTTAAAGTAATAATTACAACACTGAAAAATACGAATGATTTTGGTTATTTATTTTTAGTGTTTTCAGCTAGCAACTAACTTCACTACAGTGCCACCAACATACACTAAACAAATTACCAAGCGCACTAAACAAATTTGATCACGTGGGTATCGGAATATAATGAAAACCCCGTACATATTATAAGTTAAATCAGTCTACATGGATTTTGAAAAAAATATTGTCGTTAACACCCTTGTCATGTTGTATATCATTTGAAAGAGCATTTAAAATTCTACAAAATGACATCTCTCCCAGCTTTCTAGCTATATTAGAACAGCTTCTAGAGCGATTTAAAAATGAACGTTCGCGTTTTTTTGGCAAATTTTTGGAAACTTTACTTAGCCATATCTCGTAAGCGGTTTCAGATAAAAATTTAATAAAATTCGTTAAGTGCGTGTTTTTGACACGCACTAAGTAATGTCACCTCAGTGAAAGTGTTAATTTATGATTCTTTGTTAACTCTATAGTTGTTAACTCTACAGCCCTCTTGCGTTTATTCAATATGGATGTACAACTCTATAATTATTCAATATAGATATACAACTCTATAATAATGTTTCCCTCACTATGATCACACAACGATATTAATATGTCATCCTTCGATGATATAAAAATTGGTACTTTTCTTAGTCTTAGTACTTAGTATGAGAATACCAAATTTTAAGAAAATCTGAAATGGTGAGGAAAAATTTCTTTCAAAAGTGTGTTGATTTGGCATGGAATTAGTCACTATTAAAATTTGAAACTATTCTGTCGAAAAGTTGAATGTCGGGGTAACTACCTTAAACAGACTGTATAATACAGAACCACGGACCAGAACATATTATGTAGAATATAGATATAACACTAATATTATACGAAACCTTCGATGTTCAAGTCAGACTCGCACTTACCGAACTTGTTTATTAAATGTAGAGACCTACCTTCCAGAATCCTACTGGATATATAAGTTCTCCTAGCGTTTTATCGTCCGTATTTAAAATGTTATCAATATTAAGACCATGGCTCCTTAATCTCTGCATCGCTGCGTGTGTAACTTGATCTTTCGTTTGACTCGAAAGCATTAAGGCCACTAGTAGTTGATACCTATAAACCTGTAATCAAATTTTTACGTTTTCACTATTTATTAAAGGAAGAAGACTACTAAAAAATTACCTCTGGTGCTGCTGTGTTGTCTGGACATTCCTCAACACCCATAGTATCGACAGGAGCGTCATGGTTCTTACGCATTTCACGTAAATTTTTAAGAACTTCTCGCCAAAGTGGGGGTTCAAACTTTTTGATTTTGTTCAACGTTGTACTTTGATAACAGTCTTCAATATCGTCAATTTTCGGTTCAATTTCATTTTTAATTTCGTCTTTAATTATTTTATTTTCTTCGGTTTGTGATTTTATTTCACTTTTGTTTGAAAATTGTTTTCTTTTTGGCGCTTTAAATGATTGTAAATGTTCAAATGATTTATTTTTTGGTGAATCATTTTTAGATAAATCTTTGTTATTGGATGAAACATTTTCTGATTTTATTTCATTATTATTTGTATTAATTTTGCGATTTTTTTTAAATTCAGTTTTCGTATTTGCTGCCGTTTCTGCCGCTTTTTTCACCGTGTAATATCGTTTCATATTGTTAATAATTTTATTCAAATTCTTAATAATGTTTATCAAATTTTTATCCTGTTTTTTAATTTAAACAAATTAAGCTAATTTTTAAAAAATAAAATAAAAAGACGAATAATTATGCATTATACATATTTTTATTTTGATGTAAAACATGCACTAAAACATCTAAAATGCCAAAACATAACCAAATTTGACCGTGCTTGACATACAAATATAAAAAGCGCGGGAATTTTTATTACAGTAAAACTTCGATATGAAACCATTATATCATATTATCCACGGAATTACAGAACAAGCAAAAAGGTTTATTTTCATGCAGATGTTAGTGTCACATGATTTTTAGTATCACCTGAAAAAAAGAAACTTTTCAATTTAACGTTGAACAAATTCACTTACCAATCTGAAATCAAAACAAAACTATTTACATGAAGCATAGTAGACTGAAGCACTCAGTAAGCGATTAGTCATGAATTGTAACTTTTTTTTGATCTACTGAAGGCTATTTTATGCTATAGGCCAATTAACCCAAAGTTTAACAAGCTATCAGGCAATTTGTATTGAAATGTCCGGTAACACATTACGCTTCATTGTAGCGCATTTTTGCTTAAAAACATGGCGATTACTGAGTAAACATGCTGCAATTTAACGAGAAAATTAGTCATATAGTAGAAAATTATAAACCATTTTGCAACAGTTGCGTTTCGTGAAGGTATAGTCATTACTTTATAATTCCATGGAGTTAGACAGTAATCAATCTTCAGAAAAATCACTGAGTACTAAACCATAACTAAACCGAACATATTAACATATGTTTCCTAGAGATACCACAGGCATTAAATGGTGAAGTATGACTCCATTTTGTTAAACTCAACTTGTAACCACGGAGACTTGTTTATAAATATTAGATAAACCATTAAATATTAATGGTTTGACCGCCATTAAAGTAATCACATCAGTCAGTTTTTTTTTTTTTTTTTGCTTCAATTTCTTAATGTATTTGTAATACACAGCATTCTCTCTAGTCGATTCCTCCTCACTGAGAAAAATAATTCTAGAAACAAAAGTTTGCATACTGGATTAACTCTTTAAATGATTAAGATGAGTTAACTCGTCCTGCAATATGGCGGCTCTAAATGCTGTGATATGTATATATTTAAGTATTGTACATTCACTGGTACAGATGCCGCCATTTGTGACAGATTTTCCGAAATACGGTATAATTCTAAATAATGCTCAATTTTATCAACATAGTTTAGTACAATTCATATTTTGTAAATTCCTAGGGTTCACTTTTTTAATGTTGGGATCTTTAATTTTTTTTTCTTCTTTTGACACCTTATCTATTGTACTCATCACTGGCAGTAAAAAGTCCGACATTTTGAGACAAAAAATTTTTCCATATGGTTTGTTTAAAAGGATTAAACTTCAGGCGGGTACTTGAAAAAAATAAAAAGTCATATACATTTATATTATTATATTTATTTAAGAATAGCTACACCAGCTTAAATAAATAAATTACATTATTTTACCTAAAAATACCAATTAAAAATGAATAACGCAATAAGGTTATCATCATTTGACAAAGAAAATTAATTTATTAATATTAATATAATACTTTTTTTATGAAGCTGTAATAATGAATGCCTTTTTCTTATTGATTACAAGAACCGTGTGTGCACGACATGTGCTAAACAACTAGAAGAAAATGTGCACAAATTTTATAAGTAGTAATTACTTTTATTATTATAAGGTGCCTTTTGTTAAAAAACATTTACCCTTTTTTTAAAACTGAAATAAAATTCCCTTAATAACATTAATTATTATTATACCCTATTGTCTAAATTGTTTTGGAATATAAAAAATAACGAGAAATGCTAAATTCATCTTATAAATCACTTCAGAATACATTATAATATATACAATTAGTACTGCGCATGTATTGCGCAGCGTAAATGCACTTGCGCAAATGCGTAATTCTCGTTATTTTTTGACGATTTTTTGTAGAAATGACAGCTTTGTTGGATGGATGAGATTATTGTGAATTAATTATTTAAAAAAAAATGAGTAAATGTTATTTTTTGTTAAATTTACGTTGTTATTTAAAATAAAATTTTTATGGTTTGGTAAGTAAAATAATTTTTTTAAAAATAGACTATGATTTTTTTAGATATATAAATCTTTTTATGATTCGAATTTTTTAAAATTTTTAAATAGCATTACTAATAAATATTTTTTTTTTATTCCGAAATGATTTTTTTTTATGAAAAGCCATAATTTTGTATTAAATGCAAATGACTACGTTGTACCAATCTGCGCAAAATGTACATTTTAAAAATAAATAATTTTTTTTATTACAAGTGTTTTTTAGAATAAGTCAATTAATTATGAAATTTAAATTGACATTCCGATTTTAATGAATTCGTGCAATTGGGATAGGACATGTAGGCGTAGCTTTCGAATATGGCCAACGTTTCAACTAGCGGTACCGCAAGGCATTATGCTGGGTCCCAATTTAATACACTATTTAAAATTAAAATCGGAATGTTGGTGTTTATAAGTGATTTGAATTTGCAAGCAAATTTGTTAAAGTATTAATATTTTTTTATTTTAAATATAATTTATCACTAAAAATATTTTTAAATTGAAAATTTTACAAAAATTCAAAATTATACATTCGGCAAGATTGGAAAGTTAAAGAAGAATATTGAATATACAATATATAAATATTAGAAATGTAAAAGATTTTCGGGAATTGCACATGATATTTAATATAATACAATTATTTTTAACTTTCACATTTCTAAATTATTTTCAATTAAAAAAATGGTTTATTTTATAAATAAATACTTAATAATAATTCTTGATTGCTTTTTTCATTAAAAAAAATTAATAAAAGAATAATAAAGGTTTTTTAGAATCGTGCAATACTCAATCAGATGGACTCTAAGCACTTAGAATTGACTCTAAGTGAGCGATCTGACGATATTGCGCAAAATCAATAATAAAATTTTATAAAAACTTTAAAAATCGAGCAATTTTTTTTTGTAAAAAATATTTGAAACAAAATTCTAATCCTACTTTTTTTATTTTTTTAAGTTAATATAAATGGAATTTTTTTTAAAAACAATTTATAATCAGTACGAACGTAAGCCACATGAAGCATTTAAGTAAAAAAAAAATGAGAAGAATGTAATTTTTGTTTGATTTATAAATTATTTAAAGATTAAATTAACGCGTTTTTGTAGAAGCAATTTGTAGAGAATAATGGAGAGTTCATATTAATTTTTAAGCACCAACTATACAAACAGGTAGGAAACATAGACTGCACCCATTAAACTATTTATAAATAAACATTTTCAATTCAGCTTTCATCTGTAACAAAAATATAATTTTTATTAGAGAGGCTTTATTGTAACTAACGCAAATTAATAATTTGCGAGTCATCCATTTAACATCCGTATTCAAGCCATATTGAAGTGATCTGACTTAAGCTACTGTTCCACCTAACATGTAGATTTTACAAAATTATAATTTTATGATAAAATTATTTTTTACGAGGTGTTCCACCTAACATCTAGATTTTATAAGCCGATTATGCCGACTATAACCGATTGAAAAAACGACTACTTAATATAATAAAAAAAATGGCGCCAAATGTCACTTTAGAGGAAAAAACTTATTTCTTGAATACTATTAATACATTTATTAATTAAAAAAATAAAAAATTCGTGGTCATTGTACAATTTAACATGGTACTAAATTTCAAGTTAGAATTTATTTTTTCATCAATAATGTTAGTAATTTTCATTAATAATGTAGTAAATTTTTACATCAATAATGTTCATTAAAAATAGATTTTGATATACATATGCTACATCTGTCACTTTTGTACATTAAACTTTTTAGTTTTCGCCATTTTGATTTTTAAGTGGGGGTTAATTTCAATTGAAAAAGTAGAAAAATTTCTACTACTAAAATTATAATTTTATAACATCTAGATTTTATAAAATCCAGATTTTAAGTATGTTACACCTACGATTACACTAAAATTTAAGCCACATCCCCGTAAAATTATAATTTTATAAAATCTAGATGTTAGGTGGAACAGTAGCTTTAGGATGATTGGTGAATTAGGGTAACTGGGGCGTGATCTTTATATTTTTACTATGTATCAAAATGGCTGAATTTCTTTTACAAATGTGACTAATCCAACTGAAGACCTTTCTTTAGTGGTCTTATTTGCCTAATTTTGGTAAAAATGAAAAGAATGATTTCGAAAACTTATGATTCACTTCCAATTTCGTCATTCTATCATTTTATCTACGATTTTTAGGGAATTGGAAAATTTAGTGAACCTGATGACGTCACCAAATCAAAAAATTCCCTTTTTCATGACAAATCTTGTTGAAGTAGTTTGATTTAGGGTAATTTGGGTGTAAACTTTTAATTTTTGTTACCAAAATAATCCAATTTCTTTTATAAATGTGACTAATCCAACAGAAGTTTTTTTTCTAGTGGTCCTTCGTGACTAATTATAGTAAAATTTTAGTAAACTTGATGATAACCATGTCAGGTAAACCACAATAAAATTTTAATTTCAATTCGGCGGGGGGAGATTATGACCCCCATGACCACTCCCCTGTAGCCACTCTTGTTTTCACTTCTAATTTTTAAATTTTACCAAAAAAAGTTCAGGTCAAAAATAATTCCAACCAAAAGAGCCATCAAATAAATTTTTTGATCGTTGTTAAACTATTGAGAGCTACAAAAGTAACCGAAATCGGTCCTAACAAATATTTTATATTAATATTTTCTATTTTTTGTGGGTCCTTACTGTCCTTAGGCGGGAAACTTTTATTATTATGTATTATCTACAGGGCTGGGAAAAATGGTTCAAAGAAACCATTTAAAATAGAAAATGGTTTCCAAAAATGCATTTAAAATACAAAATGGAAAATGGTTTTGCTGAACATATTTAAAATTGAAAATGAAAAATAGTTATTTAAAATGGATTATAAAATGCAAAATGCTTTTCTTACTTTAAATTTATTCTATAAATTTTTTATCATTATTTATATTAATTAAAAAAAAAAAGTACAAAATATCAAACGTACTGAAATTAAATAAAGGCAGTCTTTTGAGAAAAATTTGTAAAGTTTGCATGATATGAAAACGAAATTTAACTCTTCAAATATTGTTACTTAAAAATATTGTAAAATTTAATTCGGCCTTGACATAATTCAAACCTTAACTATGATATGACCGCAACTTCTAAATAAAATTATGAAAATCATCTACTCGAAATACAGAAACATTTTTTATCGAAGTGTCTTAAAGATAGTACCTAGTACACAACTTGAGTCAGAAAAGTTTGATTTAAGAGAGCTGCAATTCTAGTAACAAATTTAACTCAAGTGTTATTGCAACTTGAGTTATAAAAAATTTGATCAAAAATCAACTTACATTTTTTAACTTTCATTTGTTCGACTCCAAGTCGTTCAATTCAAGTTAATATTATATACACATAAACTTGAGTATACATGCATTTACATTTTAAATGTAAAATGGATTCAAATTTCCATTTTAAATACAAAACGGAAAATGGTTTGACCGAACTTATTTAAAATAGAAAATGCAAAATGTCATTTTGTATTTTAAATACATATTTAAAATGAAATCATTTTAAATAGTTCCCAGCCCTGATTATCTAGTCCACAGTCTAGCTCAATATAGTAACTTAAGGAAGTATAAGATTTATAAAACTATTTTTTTCTGATGATAGTACAGTAAAACATTAGTAACGCCATACTAACCTCGATTTCCTCCAATAATTAAACTCTTACGTTTTGCTGCGTCTGCGTCCTGAATGATTCTAGGTGTAATAACGGGTGTTCCGGTGTTTGCCCGTAAATTGACCATGGGTGTATGATGTTGGCCAGCTCGGATTGGTTTTGCTGTAAAACGAAAGCACAAAATTAACAAAAAATTTTCCCAAAAAAAAAAAAATTTAACTCCATACCAATTTGTGCACTAGGTCCACGTCGAGCAAGATTCTTTTGCCGAACAGCTTCCTTAATACGATCAACTTCGTACTGATAACGTTTTCGATCGCGCATTGCACCCTCTTTGGCGTCGCGTAGTGCCGCCTCCAACGCTTTCACACGTTCCATTGTGGCTCGGAGACGTTTCTCTAATTTTGGTAACTCACATCTAAGGTCAGCATTGTCGCGTACTAACTGTTTGTGAACTTTTGTTAACTGATCTAAATTATTCTCTAAGAATGAAATCTTCTGTTTTTGGGCAAGAGATCCACCATCGTCTTCATTATCTTCAGTTGTAACGGATCGTTTTATTCGTGCCTTTGAAAATAAAATTAAGTGAGAGTTAGTCAAAACAATCGAAATCTCGAAATTTTGTCCATTTTATATAATAAAATTCAATTTAAATTACAAACTATTCGAACAACTTAAGTTTTATTGGTAATGATAAGATTCCCTAGCGACGAGTCACGGAACTAACGTATGACAGACAGTGGCGTAGCGTGCCTTGGAGGGGCCCTGTATCAAAATTAGTTGGGGGGGGGGCAAACGAAGGGTAAATATTTCCCACAAAAAAAACAAAAATGCTTGCATTAAATTAAAATAAATATTTATTGATTATAAGTTATCGTTTCCTCTTAGAAATTGAGCTTGCCAAACAATTCCAATTAAATATACACTTTTCTTGCCTTTTTTCGGCAAATTGATTTATTAAATCATCTATAGCTGAAGACGGTTTCAATTTTTTAAAATTTCTGCCTCTATAGACAATAGTGACAAGTCTGATAGCCGTTCCTGCCCCATCGAAGTCCTTAGGTAATTTTTTATCAGTTTTAATTTTGAAAAACTTCTTTCAGCTGTTGCGGTTGTAACTGGAAGGGTCAAGAATAGAAAGCATGCTGTTATTATCTCCGGAAAACTAGATGTAAGGCTATTGAATTTTATCAGCAATAATTCCATGAGCTCCTCAGTGGAATGAATTTTTTGAATTTCAGATTTTAAGCATGTTTTCAGAGCAATTAATTGTTCATAAAGATTAACTGAGATGTCTTTAGCCGACAGTTTTCCGGAAGCGTTTTTTATCACTTCATTTGAAGAAGATAGGAGTTTCTCCGGTTGTAATACTTCGAACATATTACTCAGGTCACAAAGGTTCTGAAATCTGTTTAGTTTGAGAAATTAATATATCTAAACAGCAATAGTATACGAGGATGGTCCCATAAATACCCGGCCTAACCTAGAGATCGAGGTAGCTGTTTAAAAAATATCATTTTGTTAGAAAGTACACAATCTATAAAGCATTTGTTTCAAGTTTGAAGACGCTACGGTGTTTAGTATTTGTTTGACAGCTATCGATAGCGAACGTTTTTAGTGAATTTGTGAAAATGGAGAAAATTGGTCATCGTTACGTGATACAGTACTCTTATTTGAAAGGCCTCAGCCCAACCAATATAAAAGCTGAACTAGATTCTACTCTAGGTGAGTCTGCTCCTTCGTTTACAACTGTAAAATATTGGGTAGCAGAGTTTAAACGAGGCCGTGCGAGCTGCCAAGACGAGCATTGCAGTGGTCGACCCAATGAGGTAACGACTCCAGAAATGGTGAAGAAAATCCATAAAGCGGTACTGGATGATCGTCGACTGAAAGTGCGCGAGCCAGTAGACATAGTAGGCGTTTCAAAAAGTGCGGTACATCACATATTAGCTGAACATTTGAACATGAGGAAGTTGTGTGCAAGATGGGTGCCGCGTTTGCTCACACTCGAGCAAAAACAGTGTCGTGAAGATGTTTCAATTGAATGTTTAGCGAAGTTTCACAGCAACAAAGCAGAATTTTTGCGCCGATTCATAACCATGGATGAAACATGGGTCCATCACTTCACACCCGAGACAAAAGAACAATCAAAACAATGGACTGGAAAGGGAGAACCGGCTCCAAAGAAGGCGAAGACCATTCCATCTGCAGGCAAGGTCATGGCCTCGGTTTTTTGGGATGTGCGTGGGATAATTTTCATTAACTATCTTGAAAAAGGAAAAACTATCAACGGCGAGTATTATGCAAACTTACTGCAACGTTTGAGTGACGAAATCAAGCAAAAACGGCCGCATTTGGTTAAGAAGAAAGTGTTGTTTCATCAAGACAATGCACCAGCTCACAAATCCGTTATTACAATGGCCAAAATTAATGAATTAAAGTTTGAATTGCTACCTCATGCACCCTATTCACCAAATTTAGCCCCCTCGGATTATTTTCTGTTCCCAAACTTGAAAAAATGGCTCAGTGGTCAAAAATTTTCCAACGATGAAGAAGTGATGTTGGCAGTTAATGGCTATTTTGAAGAGCAAGACAGTTCTTATTATAAAAAGGGTATCGAACTTATTGAACATCGCTGGGAAAAGTGTATAGAGCTGAAAGGAGATTATGTTGAAAAATAAATATATTTTTTTCCAAAATTTTTATATTTTCTTGGTTGGGTCGGGTACTTCTGGGACCACCCTCGTACATTGACTTTGAAATATGATTCCGGGTCTGAAATTCTCTCGTATGACAGTTTTTTTTTTATGTTTTTTTCCCGGGAAGCACGAGAATAAGTGACATTGTGGATAACATTTTACTAATTTTTGCTTACACACGTTAGGGGCCTCTGTAGCCCGGGGGCCCCGTATCATTGATACGGCTGATACGGCGGTAGTTACGCCCCTGATGACAGACAATTCTCACACAACTGGGCGTTCTAATAATATTTTTATAAGGTTTTTACGTTACCAAATTTCGTTTTTAGTACTACTAGCATACCCTGGTGAAAAGGTTTTGTATCATTTTTACTGTCTCGTAAACGTCTAACAACGAAATGGCCCCAAAACTTTTATAAAGCAATGAAATAACATTAAACTCGATATATTTCCCGGCAGAAAAATATCTGTCACGTTAGTTCCACAAACGCCCACCAGGAAAATTTAATCGTTACCAATAAAATAGCATTAAATTTTTTTGTTTTAAATTGGTAGCAAAACACTGAGGAGTGAATCGAACATATTAACTAACATATGTTTCCTAGAGATACTACAGGCATTAAATTTTGAAGTATGACTCCATTTTAGTAAGCCTAAATTGTAACCACGGAGACTTGTTTATAAATATTAGATAAACCATTAAATTAATGGTTTGACCGCCATTATAGTAATCCCATCAGTCAATTTTTTTGCTTCAATTTCTTAGTCTATTTGTAATACATAGCATTGTCTCTAGTCGATTATCCCCTCAATGTAGCAAAATCATGAGAATTTTGAAGTTTTACATTAATTTTTACTCACTGAGCACTAAACACAACATATTAATATATGTATTTTTTTGATAGAGGGAGTATGGATATTAAAATAAGAAGCATAAACGGCCATTAAACTAAACCACATTTGTGACATTAGATATATCATTATTCATTATAATTACTAGAATGAAAATGTAATTTTGTTTGATTTTGTGAATTAAATCTGTTAACAAAATGGTTAGTTGCGTTTGTGAAAAATTGCAAAATAATTCAAGAAATAAACAAAATATGATTTCACAGATGCGTACTTAAATATTTAATTTAATTTCGTAATAAATGACAGTTATATAATATTAAATCATTTTTAAAGTTTAATTTTTTGTTTTATTTTTAGTTATAAAATCAATTTTTTACATATTTTTAAGGCTGCTATTAGGCCGCTATTACACTGTCATAGATATATGTCAAAGTTTTATTTAATCAAAGAAATATTATAGTGTAATAAGTCAACTTTTATAATATAAATTTTTGTAACCATAGTTAAAGATACTTCTTAATATTTGATCATAGATTTGATCAAAGATCTTTGACATATATCTATGACAATGTAATAGCGGCCTTACACTGTCATAGTATGTCAAAGTATAATATTTCTGTAACCATAGTTAATTATACTTGTTAATATTTGATCATAGATTTGATCAAAGATCTTTGAAATATATCTATGACAATGTAATAGCGGCCTAATATATACATAGAATATTTATACACATAAAAATATTTTAATAATTCCGACCCTGTCAGACCGCCATTAAACTAAACCCATGAATTATTTATTTGCTTCAATCTTTTAATGTATTTGTAATACAAGACGTTCTCTCTATTCTATTCAATGCTCAGGGACTTTACCAGTGAAAAAAACTGACTGAAGGATCCTGAGTACTATACAGAGGGGAAACAAAGTAATTCTCGAGATTTTCAGGACTCAATTAACACGTATCCTAGATACTAAAATTAACGATATTATGCACTAAATTGACGTCAAAAACTAAACAATTTTTTTTTAATCAAATTAATAAATCTTTTTTGTGAGTTGGCAACACAATATCCCCCCTCTTCGCTTATAAATTAAATTAAATTTTATTATAAAAAATGTATCATAATACTCACTTGTAAATCTTGAACGAATAATTTACGAAGATTATGAAGAGTCTGCAATTCCTTTGCAACGGTATCTTCGAGCCCTTTGAGATCTTTACGAGCCTGCTCTCGTCGTTCATTTGTCAAACTGCACACACATATACACATAACGTTCAGCGATTGTTTTTTGTTTTTTTTGTTTTCAAAATTCCATATTTTCATTTTTTTTTTTTTTTTTGATAATATTATTATTTTTAACGATTTATTTTTGTTTTGGGCCAACTAACTCACTTCACGCCGACGCAGCATATTCAATCCAATGCGCATGTTTATTTATAAATGTAAAATGCGACGCGTTCGTTTCTTTTCTTTTTTTTTGGAATTGAAGGATTTCACAATTTTGGACGAAACAAAAATTGAGGTGAAGTGAGCAAAATAAAATAACTCGTTTAAAAATAATAATATTTTGTTATATAAAAATAACATTTTTTTTTTTGTTATGCCCAAAAAACCATTTTTTAAACTTATTAACTATTATATTATTGCGGGGTTGATTTGGTAAAATTTGTTTAGGAAAAGTTGAAGGTATTGGCGACGTAAAGATTACACGTGCGCCTCTGGTGGTAAAATTAGAACTAATATCAAGTAAAAATACACGTATACGTTCAATTGGGATAGAAATATGTACGATAAAAATTATGAGCGGATTAGTACACATATATTTCTACTCGATATTAGTTCTAATTTCACCACCAGTGGCGTGAGTGCGAATCTTTGCGTCATCAATTGTCTGGTCTAGAATTTTTTAAAATCGAAACCAATTTTTTTAAAATTTTAGACCAGGTAATACCCATAATGCAATCGTTTGGAAAAATTAAAATCTATCAACAATTGCACTTGACATTAAAAGGTAAAATTTTTTTGAATTTGAACAAAAAATTATAAAAACAGTGTTAAATAAAAAATATTTTTAATTTTCGTTTTTAATAAAATTAGAAAACAGCAAAACTTAGTGACAACAATATTTTGGCAAAAATTATTGAAAAAATAAAATTTTTGAAAAACAATCGTTTTTAAATAAATGTTATTTTTATATTCAAGCAAATAAATAAATAAATAAAAAATATGTGAATTTTGAAAAACGAAAAACTTAAAAAATAAAATAAAAAATACATGCAAAAAATTAAACAAACATGGAAGGAGTAGAGAGGAAATGGAAGGCGTAGTTGATGCGTTTCTTAATGAAATGTGACGATAGTCGATACCATAGTAATGGAAGTGAAATCTTGCAAGATTACGATATTAGTGCCTGTTTAAGCACGTCAAAATTTGATTCTTTTGACTATTTTGACTTTTTACATGATAGTTTTTTTTTCTTTTTTACATATTTATACTTTATTTTTCATTTTTTATTTATTTATTTTTTTTTAACTATCTTAGAGTATTAACGAAAAAGGGAAATTAAAATTGCACGGTGAATTATAGAGAATAGAAGTTAATATTAAATGTAGAGTTGACTTAATGTGAGTGGAATGACGATATTTGTAGTGGAAGCGAAATGTTGTGGTATTATTGCTGTTAAAGCACATCAAAACTTAATTATTTTGACTATTTTTACTTTTTACATAAGTACCTTTTTACATATTTATACTTTAAGTTTTATTTTTCAATTATCTTAGAGTATTAAAGAAACAGAGAAGTTAAAATTGTACGGTGGGTTACACAGAATAGAGGTGAAACATATGAGACACTCTTCCTTTGGATACAATTTCTAACTTTACTGCTTTTAATTAGGTTAACCCGCTAGCACGTTTACTGCCACCTATTGAATGGGAAGTGAAATATCAGTCTAACTGTCTATCAGTTCAAAATTCATACCGATGTTCAAAGTCGTTAAAGCGTTACATTATGTCAGTTGTTCTCAAAGTGTGTTTCGTGTGAGCAATCGTAGAGTATTTCGCGAAAAAAATTTTAAAAATGGCGTCCGTAGAAATTGTTAGCCTTTTTTTTTGTTTGTCTTGCGTTACTTTTAGTTGTTCATTTTTATTTCGGAATTACTCAATGACTTTTGTCTCAAGATTACGAGATGCATTAGGCAATCGGCGTGTAGGTTGCTGAGTTTTTCTGCTCAAAGTGAGCTGTTAGCGCATGCGCAAAAATATTTTTATGAAGTGTGTATTCCATAAAAAAAGTTCTTGCGCATGCGCTAGCAGCTCACTTTGAGCAGAAAAACTCAGCAACGAACACGTCGAATATTTATACAATGACGATATCAATTAAAACTCATATAGTGTTTGAAAAATTGTCAAATTGGATCAGCTGGGACTCGCACCCGGATCTCTTGGTTGCTAGCCAAGCGCCTTACCAATTAGGCTACCGAACCGCTTGTTCGAGTGCCACTCCAGTCCGACAATCAATCAAACACATCCTCTGTTTAATGCGAGGCGCAGTTATATTTTTAATTTCAAATGTTATCGAGTGCCTGTGAAACATTATTAATGTATGACGATCTTTTGTTCGTATTTCGAAAAAAATAAAAAAATAAATGACGATACTGAATAAGTGCTGCCACTGAGACAATCACTCTCACTTTTGTGGATCCATGTCCTATTTACCCATTTGTGTAACTAACTCACAACTAGTGCGACCAAGTACACGGATCCGTGTATACTAGCAGTAAACGTGTCAACTTCTGTGAGAAAAATTCATTTTGAAACTTGGTGAGTTTTGTGTTGATTTTAAAACAATTTATTTGTCGATTGAAGATCAGAAAAAGCTTTTTGGCTCTTAAAAAATCAATTTAGTGACTATTAGATTTCTACTACCTCAAGTTTTCCATGTTTAAAGTGCACTTAGCCCCTACTCGCTAATTAAAAATAACAAAACATATTCATTTACTGAATCAGCTCTAATTTTTCTTTAATACTCTAAGGCAAATCGACGAAAATATTTAACATACTTTTAAAAGCAAATTATTGACAACCGTTTGAGCGAAACGAATTAAGTAACTTCAATAATAATTAACATTAAAATTTACATAACCAGTGTTGTTCGGTCCTAAACTATTATTTACAATTACGTAATATATTTATCACAAAAATAATACTTTTTTTTTAAAAATATACATATTTATATAAAATAAACTCTATATAGTATTTTAGCAATTACTACACCATAATCACAATTGGTATTATTAAAAACATTTTGCTAAAAGAAAATTGAAAATTTTTTAGTTAAAGTAGCCATCTTAATCACAATTTAACGAGTTCTATGAAATTGTATATACATAATATACATTGTGCAGATATTATATTTAACGATTTAAGGCATTAGAATTATTGAAAATTGGTTCTTTTGTGTTTTACATGTTCTGGGTTTATAATTAACACTGACATCACATTCAGACGCCATTTTATCTTCAAAAATGTATGAGAAAAAAGGGGTAGTAACAGTCGCCATTTTGAATAAGCAAAATGAATAACTACAATAATGACAGTAAAGTTTGGTAAACAAATCTTTGGTTTGATGATTTTTTTTTACCGTTTTGAAAATATTAAACGAAAATTATTCAAAAATTCGATACTTTTCTATGTTTTTTCCATAGTTGAACTGTTTTGAAGCCAATAAATTTGTTATTTATCACAGAATTAGCTTTATTTTGTTTACGTCCAAAAATGATTTTTTTTTTTAAATGTTAAAAATAATAGTTTTTTTTGGTTTTTGGTTTCACGAAGTTAGAGTGCGTATTTTATTTTAGTACTAAACTGATGTTTATCAAAATGGGCTACTATTTTGTCCCTTCTTTAATTTTTTCTTTTAATATAAGAATGACTTCAAGTCCCTCTTAAGTATTTTTTTTTTATAGTTAATCGAATCGGCCGCCTTTGTTTAATTTGAGTGAGAAATTAATAACCGTATAGCACGACAAACAATTAAACAACACATTAAAAATATTTCTTTCCTTTTTCTTTTGACTTTCGTCTCATAAGAAAGTTGTAACCAAATGGTAACAAACACGTTTATCGAAAACGTCAATAATTTTGGTTATAGAAAAGTTCTCAATCTAAATGTATCAATGGTCAAATTTGAACTCAGTGGGGTGGATGGCTCCACCCCAAAAAACTACTGTATGCGCCACCTATCTGTCACATTGATAACTCAAAACGATTCAGACTGATTGAAACCTTTTCTATAATTTGTGGTGGATTTCGGTAAAATATCTATTTTTCACGATAAATATTTAGACCAACGATAGTGGCGCATCTAGCGATAAAAACTGGTAGCCGTCCTCCCTATTGATAACAAGATGCATACTAATTTCAGTACTAGAATAAAATACACATCCTTTGACTCAATTAAATCGTTACCTGGACCCGATCCTACGCTACTTATAGGGAATTATTGCATTTTATTGTAAAAAGTTTAATTGTATGTTCCCAAAAAGTATTAAAAGGGTTAAAAATTTGAACTCCGACCCAAGTATTATGTATATACAATTTTGAGTATTAGCATCTGAATATAGCTGCAAACTGAATATATCACATTGACCCTATCAAAAAAATATTGCCGTTTCTTTCTATCATATTGTTTTTGTACCATGAGACAACATCAAAAGTTTAAAAAAATTTAGATAACCAACAAATAATGTGGACATTTGTGCGTCAACAGAAACATCGTAATCGAAATAATGATATGAAATTGTAATGTTTTGATGTGTGACGTGGTTTTTGACGTGGTGGACGACGAAGTCGTCCCCGGGGAGCAAAATGAATTTTGACGAATGATGTTTAATAAATTTTTACGATTTTTACTTTCCGTGCTGTTACTGGTCTTTTGATGATGAGTTATGGATGATGAAAAAGCCGCGGCGTGGGTTGGTGATGAGGAATTTGTTTTCTTATTGAATGAGGATAAAATGTAGGAGGATTTATTTGGATCGGATTCAGGAAGTAAGGATTTTCGTGGAGATTTGTTAGTATTATTGTGAGATAAAACACTTTTATTATCTACTGACATTAATTCCTGAAGTTTATTGGATTTTTCGCTCTCCTCTTTCTTCAGTTTTTCGTAATCGGATTGCATTTGTTGTTGTTCTAACGTTAATTTTTGGTTTAAGCTGAAAAAAACACAAAAAAATTAGTTTCGCTTCGTAGAATTTTAGCTTATGTGATGGACATACTCTTTAAGTTCATTAATAAGTTGCTGTTTTTCGGAAATTTCGTCACGCAGTGCGGCAACTTGTTTCTGGTGCACGTCGCGAAGTTGATCCATCTGCTCTTCCAACGCGATTCGCAATTTTGCCGCCTGTTGTTTCTCTTCCACGCTAACGGCGGAAACTTGTTCGGCCGCCTTTAGTTTTGCACATTCTTCACGTAGTGCATCGACGTCTTCTTCGAGTTGTCGTTTCTTGTTCTCCGCTTCACGCATTGATTCTTGTAAACTCTTCATTCGTGCTTCGTGTTGCGAAATTAGGAGTCGACATTCGGCTAAATCTTTTTCATATTCGGAAATCTGTGGAGGAAAAAGTGATTGTGAAAGATGTTTCGCTTTTAATATATTGTTGACTAGTATATAGTTTTATGCAAGGAGTTCCCAAAGCTGACCCCAAATGATAGTTATAAAAGGACATTAAAATAAATTTGGTAATATGTGGGTGGCGTAAAATTAACGGCTTTAATAGTGGGTCGCGACCCACGAAAATTTAGGAACCGATGGTTTTACGCAGAAATTACTTCATGTCACACATGTACAGGGTGTATGGAAAACAGCACTCGAGAACTTCAGAAGTGGTTTATCATCTATCAGACTTTCAAAAATATCAGTTTACTATTTAAATCATAATTCGAGTAGCTCATTCTAAATTTTTCTAAATATGTTTCTAACTAATCTATAATTGTTTCACATATTTAATCGAAGTTAATTTCATTATATGAAAATTTTACAAAACTTACATGAATATTTCTTTAAAAATGAGATTTAAGATATATTTTGTGAAAATCCATATTACAAAATATAAGAATAATTTGTCAGTTTTCAATAAAATTGGCTGTTCGGTTATAAGCCATCTTTCGAATAATTAACTCATTATCAGGTATAATGATTTAATGATGAGTTAATTACACGAAAGTTGGCTCGTAACCACACAGTCTATTTTAGTAAAAAGTGACAAAAAAATAATTCGTTTAAAAAAAATTAAGATTTAAAAAAAAGAAAAAAAAAAAAACAAAAATAAAAAAATGTTAGGTAGTTAGAGCTATTTTTAACAGTCCAAAATTTTTGAAATAAAACTTGATCGATATTTTACTAGCAAAATCTAATTAGTACAATGAGACCTATCTTCCCCGTGAATTTCTAGACTTATTTAATTTACACCCTGTATATATATGTGTAAACTTGTCATTATAGTATGGTCTTTAATTTCCACTAACACTATACTTGTAACGAATATTCGGCAACTATTCGTAATTCGGTCATTTTTTGATACTTAGCCGAATACTGAATAGTGGATTTATTTCGTCGAATATTCGGTATCCGGTCAACGGCCGAATAGTGTATTCGTTGCAAGCCTAATTAACACATACATGAATTCGTGACTAATCAACAATAAATTAACGAATGACGTATTACCTTTCGATTGGAATCAATCTGTGATGATTCTAAGCCTTGGCAACGTTGTGCAAGATTTTTCACTTCGGATTTCATTTTGTTGATGTACAGTCGTGCCACGGTGAATTCTTCTTCCAATTTTCCACTGTTGGCAGTGTCTGTGTTCAATTTCATGTCGTTGACGTCATTACCGATCGCCACGCCCATCTCGGAGAGATCTTTCAACAAATTCGCCAACATTTCGGTGATTCGTTTTCGTTGATGTGAGCTCATATCTTTTAATTGTTGTAATTCGGATGCGGTCATATTTAGTGCGGCCTGTTTTTGCATTAGTTCTTCCGACAGGGATTCGGTTTCTTTGTTTTTCGTTTCGACTTCTTGTGATTTCTGGTCGTAGTTCACAGCCAATTCTTCTAGGGCTTGTAACACTTCTTTCACTTCTTCTTTGGCGCTCTCGTTCTCCTGTTGTATTCGGTTCATTTCGCCCTGTAACGTCTCGTAGTCGCGACGAGTGCACGAAATGAGTTCTTCCTGTTCCATGATTTGTTCTTTGAGTTTCTCAACAAGTTGACTCTGTTGATTGATCTCCTCGTCTTTCTCATCCAATTGTTGGTAGAGTCGTTCACGTTCTTCTTCCAGTTTCTGTCGTTCCTCGTTGCTGATGGAGCCGACCATGAGACCGCCAGGCATTGCTTTGACCGGCGCAATGATATCTTGTTCACCTGCAACATCTGATACTAAAGAAGCACCAGTGGGACAAATTGGTAAATATAATATGTTAATCGATTTAAGCGTTAGTTTATTGTAAATAATAAAACAAATATTTTACTTCATAAAATACCACTATTTTTAAATTGTGACAATTGTTTCGAACATCAGTCGCTCATTTTCGAACAAAGTAAAAATTATACAAAACAGGGGAGGGAAGGGGGCAGAAATAATAGGGACAATTTTGACCAATCAAAACTAGGGATACACGTGAAAAGGAACAAATAACATTTTAAAAATAACAAACTAGATAATTAAGTATAGTAAATATCTGTGTAATCGTTTAATAATTAATCGTTTGATTCAGTTGCCTCGAAATATTATTATGTGTCCAAAATCGATTTTATTGCCTGATGAAAACGGATTTCTGTAAGACCTGAAATGTTTTGCTCTTTGCGTCCCAAAATTTCTACCGGTTTGACCGATGTAAAATCAAACACAATCCTGGCAAGACATATTACGAGGGTGGTCCCAGAAGTACCCGACCCAACCAAGAAAATATAAAAATTTTGGAAAAAAATATATTTATTTTTCAACATAATCTCCTTTCAGCTCTATACACTTTTCCCAGCGATGTTCAATAAGTTCGATACCCTTTTTATAATAAGAACTGTCTTGCTCTTCAAAATAGCCATTAACTGCCAACATCACTTCTTCATCGTTGGAAAATTTTTGACCACTGAGCCATTTTTTCAAGTTTGGGAACAGAAAATAATCCGAGGGGGCTAAATTTGGTGAATAGGGTGCATGAGGTAGCAATTCAAACTTTAATTCATTAATTTTGGCCATTGTAATAACGGATTTGTGAGCTGGTGCATTGTCTTGATGAAACAACACTTTCTTCTTAACCAAATGCGGCCGTTTTTGCTTGATTTCGTCACTCAAACGTTGCAGTAAGTTTGCATAATACTCGCCGTTGATAGTTTTTCCTTTTTCAAGATAGTTAATGAAAATTATCCCACGCACATCCCAAAAAACCGAGGCCATGACCTTGCCTGCAGATGGAATGGTCTTCGCCTTCTTTGGAGCCGGTTCTCCCTTTCCAGTCCATTGTTTTGATTGTTCTTTTGTCTCGGGTGTGAAGTGATGGACCCATGTTTCATCCATGGTTATGAATCGGCGCAAAAATTCTGCTTTGTTGCTGTGAAACTTCGCTAAACATTCAATTGAAACATCTTCACGACACTGTTTTTGCTCGAGTGTGAGCAAACGCGGCACCCATCTTGCACACAACTTCCTCATGTTCAAATGTTCAGCTAATATGTGATGTACCGCACTTTTTGAAACGCCTACTATGTCTACTGGCTCGCGCACTTTCAGTCGACGATCATCCAGTACCGCTTTATGGATTTTCTTCACCATTTCTGGAGTCGTTACCTCATTGGGTCGACCACTGCAATGCTCGTCTTGGCAGCTCGCACGGCCTCGTTTAAACTCTGCTACCCAATATTTTACAGTTGTAAACGAAGGAGCAGACTCACCTAGAGTAGAATCTAGTTCAGCTTTTATATTGGTTGGGCTGAGGCCTTTCAAATAAGAGTACTGTATCACGTAACGATGACCAATTTTCTCCATTTTCACAAATTCACTAAAAACGTTCGCTATCGATAGCTGTCAAACAAATACTAAACACCGTAGCGTCTTCAAACTTGAAACAAATGCTTTATAGATTGTGTACTTTCTAACAAAATGATATTTTTTAAACAGCTACCTCGATCTCTAGGTTAGGCCGGGTATTTATGGGACCATCCTCGTATGTATAAGTGATAGAAACGATCGCTAATCCGACATATACATCCATGTTTTACTTGATACAGTTTCTAATTTCACCACCAGAGGCGCGAGAGAGAATCTTTGCATCATTAATTATTATATATTAAATTTCCTAGATTATAACTTGGTTTAAATGCTGTATTTATGTTTGAATTAATTAAAAATTTTGGTATTTTATATGAAATTTTACTAAAATATAGTTTCAAAATTTATTTTTGGGTCTAGTTTAACGGAGGGATAAATTTCTTTTAAGATCTGTTTATATTTCTTTTTAGCATTTTAATTTATTTATATTTTTTAATAATACTCCTTATTATCTTTGGGATTATTTTAAAATTATTTATTTTTTTCGTAAAATTTTCCTCTATACAAAGTACATTAAAGGCTCGGTTGGTCATGGAACTATAGGCACGTGTCTATATTTCCATCCTCTAGCACTTCATAGGTTAAAAATTAGTATAAATGTATTATATCTAGCGCAGGCAGACAAAAGTAGTTAAGTTCAAAATCAACTTAGTAAATTTTGAAGTCAACTTAAAAATCATAGTCAACTTAATCAATTAAGTTAATCAACTTTACAGTAGAGAGTAAAAACTAAAATAAAATACAGGCAACATTAGTTTATTTGAATTATCTTCAAGTTTACATGACATTTTGTAATTTTTTCTTTAATCAATTACTTTCTTAACATATAACTCAGTAAATCATAAAAAAAATAAACTTTAAACCTTAAACTAAAATTTTTTAAGACATTTTTATGGACTTAACATAAAAACAACAATAAGAGCCAGGACACACGAACCACGCCACGACCACGCGACAGCGACAAAATAGTGGCTATTCTGTGGCCGGGTATGTATGCATGTACTTTTCTTATGGAAACACAAATTTCAAGACACACGAGCCACAGCCTGTCGTCGTAATCGGACACTGTCGCAATGTGTCGTCGTATTGTCGTTTTTAGTCGCTAAAACTTGCGACCAATGGACCACTTATAAGCGACAGATACGTACTACTAGTACTACAGTGTCTCTCGAACATTACAAGAAATCATTGAATAATACGACTCAAGCAGGTGTTTTGTAATTTTTGTTTTGTTTAGTTTTCTTAATTGTGTGTATTTTTATTTCTTTTGGTCTTTTTTGATTGTTTTGTTTTTTTGTTATTATTTTGTTTTTTTGTTTTTGTTTTGTTTTTTTCTTTTTTTTTGGTCTTTTTTAATTTTTTTTTTGTTTTTGTTTCTTTGTTTTTATTTTCTTGAAAAAATGGCAATGGTTAACGAAGATTCATTTGATACGGAATTATTTATTGAGGGAATCCGGAATTTACCCGCAATCTGGGATTACACATATTCGGGATATAGTAACCGGATGGAAAAAGTAAAGGCATGGGAACATCTTTGCTTCAAATTTTATGATAACTTTGAAAATAAAGAAAAGAAAGAAAAAAATTGAATATAAACCTTTTTATGACACATTTTATTTACAATAAAGGTACCGCTGTTATAAACGTATCCTGTATATATATTGTTTATTGATTTATTTTTGCAGAATTATTTATGTAATACAAAATAATTATTATAAAGGCAAATTGGTCAACAGAATTGAAACATTTTTATGGCATGGAAAAACCCTTCGGTTAAGAATAAAAGCATGTACTAGAAGCTCTCCTGCTGTTTGAACGTGGATTATTGACTATTATTAGATAAATAAGCTATATAAATATTTAAACCTTTTTAGTTTTATAATAATAGAAAAAAATTAAAAATTCAAAGAAATAAAGAACTGAAAATTTTTGAATTGTTTCATCAAATAATTTTAAAAATTGAATCTGCAAAAATATGTAATACCAAAATACCGATATGTATTTTAAAAGAAATATTATTTAAAAGAAGAATCACCTCTCTGATTAATTTTGTTTATTTTTATCCTAGCGTACCTACTTCACGCTGCAAAATTTTAAGTTCCTTAAATTTCAGTATTGATAAATCAATTATTGTATGAATACTTAACGCAGACACTGTATATAACAAACAGTATTAAGTGGCTTTGATGCCTCCTAGCAGTGATTGTACGTGCTGTACGTCATTCGGCCACTAAAAAGTGGCTCGCAAGTCGCCGTCTAAGACACACGAACGACAGTACAACCACACGACAACCACAAAAAAGTGGTCGTCGCGTGGTTCGTGTGTCTTGGCTCTAAATTTCATTATTAAAACCATTAATTTGTGAACTTAACCTGTTAGAATAGGTAGTTGTTGCCATAAAAATACATTTCCAATTTAATTAAACTATATATTTATTTATTATTTTATTAAGAATTTTAAGACCTTAACTTTTTTTGTTAGGTTCAGAAAAGAATTTTTTTTTATAACAAGTGCATAAAAAATGATGTTAGGGGTGGAATTGACTTTTGCCCTTTTGAAAATATATGAGATAGACTTTCTTGGTCCTTATTATAAAATTTAAAAAAAATAAATCAAAAATGGACTTAACTACTTTTGTCTGCCTGCGATAGATATAGCATGTAGTTTGTTTGAAAATGAACACCAAATATTCGAAACAATTATCACAATTTAAAATATCTGTTTTATTATTTACAAAATAATATAACATAATTTCGAAAAATGAATTTTGATGGCTTACCTGCCACTGGTGTCACAACCTCAACATCGGCCAAATTGATCTGTTCGTCGGGATTGACCGTTTCACCGGCACGCCATCGACTTAATTCCGCCTCTAATTTCTCCACTTTACCCTTCAGTCGCGCCACTTTCTCTTTTTCTTTCTCGTAGCGTCGTTTCCATTCCTCGGCGGTTAATTCCTCGTTCACGCACACAACATTCTTGACCGTCTTCGCTCGTTTACCGAAATCCAGCGTGGATTTTGTTTCGCTCTCGTTGAATGAGGCGGGCGAACAGCAAATGACAATTGTGGTTCGCGCATTGCCACCCAACGACTCCTGGAGGATACGCGTTAATTTGGAATCACGGTATGGAATATGTGTTTTGTTGCCATCGGCTAATGCACTAATCACGTTACCAAGCGCTGATAACGATTTATTAATATTTTTCGCTTCGTCTAAAACAGTGCCTTCGGCGCCAGTTTTTGAGACCTAGTGCAAAAAAAAAATTGTGTCGTTAAACACAGCACAGGATAATTTTTACGGTCACTGTCCAAAATACCTTTTCAGATCCAGCCAAATCTACTAAATACAATTTACCGGATAATTTTTTTTGATTTTCTAAATTTTCTTGTTTTACATTAATTAGAAAAACTGAATGTGATCTAGAGGAATGTTCATTCATGTCTGAAAATCAATGAGAAAATTAAAATTTTGATCGAAAAGAAAAATGCGAAAAATGGGCTAAGCGAATATCCGAATAAAATTTATACCAAATTAACATATTTGATGATAAATTGTTGCATTCAAAGTGGACATCAGTGCCACACTTTGATTCAAGGAAAGGCAATTGCGGCGTATGTATTGATCACATGGATATAAAATAATTACAAAATATTTTTAAAGTAAATAAACAATTATATATATATATATATATATATATATATATATATATATATATATATATATATATATATATATATATATTAGGGTGGCGCAAAAAAACCATATATTTTTCTTTTTTTTGTCACATAGGAAAAAAAGTTAATTTAGCTCGATTTAAGAATGCTCACCAAAAATTAGCTCGATAAAAATTTTTTTAAGGGTCGCTCAAACCTTTTTAAAATTTGAAAATGGGCCAAAAATCGATTTTTGTTTTTCATCAAATATTTTTTCTCATCCCTGCATATGTTTGTACATTGAATAATAAAGAATTCCTCCAAATTTTAACTCAAAAAATTGATAATAAAAGGTCGCTCAAGAGTTCTAAAAAATATTGGGTCGCTAAAGTAATTTGGTCAGCATTCTTAAATCGAGCTAAATTAACTTTTTTTCCTATGAGACAAAAAAAAGAAAAATATGTGGTTTTTTTGCGCCACCCTAATATATATATATATATATATATATATATATATATATAGTGCGTTCGTAATATTTTGAAGTGTCAATGACCTTGTATCTTGTGACCAAAGTGTCAGTGAGCTTTGCCGCTACACTGAAATATAACATACATTTTTTTTCATTTTTTTTTTTCATGAAATAGATACAGGTACATATATTTATTTACCACCTCGAAAGTTTTTTTCGAAGGAAAATATTTTTCCTAATCCTTTATTTTATTATATTATTATTACTTTTCTGATATTTCTGATTTTCTATATTTATATTTTCTAGTTTTATTTTATTTCTGATTTTCATATTTATGGTTACATATTTATTTTTTAAGCTACTGAAGAAGACAACATAAGTAGTCGAGACCGGTGTAGCGAATATTTTATATTTTTTAGTTTTTGTGGGTCCTTAAGGGGAAAAATTTTATTATTATGTTATGAATAAGAGTTACTAAGATTTCATCCTATACATATATAATGGTTTGTTTATTTTAAAAACATTTTGTAATTTTGTTTATATCCGTGTGACCAATACAAATTGAATCAAAGCATTTAGAGTAGCAACTTACCCCTAAGGCTACGGTTACATTGGATACGAATTCGTACGAAAATTTATTCGTACGAGCTCGTACGAAAGAGTCGTAAGTAGTGTAACCACACATGTCTAAATGTATGCATTTGTTTAATTCGTATTAACTCGGATAAACTCGTACGAATGAATTTTCGGATGAATTCGTATCCAGTGTAACCGCTACCTAATTTTTAAAAAAAAGCGACCACAAGCGTTCTAGTGGCTGATTTCTTTTTAATCGATTCAAAATTTAAAAAGGAATAAAAAATTCCAATACTATTTTTTTACCAAATGCCGGCGTCACTGTGAAAAGTTGAAATTAATGAAAGTAATAGGTAAGATACATGTATAAATTTTGTATTTGTAGTATTCTCTAAGCACAATTGATATATATATATATATATATATATATATATATATATATATATATATATATATATATATATATATATATATAAAATTATAACATTTTTTTAGAGAGAGAAAAAACTATTGACAAATATGATATTTTAGAATGAATACGTAGACTAAAATCAAACATTTATAAGAATACTTGTCAAATTATTTATTTTTATCAATTTTTAGCACTGAAGCCGTGGTTTAATCAAAAAATAGTATTTGAATTGTATATTTTATTTTAAATTCTGCATCAATTTAAAAAAAAACCATCCACTAGAACGCTCGTGGTCACTTTTTCAATTTCTAAGCAATTTTTTAAGGGTAAGTCGCTAGCTTAATGGACCATTTTCTCAAATATGTAGCAATCTGTCACCAGGGCGACGACACAGGTATTTGGGATTACATGTCTATAATCGAGATATTAATTTAACCAACCAAAAAATCACCTGTTAGTTCCACTTTAGCAACGAAATTTTCCAATTCGGTTACCTAGGAATATTGTTTGTTTTTTAGAAATTAATATTCCAACTATAGAGATGTAGTTCCGCATAACCCGTGTCGCCGCCCTGGTGTTAAACAACTTAAAATTTCAATCATAGAGATGTAGATATTTTGAGAAAATGGCTCATTAGTGTACCTATAATTTAAAATGAATTGTGTAAATTCAAAAAACAAAAAATAATGATGTGGGTGGCTTCTGTTATTATATGTACCATATATGTACGACATTCAATTTATGAACTTTGGAACCGTAAAAATTGTAGAAGTATATATGCTACAAAGTTGTGCCCCACAGAACTTTTAATGTACTCGTTGTGAACTTTAATTTGGTATAGATTTTACGTGGAAGCACGCCTAGGCCCAAAAAACTGTCGTATTACTTGTTACGGCAATGTGTCTATTTGATTTTCCTTCTTCGATAACTTCGAATACTTCCTCGGGACTCGATACGAATCGCTCCGTTGCACCTTTGACGAATGGTACCCTATTTTTGTCTTCATGAACACTTAAATTTACCTTAGAAACTGCAAGAAAAAAACAGAAAATAAATACAAAAAATTAAAAATTTTTTGGACTTCAAATATCTTACCGTCTAACAAATCACGAATTTTATCCATATAAATTTCAAAATACGATACTTTTATATGGAATTCTAAATTTTCTTCCATCGCGTATATATGGTTGAATATGTCGTTAACGATTCGGGGTATGATACCCTGTTTGGCTGGGTCACCAATAACCCCCTCCATGGTGTGTGTTTTTCCGGAGGACGTTTGCCCGTACGCGAATATTGTGCCATTGTAGCCGGCCAACACGTCCGACACAATACTTTTGGCCGCTTCATTGTATACTTTTTCTTGTGTAGCATTTGGTTTAAAGACTTTGTCGAATAAATATACTTTACCCTATAAATAAATATTAAATTTGTAAATATTTTTTTATTTACACAAAATAAATGAAATAATTGGTGAATTTTCAAACTAATAAGATATTTTTTGAAAATTCTTTACATGGTTTGACATGAAAAAACAAGAATATAACGTTTGGAAGAATTTTGCATGAAGTGCAGAACACTAAGGTCTGTTTTATCAAAAACAACTAAAGCTATGTTCAAACGAAACAGTTTCAGAAAATGCGTCATCTGAATTGGAAAGTCATTTTTAAATCATCAGTCTCATTAACCTTCCAGATTGAGTATTTTATCTTAATACTGAACTGATTCTTATATTCAAGTGACTTCTATTTTATTACCTTTTAACTTGTTATTAAACATAAAATTTAAAAAAGAAGTAAGATAAGGATGACTTGAAGCTTCAATAAGTAATCATGGTGGCCACAGACTTTTGAAGATCAAATTCCCTGACTTTTCCAGGTTTTCCAGAAATTTTATTAAAAATTTCCCTGACTATTTTGTGGAAAATGCCACCTCTACTTTATCTCAAAAAGGCTAAAAAAAATTTCTGACGTAAAAAAGTAAATGACGAGCGAAAAAAAAAGAAAGCAAGAAATTTTTAATTCTAATCTTAAAACAAGTGAAAAATTGATTGAAATTTTATCCCTAAATATAAAAATCAATGTCTTCTGGTAAAATTCCCTGACTTTTCCCTGACTTATCCAGAAAGTAAAAATTTCTTGACATTTCCAGGTTTTCCAGTAATGTGGCCACCATGGTAATATATTTTTGAAAATTTCTGACATGATTTGACACGATAGAACGAGAATATAACGTCTGGAAGAAATTTGCGTGAAGTGAAGAGCATTAAAGTCTGCTTAATATCAAAAACAACTAAAGCTATGTTCAAACGACACAATTCTAGAGAATGCATCATCTGAATTAGGGTCAAAGTTAAGAATATCTTTATTATTTAATTCTAGAGTGAAAAACCAATATGGCGGACAGTATGGTACTGATATATTTTTGATAGTTCAAAAATTCCACTTTTAAAATGAAAACTTCTATAGCGAGGGTAACTTTGCCTGAGAGTGTAATAAAACTAGGTTTGTATACTTAACGCTAGAGGTTGCATTTTTTTTTTATTAAACGTTGACGGATAATCGAGTGGCACTTAATCGAAGTTCTACTGTACCATTATATTGTTAGAAATGCTTCTGTCATTAAATTTTGACATAAAATGTGGTTTGATAAAGTTACCGTCAATAGGCAAAGTTAGGTGATTTAACAGTACTTGAAGAAATCTCAACTTGAGGTCAAACACCTTCATAGTTAGAAGCCATCTCACTAAATAAACATTAAAAAATTTTCAGGTCCTAAAGTAGATTTCTCAACGAGTCAAATTAAGATTATTTAACTCTTTTAGTACCGACGTATATTCCAATATTTTAGATAAAAAATTTAATATCTCTATAAGTATAATTGCAAGTTTGGTAGGTTTTGCTTAATTTATTTACAATATGATCGCTCTTTACTATACAGCCTCCAGTTACCGATATAAGACAATGCACACTCTTCAGTTGAATTTTTTCTAAAAATTAGTATGACGAGCTGAGCTCGTCATTAGTCCTAAAGGGGTTAAAAAAAATCCCGTTGGGGTAATTTTAAATCCGAATGGTACCCTACTGTACTCACTTTTTCATCTACTTGTCACAAACATCTAGCTTGGAAACGAAATAGAGATTTTCCAGGTCAGATGAATTACTTTAACTGTGTATCAATTTATGATGAAAGTCACCTTATGAAAAATATTGCAACAATTAAATTTTTTGTTTCAATTTTTAATCAAATTAACAAATTTTTAATCAAATTAACATTATTGATTCGAAAACTTAATAAAAAAAAAAAAAAAAAAAAAAAAAAACTATTACAGTAGCGGAAAGTAACATAACCCATAAATAATTGGTAAAAATCCAAGAATTCATTGATATCGCATTACGGAATCTTAGCTATGTTTACATTGTACATTTACACTACATGCAATACATATAATAAAACTTGGTATACATATACGTTAGTCGTATAATGCCCTGTTTCTGCGACCCCGACATATCGATCGTCTCATTTCAAACATAAAATTATATAAAATAAATGAAATTTATAATCTATTTCAATAATGGAAGTAATTGAATGAAGTAATTCTTTGATTTTTTTAAACTAAATTAAATTAAATATAACATATGGCTCAGTAAGTTATGGTAATAAAATAAGTATTTATTTATTTATTTTTTTGTTTAAATGAAAAAAGAAAGCGATGATTATTGTTATTATTACTACAATTACTTCACATGTGTGTGCATGCGTAAAAGAAAAACGTATTTATAGTTGGCGGCGTTTTAAAGAAGTTCTATTTGATCTACCCACATATGGTATAATACCTACATATATTTATGTTGATATAGTGGCTTTTCGCATTATCATTCAGTGGCGTAGATAACTCAAATTTTAACTATTTGCACTCAAGCAAAAAAAAGTGAGTTGTAAATAGGCTGGTAAGACATGTAGCTCATGACAACGACCGACGTTCTTTTTTTGACGGATTCTTTTGACGTTGTAACCTTGTTTCCCTAAAGTTGAATACTAAATGCGCTAAATACGTCCTCAATGCTGTTTTTATTAGTTTTTAATTTTAAAAAGATAATTCAACGTGATTTTGTATTATTTTATTTACAATTTTTCTAATAAATGAATGTGTTTGCAGTTATTAAATAAAATATTCATGTAATGTGAAGTATGAGCAGTCATTACAGTTCAACATTCAGTGTGTCATGTGGTACATGTCTTATGATCCAACAGACAAAACACCATTAAATATGGTAGAGTTAATGGACAAACCATCTTGTCATGCTGTACATGTCTTATAAGCGCAAAGGGTTAATTTATGATTTTTTGGCTCGCTTTTTAAGTACAGTGAGAATACAGTCCTCTTGCGTTTATTCAATATATGCATGTACAACTCTATAATACAGTAAGAATACAGCCCTCTTGCGTTTATTCAATATATGCATGTACAACTCTATAATTATTATATTATATATCATTATTATTAATTTTTCCCCCACTATAATCACACAACGAGATTAATATGTCATCCTTCTGTGACATAAAAAAGAAACTACTAACATAAAGTTCGATTGTTTTACAAATTTTTTTTTTTGGCAATTTGAAAAACTATATAGCTTATCAAGAACTCTTTATACGAAGAGTACAGCTGAACTTTTTTTGCGGTGGATAGGGATCGCATAAAAAATCGCACAAAAAATATATATATATATAACTACAAAAATATCATAAATAGCTATAAAAAGTTTAGTTTGGTTCACATTGTAAAAAAATTGTATGCGGTGGAAAGGGACCGCATAAAAAAGTTTCATCGAAAATACATAACTCAAAACGCTCAAAACCTTACGATTTCCTTAGAAGGTGTTTTTCTAAACAAGATAAAGCATTGATTTATACATGGAAACATTTTATTTCATTTTTATGATATTACATACGAAAATTGTGAAAAATATATCTATAAAAAAAATAAATGATGCAATAACTTATATTCGTATTGATTAAATGCTCAAAAACCATTAAAAAGTATTTTTATCAAAAAAAGTTATTATAGTTAATATTTAAGTTTCCTACTTTCTCTTGATTCACATTATGCACTTTAACGATCATTTTTTAAAAAACCGCATAAAAAAATTGGACAAAAAAGGACCACATAAAAAAAAGGTTCAGCTGTACTCATTTTCTGAACAAACTGAATTTTTACAGAAAAAATGAATTTCACACTTAAATTACGCAGATATCACCAACATATCTAATTCATTTCATTTTTATAGCTATTAATTTGACATAGAAAAAAATTGTACCTGATGACGTCATCACGTATACTAAATTTTTTAAAAGGTTTAAGAACCTGAAAAGCAGACCGTCGAATAAATTATAATAGAAAAGTAGGCTAACTTCAAAAATGCATCACTGCTTGCATGAGGCAGAGTCAAAAGTTCAAAAACGCATCAGACGCATCACAACGAAAAATCAAAAGTTCATTTTTGCATTTGATGCGTCAAAACAATGCATCAAGAAATTTGGTGATGCGTGTCCACGATGCATGTAATGTGTATAATGTAGAATTATAACTACTTGCCATATTATGTAGGTATTAACACCAACAGGAATAATTCCGAAAAACAAATTGTTGAAAAAAAGATGAATGTATTTACCTTTGTTTAAACTATTTGAATAATATATCTTGCACTCAAAATAGGTATGTAATATTTTTTATTCAAATAATTTCAATATTTTCAATTTCAAGTAAGTTCACGTTGAAATTCAAAGATAATATACCTATACAAGGACTGTATTGCTATATTATCTATAGTCTATCTGTAGCCAAATCAGAGGCTAAATGATGCCAATATCCCGTTCAAAAACATCTTAATGTGCATCAAATTTCAAGAGAGCATCAGCAGCGTATCATGTAGTATTAGACGCATAAGAAAAGTTTACATTTTTGAAGTTACCCGTAACTCGCGTGGAGCATAGTAAAAAAAGTTGAACATCACTGATACATAAAATCTATGCAATAACATGATGTACTACTGCCTACAAAATTTGATATTTTCAACGATAAATGTTTAACTATAATACAGCCCTAGGGGGGCAAGGCACTTAGTTAATACCAAGAGTCCTGGGTTCGAGCCCCAGCCGATTCAGTTTGATAATTTTTTCAATCACTATGTGATTTTTAATTAACATAAATAATATAGTCAGATTTTTTGGTTTTTCGGCATATAAAACATAAATTATCTTTACAAATTCGAAATTTCAAATTTCGAACGGTTCAAATGACGTAAAAATAGAACTACATAATTTATGGACCTTCTCTAAAGTCAATCACAAGATAAAAACTCTTAAATGTTGAAAAAAGGGGCATTCCAAAAGAAATAAGCGTTAAAAGTATCAATAATTTCGAATTCTTAAATATACCTATCCAAACTTTTTGATTCTTAGTGTATTATTTCATAAAACACTTATTTGTTAATTGAATAAGTTTTTCAAAAGTAACTAAAAACTTCATACATAATTAACTTATTTTGTCGATTATAGGATTTTTGCAATTTGAACACGGAAATAACAACACATTCATATAATATACAAAGTTTTGATTACAATCGCAATTAAATTTTCAAATCTATTTAATTCTAATTACTCATGAAAAATGGTTAATTACACTAATTAATTACTTTCAAACAATTATATATAAAAAACAGCTTTGTTATATGGAAAGTATACATATAATTATGTCTTCAGAAATGTACTACAAATTATTTGACATATTTTAAAGAGATCTTAATTTTATTATTTCTCATACACTGAATTTGATTTATTTGAGTCTTATACAAACAATACGATTTTCTTATTTATGTAATTAATTTTAATAACAGATTTTTCTACATTTTTCTACACATATTCTAAACATTTAGGGGATCTTTTAAAATTTTTAAATTCAAAAAGGGGTCGCGGTTCAAAAAGTCTGAGAACCACTACTGTAGACTATAATATTTACAAAATCATTCACCCATTTTTGTATATTTTTACCACATTTTAAGTTTTTTACTGATATAAAATTCTCTCTCCTTCAACAAAATTTTTTTGCTTAAAACTTATGTCAATCCAAGTACAAATAGTTTTAATATTTATTATTTTTTTTTAATACCACACTGATGACTGACTATATATGTATATAAAACATGTCAATGCACTTCTCTGTCAGCCATTTTTGTAAGCCACACCTATTTGACAGACGTCAATAAGTTAACTTTTTGCTTATTTACAAAACCATGACTATACTGATTCCAAATAAAAAAAAAAAAAAAAACTGTGATAACCAAGATCAAGTTCATCTTGATACGAAAGTATCAAATTTCCACGACACGACGTCTATATATTTTAATTAGTATTAATAAAATTAAACGACGTAGGTATTACATTTTTTATTACTCATGCGAGAGAAGTACTAACTTGGCGCACACATTTCTGTACGCAAAATAGCTGTTTGCCCATTGTACTCTTCCCGCATACTTTTTTGCGTGTGGAAAGTAACTTTCCACACGCAAATTGACAATAAAACACGCAAAATTTAATCAAAACACGCAAAGCCGCCTCTTAATTTTTCATTTAATAAATATTTCATAATTATTTCTATAGAAACCACCAACAAAGTAATTTAAACGATAATTAATTCAGAAAAAAAAGACGAACACTTAAAAATATTATTTTAAAAGGTAATAAAAATGTCAAAATAGTGATAATAATAGAAAAAAGTATGTGAAATTCGTAATAAAAAATAGTATGTGCAACTCGTGCGGGATTGTCGATTGCCCCACTCAAGCGAATGAGCGCACTCACTATGCTCGTGCGCTCACCTTCGCTTTCGTGGGCAATCGACAATTTCCCGCACTTATTGCACAATATACTATTCTTTAACAATTCAAGTTATTGTGTAGCTGCACCCAAAACATTTCCACCTGTTATATTCTAACACATTTTCTTTATGATTATATGTATATGAACATGAAAAATTTAAAGGTGTGGTCGGCCATCTTAATCATCTATTCAATGGATGAAAATTATAATAAAAACAAAATTGTACAGATGATCACAAAATCGATTTATAGTTAACTAGTATTTACTCGGGACGCTTGGGACTTTGCTCGCGTGGTATAGATTTGAAATTATGACATCAAGATAAATGATAATACGTACAAATTTATCGTGCAACTCTTGAGAGCTGTTATTTATTTATTTTTTCTGATAATTTTCCCGGCGTAAAATGTAATCTGTATTCTTTTTTGTTTCACTGTCTGTGTTTCACTTGACGTCTTATGACGTCAATGACCGTCAATATGTATAATATTTTATATAATTGTTCAATATTTCGTTTTCAAATTTTAACTGACGATTCTTGGAATATAAAGGAACAAAAATACCAGGAAAAAACTGCGATTACGAATAGATTCCCTATAATAAATAGAGCCGTGTCATCTCATTTGAATGTTAGCCATTTTCTGTTCAAAACAGAGCGGGAAATTTCAAAAATTAATTATCACAAGTTTGGGTAAATATGTTTGAGTAGTTTTAATTATTCTTTCCAAGTTAAACTAAATGATTTTTATTAGATATTTATTTCCAACTTATTTTACGCAATCTTTGGACAAAAAATGGCGGAACCAGTCTTCTGTCAAATCAGATGTCACAACTCTATTTATTATAGGGACTCTAATTGCGAAGCACTTGAAAATGAGCGAATTTAAAATGTAATTTTCATAATTTTTTTTGTAATATTAATTTCATTTTTAGCTGCTACGTAAATTTACCCGTACATTAAGTAAATGAAAATTCCGATAATTGAAATTAAATTGTTTCGTTTAATTTGACCCGGTTTAATCATTACAAACATTTAAAATGTAATAAAGTGTAATTTTCTTCGCTTTATAAATCATTTTGGTTTTATTTAAGTTTATTTTGTATTTTTCTGTTAAAAAAAAATTATAGCATTTTCACTAGCACGCAAACTATCTAGCTAATGTTTTCGTACAAAAACGTACTAATTCACAAAGTTTAACACGTAGTTTTCGGTGATTACGGAAATAAATTTTATCCTCCAATTCCTTCTTTCTATTATTCGTTTATTTAAAAAGAAAAACTTTTCTGTTTTTGTTTCTAACCGTGATGTATTCAGTTACCAAAAAGGATAATGTATCATAATATACTTGATATAATGTTATTGGTATCACAAGGATTATATGCGGTACATGTGGAACGCCTTAGGGAATATGAAGGTCGAACGTATATATTCAAAAACAAGATGATGAGAGTTAGAAAGGATAAAAGGAAAGTATCTAATTCAAAATTATATAGACGGTGCCATCTATGAAGGTGTAGTAATACTCTTGGGGGATGGATACTTGTTTGTCTACTACTTTAAAATAAAGAGATAATATACAGCTGAACTCTTTTTTATGCGGTCCTTTTTTGTGCGATTTTTTTTATGCGGTTTTTTTAAAAAATGGCCATTAAAATGCATAATATGAATCAAAATCAAGAGACAGTAAGAAACTTAAACATTTACTATAATAACTTTCTTTGATAAAAATACTTTTTAACGAATTTTAAGCATTTAATCAATACATTGCATAAGAACATAAGTTATTGCATCATTTAATTTTTTTACACATGTATTTTTCAAAATTTTTATAATATTATAAAAATGAAATAAAATGTTTCTACGTGTAAATTAAGGCTTTATTTTGTTTAGAAAAGCAACTTCTATTGAAATTGTGAGGTTTTGAGCGTTTTGAGTTACGTATTTTCGATGAAACTTTTTTTATGCGGTCCCGATCCACCGCATAAAAAAAAGTTTGTTTTTTTTACAATCTGGACCGAACTAATCTTTTTATAGCTATTTATGATATTTTGGAATATATTTTTTTTGTGCGATTTTTTTATACGGTCCCTATCCACCACATAAAAAAAGGTTCAGCTGTATATGTTTAAAAGGGGTTACATGCATTTGTGTCGTAAAATAACCCCCCCCCCCCCCATAAGAAAATGCCACCCTACTGTCGAATTCTCCTATTGATCCAAAACTACAAGCTGGTACGAAATTATTAAGGCTCCGAAGAATATGTTTCTTCGAAGCCCTAAAAATAGCAGAATCAATTACATTTTTTTTAGGATTTCGTAGTACAACAACGAAATCCGTACAAATAATGCTCCGATTCATATAAAATTTTATGAAATAAAGAAACTGAAATAAAAAATGATGTTCCTGAAAAAAAAAAAAACTTATTCAGAAGACGTGAAACGAAAAGTCACGGCGAAGAATGCGGGGCTAGAGTGGGGGTACAGTTTTCCAAGAAAGTTATTCCCCTACAGGCTACATTTGACATTGTTCAGAAAGTTTACACGTGCTGTATAAACCAAATGGTTTGTCTTTTTTGTTAGTCTAAGATCCTACTATGTAGGTGAAATGTTGGAAAAATTTTATTTAAATAAAAAAAAAATACAAAATACTTCTTTGAAATTTTTGTAAAAATATTAAAAACATGTTGTTCAATGTCAAGTGAAAAAAACTGCTGATTTAAAATGTTGATAAACTTCATAGCATGTGACATTTGTCACATACACAAAACATAATTCGATCTATCATATTTTTTTTTCATTTATTAAAAAATTTAACACTATTATTACGGGAAAAAAAACCTATGTTAATCTATAAATTAAGATTATGAGATTAACAAAAAATTTAAATGAAAACTTGTATTGTGCCTTGTTAACAAGTTTGTCAGAATAAATTTTATTAACTTCTCACAAGGAATGTTACGGAAGTGTCCTCTGCGATTTCGTTTATTTTAACACATATTATAGTACCTGACAAAGTAACAAACATACATATTATAATTGTACGTGCCCAATCGCATATTTAGGGGGTAAAACATCCCTTCAAAAATTTGTTGAAAAATCATATTTTGGTATTTTTCTCATACTAACGCTCAAACAATTTTAATGAAAAGTGGTCAAAAGATTTAATCTGGAGTTGCATTAGTCTAGAATTTTTATCATTGAGGTTACATAATTTTTAAGGAGTTAAACACCCTTCAGAGTGGGTTTACTAACAATTTTTTGGGGAAATCATGGCTAAAATTCTTTAAAATTCTGTAAAAAATTATTATAATCCATTTCACTTAAATTTAACTGTGATTCATCACTTATGAATTTAAAGAATTTCCGTTTTCTTGACTTATCTCATTCATTATTGCACTTGCGTAAATTTTAAATTTGCAGTTTGTTTTTAGAAAAGAATAGAAGATTGATTTGTTTCGAATAAAAGAATTATTTAATTCTTTAAAGAAAACTCATACTCAATTGTATTTGAAATGGGGTATAGTTAATATAAATAATACGTGTTACCCACTGTAATTGGACGACGGAACTGGGGGGGGGGGTTATAGGGGGCTATATATGAGAACGAAATTTTTAAGAAAAATTAAATATTTGGGATTTTCCCCATTATAAAATTTATAAAATTAGGAAAAATCAAGTTAATTGGTAATTCCTTGACTTTAAATAGATAGTTCTGAAACACTGAAGTAGCTTTATGAGAAAAATCTTAGGAATGTAACTTGTAATTAAATGTCATGGATTATGAAATAGTTGAAGAAAATACAAGTAAAAAAATATAAATTGAGTTTTATTTATTATTTTGAGTAGATGTTTTACACTGTAGCAAAGAGCAGAAAAAGTATCATAAGATACGTTTTTGAACTATTATCCTATGAGTGTGATTTTCAAGAAATAGTAATTTTTCTAATTGGAAATTCGCTATGTTATGCAGGATGTTGCAACAGGAGTATTTTTATTTTGTAGATACCATAGATATGTACTTTAACGTTAAGAAAGTGTACACATGATTAATTATATGTTAGATCATAATGGGTTAAAAAAATATTAAATTTTATCACAGCTGAATTGTAGACATAAGTATAAGTATAGTTTAAACGTTAATTGTTATCGTCTTTGTGTATAATTATCTATTTGCAATATGTTTTTATAAATTATAAATATTTTCAATAGTACCATTCACTGCTGACTTCATGGTTTATTTTCAAATAATTCACTCAAATAAAATGGAACAAATTTAGAAAGTTTATAATTTTATTAAATATAAAATTAAATTTTAAATTTTGATTCAAAAAATGTTCCAGTTCTATCTTAATTTTGATAAATGACACCGGATAACGTCACTGTGCATGATTAGTTAATTATTCAAATTTAAAGATGTGTTAAAAATTATTGTAATATTTCTATTTTTTATGCATTACGTGTGGAGCTCTGAATTATTCTGTGAGAAATAATAGATGAAATTGTAGCAGCGTAGCACTAAAGTGATGTTATTCTTCGCGTATGAACAAATTTATTACATGATTCATTATTTTTATAATTAATAATTTGTGTTTTTTATGTATAAGCTGTCTAAAAATAGTTTATTAAACTCCCCAGAAACTGAGATTGTAATTTTAATCCAGGGGTGGCCAACCCAAATGATCTTGCGGGCCACTTTGGAAGCACATCATAACTCCACGGGCCGCATATAAAATTATGTGTTCCCATATATTATGTATTTTTTTAATACATTGGTTTTCACTACCTTGGTCATTATAAAATAAATATATTTTGTATAAATGTGATGAATCTTGCGGGCCAAAAAAAGTTCAAGGCGGGCCATATGCGGCCCGCGGGCCGCGGGTTGGCCACCCCTGTTTTAATCTTTACTAATATTATAAATGTGAAAGTGAGTTTGTTTGTTTGTTTGACTTTTTTTCACGCCTCAACCGTTTAATCAATTCAACTTGAAATTTTGTACAGAGATAAGTTGGGAAACAGAGAATGTTATAGGCTACTTTTTACCCTAGGAAAATATTTTATTCAAGAAAAAAGTAACAGCTCTCAATAGTAACACGATATAAATGTACTTTATATATATATATATATATTGATAAACACCACGCTGGCGAAACCGCGGGTAAATGCTAGTACTAAATAAAAGCAAAAAATATTTTATCTCTACAATTGTCAACATCTCTACGGGACTACGAAATCCTAATTTAATACGTGTCTAACACGTACTTATCGAATTTTCGAATCGAAAATTCAGCTATTACGGCCACTATCATGACGCGACTTGAACCCGAAACTATGATTAAAAATATGTCTCTTTTTTACCCCACCTGCGCGGGTGTCTTTTTTTTTACCCCACCCTACCCTATATATACATAATATACAAATATATATGTATGTATGTATTTATGTATCAGCACGATGACTCTAGAGCAAAACATTTTATTTTTATGAAATTTGGTGGAAACATTGGAAGTCCGAAAATCTTGAATGAGTTCTTCAGCCAGACACGTCCGATGCCCGAAACATGGTTCTTTCGGCATTTTTTGTGAAAAAAATTAATTTTTTGCCCAAATTTCCCCAAGTTCAAAAGTTCTTGTGACATTTTTTTACATCATTAAAAAGAGGGAAAAAAAGCACACAAAAAGGGTTTTCGAACCATTATTCTATGTACACTAGCTTCCAAGAAAAAATTAATTTTTGTAAACGGAAATTCGCTATGTTATGTAGGATGCTGCGACAGGGGTATTTTGAATTGTACAAACTCATTCTATAATTAATTTAATCACTATAAAAGAAAATCATCTATATACATTCACAATTTAACATCAAACAAAATTTTTCAATTAAAACTAATATCGTACTAGTTAGTGGAAAAACAGTATAACGAGAAAAGCGTTGATAATCAAATAAAACTGTGGCGCCTGTTTCATTCTGTCTAGTTTTAGCTTCAATAGAGGGACATCTAACTTAAAAAGTAGGTCATTCAAAACAAAATTTGGGTCAATTGATTTTATTTTTATGTTTTCCAAGAAAAGTTTAATACTCATATAACATTTCGATATCTAGTGCTGTTCACATTTTAAAAAAAATTTCGAGTACACTCTTAAAAGTGACGTTTAAAAATCTGTATCTAACTTCTCCCTGTTTATAGAAGATGTACATTTTTTTTATAGATATGTATTATCCTTCTGCAATGTTTTGTAATAAAAATGTACTCTTTACCCTTGCATTTTATGTTATGTCGCACCGTTTCAATAGTCATTATTGTTCTTGCTTTATACATGTAACGTTTATTATTGATTTTTAAAAGTTCTGTGTTAGTTATACAATAAATATGTTTAATTTTTTTTTTATTTGTACCGTTATTTGAAACAGACCGTACTGCTGGTTTGATTGAAATTAATTATTTAAAAATTTTTAATAATAATTATTTGCAAATTATATACAGAAAATATAATTATGTATATTTTTTTTATTTAAAATTCTTGTATATTAAAATGTGGATGCTAATTAATTATTTTACGAATTAATCAGCGACGTACGTTATCATATATTATACTTAATTATACACTAATAACAATTTTTATAACTTCGTAAATTATCTAAATGTTGAAAACTTGTTGCAAATAAATCATTTTTATAATGTTTCATTTAAAATAATTTAAATATTTATCGCCGTGACGTCATTAAATATATTAAAATCGTAATTTTCTATTTGTACACAACAACTGGAATTGTGAAACTGGCAGCAAGTGCATGACGGTTAAAAGGGTTATAAGTTCGAATCCGAATACTATTCCGAAATTTTTAATATTATTGACGAATTCAATTCGATAAATTAAATTGTAAAATTGGTTGTAAAACTTAATTGTTCTATTTAAACTCAATCTAAACTCAAATGGGTCATAATTTCTGAATAATAAAAATCAAGTAGATGCTGGTTTTGCACAAAAAAAATATTTAATACGTGTTTTGGGAGTATAATTATTTTATGGTTTCGTAACTAATGCAGGCGCCGATACGGAAAGTCGTTCTGGTCCGGTCGGAGCTTTACAACACTTAATGAAATCATCATTTATACTGTCATCGCTGGACTACGAATTCTTATTTTTTTAGCTTATATTTTCAGATGAGCTTACCAAAAATTTTTTTTCATATACATATTTCAAACTCATAGTACAAAAAATATAGTAGACATTCTAAATAACGCTACTCTCAACAATTTAATTTCTCTACATTTCGGTAGAAGTCACACTCTTCCCGCCATCTAGTTTTCTTCCGAGTAAAATTTTGAATCGCTCCATCTAAATAATGCCATGCGAGAAATGGCTGTTGTTAAGACAAAAGATAAATAAATAAAACTCTAGACGTACTAGGCAATAAAAATTAAACAGTTTTGTTCTTTTTAATCGCTGACATTATTCAGAAAGAGTTAAACAAAATAAGAAAATAAAGAATATGAAGCTAGTGTTCAACTGTACTGGAGAGAATGTCTACTGTACAAATATCTAAAAATCGTTACTTAAGGATACGTATTTTATACAACTTAAAATTTGCTACTAAACTAAGAGAGAGAGTACCACCTATCATCTTTATTTAAAGAATCGATTTATTTGTAAGATAAAATACTAATAACTGAAAAGCAAAAAATTAACAGAAATAGTATATTGTGCAATAAGTGCGGGAAATTGTCGATTGCTCACGAAAGCGAAGTTGAGCGCACGAATGTAGTAAGTGCGCTCATTCGCTTGAGTGAGGCAATCGACAATCCCGCACGAGTTGCACATACTATTTTTTATTACGAATTTCACATACTTTTTTCTATTATTATCACTATTTTTGACATTTTTATTACTTTTTAAAATAATATTTTTAAGTGTTCGTCTTTTCTTTCCGGATTAATTTTCGTTTAAATTACTTTGTTGGTGGTTTCTATAGAAATAATTATGAAATATTTATTAAATGAAAAATTAAGAGGCGGCTTTGCGTGTTTTATTGTCAATTTGCGTGTGGAAAGTTTCCACACGTAAAAAACTATGCGGGAAGAGTACAGAGGGCAAACAGCTATTTTGCGTACAGAAATGTGTGCGCCAAGTTAGTACTTCTCTCGCATGAGTAATAAAAACAATTTTTCTTAAAAAAAAATTCAGTCCGGCATAACAAATGTCGCAATGTAGACGCTGCGCGTACAGTACTATGAACTTTCTGCATGGAGTTTCTAGCTAGCGTCACATCTATTTCAATAGATAAATAAACAGACGACGGGAAAGTAAGATTAATAAGGTTTTCGGTCGTAGACCCCAGAAAATTTAAAATTTATAAGACCGCAAATAAAATAAATGATAAGCACAGTTCAATAAAAGTTCACTAAACTAAAAAATAGAAATGACTTTTAAAAATTTTTACGTCTTTATAAACACAAATCACTAATCAGATATAAACATGAATGAATTTAGCTACATTTCTTTGAAATCTATTAAGTTCAATTGTGATATCGTATATGGGCGGCTAATTATCGTTTAAACGAATAATGACACAGTTTCAAATTATTTTTTTAAATTTATTACAATGTTTTTAACCCTTTAAATGGCTTATCAAACAGAACAATTAAACGATAAATTAAATTGTGTCTGTATTATTTATTATTTGAACACGGGGTAAAAAGGTATAAAAACAAGGTTGTGCAAATCGATTACAATAAAGGAGACATACACGGGCAGATTTTTTAGCAAACACTGATATTAGAATATGCATGTACATTATTTTTTTTTGAAGCAAAATCGCCATATTGGTTAACACCTTTTATAACCTATAAAGTGTCGGTGGTAATAAATATTTTTTAATTTTTATGTGAATTTTGTTGTAATTTGAGATTGTTTATTAAAAAATATTCTAACAATACTTATAATCTATACGTATAATAAAACTGTAACGAGACCGTTTCTGTACATGGAATATTTTTTGAAAATTGTACTGGTACTGTAAACAGTTATCGATGTAGATATCAAAACAGCGATTTTTAAAATTTTTGTCTGTCTGTTCACGCATCACGCAAAAACTATTGGACGGATTTTAATGAAATTTAGTGTGATGATAACTTATTACCTGGGTCAACATCTAAGATACTTTTTATTCCGGGAAAATGTCTTATTCCCACGGGAAAATGGAAAAACTATTTTGAGCATGTACATTGTACACACATTACGTAAAAACTACTGGACGAATTTTAATGAAATTTGTTGCGATTATAAATTTTTAACTGGATCAACATCTAAGACACTTTTCACTTTGAAAAAATTTCTCATTCCCATGGGAAAATGGAAAAGCCATTTTATGGTTTTGAGAATGCACAGTAATGCACACACATTACGTAAATTTATATATTTCATAATTTCATAACTATAGTAACAAAATGTAAATAAATTGAATATTGTATTAACATTTTTCTGAATCTGAAATCAAAGAAAATGTTGCTAATTGGGTGCCGAAAAATATAATAAATACATAATTATCAATTTGGAGACAATTTAATGCATTTTGTGTTGCAAGAAACTACAAATTGGAAAAAGGAGCTACTCAACGTTTCGCGTGAACAACGTCACGGGTACGGCTAGTAACAAATATAACATCAATAAATATAGAAAAATTTTAAATCCAAACTTATTTAACCGCCATATTTCTCAACACCTGTCACTTTTTTGGCTTCATTTTTATTTACATTGAATTTCAATACTCAGGGTTAGCAAGTCTGCTATAAAGTCTATTCATGTATGGAAAAGCGTTGATTGTGGATTAATTTTAAGAACCGTTGAATTTGATCCTTCGTCTCTGGCCCATTCTTTGTTAACTATGGACAGAACTGAGAGAACTGATTATTATGGCCGCAAGCTCAAAAGACCGTCAGAAACTGAGGTGAGGAGAACACAAATTGTATTATTTCCATAGTTACTAACCAAACCAAGTAATTAAGTTTTTATAGAAGTGAGTGAGTAAACTTCTATTTATTAATATGATAGATAAAGATAAATGCAGATATAGATAAAAATGGTCTTTTTAGCTTGCGCCCATAATACCTACTTATTGCAACATGTGTATTTTTTGCGTATTATAATTTTTAAATTTATTTTAATTTTAATAAATACACGCAATCGAATGGACTAATTAATCTATTGTTTCGGAGTTTATTGAACTTAAAGCTTGGCCATGCTAATAAAAATAAAATAGCTAAAAATACATAAATAATAAAAATTTCAAAAATAGTTCCTATGAAAAATTTGTGACGTTTTTATAAAATAATGGAATGGAATCATGCACCATTAAATTTATTAAAGACAAAATTGAAAATTGCAAAATAGCAATAATTCAATACTTTTTTGACATCAACATAATGTTGTTGTCAAATTATTCGTTACAGCGTAACATATCCGCTGGTTTTTTAAGGATTTAATTCATACGGATCAAATTCTTTAAAACTGACGGATAACTTAACGTTAATTAGCAGAACTGATTCGGTCAAGAATTAGTTTTGTCACTTTTAAACGGGCTTTTATTTTGTGTTAATGTTCTGTTTTGTAGAACCCAGTCCGGTGGATTAAATCCTTTAAAAAGTCCACCTGTGTATGGCTACCTATTGAATACCTATAGATTACGTCAATAAATTTGAAACCTAAATTTTAGTCATTTGGGCAGGGTATAAACTAGAATTGTTTTCCAATTTTTAATAATTTTTTTTTTTTTAAATAGTAGAATTATACAAAAGATAAAAATTTGAAACGTTTTGAATTTTTTTGACTCTGAAGATACGAAAATTTAATTTTCTTTGAATATAGTAAAAAAAATTTTAATTTTGTCAAATTTTCACTTAAATATAGATATATTATTTTTCACAAACTAGTTTTCGATTGATTAGATCATCTTCAGGTGAAAACTGAACTGAACTGAATTCAGTGTGAAAGGTCAAGAAATGGGGAAAAAACCCAGAAGAAAGGTAAACAAACACACGTGCGCCGGAAGCGAGTGGCAAATCACGAATTTTGATGTTGAACGAGTTTTAGGTAGATAGCAAATAGTGGGCGAGGAAACCAAATAATGAATATTACGAAAGATTTTTAAATTTTACTTGAATAATTACAAATGTAAGGTTGAATAACTTCATTTTTGGGATGTTTTATTAAGAAATATTTTAACTGGAAATTAATATGGAATAGAATTAATTAAATATGTTAAGAAGGGGAGATTTATTTAAGTCAATTTGGTCATTTAAAACTGTTATGTTTGGATCATTATTTAATTTGTTTATTTCTAATGCTTCTAATATATTTAATTTCTGTCCTTTTTCACAAAAATGAAGGATTTTGGGTTTGTTGTCCGTTTTCTAAAAGGTGAAGACCGAAGTTGGATGTATGTTTCTGAGAGGTAATATGTTCACGGTATCTAATATCAAAAGATCTTCCTGTTTGACCAACATATGCTGAATTACAATCTCCACAATGGATCAGTTTTTTCTTTTGCATTGAAAATGGATTGGGCTATATTGTTGACCAAATGAACTGAAACAATTGCCAATTTTATGAGAAATGTCTTCTAAATATGGTAATTTTTCTGTCCTTTTTCACAAAAGTGAAGGATTTTGGGTTTGTAGTCTGGTTTTACAGAATGTCTGTTTTCTAAAAAACAGATGTATGTTTCTGAGAGGTAATATACCATATTCATTATGGATTCTTTTCTTGATTTCCGATATAATCAGTAGTGCACACAAAATCCTAAAAAAGCTCCAATTTTTAATTTTTTTTTGCCACTTATTAATTATTATTTTTTTTGCCACTCTAAAGTTGTCACTCTATGATTTCCGTTAGTGACCGCCACTATTTTAACTAATGACGAAATTATTGCGTAACTCTTAAATTACACCCTTATCCTCCAGCAGATTCTCTCAAACTCCTTTTTTTATTCAAAATTTTAAATAAATACCATTTCGTTTGGTATCTTCTAAATAATAAAATTAATTTTAAAGGGTTCAAATAATTCAATTTCATTCAACCCTCATTTAGAATCAAATATCAACCATAAAAACAATCAAAACATCAACCATCCCAAATGTCAATAATGTGACATAAACAACTGCATCAAATTACATAATCATATGACCTATACCAATTAGTACCGTGTTATTAAAACACATAAACTGAACTGGATATTCAAAATCATTCAGAATTATTTTATTAATTACTAAAAAATTAATATTCATTCAATAAAAATATGTAATTTATATGTAAATAAAACTCAATAAAAAAAAATTTGACTTTTTAAATGCTTGTATGACTAATACGTATGTCTATCTTTGTTCTGTGGTAGACACATTGGGATTGCCTATGTGACTGAACACAGATAAAAAAAAGTAATATCTTTTTAAAATTAACATCTGACTAATTACATATTTCACTTACTAAATGGCAAATACAATAGAAAATAATTTTTATGTGTAATAATGTTTCACGGTCAGGTGAATTTGTGAAAGCATTCTTAACTTAATTAATTACATTCTACTTAAAATACAAAGGAATATCGATTGACGCTACAAGAAAATGTCTATAACGAAAAGAAAAACTAAGAAAACATGACCGGAACTTTAAAAATTCACCAATTACATTCAAAAAACTATTACAAAATTTATTTATTGACAGTAATTTATAAACTAATCGATCGCAATAATAGAAAAAATTAGCATTCACTGCAGTAATAAAATTTATTTTCACTTACGCCTATTGAAATACAATTTTCATCTGTCCCGGATGGAAATTTAACTATAAATTTTGAGCCAGCCTTCTCCTCCGAATCATTTAACGGACGAAATCGGCACACAACTTTTATACTATCCTCGGCCGCAATTTCCCGTTCTCTTGGCGTAATTGGTTCTCCCGACATTTTTGCAATTTATTTTTTTGTTTTAAATTATTTCACTTCCACTACACAACGATAATAACAATAATAAAAATTTACCTAATCGGGAACATAAAACCGTGCATAAATATTAATAGATTTGAATAAAAATAAATAGAATTGATTGATAAAAATGTGGCAGACTACCACTTTTGATCCGCCATTGTAGGCAGGAGTTCCACTACGCATTCTAATGATAGACGTACAAATACAATAATAGGAGTGAGTAATACATTTACGTGTTCGTCGATAAAATAAGACACATACGTCAAATGAAATTTCATATTTGAAGGATATACGGTGGCCTCTAGTGGTAGAAAATTAAAATTAACAGAATGTTAAAAAAGTTCTTTTCTATGATAGCTGTATATTATATTATTACAGAATTACAGTACAACTTCATTAAATCTCTATTATTATTGTAAAATTTTGTCGATTTCGACAATTTTAATTTTATAAAGTAAAATGTGGAATTAATGCGCCAAAAATAATTCACTGATTTGAGCGTTACTTTGTGATAATCCATATTGTAAATAAAAGAAATTTTATTTCTTTGCAAATATTACTATTTTATTATTTTAACAAACTTCGTCTGATAATGTTCAAACATGTCAAAAATTTTGTAACAAATTTGAAAATAAAAAAGTGATATTTGCCAAAAATAATTTTAAAAATTAAAAAAAATATAGATTTGTTTTAAAAAAATCTGAAAATTTTTTTATGCTATGGTTTTAAAGTTTGAACAAAATAATTAATTAAATGGCTCGATTGTATTACTTGAGTTAAATGTAATCAATTCACCCTAGGTGCGAATACAGAGGGGGTGGGACTGAGGAGTTATGAAGGTCATAATACTCATAATCTTTCCGAATGAAATCTTTAAATTTTATTGATCTGATAATGACATACCTCTGCCGTGTCACACGAATGTCATGTATCTTGAGATACAACAATTTCGCGTAACAACGTTAAAAGGATTCTACTCAATCCTTAGTATATATACATATATTGACAATAAAATTAATTAATTTGTTATTAATAATATAATAATTAATCTACTGTATTTTTAAATTTTTATTTTGATTGTATCACATATTACCTATTTGGGAAACCAAATAATGTATATTATATATACTATATATAGTATAATAAAAATATACTATATATTTTCAAATATATAGTATATTTATACGTTATTAAATCAATGCTGTAATGTTGAATCAATAACGCATAATAAAAATCAATTATCTTAGATACCTATTTAAAATAATATCTAAGATAATTAAGAGTTTAAGACCATCTGATATTTTATTCAAATCAAGTTTTCTCAAAACTATCATTTCCGAGATACGTGAGATTGGTGTGACACGGCAGACCTAATCAAGTTAATTAAAATTTTTTGATGCTTTAAAACTCAGTAAATTAAATGAAAGAATTATGAAACTTGCAGCGAATTATAGGTTTTCGAGGTCGTTCTTTTCATTCTTATTAAAATTCAGCAAGTAGGATTAGTAGAAAAAACATTTCTGTCGAAACAGTCTTATTTCTAAAAGTAATTTCGCCATTTTGATAGTAAAAATGAAAACTTCACACCCAAATTGCCCTGGTTCAACTAATCACGTTAATTTAAACCATTTCCACAAAGTATGATTTGAGAAAAAAGAAATTTTCTAATTTGATGACGTCATCAAGTTTATTAAATTTTTTCAGTGCCTTAAAAACTGTAAATAAAATCATAGAATGATAAAACTGGAAGCGAATTATATGTTTTCGAGGTAGTTTTTTTCATTTTTATTAAAATTAAGCATATAGAACTAGTAAAAAAAAGACTTCTATTGAATCAGTTATGATTTTAAAAAGAATTTCGTCATTTTGATAGTAATAAATTAAAGTAAAAAAAATGTTTTTTAAGAAAAAGCTTTTATTTAAAAAAAGACTAAAAAAAAAATAAAATAACTTTTGAGTGAAATTTGAAGCAATATGCAACATAATTTATAAATGCTTGAGGCGTTATCATTAATTATTTCTGTTTTGGATATAAGTGTAGTTATTTTACTTTTCAGTAGTTACCAAATTTAATTAAACGCCTCAAGCTTTTATAAATTATGTTGCATATTGCTTCAAACTTCACTAAAAAGTTATTTTATTTTTTTAGCCCATTTTTAAATAAAGGCTTTTTCTTAAAAAACATTTTTTTTACTTTAATTTATTTTCTACTTTTTAGTCTGGTCACAATTAATTTTAAAAAAATTAATTTTTTTATCTATAATAAAAGTAATTAAAGAAGTAATTAAATTTTTTTACCTATATTTTAATCGGTTAACTTAGCCTAATCAAATATAACTATATGGAAACAAAAAATTACAATGTAAAATCAATGGACAATATCTGACAATTCGAAGTGTCAAAAAGTTGCACAGGACTAAAAATCAACAACATTAACAATTTTGGTTTGGGGCAATTTAGGGAAAAACTAATTATACAATATTGCATTGTCATCAAGGTTAGATCGGTATGTAAAATTTGAAACCTCTAGCTCAATTAGAACCTGTCTAAATTTTGATTCCAAGATTTGATCTAAACCAACATACTAACATAGAAAGTTAAATAAAAGCTTTTAAAAATGAAAAGTTCACACCTAAATTACTCCAAATAAACCCATCACTCTAGTGTAATTCACTTTCATAAAGCGTGATTTGAGAATTTTTTTTTTACTCTAGTGACGTCATCAAGTTTACTAAAATTCAAACACAGCACAAATACATCAAATGTCAGTAATATTAAGTGGATTTTCAAAAATTTTTTTGTTGTGTTTCTGACATGAAATACTAAATTAATTTTACTACACAAAAATTACCGCTAATTTTCTTTTTCGATATTTCCGTGCTGTTTCATAGGTTGGTCAATATTCGAGGAAGTAGAGATTAAAAGGTAAGGAAAATTTAAGAATAAAACCATTTAAGTGGTAAAAAAAATTAAAACGCTATTAAAAATTTATTGACAAAAATTATTTTAATAACAAATAATTTTAATTTGAAATTAAATTTCAAATAAATTTTCTATTTACTATGATGACATCTTCGTCCAAAGATACGATGCAAAGACGTCCGGTTTACACGACGGTCCATACGCATAAAAGACGTCCACGAAACTATTGCTTGGGAAATCATACGACATAGTACTCGGCCAGAACTCACGATTATTCTCCACCATGTATCCGCGAATTTTATCATAAGTTTGTCGAGTGACCACAGATAACTATAATGTCAATTTAAATTTAAAAAAAAAAAAAAAAAAACATTTCGCTGAATTATTCGTTTAATTTACCTTTCTTCTTGCCCAATTTATTTTATTCCATGTTAATGTTTTTATAACTTCCTTTCGCAGTGGTATTTTAGGTCTTTCTAGTTTTGTATTGCAAATCATTATGTGGTTCCACATTGCACGACTTTTGAGTAAATATTTTTCTGCAATAAAGATTTGACGATTTTTTGAAATCTATTAAAATTTAATACTACAATATTTACTCTTATCATTTTCATTTAGCACCCGACCACATCTTTTATCCATCCAAATTCGAAAGTGAGGCAGTAGCCATACTTTTGGTAACAATGTCAACGGATATCCGTCTTCAGCCATTGTTGTCAATGTTTTCTGCCGACAAAAATTAAGTATATTAATTAATTCTGTTGTTGATTAAGACAAATTAATTCGACCAGCAAGTTTATATCATTTATAACGTATTTTTTAAGGGGGTATTCTAGTCTAGAAATTCGAAAAAATCCATTTTTTTTCATATTTTCAAAGTTCAGGCCTTTAAGAAGAAGCCTTTAAAAGGATTTACGGAAATTTGAATTATTTTCGGAGTTATGACGATTTTTTCCCAATGTACTGTGTACCTTTTCAGTGTTAGATTCAAACTTTTAATATAAATTATGATTCATTTCAGTTAAATTTAACCATGCTTCGTCACTTTGAATTTAAATAATTTCCGTTTTCTTGGCTCTATCTCTTTTATTATTGCATTTATGTAAATTTTAAATTTGCAGTTCATTTTTAGAAAAAAATAGAAGATTAATTTGTTTCGAATATAAGAATTATTTAATTTTTTGACGAAAACTCATGATCAATTGTATCTGAAAAGAGCTATACTTGAAACTACTTTTTTCGATACGGTTGACATATCTCAAGTTCTAATGCACCGATTTACTTGAAATTTGGTACAGACCTTCTTAATAGGTACTATCAAAATTGGTCCGACGTAGGGGTTTTTGAAATTTTTTATATTTACTATTTTTAAAAAATTTCAAAAGTTTAAAAAAGGAGGCGCAAAAATGATTTTTTTTAAATGGACGCCATTTTGTGAAAAAATTTATTTTTTCAAATCGGTTACGTCCAACTAATTCTACATTCTTGTTTATTAAGAATTAACTAAAATTTTATGTTTCAGATCACCAGGAGGGTTGGAATCACATCAATCAGGAGACATCTTTTTTTTGAGTCCCCACTATCCCGGCCTGTACTGATTTTAATTTTGAATTTTTTTTTAAAAACTTTTATACATTTTCATACTTTTCAAATATCAATAAAAAACTGTTCAAAAAATGACTAACATTATTTAGTTTTTTTTTTTTTATTACGCCCGTAAAATCACCTCTAGCCCTGAGCCTCTAGGCTAGAATACCCCCTTAATCTAGTGATAAAATGCCATCATGACAGTTGATAATTTTTGATCGAAAAAAGGTGTTCATTGCAATACAATTATACGTTGGAGAACGATCGTATGGTTAAAATGGCTGCCAGTGATCGACCACTTAAAATAAGCGTAAGATATTCTGTTTGAAAATGAGCTAACGGTTCGAAACAATATTGTCACAGTTTCAAAAATAAAAGTGGTATTTTGCAAAGTAAAGTATTTGTTTATTATTTACAAATATGGAATACCATAAAGTAACGCTCAAATCTATTAATAATAAGCGTAAGATTTTTTTTAACTTACTTTCAAAAGAGCCATTTGTTCTCGATAAACACACGATATTTTATAATATTTTTTCGGCATTGGTAACATTTTAATGGTATTTGGCACCACGGGATGTGTTAGTTCTGTAACACTGTTAATGAATGGTACTACAATATCTTCAACACGACGTCCAACACCTTCAATAATTTCCTCGTCGTATTCTTTCAATTCTAATTGCAACCATCGATTATAAATTCGCATACATCTACACATAAATGGCTCGGGTTCCTGATCGTCTTCATCGTCCACCCACGAATCGATTGTGGTGACGCCGTCGATTACGAATGTTCCAGTGCCATCCGGTAACGCTTTTACCGCACCCACAATCATAACTTTATCTTGCTCCAGATGTTGTTTCTTTTTGAAAAAGTCGCATATGCTCTCTTTGACGGTGGGTAATGCTTGGACGCCACTAATTTGATATGTGGGAGTTCCATCAATATTTTCTTTCACGCCACCAATTATTACGAATGGTTTTTTTGGAACACCCTGTTATTGATAAAACAATTTGATTTTTTTAGAACTAGTGGCGCTAGTAGACAATTCAAGTTTTAGGCTTAATGCACAATCAATGAAATAAGGAATAAGAAGTATGCCATCTAGTGACGTTGAATGAAACTTAAACTTAACTGCTCATAGGTATATGTATTTAGGTATTTTTTTTACATCAAAATTCATGAAAAAGTAATGTTCATGATTACTTACGAACTCCTTATTTCTTATGATACTCCTTATTTCTTATTTCATTAAAGTTCCATTCAACGTCACTAGATGGCATACTTCTTATTCCTTATTTCTTATTCCTTATTTCATTGATTGTGTATGACCCATTACTTATATTTTGTAATCTCATAAAATACTCAAAATAATCTAAAAAAAACTATTACTATTAAATATTATTACGTTATCATTTATTGAGCAAACAAAGTAAACTGAATTATAGATTTTCACTGAACATGTAATAAGAGTCGTCATAGTACACTAATGTCTACCTGTCAATTTCTAATAGGTATATAAACGGTTATGACGCTTCCCGTCAGTAATTAAAATGGTTAAATTGGATATATAATCATATAAAAATGATTGTAAAGTACAATCAAAAAAAAAAAAAATTCAGTTTCAGTTTATAGAAAAGTTAAAAATTTATTTTGAAAATTAAATGTGGTAGAAAAAATGTCTGCCATACTCTTTTATTATGCGAATATGGTCTATGATAATCTATAATCCAGAAAAAGAGCTAATGTAAAATTTTCAATGTTTTTTTCCATGCAGTAGAGCTAATTATCATTTTTTTAAGAAAAAAAAAACAAAATGGTGACGCAACAACTTTTAGAGAACAACCACTTATTTTTTTTAGTAGCTGGAAATTTTTTAAATTTCGAATCGATTAAAAAAATATTCACCAGGTGCGTGTTAAACACGCATTAAGTCAGGATTTCGTAGTCAGTAGTTAGAACTGTTCACATTTATCAGGATAAAACATTTCTTACTTTTATTTAGTATTAAAATTAACTTTTAATTTGTTAATGATTATCTGGATCTTTTACTTTCTATACAGGGTGTCAGAAAAATAAGTGACCATCTTTTGAGGGGTGACTCATAGCACACTAAAACCGCAGGAATTTTTTCGGAATTAACAGCCGCGTCACCCCTCAAAAGGATAAGAGTTATTTCCCTTACACCCTATATATATATATATATATATATATATATATATATATATATATATATATATATATATATATATATATATGTGTGTGTGTGTGTACATATATGTACAGGGTGTAAGGGAAACAACTCTTATCCTTTTGAGGGGTGACGCGACTGTTAATTCCTGCAGTTTTAGTGTCTACAGGGTGCTATGAGTCACCCCACAAAAGGACGAAAGTTATTTGTTTTACAGCCTGTATATATGCATATCAATTAGCAAGCCAAATGTGCTTGTTTTCAAGCTTATATTGCTTACACTTGAGCGCAAGCCGCTTCCGTTTACGTCGATACGAATTGGCCCATACTTACTGCGTAAGTGTATCCTTGTATATGATAGTAAACTTCACCCGTTTTCTTGTTCACGCAAGTCCCACCAATGATTCTATTAAACTCTTGGGGAATCGATGGCTCTTTTATATATTCATCGAAAATTTTTTTCGCCGCCAATCCGGTAATTATCATTCGTGAATCACCTCCGGGCGTTCTATCAACACCTCCAATGATATAAGTGGCATTTTGTGGTTTCATTCGCTCCTTAAACGCCTCCTTTTCTTCACGTTCTCGCTTCTTCACATATCTGTCATACAATTGTAAACATTTACCATGTTTCTTCTGTTGCAATTCCATGTATTTGCGATACAGTAGGAGACATTCACAATCAATTGGCCTCTCGGGAATAACTTGTTGAATAATCGGGACGCTGTTTCCATTTGGTAATATTTTCACCCCACCAATGACGTACGTACATTTTTGTGGTATTTCATCGCGACTTAAGACTAGTCCTTGTACAATTAATGTTTTTTGATTGTCAGGTGTGGTTTTTACACCGCCAATTAGGTATTCACATTTCGGTTTAAACATCTCTTCTTCCCTTTTGCCTTCTTTTACACCGGATATAATGAATAGTGGGTCGCCATCAGTGTCAGTTGGTTTGATGCCGCTCAAAACGTACGTGAATTTCGGCTCTTCGTATCCGGTTTTTGCAAGTCCTTGTATAATGTGCGTTGGTGTTCCATTCTCATCAGGCTTAATACCGCTTATAACAGTGCTGTATTTGGCTTCAAACCATGGATTGGTTACACCTTCGTCGGTTACGATAACGGAGTTGCTTTTTGAGTCATAAACACCTTGGGGAAGAGTTGGAAAAAATGAATTAAAGGAAAGTCATTCTGCTGTTCCCCTTGGATTTTGTTCAGAACGGGATTTACATAAAGGCGCTTAGGGCACGTGCCCCGGGGCCTCCACAAAATATCAAAATAGAGGAATAAAATAGAAAGAATAAAAGCGTTTTTGGACTTTTTTCTCTAGAGGTGCCTCCATAAAAGTACTCACGGCCCCCCATATGTGAAATAGTCAGGGACAACCACATGAGAAGTGCCCCGGGGCCTCCACAGAGGTAAATCCGGCCCTGATTTTGTTCATTCTTCGATGTGTTATTTGATAAATGTCTGGACAACGGCAAGTGACAGGGAAAAAGTTAAATTTAATGGAATCTACGTCAAAGCTAACGATTGATGTTTATTTTTGAAATAGCAAGTTTAAGAGTATTCACCAGAAATAGACCCAGAGGCGTATTTAGGGCAAATTCCAGGGGTGCGGTAATATATAAAAAAAATTTGGTCATTTTTAATAGTAAAAATGAAAAGTTCGCATTTAAATTATCCAAATTCAACCAATATCTCGAGCTCAAATCGCTTTCATAAAGCATGATTTGAGAAAAAAAGAATTTTTTACTTTCATGACGTCATAAAGTTTACTAAAATTTTTCAGTATCTTAGAAATTGTAAATAGAAAGATAGAGTGATGAAACTGAAAGCGAATTATAGGTTTCGAAGTTGTTCTTTTCATTTTTATCAAAATTAAGCCAGTACGGCAACCAGGGAAAGACTTCTCTCGAAACACTCATATTTCTAATAAAATTTTCGTCTTTTTGATAGAAAAAAACGAAAAGTTCACGCCCAAGTTACCTTAACTCAAGCAATCACCCCAATTCAAGTCATTTCTGTAAAGCTGGATTTGAGAAAAATAAATTTTTTGATTTGATTACGTCACAAAGTTTACAAAAATTTTCCAGTGTCTTAGAAAAATCGTAGCTAAAAAGACAAAATGATGAAACTGAAAGCGAATTACAGGTTTTCGATTAAGTTTTTTTTTTCATTTTAACCAAAATGAAGTTTCTGCGGCCACCAGAAAAAGACTTTAGCCACTGGTAATAAAAATGGAAAAAATTGCTGCAAAAAAACAGTTAACTGTAAAGCCGGATCTACATATAACAAACGAACGCGAACGAATGCGAACAAACGTAAACGAATGGTAGCGAACAAACATAAACGAACAAATGTGGACGTAGTCACGAATGCGAACAGACACGAACGAACAGTTTCGAACACTCACGAATGTTTTCCATTTGTTGTCGGTACATCAAAGAAAAAGATTCGTTCGTGTTTGTTTGTGTCTGTCAAGCCGGGTCTACATATAACGAACGAACGTGAACGAATGCGAACAAACGTGAACGAACGTAAATCAACATGAACGAACATGAACAAACAAAAACAAACACAAACGAACGCGAATGAACAATTAACCTCAATTCTTTGATGTTCGTTTATGTTCCGACTACACAATAGTTTTTTAAATAAGTTTAATAAATTTTGAAATGAAGTTATCGCAGTGAGAGTTTTATGGTCTACTGTTATTCGTTTTATAATGCCTCTAATTTACTAACTGATTTAATTTGTGAAAATTTCTAATTTTTTGGAAATTTCACAAGATCGTCACTATCAGATTTCGAAAAGTTAACTGAAATAGTTGGACCAGAAATATTTAAACAAAATATACACTTATTATCGGAAAGCCCTGTTAAAGAAAGACTTCAGTGTTGTTACTCATTGCGACTTCTGTTAATCAAATTTTCCCTCCAAAGATTCCCACACGTCATTTATTTTTCTGGTAATTTTGTAAAAATTATCTAAAACATCGCAAAACATCGAAATAAAATTTCAAATCTTGTCAATTTTAAATTGTTAACTAAATTTATTTTAAACTGTCTATCTTAATATATTGTTAGAATAATTTTTAATCGTCCATATCTGACAGACACAAACAAACACGAACGAATCTTTTTCTTTGATGTACCGACAACAAATGGAAAACATTCGTGAGTGTTCGAAACTGTTCGTTCGTGTTTGTTCGCTTTCGTGACTACGTCCATATTTGTTCGTTTATGTTTGTTCACTACCATTCGTTTACGTTTGTTCGTATTCGTTCGCGTTCGTTCGTTATATGTAGACCCGGCTTCAGATGTGGACGATTAAAAATTATTCTAACAATAAATTAAGACAGTTTAAAATAAATTCAGTTAACAATTTAAAATTGATAAGATTTGAAACTGTATTTCGATGTTTTGGAATGTTTTAGATAATTTTTTAGGGAATCTTTGGAGGGAAAATTTGATTAACAGAAGTCGCAATGTGTAATAACACTGAAGTCTTTCTTTAACAGGAATTGCTTTCCGATAATAAGTGTATATTTTGTTTAGATATTTTTGGTCCAGCTATTTCAGTTAACTTTTCGAAATCTGATAGTAACGATCTTGTAAAATTTCCAAAAAATTAGGAATTTTCACAAATTAAATCAGTTTAGTTAATTAGAGGTATTATAACGAGTTTTGTTTTTATGAAACAAAACCATCTACCAACATCTTTTTGATTTGTTGGTTTTTAAAGATCACATGATAAAATTGGTGTCATAATGTGGGCGATATTAGTAGACCATAAAACTCTTACTGCAATAACTTTTCATTTCAAAATTTATTAAAATTTAAAATTTATTGTGTAGCCGGAACATTATTAAAAATTATTGTGTAGCCGGAACATAAACGAACATCAACGAATTGACGTTAATTGTTCATTCGCGTTCGTTTGTGTTTGTTTTTGTTTGTTCATGTTCGTTCATGTTGGGTCACATTCGTTCACGCTTGTTCGCATTCGTTCGCGTTTGTTCGTTATATGTAGACCCGGCTTAATGGCATCACAGTTTGACAAATGTCAGTGTTAATCTTTATAACCTCAATATTTTAATTATATTCATAAAATGTCAAAGTAAAAGCAAGTATAGGTATTTTTTTGAATTGGTCGATTATTATTACTACATATTCGGGCTAATAAACGCATTGCAAATAAAACATAATTTCATTTTGTCGATGAAAATTATCAAAATCGACATGCTTGTTTAGAAATTGTGACGTCATTTTCAAGTAATGGCGCATTTTCAGTTATTTGAATTGCTGTTAAAAATTAACGATTTTCAAAATAACATTCTCATATTCTAAAATCATACATATTTAATAATAGTTCATAGAATTATTTAACATTTAACACAAATTTTCAACACAGTCAAGTACCGTATTTTACCTCAGATTTTGAAAAGCGGAAACACTCCTAAATTCACGGGTCCACATTATATCCAAGAATGAATAAAATCGAAAAGAGACAACAAAAAGATTTTACCTGTAAAAATTGTTAGGATACTTTTTTCCGTACCTTCAAGAGTATATTCCACCGGTTTTATTTCAGGTTGCCTTATACTGACACCGGAAATCATAAAGGTGGTAGTGCCATCTGGTGCTGTCGTAACACCGTTAATCAGATACGAGGTCTCTTCCATATTTTTCAAACTCTCTTTGACCGCTTGCATATAATCGTAATACAATCTTGTCGCTTGCATCCCGGACACAATTAACGTTGGTTCTTCATTCTCTTTCGCAACAACGCCCCCTATAATTGGTTCAAACATTTGGTTTTTGGGTGGTTGCACGCCGGACAAAGTATAGACTGGGCCATCTTTTGTTTCTGTTACCCCACCAATGACGTATGTAATGTCCGGTTGAGCTTTTAAAGCTTTTTTTTGTCGGGTGATCACAAATTGCCGGTAAATTTTTAAACATTTTTGATGCTCAAGTTCCTTTAAGCGGATATATTCATTATAGAGGGCTACACATGGGCAATGTGGTTTCACCGGAACGCATTCCGGTTTGGGTGGTGGTTCTGGAATATCATCTGGCACCTCTTTTGCACTTACGCCCGCAATAATTCTCGTTTTGTGGCCATCTTCATTGCAGGCAACACCACCGTGAACATAGGTGCAATAATGTTTCATTGGTTCATATTGAACGGCGCTAATAATCGGTACGGTCGTTTTATCGGGTAGTCGGACAATTCCGCCGATTACGTAACGATAAATTCGACGATGGTAGTCCATTTTCGAAATACCTTGAATATGGGTGACTGATTTTGATGGTGAATGATGTGGGTGGCTTTTATGTTGCACACCACCAATGATTGTATGCGTGGGTTGACGATCAAGATCATGAATTGGATAATAAGTGTAAATTTCCTGTAAGTGGGACGTGAGAGGTTTTTGTTTAGAAGTTTTTTTGAGTTTTATTTTCTTTTTAGTAGATTTTCTTTTTATAATTTCTGTCTTCTTTTTCACTATATCTACTTTTTTACTTTTCATATTCTCTTTGTCAGTTTGATCTGTTTCAATTTTCTTATTGCTTTTGTTTTTATCTAATTTTTGTTTTAAAAATGTTTCTATTAACTGATCTAATTCTTCGATCTTATTTTTAAATCTATATTCACTTTTTTCGGGGAATTCTGATCGTAATTGTAATGGTTTCTAAAAATGAAAAAATACGTCAGGAGTGTATCGGCAACGCAAAGATTACGAGAACGCCTCTGATGGTGAAATTTGAAACTGTCTTTAGGCAGACGTTAGATCTTGTCATTTTAAATTTTTTTATGCGCATGTATGCCCAAAGACAGCTTTCAGTTTCACTATCTTCACTATTTATTACGGATTTATTGACGAAATTTTAGTAATTTTGAGGGCAAAATTTTAATTTTTTCCATACAAGTATCAAAATTTAATCTTGTGAAACATAACCGAGATTCTTAAATTCGATTTTCGATTAATATTATTAATTTAACGCTTTTATTTTAACCATAGAGAAAATTTTTTGTCTCAAAATGCCGGACTTTTTACTGGCAGTGACACGTACAATAGATAAGGTTACAAAAAAAGAAAAAAAATCAGATCCCAATATCAAAAAAGTGAACCCTGGGAATTAACAAAATATAAATTATACTAAACTATGTTGATAAAATTGAACATTACTTAGAATTATATCGTATTTCGAAAAATCTGTCATAGATGGCGGCACCTGTATCAGTGAAATTCAGTGAATATATACATATCAAAGCATTTTGAGCCGCCATATTGCAGGACGAGTTAACTCGTCTTAATCATTTAAAGAGTTAGTTTTATTAAAGACGAACATAACGGTTAGAAGAAACTATAAAATCAATAAAATATGTGGTCTAAAAAAATATCTTATGACGTCATAGAAGATAATAACAGTATTTTAATACTTACCAATTCTTTAGCATATTCAAAATAAGGAAGATTTGGATGCGTGTTTGTATCTATAACAAAGGGTTTCTTTGATTCTGGCTCAAAAGTAAGCGGCTTTAAATAAGGTGACGCATACTGAATTTTCTTTTTGTTTTGTTTTTTGGGTGGTGGAACTTTAAGCACCGCGGGTGGTGACGGAATTCGAATATGCATTTCTCTTAATGTTGACGGCAACGCTAAATGCGTCATTGCAGACAAAATAATTCGATCATTTATTGAGTATGATTGACCTGTTCAAAAGAGGCGTTAGAAAAAGTAGACAAATCGAATATTCTAGAAATCTAGGTAAATTTTAACAATTAAAACTACTTTATAGTGAAATTTTCGAAAATATGAATGGTCAGAAGTAAAATCAAGTTGACAAGGGCCTCTTGTGATAAAATTAGAAGCTGTATCAGGTTGAACATTTACGTATACGTCTAACTGGCGACAGAAATTTAGCGACACGAACATAATTTTTATAATACGTATTTTTATCCCCAATTTGATGTGTACGTACATGTTCTGGCTGATACAACTTTTAATTTCATCACAAGACGCGCGTGCGTAATCTTTCTATTCCCAATTATACAACCTCCTTACTAAATCTTACTTTTTGCATGAATATAACCACATAATTACTCTACTTTGTCAAGAATACAATACAGTATTTAACCAAAACTAAAAAACTACTAAATGTCTTGTTCTTTCTAATTAATTAAGTCGTTTTTTTCATTTTCGATAAATTTTGTAAAAATCATCAAAAAATAAATGTTCTTTTTTTAAATTAAAAAAATGGCCACAAAAAAACGGTTCATTGTACTGTCGTCACAATTTGACAACAAACTTCAATTTCAATCTTTGAAACCTCAAAACTTTAATTGTATTTATACCACGTCAAAGAAAATGCGAGCATTTATTTAAATTCTAATTAAAGGTTGATTATTATTTTATTACTGGGTATTAAAGCTAAAGAAAATATTGAAGATAAAAATAAAAAAATTCGCTTCACAGATAAAAATTATCAGAAACCGACATCTTTGTTTACAAATACGGTACTTGACTGTATTCAAAATTTGTTTTAAATGTTGAATAATATTATCCTTAAATATATTCAGTTTTAGTAGTGACAAATAAAAATATTCTTTAGTTATTTAAAAATTCGATTTTGAAAATTATAAATTTTTAGCCTTCATTTAAATGATTAAAAACGCAGTGATATTTGAAAATGACGTCATTTTTTATAGCAGATCTTATTACTGTAGTTACGTATTGTCTATGACAAATTACATTTTCATTGTGACATTTTTACAATTCTAATTGACCAAGAGAAGTTGTTTTTCTTCGTAATTTATTTTGAACTTTTTGGTTTGCAATTAATTTTGCACTCAAAAAAGATTGATGGAAGGAATACATCGTCACTTAATACGTAAAATATCCTTATCAACTTGTTTTAAATATTATATTAAAAATGCTTTTATTTTTTGCTACAATTTTAAAGTTACGTCAAACTGTTTTCTTAAAGTGTATTTAATAGTTGTAGGGCTTCATAAAAATCTTACAGTGATGATAAATGAAGAAGATAACAAAGTAGAAAGTTGTAAATACCACTAAAACTGAGCATGATGACTGCTGAATGTTGTGTACAAATTTGAAAACCATGTTAACAAGTGTTCTCGCCAATTTGTTCATTTAAAATTGAACAATGGTTTTTTTTAAAAATTTTTAAAAATTTAACAAAAATGAACTAATTTATACGTAAGAACAAAGCATTTAGAATCATTTCTCAATTGCCGTCAAGTACCCTATTGTGACGTTGTTTTAAAAAGTAATGGCACGTTTTCAGTCGTTTGAACAGTTGTTGACAATTAACCATTTTACAACATTAATGATTCGCAATTTTCATAATATTATAAAAATGAAATAAAACATTCCTACGTCTAAATTAATGCTTTATCTTCTTTAGAAAAGCAACTTCTAAGGAAGTCGTGAAGTCTTGAGCGTTTTGAGTTATGTATTTTCGATGAAACTTTTTTATGCGGTCCCGATTCACCGCATAAAAAAGTCTTTTTTACAATCTGGATCGAACTAAACTTTTTATAGCTATTTATGATATTTTTGAATATATTTTTTTTGTGCGATTTTTTTATCCGGTCCCTATTCACCGCACAAAAAAAATATTAAACTGTAATTACCAAATGTCTGCGTTTTGGCTGTTAAAATTAAACATGTTTAAAGACATAGAATCATTTAACATTTAACACAAATTTTAAACACAATCAATACAATATTGGACTATAACTTACTGTGATAATTTTTCACATGAGGATTAGTTAGTCGAAACAGTGCCAATAAAAACTCAGTAGCATCGCCGTCACAGTATTCGATAGCTTTCCAAACCAGATCGCTCGTTGGTAACGGCATTAAACCTAAATTGGCTAAAACAATCATTGTATTTTTAACTGACTGTAATTTTTTATCTAAATGTACACTTTCAGTGATTTTTTCTGCAAACAATTTTTGCTTATTGGATGGTTCTTGAAACCAAGCGGGTCCATTTGCATTTACACATCTATCATGTTGGGTTTTACCTAAAAAAAAAAAAAGAAAAAAAAATTGAGATATTGGCGACATAAAGATTCTCACTCGCGCCTCTGGTGGTAAAATTAGAACTATAGTTGAAAAAATATTCCCAGACACTTTTGATAGTTTCTTTGTCAACGGACAATTGTCTTTCTCTAATTCCAGTCAAACAAATAAATAGTGCATAGGGTACTAATTGAACATTAGGTTACGAAATAATAATAAATAATAAGTTAATAACACTACTTTATATTTTTATGTAAATTCTGTTTATTCAATAATAATTTGATTACAGAAGAATATTTCTTAAAGAAACCGAAAACAAATGACATTAATGATATATTATAACTTAACTGTAAACATATACATAAAATAACTGAATGACTGGATTCATTGCAAAATATTTAATACTATTAAAAATATAATTTTGAAAAACAAAAATCAGTGAATGTCAATATGTACTGCTTAGAATTTTCAAATCAGTTAAAATCAAACGAAAATAGTTTATTCTAATTGAAAATAACATATTTCACTTTTCTTTACAATATTGCATCATTTTTTTAACTTTGTGAAGATGAAATATTATTATGTCAAATATGTAAAAAACTAAATAAAAACCACTGATTAAGGACACTGGTGTAGTGTTGAAAAGTGTACGACAAGGACAAAAAAGAAGGAAACCTACAAAAGTGTCTGGGAATATTTTTTCAACTATAGTATCAAGTAAAGATATACATATACGTTTAATTGGTGATATAAAAAATCTAGTAATCCGCACATAATTTGTATAATACATATTTCTAAAAACAATTAATTCTTTAAGGGATATGGGACATTGTTGTCCCTAATTTATATTTACGTTTTATGCAATACTGGTACGATTTAAAACATTTGTAAGTTTATATTGTTATTCTTCTATAGTAGTTTTAATAATTTCATGCATTGGCAACGCAATAATCTATCAATTTTCAAAAAAACTCTGGGACAAAGTTGCAAAGTTGATCGTTACTAATTCTAAGTTTCAATTTTTTTAAAAAATTTTTGTTATAAATTATTGCAATAAAAAATTATCAATCTTGGTAAGTAAATTATAATAAAATAAGTAAAGTAGAATATTTTAATCACTTAAAATTTCTCATACTTCCCTAATTTGTACTATTTACTGAAACTGGGACATATTTGTCCCATGCTCAAAATTTTATAAAAATATATTAGGTAATTATAATTTGTCATTTATATGTTTAAACAGGCCCTAATAAACAGTTTTGAACATAACATAATTTATTTTCACTCTCCCTACGCTTATGTGCGTGAAGGAGTTAAACGTATACAAACATTTTTATTTCATATAGCTTCTAATTTAAAAAAACCAGAGGCGCTTGGGTAATCTTTACATCGCTAATTTGTTTTCGGATCTCAAATACTTACGATCTCTTTTTCCATAACTTTTAAGAGCTTTTAATCGCTCTTTAAGCTCTTGAATATTTTTAAGATATTGTTTCTCTTGGCGAATCATATATTTTTCGGGGCCGAATAGATATTCCGGTGGACGTCCTTTTCCACTTCGAAATTTGACAGCAGATCGACTTCGTAGTTCAGATTTTGATGGTTGGATAGAATTTGGTTCGATATTTGTCTCTTGTACTTGTAAATGTGCGCGACTTGTCATAAATTTTGTATTGGTCTGTGACATACGATATTGTAAATCGGCATTCGATTTATACTTTTGCCATAAATTATCGCCTTGTTCGAATGGCTCAATTCGTAAATTCGTTTTGACATTTCCACTATTTTGAGCCATTTAAAAGATGATAAAAACTGGTGCCGACTTTCGGAAACCGATATATAAAGTCAAAAATTTTGTGCCCAAAAAATTTAAATGTTTTAACACCGTTTAGAATTTCGATGATCCTTATTAGAATCTTTAAAATGATTCCATTAGAAAATGTGTACAAATTTTTATGAAAAATGTTATTATACAAATAATCCATTACTATGGAATTTTTGTCTGAACTTCTGGATTAGAAAATAGCGTATTTTACTGAAATTAAATAATGAGCCATTTTCTCAAAATATCTACATTTCTATGATTGAAATTTTAATTTAAAAATTGCTATGTAACCGCATGAGAAAATTGTTTAGCACCAGGGCGGCGACACGGGTTAGTCGGAACTACATCTCTATAGTTGGAATATTAATTTCTAAAAAATAAACAATATTCCTAGATAACCGAATTGGAAAATTTCGTTGCTAAAGTGGAATTAACAGAAGGTGATTTTTGGTTGGTTAAATTAATATCTAGATTATAGACATGTATTCCCAAATACCTGTGTTGCCGCCCTGGTGACAGATTGCTACATATTTGAGAAAATGGTCCATTTGCTTTATTCGTTACCCAAAAAGCTTCCGCTACGTTGTTGTGGCCAATTGTTTTTTAGTTAAGGGGGTATTATAATCTAGAAATTCGAAACGATCTATTTTTTTTTTTCATATTTTCAAAGTTCAGACCTTTAAGAATAAGCCTCTAAGGGCCGATTGCACCAACATTATTAATCGGCCGTTAAGACCTTAATCAATGATTAACGTTAACCGTAGTTAAAATCTCTGATTATCTGTTGCACCAAGGTTAATTTTTGTTAACTGATGATTAAATCGTCCGTTAAGTTAATGGATGGATATTGGGCAATTAAATATTTAATCAGCGTTTAGTGCATATTTTGATGCTAGTTTCCATAGTATCGCCTTTTGTACAATTTTGAATTAAAATTATCTTTTCTTTTTCTGTAAAATTTTGGTATCTGTTTCATTTTTCCATTTTTAAATTGAAAAATATATTCACAATCGTCAAATTAGTTTCAAAATGTTTTACGTAAACATAAATTATATATTTTCTAATATTATATAAATCAAGTAGGCGCTACCTATTTTCAAAATATGCAAATTTAAATTTTTTTAACCATATGATATTATCAGCTTACTAGCATTTACTTCTCTTGTGTCTCATTTCATGTCCTATAAAAATAAATCAGACACCGTTGCTAGTCAAAATTGATTGTTAACGTACATTAGTTAACCATTGGTATATTTTAAATGGTGCAACAGACAAATCGGGGTTAGTTAATCTCTGATTTATTAATGGCCATTAAGTTATGATTAAATTAATGTTGGTTCATAAATTAATTTTTGAAGTTATCGTTCCTATGTACGGTTTTTCCCTGTGTACTGTGTATCTTTTCAGTGTTAAATTCAAATTTTTAATATAAATTACTCGAAACTACTTTTTTCGATACGGTTGACATGATATCTCTCAAGTTTTATTGCACCGATTTACTTGAAATTTGGTACATACCTTCTTAATACTATCAAAATTGGTCCGACGTAGGGGTTTTTAGATTTTTTTTTTACTATTTTTAAAAAAATTTCCAAAGTTGAAAAAAGGAGGCGAAAAAAAAGATTTTTTTTAAATGGACGCCATTTTGTGAAAAAAATTATTTTTTCAAATCGGCTACGTCCAACTAATTCTACATCCTTGTTTATTAAGAATTAACTAAAATTTTATGTTTCAGATCACCAGGAGGGTTGGAATCACGTCAACCAGGAGACACCCTTTTTTTGAGTCCCCACTTTGCCGGCCTGAATTTTTAATTTTTTTTTAAATTTTTATACTTTTATAATATCAATCAAGGTCTTGTCAGTGCAACGTGCAAATAAACATCGCTAATTGTTGTCTTGTTCATAATTTTATAAACTTATATAATAGCAATAATATTCGCATATACAACAACAACAATTAAATATATTGTGATTCAATACTATTGTCAATAGTACATATACAGTGTGTTCAATAGGTAGGTACTCACTCGGAGAGTACCTATCATGTTCGCGAAAAAAGGTTGGAATACCATCACTACGGAATCAATGGATATCACCGAAGGAGAGAATGCCAACCCTCCACAAACACTACAACCACAAATCACCATAGCCGAAGCACCAACAGACAAAAGAAAAGGTCACCTCAGTTCTGATAGTGAAGCAGAGCAGCGACCACATAAATATTATATTGCCACATCAAATAGATTCGAATGCCTTACAGACAGCGATGAGAACGATCCGGAACCGACAACTCATACAAAAACTGTAAACCATCCACAAAATCAAGTGCCTCCAATATTTATACACGAATCAAATAACTATCAGGGCCTACTCAAAGACTTAAAGCAAATACTCAAAAGTCCCTTCACGACACAGCAGAAAAGTAGAGACCAATTCAAAATAAATTTAACATCAATCACAGACTATAGGACTCTTACAAAATACTTCGACAAGTACAATGTAAAATACCATTCATTCTGTCCGCCCGAAGACAAGCATCTTTCAGTTATTATAAGAAACGTACCGTATTCTCTAACGGATGATGAAATTATGAAAGAATTGAAAACTTCCTACCCAGTCATAAGAGTAACTCGTCTGAATAACCGCAACAAATATCCAACTCCACTTTGTGCAGTGGAATTGGAAAAAAACAATGAAAATTCCAAAAAAATTTTCAATTTGGAATCCATATTGAATGCTATCGTCACTGTGGAACCACGCCGTCAATCACGCGACATTCCACAATGCACACGCTGTCAAAGGTACGGCCACACAAAAAATTTTTGCAAATTGGATCCCCGATGTGTGAAATGTACAGGCCAACATCATTATACAGAGTGCAACAAAGAAGCAAAACAAGAGCCGAAGTGTGTTAATTGCGGAGATAAACATCCAGCCAATTACAAAGGCTGTACATATTATAAAAATCTAAAGGAAAAAATATCACATTCCAGTCGACGCCAACTCGAAAACAAAATATTACATCGAGAGCAAATGGAACAGGCCAAAAAACCATCACATAATCAAGCAGCAAAAGTTCCATCACATAATCCGCCAACCTACGCAGATAAAGTAAAAGCTAAAACACCTACCCAACCAGAAAATAATCCATCCCTCCAACAAAATCCATTCATAGAAATAGTAACTAAAATCATAACCTTTATTGTCGAACAAATTAAGCCCTACCTATCGATCCTCAAAACCTTTTTCATTAATCAGCTGTCATCTATATTTACCAATGGCCCATAAAACCAGCTACATAAATAACATAAAAATTCTTAATTGGAATGCGGATGGACTTAAAGCAAAGCGCGCCTCACTACTATATACCCTACAGATCGAAAACATCGATGTTGCCTGTATTTCTGAAACGCACTTGGTACACACCGAACAAATGCGAATTCCCGGCTACATGGTGTATAGAAACGACAGAATTGCTCCAATAGCATCTGGAGGAGTCGCAATAATCATCAAAAACAGACTAAAACACAATTCAATATCTAATCCAAAGTTAGTCCATCTAGAAGCAGTTGGAATACAAATATACATCAATGGAAACATTTGTTTAAAAATATACAGCGGTTACAATAGCCCTAATAAAAAGATTATAGAAAATGACTTAACATCAATTTTCTGTGACGATAAATCAACCTTACTAATTGGGGACCTGAATTGTAAATCCACCAAATGGGGATGTCGTACCACCAACACAAACGGCTCTACATTGGATGAAATAGCAACGAAGCATTTGATACAAATTAATGCTCCAGACGAACCAACTCGTTTTCCCTACAATACACAACACACACCTGATATATTAGACATAGCTCTGCAAAGAAATTTTCCATATTTACTGAAGCAGGATGTACTACATGATCTGAGTTCTGACCATTCTGCTGTAATTATGTCATTCAACCAGTTACTGTTAAATAATTATTCCCTCTCAAAAATTCAACGAGGCAGAATAGACTGGTGCAAATTCGAAGAAAATATTGAACAAAAGCTACAACCAACAAGATGTGTATATACTACCAAAGCGATTGATCAAGCAGTTGAACACATCACCGATACAATAATACAAGCTGCAAATAATTCCATAAAAAAGGGTACAGTACCTATACATCAAACTACAACTCTTCCTAATCATATCCTTCAAATTATCAAAGAAAAGAACAGGACCAGAAGATTGTGGCAAACTACCAGGCATCCTGATATCAAGCACTATTTAAATTTACTAACGAGAAAGGTACATAAAGAAATGGAAAATTTTCGTTACCAACAATATCAGAAGTACATAGGAGAGCTCACACTAGAAAATCAACAAATCTGGAAAGCTACACGCCAAATAACACGTGAAAAGTCTACAATTCCACCAATTAATGCCAATAACCAAATCTACACAGAGGATAAAGAAAAAATAGAAGTATTTGCCGACCACTTCGAAAAAGTGTTCAGTCCTCATAAGATAAATTCTCTCTCGGTACCAATGCATATTTCAATTAATAAAAACACAGTAGAAGCAACAAACCCGAGTGAAATCAAAGAATGCGCCACCAACTTAAAAACCAACAAAGCTCCAGGCAATGATGGCATCTCTAATAACCTACTGAAACATCTTCCACAAAAAGCAACAACATTTCTAGCGACTTTATTCAATGGATGTTTAGTAACTGGTTATTTTCCTATCGCTTGGAAACACGCCAATGTACTTCTCTTTCATAAAACAGGGAAAGATAAAAGTCAAGTCAACTCTTACAGACCTATTAGCCTGCTAAATACAATGTCGAAACTTCTGGAAAGAATAATATTGCGGAGACTTAGAGCATTCCTCGATGAAAAAAACATTATACCCCCAATACAATTAGGTTTTAGACCAAATTGTTCCGCCAACCACCAACTCTTTAAGTTGGTTAATACAATCGAAAATGGCTTTGAAGACAAACAGTATACTGCAGTAGCATTCCTCGACGTAGCGCAAGCCTTTGACAAAATTTGGCACGAAGGGCTTCTATACAAACTGTTGAATGCTGGGACACCCGGATACATATATAATATAATCTCCTCATTCATAAAAGACAGGACATTTTCCATCCGCATCAACAACGAGACGTCATCAATCCGAAACATAACAGCCGGAGTACCCCAAGGTTCTGTGCTCGGTCCCACGCTTTTTAACATATTTACTCATGACATTCCGTCCACGATTAACTCAAAAATCGGAATGTTTGCCGATGATACAATTATTATAAGTCAGTACGAAAACCTTAGTACAACCGTTGCTAATCTACAAAATTACATCAACGTTCTCGCAGTTTATCTTGAAAATTGGCAAATCAAACTAAATCCGGAAAAATGCACAACCAAACTATTCACCTTGCGTCGAGAAGCCCCGACAACTAATATCACTATCCAGGGAGTTCCAGTTCAATGGAATCAAACAACAGTCAAATATTTGGGCGTTTATCTCGACAAAAGACTCCACTGGAATAGCCATATAGAAAATAAACTGAAGCAAGCAAATATCTAGTTAATTAAACTCTACCCTCTACTCAACAAAAAATCAACTCTATTGATATCGCTATTGATATACAAATCACTTATTCGATCTGTATTGACTTACGCCTGTCCAATCTGGAGAAATGCTTCAAAACAAATTATTGGCAAAATCGAAACATTCCAGAATAAAGTCCTAAGAATAATATTGAAGGCACCGTGGTACATCCGTAACAAACAACTTTACGACGAAACTGGGCTGGAATCCATTGAACAATTCATTACCAAACTATCAAGAAATTTCTACAACAACCTGCCCTCCTGTGAACTGATTAATAATAATTTAAAACTCGAAATTAGACCCAATCGCCGATTGAAGAGACGCTTGCCACAGCAATTCTAATGAAACACGCTGTACACATTAGCAATATTTAAGTATCTACAGTTTATAATATTTAAGTATCCATTGCAATAACACCTATACTCGTTTGTACTTATAAGCTTACATAAGTCTTGCCATTGTCAACAACTTGAATAATTTGACTGATGTTATTTTTGTATCATATCCACTGTACCATGTATAACATGTAAATGTTGATCTGGTAATAAAATAGTTTTCAACAAAAAAAAAAAAAAAAAAAAAAAAAACTGTTCAAAAAATGGATACTAAAAATGTAAACCGTTTTTTTTATTTTTATTACGCCCGTAAAATCACCCCAGATCGAGCCTCTAGACTAGAATATCCCGTTAAGAAAAATATTTTTTATTTTTGATAGATTCTGTGAAAATCGTCAAAAAGCAACTTTCAGTTTCAAATGAAAAAACACGAAAAACAGTTTACTATAGTGACGTCACTATTTGAGAAGAAATAAAGGTACATAAATATCAGTTTTTATAAACTCATAACCTTGATTACATTTATGTCAAAGTAAAATCGAGTATACAATTATTTAAATTCTTTACAGATAAAAATTATTAAAATCGACATATTTGTATACAAATTGTGATGTCATTTTGAAGTAATGGCGCGTTTTCAGACATCGATTGAAATGTCACCTATGAATAATCAAAAGTAAATACTTTTTTATTACCAACTTGTAAAAATAGAATTTAAACAAAATTACACAAAATACAAATATAAAATTTTTTTTTATTGATTTTAAATTTAAAAATATATTGGACATTGACGTAAAAAAAATTAAAATACATTAAATCTGTTTCACCTTAACAAATTAAATAACATAATAGGCATAACATTTCATACATCGTAGAGATCATAAATATATTTTACAAAAGACAAATCTTGAAAATAATTTCAAAATAAAAATACCATTACATTAACCTCACTTCCATAATAAAATAATACGTTTTTATCAAATATAAAAAAATCAATTATTAAAATTCTTGTAAAAATATCGTTTACATTAAAAAATAAAAAAAAAACCATATAATGTTATTTTTATTCAAAAAAATTCTTTTCAATGCATCACACAACTTGTCAGTTGACAGATATGTCAAAAAAATTAATAAAAATTACGGCAGTTGTCAGCACTAGCTAGTGACACCTGAATGTTTTGACACATCTGTCAACTAAATACTTCTAAAAAAAATCCGTTCATACAAGATTTTAATTAAAAAGAGAAAAATGTTTTTTTTTTTTTTTTTTTTTTTTTTAAAATGCATAATTTTTTTTCAAAGTTCCCGCATAATTTTAAACCATAAGAAATATATACCGTGTCAGGAAACATAAAACAAAAGATATTATCAATCTTTTGATTTCTATTGCGTAAACATTTAAGGGGATAACTTATACCTTTTAGCTAAGAAAATAAATTTTTTTTTAGCAATCAGTGAGCAAAATATATCGGAAAAGTTATATCGATAATTTTCAAAATTTGTAGGCGCATTTCCTATACTAAAATCCTATTCGTAAATGAAGGAATCTTGTGAAAAAAGCATCGGTATAACCGTTTCCGAAAAATAGACAAATTTTCAAAAATAGAATATTTTATTATTTTATCTAAAAAAAAAAAATTCTAAAACTATGACAAACATGACGAAACTATACGTACATAACGAAACCCTAAAAATATACTAAAAAATCTTTCCAAAATTTTTTTTAATTCATAACTAGGTGTCCCCCCTTAAATTTTGTTTCGGGATCCTGTACAAACGATTTTTTACAACAAATAGCACAATTTTATTAATCTTAATAATACGTAGTACATTAATTAATGATAATTACTTAATATAGGAAAATGAATAAAGGAAATATATTTTTTGTTAATTTTAAAATAATCAAAAATTAAAACCTTCCATTTAAAACTAACATCAAAATTTGAAATTGTTTCAATTATTATAAATTATGAAAAATTTAATTTTTTTTGATTAAAGAATCATAATACTGATGTTCTTTAATATATTATTCATTGATTGGTTCATTTGAATTCGTACAAATTCGAATTGTAGTGTCTTTTTTTTTTTTTGAATATGATGATAATTCGGTTTTTTTTCGGATGTCATTAAATGCTATATTCATACGATTGGATTCATTTGAATGAAATTAGCAACACAGTATAATGTTAAATTATTGTATGTAATATAACTTGTTTATGATAAAATTATCACATTGACTTATAATTGTAATCAGGTACTTTTATCTTAATAAAGTAATTATTTCCAAATTAATTGATTTGGTAGCCATTTTTGTTTTTACAAAAAATATCACGTTAGACTGATCGGTGATTTAAATTGAGCGGCGATACGTAGTTTACCTAAAATAAATTGTTTTTCGTATTAACTATTTTTGATTTTGATAAATTTAACCCCTTTAGTGATTAAAACGAGTTAACTGGTTCAGGTCTTAGGTAATGTAAATGGCTTAAAGCGTATTGGGAAATTAAATATAACGTGATATGTTTAGCCACATGAAAACGGAGAGAAAAACTATTGCAAGTAGGCTAAAGTTGATAACTAAAGAAATGGTAGCAATTTGGAATGGAGTAGATAGCAACAGGTGTTCGGTAACTACGAAAAAAACTATTTATTTTTCTTGTAACTAGGAAAAGAAATTGTTGATTTTTTTTTTAAATTAATTAAATTTTGATTAATTTCCATAGTTATGATTGCTAACCGGAATTTAAAGTAGTGACCCTAGTGGCGATAGTGTTGATATACGAGAATGTAACGTCATAACCCGTTTTTATTCGTTGTGGTTTATAGCTAAAATAGTATATTGTGCAATAAATGGGAAAAGAGGCTTATTTCTCACGAATATGAGTTTGCTGCGCGAGCCCGCAGGGCGAGTGCAACAATTCATATGAGTGTGAGAAATAAGCTTTTCCCACGTATTTTACACTATACTTTTTCTACGAGCACATTTTTTTTTTCGTAAAATTTAACATAAATAATTAAAATAAAATTTAAATATGTAGTAAAAATTTTTTAAATTTATAATGTCAGTGGTAAGATGTTCAGATTTTTGCCAAAGCATACTTTGAAACTATGGGAACAATAATAAATAATTAACATACATATGTATATTTTTAGAATTACATATGATATTATATATTAAATCAGATACAGCCAACTTTTTTATTATATTAAGCCGCACTAAATAATTTCCCACGGCTATTTCCACGCAGTGTGGGCAACTGTTAATTTTTACATAATATAGTTAGCCGTGTCCAAAATGTTACTTTTAATAGTAGGAGTAGAAAAACTTAATTTTTATGTAATTAATTTTTTTAAAATTAATTAATGATAGGATGAATTAGCATAATAATTTTTAAAATGATATTCCAAAAAATTGCAAACATAAATTTTCTGAACTGTTAAACTCAGCAAACAAACGTTGCCTACTGGCAATAGTTATTTTTTTGGTCACCAGTTCGCGTACTATGTACGCAACTGTTATGTCTGATATTTTCTGGTGGAAAGAAAATTTTATGTTACGTCTGTTAAAATTTAATGTTACTACAAAATATTAAGGATTTCCCGTCTTTGATGGTGTAATTTTTAAAAATTCACACATTCTTTTGTAAATAAAGATCTGTCTCTTGCGTTGACAGTTACTAACCAACGATTATGTTGCCTAAGCTGGCATTAAAAATGTATCAAGATGCCATAATAAAAATTCTCATGTGTCACTAAAGGGGTTAACTATAGAGATTCGTAGAAGTTACATAGATTAATAGGGGTATGTCTAGTTATCGAAGTTGAAAAAATTTTCAACTAGGGTTTTTCTATTTTCTTTAAGTACATAACCTTAATAATATTTTAACGAAATTTAATATTTTTACTACGCTCCATAAGCAGCCAAAGTTTTATCTTTGGTACGGTCTTAAAATTTGGAGACTTACTTCGTATACAGAAAACTTATTCAAAGACGAAAGAAGGTTTCTGAAAAAGTCTTCAATCCACAGACAAATGAACACTATTATATTATACTACTAGACTAAGCGTAAAGGCAGTTTGTAGGCATTTTTCTTGTAGCAGGTAACAGGGTGAGACGGGTGAGATTTAAGGAATATTATAATGTCAATTTTTAAGCAAATACAACTATAATTATTGCAGGACATAATTTGTATACGTACGTATTTTGAAAATAAAGCGAATAACACTTTCTTTCTTTCAAAATTTTACAGTTTCTTGTCAAAAAAGTAAAATTTTATTATCAATATTATACACCACAAATCCAATTTTACGTAGTGGTCGGTGCAAATTTAAGGAGAAGTACGTAAAATCGGAAGATCAGGAGCGTCGGTAAATTTTTGTTTCGGGGGTTGGTAAATATTATTTATCTGAATTTTTTTAAAACAATATTATCTTAACAGACAATTTACACCTAAAATTCGGTTGTGTAGACAAAGGAAATCGACTGTTATACTAATGAATATGAGTGACGACTTTTAGAAAAATGTCGAAAAATCAACTTTACTATCGCATTCATCAGCGCAAAAGACGCCAAATAGCGGAAGCTGACAAAAATTCTAGAATATTCTACTCGTGAACTAGCAAAGATACCAAAAAACAAACTTCACTATTGAATTGGGCACTAAAAATGCCATTGTCAAAAACAGCACATTTTGATAAAAATTCTAGAATCTTCTATTCGTCAACTAACAAAGATATCGAAAAATCGATTACACCATTTAATTGGTCATCGAATAAAAGACGAAATAGCACATTTTGATAAATGTTCTAGAATATTCTATTCGTCAAATAGCAAAAATTGTTTGTCAAAATCGGACATTTGGTTTACATTAGTTTAATTTCAGTTGGACAGTTAAGTGGTGCAGTAGATTTTCCAATATCTTTGTTAGTTGACAAATATAATATTCTAGAACATTTCTCAAAATGTGTTATTTGGTCTCTTCTTTGGTAGCCAATTCAATGGCGACGTCTGTTTTTGAATATCTTTGCTAGTTGACGAATAGAATATTCCAAAACATTTGTCAAAATGTGTAATTTGACCTCTTTTTCAATGGACAATTAAATGTTACAATTGATTTTTCAATATTTTTGCTAGTTGACAAATAGAACATTCTAGAATTTTTGTCAAACTGCACTGTTTAATCTCATTTTTAATGACCAATTCAACGGTGAAGTCTGTTTTTTGATATCTCTGCTAGTTGACGATTAGAATATTCTAGAATTTTACATTACTCATTTTGCATTTGCATTTTGCATATTACGTATACAGAATATGTGCATATATGTATGCAATAAAATTACAAAAATTTTAGAGTACGAGACCCTCATACAATATTACCCACGGCCCTGACTCTGGCTTGGTACATAAATTTTGGTACAGACAAACAACAACATATCTGTGAGAGGAGAACCCCACTAAATCGCTGACGTCACTACGTAAAATCGGAGTACGTACCATTGGATGGCCACTGTATTTTGACAATAATTATTTGAAAACGTTACTACGGATACAATCGGTTACAGAATACTATTAGGTCGGTACTTGGTCATAACTGGCTGCCTCAATTATACATTTATATAATTAGTCTATATAATATAATATATAATATGTTCATTGGTCTGTGCTTCAATCACAAACAAACCGTTAGTATAAAAATTAAGACCATAAATTTTGAAAATGAATGTTCTAAAGACATTTTGCCCTCTTACTATCAAATAACAAAACATATTACCTGGCTGTTACATATTTCAACTAGACATGCCCCCTTAAAATCATACACACAAAAAAAATTACTTACGTCTACAACGACTTGGAGAATTTGGCGAATTTGAACTATTATTTGACGTTGTATTCAACTCGCTACTATCCAAATCGGCATCCAGATTTGGTTTTGGCAATGCACTGGCCGGAGGTGAAACTAAATGGCACTGATCCCCGAACGAATGACCACCAAACGAGGGGAATAAATGTCGGGCCGGCGACAATGTAGAATATTGATTCTCGGGGAAATTATGTACATCGGCGATTGGCATTGGAACGGTGAAATTCTGTGAAAATTCGAAAACGTTAATTTTCAGCTGTCGTGGATAAAAAGAATTTGAAGTACTTACTTTATAATAATCGGGTGGTGTATTCCAAAATTCGTTCCATTCAGAAACACCCTGAAAAAATTGATTTTTTGAAAAATTTGATACATATCAGTATATGCAGTAGTGATGTCGGATAATTAATCGATTAGTCAGTTTAGTCGACTAATTTTGTTTACATTTAGTCATATTTTAGTCGACTATTTTACCTTCGATTAAATGATTAAAATGATTAATTTTTTTAAATGACTAAAAAACGACTAATTTAACAATTTTTCTGTACTATTTATTGGACTTCAAAGAATGGAAACTAACAAATTATCTATCTGTATGATTTTTCACTTTTATCTGATTAATATATTGTGATAATTCGTATCTTTCTTTTTCTTAAAAGATAAATATTAAAAGTCCATAATTAAATTCAAAAGAAAACCTCGTTTTTGAAACAGTTACATAAGTTACCTTACCATGAATTCGACTAAAAATTTAGTTGATTAGTCGACTATTCTGTGCTCGATATTTTCGACTAATGACTAATTTTATCTGAAAAACAATTTTATTCGATTAATCGATTAACTGCTTCTCGGTCCGACATCACTACTATGCAGTAGTGATGTCAAGTCGAGGAGCAGTTAGTCGATTAATCGACTAAAGTGGTTTTTTAAACAAAATTAGTCATTAGTCGAAAATATCGACCCTACAATAGTCGATTAATCGACTAAATAAGCGGTCAGAGTCATGTTAGCGCGTCAGTATCGAATACGTGTCTGATGAACGGTTTCCTCTCAAGTGTCGTATAGACCTGTCGTCCGTCAGGAAGATGAGTTTTTTCAGTAAAAAAATAATTTACGAATTGTTTATAAATTTTTTCAAGAGGGGGCCGGCAGAGGTAAGATTTTTTATAGGGAGGGCGTTAGTGCACAAAGTTTGGAAACCACTGTGCAGTAGAACAATACAAGCAGTGCTGATTAGTCAGTCGAATTATATTACAAACTTAAATTGCCTTACGGGCAATTCCATAAAATGATGGAATTTTAGTAAAAATTAAAAAATGAAAATAATTAATCAAAATCATGCCTACTTGATACTCAGAAGACTAAATCACTGATATACAACGTTTTTTTTAATTTTTTTACCTTTAATTGTTTTTATTTTGTAAATTTAGCTTAAAAATTTATTACTTAATAAAAAAAATATTATAACTTGTGATTTTTTTCAAATGACTATTAAAATACAGCTAAATTTACCTTTTTCTTTATGCTGAAATAATTACTATACTCGTTTTGAGTATTATTTTGATTTTTTGTCAAGCTACGAATTCGAGTAATGGAGGCTATCAAAACCGACAGACGTTTTTTTATTACTAAAAATAAACTTTTATCATTGTTATCTATCATATTTTCCAAAAAATCAAACTAATAAACGTTTTAATAAAACTTGTTTTAAAGTGACTGTAATGTAAGTGACCAAAGAGGGTGTAATGTAAGTGACCGATTAAAAGTTACATTTTTATCAAAAATATATAATATTTTATGAAATTTATTATTAAAATAATTTATTGAAACATAATTTGTTTAAATTTACTTAAATGAGGCTGTTTGTTATCAAAATAGAACAGAAAATTCTCATTGTGTACAAGATGAAAAATTAAGTTCCTTTTTTAGTAATGTAAGTGATCACCTACTTTATCTTGTATAAAAAAAATTTATATGAATTTTTTGTTGTTTGATTTCCTTTGTTTAAGGGAGGAGTTCACGCCAGAAACGACTAATAAACTAATTTTTTTCGAATCTCGTTTTTTGTTTTTATTTTGTTCTGTGCTTCTTTACAAACACGGTAATATATAAAACATGACCAAAAAAAATTTTTTTCAAGTAGAAAAATATTTATTTGTGAGCCGCTGCACAGCCAAGTTGCTGCTCCTTTGCAGAGAACGTTTCCCCCCTCGCGATTTGATCAGTAATATAACTACTTGAAGAAGAAAAATCTTCGGGATAAAGAAAAGAAAAAGGAACAAGAGGGGACAATGTATGGGGCTGGAGAGTTTTAATAAACAATGAGTAAACCGCTTCTTTTGTTATTATTTTTGTTTTTTACTGTTTCCCGAAAGTTGTGTTTTTCCCGACAAGGAAAATCATATCTCAAGTACTAGAAAAGATAGACTTAATTTTTTTTTTATTTTGTTCATAAACATATTGCGCATAAAGTGGAGTATGCTTTTTCCATTTGAACAATTGTAACTATTTTAAAAATTTTTTTTTTTTAATAAAATAGTGGGTTTTATAATTTTTAGAAGTTTGGGCTTACAATTTTATGGTTAATTTTTAAAATTACCTGAAACCCATACTCAGCTTTATGGACAGGTCCTTTAGGAATAAAATAATGAAAAAATATTTAAAAAATATTCATTACTTTTTGAGATATGGCGCTCCTTGTAAACGCTTAAAAACTTGTGAAAAAGGACCCCCTCCTCCCACAGGGAAGAGTAATGAATGTTTTTAATTTAAATATAACATTTTTTTTTAAAATCGTGACTGTTCACCTAAAAAATTGCGTTCCTAACTCACATAAAATTTGATACCACTGATCACTTGTTACGAAATATACTATACTATTAAATTTTTCAATTTTTAAGTAATATTTTTAAAAACAAAATTTTCTATTTGAAACCCTCCCTAATTTGAAAAAAAATTTCAAGAAGCAAAATAATCATCAATAAAAAAGTTGCTTTTTTATTTGAACTCCCTCCTTAAAAGTTCAAATCCTATTCGATTTAATTTGACTAAATTTTAGTGGATTTACTCATTAAATACGAAAATCCAAAAGATTTTAATTTTAATCCCAATTTTAAATCAAATTGTAATGTAAGTGACCATGGAATTACCAACTATGTTTACTTAATTTAGATAACTTTACGTTCACTTAATATAAACAAAACAAACTTTTTGATTCTTAGCTCTTATGAAATAAATATTATAAACGGTGGTAGCGTGATGGGGGTAAGTAAGGCTCGAATCTCAAACTACGGAAATGGAACTACCGAGAGCGGAAATACGTGCAGAATGTACCGTGTAGTAACTTACATTTGAAGGTGGCGTGTCGGGTTTCGGTGGCGAATACATTCGTTGATTTGTTGGCATCTGATACAATTTTGTCGGCCATAAAATCTCTTGAACAGTTGACTCAAGATTCATTTTATCATTCATTTGCGAATTCCAAACATTTTCAACATGATCACATTCGCTATCACTTGCAGAATTTGACGATGACGGCACTTCGAGACCTGGAACAAAAAATTTGAATTTCGTTAAAAAAAAAAACAACAACTCGTCAAGTACGTGCTGGAGACGCTTTACGTCAAAAGTCCTCTTTTTTTGCAACTTTGGAAATAAAATATAGATCTATTTAGTGGTCATCTAGTGGCGAATGAAAGAACTACAAATAAATTTAAAATAAAAAATTCAAAAATGAGCTGAGTATAAATGACTTTGAAGTCGGCATTGCGAGATTTTTACACCTTGATGGCTCCTCGCGTTCTGAAATCCCCAGTGAACCAAGAATTTTCTGAAAATATACATATACAGTTACGGCACTAACTAGGGTCTAAGAAAAAAAAATAAAACCAGCGAAAAATCGTATTTTGAAAATAATTTTTTTAAAAATCACCACTTTTTCTCGTTTATAAACAGCCGCCATTTTGAAAATATATTACGGAACCAAAAGATCCTAGTTCCTGCCAAAATCGAGGAATAATAAATATCATGGTGGCCACAGATTTTTGAAGATCAAATTCCCTGACTTTTCCAGGTTTTCCACAAATTTTATTAAAAAATTCCGACTATTTTGTGAAAAATGCCACCCCTACCTTATCCCAAAAAAGCTTAAAAAAATATTTCTGATGTAAAAAATGACGAGCAAAAAAAAAAAAAAAAACGAAATACGCTCTAATTTTTAAATCTAATCTCAAAACAAGTGACAAATTGGTTGAAGTTTTATCCCTAAATATAAAAATTAAAGTAAAAAAAATGTTTTTTAAGAAAAAGCTTTTATTTAAAAATGGGCTAAAAAAAAAAAATAAAATAAAATAACTTTTGAGTGAAATTTGAAGCAATATGCAACATAATTTATAAAAGCTTGAGGCATTATCATTAGTTATTTCTGTTTTGGATGTATTGGATATAAGTGTAGCTATTTTACTTTTCAGTAGTTACCAAACTTAATTAAACGCCTCAAGCTTTTATAAATTATGTTGCATATTGCTTCAAACTTCACTCAAAAGTTATTTTATTTTTTTTAGCCCATTTTTAAATAAAAGCTTTTTCTTAAAAACCATTTTTTTTTTTACTTGAATTTATTTTCTACTTTTTAGTCTGATTACAATTAATTTTAGAAAAAAATTAAAGAAGTTTTTTACCTATATTTTAATCGGTTAATTTACCCTAATCAGACATAACTATGGAAACAAAAAATTGCAATGTAAAATCTATGGACAATATCTGACAATTCGAAATGTCAAAAAGTTGCACAGGACTAAAAATCAACAATTTTGGTTTTGAGGCGATTTAGGACAAAACTAATTATACAATACTGTATAGTCATCAAGGTTATACACGTATGCAAAATTATAAACCTTTAGCTCAATTAGAACCTGTCGAAATTTTGATTCCAAGATTTTATCTAAACCAACATACTAACATAGTAAGTTAAATAAAAGCTTTTAAAAATCAATTTTTTTCAGTCTTCTGGTAAAATTCCCTGACTTTTCCAGAAAGTAAAAATTCCCTGACATTTCCAGGTTTTCCAGTAATGTGGCCACCATGAATATGCACTTTGATTTATGCCGATATCTCAAATACTTTTTGAGATGCATGAGGAACCATGTCGAAAAACGTACTTTCGAGAAAATAGCATTTAAAGCTTTTATTTTAAATTGAATTATAGTAAAGTGCGTGCACTAAAATGCCCATAACTTTTTGATTTTTCATTTTTTTAAAATAAAATTTTAGGAGAATATTTTAACACCTTAAGGAACATAATTATGAAGAAAAAAATTCGATTTCTTTTTTTTTTAGCGAATCTCCCCTTAAACATTAAAAAAAAAAATTGATTACTTACACTTTAACTGTGGATTCAAAGACAATATAGTACGTTTAGCTTTTCCTTGGACGTTAAGCACGAAGATATCCGGTAACGAATTAATCATTGTAAGCACATTCGGACAGTTGACAATTTCTGGTCGAATTGGTCCATAACGTTGACAGTACATATTTTCGAACGTGACAATATTCATATTTTCAAATTCATATTCGTTTAGAATTGTATAAGCTTTTGCGGCGAATATATATAACGGGCGTAATTTTATGACTGTTTCATTATTTTGTGAAAATACCTGCAAAAATAATTTACAATTATACTAATTACAATTAATTTGAAATTACAGTAGCGTCTCGATAACATTCCACTTAAGGGGCTGTGTACCACTTAATGTGTACGTAATACTAATTGATAAGAGGGTTAGGAATTTGTAGTTCGTTTCATATTCACATAATCATGCGCACTTGTGAGAAAAAAAATTTTTGTACAAAAAACTGAACCTACACTCTTGTAGGCAAATATAGAGAACCTGCCTGATCTTTGAACTACGACACTAGCGCGTATGGTGCGTATGGTGCCTATTATTTAGCATTTTTTAAATGAAAGAGTTTAATTAATATAAGTAGGCTATTTTGAATCAAAAGTTTGTTATTTTTTTATGAAAAATGTCAAATTGCAAATAAAATTATTATAAAAAGCGGTTTTCGAGATGTCCAAGTGACTGATTTATGTGATTCTTGTTACAAAAAAGGAAAATACTTGTGTCAAAATGGTCATATGTACACGAGATTTAAGAACTATTATATATTTGTGTCCGAAGTGGAATAACAGCCAGTTATGCGATAAACAAATATAAAACTTCATTGTAATATAACTATTAAAGTAAGTGGCTAATTATACATTTTTTAAAAAGATTTAATTTAAATTTTTAGTAATAAATAAATATTTATCTGTGCGGTTACAATGTTGCATTGGACGTAGTCAATTTATCTGTTGTATTTAAAATAACAACAATAACTTGTAAAAAACTTATAAATTGACTTATAGAGACGTCACTAGTGACAATGCAGGTTCTCTGTATTTACTTTATTTAATATTTATATAATATTAAAATTATAAATATTAAAAAGTAATAATTAATACAAAAGTATAAACTTGTTAATGAATTTATGTGAAAATCTATGGTTACAAAAAATTTGCGCTGACATGCTCACGCATGTATTTATAAAATTGAAAAAGGCGCCACTAGTATTTATGCAGCTTCTCTATATTTATGCATTCGGACTTGTACAGTAAGTTTAGACTCACAGACAGTTGTACATCTTGTTTCGTATTTGATTATCAAATAACATGTTTCAGAACTCTTGTTACATTCCTTGCTTATTTCTTTTTCAATGACCAATCCAATGATTAAGTCGATTATTCGATATATTTGCTAAATTTTGTATAAAATTTTCTAGAACTTTTGTCTAATATTAATATTTGGTCTGTTTTCTGATGACTGAACCAATGATGAAGTTGGTTTTCAGGATTTCGTAGTCATAACCGATTAAATTCTTATAAATTTCGTCATGTGTCACCACATTAGGTGGCCTACTCACACTTGATCACTTTTTAATAGCCAGCGTCGGACATTATGCAATCTAATAGACAGTGTCATTTAAAAAAAAGACTATTACTGAAATTTTTTAACTCATATATAAACTAAAAGGTTCAGATAATCATATTATTGACAAATTAAAGGCTGATTTTAATCTTTACTATCCTTACTAGTATTATAAATGCGAAAGTTTGTTTGTTTATTTGTCTTGTCTTCATGCCTCAACAGCTTAACCAATCAGCTTAAAACTTTGCAGAGAGATAACTTGGCAAACAGAGATGGTTATAAGCTATTTTTTACTCCGGCAATGCATTCTATTTCAATTCCCCAAAGAAATAGCAACTCTCAATTGAAGAGGTGGATTCCAAAAGACGCTAAGTTATTTTTTGTCTAATGTGAGATTTTAGTTGATGCAGAATGTTCAAGTGCAGCTCTACATGATTTTCGTAGTGCCACCCTTCAAAATGAGCTTAGTCTACTGTAAAATGAATGATGAAAAATGGAATGTTTTCCAAAAAAGCGCTAAGTCAGTGACAGTTTTATTTCAAAACGCTCTAAGTCAAATTTACTCGTAAACCATTGCATTTTTTTTCCAATAATAGCTGGTACTTTTTTCCAAATTTGCTTGTAGACAGATTTTCTGTTATGTCAAACACATGAAATAGCTAATAATGCACTGTTTAAAATGTTTCTTGAATAAAATATATCTGTATTTAAACAAACTAGGTTTATTTTAACCAACTCAACCCAACTTTTTAAAGGTTTTTTTTTAGTATAATCTATTGAAAATTAGATGTATAAATAAGAACAAATAAATAACATCAATAATAATTATTATCTAAGAACTTGAAAATAATTTAAACAGATTGCTACATTTGCCTACCTAGATAGTTTTTTACATTTCCTGAAAAATTGCAAAAAGTGACTTAGCGCGTTTTGGAATCCACCTCTTCAATTATGGCACGACATAAGTATACTCTATTCTATACGTATTAACACAATATCATAATTTTAAACACCCCGCGCACGAAGACGTGGGTAAATGCTAGTATTAAATAAAAGCAAAAAATATTTTATCCCGAAAATTGTGAAAAATTCTAGCTACTGAATTACGAAATCCTGACTTAATGAATACAATGATTTATTAGATGAACTACAAATTCCTAACTCTAGTCAGTAGATAATAATTATTGTATCTTCTACGCCAATGGGAGGTCGTGGTGGAGACTTATATAGACGGTCAACTTATCGAGCGACTACTGTAATACGAAATTTTTACTTACCTGCACGACTGATGATATTTGTTTTAATTGATTTAGATCATAATTTTGATCGAATTTCTCACGATACATTTGAAAAAGATCGTACGACAATAAACTATAATTTGGACACTGCATCAAAATTTTCCAAATACGAAGTCCTAGTGTACGATAACAGTAACGATCATTCAGTATCACCATCCCCTGCGACACCTAGAGCAAAAGAAAACGCCATTTTTGATGCCGAATATCAATTCAAACGCTTATCGATTTACTTACCGTAACCGTATTACTGAGTTTCGTGAGTAAATCTTCTAAATTTTTACACTCGTACGCCTCCGGTTTCAATGAGAATCCAAATTCATTCAAATATAATTTTGGAATGTCGGCAATGGCCACTGACAGATTTGGCGTATTTTTTCGTGCATTGTGTAAAATGATTTGTGAAATTTGATTGGCTAATACGCGTAATGATTCTTTCGGGGTAAGTCGAACAATTCGGTCAGTATCAGCATTTTCTTCAATCTACAAAATACGAATGTCCGGAAAAATTGTAAAAACAAATGTACTACATAAAAATTTATTTCGATTTGGTAATATTACTCAAAAATTGAAAAATTAATTTTAAATGAAAAAACTATTTTTTTCTACTGCTACTATTAAAAGTAACATTTTGTGCACGGCTAACTATATGTAAAAATTAACAATTGCCCACACTGTACGGAAATACAGTGGGAAATTATTTCCCACGCCTTAATATAATAAAAAAGTAGGCTGTTCCGTTAGTTTAATATATAATATATAGAAATAATACTAAAAATATACATATATGTATGTTGATTATTTATTATTGTTTCCATAGTTTCAAAGTATGCTTTGGCAAAAATTTGAACATCTTATCACTGACATTATAAATTTAAAAAATTTTTACTACTTATTTAAATTTTATTTTAATTATTTATGTTAAATTTTACGAAAAAAAAATGTGGTCGTAGAAAAAGTATAGTGTAAAATGCGTGGGAAAAGCTTACTTCTCACTCATACGAATTGTTGCACTCGTCCTGCGGGGTCGCGCAACAAACTCATACTCGTGAGAAATGAGCCTCTTTTCCCACTTATTGTACAATATACTATTGTAATTTACAGGATGATTCAGAACAAGTTATGAATATTTTTTGGCGATCGTGTCTAAAATTGATCATATTTCAACATAATAACAAAAGTTGAAAATATTTTAAATCTAAAAATTATTGGAGACGGAAAGATTACTAACGCGCCTGTGGTTTTAAAAATTGAAACTAGTATCAAGTAAAAATATACGTATACGTTCAATTGGCATAGTAATATGTATTATACAAATTTTGTGCGGATTATTAAATTTTATATCACCAATTAAACGTATACGTTTATTTTTACTTGATACTAGTTCTTATTTTACCACCAGAGGTGTAACTGTCATATTTAATTCATATCGTAACATAAGATTTCAATGTTTGACTTAAAAATATTACATTCATTAAAAAAACAATTTCTTAAAAATCAGAATACTAGTAAATAAAAACATTTTACTTTGCAAAATACCACTTTTATTGAATATAAAAACACTTATGACATGTTTCGGTCAATATGGCCATTCTCAAACGTCATACTGACCGAAAAATGTCATAAGAGTTTTTATATTCAATAAAAGTGATATTTTGCAAAGTGTTTTTATTTACTAATATCAAATATGAAATACCATAAAGTAACGCACAAATCTATTAAATTTAATCAGAATACTATTCATTTTTACATTGAAAAAAGAATAAAATTCTCTAAATAACAATACAAAATTTGTATTAACGACAAAAAGATTACGTGTGCGCCTCTAGTGGTGAAATTACAAAACTATAATATATCTAACTGGCGACAAAAATACCTAATATACAAATTATGTGCACGTTACTAGATTTCTATCGTTAATTAGACTTATATGTATTTGTTTTAGTTGATACAACTTCGAATTTCACTACCAAAGGCGCGAATGAGACAATCTCTACGTCACCAATTTTGACATTTATATAAATCAGCAACTAGTGCTCTCTGCTAATAAAAACATAAATCATCGTAGTGACAGCTTATTACAATTTAAATATAACATTTTTTTTTTAATCATGACTTCACCTAAAAAATTGCGTTCCTTACTCAAATAAAATTTGATACCACTGATCACTTGTTACGAAATATACTATACTATTAAATTTTTCAATTTTTAAATAATATTTTTAAATTAAATAAATAACAATGTAATTTTACGGACCTTTATAATATCTGGAAGCGCTTCAAATAACTCGATGAGTTTGGTGAATCCGTAATCGGCCACCCGACACTGTTGATTAAAATAATGATGATAAACGGGTACAAATTTATTAAAAAGCATACAACATTGCGGTTCATGCCGTAAAAGTTCAATCACCTTGAATAAAGCGTATATAAGCGTTAATAATGAAACAAGCATGCGTATATGTATTACACAGTGCACAGTGAAGACAAGGATAACGTTTGTTTTTAAGTTAGCGAGTGAAAGAGATGGAATATACCGTAAAATGGAATGAAAAGCATAACTTTTGAATTTTGTGTTCGATTTTCTATACATTCTCTTACATACTGAGTGATACAGAACTGATCAATATTTTCGAGTAAATTTATAATATAACGAACATTTGCTATCTAACAATTTAACAAAAAGAACTGTCGACTAGTAAAAACCAAGACAGTGTAGATGGAGTTTTTTTTTTAGATTGACAGTTTTTCAAGTTAAATTGCTTTTGGACAACAAATTTGAATTGTAGAAAATACAGTTTTATTTAGAAAAAATATATAATTCGAGTGTAAATAATAAACAAATACTTTACTTTGCAAAATACCACTTTTATTTTTGAAACTGTGACAATATTCTTTTAAAAATAAAAGTGGTATTTTGCAAAGTACCAAACTCAAATCTATTAATAAATTCGAGTGTAATACGGTAAGATAATTCAACGAATAAGTTAGTATCATACATATTATTATATTTCGTTACTATGGTTTTAAATCAGTCAAACTTATCAATAAAAGCTTTTGTTTCATTCTAATCATGTTTATTTACAATGAAACGATTAACGAAATGTTTTGTATAGATAAAATAAATTAAAATTGTATGACGTCATAAAAATGCAATAAATGAAACAAAATACCTACAGTTTTCTGTCTCTTTTCATTTTTGTTACTTTTATATTAGAGTAACTATAGTAATTTAAGGTTATGCGTCCAATTTTGCTTCATTTGTTGATGATTTCATGCCATTTTTAATCTAATTTCATTTAATTTTTTTTATAATCTAACCAGTTTTGAAATTAATTTATTATTACTTATTAATAATAAGTTACGACAAACTCAAATACAACCGCCTTAGAACTATATACTCTATAACACTAATAAACATAAGAAGTTACTGAGTCTTTTTCTTATCCATCGGATTCATACAGTTGGCACTACACATCCCATTTTACGGTAACTTTTAGCGAATTTCGAAAACTCGAAATTCAGCTATTACAATAGGTGTCATGACGCAATCTGAGTCCGGGACTATGGCAGAAATCTGTTTTGAGGTCCCTAGAATACGAAAATGATATTCACTAAAATTTATATATATATATATATATATATATATATATATATATATATATATATATATATATATATATATACATATATATATATATATATATATATATATATATATATATATATATATATATATTTGTGTTCCCACGATAACTCTCGAACGAAACGTCTAACGCTTATGAAATTTTGTGTGCGGACTGGATTCTGAATTGGCTTGGCTAAGTTCGTTAGCCAGACACGTCGGATGCCCAGAAGTAGGTTTTCTGGCCATTTTTTATCATTCGATCTTATCATAAGACAGTTCGATTTTTACATCGTTGAAAAGGAAAAAAAAAATTATGAAGAAAATGTTCTTATAATTTTCTTTCTATGTTAAGTAGTTTTCGAGAAAATGTAAATTTTCACTTTTATTCTTTCTTTGTTAGTCTAATAAGTAATTTATATTTATATCTCAGTTCTTTATGAAATATAGAAATATTTCACTTTTTTTTTAAAGAATTTTGTGAGAACAAGTGAAAACTGTTCACATATATGAGATATAACACACATACATGTATAGGGTTTTGTTTCTCATTTATTGCATTATAATTAGCATGGTTCTATCTCATGTTAAAAAATGTAAATTAAACAGATTTTCTAAGCTAATGTAATGAAGAATTTTTTTTTCTTTTTTATTGAATTTTTAAGTAAACAAGAAATTGAAGATTATGTTATGATATAATATTATTAAATATATGAAAAAAAACAAAATATGTACAATGTACATATGTATGTACGGAAAAATATTTTGAATCGATTTTGAAAATTTTTTCACTAATAATTAATAATGTTAAAAAATTAAACCATTTCAAAAGGATTTAAGGTATTTTATGTGAGGTCAAGGTTTTCGGGACCTAAAAAGGCCAGAAATTAATTAACCAATCGATTTTAAAAATTTTTTCACAGTTAGTAAGTTAAAGTATTTGAATTAATTAATTAAATGATGTCCGCAAGAAGCTTACGAACTGCCATAAATTATATGAGATCCTTAGAAATCTTTTCTTACTGTTAGAGTACTAGACTTGAATGAGTTTCGCCAGGATTTACTGATCCCATAATTGTAAAAAATAAACTAAACGACCAATTTTAAAAATTTCTTCACTTTTACAGAGCTAAACTATTTTAGATAGATTTAGAATACATTATGTAAGGTCCGCCAGGGTCCATAGGACCCAAAAGTGTCAAAAATAAACTAACTGACCGATTTTGAAAATTTTTTCACTGTAACAGAGCTAAACTATTTTAGATAAATATCGATTACGTTATGTAAGGTCCGCCTGGGTCCATAGGACCCAAAAGTGTCAAAAATAAACTGCCTGATCGATTTTGAAAATTTTTTCACTGTTACAGAGCTAAACTGTTTTAGATAAATATAGATTCCGTTATGTAAGGTCTGCCAGGGTCCATAGGATCCAGAAGTGTCAAAAATAAACTAACTGACCGATTTTGAAAATTTTTTCACTGTTACAGAGCTAAACTATTTTAGATAAATATAAATTACGTTATGTAAGGTCCACCAAGGTCCATAGAACCCAAAAGTGTCAAAAATAAACTAACTGACCGATTTTGAAAATTTTTTCAGTGTTACAGGGCTAAACTATTTTAGATAAAAATATAGATTACGTTATGTAAGGTCTGCCAGGGTCCATGGGATCCAAAAGTGTCAAAAATAAACTAACCGACCGATTTTGAAAATTTTTTCACTGTTACAGAGCTAAACTATTTTAGATAAATATAGATTACGTTATGTAAGGTCTGCCAGGGTCCATGGGATCCAAAAGTGTCAAAAATTAACTAACCGACCGATTTTGAAAATTTTTTCACTGTTGCTGGACTAAGCTATTTTAGATAGACATACATTACGTTATTTAGGGTCCGCCAGGGTCCATGGGACCCAAAAGTGATAAAAATAAACTAACCGACCGATTTTGAAAATTTTTTCACTGTTACAGAGCTAAACTATTTTAGATAAATATAGATTACGTTATGTAAAGTCTGCCAGGGTCCATCGGATCCAAAAGTGTCAAAAATAAACTAACCGACCGATTTTGAAAATTTTTTCACTGTTGGGGAGCTAAGCCATTTTAGATACATATACATTACGTTATGTAAGGTCTGAAGTGTCAGTAGGACCTAAAAGTGTCAAAAATAAAATAACTGACCGATTTTGAAACTTTTTTACTATTACCGAGGTAAACTATTTTAGATAGGTACAGGTTGTGTTATCTGAGATCCACAACTGTCCTGCGGATGCAAATGCGGCGTAGAATGCTACACAACGGGTTTTGAATATATATATATATATATATATATATATATATATATATATATATATATATATATATATATATATTACATAAAGTCCGCCTAGAATATACGGTCGAGCTGATTTTTTAATGAGGTCCACCGGGATCTTGCAGATCCGAAAACGCCAGTAATAAGCTATCGAACCGATGCTTAAAAATTTCTCACTGCTAGAGAACTAAATTATTTTAGATGGATACAACTATGCTGCACAAAATTCGTTCGGGTTCTTGGGTCCCCAAAAATACCAAAACTAATTACCCAACCGATTTTGAAAATTCTTTTACTCTTAGAAAGCTAAACTATTTTAAATAGGTACAGGTCTTAGATGAGATCCGCCAGTGCCCAAGATTTGGAAATTCGCTATGTTATGCAGATGCTGCGACAGGGGTATTAAATTCTTAAACCAAAAGAACGTAAATTCGAAATTTATAAAAATTTAAATTTCCTTAAACTTACTGGGTGGTTGAAAAAGGTCAAAATCAAATCACAGAAGCAAACATTCGTCCTTTTGGCTTACCACGACAGAATTTAAAAAAAAATTGTTAATGTTCTAATAGGTAAGTGGTTAATGCGCATCTTATCCGCAAAAGCAGTTATTCTTGTCAAAAAGCACATTTATTTAAAAAAAAATTCATCGCAAATCAAAATAAAAATAAAAACCTGTGTGGTAAATTGTTGAGTTTTCTTAATTTCTTCTGGCGTCCGTTCACGTTTCGGTAACGATATAATCGTATCATTCTCATGCATCTTGATCACAACAATATGCTCGGGCACAGCCGCCAATAGATCTTCCAATTCACATACGCCATAATGTACTGGATCCCACGATCGACCCAAAATCTTCTCAGCAACGGTGGGAAACTCGTTCAGTGTGACTTGTCGCGATAGTGAACCTTTAAGAATTCGTAATAAATCGCCGATGAAGCGTCGAATTTGAGTTCGATGCGACAGAGTGATTGTACGTTTACTTCCGTCGCCTAAAATCTGAAAAATTCAAAAAATTTAGTTTTAAAATTTGTAACATATAATGAAATGAAAAATAATGATGTGGCTGGCGTCTGTTATAAACATCTGAAAACGGATGTTAATCCCCATTATTATTATTATTATACAATGTGTTGGGGTATACATATATGTGTATACGTGTACACGTCATACTCATAGCTACAGATATAGAGTTAACATTAGCATATCGGTGATGCGAATTCATAAAATTTTCCCCTATCAAAAATCGCTCACGCGCCTAAAGAAATTTTCACTTTAAAAATTAAAACGGATGTTGAGTTTTCAGAAATTTTTAGTGATTAAATGAGTGGTTAAATTAAGAAACTTTGTATAAAGTTCGATACAAGGTCACTAGATGGCAACACTCCTTACGTTTTACGGCATTTATTGGCGACGCAAAGATTCTCACTCGCGCCTCTGGTGGTAAAATTAGAACTAGCATCAAGTAAAAACATACGTATACGATTAATGGGTGATGTAAAATCTAGTAATCCGCACATAATTTGTATAGTACATTTTTCTATCGACAATTGAACGCATACAAAAATTTTTACTTGATACAGCTTCTAATTTAAACAAGTGCGTGTTTTTGACACGCACTAAGTAATGTCACCTCAATGAAAGTGTTAATTTATGATTTTTTGGCTCTTTTTGTAAGTACAGTAAGAATACAGCCCTCTTGCGTTTATTCAATATATGCATGTACAACTCTATAATAATGTTTCCCCCACTATGATCACACAACAAAATTAATATGTCATCCTTCGGTGACAGAAAAACCAGGAGCGCTCGCGTTATCTTTGCGTCGCCAATTGTGTGAAATACACTACTGCTTTGATTTAAGGAAAGGTAATTGCGTATTTATTGCTCACACGGATATTAAAATAAAAAAAAAAATAACAACATGTAAACAAGTAACAAGTAATTGTACATATACAGGGTGGAATTCTATTAGCTCTCACACCTTTCGGTGAATTTTGATAAAATTTTATCCAGTGATTTGTTGGAAACAACACAGCTTTTTTATAATATTTATAAAAACTTAATTAATTAGAAATCGGCTTGAATAATATACAATTTTTCCCATAAATAACAGATGACGCGAGATGTATTAATTTTTGTATTCTAAAATATACTAAGTATAATATTATTTTATAAAAAAAAGCTATGTTGTTTCCAACAAATCTCGTTCTAAATGATCGTAAAATTTTATCAAAATTCACCAAAAGGTATAAGAGTTGATAAAATTCCACCCTGTATATATATACTGGTTTGTTTAAGACTATTTTTTATATCCGTGTGACCAATACATACGCAATTGCCTTTCCTTAAATCAAAGCAATAGTGCACCTAATTTCTCTATAAATAGGGAATGACGATGTCCTAACTTTTATTACAAGAACTCTACAAAATAAATAACAGGAGAGCCATCTATGAATGTCTAATAAAAGCAAAAAAAAAACATTAAAAATAGATCCCGAATAAGTATTCGTACGATTTTTATTCGTCCAGTTATAAGTCTTTGTGTCAAAAATATTGAACAAAAACACTTACTTGCACAACATGCGGCATCGATTCCAACAAATCGATCAATTTCGTAAATCCATAGTCGGCGACACGACACTGCCGTCCAAAATGATGATGATACGCCGGCACAAACTTATTAAACGAGAGGCGACAATACGGTGTGGTACGTAACAAATCGACAATTTCCCGCGAAAACAATGCTATATGTGTCGCCAAATTATTTGAACCGCTCGACGAACTCTGCTGAGAGCCGGCGAATAATCCGGAATACGTTGAACTGCCATCTTCATTTATTTCATCCGTGACTTGTTGTGGAGCCCAAATAATTTGTTTGACTGGTCCCGATTTGAGTTCCACGTTGGATACGCAGGTGACTAGATGCTCTAGAGGAACGCCGGTTTCATCGATGGGTAATGGTTCGTTTAGGATGGCTTCGTAGCAAGATTGGAAACTGGAAATAAAGTCAGTGTTTAAATTACCGATCAAAGTTACCGTAAATCGGAACGAATTGACACGAATCCAAATTTTACATTGTATTTTTTTGTATTTCTATTTTTAAATATACTAAAAATTTACGTGAGCATGGTCACTTTATTCCAGTAATCAAAAATTTTTGAAAATATTTCTGATTTTTGAAAAAATAACAAAAATCATATAATATCTACTCTGTGGGAAATTGGGGTTAAAAGAAATGATGAAAGGGTGAATGGAAATGATTAGCAGGACTAACCAAAATTGAAAATTTAAACAGAATTTCGAATTTTTGTGTTTATACATCCGAAAAAGGAATAATACGTCATAATTTTGTAATAAACCGTAAAATTTAAAGTTTGTAAAGTATAGAAATATGTTTAATAAATTAACAAAAAATTCGAATAATTTGATAACCTTGAAAATGGTCTGTTCTATGTTTCAATACTTCGTTACCCGTTCTTAATCACCCCATATTCGTCCCTTTATATCCGAAACCACGTTTCTATTAACCCATGTATTGTCTCTTTTCACCCATGTATTGTCTCATTTCACCCCTTTTTCGTCCCTATTAACCTCCAACTTAACCCAAATGTCAAGTACTCATGATTTTTTCTTAAAAGAAATAAAAACAAATAAAAATTTACCGTTTTTTTTTTCTCAAATATGTTTCAAAAGAACTAAAAATTCAATTAAGCACCAATTTATTCATAAGAACACCAAAATAAATTGTTTTACGATAAAGTTTTAAGAATTTTATTAATTTCGAATTTTTTGTATTTATACATCCAAAAGAGGAATAATACGTCATAATTTTGTGTAGAAATAAACGTAAAATCTAAAGTAAAGTTGGTAAAGTATAGTATTAATGTATTTACAAAAATATCGAATAACTTAACAACTTTGGAATTGATCTGTTCTGTGATCCAATTCATCCTTCATCCATCTCTAATCACCCTTCATTCGATCCTTTATACTCAATACAGCATCCCTATTAACCCATGTATTGTCTCTTTTCACTCCCTTTTCATCCATATTAACCTCTAATTTAACCCAAATGTCAAGTACTCATGATTTAACCTAATCCAAATGTCAAGTACTCATCTTAAAAATAATAAAAACAAATAAAAATTTACCGTTTTCTTTTCTCAAATATGATTAAAAATAACTAAAAATTCGATTAAGCACCAATTTGTTCATAAGAACACCAAAAAAAATCGTTTTTAGATCACGTTTTAAGAAAAAGAATGACACTGAAACGTCAATTTAAATTGATTTTTTGATATTTTATCCAACTTCAATCTTAGTCACTATTGTTACCCAAAAAGAATAATTACTCTACTATAGTTTAAATATTTTCGGTCACAATTTATTCGTTTTGTCCCAATTTATCTCTATTTACGGTACTCGAAATAATTTTAACTGATAATTTTTATAAACTGGGAAATTTAACTCTGTAAGTTTTACCTCTGTAACGGTAGTGATCCCTCATGCGACTGCAACAACATGTGTAACTGTCCCGTAAACACTTTCAAACTAATTCGTACATTTGGCAATTCGGCAATTTTCATTTCGGCCCATCCTTTTTTATCGCTCGCTTCATAATGTTGCGTGCAATAGACGGCCTCGTGTAAAAACGCATCTGGTGACGGGGTGTTCGAAGTTGTCGAATCCGAGTTCAGCGTTATGATCCGTCCATTCGGATCGTCTATGATCGTGCAAACGTCACGTAATCGGCCCAATTCGGCCATACTGATACTCGTCAAGTATCGAGTTCCGAACAATTCACGAAACTTGTAGAGTGGTAATTTTTTACCGGGAATTTCTTGCAGCAATGCGGTGACTTGCGCTTTCAGCTGTTGCGGATTATTCGCAACGGAATTTGAGTAGGAGATGGTGATTCGTTTGTGGCCGATACGTTGACGATGTAACTGGGATATTGCCATTTGGGCATCTAGTGCTGAGGCGACCTGAAAGAATTTTATAAAATTAATTTTTTCTTTTTTAAAATAAATAATATTTGTGCGCATGCGTGAAATTCAGAAAGTTGATCGCTTTAATTATTTATCACAGCGTCACGTTTAAAGGGAACTCGAAAGCTCAACCTTCAAAAGTGATTTCAAACTCGGCTTATGTTAGTCATCATAAAATCGAAAGAATACGAATAATTATTCTATAAAGAACTTTTTGCTAGATTTGTAACGAATATCCTGTTCGACTAACGATCGAACCGCCGAATACATATGGTATTTTGTTTTTTTTTGTATTCTCTATAACAAGACCTTTCAAATGACACCTCATACGATATATGAAGCTAAAAAAAAATTTTCCTTTTTCAAAATTACCATAAATATTTTAAAGTGCCAATTTTTCTTCTTTTTTTTTTTAATAAAAAAAAAAAAGAAAAAATTTGGGAGACAGGTCTACCCACACTGTCAACTTCCCATTGGATGCCCTTAAAGACTAATGCAAATGAATAACTTTCTTTTAAATTCAGGGGACTCCTCCTCTGGACCCCCGATAGAGGCTTTGCCCCATGCACCACACCGGGGGCTTCACCTTCTGTACCTAAGGGTGGGGGCTCCACCCTTATCAAACAAATGATAACATCATTTGTTCTCAAGATACGCGAGACAAAAAAAATATTTCACAAAAAGTTTCTTATTTCGTTTTTCCGTTTAGTTTTTTTTTTTTTAAATTTTACAATTTACTGGCGTTTTTAACATTACAGAAGGTTCTTAGGCTATTATATAATAATGTTATGGTAAAAAATCCATATAATCGATGTTATGTTAAGAAAGTTAATTCCGTTTTTTTTTACCACCAAAAACAAACCACTAATCCGAATTTGCTGAAAATTTTATCCGGTCTTCATTTTTTGATTACGCATCTAATGAAATTAGTCCGGAGTTGATATCATCATTTGTTCTCGAGATATGCGAGACGAAAAAAAATTCACGAATGAACGAACTAACGAACGCACTCACAGACATAACGCTAAAAACGATGGATTCGGATTTTAGTGACTTTGAAACGTGGTGATATGTCAAAATTAACGGTTCGTAAAATCGGACCCATTACAATAACTTCCAATGGGAAGTAAAAAAAAAAAAAAAAACATAAAAAAGTAAAACATTGCACAAATACATAAAACAATCAGATAAAATATTTTTAAAAAAATTGGGCTATAAATTTTTAAAATATTATTTCAATTCTTTTAATTAATTCTTTAATGAATTGCAGCAGTTAACGTTTTTTTGAACAGGGTATTTGACTGTCCTCAATATTTGTTTTAAATATTAAATAAATTTATGTATTATTCTTAAATATAATTAATTTTAGTAGTGACAAATAAAAATATTTTATTTAAAAATTCTATTTTGAAAATTATAAATTTTTTTTAGTCTTCATTTAAATGACTAAAAACGCGCTGTTACTTCAAAATGACGTCATGATTTGTAACAAATAACATAGATCAGATAATAGCCAATATACAAAGTGGTCCAGAATTATGTACCGTAATTGGTAGAGGTCGTAGTACGTTCAAAAATAATGGTACCTTTTCATGTACACTTTTTTTCAAAACTCAATAGTAAGGGAGATACAACTCTGTAAAGGGGTGAAACGAAAACCATTATTTCTTAAATATTTTCCAAACGCTTTTGAATAACGGATTGATATTTTAGGGGTATTTATTTTGCGTTAGAAGGATTAAATTTATGTCAACACTTATTCCACTACTCATGACTAAGGGGTAGTTTTGGGTGGTAGGTGTGAGTTATCACATCTTTCCTTTTTTAATTTGCAATTATTTAAACAAAATCCCTGATAATATAATTCCTCAGACAATTTCACGCAAAAAAGGTATACTTGTTACATTTCGATAAATATTACCGTTTTCGAGTAATTTAAAGTAGAAGTATTTATTTCCAAATTATCCCCTAATCATAAGTGATCGAATAATCAATACTATAAATTTAATTATCTTAATGTTCATACGCGCCCCTAGAATATGAATCCAGTAATCAAAAGCGCCTAAAAAATTTAAAAAAAAAAGAAGTCAGTTTCGTTCCACCCCTCTACATTTTACCCCTCTGCTTTATCTCCCTTATTATTGAGTTTTCGAAAAAAGTGTAGATGAAAAGGTACCATTATTTTTGAACATACTATCAGCTCCAGCAATTACGGTACATAATTCTGGACCACCCTGTATAAATAACATAGTTACCGTAGTTACATCTTGTCTTGGCATCAAATCGTTACGTCATTGCGTACGTCACTACGTCGAACCGTTTTTTACTAAACAGTGGTTTTTTATGATTTTGAAAAATTTAACAAAAATTAATTAATTAATACGTACGAATAAAGCATTTAAAATCACTTTTTAATTGCAATCAATTACCCTATTACTTCAAATTTGAACATTTTTAAATACGTATACGAAACAGTACGCATATTGTGACTATATAGCTGTATGTGTGGGTATATGTGCATACACACATGGCTTTGGTATGTATGCATTACCAGCCAGTATTTACACTGGACCCGATTACACGGTAAATAAATCCATAATAATCGTCTTTTTCGCAGTAGGGTGGTAATCAATGTGAATGAGAATGCGAACAAAGAAAAGATAAAGTTGTAAATACGAAAAAAATGCGAACAATTATTTTTTATTACTCATGCGGGAGAAGTACTAACTTGGCGCACACATTTCTATACGCAAAATAGCTGTTTGCCCACTGTACTCCTCCCACATACTTTTTTGCATGCGGAAAGTAAATTTTCCGCACGCAAATTGACAATAAAACACGCAAAATTTAATTAAAACACGCAAAGCCGCCTCTTGATTTTTCATTTAATAAATATGTCATAATTATTTCTATAGAAATCACCAACAAAGTAATTTAAACAATATTTAATTCAGAAAAAAAAGGACGAACACTCAAAATTATTATTTTAAAAAGTAATAAAAATGTCAAAAATAGTAATAATAATAGAAAAAAGGGTGTGAATTCGTAATAAAAAATAGTATGTGCAACTCGTGCGGGATTGTCGATTGCCCACTCAAGCGAATGAGCGCACTCACTTCGTGGGCAATCGACAATTTCCCGCACTTATTGCACAATATACTATTATGAATGAAAATGTGGGTAAAATAAGAACACTTTAAAGTAGGGTAGTAATTAAAACGGATTCAAATGCAAAAGAAGCAAAAACAAAGTTGTAAATGCGAATAGAATACGAAAGCGCGTGAAAAAAAAACAGGAGGTCGCACTCACCCCCACTCTTCCCCTCTCTCAAAGATATGACACGAAAATAAACACAATAAAAATTGCGAAACTAAATGCGAATATTGACAACTTGTGAATTTTTCGCATATATCGGTACAACCCCACTTAAAAAGTTTATTTAAAAAAAAAAATACAACTTACTTTAACGGCAGCCGCAGGACTTCCATCCGGTTGTTTAAAAAGTGCAATATGTCCAACATTCGCATGTTTACGGAATAAATTCAAGAGAATTCGACGCATCTGTCGTGGATCAATATTCAAATCCAAATTGGTCACAATCAATTCAACGGGTTGTTGACCACCTGACGAATTTTCCGTTCCAATATTTTCTTGATCGTTCGGATACTTTCGGATTGGATGAAATGAATGCTCTTTCAAATATTCGGGCGCTTTCAAACTCATTGGATTTAACGGACCAAAATCCCGTTTTGGCATGGGACTAATATTATTGTTTAATGTTTCGCCAGAATCACGTCGTAGATAATAGTGGGATGGTAATTTATTTCCAAATGTGTGATCCATTCGATTTAATTGTCGCGAATTAAATTTTTCGGTGCGAGAATTTTCCGGATAAATATGACCGCGAGAACCAGCTTGTGATGATGCTAAATATAAACGATGTTGCTCCTGTAAAATTAAAGGATGGTAATGATACTGTCTGGACTGGATTTTAAAAAAATTCGCCAAGTTTGTGTTGGGTAAGCATTAAGGCAGAGTTTTTTTTTACAGTTTTTGGGATAAGATAAAGGTGAAGGTCGCGCTTTTACATATAATTTGGGTTTTTGTGTCTTGACCCCCTAGTGATAACCACTTAGCATGCATAAAACTATCCATTTAATACTATATGAAGTTAAAAAATTAAAAATCACAAAGTGATTGAAAAAATTATCCGGATCGGCCGGGAATCGAGCCCAGGATCTTCTGGTAACTAGCCAGACGTGTTAACCTCTACACTAACGATCCCATGCTCGGTAAGCGGCCGAGCCGGACACCCATTCAATCACCTATGTGTATTAGTACTCTCTCTGATTCGAGAAACAGTTACAATTTTAATTTCAAATATTATCGATTAGTGAACATATCAATACTGCGTGTGTTGAAATGCAAACAAAAGTTTGTCATACGTAGTAGTGTCTCACAAGCACTCGATAATATTTGAAATTAAAATTGTAACTGTTTCTCGAATCAGAGAGAGTACTAATACACATAGGTGATTGAATGGGTGTCCGGCTCGGCCGCTTACCGAGCATGGGATCGTTGGTGTAGAGGTTAACACGTCTGGCTAGTTACCAGAAGATCCTGGGCTCGATTCCCGGCCGATCCGGATAATTTTTTCAATCACTTTGTGATTTTTAATTTACATGTGGTCTTTGGTCATACTATACCAAAGAAATCGAGTGCTTAAAGTTTCAGTTTAGCTGAACGATTAGTGAACATATCAATACTGCGTGTGTTGAAATGCAAACAAAAGTTTGTCATACGTAGTAGTGTCTCACAAGCACTCGATAATATTTGAAATTAAAACTATATGAAGTGTTTTACCTGATGATGAGTTAATTACTCGAAAGCTAGCTCGTAACCAAATAGTGTAATTTAGTAAAAAGTGACAAAGCAAATTGTTCTCGTATTTTATAATATGAATTTTCACAAAGTGAATCTTTCAAATGTTAGTTATGATATAAAAGACGTTTATAACGGTTTAAGGGGGTATTCGAGTCTAAAAATTCGAAAAAATCGATTTTTCTTTTTGTTTTATATTTTTAAAGTTTAGACTCTTAAGAATAAGCCTCTAAAAAGGATTTACAAAAATTCGAATTATTTTCGGAGTTATGGTTATTCATTCCCTGTGTACTATATATCTTTTCAGTGATAAATTCAAATTTTTAATATAAATTACTCGAAACTACTCTTTTCGATACGTTTGACATGATATCTCAAATTTGATACAGACCTTCTCAATACTATCAAAATTAGTCCGACGTAGAGGTTTTTGAAATTTTTTATTTTTTACTATTTTTAAAAAATTTCCAAAGTTGAAAAAAGGAGGCGAAAAAATGATTTTTTTTTTAAATGGGCGCCATTTTGTGAAAAAATTTATTTTTTCAAATTGGCTACGTCCAACTAATTCTACACCCTTGTTTATTAAGAAATAACTAAAATTTTATGTTTCAAATCACCAGGAGGGTTGGAATCATGTCAACCAGGAGACACCTTTTTTTTTGAGTTCCCACTTTACCGGTCTGTACCGATTGTGGTTGGCGAAAAATTTTTCATCCCCTACTTTTCACTACGGAAAAATACCTCAAGAAATTAAGAAAAATTCTTTTTTCTGCATATTAATTTAAAAAAATTCATAGGTCTAATAAAAATAGGGTACTTGACTGAAGTTAAAAAAATATTCTAAAAGCATTGTTTTTCCATATCAGTTAAGTGATTTTTTGATTTTCGACAGATTCTGTAAAAAATCATCAAAAAAAAAGAACCCTACAATTTTAAATGAGAAAAAGGCGGGAAAAACGCCTCACTATAGTGACGTCACAGTTTGAAGCAACTAAACGTCAATGTCAATATTTATAACCTCAAAACTTTGATTACATTCATAAAATGTCAAATTAAAAGCAAGTATTTATTAGAATTCTGGCCGATTATTATTACTATATAATATATAAGCTAACAGAAATATTCAAAGGAAACAGAATTTCACCTCATCGATGAAAATTACTAAAATCGACATATCTAGCTACAAAATGTTACGTCATATTCAAGAAATGGCGCGTTTTGATTAATTTGAATATTTGTTGAAAAATGGCAATTTTCAAAATAAAATTTGTAAATAGTTATCAAATTTTTTTAAGTTTCATCATTAAAATTGGACATATGTAATGATAATGCATACAATTATTTAACATTTGACACAAATTTTAAATACAGCCAAGTACCGTATTCTGAAAGTATGATAAACAGACATAACAAATTTATAACGTTTCAAGATTTTTTCTATTCGGAACCATAAAAATTCTAGACCAGACGATACTCTGAGTTTATGATTATGTACTTACGTTCAATTTTTCAAAAAGTTGATCACTGTTAACATTCTGGGACTGAAAATCGATCGAATTTGATCCACTACCGGACGAAGTGGACAAAGTGTGGACAGTTTGGATACCATTCCAATGTCCGGAAAAATTTTGATGCTGATTCTTATTTTCTATTTTTATAAAAAATGAGAAAAAAGTTAGTTTTAAAATTTTACCAAACAGGAAAAATATTTTACTTACTAAAACACTGTTTTAAAGGTGGATGCTCCTTACTCCAAGGTTTTGGATAACTGACCGCAATTCGATGTCCAAACACATCTTCCCCATTCATACGTCTCTGAGCCCTAGCAAAATTAATAAAAATTTTAAATAAAATTTTTTCACCAAATTTTTCTAATTCATACCCGCCGTTTTGGTAATACGACTTCAACATGTCAAACACTTTTAAAAATTTTCGAAATAAAAAATTGTAGTTTTACAATTTCACTTTACATCTAATTTAAAATATCTACATTCTAAAGTTAAAAATTATTTTTAAAATCTTGAAAGTCAGCTTACAATTAAAATAATTCTCAAAATAATTATTTAAAAAAATATGCTACCCCCTCTTGACCTCAAAATTATATAATTCAAAAATTAAAACTTTAATTAAAAGAAAAACAATTATTTCAAAAACATATTTATTTTGGTAATTACAGTAAAACGTCTCTAATAGGTCAGTTGAAAAATTTTCAATAAATGTTATAAATATACAGTGCTGAATTTACATTAGGGGCACGCGGAGATAGTGTCCCAGGCGGCAAATTTTTAGAAGGGTGGCAAAATTTGGAATTCAACGTTTTATTTATTTATTTATTTATTTTTTTTTACTAATCACTTGTTTTTTAGGAAAAAATTAAAAATTTTAGAAGAATTTTTTTAGGGAAAGGCAGGGGCAGCATTTTTTACGGTGCCCAGGGCGGCATTTAGGGTAAATCCGATCCTGTAAATATACACATATTACAACATTATGTAGACAAGGCAATGTAATTAGATATTGCCATTCGCCATTATAAACATTTGTGACGTCATCAAAGTTGATTAATATCATTATATATACTAATTATATTCATAATATTTAATTATTTTAATAGAAAAACTGTTTTTTTTTTTTTAAATAAAAATTATTTAAAAGCAATAATAATAAAGTTTAAAGTAAAAGAATAACACGGGTTAATTTTATTGCATTGATGACGTCACTTGTGCTTATAATGGCGACTGTCAATATCTAATTACATTGCCTTGTCTACATAATAAAATATGTATGCTGCAGTTATAAGAAAAATAAAACTTTAATTAAAAAAAGTATAAATAGTACAAAAAAAGTACAAATAATTTTAATATTTATCACTTTTTCTTAATATTGCACTGATTACTACAACCATTCTTTAAGCTCCACCCATTTGACAGATGTCAATAGATTTTTTTATTTAAAAAAGCTGTTAATTCGCCTAACATATTAAAAATCAGAAATACACTTACCGTATGCCCATATTTTCCGTTTTGAAAACCACACTTGCAATACCCTTTTCGGAATTTAAACGAATTATTTTGCCGCCACAATTATCCGATAATTGTTTAATACGTAATTTGATGCGCTGCACGTCATATCCTTTCGGTAAATTGTATATGGTGATTTCAACCGCTTTTTCCTTTAAAACATCCTGGGCCTAATCAAAAATAAAAATGATTTTGGCTGAATTAGTTTAGTCACAAAAGACAGTGTCTACCTCTAGTGTTTAAAGTTCTTAAAGAGACACAAAATTTATATTCAACTCAGTTTAAATTTACAAAACTCGAAGAAAAAATTGTTGTTGCTCTTAAAATTTGCAAAATTAATAATTTTTAGAGTCCCATTCTTATTATGACCGAAATACTGACTTGACCCAAAAAGTTCTTTATTCACTTTTTATTACACGAGAGGTTTGTATTTTTTCGAATAAATTTGGGTTTGTTTAACGAAAATTTGTTGCCTAGCAATTTAACGAGAAGAACTGTCAACTAACAAAAACGCGACAGCGAAGCTGAAGCGTTTTTGGATTGACAGTTCTTCGAGTTAAATTGACTTTAGGCAAGAAATTTGAGTTGTACAAAACACAAATTTATTCAGAAAAAATATATAACTCAAGTGTAATACGGTAAGACAATTTAACGAATAAAATAAATTTGTATAATTCATATTATCGTTTAATACATTGTTACCATGGTTCTGAAATCAGTTTATTTTACCAATACGAATTTTTGTTTCGTTTTTATCGTGTTTTCCTACAACGAAATGACCAATGAAATGTTTTATACCATTTTTTTCGCTGTAAAAATTTGTCCTAACTTTTTTTCCATGGTAAAAGTGAAAAAACTACAATATTCTTATGGGACTTGATACACATGAATTAAACTGTCTAAATAATTAAAAAACACTAAAAATACGTAAATTTAAAAAATCAAAAACCCGAATACGTAAAAGGCAGACGAAAAAGAAATAAAAAGAAAAGCAGTCGGGGCATCAGATATTTCTGTTCAACTTGTTACAACATGTATACCTCCGAGTGCTATACTTTTTTTTCATTTTTCTGTTTTTATATTTCATCTTGTTTCCATCTTTTTAGTTGACTTTTTAGTCAACTAAAAAGTAGCCATTACGCAGTAGCCATTTTTTATTTTTTATTTTTTTAATTTTACATCTTTTTAAAACCTATGTTGTACAGTATTTCGTAAATTAAAAATGAGTTAAATTTAGACACTTAAAAAAATTTTAACTTACTTTACTTTGTAATGGAGCTTTTTTCGTAATATTATTAAAAAAATAATGTTCATTAGCGCATAAAATTAACGCTTGCGATACATTCTGATTGTGTAACAATATAATATGAATACGTTTTCGATGTCGTAAATCCGATAATTCCGGTGCAAAATTTATATCGCTAGAGATTAATATAACGGCTGACGGACATTTGTACGTATCGGCAAATCGTCGAATTGCCTGTCGCAATTTTTCGTCGGCAGCATTCTTATACGTGGACGCAACGTGAATTAAATTAACCTTTAATCGAAAGAAAATTTTTCCAGAATCTGAAGGTCCTATTCAGAATAATCGATTTTTTTTACCTGAGCATCACTTAACTCTTGTAATATTGTCGTGTTTTCTTTTTTAACGTCACAAACCACTAAAAATTCCGCTTCTCGATAACCAGTGAAAAATGATTCTCGAATTTGTTGAACAACGCCCGAAGCACTTCGATCTTTGGGTACCTGTTTCGAAATTCAAAAAGTAGTTACGCAATGAAACTGCGTGTGTGAATTAGTCGAGCCGATGAGCAGTTAGTCGAATAATCGACTAAAGTTGTTTTTCAGACAAAATTAGTCATTAGTCAAAAATATTGAACGAACAATAGTCGACTAATCGACTAAATTTTTAATCGAATTCATGAATAGGGTAATCTATGTCTCTTTCAAAAACGATGTTCCCTTTTGAATTTAATTATTGATTTTGCTTCCGAGACTACTAAAGTAGCGGAAGCATTGTGTTTACGGTGATTACTTTCGAAAAATAAAAATCCCCCCCCCCCCCAAAAAAAAAAATAAAATCTTTTACGCACATTTTACGTTTCAGAGCTTCCTGAACAATTTTGGTTTAGTGTCTGTCCGTCTGTGTGTCGCCAGTTTGCACCAAGTGGCATAACTTCTGAACTATTCGATTGTTTTCATAGAAATTTTTAGAAATTATGCAGTTTGGTTCCTAGATGGTCCCCTATGAATTTAATCGAAATTGGAGTAACGGTAGCTACGCCGCTACCATGTCATTCCATTAATATACTAAATTGCACCAAGTGGCATAACTTCTGAACTATTCAATTCTTTTTTATGAAATTGTCAGAAATTATGCGGTCTGGTTCCTAGATGGTCCCCTACAAATTTCATTGCATTCGGAGTGATAGTATCCACGGCGCTACCATGAAATCCTATTAAATGTCAATATCTTATTTACTGCTAGTTGCACTTCGTTCAAATTTTTAAAGTATTTTGGGGGTTAGTTTCTAAAATATTTTTGCTATTACTTTATAATTTAGCCTTTAAGTATTTTGAGTTACAACAACTTTTTTTATGAACTTTAAGGCGAAAATATAATTTGACGGTATACATATATATTTGGAAGAATACTGTTTTAAAGTGTTTTACGAGTATGAGGAAGCTGTGTGCCACACCCCATTGACAGCGTATTTAATGTACTTTTTAATAAAAAGGAAGATATGACGTATCACAATATATCAATCACATAAAAGTGAAAAATTATACAAATAGATAATTTTTTTAATTTTCATTATTTGAAGTCCAATAAATAATACCTACAGAAAAATTAATAAATTAGTCGTTTTTAGTCATTAAAAAAAAAAAATTAATCATATTAGTCATTTAGTCGGAGGTAAGATAGTCGACTAAAAAATGACCAATTGTAAACAAAATAAGTCGACTAAAACCGATTAATCGATTAATTATCCGACATCACTAATTCACACTAGTCGACTAATTTTTGAATCGGTTAATCGATTTAGTCGAATAATTTTGTTTATATTTAGTCATTTTTTAGTCGACTATTTTACCTTCGACTAAATGATGATAAAATGATTAATTTTTTTAAACGACTAATTAAATCAGTAATTAAATTTAAAATAAAACATCGTTTTTGGCAGAGTTATATTGATTTGATTAAATATTTAGTCGGTTAGTCGACTATTCTATTCTATGCTCGATATTTTCGACTAATTAATTCAGTCTGAACTTTAGTCGATTAATCGACTAACTGCTCGTCGACTCGACATCACTAGTGTGAATTGCTGAAACCAATTTACCTGACAATTCTCAATGTCCCAGAAGACACCAATCGGTGGTAATTCCGTTGGTTTTGGTTTGATTTTGGTTTTTGATGCGGGTGAATTTTTCGAATTGAAATTTTGTACGGACGGGACATTGGTTTTTGTAAATTTAAGTGGCGAAACATTCTTTTTTTGTTGATTCATTTTTTTTTCTTATTAATTTTGTTACACCGCGTAAAATACTAATAACTATACATAAATTATATCAATTATATACAAAATTATTAAACCATTGTATTAAATTACATTTGGATCCTAATTTTGCTACTATTTAGCTGAACGAAACTAATTTTTGATGACTCAACAAACAACACAGTTTTCGAAACATCTCCAATATATATTTTGACTAAAACTGAATAAATTAAAATTATTTGTTAGAATTAAGTAGAAGTTTTACTGTAAATTAAATTGAATAAACAGAATGTTACATCATATTGCATAAACAAGACGTTATTCTACAATTTGCAGGGTTCGAGTATTATTTTTGCCAAATACTAAATAGTTTAAATTAAAACGTTCGTGTTTCAAGTTATAAGTTTCCTTTTATTAATTTATAATTAAGAATAATTAATTAAGAAGACTTGAATAGTTTAAATTATTAAATTTTTATTTAATTTTAATTTCAAAAATATTTAAATGTTTTAAGGTTATGTATTAAATTTTATCATATAATTACATGATTCAGTTACCTTTAATTAATTTTCTATGAAAATTTAGAGTACAAAACGATTAGCAGTTTTTGGAAAACAATATTAATATATACAAAATTTTAATAAAATACAATTTAATTTATTTTATTAGGATATACAATAAATACAATAAAGCTATATTCTCTTTAGATGTTGACATTTAACTTGACTCTACGTTTTTATCTATGAATCCTATGAATTTACTTTGTAATTTTTGATAATTTTTGTTTCTTTTTAACTTATTTATCATGTATTTATATATCTCATTTTATAAGTTTGAAAAAGTTCATATCTAAAATCTAAGCAGATTATTTTATAGGTAATTTGTTGTATTTTTCATATTTTTATATAACTAGTTAATATTATTGTTTTCAGACCAAACTCAAAATTATCTCATTATCAATTTCTATTTTTTTTTTATTGTATTCAGTTGAAACCTGAAACATCAGTTTGATATTCTTGTTGTTCAAGTTCTTAATTAGGTACACTAGAATCCCAATTCGTTGCTTAAGGTGCTCAAGGTAACAAAGTAACGAAATAATGACGGTAAAGACCTTCAGTAATAAATTGTATGTCCTTATTTAGTTAAAGTTTTCTTAAAAGGTGAAATCTTACGTGTCAAATATCAAAAACATAAAAAATGTCTAATCTTTCGCAAAAATAACAATAGCTTTTATATGTACAGCTGATCCTTTTTTATACGGTGGATAGGGACCGCATAAAAAAAATCGCACGAAAAAAATATATTCAAAAATATCGTAAATAGGTATAAAAAGTTTAAGTTCGATAGAGATTGTAAAAAAAAACTTTTTTTGTGCGATGTATCAGGGCCGCATAAAAAAAGTTTCATCGAAAATACATAACTCAAAACGCTCAAAACCTCACGGTTTCCTTAGAAGTTGCTATTCTAAACAAGATAAAGCCTTAATTTACACGTGGGAACAATTTATTTCATTTTTATAATATTATGAAAATTTTGAAAGATATGAGTAAAAAGAATGATGTAATAACGTATGTTCTTATGCAATGTACTGATTAAATGCTTAAAAATCATTAAAAAGAATTTTTATCAAAGAAAATTATTATAGTAAATGTTTAAGTTTCTTGCGGTCTCTTGATTTTGATTCGCATTATGCATTTTAATAGCTATTTTCTTAAAAACCGCATAAAAAATTACACAAAAAACAAAAATTCGCACTAAAAAAGACCGCATAAAAAGGGGTTTAGCTGTATAATTGAAAAAAAAGTGAGAAATTAATAATTATAATTAGAATACAGCTCAGAAACTTGGAGGCTACTTTTTACCTCGGAAAAATATCTGATTCTCGTGAGAAAATGTATTTAAAACTTTTTATCCCAATTTCAAACTTCAACATCTTTAACTAATTGACTTAAAACTTTGTATAGTGATAGTCGGATGAAGATTATTTTTTTTACCGCAGAAAGTTTTATTTCCGAGGGAAAACGTATTTAAAATGACCACGCGGGCGAAGCTGCGAAAAAAACTAGTTATGAAATGAAGAGATTCAATAAAAATTATATAAGAGAAGGCTTAGGATATTTTCAATTTAAAAATAAAAATAAAATATGTAATTATCATTTTATTTGTGTTAAATGTTAAAAATTATAGTAGAACACATAGTCTCATTTTCTGTTCATATTACAAATTCATTTGTGGCAACAGTTAATTGGTTAAGTAATGTGCTATTTTGTGTAAATTGTGAAAAATATTAGCTAGAATAAAAATGACAAATGGTAATTGGTATCTATCTGATCTAAATGACGGTAATGAAATGTGGAACAGATATAAGTCAAATTCAGAATTAAAATATCACATGTCCCAAACGGATATTTTCTTAAACAGTGCAAAAGCAAAATTACGCTTTTTACAAACAGAAATTGAACCTGATCAAGTAGAGTTATCGAATGAAAGCAAAACGTCGACTCAAAGTAGTAAAGGCAATTCAAACGTTTCAGACACTTCAAAGTCATTAAAACGACGATTACCAAAAAAGAAAAAACAATAATACTCCCCTGTTAAGCATTCAATATGTACTGTTTGTTTTGAATTCAGCAATAAAAATTTTTATAACTGAAAATGGTTAATCTTTTTCGTATGACATTACTTTTGGAGTAGTACTGTAACTGGATAATTTGTTTGCGTATTCCGTTTGCGCTTATGTATTTTATTTAAAATTTTGAAGATAAATAAAAATGATAAAAATTTGTTAAGTAGCATAAGTAATATGAAATTTCGAAGCTTAAAAAGGTAGTATTGCAATATTTTTTTTTTTAACTGAAAAAGAAAATGGTTAATCTTTTATCTTTCGTTTGATTAAGTATGGTGTGGCATTACTTTTGGAGTAGTACTGTAACTGGATAATTTGTTTGCGTATTCCGTTTATGCCTATGTACCTATTTTATCTGAAATTTTGAAGATAAAAGTGATAAAAATTTGATAAGTAGCATAAGTAATATGAAATTTCGAAGCTTAAAAAAAGAAAAATTAATTCGGAAAATTTAAATAAAAATAAATTTAGAATTAACACGAAGGAACAATTCCGGTTACTCAATAAATAAAAAATACTCTATTCAAAAGAATTAGTTCGAATAAAACAAAAATAAGATAAAAAAAACATGTGTAGATTGACAACTAACTAAATTGTGTATTTATTTTTTTTCAATTATTATCTTGAAAAACAGTTTGTTTGTATTTTCTTTACCTGTTGTTATTAATTTAAACGATTAAATTAAAATTAAGAAGGAAATCGTTTGATTTTTAATAATTTTTATACATATTTAATTCGCATATTTATTACCTTTGACATTCTAAAGACAATTAGTAACAATCTATTGTTGTGTTGAATAAAAATGAAGTAAATCGTAAATAAAATTAAATATGTTTGAAAAAGTTTCGAATTATTTTAATTTTCACGTGAAAATAACCACGTAATTTAATTGAAATATGTAGTAATAGTGTGCTAAGTGAATATTTTGAATAAATAATTATGTTTATATTAACACATACAAAGAAATGAGTATAGATATGGGACGACCTCCAGCTCAGAAACAGTATGATTATTTGTTGAAATTCCTTTTGGTTGGAGATAGCGATGTGGGTAAACAGGAAATTCTGTCGGGACTTGAAGATGGATCGACTGAATCACCTTTTTGTAGTGGAAGTTGCAGTGGTAAGTACTTTGAATCGAGTTAATGCCTTGTGTGGTTCTCTTTGAGATGTTTTTGATGTTTGAAAACCTCCAAGTTTTTACAAATTAGTTATTTTGAGTGCGTCAGTGTGTTTTTCTTTTAAATTTAGAAGTTTAATGTACATATCAGAACCCTTTATTACACGGTAACCCCGAATATTACGAACTAGACTCAAATAAAAAAATGTAAACGTAATATTTTTTATAGTACCTATTTCTTAACAGACGGTTTAAATTGTTACAAGCGGCAATATGTCAATATACATCCTAAAAATACATGAGTTGAGAAGGCTCTCGATAGGGTAGATCAAGGTTCTTTTTAAATAATTGTCAGTTGAAAACAATATTCATATTAAGCTTATCTGAACGAATGTAAGAAAAATTGAATTAGATAAAAATAGTTTACGTAAGTGGCAACAGTAACTAGTGATATCATATTTCCGTGGGAAATGTTTGTTGTTTGTTTGTGTTACATGATCATGAGTCAGTCAACCTAATAAATAGGTTATAGTTGTTGTTGTTGTGTGTGTGTGTGTGTGTATTGAACTGTAAAGCCGGTTCTACACGATGCTACGAACACCTTCCAACATTGGACGTTTGATGATTCGTGGCATCGTGTGGCCGTTGTTCGAACCCACGAGCGTCCAATGTCGAGCGTCGAACGTTCGCATATGGCCATGTTCCAGCCTATGTCGGTATTCTTGCACCGAGTCAAAGGGATGCTTCGAACGTTTGAAGGACAGTGTTCGTTGGTTCGACTCAGCGGCTACACGACTCGTCCATATGAAGAGAGACAACATCAGTGCATAACATTAGAGATAACATCAGACAGATGACATCCTCGTCCACTGAATAAACGTTTGTACGTGGTACCAACACATCATCATCATATGAATTGGATCAAACATTTGATTCACCGTGTAGCAGCAACATTCGCAGCAACAACTATCGAAGTTACTTGCATCAAACGTTCGATCGAACGTTGGAAGAAACGTTCGTAGCATCGTGTCGAACCGGCTTAAGACATATCTATGATTCAGTGTTTTTCCAAACAGTAGGGAAATTTTCCACAGCTCTTTTTTTCGATGTCAGATATTTTGTCTGCGAATATTTTGTCCGAAATTTTATATTTGAGTACCAGTAGGCTCAAGACTGAGGTCGTCGGGCTAAATTGATGAAATGATTAAAAAGTCATTTATATTTATTACATTTTCTACTTTTTTATTGTAGATATTCGTGTTATAGGAGGGCTACTTGTACTTATTTATTTATATTAAGCCGGTTCTACACGATGCTACGAACGTTCCTTCCAACGTTCGATCGAACGTCTGAGGCAATTAAGTTCGATAGTTGGTGCGACGAATGTATCTGCTACACGGTGAATCGAATGTTTGATCCAATACGAATGATGATGTGTTGGTACTCAGTGGACGAGACTGTTATCTGTCTGATGTTATCTCTAATGTTATACACTGATGTTGTCTCTCTTCACATGAACGAGTCGTGCAGCTGCTGAGTCGAACCAACCAACGCAACCAACATTGACCTTCAAACGTTCGAAGCATCCCTTTGACTCGGTGCAAGAATACCGACATCGAGCGGGTCATGGCCAAATGCGAATGTTTGACGCTCGACATTGGACACTCGTAGGTTCGAACAACGGCCACACGATCCGATGAACCATCGAACGTCCAATGTTGGAAGGTGTTCGTAGCATCGTGTAGAACCGGCTTTATCGATGAAATTAATCGATAAACTCATTAATTGATGAATGCTTAGTTTGCATATTTGTAGTCTAGGACCATTTAAATTTGGCGCTTAAAAAAATGTTGACTAGTCTGCCGTCTGGATGATAGTTTAAAAATATAGACTAATGAACACTATTATAGTAGAATAGACAGTGCACCGTAAAGCCAATTTTTGGGGTATTTCATTGAAGCACCTAGTAAGGCGTAATTTATGAGAAACCTAATGTGTTGTCCATTATTTAGTAAACAAGACCATATTTATTACAAGACACAAATTGCATACATACACAAGCATTTTGAAAATAAAACCAGTACCGTAAACTCAGCCAACATTGCCCAATTTTCGTTAAGTTTACAGGCTCGTTAAAAACACTAATTTATCACATAAACTGAAAAAAATTAATGATTTAAAGAAATCGAGGCTGTAAGTGCTAAAAATGTTATATAACAAAAAAAAAAATGCTACTGGCATTATGAGTCATTAAATTTTAATTTTTTTAACACAAAGTGTAGTATGGCAAAGATGATTTCAATAGGAAAAGTTGGCAAACTTTACGGTACTTTTTTTCAAAATTTTAGTTTTTTTTCAAAAAATGTTAAATTTTATTATCAATATTAGATTTTGATAACAATTATTTGAGAAGGACCAAAAAAATGTTAGTACGAATACTACGGTTATTGTACTGATTAAACTGTAAGAATTTAGTCGTATCTTGACCAGGCCTAACGAGAGAGAGGCACCCGGGATTCCAGTTCCGGGGCCTGAGCTTGAAGAGGGGGTCCCAAGAAACAGTAAAAAGAGTACGTTTGAGAATGGTCATCTTGATCGAAACATGTCATAAGAGTTTTATCCTTACTAATATTATAAATGCGAAAGTGAGTTTGTTTGTTTGTTTGTTTGACTGGCTTTCACGCCTCAACAGCTTAACCAATCAACTTGAAACTTTGCACAGACGTTGCTTGCGGGCCAGAGACGGTTATAGGCTACTTTTTATTTCGGGAAAGTATTTCATTCCCGAGGGAAAATGCATTAGATTACAACAGCTGACTATTAAAAAACGGATAAATGATTTCAAACTTTGTATATTGCTAACAGAATGGGTGAGAAAGGACACAAACTACTTTATACCCCGGGAAATTTCATTCCCGGGGAAAAATAAATATTTTAAATGAAACAAAAAATGGTGATAGACAAATTTGCCGATATACAGCGATAAACATAGGTTATTTTTTATCCCGATAAAATATCTCATTCCCGAAGGAAAATGTATTTAAAACGAAACAATGAAATAATAATTGACTATTAAAAAAAAGCATGATTGATTTCAAACTTTGCATATTGTTTACAGAGACGATGAGAAAGGACACAGACTACTTTCTATCCCGGGAAAGTATCTAACTCCCGTGGAAAGTCTTATTCCCGTGGGAAAATATATATTTAAAACAGTATAAAAAAGAATCATTGATTTCATTTGAACTTGGAATGTTGTTAAAGGAATGTTATAGTCTATTTTTGCCCGGGGAGAATATTGTATTTCTGTGGGAAAATTCCAAAGAAAAAAGTAACAGTACCTACTTGACGGGCAATAGCGACGTGATGAAAGTACACTTTATATGTTTTAACTAGATGCCATAATTTTAAAAGCCACGCGAGCGAAGCCGCGGGTAACAGCTAGTATTCAATAAAAGCGGTATTTTGTAAAGTTTTTTTTTTTTATTTACTAATATCAAATATGGAATACCATAAAGTAACGCTCAAATCTATTAAATTTATTTTAATCGTCACTTATTTTTGGAGGGGAAAATTAAAAAAAAAAATGTTTTTACTCCTGGGATCCGCCATTTTTTTCCACGGCCCTGATCTTGAGCGTATTTTGGCACTTCATTTATATACGAAGTCTATACACTATAATATGTTCATTTGTCTATGTTCATAAAGCGAATAATTCGGCCAAAGCCCTAGTCGGACATATTAATATTTACTCAGTAGACCCTACTTTTGATTATCAAATTCACTAAATACTTTCATTTTCGTAGTAAAGTGAAAGCGTAGAAAAAAAAACTCAAAAACCAATATTTTAACATTATATTTTATTGAATTTACAGTAAAATAAAATTCTAACTATTTTAGCTTATAAAACTACCACAATTTTATTGGATGGTAAACGTGTAAAATTACAATTATGGGATACGTCCGGACAGGGTCGATTCTGTACAATAATACGTTCGTATTCAAGAGGTGCCCAAGGTGTTTTTCTGGTGTACGATATAACAAATAAATGGTCATTTTCTGGATTAGATCGTTGGCTCAAAGAAGTGGAGGAGGTAAAAAATATTTTATTACAAATTTTGATTAGGTTGTGTAATATGAAATGTCATTCATAAAGTGATGATCACCAAATTTTTCGTGCTCAATTCTTACTAAAATCATTATTTTGATTTTTTTTTTTAATAAGTACCTTTTGTGCTGGGATCTGCTGAATCACGGTGGGACATCTGGTGTTGAAAAATTAGACTATTAAAGTGTGACGACGCAAAGATTACACGCGCACCTCTGGTGGTAAAATTAGAACTAGTATCTCAAGTAAAAATATACGTATACATTCAATTGGTATAGAAATATGTATTATATAAATTGTGTGAATAGTACACCGTATATTGCTTCCGAGACTACTAAAGTAGCGGAAGCATTGTGATCACTTTTGTCTGTCCGCCTGTGTGTCACCAGTTTGCACCAAGTGGCATAACTTTTGAACTATTCGATTGTTTTTAATGAAATTTTCAGAAATTATGTAATTCGGTTCCTAGATGGTGCCTTATGAATTTAATCGAAATCGGAGTAACGGTAGCAACGCCGCTACCATGTCATTTCATTAATATACTAAATTACACCAAGTGGCATAACTTCTGAACTATTCAATTCTACTTTATAAAATTGTCAGAAGTTATGCGGTCTGGTTCCTAGATGGTCCCCTACAAATTTCATTGCATTCGAATTAATAGTATCCACGGCGTTACCATGAAATCTCATTAAATGTCAATATCTTATTTACTGCTAATCCCACTTCGCTCAATTTTTTATGAATCGTTTTGTTTATTTATTTGTATTAATTGATATACCTATATTAAATTATACAAAGATATATTGGGCATTAAATTACCAAGGTACTTTCACGAGTACGAGGAAGATGTGTGCCACACCCCATTGGCAGCGTATTTTTACTTGATACTAGTTCTAATTTTACCACTAGCGGTCATTCAAGATTTTTCCATGTTTTTACCACATTTTAAGTGTTTTACAGATGTAAAATTCTCTCTCCTTCAACAAAAATTTCTTTGCTTCGGACTTGTCTTGACCCAAGTACAAATAGTTTTAGAATTTATCATTTTTTATGGCTTCGAAGAATTGACACTTCGGAGACATTATGAATTTGCGCTGTCTGTCAGTTCATGCTATCAGTAAAACTTCAGTAGCGTATAAATATATGTTATTTTTAAACTTTTATAATAAAATAATTATTTAATAGAAACTTGTTATTATCTCATATATACAAATTACAGTTCTGATAATTATATTATTAATAAATTTAGTGCTAATTTTAATATTAAATTTCTCACTTATAAAGGTACAAAGGCGGTATTTCATATTACACGAACTCAACAGTTAAAAATCTCATAATAAACTTAACCATTAGTAGATTTTATTCATTAAAAAATTTGCATTTTTGTGATAGCATGCTCCTGGAGTTCCTAAAGTTCTCGTTGGTAATCGTTTACATTTGGCATTTAAACGGCAAGTGGGCGAACGAGAAGCCGAATTGTATGCAGCTAAAAATCGTATGGCATTCTTCGAAGTAAGTCCATTATGTAATTTTAATATTCGCGAAAGTTTTCGAGAATTATCCCGAATGGCTCTAACACGAAACGGTATGGAACGATTATGGCGATCAAATAAAGGTAAGAATTATTGTAAACAAACTATTTTCTAGGATTCCCCTTGTTAAAATTTTAGCGTGAATACGTCTGCGTTATGAATGTGTCTTGTGTAGCGCGCTTATAAGTTGAATATCGAAATTTTATTAGTAGTATCACTTTAAGCAATCATATTTTTATGGTCTTCTGGTGCAAACTTCATTATATTTACAGTTTGTGGATGAGAGAGAAAGGTGATCGATGATTGAGATTGTAAAAATTGACATTGATGTTAGTTTATTTTCAAATCATGACGTTATTACAATGAGCTGTTTTTTGTGCCATTTTTTTTTTTTCATTTAAAATTGAGCAGTTATTCTTTTGATAATTATTATTAGAAGGTTTAATAAAAATAAATTTTAAAAAGCGATTTATTTAATATGACAATTTAACTCATGTGTATCAAGTGCCATAAGAGTATTGTAGTTTTTTCACTTTTACCATTGAAAAAAAGTTAGGACAGATTTTTACAGTGAAAAAAATGATACAAAACATTTCATTGGTCATTTCATTGTAGGTAAACACGATAAAAATGAAACAAAAAGTCGTATTGGTAAACTTAAATGATTTCAGAACCATAGTAACAATGTATTAAATAATAGTATGAATTATATTAATTTATTTGTTAAATTATCTTACCGTATTACACTTGAGGTTTATATTTTTTCTGAATAAATTTGTGTTTTCTACAACTCAAATTTCTTGCCTAAAGCAATTTAACTCGAAGAACTGTCAATACAAAAACGCTTCAGCTTTGCTGTCGCGTTTTTGTTAGCTAACAGTTCTTCTCGTTAAATTGCTAGGCAACAAATTTTCGTTGTACAAACCCAAATTTATTCGAAAAAATACAAACCTCTTGTGTAATAATAAGTGGAAAAACAAAGCATTTTGAATATTTTTTTTTTTTAATTTCAGTCAGATACCGTATTAGGCTGAATTGCAAGTTTGAGAATATAAATTTATTTATATTAAAAATATTTAGAAAAGATTTTGTGTGAAGTTTTCCTGAACATCATGAAAATTAGGAGATAATAGTAATTTAATTATTTCTAGTTAGTTTGAAAAAGTCCAAGAATTTTTAAACTTTTCATCTCATTTTGCTTTCACCACGAAAGCTTTTTCTCGACTTCATCGCTATTTATTTTTGTACGTCGACTAAAATTTGCACAAAAAATCCGTTCAGTAGTCACTGAGCTTAGAAAGAAAGAAAAAATAAAGTGCGAGTCTAATGCGCGAAAAAAAGGCAGAAAATAGTATTTCATGTGTTCTAAAATGTTTTCGGAGCCCTAAAAACGGTACATTACGTTTATTTCTTTCTCAACTAAAGACGTATTCACGTTAAAAAGAAAAAATATCGACCTTGCGATCAAATACAGTTAACCCCGAAATTTTTATTGTCTCTTTTAAAGTGTTAAGTCTTCAAGAATTGTGCTGTCGCGCCATAGTGGCCCGAACAACTGTATATAGTATCGAACAATTGCCATTACCAGCCACAATTAAATCTCATTTGAAATCATACGCTTTAACCGGGGGCTGTCTGTCCACGCTCCGACACTCGCATAGTCATCGTAGTGGTGCCGGCCATAAAAAGCACCGTTTACCGGGTAGCGGTGCCACAAGTCCGTCTCATCCGTACAACACGGGCGTCGGTGGTGACGCTCGGACCAGTTGCGGTGGACGAAATTCGTGTATAATATCATGACACAACTTGATCGCTCCGTCAACGGGTCTCAGTGATCCCTGTCCCCGCCCTCTTGGTTCTTCAATATTCTTATATGATTGCGTATTGATGAATTTTGTAATATAAAACCTATTATAAGTTTTTTATATATATTTTTTTGTTAATTTTTTTTTTCTTTTAATAAAATTTGTCGCATACCAAAAAGAAATTTTTTGTTATAATTATTTTTTTTTAACATGTTCACTGCTACTGTACACTGCAATTTTCAGACTTGAATTGATACGTTCACTTTAGTGATGGAGAACTATCGATAGTTTTGACTATCGAAAACTATCGATATTTTTTTTTTTTACTATCGTTAGTTTTTGACAATTTTTTTTCAGTCATTTCGTTTACTTATAAATACTAAAGATAATAAAAATTTCGTAGAAATTATAGCCAGAGATTTAAAAACAACCATTTTAAGGAAATTTCCGAAAGCAGGTATAAGTTACAACTATGGGTAATAAAATAAAATGACAAGAGAAATTAAACAATTGTATAAAAATGTCAGTTCACCCAAACAGTTACATAAATAAAATAAATATAGCTAAAAAATTTTTGTGCATTAAAGTTTTTGTCGGCAAACTTTCAATAATTACTGGTAATAAAAATCTGTTTGTTTTCCAAATTGTATGTTTCATATTTGTGGAGTTTATTTTCAAAAAGCAATTTCTAACAAAATGTAATTTTTGAGTAAAATGAGATTTTTTTATATCTAACACCAGCAAAATTTTTACGAATTTTTTACCAGTGGATAACAAAATTGGGATGCTATAGAGAAGAACCCCAGTCAGTATAAAAATCTAATTCAAGTTAATCCCCTTAAAAATGTGCCCTCAAAAAAAAAAAATTCATTTTGAAAATAAAATTTAATGATATTTCATTTTGAAAATAAAATTGCAAAAAAGTAATAAATTTGTTGCCTAAAATGAAAATAAAAATGAATAATATTCTATTTTTTCCCACGCAATGGGGTATTTGACAGTAGTTGAAAAAATATCTATTTTGATTTTTAAATAATTGCTCAAGTCATAATGATACTGAATATTGCTTTTTTACAAGTTATTTCATTCAAAAATAAAAAAATTTTAATTAAATAAAATTACAAAATTTACGTTAAAAATGACGTAATCAAAAACATCAAGCAAAAGCAGCTTACGTCACAAGCTCGTTCGAATATGTAGGTATTATATTTGTAGTTAAGAAAAAAACTGTTTACTTTTTTGGTAACTAAGAAAAAAAATAAATTTAATTATTAATTTTCATTACTAGACCTACTATTTACTACTCAATGTTTTAGAGCCAATGACGTCATACGATTTGACGTCACAGAAAGCACCGTTTTGGCGATCTTTTTAAAAACTGAAATTTGATCCGTGATTTTTATTAAAAATATAGTGCAAAATAATTTAAAAATGTGTATTATGAGTTTAGTAAGAAGTAATAAACACACAAGATGGTTTTTAAAAAATTGTCAAATACCCCATTAGTATTACGTTAAATTTTGACCTCGCAGTCTTACTCAATGCAATCACATTCTGCCACTTTTGTTCATCTTGGACTTGATTTTCGTATTTTTTTTTTTTTTTTTTTTTTTTTTTTGTTAATGGCTTTTTAAAAGCTATTGTAAAAATTAAATTTTAAAAATTTTTCCAACCTTCATACAAATAAAATTATTTTGCTTTGTTTGAAAATGGGCTTTTAAGCTTGAAACAATTACCACGATTAAAAAATAAACGTGATTTTTTTACTAAGTAAAATATTTGCTTTATTATTTAAAAGTATGGAACAGCATAAAGTAATTTAGACTTATCTGTTTTTCTGTCTCCCTTCGGATTTTTTCCTTTTTGCTTCCAGTATTTCTTTCAAACATTAATAGTAGTAACATGCTGCTCATATTATCCATGATGCTATTGTAACCAGACAACAGAAAATAAAAGGTGTAAACATTAAAGCGTAATATTTTCTGTTTGGTTTTCAGTTCCAGCTGTATTTTGGCTTTGTTATGGTACATTTATCCACGTTAAAAATTTCAAAATAATAATCATTATTAATTCAAGGAATTAAAGATATTTCAGTTTGAAAATAAATTTTTAGAAATTGCGTTTTGAAAACAAATTTTTATTCAGATATTTCTTTTTGAAAATAAACTTAAAATTTGATGTCCTTTTTAGGTACTTTGTAATTAGTTCTGGAAAAAAATTTCCGTTTAGAATAATGGGTTTCTAAATAAAGTTTACAATTCTATATTAATCTCGAAATCAGTTTTTTCTCAGAAATTGCTTTTTGAAAATAAACTCCACATTTATTCAACATTTATCTTCCTTGTTGTTTTCCGGTAATACCTCTTATTTATTTAATTTACCAATTTATCCTATTGTTATTAGACCATACGCACTATTATATTTATCTAAACTTAGAAATCCAATTAAGTTTCTTTTATTATAAATACTTTCGAAAATTACTTCTAGGTGGTATAGTAAGTTCAAAAAAGTGGGATTTTAAATAAATACAGTCTGGATTTAACCAATTGTTTCATTGTATAAGTTCTATAAAATAAGATTTTGGCAACAAAAACTTGACTATCAAAAACTATCGATAACAATCGATAGTTTCACGACTGACTATCGACAACTATCGATAGTCGGGACTATCGATAGTTCTCCATCACTAGTTCACTTCTGCTATACACGAAGCAAGAGTCACTCTGAGCGGGAACATGAGTGACTCCGAGCAGGAGCAAGAGTTGTTATACACGAATTTGTGTATACTGGCACACTAATTGCAAAATAAGAGATACATAGATCGATATAGAAACATGGATACACACGTTGCCTGTGTTAACTGTGTCACTGTATAAATATTGTATAAGATAACACTTCTGGTATCCGTGAATGAACTTCGCAATCATCTACGGTTGCGGTTGGCATAGGTGGCAGTGAACGTGTCAGAAAACTAACCTTTTTGAAATTTAACATGTGATGTCATATATGTATAGTAATATTTTTTAAAATCTACATTTTGACGTCATATTGTTTTTTGATTCATTTGTTCTGGATCATCCTGTGCGTGTAAACATAATGACTGGCGTGACTGGTATATTGAACTAATTTAGAAACGATTATAGGAAAAACGATTATACATATAAAAAAACAACCAAGTACGTGTATTAGGGTTCCGTAGCTTATTTCGTTGCAATTTTTAAAAATTCAAAAGTCGAGTGCAAGCTGTATTTGCACAAATAGTGTTCCGTATATTTAGTTGTTTTTAAATATGGATTTAATATAACTCGCGCTAGAATTTTTCAGTGACTGAATTGTATATTTCATTCTCAATGTTCGTGATTTTGTTTGATTATTCTGAGCAATCCTTTTGATGATAACAGCAATTTTTAAGCGTTTTTCTTGAAAATTGTTTAAGAAAATGCATAAAGAATGAATTCGTGCTTCAATAAGCTTTCTTTGGACATCCTACACGATGCCCTTGAAATTTTTCCCCTATTTCCTAATTTACTCCCAGAATCAAAATTTAGCTTTCTAATTAGACCGCCACATTCTATCTCCGTACTAAATTTCAAATTTTTACGTCGGACGGACACCGAAATAATTTCAATTGTTCCATTTTGCTAGTTTTCGAACAGAACACTAGAAAGACAAATCAGATGTACACTGACTTAACCTCAAAAAATCGATTTTTAACCAACTGAACTAAAACAACTATCGTTGTACAAAGTTTTAATGGTCCATTTCGAGGATAAAAAACAACTATTGATTTAATATAACAAACAATATATTAATTAAACCTTTTTTTCTCTCTTGACCAAACTAATCCCCATTTTAATTCAAAATAATTTTTTTTCTAATCGTTATCTAGCAATATATGTGCGCCTCATCCAAACCAAACATTATTCCAAAATTCAAATTTCCACGTTACATAATTTTTGAAAAAAACCTCTGTGACAAACGGACGGATGTATACGAGAGTGATCTTGTAATGGTTCCCGTTTTTCTTTTTAAGGTACGGAATCTTAAAAACGTGAAAAAGTATTATGCGTTAACTGATTTTACATTATTACTGTAACATTAAAGAGTTCTGTGTTCTATTTCGGGAATAAAATATGACTATCGATTTAGTTTTTAACGTAGATACGTCGATGACATTTTAAATGATATGTGAAGGTAAAGATAACGTCAATATACCATTAAGTGTGTAATTTACTTAAAATTATAACGTTAAAATGTGGAATTAAAAATAATACTACACAAAAGTACATAAATAACTTTTTTTTTTAAGTAATAATCGTTCAGTATTTTTTTTGTTTTTTTCTTTTTTTTTTTTATCTAACTGTGTTATTTAGAAATGTATGTGGGACTCTGTAGTCTGTATTGTATTTTCAGTGAAACATATTTTTATAATCGAAATACACGCTGTTTGACTAATATAAGATGTGCTAGAACGAGAAAAGATGTGTTTACCATTTTGTTTAAATAACCAAATTGAAAAATAAATCAATTTCGTAAAATTTGTCCATTTTTATTTATTTTTACAGACCTTTCAGTATTTGATGTTACAATAGTACATAATTATGTGCACACACCGGCATAATTAGCGGAACATACAAAATATCTGTAAAAATCAAACAAACCATTTAATTTCAGGAAAATATTAATCTTATTTAATTATTCACTTAAAAAATACATGTTCACAAGTCGATATACCTTTATTTTCGGTAGCAAAAACAAGTAACCATATAAAATGGCAAATTTTTGGAATCTTATGTCGTCTAGGAATAATTTAAGTAGTTAAAGATTATTCAACAAATAGTTAGCTCTTATCAAAGCTTCCATTCGTCTTTCTATACTCAGAATGATGTTATTTATAGTCTCCTGGGACAGTCTTTGCCATTCTTCAATTACGGTAGTTTGAAGCTCCACCACATTGAGAAGAAACGGCATTTGAATTCGAAAGTGACAGGACCTCTTAAAAAGATTTGCATCAATAATAAATAAAAACAATTCTATGGAAAGTCAATTGATTCATTACTTCAATATTATAAAATCAAATTTTAAGTAGAAATGAAAAAAAAACAACCAACTTTGTTTAATAAATAAGTTTTTATATTTTTTTTTTATGTTCCGCTAATTGTGCCGGTGTGTGTAGTTTAATTACTCTTAGCGAATTTCCAGAAGGAAAATTTAGCTGTTGCAGCCAGTTACAGTAAGACTTGAGCCGGAGATGGTAACAGAAATTTGTTTTGAGGTCTTTACAACCCGAAAATAACTTTCGAACAAAACATATTTATTTTCATGATCAGTTCTTCAGTCAGACACGTCCGATATCAACCAAAAGCAACAAAGGGAGCAAAATTAGACTACCTAGTTTTTTGTCTCTTTTCCTTTTTGTTGTTCCCTTTTGTTAATAATGTAAGGTTGTACGTCTAATTTTATTTCATTCGTTAATTACGTCAAACCATTTATATTTTTAAATCTCGTATATTTTTTTAAATAACTTTATTATTTTATTAAGTAAATAGTATTAAACTACAGGATTTCTTAAAAATAATTTTTTAAATCAACATTAAACTTACAATTATATCAAAGAAACTATAAAAAAAAAAAAATTGAAGGTATTATTTATTTTGATTTTGAAGCCATCTTTTTCTTCAGTTGTATTCACTTTCACGCTCAGTTGATTGAATTTTTAATAAAGCGATTTAAAAGTGATGTGAAACACGAATTGATGTAACTCTTGATGCTTATGATAGTTTCGGAAAATTTGGTGGATTCTAACAAGAGAGCAATTTCAGTATTACAGTCTTAGAAAAAAATGTATGTTAGATACCTGAGGTAATTTAAAATTTATTAAATTTTTAAAATTATGTTGTAGCGAGTATGAATTTTTAATGAAGTGTTTCAGTTCAGTAAATTGGTCTATAAATCGTATACGATAGTGATCGTATTCTCCCCGTGAAAGTCTTGAATAATATTTACATATGTTCTAAATAAACGTACAATCGGTCGGCTTCCTGCAAACAAGGTATTAGCGGAGCAACGAAACAATTGTTGTGTAGTGACCAAAGATTTATTCTCCCTCAATGTATCAAATACTAAAAAAAAATTCTGCATAAGTGTATGTAATCTTCAAGGACAAAATAAGTACATACTTTCTGATAGTAAGGCTAGGATATTATCCATATAATCAAGCATATGACGTATTATCGATCGCGAACTGATAAAAAAATTGTATTAATTATAATAAATTTTAACTTTTTTATTTGAACGAAATTATTTACGAATTGTTAAAGTCTTTCGTAATCAAATCATTTAAGTTTGTTATTTCTAAGTTTCCTTGAAAATTTGGATACCGTTCATGGAAATCCAATTTAGTTTTCAGTAATATACAATAAAGATGAGTCAGTTTTCCATAATTTTGATATTCCTCTTGGAAGACGCTCTTTTGAAAACAATATTAATTTTAAATAACTCTAAATTTTTTTTAAATTATCTAATAGTACAAGATCCCGCAGCTGATTTCTGCAGATATCTGTTTTTTTAATGAAACTTAATTTAAATGAATCCTTAATGGCAATGTAATAGATTGCTCCCGGGTTGCCTATCGAAAATTAGCCGTAAGTACCTTTAATTGCCGTCATTAAGCGAATAATCGGAAAGACATTTTTTGACGTTTTAAAGTGTCAAATATTTTCAAAGATTTTTAAAATTTACAAATTTTTCTGATAGTAACAAGAAAAGTAAATAATTTTTTCCTAGTTACAAATACAAAAATAAGCCAAGAGCCATTTGATTTGACTTTTTAATTTTTTTTTATTTATCTATAAGTATATCTACAATATGTGTATGTTGCTTAATAAAATGATCAAAACATCAGTTTTTAATAAAAAAAATTACTAAAATCTGGGGCAGTGTCCCCGTGCCCCCGCCAAGACGAGGCAAAACAAAACAAAAAGAGCACTGCTGTATCTTGTCTCGAAACAATTCAGCTTATTTTTGGACCCTAATAACTTCGGTCTGGATAATACTTAAGAGCTCAAATTGTCAGGATAGAATGTAGTCATCAGTCTTATGAAATGTACCAAATTTCAATTTTATAGCTCTATTGCTTTCGATATTATTAATATGTAAATTTTATTAAATTCGTCACTCACTCACTGATGATCATCAAAATTATAGAGTACTTCCCGAAGTTTTAGAAAGTTGAAATTTGGTCTGTAAGCTGGGTTCAGCACACAATTAACGAGAAAATTAACAAATCTGTGATTTTCCCTCTTTAGCTTCTTATAAATAATAAAACATATTGTAGATATACTTATAGATAAATAAAAAAAATTAAAAAATCAAATCAAATGGCTCTTGGCTTATTTTTGTATTTGTAACTAAGAAAAAATTATTTACTTTTCTTGTTACTATGAGAAAAATTTGTAAATTTTAAAAATCTTTGAAAATATTTGACACTTTAAAACGTCAAAAAATGTCTTTTCGATTATTCGCTTAATGACGGCAATTAAAGGTACTTACGGCTAATTTTCGATAGGCAACCCGGGAGCAATATATTACATTGCCATTAAGGATTCATTTAAATTAAGTTTCATTAAAAAAACAGATACCTGCAGAAATCAGCTGCGGGATCTTAGACTATAAATTTTTACCCAAAAATTGCCCAAATCAATAATGTTATCACGATCTTTATTTTGTGGCGACACTGGTCCTATACGCCCGTGTAATATTTTATGAAAAACATAACAAAATTTCCAGGCCACTATACAATTTTCCAAAGGTAACTGGAGCGCAATCTCCCAGAATGTTTGGGTTCCGCTGTCTTGGTTTATTCCAATAATTATCTGGCGTATGTATTCCTCTTCTATGGGTTCGTCTGAATTATTGATTCCTTTGGTGAGATTTTCGCGCTAGACAATAAGCAAGGGAACCAAAATTTTATTTAAAATAAGTTTTAACTGTTAACCCTAGAATCATACGTGGTCGTAAAACTACTGAAACTCTCTACCTGCGTACCAATTTTGTTTACAGTTATATTATCGTTATATTTATACTATAGTAATGCTCGTAAATTTTACGACAATGTATGATTAACGTAAGTTTTTTTCAGAAGATTTTGTACTTTAAAGTTTTGCTAATTTTTCAAAAATTTAATTAAAGATATGGATGTTATAATTAATTTATTCAACGATAATGATAATGTGGAAGACAATGTTAGCTATTTGACTGAAAGGGGCGATATAATATTGAAGTTAATAATATTTGATCGAATACCAGAGATTTGGGTCTATTCATATCGGCCTATTCGCTAATGGCTTGCAAGCACATGTGTATGCCTCGATTGCTTGCAAGCACGTGCTTAAAAACGAGCTTGCAAGCACTTAGCTTGCTACCAAGATTACTGGGATTGCTGATTTGATCATAGTAAGCGGTAAGCGGCAACTGCCACAACTACAGTAATTCTTAATTTAATTCTTAATTAATAGTAATAATGGTAATAATTACGAAACTTTTTGAATAAACATGCAACGTATATTAACGAAGTAATTTGAAACTATTTTTATACAAATGCTAATTTTTCTGTTAAATAAACAGTAATAACTTACCATTTTGTTGTACAGAAGGCGATGATATAAAGTGTTACTGTTAGACATTTTAAATGAGTAAGTATAGTAAAAACCTAAATATAATATTGGAAAAGCAAAAGAATACACTTGCTGTTGCAATTAACAACGACAAATTTGTAAACGTGCAAATTATTTATTGTATTCAAATTTAATCGAAATATTTTCATTTATCTTATCTCTTATTTTACAAGTACCTTTTTTAAGTTTTGGGATTTTTGTATTTTATTATTTATAACAATCTTATTTTTTTGGGTTTGAAATTCAATTCATACCATACTTCATATTTGTGCCATCTACCGACTGAATTCAGTACTATAAAACAACTTAGGACTTCTCGATCGTGCATGCGTAATCTGAGTAAGCATAAGCAGTGAAAAGAGACGGATATAGAACTTCAATCTTGTGTTAAATTTATGGACTGTTTCAGAGCACCCCAAACCGCAATGTTGGCACCCCATCTACAGATGGCAGTGCTATGCAGGCAAGCAGTACGCACTGTTATGTCTTGATAATTGTACTTTTGAAACAAGAAATTTGTTTATGGAAGAAAAATGGAAATATACAAATTGAAATATACGTTCCCTACCTCTTCCTGTTAAACTGAACCTCCGCCTGACAACTTAAAAACGTCTGAACCTCGATCGTTCTGCCATCTAACAGAAACAAAATCGACTAAAATTTTCGTCCACATTATACGTCTCTCTTCACTGGCATAAGCAAGTTTTGACAATATAAGGAATGAGCCATTTTCTCAAAATATGTACCAATCTGTCACCAGGGCGGCGACACAGGTATTTAGGATTACATGTCTATAATCGAGATATTATAATTCAACCAACCAAAAATCATCTGTTAATTCCACTTTAGCAACGAAATTTTCCAATTCGATTATCTAGGAATATTGTTTATTTTTTAGAAGTTAATATTCGAACTATATAGTTCCTAATAACCTTTGTCGCCGCCCTTGTTAAACAATTTTTTTATGCGGTTACATAACAATTTTTGAAATTAAAATTTCAGTCATAGAGATGTAGTCCCAGATTACCTGTGTCGCCGCCCTGGTGTCAGATTGTTACATATTTTGAGAACATGGCTCATTCAGTAACAATAAAGTACTCTAAGAAGTAGAGTGCGGTAAGTATTTTCTAGTATTTAATTAATGATGTTCAAAGAATATATTTGTATAAAAAAAATTCTATTAAGCGAAGAAAAGTTTTTGAAAGTTATTTATTATATGGTGAACCAATTTTTATATTTTTTTAAAAATATACGTTACATTGAGATTATTAAAAACCAAAGAATATGTATAATTCAAGCTTTTTCATATTTTTTTTTCTTTTGGTTCATTTCTGAAATGATATTAACATTTTACAGTCCACGTTTTCAGCATCTAAGAATAGCTAGAACAACCGTAGAGGCCAATCACGATTAGTGATTACCCGACGAGAGGATGGGGTAACCAGAGTTGTAGCACCCCGGTCTGGACTGGAATAGGGCGACCCATAGCAGTCGGTAGGAGCTCAGGAGAAAGGTAAAAACTTTTTTTTCTTTGCTCGTCACTTATTATCTGGGGTAGAAATTTTTAAAAGATATGCTTTATTTCTGGGGCCCGGCATTTCTTTCCACTGCCCTGTTGACTTACAACAAACACACTCTCCGTGTGTTGGTTTTTGTAAGCATTTATAGAAGAATGACATAAACATAACACTTCAAATATAATTTTATAATTTATTTTTTTATGATTGTACTGAAATGCATACATTTCAATACAATCATAAAAATCAGTGTGTTTGTCTGTTGCTGATATTATTTTCATTAAAAAAGTGTATGTTTACACATTTTGAATCATTTCGTGATTTATATAAATTTTTTTTTTTGATTCTTTAAAAATATTGCCGGTTTCTCAGGAAGTTTGCTGTGAAAGTGCGTGGACTGTGCAGTGTTAATATGAGCTTTTAGATAATAAATTAGTAAACCGCACGCTATAATAAAACTCTTTAATATTTTTAATGTTTTTGTAAAATTTGTTTCCATTCATAATTAATATAATAATAATTCGTAATATAATTTTAATTTTAATTATAATAATTCGTAATATAATTTTAACATATGTTAAAACTCGGAGTATTGAATAAAATAGAGGGAGTACAGGTATATATTCAATGTATATGAAAATGAAACCAAAAAAGTGACTAAAGTGTTGACCAATATGGCGATTAAACAAGGTTGGATTTAAAATTTTCCAATATTTACTAATGTAATAATTATTATTTGTTATCATAAATATCGTTTGAATATTTATTAATAAGTACATACTTTCAAATTACAACAAGAATCACATACCGGAAAGAAGTTGGCGCCGAAAGTTGGAAAATCTTTCTGTTTTTTATATGGCTAAATTGCTCCCAAATTGCTCCTTTGGAATCAGTAATTGCTCTACCTGGAACTTCATTACTTAATTAGTTATTTACAAACAAAAAAACTTTTTTGTTTGACTATTTCTATTATCAAAATCTTGTCAAATAATGCATTTTTATACAATTACTTTATATCAAAAAATTGCTCCCAATTTGCTCCATCTAATTTAAAAGTTAGTTATTAATTTCTCTGAATAATAACTAAAATATATTAAAATAAAAAATATTATGAATTAGGTTATGTATTATTAAAACGTATAGGCAATTCATTAGACCTTTAAGTCGTTTGCATATATTTAAGGATAATTGAATTTTGACAAGTTAAATAACATTATAAAAAAACAAAATATTTTAATAATTATTCAAAAAAATTAAGATTTAGCTTTTAATTAAATAGAGCAAACTGGAAGCAATTTATTGACGTAAAGAAATTACATAAAAAAATATTATTTTGGGAGATTTTGATAACTTAAATAAAGGAAAAAAAATTTTTTTCTTTATAAATAACTAATTAAATAATTAAGTTTCAGGTGGAGCAATTATTAATTTCAAAGGAGCAATTTGGGAGCAATTTAACCATATAAAAAACAAAAAGATTTTTCAACTTTCGGCGCTAACTTCTTTCCGGTGAATCACATACAAAATAAAGAATATTTATAATCACCAACATTTATTAGGTTATATAGCCGATTTTGCTTATGGAGGGTAAATATAAGGCGGACAATCTCTGTATCAACAAGTGTCCGTAGAATAGAAGTGCATAAATAATGGCGGCGCTATTGTAGCTAGAGGGTAAATTTTAAATATTTTTTGTAGGTTATATTTACTAAATTATTTTGGACAACGTAAGTAGTTGAAATTTTAATTGCTGCAGTTTTATCAACTACTCTATAGTCATAACAAATATTAAATTTTTCAACTTAGCACACTTCACTCCGTCGACAACTGCAAAGTTCATTTCATACTTTTAGCGAATTTCCAAAACTGGAAATTCAGCTTTTACGCCAGGTGTCATGGTGCGACCTAAGCCCGAGACCATATCAGAAATATGTTTTGAGGTCCCTAGAATACGAAAATGATATTCACTAAAATTTATATATATATATATATATATATATATATATATATATATATATATATATATATATATATATGTATCCGCGCGATAACTCTCGAACGAAACGTTTAATGCTTATGAAATTTTGTGTGCGAATTCGATTTTCCAAATCGTTGGATGAGTTCGTTAGCCAGACACGTCGGATGCCCAGAAGTAGGTTTTCCGGGCGTTTTTTGTCAACAAAATGAGTTTTTTGCCAGAATTAAGCAATTTTTCAAATTTTTTTTTACACTAAGCCATTGTAAAAGGTAAAATGCATAAAAAATGTTTTTATACCGTTGCTCTAAATTACTTACTTTTCGAGAAAAACTAGGAAATATGTCGTTCTCCATTTCACTCGCACTCGCATTCTTTTTTTTTCTGTCTCATTTTTTGCGAGCTAAATTCGAAAAAAACCGCTTTATAAGTAGCGTGTCATGATTTTTTTAATCCAATTTAACGATTCGGCTATATTCTATTTCTCTGTCAGTTAAATGTTTTTATAATGTATCTCTGTTCCATTTTTTTTTACAAAAAAAATCCCGACGATATCTGTTATGTGATATGATCAGAATTTAGATTATATTTACACCTTCCTAAAATTAATAAGAGTTTGCTTCAATCGTATAAAAATTACGTTAAATCATATTCAAACAATAATATTTTTACGTAATTTTCTATCCAATTGACAATACAGTTATGATTAGAATTGTATAATCAGAGCATTCTAATATTAAATAATTTTGCACATTCAATTTTTTTTTTTAACAAAGAAAAATTTTTTTAAATTTTGACACATTCTTTTATGAAATTTCGATTAAGAAATATTAAAAAATTTTAAAGTGAATCATTTAAAAAGAGTTAAAAATAAATTAAAAAGGAAACATTTCTCTATTTTAACATATTTGTAAAGAAAATTTTACAGTTTACTTACAGTTTTTTGAAAAAATGTAATAACATTTTTACATACAATAAAGATTATATTTGAACGGTAGGAAATCCACAAATTTTTTTTTATTTCTTTAATTAATTATTAAATTTGGTTTTAGAAGAAAATCTTCGTCTAATTCGCTCCAAGCCGAAAGTATAGCCACTAATAAGGACATTCCACTGTTAAAATAAATGGAAAATATATTGAAATTTATTTAATGAAAGCCATTCATACACATTTTTAAAATATCCTTTTGAATTATATAACAAATAAAATCTGTGTAAAAAAATCTAATTGACGTGTTTTTTCTCAATTTGCTAATATTAAGTAAGGCTCGTTAATTAGGGAGTGATTGTGTCAAAATTTTAATATAAAATATGGTAATTTTAACCCTCTTTAAAAGAACATTTCGATTTTAACAATAAAAAAATTTTAAAAAGTGTTTTCGTTTTTCCCGGATTACCAAAAACTGTTCATAGGCATATCTGTGACTAAAGTTGCCTCCCTTTCTTAAGAAAATAAAGTATTTTTAAAATTTTGTGCAAAAGAATAAAACACAATTAACGAAAAAAAAGTACGCGTTTCCATATTTTTAAGATTTTGTAGTACAAGAAAATCCTTATAAATTCATCATATCTGTTATTGCATTTACTAGCTTTTACGCAATTTAATAAACAGTATCGTTTTGATTTTTTAAACTCATTTAAGACATTTATTGTTAGTGAGACATATTTGAATTATTTTCCTAACTAATAAATTAAATTCTGTAGACTATGTTTTTGTAGATAAAAAAAATTCTAGGTAACGTCTGTATGAGACAAAAGTCTGAAAATGGACGTAGAATCTCACTGTTATTAATTATTATGTCTTAGTCTTTTGAAAAATTATTTTTTGAACTAAAATAAGAATAGGAGGAATATAAACTTAGGGGTAAACGACAGGAGTATATAAACTTTATTTTAGATTCTACGTTTATTTTTACAGAAAATCATCAAGTACCTATTATTTCTTTTTTGAATGTATAAATACAAAAAGTTCGAAATTATTTTATATTAGAATTTCAATTTTGGTCGACCCTACGGGTTGTCCCCATTTACTCTTTTCGCGTCTCTTTTGACCCCAATTTTTCATAGAGAAGAAATTATACGATTTTTGTTAATTTTTCAAAAACCACCGATATTTTTAAATTTTTTTGGATACTGCTGATAAAGTGACCATCTTCGCGTAAATTTTTAATATATTAAAGATTAGGTACTCATAAAATAAATACAAAAAAATACGGTGTGAAGTCTGAATGCGTACCTATTCATCCTTGTCTACGGTAGCACATTTTTTATTGACATAAATATTAGAAACGCAGGAAAAGAGACCAGGAATCAACATAGAAGTGGATTATGGTACGATATATTTTCTGAAAAAAGTGCTTAGGACCAAAGTTATAGAGTTCAAAGTGATGCACTTGATGATGACTTTGAAGTTGACCTTGAGGTCAATTTCCAAAGTCATTTGAAAATCATTTAATATTTTTCAAAAGGAGTAGTTTACTTTTCATCCCTAAATGGTTCAAAGTATATTCGAACGAATTTCACATGCAAGATAGAAAATAAGTGATCAAGAAGTAATTTTGAAAAATACTTGCTCAATCGCAATCGGAAAAATAATAGTTAATCATATGTTGAATTGAATTCCTAATATGATAACTATAGAGTAGCAATAAAAATTTTAAAAAATTTTGAAAATTTCTAATATAACATAAAGTTAATGTTTAACTTACAATTGGAGTGATATTAAATCTTTTCTTAACTTTACTTCTAAAATTACTTACAAAAATGTTTTCTTCTAATTTTTTCTATAAATTTGCGCCTATTTTTCCATTTCGTCAGGTTTTTATTTTTTTTATTTTAGAAAAATAACGCAACAAATCAATTTTGAAGATAGATTGAGTCAATACATGAAATTACTGCTTATAGGTACAGGATATGGTCAAAGTTCGGCAATGGCTAATCATTTTCAACTGACCTTGAAAATCGATTTCAGGGTCACTATCAAGTGCATCGCTTTAAATTCTACAAATTTCGTACTCAGCCCTTTTTTCAGAAAATATGTCGTTTCAAAAATATTTAGCTATAACTGTTTTCATCTACAGAGGTTGAATGGTGTTTTCTACCCCTAAAAAGCGTATTTAGCCGAAATAAAAAAACACGTATTTAATATTTTTCGCTGTTTAATAAGTATGTTAAGTTTCATTCAAATTGGCGAGTATTAGTTGGGTAGTGTTATTTGTCAGAATGTTTTGCCGATCTAGTTTTTTCAATATTTCTTTGCTCGTTTTCAGAATTTGTATTTTAATTTCTACGGACAAATAACTCATTCTTTTCTTCGATTTTAGTAACTTTTATTTGCTGATGTTGACCATTAATTGATCGAAACATATCAAATATTTTTCAATGATTTTTTTAGCGAATGTCGAAAATTTTGAAAATTTTTTCACCGTTAGTAAGTTAAAGTATTTGAATTCATTAAGTAATTAAATGATGTCCACAAGAACCTTACGAACTACCATAAGTTATATGAGATCCCTAGGACCCGTTTTTTACTGTTAGGATAAACTTTTTACTAAAATTATTTTAGATGAATAAAGGTTATGTTGTATGATTTCCGCCAGGGTTTACTGTTCCCATTATTGTAAAAAATAAACTAACCGACCGATTTTGAAAATTTTTTCACTGTTAGAGAACAAAATTATTTTAGATGGATACAACTATGCTGCACAAAGTCCGTTCGGGTTCTTGGGTTCCAAAAATATCAAAACTAATTACCCAGCCGATTTTAAAAAATCTTTTACTCTTAGAAAGCTAAACTATTTTAAATAGGTACAGTTCTTAGATGAGATCCGCCAGTCCCCAAAATTTGGAAATTCGCTATGTTATGCAGATGCTGCGACAGGGGTATTTAGCTATTCTAGCGCTTTTCTGGCGAGTTTTTGAACTGTTACTTAGTGCTTACAACAGGGCACTTTTTGAACTACTTTTCCATTGTTTTCTATATGAGATTGTCCTCCTCATATCAGTCCTGCATAATTTTGCTAAAAAAATAATGTGTACTCCATTTATTATATGTAATATGGTACATACATCTTCTAATATTAGTGTGACAAAATTTCTCTTTACTCATCGTCTTAATGAATTGAATCCGATTCTGAACGTTCTAAATCAAGTTCGAAAATATCCTGAAAACAGAAATTATAAGTCAATTCTCTTTTAGTTAGAGCAGAGAAAGGCGTACATTACTCCTTAACGGAGTTGCGGTATATAATATGTATTTTGGACTGGGAAATTTTATTGTTTTGTTGAATATATATAGTATAAATATAATGTACATTGTACATTATCATAACTTATTAGATTAGGAACTTATAAGGGACCAAATAAGGCATCACCCCCAAATACTTTCAAAATTTGAGCGAAATAGGACTAATAGTAAGTAAGATATCGACATTTAATGGTATTTCGCGGCAGCACCAATTGCAATGATTTTTATATGTACATTGCATCTGGTAATCTACATAAAAACAGGTTTAGCTGTACATGTTGATCTTGGAAATATCTTCTTACATCGTGTTTAGATATCATTTTTAACACTTTCAGTCCCACGGCTTCGGCATCCGAAACCAAACAAAACATGCCCAGAGGCCGACAGCGATCAATGATTAATTGATTAGTTGGTTAAACGCATTATGTGTGCGATGTTTACCATCATTCATCACACGGATGTGTTCCTAATCACACAAATACATACCAACACAAACTACTCTTTTGGTTTCTATGCTTTCTATGTATAAAAAATTTTAAGATAAACAAAAAATACATAAAAAATATAATTTATGTTTTTAAATAAAATTGATTTGAATGTCAGTGTATATGTAGTATGTACGTATGTTTACAGTTTTACACATACATGTTGAACTGTGTTGAATCTATTCAGTGTTTGAATTATTTTATTTTATGTATTTGTTTTTTTTTTTTTTTTTTTTTTTTTTTTAAATATTGCCGGCTTCCGGGGAAGTTTACTATGAAAGTGCTCGGGTCTCATAGTGTTAATAAAATGATTTACAACATTTACAATGGATTAATTTTCGTATTCAGCTCTTCCACTTCTTGCCTAAAACATACAAAATTTTCGTAATGAAAAATACGAATTTCATCAAAATTATTTGTAATTTCGTTTAAAACCTTAAATTTTTAACTTCTTGTTGAAGATTAAAAATAAGTGCGTCACGTTGATCGAGACATTCCATAAACTTTGTATTTTCCGCAGGTTCGCCTGAACTCTCTTCAGCTGATTGTTCAAACGGTTCAGATTTAGGTTCCATTAATGAAACGTTAACTGGTGCCTCTCCTTGAATTGAAAAATTTGGTGGATTCTAATAGAAAAATCTCACAATTAGTATTATAATTATGTCGATTTAAAAAAATACAGCAAGGATTCTTTTTATAATACACCCTGATCAGATAGAAATACAATTATATTTCTATCTCTTTTTAAATACAAATTCAGAATATACAGGTTGATAACTATGATTTGCGATTTCGATGTGTATAGAATACAAATGTATATGATAATTGTTTGCAATACATTTTAGTGCAAAATATTTAATAATCAGTTAAAAACTTATACTTTTATAAAAAATAACTGTATTTCGTATTAAAAATGCATTTCATATTTAATACATGAAACATCATGTATACAAATTATACAGGGTGTAAAATATATAAATCTCGCTACGAAAACAGTGGGTAGATCTCACCCATGTAATTAATATTTGCCAATAAATTTGAACCAAAATTATTTTTTAACAGAAAAAATTTTATACTAAATATAGGTAAAAAAAGGGGCCCTTAAAAATTTTTTTTAATCCGGCTCTGATCATTTCGTCTTTGTAAGATAATTTTTTTGTTTTAAAAAAAACATCTGGGAAACACCGTTACGACTTAAACATGTTTACAAAATTTTATTGAATTTTAGCCAATAAAATTATTTCCTACTTTAATATTACGAAGGTATTTATGCATGATTTAGACAGGGCCGTACTTAAAATTTTGAAACATCATGTAGCCAGTTAATTTGCGATTTTCTTAAACTGTTAATTCCGAAAAAATTCCTGTGGTTTTAGTGTCTACAGGGTGCAATCAGTCACCCCTGAAAAGGATGAGAGTTATTTTTTTTACACCCTATATATTCGTAGTACCTTCTTAAAACGAATAAAAAATATATTTCTTTTTTTCTTAAAAAGATTACGAAATATGTTTCTTTCTCGTACGTGTATTATAAAAAAAGAATCCTTCCTGTAATGTATGTTATATACCTCAGGTAAAGAAGGAATTACTATAAAAATTTTAAAATAAGATAAAGAATATGACTTTTGAGAGAACTGTTTTAATTCAGTGAACTGTTCTAGAAATCGTTTATGGTAGATATCAAATACGTTTCGTGCAACTGTTGAGTGTAATTTAGATAAAATTTTTACTGAAAACTCATACAATTGGCCAGCATCTTTCCAACAAGGTATTAATGGTTCAGCAAGTAACTGTTCTTTATCATTCAATTCCCTTGTTTCAGATATTTCCAGTTTACCAAATACTAAAAGGAAAAAAAATTCTATGTAGGTGTGTGTGTAATTTTTAACTTTTTAAATGCTTAAGACGAGTTAACTCGTCATGCAATATGGCGACTCAAAATGCTTTAAGGTAGTTGGTCGATAAAACGATTTTTTCAAAAGATTTCAACGAAACTTCTCTAGATATTTATTTAATTCAATACCAATAATACGAGCCCTTACCGGAAAAAAAAAATTGACCACCCCAATTTTGAGAAAAACGATTTCAAAGTTTTGTAATTTTAACACGGGTTCTTATGGAAAAACTCCATTTTTTTTGAATAAAATGAAAACGTGTCAAAGGAATTTGATAAAAATTTAAAATGTTATAAAATACAAAGTTACAAATTAAAATTTAATAAGAAATAAAAATTATTCACCATTCCATTTTGAAATATAGTTTCTAAACATCATTTTACAACGTTTTTACAACGCTTTTTCAACAATGTTTTTATATTGCTACAACATAAGCGCGCGGAAATTAAAAAACAAGTGGTATACAAATATAATCACTGAAGAATATTAATATATTATTTAATTTTTGATGAAAGAAAATTTTTTTTTTTGAGATATACTTTTGTATTCTATCTCTATTCACTGTTACAAGTGCCGCCGTCTGTGACAGTTTTTTTTGAAATACCGTATAGTCACGTAAGTAATCAAGATTTTAAGTAATGTTCAATTTTACCAAGATGGATAATTTCTATTTTGCAAATTCCTAGGGTTGGCATTTTTAGGACTCCGAAGGATACCAGGTACCTTTGAGAGTCCTTATAACATCGGTCAGTCCGTCTTTTTGATATTGGCATCTTTTTCTTTCCTTTTTTGTAACTTTATCTATTGTACTTATCACTGGCAGTAAAAGGTTCGGCATTTTGAGACAAAATAATTTTCTCTATGGTTAAAATAAAAGCGTTAAAGGCATTAAAGGTAAAGTTATTTAAGTACACATACTCGCTGATTGTAAGATTAGAATATGATCCATATAATCAAAAATATCTTTCAGTAACTGAAAACTGAACAAAAAATTTAAATTAATGTAATCAAATAAACCTTTTTCAAATGAAATTACTTACCGATCGTTATGATTTTCTACAATCGCATCTAAATCTTCTGTTATCACTAAATTCCCCGGAAAACATGAATTTTCTCTATGGAAATTCAGTTTAGTTTTCAATAATGTATAATAAAGATGATCGAGTTTTCCATAATCGCCTCGCAACTTAATTTTCTGAAAACAATAATATGAATTTTAAATTCTATATAATTTATTTTTAAAATTATTCAAATTTTTACCCAAAATTTACATAGATTATCAATATTATAATGATATTGATGCAAATCTTGTATACAGTTTGGATGTCCATCCCGTAAAATCGAGTGAAGAACATAACAAAATTTCCAGGATACTACATCATTATCCAAAGATAAACAATCCAGCCCACGCTCCCAAAATGTTTTTGCCTCTTTATTTTTATGTGTTACAAAAATTGCCCAGTCTATCTCTGATTTTGATACGGGTGCTTCTCTACAATTGGCTACTGTACGCAGATTTTGTCTAAACTAAATATTAAATAAATAAATAATTACGCCACTGTTTGAATTAACATATAAAGTGCTTTATTACTGGAATAAAGATGATTCTCACTTTGGTTTCTAGTGGCGAACTTAGAAGTTGTCTTTGGAAACACGTAATTAGAATTAGAAGTTGTCTCTGGAAATACATTTCAAGTAGATGATATTGAATTTCAACAAAGAAAATTTAATCAGTCAGTTTATCATGTTTTAGCTCTTATATCAAGTACGCAACATAATTATCGCTGTAACGGTAGGCCGGACTAGTTTATCCTCACACTTAAACCCCTACATACCATTACCAATATAAAATAATTTCATATTCTTTGCAATCATATTCTTTATTTTAACAAAATATTTATTTTCCGTGAGATTATGTATGCGTTTGGAAACCAGATTTGTATACCTAATGGCAGCGACTGCATTTTTTTTCATTGGACGTTGACGGATAATCGAGTGACGGTTTATCGAGGTTTTACTGTGCTATTTTTCACGGTATATTTTTGAAACAAAAACATAGACTCGACCGAAAATGAACTGAGAGATGCGCAGAAACGCATTTTAAAATGGATCAGTCTGTCATTTTGAAGGTAAGATCGGTTTCTGCCAAATACATGTGTCTTAAAAGGTTTCCTGTCCCTTGAATCATATATGATTCACGGGACAGGGAACCTGTTAAGGTCCGTCCACACGCTCAAGCTTTACCACCGACTTGTGAAAACCAGTTTGTCCACGTAAACATGTACGTATGGACGGGAAAACTGTATCTCGTACAAACCCGTAAGTGCGGCTTGCATAAACGTCGCACTGCTGAAGATTTTCCTTGTGCAAACCAAGTTTGCACAGTTTTACTTGTGCGTGTGGATGTGTTAAGGCCGCGCTTTAATTGTAATCATATATAAATCATAATAAGTGTAAGTGGTGTAAGTACTCTAAGGATTACTGCAAACAAAAAAAAAAGGTTTGCACAGATATGCTGCTAGTGTGTGGCTATCGTACCGTATACCGTGTTAATCTTAACGCTTTAAATGATTAAGACGAGTTAACTCGTCCTACAATATGGCGGCTCAAAATGCTGTGATATGCATGTATTCACTGATACAGGTGCTGCCATCTGTGACACATTTTTTGAATTACGGTATGATTCTAAGTAATGTTCAATTTTATCAACATAGTTTAGTATAATTTATATTTTGGAAATTCCTAGGGTTCACTTTTTTAATGTTGGGATCTTTGATTTTTTTTTTCTTTTTCTTTTTTTGTAACCTTATCTATTGTACTTGTCACTAGCAGTAAAAGGTCCGGGACAAAAAAAATTTTCTCTATGGTTAAAATAAAAGCGTTGAATATTGACGTAATTATGCGTTTAGACATCTTCTAATTTCACCACCAGATGTGCAAACGTAATCTTTCCAACGTCACTTAAGAGTATATAGCGAAAAATGTAATTTGAAAAAACTACATAAATTGATATCGTTGATTGATTACAATCATTACAATAGTGAGTCAAGAAGTAATATTATAATTTTAAATAATTCATTGTTGACGAGAGATTTACTTTGTGAAATTTCATCTTAATTATTGAAAATATGTATTTAAAGTTTTAATTACTTCGTCAAATCACTATACAAAATAATATTTTACTTAACGCGTTTCCAGTCTTACGACCATCTTCAGAGTAAGCTGAGTAATGAATAAATTATGAGATTTATAGCTAAGGAAAATGTGTAGGAGGGATGTAATATTGTTGCAAATAAACTTGGAAAACCTGTAATTTTTTATTGTGGTACAACGGTATATATATCGATATTCGATTTTGTCCCCAAAAACTGGTTTTCTTTCAATTGTTTTTAAACTTTGTCTATACATATACGTACAGTTGTTTCAAGATAAAAATTTACGGGTTTTCCCAGTCTACTTTCAATAATATTACACTTCTCTTACATATCTTCCTGAAGTCACAAGACTGAAAACGTGTTAAGTAAAATATTATTTTGTGTAGTGAATTGACGAAGTAATTAAAACTTTTAATTTTTCAATTTCAAATATTATCGAGTGTTTGTGAAACATTACTGCGTATGACAAAATTTTGTTTGCATTTAAACACACGCAGTATTCGTATGTTCACTTATCGTTCAGCTAAACTGAAACTTTAAGCACTCGATTTCTTTGGTTAGTATGACCAAAATCCAAATGTAAATTAAAAATCACAAAGTGATTGAAAAAATTATCCGGATCGGCCGGGAATCGAACCCAGGATCTCCCGATAACTAGCCAGGTTAGTTACCGGGAGATCCTGGGTTCGATCCCCGGCCGATCCGGATAATTTTTTCAATCACTTTGTGATTTTTAATTAAAACTTTAAATATTTTCTATATTATATTTTTACTCTGTTGAGATATGTATCCATGTAGGATTGCCACCTCTTCTGGTTTGGTCGGGAGATTCCCCAAATTGAATAGTTTCTCCCGACTCCCGATTTCAACATAAATCTTCCGAATTCAGTAAATGAAATTTTTGTTAATCAAAATTAATTAATTTTTCTATAGTATGTTTCATATGATAAATTATTCAACAATAATATTAAAAGTAGCTTCTGTTTTAGAATACTATTAGCGCTAGTAACACTCTGAATGTCTTCGTTGCCCTCATCACTTACTTCTAAATGATGTAGGCACATGCGCACACTAATTAAAAATTGCGCGGGAATTGACATTACTAATTCCCGCCAATTCTCGCGCAGTTTTTAATTAGTGTACGCATGTGCCTACATCATTTAGAAGTAAGTGCTGGCGTTCGAAACGAAAATTTTGTTAACGTAACGTTAGCTAATTGAGCTTTTACCGTTACAAACCAGAGGGCTCTGATTCAAAAAATTAATGCACATTAATTATTTTTCATGATTTTTCACAGTATAAATACTTAATTTCTGAAGTACAGCCATATTTAAAAATTATGGAATAAAAATAATCAGTCACCATGTTAGAAATTGTTGTTTTAAGATATAATGTATGTGAATTTTTGAATGCGTGCCCTCTGGTTTGTAACGGTAAAAGCTCAATTAGCTAACGTTACGCTAACAAAATTTTCGTTTCGAACGCCAGCAGTGATGAGGCCAACGAAGGCACTCTCTGTTTCAATTCTATTTTAAAAACGACGCATGCGTATATTCATTATTTAGTTTTAATATGAACAGTTCCGAATTTTTAGACTTTATAACGATGTCTGATCAAAAATCTTGCTTAATTGTTGCAGGAACAATATACTAAATACGATTTTAAATTTAAAAGAAATAATAATAGTAGCAATATTAATATTAACACTATAATATACAGTCCATGTATACAAACAATAAACTTCCACAGGGGCCAGCAAATAACTAAATAAAAAAAAGAAAAGAAAAATCTTTATATAAGTAAATAAATTCACCAAATAATTCAGCACGTGTAAATGTTACGAAAAATAAAGTAATACATTTCAATAATACATTAAATCGTGAAATTTTTATTCATTTTAATTAAATCTTATATTATTAAATCCATGTACATATAAAATTTTTTTGTAATTTCTGTTTGTCTTACCAAAGTAATTAACCACCGATAATATACTAATTTTCCTACTATACCCCATTTCAAATACAATTGATCATGAGTCATCGTTAAAAAATTAAATAATTCTTAAATTCAAAACAAATAAATCTTCAATTCTTTTCTAAAAACAAATTGCAAATTTAAAATTTACGTAAATGCAATAATGAAAGAGATAAAACCAAGAAAACGGAAATTATTTAAATTAATAAGTGATGAAGCATGGTTAAATTTAAATGAAATGGACCATAAATAAACAGTAATAACGACAACACACGATGGTAACTTACCCAGCCTAAATCATTAGACATTGTAAACAAATATGTATAATAAAAATATTAATACTGAAAAACCAAAAGAGAGTACTTTTGTTGAACTTGCTGTAACGATTAACAATGACAACTCTGTACACGAGAAAATTATACTAAGTTTTTAAAAATAAAAAAAATCCTTTATATCTGATTATAAAAATTCCTTCTGTTGCAGCATCCTGCATAACCTAGCGCATTTCCTAAGACGAATCTGTTTCAATTAAAAAAATAAAATTTTCAAAATACTAGAAAATACTAGACTTTCAACGTTCACACCAAATTTCGTAAAAATTGATCGTGCTGATATTATAATATCTATCTATCTATTTATCTGTCTATATGCACACATACAGAGCCCTCATTACACAATCCACTGGGGCCGTTGGAGGAGAAATTGTTAAATGCGGAAGTCAAGGGTCATGGGCGTCCAATGTTTCTGATTTATATATTTTCCATGATTTACTGTTACAAACATAGAACACTAGAAGCAAACTAAAATAAAAAAAGTGTGGATTGCTTGGAGTCATTTGTTGGTCTGTCACAGCTTAAGGCATTTAGTCGTTCGGTGGCGATCACCGAATGCACAACAATTGTTATATTGATTGTTAAGACCATTATTACTTAAACTGCACGTTGCTCTGTCCGCATGTACGTATTATGTAGTTGTGTGTGACCATTCACACACATGCAAACATCAAACCCACACAACAACAAACAGTGTGTACCTATACAACATAGTGGGGAGAAGTGGAAGGGATTTTTTTGTTTACGCTGGTATCACTAGTACAGAGATAGTAACTTCGTTTCTGTATTCTGTGGTTACAAACTATTACAAAACATCACTACATAAATTTTTATCGTTGTTTGTTTTTTTAATATAAGATAACAGCAGGTAAAAAATAGAGAAAACACACAAGAGTTAAAAATGTAAACAACATACCAACACATTCAAACATATTCCCTTTGAAACACGGAGGGGTGCCATTATGTACACATCTTGTGTGACGAGGTAATTGTTAAATTGGAGCGTGCGTCATTGATGTGTGTGTGCGTATGTGAATAATGAATGCCATTTTCAGTTTCATAATGACACCTGCTGTGATAGCTGAATTTCCCTTCTGGAAACCGGCTAGTATCTTGTAGAATGATAATAGCGATTAGTTATAAAATTATTTATAATTTTATAATTTAATAAATAGTAAATTCCCATAATACCAAAATCAAACGACATCATGACGCTGGCTTGAAACTTTTTTGTAGGTAGTTAAAATTTAATAACGTCAATCGATTGTAGGTCGTTTGTAGATGTTTATAATATATTATTTTCGTTTGCAGCTCTTTAGTTAATTTGTAATTATTAATTAACAATAAAAATTTAGTACTGAAGTTAGCCGGAAGCAGTAGTGAATGTAATTTTTTTTGGTAGCAATAGAAAAATTATCATTTGTAAGGTCGCCTGATAAAACACAATTAATTAAAAATTAAGTTATTTAAAAAATTGCGCATGCGTAAAATTTTAAACTTGCCCCATGTAAAAAAGTTTAAAATAGTACGCATGCGCAATTTTTTAAGTAACTTTTAGTCGAATTTTTCAAAAAAAATTGAACTATTACAGCCTATACGGCAAGAATGGGATGAGCGAGAGTAGGGGCGCTATCCGTTTTGGACCCGTAGAACACGATTCTGAAGAAAAAAAATGTCGCTACCCGCTACCTTTTGACATGTGTAGGGCCCCCCTATGGACAGAATGAGCTGAAAGGTAAGTGGGGCTGTTTCCGACGCACAACAATACTATAAAAGTGGGGTCAAATTTTGGATTCGACCCAACGTTTAAGGGGGTGGTGGGGGAAAAAGTGTTTTGGCTGAATCTGATGCACCCACAGCCTCCCAGAATTAACCTAGAGGGTTGAAATTCTGTATATTGATAGAGTCAGTAGTTAGAATGTGCTTTTGGGAGGGGACAGTAATATTTAACCCCTACCCCCACCAATTTTACGCTAAAATTTCATGTTTTTTCGACGTTTTCGAAGTTTGTGTCACGCCTACAGATCACCTAAATAAACCTAGAGGGTTTAAATTTTGTATTCGGATTGAGTTAGTTTCAAGGGTCTGCCAAGTTTTTTTTTTTGAAGTCCGCCATTTTGCTATTTTTCGATAAAATTTCATAATTCTAGTTCCGACCAGAATGACTTATCGCGAGCTTAGTGTTCTGTGTTACACTGTTCCATGTTGACCTTTTAAAAATCTCAAGAAATATGAGTTTGAAGTTTTGACATATTTTAAAATGTAATTTATATAATATGAATTAATTTTAAGTTCCAAAGAAGCAGGTATAGACAAATTACAGTAAGTATATCAAAATACTATGTGAAACAATAACAAATTAAACCAAAAAAAAATTTAGAACATCCAAATTCTATATGAAACATAGGGCCGATTCGTATCGATGTAAGCCAAAGTCGCTTGCGTACATCGTATACAGTATACGATGTATACCGAACGCTAATACTTGACCCTTCTCTCTAGAACATGGAAAGTGAGACAGGAATATACAAAAATGTCAAAAGCAAGCCAAGTGTGATTCAAAACAAGTGCAAATTGATTCAAAACGAGAGCAAGCGGTTTTAGCTTACACCGATACGAATCGGCCCATAGAACTTTTAATAAAATTATTTATACTTTTAGGAGATGGAATTTTGATGTTTTGTTGATTTCTACCGTCCTGTAAGGAATTCTGATTAAATTTAAATTTATATAGATAGACAATGAAATGGAGAACTCAAATATGTGAAAAAGTGCAAATCTCAAAAAAGTCGACATAGAACAGTGTAACACTAGGCTCGCGATATCTATAGATTAAGACTAATTAAGAATTTTTGATTTCAGAGAGTCAAAATCACCCGGGCCATCAAGGTGTTTTTTTTTGAGGCGCCAACTTCAAGTGATAATAATAATAATAATAATAATAAAACAAAATTTTATTCAAAAAAATTTTTTTGTTACCTTGATGTAAATAAAAACATATTAAAAATTCAAAACTTCATTCATTTATTCTTTCCAAAAAAAAAAAATGCCGTTAAAAACAGGGATGAAAAACGGTGCGAGTTACCAGACTACTACTTTAAATCAGAACTTAAATATAAAAGACCAGGGGAATTGTGAAAAATGGAGAAATTGTTCAATAACATGACCATAACTCGACCTTATGCAGTAAAAGAGACACGTGAAAAATTTTTTGAGCTTGCTTGGAAGGTTCTAACACGTTTTCTCTTTTTTTTTTCTGCAAAGGTCGAGCAAAGGATCGATGGTGTAATGGATAGCACACTTGGCTAGTTACCAGGAGATCCTGGGTTCGATTCCCGACCTATCCGGATAATTTTTTCAATCACTTTGTGATTTTTAATTTACATATGTGGTTTTTGGTCATGTCAACCAAAGAAGTTGAGTGCTTAAAGTTTCAGTTTAGCTGAACGATAAGTGAACATATGAATAATACGTGTGTTTAAATGCAGACAAAAGTCTGTCATACGTAGCAGTGTTTCACAAGCACTCGATAATATTTGAAATTGAAAAAAATTGCAACTGCTTCTCGCATTATAGAGAGTACATACTACATATACACATAGGTGATTGAATGTTGTCTGTATCGGGCGCCTGTCGAGCAAAGGATCGATGGTGTAATGGATAGCACACCTGGCTAGTTACCAGGAGATTCTGGGTTCGATTCCCGGCCGATCCGGATAATTTTTTCAATCACTTTGTAATTTTTAATTTACGTTTTCTCTATCTAGAAGACGTTGCACTATCAAATTATCACTTATTTCAGCGAATGGAATATTTTTTAAGAAAGAAAAAACTCAAAGATGTGTACCTAACTCTTAAATTATTTAAGAAAAAAAAAACTATAACTCGGCAATATTTGCTCTTTTCAGTAAAATGATAGTGTCATGAAATCATGATAGTACAAATGTACGTAGGTTTTGGGTACTTCAACATAATTTTTATTTCAAGTGCTTTGTAAACAAAAAATACTTATACCAAAGAGTATAGGATAGAGCGGAAACTGTCCATAAGAACTAATGTAAAATTGTAGTATACGAGTTTCAGCGCCTCTACCGAGTAAGGCTTTCACGAAAATCCGAAACCAGGATATTTTCTTATAAATGACTGTGGAATTTATAACAAAATATATATTAATACATATTATTAAATGTATATTAATCTTTTTTGTTAAAAATTTTGTAATTCAACTACCTTGTCGCCCCCGTAAAGGCCGACAAACTTTATAGTTGGTTGCCACAGGCTCAAGATGTCACTAAAAACTTATATTTCAGTTTCTCCTCTATCCCATACTCTTTGACTTATACAAGTTTGGATTTGTACAATCAATAGGTATTTGATATGTAATATACCCTTTAACACTTTACGATCCGCGTTCATAGCATCTGTGAAAAGCCAGAACAACCATAGAGGTCGATCGCGATCAGTGATCACACAAGTAGGTACAGTATTGATACTTATAAACGCATTACATAATGTCTAATTGTCTATACATATTCACACGACGTCGTTCGCGCGACGCATTATTATAAAATCAATGAGAAGTAAATAAGTGTAATAATTATACAGAACTTGCATATTATATAGAATAAAGGGGTGAACAAAAATAGGCAGTGGCGTCGCAAGACGAAAATGGGCTGTGGGCAAGATAATTTTTGCGAGGTCCCCTTTAATTTTCTTTCTGAAATTTCTGTCTTAAAAATTAGGCGACAATAAAAAAAAACGAAGAACAGTCACTTGCGAGGCCCTTTTTTTAAATGCGAGGCCGTGGGCGCGGGCCCACGCCTAGCTATGCCACTGAAAATAGGGATAAAACGAAAAATGTTATTCATGAGCTTGGTTTAAAAACATTAGACGTAAATGTGAACATCTATACATATAATAAAATAGTAACGAGACCATTTCTGTACATGGAATATTTTTTGAAAATTGTACTGGTACTGTAAATAGTTATCGATGTAGATACCAAAACAGCGATTTTTAGAATTTTTGTCTGTCTGTCTGTCTGTTCACGCATAACGCAAAAACTATTGGACGGATTTTAATGAAATTTGGTATGATGATAACTTATTATCTGGGTCAACATCTAGGATACTTTTCACTCCGGGAAAATTTCTCATTCCCACGGGAAAATGGAAAAACCATTTTGAGCATGTGCACACATTAAGCAAAAACTGTTGGACGGATTTTAATAAAATTTGGTGTGGTGATAATCTATTACTTGGGTCAACATTTAAGATACTTTTTATTCCGGGAAAATGTTCCATTCCCAGGGGAAAATGGGAAAACCATTATGAGACTGTGCACACATTGAGTGAAAACAATTTGATGAAATTTGGTGTGGTGATAACTTATTACTTGGGTCAACATTTAAGATACTTTTTACTCCGGGAAAATTCCTCATTCCCACGGGAAAATAGAAAAACGATTTTGAGCATGTGCATTCTTCACACAAAAATTATTATTCTTTGCAAGTTCTGTATAATTATTACACTTATATAGGTACTTCTCATTGAGTTTATAACAATGTTTTGCGCGAATGACGTCGCGGGCATGGCTAGTATAATATATCTTTCTTAAACTAAATAATTATTCTTTTGGGTAAGTGACTATTAAGCTTAAAATTGACTAAGATTTATGACGCCATTTTTGTTTTATACTCCCTATAAGTATACAAATCAACTGCAAAAAAAAAAATTGGATCGTGCTAAAAATGCAATTCCTAATGCTCTACCGATTATAGTAGTAGGTGAGCACTAAGAAAGGATATTTGAAAATTCGTATATACATAATACGTATCTATATCTCTTATTAGTATATTTTATTTGAATAAATTGATCTCTTACACACACCGGCATAATTAGCGGAACATAAAAAAAATATAAAAACCTATTTATTAAACAAAATTGGCGGGTTTTTTTCATTTTTACTTAAAATAATATTGAAGTAACGAATCAATTGACTTTCCATAGAATTGTTTTTATTTATTATTGATGCAATTCTTTTTAAGAGGTCTGTCACTTTCGAATTCAAATGCCGTTTCTTCTCAATATGGTCGAGCTTCGAACTGCTGTAATTAAAGAATGGCAAAGACTGTCCCAGGAAACTATAGATAACATCATGCTGAGTATAGAAAAACGAATGGAAGCTTTGATAAAGGCAAGGGAGGAACCAGACGGGATTAAAACGCTGTGTTTCATTTTCTATTTGTTAAATAATCTTTAACTTAAATTATTCTTAGACGACATAAGATTCCACAAATTTGCCATTTTATATGGTTACTTGTTTTGCTACCGAAAATAAAGGTATATCGACTTGTGAACATGTAATTTTAAGTGAATAATTAAATAAGATTAATATTTTCTTGAAATTAAATGGTTTGTTTGATTTTTACAGATTTTTTGTATGTTCCGCTAATTCTGCCGGTGTGTGTATTTCCCTTCTTAATTTTTCATACGTAAATTTTTCAATTAAATTATTTTTTCTACTTCTGTTGAAGAACATACTCATTACATATCCGTTAATTGTTAAGAAAGTTAGGCATCATTCAAAGGTGCGGAAGAATGATCATTACCCAACACCTTTTGACCAATGAAATTACCGTATTAACCATTATTCAATGGGCTTGCAATTGTTTTGTGAATAATATATCTATCAAGTTTTACTTTCATATATGTTGCGTAGTAAGTAGTAACGTATAAGTAAACAAAACAATTTATATTTTGTTTTGATCGTTTCCATAGATACATATACAAACATTTAATGACATTCGAGATAGATTAAAAATTTTATTCTTTTAATTCAAAATTTATAAGTATTCAATTTTATTTAAATCAAAAAGAAAAAAGTCGTAGAAAAAGTATAGTATTCTACTCACTTGCAATGGCTATTACTCATTCAGATGAATTACGACACTCGCCTCGTGTCGCAATTTCATCTTTGTGAGTAATAGTTGTCATTACCAGCTCATTGAATAATATACTATTGTCAGTTGACAAAGTTAAATAAAAAAATTTCTATTAACTATAGATTACAAACAAGTACAATAAATAATAAATCAATTAAATAACAATTTATTGTTTGATAAAGTTAACTAATCTTCTAAAAAATTAGAAGATAAAATTAATTAATTTCAAAAATAATAGTAACGGAAAAACATGTTTACACAGAGAATGGTAGAGATATCAAATGTATCAATTTCTTTATTAGATTTGTGTTTATTTTATTCCAGTTAATTATAATCTAATTCTTTCGCGTTTGATTAGATAATATTACTCACTCACAAGGAAAGGGCAAGAAGTCGAAAATTCAAAAAAATCTGAAACTTTGTCAGTATGTAGAGGGTGACTACCTAATAACATAAAAAATATCAGTTGCTGCTAAAAAACGTATTTAAGGGGTGAGCCACCCCCTCAAAGTTGGAACTCAAAAATTTAAAAATCGATAAATTTTGTTTGTACATACCTTAAAGAGGTCTAGTAACAAATATAACATTATTTTTTGCATTTACACATTTTTAAGGGTTGAAACCACCCCTCAACTGTGTACTTAAAAAATTAAAAATTGATAATATTTTGTTGATACATACTCTACATAGCTCTAATAATAAATATAACATTTTTTGCATTTATAAATTTTTAGGGGTTGAAGCCACGCCTTCATATGTGTACTTAAAAATTTAAAAATTGATGATATTTTGTTTATATGTACTATATAGAGCTCTGGTAATAAATATAACATTATTTTTTGCATCTACAAATCTTTAGGGGTTGAATCCGCCCCTTCATGTGTGTACTTAAAAATTTATAAATTTATGATATTTTGTTTATATATATACTATAATTACTATACAGAGCTCTAGTAATAAATATAACATTATTTTTTGCATCCACAAATTTTCAAGGGTTGAAACCACCCCTTCAAATGCGTACCTAAAAAATTAAAAATTGTCGATATTTTGTTTTTACACATTATACGAAATTCTAATAATAAATATAACATTATTTCTTGGGTCCACACATTTTTAAGGGATGGAAGCACCCCTTCAAGTGTGTACTTAGAAAATTTAAAATTGACGAAATTTTATTTATATATACTATGAAGAATTTTAGTAATAAATATAATATTATTTTTTACACCTACACATTTTTAAGGGGTGAAACCACCCCTTCAGCTGTAGACTTGAAAATTTAAAAATTCCGAGATATTATTCACATAATTAATATATCACATAAAAATTGATTATTAATTTGTTCTTTTTTTGCTTCCATAAATTTATAGGGGTGAAATATCCTTTCCAAATTGGAAATTAGAAACAAAAATTGAGGAAATTTTGTTAGTTTTGTAATTTTTAGTTTACAAATTGTAGGGGGTGTTTCACCCCCTAGAACTGTGTCAAATAATATATTTATCGTTAGGTCTCTATGTAATATATGTAAACACAATATCGCCAATTTTCAAATTTTTTGGGTTCGCACTTGAAGGGGTGGTTTGAAAATTTGTGGATGCAAAAATAATGTTATATTTATTACTAGAGCTCTGTATAGTATATGTAGACAAAATATCATCAATTTATAAATTTTTAAGTACACATATGAAGGGGTAGTTTCAACCCCTAAAAATTTATAGCTGCAAAAAATAATGTTATATTTATTACTAGAGGTCTGTATAGTATCATAGAATTAAAGAACAAATTAGTTTCTTAGTTCTATGATAGTATATATAAACAAAATATCCTCAATTTTTAAATTTTTAAGTACACAGTTGAAGGGTGGTTTCAACCCTTAAAAATGTGTAAATGCAAAAAATTATGTTATATTTGTCACTAGACCTCTTTAAGGTATGTACAAACAAAATTTCATCGATTTTTAAATTTTTGAGTTCCGACTTTGAGGGGGTGGTTCACCCCGTTCACCCCTTAAAAACGTTTTTTAGCAGCAACTGATATTTTTTATGTTATTAGGTAGCCACGCTCTATATACTGACAAAGTTTCAGATTTTTTTGAATTTTCAACTTCTTGCCCTTTCCTTGTCAGATGAATTACGACACTTCGTGAGTAATAGCTATCATTACCAGTTCATTCACATAGTGTTTGAAAAATTATCAAACTGGATTGGCTGGGACTCGAACCCGGATCTCTTAGTGCTAGCCAAGCGCCTTACCAATGAGGCCACCGACCGGTTGTTCGAGTGCCACTCCAGTCCGACAATCAATCAAACATTTCCTCTCTTTAATGCGAGACGCAGTTATATTTTTTAATTTGAAACATTTGAAATTAATAAATATATTTTGTTTATCAATACAGCAAATACCATAGGTATGAGGACCATATGTTAATTACATAATATTACCAGATGATTGAGTACTATTAAATTTTATTTTAATATTTTTTGTTTATTTTGGCACACCGGTATTTAAATTTTTTATTTATTTATTGCAATTATTTGACATTCAAATAATTATTGTAGGGTTTATACGACACTTATTGTAGGTAAAATTAACATTAGAACTTCTTGGCCAATTTATATGTACATATATGCCCCAAATGCCCTTATGTAAATCTGGCTCCGATTATAATCGGAAAAATGTTCCTAGTATAATTGCTTTACATAAAGAATGTTCGAAACATCGAATGTATGAATTTTAAAATTAATTTTTCGTAAGATAAAATTTTACCTACCAGTTTTGTAGTTTCTGAAACATCAAAGGAAGTTTGTGCACTTGTTGAAAACAAAAATATACCATAAAAACTAAAAAAAGCTAATAATTTAAAGAAATGGCGACTACTAATGTCAAAAAAATTATACAACATTGGTACTTACAATTATGTAGTTCTCTAAAATACAGTAAAAAAAAACTCCCGGCCTTATTCCCACCTTTAGCACTAAATAATGCATTTTAGTCCCGGAATTGCAAAAAATATGGTAGAGACTGCCGACGTAAAATTATTATTTGGGCGGTATGGGGACCGGTGAAGTGGAGAACCAAGACATTAAAAATTTAAATATAAAAAATTTAACTTTTATTATTAAATTTATCGTATAAATTTTACAAAATAAAATACGTAACTATTATGTATTATAATTTTTTGAAAAGGAAACAAAATTTGTATTTGAACAATTTGCTCCTTTTTTTTACTATTTTATTCATAACAAAATATTCTATTTAAATGTTATAAAATATTACCAAATAATATATGTATTAGTAAACATTTTCTTATTATTTTTGAATCGACTTTCAAATCCTGCGTTAGACGCAACATAATACTTAGAACTCTATTTCGTATGAAAAACTTAAAAATAAAATTTAAAAAAATAATAAAAATAATACAAACTATGTATGACAAAAAAAAGAGTAATTCCTTTTCCGTGTTAGCATCAATAGATCACTGCCATATGCCTTGTTTACACGAGTTTAGTAAAGTCTTTAGTAATTGCTACAAACACGCATAAAATTACGTTTAGTTACTGTTTCGAATTTTCGCAATTCTATGGGTGTTTGTAGAACTACTAAAGATTTTACTAAACTCGTATAAACAAGGTATTAAAGAGCTATTAAATAAACATAAACCATATTATGATGCATTAGGATTGTATGAAAATAATTACTTAGACCAAAAAATGCTTTCAATTTAAAACGATACTGAATAAACTGTAAAAAAAATTAAATGTATATATTGGTAGTGGAACTATCTTTTATTTCAGTTGTCCTTACTGCTCTCCAACGATTTACAATTGGTTTTCGTTTTCAGCTCCTCCAATTCTTGCCTATAAAAGACAAAATTTTCATCACGAAACAGGAATTTTATCAAAATTATTTGTAATTTCGACTGACACCTTAAACATTTAATTTCCTGTTGAAGATTAGAAATAAGTGTAGTCTGTTCAGCGAGACATTCCCTTAACTTTGTATTTTCTACAGGCACAGTAGTTGTATCAACTGCACATGTGTCAACTAATGGTTTAGACTTGGATTCTTTTGGTGAAACGTAAACCGGTGTAGCTTGTGTTGGTGTCCCTGCTTGATTTGAAAAATTTGGTGGATTCTAATAATAAAAGAATAATTTCAGAATTGTGAATCTAAAAAAAAATGAGCCTATTCGTACGGGCGAATTATTTCTGCTTGTACTGACATCTGATTCGGTTGGTGACGTTTCAAAGTAACATCTAACTGATAATGCAGTTTATTCAAAAATAGCTTTATAAATTCAAAGAAAAGGAATACTATGAATTCCATGAAGCTTTTTTATTTAATCCTTTAAATTATTAAGACGAGTTAACTCGTCCTCAGTCCTGCAATATGGCTACTCAGAATGCTTTGATATGTATATATTCACTGGTACAAGTGCCGTTATCTGTGACAGATTTTTCGAAATACGGTTTAACTGCAAGCAAGCCCTAAGCGTATGTGTAAAAAACTGTGGATAGCAGTGTGTCTGAGTGTGTTCGATACCGCTTAAGTGTGTCAGTGGTGTCAGTCACACAACAACTCTAGCGGAGTGAAAATCGATTGTTTGTCATTGTTATCAACCACTTTGCAACAATAAGCGAATACATATATAGTAATATGCAGGTACCGAACCACTGGCATACACATACAGTGCAGTCCCCCCTTTCCACAGACAGTGTAACGTTGACACACACACAAGCGTACATCACGTATACATTGATACGAGATTTATGTAGTAACATGTTGTGCGTTTGGAATGGGAGAGAAATTTAGGTCATTTGTGACGTCAGCTTTTGTCCACGAAGAGAAAGCTAGTATAGAGATACGAAGTTTGTTTCTGAATATTCTGTGATTGCAAGTAATGTTCAATTTTATCAACATGGTTTAGTATAATTTATATTCTGCAAATTCCTAGGGTGTCATTTGATGTTGGTATCTCTGATTTTCTTTCCTTTTTTGTAACCTTATCTATTGTACTTGTCACTGGCAGTAAAAGGTCGGGCATTTTGAGACAAAAAATTTTCTCTACGGTTAAAATAAAACGGTTAAGAATATGCTTTATGGTTTCATGGCATTCATTTTGAATAAACTGTACTATCAATTAAATATTACTTTGCAACGTCACCGACAGATGTCAGTGCAGACAAAAATAAAGCGGTTTGCAAGCCGCTTCGCCGTGCGAATAGGGGCAATAATATGTGCGAGATACCTCAGGTAACGAAGGAATTGATATGAAATCTTTAATATACCATAAATTAGATGAGTTCAGAAAGAACTGTTTTAATTTAACGAAGTGGTTAAGAAATTGTTTCTGGTAGTCATCAAATACGTTTGATGCAACTGCTGAGTGTAATTTAAATAGAATTTTTGATGAATACTTGTACAATTGCTCGGCGTCTTGCAAGCAAGGTATTAATGGAGTAACAAGTAACCCTTCTTCATTTTTCAGTTGCTTTGATCGAAATAGACGAAATATACGCAGTTTATCAAATACTAAAATAAAAAAATTCTGCGTAAATGTATGCAATTTTCAAAAGTAAAATAAATACTTACTCGCTGACTGGAAGGCTAGAATATGATCCATATAATCAAACATATCTTTTAATAACTGAAAACTGAACCAAAAATTTTGAATGGTTTTAATCAAAACCTTTTTCGAACGAAATTACTTACGAAACGCCATGATTTTTTACAATCGCATCTAGATATTTGTCTGTTATCGCTATATCCCCTCGAAAACATGGATTTTGTATATGGAAATCCAGTTTAGTTTTCAATAATGTATAATAAAGATGATCCAGTTTTCCAAAATCGTCTTCGAAATCAATCTCCTGAAAACAATATAAATTTTAAATTCTATAATTTTTTTGAATTAACCTAATGTTTACCCAGAATTTGCATAAATCATCAATTTTCTGACGATATTGTTGCGAATCTCGTATACAATTTGGATGTCCATTCCGTAATATTCTATGAAGAACATAACAAAATTTCCAGGACTTCATATCTTTTTCTAGATAAAGATAACACATACATTTCCAAAACGTTTGCGCCCCTTTTTCTTGGATTGTTCCAGTAATTATTTGACCCATGTGTTTCTTTATTACATCTGAATCATCTGAATTCATTAAGTCCAAGATAATTCCTTTCTGTGTAATAAAAACAAGAAAATAGAAAATTTGCTTAAATTAAGCTATTTAGTTATTTGTTAATCAAATGTAATCATATATTTCGACACATCAGGTAGATAGTAGTGATGGAGAACTATCGATAGTCCCGACTATCGATAGTTTTTGATGCTTAAGTTTTTTGACTTGGGCGGCATTTAGATAGCCGGCGAGCAAAAAAAAAAAAAGGTTCTGGAAATTCCCTTAAAATGGTTGTTTTTATATCTTTGGCAATAATTTTTATTATCTTTATAGTATTTATAAATAAACGAAATGACTGAAAAAACTATCGAAAACTCTCGATAGTAGCAAAAAAAATATCGATAGTTTTCGATAGTCAAAACTATCGATAGTTCTCCACCACTAGTAGACAGTTCCAACAGACATGGTTCCATAGTCCCATTGTTCCACAACCTTTTCCGTCAGATAAATTCATATAGCGAGATGTAATTATTTAAATTTGTTTTATTAATTATTTGGGCAATGGAGCTATTTAATTTATATATTTCCTAAATATGTTCTAAAGAATTTTGTCAACTAAATATTACAGAGATAAGATATTCATGTTATTTTTTTAGAATGTTCTACTCAAGGGGCCAAACTACTGTTTAATAGTAAGCATCCGGACTGTAATCAAAATTTTACGTCATCAGACTGGGCAGAGAGGTGGAAAGTTGTATACGTATTTAGAGTTTGTGTTGGTATGTGTAGGGTTGTGGATGTTTGTCTGTGTGATACTCTTTATGTATGCAGCTAAGTGGTCCAAGGTGGGAGTGGGTACATATACTAGAACAACAGCATGTATATACCTGCTAACAATGAACAGCCACCACTGTGGCTACGACTTAACAATGCAAGTGTACGCTTGAAGAGTCGATGGACGACTAACCAGTAAGCTGGTAACATTGTTAACACAACGCAGTGTGCGTTCGACGAAGGACACGGACTGACTAATGCCTTAAGCTGTGACACGGCTCCAAATGACTCCGCGCCAATTACACGTTTTTAATATTAATTGGTTTCTAGTGTTCTATGGTTCTACTTGTCTCATTATTGTAATGAATCAACATTACGTTAATTTTTATATTAAAGAATAATAACGATAATAACTTACCAACTTATCATGCAAAAGACTTTTGTAAAAAGAGTCAGACATTATAAATAAATATGTATAACAAAAATATTAAAATAATAAATTGTGTATTGAAAAAACAAAGAATAAAAATTTGTTTTAATGATTACAACGGCACATCTGATACACGTGTAGTATAGTATTATTAGCGAGAGTATGCGTCTCGGGCATACTCGATTTTTGACCCCTTTCCTTAAAATTTATTTGCGCGCATGCGTGTTGTTTATGTATATATTCCTACGCCAAGCATGCGCATTGGATTCTGGCGTAAGGGTAATTTCATGTTTTTTCGACGTTTTCGAAGTTTGTGTCACGCCTACAGATCACCTAAATAAACCTAGAGGGTTTAAATTTTGTATTCGGATTAAGTTAGTTTTAAGGGTCTGCCAAGTTTTTTTTTTTTGAAGTCCGCCATTTTGCTATTTTTCGATAAAATTTCATAATTTTAGTTCCGACCAGAATGACTTATCGCGAGCTTAGTGTTCTGTGTTACACTGTTCCATGTTGACCTTTTAAAAATCTCGAGAAATATAAGTTTGAAGTTTTGACATATTTTAAAATGTAATTTATATAATATGAATTAATTTTAAGTTCCAAAGAAGCAGGTATAAACAAATTACAGTATATCAAAATACTCTGTGAAACAATAACAAATTAAACCAAAAAAAAAATTTAGAACATCCAAATTCTATATAAAACATTCGTATCGGTGTAAGCCAAAGCCGCTTGCTTACATCGTATACAGTATACGATGTATACCGAACGCTAATACTTGACCCTTCTCTCTAGAACATGGAAAGTGAGACAGGAATATACAAAAATGTCAAAAGCAAGCCAAGTGTGATTTAAAACAAGTGCAAATTGATTCAAAACGAGAGCAAGCGGTTTTAGCTTACACCGATACGAATCGGCCCATAGAACTTTTTATAAAATGATTTATACTTTTAGGAGATGGAACTTTGATGTTTTGTTGATTTCTACCGTCCTGTAAGGAATTCTGATTAAATTTAAATTTATATAGATAGACAATGAAATGGAGAACTCAAATATGTGAAAAAGTGCAAATCTCAAAAAAGTCGACATAGAACAGTGTAACACTAGGCTCGCGATATCTATAGATTAAGACTAATTAAGAATTTTTGATTTCAGAGAGTCAAAATCACCCGGGCCATCAAGGTGTTTTTTTTTGAGGCGCCAACTTCAAGTGATACAGTGGACTTTCGGAGATTGTCCAATCGCAAATTGTCTATATTGCTGTGATAGGGATTTAAACATCGCATGTTTACGTCACAGGAACATTGCAAACACACAATTTTTGTGAATGCAATGCTCGTGTGACGTAAACATACGACGTTTAATTCTCTGTCACTGTAATATAGTCAATTTGCGATTGGACAATCTCCGAAAGTCGTCTGTAATAATAATAATAATAATAATAATAAAACAAAATTTTATTCAAAAAAATTTTTTTGTTACCTTGATGTAAATAAAAACATATTAAAAATCCAAAACTTCATTCATTTATTCTTTCTAAAAAAAAAGCCCTTAAAAATAGGGATGAAAAACAGCGCGAGTTACCAGACTACTACTTTAAATCAGAACTTAAAAGACCAGGGGAATTGTGAAAAATGGAGAAATTGTTCAACAACATGACCATAACTCGACCTTATGCAGTAAAAGAGACACGTGAAAATTTTTTTGAGCTTGCTTGGAAGGTTCTAACACGTTTTCTCTTTTTTTTCTGCAAAGGTCGAGCAAAGGATCGATGGTGTAATGGATAGCACACTTGGCTAGTTACCAGGAGATCCTGGGTTCGATTCCCGACCTATCCGGATAATTTTTGTGATTTTTAATTTACATATGTGGTTTTTGGTCATGTTAACCAAAGAAGTTGAGTGCTTAAAGTTTCAGTTTAGCTGAACGATAAGTGAACATATGAATAATACGTGTGTTTAAATGCAGACAAAAGTCTGTCATACGTAGCAGTGTTTCACAAGCACTCGATAATATTTGAAATTGAAAAAAATTGCAATTGCTTCTCGCATTATAGAGAGTACATACTACATATACACATAGGTGATTGAATGTTGTCTGTATCGGGCGCCTGTCGAGCAAAGGTTCGATGGTGTAATGGACAGCACACCTGGCTAGTTACCAGGAGATTCTGGGTTCGATTGCCGGCCGATCCGGATAATTTTTTCAATCACTTTGTGATTTTTAATTTACGTTTTCTCTATCTAGAAGACGTTGCACTATCAAATTATCACTTATTTCAGCGAATGGAATATTTTTTAAGAAAGAAGAAACTCAAAGATGTATACCTAACTCTTAAATTATTTAAGAAAAAAAAAACTATAACTCGGCAATATTTGCTCTTTTCAGTAAAATGATAGTGTCATGAAATCATGATAGTACAAATGTACGTAGGTTTTGGGTACTTCAACATAATTTTTATTTCAAGTGCTTTGTAAACAAAAAATACTTATACAAGTTTGGATTTGTACAATCAATAGGTATTTGATATGTAATATACCCTTTAACACTTTACGATCCGCGTTCATAGCATCTGTGAAAAGCCAGAACAACCATAGAGGTCGATCGCGATCAGTGATCACACAAGTAGGTACGGTTTTGATACTTATAGACGCATTACATAATGTCTAATTGTCTATACATATTCACACGACGTCGTTCGCGCGACGCATTATTATAAAATCAATGAGAAGTAAATAAGTGTAATAATTATACAGAACTTGCATATTATATAGAATAAAGGGGTGAACAAAAATAGGCAGTGGCGTCGCAAGACGAAAATGGGGTGTGGGCAAGATAATTTTTGCGAAGTCCCCTTTAATTTTCTTTCTGAAATTTCTGTCTTAAAAATTAGGCGACAATAAAAAAAACGAAGATCAGTCACTTGCGAGGCCGTGGGCGCGGGCCCACGCCTAGCTATGCCACTGAAAATAGGGATAAAACGAAAAATGTTATTCATGAGCTTGGTTTAAAAACATTAGACGTAAATGTGAACATATAATATATCTTTCTTAAACTAAATAATTATTCTTTTGGGTAAGTGACTATTAAGCTTAAAATTGACTAAGATTTATGACGCCATTTTGGTTTTATACTCCCTATAAGTATACAAATCAACTGCAAAAAAAAATTGGATCGTGCTAAAAATGCAATTCCTAATGCTTTACCGATTATAGTAGTAGGTGAGCACTAAGAAAGGATATTTGAAAATTCGTATATGGAGCTTTTCACGTCAATTCGACCAGTCTTGAAAGTCAAGTTCTCAGATTTTTTTCATATTCACTATAATTTATCTACCAGTAGAGCTATGTCCAATTTTGACATTTATTTCTCAAAATTATTATTTAGGCTCGAGATATTTTGCTTCGAAAATTGCGGTAATTATCACGTTTTTTTGCATCTCTTTTATAAAAAATTCTATATTTTCCAAACGAGGGATTTGAATTGGATGATTTTTTGTGGGTAAATTCATGAAGCTCCATAGTACATTACAACATAATAAAACGTGTTCTATATTGTACAATTTCGTATTTCTATGCACTCAAATTAGGTCAAATTTGGACAGCCCTGGCCAAAATCTCTAATGACTTAAATAGATGACTTTGGGGTCATTGTGTTCAGAATTTTATGCTCTTTTAAATTTTGCAAAGAAACTGATGGACTTTTACTGGCATCAATACAAAAACTAAGAAAAACCGAAACTATGTGTAGTTGTAGAGGGTTCGTATAGTACATATAACATTATACAGTAAATATTTAGCCAAAATAGTCTAATTAAATTACATTAAATTACACATAGAGAGAAAAAAAATTGTTACCTAGACTTTTATAAGTGGAAATGGTAAAGAGGCTTATAATAAACGTAAAAAAAAAAATAAATTCGTGAGCAGGAGCGGTGGAGGATTGATTTGGGGGTTCCAAAGACTGAAAAATTGTAATATTGCAATTTCCGGCGAAAGTCGAAGTCAAAGAAAAAATTATCCTTTACAAAAGTTATAGATCATGCAAAAATCTACAACTTTTGTGAAGGTCACTTTTTCACATAACCTCAAAATTTCGGAGAAAAATGCGAACTTTGTTGTTTTTTTTCTATATTTCGTTTTATATTTCTCATTTCTACAAAAATAATTTAATTTTTACGAAACTTGGTGAAAGTATGCCTTTCGGGGTTTTAAATAACCACAAGTTTTTTGGGGTAAAAGGATTTAAAAGTTCCCGGATAATTGATTTTTTTTAGTCCGGAAAACTTTTTTTTCAAGAAAAGATTCCACTTAAAAAAATCATGTTCTTAAATGTAACTACTAATTTTGTTTATTTTGCCAAAAAGTACAAGTCAAACCGAAAAAAATAAGTACTGGCAGAACTCAGTGCGATAATTTTTTTAAGCAGAATCTTTTCTTGAAAAAAAAGTTTTCCGGACTAAAAAAAATCAATATCACGGAAACTTTTAAATTTTTTTACCCAAAAATACTTGTGGTTATTTAAGACCCAGAAAGGCATACTTTCACCAAGTTTCGTAAAAATTAAATTATTTTTGTGGAAATGAGAAATATAAAACGAAATATAGAAAAAAAACAACAAAGTTCGCATTTTTCTCTGAAATTTTGAGGTTATGTTAAAAAGTGACCTTCACAAAAGTTGTAGATTTTTGCATGATCTACAACTTTTGTAAAGGATAATTTTTTCTTTGACTTCGACTTTCGCCAGAAATTGCAATATTACAATTTTTCAGTCTTTGGAACCCCCAAATCAATCCTCCACCGCTCCTGCTCACGAATTTATTTTTTTTTTTACGTATATTATAAGCCTCTTTACCATTTCCACTTATAAAAGTCTAGGTAACAATTTTTTTTCTCTCTATGTGTAATTTAGTTAGACTATTTTGGCTAAATATTTACTGTATAATGTTATATGTACTATACGAACCCTCTATAACTACACATAGTTTCGGTTTTTCTTAGTTTTTGTATTGATACCAGTAAAAGTCCATCAGTTTCTTTGCAAAATTTAAAAGAGCATAAAATTCTGAACACAATGAACCCAAAATCATCTATTTAAGTCATTAGAGATTTTGGCCAGGGCTGTCCAAATTTGACCTAATTTGAGTGCATAGAAATACGAAACTGTACAATATAGAACAAGTTTTATTACGTTGTAATGTACTATGGAGCTTCATGAATTTACCCACAAAAAATCATCCAATTCAAATCCCTCGTTTGGAAAATATAGAATTTTTTATAAAAGAGATGCAAAAAAACGTGATAATTACCGCAATTTTCGAAGCAAAATATCTCGAGCCTAAATAATAATTTTGAGAAATAAATGTCAAAATTGGACATAGCTCTACTGGTAAATAAATTATAGTGAATATGAAAAAAATCTGAGAACTTGACTTTTAAGACTGGTCGAATTGACGTGAAAAGGTCCATATACATAATACGTATCTATATCTCTTATTAGTATATTTTATTTGAATAAATTGATCTCTTACACACACCGGCATAATTAGCGGAACATAAAAAAAATATAAAAACCTATTTATTAAACAAAGTTGGCGGGTTTTTTTCATTTTTACTTAAAATAATATTGAAGTAACGAATCAATTGACTTTCCAGAGAATTGTTTTTATTTATTATTGATGCAATTCTTTTTAAGAGGTCTGTCACTTTCGAATTCAAATGCCGTTTCTTCTCAATATGGTCGAGCTTCAAACTGCTGTAATTGAAGAATGGCAAAGACTGTCCCAGGAAACTATAGATAACATCATGCTGAGTATAGAAAAACGAATGGAAGCTTTGATAAAGGCAAGGGAGGAACCAGACGGGATTAAAACGCTGTGTTTCATTTTCTATTTGTTAAATAATCTTTAACTTAAATTATTCTTAGACGACATAAGATTCCAAAAATTTGCCATTTTATATGGTTACTTGTTTTGCTACCGAAAATAAAGGTATATCGACTTGTGAACATGTAATTTTAAGTGAATAATTAAATAAGATTAATATTTTCTTGAAATTAAATGGTTTGTTTGATTTTTACAGATTTTTTGTATGTTCCGCTAATTCTGCCGGTGTGTGTATTTCCCTTCTTAATTTTTCATACGTAAATTTTTCAATTAAATTATTTTTTCTACTTCTGTTGAAGAACATACTCATTACATATCCGTTAATTGTTAAGAAAGTTAGGCATCATTCAAAGGTGCGGAAGAATGATCATTACCCAACACCTTTTGACCACTGAAATTACCGTATTAACCATTATTCAATGGGCTTGCAATTGTTTTGTGAATAATATATCTATCAAGTTTTAATTTCATGTATGTTGCGTAGTAACGTATAAGTAAACAAAACAATTTATATTTTGTTTTGATCGTTTCCATAGATACATATACAAACATTTAATGAAATTAGAGATAGATTAAAAATTTTATTCTTTTAATTTAAAATTTATAAGTATTCAATTTTATTTAAATCAAAAAGAAAAAAGTCGTAGAAAAAGTATAGTATTCTACTCACTTGCAATGGCTATTACTCATTCAGATGAATTACGACACTCGCCTCGTGTCGCAATTTCATCTTTGTGAGTACCCAGTGAACATTTTTCTGTAAATTTTATGTCAAAGTGACAGAACTGAAAGTCACCTGTTACATAAAATATGAGTCACATATGACTCACATGTAACTTACAATTTCCCACTTATAAACGTAACAATGTGACGTAACATTGTTATGTTCTTGTTACGTTTCAGGAAAATATAACTTTGATGTTACCTTATAGATAAAAATACGCCTTACGCCTTCTTTTGCAATAAGGAAATTCAAAATTCCCCTTTTTTGTTTCTTATTAACATTACATCACATATTACCAACTTTGTTCATATACATACACCTAAATTATTACTGTTTTTTTTTCTTTTTTTTTGTTGACTGTTACAGGATTCGAACCGTTATCCAAGCTGAAGCATCATTTAAATTATCGACAGTCTTAACCACTAGACCAAACTGACTTATTTATTCTCATCGTTATATATTAATATATATCACAAAATAGTAAATAAAGCCTTACAAGAATTTTCATAAGAGTTTAATTTTTAAATTAATAACAAAATTAACTGTTTTAACGACGTATTAACGTTTTTTTAATGAAATGTCACAATCATGACTCTTTTGTTATGTTTTTGTGACATGTCAATATTAATAAAACATTTCACTTGTCACTTTTGTGAAATGTTTTGTTACCATATTAATTTTAAATGTATCAATTCGCAAGGAGTTATCAATTTAAAGATACCTGTAGTTAATACGTCACAAAAACATAACATAAGAGTACTGTTGTGACGTTTTGTTCAAAGTAACATTGTTAGATCATCGGGACATAACAAAAGAGTTATGATTGTGACATTTCAATAAAGTAACGTTGATACGTCACAAAAACATAACATAAGAGTCAGTTCTGTGAGGTTTTATTAAAGTAACATTGTTAGGTTGCGAAGACATAACATAAAAGTCACACTGTGACGTTTTATCGAAGCAACCTTGATACATCATCTAAACGTAACATAGCAGTCCCAAATGTGACATTTTATTACAGTCACAATGGCACGTAACTGTTACGTAACGTACAGGTACCAATTAGGGATATAACGTAAAACTCTAATTTTATATAATTGTTATGTCACCCATAAGTCAAAAAAGTTGCGTAACTTGTTATTTCCTTGTTACATCACATTTACATTCTATGTTCACTGGGTAATAGTTGTCATTACCAGCTCATTGAATAATATACTATTGTCAGTTGACAAAGTTAAATAAAAAAATTTCTATTAACTATAGATTACAAACAAGTACAATAAATAATAAATCAATTAAATAACAATTTATTGTTTGATAAAGTTAACTAATCTTCTAAAAAATTAGAAGATAAAATTAATTAATTTCAAAAATAATAGTAACGGAAAAACATGTTTACACGGTTTACACAGAGAATGTTTGAGATATCAAATGTATCAATTTCTTTATTAGATTTGTGTTTATTTTATTCCAGTTAGCTAACAAAATGATTATAATCTAATTCTTTCGCGTTAGATTGGATAATATTATTCACTCAGATGAATTACGATACTCGGCTCGTGTTGCAATTTCATCTTCGTGAGTAATAATAGCTATCATTACCAGTTCATTCACATAGTGTTTGAAAAATTATCAAACTGGATCGGCTGGGACTCGAACCCGGATCTCTTAGTGCTAGCCAAGCGCCTTACCAATTAGGCTACCGACCGCTTGTTCGAGTGCCACTCCACTCCGACAATCAATCAAACACTTCCTCTCTTTAATGCGAGACACAGTTATATTTTATAATCTGAAACATTTGAAATTAATAAATATATTTTGTTTATCAATACAGCAAATACGGCAAATACCATAGGTATGATGACCATATGTTAATTACATAATATTACCAGATGATTGAGTACTATTAAATTTTATTTTAATATTTTTTGTTTATTTTGGCACATCGGTATTTAAATTTTTTATTTATTTATTGCAATTATTTGACATTCAAATAATTATTGTAGGGTTTATACGACACTTATTGTAGGTAAAATTAACATTATGGTTACGAATATTTTAAAACTTCTTGGCTAATTTATATGTATATACATGCCCCAAATGCCCTTATGTAAATCCGGCTCGGATTTCAATAAGAAAAATGTTTCTAGTATAATTATTTTACACAAAGAATGTTCGAAACATCGAATGTATATTAATTTTAAAATTAATTTTTCGTATGATAAAATTACCTACCAGTTTTATAGTTTCTGAAACATCAAAGTTTGCACACTTGTTGAAAACAAAAATGTACCATAAAAACTAAAAAAAGCTAATGATTTAAAGCAGTGTTTTTCAACCTTTTTCGTGGCGCGATCCTCCACCTTCCACTATTTATTAACTTTTATTTTTTTATGATATAAATATCGAATCCGTTCATCATTATTGATTATCAAGGGGTCAAACTATATTGTCTATGTCTCTGTTCCACTTGTAATGAGTTTGTGACGTAAATCTCCCCACTCTATTGGTGTAGATACACACTGTTTGCAGTGGTATTGGTTTAATGGTTGCGTCTGTGTGCGTATTTACACATACTACTACACAACATGTATTACCAGAGAGAGAAATGTGAGCTGCTCAACTAACAATGTCTAACAATGTAATATAATGGACTGTGTGTTCGGTGACGGACAGCGACTGACTACATGACTTAGCTGTGAAAGGCCTACAAATGACTCCAAGCGAATTACACTTTTTTGATGTTAGTTGGCTTCTAGTGTTCTATGTTGATTATTTTCATAGTTAGGTATCGATTAAATACGTAATTAAGGACTTGAAATAGGCAAATTTTTGTATCGACATCGAAGTTGATAACTTATAGTAGCTTTTGAACGCACGCGTGGCGTAAAAAGTGACACGCGCACGCGCGAAGTCGTCGCCGTTTAACACTTCCAAGGATAATCCATTTGAATTCTTTGAATTGTGAACTCGCGTTGGTGTTTAAATTTATTGAATTGCCTTGTTGTTTTTTATTGTCTACTATTCAGAATTCTGTGCTCATTGTTATTACTGAAAATGGATAAGTTTCTGGAAAGATATGTACAACCGTCAATTTCAAGTTCCAATGATACAATGAGAGTAATAAACGAAACCAGAGAAAAAGTGTGTATATGACGACAATTATTTAAAATTCGGATTTACTGTTATTGAAAATAACCTGCCATTTTGAAACTTTATCGCGGGAAAGTATGAAACTACCACATTAATGTAACCATTAATTAACCTTCTCTTCATTAAATATTATAAATTGAACTAAAGTGATTTTATTTTTAAAGAAACTGCGACCCCCCAGGGAGTCGCGACCTAAAGATTGAAAAACACTAATTTAAAAAATACCACACAGTAAAAAAATGCTAAAACGGCCTAAACTGTGCTAAGTAAATAAAAAAATACCCCTGTCGCAGCATCTTGCATAACATAGCGAATTTCCGTTTACAGAAAACTATATATAGGTAACTATAAACTCCCGGCCCGATTCCCATCTCTAGCACTAAATAATGTATTTTAGTCTCGAAATTGCAAAAAATGTGGTAGAGACTGCGAACGTAAAATTATTATTTGGGAGGTATGGGGGCCGGTGAAGTGGAGAACCAAGCCATTAAAAATTAAATGATAAAAAATTTAACTTTTATTATTAAATTTATTGTATAAATTTTACAAAATAAAATACGTAACTATTATGTATTATAATTTCTTAAAAAGGAAACAAAATTTGTATTTGAACAATTTCCTCCTTTTTTTTACTATTTTATTCATAACAAAATATTATTTTTAAATGTTATAAAATATTATCAAATAATATATTAGTAAACATTTTCTTATTATTTTTTAACTCTTTGCACTCAAGCAAAAAAAAAGTGAGTTGTAAATAGGCTGGTAAGACATGTAGCACTGACAACGCTGACAACGACCGACGTTCTTTTTTTGACGTTTTCTTTTGACGTTCTAACCTTGTTTCCCCAAAGTTGAATACTAAATGCGCTAAATACGTCCTCAATGCTGTTTTTATTAGTTTTTAATTTTAAAAAAATAATTCAATGTGAAATTGTATTATTTTATTTACTATTTTTCTAATAAATGAATGTGTTTGCAGTTATTAAATAAAATATTCATGTAATGTGAAGTATGAGCAGTCATTACAGTTCAACATTCACAATCAGTTTTTCATGTGGTACATGTCTTATGATCCAACAGACAAAACACCATTAAATATGGTAGAGTTAATGGACAAACCATCTTGTCATGCTGTACATGTCTTATAAACGCAAAGGTTAATCGACTTTCAATCCTGCGTTAGCGCAACATAATACATATTTCGTATGAAAAACTTGAAAAATTAAAAAAATAATAAAAATAATACAAACTACGTATGACAAAAAAGAGTAATTCCTTTTCCGTGTTAGGGTGTCTACACAATCAATGAAATAAGGAATAAGAAGTACCTATGCCATCTAGTGACGTTGAATGGAACTTTAACGTAACTGTCCATAGGTATATGTATTTAGGTATTTTTGTACATCGAAGTTCATGAAAAAATAACGTTCGTGATGACTTTTTTGTCATTAAAGTGAAAAAAATCACGAATTTTGACGTACAAAAGTACCTACATATTCATATCTATGAGCAGTTACGTTAAAAGTTCCACTCAACGTCACTAGATGGCATACTTCTTATTCCTTATTTCATTGATTGTGTAGACACCCTTAGCATCAATAGATCACTGCCATATGTCTTGTTTACACGAGCTTAGTAAAGTCTTTAGTAATTGCTACAAACATGCATAAAATTACGTTTAGTTACTGTTTCGAATTGTCGCAATTCTATAGGTGTTTGTAGAACTACTAAAGACTTTACTAAACTCGTGTATTAAAGGTATTAAAGAGCTATTAAATAAACATAAACCACATTACAATGCATTAAGATTATATGAAAATAATTACTTAGACCAAAAAATGCTTTCAATTTAAAACGATACTGAATAAACTAAAAAAATTAAATGTATATATTGGTAGTGGAACTATCTTTTTTTCAGTTGTCTTTACTGCTTTCCAACGATTTACAATTGGTTTTCGTTTTCAACTCTTCCAATTCTTGCCTATACATAAAACACAAAATTTTCATAATGAAACAGGAATTTTATCAAAATTATTTGTAATTTCGACTGATACCTTAAACATTTAAGTTCCTGTTGAAGATTAGAAATAAGTGTAGTCTGTTCAGCGAGACATTCCCTTAATTTTTTTTTTGCAGGCTCAGTAGGTGTATCGACTGACCATGGGTTAAATAATGGTTTGGACTTGCACGCTTTTGGTAAAACGTAAACCGGTGTAGCTTGTGTTGGTGTCTCTGCTTGATTTGAAAAATTTGGCGGATTCTAATAATGAAAAAATAATTTCAGTATTATGAATCTAAAAAAAAAAGAAAATGGACCTATTCGTAGGGGTGAATTATTTCTGCTTGTGCTGACATCTGATTCGGTTGGTGAGGTTTCAAAGTAACATCTAATTAATAATGCAGTTTATTCAAAAATAGCTTTATAAATTCAAAGAAAAGGAATACTATGAATGCCACGAAGCTTCTTTATTTAATCCTTTAAATAATTAAGACGAGTTAACTCGTCCTGAAATATGGCGACTCAAAATGTTTTGATATGTATATATTCATTGGTACAATGCCGCCATCTGTGACAGATTTTTCGAAATACGTTTTAATTGTAAGTACTGTTCAATTTTACCAACATGGTTTAGTATAATTTCTATTCTGCAAATTCCTAGCGTGTCCAATCAAGAAATTTGGTGATGCGTGTCCAAGATGCTTGTCATGTGTAGAATTATAACTACTTGCCATATTATGTAGGTATTAACACCAACAGGAATAATTCCGAAACAGAAACTGTTGAAAAAGATTAATGTATTTACCTTTGATTAAAATTGTTTAAACTATTTGAATACATGTTGCACTCAAAATAGGTATGTAATATGTTTTATTCAAATAATTTCAATATTTTCTATTTCAAGTAAGTTCAAGTTGAAATTCAAAGATAATATACCTATACAAGGACTGTATTACTATATTATCTATAGTCCATCATGCTACATTGGCTAGATTGTGTGTCTATTATGCTACATGCATCATGATGCCAATATCCCATTCAAAAATATCTAATGTGCATCAAATTTCAAGAGAGCATCAGCATCGCATCATGCAGTATTAGACGCATCAGAAAAGTTATGATGGTGCATCGATGCGGTAAAGTTTACATTTTTGAACTTACCCAAAATGTTCTCTACGGTTAAAATAAAATGATTAAGAATATGCTTTATGGTTTCATGGCATTCATTTTGAATAAACTGTACTATGAATAGGGTACTTGACTGAAGTTACAAAAATATTCTAAATGCATTGTTTTTCCATATCAGTTAAGTGATTTTTTTTATTTTCGACAGATTCTGTAAAAAATCATCAAAAAAAAAAAATAAATAAATAAATAAATAAATAAATAAATAACTACAATTTTAAGGGGTCATACACAATCAATGAAATAAGGAATTAAGATTTAAGAAATAAGATTTAAGATTTAAGAAATAAGATTTAAGGAGTATGCCATCTAGTGATGTTGAATGGAACTTTAACGTAACTGGTCATAGATATAAATATGTAGGTATTTTTTTACGGAAAAATTCGTGATTTTTTTCACTTAGTGACAAAATAGTCATCACGAACGTTACTTTCTCATGAATTCTGATGTACAAAAATACCTAAATACATTTACTTATGAGCAGTTAAGTTAACAGTTTCATTCAAGGTCACTAGATGGCATACTCCTTAAATCTTATTTCTTATTTCTTAAATCTTAATTCCTTATTTCATTGATTGTGTATGACCCCTAAATGAGAAAAAGGCGGGAAAAACACCTCACTATAGTGACGTCACAGTTTGAAGCAATTAAACGTCAATGTCAATATTTATAACCTTAAAACTTTGATTATATTCATAAAATGTCAAAGTAAAAGCAAGTATCTATTGAGCTAGAAAACTCAATTTCACCTCACCGATGAAAATTATCAAAATCGACATATCTAGCTACAAAATATTACGTCATATTCAAGAAATGGCGCGTTTTCACTTATTTGAATGTTTGTTGAAAAATGGCGATTTTAAAAATAAAATTTCTAAATAGTTATCAAATTTTTTTATGTTTCATCATTAAAATTGGACATATGTAATGCTAATGCATGGAATTATTTAACATTTGACACAAATTTTAAACACAGGCAAGTACCGTATTAGATGTTACTTTGCAACGTCACCGACAGATGTCAGTGCAGACAAAAATAAAGCGGTTTGCAAGCCGCTTCGCCGTGCGAATAGGGCCAATAATATGTGCGAGATACCTCAGGTAAAGAAGGAATTGATATGAAATCTTTAATATACGATAAAGTAGATGACTTCAGAAAGAACTGTTTTAATTGATCGAACTGTTTTAGAAATCGTTGCTGGTAGTTATCAAATATGTTTGATGCGACTGCTGGGTGTAATTTAAATTGAATTTTTGCTGAATACTTGTACAATTGCTCGGCGTCTTTCAAGCAAGGTATTAATGGAATAACAAGTAACTGTTCTTCATTGTTCAGTTGCTCTGGTCGAAATATACCCAGTTTATCAAATACTAAAATAAAAAAATTCTGCGTAAATGTATGTAATTTTCAAAAGTAAAATAAATACTTACTCGCCGACTGTAAGGCTAGAATATGATCCACATAATCAAACATATCTTTCAATAACTGAAAACTGAACCAAAAATTGTGAATAATTTTGATCAAAACCTTTTTCAAATGAAATTACTTACCAATCGTTATGATTTTTTGCAACCGCATCTAGATCTTTGTCTGTTATCACTAAATTCCCTGGAAAACATGGATTTTGTCTATGGAAATTCAGTTTAGTTTTCAATAATGTATAATAAAGATAATCCAGTTTCCCATAATCGTCTTCGCAGTTAATCTCCTAAAAACAATATAAATTTTAAATTCCATAATTTTTTTTCTTTTTTTCGAATTAGCCTTATGTTTACCCAAAATTTGCATAAATCATCAATTTGTTGACGATATTGTTGCGAATCTCGTATACAGTTAGGATGTCCATCCCGTAATATTCTATGAAGAATATAACAATATTTCCAGGAGTTCATATCTTGCTCTGGATAAAGCATGGATTCCCAAAACGTTCGCGCCCCTTTTGTTTGGATTGTTCCAGTAATTATTTGACGCACGTGTTTCTCTGTTATATTTGAATTTATTACCGAGAAGATAGTTCTTTCCTGTATAATAAAAGCAAGAAAATAAAAATTTTGTTTAAATTACGCTATACAACTGAACATTTTTTTATGCGGTGGATAGGGACCGCATAAAAAACATCGTACGAAAAAAATATAGTCAAAAATATCATAAGTAGCTATAATAAGTTTAGTTCAGTCCAGATTGTAAAAAAACTTTTTTTATGCGGTGGATCGGGACCAGATAAAAAAAGTTTCATCGAAAATATATAACTCAAAACGCTCAAAACCTCACGATTTCCTTAGAAGTTGCTTTTCTAAACAAGATAAAGCATTAATTTACACGTGGGAACATTTTATTTCATTTTAATAGTATTATGAAAATTTTGAAAAATACATCTGAAAAAAAACTAAATTATGCAATGACTTACATTCTTATGCAAGCTGATTAATGCTTAAAAACCATTAAAAAGTATTTTTATCAAAGAAAGTTCTTATAGTAAATGTTTAAGTTTCTTATTTGCTCTTGATTTTGATTCACATTATGCATTTTAAAGACCATTTTTTTTAAAACCGCATAAAAAAATCGCGCAAGAAAGGACCGCATAAAAAACGATTCAGCTGTATTTGTTAATCAAATATAATCATATAATTCGACTCACCAGGTAGACAATTCCAATAAACATGAGAACTTTTTTCGTTAGAGAAATTCATATAGCGAGATATAATTATTTAAATTTGTTTTATTAATTATTTGGACAATGGAACTATTTAATTTATATACATATTTTCTAAATATGTTCAAAAAAATTTTGCCAACTAGATTAAGGCGGCCAACTTTTTCACTAGTCAATACGGCACAATATAAGTTATAACAGTTTTAGACTTTATTTTTATTCGTGTGATATTTTGAGAATTCCAATTTTTTTTTCAAAAATACAACCGATGAGCAAAAATAAAAAAGAGTTACATTTTTGAAAAAATACAACTGATAAGTAAAATACCCCTGTCGCAGCATCTGCATAACATAGCGAATTTCCAAATCTTGGGCACTGACGGATCTCATCTAAGACCTGTACCTATTTAAAATAGTTTAGCTTTCTAAGAGTAAAAGAATTTTTAAAATCGGTTGGGTAATTAGTTTTGGTATTTTTGGGGACCCAAGAACCCGAACGAATTTTGTGCAGCATAGTTGTATCCATCTAAAATAATTTAGTTCTCTAGCAGTGAGAAATTTTTTAGCATCGGTTCGATAGCTTATTACTGGCGTTTTCGGATCTGCAAGATCCCGGTGGACCTCATTAAAAAATCAGCTCGACCGTATATTCTAGGCGGACTTTATGTAATATATATATATATATATATATATATATATATATATATATATATATATATATATATATATATATATATATATATATATATATATATTCAAAACCCGTTGTGTAGCATTCTACGCCGCATTTGCATCCGCGGGACAGTTGTGGATCTCAGATAACACAACCTGTACCTATCTAAAATAGTTTACCTCGGTAATAGTAAAAAGGTTTCAAAATCGGTCAGTTATTTTATTTTTGACACTTTTAGGTCCTACTGACACTTCAGACCTTACATAACGTAATCTATATGTATCTAAAATAGCTTAGCTCCCCAACAGTGAAAAAATTTTCAAAATCGGTCGGTTAGTTTATTTTTGACGCTTTTGGATCCGATGGACCCTGGCAGACTTTACATAACGTAATCTATATTTATCTAAAATAGTTTAGCTCTGTAACAGTGAAAAAATTTTCAAAATCGGTCGGTTAGTTTATTTTTACCACTTTTGGGTCCCATGGACCCTGGCGGACCCTAAATAACGTAATGTATGTCTATCTAAAATAGTCAGTTCCCCAACAGTGAAAAAATTTTCAAAATCGGTCGGTTAGTTTATTTTTGACACTTTTGGATCCCATGGACCCTGGCAGACCTTACATAACGTAATCTATATTTATCTAAAATAGTTTAGCTCTGTAACAGTGAAAAAATTTTCAAAATCGGTCGGTTAGTTTATTTTTGACACTTTTGGATCCCATGGACCCTGGCAGACCTTACATAACGTAATCTATATTTATCTAAAATAGTTTAGCTCTGTAACAGTGAAAAAATTTTCAAAATCGGTCAGTTAGTTTATTTTTGACACTTTTGGGTTCTATGGACCTTGGTGGACCTTACATAACGTAATTTACATTTATCTAAAATAGTTTAGCTCTGTAACAGTGAAAAAATTTTCAAAATCGATCAGGCAGTTTATTTTTGACACTTTTGGGTCCTATGGACCCAGGCGGACCTTACATAACGTAATCGATATTTATCTAAAATAGTTTAGCTCTGTCACAGTGAAAAAATTTTCAAAATCGGTCAGTTAGTTTATTTTTGACACTTTTGGGTCCTGTGGACCCTGGCGGACCTTACATAATGTATTCTAAATCTATCTAAAATAGTTTAGCTCTGTAACAGTGAAGAAATTTTTAAAATTGGTCGTTTAGTTTATTTTTTACAATTATGGGATCAGTAAATCCTGGCGAAACTCATACAAGTCTAGTACTCTAACAGTAAGAAAAGGGTTCTAAGGATCTCATATAACTTATGGCAGTCCGTAAGCTTCTTGCGGACATCATTTAATTAATTAATTCAAATACTTTAACTTACTAACTGTGAAAAATTTTTTTAAAATAGATTGGTCAATTAATTTCTGGCCTTTTTAGGTCCCGAAAACCTTGACCTCACATAAAATATCTTAAATCCATTTGAAATGGTTTAATTTTTTAACATTATTAATTATTAGTGAAAAAATTTTCAAAATCGATTCAAAATATTTTTCCGTACATACATATGTACATTATACATATTTTGTTTTGTTTCATATATTTAATAATATTATATCATAACATAATCTTCAATTTCTTGTTTACTTAAAAATTCAATAAAAAAAAAAAAAAATCTTCATTACATTAGCTTAGAAAATCTGTTTAATTTACATTTTTTAACATGGGATAGAACCATGCTAATTATAATGCAATAAATGAGAAACAAAACTCTATACATGTATGTGTGTTATATCACATATATGTGAATAGTTTTCACTTGTTCTCACAAAATTCTTTAATAAAAAAGTGAAATATTTTTATACTTCATAAAGAACTGAGATATAAATATAAATTACTTATTAGACTAACAAAGAAAGAATAAAAGTGAAAATTTACATTTTCTCGAAAAATACTTAAAATAGAAAGAAAATTATAAGAATATTTTCTTCATAATTTTTTTTTCCTTTTCAACGATGTAAAAATCGAACTGCCTTATGATAGGATCGAATGATAAAAAATGGCCAGAAAACCTACTTCTGGGCATCCGACGTGTCTGGCTAACGAACTTAGCCAAGCCAATTCAGAATCCAGTCCGCACACAAAATTTCATAAGCGTTAGACGTTTCGTTCGAGAGTTATCGTGGGAACATATATATATATATATATATATATATATATATATATATATATATATATATATATATATATATATATATATATATATATATATATATATAAATTTTAGTGAATATCATTTTCGTATTCTAGGGACCTCAAAACAGATTTCTGCCATAGTCCCGGACTCAGATTGCGTCATGAGACCTACTGTAATAGCTGAATTTCGAGTTTTCGAAATTCGCTAAAAAAAAACACTGACAAGTAAAGGTCCCGAGGCCGGACCACAATACGACACAACTTTTGTTTGAAAAAAAAAAAGAAAATAGCGGGGCTCACTTGGCGGGGTCATATGATCAACCAAATGGTCGGAAAACGACAAATCATAACACGACCTAATGTTATACCAACTAATAGCGGAAATGATTCCATGCTACAAGAATTCGGTATAAAATTAAAGAATTGCTTTTAAACAATTGGCTAATGTTTAAAAAAGTGTCGATATTTTTCTGAATTAGGTACATGGTAGACGAAGTGGTCGGAAACCGACATTTCATATTACACGATCAAATGTTATTCCAACTGAGGGCGGAAATGATTCTAGGATACAATAATACTATTTAAAATTAAAGAACGGCTTTTAAGGCCCGATTTACATTAATGCTCCGCTCTCGATACGCTCTCACTCCATTCTCGCTCCGATATAATCTTGTTGTGTTCACATTACAGTGCTGATAACATGCTGGTAACTATTCGTTCTCCATTCACATTATAATGCCGCTCTGGGTAGGCTCCCAGTTCGATTTCAGTTCGATAAAAACATCTTTTCATAACAACTGAATGCAAGCCGAGTGGAGTGGAATCAAAAAAGTGTTTACACTATAGGTACAAGCCATAACAAGTCTGATATCGCTCCGATAAAATATTACTTGAGTGGTATTGATATTGGAGTGGCATTGGAACGGGAGCGAACCGCGATTGATATCGGACCAATATCAGAGCGATGATGTGCATACACTCATTGTTTATTGAGTAAGAATATTATATCGAACCGGGAGCGGAGTGATATCGGAGTGAGAGCGGAGCGTTAATGTAAATCGGGCCTAAATATTTCTCTAATGTTTAAGAAAGTGTCGATATGTATCTCAATTGCATGGTAGACCAAGTGGTCAGAAAACATCATTTCATATTGCGTGACCAAATGTTATTCCAACTAATCCGGGATTTTACCGGACCATGACTGAAGAAAGGTTGAGAAACACTGTTCTACAATATATTTAAATTTCATCAAAATCGATAGATCCCAGCTCTCGGGATCTTTACTTGCCAATTAATTTTATTTATTATTTCCAATCTACTGAATGCGAAACTTCCGGGAAGCATTAGATTCATTCGAGGACTATTTTAACAAAAAAATCAATGCGGGCCAACAGCTGCTTTTCCGGGACTGTCCCGCAGAATCCGGGACGATTGGCCACCTTAAACTAGATATTACATAAGATATTCAAGTTGTTTTTTTAGAATGTTCTACTTGTCTCATATAGCAGGGCTTCTTAAACTTTTTTCATTCACAACCCCAAATAAAAAATACGTAAATATCTTGAGATTATTTATTGATTAGGTAACAAAACATACATTATATATATATATATATATATATATATATATATATATATATATATATATAGGGCCGCATCTACGGGGGGGGGGAAGCCGGGGCACGTGCCTCCCCCCTGTAAGGCTTTAGGGGCGCAAAGTGGTGAAAATTTGTTTGGCACAGTAAAATTGAGAAAATTTTGGAAGTGACGAGCAAAAAAAAAAGGTCTACAGACAGTATTTATTAAGGTTTCCGATCTCGATTCGATTTTATCGAAAATCGATTTTTGGAGGGTCGATCTTCGATTTTTTGAATCGATTCTTTGAAGACCAAATCGATACAGAGATCGTGAAAAATTTACGGGATCGGAGATCGATCTTTTTCAAATTTAAATTAGAATATTTTTTTGTAAAAATATGATTTTTTAAAGTTATCAACTTCAAAGGAAATTGAAATTTTTTTGAAACTGATTTGTGATTTACTAATAAAAAAACTTAATTAAAACTTTTATTTTCTGTAAGTACAAAAATTGAATCGATTTTTGTCAGATCGATCTTTTGTAAGCCGATTTTCTCCTGCATCGATCTTTGGTTTGACGATTCGAATCGATCCCCAAGATCGATTTTTTGGCCAGAGATCGGAAACCCTAGTATTTATGATAGGCTTCAGGTGAATTTGTTCCTAGAAAAGGAAGTGATGACCAAAAAAAAAAGGTCGACAGAGACCATTTATGATAGGGTCCAGTTGACATTTTTTTTTGTCATGTTTAAGGAAAAATTTTTTTTGTTCCGGGGCGCCGACAGGAAACTTTGCCCCCCTTCTAATATCTCTAGATCCGGCCCTGGTTGTAGCAATTTAAAAGAATTGTTTAAAAAGCGTTGTAAAAACGTTGTAAAATGATGTTTTTAAATTATATGTCAAAAACGGCGTGGTCAATAACTTTTATTTCTTATTAAATATGGTTTGTAATTTTGTATTAAATATCATATTAAATTTATATCAAATTCCTTTGACACGTTTTCATTTTATTAAAAAAAAAATAGAGTTTTCCCATAAGAGTCCGTGTTAAAATTACAAAACTTTGAAATCGTTTTTCTCAAAATTGGGGTGGTCAATTTTTTTTCGGTAAGGGTATTATTGGTATTGGATTAAATAAATATCTAGAGAAGTTTCGTTAAATTCCTTTGAAAAAATTGGGTGTTTTCCAATTACGGCACAAAAGCGCATTATGCGGCATAATGCTCAGCACTGAGTGTTCCAATTACCGCAACGCCTCGCACAATTGGGCATTTGATAACTTTTTTGCTCTCTACTTTTTTGCTCTATACCAACAAGTAAACATGAAATCTTAAGTTTTTTTTCTTTTAAGTTGGCCATCATTGACGTATTTTTATCATACACAATTGTTAATTAATGTTTGATAACACTGAAATTAATTATCAAAATACATTTTATGTCATTTGACAACCAATCTGTTCCAATTAATGCTCGCAAATGCGGCATTGTGCGGCATTAATGCGCACTGCGCTCTGGTAGTTGGAAAACACCTATTGTTTTATTGACCAACTACCTTAAAGAATATTAACGATAATAACTTACCAGTTTTTTTTCCAAAAGACGTTGGTAAGTAGAGTCAGACATTATAAATAAATATGTATAACAAAAATATTAAAATAATAAATTATTGAAAAAACAGAGTAAAAATTTGTTATAATGATTATAACGGCACATCTAATACACGTGCAAATTGTACTCAATTTTTTACGAGAAGAAAGAGACTATTACAAAACTGTTTACTCGATTACTAAGTTTTAAAAACAAAATCTTAATTATTAAATTACTAACATGTATCGAGAAATGTAACCAATAAACTAACGAAACGAACATTAGTGCGTTAATACATAAATCGACTAAATTCAGTAAATTCCCAAACCGACATAAACGTCAATGTACAACGCACAGCGCAGTCGCTCATAATCAGTGTTGCCAACTGTAGTTTATTAACAATTCCACGAGGTTGCTTGAAAAATCCTATTTTCTATACAACAATCCATATATGTATTATAACTATATGGCCAATCCCTATAAGAGGCAGTGGTTCCGATGAAGTGAGACGGATAGACATCGGGTAGAGCATAGAACACTAGAAGCCAACTAACATAAAAAAAGTGAAATTCGCTTGGAGTCATTTGTAAGCCAGTCACAGCTTAAGGCATTAGTCCGTCAGTAGTCGTCGTCGAGTCAACATACCATTGTATTAACAATATACCCATTGTTACTTGAACACGTTGAACAGCTCTCTCTGGTAATACGTGTGTTGTGGTTGTATGCGTGTATACACATACTACTACAAAAAACCAAACTAATACACTGCAAACAGTGTGTATGTACACAAACAGAGTACGTCACAAACTCATTACAAGTGGAACAGAGGCAAAGCCAATCTAGTTTGTCCCCTTGGGGTAGAGGCACTTCAGTTGTTTTGCGCAGATGCATCAATTAGTGTTTACGGTGTTTACCGTGTTTACTGTTCAGATTGGTTCATATTACCACCAAAAAAGTCGCATTTGCGCAAAACGAACAAAATACTTCCAAATCTGCACCGTGATGTTGGGACGTTTTTTTCATATCCATTTGGCTATATATGTATACTACATATATGCAACAATTCTCATTTTAAGAAGAATTTTAAAAAAAGCATTCTAATTTAATGATTTGTAAATTTAACCCATTAGTGACCACAATATTACACGTAATACCGTGGGAAAGTTAACTTTGAGGGAAAATTTCTTAACTTAACCGATTAAGTGCCATTGGCATGTTAACATGCCAAAGGAAACAAAGAGGGAAATATATCTTGCAACAAAAGACAAGACTATATTTTTAAGGTCATTAATCATTTTGACATTTTTAAGCTGCACTGGAATGTTTTAAATTGAAAAATATTGTTTCTCAATTCTATAATAAAAAATAAATTACAAGGACACTAAAAATCCACACTGGGTTATTTTCTAATAAAAATTTTTCCCAAAAAATGTTAAATTAAAGTTAAATTGATACTTCTCTAGTTGTCCAACTTGCTTTAAAATGAAATAATAATAAAAAAATAATACTGTGGATAATATTATATATAAATATTTACAGAAATATATAAAATTTGCTTTTAACAATTTTTATTGAATGTTTTAACATAATTGAATTTACAGTGTACAATAAGAACATGAAAAAAATTGTTTATTATTGTTAGCAAAAAAATTTTCGAAGTTTTGACTAAATGTATGTATGTATTACATATTATAAAAAATCAATAAATTATGTCAACTATAAAAACACACTGGCCACATTGCAGTAGGGTTGATCCGCAGCAGGTATTCATGCACGTACACTTCTTATAAAGTCAGTATTATATTATTATAATTTATAAAATTAAAACTACGTAAGATATTGTGCGATACACACAAAGTGGGAATGTCAAATTATAAGAATGGTAGATAATGGTTTCTTCATTCTCTTTACTTAAGTTTTTGTAGAATGTATTTTACTTAAAATGAATATCATAATGACATCTGAAATAATTTTAAAAAAATTATTACATGTTCCAAATGTTAGTTTAATACCGACTTTACAAAACATTCATAACAATGTTTATATTTTATGAAGGAAACAAAAATCTTAGAATTAAAATAAAATATTTCCAGAAGTACACAGATAATATGTAAACAATTTTCTCTCTTTATCAATGTTTTTAAACCTGTCTTTTACAAACAAAAATTATTTGGCAGCCATTGGGTTAAAGGAATCTAAATGAATAAAATAACAATTGGATAACCTTCTTTGAAACTTTCTCTCTCTTCCCGTATATAAATTATCACTAAAAACCTTTCAGCTGAATTTCTGTAGGAATTTGAAAAAAGGTCTGTAACAAGCGAAACAAGTTACCAAAAATTTTTGCTTTGAATTTAAAAAATATTAAATTTTAATTTAAGAAACCTTAACGAAGTGTTTGTAAAATAGATGTTTGCTTTTGTGATAGCAAAGTTTTGTTTTATGCTTCGTGTGCCGTTGACGTGTATAAAAACTGTCAAATGTTATACCACATATAATCTACCTGGGTTATGCAAATGTTTTTGTATTATTCGTTTGTAAAATATGTAAAATTAAATTAGAATATGGTTCCAAATCAAATATTCAATTAAAATACATATTCTTATTACAGATAATTTCAAGAAATGTAAGAAAAATTTATCTCATTTATCTGTGAAAATTCTTAAGTAATTACCCACTGATTACTATATTTTTCGAAAAAATATCAAAGTATGTAAAAAATTTGATATAGAATTTTTGGAATGGAATATTTGTGTAAATAGGATAACCTGGATAACCATATTTTCACACAGTCGGGACATACCTACTTAAAAAAAACCAAAATAAATAATTGTCTTCAAAGAATTTGTCTCAAATCCTGGAGGAAAGAGTTAAAACAGCGATAAATGCGAGAAAACCGGGATATACGTGGGGAGCGCCAAAAGTTCTCGGCCTAACATGATTAAACTTATTTAAAGGTGACGTAATTTATACTCACAGAAAGTATTAAGTCTCTAGTAATCATAAACGCAGTGGACGAGTTTACATGTGTTTTATTTATTCTGTTGTAAAAGTGTAAACTCAATATGTCGACCGTTTCAAAAATTTAATATCGTGTAGTCATAAAATTTCTAACAAAAGAAGGACAAACTCCAGAAGAAATTAAGGACAGATTGGATGGTGTATACGGTAAAGCCCGAGTCCCTCAACGACGATGATCGTTCCGGACGTCCGGCAGATCACTTCCGAAAACATCGCTCTTGTAGAATCGCTACAAAGAATTTGCTTATTATTATAAAGGCATAGAGATGCTTATCCCACCTTATAATAAGTATATTGAAATAGAGGGCGGTTATATAGAAAAATAAATTCTTTTCACTGTTCTCTCTGTATTTTTTAATACTCAGGCCGAAAACTTATGGCGCGCCCCACGTATAAACACATATTAAGGGGCAAATGCCTGAAGGAGTTACGTGACATTTTTTCAAAAAGTATTTTGTAAAATTTAGAAAGATCCTATGCATGTATTAAAATTTGGTTTCTGGTTTCATTGCGTCCAATAGTTTCGTAGAAATCCAGTAATAAACATGTGCTATTGCATAGGAAATTATAATATATAAGTAAAAACTTTCAAACGTTTCTACTGTAAAATTATAAGTGTCACATAACTCCTTTATGCACTTGCCCTTTATATATACAAAACCCAAAAAAATATTCGTTTCTTTCCAAGGATGTCAATAAAAGTCAGTTTAACAAATTATCTACCATTTTTTATTAATTGTTTAATTACAAAAAAAGGAAAAAATAGATTCTTTCAAAAAATTATATCAATTATCACATAATTATCACAGTTAATTATAAATAAAGTTACCTATTCACATAAAAAATAATCAAGTTATTAAAGCAAAATAAATGATTAATTCTTCTGTTTTGGTAATTATGCAGAAACACAGCTCCACCTGTTTTTAGTCGAATTTTCTCCGAAAAATTAGACTTATACAGTCTATACGATAAGAGCTGCGAGAGGCGAGAGTAGGGGCGCTATCCGTTTTCGGACCCGTAGAACACGAATATGTAGAAAAAAAATGTCTGATATATATATATATATATATATATATATATATATATATATATATATATATATATATATATATATATATATATATATATATATATATATTTTCCCGCCACCTTTTAATTTGTGTAGGGCCCCCCTATAGAAGTTAAGAGATGAAATTTGGTAAATGGGGCTCATTTTCGAGGCACCTCATACTATCAAAGTGGGGTCAAATTTTGGGAAAATTTTTTTTCTGACCCGACCTTTAAGGGGGTGGTGGGGGCGGAAAAGCAATAAAACTTTTCCAAACCGGTTTTAAATAATGTTTCGGTCAATTATCTACAACATATCCAAAATTCAGCTTCCTAGGATGATATGGTGGGAGTAGAGGGGGGAAAAACGATTTTCGCTGGATCTAACAGGCCCCCAGCCCCCCAGAATTAACGTAGAGGGTTGAAATTTGGTGTGTTGATCAAGTTCGTACCTAGGTTGTGCTTTTTGGAGGTTTTTATATTTTACCCCCACCCCCCTCATTTTTAAGCTACAATTTCATGCATTTTCGACGTTTTCGAAGTTTGTACCACTCGCACAGGTCACCCGAATAAAACTAGAGGGCTGAAATTTTGTATTCGGATTGAGTTAGTATCAAGGGGGTGCCTTTTGGGGGTCTCGACTTTTAACCCCTACCCCCACCATTTTTATACCCAAAAGAACATGATTTTTCTTGTTTTTTAACAGTTTCGTTCGGGTCAAAATCTTCCCAAATAAACCTAGAGGGCTGAAATTTGGTGTACAGGTTAAGCTAATAGCCAGACACTGTTTTTTGGAGGTTTCAACTTTTAACCCTTACCCCCACGATTTTTACGCCAATATTTCCTTAATTTTTTTGCTTGTTTTCTAACACGTCTAGAGACTCCATAAGGAAACCTAGAGGGCTGAAATTTTGTACGTGTATTCAGTTAGTATCCAGCTAGTACCTTGTAGGGAGTCCGCATCACTTTTCCCCCCACTTCTCCCATTTTTACATCGGAATTGAATGCTATTGTTAAATGTGTTTTAAAAGCATTATGTTTATTCTAAATACAAGTAGGCGAATAGTAATTTTAAAAAATTTAAAAAAAAGTGAACTTACTTTTATGACAAATGAAATACATACATATTAAGTAATTTAAAAATGTTATTAAAGTCACTGTTTATTTATAAATTAGGAATTTTGGATTTTTAGTATTTATAAAATAGAAATTTTGGATTTTTTTGGAAAGAAAAAATATCTTTATAAAGGCCTTCCAGTTTACTATTTAAGGTCCTTTTTTAATTTTTAAAACTAAAACATAAAGGCAATTAGCGGATAAACATGGGCAGGAATGTCCTCGTACGAATTGTGTTGGCTTTTTTTCTGCTACCTGTTTTCGGCACAAAATTGAAATTTACTGAGATACAGCCCTTAAATACTTAAAACCTTTTTTTAAAGCCTCGATCAGCCGAACACTCATCACCAGTTTTGAAACCAACAAAATGACAATTCGGTTGTAGACTTTCAATCACATTTCGCTTGTAGACATTCAATACCGAAGATGAAGGGGAAAATTCGACTACCGTGATGGGGCCCCGCTGCTCACGGCGTTTTTGTTTATACAAAATAATAGTTCGATTTTCATTATAATTAAACATTTAAGAAATTTCATTTCTTAAATGTTTGCTATCATACCGGATTATTTAAAAAAATATTACAATTGCATACTAATATACTGGAAACGTTGGGAAACTTTTGTTAGATATGAAAAAAAAAATAATATATTGATAAAAATAAATGGACGAAGGTGCACAGTTGAAACTTAATCTTCGGTGAAGGGGTAATTAAATATAGCTCCGGTTGTAAATAATTACCCTTTGCTCGAAAATGAGATTTCAGTGGTGTTCCCTCTCCCGTTTATTTCTATCAGTAATATAAATTTTTTCAGATTTAAGAAAAATTTCCTACTTTTTCCAGTACTAGTATCGAGTTGTAGTATTTTTTTTTAAAAACTAATCCGATGTAATACTGAACACTAAAAAAAATTATTGAATTTAGACAACTAATTGCTTGATTTCTCTTACCAAAAATAGGTGCAGGTGTGTTTTTGCACAATTACATTAATTTTGAACATGATAATTCAAAAAACAGTTATCAGGATGTAATCCCACATTACATTTGATGCAAATGTATTTAGTACACGTTCGGCAAAATGCGCATCTTCTTTGAGTGGCATTTTTATTAACGAAATGATTTATTCCGTCAAAACGGACTTCGCAGCTTACTTTTGAATGATGGCCTTTCACAATCATGTGTGAAAAATGATTAGCGTTAAAGTCATGAAGAAGTCCTTCAACAACTGATCGTTGAAATTCTAGAAGAGATATTTTAGGATTTAGTTAGATACAAATCTATACTTTTATTGAAGTATTATGTTACCAATTATATTAATATTTTTTTCTGCGTATTCTTCAAGTAGCGGTAATGATGTAAAGTAGTTGTCACAAATAATTATACTAGATCCTTCTTTAACAATTTCATCAGCTAGTTTTTTTACAATATACGTACCATGATAACCTTCATATTTTTCAATCTTTCCTAAAGTAAATAGAAGTAATTGATCAAAATCGAATAAATTAAATAACTTATGACAAAGTACCTGCATAAGGGATAAACTTTAGTAAATATCCATCACTAGAAGTCAAACAATAAAACTTAAATCTGAATCTTATTGGTTTTCCTTGTATGAATTGTTTCATTTTATGTCGGCCATAATAAGGTTCCATAGCCTCATCTACCGTAAAGCAGGTTGAAGTAGGTGTAGCAAATTCTAAAAATTTTTCATTTAAGTGCTCAATTAATGGTCTAATCTTATAAAGTTTATCAGCAAAATCAAGTTCATCATTGTTGTTAAAGTGAAGAAACCGTAGAATAGAATCGAATCTGTTTCTTGACATGGAACTGCTTACTAAAAGATTGTAACAATCTGGTTTCAGTTCCCAGTACAAACAATAGATTCTGATTGTTATCATAATAATATATTGAAATTGTTACAATGTGAAAAAAATTGCTTTATTTACAATCTTATCCAACATAATTACATTTTATTAATATTACTAACCTTTGACCTTCCATGATATAGCATATAAATAATGAGTTATTTCTTATTATTTATTCTTCAGGTGTAAAAAATAAACAAAAAATTTAAAATATGTATAGAAATATAATTAAATTATACATTTTATACAAAATAACGTAAGTATTATTAATAATATGAATTTTTTGAAAAGGAAATAAAATTTGTATTTCACAAATTTGTTCCCTTATTTTTTTTTTATTGTTATTTTAATAATAAAACATTTATTTTCTTTTTAAATATTATAAAATATTAGCAAACTTTTTCTTAAATTATTTTAATAATAGTTAATATTAATAAAATTAGTATATAATTATAAAATTTCTCCTTAGTTTTCTTCCTTATCGATAATATCCTGAAAATAAAAATTAATAAACAATTTCAATTAAAAATTCAAAAAAAAAAAAACTTTGAGTTAATCTTTGTCTGACGAATCAGAATCACTAATTAGACACATGTGTAGTAAAAAATTTTCACTTCAAGTGTCCCGTAGCATATTTTAGTGATTTAAATTCGTCCTAAGGGTTGATTTAGTAGGTGTAAGTATACTTGCGATACTCGGCTCAAATTTAATTTACAAACTTGCCGTGGAATATTGATTTTGTAAAAGTAACTTCGTAGCTAAAAGTTTGCAAAAAGTGGAAAATAAAGTTATGAGGGTTTAAAAAAAAAAAAAAAAAAAAACTTGGAAAATCGATTTGTTTTTAAGCGGTCGCAATTTTGAATTAGCACTTAACAGCTAATACTGTAGCATTTATTTAGTGACAGGGACATTTCTAAAGGCATTTACATGCAACATGAGCAACAAAATTTTAATTTGTTTAACGTAAAATGTGGTTTGGTAAAGTTACCGTCAATGCTGTAAGGACTGTTGCCATCTAGTGATCATGGATGAAACGCTGTGCAATTTCCTAACGTAATCACTCATAACAGGGATTTTGAATTAGTGACATTTAAAAATCACTGTTATGAGTGATTAAGTTAGAAAACTATACAACATTTCATCCAGTGTCACTAGATGGCAACACTACGTCATTCTGGCGTTGAGCCCCTGATACTGGTGACTGACTTTTTGACTGACAATTTTAATATTACCCAGACAGCTTAGTGCCCGGGTCATAACACATTTTTTTGCAAACAAAAAATAAAATGAACTCCATGAACAGTATTTTTCGATAAAAAAAAAATATTAACTGCCCCAATGACATTATATCAGACTAAAAAAAAACTTTCGTGCGAAGCATTTTAGATTGTTTATATGCTTAGTTAAACGATATGGAATACTGAATCACCTAGCAATAAATTTCACATCAAGTTATTTTTCTGGACGTTGATGGTAACACAATTTTCTCTCCAAAATTTATAAATTAGATTTGAGTCGATTAGAACTTGCAGGGGGTAGGGGTTGGGGGTCTGTTAAGGAATCCATACTATTAATGGTAAATCCCTGTTTTATTTTAAAATTTACAACTGATATTTATTAACATGAAACTTAAAAAAAAAAGTAAATACATTTGGTTTAATGCATGTTACTAATTTCAACTATACAAATGGATTACACCTTCGGTAACGCTAAGGGTTAAATTATTTATAAAGGATATTTGAAATAAAAAAATTCTTACTGTTGTGCAATGTATGAGTGCGCAGAAATAAAAATTGTGCAATATCTTTAACTGTTCTGCTAATTTGCATCCATTTAACTGGTCTGTATTTAAATAAAATTAAAAAATGTTTTTTTTAACGAACATTTCACCCATTATGACCCAACGTATAATCAATCATACACACGCTTAATGATATATTGTTTTAGTGAACTTTCATAAGGAAAATTTTACAGCGGGTGTCATGATAAGACTTAGGCATGGGAAGGTAATAAAAAATTGTTTTGAATTTCGTCATGTCTGTCCGTCTGTCTGTCATCAATTTCTACATTTTTGGACTTATAATGATAAAATTTTGAATATACATGCTCAAAGTACTTTTTCATATTGAAAAGCAGGGTTGTAGAACAGAGAAATGGCAGGTCCCGGTAGTAAAGCGCATCTCTTTAAAAATTTCTTCCTGAAAAAATAAGTGACAAGCAAAAAAAAAGTTTTCACTTTTTCCCGGGTCTCTACCAACCGTTACGAGCCCCTTTTTCCAATCCGGACCCCGGGGCTACAACCCTGACCACTTTTCCTTCTATTTTCGAAATATTGAGTTTCAAACTGGCATTTAATGTCCCACTCCTCTGCTATAAATTTTCAACTGTGGGCTTTTAAGGTGAATCGATCACTTGAAATTTTCCAAGTTTAGAATTTGAAATTTTAGTATATTATAGAGAAAGATATGATGCATTCACTGACACTATTTTGAATAATTTCTGACGTGTAGTTTAGAAGAAACAAATTTTCAAAGTTAGAATTTTTTAACGTACGAGTAAATGCCAAAGAATGATTAAAGATGAATCAGTGGTATGTATTTAAGTAAGTTGCGTCATTAAAAACCAACTTTAAGATTTAAAAAACTGAAAACTATTTTCTTTTATGTTTTTGAATCATTAAAAAACTATTTTTTTTTTAATATTGGACGTTTAGTTATTGTAATAAATAGAAAAAAAACTATAAAAATGTCATTTTATACTAATACACCCATAATATATTTTGTATGTGTTAGTTATTATATGTGTTATTATATGGACACACCACTACCAGAATCAAATTCATTACTTTTAAAATTATTAAAATTAGAAGACTGAACAATAATCAAATATTAATACTGTTACATGTATTATAAAATTTAACTTATTTTTCTACACATAAATTATATTTATTTATAAAAAAAAAAAAAAAATAGACATAGTAATTTATTTGTCACAAATTTGTCAGTACTGATCGATTCACCTTAAATCATTATTCTGTGTAAAATAGTTTGTGAGAAAAATTAAAATACGCTGCCAATGGGGTGTGGCACACAGCTTCCTCGTACTCGTAAAAGCACCTTGGTAATTTAATGCCCAATATATTTTTGTATAATTTAATATAGGTACCTATATAAATTAATAAAAATAAATAAACAAAACGATTCATAAATAACTGAGCGAAGTGGGGCTAGCAGTAAATAAGATATTGACATTTAATGGGATTTCATGGTAGCGCTGTGGATACTATTACTCCGAATGCAATGAAATTTGTAGGGAACCATCTAGGAACCAGACCGCATAATTTCTGACAATTTCATAGAAAAGAATTGAATAGTTCAGAAGTTATGCCACTTGATGCAATTTAGTATATTAATAGAATGACATGGTAGTGGCGTAGCTACCGTTACTCCGATTTCGATTAAATTCATAGGGGACCATCTAGGAACCAAACTGCATAATTTCTGAAAATTTCATTAAAAACAATCGAATAGTTCAGAAGTTATGCCACTTGGTGCAAACTGGCGACACACAGACGGACAGACAGACGGACGAACGGACGACATACACCAAACTAAAATTGTTAAGGAAGCTCTAAAACGTAAAATGTGCCGTAAAAAATTTTTTTTTGGAGGGAAAAAATTTTTTATTTTTCAAAAGTGATCACAATGCTTCCGCTACTTTAGTAGTCTCGGAAGCAATATGTGAAACCTTTGTTCAATGCTTTTATATCTGTAATTATGGTTCTTATTTTTGTTTATTTTTTAAACAATATGGCGTCTGTATTAGACAAAAGTTTGAAAAACAGACGTAAGCGCTGGGCTTGAAAACTTTATTTTTTGAACTGAAGTAGGTAAGCTATGCCGGATGCTGCACGAGGGTGGATTTTCAATGAAATCAATATATCATTAAACGTACGAATGTCCCTGCCGTCATAATGGGTTCAAATAAAATCGTATACATACCCAGCCTTCCTGTTCGCCGGCCAATTGATAATGATGCCTTCGAAGTGCCGAAAGGCGCAGTCGTTCTTTCTCTAAACTCTGTTCCAATTCCAATACGCGCACTTGAGCCTCCATTTCTAAACGTTTCGCTGCGTGCAATGACAATCCCGATATGTCTAAATCTTCTGGAAGAAAAATTTGATTTCGAGTATAACAATTTTCGAGATTTGAGTAAAAATTTCACGCATACCGCTTTCTTCGATCAATTGACTACATGATTTCGATGTGGCTACGACACCACCCGTGGCTGACGTGACAGCTTTTGATGCGTCGGTTAGTGCCACTAAGTTGGTACTATTGCGATCGGCTTTCACGCGACTTGCTACCACCAACTGGGCGGTGGATGCTGCGATTTCTTGTGCGCCAACCACAAGTTGTTCGAATTTGCCTTGGCCGCTAACGACTTGATCAGCAGCTGATCTGCAACAACGAAAAATTGATTTTTAAGAATAATGGGGTATTTGACAGTATCAAAGACAAGCAATCCAGACAAATTTTAATGAAAATGGATAATAAAAGACAGCAACTTATTATGCTTAATTCATCTTAACTATAATTATTTAATTTAAAAATAAAAAAAATTAATTATAATAGTAATTTTTTAGCTAGAATCCACCTGACCAGAAACGGGCTGTGACGTTGCATTCTCTTATATTTCAACACTATCGCCACTAGGTTCGCTACTTTAAATTCCGGTTAACAAACATAACTATGGAAATTAATCTAATTTAAATTAATTTAAAAAAAAAAAAAAAATTTCACAGAACAAAGAAGTAAGATATAGAACCAGTGTATCTCTTTCTAATGCGTAAGCGTTACGGTGACCAAAGGTGACCCTATTGTACTTTTTGTATATAGTGTTCCCTTAGAAACGGTATGGTATACTTGTTATTTGACTTGAATTTGAAATTAAAGAATTTTAAATTAAAAATGGTTAAAGCACAGTTTTGAATTGCAAAATTGACAGTGTTTTATGTTCTAAACAGAAAAATAATATTACTTTCCATAGGTAAGTGAAAAATGAATATGTAAGTGAAAAACATTACTTTCCATAGGTAAGTGAAAAACATTACTGCCTACACCCCTCTACTTGTTACGCGTTATCTGTCTATATACTATGTTTATAGTACATCCCCTCTTATTCATAGATCCATGATAAATTTCTTTTTCTCGTTATCAAAAAAACAAACAGTTTTTCTTCTTAGTTACAGAACACCTGTTGCTATCTAGAAAATGTGACGTAATTGACAGTTAATGGATGTTTTCACACAAATTTTGAGAACAAATATTAATAGTATATTGTGCAATAAGGGCGAGAAATTGTCGATTGCCCACGAGAGCGAAGTTGAGCGCACGATCGTAGTAAGTGCGCCCATTCGCTCGAGTGGGCAATCGACAATCCCGCACGTATTGTACATACTATTTTTTATTGGGAATTTCACATACTTTTTTCTATTATTATTACTATTTTTTATTATTTTTTAAAATGATATTTTTGAGTGTTTATCTTTTTTTTCTGAATTAAATATTGTTTAAATTATTTTGTTGGTGGTTTCTATAGAAATAATTATGAAATATTTATTAAATCAAAAAATCAAGAGGCAGCTTTGCGTGTTTTAATTAAATTTTGTGCGTTTTATTGTCAATTTGCGTGCGGAAAGTTTACTTTCCACAAAAATGTGTGCGCCAAATTAGTACTTCCCCCAGATGAGTAATAAAAATAGTTTTTCTAACGATTTTCAACGAAATTATTTTTGAAAATTAAAAACATATACATGCATAATATATGTGTGTTTTAAAATAATTTCCCAAAATTAGTCAAATTCCCCATTTTTATTTGGATTTTGAATATTTTCTTACAATAAAAATTTCGCTCCCAATCCAACAGCTTTTGCAGCCGATATAAGACCTTCTGTCCATCGGTGGTTTCTCTTGTAGAATTCTTTGGTAGAAGACGTTCCCTGTGAAAAAATATTTTCATTTAATTAATGATTTTTTTTTATCAAAATCCAACAAATTGAAATAGGTACGAATTATAATGGGTTAAGTTACGTACTTTCCCTTGGGCAACAATTTCCGCTTGTAACAATTTCGATTTTTGTACTAAAATTCGTATGGCTTGCATCAGCGTTGTACACGAGTCCAAAATTTTCTCGTTCACTTCCAATTTCACACCGGAATCGGCCGCTCGTGATTTATTTAACATTTCCTCAATTCTCTTGGCGGCTTCTTCGATCGCTTTGTCCATTTGCGTTAATTCATCTTCAACGAGGTCGGCCAGAGCATCGGCGGAATCACCTTTCAATTGACCGCTCAACACATCAACTAAATCACTGATTGTCTGTAAATGCGCCTTGATTAGTTCCATTAACGTTCCCGTGTCCTCTTCGGTTTTGATCGTTTTTAAAAATTTGATAACATCACCACCGAGATTTTTACATTCCTGCTCCATTTCTGTAAAAAGAAGTTTAGCTTAAACGTTTTCATTCATACCAGGCCCCAAATAACATTTCCAGCAAGGGAATTTCACACACGATGAGGTACAAGTCAGCTTTGGGACCCTCTATGTGCAAATGTAACATGCACTTGGCCTGATTGTGTTTGAAATTTGTGTTGAAATTTGTAATACAAATTAGAGGTACAGAATTAATTTTTATATTATATATATATAAATTAAAACATATTTACAACATATTATAGGTTAATTGTCCACTAACAAGTAAAGGTCCCGAGGCCGGACCTATCGATTTTGATGAAACTTAAATATGTTGTAGAACACTAAAAACTAAGGGACACGTATTTTTTTTTATCTGCGGAAAAACGGTTTGAAAGGGTGAAATCGCCCTCCAAAATTTGGGGTAAAAATTTAATTTTTCAAATATCTCGAAAACAGTAAGAGATAGAGCAAAAGTTTAAATTGGCGATATTACTCTTTTTTAAAGAGCTATCTATTGATGTAGTCTCTAGTCTGATGTAGAATCTAGTATGTAATTTAAGAGGGTGACTCACCCCCTCTCCAATGTTGCTCAAACTCAATTTTGAATTCGAGAATTTCATTTCTACGTTATTCTAATTGTCTTAAGCTATTTTCCATGAAGAACTTCCTGAAATACCCAAATTGTACGACTATTCGACATAGTCACCCTCTAGTTAACTACCCCTAGACTTAATATTAGGGCATTGAGCAAAAATAGGTCAATTAGATTTTTTGACGTAGATTTCAAATCTGTAAACAAAATTTTTATATTGTTTATTTTTCACCCCCTTTTTGCAAAATTAACCCCCAACCACCCCTGTTGATGTAATTTGAACAAATTGCATATCAATAGATAGCTCTTTAAAAAAGAGCAATATCGCCAATTTAAACTTTTGCTCTATCTCTTACTGTTTTCGAGATATTTGAAAAATTAAATTTTTACCCCAATTTTTGGAGGGCGATTTCACCCCTTCAAACCGTTTTTCCGCAGATAAAAAAAATACGTGTCCCTTAGTTTTTAGTGTTCTACAATATATTTAAGTTTCATCGAAATCGATAGGTCCGGCCTCGGGACCTTTACTTGTAAGTTATTTTAATCAAGAGATACGTTTATAATACTGAACCAAAATTTAGTTTACAACTATTTTTATTCGTAGAATAGGTATTCGTTGATTTAGTTGTCCTTTATAATACTGGGCCTTAGTAACTTAAAAATTTTATTTTGAAAGTCGTTAACATTCAACAATAATTCAAATAACTGAAGCAGCGCCATTACTTAAAAATGACGTCATAATTTGCAAACATGTCGATTCCAACAATTTTCATCGGCGAAGCGAAATTGTTTTATTTTCAATTGGGAAATTAAATAGAGGCGTGGTTTAAAAATTTAGTCTATCGGCGGTAGTTTCTTCATTCATCACTAGATGGCATAAATTGACACTTAAAAAAGTGGTAGCAATTTGGAATTGTCTGTTTTTATTTAAAAACAGTGTAAATTATTATGAAAAAATTAGAATGACATTCAAAAAAATATGCCAATTTGTATTTTGTAAATTTAACAACATAAATTTTGTGATTTGTCAAAATCTAATAGACAAACCTTGCCTACTGGCAATAGTTATTTTTTTGACCACTAGTTTGCGTATCCAAGTTTTATGATTTCCAATATGTCTGTTACTAAAATTCAAATAAATACTTGATTTTATTTTTACATATTACGAATAGAATCAAAATTTTGAGGTTATATTGTCACTAACGTTTGTTTGTCTTCAAATTGTGACGTCATTATAATAAGCTGTTTTTCGTGGCAATCTTTTCATTTAAAATTGAACAGCAGTTTTTTGATGATTTTTACAAAATGTTATAAAAATGAAGAAAATCATGTAACTGATGTGCAAAAATAAGGCTTATAGAATAGTTTTTTAATTCCAGTCAAGTACCCTATTGCACTGGGCTATTCACTCTGTAATGCTCGATAATATACCAAAAAGAAAAGTATAAAAAATTATAGGCCATTGTTACTTCATATTTTTAAATTTTTTGACAATCTACTGAATTAACGTTTTTAAACAAACCATATGGAAAAATTTTCTTATCTCAAAATGCCGGACTTTTTACTGCCAAGTGATAAGTACAATAGATAAAGTTACAAAAAAAAAGAAAAAAAATCAAAGATCCCAACATCAAAAAAGTGAACCCTAGGAATTTACAAAATATAAATTATACTAAACTATGTTGATAATTAGAATTATACCGTATTGTCACAGATGGCAGCACCTGTACCAATGAATATATACATATGACAGCATTTTGAGCCGTCATATTGCAGGACGAGTTAACTCGTCTTAATCATTTAAAGCGTTAATCAGTGGCGTAGGGAACATAACGAGCGTCCGGGGCACGACACTTTATTAGTGCCCCTTTCAGAAACACGTATTGCCACCCCTTTGCATGGTAGACCCCTTTTCTCCCCCCCCCCGTCCTCGTTACGCCACTGGAATTAATCTCATTTAATTAATCCGCTTACGAAATTACCATGCGGAAAATATTATCTAAATTGAAGTAAACTTACGTTCTCCTAACATAATATTTCTTGCCGTATTCGATGTAGCTTTTCCATGAATCAACAAATTCGTGAATTTATAACCCATTTGAATGATCAGTTGTGTAAACTGTTCGGGATTGGACACTTTTATTTGTACAATATTGTCCAATTCGTTTAGATACGTTGAAACATTGGTTATTAAAATTTTAAAATAATCAGGTCCACATGTAGTTGCCGACAGCGCTGGATTGTCAATTTCGTGAATTGCATTGTTCAATAATTCTTCGACTTCACTGATCACTTTATCGATTATATTTTTGATGTGATCTTGATGAGTTTTTCGTTCTATAAAAAAAAAAAAAAAAAAATAAGAGTAATGGACCCAGGCTGTTTCCTTGAGGTATGCCCATATCACTTTTACACAGCAGAATCTCTGTTAATTGGACAGCAGTGTTATGCAAAAATTTGTCCGGCATGAAATCAATTTTATGAACGAATTTAGATTCTTATACAAAAATATAACGTTTACAAGTGCATCGTCACATTAGAATCATTGTTAATAAGTTAAAACATGAACAATTATACCTAACCCATACAGGTATACATGCGCACTAGACGTACTCACATTCGGTTAATGGAGGTAAGAATGTACTAAATAATATGTCCGTCAAAAATATTGCGTCCGGTTATTAGAGGGTCCGCTTAAGAGAGTACTGAATGTATTGGTTTTAGTATAGCGTGCCACCGTCATAAAAAAATTTGTCCGACTATAGGAGGGATCCGATTACGAGAGGTGTCCGTAATCAGAGGTTCTACTGTACCAGATTTGTTTAGAAAATTGTGTCCAACATAATTTCATCTCAAAAACTTGAGAAACATGAGAGTGCTTAAAGTCGCAGTGCAACGAAATTATGCTGACACGCCCTTTTTAGACTGATTGACAATTTTACCTTTCTCTAAATTTTGATCGAGTTCTTGGAAGTGTTCACTGACGGTTTTTAATCGACGATCAAGATTCTCTTTTTGTTCCAGTAACTCTCTGAGTTGATACTCCAAGTGTTCTTTCTCTTTTACGACCCAATCAACTTTTGCGTTCAAATTCTGCGTACAAAACAGCGACAATTTTAAAATTAGTAAACTGGAAATAGTATATTGTGCGATAAGGGTGGGAAATTGTCGATTGCTCACGAGAACGAAATTGAGCGTACGATCGTAGTGAGTGCGCTCATTCGCTCGAGTGGGCAATCGACAATACCGCACGAGTTGCACATACTATTTTTTATAACAAATTTCAAATACTTTATTATTATTATTATTATTACTATTTTTTATTACTTTTTAAAATAATATTTTTGAGTGTTTGTCTTTTTTTCTGAATTAAATATCGTTTAAATTACTTTATTGGTGGTTTCTATAGAAATAATTATGAAATATTTATAAAATGAAAAATCAAGAGGCGGCTTTGCGTGTTTTATTGTCAATTTGCGTGTGGTAAGTATACTTACCGCACGCAAAAAAGTATGTGGGAAGAGTACAGTGGGCAAAGAGCTATTTTGCGTACAAAAATGTGTGCGCCAAGTTAGTACTTTTCCCGCATGAGTAATAAAAAAAATATTTTTGGTGCGTATACCTTATTTTCGGATTTTAAATAATCATGTTGGGCTTGTAAAACTTCTAATTCTTGGATTTGTTCTTTGATCGAGTGTTGCACATTTTCGATTTGTTTATCTTTTTCGATGTTCAAGTTGGCCACTTGTACCTCCAGTTCTTTTTTCTGTTCTTCCAATTCGTTGATATTCTTTTTGCTAGCTGTCAATTGTTTTTCAACTTCCGCTTTCTGTAAGAAATTGATGTCACTTGATAATATAATAAATAGTTTTGTGGTGATTTTAAATGTTGAATACCTGTCGTATAAGTTGAATGTGCTCCTCTCTTAATTTCGTGTACACATCTTTTAATTTATTGAATTTTTCTTCTTTGGTCTTCTCTGTGAGAAATTTAATGAAAACAAGTTAAAAGAAAATCATTAAGGGGATATTCTGGTCTAGAAATTAAAAAAAAAATTTATTGTTTTTTTTTTTGCATATTATAACACACCATAAATGATTTAGACTGTTCGAAACGAGACTTTAAACTTTAAATTCGTTTTCCTCGAAACTATGTTTTTTTAAACGGTTGACATGATATCTCACGTTTTAGTGGACCGATTGCTTTGAAATTTTGTACAGAGTAAGTATTTCATACAATTTAAAAATTTAAATAATAAAAAGACAAATTTTAAGTTTGAACTGTTCTGTCAAAAGACAAATTTCAAATTTTTGACTTTATTTAATTGCTATAATAGGTATATATATATATATATATATATATATATATATATATATATATATATATATATATATATATATATATTTAAATTAGCAAACAGGTATATTTTAATTATTTATTTTATAAATATTTATATTATTTTAGTAAGTAATAAAGTAAAATACGGAGTAAAGTGAAAAAATTGTTCTTGCTTTTTATTTAAAATTAAATTAACGTATTTTAAAGTGCATAATAATTTTTTAGTGGATATATTATTTGTAAATATTCTTCATAGTATGGAAGGTGTATAGAATACATAACTCAAGTCTTTAGTAGAGACATCTTTTGAAATCCCTAAAAATTAATATAAACGTTCCTACATATTAAATACCGAACTGAAGTTCTGAATTGAATTTGATTTGACCTTCAAATGACATTATCGAATTTAAAATAATGGATTCACTCGAATTGGAAATTCTAGTGTTTGTTGGAACATATCTAATGTGAGAAGTGTTGTATAAAAAAATTTAAAATTAAAAATATTTGTCCGAACTTTTTCAAATTAGTGGTTGTCCTGACATGGGCCGCCACATTTTTTTAAAACAAAAGAATGTTATAGAAAGATATCGCATGGAATATTTTAGATAAATCAGTTAAATATAAAGTAATGAAATTTTTTAAACATTTTTTTTTTAATATGCTGTAAAATAAGCTTCTCTTAGTAACAAGCTAACGGAACTCAACGGCGGCTTCTAATTTCAAAGAAAATCGTGTTAGAAGTGAATCAAAAGTTTAGGATATAGTTTATAGTATACATATTAATTCTACTACTGATCGGTGTCGATAAAGTGGGCATCGGATTACTAGGCGATAAAGCCGGGTTCGAATCCCACAGACGACAATTTTTTTTTTAAATTTTAGTAATAAAAAAAATGTTATTCCTGTAAATTTAACTGAAATAAATAAATTTTATCTCATGTAATACCCCCGAAGCTTTCCTTGTGGTGCTACAGATTTTCTCGGAAAACAGAAGCTGTCGCGTAAAATACCGTTAATCTATTCCTAAGAGGAAATTTAGACTAAATTTCTTGTACGTACGTTCACTATCCTGGTTTTGAACCGCAACTGACGCCTGATGAAACAAATCCTCCTTCAACTGTCTCTCCTGTACCAATTCACTTTCGCGCGTAGCCAATTCCGTTTCTAACAGCGTGATTCGCTCCTGTAATACGCCAATTTTTGCCTTTTGTTCGTTAATGACCGCTTGCATTTCTTGCCTCAAACGTCCAAGCTCCTGTTGCAGGTGTGCAATAAGTGCGTCTCGTTCGGCGAGAACTTCCATAAACTGGGTACTTCCCACGGGCGATATAGATCCATTTCGACTGCCCGTGTCAGTCGAATCAGGCACGTCAGAGGTATCGATTAAACTTCCTTCAACTGGTTCGGGTTCCGGTTCTGGTTCCGGTGGTAATACAACGACTGGGGTAACGTACGTTCGTAATTCGGCTTGAATTAGAAAATTTGGTGGATTCTAAAAGACAAAAAACAAGTTCAAATTTGACGATCTAGGGGGGGAGGGGAAGAAATTTTTTTCGGAAAATTACCTCAGGTAAAGATGGGATTGATATTAAATTTCTAAAATACTGTAGAGTACACGAGTTCTGATAAAATTGTTTTAACTCGGTGAATTGTTTTAAAAACCGTTTCCGATGGCCGTCCAGTATATCCGGTGGGAGTGCTGAGTGTAATTTAAATAATATTTTCACTGAATAGTCGTAGAGGGGCGCGGCGTCTTGGATGCATGGTATTAACGGGGCAACACGACACTGTCCCGAACTAGTCATTGAGTTCGATCGAGACATATCCAGTGAACCAAATACTAAAAAAGATTTTGCGTATGATGCATCGTTAGTCCACTATATTGAAACTTGGATGATCAAAGTCCAAACTTAATATAGGCTGAGTTTTTTGAGAGTTGTTCAGATTGTTAGATAGGACCTGAATTATGATGCAAACATAATTTTTTTTTTTAAATGGGAATCTGTTTTTTTTTTAAATCAGTTTATGATTTAAAACTAGCGGTAATACTCAAATTTCTATTATTTTATCTCAATTTTTTTCAAGTACACGCTGCGCCTGAGTTCAAACGGTATAAAAATACAGCTGAACCTTTTTTGGGCATTTTTTGTGCGACTTTTTTATGCGGTTTTTAAAAAATGGCTATTAAGTGCATAATGTGAATCAAAAGCAAGAGAAAGTAAGAAACTGAAACATTAATTATAATAATTTACTTTGATAAAATTACTTTTTGATGGTTTTTGAAGCATTTAAGCAAAAATATAAGTTATTGTATCATTAAGTTTTTTTTACAGATGTATTTATCACAATTTTCATAATATTATAAAAATGAAATAAAATGTTCTCATGTATAAATTAATGCATTATCTTGTTTAGAAAAGTAACTTCTAAGGAAATCGTGAAGTTTTGAGCGTTTTGGGTTATGTATTTTCTATGAAACTTTTTTTATGCGGTCCCAATCCACCGCATAAAAAAGTTTTTTTTACAGTCTACAGCGAACATTTTTTATAGATATGGTCCATTTCACTTAAATTTAACCATGCTTCATCACTTATTAATTTAATAATTTCCGTTTTCTTTGCTTTATCTCTTTCATTATTGTACTTACGTAAATTTTAAAATTGCAGTTTGTTTTTAGAAAAGAATAGAAGACTGATTTGTTTCGAATATAAAAATTATTTAATTTTTTAACTTGGACTCATGATCAATTGTATTTGAAACAGGGTATATTTATGAAGTTTTGAATATTTTTTTGTATGATTTTTTTTTTGCGGCCCTTATGCACCGCATAAAAAAAGGTTCAGCTGTATACGGTTTCTTGATAACAATAATGTAGTGTTGATAAAAGTAGAGTATACTCTCCTCACCTAACAATGAGGTTAAATGTCATTTATTGAAATAAAAAAGTAAAACGAAAAAAATTTTCAATACATTAACAAATATGCGTCAAATTATTAAATTCGGAGTCAATTTAATTGTTAACCTTTTAAATTTACTTATTTTGTTAAAAAAAAAAATTAAAAACATTAGAAGGCATAACACTTATATTTTAAAAGATGAACTACCTGTTGAGCTATCTATTAACTGCTGATTCGTTTCTTGGATAAAAAATAAGACGACTCGAACTGAACTTAGCCTCTGCCCGTATCTGTTTACCGCGGATTTAATAAATTTAAAAATAAAAATTCAACAATTATTTTTTTTCCATTTTTTTTTTTTATTGTTTAGATGCGCCACAACTAAGGTGATATGCATCGTTTGGTATATATTGTACTATTGCTTTTTTGGTGTTGATATGCTTATAGATGATTGATGCGAGATGGTAGTTTGATGATGATGTATCTCCCCCGGCCGGTTCCGAACTCACAAACTTATCAGTCAAGAGCGGAGTTGCTAACCACTAGACCAGCTCGGGGTCTTTTTTCCATTTATATTCTTTACTGACGCATTGAATCAGTTTTATCAACAAATTAATATATAGTTCCATTTAAAAAAAAGTGCAATTTTGTATCATAGCTCGAAAACTAACGGAGTTATAAAGCTCCTGCTTATGGTAATCGACTGGTTCCAGCGGTATCTGTAACTATTACCTGAATAATTTTTGACAGAAATAGTTTAGTCGCAATAAAAATGGTAACTCTCCAAAAAACCCACTCAGTTTAAAGACAATACAAATATTATTCTGGTTTGTACAATTCTTTTGGACTTTGATCATGCAAATTTTGTTGATTTTACTGTACGCACTTGCTGACTGTAAGGCAAGGATATCATCCATGTAGTCAAACATTTCGACCGACAGTTGAAAACTGAAAAAAAAAATAAGAAAATATTTAAATTTTGGCGCCACTGACCACTTTCAACCGTAAAATACTTACTAAACGTTTATATCATTCTCTCCAATTGCCTCTAAGTTTTCTGTTATAATCAAATTCCCTGGAAAACGTGGGTTTCGCCGATGGAAGTCCAATTTCGTTTTTAATAATGCACAATAAAGGTGAATCAACTTTCCATAACCTTCTCTCAAATGAACCTTTTGACAGAAGACAAATCAAAATTGAAAATTTTTGTAAAATTTCAAAAAAAATTAGAAAAGTTGTACCCATAATTTGCCTAGATCATCGATTTTGCCACGATATCGTTGCGAGCGCGGTATACAATTTGGATGACCCTCGCGTAAGATTTTATGGAGTACATGACAAAATTTCCAGGCCACTATACGATTTTCTTGCAATGGTAATCGAAGCACAACTGTCCAAAATGTTTGCGCACCTTTCTCTTGGAATGTTCCAATAATCGCTTGACGTACATGTTTCTCTTTTACCGGTGTCTCGAGCTGATTAATTGCCTTGCTGAGACTTACGGCCTATAATATTTAATAAATTTTAACGCGCCATCATTTAAAAAATTCAATAATGTATACTGTTTCATGTAGTTAAAACTGCGTAGGCTAAAGGCATTAAGCCCCTTCGCTTATTGCGCAGATTTTTGCGCACCTCTTGATTCTACGCCTGCGCAGGTCTTGCGCAAAAAAGCGAAAAGGTTTAATGCACTATCCACTATTATTTTTATCAAATAAACACAAAATAACTTACCTGCGTTTGATAAAAGGAACTTGAATTATACATTACTGATTAATGTTATAAAAAAATTTGAAAATAATTTTGTAAAAGCAAAAGATTAGAAAGAGTTGCTGTAAAAAGCTTCATGCAAAACCATAGATTAGCAACAGCAAGCCTGTAAACATGCAAATTATATTCAAAATAAATCTCATAAAATAAATTTGATGATAAGTTCTAGCTTAATTCTATACAGAACCGTTTTTTTGGAACCGATTCTGGAACTATGTATAGTATTTGTATTCTTTACAATGTTTGTTGTAAAAATGGTTAAAAATCAAACGCGAAAAACCTAACTTTTTTTTTTTTAAATACAAAATTGTATTTAAAAAATACTGTAATCATCAAAAATTTTTGAATTTTAACGAAGTATATAAATGTAGTAAGAATTCATACTAAATTTATAATTATAAAAATAAAAATAACTGGGCGTAAATCATAAACTGTCTGAATTTTTTGATAAGACGTTTTTTTATCAAATCTCAAATTAATCTGATAAAATAAATACTAGAAAAGTTCGTATACATTTTAGATGTCATTTAAAACAAACAGCAATGATATTCTAAAATTTGAATTCAAATACATTTAATTGGAAAAGAACAACTTTAAATGATTGTTAAAATATATTATTTTTTTAACTGAGTCATTTCCACAATAGTTACATATAAATTATGTACATTTTATTAACTAAAAGGAGATATTCGTAATCAGTGAATCAGTTAACTAATTTTTACTTTAAATTGTCATATCAATTAACGAATTACTCTAAATTACATTACAGGCCATTCAACAATCAATTTAATAATATTTCGATAGCTGTTTGAAAAGTAAATATATAATTTACCTGAAATTTTTCAAAATTTTCCCTTTCAATTTCTAAGCTAGTTTTTCGTTGTTGTAACACTTTTGGTAATGACAATGATGCCATATTTTACACTTAAATAATAATTATTAACATAATTCTATAAATAAATAAAATTTTTTATCAATAGTTAAATATATTTGTTATTTACTTAAAATTTTAATGACATTTTGTGTACATATGTATTTATTGTGGTGTACTTTTTATGTCAAATTATTAAAACATGATCGGCTTATAGATTATAGTATAGAGTGAATGTACAATAATTTACTATACACGCTATACACGAAACACACGAAACGTATGATAAATGTGGTGAATGAATGAATCGTAATTTAGGTTTGTTCGTTTTATACGTTCTTGTTTAGTTCACAAGTATGGAGTGTAGATTATAAGGAGGACTTTCTTGTACGGAAAACAATAGAAAAATACCAGAAAGAAGTTGGCACCGAAAGTTGGAAAATCTTTCTGTTTTTTATATCGCTAAATTGCTCCCAAATTGCTCCTTTGGAATCAGTAATTGCTCCACCTGGAACTTAATTACTTAATTAGTTATTTACAAACAAAAAAACTTTTTTGTTTGACTATTTCTATTATCAAAATCTTGTCAAATAATGCATTTTTATGCAATTACTTTATATCAAAAAATTGCTCCCAATTTGCTCCATCTAATTTAAAAGTTAGTTATTAATTTCTCTGAATAATAATTAAAATATATTAAAATAAAAAATATTATGAATTAGGTTATGTATTATTAAAACGTATAGGCAATCATTTATACCTTTAAGTCGTTTGCATATATTTAAGGATAATTGAATTTTGACAAGTTAAATAACATTATAAAAAAACAAAATATTTTAATAATTATTCAAAAAAATTAAGATTTAGGTTTTAAATTAAATAGAGCAAACTGGGAGCAATTTATTGACGTAAAGAAATTATATAAAAAAGTATTATTTTGGGAGATTTTGATAACTTAAATAACGGAAAAAAATTTTTTTTCTTTATAAATAACTAATTAAATAATTAAGTTTCAGGTGGAGCAATTACTGATTTCAAAGGAGCAATTTGGGAGCAATTTAACCATATAAAAAACAAAAAGATTTTTCAATTTTCGGCGCTAACTTCTTTCCGGTTAGAAAAATAGTTCAAAAAGTGTCCCATTTTAAGTACTAAGTAATAGTTCAAAAACTCGCCAGAATAGCGCTAGAGTAGCAAAAGAGCATAGTAATTTTTTTGCGTTGAGTTTTATAAAAATTTTTAAAAATAATAAAACTATTATATGTAACAATTATAATAAAAAAACAATAATTACATAACAACGCGGATATTTTTCTTTCCTTGTTTACTTCTCTAAATTTACCCTTTTGCTACAGTAGCGCCGCCACTATTTACGCCTTTCTATGGACACTTTTTGATACAGAGATGGTGCTCCTGATATCTAACCTCCATATTCACAGGGTTCACAATACCTGTCTCACGTCTTCATTAACTTTTAAATGATTAAAGCTGGTCGTCCATTGGTTATGGACAACTGCGAAATTCAATTTTTCTTTTAAATTTTTTTTCTCAAGCTATAGATGCTATAAAAATATGTAAAAAGCAACTTATAGTATTAATATGTAAAAGTACACAGTTATAATTGTAATTTATCTTTAGTTTCATCCCAATAGTAATCAAAATCACATGAAACGGACTTCTTCGCGCGAAAAATTCAAACAAAATTGGATTTGTTCGCATGTTGCAATTATATGCACGGAAACGGACGAACGAGACGCTTTCAATGGATGAGGATATATAGCTTCACAGCTGTTTGGATCGTTCGTCCGTTTTCATGCGTGTTCGTCCGAATTAAATTTCGCACGTTTCCGCACCCAATGAACGACCAGCCTAAGAGAAGTTAACTCGTCCTGCAACATGGCGACTCAAAATGCTTTGATATGTATATATTTACTGGTACAGGTGCTGCCATCTGTGACAGATTTTTCGAAATACGGTATAATTCTAAGTAATGTTCAATTTTACCAACGTAGGTTAGTTTAATTTATATTTTATAAATTCCTAGAGTTCACTTTTTTGATGTTGGGATCTGATTTTCTTTCTCTTTTTGTAACCTTATCTATTGTACTTGTCACTGGCAGTAAAAGTCCGGCATTTTGAGACAAAAAATTTTCTCTATGTGCACTATATTATGTAAATAAGAAAATTACGATGTTCTATTTAGAATAGATAATTTAACATCTTAACGGTCATTGACGTCATAAGACACAAGTGTGTACGTCAAGTACACATTGACTCACACATAACCAGTGTTAGCAACCCTGAAGAGTGGGATTATTGTGTCAGAGCCGTAAAATTATAGTAAATTTCAAAAAATTATAGTAGATTAGAAAAATAATCGTCAGAGTCAATTTTATCACATTAAATAATGGTTAAATATTCATAAATTCAGCGCCCGTACTAGCGGCGACCAAATGCTCGCCAAATTTGCCCGCCAAATGTTAAAATTCTATTCTCTCGGTGCCAAATGTAAAACATTTTGAAAATTAATTACCGAAAAATTTGCTTTTCCGGTCTAAAAATATGGTTTATAAAAATTATAGTAGATTTAAGAAATTATAGTAGATTTAAGGATTATTGTAAAGGCATGATAATACATAGTAAAAAGGATGTAATTATAGTATATCTACTATAATTATAGTACGGTTGCTAACCCTGCACATAACGTCGTAGAACGTTAATTCCATAAAAAGTGTAATAGCTGTCAAAATAGTGTTTTAGTTGGGCGTTTAGTCATTATTGGTCATGACCGTCAGGGTGTTAAAATTAGACTAACATGGAATAATTTTGACTGATGTGGATCTTGAATGTTCTGAAATCTGAATTAAATTCGGAGAAACCTAATGCCACTAACGGTTTGAAGTGTTCCAGAATTTAAATTTTTTCTACAGTTGAACAAACCTTATTTCCTCTTTACAAAAACAGCTAGAATTCACGGTTTAAATTAAATATCAATTAAGTACAGTTAAAAATACATAAATACATACATTAATTTCTGTTATTATTTAGAATTTTTAACAATTAAAAAAACTAGATTATCGGATAAATTTTCTCACATATCAATTAGAAAAAAAAAAAAACAGTTGTGAAAAAATATTGTTAACATTTTTATAAAAAATTGAAAATAAAATATTTTTATTAAATTTATTCAATAATTAAATTTATAATAAAGTTTAAAAATATAATTCGTAATTTTCGAATTTTTAAAACGCGCATAATATTTACCATTTAATGTACGGTACCGTTCTAACGATCCAATGGTACAACTGTTAGAACTTTGGTTCTAACAGTTGTACCAAGTTTGCACCATATTCAAATGAAAAATCTGGAACTATTAAAATTTTCTTTCATAGCCAGAAAGAAAAGATTTTACTTATAATTCCGTTTGATTTTTAAAACATAAAATTTTAAAAATATTATTGTATCTTCAGAAAAGTAATATTATCTACATTAATTTAGTACGGAGGCCGCATTTAGACCCATTTAAAAAATAGTTGTTAAAATAACCACTGTCCACTGGTGTCACTGAATCGGTATTAAAAATTTAATCTACATTCATACTTACCCATCGTTAAGAACGTTAAAAATTTAAAATTTAATTCTTTGTTTAACTTTAATTTTAACGTGTAAAGTGCAAACATACAAATGGATAGACTCGAGTTAAGTGGTGATTTGGTCGAGCACCAGAAACAATGGCAAGAATTAAAAAACGTAGGCAATCTAAATAATTCACCAACTGAAGCTGCACTTAAATGCTCAATAATATAATATTATTGATAGCCTATAGGTTACTTTTTGCCCTAACAACTTAATCAATCGATTTGAAACATTATTTAGAAATAACTTAGGAGGCGAGGAAGGACATAGGCTATTTTTTATCACACGAAAATATTTAATTTTCGAGGGAAAATTTGTTTAACGAAACAATGAAAATTACAGTTGATAGTTTGACGAATATTTGATTTTAAACTTGACATATTGTTAACAGAGGGAGTCAAAATCGCTTCAGGGCACAGAAATTGTAGTCACGCCTCTGGTCTGGAGTGAAATACAATAAAATTGCACAATATTATTGAGCGTTTAGGGGCTATTTTATCTCTAAGGAAATCATTCTAATCCAACATAATATGTAGTATAATATGCAACTTGAAATGAAAAATAATCGATTAACTAAAGATCTACAATGGCTACAAGAAATTTATACAAAAATGAAGCAAGCTGAACAAATTGCCGCTATTGATCTACAGAAATTAAAAGAACAGAATATTAAAAATCTTCAGTTGATTAACCGTTTTTGTGAATCAAAAGGTACAAGTTTTCATACTCATTGGAAAATTTTAAAAAAAGAAAAAAAAAAACGGTAAAAATTTTGAACATTTTTGCCTTTTTTCAAAAAGTTTTGAATTCTAACATCAGAAAGTAAACCTTTTTCAAAATCTGTTGTCGAATATTTATAAAATTTTAAAAATTCTTGCCGCTTCTATAATTTTTTTGATGAGTACATTTTAAAATTATTTACAGTGAAACCTCTGTTAACCGGACAGAAATTTCACGCGAAAATTTCTTTTAAATCGAATACTCCAAAATTCTACACACATAATCAATTACGTATTTCGTGACAATTCGCTACACTTCGCGAAAATTATCCATTTTCATATTTTAATGGCAATTTTCGCGTGAAAATGCTGTCCGATTAACAGAGGTTCCACTGTAATATGATCGATATTGAAAATTGCAACTAAACGACGATTTTCTTAGGTGTTGTTGAAAAGCTAAAGGATGAAATTAAAACCAAAGATAATCTTGCCGAACTACTGAAATCGGAGTTATTGACTCAAGAAAAGGTTTAATATTATCATTACTGTTTGTTTTGCAAATTTCGTGGCATTTTCTAAAAACGCAAAAACCACAATAAAAAAAAAGTTATACTTATTTTCAGAATTTTGAAACGCAAAAAGAATATTTGAAGAAACAAATCGAAGAACTTCAAAATCATATTCGAAACGAAGGTATTTTATGTTTTTTGGATGTTGTTAATAATAATTTTTATTTCTTTTTTAGGGTTTCGTAAGAAAACCCCGGAAGCTAGATTTTCGTGGGGATGAAAATCTTTTTTCATGCACCCTATCGCATTGACATCTGTTGATGACGTTTTAAAGCAACATCTAATTGATGAGAGTTTATAAAAAACAGTTTTATAAAGTCAAGGAAAACGAATATTACGAATGAAGCATTCTAAAATAAAGATTCTTGGCTTTAGAAAACTAATTTTTAATAAACTGTATTATCAATAAGATGTTGTTTTAAAAAGTTATCAGTATATATCAAGTGTTAGGCTACTTGCTAAACTACTTACAAGCGCTACCTTTCATGAATGTACCCATCGTCGAATAAATTTACCTGTTTTTATGATAAATTATAATACAGTAGAACCTCTACAATAATAATATTTTTGTACCCCTTTCCCACAAAAAATTGTTTTGTCTTCTTTTCTTTGTTTTTCTTACTAGACCGGTTTCGATCACTTTTGTGATCCTCTTCAGTAGTTTTTTTTTGCTGAAATAAAAAATTATTAAGTAAGTGCCTAAAAAATAAGATATTAAACCCAAGAAAGAAAATAGATTATGTACCTAAAAAAGAAGAAAAAATTAACACTTTCAGTCGCATGGCTTCGGCATCCGAAACCAAACAAAACATCCCCAGAGGCCGACCGCGATCAATGATTAATTGATTAGTTGGTTACGCATTATGTGTGCGATGTTTATCATCATTCATCACACGGATGTGTTCCTACTCACAAAAATACATACCAACACACACTACTCTTTTGGTTTCTATGTATAAAAAATTTTAAGATAAACAAAAAATACATAAAAAATATAATTTACATTTTTAAATAAAATTGATTTGAATGTCAGTGTATATGTAGTATGTACGTATTACGTACGTATGTTTACAGTTTTACACATACATGTTGAACTGTGCTGAATCTACTCAGTGTTTGGATCATTTTATTTTATGTATTTGTTTATATAAAGTTTTTTTTTTAAATATTGCCGGCTTCCGGGGAAGTTTAGTATGAAAGTGGTTGGGCTTCATAGTGTTAATTAAGTACCTAAAAAAGAGAAGTCATATTTTCTTTTTTAGATACTTAATTTTTTTTCTCTTCTTTTTTAGGTACATAATATATTTTCTCTTTTATTTTTTAGGTTCTTAATATCTTATTTCTCAGGTACGTAATTAATAATTTTTTATTTCAGCAAAAAAAAACCAGAAACTTCAGAAAAAAAAAAAAACCAGAAGAGGATCACCAAAGTGATCGAAACCAGTCTAGTAAGAAAAACGAAGAAAAGAAGAAAAACAATTTTTTGTGGGATAGGGGTACAAAAATATTATTATTGTACAAAATAACCCTCAGTTTTCGCTCTTAATATTATAATCATTCAGTAGAACCTCTGTTAACCAGACAGCAATGTCACGTAAAAATTTGTCCGGCTAATTCAATTTTTTTATTAAAATTTTTTTAATTCAAATCAATTTTATGAACGAATTTAGATACATATACAAAACATAACGTTTACAAATACATCGTCACATTAGAATCATTGTTAACAAGTTAAAACATGAACAATTATACCTAACTCATATAGGTATACATACGCACTAGACGTATTTGCATCCGATTAATGGCGGTAATTATGTACTAAATTGTATATCTTTGTCGAAAAATATTGTGTCCGCGTCCGGTTAACAGAGGGTTCGCTGTGCTAAATGCATTGGTTTTAGTATAGCATGCCACCGTCATAAAAATTTTGCCCGGCTATAGAAGGGGTCCGGTTAAGAGAGGTGTCCGTAATCAGAGGTTCTACTTTAGTTGCGACAAATTATAAATAATAAACAAATACTTTACTTTGCAAAATACCACTTTTATTTTTGAAACTGTGACAATATTGTTTCGAACCGTTAGTTCATTTTCAAACAGAATTTCTGTTTGAAAATGAACTAACGGTTCGAAACAATATTGTCACAGTTTCAAAAATAAAACTGGTATTTTGCAAAGTAAAGTACAGTATAGCACCGATAATGGAAACATCAGTTTTGGAAATTTTTTGAGAGCATCATATTGGTCAACATCACTTTTGGAAAGTTGCATCAAAAATGTCAAGTACATAAATATTAATACCATGAGCAATAGATCATGTCGCATGATTTTATCAAAAGAAACAAATAAATATACCGCTAATAGTAATGACAAACAACAACAGACCTCAAAGCGTGGGTATGTTGATTTTAATTATTGTACATAGAATGTTTATCTATATGTATTCTGTTCTGTGGCGGTTTTTATCATACGTAAAATGTAAACAAAATTATTTCAAAGCAGATTAATAAAACGACAAATGAAAAAATATTTTCTGAGATAAATAATTTTTAATTCTTCACTTCTTTTTTTCTTTTATTAATATTTAAAAAAAAAAAAACATAATTTTTATTGAAAACATAATCTTACGATATTTGTGAATCGCCCCTGGTCAAAAAGCATCACTTTTGTCAAGCACCACTTATGGAGACTACTTTTTCTTTACAAAACTGGTGCTCTACTGTATTTATTTATTATTTACAAATATGGAATACCATAAAGTAACGCTCAAATCTATTAATATTATTGCGACAAATTAGCTACGAAACCAGTCTTGATTTAATTTTTTTTTTTAATCAAGAAAAACGATTCGAAGATGTGATCGAAGGCGTTAAAGCAACCTACACACTTCAAATAAATGAACTTGAAGAACAAATTTCCGTCAGCAAAAGTGAAAAAATTAATGAAACAAATCGCCTTGTAATCGAGTACGAAAATAAACTTGAAATGGTTAACAAAAAATATAAAGAGGCAATTGAAGAATTGCATCGCTTAAAAGAACAGCTTGATAAATATAAAAATGAAAAATTAAGACTAACTCAGACTGAAAATATCGACAATTCCAGAGTAATGGATTTAACCGTTAAACAGAAATCGAAAAATACTGAGAAACCAAGTACTGTTGAATCAAAACCAAAACCTCAAAGTTCACGAGTTCATGCATCAGATAAAGTTTCAAATAAACGAAAACCAATTTTAAAAAATAAATCGTCCCCTAAATCAATTTCGTTTAATGGGGGCGATATTTTTGAAAATACTTTAACTCCCTTGTCAATAAGGAAAAATAAACGGCTCAATACAGTTAGTAACACTGATGGTTCATCCAGTTCTTTACAAACGAAATTTTTCGATTTTTCGATTAATAAAAAGAAAAGTTTTGATCAAGATGAACAAGAAACTGAGAGAAAACCAGCAAAGAAGCGAACTCTGTTTTCGCTCAATGAATTTGTTGATAATGATTTATTATTTAATAATACGCAAGATTAATCGAAATTATTTCTTTTTAAATAAAAAATAAAAAAAATAAATGAAATTTGAAGGCTTTAGGCTGTGATCATGGTGACTATATAAGGTGTACGCACTCCATGTATGTGTAAGGGCCTCTAAAAATAAGAGGGCATTAGTATTCCGTGTGTACTAAAGCGGCAGTTTGAAATAGAGATTATAATTTAAAATTATAAAATAAATCATTTAGGTTGTTTAAATATAAATAATGGAAATAAAACCAATATTTATTAAAAAATAGTCAAAAATAAAAAAGTAAACGATAATAATAAATTTCAAATTACAGTGCAAAAGGAATATTAGCGCCACAAGTGGCGAAAAAAGAAAACATAATATGTAAGACTTGCGTGGACAAATTCTGGAAATTCCTCCGTTTGAGTTCATTCTCCTTATGTAGTCTCCATGGCTGTGATTCTGAAAATTTGATCTCTTTAACAATAAGTTCATTTATAATTAATTAAAATTTTGTACTTTGAATAAGTTTTTCTTTACAGTCGACTCTCGTTAATTCGAAACTCGAAGGACTCTTAAAATAGTACGAATTATCGAGAGTTTTGAATTATCACAGGTAACAATTATAATTTTTTAAGCATTTGCGATGAATGAACTTGAACTTGTCTCAAAATGTATTTACAATCTTTCTGTCTCTTTCACTCTGCAACTTTGATTTGTCGAGCGTTTGACGCCGATGAGTTCGAATTAACGCGTCGTTTTGTTACGTAGCAATGATTTTTTCGTTCGAATTACCAAGTGTATAAAAATGTATTGTTTTAGTTCGAAATATAAAGAGATTTTGTAGGGAACTCGTGATACCTTTGAATTATAGAGAGTTTCGAATTATCGCAAGTTTGAATTAACGAGAGTCTACTGTAATAAATTTTATGTATTTAATAATTATTTCAAATAAATCGTTTTTATACTAATCAAAAAAATTAGGTATATTCATAAAAGCAAGCGCGATCGGGTAAAGGAGTATTACGAAAGCCATGAAGCCATGAAGCATTCTTAAAACTATTTTAATAAACTATACTATCAATAAGATGTTTTACAACGTCGCCAGCAGATGTCAAGTACCTACTAGGCTACTGCAAGCTTGAAGCTGCTTGCAAACACTTGCTTCCATGAATGTGCCCATTGATTTTACCGGTAAGTATGTAATTAGCGACTAAAGTGGCTAAAATGATTTCAACCAAAGTAAGCGAGCTTCAGTATAGGTATTTGGAGCAATTTAGTTTTGTTTAGTAGCTTCAACGATTATTTCATAGGTGACAGTACTAGAAAGCAATAATTTGTAAAAAATTTTTAATACATGTGCGGGTCAATTTGTTATTAACTTTTAAATGATTAAGACGAGTTAACTCGTCTTGCAATATGGCGGCCCAAAATGCTGTGACATGTATATACTCACTGGTACAGGTGCCGCCATCTGTGACAGATTTTCAGAAATACGGTATAATTCTAAATAATGTTCAATTTTATCAACATAGTTTAGTAAAATTTATATTTTCTAAATTCCTAGGGTTCACTTTTTTGAGGTTAGGATCTTTGATTTTTTTCTTTTTCTTTTTTTGTAACTTTATCTATTGTACTTATTACTGGCAGTAAAAAGTCCGGCATTTTTAGACAAAAAAATTTTTCCATATGGTTTGTTTAAAAGGTTAATACGGTTATTGACTGAAATTAAAAAAATATTCTAAATGTCTTGTTTTTAGCGAATTTCGAAAACTCGAAATTCAGCTATTTTAATATTAGTAAATAATAAACAAATATTTTACTTTGCAAAATATTTGTTTATTATTTACAAATATGGAATATCATAAAGTAACGCTCAAATCTATTAATATTATTTTAATATTAATTACCTGAGTCACTTTTTATAAATAATTTTGTAAAAATCTTCAAAAAATAATTGTTTAGTTTTAAATGAAAACATTAGCGCGAAAAACGACTCATTGTAATGACGTCACAATTTGAAGACAGTCAGGCTTTATAATCTCAAGATTTTTATGTCATCGAAGATGACATATTATTATGTCATCGATGATGGCATTAATATCGTTGTGTGACTGAATAATAATTGAGTTGTACATCCATATTGAATAAACGCAAGAGGGCTGTAGAGTTAACAACTATAGAGTTAACAAAAAATCATAAATTAACACTTTCACTGAGATGACATTACTTACAAGTAAACGTCCCGAGGCCGGACCTATCGATTTTGATGAAACTTAGATATGTTATAGAACACTAAAAAATAAGCGACACGTATTTTTCTTTATCGGCGGAAAAACGGTTTGAAGGGGTGAAATCGCCCTCCAAAAATTGGGGTAAAAATTTAATTTTTTAAATATCTCGAAAACGGTAAGAGATAGAGCAAAACTTTAAATTGGCGATATTGCTCTTTTTTAAAGAGCTATCTATTGGTATGCAATTTGTTCAAATTGTGTCAACAGGGGTGGCTGGGGGTTAAAATTTAGGGGTTAATTTTGCAAAAAGGGGGTGAAAATTAAACAATATAAAAATTTTGTTTACAGATTTGAAATCTACGTCAAAAAATCTAATTGACCTGTTTTTGCTCAATGTCCTAATATTAAGTCTAGGGGTAGTTAACCAGGGGGTGACTGTGTCGAATAGTCGTACTACTTGGGTAGTTTAAGAAGTTTTTCTTCATGGAAAATAGTTTAAGACATTTAGAATAACGTAGAAATGAAATTTTCGATTTCAAAATTCAGTTTGAGCAACATTGGAGAGGGGGTGAGTAACCCTCTTAAATTACATATTAGTTAACATACACTCATTTTTAATATTAACACACTGACAGTGGGTAATAATGTCACAATAAGTGGTGCTGAAGTTGGACTGTCGTATGTAAGGTTTTCATAAGGTTTGTTAGTCGAATTTTCTCCGAAAAATTAGACTTATACAGTCTATACGATAAGAGCTGCGAGAGGCGAGAGTAGGGGCGCTATCCGTTTTCGGACCCGTAGAACACGAATATGTAGAAAAAAAATGTCTGATATATATATATATATATATATATATATATATATATATATATATATATATATATATATATATATATATATTTTCCCGCCACCTTTTAATTTGTGTAGGTCCCCCCTATGGAAGTTAAGAGATTAAATTTGGTAAATGGGGCTCATTTTCGAGGCACCTCATACTATCAAAGTGGGGTCAAATTTTGGGCAAATTTTTTTTCTGACCCGACCTTTAAGGGGGTGGTGGGGGGCGGAAAAGCAATAAAACTTTTTCAAACCGGTTTTAAATAATGTTTCGGTCAATTATCTACAACATATCCAAAATTCAGCTTCCTAGGATGATATGGTGGGAGTAGAGGGGGGAAAAACGATTTTCGCTGGATCTAACAGGCCCCCAGCCCCCCAGAATTAACGTAGAGGGTTGAAATTTGGTATGTTGATAAAGTTCGTACCTAGGTTGTGCTTTTTGGAGGTTTTAATATTTTACCCCCACCCCCCTCATTTTTAAGCTACAATTTCATGCATTTTCGACGTTTTCGAAGTTTGTACCACTCGCACAGGTCACCCGAATAAACCTAGAGGGCTGAAATTTTGTATTCGGATTGAGTTAGTATCAAGGGGGTGCCTTTTGGGGGTCTCGACTTTTAACCCCTACCCCCACCATTTTTATACCCAAAAGAACATGATTTTTCTTGTTTTTTAACAGTTTCGTTCGGGTCAAAATCTCCCCAAATAAACCTAGAGGGCTGAAATTTGGTGTACAGGTTAAGCTAATAGCCAGACACTGTTTTTTGGAGGTTTCAACTTTTAACCCTTACCCCCACGATTTTTACGCCAATATTTCCTTAATTTTTTTGCTTGTTTTCTAACACGTCTAGAGACTCCATAAGGAAACCTAGAGGGCTGAAATTTTGTACGTGTATTCAGTTAGTATCCAGCTAGTACCTTGTAGGGAGTCCGCGTCACTTTTCCCCCCACTTCTCCCATTTTTACATCGGAATTGAATGCTATTGTTAAATGTGTTTTAAAAGCATTATGTTTATTCTAAATACAAGTAGGCGAATAGTAATTTTAAAAAATTTTAAAAAAAGTGAACTTACTTTTATGACAAATGAAATACATACATATTAAGTAATTTAAAAATGTTATTAAAGTCACTGTTTATTTATAAATTAGGAATTTTGGATTTTTAGTATTTATAAAATAGAAATTTTGGATTTTTTTGGAAAGAAAAAATATCTTTATAAAGGCCTTCCAGTTTACTATTTAAGGTCCTTTTTTAATTTTTAAAACTAAAACATAAAGGCAATTAGCGGATAAACATGGGCAGGAATGTCCTCGTACGAATTGTGTTGGCTTTTTTTCTGCTACCTGTTTTCGGCACAAAATTGAAATTTACTGAGATACAGCCCTTAAATACTTAAAACCTTTTTTTAAAGCCTCGATCAGCCGAACACTCATCACCAGTTTTGAAACCAACAAAATGACAATTTGGTTGTAGACTTTCAATCACATTTCGCTTCTAGACATTCAATACCGAAGATGAAGGGGAAAATTCGACTACCGTGATGGGGCCCCGCTGCTCACGGCGTTTTTTTTTTAATAGCTGTTATAGTTTTCGTTACGAAAGTTATCGATACCGAAAATAACGATATTTTGAAAATGAATGGAAACCTAATAAAAACCTTACATACGATAGTCCAACTTCAAAACCACTTATTGTGACATTATTACCCACTGTCAGTGTGTTAATATTAAAAATGAGTGTATGTTAACTAATATGTAATTTAAGAGGGTGACTCACCCCCTCTCCAATGTTGCTCAAACTGAATTTTGAAATCGAAAATTTCATTTCTACGTTATTCTAAATGTCTTAAACTATTTTCCATGAAGAAAAACTTCTTAAACTACCCAAGTAGTACGACTATTCGACACAGTCACCCCCTAGTTAACTACCCCTAGACTTAATATTAGGACATTGAGCAAAAACAGGTCAATTAGATTTTCTGACGTAGATTTCAAATCTGTAAACAGAATTTTTATATTGTTTAATTTTCATCCCCTTTTTGCAAAATTAACCCCTAGATTTTAACCCCCAGCCACCCCTGTTGACACAATTTAAACGAATTGCATACCAATAGGTAGCTCTTTAAAAAAGAGCAATACTGCCAATTTAAACTTTTGCTCTATCTCTTACCGTTTTCGAGATATTTAAAAAATTAAATTTTTACCCCAATTTTTGGAGGGCGATTTCACCCCTTCAAACCGTTTTTCCGCCGATAAAGAAAAATACGTGTCGCTTATTTTTTAGTGTTCTACAACATATCTAAGTTTCATCAAAATCGATAGGTCCGGCCTCGGGACGTTTACTTGTTAGTGCGTGTCAAAAACACGCATTTGACGAATTTTTATTATATTCATAACATGTAAAGAAAAAGCCAGCATTTATTTAAATTCATTATTTAGGCTAATCGACATGTTTGTTTACAAATTGTGATGTCGTTTTGAAGTCTCGGTCCGACTAGAACGATCGCTCGTACCATTACCCGTAATGATTACAAAAGTAATTATGCTGTGATACTTGTTATAAGCGAGAAATGTGTTAATTTTTCTTTTGTACAAAACCAATATCTGCTTGATTTTTTCTACCCGGACCAAAGCCTTAAGGACTGTTCAAACGATTGTCATGTAACTAGCCACCTTGGTCATAAAACTATATACCCCTGTCGCAGCATCCTGCATAACATAGCGAATTTTCTTTTATAAAAGTTAGTTTTTCTTGGAAACTAGTTGAGATAGCATAATAGTTTAAAGACCTTTTTTATATAATTTTTTCTCCTCTTTCCAATGATGTAAAAAATTTCACAAAAATTTTTGAATAAGGGGAAATTTTGGCAAAAAACTAATTATTTTCACGAAAAATGCCAAAAAAAAACCATGGGCGCCGGACATGTCTGGTTAACGAACTCGTCCAACGGTTTGGGACTTCCAATATTTTCACCAAATTTCATAAGCGTAAGACATTTCGTTCGAGAGTTATGGCGCGGACACACACACACACACACACACACACACACACACACACACACACACACACACACACACACACACACACACATATATATATATATATATATATATATATATATATATATATATATATATATATATATACATATATATATATATATATATATATATATATATATATATATATATATATATATATATATATATATATATATATATATATATATATATACAGGGTGAACCGTAACGACGACCCCAAATTAAAACTGACGATAGGCCACAAAAAGTTGAACAAAAAATTCTAATACGATTTTCTTCTATAGTGTTTAGTTTTCGAAAAAATTAATGTTAAAATTTCGAGACCACTTTTTTAGATCCACTGGCGTAAACACATAAATTTGAGATTTAACACACATACATACACACATTTTGCGCATTTACTGACCTGTATGTACCTATGTACGCATGTGTTGTATGTATTTAGGGTATTTACCGTACGATGTTACATGATATGTAGATACGTACCTATTCTTTTGTTTTTAAAATATGAAGGGTACAGGGGAAAAACGATCAGAGTCACAAAAAGTAAAAAATGCCAAAATCCATGCAGTTATGTTGGCAGTATGTAGAATATTGACCCCGTGCTAACATTACACGTGAAAATCGAACATAGTCCGTGATATGCAGGGGAAGAACCAAATTTTTTTGCTGAAAAATACGCATATAATACATAATTCGATGTCAAATTTCGCGAAAACGGCTAGCCGTCTATTTTCTGCTGGCATGGCGTTTTCTAGCTTACTATATTAGCAATAACCACCGAAAGTTTGAACCAGATCCTATGCGTGGTTTTCAGGCAAAAAATTTTTATGTTGAAAAATGCGCCTATAACACATGATTCACACTTTAAAGTTTAAAAACGCTCCCTTGAAAAATTTACTTTTTGTGACTCTGATCGTTTTTCCCCTGTACCCTTCATATGGTTATGGTATGGACGCATAGTGTTTACAGATATTAAAAGTTTAGATTTCTTTTTGAGTTTTGGGTTAGATTTTTCATTTTAAATTTTCTGTTTTGTGTAATATTAATTATTTTTTGTTATTATCCATCGTTAGTTTTATTATTTTGTGCTTTTATGATGTAATATTTGTGTTTTCATTGTAATTTATAAGTGTTAAGCATTTCAATTCTTAATGTGTTTATGAGTATCTTTTTTTTTTATTTTACAGTTTTAATGTAATTTTTAGTTTTAACTTGAAGTTTAATTACACTGTATATTATTTAATATCTGATTATTAATACTGACAAGGAGATGCACCCAGAGTGAAATTCGGGATTTTGATGAAACTTCGTTGGTGTGTAGAATAGGCAAAAATAAGGGACCCTTTTTTTTTATCGGCCATCTTCCACGGTTAGGGGGTGAAACCAGCCCCTAAAGTTGGGGGTTCTAATCATATTTCCTAAAATACCTCAAAAACTATAAGAGATAGAGAAAAACTTTAAATCGACGAAATGTTACTTTTTGAAAGATCTATTCACCTGCATAGGTCAAACCAGGGCCGAGTTCACAAGAGGGGCTGGAGGAGTGAAAATGGGGGTAAATTTTCTTGTACAGCCTGAATGGTTCAATGTAGCAAATTTTTGGCATCATAAATCGAAAGAGCACCAAAAATTATAGGGTACGTGTTTTTGCGTTTTTTCGAAATATGTGTGGTATCCAAGCCATATAAGGAAGAACAAATAGGGTAGATTATATTGCATTATTATTGATTGCAAATTCCTTCTATATTTTTTTATTTTTGTGTTTATTTTCGTAATGAAAATGTAAATTTTTACTTTCCCATAATGATTCATGTATTTTTCAGTACTTACTTACTTGGTAATTTAGCCATTTGTATATCTGGTTACTAATATTCGATATTTTTTATACCTATTTCTACCAAAGTTCTCTGGTCTGCAAGTGTTAATGAATGTTCAACAAGAAGCAATAATCTTCCCTTCAACAACTGCCTTTATCATCTTAAAAATTCGTTTCTAACCAAATAAACGCGGTTTATTTCTTTCTCAACATTCAAACTATTTTTATGTTTTATAGGTGTCAACCCCATTTTCCAAATCGCAAAATTTATTACAAAGCACTTGAACAGTGAACGAAAGAGATTATTGCTTCTTGTCGAGCATTCATTAACACAAGCACACCAGAGAACTTTAACTTTCGCAGAAATAGGTATAAAAAATATCGAATATGAGTAACCAAATGTACATATGGCTAAATTACCAATTAAGTTAGTACTGAAAAATATATGAATCATTATCGGAAAGTAAAAATTTACATTTTCAGGATGAAAATCAACATAAAAATTAAAAAATATAAAACGTATTTGCAATCAATAATAGTACAATATAATCTACCCTATTTTTTTCTTCCTTATATGACTTGGTTACCATACATATTTCGAAAAAACACGTATCCCCTAATTTTTGGTGCTCTTTCTATTTATAATGGCAAAAATTTGATACATTGAACCTATCAGGCTGTACAAGAAAATTTACTCACATTTTCACCCCTCCAGTCCCTCATATGAAACCGGTCCTGGTTTATCCTATACAGGTGAATAGGTCTTTCAAAGACTAACATTTCGTCAACTTAAAGCTTTCCTCTATCTCTTATAGTTTTCGAGATATCTTAAGAAATACGATTTGAACCCCCAACTTGAGGGGCTGGTTTCACCCCCTAAACATGGAAGATGGCCGATAAAAAAAAATACCGGCCCCTTATTTTTGCCTATTCTATATACCAGCTAAGTTTCATCAAAATCTCGAATTTCACTCTGGGTGCATTTCCTTGTGAGTGCATGAAAATGTTGCTTATATGATACAACGTAGCTGGTGAACCAGTGACTGTCAAAATTTTTTAAGAAGTTGTTTTCTTCGACATGATACATCCTGGCTACAAGGTATATTAAGGTTTCTTGTTTAGTTTGTCATGAATTATGACTTAGTGTAATTTGGGGCAGAAGTCACGACTCACCTTGTATATATATATATATATATATATATATATATATATATATATATATATATATATATATGTATTAGTGAATATTATTTTCGGTTTCTAGGGACCTCAAAACAAATTTCTGCCATAGTCCCGGGCTCAAGTCGCGTCATGACAGTGGCTGTAATAGCTGAATTCCATTCTGGAAATTCGCTAAAAGTAATTTTAATACAATTTTAAGTGAGTAGTAATTTTGGACAACAAATATTAAGCTGATATCGCAGATTTTTGGATTCTAAATCGGTTAAATCAGTTCAGACATGAAAAAAAAGTAATTTGGACCATCATTTAAATCTTTGAACTTATATTATCATTAATAATGTCAGATGGTCAGATTTCAAATATCCAAATAGGAAATATTAATTAAAATTGTAGTCCGATAACCTATCAACTTTGAGCAGTTTGTACATTAGCAAATACGAGTTAAAACTAGTTATGTATAACAATTTAGCTACAAAAGAAACCTTGTACTTTATAAATCAAGAATTGGACAATTCTCAACGTTCTTAACGTCCCCAATTTGTAGCTTATAAATTAATTAGTTAATACTACATAATTATATTGGCTATATTGTAAATAAATGTTAATTGCATAATTATAATATTCGGAAACTGCGTTTCATTATTTGATTCAACAGAATTATTAAGACTATTAATAAATCTATGATAATATTAAAATTAAAAGTAATATTAAAAAGTAAATAAAATATTAAAAGTAAATTCCGTAAATTATATTACTGATAAAAAAAATCTCCCACTTCCATTTGAAAATTATCTGTCTACTTATACACATATTTAGGTTTGTCTAGGACATTACAACTTTCAAAAGTCATATCAGTCATATCATTTAATTGTAAACATTAACATTTAATTGTGAACTGTGATTTAAACCATATCGAATTAAAAATGGCAAATGTTAATGATTGTTATATTAAACCGCCTGTGTCATTAACAAAGCCAATGGTATTACCGGAAAAATTATTAATGGGACCAGGACCAACGAATTGTTCACCGCGAGTTTTACATGCGATGTCACGTCTCGTTACAGGCCATTTACACCCGGAAACAATACAGGTAAAAATGTGGGTTGACTTCAAAGACTTACAATGTAAAGTTTTAGTGGGGATTTGAAATGGCAATGGAACAACTACTCTGTGAGGACAACTATAATACCTACTGTTTAGGTTATGCAATTGTTAAAAAAATTAATTGTTGATTAAACAAACAATTAAAGACATAGTAGATTTTTATAAAACTTACTGACTTTATTAAGTTTATACTTGACATGACTACATATTTAGTAATTCTTTTTGGATCAATATCCAAGCAAATTTTGATTATGTATATTTATTTCGTCCTATGTATTTGTCAAAACGTCTACAGAATGATAATGTATGCAATTATATAAATTTTCCTGTGATTACGTCTGCCTAAAAATGTGAGAATATACAGTATCGTCAGAAAGTTTGGAAACTCTACTTCTTTCATCGAAAATTTGCGATTTCTTTCAATTCAGTGCACTCTTTATAAAAGAACAACATTTTTTCCACGAGTTTATTGTTCTTTTGCCATTTTTATAATTTGATGCAGTCATTATGTATCCAAGATCGAATTTACAATTTTTTTACCCATGGACTGAATGGACTCAATAAAAAATTTGTAGGCTTTGTCCGTCTCCAGACTTGTATAACTGTACTATTTAGAGTTTTTTAATGTTTCAACTAGGCAATACCTCGAAAACTGCTTGGAAAATAAGCTAATTGAAATTTGTTGGATCCTTATGAGTTATGACATGACCCAAAGTAGGTATCTATTTTTTAATAATGAAATTTTATTTCCGACTAATAGTTTTCCACTACGTGGCATTAACTTCAAAATTTTGAGTAAAACAGTAGATACCTACTTTTAGCATGAATATATTTACGTAGATTTGATATTTTATCTTAACCTAAGTTCTTTCAAAATTTTTATACTTTAATCTGAAAAAATATAGGTCCAAATTTAGAGTACGATTAATATTCGTTGGAAAAAAAATATTATGTCCTATTTAAAATAAATTGATGCCACTGATAAGAAACCTCAAACCGTCAAACCACTAATTAGAAATAAAATCTGAGTATAAAAAATAAGCGCATCATTTTGGGTCATAAAATCTCAGCTTCCGTGTTTACCCTAAGCCTTTTTCAAGATATTGTTGACCTGGCTAAAACACCGTAAATTCTGTATATAAATAAAAAAAAAATTAAGTTAATTTTCTGGGGCCGTTACCCCTCTCAAATTTGGTTGCCAATGCTTAAATTCGACCCAGACTATTATATCAACCAAAAGTTGCAATAAAAACTTAATAAAGTTACATAAATAGAATACATTGAGCTAAAAAAGCTGTAAATGAAGATCTTTAAGCAAAAATATTATTTGGATAATAACAAAAACTATCTCCCTCAACTTTCTGACGGTAGTGTATAATTGCATATAGGGTAAAAGCCCCCTTTGTGAAACGGTATCTAATTATGAACATTTACATATTAATGAAGTTATTTCTGAAAGAAACGTCTGATAACAAAAATTGTTATTAATAGAATGATTGTTTTTCAATTTAAATTCATCTCGCATTTAAAGTTTCCTTACTTAATTAAAGAAATAAATATGTAAATGTCAAAACTGTTCTAGTATTAGATACCGTTCCACAAAGGGGGCTTTTACCCTACTGTAGAAAATGCATACACTTCTGCTCTGATCCAATTCTGTAATCAAAATAAGAAATACTTCTTTCAATCTAGTCTACCCAAACTGTATTATTTCGAAAACTCAAAGAAATCTAGCAAAAACCTGTAAGTAACATCAGAATTCATGTATCTATACGAAATCCATTTTGATTATGAACTATTTTATGACGTCATAAAGATGAAAATTCAAATTTTAATTAGATTATGGATGAAATTAAAGAAGGTCTACAATATCTATTCCAAACAAATAACACATTAACTTTGGCAGTCAGTTCCACGGGTCATGGAGGAATGGAAGCTACACTATGCAATCTTTTAGAAGTCGGTGAAACGATTTTGATTGCAAAGAATGGAATATGGGGTGAAAGGGCAGCGAATATGGCCCATAGGTATGGTGCTAATGTAAAATTCGTCGAACAGGAGCCCGGAAAAGCATTTACACTGGCGGAATTTGAAACGGCGTTAATTAGACATAGGCCTGTTGTTTTGTTTGTCACGCATGGTGAATCGTCTACTGGCGTGTTGCAACCTTTGGAAGGACTTGGTGATTTATGCCACAAGTAAAAATATAATGAAGTTGTGTTAATTTGTTTTTGCGGATATATTCTTAATAATTTTTTAGGTATAACTGTTTATTGGCTGTGGATTCAGTTGCGGCGTTAGGCGGAGTTCCCGTATACACTGATAAATGGGGTATTGATGTTCTTTATACAGGCTCACAGAAAGTTATTAGTGCTCCACCTGGTTTGGCACCAATCACCTTTAGTAAACTTGCTGAGTAATAATTTTAATAAAAACTTTAAATAAGTGTTTTTATTAAATTTTGAATTATTTTACTTTAGGAAAAAACTATTTGACCGTAAAACTCCGGTAACTGTATATTATTGGGATATGAAGGAACTTGGAAAATATTGGGGATGCTTCGGAAATCAGCCAAGAATGTATGATTCCAAGTCGACTTAAATATGATTCCGTATAAATTTTATTTTTTATTTTAGATACCATCATACAATTCCCGTTTCATTAGCCTATGCGTTACGAGAAGCACTGGCAGAAATCTGTGAGGAGGGATTAGAAAGTCTTTGGAAACGCCACGAAATATGTGCCAATTATTTATATAGTGGTTTAGAAAAATTAGGTTTTCAACTTTTCGTTGAGAATCCAAACCACAGATCCCCAACGGTGACTTCTGTCAAAATATCGAATCCATTATGTCAGCAGTTGATCTCTTATGCAATGAAAACGTATATTTAAATATTTATATTAGTATAAATCTAGTTGAAAACGTTTTAATTTTTTTTTTTTTTTTTTTTGACAGGAATTGTTTGGAAGTTAGTGGTGGATTAGGACCAACAGTTAACAAAATAATGCGTATTGGAATTATGGGTTATAATGCTAGAATAGAAAATGTCCAACGAGTTTTAAATACATTGGAATTGGCAAAACGGGACTCACTTCAAGGAAAACTTTAACATTTTTTGTTGTATTTGTAAATAAAATATTTTTTGTACGAATATTTTTCTTTTTCTTTTATAGTAATGATTTGAAAAAGTTTAGAATAGGTATGTTTTAAACTTATACGAACCATTACTTTGCATCATTTTTTAAACTTAAGTTATTTGAAAGCATGGAAACTTTAAACGGTCTTATCCGGCTGCAATTTTCTTTAATATACTTAAAAGAGATAAGGTGAAACATAATGGATAATGTATGCTACGCTACTAGGCTAAGAATCGAATGTTTTTAAAAACCTACATTTAACTTTTTTCTGTTTCACTTCAACACATTTAATTTGTTGTAAGTAGCCATATATGTTCGTGGCCATCAGTCAAAAGGCTGTATTCCCGAGGAATTTATAAGATTTTTTGGTGGTGCTTTATTCATGTTTATTGTTTATTTTATCAATTTATCCATTTTTGTATCCATAGAAGTTATAGAAAAATATTTTTTTTGTTTTCTGTCAACAAAATTTGGGTGGTAGAATAATTTGGAACAGCTCTTCAAGAATGATATAGCTCACAATATTTTTAATATATTGGAGACTTCTCTAAAATAATTGTGGGGGTTTTATTGAAAATTATTCGAGTTTTACTAGAAAATTATCACAGATGTTAAAAATTTCGTTTCAAAGAAGCAAATGAACTTTTGAGAAAATGTTGTCCGGGAGCATAAAATTATTGTTACAAAGTCGGTATTTTTTGAATTTTTCACGGGATTTTTACAAATACATTTCAACTTTTTTGTTACGTAGAAAATTTAGTATATATGTACGATATACTCCATTACAGCAAATTAAAAATTATTCAGTTGATCAAAATACCCACCCTAAGTGTGAACAAAAGAGTGAAAAAAGGCGAAATAAAAAGGAAAATGAGCAATTTAAAAGTAAGAATGATGGAATATTAGATCAAGATAAACTTATAAATGTATCAGACAACGGCCCACCCCTAAATTTACAAAAGATTGTCAATGAAGTTCAAATTGAAACGGAAGTTTTTGCAGAATTAAATGCATTAAACGCAAAACGTAACTCAAAAACGTCCAAAAAACAACATACCGAAAACAATAATCAGACTAAAAAAGCGACCAAAAAGAAAGTACAAACTATAGGTAATGTAGAAATAAAAAATCCGAATATCCAACCGAAGAAAATCGTAAAACAAGAAGTTACTGCGTTGGATATACAAGTAATACCCTTCGTAAGTAAACAAACGAAGAAAAACCTAAAAAAATTAAATGATTCAAAAATATCGCTAAAAGAGATACAGGATCAAGCACTAAAATTAAATGCAATTATTGAGAATGAAAAAAAAGAAGCTGCACTCAAACAAAAAAAGAATGATAACAAATTTTTAGTAACACTACCATACCAATTGAACAATTTCACTAAACCAAATCCTAATTTTGGTGTGAATTCAAAACCAAATCCCCTTATAGTTGATAAACAAAATCGGATAAAATTAATCTCAGAAAAATTAAAAAGTATTAAAACTGTAAAAACAGATACACTCACAGAAATTAAAACAATGATCAAAGCTATGGAGAAGCAAAAACAACCAACATTATTAACTTTAAGCAAGCAAAAAGCCGATAAAAATGCTCATATGTTCGGACACTATAGAGAACAACCAAAAAGGAAATTCCAGTACGTTTCAAAATCAGCAGAAAACCTATCAAATTCAACGAACAAAGAAAATTCTACACCTCCCGTGTCTGAGATCATTCGCCAAAAATTTCAAACGAGTCTTGATAAACGAGTAGATTGTCTCAATATTAAAAAAGATACAAATACACTGAACATGTTAAAATCTAAAAATCGAGCGAAAACAACAAAAAATTTAAGTAAAAACATGGCGGTATTCGACGATAATTTGATGCGTAATATGAAAAAAGAACGTCCAAATAGTTTGGCCACATTGTTAACGCATCGAAAAACAATTCCGTCAAATATTTCAAACACAAAACGTCATTTTTGTTTGTCATCGATAGTTGATGAGACCATTTTTGATGTCAGTGAAAAAGTTGGCAATAATGATTATAATATTCCGGAAATTAAAATAAAAAAACATCTGTCACGATTATCGACCGAAGACCATCACGAATCAAATTTAACCGGATTAATGGATCCTACCATAATTCAAGATGTAAAAATTAATGAAATGATATCGAAAACAAATAGTTTTGAGTCAATCAATGTCACAGACCAGGAAAAACTGTTAGCCGATGAAAAATTACCAACACCCATTTTATGCCCGGCAACGTCAGATACTCTAACGCGATATATGGATTTTAGTCTTCAAATTGAATCGGATGATTATAAAACAAAATTGAAAAGTCTACAAACTGAAGATTGTTAAAATTTGATTTTTACAGCTCACTAACGATAATAATCTGGTCGATGAAGGTAACTGGCGCAGTGGGTAGGATCCCACAATATGATACATAGTTTTATATGTGGCTGGTAATTGTCAATATTACCGGTCAAATTAACTTTGATGAGCTCTACTATAAATACTGTGTTAAAAAATAATTATAAAACATTTTTTTTTTAAATAAATTTATTTTACTTAATATACAAGTGAGAACTTTCAGTTTGTTTACGAACAGATTTTTCAACATGACGTTTTCGTGGCAAATCTTTCGGGTTATTCACTGAATAACCTCCTCGTTGTTTTGGGTAAGTGCTTGACTTCTTTTTTTGTGCGGCTGATTGATTTTTTCGTACTTTTTTCCAACTTCCTGACAGTTCACTACATTTTTCATCTTTTTCCAGAAGATTTATATCATCATGTGTTTTCTTGTTTGTTGACGAAAATTTATCATTTTTTTCACCTTCGTCACTAAATTCATCAGCATTTTCGTACAATTTTTTTAACGCTTCCAACTGATTGGACACTAATAATTTTTCATTATTATTATTATTTAAAATTGAATGAAAATGTGATTTTTTGGGCGAATCTTGCATTTTATTTAAATTACTGCTTAAATTATTTTTGATTATATTCATGACTAAAGAAGTGGATTTTAGAGTTTGGAATGTATTCGGTGGTAACTGGATTTTATTTATGACTATATGTGTACGCGGCGCTTGCGCAATAACTGGTGACTGAATTAGATTATTTTTTTCATTTTTCGTAAGATTAATATCACTTTTCTTCTTCAGTCGATCGATTCGAAAATGATCCGATGTTGGTTTTACAATACATTTTGAATTTGTTGACTCTGAAACTAAAATTATTTAAATTAATTGTTGGTATAAAGGAGTGACTTATTCAAGGGTTTAGTATTTCGGAAGTTTTCATTAAATTTCGTAAGCCACGTAGATTCTAATCGTAATATTATAAATGCAAAAGTAACTTTGTTATTTTATTTTATTTACTTATTTTCCGTTCACATCTTAACAGCTTAACCAATCGACTTTAAACTTTGTACAGAAATAGAAGAACTAACTTAATAGATTTTAAGGGTTTACTGTACATATATTTAATATCAATTTTATCAGTGTCTGGAACAAAAGCAAAATTTTTTTCGGCATTTATATTAGATTTGGAAGTGAAGTACTCAAGATTTTTCAACCAAGCATAAAAATCGTGTGTACTTCGCTAAGTTATATTTCTAAGAAGCTGCAATTCAAATTTTAACCCAATCAGAGTTTTGGTATTGTCATGTTTAAGAAAATGTAGTTTCAGGATAATCGAGTCTGTGCCGCCATTTTGTTTTGTTTTTTAAATTTTTTTTATATACTTGAGAATATATATATATATATATATATATATATATATATATATATATATATATATATATATATATATATATATATATATATATATAATAAACGCTCGCTCTTTGTCTAGTTATCGTCGGTACTGAAGCGGTCCGATGTGATCTATAATACATTACGTATTGTGCAGCAGACCTGTTAAACAGAGAATGAGCTACCGTTGTTTATGTATTGGTGTGTTAGTTGTCAAAACAGTGTATCAATTGGTCATTTCGTCATAGTTTTTCATGACCGTCATTGTGTTAATATTCTAAAACAGGGAAAAATTAAAACGAATCAAACTTACCTTCACGATTTTTTCGATCATTCAATAAATTTTTCTCATCGTTGATTAATAAGCGTTTATTAGTTACATTAGGAACTATTTTAACAACTGTCTTCGTCTCTCCTGCATTGACGTTATTTCGATAATTATTACTAAACGGCATTCGTTGTTGTATCTCTCGATTGGTATTCCTGATCAGTTTAACAGCTTCCGGTGGTTTGAACGGTTTTAAAATCACTCGTTTCGAATGAATTTCATTTACTTTTACACCAGTCGTTTGTTGCTCTTGTGGAATTTTATTTTGCAATTTATTTAAATTTCGTTTAACAATTGATTGATTATTTAAATCATTAGATAAAGGTTTTGGTGTTTCAATTTTTGAACTGAAATTCCACGGTTTGTTATTAAAACTTTCTACATGATCCAAATTTTCACCTAAATGATACGATCTTAGTGGTTTTATTGGTTTATTTTTTAAAATACTTTTTGGAGTTGAGTTTTCTTTTTCCGAACTATCTTTATTCTCGTCTTCAATATTTGGTGGGGGATTCAATTCGACGGTTGATGTTAAATCAACATGTGTAATATACTTTTCTTTGTCTAAATTGTGAGTTTTCTCGTTTGGTAATTCGGTTGGTTTGTTCGTTACGTTTGTTTCAATTTCATTGATGACATTATTGTTTGGTTCAATATTAACGGGATATTCGATTGCTGGCAGGGGAGGAGTTTGTTGAGTGTTTTCGTAGATTGGGGAATTTTTTTGTAAATGTCGACGACGTCTTCGAAAGTTTTTGGTCGGTGGAGGTTTACCGTCGATTTCGACGATATTTATACGTCCAGATTCGGCGGTAAAGTGTACTTCGGTTTTACAGAATTCGACTTTTTTCGATTTACGCTCGAACTGGTACGAAAAGTTATCGACGCCATTTTGTTGAACGAATTCCTTTTGTGTTTTCATGTTGTATGTGTTGTTAATGTTTGTTTGAGATCGATTTTTGAAATTTTCTTTGTTAATGGTGTGTTTTGATGATGGTTCTGATTCGATGCGTACTTTGATGACCGGATTTTTAAAATTATTCACAACGTATGACGGTTCATCGTTGGTATTGTTCGTATTGTTGGTTATTTGTAGTTTTGATATGGATTTTTGTGCTGTAAAATTATTACAAACATTAATTACTTTAAATTGAGATCGTTGTGGCTCGTCGAAATTGTTTATTGTCGTTTTAGAATGATGACAATGGAAGTTATTGATGTTAGTCTGTTTGGTGGCAGTGGCTGATACGAATATATTTGTCGCTTGACCGCTTGTTACACTTGTGGCCGACGCAAATTGACCTTGTACGTTAGTGGTGAATTTATTTTGTTGTTTTAGTACGGCTTTGATGAGAACGTACGATTTACGATTGTTCCAGTCTTCCGTATAATTATTGTTACTGCTAATAAAACTACTCTTTCGATACATTTGAAATTCGAATTTTTTCGCTTTCGTTGATCCGTTGAATAGAGTCTCCATCATTGGTAGATTTAGTTCGATTGAATTGTTTCGAAAACATACAGACTTACGTTTGTTTGGGACGTTTTTAATAAAGTAGAATGAATAGAAATGTGAGTTCGTTATTCAGTGAAAATGTGTTAGATACATTTCTATTAGTTGAAAATTTCTAATAATCATAGATTTTTGACTATGAAAGAATTTTTCTTAATATTTTTCTACTTTTTCTACGTAAACGTTTTAAAAGTGTGCTTACATTTTTTTTATCTGAAACTTTTATTTAATTTTTCAAATTAATTGTACTTTGGCAGGAATATTTTTGACTTGCAAGTCACTGTGATCAGTTACATATTTTCGAGTTGACTGTATATCTGAAATGAAAAAAAATTAAAATTAAAGTAAAACTTTTTGATCTCAGATAAGGGTGTCTCTGGAAAAGTGAAACACCCAAAAACTCATAGTTCCAGATTTTGATGATTGCTATATTTTTATAATTTGTAAGTGTTGTGTAATTGTGATGGGCAGTAAGTTTTGCTGCGGTCGTTCATGTAAATTCGGCATTTCAATATAAAATTTCAATCAGTATTTTTGAAAAATTTATAAATCGATTTAGGCGTTTTAAATTTCTATGGATAGTGCTACTCGAGTATTAGCAAACGGTGAAAGAAAATCAATGGGAAATCTCAACTCTAGACATTTTTACAGCCAAGTTTCAAAATTTTTCATAAAAAGTTGTCAAAATACGCCTTATTTAACCATTAAGGAGCTATACATATATCAAGGAAAATCGGTTGAAATTATTGTTTAAATTACGATTTAAGAGGAGGTTTACTCGAGAGTTCTTAAAAAGTATGTATTTTTCTAGAATTTTTTTCTCAAGAACGGAAGTAAATATAATATCAATTTCAAATTTTGTACACATATTTATTAGGTATTAAACTATACAAAAAAAAATTTTCAAGGAAGAATATATAAAAAATTGTCCATTTTATAGATACTGCAGTGTGCCGATCCGAAAATCCAATGCCTTGTTGGCGGACATCCTAGCGCCGGTAATAAACCACCGAAATCCAAAAACAAAAAAGATTTATAAAATATATGAAGAGTACCGGCACCTCTACCTATAATATCAATAAATTGCTGAAAGAAAAAAAAATGGCGGATGTTTGAACTTTTGATTACGATTTTTATCTTATTTTTCGCTCTTTAAAACTTAAAAATAAAAAAAAATATTGAAAGTGTATCGAACTTAGGTAGAGATGCCGAAGAATTGAATTATCTTTAAAATAAAAAATTTAAAAAAAGGATCCATCGAATAGTTTTTGAGTTATCGTGTCCGCCAGTTCCAAAAATGTAGTTCCGAGATATTATAAAATATATATAAAGAAACGTATTTTCAAAATTTTATATTTAATACTCATTATTGCGTGAACTACGTTTTTTGAATTTTTTTTATAGAAAGCTGGATTCGGTTAATGTGCAAGAATCTTGTTTTTAAATTATTTTCAGTAAAATCACTTTGGGAACATATTCTACATATAATTAGCTACCAATTTTTGCAAAAAAAAAAATCGATTTTTTTTAACGACTCTCAAGTAAACCTCCTCTTAAGTCATTTAATTTAAATATTCTCAATGCTCTTAACCATAATCATGTGTATAGTGATATGAAATTTCTGTTAGAGATGAAAGAGGATTAGAACATTATGAGAACAAAATCTGCCATTAATGTAGTAGTATGATTTAAGCCGATTTCCTCTTAATATACGTATACAATCCCTTAACTGGATAAATAATGTGTATTAGTATTTTAACTATTTTTTACGAAAAAATTTTGAAATTCGCTTATAGTGAAATGTATTAAGATATACATAAGTCCGTTTAATGTTAAATAAATAAATAAAAATTTGTAGAGTTACTTCCCTTGGATTTTCCTTTATCGTTTGATAGTACTCGAGTAGTACTATCCACAAAAATTTAAAACATATCCAAATCGATTTATAAACTTTTTTTTTAAAAAGGCGATTAAAATTTTCGATTATAAAATTCATTTACTTGTAAATTATCGGGTTTACATGAGCGAATTTAGGTATGCTACTTACTTATTGAACGCATTATTGATTAATGTTATTTTCGCCATTTTTGTTGCAACTGATTTGCAGAAAAATGAGATCAACGTAATTTTAGGTGGTTTACACATGGATCACTTTGCCAACATGTACTCTACAGAAACAAAGAAATACCACAAAACTTATACATTCCAGCATAACTACACAGCACTTAATAAATAGATTGTTAAAATTAGAAACTATAAATTTTTTAAGCGTCTCACTTTGCCAAAGAATTACCCATAATTTTTTTTAATTTTTTAAAAGAAAACGTCGCTTCCTATTCTTTAACAAATTAAATCACATAAACAATTTTTTCCTTGGTATGAAAAATTGTTATACCTTTTATGGATAACATACGTGTGATTATAAAAAAAAATAATTACAAATAAAATCAAACAAAGAATGTTGAGTTTCAATAACAAAATACATAAGTACGTACTTATGATGTCTTTATCAACGTAGGTCTGCGATCGCTGAACAGTTCAAGAATAAATTTGAAAAAAAAAATTAAAAGTGATTCTTATCAACCCACACTTTTGGTTACTCATTAAAAGTGAAGTAGTGGGTTGTGAGATTTATTCTTTTCAATGCATGCTGGAGAAGTTCACTCGAAAATAATTTATGTTTTAAAAGACATAGGCACATAAAATATTTATTAATATTATCGCAAAAATTCATACCGTGTAGAGGAGAATGGCTGTATTAAATCTTTTTTTAATAAAAAGAAACAGTTATGACATTTTTTTTTTGGTAAGTTAAAAAAAAAAGGTGAAACGCCTTCACATTTCTTGGCTAAGTTCAAATTATGAAAGTAAATCTAAAAGTGTCATTGAGTATTTATAGATTTTATCAACTGTTAGGTCGCGAACATACGTGTTGTCAGTGGTCTTTCTTATTTCGGTATGACGTCATATAGGACCAAGTTTAGAGTAATGAGAAGGATCGGTATTGGTATATGCTCCGGTTAGTCCATGTTACGTAGGCCGGAAAATTTTAATAAACTAAGAGAAAATTTTTTGTCATCAAAATAAGAAGATTTATTTTCCGCATATGACCCACTTTCTTAAACTCGGTTTCCTGTTACCTATGTAGCTAAAATTCTATCAAAATTAAAACAGTGCTAGTAAAAATTTATTACAAATCAAGAGCCAGTGGCTGATTTGTGATGGTCATTTCAACAGTCACCAAACTGAGAGGATAGGAAAGTTTATTAAAGTACGAATTTGATAATACTGTGTGAGTTTTTCGAGAGTTGCCATTTTTATTACAGTCAAACCGTTGATTTAATCGAAAAATTGTTCAAATAATAGTTGTAGATATCGACGGGGGCAACCGATTGCTATAGTCAGGAGCTTTATAGCTCTTATGGTTTTCGAGCTATGATACAAACTTACAGATTTTTAAATGGAACTATATATGTATTAATTTTTCGATAAAACTGATCTAATGCATTAATTAACAACATAAATGAGCAAAAAACTTTTTTTTTACCCAAGTTTAATTTTTTAATTTTTCTTTAATTTGTCAGTTAGGCGGTAAAAATATGCATTTGTACTTGAGGCTACTTCAACCGATAGTGTTTTTCTTGGTTACATTTCCATACCATCCAAGAAAAGAACCTTTTCCAGTACCATTTCTATCATAAAAATTTGGTTGTAATAGAAATGGCAACTCTCAAAAAACTCACATGGTTATTATATAACCAGGGCCGTATCATCGCATAGACAAATGAGACAAATAGCTAGGGCCCAGTCAGTGTCTATTTTGAATATTTGGATAAATATTTGAAATTTGTTTTAGTTTTTCACATTATTTAGTTTTGTTTTATTTATTGTTCTATACTTTTTGTGTACTCTACATCTTATGGGGGTAGGACAGGTCTGGTAAGAAGAAAATGTCTAGAGCCCCAGAGTGTGCTAAGGCGCCTTATTGACATTTTTTTTAAGTATTAGAGAAAAGTTTAAAAGTAATTCTTTAACTCTGAATAAATTTTTTGTAGCCCGGAATGATTTGCTCCATTAATTGAAATAACATTAGATCGTGTAATATGAAATGTAGTTTTCTGACCACTTGGCCGACCAAGTAATTTGGACAAATATCGTCACTTTTTTAAGCATTAGAGAAATATTTAAAAACAATTCTTTAATTTTAAATAGAATTTTTGTAGCCTGGAATCATTTTCGCCATTAACTGGAAAAACATTAGGTCGTATAACATGAAATGTCGTTTTCCGACCACTTTGTTGACCATGTAATTTAGGCAAATATTGTCACTTTTTGAAGCATTAGCCCGGCTGCACACCTATAGGAGATACGACACGAGAGATACGACATGAGAGACATAATAAATGTGTCGCCTGAGTACATTTAAATTGCATTGAAAACACAAAATTGATGCAATTTAAATGTACTCAGGCGTTGTGTGTCTTCAAGCGACACATTTCTTATGTCTCTCATGCCGTATCTCCTGGGTGTGCAGCCGCGCTTAGAGAAAAGTTTAAAATTAATTCTTTAACTATGAACAGATTTATTGTAACCTGAAATCATTTGTGCCATTAACTGAAATCACATTAGGACGTGTAATATGAAATGTCGTTTTCCGATTACTTGGCCGATCATGCAATTTAGACAAATATCATCACTTTTTTTAAGGTAGTAGGGGCATTTTTTTTTTTTTTTGAGGAAGAACAAATGAAAAGTTTTGAATTTTTAATATGTTTTTATTTACATCTTAAGGTACCAAAAAATTTTTTTCATTATAAATGAAAGAGGATTAGAACATTATGATAATTTATTTTCAAATAAATTAAATTTTGTTTTATTATTATTATTATCACTTGAAGTTGGCGCTTCAAAAAAAATGCACCTGGATGGCCCGCGTGATTTTGACTCTTGGGGACATCGAAAAATAACAAAATGGCGGACTTCGAAAAAAATCCAATTTCAATTTTTTTGTTCGAAGTCCGCCATTTTGTTATCTTTCGATAAAATTTCATAATTCTAGTTCCGACCACAATGACATATCTATAGATTAAGACTAATTAAGAATTTTTGATTTCAGATGTCTGCAAGAGTCAAAATCACGCGGGCCATCCAGGTGCTTTTTTTTGAGGCGCCAACTTCAAGTGATAATTTAATTTATTCATAAAAATTTTTTTTTGGTACCATATTAAAAATTCAAAACTTTTCATTTGTTCTTTCTCAAAAAAAAAAAAATGTCTAAAAATAGGTATGAAAAACAACGAGTTACCAGACTACTACCATAAGCATTAGAGAAAAGTTTAAAATCAATTCTTTAACTCTGAATAGATTTCTTGTAGCCCGGAATTATTTCTGCCATTAACTGGAATAATATTAGGTCATACAATATAAAATGTTGTTTTGCGACCACGACGAGAATGTAATTCAGATAAATATCGACACAGTCAGGGTCGGATACGATCGTTTTAAAATTGAAAATTATAGTTTATTTCAGGAATCAAATTTATTAATATTAAAGTCAGGAAAAATATTTTGTCTATCCTCATATGCTATTACCTCTTTACAATAACAACTGACAATACGGAACACTATTTGCGCAATTACAACTTGCAACTGACGATTTTTTCCGTTTTCTTTTTTGAAAATTATGGAAGTTTACTACATAATTTACGTTATAAATAATAATAGTATCCAGTTCCGTTCAAATAAATAATAGAATTTTATAGGTGGTATGAATATGTATATTTTATGTTACTTCTTGCGGGCCTTGCACTCTTAATTGCAGGATGACTAATAATTTCCTTCCTGGATATAAAAACATTTATTGTTACTTTACAATCTATTCAATCGACATACAGTTGCTTCATTGTTTGTCTTCCTTGTTAATTACTAGCGTGTGTACTCAATCACTGAGGTTAATCAATAAGATTGCATTGATCTTTTGTATTTTACATACGTATATTAAAAACACTTTGAATTATTAAAATAATTAGAAAGTTTTACGTTTTAGTGAATTTCCAGAATGGAATTCAGCTATTACAGCCACTGTCATGACCAGGGCTGGGAACTATTTAAAATGATTCCATTTTAAATATGTATTTAAAATACAAATTTTGCATTTTGCATTTTCTATTTTAAATAAGTTCGGTAAAATCATTTTCCATTTTGTATTTAAAATGAAAATTTGAAACCATTTTACATTTAAAATGAAAATGCATGCATAGGTACTCAAATTTATGTATATTATATTTATGACACTTATGACTCATATTAACGATAGAACTCGAATTGAACGCAATCTAACAAATTGTAAGTTAGATGTAAGTTGATTCAATTGACTCAAACTTTTTATAACTCGAGTTGTAATGTCACTTGGGTTAAATTTGTTACTAGTTCTCTTTTTAAACTTTTCTGATTCAACTTGTGTGCTATTCTCTTTAAGACAAGTCGATAAGAAATGTTTTGGTATTTCGAGTAGATTATTTTCATAGTTTTGAAGTCGTACTTGTAGCGTAGTCAAGGCTTGAATATTTCAAGGCTGAATTAAATTTTACAATATTTTTGAGTAACAATTTCAAGAGTTAAATTTCGTTTTCATATCATGCAAATCTTATAAAATTTTCTCAAAAGACTGCTCTTGTTTAATTTCAGTACGTTTAACATTTTCTTAACTTTTTTATATAAATAATTTTCCAAAGTGTAAATATAAATAAAGATAAAAAATTTATAGAATAAATTTAAAGTTAAAAAAGCATTTTGCATTTTATAATCCATTTTAAATAGCTATTTTCCATTTTCTATTTTAAATATGTTCAGCAAAACCATTTTCCATTTTCTATTTTAAATGGTTTCTATGAACTATTTTTCCCAGCCCTGGTCATGACGCGACTTGAGCCCGGGACTATGGCAGAAATTTGTTTTGAGGTCCCTAGAAACCGAAAATAATATTCACTAAAATTTATATATATATATATATATATATATATATATATATATATATATATATATATATATATATATATATATATATATATATATAATATATGTATATATGTGTCAGCACGATAATTCTCGAACGAAATGTCCTAAGTTTACGAAATTTGGTGAAAATGTTGGAAATGCCAAACCGTTGGACAAGTTCGTTAGCCAGACACGTCGGATGCCAGGAACATGCTTTTTGTTCTTGCAAAAAATTTCCATTTAATCAACAATTTTTGCGAAATTTTTTTACACCATTTAAAAGAAGAGAAAAAATTACATAAAAAAGGTCTTTAAACTATTGTTCTATGTGAACTAGTTTCCGAGAAAAACTAATTTTTATAAACGGAAATTCGCTATGTTATGCAGGATGCTGCGACAGGGGTATTTTACAAATAAGATGTTATTTTACAAAAAATTAGCGGCAACTGAATTTTTGACCTCGATCTTCTAATTTTATGAATTTAAACTGCAATACCTATGGTTATGAGCAACGAACACAGTAGGGTTTTCGATCTCGATTCAATTTTATCGAAAATCGATTTTTGGAGAGTCGACCTTCGATTTTTCGTATCAATTCCTTGGAGACCAAATTGATCCAGTGATCGTGAAAAATTTACGGGATCGAAGATCGATCTTCTCGAATTTAAATTAGAATATTTTTAGTAAAAATATGATATTTTTTTCAATATGATTGTAAAGTATATTTTAACTATTTATATTGTCAAATAATTTTACCACTTATGATTCATTTATAGAAAATTGAGTCAAATTTTGGATTCATGTGACACATTTAGCGCAAACTGGAAACCATTTTATTGATATTAAATTCAACAGTTCATCTTCAAAGGAAATTGAACTTTTTTTGAAACAAATTTGTGATTATCTAATAAGAAACTATTAAAAATTTTATATATTTTCTGTAAGTACCTACAGAAATTGAATCGATTTTCGTCAGATCGATCTTTTATAAACCGATTATCTCCTGCATCGATTTTTGGTTTAACGATTCGAATCAATCCACAAGATCGATTTTTTGGCCTGAGATTGGAAACTCTAACAGATAATAGATCATAATTTATAGCAAAATAGGGTATTTGACAGTAGTCGTAAAATGTATATTTTGATTTTTAAGTAATTACTTAAGTTATAATAGTACTGAATATTATCCTTTTACAAATAATAACACTCAAAATTATAAAAATTTTTAAACTAAAATTACAGAATTTACGTTAATGATGACGTAATCAGAAACATCAGTCAGAAACAGCTTACGTCATAGGCAATAGGCTATAATAAAAATACATATAAAATCTATGCCAAGAACCTAAGGTACTTTAAAGTATATAGGCCAAGTGTCACAGAACGTTTTCGTTTGTGATAAATTTCATGCATGCGCAGGGAATTTTTTCAAATAACAATTGACAGCTGACGAGCGTGTGCGAATTCACCACTGAATGGAGATTAATCACCAATGAAAACGGCCATAATATTTAGAATTTTCTTTAAAATTTCCAAAATGACTCAAGAATCACCCCAACGACGTTATTACTCGTACCAGCTTCTTACTATATCATAATAATTTACCACTGTACTTTTTATGTTTTAATTATAAAAGAAAAAATATTAAGTAAGTGGAAAATCAGGTTTCTGTATAACAAATTGCATTTTTTGACATAATTTTTGTTCTTTTCATTGCAAAATAAAAATAAAAAAAGTGTTTTAGTCGTTTAACAAAGATAATGACCCCGTGATGAAATCATCAAGTATAATTAGCAATTGTTAACGCTAAAACTGGGAACAATTTCTTGATTAGATTTTAATGATTGCGAAAGTTTAACTTTCAATTCTACAAAGTGTTAAATTACAATAAAATTTTAAAAGTAAAAAGTTCAAAAAAGTTAAATTACTTTCGCTCAATTATTAACGATAATGATATTATCATTTGAATGTTATTAATATTACTTAATTATGAAATATTAAATGAAATTAATAGCTACAAACGGAAACTCATTAACATTTTGCTTATCTAACTATTTAGTTTAGATATTAGATATTTTATTTTTAGAAATTAACATCAAAGAAACCTTTTCAAATTAAGGTAATACGTAGTTCAAGAGCCGACTGTACAAAAATGAAACCGATAGAGTTCCAATAAAAACGGGTTTTTTGCTTGTATTTCGAAAAATACTGAGTATAAAAATTATCATTAAAAACTTCAAACTTAATTTTTATAAGTATTTAAAAAAAGGTATAATTCGCAGTACAGGTTATTCCAAATTTTCGTGTTAATTTCTAATTTAATTTTAATTTTCTAGTTTGACGAAGTATTAAAATGCAACGGAATATTTTTAAAAAAATTTGTGTGCAAATTTTTCTGAACATACCTAATTAAAAATTATATTTCCTCAATAAAAATAATATAGTATTAAATGACAGATAAATTTATTTTTAGGTAATGTAACTAACTATTTTTATTTCCATAATGCCAGTTTTTAAAAATGCAAAATAATAAATTTGTTTCTGATAAATTTATTTCAAACTTCCCGCCAAAGTTTTTATATATACCAATACCCTGAATATTGAGTCTTCTTATCCTGGAAAAGATACCAGGATCTTCTTTGAGGATTTACTTATTTAATAATCCCGTCGTGGATCTTTATGTAAAATTTCATCAAAATTCGACAAGCAACAGGAGTGGGACATAATGGAGGAGTTAACCAAAACCATGACCTGCATTATTTTATATTTGGCTCTTGGACTATAACATCAAAGAAACTTTTTTTAAACAAACAAAAGATAAGTAAAAAGATATAATCACACGTGGAGCATATTAATAACAGAGATATTTGCAAAAAAAGTTTTACAATGTACACAGAGAAAGTTATTGTAAAATCAGGAATTAATATTTTTGCCTGTATATGGCAAATTAATATGTTCTCTACTTATTTATATAATATTACAAATAGATCATAGAAATGTAAAATATTTTATAATAAAAAAGAAAATACATATGTAAAATTGTAAAGAAATAATAATTCTATTCTAATTTCCTTTTTTAAATAAATGTAATTTCATTAGCGTGACGTAAGCGTGATCTATATAACATACATTATTTGTTTTTATGTGTTTAAAATATAAAATGTGGAGGTGTTTATAATCTTATAATACCTATACGTAAGATATTTGAAACAAAAATGGAATAATAAAATTCATTAATTATGTATTTAAAAAAAAAATAAAATAAAAAACGAAAGTCATTCATTGCTCATGGTTGTTTTCTGAAATATTTTGGGTTTTTATCCTATATCTATGATGACAGAAACTTAATGAAGTGGCAAAATAGAATGCTAATTTTCTATTTTTATCGCTAATACAAAAAATTTTGCAAAAGTTAAATGAACTTTTGCGCATGCGTAGGTATGTTTGATTTAGAAATATACGCCGTTGGATAAAAATCCCGGGATCATATCTTACCTTATATTTTAGAATTTTGGTTTGCATCCAAAAAGAGAGACCATAAAATGGCATAATTATATTATATATTTTTGTGTATATTCTTGTCTTGTGAATTTTAAATTCAAAATATTTAAAATTTCAATATTATTGAAAAATAATTAACAAACACTAAATACCGTTAAATCACTTAACTTTACCTATTGATGGTAACTTTACCGAACTATATTTTATGTCAAACAAATTAAAATTTCATGGTTCATGATGTCTGTAACATATTTTTAGTGACAGGGACGTTTTTACCAAATCAGTGGTATTATATAATAAATTTTTCTGGCCTTGACAGCAGCGATTTCTTGAAATTATACTTATTGAAAACAGTATAACGTACCATATGAAATAAAAAAAAAATTAATAATTTTAGAAGAATTGCATTAAAAAAAGACTACAGACATCATAAGATTTCAAATTTTTATTTATTTGAAGTAAAATGTGATTTGGTAAAGTTACCGTCAATAGGTAAAGTTAGGTGGTTTAATAGTAGCAAAACAAATTAATATCTAAAATTTTAAAAGTTAAAATTTTCATAAGCAAATTATAAAAGCTTTTATGGCGCATGTAAAGTTAGCTCTAATTGAAATTCTGATAAGTGGCAGGTGCAACAGATAAAGTGGCGGTACAATCGAAAATATCATCAGGACGAATTAGCTCGGATTAGCCGCTTAACAGATTTCTTTTCTGTTAAAATTCAGTAGGGATGATAAAAAAAAACAAATATAAACTAATACTGATTGTCGTTTTAAAGTCGTACCAGACTGGAAACAAAAAATGAGTAACAAATTCTTAGAAAAATCTTAAAAATTTAAATATTTTCATTTTGTTTAAACAAATATTACTAAACCTTGAATTTAAAAGCATTTCTTTTCTTTAAAAAAATAATAATAAACCACTTGAACATTGACAATTGAAGAGGTGGATTCTAAAACGCGCTAAGTCACTTTTTGAAATTTTTCAGGAAATGTAAAAAACTATCTAGGTAAGCAAATGTAGTAATCTGTTTAAATTAGTTTCAAGTTCTTAGATAATAATTATTATTGATGTTATTTATTTGTTCTTATTTATACATATAATTTTCAATAGATTATATTGAAAAAAAAAACCTTTAAAAAGTTGGGTTAAGTTGGTTAAAATAAACCTAGTTTGTTTAAATACAGATATATTTTATTCAAGAAACATTTTAAACAGTGCATTATTAGCTATTTCATGTGTTTGACATAACAGAAAATCTGTCTACAAGCAAATTTGGAAAAAAATACCAGCTATTATTGGAAAAAAAATGCAATGGTTTACGAGTAAATTTGACTTAAGCGTTTTGAAATAAAACTGTCAGTGACTTAGCGCTTTTTTGGAAAACATTCCATTTTTCATCAATCATTTTACAGTAGACTAAGCTCATTTTGAAGGGTGGCACTACGAAAATCGTGTAGAGCTGGACTTGAACATTCTGCATCAACTAAAATCTCACATTAGACAAAAAATGACTTAGCGCCTTTTGGAATCCACCTCTTCAATTCCATAAATATTTTCATGACGTCACTTTTGTCTGATCAAAACAAAAATTTTTGTTTGAAATTCTGTGGAAATTCTGAATCTGCTGACTAATATGACGTCTAACTCTACGAGTTTATAAAACATTTATCATAGCTCCGATACTGTTATTATTTGCGGTTATTAAGTATGACGTGTTACGTATTAATTGTAAGTTTTATGTAGTTAAAATTGTGTGCTGTATGGTTGGTATGACACGGCCGACCGTGAATAATCAACTTTTATGACACGTCGTTATTGACCACCCCTTATACGGTAATTTAAACTCTTTGTCTGCATTCATGCAACGTATATGAGTTAAATAACTTTTACCGAATGGCCGTAAAGGTTACGGAAAGATTATTGTTATGTTAATTATTTAAAACGTGTGATTAATTGACTGCCATAATTATGAGATAAATTAAGAAAAATAATAAGTAAATTACGTCAATAAACAGTTTCAAAATAATGTCTGGTAAAAAACTTTTAAAATTCGAGAAACTATGGTCACTTTTCGAGTTAGGAGAGCGAGCTTTTGGTTTGAGAGTGATAATTTTTTTATCAATAGGGCATAGGGACGTGTTAACAATGAATTTATTAAAATTTTAGGTTCCCAAACTGAAATGACTAGTTTTTTAAAATTTTCAATTTAATTCTGAGAGTGCACACCTCCGACCAGAATCGTCTAGCGTACCAAGGGGTCTAGATAACTCCTTACTCTATGTGATTGTTTTAGTATCTCGAAAAATATTAATTTTTTCCAAAACTTTAAAAAAACACAGCTTTTTTTCAAAATAAAAGAATTTTACTCCATCCAATATAGTTATCTTTCATTTTTTTTTAAATAGCGCTTACATAGTTTTAAAAAGCTTTAAAATTAAAGCTTTATACTGAGTAAAAGAAAACATTGGGGGCAGGATAATTTTTCAAGAAGTTGGGAGTAATTTAAAAGGTACAACTAGGAAAAACTGAGAGGAAAAAGCTCTGACAACTAGTGATGAGCAAAATTAGTCTTGGTCTTGCAGTCGTGTCTTGGTCTTGCATTTTTTGCAAGACCAAGACCAAGACTGTGTATACCAAGAGCAAGACCAAGACCAAGACTATAAGTATGGCTGTAAGACCAATACCAAGACTCAAGTGAACAAGACCACGACAAAAGCAAGAAAAAGCAAGATTCCTGCTAAACTATTTAAATAGTTTGAAGGTATAGGTAATTAATACCGTAAAGAGAGAAAATTCTGAGTTTAGAAGGAAAAAATTCGCTAATAAAAAAATGCAAGAAAGTGCAAGATTTTTAGCAATACCAAGACCAAGACTGCATTTTGCAAGACCAAGATCAAGACCGAGACTCAAACTGCTCTAGCAAGACCAAGACCAATACCCTAATGCAAGAACAAGACCAAGACCAAGACTGCCAAGTCTTGGTCTTGGTCTTGCATTTGTTCATCACTACTGACAACTGCGTAAAATTTTCTTTGTTAATAATGCAGGAATTTCTAGCTACAGTTAGCAAATTTTTAATTTGTATTTGAAGCTGTTTGAATCTTATCGAAAAATTTGCAATTGGGTTTTTCGATCGTTTAACTTTAGAGACTATGCTTAGTGACAAAGATATAAAATTTCAATTAACAGGGTGGCGATTGAAAACCAGTATCAAAATTCCCTAACTTCTCCCTGACTCTGAATAAAATTCCAGGGCCTATTCGGAAAGAAATATTGTTTAAATGTTAATTATTTCTAAACAAAAGTTTTTTTCGGACCTTTTTTTTCGTCAGTGGCAAAAAATACAACTAAAGAACAAAAAAAAGGTCGTCAAAAAACTTTTTAGAAGAACGCTCTCGCCGGGGCGAAAACAAAAAAATCCCTGACTACGACTGAAATTCCCTGACTATTCCAGAAATTTGAACTTTTCCAGGTTTTCCAGGTCGATCGCCACCCTGAACAATAACGCAAGCAATTAATATGAGGAGAAATGATATTTTTAAAATTGCGGAATACATCGATGTTGAAACACACGCATCTTAATTATTTCAAATTATTGTATAATACTTTATTGTATTCTGTTTCGTTAAATAATTAATAATTAATTAATATAATAAACATAATTATTAATAACACACAATAAAATTACAGATTGTATAATAATCTTCATTAAATAAAAAAATCCGTGAGTCCGTGAACCATTTATTCAGAGACACTGTTACAATTCTTGCAATAAATGTTGCGTGAAAGGTTATCATAATATGGAACTAGAGTAATTGTTTTCAAGTGAAAAATGCCGCAGACGAGTTTTTTTGAAATTTCAAGATAATAATTTTTCGTAATTAAAACAAAATATGTAAAAAAACAATTAAATATTACCTTGTGGTCAAAGACTCGGAGCCAACACAAAGAATATAAAAAAAACTGATTCACATTATTTTAACATTTTTAATTATAATTAAAAAAAAAAATGTTTTCAAAAACAGTTTGTCGAAATTAATTTGCCGCGTAAGTTTTTAAGTTTTTCGAAAACTTTTAAAATTGTTTTTGTGGTTCTCAAATGGTGGTTCGAGTTCAGATTAATTGTTAAGTCACACTATTTACTGATTTACGGTTTCTTTTCGGTCTGTAACCTGTTGACAGTAACCGAACCAACTCAAATCATACTGTGTATGTTTTCGTCTGTAATTGTCTGCCTTTAAAACAACTATACAAACAAGTGCTAGTTGACTAGCTAGCTGTTAGCTTGTTAAGCTGCTTTGTACAAATAAGCAAACTTAACTAAATGTGCAACCTACGTTGCGCATGCTGGCCCCAATTTTAAACTGACGCGCTTGTTGTGTATATTGTCTGTGCTAGCATTCATATCTCCCGTATCTCCTCTCCATAACTACTACGTAATTATAAAATGTATTCAAAATACCGGTACAGAAAAGTGTAAAATAATTTGATATTGGTGTTGATATTGCTAAATTGAAAAATTTAGCGGAAAATGGAAAAATTTTGATTCCACACTTTAAATTTTTTTTAGAAATGAAAATGGTAGCATCGAAAACAGAATTAACTTCAAATTTTACGTTTTATTATCAGAAATTTGCAAATTTTAGGGTTTTAAATATTATACTTGGTGACGTCACCACGTTAATATATTAATTTTTTAAGTTAAATATAACAGAAGGTAGGGATGATCGATATTAGAAAAACATCGATGTTAACATCGATTCAAGAGTATCAATATACGATATATATCGAAAGAAAGACATCGATGTTCGAAAACATCGATGTTTATGTAGCAAAATAAACAACGATTATAATCTATTATTTTATTTATTAAAAATTAACATTGCCAGTATTTATTTGGTACACTTTACAAAAAAGTCACTTTGTTAGAAGTTTTCCTTTTAATCTGTTATTTTGTTGATACAAATACTGCCCAGCTTTTGAAAAAAGTCTCTCTGAAGCTGTTGAAGTTGCAGTGAAACACAAATATTTAATGGCAATTTTTTTCAAGTTTGGATAAGTGGATCCTAGAACTTGCCATAAAAGTAATGGATCTTGTTTTAAATCAGCTACAGGATTTTTTAACTACTGGATAGCTTAGAGTAATATCGATGTTTCGATATTATTCTCGTAATATCGAAGTGTCGATGTTATCGAGGATATAACACCGATGTTTTTCTACCATCGATGAATATCGATCATCCCTAACAGAAGGGATTAAATTTACAATAGTTTAAGTGGATTTTGAATGTGAGTAAATCAAAATTTCTTAACCCTTTTAAAGAAACTATATGGAAAAAAATTTTTTGTCTCAAAATGCCGGACTTTTTACTGCCATGTGATAAGTACAATAAATAAGGTTACAAAAAAAGAAAAAGAAAAAAATCAAAGATCCCAACATTAAAAAAGTGAACCCTAGGAATTTACAAAAAATAAATTATACTAAATTATGCTGATAAAATTGAACATTATTTAGAATTATATAGTATTGTCACAAATGGCGGCACCTATACGGTGTACCAGTGAATATATACATACAACAGCATTTTGAGCCGCCATATTCAGAACGAGTTAACTCGTCTTAATCATTTAAAGTGTTAATTCTAAATGACAGCTTCGAAAACCTAAGGCTAGCTTCCAATTTTACGTTATTAAAATTGTCAGTTTTGGGGGCTTAAATATTTAATTCTACTTAATGACGTCATCAAGTTAAAGTATCAATTAAAGGTAGTAAACGGAGTTAAAATTAGATTTGTTTATGTAAATCAGCTAATTTTGGTGTAAAATTTAAATTTTTCCAATTAAAGTGACCAAATTTTTATATGAAATGTAAGTAACGATTTTTATTATGAACTTTTGATTGCCGGACCATTTCATTAAGCGTACGACAATACATACACGTGGTACCCTTAACGGAATCATATACAGGATGTTTCTCTAGACAATTTATTTTTTAATAAAAATTAAAATATTTTTATAAAAATAAATTTTTAAGTCATATTTTCTAGCTACATAATATTTATTTCTAATTGTAAGCTTGGAAATTATAATATATATGTGTATTAACAATTTTTATTATTACTATTATCATATATTTATGTTAACTTTCAAAATAATCGCCTGTATATGTTCAAAATTGAAGATTTGTTTACATAAGAATGTTTATTTACATCAAAAATTTTGTCACGTAGATTGTGTACGTATATACAAACACACACAAACCGTACGCATAATGGTAGTACGGATATCGAAATGGTCCGGTACATAATTTTATCACTAAAATAATGAATTTTATTTAAATACTTTAGTAAACTTATACCTACATAAGTGATACGAGTACGACAGTTTAAATTCTATCCGGTACTTCCACCATTGTAATATATATATATATATATATATATATATATATATATATATATATTCTTAAAGATTGTAAATTACAATTAATATAATAAAATGAAGTGACGAAATATTGAAGGGTATGTATTGAATTTATCTAATTGTGTACTTATGATAATCAAATATTTAAATAATTTAATACATAGTACCTAGTTCAATATGGTTTAATTTATTATTTATACTAATTAAAATGTTAATCGAAAATGTAACAAAATATTTTAATTGAATTTGTAAAATAAAAATTTTATTTTTGCATAAAACAATTGTTCCTGGAATGGGATAAAAATTTCTAACAATTGGTTCGTTAAATAAAAGGGCTGATTACGTTTATTGAAATTGACAAATTTTATTGCTATTTAAAATTTATACATATTTAAAATCAAATTAATATTTTTATGGATAGGGTAAAAGCCCCCTTTGTGGAACGGTATCTAATACTGGAACAGTTTTGACATTTACATATTTATTTCTTTAATTAAGTAAGGAAACTTTAAATGCAAGGTGAATTTAAATTGAAAAACAATCATTCTATTAATAATAATTTTTGTTATCAGACGTTTCTTTCAGAAATAACTTCATTAATATGTAAATGTTCATAATTAGATACCTTTCCACAAAGGGGGCTTTTACCCTACATATAAATAAAAATTTATGGAAAATTGTGTTTATACAGGGTGTAAAACAAATAACTTTCGTCCTTTTGTGGGGTGACTCATAGCACCCTGTAGACACTAAAATCGCAGGAATTTTTTCGGAATTAACAGTCGCGTCACGCCTCAAAAGGATAAGAGTTATTTCCCTTGCACCCTGTATATACATATATCACACATAATATATATATATATATATATATATATATATACATATATATATATATATATATATATATATATATATATATATATATATATATATAATGTATGTATATGTATGTGTACATATATATATATATATATATATATATATATATATATATATATATATATATATATATATATATATAGGGTGTAAGGGAAATAACTCTTATCCTTTTGAGGGGTGACGCGACTGTTAATTCCGAAAAAATTCCTGCGGTTTTAGTGTCTACAGGGTGCTATGAGTCACCTCACAAAAGGACGAAAGTTATTTGTTTTACACCCTGTATAAGGTAAAAGCCCCTATACCCGAACGCGTTCAATACTCGAACAGTTTTGATATTTTATAAATGTTAATGAAGTTTTTTCTGAAAAACCCCTGTAAATATTAAAACTGTGCGAGTATTGAAAGCGTTCGGGTATAGGGGCTTTACGTTACTTTGTCTAAAAAGTGCATGTCCAATATAATTGATTGAAAAAACTTAAAGACTGGGTAAAAATATATAAATACATTTTTATGTGAGCTTTAAAGCTTTTGTTACAATAAGATGTGTTTCTTTGACAGCGATTTGTTAGTCTTCAGTCAGTTGAGGGTTCCTAAATGGAATATTCCTAAAAGGAATTTCATCATTTTAATAGCAAAAATGAAAAGTTCACATCCAAATTACTGTAATTTGATCAATCACCCTAATTCAAATGATTTCAATAAAATTTGATTTGAAAAACATAAATTTTTTATTTGGTGATATCATCAAGTTAACTAAAATTTTCCAAAATCTTAAAAAACCATATTATAGAAAACAAATTATAGATTTTTGGGGTCGTTTTTTAACTGGTAACGCTATTGTAAATGGTTTCCATTACCCACTATTTTCACTGTTTAATTATTAAGTCCTCATTTAAAGAAGTTATACTGGACACGAATTGTTTTAAAACAAAGTGTATGTCTCTTATTATAAAAGAATGAATTTTTTTTAGTATAAAATAATGGATAGTTAATAAGTATAAAGTAAATTCGCCTATCTTTTCTTTTTAGGATTTCGTAGTACAACAGCAAAATCATATCTGTTAAAGTACTGAATTGTCAACTAGCATTTGACAATATTAAAATAATCAGTGTCGAACTTACGCAATTTAACAAACAGTTTCGTTTTTTAAAAAGCTTGTGAACCTGAGAATTGTGAAAAAATTCTCGCTACTGACTACAAAATCCTGACTTAATGCGTGTTTAACACACAATTGGCAATTTTTTTTTAAATTTCTTATACCAAATTAGTGATTTAAAGATCTTTAGATGGTGAGTCATCTTCAAGCAAATTCAGAACTACATAGTTTAACAACGAACTTGTGATGAATGTAAAAGAATTCATGAATCTCGTATTTGGTATAATGTATAGACATTAGACATAGTAAAAATATGAAACTCCAGACTGTTCGGGACCAGGGCCGCAACTAGGTCTTCAGAGGCTCCGCGGCAGGAAGTACGTTTGGGGCTCCTACAGCCCCGGGTAAAAACAAAAAATTCCGTCTCCTGGCAAAAAAAGCGGCGACCTTTTTTTTTGCTCATCAGTCGTTTGCTCGTTTCCTGCCCTAATTTTACAGAAATACCGCCCTTAAAATTTGCCAAGAAATGTAGAAATTTGGAATTTTTTGTATTCTCTTGGGGCCCCCCTGGGGGCATTGCCCCGGCTACACCAGCCTAGTTACGGCCCTGTTCGAGACATAACGAAAAAATAATATTTTTAGAATTTATATCATTAGGTCCTGTTTAAATATAAATTATTGTGCAATCATTGAGTAGACCGCAGGAATTACGGTTATAGAAAATAGAAGAACGAGCATTTCAGACAGGGCCGTGGAGGGAAGTGAGGGGCCCCGAGAATAAACCACATTCTCGGGTTTCCAAAATTTTTCGCTAAAAATATAAGTGACGAGCAAAAAAAAGTTTTTCTACTTTTCCCTGGGCCCCCTAGCAGTAGCTACTGACCACCTCTTTAAGTTCGAGCCCCGGATCGGCAATTCCGAGTACCCCGCCCTCTTATCGGGCCTGATTTCAGATCAAAAAATTCGACTAGATTGTCAAAAATTAAATGTCGGATAAATTCTGGGCAAAATCATAAAACTTTTTTTGTCTTTTTCTTAAACGTCACTCATTAATAAATAATAAATTCATTCAATTACATGATGTTTCGTATGGAGGTGTTTTCGTCACACCTCCATAACAATTTACGAGGGACGAGGGAATTAAAAAAAAAACAACAAAAAACAGGCTTATCTCATTTCTATCAATAAATTTTGTATTTTGATTAGAAGAGCCATGTAGGTCTAGGTATACGTATTATAATAAACACATGTGGCAATACGTGTTAGAATCAATAATTGAATGAATTATGTAATACCTGTGTAAGTAAGTGTTTTACTAAAAACAACGTTGGTGGTGTAATTGCTAATTAGTTTAATTATTTACATTAAGGAAAAACATTACACATCTACTGCGGGGCCTTTTATTAATCAATATACCGGGTGAATACTATGTAATGTTTAATTTGACGCCCTTACCTGCAAATGGCGTGATAAGTGCTGTCATAATCTTTTTGTTGTTTTATCGCATTTTTGGATTTAGAAAATATTGGAATAATCTTAAATATTTATTAAATTCTTCATCAAATATTGGAATATCTAATAATATATTTTTATCTTATTTTATCTTTTTATATTTCTGGAATATCTAATAATATGTTTTATCTTTTTATCTTTTTTTTTTATCTATTTATCTTTTTTATCTATTTATATCTTCTTATCTTAAACTTTCATACAATTATTATGCAAGACTTCCACGAGCAAGTATACTTGCATGCAAATATACTTTTAAGGAAAAATTAAGGCTACTTGCTCGTGTAAGCATCATTTGCATTCAAGTGTACTGTTATACAAATTTACTTGCATAAGTAAAAATATTTCTACTTTTGCTGTTAAAAGTAACCCCCACTTAAATTAAAAATGACGAAAACTGAATAAGGTGAGAAACTGTCAAATAAACTGTTTAATAATATCAAAACAATAAACAATAAAATTAATAAATTTATATGAAGAAAATTAAGATTTATGAAACGTTTGAAATAAAAAGTACTGAAATCATAAAAGAGAATACTTTGTAAAAAATTGTACAAGAAATGTGTTGAACCCCAGAGAAAATCAAAAAACAGATTGTATCATTCCGGAGAAAATATTTTCTAGAAAAAAAAGGATACAAACGAACTGGATTGGGAACTGATACCGGGAATTTTTAAAATCTGATGTGTTTAATGTTTCTGTTAATAAAGTATCTTCTATATTAAAAATATATTTATAAAGTTTCTTCTACCGAAAACGGTCTTTTTCCTGAGAATTTTTCTTTTTTTGCGTTTGATATAGTTAGCAGTATTTAAAGCAATGCATTTTTTTGATGTTAATTTGTTATTATTGAATTAAAAAATCAAATTTTAAAAAATATCGTGTTTTGGCGCGTACCTACTTTCATGCAAGTGTACTTTTACATGGTTTACATTGAACAGGTCTTGCAAGTATACTATTATAAAAACTTGGCCACGCTCTCTAAAAACATTACTTTTATGCAACTGTACTTGCCGTGGAAGTATAGCTCTAGGTATAAGCGCTAGTTTTGTTATCTTGAATGTAGTTTGAGAATTCGACGCTGAAAAGCGCGGGTTATTTTTAAGCATCCAGGTTATTTTTCAATCAAAAAAATTATGAATAAAATGAATAAAAATTAATAAACTTTATTGAAAATGTAATTTTAATAAAAATTAATAATAGGTGTCTATAAGTAACTCTTTTATTCCATAGGGAAATGTATTTACCAATCGACAATAAGCAATTGCCTTTGCTAAGAAAGGTAAGTTAATTTTTTTGTCTATCTTTTTTAAGTATGGTCAAAAATGATGCTTACACGGTTGGCCCAGTAAAATAAAAAAAAAAACTTTGATCCTAGCTTTAAAATTATTCATAGATAGTGGCGTTTTCAACGAAAAATTTCGGTACTAATAAATTTATTTCAAAAAATTTTGTTTTTCTTATTAAATAGTAGCTAGCAATGTTATATACTAAAAATTGGTATTCGACACTTTTACTAACGCGATATATTCTAAAATAATATTCCTTTTAATCGTTTTTCGTGTATTAAATAATGTGGTCTAAAATTATGTTAAAAAAAACGTCATTAGTATTGAAAAAAAAGAAAATTAACCTAATCTAACCTAACCTAACCCAACCTTAAATTATAAAGAAAAAATTATATATTACTGTAATAATGCTGTTATGTATCGGAGTATCATAAATTTTAAAAAAGTAGTTAAAATTTTCTATTAATTAGATCAATCTGTTATACGCTAGCACAATATGTATCAAAGAATCTTGACTAGACCCAGTCTTTTTAGACAGAATGTACACCCGGTATATCTTTTTTAAATTGAAAATTACGAAATATTTCATTTTCAAAAGTGCAAAATTACTTTTATTAAATTCAATTTTGTTAATTAAAAAATATTAAATTAATAAGCATTAACGTTCATCGATTGCCGTATAGTCATACAATCCACTTCATCAATTTTCAACGAATTCATTTTCACATTGATATCCTCCTCCAGTTGTATTTGGCAACGCAATAAGTAACGTAATGATGCTTGCGCCTGCGCATACATTTTTAATTATATAATTTGTGTAGGTTAAGTGATTAAATTGTCAGTTACCTCAGCTAATTGTTGTTGTAACTGTCGCGTACTATCGGCAATTGCAGCAGTTTCATTCACCAATTGTGTTTCAACCAAATCGTTACATAACTCAACCCCCGGTCTTTGAGCACGAGTACCCAATCGGGTGTGCGCCAACGCCATAAATGCTTCCTCTTCGGCCAGTGCAACTTCCAATTTCGTGATATTTTTTGTCATTTCGTTTGCCATACGGACTGTCTCCGCGTGTTGTAATTCTAGTTTGGATTTGGCTTCTTTTATTTCGTTAATACGTCGTTTGAACGCGGCATTTGTGGCATTGACTTGGTCTTGCAAGTCTTTTGTGCATTGTGTGATAATTGTATCGATGTAGCTGCGTAATGGTGTTGCTGCATTTAATTCTTTGTTAATTTGAGCCAAATTATTTTCGGTGTATTCATTCCACTCGTCTAAGGTCATTGTACTAAAAAATAACAAAAAAATAAATCCCCCATAGAAAGAAGAGATATGTTACACTGTCATTTAAGAGAAGATTCGCTAAAAATAAATAAATTTATTTTTTTTTCATAATTATGTTCCTTAAAGCCAGGGATACACTGGCAAGTAACTTCTGCAAGTTATTGCAGAAGTTACTTGCGGATCTGTTTCCACTAGATGTAATAAAATGAACAATTTATTACTGCAAGTTACATCAACCATACTTGCAGCAAATACTTGCATGTGTTGTTTCCACTGGCAATAAATTTTCAAGCAATTTTTGAGCGAGTGTTTCCACTAGCTGCAATAAATTCTGCAAATGAGCTATTTTCTCAAAATATGTAACAGTCTGACACCAGGGCGGCGACATAGGTAGGTTGGGACTACATCTCTATGAATGAAACTTTAATTTAAAAATTGCTAGGTAACCACATAAGAAAATTGTTTAACACCAGGGCGGCGACACGGATTATTCGGAACTACATCTCTATAGTCGGAATATTAATTTCTACAAAATAAACAATATTCCTAGGTAACCGAATTGGAAAATTTCGTTGCTAAAGTGGAATTAACAAAAGAGGATTTTTGGTTGGTTAAATTAATGTCTCGACCATAGAAATGTAATCCCAAGTACCTGTGTCGCCGCCCTGGTGACAGACTGCTACATATTTTGAGAAAATGGTACATTGATTGCTGCAAGTAACTTCTGCAAGTTTTACCACTAGAACTTGCTGGAAGTTTTTGTTCTCTGTTTACATTATTATTTGATATTTTTGCAATTTTTTTTTATGCATTTAAAATCTGACCGTTAAATTGTATGTATTATCAATAGGTATAACTGTCACTATAAGTTTTAAAACAAGATTAGATGCCTAAAAATAAATATTCCTAATAAAACAGCTGCCATTGTAATGAGTATTTCAACGAAATAAAAATTTTAAAAAAAGAAAAGTATGAGTAAAAGATGGCAATGGCATGAAATCGATGAAATTGAAAAAAAAAAAAAAAATTGTTTAATTAAACAAAATTAACAGCTAAAGATTTAAAAGTAAAAAATTTTATTAGAATATCATTAGAAGATTTTAATTAAACAAAATACGCAAATTCGAACGAGTATTAGTGCAAAACGTCTACTCGTAACAAAAATTTTGAAAAGGCTCAAAATAACTCAAAATCGATTATATTTAAATGTGGGACATTCTGAAGTAACCTAAATTGAAATTTAATATAAAATTTATATTTATTTATTTCAATATTTCAATCTGGTTGTGTTTTATCATTTTTTTTTTAAAATTTACTTATTAAAATTTTATCAAACTTCTCTTTAATTAACTATCAAATCAATTACCTACATTTTTTAATATACGTATGTATATATATATATATATATATATATATATATATATATATATATATATATATATATATTTTGAGCCTTTTCAAAATTTTATATTATATATATATATATATATATATATATATATATATATATATATATGTATATATACATATATATATATATACATATATATATATATATACATATGTATATATATATATATATATATATATATATATATATATATATATATATATATATATCTTTTTCTTATTCTTTTCTTGTCTCTTATTCTATCGTTGTTTTCAAAAAAAACTTGCACAAAAAACTTCCAACAATTTGGATAAGTAAAAAGTGGTTTGTGCAAGTTAAATATACAGTGGAAACACTTTTTGAACCAACTTGCTGTTAAAACTTCTGCAAGTGACTGAACTTGCGGAAGTTCACTTGCGGGTTACTGTTTCCACTACCAAATACTTGCACAAATTAACTTGCAGCAATTTAATTGCAGTTGATATGTTTTTTATGTGTAAACACACTGTTTACACACAAAGCAAAAAAGACTTGCTCAACTTGAAATTAATTGCAGAAGTTAACTTACAGTGGCTGTTTCCACATGAAAAAATACTTGCAGAAGTCAACTTCTGCAATATTTATTGCCAGTGGACATTTAGCTTAAGGTGTTAGAAATATTCTCCTAAAATTTCATTTTAAAAAAAAAAATCAAAAATCAGAAAGTAATGGGCATTTTAGTGCACGCAATTTACTACAATTCAATTTAAAAAAAAAAAAAGTACGTTTCGTCTCGAAAGTACGTTTTTTGACATGGTTCCTCGTGTATCTCAAAAAGTATTTGAGATATTGACATAAATCAAAGTCCATCTTATTCCCCGATACCGTCATTTTGGTAGGAACTAGGATCTTTTCGTTCCGTAATATATTTTCAAAATGGCGGCTGTTTATAGTCGAGAAAAAGCGGTGATTTTTGAAAATTTATTTTCAAAATGCGATTTCTCGCTGGTTTTTTAATTTTTTTTTCTTAGATCCTAGTTAGTACCATAACTGTATATTTTTAGAAAATTCTTGATTTTTTTGTTTTGGTTCACTGGGAATTTCAGAACGCGAGGAACCATTAAGTTGAAAAAATCTCACAGTGTAGACTTCAGAGCCATTTATACTCAGCTCATATTTGAATTTTTTTTTTTAATTTTTTTGTAATCTCAAGACATGTAGAAACAATGTTGTATATTTAGTTTTTTAAGGGGAGGTTTACTTGAAAGTCGTTAAAAAAAAATCAATTTTTTTTTTGTAGAAATTGGTAGCTAATTATGTGTAGAATATGTTCCCAAAGTGATTTTGCTGAAAGTAATTTAAGGGAAGGTTTACTTGAGATTTGATAAAAAAATCGATTTTTTTTGCCGAAATTGATAGCAAATTATGTGTAAAATATGTTCCCAAAGTGATTTTACTGAAAATAATTTAAAAACAAGATTCTTGCACATTAACCGAATCCAGCTTTCTAAAAAAAAAAAAAATTCAAAAAACGTAGTTCACGGAATAATGAGTATTAAATATAAAATTTTGAAAATACGTTTCTTTATATATATTTTATAATATCTCGGAACTACATTTTTGGAACTGGTGGACACAATAACTCAAAAACTATTCGATGGATCCTTTTTTTAAATTTTTTATTTTAAAGATAATTCAATTCTTCGACACCTCTACCTAAGTTCGATACACTTTCAATATTTTTTTTATTTTTAAATTTACTTTAAAGAGCGAAAAATAAGACAAAAATCGTAATCAAAAGTTCAAACATCCGCCATTTTTTTCTTTCAGCAATTTATTAATATTATAGGTAGAGGTGCCGGTACTCTTCATTTATTTTATAAATCTTTTTTGTTTTTGAATTTCGGTGGTTTATTACCGGCGCTAGGACGTCCACCAACAAGGCATTGGATTTTCGGATCGTCACACTGCACTATCTGTAAAATGGACACTTTTTTATATTTTTCCTTGAAAAATTTTTTTGTGTAGTTTAATACTTAATAAATATGTGCATAAAATTTGAAATTGATATTTACTTCCGTTCTTGAGAAAAAAATTCTAGAAAAATACATAATTTTTAAGGACTCTCGAGTAAACCTCCCCTTAATAAAATATTTATTTCTATAAAAAATAATAATAATAATAATGGCCGATTTTTGATGTTTTTTTGGTGAATTTTCCCTTAAAAAGGTTCATAACAATTATTTTAACGAAAACGTGATCCATTAGTGTTCCGTTCCAATTTTGGTACGGAACACTAAAAAATATGCCTTAACTTCGCTTGAATGTATTACTTACGACATATTTAATGGGGTATTGCCATGATATACACTCAAATTCATATTTTTCTCATTCAAACCGCTATTAAAATAATCTAGTTTGGTGGCTTCCTCTTTATCTTCCAGATCACGATCAATTACATAAAATTGCGCCTTTATTCGACGTATTTGCTCTTTAGCTTGTTCAAGGGTGCGATACACGATTTGTTGTACGCCTTCAATAGTTTCAGCCTCCTTCAGTAATTCACGTTCAACATCGTCGTGTGTCAAATCGATACCCAAACGACATTCTCTAAAACAGGTTTTTTGCAGTAACGCCAGAATTTTTTTTGTGGCTATAAAAGAGTTTTTACCTTAATAAGATACATTTTTTACAAATTTTCAATAAATTTTCTTCGATCGCTTTTAAATAATCGAATAATCGATCCTGATATGTTTCTAGCGCTTCAAGTTCTAAACAAACTTTTTGACGTACTTTGGAAATTTCTTTTTTAATGAAATCGAGATCATTCAAACGTTCTTTGATACGAAAATCGGTTTCTTTACGATTTCGTAACGCAGTATCGAGTACTGAATCACGTACTCTAAATAAAACAGAGAAAAAACAGATTTTACTCTATTAAATACCAGCTAAACGATTGTATTATGGATTCATGACGATAATTTTGGAAATTTGGGAGTTCATACTATGGAAATTTTGTTTCAGAGCATACCCAACTTTGTAAAATTTGGTTTTTATCAACCCTACTGCTTTAGTTGCATTAATAATTAAAAATTACGAATGTTATAGTCTAAAAGCAATTTAATATAAATTAAAATTCATATAATGATTGGCCAGCGGAGTGGCCGAGCGTGCTTAGGCACTGGCACGCCGACTGGTACGTCGAGAGCTCGATTTTCACGGCCAGCTATGCTCGTGAAAGTTTTCAGTAGTTTCACTTCACAAATCCAATATCGGCATATCGACATAGTTCCTTAAGAAGACGGCTGTAGATGCATACCTACCAAATCCTAGCCTTCACACCATTTCCCTTGTCCTCCACTCACATCATAATGCATTGTAATATATAATGAAATAAATAAAGCTAGGAAAACAATGATGTGGGTGGCATCTGTTATAGACTGTTGTCTTAAAAATGGACGTTAAACCCCATTATTATTAATTCATATAATGATTGAAAATTATCAAACTGGACCGATTAGGGCTCGAACCCAGAATCTTTTGATAATCAATTAAATGCCCTATCAGTTAGACCATTGATCCTCTCGCTTAGTTAGCAAAGTATTTGAATAGTCGTCGCAAGATTCCAGGTTCGAGTCCTAGCCGGTCTAGTCTGATAATTTTTCAATTACTGTGTGTTTAGCTAAATATTGATGTGAATATATGAATAGTAATAATGTTTATTTAAATACAAACAAAAGTTCGGTATACTTGCTATTATTCATAAATATGTCGATTATATTACAACTGAAATCAAAATACAGTCAAACTTGGATAAGGGAGAACTGAATAAAGCCTGTATTACACTTGGCGAGTTTGCTCGCTATTCGCTGGCGAATTTGCTCGCTGCTAGTAAACTCGCTTAGTGTAATATTCTTGACTAGTTACTCACTAGATAGTCGCTACTCGCTTTTCTAAAGCGAGCCAAGTTGAAGACCAGTCTACTTTACTCGCTACCCGCTTCGTATTTTTACCCGCTGGCTAGTGAAATCGCTTTGTGTAAAATATTTAACAAGTAAAATCGCTATATTTGACAGTTCTTTCAAAATGTCAACAGAGACTATTTGTGCAGGGTTTGTAATTCCATCGTTATTATTATTATTTTTACGTAAAAATTTGCAGAAAAAGCAAAAAAATTGCGATAGGTAGATAAAAAATTCGGTGATAAGACAAAAAAAATTTGGTGTTTTATGTTCCACAGCGTAGTATTTGCATAAAAAAAGTTCATAAATTAAAAGAAATTAAAATGTCAGTTTTATTTCCATTTCAAATTTTTAATAAGTTATAGGAAATAAAAACATAGTAAATTATATAACATATAAATACTACAGTAATGAAAATTTTTTAATAAAAATAAGTTTGTAGTAATAATAACAAGCAAGAGAGGGAAAAAAAAACAAAACATGAAATATTTGCTCAGTTAAATATTAATAACAACAACACATGTTAGCAAATTTACTAGCTATGTGTGTAATCGGTATTCATTGAGCGAGTCGATACGTTTGCACTCGCTAGCGAATTTACTCGCTATTCACTAGCGACTAAACTCGCCAAGTGTAATCCAGGCTTAAGCGAGAAAACTCTGTAAGTGAGAGTAATTGCCAGGTCCTGTAACTTTACCACTCTAAAACCTCTATGAGCGAGAAACAAAAACCTGTATAAGTGAGAGTCGTTTTTCGCTCGTGGACCTCTATAACTGAGACTGCTAATCGCCTGTACCTGTATAAGCGACAGTTAAACTTTTAAGTTCTTAACATTCTTAAATTTCAAAGAACTTAAACATATTTTATTAGAATGCCTGAATGTGCTTATGTTCTTGTTTTCTTATAATTCGAGGAACTCATTTTCTATTCAAATAGCCAAAATGAATTTTTTGTTTTGTTTTTTTTGTAAGCTTATCTATGTCCAAATATGTATATGTGTATTATTCTAATAAGTTAGAATGTAATTCTCGGGTTAGTGAGAAACCTCTATAAGAGAAAAATAGATCGCGGCTCCTTCAACTCTCGCTTATCCAGGTTCGACTGTAATTTAATATACTTAATGACGTCACAGAGTTAACATTTTTTGGAAATTCAGATTTTTCAATCCACAAATCAAGTCTTTGCCGAGTATAGCAAGAATATTAGAAGTATAGCCACAGTAATTAGAATAAAATCATAATAAAATAAAGCAGGAAATTTACCTTTCGGATTCAGCAAGGACACGATCCGCTAATTGTTGCTGGTCGGTGACCACACGATATCGATGCCGATTATTTAGGTGCCATTCATCTATCGTAAATCGTGGCGGCGGTGGCGGAACACCTATAACACCTTCGTGAGGTAAATTTTTCAAAACAGACATTTTTTGGACCCAAAAGTTTTATGCACCGTTAAAACCCTATCTTTACTTCCAGTCTTTATTCCAGGTTTGTTTAATCAATACATAGGAATAAAAATGTAATGAATGTATTTTGAAGGAAGGCATATTTATCCTAGCAACAATAATATTTTGTTTAGCAACAGTAAATATTTTAAGAGTGAATTGATTTGCATCTACAGCGGGTAGCCAGTAAATTCCCTCATTTTAATATCTAATCAATAAATTCTAATTCGGTTTTGCGTCTTTCTAAACCTTAAAATTTAGTGAGAAAAATCTATACTATTATACAATTGTAAAAGGGCCATATGTCTTATTATATCTTCGCAAATCTGATTAGGATCCATCATTTGGGGAGTTTTCTACCTAAAATATTTTTTTTTTAGAATTTTTATTTGTTTATCTGTCCTTTTGTTTGTTTGGGAATTACAAAAAAATCACTGAATCAATTTCGAAGAAACTTTTGCATTTGACTTAAGTTTGACTAAAATTGGTTGGATAGAACTGAAAGCACAGTAAATGAAGTTACGGACGAAAGCTTACTTAACAATATATGTATTACTAGAGGCCTTAAAACAAAGTTCTTATAACGTAAACTAGTTAAGATACTCTTCCTTGCTTTAGAGTAATTAAGGATACCTTTGTATTATATCAGTGATCTTACAAAACCTAAATATTCTTCATTTTTTTAGCTAAGACTTGAGTTATATATTATCATGGATACTTTTAAGTACCTATTTTAAGAAGTTCAGGCTTCCATTTGTAGGGTGTAGCTTCCTCCCAATTTAAAAAAAAAAAAACAAAAAAAAAAAACATCATAAAGAAATTGTTTTTAAAAATGTTGGTAAATATAGTTTAAGAATAATGATTTAATTCGGGAGGGCGTTAAGACATGTGATCCGATTAGGGGGAAGGCGGTGAAGAATGCCATACTGAATCCTAAAATGTAATGGTTAACATTTCAACAGAGCTACAAGCGGGGGAGGGGGGTATAAATAATACTTTTAAGGCAGAGTGATCTATGGGAGCTTCCAAAGCACGAAAAAATTTCTGTACATAGTTGTTTAATTAACTTATTTCCTGGGTAGACACTTTATAAAAATCAATTTTTTAAGTATTTTAACCCTCTATTTCGAATAAAAATACAATTTTTTTTTAATTACTAATATAAGGTATTACTAGTAAATACCCTCTTTCTACCCTTTTAATTCGACCCTCTTTATTTACAACAATATTTTTGATGGTAAACAGTTACTATGGCAATCAAAATAAAATAATTATCAAATATTGTAAAACTTTTGTAATTTCACAAACTTTTTATTATTTTTATTTTGTAAATTTTGTCAAAGATATTTTTTATTCATTTTTTATTATTCACTAATTTCATACTTGTACAAAAATGTCTGCCGATGAGGATGATACGGATGCTAAAGACTTAGAAATTTTTGGAATTATCGCATTTGATGGTAATAATCTTATTAATTCAGTCAAAAAAAGGACAAAAAATTAATTATGTTAAACAACAATAGGCGATACCGTAAATGGACTACGCTTACATCCGGATAATGAACATGTAATTTTCCCGATTGGTAATAAGGTATCAATTCTTCATTGGCCCACAAAGAAACAAACATTTTTGGCGGGACATACAAACATAATTTCAGCGTTAGCCGTATCAAAATGTGGTAAATATATTGCGTCGGGACAAATTAATCATATTGGATTTCGTGTGAGTAAAAATAAAGCTTATTAAAGTTAGAGTGATTCAGCATTCGCTATTTTTAGGCTTCATTAATTCTCTGGGACTGGGAAACTCGAACACAAATTGTTAAACATGAAATACATAAAGTTCGCGTGGAGGCGATTACATTCTCGTGTAATAGCAAATTTGTTATATCATTGGGCGGCCGAGACTGTGGTATGTGTGTGGTGTACGATATAAAAAATCGCAGTCCATTGAGTGGAGCAAAAGCGAGTCCTGATTCAGCTGGTGAAACTTCAGTGATCTGCGCAACAAATTTACGAGGGTCCTGCTTTATGACTGGCGGTATTAGTAAGTTTTCTTTTCAGCAATTACTCTCCTAACTGTTTCGCCACTGTCACAATTTTGTTATTATTTAGATACAATTCGAGTTTGGACAATTGACGAAGATGCTCGAGCGTTGAGGATTGTTGATGTAAATGTGTTTAAAATTAAAAGGACCATTTTGTCAATTGCTATTGATTATCGGGATGAGTTTGCTTATTGTGGGACAGCCACAGGAGATCTTTTAAAGGTTATTAATCTTTTTTTTAGGGTTCCGTAGCCAAAATCTCGCAATCCTTGTAGCTTTGTGATTTTCTACACAGTTTCCATATCTTTGAACCTGTGAAAATGAAGTACAGAAAATAGTTTTTGGTAAAAAAAATGTTAAAAAGGAGATATGTTTCGGTATTAGAAGGTACCCGCCAAAAATTTAAGCCTAGATCTAGGGGAAATGTTGGAAAATGAGTTCAACTTTTTTAACTTCCCATAGGAAGTTATTGTAATGGGTCCGATTTTACGAATCGCTAATTTTGACATATCTCCACGTTTCAAGGTCACTAGAATCCGAATACATCATTTTTAGCGTGATGTCTGTGTATGCGTTCGTTAGTTCGTTCGTTCGTGAATTTTTTTTCGTCTCGCATATCTCAAGAACAAATGATGATATCAGCTCCGGACGGATTTCATTAGATGCCTAATCAAAAAATGAAGACCGGATAAAATTTTCAGCAAATTCGGATTAGCGGTTTGTTTTTTGTGGTAAAAAAACGGAATTAACTTTATTAACATAACATAGATTATATGAATTTTTTACCATAACATTATTATATAATGGCCTAAGAACCTTCCTTGATGTTAAAAACGCCAGTATTTTATTATAAAATTAAAAAAAAAAAATAAGAAACTTTCTTTTAAATATATTTTGTCTCGCATATCTTGAGAACAAATGATGTTATCATTTGTTTGATAAGGGTGGAGCCCCCACCCTTAGGTACAGAAGGCGAAGCCCCCGATATGGAACAACTGGCAAAGCCTCTATCGGGGGCCCAGGGGAGGAGTCGACTGAAATGAAAAAAGAACTATTTATGTACAGTAGTCTCTAGTCTTTAAGGACACCCAATGGGAAGTTGACAGTGCGGGTAGACCTGCCCCCCAAATTTTCCTACAATTAATTCGAGAAATAACTTTACAACTTTACAAGGGCCATAGAAATTAATGACGGGCCCTCGGGCACAACAAAAAAATTTCAAACATTTTTTCAATTCTTTTTCCAAAAATACAGTTAACAAGCAAAAAAACGTCTTTTTACTTTGTCCGGACCCCTAACCGAGGCTCCGGGTTCCTTTTTTAGATCCGACCCCCGAGAAATTGCCACACCTGACCGCCCCTCTCGCCCGCCCTGTGTATAGGATATCGTTAGAAAGATCTTTCAAAATGAATTTAAGGTTCGTTCAACCACTTTTGATTTTTAAGCCTTATTTGCGAAATGTTGAACTTTAAAGTGGTGTGTCGCATCCTCTAATTTTTGAGTTATGGATCCAAAAAATCTGAAAAATTGCAAACACCTGCATTTGCTAAGAACATTCAATCAAAATTATTTCTGGTAACTTTGACCGATAACTTTAAGAGATATAAGGAAACAAATTATTACATAATTGACCCCCATAGTAACGCATACACGTGCAAATATATTCACCGGTTTTTATGATAAACCGTAAAAAATATACTTTTCATACTACTGGCTACGGAACTCTAATTAATGCGAGTTTAACACGCACTTAATGAATTTTTTGTTCTATTTCCAAGTTCCATGCTTCTGAAATTACCTTTTTTTGTAGATTATGCTAAATTTTGATCACGATTTAAACAATTTAATGCCAGTAAAACCTGGAATGGTAGGTTGTTTCGCGAAAAGAGCAAAAAATCTACCTCGCGGTCGTAAACCAGACTCGGCAACTGTCCGCTACGGTAAAGGAATACGTGTCCTTCATTTATTCCTTGATGGGAAATTGATCATTGGTGCCGGTGATGGTGAAGTGGACATGGTACAAGAATCCGAAATGGATTGTGGCGCATTCAAAGGATCATCGAATCTTTTACAACCGACACAACCGAAATTGATTTCTGTAAGATAGGCAACGACATGAGCATAGATGTAATATCGATTGTGTGTATTTTTATTGTAGTTACAGAAAACTAATATTGGAGCTACAGTCACTTCAATAGTCCTAAAGGATTCAAATACGATATTTGCTTCGACAACAAATTCCGAAATTTATTCAATAAATTTGAAAAATTTTAATGATGTAAAATTATTGGTGACTTGTCACACGGGGCCCATATATGATGTTGCTTTTCCTAAGTAAATTTTTCGTTTCAAAAATAATAAAAAGTTTATCTAATTTTTCAAACATCTTTTAGTAACTTTTCGGAGGTGTTTGCAACAGCTAGTAAACAAGATGTCCGAATTTGGAGTTTAGTTTCGAAACAAGAATTATTGAGAATTAAAGTCCCAAATTTTTACTGTTCAAGTGTGAAATTTAGTTATAACGGAAAAATTATTCTGACTGGATGGAATGACGGAATAATTCGTGGATTTACGCCCATTACCGGAAAATTAATGTTCGCCATTTTGAATGCTCATAATAAAGGAGTTTCCGCGCTTGCTATAACATCGGATGATACAAAAATTATAAGTGGTGGTTGTGAAGGACAGGTAAACACCGTTTTGGAATTTTTATTAACTTCAAACTGTATTTTTAGCTTTTCGTAGTAACCTCTACGAAAAGCTAATAAAATTGGTCAGTCCGTCCGGACATTTTGATTTTTAATTAATAAATTTTTTCGAAGGTGCGAGTATGGTCACTGTCGCCTGAAAAGCAGGAGTTGATTCATGTGCTGAAAGAACATAAAGGACCAATAACTGCCATTGATATCAATAAATATAACACGGAAGCTGTAAGTTCTTCAAGTGACGGAGCTTGCATTATTTGGGATATTGTGTAAGATATTTCACATTTATTAGGTACACTGTAAAAAATAAATCACAACAAATGAGTGTATTTTTACACAGTTTATGTATATAATATGAGTATTTGATCGATTTGAGAAAACTATTCGAAAAACTAGTCTATAAATAAACTTCTGAGTTTTTTAAGCCCCCCTCCCAGTCCATGTAGAGTTGAAGACTCAGGGCCGGATCTAGGGGGACAGTCGGAGCGCGTGCCCCCCAGCAGGTGTTAAAGGGCGGCAAAAGTGCAAGTTCTGGGGCGCCATAATGTTGAATTTGAATTTTTTTTATTTGCTCGTCACTTGCTTTTTGAAGGGATTTTTGAATTTGAATTTTTCTCGGGGAAGGCGCCGACAACAAAGTTTGCTCCCCTCCTCATAATAATTGTAGGTCCGGCTCTGTGTAGACTATAGGTGACATTTGTTTTGATTCCCTTCACGAATCGAAAATTCAGCTATTACAGCCACTGTTATGATATGACTTGAATCCGAGACTATGACAGACATTTGTTTTGGGTCCCTAGAAGTCGAAAATGACATTCATTTGGTGAAAACGTCGAAAGTCCAAAAATCTTGAATGAGTTCTTCAGCCAGACACGTCCAATACCTGGTTGGAACATGGTTTTTTAGACATTTTTCGATAAAAAATTAGTTTTTTGCCTAAATTTTCCCAAATTCAAAAGTTTTTGCGACATTTTTTTACACCATTGGAAAGAGGAGAAAAAACCACATAAAAAGGTTTCTGAACCGTTACTCTATGTAAATGGGTTTCCGAGAAAAACTAATTTTTGTAAACGGAAATTGTAAAGATCTAAATTTCTATATTTTTTACATAATTGTGTAAAATTACACTTTTAAACACGTAAATTTACAGTTGCGTAAAATTACAACAGTAAATAAGTAATTTTACACAATGTTGTAACTAATTTTTTACAATGTACCTAGCCTGATTATTTTATTTCTAGACGTTTATGACGAAAACAAATATACATTCGAAACACCCTATTCATGTGTGTTAAATACTACCCAACTGGTGTCCAAATCTTAACTGGCGGCTCGGATCGAAAGATTGCCTATTGGGAAGTGTTTGACGGTAGTCTAGTGCGTGAACTGGAAGGCTCAATAACGGACGCCATCAACTCGTTGGACATTAGTAGCGATGGAGAACTCTTCCTAACCGGTGGCAACGATCAAATTTTGAAATTGTGGAAATATAACGAAGGTTACACGACACATATTGGACTGGGACATTCAGGCGTAATTACTGCTGTCAAATTTAGCCCAAATGGGAAGTATATCGTGTCAACTAGTGGATCTGGTGATATATTTATCTGGCTATTACCATATTCGCCCCCTATACCAGCTAAAGAAAACGGTTCGGGTGATAAAAATAAACAAATTGTTAAATCTTCAAAATCGCCCGAGGAAATTCAAAATATTAAAGCTAATCCTGGTGATAAAGAGAGCATAAAAGTGGAGTTAGCACAAGCAGATAGTGGCGATGCTAAATCTGAAACTAAGGCTTCGAGTAATAATTTCTGTTGTAAATGTAACAAAGGCAGTGGTAAATAATTTGAAATTGGGACAGGGTTTTATGAATTAACATACAAATATATATTTACAATTCTTTATTAAAATTCTCTACAAAAAAATTAGATTATAATAAGTGGTTTAACTTATATTGATTGCCAGGTTCGAAAAAGCGTATTAAAGATTATTACAATTAATTTAAAAATAAAAACCTATAATGTCAAATTCATTTTTTTTTTATTATTTATTTCAAAACCACTCAACATAATATTACGATTATTCGATCTGGATTTCGATCATTCTGAATTGAAATATAATCCCAAATATGACGAATAAGTTGAATCATGCACAGAATGAAATTTTATAATACTATTTTATACTATTGTGCGATCTTTATCAATTTTGTTAATAGGCCAGTTGAAAAATTAAAAAAAAAAAATTTGCAATTGAGAAAAAAGCCTAATTTTTAATTTTATACGTTGGATAATTAAATAATTAGCAGTTATGTCCAGAATTAGTGCTTTAAATTTGTTTATTTTTGTAGTAAAAAAAAACCGCAAAGAAATTTTACTTTTAACGGCATTGTAATATTACGTACATGCATCACGAACTTGCCGTCCGATTCTAAATGAATGCATAAGGTCTATGAAGGATCATTGACCCTTCGTAGCCCCAAAAAAGAAAAATTTGTAACCATGCAAAAAAATTTTATTTTACTTTTTTTCACAGTGTAATAACAAAGCTACTTGTAAATAGGAGCGTCAGAGACAAAGAGAGAGGTAGTTGCCGTGTACTTTCTGTCTCTTTCTAACCGAACGCTATAATTGGCTGCCGCTGATGTCATTCAAGAAGTGACAAGAAGGAACCACTCACAACGTTCGGTTAGAAACAGAGAGGACACTTTACAACTATCTCTCTCTTTGCCTCTAACGCTGCGCTTAGCCTTTTACGCATTCTATCCTTACCTCTCTTCTTATAAGATCACCGTTAACACAGGTTAGGAATATGGCGGCCATTTCTACTACCATATTTAATTTTCAAAACGAATTTTCTATTTTTCTATGAACTGAAACTGAATTTTTAAATTTTCATTTTACTTTGTTATCATTTTTATATGAAAATTTATCATACGTAACCATTTTAATTTATAACTGAAAACGCAATAACCGTTTATAATTTCACACACACACATCAGATGTTGATAAGTAGACACCAGTTCTGACAACTTTAATCATATTATTCATATTATGATATTATTCATAATGTTGCAAATTTAATGCAATTGACATCGTTTATTAAAATTTTTTAACCTGTCAACTCGCCTATTCTAGTCCTTTTACTCCGAAGAGACATAGTCGAAGACCTTATGTATTTGCATATTCGTTAAAATAAGTGTTGTGCCATCCCGCACTTCACGAATCTTCTTAAATGACAATGTAATATATCTCTTTTTTCTATGGGGGATTTATTAATTCTTTTACATTTGAAAATGATTTTGATTCAACTGTGAACGAAAATTCAACTTACTCGATTTTGGGGATTATTTAGTTATCACACGGTATATTAACGCACCCGAATACACACGCCCACGCATTTACACATTTACGCACAATTGAAAGTAAAATGATTTAAGCAAAGAGAAGAAACAAATTTTCATGTGATAATCGAAAGAGATTAAAAATTTGTAAAAAAAAAAAAAATATCACCAAATTATCTTTATTGCTTATGTGAATTAATTTTTAAAGCAGAATTTGTTAAAATACAATTTAAAAAAACAAACAAACTTTGACTTGATAAAAATTGAGGTCTTGAGATATTTTATAGAGAAAATATTATTTTTAAAACTTTACAGTACAGTAAACTATTTATACTTTAAAATTCCTTATGCTGCACTATTGGTGAGATATTTGAAAGTTTTTTTTAGGTTTGACATATTATAAAGTCATGCCGATTCTCGCCGATAGTGTAGCGCAGATTTAAGAATACAATTTAAAATAAATATTCTTTGATTGATTCGAAGTTATGCAGTTTATTAGAAGGGAGAAGTTATCACGCACGCGCTTATCACAATTCAAAAATTGTCAAATTAATACATTAAAAGCAACACTGGTTTCTCTATAGATTGTTAAATATTCAATTAAAATCATTCAAAAGACGGAATAAAATATAAACTTAATCAGCTGTTTCTGTTTAGATCCGCCATTTTCTATTCCATCATTTGAATAATTTCTATTATGCCTATTTTATATGTATCAAATATCAAAAATGGTATATAAATACCCAATCATTAACACATATATTTTTTGAAAATAATTTTCATGCATGTCTTAACACTATTAAATCGTTTACGGGCATCACTTCATTTGGTAATGCAGGTGTGAAAAAGAAAGAAATATATTTCTTACTCTTTTCAAGCAATCATTAGAATACAGAGTGATTAATGTAATGTAATATTTTATAAGAATATTTGGAGTGTTTCTATACCATTCATCCGATTGCGATGAAACTATGGTGAGTTGCTGTTGTGCGCAAGCCCGCGAGGTGTGCGAGTCGTCTGTATATTACATAGTTTATTGAGTGGCACTGAAACGCATGCCGGGTAATATATTGCAATCATACAGTCAGTCAAAGTTATCAACCTATATATCTGTGATTTTAACTCAGAAAGAAAAAGAAATATAATGTCATTTCTATCTATTGAAAGTATTACTAAATGAAGCGTTGCTGCATTTTTTACCAGTCAAATTCTATATGAAAAATATAACCATCAGTTACTATGAATGGATAAATTTTTTCGTTTAGAATAATAGTTCTTTCAATTTTCAAAAAAAAAATTACATTTTTCAAATTAGACAATAATTTCCTAAACTTCTATTAATACGTAACGTATTTACAACATTCTAGTGCACACATTTATCGTTATACTATAACTCTATGATAAAATGCATTAATTATATCCGAACCTCTAATCATAAACGAATCAATGATCTCGTTTTGTGGTAGAAAAAAATAAGTTGCAAATAATTAATCGTAAAAATATGTAAATTTTTTTTTCTCTGTGAATGCACACATCTCATCTTTATTTAACAGTGTATAATTCCTTTTTCGTTAACCTTTTTTTGCGATGTCACACAAAACAAAAAAAAAAAAAAAAAAAACGTTAGATTTAAGTAAAATCGGTGTTTATCAAATAAATTTATGTAAATTCTGTTGTTGAACTGTATATGATTTGCATAATCTTTTATATTTTGTAATACACGTTATAACACTCAACATAATACATACTTGACTGTACCTAACCTATTTGCATATTGACACAAACAGTAGAGTTCAATTACAGTATCAATATCAATATTGAAAGCCGATACATTACTATTATTAGTTTTTGTGGTATATGTATAAATATCGTTGAACAGGGGTGTAATTTTTATTATGATTGCTGTTGATCGAAAAGATTGCGGGGCTGACAATATTGTCTTTATTTTCGTAAGGTATTAAAAATTATTTATTTTTTTTAGATAAAACATTTTGATGCGATTTTAGATATAAACAATAGGTAATTATGGATGCCAATATACGGGTAATACCCTTTTATATCGGTATATTTTGAATATATTTTAGATATGCGTATATACGTTTGCTTGTCACAACTTGTCTGTCTGATTTTAATTTTATGTATTGTGTAAAGTAGTTTTTGATGTTACAAGTAAATGATTTATGTGTATCAACTGTCTTTTTTCTTCCAGTAAAATGTGAGAGAGACAACACATTGTTTTGTTTTCGTAAAAATATTTTTTTTAAATGACAGGTTATTTTTTTATTAACAAGTTTTAAGTTACAGTCAGTCAGTAAAATTTTCAACAATTTTAATTTAAAAAAAGTTAAAAATTTTGTACTTTTTTAAAATAACGTTTTTTTGTAACTTGAAACTAATTTTTATTAATAGCTGATGGTTAATAGAGAATATATCGATACATTTTTTTTTTAAATGTATTTACCCCGATTTATTAACGTTTCAAATTTTGAAAATATAAGTACGGTCCTGTCAGCACCGCGAGATTTCGAACATTAGATTGCACATATCATATAGGGCTTCCCCGAATTTGAATATTAAAGAGGAGATACTGTTGATCAATCGTTTGAAAAATTTGCATACGTAAACAGTTTTAGAGGTTCCATGTCTATACTTATTTTAGTAACAATTTCTTAACCGACGTCATATCCTTTCAAAAAAACATTTAATTATATAACAAACACATCCGTTTGAATATGTCAAAATGTATAATATTATAATTACGTACAGTAAAACTTCTCTTCAGTAACTGAAAAAAACAAACTACTTTCTTAACGTAGTAAATGTATGTTTAGATAAGTTTTACTGTAGTCGGATACTTCTCCCATCCAATAAATCGTTGATTATCGAAAGGGAACATGTGCATTTATTTATTTTGATTAAAGTTCGTTGAAGAAAACTACCATGACATCTTATGTTTGAGTAGCTGTTATTAGAAAATTGATAGTAAATAGGAGATAATGATGAGAATGGCAATTTATGAACTAAATTGATTAGCTGTTTTGGAGACGATGCGTCAATCTTTTTTTTTTTTTTTCGTTTAATAAAACATCATTAGAATACATTATTTTATAAATAGACAGAGTTTATTTTATTTATAACAGCAGGCAAATAGTTTGTTCACAGATGCACAGATTTACTTAAATACATAAATTACTAACTTCACTCAAATTAAATCTAAATTAATATATACAATTATTTTCTCTATGATATTACAAAAAGAAAATTATTAAAAAACTATTTTGGCAGTTTATTTTTTAAATTGAGACCACGCTCTGCTACCATTTTTTTAAAAAATTCAACTTATTCAGATCTATCGTATTTTTGTAATATAAAAGAGAAAACATGTAAAAATACATTTAAACATAATCTATGATTTTTTTGCATCATTATCTATGTATAATTAAAAAACTAGTAAGAAAAACAATCAAACGAATACAAAAACAATAACGAAAATCTCTCTGCACACAAGAAGCTGATGGAGAGGAGAGTAGGTCGATGTTTTTTATGATTTTTTTTTCATATAAATGCAAAATATCGTTGAGCTGGCATTTTCTTTGGATTTTCTCTATAATATTTAATTATGAATTTCTCACTGGCACAGATTATTTTTTTTTTTATTTGAATCTTAATTTAAAGTGTTTTCGCTTTGGCTAAGAGATCATTTATAAATCGCTAGAAAAATTTGTTTTCATTAGTTAGGAATATTTTTTGGAAATTCATTGTTTAGTTTTGAAAAAAATAATATTTACCTTCACGTCACTCGACGATTTTTTAGCGTCAATAAGTAAATCCTGAAATAAAAGATAAGTTTTATAATAACTTTATTGAATACTGTTGACGTTATTTAATTTTCAAATTAATGAAAACTTGCACAATATTTTATGTTTTCTTTTACGTCATACTAGAAAAAACAATTTATTCTTTGTACTTTTCGTAAATAAGATATTTTTATAATATTGTCTGATGTTACACTTTTTGGATATGTAACAAATATAGTTTTATCAAACTATTGTAGAATATAATTTTCACAGAAATAATTTTTATTAAAATTCAATGGCATATAGGGTTATTAAAAGGGAATTAGAATGATTGATTGAAGTAGAGTAATTTGGATTTGAATTTTTCATTTTTGCCATTAAAATGATACAATTTTGCTTTTATAAATGTGACCGATTCGACAGAAGCCATTTTTCTGATTGTCCTACGTACATAATTTTAGTAAAAAATGATGAAAATGGTTTCGAAAACCTACAATTCGCTTCTAATTTCATCATTCTATCATTTCATTTACGACTTTTAAGACACTAAAAAATTTTTGTGAACTGGATGACGTCATCAAAGTACACAATTTAAACACAATTTTTCACAAATTAAATTTTATTGAAATGATGTGAATTAGAGCGATTGGTTTAACTGTGGTATTCTGGGTGTGAACTTTTAATTTTTGCTATCAAAATAACGAAATCCCTTGTATAAATATAACTGATTCGACAGAAGTCATTTTCTTAGTAGCTCTACGTGTGTAAATTTGGTAAAAATGAAGTTTTTGATAAATTTTTTTTTCTACCGAATAAGAGCTCAGTCTTCCAGATATTATTAAATTATATCACGCGACAGATTCATTACTTTTTTGTGTGTTGGTAACACACTAACATACGTTTTCTCTAGATGTATAATAAATTAAAAATGGAAAACGTCAGACAAGATTATAAAAAAAACCCAACTAAATATTTTTCAAACTAACGTGTCTTCTTTAAAATTAATGATTTAATTTCTAACTTTTTCAAAAACTATTTTTAAATAAATATTATGTAAAATTATTCAATCAATTACTATTGAAAAACAACAATTATTTAAAGCTAAAAGTTGTTTTATAACAAAATTTACGTAACACTGACGAAATTAATGGAAAACATCAATAATTTTAAATTAATACCTGTAAATGTCGTCGGCGTTCTTCATCGTTGTCCATATCTAATAATTCATCAATGTCCACATCAACTTCTCGACTTTTTGACGGATCTTCAACCTAAAAATAAAAAATTACACGTTATATAATAAGATGAAATTCGTATGCGAATATGGAACGGATATTAAAATTAGTAAAATTTTAAAAACAAAAGTAGTAAAAACGGATATGTCGTAACAGGATATAATATTATGATTATTATATAAAACTCTTAATACGTTTGTTGATGGCCTAGATTAAATTTACGATAAAAGATCAGATTCAAATGAAGCGCCTTGGGTTCTGATTTATTAACTCATATTAACCCACAATACATTGAAAATCAAATAAGGGCGTGGTCTGATGCTTAGCCATCTGACAGCGGATGAAAAAACTACTGCGAGCCGGCTAAAGTTGAGTAGAAATTTTCGAATTGGGTTTTTGAATAAAAAATAATTATAATTTTTTTTCAATACTATAATTATCATAAATAATATTGTTAGTCGATGCGAAAAAAAAAATTAAAAATGATAATAAGTTAATAAACATTAAAAAAAATATCAATTGGTTATAAACAGCACCATAAAAAATCGCGATGTCTGACGTCATTATGTTAATGTGTCGAATACTGTCAAAATTGTCAAAATTATTAAAATTTTGTACATATTGTCAAAATTGTTAAAATTTAGAACGAAAAACTATTGATGGTTATTGAATTAATTAGCAATATGTGACAAAAGATTTATAAAAGCTAATTTTGGTCACAGAATATCTAACATCTTTCTATTATTACCATATAATTGTACAAAACAAGCTCGATAACTCTTTTAATTAGACATTTTCAATAAACTATTCAATACAAAAATGTTTATAACAAGTGAGAATTGCATGGCAACAATAATTCAAAACAAAAAGACATTGTATATTCAGGTAAATAAACATTATGACGTCACATATGCGCTCGAGTACTTTCGGGAACTGTCGACTCGTTATCAGTACTAAGTTAAAAAATTTATTTCTAATTTCATATAATTTTTTAAATATTACGTAAAAAAAATAAAATAAAAAGGGTTTTCTTATAAAATTTATATATGATCCTTTCCATTTAATTATGACAAAAAAAAAATATGTTCTTCAAAAACCCAATTATTCGTTTTGTATTTGAAAATAATAAATTATTATGAAAATATACGAATAAAATTTTTAATCGGGTTTCGTTTTTGTAACATTTTCTTGATCAGTAAAGGCAACTTACCGAACTTATATCGTAAAATACTATTTCATGTCTATTAGACTTTCCCTCCTATTGACTAGTTTTAATTAAATCAACAATCGATTTTGAATAAGCATAGATAACAAGAATTAAACTTATTGATTTAAGATAAGTGGATTTAAATTTTTAATAATATTGAATTTTGATATTTAATATTTATAGGAACTGATAATTCAAAAAGGTCACTTATTAAGTAATACCAATTGTCGAATATTGGAAAAAAAATTAAGCAATAAATGATAAGTGAGTTTGAACGAGCTAAACGTTAATATGGGCAAGTAAATCTTTGGCCTAAGACCACCTATATACATAAATATACCTTTTGTGATTAATGAAAGCCGGTTTTTTATTTCGTCATATACTAGTTTCTGTACGTAATCGACGTACTAAACCAAAACTAAACATTTTTATCAAAGTTACTATCAATTTTTTAATTTCGAACAATTAAAAAATTATATTTTAAAAGGCTCATACGAGTAAAGGATAAGAAAGAAACGAGCTATTTTTGACGAGAATATTACTTACGTGTTATTATTTTTGAAATTACAAAAAATTATGCTCTATCAGATAGTGTACTTTGAGGTCCGTTATGCAAGCATAACGTTTGAAGTGTCATTTATTATGTCTGTTTTCGATTTATATAAAACAACTTACAATAAAATCTCATGAATCTCCCAAGTTTTGTAAAAATTAACCTTTTTATTCGGTTTAAAAAGAGTTCCAAAAAATTACTTTTCTGACGGTGTGGTGAAGAGAAGGAAAGAAAATCTGTATTAAAAATGGGCTAGTTAAAAAATAAATCGAATATAATTATTCTTAATTTATATTACTCATTAATAACAGAATTTACAAAAAAAAAGGATATATAAAATTAAGTGTAAATTTATTGTATTTATTTTTAACATTTTTTTTTTTTAAATTTATTTAAAAAAAAAAAAATAATTGCTTTATTTTGTAATTAAATGTTAATTTATATATCATCCATCCTAGGAAAAAAATTAAAATGACAGTCAGCGTACATGTAATTTTTTTCTGGAAGCAAAATCGCCATATTTGTTAACACATTTTATAACCTACAAAGTGTAGGTAGTAATGGTTATTTTTTAATTTGTATGTGATTTTTGTCGTAATTTAAAACTATCTATTATAAATATTTTAACAGTATTTATAGCAAAAAATGTAACAAAAATAAATATAGAAAAATTTTAAATCCAACCTTGTATAACCGCCATATTTGTCAACACATTAATTTTTTTATGATCCCTCGATTGTATTCAATGCTCAACGTAATATTTAGAAAGAGATAAATCATGGTACACACATTACCTATAAAATAGATTTCGTCCTTAAAACTGAGTGGATTAGGACCGGTACAAATTTTTTATGGTTTACACTTTAGAAGGATGACACGATATGCTAAATATTATTATACAGTTACGAATATAATTAATAAAGATGAAGTAATAAAAATTAGAAAAAAAGTAACTATGTACGAATACTAATACGAATCAGGGCATGAAAATATTTTCATTGTTAACGTATAATTACTAAGGTTAATCAATTAAATTCTTTATACTAATTTCATGAATATTTATTCTACAATACAAACAGGTAGGTAACTCTAATAAAATCTACTTTAAATTGTTACTGTTTCAAACGAAGATCTTCATTCGATATGGTTAAATATTCATAATAAAATTTAATTTAAATAATCTAAAAATGTTATTTATAGAGAAAAAAACGAAAAATTTAATTTTGGTTTTTACATAAATAACGAAATAAATTTATTTGTATAAAAATTTTTTAAGCTTTAACTCTTTGTATAGCTCGGGCCTTTTAACTTGACAGTAACTCATGCATGATACAGATAGACATATGAGTTGCCGAAAAGCAAAGTCAGTTATATCCAAAAAAATAAAAAACTGAGATTTTAGTTGCTATGGATACTTCAGTTCATCTGCTATATGTTCACGTTGAGACACAGTTCTAAAAAAATTTTATCCCACTGAAAATAGGTGAAGAAAAATGACGAAGGATGCAAAATCAGTTATATCCCAAATAGCCACAGTTCCAAAATCAGTTCTATCCTTTAACAGTTTCAAAATAAGTTACATCCCACAGACAATAATGGCTGCCCTCTAAATGCGGCAGCAAAACCACTTTAATCCCTCACTAATGTAGTACATGTACTTTAGTTTCAGTAGTAGAGTGACTATTTTTGCAGTATCCTACAAAGACTTAAATTATTGTCATTTTTACTACATAAAATTGTTCTAAAAACTAAAAATATGTTCATTCTTTTACCTTCTACCAGGTTTTTGACTACTTTTGCATGTTAGAAAGTTCAAAAATGGCTGACACTTCATTTCCAAAATCAGTTATATCCAACTGACGGTTTCAAAACAAGTTACTTGGGTTTTATTTATTTAAATATAATTGTTTGTGTTTTTCCTACATTATACAGATTATCACCAGGAATCAACATGAATTTAATACGTTTTTTGATATCATAATTATGCAATGATTTATTATTGTAATATAACTAACAGTTTTTGTTGAATAACTCGAAATCGTTTGAGATGCACATAGCTGGTTTTGGAATTCGACGACTCATATTTGAAAATACATTACAATAACATCTAAAAAATATCTAGGTTTAAATCATATTAAAAAGAGACACCTTTTTAACAAACATATTGTTCTTTTTCGTTCCCTCTTTTATTACCTACTATTAGATGTACGTGTTAAATTCGTTTTCTGCGCACTGACAAGTTAAATGGCCCGAGCTATACAATAAAATGATACACGCGAATACGTTATTGTGACGGAATGATGTGGATGTATGGCTTTCTGACGCAAACTCATAGAACTGTCAGACGAATTTTTTAACTCAGTAATTTTTAGGGTTCCATTTTTTCTCATAAAATCACTCTCGTGTACGTCCATTCGTTTGTCATAGACGTTTTTCTCGAAACATAGTATGTAACGTAGGCATTTTAAATTCGGCGTAATGTTAGGTTTTGATGATGCACATACACATCGCCAGTCAACGATTCAAAAAAAAATTATTTTTGATTAATGAGGAGGCAGTTTGGTTCAAAAAAATTATTTTAATTATTTAATTATTTAATTATTTTTAATTATTTTTAAAAAAATTATTATATTTGTCCAGTGGTCTTAATGACTGGGCTCAAAATTTGCTAAAAATGACTATGGAGGTCCCTCCCCAACACGCCCACCAATCTGATAAGTTTTTTCGACAGTGTAATAGCTGCTAAAAAAAATTTAAATAACAAGGGGAAACACAGTAGTAGACAATGTATTTACTAACGTTTCAGTACAATACGGAACAATGAAAGTAATTAAAAATTCATAAACAAAATAATTTTTAATAGTTATTTGCAATTGCAAATTGCAATTCTTAATTGCAAATATTAATTGTCTAACGAAAGGAATTAATTATTTAGTTTTTTGTGTTTCCGGAAAAAACAGTAATTTTTGAAATACGAGGTTGCGTCAAAATGTCATCGATACGTTAGATTTCGACCAAGTAAATTCGCCAAGTGCACGTTTAGACACGTATTAAATCAGAATTTCATAGTCAATAGTTAAAGTTTGTCACAATTTCGGGATAAAATATTTCTCATTTTTATTTAACTAATCTGACACTGATTGTGAGCTAAACAACTCTAGTAAAATAATGTTTAGTAGCCTGTAGTGAGCCTTCAAGTCCAGTGACAGTAAATTTTTCGTTATCTTAAAATTTTGTACAAAGGATTGAAGAAGTGATTTCAGTTATATCAATACTAGTACAGATATGGATAAAACAACCGTTACAGATTGGTGAAAACAAAGAAAAATTCCTGTACGCCTTCACTTTTAACTAAAAATAAAACAAAATTTAGCTTCTTGCGTCAACATATAACAAACTTGAAAATAAATAATAGTCTTTTAATATTAAAATTAAAAAACAACATATTTTCTATAAAAATGAAATTTGAAATTTTACCAAAAAATTTCAATTATTCATATTTATTTTTATATTCAAAAAATTTTTTCGTGAGACCGACGACTGTTTGAAAACAGTTCAAAAATTACATATTTACTTCTTTAGGAAAAATTTACATTATAACGAGATTGTACTGTAATATATTTTTGCACAATTGTCAATTTTCAATTCAAGGATTTGAAATAACGAAATTGAAAGTTAAAATAAATTACAGTAATTATTCAAAAATAAACTGAAGTACTTGAAATATAGGATTACTATCTAATTGTAATAATATAATTTATAAAAGACAAAATATCATTTAAAAAAATAAAATAAAATGTATATTTTAAATTATACTCATTTATATTTTTACTTTTTTGCAAAAAAAAACAAACAAAAATGGATATTTTTTAAGGTTATAATCATAAATTTTGACAACCCATTTACATAATGCGAACAAATTTAAATGGCGGTGTCATTTAAAAATAAATACCCTCAAACTAAAATCGTTTTATTGTCAGATTTTACACCACTATTTCCTTTTATGTATTTTTATTTTTCCTTTCTCATGATTATTTGTTTACGTAAGGATGTATTTATTTAAATATGTGCAAAAAAAATAAAATAAATAACAAGGAAATAAAAGATGTGTATAAAAAATTTAGGTTATGTAATTTGGTGTTGTTATCAAAGCGTATTATTATTTATTAAATATGAATGTACAAAGTAAGTATGTAATAAAATTATACACATTTATTAATATTATTACATTAACATAATATCGTATGCGTTCATTCGTACAAAAGATTTTTAATAGGTACAGTAATGTGCATGAAAAGGAGACAAATTGTGCTTGACAATCCCTCTCCACTGATCTAATAATGACTTAATAAGTAGAAAATTCTCTATATCTGTTACGATATGAAATCAATATCGAATGACCTACTATCTGTCGACAAAAACACATAATTTCTTCACAATAACACCCAAACTTTGATTTTTGATAATTGTAATTATTTTTGTAAGGATGCTTAAAAAATATCATTCATAACTCCATTGGTCCGTCTGTTGAACATTAGGTTTACAGTTTCTTTTTTTAGGATTTCGTAGTTCTAACAACGAAATTCTTACGAATTCGTCATTTCCGTCATCGCATTAGGTGGCCTATCCGCACTTGTTCACTTTGTAAAAGTCATGGTGAATCTTATAGGCTATTGACTATGTAGTTGAATAAGGAACTAATTCGTAACAGGTGTTTTATTGTTTCATATGTTCAATTGTACCCCAAAGATGATAAATTCACAAAGTGCTATTAAATTTAGGCGTGCGTTTTTACGAACGGCGTAAACTTATCGACACTTACGTTTTTTAACTATAACTCAAAAACTATGCATTTGTCGTAAATACACATGATATGATTTTTTGTAGAGAATTAAATTTGCTATCGAAATGGCACCTTATGAACTCAAAAAACTTTTTTCTCAACAAAATAAGTCAAAAAAACTATTTAAAGAAAAGCTCAAATTTTTCAATTTTTCTTTTTTTTTAAATTTTTGAGTAGTACTTTTTTCTGAGTGAATTTAGGTATAGGGATTGGTTCACAAAAAAGAAAGCTGATGTAATTCCCGTCAGAACGGTGACCGATAAAACTATTTTCGATAACAACCGGCTGAGATACAGTCGTTCAAAGTTACCTACTTTTTTACAATTTTATTACTTTTGACTTTTATACCATGTTATTTGCAATTTTTACACAAAAAAATTATTTTTATTGAGTACAAAAATTATTTCTGCTTTATCAGAGGTAACGATAAAATTATTTGCTAAAAATTTTGATATTCATATGATCTTAGGTATAAAAAGAAACTTTAATATTGTACTAAATTACAGTTCTATTTTTAAAAAAAAATTAAATGTACCTATTATATTTCTCCCATAATGTTTTCAAATTCAATATCAATATCTTCATCAACATCGTTTTGGACATCTCCTTCTGTAATTTATGGAACATCCGCATTTTCACAATTTTCTGGAACATCCGCATTTTCGCAAATAAATTCTTTGCAGCTAATTCCTTATTTTCTACAGCTGCAATTTCCGTGACAACCTTTTATACACCCGCAAGCTATTTGTTCCAGTAAATTCTGCAGTGCAGGAGGTTTTGTTGTTTTAATTGGCACTAATCCATTTTTAGATTTTTTCCAACCCCACTCAAATGGATTTAAAATATTTCCTTCCCACTGTTGAATTTGGTGGTACGTCCTTAAACCGTGATATTTAGTGGCATCAGAAGTTAGTGGGAAATTGGTTAGAGAAAATTTTGTGCTTTTTGATAATTTTTGAAAAAGTTGTAACCGAGAACTACCTAAACTGTTGGTGTTAATGCCATAAAGAGAAATTACGATTTAATTCTATTACGTAAATTGCGGCTGTAGAAAATTATAGGAATTAGCTGCTCCATGTTCTGCAAAGAATGTATGGGCCTAAATTGTGAAAATACGGATGTTCCAGAAATGACAGAAGAGGATGTCCAAAACGATGTTGATGAAGATATTGATATTGAATTTGAAAACATTATGAGAGAAATATAATAGATACATGTAACTTTTAAAAAAAAAATTAGAACTATAAATTAGTACAATATTAAAGTTTTTTTTTTTTATACCTAAGATCATATGAATATCAAAATTTTATCGTTACCACTTTTATCGTTACCTCTGGTAAAGCAGAAATAATTTTTGTACTCAATAAAAATAATTTTTTTGTGTAAAAATTACGAATAATATGGTATAAAAGTCAAAAGAAATAAAATTGTAAAAAAGTAGGTAAATTTGAACGACTGTATCTCAGCCGGTTTTTATCGAAAATATTTTGATCGGTCACCATTCTGACGGGAATTACATCAGCTTTCTTTTTTGTGAACCAATCCCTATACCTAAATTCACTCAGAAAAAAGTACTACTCAAAAATTTAAAAAAAAAGAAAAATTGAAAAATTTGAGCTTTTTTTTAAATAATTGTTTTGACTTATTTTGTTGAGAAAAAAGCTTTTTGAGTTCATAAAGTGCCATTTCGATAGGAAATTTAATTCTCTACAAAAACTCATATTATGTGTATTTACGAAAAATGCATAGTTTTTGAGTTATAGTTCAAAAACGTAAGCGTCGATAAGTTTACGCCGTTCGTAAAAACGCACGCCTAAATTTAATAGCACTTTGTGAATTTATCATCTTTGGGGTACAACTGAACATATGAAACAATAAAACACCTGTTACAAATTAGTTCCTTTTCTCCCTGTTTTTTTGTACATAGTCAATAGCCTATTACGCAATTTAAAAGACAACGTCGTTTTTTTTTTTTAAAAAAAAGCACCTTTATTGAAATTTTTAAACTTATATGGAAAGTAAAAGGTTTAAATAATCACATTATTAACAAATTAAAGGCAAATTTTAATATTAAATAAAAGTAAGAAATATTTTATCGCGAGAACTATAAAAAAAACTCTGGCTACGAAATTCTGACTTAATGCGTGTGTAACTAATACACAATTTTCGAATTTTTTTATTTCAAAATCACTCTTGTATAATGTTAATAAATTGTCGTAATGGTGGAAGCGCGACACATATTCAAATCTATAAGTTACATATTCTTAAACGTTACTCATGTTATTGACGTAACAGGAAAAAATGGGTGTATTTTTACACAATTTATGTATATACTGTTTTGGTTTAATAAAGGATGTAAATTTACAGTTTATTCGATTGCAAAATACACAGATTTATAACGTAAATATAAAACAAAAACATTGTAAAAATCTGAATTTATTATATATTTTTTTCATACAACTGTGTAAAATTACACTAAATTTTTAGTAATTTTACACATTGTTGTAACCTATTCGTTTACTTTTGTTTGGTACTGTCCTCGCAGTCAAACTCGATTAAACATTAATAAAATGAGTAAAAAAAATCTACCGTTTTGATTGAGTCTAGAAGCAAATAATTTAATTATAACTTTCAATTTGATACTTCTTTGTAGAACTGATTAAGAAAATTTGAATGTAGATGACGTTCTTGTTTGGCTTTTTATCGTCAATATTTTTTTCATTTAATTAATAATCACTCAACTCAGATACTTTTATTTCGTAAAACTAAGACACTTAAAGATAAAAAAAAAGATAATTTTGTGTGACATTCTATTTAAAAACTATTTACTCACAATTTTACGAAATGACTCAGTAATAATTAAAATGTAACAATATTTCTTAATTGATCTATGAACCTTTTATACATATATTACTCACCGAAGTTTCATATAGCTTTTGTAGCTCATCGTAAAGCCACATTTCAACGGCGAGCCGTTTACGTATCAAACTCATTTGATGACTTCCATATTTCGCTGTGAGGAATTTCTCTCGTCGCTCTTTAACTTCACCCTTTTCAATAAAATTAACGTGCAATCCCGTCTTGGCCGGACTTCGTTCACTGCGCACCTCTGATGCCATGATGCCATTTGTTGTTGTACTTCCATTGGATGTAGCAGGATAAGAGGCTGCTACACCACACTCCATCGATTTGATAATTTAGTTATTCTGGAACAAATGAAAGACACCAATTTAGATTCTGTAATGATAAAAAAAAAAGAGGAAAAATGAAAAATCTGATCAGAAGAAGTTGTTGAAAAGATGTTTCTTTCTATTTTTCGCTCTTTACCATGGTGTAAAAAATTTCAAAAACTTTTACATTATGGCACAAAACTCATTTTTTTTAGGTTCCGGGCATCGGACGTATTTGACTAACGAACTCATCCAAGAGTTTGGGATTTCCAACGTTTTCACCAAATTTTGTTAAAAAAGGATACCGTAAAACCGGCTAGAGCCGGATACTTTATTGTTATTTTTATGTTAATTTTAGATTTATATACGTTTCCTTCATAGATATCATCAATAAAAATATTACCATTAGAAAGAGTGTATATTATTTATTATATCCCTGACCCATTTGTATTATTATAAGTAAAAATAAAGAAAAAAAAAAATTTATAAAGGTCCGGGTCTACACCCTAAATCGGTGTTGACCCGGACGTGTACTTAAATAACGTAATAACATGCAAACTAACCTCTCCCATCGGGGTTAGGACAGTGTTTTATATCCTCTGTCTTTGAACCTGTCTTTGATCCCATGTCTTTGAACCTATCAAAGACTTCAAAACATTCTGTGGGAAGGGAGAGGGGTCAGTGCATAATATGCCTCTCTATGAAGTAAACATACAATATGACACCAGAAGGAGGCATAAACCGCGTAATTCTAGCGGGAATATAACGTATGGATAGTGGAAGTTACGGCTGGTGCAAATCATGGCCATAGTTGTAATAAATTGATATATCCGGGTCTAAACGGATATATATATATATATATATATATATATATATATATATATATATATCATGTATTTTTTTATAGGTATATACATCGAATATAACTTCAAATATCATTAAATGATGCACGATAAAATTCTTAACATATACATATCAAAATCAAAACTAAAACAATATGACAATTATGACGAAAATTACATGTCTAAATTAGACACATAATTTATTTCTTTGAAAAACTGAAGGATGGTAATCCTGTAAAATGAAACAGTAAAAGTTGAAATCCGTAGTTTGTATTGTTACAGCTGTTTAGAGGATGTTTTTCTCTCTCTAATGACGTAGGGAACAAATGTTTATTGTTGCAGGTTAGTGTAGAAATTATTTACTTTGTAGATTGGTGCAACGTGTCCGGGTCTAATCGGTTTTACGCTACTTCGTTCGAGAGTTATTAAGTTATGTATAAATAGTGAATGCCATTTTTGGCTTCCAGGGACCTCATATTTCTGTCACAGTTCTGGGCTTAAGTCTTACCATAATAGCTTCTTGTTTAGAGAAAAATTCAGCTAAAAAAATCTTACCTCAAACATGGTAAAAGCAAAAATGCATTATTCAATAGTTTAACAATTAAATCGTCTACTAAAGAGGGTACACACCTCTGTCTATAGAAAAAAATCAACAAATTCTTTTATAATTTCTTATCTTTTTGTTTTAAATATCTTTTAAGGAGAATTTTTACGTTGTTTAATCTGACGCGACGGTATGATTCATCATCAAAACAAAGGCAAAACTCGTTCGAAAACATTTAAAATATGTATTTCCGTTAAATTTGTAGACAATAAATTTACATAAATATGTTTAATAGTTTCATATATATTATGTGTATTACAGAGGTCTAGCTGGTGTGAGCACTGAGCAGTGTGAGTCACTGAAATTGTTCAAGTTCAAATAATTCGTTGAAACAATATGTATTTGAAAACATGAGTTGTGATTTTCAATTTATTTCTCAATAATTCTCAATTTTTTTTTTTAAAAACCTGTTGTAATACTTGTAATACACCAAGAATACTGAACTATCACTTCTAGTTGTGGTCTTTTATTATCAACTGATTTACCTCGTAAAAACAATTTGAGATCTTGCAGAAAAAAATGTGTTACCTTGCAGGTAACTCATATTGTTTTTAAAAAGGAGTTTACCGAGATCGTTATAGGAAATGGCCTGTCGCCTGTCGGAGGATAAGTATCATTTTGTGGTGGATTAAACTACCAAATATATTGTAGGTAAAATTTGAGTTCCATAGGATGATGGGAACATGGCTAAAATAGGGTCTCAAGTTCAATGAGAACCTATTTACTTATGACTTTTTTAATCAAAACAGGTTCAATATATAGGTAAAGAAATGTTGAAATTATGTACATTAGTTTTTTGGACTGTTATCATCTAAACAAGTTCAAGATAAATAGCTGTGTTAAAACCATTGATTGTCTTAGATAGACCATCATGTGAGCTTTCAAGAGACATCAAGAAATTCGCGGGGAAACGTATCGGCAGATACTTACTGGCTAGTGGCTAGGCTATGTTCCATATTGCTTTCCTAAAACGTTCACTATTTTCTTATCATTCGTGTACTTTTTTCCTCAAATACTACAAAATTTTCAAGTTTATATTTGTCCAAACATAAAATACTACAGGAATGAATCAAGCTCATTAGAGAATCCCATTGTTTTCAAAATCAGCGTCAAAAAAATTTATTGTATTGAAACTTTTCGATGAAAAATCTGTTAGCAGCAAACAGATGAACTCCGAAATTTAATATTTTGCAAACGAGTTGAAAAGTGGTTGAAGAAACTTCATTTTAAACGATCTTTTTATTACGTTGGTGGTCACAACCTATAATGACAAAACATATAACTGGTACACTATTTTGACAACTAAATACTCTTTAATAAATGAAAAAAATCAATTGTGATTAATATCCCTTCTTTAAATTACGATTTACAATTTCTAATTTATAAAAATATTTTATCTTTTAGTTTAATTAATTGTATAAATTATACAATAAGTAGTCTTATATGAGATAATAGCATAATACACATGATACATATTCCATCACATCAGGGCCGCGCCAAGCGGGGGTGTTAGGGGTGCCTAGTACCCCGGCGGCAGGCTTTGGGGGCGGCAAATAAAATATAAAATTATTACTATTTTTATGTGGTAATTTTGATGACACTTAAATGTTACCCGCATTTTGCTTAAATACTTGTCTATTATGATTGTTGTGACCCGTCGGTAATCCGATTATTCCGATTGTTGACCAGCGACAACAATCATTTGCGCGGTAATCGGCGAGATCAAACGGGATCGGGATCGGACATGCTCTTGCACGCATTAATTTTATAAAAACCGTCGTTGAATTCTACACATAAAACATTTATCAATCTTGCATTTCATTAAAGTAAGTATATACAGGGTGTAAAGTAAATAAGTTTCATAATTTGCAGGAGAGAAAGGTCTCAGTCTACTAATTAAGTATTGCTAGTTAAATTTTACCGATCAAGTTTCATTTCAGAAATTTTCGATTGTCAAAAACGTGTTAAAAAATGGCCCCTAGAAAAAAAAACTTAATCAGGCTCTGATTACTTATCATTTTTTTCCTTTGCTTTTTTGAATGTAAATTTTTTTATCAACAAAATATTTTTACCTGCTTGTTTACGGAATCCTTTGAAAATAGTTATACAGTAGTGTCCATAAAAATTTAAACATAATTTTTAATGAGACAATTTACGTCACATATCAAATAGATCGATTTCGTCAAATCTCATTAAATTATTTGGAAATTTAACAAAGTTCACTAGATATTTATTTTCTCCAATACCAATAATACGAGCCCTTACCGAAAAAAAAAATTGACCACCCCAATTTTGAGAAAAACGATTTCAAAGTTTTGTAATTTTAACACGGGTTCTTATGGGAAAATTCTATTTTTTTAGAATAAAATGAAAACGTGTCAAAGGAATTTGATAAAAATTGAATGTTATTTAATACAAAGTTACAAACCATATTTAATAAGAAATAAAAATTATTGACCACGCCGATTTTGAAATATAATTTAAAAACATCATTTTACTACGTTTTTACAACATTTTTTCAACAATTCTTTTAAATTGCTACAACATAAGTGCGCGGAAATACAAAAAACAAGTGGTATACAAATATAATAACTGAAGAATATCAATACATTATTTAATTTTTGATAAAATAAAGTTTTTTTGCTGAGATAAACTTTTGTACCTGACTATCTCAGAGCAAGTACGTTAAGTTGAAGTATTTTTATGACACAACAATTAAATTTTAAAACATTTCTAAAATATACAATTGGTTTATTATTCACGCACATACACATACTTTTAATTTTAATACTTTGATTTAAAAAAATTATAAATCGCTAATTTATTTTCACACAGGTAATTCATGCAACAATCACATTGTTCCATCTTTATTCTGGATCACATATTCACATAATCACACATACACATTCAACTACAAATGCATATACATACTTATAAAATAAATAGGTTACTGGTGTTTCCAAAACACATAAATATATCCAGTTTGACAGGTAATAAAATATTATGTTTATGTATGTCTTTAAAAAATAATTTTCAAAAATTAGGGTTCCGAAGAACTCTGGAAGTTCTTATAATTGTTTGATTGTAACATTTTCAGAATTTCCACGCTTTTGCATGTATGAAAACGAAATTTTGTAAATACAATACATGCTACAGATAGATATCTCAATTAACCGTCAGTAAAACAATTTCTTTCTTAATTTCTTATGGTACCCATCTTCCGTATTTAAAGCTGGGCATAAACACTTTTAGTACACTCAGTAAGTGAAATTTTACGTCAAAGTATATTCTGATATTAGATAAAAGTTTCCAAAAATTCAAATCAAAATTATTAAGAGAAATTTAGAAGAGAAGAGAACTTACGAAAATTTTTTTTCGTAAGTTCCTTCAAAAATAATTGTTTGCAGCATATCATTAAAAAAATCTTTTAAAATCAAGTTAAGGTTCTTTTAACAACTTCTAATCTTTACACCTTGTTTCAGAAATATTGTATGTCGAAGTCCATGTGGTTTGTAAGGAATCCAATTACCACTTAATTGACCCTTAAGTAACACAAGTACAAATATATTTATTTATTTTCACAGTAAACCGTAAAAAAATATGCTATGCGATGTATTTTATCTCCAAAAATACAAAAACGCAAATAACTCAGGAACTCGGCTTAATGTGTGTTAAATACGCACTTGGCCAACTCCTTGATTATCAATGGTTGATGTGATGATATCATCATGTTTGTCTGTGAATCCCCAAGTACATAATGTATGTGAGCATGTCTGTAATTGTTTATTTAAAAAAAATGTTTTGACGATTTTGACACACTGGGAAATGAAAAGGAATATTTATCAATTTGAATGAATCAATAGATAAGGTAAATGACCCAAAATCAGACAGTGTCTTAAAATCAAACGTTTATATTATTTTAAAGAATTTAAAAAAATTCTGCTTTTAAAACGTTCGTTTTGTATATTTCGATTTATTTTTAACAAATATTGTACTAAAATTAATAATCAATTAGTTATTTTGCGAAATATACAACAAAACAGTATTAATTTTCATATTAGCAGAAATTGGAAAAGTACATTATTAACTAATATGTACGTGTAATAAATAAAGCAATTTTTCAATAAATTATACTTAAATGCATCTTTATCATTTTTTTTTCTTTTTTATTTGAGCTAAAGCGTTTATAGTCAAAATTATGGACACTGTTGAATTTAAAAACACGAAAATAAGTTCACAAAGGTATTGAATTTAGAGCTAAGTTCTTATGGTAGATGTCGAAATTATGTGCCATTGCAGTAGTACAAAAATTCTTATTTTTTGTATTTTATCTTTCTATTTTTCTTAAGTGATAATTTATCTAAAGTAAAAATTTTGGTCTGGTTGTTGACAAAAGACTTTCAGCCTTTCCAACGAATTTTAAATTATTTTAGGAAAATATGTTTGGTTCTTCCTTAAAGTGTCGGAATTTGGGACATTTACCTTACTGTATATTTGCTTACACAATAGACGGACTACTATGTATGTTTATAGTACGTAAATTTTTAAATGTGTTTTGTATCAGCTTGTTGGTATAATAGAACAAATTTGGTAAAATAATTGTACAATAATGATAATTAATGCCGAAGTTTGGAATTCTCTGTTACAGTTTTCCGCTAAAGTTACTCACTTATGAATAAAAATTCACTTTTTAATCTGTGTTGTGTACCAACAATATTAACAACAATGTTTTATGACAGTTAAAGGAAAGTGTTTATTTTGGTTTGTTTAAAAATTCAAGTGTAATTTTTAATGTAATTTTTAATTCAATTAATACTTGTAATTAAAGTAATGCAACTAAATATTTGTAATTAAAGAAATGCAACAATACCAGAGTTACGGTTCTTGCAATATTCATAACGTCCTGTGAAATAAAAACATACAAAAATATTTCAAACATATTTTAACCAAAATTTATGAAAAGCAGTGTTCGGTTTTTTTTTTACTATACAGTACCTATCAATTCAAAAGTCGGCAGATGTTTACATATTGTCGTAAAATAAAATAAAAATTATTTTTATTTTTAAAAAATTTTTATTATACAGGGTGCGAATAATTTTAGTTTGGTCAGAGGCGTATTCAGAGAAATTCATATTAAACGATGAGCTGGCTGGGATGCGATTTTCTCAGATAGCGAATTCCGAAAAAATTTTTATGTCTTCGGCAATTTTACACCGAGATAAACCATCTCTCAAAAGGATGAAACTTATTTACTTTACACCCTGTATATAGTAAGTAAACTGGTAGCCGGGAGGCATATATTTTATTATCAAAAATGTATTACAAATAAGTTTGGTGTTTTAGAGGCGGCAATTTTTGTCTTGCACCCCAGCGCAAATGTCCCTTGGCGCGGCCCTGCATCACATACATACATAATAGAGGATAAAATTTATTTATCAGAGGAAAATAAAACGTTTATTGTCCGTTCAACTTGAATTAATTAGTAATTAAAATTATTTTTAACAAAAAAATTATCTGAAGTACGTAATACATTGTCATATAAAGATATATTTTATGGTTGAAAACGTTTACCTCGTACAGAGAAATGTGTCATTATTGTCACTGAATAAGATAACAATGCTAACTAAACTGCTTACCTAATATATTAGATAATAAATTAATAATAGAATAAATATGTAATACTAATGTTTAAATAGAGCAGGAATTTTATCAAAATTAATTAAATATACTATTATCAAAAAATGCAAATTTACTGATTGATTAGAAATTTTTATATACAAGATACTTGACACGATAAATACCTGATTGAAAATATGCACTGTTAATTTTTAAGTTTTACTAAAAAAAGTTTACGTACTGAAATGTTTTACAATCGCTCTTTCAATTTTGATTAAAAGCATAAAGCTTTAAAAAATTAATAAAAAAAAAAAGAGTAAATTCTCAGATAGGGGACAGAGCAACAAATGCCAGGACAATCCCAAGAATCAGTGGGACCAGATAGGCTCGACCACTTTCCCCCGATTCCCTACTTTAATTACCCTAGATTGATGATGTTACCCTCAGGGTTATATCCTTTTAGAAAATTAATCACTTTTTTATCAATAAAACTGACAGTTAATGACAGTCTCCTTGGGTAAGGCTCAGAAAAAATACATTAGTTAATAATAATTTTCGATACATATGTGTGAACTTCACACATGTATCCACACACTATGAAGGGAGCGATATGTATCCCCTAGGCTTCCAACTAGGCTGTAAAAAATCCACTAAATCTAGGGGAAAATTCCCCAATCTGATCACACTGCCAAGAATCCAACCTATCTAACAACTCTACCTTGCAGTGATCAAAACAATGGATATCTGTCTACTTCCGAATTACAATAATTCCGGCACCAAATATAAACTTTTTGAACAAAGGAAATAATTCCGGTGAAAAATTTTCGAAATTTAATTGTTTCTACTACCGTAATGGCAACATCCTTGACATTATTTTGTTAAAGAAACTTTTAAAATTTGATATTTAGAGACGCAATTAAGAAAAATATTATTTATCTAAATCATTATGAAACATGCAACATAAAGTTTTCTTTGTTTTTACATAATAATATTTCAGATACTAAATTCAACACAGACAATCATATAAGTGTGGAGTTTTACTATGTATGAAAAATAAAGACATCGTATTTATACAAAACATGGCATGTACAGCAACCATGCTTGCCAGTACACCGGTTGACATTTGCATTAATTAAAAGAAAATTACACGAAAAAATTCGCTTTATTGCCTGAAACTATTTTGCTTTTTTCAATCCAATTCCTTCTCGTTGTGTTCGTTTACATATAATTAAATTATACGGTGGCTCAATACACATAGACTTGAGAGTAGCCGATTTCAAAGATCTTCTGTTTAATTCCCTTTCAGGAATAGTTCGAGTGGTTACCGTAATAACTAGAGGGAACCACTGTTGTTGTAATATGACCGGGAGACATTTCTTGTGAAGACACAGATGAGTTCCCTTTGATGTTGGATGCACAGGTTGCAATAGTAATTACAAAGCCGGATTGCAACAAAGCAGTTGTTATTGTTAAGTCTATAATACATAATATCAAACCTATAAGAGAAATGTAGCGGTAAAAGAAAAGATATAAATATCACAAGCAGGGCCGGCGAGAGAAATAACGGGCCCCTGGGCACAACAAAAAATTTTCCAGAATTTTTTGCTTCAAAAATACAGTTTGCGAGCAAAAAAACGTTTTCTTACTTTGTCCGAGTCCCTAACCAAGGCTCCGGGCCCGCGAGCAATTGCCCCACCTGCCTTCCTCTAACCGGCCCTGATTACGAGTCAACAAACTATACCTATTGATTAACTTCCAGACCATCAAAACAATTTTCTCAGTAGTTATCTACAAACTTTACAAAAAAAAAAAAAAAATCAACTGAATTGGAATGAATGACAGATAGGTTAAGGACTCAAGAGGATACTGCATATCTGCATTTGCGTAAAGCTAATCAAATACATACAGTGAGAAAGAGAGGACCGATATTGTCTGCACCGTAATGATGGGACGTTATTACATACATATATGATTTTTATCTATTCGACAGAGCTGAATAAGCTTAAGAAAGAATAAACCAGTTAAGGCCTTTAGGGCTCTTTTAGCTGTATTCTCTAAAAAGGCCATACAATTTTGTTTCTTTCTTGCTTACATTTTCCCAATCTAATAAAATTACTATTATTTTTCAATTTGTTTGATATGTCCACTTTTCTCGCGCACCACATATATGTATATGCAATGATAGCCGTCGTAGTAGTCGCGAACCGCGGTGTAGGTTGATGACATGCCGAGCATAGAGAGAGAGTACAAAAAACTGAATAGAATAAATAGACTTTATTGTCTGTTTTTAAAATAAACACCACACAACTAACTGAACTTACACATGTAGTATCAGATGTCATTCTATTTTCAACAAAAACATTAAAAAAAAACTAATATACAGTATATTTTATATGTACATTCAATTACATACATATGTGTTTATATCTATAACAATGCCCTTCAAACTCTTTCTAAGTGATAGCAACAATACAGCCACAGTAGCTTTTTTCCATTTTAGAAAAATTATAACAATGTCTACACTACAATATGCACATATTATGCAAAACAATAGGACAAGCAAAAATAATTGAAAAAGTTACACTGAACTTACTGGAACAGTTGAAAACTAGTACTGTTTCTTTTACTAACTTTCAACTCCAAATGGGTATGGGTACAATTACCCCCAAAAAAATTCAATTGTAAAACTTGTATCCCTTAATTTTTACAAATTTACAAAAATTGACCTTTTTCAAATTTTAGAACTTTGAGCTTCTGTATCTCTGATGGAGCTGGTGATAAAACTACCAAGCTCTATATAACACATATGCTTCTATAAAAAATACCAAGCTCTATGACGAAAAAATGTTCAAAAAGCGAATTTTACTAAAATTTTGATACCCAATTTTAGGTGATTTTCTTGCAGAGAGGAGGAAAATAGGCCAAATATGGACATAACTTAAAATAAAGAGAAATTTATTACCTTTAAAATGGTTTTTATTCTAACCTTTTAGGATGAATGGTTTATGAAATATCGAGTCATTACCGCCGATTTATCGTAAGCGACACTTTTATCGAAATTAAGATTTTTATTGCAAGCAACATTTTAAACTGTAACGGACCAAGCAGTGTTAACGTTTTCCTCCAAAATTCGTTAATTAACGAGTTATAGCAACTGCTTAGTTTATTGTTAATACAACACATTTTCACATTTTAGCGTAACCGACAAAAACCATCTTTATCGTCAGATCGATAAAATAATAGGAATAATACGCTCTGGCGTAATAAAATTAAGACAGCAGAAATATCACAAGCGCCATACAAATATTTAAAAAATCCTTCTCCTGTAAAATTTGATATTTGTCGGTTACGCTAAAATGGCGGTAATGGCTCGATATGTGCATTGGCCTAGAAGGCTGCAAACACAAAAATCAGCGCAAATTGGAAAATAAAAATGACTGCCACGCTTAAACGGTTTAATACCTCAAATACAATAGAAACAACTAGGAGACTATTAATTTTTTCTAAAATGATCGAGCCACCTCTGGACCACTTCATATGGATTAATCCCAAGACACATTTTGTGCCTTCCCAGTTTGAAGAGAGGCAAGAGTAAAATCAGACAGTTTGTCTCTTCTGTTGACTTTTTCTTAACAATTACTTTCAGAAAACCAACAGGAAACACAAATTTCCTGGTCCGCCTTCAACCGAAATGATAATCGTTTTGCATTTGTTTCAAAAAAAACTCGTCCATTTTCTTCATCCCTACCCTACGTTTTTGTTAATTTAAATTGAAACAAAACTACGTTTACTGTTCCCAAACTGTCTGAAAAACACTAATTTTTTTTCTCCGTTTAAATTTACACGCAGTGACGTAATCACTGAAGTATTCTGTTGTAATAAACGAAGTTACTTAAGTCATTTTACTGCTTATATTCGTTACGTATTAAACACTTGCACTGTGTTCATACCGCGTAGACTTAAAAACATCTTTTTATAGTTATCAAAGAAGAAAAAAACAAAGGTTCAATGACATCCACTTTTTTAAATTAATGAAATTAATAAATTAATAGAATTAGCCATGTATGGAGGTACAAAAAATATAATAGGCTCTATCAAAATTTTTGTTTTATTTTATTAGTGAATTAAAAAAATTAATGAGATGGTAGAGGAAATAATTTTGACAACAATTCACGTTTATGAATTTTTAATTCTAATTATTGAGATTGTATAATTAGATAAAAAATTATTACTCATAGTCTTGTCAAAATATTTATTAAAATTGTTTGGAAATCATCAAACAGCCCAACTGTTCCCGAAAATAATACAAAATTCAGAATAGCGTTTGTTAGTTTTCGTTTTTAGAAATGTAAAATAGTGCAACATTGTAAAAAAAAAAGCATCTATTTTGAAAGCTGAAATGAACAGTATTCATTCTTTTTAATTATGTATATGCATAGGCTATATTTAATTTAACAGAGCAATTGATGCCAACGCAAATAAAAAAAAGGTTTTTGTTTTAAAAATACATAATATGCTCATATTATAATCGTACTCTGCTGCAAGAAGCTGTAGTAATCTGTCATCTGCTCACTGAACAGTAGCGAAACACTGGAAATTTAACTACAAACATGTGATTAACAATTTTATTAGTTCATTACCGATTTAAATATGACAGAAGTTATGATGTTATAAACACTGTGACTGACGTTTATTTGTTTTCAAATCGTGACGTTATTACAATGAGCTGTTTTTCGCCCCAGTTTTTTTTATTTAAAATTGTATTTTTTTTTTTTTTTGATGATTTTTAAAGGTAGAATTTATCGAAAATTCATTTGTTTCAGTCAAGTACCCTATTAAAAAAAGAACATCTGATTCTTAACTATTTTAGGAGGAACTTGAAAATATTTATATCTTCTGATTTTTTTTTTAAATTTTATGTTTAATAGCAAATTAGAAGATAAGAAAATAAGATAAGAGCTACTTTAACGTAAGAATCTGTTTAGACAAAGTACGCACCCTTATCCAACTAGATTCTGACCATTTTTAGTAGTTTCTCTAGTAATCATGCTAAAACGTAACCGAAACTTGGCCGCAAATTTTAGATTCTTACAATAATTGCTTTATTTTTATTAAAATTAAAATTTTAGCTCATTTCATTGCAAAAAAATTACCCCAAAATTAATAATCATTCCGCCACTGTTTGAAGAGTGGCATTAATAATACAGTTCTTTTATTTTGAAAAAAAAAATACTTATTTACAACGTCCATCATTGATGTCAAGATATAATTAAAACTACGTTTCCACAATTTACACAAACAAAATCTTTTCAGTAAAAAAACAACTGACACTGAAAAAAAAGAGCAAAAAGCAATTCAAATATCTTAAAACAATTCAAACATTCTGTACAGTGATTTAATTTCCTGGAAGTATTTTGGAAGACGACCATCAGTCTGCAAATACATACCGACCTAGATGAAATTTACTTTTTGAATTTTTTAATAACATTCATGAATCATCGGTGAGAATTTTGTTAATTAGCATACCTAGTGTGTATATGTACACAAAAGTATATGCATAGTCACTGGGAAAACCCAGTTAACTGACAATTTCAAAATGGATAATCATAGATTTTGAATCATATTTGCGGACTGTGGTTATTAAAACTCTCAAGAGTTGTTTTAAATTTGAATATCAATCGATTGACTGTATTCGTTGTCCGGAAGCTGAAGGCATTCGATGCAAGACCACCATAAAATCTCTCTTTGTCTAAGTCAACTAAGAGAGATAGATTATAAACAATGGTTCTCTTTACTCTTTGACCCCTTTTAAAAGTGCCATGAGTTAACGTACAAACAATAAATCTCATTCATGAGTCACTCTGACTCATTATGACCTAGAATCCAGCCTAACCCGGAAAACAAAATTGTTAGTAATCCATAAAGGAGCTAAAATTTAAAAATATCACAATATGTTTTTTGTCACATTCATAAGGCTACAAAGCCGCGTTAGGACGCCGCAGTTTCAAAAATTTACCAAGTCTGCTGACAACATGCAGTGCCCATGCGAGTGTTTAATATATTATGAGAACGTTCACGAGAAGCTTCACTCATAAACCGTCTTAGAATCTAATTTTTCCCAAGAACGAGAAGTTTCTATGTAGTATTTATCCTTGCTTCTAGACAGGAGATTCTTCTTTACGTAAGTAGGTTAAATAAAAGTTCTTTATTATACTACTATATTCACTTTTCAGTGATGTCAATCCCTCATCTTTGATCTCCCTAACAATAAACGTCAATACCACATTTCATTTCAATATTAAAATTGAAACATTTAACAATTAACGTCAAAAAAATCTTAAGTGATCACTTGATTAGTTAAGTCAGACCTATTCTATAAAATAACTATACTTAATTATAATTTATACATATATTTATTCAATAATTAATAGTAATAATAAGTTTTAATTATATCGTCATAATAATATGGCACTATAAAGAACTATAATGAAAGAAAAGCAAATATTTACGTGAATTATATATCTACCTTTTAATTACTATCTTAATTATTTGTATTATAATTTTGATTATGAGTTAATTGTAATTGTGAGAAACTGCCGAAACAATAGTACCTGTGTATATTGTTTGTAATTGTCTGTAGATCACATAGAGATGATATATTGTCTATTCTATGATGTTTTGAATAAAACAGTCAGGCACCATAGAGATGATAGTCTATACACGTGAAGAACAAGAAGAAAGAGTTAAAAACAATATTAAATATACACACTTAATAAAAAAATAATTAATTAACCATTTCAGACAGATACATATCTGTTTGTTATAAAATGTAATAGAACATATTTTTTAAACATCGTTGTCAGTTTAATCAGTGTCGACATCTGCCAGAAAATTTTAAAACATTTCGAACATTCAAACGTCATATGTGAAACACACACATCAGTTTAATGATTGAGAAAATGGTGTAGAAAATAAAGAAAGTTTTGTAGATCATAAGTGAATAAAATAAATCAGGTAATTACGCTTAATATAAATAAATTAATCAACTGGTAGGTTCTTCAAAGGATGAAGAGAAATGAAAGATTTCGTATGATTCAGAACTGTAATGGTCTGCACAGGCTAGGTTTGTAATAAGAATCAATCGAGCCAATTTTTGACAACAAATTCTAAGAAAAAAGAGGAAGTGGAAGAACAAGAGATGGATTATCTATCTTAAAAAAAATTTAACTAGGTTTAGTTTTAAGCGTTGTTTTTCTTTAATGATATCTATTACTGAGAGTCAAGCACGCATAATAATCGATGATACTTGACCGAATCCACAGGGCCGTGGAGAGAAATGGCGGACCCCGGGAATAAACCCCCCGCCCCCCCAAAAAAAAGCTTTGCTCCTAGCTTATTGTCTGGTGTTCATTAAGATTTAGTAAGCTAAGTAAAATAAATTAAATCCCTAGTTAGTAATTCCTACTTCCATGCACAGTGCTGCTCGATACTATCCATTAGTCAACTGATTTCCTTCTGAAAATGAAATTTCATTTGATGAAAATCCATCAAAAGTTATCGATTTTTCCACGCCTGAATTACCTGCATATTTATAAGTAGAAACAAACTTTTTATTACATTTGTAAATATTTAAACATGAGTGAAGTCAGTCGAAGTTCGTAACAAAAACCTATTGATGCGTGTGATGAAAATTTAATCAGGAAACAGAAAACAAAAACGTACGTTCACGAAAATGTTTTTCCACGTTTCATTAAAAACGTAATTACTGCGCAAATTGACCTTGTCCTTAATTTTTCCGGATAAATATCAAACTCAGAAAATTAATGTCATGTTCTCATAAATTTTTCATTTCCTTCTACTAATATTTTATGTGGAAAAATTTAAAATTAAATAATTAGTTCATCAGTCAATTTTAATAAAATTTTTTCTTATTATCATCTTAATCGTAGGAGTCAATATTAGCGGAAAACTGATAAAAATCATTTACAGAGACGCAGCATATTCAAATAATGTTGGGAGCATAGAAATATGAGGCTGCTGTATTTCCTCCCTGTCTAATATTTTACGGTTTTTGTAGAAAGAATATGATGTAATATTTAGTAAGGGCAGTGAATATCAGTTCTAATGAAAAATAAATGTGTTCCCGTATTTTACAATTCTGGATACCCTCGTCAACATGACATGTGGTGTTAAAATTCTCTCGTCATATCATTCTTGTGGCTACAAAACTATAAAATTTCGGATGTTTTGTTTTTGCTGTAGTGAAAATGAAAGACGAACGGAAAACCAAAATTAAAACTCAGTATTATTAATTGTTTCATTACATTTTCAAATACTAAAGATTTAATTAGTGTTCCCGATAAAATATTCTCTACTAATATTTTACAGAGAGAGTGTAAGTTTATTTTTTTGTTTATTTCAACTCTACTCCAAAAAGACTCAATCAAATTTTGGACATAGAATTACACGACTTTTCCTTTAAGCGGAGATTCTTTAAGGGGACGGTCTTTATGTGTTTGTGTTTATATATACAGTCTTCGTGAGAATATTTTTAAAATAAACAACATATTTATGTAAACAAATTTTCAATATTTAACATATTATACAGGCGATTATTTTGGAAGTTAACATAAGTATATGATAATAACAATAATAAAAATTATTAATACACATATGAATGTATAATTTCCAAGCTTATAATTAGATGTAAATATTATGTCGCTGGAAAATATTCTTTAGAAAGTTATTTTAACAAAACTACTTTTATATAAAAATAAATTGTGTAGAGAAACACCCTATATATGAATTGTCTAAGCGGACGACGTTTGTGTATTGTCGTCCGGTTGAAGAGAAGTCGGTGTATATGAAATTCTGAAAAAAATATAGGATCACATAAGAAATTGTAATATTTTATAAAGGTTGTGTATTTTGTCTTACTACTAAACTGATTTTTATATTGTTATCGAACATAAACTTAGAGAAAGGAGGAAGATAAGAATGACTTGGTCTCTAAATTATAAAATTATAATTTTTTTTTTAACATGTAAGTTTTAAATTATTTAGAGCCTTCCCCAAACGATAGACATTTACTACAACGGACCTTTTTTGGAGGTCTCGTTGAAACAAACAATTTATTACCTATTTCTTGCATTGTTTCACGGCATTTCTAACGATTTAGTTACTAAAGAAATAGCCAAATAGTTTAATTTTTTGCGATCTGACTTGTAAGTGTTGCAATTTCTTACAGAATTTCAATTTTTTTTAAAATTAAACATAACTTTTGGCTGGAATAGTTTAGATCTCTAAAAGTGGAAGAATTTTTTAAATCTATCCAGTAGTTTTGGAGTTAGCAAATAACAGCTGATTCTACTAAACTGATTCTCATATTAAAGTGGTTCTTGAATTACTATTATTTTATTTTAACTTGCTATTAAACACAATATTTAAAAAAAGAGGAAGATAAGAATAACTTGCGATCCCTTCTAAAGTAATTAAGAATTAGATATCTATTTAGTTTAAATCAATATGATATTAATGTTTCTGACAGTCCAAAAAATATACTTTTAGCGAATTTTCTAATGGAAAATTCAGCCATTATAGCTATTGTCATGGTAAGACGTAAGTTTGTTTTGAGGCCCCTAAAAGCCAAAAATGACCTTCACTAAAATTTATATATAACTCGACAATTCTCGAACAAAATATCCTATTTTTACGAAATTTGGTGAAAACGTTGGAAGTCTCAATCCGTTGACCGAGTTCTTTAACCAGACACGTCCGATGCCAGGAATTTCAAAAGAAAAGTTTTTTGTCAATATTTGCAAAAATTCAAAAATTTTAAAACTTTTATCAATTAATTCTTAGTTCTTCAATATATTAAGATAAAAGTGTCGGGATAGACACTAAGGAAGACAAGTGTATCAAAACTTCGAGAATACTCTCGTTTCTACTGTATTGTCACTTGTTAGAAATTCAAACCCTCAACTTATATATTAATTAACTATATAATAGTTAAAAAAAAATAGCTACGAATGAAATATGATATTTGCAAAAAGATTTTTACAAGATAATTTCGTTTCTTTAAACGGTTGCGTGACAGAAATTGTTAATTTTATATTATTACAACAATACATACATAATATACCTAGGTAATGCTGTAATGTCAAAATAGTATTTTATGATTTCGACACTCGCTTGAGTCAAAACGCAAGAAAATAAACTATGATGTTAATTATCTTGCTGTTATTATTGTATTTAATGTTGTCTGATACCTTGTTATTTAATTTTTCTATTGATGTCACCAATTTTCTTTAAATAAAATTTTATCTTTAAATTAAAAGCGGTCAAGACTGCGTTTTATTGGTAAATTGAACGTCTTCCCAATAGAATATTAGTAATTTGTATGCTGATTTCTCATTTTCGGTTGTCAATCGTTCCAACTTCTTGAATACAAAAAATGAGAAAAACCTGTAGACAGCCATAAATATTATGTGTTCTGGTTTTCTTTACGAATTCTGTGATTCAAAAACACTGTGTCGGTTTAAAAATACGTCTTTTACTTTGGACTTCATTTTCTATTGGTTCTACTGTTTGAATTTTATCCAAAATAGTAAGAATCTTGTGCAAAAACCTATAAACAGTAAAAATTTCTAGGGTTGTAAGACTTAAATAACATTTACTCTAGTCTAAAAGATTAAATGTACTCGATGACGTCACAGAGGAAAAGTCATAGGTCGAAACAAACAGACAGGAGACCAGAATTATTAAAGAGGCTCTAAAATGTGAAATATGAGTGAAAATTTTAGTTTTGGAGGGAGAAGATTTTTTTGCAAAAGTGAAAACAGCACTTTTTAAAATCTGAAACAAGTTCCAGCAATCCCTCGAAAAATGAATTTTTCTTTACCCTTATTTTGATTTTTCTTTACCCTTCCTTAGCGTACCAATAAGAATAAATCGGAAAACTTCCGTGTCCTAGCTTTATCATCAACTTTTCTCAAACGTCATCGTAGATTCTTACAGGCAATCTTGTGGTTTTTTACTGAAAATCAGACTTTTCTCGCATCCTCAGGAGTATACGAACCCTTGGTTAAGAACCATAGCTAGATGATCTGGCGGAAATTTAACTAACTCAACTTCTACGGTTTTAATTACAACGAAATTTTTTAAAAATTGATTTTACTCATTTGAATTGAATTTTAATTAACGGAGTTTTACTACTATAATTTATTATAACCGTGTTATACGGCTAAAAATTATGAAACCGTAGAAAAAAATAATAATCATTAACGTTTTTCAATTGTTATTAAAACACAAAAAAAAATTCACAAGGACATCTAGGAAATTATACCGTACTGTGTAGGCAGAAAAAAGACGATAAAATTTTCTACTTGTTCTAATTGGAATTAAATGTTACAAACAATTGATATTTACCAATTTATTGTAATAAAATGATTAATAAATTTTTATGATTAATATAAGAAAATATTTTTGCAACATTTCTGATGGTGTTACTATAACACGCAGTGTACTAACTTGTCTCTATAAAATATTGGAAGCTTGATAATTTTGGCAACCATTTGTGTTGGTGTTTATATAGCAAATAACTTGAATCGTAAATCTGTTTTTTGGTTACTATAGTTACAAAATCTTCGAAGTAAGACTTAATTATTACAATTAAGTCTGTATGTCCTCTAAATTTCGGGACTTATTTTCTTACATCTACTTAACAAATCTCTAACACTAACTGACTGACTGACTGACAGACAACGCACAGCCTAAACCGTTGGGTTTAGAAGAATGAAATTTTCCACAGGAGTTCTCTATCTAATGTAGATGAGCACTAAGAAAGGATTTTTAAAAATTCATACCCTGAGTGGGTTAAATAGGGAATGAAAATTTGTATGGAAATTCGTCATTTTTGAAGTTAGAAATATATAAAAATATGTTACTATGGCTATTAAAATAAATAATTTGACACTGACTGACATCCTGAGAAGTTGCCGATGGTAAGTCCCATCAGGTGGGTATACGGCTAGTCCTGTATAAATTTGTATAGACAAAATAAGTATAAACAAACTAAAATGTGTCCTTCATTTACAATTTTTTTTGAAAACTAGTTTACATCCGAGCATAAAAACAACACTAATGGGCCTCGTAATTATATACTATTAATAAACCAATTAATAATAATGAGCGTTTTTCGTTTTCCATTTTGTTTCAAAACTAATCTTCGCTTGATACATACAAGCTCTTGTTTTTACAAAAATGAACTTTTTAGAATATTAATTACTAGGAAACATTTCGTCAGTCTAGTATTGATTTGCACCAAGTTCACTTTTTAAAAATTTTTTTCTAGATGGTTGTTTTGGCAATTTTTAGCGTTGAGGAAGTCAAATCACTTTCAGAAAGAAATTTTAAAAATGGGCTTAGAACAAACCAATTCTAAGCTGACAATTTATAGAGATATTCCCTCTAAGATGTTATCAAGTATATCTAGTCTTTATTTACTCCGTAGTAAACGTTACAAAGGCTTAGAAATTTTTACTGTTCACAAGTTCCTCCCAGGGTTTGACAAAATTTAAACCGTAGAACCAACTGTCAATGGGATTGTAGTGTAAAATATATATTTTCAATCTAAGCAATATTTTTGAGCTACAGAATTCGTAATTGAAACTTAATATTTATGGCTATTTCGAGGTAAGACGTAAGGTCACTCTGGTAAGATAAAATTATTAAACCAACGTAAAAAATATAAGTGACGAGCAAAAAAGAGATCTTTCTACTTTTCCACGGGCTCCCTACCAACAGCTACAAGCCCCCTCCTCAAGCCCGGGCCCCAGGGTGGCAACCCCGGCTATCCCACCCTTTCGTCGGGCCTGATTCCAAAAGTTGGGTCACATTTTTAACTTCCCATTAGAAGTTATTGTAATGGGTTCGACTTTGCAAATCACTAATTTGTAAATGTCTCGACGTTTCAAAGTCACTAGAATCCGAATCCATTGTTTTTAACAAGATGTCTGGGTGTTCGCTCGTTCGTTCGTAAGTTGTCTTTCGCCTCCCATATCTCGAGAACAAATGATGATATCGATTCCAGACCAATTTCATTAGATGCGTAATTAATAAATGAAAACCGGATAAAGTTTCCAGAAATTTCGGATCAGCAGTTTGTTTTTTATAATAAAAAAGCAAAATTTAAAAAAATTTTATGAAATATTTTTTGTCTTGAATTTCTTCGTTCGAGATGCAGAGGCTATGTACAATAGTCTCAAGGCTTTAAGGGCACCCAATAGGAAGTTAACAGTGTGGGTAAACCTGTCTTCCCAAATTTTTGAATATGATTTCAACATTTTTGATAACAAAGTTTGAAATTTAGAGACAAAATATCGATTCATCACGTATTATTGCAGCACTTTATTTATATCTGTGTACCTATGTACTGAAAATTTAAAGAAAAAAAATACACGTTTCTTTACATTGTATTTACGTAGATATATGTATAACACATGTAAAATGTGGTATGAATGACGTGTTAAAAAATGAATAAAAGATTAAGAAACATTTGAGATAATGAGAGTGAAGATATTGTTTTTTGTTTGACGACAATGAATTGTCCATGCCATCATCATACCAACCAACTCCTTTGTTGTCAAATCAGAAAGTAATATCATTTTTATATGAAAAGACATTTATAACGGAATATGTACATTCATTGCTGATATAGTAATACAGACGTGACTAAATTTTTGTTATTGATATTGTTAATTAAATATTTTCTTCTAGCATCTTCTTCAGCCATTCGACTTCGAACAATACTGAGTTCTTTTCTAATCCTGAATGCAAGTTAAAATTTCAATTTTCACTTTTAAATTTGTTCTTCACACGTTTTAATATTTAACTTGAAACATGAACTGAAAATATCTTGAAAAATTAAGATTGTATTAAACTCAAAATTAGTTCTAAATCGTACTACTCCAAAATGTTATTACATAGAAATTTAGAAGTTTATAAATGTCTTAAGGTGTTGTGTCTAATAAAATGTTTTTCTATTTCTAATTAAGGGAAACCGAAAGAGGATATAGTCAGGATATAGACGATCTGCTCCCGATAGAAAGTCTCATCAGTAACTGTGTTATCGTTTATATGACCATAACCCAACCAGATTTCTATAACTGTTTTGTTCTGGTCTAGAAAATTTATACACATGAGATACTTACAGTGTTACATAAACGACAACATAGTTTTTGATAGGACTTTCTATTAGGGGCAAATCGCCCATACCTAACTATACCCTCTTTCGGTTACCTCGAAAACTGTAGGAGGTAGAAAAAAAAACACTTTATTAGACATAACACTTTATTTCTAAAAAACTGATGTGTGTAATTCGAGGGTCGGGCCCACTGGAGGGTCTGTCTGGCAGACTGAAAATAATATTTTTTTAATATTGTGTCCCTTGAATTTTGATGGTAATAATAAGACATAGTTACTGAAGTGGTCACTCTGAAGAAATCCTATAAAAATAACAATAGATCGGTTTTTATCCCTGCTATTATCCTTAATTATGAGGACTGGTACGAAAATAAATATTTTTGGAAAAAGTTGTCATTTTTTAATTTGTTTAGTTATCTCCATAACTACTCGGTTTTGGGCGGGAAAATTATAGATATCAATTACTTGAAGCTTCACCAAACCCTTAATATAGTTATAACATGTTGACGGTCATGAACGTCGTGCGACATTAAGTGAAAACTTACTAATTCACAGACTACGTTGTACGACGTCAATAATTCCATATTAAGTGTATTAGCTGTCAAAATAGTGTACCAGTTGGGCGTCTACGTGTTAAAATAATCCGTTATCGGGAAGCAACTGCCTATACTTATCTGACTAGACCTTTTCAGCGTTAACATAAGAATACGACACCAACAGCTCGCTATAAAGAACACTTTTGAATGTGAGATAGAATTATACTACTTATTCTTTTTAAGTAATAAATTCACAATATACAGATTGTTTACTGTGACTTACGACAAAATACATGGGAAATATAAGCATACATAGATTAATCAATTTTTAGTTAAAAGAAAATTGGTACATTCTGAAAAAAGAATTGTAGTTATTTTTTATTATTAATTTTAAGGCAAAGGTTACATTTCACGTTTTTTATCGTACGATATTAATTACGTTAACCACCCGGTATGTATATGAGATTTTATTGATTAAAAAGAGTAAGAAGTATAATTCTGTCTCACATTCCAAAGTGTTCTTTATAGCGAGCTGTTAGTGTATAGCAACAAAAATTATTAAATTTATCCACATCTGTAAGTGTTTCATTGTACAAATATGTACACACATAGATGACAGTTTCAATTCAACTACTCAAACAATAGCGATACAACCATTACATGTAGGTGTCTATTGTAACAATATATACTCTACTATGCTTGCCGATGTGGTAAGTTTGATATTGACATTGTTAAATCAGTTGTTATAGTTTATAACAATCTCTTTCCCATTTAAACAACAGCGGGGTTGCGCCATACCACTTCGCGCAACCACACAAAAAAACAAAAGAAAATCGAAAACATAAGAATGGCGAACTCATAGCGCTTTCTTGTAAAATGTTTATATACATTTGTTTACTGCGTTTTTTGAAACAATAGCTCTGTTTTGAAATATATGTGTAATATGTAAATATTGGCTATGTCGTAGAAGAAAAAGTAATTTCTAAAAAATGTTTTTTCCATTATAATAACTGAGAAATCCACCTACGCATATCGCATTGTGTATTTATTTGGATGATTTATTATCAAAGTGTAACAATTCAATTAATTTAATTGAATATGTTTTTGTGAATTATCCACCCCTTGGCCTCTAAATAAACAATAATACTAATGAATTATCAAGAAAATAATTAAACAGAGTATGAAATAACGATAAAATGTGGTAAAAAGCACCAAACAATAATATGGTACATTATAAACCATTTGGTCTGACGTCTGGACTGGGAATTACTGCACGACATTGCTTAGATTACTTTCCGAAGCAGGTTTTAATGTGTTAAGGGAATATTCTAGTCTAGAGAGCTGATAAAAAGCATGTTTTTCAATCATTTTTTCTCGAAAACAGTAAGAGATTTTTGTTTAAATTTTTTTTTATCTGACAATTTAACTCATGTGTATCAAGTCCCATAAGAATATTGTAGTTTTTTCACTTTTAGTATGGAAAAAAGTTAGGATAGATTTTTATAGCGAAAAAAATGAAATAAAACATTTCATTGAGTAAAAATGAAACAAAAATTCGTATTGGTAAATTTAACTGATTTCAGAATCATTGTAACAATGTATTAAATAATAAAATGAATTAATTATATTATTTTATTCGTTAAATTGTCTTATCGTGTTACACTTGAGTTTTATATTTTTTCTGAATAAATTTGTGTTTTCTACAACTCAAATTTCTTGCCTAAAAGCAATTTAACTCGAAGAACTGTCAACCCAAAAACGCTTCAGCTTTATTGTCGCATTTTTGTTAGTTGACAGTTCTTCTCGTTAAATTGCTAGGCCACAAATTTTCGTTAGACAAACACAAATTTATTCGAAAAAATACAAACCTCTCCATGTAATAATAAGTGAATATACATTACGTAACTTGAAAGTGTTTTTCGCGAAACTCATTTTTAAATCGGCGTGCACAGGGCCGTCGAGAGGGTAGGGCAGGTGGGGCAATTGGCCGGTGCTCGAGTCTAAAAAGGAGGCCAGTGCCTCGATTAGGGGCGCGAAGAAAGTAAGAAGACTTTTTTTTTATTACTCGTCAATTGTATTTTTGGAGAAAAATGTTTAAAAAAATTTTTGTTGTGCCCGGGAGCCCGTCTTTTCTCTCGCCGGCCTTGGGCATCCATCACAACTTAGTCAGTTTTTATTCGTTTTGCATGCTATAAGACTCATTATTTTGTCTTTTAATTTCTGGGGGAATGATGAAAAGTTTTTTTTTTTAATCCGTATGTATGTTACAGGATTTTTTTGATTAAAAAACGGTATTAACGACTCGTTCAATAAAGCTCTATCAACAGAATATTATAATATATTAAATTTGTATTACTTCAAACCGGTTAAGATAATTGCCACAGAAGTTCTCACTTCAGTCGTATAGTCGGAAACACACTCAGTAGAGTTACTAATTAGTTTTAATAATACTCGTAATTATTAAATGGGGTTGCTTATTTCAAATATGGGCGATTATTTCGCGAGTTTTAAGAATAGTCCATAATAGAAATCGCCTTGGAGATAACTTTGAACTACCTGACCCTGTACTATTCCAACATTCATTTCCTCCGGAAAAATGTGTTTTTTTCTTTGAAATACTTAATACACAGTTGAGCGAGAAAAAATCAGTGAGATGGAACCGTACCACTTTCGGAAAAATTTTATATTATTTTTGATTATAAGTATTTTTGTTTCATTTTCATAAATTTTTAACTTTCGGTCAATTAAGAATCATTCAATAAAAGTTCAATAAATGTAAGTTCTCAGTTAAAATTTTATGAAGCGACCTTTTGTATCAGTTGTAACAATAAAACAAAGGTCGTTAATATAAAAAATAAAATTTTCCATTTCAAATATCTCGTGCTTAAACATGGCGTTAATTAAATGCAAATTTTGCTATTATACATACACACTCAAGTGTAAGAGTGCAGTCAATGTGCGTTATAAATACGTACGATAATTTAAATAAAATTAATTTATTTTTTTGACAAAAAATTTTATTCACTAAAAAAAGTACATTATTCTATACATATGTTTATTTTTTCTTATGAATTAAAAACAGAACTGTAGTTGGTACAATTCAAGTTGGTGTCTTCAAAACTATTGCTTTTCATGAGACAGAATTCACTCTCTGCATAATTTTGTCTTGAATTTCATCACTTCTCAAGTTTTTTCTTATAAAATTTATTCAGTTTAAGGTATTCTCACTATGTCCTTCGTAAGAGAGTCTACGATCAATTTCATCCAATCTGCAAAATTTCTTAAGTTTTGGTCTATAAAATGTTTGTTGCTTTTTGTGTGATATTTCTAAGTAAGAATTTTAAACCTGAATCCAAATGATGTTTGGATTCTTGCATACTTGAAGAATCAAAACATAATTTGGAATCAGTCTAATAACAGGTGCTGCAAGAATGTCCTGACCTTCTGTTTCTTATAGTTGGTAACTATTTCTTCCAAAATCGAAGACGATGAATCTAAACTGCTTGGTTAAAAAGTAGGAGCTGCACATTAAGAATTTCTTTTTCTTTTGCCATTTAAAGATGATATAACAAAGATGATATAACAATCGATTTTTCATCAGTTGTGTCTTGAATTTCATCACGTCCCAGATATTTCTAGCATAAGAGTATCAAACTTGGAAATGATAAATTTGGGAGAAATTGATACATATTGAAGGATAGGTCTTTCTCAGTAGTATAGTAACAATAATTTAGAGCGACGCACTTTCGTTTAAAAATTAATGGCCGTAAAAACTGCTCGCATGAAAAAAGAAACATCATAGGAATAGGAGATTATGATATTTCTTTTTTCAGGAATTTCATGAATCCCTTTTGAAAAATTGCGCATTGTACAATATTATAAAAACAAGAACAATTTTTTTTTTAATTGTAGAGATGCGTGGATTTGAACCGACAATCTATCAAACGCCAGCGTCCTAGCTACTCAGCTACGTACCGTTTTCTCAATAATGTTCATGGCAACAAAATTCCAAAATTTAAGAAGGAGGAAGATCAGTCATATAGTATTCTTGAACAAGATCAAGTCCGAGACTAAATCAAGACTGAATTTTAGAGAGCCAAGACCAAGATTATGTACCAACCAACAAGATCAAGACGAAGATTCCTAGTGCAAGAACAAAATCAAGACCAAGATTCATAGGGTCTGAGTGTTGGAGACCAAAAGTATTTGTGTAATAACTCTCGAACGTGACATCATATTTTTATAAAATATGGAGAAAGCGTTGGAAGCTCCAAAACCTTGGATAAGTTCTTCTACCAGACATATCCGATGCCCCGAACATGCTTTTTTGGGTTCTTTGGTAGATTTTTCATACATTATTCTATGTAAGCTAGTTTTTGAGAAAAATTAAAAAAAAAAAAAACTAATCTTTGCTTACATTTTAACAATACAGATTTATACCGAGTATAAGAAAAATCCAGAGGGCAGACAGATCTTATTGTACTAATTAAGTTTTGCTAGTACTTCAAAGATTTTTGATTGCCAAAAAGGGAAATTCATTATGTTACGCAGAATGTTACGACAGAAGTATTTTTCTTCTCTCGAAGACAATTCAAATCGCGTGAACTATAAATGCTCTAAGCGTGTGTGCGACACGGTATGTGCGACTTCTTAATGTAATTTTAATTTATCTTTGCAATGCATTACGTGTTACATTTTCATTTCACAGTGTGATCTGCGACCATAAAATTCAATGTTTATTGACTGGAATAAAATGGCAGATTATTTTTGGGATTGTATTTACATGCACGTTTTAAGTTCTAGTTCGTTCTACAATCAAGACAAGCACCATAGTTGTTTGTAATGTTATTTTTAACAAACACGATCATTTGGAGCGCAGTAGGCGGATGTGATATTATAAATACTCGTATATGGATAGTATTTTTGTGTGTATTAGAATATTATTTTATGTTGAACCAAATGTTTCGATATTATTTACGACGATGAGATTATTTTTTATAGAAAGACATCCTTAAATTGTGTGGGATTAAATTAGCAAGAACAAATTTCTTTAGCCAGTCTAATAAAGGAGAATCTCCTCGAATTGCATGCAACAATATAAAAATAATACAAAGAACCACCCAAGTGGTGATGCATCCTAAATTACTGGTACCTGGGCTGGTAGGTTCACAATCTAATATGTTCGTAAACATATTTTGCTGTAATTTCCCTTCACAGTTCCAGATAAATAACAGCAGAGTTCGTCTAATACTTTTCAATCCCTAGCCTTTCATCACTTTCAGTACAGTAAGTTGATAAACAGATCAAGAAGACAGGAAAAATTCGTTGATTTTTAGAATTTTTTGGCAAAGTGGATCAAAAATCTCTGCTAAACAGAAGAATCCTTTGCCTTTATTTGGTAGTTTTGAACAAACCTATCTCTAGGGATGCCAACCGTCCCAGATTTTCCGAAATGTCTCGTTTCTGAAGAAAATTTGAACCATTCCACCAGGAGTCCTTGCGGGACGCCTATTGTCCTAGAAGGACACTATTGACAGTCAAAGGAATTACAAACTAACTAAGGAGTTACAAACTAACAGCTATTTTTTAGCGAATTTTCAGAAGAAAAATTCAGCTATCACAGCCACTGTTATGATGAAACTTGAACCAGGGATTGTGCCAGAAATTTATTTTGAGGTCTCTAGAACTATAGATATTCATTAAATTTATATATGTATGTATGCATACATATATTATATGTCGGAACAATAACTCTCGAATGAAACACTATTTTTATGAAATTGGAGGAAAACGTTGGAAGCCCCAAGCCCTTGGATGAGTTCTTCAGCCAGACATGTCCTTTACCCAGAACATGGATTTTGAGCATTTTTCTTAAAAAGAGATGAGTTTTTTTAGTTAAAAATTTGATACAATTCAAAAATTTTTCAATATTTTTTACACCATCGGAAAGAGCGGAAAAAATTACATAGGATAGATTTTTAAGCCACTGCTCTGTTGTAAGTAAACTGGTTTTCGAGAAAAATTAAAAATGAATTTTCAAAAGTCACTATCGTAAAGAGCGGAAGAAATTACATAAGACAAGTTTTAAACTATTACTCTATGTAAACGAGTTTTGGAGAAAAAAAAGAACTAATTTTAGTTTATTTACATTTTATCTGAGCAAATTTATACAAGATGTAAGAAAAATTTGTCTTAAAATCCAAAGAACAGACAGACCTCTGTACTAATTAAGTGCTAGAAAATATGTACCGATAAGTTTTACTTCAGAGATTTTTTATTACCAAAAAGTAAAAATGCTATATTACGCAGGATGCTGTGACAGGAATATTCCTATAAATTCTGTACATCTGGAATCATTTAGAATTGCAGGATAACTAGACTCATTGATAATGTGACAGTCTAAGATCTTATTGTTGTGATGACCAGAACCAATTAATCATTTCAGCCGTTGTTTCAAGGCGAAATAAAATCCAAAAATTTAACATCGATTAAATCCAAACTTCACATTTCTACGAACTGGTTTGCGTCAGTACAACTAATTTTATCATTCTAAATATAAAATCATTAATTTAATCGGAAAATATTGCATTTTCATTCTCCACGCAAAATACTTGTCTCGTTCCAATATGTCTGGATCTGACTCGTGTAAAACGTTCATAAATAAGATTCAATTAAAGCAACAAAATAAGACAATTAAAATAATTACAATTTTAATTACGCACTCCCAATAAAGTTCACTTTCGTGTTACAAAAAGTAATTAAAAGTTATTTTCCACCATAAATTAACAAAATGAAATTTTAATCTTCCCTGATTACTTACACTTGACATGGCTGTAATTGTTTTATGGGCACATTGAATGGCAGAGGGGATAGATAAGGACAAATTAATGTAACTCTTCGTTTGCTATGACAGTAACGGAGACAAAGAATCTTCAATTTTTTTGTTCTTTTTTGTAAACAATGAAAATACAATAAAAGAATAAATACAATTTCATTTCTCAGGGGAGAAAGTTTCGCTGATAAAAATAATACTGGGAAAATTTCGTACAATGATTGTTGAATTAAAAGAAAAATGGAACATCATGCTGTCGTGTTGCGAGAGATTAATGTGATGTTGATATCATGACAAGAGGACGTTGGAATTACAAGAAAACAAGATATAGAACTGATATGGAATAAACAAAAGAGACCTTGTATCATCCAAGATAAAATATGTGAAGATATTTACCCTATAAACCTACTTTTAATTGTAAAGTTCATTCAGTCTTAATTAATAAAGGTTAGGTCAGGAATAAGAACCCAAATAGCTTTGTTTTGAAGAATTCCTTAAAAGAGAAAGGAGATTAAGCTAGTAGTGTTACATATTGCTATTAACTATAGAATTACCGTAGAAGAAATCACAACCAGTTAAAAAACTGAAATTTCCATAAAGTAAAACAAAATAACTGCTTCCAATTACAGTAAAATTTCGATTAACCGTCACCGTCGGGACCGGGACTGTGACGATTAATCAAATTAGACGGATAACAGAAAGGCTATAGACGGATAAACATGGGTAGAATGTCCCCGCATGAATTGTGTCGGCTCTTTTCGGCTAGAAAAATCGGAAATCGTTTGCGAATTTCGAATATGTTCATAAAAACGTTTGTGACTGTATAGTTTTCGAAAAAAAGAAAATAGTCGACTCACAACGGGGTGCACCCAGAGTATTTTTCTTTGTGTTTTCTATGGTAATTATATTAATTTTTCCATTTTCATTATCGTAGCCATGAAAATGGCTTGGCCATCATAAGTTGTCGTAACTGGCCGATTTAGAGAATAGTTTGAGATCACAGATTTCGCAGAATGAACATATTAACAGTCTATAGACTGAGTGTATCAATGAAAAAATAAAGCCGCAAAATACGCTCAAAATACGGCCAACTAATATTCTGTAATATTGTAACCATTACAATAACCGTGGTATCAAATAGTAACTATTTTTAGTGCCTTTTCAGATAATTATTGTCAAAGAAATAAATATGGCCCTGCTTACTGAATAATAGAGATAGCACATTTACGTCCCCCATATCACATCCCGTTAGGGAAACGTATTGCAATCTTTAATACAAAATAACCAACTCTCGCCGAAGTATGCCTCTCTAAACTCTAACAAAAATATTTTCAATTTTTCAAGAATTTTTGAAAATTTTTACAGAAATTCCTACCGACATATAACACCTATACAAAACATTTTTCCAATATTTTATAAAAATCTTCAATAAATTGTACAAAGAGACGCTTAGAAAGCGTAAAAGAACTATAATATTAAATTGATTGAAAGTAAGATAGCAATATAAAATATTTTACAATAATTAAAAAAACACCCAGTACTTAGGTAAGTGCTAAGAAGCTTGGCTATGCGTAAAAAAAAAAATCGGTAATTTGTAATAAAAATTTACGATAAATTGTCATGGCCGTACCAAAATAAAATTTTGTAGGGATTCTCAAATAAAACTTACCTTGTAATGCCCTCTATATCATTAATATACTTTTGTTATCTTAGCGGATGTTATTCCATCGATATAATGACCTTCAAAAAGATTATAAGGTCTTTGTGATCATCATTCATGAACTCAAGAATACATAACATCTTTTATTTGATTTAAACGAAGTTTTAATAACCCCCTTTCCCTCCTTAATTACGGCCATGCAAACAATACTAATTAAAATTTTTTAAATACTTTTATTTACTTACTATGTATTAATTATTATTAATTCCTATTCTAATAAAATAATAAATAAATTAACCCTATCGGTACTAATAACACCATAAATAAAAACTACATTCGCTACATTCCGCTAGACAAGTCAAACGACTAAACTTCTAAACGACCTTGCCAACCAGGAATGACCCTTAAACAACGGAGCAACTACTAGCACTTCAAACTAGACAGTAAAAAAGAGTTAGAAACTTATACCGAGACCATTTAAAAAATCAATAGAGAAAAAAAAACTAATTAAAAAAAAAAGGTTTATTACACTGAATATTTACAATGAGGTGTCTACCTTAATACCCACAGATTGCACTTATGTATACATACATGTTAAAAAAGACAATAGTGTATCATACCTAAATGAAAGAAGTTGAAAAGCGTTGGAAAATCCGACGTCTGGCGTCCTTTTCTTTCTAGACACACCTACGGTTAATAACACTTGAGCATTAAAAAAGTTTTTTTGTTACTCAATGGATACTGTATATTTATTTTTTATTTTTTTAATGATTGTTATAAAAAGAATACTCAAAATTTGTTTTGTTTACTCTAATTAGTTTCCTCAAAACTTTTTCTACAACAAAAAAATACTTGAAATCACTTAAAAGCAACAAAAAAATTAAAATTATTAATATAAAATTCGAAATTTTAAAAATATTTTAACAATGTATGTAAAAAATGTTGCAATAAAGGAATCTGAAATTTAATTTTGAATATTTTAATTATTAATTAATTAATATTAAATGAATTATGAAATAATTGATAGGAAATTCTAAGAATGTACAACTAAATTAAGTTAATCCGTAAGTGAAGACAAAAAAATATGCATAACTAGTCTAGAATCAATAAAGCAATCTTTCGAAACCGAAAGTAATAACTTGATAACAAATCAACAATATTTCAAATTTTAAACAATTCAACTATCATTTTAAAATATTCAAATTCAAAAAATCGATTCAACTAGCAACTGTCGACACTTCGGACCAAACAAAAAAAAACAGTAATCAATTATTTCCAAAAAAAAAAAATAAAAGCTAAAATTTTAACAAAATTAACACCCACATACACTTAAAAGCACTGTCGCATAATAAAATTATCAAGTTTTATTCAGTTTTTCAACAAAAAACCACACAATAAAAATACAAAATTCGAATTAAACGATCAAATTCAAAAATTCATACTTCAACAATAATTACTGAATACAAAAAAAACTGTACTGTACTACACAATAATCACCGACAGAATATTGTAATAATGGATGGAGTATAATGACATCGTGCGGTGCCGTGTGCGCGATTGTGCGCCGATGTTGTTTGGAAAAACTGCGCATTTCATCCATACATACAAAATAACTTTATTAATACAGTGAAACTGTATACATGCGTGTAAATACTGTAAATGTATCAAAAAATATAAATTATATAATATCTTGTTTAGTGATTTATGAATTCCTTTAAAGTCAAATAGGATCAACACAATCCATAAATATTTTTAACCATTTTATTCGTAAAAGTCTGTTTGATTTTGTTAAATCTTATAATTCGCTAGCTGCTATATTTTCGACATATGTGTATGCGGCTTTATATGTATTAAACTGTAATATACCTACATTTATGTACACTACTCGACAAAAATTTTTAATAAAGGTTGATTGAATCGAAAACCAAAGAATGCGTTTCAAGTGACTTAATAAAAGGTTAACAATTTATTTTGTGGAAAATATTTTAATTTTTATTATTTTCTGAGATCTTATTCTAAAAATTACTAACAAATTTTAAAAAATTTACAAATGTGCCTAATGGGGAAATAACTACATATCTATAGGAATATTTATGACTGAGAAATTTCACATTCTGTAAAGTCACACATGTCCACTGACTCATAATAGTTCATAAATTAATTATTTGAAAGACATGTTTTATGATACAATTGATGTATTTATCTATTTTTTAATTTTTATAATGAAAATATGCTTTGATAAAAAGATTAAAAAAATTAATAAATATTTATATTAAGAAATTTTTCCAAATCCAATTTTTTTGAATATTTTGTTTGCTTTTATAGTATTGTTATGTAAAAAAAAATGTTTTTTGCAAATAAACTCTAAAACTCCCCGTAAAAAGTCCATTCGTCAAAATGACGCCGATGTATGATTAACTTGACTCGTAGACCAACGTATGATTCTAGGGTTAAAGTTAGGTTCCTAACAGAAGACGCCTTTCATTATTTTTATGACGTAATTTTTGAAAAAAAGATTATTTCTACTCTACTTATCATACGATACATATGTATACAGGGCTCATCACAAGTGGGTATATCAGAAATGAATGAGAATAGAAGACAAAATGATAAATTTTTAATGCTAGATTATATTTTTGCTTAGAAAATACTTTTGTAATATTTCTGACAAATAAGAATTTCTAGCTAGGGGCATTAATTAGGTATATACAGTTCGAAATTGGTAATTATTTACCAATCCCAATTTTAGAAATGTGTTTTAATCGAAATCGAAATTTAAATAAGGAAATATTATTTTTCCATATCAGTTTAAGAACTTAAGAAATTCCACGATCAAAAAAGTTGGAGAAACACTGATTAAACAAATTTTACAACCTTGTGCAAATTTCTGTTAAATCCTTATATGCTCCTATTGATCCTTACATTGGCGTAAATATTTGACGATTTTCCGACCAAATGAAAAAAGAAATGGATTTTCAAAGTGGTAAAAATAGAAAATAAACTATCGGAACGTTAATTAGTCTATTTTATATCATCTAATATGTAAGAAACTGTATAAAAATCGAATACAAAAATAAAAAATAATTGAATCCATTCAATTTTACAGAATTTTATCCGAAATACTGTATAAAATTCTTGTCTCCTATTAGCGACGCAACGATTCTCACTCGCGCCTCTGGTGGTAAAATTAGAACTAGTATCAAGTAAAAATATACGTATACGTATAATTAGTGACATACACATCTAGTAATCCTCACATAATTTGTATAATACATATTTCTGTCAGCAATTAAATGTATACAGCTATTTACTTGATACAGCTTCTAATTTAACGCTTTAAATGATTAAAACGAGTTAACTCGTCCTGCAATATGGCGGCTCAAAATACTGTGATATGTATATATTCACTGGTACAGGTGCCGCCATCTGTGACAGATTTTCTGAAATACGGTATAATTCTAAATAATGTTCAATTTTATAAACATAGTTTAGTATAATTTATATTTTGTAAATTCCTAGGGTTTACTTTTTTGATGTTGGGATCTTTGATTCTTTTTTCTTTTTCTTTTTTTGTAACCTTATCTAGTGGTGGATTTACCAGCAGGCTGAGTAGGCTGAAGCCTAGAACGGCAGATTTTAGGGGCCGCAAATTCGGGCTAAATGGCGGCAAAATTGAAAATTTGAAGTTATTTAATTTTTTTTTTCTTTTTTTGCTCATCACTTACTTTTTTTTAAGAAAAAGTATTAAAAAAAGTTAAAAAAAAATATTAGTAAATGAAAACACTTTACAAAATACCACTTTTATTGAATATAAAAACTCTTATGACATGTTTCGATCAATATGACCATTCTCAAACGTCTAGTAGTAGTAACGCTCAAATCTATTAAATTTATTAAAAAAAGTTATTAAGAAATTGTTTTTTAGTTTTTTGGGATAAAGCAGGGGCGTCATTTTTCACGGAGCCTAAAGCGGCACTTAGGATAAATCCGCCACTGACCTTATCTATTGTACTTATCACCGGCAGTAAGAAGTCCGGTATTTTAAGACAAAAAAATGTTTCCATATGGTTTGTTTAAAAAGATCAAAAAACCAGGAGCGCTCACGTAATCTTTGCGTCAACAATGTTTGTTCCCAATGTATCCAGTTCAATAACAAACGCTGTACAGAATAGTTTATAAAATGTTATAATTATTTTATGTAACAAAGTATACGCTGGTTATTCTGGTTATTATTCATGTTAAAATAATAGTTAATGCGACGGTAGCCAGTGAAGCGTCGTTTATATTATGTACACTGGTATATTTACATAAATACATTCATATCTGTCTTCCTATCTTCAACCAATGTTGTGCCACAAAAACTTACGGCAAGCAATTAATCTCACGGAACGAAAAAAAAGTCCATTTTAATTTTGGATACTTAAATCACTCAAATGAGCCAGATGAGTGTTATTTTTAAAGAGCGACAGAACAATTTATTTTTACGCTACGAAAAACTTTTTTTTAATTATCTAACATTTAAAATTTATAGTTTTAAAATACCAGTATACATACGCAATTTGTAATGTATGTATAACAATGGAATTATTAAAATGCAGTAACAGATATATCCTGTCTGTCATATTGACATAACTGATTTATTGCAAAGTCATCATAAGTGTCATAGTCCCAGTGACAACAAATCAATAAAAATATAAAAAAATTGCCAAGGGCAGGTTGGACACACATTAAGACAGGGTTCCTCAGTATAGCTAGAATTTTTTGCAACTTTCCAGATAAAACAAGAGGTTTTTATTAGGATTTTGTCGTTCGCGCCACAAAATCCTAATAAATTCGAGCAGATCAAGTCCTCAGCGTAAGTGTAGAAAATTGTAACTAGTGGTGAGCCCAGAGTGTGCCCAACACGGCTTAAGACATGTAGTCAGTCGGTGTCCGTCGCCGAACACACAGTGCATTGTAATACATTGTTAGTCATTGTTACTTGAATTGAACAGGTTGGTCTGTCCCATAATAGGTGTTTTGTAGTAGTGTGTGTGAATACGCACACAGAAACAAACACCAAACCAACACCATTGCAAACAATGTGTACCTACAAACATAGTGGGGAGATTTTACGTCACCCATTGGCTACAAGCGGAACAGTTTGATAGACATTATAGTTTGGTCCCTTGGAGCAGATCTTTGCTCTCCATCAATAAAATAATTCGATACTGAGGTGTACTTTTTACTTTTTCGAATTTTACGTTTGTATATAACGAAAATTGTTGCCTGGTAATATAACATGAAGAACTGTCAACTAACAAAAATGCGACAGCGTAGCTGGAGTATTTTGGATTGGCAGATCTTCAAATTAATTTCCCCTAATGATCTAGACCTGATTTTTAAAGCAAATTTTCTAATACCATAAAGCCAATACATAGCCCAATTTTCAAATTTCTTGGACCTACGATTGAAAAGTTACAGGGGGACAAAAAAAAATCACTGTGAAGCTGAATTTTTGGTAAGCTTGATTTAAAAATGAAAGAGGGTAAAAAAAGAGTCCCTTCTAACGGTATGGACACGATGAAATTATAAGTGTTATAAAATTTTTCTTCGGAACCCCAAAAAGAACGTAATATAGAAATGTGTATATACCTAACTCTTTTATGTTAAATAGCGCGATATGGATATAACCGACAAAACAAATTAAATACATACAGTAAGACTCGTATTAATCAATCCACAATTTCTAAGTTAAAAACCCATAATCTAGGTGAAAATCTGTACCAACACTCTGCTTAGAGCTAGAAGCTTGTTTGTTCCACAATCAGGGCCCGCTCTAGGGGCGGGCAATCTGTGCATTTGCCCGGGGCTATTCTGGCCGCGGCGAGAGCGTTTTTTTTAGTAGTTAGACGAGCTTTTTTTTTGTTCGCCAGTTCCAAATGCAACCAAAAAAAAATATCATGACAGCCATCGCTTTCGCCGGGGCGACATTTTTTCTTTTTGCCCGGGTCGACGTAAACGCTGGAGCGGGCCCTACCACAATCAAAACTAAATTTACATTAGGAGCACTAGGAGCTATAATGTCTAGAGCAACAAATTTTCAGGAAAGTGACAAATTTTCAGGGGCGGCAAAATTTGGAACGTGGGAACGTAGACGCTCGGGTATTATGTTTCACAATATTTGTCTTTTATTTGCTCATCACTTATTTACTAAGGGAAAAGTTTTTAAAAAAATGTTTTCCCAGGGGTGGCATTTTGGAATTTTTCACTGACGCCTAGGGCGATACTAACGGTAAATCCAGCCCTGTCCACAATAGTAAATACTACTGAGCTTTTTTGAATTCTCAACTCAAGCTTCTAAGAAAAGTAATATTGAAAAATTGTTCTAAATGTTAAGACTTTTTTTGACCCCTGCCTTTTTTTTACGTAGCCTGGCCATCTTGTCTAAGTGTTACTTGAATAAATTTTAACATTAACATAATATTTTACAGACTATTGGCCCCGCTAGTTACGTCAGCTGGCTATCAAGTTCAAGGAACGCTCCTGATCTTTAAAATTTAACTACGATTTCTAATTACACTAACCGTAATAAACCCCCCCCCCCTCCGATGGGATTTACCATCGGCAACATCACAGCATTGAGGAGAGAATCGACTAGAGAGATTGCTGTGTATTACAAATACATTAAGAAATTGAAGCAAAAAAATTAACTGATGTGATTACTTTAATGGCGGTCAAACCATTAATTTAATGGTTTATCTAATATTTATAAACAAGTCTCCATGGTTACAAGTTGGGTTTAATAAAATGGAGTCATGCTTCACAATTTAATGCCTGCGGTATCTCTAGGAAACATATGTTTAATATGTTCGATTCAGTACTCAGTGCATCTCAGGATGTCAGTCAGTGTCAAAGATTTATTAAATATAAGATATTATTTATTTTAATAGCCACAGTAATATATTTTTATATATCTTTAACTTCAAAAATGACGAATTTCCATACAAATTTTCATTCCCTATTTAACCCACTAGGGAACGAATTTTCAAAAAACCTTTCTTAGTGCTCACCTACATTACATAGGGAGCTCCTGTCCAAAATTTCAATCGTCTAACCCAACGATTTAGGCTGTGCGTTGTCTGTCAGTCAGTCAGTCAGTGTTAGAGATTTATTAAGTAGATTCAAGATCTTACTGTACTATAGTTAATTCTTTACGTATTAGTGATGCATAACTAAGCAAATACCTATAACTTATTATTAACCGATTTAAAAATTATTAAGTAGAAGTAGTTTTACTACTATGATTGAAAAAAGTAGATAAGATCTTTATTTCATGATTTGCATTATCAATAACCTTTATATCCTTTATATTTTCCATTTGGTGGTCTCGGCTTTCTGAGAAATATATTAACGCCTTTAGGACTAATGACGAGCTCAGCTCGTCATACTAATTTTTAGAAAAAATTTAACTGACGAATGTATATTGTCTTATATCTAAGGTAACTGAAGGCAGTGCAGTAAAGAGTGATCATATTGTAAATAAATTAAGCAAAACGTACCAAACTTGCAATTATACTTACAGAGATATTAAATTTCCTATCTAAAATACTGGAATATATGGCGGTACTAAAGGGGTTAAATCATTTATGCTAAGAAATTCCGTAATAATCATAGAACAAAATTAAAATCGAACTTGTCAAAAAATTGGAAGATGCCTATTGATCAAAAATCAACTCCACCCATTTTAAATACCCATAGAATATTCGATATGATGCGAATGAGACATGCACTTGACCGATTTTTTGTTTAAAAACATTTAAAAAATCGATCGAAATATAAATTGTAGAACATGAATTACTACCAATTCAAACAACCTGTTTTCATAACAAATGGTAATTTTTCATTTGGAAAAATGTCCTTTACATAAATTGTTTATCTCGTTCATCAATTGAACCTAACCTTGACCCTTTTCCTTGTACCTTTTTTCCTATACAGGATTAAAAAATAGTTGCGACGCTCTACTGGGCTGGTACACTGCCCGATTTATTCATTCTACTATATAACGTAAATTTTTCAACTAAAAGTTATTATATTTTTATAAGATTTCATAAATTACAAACAATTTAAGAATCAGAAGAAAATTGTGAAAATTAAAATTTTATAAAAAAGGGTAGTCTTCTAATGACAATAAATTCGAATTTTCACCTAATACAACAAATGGAATAATCAACACCTAGCGACAAAGCGTCGGCGTTATATTATTGATCTGTTTAGAAAATTTAGTGAAAAACAGCTGATAAACCAAATGTCTGTATACAGTGCGAATACTGTAAAATGGATTTTATTGGAAATTATTTCCAATTTTCATTTCATTAAAATTAATAGTATATTATTCAACAAGCTGGTAATGATAGCTATTATTCACGAAGATGAAACTGTGACACGAGCCGAGTTTACGAGGCGAGTGTCGTAATGCATCTGAGTGAGTAATAGCCATTTCAACCGAGTAGCATACGGTATTTTTTCTACGACTTTTTTTCTTTTTGATTTAAATAAAATTGAATATAAATTTTAAATCAAAAGAATACAATTTTTAAAAGCTTTTATTTAACTTGCTATGTTAGTATGTTGGTTTAGATCAAATCTTGAAATCAAAATTTAGACAGGTTCTAATTGAGCTAGAGGTTTCAAATTTTGCATACGTGTCTAACCTTGATGACAATGCAATTTTGTATAATTAGTTTTGTCCCAAATCGCCCCAAATCAAAATTGTTGATTTTTAGTCCTGTGCAACTTTTTGACATTTCGAATTGTCAAATATTGTCTATTGATTTTACATTGCAATTTTTTGTTTCCATAGTTATGTCTGATTAGGGTAAATTAACCGATTAAAATATAGGTAAAAAAAAATTACTTCTTTATTTTTTTTTAAATTAATTGTAATCAGACTAAAAAGTAGAAAATTAATCAAAGTAAAAAAATGTTTTTTAAGAAAAAGCTTTTATTTAAAAATGGACTAAAAAAATAAAATAACTTTTGAGTGAAGTTTGAAGCAATATGCAACATAATTTATAAAAGCTTGAAGCGTTTAATTAAGTTTGGTAACTACTGAAAAGTAAAATAGCTACACTTATATCCAAAACAGACATAATTAATGATAACGCCTCAAGCTTTTACAAATTATGTTGCATATTGCTTCAAACTTCACTCAAGGGTAGTTTTATTTTTTTTGAGCCCATTTTTAAATAAAAGCTTTTTTTAAAAAACATTTTTTTTACTTTGATTTTTAATCTATATCTAATTTCATTAAATGTTTATATGTATATGTATAAACGATGAAAACAAAATACAAACTACCTTGTTTACTTAGACGTTACTACGCAACATATATGAAATTAAAACTTATAGATATATTATTTACAAAACAATCGCAAATCTATTGAATAATGGTTAATACGGTGATTTCATTGGTCGAAAGGTATTGAGTAATGATCATTCTTCCACACCTTTGAATAATGCCTAACTTTCTCAACAATTAACGGACATGTAATGAATGTGTTCTTCAACATGAGTAGAAAAAAGGGTGTTCTCCTCTATTACTATTCTCTTGCATGTACTACGGTTATTTATTTACAATGTTATTTTTTCAAAATCACCTTGTTTAAAATCTCAAATTTTGTATACAATTCCATATCTATCTCAAAACACAACTCCCCATATATTTATAAATTTCATTACGAACTAATTAGAAACAAAAATTTCTAGAAGAACCGGAGTTCACAATGAGAATCAAACATTTTGGTGGTAAAAATGATTAATTCATTCCAAAATCACCCTAAATCTTAATTTACCAAAAATAAACATAGTATTTATAACTTTAATCTCAAAAAAATCAAACATAATTACCTTTGTGACGTCATTAAATATACTAAAACTTTTTGTCCTTAAAAAATTTTATTTTAATTACAAAAACATGAATTTTGAGGGGTAGGTCTAGGTATGTACTACCACAAAAAAGCAGCTACCATAGTGGTAAGTTACATTTCTACCACTTTCGCAATAAAAATGAAAATTTTATACGCAAATTACCTAAATTTCATAGATTAATCTAACTTAAAACTTATTTTACTTTTGAAAAACTGAATTTGTAAACTGATTACGTCATCAAGTATACTCAAATTTTTCTAGTTTCAATTCAAATTTTTCTAGTTTCTAGAAAACATGAAATTTGAAACTTTCTTAGATTTTTAATGCTTTCTTAGGTCTTTTCGATATTTGTCAAAATCAGGCTAGCAAAAAACTATTTTCAGAGAATAAATTATATTTCTCGCTATTTTACCATTTTGGTAAATAATCAAATCGATATCGATATTTTGTACAAAAGGAGTCAACTCTAATGGAATTACTAACTGATTAAAGCTTGAGCAAAACATTTTTTAAAATAATTTATTAATTTTTATTTATTCATTTTACAATTTTTCATTACTAATTTACAGGTATCGATTGTACCATTTATAGTACAAAAGAAAAAACAAATCCATCTAAAAATCTGGTGTTTATTAATTGGATTGTAGAGATTGCAACTCATCATACATTGGTCAGACAGGAAGGTTTTTCGAAATTAGATACCGTGAGCATAGTTCCTCTCTTAGAAAACGGACCTATAAACCTAAAATTCTTCATTTTTGTAAAAAAGGACAGAAATTAGATACAATTGGACGTTTTAGAAATAAATAATCTAATAATGATTCTGACATAATCTTTTTGAACGACCAAATTGACCTAAAATAAATCTCCCCTTCTAAGCCTATTTAAATAAACTATTCCAAATTATATGATGCCCAACTCAAATCCTTTCAGACGAATTATCCCCGAAACACTATGTACACATCTACGATTTGACCTTACAATAAAACAACGTTTTTCTCTCACCGACGAAGATATGTATGTATATAAATTTTCTACAACTATAGTGTCTGTTATACCGTTTCTGTTACATTCATATATGGTAATAAGTGTATTTAGTTAAAACACTCGAATTTCTACCTGTAAAATTAGAATCCATCTTATCCCAGAAAGAGTTTGCGACCGAAATATTGTTAAAACTTTAAACAAATGTATAGTAAAATGTTGTTAAATGTTACGTTAATGCTTTTATTTTATTTAAACGTTGTTATATGTGATAGCAGTAGCGATGATAATAGTCGAAGCAATAGTGCGAATAGTGCGATGATTCATACGAAAAAATTATCACCGGAAGTGGAATTACAAACTTGTATCGATAATTTTGATATACATAAAGATAAAATTATTCGTACACAAGATTCAAGAGACATGGGCGCAAAATATTTGAATGAAATCGATTTAGGTTCACGTGAGGAATGTTTACGATTATGCTGTGAAACGGATACGTGTGATGTGTTCGTTTTCGAGGAAAAGGTAAATTTGTTTTGTCAATTTTTTGAACAGATATCGAAAATTTCGTTGTTACTGTTCAGTCGTTCGGATAAAGCGGGTTTTACACGATGCTACGAACGTTCCTTCCAACGTTCGATCGAACGTTTGAGGCAATTAAGTTCGATAGTTGGTGCGACGAATGTATCTGCTACACGGTGAATCGAATGTTTGATCCAATACGAATGATGATGTGTTGGTATTCAGTGGACGAGGCTGTTATCTGTCTGATGTTATCTCTAATGTTATACACTGATGTTGTCTCTCTTCACATGAACGAGTCGTGCAGCTGCTGAGTCGAACCAACCAACACATGAACGAGTCGTGCAGCTGCTGAGTCGAACCAACCAACGCAACCAACATTGACCTTCAAACGTTCGAAGCATCCCTTTGACTCGGTGCAAGAATACCGATATCGAGCGGGACATGGCCAAATGCGAATGTTTGACGCTCGACATTGGACACTCGTAGGTTCGAACAACGGCCACACGATGCGATGAACCATCGAACGTCCAATGTTGGAAGGTGTTCGTAGCATCGTGTAGAACCGTCTTAATATGCATAGGTGTGAACTGAGACGCGCATATATAACGATTCGATTAAAAAGTCGGCGAGTGACACTCAGCAATCTCACTCAATTATAATAAAAACAAAAACAAAAATTTTGTTGGTTAGTAATCGTTGGCTTTAGTCAACTTCAACTAAACTATCGCCCCGCTAAAGTTAGTAAATGTACTCTAGGTCCAAAATTATATGCAACACAAAGGAAAGGATTCCAGTCCACAACCAGAATGAGGATCTAAATTAAATGTAAATTGATAATTCATTCACTTTCTAAGTGAGAAGCATCTCGAAGCGCAGAGTATTCACGAAAATACATCCCGAATATTTAGTCTTATTTTTTGAATATCCCTCCAATAAATTATCCGTTTATATTTGATATTAGTGATTTCAAAATATTAGTGAATTATACGTGAAGAGAAGAGCGCTGTAGGTGGAATACATTCGTGAATACAAGGGATGGTCATGAGAGTCATGCCTCCCGGTCCCTTAAACGGAGATAAATTCAAAATGTAAATAAAAATCATAAATCAAATTTCAATTCCAGTGATGAAACTGAAAGTGAAATACAGGTTTTGGAAAACGTTCTTATTATTTTTACCAAAATTAGGTACGTAGGAAGTAGGATCACTAGAAAGGAAACTTGTGCCGAATCAATCATATTTCTAAAAAAAAAATTCATCATTTTTATAACAAAAATGGAAAGTTCATACCCAAATTACTCTAATTCAAACAATAATTCCAATTCAGGTCATTTCTATAAACCTTGATTTGGTAAAAAGTAAATTTTTTAATTTGATGACGTCATCAAGTTTACTAAAATCTTTTAAGGCGCTAAAAATCGAAAATGAAACGACAGAATGATGAAACTGTATGTTTCCGAAGTCGTTCTTTTCATTTTTACAAAAATTAGGCATGTAGGACCAAGTCCGAGTACAGAGGATGTGTCTGTAGATGCATTAATACGTTGAAGGTCATGCTCATGGGAGATTATGATACAACGCCCCCTGATACACTGTTTTGACAGCCAATACACACAAATTAGATACATAAACATACGTGGCACGCTTCTGTCCAAGCACAATAGGTACCACACTGGTACGATGTGAAAGCGTACTAAGTTTGTTTATTTGTACCCTGTTGATGTACACCCTTAATAGAGAGTGTGCTCAAAACCCTTAAAAATCGCAACTGGGTTCAAATTGAGAGTAACTGATATAAAATATTTATATGAAGGGTCACATGTGAAAACTTGTTTAGAGGGTGTTGGGGGAAAATATGTTTTAAACATCAAAATCCTTAAAAAGAAAATTTTTCCTCACTGAAATTTTTATATTGATCATTAACGGTTTGGATAAGAAAAACTGTCGCAAAAATTACGGAAATATTATGAAAAAATTCCATAGAATTTACATAACAAAACATTAAAATATAGTATTCTGTTACAAATTGTTTGCCAAAAACTAAAAATAAAATTGAATCAGGGGAAATCTCTGTTATTTTCTTTGTATAGAAAGAAAATCCTAATAACATTTGACCTTGCATCTCCTTTTTAATAATTAACAACAATGAAATTTATTTCTATAGTTAAATCAGTTTTACCATAAGGAGAATATTTTGTAAATGTCAGTTAAGAATACATAATTAATTGTATTATAATGGAAAATTTATATAATCTATTTTACTTTTGTATATATTTATAAATTCTTTTGAAATATGAAGCTATTTAAAGGTAATGAATATTTGTTATCGCAAGAATTTACCCTTTAAATAAAACAAATTAATTAATAAAATGTATTATGCTCATGCTGGCACATACACAATAGATTTCATTTGTTATTTTATTGAGATGCCTTTCAAGTTCACAATTGCGCAGTTACTAGCCCTATATGCCCTATTAATATATTATTATACTAGCCCTTAACATAGAAGAATGTTACCGTTAGGCCACCCAACCTACGATTAAATCTTGTACAATTTCTTTTCAGAGTCCTGGAAGTTGTTATTTGTTCCATTGTGGTCCATCAGAAGATTTTAGATGTAAATTCACTCGTCACGTAAATTATTCAAGTGCTGTGCTAACAATAAATAGACATAATGATTTAGAAAATGAAATTAAAATGACAAAACATGAAGAAGATTTAACTAGATTAAGGTAATAGAATAAAAATTGACACAAAGGATAGGCAAAACATAAAATAAAAATTTTGGTCGTAGGAAACCAGATAATCTTGGTTTTCCTGTACAGACACCACAACGAACTACAAGTAAGCCTAGTACAACAGTCTCCTCCACTTCAGTAGAGCCAGCGTTAGATAAAAATTTTCTTTTATCACCTTTCAATTCACCAAAAGGTTGATTATTCTTAAGAAAACACATCCCCCAAAACAATAACTTAAGAGACATCTCTATTTCAGGAAGCGGTTGCAGCAGATATCAGTTTGAATGCCGTTCAACACTAGAATGTATCGCAATTTATAATGCATGTGACGGAATACCCCAGTGTGCCGATGGAAGTGATGAAGCGCCAGAGTTAGGATGTCCAGCCACAACAACCGTTTTTCCAGCCATCGTTTCACCCACATTTTCACCATTAATTGTACCCCAACCATTTTCAAATGTAAATAATAAAGCACAAGTCCCCTCACAAGATTATGATCAAACAAACATTCCAAAATACATATCACCGCCAGCGAAAACGTCAAATGTTTTGGTAAAAGAGCCAATTGTTAATCCACATGATCAAAACGCAGGCGCATATATACATCAAGATCGAAATCAAATTTTGCCAAATAGAATATTGCCGCCTAATAAAAATATGCTTCAGCAAATACCATCACCAAGAATATCACCGTTGTCGGCCATATCCTCGTCAACGTACAATGATCCATCAGTGATCAATAATTTCCCGATGCGGACGCAAATATTACCACAATCGTGGATTCCACATCAATCAAACGAAATGCCAGAGAGTCTTATACCTCTCGGTCAGAGTCAGTATAGCGGTAATTATTGATTTCATTAGATTTTTCCTACAGGACAGTCTTAGAATCGAAAATTAATAAAAACAAAATTTTATTTTTCAGAACCAAATAGTCATATTTTCAATCACAAAGTAAATTCGATTCAAGTTGGGGATATGGCTGAAAGGTAGGTTTTCTACTTTTGTATTTTATCATAATTTAAAATAAACAATCATCACACAGGAATATAATATATCAAAACCACAACACACATCCGTTAATTAAAAATTGACGCCATTTTGAATTGTTACAGAGTAGCCTTGACTAAACGAACTTGCTATAATTTGTTTACAACTTGATATATCTTTCATTTAGTTATTCTAAGTAAATAACTTCTGCTCATGGATGCAGCCAGGTGGAAGCACGGATGGATGGGGCCCACCTCAGAGAACCCCATGTACACTCAATAAAAATGATCCAGACAAAAAATTACATACAACCCAAAATTATGTGTTTTTTTTTTTTTCAGTATTTCGAAATACTGACAGCATTACTCAAAATAGTATGTTATACACCAAGGGACTAAAGTGTGAGTTTTAATCCCGAGTGTGAAGTTTGTTGCCAGAGGGCCTTTAAAGGCACGAGGGCAACAAATTACACGAGGGATGAAAAAAAAAAACACTTTAGTCATGTGGTGTATATACTATTTTTTGCAATTCCGGATAATTCAAAATTATAAAAATTAAAAAAATTACTTAAATGTCATTCAAATTGTATATAATAATAATCCATCATAAGTATACTTTGGATAAATCAATCGAATTGTATAATACAGTATAACTGTTTGTCTTTGTCTACAAGTTTGAATTTGATTATTATTTTCAATTACCTAGCAACGCTATTTAAGTTAAATTTATGTAAATTGTGCTTGCTGATTGGTGGTTTAAAAGCGGGAGCAAAATAATTTTTTAATCCCTTGAGACTAAAAGTGAATTTTTTAGTCCCAAGGGACTAAAAGTGGCACTTTACTCCCTATTATGAGAAACTAAATCATGTCTTTTAGTCCCGGAATTGTAAAAAAGTAATTATTTTTGTCTTAATGTAGTCAATCAGGTCTCCGCTATGATGACTTTTCCCGAAACATTCCAAAATTAATCGATTACTACAACAATGACTTATATCGACAACAGATGCAATTACCGGAAGCGTGGCAACAGTTATCAAACGAACAAGGTACCTAAATTAATCCCATCTAGCATTACAACTGAATTTCGACTCAAATCCTTTTCTATTACAGGTCAAATGCCAAATTACTTTCTACCCAAACAAGGTTTAACACAAAATTGGACCCAAAATTTAAAAAATCCTAAACCACCAAATGAGGAAACGGTCAAAAATTCACCAAAAGAAAACAACATTTCAAAACCGATCAAACCTGAGATCAAAGAGAAACCCAAAGAAAATATTACAGTAGAAACAAACGCAAAAGAAAATAAAACCCAAGAATCGTCAGTGAAAAAAACCAATAAAACATCTACCCAACATAATTCACAAAAAGCACACTTACCTCCAGCGGCCAGTCTAAAAACTTTCGATGACAGTATCTCCATTGTAGAAATTGACGAAGGTATCATCAACAAACCAAGTGGCGCCATTTTGTCATTAATTTTAGGTAATTGTTCACATTTTTCGAAATGCGCAAACTCTACATCAATTCCAGACACATTTTTGGACACATAGACGGTCATGGACACTAAGACGTCAAGTGAAACCTGATGACTAACTACTACACAACGCTGTACCGCGTCAATAGCTCCATATAGTGTATTAGTTGTCAAAATCGTCTACCAGTTAGTCGTTACGTCATTATAGGTTATGACTGTCAACGTGTTACCTACAGGGCCGTATTCAATTCGTGGTATAAGAAATTCTTGCGCATGTGTACTATTAATCCGCGCAAACACATACTAAAAACAAATATTCAAATTATTTGAAATTTGACGTCTGTCACTATATTTGAAAGCTTGTAGGCGTTACATGCGTTACATATGTTTGCTATTAATATGTTCGCGCGGTTTAGTAATGTACATACGCAAATACCCGATAATGGGGTATTTGACAGTATCAAAGGAAAACAATAAAAACAAATTTTAATGAAAATTGATAATAAAAGACAGCAATTTATTATGTTAATTCATCCTATCATTATTTAATTTAAAAAAAAATATTTTTCAGCTATAAATTACGTCAGCAGAAATGGGCTGTGACGTTGCTTTCTCTTATATTTCAACACTGTCGCTACTAGGGTCACTACGTGAATTCCGGTTAGCAAACATAACTATGGAAATTAATTTGAATTTAATTAATTTTTTTTTTAAAATCAGCAATTTTTTTCCTAATTATAAGAAAAATAAACAGTTTTTTTTTTCTTAGTTACATGACAACTGTTGCTATATAGAGAATGTGACGTAATTGGAGCTAATGGACGTTTTCGCGCAAATTTTGAGAACAAATATTAAATTAATTTTTTCTAACGATTTTCGGCATTATTTTTAAAAATTAAAATTATATACATGCATAATACATAAATATGCGTATTTTAAAATAGTTTCCCAAAATTAGTCAAATTCTCCATTTTTTTATACCACAAATCGAACACAGCCTTGGATAGAAAACATTTTATATTTAGAAACTTATTCGGCAATATCTCTATTATAGGTCTGTGTATTACAGTGGTTATGGTGGTAATAATTGGATGTCGCCTTCGAGTTGTTCGAAAACGATTACGACGTGGTGGAAAATCGCCATACACCCACGATGCCGATTATCTGGTGAATGGAATGTATCTGTAATATCTGTTTAATAAAAGACCTAATTCTTCAATTTTCTATCTTCTTAGAATTCTATAGATGAGGCAATTTTTAATCTGTTCATTCAAATAAAAGTTTCTAAGCCAATATTCTTCTTTATTAGAAATATGGATGTCTGTGTAGTGAAAAATTTCAAAACAAATGTCAAAAAAAAAACACAAATGAACATATTCTAATTGCCTTTTATGTTAATGTTGAGCAAAATTTGTTAATTTTGTTTTTTGAAAATTTTATGAGTCAATAAAATTGTAAATAGACAAAATCCGAAATAAAACATTTTCTACAATTGTATATATATATTTATTTTTTGAATATCGCAACTTCTTTCGATATCAAAAAAAATTTATTTTGTTCACTTAAAACTATTGATGATGACTCCAAAACCCTACAGGTAATCGCACTGTCATGGCGGATCATAGAGGTATAAACAAAAAGTTGTCAAAATTGCGATTGTATAAACAGATCCTGACAATTTTTCTCAAAATTGGGAGCGGATGGGAATAACAAATCATTTTCGGGAGAGAAAGGGGTCCGGACCAAAAAGTGACTCCCGGCGACATATCTAGTTTCGACGTGTTTTAACAAAATTCTTTGCGTGTTTGTAGCAACTACTAATAGGGTACTTGACTGCAATTAAAAAATGATTCTAAATTATTTATTTTTACGTATTAACTAATTAATTTTTAATAAATTTTTGAAAATCGTAAAAAAAATATTGTTCAATTTTAAATGAATTGGCGCGAAAAACGTTCCACCATGGTGACGTATGCGATGACGTCACATTTTAATGCAAGCAAATATTAATGTATTCGCACTACTGTAACGTTAGGAAACGTTTTACAACATTTTTAATAAAAACATTTTCAATAAATGTTAGGCTTTTTGTTTTGCAACATTTACAATTATTGTGTCCAGTCGAAATAATATTTAACACACGTGTAAAAATTATGCATTAAACAATAGTCACTATTTACATCCAAGGGACCATACTAGTAACCAAATTACACTGTTCCACTTGTCGCCAATAGGTGACGTAAAATTTCCCCACTCTTTTGGTGTAGATACACACTGTTTGCAGTGGTATTGGTTTAATGGTTGCGTCTGTGTGCGTATTTACAAACACCACTACAACACACGTATTACCAGAGAAAGAAATGTGTGCTGTTCAACTAAAAATGTCTAACAATGTAATACAATGCACTGTGGGTTCGGTGACGGACAGCGACTGACTACATGACTAAAGTTGTGACAGGCCTACAAAGAGCTCCAAGCAAGCTACACGTCGTTGATATTAGCAGCCCATGCTACATTTGAGTCCAAAATAAGCTTTTTTTGCGCATTTCACCAATTACGTCATGATACGTCACATATTTGAATTTTTAGAAAAAGACAACATTACAATTACTTATTATTATATTTATACAGTCTGAGTTTTTTGAGAGTTACCATTTTTATTACAGCCAAAACGTTGATAAGAGCTAAGAGCTATAAAGATCCTGACAATAGCAATCGTTGCCCCCGTCGATATCTGCAACTCTTATTTGAACAATTTCTCAATTAAATCAACGGTTTGGCTGTAGTACAAACGGCAACTCTCAAAAAACTCAGGCTGTATATATATATATATATATATATATATATATATATATATATATATATAAATGAGTAAAAACGTTATATTAAAATGACGTCATATTTTGTAGCAAATATGACAAATATCATAGATAAGATAGGTAACATGTAACTGATGTAAACATACAACACTAGAAGCCAACTAATATCCAAGGTAGATTAAAATAGGTACGCCGGCGCGCAGATCTTGATGACGTAATTGGCGAATTATATATATATATATATATATATATATATATATATATATATAATTCGCCAATTACGTCATCAAGATCTGCGCGCCGGCGTACCTATTTTAATCTACCTTGGATATTAGTTGGCTTCTAGTGTTGTATGTTTACATCAGTTACATGTTACCTATCTTATCTATGATATTTGTCATATTTGCTACAAAATATGACGTCATTTTAATATAACGTTTTTACTCATTTAAATGAAGGTTAAAAATTTATCATTTTTAAATAACTAAAGAATATTTTTATTTATCACTACTAAAATTAAATATATTTACGAGTAATACATAAAATTATTTAATATTTAAAATAAATTTTGAATACAGTCAGGTACCCTAGAAATTTGCCATTTATAACAAGTATTTATCTTTTTTGCTCATATATTGTATTCTTTGTGTTTATGAACTACACAAAACAACTTCAATAAGTTACCCCCACTACACTTCCGTGTCAAGACCTGTCAGTATGTAAAACGAAAACCTAACATTACTGATATGACAAATGACACTTTAAAAAGGAGTCTTAATGAACAAACTCCCCTTCTTTCTAGTAATAATTTTTTGATTGCAGCTTCGCGTTTTAAAATTCTATATTTCCCTCTATAATGTAAATTACAGAAAACTTCTATAAGTGACATGATGGGCGTGTCCTCATATCTGACATTTATCGGGGTTATACTGTAAGTATATAAAAATAAAATTCAAAATAATTTTTCGATGTCAAATAAACTCAAATAAATTGTGACACTAAATGCACATATTTACAAATCGATTATTTCATAATTAGCATCGAATAGCTGAAAAATTTGGTGGACTGGGGTAAGAAAAAAAAAACAAACAAAAACAATTAAAAAAAAGAATTTTTTTATATTTTTATGTCTGTTTCTGATTCATAAGTGATAATATTTATAAACTAAAAATTCTTAAAAATTAAACATTTTACTTACAAATATTAAAAATAATACATGAAACAATGAAAAATATTTAAATTACTGAGTGCTAATTTCAGAATTTATACATACTGACGTCATCAGATTTATTTTATTTATACAACAGAAAAAAAATGTAGGGGAACATTGGGTACATTTGGAAATGTTTACAACTACTTATAATAGTTATTTATTATTGATTAATAGTAAATATTAAAATTAAAATTATAAAAAAACACATTTTGTAGAATCAGTCCTCACATAATACGCACCAAATACGCACAATCATCACACATGTTTTCTCAATGTCTTTAAATAATTAACCATCCAACTAAAATCCAAAAACAACCAATTCGCGATTTTTTTTGTGTCCTATTGTACGAAAAAAGAAACTTAAAAGCTGAAAATAACTTGAGTTTATTAAAAATTATTTCCAAAAATTTAGTATTTTTTTATTTTATAATAAATCTATAAATTTTCAAAAATTTTGACATTTTGGCAGCCATTTTGAAAATTTATAGATCTTTCCATAAAAAGTCTGATTTTAAAAATTTATTCTAATTCTAAAGCTGAATATTGCGCAGCGTCCACTGTCGTTATGGCTAAGGTTCCGTTCGGCAATAAAAGTACCACTTTTCTCGTACCACCTAAAAAACAAAGTAAGTTAACGGTGGAAGAAAGCGTTCTTTGTTTGAAAATGAACAAATAAGCTTGAAAAAATTGTTACAATTATAAAATAAACGAAATATTCTTTACTAAGCTATTTATTATTTACAAATATGGGATACCATAGAGTAATTAATGCTCAAATCAGTAAATATAAAGAAATTGTAAATGATTTTAATTCTCTTTAACGGTATTGTTTTATAAAATTATTCATAGAGGGCCGGTCCTTCTATTAGTTATATTATAATAGTTATTTTCATTAAATGGTCTTAGATGGCCGTATCATTACAAGTTTATTAGAGTCCCTATAATAAATAGAGTCGTGACATATGTACTGAATGCTGATTGGTTCCGGCATTTTCTGTTCGAAGTTAGGTAAAATAAATTGAAATAAATTAAATATTTAACAAAAATCACTTAGTTTAACCTAGAAAGAATAATTAAATTAAAATTTTTTAATTGTTCATAAATTCATAACTTATTAATAATAATTATATACTCAAAAATATTTACTCAAATATGTGATAATTAATTTTAAAGCTTCCCGCTCTGTTTTGGACAGAAATTAGATGAGATATAAGCCGTGTTCCGATATATACTGCCAGTACTGGAAACACGGTTGATTACGACGTCACGCCAGTACACTGGCAAGAGCGTTCCATTTTAAATTGTCATATTTCAGTGTACTATCAATCATGAATAACGGAACAAATCTACAGTATACTGGTTACTCCACTACTGTGAGTGCCTTACCTCTGTGAAACCAGTGCTTACAGTAAAAAAATGGCGTCCATCAATGACGTCATGCAGACGTCATGAATGTTTTAAGCACTGTGACAGAGCACTGGCGACATATTACGGAACGGATGACACTACTGTTGCAGTACTCACAGTGTATATCGGAACACGCCTGTCACGATTCTATTTATTATAGCGACTCTAAAGTTTATTAGAGTTTCTATAATAAATAGAGTCGTGACATGTGTCCTGAATGCTGATTGGTTCCAGCATTTTCTGTCCACACTTTCCGTAAAATACATTAGAAATAAATTAAATATTAACAAAAATCATTTAAATTAACCTAGAAAGAATAATTAAATTTAAAATTTTTACTAATTTATTAATTTATAACTTATTAACAATAATTACGTACTCAAAAATATTTACTCAAACATGTGCTAATTAATTTTGAAGCTTTCCGCTGTGTTTTGGACAGAAAATGGATGACATGTCACGACTCTATTTATTATGGGCACTCTAGGTTGATTTTGTTGTCAAAAATTGCCACTAGTCGAACTGCATTCTTGGATTCAAGTTCAACTCGTTTAGAAATAATTCAACATTGCAATTTAATTTTATCAACGGGTAAATTTTTACAAATTTTGTACAAGTCAAAATGAGTTACAAACTTACATAATCAAATTATGCGTTCGCCAGAGAAAAATGTTTTGTAACATTACAGCGAGAAACCTACCATCATTACAAATCAGGGGACTTTGGTTCAAAAAATTTTAACGCGTTTTTTTTTATAGTTTTTCTATGGTTTATCACAGTATAAATTTCTAACTTCTGAGGTACATTCACATTCAAAAATTATGGCATAAAAAACAGTTCCTAAGTTAGAAACCGTAGTTTTAATATCTGAGGCGTGATAATTTTTTTTAATCAGAGCCCTCTGGTTTGTAACGATGCAAGCTCCTCCATTACTTAACAATTTTTTTCTGGCGAACGCACCTTATAATAATATAATAAATAGAGTCGACTTTCGGCCATTACGCCATCCTCAGGTGAAAAGCACAAGTTGTGTTTTTCACCTGAGGATGGCGTAATGGCCGAAATCGACTCGTGTTTATACGATTTTTGTTGTGAACAGTGACAAAGCAACGATCCCATGTTTTATTAATATGGATTTTCACAAAGTGAATCTTTTAAATATTAATTATTTAATAAATAGAGTATCTAAGAGCTTATACATATCAGCGCGAACTTGAAAACGGTTCTTTAAAAATTTAAATAATGATTCTCTCAAAAACTATGCAACGCAGAGAAATTATTAGTTTCAATTTTTGCTAACTTATGCGCTATGTAGCTTTAGCATATAATTAAGTTACTTTGGTTAGGTACCCACAGATGGCTCTATTATCGACTGAACCAAGTCAGCGTCATGCGTATAATTAATCGCACATTCAAAACTGATTTTTTCTACAACACTAATTAAAAAACCATAAAATATAAAATACGCACCTGGAGATGGTAATTCTGCTTTCACAACTTGTGCTACCACTTGAGAATCGTCGCCCTCCGTATTAACCATAAGCGGTTGATCGGTGGCCACTGGCTGTTCTTCGGTTGACACTAACTGAGTCACTGATTCATCTGTCATAACGGCAGCCGTTTCCGGGTCCAACGCCAACATTCCCTCGCCGTCTTCACCACCGGCCGCCAGATACACGCACTGCTGTTCACCGTCAGCGCCCTGTGCCACTAACAATGTCTGACCATTCTCGTCTTGGCCGGCCACTTGATATATCGTGCCATCCTCGCCGGTTATCATCAACGGCGCATCCGACGCGAGTTCACTCGTGTCACTCAGTATCATATCGGTCTCGTTAGTGGTGGCGGTTGACATTTGAACTGTGGCCGGCGTGATAGTCTTATTTATCTCTTCCGTGTTGACGAGTGATGCTAACGTGGTGGCCTGTTCCGAGGAGTTGTTATCCGGTTCGGCGGCGGCTGGTTCTTCAGCTGGTGGTGGTGGTGGTGGGGGGCTTGGTGGTGGGGTGCGTTCACCCTCGGCACGAGACAACACTTTTCCGGTCAGTGGACATAGTGTCAATGGTCGTGGTGGACTATCCGGTTCCGGTGGCGGTAGATCTTTCGGGAATGGATCGGGCACTTCGTCCTCGCTACTCTCCTCCGATTGAGTGTGGAATTCCATGTGAATTGAATTGTTGGTTGAGATCGTGCGCGGTGAGTCTTTTTGAGTTTTGATTATTGTGACGGGGGTTTTTGGAGCAGGTTGCGGTAGAGGTGGTTTTCGTTGAACAACTTTAACGGTCGGCTGGGGCGTGGTTCGTTTCTGTGGTGGCGTTGCTAGTGGCACTTTTTGCGTGATTGTTGTGGGTCCTTTTTGGGTGGGTGTGGTTGGGGTTGTCGCGCTCATTCCTGTAGACATACGTATTATACCGCTCTGTTGAGCCTCTTTTTTTTGCACGACACGAATTTGTGCCGCGGGTTGTTGTGTGGCGGGTTTAACACGCACTATGTTCGGTTTATTGGTGGTGGTGGTGGTGGTGGTGGTTGTGCCCATTGACTCGTCATCGACTTTGACAAGGCCCGAATCTTTTGACATTATATAAACGCCCGATTTTAAATTGGGCATTTGTGACGGGTCAACCTGTATAACACCTTTAGCGTGCGCAACGAGCACTGGAGCCGGACTAGACTTTGTTTTGTTTAATTCGCTCCCGTTTATAGCAGATGTGTTCCACTCACCTCCGCTCCAGTTGCCATCTGTATCACGTTTTTGTTTTTTCTCGGTAGGGTCATCCTCATTATCACTATCGGATGCTTTCCGTTTACCTACAAAAGGAAATCAAATATATTATCCTCTTTGAAAATTTACCTACTTTACCCTAATAGCAGAACGAAGGGTAAAGGGGAAAAACTGGCGCTAGAGATGGGCATTTAAAAACATTATTTTAAAATTCAAGAAAAAATATGTTGTTTGTTATTCGCTATGAGCTTTTGCCTGGAGGGGATACAAAAATCGACTACAGCGCTCAAGGTGGACAAATATATCAATTTATCAGGACGGCATTTGTACGTAATTTCACTATTTTCATTAAGTATTTTTTTTTTTTAAATACTTGATTGATTTACTAGATTCTACAAAATAATAAAAAAAATTATTTTTTATTACTCATACGGGAGAAGTACTAACTTGGCGCACACATTTCTGTACGCAAAATAGCTGTTTGCCCACTGTATTCTTCCCGCATACTTTTTTGCGTGTGGAAAGTAACTTTCCACACGCAAATTGACAATAAAACATACAAAATTTAAACAAAACACGCAAAGCCGCCTCTAAATTTTTCATTTAATAAATATTTCATAATTATTTCTATAGAAACCAACAACAAAGTAATTTAAACGAAAATTAATTCAGAAAAAAAAGACAAACACTTAAAAATATTATTTTAAAAAGTAATAAAAATGTAAAAAATAGTAAAAATAATAGAAAAAAGTATGTGAAATTCGTAATAAAAAAATAGTATGTGCAACTCGTGCGGGATTGTCGATTGCCCCACTCAAACGAATGAGCGCACTCACTACGTTCGTGCGCTCAACTTTGCTTTCGTGGGTAATAGACAATTTCCCGCACTTATTGCACAATATACTATATAACCCTACTATCAAACGTCATTTATTTTTGAAATTTTCAAAAAAATATCATAAAAATTACCTCTTATGCTTTTTTTTTGGTTAATTATTGAAAAATATTCTATTTTCAGACATTTTTGAGGTGAAATGAGCAGATGTATGGCTTTTATTAAACAAATTTCAGTTTTTTAATATATTTTCCATTCATTTATAATAATAAAATGTCCTGATAAATTGTTAATCATTTGATATAGGTGGCTATACTTTCAGCTCGGAGCGAATATTATAAATTAATATCGATTTTAATCATTGAGGAGGATATCGACTAGGGAGAAGCTATATATTAAAAATATATTAAGAAATTGAAGCAAAAAAATTGACTGATGTAATTACTTTAATGGCGGTCAAACTATTAATTTAATGGTTTATCTAATATTTATAAACAAGTCTCCGTGGTTACAAGTTGGGTTTAGTAAAATGGAGCACACAATTTAATGCCTGTGGTATCTCTAGGAAACATAATATGTTAATATGTTCGATTCAGTACTCAATGATTTTAATTACCCACATTTTTAAAAATTAATATATCTGTCATATCTGTCATTTCTCATTAATAATTTCATTAGAATCATTAATATTTTATTAAAGTACGTATAAATTTCAATATTTTAATTAACAAATTATATTATTTATTATTTTTATAGAAAAAGACATTAGGCTTGTTCGAGCAACAGTTTTGGATAGTAGCAAACTGTCAGGATTATGTGCAAAGCAATTTTAGTATGCGCAGACTAAAAACGTTTTGTGTACAATCCTGACAGTTTGGTACTATCCAATACTGCTGCTCGAACAATCCTATTGTGTCAAAAAAAGACAGATCACGATATCGGCAATGACAGTCTCTAGGTTCTTCGTCTCACAGATAAATAGTATATTTGTACAGTGGCCATCCAATGGTACGTACTCCGATTTTACGTAGTGACGTCAGCGATTTAGTGGGGTTCTTCTCTCACAGATATGTTGTTGTTTGTCTGTGTTGGTGAAAATTTATGTACCAAGCCAGAGTCAGGGCCGTAGGTAATATTGTCTGAGGGTCTCATAGCCTTTAAAAATTTTAAAATTTCACTGAAGATATTATATGCACATATTCTGTATACGTAATATGTAAAATGCAAATGCAAAATGAGTAACGTAAAATTCTAGAATATTATAATCGTCAATTAGCAGAGATATCAAAAAACAGACTTCACCGTTGAATTTGTCTTTAAAAATGAGATCAAACAGTGTAATTTGACAAAAATTCTAGAATGTTCTATTTGTCAACTAGTAAAGATATTGAAAAATCAATTGTACCATTTAATTGTCCATTGAAAAAAATGTCAAATTACACATTTTGACAAATGTTCTGGAATATTCTATTCGTCAATTAGCAAAGATATTCAAGAACAGACGTTGCCATTGAATTGGTTACCAAAAAAGAGACAAAATAACACATTTTGAGAAATGTTCTAGAATATTCTATTTGTCAACTAACAAAGATATTGGAAAATCTACTGCACCACTTAATTGTCCAACCGAAATTAAACTAATGTAAACTAAATGTCCGATTTTGACAAACAATTTTTGCTATTTGACGAATAGAATATTCTAGAACATTTATCAAAATGTGCTATTCCGTCTTTTATTCAATGACCAATTTAAATGCTGTAATAGATTTTTCAATATCTTTGTTAGTTGACGAATAGAACATTCTAGAATTTTTGTCAAAATGCGCTGCTGAATCTAATTTTTAGTGCCCAATTCAATAGTGAAGTTTGTTTTTTGGTATTTTTACTAGTTCACGAGTAGAATATTCTAGGATTTTTGTCAGCTTCCGCTATTTGGCGTCTTTTACGCTGATGAATGCGATAGTGAAGTTGATTTTTCGACAGTTTTCTAAAAGTCGTCACTCATAATCATTAGTATAACATTCGATTTCCTTTGTTTACACAACCGAATTTTAGGTGTAAATTGTCTCTTAAGTAAATTTTGTTTTAAATAAATTCAAATAAATAATATTTACCAACCCCCGAAACAAAAGTTAACCGACGCGATGCCCCTGATCTTCCGATTTTACGTACTTCCCCTTAAATTTGTACCGACCACTACGTAAAATTGGATTTGTGGTGTAATAGGGTATTTGTCCACTCGAGCAAATGAGCACACTCACTTCGATCGTGTGCTCAACTTTCACAATACATGTACTATTTTTAGTGTATTATTGAAAAATTTAAAATACTTGTATATACCTGTCTCATCTTCGACCATTGATCCGCACCAAGCTTTCACTTGACCCAGTGCTTTGATTTTACTATTCCGTGCAGGTCGTCTAGTAAGCAAAAAATATTTCAAAAGATTATTATTTGAGTTATTTCCGTATAGTAAACTGATTATCAACTCACCCAGCAATAGTTGGTGTTGACGTTACCGGAGATGGTTTTGGAGTTCCAGCTCCCATGCCAGTCGCTGCCAAACGTTTATTCTGTTGTTCGGCTGCCGCTTGTGCCGCTTTCTTCTCTTTCTGTTTCGCCAGATTCCGTTCGAATTCCTCTAGAAGGAACTTGCACGTGTTCATATTCTCGGCTGGTTCCCAAGTATTCTGTTCACTAAAATTATTACGATTATTTAAGAGGTCTTCTATACGTACAATTAATGTGCTAAAGAAACACTTTTTTGGGAATTTTTTAACTTCCCATAGGAAGTTATTATAATGGGTCCGATTTTACGAATCGCTAATTTTGACATATCTCCACGTTTCAAGGTCACTAGAATCCGAATCCATCGTTTTTAGCGTGATGTCTGTGCGTGCGTTCGTTAGTTCGTTCGTTCGTTCGTTCGTGAATTTTTTTTCGTCTCGCATATCTCGAGAACAAATGATGGTATCAACTCCGGACTAGTTTCATTAGATGCGTAATCAAAAAATGAAGACCGGATAAAGTTTTCAGCAAATTCGGATTAGAGGTTTGTTTTTTGTGGTAAAAAAACAGAATTAACTTTATTAAGATAACATAGATTATATGGATTTTTTACCATAACATTATTATATAATGGCCTAAGAACCTTCCTTGATGTTAAAAACGCCAGTATTTTATTATAAAATTTAAAGAAAAAGAAAAAAACGAAATAAGAAACTGTTTTTAAAATATATTTTGTCTCGCATATCTTGAGAACAAATGATACTATCATTTGTTTGATAAGGATGGAGCCCCCACCCTTAGGTACAGAAGGCGAAGCCCCCGGTATGGTGCAAGGGGCAAAGCCTCTATCGGGGGCCTAGGGGAGGAGTTGCCTGAAATGATAAAAGAATTATTTATGTACAGTAGTCTCTAGTCTTTAAGGACACCCAATGAGAAGTTGACAGTGTGCATAGACCTGTCCCCCAAATTTCTTTTTTTTTTTGAAGAAACTATTTATTGTAATAAAAAAAAAAAAAGTTTTGTACATTAAAGTACATATAATTAAGTGTATCTTGAATTTTTGCTTCCGAGACTACTAAAGTAGTGGAAGCATTGTGATCACTTTTGAAAAATAAAAAATCTTTTCCCTCCAAAATAAAAATATTTTACGCACATTTTACGTTTTAGGGCTTCCTGAACAATTTTGGTTTGGTGTCTGTACGTCTGTGTATTGCCCGTTTGCACCATGTGGCATAGCTTCTGAACTGTTCGATTGTTTTTAATGAAATTTTCAGAAATTATGCAGTTTGGTTCCTAGATGGTCCCCTATGAATTTAATCGAAATCGAAGTAACGGTAGCTACGCCGCTACCATGTCATTCCATTAATATACTAAATTGCACCAAGTGACATAACTTCTGAACTATTCAATTCTTTTTTATGAAACTGTCAGAAATTATGCGGTCTGGTTGGTTCCTAGATGGTCCCCTACAAATTTCATTGCATTCGGAGTAAATAATATCCACGGCGCTACCATGAAATCCCATTAAATGTCAATATCTTATTTACTGCTAGTCCCATTTCGCTCAAATTTTTAAAGTATTTTAGGGGTTAGTTTCTAAAATATTTTTACTATTATTTTATACGAGGGAGCTGTGTGCCATATTCTATTGGCAGCGTATTTTTCTTTTTGTCTGGACTTCCATCTGCTCTTGTAGACCTGTTGAATGTCACATGTAAATTTTGTAATTCAAAACGGTGCCAACGATTAAAAAAAAAAAAAACTATAAGTCAGATTGGACTAAAACTGGATGCATTATCTTCATTATAGTGTTTTCTGTAAGACTATCTGGAATCAGCCCATTAAACTTCATACCTTTTTTGGCGTCATTTTAAATAAAAAAGTAAGAAAAATTTGTGTTTTTTTGACCATTCAAGCGATTTTTAAAAGATCGAATTTTTTATATTAAGGGCTGATTCTAGATAGTCTTACGAAAAACACCATAATAAAAGAGAATGCATCCAATTTTAGTGCAATCGGACATAGTTTTCTTTGAATCATTGGCACCGTTTTTTATTTTTGGGCCTGTGACCTCCAACAGGTTTATAAGGGCAGATGGCAGATCAAAAATAAACGAAAAAATACGCAGTCAATGGGGTGTGGCTCACAACTTCCTCGTACTCGTAAAAGACTTTAAAACAGTATTCTGCCAAATATATATACCGTGAAATTATATCTTCGCCTTAAAGTTCATAAAAAATTGTTGTAACTCAAAATACCTAAAGGCTAAATTATAAAATAATAGCAAAAATATTTTAGAAACTAACCCCCAAAATACTTTTAAAATTTGAGCGAAGTGGGACTAGCAGTAAATAAGATATTGACATTTAATGGGATTTCATGGTAGCGCCGTGGATACTATTACTCCGAATGCAATGAAATTTGTAGGGGACCATCTAGGAACCAGACAGCATATTTTCTGATAATTTCATAAAAAAGAATTGAATAGTTCAGAAGTTATGCCACTTGGTGCAATTTAGTATATGAATGGAATGACATGGTAGCGGCGTAGCTACCGTTACTCGGATTTCGATTAAATTCATAGCGGACCATCTAGGAACCAAACTGCATACTTTCTGAAAATTTCATTAAAAACAATCGAATAGTTCAGAAGTTATGCCACTTGGTGCAAACTGGCGACACACAGACGGACGGACAGACACCAAAATTGTTCAGGAAGCTCTAAAACGTAAAATGTGCGTAAAAAAATTTATGTGTTTATGTTATTAAGGTGTTTTTTTTATAACACATCACTTAATAAGATGTTGGACAAATAAGGAGGTTGATATACTTACTGTGGATATCCTTCCCATTTCAACAGATATTCGTGTACTTTCTTTCTTGGGTTGTATCGTTTTGCCAAAATCTTTTCGACCACGTAATCAGTGGTGTCCCCGTTTGCATTTAGTGGAGGTTTGCCTGTGCGTTTCGCGATTCGCGAAGTTCGATCCGCTGCACCGGTGGTGGGTTTGACCGCCTGCACATTTGAGGGTGTATCCACGGTTTTTTGTGTGCTAGTTGTCGTAATTGTGGTGGTTGTTGGCGCCACTGTCGCAATAGTTGGTTTTTGCACCATTTGCGGCATTTGTGAATTGGATGTAATTGAATTTCCGGTTTTCTTGCTATGTTGACGCATCGCCTCACGTTCCATTTCGGCCAGTTCCGCTTCTTCTTCCGTGTCCAAATCACTTTCCGACTCGATATCGTCTTCATCTTCGCTATCCTCCTCCTCGTCTTCGGTTTTTATCGATTTACTTAAGTCGGTTTTTACGATCGATCTTACCGTTGTAAGTTTTGCGCCGCCTTGATGCAGTGGTTTATTGGGTAATCCTTGAAAAACAATTTTACTTGTGTGATTCTGTTAAAAATTGCTGTCACACACTTCCGGGAAAGTGAAAACGAGTTTCCTTTCTAAGAAATGTGCGCGAAATTTAAAAAAAAATTTAACTTACTTATTTCACCCTCTTCTAGCGTGCTGTCATCATGCTGCTGTTTCTTCTGGAAATTTAGTTTTTTTAACTGCTGTTATTTTTGGAATTAATTAGGGTTGTAACGCAATATTCGCATTCACAACTTTTCAACACTAACATCCTTTCGCTATTTTTCATAGAACACATAATGTAATATACAGGGTGTTAGTGAATAAGTGCGAAAGATTTTAGCAGGTGATTGCTGAGGTTCTTTTATGTAAAAAAGTTCATATAAACCCAGGTCCGAAAACGCTTAGTTTCCAAGACACACAGTGTTCAGTTAAGTGTTCAATCGGCTTCAAAGAAGATTTCTTTAGAAACCTCTGAAACCAAGCTCTTATGTCAGAATGCGTTAAAATACTATACACTAAAATGCATTTTTTATCATAACTGCTGATCCCATCATGGTTCCACTTTGAAATTTTTATGGTGCATTCCCCAAATCACTATTATAAATATATATTATTATTTTCATAAATTTCAAAAAACACTATCAAAATAAGTTTTGAGGCTTTCCAAAAAAAATATTTTTCCCAAAAGGTGTTCAAGATTAGTATCAAATTAAAGCCCATTAATTTCTCTTTAAAATGTGCAGTCATACAAAGGACTTATAGAACTGAAATTAGAACATTTTATAGAGCTGGACTTGAGTAACAAAAAATTCGTCAAATGCGTGTTTTTGACACGCACTAAGTAATGTCATCTCAGTGAAAGTGTTAATTTATGATTTTTTGTTAACTCTACAGCCGTGTCTACAGCCCTCTTGCGTTTATTCAATATGGATGTACAACTCAATAATTATTCAGTCACACAACGATATTAATATGTCAGCTTCGATGACATAAAAAGCGTATTTTGCAATTTTCAAAAGTATATAACTCAAAAACTATAAGAGTTAAAATTTTTTAAAAATTATATTTGAATTCAGGATTTTAAAAAGTATAATTAACCAAAGTTTCAAAAAAATCTGTGATAGTCAGGTTAAGTGCCTTGTTGGTTTTAAAAAGAATGGCCCGTGTTGTAGAAAAATTTCAAAAAAAAGCTCCCATAGGAACATAGTGGCTTACCTACAGATTGATAATCTATTTGATTTTTTCCTAGATGAAAACTGCTGCCGCAATTGTGGGCACCAATATCCGCCATTTTTTAAAGACACTTTTTCTCAAAAAATTATAATAATTATAAAAAATAAATAAAAATTAATAAAAAAAATGTTTTTGTATTATTAAATAGTGGTATTAATCATAAAAAAAAATTCATCCCCATTCCCCCATCCTACCTATCCGGAAAAAAATCGCGAAAATTGACTATTTTTCGGCCGATTACACTGTGATGGTACCTCAAATTTTCAATTTTTTTTTTGTATGGACATTTTTTTATATGTTCTTAATATATCAATAAATAGATAGTAAAAAAATTGACAGTAAAAATATTAATAGTTTTTTTATTAATTCCTAAAAAATTCCGAAACGTTTACTCTCTAGACTAGAAGACCCTTTTATTCATAACATTAACGCATTAATTCTAGTGATGTCGGGCCGAGAAGCAGTTAATCGATTAATCGACTAAAATTGTTTTTCAGATAAAATTAGTCATTAGTCGAAAATATCGAGCACAGGGTAGTCGATTAATCGACTAAATTTTTAGTCGAATTCATGGTAAGATAACCTATGTAACACTTTCAAAAACGAGGTTTTCTTTCGAATTTAATTATGGACTTTTAATATTTTTCTTTTAAGGTAGTTACCGTATGACATGCTAGTAGAAAAAATTGCAAACCAAACTTACTTTATGTCATTATTGTATGTATTAATAGATAGATGTTGATGCATACTATCTTTCATACGAACGTGTAATCATACATTCAAACATAGTCTGTGCATACACACTTATACTATCAAAGTTTTTTATAATAAATGCTTTGACATCAATGTTATTTGCCCAACAAACATATTAAGTGGTATGCATATGCGTTTGGATTGCTTTATTTTTTCACCTATACAAGATAGACAGGTGCCCCCGCGGACTTTTTTGTAGAGAATTCGGTTCTACAAAAAAAGGTCTTAACACTTTTTAATGTATCTATCACCGTTTTCGCTACGTAAGCGGTGAAAGGTCAAAAATGCTATTCATAAATTTTCAGTATTGTTTAAACAATAAATACGAATAAACCAGTTATTTAATATACAGAGTTGCCAGACTGCTTTGGTTCAGTTGCTTGAAATTGGTGTATTTATTAAAATACTATAATTTCTCTGATGATATCTTCAATTCAAAACGATCAACAAATAATTCAATTTTTTCTTTACATTCAGAACTTATTAATCTTTCTTTCGCTAGTTTTTTATTGAATTCTGTCGAGTCATCATATTGTTAAATACAAAATAAGGGTACGTAGTCAGAATTTTGAGATCTAATACATGGAGTAGATACAAACTTAACCCTAATTATCTTAACTCAGAAGCGATCAATCTTTCCCAAATTACAAGGGCAATCAGATATAGTATTCTTCTTTATACTATTAAAATTTGAAACTATTCTGTCGAAAAGTTGAATGTCGCGGTAACTACCTTAAGAAAAAGAAAGATATGAAATATCACAACATATTAATAAGATAAAAGTGAAAAATCATACAGATAGATAATTTTTTAGTTTCCATTTTTGGAAGTCCAATAAATAATACAGAAAAATTGTTAAATTAGTCGTTTTTAGTCATTTAATCGAAGGTAAAATAGTCGACTAAAATATGACTAAATGTAAACAAAATTAGTCGACTAAACCGACTAATCGATTAATCATCCGACATCACTAATTCATTCATTACAAAATTATTCGCGTTCACACTCTCGCATTCGCAACTTGGAATTTATATTTTCCGCAATCGCATTCGTTACAACCCCTAGAAACTAATAAACCATATAATTGCTTACAGTCTGCACTGATGGCACAATTTGAATTTTTGCGTTACTCAATTTCGTAAACGTTTGAACGTTGCGACCGGCCGTGATCCATGCCTCGCGCTCTTGTGGATCCAATTTACACCATTTTTGATACATAATCCACGAATTGTCTTTGTCCATCGGTTTCGTCGGAGCGTTCCCCTGTTTGACTTTAGTCTGATTATTTTTCCATAGTAAAAACGCCCAGACTTGAGCCTTCGGTTCATTCTGCTAAATGATAGAAAAAAACAATAGGAAAATTTAAAACTTTATACGACTGAATCGCTGAAATTAATCGGAAAGATTATTAGAGAATGAACGACTCCTGTCGCAGCATCTGCATAACATAATGAATTTCCAAAGATTGGACCGCTGGCGAATCGCATACAACAACCTGTATCCATCTAAAATAGTTTAGCTCTCTAACAGTGGAAAAATTTTCAAAATCAGTTAAGTAGTTAATTTTTAACGCTTTTCGGGTCTCCAGGGCCCTGACGGATCTCATATATTATAGCATATATGCATTTAAAACAATTTAACTTTTAAAAGATGAAAAAATTTTCATAATCGGTTGGGTAGTTTTATTTTTGGCGTTTTTGGGACCCCCGAACACTGGCAAAGCTCATAAATCCGTCTAAAATAGTTTAGCTCTCTAACAGTGAACACATTTTCAAAATCGGTGATGACGTGCTCTTGAAAAGTTAAATTTTTATTTTGAAAAATGAAACAGATATAAATATTGTTATTGTAATGATAAAAACGATGAAGCATTTATTGTAAAGAAATTCAGCAAATTTCCTAATTTTTCTCGAAAGCTAGTTCACCTAGAACAATGTTTTAAAAGCTTGTCTTATGCAATTTTTTACGCTCTTTTCGATGGTGTAAAAAAAAATTAAAAAAATTTTTCAATTCTGGTCCTTAGACCTTATCTGGCTGACGAACTTATCCAAGCTATTGGGACTTTTGACCTTCTCACCAAATTTCGTAAAGATTGGAGGCTTCGTTCGAGAATTATCGCGTAGACATATATACACATATATACATACATAAATATAAATAATATGTATACAAATTTTAGTGGTCATTTTCGATTTCTCGAGGCCTCAAAACAAATTTCTGCCATAGTCCCGGGCTCAGGTCTTTTTATGGCACCCGCTGTAATAAGTGAATTTTTTCAAAATGGAAATTCACTTAAAAACAATGAAACATTTATTATAAAGAAATACAGCAAATTTTTTTTTTAATAAAAGCTTGTCTTATGTAATTTTTACGCTAGTTCGGTGTAAAAATAATTTTAAAAAATTTTGAAATCTGGCCAAATTTTGCAAAAAACCACTAAAAATGGCGAAAAATGGCCAAAATTTTGGCTTCTAAATATCGGACGTATCTGGCTGACTAACTCATCCAAGCTATTGGGACGTTTGACCTTCTCACCAAATTTCGTAAAGACTAGATGCTTCGTTCGAGAGTTATCGCGCAGACACATATATACACATATACATATACATACATACATAAATAATATATATATACAAATTTGAGTGAACCTCATTTTCGGTCTAAATTTCTGCCATAGTCCCTGTAGCTGTAATAAGTGTATTTCCAAAAAGGAAATTCACTTAAAAGCATAAACAAAAAGTGACTTACAACATTGCCATCGCGCAAATTCGACTTTTCGGTACATTCGCCCTTCATTCGATGATTTTGGAGTTCTTGAATGAAATGAAACACCGAATGACATCCTCCACAAACCAACACATCCATTCGTCCAATTTCTTTTTGCGTTTCTACGAAACAGAGGACATCAAATTTCTCAACTATTGAATTATTTGTACTGAACAGTCTAGTCAAGAGAATGCTACTTAAGTATACTTACCCTTTATTAAATGTGGATTTTTATTTATTTCTAACGGATCTACCGCAGTTTCACCTTCCATTTTCATTTATTTTTTTAGTCACTCACTTATAGTAAGAAAATGAAATTACGTTAAAATTTAATAACACTGGAGTCGCCGGGTTTCCCGCCACTTAGATAGGTTAATACTAAATAACTACACAGATCATTATAATTTATTTAAGGATATTATTTTATTATATTAAAAAAAAATTAAATAAGTCACAACAATAAAATTACTTATGTATCAAATAACGTTTGTTTAAAAACTTTCACAATGTAAAAGTATTATACGAACATTTTCACTGTATTCGAATTTGGTGCTCACCTTAAAATGGCTCTTTCAAGAAAAGCATGGAGATGAGATTTTCTCAAATCGCATAGTCAAACTATGTTTTTATTTTATATGCATCAATTCCAGACATTATGGCTTTTAACAATATAACTCGATTAACGTGATTTTATTTAAGACAAAATTTAATTATTTTGATAAAGCACTAAATTAAATCCACTGTACCATAAAATTTTTTCTACACAAAAATGGTAGCTCCGAAACACTATGGCGTAAATTGTCATCGCGTCTATCCACAGTGCTGCCTCTAAATGAATTTGAATTTACGCGCGTTTATCGTTTGTTTCATTCATGAACGGCGTAAAATTATTTGAAAACTATTAAAAAAAACTTATAATAATACTTAAAAAAAAACTTTAATCAATTTTTCAATATAAATATTCGTTTTTATTTGTAAATAATAAAGAAATACAAATGCTTATTTAAGTTTACACATAAGAATATGACCGTATCATTTGGTTAAATTAATTAAATAAAGAATTTGGATTGTAAAATTAAATATAAGTATTAAGAGATTTAAAACTAAATGAATTACTGGCATTTAGGTAATTATATAATGTTTTCTTCTTAAATCGTAAATAGGTAATTTTCTATATTTTTAATTAAATAATTAAAAAAATTCGACTGCACATACGCATAAAATTGTCCTAATTGTACTACTTGTGGACTTGTGCGCAAGTGAAAAATAAAAATGGCAAGTATCGCCGATATCGCCCCTATATTGTCGATTAAAATGTCATTTACGTATAATTGGCATACGAATCAATTACGAAATTTCTAGATTAAAAAAAATTATGTAAATAGCTAATCAAATAATTTAGAAACCATTTACAACTAATTTATCAAAACTACCTCTTTCCAAAAACCTATAAACCTTAATTATGGTCTAGCTACTTTTTTTTTCTTTTTTTTGCACCATACCTATACAAATATATGTAATTTTTGAGTTTTTCGTAAAATGAATGTTATCATTTTATCAAAATAACACTTTATAACAGCTTTAATAGCTACAATTTTTTATGAGTTACTTAAGTTTTTATTAAGTAATTTTAAAATTAAGTACTTAATTTTTATTAATCTTCAAGAAAACGTTCCAGATTATTGCAGATTATCATAATACCAATAAAACGCCTTTGTTGTGCTAAATAAACTAAAAAATAAAGAAAAATTAATAAAATCAGTTTTTTTAATAAGTAACCTATTTTTTATTTTATTAAAGTATAAAAACTCTGATAAAATTTCATTAATGTTTGTTTAGTAGACGTATTATTGCTACTATTGTAGCTAGTTTACAAAATGTAGATAGATGTTGCAAGAGTAATTTCATTTTTTATAAGCTCGTATTTCACTAATTAAGCATTTAATGTCAAAATTATTAGCTCCTTTTACCTCCATGCCTCCAATCAATTTAAATCCCTAACATTTTTTAAAAGGTTGTCCAAAATTTTAAGAAAATCAATTTCAAGAAATTATACATATATGTAGCATACATGGCATACATTATTATTTAACTATGTATCATGTATGTAGTCTACAAAAGCTACAAAATACTAAGTAAGACTAATTATTCATTAACGATTTTAGTTTTTAGTAAAATATACTATATTTTAATGATATAAAAATTCTATTTGTACCTATAATTAAAAAATATTTAATTATCTATTAGGAGCTATTTAGAGGTCACAATAATTAATATCATTAATATTTCGTTTCCAGTTTTTTTAATATCTTCAGATTGAACTATATTTTTTTACAAATATAAAAAAGAAAAGTGTTTTGAATTTATTAAGCTATGTATTGAAATTTTCAGTTTATTTAGTTAGTCTTTTCCCACGGACATCCTTCGTGATATCAATTATATTACAGTGTACCTCCAAATAATCAATGTTCAATAATTAAATTACCCTAGGGAATTTACTCATGCAAGTTATTGTAAAATTAACGAGCTATACAAGCTTATGAAGCTTATTAATTAGTGTAGTTATGTCCTATTATCTATGTTTTCAACAATGCCGAAAGTCTAAATGCCCAATGACGTTTAACACAGATAAGTTTAATAAGAAAATAATAATTTCTTTGTCTTAAAGAGCAAAGGCGGAGATAGTACGAGTGGTAGGAGTAGAGAATATTGAAATACATTTATGACATTTCAGGACAGGACTTCATTTCTGGCTGAAAATAATCAATTTTAAATAATTAATTAAATTATTCTAGTGAATTTATTCATGGGATTACCAGATTATATTAAGGCGTGGTTTAATGTCTAGTCATCTGGTGACGAATAGAACAACTATTACGAGTACTAATGAAATGGTAGCAATGTAGAATTATCAGTTTTTATTTGGAAAATATGAACGAAAAAGAATAACATTCCAAAAAATATGCCGATTCCTACTTTCCAAAATAAAAAGTACAAATTTAGTGAATTGCCAAAATCAAATGAACCATACCCGTTGACAGTAATTTTTTTTAATCAGTAGTTTACGATTCCCAGTACAACCTTAATGTTTATTTATTGACAGGGCCGGCAAGAGAGGGGTGGGTCAGATGAGGCAATTGCCGGGGGGTCCGGACAAAGTAAGAAGACCGGCCCTATCTATTAGAAAGTATAGTTACGCATGCGTGTTTTAGTAACCGTCCACTGACGCTTAACACAGATAAAACATTAGTACCAAGATTTTTACGTAATCATTAGTTATTTATGGATACACTGTACTAAAATTACAGTGATCCTTAAAAAATAATTCTGACACTAGGTTTATCCATTTTATTTAATATTGTATTTATCTTAATCGAATTAAAGCAGTGCTTCCCAAACTATGGTTCGCTGAAATTAATTTCAACATTTATGTATTGTTCAATTTATGTACTTATTATGTTTGTGGTCGCGAAAATTCTTGTGATGAAAAATGGGGTTATAAATGAAAAAAAGTTTAAAAAGCGCTGGGTTAAAAGATAAATTTAAAAAAAAAATTAAAATAAAATAAATAATTCTTTAATATTTATAAAAACTAAATTATAATACATAATTATATTTTATTAAAAAACAGTTACAAAAAATGGAAAATCTAATTAACATGATTGGTCTCATTTAAATTCCCTGAACTATTTTCATGGATTGGCTTTGTTGACGTGGCACATCCTGGACATGAATGCAATTTTTCATGTACAAATATATCACAGTCGATACAAAAAACGCGAGTACAACTTCCACACTTGTACACCTAAAAAATAAAAAAGAATAGGAATTATTATTTTGTGCTTGACTGTAAATTGAAATACCCCTGTCACAGCATCCTGCGTAACATAGCGAATTTCCGTTTATAAATTAGTTTTTCTCGGAAACTAGTTGACACTGAAGAATAGTTTAAAGACCTTTCTTATGTAATTTTTTCTCCTCTTTTAAATGATGTAAAAAAAATTTCGCAAAAATTTTTGAATAAGTGCAAATTTTGGCAAAAAACTAATTTTCTGCTAGAACAAAAACCATGTTCCTGTCATGCGACGTTTCGTTCGAGAGTTATCGTGCGGACACATATATAAATACAAATATATATATATATATATATATAAATTTTAGTGAATATTATTTTCGGTTTCTAGGGACCTCAAAACAAATTTCTGCCATAGTCCCGAGGTCAAGTCGCGTCATGACAGTGGTTGTAATAGCTGAATTCCATTCTGGAAATTCGCAAAAATTCATATATTACATAATTATCCTCTTCCGTAAACGGTTTCTGACATGCATAACAAATTTCCGCTTGGCTATTTTCGCGCGTTAACTCTTGATACGGATCGACCGGGAATAGATGATGATAGGAGCGAGCTAAATGAGGCGCTAGTACAAGAGTTAGTCCGCAGACGCGACATTCCACGGGTAATTCGCAGTATTTACTGCAACACTGTGGACAATAGTATCCGGCTGTTGTTAGCTTGCTGGCTTCATCGGTGCTATCAATGTGACTGTAAAAAAAAAAAATCGTCAAGTGCATATTAGACACACATTAAGTCAAGGTTCCTCAGTGGATAGAGTGGTTCATAGCTTTTAGGATAAAACATAAGGAATTTAAGGGGTTACATACAGTTATGATGGTTGGGAAAATTTTTGGATATTCTTTAAGTACATTATCTCAAGAATACTCTCACCAATTTTCGTAATAATCGGAGCACTAGTTCCGAAGTACTATTTATTTATAATTCCCGCAGTTGCTCCTGCGCAGCTGCCGTTCGATATAATACGTCGATTTTCGTCGCTCTATTTTATTGTCCCAAAAGTACATAGGTCACTAGATAAGTTTTGCAATACAAAATGTTTATAATCGCAAGGTACTTGCATTTATTTTTTTTTATAAAGTTCAACTCATAACTAGACGGTAGCCATACAATAAGTCCCCCAGAATCATTTGTGTACAGAACTAAAACATTAAAAATGTCCGAATGGTTGAAGGACGAGTTACGTGTGATTATTCTTTGTGCGAGGCCTGTTCGTAGATGAATGTGTAGAGAAAATGAAAACTTTACTTAAAGAAAAGTGTCTTCATCGCACAACTATGTACCCGTGGTATCGTGAATTTGAACGTGGTAATTTCAGTGTTAATGATCCTCCAAGATCGGGTCGTCTTGTTGAAGCAACTGTTCCATAAAACGTAGCAAAAGTTGAGTTATTAATAAAGGAGGATAAATGAGTTGTCCTGATAGTCAGTGCACAGTATAGGCGTCTTGGTATGTCAATAAATATTTGCCTAAAGTTGTTCAGAAACTTAAAGAGATTCGTCCAAACTCAAGAATGGATAGTGGCATTTTCACCACGATAACACTTCTGCTCATCAAGCTCATGGGACAGTTAATTTTTTAGAAAATACTGACATTAAAGTGCTTGATCATCCTGTCTACAGTCCCGACGTTGCTCCTGTGACTTCGCTTTGTTTCCGATTGTGAACGGCTAGCTGAAAGGTCGGAAGTTTGCGAGCGATTCCGAGCTACTGGCGGCCTGGGATCAAGTGTGTTCAGAACTGCCAGAAGAAAAATAGCACGATATTTTTGACAGTTGGTTTTTAGGTACCACTAAGTGTATAGGCTGTGACAGAAATTATTTTGAAAAACTTTAATTTAAAATGGCTGTATTGCAAAACTTATCTAGTGACCTATGTATAACCTTGAAACTATGGAGCAGTTACGTATAAATTTTCGAACGTTCAACATCGAATATGAAAGAAACAAACTTGTAACTTTTAAACACGATTATCTCAGAATCGTATTTTTTTTGAAAATACCTTTGCAGTGGACACAGTAACAAAAAAACTATCAATCCTATCAACACCAAAATTATACTACTTATTTATTATGATAACAGCTAGTCGCTGACTGAAGGATTTTCAATTTTTTTTTTTATATATTTTTTTAGAGCAAAAAAATTAAAAATTCGACATTTTAAAAAAATAATTTTACATATTGTTTAGTCAGCGACTAAACAATAAAATATACTAACGAAACGTTTTTGAAATTTTGATTTCGGATAAACCGTTCCCGAGTTATCATGTCCACCGCCCAAAAAAAGGCACTCCTGGGATACAGAGCTGTAGTTCCGCTATTTTCAAATATTTTTCTATATATCTCAGAACATGTACTAATCGATGTTGTTAACAGTTTTTAAATAAATACTTATTCTGCTGTTGAAAAAATATCGAGAAAATGTGATCATTTAGCTCATTACAACTGTATGTAACCCCTTAACCGTTTTATTTTAACCATAGAAAAAATTTTGCCTCAAAATGCCGGATATTTTACTGCCAGTGATAAGTACAATAGATAAGGTTACAAAAAAAGAAAAAATCAGAGATGCCAACATCACAAAAATGACACGCTAGTAATTTTCAAAATAGACTATGTTAGTAAAATTTAAGATTACTTACAATTTTACTGTATTTCGAAAAATCTGTCACAGATGGCGGCATTTCTACCAGTGAATTAGAGTCCTTATAATAAATACAGCCGTGACATGTCATCCATTTTCTATCCAAAACCGAGAGGGAAGCTTGAAAATTAATTATCACATGTTTGAGTAAAAATTTTTGAGTACATAATTATTGTTAATAAGTTATGAATTAATGAACAATTAAAAATTTTTAATTTAATTATTCTTTCTAAGTTAAACTAAATGGTTTTTGTTAACATTTAATTTATTTCCAATGTATTTTACGCAAACTTTGGATAGAAAATGCCGGAACCAATCAGCGTTCAGCACACATATCACGACTCTATTTATTATAGGCACTCTACAGTGAGTTAGAGTCCCTATAATAAATCGAGTCGTGACATGTATGCTGAAAGCTGATAGGTTCCGGCATTTTCTGTCCAAAGTTGGGTAAAATAAATTGAAAACAAATTAAATATTAATAAAAATCATTTAGTTTACTCTAGAAAGAATAATTAAATTAAAAATTTTTAATTGTTCATCAATTCATAACTTATTAACAATAATTATGTACTCAAAAATATTTACTCAAACATGTGATAATATTAATTTTGAAGTTTCTCGCTCTGTTTTGGAGAGAAAATGGATGACATGTCACGACTCTATTTATTATAGGCACTCTACAGTGAGTATATACATATCAAAGCATTTTGGCGGCCATATTGCAGAACGAGTTAATTCGTCTTAATCATTACAAGAATTAGTATATTTTTTACGGTTTATTATAGTTTGTGACAAATGTTACTTCAATTATATTTATCAGTTCAAGTAATTTTTTATCAAAAACTGAAATTATTTCAACTAAATGTTTCTGTATTCCATATCGTTATAAGTCTACAATATTTTTAGCTTTTGTATGACTTGAAATATGATATTTTTAAATACAATGGGGTATTTGACAGTATTAAAGAAAAGCAATTAAAACAAATTTTAATGAAAATTTATAATAAAAGACAGCAATCTATTATACTAATTCATCTTAACTATCATTATTTAATTTAAAAAAAAAATTAATTAAAAAAGTAATTTTTTAGCTAAAATCCACGTAAGCAGAAACGGTCTGTGACGTTGCTTTCTCTTATATTTCAACACTATCGCCACTAGTGTCGCTACTTAAATTCGGGTTAGCAAACATAACTATGGAAATTAATCAAAATTTAATTAATTTTTTTAAAAATCACCAATTTCTTTTCCTAGTTACAGGAAAAATAAACATTTTTTTTTCTTAGTTATAGGACACCTGTTGCTATCTAGAGAATGTGACGTAACTGACAGCTAGTAAACTTTTTCGCGCAAATTTTGAGAATAAATACTAAAATAATTTTTTCTAACAATTTTCGGCATTATTTTAAAAAATTAAAAACGTATACATACATAATACATAAATATGTGTGTTTTAAAATAATTTTCCAAAATTAGTCAAATTCCCCATTGCTTTAAAACAGTGGTTTCTAAACTTTTTTGTCTCGTATACCACCTGGTACGATTTTCAGATTTGGATATACCCCCTGTACAAATTCAGCAACAACTTCTGGGAATATAACTTCGTTTTTTCTCAGAAAATGTAAATACTCTACTTTTGCAGACCCCTATTTACATCTCATGGACCCCCAATTTTTTCCTGTGCCGATATGGACCCCTTGCAAGTCGTCATCGACCCTTAGGAGTAGATATAGACCACTTTGGGAACCACTGCTTTAAAATATACTTACCACATGCACATAGTCAGAGGTTTTTCCTTGCGTTCCGTTGGCAACTGATGAGAAAAACCCATTTTGATTAACGAAGATCCCAAGCATCGAGACGCCGGGGGTGGATAAATATGTTGAAACAGTTGATCTTTATAGTGACTTGCGTCAAGAATGACGCCGTATGAACCGCCCGTTTCAACGGTGATTTGCCGAGTTACTAATACGTCGGCCGTTAGACTGATCACAGAACATCGGACACCTTCGGTTCGTAAATTCTACAGAAAATTCGAAATTAAATTACAAAAATCAATTTGAATGTCATCCAAACACCTTACAGGTAGCCCCCGAGGAACACGGTATTCGAAGAACACGGGTACTTTCCCCCGAATGACACGATTTCAAACAACACGATTTTTAAGTAATTCCTTTGAAAAAAAATAAAATACGTATATTATATATTTGATATAAAATTACACCGGTTCTCAATTTACGCGAATATATTCGTTCCATGTGAATTTGATTTACATGAATAAAAATCGTGTAAATTAAATCTGTCATTATAAAAGGAAAAATACTGGAAATAGAAGCTACTAAAAATTTTAGAGAATTTTATAATAGAAATGAATGTATAATTATGTAGAAATTTACGTATTTAAATTCTGAAAATATCGTTATCTTCGACATCGATAATTTTCGATAACGAAAAGTAGGTTTTGACAGTCCCAATATGTCTGGAATACCCACAACTTGCTTCGCTTTAGCCTTCAAAAATTTCGTTATTTTTTCGCTACGACGCACCGTTTACGAGATATTTACGATCAAAAGTTTACGTTTACGAAAAGTATTGAAAAAAAATTTTTTTCGAAAATATTCTATTAGTGACTAAATCAGTGGGACTAATGAGCCTGAATTAATCAATTATAATCAGTTTATGATGAGTAACTCGGTATCGATAATTTTCGATAACGAAAAGTAGGTTTTGACAATCCCAATATGATTGGAATACCGACAATTTGCTTCGCCTTAGCCTTCAAAAATTTCGTTATTTTTTCGCTACGACGCACCGTTTACGAAATATTTACGATCAAAAGTTTACGTTTACGAAAAGTATTGAAAACTAATTTTTTTTGAAAATATTCTATTGTTGATCACATCAAAGGGACTAATCAATTATAATCAGTTTATGATGAGTAACTCGGTATCGATAATTTTCGATAACGAAAAGTAGGTTTTGATAGTCGCAATACGTTTAGAATACCCATAACTTGCTTCGCTTAAGCCTTCAAAAATTACGTTATTTTTAAGCTGCGATACACTGTTTACGAGATATTCACGATCAGAAGTTTACGATTACGAAAAGTAACAAAATGTAATTTTTTTAAAAATATTCTATTGTTGACCAAATTAAAGGGACTAATAGAGCTTAAATTAAACAATTATAACCATTTTTTGATAAGTAGTTCGTTATCACACTTGAAATGGAATGTCTGTTTTTTGTAGTCTCGAACAACACGGTTTCAAACACGGAACCAATAATCGTGTTCTTCGGGGGATTGTTGTACTTACATCAATTGTTGGCGTTATATCACCCGGATCGCACGTGATTAAACTTCCTAAAATCACTAGGATTTCTTTGTTTGCGTGCGACGGTAGCTCTTTCATCATGTCCAGTGCCAAATCTAAACCATTTTTTAACGAGAGTTCGCCAACTAGGGGGGTGTTCGCTAGATTTCGTAGCGCCTTTATGTGTTTACGACTATTCCCGCCGAGGTCGGTGATTTTTTCGGCTCTCTTGTTACGCAATATGATTAAACCGACTTGACTTATTGGGTTTTGATCGAAGAATTCTTCAACGAATTCACAGAGAAACTAAAAAAATTAAAATTTAAAAACTGGTCTATTGACGCGAATTTTAATCTTACTTCTATTGTGCATAAATGTCTTGTGGGTTTTAAGTCTTGATTAGACATTGCCTCTGACGAATCGATTAAAATAAATAAATCCCGGACCATTCCTAATTTAATGTTTTTCTTTCGTTCGGCCTGCCGTTTTCGCTTAGCCCTTTGAATGATTTCGGAAACTGATATTTCTGGTAACGAGTCATCCGGGGCTTTTAAATCTTCCCTGTGTTTTTAAAAAAATAAAATTAAGTTTTGCATTTAATTAAAACATTTTATTATAGGTACCATGTTTTTTCATAACCAGTTTCCCAACGATATTCTTTTATATCGTCTTCTTCTGCCATTTTTTTCTTATTTAATATTTAGGTGAATCTATAATATAATAAAAAAACAATATAAATAATCTGAATATTTAAATTATTATCGAAAAATTTAAAACCCGGTCGGCTAGTTTGTATTTTTTTAGGGTTATGTTTGTCGTTTATTATTTTATCTATGGTCTCTCGTTTTCGTAACTAAAGATTTGTTTCATTATTAAAGCGATCAGAGTTGAGTCAAGCGACGATATTTTATATAGCTTTAGGTACTGTACAAAAAAGCCATTTTTTATCATTTTTTTGTAATAGGGTTGACCGGGGTAATTGTGAATTGGGGCAATTGTGAACGGCACCTATAATTTCTAAAATAACATTAATATTGTTAAAAATCAACTCTTAGTATGTTTTTCTGTCCTTTCTTAATATACTATTAAAATTTGATTAATTCTCCAAGTATTAGTATCTTTTTTTTATTTTGAAAAAACCCTTACAAAAATTTGTGTATCATACTTCGACCAATCCTCAAAAAAAATTTTTTTTTAAATACATTTTATTTTTTTAAAAGGTAAGAAATGGTTAAAAGTACTTCTAAAGAAGTGGTCTAAACCCTGAGAGAGTTCCTTATTAACTGTCAAAAAAAATGGGAAATTTATTACAAATTAACAATTACCCCATGATTTTAAAATTGTGGGGTACTTCTGAACGTCATTCACAAATGCCCCCATTCGGTCAAAAATTTCAGTAGTGTCCTTTTCGGAGTTGAAAATGTTGATGAAGATGGTGGTGACATTATTGTACAAGTTTCCGTTGTACAAACAATACAAAAAAAAATTGTGTAAAGAGCGATATGTTTTGTGTATCAATCTACGAAATCATTGCTGTGCTCCCTTATCCAATAACAACTTACAAAAACAGAAAAATTACTTGTTTGCAATGTCTCTGTGAGTGTCCAAGGGCAATAAGATTAACACAAAACCATTTTTTTTTTCGTTTACAGTATTAATTTAAACAAAAAAAATTGTGTAAAGAGCGATATGTTTTGTGTATCAATCTACGAAATCATTACTGTGCTCCCTTACCCAATAGCAACTTACAAAAACAGAAAAATTGCTTGTTTGCAATGTCTCTGTGAGTATCCAAGGGCAATAGGATTAACACAAAACCATTTTTTTTTCGTTTACAGTATTAGGCGAAATAGATTGTTCACGGAATAATGGAGACACAGCAACTATCTCTATCATGAAATCTGCAGTGTGCATTTTTGTGTACCTTAGGCTTGTAGGTAGTCAGTGTCTCAGTGGCACTCACCGAGTGTAGGTCAGTCAAACAATAATGGATTTGATTGTAATGTTGGTTGTGTTGGCATTGTTGCGTCCCCACACATAGCGTTGTGGTATCACACATATGTATGCAAGGCCGGTCACGTGACTGCCACTTCTATCTTCGATTACGCACACATACACAGTTTAGCGCGCCAATACAAAGTAAACACCGTGCACGTATATAACATATTTTCTATCTCTTACTGGTGACTCTGATTCCAGTAGTGGAGAGATACGTATTGTACCTCTGTCCTCTGTGAGATTGTTGTTTTTTATTCATGTGAGCTAACTGTATTTCCTTGAAAAAATCTCATTTTCGATGTTTTTGTGTGAAATTCATGTAATTTTTTGATTTTTTATATGATAAAATGACAAAATATCATCACAATATCATTTTTAGCTTGTAATAAATTTGTTCCTACAATTTTTGTTATTTTTATTTAACCTTGATTTTTGTACAAATTTGAGGTATGCGTAACTTGCATTAAACAAAGAGAAATTGTGACCGCTAAAGTACGATGAAAAATTTGAAAATGGGGTAAATGTGAAGAATTTGAGTTGGGCTTTACTCTGATGTACGATGTACCTCACTTCTCTTGTAATCCATTCTAAATAATTTTTCTGATGGCATTCACTTTTACCCCAAAATTGATAAGATTTGCAAAACCGCACCGGAGAAATAGAGCAAGAGCTCACTGCAGGATCTTGCCCCCATCGAGTTACCAAGTAAAATATTTTTTTTTTTAGATACTAGTGACTATAATCGATAAAAAAATTCGCACCTGCCAGTATAAAAGTTGGCCATAAAATTTGTATGATTTTTTGAAAATAATTTTTGTAGTACTGTGGCGGTACCGTTCGTGTTACCACTTGAAATTAGTCTTATAATTTTTGTTTTTACGTGTAAAAATGAAATATCTTGGTCTGCCTCATTAAAAACGGGTCACTGTGTGGCAGCGAATTTTTTAATTAATTTTTTATTGTACCGTTAAGGTACCGATCGAGTTACCACTTCAAACTTAGACGAAATTAAAGTTCGGACATTTATTAAACAATAAAAAAATACCTGCCAAGTCTTTGGCAATTTTTAGTACTCGGCAGGGAGCTTTGAATTTTCTTATTCCCTATACCGCTACATATATAGCGAGCTACTTATTTTTATTTTTTGTTGTTTATAAAATTAATAAAAATAAAAATAAATTATGGATTCTTCTTAATGATGATATGAAAATGATTTATGTGCATTATCATTATCTCAATATCATCATTTCTATTATTTATTTATTTATTATTAAAGTTCTGCAAAAACTCTATCACGCTGCTCTCTACTTACTCAAGACGCGCGAAGCTTTAAATATTTTTTTTATATATTTACTCATCTTGTTACTGCCTCAAACTTTGATTAAATTACAGTTTGCAAGTTTGAATATGAAATTAATGGTTTGTTTCGTGAGCGTCATAAGCACAAAAATTATTTTTTATTACTCATGCGAGAGAAGTACTAACTTGGCGCACGCATTTCTCTACGCAAAATAGCTGTTTGCCCACTGTACTCTTCCCGCATACTTTTTTGCGGGCGGAAAGTAACTTTCCACACGCAAATTGACAATAAAACACGCAAAATTTAATCAAAACATGCAAAGCCGCCTCCTGATTTTTCATTTAATAAATATTTCATAATTATTTCTATAGAAACCACCAACAAAGTAATTTAAACCATTGAGGAGAGAATCGAATAGAGAGAATACTGTGTATTACAAAGAATCCAGAGGTATTAAGAAATTGAAGCAAAAAAATTGACTGATGTGGGCAAAAAAATTGACTGATGGGATTACTTTAATGGCGGTCAAACCATTAATTTAATGGTTTAATTGGCTTATCTAATATTTATAAACAAGTCTCCGTGGTTACAATTTGGGCTTACTAAAAAAGAGGGCTTGAACTAAAAAATCAAATGAACCATACCCGTTGACAGTAATTTTTTTTAATCAGTAGTTTACGATTCCCAGTACAACCTTAATGTTTATTTATTGACAGGGCCGGCAAGAGAGGGGTGGGTCAGATGAGGCAATTGCCGGGGGGTCCGGACAAAGTAAGAAGACCGGCCCTATCTATTAGAAAGTATAGTTACGCATGCGTGTTTTAGTAACCGTCCACTGACGCTTAACACAGATAAAACATTAGTACCAAGATTTTTACGTAATCATTAGTTATTTATGGATACACTGTACTAAAATTACAGTGATCCTTAAAAAATAATTCTGACACTAGGTTTATCCATTTTATTTAATATTGTATTTATCTTAATCGAATTAAAGCAGTGCTTCCCAAACTATGGTTCGCTGAAATTAATTTCAACATTTATGTATTGTTCAATTTATGTACTTATTATGTTTGTGGTCGCGAAAATTCTTGTGATGAAAAATGGGGTTATAAATGAAAAAAAGTTTAAAAAGCGCTGGGTTAAAAGATAAATTTAAAAAAAAAATTAAAATAAAATAAATAATTCTTTAATATTTATAAAAACTAAATTATAATACATAATTATATTTTATTAAAAAACAGTTACAAAAAATGGAAAATCTAATTAACATGATTGGTCTCATTTAAATTCCCTGAACTATTTTCATGGATTGGCTTTGTTGACGTGGCACATCCTGGACATGAATGCAATTTTTCATGTACAAATATATCACAGTCGATACAAAAAACGCGAGTACAACTTCCACACTTGTACACCTAAAAAATAAAAAAGAATAGGAATTATTATTTTGTGCTTGACTGTAAATTGAAATACCCCTGTCACAGCATCCTGCGTAACATAGCGAATTTCCGTTTATAAATTAGTTTTTCTCGGAAACTAGTTGACACTGAAGAATAGTTTAAAGACCTTTCTTATGTAATTTTTTCTCCTCTTTTAAATGATGTAAAAAAAATTTCGCAAAAATTTTTGAATAAGTGCAAATTTTGGCAAAAAACTAATTTTCTGCTAGAACAAAAACCATGTTCCTGTCATGCGACGTTTCGTTCGAGAGTTATCGTGCGGACACATATATAAATACAAATATATATATATATATATATATAAATTTTAGTGAATATTATTTTCGGTTTCTAGGGACCTCAAAACAAATTTCTGCCATAGTCCCGAGGTCAAGTCGCGTCATGACAGTGGTTGTAATAGCTGAATTCCATTCTGGAAATTCGCAAAAATTCATATATTACATAATTATCCTCTTCCGTAAACGGTTTCTGACATGCATAACAAATTTCCGCTTGGCTATTTTCGCGCGTTAACTCTTGATACGGATCGACCGGGAATAGATGATGATAGGAGCGAGCTAAATGAGGCGCTAGTACAAGAGTTAGTCCGCAGACGCGACATTCCACGGGTAATTCGCAGTATTTACTGCAACACTGTGGACAATAGTATCCGGCTGTTGTTAGCTTGCTGGCTTCATCGGTGCTATCAATGTGACTGTAAAAAAAAAAAATCGTCAAGTGCATATTAGACACACATTAAGTCAAGGTTCCTCAGTGGATAGAGTGGTTCATAGCTTTTAGGATAAAACATAAGGAATTTAAGGGGTTACATACAGTTATGATGGTTGGGAAAATTTTTGGATATTCTTTAAGTACATTATCTCAAGAATACTCTCACCAATTTTCGTAATAATCGGAGCACTAGTTCCGAAGTACTATTTATTTATAATTCCCGCAGTTGCTCCTGCGCAGCTGCCGTTCGATATAATACGTCGATTTTCGTCGCTCTATTTTATTGTCCCAAAAGTACATAGGTCACTAGATAAGTTTTGCAATACAAAATGTTTATAATCGCAAGGTACTTGCATTTATTTTTTTTTATAAAGTTCAACTCATAACTAGACGGTAGCCATACAATAAGTCCCCCAGAATCATTTGTGTACAGAACTAAAACATTAAAAATGTCCGAATGGTTGAAGGACGAGTTACGTGTGATTATTCTTTGTGCGAGGCCTGTTCGTAGATGAATGTGTAGAGAAAATGAAAACTTTACTTAAAGAAAAGTGTCTTCATCGCACAACTATGTACCCGTGGTATCGTGAATTTGAACGTGGTAATTTCAGTGTTAATGATCCTCCAAGATCGGGTCGTCTTGTTGAAGCAACTGTTCCATAAAACGTAGCAAAAGTTGAGTTATTAATAAAGGAGGATAAATGAGTTGTCCTGATAGTCAGTGCACAGTATAGGCGTCTTGGTATGTCAATAAATATTTGCCTAAAGTTGTTCAGAAACTTAAAGAGATTCGTCCAAACTCAAGAATGGATAGTGGCATTTTCACCACGATAACACTTCTGCTCATCAAGCTCATGGGACAGTTAATTTTTTAGAAAATACTGACATTAAAGTGCTTGATCATCCTGTCTACAGTCCCGACGTTGCTCCTGTGACTTCGCTTTGTTTCCGATTGTGAACGGCTAGCTGAAAGGTCGGAAGTTTGCGAGCGATTCCGAGCTACTGGCGGCCTGGGATCAAGTGTGTTCAGAACTGCCAGAAGAAAAATAGCACGATATTTTTGACAGTTGGTTTTTAGGTACCACTAAGTGTATAGGCTGTGACAGAAATTATTTTGAAAAACTTTAATTTAAAATGGCTGTATTGCAAAACTTATCTAGTGACCTATGTATAACCTTGAAACTATGGAGCAGTTACGTATAAATTTTCGAACGTTCAACATCGAATATGAAAGAAACAAACTTGTAACTTTTAAACACGATTATCTCAGAATCGTATTTTTTTTGAAAATACCTTTGCAGTGGACACAGTAACAAAAAAACTATCAATCCTATCAACACCAAAATTATACTACTTATTTATTATGATAACAGCTAGTCGCTGACTGAAGGATTTTCAATTTTTTTTTTTATATATTTTTTTAGAGCAAAAAAATTAAAAATTCGACATTTTAAAAAAATAATTTTACATATTGTTTAGTCAGCGACTAAACAATAAAATATACTAACGAAACGTTTTTGAAATTTTGATTTCGGATAAACCGTTCCCGAGTTATCATGTCCACCGCCCAAAAAAAGGCACTCCTGGGATACAGAGCTGTAGTTCCGCTATTTTCAAATATTTTTCTATATATCTCAGAACATGTACTAATCGATGTTGTTAACAGTTTTTAAATAAATACTTATTCTGCTGTTGAAAAAATATCGAGAAAATGTGATCATTTAGCTCATTACAACTGTATGTAACCCCTTAACCGTTTTATTTTAACCATAGAAAAAATTTTGCCTCAAAATGCCGGATATTTTACTGCCAGTGATAAGTACAATAGATAAGGTTACAAAAAAAGAAAAAATCAGAGATGCCAACATCACAAAAATGACACGCTAGTAATTTTCAAAATAGACTATGTTAGTAAAATTTAAGATTACTTACAATTTTACTGTATTTCGAAAAATCTGTCACAGATGGCGGCATTTCTACCAGTGAATTAGAGTCCTTATAATAAATACAGCCGTGACATGTCATCCATTTTCTATCCAAAACCGAGAGGGAAGCTTGAAAATTAATTATCACATGTTTGAGTAAAAATTTTTGAGTACATAATTATTGTTAATAAGTTATGAATTAATGAACAATTAAAAATTTTTAATTTAATTATTCTTTCTAAGTTAAACTAAATGGTTTTTGTTAACATTTAATTTATTTCCAATGTATTTTACGCAAACTTTGGATAGAAAATGCCGGAACCAATCAGCGTTCAGCACACATATCACGACTCTATTTATTATAGGCACTCTACAGTGAGTTAGAGTCCCTATAATAAATCGAGTCGTGACATGTATGCTGAAAGCTGATAGGTTCCGGCATTTTCTGTCCAAAGTTGGGTAAAATAAATTGAAAACAAATTAAATATTAATAAAAATCATTTAGTTTACTCTAGAAAGAATAATTAAATTAAAAATTTTTAATTGTTCATCAATTCATAACTTATTAACAATAATTATGTACTCAAAAATATTTACTCAAACATGTGATAATATTAATTTTGAAGTTTCTCGCTCTGTTTTGGAGAGAAAATGGATGACATGTCACGACTCTATTTATTATAGGCACTCTACAGTGAGTATATACATATCAAAGCATTTTGGCGGCCATATTGCAGAACGAGTTAATTCGTCTTAATCATTACAAGAATTAGTATATTTTTTACGGTTTATTATAGTTTGTGACAAATGTTACTTCAATTATATTTATCAGTTCAAGTAATTTTTTATCAAAAACTGAAATTATTTCAACTAAATGTTTCTGTATTCCATATCGTTATAAGTCTACAATATTTTTAGCTTTTGTATGACTTGAAATATGATATTTTTAAATACAATGGGGTATTTGACAGTATTAAAGAAAAGCAATTAAAACAAATTTTAATGAAAATTTATAATAAAAGACAGCAATCTATTATACTAATTCATCTTAACTATCATTATTTAATTTAAAAAAAAAATTAATTAAAAAAGTAATTTTTTAGCTAAAATCCACGTAAGCAGAAACGGTCTGTGACGTTGCTTTCTCTTATATTTCAACACTATCGCCACTAGTGTCGCTACTTAAATTCGGGTTAGCAAACATAACTATGGAAATTAATCAAAATTTAATTAATTTTTTTAAAAATCACCAATTTCTTTTCCTAGTTACAGGAAAAATAAACATTTTTTTTTCTTAGTTATAGGACACCTGTTGCTATCTAGAGAATGTGACGTAACTGACAGCTAGTAAACTTTTTCGCGCAAATTTTGAGAATAAATACTAAAATAATTTTTTCTAACAATTTTCGGCATTATTTTAAAAAATTAAAAACGTATACATACATAATACATAAATATGTGTGTTTTAAAATAATTTTCCAAAATTAGTCAAATTCCCCATTGCTTTAAAACAGTGGTTTCTAAACTTTTTTGTCTCGTATACCACCTGGTACGATTTTCAGATTTGGATATACCCCCTGTACAAATTCAGCAACAACTTCTGGGAATATAACTTCGTTTTTTCTCAGAAAATGTAAATACTCTACTTTTGCAGACCCCTATTTACATCTCATGGACCCCCAATTTTTTCCTGTGCCGATATGGACCCCTTGCAAGTCGTCATCGACCCTTAGGAGTAGATATAGACCACTTTGGGAACCACTGCTTTAAAATATACTTACCACATGCACATAGTCAGAGGTTTTTCCTTGCGTTCCGTTGGCAACTGATGAGAAAAACCCATTTTGATTAACGAAGATCCCAAGCATCGAGACGCCGGGGGTGGATAAATATGTTGAAACAGTTGATCTTTATAGTGACTTGCGTCAAGAATGACGCCGTATGAACCGCCCGTTTCAACGGTGATTTGCCGAGTTACTAATACGTCGGCCGTTAGACTGATCACAGAACATCGGACACCTTCGGTTCGTAAATTCTACAGAAAATTCGAAATTAAATTACAAAAATCAATTTGAATGTCATCCAAACACCTTACAGGTAGCCCCCGAGGAACACGGTATTCGAAGAACACGGGTACTTTCCCCCGAATGACACGATTTCAAACAACACGATTTTTAAGTAATTCCTTTGAAAAAAAATAAAATACGTATATTATATATTTGATATAAAATTACACCGGTTCTCAATTTACGCGAATATATTCGTTCCATGTGAATTTGATTTACATGAATAAAAATCGTGTAAATTAAATCTGTCATTATAAAAGGAAAAATACTGGAAATAGAAGCTACTAAAAATTTTAGAGAATTTTATAATAGAAATGAATGTATAATTATGTAGAAATTTACGTATTTAAATTCTGAAAATATCGTTATCTTCGACATCGATAATTTTCGATAACGAAAAGTAGGTTTTGACAGTCCCAATATGTCTGGAATACCCACAACTTGCTTCGCTTTAGCCTTCAAAAATTTCGTTATTTTTTCGCTACGACGCACCGTTTACGAGATATTTACGATCAAAAGTTTACGTTTACGAAAAGTATTGAAAAAAAATTTTTTTCGAAAATATTCTATTAGTGACTAAATCAGTGGGACTAATGAGCCTGAATTAATCAATTATAATCAGTTTATGATGAGTAACTCGGTATCGATAATTTTCGATAACGAAAAGTAGGTTTTGACAATCCCAATATGATTGGAATACCGACAATTTGCTTCGCCTTAGCCTTCAAAAATTTCGTTATTTTTTCGCTACGACGCACCGTTTACGAAATATTTACGATCAAAAGTTTACGTTTACGAAAAGTATTGAAAACTAATTTTTTTTGAAAATATTCTATTGTTGATCACATCAAAGGGACTAATCAATTATAATCAGTTTATGATGAGTAACTCGGTATCGATAATTTTCGATAACGAAAAGTAGGTTTTGATAGTCGCAATACGTTTAGAATACCCATAACTTGCTTCGCTTAAGCCTTCAAAAATTACGTTATTTTTAAGCTGCGATACACTGTTTACGAGATATTCACGATCAGAAGTTTACGATTACGAAAAGTAACAAAATGTAATTTTTTTAAAAATATTCTATTGTTGACCAAATTAAAGGGACTAATAGAGCTTAAATTAAACAATTATAACCATTTTTTGATAAGTAGTTCGTTATCACACTTGAAATGGAATGTCTGTTTTTTGTAGTCTCGAACAACACGGTTTCAAACACGGAACCAATAATCGTGTTCTTCGGGGGATTGTTGTACTTACATCAATTGTTGGCGTTATATCACCCGGATCGCACGTGATTAAACTTCCTAAAATCACTAGGATTTCTTTGTTTGCGTGCGACGGTAGCTCTTTCATCATGTCCAGTGCCAAATCTAAACCATTTTTTAACGAGAGTTCGCCAACTAGGGGGGTGTTCGCTAGATTTCGTAGCGCCTTTATGTGTTTACGACTATTCCCGCCGAGGTCGGTGATTTTTTCGGCTCTCTTGTTACGCAATATGATTAAACCGACTTGACTTATTGGGTTTTGATCGAAGAATTCTTCAACGAATTCACAGAGAAACTAAAAAAATTAAAATTTAAAAACTGGTCTATTGACGCGAATTTTAATCTTACTTCTATTGTGCATAAATGTCTTGTGGGTTTTAAGTCTTGATTAGACATTGCCTCTGACGAATCGATTAAAATAAATAAATCCCGGACCATTCCTAATTTAATGTTTTTCTTTCGTTCGGCCTGCCGTTTTCGCTTAGCCCTTTGAATGATTTCGGAAACTGATATTTCTGGTAACGAGTCATCCGGGGCTTTTAAATCTTCCCTGTGTTTTTAAAAAAATAAAATTAAGTTTTGCATTTAATTAAAACATTTTATTATAGGTACCATGTTTTTTCATAACCAGTTTCCCAACGATATTCTTTTATATCGTCTTCTTCTGCCATTTTTTTCTTATTTAATATTTAGGTGAATCTATAATATAATAAAAAAACAATATAAATAATCTGAATATTTAAATTATTATCGAAAAATTTAAAACCCGGTCGGCTAGTTTGTATTTTTTTAGGGTTATGTTTGTCGTTTATTATTTTATCTATGGTCTCTCGTTTTCGTAACTAAAGATTTGTTTCATTATTAAAGCGATCAGAGTTGAGTCAAGCGACGATATTTTATATAGCTTTAGGTACTGTACAAAAAAGCCATTTTTTATCATTTTTTTGTAATAGGGTTGACCGGGGTAATTGTGAATTGGGGCAATTGTGAACGGCACCTATAATTTCTAAAATAACATTAATATTGTTAAAAATCAACTCTTAGTATGTTTTTCTGTCCTTTCTTAATATACTATTAAAATTTGATTAATTCTCCAAGTATTAGTATCTTTTTTTTATTTTGAAAAAACCCTTACAAAAATTTGTGTATCATACTTCGACCAATCCTCAAAAAAAATTTTTTTTTAAATACATTTTATTTTTTTAAAAGGTAAGAAATGGTTAAAAGTACTTCTAAAGAAGTGGTCTAAACCCTGAGAGAGTTCCTTATTAACTGTCAAAAAAAATGGGAAATTTATTACAAATTAACAATTACCCCATGATTTTAAAATTGTGGGGTACTTCTGAACGTCATTCACAAATGCCCCCATTCGGTCAAAAATTTCAGTAGTGTCCTTTTCGGAGTTGAAAATGTTGATGAAGATGGTGGTGACATTATTGTACAAGTTTCCGTTGTACAAACAATACAAAAAAAAATTGTGTAAAGAGCGATATGTTTTGTGTATCAATCTACGAAATCATTGCTGTGCTCCCTTATCCAATAACAACTTACAAAAACAGAAAAATTACTTGTTTGCAATGTCTCTGTGAGTGTCCAAGGGCAATAAGATTAACACAAAACCATTTTTTTTTTCGTTTACAGTATTAATTTAAACAAAAAAAATTGTGTAAAGAGCGATATGTTTTGTGTATCAATCTACGAAATCATTACTGTGCTCCCTTACCCAATAGCAACTTACAAAAACAGAAAAATTGCTTGTTTGCAATGTCTCTGTGAGTATCCAAGGGCAATAGGATTAACACAAAACCATTTTTTTTTCGTTTACAGTATTAGGCGAAATAGATTGTTCACGGAATAATGGAGACACAGCAACTATCTCTATCATGAAATCTGCAGTGTGCATTTTTGTGTACCTTAGGCTTGTAGGTAGTCAGTGTCTCAGTGGCACTCACCGAGTGTAGGTCAGTCAAACAATAATGGATTTGATTGTAATGTTGGTTGTGTTGGCATTGTTGCGTCCCCACACATAGCGTTGTGGTATCACACATATGTATGCAAGGCCGGTCACGTGACTGCCACTTCTATCTTCGATTACGCACACATACACAGTTTAGCGCGCCAATACAAAGTAAACACCGTGCACGTATATAACATATTTTCTATCTCTTACTGGTGACTCTGATTCCAGTAGTGGAGAGATACGTATTGTACCTCTGTCCTCTGTGAGATTGTTGTTTTTTATTCATGTGAGCTAACTGTATTTCCTTGAAAAAATCTCATTTTCGATGTTTTTGTGTGAAATTCATGTAATTTTTTGATTTTTTATATGATAAAATGACAAAATATCATCACAATATCATTTTTAGCTTGTAATAAATTTGTTCCTACAATTTTTGTTATTTTTATTTAACCTTGATTTTTTGTACAAATTTGAGGTATGCGTAACTTGCATTAAACAAAGAGAAATTGTGACCGCTAAAGTACGATGAAAAATTTGAAAATGGGGTAAATGTGAAGAATTTGAGTTGGGCTTTACTCTGATGTACGATGTACCTCACTTCTCTTGTAATCCATTCTAAATAATTTTTCTGATGGCATTCACTTTTACCCCAAAATTGATAAGATTTGCAAAACCGCACCGGAGAAATAGAGCAAGAGCTCACTGCAGGATCTTGCCCCCATCGAGTTACCAAGTAAAATATTTTTTTTTTTAGATACTAGTGACTATAATCGATAAAAAAATTCGCACCTGCCAGTATAAAAGTTGGCCATAAAATTTGTATGATTTTTTGAAAATAATTTTTGTAGTACTGTGGCGGTACCGTTCGTGTTACCACTTGAAATTAGTCTTATAATTTTTGTTTTTACGTGTAAAAATGAAATATCTTGGTCTGCCTCATTAAAAACGGGTCACTGTGTAGCAGCGAATTTTTTAATTAATTTTTTATTGTACCGTTAAGGTACCGATCGAGTTACCACTTCAAACTTAGACGAAATTAAAGTTCGGACATTTATTAAACAATAAAAAAATACCTGCCAAGTCTTTGGCAATTTTTAGTACTCGGCAGGGAGCTTTGAATTTTCTTATTCCCTATACCGCTACATATATAGCGAGCTACTTATTTTTATTTTTTGTTGTTTATAAAATTAATAAAAATAAAAATAAATTATGGATTCTTCTTAATGATGATATGAAAATGATTTATGTGCATTATCATTATCTCAATATCATCATTTCTATTATTTATTTATTTATTATTAAAGTTCTGCAAAAACTCTATCACGCTGCTCTCTACTTACTCAAGACGCGCGAAGCTTTAAATATTTTTTTTATATATTTACTCATCTTGTTACTGCCTCAAACTTTGATTAAATTACAGTTTGCAAGTTTGAATATGAAATTAATGGTTTGTTTCGTGAGCGTCATAAGCACAAAAATTATTTTTTATTACTCATGCGAGAGAAGTACTAACTTGGCGCACGCATTTCTCTACGCAAAATAGCTGTTTGCCCACTGTACTCTTCCCGCATACTTTTTTGCGGGCGGAAAGTAACTTTCCACACGCAAATTGACAATAAAACACGCAAAATTTAATCAAAACATGCAAAGCCGCCTCCTGATTTTTCATTTAATAAATATTTCATAATTATTTCTATAGAAACCACCAACAAAGTAATTTAAACCATTGAGGAGAGAATCGAATAGAGAGAATACTGTGTATTACAAAGAATCCAGAGGTATTAAGAAATTGAAGCAAAAAAATTGACTGATGTGGGCAAAAAAATTGACTGATGGGATTACTTTAATGGCGGTCAAACCATTAATTTAATGGTTTAATTGGCTTATCTAATATTTATAAACAAGTCTCCGTGGTTACAATTTGGGCTTACTAAAAAAGAGGGCTTGAACTAAAAAATCAAATGAACCATACCCGTTGACAGTAATTTTTTTTAATCAGTAGTTTACGATTCCCAGTACAACCTTAATGTTTATTTATTGACAGGGCCGGCAAGAGAGGGGTGGGTCAGATGAGGCAATTGCCGGGGGGTCCGGACAAAGTAAGAAGACCGGCCCTATCTATTAGAAAGTATAGTTACGCATGCGTGTTTTAGTAACCGTCCACTGACGCTTAACACAGATAAAACATTAGTACCAAGATTTTTACGTAATCATTAGTTATTTATGGATACACTGTACTAAAATTACAGTGATCCTTAAAAAATAATTCTGACACTAGGTTTATCCATTTTATTTAATATTGTATTTATCTTAATCGAATTAAAGCAGTGCTTCCCAAACTATGGTTCGCTGAAATTAATTTCAACATTTATGTATTGTTCAATTTATGTACTTATTATGTTTGTGGTCGCGAAAATTCTTGTGATGAAAAATGGGGTTATAAATGAAAAAAAGTTTAAAAAGCGCTGGGTTAAAAGATAAATTTAAAAAAAAAATTAAAATAAAATAAATAATTCTTTAATATTTATAAAAACTAAATTATAATACATAATTATATTTTATTAAAAAACAGTTACAAAAAATGGAAAATCTAATTAACATGATTGGTCTCATTTAAATTCCCTGAACTATTTTCATGGATTGGCTTTGTTGACGTGGCACATCCTGGACATGAATGCAATTTTTCATGTACAAATATATCACAGTCGATACAAAAAACGCGAGTACAACTTCCACACTTGTACACCTAAAAAATAAAAAAGAATAGGAATTATTATTTTGTGCTTGACTGTAAATTGAAATACCCCTGTCACAGCATCCTGCGTAACATAGCGAATTTCCGTTTATAAATTAGTTTTTCTCGGAAACTAGTTGACACTGAAGAATAGTTTAAAGACCTTTCTTATGTAATTTTTTCTCCTCTTTTAAATGATGTAAAAAAAATTTCGCAAAAATTTTTGAATAAGTGCAAATTTTGGCAAAAAACTAATTTTCTGCTAGAACAAAAACCATGTTCCTGTCATGCGACGTTTCGTTCGAGAGTTATCGTGCGGACACATATATAAATACAAATATATATATATATATATATATAAATTTTAGTGAATATTATTTTCGGTTTCTAGGGACCTCAAAACAAATTTCTGCCATAGTCCCGAGGTCAAGTCGCGTCATGACAGTGGTTGTAATAGCTGAATTCCATTCTGGAAATTCGCAAAAATTCATATATTACATAATTATCCTCTTCCGTAAACGGTTTCTGACATGCATAACAAATTTCCGCTTGGCTATTTTCGCGCGTTAACTCTTGATACGGATCGACCGGGAATAGATGATGATAGGAGCGAGCTAAATGAGGCGCTAGTACAAGAGTTAGTCCGCAGACGCGACATTCCACGGGTAATTCGCAGTATTTACTGCAACACTGTGGACAATAGTATCCGGCTGTTGTTAGCTTGCTGGCTTCATCGGTGCTATCAATGTGACTGTAAAAAAAAAAAATCGTCAAGTGCATATTAGACACACATTAAGTCAAGGTTCCTCAGTGGATAGAGTGGTTCATAGCTTTTAGGATAAAACATAAGGAATTTAAGGGGTTACATACAGTTATGATGGTTGGGAAAATTTTTGGATATTCTTTAAGTACATTATCTCAAGAATACTCTCACCAATTTTCGTAATAATCGGAGCACTAGTTCCGAAGTACTATTTATTTATAATTCCCGCAGTTGCTCCTGCGCAGCTGCCGTTCGATATAATACGTCGATTTTCGTCGCTCTATTTTATTGTCCCAAAAGTACATAGGTCACTAGATAAGTTTTGCAATACAAAATGTTTATAATCGCAAGGTACTTGCATTTATTTTTTTTTATAAAGTTCAACTCATAACTAGACGGTAGCCATACAATAAGTCCCCCAGAATCATTTGTGTACAGAACTAAAACATTAAAAATGTCCGAATGGTTGAAGGACGAGTTACGTGTGATTATTCTTTGTGCGAGGCCTGTTCGTAGATGAATGTGTAGAGAAAATGAAAACTTTACTTAAAGAAAAGTGTCTTCATCGCACAACTATGTACCCGTGGTATCGTGAATTTGAACGTGGTAATTTCAGTGTTAATGATCCTCCAAGATCGGGTCGTCTTGTTGAAGCAACTGTTCCATAAAACGTAGCAAAAGTTGAGTTATTAATAAAGGAGGATAAATGAGTTGTCCTGATAGTCAGTGCACAGTATAGGCGTCTTGGTATGTCAATAAATATTTGCCTAAAGTTGTTCAGAAACTTAAAGAGATTCGTCCAAACTCAAGAATGGATAGTGGCATTTTCACCACGATAACACTTCTGCTCATCAAGCTCATGGGACAGTTAATTTTTTAGAAAATACTGACATTAAAGTGCTTGATCATCCTGTCTACAGTCCCGACGTTGCTCCTGTGACTTCGCTTTGTTTCCGATTGTGAACGGCTAGCTGAAAGGTCGGAAGTTTGCGAGCGATTCCGAGCTACTGGCGGCCTGGGATCAAGTGTGTTCAGAACTGCCAGAAGAAAAATAGCACGATATTTTTGACAGTTGGTTTTTAGGTACCACTAAGTGTATAGGCTGTGACAGAAATTATTTTGAAAAACTTTAATTTAAAATGGCTGTATTGCAAAACTTATCTAGTGACCTATGTATAACCTTGAAACTATGGAGCAGTTACGTATAAATTTTCGAACGTTCAACATCGAATATGAAAGAAACAAACTTGTAACTTTTAAACACGATTATCTCAGAATCGTATTTTTTTTGAAAATACCTTTGCAGTGGACACAGTAACAAAAAAACTATCAATCCTATCAACACCAAAATTATACTACTTATTTATTATGATAACAGCTAGTCGCTGACTGAAGGATTTTCAATTTTTTTTTTTATATATTTTTTTAGAGCAAAAAAATTAAAAATTCGACATTTTAAAAAAATAATTTTACATATTGTTTAGTCAGCGACTAAACAATAAAATATACTAACGAAACGTTTTTGAAATTTTGATTTCGGATAAACCGTTCCCGAGTTATCATGTCCACCGCCCAAAAAAAGGCACTCCTGGGATACAGAGCTGTAGTTCCGCTATTTTCAAATATTTTTCTATATATCTCAGAACATGTACTAATCGATGTTGTTAACAGTTTTTAAATAAATACTTATTCTGCTGTTGAAAAAATATCGAGAAAATGTGATCATTTAGCTCATTACAACTGTATGTAACCCCTTAACCGTTTTATTTTAACCATAGAAAAAATTTTGCCTCAAAATGCCGGATATTTTACTGCCAGTGATAAGTACAATAGATAAGGTTACAAAAAAAGAAAAAATCAGAGATGCCAACATCACAAAAATGACACGCTAGTAATTTTCAAAATAGACTATGTTAGTAAAATTTAAGATTACTTACAATTTTACTGTATTTCGAAAAATCTGTCACAGATGGCGGCATTTCTACCAGTGAATTAGAGTCCTTATAATAAATACAGCCGTGACATGTCATCCATTTTCTATCCAAAACCGAGAGGGAAGCTTGAAAATTAATTATCACATGTTTGAGTAAAAATTTTTGAGTACATAATTATTGTTAATAAGTTATGAATTAATGAACAATTAAAAATTTTTAATTTAATTATTCTTTCTAAGTTAAACTAAATGGTTTTTGTTAACATTTAATTTATTTCCAATGTATTTTACGCAAACTTTGGATAGAAAATGCCGGAACCAATCAGCGTTCAGCACACATATCACGACTCTATTTATTATAGGCACTCTACAGTGAGTTAGAGTCCCTATAATAAATCGAGTCGTGACATGTATGCTGAAAGCTGATAGGTTCCGGCATTTTCTGTCCAAAGTTGGGTAAAATAAATTGAAAACAAATTAAATATTAATAAAAATCATTTAGTTTACTCTAGAAAGAATAATTAAATTAAAAATTTTTAATTGTTCATCAATTCATAACTTATTAACAATAATTATGTACTCAAAAATATTTACTCAAACATGTGATAATATTAATTTTGAAGTTTCTCGCTCTGTTTTGGAGAGAAAATGGATGACATGTCACGACTCTATTTATTATAGGCACTCTACAGTGAGTATATACATATCAAAGCATTTTGGCGGCCATATTGCAGAACGAGTTAATTCGTCTTAATCATTACAAGAATTAGTATATTTTTTACGGTTTATTATAGTTTGTGACAAATGTTACTTCAATTATATTTATCAGTTCAAGTAATTTTTTATCAAAAACTGAAATTATTTCAACTAAATGTTTCTGTATTCCATATCGTTATAAGTCTACAATATTTTTAGCTTTTGTATGACTTGAAATATGATATTTTTAAATACAATGGGGTATTTGACAGTATTAAAGAAAAGCAATTAAAACAAATTTTAATGAAAATTTATAATAAAAGACAGCAATCTATTATACTAATTCATCTTAACTATCATTATTTAATTTAAAAAAAAAATTAATTAAAAAAGTAATTTTTTAGCTAAAATCCACGTAAGCAGAAACGGTCTGTGACGTTGCTTTCTCTTATATTTCAACACTATCGCCACTAGTGTCGCTACTTAAATTCGGGTTAGCAAACATAACTATGGAAATTAATCAAAATTTAATTAATTTTTTTAAAAATCACCAATTTCTTTTCCTAGTTACAGGAAAAATAAACATTTTTTTTTCTTAGTTATAGGACACCTGTTGCTATCTAGAGAATGTGACGTAACTGACAGCTAGTAAACTTTTTCGCGCAAATTTTGAGAATAAATACTAAAATAATTTTTTCTAACAATTTTCGGCATTATTTTAAAAAATTAAAAACGTATACATACATAATACATAAATATGTGTGTTTTAAAATAATTTTCCAAAATTAGTCAAATTCCCCATTGCTTTAAAACAGTGGTTTCTAAACTTTTTTGTCTCGTATACCACCTGGTACGATTTTCAGATTTGGATATACCCCCTGTACAAATTCAGCAACAACTTCTGGGAATATAACTTCGTTTTTTCTCAGAAAATGTAAATACTCTACTTTTGCAGACCCCTATTTACATCTCATGGACCCCCAATTTTTTCCTGTGCCGATATGGACCCCTTGCAAGTCGTCATCGACCCTTAGGAGTAGATATAGACCACTTTGGGAACCACTGCTTTAAAATATACTTACCACATGCACATAGTCAGAGGTTTTTCCTTGCGTTCCGTTGGCAACTGATGAGAAAAACCCATTTTGATTAACGAAGATCCCAAGCATCGAGACGCCGGGGGTGGATAAATATGTTGAAACAGTTGATCTTTATAGTGACTTGCGTCAAGAATGACGCCGTATGAACCGCCCGTTTCAACGGTGATTTGCCGAGTTACTAATACGTCGGCCGTTAGACTGATCACAGAACATCGGACACCTTCGGTTCGTAAATTCTACAGAAAATTCGAAATTAAATTACAAAAATCAATTTGAATGTCATCCAAACACCTTACAGGTAGCCCCCGAGGAACACGGTATTCGAAGAACACGGGTACTTTCCCCCGAATGACACGATTTCAAACAACACGATTTTTAAGTAATTCCTTTGAAAAAAAATAAAATACGTATATTATATATTTGATATAAAATTACACCGGTTCTCAATTTACGCGAATATATTCGTTCCATGTGAATTTGATTTACATGAATAAAAATCGTGTAAATTAAATCTGTCATTATAAAAGGAAAAATACTGGAAATAGAAGCTACTAAAAATTTTAGAGAATTTTATAATAGAAATGAATGTATAATTATGTAGAAATTTACGTATTTAAATTCTGAAAATATCGTTATCTTCGACATCGATAATTTTCGATAACGAAAAGTAGGTTTTGACAGTCCCAATATGTCTGGAATACCCACAACTTGCTTCGCTTTAGCCTTCAAAAATTTCGTTATTTTTTCGCTACGACGCACCGTTTACGAGATATTTACGATCAAAAGTTTACGTTTACGAAAAGTATTGAAAAAAAATTTTTTTCGAAAATATTCTATTGTTGATCACATCAAAGGGACTAATCAATTATAATCAGTTTATGATGAGTAACTCGGTATCGATAATTTTCGATAACGAAAAGTAGGTTTTGATAGTCGCAATACGTTTAGAATACCCATAACTTGCTTCGCTTAAGCCTTCAAAAATTACGTTATTTTTAAGCTGCGATACACTGTTTACGAAATATTCACGATCAGAAGTTTACGATTACGAAAAGTAACAAAATGTAATTTTTTAAAAAATATTCTATTGTTGACCAAATTAAAGGGACTAATAGAGCTTAAATTAAACAATTATAACCAATTTGTGATAAGTAGTTCGTTATCACACTTGAAATGGAATGTCTGTTTTTTGTAGTCTCGAACAACACGGCTTCAAAGAACACGGAACCAATTAATCGTGTTTTTCGGGGGATTGTTGTACTTACATCAATTGTTGGCGTTATATCACCCGGATCGCACGTGATTAAACTTCCTAAAATCACTAGGATTTCTTTGTTTGCGTGCGACGGTAGCTCTTTCATCATGTCCAGTGCCAAATCTAAACCATTTTTTAACGAGAGTTCGCCAACTAGGGGGGTGTTCGCCAGATTTCGTAGCGCCTTTATGTGTTTACGACTATTCCCGCCGAGGTCGGTGATTTTTTCGGCTCTCTTGTTACGCAATATGATTAAACCGACTTGACTTATTGGGTTTTGATCGAAGAATTCTTCAACGAATTCACAGAGAAACTAAAAAAATTAAAATTTAAAAACTGGTCTATTGACGCGAATTTTAATCTTACTTCTATTGTGCATAAATGTCTTGTGGGTTTTAAGTCTTGATTAGACATTGCCTCTGACGAATCGATTAAAATAAATAAATCCCGGACCATTCCCAATTTAATGTTTTTCTTTCGTTCGGCCTGCCGTTTTCGCTTAGCCCTTTGAATGATTTCGGAAACTGATATTTCTGGTAACGAGTCATCCGGGGCTTTTAAATCTTCCCTGTGTTTAAAAATAAAATTAAGTTTTGCATTTAATTAAAATAAAACATTTTATTATAGGTACCATGTTTTTTCATAACCAGTTTCCCAACGATATTCTTTTATATCGTCTTCTTCTGCCATTTTTTTCTTATTTAATATTTAGGTGAATCTATAATATAATAAAAAATAATATAAATAATCTGAATATTTAAATTAGTATCGAAAAATTCAAAACCCGGTCGGCTAAAGTTTGTATTTTTTAGGGTTATGTTTGTCGTTTATTATTTTATCTATGGTCTCTCGTTTTCGTAACTAAAGATTTGTTTCATTATTAAAGCGACCAGAGTTGAGTCAAGCGACCATATTTTTTTTATAGCTGAAGGTACTGTATAAAAAAGTCATTTTTTATCATTTTTTTGTAATAGGGTTGACCGGGGTAATTGTGAATTGGAGCAATTGTGAACGGCGCCTATAATTTCTAAAATAACATTAATATTGTTAAAAATCAACTCTTAGTATGTTTTTCTGTCCTTTCTTAATATACTATTAAAATTTGATAACAATTCTCCAAGTATTAGTATCTTTTTTTTTTTATTTTGAAAAAACCCTTACAAAAATTTGTGTATCATACTTCGACCAATCCTCAAAAAAAATTTTTTTTAAATACATTTTATTTTTTTAAAAGGTAAGAAATGGTTAAAAGTACTTCTAAAGAAGTGGTCTAAACTCTGAGAGGGTTCCTTATTAACTGCCAAAAAATGGGAAATTTATTACCAATTCACAATTACCCCATGATTTTAAAATTGTGGGGTACTTCTGAAAGTCATTCACAAATGCCCCCATTCGGTCAAAAATTTCAGTAGTGTCCTTTTCGGAGTTGAAAATGTTGATGAAGATGGTGGTGACCTTATTGTACAAGTTTCCATTGTACAAACAATACAAAAAAAAAATTGTGTAAAGAGCGATATGTTTTGTGTATCAATCTACGAAATCATTGCTGTGCTCCCTTATCCAATAACAACTTACAAAAACAGAAAATTTGCTTGTTTGCAATGTCTGAGTGTCCAAGGGCAATAGGATTAACACAAAACCATTTTTTTTTTGTTTACAGTATTAATTTAAACAAAAAAAAAAATTGTGTAAAGAGCGATATGTTTTGTGTATCAATCTACGAAATCATTGCTGTGCTCCCTTACCCAATAACAACTTACAAAAACAGAAAAATTGCTTGTTTGCAATGTCTCTGTGAGTGTCCAAGGGCAATAAGATTAACACAAAACCATTTTTTTTTCGTTTACAGTATTAGGCGAAATAGATTGTTCACGGAGTAATGGAGACACAGCAACTATCTCTATCATGAAATCTGCAGTGTGCATTTTTGTGTACCTTAGGCTTGTAGGTAGTCAATGTCTCAGTGGCACTCACCGAGTGTAGGTCAGTCAAACAATAATGGATTTGATTGTAATGTTGGTTGTGTTGGCATTGTTGCATCCCCACACATAGCGTTGTGGTATCATACATATGTATGCGAGGCCGGTCACGTGACTGCCACTTCTATCTTCGATTACGCACACATACACAGTTTAGCGCGCCAATACAAAGTAAACACCGTGCACGTATATAACATATTTTCTATCTCTTACTGGTTACACTGATTCCAGTAGTGGAGAGATACGTATTGTACCTCTGTCCTCTGTGAGATTGTTGTTTTTTATTCATGTGAGCTAACTGTATTTCCTTGAAAAAATTTCATTTTCGATGTTTTTGTGTGAAATTCATGTAATTTTTTGATTTTTTATATGATAAAATGACAAAATATCATCACAATACCATTTTTAGCTTGTAATAAATTTGTTCCTACAATTTTTGTTATTTTTATTCAACCTTGATTTTTTGTAGAAATTTGAGGTATGCGTAATTTGTATTAAACAAAGAGAAATTGTGGCCGCTAAAGTACGATGAAAAATTTGAAAATGGGGTAAATGTGAAGAATTTGAGTTGGGTTTACTCTGATATACCTTACTTCTCTTGTAATCCATTCTAAATAATTTTTCTGATGGCATTCACTTTTACCCCAAAATTGATAAGATTTGCCAAACCGCACCGGGGAAATGTGAATGGCTTATAGAATTTTTGTTTTTCATACGAATTTGCTCAAAATTTGTGTGGTGCATCCTGAATAATGTAGAATTACAGTAGCCGTCCAAGTTAGTCACTTCCGAGATAGTCACACTTCGAGTGAAATAGACATACACATACGTCATCCATATACTATGTTTGCTCTTGTCTATACGCACATATACGTCACATGTAATACTTGCATACACACTACATACATACCTCGTGTACCTGCCGTGTGGTACTTTGTGAGGTAGCTACCGTGTAAGGCTGCGATTACATTGGATACGAATTCGTACGAAAATTGATTCGTACGAGCTCGTACGAAATTTATTCGTACGACTGTGTGGTTACATTGGATATGGAATCGTAATACGAATTCGTATTTAAATTTAAATTGAAAACCGTTAGTACATATTGCATGCTATCAAACAATGGATCCAGTTACCAAATCTTAATTATTAGAATCACCGTTTTCAAAATTTCTAATTATAGAAAACAAACAATTCTGTGTAAACGATTATTTATTATTCATGTAGAGCAAAAAAGCTGAGTTCTGGAATTACTTTGAGGAAATTTTTCAAGACAAACAGAAATTTTTAGAATATTTGAACATGTCGCAAGTCACATTCAATTACATTTTAAAATCTACTGAATTTCAGCTTCAATATTTTTTGTTAGGTTGAGTTAGCTTTATTATATTGTAATATATTTAATTAAAAAATTATCTAAACATTTCCTCTGCCACCTTATTCCACAATTTTTTATTTAACTTTCTATTATGATAATATTTATGCTTTTGATCCCTTGAAGACCGCCTTTGTTCAACAAAAATAATTATTTTTTCTATATCCACTGCATTTTTTTCGTACGAATTCGCATCAAAAAACAAAATATTTTGGTCGTATCAAAAAGTCGTACGAGCTCGTACGAAAGAGTCGTAAGCAGTGTAACCACGCATATCTAAATGTATGCATTTGTTTAATTCGTATTAACTCGGATAAGTTCGTACGAATGAATTTTCGGATGAATTCGTATCCAGTGTAACCGCTACCTAACGTGTGTCGTGTGTGATACGTATGTACGTATACTGGTCTAGAGTGAAGACACTGGTCCGCACAAAAGAGATCACACATTTTTTATATTAGCTCTAGTACACACTACGTCGTCAAAAGTATGGTGACACCTTGACCAAGGGGGTGCCCACACTTTTGACGCGGTACTGTACTTAATGTTGTGGTACACTGCCGTGTCAAAAGTGTGGGGACCCCCCCGGCTCAAGGTGTCGCCATACTTTTGACGACGTAGTGTGTACTAGAACCCACTATAAAAAATTGGGAACAAGTTTGTGCGGACCAATGTCGTCACTATTCATACTAATTTAAATAATAAATATTTGTAATGTTGTCTCTTTCTAAAAATTCAAGTATGTGACGTAATTATGACGTAGATGGCGAATTGCGCAAAAAAAGCTTATTTTGGTTTCAAATGTAATGTACCATTCTCTGTCTACTTTGACTTGAACATAATTTTTTGTAATAATATTGTTGAAAAAATTCCAATTTGTTATGTTAACTAAACATTTATCCCACCTCACGAACGTCCATGACTTCCAAGATAGTCACTAGCGGAACATTTGTGTGACTATCTTGGACGGCTACTGTAAAAACAAATCAACCACAATGTGATATATAAAATAATAAATACTTAAAACAACGCTTTTATCTCAGTTCATGAAAATCCATTCCACATATTAATCCATTCACAATTACCCCGGTCACCCTATTTGAAACTTTTGAAATATTTTAACTTTTAAACAAAATACGAATGTCAATACATTTACATTTCTAAAGGTAGGTCGCAACTGTTATGAAATAAAGTATATTAAAGATGATATTATGCGTGTGTTCCGAAATATAATCCAGCATACTGGCCAGTGTGAATGACGTCATAAATCGACGCCATGCTGGTGAATCGTTCCGAAATACACTGGCCAGCCTGGCCATGCGTTGTCGTAACTTTGACACTTATAGGCTGGTCGTCCATTGGATGCGTAGCCGTGTGTAATTTAATTCAGACTAATACGCGTGAAACGGACGAATGATCCAAACAGCTGTGAAGCAATACATCCTTAGTAGAGAGAGAGTCTCCTTGAGAGAGACGCTTTCAATAGACGAGGATGTATTGCTTCACAGCTGCTTGGAACGTTCGTCCGTTTCATGCGTATTCGTCCGCATTAAATTTCGTACGCCTACGCAACCAATGGACGACCAGCCTTAGTTGTGAATCATAGATATGATACATATAGATGCTCACCAGTACAATATGGCGTCGAAGTCATGACGTCATTAACACTGGCCAGTATACTGGATTATATTTCGGAACAAGCCCTATGTATAAAGACAAAAGCAGGGATTATAGAGATGATCGTTTATAAAAAGATTTGTGCGCATGTCAAACCTTTCGGGATTTTCGAATGACGTAATGGCGCCTTATTTGGCTTTCGTTAATTTATCTTTGATTTTCAATACATCGTGATTGCGTGGATTGCTATGATAATCAAATATTATTTTTGACAATAACCTAGTTGTTTTTATTATTCTTTTGTGACCGAAAAATATTTTATTGTCTAAAATGGAATCGTGGCCATTAGTAACAAAAAATACTTCATGCTCTTGCGGTGATGTTACTCATACAATTCGTGAAGTTTTCGATGATATTTATCATAAAGACATTTTTACGAATCAAACATTAGAATTGTTTAAAAAAACTAAATTTGATGATTTGAAAATACAAAAATGTGGATTTGAAGCTAGTGAGGTACTAAAATTCTGGTATTATTAAAACGAATTATTATTTATTTATTATTTAAGATTTATGAAAATCATAAATCTTCAATAAAATCAATAGAAGACATAGAACAGAGATTGCTGGAAAATGAAGTTGAAAAGTTAGAAAAATTGCCTAATTTAAATACAGCTGTGGCTGAAGAATTTTGCCTTGTCCGAAAAAATGATATTTTACCGTCAGTTCTTCAACACAAACTAGGTACCCACATTTTTTTTGTACTTAAAACAAGATTTGAGAATAATCTTTCCACTCTTTATTTTTTTTATTTTTTTTTTTTTTTATATCAAATAGATCCCTTATTTGATCACCAAATTGAAAAAGATAAATCTAACCAGAAAAGCAGCAACACTAACAAGCAATATCCCTGTAATGTAATTTGCTTTGATAAAATTTTACCAAAAAAGGCAGATAATCAGCTTTTGAAGAACATATCTTGGTCATGTCTTGAACAAAAAAATTCAATAATTAATTTAAAACATGATTTAAAATTCAAGCCAGAACCTGAAAAAATTGTTTTTGAAAATTATAAAATAAATGTGCTCTATGAGGTGATTTATGAACTTAATAATAGATGTAGTTAAAATTACATTTTTAAATTTTGACATTTTATTATTTAGAAAACTGTAAAAATTCGTAACGTATCACAAAAGAAGGCTCGTTTTGCGATTCCACAACAAACAAATATTGATAAATTTACATTTGATTGGTCCAATACAAAGACAGTTCTCTATCCGGGCATGTGCACTACGTTTATTGTTAAATTTAAAACAGTCACTTATGATGATTGTAAAACAACGTTACGTATAAACGTCGAAGATGGCGTAGATATCGTTATAAAATTAATATCAAAACGTCCTAGTCCTCTGTTATCTGGAATTATCTATTATGGCCCATCAACTTTACAAATATATGAATCCTTTATTGAAAACTCTCAGCGAATAAATCAAGTATTAAATTCAACAATAGACTGTAAACAGTGCATGATTGGACAACGAAATAAAATAGCGGCCTATTTTTCAAATTATGGCGCGAACGCATCATTTTTTCTTATGAGTGAAATTAGTTGGTACAATATGGTGATTAATGTAAGTATTGCAACTGTGAAAAAATAAAAATAAATTGCGGTTAATTTAAAATTTCTGAAAGGAAGTTACAAATGATTTAGTATTACGCATACCCCCATTTTATATTTATCCGGCTTATTTTACACTGGAAAATTCCGAATTGAAGGAAATTAATATAGAATATGTGCCAACAGAATATGGTCTTCATATAGATCGCATTTTCATCGCTTGTGATAATTGCACTTATAACGTTTTGGATTTAATCGGAGATGGTGTCTACTACCAACCTAATTATGTTCTGTTACAGGTAATTTTTTTGTCGAAATGACACTATTTCTGGGATTTTTATTTGCATTTGTATTTTAGATTCCCAAAAAAATGTTTTCGGTTGTAAGCAGCAGTGCTGTAAATTCAAAGTACACGTTAGATTTGGGTAAAATATTTCCGTATGGAAAAACTGATGATTTTGATATTTTGGTCAGAAATAATAGGTCTCTAAATATTATTACTTATTTAGAAAGATGTTTTTTTTAAACTTTTTTTTAACAGTGTATTTAAATTGAATTTTCGATGGAGCATGCGCAACATTGAATTAAAGGGAAATTTAAAGACAATTTGTAATAATATGAAACAAAGTTGGATTAGCTTAAATCCAAGGAATGGTAGTTTAAATGGAGAGGCAGTCACTAGTTTTGTGTTAAACGTAAAGGGAAATACAAAAATATGTGGGGTTTATTGGCAAGTATTAGAGTAAGTTAAAACAATTTACAGAATTGGAATTAGGGACGAAATTAGGCAATGATAAAGTGTATTCTTAAAGGCTGTATATTACTGGAATACCCGAAGCAGCTTTAGACGATAATCGGCAGTTTTATGTGGTTGAAACTAGTGATTATGAACAATCTGGCGTAAGTAACTTCGAAATTTTATGTTGAGCACTTAAAACTGCCTTTATTTACTGATTTTTATTCTTCAGTTAGTTGATATATTTGTTGGCGAAATTGAGTTAAGCTTAGAAATTGTAAAACCTTCAATTATTATTGATCCTTGCTTGTTAAATTTTGAGATGAGTAAAATGTAGATATTTCAACTAGCGGGCAGAGTTTTTCTAATATACTGAAAATATCTCACATTTTCTCTAGAGGTTTGGAGGATTTAAAAAGAACCGTCCGAATATTCAACACGTCCGAATTCAAAATAAGTTGTACGTGGGTTTTAAAAGACATAAATGTAAGTGACAAAACAATTGATATAAATCCGAAGAAATTTGAAATAGAAGAAAATGGTGAATTTAAATGTCAATTATCTGTCGCAGATATTCATTTTGAAAAATTGAAAGCTCATTTTGTGTAAGATATATTTTTTTTACAGATAAAATTTTAAAGGAGCGAGTATCCCTGTACAGCATTGTGGATTGCAATGCCACGGGTTATAAACTCGATTCCCATTATTATCTTTAAATTTTAATTAATAATTTATTTAAATTTTAATTAATAATAAAAGAGGTCAATTTTTTTTTTATTCTCGGTTTTACCAGAATATACACTCCAATGCGCAGGCTCGACGAGAGAGTAGGGTAGCCAGGGTTGCAGCCTCGGGGCCTGGGCTTGAGGAGGCGGGTCATAGCTGTCCGTAGAGGGGTCGGGAAAAGAGAGTTTTTTTTTTTGCTCACCGCGTATATTTCTGGGAGGAAATTTTTAAAAAATGCGGTTTATTCCTGGGGCTTGCAATTTCTCTTCACGGTCCTACAAATGCATGCCCAGGAAATCATAATTTCCTCGAGTTTTGAATTTAAAACGAATTCGAAATTTGATTTTAACCATTTTTGAATTCGTAAAATTTAATCCATTTTAGATTTCTTAATATTAGGTCACTTTTTAAGCGTTCTTCTTTTATTTAGATGTAAAATTGATTACACAGATGTGGAAAAATCATTTGTCCTAACGATCAGATCCAATAATCCCGAAATTTCAGTATCAGATAAAATCTTAAATTTTGGTTTTGTAAAATATGCTACAACGACCAAAAAAACATTTTCCATTATTAACAAATCTGACACTGACGTAGAATGGTTTCTTACGGAATATTTTTATAATTTTGATGAGAAACGATTACGTAAACGTGAAACTACTGGCGCTAATAAAAATCATGGATATTTGTGCCGAAAAGGTAGTGGTTGTGAGGTGGAATATAATTTATACACAGGCGTAAGTTAGTCTTCCCCTTCCAAGTTTTCATTTTAGTTAGGAATCACTTTTTGTAGAATATTGGAAAATGGTGTTCCTTACTTACAATCGAAATACCAACTTTTTCCACTGTGCGGCAAACTTCTAATTCAATTCTAATTTATGCTGACATAGTATCACCAAATATTGGAATATATGCCCCAAAATTTCAAACAGCCTACTTAATATTAGATGATTGTTATTTTGGACAGAAAAAGGAAGCATTCATATCATTGCGCAATCATTCACCAATCCAAATTTCGTACGTGTGGGGTAAACCAGAAGGTTCTGATGTGGATATGCTCGATGTTAAAATAACACCCGAATCTGGAGAATTGGATGCGTTAGAAAATCATTTGAGTACAATTTGTCTGGTGCCAAAAATGGCTGGGACAGTTGAAGACTATCAAATACCATGTTTTGTTGGAAAAATGTTGACGCCAATTTGGCTAAGTGTCAAAATTGAAATTAAAGATATTCAGGTTGTTGTTACGAAGCTTCAAAATGCAACTGAAGACAAGTCTGTGTGGTGGCCACGTAAGAAACCAGAATTAGTCAAAATGTACGCTATTGAATCAGGAATTCCAAGTCCAGAATCATCACTATTGGTACTTCCACGGGAAAAGGATACTTTTTTTCTTAATATTTATCTGTTCAAATTTTTAGGATGAATTTCCTAAAATGGTCGATGAAGAATCAGTGCCCTCTATTCACTATAAACCCTCTGGCATCCATATTGATTATAATTCTTGTTCTTGTGAAAGTAGTGAGAACTTGTCTGAAAAGTCATCATCAATTTATTCAATTGATTACCCTTTGGGCATGTCTTATACTACATTTTCGTCGCATTCGTCGTACGAAACATTACGAAGTCCATTGGAATTATTCAAAATGGAAAACAGTCACGAAAAAGAATATCAAGTTTGTAGAGAACTTAATAGGGAAAAATGTCCATGTTGTCCAATGGTTATAGAATTTCCGAATGTCCCCCTGAATACACGTAATTTCATTTATCATATTTATCAATATCCGTTATTAATGGGGTATTTGACTAATTTTGAGAAACTATTTTAAAATACACATATTTACCTTGTATTATGCATGTATATATTTTTCATTTTTAAAAATAATCCCGAAAATCCTATGAAAAAATTAATTTAATATTTGTTTGTTCTCAAAATTTTTACAAAACATTCATTAGATGTTGGTTACGTCTCATTCTCTAAATAGAAACAAGTGTTTTGTAACTAAGAATAAAAGCTCATAACTGGGAAAAGAAATAGTTCACTTTCTTGGATTAATTAAATGGTTAATTTCCATAACTATGTTCGATTAAAGTAGAATAACCGATATTTAAAATAACGACTCTAGTGGCAATAGTGTTGAAGTATAGGAAAATGTGACATCACAGTTCGTTTCTGATCACGTGGTACAATAGAATGAGTTAGCATAATAGATTTTCTCGAATGTTTTTGTGAGCCATACCGGGGTCCTAGTCTATAAAGCCAATTGATTTCATTCGGTTAATAAATATTACTGATATATAAATTTTTTGTAGCTGTAAAACAAACTATACAAATTAGAAATCTGACACCAGTTAAAGCGCGATGTAGCACTACAGTTAGATGCCATAACGTTTTAAAAGTTGAGGAAGAGACAATCCAGGAAAAAATAAATAAAAAAATTGGAAAAATTCAAAAAGGTATTTATTTTTATTAAGAAGAAATATTCGAAATTTGATTCTTGTTAATTTTATCTTCATGCCATCTAGAGAATTATAATTTTAAGAAAATGAAAAACGGCAAGGGTCTTATAATAAAAATTGATCCAGAAGAGGATACCTTAGAAGCAAACGATGTACTATACTTTGATATTTGGGTTTATGGTAACACGTGGGGATTCTATTTTGATGAAGTAACCATTGATTTTGAACGCACGAAACCATTTCAAATAAGTGTGATGGTCGAAATAGTGGGCCATCCAATAATCTTCCCAGCATTAAAATTATGTCACCAAGATGAGCCACCGGTGATACGGTAAATTTTCTTAGAATACTTGCATTAACGTATTTTATTAGTTAAATAAAAAACCTCTGTTTAGATTTGGCCACTTTACTCAAATATCTGACTCAGAATGGAGGATACTGAAACTTAAAAATACTGCATGCATTCCAGTATGCATTGTATGGCATACATTTTTAACATTTGATGCTGATGACTTACCAAAATCTACTGACACTATGTCAGATATAACCGAAATCATGGCAAAGAGTCAGGAAAGTGTAGAAACCCTCAAAAAAGATTTCAGTTTACTGTTAGATCTATATTCTTTGTCTGATGAGCACACGAGCCAGTCGAAACTGGATTTACAGTTAACTTCATATTATGGTGAAGAGGATTCTGGTGTTTATTCGGTTCGGAAAAAATTTCGGCTTTAAAGGGGAAAATTTGTTATATCGGAAGATCAAGGTGGAGACGTACGGGAGGGGAATAATAGATTCATTCGAGAATAGGATATTGGATGGCATTTGAACCAAAGAGGAAGGAATGGGATAATTTACTTCTCCAACATTTTTAAATACAGCTCATTTACTTATTGATGAAATTTCTAAACAAAATGTATACACTATGACAGAAATAGTTGCTAAGGACATTCGGCCTTAAGTATGATACAATGAGCTGGATAAAACTCCATTTTTTTACATTGGACTCTTGAAATAATATCAAATAGGTCATCAATAGATCTTTGAACATCCGATATAATAAAATTTCCTCTTTAAAAAAACTCCTAATTCTTCTACTATGTCCAAATTCTACAATTTTTAGATAGAACCACAAGAAACATTCTTACAACCTGAAGAAACTCAAACAATCCAGATAATATTTCATCCCCAGAACTGTAGAACACACTGGAAAAATATGAATATTTCTGGTTTGTTAGTAGGGAATCTAAAAATTTCGGAAAAAGACAGGTAAAGTGATCCACTGAAGGAAGTTGAATAATAGTTTTAACCTTTAACTTCCCGTATTCCTAGTTTCTTATATGCTTGCTATAAACGAAAGGCATCCGACTATTTATCACCGATCAGAATCAATTTAGAAGCCAATATGATTTCCCCATTACTAACGGTAGATTTAAAGAGCAGTGATTGTCAATTTGTAATTTACGCAAACGAAGTGACAGAAAAAAATAAAATATTACATATTGAACGTACGTTCATTTTACAAAATAACACACCTGTCACAATCAGTTCAAAAGTAACAATCGATGCGCCATTTTGTATCATTCATATTCAGACTAATAAGGAAAGGCGTCGAATTTATGAACGTAGTGCTGAGTTTAATTTTCCAGAAAAGTCATGCGCCAAGGTAAGTAGTAAGTCGGTTTTGGATAGTTTTTATATAGTAATTAAAGGATTTAATATACGCAGATTATGATACAATGTACAATCAGTCCTCGAATTATTCAGAATATTTCAAATACTATTAGTAATGATGATGATATACAAGATTTTACTGTAGAAGATACAAAAGTCACTATTCCGTATAAGTTAACTTTTGAACAAGAAGATTTATCTATACGACAGGTAATTTATCTATTGATTTCATTATTTAGATGACTTTTTATGGATTTGAAGATGAAATTTTAATGATTTGGAATCAAAATTTTCATTTGTGCACAAATTTAATTCATCTTCTAAAACACTGGTTTCCATTTATTCAACAAATGAAAAAAGGGGCCAAAACCTAAATCTAGCAGAAAATATTAAGTTTCTGCGACTTAGTTTATGAATTTTTTAACTTAAAATCGCCTAAATGTCCTTGATGACGTCATACAGGATGGAGTTAAAATTTTAATCTTTGCCACTAAAATGAGGGCGATAAAAGGGACAATCACTTATATATAGAAAAAATATCTAGTCTCTGTGACTTTATTTATGTCAGTTTCAAGTGATTTTTTAAGGGCTTATTTGGGACTTCAATAATTTGGGCATGTGGGGTGAAAATTTCCATTTTTGTCATTGAAATGACGGTTTATATGGTGCAAATATGACTTGCACTATAGAATCTCATTTTCAGTTGGTCCCACAGTATTAATTTCATCAAAAATAGAAAAAATAGTGGTAAAAATCTGTAGCGACGAAGAACTATTAAGGTTCCATTAAGCTTGATATTAAGAACTGTTTAAGTGTCAGCAACATTGTAGGAAATCAAAAACACGCTTATAAAAATATCTTACAATTTCAGGAAATCCCATTAGAAGTTATAATCTATTATCCTGACATAACCATATCAACATCTAGCTTAAATTTCGAATCGCTAACAATCGGCAGTTACAAGACGTTATACATTTCTTTAACAAATCGCACAGGTAAATAGAACATCTCTTTAAAATGTTCCCAAACTGAAAACTAACATAAGAAGTTCCACTAGGAAAAGATATTAAGTTCTACACAACCAGACAAAGTAATACAAAAGAATTTACAGTGACTCCTACATCCGGAATTTTACCGGGAAGTAAAGCGGGTCAGTACTTCCCATTCGACGTTTACGTAAAGTTTACACCGACAGAAACAAAAAGCTATATGGATAAGGTATATTTTTGCACAAGCATGTCAACTTTTAAGCAAGAAGTGATCCTTCAAGGGTCAGGATCACTAAATTTGAGGTTAGTATAACTATTCGCTATTTGGATAATTAGAATTTTTAAAGGTAATTACTAGAGCATGGATACCGGTATTTCGATACTACTGAAAAACCGAAATATCGGACATTTTTATACGTTTTATAAAACCAGTATCAAAATTTTAAATACCAGTATTTCGGTTTCGGTATTGGCAAAATCAGATACTTTATATAATTACCTATTTTAAATATTTTTACGTTAGATTTACTACTGGTATTGAACGGTTATAGAGTATTTTGTATACAGCAGTATACGCATGGATCATAAATTATTACAATATCTTTAATTTTGTTTAATATTTTCCAGATGTCCAGATGACCAAATACCTTATACCTTCATTCATATATTTTTATATGGTTCATTTCAGTTAAATTTAACCATGCTTCGTCACTTTGAATTTAAATAATTTCCGTTTTCTTGGCTTTATCTCTTTTATTATTGCATTTATGTAAATTTTAAATTTGCAGTTTATTTTTAGAAAAGAATAGAAGATTGATTTGTTTCGAATATAAGAATTATTTAATTTTTTAACGAAAACTCATGATCAATTGTATCTGAAATGAGGTATACATAGTCTTTACAATTCTGGAATACCTATTTTTAAGTATTTTTCTGTCGACAAAAAATACAAAATTACCTATATTTGAGTAAAATATTTTACTATTGTTGAATACTATTGTTAATTCTAATGGTATTAAAAAAATTCCTTGCTCTGTGTAAATAAAATGGTGAAATTTAAAAATTGATGTCCATGTATTTTTTTAAAATTATTTTAGAATTGCCACCACGTCTTTGGACTATTTAAGTTGTGATTTTTCGCCCTTGCAGTCGTGTTTATATCTCTTTAAATTAAATGTGCAGTAGAATGGAAGAAAATTTATATTTTATTATTTTTTATTGTTATTCCGTTTACTTCGTTTTACTATTTGTTTGTATTTAGTTTTAGTTAGATTTTTAAAATCTAAAAATGATGGAGTTTGCTATTATTACTGTTATCAATCATTTTCAGTAAAACATATTACCTACTTATACAAAAACGATTTTCGTTAAGAGTGTTTTTTAATATTTTTCTTTATTTCTATACCGATTTCATTCAGTACCGAAAAAATACCGAAATACTGGAATTCCAGTATTTTAAATTTTAATACCGAATAAATACCGGTATTATAAAAAGACACCGGTATTCCAAGCTCTAGTAATTACTAATTATTAACAAAGAATTGACGTAAATGTGCACTCAGAGATAACTTCTAGTTTCGTCACCAGAGGCGTGAGTGAGTTCGGCAACATACTTAAATTTTAAAAAAAATTTAAAGGGGTGACGCCTTTAATAAGAATTTCTTCCTTATTTCAATCTTTTTTTACAGGTATGGCTGTAATGCATGTTGAAAACTTTCAGAACTGAAAAATTTTGAATAAACGACTTATACTTCCAAATATTGTTTTAATAAATACTTTTTATCTCAGTTTGTGTTTCAATTTTTAGTTTTTTTTTAAAGGGTAATAAGACATAGTCGTAAGGTTAATTATAGATATCTTTTGGCGACATTTTATTCTGGAAATTCAGCTATTACACTGGGTTTCATAGTAAGACTTGAGCCGAGGACTATGAGACTATGACAGAAATTTGTATTGTGGCCTCGTGAAACCAAAATTTGCTGTTTACGGGCGACGCAAAGATTCTCACTCGCGCCTCTGGTGGTAAAATTAAAACCTAGTATCAAGTAAAAATATACGTATACGTTTAATTGCTGATATAAAATCTAGTAATCCACACATAATTTGTGCAATACATACATATTTCTATCGACAATAAATAATTATTTAATTATTAAACGTATACAAAAAATTTTACGTGATACAGTTTCTAATTTTAAAAAACCAGAGGCGCTCGCGTAATCTTCACGTCGCCAATAGTAGACTGCAAGAATTCCTTATCGTATTTCCGGACAAACAAGATCTTTTAATACACATCTCGAATATTCGAATAAAAACTGGTGGTTGCTACAGTAATTACACATTTATTTAAAAAAATTATCTTACCAGAAATGTCTTCTACGTTTCTTTTCTTCACAATTTTATATTTTCTCATTTCTTTATTAACAATAACCAAAACAAACGAAAATAAAAGCGATGATCTTACTGAAGATTTATTTCGATCGATTAAGCCAAAGAAAAACACTACGAAAATACAAGAACTCATTTCCAATATTAATAAATTTACTATGAAAGAAAATTCTGAAAATAACGAAAAAGACGAGGACTGTTTAAATTATGAGGATGATTCTGAAAATTCAGATGAAGCGTATGAGATCGAAGAAAATTCAAATCTTACAGACGAAGAAAAACGTAAGCAGAAGAGCGAAAATTCTAAAATTTTAAATGTAATTATAAATGATCGTTGTAGGTAAAAAGAAAAACGATGCTGAGCCCAAAGTATGGGATCATTGGGGTAAATGGTCTACATGTTCGGTCACTTGTGGAATTGGAAAACAAACACGATGGAGGCATTGCGTTTCAGGATCTTGTGCGAGTGGGGAAAAAGAAGCTCAAATAAAGAGTTGTACTTTTCCGGCTTGTTAATTTTTTTTTTTTTGTTTGAAAACCATTTCCCGTGTTGTTGAAAGGGTTCAATTTTTATGATTTCGAACTTCATTAAGGGGTTACATGGTTTTTTTTTTTTTAGCAAAAAAAAACTATATTTTAGAATTTTCTTTTTTGCAATATAAGAAAATATAATTTATTCCAACTTTTGGTATATTGTTATATATTATTTAGAGAAACTAAAAAAATTTAAAAATTTTAAATTATCAAGACCGCTGATTTTTTGCCGTAGCTAGAGTAACTCGTGAAATCCTTAGGTATCTGAAATAAAAAAACAAATTTTTTCCGTTAGTAGATATTTAGGACTTGTACTTGAACGAAGGATTTAAAAAAAAATGAAATTTCAATTTTTGGCAACGTTTTAAACAAAAAATTTTGATTTTCGATAAAAATTTTCGTGTTTTTCATTGATTCTCTACTTGTAAAATGAGAGCTAATAGCCCGTTCACATTATTCCAGTAGAATTCCAGTCCAGTGATCGAAACCAGCGCTGGAATGTTACCAGCACTCACTGAGCAGTGAATCGAACATATTTTATTAATATATGTTTCCTAGAGATACCACAGGCATTAAATTTTGAAGCATGACTCCATTTTAGTAAGCCCAACTTGTAACCACGGAAACTTGTTTATAAATATTAGATAAACCAATTAAACCATTAAATTAATGGTTTGACCGCCATTAAAGTAATCCCATCAGTCAATTTTTTTGCTTCAATTTCATAATGTATTTGTAATACACAGCATTCTCTGCGGCACTGGAATGTACCCATTCCAGTAAGAAATCCAGTCCAGTGACTCGATTGACGGTCTACTTTTCATTCCAGTTAGCCCATTCCAGCGCCACTGGAATAGTGTAGACGGCCAGTTCAGTGCTGAATTAAACGTTGAACAGTGAATAAGCATTGTTTTTTTGTAATGTAATTGAATGACTGGAATGGACCATTAAATAACTGGAATAATTCAATTCAATTCATTTACATGTTAAGGACTTTACAAAAGTATACACAAGTCAAAATAAACAGCTAACAGAAGTAAACAGCTAACATTACATGACATTGATTGAAATCTAATAAATAATAATAATAAATTTGTATTTATGTACAATACACATACTGTTATTTATTTACAATATAGCAAATTCTTATTCAATATTATACATATAAGCACTTTTCAATTAAATAATTTTTTAATTTATACTTAAATAATTTTAAATCCTCGATATTTTTTATATCTGTTGGCAAAGAATTGTAGCATTTACTGCCTCTGCGTACAGGCCCATTACTTGATCGGGTAGTTTTTGTTTGTTTCATCTAAGTAAAAATAAAAATCTCATGAAACGGACTTCTTCGCGCGAAACAAACAAAATTGAATTTGTTCGGAAGTTGCAATTATACGCACGGAAACGGACGAACGAGACGCTTTCAATGGACGAGGATGTATAGCTTCACAGCTGTTTGGATCGTTCGTCCATTTTCATGCGTATTCGTCCGGATTAAATTTCGCACGTTTCCGCATCCAATGGACGATCAGCCTAACTGCCTACGGCGAAAAATCAGTGATTTTCGACAACTAGCTGCCAGTAGCTTAATTTTTTTTTCTTTTTATGCAAATTTTTTTACATTATCTCAAAATAATATGTAATAATATGCGAAAAATTGGAGTAAATTATATTTTCTTATATCGCAAGTGTTTCTAAAAAAAAAAAAAATACCGTATAACCCCTTAATCATAGATAATAAATACACAAATTAAAAATATGAAAATATGACATATCTTTGAATCTGACATTTGTTGATTTTCAATATATTTATGTATAGAAAAAATTATATTTTACAATTATTAATTTAACTTAAATGACTTAAATCGCTTAATTAATTAATAAAAAAAAAAAATGGAAGATAAGGATTTAAGTCAAGATTGTCAAGATTATGCTAAGTATGTTGATGTTAACCTAGAAGCTAAGGTAAAGCGAAAAAAATTTTACAAACTTGTCTCGAAATTATTATCAAAATAATAACTGAATCATTTAAAAGTTATTTCCAGTTTTCGAGAAAATTGACGAAATGCTTTTACGTCTCGAGGAATATGAAGGTTTAATAAATATGGTGCATGACACATCAAAAGATATTGTCGGGACCAACACGGAAGAACCACCGCTATCCAAGTTATCCGATGATTGTCGGAAAGGTTTAGAAACACTTTGTACACAAATTGATACAATTGAAAATTCGGTGGCGATGATTCGAGCGATGGTCAATAAATTGGAAACGGCCGTTATACATGCCGAAATGGATTTGGGGGCCAAGAAAGATAATATTTTAGTTAGTTTTTTGAAACAGCATCGTCTTGTTTAATAAAAAATTAATTTTCTAATTTTTGTATATAAATAAATTTAAAAAAAAATTATGATAGACAAAACAATAATCGAAAATTTATTAAAAAATATTTTGTAAAGTTATATTTTTTAATAAAATAATAAAAATTAAAGCAGCAATTTTAATTTTACCTCAAAATATTAAAATGACTCAGTGAAAATAAATTTGTTACAAGTTTTTGTCAAGTATTTCGTCATGTTAAGGTACGAATCCACCAAGTGCGCAACCTGTTTGCAAATGTTTGTGAACACAAAATTTGTTTGGTGGATACGATCGTCACGAATGTTTGCAATTGTTTGCTAATGTTTGTCAGTGTTCCAACCATAACGACCATAACTGTTTGTTCAGTGGAGACAGTGTGTTCGCAAACATTTGCAAACAACTACAAACATTTGAAGCAAATGTTTTTTCGGTGGATTCGCACCTTTAAGCACCAAAAAAAATTTTGCAAAATGAGAAAATGTATTGCATCATACCAGTTCACAGAAATTTTTTTGTACACACGCTTAATGATTATTAATCTGGATCAATTTCAAAAAAAAAAAAAAAAAAAACATTCCGGAAGATTCTATTTTAATATTTAAATTTCAAATTTGAGATTACGTGTATATTATAAATAATAATATTATGCTATTATGCATTTTAAACACCGGTATATGTACATAATATTTACGATATTTACAATGTTAGGTTAAAGAATTTTTTATCTCTAACAGGACCGGCTTTACAATTTGTTCGTTATGCAAACAATAAAATGACCAATTTTGTGTTATTTGATATACCCCATTTTAAATACAAATGAACATGAGTCATCGTTAAAAAATTAAATAATTCTTATATTCAAAACAAATCAATATTCTTTTCTAAAAACAAACTGCAAATTTAAAATTTACGTAAGTGCAATAATGAAAGAGATAAAGCCAAGAAAATGGAAATTATTTAAGGTAGTTGGTCGATAAAACGATTTTTTCAAAGGGTTTTAACGAAACTTCTCTAGATATTTATTTAATTCAATATTAATAATACGAGCCCTTACCAAAAAAAATTGACCACCCCAATGCTAAGAAAAACGCTTTCAAAGTTTTGTAATTTTAAGTTTAACACGGGCTCTTAATATGGGAAAACTCTTTTTTTTTGAATAAAATGAAAACGTGTCAAAGGAATTTAATAAAAATTTAATATGTTATAAAATATAAAGTTACAAACCATATCTAATAAGAAATAAAAATTATTCACCACACCGTTTTTGAAATATAATTTATAAATATCATTTTACAACGTTTTTAAAACGCTTTTACAACAATGTTTTTATATTGCTACAACATAAGCGTGTGGAAATTAAAAAAAAAACAAGTGGTATACAAATATAATCACTGAAGAATATTACTACATTATTTAATTTTTGATAAAAGAAAATTTTTTTTTTTTTTTTTTTGAGATATACTTTTGTACCTGGCTATCTCAGAGCAAATTCATAAGTGAATAAAATTTTATATTAAGCCCAGCGGACACGTTCACTGCTCACACTAGTTAACAAGTCCGTTTGTTAGCCCTGTAAGCCAGGACCGAATATACACGTCATATTTTCTATTGCATTATAACGCGAATGAAGTAACTATAGGCATGCGGGGAATATTATCATATTTTCTATTGTGTCATCCTTCTTTTTTTAATTTTTTTTTTTTTATTTTAAAATATGTATACATTAATCGTTTAATTACTATTTATGGAATGAATGGTTAACTGGGTTTTTACAAAAAAATCCTTATCTGTTCTTCCTAAGAATCCTAAAGCCGTTCTAAGTCATCTATATTTATTTAGTACGTGTAAATTAATAGTAGTTAAAAGTAATAATATACTAAACACGTATAACACTCAACAATAAAAAACTAGTTACTTAATTTACCAAAAAAACTTAAAAACTTTATAAAAATATTTGACAATTTTTTTTTAAATGCTACCCTGGCTAGTATGAAACAGGTAAGTGGATAGTGGAAAACGCTAGAATTTTCGAGAATACACTGGAAGAACAAATCTTCTCTTCCAATAGAAGGGGGCGCCAAACGTATAAATACTGGGTGAATGATGAAACTTCTAACAGAATTGATTCAACGGTGCTCATAAACAGTACGTGCGATACCGCGATACGTGTTAAAACTATTAAAAGTTTCAAAATCAAAGCGAAGTGAACTTTGGATTAGTTTCATTGTTGTTTTATTTGTTAAACGTAATTAAAGTGTAAAGTTATGAGAATGCCATTAACACCGATGATTTTACGTGATTTATTGTACAGCAACTGGATTCGTCCAATGCAAATGTTGGAACATCGTCTTGGATTTCCCGGTTTCAGTTATCCAAGTTTAAGACGTGCACTGGAACAATTCGAATCGGACGTGGAAGTAGTCGATCATAAGGATAAATTTGAAGTGAAAATTGACGTGCAACAATTTTCACCGAATGAAATTACAGTGAAAACAGTGAACGATGATACATTGGTGGTTGAAGCCAAACATGAATCCAACAATAAGGAGCAAGGCTACTTATTTAAACAATTCACGAAGAAATACGTGCTCCCCGGGCACGATTTAACGAAAGTCGTATCGAAATTAACAAATGAGGGTGTGCTAACGATCTCGGCGCCGAAATTGGCGATTGAAGAGAAGAAGGAAAATGAACGAATTATTCCTATTACTCATGAATCATCCTCATCAGGATCAGGATCAGGATCATCGTCGTCCAACGATCCACAAAAAATAAAAGGAAAATTGTAAATTTTTTTAAGTTACCCTTTTTGTATTTAAATAGATTTTAATATATTATGTATTTTCTTTTAAAAAGACTGAAAAACTCCACATTTTTTACACGTACAAATACTTATGTGAAGTTTATGTATTAGTCAATAAAATTTTGTTAATAAATTTTTTTTATATCAAATTGCGTTTGATTTTTTATTTCTCATTTTACTAAATTTGTATTGTGCTGCGTTCGGTTTTGTCAATAGGCCTTTTCATCATGTGACGAGCGCAAGCGCAGCTGCCATGTTAAAATAGTGGTAATTCAAAAGTTTCGTACTGTTTTGGTCAGGAATAGCTAGGAAAGCAATGTTATCTCAATAAACAAATGAATTATTGGAAAAAATCGTCGATGGTGCTTTACTTGTTTATAATTAGTTGAAGCCCATAATCACCCATAATTGTAAAAAATTGAAAAGGTGGCTGAAATGCCATGGACGTTCGCAAAAAACGGAAAAAAAGTGAGCTGATTGACAGGTTAGGCATCCATACTACTTGTTTACTATGTCAAAAATAATAATAAAAACAAATAATATCTATAATTTTATTCTAATTAATAATGTCAACCACATGTCAACCAATTTTTAGTACAACTTTAAATGATTTATAGCATGTATCACCCTTACGAACTCCATAATAACACCGTCTCTTTGCTCCTTTTCGTACAGATAACATAGTAATGGATTGAAAAAATTTAATTTTCAATTAAAAACACTTATTTTTTATTTTTTATTACTTTTTTTTCAATAAATATTCTTTATTTAATATTTTTTAATTTTAATTAGTTGTAGATGGGTACTTTAACATGCTTGTTTACAAAAAACAGTACGAAAAAAATGGCGGATATTGACACACGCGCACAAAAAAAAATTGTGATGAAAAGGCCTATTGATCGTCAATGAATGTATTCGCTGCCCTCATCATTTACTTCTAAATGATGTATGCACATGCGCACACTAATTCCTACATCATTTAGAAGTAAATGAGAGGGCAGCGAATACATTCATTGACGATCAATTGACAAAACCGAACGCAGCATTTTTTAGCGTTGATTCACATTATCGTGCCAGTCACAGTCCATTCCCAGTCCAGTCTCATTCCGGTAAAATATTCTTTAAATGAGAAATAATAAGTGTATTCACACTATCAACACCAGTCCAGTCACGGTCCAGCACCGATCCATTCCAAAGAATATTTGACTGCGAACGGACTTGTCCATAGAGAAATGATAACGCACTTTCTCTACGGACAAGTACGTTATATTTCTCTATGGTTTCACTGGCTTCAGTTAGTAGTGTCACTTATATATTATTTGACAGTTATATCATATTAAATCCTGAATTTTTATTCATTATAAATTATAATTTTATAATTTTGCAATATGACAACAAAAGTATTGGAATTTTGAAAAAGGTAATTATTCATTAATTAAAAATTAATAAATAAGTATATGTATAATCTATAGTGAATGACACTATCTATGAACATGATAAAATGACATTGGATTGAAAACGAATCGTACCGTTCATGGAACGTAAGTGTGAATGTAATAGGATTTTACTGAATCGAGACTGGACTGTGATTGGCACGATAATGTGAATCAAGCCTTAAAGTACAGTACCTATGTACATATGGTACATATGATTTTAATTATAATTGAATTGAATATTGCTATGTTTGCTCAATAAACTATCAGCTAATTTTATTAAACTTATCAAAATTTCCATTTTTTAGATCGATCTAACAGAATATTTTTTTTTATTCGATTATTTAAATTTTGATTTAAATTGATCCAAAAATCGATCTTTTTTTCTGGAGAATCGACATGTCTAACAGTGTTGCCAGAAGGGTACATTTCGTACATTTTTCGTACCTTTTTATCAATCCATGTAACATGTATGTAACAAAAAATTTTAAACGTATTCATGTACCTTTTTTTAAAAGTTATATAATTATATGTATACTTTACTTGTTTTCAATTGTTATCATGATATGGTAATTCAGAAATTCATAAATCCCGCTTAATTTTCATAAATTTCACATAATTTCTTTTTCTCTCTACTTTGTTTTGGAGAAAAAAATCAATTTCTTTTGCCTAAAAGGCATCAATTATTAAAAAAAATTACCACTACGTAACTTTCAGTTTAAAAATATACCTTTTTAAGCATGTCAACGTAACTTTTAGCCATGTACCTGCCACTCTCCATATAGTCCATTATAAAAAAAAATGGACCGTTTACTGACGCCGCTGTAACTAATATACCAGATGGCGTTGATGGTCTTAAATAAATAGAGTCGGGACATGAGTTTTGATAGTTCGCTATTTTTCATCAAAGATTCATCTAAAATAAATTAGAAATAAATTAAATATTTAAAAAAATACTTTAATTCAACCTAGAAAGATTAATTAAATTAACAAATTTTAATTGCTCGTTAACACATATCTTGGGAACATGCTTTTAGCCAAATCAATGTGGCAACACTGCTTACGACATTTGATATGCATTTGATTGTGAAGTCCCTTACTCTATTGACGCCATTTTCCCCATTTTCTATGAAGCTATAAAAAAAATACTGACCCTAAGTATAGATTCCACGATTTATTAAATTTGCACATAATTATAGAATATTGTCAGTGATTTATTTTCAGACAGTGAAAATTTGATTTTTGAAAGAATGAATCCGCAACATAAGGAAAAGACAACATCAAATTTACATATTTGGTCATTTACTGGGGATATAGAAAATATTCGTCAAATGAAATTCATCGAATCCGAATTAAACAAAATTGATGAATACGGTCGAACTGCATTACATCTGGCGTGCTATAAAAATCATATGGATATCGCTAAATTATTAATTAATTCCGGTGCAAGCGTAAATGTCATCGATTCTAATTTTACAACTCCTTTGCACTGGGCTGCCTACAATGGAAATTACAACCTCATGAAATTTCTGATCGAGAGGAATGCCAAAATACAAGCAAAAGATAAAAATGGAATTCAACCGATACATTTGGCCGCGTTACGGGGACATAAGGCTCTTGTTTGTTTGCTGATGGACCAACGTCTTACAGAATCGGTTGGAGATAATTGTGGTATTACGCCACTTCATTTAGCTGCATATTGTGGTCATGATGAAGTGGTTAATGTTCTTTTGCTATTTGGTGTAAACGTTAGAGATTATAATGGGATCACTCCGCTAATGCTGGCTACGTCATCAAATCATACTTCCACGGTGCGATTACTTCTGTGTAACATTGTTAAATTTCATTTGATGAATTCTGATAATTTTGGTCTACTAGCTACTCATTGGGCAGTGGTTTGTGGCAACAATAAACTGGTTGATTTGTTTGAACGGCGAAATCTGTTATCTGATACGAGGTGTCGGGCTGATAGATTAGTTTTTTTTGGCTACCATGTATGGACATGACGAAACTGTCAGTTTACTGTTAAAAGCTGGTTATAATTTAACATTAGAAGGTGGCGGTAGTGATACCTACATACACCTTATGAATTTAGAAGGTCCCGACGGTGTCATCAATAAAGATCGTGATTTACTAAATTTACCAAATGCTTTATGTTGGGCCGTGGCATTCTGTTCCAAACACATTGTTGAACAGTTCGTTGCTAATGGTTTAAACTGCGATGAAGGCGACAGTAGTGCTGACAATACGCCATTGGTCTTTGCTGCAGCGTATGGTAATTGTGAAGTGATTCAGTATTTGATTGACCTGGGTTGCAATATCAACCAGCACAGACCAATACACTGGGCTGCTGCACACGGACATTTTGACGCGACCAAATTACTTTTACAGAATGGCGCGGACAGTAGCGGATCATTGTTGTGGGCAGCCGCCTCTGGACACTTGGACATTGTCAAACTCTTAGTTGAAAGCGGTGCTGATGTGAATTCTACGGAAGGCGACCCTACCTGTGACTCACCAGTCAGTTTAGCAATGCAGTTCAAACATAAGGATATTGTCAAATATCTTATTGAAAAAAGTGCGTCAAAATCGACATTTCTTCACGCGGCCGCTGGATATGGTGACATATCCGATCTGACGGAAGCGTTTGATTTGATTGGCAATCCAAATGTATTGGATGAAAAGGGTCGTACACCAATTTTTTTTGCGGTGCGTTATAGTAGCTATGATAACACACGATTTCTCATTGAACATGGCGCCGATGTGAATCACATGGATTCACATGGAGAAACGGCGCTGCATTTAGCCGTGCCATGTACGTCGTGCAAGGATTCGATCGAGAGGGAAGGCAATTTTAATTTTCAATTTCAACAAAACACCGTTAGATTATCGTCGGGAGGAAACGTTGAAAGAGTTGTTGTTGGCTGGTGCAGATGTTAACGTAGCAGATAAGTTTGGAATCGCACCAATTCACCATGTTGTCAATGAACAGTCTGTGAAAATGCTTAACATGTTAATTGAATATGGCGCCAACTTAGATGCTCTGATATGGGATACTTATACACCTTTGTCGCAAGCTATTTGCGGTAAGTGGGTCGATGGAGTCAAGTTACTAATCTTGCACGGGATTGATGTTAGTCTAAACAAGCGCCTGTTTAAAGAAATTTTTATTACGTATAGAACGGATAGTTTGGGTCAATATAAGTGTGAAGAAGGTGAAGAAATTATAAAAATTTTAATATTGGCTGGTTTGGATCTGAATATGTGTCTGTCGTGTATCGATAAATTCCCGCGTCGTATACAGAATATAATAAGGCGTTTCAAAATGCACTCATTAACGCTGCAACAATCAAGCCGAATCGCTTGTAGGAAGGCTTTCGGAAAAAACTATCGAAAAGTTGTTAACACACAATGTTTACCACATTCCATAAAAGAGTATTTGTTGTTCGAATCATTATAAGAACACACAACAGTGAAAATTATCTACAAGGTTTGTTCCAACAGACAATTTTTGTACAATACATACATATACTGTTATGTACGATGTCTGTATTAGTCTGTAGACTGACATTTGTGCATAATATGCTTGCTTGAAAATATAGGTATTTGCCCATGAACTGATTTTTAAAACATTGGTGACGTTCGCCAGTAAATTTTGTTAGCCTAACGTTAGCAACCAAAGGGCTCGCATTCAAAAAATTAACTTGCATTAAATATTAAAACAACAATTTCTAACATAATGACTGATTGTTTTTATCCATTGTCTTTGAGTGTGGCTGTACTTTAAAAGTTAAGTATTTATACCGTGAAAAACCATGAAAAAATATTTGAGGTGCATTAATTTTTTTTAATCAGAGCCCCCTGGTTTGTAACGGTGTTAGCTCCGTTAGCTAACGTTAGGCTAACAAAATTTTCTGGCGAACCGGTATTGTTGAAACGGTTTTTTGTATTACACAAATAAAAAGGCAGGTAAAGACAAACAAGTGAAACACATGTATAATAAATATAAAAAAATTATATATGTACCAGAGAAAAAGTAGAATACGGATAAAACAAGAAATTTAAAAAAAAATAAAATTAATTTATAAACAGAAAATTACAGGTTATCTTTATTAATGTGTTCATTAAAAATTCCAAATCTTCATCTAGATTCAGAAACGAAAATATCATTACCACTGTGTAAATCGCCTGTGGTTTAAATAAAATAGTTACTAATAATAAAATCTTGCTTTTAACTATTCAGAAAAAAATGGTAAAACAATCATTTTCCAAAAATACTTATAAGTAAAATTATTGCGCATGTCTAAATAAAAAGTAAAAATATTTTTTTTTGTATGTTGGAACAAATCTTATATTAACGGATGTTTCGTGCGTTAACATGAAAATAACTATTTTAATTCGAAATTGAATGACATTCCTAATTTTTATTTTTATTTATTTTTTGTTTTATATCAGCATTTTTATAAATGTTATTTTTATTTTATAAAGTAACTAGGGTAAAAGCCCCGATTGTGGAACACTATTTTTAGGTATTTCATCAAACTTGCTTACAAAAATTAATAAATGAATTAAACACCCTTTTTTTTTTCTTAATAAGCATGAAACCAAGTTTTTTTAATCCAATGAATATGTTTTTAAGAAAATATAACCCAAAAATTTTGATTTATTAATGTTTTGTTTTATAATTTGTTGACATCTATAAAAAAACAGACAGAATATATTAACACTCTTTAAAAAATCAGCACATTGACACCTAAAAAAGAACACGTATGTCCAACATGAGATACATTACATACCATTCACATACATATTTTGCCATCTTTTCACTCTATGACATAGAGTGACATCTAGTAGTAAATAGAATGTCAAATTAAAAAATATAGAATGGTTTAAATATTCGATAAAATAAACGACCAAAATCACAGAATATACCAAAATACCACAGAAAAATACTATATTTTGTTTCGCCATCTATGTATTTTGGTAAAGTTCTAATCAATTCTAAACCTTCTAAACTAACTTATCAAAATGGCGACAATTTTTCATTATTAATAAAATTTTGCAACTTTAAATCAATATTTTTTTATTTATCAATTGACGATACGCTCCGAAATAAAAAAAATATTAAAAATTTTACGATTTTAAAGCAGTAAGTAAATATTTTAGACTCAAAAAGAAATTAAAACTATTTATAATATAAATTTTTAGTTATTTTACGTACATGATTTTAGTTAAATACAGAGGTTATATTGTGTACTGAAAGAAATACACATATATATAAATTACATTTAAACCGAATAAAAAGATGATTTAGCTCTTATAATCTCTTAACTGGACTAATAAAAATTATTTGTATAGTTTTATTGCGCTAACTTCGAAAATTAACTGGAAAATGTTGAAATTTATAAGGCATGTGTTTCGATAAATAAGCATTGATCAAACGCAAAAGAGACACATTCAGCAAAAATTGTTTAATATATATATGTATTTCTTTAATTAAGTAAAGAAACATTAAATGTGAGATGAATTTAAATTGAAAAACAATCATTCTATTAATAATAATTTTTGTTATCAGACGTTTCTTTCAGAAATAACTTCATTAAGATATAAATGTCAAAACTGTTTTTCTATTGGATCGCGTTCCACAAACGGGGCTTTTACCCTAAATAAAATTTTATATTTCTTAAAAATTTTATTATTTAAAAAAAAAAAATAATGTTATTGTCAAACCATCTAACTAAACTTATTAACGGTGACTTTACCAAGCCATATTTTTTATATCAAACAAATTAAAATTTCATAGTTCATAATGTTTTTAATATTTTTTATTACTCATGCGGGAGAAGTACTAACTTGGCGCACACATTTCTGTACGCAAAATAGCTGTTTGTCCACTGTACTCTTCCCACATACTTTTTTGCGTGCAGAAAGTAAACTTTCCACACGTAAATTGACAATAAAACACGCAAAATTTAATCAAAACACGCAAAGCCGCCTCTTGATTTTTCATTTAATAAATATTTCATAATTATTTCTATAGAAACCACCAACAAAGTAATTTAAACAATATTTAATTCAGAAAAAAAGACGAACACTCAAAAATATCATTTTAATAAAAAAATTAATTAAAAAAATCAAAAAACCCGACTGCATTTAAAGTAAACTAAAACGGTGGAAACAAGATGAAATAGAGAAAAAGAAGAACGAATAAAAAATAAAGCAGTCGGAGGGATCAAACATTTCTGTTTAACTTGATACAACATGTATGCCTCCGAGTGCTTTACTTTTTATTCATTCTTCTTTTTCTCTATTTCATCTTGTTTCCACCGTTTTAGTTTACTTTAAATGCAGTCGGGTTTTTTGATTTTTTTAATTAATTTTTTTATTTAGATCTTTTTAGCGTTGTTTAATTATTTAGAAGAAAAAATATATAGGTTTGCATATAAGAGATTACAGCGGCTGACAGCCTAAATTACCACGAATTTAATATTAATTTTTTTTTATACTATCTTCTCTAATATAATACAGTAGCCACTATGAAACTGTGCACTACCAAAGTGTTACAACCCATATTACTTTCACCACTCTGGTGTGGCAAACACAATCAAACGCTGCATGTAAGTACACGCAGAATGTTTCTTTTATTATTGTCGTAGTACAGCTACATAGCAGTAAACTAGTTATTGGCGTCTACATATTTTTTTTATCTCACTATGAAACTGTGATTTTAGTCCCGTGCTGTAACACTTTCATAGTGTCGACTGTAGGTTTTGTCTACGACTACATCGTAGAGTCATTGAAAGTTGAGTAAATGATTTCGTACACTTACTATGTCGTCATCGACTCCACACGAATGATTTCATCAACAAAAACTAGTTTCCATATAAATTTTCAACCCTTGCCCTACCGCCTTAGGGTATGAAATTTTAAAAATCTGCACTTGGTACTCGCTTACGTTACTAAAAAACTTCTGTACAGAATTTCATGTTTCTAGACTCAATGATTGCTATATAAATTTTCATCCCCTATTTTATATCCGTACGGAATAAATTTCCAAAAATCCCTTCTTAGAGCTCACATACGATACATAAGGAACTCCTGTACAAAATTTCACATTTCTGGGCCCAGTAGGTTTTTTTAAGTAAATTTTAACCCCCTGTTTTATCCTGTTAGGGGATGAATTTCCAAACCCCTTATTGGTGCTCGCCTACATTATATAAAGAACCCCTTTGTAGAATTTCACGTTTCTAGACTCAACAATTTCTATATAAATTTTCATCCCCTATTTTAACCCCTTAGGAAACGAAATTCTAAAAATCCACTCTTGATGCTTGCTTGCGTTACCTTTGTACAAAATTTTACGTTTTTAAACTCAGCGGTTTTCTATATAAATTTTCATCCCCTATTTTACACCCTTAATGGATAAATTTTTACAAAAATTCTCCTTCTTAATACTCATTTACATTATTGAAGGACCCCTGTGGCCCTATGCAAAATTTTACCTTTCATAAATTTTCATCCCCAAATTTATACCCTTAGGGGATGAATTTCCAAAAATATTTTTTTAGTACTCCCCTACGTTACATAAAGAACTCGTCTACAAAATTTCACGTTTCTAGACCCAAGGGTTTACTATGTAAATTTTTCATCTCCTATTTAGGGGATGAATTTCGAAATTTCATGTAGCCTATAGCAATCCGCAGATTAAGACCAATCCAGCGACACCTTCTTTACCAAAATCCGTCAAGCCGTTTAGGCTGCAGGCTGCGCCAAAAAAACATAATTAGAGGATACATACAAACTTTCGAAAAACATTACCCTCCTTCTGATGCAGTCGGGTAAAAAGTAATAAAAATGTCAAAAATAGGGCTAATTCCCAAATTACGTGCCAACAAAAAAATAAAGTTTTCAAAATTTTGATTTTTTTTATTGATTTAGTATTAAAACAAATAAAAATGACGATAAAAGTTGATGCACAGATTTAATTTTCATTAAAAAATATTAAAAACTTAATTTTTTATTTATAGGAAATTTAGGTTATGTTAATATGATTTTATTATTCTTCTTAGAAATTATTTAGTAATAAGTAAATACGATAATTAAATTAAATTGTTTGTTTTTCTTTCTAGCATTTCCCTTTGCCCAAATTTAAAAAAACAGAAAGGAAAATGGGTTGGTTTTTTACTTACTAAACGCAATGCTTAATATATTAAATTTTAATACTTTTTAAAGGAAATTAAACGTGTCCCCCAATTTTTATCTACTTTTTTACTTGTTTTACTTGCAAATCAATCAAAAAACACAGAAAAACAACACAAAATTTCGTTGGCACTTAATTTGGGAAATTGCCAAAAATAGTAATAATAATAGAAAAAAGTATGTGAAATTCGTAATAAAAAATAGTATGTGCAACTCGTGCGGGATTGCCGATTTTCCACTCAAGCGAATGAGCGTACTCACTACGTTCGTGCGCTCAACTTCGCTTTCGTGGACAATCGACAATTTCGCGCACTTATTGCGCAATATACTATTTATTATTCATGTGGGAGAAGTATCTACATAATTTTTAGCGAATTTCCAAAACTGGAAATTCAGCTTTTACGCCAGGTGTTATGGTGCGACCTAGGCCCGGGACCATATCAGAAATATGTTTTGAGGTCCCTAGAATACGAAAATGATATTCACTAAAATTTATATATATATATATATATATATATATATATATATATATATATGTATCCGCGCGATAACTCTCGAACGAAACGTTTAATGCTTATGAAATTTTGTGTGCGAATTCGATTTTCCAAATCGTTGGATGAGTTCGTTAGCCAGACACGTCGGATGCCCAGAAGTAGGTTTTCCGGGCGTTTTTTGTCAACAAAATGAGTTTTTTGCCAGAATTAAGCAATTTTTCAAAATTTTTTTTACACCAAGCCAAAGTAAAAGGTAAAATGCATAAAAAATGTTTTTATACCGTTGCTCTAAATTACTTAGTTTTCGAGAAAAACTAGGAAATATGTCGTTCTCCATTTCACTCGCACTCGCATTCTTTTTTTTTCTGTCTCATTTTTTGCGAGCTAAATTGGAAAAAAGCCGCTTTATAAGTAGCGTGTCATGATTTTTTTAATCCAATTTAACGATTCGGCTATATCTTTTTTCTTTATCGGTTACATGTTTTTCTAATGTGTTCTATTCCATTTTTTTTAGATAAAAAATCAAGCCGCGGTTTTTTATGTGATATGATCAGAATTTAGATGATGTTTACACCTTCCTAAAATTAATAAGAGTTTGCTTCAATCGCATAAAAATTACGTTAAATCATATTCAAACAATAATATTTTTACGTAATTTTCTATCCAAATGACAATACTGCGTTATAATTATATGTATAAACGTGGTAAATAAATTTGCACATTCATTTTTTTTTTTTTGACAACAAAACAAATAATTTTAAATTTTGACAAGTTGTAAAATATTAAATATTTTAAGGCGAAAATGTATTAAAAAACTGAAATTTATTTAACAAAAACCATACATCTGCTCGTTTTACCTTAAAAATCTCGGAAAATAGAATATTTTTAAATAATTAACGCAAAAAAACACACAAGAGGTATTTTTTTTGAAAATTTCAAAATAAAATGACGTTTGATAATAGTGTTACAAATGATTTTTTTTTTATTTTGTAGAAAATGGTAAATGGAAATTGTAATAGATACTCGCCTTGAAAAAATCAAACAAGTATTTAAAACAAAATACTATTTCTTAAAGAAAATATTAAAATTATGTACAAATGCCGTTCTTATAAACTGATATATTCTGTCCATCTTGAGCGCTGGAGCCGATTTTAAGGAGCTGGCATTTAAAATATCCTTTTGATTTTTAAAATATCCTTTTGATTTTTAAAATATCCTTTTGATTTTTAAAATATCCTTTTGATTTTCGTAATTCAATCATTACAAATAAAATCTAAATTAAAAAAATCTAAATGACCTGTTTTTTCTCAATTTTTTAGCATCAAGTCTAGGAGCAATAAACTAGGGGGTGATTGTGTTGACATTTTGATATAAAATATAGTAATTTTAGCCGTCTTCAAAGTAACCTTTCGATTTTAACAATAAAAAAATTTAAAAAAGTGTTTAAGTTCTAGCAAGATTGTTAAAAAGGGACTGAAATATTTTTAGATATTGATATATACAAAAAATATTAATGTGTTAAGTACTTGCTAGACTTATAGGTTTTATGGGTGGTTTTAGTGAATTTCCAGAATGGAATTTAGCTCTTATAGCCACTCTCTTGATGCGACTTGAGCCCGAGACTATGGCAGAAATTTGTTTTGAGGTCCCTAGAAACAGAAAATAATATTCACTAAAATTTATATATTACTAGCCGTATATCCACCCGATGGGTGGTTTACCATCGGCAACATTTCAGGATGTCAGTCAGTGTCAAAGATCTATTAAATATTATTTACTTTAATAGCCATAGTAACATATTTTTAAATATTTTAATTTCAAAAATGACGAATTTACATACAAATTGTCATCCCCTATTAAACCCACTTAGGGGACGAATTTTCTAAAATACTTTCTTAGTGCTCACCTACGTTACATAGGGAACTCCTGTGCAAAATTTCATTCTTCTAAACCCAACGGTTTAGGCTGTACGTTGTCAGTCAGTCAGTGTTAGTTTATTAAGTAGATATTTGTATTTAGTCCTACACCGTTGGATAAGTTCGTTAGCCAGCCATGTCGGATGCCTGGAACATGGTTTTTTTTGGTAATTTTTAGTGAAAAAAATTAATTTTTCGCCAAAATTGTCTCAAGTTAAAAAATTTTTGCGACATTTATTTACACCATTAGAAAGAAGAGGAAAAATCACTTAGAAGGGTGAAAAATCACAGAAAAACGGATTTTTATAAATGGAAATTCGCTATGTTATGCAGGTGCTACGACAGGGGTATTTTTAATTATAATTGAATTGAATATTGCTATAGCTATAATTGAAATGTTATCTTATCGCCTTTGTATAAATACTTATAGACCCTATCGACACGACGATTTATTAAATTTGCGCATAATTTCAGAATATTTGTTAGTGATTTAATTCAAATAGTAAAAATTTGATTTTTGAAAGAATGAATCCGCAAGATAACGAAAAGACAACATCAAATTTACATATTTGGTCATTTACTGGTGACATAGAAAAAATTCGTCAAATGAAATTCATCGAATCCGACTTAAACAAAATTGATGAATATGGTCGAACCGCATTACATCTGGCGTGCTATAAAAATCATATCGATATCGCTAAATTATTAATTAATTCCGGCGCAAGCGTAAATGTCACTGATTCCAATTTTACAACTCCTTTGCACTGGGCGGCCTACAATGGAAATGAGGACCTGATGAAATTTTTGATCGAGAGGAATGCCAAAATACAAGCAAAAGATAAAAATGGAATTCCGGCGATACATTTGGCCGCGTTACGAGGACATACGTCTCTTGTTTGTTTGCTGTTGGACGAATATCTTTCAGAATGTACTAGAGATAATTGTGGTATTACGCCACTTCATTTGGCTGCATATTGTGGTCATGATGAAGTGGTTAAAGTTCTATTGCCATTTGGTGTAAACGGAGATTATAATGGGATCACTCCGCTAATGCTGGCTACGTCATCAAATCATACTTCCACGTTGCGATTACTTCTGTGTAACACTTTTAAATTTCATTTGAGGGATTCTGATAATTTTGGTCTACTAGCTACTCATTGGGCAGTGGTTTGTGGCAACAATGAACTGGTTGATTTGTTTGAACGGCAACATCTGTTAACTCATATGACGTGTCGGGCTGATAGTTTAGTTTTTTTGGCTACCAAGTATGGACATGACGAAACTGTCAGTTTACTGTTAAAAGCTGGTTATAATTTAATATTAGAAGATGGCAATAGTGACACTTACATACACCTTATGAATTTAGAAGGTCCCGACGGTGTGATCAATAAAGATCGTGATTTACTAAATTTACCAAATGCTTTATGTTGGGCCGCAGCATTCTGTTCCAAACACATTGTTGAACAGTTCGTTGCTAATGGTTTAAACTGCGATAAAGGCGACAGTAGTGCTGACAATACGCCATTGGTCTTTGCTGCAGCGTATGGTAATTGTGAAGTGATTCAGTATTTGATTGACCTGGGTTGCAATATCAACCAGTACAGACCAATACACTGGGCTGCTGCACACGGACATTTTGACGCGACCAAATTACTTTTACAGGTAATTGTGCATTAGTGGGGCTCCACCTATTTTTGGCTCTAAAAGAAAGACTAATGATACGATTTAATGACTTTTTTAAATGTTCGCCGCTACGGGGGATTAGTTAAAAAAATACTACAACTCGATATCAGTACTGGAAATGTTGGGAAATTGTCGTTAAATTTGGAAAAAAAATTGAATTTGAATAGTTTTGACAATATATTTCGACTTTGATATAAAAACTAGGTGGTGAGGTTAGTTAAGACTAGATTAGTTTAGTTAGTTTTGACAATAAACTTCGACTTTGACACACATGCATACAAAATAAAAAAAAAATAAAATCGAAAAAATTGAATTTTTTCAAATTTAACGAGTTTCCAGTACCCAACAGTATAACCCAACATTTCCAGTACTAACATCGAGATGTAGTATTTTTTTTAGCTAATCACCCATAGGGGCGAACATTTAAAAAAAAATCATTAAAATCCGATCATTAGTTTTTCTTTTAACCAAAAATAGGTGGAGCCCCACTAATGCATAATTAGCCTTTTACAGAATGGTGCAGACAATAGCGGATCATTATTATGGGCAGCTGCGTCTGGACACTTGGACACTGTCAAACTCTTAGTTAAAAATGGTGCGAATGTTAATGAATACTTTGAGATTAAGGATTTACACAAATACTTTGACGAACTTACCGAATATCCAATATTGTGCGCGGCCCGTTTGGGTCATGCGGACATGATTGTCTATCTTTTGAATAATGGCGCGGATATCAATACGCCGGATGTTATTCATTGGTGTGCTACAAACAATTTAATCGAACCGATCCAGATTCTTTTAGATCGTGGAGTGGAAATAGATAACGTCGATAGGTGTTTTAATAGAACTGCGCTTCATTGGGCTGTAAAAAGTGGTCATGTAAAATTAGTTGAATTTTTATTAGATCGTGGTGCTTTCGTGAACGCTGTTGAGGTTCAAGGAGATTTACCAATTCATTATGGCGTACAGGATGGAAATACTGAGATGATTAAACTGTTAGTAGAACGAGGAGCCAATGTCAATACATGGGGATACACGGGATTTCCTTTGTGTTTGGCTGTGAAAAATGGCAAACTAGAAAATGTCAAATTACTGGTGGAAAGCGGTGCTGACGTGAATTTTACGGAAGACGACCCTACCCATGACTCACCAATCAGTTTAGCAATGAAGTTCAAACATAAGGATATTGCCAAATATCTGATTGAAAAAGGTGTATCAACGACGTTTCTTCACAAGGTCGCTGAATGTGGTGACATATCCGACCTGATGGAAGCGTTTAATTTGATTGGCAATCCAAATACTTTGGATGAAAAGGGTCGTACACCAATTTTTTTTGCGGTGCGTTGTAGTAGCTATGAAAACACACGATTTCTCATTAAACATGGCGCCAATGTGAATCACATGGATTTAGATGGAGAAACGGCGCTAAATGTAGCCGTGCAATGTACGTCGTGCAAGGATAGGATGGAAAGTCTGATGTATAGTGACGTCAATTTTAATTTTAGAAGCTTTTGTAATGGTACCTTTATGTGCTCTATTTGTAGCATAGCGAGGATTAGAACACCGTTAGATTATCCTCGGGAGAAAACGTTGTACGAGTTGTTGTTAGCTGGTGCAGATGTTAACGTAGCAGATAAACTTGGACTAGCACCAATTCACTACGCGGTCAATGTAAAGTCTGTGAAAATGCTTAACATGTTAATTGAATATGAGGCCAACTTGAATGTTCTGATGTGGGATACTTATACACCTTTAGGGCATGCTGTTGCCAAGAAGTGGGACGATGGGGTCAAGTTACTAATCGTGCACGGGGCTGATGTTAACTGTCTAAACGAGCGGCTGATTATAGACATTTGGGGGTGGTATTACATGCTTGAACATAAGGAGCTTGAAGAAATTATAAAAATTTTGATATTGGCTGGTTTGGATCTGAATATGTGTCTGTCGTGTATCGATAAACTCCCGGGCCATATGCAGAATATAATAAGGCATTTCGAAATGCATTCATTTACGTTGCAACAATTAAGCCGAATCGCTTGTAGGAAGGCTTTCGGAAAAAACTATGTAAAAGTTGTTAACACACAGCTGTGTTTACCATATTCCGTAAAAAAGTATTTGTTGTTTGAATCATTATAAGAACACGCAACAGTGAAAATTATCTACAAGGTTTGTTCCAACAGACAATTTTTCTACAATACATACATATTATACTGCTATGTACGATGTCTGTATTAGTCTGTAGACTGACATTTGTGCATATAATATGCTTGCTTAAAAATGTATTTGCCCATGAACAGATTTTTTAAACATTGTTGAAACGGTTTTTTGTATGGCACAAACAAATAGGCGTGTAAAGACCAAAAAAAAAATTACAAGTAATTTTTATTGATGTGTTCATTAAAAATTCCAAATCTTCATCTTAACTAGATTCAGAAATGAAAATATCATTATCACTGTGTAAATCGCCTGTGGTTGAAATAGTTAATAATATTTAAAACAAAATCTTGCTTTTAGCTATTCAGAAGAAAATATTAAAATAATCATTTTCCAAAAATACTCATTAAGTAAAGTTATTGCGCATGTCTAAAAAGCATACGACTGGAAGTTAAAATTGGTATAAAAATACATAACATGTATTACAACTTGTTGGAACACTCTGTTTATTGTGCGCATACTATTACCGTTCAAGTCGTACAATGTACCATATTTTTGTGTGTTAGAACAAATCTTATATTAACGGATATTTCGTGCCTTAATATGAAAATAACTATTCTAATACGAAAGTGAATGGCATTCTAAATTTTTATTTTTTGTTTTGTTTTATATCATCATTTTTATGAATGGAATTTGTATTTTACGAAGTAGTTAAATAAAATTTTATATTTCTAAAAATTTTGTTATTTTATTGTGAAACCATCTAACTACACCTACTGACGGTAACTTTACCAAACTATATTTTATATCAAACCATAATTTAATATTTTTTTTAGTGTCAGGGGCACTTCTAACAAATCAGTGGAATTATATAAGTTCTTCTGGCATTGACAACCACTATTTCTTCAAATTACACTCATTAAAAATGGTAATAAAGAAACTGAAGAAAGTAAATTTATATAATAGTTATCACTTATTCGTTAGAAATACCCCTGTTACTAAAGAAAAGTACTTCAGACATCACAGGACATGAAATTTTGATTTACTTGACGTAAAATGTGGTTTGAAGGTAATATAGACTGTCAGAAATAAGTACCGTACTTTTGTTTCATCTTTCATCCCTGGGCCAGCGAACAATATTATAATAAAACACCTAAAGGGGTGTGATATGAGGAACATAATGTGCTGTCCTATTATTTAGTAAAAAAATTCGTCAAATGCGTGTTTTTGATACGCACTAAGTAATGTCATCTCAGTGAAATGTTAATTTATGATTTTTTGTTAACTCTATAGTTGTTCAGCCTATTTCCATTTTAACTGTGCCATTTTGTTAACTCTATAGTAAATTCCGATTAGCAAACATAACTATGGAAATTAATTTAAATTTAATTAATTTTTTAAAAATTCAACACTTTTTTTTCCTAGTTATAAGAAAAATAAACATTTTTTTTGCTTAGTTACATGACACCTGTTGCTATCTGGAGAATGTGACGTAATTGAAGCAAATGAAGTTTTCGCGCGAATTTTGAGACGAAATATTAAATTAATTTTTTCTAACTATTTTCGGCATTATTTTTAAAAATTAAAATTATATACATGTATAATACATAAATATGCCTATTTTATAATAGTTTCCCAAAATTAGTCAAATTCCCCATTATTTGACAAGGCACTAAAATTGTTACTTACTACAGATGTTACGGTTATCGTTCAAAGTCGCAGCTGGTTGTATTTTGAGGTTTCATTTTGTCTATGATTTCATCAAAACTGATACAACAGAATCTGAAATACCACAAATTTTTCCAGTGTCTATTAAGGGCACAGTTGTGCAAGTAGACTACGCATTTTACGCATAAATGATCGATGTAGCGAATACGTCAATAATAAATCTAACGTAAACAAACAGACAACTGAAAAACTTGGTCCAGGTTCAGCGCCACTAACAACCACTAACAACACTTTAGATTATTAAAAAAACGCCGTGAGCAGCGGGGCCCCATCACGGTATTTTTTGTTAACTCTATAGTTGTTCAGAGCTCTACAGCCCTCTTGCGTTTATTTAATATGGATGTACAACTCAATAATTATTCAGTCACAAAACGATATTAATATGTCATCTTCGATGACATAACAAGATCATATTTATTGCAAGTTATAATTTGTATACATACGTTCTTTGGAAAATAAGTCCAAAACCATTTCTTTTTTTTTGATTTTGCAATTTTCACTCAAAAAAAGTTAAATTTTATTATTAATATTATATTTTAACAATAATGGGATATCTGACAGTATCAAAGAAAAACAATAAAAACAAATTTTAATGAAAATTGATAATAAAAGACAGCAATTTATTATGTTAATTCATCCTAACTATCATTATTTAATTAAAAAAAAAAAAAATAATAATAATAATAATAATAATATAATTCAGCTAAACTACGTCAACAGAAATGAGCTGTGACGTTGCATTCTCTTATATTTCAACACTGTCGCCACTAGGGTCGCTACGTAAATTCCGATTAGCAAACATAACTATGGAAATTAATTTTAATTTAATTAATTTTTTAAAAATTCAACAATTTTTTTTCCTAGTTATAAGAAAAATAAACATTTTTTTTGCTTAGTTACATGACACCTGTTGCTATCTGGAGAATGTGACGTAATTGAAGCAAATGAAGTTTTCGCGCGAATTTTGAGACGAAATATTAAATTAATTTTTTCTAACTACTTTCGGCATTATTTTTAAAAATTAAAATTATATACATGCATAATACATAAATATGCCTATTTTATAATAGTTTCCCAAAATTAGTCAAATTCCCCATTATTTGACAAGGCACTAAAATTGTTACTTACTACAGATGTTACGGTTATCGTTCAAAGTCGCAGCTGGTTGTATTTTGAGGTTTCATTTTGTCTATGATTTCATCAAAACTGATACAACAGAATCTGAAATATCACAAAATTTTCCAGTGTCTATTGAGGGCACAATTGTGCAAGTAGACTACGCATTTTACTCATAAATGATCGACGTAACGATTACGTCATAATAAATCTAACGTAAACAAACAGACAACTGAAAAACTTGGTCCAGCGCCACTAACAACACTTTAGATTATAAAAATATAACAATCAGAAAAATCTAGAACTACATTTGAGAGAATTACCTTATAATTACATACATGTGGGCCTATTTGTATCGGCATTATTCGTAATCAGCTTGCAAGCACATATCGCTCGACTGCTTGGGGATAAAATTTGTAATATGGTCAATGGTACGAGAAAAAACAAAAATTTTATTTTTATAATGTTCTTTTTTCAACCCTTTAAAACAAATTTTATATTACTATACAATATGAAATTAAACTTTCTCATGTGTAAATTACACCAACAGCTCACTATAAAGAACACTTTGAAATGTGAGACAGAATTATACTTCCTACTCTTTTTAACCAATAAAATACCCGTGTACTTATATACCGGGTGGTTAACGTAATTAATATCGTGTGATCAAAAACATGAAACATAACCTTTGCCTTAAACTTAACAACAAAAAATAACTACAATTCTTATTCAGAATGTACCAGTTTTATTTTTACTAAAAATTTATTATGTATGTTTATATTTCCATTGTATTTTGTCGTAAGTCACAGTACCCTAGTAACCAGTCCTGTCGTCAGAAATTTGGATCAGATTGACGTCCATCTGCGCCGTTTCTGACGAATATACAGACGGCAGACTGACGACAGAATCTAACGTCAGGAAAAGACGGCATAGATACGTAAGTCTGACGAATAATTTTTATAATAACTCTGTCGACAGACTTACGGCAGGAAGACGGCAGCTACTGCTTTAAGTTCTCCCCTCCCATAAGTTTTCAGCAATTCTCATTTTCATTTTTTTAATTTTGTTAATTCAAAGTGTCAGTCCTTTGTTAAAATTCTTGTTTCCATATATATGTACCAAAATATACATAATAAGAAAGATGGGAGTAGTTCTTATTATTAAACAAAACTGAAAAATTATAAGTTTTTTCAGTTATTGACGAATATAGTTTTATTAAACGTTTAAAAATGAAACAATTTTCTTACATTTTAAAGTTATTTTGTTACAGATTCAGTTTAAAAAAATCATGTAAGCTTATAAGCTTACATGATTTTTTGTCTTGACTTTCTGTCGACAGTCTGACGTCTGTATATTCGTCAGAAACGGCGCAGATGGACGTCAATCTGACGAAGGGTAATGTAGACCTAACTACGTAGATCTGATGTCAGTCTGACGTCAGGCTGGTTACTAGGGTAAGCAATCTGTATATTGTTGATTTATTACGTAAACAGAGTAAGAAGTATTATTCTATCGCACATTCCAAAGTGTTCTCTATAGCGAGCTGTTGCTGTAATACTTTATCTTGTTTAGAAAATCGTTAGGTTTTGAGCGTTCTGCGTTATGTATTTTCGATGAAACTTTTTTTATGCGGCCCCAATCCACCGCATCTGAACCGAACTATACTTTTTATAGCTATTTATGAAGTTTTTGAATATATTTTTTTTGTGTTTTTTTTTATGCGGTTCCTATCCACCGCACAAAAAAAGGTTTACCTGTACAATCTTTTAACTTGTTAAATAAGGCGTATTTTAACAATTTTTTATGAAAATTTTGAAATTTGGATATATAGTTTGGGGTTAAAATTCTAAAACAGCCTTTTTTAAATGACGGTAAGGAGACAACTACTAAAATAAAACTACTGGAAAGAATTAAAATTATTTTATTGTAAAAACTTAGTAATTATTTTATTTTAAAAATTTTCTTTTTAACAGTTTAAAATAGCTTGTTAAAATATCGTTACCCGAATGATAAACGTATTTGCCATTTTCCAAAAAATGACTTTTTTACAAAAAAAACACGTCCTTTTGGCTCTATTGAAAAATGCTAAATTTGCACATACGTAAGTATACCATTTCAGGTTGACAATATTTTATAATTAAAATATATTATTTTCAGTTATAAATAACTGGTGCAAAATGATGTTTATTAAAACTATAAAAAATATATTGTACAATTTTTCGACTTAAGTCAATAACATGCTCGTTTTTCTGGAAAAAAAATGTAACCTAATTTTATTTTTAAATCGAATATTAATTTAGGCCAGTGGTTCTCAAACTTTTTGGTCCACGACCCCCATTTGCACTTAAAAATTTCAAAAGACCCCATAATATGTAGAAATGTGTTGGAAATGTGTAGAAAATGGGTTTGTAATCTGTAATCAATTGTTTCTACGACCCCTCAAATAGTTTTCGCGACCCTCCTGGGAATTGCGACCGCCACTTTGAGGATCACTGATTTAGGCTATTGGCAAGACTGCGATTCGTACGCTGCCAAGATTTGACGACAGTTCCTTATAGAATACGACAAAATAAAACGAAAAACAAGAATAAAATTTTTCGATATCTCGCTTCGTTTTCGAGATATTGAACGTTAAACTTGTCCTTAAATTAGGATATATTGTATGAAGTTTAGAAAACACCAACGACACTGTGTGACACAGTGCATAGGGAAAAAGTAATGCCAACCAAATTTCAGGGATTTTTGTACTTTTTTTTTTACAAAAAAAAAAAACTAATTTTTTTTTTGCTGGAGTTCTGAAAACGGGAATGCTCAGAATCGCTTGAAATTTTTACCAGTTTTGACAATATACTTTAACTTTGATATAATAACTAGACTGGAAAGAAGTTAGCGCCGAAAGTTGAAAAATCCTTTTGTTTTTTATATGGTTAAATTGCTTCCAAACTGCTCCTTTGAAATCAGTAATTGCTCCAATTTAAACTTAATTAATTAATTATGTAGTTATTTATAAAGAAAAAAATTTTTTCCGTTATTTAAGTTATCAAAATCTCAAAAAATAATACTTTTTTATATAATTTCTTTACGTCAATAAATTGCTCCCAATTTGCTCAATTTAAAAGCTAAACATTCATTTTTTTGAATAATTATTAAAATATTTTGTTTTTTTATAATGTTACTAGCCGTATACCCACCCGATGGGATTTACCACCGGCAACATTTCAGGATATCATTCGATGTTAAAGATTTATTAAAATAATATTTATTTTAATAGCCATAGTAACATATTTTTATATATCTTTAACTTCAAAAATGACGAATTTCCATACAAATTTTCATGCCGTATTTAACCCACTTAGGGGACGAATTTTCAAGAATCCTTTCTTAGTGCTCATCTACGTTACATAGGGAATTCCAGTGCAAAATTTCGTTCTTCTGAATCCAACGGTTTAGGCTGTGCGTTATCTGTCAGTCAGTCAGTCAGTCAGTGTTAAAGATTTATTAAGTAGATTTAACTGTCAAAATTCAATTATCCTTAAATATATACAAACGACTTTAAATAGTATGTTGGATTGCCTATACGTTTTAATAAGACATAACCTATTTCTAAATATTTTTTATTTTAATATATTTTAATTATTATTCAGAAAAATTAATATTTAACTTTTAAATTAGATGGAGCAAATTGGGAACAATTTTTTGATATAATTATATATAAAAATGCATTATTTGATAAGATTTTGATAATAGAAATAGTGAAACAAAAATGTTTTTTTGTTTGTAAATAACTAATTAAATAATTAAGTTTCAGGTGGAGCAATTACTGATTTCAAAGGAGCAATTTGGGAACAAATTAGCCATATAACAAACAAAAAGATTTTTTTAAAAATTTCGGGGCCAACTTCTTTCCGGTAAAAACTAGGTAGTGAGGTTTGTTAAGGTTAGATTAGTTTAGTTAGTTTTGACAATATACTTCGACTTTTGATATAAAAACTAGGTCATACAGTGTCGTTTGTGTTTTCTAAATGGAACACGCCCATTGTCAAAATATTAAGCCCGCAGTCAGTACTTTAGTAGAGTATAGTTGACAGCCAGTACTTTAGTAGAGTATAGTAATTTAGTCGAGTGGAGATACTGTTCATATAGGGCAAGTAATTTAGTAGAGTTTGTTGAAATACTGCGAGTCAAAACAAACGTTCACATACAGCTAGTATTTAGTTTAGTCGATTAGTATAAAGTCGAGTGCTTGAGTCCTTAATTTTCTTTCTTTCCTGGGAATATGTCGATCGATTTCTTTTTGAACAAAACTTTCTATTCCCATCGTGTCTTGCAATTTCAAGTACGCTGCTAAATTTGTTTATTTTTGTAATTTTCATTTTTCACATCCCACAGACATTTATTTGTATTTAACACATTCGGTAACGAATTTAAGAGCAGGGCCAGATCTAGGGAGCAGCGGGGGACGTACCCCGGGCGCCAAAACTGCAAATTCGGGGTCGCCAAACTGTTTGAATTTGACGGTTTTTTTTTTTGCTCACCACTTACTATTTGTAGAGAAAAAGGTTAAGAAGAAATATTTCTTTTGTCATTTTACGGAAAGACAGGGGCGCTGATTTTTACACCGTGCCACTTAGGGTCGGTCCGGCCCTGTTTAAGAGTGGTGCCTTTTAACCATCTTGCTATTTTAATTAGTTAATTAATTTGTTATTATTTCAACAAGAAATGTATAAAAAATAAAATTATTAAATAGGTACAATTATATTTATTTCTGTAAAATATTTAACATTTTTTTTACGAAAAACCGAAACTGACAAATAACACAATAACCCAAATAACTAAAAAACAACAATAACTGCAATAATTATGTATAAACAACTTGTGTATTTACTATTTCTGTCCACACGTGTTTAGTTGGCATACGAGTTGACTGAAAATAGAGTGGGGGAATGCTACTCGACTATAAAAATAGAATAGAGTTTTATTTAGTAAACTCGACCAAGTCAGTTTACTTGACTAAAATGAGTGTGTCCAAACTGGGCGAATACTATAAATTACTCGACCACTCGACTAAACTACTGGCTGCGTTTGAACCGGGCTTTACACATACTATAAATACAATATTTATCCGAATTTAAAGACAACTTTAACGTTCAATATCTCGAAAACGAAGCGAGATATCGAAAAATTTTATTCTTGTATTTCGTTTTATTTTGTCGAGTTCCGCAAGGAACTGTCATCAAATCTTAACGCCGTACGAATCGTAGTCTTGTCAAATATTATAAATTAGGTTATTTCACTTACCTCGATATTACCGGTCAGTAAAAGTGAATCGTTTTTTTTACAAATGTTTCTTAAATATTCTGAATACACTGAATCCATCTGTTCATTATATTTAAACAATTTTACAAATATCACTCGACTATTCACAAAAAATCGATGATCAATCCTATTTACACTATTTTCTAACTGAAATGGTTACTATTTAATATTAACCGTTTTAAACATTTCTATTACTTATTTGAAATTACCTGTGTTTTCGAGTATTTTTTCTTATCAGCAAGTATGACTATAAAATCAATGAATAAATTATCAACGGTTTGAAGTTGTGGTAGTTCTTCACAAATATGAACTTTTGAATTGACATTTTTACATTTCTCATCTAAATGTTTCTTTATTTCTTCCTGTACTTTTAAGCATTCTGTTCCGCATCCCATTATCTTAAAATTATTTTTCTAATAATACTTAATTTTTAAAAAAAAATTGCGTTAAAAGTATAGAAAGCCTAAACAAAGAATATTGTATTAACTGTCATACCAAAATTGAAAATGCATCTAAAACAGGTGTATTTGTTTGCCATTTTACGATGTAAGACATTAAAAAAACATAAAATAATTATTAATTCTGGGTTTGGGCCTATTAATTCTAGGTCTTATTTTTAAATTGACAACTTTGACAGTTTGTAACGTTTGTTTATGCTTTGTACGCTTTGTATGTACTGTAGAGACATCTGGAATGTCAAAAAGAACTACTACAGTAGAAATAATAGGGTACTTGACTGAAGTTACAAAAATAGGCTAATTGCCAAATTACGTGCCAACGAAAAAATAAAGTTGTCAAATTTTCTTGATTGATTTAGTATTAAAACAAATAAAAATGACGATAAAAGTTTATGCACAGATTTAATTTTCATTAAAAAATATTAAAAACTTAATTTTTCATTAGGTTATGTTAATATGATTTTATTATTTCTCTTACAAATTATATTATTTAGTAATAAATAAATATGATAATTAAATTAAATTGTCTGTTTATCTTTCTAGCATTTCCCTTTGTCCAAATTTAAAAAAAAGAAAGAAAGAAAACGGGTTATTTACTTACTAAACGCAATGCTTAATATATTAAATTTTAACACTTTTCAACGGAAAATAAACGTGTCCCCCAATTTTTATCTACTTTTTTACTTGTTTTACTTGCAAATCAATCAAGAAAAACAGAGAAAAACTACAAAATTTCGTTGGCACTTAATTTGGGAAATTGCCCAAAAATATTCTAAAAGCATTGTTTTTCTATATCAGTTAAGTTAAAAAATCATCAAAAAAAGTAACCCTACAATTTTAAATGAGAAAAGGCGGAAAAAACACCTCACTATAGTGATGTCACAGTTCGAAGCAACTAAACGTCAATGTCAATATTTATAACCTCAAAACTGTGATTATATTCATAAAATGTCAAAGTAAAAGCAAGTATTTATTTGAGTTCTGGTTGATTATTATTACTATATATAGTTATAAGCTAATAGAAATATTCAAAAGAAAACACAATTTCACCTTACCGATAAAAATTATCAAAATCGACATATCTAGCTACAAAATGTTACGTCATTTTCAAGAAGTGGCGCGTTTTCACTAATTTGAATATTTGTTGAAAAATGGCGATCTTCAAAATAAAATTTCTAAATAGTTATCAAATTTTTTTATGTTTCATCATTAAAACTAGACATATATAATGATAATGCATAGAATTATTTAACATTTGACAGAAATTTTAAATACAGTCAAGTACCGTATTAGAATGAAACTAAAATCAAAAAGTGTAGATCGCTTGGAGTCATTTGTTGGTTTGGTCACTACCTTGTCAATAGAAAATAAACATAATTTGTATAGGTGTGATGAATCTTGCGGGCCAAAAAAAATTCAAGGCGGACCGCGGGTTGGCCACCCCTGATCTAGACTATAGTTCATGTCCCAGAGTACAGAGGTAATGCAACTATCTCTATCGTGTAATCTGCAGTGTGCAGTTCTGTGCAAGTTAGGCTACTTAGTAGTCACTCTCTCCATAGCAGTGGATGAGTGTAGATCAATCACAAGTCAATTGTGTTGATTGTTGTTTGCATTGTAGAACCCCCACACGGAGCCACATACATGCGTTGTGGTATCATACATATATATGTGAAGCATGGCCACTACCACCTCCGATCACTAACACAAAGACAAATCACCGCACAAATACAAAGTAAACCCAGTGCACGTATATAACATATTTTCTATCCTTTACTGGTTACACTGGTTTCAGTAGTATAGAGATAGATATGTTGGTCAATTGGTCTATTGGTCACAGCTTAAGGCATTTAGTCGGTCGGTGTCGGTCACCGAATGCACGACGATTGTTATGTATTGTTAAGACCATTATTGCTTGAACTGCACGTTGGTTTGTCCGCTAATACGTGTTATGTAGTTGTGTGTGTGAACCAAGGGGCCAAACTACTATTATGATAGTTAGTATTCCGAGTGTAGCAGTGAAATCCTTCCGACTTCGCATTACTATGTTGTGTGGGTACACACTGTTTGTAGTGGTGTGGGTTTGATGTTTGCTTCTGTGTGCGTATTCACACACAGAAATTTAAATATTTAAAGTGTATAAATTGTATAACTGTGCGCGTATGCACACACACAACTACAAAACACGTATTATGAGATCCAGCAACATCCAGCTCAAGTAACAATGATCTTACAATACATAACAATCGTAGTGGATTCGGTGACCGATACCGACTGACTAAATGCTTTAAGCTGTGACAGACCAACAAATGACACCAAGTGACTACACTTTTTTGATATTAGTTTGCTTCTAGTGTTCTATGGTGTGAACACTCACACGGAAGCAAAGGTTGTGATTTTTTTTACCTGCCTTTTTGAGGAGCGGTCATCCCCCGCGTGCCAATGAAGATAAGCAATGTCTTAACCGTGACCCCGGTAACGCGGAAACGGAAAGTCGATTTTTTCCAAAGCACATTTTTGGGAATTTGGATGTTTTCTTTTTATCTGCCATTGCATAAAATAAAATTAATGGTATAATAATGTCTATCGAAAAAAAATGACAGGAGGTTTCTACTGGCCGAAAGAGTGGAAATAACGGTGTTAACTTGCAAAAAAAATTTTAATAACACATTTTTGTTCTTTAAGTGTGTGTCGAACTGTTTTAACATTAGACAAAGCGGTTTGTTTTACAGTGTTTTTGCTTAATCAGTTGCAGGCAGCCTTAGGGGTTCTACTGTAGTTGTTCTTTTTGACATTCCAGATGTCTCTACAGTACATACAAAGCATTAAGGAGCTTCCACATTCTCGCCGAAGTTGGACGAAGTAGTTCCTCGCGAGGTTGACCGAGGCATAAGAATAGCATTGAAACACCAAACGCGAAGCACAACGAAATGACCCTCTACATTCTCGACTCGTCCAACCTCGGCGAGAATGTGGAAGCTGCTTAACAACTAGGATTAAGGCCGGCCACATCCATCCAGTTTTAACCGGGCCGGGCGCCCTGTTCGGGTACCTGAAGGTGCAAATACCCAGAGATGTGACTTATTTAAGATACAAGTATTTGAAATACAGATACAAGATACAAAATACGTATTTTCATCTTGTATCTGAAATACTTTTTTAAAAATGTATTTTGTATCTTGTATTTAGATACTTTTTTTGGTATCTTAGTATTTTGTAAATACTTAAGTTTGCTAAAATACTTTTACCCATTTTTACTAATTAATCCCATCATAAAGTTAAATTAAAACTGAACCCTTAAAATTTTAATTTCTCAACCTATCAAAAGACTTTATGATCTATTTGTATTTGTTTGCCGCCGTCACGTCGCTACTCTCGCCGCGCCTGCGCCCTATTATTATTGCTGGCGTTGATATATAAAAAAATAATAATAAATTAATTAAAACTTATTAAACTAAATTTTAAAAAATATCATTTGGTTATAAACAACATTACAAAAGATTACGATGTTTGTGACGTCATTAAGATATTTAATCTAAAAATGTTTATAACAAGCAATAACTACATAGCATGAATAATTCAAAATAAAAATATATTAGTGTTTTCAGTTAAGTAAACATTATGACGTCACATATGCGCTTGGAAACTGTCGGCGTGTTATTGGTTCTAATTGTAAGTTTAAAAATGTATTTTTAATTTGATATAACTTTTTAAATATTGGTAAAAAAAATAATAAATACCGAATTAATGTGTAATGAAATAAACTAAGTAAATCTCAAAATTAATATAAACTTTATTTTTTTTTTAAAAAAGTATTTTATCTTAAAAAAGTATTTAGAAAATACGTATTTTGTATCTAGTATTTCAAATACCATTTCCACAAGTATCTTGTATCTGGTATCTCAAATACCATTTTTAAAGGTATCTTATATTTTGTATTTCAGATACTTTTATGGGGTATCTTGTACATCTCTGCAAATAACATAGTAACTCCATTTACTACCGCACACTTTTCTTATTCTTACCGGTCAGAATGTAACCGGCGACGCCCGGATCGGGCAGTCAAAAACAGAGAAAAACACACCAAATAAAAGAATAAAACATGTCAGAAACGTTAATACGTCGTCGTCCATTTTATTTCATGAAATCGACAATCATGCAGTCGATACAACAATACCGAACTATCAAATAAAACTGATATATTTTTTTAAGAATTCAATCAACCGGCATGTATGCGCTAATACGACCGGTTGACCGGTCCGGTTACAACCGGAATGTATGCGACCGGCCTAATAGGCTCAAACCTAAAATTAATAATTATTTTATGTTTATTTAATGTCTTACATCGTAAAATGTTTACTGTAATATTGTTCACTGGTCTAGGAATGAAACAAAAAGTACCTACGGTATTTCTAACAGTCTGCAACTGTACTACCGTCAAATCGCATTTTACATCAAGTAAATAAAAAAATCATGTCTTATAATGTCTGTAGCACTTTTTTAGTAACAGGTGTATTTCTAACGAATAAGTGGTATTATATAAATTTTTAATAATTTTATTACCATTATTAACTAGTGTAATTTGAAGAAATCGCGATTGTCAATTCCAGAAGATTTATGTAATTCCATTGGTTTGTTAGAAGTGCCCCTTGGACCAAAAAAAAAATTATTAAAAACAATATGAACTATGAAATTTTAATTTGTTTGATATAAAATATGGTTTGGTAAAGTTATTGTCAATAGGTGTAGTTGGTGTAGGTTTGAAAATATAGTATATTGTGCAATAATTGCGGGAAATTGTCGATTGCCCACGAAAGCGAAGTTGAGCGCACGAACGTAATGAGTGCGATCATTCGCTTGAGTAGGGCAATCGACAATCCCGCACGAGTTGCACATACTATTTTTAACTTCCCATAGGAAGTTATTGTAATGGGTCCGATTTTACGAATCGCTAATTTTGACATATCTCCACGTTTCAAGGTCACTAGAATCCGAATCCATCGTTTTTAGCGTGATGTCTGTGTGTGCGTTCGTTAGTACGTTCGTTCGTGAATTTTTTTTCGTCTCGCATATCTCGAGAACAAATGATGATATCAACTCCGGACTAATTTCATTCGATGCGTAATCAAAAAATGAAGACCGGATAAAGTTTTCAGCAAATTCGGATCAGCGATTTGTTTTTTGTGGTAAAAAAACGGAATTAACTTTATTAAGATAACATAGATTATATGGATTTTTTTACCATAACATTATTATATAATGGCCTAAGAACCTTCCTTGATGTTACAAACGGCGGTATTTTATTACAAAATTTAAAAAAAAAAAAAAAAAAACTTTAAAAAATTAGTTTCTTGCCAAAATATATTTTGTCTCGCATATCTTGAGAACAAATGAAGTTATCATTTGTTTGATAAGGGTGGAGCCCCCGCCCTTAGGTACAGAAGGCGAAGCCCCCGGTATGGTGCAAGGGCTCTATCGGGGGCCCAGGGGAGGAGTTGCCTGAAATTCAAAAAATAATTATTTTTGTACAGTAGTCTCTAGTCTTTAAGGACACCCAATGGGAAGTTGACAGTGTGGGTAGACCTGTACCCCAAATTTTTTATTACGAATTTCACATACTTTTTTCTATTATTATCACTATTTTTGACATTTTTATTACTTTTTAAAATAATATTTTTAATTGTTCGTCTTTTTTTTCTGAATTAATTATTGTTTAAATTACTTTGTTGGTGGTTTCTATAGAAATAATTATGAAATATTTATTAAATGAAAAATTAAGAGGCGGCTTTGCGTGTTTTGATTAAATTTTGCGTGTTTTATTGTCAATTTGCGTGTGGAAAGTTACTTTCCACACGCAAAAAAGTATGCGGGAAGAGTACAGTGGGCAAACAGCTATTTTGCGTACAGAAATGTGTGCGCCAAATTAGTACTTCTCCCGCATGAGTAATAAAAAAAATTTTTTTAAATAATAAAATTTTTAGAAATACAAAATTTTATTTACTTTATAAAATAAAAATTTCATTCATAAAACAAAACAAAAAATAAAAATTTGAAATGTCATTCAATTTCATATTAACGCACGAAATATCCGTTAATATAAGATTTGTTCCAACACACAAAAATATGGTCCATTGTACAGCTTGTACGGTAATAGTATGCGCGGTATGCGCCGTATGCGTACAATAAACAGAGTGTTCCAACAAGTTGTAATACATGTTTATGTATTTTTATACCAATTTGACTTCAGGTCGTATGTTTTTACTTTTTAAACATGTGCAATTTTACTTAATGAGTATTTTTAGAAAATGATTGTTGTACTATTTTTTCCTGAATAGTTAAAACTGCAAGATTTTATTTTAAATATTAGTAAATATTTTATTTAAAACACAGGCGATTTATACAGAGATAACGATATTTTCGTTTCTAATGTAAATCTAGTTAAGATGACGATTTGGAATTTTTTGTAAACATATCAGTAAAGATTACTAGTAATTTTTTTTGGTCTTTACACGCCTTTTTGTTTGTGTCATACAAAAAACCGTTTCAACAATGTTTTAAAAATCAGTTCATAGGCAAACAGGTATATTTTCAAGTAAGCATACATAATTATTATGCACAAATGTCAGTCTACAGACTAATACAGACATCGTACATAGCAGTATAATATGTATGTATTGTAGAAAAATTGTCTGTTGGAACAAACCTTGTAGATAATTTTCACTGTTGCGTGTTCTTATAATGATTCAAACAACAAATACTTTTTTACGGAATATGGTAAACACAGCTGTGTGTTAACAACTTTTACATAGTTTTTTCCGAAAGCCTTCCTACAAGCGATTCGGCTTAATTGTTGCAACGTAAATGAATGCATTTCGAAATGCCTTATTATATTCTGCATATGGCCCGGGAATTTATCGATACACGACAGACACATATTCAGATCCAAACCAGCCAATATCAAAATTTTTATAATTTCTTCAAGCTCCTTATACTCATATCCAAGCATGATATACACCTCCCAAATGTCTATAATCAGCCGCTCGTTTAGGCAGTTAACATAAGCCCCGTGCACGATTAGTAACTTGACTCCATCGACCCAGTTCTTGGAAACAGCATGCCATAAAGGTGTATAAATATCCCGCATCAGAACATCCAGGCTGGCGCCATGTTTAATTAACATGTTAAGCATTTTCACAGACTTTACATTGACCACATGGTGAATTGGTGCGATTCCAAACTTATCTGCTACGTTAACATCTGCACCAGCTAACAACAACTCGTTCAACGTTTCCTCCCGACGATAATCTAACGGTGTTTTTCTTAAATTAGGGGTATACATCATCGCACACTTAAAACACCTAAAGGCACGGTCAACATTGTCTTCCTCCTCGATCAGAGGTTCCATTTCCTTGCACGACGTACATTGCACGGCTACATTTAGCGCCGTTTCTCCATCTAAATCCATGTGATTCACATTGGCGCCATGTTCAATAAGAAATCGTGTGTTTTCATGGCTACTACAACGCACCGCAAAAAAAATTGGTGTACGACCGTTCTTATCCAATACATTTGGATTGCCAATCAAATTAAACGCTTCCGTCAGATCAGATATGTCATCATATCCAGCGGCCGCGTGAAGAAACGTCGATTTTGATGCACCTTTTTCGATCAGATATTTGACAATATCCTTATGTTTGAACTGCATTGCTAAATTGATTGGTGAGTCACAGGTAAGGTCGTTTTGCATAAAATTCACATCAGCACCGCTTTCCACAAGCAATTTAACATTTTCTAATCTCCCATTTTCCATAGCCAAACACAATGGAAATCCCGCGTCTCCGCATGCATTGATATTGGCTCCCCGTTCTACTAACAGTTTAATTATCTCAGTATTTCCATCTTGTACGCCATAATGAATTGGTAAATCTCCTTGAGCCTCAACAGCGTTTACGAAAGCACCACGGTCTAATAAAAATTTAACTAATTTTACATGACCATTTTTTACAGCGTAATGAAGCATAGTTCTCTTAAAGTACCTATCGACGCTGTCTATTTCCACTCCACGATCTAAAAGAATCTGGATTGGTTCGATTAAATTTTTTATAGCACACCAATGAATAACGTCCGTCGTATTGATATCCGCGCCATTATTCAAAAGGTAAACAATAATGTCCGCATGACCAAAAAGGGCCGCCCACAATATTGGAGTTCTCGAATATTCCTCATCATCATCGTCTTCATTAACATCCGCACCATTTTCAACTAAGAGTTTGACAATGTCCAAGTGTCCAGAGGCGGCTGCCCACAACAATGATCCGCTACTGTCCGCGCCATTCTGTAAAAGTAATTTGGTCGCGTCAAAATGTCCGTGTGCAGCAGCCCAGTGTATTGGTCTGTGTTGGTTGATATTGCAACCCAGATCAATCAAATACTGAATCACTTCACAATTACCATACGCTGCAGCAAAGACCAATGGCGTATTGTCAGCACTACTGTCGCCTTCATCGCAGTCTAAACCATTAGCAACGAACTGTTCAACAATGTGTTTGGAACAGAATGCCGCGGCCCAACATAAAGCATTTGGTAAATTTAGTAAATCACGATCTTTATTGATGACACCGTCGGGACCTTCTAAATTCATAAGGTGTATGTAAGTGTCACTACCGCCACCTTCTAATGTTAAATTATAACCAGCTCTTAAGAGTAAACTGACTGTTTCATCATGTCCGTACATGGTAGCCAAAAAAACTAATCTATCAGCCCGACACCTCGTATCAGATAACAGATTTCGCCGTTCAAACAAATCAACCAGTTTATTGTTGCCACAAACCACTGCCCAATGAGTAGCTAGTAGACCAAAATTATCAGAATCCCTCAAATGAAATTTAAAAATGTTACACAGAAGTAATCGCACCGTGGAAGTATGATTTGATGACGTAGCCAGCATTAGCGGAGTGATCCCATTATAATCTCTAACGTTTACACCAAATGGCAATAGAACTTTAACCACTTCATCATGACCACAATATGCAGCCAAATGAAGTGGCGTAATACCACAATTATCTCCAACCGATTCTGTAAGACGTTGGTCCAACAGCAAACAAATAAGAGCCGTATGTCCCCGTAACGCGGCCAAATGTATCGGTTGAATTCCATTTTTATCTTTTACTTGTATTTCGGCATTCCTCTTGATCAGAAATTTCATGAGCTTGTAATTTCCATTGTAGGCAGCCCAGTGCAAAGGAGTTGCAAAATTGGAATCGATGACATTTACACTTGCACCGGAATTAATTAATAATTTAGCGATATCGATATGATTTTTATAGCACGCCAGATGTAATGCGGTTCGACCATATTCATCAATTTTGTTTAAGTTGGATTCGATGAATTTCATTTGACGAATTTTTTCTATGTCACCAGTAAATGACCAAATATGTAAATTTGATGTTGTCTTTTCGTTATCTTGCGGATTCATTCTTTCAAAAACCAAATTTTTACTATTTGAATTAAATCACTAACAAATATTCTGAAATTATGCGCAAATTTAATAAATCGTTTGTCTATAGAATCTACCTATAGTGCCTTATAGTGTCGTAGAAAATGGCGTCGATAATGTAAGGGACTTCACCACAGATTACGACTTCATAATCAAATGCCGTATAAGATAAGTGTTGCCATCTAGTGAGACTGAATGAAACTTTAGGTAGTTTTCTAGCTGAACCACTCATAGTAAGGTACAATGAGTGGTTGTACACCAAAATAGATAGAGAAAGGCACGCTACATTTGAGACCAAAATAAACTTTTTTTGCCCAATTATCCATCTACGTCATAATTACGTCACATATTTGAATTCTTATAAAAAAACAACAATACAATTATTTATTATTTAAATTTGCCGCTATGAGAAATTCACCAAATTCGTCGTCTACGTCATCACGATCTGCGCATCGGCATACCTTTCGCCATCTTCTTTGGCTGTATACCAGATATTAACGGCAGGGTTTCTTAACGGTACTGTTAAGGCAAAAGCGCTACAATTAGGCTGCGTTCAGAAATGCTTACCCGGTTTACCCGGTGACACTCGGGCGATATTTGATTACCCAGAACGCCAGAACTATAATAATAATAAATGTTTATTTGTATTTGACTTTTTACAAAAAGTTTACAAAAGTGTCATATCAAATAGAACAAAGAATATACATATCTAAGAATTATATATAATATCTTTCCATCTGATTATCAGATTAATTCATTGATATCATATGGTGTACAATTTATTAAATATTCCTTTAACATTTTTTTGAACTTAACTAAATTATTTATATTTTGTAGTTCATTTGGTAATTTAAACATTATTTTATAACCAGTGTATACCGGAGTTCTTTCATAGAAACTTGTTCTGTGTGTAAAATTGTACAGCATATTCAATCTTGTATAATGGATTTTATCCGTTTGACAAGTGAAAAATTCTTTTTGTTTCATATATACAACTAATTCTAAAGTATAAATTCCCCAGTAAGTTAATATTTTGTTGTTTTTGAATAAACTTTTACAGGAACTTCTGCTATTTACTTTAAATATGGTCCTTATTATTTTCTTTTGTAGAATAAAGATTCTATTTGCTTCATAGCTTCTTCCCCACATAAGTTTAACAGTGGAGTAGACATGAGCGTAGTAAAACGCTATTAATTGTTCCTTGTCTAAACTGTCTTAAAATTCTAATTTGGAAACAAATTTTATTTAATTTCTTACAGATATTATTTATCTGTTCATTAAATTTTAAGTTACAATCTATCATAACACCTAAGAATTTTGTTTCTGTCACTGACAATAAAATATTTTTAGTAATATTAGTTTCTAGAGAAATTATAGTATGGTCTGGACGCAGTTTAAAACAAATTAAATTAGTTTTTTCTAGATTTATAATTAATTGATTCTTATAACACCAGGATTGAAATGTTTGTAATGTCTGACTCCCCAATAAATTAACTTCATCAGAATTACTTGCGCTAATTAAGAATGTAATGTCATCAGCATACATTATTACTTTTCCTACCGTAACATAGAGATTAGACAAGGAGACGAAACTCAGTGTATTCAAAAAAGTGTCTAAATCAAAGATGGCACTTGTTTTCGTACGATACGAAAGCGGTACAATACTTATTCTTAAATGGAACACTCTCAAATGGAAACGCGAGCATCTATATTATCTTTATTAGCTTTTGAATAGAATCTACTGGAATCTTTTTCAATGTTCAGTTCAGTTATAAAGTGGGTTTTAAAATAAACTTAATTTTTATTTTGAGTCGCATCATTTACATTGTATAGTCCGTTCAAGTTAAACTTAAGCCTAAATAAATAAAAAAAACTGAATGCTTTTAATAGGAATCATTGACAGTTACTATAGTTACAGGCTTAAGTTTAAATTGAACGGACTGTATATTATATAATTTGCTGACGTCACTATGTAAAATCGGAGTCAGTACCATTGGATATTCGCCGAAATAAACTATAAGAGTTTATTTCGTACATATGTAATTTCTGTATATTTCCTTATTATTAAATATCATCAACCGACATTGGTGATTTTCAAATGGAAACACTCACTTCCCCAGTCCGGACGTGTTTCCATTTGAGAATAAGTACTGTATTTACATCCTGTTTTATCCGTTTAATGTTACTATATTCGCTAATTCACATCAGTATTTTAGCATTATTAACGCCGCGGGTGATAAAAAAAGAAAACCTTATATGTACCATTTTCCTGACCAATTTTGTCAATTCCTCTCATATAAGTTTGATCTCCATCTTATAATACTCCATTATCCAGAACGTTCAAAAATCACTTAGGTCAAATTAAAGACATTACCAAAACTCGTTCAAAAATAACTATGATTTTAACCCAGACTGACTTTTAACCTTTAAATAATTAAGACGAGTTAACTCGTCCTGCAATATGGCGGCTCAAAATGCTGTAATATGTATATATTCACTGGTACAGGTGCCGCCATCTATGGCAGATTTTCCGAAATACGGTATAATTCTAAATAATGTTCAATTTTATCAACATAGTTTAGTATAATTTATATTTTGTAAATTCCTAGGGTTCACTTTTTTGACGTTGGGATCTTTGATTTTTTTTTTCTTTTTTTGTAACCTTATGTATTGTACTTGTCACTGGCAGTAAAACGTCCGGCATTTTCAGACGAAAAAATTTTTCTATATGGTTTGTTTAAAAGGGGTCGGGACTGGAGTGATTGGGTAAAATGTTATCTCATGCGCAGTAATGCTATATTTGACATTTCAACATACTTATAATTATATGTGTATTTCAAACGGTTTATTATTATTGTATTAATTATTAATTTTAGCTTATTAGGATTTTAAATACAAAAACGACAATTATGTACATAGAAATATAACTGATAATGAAAAGAAGAGGTTATGTTGTATTTTTAATTCTCGAGATCGTTCAAATATTAACACATATGGTGTGACATCCTAAGGATATTCTGATAATCATCCTATCAAAACACACTCTACCTTCACCTTTTATTTCTGAACGCAGCCCTACAGGGATGAATAGGCTCGAATTCAGACTTCACACCGTATTTTTTTAAATTTATTTTATGAGTAGTTAAATCTTTAATGTAAAAAAATTATGCGAGGATGGCCACTTTATCACAGTATCCAAAAAATTTTGATAATATCGGTGGTTTTTGAAAAAGGTAATTATGTACAGAAGCACGGCTCCACGTATTTTTGACTCTAAAAGAAAAACTAATGATCCGATTTTAATGATTTTCTTTTTTTAAATGTTCGCCACTACGGCGGATTAGTTAAAAAAATACTACAACTCGATATCAGTACTGGAAATGCTGGGAAACTATCCTTAAATTTGAAAAAATTCAATTTTTTTAGATTTTTTTATTTTGTATGCGGTCAAAACCATAGATAAAGTACACCAGAATTTTATTTCTGCAAGATAGCAAACTTCAATACATTTTTTTGTCCCTCTATTACTTCTCTATGACACTGATAACGGGCGCACTAGGTATAGATGTCATCCTTGTCGTAATCATCACGCGTAGTACACTAGAGAAGAACAGAGATGTCACTATAATAACTTTAAATTATTTATAGCCTTATCTGATAATGTAGATTACTACTAGTAAGATAATCCACTAAAATTTTCCTAATTGCATTTTATTTTGATCAGTTTTTCAAGTTTAAAACTCATACAATAATTTTAAACTCATATATTTGTTTAAAAACTCAAGTAAATTTATTTTTATTCAAAATTATACATTAATCAAATATTTCGTAAATGAATATCAATCACTGATTCTAATTTCTGACAAGTGTGCTTTTCCCTTTTTTCTGCAAGAGATAAAATGTATTCTTATTTTCTAATTAATTTACTGTGATAATAAAATAAGTAATTTTTTTTAAATAAAAATAAAGTAATAAATGTTAATTATACATACCTCCAATAATAATTAAGTAAAATTATTAAATTTAACCCTTTGCGCTTATAAGACATGTACAGCATGACAAGGTGGTTTGTCCATTAACTCTACCATATTTAAAGGTGTTTTGTCTGTTGGATCATAAGACGTGTACCACATGACACACTGAATGTTGAACTGTAAAGACTGGTCGTACTTCGCATTACATGAATATTTCATTTAATAATTGCAAATACATTCATTTAATAGAAAAATAGTAAATAAAATAATACAAAATCACGTTGAATTATCTTTTTAAAATTAAAAACTAATAAAAACAGCATTGAGGACGTATTTAGCGCATTTAGTATTCAATTTTGGGGAATCAAGGTTAGAACGTCAAAAGAATCCGTCAAAAAAAGAACCATAAAGAACGTCGGTCGTTGTCATGTGCTACATGTCTTACCAGCCTATTTACAACTCACTTTTTTTTTGCTTGAGTGCAAAGAGTTAATATTGAACTCAAAAAGTAGACGAATTACTCATAAATAATTCGAAATAAATGAAAATTTCCGGATAGAATTTTTTGTAATTGTTGCTATAAAAATGTTACAAATTATAAATTTCTAAAATAATAGAATAAGTTCTATGAACAGTAAATTCGACAGTGCTACTGCACTGCCCCCTGAACACAGCACCAAAATAACCACCTGCTAAGAAAAAATCCTATAAGTGAGTGCTCTTCTATATATATATATAGTGTTATTCTCTATGGTCAAAACTAACTAAACTAGCCTAAAGCGGGTTCTACACGATGCTACGAACGTTCCTTCCAACATTCGATCGAACGTTTGAGGCAGTTAAGTTCGACAGTTGGTGCGACGAATGTATCTGCTACACGGTGAGTCGAATGTTTGATCCAATACGAATGATAATGTGTTGGTACTCAGTCGACAACGCTGTTATCTGTCTGATGTTATCTCTAATGTTATACACTGATGTTGTCTCTCTTGTATAATGTGTTGGGACAAACGTGACGAAGATGTTATCTGTCTGATGTTATCTCTAATGTTATACACTGATGTTGTCTCTCTTCACATGAACGAGTCGTGCGCAACCAACGAACACAACCAACATTGACCTTCAAACGTTCGAAGCATCCCTTTGACTCGGTGCAAGAATACCGACATCGAACGGGACACGACCAAATGCGAATGTTTGACGCTCGACATTGGACACTCGTAGGTTCGAACAACGGCTACACGATGCTATGAACCATCCAACGTCGAATGTTGGAAGGTGTTCGTAGCATCGTGTAGCAGCGGCATAACCTTAACTAACCTCACCATCTAGTTTTTATATCAGGGATACAAGAGTTTGTCCTACGCGACGTATAGCCGAATGAGTCATTTGACCGAAACGACAAAAGTCCGAATAGTCATTTAACCGATGCGACAAAATACCGAAAAAGTTATAATTCCGAATGGTCAAATTACAGAAACGACATTTGACCGAATGGACATTAATCCGAAAAATAAATGCATATGCAGCTGTTGGTAATGAAGCAATTTATTAACCACGGACAGGAAAATAATTTTAAAATTTCAATTTTGAAGTCAATATTATTTTTATAATGTTACATTTATAAGCCTTTCATTATAAATATTAACATTTATTATGTTTCTTTTTATATTCAATAGTAAAATGCATTAAGTATTTTAACGAAATAAAAAGTTTAAAACAGCTGCATATGCATTTATTTTTCGGATTAATGTCCATTCGGTCAAATGTCGTTTCTGTAATTTGACCATTCGGAATTATAACTTTTTCGGTATTTTGTCGCATCGGTTAAATGACAGTTCGACTAAATGACTATTCGGACTTTTGTCGTTTCGGTCAAATGACTCATTCGGCTATACGCCGCGTAGGACAAACTCTTGTATCCCTTATATCAAAGTCGATGTATATTGTAAAAACTAACTAAACTAACTAAAGTTTATGAAGTATAGAAATTTTATGCAGAATATGTTTATAAAAATATCAAATGACTTGACTACCTTGTAAGTGCTTTGTTCGATATCCCAATATATCCTTCATCCGTCCCTAATCAGGAGAATCCCTAAATATACAGATTATTTGTCTACCTAGTTTTATAAAATTTAATTTTAATATTTATAGGAAAATTGATTAGTCAAAGGGAAAAATATTTTACCAACAAATAGAAAAGTAATAAACTTATTGTATTTGTATAACTTATTTTGCTTCTGAGACACGGAAACATAGCGGAAGCATTGTGATCACTTCTAAAATATTTTTTTCCCTCCAAAATGAAAATTTTCACGCGCATTTTACATTTTAAGTATAGGTATACAGGGCCGGATTTACCCTAAATGCCGCTCGGGGCACTGTGAAAAATGCCGCTTCTGCTTTTCCCTTTTCCTATCAAAAAGCAAGTGACGAGCAAAAAAAAATCCTATTTTTTATTTTCCTATCAAAAAGTAAAGTGATGACCAAAAAAAAAGCGAAATTATCACGTGTGTTCCAAATTTTGCCACCCCTAAAAATCTGCCGCCCGGGACAAGTGCCCCGCGTGCCCGTAGTGTTATCTGCCCATTATGGATTATGTAAATTCTTTTGCGTACATCAAGGATATTGTATTAATTTCAATTTTAACCAGTCACGAACTGTTTGACTGTTTTTAGGGTTTCGAAGTTCGAAACCTTATGAATTCCTTATGAATTCGTCATTTCTGTCAGCGCATTAGGTGATTTATCAGCACTTGATCACTTTATAGTTAATGTTACACGTAACAGTTAATGTCTGATCTTACACAATTTAAAATACACTATGTCGTTTTTTGAAAACTATTATTGCAATTTTTATAATTCACATAGAAAGTAAAAGGCTTAGATAATCATATTATAACAAATGAAAGGCTAATTTTAATGTTAAATAAAAGCAATGAGTATGTAATAGGCACTTGCAGACTCTTTTTTAATTTATTTAAAATGAAAAATATTACTTACCTATGAGAGAGATAGGCCAGTTATTTTACTTACTTTAAATCACACCAAGGATTCTTTTTATAATACACGTGCGAGAAAGAAAGAAATATATTTCGTAATCTTTTTAAGAAAGAAATATATTTCTTATTCCTTTTAAGCATGTACCACAAATATATAATTTGTATACAGGATGTTTCATGTATTAAATATGAAATGCATTTTTAATACGAAATTCATTTATTTTTTATAATAGTATAAATTTTTAACTGAATATTAAATATTCTGCACTAAAATGTATTGCAAAAAATTATCACATACATTTGTATTCTATACACATCAAAATCGCAAGTCATAGTTATCAACCTGTATATTCTGAATTTTTATTTAAAAAGGGATAGAAATATAATTGTATTTCTATCTGATCAGGGTGTATTATAAAAAGAATCGTCGCTGTACTTCACTGCATCTTCCTTTATTATTGTAGATAGTAAATTAAATAATTTGAATAGTTGAATAATATACTAATAGTTCATATTATTATTTAATACATTGTTACTATGGTTCTGAAATCAGTTAAATTTACCAATACGAATTTTTGTTTCGTTTTTATCGTGTTTACCTACAGTGAAATGACCAATTAAATGTTTTGTACTATTTTTTCGCTGCAAAAAATTTGTCCTAACTTTTTTCCATGGTCAAAATGAAAAAAACTACAATATTCTTATGGGACATGATACACATGAGTTAAATTATCTTTATAAGTAACTAATTAAATAATTAAGTTTCTGGTGGAGCAGTTACTGATCTCAAAGGAGTAATTTGAGAACAATTTTGCCAAAAACAAAAAGATTTTTCAACTTGCGATGCCAACTTCTTTCCGGTTAATTATTCTCATTCAAGAGGTATGTTTCAACAAACACTCGAATTAATAGTCGTTTTAATGAGCATGCGCGTAGTTGAGTTTACTGTTCCAACTAGGCAGAATTGTTATTCCAGTTTACACAAAATTTGAAATTCGGTGTTCCAACAAGTATTTAAATGTAATTCCGAATTCACCCGAATTGATTTTTAAAATTCTTGCTTCAGAGTAAGTATTTCAAATCCTAGACATGCGCATCAACGAAAATGTAATTTTTAACCTTATAATTTAAAAATTTAAATAATAAACAGACAAATTTTAGGTTTGAATTGTTCTGTCGAAAGACAAATTTCAAATTTTTGACTTTATTTAATTGCTATAATAGGTATATTTTTTTTCAAATTAGCAAACAGATATATTTTATAAATATTTATATAATTTTTGTAAGTAATAAAGTAAAATACGGAGTAAAGTAAAAAAAAAAAATAGTTCGTACTTTTTATTTAAAAATTAAATTAAAGTATTTTAAAGTACATAATAATTTTTTAGTGGATATATTATTTGTAAATATTGTTCATAGTATGGAAGATATAGAATACATAACTCAAATCTTTAGTAGAGACATCTTTTGAAATCCCTACGAATTAATATAAACGTTCCTACATATTAAATACCGATCTGAAGTTCTGAATTGAATTTGATTTAACCTTCAAATGACATTATCGAATTTAAAATACTGGATTCTCTCGAACTGGAAATTCTAGTGTTTGTTGGAACATACCTAAGATCAAAATTGCTCCAAAAATAAAACTTCCAACTTGTAGCAATAAATCAGTCATCAAATAATATTTTATTTCATATATACAGTCAAACTGGATCACTGAAATACATTTAAGTTAATATCTGTATCGTTATATAGCTCCGTTGAATTTCTGGGTATACCATAGTGTTAATTAACTTGTCTCAATTATTTGGAATGTATAAAGTATTTAAACAAGAAATAAATAAAGCACAGTAAATAAGATAATATAACGTTTAATAACATTTAATTATTTTTTTGAAATAATAAAAAAAAAAACAATTGTTTTTTGCCAATTCTTTTTCTATTCTTATTTAATTCTGTATATTATTCTTTTTTGGTAAATCAATTATTGATTTTGACAATTTTTTTTTTATTTTAAATGATAAATGATTTAGTCACATCTTTTCAGAGTACAATAATTTTTTTTCAATCAAATATTATTTTAAATTTGCACCTGCATATATTAATAAGTGAAAAAAGAGATAAAAATTAAATGAAAATTTACATTTATACGGATACGGAATAATTATGGTTTAAAATAATTTATTGAGACAAAAATGTGATTATTATTGATAATACATATTCTATTTTTTAAAATTATACGTCACAATAGATTATAGATTATGGGGGAATTTATCTATGGTCTTTGTAGTCAAATGTATTCTGATAACAAAAGTGCTATTTTAATAAAATCCATGACCATTGACAAACTAGACTATCAAACTCGTATTAAAAAAAATTTGTCCAGTTGCACTGTAGTTCTGATACCGAAAACCAATGTCGCTAGTGTCGAATTTAAGCGATTGGTAACAGCTGCACGTAGTAGATGTCCTACTGAATACAGCCAGCAGATGGCACAAGCATGAATTTAAAGCAGAGAAGCATTCAAACATACGGTTTTGGTGGATTTAAATTACCTTTTTTAAAATTTACACCCTTTTTTTAGAAATTCATTTTTATTATACATATAAAGTACGTTTTTAGTTTCGATTAGTATTAAACCCATGTATCAAAGTTCCTAAATCAGAGCTAAATCTTGTGCCATCTACTGGCTGGATTCGGCAGTATATCCTTTATTATAGGTCTGTTCCAGTACTAGTAGGTAAGTGAATGTATTAGCATGAAAATGTAGGAAGTCGTTCCTGTACACCAAAAAGTCAGGTAGGGGTTCACTTCCCCTCCAGTAGGAAAATATCGAAATTAGCAGTGACTTCAGAGTTCCTGCTTTTTCCTTCCACCTCTCAAATTTAAATTTTTAAATTTATTAATCATGTTAATGAAAATTACCACAATATTTATTACCATTAACCGATGTAACCGTTTAGATAAATGTCAAAAAGCTGTCAAATTTGTTTTAATGCAGTAAGGGCAGTAGGACTGAAGGAAGTCGTTTCTTTACTTTCATATTTTATCCCCACCACATAAAGTAGGAACTTGAAGAAATTAGCAGGTAAAAAAAAGTACGGGAACAGACCTTATGTTCAACTGTTATCGATCGTTTAAATTGGACGCTAGTGACATTGGTTTTTGGTACCAGAATTACAGTGAAACTGGAAACACTTTTTTAATACAAGTTGACAATCTAGCTTAATCAATGATTGTTGAGTCAAACAGAAGCGTCGTTTGAACATACCCTAAACCATAGATTATAGTGTTCAATTGTATCGTAGATTAGTGAATTGCATCAGTAATAATCACACTTCAAATATTATTTAAGTAAAACTGAAAGACATGTAAAATATTTTCAAGTATCTCTTTAATTTTGGGGTCATATTTATTCGTTTTACATAAATTTCTTATTTACGAACACGACAGTTATTATTTTTCTTTTTAAAATACATATTAATATTCTGGAAGAAGTAGTAAAGTGGTTTTTTCGATCTAGTGACTACATTTACACAGGTCATGAGAAGAGAAGAGATATATTCATCTAACACATATTTTACGTTTACCGTACAGATTTTCCTAGATAAATTCCATAAATATTATTGGTTGGTGTACAGATTTGATTTGATAAAACAGAAGATTATTACTACTTTTTTTTTGTAAATTTACACTCCATTTTGTCACGTTAGCTACCGTTAGTCTTTTGAGCAAAAAACAAATGAATAAAAATCGTTGTAAAAAAAGAAGTACTAAAGATGTTTTTATCTAATAGATCTTACTTAAACGCAACATAATGGAGTGTTTAGTGCAAATGTTTCTTTTTTTATTCGAGTAGATAATTACAGATATTCACTAAACAGAAATTTTGTGTTTTTGTTGATTGAATTTACCGCGTTTTTGTCTCATTTTAACGTCATCCATTAAGTGTAAACATAATAACGTGTTAGTTTTTAATTTTTTAAACTTTATTGCTATAGGAGACATTTTCTTTAAGTTATTTTTAATAACCAATATTGAGAAGTTTTGTATTCGTCACATGCATGATGACACATGTGGTCGCACTACGGTGAACAGTTGCATTAATTGATAGATTCAGTTGGGTATTTTGTAAATAAGAAAAATCTATATGCGAAAAATTACTGATTTTTCATTTTTTTAATTACGGCAATGGGTACAATATTAATTTTGGGCGGCCGACTTTCTAATTTTCGGCGTCCATCAAAAAATGCTGATAATGATCACCATGAGCGCCACCAACCGGATAGTAATTCGTTCAAGGTCATGCACATTGTCAATTGATTGAAATTTGAATTGCCTTAAGCCATATTATTAAATATGATGTGAATATTAAGTTAGGCGGTTTAAGATAGTTCGAATACCAATCAAAGCAGATGTACTTAGAACGTTAATACAAAATTATGAGCATATTGTGTGTATATTTTATATTTAGCATACTACTGATGCTAAAATTTGAATTTATTTTCGATATTAAATATAAATTTCATTCGTAAACTCAATAAACTTAAAAATAAAAAGCAATATATTTAAAATTTATCAAAATTTGACTGATTTTAATTAAAATAAAAAGAATTCTTTCAAAATTTCCACAGAACACATAATATAATAGTGCAAGTTAAGTTTCTTGGCAAAAATAGTGAAGAAGGAAGGTGTAGAAATAGTCGTGCAGGAAAGTCAAGTTGGTTTTTCGAATAGAATATTCTCGAACTTTTTTAAATTTTCCTGTTTGGCTTACTTTTTAACTGTAAAAAGTAAGTCAATATATTTATTCAATTTACTTACGAATGACAAGTTATTCCCGTTTCCTTGTTCGCCATATCTATAGCAAACTATTAAATATTTTGTAAGACTAAAATGAATTATTTATGTTTATATTATGTAGTCTGAGGATTTTATTTTAAATAAAAAAATGAAGTTTTAAATAAAATATAGTTATCTATGATATTTTATAATATTTCTTTATTTGTTTTCCATTTAAAATTACAATTACTGATTTCTGTTTTGTATTGGTAATTTTAACACACTTGTGTATTAGAAATTTGCTAATTATATGTAAATATATTTACGGCTAATAGCGGGATAGTATTTAAAAATAATAATAATGAAAACAAAACGAAATTAATATACATTAAAAAAAAATGGCTACTAATTATCGATATGATATTTTTGTTCTATATTTTAAATGTATTTTATTTTATATTGTTTTGTTTAGTGTTGTCAGGTGTATGTATTACTGTTAAGTAAGAAATTAAAACGTACTACTTAAGTAAATACTATAATTTCAATCAAGCACAAACTTGAAATATCTCCGGTTAATAAATAAAATTTGGGATTTACAACATGTAGTTCTCTATGGTAGTTACTTAAGTAATAAGTTTTGTTTAACCGTGTTCTGGTGCAGCCATCTATTTATTTTTAAATAATATGTTTATTTATATCGAACCATTACTGCCATTTTAGCGTAACCGACAAACATAAAATTTTACAGGAGAAGAATTTTTTAAATATTTTTATAGCGCTTGCGATATTTCTGCCGTCTTAATTTTATTACGCCTGAGCGTATTATTCCTATTATTTTATTAACCTTACGATAAAGATGGTTATTGTCGGTTACGCTAAAATGTGAAAATATGTTGTATTAACGATAAACTAAGCAATTGCTATAACTCGTTAATTAACGAATTTTTGAGAAAAACGTTAACACTGCTTGGTCCGTTACAGTTTAAAATGTTGCTTGCAATAAAAATCTCAATTTCGATAAAAGTGTCGTTTACGATAAATCGGCGGTAATGGCTCGATATAAATAGAACCATATTTTGATAAAATCTAAATATTAAAAAACAAATATTTTGATACTATTTTTGGTTTTGATGTGATGTAAATGAAAATGAAATTAAGTTTAGGTTATGTGATCTTTTATTTTTGATTGATTTTCTATCACAATCTTTTTTTTTTTTTAAATTTGTGTCATGATTTTCCTTCGACTAGATTGGCACCTTTAATGGTTGTTTATTTTTTTTTCTTGTAAAATATTTTTTTTTTTTACATTTTTCAGATGTTTTACTTTAAAAAATAAAAATTATAATAATTTAACAAACTAAGAAAGCTTATATTACTTTTAATTTCAAATGAATTTTTGAAATAAACTTTTTCATTATGAAAATTGAACACATATTTTTTATATTGATTATGTTAATTCATAAAGCCAAGTTTACATAAATAAACAGTAATTTCCAGCAATTCTTTTGTCGAAACAATTACTAATCGGTGTACTTATTGCGTTAATCATAGATAACTGCCAAATGATATTGAAGAATATTAACAATTTTGTCATTGAGGTTATGTCAGGTTGTAAGACATGATTTCGTATCCTCTTTAAGAAACTTACAAAATTACAATCAGTAATTGTTTCGACTCAAGAATCTTTTTCAAAGAATAAAAAAATTCGTTTAACATTCACAATTTAAAAAAATCTACTTAAAAAAATATTTTTGAATATGAATAAATAATTAACTAAGAAAAACTAACAACCTCTAGAGTAATTTCATATTATTTTAGAAATAATAATATTGGTATGTCATTAATATTATAATTAATATTTTTAATAATAATTCGCACTTTTTTTTAGATGTTTTTGTGATAAAATTTTTCAAGTTTTTTTTTTTTTAAATATAATATCAGAAGTAGCTAAAATGACAATTTAAAAAAATAATAAAATTAAACAGACAAAAAAAAAATACTATTGTGAATTATCTCTATTCATAATTATGTCATTCAAAAAATGGAATAACTTTAAAAATGCGACCATAGACATTATAAGAGTTGTACAGTGATTTGAAGATATGTAATGATTGTAAAACAATCGATATTTCAGTAATCTGTTACTCCATCTTTTAAATGGTTCAATTATAATATATTTATAAAAAACATGTTTTTGTCGTATTATTTGAATAAATAATAAAGGAATATATTAACTTCTAATATTTAAAAGAGCTATCAATTAATTTGAGTATACAAAATAAGGCATTTTTTAAAAATGAAAAACATTTTATATTTGTACTAATAGAAAAAAAACTTAATTGGCAAATATATTTTTAAAAAACAAACAAATAATTACTTAAAACTAAATACTTTTTCTTAATAATTAAAAACTACATATTTGGCTTTATATGCACTAAATGTGATCATAATCAATATGAAAGCATTAATTTAATGCTTAATAATAAAAATTCTGTTTCAAATCGGGCAAATTTAAAACTAAAATTATATATATTATGAGTATAGCTAAATATTTTTATTACATATTTGTCTTTTTGTGTGATGTATAGTTTGAAATAGCCCAATTCAAAAAACAAAAGAAGAAACTAAACTCATTGATGTGTTATATACGAATTTTTTTTTGTTTTTGTTTAAATAATATTATTATGATCGTGCTTCAGTCGATTGGGGTGCAAGTGCGCGTGCCGTACCGCAACTCAGTAGTTGAAACATCTGCTTTTTTTCTTTTCTCATAATCAGTGCATCATCGAGCCTGCGTCAACACACTGCACTCCATTTTATAAATGTTTGTTTAGTCTACATTATATTCGTATTTATTCAAAAAAAAAAAAGAAAAAAGAAAAAATATTTTGAGCTGCGAATTATAAATTTATGTTTTTAAATAATACTTACTTGGTTTGGGTGTTGGGTATGGGATAAGTTCAAAAATATACCGTAAGAGTTGACCCTCACAACAGGCAGTCTATATTTTGAATTTTTTTTTTTTTTTTGTACATTAAATATTTTGATTTTGACATTATAAATTTATTTTTGACTTCTATTCAGTTTTAATTCGAACTTAACTAAAATTAAATGTCAGAATAAATATTGTAGGTAAATATTATTTCATACACGATGAGTTTTTTGAAGAGTTGCCATTTGTATTACGTCCAAATTATTGATCCAATCAAAAAATTGTTCAGATAACAGTTATAGATACTGCTGGGGACAATCGATTGTTATAATCAGAAGCTTTATAACTCCTTTAGTTTTTGAGCTATGATAGAAAGTTATACCTTTTTAAACGCAATTATATTTTAATTTGTTAATGAAATTGATCCAGTGTATCAATAAAAAACATATTCGAAGCTTATTTTTTGAATTTTTCTAAAAATTTATTAATTTTGTGGCAAATAGATATGTATCTGTATAGGTTACGTTCAATCGATTAGTTTTATTTTCGTTAAGCAAGAAACAAACCAGCAATTAACAGATATCAAAACAGAGAGTTTATCTTTTAAAATATAGATGTAATGCAGTAACATTTTTTAATGGTCTTTAGCATTTAACTTAATTTTTAATTTAATAATTTGGCCCATATTTATTAATTTATTGAAAATTATTTACGTTTTTTACTTTTTCTTTTATCTAACATCACTATAGTTAAATGAGAGTTAGTTAGGTGTGTAGGTTTTGCGTACTTTCAAAAACTGATTTTTAAGACGTAATTACCCAGGAACATGAGATAAAATAATGGAAATTTGAGTATTTCCGGTAGTTTTGAATCAGAAACTAAGTTAATTTTAAAAAAAAAAACTCTTAAACAGATTTCCATTTAAGGTGAATCGATTACTACTGATAAATGAATTACAAAGCCTATTTTTTTCTCTATAAATAAATATAATTTATGTGTCGAAAAATAAGTTAAATTTTATAATACATGTAACAGTATTAATATTTGATTATTGTTCAATCTTCTAATTTTAATAACTTAAAAGTAATGAATTTGACTCTAGTAGTTGACGTGTACCCACACATAATAACTAATATAAACAAATATATCATGCGTGTGTTGGTGTCATTTATAAAAATTTGACATTTCTGTAGTTTTTTTTTCTATTTATTACAATAACTAAACGTCCTATATTAAACAAAATAGTTTTTTAATGATTCAAAAACATAAAAGGAAATAATTTTCCGTTTTTTAAATCTTAAAGTTGGTTTTTAATGACACAATTTACTTAAATATACATATATCTCTGATCCATCTCTGATCATACTATTGCATTTACTCGTACGTTAAAAATTCTAACTTTGAAAATTTATTTCTTCTAAACTATACGTCAGAAATTATTCAAATGGTGTCAGTGAATGCATCATATCTTTCTCTATAATATACTAAAATTTCAAATTCTAAACTTGGAAAATTTCTTGGAATCGATTCACCTTAAAAAAAAAAAAAAGTTTGTACCATAGCTTAAAAATTAAAGGAGTTATGAAGCTATTGGTTATAACAATCGATTAGTCCCAGCGGTAGCTACTATATCTCTTACGATATCTTTTTGGACTCACATTCAACCCCCTTCGTATCTGATATTTAAATTTAAAAAATCGAATATACGAAACCAAGTTTGTTAAATTTGAATTCGCAACGCATTCTATCGATATTAATATATAATAAATACTTGTTTATTTATGTTAAAAGTATCGTGCAGTTGAATAAATGAATTAGTAAGTGCAAACACACAAATAAATAGTTTAGTAAATACATATAATAAGTAATTATTTAATAATTGTATCGATCATGCGACTAATAATGAATTATGTAATAGTTTTGGATTATTTTGAATAGTTTGAAGATAATATAGACATTATTTTATATTTAAATGTAAAGAGAGTATTTTAGATAAAAGTGTTACAAGTAGAAATTATTTAGTTTAGTTTAGGTTAGAATTAATTAAGTAATGTTATGTTGTATCTTTTTTTTTATTTTTTATCAACTACAATACGATGTGGCTACGATAATGAATAATTACGATGAATTTAATTTGTTAATTATTATAAAAAAAATTAGTATTTACATTAATACATACATTTAAATAATGATTTGCTCTCAGGCACATATTAAAAGTGACATTTTCAACAATATGGCGTCAAATTTAAAATACCATATTTTATTAGTTTTTCAAAATTTAAAATAAATCACTAAATTTTTTTGATGGTAATTTTTTTTTGTTGCAAATAGTCAATAGACTTATATTGGACATTAAAGAGGTATTGTGTGTTGAGCTTTTGATCCGCTAAGACTATTTTTATTAATAAAGTGTTTTAAAAGTTGTATAGCAAAAAGTGGTCCAAGTTTGTTCACCCTGGTAGAAAAGTAGCACTTGAATTTTGTAAGACTGAGACTGACTCAATTTTTTAATAATTATCCGGACCAATTTATTTTCATATTTCCACTTTGTTGATACACTAGTAAGAACTATAATCAACAATACCGTCTGTTTAACATAACCAAATAAAAGTAAATTTTAAGTAAATTACATTAAATTTAATTATATTGCATAAAAAAAATTTAAATCTAAGGATTGGTAGACATAATTACGAAACCCTTATGCATTCGGTATATCTGTCATCGTTTGTATGTTTGATAGACACTTGACTATTTTTTAAAGTGTGTCATGTATGCCAAACTAATTTAACAGACAGTATCACAATTATCTCAAACAATTTAAAATTTATTAAGGGAGGAGTTCACACCAGAAACGGCTAATGAACTAATTTTTTTCGAATCTCGTTTTTTGTTTTTATTTTGTTCTGTGGTTCTTTACAAACACGGTGATATATAAAACATGGCCAAAAAAATTTTTTTTCAAGTAGAAAAATATTTATTTGTGAGCCGCTGCACAGCCAAGTTGCTGCTCTTTTGCCGACAACGCTCGCCCTCCCCCCCGATTTTATCAGTAATATTTAGTTTTGGTGTGTACATGAGTGTTACAGTATGCACTGAAATAATGTTCTTTTATTTGTATGCCTTTGTAGACGTTTTAATAAACAGTGAGTAAACCGTTTCTTTTGTAATTATTTTTGTTTTTTACCATTTCAACCATCCCCCGACAAGGAAACTCATATCTCAAGTTCTAGAAAAGATAGAGACTTAATTTTTTTAAAATTTTGTTCATAAACATATTGCGCATAAAGTGGAGTATGCTTTTTCCATTTGAACAATTGTAACTATTTTTAAACATTTTTTTTTTTAATAAAAAATTGGGTTTTGTAATTTTTAAAAGTTTGGGATTACAATTTTATAGTTAATTTTTAAAATTATCTGAAACACATACTCAGCTTTATGGACAGGTCCTTTAGGAATAAAATAGTGAAAAAATATTCATTACTTTTTGAGATATGGCCTTCCTTGTAAACGCTTAAAAACTTGAGAAAAAGGGCCCCCTCCCCCTTCAGGGAAGAGTAATGAATGTTTCAAAAACAAAATTTTCTATTTGAAAACCTCCCTAATTTGAAAAAAAATTTTAACAAGCAAAATAATCATAAATAAAAAAGTTGCTTTTTTATTTGAACTCCCCCCTTAAATAAACTTCTGCTACTTAATTTGTTAGTTTTAAGTTTGATTAATTTTGCTGGAACTAAACAAACGATCAAAAATGAAAAATAGTAAGGATTGGCGATGAAATTAATGAAGCTTTTAACAACTGAAAAATGAAATATAATTCTTGAAATTTTTACCAAAAAGAAATAAAATGAGATGTGAATTGTTTATAGGATCTACAAGAAGTTCTCTGTAATAAGAAGAAAATATTTTCATTTTTTGATATTCCTTCATAAAACAAAATTAATATCCATTTCAGTAAAAAGTGGAAATACGAAAACAATGGACCAATTCGTATCGGCGTAAGCGGAAGCGGCTTGCGCTCAAGTGTAAGCAATATGCGCCTGAAAACAAGCACATTTGGCGTGCTATTGGTATGTATGTATATTCTTGTCTCACTTTCCATGTTCTAGTGAGAAGGGAAAGAAAAGTGAGACATGAATATATGTACATACATATCAATAGCAAGCCAAATGTGCTTGGTTTCAAGAGCATATTGCTTACATTTGAGCACAGGCCGATTCCGCTTACGCCGATACGAATTGATCCAATGTTGAAAAGTCAAAATAGTTTTGCGACAGTCAAACACTGACATCTGTTGGTGACGTTTTCAAGAAACATGATTAATAATTTTATAAAGTCAAAGAAGAATAGTACTCCTATCAAAAATGTCATAAAGCCTATTTATTTGACTTATTTGTGCGTCACAGCTACACGGCATTCATAATAATATCTCATATCCTTGATTTTATAATAGTATATTGTGCAATAAGTGCGGGAAATTGTCGATTGCCCACGAAAGCGAAGTTGAGCGCACGAACGTAGTGAGTGCGCTCATTCGCTTGAGTGGGGCAATCGACAATCCCGCACGAGTTGCACATACTATCTTTTATTACGAATTTCACATACTTTTTTTCTATTATTATCACTAATTTTGACATTTTTATTACTTTTTAAAATAATATTTTTAAGTGTTCGTCTTTTTTTTTTCTGAATTAATTATCGTTTAAATTACTTTGTTGGTGGTTTCTATAGAAATAATTATGAAATATTTATTAAATGAAAAATTAAGAGACGGCTTTGCGTGTTTTGATTAAATTTTGCGTGTTTTATTGTCAATTTGCGTGTGGAAAGTTACTTTCCACTTGTCTAACGAAAATTTGTTGCCTAGCAATTTAACGAGAAGAACTGTCAACTAACAAAAACGCGAAGCTGAAGCATCTTTGGGTTGACAATTCTTTGAGTTAAATCAAGGTAGATTAAGATAGGTACGCCGACGCCTAGATCTTGATGACGTAGATGGCAAATTTTATATATATATATATATATATATATATATATATATATATATATATATATATATACACATATATATTATATATATATATATATATATATATATATATATATTATATATATATATATATATATATATATATATATATATATATATATATATATATATATATATATATATATATATATATTATTTAATACATTGTTACTATGGTTCTGAAATCAGTTAAATTTACCAATACGAATTTTTGTTTCGTTTTTATCGTGTTTACCTACAATTAAATGACAAATGAAATGTTTTGTACCATTTTTTTCGCTGTAAAAATCTGTCCTATCTTTTTTTCCATGGTAAAAGTGAAAAAACTGCAATATTCTTAAGGGGACTTAATAGTCTTAATACATACACATGAGTTAAATTGTCATTTAAAAATGTGAAACTATTTAATACTATTACTAGGCGAAAAAATTTAATATTTTGTGACATATATAGTATAAGTAGTTTACGCTGAATAGAATGGTGTTTTTTTGGAAAGAATATGTTTTTGGTCCGTTTTTGGTGTATTTTTTTTTGCTCTCAAAAAAACCTAGTGATTTTGCCGAAAAATTGATACAATTAACATTTAAAACACATATTTTTAAAGGACAAATATAAGAAACACTTCACCACACAATTATTACTTGAATTTGATTCGACATTCGTGCTAAGAGACATGCGCATGAATTGATTTTAGTTTATTTTGTAAACAAATACATATTACGTAAATATTATCGAAAGAAACGAAAATAAAGAGACTATATATTCACTTAAAAATGACGCGTTTGCGATTACCTGAATGTCCCACTGTGAGAACTTCAATCGGTAATGAGCCCCGTCGTTTTGTTAACGTAATATCTGGATTGAAATCGGACGAGCGTCGGACAATTTCACGCCGGATACGATGCCACGCCGCACTATCCGTAATATCTGGTATCAGACATACAGTTTCTGGCCCGCCAGAACTGCGTCGTCGCAATTGTTTTTTACGTCGGCCAGCTTTGCCGTTTAAACTGACACTGTGCCGTGATAATATGTCTGTGCGCACTAACGGGATTTCAGTGGGTACGGAACCACGACGTGGGTACTGGTAGTACAGGGGTTCTGACTGTGACGTTGGAATTTTGTTTCGGACAAATTCTGGCCGATTTTCCAATTCTACTTCGTTACTTTCTGGAAAATTAATGAAAATAAAAATTTATAGTCAGTATTTAAGATAAATGGAGAGAAAATTAACATTTGCAAGGTAGATTTCGAGTAATTAATTCATCATCAGGTAAAACATTAGAGTCATTCCATGTCAAATCATCCAGGGTGTTTAAGGGGGAAGGGTCCTCCAGACAACAGGTTTTTATAGGTCCGAAGACATTCGTCAATCTTCGGACCTATTATAGTTTCGTTCAAATTCTTGCTATTCTTGAAATATCAGTAGCGCATACAGCAAAAATCCACTTGTCGCACACTCCAAGAAGTGCGACATCGACATTAAGTGAGGGGAGAGTCCATACCTCGTTTACTCACGTACACTTCTTCTTAAGTATGTGTGTGTGTGTCCACACAACGTATTCGCCTTAGTCATAGACGGTCATGTATCGTCATATTGTATGCTTATCTTAAAGTATTATTAATTTACCTATGCACGTTATATTACAGGTTTTGAATCGATTCTTGCAATTGTTATACATTGTTGATTTTAATGCAATTTATTATTTTTCGTTATTATTAAAAAACATAATATTTGTTATTATTTTTTATTTAAATTGAGTTTAATTATATTTATTTAATAGAGTTCAACGTATTATTATTATCATTATCATTATTTTAATAAAAAAATGTTTAAAAAATTTATTTTACAATTTTTGTTGAATTAGAAAATATAGTTTCTATCTTTTGATTTGTTGCCATAATATTTTCTTTAAAAAAATATAACAAAAGACACAATTTAAAAAGTGAAAATAGTGACAATTTTTACATTATTTTTTCAAATTTTTTAATGCAAACATGGCTGACTATGCTTCAATTTTAATTTTAAAGTTTGGGGTATCCTAGAAAAAGAAATATATATTGGCATTTTACATGCTATTTACAATATTTGTCTCTTTTTAACGTGTACGTATTATCTTTCGTACGTAATATAAATTAACTGGTCCTTTCATTTCTAATGTCTATGGCCAAACATATTAATCTATTTCTTTAATAAAACGTAAAAATGTACTTAAATGCTTTATATACTTTATCCCGAAAATTGAGAAACAGTAATCACTGAGGACCTATATTTAATGCGTGTCAAACACGCACTTGACGACTCTTTTAATAATTTTTTTTTAAGAAACTGGATACATTTATTGTATCAAATGAAGTTATATAGTATAGTACATGTTATGGTGTATTCACTCATACATTTTTATGCAAAAAAAAGAAAAAATGGCGGCGCTACAGCTGTTCCAAGTTGACTCTTTTAATTTGCGCCGTGGAATGCCCAACCTCTTGTAATCAACTGAATTCAATCGGACAAAAAAATTTTATTAAAATAAGTCATTACGCTTTGCATATACCTATTTCTGATGAGAATTTTTTTTTCTCACAATTTAAAATCAAAAAGAAAAAAATATAACTTTTTTTCTTTATAAACAAATTGTTATAAACAATATTTATAGTAATAATTTATGCAAAATTTTAGGAATATGCAAAGACCAATATCTTAAAGAATATCTGTACAAAATTTCCTTATCTTAATAACCTTTTAAGTTATGTTCCACGGCGCGGAAAAAAACCTGTTTGGAGAAAAACGCTATTAAAAAGTTTTCGTTCTTGAAAAGCAGAGTTAAAAGCAGTTTATCGTTATCTAAGATAATCTTTCTGTTGGGATTAAAACATTAGAAATATATTCCTTAAGGTTCAAATGAACTTTTAAAGCAAAACAAAAAATGAAAAATTTGAAAGTTCTGGAGGACCCTTCCCCCTTAAACTCAAAAGAAACCCACTAATTTTATTTCATCATTCTGTAGCAAATTTAATCGAATTTTTGGTGATATAACTCCAACTTTTGGTTCAGGAGTCAGACTCTAGTTATTGACCAAGTGTATAACTCAGAAATTAATCAAGATATTGGAAAAAAATCTGGTGTGATTCCTTATATCAGTGGTTTGAACCAACTCACCATGTTTCATCAAATTCGGAAAACCTTGGGTGTCAATGTGTCCTTTGGTTGGATGATTTGAAACTGGAATGACCCTAGTTTCAAATTTTATTTCAATATCTGGATTAATTTCTGATTTATAGAAAGACAAAATTTTGGAAAAAACTCGTTAATAGCGTGGCACTGGTCACTTCGGGATGCTGCACCGTTTTACGTTTTTGGTAATAAATCTGTTATTTATTAAGCTATAGAGGTCCAAGTTGTACCATTTTTTAAAAGCTTTTATTTAACTTGCTATGTTAGTATGTTGGTTTAGATCAAATCTTGGAATCAAAATTTAGACAACTTCTAATTGAGCTAGAGGTTTCAAATTTTGCATACTTGTCTAACCTTGATGACAATGCAATATTGTATAATTAGTTTTGTCCTAAATCGCCCCAAAACCAAAATTGTTGATTTTTAGTCCCGTGCAACTTTTTGACATTTCGGATTGTCAAATACATATTGTTCATTGATTTTACATTGCAATTTTTTGTTTCCATAGTTATGTCTGATTAGGGTAAATTAACCGATTAAAATATAGGTAAAAAAATTACTTCTTTTTCTTTTTTTTTAAATTAATTGTGATCAGACTAAAAAGTAGAAAATAAATTAAAGTAAAAAAATGTTTTTTAAGAAAAAGTTTTATTTAAAAATGAGCTAAAAAAATTAAAATAATTTTTGAGTGACGTTTGAAGCAATATGCAACATAATTTATAAAAGCTTGAGGCGTTTAATTAAGTTTGATAACTACTGAAAAGTAAAATAGCTACATTTATACGTATATCCAAAACATCCAAAACAGAAATAACTAATGATAACGCCTCAAGCTTTTATAAATTATGTTGTATATTGCTTCAAACGTCACTCAAAAATTATTTTAATTTTTTTAGCTCATTTTTAAATAAAAGCTTTTTCTTAAAAAACATTTTTTTTACTTTAATTTATTTATTTTTTTTTCAGAATAAAATTTTGAAGTAAAATGTGTAATAGATTGAATCTAAATGCATATTTAAGCTCCTTAATTGAGCCCTTAAGTAAAAATTTAGACCACTCTCTAAAATTTGACATGTGTACAAAACTTGGTCAGTAACTAGAGTGTGACTCCTAAACACAAATTTGGAGTTATATCACCAAAAACTAGATTAAATTTGCTACAGAATGGTGAAATAAAATTGGTGGGCTTTTGAGTTTAAACCTCCTGGATGATTTGACATGAAATGATCCATAATTGAAGAGTTCGTTTACCAATCACAACTTTTATATAGAGGTTGTGATCCGAATAAGAACTCTTCAATTGTGTTTTACTTGATGATGAGTCAATTACTCGAACGCTAGCTCGTAACTGAATAGTTCAATTTAGTGAAAAATGACAAAGTAAAACTGTTCTCATATTTTATAAATGGTGAGCAGGCTAGACTTACTTTGCTGGATAATTTCTGCTGGCATGGAACCTCTTCGAGAAAATATAATATCGGGTCGTAAGGCAAGAGAAGACTGATTATCCTCCATTTTTATGTGTGATGTCACTGGGGCTGAACCACGACGCCTTGTTAGGTCCTGAACAGAGAAAACAAATTACAGATTAAGATATTATTACATAATATGGTGGGGAGATCATCTTTATAAAATAATAATGAGATGTCTTTCTCTGAATCTTTCCGTTTCTCCCTAAAAATTATCATTAAAACATTTCAGGCTGAATTTTAGGTTACTAAAATACTATTTCTGAAGTACTACATACGAAATCGTTGATAAAAACGAATATTTGTAAATAATAAACAAATATTTTACTTCGCAAAAATACCACTTTTATTTTGAAACAATATTGCCACAGTTTCAAAATAAAAGTGGTATTTTTTCGAAGTAAAATATTTGTTTATTATTTACAAATATGGAATACCATAAAGTAACGCTCAAATCTATTAATATTAATGAATATTTGAATAAAATTAGCATTTTGTAATCACTCGGTACAAATTTCATGGGATTTATTTAATGTTTGTGGAAGAGGAAGCAAGATGTTTAAATGTAATTAGTTAGACAAAGAGAAAATTAAAAGTCCTGGATGTTCATCAGGCTAAATTATACATAGATTTGATAATATGATTTTTTTATGAATTTTAACAAACTAAATGTAAATATGGAAAAAAAAAAAACATTAATATAGCCGGAAAAGATTTTTCTGAACATTATGGAAATTAAATTTCCCAAATGAAAATGACACAGTATTTTAGGAAAATATAAATCCTGACACTAGGTTCAAAAGCCTAGAACAATAAATCAGTTTTTAAAAAAAGGATTCTCAACCTTTTTATCTCGTTTTTTTTTTTACGTATAACTTTTTTTACAATGCTTCTGAAAAATTTATTTCAAATTTCCCGCCAAAGAATCTTCTTTGGAGATTTACCTAATAATCCCAATTTTGAGTTTTTGCGTAAAATTATATCAAAACCCAATAAGTGAAGATAGGTTTGGAATATAATGAGAGTAAAAGCCAAACTTACATTAATTAATTTTTTTGGATCTAAATTTTCTTTCTGGCCCTGTAAAACACTTTCACACATTTTTGGAATTTTCGGAGTATTTTCCAGATCTTCCCAGTCATTAATATCGGTCCGTTTAATGCCGACTTGCGCCTGCGCAATCGACGGCTTACATTGTTGTAGTTCTGCAATGAACATTTCCGGACCACGATTATTATTAGGACTGAGAACAACTGTTGGAACTGCTTGACTCCACGGATTCGCACAATCAACATTTTCTTGCGAATTGTGCGAAGAGTTTGAATGGCTTCCACCTAAAAGGATACAAAGAATATTGGTTAGTAATGAGGAATAATGCATATGTATTTTTTTATTGCCTAAAATCACTATTTAACTTATATTAAGTTTAAAAAGAATTGTATGCAGTTTAAATATCGCGCGTTGTGTGACGTAACATGACATACTGAGTTCTTGGTGCTGACACAAGAAACGCTAGTGTTCTCAACCGTACGATGAATGGTACGGGATGATCGTTAAAAATTAGTCAGTGCTTGTTTGTGTTTTCACAAATCCGGCTTCCGTCATTATAATTTATATAAATGATAACATAAATCCCAAAACTAACTCACTTTCAATAAGTGTTCCCAGAAAATAACAAAAAAATTTAAAATTAGTGGTGAATGAAGTGAACTATTCATATGGTTTACATATTTAGGTTGTTTCCTTTGTTCCCATGCAACGCGTTATTCCAGTACACGTTTTATATTCTGTCCGGATATTTGTCAGTCTCAAGAAAAATGATCAAAACAATTTTTAATGAAAATTTACACATATTATTATAAAATTAATTAAAATACTAATTATTTTAGACATTAACCACATGATCAGAAACGGGCTGTGACGTCACATTCTTCTATATTTCGATTGATTTTTCTACTCTTAGGCCCATTTCACACCAAGCCAGTCGCGTCCAGTCAAGTCACGTCAAGTCTGACGCATCTTGATTCAACATACACCGATTCAATGCAATTACAACATAAACTGTATTTTTGCTTTCAAATATAATCAGTCGCGTCCAGTCAAGTCAAGTCAAGTCACCGTCAGTCCAGTCAACGACTCAACAAGTTGAATTTTTTCATCAGTCAACGTAAGTCATTTGTCCATTGTACATGCGTATTAAGAGATACATACATATTATATGTGTGTTGTGTATAAATCAAATCATAGAGCATATTTCTTATGTCATTTCTGGTATAATATATTATGTATGCATATATTATGTAGTATATATATTATTTTTTTAAATAGGTAATACATTATTCAAACGTTAAATCCTTAAATCACTGTCAAACATGGACTTAGAACAATTAATATTACTTATTAGATATTATCCAAAAATTTATGATCTTAACTTCCGCATTATTATTATTGCATTAAATAACAACATCCATTTTCAAATATCAAGTAATAACTAATTTAAACTGACTGATTTGACTTGACTTGGTCTATCTGAAAGCATCTGATTGGCTTGACTTGACGCATCTGGATTTGACGTGACTTGACTGGACTTGAGAAGACTTGACTGGTTTGGTCTGAAATGAGCCTTATCAAACATAACTATAGAAATTGGTATAAATCACAGACCAATGAACATATTATATATTATATTATATAGTATAGACTAATTATATCAATATATAATTGAGGCAGCCAGATACTACCAAATAGTATTTTGTAATATTAAAATCAATGCAATAACCGATGGTACCCGTAGTAACGTTTTCAAATAATTATTGTCAAAATTTAATATTGATAATAAAATTTTACTTTTTTGAGAAGAAACTGCAAAATTTTGAAAAAAAAAGAGTGGTATTTGTTTTATTTTCAAAATACGTACGTATACAAATTATGTCCTGCAATAATTATAGTCGCATTTGCTCAAAAATGGACAATACATTATATTCCTAAAATCTCACCCGTCTCACCCCGTTACCTGCTTCAAGCAAAATGTCTACAAACTGGCTTTACGTTTTGTCTAGTCGTATAATATAATAGTGTTCATTGGTCTGTTGTATAAATTTAATTAATTTCAAAAAAACGCAACAATTTCTTTTCTTGGTTACCAAACACACGTTGTTATTTTGAGAATGTGACATAATTGACAGCCAATAGTAGTTTTCGCAGATTTTGAAACTAAATATTAAAATTAATTTTTTTTTAACGATTTTTGACCGGAAAGAAGTTGGCGCCGAAAGTTGGAAAATCTTTTTGTTTTTTATATGGCTAAATTACTCTCAAATTGCTCCTTTGGAATCAGTAATTGCTCCACCTGGAACTTAATTACTTAATTAGTTATTTACAAACAAAAAAACTTTTTTGTTTGACTATTTCTATTATCAAAATCTTGTCAAATAATGCATTTTTATACAATTACATTATATCAAAAAATTGCTTCCAATTTGCTCCATCTAATTTAAAAGTTATTAATTTCTCTGAATAATAATTAAAATATATTAAAATAAAAAATATTATGAATTAGGTTATGTATTATTAAAACGTATAGGCAATCCATTATACCTTTAAGTCGTTTGCATATATTTAAGGATAATTGAATTTTGACAAGTTAAATAACATTATAAAAAAAACAAAATATTTTAATAATTATTCAAAAGAATTAAGATTTAGCTTTTAAATTAAATAGAGCAAACTGGGAGCAATTTATTGACGTAAAGAAATTATATACAAAAGTATTATTTTGGGAAATTTTGATAACTTAAATAACGAAAAAAAATTTTTTTCTTTATAAATAACTAATTAAATAATTAAGTTTCAGGTGGAGAAATTACTGATTTCAAAGGAGCAATTTGGGAGCAATTTAACCATATAAAAAACAAAAAGATTTTTCAACTTTCGGCGCTAACTTCTTTCCGGTCGATTTTTGACATTTTTATAATATTTAATTTGTTCTGTTACTATTACTAACCTTCTAACAATGCTTCTTTGCAACTAGACATTTCAGCGGTTGTTGACAGGTAGCGAACTCGAACGTAGGGTTGCAAAGGTGGGAACGTCTGTTGTCGGGTGAGACATCGCGACGTCGATAACCCCACCGCAGTGATGCTTGTTATTGACGTCTCCGGCAATAACTCTTCAGCGCTTAATGGCCGTTCTTCTTTCTCCGACACACCTAGTGCTGAACAAATTTTTAAATTATTAAAAAAAATTTTTCAAATCTTTTTCAAATCTGAAACCCCCGTCCCAAGCACTTACAAGATGAATTCTTTCTACCACTTCCACCGGACATCAGAGACGTTTGTGAACTGTACAAAATCTCACTGGGATCCGATAAAATTTTCGAATGTGCTCGCTGCTGTGCAATTTCAATTGGCGATTTATGAGCGGGTGGGGGCAAGCTTTCGCGTCGCATGCCGATGCGCGTGTGCAGTGGGCGAGTGATACTGACCGGTACCGAGTGGCGGCGATTTGATTTCGTTTCGGACAACGGTTCTCTCCTATGGGGATAAAATTTTAGCAAAAAAAATAATTTTCTCCACTGTTCGGCGAAACACTGAATCATGGATATGTTTTATAGTTTAATACATGGACAAACAACAACAAACATTAGTGAAATAAAAGTCAGTATTATCTAAGAGAAAAAAATCGTCAAGTGCGTATTGAATACGCATGAAGCCAGGGTTCCTCAGTGGTTTCAATCTACTTTTTGCAGCTTTCGGGATAAAATATACAAAATTTAAGTACATTTTTTTATGGTTTAACATAAAAATCGATAAATATTTGACAACGTTACTTGTACATGTGTTATTATGAGGATCAATTACGCGATAATTTGATTCCCTGTACTTTTTATAGAAACACATAAACTTCAAATTTCAATATTTCGCAAACTCGTTCAAAAATGAACAGTGTTAGAAAAATTTCAATTTTGATAGAGTAAATGTGAAAATTTTATTCATTTTCCAGCATTTCACTTAATGACATGAACTTGAATTTTTAGAAATTTTCGAAAATTTGACCGTTTATATCACCGAAAGTTGCCAACACAATTTAACCAAAATAATACTAATTGAGTGTTATGCTCATAGAGAATAACACTATATATATATAGAAGAGCACTCACTTAAATTATAGGATTTTTTTTAGCAGGTGGTTATTTTGGCGCTGGGGTCAGAGGGCAGTGCAGTAGCATTGCAAAACATATTTTTAAAAAATGGTAATTGTAGACGGTGCTACTAGCTGATATCTGTCGAATTTACTGTTCATAGAACTTATTCTACTATTTTAGAAATTTATAATTTGTAACATTTCTATAGTAACAATTACAAAAGATTCTATCAGGAAATTTTCATTTTTTTCGAATTATTTATGAGTAATTTGTCTATTTTTTTGAGTTCAATATTAAATTTAATAATTTTACTTATTATTATTGGAGGTACGTATAATTAACATTTATTACTTTATTTTTATTTGAAAATAATTACTTATTTTATTATCACAGTAAATTAATCAGAAAATTATAATACATTTTATCTGTTGCAGAAAAATGGGAGCACACTTGTCAGAAATTAGAATCAGTGATAGAGCTGATATTCATTTACGACATATTTGATTAATGTACAATTTTGAATAAATATAAATTTACGTTAGTTTTTAAACAAATATATGAGTTTATAATTATTGTATGAGTTTCAAACTTGAAAAACTGATCAAAATAAAATGCAATTAGGAAAATTTTAGTGGATTATCTTACTAGTAGTAATCTACATTATCGGATAAGGCTAAAAATAATTCAAAGTTATTATAGTGACATCTCTGTTCTACTCAAGTGTACTACGCATAATGATTACAACAACGATGACATCTATACCCGCTGCCCCCGTTCTCAGTGCCATAGAGAGGTAATAGAGGATCAAAAAAATGTACTGAAGTTGGTTATCTTCCAGAAATAAAATTCTGGTGTATTTTATCTATGGTTATGCTCAACTAAATGCTCAATACTCTCTGCTTAAAAATGAAAAATGGTGAAAGGAATTAATAAATAAAACATTTTACTCTGCAAAAATACCACTTTTATTGTTTAAACTCTTATGATATGTTTCGATTAATATGTCCATTATCAAACAAGTGAAGATTACACTCAAATACATGTCTATTTATACTAAAACGTAACCTATTAAAGATTACGTTACGGTATAATCATTTAGTATAAATAGGTATGTGTTTGAATGTACTCTGCACTTGTTTAATAATGGTCATATTGTTCGAAACATGTTACAAGAGCTTAAATAATAAAAGTGATATTTTTGAAAAGTAAAGTGTTTTCATTTCCCTACACTATATGATACGTACAAAACAAATTTCAAAATTGAAAAAACAGTCTTCAGATATTTTCTTCGAAACCCAAGCCCAGTTAATATCTCAGCCAAAAAAACATATCCATGTTAGAATGTTCTAGATTAATAAAAATTTGGTTCATACTTTGGTATAAAATCAGATGGTATTAGCCGTTCACTGCTACCTCGTTCGCTACTTATATCGCTAATATCTCGTTCACCCTCCGCATCCGATAATTCAGTTCTAGTCTCTTCGGCATTTTCCGCCGCCTCTAACGCTTCCCATCGCCGCTGATTGCTCTCGAGAATCTTCATCATATGATGCGATAATTCACTATCTAAAAATCGGTGCCATTCGGCGAACAATGGCGTTACGACAAAACGAAAGAATCCTGTTCGAGAAAAGAAAGTGGTAAAGTGGTAAAGATACGAGTTAATGGATGATTTCATAGAATAGAAGCAGCTTAAAGCACTTGCAGTAGGCTAGGGCATGAAGCACTCTTAATGGATAACACCACTTGGATAGTTTTGCTCCGAAAAATATCCTTTAAGGTGAATCGATCACTTGAAATTTTTCAAGTTTTAGAATTTGAAATTTTAGTATATTACAGAGAAAGATATGATGCATTCACTGACACTATTTTGAATAATTTCTGACGCGTAGTTTAGAAGAAATAAATTTTCAAAGTTAGAATTTTTAACGTACGAGTAAATGCAAAAGTATGATTAGAGATGAATCAGTGGTATATATTTAAGTAAGTTGTGTCAATAAAAACCAACTTTAAGATTTAAAAAACGGAAAATTATTTTCTTTTGTATTTGAATCATTAAAAAATTATTTTGTTTAATATTGGACGCTTAGTTATTGTAATAAATAGAAAAAAACTATAAAAATGTCATTTTATACTAATACACCCATATAATATTTGTGTACGTGTTAGTTATTATGTGTGCGTACACGTTAACTACCAGAATCAAATTCATTACTTGTAAAATTATTAAAATTAGAAGATTGAACAATAATCAAATATTAATACTGTTACATGTATTATAATATTTAACTTATCTTTCTACACATAAATTATATTTTATAGAGAAAAAATAGACTTAGTAATTCATTTGTCAGTACTAATCGATTCACCTTAAGGCCCCTAAAACCACTTTTGTACAATTTTATGTTGGGATTTAACATTAAATTGTTATTCAAAATTTTAAACGAGAATTCTTTTTTTAGCGAATTTCTACACTGGAAATTCAGCTATTACGCTCACTGTCTTGACGCAACTTGAGCCCGGAACTATGATAGTAATTTGTTTTGAGGTCTCTAGAAGTCAAAAATAACATTCACTCAAATTTATGCATATATGTATCAACACAATAACTCCCGAACGAAACATCCTATTTTTACGAAATTTGATGAAAACGTTGGAAGTCCAAAAATCTTAGACGAGTTCTTCAGTAAAACCTGTCCGATGCCCGGAACGTGGGTTTTTGGGCATTTTTAGTGAGAAAAATAAGTTTTTTTGCCAAAATTCCTCCAAGTTTAAAAGTTTTTGCGACATTCTTTTACACCATTGGAAAAAGGAATTATTTTCTATGTAAACTGGTTTTTGAGAAAAACGAATTTTTGTAAACGAAAATTCGCTGTGTTATGCAGGATGCTGCGACAAGGGTATCTTGTTCTAAGTACATTTTTGTGATTTTGGATATGTTCAGGTGGTGTTACCCCTTAAATAAAGAAGCTTCATAAAAATTACTGTATTTTCATTAATATGTTTCGTAAAAACGTCACCAATAGATGTCAGTGCTAGACTACTATAAAATGGTTCGATTCCGTGAACAGTGAATTAATGGGCCAATTCGTATCGGCGTAAGCAGAAGCGGGCTGCGCTCAAGTGTAAGCAATATGTGCTTGAAAATAAGCACATTCGGCTTGCTACTGATATGTATGTATATTCCTGACTCACTTTCCATATTCTAGTGCGAAGGGCGAGAAAAGTGAGACAGGAATATACATACATATCCATAGCAAGCCAAATGTGCTTGTTGTCAAGCGCATATTGCTTACACTTGAGCGCAAGTCGCTTCCGCTTACGCCGATACGAATTGGCCCAAATATTTCTGATAATAATATACCTGATTGTATTTTTGGCACAGATGTTGAATGGCGATCACACAGTGACGTCACCGGGAGATTCAATTTCCTTTCAAAGTCACCTTGACGGAAGAATTCCTCGCACACTTTCAGACTCCACTTTCGCGACACGTCCCAAGGCCTGGTTGGATTTGATATGTCTGCACACTTAAGAGCTATTTGCAATATAAAATGACGATCCTCCTCTCGACTCATATCTAAACTATTCGAATCTAAATCTCGCTATAAATACAATATAAAATTAGTGTAAATTTCTCAAAACGGCTCAAAGAAAAAAAAATTTGGATACATACTTTTAATTTACTTAGAAATTCTTGTTGCCGTGTGATATCGGTGGCAAGAATTAGTGAGCGTATTTGACTCTCTAACGATTCACGCCATGGAGTCAATTGTTCCGCGACACCGCTTTCCAAAAGACACCCAACAGCTGAACGCCAGTGATGATTTTCTAACACAGAACTGTTCTGTTGCGAAAAAATTTTTTAAATATAAAATTTTGTAAATAGTATTGACGTTTTTTCATGGACAGATTTCTTTCTTACATCGTATAATGCAGCAAGATGATTGGATGTGGCGATTAGAAATGGTTGATTAACGCCCGGATGATCTAAATCGTGCGCAACCGCACCAATTAATGAAGCCATTACTTCCACGGGATTCATATATTTCTTTATCTGGGTGAGAAATAAAAATAACAATTTGATTAGTAAATTAACTTGGTAAGTAATAGTATATTGTGCAATAAGTGCGGGAAATGAGCACTCACTACGTTCGTGCGCTCAACTTCGCTTTCGTGGGCAATCGACAATCCCGCACGAGTTGCACATACTATTTTTTATTACGAATTTCACATACTTTTTTCTATTATTATCACTATTTTTGACATTTTTATTACTTTTTAAAATAATATTTTTGAGTGTTTGTCTTTTTTTTCTGAATTAAATATTGTTTAAATTACTTTGTTGGTGGTTTCTATAGAAATAATTATGAAATATTTATTAAATGAAAAATCAAGAGGCGGCCTTGCGTGTTTTGATTAAATTTTGCGTGTGTTATTGCCAATTTGCGTGCGGAAAGTTACTTTCCGCACGTAAAAAAGTATGTGGGAAGAGTACAGTGGGCAAACAGCTATTTTGCGTACAGAAATGTGTGCGCCAAGTTAGTACTTCTCCCGCATCAGTAATAAAAAATAACATTCGGTACTATACAAGTATGTTAAAATAAAAATTAGTCAATTTACCGATCATATATTAGTTTTTATTTTGTGCAACAGATGGCAGTACTAGTTTATATTTGTAGATTATACAGTTTATAAAATCTATGATAGAATTTTGAAATTACGTTCAATTTTCATCATTTCATTGTTTTTGTTTACTGTTTTAAAAATCTTGAATGAATATGTGTAAACTTGATGACGTCATCAAAAATAAAAATTTTTTAAATTTTTAGGTACACACTTGAAGGGGTGGTTCACTCCTTAAAAATTTATCGATATAAAAAATAATGTTATATTTATTACTAGAATTCTGTATATATAAACGAAATATTTTCAATTTTTAAATTTTTAAGTACACAGTTGAAGGGATGGTTTCACCCCTTAAAAATGTGTAAATACAAAAAATAATATTATATATTTTACTAGGCCTCTTTAACGTACGTATAGACAAAATTTCATCGTTTTTAAAATTTACTCCTTAAAAACGTTCTTTAACAGGAACTGAAAATTTTTTATATTATTAGGTAGTCACTCTTTACATACTGACAAAGTTTCAGATTTTTTTGAATTTTCGACTTGTGTTTTAGACGGAAAAATAAATTAAAAATGTTTATAGTATGGATATCTAAATATTTATAATGCATTAAAAACACAGGCTAATAACTGTAATGAGTACTAAAACAAGTCTGTAAATAATATTTAAACAAAATAAAAAGGTGATTTACCTGTTCTAATCTGTAAATTAGATTATTAAAAATTATCTGTGTATTTTTATTATGCTAACTTGGAAAATTCACTGGCAAATGTTGAAATTTATACGGCATGTGTTTCTACCAATTAGTATTGATTGAAATCAAAATAGATAAATTCAACAAAAAATTAATTATTATATAATTTAAAATATATAATATTTCTTTGATTAAGTATACAGGTGTCAGAGAAATAAGTGACTATCTTTTGAGGGGTGACTCATAGCATCCTGTAGACACTAAAACCGCAGGATTTTTTTCGGAATTAACAGTCGCGTCACCCCTCAAAAGGATTCGTGACGCGACTGTTAATTCAGAAAAAATTCCTGTGGTTTTAGTGTCAAAAGATGGTCACTTATTTCTCTGACACCCTGTAGAAACATTAAATGCGAGGCGAATTTAAATTGAAAAATAATCATTCTGTTTTTTAAGAAATAACTTCATTGATATATAAATGTCAAAACTGTTCCAGCATCGGATCGCGTTCCGGTATAGGGGCTTTTAAGTTACTTATCATTATTATTACTTATTACGAAATACAGCTGAACTCTTTTTTGTGCGGTGGATAGGGACCGCATAAAAAAAGCACAAAAAAAATATATTCAAAAATATCATAAATAGCTATAAAAAGTATAGTTCGATCCAGATTGTACAAAAACCTTTTTTTGTGCGGTTGATCGGGATCGCATAAAAAAAGTTTCATTGAAAAAACATCACTCAAAACGCTCAAAACTTACAATTTTCCTTAGAAGTTGCTTAACTATAAACAGGATAAAGCATTAATTTACACGTAGAAACATTTTATTTCAATTTTATAATATTATGAAAATTTTGAAAAATACATCTTTAACAAAATTAAATGATGCAATAACTTATGTTCTTATGCAATGTATTGATTAAATACTTAAAAGCCATTAAAAAGTATTTTTATCAAAGAAAGTTATTATAGTAATTGTTTAAGTTTCTTACTATCTCGTGATTTTGATTTTACATTATGCATTTTAATGGCCATTTTTTTACAAACCGCATAAAAAAAAAATCGCACAAAAAAGGACCGCATAAAAAAGAGTTCAACTGTATTACATATTATGGAAACAAACCTTTTCTTCTTGAAGAAAACAGTGCATTGCTTGTGTTACGTCAGTCGCATGAATTGAATTGTGATATGGATTCGTACTATGGTAGCCTTCTTCAATAAGTGCTGTAACAAATCAAACACAGTCATAGTCTAGATAACATTTTACAATAATATAACAATGGTTGGTAGCTTACTGAATAATTTCCATACACGGACCACATCTAATTGGAAATATTCTAAGAGTCCGTACCAATGGAATAAATGAACACATAATACTGGTAATGAGCGGCCGCCAGCAGCCGTCTCTAAAGCGAATGCATTGAATGCCCAGCGTCCACAACGGTCTAATATACACTGAAATCAATATACACCAATAAAAAAAAATGATTCAGTCTACTGATGTCGAATGATTAATCCATTAATCCAAAACTTTTAATGTAGAAAAAGGTAGACATGTAATTTTTGGGCAAAGCGGGTAGACAAAATAGAAGCATCTTAATGGAGAAAAGTGTTGGAAGGGGAAAAAAATAAATAATCTTCTTTTTACGACGGAATGAGGGAAAAAGCTTAAAAAAAATATTTCTACCTTGTTTGTGGTGATTTTGATATGGAATCACCTGAAGTAATATATTCCAATATGGAGATTGTAAAGAAAGTTACAGTTAATTGTTATAAATTTATTATTTTTGTCTTTTTTCAATTTTTTTTACTTAACTATTATTATTGAAGTTCTATATGATTAAGAAAGTTCATATTAAAAAATAATAACAGTATTTAAATACATAATGTACTTACTCGCTTTGCCCAAAGGGGGTTACCCGCTTTAGGATACCTATACAGGCAAAGCGGGTTTTTGCAGAGGTTTTGTATTTTTTTTATTAAAAATAAATATCGTATAAACATTTCTTAAGCGAAGTTTTATTTTAAAGTTCGATAACTATTCTATCTGATAATATAAAAAAGATCTGCTTATCGAGGTCAAAAGTCACTTTTTTGGGCGTTTAATCTTAGCTTACCCGCTTTGGGCGACCTTCCCCTACATTTAATCATTTTTTAGTCAACTAAATGACTAAAATGATTAATTTTTTTTTAAACGACTAATTTAATAATCTTTTTGTGTTGTTTTTTGTTGCCATTTTTTAGTCGACTATTTTACCTTCGACTAAATGATTAAAACGATTAATATTTTTTTTTTTTTAAACGACTAACTTAATAATTTTTTTTTATTGTTTATTGGGCTTCAAAAAACTAAAAAATTATCAATTTCTATGACTTTTCACTTTTATGTGGTCAATATATTGTGATATGTCATAATTATTCTTCTTTTTCTTAAAAAAAGTAATTTAAAAGAAAACCTCGTTTTTGGAAGAGTTATATTGGTTACTAGTGATGTCGAGTCGAGGAGTAATTAGTCGGTTAATCGACTAAAGTTGTTTTTCAGACAAAATTAATCATTAGTCGAAAATATCGAGTATAAAATAGTCGACTAATCGACTAAATTTTTAGTCGAATTCATGAATAAGGTAACCTAGTTAATTCTTTCAGAACAATGTTTTCTTTTGAATTTAATTACTGACTTCTAATATTTTTTTTTTAATATAAACAAATAATTTTTTAATTTTAATTTTTTAGAATCTTATATTCAATAATACAGAAAAATTATTAAATTAGTCGTTTTAGTCATTTAAAAAAAAATTTAATCATTTTAGTCATTTGATCGAAGGTAAAATAGTAGACTAAAAAATAACTAAAAGTAAACAAAATTAGTCGACTAAATCGATTAATTGATTAATCATTCGACATCACTACTGATTACCCTATTCATGAATTTGATTAAATTTTTAGTCGATTAATCGATTATTCAATGCACGACATTTTCGACTAATGATTAATTTTGTCTGAAAAACAACTTTAGTCGATTAATCGACTAACTGCGCCTCGATTCAACATCATTAATTCAGTCTTGAAATGTGTACAAAACAGAAATAAACACTCTTTAGAGTCTAATTTAAAATGAGTACGTCTAACGATGTGATATGAATTTAAAATGAGTATGTGTGCGATCTTACCCCAAACAGGTGTTAACTTAGAACAAACACAGTCTCTGTGTGTTGGTTTTTGTAAATATTTATAGAAGAATAACATAAACATAATATAATTCTTTTGGTAATTGTATTGAAATGCGTATATGTAATTGTAACAAAAGTATTTAATTGTTTGTGTTTGTCTGTTATTACTTTTATTAAAAATGTGTATGTTTACACATGTTGAATTATTTCGTGAATTTATCTATATAAAGTTTTTTTTTTAATTCTTTAAAAATATTGCCGGCCCCTGGGAAAGTTTACTGTGAAAGTGCGCGCATTGAAAATGAATTCAGTTTTTCTCTTTATTTTTTCACAAAATATTTTTGAAATCTAATGACAAATAAAATGTATGTATAAAAAAAAAAGAGAAAAAAAAATTGTTTAATTTTACCTACTTGAACTTGTCCATGCATAATGTCATCTAAAATTGCTGGATTATCTTGACTAAGGCTCCTTGTGGTAAGCTTTTTACGTCTACGTTTATGCATTGTTAAAAATCGACCGGTGGGCCCTAATCGATTTCGAATACCATTTGTGGTTGTTAACGTTTCCAACAGTGTAAAATCGCCAGACGACAAACGACAAATGCGCGGCGTTGATGGGCTCGGGGCTGCTGAAAAAAAAAGTGAAAATTTATTTTAATTAAATCACACAAATGAGCATATTGAGGAAATGAATGATAGATATTACATAATACCATTGATATTAGAATATGTATGTAATAGATGGAGCACACATTTTTTTTTTGAAGCAAAATCGACATATTGGTTAACATCTTTTATTTAAACTAAAAAGTGTCTGTACTAATAAATATTTTTTAATTTGTGTGATTTTTGTTGTAATTTAAGACTATTTGTTAATAAATATTCGAATAATACTTATAACAACAAATATAATATCAATTTTAAATCCAACATTGTTTGACCGCCATATTTGTCAACATCTGTCACTTTTTCGTACACCTCTTTTTTATTATTTTCATATACCTCTGAGTACTGAATAAATAGTGGGAGTACAAGTGTATATACATTGGGCCGATTCGTATCGGCGTAAACCCAAGCCGCTTGCCCTCATTTTGAATCAATTTGCGCTTGTTTTAAATCACATTTTTGGCTTGCATTTGATATGTTTATATATTGCTGTCTCACCTTCGATGTTCGAGAAAGAACGGTTAAGTATACATACCCTCACCCTTGCAGAGACAGGAATATACAAACATATTAAAAGCAAGCCAAACGTGATTCAAAGCAAACACAAATTGATTCAAAATAAGCGCAAGCGGCTTGGGCTTACGCCGATACAAATCGGCCCAATGTATGTGAAAATGAAACAAAAAAAAAGAAAAGTGTTGACAAATATGGCGGTTAGCTAAGGTTGGATTTAAAATTTTTCTATATTTATTGATTTTCTGTAATTCGAGACTATTTGTTAATAAATATTCTAATAATACTTATAATTTAACAAATATAACATCAATAAATATAGAAAAATTTTAAATCCAACCTTGTTTAACCGCCATATTTGTCAACACCTGTCACTTTTTTGGCTTCATTTTCATATCCCTCTGCGTATTGAATAAACAGCGGGAGTACAAGTGTATATACAATGTATGTATATGAAAATGAAGCCAAAAAAGTGACAGGTGTTAACAAATATGGCGGCTCAGCAAAGTTTGATTTAAAATTTTTCTATATTTATTGATGTTATATTTATTATTATAAGTATCGTTAGAATATTTATTAATAAATAGCCTTAAATTACAACAAAAATTACATACAAATTAAAAAATATTCATTACCACCGACACTTTGTAGGTTATAAAATGTGTTAACAAATATGGCGATTTTGCTTCAAAAAAAAATAATGTTTACTCCATCTATTGTATGGTACATACGTATTCTAATATCAATGAATGTTACATAATATAAAGTGTTAAAATTTATAAATTATTCATGGTTTAATATTTATATTATTGTTGTCCACTTTGAATAACTACTCTACAGAACAACTAAAGAGCTTATTGAAGCCCACATAGCAAAATTTTGTTGATTACGAAAATGTAAACAATTCAATAATAAGTAACAAAGTTTCAGAATGAATAGAATGAAGTTGATGAATGTTTACCCGAAACTGTAATTAATCAAACGAAAACCTTGGACGGTAACCGTAAATTAAGATGTCCAGGCGGGCAGCAATCACAAAATATATTCAGAGATGAAAATACACACACAAATATACGGTATGTATTATGTATATAAAAACAAAATTATACAGTGTTATTCAAAAATTTGCAATATAATTTTCGTAAGTATATACCAAATCATTGTTGAATTTTTATGGGACTAAATTTTTTGATTAACTGGAGTTAGTATTATCGAGTTTGTGACAGCTGTTTTGCTGTTGGAATCAAAATTTTATTATAATGATGGCGGAAGAGCAGAGTAAACTTAAATGTATAATCTAGGTACCGTAAAACCGTCTAGACCCGGACACTTTGCACCAATCTTCAAAGTAAATAATTTTTACATTAACCTGCAACAATAAACATTTGTTCTTGACGTATTTAGAGAGAGAAAAACATATTCTAAACAGCTGTACCAATAAAAACTACGGAATTCAACTTTTACTATCTCATTTTACAGGATTACTATCCTCCAGTTTTTCAAAGAAATAAAATGTGTGTCTAATTTAGACATGAATTTTTCGTCATAACTGTCATATTGTTTTTGTTTTGATATGTATGTGTTCAGAATTTTATCGCGCATCATTTAATGATGTTTGAAGTTATATATTCGATGTATATATAAAAACATACATGCTATATATATATATCCGTTTAGACCCGGACACATCAGTTTATTACACTAAGAAACAAACTATGGTATACTTTAACCATCTTTAAATGGGATGGCTTTTCGAGAGGGTGTTAAAAGAGATCATAAATTTTTAAAAAGTTACAATATTTTATTGCTTGCAACAAATGCCACTCTGTGTTCTCTACAATTGTATTTAAATATATTACCTGTTTTATGAGTGACGGTTTCTTTTAACACTTACATAGGCAAGTAGATAACTTGCTGCGAACAATACTAATGATTAATGCCGTACTCGAAAAGTCATCCCATTTAAAGATAGTTAATTAAAGTAACTAAATTTTCCAAATATTAGACGATAAAACTTTAACGATGGTTTAAATGCCGGAAAATTTAAATTGCTCACTGGAATAATAAGTACCAGTATTTGGATCGAGGCCTGTTTTTGCTAAAAACTAAAATATTTACTGTGAATTTCGATGGGAAAAGCGACCAGTTCCGTCACTGTTGAGTTTGTATCAATCATCGTCTACATTTTTTTTACAAGTAGTGTACAAAAAATTATGTATCTATTTATGTATGTGTTTTGCCATTTTGAGCTTATTAACTTCTATTATTTAATCTTGCGAATTCATTATGCTAATCATTTCTGTATTTTGATTGTATAATCGATGTTTTTATATGGTCGTGATGTGGTGTAAATATTTTTAAATGTGTTTTCATTGTTCATAATAATTGAATAAACAAAACAAATAAACACATAAATCATCGCTCAAATTATTCGAGAAATTTCTATCTCACGTCTCATAACGTCATACTCATAACTAGAGAGCGGAATTTGCATATTTTGCATATCGATAAGTTCTGGTCATATATCAATAAAACTTCGGATGTATACGAATCTTCACTTTTCGAATTGATTAAGACTATTTAATTTTTTTTTTTTTAATTTCAAATGTTATCGAGTGCCTGTGAAACATTATTAATGTATGGTGGATTTTTGTCCGTATTTTAAACATACACCAATATTTATATGTTCACTTAATGTCCAGCTTTGGCTGATACTTGAACACTCGATGTACTTCCTCTCACATCCTCTCTTTGATTGATTATCAAAATTGGAGTGGCATTCGAACGAACAGTCGGTGGCCTAATTGGTAAGGCGGTTGGCTGGTAACCAAGAGATCCGGGTTCGAGTCCCAGCCGATTTGGTTTTGATAATTTTTTAAACACTATGTGAATTTTAATTAACATAATGAATTGGCCATTTGCCAAAGTACATCGAGTGTTCAAGTATCAGCCAAAGCTGGACATTAAGTGAACATATGAATATTGGTGTATGTTTAAAATACGGACAAAAGTCCGCCATACATTAATAATGTTTCACAGGCACTCCATAACATTTGAAATTAAAAAATGTAACTGCGTTTCGCATCAAAGAGAGGATGTGTTTGATTGATTATCACAATTGGAGTGGCACTCGAACGAACGGTCGGTGGCCTAATTGGTAAGGCGCTTGGCTGGTAACCAAGAGATCCGGTTCGTGTCCCAGCCGATCTGGTTTTGATAATTTTTCAAACACTATGTAAATTTTAATTATTTAAAATTTGCATATTTTGCATATTTGACAAAATTCGGCATATTTTCAAGTTTTTTGCATAAATATGCATATTTTCACCAAATTTAGCACTTGTCGTAAAAGAGATACAAATTTTTATAACAAAACATAGAATTATGCTTTCCTATTTTACATTGAAATCAGCAGAATAATTCTTGAAAAGTAAATATTTTGTATTCCTAAAGTTTTGGCGTGCAAGAAAGAAATATAGCAATTTTATATTTAAAAATTTTATCAAACTCACTTAACGATCATTGACGATTACGCGATATCGCATGATAGAGTTACTTTACAATATGGCTAATCACGCGATATCATGTGACAAATATAAGGACCTACTTATTTAACATAAAATATTTGGCCATCTCACAAAGTCTATATTTTTAGCTTGACAATGAACGTGTTAATGCCAAAAACATTCAAAAATAAAAAAATTCGGAAACAAAAGCGTTAATATTGTTTTTGTTCATGAAGAAAATTTTGTTCCAAAACGTTTTGTAACGGAGCTTGCAAAAAATTTATTTAAAATCCCAAAAATAAAGATTTTATTAATTCAGTCTTGGATAAAATCTATCCCAGAACTTCAATTTGATACAAGAAATAACACTGCTTTCTGTCAAGTTTGTGGAAAACCTGTAAGCAGGGCCGGATTACCCACTAGGCCTATCTAGGCGTTCGTTTTTTAGCGAATTTCCAAAACTGGAAATTCAGCTTTTACGCCAGGTGTCATGGTGCAACCTAAGCCCGGCACCATATCAGAAATATGTTTTGAGGTCCCTAGAATACGAAAATGATATTCACTAAAATTTATATATATATATATATATATATATATATATATATATATATATATATATATATATATATATGTATCCGCGCGATAACTCTCGAACGAAACGTTTAATGCTTATGAAATTTTGTGTGCGTATTCGATTTTCCAAATCGTTGGATGAGTTCGTTAGCCAGACATGTCGGATGCTCAGAAGTAGGTTTTCCGGGCGTTTTTTGTCAACAAAATGAGTTTTTTGCCAGAATTAAGCAATTTTTCAAATTTTTTTTTACACCAGGCCATAGTAAAAGGTAAAATGCATCAAAAATGTTTTTATACCGTTGCTCTAAATTATTTACTTTTCGAGAAAAACTAGGAAATATGTCGTTCTCCATTTCACTCGCACTCGCATTCTTTTTTTTTCTGTCTCATTTTTTGCGAGCTAAATTCGAAAAAAACCGCTTTATAAGTAGCGTGTCATGATTTTTTTAATCCAATTTAACGATTCGGCTATATTCTATTTCTCTGTCAGTTAAATGTTTTTATAATGTATCTCTGTTCCATTTTTTTTTAGATAAAAAAACACGGCGCAGCTTTTTATGTGATATGATCAGAATTTAGATGATGTTTACACCTTCCTAAAATTAATAAGAGCTTGCTACAATCGCATAAAAATTACGTTAAATCATATTCAAACAATAATATTTTTACGTAATTTTCTATCCAATTGACAATACAGTTATGATTAGAATTGTATAAAGAGAGTATTCTACTATTAAATAATTTTGCACATTCAATTTTTTTTTTTAACAAAGAAAAATTTTTTTAAATTTTGACACATTCTTTTATGAAATTTCGATTAAGAAATATTAAAAAATTTTAAAGTGAATCATTTAAAAAGAGTTAAAAATAAATTAAAAAGGAAACATTTCTCTATTTTAACATATTTGTAAAGAAAATTTTACAGTTTACTTACAGTTTTTTGAAAAAATGTAATAACATTTTTACATACAATAAAGATTATATTTGAACGGTAGGAAATCCACAAATTTTTTTTTATTTCTTTAATTAATTATTAAATTTGGTTTTAGAAGAAAATCTTCGTCTAATTCGCTCCAAGCCGAAAGTATAGCCACTAATAAGGACATTCCTCTGTTAAAATAAATGGAAAATATATTGAAATTTATTTAATGAAAGCCATTCATACACATTTTTAAAATATCCTTTTGAATTATATAACAAATAAAATCTGTGTAAAAAAATCTAATTGACGTGTTTTTTCTCAATTTTCAAATATTAAGTAAGGCTCGTTAGTTAGGGAGTGATTGTGTCAAAATATGGTAATTTTAACCCTTTTTAAAAGAACATTTCGATTTTAACAATAAAAAAATTTTAAAAAGTGTTTTCGTTTTTCCCGGATTACCAAAAACTTTTCATAGGCATATCTGTGACTAAAGTTGCCTCCCTTAAGAAAATAAAGTATTTTTAAAATTTTGTGCAAAAAAATAAAACACAATTAACGAAAAAAAAGTACGCGTTCCCATATTTTTAAGATTTTGTAGTACAAGAAAATCCTTATAAATTCATCATATCTGTTATTGCATTTACTAGCTTTTACGCAATTTAATAAACAGTATCGTTTTGATTTTTTAAACTCATTTAAGACATTTATTGTTAGTGAGACATATTTGAATTATTTTCCTAACTAATAAATTAAATTCTGTAGACTGATGTTTTTGTAGATAAAAAAAATTCTAGGTAACGTCTGTATTAGACAAAAGTCTGAAAATGGACGTAGAATCTCACTGTTATTAATTATTATGTCTTAGTCTTTTGAAAAATTATTTTTTGAACTAAAATAAGAATAGGAGGAATATAAACCTAGGGGTAAACGACAGGGGTATATAAACTTTATTTTAGATTCTACGTTTATTTTTACAGAAAATCATCAAGTACCTATTATTTATTTTTTTAATGTATAAATACAAAAAGTTCGAAATTATTTTATATTAGAATTTCAATTTTGGTCGACCCTACGGGTTGTCCCCATTTACTCTTTTCTCGTCTCTTTTGACCCCAATTTTTCATAGAGAAGAAATTATACGATTTTTGTTAATTTTTCAAAAACCACGGATATTTTTAAATTTTTTTGGATACTGCTGATAAAGTGACCATCTTCGCGTAAATTTTTAATATATTAAAGATTAGGTACTCATAAAATAAATACAAAAAATACGGTGTGAAGTCTGAATGCGTACCTATTCATCCTTGTCTACGGTAGCACATTTTTTATTGACATAAATATTAGAAACGCAGGAAAAGAGACCAGGAATCAACATAGAAGTGGATTATGGTACGATATATTTTCTGAAAAAAGTGCTTAGGACCAAAGTTATAGAGTTCAAAGTGATGCACTTGATGATGACTTTGAAGATGACCTTGAGGTCAATTTCCAAAGTCATTTGAAAATCATTTAATATTTTTCAAAAGGAGTAGTTTACTTTTCATCCCTAAATGGTTCAAAGTATATTCGAACGAATTTCACATGCAAGATAGAAAATAAGTGATCAAGAAGTAATTTTGAAAAATACTTGCTCAATCGCAATCGGAAAAATAATAGTTAATCATATGTTCAATTGAATTCCTAATATAATAACTATAGAGTAGCAATAAAAATTTTAAAAAATTTTGAAAATTTCTAATATAACATAAAGTTAATGTTTAACTTACAATTGGAGTGATATTAAATCTTTTCTTAACTTTACTTCTAAAATTACTTACAAAAATGTTTTCTTCTAATTTTTTCTATAAATTTGCGCCTATTTTTCCATTTCGTCAGGTTTTTATTTTTTTTATTTTAGAAAAATAACGCAACAAATCAATTTTGAAGATAGATTGAGTCAATACATGAAATTACTGCTTATAGGTACAGGATATGGTCAAAGTTCGGTAATGGCTAATCATTTTCAACTGACCTTGAAAATCGATTTCAGGGTCACTATCAAGTGCATCGCTTTAAATTCTACAAATTTGGTACTCAGCGCTTTTTTCAGAAAATATGTCGTTTCAAAAATATTTAGCTATAACTGTTTTCATCTACAGAGGTTGAATGGTGTTTTCTACCCCTAAAAAGCGTATTTAGCCGAAATAAAAAAAAAAACACGTATTTAATATTTTTCGCTGTTTAATAAGTATGTTAAGTTTCATTCAAATTGGCGAGTATTGGTTGGATAGTGTTATTTGTCAGAATGTTTTGCCGATCTAGTTTTTTCAATATTTCTTTGCTCGTTTTCAGAATTTGTATTTTAATTTCTACGGACAAATAACTCATTCTTTTCTTCGATTTGAGTAACTTTTATTTGTTGATGTTGACCATTAATTGATCGAAACATATCAAATATGTTTCAATGATTTTTTTAGCGAATGTCGAAAATTTTGAAAATTTTTTCACCGTTAGTAAGTTAAAGTATTTGAATTCATTAAGTAATTAAATGATGTCCACAAGAACCTTATGGACTACCATAAGTTATATGAAATCTCTAGGACCCGTTTTTTACTGTTAGGATAAACTTTTTACTAAAATTATTTTAGATGAATAAAGGTTATGTTGTATGATTTCCGCCAGGGTTTACTGTTTCCATTATTGTAAAAAATAAACTAACCGACCGATTTTGAAAATTTTTTCACTGTTAGAGAACTAAATTATTTTAGATGGATACAACTATGCTGCACAAAGTCCGTTCGGGTTCTTGGGTCCCAAAAATATCAAAACTAATTACCCAGCCGATTTTAAAAAATCTTTTACTCTTAGAAAGCTAAACTATTTTAAATAGGTACAGTTCTTAGATGAGATCCGCCAGTCCCCAAAATTTGGAAATTCGCTATGTTATGCAGATGCTGCGACAGGGGTATTTTTTTTTGATCGTCAGTTATTTTTTTTAGGAAAAATTCGAAAAAAAGTAGGAAAAGCTACGATTTTTTCTTTTTAAGCAAAAGACAGGGGCCGCATTTTTCACGGTGCCTAAGGCGGCACTAAAGGTTAATCTGGCCCTGCTTGTAAGTACATTATGCTCTTATTTCTGTTTTAGACTTTAGAAAAAATTCTATTTTTGTTATTTTACATCAAAATTATTACCTACATCAAAATTATTAAGCCCTATTTTTAGATTTATTACTGCATATTTGTGCATATTTTGAAAAAATTGGTGCATATTTTACCATAAAATCGTACATATTCTATTGCATATTTTTCAATATTTTTGTGCATATAATTCCGCTCTCTACTCATAACTCATAATAGTCATAATTTATAAAATGTTTTAATTCTTTTCTGAAAAATTTGATTGTAGGTATGTATTACCGGATTTGCATTTAATGTTTCTTTTCAGTATTAGAAAGTTATTTCAATGGGCCTCATTTTTGTTGGTCCTAATTTTGATATGTCTATGTTTTTTGAGGGTCCTAGAGTCGTATACTATCGTTTTTAAGATGATGTGTGTGTGTGTATAACAAAATAACTAGAAAAAAGGTTAACTGGGAGTGTTGTCAGAAAAGTTTTAACGAAAACCATCGATGAGCGGCGTTCGAGTAGCCTAAAAATATCCTTATGCCTAAGGCGGTTAATTTAAAAATTTTTTTTTCCAATAATACAGTTGACGAGTAAAAAAAAATTTAAAGGTAAATAACTAAAAAAATTGTAACTTCAAAATTCAAAACAGCCTAAACGGCAATAGAAGTCGCTAAACGCCAAATTAATATTTGCAATAGAAGTCGCTAAACGCCAAATTAATATTTGCAATAGAAGTCGCTAAACGCCAAAACGCTTAAAAACGCCATAGTAGGCAGACGGGGCTCGGATTCATTGCGAAGGGGCCCCAGAGTAAAAACGTTGTGGCTTTTTATTGCTACCCAAAATTTTTTGCTGTATAAGAGTCCCGGGTCATAGCAGACAGGGGGTCTCGAAATCTTTACTTACGTTTTTTTTGCTCGTTAATTGCATTTTTGAACAAAGTGTCCTTTTTGGCTAGAGATCGCCTCGAGCCTCCAGAGAAGTTAGTCTGTCACTACATCGATGGTGTAATGAATAGCACCCTTGGCTACACGGAGAGAAAATTCATATAAAAATTACTGTGCTCAGCACTACAATCGACGTGTAAAAGGCGAACATATTCAATTTTGTACGGTAAAAATATAAAAATTATAATTAATTATAGAAAATTTAAAGGATAGAATATTGTTGCCGTAATATTAGCTCCGTAAAATTTGTAAAACAGCACAGTAAAAAGTTCCATTGCCGACAAAAAAATATTTTTTAATTGTTTTTCTTACAAAAATTACCATGCTGTATTATAATATTTGAAATGCTATCTGCTAATAGTAGAAGAAAAAAAGAGAAAGAAGGTTGTGTGTGTTGTGAACGCTGTTGAAATGTACCTGCACTATCTTTAGTATTAGAATATATTGTTGGCAATCATTTTTGTATGCATCATAAAGAATCGAAAGTCGGAAAAGATCGGGCATCTTCGAAGGTACAGCCCAAGCAACATAAGGTTGCGGGTCAGATGCGCAAATGAAAGAGTACGACAACAAGAATTAAATTATAACATATATGCATAAGAGTGTGATAAAAGTTGTGTTAGCACATTAAATTTTACCATGCTAGCACATATTTTTTATTTTGGTCGTCGATCGCGCACGCATTATAAGAGAGCATGGTAATTTTTCTCTCCGTGTAGTTACCAGGAGATCCTGAGTTCGATTCCCGGCCGTACCGGATAATTTTTTCAATCACTTTGTGATTTTAATTTACATACCGCGCGTACTCTGTCTCAACCTCGTATCTGAAAACTCCCAATTTTTGGACACAAAAAAAAAACATATTTTAAATTCGTGTTTTCATCACTATGAGCTTAAGATTTATGCTAATTACACCCTTTGATGTTGGCTACCCATATATATATATATATATATATATATATATATATATATATATATATATATATATATATATATATAAATATATATAGATAAGTATATATGTAAAAACCGTATTTAATATGTTTTTTGTGTGTCCTAAAACATGTAGCTTTTGATATACGAGGTGGAGACAGCCAACGCGCGATATGTGGTTTTTGGTCATGTTAACCAAGGAAGTCGAGTGCTTAAAGTTTCAGTTTAGCCGAACGATAAGTGAACATATGAATACTACGTGTGTTTTAAAATGCAGACAAAAGTCTGTCATACGTAGTAGTGTTTCACAAGCAGTAAGCACTCGATAATATTTGAAATTGAAAAGTTATAACTGCTTCTCGCATTATAGAGAGTACATACACATAGGTGATTGAATGTTGTCTGTATCGGGCGCCTGTCGAGCAAAGGATTGATGGTGTAATGGATAGCACACACCTGGCTAGTTACCAGGCGATTCTGGGTTCGATTCCCGGCCGATCCGGATAATTTTTTCAATCACTTTGTGATTTTTAATTTACATGCCACTACAAAGTAAAATGCACTAAAAATACAAAGGAGAAATTGAACAAGAATGAGTGTTTAGTTGACGACTTACTAAAACTTTTAACAACAAAAATATTTTGGAAAAACGATAAAATAATTAAGTTTAGATTCGTGTCAAATAAAAAAGACAACAAATCACATCTCGTATCTTGTGTGTTTATACATTTGATAGAGATAAATGGTTTAACAAACCATGAGTGAAACGAACAAAATGTGTAGAAAAAAAAAACTAAAACAAAATTAATTCTTAATGTAGTCGCAATGTTCGTATAATTTGAAAACCACTGCCGTACTAAATATTTAATATGATTGTTGTTGAATATTTATTCCCAAAGTCATTGTTATTTTAACGTGGGAGCTCCTATACGGAATTACTTACTGCTACAACAGGAGTATTATAACAGTGCAGATTAGTTTGCTATTCAACTACAAGTAAGCCAAACTACAATTCAAACTACAATTTGTATTCTTTTATTTTTCGTGTGTTTTTATTAGATTTGTACAGAATTGGTCAAATTAATTCATACCTATGTTTCAAATAGTCGCCACCCCAATGGTAAACTCACGTATCTGCCATTTTCTAACAAATTTTCGTAAGTATGGATTTCTAATAATTTCGGAGATATCATAGCAATAAAAATGCGAATCTGCATATTAGTGGATTAGCTATCATAGTAAATTAACGAAAAATTTGTATGTTTAAAAGAATATTTAAGTAATACTAATATAACCTGCAATAAAAGTAGTGATGAGCAAAATTAGTCTTGGTCTTGCAGTCTTGTCTTGGTCTTGCATTTTTTGCAAGACCAAGACCAAGACCAAGACCACGACTATGTATACCAAGAGCAAGACTAAGACCAAAACTATAATTATGGCTGCAAGACCAATACCAAGACTCAAGTGAGCAAGACCAAGACAAAAGCAAGAAAAAAGCAAGACTCTGGCTAAACTATTTAGATAGTTTGAAAGTATAATTAATACGTAAAGATAGTAAAAATTCTGATTTTAGAGGAAAAAAATTCGCTAATAAAGACAGTGCAAGATTTTTAACAATAACAAGACCAAGACCAAGACTGCATTTTGCAAGACCAAGACCAAGACTCAAACTGCTCTAGCAAGACCAATACCAAGACTCTTAATGCAAGAACAAGACCAAGACCAAGACTGCCAAGTTTTGGGCTTGGTCTTGCATTTGCTCATCGCTAAATAAAAGTCTTCTTTATAATATTTACACTCTTTTTCATACTTTTAAGATATTATATACCACTTGCGCATTTGCGTCTATGAAAAATATAAGAATTTTTTTTTTTTTTACTAAAATTAAAACTTACACGATAACATTTTAACGGTTTATCTAAAATTCAAAATTCAAAAAGATTCTATTAGTTTTTCATAACGCGTAGTGCGTAAATTTTGAAATTTTATGTTTTAAAATGCACGTTTTTGCAACTCCAAACGATTATTTTTTTACAAAGTTACAGTCTTTCAATAAAAAAGTAAATTTAAAAAAAAATCAAAAACCCTGTCTGTTTAAAAAGCGAAATGAAAATATGAAAACAAGATAAAATGGAAAAAGAGAAAAATAAATAAAAAGTAAAGCAGTCGGTGGCATCAGACATCTCTGTTTAATTTATTACAACATGTATGTCTCTGACTGTTTTACTTTTAGATCTTTTTAGTGTTATTTAATTATAAAAAAAAATACATATATGGCATTACGAAGGCTTGTAGCCTAAATTACCATAACTTTAAATTTATTATACACTAACCTTGGTCTGCGACTTTGTTCGCGTGGAATTGTTGAAGGTTGACTATGTAGCTGTACCTATCCACTATGTCATCATTCATTTTATCAATAAATTTTCATCCCCTATTTTACCCCTTAGGGAAAGAATTTCATGAATCTTATAGCAAATTTAATAGATTTGAGCGTTACTTTATGGTATTCCATATTTGATATTAGTAAATAAAAACACTTTACTTTGGAAAATACCACTTTTATTGAATATAAAAACTCTATACTTTACACGTTTGAGAATGGTCATATTGACCGAAACATGTCATAAGAGTTTTTATATTCAATAAAAGTGGCATTTTGCAAAGTAAAGTGTTTTTTTTATTTACTAATATCAATCTTATAGCACTTTCGCGATTAGCACAAATATAATGACGTCATATTCTTTATCAAAATCCATCAAGTCGTTTAGGCTACAGGCTGTGCCTAGTGATGAGCAAATACAAGACTAAGACCAAGACTTGGCAGTCTTGGTCTTGGTCTTGTTCTTGCATTAAGAATCTTGGTCTTGGTCTTGCTAGAGCAGTTTGAGTCTTGCAAAATGCAATCTTGGTATTGGTCTTGGTCTTGGTATTGCTAAAGAATCTTGCACTTTCTTACATTTTTTTATTAGCGAATTTTTTCCTTCTAAAATCAGAATTTTCTCTCTTTACGGTATTAATTATACTTTTAAACTATTTGAATAATTTAGCAAGAGTCTTGCTTTTTTCTTGCTATTGTCTTGGTCTTGCTCACTTGAGTCTTGGTCTTGCTCTTGGTATACATAGTCTTGGTCTTGGTCTTGCAAGACCAAGACAAGACTGCAAGACCAACACTAATCTTGCTCATCACTAGCTGTGCCACAGAAACAGACATACTTCCATACTTACATACAACTCTCCTTCTGGATCAGCTTGGTAAAAATTACTAAAACATTTAAAAAGTTTACTGGCTCTTCAATCTTTTTTTTTTACTGACAATGAGTGTAATAAATTTCAACAGATATGGTCACATTAAATTTACCCAATTATGTACCACGATGAAAATGACGAAAGAAAAACCGAGGGGAAAAACTACAATGAATAAATGAATAATAAATGTATCGATCACCAAACGAAAAAAGAGAAAAACTCTGTAGTACTACATTTGCTTTAATGATGTGTGCGACAGTAAGTATATGGAAAAAACTCGTCTAAATAAACTTTTACAAGCAACGTTTATCCACCAACACATTTAGTAAACTCTTCGAGACGTGCTTCTCTTTATATGTTATGAATATAAACAGTGAGTATTAAGTTTTTAACCTCTTTTTCCAGTATTAAGCTCATTTATTTATTTTTTGTTTAATGATTTTTCTCTGGAAAATAAGTTGAGTCTTACTATGTGAATTTATTTCTTCGGTGACGTTGATACAGTGGAATGATTTTAATGATTAATGGCGTATAATCTTGTAAATGGACGTAATGTTATTTTTACAGATATACGACTCAATTAAGTTTTGTTTACGCACAAAAAAAATTACTATGTTTGAATTTGTTATAGGGTTGACCGGGGTAATTGTGAATGGATTTTCATGAGTTGAGATAAAAGCGTTGTTTTAAGTATTCTTTATTTTATCTATCACATTATGGTTGATTTATTTTTAATTCTACATTATTCAGGATACACCACACAAATTTTGAGCAAATTCGTATGAAAAACAAAAATTTTATAAGCCATTCACATTTCCCCGGTGCGGTTTTGCAAATCTTATGAATTTCGGGGTAAAAGTGAATGCCATCAGAAAAATTATTTAGAATGGATTACAAGAGAAGTGTGGTACGTCAGAGTAAAGCCCAGCTCAAATTCTTCACATTTACTCCACTTTCAAATTTTTCATCATACTTTACCGGTCACAATTTCTCTTTGTTTAATGCAAGTTACGCATACCTAAAATTTCTACAAAAAATCAAGGTTAAAGAAAAATAACAAAAATTGTAGGAACAAATTTATTACAAGCTAAAAATGGTATTTTGATGATATTTTGTCATTTTATCATATAATAGAAAATCAAAAAATTACATGTATTCACACAAAAACAAGGAAAATAAGACTTTTTCAAGGAAATAAATTTAGTTTACATGAATAAAAAACAACTATTTTTGTTATTTTTGTATTGTTTGTACATCGGAAACTTGTACAATAAGGTCACCAGCACCTTCATCAACATTTTCAACTCTGAAAGGGACACTACTGAAATTTTTGACCGAATGGGGGCATTTGTGAATGACGTTCACAATTACCCCACAATTTTAAAATCATGGGGTAATTGTGAATTGGTGATAAATTGTCCAATTTCTTTAGCAATTAATAAGGAACTATCTCAGGGCTTAGACCATTTCTTTAAAAGTACTTTTAACCATTTCTTACCTTTTAAAAAAAGAAAATGTATTTAAAAAAAAATTTTTTTTTTGAGGATTGGTCGAAGTAAGATACATAAAATTTTGCAAGGCTTTTTTCAAAATAAAAAAAAAGATACTAATACTTGGAGAATTGATATGAAATTTTTATAGCAAATTAAGAAAGGACAGAAAAACATACTAAGAGTTGATTTTTAACAATATTAATGTTATTTTAGAAATTATAGGCGCCGTTGACAATTGCCCCAATTCACAATTACCCCGGTCAACCCTATTATAAGATAAGATAGGTAATTTTTTTTATAATCTTTGTATTTTAGGTTATTTTTACCAATCGAAAACTATTAAGTAATTCGTTTTTCTCCGACACAGTATTACATTTAATTAAAATAAGATCTTCCCTTTTGTCTATGGGCCTGTCGTTAAGGTAGTTGGTCGATAAAACAATTTTTTCAAAGGATTTTAACGAAACTTTCCTAGATATTTAGTTAATTCAATACCGATAATACGAGCCCTTACCGAAAAAAAAAAAACTGACTACCCCAATTTTGAGAAAAACGATTTCAAAGTTTTGTATTTTTAAAACGGGCTCTTAGAAAAACTATTTTTTTGAAAAAAATGAAAACGTCAAAGGAATTTGATAAAAATTTAATATGTTATAAAATACAAAGTTACAAACCATATTTAATAATAACTCGTAGAAAAAGTATAGTGTAAAATACGTGGGAAAAGCTTATTTCTCACTCATATGAATTGTTGCACTCGCCCTGCGAGCTCGCGCAACAAACTCATATTCGTGAAAAATAAGCTTCTTTTCCCACTTATTGTACAATATACTATTGGAGTTTCTTTTAAAGTATTTCATTTTCTATGTATATTCCATATTATTACATATGAGGCGAAAAATAATAGGTTTAATAACGTGTAGAAACGCAATCCTTTCTTTTTTCTCCCCGTTAATGCTTGTCGAACATGAGAATGTTTGTTTTTTGAAGAAATCGTATAAGTGTTATTTAAATAATATTTTATCCACTGGAACTAAATGTTTTCCAATACATAATCAACTGACGTTCACGTGAATTCATTACACAAAGAAGTTTGTACATACTTTGTCTGCAAACATATTAAGGACATTGGGTTGGTACAGTCTAAAAAATTGTCCGTGATTACTGGAAATATCTTTTTGTACTGAATTGTAATTTGGAAAGTTTTATCGAATGAGTGTACATCACAGACAAATGAACACTATTATATTATACTGATTATACTACTAGACAAAGCGTAAAGCCAGTTTCTAGGTATTTTTCTTGAAGCAGGTAACAAGGGTGAGACGGGTGAAATTTAATGAAATAATATAATGTCAATTTTTGAGCCAATGCGACTATAATTATTGCAGGACATAATTTGTATACGTACGTATTTTGAAAATAAAGCGAATACCACTTTTCTTCTTTCAAAATTTTGCAGTTTCTTCTCCAAAAAGTAAAATTTTATTATCAATATTATATTTTGACAATAATTATTTGAAAGTGTAACTACAGATACGAATCGATTACTATATAACAGAATACTATTGAAGTCGTAATTGATTGCTTCAATTATACATTTATATTATATGTCTCTATAATATAATATGTTCACTGGTCTGTGGTGTACATACATTGTCTGCAAACATATTAAGGACGTTGGGTTTGTACAGTCTGAAAATATTTTCGTGATCATTGAAATTGTTTTTGTACTGAACTGTAATTTTGAAAGTTATACAGAATGAGTTTTTTGAGAGTTTCCGTTTTTTACTGCCATCAAACTTTTGAGTTCAACAAAAAATTGTTTCAATAAGAGTTGTAGGTATTGATGGGGTCGGCCAATCGATTGCAATGGTTAGGAGCTGGATAACTTTTCTGCTTTACGAGCTACAATGCAAACTTATAATTTTTAAATGAAAATGACTTTAAATAGATACGTGTATTTTTACCGCAAAACTGATAAATGAAGAAAAAAAATTCCTAAAAAAATGACTTTAAATAGATACGTGTATTTTTACCGCAAAACTGATAAATGAAGAAAAAAAATTCCTAAAAAAATTTTTTTTCATTCTAAAATCTGTCCAGTTTGGTTGATTTTAACTGGTTTTCATCATTTTTGTCGTAGTCTTAAGGGGAGGTTTACTCGGGAGTTCTTAAAAATTATGTATTTTTCAAGAATTTTTTTCTCAAGAACGGAAGTACCTAAATATTAATTTCAAATTTGTAATATTTATTAAGTATTAAACTATACAAAAAAAAATTTTCAAGAAAAAATATAAAAAATTGTCCATTTTATAGATACTGCAGTGTGACGATCCGAAAATCCAATGCCTTGTTGGTGGACATCCTAGCGCCGGTAATAAACCACCGAAATCCAAAAACAAAAAAGATTTATAAAATATATGAAGAGTACCGGCACCTCTACCTATAATATCAATAAATTGCTGAAAGAAACAAAAATGGCGGATGTTTGAACTTTTGATTACGATTTGTGCCTTATTTTTCGCTCTTTAAAGTAAATTTAAAAATAAAAAAAATATTGAAAGTGTATCGAACTTAGGTAGAGGTGCCGAAGAATTGAATTATCTTTAAAATAAAAAATTAAAAAAAAGGATCCATCGAATAGCTTTTGAGTTATCGTGTCCGCCAGTTCCAAAAATGTAGTTCCGAGATATTATAAAATATATGTATATAAAGAAACGTATTTTCAAAATTTTATATTTAATACTCATTATTGCGTGAACTACGTTTTTTAAATTTTTTTTTATAGAAAGCTGGATTCGGTTAATGTGCAAGAATCTTGTTTTTAAATTACTTTCAGTAAAATCACTTTGGAAACATATTCTACACATAATTTGCTATTAATTTCGGCAAAAAAGAAAAATCGATTTTTTTATCAAATCTCAAGTAAACCTTCCCTTAAATTACTTTCAGCAAAATCACTTTGCGAACATATTCTACACACAATTAGCTACCAATTTCTGCAAAAAAAAAAATCGGTTTTTTTAACGACTCTCAAGTAAACCTCCCATTAAATTGATTATTCAGTTCTTTAGGTATTTATATATATTTTTTTTTTTTAAATTTCGAAAGATCAAAAACAAAAAAGTTTGTACATGTCTTTACAAAAAGAATCTCAAATCAAATCCAGGTAGGAACGAAACAACTTTGTTGGTGTACAGACTGTACAGTATTAGTTCTCAATAGTGTCACACTAAACTTTTCACCATAGCACGCCGTTTCTGCGAATTAAAAAGTATTGGATTCTTTCAATGCCACCCATCACAAAAGTGATAAAGAGAAAGTGGCGCCACAATATTGAGAACTGGTACTGTAAATGGCCCGTAAATGCGTCATATTATCATAAATTTTATTTCAATTCACAGAACATTATAGAAGTAGTCTACATATAAAAATCTGTCGTTCGTAAGTTGCAATGAGTTGCAATTTACACCGGTTCTGATTTAGTCTGTTAGTGTTCGTCATAACTTGTATCATTGTCTTTTTTAATCAACTCGTGAAATTTAAACAGAAAAAAATATGAAGTGTGCCATAAGTGTAAAAATTCTACTGAATAAAAAATTCTCAAAATAAAGGGATATCTTTTTTAAAATAAATTTATTTTTAATTGTTGGTTGTTAGTCACATAGGTTGATCATGACAGTATATACTATATACCATGTGAGTTTTTTGAGAGTTGCCATTTCTATTACAACCAAATTTTTATGACAGAAAGGGTACTGGAAAAGGTTCTTTTCTTGGATGTAATGGAAATGTAAGCAAGAAAAACACTATCGGTTGAAGTAGCCTCAAGTACATATGCATATTTTTACCGCCTAACTGATAAATTAAAGAAAAATTACAAAATTAAACTTGGGTAAAAAAAAATTCTTTTGCTCATTTATGTTGTTAATTAATGCATTAGATCAGTTTTATCGAAAAATTAATATATAGTCCCATTTAAAAATCTACAAGTTTGTATCATTTCTCGAAAACCATAAGAGCTATAAAGCTCCTGACTATAGCAATCGGTTGCCCCCGTCGATATCTACAACTCTTATTTGAACAATTTTTCGATTAAATCAACGGTTTGGCTGTAATAAAAATGGCAACTCTCGAAAAACTCACACAGTATATGCAAGGTGCGTACCAAATTACACTAATATATTCGCATGTTTGTGTAAATACAATGATGTGTTTTGTTGTATGTATCATAATCGTTTGGTAGGGATAGCGGTGTCCACGTCATTTGCCGGCAACAGCGGGCACAGTAGTTACGAAATAGGAAATTTAAATCGATCTATATCTAAGTTTCAATCTTTATTTTAAGTACTTACCACTAATCATTTTAATATAAATTGCTTTCTCCTCCTCTGTGTCAATGGTTACTCCATCATTTGCCTGAAAAAGAATAAAAAAAAACCGTTGTAATTTATCTAAATTATACAGAAATTCAATGATTCGATGTTTTGTAAATTGAAAAAAAAGAAAACAATGTTCCAATGTGTTTTTTTTTTATTCAATTATAAATCGTGTGTGGTGGCATCACTGATTCAATTCATGTAATCGAGGATTCAGTAAAAAAAAAGTGTTGACAACCTGACAAAAAATATTAAATTATTTTACTGATTTTATGTGTAGGTGTTTTTGTTTTTAATTATCGTAAAGAAAAAATAATCACATTTAAAACGTTTAAATCGTAACTTCAAATTTAATTTTTTTTGTTGCGTAGGTTAAATAAAAATTTATTTTATGAAAATACGTCCTTAGTACTTTTTTGTGTAATTTTTGGTTAGAGCCAGGACACACGAACCACGCCACGACCACGCGACTGCGACAAAATAGTGGCTATTCTGTGGCCGGGTATGTATGCATGTACTTTTCTTATGGAAACACAAATTTCAAGACACACGAGCCACAGCCTGTCGTCGTAATCGGACACTGTCGCAATGTGTCGTCGTATTGTCGGTTTTAGTCGCTAAAACTTGCGACCAATGGACCACTTATAAGCGACAGATACGTACTACTAGTACTACAGTGTCTCTCGAACATTACAAGAAATCATTGAATAATACGACTCAAGCAGGTGTTTTGTAATTTTTGTTTTGTTTAGTTTTCTTAATTGTGTGTATTTTTATTTCTTTTGGTCTTTTTTGATTGTTTTGTTTTTTTGTTATTATTTTGTTTTTGTTTTGTTTTTTTCTTGTTTTGTTTTTTTCTTTTTTTTTTGGTCTTTTTTAATTTTTTGTTTTTTGTTTTTGTTTCTTTGTTTTTATTTTCTTGAAAAAATGGCAATGGTTAACGAAGATTCATTTGATACGGGATTATTTATTGAGGAAATCCGGAATTTAGCCGCAATCTGGGATTACACATATTCGGGATATAGTAACCGGATGGAAAAAGTAAAGGCATGGGAACATCTTTGCTTCAAATTTTATGATAACTTTGAAAATAAAGAAAAGAAAGAAAAAAATTGAATATAAACCTTTTTATGACACATTTTATTTACAATAAAGGTACCGCTGTTATAAACGTATCCTGTATATATATTGTTTGTTGATTTATTTTTGCAGAATTATTTATGTAATACAAAATAATTATTATAAAGGCAAATTGGTCAACAGAATTGAAACATTTTTATGGCATGGAAAAACCCTTCGGTTAAGAATAAAAGCATGTACTAGAAGCTCTCCTGCTGTTTGAACGTGGATTATTGACTATTATTAGATAAATAAGCTATATAATTATTTAAACCTTTTTAGTTTTATAATAATAGAAAAAAATTAAAAATTCAAAGAAATAAAGAGCTGAAAATTTTTGAATTGTTTCATCAAATAATTTTAAAAATTGAATCTGCAAAAATATGTAATACCAAAATACCGATATGTATTTTAAAAGAAATATTATTTAAAAGAAGAATCACCTCTCTGATTAATTTTGTTTATTTTTATCCTAGCGTACCTACTTCACGCTGCAAAATTTTAAGTTCCTTAAATTTCAGTATTGATAAATCAATTATTGTATGAATACTTAACGCAGACACTGTATATAACAAACAGTATTAAGTGGCTTTGATGCCTCCTAGCAGTGACTGTACGTGCTGTACGTCATTCGGCCACTAAAAAGTGGCTCGCAAGTCGCCGTCTAAGACACACGAACGACAGTACAACCACACGACAACCACAAAAAAGTGGTCGTGGTGTGGTTCGTGTGTCTTGGCTCTTATGTCATATAAGATTTTCATCAGTACTTTAAGAATTCTACTCTAAAATACTGTTGAATACTCTAATACTAAAAATAGCATATTGTGCAATAAGTGCGGGAAATTGTCGATTACCCACGAAAGCGAAGTTAAGCGCACGAACGTAGTGAGTGCGCTCATTCGCTTGAGTGGGACAATCGACAATCCCGCACGAGTTGAACATACTATTTTTTATTACGAATTTCACATACTTTTTTTCTATTATTATCACTATTTTTGACATTTTTATTACTTTTTAAAATAATATTTTTAAGTGTTCGTTTTTTTTTCTGAATTAATCATCGTTTAAATTACTTTCTTGGTGGTTTCTATAGAAATAATTATGAAATATTTATTAAATGAAAAATTAACGGGCGGCTTTGCGTGTTTTTATTAAATTTTGCGTGTTTTATTTTCAATTTGCGTGTGGAAAGTTACTGTGCGTAACTTGTACGCTAAGTTAGTACTTCTCCCGCATGAGTAATAAAAAATTAAATTTTGATCTTGGTAATGTGATTAGAACATAAAAAACATTTATATTGCTAAATTATGTAACCGAAATAACATATATTGTAGACACTTAGATGTTCTTTTTAGTAAAACTGAAATTCTTAAGTGTAGAAATTTTGTTATTTTTGAAATAAGACGATTCTTATCAACCATAGGCATGATACGAAAAGTATTTGAAATAGAAACATTTGTGTAAAGAGAAACTGATTAACTGATTAATGTGAGTTCGTCTAGTTCTAGACTCTAGAGTCAAAGACATTTGTAATGAGAGAAGCCCGAAAACACATTTTAAAACGATTCCGTTTTTAAGTAATTTAAATGGCTTATGTACTACTATTAATCAGTGTTTATTTTTTTTTTTGCCCATTCCAACTGTGGGAATGAATAGACGTGTCTCATTTCAAATTCGTTTGACTCTAAACATGTTAGATACGAGAATGTATGATTGAAAAAGACTGAGGCATGCAGACTTTTCAGCGTATATCAAAACAGATGAAAATTATCTGACAGTAATGTCAATATTTTTTTCCCTCGGCATCCATTTTGTCAAATAACTCACTCAACATGCGTCTAGTGGTGCGCAAATGCAAGACAAAGACCAAGACCTGGCAGTCTTGGTCTTGGCCTTGCTTTTGCATTCAGAATCTTGGTCTTGCTAGAGCAGTTTGTTTTGGTCTTGGTCTTGCAAAATGCAGTCTTGGTCTTGGTATTGCTAAAAAATCTTGCACTTTCTTGCATTTTTTTATTAGCGAATTTTTTCCTTCTAAAATCAGAATTTTCTCTTTTTACGGAATTAATTATACTTTCAAACTACTTAAATAGTTTTGTCTTGGTCTTGCCCTTACTCTTGGTATACATAGTCTTGATCTTGCAAAAAATGCAAGACCAAGACAAGGTTGCAAGATCAAGACTAATTTTGCTCATAACTACATGCGTCTGAAAGAAAATGACTTTCGGTAAATTTCGCTGTTGAAACGATAATTTCGGAGTAGATGAAAGTTTCGACTGCTGGCCGAATATTGAATATTCGGCCAGCGCTCTAGCTGAAGCACCTGAATATTCGGCGAATGCTATTTGGTAGTTTGTATAGTTTTTTGTATTTCCTATGACAAAACCTTTCAAACGACACCACATACGGTATTTGTATGGATATTTCCTTTTCAAACATTGTAAATATTTACAATTGGACAGCGTTATGTAATAACAGATTAAGTGCCAAGTTGGTTAAGGTAAATTACATCTTCTTTTCAATGGCAAAGAAGTTAGGTTATGTACTATTAAAACATATAGGCAATCAGACATACACTTTATATCGTTTGAATCTTGGAAGATAGATATTGTTATAAAAACAAAATATTTTAATAATTATTAAAAAAAAAAACTAGTGTTTTTAAATTAAATAGAGCAAAGACTTATTCTGCTAGATTTTGATGACATAAATAAACGTTTTTGGAGTTAATTGCTTCGTTTTTACTTAATTTTAAAATAAAGTTAAGTCTAGGGTCTCTTGCTTCAGTGTCTAAAGTTGGGAATAAAATATAGGAAATTTAAGTATACATTTTACAATTTATTATAAAAATAAATATTCCACAACGTTACTTGTACATTTTGTTCCGAAACTGATGAAAAACTAACCACTGAGGAGTCATAATATGTGTCAAACACACACTTGACGACTTGTTAGTAAAAGAAATATTACGTAATAGTTAGTAGAGAATGTTATTTAAAGTGTACATAATTTAAGAATATTTATTTTTAAAATGTGTCGATATCGTTTTTTTCACTATTTAGGCCGAATAAGTCCCGAATACTGAATATTCGCCGAATATTGGTTGCAAGTCTTAAGGGGAACCACTAGTGTAACATTTTGAAAAAATTTGAAAATTTTTTTTTGCATATTTCGATAGTCTATACCTCTAAAAATAACATACTAAAATTACAAGTGCATATCTCAAATAGTTTTTGAGTTACAACCATCCGAAGAGCGGATTCTGATTTTCATTGTTAACTTTTGAGGTATTGAGAAATGTATGAAGGTTGATAGTTTGGGAGTTTCTGGACGTGGCTGCCAGTCACATGTTGTGGAGAAGCTAAACCCTGGCACATTTAAACGACTCATCTAGTTTTGCTATGACCGTTATAGTGAGTACATCGTAAAAAATTTTAGTAAAAATTCTCAGTGATTAAAACTAAAAGGTAAAGTAAAGAAAAACTACATTTTTCAAATTTACTGTAGTTATAACTCGACAACAAATCATACGATCGAGTTGATTCTTATTGCAGCTTCTTTTATATATGTTTCTTCGTGCCATGAACCTCCAGTTTTCCGATCGAATAAAAAATGTAATCTTTGTAGGCCAAAAATCATCAAATTTTCACGCAAAATTTGAAACTTTTTTTTAAAAACTCCGCCATTTTGTTAAATTTCAACTTCTTTTTTTCGATTGAGGTTCACGGCACGGGCAATACCTTCTAGTTTAATAGGCTTTTTGGTTTTTTTGATTTCAGGCACTGTGAAGGTCATTATCACTGCAGCAGTGGGGTAACTTTTTTTTGGAGCCTTGGGAGATTGTGAATAAATCACTGAATTTTCAATTTTTTGGTCCAAAAATTTTATCAGGTATTTATTATATATCAATGAATATATCCTTAAAATATTAAAACATTCAATACAGTAGTTTTCTTTAAAAAAATCCCCAAAAATCACCTTTTTTCAGGCGGTCACACTAGGGATGATCGATATTCATCGATGGTAGAAAAACATCGATGTATAGGGGGAAAACATCGATATAAAAACATCGATGTTATGTCTTCGATAACAACGACACATCGATGTTAGGAGAATAATATCGAAACATCGATATTACTCTAACCTATCCAGTATTTATAAAGTCCTTTCGCTGATTTAAAACAAGATCCATTACTTTTATGGCAAGTTCTAGGATCCACTTATTCAAACTTGAAGAAAATTGCCATTAAATATTTGTATTTTACAGCAACTTCAACAGCTTCAGAGAGACTTTCTTCATTAAAAGGGAAACTTCTAACAAAGTGACTTTTTTGCAAAGTGTACCAAATAAATACTGGCAATGTTAATTTTTAATAAATAAAATAATAGATTATAATGGCTGTTTATTTTGCTACGGAAACATCGATGTTTTCGAACATCGATATCTTTCTTTCGATATATATTTATCGTATATCGATACTCATGAGTCGATGTTAACATCGATGTTTTTCTAATATCGATCATCCCTAGGTCACACTAGTGGTCTTCCTTAATAATACATACTTAAAGGATAAAATTTTTGGTACAAAAAAAAAATACACAAGAAATGACAAACAAATCAATTTATTAAAAACACATCGAACAATTTTGTTTTTGGACATAACACAACAAAACACACAATTCAAATTTTTGATTAATTTTGAAATCGAAACTACATTCGAATTCGGTTAGTAGTAGATCAAAAAATTTTGACAAACACAAAATACGTAAACAAAAAACACACAAAAATTCCAACAAATTATTATCAATCAACAACTGATTTTGAAAAAAAAAAATTTTGCACTTACAGGAGGCTCCTGTGGACCACTGGTAAGTTCCTGATACGAATCATCGCTGCCGCGTCTACTCGGTGCCCCGCACACCGCACGTCGCAGTGCCCGTCCCACAAGTGTGCACAGTCCGCACGCCTCACGCACACCATGATGTTGTTCGGTGCCGGTACCGGTGCTGACACTGCCGCGTGATCGCCGATTGTTACTGTTACGTGACGTTGTCGACGTGGCACGGCTATTGTTGTTGTTGTTATTGTTGTTGCCGCCTCCACTGTTGGTGTGACGGCCATCACGGCCCCCGCGGGACCTCGCATGCTCCAGCCTTACCAAACCTCGCCTACCACGTAGGCCCTCAAGAATTACCAAGTGCACATAAAAGCAATTTTTTGATTTCGATTTGTGACGCGTGGTTTCTTTGTGATTACACACAAATTTGTTGAGATTTGAGCACAATTATTCGGTTTTTTTTTGGGTCCTTATCTATTATTTGATTGTCTTCGTTTTCGGCATTTTTCTTTTATTGCATTTTTTTAGTTCACATCAAATTTTAAACAACGATAAAGTTGGATCTTCATTCTAAACGTTACGGCTAATATTGTTTCAGTTTAGTTCATAAGAATGATATGTGTTCATTATTCAAATTTTATAACTGAAAAGAAAGAAATGACAAAAATTAATAATAGAATTCGAAATAAAGTTATATACCGTGTGAGTTCTTTGAGAGTTGCCATTTTGATTACAGCCAAACCGTTGATTCAATCGAAAAATTGTTCAGGTAAGAGTTTTAGATATCGACGGGGGCAACCGATTGCTATAGTCAGGAGCTTTATAAGCTCTTATGGTTTTCGAGCTATGATACAAACTTATAGATTTTTAAATGAGATTATATATTAATTTTTCGATAAAACTGATCTAATGCATCAATTAAGAACATAAATGAGGGGAAAAAATTTTTTTATCCAAGTTTATTTTTTGAAATTTTCGTTAATTTATCGATTAGGCGGTAAAAATGTGCATATGTATTATGGGCGCAAACTAAAAAGAACTTTTTATCTTCATCTGCATTTATCTTGGTCTATCATATTAATAAATAGAAGTTTACTCACTCACTCATATAAAAACATAATTACTTGGTTTAGTTGGTAACTATGGAAATAATACAATTTGTGTTCCCCTTACCTCAGTTTCTGGAGGTCTTTTGAGCTTGCGGCCGTAATATTTGAGGCTACTGCAATCGACAGTGTTCTGGTTGGTTACATTTCTATTACATCCAAGAAAAGAACCTTTTCTAGTACCATTTCTATCATACAAATTTGGCTCTAATAAAAATGGCAACTCTCAAAAAACTCACACGGTATGTATAGTATGGATGAACTTTAAATTTAGAGTTCAATGAATTTGAAATGGGACAGTTGCCTTCGTTCGCACAAATGGAATGAGTAAAACAGAAACTCACAAGCCTGTCGTCAGTGAATTTGATAAATATCGACCTTACATTCAAGCAGGGATTCCCAAAGTGTGGTCCGTGATGTTAGATCGTCTGCAGTCTCGAATTAGTTAAGATTATTTATTTACATTTAAAAAAAAAAACCTATAAATCTGATTATATTGTAGTTAAACATTTTTTCGTTAGAAAATATTAAATTTTATATAGATAATTTAACTCATGTGTATCAAATCCCATAAGAATATTGTAGTTTTTCATTTTTACCATGGAAAAAAAGTTAGGACAGATTTTTACAGCGAAAAAAATGGCACAAAACATTTCATTGGTCATTTCACTGTGGGTAAAACACGATAAAAGCGAAACAAAAATTCGTATTGGTAAATTTAACTGATTTCAGAACCATAGCAACAATGCATTAAATATGTAATAATATGAATTATACTATTTAATTCGTTAAATTGTCTTACCGTATTACACTTGAGTTTTACATTTTTTCTGAATAAATTTGTGTTTTTTATAACTCAAATTTCTTGTCTAAAAGCAATTTAACTCGAAGAATTGTTAACCCAAAAACGTTTCAGCTTCGCTTTCGCGTTTTTGTTAGTTGACAGTTCTTCTCGTTAAATTGTTAGGCAACAAATTTTCGTTGTATATAAACATAAACAGGTAAATATATCTTGTTATCAAGTAGACTTTCTAAATCAATTCTCTTTACTATGCGAATTACTTTTAGGTATATAAATCAGCTCTTTAGGTCAAAACAAAAGTCGTTCTGGAAATGTGATATGTCTTTATGATTCTGATTTGGTACAACTTCACAAATGTCATGTTCCTATAAAATCAAACTTACGGTTTTTAATGCTTTTAAAAAATTTGGTATCCGTAAATGACATCAACATCTTCAATTAATCCATTCCTCCCCAATACTTCCATCACAGTATCATTAAAAATTAACGGTTACGTTCGAAAAAACAAAATTTTATTTCCGTTTACTTATAAAGTCTGTTTAAAAAAAAAATTAAATTTATAAGTAAAACACAAATCAATTTACTATAAACATAATTACATATGCCTTCTAGTACCCGACAGTGCAATCAAAATCATATTGAAAATTAGAAAACTGGCGCAGTCTCGATAGATATTGTTGGTCTAATTTGCAAATAATATCCTACTGAATTATTTATTCACCAAGTGGATTTATAAGGCCCGATTTACATTAACGCTCCGCTCTCGATACGCTCCCACTCCACTCTCGCTCCGATATAATCTTGTTGTGTTCACAATACAGTGCTGATAACACGCTGGTACCTATTCGTTCTCCATTCACATTATAATGCCGCTCTGGGTACGCTCCCAGTTCGGTCTCAGTTGGATACAAACATCTCTTCATAACAACTGAATGCAAACGGAGTGGAGTGGGATCAAAAAAGTGTTTACACTATAGGTACAAGCCATAACAAGTCTGATATCGCTCCGATAAAATATTACCTGAGTGGTATTGATATTGGAGTGGCATTGGAACGGGAGCAAACCGTGACTGATATCGGGCCGAGATCAGAGCGATGATGTGAATACACTCACTGTTTATTGTGTAAGAATATTTTATCGAAACGGGAGGGTAGTGGTATCGTACCGAGAGTGGAGCGTTACTGTAAATCGGGCCTAAAATGACAACAAAACGAACATTTTCAAAATCAATTTTTCTGTCCATTTGTCTGTCTGTCTGTCTGTCTGGTTTAAGTATGTCAAATGCACTAAAGGTAGTTGGTCGATAAAAGGACTTTTTCAAAGGAATTTAACGAAACTTCTCTAGATATTTATTTAATCCAATACCAATAATTCGAACTCTTATCCAAAAAAAAAAAATTGACCATCCCAATTTTGAGAAAAACGGTTTCAAAGTTTTGTAACTTTAACACGGGCTCTTATGGGAAAACTCTATTTTCTTTTAATAAAATGAAAACGTGTCAAAGGAATTTGATAAAAATTTAACCCTTTGCGCTCGATAGGCGCCGCCACGGCGACACAATAAATACCCTTAGCACTCGAAAGGCGTCTCTCAGGCGCCATCCTATTCTTTACTTCAAATATCACACTAAGGAAAATTATAAAATTTAATATTAAAATATAATGTTTGTAATATGCAAATAAAAATAAAATATGTAAGTAAACTACTTTTGTTTAAAATAATTATCTTTGATGTATTATAATTTTTTATTAAAACTACTGTCGAGTAGCTGAGTACCGATACTAAAAAATGGTTCGAGTGCAAAGGGTTAGTATGTTATTTAACACAAAATTACAAACCATATTTAATAAGAAATAAAAGTTACTGACCACGCCGTTTTTGAAATATAATTTAAAAACATCATTTTACAACGTTTTTACAACGCGACAATGTTTCGACAATGTTTTTATATTGTTACAACATAAGCGGGTGGAAATTCAAAAAAACAAGTGGTGTACAAATATAATCACTGAAGAATATTAATACATTATTTAATTTTTGATAAAAGAAAATTTTTTCGCTGAGATATACTTTTGTACGTGACAATCTCAGAGCAACTACGTTAATAAATAATTCTCTGCTAGTTTACTATCGACCAAAATCAATTTTACTATTCGAAATTAATTGCGGGTCTTTGAATAAATAGTTGGCGATCGTTCAAGGTACATGTCTGTTCGTCTGTACTTAGCACGAACTGAACCGATCCATGTTCATTCATTGAAAATTAAAAAATGATTAATTACTCATAAAAATGTCATTAATGAATATTGTTTGTTGAAAATATGTACATATTTTCAAAAATTATTTTGTCGAATTTGATTCTTTGACCATGATTGATGGTCAGGGTCATTAAACGACATCAATACAATACATTATGTCATGTGACCTATGTCTATGTGCAATTCAGTTAGTTGTTTTAAGAACAAAATAAAAAGAAAAATTAACCCTTTAAATGATTAAAACGAGTTAACTCGTCCTGCAATATGGCGGCTCAAAATGCTGTCATATGTATATATTCACTGGTACAGGTGCCGCCATCTGTAACAATACGGTATAATTCTAAATAATTGTCAATTTTATCAACATAGTTTAGTATAATTTATTTTTTGTAAATTCCCAGGGTTAACTTTTTTAATGTTGGCATCTTTTAGGCCCGATTTACATTAACGCTCTGCTCTCACTCCGATATCACTCCGGTCCAAGTTCGATAAAATATTCTTACACAATAAACAATGAGTGTATTCACATCATCGCTCTGATATCGGTCCGATATCAGTCACGGTTGGCTCTCGCTCCAATGTCACTCCAATATCAATACCACTCAGGTAATATTTTACCGGAGCGATATCAGACTTGTTATGGCTTGTACCTATAGTGTAAACACTTTTTTGATTCCACTCCACTCCGCTTGCATTCAGTTGTTATGAAAAGATATTTGTATCGAACTGAGACCGAACTGGGAGTGTACCCAGAGTGGCATTATAATGTGAATAGAGAACGAATAGATACCAGCATGATATCAGCATTGTAATGTGAACACAACAAGATTATATCGAATCGGGAGCGTAGTGATATCGGAGTGAGAGCAGAGCGTTAATGTAAATCGGGCCTTATTTTTTTCTTTTTCTTATTTTGTAGCCTTATCTATTGTACTTATCACTTGACAGTAAAAAGTCCGGCATTTTGAAACAAAAAAATTTTACTATACGGTTTGTTTAAAAGAGTTAAGCTTTTTGTTTTGTTGTTTACAGTTTTAGAGTGCCACTGTACGTCTGTGTAAAATGAAAGGAGAATAATAATTGTAAAACAGAATTTCCCAATTAAAAGTTGGAGATACAAAAGCTACAAAGGGGGAAAAAAAGTAGAAAAATTTCCAATTGTCTTTGATACTAGAATATTAAAAGTATTAAAATAATATGTACATCAATGACCATTTAAAATGTAACAACCAGACAATTTTATATTTATTATGAGAGAATTCAGAATAGTACTGATTTGTTGTGTTTGTACAGTTTGATAATTTAAAACTGTATGGCTTCGGTTACCTTTGGTCATATTTCTGGATTCCATCAAAAAGAAGTCGAATGTGTGACCGAACAGTACTGAAAATATTTCCGCGATCACTGCAATTTTTTGTGCTGAACTGACTTTATTTTATTTTTGAATCTTCTGTCACCCAGCCTTCATTTAAAGCGACGTTGCCAGACGTTATGATTTTTTTTTTCTACCAACACATCAAATCATTTTAAAATTTTGTATATATAATATTCAAACAGATTTAGAGTTGACCGGGGTAATTGTGAACGGCGCCTATTATTTCTAAAATAACATTAATATTGTTAAAAATCAACTCTTAATATGTTTTTCTGTCCTTTCTTAATATGCTATTAAAATTTCATAACAATTCTCCAAGTATTAGTATCTTTTTTTTTATTTTGAAAAAACCCTTGCAAAATTTTATGTATCTTACTTCGACCAATCCTAAATTTTTTTTTTTAAATACATTTTCTTTTTTTAAAAAGTAAGAAATGGTTAAAAGTACTTCTAAAGAAGTGGTCTAAACCCTGAGAGGGTTCCTTATTAACTGCTAAAGAAATTGGACAATTTATTACCAATTCACAATTACCCCATGATTTTAAAATTGTGGGGTAATTCTGAACGTCATTCACAAATGCCCCCATTCGGTCAAAAATTTCAGTAGTGTCCTTTTCACAGTTGAAAATGTTGATGAAGATGGTGGTGACCACAGAGGACAGAGACCCCGCAACTATCTCTTTTCTGAAATCACGAGTATGTACTTCTGTGCTCATTAGGGTTCTTAGTTGTCAGTTTGTCAGTAGCAGTCGATGATTGAAGATCAACCACACGATAATGGATTTGATTGTTGTTGGTATTGTTACATCGGTTACATCCCCTAGTACATGCGTGTGGTGTCTGACCCACGTGACCGCCCCTACTATCTGCGTTACTCACACAAATACACAAAATCGCACTAATACAATGTAAACCCAGTGTGTGTATTATACAACATATTGTCTATCTCTTACATGTTACACTGGTTCCAGTAGTGTAGGCATAGATATGTTGTCTCTATTACTCTATGGTGGTGACCTTATTGTACAAGTTTCCGTTGTACAAACAATACAAACAAAAAAAATTGTGTAAAGAGTGATATGCTTTGAGTATCAATCTACGAAATCATTGCTGTGCTCCCTTACCCAATAACAACTTACAAAAACAGAAAAATTACTTGTTTTCAATGTCTCTGTGAGTGTCCAATGGCAGTAGCATTAACACAAAACCATTTTTTTTTTCATTTACAGTATTAGGCCTGATAGATTGTTGTTTTTTATTCATGTAAATTAAATGTATTTCCTTGAAAAAGTCTTATTTTCCTTGTTTTTGTGTGAAAATCATGTAATTTTTTGATTTTTTATATGATAAAATGACAAAATATCATCAAAATATCATTTTTAGCTTGTAATAAATTTGTTTCTACAATTTTTGTTCTTTTTATTTAACTTTGAATTTTTGTACAAATTTTAGGTATGCGCAACTTGTATTAAACAAAGAGAAATTGTGACCGCTAAAGTATGATAAAAAATTTGAAAGTGGGGTAAATGTGAAGAATTTGAGTTGGGCTTTACTCTGATGTACCTCACTTCTCTTGTAATCCGTTCTAAATAATTTTTCTGATGGCATTCACTTTTACCCCAAAATTCATAGTATTTGCAAAACCGCACTGGGGAAATGTGAATGGCTTATAAAATTTTTGTTTTTCATACGAATTTGCTCAAAATTTGTGTGGTGGATCCTGAATAATGTAAAATTAAAAATAAATCAACCATAATGTGATATATAAAATAAAAAATACTTAAAACAACGCTTTCATCTCAATTCATGAAAATCCATTCACAATTACCCCGGTCAACTCTACCTATTTACTACGAAAAATTTTAGATTTTTTTACTGTTAATAAATAAAACGCTTTACTTCACTTGTTTGATAATAATTATACTAATCGAAACATGTCATAAGGGTTTTCAAAATAAAAGTGATATTTTTTTGCAGTGTTTTATTTATTAACAATTATGGATTATTGTAATAAATCTAATTTCGGTAAATTTATTAAATTCAGATTTTTTATTGGAATATAACAGAAATTTTCCACTTTCCCTAAGAATACGTGTATTTTAACATGTATTATAATAAAGTTGAAAATTTTATTTGTACGCGCAAAATATATTCGGTCATAATGATTGTTTTTTGTTTATTCACTATAACGGCGCTAAATATCTGTTTTAATCTATGACTGAAATAATTTGAATTTTTATATTGGTATAGTAGGTGTTTTATTTTGTTCGTTGGTGTACTTTTTTTTTTTATAGATTATTTCCATGTATTATTTTTATGTCTAGTCGTTAATGTATCTATTGCATAATACATAATATGTACAAATATGTACGTATCTATTATTTTATTATTCCGTAAAAATATTAGTGGTATTATATTATGTTTGAAAATATCTGAACTGGAATTGTAGTTTGACTCAATATTTAAAATGTTACTTTATTGGGTTTTATGCCAGTTTATAATACAGACTGTCGTTTATTTTGTCTATTTAAAATTGAAATTAAAACAAATACTCTACCTCAGGGATCGGCAAAAACTTGCATGTTGCTAATTAAAAAATTTGGGGGACAGGTCTACCCACACTGTCAACTTCCCATTGGGTGTCCTTAAAGACTAGAGACTACTGTACATAAATAATTCTTTTTCCATTTCGGGCAACTTCTCCCCTGGGCCCCCGATAGAGGTTTTGCCCCTTGCACCTTACCGGGGGCTTCGCCTTCTGTACCTAAGGGTGGGGGCTCCACCCTTATCAAGCAAATGATAACATCATTTGTTTTCAAGATATGCGAGACAAAATATATTTCAAAAACAGTTTCTTATTTTATTTTTTTTTTTTAAATTTTATAATAATATACTGGCGTTTTTAACATCAAGGAAGGTTCTTAGGCCATTATATAATAATGTTATGGTAAAAAATTCATATAATCTATGTTATCTTAATAAAGCTAATTCTGTTTTTTTACCACAAAAAACAAACCGCTAATCCGAATTTGCTGAAAACTTTATCCGGTCTTCATTTTTTGATTACGCATCTAATGAAATTAGTCCGGAGTTGATATCATCATTTGTTCTCGACATATGCGGGACGAAAAAAAATTCACGAACGAACTAACGAACGCACGCACAGACATCACGCTAAAACCGATGGATTCGGATTTTAGTGACCTTGAAACGTGGAGATATGTCAAAATTAGCGATTCGTAAAATCGGACCCATTACAGTAACTTCCTATGGGAAGTTAAAAATCTACCAATATAAAATAATGAATATCTTCCAGAAAGAATATACTTTAACGTTTTTGTTACCATATGGTTACCCGTCGTGTATAAATTATTTTTTGCAATTTCGAATAATTTAAAATTATAAAAATTAAAGGAAAAATAATTACATGTCACTTAAACTGTGTGAAATAATATTACATTAAGTATACTTTGGACAAATCAGTTAAATTGAAAAAGTTGAATTTCGCTTGCTGATTGGTGACATTTTATAAATTCTGCTCGCCGGCTGGTTTAAAAGCGAGAGCAAAAGTATTTTTGGTTACTTGGGATTAGAAGTGACACTTTACTCTCTATTATGAGGGACTAAAGTACATATTTTGGCCCCGGAATTATAAAGAACATCAAATATAATTTTGTACGCCATATTGATTTCCTATTCTAAATGAATAAAGACATTCGATCTTTAACTACTTCGTGAGAAATTTCAAGACATTCTTATTTTCCTCCTTTCTTAAATGTTATGCTTATAATAGCAAGTTAAAAAGCGATAAAATAAGATACTACAGCATTAGTAAGCCATTTTAATACAAGAAACAGCTTAATAATTTCGTTTAAAATTTTATTACCAATTCCAAGAAGGACTGGTAGAAATTCAAAATTGAAATTTTGACTGAAAGCAATGAATGTCAAAATATTTTTTTGTAAATCGAGGAGAAATTCTGTCTTTAGGTTAATCAACAGTTTTAGCATCTTGAACTCAACTTGCTATCCATAAGTGATGTCGGATGATTAATCGATTGATCAGTTTAGTCGACTATTCTACTCTTGACTAAATGACTAAAAACGACCAATTTAATAATTTTTTCATAAAACGAAAGCTAGAAAATTTTCTATTTGTATGATTTTTCACTTTTATGTGACTAACATATTCATATTTTTCTTTTACTTTAAAAAAAAAAAATTAAAAATCAATTTAAAAGAATTTAAAAGAAATTTAAATTTAATTAAATTTAAAAGAAAACATCATTCTTGAAAGTTACATAGGTTTACCCTATTCATGAACTCCAGTAAAAATTTAGTCGATTAGTCGACTATTTTATGCTCGATATTGTTGACTAATGAATAATTTTGTCTAAAAAGACAACTTTATCCGATTAATCGACTAATTGCTCCTCGGTTCGACATCGACACTAGTGATGTCAGGCCGAGAAGCAATTAGTCGATTAATCGACTAAAATTGTCTTTCAGACAAAATTAGTCAATAGTCGACTAATCAACTAAATTTTTAGTTGAATTCATGTAACTTTCAAAAACGAGGTTTTCTTTTGTGTTTAATTATAGACTTTCAATATTTTTGTTTTAAGGAAAAGAAAGAAAAGTGAAAAATCATACAAACAGATGATTTTTAGTTTCCATTTTTTGAAGTCCAACAAATAATACCAAAAAATTGTTAAATTAGTCGTCTTTAGTCTTTTTAAAAAAATATTAATCATTTTAATCATTTAAGCGAAGGTAAATAGTCGATTACAATATGACTAAATGTAAACAAAATTAGTCGACTAAACCGACTAATCGATTAATCATCCGACATTACTAATCGACACTAGTGATGTCGGATAATTAATCGATTAATCGGTTTAGTCGACTAATTTTGTTTACATTTGAACATTGTTTAGTCGATATTTTCGACTGATGACTAATTTTTTTTTAAAAACAACTTTAGTCGATTAATCGACTAATTGCTCTCCTCGGTTCGACACCAGCATTACTACTCATTGATTATCTGTAAATAGCATAAACGGTTAATAAAGCACGAGATAAATGTATAGAATTACCTTTTCAAGGATTTGTTGTTATTAAAAACAGAGTCATAAAATATATTTTTTAAGTTCAGAAAATACAAAAAAAAAAATCATTATTCATTTTTTTTAATGTTTACAACCATAAAAAAATATTAATTTTCTATTTCGTTATGACATTAATTTATTTTATCTATATTAAAAAAAAAAATGAAAGAATTTATGGAACAAGGTCTTAACAGTCACACAGTGTTATATAACAGTTTTTGCACCTCGACGAGAATAACTTTGTTGCGGAAAATCAACGACACTGTGACCATGTATCACGCAAACAAGTCGCCAGATTGCTGTTGCCAGTTGTATTTGCGCAAATAGTGTTTCGAACTATTAGTTGTTAATTACGAATTTGATGTAATAGAATATGCGGGTAGATAAAATATTTTTCTTGACAAATAAATCTTATTCCTAAAATAAACTATAATTCTCGATTTCAAAACGATCGTATCTTTATTTTGGCCTATTTACGCTTACTAGAAAAAAACAACAGATATTTTGGATTTGTAAAAGTTCTTGTTTACATTTTTCGTCTAATTTATAATTTTTGGTGAAAGAAAATTTTAAATAATACAATTTTTGATGAAACTTGAAACGCGCTTTAAGATGTATCGTCACAGAATTATTCACGTCAAAACATTGACAAATAGTATAACTGTTTTTACACTTAAAAGTAATAATAATAGAAAAATAGTTCTTCACTTATTTATCTGCCCAGCATAAAGAAAAACACATAGTAATTAATAACAACAGAAAAAATCTACGTATGTAATATTATGTTAGAATGAAAATTCAAAGAAAATGGAAAAATAATATTTTTCAATTACGTGTTATAATTAATATTATTGCTTCACGGTGAAAAATTTGCATAATATGAAAATTGGCACGAATGAAAAACATAATATGTGAGCTAGTGTATAAATATATAATTTTCTATAGTAAATAGACAAAAATTACAGAAAAAACTATATACAGTGGAACTTTTTTTTAGGCGGTGGATAGGGACCACATAAAAAAAATAATATTCAAAAATATTATAAATACCTATTTAAAAAGATTAGTTCGGTCCAGATTCTGCAAAAAAACTTTTTTCATGCGGTGGATAAGGGCCGCATAAAAAAAGTTTCGTCGAAAATACATAACTCAAAACGCTCAAAACCTCACGATTTTATTTCATTTTTATAATATTATGAAAAATACATTTCTAAAAAACTAAATTACGCAATAACTTATATTCTTATGCAATGTACTGATTAAATCATTAAAAACCATTAAAAAGTATTTTTAGCAAAGTTAGTTATTATAGTTAACGTTTAACCCCTTATCGCATACAAAGCCACATATGGATTCTAAGTTTTACTATTTTTTTTTTAACATATTAAAATTTTTTTTTTTGAAACTAATGTTAAATCCTAACTTTATACTCCTTCGAGTAACGGAACGTAATTTTTGCTGTCTTTGGTAAGTGCAGGTTGCCAAATTATTTGAAGTTACATTCAGAGTGTCCGACCGTTACAGTGCAATTAATTGGTGCTAATTTTATTTGTGGAAACTAAACAATAAAACGATAAGTACTAAAATCAACAATTTTCAAAACACATTCTTTATATATTCAAGAACATGGAATAGTTGTGATTCGTGTGTGCTTTCTTGTTTTCTTCGATTTTTGGGGCTTATTTTGAAGTTGCCATATTTGGCTTCGTATGCGTTTAATCCAAATTATTATTGGGCATATATGGCTTCGTATCGCTTTTATGATACATCCCAGCATGTCAACTTTATTCCTGGTGATGGCTTCGTGAGTGACGATGATTTTGCTTCTGATTCCCCAGTACTCCCACCAGCCAAGGCAGTCCATCAACTTTGGTGGCCAGAAAATGTACTGCAACAAGCCGAAAAGGTACTCCATCTAGCTTGCCCGGCTCACCTATACTCATTAAAAAAGCACGAAAAACTCCAGCTAGGCATCAAGAGCTCCCTTTGAAGTCTGTGCGATCTGATAAGGTGACCATTTCCCCGAATGGACAAAACTAAATTGACAATTATGCCAAAACTGCTCAAAATTCCGTTCATTCGCCAAATGTGGAAAGTATAGAGTTTATTTATGTTACAATGGCAAATAAAACTGCATACAGATTTTCATAAAATATAATTGTCTTTTTTATTTAACGCATACGAAGTCATATATCGATTATAATTATAATACTAAAATGCATACGAAGCCATATGTGGCTTCGTTAAGTAATTTCTAAACAATAAGACTTAATTTTTTTCTTAATTTGACTACTAAAATAAAAGAAGTGAAAGACATTTTCAGTAAAAAAAATTTTTTTCTTCACCTCCTTCAGAATTCATGCAATAAGGGGTTAAGTTTCTTACTTTCTCTTGATTTTGATTCACATTATGCATTTTAATGACCATATTTTTAAAAATCACATAAAAAAAATCGCACAAAAAAGGATCGCATAAAAAAAGGATTAGCTCTATTCAAACAGGCAAATTATCTCCCACCAAGTTATATATTTAATAACAAAAAAAAAATTGAAAAATGAATAAGCATATAGCCTTCTTGATTATTTCTAAATGTCATATGATCAATTTCATTGTCTTTTATATCAATGATGCAATTGACATGATAATAAATTAATTACTTTTTAACATGTAGTATTAAAATCCAAAGTGTTTCTTGGGAGTAAGATACATTTTGGTAGGGAAATTATTTTGAGTCAGTTAAGGTGGACGATTAGTGTGACATTTTGAAAAAAATAGAAATTCTTTTTTTGCATGTTTCGATAGTCTATACCTTTAAAAATAACATACTAAAATTTCAAGTGCATATCTCAAATAGTTTTTGATTTACAGCCATTCGAAGAGCGGATTCTGATTTTCATTGTTAACTTTGAGGTATTGAGAAATGTATGAAGGTTGATAGTTCGGGAGTTTCTGGACGTGGTTGGCACATTTAAACGACTCATCTAGTTTTACTATGACCGTTATAGTGAGTACATCGTAAATAATTTTAGTAAAAATTCTCAGTGATTAAAACTAAAAGGTAAAGAAAAACTACATTTTTTTTCAAATTTGCTGCAGTTATAACTCAAAGACAAATAATCCGATCGATTTGATTCTTACTGCAGCTTTTTTTATATATGTTTCTTCGTGCCATGAAACTCCAGTTTTCCAATCGAATAAAAAATGTAATTTTTGCAGGTCAAAAATCATCAAATTTTCGCGCAAATTTTGAAACTTTTTTTTAAAAAACTAAGTCATTTTGTTAAATTTCAACTTTTCTTTTTCGATTGAGGTTTATGGCACGGGTAATACTTTCTAATTTAATAGGCTTTTTTGTTTTTTGATTTCAGGCACTGTGAAGGTCGCTATCACTGCAGCAGTGGGGGAACTTTTTTTTGGAGCCTTCGGAAATCGCGAATAACTCACTGAATTTTCAATTTTTTGGTCTAAAAATTGTATCATGAATTTATTATATATCAACGAATATATCCTTAAAATATTAAAACATTTCATACAGTAGTTTTTTTTTTAAATTCCCAAAAGTCACCTTCTTTTCAGGCGGTCACACTAGTGGTCCCCCTTAAACTTCAACCAAAATGGTTGAAATTTACAAAGGACCAGCTTAGTGTTTTCATAGTTTCTCTTGATAATTAATTTTCAAATTCTAAATCTTTCACCATTTTCCTTATCTTTCACCCAAATCATAAATTTACTGTAATTGAAAATTGTGTAAAGTTTGAAACAATAGTTAACCCTGCCGCTAAGCAGGCTCGACGAGAGGGTGGGGGCGACCGGAGTTGGAGCCCTGGGGCTAAAGAAGCGGGCCCGTAGCTATTGATAGAGGGCCCGGGAAAAAAATTAAGAGTTTTTTTTTTTGCTCACCACTTATTTTTGGGGAGGAAATATCTAAAAATGCAATTTACTTTCGGGGCCCGCTATTTCTCTCCACGGTTCTGCCGGTAGGACTCCCAAGTTTTACTAAACTATTTATTGAAGAACAAAAATTCTCATAAATTGCAATTAAAAACAGAATACTGGCAGTAAATGTTAAACTAAAACTTCGACAGTAATTTGGTTCTTTGATATTAACTAAAAAAAAATTTTAATACCATTTCCACATGGAACACCATATTAAGACATGACCTTTATAATTTGCAATTTCGAATTTCTCCAGTTGGCAGCAGTTGGCATATCATGCTATTATATCCTGTTATCGTCAATCTTAGAATTTTCTACATATGAAAAGTTCAAAACTTTTTTTAAAAATTTTACTGCAGAGTCAATTTTATAATATAGAACATGTAGAGCAAGTAATACCAACCTATAAAGAATCGGCCAAGAGCGAGTTAAACTCGCACAATTAGGGTTCCATACAGTGAACAGTAATAGATAAAAATGTAACATTAGTAAATAGAAAGAGCGTGAAATTTCACGTCGAAAATGCAATGAACTAATTTTTTCTTATTGACCTTTAATTTTTTATTTTTTAGTTATGAAATTTATTAGTTATGAAAAATTAATTTTTCATAACTTTCTAGTGTCATTTTTTTCTGGATTTTGACCTTAGAATGACCTTTAAAGGTCCTTAAAAACGAACAGAAGCTCCTATTTTACGTCTCCAAAAGATGGCGACACTTTAAAGTTAGGTGTTTTCTTTAAAATCTAATTTTCTATTGTTCTTTGATGGTCTTTACACCTCTTAAGGTCAATAATAAAAAAAATTCCTTCATAGCATTTACGACGTGAAATTTCACGCTCTTTCGGAATCCGAAATAAAAAATAGGGCTTTCCATTTGAAAAATATGACTTAACCTCAAAATGACCTTGAGAATGAAGGTCAAGGTCAAATTTAAGGGAACCATTTAATGTCCCCCTTCGTGCCTAACAACTTTTGTAAAGGTCATTTTTTGATAGCTGGTGCGTCTGGCGAGATATTTAGATGCATAGATTAAAATGACCCACCCTCTATATAGGTATCTCTTTAATTATGTAAGGAAACATTAAATGTGAGGTGAATTTAAATTGAAAAATAATCATTCTATTAATAATAATTTTTGTTATCAGAGGTTTCTTTCAGAAATAACTTCATTAGTATATAAATGTCAAAGCTGTTCCAGTATCGGATCGTGTTCCGGTATAGGGGCTTTTACTGATTAATTTCTTTTTTTTGAACAAAACTGACTCCCCATGTTAAGCTAAAATAATTTAATTTCTAATCTAGATTCAAAGCCAAATTTCAAATTCCTACGTTCCACAGTATTCGAGGAAAACTTCTATGACAGGCAAACGGACATCGACAGTGATCTTATAAGGGTTCTGTTTTACCTTTTAAGCTACGAAACCCTAAAATTAGATGAGAAAATGCACCATTTATTATAACCAACACAAATTAAATGGTGCATTGAAACAATATCTTCTTATTTTCACGTTTTAAATGTTGGCAACAATTCTAACTAACACATACAACAAATATGCACAATATGGTACAGTCCCTGTCAAAAATATATAGATGCCAATTAACGTTAACATGTGTTATATAATCATAAATACTAGACCATGTACCAATTAAGTGGTAAAATAAAAAAAAAAATAAGTCAAATTTTCGACGACGAAAATTTGTTTTTAATTAATGGCCATTAAGACATTTCAAAATTATGTTTTCAGTCAGTGCCAAAAACAATATAAAAGACACTAATCAATTTTTAAGGTACACATTAAAAAATATGGCAAATTTAAAATCATAAACAACTTCAAAATAAGTGATTTGGAAAAATTTTACTTGAAGTCGTCAGTGTGTACTTTTTAAAATAGTGAAATTCATAATTTAAATGATCAAGACATTATGAGTCGTTTCCAAAATAAAATTTAAGAAGGCTTTCATTTTATTACTTCAAGCTGACTTTAATAGATATTCACTTGACTCAATTTTATTTTATAATTTTACCAATTTAAATAAATTTACATTTGCTTATGAACAAATGAATATAGCATATCAAATATTTATATACTAGCTGTTACCCGCGGCTTCGCTCGCGTGGCTTTTGAAATTAAGACATCTAGTTAGATCGTATAAAGTGTACTTTCATCGCGTCGTTCTTGTGCGTTGAGTACTGCTACTTTTTCTTTGGACTTTTCCCACAAAAGTACAATATTTTCCCCGGGTAAAAAATAGACTATAACATTCTTTTAACATGCCAAGTTCAAATGAAATCAATGATTCGTTTTTATACCATTTTAAATATATTTTCCCACGGGAATATGACTTCCGACAGGATTTAGATATTTCCCCGGGGTAGAAAGTAGACTGTGTCCTTTTTCGTCCTCTGTAAACAATATGCAGTCTGAAATCAATTATCCTTTTTTTTTAATAGTCAGTTGTTATTTCATTGTTTCCTTTTAAATACATTTTCCCTCGGGAATGAGATACTTTATCGGTGCAAAAAAAATGTTTATCGCTGTATATCGTCATCTTTGTCTATCATCATATTTTTTTTCATTTGAAATATATTTTTTCACAGGAATGAAATTTCCCACGGGAAATTTCCCGGGGTATAAAGTAGTTTGTGTCCTTTCCCATCCCTTCTGTTAGCAATATACAATGTTTGCAATCATTTATCCGTTTTTTAATAGTCAGCTGTTGTAATTTAATGCATTTTCCCACGGGAATGAAATATTTTCCCGAGATAAAAAGTAGCCTATAACCGTCTCTGGCCCGCAAGCAACGTCTGTACAAAGTTTCAAGTTGATTGGTTAAGCTGTTGAGGCGTGAAAGCCAGTCAAACAAACAAACAAACTCACTTTCGCATTTATAATATTAGTAAGGATGTATACATATAATCGCTGGTGCGTCTGCTAATGATCCTGTAACTTTTCATATCATAATTATTCTGATATGAAAAACTCATATTTACAATATATGTTGGTTTAGTGTCACTATTGAGACACCTATCGGAAAGGACAGAACAAAGTCTGCTAGTTTATTATGTAAATTAACCTAATTTAAATTAATGATCCGGTCCTAAATCTGAAGTAAATTGTAGTGAAATGCGACAGCTTCTTCTATTTCTGACAAAATATGACATTCAACTTAGGAAAAAAGATTTTAAGACGAAAGCTGAATTTCTTAAAGAAATTTAATCATTTTTGTACGAGTAGTAAAAACAAAAAATTTGTTCTCAAATTGCCCTAAATATCCAAATATCACAAAAAATTAGTAAAAAAAATTAAATTATTTAACTTGATGACGTCATACCAATGCAGCAAAGTATTTTAAGCTGTAAAAATGGTAATTTTAACGAAAGAGATGGTAGAAATTGAAGTAATACCTATGTACGTTTACGAAGCCACTCTTTTGATTTTTTTTTTTTACAAAAATTAGAAGTGTAGAAGATTTGAACTTTATGACGTCATCGGTTGCATAAAAATATTTTGAATTCAATATTTTGAATCGGTGCTGTAACAGTTTGGCCCAAAAAAAGTTGCGCTTTTAATTCTAGAATCATATGTACACGTCAAAATGACGAACGAACTTCTCTACCTGCTCCAATACTACAACTTGTCGGTACCTGCTTGCTGTGAGATTTCTGTTATCTAATTTATTTGTTGTTATAACACATAAGACGTATTTAATTTGTTTATAGTCATTGTCGTTTTGTTTGTATTGAAATAGTGTCCGTCAAAAGGACGTCGATGTATGATTACGCGATGTTTTTTTTTTAAATATTTTGTACTTCACGTATAAAAGTTTTCCTAATTTTTCTAAAATTTATTAAAGATATGCATGTTATAATTAATTTATTCAATGATTATGATAATGTGAAAGATGATTACAGCTGTTTGACTTATAGAGACGACATAATACTGAAGTTTTAATATATTGAATCGAAAACTAAAGAATGCGTTTCAAGTGACTTAATAAAAGATTAACAATTTATTTTGTGGAAAATATTTTAATTTTTATTATTTTTTGAGATCTTATTCGAAAAATTACTAACAAATTTTAGAAAATTTACAAATGTGCATAATGGGGAAATAACTACATATTTATAGGAATATTTATAACTGAGTTTCACATTCTGTAAAGTCACACATGTCCACTGACTCATAATAGTTCATAAATTAATTATTTGAAACACATGTTTTATGATACAATTGATGTATTTATCTATTTTTTAATTTTTATAATGAAAATATGCTTTGATAAAAAGATTAAAAAAATTAATAAATATTTACATTAAGAAATTTTTCCAAATCCAATTTTTTTTAATATTTTGTTCGCTTTTGTAGTATTGTTATGTAAAAAAAATGTTTTTTGCAAATAAACTCTAAAACTCTCCGTAAAAACTCCATCCGTCAAAACGACGTCGATGTATGATTAACGTTTCTCGTAGACCAACGTATGATTCTAGGGTTAATTATTCTTCAATTGTAGTATTACATATTGATCGATGTCTACTTACATATTTAGGAATTCATGTAGTGAGACGTGTCCTATTTATATGAACATTAATGTACAGTATACATAACCAACAATAATATAAGCCAGTCAGTTAGTATTGTTTTGTTCTGGTTTTAGAATCCTAACAGAATATAAACTTTGCTTATAATAATAATATACATATATCTCTATCTAGGTTAAATCAATTTCATGCTACTAAAATATACATATGACGTAAAAAAGCATATATGGTGCTACTATAGTACGCGATTTACCGACTTGTTTGACGAATATACTGAATATAAAATGTATCTTTAATGTATGATTTAAAATTGAAAGCTGAAAATTGAAATTAGAAACAAACGTAAATACAAAACAAAAATAAACCGCATAAAAAAAGAAAAAGAGGGGTACTAATGGCATTTAGAAATTTTTAAAGTACGCGTGTTTCATGCGCGTAGAGATGAAAGAAAGTGCGGATCGATTATTAGGATTTCGAAATGTGTTCGGAACCCTAATAATAAAAACCTTTCATACGGCAGTACAACTTGTAATGTAAAAATTAAATTTTCTTATTATTATTCAGAAATTGGTAATGTACATTAATGATTAGCCTTTCTGTTGCCCTATTACTTAGAGTACATGTGAGTGTACCGTATCGTTTGTTCTATTTGTTCAGCGAGTGGCGAGTTACTACGAGTCGCACATGCGCCTAATAAGGTTCTTTGTTATCGAAGCTTTGATTCAATGTAACGGTTGAAGGAGGGATCATTTTTTTTATGTCCGTTGCTGGAGTACAAAAACCTAAAGATGTGATTTCTATTAAAATTGCAAGTGCTTTACTTATTTAGTCATTTTTTGTAATATTTTGTCACTAAGTTTTTTTGTAATGAATTAGTAAAATGTATTTATAATGGCAGTTTAAATCTTATTTCATATTTGGTTCAATGCCGCCCTTTGGTACGTTCTTTGTTTAAAATCTATTTATTTGTATTTTTTCTGGTGTGTCCATATATTACGTAATGATTTTATATTTTTTTTTAATAATTTAATGCTATTTTTCATTTGTCACAAATCTGTAAAATTGGTTTGGTTTCATACATTGAAAGTATATAATTTTTATGAAAGTATTTAATTTTTATTTAGATGTATTCCGTTGTTTGTAATTTTCTTTATTCAAATGCATGTGTTCACAATTGAAGAATTATACCGTGTGTTTCGTGTGAAAACCATACCAATTATTTTATTGTATATTATCAGTATTTTTTTCTTTTTTATATTAATTTTTTGTTAAAGATTAAGAACGACTTGCTTGGATAGTTTTCGCTTTGCTAACGATTTTCTTATTATTTAGGTTTTTTTGCCTTCCTTCTTAATTTCTTTCTTTGGATTTTCTTTATTTGTTCGAATGGTCACATAACTGGTTCGGCAATATGCTACTAATAGAATTGTTCGTGTAACGATGGATTTTGCTAATATAGTATGGATTTTTCCTTTTTTTGCTGCGGTTGTTGCACAATGGACGCACCAACCTGTGTTCCTGCCTGCACAAACCTGCCACAGCCAATATGGTTCGTTTATGACGGATTAGTAGTGTACCATCGCGTTTGCCAGGAGTTTTAATTTTATTTAAGTTAAATGAACATTGGAATAATTTCATTCATATTTTTCTCGTTTTGTATCGTTTGCACTAAACTTAGGAACAGGGCGTATAATAAACTTATCTGAGCTAGTCGATTCGATGGAACAATTGTCAGTATAACACCTTAATGTAACTTTGTAATGTAACAACTATGTAAATAAACTGTAAATTTTAATTTAACATGCAACAAATAATTTTTATTTTATCATATCCATCATTATAAACTTCGGAAGCACGTATTGTGACACTATTACCCATCGCTAGTGTGTTAATAGTTAAAAGGAGTGTATAAAAACTAGTAAGCAATTTACGAGGGTGACTCACCACCTACCCCCGCTCAAATTGAAATTTGAATTCAAGAATTGCATTCTTACGGTATTCCAATTGTCTTAAACTATTTTTAATCAAGATGGTAGTCACGATCTAGTTTATTACCCCTAGACTTAATATTAGGAAATACGGTAGTTGACTGTATTTAAAATTTGTGTCAAATGTTAAATAATTCTATGCATTATCATTACATATGTCCAATTTTAATGATGAAACATAAAAAAATTGGATAACTATTTAGAAATTTTATTTTGAAAATCGCCATTTTTCAACAAATATTCAAATTAGTGAAAACGCGCCATTTCTTGAATATAACGTAACATTTTGTAGCTAGATATGTCGATTTTGATAATTTTCATCGGTGAAGCGAAATTATGTCTAATTTAAAATTGTAGGGTTATTTTTTTTGATGATTTTTTACAGAATCTGTCGAAAATAACTGATATGGAAAAACAATGCTTTTAGAATATTTTTGTAACTTCAGTCAAGTACCCTATTGAGCAAAAACAGGTCAACAGGTCACTCTTTGACTTAGATCTGAAATCTGGAAACAAAATTTCAATGCATTTTATTTTTTACTCTTTTTTCGCAAAATTAACCCCCAGCCGCCCCTGTTGATGTACATTTAAACTTTTGTGCTATCTTTCACCGTTTTCGAGATATTTGTAAAATTAAATTTTTACCCGGGCGTTGGAAATTTTGAAGGGCGTTTTCCCTCCTTCAAACCAATTTTCCGTACATAAAAAAATACGTATCGCTTATTCTTTAGTGTTCTATAACATATTCAAATTTCATCAAAATGGATAGATCCGGCCTCGGTACTATTACGTGTGAGAATGAGATGTGGAAGCCAAATTATTAGGGTTGAAAAATTAGAGCGCAATCAGTTGTTGAATGAAGAACAACATTCCCTCATTAGAGATAAAACTTCATCTACCTTCACTGATTATTACATTAAATCTAGATAGGCACTGACATTCTTTACAAGAGGAATTTCGAAGACAAAAAGTCGGTGGACAGTACACTATAGCAGCGCCAAATATTTACGTACATAAAAACCAACATAATAAGAAGTTATGTTTAATATTCTAAAATTTATGTTTAAAAAAATAAATAAAATAATCACATAAAATGTGGATAGACTTTTTTTTCCGTTTTACGAAAAAAAGACGCACTCTTGCTTTTGACTCGTGTAATACAAATTCATTTTAACATAAAATAGGTATGTATATTGTAGTTAATGTCGAATTTTATTGATCTTATAATTTTGAATGGATTTTATTAGATAAACTCAATAACAGAAAATAAAGTGAATCTTTGTTTTGATTTTCAAGTATGTAATCCAATTAACCCAATTTTCATCAAAAATTAATATGTATTTTTGTGTAAAAACAAAATAATTTTGAAAATTTATACAGTACAGTTTGAATTAATCGAATTTAAAATAACATTGTGATTATTCAAGTTTAGAGCAAACTTTGTATGTAAAATTACCGTTTATTTGTGTAGTAGATAATGCATGTCCGAGTCGCTGGTGTTTTGCGTAATGTATACGATTTTTTTCTGGGAACACTTAAATTTTTAAGATTAGTTGAAGTTTCATGTTGATAAATAGTTATTTTCGATACATATTATGCGTAAAGAGTGGTATTCTAGTAGGCTTAAATTGGGGCACTCGCTAAAGGGACTGACGCATACACAACGAGATCTTGTGCGCTTGGTTAAATGGCTCAAATGTACACATGGCTAAATTACCAATTGAGTTAGTACCGAAAAATATATGAATCATAATCGGAAAGTAAAAATTTACATTTTAATGATGAAAATAAACATAAAAATAAAAAAATATAGAAGGTATTTGCAATCAATAATAATGCAATATAATCTACCCTATTTTTTTCCTCCTTATATGGCTTGGATACCACACATATTTCGAAAAAACACAAAAACACGGATCTCCTAATTTTTGGTGCTCATTCTATTTATAATGGCAGAAATTTGATAAATTGAACCATTCAGGCTGTACAAGAAAATTTACCGCCATTTTCACCCCTCCAGACCGTCTTATGAACCCGACCCTGGTTTAATCTATACAGGTGAATAGGTCTTCCAAAGAGTAACATTTCGTCAATTTAAAGCTTTCCTCTATCTCTTATAGTTTTCGAGATATCTTAAAAAATACGATTTGAACCCCCAACTTTAGGGGCTGGTTTCACCCCGTAAACGTAGAAGATGGTCGATAAAAAAAAATACGGGTCCCTTATTTTTGCCTATTCTACACACTAGTGAAGTTTCATCAAAATCCCGAATTTCACTCTGGGTGCATTTCCTTGTAAGTCAAATGCAAATGTTATTAAAAATCAAGATGAAAAGAAGTTTTTAGTTACAGTTTTATTTACATGTTATAATAACATCGGAGAACAAAAAAGTATAGAGTATGCTCAACTCTGCATAAGAAGAGCAAATAGTTCGAAAAATTATACTGTTTGGTGGGCCGCATAAAAACTTGCAAAGGGCCGCGGGTTGCCGACCCCTGTTCTAGACTATAGAATACTACCTTAAATAAATCAATTACTGTTGTATATCTTTGCATTGACATTTCACAGAGTCATAAAATATTTTTCAACTTGGCGATTTGCAACTCGGGAACCATTTGGTTTGGTTGTGAATGTAAATATTTGCCTACTGTATGAAATTTATGAACTTTAATAAATTATGCAACGGAACCTCATTAAATCCACCCACTCTACCCTTATGGCCCTGGCTCGCCGTTTATTCTCGTCCGTCCGTCCGTCAATATACAGTTTAATTAAGTACTTGTCGTAAAATAGCTATTACTATACATCTAGTGCAATTGTAGGATTTGTTGGTATAATATATGCATCACTGACCATATGATAGAGTTGGTATATCTGCTTTGTACTGAAACAATAAAATTGTACTATAGTTAGTAGTACATTCACTATAGAGATAAAATATTCAACTATAAAACCAGTAAAAGTCAATGAATACAAATACAGTGGCATTAGTATTATAGTTGTGTACAATAATAAAGCTGTGTGACCTATACTCAATTTGTTTGAGAAAGATAATTGCATGCACCAGATTCATTTTTTTTTTGTTTGCTTAAGGGGAGAGGTTTACTTGAGATGGACTAAAAATTATGTATTTTTCTGGAATTTTTTTCTCAAGAACGGAAGTAAATATCAATTTCAAATTTTGTACACATATTTATTAAGTATCTACTAGTGATGCTGGACCGAGAAGCAGTTAATCGATTAATCGACTAAAATTGTTTTTCAGATAAAATTAGTCATTAGTCGAAAATATCGAGCACAGAGTAGTCGACTAATCGACTAAATTTTTAGTCGAATTCATGGTAACGTAACCTACGTAACTCTTTTAAAAACGAGTTTTTTTCGAATTTAATTATATGGACTTTTAATATTTTTCTTTTAAGAAAAAGAAAGATATGAGATATCACAGTATGTTAATGACATATGTAAAAGTGAAAAATGATACCAATAGACAATTTTTCAGTTTCCGGGTCATTTCATTTCAAATCATCCAATAAAAACATAAAATGTCACCCATGACCTCAGATTTAGCTGAAAATTTTTTTATTTGTTTATTTAGCCATCCTAATCATCTGTACAAAATTAAAAAAAAATTATCTCTAATAGTTTTCAAGTTATGAATTTTTGAAATTTAGCAAAATAGGGTTAAATTGATGTTTCCGTGGTATCACTTTCGGTGACGTTATTATATTAAAAAATCCATAACTTCTGTAATATTTAACATAAAGCAATAATTTTTTCATCAAAATGTTCAGAAAAGTCAGGAGATTACAGGAAAAATAAATTTGGTTAATTATCACTTCATGTTTCTATGTAATGCTTTGTTAGGCTTAAATTTTGAGACATTTTTTAATCGATAAACAAAAAATCTTTAAAAGTGATTATTGACCAAAGGCATTGCAGTAACCGTAGTAATTTTTTTTTTAAATTTACCCTAAAGATGTGGATCCTAGAACTTGCCATAAAAGTAATGGATCTTATTTTAAATCAATTACAGGACTTTTTAAATACTGGATAGCTTAGAGTAATATCGATGTTTCGATATTATTATCGTAACATCGATGTGTCGATATTATCGAGGACATAACATCGATGTTTTTCTACCATCGATGAATATCGATCATCCCTAATTGGTGGTGGCGTTGGCGATCACATAATAAAAGAAAAACGTATGTTGTAGTGAAAACGTTGTGACCACGTCGTATGACATTGTGGCGTAATAATGCCCAATAATCCCTCCGGGGTTACTGGTGAGCGGAATTAGTTAGCACACACGCACCCATTATTTCCGCTCCATCAACCAGTAGTGGATCCTAAATATTCCTAACAGAGATGGTATTGTGCTGGACCCATTTTACTTTTAGGAGACGTGGATTGAGGAATTCCACTAATGGTTTGGATATTTATGTAAAATCAAAGTCAAATGGAGGAAGAAACTTTCCTTAAAAAAAAAAATAGAATTCTTGTCTGGATTGGGGTAGATAGTAGGTGAATATTGCGGAAAGGGACCGCTGGTGGAATCAGGAGAATGGAATTGGTAGGAATCGACTTAGGGCGACGTAAAACCCGAACAATAAATCAACTTACCGGATAACTCCGTGGTGGTGAATCCTAAAACCAATTTGGACGGAAATATCTATTGAGGATTAACGCCGCAAGTCCGGTAGTTCCCATAAATTCCAAAATAAATTCTCCCGGGGGCGTTCCTCTATGCCCGTCCGAAGATAGGATTCGAATATTAAAACGAATAAAATAAATAAAAACAATCAATGATTCGTTTTTCTCCAACTTTATTTTAAATTCCAAAAATTTCCAGTGGATTCTTTCCGATCAAGTTTCACAAAAGTTGTTTACATAAAATGTTTAAATTTGACGACAATGTATATCACAGAAAAAAAAAACTCATTTGTACGGAACGAAAATCAAAGTCAAATCTTTGTAGAATTACATGTCGAGTTCGACAAAAGATGTTTTCAGTTTGACGACCGAATTAAAAGAGATGTTGTCGGCCCGGTGGCTGAATTAAAAGAGAGCGATTGAAAAGAATCGAACTTTAACTTTCGTTTTGTTTTTTGTAAAAATTTTAGATGTTTTGTACAGATAATTTGTAATGTAATTGAAATATATTTTTTTGTAAACAAATAGGTACAAGTTCTTAATTAGAAAATTAAAATTTTAAAATGTACAATTGTTTATCCTGTGTGAAAACCAGTTTTCTTCCTTCATAGAGGTTAATTCACTTTTCAATAGATGGCACCCTGTGTCTGATTTTATTGATTTTATTAAAAATCTATAGTTTCTAAGTGTGGCGAAGATAAGCTACGCCACAACATCAACAATTCCACATAAAGTATATTAGCTGTCAAAATAGTATACCAGTTGAGCGTTTTGTCATTACAGGTTATGATCATCATAGTGTTAATGTTGGTGGTGGTGCTGGCGACCACAGAATAAAAAAATAAACGAATGTCGTATAGCTAACAATGGTGGAAACGTGAAAATTCAATCGGAATGAATTTTCAAATAACAATTTTTGCAATATTACGTAATGTCATTTCAATTTTATGATTATTAGTTATAATCGTTAAAATCGCGAGACCTTACACGCACCTAATTTTTCACTGTGGATACAATATATTATTATACACGGAGAGAAAATTCCTATAAAAATTACTATGCTCATACTACAATCGACGTGTAACAGGCGAACATATCCAATTTTTGTACGGTAAAATTATAAAAATTATAGTTATATTATTGTAATTTTTATAATTTTACCGTATAAAAATTGGATATGTTCGCCTGTTACACGTCGATTGTAGTATGAGCACAGTAATTTTTATAGGAATTTTCTCTCCGTCTAGGAAATATACAATTAAACAAAAATATGTTATCGGACAAAATTTGCTATGCATTTATGAAATTGAATAATTGTACGTATTGCACAATGCACTTGATTGCACATAATAGTGCTGCAAGTCCATTATAGTACGAATATTAAAGCACGTAGTATAGAATAATTTATGTATGCATTTATTTTTTACAAGCAAATAAACAATATGTTCCAGTTTATTACATATGTACACCTAATTCCCTATTTACACGGTAGATTAACAGAACAAACAAAACAAAAAATATGTCGGTAAAATAAGTGTATAAAAACTATACAGAATGTAAAAATCAGATATGAACAAAAAAAGTTGTTTTTTAAATAAAACGTTAAACAATTATGTTATTTGTCAACACTGAGTTTTGTAAATTTTTTCCAAAAGTAAACAAACAAAAAATTACCGTTTTGTTAATATGTAAAATACTTTGGGGAATTGTAATGATAACAACTGATTTTTGTTAAAATTATTGTTATTTAAAACATTAAGGGGGGTTCGCCTGAATTTAACTACGGTGATGTTCTATTTTTAATGGTAAAAAAATTTACCAATAGCATGTTTACAAGACAAAGAAACGTCTGTATTAAATGGATTACAAGAATGAACTTCTAACTGATTCATAAAAATCAACAAGTGAAAAATTTGAATGTCTACAAAAGTATTCTGATATTCAGAGAAATAATTTATTTTTTATAGGTCCGAAGACATTCGTCAATCTTCGGACCTATTATAATTTCGTTCAAATTCTTGTTATTCTTGAAACATCAGTAGCGCATACAGCAAAAATCCACTTGTCGCACACCCCAAGAAGTGCGACATCGACATTAAGTGAGGGGAGAGTCCATACCTCGTTTACTTACGTACACTGCTTCTTAAGTATGTGTGTGTGTCCACACAACGTATTCGCCTTAGTCATAGACTGTCATGTATCGTCATGTTGTATGCTTATCTTAAAGTGTTATTAATTTATCTACGCATGTTATATTACAGGTTTTGAATCGATTCTTGCAATTGTTATACATTGTTGATTTTAATGCAATTTATTATTTTTCGTTATTATTAACTCGGCAATTCCCATGCCGCGATCTATCGAGAAAATATTCTTATTTTGTGCTAGTTTTTATCTTTAGGTACTCAATATATAAAAAATAAATAATTGAAAAAAAAATACCCTTTAGTTTTTTTTTTAAATAGCGTGTCAATTATAGGTCATACGAGCCGTTATGTGTAATATGAATTGATAAAACGGTATGATTTTACCGGCAAAAAATCACTTTCATTATAAGCTTGATTCTTAAATAATAATTTGTTATAACAATAATAACAATACCTACTTTTTAGACATTTTTATAACAGCGAAAATACCACAAGATACACTCACACGCAATAAAATAGCAAATCGTTTGAAACAACAGAATTAATTTGACCGTTAACATAACTTCAGTGTTGCCAAATTAAAACCATAAATACTACTAAGTATTAACATTTTAGTCGTAACACATTTATTTTCAAAATTTGTTATATTGTCTGTAAAAAAAAATCACAAATCACTGTCACCTAGAGGTGACACTGGGAATTCCCGAGTTAAAAAACATAATATTTGTTATTATTTCTTATTTAAATTGAGTTTAATTATATTTATTTAATAGAGTTCAACGTATTATTATTATCATTATCATTATTTTAATAAAAAAGTGAGTTGCAAAAATTGTTGCCATAATATTTTCTTTAAAAAAATATAACAAAAAACAATTTAAAAAGTGAAAATAGTGACAATTTTTACATTATTTTTTCAAATTTTTTAATGCAAACATGGCTGACTATGCTTCAATTTTAATTTTAAAGTTTGGGGTATCCTAGAAAAAGAAATATATATTGGCATTTTACATGCTATTTATAATATTTGTCTCTTTTTAACGTGTACGTATTATCTTTCGTACGTAATATAAATTACTGGTCCTTTCATTTCTAATGTCTATGGTCAAACATATTCATCTATTTCTTTAATAAAACGTAAAAATGTACTTAAATGCTTTATATACTTTATCTCGAAAATTGAGAAACAGTAACCACTGAGGACCTATATTTAATGCGTGTCAAACACGCACTTGACGACTTTTTTTAATAATAAACTTATGTTAGAACATGGACTACAATATGCTGAGGACCCACAAAATAATAACGTATGGAAAAAAAAAACACTGCTAGTATGCACACAAAATAAATGATGTAAGACGCAAAGGATCTTGCCATCTAATGGTCCTGGAAGAACAACTTTGTGTAGTTTTCTAACTTAACCACTCATACTCGGCAGATATTTTTGATTATCACTAAAAGTTGCTAAAACACAACATTCCTTTTGACTATTTTACCGAATTTCCAGAATGGAATTCAGCTACTACAGCCACCGTCATGACACGACTTGAGCCCGGGACTATAGCAGAAATTTGTTTTGAGGTTCTTAGAAACCGAAAATAATATTCACTAAAATTTATATATATATATATATATATATATATATATATATATATATATATATATATATATATATATATACACAAGGGACCAAACTAAAATATAATAGGAGTATTCCAACTGTTGCCATCAGGTGACGTAAAATCATCCCCACTTCGCATTACTATGTTGTGTAGCTACATACTGTTTGCAGTGGTGTTGGTTTGATTTTTGCTTCTGTGTGCGTATTCACACACACAACTACAAAACACCTATTATGGGACAGAGCAACGTGTGCAGTTCAAGTAACAATGTCTAACAATACATTACAATGCATTGTGCGTTCGGTGACACCAAGTGACTGACACCGACTGACTACATGCCTTAAGCTGTGACTGACCACCTTAAGCAATGACACCAAGCGAAGTACACCTTTTTGATATTAGTTGGCTTCTAGTGTTCTCTCTCTCTCTCTCTCTCTCTCTATATATATATATATATATATATATATATATATATATATATATATATATATATAATGTGTCCGCACGATAACTTTCGAACGAAATGTGCTTTTTACAAAATTTGGTAAAAATGTTGTAAATCCCAAACCGTTGGAGAAGTTCGTTAGCCAGCCATGTCCGATGGCTGAAACATGATTTTTTGATCATTTTTCGTGCAAAAAATTAGTTTTTTGCAAAAATTTTCTCAAGTTCAAAAGTTTTTGCGACATTTTTTTACACCATTAGAAAGAGAAGGAAAAATGATACAAAAAAGGTCTTTAAACCATCGTTTTATGTAAATTAGTTTCCGAGAAAAACGAATTTTTATAAACGGAAATTCGCTATGTTATGCAGAATGCTGCGACAGGGGTATTTCACTATTCGGTATTAATTATAATATCAAAAAGTGCTTAAATAGGTCGAATACCGAATAGGTGCCAAATATTCGTTACAAATATTGTTAAAATCTTGACATTAAACAAAAAAACCGCATAATGCCCAGCGTTTACACCATCATATATTCGATAATTTTAAAAAATATGAATGTGACTTTTTGGATTAAGCACTCTTTTCAAAAACAACGGTAGAACAACTAATTATTATATGCCCTTTTGAAAACTCCAATTTCCTCATTTAAGGGAGACTACTAGTGTGACCGCCTGAAAAAAGGTGATTTTTTGGAATTTTTTTAAAGAAAACTACTATATGGAATGTTTTAATATTTTAAGAATATATTCGTCGATATATAATAAATTCATGATAAAATTTTTGGACCAAAAAATTGAAAATTCAATGAGTTATTCGCGACCTTCACAGTGCCTGAAATCAAAAAAATCAAAATGCCTGTTAAACTAGAAGGTATTGTCCGTACCGTGAACCTCAATCGGAAAAAAAAGTTGAAATTTAATAAAATGGCGGAGTTTTTTAAAAAAAGTTTCCAATTTTGCGTGAAAATTTGATGATTTTTGGCCTGCAAAAATTACATTTTTTATTCGATCGGAAAACTGGAGGTTCATGGTACGAAGAAATATATATAAAAGAAGTTGCAATAAGAATGAACTCGATCGGATGATTTGTTTTCGAGTTATAACTGCAGCAAATTTGAAAAATGTAGTTTTTTTAAATTTACCTTTTAGTTTTAATCACTGAGAATATTTACTAAAATTATTTACGGTGTAGTCACTATAACGGTCATAGTAAAACTAGATGAGTCGTTTAAATGGGCCAGGGTCTAGCTTCTCCACAACATGTGACTGACAGCCACGTCCAGAAACTCTCGAACTATCAACCTTCATACATTTCTAAACAGCTCAAAGTTAACAATGAAAATCATTTGAAAAACTATTTGAGTTATGCACTTGAAATTTTAGTATGCTATTTTTGAAGGTATAGACTATCGAAACTAGCAAAAAATTTTTTTTCAATTTTTAAAAAATGTCACACTAGTCGTCCCCATTAATAAACTTTTCGCTCAACTCAACCAACTGGAAATAGTCTGATTTTCTCTAATTTTTTTTTTTTTTTTTTTTTTTTTAAATTAAAGTAGTAATTTCCAATGTTTATACAGAACACTAAAATACTGTACAGCTGTGCTGAATCAAAATAAATCGTGCAAAAACAGAACTAGGTGTCTTAAATTATGCACATAAATTTTCAGTATGAAAAATATGAAATAGTTCGTGGGTACATATTATTTTTTATTGACATCACAACACATACTACATAATATGTATGTACAATGACTGATTTCGGGTCATAAATAATTCGAAATAATTGGATAATTTCCGTTCCGTATTGTATTTTATAATTACCTACTTTATCGATATGCACAGCACCCAACCATTACATGAAAAAGTTTTTAAAATGCAATACAAATTATATAATTAGAACTATACCTTACTATGTTTCCATTTTTATCGGTGGTAGAATGCTATTTTTAAATGGACTAGTTAAATCAAATATTGATTTTGTAGACAGTTTTAAAAATTTAATTTTTAAATCTGATTGTTTTGAAAAACTGGTTTTCTGCGAATTGATTTTAATAATAAGAAAGATAACATTTTCTTGTAGTATTCAATCAAATATTCAAATAGCTTAGGACTCGCAGTACTGTAGCCTATAAGATTCGTGTTAAGCCGCTGCTACACGATGCTACGAACACCTTCCAACATTCGACGTTGGATGGTTCATAGCATCGTGTAGCCGTTGTTCGAACCTACGAGTGTCCAATGTCGAGCGTCAAACGTTCGCATTTGGTCGTGTCCCGTTCGATGTCGGTATTCTTGCACCGAGTCAAAGGGATGCTTCGAACGTTTGAAGGTCAATGTTGGTTGCGTTCGTTGGTTGCGCACGACTCGTTCATGTGAAGAGAGACAACATCAGTGTATAACATTAGAGATAACATCAGACAGATAACAGCGTCGTCCACTGAGTACCAACACATCATCATTCGTATTGGATCAAACATTCGATTCACCGTGTAGTAGATACATTCGTCGCATCAACTATCGAACTTAATTGCCTCAAACGTTCGATCGAACGTTGGAAGGAACGTTCGTAGCATCGTGTAGAACCCGCTTTAGAATCTATCCACACCAGCCTCTAGTGCTATGTAACTTTTTGGTCTTGATACGTAAATAGCTATTGTTGATTTTGTATATTTTTGCGATCTTTATATACAGGATGGTCCAGAATTATGTAACGTAATTGTTAGAGCTGATAGTACGTTCAAAAATAATGGTATCTTTTCATGTACACTTTTTTTCAAAATTCAATAATAAGGGAGATAAAGTAGAGGGGTGGAACGAAACTGACTTTTTTTTTTAATTTTTTAAGCGCTTTTGAGTAACGAATACATATTTTAGAGGTGTATATGAACAATAGGGTAATTAAATTCATGGTATACCCTGTTTCAAATACAATTGATCATGAGTCAAAGTTTAATTATATTCAAAACAAATCAATCTTCTATTCTTTTCTGAAAACAAATTGTAATTTTAAAATTTACGTAAATGCAATAATGAAAGAGATAAAGCCAAGAAAACAGAAATTATTTAAATTCATACGTGATGAAGCATGGTTAAATTTAAGTGAAATGGATCATACCAATTATTCCATCGCTTATAATCAGGGAAAAATTTGGAAATAGATATTTCTACTTTAAAGTACTCGAAAACGGTATTATTTATCGAAATGCAATAAGTATACCTTTTTTGCGTGAAATTGTCTGAGGAATTATATTATCAGGGATTTTGTTTAAATAATTGAAAATTGAAAAAGAAAAGATGTGATAACTCACACCTACCACCCAAAACAACCCCTTGATCATAAGTGGTAGAATAAGTGTTAAGAAAAATTGAATCCTCCTAACGTAAAATATGTACCCCTAAAATATTAATCCGTTATTCAAAAGCGTTTGGAAAATATTTAGGAACAAAATGGTTTTCATTTCGCCCCTTTACAGGGTTATATCTACCCTTATTATTGAGTTTTGGAAAAAAGTGTACATGAAAAGGTACCATTATTTTTGAACGTACTATCAGCTCTAGCAATTACGGTACATAATTCTGGACCACCCTGTACATTAGTATGAATGTATAAAAAGAAAGAAATTTTCAGAGAAGAGAAAATTCATTTATTTTCTAAGAAAATATGTCACAGTAAAATTATTACCCATACCCATCAAAATTTAAATATAATAATTTTACCGAAAATAATGAAATTCATTCCAGTGAAAGTAAACGACGCACGACACAATGGGATTGAATGAATAATTAATTCAAAAATTTTGAACAAAATACAAAATTTCGTAAAGTGTTTTAATTGGTTGATGATACTCACCTACACAAAAACCTACAGGCAGTTCTGGGAATTTAACGTTTCGACTTGCACCACCAACAGATTTGATACACTTTTGAGCAAAATAATATAGGTAACTTAATGATAACGAAATTGTTGCTGCACACCAAAGTTATCCAGAATATGTATGAAAATAAGGGAAAATAAGCTTAATAATTTTACATGTATACGTTTTCTAAGCTAATTTTTTTTTATGATTAAATGCAGTTTTAAATAATTTTTTATTATTCATGCGGGAGAAGTACTAACTTGCCGCACACATTTCTGTACGCAAAATAGCTTTTAAAAGTTGAAACCTCTAAAAAGCAGTGGCTGGCTATTAACTTAACCTGTACACAAAAATTCAGCCCTCTAGGTTTATTTGGGGAGATTTTGACCCGAACGAAACTGTTAAAAAACAAGAAAAATTATGTTCTTTTTGGTATAAAAATGGTGGGGGTAAGGGTTAAAAGCTGAGAACCCCAAAAGGCACCCCTTGATACTTAATCCGAATACAAAATTTCAGCCCTCTTATTTGGGTGATCTGTGCGAGTGATACAAACTTCGAAAACGTCAAAAAAGCATGAAATTGTAGCTTAAAAATGAGGGGGATGGGGGCAAAATATTAAAACCTCCCCAAAGCACAACCTAGATACAAATTCTATCAACACACCAAATTTCAACCCTTTACGTACGTTAATTCTGGGGGGCTGGGAGCGTGTTAGATCCAGCCAAAATCGTTTTTTCCCCCTCTACTGCCACCAAATCATCCTAGAAGCTGAATTTTGGATATGTTGTAGATAATTGACCGAAACATTATTTCCAACCGGTTTGGAAAAGTTTTATTGTTTACGACATCTCCCATGAATGGACACGATATGAAAGAAATTAAAAAACTCTCATTTCCTTTTATGTTCACTGAGATTCACATTTGTGGCATATATACATATATGCAAAATTTCATGTTCACCGGTCCAACGATCTGGAAATTATCGGGATGCAATAAACGGACAGACAGACAGATAGATGGACTTGACGAAATTATAAGGGTTTCCGAAATGTATTCTTCGGATAATTTGGCTGCCTGTAACTCCTCTTAAAGTCACCGATTAAAGCTACCTGAAACAATTTTAATTGAACATGCCGTGAATACGCGAATTGCCTGTAGGTATTTAAAAATTTTGTTCATATTTAGGTATGCGGGGGGAGGGCGTGTGTATCGAAAAAGAAAATAAAAGAAGATTAAAACAATACGTGTAATTAATGATTAAATATTTAATTAAGAATAATTGTTGAAGGAATTCGTTCATCTGTGTTACAAGATTTTACACTTCGATAACTTTTTGAAACGCATCGCTCAAATGAATATAGGTTTTAACAATATAATACATCAATGTATATAGACAAAAGCACTGGTTTGTTAATTCGAGTGAATTATTATTTATTTATTTTTTTTTAAATTAAAAAGAAAGGAATATTGTTTCTGATGAGTTTGAAAATGTGGTAGAGATATTTAACAATTTATTCATTTTTTATCTTTTCGACCCTTTTATATAACGAATGTTGTAATTGGATCTTTTCTACTATAATCACTTTAAAGCATATTAACGAATTACAGCCGCTGTGGGTGGTGAGATTTGAGCTCAGGAGTATGGTGGAAATTTGTTTTGAAATCCTTAGAAGAACCCGAAGATGATATTCACTAAAATTTGTAGAGCAGCTAGACCCTGACACATATAAAACTCATCTAGTTTTACTATGACCGTTATAGTGAGTACATCGTAAATAATTTTAGTAAAAATTCTCAGTGATTAAAACTAAAAGGTAAGGTAAAGAAAAACTACATTTTTCAAATTTGCTGCAGTTATAACTCGAAGACAAATCATCCGATCGATTTGATTCTTATTGCAGCTTCTTTTATATATGTGTTTTCGTACCATGAACCTCCAGTTTTCCGATCGAATAAAAAATTTTTGCAGGCCAAAAATCATCAATTTTTCGTGCAAAATTTGAAACTTTTTTTTTTTAAAAACTCCGCCATTTTGTTAAATTTCAACTTTTTTTTCGATTGAGGTTCACGGCACGGGCAATACCTTCTAGTTTAATAGGCTTTTTAGTTTTTTTGATTTCAGGCACTGTGAAGATCGCCATCGCTGCAGCAGTGGAGGAACTTTTTTTTTGAAGCCTTGGGAGATCGGGAATAACTCACTGAATTTTCAATTTTTTGGTCCAAAAATTTTATCATGCATTTATTATATATCAACGAATATATCCTTAAAATATTAAAACATTCCATGCAGTAGTTTTCTTTAAAAAAATTCCCAATAATCACCTTTTTTCAGGCGGTCACACTAGTGATCCCCCTTAACATATTAAGTGTGCTCTATCACAAAAAAAAAATTCAGCTAAATCGGCGACCCCAAGCCTGTGCCGCCCCCTTGTTAAACGTACAACTGAAATGTTTTAATTTAATTATTCTTTATAGGTTAAATTAAATGAATCTCTTAATATTTAATTTATTTCCAATTTATGAATCTCTGGTGAAAAATGGCGGACTATCAAAACTCGTGTCCCAACTCTATTTAGTACAGGGGCTCTAGGCGTAGCTACACTAAGTTTTCAAATCGGTCCAGAAGTTATCCTGATGGGTAAAATTTATTTTTCAAGAATTTTCTCCAAGACCTTTACTATGATGTACTACAAAACAGGTTAAGAAGAGAAAATTTTTGTCAAATTCAAAATTAAAATTCTACAATCTTTGAACTAAATGCGGAAATAGGTGGTTACACTTATAAATCATTATAAAACACAAAAAATTCAGAACTCACAGCTGACAACGAATTCTGAATTTTTTTAACAGTAAACCACTTGTAAGTTCACTTTTACTAACTATTTCTGGGCTTAGATATCTAAGAACTTCTCTAAATACCCTAGAATGAATTTGTAACTCAATAAATCCGGTACTATGACCGAAGCGCAATGTTTCTGGCGGTTGAGCAAGTCCTTTTGACATTTAGCCACGCTTCAAATATGAACTTCACAATCAAAAAATTTGGGGGACAGGTTTACCCACACTGTCAACTTCCAATTGGGTGTCCTTAAAGACTAGAGACTACTGTACATAAATAATTCTTTTTCCATTTCGGGCAACTTCTACCCTGGGCTCCCGATAGAGGCTTTGCTCCTTGCACCATACCGGGGGCTTCGCCTTCTGTACCTAAGGGTGGGGGCTCCACCCTTATCAAACAAATGATAACATCATTTGTTCTCAAGATATGCGAGACAAAATATATTTCAAAAACAGTTTCTTATTTATTTTTTTTTTTTTTAAATTTTAAATTTTATAATAATATACTGGCGTGTTTAATATCAAGGAAGGTTCTTAGGCCATTATATAATGTTATGGTAAAAAATCCATATAATCTATGTTATCTTAATAAAGTTAATTCTGTTTGTTTACCACAAAAAACAAACCGCTAATCCGAATTTGCTGAAAACTTTATCCGGTCTTCAATTTTTGATTACACTCAATCTTTGATTTCTAATTTTGAATGAAATTAGTCCGAAGTTGATATCATCATTTGTTCTCAAGATATGTGAGACGAAAAAAAATTCACGAACGATCTAACGAACCCACGCACAGACATCACGCTAGCAACGATGGATTCGGATTCTAGTGACCTTGAAACATGGAGATATGTCAAAATTAGCGATTCGTAAAATCGGACCCATTACAATAACTTCCTATGGGAAGTTAATAATAAAAATTAATAAAAAATATAAAATATAAAAGTCATTAGTGCAAAAAATACGATAGTTTCGATATTCTCGTACTCGACTTTGCAGCAACAAACAAAATTTTATGCATTATGATTTCTCGTTTTTAATTGGAAATTACTCAAATATGATTTTTATCAGACAATTTTAATAACAATTTATAGAACACGGTAACGGTTTGAATAAATAATTATAGAAAATTATCTATTTGAAAAATTGAGATATTATCTAACAGACGGTAAGTATTAATATATTTTACTATACAACAGAATACAAGATGATACAAAACGTATTTAACATTTAACACTTCTAACTTCTAATAAACACAAAAGTGAATTGTTATATTTTAATTGAAAATGAAATTCAAGTGTCAAGTTACAATATACATTCCCAAAACGATTTTTTTGTTTAAAAATTAAAAATTTCATTTTTTTTCTACGAATCAAAAAAATATTTCTTTGAATTAAAAAATTACTTTTTTGATTTGAAGAAAAAAAGAAATCTTTAATCTTTGAACAACAAAATGGTTTTGAGATTATGTAACTCAACAGGAATTTTTGTAAGAAAAAAATAAAACCGATTTCAAAATAAAAATACTGAAAAGTATGAAAATATAAGTATAAAATGATAGTTTTTGAAATTGGTGTTAAGCCAACATTAAATGTAGTTCAGCTGGCTGGGCACCAACTTCAAAAACAATCATTTTATACTTAGGTTTTTATTTATGGCATAATTATTTCATACTTTTCAGTAGGAATTTTTATTTTGAAGTCGGTTAAAAAAATTCCTTGCAACTATTTTATTGTGTTTTCAATGGAGAAGTTTCGTGGTGTGGATAATGTAATATGTAGTAGCATTTAACTAAAGTATAAACCAAAACTAATAGACTGGTGAAAAATTTTTTGAAATCCGTTAAGAAATAATAGAGAAATAGAAGATCAAAATTTAAAGTGGAATGATTGATTTCCAATTCACTTGTGACGTCAAATATCCGCACAATTGGACACCGAGTGCACAGTTTCAATAATAGTTTGTTTCACAAACAGTTACAAAACGAGATGACGTAAGAGTGTCATTTGGAATTCAAAAATTCCAAAGGGTTCACAGTGAAAATATCATCACTAAAGTAAATTTAATTTAGAAAAATAAATTTGCAGGTCAAATTATTTTGTGAAAATTTACACTTGATAATTATGTAAATTATTTAATTTTGTCTAAGTTTTACTGACTTTTTTAAAATTTTTAATAACGATGACAGTGGAATTTTAACTGTCATTGAATTTTTTTTATTTAAAGCTTGTCATCAGTTATTTTTGATATTTCCTTGTAATTTTAGTGTGTTTTGTGATCTGTAAGTATTTAGTGTATTTCTGATATGTATTTAATTATTATGGTGGCTTAAAATGTCTGGTGATAACTCTTGTGCTGCTAAATTTTGTTTAAATCATTCAAAACAAAATTTCAATTTATGTTTTTTCTGGGTGCCGTTTGATGCAAATTTGTAAGTATTATTGTAATTTGAATGCTTATGTAAAAATACGTTAAATAATTAATAATTATTAATATTTTATAATAATTCAGTTAATATTTTCGATTTCGGCAGTGGTTGGTGCTAATAGGTCGTGACGATCTAAATTCTCGCGTTGAATACTGTCATCAATTTCGCGTTTGCTCAATTCATTTTGAAGAAAGTTGCTTTTACATGACCATTATCAACCCTTAATCTCACATGTACAAACACATATAATACAATCACATAAGTAAAAAAGGACATACATAATTGTTTGTACTTATATCAAAAAAGAATAGAAAGTGCGCTTCGCTACTGCCTATGGTAATAATCTTTTATTTATACTGTGTCGAGTGTCTTTTATACAATCTTTTTTTAATTAAATTATTTTAAATTACCATGGATTTAATATTTTTACAAAAATATTTTTGTTTTATATATTTTTGAATGTTCAAAAGTTCAAAAAATGACATTTTAAAACGTCAAAATATTGAATTTGTCAAAGATAAAAATTTTAAAATTGTCGTATTCGTAGTAACTAACGTATTTACCAGGATTATAAAAGTTCATTAAAAAAGAATTCTCACTCTATTTGCAATCCCGTAGCAAAGATGACGTCACACATCTGTATCAGATGAAATAGAACTATCTGTGTAAAGTGCAACTTTAGAGTCCCGTAACTTTGTTAGTTGTTGAGATACCTTAATTTTTCTTTTACACTTTTGTTGATTTTGTTTTTTTATTTTCATGCATAAAAAAAATTGGTAGACTTCTTCATTTTCATTAGTTTTGTTTTCATTCAGAAATGAAAAAAATATTGTATGCAATACGTGCAAAAACAGTTATTTTAGAACTTACTTGTATGAATAACTATTTTGTTAGTTTTATTATTTCTTTCTCTTTGTTTCATTTATCGAATTTTAAGCGTAATCGTTACAGTTTCATCTGGTATATATGATTACAATAATTATTTATTTATTTTTTTATTAACATAATTAAATGTCTAATTTAACGATAATTATCATTCGTCAGTTTAATTTGCCATAAGAAAACAATAAAAAGGTAATTAATTAGAATGAAACACTATCTTTCTTGGCCTATAAAATTGTAAAAGATATAAAAAAAGACGATAAAAATCCGAAAAATAATTATTTGCCATATTTTCTTCGCAACGCTCTTACCATATTAATTTTAAAAGTTCAGCAATTTTCAACTAAAATTACACGTAGCTACATATAGCTACCGTAATTGCGGGTTACTTGAGCCCAGATTTGCAAATCATCTGATAATTTCAAAAATTGAGCGTAACTGTTATATTTATTTGGGATAGGAAATTCAGTATATTAATCTATATATGACTATGGTTAGTTTATTATATAATATGGTTCTTTTTCTTATGGCTCATAAATTTTATAGCTTTTTAGATATTGGGCTCAAGTTAACCTCAAGATCGGGTTACTTGAGCCCAAACCTAAATTTCTAGGTGATTTTCATTTGAAAACAGTTTGAGACCATGTAGGATGTTGGTTACTAATTAAAACATTGTACAAACATATAAGGAACTTTATTTATTCAATACCTTTATCGCAGCATCCTGCATAACGTAGCGAATTTCCATTTACAAAAATTAGTTTTTCTCGGAAACTAGTTGACATAGAATAATAGTTTAAAGACCTTTTTTGTGTCATTTTTTCTCCTCGTTTCAATAGTGTAAAAATTTTTGAATAAGGAGAAATTTTAGAATAAAGTTAATTTTTTTCATGAAAATTTCCAAAAATAACATGTTTTGGGCATCGGACGTGCCTGGTTAACGAACTTGTCCAACTGTTTAGGACTTTTGGGAATTTCTGCTATAGTCTTGCACCATTTTATACCAAAGTTATAATGGGCTCAAGCTACCCTAATTTTAAGGTTATTTTACTGATTTATCAAAATCCTAATTTAAAAAATTAACGAAATGGTTGGCATACGAACATATCTGAATTTAGTTTAGTAATGAATAAAATATTAAAATTATACACTTACCTTCCTTTGTAGGCTACCACAATTATTTTTACAGTCAAAAGTTAGCAACGTAACAAAAAATCAATTTCAAACAGAGAGTAAACAACACTTGCCTCACCTCTAGTGTCCATTTTCAGAACTACCTAAACTTAAACACCGTAAACCTACTGCTGTTACCTATTAGCTAAACATCTAACTTACTTCTACTACTGACCAATATAAGCACAAAACAGAAAATAATACTTTTTCCATTTTGTGCTCAAGTTACACCACAGGGCTCAAGTAATTCGCAATTATGGTATTTGATATTATTTATTACAACAATTTACGAACTCTGACGATGTGGAATAAATAATGTTGAAAAACTAATGATGTGGATAGCGTCAGTTATGAACTGTTGTCTGAAAGCGAGTTTGATCTATTGGCTGCTCACTGTGCGGGACTCTAATTATGCGAGTCTGTAAGCGTTCTTGGCCATTTTTGAAAATGTTGTATAGCGGGTTTTGAAATTAGACGATTCATTCGAGCTAGTTTATAATAGCAATAGATAAACGTAAAGTGACTATAGTCGACAATTTCTTGGAACTGTTTATCTAATTATTGATTAGCAATTGGAAATGCTATTTTCATAATAAAATAAAAATAACATTTACTATATTGCCATCATTGTAGGAGTAAGTACTACCAATCTATAAATATAAAATATATGTACATCAATTCATACATATTGTATGCAAATAGGTATATGTACGAGTAGATTGAATAGACGATATTCAATTTCTGAAGAAGGCAATTGCAATTGTAAAATAAAATATTGAAAGAATTTTTATGTGAGAAAAAATTAGATTTGTCCATTAGTGATTTCCCTATGGCCTTTTAGCGAATTTCCATTCTCGGGTCTCATGAAAAGACTTGAGCCCGGGACTATGACCGAAATTTGTATTGAGGCCTCGAGAAATCGAAAATGACCTTCACTAAAATTTTCTATGCGCGATAACTCTCGAACGAAGCATCTAATTTTTACGAAATTTGGTGAGAATGTCAAAAGTCCCAAAAACTTGGATGGGTTCGTCAGCCAGATACGTCCGATTTTTAGAAGCCAAAATTTCTCGCCATTTTTAGTGGTTTTTTATAAAAATTGGCCAGAACTCAAAGAGCGTAAAAAAATTACATAAAATAAGCTTTTCAGACAGCGTATTAAGGTAGTTGGTCCGAAAACGATTTTTCAAAGGATTTTAACGAAACTTCTCCAGAGAAAAATGGTTGAGAAAAACGGTTTCAAAGTTTTATAATTTTGACACGGGTTCTTATGGGAAAACTCTATTTTTTTTAATAAAATGAAAACGTGTCAAAGGAATTTGATAAAAATTTAATATGTTGTAAAATACAAAGTTATAAACCATATTTAATAACAGATAAAAATTACTGACCGCACCGTTTTTGAAATATAATTTATAAACATCATTTTACAACGTTTTTACAACGCTTTTTCAACAATGCTTTTATATTGCTACAACATAAGGGCGAGGAAATTCAAAAAAACTAGTGGTATACAAAAAAAAAAAAAAAAAATAACTGAAGAAATACATTACCTATTTAATTTTTGATATAAGAAAATTTTTTCGCTGAACTTTTGTACCTTGCATCACATACCTTAAGTAAACTAATTTTTGAGAAAAATTAAGAAATTTGCTGAATTTCTTTACGATAAATGCTTCATTGTTTTTGTTATTACAATAACAATATTTATGTATGCTTCATTTTTCAAAATAAAAATTAACTAACTTTTCAAGAAGGTGTCATCACCGATTTTGAAAATTTGTTCACTGTTAGAGAGGTAAACTATTTTAGATGGATGTAGGTTATGTCATATGAGATCCGCCAGGGTCTGGTGGTCTCCGTAGCGCCAAAAATAAATTATCCAACCGATTTTAAAAAATTTTATCTGCATTAAAAAATTAAACTATTTTAAGTAGATTTATGCTATACTACACTAGCGGAAATAATTAAAGGATTAAAAAAAAATTCCAAATTTTTAGTGATTTTTCGAATGGCTGTATCTTTGTGAAAAATGGTCGTATCGGAGTCGTAAGCAAAGCAATTTAAAGCTGGAAGTTTCTAGTTTTCAGATCTTGCGATAAAAAAATTTTCAAAGCAAGGTGTATCGCTCAATCCTAATAAGTACACTGAAAAAAAAATCTCCGAAATTTTTTCGGTTTCTTTTTGTGGTCCACGGACTTGGAAAAAAATTTTCCGACTTAACCACCATATGGACCGGATAACTTGTTCATTCAGCTTTAATTTGCTTTTTCTTAGACCTTTATACGACTACTTGCCGCTGAGATATCGGACTTTGAATGGAAAATGATCGTTTCGCCTTTGACCATCGATATCTCAGCAACCAATGATCACACAGAAAATTGAAGGTGTGTTTCGAAAACTCGAATAAATTCTCTGTAAGAATTGGCCATTGTTTTTCCAGAGAAAAATTTTTTTGCATACTCTACATGAATTTGAAAAATCAAGAAAAAAAGAGCTTTTGGGGGCTTTTTGGAAAATCAAGCGCTGAATTAAAAATTTCGAGAAAACCATTGATGTTAAGTGTGCCTTTTACAGTTCAATATACCCACAAAAACCCCACCGAGTGTCAATTGAATCCATCCAGCCGTTTTTTTGTTTCATTCGATTGAATTTTTGAAAAAATTAATGCATCATTTTTTTACTCTTAAACTTTCATTCATAATCTTGAACAAAATTAAAAAAAAATTTTTTTCAGCTTTTTTCACATTTTTATCAACAACAGTAGGGTAAAAGCCCCCTTTGTGGAACGGTATCTAATACTGGAACAGTTTTGACATTTACATATTTATTTCTTTAATTAAGTAAGGAAACTTTAAATGCGAGGTGAATTTAAATTGAAAAACAATCATTCTATTAATAATAATTTTTGTTATCAAACGTTTCTTTCAGAAATAACTTCATTAATATGTAAATGTTCGTAATTAGATACCGTTTCACAAAGGGGGCTTTTACCCTATTTAAATTTATAAAAAAAAGAAAATTTCTTAAGAAATTTTCAAAAAAAAAATTTTGTAAAATTTTTCAAGAGAATCTTTGAAAAATTTTTCGAAAAATTCGTAAAAAATTTTTTTTTTTGAAAATTTTTTAAGAAATTTTCTTTTTTTATAAATTTAAATACTGTTGTTGATAAAAATGTGAAAAAAGCTGAGAAAAAAATTTTTTTCATTTTGTTGAAGATTATGAAAGTTTAAGAGTAAAAAAATGATGCATTAATTTTTTCAAAAATTCAATCGAATGAAACAAAAAAACGGCTGGATGGATTCAATTGACACTCGGTGGGGTTTTTGTGGGTATATTGAACTGTAAAAGGCACACTTAACATCAATGGTTTTCTCGAAATTTTTAATTCAGCGCTTGATTTTCCAAAAAGCCCCCAAAAGCTCCTTTTTTCTTGATTTTTCAAATTCATGCAGAGTATGCAAAAAAATTTTTCTCTGGAAAAACAATGGCCAATTCTTACAGAGAATTTATTCGAGTTTTCGAAACAAACCTTCAATCTTCTGTGTGATCATTGGTTGCTGAGATATCGATGGTCAAAAGCGAAACGATCCTTTTCCATTCAAAGTCCGATATCTCAGCGGGAAGTAGTCGTATAAAGGTCTAAAAAAAAGCTAATTAAAGCTGAATGAACAAGTTATGCGGTCCATATGGTGGTTAAGTCGGAAAATTTTTTTCCAAGTCCGTGGACCACAAAAAGAAACCGAAAAAATTTCGGAAATTTTTTTTTCAGTGTATTTATTAGGATTGAGCGATACAATGTAGCTTTGAAAATTTTTTTGTTGGAAGATTTCAAAACCAGAAACTTCAAGCTTTAAATTGCTGTGCTTACGACTCCGATACGACCATTTTTCACGAAGATACAGCCATTCGAAAAATCGCTAAAAATTTGGAATTTTTTTTTGATCCTTTAATTATTTCCGCTAGTGTATATGAGATCTGCCAGGGTCCTGGGGACCCAAAAGGGGCAAAAATTAACTACTCAACCGATTTTAAAAATTCTTTCACTGTTAGAGAGCTAAACTATTTTAGATAGATACAGGTTGTTTTATGAGATCCGCCAGTGTCCAATCTTTGGAAATTTACTATGTTATGCAGATGTTACGACATGTAATGTAAATAAATTCTATAAATAAAGTGTAAAAAGTAGAGATGAGAATGGAGTCGGTTATTAACAAATCATAATAAAATTCCGAAACTACCTTTAATTTCACCCGTCGAAAGCTATTTCTCCCCTTAAAAATTCTAGAGTCAATTTGGCACGATAAATGACACTTACAAAATAAATAAAAAAGCCTTGTCCCAATTTTTCACATACCACTGTTTGTGAACTACTGTCATTAAAAATTTTTTATAAATCCTCTCTGTAGATATCGTTAGCGTCGACAAACACATATATTTTCATTAATAAAAAAAAGTACGAGGCTGTTTCTCTAATTAATACATTAACTAAATTGAAACATTATATAGTTAGACAAACAACATTTGTAATTCATATCACACACATATGTGCGTACAGATGTGGGTAAAATAATCGTGACACTAACGACAAACTGAAAAAATGTTGAAAACAACTTTTGTATTAATTGGTGAAGTAAAAAGTAAAACAATCGTCAATTTTTACCCAACGGAAATATTTAAGCTCAATAGTTTTTAAATTGCGATTTTTGCCATTTTTGTCCTATTTATGAGAGATTTTGCAGTTACGCTGGGAGACATAAACATTCTACTGAAAATTATTACTAATATCCATCTCTCAATGGCATCTTAATTTCCGTAATTTTAGAAAGGTGACCACGAAACGCGCTTATAAAAAAAAATTGTTGAACAAAATTAATTTTTTTAAACACCCGATATATTTTGATATCACTGAGTAAAAACTGTAAGCTTTTTCTATCCGTATCAGGTTCCGTTATACCAGAAATCAAAATCTGAAAGTCATAAATAGTTTTTATTTAACAGTTCAAACCAGGGACATAACGATATTTAATTTTACCGATACGATACCGATACCGATATATCGATGCCTTAGTAGATAATAAATATAATTTTTTATTACTTATGTGGGAGAAGTACTAACAGAGCACACACATTTCTGTACGCAAAATAGCTGTTTGCCCACTGTACTCTTCCCGCATACTTTTTTGCGTGCGGAAAGTAACTTTTCACACGCAAATTGACAATAAAACACGCAAAGCCGCCTCTAAATTTTTCATTTAATAAATATTTCATAATTATTTCTATAGAAACCACCAACAAAGTAATTTAAACGATAATTAATTTAGAGAAAAAAGACGATCACTTAAAAATATTATTTTAAAAAGTAATAAAAATGTCAAAAATAGTGATAGGTAATAATAGAAAAAAGTATGTGAAATTCGTAATAAAAAATAGTATGTGCAACTCGTGCGGGATTGTCGATTGCCCCACTGAAGCGAATGAGCGCACGAACGTAGTGAGTGCGCTCAACTTCGCTTTCGTGGGCAATCGACAATTTCCCGCACTTATTGCACAATATACTATTATTATATGTACCTCGGGCGTTTACATGCAATTCGACCTTGTGGGAATTTTTTAAAAAAAATGTCAAATCAAAATTCAAAGAAAATATTTTATTTGTTACATAAAGTAACAAATCGACACATAAAGTCAGTAATTAAAGTTTACTTTTGGCAGATTTTTGATAAGAAAACAAAGTCTATTCAAATTATTTGCAGATAATCTGTTACGCAAATCATTTTTCGAACTGTGTGATTTAGGTTGTTTTCTTAGCGGCGATGCCGATATATCGGTAACGTAATCGATATCGTTACATCCCTAGTTCAAACAGTTATTATCAGAATATTACCTTCGACTTTCCTCATTGTGATTTTTGAATTCTACACATCGAAAATTATTAGAAACAACAAATGTCTTACAAGTCGCCCATCGGGGAAAAATCGACCATTTTCTTTACTCTCCTTTACTCTCTTGATATATTTACAGCGCATCTTCCACAACACAGATCCGGGCGGCGTACAAAGCCAATTTTTAAACTAAAATTATTCAGTATACTCAATAAACTATTATCTGTTACTATTATTTTACCCAACGCTGTACATGTATGTAATTCCATTTATAATTATGTGTTATTTTAAATGATTAAATGAAATGTTATCAAAAAATATTAAAATGAATTAAAACAAATGATTTTTAAATGCAATTAATTTGTTTTTTATGATAAAAAAAATTGATTTGTTTTTCTACATTTTTGATTAAAAGTGCCATTCTTTTAAATTATAACAAACAATAATAATAATAATGATGATAAATTAAATGTATTCATATCTGCAATACTATCAAATTTGTACAGCACAATCATGTATAACAGCAGCTGGTGAAGATAGACTTTGTCAATATAATAATAATGGTGGTATCGCCGGGTAGATAAAACAAAATCTAATTATACGTACTATTGGCTGGGTGCGTAATGGCAACGACATCTATAATATACATTTTTTTGCACGATCGTGTATTTTCATGTGTTTACCGATGCTGTTGACAATGCTGGTAAGTTACATTTCCCGAACGTTTGCTGATATCCATGGAAACCAAAAAATAACAATGCGGTAAATGAAATAGATGCGTGAATAGGAGTGTGGTAAGTGAAATTAGCTCAGAAATGATTGTAATTATTTATTTATATTGAAATTAAAAGTACAATTTGAATAATTAGGAAAATAAATCGATTAATATGAAAATTTTCACTAGTTTGCACATTATTATTATTATTATTATTGTTGGTATTAGTCTTCATATTTTATTAACATTTCAAAAGGTCGTTCAATCATTAAAATTTTCTGTGGTTTTCATAATCTTCCTTTCATTTTACGAGAATAAATCTGTAGCCAAAAATGAAATGCTACATCAACTTCATTATTCTCACTAATATTATAGCTTAACAAACTATTTTCCTCAATTTTTTATTTACAAATATAGTTGTCAATTGTCACTACAAAGATTCGTATTAGTTTCTATAAATATTAGGCTACTCAGAGGTCATAACCTCTGAGTAAGCCTTATCGTTTCACAAAAATACTATTCTAATGTGTGGCCAACTTGCATTTCTGTTTGCTGAACTCAGCTCCCCAACTTTTTGGAGTAAAGGGGATATTTTTCTTAATTACAAAAATAAAAAATTTAAGACATTAATTTTGGACCTAACTGCTAATTGTTTAATAATCGAACGTATAGAATTAGAAATTAATTAGATTTTTTTCTTAATTGCTAAATTTTTTTTTAATCTTTCTTGTTAGCAGTAAGGTATAAATAAAAAAAATATAATTGACGCCTATACTATTAGGTACATGATTATTACTGTGTCGTTTATGGATATTTAAATGATTTTAATATTACCTACATATTAAATTACCTAAATGATTTTAATATTACCTACATATTAACAGTAAATTACTATCAAAAAAATGCAAACTTTAACAATATTTTTTATAATATATATTCATGGCATTCTATGTATGTCATAACATAGAAATATAAATTTCACCTGTATTATCCGAATTTTATTTTATATTTAACATATTTTTATTCTTTAATTATTTTAAATCGATTGTGCAAAAAACATTATACAATACACGATGCGTTACGTGCATTTAATGATCTCGAAAATTGCAAAAACTCGACCCTGCGGGTCTCGTTTTCGCAACATTTTCTCCATCAGTAAAAGCAACTTAACGAACTTATATTGTAAAATACTATTTAAATGAACAGTAGTGTAATGCAGTAGTAAAATGAGAGCAATAACTTTTGAACGACCTCTGTCTTTTCGCCGTTACAACAATCGATAATTGTTTTGGCAAGAACGCTACAAAGCCTTCATACAATCACCAAATGATAACACGATCACATACCGGCATGGCAGGCTGCCGCCACTAGCTCAAAACGTCTCCTCTCAACTTTATTGAGGCTATTCATTTGAAATTTTGGCATCCGACCAAATTTCACTAAAAAAAACAAAAAAAAAAAAAAAAAAAAACAAATTGATTTTTATATATAAAAAGTACTTTATGTGTGGCATAACAAGTAAACATATATAATAGAATGTTTAGAAGACTTACATACAAAAAAGCTTGAAGCAAGATGATTTAATAATGTAGGCGACAGGGAGAACGCGAGCGAGTTCATTGCTTCCTTATCGAATTTCAACAAAAGTTTCTGGGGCATAAGTAATGTGTGATGTATGTGTGAAGATATTTTTTTTTATACAGGCGGTTCTTGTACGTACGACTTGTACGGTTCCCGAATTATGTATCGTAAGTCGAAACGATGAAACTTCAAATACTTTTCGCCACACATTTCCAAATAACTAGTATGGAGTTCGTTAAGGTAGTTAGTCGATAAGACGATTTTTTCAAATGATTTTAACGAAACTTCTTTAGATATTTATTTAATTCAATACCAATAATACGAGCCCTTACCGAAAAAAAAAAAAAATTGATCACACCAATTTTGAGAAAAACGATTTCAAAGTTTTGTAATTTTAACACGAGCTCTTATGGGAAAACTATTTCTTTTGAATAAAATGAAAACGTGTTAAAGGAATTTGATAAAAATTTAATACTTATGTGATAAAATACAAAGTTACAAACCATATTTAATAAATAACAAATAAAAATTATTCACTACGCCGTTTTTGAAATATAATTTATAAACATCATTTTACAACGCTTTTTCAACAATGTTTTTATATTGCTACAACATAAGCGCGTGGAAATTAAAAAAAACAAAACAAGTGGTATACAAATATAGTAACTGAAGAATAATACATTATTTAGTTTTTGATAAAAGAAAATTTTTTGCCGAGATATACTTTTGTACTTGACTATCTCAGAGCAACTATGTTAAGGACAGGGTAAGGTATTAAAATAATTTTTTTTTATTTTTTTAACTTAATGCATAATATCTCTAGAATATTGTCTCAAAATTTCAAATTGATTGGAGCAAAACTGACGAAGTTATAAGCATTTTTGTTGTTACCTGGCAGATGTTCCACTCTCTATATATCTCCCTCTCTCTCAGTTATATTATAGAAATTTCAATGCAAGTACAAACGTGTTTGTACCTGTACTGTATATTTTGTCAGTGTAGCGTACAAAATTACTTTAGCAGTAAGTATTCTATATCAGTTTTATACAAGAATTTTTAAGTGTTCAAAACTTTAAAGCGTTTTCCCTACAGCTCACGTTTTCAAAGTCGGTGCCCCTCATAACTTCAAAACTACAGCACCGATCCATTTGAAATTTTGAACACTATTTCTGTACATAATTTACGAGAATTTCTCCGTAACGAAAACGCTATTAATATAAAACTTTTTCGTGTTTCACTAGGATAACTTCTCAAGCGCCTCAAATTTAACTTGCTTTAAGAGAATGGACTCCAGCACCACAATTTTGCAATAATTATCCATGATAATTTTTTTTGATAAGTACTTCAATATACGCCGAATAGCATCCTTGAATAGAATTTCCTTATTACCTTTCCACCCGTCCACAAAAAGTTCAAAAATACGCTCTTTTTTCGGTGGTTACACTGAGTGGTCCTTTCGAATGATTACCCACACGATTTGGTACACAAAAAATGTCATTTTCACTTTCCAATACGCAAGTCTTTCAATTGAGAAAACTGACCGATTTTTTCTTCGGAACCCTTGCAAAAAATATCTTGATATTATTTGATGTACATATTTGAAAATTTTAATCGATGCCTATACAGTACCTCCTATATTCAGTTTGAGTTTTAATCGAAATTTTTTCATCTATTGTGTACGATGTGTATTTCCATATAAATTTAAACTTTCCCTTCCAGTCTATAAGTGCTATTTTTGTCGTGAAAATCAACAACAACAAACGTTGGAATTTCCTACGGTCAATTTATTTTTATTTCATTTTATTAGTTTTCTCTTTCTTGTTTAATATGTTTTGTGTCACGCTAATTTCATGTGACTTTGTTGTTTCAACGTGTGTATCCAATTCGTGTGTAGGGTTTCTCTTAATAAATTGTACGAGAGTTTGAATGGAAAATTGAATAGCGAGAATTTTCACAATTTTCCAAGAATTAAAGATTTTATTATTTTTTATTATTTACTGTTTGTCAGATAACAGTACATCTGTCGATGAAAATATAACAATAATTATTATATATTTAATTCTCATAATAACCACTTCCTGGCGATTTTAAAATAATGCATTTATTGTATTTGATATTATAATTTTTCGGAAAAAATTCAAATATGATATACAGATAAATATTAATTGATATATACGTGATCATTTGCGGACTTTGTACGATCATAATTTTTTTATTAAATATTACAATACGGTACTTGACTGTATTCAAAATTTGTTTTAAATGTTGAATAATTTTATGTATTATCCTTAAATATATTCAATTTTAGTAGTGACAAATAAAAATATTCTTTAGTTATTTAAAAATTCGATTTTGAAAATTATAAATTTTTAGCCTTCATTTAAATGATTAAAAACGCAATGATATTTGAAAATGACGTCATTTTTTATAGCAGATCTTATTACTGTAGTTACGTATTGTCTATGACAAATTGCATTTTCATTGTGACATTTTTACAATTCTAATTGACCAAGAGAAGTTGTTTTTCTTTGTAATTTATTTTGAACTTTTTGGTTTGCAATTAATTTTGCACTCAAAAAAGATTGATGGAAGGAGTACACCGTCACTCAATACGTAAAATATCCTTATCAACTTGTTTTAAATATTATGTTAAAATGCTTTTATTTTTTGCTACAATTTTAAAGTTACGTTTTCTTAAAGTGCATTTAATACTTGTAGGGCTCCATGAAAATCTTACAGTGATGATAAATGAAGAAGATAACAAAGTAGAAAGTTGTAAACACCACTAAAACTGAGCATGATGACTGCTGAATATTGTGTACAAATTTAAAACCGTGTTGACATGAATGAAAGCGAAATCTGTTTGAGTTAAATCGTGACGTCATTGCATACGTTACTACGTCAAGTCGTTTTTCCCGCCAATTTGTTCATTTAAAATTGAACAATGGTTTTTTTTTGAAGATTTTTAAAAATTTAACAAAAATGAACTAATTTATACGTAAGAACAAAGCATTTAGAATCATTTCCCAATTGCAGTCAAGTACCCTATTATGTATTTGGCACCGTAAATTGAAGCTACTTTGATACATTTGAGGCTACTTGAATACGTATAGGAGTAATTTCGACGTTTAAGACTTGTTTTGTTTGTTAATTAACCGCAAAATGGTCTATCTACCATAAGATAGTGTCCGCCAAATGGTTGGTTGTGAAATAATACAAATACATATTAAATGTGATTTCAGTTGTTTTAATTTTAAAATTTATTTTGATAATTTAACTCATGTGTATCAAGTCCCATAAGAATATTTAGTTTTTTCACTTTTACCATGGAAAAAAAAGTTAGGACAGATTTTTACAACGACAAAAATGGTACAAAACATTTCATTGACCATCTCATTGTAGGTCAACACGTCTTCGGCACATACACATTTTGTGCTCTCCTCACAGAGCGCAAAAGCCTACTTTCTGCTAAGATTGTAGAAAAAGAAATTTATCTGTTTACAATGCAACATTTTAGACCTTTAACATCATATTTTATTCGAATACTTATAAATCAAACTTCTCCATTTTCCATAACAATACGTACCTATAATTTTGCCATACATCAATTTTAACCTTCTTTTTATACTGATAATTTTAATTTCCGTGCCAAAGTCTTCATTTCCTTAAAATTAATTTTTTTAATGAACGTCGTCTTGATTTATGAATGTAAGATGTGTTTATAATTTCGTAATTTGAATAAATAAAAAATTAAATATTTATTTAAATTTTAAATATTATATTTGGTTGTAGCTATTTATAAACACCAATTAAAATTTCATAATCGGATATCCGTTTAAATTCATTGTACACATAATTTACTACATTTTTAATCTACGTATAATTTTAATATTTATATTAATTTTTAAAAACGAACACATAATACATATTGTGTCGAGTAATTATCTGGACGTCATTGAGTATTCATCGAAGTGTTTGATGCAAATGGCAGCGGTTTCCAAACTTTTTTTTAAATCGTAAATCATTTCTGTTGGTTCCAAAATTGAAGTATATCACTTAATATTACACGAAAGATTTGTATGTTTATATAACAAAAATTTGTTGCCTAGCTATTTAAGGAGAAGAACCGTTGATCTAAAAACACTCCAGTTATGTTATCGTTTTTTTGTTAATTGACAGTTATTCTTGTTAAATTGCTAGGCAATAAATTTGAGTTGTAAGAAACCAAAAATTTATTCAGAAAAAATATAAATAAACTCGAGTATGTATAATATCGCCTTCCTAGAATGAAAGTGCGATATCTGGGAATTTTCCGATTTTCATTTTTAATACCACGTAATAGATGAGTCAATTAGTTATCGAATAGCATATTTCACAAGTTCGCACAAGTTCGTATAATTTTTGAAGAGTATTACTTTAAATCTCAATGTCACCATTTAAACTAATGTATTATTAAGATTTAAAATGCAGTTATCTCAAAGCTAACATTTCCCAGGAATCTCACTTTCATACTAGGAAGGCGACATAGTAAGACAATTTAATGAATAAAATAAGTTAGTATAATAGGGTACTTGACTGTAATTGAGAAATGATTCTAAATGCTTTGTTCTTAGGTATACGTTAGTTAATTTTTGTTAAATTTTTAAAAATCTTCAAAAAAACCATTGTTCAATTTTAAATGACCAAATTGGCGGGAGAAACGACTTGGCGTAGTGACGTATGCAATGACGTCACGATTTAACACAAACAGATGTCGCTTTCATTCATGCCAACACTTGTCAACACGGTTTCAAATTTGTACACAATATTCAGCAGTCATTATGCTCAGTTTTAGTGGTATTTACAACTTCTTCATTTATTATCACTGTAAGATTTTCATGAAGCCCTACAAGTATTTAATGTATTTTAAGAAAACAGTTTGACGTAACTTTAAAATTGTAGCAAAAAATAAAAGCATTTTTAACATAATATTTAAAACAAGTTGATAAGGATATTTTATGTATTTAAGTGACGATGTATTCCTTCCATCAATCTTTTTTGAGTGCAAAATTAATTGCAAACCAAAAAGCTCAAAATAAATTACAAAGAAAAACAACTTCTCTTGGTTAATTAGAATTGTAAAAATGTCACAATGAAAATGCAATTTGTCATAGACAGTACGTAACTACAGTAATAATATCTGCTATAAAAAATGACGTCAATTTCAAATATCACTGCGTTTTTAATCATTTAAATGAAGGCTAAAAATTTAAATTTTCAAAATCGAATTTTTAAACAATTAAAGAATATTTTTATTTGTCACTACCAAAATTAAGGTTAATACATAAAATTATTCAACATTTAAAACAAATTTTGAATACAGTCAAGTACCGTATTCATAATATTATTTAATATTTCGTTACTACGGTTTTGAAATTAATTAAATTTACCATTAAACACTTCTGTTTCATGTTCATTGTGTCTGTCTAGGATGAAATGACCAATAAAATGTTTTGTATCAAACTTTTTCCGCTGTAAAAATTGGTCCTAACTTTTTTTTACGATAACAGTGGAAAAATATCATATTCTTATGGAATTTAAGGGGTATTCCAGTCTAGATTATAAAAATTTCGGCATTATTAGAATATCAGATTTTTTTTAATAGTAAAAGTTTTCAAATATCCGTAGTTTTTACGATGAAGCAACACGTACTGAAGGTGTATTCCAAATTCGAAGTCGATCGATAAATAGAACTCGTGGTATCATATCAATCAGCTTAAAAAATGTAGTTTCGAGAAAAATCCATTTAAAATTTATAATTGTACCTGATACCTGCACCTACCGTATTAAAATGCCTATCTACAACTTTGTAAATTTTCAAAATTTTTAAATCTCCATTCAGAGGATACATTTTTAAAGGTCCATACTTTCAGAAAATGAAAAAAAAAAATGAATTATAAAAAATTCGAGACTGGAATACTGCTTTGATACATATGAAATAAATTGTCATTATTACCACCCTAAAAAAATTGTCAAATCTGAGTATAAATATTTGGAAGATGAAATGAATAGAAATGCCTAAATATTTGAAAAATGAAAAATAAACAATCATATCAATTATATTTGCCAAGTGTGAAAATTTTGAAAATTAAACATGACAGCATGAACTGTAATATTCATGATGAGATGACGACACTAAAAAATAAATAATTTATTAGACTCATAATTTATTCTATAATATGTGAAAACAGTTGTTCTAACTATATTATTTATTTATATTCATAATATACGAATACGTACAAAAGTGGGTAAAACAATTAAGACAGTACCTATGAGAAATAGTATATTGTGCAATAAGTGCGGGAAATTGTCGATTGCCCACGAAAGCGAAGTTGAGCACACGAACGTAGTAAATTACCATAGACAAGCAAAAAAAGAACACCGTTTGACAACTGCTTGCAGAACTATCATCGGACTGTCCGGTAGTGATGTCGAACCGAGGAACAGTTAGTCGATTAATCGACAAAAATTGTCTTTAAGACAAAATTAGTCATTAGTCGAAAATATTGAGCCTAGAATAGTTGACTAATCGACTAAATTTTTAGTCGAATTTATGAACAGGGTAACTTAGTAACTTTTTCAAAAATGGTTTTCCTTTGAATTGAATTATCGACTTTTAATATTTTTCCTGTAAGAAAAATCACATAAATGAGAAAAATTACACAAATAGATGGATAATTTTTTTGCTCAGATAAACTTGCTTGTGTCAACGAATTAATGGTTGTGAGCTTTTACTTTGTGGAAATTCATTTTAAATAAAGGAAACAAAATTACTTTGCTAAATCCAGTATATTTATACTACTATAATGGATTAAGCAAAGTAATTTTGTTTAATTTAGATAATTTTTAGTTTTCTTTTTTTGGAGTCTTATAAATAATACAGAAAAATTGTTAAATTAGTCGTTTTCAGTCATTAAAAAAAATTATTCATTTAGTCGAAGACAAAATAGTCGACTAAAAAATGACTAAATGTAAACAAAATTAGTCGACTAAACCGATTAATCGATTAAGCATCCGACATTACTACTGTCTGGTCGAAAACTGAACAGTTCGTAACCCTGAAGATCAAAATCATTCTACAAGTCAGTTCTAAGAAATCAGTCAGTGGCTGTGTAAATTTTTTCCTGTAGTGTGTTAATTGTTTTGTCACCAACTGTATACGTATATATTTGAAAATGTTTTAATTGGATCAATTAAAATAAAGGTAATATCAATTATTTTTGATACGGCATTTATATTATATGGCTCTACTGCATAGCCAGCCGTAGTAATTAATATTTGTTATTTAATGGAATAAAATTAATGATTATACTACAATGATGCTATATTATAACTTTATAAGAACCATCCCATAAATTTTTTTTTATAATTTTATGCCATAAAAGATGAAGTTGGTGTTGCATGATGGAATGTGATACAAAAAATTGAAATGATTTTAAAAAATCAATCGAGTATGCGCTTAATTTGTGGGGCTAATGTTTTTCTAACACGAATTTCTCTTGCTTGGCAAGTGATGGTTTTGTCTTTATATTACCTATAAATATTTTTTTGAGTATTGATTTTTACGATTATTTGTAGGTCTTTGTTATCGCCATTTGCATTTTTAAGATTTCGTAGTCATAATCACTAAATTCTTATAAAGTCGTCATGTCTATCATTGCATTAGGTAGTCTATCCGCACTTGAGTCCTTTTATCGAATTTCGAAAACTCGAAATTCAGCTATTACAGTAGGTGTCATGACGCCTGTTTGAAATGTTTTTACACCATTGCTCTAAATTAATTACTTTTTGAGAAAAGTTAGAAAATATGTTGGAAGAAATCATTTTTAATACACTCGCACTCACAGTCTTTTTTTTGTGTCTCATTTTTTGCGATGCTACATTAAAAAAAAAAAAACGGCCTTACAACTGACGTGTCATGATTTTTTTAATCCAATTTAACGATTCAGTTATATTCTATTACTCTCAGTTGAGTAAATCTTTATAATCTATCTATTCCATTTTTTTTTTTATAGGAAAATTACCAAGAAAAACTGTTTTATGTGATACGGTCAGAATTTAGATTATGTTTACACCTTACTAAAATTAATAAGAGTTTGCTACAACTGCATAAAAATTACGTTAAATCATATTCGAACAATAATATTTTTACGTAATTTTTTATCCAGATGACAATACTATTATAATTATTATGTATAAACACAGCATTTTACTCGTAAATAAATTTGCACATTCATTTTTTTTTTTTTTTTTTTTGACACCAAACCAAATAATTTTAAATTTTGACAAATTCTATCACACATTTTTGAAAATATTAAATGTTTTAAGGCGAAAATATATTAAAAAGCTGAAATTTGTTCCAGACAAAAGCTCCAGATAAAAGCTCACAGCGAATATACACATTTTTAAAATGTCCTTTTGAATTTCGTAACTCAATCATTACAAATAAAATCTAAATTAAAAAAATCTATATGACCTGTTTTTTCTCAATTTTCTAGCATCAAGTCTAGGGGTAATTAACTAGGGAGTGATTGTGTTGACATTTCGATGTAAAATATAGTAATTTTAACCGCCTTCAAAATAAAGTTTCGATTTTAACAATAAAAAAAAATTTAAAAGTGTTTAAGTTCTGGCAAGATTGTCAAAAAAGGGCCTGAAATGTTTTTAGATGTTGATATATACAAAAAATATTAATGTGTTAAGTACTTGCTAGACTTATAGGTTTTATGGGTGGTTTTAGCGAATTTCCAGAATGGAATTTAGCTATTACAGCCACTCTAATGATGCGACTTGAGCCCGAGACTATGGCAGAAATTTGTTTTGAGATCCCTACAGACAGAAAATAATATTCACTAAAATTTATGTATTATATTTTTGTATTTAGTCCCACACCGTTGGACAAGTTCGTTAGCCAGCCATGTTGGATGCCTAGAACATGGTTTTTTTGTTTTTTTGGTAATTTTTAGTGACAAAAAAAATTGTCTCAAGTTAAAAAATTTTTGCGATATTTATTTACACCATTAGAAAGAAGAGGAAAAATCACTTAGAAGGGTGAAAAATCACAGAAAAACGGATTTTTATAAATGGAAATTCGCTATGTTATACAGGTGCTGCGACAGGGGTATTCATTTTTACTAAAATTAAATTTTACTTGGCTTTCAGCCTCGGATTTTTAAACTGCATCTGAGTGTACAAAAATAACATAATTATTCATCTTACTGAAACTGGTTAAAAAACTACTTAACCAATGTGAATAAAATTTTTTATGAGACCATCCGGAGGGCTTTATCAAACAAAAAAAGAGTGACACAGCCCATCCCCCCCCCCAAAAAAAAAAATGCTGGAAAAATCGGCATACATATATAATAAAAAAAGAAAAACAACAAAGTCGTTTAAAAATTAAAACTATCTGACTGATGAAAATACTACGTACAGTATATGAACCTTATTTCCAAATCGAACTTCCATAAATCGTTTTATATTCCGTTTTTAAAACAGATAAATAAATCACTAATGGAAATAATTTGAAAATTTTCAAAAATAATTTACCTCTATTTTTAACAGTAATTAATTAAGTGAAAAAACGATAATAAATTTTCATTTTAGTTTTTTTTTTTTTGTTTCACAAAAAATTTCCATTTTTAATAATATTACCCCAACTACCCATGCAATTTGTAATGATAAATGTGCAATTCAATATTTCAAATAGCTTCATTAACTGCAAAATAACTATTATCCAGGGTTTAATATTAAATGTTACTATTATGTTATAACATATACATATTAATTCGTACATAAAGGTATACAATATGTATATGGTAGGTAAATTTGTACGATAGAGTATCCCCCATAGATATACAAGATCTTAATTTCCTATTTCATAACTACCGTGACCGCTGTCGCCAGCAAATGACGTCACAACGCTACCCCTGCCAAACGATTATGATACACACAACGCGTTATTACTTGAACATAACATTTGTATCTACAGAAACATGCGAATGTGTTAATGCAGTATGGTGATGTATGACTGCGCACCTTGCATATACATATTATTATATAGTATAAACTGTTATGACCGACCTATGTGCTAACAACCAACAATTAAAAATTTATTTATTTTAAAAAAGATATCTCTTTATTTTGAGAATATTTTTGTTCAATAGAACTTTTACATTTAAATTTAATATGATACACTTCATATTTTTTTTAAAAGCTTTTATTTAACTTGCTATGTTAGTATGTTGGTTTAGATCAAATCTTGGAATCAAAATTTACACAGGTTCTAATTGAGCTAGAGGTTTCAAATTTTGCATACGTGTCTCAACTTGATGACAATACAATATTGTATAATTAGTTCATTAGTTAATCGCCCCAAACTAAAATTGTTGATTTTTAATCCTGTGCAACTTTTTGACATTTCGAATTGTCAGATATTGTCCATTGATTTTACATTGCAATTTTTTGTTTCCATAGTTATGTCTGATTAGGGTAAATTAACCGATTAAAATATAGGTAAAAAACTTACTTTTTTAATTTTTTTTTTTTAAATTAATTGTAATCAGACTAAAAAGTAGAAAATAAATTAAAGTAAAAAAATGTTTTTTAAGAAAAAGCTTTTATTTAAAAATGGGCTAAAACAAATAAAATAACTTTTGAGTGAAGTTTGAAGCAATATGCAACATAATTTATAAAAGCTTGAGGCGTTTAATTAAGTTTGGTAACTACTGAAAAGTAAAATAGCTACAGTTATATCCAAAACAGAAATACCTAATTAATGATAACGCCTCAAGCTTTTATAAATTATGTTGCATATTGCTTCAAACTTCACTCAAAAGTTATTTTATTTGTTTTAGCCCATTTTTAAATAAAAGCTTTTTCTTAAAAAACATTTTTTTACTTTAATTTTTCTGTTTAAATTTCACGAGTTGACTAAAACAACAATCATACTAGTTACGACGTGAACTCAGTGACGAACAGTAACAGACTAAATCAGAAGCGGTGTAAATTGACACAACATTGCACCTTAAGAACGACAGATTTTTATATGTACACTTAACGTAAAAGCCCCCATTATGGAACGGTATCTAATACTGGAACAGTTTTGACATTTACATATTTATTTCTTTAATTAACTAAGGAAACATTAAATGCGAGGTGAAATTAAATTGAAAAACAATCATTGTATTAATAATAATTTTTGTTATCAGACGTTTCTTTCAGAAATAACTTCATTAATATGTAAATGTCAAAACTGTTCCAGTATTAGATACTGTTCCATAATGAGGGCTTTTACGTTAATCTAGTATATCTGCAATCATTGCAAAACTGTTGAAACAGTTTATTTTACAACTGTATACTTATATGTATAAAATGTTTACAGTGTGATAGATTTAGATATACACAGAGGAAAGAGCATGTCAGTTCGCTCTCTTACTCTGGCCTTACATTCTTCACCATAACATCTCGGTTCACTTTTGCTGAATAATGTGCTATAACGATTTAAAAAAAATTTGTAGACTGAGTACGCTGCAACTAGGGATTGTTTCATTTACCGGTAATTCGGTAAAATTTTTTAGCAAAACCGGTTTACCGGTAATTTACCAGTATTTTTTAGAACACGGAAAATATAAAAATAAATATTAGAAAAAATAAAAGAAAATAAAAACGTAAATAATTAAAAACGTAAAAATTATTTTATTAAGGTCATTATATACAGTATACAAAATAAGATAAAAATTATGTAAAAAAATATCGACAAAAAAAAAATATATTGACAAAACAATAAAAATCTACAGCTAGTCATCAGTATCACTGTATCAGTATCTGCAGCAGTGATGTCGGATAATTAATCGATTAATCGGTTTAGTCGACTAATTTTGTTTACATTTAGTCATTTTTAGTTGACTATTCTATCCTCGATTAAATGACTAAAATGATTAAATTTCTTTAAATGACTACAAACTACAAACGACTAATTTAACAATTTTTCTGTACTATTTATTGGACTTCAAAAAATGAAAACTAAAAAATTCTCTATTTGTATGATCACTTTTTCACTTTTATGTGACTAACAATGTCATATTTCATATCTTTTCTTAAATTTTAAAATTTTAAAAGTCAATAATTAAATAAATAAAACCTCGTTTTTGAACGAGTTACATAGGTTACCCTATTCATGAATTCGATTAAAAATTTAGTCGGTTAGTCGACTATTATATGCTCGATATTTTCGACTGATGACTGATTTTGTCTGAAAAACAATTTTAGTCGATTAACAGACTAACTGCTCCTCGGTTCGACATCACTAATCTGCAGTATCTACAGCTTCCTTCATAGAAATATACCACCCATTGTTATTGTTTATTGAAAAATTAATTTTAAATTTTGTTAAATATGTAATCATAACCTACCTGTAATAAAAATTTACTTACCGCTTCTTACAATGTAATCATTTAATGTAATGTTTAATTATTTTGGGAAAAGTACAGCTGATTTAAATAATCTGTAAGTAAATACAAAAATGACGTTTTATTGCATATATGTATATGCATTTTAAAACTGACCATGGCATTGTGCGATTTTATTGTATCATAGAATAGTTTATTATGGATACATAGTAAGGGGTAATTTGATTGTGTACATCTACATTCAATAAACTTGATCATTCTTCTATGAAATAAAATGAACTTATAAAAATTTCCAAATATATTATTTTTAATTTATCGAATTACCGGTAAAAAAATCAGCGATTTACCGGTAAAAATTTTATGGCACTTTTAGTAATTTACCGGTAAACCGGTAAACCAGTTTACCGGTATTACAATCCTTAGCTGCAACAGCTGTTGTGTTCTCATGGCATTACTCAGATAGAGCGATTTAAATTCTTGTTCCAAACGTAATTGTTTAATGCTTAAAAACCATCAATAAATAATTTTATCAAAGTGAATTATTACAATAATTAATGCTTAGGTTTCTTACTTTATCTCACTATTGATACACATTATGTACTTTAATGGCCATTTTTTTAGAAAAACCACATAAAAAAAGGTTCAGCTGTATGTACCATGCACTAAAAATGTCTTGATTTCAATGAAAATTCTCTGTCTTTTCCCCCTTTTTCAAAAAGTGGCCACCCTGCTCTACTGACGCCGAAATGTAGGGCAAACTGAGAGTTTGTATAATGTATTTAAAAATCTAGACCAGCAGACGCTTATTATTAAAATATTTTTGGCATTATATAATATATGTATGTATAGTGCATTAATACTGAACAATTTCAACATGTCTTTTGGCGCATAAACAACATTTTTTTTGATAATAATCTAAATAATTGCAAGAGGATAGGTAATTAGTAATTACTATAATCACAAACGAATCACAAATAAACAACTGCATTGGCGATACGTTTAATATTTATATTTTTTATAGTAAAAGCAATAAATAATTTGAAAAACAAACAATTAAAATCTAATTAATTATAATAATGAATCTGTTACTGTGTCGACATATTTATTTCAAGTGATTTTCATCAATTATTTATTTGTATTTCCACTTTTATATATGAATTCATTATTATCAATTGAAATGCGTTTTTCGTTTGTGACTCTAAATGAAATGAAATTTTCCGATGGAGAGGGGGGGGGGGTTAAAGAAGTGGTCGTAATGGTTGTAGATGTGTAAAAGCATAGAGGTTTTTGATATTACAGCCATTCTTTTGTTACGTACGTGACACTTTCATGCCGTTTACACGCCTTCTTATAAGAAAAAAAATAGAAGTTATTTTTTTCTTATAAATTTTTAATACTAAGCAGATAAATAAATGTGTAAACAATATTTGTACTGACTATAAAATACATAACATTATTAATTTTAATGCTAGAGCTAATAAAGTTTTGTTACGGACGTGACAAAACAGACACTTTCTTGTCACGTACCTAACACGGCTAACATTAAAACTAATAATGTTATGTATTTTATATTCAGTATAAATATTGTGTACACATTTGTCTATCTGCTTAGTATTGAAAATTTATAAGAAAAAAATAAGTTCTATTTTTCTTTCTTATAAGAAGGCGTGTAAACGGCATGAAAATGTCACGTACGTAACAAAAGAATGGCTGTATATGTATGAGTTTGAATATTTTTAGGTAATTAATTTTACCTGTCAGTAGGTAACACGTCGGGAGCGAACTAACCTACGACCCTTTTTCAGGATAAGACTAAAATCTGACCGCGGGAGCGAACTAGAATGCACCATTTTGACTGCAAGGGGTACGTTTAAAAAGAATGGCTGATTAGTCGTTTCTTTTTCTTATGTTGGTTTCTGTTAAATCTAAATCTGAAAAATTATAACTTTTAACAATTATAATCAAAAACCTTTTAACCAAGATAAAAACTCCGTTGAAATTGTCACATTTGGATGAAAAATTTAGATTTTATAAGAGACAGACAAAAAGAGAATGCAACATGTTTTTATTTGTAATTTTTAACTCTTCACATTTTGGTAAAAACGTTGGAAATTCGAGAATCTTGAGTGAGTTTATTAGTCAAACATATCCGATGCCAGAAACCCCAAGATATTTGGGTTAATTTCCCGAAAAAAAAAGAGTTTTTGGCAAAATTGGCCATGCCAAAGAACGAAAAAAATCATATAAAACTTTCTGAACCATTATCCAATATCTATAGTCATACTTCAGGAATATCTTTTACATAATCCGTAATCAAAACTAGTGAAACCAAGTCTTCATACATATCACTATGCTACTTAAGTTGATCTTTCGATATATTTGTTAGTTTCCGAATCGAATATTCTAGAACTTTTCTTCAATTCCCCTGATTGGCCTATTCGGCAATTGTAACAATCGTCGTATGAAAAAATATAAATATTTAATATATTTATTTAATTTACTTACAAATGAAAAGTTATTACAGTTTCTTTCTTTCTTAATATCTAAACCATTATTTTTACAAATTACATTATTAGTCTATTACAGCAAACAATTAATTATTTAAATAAATATTTTGTTAAAGAAATATTGATTTTATCACACTAATATAAAAACTAAACAAATTTTTAATCAACCAAGCGTTGTACTTGATGCATCGGAACTAGATGTCGAGGCGAGAAGCACTTAATGGATTAACCGACTAGAATTGTTTTTCAAATAAAATTAGTCATTAATCGAAAATATCGAGGATAGAGTAGTCGACTAATCGACTAAATTTTTAGTCGAATTCATGAATAGGGTAACTTATGTTACTCTTTCGAAAACGAAGGTTTTCTTTTGAATTTAATTATGGACATTTAATATTTTTCTTTTAAAAAAAATATAAATATGAGATATCACAATGTGTTAATCACATAAAAGTGAATGATTATAATATTAAGAGCGAAACTGTGGGTTATTTGTACAATAATAATATATTTGTATATAGGTACATAATCTATTTTTCTCTTAGGAACATAATTATTATATATATAAGAGAGAGAAAATTATGTTCTCTATTTAGGAACATAATTTTCTTTCTCTTTTAGGTTTTTAATATATCTTCTATTTTAGGTACGTAATAAATAAATTTTATATTTCAGCGAAAAAACTACTGAAGAAGATCACAAAAGTGATCGAAACCGGTCTAGTAAGAAAAAAGAAAAAAAGAAGAAAAAACATTTTTTGTGGGAAAGGCGTACAAATATATTATTATTGCACATAAATGTGAAAAATCATACAAATAGATAATTTTTTAGTTTCCATTTTAGCGAATTTCCAAAACTGGAAATTCAGCTTTTACGCCAGGTGTCATGGTGCGACCTAAGCCCGGGACCATATCAGAAATATGTTTTGAGGTCCCTAGAATACGAAAATGATATTCACTAAAATTTATATATATATATATATATATATATATATATATATATATATGTATCCGCGCGATAACTCTCGAACGAAACGTTTAATGCTTATGAAATTTTGTGTGCGAATTCGATTTTCCAAATCGTTGGATGAGTTCGTTAGCCAGACACGTCGGATGCCCAGAAGTAGGTTTTCCGGGCGTTTTTTGTCAACAAAATGAGTTTTTTGCCAGAATTAAGCAATTTTTCAAATTTTTTTTACACCAAGCGATAGTAAAAGGTAAAATGCATAAAAAATGTTTTTATACCGTTGCTCTAAATTGCTTACTTTTCGAGAAAAACTAGGAAATATGTCGTTCTCCATTTCACTCGCACTCGCATTCTTTTTTTTTCTGTCTCATTTTTTACGAGCTAAATTCGAAAAAAACCGCTTTTTAAGTAGCGTGTCATGATTTTTTTAATCCAATTTAACGATTCGGCTATATTCTTTTTCTTTGTCAGTTAAATGTTTTTATAATGTATCTCTATTCCATTTTTTTTTAGATAAAAAATCATGGCGCAGTTTTTTATGTGATATGATCAGAATTTAGATGATGTTTACACCTTCCTAAAATTAATAAGAGCTTGCTACAATCGCATAAAAATTACGTTAAATCATATTCAAACAATAATATTTTTACGTAATTTTCTATCCAAATGACAATACTACGTTATAATTATATGTATAAACCCATCATTTTAGTGGTAAATAAATTTGCACATTCAGTTTTTTTTTTCTTTTGACAACAAAACAAATAATTTTAAATTTTGACAAGTTGTATCATACATTTTTGAAAATATTAAATATTTTAAGGCAAAAATGTATTAAAGATCTGAAATTTGTTTAACAAAAACCATACATCTGCTCGTTTTACCTTAAAAATCTCGGAAAATAGAATATTTTTCAAAAATTAACTCAGAAAAAGCATATATGAGGTAATTTTCATGATATTTTTTTGAAAATTTCAAAATAGTAGGGTTACAATGTTTTTTTTTTTTTAATTATTTTGTAGAATTTGGTAAACACACATCGTAAAAAGTACTCGCCTTGAAAAAATCAAACAAGTATTTAAAAAAACAATACTATTTCTTAAAGAAAATATTAAAATTATGTACAAATGCCGTCCTGACCAACTGATATATTGGAACCGATTTTGAGCAGCTGTATTTACTACAGGCAAAAGCTCATAGTGAATACACACATTTTTTAACATCCTTTTGAATTTTGTAATTCAATCATTACAAATAAAATCTAAATAAAAAAATCTATATGACCTGTTTTTTCTCAATTTTCTAGCATCAAATCTAGCGATAATTAACTAGCGGGTGATTGTTTGAAATTATCTATCCATTTGAAAATTGGGATCCAGTGATGTTGTACATTGGCACTACAAAAGTGTGGGTGAAAAATTTCATTTTCACTTTTACTGAAATTATGTCATAAATTCATATTTTCAGAATTTATTCATTTGACAGAAAAATTCTAAATTATTAAAAAAGCCAAATAATTAATAACAATTAAAATAAAAAAAAAAAAAAAAACAGAAAACATTTATTTATATTTGTATTTTTATAAAAACATGTAGGTATTATATTTTATATGCACTTTAACTAAAATGTCAAATTTCACACGTTGTTAATTTTCAATTTCACTCAAAATATGTTTAAAAATCAAAACTTAAAGTTTATAACATTCACAATCCGTGTAGAGTGTCCATACGTCTTGGTTTTCCCGGATTTGTCACGGTTCTAGCTCCGTTGCTCCGGTGTCCCGGCAGACTTTTTCAAGACGTCGGTCGATTTGTTTCGGTTTTTCAAACTACTAATTTTTTATTTTCATCATCTAATAAGTACACAATTTTTCATTTTAAATAATGAATAGTTCAGTATCATATTAAAAGATCAACAGTAGATTCATTTACAACCAAACCTAAAAATATTTAAAAAAAATTAATTACTAATTAAATTTTCCAAGTTTTTTCGATTTTACCTTAAACACGAACTTCCAAAAAAACATTTTCTTTTCTTAACTTTCCATCATATATGTATCTACATAAATAAATTGTAATATTATTTTGCTTGCTTTTATGATACTGAAGGTACTGAAGTTCCTGAACAATTAAAAATTAAAATGACTGGAATTTTATTCGAACTTTTAAATAAAGTAGTTAACTAACGCGCTAGATAGATAGCGCCACAATACAGAAATTGCCAACATTTAAATGTTCATGTTTTAATACATTAATACAAAATAAAATACATTAATACAAAATAAAATTGTCTAAGAAGCTCACTTTCATAAGAAATTTTATAAAAATTTAAAAAATATATATTTCCTAGAACAGGGGGCGATTTATTTTAAAAAAAATTAATATTTTAAATAAAGAGCCATTAATAGGTAATCTATACATATAATACAAATGTAACGAGACCGTTTCTGTATAGGGAATATTTTTTAAAAATTGTGCAGATACTGTAAATAGTTATCGATGTAGATATCAAAACAGCGATTTTTTAAATTTTTGTCTGTCTGTCTGTCTGTCTGTCTGTTCGTCTGTTCACGCATCACACAAAAACTACTGGATGGATTTTAATGAAATTTGGTGTGCCGACAACTTATTACCCGGATCAACATCTAAGATACTTTCTACTTTCTACTTCGAGAAAATGTCTCATTCCCACGGGAAAATGGAAAAACCATGTTGAGCATGTGCATACAGTACGCAAAAACTATTGAACGGATTTTGATGCAATTTGGTGTGGTGATAACTTATTACCTGAGTCAGCATCTCAGATACTTTTTATTTCGGAAAAGTGGCTCATTCCCACAGGAAAGTAAAAAAACTTTTTGAGCATGTGCACATATTACGCGAAAACTATTGAACGGATTTTTATGAAATCTGGTGTAGTGATAACTTATTACCTGCGTCAACATTTAGGATACTTTTTATTACGGGAAAATATTTCCTTCCTTCAGGAAAATTCAAAAATTATTTTGCTTATGTGCATGTATACTTAAAACTATTGTTCTATGCGAATGCTTTATAATTACTATACTTATATACTTGTCATTTATTAAATTAAATTTACCATAATACAAAATTTCTGGAGACTAACTCTATTTTAAATTAATTTAGAAATTTCGAAAATTTAAGTGCCTATATTTCCGAGAAATTCATTTTGGATGAAACTTGTTATTTTTATAGGATAGATACTAGTTTGGGATGCAAATATAATAAAACAATAAAACGTTGGAATTCCAAAAATTTTGTATGAGTTCAGTCCAGTCAGACACGTCCAATTCCAAAAACCTCAAAAAAATGAGTTTTTTTGCAAACAATTTGCCAAAATTTAAAAGTTTTTCCAATTTTTTTTACATTGTGGTAAAGAACCAAGAAAATCACAGAAAATACATTTTGAACCATTATTCTAGGTAAGCGGGTTTTCGAAAAAAAGTAACTTTTATGATTGGAAATTCGCTATGTTATGCAGAAGCTGCGACAGGGGTATTTTGAAGTCCAATAAATAATACAGAAAAATTAATAAATTAATCGAAAAAAAAAATTAATCATTTTAATCATTTAATCGAAGGTAAATATGACTAAATATGATTAAAATATGACTAAATATAAACAAAATTAGTCGACTGTACCGATTAATCGATTAATCATCTGACATCACTAATCGGAACTAGTGATGTCGGATGATTAATCGATTAGTCGGTTCGGTCGACTAATTTTGTTTACATTTAGTCATATTTTAATCGAATTTTTTTCAAATGGCTAAAAACGACTAATTTAACAATTTTTCTGTATTATTTATTGGACTTCAAAAAATGGAAACTAAAAAATTATCTATCTATATGATTTTTCACTTTTATGTGATTAATATATTGTGATATTTCATATCTTTCTTGCTTAAAAGAAAAATATTAAAAGTCCATAATTAAATTTGAAAAAAAAAACCTCGTTATTGAAAGAGTTACATAGGTTACCTCATCATGAATTTGACTAAAAATTTTGTCGATTAATCGACTACTCTATGCTCGATATTTTTGACTAATGACTAATTTTATCTGAAAAACAATTTTAGTCGATTAATCGACTAACTGCATCTCAGCCCGACATTACTAATCGGAACTATGTATGCGTTATATTGTATACCCTGAAGTCTATTATGTTTAAATGGGTAATAAATGAAGTTGCTTTTGACTACAAATACGTCTGGAACATTCTGTACAAAAAGAAATACATTCGCCCGTACGTTTTGTACGTCGAAAGATTGCTCTCATGTCCGCAGTAAAACGTGAGGACAGACGAAAACTACGGTCGAAAACGTTCTATGATTCAATTATGAATTAAATATTGAATTCTCCATATATAGATATATTTACATATTATACTTTTGTATATACCTATATAAATATATCTCTATTTCATTGTTATATAGAATGTGGTAAAATACATAAAAAGGTGCAATGTGGTTTGAGCATTAAAAAAAATGTTATCGAAATAATCTGGAAAATAAAAATAAGATAAAAAAGCTACTTTTGTGTGATTTTTTTTTTCTGTAAGGTCAAATTTTATTGTTGTTATCAGATATTTATGAATATTATCATTTATTTTAAGTATTATTTTGTGAATTTTTTGCAAATTTTGTTGCGTCGTAAAATTATTAAATCGAATTTGTTGTTCAAATATGTACAAATAATGTTAAGGGGGACCACTAGTGTGACAGTTTGAAAAAATTGGAAACTTTTTTTTGGCATGTTTCGATAGTCTATAGTTCTATACCTTTAAAAATAACATACTAAAGTTTCAAGTGCATATCTCAAATAGTTTTTGAGTTCCAGCCATCCGAAGAGCGGATTCTGATTTTCATTGTTAACTTTGAGGTATTGAGAAATGTATGAAGGTTAATAGTTCGGGAGTTTCTGGATGTGGCTACCAGTGACATGTTGTGGAGAAGCTAAACCCTGGCACATTTAAACGATTCATGTAGTTTTACTATGATCGTTATAGTCAGTACATCTTAAATAATTGGGCGAGCGAAGCGAGACCACTATATCCGACTGCCAGTACATTTTGTGGTACACTTTATGGAAAAACTATAAGACCTTTGGGTTTGGGCATTAGCATAGTAATTTAAATACATGTCTAGATGTGTTATCTAATATTAAAATCAAATTATAGAGAATAATTAAAAAAAATATTAACTTTAAAAATTACATACTACTAACGCCATCTATGATTTAAGATGTACAACTGCAAGAGTAAACCTCTTTGGTATAAACTAAACGAAGTAGTATCTAGAACCGTACAATTTTATTAAAAAAAGAACTGACACAGTCACAGAATAACCTAGAAAACCGAATGTCACATTTCGTGTACTTGAAAACCGCCAGTTTTACATTTTTTATTCATTTTGGTGTATTGTACCGCGTCAAGAGTGTATCCCTTATAATTTGTAGTTTATTATTGGTGTAACAAATTGAAGACTTGAAGTGATTAGAAATCAACATTCGGTAAGTTTCTATGACAGAAACGTAGGTAATAAAATTTATATTTTATATAGTACTTAGTGAAAAGGACTCATATATGTTAAAATGTAAAAAAAAGAAGAAATGCGTATGAGAAATTTAAAGTGAAATAAAAACACGTTAAAAATGATTTTTTGTGTGAAATAAAATTATTTATAAAAACCCCACCAATATTAATAATATAGGTATTGATCTACAAAAAAAAATACGATATAATACGAAATAAAAAATAAGAAATATTTAACTAGGCTTAAAAAATCTCGCGAGCCCCTATAAAGCTGCGCTTTTTGCTAGTTTTAGTAAAAATTCTCAGTGATTAAAACTAAAAGGTTAAATAAACAAAAACTACATTTTTCAAATTTGCTGCAGTTATAACTCGAAGACAAATCATCCGATCGAGCTGATTCATATTGCAGCTTCTTTTATATACGTTCCTCCGTGCCATGAACTTCCAGTTTTCCGATCGAATAAAAAAAGGATTTTTTGCAAGCCAAAAATCATCAAATTTTCACGGAAGTTTTGAAATTTTTTCAATTGACGTTCACGGTACGGGTAATACCTTCAAGTTTAATAGGCTTTTTGTTTTTTTTTAATTTCAGGCACTGTGAAGGTCGCTATCACTGCAGCAGTGGGGGAACTTTTTCTTTTGGAGCCTTGGGAGATCGCGAATAACTCACTGAATTTTCAATTTTTTGGTCCCAAAATTTTATCATGAATTTATTATATATCAACGAATATATCCTTTATTAAAATTCTTATTCTATATTAAAACCTATATCCTTTATCCTATATTAAAACATTCCATACAGTAGTTTTCTTTAAAAAAATTCCCAAAAATCACCTTTCAGGCAGTCACACTAGTGGTCCCCCTTAAGTAGATTAAGAAATGGTTAGTCAGACGCTGATATCGAAGAATTCGAATTTTGATGACTATTTTAAGGTGTTTAAATATTTTGCAAGATACGGAAAATCGATACTTCTGTAGGCATCTAAATTATAGCTTGGTGGCTTAATCCGTTTTAGAGTACGTATAGCTAGGTACCACTGTGATTTAACACTAACTCGGATAATGAGACCATATTTCTACAGTTACTTCGGTAAAGCTTCATATAAAGTGTAGGTACATCAGTGACAAAAATGTTGAAAATAGGTATGGGGTTACTTGAGAGGGTATGTATGATTGCCTGAATTTAGGGGCAAGCAAGAGCGAATACATATGTTGGTCTGTGACGCTATCAGGAGCGGATCTAATTGGGGATAATTGACTTAATTAATGCTAATTGTTTACTTCCAGTTTGTGACGCCAGTAACTGGTTTCAAATGGATGTTTACCGCTACTAACCAGAGCAGTAAGTGGCTGTTAACCACTATTAACCAGAACAGTAACCGTTATTAAACAGAGCAGTATCTGCTTTTAACAGTCTTAGCACCAATTAAGTCAATTATCCCCAATTAGATTCCCACCTGCACAGTAAAAAAATGTGTTAAAATTAACACATTTCACATGTCCAGAACGGTCCACTCAATTTTTTGTGTTATTTTAACACAAAGCATATGTGTCAAATCTTTACACAAGATTTGCGTCAATGATTTAACGCACAAAGGTCATACATTTTGTGTTAATTTTACACAATTACTTAGTTATAATTTTACCAGTAAATATTTTTTTTATTTATTTATTATGTAAATGAAAGGAAATAGTAAGAAATTATTTTTCATTACTTCAACTTTTTTATTTAATATTTCTACAATTTTTGTAAAGATTTCGACGATGATATTGGTGCATTTCACTTGGTATTTGATGAAAATAATGTTGAAGCAGTACCCAAAAATTGTAAAGATCGTTGTGAAACTGAACGTCGAAGACAAAATGGAACCACTATACTCTTCCTTTTTTAACTGATTTTCTTTGCCCTTTGAATTGAAGTAAATTCTGCAAACAAAGAAAGAAATTCAATCTATAATATTTTTAATTAACTTACCTAATCAATATATAATATCTATATAATTAAAATCAATTAGACTTTAGAAATACACTTTTTATTTTGAAATATTCCGTCTTCATACATATATATGTTTTTGTTGAATGCACAATTGTCGAATGATGCTATACAAGCTACCACTACCCCCGCTCTTAACTAAAGCAGTAAATGCGCGCAAAACCGGTTTTTTGTGTGGGAAATACATAAAAAAGGTGTACTTACAGACATTCTTCCAAACTACACAAAGATTGTGTTAATTTTTGTTGTTCAAAACAGATTAATATTTTTATTCTGTTAAATCAAAATTAACACAAACACTAAATGTTACATTAACAGAGGGTTTGATTACTTATTTAACACAAAAATTTTAACCACTATGTGATGACGTCACAGACCAACATCATATGTATTCACTCTTGCTTGCCCCTAAATTGAGGCAACGTTATGACCTCACGTAACCCCATACCTACTCTTGAGTACTTTGTTAGAAAGCTTGAGCTAGATGAAAAAGAAGAATTTCGTCTTAAACGCCACTGACATGTTGATATTCACAGTTTTCCAATAATATACCCCATATGTGACAATAATTCTCGTAGGAAAACTAAACGTTTACAGAAAGTGTCGACTTTTCGAAATTTTCTAATAATATATTGAAACATGTGCAAATAAAAAAATATACCTATGTAAAAATAAAAAAATTATCTCATCTGTGTTAAATTATATTATCAAAATGTGCGCCAACAAATAATAGAAGAGTTATAAAAAGGATATGTGTTATGTGTTTTTTAATTGAGTTTTGAATAATTGAATAATTAATAAATTTAAAAAAAATTTTTCGCCTAATCAAGGTCACCTTCCATATTCATATTACTCTGTACAATTATTATTTTTAGGTACAGCATATACAGATAGCAATTTTATTTTTAGTAAAACAGACTTTTTATTTTAATATTATTTTTAATAGCTTTGTTTATTAACAAATGTGTGACTTTAATCACTTAAGTATACGTTTTTGAAAAAAAAAATAGAAAAGAAAAAAACAAATGATTAAATAAAAATAAATGAATAACTTTTTTTGAATTTTTCATAAAATTTGTTTTGCAATTCCGGGACTAAAGTACATACTCTGATCCCACAAAATAGGAAGTAAAGAGGTACTCTTAGTCCCAAGGGACTAAAAATATTTTTACTCTTGCTTTTAAGCTAATCAGAGAGCGGAATTTAATTTAAACAGCGTTGCTGCTGCATGAACTGCTTATTTATAATAATAATAAACAAATTAATCGTGGAGACAAAGACAATTATGTATATTGTATTATCTATGTACATAATTTAAAAGACATTTAAATAATTTTTTTAAAAAAATTCTTGTAATTTTAAATTATCTGGAATTGCAAAAAATCATATATATATATATATATATATATATATATATATATATATATATATATATATATATATATATATGGCCCTAAAAGGCCTCTGGCAAAAAACTCCACCCTCGGGATTAAATCTAGCGCAGGCAGACAAAAGGACTTAAGGCCAAAACATCAAATTTACAGTAGAGAGTAAAAACTAAAATTAAATGCATGCAACGTCAGTTTATTTGAATTATCTTCAAGTTTACATGACATTTTGTACATTTTTTTAAATAAATTACTTTCTTAACATGTAACACAGTAAATCATAAAAAAAGAATTAGCTTTAAGCCTAAACTAAAATTTTTTAAGAAATTTTTATGGACTTAACATATAAAAAACAACAATAAATTTTATTGTTAAAACCATTTGTGGACTTAACCCGTTTTAGCCAGTAGTTGTTGCCATAAAAATACATTTCAGTTTAATTAGACTATGTACTTATTTATTATTTTATTAAGAATTTTAAGAAATTAACTTCTTTTTTTAGTTTCTGAAAAGAATTTCTTTTATAACAAGTGCATAAAAATGATGTTAGGGGTGGAATTGACTTTTACTCTTTTGGAAATATATGAGACAGACTTTCTTGGTTCTTATTATAAAATAAAAAAAGTCAAAAATGGACTTAAGTCCTTTTGTCTGCCGGCGCTAGAAATCAAGTCACACTTTAGTCTCTTGGTGTATGTCCTTTAGTTTCAGTGAAAATTTTTTTTTTTTTTTTTTTTTTTTTTTAAATTAAATTTGTACATTTTCTACAACATAAATACCTATTAAAGAGAAATTTTACTACAACAATATTGTCATCCAATAAAATAGCGGTAATAGACGCTTTCTTTAAAAGCGACCGCGAGTTTTCATTACACCTTGATCATAGATCGGAATTACGCAAAATACTAATACAACATCAAACAGTTACCGAAGTATCACAGATCAAACAATCATTTTTTCCTTAAAAATGTTATAGTAAAAAAATATTAGTTTTACCTTCAAAACTCCCCAAGATACCTTTCACCGGAAATATCTTTTCTACGCAGAATTTTATTGCTAAATATTGCGGATGAGAATGTAGGAAAAATATTTAGGTGTCAAAAATTTTGTTAATTATTATTATAATATTTAATAGGAAGTAAAATCAAATTAGATAGGCATTTGGGTTTGTCTAACGAAAATTTGTTGCCTAGAACTGTCAACTAACAAAACGTGACAGCGAAGCTGAAGCGTTTCTGGGTTGACAGTTCTTCGAGTTAAATTGCTTTTAGACAAGAAATTCGAGTTGTAGAAAACACAAATTTATTGTTTAAAACATTTGAGTTGTAGAAAACATAATTTTATTAAAAACTCAAGTGTAATACGGTAAGACAATTTATTACATTATTGAATAAATTAAATTGTATAATTCATAATTATTATTTAATACATTCTTCCCATGGTTCTGAAATTAGTTAAATTTACCAATACGAATTTTTATTTCATTTTTATCGTGTTTACCTACAGTGAAATGACCAATGAAATGTTTTGTGCCATATTTTTCGCTGTTAAAATCTATCCCAACTTTTTTTCCATCGTAAAAGTGAAAAAACTATAATATTATTATGGGATTTGATACACATGAGTTAAATTGTCAGAATTATTTCTTTAAGATTCCAATTTGATTTATAAATTTTGCCGTTTCTTATTCTTATATACTCACTTAATATCCTGAATTGTTTTAGAATTAACCTATCAGCCTATACTTATCACTTTATCAGAAATAGTTTAGTTTTTGAATAGTTACAATTTAACTCATGTGTATTCAGTCTCATAAGAATATTGTAGTTTTTACACTTTTACCACGAAACATGATAAAAATAACAGCTTTTTGTTGGTAAATTTAATTGATTTTAAAATCATAGTAACGAGATATTAAAAATAATATGAATTATACTAACTTAAGTTCGTTAAATTGCTTTTTCGACAATCTTAGTGGAAAGCAGGCTTTTGCGCTCTGTGAAGAGAGCTCAAAATGTGTATTTGCCGAAAACTCACGTTGCCGAGCAACAAATTTCTATTTCGCGCTTTAAAGCGGAAAAGCGGCAAATACTTTGTCGCTCGTTCAACGTATATTTAATTACAAATCGGGTAGGCGTTGTTTATATTTTCTATGGTGACAAATAAATAAACAGATTCTAAAATTATTATGTTTATCGTGATCAAGTGAAATATTAATTTTATTAAATTTCAAAATAACTGCAAAATATTAATTAGAAATAATAAATAATTATAGGTAATTAATAAATAATAAGAATAAAAAATTTAAAAAAGATGTAGGTACATATATGATGGAAATATGTAATAGTGGTCGCGCCAGTAGTTGAATTTACTTTTCGTTTAAATTATAAAAATAATTTTTTAATTAATTAAGCAGTGATTTCTCAAGTACACCTTCAGATATTTCTGAAGCTGCAAAAATTTTAATATTAAAGTAAATATTAACGTCCATTATTATTTTTTCAAGTATCTTTTAAATAAAAAAAATATTTATAAGATAGTAGAAAAAATTTAGTATGTAATTCGAGCACAAAATGACTTGCCGCTCTCATGAGATTAACCCGCTCCGCCCGGCGGCATCGCGCGTCAACATTCTCAATCGAGCGGCAAACCACCATTTTGCGCTCTTAATACACAAATAAATATTACCATATTACACTCGAGTTTTACATTTTTTCGAAATAAATTTGTGTTTTCTACAATTCAAATTTTGTCGAAATTTTAGTTTGAAGAACTGTCAACCCAAGAACATTCCAGATTCGCTGTTGTGTTTTGTTAGTAAGCAGTTCTTTTCGTTAAGTCACACAGTATCTTTGTAATATTAATGTGGATGTACTTTATATTAGAGTGAAACAGAAGAACTGATGACGTGTTTTCGAAAACAATAGTTTCAACTATTAATTCATTTCTTTCTCATTGTATTTTTATATTAGATATTTCCTTTTAGTGGTTTTCTGTATGATATAATTTATTTGTTTTCTAGTTAATAATATTGACAGTATCAAGACAATATGAGAGAATTGATCCAAGGGTAGCAAGTCAAGAGAAATATTTTCGAGGTCAAATCATATGTTATCAATATTTAATTTATTATTTCCTTACGTATAGTGTGGGAGATTTTAATCAAATTTAGTAATATATTTTTTGTCTTATGAAATTTCGTCACAAATAGTTAACATTGACATATAAGAGGAATGAATGTTTAGTACATTCTATGTGGGGGATTTTATTGTCAGGTGGGAATTTTCTTGAAAAGGAAAATATCACCTCGTAAGTAAGAAGGCGATTAATAAATTTTTGCTGAACAATTCTCATCTTTTTGGTAGGAAGAAATAAATTCAATAAAATTTTGTAAGTTATGAAAGGAAGTAAAAAGGCAGATTTATAAAATATTACAAGTATCAATCATTCAATAAAGATATAAATTTAGGTTGACGTAAAGGACAATATAATGGATGCTGCGTTAAAAAAAAAAAATAAGAGAATTTTTTTCACTGCACGGAAAAACCACTGAATTATGGATAATAACGATAATAATAATGGGGTTTAACATCCGTTTTTCAGACAACAGTCTATAACAGACGTCACCCACATCATTATTTTTCTAGCTTTATTTATTTCAAAATATGTTACAAATTTTACTTTATTACTTGGTGTGAAGATTAGGATTTAGTAGGTATGCGCAGGGCCGGATCTAGGGGGGGGCATCCAGGGCACGTGCCCCCCTGTAGGTGTAAAGGAGTGGGAAAACTGCAAGTTCCGGGGCGCCAAAATGTTGGATTTGAGTTTTTTTAGTCGTCACTTACTTTTTGCAAGGATTTTTGATTTCTTGGGGAGGACGCCAACAACAAAGTTTGCCCCCCTTATAATAATTGTAGGTCCAGCCCTGGGTATGCGTCTGTAGCCGTCTTCTTAAGGAACTATGCCGATATTCATTTGGATTTGTCAAGGGAAACTGCAGAAAACTTTCACGAGCATAGCCGGCCGTGAGAGAATGGTGGATATGTTTTATAGTCCAATAGGTATACGTAGAGACAACAACAAACATTAGCAATTTATATGGTTTAGTCGTTAATGCGAAAACAGATCTGCTGTCTAACAATAATGCTTTTTGAGCTACCACTCTAAAATAATAATTCAAATCATATAGATTACAGTTTCCTAATTGTCCTCATCTGTCAATTTTCTTCAAACAAATGAAATAAACAATTACCGGAAAAATAGAATTATGTTAATTGTTTTCAAAACTGACAAGATGTCAGATATTCCCATTCATCAAACTTTTGTTTTTCGAATGACAATTTCGAAAAAAATGTTTCTCAATTAAGTAGTGAGTTTAGGGTCTTGTTGTCAATTTTAATCCGGTTCTAATTTGAATTTATCAACTTAAACTGTCGTGATAGTTGCAATTACAATAATATATTAATAGCATTGCGAAGTGAGTGATACAAAATTATATATCCTTTCTCACTTTAATAAATCACTGTGAGTTATTAATTTCACTTAAATTTGACATGTTGTGTATTCATTAATGTTAGATGTACAGTAGACACCCAATGAATTCGAAGCCTTGACATCCAAACTGTTGTAAGTGGTCGTTTAATATAAACACATTTTCATACAATTATTCAAAAATATTTCACAAGTTTTTATTATTTTTTCGTTCACAAAATTGCTTACTAAAAGATTACTTAATTTATTATTTTTTTAAAATTTTTGTCAAAACACACCGTTTGTAAGATATTCCTCCTCCAAAGCTTTCAGTATCGAAAATTGTATATAATTTAATTGCTGTAAAGGTGGCTGAGTACCTATAAAGGTGGCCATTTTTATTCAAGATCAAAATTCCCTACCTTTTTTCGATTTTCTAGACATTATTTGAGTTTCTTCCTGATCTTGAAATTTTTTCTCAACCGAGGCTATCAATGACACCCAAAATCTTAAAGAAACCCTTTATTTATTCTCGAAGGGCGTAAATTAGAATTCTTTGCAGTATTCACAATTTTTTGTTAAAATAGTAGAATTACAAAAAAAAAAATAATGAATAAATATTAAGGAATGCCTACAGTGAAGATATGAAGTTAAGATATTTTTCCATTAAAAGATGCAATTTTCTTTACATTTCTGGTACAGTTGGAAATAATCGGACTGTCAGCACTAAGACTATGACTGACTTCTAAAATCATGGAAAAGATTTTTTAGATTTTTTTTTGTTCAGAATACTACGTTTCCTTACCGTAGAGGAGGAAATGCAACGAAAGAATATGATAGAGACTTTACTGAGCCTGCACGGAATTTTTATCAGAAAATAATATGAACAATATGGATGAAAAAATTCCGATTTCAATAAATATTTTCTTGGTTTTTCTCCGTTTTACAGAAAGTGAGCTATTTTTTAACTTTTTGAAAATTCTACTGCCGTTCTTAAAATTTACAGTTTACGGATTATTCACTATTGAAAGTTTTCGATATCGATAACGCCAAATTAACAGTTTTGTTTTTGCATTTATCTTTTACCAAATTTACTATTTTGTTTACTCCACTTGGATATTTGTAAAATTTATTATATTTACAGGTAAATATTTGTAAATTTCAAAAACTACGTTATTTGTACTTACATAATTTTTATTAATACTTCTAATTCCGCGGCCAGATTCGGTACATACACATACATTACACACATGTCAACTGTAAAATTGTTTTGCTATGGTCTCTTATATAATAATCAAATTGTACAATCGTATCATCAAGTGTGTATTTAAACAATTGACAAAAATAAATATAGGTAATATTAACATAATTACAGGAGAGAGGTATAAAAGTACTATATGCTGACTGTATGTACTTGTATATACCGTGTTGTTATTTTTAGTTGAATACAGTATTTTGGCATTGTTCTGTTTATGTAAGTAGGTCTCCGTTTATTATCAAAATAAGAATGGAACGTGAATCATAAAACGAGACCTATTAACACGTGTGTACCTACACTACTGACTACTGATTAAAAAGTACACAGTAAAAAATTTGTGTTGTGCGTAAAAAAAAACTAGTGCTTACAATTTTTGTGTTAAATAAGTAACACAACCCTGCGTTAATGTAACATTTCGAATTTGTGTTAAATGAAAATATTAACAGAAATTTCGATTTAACAGAATAAAAATGTTAATCTGTTTTGAACAACAAAGAAGTAACACAATCTTTGTGTAAAGCAAAAGAATACTGTAAGTACGTAAGTTACATTAGAATATATATCTACCCAAATATATATAATGAAAAATATGAGAGTACTTCTTATTATTAAACAAAACCGAAACATTATAAGTCCTTTCAGTTATTGACGAATATAGTTTTATTAAACGTTTAAAAATAAAACAATTTTCTTACATTTTAAGGTTATTTTGTTACAGATTCAGTTACAAAAAATCATGTAAGCTTACTTGAGATTGTAAATTATTATAACATACAATCTCAAGTAAGCTTACAAGATTTTCAAATATCTTAGGCTGCAGTGGAAGTAAAATATTGAATAAAAAAGTTTAACAACTAATTCTGATAAATCTGAAAAATTAACACAAAATGTATGTCCTTTTGTGTGTGTTAAATCATTGACACAAACCTTGTGTAAAGATTTGAGACATATACTTTGTGTTAAAATAACACAAAAAATTGAGTGGACCGTTCTGGACATGTGAAATGTGTTAATTTTAACACAAATTCTTTGACTGTGTAAATGGTTTAACCTATGACGAACGCAACTTCTCCTAGAAAGTGAAACAACTTTTAGGACTCCAAAGAGACATTTCGGAGTCCTAATAAAATTGTTCGGTCTGTCCATACATTTCGTTTCGAGAGAGGGTATTTTTATGAATTTTAGGAAGCGCTCATAAACTACGTGGTCTGGCTGGGGTGACATAAGGTCGAGTGGGGGGGGGGTTGTTGAAAACCAAGTTGGGCTACGTTAGGGGAAGGGGAGGTAGAGCTGAGCTACTTCATGCACGAATAATCATGAATAAATTATGACATTTTGAAATTTCACGGAACTACATCAAAACGTATTATGTTACCATTTGGTTACACAGTTTTTTATAGTGAAAATTTTATTGTAAGGAAACGTGTTTTGTGGGGAGATATTTTCCTAATATTGTTTACATTTAATAAAAAAAGATTTCAGTTCAATATTTTCTGGATTTAATAGGGAAAAACTACGTTCTCTGTTGTTTAGATGGAGAGGTCCAAAAAAGATCGAAATGAAAAAAAAAGAACCTAGTTTAAGGACGTTCCTTGATATTGAAATACTACAAGAATTTTTACTATGATTTTAAAAATGATGATATCGGGTTGCAAGAGAAATTACAATTCTAGTTTCACAATTTTTTGGAATGTCCTGTTGTGATTTCGAAAAATTTAATAAATTTAACCGATCGGAAAAGCATTCGTTATAATCTATCTTTGTTCGGTGTAAACGGAGACTCAAACAATTGTCCGAGAGTCGAATTTACAATTTGTTTTTAAGAGTTTCAGTTTAGCTCGTTTGTTGAAAATCCGGCTAAAAACATTACACTTACAAATGTTATCAAAATATTATAGATAAAGACGTAGCTCTTATTTGAAATAATGACATTAAATTAAATTTTTGCCTATATTCTTTTCTGTCCCTCTGTGAAGTTTGAACTTAATCATTCATTTAAGTACATTGTTCCTCAGGTATGAGATGTAGTGCTGTGGTAATGTAGCCTATGCCCTCCTACATTTCCTTGATTATCACTACTGATGAGCAAATGCAAGACCAAAACCAAGACTTAGCAGTCTTGGTCTTGTTCTTGCATTAAGAATCTTGGTCTTGGTCTTGCTAGAGCAGTTTGAGTTTTGGTCTTGGTCTTGGTATAACTAAAAGATCTTGCAATTTCTTGCATTTTTTTATTAGCGAATTTTTTCCTTCTAAAATCAAAATTTTCTCTCTTTACGGTGTTAATTATACTTTCAAACTATTTAAATAGTTTAGCAACAGTCTTGCTTTTTTCTTGCCTTTGTCTTGATCTTGCTCACTTGAGTCTTGGTCTTGCAGCCATACTTACAGTCTTGGTCTTGCTGTTGGTATACATAGTCTTGGTCTTGGTCTTGCAAAAAATGCAAGACCAAGACAAGACTGCAAGACCAAGACTAATTTTGCTCATCACTAATTATCACTGTGCAATTCAAGCGGACTGTTTAAACTGCTGAAGCGTGAAAGTAAGACAAACAAACTCACTTTCGCACATAATTTTTCTCAAAAAATATGTTAGTTTCTTCAAAACCGGAGATATATCCGTACTGATATTAAACAGAGGACATATACATGCATACATATGTATATCAATAGCGACAAAATAAAAAAATATCATTTCCTGTTCTAATCTTCAACTAACTTCGTAAAAATTTACATAAAAATGTCTTTGAAATATTGAATAATTCAAAAAATCAAAGATATCGGCAGAACCTAACTTGACAATCTTGACATCATTTTTTTATACGAACTTTTTTTTTTTTTAAATTTTCGTCACTGATATTTCATAAACATTTTTGCAACTCAATTTTGTGTGTATTACGTATTTTCATAGTAAATTTTCATATAAATTTACTTGTTTTTGCGCAAATTAATAGCATTATTATACATTCAAATCTTTAATCTTTTCTTGGTATCATTACCACTACCAGTGTCACTATTAATATGCTGAAGAATGAAGAAAAAACGTAATAAGATTTTAATCATTAAGTTTTTTTTTTTTACACAAGTTTAAATGCCACTGAATATTAAATACTTCACGTACAGTACCGTGTCAAAAAGATCATGCAGGTGAATTAAAAAAATAATTCATTCAAGTTTTACGGGGGAAATACGTCTTTAGGAAAATTTTCAAATTTAGTGTATTATTCACAATGTTCTGATTTCACCAATATATAGACCCGAATCTAAGGGGGGCGGCAAACCGGGGCCCGTGCCCCGGGCGTCAGCTTCAGGTCGGTCTATATCAAATGGTCTAAAAAGTTGGTTGCTCGATCATTTTAGAAAAAATTAATATTCTTCCAGTTGTTTATATATTATATTTGAAGTATTGAGAACAATTCTTAAAAAAAATTATCTTGAACCGTTTAAGCGTGGTAGCCATTTTTGTTTTCCAATTTGCGCTGATTTTTGTATTTGCAGCCATTTATGCCAAAGCACATATTTCATAAACGGTTCATCCTAAAAGGTTAAAATAAAAACCATCTTAAAGGTAATAAGGTAACGGGCCTAGTTTCTGACCTTTTAAGAGTGACGGCTGAGGTTAAACGACAGTAATAAATATAAGTTTCAACTTAAGAGACAATTAATAATTTTATCAACTAGTTTATGGCTTTCAAAATAAAGTCATACAAGTAAAATAATTATTTGAATTGAATTAATAATTTAAATTAATGTTTTAAAAATTGACAAAAAGGACCCAGTTTCTGACCTTCAAAATTTCTCATGTGACAGTTTTTTACCCTGACAGTGGCCTAGTTTCTGATCCTTAAATTTAAAAATACAGTTTTTTAAAATTTAATTTATAAATAATTTTTTATTGATAAAAATGAATATTTAATGTTATATACGTTATGAAAAATAACAAAAACTAATCGAAGATAACTATAAATAACAAAATAACTAACAAAAACTGGTTAGAATTTAACTGGGCCATACCACTTTAGAAGTGAGCCTAGTAATTGACCCTCATATTTCAATAATAAAAATCATTCTAAGGTATTTTATAAATATTTTAAAATAAATTTTAAACAAATATTAACCTGCTCATATATTTTTAATTAAGTTTTCATACTTACATGATGAATATTGCACAGATCAAAATGAGTACTTTGTAACATAAACTGTTAGGAACTACCAAAAAAATAGTTTTTACACACATTTTAAACTTAAAAATTTTTTTTTTATTTAGTTAATAGGTATATTCTAAACTTTTTAAATTGCTGTTCATTAGACACAGAATAGATTACTTTAAATTAAGAATTTATTTTTTTTCTTATTTAAAATATAGTTTTTCTATTAATTTATAACAAAGTTGAAAAGTTCAGAAACTGGGCCAGGGTCAATTACCGGGTCTTTTACCTTAAATGTCTCTTTATTTTAAGTGATGCCCATATTTAACCTATTTTCGTCCCTTTCAAAAGAAAACTTTACAAAAAGTTGGATATCAAAATTTAGCAAAATTCACTTTTTGAACATTTTTTTTTCTTATAAAAGGAATGTTTTAAACCTTTTAGTATTTTTTATGAGAATAGCTGTATACGGGTACAACTACCCATCATGAAACAAATACACAGTATTTCAATTGTGAAACTTGTATCCTTTAATTTTTACAAACTTCCGAAAACTGACTTTTTTCCAAATTTTGGAAATTTGTGCCCCTGTATCTCTGACGGGGCTGGTGATAAAATTTTGAAATTTGCACAACTTGTAGTGCTTTCTATTGTGTGCTTTTTATAGTGTAGATTTATTAAAAAAAAAAATCAACTTGTACCTATATTGATCCTTTACAAGACCCTCAATTTTTATCAATGCCGTAACGAGAAAAATAGGAGTTTTGTAAAGGACTTATATACTTATCAGTTTTTTTGACAACTTATGTCAAACGTTGGAGAGGGGGGGTGCCATTTTCAAGTCCTTGCCCCGGTTCTAAAAAATCGTAGATCCGGTGCTGCCAATATAGGTATACTGTATGTGTATACGTATTAGTTGGTCTGTTGGTATCAATGCTGTTGAGTTCATATAGTATGGGGAAAAATAATAATAACTATAAAAAACAAACATGACATTAGTAATATTAATTACAAATTTGTACACTTATATATATATATATATATATATATATATATATATATATATATATATATATATATATATATATATATATATATATAAACAAAATTAAATACTAACAGGAAAAATTTTTTATGAACAATGCCCTTACATAGTAATAATAACATATTTAGGTATTTATAAATACGATTTTTTTGATGGTGTAGACTCTTACTTTCATTTATTTAACGGAGTACTGTAAAGTGGACTTTGGTCGCTCAGAAAATTTGCGTTTAGTTATATGATTTTTCATTATTATATGATTAATACAGTGTGACTGGAGATGTCATATCATTCTTTAAAAAAAGAAATAAAAAGTCAATAGTAAATTCAAGAGCAAAATAGTTTTTTTGAAAGAGTTACACAGCTTACCGTATTCATGAATTCGAGTAAAAATTTAATCGATTAATCGACTATTTTATGCTCGATATTTTCGACTCATTACTAATTTTGTCTGAAAAACAACTTTAGTCGATTAATCGACTAACTATTTATCGATACGACATTACTGTCTATTGAAGATATCAGCGATAACAGTTCGATATTTGGTTTTCGTCGTAAAAGTCTCAAATTTTTGATGCAGTACTGTAGACACGTATAAAATCTGTACACACAAACACATAGCTCCGCATATACCGCAATATTCAATAAAAAATTTTTGCTTGCCATAATAACGTACATATATACAGTGGTGGTCACAGAAATAGAGCCACTGTATAGAGTTTCATAAAATTTGTGGTAAAATTTGATATAAGGTGCATAAAAGAAAGAAGTAGCTATCAAGGAAATATGTATTCTAAGTATGTAAAATTTACATAAAAATTAACAACAAAAGTAATTCCATTATAAAAAAAATTAGTAAAATAAGGAAAAGTAAACAAATTTATGTGGTCATTAAAATAGAGCCATTACATATTTTGTATCTAAAACCCTAAATTTATTCAAATATTTAAGTTCCAATCATTCAATTTTAATAAGTATTTAGTAGCTTGACCATCACTTTTTAACAAGGCATCACAACGTCGTGGCAGTGATTCAAATAAATGTTAAGATGGATAACGGAATACATTGTTTTCCGAAGAAAGAATAAAAATTGTATGTCGACGAAACGAGGGAAAATCTCAAGGTGAAATAGTTAGAATTGTCGGTTGTTGAAAGAAAATGATTGAAAATGCATTGAAACCAAAACCAACTAAGGAAAATCGTGGGGTAAAAAGAAAAAGTACGGTCCAAACTGATCGGCTCATCATTCATACTTCAAAGAAGATCCATTCAACCGTATGGATTTACATACCCACTGTATCCGTGGGTATGTAAATACGGTAAATTTCCTCTGGGTCATCCGAAAATTTTTGTTGGTGATGACGAATGTACAAAGTTAATTGAAGACCTCGGTTTACGAAATATTAATGGGTTAATTAAATGCAAAATTTTACCACCACAACATTTATATCATCCGGTGCTACCAGCAAAGCAAAATAACAAGCTGATGTTTGTATTGTGCCGTTCATGTGGAGAAGAGTGTAATCAAAATGAAGAGTGTGCGCACATCCGTTCCACAGTCTCCGATAAGCATTAAGGCTGAATTAAATCTAGTACGTTGGTTCACGTACTGTACGAAGAAGACTGCAAGAACATACTTTTAACGGTAGATAAATGGGGAACTTTTTTGGCGACAAAAACCGGATAAAATTTGCATTGGTCATATTATCTGGGATGGTCCTGAAGCTGAAGGCATAAAAAACTGGAGAAAAATAAATGATGCGACAAAAATTAATTTATTCAGCTCTGATGGCCGGGTTTACATTAGAAGGTCCCAAAACAAAGAATTTCTTCCACAACATATCAAAAAAAACTTTGAAACATAATTAAGATGGAAACATAAAACTATGGAGATATTTTTTGATTGGTATGGAGTTGGACCAATTTCTTGGATCAGAGAAAACAAGGATTACCACGAATATGCCAACATACTTAAAAATATTGTACTCCCATTTAGTGGGGAAAATTAGCCACTAAAATGGATATTAACACAAGACAATGATTTGAAGCCTACGTCTTGGAAGGCAAAAAGAGCTTTCGTGGGTCACGAATTGTCGGTTTTACCTTGGCCTTCTCAATCCTCCGACTTCAATACGATTCAAAATTAATGTATACAATTATAAAATACTTTTGGAAATTATAAAATTAATAATAAAGCACAAATATGGAAGGAGGTTCAAAAATAATAGACGTCTATTACCATCAACCGGTGTCAACACGTATTTGAATCACTGCCACGACGTTGTAACGCCTTAGGACGGTCAAACTACTAAATTACATTGTGATTGTTTTTATGATGGAATTACTTTTGTTGTTAATTTTTATGTAAATTTTACATACTTAGAACACATATTTCTTTGATGGCTACTTCTTTCTTTTATGCACCTTATATCAAATTTTACCACAAATTTTATGAAATTCTATACAGTGGCTCTATTTCTGTGACCATCACTGTATGTAGTTAGTTTATAGTCTACGGCTTCATACACAATTCGTCGTAATAGTACTCATACTCTTCTATACCACGTATTACTCAACATATATTTCGCGGTCGCACATATGGTACACTATTGAGTACTATATTGTGCCATTATTACAGTAAGTATGGTTAGTATTTACTGCGTAGTATAAAACTTATACAACACAATATTTTCAATTTGAATTTAACCGTTTATTAATTGATGTGTTGATTATATGTTTCCTATTTAGAAATTGTTTATTTGTTTACAAATTACTTCGGTCATTTGAATACGTACGTAAATTAAGTACAAATGTGTACATGAAGAAAATCTATTCTTATATCACAAGGTGAAACCATATTTAATTTACAGTGAAAACTGCCTATGAGAGCACCGAAACAGGAGGGACTATCATTACTAAAGATATATTCAAGATAGAGTCACATGTCACTACTGAGAGTTGTTTTTTTTTTTTTAAGTAAACATAAAAACAAAAATAATATAAAATTTTATTACATACATACAAAAAAAAAAAAAAAACAAATTCAAAAAATTTCAATGCACGTCATACACGCGATACAGAAACTGATTAAACATACATCACACGCGTAATAGGTTCCATATTTGTATATCAGTTTGTTTCAAAATTTAAAACTACGTACAATACATTAATTTAGCATGTGATAAACACCATATAATCCGGCAGTATGGATTTCGTCTATTTAACTTAATTCAATATTTCCATGTTCAAAGCAGTTGCCATTTATTATCAATCTTTATCATAACATCAATAGAGACATATTCACCATATTACAACAAAGTCGTGCTATCTTTTAGAAAAAAAAAGAAAATTTCGAAAAAGAAATTAAAGACTCGAAGCCAAAACAACGCAACTTCGACAATCTAACGACGCACAGTGAAAATTAGTACCAATTCAGCAGCGACACAACCTCGAAAAAAAAACCGAAACGACGCAAAGCGAGGTATTGGTATATATATATATATATATATATATATATATATATATATATATATATATATATATATATATATATATATATATATATATATATATATAGTTAGTGAATATTATTTTCGGTTTGTAGGGACCTCAAAACAAATTTCTACCATAATCCCGGGCTCAAGTCGCGTCATAACAGTGGCTGTAATAGCTGAATTCCATTCTGGAAATTCGCTAAAACTAAATTCGAAAACATTAAATTTTTGTAATATTAAAATAGTTTCCTAGTTTTCAATGACTAATGTTTTCGATACAAGGTAAGAAAAAAGATCAGTATTTTTATTCTCAAATTCTTTCAATTTAATTGAAAATAACGAAGACTAAAATAGAGAATATCTTTAAAAATAAAAATATTTATTATTAGTTGTTAGTATTGAACTTGAAAAATGACGTAAAATAAATTTAATGGAATATTTTCTGCGAAATAAAAAATAAAAAAAAAATCAGAAAGAAAAAAAATGATTTCATTGATAATCATTGAAATACTAATTTGTAGCCTCTTTCAATTTTAAAACAGTGCACTCAATTATTTTTACTACATTAAAATTTATTTTTAATCAAATTTTTATTTTAAGTATGCACATATTATAAGTATTTATATATTGTGTACGATCAGTTTCAAAAAAAAAAAAAAAAAAAAAAAAAATTGGAACGATTTCAATAAAATTCTTGTTAATTCTTGATGTATTTTAAGGGCGGTATATTCAAATTTAATACGAGAATTTAGACCAATTTTACCCTTTTAAAAACGAAGGGGATTATAATTCCTTTTTATGGCTTTCAGGTCAACCTTCGTTTTTAAAAGGGTAAAATTGGTCTAAATTCTCGTATTAAATTCTTGTTAACAAAGTAAAAATAAAGATTAAAACTAGAGTCGAACTAGAACGAATCTGTAATGAGAAAAATAGGATAACAGATTTTAGGAAGATTCAGTTTAATTGTAGATTACGTCCATATTATACCAGTGATTCTAAAAGTGAGAGTCGTGAAAAATATTTTAGGGGTCCTACTAGAAGCAGCTGATTACAAATCATAATATACTCATTTTCTACTTTAAATTTTTAAGTGCAAAAGGTGTTGGTGGATTCGTGCACCAAGAAATTTGAGAACTACTGATATGGACTGCAGTGAAGTTGTATGTCAACCAGACCAATTTGAGCATATACGGTTCTAACCGCATTTTGACGTTTTAGAGTCGAAAAACCGAAAAAATGAAAAATACAGAAATAGATTTTCTGATCTTAATTTACGTATGTTGATGTCTAATTCACGGAATATCTTCAGATCTACTGGGGTTAGGAACATGAACTTAGGGTCAAAATAATTCTATATATTGATCATTAAAAGGATCAAAATTTTCATACATTTTCTCCAGCAGTTCCAGAGGTATGGCCATTTTTAACTTTTACGGAAAGTGTTATAAAAGGTCCCTGTTATTTTAAACGCAAAATTTTTTTCGGTCACGTGACGAATTTTCACGCAATTTTTTTATGTTAGAAGGAATTTTGAGTTTTTCGTGTTTATTTTCCCACCTGAGCGGAACTTGGGGGTGACAAAACTCAATTTGCAACTTTGTTTTCAAAACTACTCTTAAACAGGTTCTCACCTTCTCGTAAAAACGCAAAATTAATTATTTTGATTTTATGTGATCTTTGAAGGGAATGGTTGTTTTAAGTGCGATTTTTTATCATTCATAAATAACGACATGAGAGGATGAAGGTGTTATGTAACATTTTTTTTATAATTTTACAATAGAAATGTTTGAAAGTTTTTATTTACATATACTTCCCATGCAATAGCTCATGTTTATTATTGAATTTCTAGAAAACTATTGGACGTAATGAAGTCAAATTTTAATATAAGATACTTCAGCATAGGATATTTCAAAATTCTGCAAAAAACGAATTTTTGAAAAAATGTTACATATGTAACACCTTCATCCACTCACGTCTTCAAATGTTTATAATCCCAATCTCCAATCTCAGCAAGTTTAAAATGAAAACGAGACCAGAAAGTCCAACAACTGGATTGTTAATACACATGTTAAATTTCGATCGTCTTAATATTTTTTGAAATCACCTATACCATAACAAATAAATACACCCATATGTAGTAATCACATTAAGCACCTGCTTGCGCCTATGACAAATTGAGCAGATGATAAATTATGGATGGGAACACGTTCGTACGTTCTTATCAGTTCGCCTCGAATTCACTTATCGCGAAAATAATTTTGTATCATACATACATACATATCATAACCAAACATTTAATATATTATTCATTAGCTATGGGTGTTATAACGGCTATTTTTAACACATTTATAAATATACACGATAGCCGCAAACGAAAAATGATATTTTAAAATAATAGTGTTATCACTGTTATCGTAACACTATAATAGTGTATACGAGACACAAATAATATTGGGCCTATTGAATAAAAATAAGTATTCACTTTTACTTCCTATTTTTTCAGTTCTTACTTAGATACAAATATAAGTGATTACTTAAAAAAGAAGTTTACTTACAGGAAATAAGTAAATTCAAATAATTTCCAGTATTTACTTAATGTGGAACTATTTACTGATATAATTCCAGTTAATACTTTTTTTTAGTTGAATAAAAAGAACTAATGACTTAAATCAACACGTAATTCGGCGTTTGTTATATAATTCTCCAAAATCAAGTGTTTACTTACAAGTAAAAGTTAATACTAATAGGTAAATATTTAAATGTTTAAATTTTTTTCCTGTAGTTATTTTTAAGTAAAAGATATCTTTTATTTAAGTAAAATGAAGCAATACCTTATACTTAAAAGTATTCACTTTTCTGCATAAATAACTTAATAAGGTTTTACGTTTTTTTTTTCAACAGACCCATTATAGTACGTTTGATGAATTAATTGGACATAAAAACGTTTTCCAGAAATTTGATTCTTCCATTTAATGATCTTCCAGTCTAGAAAGCAAAAACTTCAGCTCCTTTTTAGAAATTAAAAAAAAACGTTTAATATCTTTCTGTTCATTTTAGCGAATTTCCAGAATGGAATTCAGCTATTACAGCGACTGTCATAACGCGACTTGAGTCCGGGACTACGGCAGAAATTTATTTTGAGGTCCTTAGAAACCAAAAATAATATTCACTAAACTTTATATATATATATATATATATATATATATATATATATATATATATATATATATATATATATATATATATATAAGGGGTGAAACGAAAACCATTATTTCTTAAATATTTCCCAAACGCTTTTGAATAACAGATTGATATTTCAGGGGTACTTGGTACTTATTTTGCGATAGAAGGATTAAATTTAAGTCAACACTTATTCCACCACTCATGACTAAGGGGTGGTTTTGGGTGGTACGTGTGGCTTATCATATCTTTTATTTTTCAATTTGCAATTATTTAAACAAAATCCCTGATAATATAGTTCCTCAGATAATTTCACGCAAAAAAGGTATACTTGTTACATTTCGATAAATATTGCCGTTTTCGAGTAATTTAAAGTAGAAGTATCTATTTCCAAATTTCCAAATTATCCCCTAATCATAAGTGATCGAATAATCGATCCCTTAAATTTAATTATCTTAATGATCATACGCGCCCCTAGAATATGAATCCAGTAATCAAAAGCGCCTAAAAAATTTAAAAAAAAAAGAAGTCAGTTTCGTTCCACCCCTTTACATTTTACCCCTCTGCTTTATCACTGAGTTTTGGAAAAAAGTGTAGATGAAAAGGTATATTTTGTTTATTGTGTTTAGCATATGAATCTGTTCTGCAAAACAGAGAAGGAAATATAGTGTTCATTCCAGGTGTTCATATTCCAAACAAAATAAAAAGCTATATATAGGTATATATATATATACCTATGAACACCATATTTCCTTCTCTGTTTTGCAGAACAGATTCATATGCTAAACACAATAAACAAAATATACCATTATTTTTGAACATACTGGATATATATAGCTGGAGCTGATAGTATGTTAAAAAATAATGGTACCTTTTCATCTACACTTTTTTTCCAAATATATATATATATATATATATATATATATATATATATATATATATATATATATATATATATGTGTGAGTGTGTGTGTCTGCGCGATAACTCTCGAACGAAATGTCCTAGGTTTACGAAATTTGGTGAAAATGTTGGAAATGCCAAACCGTTGGACAAGTTTTTTAGCCAGACACGTCGGATGCCAGGAACATGGTTTTTGTTGTTGAAAAATATTAGTTTTTTGCCAAAATTTCCACTTAATCAACAATTTTTGCGAAATTTTTTACACCATTTAAAAGAGGAGAAAAAATTACATAAAAAAGGTCTTTAAACTATTAATTGTTCTATGTCAACTTGTTTCCGAGAAGAACTAATTTTTATAAACGGAAATTCGCTATGTTATGCAGGATGCTGCGGCAGGGGTATTTTTATCGTCTGTGTGTTGATATTTTTAGAACACAAAAAAAATTTCAGATAAAAGAAAATTAAAATTCAAGGACTTGCAGTGATTTAAATATAGCCATGCAAGAAAGTGATGCGCTGGTTGATATGATTTTTGGGGTTTGTGTTCATTTGCAACAAAAACAAAAAAAATTTTAGTATGAAAAAAAATTGGGGAAAATGGTGGGTGTTTGAAAAGAATTATTTTTTTGACGTTTCTTTCTTACTTCTTTATTTTTTAAAAATAGTAAAAATTGAAATTTCCCGATATCTGTAGCCCCTACCATAAAGCAACATGTATTGAAGGTACATGTCAAATTTGAAATCGGTTGGATAAAGAGAATTCCAGATATCGACCAGCTTGAAAAATGTAGTTCCAAGAAAAATGCATTTAAAGTTTTGAAATCTAATACTTAACACCGGAACTTACCATATTAAAATGGCTATAACTTCGTAAATTTTCAAGATTTTTAAATTTTCTTTTGAGGACACATTTTTTAAAAGTCTATACTTTGAGAAAATGAAACAAAAAGAAAAAACTGAATTTAAAAAAAATCTAGACTAGAAAACCGCCTTGATAATAATTTATTGTAAATGGTAACACTTTTGTTTCAATAACTTGAAAAATTATTTTCAAGTATATTTAATAAAATGTAATTAACTTAATTTAGAGAAAATTGATTTTCAAAATGTCAGACGAATATGAATGACGTCACGGCGATTAAATTTCGTCATTAAGTTTACAAATTGTAATATTTTAACAAAACTTTTCAAACATTTTAAATATAAAATTAAGTAATATAAACATTTTAATTCAGAAATCGAAATTTTAATTATTTAAGCTTATTTATGTTAAATTGGAACCGTTCGCTAATATGTTTTAACCCTCTGAATACTACGAGGAATCAGAACCGGGGTTTTTGTCCTACTTGTCTCATACAAAGCTTTAAAGTAGTTGGTCCAAAAAACGATTTTTCAAAGGATTTTAACGAAACTTCGCTAGACATGTCTTTAATTCAATACGAACCTATACAAAAAAAAAAAAAAAATTGACTGCCCCAATTTTGAGAAAAACGGTTTCAAAGTTTTGTAATTTGAACACGGGCTCTTATGGGAAAATTCTATTTTTTTTTTTCAAAAAAATTGACCGTCCCAATTTTGAGAAAAACGCTACTTCATAATTCTGTAATTTTAACAAGAGCTCTTATGGGAAAACTTCTTTTCTTTGAATAAAATGAAAACGTGTCAAAAGAATTTCATAAAAATTTAATCTGTTATAAAATACAAAGTTATAACCATATTTAATAACAAATAAAAATTATTGACCACGCCGTTTTTGAAATATAATTTATAAACATCATTTTACAACGTTTTTACAACGCTTTTTCAACAATGCTTTTATATTGCTACAACAAACGCGCGGAAATTTAAAAAAAAACAAGTGGTAAAAAATACAAATATAATAACTGAAGAATATTAATACGTTATTTAATTTTTGATAAAAGAAAATTTTTTCGCTGAGATATACTTTTGTACCTGATTATCTCGCCCCAAATACCTTAAATGTTTTTGTCAGTGTTTAATCTGAAATTCGGATTCGGTTTAACCCACCTGAATCAAGAACCACTGTAACCCTACGATTTTTGATTTACATAAACCGACAATCAAACCAGTTGTAAAAAATTTAAATTGCGTCCAAATGGTTAAAACAGAATTAGCAACAATATACATTAGCATAATTTTTTTCTTATATAATTTCAAAAATATATTTATAATTTAACTATTGTTTTAACAAGTTGTTTACATTTTTATGTACAATCATGTACATGGCATTTAATTTACTTTATGTTATTAATCTAAATAACTATGTAAGTACATGTTTACAATAATGGACTTTACTTAATTATAAGAGTTCGTACTTAATTGTTACTAAGGAATTTTTGAATTGTTGCCACCGTTTATGTAAAACGCGTATTGTTTTTTTGCACTACATTTTCAGATAATTGATATTTGTATATTTATCTTATTTTTGATGTTATTTAAATGTTTAAAAGAAAAAAAAATCTATGCTATTTTCATAAACTGTATTAAAATAGAGTATTTGAGGTTTCTGACCTATTATTTTTTCCTTCTATTTAACCTACTTTATTGCGGTGATACATTTACTGTAGAAAATCCGATGAAACTCTTGAGATTATTAATCAGATAACTAATTAGGAGGATCTTGTTAGGACAGTTACCTCATATAAAAAATTCTATTTTCAGTAGATACTAAAATACGATAGGAATTCTAAAAATAGTTACCTACTCTTTAAGATTAGATCGACTGATTGTCGTAAATAAGATTGCATTAAGTGTGTACTCGAAAATATTGCAAACATTAAGTACCGTCATTTGGGGTGCAATTGATAAAAAAAAAAAAAAACAACATATTTTGGTCTTAATTTTATAGAAATAAAACACAATCGGAGCAAAATCGGTTTATATGTATAGAAGATGGTAAAACGGACCTTATTGCAACATGTTTCCTTAGATGTCAAAACATAGTCTACACTTCTACAGGAAGCAAGCAAGCCATGAACAATCTCATACTCGTTATGAGGTGACATTGTTCACACGAATTCGCAGCCCTGAAAAGACACTTTCTTCATTAAGAATAGGCCCGACGAGAGGTTAGGATAGCCGGGGTTACAGCCTCGCGGCCCGGGCTTAAGAAGGGAGTCTATAGCTGTCCGTAGAAGGCCAAAAAAAAAGTTAAGGGCTTTTTTTTGTTCATCGCCTACTTTTTTGGGAGAAAATTTTTTAAAAATACGGTTTTAGTTACAGGGCCCGCCATTTTTTACACGGCCCTAATTAAGAGGTAAAACTGTTTGACCAGCATTTTTTTTGAATTTTCAAAAAAATTCTTATTGTCAAAAAAGTTTTGTCAAAAATAGGCCCGCAGCGGTCAGTAGGGGCCCGGGAAAAAGTAAAATCTTTTTTTTTTGTTTGTCACTTATTTTTTCGGGGAGAAATTTTTAAGAGATGTGCTTTATTCCCAGGGCCCGCCATTTCTCTCCACGGCCCTGATTGTCAGCCATCTTATTTCTTCCATTATCGGTCGATAAAATCGCATTCTAAACTGTAGTTCTGGCGCTATATTCAATTTAAAAAAATATGATTTAGTGAGCAATCTCACCCCCGATGATCAATTTCACCCCAAATGACGGTAAGTATAATTTTTGAGTACTTTTGACTAGTACTAACTATAGATCAAATAAATTAAGACTGGTTTGACGTCATCAAACAAAAGCAACAAATGAAGCAAAATTAGATATTTACCTTCTAATTTCCTGTTTTCTGTTCCTTTTTGTTGTTATATTTGAATAACTGTAATAACTTAAAATTGTACGCCTTTGCTTCATTTGTTAATGACGTTAGAGCAATTTTAGTTGATTTGACCTATAGTGACTTTATATATAGTTGACAACAGTGTGATCCCATTGGGTGGGACCAAATCCAAAATACTGAAGCAAATTTTAAATAAGTAACCATAGTAACTCAATAAGCAACTTATAAAAATGCATTTGGGCTATTAATTGCGTTAACCAAGCAAAAATTAAATCTATCTATAGACAAAATCAATTAATAATTGTCTGATGTCACAAAACGAATGCAACAAATGACGCAAAATTAGGCGAACGTAGTATTCTGTCTCTTTTCCTTTTTGTTATTTTTATATTAGAGTAATTAAAGTGACTTAAGTGAACGTCTGATTTTGCTTCATTTCTTAATGACGTTAGACCATTTTTAATTGATTTGGCTTACGCTAACTATTAAGGGGACACTGTGAAAGTTTCAAAAAATCATAAACATGGTTTTATATTTCTATTTCGTAAAATAAAAACACAATTATTAATTAATTTGCAGGTACCACTTTAAATTTTAATAAGTTCCCATAGGAAGTTATTATAATGAGTCCGATTTTACGAATCGCTAATTTTGACATATCTCCATGTTTCAAGGTCACTAGAATCCGAATCCATCGTTTTAGCGTGATGTCTGTGTGTGCGTTCGTTCGTGAATTTTTTTTTGGTCTCGCATATCTCGAGAACAAATGATGATATCAACTCCGGACTAATTTCAATAGATGCGTAATCAAAAAATGAAGACCGGATAAAGTTTTCAGCAAAAATTGGGATTAGCGGTTTGTTTTTTTGTGGTGAAAAAACGGGATTAACTTTATTAAGATAACATAGATTATATGGATTTTTTACCATAACATTATTATATAATGGCCTAAGAACCTTCCTTGATGTTAAAAACGCCAGTATTATTTTATATATATATATATATATATATATATATATATATATATATATATATATATATATATATATATATATATATATATATATATATATATATATATATATATATATATATATAAAAATAAGAAACTTGAAAAAATTAGTTTTTTGCCAAAATATATTTTGTCTTGCATATCTTGAGAACAGATGATGTTATCATTTGTTTGATAAGGGTGAAGCCCCACCCTTAGGTACAGAAGGTGAAGCCCCCGGTATGGTGCAAGGGGCAAAGCCTCTATCGGGGGCCCAGGGGAGGAGTTGCTTGAAATGAAAAAAGAATTATTTATGTACAGTAGTCTCTAGTCTTTAAGGACACCCAACGGGAAGTTGGCAGTGTGGGTAGACCTGTCCCGCAAATTTTTAATTTAGGTCACATGTTTCGGTTAACATAGCCATTAACAACCATTCGTTAATAGTTATATGGACCTTTTTTTCTCTGACTATGAATGAAAAAAGAAAATAGCCGGTTATATCTTAATTTTAGTAGTGTCATGGAGCATTGATGAAAAACTTCAACTAAAAGTAAAGAAGTCTGAAAGAATGATTCTGATGCATTCCTGAATCGAAATGAAATAGTGTATTTTAACGAAATTTTTATAAAGATAATGAAAAGTTAAATTGGCAAATTCTTGAAATTTGCAGATACAAATAACAAAAAAAAAAAAAAAAAAATCCGAGGAAATATGATATGAACAATTTTTGATAAGAATGATAAGTAAGCAAGAAGTATGTGGACACAAGATGTAACAGAACTAATCATAACAAATAATTTATTACTACGAAAAAATTTTCTGGAAGGCGTGAATTTGAATCAAGTCGAGGAAGAGAAAACAGAAGAAAGATAATTTTTTTTTGTTCTAAAGTTAAATTTTTTACACCAGAACGTGTTTGACGTGACTTCACTCATTTATCTATCTTCTTCTCTGTCTGTACGTATAGTTTGTTTCAAAAATATCTGGCACAATTTTTTAAACGTTGTAATTTAGAATTTAATTAATATTTCAATGACAATTTAACTCATGTGTATCAAGTCCCAGAAAAATATGGTAGTTTTTTCACTTTTACCATGGAAAAAAAGTTAGGACAAATATTTACAGCGAAAAAAATGCTATAAAACATTTCATTGGTCATTTCATTGTAGAAACATGATAAAAATGAAACAAACATTCGTATTGGTAAATTTAACTGATTTCAGAACCATAGTAACAATATATTAAATAATGATATGAATTATTACCAATTTATTTTATTCGTTAAATTGTCTTACCGTATTACACTTGAATTTTATACTTTTTCTGAATAAGTTTGTGTTTTCTACAACACAAATTTCTTGCCTAAAAGCAATTTAACTCGAAGAACTGTCAATTAACAAAAACGCTTTAGCTTCGCTGTCGCGTTTTAATTAATTGACAGTTCTGCTCGTTAAATTGCTAAGCAACAAATTTTCGTTAGACAAACCCAAAATTATTCGAAAAAATACAAGCCTCTCGTGTAATAATAAGTGATAATCATTATCAAAATCTGCTTCCATAGGCTGCCTGTATACGATCGGTAATACTGTCAGTATTTACTAATAAAAATAATGAATTATTATTTTTATTACTTCAGTATTTTTATGATACCATATACTATCATTATTTTCTTCAGTACTTATTTTAAAACAAACTGTCAAGTTTAATTTTTCGGAATTTTCAAATTAATAAAATTTTGGAATTATTATTATGGAAGAAGCGTGTTTAGCTATAGTACTAGCGTTTGCAATTCAAAACAAGAAAACAAAAAAGAAAAAACGTTATATTTGTTATGTTTTTTTCTAGCTAAGCCATACGCCATACATATACGCATGTATGTACATACGGTACATATCGTACATATTGTACAAAAGGCCGTACATACTAATCAATAATATATGTACAAGCCTACTTTTCCATGATGTACATATTATACGATCTACAATCGATTTGTATTTATCTCGGCTGGTACCGCTGATACATAATATACGAGAAATATGTTTTAACGGTTTTAATTGTCATTAATGTCACTGTCCCCTCCACGTCTTAGTACTGAAGTGAATACTGATGGAATTATAAGCCATTCTTCAATACTTTCATCATTATTTCAGTATCGTCAATACATGATCAATAGAAGTGTCAGTATTTTGAAATACTGACAGTATTACTGATCCACAGAACATGACGAAACTTAACAATCAGTTACAAAATATTTCTTAGATTTTTCGAAACCAGTCATACATAAATGTTGACGTATTTTATCATAACAGAATATACAGTCGCTTTAAAGAATTTTTAAGAATATTTCAAGTAAAAAACTAGATAACTAACTTATAAGAAATTCGAAAATTACCGAATAAATTTTAAAACTGTTACACACTGTATGTTGATATGTATTTATTTATTCAAGGGCACACAATGTTTGTAAACAGAAAATGTAAATAATACCATTAATAAATTATAAATTACTTCCATACGTTCTGGCTTGTACGTTTTGCAAACAGAATGTATAGTAAATATTTTTGAGAGAAAAATTTGTGGTGGAAAAAAGTTCCCACGTTATTCATTCAATCGTTCAAACCATAGATATACAAGATCTAAATTGACTATTTCATAACTACCGTGCCCCCTGTCGTCGGTAAATGACGTGGACACCGCTACCCCTACCAAACGATTATATGATACATACAACAAAATACATCATTTGTATCTACACAAACATGCGAATGTGTTTGTGCAATATTGTGGATGTATGACTGCGCACCTTGCATATATATACATAGTGGTCACAGACTTTTGAAGATCAAATTCCCTAACTTCTCCAGGTTTTCCAGAAATTTTATTAAAAATTTTATTCTGTGACCACCATGTATATATATGCAAGGTGCGCAGTCATACATCCACAATATTCCACAAACACATTCGCATGCCACCCCTACTTTATCCCAAAATGCCACCCCTACTTTATCCCAAAAAAGGTAAAAAAAATTTCTGACGTAAAAAAGTAAATGACGAGCGAAAAAAAAGGAAGCAAAAAATTTTTAATTCTAATCTCAAAACAAGTGAAAAATTGATTGAAATTTTATCCCTAAATATAAAAATCAATTTTTCCAGTCTTCTGGTAAAATTCCCTGATTTTTCCCTGACTTATCCAGAAAGTAAAAATTCCCTGACATTTCCAGGTTTTCCAGTAATGTGGCCACCATGATATAGTATATACTGTTATAGCCGACCTATGTAACTAACAACCAACAATTAAAAATAAATTTATTTATTTTAAGAAAGATATCCCTTTATTCTGAGAATTTTTACATATTACGACACATTTCATACTTTTTTCTGTTAAATTTCACGAGTTGATTAAAAAAACAATGATACAAGTTACGACGTGAACCCTATGACGAATAGTAACAGACTAAATCAGAAGCGGTGTAAATTGACACAACACTGCACCTTACGAACGACAGATTTTTATATGTACACTGTTTCTATAATGTTCTGTGGTTCATACAGCCATGAAGCTAGTCATATTATGACTATGTAAATCAGTGGGGACCGCGGTAGGAGTCAAGGGGTTGAGTCATACGAGAGGAGACTATTTTTCTTTTACCAATGTATAATGTAAACAAAACATAAAAACTGTTTAACATATTATGTTTACAAATTTATACATTTTTCATTTCCAAAAAAAATTTCCAATTCGGACGAGACTCTTTAGCATATGAAAATAATGTCTGGAATAAACATTTTGTGGTGGGGGTATTGTAACACAGAAATGATACGTCATAATGATAAGCGCTGAATCTACAGACACGTCTAGAGTCAACCAGGTTAGAAATATTAATGTTTACGAGTAGATTTAAAATTTATACCGTAAAACATTACAATTTTTTACTTGGCTAATACCACTTTATTTAAAAACTTTAAATATAAATATTTATGTTTTGTATTAGCCAAGTAAAAAATTGTCTTTTAATTTTAAAATGGAATACCAAAAGTAACGCTCAAATCTATCAAATATAGTAAAACATTACATTAAAGGGCACTGACAGTTTTTGGAGCTACTTTAACTCGGGAATTCCCAGTGTCACCTCTAGGGTACAGTGATTTGTAATTTTTTTACAGACAATAGATATAACAAATTTTAAAAATAAATGTGCTACGACTAAAATGTTAATACTTAGTAGTATTCATGGTTTTAATTTGGCAACACTGAAGTTATGTTAACGGTCAAATCAGGGCCACCTTAGCCAATAGGCCACCCTAGGCCATGACCTAGGGAGGCGGGAGATTTTTAGGGGCGGTTAATTTCGAAAATAGAGCGGAAAAATGAGTAATTAACGTTTTTTGTTTTTTTTTTTTTGCTCGTCACTTATTCTTTTTAAGAGAAAGTTTGTAAAAAAGGTAGGAAAAGGGGCGGCAAATTTTTAAAACAGGGCAAAAAAAATTGTGATTGACACTTTTTTTTTCAAGATTTCCTTTTTTTCAAACAAAAGGTAGGGGCGGACTCAGGGTTAATCCGGCCCTGGGTCAATTAATTCTGTTATTTCAAACGATTTGCTATTTTATTCCGCGTGAGTGTATCTTGTGCTATTTTCCTGTTATAAAAAAGTCTAAAAAGTAGGTACTGTTATTATTGTCATAACAAATGATTAATTATTTAAGAATCAAGCTTATAATGAAAGTGATTTTTTGTCGGTAATTTCATACCGTTTTACTCAGTTCATATTACAAATAACGGCCCGTATGACCTACAATTGACACACCATTTAAAAGAAAAAACAAAAAAACTAAAGGGTATTTTTTTTCAATTATTTATTTTTTATATGTTGAGTACCTAAAGATAAAAACTAGCACAAAATAAGGAGATTTTGTCGATCGATCGCGGCTTGGGAATTGGCGAGTTAACAGAGCGTCAAAATAGGGTTTAGAAATGTAGGGTTGGATAAATTGAGATATCTATGTTGGATTTTCTAATTATAGTTTAAACTTACTTACAAAACGGTAGCTGGTCAGTTTGAATCATAAATGATTAATTTTACTCCTAGGAAGACCAGATTTATTCCGATGGAGATGTTACTTTAAATAATTTGGTCCATAAAAAATGATTAAAGAAAGACAAAAGAAGGACAAAAACCTTTGTTATATCTGTAGGTGTGACTTCCAGTTTTACCGCCCTGCTGCAAACTGGATATGCTACATCACTTGCAAAAACTAGGTCTGTAGAATATGTAACAAAAGGTCGACCAATCTTGCCTATGTACGAGGATACAGATAAATAAGTCTTTCTATCTTTTTTCTTTTGTTGCTCAAATTTGTAGTTAAAGTTTATTATAATGTTACTAAAATTGATTGTAATGTTGCTTAACTTGTGGAAAGGGGAGAGGCTTGATTTTATTATACACTTGATAGCCAAAGGAGACATTGGTTCTACTGGAGTAAAAAAAAAAAAAAATAAAATAAAAAAAAAATTGAATATTTGGATGTTACAAAGAAGTTAACAACAAAAAATTAGTGAAACCTGTTCGAAGTAGCTCCATTTTACGGTACTTTCTAGTATTTTATACTATAAACTTCAAATTAGTGATGCCGAATAATTAATCGATTAATCTGTTTAGTCGACTAATTTTGTTTACATTTAGTCATTTTTTAATCGACTATTTTACCATCGACTAGGGTAAAAACCCCCTTTGTGGAACGGTATCTAATACTGGAACAGTTTCGACATTTACATATTTATTTCTTTAATTAAGTAAGGAAACTTTAAATGCGAGATGAATTTAAATTGAAAAACAATCATTCTATTAATAATAATTTTTGTTATCAGACGTTTCTTTCAGAAATAACTTCATTAATATGTAAATGTTCATAATTAGATACCGTTCCACAAAGGGGGCTTTTACCCTAAATGAGTATGATTAAGTTTTTTTTTTATTAATTGACTAAAAACGACTAATTTAATAATTTTGAAATCTAAAAAATTATCTATTTGTATGACTTGTCATTTTTATGCAATTAACACTTTGTAAAACATATTTTTCTCTTTCTTAAAAAAAAAATACCGTCAAATGGAGCTATCTGAAAACGGTGGGGTTATTTGGAACAAAAACAAAAAAAAACAAGATTTAAACTCTTAGAGAAGAGTTTTAAAAAAGATTTAAGCTCTTAAAGAACATCCCCTATTAAAGACATAAGAGCAGATATAAAAGAGCTTAAATCTTTTTCCTTTTTTTGTTCCAAATAGCCCCACCGTTTTCAAATAGTCCCGTTTGACGGTATTAAATATCATCCATAAATCCAAACAAAACGTCGTTGTTGGAAGAGTTACATAGGTTATTCTTATTAGTGATGTCGAGCTGTCGAGCAGTTAGTCGATTAATCGACTAAAGTTGTTTTTCAGACAAAATTAGTCATCAGTCGAAAATATCGAGCGAACCGTAGTCGACTAATCGACTAAATTTTTAGTCGAATTTCTTAAATATTGTAACTTATGTAACTCTTTCAAAAACGATGCCTTGTTTTGAATTCAATCATTGACTTTTAATATATTTTAATATATTTTTTAAGAAAAAGAAAGATATAAATGACGTATCACAATGTGTCAATCACATAATCGTGAAAAATTATACAAATAGATAAATCCTTAGTTTTTGTTTTTTGAAGCCTAATAAATAATATACAAAAGTTAACTAGTCGCTTTTAGTCATTTAAAAAAAAATTAATCATATTAGTACTTAGTCGAAGTTAAAATAGTCGACCAAAAAATGACTAAATGTAAACAAAATCAGTCGACTAAAACGATTAATCGATTAATTATCCGACATCACTATAGGTTACTCTATTCATGAATTAGACTGAAAATTTAGTCGATTAGTCGACTATTCTATACTCGATATTTTCGACTAATGATTAATTTTGTCTGAAAAATAATTTTAGTCGATTAGTCGACTAACTGCTCCTTAGCTCGACATCACTACTTCAAATACGAGTTTCTCTTTTGTTTTTAAGAGATGCACTTAACTCCCTGTGGGCTACGTGGCTTCCTACAAAAAAAGCAAAATTTCAGCCTCTTCTTGTTAAAAACACAGAACCCTTTATGTAGGGTTCTGCAATCTACTGTACAAACATGATATTCACATTAAGATTATGCACTGGTATCATCTAATATTGACACATATATAAAGGTTAGCGCCTTATACATATAAAATTAAACATTTTATTTATACTATTTCATATGTTATTCAAAAAATAAACGAGAGCTATTATTGAACTATTATTCTAGTCTGACTAGACTAATCAATACATATTCATACGTAATAGAAACTTAATTGATTGATTAGTGTTTAAATAATTATAGTCGTATTGGACAATTTTGTTACATACTTTCATAAATTGTTATTAAACATCAATAAATTATGGTCTACTAGATGGATTAGGTGCATTTATTGCTACAAAACATGCAATATTCGTGTTCTAAATACTTACTCCCACGTACAATTTGCAATTTTAGGATGCAGTGCAATCGATGCAATGAAATGACTGGTGAATTTAATTTTTTAAGGTTGGTATACTTGGAAATAGAGGTTGAAACGTAATAAATTAAGTGTTACCGTTTGTTTTAACAATTTGAATAATTTATAAAAATATGTCTGGATTGTAGATATCCAAAAAAAAGTATTTATATTTTATAAGGCTATAAAATTTATGATTTACGCTGAAATTTTTTGATTTTCCGTTGATAAGGGTAACTTTTTGGGATCCAAGGGTCCTAGCGGATATTTTAAAATTATGTTTAACTTTTCCGTAAATCTTTTTCTAAAGTAAAATTTTAGTAAAATAATTTTAAATTTGACATTTCTATAGGAGGCCATAAACTTTTAATGAACACTACGTGAATTACTCTGCACATGACCGTTTAAAGAGATTACAGCTGAACTCTTTTTTGTGCGGTGGATAGAGACCGCATAAAAAAATCGCATAAAAAAATATATTCGAAAATATTATAAATAGCTATAAAAAGTATAGTTCGATCCAGATTGTACAATAAACTTTTTTTGTGCCGTTGGTCGGGACCGCATAAAAAAGTATCATCGAAAAAACATCACTCAAAACGCTCAAAACTTAGAAATTTCCTTAGAAGTTGCTTCTATAAGCAAGATAAAGCATTAATTTACACGTAGAAATATTTTATTTCAATTTTATAATATTATGAAAATTTTGAAAAATACATCTTTAACAAAATTAAATGATGCAATAACTTATGTTCTTATGCAATGTATTGATTAAATGCTTAAAAGCGGTTAAAAAGTATTTTTATCAAAGAAAGTTATCATAGTAATTGTTTAAGTTTATTACTGTCTCGTGATTTTGATTCACATTATGCATTTTAATGGTCATTTTTTACAAACCGCATAAAAAAAATCGCACAAAAAAGAGTTCAACTGTACATTAACAGTGATTTAGGGTAGTTGGTCCGAAAAACGATTTTTCAAAGGATTTTAACAAAACTTCTCTAGCCATTTATCTAATTCAATACCAATAATACGAGCCTATGCCAAAAAAAAAACTGACGGCCCTAATTTTGAGAAAAACGGTTTCAAAGTTTTGTAATTTTAACACGGGCTCTTATGGGAAGTTGACATATTCACACAAAATGAAAACGTGTCAAAGGAATTTGATAAAAAGTTAATATGTTATAAAATACAAAGGTACAAACCATATTTAACCCTAGATCACTAAACCTTCGTCATTTTGACGACGCACCATTTTCAAAATTCTCACAACTCGGAAACCACTCTCCTTTATAGACAATTTTGATAGTTCTGTAACTAAAAGAAAAACAACTTAATTCAATAATATACAATCTAAAACAATAACACTATGTATTTCATTGGTCATAGTATCAAAATATACTAACATAAGTTAAAAGAAAAAAAAATATGTCGTCGTCAAATTTACGAAGGCTTAGTAACCATGTGACTACAAAATAGGTTTAGTGATCCAGGGTTAATAACAAATAAAAATTATTGACCGCGTCGTTTTTGAAATATAATTTATTAACATCATTTTACAATGTTTTTACAACGCTTTTTCAACAATGCTTTTATATTGCTACAACATAAGCGCGTGGAAATTCAAAAAAACAAGTGGTATATAAATAAAATAACTGAAGAATATTAATTAATTTTTTTTTAATTTTTGATAAAAGAAAATTTTTTCGCTGAGATATACTTTTATACACCAAATACCTGAAGTTGATCCAGAGGTTAATATTGATAAGTTTTATAACTGTTGTAAATTTCAACTCAATAGCACTAATAGTTTTTGAGTTAAATCGGTTCGTATGGATAGACGGACAGAAAGACAAGCTAGGCTACGTCTATTTCGTGTCACTTGGGTGACGCGAATGATTGTTTGTTTGTAAGAAAATTTTTCATTTTTTTTTAAGAACGGACGGACGGAAATTCGTTTTGCTAAAGTTTCCGGATTCGCGGGTGGGTCTGTCGATCGGTGGGACTTTGATATTTAAATCAGTTTGATACAGAAACTATTTTTTCTTTTCTAATCTCATAATAACTTCCGTTCGTTGAAATAATGCCGGAATATTTTCTTTTTCTATCTTACCGATTGAATAATTCATAAGTTTGCAAAATATATTTTACAAAAGTGCCTGCCACAAAACTTTTTTTCTATACACAGAAATTGTACATTGTACAGAATGTCACAGGAGTATATTCAATTAAGGAGAATATGAATAAAGAATCAGTACGTTCTTGTATACTATTTTCCCGGATGCTCAAAAACATGTATAGGGTAAATTGACCAAAACGTATGCAGCTAAACCGTTTTTTATGGGATTTTTTGTGGGATTTTTTTTATGCAGTTTTTAAAAGAATGGTCATTAAAATGCATAATGTGAATCAAAATCAAGAGAAAGTAAGCAACATTAAACGTTAACTATAATAACTTTTTTTGATAAAAATACTTTTTAATGGTTTTTAAGAATTTAATCAGTACATTGCATAAGAATATAAGTTATTGCATCATTTAGTTTTTTCACAGATTATTTTTCAAAATTTTCATAATATTATAAAAATGAAATAAAATGTTCTTACGTGTAAATTAATGTTTTATCTTGTTTATAAAAGCAACTTCTAAGGAAATTTCTACGTTTCGAGCGTTTTGAGTTATGTTTTTTCGATGAAACGTTCTTTATGCGGTCCCGATTCACCGCATAAAAAAGTTTTTTTTTACAATCTGGATCGAACTATACTTTTTATAGCTATTTATGACGTTTTGAAGTATATTTTTTTGTGCGATTTTTTTATGCGGTCCTTATCTATCGTACAAAAAATCTTTTTTTTTACCATGATAGAACTTGAAATAAAAGATGTATGAGTCAAGTTGACGGCAAAAATGTCTTATGACATTTATTGAATGAAAGTAATTTTAGGCATTGGCCATCACAACAACCTCTTATAAACCGTATTCTGTCAGTCTAGTTGTCTAGTCTATAACTAAATTATCAAGTAATTGAGTCCATATTTCGAATATAACACGAGTTATGTTGATTCTCAAAGTGTGAGTCGTTGTTGAGTTATCAATCAGACAGTAGACTTATATCCCCAATTTTGTGGGACCATTTTCCGAAATAATGTTTCTTACATTTTTCTTTTTATCAATCTTAAATAAAAAAAAAACAAAAAACTTTTTTATGTTTTCCTAGAAAAATAAGGAATATATTTTTATTACGTAATTATAAAGTACATATATGCCGTTTGTCTGTTGATCCTTTATGAACAGTCTTCCATTGTTTATCCCCCTTCCTACCCTTCTACAAAGAAAAACTCCTAAAGAAACTTTTGTGAAAACCTATTTATTTAACCCTATAATCATACATCGGCGTCGAATGCGTCGAAATTTGACGAATGGACTTTTTACGAAGAGTTTTACAAATTTATTTAAAAAAATTGCATTTGGAAAAATTTTTTAATATAAATATTTATTAATTTTTTTAATCTTTTTATCAAAACATATTTCATTATAAAAATTAAAAAATAGATAAATACATCAATTGTATCATAAGACATGCCTTTCAAATAATTAATTTATGAACTATTATGAGTCGGTGGACATGTGTGACTTTACAGAATGTGAAATTTCTCGGTCACAAATATTCCCGTAGATATGTAGTTATTTGCTCACTAGGCATATTTGTAAATTTTTTAAAATTTGTTAGTAATTTTTCGAATAAGATCGCAAAAAAAATAATAAAATTAAAATATTTTCCACAAAATAAATTGTTAATCTTTTATTAAGTCATTCGAAACGCATTCTTTGGTTTTCGATTCAATATATTAAAACTTCAGTATTATGTCGTCTCTATAAGTCAAACAGCTGTAATCATCTTTCACATTATCATAATCATTGAATAAATTAATTATAACATTCATATCTTTAATAAATTTTAGAAAAATTAGGAAAACTTTTATATGTGAAGTATAAAATCTTTAAAAAAAAAAACACGTTAATCATACATCGTCGTCCTTTTGACGCACACTATTTCAATATAAACAAAACAACAGCAACTATAAACAAAATTTATACATTTGCTGTGTTATAATAACAAATAAATTAGATAACAGAAGTTTTACAGCAAACAAGCAACGACAAGTTGTAGTATTGGAGCAGGTAGAGAAGTTTGTTCGTCATTTTGATGAGTACGTATGATTTTAGGGTTAAAATTGACATGAAACCGTAAAGTGTTCTTCTCGAAGAAAAAAACGTTGGTTTGATATTTCTGTGACTCTCCGTAGTTGTATAGGTTAGTTATCTAAATATTTATCAAAATTTGATCTAAACCGTGTTACTTTGTTCGTATAGGTTCTAAACGGAAACTATATGTTTTTAACGTTTATTATAATTTTTTTCTAGTGGCACGACCTATATTATAACAAAAAGGACGTCCGTATCGATAAAAAAAAATTTCTTATAAATAGTACCTTCCAACGTTATATATAACAATTTTATGTAAATGATTTTGCTACAGTAAGTATAACCTGCTAGTCGCTAGTTAAATGTAAATTTTTACCATTAATAGTTTAAAAATAAATTTAAATACGTATAATATGAAACTCGCAAGTTGGTAATATAAGGTAATATATATATGCTCATAATTACAATAAATGTCTAGAAAAAAGTAATGTAAGCACGAAAATTTTATTTTCCATTACTGATTTTTAATTGCGTTTATTAACAAATTTTTGTTTTAAATTAGTTGCGAAACAGTTTTTTGGAAAATATGAAAAAATAGAATTTTTATCAAGTTAGATATTTGAAACATGATTTAAAATAGATTCGTTTGTTGAATTAGAGTAATTTACGGTCACAATATTCATTTTTTAGGGTTTCGTTCCTAAAAGCTAAACAAAAAAAGTTTATGGTTCGTCCGTATGTCGTGGCCATTTTTCTATGTACAGTGGAGCTTCACTAAAGTTAAGAATTTGGTAAACTTTATTTACAAATTTATGAGTGAATACACCATAACATGTACTACACTATGTAACTTCATCTGATACAATAAATGCATCCAATTTCTTAAAAAAAAATTATGAAAAATCTTGTTGTCTGGAGGACCTTCCCCCCGTAATTTCGAAACTACTTTCCCGAAAAATCTACTGTGTACATTTTCCAGTATTCCCACTGTATAAACTTGACGTGATACTTCTACATGATGGTATTAAATGTGAATAGGGCGGGGGAGGATGGTGTGAGTACGATTCAAAACCCACCAGAATATAGTGAGTGTTATTTAATAAACATTCTATTGACCGTATTGACGTCATCACAATCACACGTACACATTGACAGACAGACGGATAGACACACACACACACATATACAATGAGGATTGTGTGAAAATGTTTAATAGACTTTTAGAAATAATAGTAGCTCGTATTACTCTCTTCTAACAATTTCTTTTCCATTGTACAATATACACGTATATGTACGCTGTGTTTCAAAATATTTGGTACCTACATTAACCTTGTAACAAGTGTCAAATTTTTGATATTTGTGAATATGAATGTTGATAATATAACTTTGTGAGCATGCGTACAAGATTGAAACCGTGCGTGTTTCGTTTGCCGCTGCTTCAATTTTGGTCGAAATATGGTTTTAAAATTTTTACCTTAAGTACGCCCATTAGTGTGATAATAGTATATTGGCCAGTGTCTTAATTTTGGTTAAACTATGGTTTTAAAACTTTTACAAGTATGCCTATTAGTGTGATAATCCAGTATATCTATACATATAATAAAACTGTAACGAGACCATTTCTGTACATGGAATATTTTTTGAAAATTATAGTGGTACTGTAAACATTTATCGATGCATAGTGCGTTCATAATATTTTGAAGGGCTTATAACGAATCTTGTTGGGTGTATAATAAAGTTTTATGATTGAACCCAAATCACAGCAGGAGAGATCGTTTACTTTTTGCAAAACGAAAAGAAGGTCCTCTGAAAATCAATACAGATTCCGCTCAAAATAGGGAATAGTAAACAAGTCACTTTCCCTATTTTAAGCGTAACATACAGGATGAACTAAATATCTATGTATATGCATATACATATATTTACTAGGTCACTGATATACCGTAACCAAAAGCTAAGACATGCTGCGATGCCCAGTTCTCCAAATATTTCTAGTTTATTTTCTCACGTTAAATGTTTTCTTTTCTTAATAACCTCTGTCATATTAAAAATACAGTTTATTTAGTTATATAAAATAAGTACATAACTTAACTACATACATTAAGTAATTAACTTTTTCTATTTAAAATAACAACTGTACACAATAAATACATATAATAAATTGATAACAATTATTATTATTATTAATAAGAAAATACGTTTGTATGTTCCGAATGAGACCATTTTAAGAATATTCTTTGCTAAAGTACAGAACAAAAAGTAAATACGTACAGATACATATTGTGGAGTGAATGTCAAGTAAGCTATTAAATTTTAATTTATCACCACTTCATAATGTCCCAACGGTCCCAACAACACATTCACAAGCATTATATGCATGTATGCCTACTACCTGATACTATTAAATAATCAAATCATGGATATGTTTATATATGCATAATTATATAGAATTATAGACAATTGTAGGGTTTTGGACGTTTTAAACATTTCATTTCAAACTCATAAGTAAATGTACAAATTGCAAAATTTTTAATTTTTCTGAATAAATGATTAAAAAGTTCATGAACACTTTATTATTTGTCACACCATTTATACTAACATTTTATATTTTTTTGACAATATTTTTATTACTTTTTAATATAAACATGTTTGAATGTGTGTGTGTTTGTTTACAATATTTCCTTATTTTAGGTTTGCTTATTTTAAGAGAACGCTGTACATGTGTAATATACTAATGTATTATTTTTATATGTGTACCAGGTGTTACAAATTATTCATCCAGTAAAAACTGAACTACTAAAATGAATATAATTATTAGTAATAAATTTCATATACGTGATTAACTTTCTTTAATTAATTATAATTGTATAAATAATATTAAGAAATACTGCTAAAATCAAATTAATGAATTATTGCTAATAATTTGGCAAGATAATTATGTATTTTATTTTTTAAAGGGGATAATATTATTATTTTTTGAATTGAATTAGTACCTATTTTTGAATTCTTAGTTGAATTTTTCCGAAATATGCCTAATAAATAATTTGCCGTAAATTATCACACAATTATACACTAGCGGAAATAATTAAAGGATCAAAAAAAATTCCAAATTTTTGCGATTTTTCGAATGGCTGTATCTTTGTGAAAAATGGTCGTATCGGAGTGGTAAGCAAAGCAATTTAAAGCTGGAAGTTTCTAGTTTCGAGATCTTGCGATTAAAAAATTTTCAAAGCAACGTGTGTGGCGCAATCCTAATAATTACACTGAAAAAAAAAATTTCAAAATTATTTCGGTTTTTATGACTTGGAAAAAATTTTTCCGACTTAACCACCATATGGACCAGATAACTTCTTCATTCAACTTTAATTTGCTTTTTTATAGACTTTTATACGACCACTTCTTACTGAGATATCGGACTTTGAATGGAAAAGAATCATTTCGTCTTTGACCATCGATATCTCAGCAACCAATGATCACACAGAAAATTGAACGGGTGTTTTAAAAACTCAAATAAATTCTCTAGAAGGACTAGCCATTGTTTTTTCAGAAAAAAATTTGAATTTGAAAAATCAAAAAAAAAGAGCTTTTGATGGCTCTTTGGAAAATAAAGCGCTGAATTAAAAACTTCAAGAAAACCACTAATGTTTATGTGCCTTTTACAGTTCAGTATACCCACAAAAACCCCACCGAGTTTCAATTTAATCCATCCACCCGTTTTTGTGTCTCAATCGATTGAATTTTTGAAAAAATTAAAGGATCATTTTTTTTTATTAAAGGATCATTTTTCAAAAAAATTTTTGAAAAATTTTTTTGAAAAATTCATAAAATCGAAAAATTGCTAAAAATTTGGAATTTTTTTTGATCCTTTAATTATTTCCACTAGTGTATTACAAATTAAATAAGTAATATGTTAATTTACAATATTTCATATAAGGATCGTATTTTAAAATTAATATTCTTAACTCAGAATGTGGAAAGTCGAAATGTAGAATATACTCTATACCACCAACCACATAAATATGATACACATATAAATATAATTCTATGCATCAAATTAATGTAATTAGTGGCTCGTTCATTTATTTAAGTTATACTATAATTATTTGATAATTTACAGCAAAATTACTTATTAGGTCTATTTCGAAAAACTTCAACTAAGAATTCAAAAATAGGTACTAATTCAATTAAAAAGATAATAATATTACCTCTTTTAACAAACAAAGTACATAATTATCTTGCCAAATTATTAGCAACAATTCATTAATTTGATTTTAGCAGTTTTTCTTAATATTATTTATACAATTATAATTAATTAAAGTAAGTTAGTCACATATATGAAATTTATTGCAACTAAGTATATTCATTTTAGTAGTTCAATTTTTACTGGATGAATAATTTGTAACACCTGGTACACATATAAGAATAATACATTAGTATACTACACGTGTATTGATTTTCAGAGGACCTTTTTTCGTTTTGCAAAAAATAAAATATCTCGCCTGCTGTGATTTGGGTTCAATCATAAAACTTTATTATACACCCAACAAGATTCGTTATAGCCATTTTGAAGTGTCAATGACCTGAAAATTATCATATCTAGTGTATTTCATTTTTTGACTTTAGTACTACTTTCGAAGTGGTAAATAAATATATGTACCCGTACCTATTTCATAAAAAAAAAATGTATGTTATATTTCAGTGTAGCGGCAAAGCTCACCTGGTTTATTTTTAAAGGTCATTGACACTTCAAAATATTACGAACGCACTGTAGATATCAAAACAGCGATTTTTAAAATTTTTGTCTGTCTGTCTGTCTGTTTACGCATCAAAGAAAAACTACTGAACGGATTTTGATTAAATTTAGTGTAATGATTTCACATGGTGGAACATGTCTCATTCCCACAGGAAAATAGAAAGACCATTCTGAGCATGTGCAAACATTATGCAAAAAACTATTGGACGGAGTTTTACGAAATTTGGTGTGATGATAACCTATTAACTGGGTCAACATCTAAGATACTTTTTACTCCGGGAAAATGTCTCATTCCCACGGGAAAATAAAAAACCATTCGGAGTATGGTAATAACTTATTACCTGCATCAGCACTTCGGATACTTTTATTACGGGAAAATGTCTCATTCACACGGGAAAATAGAAAGACCCTTTTGAGCATGTGCATGCATTACGCAAAACTATTGTTCTATGCAAATTCTTTATAATTAATATACTTACATACTTTTCATTGATTTTTTGCGCGAACGACGTCGCGGGTACAGCTAGTTGTACGATAAGTAGGAAAAGTGGCTTATTTTTTCACATATTTAGACCAATCAAATTAACTCATTTAGAGGGAAATAAAACAAAAATTATTACCTAAACTTTTATTAATGGAAATGGTAAAGAGGGTTATAATAAACGTAAAAAAAATAAATGCGTTAGCAAGGACGGTGGAGGGCTCATTTGGGGGGTCCCAAAAGGATGAAAAATTATATTTTTACAATTTCCGGCGAAAGTCGAAGTCAAAGGAAAAATTATCCTTAACAAATGTTGTAGATCATGCAAAAATATACAACTTTTGTGGAGGTTACATTTTAACATAACCTCAAAATTTCTGAGAAAAATGCGAATTTTCTTGTTTTTTTCTTTATTTCGTTTTATACTTCTCATTTCCACAAAAATAACTTAATTTTGACGAAACTTGGTGAAAGTATACCTTTCTGGGTCTTAAATAACCGCAAGTTTCGGGTAAAAAAATTAAGAAGTTTCCGAGATATTCATTTTTTTCGGTCCGGAACACTTTTTTTCGAGAAAAGATTCTACTTAAAAAATCTCATCGCACAGAGTTCTTTAGATTCTTCTCACTTTAGACTAGACAAAAAAAAGTAAATAACAGCCTACTTTTCTGCAAATCTTTGAATGGAAAATATCGTGATATATTATTTGTCACACCTATTCCCTCGTGGGAAATTATCAATTTTTACATCTAGTTACGCGGTCGCAAAATGTTAGGTACTTTTGGTTAGGTTGGAGTAGAAAACATTATTTTTTTCTTTTTCGACAAATAATTGTTGGTTGTTATATTGCAGCTTGTAAAAATACGAGGTTTCGATACGACGGAGAAGAAAACTGGAATAATTTTTCATTTGTGAGTAAATTGAATCAAAATTTGGATTGAATTTAAATAAAAAAACAAGAATATATATGAAAATCCTCCCGCACGGCTCCTGACTTCACTGGTTTTGCCAAAAAACTTAATTTACACTCTCTCTGTTAAATATTATGTTGAATATCTAAAAAGAAAGAAAACGAATATTCACGAATGCATGCCACAATATTTTGAAATAAAGTGTAGGTCTCGTGTTGGGGGCGATAAGTTGGGAGACCACCTCATCTCGAGTGGTAACGTTGATATGAACAGTTGCTTTCATATCTTTGTTTCCAAATGACGCAAACATCAATGAAAACTCAAAAATTCAATTGTGTAGATAGGTATTTCGGTTAGAAACAAATGTATTCAGTTTTAGATTTAAGTATTCCAGTATGTGAATTCCTATAGTTATAATACGGAAACTTATGATGTAAAATTTGTATTAGAGATGGACTTTTCAAATTAAATGCAGTATTTCAAAATATTATCATGGATCGCTCAGTAACAGGACTGTCCATACCAGGCTATATTGTCCTCCCTAAAATCCAAAGAATATAGAATCTAAAATTAAAATTATTTTTTCTCGGAAACTAGTTGATATAGGAATAATTGTTCAAAAATCTTTTTTATGTGATTTTTTCTCCTCTTTCTAATGGTGTAAAAAAAAATGTTGCAAAAACTTTTGAATTTGGGAAAATTCTGACAAAAAACTTATTTTTTTCACGAAAAATGCCCAGAAAACAATGTTCCGGGCATCGAACGTGTCTGGCTGAAGAATTCATCCAATATTTTTGGACTTCGAATATTTTCATAAAATTTTATAAAAGCAGAATGTTTCGCTCGAGAGTTATCGTGATATATATATATATATATATATATATATATATATATATATATATATATATATATATATATATATATATACCATGTAAGTTTTTTGAGAGTTGCCATTTTTATTATAGTCAAATTTGTATGATAGAAATGGAACTGGAAACGGTTCTTTTTTGGAGGTAATAGAAATGTAACTAACCAGAACATTATCGATTGAAGTAACCTCAATTACATATCCATATTTTAACCGCCTAATTGATAAAGAAAAATTTAAAAATTAAACTTGGGTAAAAAAATTTTTTTGCTCATTTATGTTGTTAATTAATGCATTAGATCAGTTTTATCGAAAAATTAATATATAGTCTCATTTAAAAATCTATAAGTTTGTATCATAGCTCGAAAACCATAAGAGCTATAAAGCTCCTGACTATAGCAATCAGTTGCCCCCGTCGATATCTACAACTCATATTTGAACAATTTTTCGATTAAATAAACGGTTTGGCTGTAATAAAAATGGCAAATCTCAAAAAACTCACACGGTATATATATATATATATATATATATATATATATATATATATATATATATATATATATATATATATATATAAATTTTAGTGAATGTCATTTTCGACTTCTAGGGACCTCAAAACAAATTTTTATCATAGTCTCGAGCCCAAGCTGCGTCACGACAGTGAAAATTTTTATAATCCGGTTTTTTTTAATAATCTTGAACCGAACTACAGATCTTTTTTGGGATCTTTTTTTCGACCGATAGAGTAGGTACTCTGAATAAAGTACACACTTACGATACGATTGCGATCGTGATTGCCACCGTAATGTATTTCCACCCTTACAATTCAATAAATAAATAACAATATACAAATCGAATTGTAATACAGCAATATGTAACTCAAGCTCACTTCACTAACTCGATTACGTAGCGAAGACTACGTCTTCATAATTTATTTGTTGATTTGATTATTAGTTGAGTTAGTTGTTAGTTTATGGTCAATGAAAAATGGAAAAACTATAAATAAAATAATTTAGGGTTGACCGGGGTAATTGTGAATGGATTTTCATGAACTGAGATAAATGCGTTGTTTTAAGTATTTTTTATTTTATATATCACATTATGGTTGATTTATTTTTTTAATTTTACATTATTCAGGATGCACCACACAAATTTTGTGCAAATTCGTATGAAAAACAAAAATTTTATAAGCCATTCACATTTCCCCGGTGCAGTTTTCCAAATTTTGGGGTAAAAGTGAATATAATCAGAAAAATCATTTCGAATAGATTACAAGAGAAGTGAGGTACATCAGAGTAAAGCCCAACTTAAATTTTTCACATTTACCTCATTTTCAAACTTTTCATCGTACTTTAGCGGTCACAATTTATCTTTGTTTAATGCAAGTTACGCACACCTCAGATTTATACAATAAATCAAGGTTAAATAAAAATAACAAAAATTGTAGGAACAAATTTATTACAAGCTAAAAATGATATTTTGATGATATTTTGTCATTTTATCATATAAAAAATCAAAAAATTACATGAATTTCACAAAAAAACCTTTTTCAAGGAAATACAGTTAGCTCACATGAATAAAAAACAACCACCTATTAGGCCTAATACTGTAAACGAAAAAAAAAATGGTTTTGTGTTAATCCTATTGCCCTTGGACACTCACAGAGACATTGAAAACAAGTAATTTTTCTGTTTTTGTAAGTTGTTATTGGTTAAGGGAGCACAGCAATGATTTCGTAGATTGATACACAAAACGTATCGCTCTTTACACAATTTTTTTTTTTTTGTATTGTTTGTACAACGGAAACTTGTACAATAATGTCACCACCATCTTCATCAACATTTTCAACTCCGAAAAGGACACTACTGGAATTTTTAACCAAATGAGGGCATTTATGAATGACATTCACAATTACCCCACAATTTTAAAATCATGGGGTAATTGTGAATTGGTAATAAATTGTCCATTTTCTTTAGCACTAAATAAGGAACCCTCTCAGGGTATAGACCACTTCTTTGGAAGTACTTTTAACCATTTCTTACCTTTTAAAAAAATAAAATGTATTTAAAAAAATTTTTTTTTGAAGATTGGTCGAAGTAAGATACATAAATTTTTGCAAGGGTTTTTTCAAAATAAAAAAAAAAAGATACTAATACTTGGAGAATTGTTATCAAATTTTAATAACATATTAAGAAAGGACAGAAAAACATACGAAGAGTTGATTTTTAACAATATTAATGTTATTTTAGAAATTATAGGCGCTGTTCACAATTGCCCCAATTCACAATTACCCTGGTCAACCCCAGTTATTATTTTTAGTTTCATATTATTAATTATTTATAAATAGGTATCTTTTCTATCTACATAAACACGAGAAAAAAAAAACGCCATAAAAATACATTAATAATGTACACGAGTGAATTACAAATTTCCAACACGTATTAATAATTATATAATATTTATTAATTTATGGCGTAGGTTACTATTCGCATTATGTAGTTCAAATGAAAGATGTTTTATATGTATGTACAATTAGTAATGTGAACGGACACCTTAATTAAATATTTCCATTTAATAAAAATGAATAATATAGAGTAATTGGAAATTCGAATGATATAAACAGAAAAACAGCTCCTGTCGCAGCATCCTGTATAACACAGCGAATTTCCGTTTATGAAAATTAGTTTTCCTCAAAAACCAGTTAACCATAAATGTTCAAAAAATTCTTTAAGTAATTTTTTCTCTATTTTCTCATGGTGTAAAAAATGTCACAAAAACTTTTAAATTTTGGTAAATTTTGACAAAAAGCTTATTTGTAAATACCTAATAATCAAATATTAGGTACACTAAAAAGCTTATTATTTTTAACAAAAAAGCTTTTTTGGGTAACGGACGTATCTGGCTGAAGAACTCATCCAAGATTTTTGGACTTTTGACGTTTTCACCAGATTTCGTAAAAATAAGTAGTTTCGTTAGAGAGTTATCGTGCGGCCACAAATATACATACAAATTTCCGTCATAGGCTCGGACGCAAGTCGCGTCATGACAGTGGCTGTAATAGCTGAATTTTCGATTTGAAAATTGACTAAAAACTGTACGACATTTATTTTGCTAAGAATAACTACATATCTGAAGTAAATAATTAGAGGGATACTGAGGGGAATAAATACCGTAAAATGGTCTGCGTAACATAGCGAATTTCCATTTACAAAAATTAGTTTACATAGAGTAGGTAATGGTTCAGAAACCCTTTTAATTTGATTTTCTCTTCTCTATCCAACGGTATAAAAAAATGTCGCAAAAACTTTTGAATTTGGGGAAATTTTTGCAAAGTGTCTCCGACCATGTATTGAAAGCAGGCCTGACGAGAGGGTGGGGAAGGCGGGATTATAGCCCTGAGACCCAGGCTGGAAGAGGGGGCCTGTAGCGGTAAATAGTAAAAGGCGTTTTTTCTTTGCTCGACACTTATTTTTTTAAAGAAATGTGCTCTGTTCCTGGGGCCCGCCATTTCTCTCCACAGCCCTGATTAAAAATATGACAAAATGGAATATCACGTTTAGCATAGGCGAGCATGTTTGACAACATGATCAGGTGATCCTAATTAACCGGGTCATACGTAGCACGCTTCATCTTTAGATCCTCACAAGTTTTAGATTTATTAAGTATCCGATTATTTCTAATAATTTAAGGGGGACCACTAGTGGGACATTTTGAAAAAATTTAAAAATTTTCTTTTGCATGTTTCGACAGTCTATACCTTTAAAAATAACATACTAAAATTTCAAGTGCACATCTCAAATAGTTTTTGAGTTACAGCCATCCGAAGAGTGGATTCTGATTTTCATTGTTAACTTTGAGGTATTGAGAAATGTATGAAGGTTGATAGTTCGGGAGTTTCTGGAGGTGGCTGCCAGTCACATATTGTGGAGAAGCTAGACCCTGGCACATTTAAACGACTCATCTAGTTTTACTATGACCGTTATAGTGAGTACATCGTAAATAATTTTAGTAAAAATTCTCAGTGATTAAAACTAAAAGGTAAAATTACCAAAAACTACATTTTTCAAATTTGCTGCAGTTATAACTCGAAGACAAATCATTCTACTTTTGCATATATATTTCTTCGTACCTATGACCCTCCAGTTTTCCGATCGAATAAAAATGTAATTTTCGCAAGCCAAAAAGCATAAAATTTTCGCGCAAAATTTGAAACTTTTTTTTTAAAAAATCCGCCATTTAGTTAAATTTCAACTTTTTTTAAGTCCACGGTACGGACCATACCTTTTAGTTTAATCGGCTTTTTGGTTTTTTTATTTCAGACAATGTGAAGGGTGCTATCACTGCAGCAGTAGGGGAACTTTTTTTCTTGGAGCCTTGGGAGATCTTGAATAACTCACTGAATTTTCAATTTTTTGGTCCAAAAATTTTACCATGAATTTAATATATACTGTGTGAGTTTTTCGAGAGTTGCCATTCTCATTACAGCCAAACCGTTGATTTAATCGAAAAATTGTTAAAATAAGAGTTGTGGATATCGACGGGGGCAACCGATTGCTATAGTCGGGAGCTTTATAGCTCTTATGGTTTTCGAGCTATCATACAAATTTATAGATTTTTAAATGGGACTATATATTAATTTTTCGATAAAACAGATCTAATGCATTAATTAACAACATAAATGAGCAAAAAAATTTTTTTACCCAAGTTTAAATTTTTTAATTTTTCTTTAATTTATCAGTTAGGTGGTAAAAATATGCATATGTACTTGAGGCTACTTCAACCGATAGTGTTTTTCTTGGTTACATTTCCATTACATCCAAGAAAAGAACCTTTTCCAGTATCATTTCTATCATAAAAATTTGGTTGTAATAGAAATGGCAACTCTCAAAAAACTCACATGGTATATCAACGAATATATCCTGAAAATATTAGAACATTCCATATAGTAATTTTCTTTAAAAAAATTTCCAAAAATCACCTTTTTTTCAGGCGGTCACACTAGTGGTCCCCCTTAAAGCATTTAAATCGTTTTTTTATACCGAAAGAAATTACTTAATTCCTCCATTTTCAATATACACAATTGTTTGACTGAAAAAAAAAACGCGTGCCAGCACGACTTTGAACCGTAAATTATTTTTAAACATTTAATTTATATTTTGATAAAAATTTTATTTAAATTTTTATATTTTTATTATCCCCAGTTACAAATATAATAAAAGTTTATATTATACATACAAACACAAAAATGTAATGAAAGAAATTACTTAATTCCTCCATTTTCAATATACACAATTGTTTGACTGAAAAAAAAAACGCGTGCCAGCACGACTTTGAACCGTAAATTATTTTTAAACATTTAATTTATATTTTGATAAAAATTTTATTTAAATTTTTATATTTTTATTATCCCCAGTTACAAATATAATAAAAGTTTATATTATACATACAAACACAAAAATGTAATAATAATAATCACACTGAGAGAGATATAAAAAGGCACATTTTTCTATAAGAATACCTACATATGGATTTTATTTTTACTTTTGTTATAAAATAAAAATAAAAAGGCCATATCATTCGCATTTATGAGTATATGGTGCATCCATTTATACTGTACTCAACTCATACGTTCACTCACCTAATTACAAACGGCTATAAACACCAATAAACAGTTCACTTAGTTTACGCGTACATACATATGTATATGTAAAATAAAAACTTATAGGGTTGGGCGGGGTAAAAAAAAGACAAAATCAAATCTTTTCATTTTTCATGTAGAAAATATTTGAATTTTTAGACAAAAAAAATACTGTATGATGTTAAATTGTTTGTATTTTAAGATTTTGCCTGTTTTTTCACTCAAGCTAATGACATAAATCTATAAAAAAAAATAAAAACCTTGTCTTTCTTTTACCCGCCAAGTGGGGTAAAGAAAAAAGACAGTGGAGGGTAAATAAAACACAGCCCTCTAACTAATAGGATACTGCAAGTACATGATTGGAAGGGTAAAAAATAGACAGCTTGGGTAATTAGACGTATAACACTCTTTATTTCACAACTCTATCTCTATACTACAAAATTTTTGATAGATGTATCTAAATTTTACGTATTTTACCAAAAACTTTAGCTAAGATTAAGCAGTAAGAAAAGTCAGAAGTAAAAGCTTGCCTCACAGGAAATTTCTCTGGACTTTAAATATTAAAATAATTTTTATTTCACAAACGTACAACTAACACAAAATTTATTGTAGCTCATTAAAAAACCAAATATGTTAATTTGAGTCTCTTTGTACACCACTTTACATAAAGTAAAAAAATAAATCAAAATAATCTATGAATGAGTTAAAATTAATAAATGTGTGCAGTAAAGCATAGTTATACATTATAAAAACATAAATAAATTTTCATGGGTCAAAAATACAAATTTTCGAATGAGCTGAAATTGATATCCATGAAAACCGTCTGCTCACTAACAAAAAAAATTGTTTTATTGAAGAATCAGTATTTTTTTAATCCATAAAATATACATAAACATGCCATTATCTAGTTTTAAAATGAAAATCCTTGTCAATAATTTTTAATTTTTCTAAATGTTAATCCCTTGTTTTGTCTTTTTTTTACACCACTTTTTCTTTTTTTTTAACATATAAAAAAAATTACAAGCAGTCGGACCATTTAAATAAAACTTTGTAGTTTACATTACTAAAGCATGTAGAATAACAAGAAAAAAATACAGCACTTTATCTTATCAGATTTTTTACTTACTGAAAAAGTTTATCGTCGCGGAATGAAAATTTTTCTCTCATGAATAACAGAGGTTTGAGAGAAAATTCTTTTATGTTATAAAGCCCGTTCCAAAAAATAATTTTTTGGCCCAGACAGCTTAAAATACTAATGTATTTTGTTGTAATATTTTTTATTTTTTGAATTTAACATAGCTTAAAATACTAATGTATTTTTTGAGTTTAATATGTCTTTTTTTTACCCCGCCCAACCCTATATTATTATACATTATGTGTCCAATAAAACACACCTGATTCAATATCCTTGCACAGGATATCACAGAAAAATCTCAAGAAATAAAAGTAGGTTTGTTGTAGTACTTATAGTACGATAACGAAAATTCGTGAGTTTGGAGAATTTGCAGCTAGTAAAGGTGCCTATTATGAGATACCTTTTTTATGTTCCGAACTACCTTCGTGTAATTTCGGAACATTATAAGATTGGTGAGTAACCGAAAATTTGAGAGAAGTGGTAAATCAGAGAACAAATGGTAAATAATAATAGAGTTTTACATTCATATATTGAATATACGCAAGAGGACTATGTATTGTATGTATTTCATGTACCTGTGAATTCTATGGTTTGGTGGCCAATGCACAATCAAGTTTACTTGATTGTACACAAAATTGCAATAAAAAAAAAATTTCTCTTTCTATTTCTATTTTATAGAAGCGTGTATATATTTATCTATTTCTTTCGCTGTTTTTTCTTAAAATTATTAATAATGGAACAGATTCTAAAAATTGTTATCTTTGTCTAATAACTTATTTTAATACACAGAGAGCCATCTTTACGTATTTGTGATAATGACATACTTGCCGACCAGTCCACATAATTCATAGAAAAAATTATATACATATAGAATCCTATCAAAATAGGGCCATATTGCTCATCATTGTATTTCTCCCCAACTGTAAGATGGCTCTCAGTGTCCGTTTTTTCGCTTATTTTATACCTATTCGTTTCGTCATAGTTCACCTTATTGTCACCGTCACAGTCTCTATTGAAATTCCTTTAATTTTTCAGTAAATATATGGAAAAATCGACCTTGAGGATTATTATATTTTATGTTTATTTAAAATAAAGGTACATACCTACGTAAATATACTTCTAAATTTGAAAATCAAGTAATTAATTTTTCAAACATATAAAAATATTTATCAAATTTTATGGTGGACGAATACGAATGTGGCGTTGGACATGTTGATACAAATTGCATGCATAACATTTTTCTTGAGAATTTTTTTTTAAAAACTATTAATGAAATTTTTTTAGCTTGTATAGGAAGTAGAAGATCCAAATATTAATATTATAAACAAAAAATTTCAAATTTGTGGGAAATTATGAAAATTCACTTGGTTTAAATTTTGTCATATGAGAAAATATGCTGCTGTACGAATACGAGTGTGGCTGACTGTACATAATTAGCTTTAATAAAAACAAGTCGTCAAGTGCAAGTTGTACTTGCGCTAACAGTGTTCCGTACAATCAGTTGTTTCATCAGTGTTCCGTACAATCAGGAATTTTTTATAACGGGATATGAAGGTGGATAAAATATTTTTCCTAATAAATAAATCTTATTCCTAAAGTATAACCTATTTTTTGATTTCAGAACGATCGTGTTCGTATGTGTCACATCGTGAACGTATGTGTCCGGACTGTTATATTTTAACCCTAGAATCATACGTTGGTCTACGAGAAACGTTAATCATACATCGACATCGTTTTGACGGATGGACTTTTTACGGAGAGTTTTAGAGTTTATTTGCAAAAAACATTTTTTTTGACATAACAATACTACAAAAGGGAACAAAATATTTAAAAAAATTGGATTTGGAAAAATTTCTTAATGTAAATATTTATTAATTTTTTTAATCTTTTTATCAAAGCATATTTTCATTATAAAAATTAAAAAATAGATAAATACATCAATTGTAATAATTAATTTATGAACTATTATGAGTCAGTGGACATGTGTGACTTTACAGAATGTGAAATTTCTCAGTCATAAATATTCCTATAGATATGTAGTTATTTCCCCATTAGGCACATTTGTAAATTTTCTAAAATTTGTTAGTAATTTTTCGAATAAGATCTCAAAAAATAATAAAAATTAAAATATTTTCCACAAAATAAATTGTTAATCTTTTATTAAGTCATTCGAAATACATTCTGTAGTTTTCGATTCAATATATTAAAACTTCAGTATTATGTCGTCTCTATAAGTCAAACAGCTGTAATCATCTTTCACATTATCATAATCATTGAATAAATTAATTATAACATCCATATCTTTAATAAGTTTTAAAAAAATTAGGAAAACTTTTATACGTAGTATACAAAATCTTCAAAAAAAGCATACGTTAATCATACATCGACGTCCTTTTGACGGACACTATTTCAATACAAACAGAATGACAATGACTATAAACAAAATAAATATATGTGGTGTGTTATAATAATAAATAAGTTAGATAACAGAAATCTTACAGCAAACAAGTAACAACAAGTCGTAGTATTGGAGCAGGTAGAGAAGTTCGTACGTCGTTTTGACGTGTAGGTATGATTCTAGGGTTAAGAAGTTTTAGTTATGACCACTGATTGTGAGGAACATTACTTAGTGCGTGTCAAACACGCACTTGACGAATTTTTTAAAGTCTCATATTCTTGAAGATCTTTGATTCAACTGCGAGAATCATCTCTAATCTATGAAAAATATACGCTAGTTTTAACTCGGGAATTCCCAGTGTCACCTGTAGGTGACAGACATTTTTAATTGTAAACTGTATGAATTTGTTTGTTTGACTTATAATGTTGTCACAAAAGAGAAACATAAAATCACTTATTGGCCTTTTGATGGTGGTAGCAGAATGTAAATATTTAATTATCTTATAGTTGAAAAAAATTAAAAATATCTGTCGCCTCCAAATAACTCTGGGAATTGTCGAGTTTTTTGTCAAAAATATAATTTTTAATAATCGAAAGAAATATCTCCTAACATGGAATAATGGAGTAAACTTTATATTTTACTTTAAAATTTATAAACAATAATTTTAACAATTACATTTTTTTGAAGATCAAGAAATAAGAGTTTCATTTTGAAATATTGTCGAATACTGCAAATGAGGACAAAGTAGATGGTGGAAGCACTGGGAAGAGCAAATTGCGTAAATACAAACGTACCGACATTGTTTTAGATATTGAAAATTTATGGGAGAAATAACTTTAGAACTAAAAAAAAAAAACAATTCAATTTTTATAAAATATTAGTAAAACATCTGAAGAATATATACTGGTGTCCCGGCCGGATGTATACATACGATTTACATGTTCATTTTTAACACTGGATTCCCATAAGGAAAAAGTTATGTCACAAGAGTGCTTTGGATAAACATATTCCTGTTTTTGGTAATTTTCTTTTATAAAATAATCTTTTCCACCAAATTATCTGCACTATTTCTTCAACAGAATATTTTTTTGGTATTTTTATTATTTTAATATTTATTTTCAAGAAAATAAAAAAATGCCTTTTTCGAATTTACAGCAGATGACACAAATATTTATTATGTAAAAATGTGAATTGCTTGAAAATTGCGACATTCATTTCTTTAATTTACTGCATTATTATTGTTAAAGCTATAGTAACAGTGGTTATAATATTAAATTAGTATTATTAGTTTGTTCAAAGCATTCTTGTGACATAACTTTTTCCTTACGGGAATCCAATGTTAAAAATTAACATGTAAATCGTATGTATACCACTGAGCACTGAATCGAACATAACATATGTTTCCTAGAGATACCACAGGATTAAATTTTGAAGCATGACTCCATTTTAGTAAGCCCAACTTGTAACCACGGAGACTTGTTTATAAATATTAGATAAACCATATATGTAGTATACATATATAGCCAAATGGATATGAAAAAAACGTCCCAACATCACGGTGCAGATTTGGAAGTATTTTGTTCGTTTTGCGCAAACGCGACTTTTTTGGTGGTAATATGAACCAATCTGAACAGTAAACACGGTAAACACTAATTGATGCATCTGCGCAAAACAACTGAAGTGCCTCTACCCGATGTCTATCCGTCTCACTTCATCGGAACCACTGCCTCTTATAGGGATTGGCCATATAGTTATAATACATATATGAGATAAACCATTAAATTAATGGTTTGACCGCCATTAAAGTAATCCCATCAGTCAATTTTTTTGCTTCAATTTCTTAATGTAATTGTAATACACAGCATTCTCTCTAGTCGTTTCTCTCCTCAATGATGTATACATCCAAATGGGACACCTGGTATACATATAGTACTCTCAAATTTTCAGAGCGATATTCGAAGTACTTCGAAAAATTTTTTAAAATGCAAAAGTAGACATCAATTTCATAAAAATTAATTTTTTTTTTAAACAAATTTTTTTTTAAATTTCTCAATGTTTTTTAATTTTTTATTTTTTCAGATGATAATTACGGAAGCTAGAACGCCAACCATTTGGGAATTTGCGGAGTAACACGCTTCAGCGAAAGGCTTTTGCAGTCGCCATTTTTATATATACTGAAAAAAAAATTTGTTGTGACACTTTAAGGTCACAGGAAACAATAAAACGCTAAACCTCAAAAATATACACCAATTTCTTGTCCTTGTTAAAAAAAAATTCCCGAAATCGCCTTTATTTTTGCGTGTCTAAAGGTGTTACGTTCGCCTTAAGAAAGAAGAAATGCGTCTAAAAATGGACCAACTATCGGATTAAATTTCTGATACATCCCAATTAAAAAATTTAATTAAACCATAATTAAAACTATGTACGATACATTGTACCTAATCAATTTTTTTTTTTGGGCATAATCACTCTTATAACATCATATGGTTTACCAAATACAACTGCTAAAGCAATAAAAGATTAAAAACATTGAATGCGGTTTGATGACTGTGGTTTTAGATAGAACTGAACATAAATAAACATTGATACATACATACCATAAATATGTAGGTATGTATTTGAAAAACGTAACTTTACTTTCAACTTGCGCAGATAAATTACAAAAGAGCAACAAAACCTCTCAATAATACCAAATTTGTCCGGTATGGGAGTAAAATTGTTAGAAAAGCAGGACTCTCACTGTAGCATCGCGTTCTTCATTGTAACATTTCGTAACGATTCCGTTCTGAACAATGCCAGAGATTAAAAAGGAAAAAACTAGCCTGTATATGAAGTTAGCCACCCATTTTTCGAATTTCAACATTTTCAAAATTGTTCCAGGTTGTTCTATGTTTGTTCTACATTGTTTCAGAATCACAAATCCAAAAACCCAAAAATATGGTCAAAAATCGAAAAAACCCTTTTTTAGACTGGCCCCCCCATTTTTCGAAAAAGTAACTTTTTATTGTTATTCCAGATTGTTCTAATTGTTCTGAACATAGTTCCAAAATATTACTCTCTCAAAATAAAAATTTAAAAAAATATAGCCAAAAATATTACAGGACTTACCCCCAAGAGTAAAGTACCGTTTGTATGACTGTTCTCGCGCTGAAAATTTTGTTCTGAGTTGTTCTAGGCCTCTTCGTTATTGTTCTATAGTTTCGAGCCGACCGGCCAACTTATTCGATCAAAAAATCCGAAAAAAAAAATTTTCCACTCCCAAGAGTAAAGTACTCTTTGTATGATTGTTCTCGCACCGAAAATTTTGTTCTGAGTTGTTCTAGGTCTCTTCGTCATTGTTCTGTAGTTTCGAGCCGATCGACAACTTTTTCGAGCAAAAAATCCGAAAAACAATAAAAAAATTTTCCTCCCCAAGAGTAAAGTACCCTTTGTATGATTCAGCGCGTGAACAGTCATACAAAGGGTACTTTAGTCTTGGGGGTGGAAAACAATTTTTTTTCGGATTTTTTGATCGAGTAAGTTGGCCGATCGGCTCGAAACTACAAAACAATGACGAAGAGGCCTAGAACAACTCAGAACAAAATTTTCAGCGCGAGAATAATCATACAAAGAGTACTTTACTCTTGGGGGTAAGTCCTGTACTATTTTTTGCTATATCTTTTTAAATTTTTATTTTGATAGAGTAATATTTTGGAACAATGTTCAGAACAATTAGAACAACCTGGAACAACAATAAAAAGTTACTTTTTCGAAAAATGGGGGGCTAGTCCAAAAAAGGGTTTTTTTTTCGATTTTTGGCCATATTTTTTGATTTTTGGATTTGCTATTCTGGAACAATGTAGAACAAACATAGAACAACCTGGAACAACTTTGGAAATGTTGAAATTCGAAAAATGGGTGGCTAATAACTTCATACAGGCAAAAACTATTTTATTCGAATTGTTTAGTATATGTAGGATTTGGTTTTCAGCTCAACTACAACCACGCTTCCGAGACTACTAAAGTAGCGAAAGCATTGTAATCACTTTTGAAAAATAAAAAATTTTTTCCCTCCAAAATAAAATTTTTTACGCACATTTTACGTTTTAGAGCTTCTTGAACAATTTTGCTTTGGTGTCTGTTCGTCCGTCCGTCTGGCTGTCCGTCTGCGTGTCGCCAGTTTGCACCAAGTGGCATAACTTCTGAACTATTCGATTGTTTTTAATGAAATTTTCAGAAATTATGCAGTTTGGTTCTTAGATGGTCCCCTACAAATTTAATCGAAATCGGATCCAAGTCGCTTTTTTTATAATAATAAAATATTTTTGCTATTATTTTATAATTTAGCCTTTAAGTATTTTAAGTTACAACGATTTTTTATAAACTTTAAGGCGAAAATATAATTTCACGGTATATAATATTTGGTAGAATACTGTTTTAAAGTCTTTTATGAGTACGAGGAAGCTGTGTGCCACACTCCATTGGTAGTTTAAAAAATTATTATTAATAGAATGATTGTTTTTCAATTTAAATTCACCTCGCATTTAATGTTTCCTTACTTAATTAAAGAAATAAATATGTAAATGTCAAAAATGTTCCAGTATTAGATACCGTTCCATAATGGGGGCTTTTATGTTACCATCATATATTTTATTTAAACAATTCAGCATATCAAAGATACATATTTAAATAGTATTTTGTGAAACTTTTATTTAAAAATTCCGAAAAGTCAGCCATTGGTACCTCATCTCCCTTGACGTCTCAAAAAAAAACTGCTCTTGCCGTGGACAGCATAACTCATTATTGGTTCATTTAAAATCAAAAAACCAAAAATATTTTGTTAGTACATGCATAAATCTCGTTATTGGACGAAGGAAAAAAAATTAAAATTTGAATTTTTGACAGACTGAACAAAAAAATACATTTTTTGGTCAAATTTTCGCCATGTATTGGCTCAAAAAAATTAGTTGTAATAAAAATAAAAAAAAATCCTTCGTTCAATGACTAGATAACGTTATTTCAAAGATGTGTACCAAATTTGAACAAAATCGCTTCATAACTTTTCGAGAAATCATGTCCACCGACTTAAAAAATTGAGTTTTGAGATAAACGCGTTTTAAGTTTACTGCGCTGCACTGACGTGGCCTGATGGGCGGAACTTCCGAACGGTCTATCTCTTAGAATTTTACTCGGATCGATTTGAAATTTTAGGAGAATATTTTAAACATATTGTACTATTTAATAAGACAAAAAACCCACCTAACTCCTTAAATTGAGTTTTTGAATAAAAAATAAATATCATTTTTTTAATTTTATTTCAATTCTACATCATAAATAATATTGATAATCGATACGAAAAATTTTTTTAAAATGATATATAATAAATAATAAATTAATTAAAACTTGAAAAATTAAAAAAAAATATCAATTGGTTAAAAACAGCACTACAAAAGATCGCGATGTCTGTGACGTCATAAAGGTAATATGTCAAAAGTGTCAAATATATTAAAATTTAGTAGGAAAAATTATTGGTGGTTGTTTCATTGATTTCGACGTTCAAAATCTTGAGGGACATTTTTTCCGGATTTATTTTTGTATTGCTATCACAAAGTGGTACAAAACAAGCTCGATATTTCTTTAGTTTCGATATTTCGACAGTGAAGTTTATAGCAAGCAATAATTTGGATAGAAACAAGAATTTTAGAGTAAAAATAATTTCATAGTAACAATAATTTTATAGCAACAATAATAGTAGGAGAGCGCTGGCCGATTTGCAATAGTCATTTCAACACGCGTTAAAATGAGAGGATAGGATCTTGAATGCTACTTACTCTACATAAAAATTCAGTTCTGGCAAGCCTATTCGGCCGGGTTGAGTCGAATTGGCTTGCCAGAACTGAATTTCTGTGTAGAGTAAGTATCCAAGATTCTATCTTCTTAATTTAACGCGTGTTGAAATGACCATCGCAAATCGGCCAGTAGCTCTTCATCTATAATCTATTTGAAAATAAAAAGACACTAATGTAGCTATGTTCAGGCCATATAACCTTTATTACGTCACATAAGTGCTCGTGAACTATCGGCCCGTTATTGGTTCTAAATTTGAAAATTTATTTTTAATTAATATAACTTCTTAATTATTATGTTTAAAAAAAAAATAAAAAGAGTTTTCTTATAAAACTTATATATGATTTTTCCATTTATGACAAAAAAAAATTTTCTTCAAAAACCTAATTCTCAACTAAGCACCACTACGCAGCCGATTTTTCAGAGGTATAGTTACCCCTATCACAACACATGTGGGTATGTACATGTAATATTAATATATTATGTATATGAACAAATTGTAATTCGTAGTTTTTAGAAAAAAAATTTCCATTGACATTTTTTAACCTTTTCAAATTTAAATAATATTCCACCTATACTGACTGATAGGCAAATATTTTGTATGTATTTTGTATGCATACAAATGTTAAACCGAACCGATTCTTTGAATGTAATTGATTTTTATGAATACAAATGCAAAAAAAGTGATTCATCGAATTGTAATCAATGCAAATGGGACAACTGCAGTACTTTGGCACGATTCCTTGTTGCCTGTCTTCCAGCGCAACATTTGCTATATTAAATTTTCAAACTATTTATACGCAGGTTATATAGTTAGATTAACGCCTGAGAGGGTGATGTAGGCAACTCGACACGTTTTCAAGTCGACATCATTTTTTAGATAGCCTAAATTTTTGTGTAATAATGATTGACGTCTCATTTCGCATAGCAGGCCCTGCATTTTTGGAAAAGTGTACACGTTCGGGGTTATTTGCTTGATGTCAGTTAAAGTACCCCCTGTCTTACTATTAGTTTATTTTAACTTGTTATGTCTTTTAACTTGTTATTCGACGTAAAATTTAAGAAAGGAAGAAGATAAGAATGATTTGAGGTCCATCCTAAAGTAGTTAAGAATCAGATATTTTTATTCAATTAGACAGGGTGGCGATTGACAACCAATTTCAAAATTCCCTGACTCTGAATAAAATTCCAGGACGTACTTCGAAAAAAATATTGTTTAAAAATAAAGTAATTTCTAAAAATAAAGTTTTTTGACGACCTTTTAACGAATTTCCAGAACTTTTTAGTGAATTTCAGGGAATGCCTTGTACCTTGGGACCTTCTCAAGGTACAAATTTTAATTGCATACAATAAAGTGTGGTTATATTTTTTAATTAGGGAACTCCAGTGATATACGTCAAAATAAATAGTTACGAATGTGCATAATAACTATTTGTATCTTTAATCATTTACTCACCTCAAAATACTTCTAGTAAAATGATGATTTAAATGGATTACAAAAAAAAAAAAAAAAAAACGGCCAAAATCTCAAAACCATAGAACAAACGAGTCAAAATGGCGAACTTCACTGCGTGTATTTTGAGTATTTGTGTCAAATACTCATTAAATGTCACTACTAATCATTTTACAATACATTGATTCTCAAATTATGGGCTTGTCCCGAGGTACAAGTGTCCTGAGGTACAAGGATCTCCCCTATACCTCGCCCTGAAGACCATTCTTTGTACACCAATGACACCAAGGCTGGTATCAAGTTAGCTATTTGAGAAAAGTTCGGAGCGAATGTATAAATATAACTAGATTGATAATAACACAGGTGTCATCCCAAAAATGATTTTGTCTTTTTTTATTGGCCTTTTGTCTTGTTATTCAAAGGTACTTACAGTTTTATGTCTTTGGTTGTTCGCTGAAAAAGCACAATATTTACGTTCACTAAAACAGCACGCGCTGTACGAACACGTAATCGACGGAATATTATGGACGAAAAAATTCCCTGATTTCCTCGAAAGTGGGGGTCACCCTACTGAATATGTGGCACTTAGCATAGAAAAATAAATGGTTGTTAATTTGAATCACTTGGTATCACGTATTTAATATACGTGTATATAATTGCATACCTTTGAAAATTATTCACATGTGTAAAAAAATATTTAAGGAAAAATATTTGTTGATTCAATTAAAATTTTATGTTCAAAGTGAGATCATTGATTCGTGTCTAATAAATATTTTTGTTCCACTCAAACAGTCAAAGTGCAAATTTTAATTCTATGAAATTTCCAAAAAAAAAAAAAAAATTCATTGGTACAAACGAACGTGCTGTAAGAACCGTACGTTAAAATGTATATACGTAAATGCTTCATAATTATATTTTATATTAATTAAGCAAGCAGACATATAATTAAAATTAATTTACTTTTTTCGTGCTAAATTTTCTATACTGGATATCACAAGAAAATTACAAAAGGTAATCAGAATTAAAAGTTTGGAATTCATCAGTAAATATACTACTGCTAGTGGAGGATGGCACACAGCTTCCTCGTACTCGCAATAGACTTTTATTCAATCTTTAAAGTGATTTTATGCTTAAACTTTAAATTTCATGTCTTATCATATATTATTAACATTGCGTTTGATGGTACTATGGAAACAAGCAAGTTTTAATTTTAATTTTTTGCAGCTTTTTCGCAGTTTGAAACGTCAAATAATGTCTATTATTTGTCTATGAGATGAAGAATCCTGACGCTCTCCTTGCCTATATTGTGATCTGTCATTTTTAGCGAAATTTCGACAGTGGCTATTACAGCCACTGTCATGACGTGACTTGAGCCCGGGACTATATGGTAGAAATTTGTTTTGACGTCCCTAGAAACCGAAAATGACATTCACTAAAATTTATATACATATGTAAATATATATCTAGGTATATATATATATATATATATATATATATATATATATATATATATATATAGGGTGAACCGTAACGACCGCTCCAAATTAAAACTGATGATAGGCCAAAAGAAGCTGAACAAAAAATATTAATACCATTTTTTTGTATATGTACACTAGTTTTTCTGTGTGTCTGATGACGTGTGAGAGCTGATGACGCGACGATGCTTCGATACATCTCTTCTGTGTTTTTTGCACGATCGATTTAAAATAATTAAAGAACAAAAATATAGTAAATAAAAAATAAAATTCAGATAATATAGGTGAAATTTATATTTCTATGTTATCACATAGAATGCTATGAATAAATATTATAAATTTTTATATAAGGTGTGTTCCAGCACCTATTTTTCGACAAGTACAAAACATGTTCATGATTTATTTATGCGCATGCTCGACTATGAACAAGTCACAAACATGTTTGTAATGTGCAGAGTGCTGGAACATATTTTAAAAACAATTGTTAACATTTAATGGACACTATCTTCTTCCACAGTGTCGTATATATAGCTTTCGGTTTGAATTTTTTTGTTCTCTTGAAATGATAATCGAATTATTTCGTTCCCCGTCTCAGCAGAAATAGATAAGTGAAAATCAGAATTATGTGTTTCCTAGTATCACTCATATCATATTACCACTAAAATTAAACAAATAAAACAAATATGGAATATCTAAAGTCACGCTGAAATTTACTAATATTAAATAAAATTATATTTCAGTTTTATTCATTTCACTCCATTTCAGTAATAAGAAATGTTAAAATGAAATTTATAGATGTAACTTGAAATTTTGTTAACCTAAAATTTTAATATACATATCTAGAAAACAAAAACTTAATTTTTTAATTTTTCCCCTTTCTTTTTTTAAATGTCTATAAATAATTATAAAATTTGTTTATCTAGTTTAAAATTTTCAAATCCTGTACGTTAAACAATTAACCTATAATCTGTTGTTTTTAAATCGTCAAAAGAAAGAGATAGCAATAAATAAAAGAAACAAACAATATAATGTACAAAAAATCCATTCAAAAACCCTTGGACAATTTAGACAGTCAATAACAAGTTTGTAACTTGTCGGATGTATTGTTGGAACATTGTACAATATGTACAAATTGTTTACTTTTTCTTTGCTGGAACGCAATAACTTGATTACGCATGTGCAAACAATCCACGGACTGTCAAATATAGCATGCTGGAACAAACCTATTAGCAACGTTAGCAACTATAGGAATCTTTGTAGTGACAATTGACAACTATATTTGTAAATAAAAAATTAAGTGTCAATATTTAATTGATGTGAATATTTTTTTGAATTTTCTATTAAAAAAATTAGGAAAAATAGTTTGTTAAACTATAATATTAGTGAGAATAATGAAATTGATGAAGAATTTTAATTTTGGCTGCAAATTTATTCTCGTAAAATGAAAGGAAGATTATGAAAGCCACAGAAAATCTTAATGATTGAACGACCTTTTGAAATGTCAATAAAATAAGAAGACTGATGCCAACAATAATAATAATAATGTGCAAACTAGTGAAAATTTTCATATTATTAATGGATTTATTTTCCTAATTGTTCAAATTGTACTTTTAATTTCAATATAAATAAATAATTACAACCATTTTTGAGCTAATTTCACTTACTACACTCGTATTAACTTACCACGCATCTATTTCACTTACCGCAATGTTATTTTTTGGTTTCCATGGATATAAACAAACGTTCGGGAAATGTAACTTACCAGCATTGTCAACAGCCTCGGTAAATGCATGAAAATACACGATCGTGCAAAAAACTGTTTACACTATAGGTACAAGCCATAACAAATCTGATATCGCTCCGATAAAATATTACATGAGTGATATTGATATTGGAGTGACATTGAAGCGAGAGCGAACCGTGACTGATATCGGACCGATATCAGAGCGATGATGTGAATACACTCATTGTTTATTGTCTAAGAATATTTTATCGAACCTGGAGCGGAGTGATATCGGAGTGAGAGCAGAGCCTTAATGTAAATCGGGCCTAAAATTGGATAAAAATCGGTTACGAGTACGAGAAAGCTATGTGCCGCATCCATTAGCAGTGAATTTTACCTTATTTACAAATCCACAATTTCTCAACTGTACAAAACATAAAAACCGTGAAAAAACGAAAATACAACATTTTCTCTCAATATGAAAAGTGTTTCATTTTCCTGATAACATTCCAACGTGTAATATATTGAAAAAGTTTACAACTTTTTCTTTTTATTGCTTTTTAAAAATTGAGGTTCCATTCTTGTTGACTCATTCAAAACTTTATATGTATTTAATACACCAATACCTCAATTTGCGTCGTAGTTACGTTCCAAAAAAACACGACGCAAATTTGAAACGACGCAAAGTGAATTATGATTTTCTATAGCAAACCATGTAAAGATCGAAGATAGGTTTCAGGATTACGAAAATACTACTTTTTAAAAAGAAAATTGAACAAAGTAAACATTTAAAAAACAAAAATAATATAAAATTTTATTACAATTAATTTATAAAAACAAAGTAAAAATTAATCAGTGTCTGATGAGAGTCCATAGTGGCTGTTGTCGTAAGTCAGCTTTCTTTCACAAAAAATTGGTCCAATGTTTGCGTTTACCCAAAAAATTTCGAAAAAAAAATTAAAGACAGGAACCCAATACAACGCACAGTGAAAATTAGTACTAATTCAGCAGCGACGCAACTTCGAAAAAACGCAAACCGAAACGACGCAAAGCGAGGTATTGGTGTACTTTCTATCTCTTGCGCGGTCTGTGAGTGGTGTCACCATCACAAAGACGTGACCAAAAATTTGATACGGTCACGACACGATGTGGCGTCACCATAATTGCGTCACAATTGTTATTCACAGCAAATAAATAGTTTTACTTGAAATGGGTGAAATGAATTGGGTGTAGTAGGTATTTCGAATGGAAAAATCTTTGACAATGAAAATTTTTGTTCATTTCGTGGCCGGAGAAAAAGGAAAAGGGTTTTCAATTATTTTTTGAGAACAAACGAGCATGGAATTTTATTGAGGCGAAACAATACAACGGCAACGGTTGTACCGTGAACGGAATTGGGGTTGAAAGGAAAGGTTCAGTTATGTATAGGGTGATCGAAAACGACCGTTGAAAACGAATCTTTTATTACTCATGCGGGAGAAGTACTAACTTGGCACACACATTTCTGTACGCAAAATAGCTATCTGACCACTGTACTCTTCCCACATACTTTTTTGTGTGCGGAAAGTAACTTTCCACACGCAAATTGACAATAAAACATGCAAAATTTAATCAAAACACGCAAAGCCGCCTCTTGATTTTTCATTTAATAAATATTTCATAATTATTTCCATAGAAACCACCAACAAAGTAATTTAAACAATAATTAATTCAGAAAAAAAGACGAACACTTAAAAATATTATTTTAAAAAGTAATAAAAATGTCAAAAATAGTAATAATAATAGAGAAAAGTATGTGAAATTCGTAGTAAAAAATAGTATGTGTAACTTGTGCGGGATTATCGATTGCCCACTCAAGCAAATGAGCGCACTCGCTACGTTCATGTGATCAACTTCGCTTTCGTGGGCAATCGACAATTTTCCGCACTTATTGCACAATATACTATTTTGTGATATTTTTTTTGTATTTCTGTAAATAAAATTTGATATTTTGTGTGGAAGCATAATCCCACTTGTTTCTGATCGTTTAAATACCCCTTTCGTAGCATCCTGTATAACATAGCGAATATCCAGTAATAAAGATCATTTTTTCTCAAAAACCCGCATACATACGATAATGGTTCAAAATGTATCTTATGTTTTTTTTTTCCACTCTTTACTATGGTATAAAAATTTTTTCGAAAAACTTTTGAATTGGCTGCAATAGCTTAATTTTTCATTCAGAAATTTTCTAAAAGTTTAAAAAGTATCTAGACAAACTAATGTAAGTCAAATCACTATATTGAGCCGCACTGTGGGCTGGATTATACATAATAATAAAATTTTCCCCTTAAGGACCCATAAAAAATAAAAAATATAAAAAATTCGCTAGACCGGTTTCGACTACTTTTGTAGTCCTCTTCAGTAGCATAAACAATAAATAACCATAAAAATCATGATTATGATATTTCTGATTTTTATGGTTATTTATTGTTTATGCTACTGAAGAGGACTACAAAAGTAGTCGAAACCGGTCTAGCGAATTTTTTATATTTTTTATTTTTTGTGGGTCCTTAAGGGGAAAATTTTATTATTATGTAAACTAATGTAACTTTTTAATTAAAAAAAAAAATACAGACTGACCGACTTTTTTTGACTTTTAAAGCTCAATATTTCATGGACGGAGCTAAAAAACGAAAAATCGTAAAAGGAATCTCAACTCTTTGTTAACTAAGATCTACACAAATGTACATACAGAATTTCATGAAGGTATGAGAGTTTCGAAATTTTTCTTCGGAACCCTAACACAAATATTGTACATATGCCATGATATACAAACAGTCTACAGAAGGCATACCTATTAAGTCGCAGCATCAAAGTTATTTTCTCTAGAAAATCTGCTTACCTAGGATAATGGTTCAATCTTATGTGATTGTTGCGCCCTTTGCCATACGGTGTAAAAGAAAATTCTAAAAACTTTTAAATTTGGGTAAAAAATGAAAGTTTACGCATCGGACATCTCTGCTTGAAGAATTCATTCAAGAGTCTGAAACTTCCAAATGTTTTTATTTTAGAAATTTAATAGATTTGAGCGTTACTTTATGGTATTCCATATTTAAAATTAGCAAAAAAACACTTTACTTTGCAAAATACCACTTTTATTGAATAACAGAAACTCCTATGACATGTTTTGGTCAATATGACCACGTTTGAGAATGGTTATATTGATCGAAACATGTCATAAGAGTTTCTGTTATTCAATAAAAGTGGTATTTTGCAAAGTAAAGTGTTTTTGTTTACTAATATTTTCCTTTTACGTTTCTACGGATATTGATACTGGAAAGGCTGAAAAACTAGCAAATACCTACTTACTAATGAATTGGAATTCATGAAAATAAAAATCAAGAATAATCATTAATAAACTTTCTTTTAATACCGTACACGATGTTTTTGAAAAAAGAAAAACTTCACATTTATAACTCGGACATAACATTGTGTGCAAAATTTCAAATTTTCAGGTATACAATAGTTTCAAAGACAGACGGATAGATATCGAAGTGATTCCATAAGTGTCCCGTTTTGCGAATTTTGATACGGAACACTAAAAATTAATCATTAGTCAGTCAAAGGTAAAATAGTCGATTAAAAAATGACTAAATTCAAACAAAATTAGTCAACCAAATCGATTAATCAGCGGATATCACTATTCTGTACTTTTCACAGTAAATCTGATGGATACATTCCCATTTCTAGAAGATAATTCACTGGGAATAAAAGTTCTCCGATTAAAAGAAATGATTTCTTTCAATAGTCAAGGTCAAAATACCCCTGTCGCAGCATCTGCATAACATAGCGAATTTCCAATTATAAAAGTTACTTTTTTTCGAAAACCCGCTTACCTAGAATAATGGTTCAAAATGTATTTTCTGTGATTTTCTTGGTTCTTTACCACAATGTAAAAAAAATTGGAAAAACTTTTAAATTTTGGCAAATTGTTTGCAAAAAACTCATTTTTTTGAGGTTTTTGGAATTGGACGTGTCTGACTGGAGAACTCATACAAAATTTTTGGACTTCCAACGTTTTATTGTTTTATTATATTTGCATCCCAAACTAGTATCTATCCTATAAATATAACAAGTTTCATCCAAAATGAATTTTTCGGATATATAGGCACTTAAATTTTCGAAATTTCTAAATTAATTTAAAATAGAGTTAGTCTCCAGAAATTTTGTATTATGGTAAATTTAATGTAATAAATGACAAGTATATACGTATAGTAATTATAAAGCATTCGCATAGAACAATAGTTTTAAGTATACATGCACATAAGCAAAATAATTTTTGAATTTTCCTGAAGGAAGGAAATATTTTCCCGTAATAAAAAGTATCCTAAATGTTGACGCAGGTAATAAGTTATCACTACACCAGATTTCATAAAAATCCGTTCAATAGTTTTCGCGTAATATGTGCACATGCTCAAAAAGTTTTTTTATTTTCCTGTGGGAATGAGCCACTTTCCCGAAATAAAAAGTATCTGAGATGCGGACTCAGGTAATAAGTTATCACCACACCAAATTGCATCAAAATCCGTTCAATAGTTTTTGCGTACTGTATGCACATGCCAACATGGTTTTTCCATTTTCCCGTGGGAATGAGACATTTTCTCGAAGTAGAAAGTATCTTAGATGTTGATCCGGGTAATAAGTTGTCGGCACACCAAATTTCATTAAAATCCATCCAGTAGTTTTTGTGTGATGCGTGAACAGACGAACAGACAGACAGACAGACAGACAAAAATTTAAAAAATCGCTGTTTTGATATCTACATCGATAACTATTTACAGTATCTGCACAATTTTTAAAAAATATTCCCTATACAGAAACGGTCTCGTTACATTTGTATTATATGTATAGATTACCTATTAATGGCTCTTTATTTAAAATATTAATTTTTTTTTAAAATAAATCGCCCCCTGTTCTAGGAAATATATATTTTTTAAATTTTTATAAAATTTCTTATGAAAGTGAGCTTCTTAGACAATTTTATTTTGTATTAATGTATTTTATTTTGTATTAATGTGAAACATGAACATTTAAATGTTGGCAATTTCTGTATTGTGGCGTTATCTATCTAGCGCGTTAGTTAACTACTTTATTTAAAAGTTCGAATAAAATTCCAGTCATTTTAATTTTTAATTGTTCAATAACTTCAGTACCTTCAGTATCATAAAAGCAAGCAAAATAATATTACAATTTATTTATGTAGATACATATATGATGGAAAGTTAAGAAAAGAAAATGTTTTTTTGGAAGTTCGTGTTTAAGGTAAAATCGAAAAAACTTGGAAAATTTAATTAGTAATTAATTTTTTTTAAATATTTTTAGGTTTGGTTGTAAATGAATCTACTGTTGATCTTTTAATATGATACTGAACTATTCATGATTTAAAATGAAAAATTGTGTACTTATTAGATGATGAAAATAAAAAATTAGTAGTTTGAAAAACCGAAACAAATCGACCGACGTCTTGAAAAAGTCTGTCGGGACACCGGAGCAACGGAGCTAGAACCGTGACAAATCCGGGAAAACCAAGACGTATGGACACTCTACACGGATTGTGAATGTTATAAACTTTAAGTTTTGATTTTTAAGCACATTATGAGTGAAATTGAAAATTAACAACGTGTGAAATTTGACATTTTAGTTAAAGTGCATATAAAATATAATACCTACATGTTTTTATAAAAATGCAAATATAAATAAATGTTTTGTTTTTTTTTTTTTTTTTTTATTTTAATTGTTATTAATTATTTGGCTTTTTTAATAATTTAGAATTTTTCTGTCAAATGAATAAATTCTGAAAATATGAATTTATGACATAATTTCAGTAAAAGTGAAAATGAAATTTTTCACCCACACTTTTGTAGTGTCAATGTATATCACTGGATCCCAATTTTCAAACGGATAGATAATTTCAGTAGCGTAGAAACTAATTATTAAAAAATTGCAAACCAAATGTGTTTATATGATAATACGTACTTATAAAATTTATATACGTGTTCTTCCGAAAATCGTAAATACCTAATTAACTTTCTCTCGATGAAGTTGGATTGACAAACATTTACATTAGGGATGTTATGGATATTCGTAACCGTAACTAAAACTACCGATATCCGAAATAATTAAATATCCGAAACCGAAAGCGTATACGAAAATGAAAGTTTATAAGTCTAGTAAGTACTTAACACATTAAATATTTCAGTCCCTTTTTGACAATCTTGCCAGAACTTAAACACTTTTTTAAATATTTTTATTGTTAAAATCGAAACGTTATTTTGAAGCCGGTTAAAATTAATATATTTTACATTAAAATGTGTGGTCAATACAATCACCCGCTAGTTAATTATCGCTAGATTTGATGCTAGAAAATTGAGAAAAAATAGGTCATAGAGATTTTTTTTTATTTAGATTTTATTTGTAATGATTGAATTACAAAATTCAAAAGGATGTTAAAAAATGTGTGTATTCACTATGAGCTTTTGCCTGTAGTAAATCCAGCTGCTCAAAATCGGTTCCAATATATCATTTGGTCAGGACGGCATTTGTACATAATTTTAATATTTTCTTTAAGAAATAGTATTTTTTTTTTAAATACTTGTTTGATTTTTTCAAGGCGAGTACTTTTTACGATGTGTGTTTACCAAATTCTACAAAATAATTAAAAAAAAAAAAAACATTGTAACCCTACTATTTTGAAATTTTCAAAAAAATATCATGAAAATTACCTCATATATGCTTTTTCTGAGTTAATTATTGAAAAATATTCTATTTTCCGAGATTTTTAAGGTAAAACGAGCAGATGTATGGTTTTTGTTAAACAAATTTCAGATCTTTAATACATTTTTGCCTTAAAATATTTAATATTTTCAAAAATGTATGATACAACTTGTCAAAATTTAAAATTATTTGTTTTGTTGTCAAAAGAAAAAAAAAACTGAATGTGCAAATTTATTTACCACTAAAATGATGGGTTTATACATATAATTATAACGTAGTATTGTCATTTGGATAGAAAATTACGTAAAAATATTATTGTTTGAATATGATTTAACGTAATTTTTATGCGATTGTAGCAAGCTCTTATTAATTTTAGGAAGGTGTAAACATCATCTAAATTCTGATCATATCACATAAAAAACTGCGCCGTGATTTTTTATCTAAAAAAAAAATGGAATAGAGATACATTATAAAAACATTTAACTGACAAAGAAAAAGAATATAGCCGAATCGTTAAATTGGATTAAAAAAATCATGACATGCTACTTAAAAAGCGGTTTTTTTCGAATTTAGCTCGTAAAAAATGAGACAGAAAAAAAAGAATGCGAGTGCGAGTGAAATGGAGAACGACATATTTCCTAGTTTTTCTCGAAAAGTAAGTAATTTAGAGCAACGGTATAAAAACATTTTTTATGCATTTTACCTTTTACTAGGGCTTGGTGTAAAAAAAAATTTGAAAAATTGCTTAATTCTGGCAAAAAACTCATTTTGTTGACAAAAAACGCCCGGAAAACCTACTTCTGGGCATCCGACGTGTCTGGCTAACGAACTCATCCAACGATTTGGAAAATCGAATTCGCACACAAAATTTCATAAGCATTAAACGTTTCGTTCGAGAGTTATCGCGCGGATACATATATATATATATATATATATATATATATATATATATATATATATATATATATATATATATATATATATATAAATTTTAGTGAATATCATTTTCGTATTCTAGGGACCTCAAAACATATTTCTGATATGGTCTCGGGCTTAGGTTGCACCATGACACCTGGCGTAAAAGCTGAATTTCCAGTTTTGGAAATTCGCTAAAAATACCTATTAGTTTTCTTCGACAATTTTTTTTTTAAACAAAAAATAAATTACTTATTTTAACAAAAAAAATTTTTTTTACGTAAAGAAATTTTATTGATTTTATTGGCACTATTAAAAGAAATTATTTGAATTTTTCTCTATGTGTAAAATACTGATTAGTTGATTATCAATTTAAATTTGATAATCAAGAAAATAAAAATTCCTACTTCATCTACTACCTAATTCCTACATTATCAAATTTAAAATAATCAAATTAAAGTCAGCTGAGACACAGGGCCAGCTTAACCCTAGTGCCCCCCTAGGCATCGTGAAAAATGGCGCCCCCACCTTTTGCTCAAAAACAAGAAAATAATTTTTCCTACTTTTTTTTTCCGACTTACCCCAAAAAAATTACTCACCAGCAAAAAAAAACCTCAATTTACAACTTTTCCCGCCCTGTTCTAAAAATCTATCGCCCCTAAGCCATGGTCTAGGTAGGCCTAGTGGGTAATCCGTAGTGATGAGCAAAATTAGTCTTGGTCTTGCAGTCTTGTCTTGGTCTTGCATTTTTTGCAAGACCAAGAACAAGACCAAGACTATGTATACCAAGAGCAAGACCAAGACCAAGATTATAAGTATGGTTGCAAGACCAATACCAAGACTCAAGTGAGCAAGACCGAGACAAAAGCAAGAAAAAAGCAAGACTCTTCTAAACTATTTAAATAGCTTGAAAGTATAATTAATACCGTAAAGAGAGAAAATTCTGAATTTAGGTGGAAACAATTCGGTAATAAAAAAATGCAAGAAAGTGCAAGATTTTTTAGCAATACAAGGACCAAGACCAAGACCAAGACCAAGACTCAAACTGCTCTAGCAAGACCAAGACCAAGATCAAGACTGCCAAGTCTTGGTCTTGGTCTTGCATTTGATCATCACTAGTAATCCGGCCCACAAATAAAATGGTATCAACCTAAAGAAAAGTAGCATAAGACAAGAAATTGTTGATACAGGCCAAAATAACATTTCCACGACCCTGTTTTCAATCTAGACCGAACTAAAACACCAAATTTGGCTAAAATCCTATCAAGGATTTTTGAAAAACACACCAAAAAAAAAAAAAAAATATCATTTTTAACAGGAAACAACCAACACATTTCCACTTCCTGTTATCCTTTAGCTAACTGAGGAAGCAATAAAATAAGCTTGTGTCACATTTTGCCGCAAGTATTAAAATAAAAAAAAAATCAGATTCATATAATATTTATAAGTTACAAAAATAAACATTTTTTTTAATACTAAAAATATACACAACAATATTGTCCCATTTCGTCAACTCTATACTCTAACACGTCCCAGGAAATTTTTACTTAAATAAAAACAGTATTTTGTGAATTAAACAAGATATAAATATATATTTATCTTTTAATGTTTATTTGCCCAGACGAACGCGAATAAAAGACTCATAAATGCATATAACGCGATACGACTTATGTATATATTTAAACAAAATAAATCTAAACTAAAGGGTTAATAACCTACAGGAAATGTTAAATGAAATATTTTCACTAATAGTGAAAATTTAAATAATTTATTTTCAAATGAAAACATCATTTTGTTAACCTAAATAAAAATACCGTTAATTTCAAAATAATATTAGACCAACAATAAATTAGACCACTTCAAAGAAAAACGGTTATTATTTTTTTAAAAATTTAAAAATTCCAATAAAAATGAACCGTTCCTCATTTATTATTAAAATATTGATCCGAAATCTAAACGTATATACAAATACCAGGCAAGGATACGTATACAAGACATGTTTTTAAAACAATTTTTTTTTTCAAAACCGATTTATTAGTCGAATTTTCTCCGAAAAATTAGACTTATACAGTCTATACGATAAGAGCTGCGAGAGGCGAGACCAGGGGCGCTATCCGTTTTCGGACCCGTAGAACACGATTATGTAAAAAAAAAAGATGTCTGATATATATATATATATATATATATATATTTTCCCGCAACCTTTTAATATGTGTAGGGCCCCCCTATGGAAGTTAAGAGATGAAATTTGGTAAGTGGGGCTTATTCCGATGCACAACAATACTATCAAAGTGGGGTCAAATTTTGGGCAAATTTTTTTTCGGACCCGACCTTTAAGGGGGTGGTGGGGGGCGGAAAAGCAATAAAACTTTTCCAAACCGGTTTTAAATAATGTTTCGGTCAATTATCTACAACATATCCAAAATTCAGCTTCCTAGGATGATATGGCGGGAGTAGAGGGGGGAAAAACGATTTTCGCTGGATCTAACAGGCCCCCAGCCCCCCAGAATTAACGTAGAGGGTTGAAATTTGGTGTGTTGATAAAGTTCGTACCTAGGTTGTGCTTTTTGGAGGTTTTAATATTTTACCCCCACCCCCCTCATTTTTAAGCTACAATTTCATGCATTTTCGACGTTTTCGAAGTTTGTACCACTCGCACAGGTCACCCGAATAAACCTAGAGGGCTGAAATTTTGTATTCGGATTGAGTTAGTATCAAGGGGGTGCCTTTTGGGGGTCTCGACTTTTAACCCCTACCCCCACCATTTTTATACCCAAAAGAACATGATTTTTCTTGTTTTTTAACAGTTTCGTTCGGGTCAAAATCTCCCCAAATAAACCTAGAGGGCTGAAATTTGGTGTACAGGTTAAGCTAATAGCCAGACACTGTTTTTTGGAGGTTTCAACTTTTAACCCTTACCCCCACGATTTTTACGCCAATATTTCCTTAATTTTTTTGCTTGTTTTCTAACATGTCTAGAGACTCCATAAGGAAACCTAGAGGGCTGAAATTTTGTACGTGTATTCAGTTAGTATCCAGCTAGTACCTTGTAGGGAGTCCGCATCACTTTTCCCCCCACTTCTCCCATTTTTACATCGGAATTGAATGCTATTGTTAAATGTGTTTTAAAAGCATTATGTTTATTCTAAATACAAGTAGGCGAATAGTAATTTTAAAAAATTTAAAAAAAAGTGAATACAATTTTTTAACAAATGAAATACATATATATTAAGTAATTTGCAAATGTTATTAAAGTCACTGTTTATTTATTTATTTAATTATTATTTAGGAATTTTGGATTTTTATTATTTATAAAATAGAAATTTTGGATTTTTTTGGAAAGAAAGTATATCTTCATAAAAGCTTTCCAGTTTACTATTTAAGTTCCTTTTTTAATATTTAAAAGTAAAACACAAAGGCAATTGGCGGATAAGCATGGATAGAAATGCCCTCGTACGAATTGTGTTGGCTTTTTCCCTGTTAACTTCTATCGGCACAAAATTGAAATTTACTGAGATTCAGCCCTTAAAAACTTAAAATCTTTTTATAAAGCCCCGATCAACCGGACACTCATTATCAGTTTTGAAACCACCAAAATTACAAATCGCTTGTGGACTTTCAATTATATTTCGCTTGTAGACACTCAATACCGAAGAAATAATTTTTTATTTTTTATTTTTTTTATTTTTTATTTTTATTTTTTTTGAAAGAAAAAATATCTTTATAAAGGCCTTCCAGTTTACTATTTAAGGTCCTTTTTTAATATTTAAAACTAAAACATAAAGGCAATTAGCGGATAAACATGGGCAGGAATGCCCTCGTACGAATTGTGTTGGTTTTTGTTCTGCTACCTGTTTTCGGCACAAAATTGAAATTTACTGAGATACAGCCCTTAAATACTTAAAACCTTTTTTTAAAGCCTCGATCAGCCGAACACTCATGACCAGTTTTGAAACCAACAAAATGACAATTCGGTTGTAGACTTTCAATCACATTTCGCTTGTAAACATTCAATACCGAAGATGAAGGGGAAAATTCGACTACCGTGATGGGGCCCCGCTGCTCACGGCGTTTTCAATAATGTGACTTAAATATAATTTTTTTTTTTTTTTTTTTAAAAACACCTACTACATAACTTTCTAAAATTTCTATGTACATTTTGTATGTGAATTGTCACATTTTTGTATTAGAAACAGATTTTCTTCATAAAATCAGTTAAATGTTATTAAAACAACACCTAACCTAACTTTTAATTCCGACTACTCGAATTATTTAGTTTCAAAAAGAAAAAAATTATTGCTACTGAAAAAAAAAACAATATGTTAATCTCGAAAAATATTAATTCATTTACCTTTAATTAATTAATTAAGACAAAACGTTTTAGCAGTTTTTTTTACACTATTCATTGAAATTTTTTTGAAATATTCACAATTCAAACAAGAATTCATGTACACAAACAATTTTTAAAATACAAGTAAATTCAAAAAAGTTACACTAAAAAATATTGCTTTTTATTGAAAAGAAAAAAAAATGAAAAAAAAAAACACTTATCACACTAGAATTTTTAATGTTTATTTGAGAGTTGACAATAAGTATTTAGGACAAATTTATGTTATTTTGAAAATTTTTTCAACAGAGGAAAATGTACATATACAATATTGTACACACGAATTATTTGAAAATACAATTTTTCATGATATTAAAACAACGCCCGACCCAGCTATAGCAGGCACCTTGCACGCTTGCAGACGACTAGTTCCCGGGCAAGCTATCTGTGTGCGAAAACAGTGGAATACTAGAGAGACGAACAAATCAACATTAGTGTACATACGTGGATGTATGTCGCAGAAATGTTATAAAATCGATTTTATTGCAATCAGAGTTGTGCGTGTAATTTACTTCGGGTAAATTACACAGTTTTTTACATGTAAAAAACTTTGTAATTTACACATACTTGTTTTGATAAAAAGACTGTAAAAAATGTAAAAAAAGTAAAAAACTAAATTTTTTAAATTTAATAGATATGTAAGCGTTACTAATGGTATTTCATATTTGCTATTGAAGTATTTGCTATATTTGCAAAGTAAAACTTAATAATTACGTAATTTGAAAATTAAAAATATAAATGGGGACAAACAGGAAAAAGAAAGGTTAGTTTTGATAGAATAGTTTATTTAAGAGTTCAATATTAAAAAGATTTTTATTTATTCAGTTAAATTTTATTAAACGTATCAATCATCTTCATCATCGTTATCATCAGTGGTTTTATTGTTATTAATATAATTTAAAGAGAGATAAATATGTAGTAGTTTTTTTGATCTGTCAAAACTCTGTTCATTTGGAAATTTAAAGCTTTGTAGTCAGTTGTGGATGCCCTTCCACCAGCAGAAAATCATTTTTGTGTCGACATTTTGTTTACACGTTTTTTCATGTGAACTTATAAACAAGTTATAACCGTCAAAATAAATTGTTAGTCAATGAAATGACAAATGATTTGAGTATTTTTTAGTCGAATTTTCTCCGAAAAATTAGACTTATACAGTCTATACGATAAGAGCTGCGAGAGGCGAGACCAGGGGCGCTATCCGTTTTCGGACCCGTAGAACACGATTATGTAAAAAAAAAAGATGTCTGATATATATATATATATATATATATATATATATATATATATATATTTTCCCGCAACCTTTTAATATGTGTAGGGCCCCCCTATGGAAGTTAAGAGATGAAATTTGGTAAGTGGGGCTTATTCCGATGCACAACAATACTATCAAAGTGGGGTCAAATTTTGGGCAAATTTTTTTTCGGACCCGACCTTTAAGGGGGTCGTGGGGGGCTGAAAAGCAATAAAACTTTTTCAAACCGGTTTTAAATAATGTTTCGGTCAATTATCTACAACATATCCAAAATTCAGCTTCCTAGGATGATATGGTGGGAGTAGAGGGGGGAAAAACGATTTTCGCTGGATCTAACAGGCCCCCAGCCCCCCAGAATTAACGTAGAGGGTTGAAATTTGGTGTGTTGATAAAGTTCGTACCTAGGTTGTGCTTTTTGGAGGTTTTAATATTTTACCCCCACCCCCCTCATTTTTAAGCTACAATTTCATGCATTTTCGACGTTTTCGAAGTTTGTACCACTCGCACAGGTCACCCGAATAAACCTAGAGGGCTGAAATTTTGTATTCGGATTGAGTTAGTATCAAGGGGGTGCCTTTTGGGGGTCTCGACTTTTAACCCCTACCCCCACCATTTTTATACCCAAAAGAACATGATTTTTCTTGTTTTTTAACAGTTTCGTTCGGGTCAAAATCTCCCCAAATAAACCTAGAGGGCTGAAATTTGGTGTACAGGTTAAGCTAATAGCCAGACACTGTTTTTTGGAGGTTTCAACTTTTAACCCTTACCCCCACGATTTTGACGCCAATATTTCCTTAATTTTTTTGCTTGTTTTCTAACACGTCTAGAGACTCCATAAGGAAACCTAGAGGGCTGAAATTTTGTACGTGTATTCAGTTAATATCCAGCTAGTACCTTGTAGGGAGTCCGCATCACTTTTCCCCCCACTTCTCCCATTTTTACATCGGAATTGAATGCTATTGTTAAATGTGTTTTAAAAGCATTATGTTTATTCTAAATACAAGTAGGCGAATAGTAATTTTAAAAAATTTAAAAAAAGTGAATACAATTTTTTAACAAATGAAATACATACATATTAAGTAATTTGCAAATGTTATTAAAGTCACTGTTTATTTATTTATTTAATTATTATTTAGGAATTTTGGATTTTTATTATTTATAAAATAGAAATTTTGGATTTTTTTGGAAAGAAAAAATATCTTCATAAAAGCCTTCCAGTTTACTATTTAAGTTCCTTTTTTAGTATTTAAAAGTAAAACACAAAGGCAATTGGCGGATAAACATGGATAGAAATGCCCTCGTACGAATTGTGTTGGCTTTTTCCCTGTTAACTTCTATCGGCACAAAATTGAAATTTACTGAGATTCAGCCCTTAAAAACTTAAAATCTTTTTATAAAGCCCCGATCAACCGGACACTCATTATCAGTTTTGAAACCACCAAAATTACAAATCGCTTGTGGACTTTCAATTATATTTCGCTTGTAGACACTCAATACCGAAGAAATAATTTTTTATTTTTTATTTTTTATTTTTTTTTTTTTTTTGAACGAAAAAATATCTTTATAAAGGCCTTCCAGTTTACTATTTAAGGTCCTTTTTTAATATTTAAAACTAAAACATAAAGGCAATTAGCGGATAAACATGGGCAGGAATGCCCTCGTACGAATTGTGTTGGTTTTTGTTCTGCTACCTGTTTTCGGCACAAAATTGAAATTTACTGAGATACAGCCCTTAAATACTTAAAACCTTTTTTTAAAGCCTCGATCAGCCGAACACTCATGACCAGTTTTGAAACCAACAAAATGACAATTCGGTTGTAGAGTTTCAATCACATTTCGCTTGTAAACATTCAATACCGAAGATGAAGGGGAAAATTCGACTACCGTGATGGGGCCCCGCTGCTCACGGCGTTTTTCATTTTTTACAATTTTCTACAATTTTTTACGGTTTTTTACAGCTTTTTACGTATTTTACAATTTTTTACATAATAATATAAAAAACTGGTTTTTTACATCACATGGCACAACTCTGATTACAATATAGAAAAATAAAATAGTCACAGATAATTAATGTCTGTAAAACTAAAGTTTATAAAATATTTTTTATTTTTAATAACTAATTTAATTGAAGACATGGGTGGATGAAGGTGTTATGTAACATTTTTTTCAAAAAGTCATTACAATTTGGTTTCATTATGCCTAGTAGTTTTACAGAAATTCATGCTATTGCTTGGGAAGTAAGGGCAGATCCAGCCAGTTGAAAAGGGTGGGGCCGCCTCTAATCTCAGGAGGAATTTTGGGGAATTGTGTATTCTGAATTGTATGTTTAACTAAAAAAAGTTACCTATTGTAGGTCAAGGGGGGCTGCAGCCCTCACAGCCACCCCCTTGGCTCCACCTATGATGGAAAGTATATGTAAATAAAAACTTTCAAACGCTTCTACATATTGTAAAATTATAAAAATGTTAGATAACACCTTCATCCACTCATGTCTTTAATTATGTTTTATTAGTGTGTTAATTACAAAGATGTGATCATTTTTTATGTACTTAAAAAGCAAGAAATTCACGTTACATTTATTTCCACACCACCTTGATTGGGGGTAGAATCAGGTAGAATGTATGGTGAGGCTTTTTACATGGTTTCCTTAAAGGCCTAGCCTAAACTAAGAAAAGAAAAATACGACTATACTTAAAATAGAAATTAAAAAATGAAATTGAACCTAAAATACACAAAACATTAAAGATTATACTTAAAACAGCTAGTCAGAAAATTAATTTAAAAGTAAAACTAAAAAGAAACATTAAATTATATCTAAAATATAAATTTAAACAAAAAATGTAAACTGAAGGTAAAATAGACCGAAAAGAATTTTAGTTGCATTTAAAACAAAACTTAAGAAAATTAAATTGTACCTAAAACAGAAAAAAATTAAATTAAGCCCAAAGCAGAAAAATATTAATCATACCTAAAATAGAACAAAAAAAGTTAAACCTAAAACAAAAACAAAAGATAAAACTCAAGTCTAAGGAATAATATTTAAATTACAGGAAGAAAAATAATACTTTCGATTATACATAATAATAAAGTTTTTCCCCTTAAGGACCCAGAAATAAACAAATTAAAAAGATGGACACAAGATGAATTGTAAAAACAGAAAAATTTGGACGCATAGTTGTTGCAATAAGTTGAACAGAAATATCTGATACATTCGACTGCTTTGCTTATCTATTTACTTTTCTGTTTTTACATTTCATTTTGTGCACTTTTTACACAGTTGTGTATTTTGATTTTTAAATTTATTCTTTTACTGCCACCTTTTTAGTCTTATTTAATTGTTCAGAATAACAAATTAAAATTTATTAATTAGAAAATATAAATACAGTAGAACTTCCATTAATCGTCACTCAATTACTCGTCAGTTTTTATTATTCGTCAATAGAAAAAAATGTAATTTTCGGTATTATACCAGATACATACATAATCCCGTAAAAAATAAAAATTTTGTCAAAATAAACAATTTGATTAGAAGGACTATGAAATTATTTATTATTGGCACTCGTATGTAAGGGTTTTACTATTTTTGGAATAAAGAAATAACTACTTATTGATTGGAAATTCCAAGAAGTTATATGAGTGGTCATTTAAGTCGGCATTTTTTTATTTTAACAAGGATGATATCCTGCTGAATAGAACTGTATTTCCCACAGTATATATAACAATTTAAAATATAAAATTCGATATGGCGTTTTGCAGACGCTAGACTAAATTTATTGACATTTAATATATTTATCTTATGTCATTTTTGATATTAAGACGAATCCAACGACACCTTTTTTATCAAAATCCATCAAACCATATAGGCTGCAGCCTATTCCAAAAAACAAATAAGTTCTGAGGAAGTCGTGTCAAAATTCTCCTTTATGTAATTTAACAAATTATGGTAGTGGTTCAACAAATGACGCTGTTTGTCAATTGTATGTGCGGTATGTATTTTTGAGTTGATGCGCCATGAGATAAAATGAAATTAACTGTTTTTACATGATTCCTACGACACTTTTACGCCGCACGTATACAAGCCAATTCATCAGTTCCGAGCACGCGAGAGAAAGCTCGTACACAACAGAGATAGCTTAATAATCGTTTCATTAATAACTTGTATGTTTATCTTTATTATGAATTTATGCGGAGTGAACACATTATCATACACATAGTAATACAAACAGAGTACACATTATTGCATATTTCATACAAAATAATCTCTCTGTCTTTATCGTTGATTTAAAAATATTGATATTACAATTTTTTTTTAATGGTAAAACACAACCTAAGAAACAAAGAGCATGCAATACAATTCTACACATTTATAAATATTTATCTTTATTTAAAAATGCTTCCGTCTTTTTGTTTGTCTTTATTTTATTTCATATTTTACCAGTCTAATATTTTTCAAGAAAATTTTTTCAGGAATTGAGAAAAAATTCATTAAGTACGGAACATAATATTCATATCATTTTTTCAGAGTAAATATTATAAAATAGATGTTATTATTTTAAAATGTGAAATAATTTACTGATTGCCTCAGGCAAATAAACGCGATTTTTATCCCTCTATGAATAGAAGAGTGATTTTGTCGTCAAATTTCGTTTCGTAACGGAAAATTAAATTATTAATATTAGATTTTCGTCGACAATTTTTTGATATCTCACAAGTCTATTTTTCCCTTTTAGCGAATTTCCGGAATGAAAATCAGCTATTAGGCAGAAATTTGTTTTGCGGTTCCTAGAACCCGAAAATAACATTCACTAAATTTTATATATATATATATATATATATATATATATATATATATATATATATATATATATATATATATATACCATGTGTGTTTTGAGAGTTGCCATTTCTATTACAACCAAATTTTTATAATAGAAATGGTACTGGACAAGGTTCTTTTCTTGGATGTAATGGAAATGTAACCAAGAAAAACACTATCGGTTGAAGTAGCCTCAAGTACATATATGCATATTTTTACCGCCAAAATGATAAATTAACGAAAAATTAAAAAATTAAACTTGGGTAAAAAAATTTTTTTTGCTCATTTATGTTGTTAATTAATGCATTAGATCAGTTTTATCGAAAAATATAGTCCTATTTAAGAATCTATAAGTTTGTATCATAGCTCGAAAACCATAAGAGCTATAAAGCTCCTGACAATAGCAATCGGTTGCCCCCGTTGACATCTACAACTCTTATTTGAACAATTTTTGGCAACTCTCGAAAAACTCACACAGTATATATATATATATATATATATATATATATATATATATATATATATATATATTATATATATATATATATATATATATATATATATATATATATATATATATATATATATATATATATGTGTGTGTGTATATATTTATGTATTTATGTATGTGTATATGTATCAACGCAATAATTTTCGAACGAAAAACTCTGCTTTTGTGAAATTTGTTGAAAACATTGGAAGTCCAAAAATCTTGGATGAGTTCTTCAGCCAGACATGTGGGATATCAGGAACATGGTTTTGTGAGCACTTTTTGCGAAAATTAATGTTTTTGGCAAAAATTTGCTACAATTTAAAAGTTTTTGCGTTTTTTTTTACACCATTGGAAAGACGATAAAAAATTACATAAAAAAGGTTTCTGGACCATTATTCTACGCAAACTAATTTTTGAGAAAAATAGAAAATAAGTCGACTTGAACAGAAAACTTTGTTTACATGGGTATCGAACTGCAATACCTAGATATCTCATACGAATAACCAAAATAAGATATCTTAGTATTGTAATCAACTGTCTACCGTAAAACGACATCTATAGGCATGAATTTTTTTTAGGTATTTTAATTCTATTATATTCATATTTTTCCTTTCACCTCCTTTTTAATTAAAGCAACCTACCTTTGTCATATGTATTTAAAACTACTAAATTATTGATACTTTAATGAAATGGACGCTGTACAGTGTCAAACTAAATTGACCAAATCAAACACCACTTTGTACGACGTCAATAATTCCATATTAAGTGTATTTAGATATATTAGTTGAGAAAATAGTCTATCGATTAGATATTTTGCCATTGAATAGTTAGACCATTAACATGTTAAAGTCTTACAATGGATAAATAAATACAAGAGTACTAGATAACATAAGCTTTACAAGTATCAAATTAATAGGTAAAACCTTTTATTCTAGCGAATTTTCGAACCGACGTCAGGCTGTCAGTGTTTTTGTAGTGTATGTGTTGTTTGCATTGATAACTGGATCTCGTGTTCATTATTTTACTTGTGTGTGAATATGTGTGTTTCATTTCTGTAAAGGTGGCGATCCACCGTTAAAAAAATTTGTTTCAAATGTTTGTAGTTTGTAAATGTTTGAGCGAATTTCCAGAATGGATTTCAGCTATTACAGCCACTGTCATGACTGAGCCCGGGACTATGGCAGAAATTTGTTTTGAGGTCCCTAGAAACCGAAAATAATATTCACTAAAATTTATATATATATATATATATATATATATGTGTGTGTGTGTGTGTGTGTGTGTGTGTGTGTGTCCGCGCGATAACTCTCGAACGAAACGTCTTACGTTTATGAAATTTGGTGAAAGTATTGAAAGTCCCAAACCGTTGGGCGAGTTCGTTAATCAGACCTGTTCGATGTTCGAAACATGGCTTTTTTGGCAATTTTCGTGAAAAAAATTAGTTTTTTGCCAAAATTTCCCCTTATTTAAAAATTTTTGTTAAATTGGAAAGAGGAGGAAAAATCCCACCAAAAAGGTCTAAACTATTATTCTATATTAACTAGTTTCCAAGAAAAACTAACTTTTATAAACGGAAATTCGCTATGTTCTGCAGGATGCTGCGACAGGGGTATTTTAAACTGCAAACATTGTGTAAGACTGATCAGGGCCGGACCTACCCTAAATGGCGCCCGAGGCACCGCTGAAAAATGCCGCCTCTGCCCTCCCTAGATAGAAAAATAAATATATATTTTTTTCAAACTTTCAGCCATCCAAAAAAAGAGACGAACAAAAAAAAACCAAACGTCAATCACTGCCCCCCCCCATCCTAGATCCGGCCGTGATATTGGCTGCGATACTTAATTTAATTAAGGCTTTAATGGTCACACGTGTTCGTAGTTAAAGTTCGCCGGGGGCCGGCAAAAATTAAATTTAAAAACATTTTTTTAAAGAATTAAATAAAAAACTTTATATACTTTAAATAAATTCCGGAAATAATTCAATATGTGCGAACGCACACATTTTTAATTAAAAAATAAAAAATAAAAATAAACACAATAACAGTAAAACGATTAAAAAAAAAATTAAATTACGTCAATTGGGATGGAATTGATAATAAAAAACATATTTTGGTCTTTATTTTACAGAAATAAAAAACAATCAAAACAAAATGGGTTTATATACACAGATTATGGTAATACGGACCTTGGCACAAAATATTGTGACCTTACATGCCAAAACATAGTCTAGAGGAAGCAAATAAGCCATGAACAATCTCATACTGGTTTTGGGGTGAGATTGTTCACACGAATTCGCAGCCCTGAAAACGCACTTTCTTCGTTAAGAGTAGGCCCGACGAGAGGGTGGTGTAGCCGGGGTTACAGTCTCGTGGCCCGGGTTCTAACGGCTCTAGGAGGGAGTCCGTAGCTTTCCGTAGAAGGCCAGAAAAAAAGTTGAGGGCTTTTTTTTGTTCATCGCCTATTTTTTGGGGAGGAAAATCTTTTAAAAAATACGGTTTTAGTACCAGGGCCCGCCATTTTTTCCACGGCCCTAATTAAGAGTATAAAAACTGTTTGACCACCACTTTTTTTTAAATTTTCAAAAAAATTCTTAAAAAAAAAGTTTGTTTGATGCTTATAATAAATTTTAACAGTTTTAAAGAGTATAAAACATGATCAGATACATCGTATACGGCTATACGCAATTAATCTTTCAATACAATGATTGAATAATCTCACCCCACGCAATAATATGTCTAATATGACAAAAAATACTGAACTGATTATGTACAGCCAAGCACGTGATGGTTACAAAGCATCAACAATTATGTGTATTTTATTAAAATATAAAAACTGTGTTTAGATTTTGACTTATCAGATAAAGTTTTAAAAGTTCACTTTCACCCAAAAATACGACTTCTTTTAATACACTATATTTTTTTTAAATATATGGAACTGCTGAACTTGACGTATATAGGGTATTTTCAGCCATCTTATTTCTTCTATTATCGGTCGGGAAAATCGCATTCTAAACTATAGTTCTGACGCTATATTCAATTTAAAAAAATATGATTTAGTGAACAATCTTACCCCCGATTATCAATTCCATCCCATTTGACGGTACTTATAATTACAAAGAAAGAAGATGTTAAACTTTATATTATATGTATTATGTTATCCGTCTATAACATTTAGAAGAATTCCCCTTGTTGGGAAAGATTGGCATCTACTTAAAACTTTAGTCGAATTTTTTTCAAAACATTATTTTTGAAGTCGGCGGACACGATTTCTCGAAAACTTATATACCGGATCTTATTGAAATTTGGCACATTTCTTTAAAATAGCATTCACTAGTGATTGCACGAAGGTTTTTTTTCCTTCGATTACAACTAGTTTTCCAAGGCTATACGTAGTGAATATTGTGCCAAAAATCCAACTATTTTGTATAAAACTACCAAAAATTCAAATCTCCATGTTTTTTTCAAATTCTTCGTTCAATGATTATAGCTGTATTTATCCGCTAACAGAAAAAATTTAGTTTTTAGTTTTCAATAAAGTTAATGGTTATCTTGACCACCGTAAGGACACTTTTTTGACAGGCGCCTCCGAAAACCAGATCCACCGGCTGAATTTACCAAATTTTTGGATGAAAATCACTTTCATGCGCTTCAAATTTTAAATAAAATAATTTTAAAAATTTAAAAAAAAAAAAATTGAGAAAATATGCTTTTTTTAGCTTCGAAACCAACGTAACCCCTTAACAATGAAAAACTTTCGAAATCGATCCAGCATTACTTTATGTTTATCTATCCAATTTTTTTTTTTAAACTTAGAATTACTTAATATAAATGTTTATAAGAGCTGTAAAATTAAAACGACTATTGTTTTATTTAATCAAAAGTTCTTTAAAAAACATTTCAGTGATGGATCACCACTAAAATCGTAAGCAATGTAAACTAAAATAAAAAGGTATGGTGAATAATTTAATATCGTCAGAATTGCATAGCTTTTCAGCAAATCTTTACACATAATTGAATTTTTCTCATGTTAAATATCGTTTTTTACAGTAAAAAGTAAAAATTAATCATATTTTATTCTTGATATTCAGCAATATTTCTGCAGTTTTGTTGAAACACCGTCACTGTTTCAGCAAAATGTCATTATTTCCTTATCAGTAATTTCAGTTTTATGTGATTTTTATTGTTAATTGTTACAATTCTATTTTAGAATACATTCAAATTTTTAAATAGTCGTAATTAGATGTTTATTACGTTTTGAATTTGTAATATACACCGTCGGTGAATATCTACATCTTTTTTATTCCGTTTTAAATTTCATGTAAAAATAGAATTACCTCGATTCTCTGAATTGTGTTTTACTTTTAAATTTTCTTAGAAGAAGATTCAGTCTCTATATACAATATATGGCTTGATAAGAATACCTAATTTGTAAGTTGCGCAGAGGTTGAAATGTTTTCAAGAAATTGGTACCAAAAATAAAATGTAATTTTCCAAATAGGTATTTATCGAAAATATAAATTTTAAGTAAAAATTCTAAGAACAATTTTATACTTTTAAAGAAGGCACTTCGCCTAGAAACTTTTTTTCCTAAATCTTCTTTTTTTCTTAAGTTGTTAGGAAAATTACACAAGAATATGAAAAATTGAATGAGAAAGCTGGCCTTCTACATTCTTAAAATTATAAAAATCAAGTATCTCTAAAGACAAAAAAAAAACATTTTTACAAGGCAAAATTAACGATTTTTTATAGAAACAAAATAGATTTAATTTTTTAGAAACAAATTCTTTCTTATTTATTTTTTGTTTTGCTTCCGAGACTACTAAAGTAGCGGAAGCATTGTGATCACTTTTGAAAAATAAAAAATTTTTTCTCTCCAAAATCAAATTTTTTACGCACATTTTACGTTTTAGAGCTTCCTGAACAATTTTGGTTTGGGCTGTCCGTCTGTCTGTCCGTCTGTGTGTCTCCAATTTTGCACCAAGTGGCATAACTTCCGAACTATTCGATTGTTTTTAATGAAATTTTCAGAAATTATGCAGTTTGGCTCCGCGATGGTCCCCTATGAATTTAATCAAAATCGGAGTAACGGTAGCAACGCCGCTACCATGTCATTCCAAAATTGCACCAAGTGGCATAACTTCGGAACTACTCAATTCTTTTTTATGAAATTTTCAGAAATTATCTAGTTTGGTTCCTATATGGTCCCCTATGAATTTAATCGAAATCGGAGTAACGGTAGCTACGCCGCTACCATGAAGTCCCATTAAATGTCAATATCTTATTTACTGCTAGTCCTATCTCGCTCAAATTTTTAGGGTATATTGGGGGTTAGTTTTAAGCCTTTTGAGTTACAACAGTTTTTTATAAACTTCAAGGCGAAAATATAATTTCACGGTATATAATACGCATATTTGGTAGAATACTGTTTTAAAGCCTTTTACGACTACGAGGAAGCTGTGTGCCCACCCTATTGGCAGCGTATTTAAATTGTTATAAAATTGTTGATATCCAGAACAATTTCATTGTTAATCATATTTTTAAACATAAAAATTCGTCAAATACGTAAAGTGAGCACAAATAACTGTTTTTCACTAATAAAATCAAAATAGACAAACTTGCAATTTATTATGTACATACGTGTTTTTATTTCTCTTGTTGTTTGGTATTTGTGAAACCATAACATAATATTATTTTGAATCATTCCCAGGAAATGGGAATGATAATTAATGAAATGAAATTAATTCAATATAAAAAAACATTATTTGCAGATAGTGCTTTATCATTTTCTAATACTTACCAATATACTTGACACATTACAGAACTAAATGCAGACAGTGCTATTTGTGCATCAAATATTAACTCATAATACATATTTTAAAAAAGGCCTTAACTTACATATCCTTTTTGTTTTTCACGATAAATGAATAAATTTAATATCAGATTGTAGTTCTCAAAAAACTCAACCCGAAGATAACAATAACTCAAAATCTAAAATTTTTGCAGATAGTGCAGTCTTAATCTCATGCTGCGAAATGGAGAAAATTACACGGGGAGAAAATTCCTATAAAAATTACTGTGTTCAGCACTACAATCGACGTGTAAAAGACGAACATATTCAATTCTGTAAGGTAAAAATATAAAGATTATAATTAATCATAAAAAATTTAAAGGATGGAATGTTCTTTTCGTAATATTATCTCCGTAAAATTTGTAAAACAGTACAGTAAAAAGTTCCATTACCGACAAAAAAATAATTTTTAATTGTTTTTATTAAAAAAATTACAGAAAAGAAGGTTGGTTGTGTTGGGAACGCTGTAATGAAATGTACCTCAATCAGCGAGTCACATGCGACCATAGGTGTGGACTGTGGAAGAAACTTTGTCAGACAGTTCGCACCAAGCACCTTGATGCAGCTAGTAGTCAGTTTCTTTTACACTCTCTTAGGATGATGTCATCGTTTAATTCATCTTTTTGTTATTTACCTATCTTTAGTATATGTATTAGAATATATTGTTGGCGTACATTTTTGTATACATGTTTTTACAGGTACAGTGCAACCAACATAAGGTCGCAAAGGTCAGATGCGCAAATGAAAGAGTACGACAACAAGAATTAAACTATAATATATATGCATAAGAGTGTGATAAAAGTTGTGTTAGCACCACATTAAATTTTACCATGCTAGCACATATTTTTTATTTTGGTCGTCGATCGCGCACGGATTATAGGGGAGCATGGTAATTTTTCTGAAATTTTCTCTACAAAAATTATAGGATTTTTCTCTCCGTGTAATATATGAAAATTAGTGACCGATCGAACCTTCGGTTTCGGTTTCAGTTTCGGCTAATTTCAGCCAAAAGAATTTAGTTTCGGCTATAGTTTCAGTTTCGGCCAAAAATCAGCCGAAACTTCGACCGCATCGAAACTCAATGTTCGTGAATTGTCGCGCTTCATTCGGGTGAGCTTGTGTCTCATATATACACTAAATTTCAACATACAATTTAAATTTTAACATATCTAAATAAGTTTCGGTTCCGGTTTCGGCTGCAAATCCTGTTTTGGTCGGACACTAATAAAATACTATTCAAAGAACGAGTGAGAGAAAAAAGATTGAGAATTGCTGTCTTAACACGATGGATAGCATGAAAAGAATCTTCAATACTTTTAAATATTTTTAAAGTATTTCAAAAAAGAAATTCCAAATGCGTGCTAAAAACGCATTGAGGGGACCACTAGCGTGACATTTTGAAAAAATTGGAAAATTTATTTTGCATGTTTCGACAGTCTATACCTATAAAAATAACATACTAAAATTTCAAGTGCATATCTCAAATAGTTATTTAGTTACAGCCATCTGAAGAGCGGATTCTGATTTTCATTTTTAACTTTGAAGTATTGAGAAATGTATGAAGGTTGATAGTTCGGGAGTTTTCAGACGTGGTTGCCAGTCACATGTTGTGGAGCAGCTAGATTCTGGCACATTTAAACGACTCATCTAGTTTTACTATGACCGTTAGAGTTAGTATATCGTAAATAATTTTAGTAAAGATTCTCAGTGATTAAAACTAAAAGGTAAGGTAAAGAAAAACTAAATTTTTCAAATTTACTGCAGTTATTATAGCTCGAAGACAAATCATCCGATCGATTTGATTCTTATTGCAGCTTCTTTTATATATGTTTCTTCGTGCCATGAACCTTCAGTTTTTCGATCGAATAAAAAATGTAATTTTTTCGGGCCAAAAATCATCAAATTTATACAATTTTGTAAGTACTAGAAATTTATATTGGTAAGTATTAGAAAAAAACAAAAACATTAACAATACTGCAATGTTGGTAATGTTAAATCATTCAAATAATATTTGAAATTTCATTGTTAGAAATGTCGTGTCAGAATAATCAAAGGAATTATTTTTTCAACAAAATTGAATAAAAGTAAACAATTTTTGGGGTAATTTTTATGGCTACAAATTTCAAAAAACGAGGTAAAATATACAAATTAGGAAAATTTGATAAATAATTAACTTTTTTAAAATTTTATTTTAGTTTTTTTTGCCAGTTAAATTGAAAACCATTTGTTAAATGTGACACATTACAAATTGTATCAAATTGGATTATCTTTTGATTTTTAAGCATATTTTTCGTGAAGAAATACGTATTCAAGTTTTGTAATTTTCAATTGAAAAAAGTTCAGTAACATAAATGTGTTGTGAAAAGTGATATTTGACAGTCAAAATTTATATAAAATAATGGTTTCTGTAATAAAAAGACTGTAAGAAAAAAAAAGACTGTGAGTGTGAGTGTTTTCTAACTTTTCTCAAAAAGTAATAAACTTAGAGCATGGTGCAAAGACATTTTTTACGCATATTGCCTATTACTTTCGATTCGAGTAAAAAAAATTGTGAAAAATTGCTTAATTCTGGCAAAAACTCATTTTGTTAACAAAAAATGCCCGAAAAACCTACTTTTGGCCATCCGACGTGTCTGGCTCACAAACTTAGATGAGCCAATTCATTTTCCAGTACGCACACCAAATTTCATAATCGTTAAACGTTTCGTTCGAGAGTTATCGTGAGAACACACACACACACACACACACACACATATATACATATATATATATATATATATATATATATATATATATATATATATATATATATATATATATATATATTTTAGTGAATATCATTTTCGAATTCTAGAGACCTCAAAACATATTTCTGTTACAGTCTCGACTTCAGGTTGCGTCATGAGAACGGCCGTAAACGCTGAATTTCCCATTTTGGAAATTCGCTAAAATGAAAAATCAAAAAGTTATGGGTATTTAAGTGTACGCACTTAAATAATCATAAAAAAATAGTCAATTTAAATCGACATAAATCAAAGTGCATATTATTCCTTGATACCGTCATTTTGACAGAAACTATGATTTTTTGGTTCCATAATATATTTTCAAAATGGCGGCTGTTTATAGTCGACAAAAAGTGGTATTTTCGAAAATGTATTTTTTTCTTAGATCCTAGTTACTGCGATTAACCGCATTAGATAGCCTCTCTAAGAAAAGCTACAGGTAAAATTTCAAGTCAGTCGAATGAAAATCGCTGGAGTTATGTTTCTCACCGTTTTGGAAAACGTAGTTTCGAGAAAAACATTTGGAAAACGTATATTTGTGTGTTTATACCAATCATTAATATCATCTGTGAATAATTTATGAAAAGCTGTAATGAAAGAAAGTTATCGACCAAGCTGAGAGACGTTAAAGTGCTATGCACAGCAAAGCGTCATTTTCAACCGCTCAATCGTTTCAAAAATCAGGTTCAAATCGATTTTTAAAATATTTTCGCATATTATTCCAAAGAGATGTCCAATAAAGAACAAATTTTTTTGTCGAAGTGATGTAGTCCCAAGCCTACCAAGTTTTTGACTTTATGAATTTGACCAAATGATCTGTCTGTCAGTGCAGGCCACGAGGCACTGTTACTCTTATCAAGGTTCCATAGAAAAGAAAAATACCCCTATCGCAACATCCTGCATAACATAGCGAATTTCCGTTTATAAAAATTTGTTTTTCTCGGAAACTATTTGACATAGAAGAATCGTTTAAAGACCTTTTTTATGTAATTTTTTCTCCTCTTTTAAATGGTGTAAAAAAATTTCGCAAAAATTTTTGAATAAGTGAAAATTTTGGCAAAAAACTAATTTTCTGCAAGAACAAAAACCTGGCATCCGACGTGTCTGGCTGAAGAACTCATCCAAGAGTTTGGGACTTCCAATATTTTCACCAATTTTGTAAAAGCAGGACATTTCGTTCGAGACTTATCGTGCGGATATATAAATACATATATAGGGTAAAGTTACCTATTATGAGATGGTTACCCAATATGAGATAGCAGGTTATTTCGATTATATGACCAGATATTTATAATTATGTCCCCCGCACAGATAAGCAGAATCGAAACATCAAAGTTTTTGTTAGTTTCCCAAAATTTTCACCGAAGGGACAATGCCATAAAAAAACTACATGTTGTGTTTTTATGTTATGTATTTCCTTCGTTTATTGTACATTTATTTGCAACTTTTTTTCACGACAAGTGCACATACTGTATTAATGAATTATCACGTATATTTGTAAATCCTTTGTCTAAGAAAAAAATATGACCAAAAAATTTGTAATGTTAAATATTTCGTAATATGAGACACCCAACGAATCCGAATACGAGGTATCTTATTTTAGGAACTAGGTGTTTCGTATTAGGAAATTATTCACTTTAGAATTGGAGAATATGAAACAGTACGTTATTTCAATTATGCAAACAGATATTTATATTTAAATTTCCCGTACACATGAATATAATTAAAATATCAAACTTTTTGTTAGTTTTCAATCATTCAGTGTAAGAGCATCGGTAAAAAATTAACTAAAAATTCGATTAAAAGAAACTCAGTAGAATCGTTAAGCGAAGATGAAGATGATATTAAATATCAGTCTAGTCGTCTAGTCGGATCATCTATTGAAGAGGATGATGATGCAGAGTGCCCTTATTGTGCCGGATTGTTTTCAGAGGTTACGCGTGGTGAAAAGCGGGAGAAATGGCAGGCTTTCTTTTTAGATAGACTCATGTTCAATGTGGTGAAACTAAATCGCAAAAGTTTTTCAGTAGTTTCTGTTAAAGTATTATCATTTACAAGTATAAATTTTAATGATTCATTATGAAAAAGAAGAAATTTCAACTGTTAATTTATGTCTAATGTTAATCGTAAATCTGTTTGATTAGATTTAATTTTTAAAATCGAAATTATTTTTTTTTTTATACAATAAAATAATTGTAAGCCCGACGTACTAATAAACCATTAAAACTGAAGTCTGTTATTATTTTCATTTAATTTTAATCAATAAAAGTATTATTTATAAATTGTTTTCTTAGAGTTTCCTAATATGAGACAGTATCGCATATTAGGAAACCTTTTTTTCGATGATCAAAAATGACACTTTTGACAAAATCGTTTGTCAACAATAAAGTTGAACTAGCACCAAGTTTTTACTTCTGGAAGTAAAACTAAAATATATTTTACGTAGATTAGAGCTGATTTTAGTAGCTAAAGTCAAATACTTTTAGAAAAACACGGCTTTAAAAAAAGGTATCTCGGCCTGAATATTAAAAAATACAGAGAGAACAGTGAAAAGAATTTATTTTTCTATATAACCTCCCTCTATTTCAATACACTTATTATAAGGTGGGATAAGCATCTATATGCCTTTATAGTTTATAATAATAAGCAAATTCTTTGTAGCGATTCTACAAGAGCGATGTTTTCGGAAGTGATCGAATCTGCCGGACGTCCAGAACGATCATCGTCGTTGAGGGACTCGTACCGCAAATGAAACCTTTGGCACGGCTTTACCGTATACACCATCCAATCTGTCCTTAATTTCTTCTGGAGTTTGTCTTTCTTTTGTCAGAAATTTTATGACTACGCGATATTCAATTTTTGAAACGGACGACATATTGAGTTTACACTTTTACAACAGAATAAATAAAACACATGTAAACTCGTCCACTGCGTTTATGATTACTAGAGACTTAATACTTTCTGTGAAACCTTCTGTCACCTTTAAATAAGTTTAATCATGTTAGGCCGAGAACTTATGGCGCACCCCACGTATATATATATATATATATATATATATATATATATATATATATATATATATATATATATATATATATATATATATATAAGTGAATATTATTTTCGGTTCCTAGCGATCTCAAACAAATTTCTGCCATGGTTCCGTGTTCAAGTCGCGTCATGACAGTGGCTGTAATGGCTGAATTCCATTCTAGAAATTCTCTATAAATTCTCTATAAGTATATTTATTTATGTATTACCTACCCGAAAAATTTTCCTATTCACAGCGTTGGCGTCTCTCGTGAAGCCTCTAACGAAGAATAATGTTCAATAATTTTCTTCTTATTATCGATTTAATAAATTTTTTTATTAAAAAAATTTTTCTTTTCAATAAAAAAAAATAATAATTTTTTATTAAAAAACAAAATCGTGAAAGCAATTAATCTGAATAAGTTTTTTAGATAAAAAAAAATTAATTATCTTTTAACTTATCGAAGAAGAAAAAAAGCAAAAAAAATTGGGAACTTTTAAATCTGCACCGATTTTTCTTAATTAATATATGTGTATTGGTAGCCACCAGCAGCAACGCGACACCATTTCGCGTATAGCCATGAGGTGTATTTATTGTCCGTGTAAGCGAGGCTCTGGTACAAGCATCTGGTTTGAAAATTAAAGAAGATTACGACAAAATTAATTAATGAGTTTCATTTTTTTTTCTGTTGTTGTTGTCATTATGGAAAAATCAATGTTGCGTTAGACAAACAGTGGCGATTTTAGTGGGTAGGCCGGGTAGGCCCGGACCTACCCAAAAATTCTGAAACAATGAAAAAAAAGAAAGAAGAAAATGTCTAGGGCCCCAAATTGGATTAATCAGCTCTGTCGAACCTTTATGTTTAAGGACACTTTATGTCAAATGTTTAAAAACAATTCATTAACCGTGAGTAGATTTCTTTGAGTCTGAAATCATTTCTGCCATTAACTGGAATACAATTAGGCCGTGTAATATGAAATGTCGTTTTCCGACCACTTGGCTGATTATGTAATCCACACAAATATCAACACTTTTCTTTTAAGCATTTTAGGTCGTGTAACATGAAATGTCGTGTTCCGACCACTTGGCTGATTATGTAATCCACACAAATTTCGACACTTTTTTTTAAGCATTTTAGGTCGTGTAACATGAAATGTCGTGTTCCGACCACTTGGCTGATTATGTAATCCACACAAATTTCGACACTTTTTTTAAGCATTCGAGAAATGTTTAAAAGCGACTCGTTAACTCTGAATAGATTTCCCTGTAGCTTGAAATTATTATCGCCATTCGCTGGAATAATATTAGGTTGTGTAATATGAAATGTCATTTTCCGACCACTTGGTCGACCATCTAATTCGGACAAATATCGACACTTTTTTAAGCAGCAGAGAGTTCTTCAAAAGCAGTTTTTTACACTCTGAAAACGATTTCTTTGTTTAAAGATTAAAAATTTCTTTGAAATTTTTTGCTTTGAATCAAAATTAATTTTTTTTTGAATCAAAGAAATATTTTTTTGACTACAAAAAAAAATTATTTCTTTGAATCAAATAAATATTTTCTTTGATTCATAAGTACAAATACTTTTCTGATTTAAAGAAAAAAATTTCAAAGAAATTTTTAATCTTTGAACAAAGAAATCGTTTTGAGAGTGTAATTTTAAATATAATTCTTGTAGCCCGGAATTATTTCCACCATTATCTGTAAAATTATTATTAGGCCCAGGGTCAGATCATCGCATAGGCAAATTAGACACATAACCAACTAACCGTGTTACAGAGCTCCAAACAGAGTTGGAATTTGTGCTGGGCCCGTATTTTACTTTTTTGAGGAGAACGTGGATTGAGGTATTCCACTAATGGTTTGGATATTTATGTATAATCAAAGCCATATGGAGGAAGAATAAAAAAATATAATTCTTGTCTGGATTGGGGTAGATAATAAGTGAATATTGCGGAAGGAACCGCTGGAGGAATTAGGAGAATGGAGTTGGTAGAAATCGACTTAGGGCGACGTAAACCCGAAAAATAAATCAACTTACCAGATCTCCGTGGTGGTGAATCCTTAAACTAGTTTGATGAAAAATTTTTACAATTAAAATAAAAAAAAACCCTCCCGGAAGTGTTCCTCTGAACAAAATAAAATAGATAAAAAATCAATGATTCGTTATTCTCCAAATTTTATTTTAAATTCCGAAAGTTTTCCAGTGGTTGCTTTTCGTATAAGTTCACAAAAGTTATTTACATAAGATGTTTTAATTTGACGACAATTTGTGTTGCAATAAAAAAAAGTTTTTTTTGAACAGAACGAAAATCAAAGTCGAATTCATTGTTGAATTCATGTCGAGTTCGACAATAGATGTTTTTAAATTACGACGACCGAATTCCCCAAAGATGTTGTCAACAAGAAAATATCTAGGGCCGCAAAGTGGGTTAATTCGTCCCTGGTTATATATGGGCTCTCTTAAGTGGTATGTGATTACCTGAAATGGTTTGTAAATGTTGCTAAACACTACATTCTATTCAGTTTAAAATTATGCAATAAAAAAATGTCTGCATATTCAAGAAAAATAATACACATAAGTTGTATGTTTACAATAAAAAAAAATCGGGCCTACCCAAAATAAAAATTCTAGAATCGCCTCTGTGGAAAAAACGGCATTTTGATTTTAACACGTATATGATCATGAGGTATTATAACGAAAAGGTCAACTGATACACTATTTTGACAACTGAAGTAACAACCGTAGCTTTCTCTCTCGATCTAGACACAATAGATACGATAGCTCCGATAGCTATCACAGGTCTGCTGCACAATACGTAATGTACCTAGACAAAGAGCGATCTGTATTTGTATACCTTATTGGTGTACGCTTTATATGCAGTTGTTGACGCGGTACAACGTTGTGTCGCAGTTAGTTAGATTTCACGTGGCATTGTACGGCTTCATAACCATCAACGTGTTAATAATTTGCATAATTATGTACAGTTTGAGTATAAGAAACGATTAAAAAGTTTCAATTGGAAGGAGTGCATAAGTAAAAAATTTCACTTTGAAACTAAGATTTCAACAAAGTTGTGTTGGAGACATTAACAATCAAATTTCCGTCAGTCAAGTAAAGAAAAATGATGTAGAGAGAGTTGTTTCTAATTTATTCCAAAAACTGTGAAAAACTGACTGAAGAGTCCTAACTTAATGAGAGTCTAATGTGCAATTGGTGAATTTCTTACACTCTCAAAACGATTTCTTTGTTCAAAGAATAAAAAATTCTTTGATTTTTTGTTCTTTGAATAAAAAAAAAAAATTTATTTGGATTCAAAGCAATATTAATTTGACTACTGAAAAAATTTTTTGAAAATATTATCTGTATCAAAAAAAATTTGGGGGTACAGGTCTACCCACACTGTCAACTTTCCATTGGGTGTCCTAATGACTACTGTATATAAATAATTTTTTTTTTATTTCAGAGGGCTCCTCCCCCCGAACCCCCGACAGGGGTCATGACCGATCAGCCCCACTGAGGGGCTTCGCGCGCTTTATCTCGTGAGGGACTCTACTCCTCATTAAACAAATGATAACATTATTTATTTTTGAGATATGCGAGACGATAAATATTTCACAAAAAGTTTTTAATTTCGTTTTGTTACATATAAAAAACAAACCACTAATCCGAATTTGCCGAAAACTTTATCCGGTCTTCAGTTTTTAATTACGCATCTAATGAAATTAGTCCGGAGTTGATATCATCATTTGTTCTCGATATATGCGAGACGAAAAAAAATTCACGATCGAACGAACGAACTAACGAACGCACGCACAGACATCACGCTAAAAACGATGGATTCGGATTCTAGTGACCTTGGAACGTGGAGATATGCTCAAATTAGCGATTCGTAAAATCGGACCCATTACTATAACTTCCAATGAAAAGTTTTTTTTTTTTTTTTTTGATTCAAAGAAGAAACATTCAAGAAATTTTTAATCTTTGAACAAAGCATTCGTTTTGAGAGTGTACATTCGGTTTTTAAGTAAGTTTTCTCCTTGAAGAGATCTTTTCAAATTGATTCATTTAAATTCATTAATTATTACGTAACTTCAATGATACAATCTTTTAATATTACATAATTAATTTTCACAAAAGCTCTTCCAATCCTTCTATTTCCAATAGTTTTCCTTTTAACGTCAAAGAATTACATTAACAAGTATAAAAAATGAATGATCGAACTTAGATATCCACTTTGAGACACATTCGAATGCGAATCACATAAAGTAAATCGACATTAACGTTCGTTTCTTTTTTCTTTACATTTAATTTAGAGCACATACTCACATCTGCTCGACTCATACTCCTACTAGTACTCATCCATCGTTTTACGGCGTAACATATTCAACTGATACGTGTAATCATTTAACTTTACTATATCCTTAATCCTTACAATATCCTTACGTCTAACCATCCATATATACATATGTATAAATGTCGGCGGAAGATCATTGAATCAGTCAGATTATGAAATGCCGCCATTTGGTAAAATATCTAACTGACGACAGTCAACAGATAATTTTTTTTTTATTTCATTTTTTGCAAGTCTAGACCTTAAAAATGTGTTCGCAAAAGGAAATTTCGAAATTTTGAAAATTTATAAAGCTATAGCCACTTTTATACTATAGGTTCCGGTATCAGACATTATACATCAAGACTTTAAATGAATTTTTTTGAAAACTACATTTTTCAAGTTGGCATATCTCTAGTTTTATTTATCCAATTGACGTCGAATTAGGCATAAAGCTTCAGTGCATGTTGCTTTGTAATGAAATGAAGGGGTATAGAAAGGGTGGTTTCAGTGGTTGATCGAACTATCCCACCGACACCACCATATGTAAAATATTGGGGTTTAAAATAAAGGGTGGCAGCTATGGCTGAGTTTATAGTTAAAAATATTTTAGATTAAAATATATAGATGTCGGGACGCGATTAAATGACTCAAAAGGTACTCGGACGTCGTTACAGGATATTGAATAAATCATTAACTAGCGATTAACAATAAAAGATTTATATTCTAAATAATAAAAATAAATAAAAATATTAAACTACAGATTTGATATCAATTTGGGCTAAATAGAATTACAATTACAAATCAATGTTCCAACAATAAAAGATAAAAATAATACAAATTCTTATAATCTAATAATGTTACATATGCAAGCCGATTGGGTGTGGTTGGAGAACTACCGTAAGTTATACGAAAATACCCCAAAAAGAAAAAAAAATAGTTAAAACATTAATAAATCAAATTTTAATAAAAATATACCGAACCGGGTTGCATATGTCGATTAAATATTAAGAAAGGAAGTGCATATTACTTCTTCCTGAGGGATACACAACACTACACAAAATGACTTTACATTTTAAACGTTCATTACTGAATCCAATTACGGAATGACTTTATATCGACCCGTTTTTGCCCTCAAGCCAAGCTCGCTCGGGTACTCCTCTTACCTCGTTCATCAATCGTTCGATTTCATATTTTGGCGTTTCGCTGATTTAGCGATTTAATCAAAGACTTCATTATTACATTTCCAACTATTAGTTTCTAGATTAATCTTTACAGTGGTGTTCAATAATAAATTTACAGTATGTTACTATGTTATTAGAAAGTGGGTACAGTAGCGGGCATTATATTACAGCTTTATGGCAGGGACTACGGATATAACGAAATTTTAATTTTTACTATTTTTAAAAGGTAAGACTTTAAAAACGTTAAAAAATAATTCTTTGTTTCAAACGGCAATTTTTTGTTCAAAGTAGTATCTGCCAGAATCACAACCTCTCTGAACCAGAATCTTTTTCTTTTTTGTTGCAAATGAACACAAATTTCAAAGTCATGTCAACCAACACATCATTTCTTTTCGTATGGTTGTATTTAAATCGTTATAAATTCTTGCATTTTCATGTTTTTAATGGAAGTTTTTTTTTTGTAAGTATGTTCTTAAAATATCAATAAATAGATGGTAAAATACGCTGCCAATGGGATGTGGCAGAGAGCTTCCTTGTACTCTTAAAATACTTTAAAACAGTATTCTACCGAATATATATACTGTGAAAATATATTTTCACCTTAAAGTTTATAAAAAATGGTTGTAACTCAAAATACTTAAAGGCTAAATTATAAAATAATAGCAAAAATATTTTAGAAACTAACCCCCAAAATACTTTAAAAATTTGAGCGAAATGGGACTAGCAGTAAATTAGATATTGACATTTAATGGGATTTCATGGTAGCGCCGTGGATACTATGTATTACTCCGAATGCAATTAAATTTGTAGGGGACCATCTAGGAACCAAGCCGCATAATTTCTGACAATTTTGCCAGTTATGCCACTTGGGGCAATTTAGTATATTAATGGAATGACATGGTAGCGGCGTAGCTACCGTTACTCCAATTTCGATTAAATTCATAGGCGCTCATGTAGGAACCATATTGCATAATTTCTGAAAATTTGATTAAAAACAATCGAATAGTTCAGAAGTTTTACCACTTGGTGCAAACTGGCGACACACAGATGGACAGACAGACGGACGGACGGACAGACACCAAACCAAAATCGTTCAGGAAGCTCTAAAACGTAAAATGTTCGTAAAAATTTTTTTTTTGGAGGGAAAAAATTTTTTATTTTTCAAAAGTGTTCACAATGCTTCCGTTACTTTAATAGTAGTCTCGGAAGCAAAATGGACTATAAAAATATTATCAGTTTTTTTTATTAATTCCTAAAAAGAGCCGAAATTTTTTCTGTCTAGACTAGAAGCCCCGTTAATATGTATTTTCAAAATTCAGTATCGTTGCATGTCAAATATTATTTGATCTACCTGATTTTAAGATTTTAAATTAACTTTTTCAATAAAATGGTTGGTTTTTAATTAGTCATTTCTTGAAAAGCCTGTTCGTTACTGGGCACATCACTGGATGCTTATTTGGTTGATTCAACAATTCGCCGCCAACATATATATATATATATATATATATATATATATATATATATATATATATATATATATATATATATATATATATTCAATACTTACAATACATCTAGCAAATTTCAGTGTTATTATAATTTCGTTAGACACATCTAGAAAAATTGTCAATTATAATGCTTTTTGACAATATAACTAAATCAGAGTACAGGAAAATATTGTAAAAATAAACATTATATGGAGACGAAACGAATAATGTCAAAACTATTGAACCAATTTCAATCAAATTTAATTTAGATATTTATATGTTTTGGACTAACCGACAAGAAATTTTTATCTCGATTAAAGGTACCCGTGGGATGTGAATAAAAAATAATAATAAATAGTGTCTTAACGATACTAAATCCATTTCAATAAGTTAGGATACTTACATATATGGTTTAGAATAATTAACAGGATAATTTATATCCTGGTTGAAGTTTCCTGCGGGATATGACTACGAAGCTAATTAGTATCAAAACTACAAAACCGATTTCAATCAAATTTGGTATGAATAGTCTTATGCTTTGGAAAAACAGAAAGGGAAATTTTTATCCCGATTAAAGGTTCCTAAGCGAAACAATTTACTTAGTCAGATCAAAATTAGTGAAACGATTTTAGTTAGTTTTATTATGGATACTCATATACTATGGTACAACATACAGGAAAATTTTCATCGGGATTAAGGATTTCCACGGAAAACAAAACTATTCAAAAAATTATTCAATCATGTCAGAACTATTGGGCAGATTTTAATTAAATTTAATTTGAATATTTATGTATTTAGAATAACTGATGGGATAGTTTATATCCCGATTGAAGTTTCCTAAGGGATAGGAATATGAAACTAATTAATGTCAAAACTGCTGAATCGATTGCAATCAAATTTGATATGAAAATGTATAATTCTATATAATAATTTTGACCTGACTGAATAATTTATTTTGTATTCCTTGTGAGCCTTTAATGGGAATACAAATTTTCCTTTCTGTTATTACAAAGCATAAAAGTGCCCCTTACTAAATTCGATTGAAATCGGTTTTGTTGTTTTTACACTAATTAGTTTGGTATTAATATCCCGCAGGAACCTTCAACCACCATGTAAATTATTCTATCAGTTATTTTAAGCCATATAAATATTCCTACTAAATTTTATTGACACATCGGCTTAGTAGTTTTGATACAAATTAATTTGTTATTCACTTCACAATTTCTCTAAAAGTGTCTAGCGAAATTGTGATAACACTGAATTTTGATAGTTGAATTATAAGGAACATCATTCGTTGACAATAATTCGTTTTTTTTAAAATTTGACACTAGAGTTATTATAATAAAACGGTTTTGACAATATGGCTGCAACATATATATATATATATATATATATATATATATATATATATATATATATATATATATATATATATATATATACTATTATTTTATTGATTAAAAAATACTTGCAATTTTGTCAGAAAGCAAAAAAATTAATCGAAGTGTATTGGTACACGTTTATGTAACCCTGTCCATGTAAGTATATACAGGGTCATTAGAACATTTCGACATTTCGAAATTTCGTAAATTTATTTTCGATTATTATCTATTTTACGTACGTAAATGAAAGTTGCGTCGTTCCTGTTGTATTTGAGACATTGTACATCAAAAAGGTAAGAGATTAGAGAAATAGATAGTATTTTCATTTTGTTAAAAAGGGGATGTCATCATATCGACGATGGTAAATCTTCAAACGCATTTTTCTGAAAGGATATCTCAAGATCAAAAAAATGTCTTTTTTCTTTTATGTTTTTTAAATCTCACAGTAGACTTGTAACGAATATTCGACAATTATTCGATATTTGGTCTATTTTACCATTTTTTGATATTCGGCCGAATATCAAGTTGTGTAAAAAAAGGAAATTCGACTTATTTGTAATATTCTTAAATTATATGTACTTTAAGTAACATTCCGTGCTAGTTGTTAGCTAACAATAAACTACGTATAATATATTATGTACGCACAAATACATACACACACACCCATACGGCTGTATAGTCATGATATACGTACTGTTTAGTATACGTATTTAAAAATTTCAGAATTTGACATATTTATCATAATTTTAAAAAAATCGTTAACTGTTTCAGTTCATTATCGAATTTAAAAGAATTATTTAATTAACAGAATATTTTCAAAATGTGATACTTTTTTAAATGTTATCTAATTATTTTATTTATATACTCGTATTTGTGCCATATTTTTGAAAGGGAAAATTAAGTACTTCAATTATTTTTAGTTTCATATATTGTGTGGGATGTCGCTTGAAAAATCTTGTTATACGGACTACAAAAAAATATAATATAGGGTGAATGCGGGAAAGATGCCGCACATTTTGAAAACACTTGATAATTCTTAAAGTATGCATTTAATTGATTTGAAATTTGGTACACAATAAATGTAAACATTGTTCTTTAAAATTATTTATAAATAATTTTAAATTTTGAGTCATAAAGGATTCATAATTAATATTTTTGTAGAGCCTGCAAAGCGGCGTCTCACCCACACCTATGGGAGAGATGGCGCATCAAAGAAGGTGATATGCCGCATAGTCCATATTAAAAATTTTGTATTCACATACATCTCCATACATGATGCATGCCATATGTAGCCATTTTTGGCACTTTATACATCTTAACCAATCAACTTTTTTTTGTTTCTGAGTACTCTTCAAAACATTCAATATACTCTCAATCATCATTATTTTCGTTATCTCTACTAATATAAGATCTCTTCCTGATCCAATTAACGGATCTTTTATATTTACGTGGCATAATTTACAGTCCAAACCAAAAAAAAAAAAAAAAAAAAAAATAGCATAATTAAGGTGTATAAGTCTATGTTTTTAACATGTAATGTGATGCGGCATCTCTCCTTTTTGTTGGGATAGATGCCGCTTGTTGCTATAGCAAGCATAGTGCGGAATTCTAACCTAATATTTTATACAGTACTTTTAAAATATACCTAAATTAATAACAAAACTCATTTTCATTAAAACAATGAAATATACATTCTTAAATTCTAATGAATTAAATGCTTGATAAAATATTATGTTAAAAAACTTACTTTTCAATTATAAAAAGTTGGATAATTACTAAACTGATGGACTAATCATAAATGTTACCATATACAGCTTAAATAACTAACTTATTTTAAACATAAAATCCATTAATAGCGCTATCTATCAATCAACGAACGAATTATGGCTACTGCGGCATCTCTCCCGCACTTACCCTACCTATTAAATAGTATATTCGTCGAATATTCGGTATTAAGCCAACGGTCGAGTAGGCAATGCGCTGCAAGCTCCCCCTACAGTTACTTCCCCTAGGGTGTATTCATTTGATGTCTTGTATGAAATGTTATGTAAAAGTGTTGCTGGAAGCGCTGGGAAAATACAAATCTGGATAGTTTTTACACTGTTTGGAAAACATAATTTGTTCAATGCAGGTTTTGAAATATTAAGTGTGAATTTAAACACTCTAAAATAATGGTTTTGGGAAGTTTGGCAACGCTAAATCTGTATGCAAACTATCAGGGGAGTGCATCATTTTTAGAGTTAAACATAAAACTTTGTATAAATACGCAGCAAAATTTTTTTTCCTGAATTTGAAGTACTATTCCGATTTCTAAAAAAGTTAAAGAAATATTTGTTAAAAAATCTTTTAAAACGTAATTGAGATTCCTTTAACCACTTTTAGCGAATTTCCATTCTGGAAATTCAGCTATTACAGCAGCTCTAATGTAAGACCTAAGTCCGGGACTATGGTAGAAATCTGTTTTGGAGCCTCTAGAACCCAACAATCTACTTCACTAAAATTTATATATATATATATATATATATATATATATATATATATATATATATATATATATACATAGTTATTGTATACACGATAACTCTCGAACGAAACGTTTAGTGCTTATGAAATTTGGTATGCGTGCTGGAATCCGGACCGGTCTGGCTAAGTTCGTTAGCCAGACACGTCGGATGCCCAGAAGTAGGTTTTTTGGCCATTTTTCGCCATTTTTAGTGTTTTTTTTGCAAAATTTGGCTAGAACTCAAAATTTGTTTAAATTTTTTTAACACCATCGAAAAGGGCGTAAAAAATTGTATACGATAAACTTTTAAAACATTGTACTAAGTGAACTAGCTTTTAAGAAAAATTAAGAAATTTGCTGAATTTTTTTACAATAAATGTTTCATCGTTTTAGCAATTCTTTTCTAGATAAAACAAGTGCTAGTTAGTTATTCAATATGTATGTATGTGTTATAATAACAATAGCTCTGTCTCCTCTTTTTAACTTAAAATTAGTCAGATTTTTTAAGAGTACGTTATGGAAAGGAAATTTTTGTATGATGTCCTTCTTTAGAAAGAAAATATAATTTATATACCTACATTTGCATACCTAGAAAAAAAATCGAAATCTATAGTTATGTAATGTAATAATATGTTGCTAAATGGATATATGCTACACTATATGAGATCGGTTAGGGTCCTGAGGACCCAAAAGCGCCAAAAATTAACTACTGAACTGATTTTGAAAATTGTTTCACTGTTAGAAAGCTAAACTATTTTTAACAATATTTTTTTTTTGGGATATATAAATTTCACGAAGAATTTTTTCAACCTTTTTCAATTTGGGAGAAGGTTGAAAAAATTCTTCGTAAACTATTTTTAATGGATACAGGTCTTAGATGAGATCCGCCAGTGCCCAATATTTGGAAATTCGCTATGTTATGCAGATGCTGCGACAGGGGTATTTATTTTTTAATCTCGTTTGCCAAATATTGAACTTTGTGTTTTTCTTAAGCGATACTGGGAACCAAATTAAATTGGTTGCCTTAATTTTAAGTTGCATCTTATGATCTGAAAAAATAGAGTAATTTAAATTTTTATTGACACTTCTTAGCAATTTTCAAATTTATTATAAATTTTAGTTACGAAATCTTTATTTTTCTTAAAAAATAATTTGATTATCTAAACCTTGAACAGCAAATTTTTAAGTGTCAGTCGTTTCAGTCATTTTAGACATTTCAGTCATATAGAAATTTGAAATGTTTGTTTTTTCTATAAATGAACTAGTCCTCTTTTTAATTGAATATTGTTTTAAGAATTTGTTTGCAAGCTTCGGAATTTGATTTATTTATTTTTGATTTTTTTATAATATCAAAAAAGTTTTTGACAGTTTCAAGTTTACGCAAATAATTTTTGAATAACGTAGCTTATATTTTAAAAAGTGTTTTGAAAAATTTTATAAGAAATTAGGCCGGGGGCACCTTGAGACGCAGTTAACGCAGGCAGAGCAGCGTAATTTCTGTGGTTCTTGTTGTAGAACGGGACAGCGTGAATTGAAAGGCAGAGCAGAGCGGTTCTGTAACAAGTAAACCGAGGACAGTTCAACCGCGACAGTTAAACCGCGACAGTTCAACCGACGACAGTTCAGCCTGACGACAGATCAACCGACGACAATTCCACCTAACGACAGATTAGCCAATGACAATTCAACTTCACGACAGTTCAGCCTAACGACAGTTAAACCAAACGACAATTGAACCGTAGAACAGTTAAACCACAGTACATTCTAACTGCTTAACACTAATATATAAATTTACTAAATCCAACCTGAACTAACCCAACTCAATAAACTATAAACAAATCTAACGTAACCTAACCAAACCCAACCTAAACTAATCAAACTCAACAAATCATAAGTAAAAGTAACCTAACCTAACTAAACACAACTTAACCAAATGAAACCTGACTTAACCAAGCCTAACCTAAACTAACAGAATTCAATAAATTATAAATAAACCCATCATAACCTAACCTAATACAACCTAACGTAACCAAACCGAACCTGAAGTAAAACAACTCAGTAAATTATAAACAAACCCAACCTAACCTAACCAAAGCCAGCCTGAGTTCACTGAATTCAACAAATTATAAGCAAACTCATCTTAACCTAATATAAAACAACGTAACATAACCAAACCCAACCTGAACTAACCGAACTCAATAAATTATAAGCAAACCCAACTTAACCTAACCAAAACTAGCCTAAACTAATCGAACTCAACAAATTATAAACAAACCTAACCTAACCAAACGCAACCTAAACTAATCGAACTCAACAAATTGTAAACAAATCCTACTTAACCTAACCAAAACCAGCCTAAGCTAACCGAATTCAACAAATTATAAACAAACCCAACCTAACGTAACCAAATACAACTTAACCTAACAAGATTAACAACTTAACCTAACAACAGATTAACCTAGCCAGACAACACCTAAACTAATCGAATTCAACGAAAGGTAACCAAATCCAACACAACCCAACCAAAAAGTGTACCCTTAATTGTGTAAAGAGTCACCCTTGAGACTTGAACTACATAAATACTTATTTAGTCTCAAGTCTCAAGGGAGGCAAATTTCATTGCTAGATAAAATTCAAATAATTTTGTTCTTATTAGTTAATAAATTGTACAATGGTTAAATTGTCTTCAGTTAAAATGTCGTTAGGTTGAATTGTCGTCGGCTGATCTGTCATCGGTCGATCTGTCGTTAGATTGATCTCTCGTTAGGTTGATTTGTCGTCGGTTGGACTGTCGGGGTTGAACTGTCGCGGTTGAACTGTCTGCGGTTCACTAGTCGCAGCACCGAGCAGAGCAGAGCAGCACTGCGTCGCACGAAACCGATGTGGCACTCGTGAATGTGACACAGAAACTGTGCGACATTGTAACACGTTCTCGAGTTTTAGTTGGTTTTATTTCGCCGAAATGAAAACAATTGAAGAAATTTAAGAAAAACAGTGCTGCTTAACTCTGCTCTGCTTCTAAATTCATGTTATATCGTTCTACAACAAGAGTCAAAGAAACTGCGCTGCCCTGCCTGCGTTAATTGCGTCTCAGTGTGCGCCCGGCCACACAGTTTGCTCTCGTACTTTCCTGCCCTACCCTGATCTGCTCTGGCCTGCGTTTACTACCTGACGCAGCTCAATGTGCGCCCGACCTTAAGGTGTTATTAGTTAGTTAACACGTTAACGGGCATAAGGTATTATGACGAAACGTCCAACTGTTACACTATTTTGATAACTGACCCATTAATTATTGTTATAATCAGGTAGCGGGTTTTTTTCGGACAGGTCAGGACCGTACTTATTGCAATAAAATTTTGCAACTAAATTTCATAAAATTGTGCACCTTTTAATGAATATAACTGGTCAAAAATTACATTTTTCACCATTTAGAATACTAACGGCATTTTTGATTTGACAAAAGTGAGAGAATTAAAAAAATTGGTAAAAATTTTTGTAAAATTTATTGAAAAGTTGTTGAATATTTAGACGGTCCACTATAATACTCAGGGCCAGCTTGGCCAATAGGCCACCCTAGGCCATGGCCTAGGGGCGGTAAATTTTTAAAATAGGGCGGAAAAATGAGAAATTAACGTTTCTTTCGTTTTTTTTTGCCCGTCACTTATTTTTTTTAAGAGAAAGTTTGTAAAAAAGGTAGGTAAAGGGGCGGCAAATTTTTGAAGCAGGGCAGAAAAAATTGTGATTGACGTTTCTTTTTCAAGGTTTTTTTTTTCAAACAAAAGGTAGGGTCGGCATTTTTCAAAGTGCCTAGGGGCGGACTCAGGGTTAATCCGGCCCTGATAATACCTAACACGTACGTATTTGCTAAGATTTTTTATTATTGAAAAACAAATTTTTAATAAAATAATAAGCAATACTTCTATCTCTCAAAATTGAAAACAATAAAAAAAGATGAATTTATTTATGGTCCATTTCAGTTAAATTTAACCATTCTCCGTCACTTTGAATTTAAATAATTTCCGTTTTCTTAGCTTTATCTCTTTTATTATTGCATTTATGTAAATTTTAAATTTGCAGTTTATTTTCAGAAAAGAATAGAAGATTGATTTGTTTTGAATATAGGAATTATTTAATTTTTTAATGAAAACTCATGATCAATTGTATCTGAAATGAGGTATAATTTAAATGACATGTTACATAAATAACATACATAATATAAACAAAAATACTTTTGATAGTCAATTAAAATTAGAGTGGCACTTTTCAGTTGTGCAGGTAACAAATAAAAGAATTAAAAAGGATGTTTACATAAAATACGTATAAATTATATTTTTATACACATATGTATGTGTGTCTTGCAAAACTTGTGTACGTTGGTTTTATCAAAATATTTTGAACTTTTAATCATATTGAGTGCAATATGTGTACCTGCACATATTAAACACAATACTATCTGATCTGAAAGAAGTCCGATACCTGGTCATAACGTATATAAATAAACGTAGCTCCCTCTCTGTCTAGGTATAATAGGTACGATAGGTACCACAGGTATTTAGTAGTGTCCAGTATATGTATAGTGGTAGATGACAGAGATGGTAAATGCATCGGAACACAATGTGTGGCCAACATCGCAGAGGCGCCATTACAGTGTCCAGCACAACAGCTCGTTTAGAACTCAGCAACGAAATCAAACAGATAATTTAAGAACGGAACAAGCGTCGTATAGTATAGGCGTAAATCTCAATCACCTTACGGCTTGAGATTTTGATGCCCTCAAAAATAATCTTGACAATGTTTCAGACTTTATTCTAGCCCTGTATATTTCCAATAATATTGTATACATAGCTGTTGTTATATAATATGGGGTAAGTAGTTGGCATATTATTTAAACATTCTTTTAGCGTCCAACTAACAGAACGTCTCCTCAGTTTTACTTCGTCTACGTCGTTCTATTCTCTTCCTGTTAGCGAATTTCCGAATGGAAATTTCAGCTATTACAGCCACTGTCATGGTGTGGTTTCAACCCGGAACTGTGACAGAAATTTGTTATACAAAAATTTATATTAAAAAACATGGGATCGTTGCTTTGTCACTTTTCGCTGTAGGTACCTATGCAAATAATACAAAAATTTTACTTTTATCGAAAAATTTGTTAACTTGGGATTTCCCTTACATTTGTTTTGATATACTTATATTTTCCTCTATCTCTAACATCCCCCACTAATACATTATTCACTTCATTTTTATAATATAAATAGCTTCGCGTAAAAGAACAGTTTTTAGTTGTGTTTTTCACCTGATGATGGCCTAATGGCCGAAAGTCGACTCGTGTTTATACGATTTTTGTTGTGAAAAGGGACAAAGCAACGATCCCATGTTTTTTAATATGGATTTTCACAAAGTAAATCTTTCCAATATTAATTATTTAAAAATTTATATATATGTTCGAACGAAATATCCAATTTTTATGAAACTCCTGTAGGTGTTCGTTAGCCAGACATGTCGGAAATAGGTATTTGGGGCATTTTTCGTCAAAGAAATGAGTTGTTGTCAAAATTTAGCCAAATTCAAAAGTTTATCGAAAGAGCGGAAAAAATCACATAAGAATGGTTCTCTGAGCTATCCATTATTTTATGTAAACTCGTTTTCGAGAAAAATTTTAGAATACCCCTGTCGCAGCATCCTGCATAACATAGCGAATTTCCGTTTACAAAAATTAGTTTTTCTCGAAAACTATTTAACATAGAATAATAGTTTAAAGACGTTTTTTATATGATTTTTCCTCCTCTTTTCAATGATGTAAAAAGATATCACAAAAATTTTTGAATAAGAGGCAATTTTGACAAAAAACTAGGGGAAGTTCGCCCAAAGCGGATACCCTTCTTAAAGCGGGTAAGCGCTTATATGTATATCGTTGTATCAAATGTTTTTGTCAGGTCGTGTGTATACCGATATTAACCGAATATCAACCAATATCAATCAGTTGCACTTGAACGCTTGTGTTGTTTAATATCCTAGTTAAGCGTCATCAAATTTTTTTGTTGGTTTTGTTAAAAATTTTGACGATAAATATTCTGTGACTAGTCGCAAACCTTTTTATTTGTAATCTTTTTAGTATTACCGTATTATGTTATCATCATTTGACTTTTAATGTAGAAAAAGATAGACATGTATCGGCTTTCATTTTGAAATTATTCTAAGTTAACAAAATTAAGTCTTTTTGGGCAAAGCGGGTAGACAAAATAGAAGCATCTTAATGGAAAAAACTGTTGGAAGGGGAAAAAAATCGTCTTTTTACGACGGAATGAGAGAAAAAGCTTAAAAAAAATATTTTTGCCTTGTTTATGGTGATTTTGATATGAAACTACCTAAAGTAATATACTGCAATGTGGAAAGAAAGTCAAGTTAATTTTTATAAACTTATTATTTTTGTCTTTTTCCAATTTTTTTTTACTTAATTATTATTATTGTTAAGTTCTATATGATTAAGAAAGTTTATATTAATAAATAATAACAGTATTTAAATACATAATGTACTTACCCGCTTTGCCCAAAGAGGTTTACCGATACGGGCAAAGCGGGTTTTCGCAGAGGTTTTGTATTTTCTTTATTAAAAATAAATATCGTATAAAAATTTCTTGAGCGAAGTTTCATTTTAAAGTTCGATAACTATTCTATCTGATAATATAAAAACATCTACTTATCGAGGTCAAAAGCCACTTTTTTGGGCGGCTACCTTCCCCTATTTTTTTCACGAAAATTGCCAAAAAAATCATATTCCGGGCATCGGCCGTGCCTGGCTAACGAACTTGTCGAACGGTTTGGCACTTCCAACATTGTCACTAAATTTCGTCAAAATAGGCTTCTAGGGATCTCAAAACAAATTCCTACCATACTCCCGGGTTCAAGTCGCGTCATGACAGTGGCTGATTTTTAACTTTTTTAATATTGCGCTTCAAAATGAAGTAATTTTTGTCACCGGAAATTCGCGCTATGTTATGCAGGAGGCTGCGACAGGGGTGATTTTACTTTTACATCTTCTACACGTCTTCTTCATCGTCTTTAACCACACACACACACACACACACACACACACACACACACACATACACACACACACACACACACACACACAAACTACGACGTCATCTTCATCATCATAATCGTTCATGCGAGGGGTCGAACCATAGCTAGCCGAGGAGTCGTGGATAGTCGAACGGGACGGCACGGGGGGTTGAGCAATGGTGATATTCTATAATCTTGGAAATACTTGACCTCTATATTATCATCAGTGCCTACTAAAGTGAACGAATAAGCGAGTATACCTATACAGAGGTTTGTGTAAGTATGTTTTGCGGTAGTGGTATAGCAGTTGTAGCAGTGGTGGTGATACAAGCAGCTTAGGTCGCTTAGGATGTTGAATGCCGAAAGGCATTTTGTTTTCCACTTTATGTATGTGTGTGTATGTATGTATTGTATGTATGTATGGTAACACAATCGAAATGAATACATTTTTGTTTAATCGTAAAAATTCGACACGTAGGTACCTAAAGAATAATTCGAAATAATAAGTACCGTAAGAATTTATATACCGGAAGAATTTAAAAAAAAAACTTTCAACATAATGGAGAAGTATGGTAGTGTGGATAATGTAATATGTAGTTACATTTAACTAAAATATAGACCAAAACTAATAAACTGGTGAAACAATTTTTTGGAATCCATTAACAAATAATGGAGAAAGAGAAGATCAAGAAGTTTACGGCACAGTGATAGATTTTCAATTCGCCTGTGCATCATCGAACCTACAGTTTTCCCATTTAAATAACACAGGAAAAACGATTTTTTATATTATTTACTCCTGCAAACTATGAAGAAATTTTTTTCCCATAAAATGAAACAAAAGACCTTATTAAGCATTAAATTTTGGACAAAAAATTTCATTGAGTCAAATTTCTGTCACCAATATTTCACTTTCTACAGAGCCTTAAAATTTAAATTGTTTGAAATTTTGCTTTTTTTTACATTTTTAAGCTAACCTATTAAAGATAGGACAAAATTTTAAATGACAGTTTTGTAGTCCCATTGACGCTTTACAGAAAAGTTCCTTACAAATTTTTCATATCACAAATAGTTACAAAATTACAGACCCTCAAAGTTTATTTTACTTATTTTTTTAGCGAAGAGGAAATTCAGCTATTACAGCGGGTGTCATGAAAAAACCTGAATCCGGGACTATGGGACTATGAGGCCTCGAGAAACCGAGAATGACCGAAATTTCTGTCATAATCCTGGGTTCAAATTTTTTCATGACACCGGCTGTAATGTCTGAATTTCCATTTTGGGGTCTGTAACTTAGGGTCTGTAATTTTGTAACTATTTATAATACGAAAAATTTGTAAGGAACTTTTTTGTAAAGCGTCAGTTTGACTACAAAATTGTCATTTAATATTTTGTCCTATCTTTAATAGTTTAGCTTAAAAATGTAAAAAAAGTAAAATTTTAAGAAATTTAAATTTTAAAGCTCTGTAGAAAGTGAAATATTGATGATAGAAATTTGACTCAAGGAAATTTTTTGTCCAAAATTTAATGCTTAATAAGGTGCTTTGTTTCATTTTATGGAAAAAGAATTTCTTCATAGTTTGCAGGAGTAAATAATATAAAAAATCGCTTTTCCTGTGTTATTTAAATGGGAAAACTTTAGGTTCGATGATGCACCTCTAAAAATTGGAATTTTGAGCTGCGCTTTGGTGAGGATGTTTGTTGAGACGTATCCTACGATATTTCGAGCGGAGAGCGATTTTTTTTTGGCATACCCTAATATTACATAGGAAACTTCCATTACGCAATCCACTGGGACCAAATTGCTAAATGAGAAAGTCAAAGATCACGGGCGTCAATGTTTCTGATTTATATATTTGTATGACTTACTGTTACAAACTATTATTTAGACACTAACACATACAAACATATTTGCTTTAAACCACGGAGGGGTGCCATTATACACATCTTGTGTGCGACGAAATTGTTAAATGGGGGCGTGCGATATAGGAGTGTGCTATGTATATAGATTTATTTCTTTATTTACTTGTATAAGTATACGTATACATAAATATATGTATAGCTTGGGCCTTTTTACTTGGCAGTGAACAGAAAACGAATTTAACACGTACATCTAACAGTAGGTAATAAAAGAAGGAACGAAAAAGAACAATATGTTTGTTAAAATGGCGTCTCTATTTAATATGATTTAAACCTAGATATTTTTCAGATGTTATTGTCTCTTACTTGTAACGTATTTTCAAATATATCTATCTGTATCATGCGTGAGTTACTGCCAAGTAAAAGGGCCCGGGCTATATATATATATGTTCATAGATACATATGACGTAAACACACGAATTAAGCCACAGGTGCTAGTTGGCGCTCTGGAGTGCGTTTTACATTCAGAGGCTAAAACATACGAAAGACTTGAAATATCGCTCTGAAAATTTGGGAGTATATTCTCAAGACGTTTTACTAACCCAGCGTGTGTACACTGGGTTTTTAAAGGAACAGCGGAATTTAAGACTCAAATTTCTCTCTCATGAATAAAGCGCGGGCTTTGGCTACCCTCCGTAAAAAATCTAGTTAGTAGTGGGGATTCAAGGTCCAATGAATTCCCGGGTCTGGCGATTGACTTGCTGATGCGAGCGAGTGAAAATTTCATCCGTTCCCTAAAAGGGTCAGTGTACGTGTTCACGGCGTCAGTATTTTCGAAGGTACGTGAATGGTGTTATTTTTATCTTTGTCGTAGTTTTTCAGTTTCTTTAAACCTAAAATAAATTACTGTATACCGTTATAATTCATTGATGGATCTACCTTAGATGACATGGATAACGTGCACAGCAGTGGAATCGCGACATTATTTTTTCATTTTTTTTATTTTTTTATATAAAACAAAATTTTGCTCCATTTTCTTTCTTTACTTTCTTGCTTTTTCTGTTTTTTCTATTATTATTTAATTTCTTTTATATTTTCAATAATAAAAACTCATTTTGTGCCAAATAATTACTGTTCCGTTTATTATGACTTGCCTGTAAAAATTCCCCATTTTTAGGTGCTTGAATAATTCAACTTTTTGGAGCCAATGCCAAAAAAATTATATTCATTTGAAAGCTCATAGTATAAGCTATAAAAGCCTAAAACCATTTGTTTTAATATTCCTTCATTGTAGAGTTAGGAATTTTTTTACAAAAATTTATTTTTCATGCTTTTTGGACTACTGGTCGATTTTTATTAATAACAGTTTTAAACTTTTGACTCTGGAAACTGCTGGGCCATGTAGTAGACACTCCAAAAAGTAACTCAGAATTTTTTGAGATTTTTTGGAAGCCTAGAAAACTTTGAAAACACGACCGTTCCCTGAAAGACCCAGTGTACACACCGTGTTCTTGAAAATATAGTGTGCACACGCCGGGTTAATATTTTATTATGACAAAATATTCGAATTTTTTCTCCCTTTAATGTTGCGCCGTTCAAGCTCCATTTCATTCGTTCAGGTTTATAATTTTTGTAATAAAATAATAAATGTCTCACTGTATATGCGTCACCTTACAATTCTCTGTATCTTGTCATCTTGAAAAAGACGAAATAACTAAATAAAAATATATAAATGTCAGTCTGACATAAATTTTTATTTCTATGCGTGTAGGCGTTAAAAAAAGAAAGTGTGCGAAGCGTCTGATCACATTACTAAACTAATTATTAGTTTGACAACGATGTGTTGTCCGTACAGACACTTGTTAAAAATGGTGAATTAAATGTTTTTGTTCTCTTTTAACCCTTTGCACTCAATGGGCGCCGCCACGGCGACATAATAAATATTAATTCGTTAGGCGCCGCAGCGGCGCCATAAACAATAGGTACGTATTTTATTATTTACAACACGCTAGGGGACTTAAGGCCCGATTTACATTAACGCTCCACTCTCAGTACGATATCACTCATAAATAATAAGTGTATTCACATCATTGCTCTGATATCGGTTCGATATCAGTCATGATTCGCTCTCGCTTCAATACCGCTGCAATACCAATACCACTGAGATAATATTTTATCGGAGCGATATCAGACCCTATATCGATGATAGTGAACACGTTTTTGATTCCACTTCGCTCCGTTTCTCAGCCTTCTTCATTTATTTGAAAATTATTATATTAGGAAAATATGGAAAACATGATACAACACAACGACGCGACGTCTTGCTACAATACATTGTGATACATACTACTAAAATTAACTGATAGATATATTGTATTATGGATATTATGTTCTCCTAATACAATAGTGTTTGCAGCGTTTTAAAACTACTGTCGAGTAGCTGAGTACCCATACTAAAAAGTGGTACGAGTGCAAAGGGTTAAATATCTTTTAAGTGAACACAACTGTGGAAATGTTTTATAATTTTTGATACGTCACTGTACATATCAAATTTTTTTCCGTCTGTCAGATTGTGTCAGTGTTGTCAGTATTAATATATATTACAAATATAAAAATTTTTCATACGTTTAAATCAATTTATCGTATATTTTCTTGGCATTAATTGCAATTAGAATCAAAGGTGGCTTTTGTGGAGTTTTATTGTCTCAAATAAAGACCATCTAAAACAACGAATGTCGATTTTTTTTTTACATAAAAATGGATTAGTGAGGTTAAAAAATCGGACTTTCAGTTGCAGACTGGAATAATGATCGGTAATTTTACATTTATCGGCGCTTCCACTCAGGGTGGATTCAGTTTACAAATTTTCAACAATTATTAAAATTAAAATTATTCGTTAAAATTTTTAGTAACATTACCAGTACGCAGTAATTAATGTGTAATCAAATTTTCAAATATCAAAACTTCATCAAGTGCGTCTTAAACACGCTTTATGTCAGGATTCGGCAATACCTGTAGTTTTTCGGGATAATATATTTATCATAAAAATAGATATTTAAAAACACTTTCAGTCCCATGACTTCGGCAGCCGAAACCAAACAAAACATCCACAGAGGCCGACCGCGATCAATATTTAGAATAATAAACAAAATACTTAAAATTATTTATAAAAAAGATTTTTTGCACGATCGTGTATTTTCATGCATTTACCGATGCTGTTGACAATGCTGGTAAGTTACATTTACCGAACGTTTGTTTATATCCATGGAAACCAAAAAATAACAGTGCGGTAAGTGAAATAAATGCGTGGTAAGTGAATAGGAGTGTGGTAAGTGAAATTAGCTCAAAAATGATAGTAATTATTTATTTATATTGAAATTAAAAGTACAATTTGAACAATTAGGAAAATAAATCGATTAAGGTGAAAATTTTCACTAGTTTGCACATTATTATTATTATTGTTGGCATTAGTCTTCATATTTTATTGCATTTCAAAAGGTCGTTCAATCGTTAAAAGTTTCTGTGGTTTTCATAATCTTCCTTTCATTTTACGAGAATAAATTTGCAGCCAAAAATAAAATGCTTCATCAATTTCATTATTTCCATTAATATTGTAGTTTAACAAACTATTTTCCTCAATTTCTTTAATAGAAAATTCAAAAAAAATATTCACGCCAATGAAATATTGACACTTAATTTGTTATTTAAAAATATAGTTGTCAATTGTCACTAGAAAGATTCGTATTAGGTGCTATAAAAATTTATAATATTTATTCATGGCATTCAATGTGATAACATAGAAATATAAATTTCACCTATATTATCCGAATTTTATTTTTTATTTAATATATTTTTATTCTTTAAATATTTTAAATCGATCGTGCAAAAAATCTTATACAATACATGATGCGTTAAGTACCTTTACTGATCTCGAAAATTGCAAAAACTCGACCGTGCGGGTCTCGTTTTTGCAACATTTTCTCGATTAGTAAAAGCAACTTACCGAACTTATATTGTAAAATACTATTATATTATTCTAATAAAAATAATTTATTGCTACGTACCGAACACTTTTCATTTTTTGTACATATAAATATACATAATTTGTTTTATCATCAAAATATCGAGGCTTCATCTACTATGGTCCATTTCAGTTAAATTTAACCATGCTCCATCACTTATGAATTTAAATAATTGCGGCTTTATCTCTTTCATTATTGCACTTACGTAAATTTTAAAATTGCAGTTTGTTTTTAGAAAAGAATAGAAAATTGATTTGTTTTGAATATAAGAATTATTTAATTTTTTAACTTTGATCCATGATCAATTGTATTTGAAACAGGGTATATTTACAATAATATTTGTATCCACATATGTATGTATGTGTGTGTTGTATTCTTGTATGTATATATGTATTTTATCAAAATAACAATAACTATGTACTTATCTTTTGACCTGCATAACACATACATGTTGAATCATTTAGTGTTCTGTGGAATCATTTTATGTAAGTACTTGTTTACATAAAATTTGTTTAAAAATATTTTCGGCTTCCAGGGAAGTTTACTGTGAAAGTGCTCGGGTCTCATAGTGTTAAAAAGTTCGTCAAGTACGTGTTAAACATGTATTTAATCAGGGTTCCTCAGTAACTAGAGTTGTGAAACGGCTTGCTATAAAAATAGATCGATAATGTTACGTGCATATGAGTTACGTGAGGATCAGTTCCGTGATAATTTAGTTCCCAATATCTCCTAAAAAGACACACAAACTTTGTAGTTTAATAATTTACAGACGACGCTTAGCAATCAAAAGTGGATAAATAAACCCTTCCTTCATTTTAAAAGATCGATTTAACGATATCTCGCACGATAGTGTACATGGAATTCTTTTGTTACTGAGGAACCCTTGTTTGATACGTGTCCAGCACACAATTGGTAAATTTTCTATAATAAAAAACTTAACAATTCTATTTTACTGTATAAAATTTCAAAGTAGAATCACAGATAGCTATGAATTTATACTATATGTATAATGGTATGGACATTGTATAGCATTAATTTTATTATTAAATGCTTACAAACAAATTCTTATTTTTTTTTTTTTTTGCTTTGAAAAGAAAATCAATATTTGATGCAACTGGGTTTATTCGTTTTAGCCAGAATGGAATTCAGCTATTACAGCCACTGTCATGACGCGATTTGAGCCCGGGACTATGGTAGAAATTTGTTTTGAGGCCCCTAGAAACCGAAAATAATATTCACTAAAATCTATATATATATATATATATATATATATATATATATATATATATATATATATATATACATATATATATATATATATATATATATATATATATATATATATATATATATATATATATATATATAGGTGAACCGTAACGACCGCCCCAAATTAAAACTGATGATAGGCCAAAAGAAGCTGAACAAAAAATCTTAATACCATTTTTTTGTATGTACACTAGTTTTTCTGTGTGTCTGATGACGTGTGAGAGCTGATGACGCGACGATGCTTCGATACATCTCTTCTGTATTTGGTATGTTTGGCGTAGGTTGACCTTCAAATTTATGTGATGTGTATTATGTATGTATGGTATGTATCATAAGCAGTCGTAACTGACGAAAACAGCCAAAGGTTATAATCAAATATGTATGCACTCATATGTGACTAAACAAGTATTTTTTTTAATTTTTGATTTTTTTTTTTGTACAAATTTGAAGTGGTTGAAGTTTAAAATTATTCTAGATATTTGTGTTTTAACTTTTTGTGTTTTTTATTTAGCATTTTTATTGGTAACCGATTTTACAGTTTTATTTAGTGCTTAGACGGCTAAATTGCAATATACTAAGTCATACGATATTTTTTTTTTTACCCAGTAAAAATGAATCAGAGTAGGTGGAAATTTTTAATTATGAAAGGTTAAAGCGGGCAAGCATATTTTTGTTTTCAAAACTCAAATTTATTAATATTTTACACATTCTTTAATATTGATATTTGTATGATATGGCATATTTTTTAAATAAAAAAGAAAAAAATGTCGCTTGACATAGTATATTGCAATTTTCCCGCTTATACTAAATAATTAGTTAAATTAGGTTTTAGTGTGGACTATTAACTCTTTACAAAACTATATTATTACGTGTTAGTTGTGATTTTAAATTGCGGTTGGAAAGAAAAATGGCCAATTACTCTGTTCGTGAATTAGCCGATATACATTTAATTAATGTTGAAGATTGTGATGATCAAGATTTTCAAAATTTAATAGAGCAATTTTTCGAAATAATACGTAACGACGCTAACATATTTCAACGTTTCGACTAGGTGCGTCGATTGAATGCATGTGTAGGTAAAGGTTACTTTTAAAAGTTACTTTCTTCGAAACCATACGTTCTAGCAAAAAGTGGTATTAAGATGTTTTGTTCAGTTTATCATATATTACTAATTTACTAATTGGTGTAATTTAGGGCAGTCGTTACGGTTCACGCATATATATATATATATATATATATATATATATATATATATATATATATATATATATATATATATATATATATATATATGTAATGTTTAAAAATATGGCAACTGAGAGTGGTTATTTCTTTGGAGAATTTTCTCTCTGGAATAGAATATTTTCTGGGGATGAAAAGTAGCCTACAACCGTCTTTTTTTAAGCTATCTCTTTACAGGGAGTTTTGGATTAATTGGTTAAGCTCTTGAAGCCTGAAAGCAAGACAAATGAACAAACTCACTTTGGCATTTATGAATAGTTTTAGCGAATTTCCAGAATGGAACTGAGCTATTACAGCCACTGTCACAACGCGACCTGAGTCTGGGACCATGGCAGAAATTTGTTTTGAGGTCCCTAGAAACCGAAAATAATATTCGCTAAAATTTATATATATATATATATATGTATATATGTATGTATGTATATATATATATATATGTGTCCGCACGATAACTCTCGAACGGAATGTCCTAGGATTACGAAATTTGGTGAAAGTATTGCAAGTCCCAAACCGTTGGATGAGTTCGTTAACCAGACACGTCGGATGCCAGGAACATGGTTTTTGTTCTTGCAAAAAATTAGTTTTTTGCCAAAATTTCCACTTATTCAAAAATTTTTGCGAAATTTTCTTACACCATTTAAAAGAGAAGAAAAAATTACATAAAAAAGGTTTTTAAACTTTTTTTCTATGTCAATTAGTTTCCGAGAAAAGCTATGTGCCTTAGAATGTGATAATTTCCGCCTATAAAGTCTTAAGTTACTCACATTCTAAAGTACATATTCGACAAACTATTTATATAGTCAAAGAGGATAATATAGTGTACATATAACGTCAATATAGTAGCGTATACCCATACGATCATTATGATACATTATGTGGGAGGAAGGACGTATGACCACAGAGTACAGAGGTACAGCAACTATTTTAAAAGAGGGTACGATAACTCAAGAACGAAATACCTGATTTTTAAGAAATTTCTTGAAAACGTTGGAATATATATATATATATATATATATATATATATATATATATATATATATATATATATATATATATATATATATATATATATATACTGTATACTCCTTTTATAACGAACCCGGTTATAACGAACTTCCGGTTATAACGATCTAGAAAAAAAGTCCCGTTTTTTGTTCCATAAGATGCAATAATAAAAAAATTCGGTTATAGTGAACCCGGCTATAGCGAACTTCTGTTTATAACGTACCTATTTGAGCCTGTCCGAAATGCACCAAATAACGAACTTGCAGGAAATTGTTACTCATTGTCAGTTAAAAACCAAAACAAATAAAAGTACCCTACATAGTTGTCATTTGTTTAATTCATTTTTTGTGCTTCGTTTCATCCAATTTTACGTAATTTTCGTTAAAAAATAATTTTAAAAATAAAAAGACAACATTGTTTGTGAGTTAATTTAGAGGTACCTATATATGAAATTATAATTATTTTAAAAAATGATAAAACATATCATACTATTTGTAACGAATTTAATTTTATAAAATCAACAAACAGTGTTAATAACAATTTAGGAAAAACGAATATCGCTTGGTTTTTCGAAATTTAGCAATTTGGGAAAATCGAAAGTCATTTGATTTTCCAAAATTAAACAAATTGGGGAAATCGAACTAAACTGTGTGCACACTCAAGTACACAATTTAAAAAAAGAAAAATCAGTATACGTTATAACCTTGATGAAACTGCATTTGTCAGTATACATTAAAATGTAGGAATTAGTGGTGCACTTAATGAATGCAGAGGAGATGAGAATGAAAATTCTCAATCAGTTTGCATATACATTATGTATTACGTTATTTTATACTGATTTTTATAATACAATAATGTTGTTTTATTTAAATAGAAAGGTATAAATACAATACCCCTGTCGCAGCATCCTGCATAACATAGCGAATTTCCATTTACTAAAGTACGTTTTTCTCGGAAACTAGTTGATATAGAGTAATTGTAAATAAAAAAACCTTCTTTATGTGATTTTTCCGCCTCATTCCGCCAAATTTTTTTCACGAAAAATGTCCAAAACCCCGTAAACGTTTTCACGAAATTTCTTAAAAATAAGATGTTTCGTTCTTGAGTTATCGTGCGGACACTTAGTAAACATATATGTATATAAATGTGTCCGCACGATAACTCAAGAACGAAACATCTTATTTTTAAGAAATTTCGTGAAAACGTTTACGGTGTTTTGGACATTTTTCGTGAAAAAGATTTGGCGGAATAGGGCGAAAAATTCACACAAAGAAGGTTTTTTTATTTACAATTACTCTATATCAACTAGTTTCCGAGAAAAACGTACTTTTGTAAATGGAAATTCGCTATGTTATGCAGGATGCTGCGACAGGGGTATTTTGAGTTTTCTCTTTGTGAATAGTTTTTTGAGTTGAGGAACCTTATTCAGTCAATCCAGTAAAAATCACCCAGCTATATTATTAAAAAAATTTTATTTTCTGAATTTGGTTAGGAAATAGAAATTTTCATACTCGTATTTTAATTTAGTGGCCATTTTAAGTTTGTTTTGGGAGCGTTTTTCTGAAAAAATATTGCGTGAGTGTATCTAACTGTTAATTTTACAAATTTCAAGACATAGTAAAAATCTATGTATCTTATCCTGCAAGTTATGAAGACCTCTACAGTTACATATCAAATATGCATTTGACGAATTTTTTTGTCGTGTATTTTCGTAAATAAATTTTGAAGACATATCTCTAAAACACTCCCTGTACACATATTTTAATTTAACTTTGTAATTGCATTATCTCTCTGTTTCTCGCACTCTGTTTGAAGACACGTGTTTGTGCCTAGGCAGGCGGTAAAGTTGTCGGCAGTTAATTTTTTTTATCCATAAAATTGTTAAGCAGTAGAATTAAATTTGTCTCGTTAATTTACCTGGCGGCGATAAAAGTTTACTTACGGTATCTTTTGCGGTATTTCTATGCCTGTCTATCTGCACTGTCTCAACTCGCTGTGTCTGTATGTCAGTTTCTACAATGTTTGCCGGTTGTAGTACATCGTGTTTTGAGCGTGTATCTTTTGCTTTAATCCTTATTAAATACAACTAACACGTTAATTACCACGTGATATTGATCTAGTGCGTCTTATCTGTTAGAGTTTGTTGCCGGGGTACTCATTTATTTGTGTGGTTTTTAACTGTTTCACAACTGTTTCAAATTTCAGTTATTTTAGAAAAGATTTTTTTCTAAAAAAGAAAAAAGGAATTCATGGACTTCCTGGACTTTTATGTAAATCCCTGTGAGATACGGAGTTCTTTCTTACGGTTTATCGTCAAATCTATAACGTAAGCCGCAAGAGCAGTCTAATAATTCATTTTTTTCCGGCAATTAAGTAAAAATTTTGTAAGCTGTTATAAAATTCTAAATTACTAGCCATATGCCCGATGGGATTTCCCATCGACAACATCTTATGTTTTCCTCTCTTAATGTCACTTAATGTTTTTCAAAAGCCTAAATCAATATCCACGTTTCTAATTTCAAAAATGACGAACTTTTTTTATTTTCATTTTAACACAACTGACTTTTATTTATAAACAGAAGCCTAAACGCCAATTTTCATATCCCCTGTGCTTAATTTCGTCCTTCTAAACCCGACAGTTTAGGTTGTGCGTTGTCTGTCGGTCAGTGTTAGCGATTTATTAAATAAGATATTTATTTTAATAGCCATATAACATATTTTTAAATACCACTAACTTCAAAAATAACGAATTTACATACAAATTTTCATCCCGTATTAAACCCACTTAGGGAACGAATTTTCAAAAATCCTTTCTTAGTGTTTACCTACGTTACATGGGGAACTCCTATGCAAAGTTTCATTCTTCTAAATCCAACGGTTTAGGCTGTGGGTTGTCTGTCAGTCAATCAGTGTTAGAAATTTATTAAGTAGATTTTAAATTCAAATAAGCTACGTCTTTAATGATGGAACATTTTTCAGGATTACGGCATTAGTTTTTTAGTTTATCCGTCATACTAATAGGTAATAAAGAAGTTAAGTTTGTGAGGTTGTTATTTAGAGTTTAAGCCTTTTAAACAAACCATATCCAAAAATTTTTTTGTCTCAAAATGCCGGACTTTTACTGCCAAGTGATAAGTACAATAGATAAGGTTACAAAGAAAAGAAAAAGAAAAAAATTAAAGATCCCAACATCAAAAAAGTGAACCCTAGAAATTTACAAAAAATAAATTATACTAAACTATGTTGATAAAATTGAACATTATTTAGAATTATACCGTATTGTCACAGATTGCGGCACTTGTATCAGTGAATATATACATATTACAGCATTTTGAGCCGCCATATTGCAGGACGAGTTAACTCATCTTAATCATTTAAAGAGTCAATTCGAGAACTACCCAACTGATTTAGAATTCTTTCACTGGTGGATAAATGATACTTTATACACTAATACAAGGTACATAATGAAAACGTTAAAATAGTTCCATGACGTCCTGTGTAATAAAATGGTTCCAAATTAAATGACTGGGTAGATTTCGAGTAAATTTTGCTTAAATACTACTAAGATCCAAGGAAAAATGAATTTCAGATCAGGATTGTCCCTCCCTTTCAGGGTTTTAAAGCTCCAGAAAAGGCTTTAAATTTTGGCTACTAAAATTTCGGAAAAAATGAACAAAAGTCTAAAATTGTCGTTCATAGTCCTAAGTATCCAAAAAGCATCTAAAATAAGTTGTTGGATGAATCTTAACCAAAATTTTCTCAAATGTTGTTGACATTCTAGATGAAAAAATGAAAGTAAAATCAAAAGTGTCCATTCTCCAGGGTTCTGACGCTTCAAATGGTTCAAAATAAAGTAAAGATTAGATTCAAATTGCTATTTGGGGTCCTAGTACCCCAATATTGACATCTACGAAAAAGTTGGTATTTACCAGGCTGGTATTAAATAAAAATAGGAAAAAAGTATGGTTACCGAGAATCGATTTTGGATTAACTGTTTGGAAGGTAACTATGCTAATCACTACACCATCAATCGCTTGTTTATCGTATTGTTTGAATAATAATTTAAATTAACCGACTTCTCTTTAACCGGACGACAATACACAAACGTCGTTCGCTTAGACAATTCATATATAGGCTGTTTCTTTACACAATTTATTTTTATATAAAAGTTAAAGTAGTTTTGTTAAAATAACTTTTTAAAGAATACTTTCTAGTTACATAATATTTACATCTAATTGTAAGCTTGGAAATTATACATTCATGTGAGTATTAATAATTTTTATTATTGTTATTATTATATACTTATGTTAACTTCCAAAATAATCGCCTGTATATGTTAAGGGGAGGTTTACTTGAGAGTCGTTAAAAAAAAAATCGATTTTTTTTGCAGAAATTGGTAGCTAATTATGTGTAGAATATGTTCCCAAAGTGATTTTGCTGAAAGTAATTTAAGGGAAGGTTTACTTAAGATTTGATAAAAAAAATCGATTTTTTTGCCGAAATTGTTGGCAAATTATGTGTAGAATATGTTCCCAAAGTTATTTTACTGAAAATAATTTAAAAACAAGATTCTTGCACATTAACCGAATCCAGCTTTCTATAAAAAAAATTCAAAAAACGTAGTTCACGCAATAATGAGTATTAAATATAAAATTTTGAAAATACGTTTCTTTATAAATATTTTATAATATCTCGGAACTACATTTTTGGAATTGGCGGACACGATAACTCAAAAACTATTCGATGGATCCTTTTTCTTAATTTTTTATTTTAAAGATAATTAAATTCTTCAGCACCTCTACCTAAGTTCGATACACTTTCAATATTTTTTTTTATTTTTAAATTTACTTTAAAGAGCGAAAAATAAGGCAAAAATCATAATCAAAAGTTCAAACATCCGCCATTTTTTTTTCTTTCAGCAATTTACTGATATTATATTTAGAGGTGCCGGTACTCTTCATATATTTTATAAATCTTTTTTGTTTTTGGATTTCGGTGGTTTATTAGCGACGCTAGGATGTCCGCCAACAAGGCATTGGATTTTCGGATCGTCACACTGCACTATCTATAAAATGGACAATTTTTTATATTTTTCCTTGAAAAATTTTTTTTGTATAGTTTAATACTTAATAAATATGTCTATAAAATTTGAAATTGATATTTACTTCCGTTCGTGAGAAAAAAATTCTAGAAAACTACATAATTTTTAAGGACTCTCGAGTAAACTTCCCCTTAAATATTGAAAATTTGTTTACATAAAAATATTGTTTACTTCAAAAATATTCTCACGAAGACTGTATATGTGAACACAAACACTTAAACACCGACTCCGTAAACAATGTCCACTTAAAGGAAAAATCGTGTATTTAACTTTTCTTAAAACTTTTACGTTTTAAATATGTACATTGTTAAACTTCTTTCTCAAAATTAATATAATAATTAAAATAAATTCTATTTTAGTACGGTCGTAATATCGTCGTTATAAATTATGATATTATAAATATAGTAATTAGTATTTATGTCAGAACTTTAATTAAACTAATATTTAATAATGTTTAAAATTAGTAATTGTTAGTGTCTTTTAACTGTTAATACTATTAAATAAAACTTTTCTTCTCAATGTGTGTGGATCACCTGGGGATACCTGTATTGTTCTCGCTTTTGAATGAAACTATCTATACAAGTTCGGAAAGTTCGGTTTAGTAGGTATTTAAAGTTAATTTGTATAGAAACAGAGCAAAATATTGAGCTTTAAAGTGGCGAACAGGTTATCACTGTTTACAAATACTTGCGTTCGTGAAAAATATTGAACACTGAACTAAAATTCTTCAGGCTAAAATGCACAAAATTTTTGTTTTTCCTAAGTATCTTTAGAAATAATTCCACATATCCAATCATACGGGATAAATTAGAAAAGATGTTTTAAAACGAAGTTGAGGTAGTAAGGTTACAGCGATTCTGTACCAAAAGTAGTAAGGTTACAGCGGTTCTGTACCAAAAGTAGTAAGGTTACAGCGGTTTTGTACCAAAAGTAGAAAGATTACAGTAGTTCTGTACCAAAAGTAGTAAAGTTGCAGCGGTTTTGTAGCAAAAGTAGTTAAGTTACAGCGATTTCATTGTGCGGGATGTCGCTAGAAAAGATGTTTTAAATGAGGTAATAAGGTTACAGCGGTTCTATACCAAAAGTAGAAAGGTTGCAAGCGATTCTGTACCAAAAGTAGTAAGGTTACAGCGATTCTGTACCAAAAGTAGTTAAGTTACAGCGGTTTCATTGTGCGGGATATCGTTAGAAAAGATGTTTTAAAAAAAAAGTTGAGGTAATAAGATTAGAGAGGTTCTATACCAGAAGTAGTAAGGTTACAACTGGTCTATACCAAAAGTAGTAAGGTTACAGTGGTTCTATACCAAAAGTAAGTAAGGTTACAACGGTTTTGTGCTAAAAGTAGTAAGGTTACAGCGGTTCTGTACTAAAAGTAGTAACGTTACAGCGGCTTTGTACCAAAAGTAGTAAGGTTATAGCGGTTCTGTACCAAAAGTAGTAACGTTACAGTGGGTCTGTACCAAAAGTAGTAAGGTTATAGCAGTTCTGTACCAAAAGTAGTAAGGTTATAGCGGTTTCACACCTAAAGTAGCAAGATTACAGCGGTTCTGCGCCAAAAGTAGTAAGGTTACAGCGGTTCTATACTAAAAATAGTAAGGTTATAGCGGTTCTGTATCAGTAGTAGTAAAGTTACAGTGATTCTGTACCAAAAGTAGTAAGGTTATAGCGGTTCTGTACCAAAAGTAGTAAGGTTACAGTGGGTCTGTACTAAAAGTAGTAAGGTTACAGTGGTTCTGTACCAAAAGTAGTAAGGTCAAAACAGTTCTGTACCAAAAGTAGTAAGGCTACAATAGCAAAAGATTTATGAAAACGAAATAAAAATCCCGAATGTTTTTTCTTATTACAATTGTAATTTTATAATCGACGGTAACTTTGTTCAACCAACCACAGTTCCATCAGGCTCTACCATTAGTGAACCTACCAGTAGGATCCAAGGTGTATGATTTCCAAATCGATTTGTTACATAGTGGTATCTATTTTCAGTATAGGTGTAGCCTATAAAAGGAAATGTGTGTAAAGTATTAGCACATGTGTAATATAAACCCTCATTAAACAGGTGCTTATAATAAATTTTCGTTAGTTAATATTTATGTGAAAGTATTTGTTGGGATTAATTGTTTATTACACTCCATTGTAACAATGATATAGACACACTAGATGTACAACATTTACACTATTTTACACCATTTTACACCGACTGATGAGGCTAGAATCACACTTTATACATGTATCTATAGAGAATATTACTTTACAGTTAGTAGTGAGGTATGGTCTTTAACATATTGTAATTGATACTGAAAGTGGAAAATTTTCGATAAAATTAAGGCAATAATTTAAAGGTAAAATTTACCAAGTACGTGTTAGACACGTATTAAGTTAGGGTTTATTTATTAAATACAACTGAACCTTTTTTTATGCGGTCCTTTTTTGTGCGACTCTTTTATGCGGTTTTTAAAAAAAATGGTCGTTAAAAGGCATATCTATACATATAATAAAACTGTAAATCTGTCTCTGTCTCTCTGTCTGTCTGTTCACGCATCACGTAAAAACTACTAAACGGATTTTAATGAAATTTGGTGTGATGATAACTTATTACCTAGCTAAACATCTAAGATACATTTTATTCCGGGAAAATGTCTCATTCCCACGGGAAAATGGAAAAACTATTTTGTGCATCTCCACACATTACGCCAATTTACATATTTCATAAAAAATTTCATAAATATAGTAACAAAAATTGTAAATAAATTTTGTAGTTTAGAAATTTTTCTGAATTTTAAATAAAAAAAAAATGTTGCTAATTGTGTACCGAAAAATACAATGAATACACAATTGTCAATTTGGAGACAATTTAATGCATTTTATGTTGCAAGAAACTACAAATTGGAAAAAGAAACTACTCAACGTTTCGCGTGAACAACGTCACGGGTACGGCTAGTTGTGAATAAAACTCAAGAGAAGGTAGGAAACTTAAACATTAACTATAGTAAATTTCTTTGATAAAATACTTTTTAATGGTTTTTTGAGCATTTAATCAGTACATACAAGTTATTGCATCATTTTTTTTTTTAGAAATCTATTTTTCACAATTTTCATAATATCAAAAAAAATGAAATAAAATGTTTCCACGTGTAAATTAATACTTTTCTTGTTTAGAAATGCAACTTTTAAGGAAATTGTTAGGTTTTGAGCGTTTTGTGTTATGTGTTTTCGATGAAATTTTTTTTCTGCGGTCCGGATCCACCGCATAAAAAAGGTTTTTTTTTTACAATCTGGACCGAATTAAATTTTTTATAGCTATTTATGATATTTTTGTATATGTATATTTTTTTTTTTGTCCGATTTTTTTGTGTCCTCCCGTTTCAAAATTTGTATTCGAATTTTAACTCATATCCTGTTAACTGATAGTTCATCAATATTTTTAACCGACTTCAAAAAAAGAGGAGGTTCTCAATTTGACTGTTTTTTTTTTTTTTTTGGGGGGGGGGTATGTTACTTCATAACTTCGGTCTATGGAAACCGATTTTGATGGTTCTTTTTTTGTTTGAAAGGATGTACTTCCGGGGTGGTTCCGTATAAATTTGAGCAAAATCTAACGGGGGACTTCGGAGATATGCGACAAAATTCGTTAGTGACGAAAGTCTTGAAGTGATGATTCCCGATTTTGATGAAACTTGGTAAATATACAGAACAAATAAAAGTAATAGACACGTATTTTTTTTGTCTGCCATAAAAGCCATTTAGGGGGTGAAATCGAGTCTCAAAATCGGGGTAAAAATTAAATTTTATAAAACTTCCCGAAAACTATAACAGCTAGAGGAAAAGTTTAATTTGACACAAGCCTTTATTTTTAAAGGTCTTTCTACAGACGTACTCAAATCCAGGGTCGGACCTATTGGGGGGGGATCTATTAACAATAAAATTGGGATATTAATAGATTTGAGCGTTACTTTATGGTATTCCATATTTGTAAATAATAAACAAATACTTTACTTTGCAAAATACCACTTTTATTTTTGAAACTGTGACAATATTGTTTCAAAAATAAAAGTGGTATTTTGCAAAGTAAAGTATTTGTTTATTATTTACAATAAAATTGGGGGTGAAATTTGAAATAGGCTGAATATGGTTTGACCAATTAAAATATTAATATCAAATATGTAAACTGTATCAAAAATACTAATTCACATTTTTTTGTCAAAAGCTGTAACGCTACAATTAAAAACTTAAATCTTAATGTAAAATCTTACATGGGCAGTCTATATTTTACCTATAATACTTTTAGAAATAATTATTTAAACCGTTTTTACTCGTTGTAATTATACTCTACAATCAATATTTTAACGAAAGTATTTCATAGATTTAAAGAAAGTATTTCGTTAAGGGACTTATATCGATTCAAAAAGCTCTAGTTAAAATATTGGAAATGGTTGAGTTGTTTTAAAAACAGAACCGACACAAGCAAAGTTTATATTGTCAGCATTGTTGTTTAAGCTGTTGCTTTAGGATATATGGTTAATATTTTAAATTCAAAATCGGGAATTATCACTTCAAGATCTTTCCGTGTAAGAAGTTCAGGGTCACTCAAAAGGGAAAAATAAAGCCTTTTTAAGAAAAGGAATAAAATCGACTTCAAATTAAGTGCACTGAAATAATTAAGAGCACTGAAAAGTATAATATAATTACGCAATTAATCAAGACATAAATATAAAAATAAAATTTTCCAGTTTTTGAAGTTGGTGCCTCGACTATTACTATTTATATTTTCTAACTCAGGGGTCGGCAACTTTTTTGGATGGCGGGCCATTTTTAAAAAAAATAATTTTTAGCGAGCCGCGCAGACAAATATTTTTCAATGTAGTATGTGGCTTAAATAGGTTTTTTTAAGCGAATTTCCGAATCGAAAATTCAGCTATTAGAGTCACTGTCTTGATGCTACTTGAGCCCGGAACTATGATAAAAATAATTTATTTTGATGTCTCTAGAAGCCAAAAATGATATTCACTAAAATTTATATAACTCTCGAACGAAAAATCCTGTTTTTACGAAATTTGGTAAAAATGTTGGAAGTCCAAAAAGTCAGACACGTCCGATGCCCGAAATGGATTTTTAGGCATTTTTGCCTAAAAAATTTTGTGGAAGAAGTTAGTTTTTTGCCCAAATTTCCTCAAGTTTTTACCATATTTTCTTACACCGTTGGAAAAAGGAGAAAATAATCACATAAAAAGGATTTTTGAAAAATAATTCTGTCAAGTAGTTTCCGAGAAAAACTAATTTTTGTAAACGGAAATTCGCTATATTATGCAGGATACTGCGACAGGGACATTTTCTTTTTTTCAACACAAATTAATATAAATATTATTAAAAATCAACATGAGGAAAAATTTTTAATAACAGTTTTATTTACATGTCATAAAACATCGGAGAACAAAAAAGCTCAACTCTGCATAGGCAGAGTAAATTGTTCGAAAAGTTATATTGCTTCGCGGGTCGCGGGCCGCGGGCCGCCGAACCCTGTTCTAAATGATTAAATAGGCACTTGGCACCAGCTTCAAAAACTGTAAAATTTTATTTTTATATTTATGTCTTGATTAGTTGCGTAATTATTTTATACTTTTCGGTGCTCTTAATTATTAATTTGAAGTCGGCTTTATTTTATTTCTTAAAAAGGTTTTATTGTGTATTTACTATGATTTATTATTTAATTTCATCATTCGTCGAGTTTGCTCTTAAACAACCGGTATATTATAAATTTTCTTGGTGTGATATTCTATCATGTTAATTTTTTTTTTAAAGCAGTAAAACAGATAATCTTAGACTGGCTAACTAACTACCCAACACGTTCCTCCAGCTAAATAATGTCGGTACATATTTCTTAAGTTTAAAATTAATAATTTTTTTTTTAAAGAAAAAAATTTCATGTTACATGATATTTTCATGGTGAATTATTATTTCATTATGCTCGCTCCGCGCACCGTCTCTCACTGCTTCTACACTGCGTCTAATTATTTTATAATTTGAAATTTTCACGACTTTCTCGCAGCATAGCCGGTAATTTATGATACAACAAGATACGAGAAATAATAGTTCATCCTACGGTTAGTATATATTATTTTATAGTTGAAAGAGGTGTGGAGCCAAAAAAAATTAACTTGAGGGACATGAAAAATAAAGACAAAAATTTTTAAGCAAGCAAATAGTTTCGAAAACGTAGGATAAGACTTAACACCTTGACGGTCATAACCGATTATGAGAAAACGCCCAATTGGTGCACTATTTTGACAACTAATACACTTTATATTGAACTATTGACGCGGAAATTTTCCTCTTTGAGTTTTCTCAGTATTAATTCGAACAATTAAATATTCCACTTAAATGTAACACAATTTAATAAGCACTGACTGTAGTAAAATTCTGTTTGCAGACAAAAATGTCAACCATGTTTTCTTAGTCCCGCCCCTATGTCAATTTCCAATGTGATAACCATAGATATACGAGATCCCAATTTCCTATTTCATAACTACCGTGACCGCGGTCGCCAGCAAATGACGTGGACACCGCTACCCCTACCAAACGATTATGATACATACAACAAAATACACTCAGAACTACAAATATAATATATAGGTATACTAGAAGGAATGCACGTATTACTTTACTATTGTGACAAGTGTAGCCCGATTCAAGTAACTGGTGGTAAATTCGGTCATGCGTTGTGCGAACAAACAACTTCAATTACATAGGATAGGATTGAAAATTACAAGTACTGTATCTAATTTTCATATAAAAAAAATTATTATAAAAAAGTTATCTAAAGCATTAATAAATTTATATTATCGATGGATGTTTTATACAGCTACTTCAAACTAAAAAAAATTGATTAATTATAATAAAAAATAATATTTCGAATATTCAATATAATTAAACATGTAGATTAAAGACGGGCCTGCATTTTTTCACTTAACACCACCCAGCGGCAAAAATATTTACAAATGGAATATGGCGTACTAAAATGTCATGACCATAGAACACTAGAAGCAAACTAATATCAAAAAAGTTCGCTTGGAGCCAATTGTAGGTCTGTCACAGCTTAGGTGATTCAGTCGTCCACTGCACTTGTAGCGGTTCGGATATTGATTGTTGCAACAATGTAATACATGAATCCGTAGCGCTTAGAGTACATACATATTACACCAGACATTATATGTACGTTGTATACGTACCACTGTGGCAGGGCCGGATCTAGGGGGGCAGCGGGGGCACGTGCCCCCCCTGGATGATTTTAGGGGCGCGAAAATGGTGAAATTTTTGAAGTGAGGAGCAAAAAAAAAAGGTCGACAGTCATAATTTATGATAGGGTCCTGGAGCAAGTGATGAGCAAAAAAAAAAAAACGTGAATAGTAACAATTTATCATAGGGTTAAAGTGAATTTGTAAGTAAGTGATGACCAAAAAAAAAAAAGGTCAATGGTGCCGATTTATGGTAGGGTCCGGGTGACTTTTTTGTCATCATCCAGGTAAAAATTTTTTTGCTGCGAGGGGCGCCAACAGGAAAATTTGCCCCCCCCCTCCTTATAACTCTAGGTCCGGCCCTGCACTATGGTATCACGTATATAGCATGTATCAGCTCCCTCCAACTACCGAGCTCACACACACAAACATCAACTACACCACACATAGAGACACAAACTCTAAATATGTATATAACCATAGAAAGTGGGGAAGCTCCTCCCATAGTTTGTGATGTAAATCTTTGGCGACAAGCGGGATACTATTATACAGTAGTTTGGCCCCTTGGTCATGACATTTATAACAAAAATAATTTTACTTACAAGTAATACGAAATATCATCATCCATCTTAGAAACATTTCCACTATAGTTTTTACACGTTACTATAGAGCAATCTCACCATTTTCAACAAAATTAATAATAATTTAACACTAAAAAACACTTTATTATTATAGATCTCCACAGCACGATGTCTGAACAATAACTGAATGTGTATTCGTGTAGAGACAAAAATTAGATAAAATATATTCTTCTCTATTTGGATGATGCGCTCCTTCTACCTGTGAAAATACATCATTTTTATCTACACAAACATGTAAATGTGTTAGTGCAATATGGTGATATATGACTACGTACCTTGCATATATATATAGTATATACTGTCATGGCCGACCTATGTGACTAACAACCAACAATTAAAAATAAATTTATTTATTTTAAGAAAGATATCCCTTTATTTTGAGAATTTTTTTGTTCAATAGAATTTTTACACTTAAATATGACACACTTCATATTTTTTTTTTTAAATTTCGCGCGAGTTGATTAAAAAAACAATGCACCAAGAACGACGTGCACTGTATCACAACTGGTAACAGACTAAATCACAAGCGGTGTAAATTGCAACTCATTGCACTTTACGAACGACAGATTTTTATATGTACACTCTTAATCGACGAAATGATACTACAAAAAGTTTGATGGAAGATTTTTTAATTTTTGCGTATTCATATTTCTGTTTCCCAAAATGTACGTATCTGTAGCAGGATATTTTTGAAACACCCTGTAAACGTGTTGTTTTTTTAATATTATGGCCGTAAGCTACTTCTGTCAAGGGATTGAACTTTGTACACAAGGAAAAAACTTTTTAAAAGATTAAAATACCATTACCAAATACAAAATATTTTTTGAAAGAATGTTTTTTTTTATCGTTATCAAAGTTTCCGAATGTAACACTTTTGTAACCACCGAGTCTGTTTGTCTATCCCTGGTGGTGGTCTGTCGTTCGATAAATCGCAAACATATAAAAGTTAAGTTTATTTTCGAATATTTGATAGAAAAATCAAAAAAAAATTTGTATGCAAGCTTAAAAAATTTCTTTCAAGTATATTTTAACTTTTTTTTTTTATATAATTATGATTTTATTATTTTTTAAAGAACAGCTTGATTTGGGAATTTTTAATGAAATCTGTTGTTACAAAATATATTTTGCTGTTCCTACGGCGTCTATTAATCTAGAATGAAATAGACGGTTTCAATCCAGTGTCGAAAGCCCTGGTCATGAATTTAAAGTTGAAATTTCTCTAAAGTCAAGGGTTCTGAAAGTGAAGTTTGTGGGCCAAAGGTGGGTCGGTGAATCAGTCTGGCTATGCCTATTATAGTTAAACATTTTTCCATCGGAAAATGTCAAATTTTATGTAAAATGTATCTCGTTATTACCCTTGTTTCAAATTACTTTTCTATTATAATTTATTCGGTGATCTACTTTCATATAAATCAACTTTTTAGCTCGAAATAACCAAATTTGTCCGAGGGGTGTGATTTAATTTCCAACTGTAATTTTTCTGTTATTTTTATAATTCTGATCAGTAAAAAATGAGAACCTATGAGCTGCTTCAAATTTCATGTTTCTAGCAACAAAATTACGGTCTTTGGAGCTTTACAAAAAAGTTTGTATTGTTGATGACGTCATCGAGTTCAATTTTTTTTTGTTAATTTAACAGATACAAGAATGAAATGAATTAGATCTGTTGGTGAAATCTGGGAAATCTGAGTGCCAAATTTTTATTTTTCCCGTAAAAGTCGCCAAGTTAATTCAGAACTTCAGAAAATGTGACTTACTTTCCGAATGTGATTTCTCTGTTAAGCTTTACTCCTGTTTTCAATTTGTAAATTGGAATAGTAGATGGACCAGAATTCGCTCTGTAATCGATGGGCTAAACACCACTGTTTTATATAGTTTAAACCGAAACGATGAAGCTTAAGTAAGGTTTAGAATATCTTATTTATATTTATCAATTTTATTAATAACTTTTATAACATATTTAATAAATAAAATTTCTAAAAAACAAACAATGAAAAGAAAATAAAGAAATTTATTACTGGAATTCATACACAGGATCATACCTTCCATACATCTCCATGTTATTCATTACTCCAGGGGTTTCCCACATTGGACACTGTAGTGGCCCGGGACGCCGTCAAGCATCATAAAGAGTACCGCGGCTATTTCGATAAAAAAAGGGAAAATAATATTGGTAGTTTTAGGTCCGGAGACTGTTAATTTTTTTCGCTAGCCAGTCATATTTTTTGGGATAGAAGTGTTTTTATGCTCGTCCTTATATTTTGGGGAGAAATTTTTCGGGACCAAAAGGCGCTGCCGCGGGTTTAAAAAGTTTTGGAACCCCTGCAGTACTCTATTCAGAAATTCAGTAGCTACACTAAATAACTTGTATTTTGAACGCAAATATCTCCAGTGCTCTTGAAGAATGAATCCTAATATTGTGGATTCTTTATATGAATGTGATATTTTAGATACTCGTAGATGAAATCTGGCCGAAACCGCTGAGGGTATTTCTGGATCCCTCCAAGGGCGGGAAATCCGGGCAATTGCCCGGGGCGGCAAATTTTAAAGGCGGTAATTTTGTAAATTTTTGTAAAAAAGGGTGGCAATTTTGCAAATTATGAGTAAAAAAAGAGATTTGCTCGGGGCGGAAAACTTAATGGACGGTAATTTTGTAAAAAAAGGGGCGGCATCTTACAGCTGACGAGCGAAAAAAAAGGTTGCCGGTATAAAAAGAGAGAAGGTAAAGTATAAAAAGAGGACGCAATTTTCACACCCAGCGACCAAAAAAAGATCATTCATTTTGTTGCAGGGGCGGAATTATTCCCTTTTGCCCGGGGCGGCGTAAACGCTAGAGCGTGCGCTGCGCCTCCTTATAAGTATCTATTTATAGTGACAATTTAACTCATGTGTATCAAGTACCATAAGAATATTGTAGCTTTTACACTTTTACCAAGGAAAAAAAGTTAGGACAAATAAATCATTTCATTCATCATTTCACTGTAGGTAAACACGATAAAAACGAAACAAAAATTCGTATTGGTAAATTTAACTGATTTCAGAACCATAGTATCAATGTATTAAATAATAATATGAATTATACTAATTTATGTCATTCCTTAAATTGTCTTACCGTATTACACTTGAGTTATATATTTTTTCTGAATAAATTTGTGTTTTCTACAACTCAAATTTCTTGCCTAAAAGCAATTTAACACGAAGAACTCTCAACTAACAAAAACACTTCAGCTTCGCTGTCGCGTTTTTGTTAGTTGACAATTCGTCTCGTTAAATTGCTAGGCAACAAATTTTCGTTAGACAAACCCAAATTTATTCGAAAAAATACAAACTTCTCGTGTAATAATAATGATTATTTGATAATTGGGTATTTGACTGATGTTGCAATTGATAATAAAATATAGTGAATAACATAGCGCATGATTCAGTGATAATGATTAACCATTTATGTTAATTTAAAAAAAAAATATAAATATTTTATTTTTCTAAATAAAAATTCTACGAATTTGGAATTAGAGGGTGAAATGGTTAAAAAGATTTATTTGTACATGTGACGTCACAGCACGCAAGCATTTCATTGTTCATGTCACAAGCACGCAAGCATATAAATATTTTATTTTTCTAAATAAAAATTCTACGAATTTGGAATTAGAGGGTGAAATGGTTAAAAAGATTTAATTGTTCATGTGACGTCACAGCATTTAATAATGTAAAAAGATACTTATAAAAAAGATACTCACATTTTAGTTTTTACATTTTTAAATTTTGCTGAACAAAATTTGGGATTCGAAGCAAAGAGGTTTGCTATCACAAACGAATCTATTATTCCCATTTATTATTCCATTTTTATTAAATTAAAAATCAGGTAATATATAATTAATGACAAATCAACAGAAAATATATATAAAATTATTTAATTCCATGGATACGACATTAATGGAAGTGGAGCTTATTTTCAAAAAACAATTTCTAACAAATCAGTTTTCTCTTCGAAATTGCTTTTTGAAAATAAACTCCTCCTGCTTACTATACCTACTACATAATTACTTATATAATATAAAAAGCTAACTGATTCGTGATGTTACGTCACTGACACGTGACCAAGTGTTTTCGCACCAAAATTCAATTGAATAAAAAAAAAACTTTCTTTTAGTTTAAATCGCTTTTTTTATACAAAAGTCAATTACTGGGATTATATTTAAGTCATTTGGAATATTTTGAAACCCTCTATCGAAATTTGTCAAATACCCAATTACAATAATTGTTATAATTTTACAATATTTTACAAACTTTACAATATTCATTGCACCTCGAATACTATCACCTAAAAAATTATTAAATATTTTGGACCCCCATGTGTTCTTATTTTACCTACACGCATGATTAAAAAGCACAAAGCAGTATAATTTTAAAAAGTAATTACCGATCTAATTCTATTAAACGTTAATAGGCTTTTATTAAATGATATATAAAAAAGTCAGAGGGAAAAAATGAAATATCTAATATTTATTTAACGTATTACGGACAAACTGGGCGACCTATACGTACAGTGAGCATATACAATAACGACATCAAGAAGATTTTCTCTCTCGAATAAAACGAACCATATCAACGTACGTATAACATTTGTAAAGCTCACAGACCCGTCTACTCCCGTATAATACGAATTATGAGTTGTTTAGGGCATTACGAAAAGTAAACTTGAACATTTTTAGGTTATTTTCCATCTTTGGGGAATTTTGTTGTTGCCGCTGTTGTGTCATTCCTTTTTTGCACCATTTTCTTCGTGTGTGTGTGTGTGTGTGTGGCTAATACGAACACTCACTTGAGACATATATTTTTAAAAGAACTACCTACCAGCTTTATTTAGCCGGCACAGCGTCAGTATAAGGATATTTTATACCAAAACTATTTTGGGAGTATTTAAACGTAGAATAAGAAAACGAAAATACATAAATCGCCTTAAATATTTAAAGTCACAAAAAAATTTATTTAGAGTTTTGTTTAAAAATTTTGATCTGTGGAGAGGCCGAATTATGAGCGCACAAAAAATTGATGATCATTTGGAACAGTGGTTTCCAAACTGTATTTCCAAAATTTAAAAATGGCGTCGGGAGAAAATATTATCTATAGGGTGTTCATGGTGTACTCTTTATTTTTTTTCGTTGCCCGTCAATAGTATTTTTTGGAAATTACTTAACGACTTTCACGGAGAGAAAAATCATATAATTTTTGTAGATAAAATTTCAGAAAAATTACCATGCTCTCTTATAATGCGTACACGATCGACGACCAAAGTAAAAAATATTTTACGATCATGTAAATATTATTAAATTGAAACGTAAAAAGTATTAGTCATGGCTTCATAAAAGTTGTTGTGCTAGCATGGTAAAATTTAATGTGCTAACACAACTTCTATCACACTCTTATGCATATATGTTATAGGATAATTCTTGTTGTACTCTTTCATTTGCGCATCTGACCCGCACCTTATGTTGCTTGGGCTGTACGCACTGAGGAACAATCGATCTTTCCCGACCTTTGATTCTTTATGATGCATACAAAATGATTGGCAACAATATATTCTAATACTGAATATAGTGAAGTAACAAAATGATGAATTAAACGGTGACCGTCCTGTAAGACATTCTAATGAATACTGTTTGCATTACACACGATACCACACCAGCAGTGACCAGCCTGGCTATGTTACTTGCTACACCAGCCTGGCTATGTGACCTTCATGTATGATTGTGTTGATACCTTCTGCAGCCTGCCTCGCTATGTGACAGCGTTCATACCTTCTCTTTCTTTCTTTCCACTATTAGCAGATATCATTTGAAATATTATGAGACAGCATGGTAATTTTTGTAAGAAAAACAATTAAAAATTATTTTTTTGTCGGCAATGGAACTTTTTACTGTGCTGGTTTACAAATTTTACGGAGCTAATATTACGGAAAGAACATTCTATCCTTTAAATTTTCTATGATTAATTATAATTTGTATATTTTTACCGTACAAAATTGAATATGTTCGCCTTTTACACGTCGATTGTAGTGCTGAGCACAGTAATTTTTCTATGAATTTTCTCTCCGTGTATGCCTCAAAGTCACGAGGCTTCTTAAGAGTCTTTTTTTTTTTTTTTGCTCGCTAACTCTGTTTTAGAACGTGTTCCCATTTAACTTCCCATTCCCATAATAACTCTCGAACAAAAAAAATCGATCCAGGCCTTTGGGTGAGTCCTTCAGCCAGACATATCCGATGCCCGGAACCTCAAGTAAATGAATTTTTATCAGTATTTGCAAAAATTCAAAAATTTCTCGTAACTTCTTTTATACCAGAACAAAGAGTCGAAAAAATCATATAAGTTTTTGAATCATTGTACTTCTTAAATTTCGTTTCAGGCATACAGTTTTAAAGATCTACACTTTTAGAAGGTCAAACTAGCAAAAAAAAAATCGAATTTTTCAAAATTCTAGACTAGAATACCGTCTTAAATTAAAAACTCTCAACTTAGGCAGGGACGAATTTATCATTAGATGACCCTGTAAGGTATAAGGGATACAGAGAAAAATACGAAAGAAATCATAAATTCTTAATTCACCTGATGATGTCACATACCCTCGCAGCGATCTCTCATCTAGAGAAATAATCCTTAGAAACGTATTCGCAAGAGAATATTATTGTGTCTCAAATAATATTATTTTAATTAGATGAAACATCTACCTATTTTTGTTTACCAACAAAACTTGCAGACTTATTTTTTAAAAGTAAAAACATAAAATTAGTTCACGACTATAAACATCATTCGTAAACACAAGTACATATAAATATTGTTTGTTCTTTCATTATTTATTAAGGGGGACCACTAGTGTGAACGCCTGATTTTTGGGAATTTTTTTTAAAGAAAACTACTGTATGGAATATTTTAATATTTTAAGGATATATTCTTTGATATAGAATAAATTCATGATAAAATTTTTGGACCAAAAAATCGAAAATTCAGTGAGTTATTCGAGATCTCCCAAAGCTTCAAAAAAAAAAGTTCCCCCACTGCTGCAGTGATAGCGGTCTTCACACTGCCAGAAATCAAAAAAACCAAAAAGCCTATTAAACTAGAAAGTATGGCCCGTACCGTGAACCTCAATCGAAAAAAAAGTTGAAATTTAACAAAATGGCGGAGTTTTTTAAAAAAAAAGTTTCAAATTTTGTGCTAAAATTTGATGGTTTTTGGCTTGCGAAAATTACATTTTTTATTCGATCGGAAAACTGGAGGTTAATGGTACGAAGAAATATATATAAAAGAAGCTGCAATAAGAATCAAATCGATCGAATGATTTGTCTTCGAGTTATAACTTGAGCAAATTTGAAAAATGTAGTTTTTCGTAAGTTTACCTTTTAGTTTTAATCACTGAGAATTTTTACTCAAATTATTTAAGATGTACTGATAACGGTCATAGTAAAACTAGATGAGTCGTTTAAATGTGCCAGGGTCTAGCTTCTCCACAACATGTAACTGGCAGCCACGTCCAGATACTCCCGAACTATCAACCTTTATACATTTCTCAATACCTCAAAGTTAACAATGAAAATCAGAATCCACTCTTCGGATGGCTGTAATTCAAAAACTATTTGAGATATGCATTTGAAATTTTAGTATGTTATTTTTAAAGGTATAAACTATCGAAATATGCAAAAAAAAATTTTCCAATTTTTTGAAAACGTCACACTAGTGGTCTCCCTTAAAACTTCACTGCAGGTTCTGTAATGTACGGCTATACATATTATGTATAATAAAATTAACAAATTTAACTTTTAGAGTAACCTATTAAATACGAAGGACTGAATGTATCTTTTATAATCATATACAAACAATAAAATTTATAAAACTTTTAGAGCTTTATAAAGTGTCACTAGTATGGTACGTTTCAACGAAAATTTAATTATATGTAATTATTTAATTAAATAACTTTAGTTTATATGCAGTGGCCATTATTTGTCAAAATATAAGTGTTTTTGATTTATTAAAATTCATATATAACAGTGACTAATAAATATACACGATGTAGCGTTTGTATTTGTTGAAGTAATTTTATACCAACTGAAAATCACAGCAATGTTAGTCTATAGGGGAGACTTGGGTAAAGTGGCCAGTGGAGGTAAAGTGGCCATTGGCCTTTACTCACCGGAAACTATTCCAATCTTGTGGCGAAGCTGTATACTAGCGCGTAGATAAGCCATTAGTATTCTATTAAGACGTCAATGATCAGCTCCCTACACGGAGAAAAAAATCATATAATTTTTCTAGATAAAATTTCAGAAAAATTACCATGCTCTCTTATAATGCGTGCGCGATCGACGACCAAAATAAAAAATATGTGCTAGCATGGTAAAATTTAATGCGCTAACACAATTTTTATCACACTCTTATGCATATATGTTATAGTTTAATTCTTGTATCTCTTTCATTTGCGCATCTGACCCGCAACCTTATGTTGCTTGGGCGGTACTTGTAAAAACTTCGAACCTGTAAGAACTTTATGATGCATACAAAAATGATTGCCAACAATATGTTCTAATACTAAAGATAGTGAAGTAACAAAATGATGAATTAAACGGTGACATCCCCGTCCTCTAACACAGTGTAATGAATACTGCTCGCTGCTTGTAAGACAATCTAATGGATCAAGGTGCTTGGTCCGACCCGTCCGACCAAGTTGGTCGTCCAAACCCAAGACCTAAGCGTGTTTGTAAAAAATTGTGGATAGCAGTGTGCCAGTGAGTGGTTTGATACCGCTTAAGTGTGTCAGTCACACAGCAACTGTAGCCGTGTTCAGATCAATTGTTATCAAGCAGTTTCAACAGTAACCGAATACATGTATAGTAATATGCATGTACCCTTCACTGGCATACATATACACTGCCACTACACTGCAGTTGTCTCCCTCCACGGACAGAATGTGATGATGGTACAAATACAACCGTACATCACACGCATACATTGATACGAAATTTATGTTGTAACATGTCGTGCGTTTGCAGTGGTGGGAAATTAGGTCATTTGTGACGTAAGCTATTGTCCACATTGAGAAAGCTAGTATAGAGATACGAAGTTTGTTTCTGAATATTCTGTGTCCAAACCTATGGTTGGCTATGTGACTTGCTATGAGTGAGGTACATTTCAACAGTGTTCACAACACACACAACCTTCTTTCTCTTTTTTTTTCTTTCTACTATTAGCAGATAGCATTTCAAATAATATAATACAGCATGGTAATTTTTGTAAGAAAAACAATTAAAAAATATTTTTTTGTCGGCAATGGAATTTTTTACTGTGCTGTTTTACAAATTTTACGGAGCTAATATTACGGAAACAATATTCTATCCTTTAAATTTTTTATGATTAATTATAATTTTTATATTTTTACCGTACAAAATTGAATATGTTCGCCTTTTACACGTCGATTGTAGTGCTGAGCACAGTAATTTTTATATGAATTTTCTCTCCGTGTAGATTGTATAAATTATAACGAATTTTCTGAATTTTCGAGTATTGATGTAAAGTAAGTTTTAAGTGGTATTCTCATTATTTTTTTTATTAATTAATTTGATCAATGTTAGTTATTTTGAAATTTAATTTTCACTTGATCACGTTAAAAATAATATGAAGTTTAGAATCTGTTTATCTGTTGCCATAAAAAATACAAACAACGTCAACACAAAAACACTGTTGAGGTGAGAGGTAAACCTTATTTTTGTCAAGTAGGGGTACCTACAGCAAAAAAATTATATTTTATTTTTATTTTTAAAAAAAATTTAATTTGTTTTTTACCACATTGAAAAAGAAAATAAATAAAAAACTTTTCATCAATAACTTAACGATGATAAAAATTTGAAAATTTATAAGCAGACTTGGGAAAACAGTGGTCCCTAACAGAATCGCCATATAAAATATTTTGGATTGGGGGGCTATAAATTTTATTACAAGGCTTAGGATTTTCCTCTGGATTTGAATACTAGCCTAAGGAAGCTTTTGACAACAAATCAGTAAAAATTAAAAATTACCTATTTTTAATAATTTAATGTATAATTAATTCTAACTTTAAAAATAATTTTAAAAAATTAATGTTGAATAAATAAGTGGTCAACTGTAATAGAAATTAATTAAGTCGAATTGAAAATATTTATAATATAAACATATCTCTATTTCCTTTGTGATTATTTAAATAACATGTATATCTCACTTTCTTTATACCTACTTTAATGTAAACAAAATTGATTGTATTAGTAGATTGTATCACTACAATAGGTCGCTCACAAGATTCAACATGGTTTCGTTTTTGCATTAGAAAAATATAAAGATGTGTATGTATTGATAATAGACAAAATGATTCCTAAATATTGGAAATTAAAAAACACAAACAGACACACACAAGATAGATGATGTTGTATTAACAGTAAAACGTCGTAAAACTGATTTTTAAAGAGATTGATAATATTTTTACGTTTTATGACAGCCCTCCAACTTCTATCGTTGCCTCCCAGTACAAAATATTTTATATGGCGATTCTGTTAGGGACCATTTTTTCCCATGTCTGTTTATAAGTATGCAGAAGAAGTTTACCAGGAAAAATTATATATACGAGTAGGTACATACATTATATATGAGTAGCCCATATGCAAAGTGCGTTATTTCCAGTTTAAAAAACTTTCGGGAAAACACAAAAAACTTCTAATATGTTAAGTTACTATAGTAACCTATTGAAAATTTTTCCAAAAAAATTAGAAAATTCTCAGGATTTATTGATAGATTGCTGTATAATCTTACAATTTTAGATAATTTGATATTTAATAAAATAATTTGGAAATAACATGTTTTGCATCTGCAAGCAAAATTGAAAATAATATATTTTAGTTCTAAAGCTTTATTTATTCACCAAAATAAAAAAAAATAAAAAAGATTCATATTATATTGGAATCTGTTCATCATTGTCTAAAAAATCAAAGTCCATCCCTTCATTATCGTTTTGATTTGTAAGATTGTAGGTTTCTGAATAAGCCGAATGAAATGACAGGTTTTCCAACTGCTCTATGAGTCATTTGTGTTACTTTAATCAGTGTTAACGCATTTTGCAAATGTAAACATAGCGACTGGAAATAACGTACTTTGGAATTGTATGTCACACGGAAATAACGCACTTTGGAAATTGAGCCACTTTTCAGTTAATTTTTTAAAGCACTTTATAGCATTTTATCTTCTAGGAATTAATTAAAATATGTGGACAATTGTATTCAGAATCCAGTGATACCATAATCTTCACTTCGACAAAAAGTGGAAATAACGCGTTTTGCATATGAGCTACTCATATACAATATATATTTTAAAAAAATAAATAAGATGCTTTTTTCTCAAATATATGTAAACAAGTATCTACCGCACAAAACATATACCTACATTTATAGGTACCTACATAAGAAAATTATAAATTGGAAATAAAATAAGAAAATTATATACGAAAAATAACTTTTACACAAATAAGATTTGTATCAGTAATTTTTTTTTTTTTTTGTAAATGATTGTCAATAATAATACAGGTAACACCGTTTTAACATGGAAATGGATTTTTCAGTCACGGTAAATTTAAGTCAACCAGTCAATATTTCGTTTTGTCAATTTTGCTACGAAACACTAAATAGTAATACAATTTAAAAATTTTATAAATAATATTTTCAAATGATACTTTCCTTATACAGATGGAAAATTTTTTGAGAATTTTTGAGAGATTAGATCAGTTTTATCAATAATAATTTACCCGACATGTGTACACTGGATCTTTAAAGGAACAGTCGAAATTTAAGACTCAAATTTTTCTCTCATGAATAGAGCGCGGGCTTTGGCTACCCTCCGTAAAAAATCTAGTTAGTAGTGGGGACTCAAGGTCCAATGGATGCCCGGGTGTGGCGATTGACTTGCTGATGCGAGCGAGTGAAAGTTTCATCCGTTCCCTAAAAGGGTCAGTGTACACACGGCGTCAGTATTTTCGAAGGTACGTGAATGTTGTTATTTTTATCTTTGTCGTAGTTTTTTAGTTTTTTTAAACCTAAAATAAATTACTGTATACCGTTATAATTCATTGATGGATTTACCTTAGATGACATGGATAACGTGCACAGAAGTGGAATCGCGACTTTATTTTTTCATTTTTTTTTATTTTTTTATATAAAACAAAATTTTGCTCCATTTTTTTCTTTACTTTCTTGCTTTTTCTGTTTTTTCTATTATTATTTAATTTCTTTTATATTTTCAATAATAAAAACTTATTCTGTGCCAAATAATTACTGTTCCGTTTATTATGACTTGCCTGTAAATATTCCCCATTTTCAGGTGCTTGAATAATTCAACTTTTTGGAGCCAATGCCAAAAAAATTATATTCATTTGAAAGCTCATAGTATAAGCTATAAAAGCCTAAAACCATTTGTTTTAATATTCCTTCATTGTAGAGTTAGGAATTTTTTTACAAAATTTTATTTTTTATGCTTTTTGGACTACTGGTCGACTTTTATTAATGACAGTGTTAAACTTTTGACTCTGGCCATGTAGTAGACACTACAAGAAGTAACTTTGAGATTTTTCGGAAGCCTAGAAAACTTTGAAAACACGACCGTTCCCTGAAAGACCCAGTATACACACCGTGTTCTTGAAAATATAGTGTACACACGCCGGGTTAAATATATAGTGTCATTTAGAAAAGTATCATTTTACATTGTAGCGCGAAAGCTACGAAGCTCTTGACTCTAGTAATCGATTGTCTTTACCGGTATTTACAACTCTTATTTGAACAATTTTTTGATTAAGTAAACGGTTTGAGCGTAATAAATATGGAAACTCAAAAAACTCATGAATCATGTGTTCCCACCATAATTTATTTGAATGCTAAAGATTAAAGCCTCGATACAACCGAGACGTTTGCTCGCATGGGCGTACGCAGCGAGGGGCAAGAGGGGGCAGCTGCCCCCCTAGAAGCAAAAAAAATTAAATAGTTATAAAGTGATGAAACGGAACAAAATTAGGTAGGGTGATGACAAATAATTCAGTTATTCTCAATAAAAAAAATTATACATGAGTATAAATAATTTAATATATTTCATATATAATTTATATATAATATGAAATTTATATAAAATTTTATACAATTGTGTACAAAAAATGGCCCTATAGAATTATATCAAATTGTTTAATAATTATATATAAAACAATTTATTTTTTTGTAACAAAATAATTTTTTTTGTCGGATTTACCACACTGCCTTTTCCGTATTAAAATGTTACAACTAGGGATGGGAAAAACCTACTGGTTATAACATAAAACTGGCTTTTCTGTTTCGGTTCACCGGTTTATTTCGGTTGTTTTCTTGACCCGGTCTTTTTTAATCAATAACTGGAGACAAAATTTAAATCATTATTCAGTGGTTGTTTTGATCTGCTTGTTTGATTATTTGATTTTATTTAGAAAAAAATTAAATTAATTTCTTTAAAATTCTAATACATTTAGCTAATTATGGTTATTATGTTACGGAAAATTATTGTCTATATGTGTTGTTTCTCCTAGAAAATAACCGAAAACCTGTCAATTCAAAAACCGGTTATTTTACCGGTTATAACCATCAGATTAAGCCAAACATAAAGCGAAATAACTAAAAACCAACAATTTTTGGAAAGCCGTGATCCCTAGGTAATATCTCACCGACCATGACTTGCCCCACCCTAGTTTTGATCCTGGGTACGCCCGTGTTTGCTCGTACCATTACCCATAGTGGTTGTAAAATTTAATTGTACATATACTATAATTTAACCCAAATCTATACTTAAGGTAGTTGGTCCGAAAAACGATTTTTCAAAGGATTTTAACGAAACTTCTCTAGGTATTTATTTAATCCAATACCAATAATACGAGCCTATACCGAAAAAAAATTAACCGCCCCAATTTTGAGAAAAACGGTTTCAAAGTTTTGTAATTTTAACACGGGCTCTTATGGGAAAACTAATAGCAAATAAAAATTATTCACCGCGCCGTTTTTGAAATATAATTTATAAACACCATTTTACAACGTTTTTACAACGCTTTTTCAACAATACCTTTATATTGCTACAACATAAACGCGCGGAAATTCAAAATAGCGAGTTTCCATTCTGGAAATTCGCTAAAAACAAGTGGTATACAAATATAAAAACTAAAGAATATTAATACATTATTTAATTTTTGATAAAAGAAAATTTTTTCGCTGAGATATATACTATTGTACCAATGACTATCTCGCACCAAATACCTTAAGTACCATAGTATAATAATTACTTTATAGTTTTAAGATCATTACGAGAAATGGTACGAGGGATTGTCCTAGTCGGATTGAGTAAGGTTTTAAGCAATCTATAAACGTAAATGGAGTAATCTGAAGGCCGAACGTACACTTTTTCAGGTGCGTTCCGGCACCTCCCAGGGATTTTTTTGCTGGAACCTGGTGGAACGTTTTTTTTTTTGATCAGTGTTACATTAAAATGACGTTTCTTTTAGCGAATATATATATATATATATATATATATATTTTATATATATTAATATATATTTATATAAATATATATATATATATATATACATATATATATATATATATATATATATATATATATATATATATATATATATATATATATATATATATATATAAATATGTGTCAGCACGATAACTCTCGAACGAAAGGTCCTATTTTTACGAAATTTGGTGAAAATATTGGAAGTCCCAAACCGTTGGACGAGTTCGTTAACCAGGCACGGCCGATGACCGGAAATGTTTTTACTGGCAATTTTCGTGAAAAAATTAGTTTTTTGCCAAAATTTCCCTTTATTCAAAAACTTTTGCGACATTTTTTTACACTATTGAAATGAGGAGAAAAAATCACACAAAAAGGTCTTTAAACTATTTTTCTATGTCAACTAGTATCCGAGAAAAACTAATTTTTTCAAACGGAAATTCGCTATGTTATGCAGAATGCTGCGACAGGGGGTATTTTCTTTTTATTAACGGAAATCGGAAAGTTTAAGCCAAAACGACCTTCCTTTCGTTTCTTTTTGCTGGTCCCTTCTTATTTTTTTTTTTTTTTTTTTTTTTTGGCAAAACTAGTTACGCCGGCGTTCCGGCATCTAAAATTTTAGAAATTAAGCTCTGTACTTTTCCTTAAATACAATTTCCACTTTAATTTGAAGTGATGAGGTAGATTTGATATTTTCTTTGAAGGGATTATTGAATCAAAATTTCAAATCCATAGCACTTTAAAAAAAATAAAAATAAAAATAACTGTAGTGCCATCTCTACACAGTAAAAAAGTTTGTGTTCTGCGTAAAAAGAAACTAGTAGTTAAAATTTTTGTGTAAAATAAGTAACACAACCCTGCGTCAATGTAACATTTCATGTTTGTGTTAAATGAAAATATTAACAAAAATTTCGATTTAACAGAATAAAAATGTTAACCTGTTTTGAACAACAAAGAAGTAGCATAATATTTGTGTAGAGCAAAAGAATGTTATAAGTAGGTAAATTAGATTAGAATATATATCTACCAAAATATATATAATAAAAAAGATGAGAGTAGTTCTTATTATTAAACAAAGCCGAAAAATTATAAGTTTTTCCAGTTATTGACGAATATAGTTTTATTAAACGTTTAAGAATGAAACAATTTTCTTACATTTTAAGGTTGTTTTGTTACAGATTCAGTTACAAAAAATCATGTAAGCTTACTTACATGTAATAATACAATCTCAAATAAGCTTACATTATTTTTTTTAACTGAATCTGTAACAAAATAACCTTAAAATGAAATTGTTTCATATGTCCTCTTGTGCGTTAAGGGCAGGGTAAGGTATTAAAATAATTTTTTTTGCATTTTTTTTAATTTTTTAACTGAATGCATAATATCTCAAGAATATTGTCTCAAAATTTCAAGTTGATTGGAGCAAAATTGACGAAGTTATAAGCATTTTTGTTGTTACCTGGCAGATGTTTCGCTCTCTATATATATCTCTCTCTCTCAGTTATAGAAATTTCAATGGAAGTACTAACGTGTTTATACCTGAACTGTATATTTTGTCAGTGTAGGGTACAAAATTTAGTTTAGCAATAAGTATTCTATATCAGTCTTATACAAGAATTTTTAAGTGTTCAAAACTTTAAAGCGTTTTCTCCACAGCTCACGTTTTCAAAGTCGGTGCCCCTCATAACTTCAAAACTGCTGCATCGATCCATTTGAAATTTTGAACGCTATTTCTGTACATAATTTACGAGATAAGGCTGGAGTGTTTTTTCAAATTTGTTAATAATTTTTATTTTACAATAACAAATTATCTAATTTTTTCGCAAAAATCGTGTTTTTCCGTTCTAAGTGTTCCAAAAAGTGAAAAATTGAAATTTCGAAAAAGTCTCCCAGCGTTACCTGAGGAAAACTATTATCTAACAAATGAACTTTAATTTTTTTATTTCGGAGGATCCAGCACCAAGTTATGAGGGGCACCGCAATTCTACTTTTTTCCGGGACACGTTCGAATAATTGCTGTCATTACTGTACTTTTTAATATTTCTTCGTGAAAATTCTATACAATATTCTTCGAATGTTATACTTTAATATACCACTGGTTTTAATAAAGAGATTTTAACTGTGTCGTCACAAAAAAATAACAAACACATGCCTTTTTTATACGAATTAACCTTACCCTCTCCTTAAATCATTGACACAAATCTTGTGTATGAATTTCACACATTATATATGCTTTGTGTTAAAATAACACAAAAAATTGAGTGGACCGTTCTGGACATGTGAAATGTGTTAATTTTAAGACAAATTTTTTCACTGTGTACAAACAATCGCGACCTACACAATTTCTAAATTAGTCTCACGTGTTTCTTCTCGAAATATAAAATATTTTTTTTTTTTTTAATAAAAAATGTAATCATCTAAAATCTCTCCCGTCTCTCTAAAGCGATATTAAAAAAATTGTACATCTAAAAAATCCCACGTAAATGATTTCAAAGGTTTTTCATATTTTTCTTCGACGTACAAAAATATGAGGCAAAAAAAAAAAAAAAACGAAACACAAGAAATCGCATTACGCAAGCGACGTGGCGCGGCGTTCTCCGGTGAGTTCGTTGTATACGTAACGAAAAAAAAGAAAATTATGAAAAAAATGTCATTTATGTGTTAGTGTATGAATGAATAGGTGAATTTGAAGCTTTGTCGTCGATGTAGGCTTTGCGCGCCTCTTTGCATTGATCGTCCCTATATACTTCGTATTTTTGAACGCACGGGAAGGAAGTTTTTATTAACAGGAATTGCTCAAGGTGATGTAATATTTTAAAAATACCCCTGTCGCAGCATCCTGCATAGCATAGCTAGTTTCCGATCACGAGTTCATTTCAAATGGGTTGAACCCTGTTACTATTGAATTTACATAAGAAAAAGGGTCAAGCTATTTGAAATGAACCCACTCTTGGCCATGCGGTAAAAAAATTTCGAAATTGTTTTGAAGTGGCTGTAATAGCTGAATTTTCCATTCAAAAAGTATCTAAAAATAATATACTTTTTTTGTTTAAGGGGAGATTCGTTAAAAAAACATCAAAAATCGACCATTTTTATTATTATTTTTTTTTATACAAATATTTTATTAAAAAAAAATAAATATACAACATTGTCTTGAGATTACAAAAAAAAAAATTTTTAAAAAAATTCAAAAATGAGCTGAGTATAAATGGCTTTCAAGCTGACACTGCGAGATTTGTCCACCGTGATGGTTCCTCGCGTTCTGAAATCCCCAGTGAAACAAAATTAAAAAAAATCAAGAATTTTCTGAAAATATACATATTGTACAGTTATGGCACTAACTAGGATCTAAGAAAGAAAAAAATAAAATAACCACTGAGAAATCGCATTTTGAAAATAAATTTTCAAAAATCACCGTTTTTTTTTTCGACTATAAACAGCCGTCATTTTGAAAATATATTTCGGAACTAAAAGATCCTAGTTCCTGTCAAAATGACAGTATCGAAGAATAACATGCACTTTAATTTATGTCGATATCTTAAATACATACTCTTCATATATGATACGAGGAACCATCAACCATGTCAAAAAAACGTACTTTCGAGGAAATAGCATTTAAAGTTTTTATTTATATATTTATTTATTTTTTTTTTTAAACTGAATTATAGTCAAGTGAATTATACTAAAATACCCATAACGTTTTGATTTTTCATTTTTTTAAATAAAATTTTAGGAGAATATTTCTAACACCTTAAGGGAGGAGTTCAAATAACAAAGAAACTTTTTTTATTTATGATTATTTTGCTTGTTGCAATTTTTTTCCAATTAGGGATGGTTTCAAATAGAAAATTTTGTTTTTGAAACATTCATTGCTCTTCCCTGTGGGGGGAGGGGGCCCTTTTTCACAAGTTTTTAGGCGTTTACAAGGAACGCCATATCTCAAAAAGTAATGAATATTTTTTAAATATTTTTTTATTATTATATTCCTAAAGGACCTGTCCATAAAGCTGAGTATGAGTTTCCTAAAACCCAATTTTTTATTAAAAAAAATGTTTAAAAATAGTTACAATTGTTCAAATGGAAAAAGCCTACTTTACTTTATGCGCAATATGTTTATGAACAAAATTTAAAAAAATTAAGTCTCTATCTTTTCTAGAACTTGAGATATGATTTTCCTTGTCGGCAAAAACACAAATTTCGGGAAACGGTAAAAAACAAAAATAATAACAAAAGAAGCGGTTTACTCACTGTTTATTAAAACGTCTACAAAGGCATACAAATAAAAGAACATTATCTCAGTGTATACTATAACTCCAAAACTAAATATTACTGATCAAACTAAATATTACTGATGGGGCGAGTGTTATCTGCAAAGGAGCAGCAATTTGGATGTGCAGCGGCTCACATATAAATATTTTTCTACTTGAAAAAAAAAATTTTTGGCCATGTTTTATATATCACTGTGTTTGTAAAGAACCACAGAACTAAATAAAAACAAAAAACGAGATTCGAAAAAAATTAGTTTATTAGCCGATTCTGGGGTGAACTCTCCCCTTAAGGAACGTAATTATGAAGAAAAAAATCTTCCTTTTTTAGCAAATCTCCCCTTAAGAAAATATATTCTTAAAAAAATACAGTCCGACCGACTGACTGTGTTTTTTTAGTTTGAATTATTAACACTATGAGGCCCGAGCACTTTGACAGTAAACTTCCCCGGAAGCCGACAATATTTTTAAAGAAACTTTATATAAACAAATACATAAAATTATTCAACATGTACATACATGTGATACGTATATACGTATATTTGACATTTAAACCATGTCCTCAGCGTAAGTGTAAAAAATTGTAACTAGTGGTGAGCCCAGAGTGTGCCCGACACGGCTTAAGACATGTAGTAAGTCGGTGTCCGTCGCCGAACACACAGTGCATTGTAATACATTGTTAGACATTGTTACTTGAATTGGACAGGTTGGTCTGTCCCATAATAGGTGTTTTGTAGTAGTGTGTGTGATTACGCACACAGAGACAAACACCAAACCAACACCATTGCAAACAGTGTGTACCTACACAACATAGTGGGGAGATTTTACGTCACCCACTGACGACAAGTGGAATAGTTTGATAGACATTCTAGTTTGGTCCCTTGATTCAAACACATTCAAATCAATTAGAGAATTACACAAAGTTTAAATAGCAAACTGGAAAAAATAAATAAAAAAAAAAACGCCGTGAGCAGCGGGGCCCCATCACGGTAGTCGAATTTTCCCCTTCATCTTCGGTATTGAATGTCTACAAGCGAAATGTGATTGAAAGTCTACAACCGAATTGTCATTTTGTTGGTTTCAAAACTGGTGATGAGTGTTCGGCTGATCGAGGCTTTAAAAAAAGGTTTTAAGTATTTAAGGGCTGTATCTCAGTAAATTTCAATTTTGTGCCGAAAACAGGTAGCAGAAAAAAAGCCAACACAATTCGTACGAGGACATTCCTGTCCATGTTTATCCGCTAATTGCCTTTATGTTTTAGTTTTAAATATTAAAAAAGGACCTTCAATAGTAAACTGGAAGGCCTTTATAAAGATATTTTTTCTTTCCAAAAAAATCCAAAATTTCTATTTTATAAATACTAAAAATCCAAAATTCCTAATTTATAAATAAACAGTGACTTTAATAACATTTTTAAATTACTTAATATGTATGTATTTCATTTGTCATAAAAGTAAGTTCACTTTTTTTTAAAATTTTTTAAAATTACTATTCGCCTACTTGTATTTAGAATAAACATAATGCTTTTAAAACACATTTAACAATAGCATTCAATTCCGATGTAAAAATGGGAGAAGTGGGGGGAAAAGTGATGCGGACTCCCTACAAGGTACTAGCTGGATACTAACTGAATACACGTACAAAATTGCAGCCCTCTAGGTTTCCTTATGGAGTCTCTAGACGTGTTAGAAAACAAGCAAAAAAATTAAGGAAATATTGGCGTAAAAATCGTGGGGGTAAGGGTTAAAAGTTGAAACCTCCAAAAAACAGTTTCTGGCTATTAGCTTAACCTGTACAAAAAATTTCAGCCCTCTATGTTTATTTGGGGAGATTTTGACCCGAACGAAACTGTTAAAAAACAAGAAAAATCATGTTCTTTTGGGTATAAAAATGGTGGGGGTAGGGGTTAAAAGTCGAGACCCCCAAAAGGCACCCCCTTGATACTAACTCAATCCGAATACAAAATTTCAGCCCTCTAGGTTTATTCGGGTGACCTGTGCGAGTGGTACAAACTTCGAAAACGTCGAAAATGCATGAAATTGTAGCTTAAAAATGAGGTGGGTGGAGGTAAAATATTAAAACCTCCAAAAAGCACAACCTAGGTACGAACTTTATCAACACACCAAATTTCAACCCTCTACGTTAATTCTGGGGGGCTGGGGGCCTGTTAGATCCAGCGAAAATCGTTTTTCCCCCCTCTACTCCCACCAAATCATCCTAGGAAGCTTAATTTTGGATATGTTGTAGATAATTGACCGAAACATTATTTAAAACCGGTTTGGAAAAGTTTTATTGCTTTTCCGCTCCCCACCACCCCCTTAAAGGTCGGGTCAGAAAAAAAATTTGCCCAAAATTTGACCCCACTTTGATAGTATGAGGTGCCTCGAAAATGAGCCCCATTTACCAAATTTCATCTCTTAACTTCCATAGGGGGGCCCTACACAAATTAAAAGGTGGCGGGAAAATATATATATATATATATATATATATATATATATATATATATATATATATCAGACATTTTTTTTTCTACATATTCGTGTTCTACGGGTCCGAAAACGGATAGCGCCCCTACTCTCGCCTCTCGCAGCTCTTATCGTATAGACTGTATAAGTCTAATTTTTCGGAGAAAATTCGACTAAAAACAAACAAATACCTTTATTAGTTTATATATTGTTTATTTTAAAATTTTTTATAGAAACCAATAGAGTAGTGTGTATTGGTGTTTGTGTGAGTTGAATACATACACTTCGGTGTGGTAATATCGGAGACATACATAATGTGTAATCATTTAATCAATTAATCATTAATGGCGATTGGCCTCTGCGGTTGTTTTGATTATTTTCGGATGCCGAAGCCATGAGACTGAAAGTGAAATTCAATAATTCATAAACGGTGCTATAAAAAATACAAAATCGTAAAAGGAACTTCAACTTCACTTTATCAACCCTTTTTAACGATATCCAACACGATATGATATAATACCTGAGAAAAAATTTTACAATTTTTAATAAAATTTTTAATTTTTTTGTCTTTTTTGTTTGTTTCCTATTTATTAATTGAAGTTTATATCTATAGAATGTACATTCAAAACTTCATGAAGGTATGAGAATGTTGATATTTTTCTTCGGAATCCTAAAACAAATATTGTACGCATGCAAACAGTATACGGTATACAAGCAGTACCTATACACAAAGCATAGGTCCTAGCGTGCTACACAATAGAGTAAATTTACATTATAAAAATTATTTTTTCTCAAAACTCTGCTTATCTAGGATAACGGTTCAAAACGTATCTTATGTGCTTTTTCCGGTCTTTACCTTGGTGTAAAAGAAATTCATAAAAACTTTTAAATTTTGGAAAATTTTTGCACAAAAACACATTTTTTTGAGGTTTCTGATATCGGACATGTCTAGCTGTAGAATTCATCCAAAATTTTTGAACTTCCAATGTTTTCACCAAATTTCGTAAGAAATGTCTTGTTCGAGAGTTATCGTGGCTGTAATAGCTAAATTTTACATTCGAAAATTCGGTAAAAATTGAAAAAAAAAATATATTTAAGTAAACCAGTGGTAGCAAAGAGGACAATAAAAGTTTTTTTTTAAGAGTAATTTTGTCAAAAAAGTAAAAAAAATACGAAATACACATTTGTTTTATTAATTTTTTATAGTGGGAGTAAAATTTAAAAGAAAAAAAATTTCTTTGCTCTTCTCAACAATTTTTATCATCGCATACGTTATAGATTCGCTTAAAAATATAAGACGAAGTTATAGCTTGTCATTTTGAAATGTGAAATACCAAAGTCATAACTTGATAAGTCATAACTATTATTATACATATAAGAGGATGTTATGACATGTTTGAAAATTTCATAAAATTATGTCTGGTACAAAATGGAATTACTTTAAATAAATCCGAGAATCCATGTTTTCACTCACACAGACACATCGGATGTCTGTCCATATTTATAATGTTTACAGGAATAACAGAGTCTTTAAGTTGCGCAATTGAAAAAAAAAGCCGTGAGCAGCGGGGCCCCATCACGGAAGTCGAATCTTTCTCTTCATCTTCGGTATTGAATGTCTACAAGCGAAATGTGATTGAAAGTCTACAAGCGATTTGTCATTTTGGTGGTTTCAAAACTGATGATGAGTGTCCGGCTGATCGGGGCTTTAAAGAAAGGTTTTAAGTTTTTAAGGGCTGAATCTTAGTAAATTTCAATTTGGTGCCGATAGCAGTTAGCAGGAAAAAAGCCAACACAATTCGTACGAGGGCATTCCTACCCATGCTTATCCGCCAATTGCCTTTGTTGTTTTATTTTTAAATATTAAAAAAGGACCTTAAATAGTAAATTGGAAGGCCTTTATGAAATAATTTTTCTTTCCAAAAATATCCAAAATTCCTATTTTATAAATAAACATTAACTTTAATAACATTTTTAAATTACTTAATATGTATGTATTGCATTTGTTATAAAAGTAAGCTCATTTTTTTTAAATTTTTAAATTTACTATTCGTCTACTTGTCTTATAGTATAAATATAAAGCATTTTAAACACATTTAACAATACCATTGAATTCCGATGTAAAAATGGGAGAAATGGGGGGGAAAAGTAATGTGAAATCCCTAAAAGGCACTAACTGGATGCTAATTCAATACATGTACAAAATTTCAGTCCTCTACGTTTACTCAGAGAGTCTCTAGGCGTGTTAGAAAAAAGGATAAAAAATCAAGGAAATTTTGGCATAAAAATCGTGGGGGTAAGGGTAAAAGTTGAAACCTCCAAAAAGCAGAGGCTGGCTATTAACTTAACCTGTACACAAAATTTCAGCCCTCTAGGTTTATTTGGGGAAATTTTGACCCGAACGAAACTGTTAAAAACTAAGAAAAATCATGTTCTTTTTGGTATAAAAATGGTGGAGGTAAGGGTTAAAAGTTGAGACCCCCAAAAGGCACCCCCTTGATACTAACTCAATCCGAATACAAAATTTCAGCCCTCTAGGTTTATTTGGGTGACCTGTGCGAGTGGTACAAACTTCAAAAACGTCGAAAAAGCATGAATTTGTAGCTTAAAAATATGGGGGTGGTGGTAAAATATTAAAACCTCCAAAAAGCATAACCTAGGTATGAACTCTATCAACACACCAAATTTCAACCCTCTACGTTAATTCTGGGGGGCTTTGGAGATACAGCCAAAATCGTTTTCCCCCCTCTACTCCCTCTAAATCATCCTAGGAAGCTGAATTTTGGATATGTTGTAGATAATTGACCGGAACATTATTTCCAATCGACTTGGAAAAGCTTTATTGTTTTGTTGCCCCCCACATCATCCCTGTGCATCGGAATGAGTCCCACTTACCAAATTTGAGCTCTTAACTTCCGTTCTACGGGTCCGAAAACGGATAGCGCTCCTACTCTCGCCTCTCGCTGTTCTTATCGTATAGGCTGTGTAAGTCTAATTTTTAGTTGAAAAATTCGACTAAAAATTAATACGTTTAGTATCTATACCTATACGTAAAATTTGTATCTATTGTTTACTGTTATTAAAAAAAAAAATTAATTAAATACCGAAAAAACACTTACTATATACCGAGTTGAATCTAAATTAAAATAATACAAAATAAGACATCAAGAATGTTTTGAATAAGTTAAATAATTTGAACAATATAAAATACTGATTGCTTAGCAATGATTAATTTACCACTAGCGTTTGTTTCACCCTTATAATCATTATAAATGTCATTACAGCCACAGCATCACCGTTTTCACTCTCGACCATTACAGATTCCATTACACTCACGCATTAAACATTATACTACACTTTCACTCAGAAATACCCTAGGTTATAGAAGCTTTCACTTCAAAAAGCATCAATGAAATTTTGCTCTATCCGTAATCATCAGAATTCTAGTACATACCAATTTCATTAAGGAGTTACATCACTTTCAAATGTCAGATAAGGAGATTTTATTGCAGAATTTTTTTTTCCGTAACGAAAAACGCACTCCTTATTAAACTTTTTAGAATGTATTATACATAATCTGAGATACACAAAAAGTTTCTCCAGGGCCGGACCTACAGTTATTACGAGGGGGAGGGGGAAAACTGCTGTTGGCGCCCTCTCTGAGAAAAACGCAAAATTAAATAATTTAAATTTTTCTCTACAAAAAGTAAGTGACGAGCAAATAAAAAGAAAAACAACGTCAAATTTGTTTTTGGCGCCCCTAACACTGCAAAAAGTAGGTGGCGAGTAAAAAAAAAAATATTCAATTTTCACCGTTTTGGCGCCCCTCAACTTACGTTTTTGGCGCCCCTAAAAAATTGCAGGGGGGCATGTGCCCTAAGTTTCTCTCCCCAATTTACAAAAGAAAATGACGGAGCGAACGCATGTCGAACATAGACGCTTCTTTTCGAAGAGGTTCATGTTGGGGAGCATAAAAATTTTCACACGGGATCCGAAAAATAAAAAACAAATTTTTATCATTTAAACTAGTTTTACTAAAGCGGTACACAAGATTATTAAAAAATATTGTTTTTTTTCGCTAACTGGTATCAGTTTGAAAAAAAATTTTGAAAATCGACGAAAAAAATCAACCTTAATTTGCTTATAAAAGATACATTTACTCACCAATTTCAAAAATTTTATACACTGCCCTAGATAATCTGTCAAAGACGCTGCAAGTAAAATTTCAAGTCAATCGGATCAAAGTAGTTGGAGTTATCTTGCCCATCATTTTGGAAAACGTAGTTTCGAGAAAAACCTATATGTGTTTTAGTGTTCATATCCACCATTTCTGAGTTATTTATAGAAACATAGCAAAAGTAATGAATAGCAAAAGCTATTGACCAAGCTGAAAGATTTCAAAATGAACGTTTTCAACCGCTCGAAGTCGTTTCAAAAATCGGGTTTAAGACAATTTTTAAAATTTATAATTCCTTTTAAATATCATTCTAAAAGTATTAATACATCATTTAAGCCAATAAAAAAAATATTTTCCCAAAGTGATGTTACGCCTTAATGGCCTCAAAGCACAGATGAGACAGATCAAGCCTATGTATAAAAAAGTGAAATCGTAAAGTTGCAATAAGTAGCCATTTACACCACTTACTTTAGTCTGTTACTGACTGCCGTGGTGTTCTCGTCAAAATAAAAATCATGTTTTTTTTAATCAACTCGTGAAATTTAAACAGAAAAAAATATGAAGTGTGTCGTACTTAAGTGTAAAAATTCTATTGAATAAAAAATTTCTCAAAATAAAGGGATATCTTTCTTAAAATAAATAAATTTATTTTTAATTGTTGATTAGTTGTCAAATATGTCGGCCATCATAGTATATAGTGTATGTATGCGAACTGCATATATTATCATCAAAATATATTACTAACACATTGGTATATTTGTTTCCATACATCGTGTGTTGTGATTGTATGTGTGCTGTGTTACGTCACCCATTGATTACAGTGGGAACAGTTTGGTAGACATTCTAGTTTGACCCCTTGCCCCAAAGGCACAATTATCATTGTCAGCCAGCACCTGCCCAGTCGACTATTCCACAGTGCGATGCCACACACCACAAATTCACATTTCCACATTCAATAACAACCATCGACCACCGAATTGGTTCGGGCGTCCATACATTGGGACGTCACAAAATGATAGGTCACAATAATACAAAAGAAAGGATTTTAATAAACCTCTACCATATAATATGTATTGTGAACCATGACCGAACATATTATCGCCCACTGGATAATACAAAATATAAGATTTATACGAATGAAATGATCTATGATGGTTTACAACACTGAACATTATAGAAGCAATGTACATACATATAAAAACCTGTCGTTCGTAAGGTGCAGTGTTGTGTCAATTTACACCGCTTCTGATTTAGTCTGTTACTGTTCGTCATGGGATTCACGTCGTATCTAGTATTATGGTTTTTTTAATCAACTCGCGAAATACTGATCAGTACTGACAAATTTGTGGCAAATGAATTACTAAGTCTATTTTTTTCTCTATATAAATAAATATAATTTATGTGTAGAAAAATAAGTTAAATTTTATAATACATGTAACAGTATTAATATTTGATTATTGTTCAATCTTCTAATTTTAATAATTTTAAAAGTAATGAATTTGATTCCGGTAGTGACGGGTCCGCACACATAATTACTAACACGTACACAATATATTATGGGTGTATTAATATAAAATGACATTTTTATAGTTTTTTTTTTTTCTATTTATTACAATAACTAAACGTCCAATATTAAAAAAAATAGTTTATTAATGATTCAAAAACATAAAAGAAAATAATTTTAAGTTTTTTAAATCTTAAAGTTGGTTTTTAATGACACAACTTACTTAAATACATACCACTGATTCACCTCTAATCATTCTTTGGCATTTACTCGTACGTTAAAAATTCGAACTTTGAAAATTTATTTCTTCTAAACTACACGTCAGAAATTATTCAAAATAGTGTCAGCGAATGCATCATATCTTTCTCTATAATATACTAAAATTTCAAATTCTAAACTTGAAAAATTTCAAGTGATCGATTCACTTTAAACAGACAATTTAATTCATGTGTATCAAGTCTCATAAGAATATTGTAGTTTTTTCACTTTTACCACAGAAAAAAGTTAGTACAGATTTTTACAGCCAAAAAATGGTACAAAACATTTCATTGGTTATTTCATTGCAGGTAAACATGATAAAAATGAAACAAAAATTCATATTGGTAAAATAAACTGATTTCAGAACCATGGTAACAATGTATTAAACGATAATATCAATTATACAAATTTATTTTATTCGTTAAATTGTCTCACCGTATTACACTTGAGTTTTATATTTTTTCTGAATAAATTTGTGTTTTTTACAATTCAAATTTCTTGCCTAAAAGGAATTTAACTCGAAGAACTGTCAACCCAAAAACGCCTCAGCTTCACTATCGCATTTTTGTTAGTTGACAGTTCTTCTTGTTAAATTGCTAGGCAACAAATTTTCGTTAGACAAACCCAAAATTCGAAAAAATTCCACCCTCTCGTGTAATAATAAGTGAAAAAAATATGAAGTGTGTCGTATTTAAGTGTAAAAGTTCTATTGAACAAAAAAAATTCTCAAAATAAATGGATATCTTTCTTAAAATCAATAAATTTATTTTTAATTGTTGTTTGTTAGTTAAATAAGTCGGCCATGACAGTATATACTATACATATATCCACAAGGTGCCCAGTCACACATACAGCATATTACACTAACACATTCGCATGTTTGTGTAGATACAAAAAATGATGTATTTTGTTGTATGTATCATAATCGTTTGGCAGGGGTAACGGTGTCCACGTCATTTGCCGGCGACAGCGGGCACGGTAGTTATGAACCAGGAAATTTGGATCTTGTATATCTATGGTTTGTAACCACATACAGTATAGGGCGATGGGCGATGGGCGATAGAAATAGTTCAATTATTACGTATATATTGAAGGATTTATTGCCTACAATAGAAGAAGAATAAATGTATAGGGTATAAGTGTGATAATTCTCTCTCTCTATGTAATTTTTAAAATGGAAAATGCTTTTATTAGATAATCTTCATGTAAGCAGCGTAAGTATAAATGGGATTTGTACACAGTGAAAAAATTTGTGTTAAAATTAACACATTTCACATGTCCAGAACGGTCCACTCAATTTTTTGTGTTATTTTAACACAAAGCATATGTGTCAAATCTATACACAAGAATTGTGTCAATGATTTAACACACAAGAGGACATACATTTTGTGTTAATTTTTCAGATTTATCAGAGTTAGTTGTTAAACTTTTTTATTCAATATTTTAATTCCACTGAAGCTAGAAGATATTTGAAAGTCGTCAAAAATTATAACAATTTTGTTCATATATTACTATAAATGAGACTCAAAGAACGCAAAGTAAGTCAGTTCTTTGTAACAATTCTTACTTGTGTCCATACGAAAATATATATAATAAAAAAGATGAGAGTAGTTCTTATTATTAAACAAAACCGAAAAATTGTAAGTTTTTTCAGTTATTGACGAATATAGTTTTATTAAACGTTTAAAAATGAAACAATTTTTTTACATTTTACCCATAGAGCACAAAATATTGCTGCAATATTGCAGCAATATTCCTATAATCGCCCTGTTATATTGCTAGCAAGATTGAAGGAATATTGCACCACAACATTGAGAAAATATTGCCTTGCAATATTATAGCAATAATACTTTTTTTTTAAATTATATATATATATAATGGAGAGGTCAGTGTAAAAGTGAACCAAGTCCATAAAGTATTTTTTTTTTTTATAAATGCCTTTTTCGTTAAAGTGTTGTAATTTATCAAACTTTAAACGCATTTTTAGAAAAAAAAATTTTTATGGACTTGGTTCACTTTTACACTGACCCCTCCATATATATATAATAGATATTTATTTATTTATAATTGATAATAAAAACAATACTAACTTTTACCAAAAAAATTGGAAAGTTTAGTACTTGTTTCTATCCTATCCGAAATTCGAATAAACGTTTGATATTACTTGTTAGGTTCGCTAATAATTTTTTTTACTCCAAATTTAATTCTATAAATTTTTTTCGGAGCTAAAAAAATAAATAGCCAACCTAATATTTACATGGATGGAAATAATATTTATAATCATTAATAAATTTTATAAAATTAACATCATTATGTGTTAGAAATTTGAGGTTAATTGTAAATAAAATTGTTAATAAAAGTACAGTTTAGTTGATTCTTTATTATTAAAAATTAATACGATTAATACACTTTAAATTGTTTGGTGAAACACATAATACTAACACTAATAAATATTAATAATAACAAAATGTAGTATAAGATAATCGAAGTCTATACGTGATTTAATTGATCAGTCAAACTAATGAAAGCATTTTCTAACCTATAATAAAAATATTCATCAGGAACAACTTAGCATTACATTTTTTTGACATTGATGCCGAATGGGATTATATGTTATTATAATAATACATATAACAAAAATATGTAAAAATATTTATCTTGTATAACTCCTTCATAAATAACAATATTTATTTTTTTAACCTTAATCCAAATAATGGAAATACAAATCTAAGGATTGAAATAATTTATTTCCTCATGATTCCTTAGTTGTACTGTTTTATTTCATCTATTGATATGCCTTCATTTCTATAATATACTACATATTCCAAAATTTTGGACAGCTCTTATATTTTTTTTGTAACATGACAATAACATTGAAACAATGTTACAAATGCAATATTACAAAAAATATTACTGCAATATTACTGTAATATTGGCAACTATGCTCAAGTTAGTAACATTCAGGCAATATTCCTGCAACATTGGTAATTATCTGCAACTTGGCAACATTCCAGCAAAATTGCAGCAATATTTTGTGCTCTTAGGGTAAGGTTATTTTGTTACATTCAGTTAAAAAAATTCATGTAAGTTTATTTGAGATTGTATTATTACATGAAAGTAAGCTTACATGACTTTTTGTAACTGAATCTGTAACAAAACAACCTTAAAATGTAAAAAAATTGTTTCATTTTTCAACGTTTAATAAAACTATATTCGTCAATAACTGAAAAAACTTATAATCTTTTGGTTTTGTTTAATAATAAGAACTACTCTCATCTTTTTTATTAGCGAATTTCCAAAACTGGAAATTCAGCTTTTACGCCAGGTGTCATGGTGCGACCTAAGCCCGAGACCATATCAGAAATATGTTTTGAGGTCCCTAGAATACGAAAATGATATTCACTAAAATTTATATATATATATATATATATATATATATATATATATATATATATATATATATATATATATATATGTATCCGCGCGATAACTCTCGAACGAAACGTTTAATGCTTATGAAATTTTGTGTGCGAATTCGATTTTCCAAATCGTTGGATGAGTTCGTTAGCCAGACACGTCGGATGCCCAGAAATAGGTTTTCCGGGCGTTTTTTGTCAACAAAATGAGTTTTTTGCCAGAATTAAGCAATTTTTCAAATTTTTTTTTACACCAAGCCCTGGTAAAAGGTAAAATGCATAAAAAATGTTTTTATACCGTTGCTCTAAATTACTTACTTTTCGAGAAAAACTAGGAAATATGTCGTTCTCCATTTCACTCGCACTCGCATTCTTTTTTTTTCTGTCTCATTTTTTACGAGCTAAATTCGAAAAAAACCGCTTTTTAAGTAGCATGTCATGATTTTTTTTAATCCAATTTAACGATTCTTCTATATTCTTTTTCTTTGTCAGTTAAATGTTTTTATAATGTATCTCTATTCCATTTTTTTTGGATAAAAAATCACGGCGCAGTTTTTTATGTGATATGATCAGAATTTAGATGATGTTTACACCTTCCTAAAATTAATAAGAGCTTGCTACAATCGCATAAAAATTACGTTAAATCATATTCAAACAATAATATTTTTACGTAATTTTCTATCCAAATGACAATACTACGTTATAATTATATGTATAAACCCATCATTTTAGTGGTAAATAAATTTGCACATTCAGTTTTTTTTTTCTTTTGACAACAAAACAAATAATTTTAAATTTTGACAAGTTGTATCATACATTTTTGAAAATATTAAATATTTATTTTTTTAAGGCAAAAATGTATTAAAGATCTGAAATTTGTTTAACAAAAACCATACATCTGCTCGTTTTACCTTAAAAATCTCGGAAAATAGAATATTTTTCAATAATTAACTCAGAAAAAGCATATATGAGGTAATTTTCATGATATTTTTTTGAAAATTTCAAAATAGTAGGGTTACAATGTTTTTTTTTAAATTATTTTGTAGAATTTGGTAAACACACATCGTAAAAAGTACTCGCCTTGAAAAAATCAAACAAGTATTTAAAAAAAAAATACTATTTCTTAAAGAAAATATTAAAATTATGTACAAATGCCGTCCTGACCAACTGATATATTGGAACCGATTTTGAGCAGCTGGATTTACTACAGGCAAAAGCTCATAGTGAATACACATATTTTTAGTCGAATTTTCTCCGAAAAATTAGACTTATACAGTCTATACGATAAGAGCTGCGAGAGGCGAGACCAGGGGCGCTATCCGTTTTCGGACCCGTAGAACACGATTATGTAAAAAAAAAAGATGTCTGATATATATATATATATATATATATATATATATATATATATATATATATATATATTCCCGCAACCTTTTAATATGTGTAGGGCCCCCCTATGGAAGTTAAGAGATGAAATTTGGTAAGTGGGGCTTATTCCGATGCACAACAATACTTACTATCAAAGTGGGGTCAAATTTTGGGCAAATTTTTTTTCGGACCCGACCTTTAAGGGGGTGGTGGGGGGCGGAAAAGCAATAAAACTTTTCCAAACCGGTTTTAAATAATGTTTCGGTCAATTATCTACAACATATCCAAAATTCAGCTTCCTAGGATGATATGGTGGGAGTAGAGGGGGGAAAAACGATTTTCGCTGGATCTAACAGGCCCCGAGCCCCCCAGAATTAACGTAGAGGGTTGAAATTTGGTGTGTTGATAAAGTTCGTACCTAGGTTGTGCTTTTTGGAGGTTTTAATATTTTACCCCCACCCCCCTCATTTTTAAGCTACAATTTCATGCATTTTCGACGTTTTCGAAGTTTGTACCACTCGCACAGGTCACCCGAATAAACCTAGAGGGCTGAAATTTTGTATTCGGATTGAGTTAGTATCAAGGGGGTGCCTTTTGGGGGTCTCGACTTTTAACCCCTACCCCCACCATTTTTATACCCAAAAGAACATGATTTTTCTTGTTTTTTAACAGTTTCGTTCGGGTCAAAATCTCCCCAAATAAACCTAGAGGGCTGAAATTTGGTGTACAGGTTAAGCTAATAGCCAGACACTGTTTTTTGGAGGTTTCAACTTTTAACCCTTACCCCCACGATTTTTACGCCAATATTTCCTTAATTTTTTTGCTTGTTTTCTAACATGTCTACAGACTCCATAAGGAAACCTAGAGGGCTGAAATTTTGTACGTGTATTCAGTTAGTATCCAGCTAGTACCTTGTAGGGAGTCCGCATCACTTTTCCCCCCACTTCTCCCATTTTTACATCGGAATTGAATGCTATTGTTAAATGTGTTTTAAAAGCATTATGTTTATTCTAAATACAAGTAGGCGAATAGTAATTTTAAAAAATTTAAAAAATACCCCTGTCGCAGCATCTGCATAACATAGCGAATTTCCAAATCTTGGGCACTGGCGGATCTCATCTAAGACCTGTACCTATTTAAAATAGTTTAGCTTTCTAAGAGTAAAAGAATTTTTAAAATCGGTTGGGTAATTAGTTTTGGTATTTTTGGGGACCCAAGAACCCGAACGAATTTTGTGCAGCATAGTTGTATCCATCTAAAATAATTTAGTTCTCTAGCAGTGAGAAATTTTTTAGCATCTTTTCGATAGCTTATTACTGGCGTTTTCGGATCTGCAAGATCCCGGTGGACCTCATTAAAAAATCAGCTCGACCGTATATTCTAGGCGGACTTTATGTAAAATATATATATATATATATATATATATATATATATATATATATATATATATATATATATATATATATATATATATATATATATATATATATTCAAAACCCGTTGTGTAGCATTCTACGCCGCATTTGCATCCGCAGGACAGTTGTGGATCTCAGATAACACAACCTGTACCTATCTAAAATAGTTTACCTCCGTAATAGTAAAAAGGTTTCAAAATCGGTCAGTTATTTTATTTTTGACACTTTTAGGTCCTACTGACACTTCAGACCTTACATAACGTAATCTATATGTATCTAAAATAGCTTAGCTCCCCAACAGTGAAAAAATTTTCAAAATCGGTCGGTTAGTTTATTTTTGACACTTTTGGATCCCATGGACCCTGGCAGACTTTACATAACGTAATCTATATTTATCTAAAATAGTTTAGCTCTGTAACAGTGAAAAAATTTTCAAAATCGGTCGGTTAGTTTATTTTTACCACTTTTGGGCCCCATGGACCCTGGCGGACCCTAAATAACGTAATGTATGTCTATCTAAAATAGTTAGTTCCCCAACTGTGAAAAAATTTTCAAAATCGGTCGGTTAGTTTATTTTTGACACTTTTGGATCCCATGGACCCTGGCAGACCTTACATAACGTAATCTATATTTATCTAAAATAGTTTAGCTCTGTACAGTGAAAAAATTTTCAAAATCGGTCAGTTAGTTTATTTTTGACACTTCTGGATCCTATGGACCCTGGCAGACCTTACATAACGTAATCTATACTTATCTAAAATAGTTTAGCTCTGTAACAGTGAAAAAATTCTCAAAATCGGTCAGTTAGTTTATTTTTGACACTTTTGGGTTCTATGGACCTTGGTGGACCTTACATAACGTAATTTATATTTATCTAAAATAGTTTAGCTCTGTAACAGTGAAAAAATTTTCAAAATCGGTCAGTTAGTTTATTTTTGACACTTCTGGATCCTATGGACCCTGGCAGACCTTACATAACGGAATCTATATTTATCTAAAACAGTTTAGCTCTGTAACAGCGAAAAAATTTTCAAAATCGATCAGGCAGTTTATTTTTGACACTTTTGGGTCCTATGGACCCAGGCGGACCTTACATAACGTAATCGATATTTATCTAAAATAGTTTAGCTCTGTAACAGTGAAAAAATTTTCAAAATCGGTCAGTTAGTTTATTTTTGACACTTTTGGGTCCTGTGGACCCTGACGGACCTTACATAATGTATTCTAAATCTATCTAAAATAGTTTAGCTCTGTAACAGCGAAGAAATTTTTAAAATTGGTCGTTTAGTTTATTTGTTACAATTATGGGATCGGTAAATCTCATACAAGTCTAGTACTCTAACAGTAAGAAAAGGGTTCTAAGGATCTCATATAACTTATGGCAGTCCGTAAGCTTCTTGCGGACATCATTTAATTAATTGATTCAAATACTTTAACTTACTAACTGTGAAAAATTTTTTAAAATCGATTGGTTAATTAATTTCTGGCCTTTTTAGGTCCCGAAAACCTTGACCTCACATAAAATACCTTAAATCCATTTGAAATGGTTTAATTTTTTAACATTATTAATTATTAGTGGAAAAATTTTCAAAATCGATTCAAAATATTTTTCCGTACATACATATGTACATTGTACAGATTTTGTTTTGTTTTATATTTAATAATATTTATATCATAACATAATCTTCAATTTCTTGTTTACTTAAAAATTCAATAAAAAAAAAAAAAAATTCTTCATTACATTAGCTTAGAAAATCTGTTTAATTTACATTTTTTAACATGGAATAGAACCATGCTAATTATAATGCAATAAATGAGAAACAAAACTCTATACATGTATGTGTGTTATATCTCATATATGTGAATAGTTTTCACTTGTTCTCACAAAATTTTTTAATAAAAAAGTGAAATATTTTTATACTTATTAAAAACTGAGATATAAATATAAATTACTTATTAGACTAACAAAGAAAGAATAAAAGTGAAAATTTACATTTTCTCGAAAAATACTTAAAATAGAAAGAAAATTATAAGAATATTTTCTTCATAATTTTTTTTTCCTTTTCAACGATGTAAAAATCGAACTGCCTTATGATAGGATCGAATGATAAAAAATGGCCAGAAAACCTACTTCTGGGCATCCGACGTGTCTGGCTAACGAACTTAGCCAAGCCAATTCAGAATCCAGTCCGCACACAAAATTTCATAAGCGTTAGACGTTTCGTTCGAGAGTTATCGCGCGGATACATATATATATATATATATATATATATATATATATATAAATTTTAGTGAATATCATTTTCGTATTCTAGGGACCTCAAAACATATTTCTGATATGGTCCCGGGCTTAGGTCGCACCATGACACCTGGCGTAAAAGCTGAATTTCCAGTTTTGGAAATTCGCTAAAAGTGAACTTACTTTTATGACAAATGAAATACATACATATTAAGTAATTTAAAAATGTTATTAAAGTCACTGTTTATTTATAAATTAGGAATTTTGGATTTTTAGTATTTATAAAATAGAAATTTTGGATTTTTTTGGAAAGAAAAAATATCTTTATAAAGGCCTTCCAGTTTACTATTTAAGGTCCTTTTTTAATTTTTAAAACTAAAACATGAAGGCAATTAGCGGATAAACATGGGCAGGAATGTCCTCGTACGAATTGTGTTGGCTTTTTTTCTGCTACCTGTTTTCGGCACAAAATTGAAATTTACTGAGATACAGCCCTTAAATACTTAAAACCTTTTTTTAAAGCCTCGATCAGCCGAACACTCATCACCAGTTTTGAAACCAACAAAATGACAATTCGGTTGTAGACTTTCAATCACATTTCGCTTGTAGACATTCAATACCGAAGATGAAGGGGAAAATTCGACTACCGTGATGGGGCCCCGCTGCTCACGGCGTTTTTTTAACATCCTTTTGAATTTTGTAATTCAATCATTACAAATAAAATCTAAATAAAAAAAAATCTCTATGACCTGTTTTTTCTCAATTTTCTAGCATCAAATCTAGCGATAATTAACTAGCGGGTGATTGTATTGACCACACATTTTAATGTAAAATATATTAATTTTAACCGGCTTCAAAATAACGTTTCGATTTTAACAATAAAAATATTTAAAAAAGTGTTTAAGTTCTGGCAAGATTGTCAAAAAGGGACTGAAATATTTAATGTGTTAAGTACTTACTAGACTTATAAACTTTCATTTTCGTATACGCTTTCGGTTTCGGATATTTAATTATTTCGGATATCGGTAGTTTTAGTTACGGTTACGAATATCCATAACATCCCTAATGTAAATGTTTGTCAATTCAACTTCATCGAGAGAAAGTTAATTAGGTATTTACGATTTTCGGAAGAACACGTATATAAATTTTATAAGTACGTATTATCATATAAACACATTTGGTTTGCAATTTTTTAATAATTAGTTTCTACGCTACTGAAATTATCTATCCATTTGAAAATTGGGATCCAGTGATGTACATTAACACTACAAAAGTGTGGGTGAAAAATTTCATTTTCACTTTTACTGAAATTATGTCATAAATTCATATTTTCAGAATTTATTCATTTGACAGAAAAATTCTAAATTATTAAAAAAGCCAAATAATTAATAACAATTAAAATAAAAAAAAAAAAACAGAAAACATTTATTTATATTTGCATTTTTATAAAAACATGTAGGTATTATATTTTATATGCACTTTAACTAAAATGTCAAATTTCACACGTTAATTTTCAATTTCACTCATAATGTGCTTAAAAATCAAAACTTAAAGTTTATAACATTCACAATCCGTGTAGAGTGTCCATACGTCTTGGTTTTCCCGGATTTGTCACGGTTCTAGCTCCGTTGCTCCGGTGTCCCGACAGACTTTTTCAAGACGTCGGTCGATTTGTTTCGGTTTTTCAAACTACTAATTTTTTATTTTCATCATCTAATAAGTACACAATTTTTCATTTTAAATAATGAATAGTTCAGTATCATATTAAAAGATCAACAGTAGATTCATTTACAACCAAACCTAAAAATATTTAAAAAAAATTAATTACTAATTAAATTTTCCAAGTTTTTTCGATTTTACCTTAAACACGAACTTCCAAAAAAACATTTTCTTTTCTTAACTTTCCATCATATATGTATCTACATAAATAAATTGTAATATTATTTTGCTTACTTTTATGATACTGAAGGTACTGAAGTTATTGAACAATTAAAAATTAAAATGACTGGAATTTTATTCGAACTTTTAAATAAAGTATAGGTAGTTGCAAAGTTTCTGAGCGATTAAAGTCCACTTCCAGTTTTACTACAGTACTCCGTTAAATAAATGAAAGTAAGGGTCTACACCATTAAAAAAATCGTATTTATAAATACCAAAATATGTTATTATTACTATGTAAGGGTATTTTTCATAAAAAATTTTCCTGTTAGTATTTAATATTTTAAAATTGGTAGCGTTAAGTCGTTTTGAAACATTAAATTTCTTATCATAGGTATTTCTAGTTTTAATTATATTACATATTTCTTGTAGTTTAGAAACGTTTAATTTTTAATATTTCATACTTTCTGAACAATTTACTAAATATTGCAAATAATAAAACGGTCTACAATTTTCTCTTTTAAAGTCTGTATTTTTCAGTGGTTAATTAATTGAAATGTATTCAATTTTATTGAACTACCTGATACAGTCATAAAACCTGCGTAAAACCTACCTTTGTAAATATTGCTATTATTATGAATTTTTCAATAAAATCTGTTTATTAGTTTTACAAAATTTGTATGTTTACAAATAAATTTGTAATTTTTAGAATCAGTACTTTTACTTAGCTTTGGCTAGTCAAGTGGTGTACCTGCGAGATACAATTTTCGATATTTTAACAATTTTTTTTTAATTTATGGTATTCTTGATTATTATTATACTTTTTTATACCCTCTATTTTAATCGGGTTTTTATCTATTGATATTTAATTAATTTAAATATGGAAATGAATACGAGTATTAAAAATAAAATGTTAAGTCCACAAGCAAAACTTATCATTTTAAATGTGTTAGTGTTTATGAAAAGTGAAAGTGATGGTGTGAAAATCCCATTATCTCAAGTTAAAAATCGTGTTACTGCAGCTACGGGTATATCGCTGGCAACTTTAACTAGAATAGCTAGTGAAGCAAAAAAAAAAATGATGGATCGGAAGCTATTTTTGCTGAAAGAGAAAGAAAAAAACATGTAAAACAAAACAGATCTGGACAGCTTCGATAAGGGAGTACTTAATAATATTATACAAAATATTTTTACGACGGAAAAAATGGTTCCCATATTGAAAAGCATTCATAGGAAATTTATTTAATTTAAAATTACTTATTTAAGTAGGTACATCATTGCATTACTATATAAATAAGCAAACTATTTCAAAATCGATTACTTTTTTTTACAACGTAGTGTATTTTTATAAATTGTATGTATCATTCAATATTACCTGAGCGAGAGATATAACAACTAATAGGGGGAGTTTAGACATAATTACTCTATATCCATCTTTATTGCAAAAGTATTTTATCTTCTTAATATAATAAAATATGTATATCTCTTACTAAAAATACATCTTTCCTTTTTGTTGGACTTTGATACCTCAAAAACTCTGCAACTAGTTATAGTTAACTAACGCGCTAGATAGATAACGCCACAATACAGAAATTGCCAACATTTAAATGTTCATGTTTCACATTAATACAAAATAAAATACATTAATACAAAATAAAATTGTCTAAGAAGCTCACTTTCATAAGAAATTTTATAAAAATTTAAAAAATATATATTTCCTAGAACAGGGGGCGATTTATTTTAAAAAAAAATTAATATTTTAAATAAAGAGCCATTAATAGGTAATCTATACATATAATACAAATGTAACGAGACCGTTTCTGTATAGGGAATATTTTTTAAAAATTGTGCAGATACTGTAAATAGTTATCGATGTAGATATCAAAACAGCGGTTTTTTAAATTTTTGTCTGTCTGTCTGTCTGTCTGTCTGTTCGTCTGTTCACGCATCACACAAAAACTACTGGATGGATTTTAATGAAATTTGGTGTGCCGACAACTTATTACCCGGATCAACATCTAAGATACTTTCTACTTCGAGAAAATGTCTCATTCCCACGGGAAAATGGAAAAACCATGTTGAGCATGTGCATACAGTACGCAAAAACTATTGAACGGATTTTGATGCAATTTGGTGTGGTGATAACTTATTACCTGAGTCCGCATCTCAGATACTTTTTATTTCGGGAAAGTGGCTCATTCCCACAGGAAAATAAAAAAACTTTTTGAGCATGTGCATATATTACGCGAAAACTATTGAACGGATTTTTATGAAATCTGGTGTAGTGATAACTTATTACCTGCGTCAACATTTAGGATACTTTTTATTACGGGAAAATATTTCCTTCCTTCAGGAAAATTCAAAAATTATTTTGCTTATGTGCATGTATACTTAAAACTATTGTTCTATGCGAATGCTTTATAATTACTATACTTATATACTTGTCATTTATTACATTAAATTTACCATAATACAAAATTTCTGGAGACTAACTCTATTTTAAATTAATTTAGAAATTTTGAAAATTTAAGTGCCTATATATCCGAAAAATTCATTTTGGATGAAACTTGTTATATTTATAGGATAGATACTAGTTTGGGATGCAAATATAATAAAACAATAAAACGTTGGAAGTCCAAAAATTTTGTATGAGTTCTCCAGTCAGACACGTCCAATTCCAAAAACCTCAAAAAAATGAGTTTTTTTGCAAACAATTTGCCAAAATTTAAAAGTTTTTCCAATTTTTTTTACATTGTGGTAAAGAACCAAGAAAATCACAGAAAATACATTTTGAACCATTATTCTAGGTAAGCGGGTTTTCGAAAAAAAGTAACTTTTATGATTGGAAATTCGCTATGTTATGCAGATGCTGCGACAGGGGTATTATATATATTTTGGTAGATATATACTCTAATCTAATTTACCTACTTATAACATTCTTTTGCTCTACACAAATTATGTTACTTCTTTGTTGTTCAAAACGAGTTAACATCTTTATTCTGTTAAATCGAAATTTGTGTTAATATTTTCATTTAATACAAACACGAAATGTTACATTAACGCAGGGTTGTGTTATTTATTTGACACAAAAATTTTAACCATTACTTTTTTTTTACGCAGAACACAAATTTTTTTACTGTGTAAATGTTGAAAATTTGACGGAAAATGTTAAAAAATGTAACGGTGAAATAAATTTTTTTTTAAGACCAATTAATTCAAAGATTTATTAATAGATTTGAGCGTTACTTTATGGTATTCCATATTTGTAAATAATAAACAAATATTTTACTTTGCAAAATACCACTTTTATTATCTGTTTGAAAATGAACTAACGGTTCGAAACAATATTGTCACAGTTTCAAAAATAAAAGTGGTATTTTGCAAAGTAAAATATTTGTTTATTATTTACAATTCAAAGATTGTTTACAGATCAAAACTGTCGAATTTTGTTGTTTTGGTGGAATAAGTAAATACTATCAGTTTTGGCGAATCTGAACAGAGCTGTCTCTCGGTATTTCTTCGTCAGTGTTATGACCGCCCAAGGTCATAGATCAATCTATGTTACTGAATTTTGTCCGTTACCTAGGAGTTAGTCATCAAAGAAAAACGGTGAACGTGACATCTTTGTATTTTGTTATTTTACAGGCGCATTGTTTATAATTTTTAAAAATAACGCGCGTTTTGAAATCTTATAAAGAAACTACTGTACAAAAAAAAAAAAAAAAAAAAAAAAACAGTTAAGCGGCCCCTACACGCTCAATAATATTGCACAAAATCCGAGGTTGTACAATATAATGGATCGTCTGTAGGTTATATTGAAGGGTTGTTCAATATATTGTGCTGATCAAAAATAGTTTGAAATATATTGTGCAATGAATGAATACCCCTAGAGCACAAAATATTGCTGGAATGTTGCTGGAATGTTGCCAAGTTGCAGATAATTACCAATGTTGCAGGAATATTGCCTGAATATTACTAACTTGAGCATAATTGCCAATATTACAGGAATATTGCAGTAATATTTTTTTGTAATATTGCATTTGTAACATTGTTTCAATGTTATTGTCATGTTACAAAAAATATATAAGAGCTGTCCAAAATTTTGGAATATGTAGTATATTATAGAAATGAAGGCAAATAAATAGATGAAATAAAACGGTACAACTATTGTTATTATACCCAAAAAACATATCATCAGTTCAAAGGTAAAACCATTACATAAGTACAGTTTCCAGAGCAAACGATTCTAGTCACTAAGTGAATTGAACTTAGTGACTAGAATCGTTTTCTCTGAAAACTGTACTTATTAAATTTGTAAACTTTGAACTGACGATAATTCATTTAATTTTATTTATGAAGGAAGGAGTTATACAAGATAAATATTTTTACATATTTTTGTTATATGTATTAATAACATATAATCCCGTTCGACATCAATGTCGTAATGCTAAGTTGTTCCTGATGAATACGTATTTTCATTATAGGTTAGAAAATGCTTTGATTAGTTTGACTGATCAATTAATAACGTATGGACTTATGGATTAACTTATACGTCTTATACTATATTTTGTTATTATTAATATTTATTAGTGTTATTATATATCAGTATTATGTGTTTCACCAAACAATTTGAAGTGTATTAATTTATAATAATAAAAAATCAACTAAACTGTACTTGTATTAACAATTTTATTTACAATTAACCTCAAATTTCTAACACTTAATGTTAATGATGTTAATTTTATAAAATTTATTAATGATAATATAATACATATTATTTTCATCCATGTAAATATTAGGTTGGCTAATTATTTTTTTAGTCCCGAAAAAGATTTATAAAATTAAATTTGGAGTAAAAAAATTATTAGCTAACCTAATCAGTAATATCAAAGGTTGATTCGAATTTCGGACAAGATAGAAACAAGTACTAAACTTTCCAATTTTATTGGTAAAAGTTAGTATCGTTTTTATTATTAACTATAAAATAAATAAATATCTATTATATATCGTCAGTTCAAAGGTAAAACTCATTAAGTACAGTTTTCAGAGAAAACGATTCGTTCAATTCACTTAGTGACTAGAATCGTTTTCTCTGAAAACTGTACTTAATGCGTTTTACCTTTGAACTGACGATATGTAATTTAAAAAAAAAGTATTATTGCAATATTGCAAGGCCAATATTTTCTCAATGTTGCGGTGCAATATTCCTTCAATCTTGCTAGCAATATAACAGGGCGATTATAGGAATATTGCTGGAATACTGCAGGAATATTGCCTGCAATATTTCAAAATTTCCAAATAATATTGCTGCAATATTGCAGCAATATTTCGTGCTCTATGGGTATTGTAACGTCTGTAGGCTGTGTAGATATTATTGCGCAATACTACTTTATTTGTTTGATTTGTTTGTTATTCTGTAGTCATATTTGATGGCTATTATTTGAACCAGTATGAATTATTAATTTGCAAGAATAATTGTTTATTGCTTTGAAACATCTTTATCACTTAATATTTAAAATTAAACAACAGTTTAATTAAGTACAATTCCTGCATTCAGTTTATTGCACAAATTTCTTTAACAAAATTAAACTGTCTGGAGAATCGTTCAAAATTTCTGTACAAAATTTCAAGTTAATACCATAATAACTTTTTAAGTTATGTTCCACGGCGCGGAAAAAAACCTGTTTTGAGAAAAACGCTATTAAAAAGTTTTCGTTCTTGAAAAGCAGAGTTAAAAGCAGTTTATCGTTATCTAAGATAATCTTTCTGTTGGGATTAAAACATTAGAAATATATTCCTTAAGATTCTAATGAACTTTTAAAGCAAAACAAAAAATGAAAAATTTGAAAGTTCTGGAGGACCCTCCCCCCTCTGGAGGAGAAATGTTTAAAAGCAATATTCTTTAATATTAAATAGAATTCTTGTAGCCGGAATCATTTTCGCCATTAGTTGCAATAACATTAGATCGTGTAATATGAAAGGTCGATTTCCGACCGCTTGATCGACCATATGTCCCCACCAAGTTAGCTCTGCAATTTCCTTTTTTTTTCAAACAAAGAACTGTGCTAGTCGTCAGGGGCATAGCTACCGCCGTATCAGCCGTATCAATGACAGCCCTAACGTGTGTAAGCAAAAATTAGTAAAATGTTATCCACAATGTCACTTAATCTCGTGCTTCCCGGGAAAAAGACACAAAACAAATTGTCATACGTTCCTATAACAGAGTTTTCACTTCAGAAATGATAAAAATCAAAAAAGCAATCTCTCAACGCCCAAGAGTTGGCAACATGGGTAACTTCAAAAATGTGACTTCGATGCGGCAGGAACGGCTATCAGACTTGTCATTATTTCTATAGAGGCAGAAATTTTAGAAAAACTGAAACCATCTTCAGCTATAGATGATTTAATAAATCAATTTGCCGAAAAAAATTATAATTATATTAAATAATATATACACAAGAAAAGTGTATATTTAATTTGAATTGTTTGGTTAGCTCAATTTCTAAGAGAAAACGATAACTTATAATCAATAAATATTTATTTTAATTTAATGCAAGCATTTTTGTTTCTTTTGTGAGAAATTTTTACCCTTCATTTGGGCCCCCCAACTAAATTTTGATACAGGGCCCCTTCAAGGCACGCTACGCCACTGCTGGTCGTATATGCTATCGTGTGCCGTAAATAAAAAAGCAAAATTCTAATAACTGATTTTTTTACAGCACAAACTATTTTTGTAGATAAAATTAGTCTCGCTGTATTCTTGTTTTTTTTTTCTTAATTTTTTTTTTTTTTTTTAAACAAAAAATTCTTGTAGCCTAGAATCAATTCCGTCATGCTCGTGTCATTTATTTATTGCAATTATATCGTTTATTTAAAAATAAAAACAATATAATACGTTTTCAGTCAGTATAGGTACATCTTCATTTAAATATCTATTTAAGAATAAATAAAAAAAAATATATAGAATAACAAAAACTTATTTCCTTAGTGTTGAATTTCAAATCGAAAAAGACATTAGAATAATATACATTTCGTTTCCTCGGGATATTTTATTTATCGTAATGTTTCACTTCAATTTTCTTTCACCGTAGAATGAACGAACAAGGAACAATTGAATACAGCCGCGGGCTGGCCTAACTAATATATTTTATAATAAAATATACAATTTCGAAAATGTTCAGATTTTATAATATACTTAGATACGATTCATTAAATTCACAACGCTATTAACTAATTAATTGAAAACTGAGTCGTTCGTTACTTGAACAATTGTATACAAAATTGCAAAATACGAACACAGGTCCGTATCTTTTTTTGTTAAAGTTTTTGTTACCGTAAAGAACTTGCCGGAATGCCTATAGTTTATTATTTTCAAATTTAAGTTTTATCACACTGCGACATTTAGTAACTAAATTTAACAACAACTTTTAAATGTGACTTTCCCTGGCGCTCACACCGAAGCAACTGTAATTATTTTGTATTTTGTAGTGCACAAAAAATTTATTAAAAAGAAGTCTTTTAAATCCTTCTCTTAATCTATACCTGCTATATCTTAAGTCCAACAGACATATATCTGTGTAATACAATTTCGAGGTAATCTATACATATAATAAAATTGTAACGAGACCATTTCTGTACATGGAATGTTTTTTGAAAATTGTACTGGTACTGTAAATAGTTATCGATGTAGATACCAAAACAGCGATTTTTAGAATTTTTGTCTGTCTGTCTGTCTGTCTGTTCACGCATCACACAAAAACTATTGGACGGATTTTAATGAAATTTGGTGTGATGATAACTTATTACCTGAGTCAACATCTAAAATACTTTTTACTCCGGCAAAATTTCTCATTCCCACGGGAAAATGGAAAAACGATTTTGAGCATGTGCACAAATTAGGCAAAAACTATTGGACGGATTTTAATAAAATTTGGTGTGGTGATAACTTATTACCTACAGCAACATTTAAGATACTTTTTACTCCGGAAAAATGCCTCCTTCAAACGGGAAAATAGAAAAACCATTTTGTGCATGTGCACGTATTACGCAAAAACTATTGGGCGAATTTTGATGAAATTTGGTGTGGTGATAACCTATTACTTGGGTCAACATTTGAGATACTTTTTTACTCCGGGAAAATTCCTCATTCCCACGGGAAAATAGAAAAACCATTTTGAGCATGTGCATGCATTACACAAAAATTATTATTCTTTGCAAGTTCTGTATAATTATTACACTTACATACTTCTCATTGAGTTTATAACAATGCTTTGCGCGAACAACGTCACGGGTACGACTAGTACTAAGTAAATACACTTTATTAATCCTTTGGTGTATACAATAAAATAACATACAATAAATTTTAATATTTTATTTTTTCCAAGCCTTTAAGGTACTATTAGTGAGTAAAGTTGAAAAAAAGATTCTTTTTAAATAATTTTTTTTAAAGTGAAAAATTTATTTTTTTGCTAAATTTTTTACAGGTGATAACTTAGGAACTATACACGTTTGCTTCGCAATAAGGTTACTTCACAAACTGAATACAGAGAAAGAGACGGAACGTTATTTGTTTACCTTGTCACAAGTTTTTTTTTTGCTAAAATATAATGTATACAGTATGTTCCTTTAGATATTTTAATTCAAAATTTTTACTTACAAAAATGATATCATTATATTGCAACTTTTTAAATAAAAGAAATACGTACAAAATTTATGTATCCTCATGTAAAATATGTCATATGTATATTCTGATTTATTTAAACATTAATTGATAAGCTTTTAGTCACATATGTACATATTATTTTCAAATCGTCATATGTTTATGTATTTTTTATACAAAATTATAAATTAATATACATATTAGATAATTAAATACATATTTAGTTTTGAACAGAATATATGTGCGTTTTTCACGATGTTTTCTCTCAGAAACGATATCATAACATGAATATTTAAAAATATTTTTAACTCTAAAAAATGATATTCTTATATGTGCATTTATTATTACAGGTTTGGTATGTACAAAACTTTTTTTATTTTATTTTTTATTTTTATTACACTTATGTTACCTTTATTGCCTTTATGTGTATATCTATATATGTGTACATTTTGAACATTCTATATACGCTTCACTTATAGTACCATAGAAAGAGACAAACCTTTCTTGGTGTACCGTTTTGCGCGGCATCCGTGTATTTTGTAAAAAAAGAACAGCCCGAATCTGCGCAAATGATAGAACCTCTCCAGTACATACGAAAAAAAAAATTATAAGGCATTTTAATAATGACATATGTAATTGTGAATCCTCCCACCGGAAGTAAAGCGTTCTTTGGAAGTGTGGCGTGTATTTGAAAAAAAAGTTTTAAAAATAGTCTCGTTTTTCTACACTTTTAAGTGTCTGAACGGGAAAAAAAGAAAAAAAATAAGCATAATAATAAACAAACTGAGCCAAGTCTTATTCGATAAGATCTTGAGCCAAGTTTTAAATCGGATAAGAAGTTTTTGAGCTAGAATTTGCGCAAATTTAAAAGATGTCATTTCGAGCAAAACACATTTAAAGTTTTTTTTTTTTTTTTAATAAATTTTTGTTTATATTTTATAAAATATTTATAGATAAACATTCTAATAGCTAATCAGCCAATCCGGGACAGTATAGTAATCCGTAAGCAATCTCAAATTCTTCTTCCTGTAGTTCCCTATCCTACATTTTCTTTGTTTGGCTTTCCGGTTTTACGCAGCGTCATCAAAACATGACTATGCAAAAATCAGTATAACTTTTTTTCTACTCGGACTTTTGACTTGAAATTTTAAATACATATTCTCCGAACATTTATAAACCCTTTTTGACGAAAAAAAAAAAAAAATAGAAAAAAATTTTTTTAACTCACTAATACATAGTACTTTAAACTATCTAGTAAGAAGGAAAAATCAGTTTCAAAAAATTTTAAACTTCTTTTCTCAGATAATAGTTGTTTCAACGGTTTTTCTCCATTATGAATTTGCTGTCTTATCACACTTTTGGATGCTAAAAAGCGTATTTAAATATGTTTAATATGAACTAGTTAAGTTGTTTCCCTGTTACGGTTTTATTTCTTCACATTCATTAAACATTTATGTTATACTAGCGTTTACCCGCGGCTTCGCCCGCGTGGAATTTGAAATTATGGCATCTAGTTAAAACATATAAAGTGTACTTTCATCACGTCGCTATTGCGCGTCGAGTAGGTACTGTTACTTTTTCCTTTGGAATTTTCCCACAGAACTACAATATTTTCCCCGGATAAAAAACAGACTATAACATTCCTTTAACAACATGCCAAGTTCAAATGAAATCAATGATTCTTTTTTTTACTGTTTTAAATATATATTTTCCCGACGGGAATAAGACTTTCCACGGGAGTTAGATATTTTCCCGGGATAGAATGTAGTCTGTGTCCTTTCTCATCGTCTATGTAAACAATATGCAAAGTTTGAAATCAATCATGCTTTTTTTTAATAGTCAGTTGTTATTTCATTGTTTCGTTTGAAATCAATTTTCCCTCGGGACTGAGATATTTTATCAGGATAAAAACTAACCTATGTTTATCGCTGTATATCACCCTATTTGTCTATCATCATTTTTTGTTTCATTTAAAAAATATTTTTCCAAAGGAATGAAATTTCCCACGGGAAATTTCCCGGGGTATACAGTAGTTTGTGTCCTTTCTCATCCGTTCTATTAGCAATATACAAAGTTTGAAATCATTCATCCGTTTTTTTATAGTCAGCTGTTGTAATTTAATGCATTTTCCCTCGGGAATGAAATATTTTCCCGAGATAAAAAGTAGCCTATAACCGTTTCTGACCCGCAAGCAACGTCTGTGCAAAGTTTCAAGTTGATTGGTTAAGCTGTTGAGGCGTGAAAGCCAGTCAAACAAACAAACAAACAAACTCACTTTCGCATTTATAATATTAGTAATGATAATTCGGTATCCCCTCTAGTCATAATTATCCTATAAAAATATTGAGTAGAGAAACATGAAATTTAATATTTAAACTGTGTTAATAGTTTAGTATTTCCGAAAGCTTAAACTTTAAAATAATACATATTATAAGTCCAGAATTGTTCGATGTTCCAGAAATACGTTAAAAAATAGGATGTTATTAAAATAAATTAATATTTTATTATTAAAACGTATGTATAGTCATAAATCAAAAAGCAAGAAAAATATGCATTTTACAGAAAATAAAAAATAAATAAAAATGTAGGAAAAACCTTTCAGTATTATTATGCACTATTTATTTAAATAATTTATTATCATTTGAGAATGAACTGCGCGCCTGTCAAATAACTGGGTTGTACATAGTCGCATATTTTAAAAGAATACATATACAGTAAGTAGAAGTCGCGTTTGGTTTTACAGGAATAATTGTACCCCAAGGTAAGACGGTCGGATTTTTTAAATAGGTATAATGTAGGTATAATGTAGACGTTGTTTCCTGTAGGAGCCTTTGGACACAGGAAAATATATTAACATATAATTAAGGATTTATTTATTTATTTATTTATTTATTTATTTATTTTTTGATAATATTTGGGCAAGATCAGATTATTTAAGCAATCTGGAATTTGTGAATTAAATATTTTCCGTTGAAAAAAATCAATTTTTGTATGCAATATATCTTGCTATTAAGCCGCTGCTACACGATGCTACGAACACCTTCCAACATTCGACGTTGGATGGTTCATAGCATCGTGTAGCCGTTGTTCGAACCTACGAGTGTCCAATGTCGAGCGTCAAACGTTCGCATTTGGTCGTGTCCCGTTCGTATTCTTGCACCGAGTCAAAGGGATGCTTCAAACGTTTGAAGGTCAATGTTGGTTACGTTCGTTGGTTGCGCACGACTCGTTCATGTGAAAAGAGACAACATCAGTGTATAACATTAGAGATAACATCAGACAGATAACAGCGTTGTCCACTGAGTACCAACACATCATCATTCGTATTGGATCAAACATTCGATTCACCGTGTAGCAGATACATTCGTCACATCAACTATCGAACTTAATTGCCTCAAACGTTCGATCGAATGTTGGAAGGAACGTTCGTAGCATCGTGTAGAACCCGCTTTACACCAATACCTCAATTTGCGTCGTGGTAACGTTCCAAAAAAAACACGAGGCAAATTGAAACGACGCAAAGTGAATTATGATTTTCTATAGCAAACCATGTAAAGATCGAAGATAGGTTTCAGGATTACGAAAATACTACTTTTTAAAAAGAAAATTGAACAAAGTAAACATTTAAAAAACAAAAATAATATAAAATTTTATTACATAGATACAAAAAAAAAAAAAAAAAATTCAAAAAATTTCAATGCACGTCGTACACGCGATACAGAAACTGATTCAACATACATCACACGCGTAATACGTTCCATATTTCTATATCAGTTTCTTTCAAAATTTAAAACTCCGTACAATACATTTAGCATGTGATAACCACCATATAATCCGGCAGTATGGATTTCGTCTATTTAACTTAATTAAGATTTCCATGTTCAAAGTAGTTGCCATGTATTATCAATCTTTATTACAACATCAATAGATACATATCCACCATCTTACAACAAAGTCGTGCCATCCTTAGGAAAAAAAGAAAATTTCAAAAAATTTCAAAAAAAAATTAAAGACTCGAAGCCAAAACAACGCAACTTTGAGAATCTAACGACGCACAGTGAAAATTAGTACTAATTCAGCGGCGAAGCAACTTCGAAAAAAGGCAAATCGAAACGGCGCAAAGCGAGGTATTGGTGTACATAGAATTTATATATCAGTGGTGTTTGTCCGAACACTTATCATCAGTTGTTGAAACCACCAAAATGACAATCCGCCTATAGCCTTTTAGTAACATATAGATATCTTGAAAATACCGAAGGGGAAAATTCGACATAGATTCGTGATAGGGTTCTGCTGCTCATGGGTTTTTTTTTACAATGCAAGTTACTTTTCGCAAATTCTTTCAGGAAACGTAATCATTCGCATGTAATTTTCTGTTTCATATATAGTTCCGATTTAGTAAAAAAATGAGTGTCCAAATCAGTCTCCAGCAACTTCAAATTTCAGATATCTGATAACAAAATTATGGTTTTTTGAGCTTTTAAAAAGCTTAGTACCTATACATGATGACGTCATCAAAATCACTTATAGCTACAAAAATTAAGTGAATTAGATCCGTTGGAGAACTTTGGGTAATTTGCATGCGAACTTTTCATTCTTGTTGGTTCCAAAAATTTGATTTATTTTCCGAAAATGATATTTCGGGTAGAATCCAGCAGTATTTTTAATTTGTAAATTAGAATAGAGGATCGGCCAAAATTTGCTCTGGAATCGCGAACCACTGGTTGAACACCACTGTTAGACATAGTTTGTTCACTTAAACCGCAGAGTTCAAGTAACCAAACATATTTTCCGTTTGTGTCTTTCCTTATTTTAGTATTTTTTCTTGACGCACCGACGTAAAACTTTCGGAACACCGGTCCACATTTTTCATCCACAGTTTTCAATTCAAAATGTCATCTTCATAGACTCAAAGATGTAAAAATTATGACGGTTAATTATGAGGTAAAGTTATCCTTACTACACCGAAGTAAGTTGAAGATATTGTTAAACAGAAATAAGGATTGCGGTAAAGTGTTAAATTATATTCCACGAAGTATATGCTAACAATAAGTAAACATATTACAGTTAAACTATATACACGCCCCAGTAGCTCAGGTCGGAGTTTATATTTTTAATATAATCACTAAATACCCCCTAAACACCCTTAGCGCTAAACTGTGCAAATAACAATTTTTTTTTTTTGCAAAAAGTAGTGCACACATATATATGTATATATAAATAACGTATATTTCTGTAAATAAATATGTTGCCAGTAAAAGTTTTAAATATGTCGGAGCAGCAAAAGTTAGTTATTTTAATAAGTTTATCAAATAAAACAGTATTGCTGATAATAATGGTGGCGGTTGGTGGCGATAGGGGAATTGGGCGTCAGGGACGTGAAATGTTGGAAAAGTTTTATTTGTTTTTTTGTCGCTTCATTTAACTTTACCGATTGATATATTATGTATATGTGTACCCTATACACGTATACTTACCTTTCTACATTAAGTTATGTAGAAAGTATATTTTGGTGAATAAAAATAGGGAATTATTGTTTCTGAATGGGGTTAAAAATAGATTTTTCGTTGTTTAAGTATATCGATTTAGAAGTTTTATTTAGCCTTGAAGCATTCAAGGAAATACTGTATGTAGAAAAATGTTTTAAATTGATTTTTAAAATAGAAATGTAAAGTTTTTACTTTTAATAAAATTGTGTAATTACAAAACTTAAATTTAGGAATTTTTTGCACATTTCTCAGCGGTGATTTTAAAAAATTACGTAGGGTGCGCCAAAAGTTCTCGGCCTGAGTATTAAAAAATACAGAGAGAACAGTGAAAAGAATTTATTTTTCTATATAACCGCCCTCTATTTCAATACACTTATTATAAGGTGGGATAAGCTTCTTTATGCCTTTATAATAATAAGTAAATCAGTGGCGGCTCGTGAGCTTTAAGATTGGGTATGCGCTTTCAGAAAAGATAAACCACACTTAGTGTGTAAAGAAGTACTAAAGAGAAAGCGGAATGATATTTTCGAATTTTTACTAAATATCGTAAAGTCTAATACTAACAAATACTCTTTTACTAAAAAATATCGTAAAGTATTGTACGTAAATAATTCCTACTCTATCAGGAGTGGCCAACCCGCGGGCCGTGAGATTCATCACACTTATACAAAATATATTTATTTTATAAAGACCATGTTAGTGAAAACCAATGTATCAAAAAAAAAAAAAAAATACGTAATATATTATGGGAACATATAATTTTATATGCAGCCCGTGGAGTTATGATGTGCTTCCAAAGTGGCCCGCAAGATCATTTGGGTTGGCCAGCCCTGCTCTAAATTTACACTTTTCTGCGAAAATACATTGAACACAAAGATGGATAAAAAGGACTAACTGCATGTAGAAATTTAAAAAAAATTAATAAACGAATAATTAAGAAATAAAAAAAAAAAATTAATTTTACTCAGCACGTTAGATTTTAACTGTAATATTTCAGGAAAGCTTTGTTCAATATAAATTAACTTAAACTGCTTTCATCTTTCATCTTTCATCGTATTCTTAGAATGTTCCTAGAAAACGAATGTGAGTTTTCTAAATGACCATTATCAAACAAGTAAGGTAAATGCAGTAAACTAAATGAAAGTTTAATTTTTCATCATATCAAAATAGTAAATTTACAAATAGTATGTAAATTCCTGAATTTGATAATTCTGAGAATTCGTCATGTCAACGAAATACAAGATCTTGCATAGCCAAAAAATATACAGCATCAGTTAAGCGTTTCATGAGACCCTTAGTGATTTTTTGTTATGCTTTGAAGAAATAAATATTTTCTTTACTGCATCAATTATTACAAAACCAAATACATTCAATGAAATACATGCTTGCATATGAGCATGACTCCATTCATGTTTTTTGGCAACATTGGGAAAATTTTCGCACCTAGCAGTTGCCCATACAATTTTGTTCACAGAGAATAGACAAGAGAAAAGCTTTTTTGATATCAAACAACAATTTAACCTAGAATATTCAAAAAAAACTTTATTAAAACTGATGTACAAATGCTTTTTCTGAATTATCAACCCTTAAAATAAGGATAAATTAGCAATGATCTATCACTCGAAAAAATCATATTTTTTCACTTAATATTACACGAGAGATTTGTATTTGTTGTAATAAATTTATGTTTATATAATATAAAAAATATTTATTGTCAAAAATATTTCTGCTTCGCTGTCGTATTTTTGCTAGTTGACAATTCTTCGAGTTAAATTACTTTAGGTAACAAATTAGAATTGTAGAAAACACAAATTTATTTAAAAAAATATAAAATATCGGTTCTAACTTTTTTTTTCACAGCAAAAGTAAAAAACCGATAATATTTTTATGGGATTAAATATGCATAAGTTAAATTATTTTCAATATACCTACTCAAAAAAATTCTTTTCCTCAATATTCCTTTAAAAAAATGTTTTTTAATACTTTATTGTAGTATGTCATTTTAAAAAAAGACAGTTAATAATAAAATAACAATCAAACCGCAACGGAACAGCAACGATAAATTTACAAGAGGTATACAATAAGCATGCTAAAAACCCTAAAACGTGATATGACTAGAACACAAATTAAGTTTTGATTAGTTCGGCTGTAATCGTATGTACGGTAGTCACCGAAAAAATCGCCTACTCCTGAAAGTACCAACAGGGTTTATAAACAACTAATACAGCTACATAATATATACAAACATATACAGGTTCAGTACACACGGATATGCTCTGCTCAGAGAGCCTACCATGGTAGGTATGGTATCTGTGCAGTGGCAAGCAGTGTGCATGTGGAATAATATTGTTGTATGTATAGCTGGATAAAGTGGCTATAGATATGCTATAGTAGTATAGTGTATATCGTGTATACATATAATGGGTATATGTACGTTCTACGGACAATATTACAATATTTATGCATTTTATAATTATGTATATTCTAATATGCAATATATGTAATAATGTGCAATATTATCAAAGTAAATCTTATTGAAATTGTGTATTTAAATTATTTTCTAAACAATGTTACGTTCTTGTTATGAATTTATTTCAGTTTTTTAGAAATAGCTGGGGTAGGCGGCGCCTACCCCGCATACCTGGAATAACCGCCACTGAAGTAAATTCTTTGTAGCGATTTTACAAGAGCGATGTTTTCGGAAGTGATCGAATCTGCCGGACGTCCAGAACGATCATCGTCGTTGAGGGACTCGTACCGCAAATGAAACCTTTGGCACCGCTTTACCGTATACACCATCCAATCTGTCCTTAATTTCTTCTGGAGTTTGTCTTTCTTTTGTCAGAAATTTTATGACTACACGATATTCAATTTTTGAAACGGTTGACATATTGAGTTTACACGTTTACAACAGAATAAATAAAACACATGTAAACTTGTCCACTGCGTTTATAATTACTAGAGACTTAATTACTTTCTGTGAGTATAAATTACGTCACCTTTAAATAAGTTTAACTATGTTAGTCCGAGAACTTTTGGCGCACCCCACGTATTTAAGTAGCCTTATTATCTATATTAATATTAAAAAGTATACTGGATAAATTTTTCGTTGAAAAAATATTTGGAATGATGAATCTACAGCCGGGAAAAGAACTAGTGCATTTGGTAGCACAGAGAACGTAGCTAGTAGAATTAAGACAAAAATTTTGTCTTTCCCTTACGTCATTGCCCAGGAAAGTAACGTAGCTGTCAAACCATTTCTAAAAGTTTGGTCAAGTGGTGGTGTTTTTTTAAAGAAAACGTTGGAAATTTTTGGGAAAACATCGTAAAATATCGTTTACAACTTCTCAAAGAAATCCTCCGTACAGAATTTAATTTTGAAAAGGGCAATGCGCAAAATTGCCCCCCAGCGCCCACTAGTGAGATATGTACTTTCTGAAAACCCCTTCCTAGTAGATTACAAACATATCCATCTTAGGTATAGAGAACCTGGCCTTCAAAAGTTCTGACGTGCAGTAGGTTTTGCATACTCCACGTGGCCATTTCTTAGGGAAATGATGTGTGTTGACCTGTAGCGGGCATTAGAGTCTCCCTCGGGAGGGTGCACTTCGGACTACCTTATTTCGGAAATCTACCAAGGGGTCTGCCAGAAATCGCCACCGGTAAGACTCCCAAACTTCTCTTCGGATACTCCCAATGTACAGGTTTGAAGCCGCTCGGTACGTCTTCTGCCATAAGCCACGTGAAAAAACGAGGTTAGGCCATTTGCCAGGAAAGTGGTTTTACACAGTGATAGGCCGACGCACGACATGTCTCTTAACCCATTTGTACCTATAGTATCCCGTTTGGCTATGGCTACGTGCATACTTTTTGTATATTTGATGCCTTATAACTTTTGAAGGCCAGGTGCCCATTGACAAAGTTGGAGTACTTGATCAGGGCTATCGATCGGCACCGGTCTCAACCTTGGGCGCTAGGGGGCAGCTCTCCATATAGTTTTGCCCATTGTCCTTTCTAGTCAGTCTGTTTAAAATTTTTGAGAGTATTCGTTGTTAATTTACGATCCTTCAATGATAATACTTTCGTTCTCTTATTCTAGATAGGATTACTCCTGGTATTAATGTTAAAGAAAGACATGTCTTCCTGAATAAAACCGGAGTCTTTTAGTCAAAATTAGTCCTCTTTAATTACAAATCTGATACTACCCACTGGAAACTTATCCCATTCGTGATACTAGAAGCTAGGGAATATTTCAAATCTACTGAAATCATATCAAAATAAATATTTATTCAACTATCTAGTGGTGGATGAAGTCAGTAAAATTGGAATTTGTGTAGGAAATTTCAAAGTACATTGGACGACTGAGAATTTTTTATTCAAAACATAAAAATATCATAATTTTAATCATTTGTTCCGCCTGTTCGATTTTAAAACAGCCGGTGGGAACTAAATTAAGTGTTGTTGTAAAGGAGTCATTTACTTAATTCTAAACACACGTGAATTTCTTCACGAATTCATTTATTTTGAGACAGTCCATTTCTCAGCTTTTAAAAATATAAATTATCAACAAGAAACTACTAGTGCCAAAAAATTTTTCAAATTTTTTTTTATTTTAAAATAAAAAATAATAATTGGCTGCACAAATTTTTTCTTGTTTTCACATTTTCGGAAATAATAATTAATATCAATTAGGGTTCCGTATCAATACTACAGTGCGTACTGAATAGGCCAAATTAAACTTGTTTTCATTAATGTATATTTAAATCTTATCCAAAGCTTTTGGTAACTAGAAAATGCATGAATTGTTCCATATTGTACTGAGACATTAGTAAATACGTTTCTTATTACAGTGATCCTTCTCAATAGTTCCACAGAATGAAACAAAGAGAACAATTTTTCCAGGATATGCTGTTCCCTCACCAAAGTCCGTATAAAATTTCTTTACGTCTAGATTCAGAATTTTTAGTGGAGTTAAATAATTTATGATTTTGTCAAAATTAAAAATTTTTCAGGCCCGTCAAAACAAGTAAGGGGGTCTAAAAATAATAATGTAACTTAAAATTTTAAACTTACATTTTCATTACAATCATCTGTTTATGTACGCAGTTAACAAGTTTATTTTATTGCATTTTATTATTTAAAATCTAATTAAAAAGTTTTGACTATTGTGTAACATTTTTCATTTACTAATTCTCTCCTCATAAAATATTGCAAGACTACGCTCGCTTCTCTAAATGTTTTTTCATAAAATCATAATTTTTATTTTGTATAAACAAATCAATTTTTTTTTTATACTGGGTAACAGATTTATCTCAACTGTTTACATAAAGAAGATACCTGAATACACTAATTGATACATATCAGCGATGTAGTGGAACAATATAAGTAGTGCTGACTAGTTAGTCGAATAATGATGTTACAAACTTAAGTTGTCTTACAATCTTTATTTCATTTAGGTAATTTTTCTTTCACTTAATATAAACAAAACAAACTTTTTGATTCTTAGCTCTTATGAAATGAATATTATAAAATTTATAATAGGTGGTAAAGTGGGGGTAGCGCTCGAATTTCAAACTGCGGAAGCGGAACTACTGAGAGCGGAAATATTCAGAATGTGCACTGTACTGTTTCCCGTTATTATTAAAAAAAAACAAAAAAAAAAAAAAAAAAACGGTAACTATTACATTGTCGAAAAAACTTGCAGTATTTTGATAATCTATGACTCAGTATCTAGTAAACCCTATTAAAATTTAAATTTTAGTTTTAACACTCACACGATATATTAATTTTGGTTTGCTTTGGATCAAGTTGACCTCACATTTATCAAAAAATGATATTTTTTCGAATCATTGGGGCACTTCTAATGTGGTAACCCCAGAATATTCCCCATCGGGTAGGCTTCGAGTACTTTTGTGGAGGCCCCCTTGGAAAATTTCCGAAATTTTTCAAATTCTCCCGAAAAATAGAGTTGACGAGCAAAAAAAAAAGCAAAGAAGCGCTTATTCTTTAAATTTGAGACGTTTTTCAATTTTTTTGGAGCCCTCTATTGTGTGGAGGCCCCGGGGCACGTGCCCCAAGTGCCCTTATGTAAATCCGGCTCTGAGCGGACAAAATATATGCGTATCTTCAAGATCCAATATATTCCCAAATTTTAAATTCCTATGTTACAAAGTTTTTGAGAAAAATCTTTGTGACAGACGGGAGAATGATCTTATAATGGTTCCCTTTTAGCGAATTTTCAGAATGGAATTCAGCTATTACAGCAGCTGTCATGACGCGACTTGAGCCCGGAACCATGGCAGAAATTTGTTTTGAGGTCCCTACAAACCGAAAGATGTCTTATGAAATTTGGTGAAAATATTGGAACAAATTCGTTAACCAGACACGTCCGATGCCCGGAACAATGATTTTTTTGGCAATTTTCGTAAAAAAAGTTTGTTTTTTGCCAAAATTTCCCCTTATTCAAAAATTGTTCTGAAATTTTTTTACACCATTGGAAAGAGGAAAAAAATCACCTAAAAAATGTCTTCTTTAAACTATTATTCTATATGTCAACTACACACGGACATAATTAGCGGAACATAAAAAAAATATAAAAACCTATTTGTTAAACAAGTTGGCGGTTCTTTTTCATTTTTACTTAAAATAATATTGAAGTAACGAATCAATTGATTTTCCATAGAACTGACGCTTTCGAATTCAAATGCCGTTTCTTCTCAATGTGGTCGAGTTTCAAACTGCCGTAATTGAAGAATGGCAAAGACTGTCCCAGCCAACTATAGATAACATCATTCTGAGTATACAAAAACGAATGGAAGCTTTGATAAGAGCACGGGAGGAATCAGGCGGGATTAAAACGCTTTGTTTCATTTTCTATTTGTTAAATAATCTTTAACTTGAATTATTCTTAGACGATATAAGATTCGAAAAACTTGCCATTTTATATGGTTACTTGTTTTACTACCAAAAATAAAAGTATATCAACTTTTGAACATGTAATTTTAAGTGAATAATTAAATAAGATTAATATTTTCTTGAAATTAAATGGTTTGTTTGATTTTTACAGATATTTATGTATAGTCCGCTAATTCTGCCGGTGTACACGGAGAGAAAATTCAGAGAAAAATTACTGTGCTCAGCACTACAATCGACGTGTAAAAGCCAAACATATTCAATTTTGTACGGTAAAAATATAAAAATTATAATTAATTATAGAAAATTTAAAGGACAGAATATTCTTTCTGTAATATTAGCTCCGTAAAATTTGTAAAACAGCACAGTAAAAGGTTCCATTCCCGACAAAAAAATGTTTTTTAATTGTTTTTCTTACAAAAATTACCATGCTGTCTTATAATATTTCAAATGAAATCTGCTAATAGTAGAAAGAAAGAAAGAGAAGGTATAACGCTGTCACATAGCCAGGCAGGCTGCAGAAGGTATCAACAAAATCATACATGAAGGTCACATAGCCAGGCTAGTGTGGCAAGTAACATAGCCAGACTGGTGTTGTGTGATGTGCAAACACTAAACAGTATTCATTAGAATGTCTTACAGGACGGTCACCGTTTAATTCATCATTTTGTTACTTCACTATCTTCAGTATTAGAATATATTGTTGCCATTCATTTTGTATGCATCGATTGTTCCTCAGTGCGTACAGCCCAAGTAACATAAGGTTGCGGGTCAGATGCGCAAATGAAAGAGTACGACAACAAGAATTAAACTATAACATATTTGCATAAGAGTGTGATAGAAGTTATGTTAGTACATTAAATTTTACCATGCTAGCACAACAATTTTTATGAAGCCATGACTAATACATTTTACGTTTCAATTTAATAATATTTACATGATCGTAAAATATTTTTTACTTTGGTCGTCGATCCATTATAAGTCGCACGCATTATAAGAGAGCATGGTAATTTTTCTGAAATTTTATCTACAAAAATTATATGATTTCTCTCCGTGTATACAGTTTCGAAGAAAATCTAATTTTTATAAACGGAAATTCGCTATATTATGCAGGATGCTGCGACAGGGGCATTTCTTTTTAAGATACGAAACCCTAAAAATCAATTAAAACAGGTACACATCTGGCTATTTCAAGGAACAAAATAATATATAGAAGAAAAAAACCATATTTTTCCACACATATGCACATATTAATTGGTCCCACTTCGCAACCGGACACGAACGACTCCTATGTTGTTCGTTTCCGTATCCGTAACGTAAACGGAGCACCGTAACCTGGTGCACCACGGTCACGACGAGGATTTCCTGTAATTTCTTGAACAAAAATTGGCGGTTCGTTGGCCCCGTGTGGTTCGTTCGTTGCCTTGCTCGTTATTATGTGCCTTGTTTGCTCGCTCGTGTTTCGTCTACGACGTGGGGCTCACGCCACCACCCCGGGCCACGCGGCAAAACAACCCCGAACCGATCGTCGGTTGACCGAACATCAGTTTGGGGACGTGCGGGAGGATATATGTATGTACGCGACGGGGGGCGAGTATGGTCGTTATTGATCGACGTTCAACAACGCTAGGCGTACTACATACATATATCGTGTCGTGGTGTTCGTGATATAGCAAACAGGCAAAGTGTTCTCCCGCACTAGAAACGCTAGGAACCATCAGTCCGGGCTGCTCTATGTACCCTCTACTCATTCTTGTTTGTGTGTGTGTTATGTGTGTGTGCATTTGTGTGCATGTCAATAAACACTCAAATAGGGAATTGAATCACTTGATGTTGGGATCAGTTAATATGTCGACACATATATGTACATATATAAACTATATTAGTAGATATATTCATAGGAAAATGGGAAAATATGTGTTTGTATGTTTGTATTTACTTATTTAACTGAACTGAAATAAAAATAAAATAATTAATTATTTTATCTTTTCCGAAATTTGTCATCGACTGTCGACAGACATGATCGCGGCCAATTAAGTCGCAAAATAAAACACTTTTAATTTAAATGTATTTTTAACTCTTTTAATTTTATAATCTTCTATCGTTAATTAAAAAATTTTACTTTACAGTATTCCATTTTTGAGTTGCCTACTAAATCCAGTTTTCAAATTTTTGATTTTTTAGGGCCATTAACTTTTGAATGCAATAAGGTATGTGCCCCCAAAATTTTTCGTTTTTCTCGCGCATTATATAAATTTCACTATCAAAACCTACTAAATCCGTATAATTTTGATTAAAAAAGGGGTAAAACGATTATTTTGTTTTTTGATAATAGTACTATTCATCTTTTTTGTTAGTTATTATAATTTTAAAATTTTACTTTTTAATTTGACTCTTACTTTTAATTTTACTTTTTAATTTTACTTTTAAATTTTACTTTCTAATTGAAAAATTAATTTTGAACTGAGTTATGGTTTTTGCGATTTCCCACGATTTTTATAAAATGGAATTAGTAAATTTTGAAATTAGGCAACTCATTTGTAGGTAAAAATGGAATATTTTATTTAGCAAAAAATTACAATGTTTATTCTCAAATAATCTATATACATAGATATAATAAAACTGTAACGAGACCATGTCTGTACATGGAATATTTTTTGAAAATTGTACTGATACTGTAAATAGTTTACGATGTAAATATCAAAACAGCGATTTTAAAAATTTGTCGGTCTGTCTGTCTGTTCACGCATCACGCAAAAACTACTGAACGGATTTTAATGAAATTTGGTGTGACGATAACTTATTACCTGGATCAACATCTAGGATACTTTTTATTCCGGGAAAATGTCTCATTCCCATGGGAAAATAGAAAAACCATTTTGAGTATGTGCACACATTACGCAAAAACTATTGAACGGATTTTGATGAAATTTGGTATGGTGATAAGTTATTGCCACTGTCAACATCCAAGATACTCCTTACTCCGAGTCTCATTCCCACGGGACAATAAAAAAAACTATTTTGAGCATGTGCACACATTACGCAAAAACTATTGAACGGAATTTGATGAAATTTGGTCTGATGTTAGCTTATTACCTGACAAGTAAAGGTCCCGAGGCCGGACCTATCGATTTTGATGAAACTTAAATATGTTGTAGAACACTAAAAACTAAGGGACACGTATTTTTTTTTATCTGCGGAAAAACGGTTTGAAGGGGTGAAATCGCCCTCCAAAAATTGGGGTAAAAATTTAATTTTTCAAATATCTCGAAAACAGTAAGAGATAGAGCAAAAGTTTAAATTGGCGATATTACTCTTTTTTAAAGAGCTATCTATTGATATGCAATTTGTTCAAATTACATCAGCAGGGGTGGTTAGGGGTTAAAATTTGGGGGTTAATTTTACAAAAAGGGGGTGAAAAATAAACAATATAAAAATTTTGTTTACAGATTTGAAATCTACGTCAAAAAATCTAATTGACCTGTTTTTGCTCAATATCCTAATATTAAGTCTAGGGGTAGTTAACTAGAGGGTGACTATGTCGAATAATCGTACTATTTGGGTATTTCAAGAAGTTCTTCTTCATGGAAAATAGCTTAGGACAATTAAAATAACGTAGAAATGAAATTCTCGAATTCAAAATTGAGTTTGAGTAACATTGGAGAGGGGGTGAGTCACCCTCTTAAATTACATTCTAGTTTATATACACTAATTTTTTTAATTTAACACACTGATAGTGGGTAAAATAATGTCACAATAAGTGGTTCTGAAGTTGGACTATCATATGTAAGGTCTTTATTAGGTTTGTTTTTTAATGGATATTATAGTTTTCCTTATCGAAAATTATCGATACCGAAAATTACATAACCTAACCTAAAATAACGAAACCTAATAAAAACCTTACATACGATAGTCTAACTTCAGAACCATCTATTGTGACATTATTACCCCCTGTCAGTGTGTTAATTGCAAAAATTAGTGTATGTAAACTAGTATGTAATTCAAGAGGGTGACTCACCCCCTCTCTAATGTTGCTTAAAATCAATTTTGAATTCGAGAATTTCATTTCTACGTTATTCTAATTGTCTTAAGCTATTTTCCACGAAGAAGAACTTCTTGAAATACCCAAATTGTACGACTATTCGACATAGTCAACCTCTAGTTAACTACCCCTAGACTTAATATTAGGACATTGAGCAAAAATAGGTCAATTAGATTATTTGACGTAGATTTCAAATCTGTAAACAAAATTTTTATATTGTTTATTTTTCACCCCCTTTTTGCAAAATTAACCCCCAAATTTTAACCCCCAACCACCCCTGTTGATGTAATATGAACAAATTGCATATCAATAGATAGCTCTTTAAAAAAGAGCAATATCGCCAATTTAAACTTTTGCTCTATCTCTTACTGTTTTCGAGATATTTGAAAAATTAAATTTTTAGCCCAATTTTTGAAGGGCGATTTCACCCCTTCAAACCGTTTTTCCGCAGATAAAAAAAAATACGTGTCCCTTAGTTTTTAGTGTTCTACAATATATTTAAGTTTCATCGAAATCGATAGGTCCGGCCTCGGGACCTTTACTTGTGAGTTAACATATGAGATACTTTTTACTACGGTAAAATATCCAAAAACCATTTTGAACATGTGCATTAGGGTGTTTCATTTTGTAAGGAAAAAAAATAAAATGTAAAATTTTTGCAGACTTTGCTGATGCCCCGAGTCTCAGTGATATAAAAAATATATATGCCAAATTTCAAGAAGAAATATTTAGATGTTGCACATTTTGATCAGTTTTGTAAAAGTATTGTAAAGAATTGTTTCTGTTGTTCGTTCCTGACCGATTTGACCCTCACATGGCTCTAATCGTTTCATTTCCTTTTTCTTTGTAGGTTTGGTTTCTAAATTTTTAGTCATATTTTACTTATCAGTCTGAGTAAAACGTCCGTCCAAAAAATCCAAAAGACAATTCCAAAAGACAAAGAAAGTTTCTAGCAAATACGAAAGATGCTTTAGGTGATTAGCAAATATGAGAGCAGAAACTCAGAAACTAGCGTATCCAAATCATTATTTGGAACCCATCGACTTACAATTGCCTCGTGCCCCAAGTGAACCTATATGAAGCTGACAAAATGTGAAACACGTTTCATTCTTTTAACCTTTTTCGCGCCGAAGACCGTGTATTCCCGTGATAAAAAAATGTGACAAATAGTCGAAGACCGTATTTATCCGACTTATAATTACGAAGTTTTTTTTTTTTTCAAAAAATATTTTTTTACAAGTATATAACAACCCAATTTATATTGTACTTTAGAAGACCGTACGATTCCGTAAACCTCGAAAACTGCTAGTCTTATGGGCATACTTAGTAGGAAAATAGCACGTCGGGAAAGGGTTAATTATCATGATAGAATATTAAGCTTTTTGGAAATTGAATGAAGTTTAGTGAAGAGGACAATTTTAAGTGCATAGTTAGCCTTTACCATCCACCATGCTTGATGTAGAGCCACTGGGATCCTGCTGAAGTCGTTTTTAGACCAGTCACCGAGGCACACGAGTGAGAGTTCTAACAATTTTTTTTGCATAATTTCCATTTTTTAAGACATTTTGAATGTAGTTAAACATTTCGTCTTGTTATTCTTCTAGAAAACCTTGAATGCGATTTTCCTCATCCAGCATTGTCGTATATCACTCCTTGTCAAATGAAGCCCACAGACTTTGGAACTTCCCAAAAGTTAGGACCACTTGATTCTATGCTACAGCACACTTCTCAGACACTCGTTTCAATATTATTTATATATTAGTACATGAGAATTCCATTAGTACAAAGTACTGCAATATTAGCAATTTCATTAGTTAGAGAAAAAAGTGATTAATGTGTGCAACCCCTAAATATTATTCAATTTTCTTGAAATTTGGCATATATGTCTTTTACATCACTGAGACTCGGGGGCGTAAGCAAAGTCATATGAAAACCACATCGTTAGAAAAATGAAACACCCTTATGTGCATGCATTACGCAAAAATTATTGCTCTATGAAAGTTTTGTATAACTATTACACTTATATACTTTGATTTTATAACAATGTGTCCCGCGAACTACGTCGTGGGTACTGCTAGTTATAAATAATAGGATTTAATATCCGTTTTTCTAACTATTCATATTATAGTCACCATTCACGTCATTATTTTTCTAACTTTATACGATTTATGTTATTAGACAGGCTAGACATTTGCATAATCACGAATGTTTACATGTGTTTATCTCGAAACTACATTTTCTCTAAAACTTGATTTGAAATTATACCTGTAACTTGTCAAATAGATTATCTAGACCAGAGGCGTAACTACAAATTTTGGCCTCTGGAATAATTTTGACTCAAGTGACCTCCCTCCCACCCCCTGTGAAAATATTTTATTACCATTACATTATTTAAATTACAGAGTTTAAAAAATAGTGTCCTAGATTATTTTTTGGAACCGATTGTACTTGTCTATGTCCACTGGATCTAACATTCTGAAAATTCCAAACAAAATGCCATTGGCCCAAAAAAGGTCTTTTTAGTACCTAGGTAGTCTTATTTCGACTGCTTTTAGCCCGCAATTGTGAAAAAAGACAATTGATCAAACCTAAATTCATCGTTTGTCTCTATTAGCTAACAAAAATATATACATGTAAGTATATATATGATTGTTCGGAGAGGAGGTTCAAAAACAACAAATTTGTAAGTGGGTGGTGTGAGCGCCGGTAAATGATTCATAAAATTATTGATTTACTCTGTCCAGACCACTTCCCTCTGGATTTTTGGTTTTTCTCGACTCCTTAGTCCTCAAAATGTCAAAATATCGTGAAAACTTCATAATATGCTCCAGTTGATCTCCTCATCATATTTTCCTTTTAGCGAATTTCCAGAATGGAATTCAGCTATTACATCCACTATCATGACGCGACTTGAGCACGAGACTATGGCAGAAATTTGTTTTGAGATCCTTAGAAACCGAAGATAATATTCACTATATATATATATATATATATATATATATATATATATATATATATATATATATATATATATATATATATATCGCTGCTCTAGTATTGGTTTGTTCTATCTCCACTTTTCAAAAAAATTGAGTTTGATACATTTTTGAACTCAGCAATTTTTTCTCTACCATTTTCTAGTTTCAAAATGCCAATATTACGTTTATAAATATGTTTTTTCTAGTATTATTTTGTACTATCTCCACCGATTTCACAAAAATTTATTATTGGATTGTACTAACTCACATTTTTTGTGGCACATAGAACAAACCTATACTTAAATTTTAGATTTTAAAAAATTTTAGTATTGGTGTATTCCATATCCCATAAAAAGGTCTGTTATATTGCATGAATAATGTAGATATGTTTTTTTTCATTAAGATATTGTAATGGTTGCAAGCCATTATAACTTAAGTTATTTACTGTATTATAATTTCTTACAATGCAATCTTCTATTGTGTTAAAACTTGTGTATAAAGTAATGATGAAGGCATTAAAAATGTTTATGGAAAGTCATCCACAAATTAAAAACAAATTTTCATAAATTCTCTAAAAGTTGCCATAGTAAAGTTCAATGCATTAATTATATTTTAAATTTTACATGTAAAATTGAACAGTTAGTTTACTTAAAAATCTTAATTTATTTAGAAATCTAAGTTTATTCAGAAATCTTAGTTTCATAAAAGATCAAAACAAAAAATTGAAATTATCCAATTACCATTTAAGGGTTTTTTTTATTTTCATAAAATTGCAAATTTGTATAAAAATTTTGATTATATGAAGTTTTCGATAATTAAACTTTAATATGTATAAAACGAGATAAACCACTGCTTATATACGCTTAAGTGATGAATATAAACGGAAAACCGTATTGCTATCCAAATTCAAACGACCGAATCTATTAAATGATAACTTTACTTCTTTATTTCTTGAAAAACTAACTGAAATCGAAACGAAGTCAGAGGTATCTAGATTCTAGAGACAATTAGAGATAAATCAATGTTCAACTATATGCTACCAGTAGAAACTCGTTTTTTTGGAAATCTTTTTAAAAACATTACATTAAAATAGTAATTGGTTTCTAGAATTAATTTTTATACAATTCTTAACGCGATATTTCCCAAAAAGTTCTTGCCTATGTTTCAATTTACTTCCACACATAGAAAATAAGTTTGTGTTAATTTTCTTTAAATTTTGTTAACGTAGTTGCTCTGAGATAGTCAGGTACAAAAGTATATCTCAAAATAAAAATTTTCTTTTATCAAAAATTTAATAATGTATTAATATTCTTCAGTGATTATATTTGTAGACCACTTGTTTGTTTTTTAACTTCCGCGCACTTATGTTGTAGCAATATAAAAACATTATTGAAAAAGCGTTGTAAAATGATGTTTCTAAATTATATTTAAAAACGGCTTGGTGAATAATTTTTATTTCTTATTAAATATGGTTTGTAACTTTGTATTTTATAATATATTAAATTTTTATCAAATTCCTTTGACACGTTTTCATTTTATTCAAAAGAAAAAAAATAGAGTTTCCCCTTAAGAGCCCGTGTTAAAATTTCAAAACTATGAAATCGTTTTTATCAAAATTGGGGTGGTCATTTTTTTTTCGGTAAGGGCTCGTATTATTGGTATTGAATTAAATAAATATCTAGAGAATTTTCGTTAAAATCCTTTAAAAAAATCGTTTTATCGACCAACTACCTTAAATCAAACACAGAATAAAAATTTTTTAAGCTAAAGTCATTTTATGTATTACAATTTTCCCATTCCTATATGTAACAATGTAACAGACGGAAAAAATAATCTTGTTTTGTTCTATATCCACGCTTATAGTACAAACCAAGAATTATAAACTGAAAGTACAAAACAATACTAAGGGAATATGGATCTATAGTTCAATTTTTACAATCATGAGAATATTAATTATCATTTTACTCCGAAATTCGAGGTCAGATTTTTATGAAATTGTATTGTATGACAACTAACTTATTTACAAGTAAAAAAATATTTTCTATTTGGTAATAAAATGTAAAATAAATAAGATATGAATTTTTAAACTTTCAAATCGCAATATCTCAAAAGTAGAAAAAGTGGATATAGAACAGACCAATACTAGAGCAGCGATATATATATATATATATAAATACAGGTGTCCCAAAAGTCAACGATATCCTTTGGAGGGATGATAGACCAGCTCATGCCTGACCAGAATATCACAATATTGTCGGGTAAAATATCACTGGTTTTCAAGATATTGACACTTTTATGAAATTCGGGAAGATCGACAATTTTGATCAGATTTTAGAGTACCACAGCTGCAAGACTAGATTTTTTGAGCTCTAATTTTTATCACGCAACCCTGAAGAGTCCTTGTGTGGATCACAATCCAAAGTAAGGGTAATATACCTATAATCTTGGAAAAAATAAATATTTTATGCGGATTCATAAATATTTTTTTTTTTATGAGCTAAGCTTGACTCTTTATGCTTTAATGTATATTGGAATGTACCACTTTACCCGGTGGTAATATATATATATATATATATATATATATATATATATATATATATATATATATATATATATATATATATATATATATATATATGTGTGTGTGTGTGTCCGCACGATAACTCTCGAACGAAGTATCCAATTTTTATGAAATTTGGTGAAAACATTGGAAGTCCCAAACCCTTGGATGAGTTCGTCAGCCAGACATGTCGGATGCCATGAACATGGTTTCTGTTCTTGCAAAAAATTAATTTTTTGCAAAAATTTCCACTTATTCAAAAATTTTTGCGAAATTTTTTTACACCATTTAAAAGAGGAGAATATATTACATAAAAAAGGTCTTTAAACTATTTTTCTATGTCAAATAGTTTCCGAGAAAAACTATTTTTTGTAAACGGAAATTCGCTATGTTATACAGGATGCTGCGACAAGGGTATTTTATAACTTAGCTATATGTAGCTTATAAAGGGAAGGAGAAGTAAAAATCTCAAAAATTTACTTAAGGGGAGATTCGCCAAAAAAACATCAAAAATCGACCTTTATTATTATTATTTTTTTTATATACCTACCTACCTACAAATAAATATTTTATTAAAAAACTAAATACACAATATATTGTTTTTACATGTCTTAAAATTACAAAAAAAAAAAAAAAATTTAAAAAAATCAAAAATGAGCTGAGTATAATAAATGGCTTTGAAGTCGACACTGCGAGATTTTTCCACCTTGATCGTTCTTCGCGTTCTGAAATCCGCACTGAACCAAAATCAAAAAAATGAAAAATTTTCTGAAAATATACGCTATACAGTTATGGCACTAAATAAGATCTAACAAAAAAATAAAAAACCAGCCAGAAATCGCATTTTGAAAATATTCAAAAATCACTGCTTTTTCTCGACTATAAGCAGTCGTCATTTTGAAAATATATTACGGAACCAAAAGATCCTAGTTCCTGTCAAAATGACGGTATTGAGGAATAAGATGCACTTTGATTTATGTCGATATCTCGAATACTTTTTGAGATACATGAGGAACCATATCAAAAACCATATTTTCGAGAGAGAAGCATTTAAAGTCTTTTTTAACCGACTTCAAAAACGAGGAGGTTCTCAATTCAACCCGTGTTTTTTTTTTTTATGTATGTACACCCATTTCTCCCACATTTATGGGCCAATTTACACCATTCTTTTTTTGGTTAGTAGATAAAGCTCTCCAGGTGGTCCCATAAAAATTTTATTAACATTGGTTGAGTAATTTTTTAACCATCTTCAATAATATGAATAATTATGGCAATTTTAAAGTTTGTATATATGAGGGGCTCAGTGGAAAAGTGGTACAAGTGTGTATAATACTGATAGTTTTTTATTAGCGAATTTTCAGAATGAAAATTCAGCTATTACAGCAGCTCTTATGGTAGGACCTAAGCCCGGGACTATGGCAGAAATTTGTTTTGGAGCCTCTAGAACCCGAAAATCTACTTCATTAAAATTTATATATATATAAATATATATATATATATATATATATATATATATATATATATATATATATATATATATATATATATATGTATTTATGTGTGTACACGATAACTCTCGAACAAAACGTTTAATGCTTATGAAATTTGGTGTGTAGGTTTGAATTCGATTTCGCTCGCCTAAGTTCGTTAGCCAGACACATCCGATGCCACAGACCGGATATTTTGGGCTTCAAAGTCTTTTTTTGTGTTTTTTGATCGGAATTTATTACTTTTTCAAAAATTTTGTTATACTATCAAAAAAATTGTAAGAAGTTATATTAGCGAGCTTTTTAAACTTTTCCTCTGTATAAACTGGTTTTCAAGAAAAATCAAAAATAATTTTTATATAGAGTCTCTTTTTATTGTATTATCTCCTTCTGTTGCATTGGAAAAATCCTATTTTTATTTATTTTGATTATACACGTATTTTAAGGGTATTACTACACTTAGTACTTCTACTACCTATCATATTTCAAATTTCTTTGGATAAATATTCAGAATAATGCCTTAATAAATTTCTACGGTTATATAAATGTAATATTATTAAATTTAATTAATTAAACTATAATATTTCTTTGATTAAATAAAATTTTAAAATTATATTTTTGGTAGTGCACAAATAGTCTTATGCATTTGTAAACATAATATCTCTAGTATTTTGTTTTCGAAAATTTATTTTTGCTTTCAAATTCAAATTGTAGTAGAATTGATTTTTTTTGCCCATTAACTGCACATTATTTTAATCTCTTTATTTAACACATTACGTTAAAAAATTATAATAATATTTTTAAAATTATTAATATTTTCAATAATTTAATTATTTAAAAAAATTCTTTAAATATATTTAATAATTTTTTATTTTAAAAATTCTATTGTGTCAGCGTTTTTAACCAGATAGCACCACAGGTATGTACAATACTGCCAAATTAGCTTGAATTTAAACTAATATTTCAACAATCAGAATTTCAAATCAACTCGTCTTTGTGTTGAAATGTTGACATATAGATTCGGTGCTGATATTTGACTGATATTTGAGAAAAATAGGTAATAATTCATGTTAATTTATATATTACATTTTTAAAATCAAATAGTAATTAATATTTGTCCTATTATTTGTTTTTTGTTTTGTTTTATATAGGTAAAAAATTTAAAACCACATTAAAAATTACATGAAACCGTGAAGCAAATGTTATTTATATACGAGAAGAATATAGCTAAAATAAAAAAGAAAATATAAATTCTAAACAGGCAATTATTAATAGAATTTGTCAACATAATAAGGTAAATACATATCTATTAAAAACTGTGGATTTTGTGATTGAATTTTTTCTAATAATTTGAATGTACATGTTAAAAGGTTAATATCAACAGCAATACTTTTATGTATTATAAATTCCTATTTAAAACATGGATGGTGAATTTAAAGATATAATAAGAAGAAAAAGAGAACACACAGTAAACTAAAAACTTGGATTAAGAAGGAAAACATCAACTAAGTACATGCCGGATAAGCCCTTGAATAAAGGTCCAACTTTAGTTTTGTTTCCGTGTCGAATGGTTATTTTCTTCAGCAAGATAATTTAAAAAGGTAAAATCGTCGGTACACAGAAAGAGTGACACAGTTAAAAAAAAAAACAGCTACTTCAATATCTCTATTCAAAAGTTTTATTATTTACTTCAAAAGTTATCATAGTTTCGGATTTCTAAAATTTTCAAAATTTTTTTGGAGATAACCCGTTGGTACTCACCTTGTATTCCAACAATAAAAATAACAAGTTAATTTTGATAACATTAAAGATTTTGATAAAAAAAATTCGCTACTTTAAAGTAAGGAAAAAACGACAAAACCGCCTTCTAGCGGTTAATTTTGGAAGTAGCAATATGTCGTTCTGGGACATAAAAATATGCAAATTTTGCTATACATTTACACAATAAACTCGAAAATGTAAATTTTTGAGTTGTCACTCTTTCGGTGTACCGTCGAAATGTTTTGTTACGTTTGGAAAATAAATTCCGTTCTAAATTTTTTTTCGTAACCGTTAAAAAATTTAGCTCAAAATATTAAATTCAGTATTGGTAAGGCAAAGATTCTCAGTTGCGCCTCTGGTGGTAAAATTAGAACTAGTGTCAAGTAAAAATACGTATATGTTTAATTGGTGATAAAAATACACATAATTTGTATAATAGATATTTCACCGGTCATTTCTCTCACCGGCCCTGTACATAAACGCATCTGTTATTAAAATACCCCTGTCGCAGCATCCTGCATAACATAGCGAATTTCCATTTACAAAAGTACGTTTTTCTTGGAAACTAGTTGATATAAGTAGAGTAATTGTAAATAAAAAAAACTTTATGTGATTTTTCCGCCTCATTCCGCCAAATTTTTTTCACGAAACGTTTACGCGATATTTTTTAAAAATAAGATGTTTCGTAGTTTACTAAGTGTCCGCACGATAACTCAAGAACGAAACATCTTATTTTTAAGAAATTTCGTGAAAACGTCTACGGTTTTTTTGGACATTTTTTTTGAAAAAATTTGGCGGAATGAGGCGGGAAAATCACATAAAGTTTTTTTTTATTTACAATTACTCTATATCAACTAGTTTCCGAGAAAAACGTACTTTTGTAAATGGAAATTCGCTATGTTATGCAGGATGCTGCGACAGGGGTATTATTTTTATATGATAGTTATTGAATTTAGCCTACAGTGGCCATCCAATGGTACGTACTCCGATTTTACGTAGTGACGTCAGCGATTTAGTGGGGTTCTCCTCTCACAGATATGTCTTTGTTTGTCTGTGTTGGTGAAAATTTATGTACCAAGCCAGAGTCAGGGCCGTAGGTAATATTGTCTGAGGGTCTCATAGCCTTTAAAAATTTTAAAATTTCACTGAAGGTATATATGCACATATTCTGTATACGTAATATGCAAAATGCAAACGCAAAATGAGTAACGTAAAATTCTAGAATATTCTAATCATCAACTAGCAGAGATATCAAAAAACAGACTTCACCGTTGAATTTGTCTTTAAAAATGAGAATTGTCTTTAGAATGTTCTATTTGTCAACTAGCAAAGGTATTGAAAAATCAATTGTACCATTTAAGTGTCCATTGAAAAAGAGGTCAAATTACACATTTTGACAAATGTTCTAGAATATTCTACTCGTCAACTAGCAAAAATATTAAAAAACAGACGTCGCCATTGAATTGGCTACCGAAAAAGAGACCAAATAACACATTTTGAGAAATGTTCTAGAATATTCTATTTGTCAACTAACAAAGATATTGGAAAATCTATTGCACCACTTAATTGTCCAACCGAAATTAAACTAATGTAAAGTAAATGTCCGATTTTGACCAACAATTTTTGCTATTTGACGGATAGAATATTCTAGAACATTTATCAAAATGTGCTATTCCGTCTTTTATTCGATGACTAATTAAATGGTGCAATCGATTTTTCGATATCTTTGTTAGTTGATGAATAGAACATTCTAGAACTTTTGTCAAAATGCACTACTTAATCTAATTTTTAGTGCCCAATTCAATAGTGAAGTTTGTTTTTTGGTATTTTTGCTAGTTCACGAGTAGAATTTTTGTCAGCTTCCGCTATTTGGCGTCTTTTACGCTGATGAATGCGATAGTAAAGTTGATTTTTCGACAGTTTTCTAAAAGTCGTCACTCATATTCATTAGTATAACATTCGATTTCCTTTGTCTACACAACCGAATTTTAGGTGTAAATTGTCTCTTAAAATAATTTTGTTTTAAATAAATTCAGATAAATAATATTTACCAACTCCCGAAACAAAAGTTACCTGATCTTCCGATTTCACGTACTTCCCCTTAAATTTGCACCGACCACTACGTAAAATTGGATTTGTGGTGTATTATGGAATGAAAATGATAATAAATGTGGGAGAAATCGGTGTACATACATAAAAAAAATTCGTTAAGTGCGTGTTTTTGACACGCACTAATGTAAGTAATGTCACCTCAGTGAAAGTGTTAATTTATGATTTTTTGTTAACTCTATAGTTGTTAACTCTACAGCCCTCTTGCGTTTATTCAATGTGGATGTACAACTCTATAATTATTCAATATGGATATACAACTCTGTAATAATGTTCCCCCCACTATGATCACACAACGATATTAATATGTCATCCTTCGATGACATAAAAAAGACCAAAGACACAGGCATTACTTTTGTGCCCACGTAAAATTCCATAAAAATAGGACAGTCTTCGCGATTTAAACAATCTGTATTCTAAAAATATTTTTTTTTTTACAATCAAAATATTTCAAATATAAAAATTTCATATAAATTACATAATTTTCATCGTTGATTCACGCTGAAATAATGTTTACAAAATTTACGCGTTCCCATTCGTGGACGCATGGATGACACATGCGACAAATAACAAAACAAATTAATCTTCAAAAAATTCAAAAAAAAAAAGAAAAAAAAGAAATGGAACAGTCTACATACACACAAGGTTGTCATACTCATTTGCGCATAAACAACAAATAAATGAATGTGCAAATAAACAAAATAGAAAAAAAAGCGTATTACCAGCTATTTTTATGATAATTGTTGATGCCAAAAATTTATTTTTGGCAATAAACAACAGTATTATTAGAATATATAACAGTATTTATTTTGTTGGGAGTGAACAGAGAGTATGGGGGCATTATTTTTTGTTACACATATTTATGTTTAATGGCCCGCATTTTATGTAAAATTTAGGACAGAAATTTGTATAAAATTTAATACTTTAATGATTAATATAAGAATATTTTCAACAATACTTCGAGGTATCGTTTATTCTTACTTCAAAATTGACAAAAAACTTTCTGTAAAATTTGCAAAAATTTGTTAAAATTGTCCGGTTTCATTTTCAAAATTTTCACCTGATTGACACGTGTCAAGGTCAAAAACATTATTTTTCGCATTATTTTATTTTTCTTATTGCGTTTTCGTGTACTCAGTGTCGAAGGTACGTAGGTAATTCTGTTCATAATGAGTTGATGAGTATTTTTCAACTTTTCTAGTTGGAATATTTTGCCTCTCTGTGCCCGAAATCAGCTTATATGCCTTCATATTTGTAGAACTAAAGTTTTAGGGTTTGCGTGTCTTCAATTTCTATATTTTTGGAGCCGTGAACTAATAAGTTGCAAAGGACTTCCTTTCACTGATTGTAAGAAAGGGGGACGAATATTTTTTTTTTGGTCAGAGTAACGCCAAGAATTTGATTTTTGAGCCCCATTTACGAAATACTGAGATTCAAAGTAACGTATAGTAAGTATTCTCCCTTTAATTTTTCAACTGCAAGTCTAACAAAAACTGTAAAAATAATCCCACATTACCTACAGTATAATGAATGTAATCTTCTTTTTACTAGACCGATTTCGATCACTGTTGTGACCCTCTTCAATAGTTCAGAATAGTTTTTGAGGGAAAATACTACAAAAAGAGTATACTTATTCATTCTTCAATATTACCAACAGACTCATTTTTAATATTTTAATCATACCAAATAACAGTGTTACATAAAATAAAAAATAAAAAAAATTCTTTCCTACACGGAGAGAAAAATCATATAATTTTTGTAGATAAAATTTCAGAAAAATTACCATGCTCTCTTTTAATGCGTGCGCGATCGACGACCAAAGTAAAAAATATATTATAGCATGGTAAAATTTAATGTGGTAACACAACTTCTATCACACTCTTATGCATATATGTTATAGTTTAATTCTTGTTGTCGTACTCTTTCATTTGCGCATCTGACCCGCAACCTTATGTTGCTTCGGCTGTACCTGTAAAAACTTCGAAGATGCCCAATCTTTTCCGACCTTTGATTCTTTATGATCCATACAAAAATGATTGGCAACAATATATTCTAATACTGAAGATAGTGGAGTAACAAAATGATGAATTAAACGATGACCATCCGTCAAGACATTCTAATGAACATTGCTTCGACACCACACGACACCACACCAGCTAACCAGCTACTTGCAACACCACCAGTTCTGTTATGTGACCTTCATATATGATTGTGTTGATACTTTCTGCAGCTTGCCTCGCTATGTGACAGAGTTGATACCTCCTCTTTCTTTCTTTCTACTATTAGTTTCTTTTATTCTTTTCTATATTTCTTCTATTTTAAGACAGTATGGTAATTTTTGTAAGAAAAACAATTAAACTGTCGGCAATGGAACTTTTTACTGTGCTGTTTTACAAATTTTACGGAGCTAATATTACGGAAAGAACATTCTATCCTTTAAATTTTCTATGATTAATTATAATTTTTATATTTTTACCGTACAAAATTGAATATGTTCGCCTTTTACACGTCGATTGTAGTGCTGAGCACAGTAATTTTTATATTTTTTTTTTTATTTTTATTTTTTAATTTTTATATTTTTCTCTCTGTGTATGTTATATTTAATGTTGAGTCAAGAAAATTAATATTTAAGTAATACTTGTATATTAAAATATGGTTCCCATGCTCCCATTTGAATTCCCAATTGCAATTATTTCGTTACAGAATTATACGTGTAGTATAATAATTTTCTATGTGTATCTAATTTTCTATGTGGCTAACTAACCATAGTTTAATTAGCATAATGAAAAAAACGTACAGTTGGTTGCAAAAAAATCTGAAACAATTCTTGGTATTGTAAAATAGACTATCGTTGCTAAACAATGTTGTAAATATGATAATAGATTTTGATAATAAATTTAATGTTAATTTATCTCTTAATTTGACGGCAAATTTATTAATAAATAATAACATACATTTTGCTGATGATATCTTACTAATATCAACATCATTGGCAGAATTACGTGACATGATAAATGGTTTACATCTAGAATGTAAAATAGCTGGTTTAAGGGGAGGTTTACTCGAGAGTCCTTAAAAATTATGTAGGTATTTTTCTAGAATTTTTTTCTCAAGAACGGAAGTGAATATCAATTTCAAATTTTGTACACATATTTATTACGTATTAGACTACACAAAAAAAATTTTTCAAGGAAAAATATAAAAAATTGTCCATTTTATAGATACTGCAGTGTGACGATCCGAAAATCCAATGCCTTGTTGGCGGACATCCTAGCGCCGCGCCGGTAATAAACCACCGAAATTCAAAAACAAAAAAGATTTATAAAATATATGAAGAGTACCGGCACCTCTACCTATAATATCAATAAATTGCTGGAAGAAAAAAAAATGGCGGATGTTTGAACTTTTGATTACGATTTTTATCTTATTTTTCGCTCTTGAAAGTAAACTTAAAAATAAAAAAAATATTGAAAGTGTATCGAACTTAGGTAGAGGTGCCGAAAAATTGAATTATCTTTAAAATAAAAAATTTAAAAAAAGGATCCATCGGATAGTTTCTGAGTTATCGTGTCCGCCAGTTCCAAAAATGTAGTTCCGAGATATTATATATATATATATATATATATATATATATATATATATATATATATATATATATATATATATATATATATATATATATCAAAATTTTATATTTAATACTCATTATTGCGTGAACTACGTTTTTTGAATTTTTTTTATAGAAAGCTGATTCGGTTAATGTGCAAGAATCTTGTTTTTAAATTATTTTCAGTAAAATCACTTTGGGAACATATTCTACACATAATTTGCTATCAATTTCGGCAAAAAAAAATCGATTTTTTTTTATCAAATCTCAAGTAAACCTTCCCTTAAATTACGTTCAACAAAATCACTTTGGGAACATATTCTACACATAATTAGTTACCAATTCCTGCAAAAAAAAAATCGCTTTTTTTAACGACTCTCAAGTAAACCTCCCCTTAAGCATTAATCATACTAAAACTAAATTAATGACAAATTCTGGCGAAGGTGTTATTCAATTAGATAACATTAATCTAGAATTAGTGGAAGATTTTATCTACTTAGGACAATTAGTCTCATTTAAAAATAGACAACAAAAAGAAATAAACCGTCGTATCGTCTTGACGTGGAATAAAGACTAGTCACTAAAATCCGTAATGAAAAATGAACAACTACCTACACGTCTCAAGAAAAAGGTATACGAAAGCTGTATAGCGCCATGTCTAATGTATGGCTGTCAAACATGGTCCCTGTCTAAGAAACAAGCTAAACAACCCCGAACTACTCAATACGCGATAGAAAGAAGTATGCTAGGTATAAAGCGTAAGGATCGCGTAAGAAATATTGACATGCATCACATAACCAAATTAGTAGATATCGCTGGCGTTCGAAACGAAAATTTTGTTAGCCTAACGGGCCTAACGTTAGCTAACGGAATTTTCATCGTTACAAACCAGAAGGCTCTGATTCTAAAAATTAATGCACGTTAAGCATTTTTTCATGGTATAAATACTTAATTTCTGAAGTATAGCCACATTTAAAAAAATTATGGAATAAAAATAATCAGTCACCATGTTAGAAATTGTTGTTTTAATATATAATGTATGTTAATTTTTTGAATGCGTGCCCTCTGGTTTGTAACGGTGAAAGCTTCGTTAGCTAACGTTAGGCTAACAAAATTTTTGTTTCGAACGTTATTCATCATTGTTACAAGTACTGAGAAACAAAAATGGAATTGGGTAGGTCATATGTACAGACAAAATGATGACAGGTGGACAAAACGACTGACAGACTGATACTCACGAGACATGAAAAGAAAGCGTGGTAGACAATATATTAGATGGTCTGACGACATAAGAAAAACAACAGGCCTGCTATGGACAAGAAGCACTCAAAATAGGGTGGAATGAAAAAACCTGGGAGAGGCCTATATCCAGCAGTGGGGCTCCATGCTGCTGGCACACCATCTAAAAAGTTAAACATTGAAAAAATTTTGTCTAATAGGTCACAAATTGGTCATAATTGGTCACTTAGTCCTACTAATTGGTCAGCAGTAGAAAATTTTTAAATAAATTTTAAAAAATTTGTAAAAATTTCAAGGTCACTCAAAAATTTTGGCACACCATCTAAAGAAAAAAACAAAAATAATAAGAGCAGTCGATAGGATTTTAAACCTTGATAATTGGTCAGTTAAAATAAAAAATTGGTCAGGTCCCCAGAATTTAAAAAAAATTAAAAAAGGCCTTTTCATACTGTCACGCATGCGCGAAATCTCTACTGGTAAATCTAGCTGTCAGTAAATCTAATCGATACGTTGAATTTTTCAATAGGGTAAAGCGACCAGCATTCGATTAGCCTATATTAGCATTATTTTTATATATTAAGGTATTTTGAAAATAATCAACAAACATTAATTATATTTATTGTTTTGATTTCAACTTTATTTTTTGGCATTTTAGTAATTAACTTAATTTATAAGTTCATTTAGTTATCAATTTTATTATAAACATTTTTAAATACTATAAGATCTTTAATTGGAATATTGAAATTTTTGTCAACGCAAATTTGCCCTGTTATATTTCTTCGAAAATAAGCGTTATTTCCTTATGACCCATTGTTAGGGCTCCGCGGTCTTAGCACCCCAAATGTGCGATTTCGAGGGACCAATTAAATCGTTCAGAAGGTCTAAAATTGGTCATAAAAGGTCAACTGATTTGATTAATTGAAGAGCGATAGAAAATTTTTTACTAAGGTTTAAAGTTCTTTCAAGGTCATTCAAAAAATTTTAGCACCTCATATGTGAAATTTCGAATGACAATTAGATCATTTAAAAGGTCAGAAAATAGTCATAAAAGGTCAATTGATTTGAATAATTGGTCATTGATAGAAAATTTTTTTATTAAGGATTCCAATTTTTCAGAATCATTTAAAAATATTGGCTTGTCGAATACTGGTGGCTTTGCCGTATTGAAAAATTCAACGTATCAACTAAATTTACTGACAGCTAGATTTACCAGTAAGATTTCGCGCATGCGTCACAGTATGAAAATGCCTTTTTTAATTTTTTTAAAATTCTGGGGACCTGACCAATTTTTTATTTTAACTGACCAATTATCAGGGTTTAAAATCCTATCGATTGCTCTTATTATTTTTATTTTTTTCTTTAGATGTTGTGCCAAAATTTTTGAGTGACCTTGAAATTTTTACAAATTTTTTAAAATTTATTTAAAAATTTTCTATTGCTGACCAATTAGTGGGACTAAGTGACCAATTATGACCAATTTGTGACCTATTAGACAAAATTTTTTCAATGTTCATCTTTTTAGATGGTGTGCCAGCATCGCGAAGCCCAGCAGTGGATGTAGTTTCAGCAACCAAAGGAATGTTTACTTACTTAGTAAGTATCTAGTATAGAATACTCTTTTTATTTTTATTTAATTTAATAGAATCAAAATTTTTATGTAATATTATTTCCATATACATTATATATTTATATATATATATATATATATATATATATATATATATATATATATATATATATATATATATATTGTTTAATTGTTATTTTGTAACGTAAACAAATTATGTATTTTATTTTCTCTTTTCAAAATTATTGTAAATTCATGTATGCTGAAATTAATATAGGCTTATTATTATTATCACAGAATATTACAGAACGAACGGTAGTATCTCTATACTACTGAAACCAGTGTAACGACAAAGGGTAAAAAATATCCCACCACTATGTTATACATATATGTGCACGCGGAGTTGTATGTGTTAGTGCGATAGATGGTTGTGTGTATGGGTGTCTTGCATACGCATATACGTAACATGCATATGGCACGCATCATGTACGTGATGTACGTATACCACGTATACCGTGTCAACACAACAGCAACAATATGACAACAATTGAAACACACCCATTGGTGCTACTAAGTGAATGACAACATAGTTCTGTAAAATGCACATAAATGCCCATAAGTGATTGCAGAAAAGAGATAGTTGTATTCCTTCCAGTGTTCTTTGATTATTATTATTATTTATCTCTTAATTACATACTATCGAAATGTTAACAAAATGGTTTAATGTGCAACTGAAACGTTATTAAACGTGTCAAAAGTAATATATTTTATGGCACTAGTTGCATAATGAAAAGCAAAAAGCACTATTGCCATAAAAAATGCTTCTATACTTGATTAATTTTAATTTTACAATAAACAGAAAATATTCTAAGTTTATTTGTATACGATATTTACAAATCTTTACATAATTAATAAGTAGGTATTAATTACACAATTTGTACTATTCTTACTTACTAATATTTTTCCCCAGGGCAACATTTTCTCATCTTTTTAAATTTAAATATTAATAATTTTCATTTGACAAAATTTTCACAAAATATGCTAATATTTTATTAGCTTTAGGGGACTGATAATAACAACCTCAGTATACTTTGACACAACAAATTTTTCTCTCCCAGAGTCCCAGCTATATATAAAATAATTTTTTTTTAATCTAAAATATAGTGGACTTTCGCAGATTGTCCAATCGTAAATTGTCCATATTTCAGTGATAAAGATTTAAACATTGTATGCTTACGTCACACGAACATTGTATTCACAAAAATTGTGTGTTTGCAATATTCGTGAAACGTAAACTATATTGACAATTTTTGATTGTCAAGTCCGCTGTATAAATATCAGATTTATAAATTCGATTTTCATTGATAATTAGGAATTTTAGGTATCGAACTTAAAGCTTTGAGTGCAACTTGTACATAATTTGACTTTAGCAAGCTTGTTCGTGAAAACCTTCATTGTGTTCATAAACCTTCATGGTTGCAGTTCTAAAAAATATGTTCCAAATTCTTTTGAAACCAACCACTGTGTTTGCGTATATGGGTATTCTTACCAAAAGCTGGATGAAATTCCAACAATTAACCAAGAGAAATACTTTTTTTTCTTTTTTTTATATTAATGTAATGAATGATTATAGGTTTGGGAATACGTACAGACCTTTATGAAAAAATTACATATATATATATATATATATATATATATATATATATATATATATATATATATATATATATATATATATATGTATATATATATATATATATATATATATATATATATATATATATATATATTAGGTAAATTATATTAGTTTTTATACAGAATGTTTTATTTTTTATGTGGCTCAATATATAGATAAAAAATAAAAGATATTTGTAAAGTCAATATTTTAGATATAAATTTTTCAGTTTTAATCGAAATGTGGCGAGATTATATTTTGCGGGTCCAACCATAATCATGTTTATATTTTTTTCCCTGAAAAGGTCCTTTTAGTAATAAAGATGGGAGACAGTAATTTATATACAATTTTTATTTTATATTTTATTTTTTTATTTTTTTTTTTTATTTTTATTTTTTTTTTGATTCTGTTTTTGTGTTTCGGTAAGCTTTCCTTTCACCCCCTATACAACTTACACGATTTTCTTGAAATTATTTTTCCCCACTTTTCTAATTTACACATTCACATTTTTTATATTTAGAATTAAAATTGGCTATGATTTAAACGGTCAGTAGAAAATTACAGTTTTGGTCAGTAAGAAAATATAAACGGTAAGTTTAATAACAGATTTGGCGGTAAGATGTAAGCAGTAAAAAAATAGAAACGGAAAGTAGAATATTTTGAAACAAGCAGTTCAATATATACTTGGCTTGTTAAAAATCCAATTGGTCAGTAAAATTAATAATTAGTCAGTAACTTGTGAGCAGTTATTAAATCGAAATTGGCCAGTTAATAATCTTGAAATAAGTGGTTCTATAAATACTAAAGCAGTAAAAAATATGATCGGTCTGTTAAATAATTTTTATTATTAAAATAGAAGCTAACAATAGATATTGAGAAAAGGGAGAGGGGTTCAAAATTGACCAAAATGGTAGTTTATGGACCCTCCTTAAGTAGTATTATTTATTAATAAATATTTCCAGATTCGATTAAGATTCATTGATAATAATTACAATAAATTTACTCTTATTGGTTTTGAATTATTTTTAAACATTATTTTGTCGTAATCTCGTATAATATTATTTAGTACGAGCACTCTTTGATCATAACAAGTTTTCCCTAGATGTTAAAATTTATGTGTCCTTAGTTGCTGGAACCACTCGGTATATGAATTTCTTTTCAACAATATTTTGGGAATTCCGTTATAAAATTTCATTGAATATATATATATATATATATATATATATATATATATATATATATATATATATATATATATATATATATATATATATATATAATTCCTTATAATTTCTTTAGGATAGGTATACCTAGACTAATCTTATTTTGCTAGCCTCCTAATTCCATTTTTCAAAAAACAAAAAATGAGATGAATTTTTGCGCTGCGCTATCGCAAAATGTTCGTCATTTTTGGCTCAAATTTTACACTATTTTCAATCAAAATAACGTTCAACTTTTGTATACTGGGAACTGGCAAACTATTTATTTAACTGCCCATTTAAATATTTTACTGACCATTTAGTTATTTTACTGACCATTTATTTATTTTACTGACCATTTAGTTATTTTACTGGCAATTTATTTATTTTATTGACCATTGTAGGATATAATAACTGACCAAATTCATTTATATTACTGATCAGGTTCTACAAATAAAGTTGATTTAATACTGCTCAAAAAATATAATACTGACCTATTGAATTTTTAACTGACCAAGGTAACTGACCAAATGAATAAAAAACTACTCAGATAATTATTTCCCATTAAAATTTAACATATACCGTAAAATTGGATGACTTTGGTCCACTTTTGAAGTTTTTGAACTTTACACTGTTATAAGCTTCACACCAAATGATATTAATTTTTGTTTCTAGTTACGTTTTATGGGTCTGTATTAACACTTTTAACTTTGAAATGGAGAAGAAGCTAAATACATTCTAAATATTTTTTTTTTTTTTAAAATAAGGGTGACCCAAGTCACACGACGAAGTTGGGTTACTTTGACCACATGTTGCTTTTTTTTGGAAAACACAAAAACACGCCAGAGCATGGATTACTTTGACCATGGATTTAATAGCCAAGTATGTTTGAAATATTTTTTGAGGTTTTTTTAAAGAAAAATATGATAAAAATACTTCTTTTTTATGTTTTATTATGTCAAGCTGCCCTTGAAGTTTTTAAAGGTAAAAATTGCAGGTTTTCCGTAAATTTTTCTATTTAAACTTTTTCAGGTACTAAAAATCAAATTGTTTTATGTATATAATTTTTTTCAAGTCCAATATAATCTATAGAATCAGTAAAAAATACTATTCCGTGCATAAGTATTATTATAACGTAATCGTGCATAAATGGCCAAAGTCAACCATGCTGATCAAAGTCACCCAATTTACGGTACTTCACATCTATAACTGGATCAACATACGCTATTTTTATACTAAAATTAAAAGTTTTAGACAGAAGAATAGGTTTAGACAGAACCCTGGAGAGAAATAGCAAGCCCTTGGAAATAAACCGAAAATATAGATGACGAGCGAAATTTCCTAAATTTTTTAATTCTTAAGTGTACACTTGAAAGGGTGGTTTCACCCCGTAAAAATGTGTGGATGCAAAAAATAATGTTATATTTATTACTAGAACTCTGTAACAGGCTGTTTGAGGGGCTGTTTCACCCCTTAAAAAAGATTTTTGGCAGCAACTGGTATTTCTTATGTTATTGGGTAGTCACCCTCTACATACTAGCAAAGTTTCCGATTTTTTTTGAATTTTCGACTTCTTGCAGTTTCCTTATAAGCCTTTTTTTTATTAGGAAATATGCAAAAGTAAAATAACTAATTTTTTTTTAAATTACCTTATTAGATCTCCCATATTTTTTTTTTACGAAAAAATAAAAGGATTTAAAACAAAACTGGAGTTTTTCTTAGTTGAAATTTTAAAAACTTAAATTTTTTTTTTATTTTATAAGCTCTTATATAATATAATATCAATTATTTAATCTGTAAAACATTAAATAAATATTATATATTATTATAGGCAGGTATTATGTATCAACTTGAGGGTAAAACTGTTAAGGTAAACTCTCTAGAGAGAAACACAGCTTTGAGAAATAGATACGCATCATTTTCTGACAAATACTTTCAAAACTGTGTCCATTAGAGGGAAATCTTTATATAAACAGAAAACTTTAATATCCCTAGTACCAATCTATACATAGAACTCCACTTCTAATTTAATTTAATTAACCCTTTTGACACAACAAAAACTTGACTTTTATTTAGATTTCGAAATATCAGTGATATCATTAATACAAATTTCAACTGCTGACTCGTTTTAAGAAAAACAGGTTTATTTGTTTATTTGACATTGTTTTGCGCGCAATTTATTCAAAATAAAACTGCCAAATACAGAAGCAAAATCATAAATAATTTGAATACGTATTACAATTTTTGCCTTGAAATTTGTAATAAAAACAAATTTCGTAAATAACAACAAAAAATGACACTAAATTTATGTGTACATATTTTTTACTATTTCCTTTAACGACTTCAAAAAAAGTTAAGCACCAAAATTAACAAGTTTGATCATTAAACTTTGGATGAAAAAAAAAAAAACTTTCGCAATAAACATTATTGTATCAATTAAACTTTCATAAACGTAAAAGTGGCGGTGAAATTTGAATTTAAAATAACGAACAATGTGCATTATTAACAATGCGTGGTGGTGAGGACACCTATAGCAGCTGCCCTTGGCACCCGTGAGGGATATTTATCCCCCATTGGTGTCAAGGAGGCTAAGGGTTCCAGGGGTAGTTTATGCGCAATACAGTAATCTTCGGATTCCATTAGCCTCTGACTACCCAAGATCGGCACCGTTCCTTCTCGAGGTACCACCGTTTTCACAAAAGATGCCGGATCTAGAGGAGAAATCCTCGATCGTTCATTTATTAACCTTTTTTATTATTTCGTTTCGTTTTTATTGTTTTTTGTTTTCGTTACTTTTATTTCTTTTTGTTTCAGGTTTTCTTTTATCTTTTGTTTCTTTTTTGTTTTTGGTTTTGTTTTGTTTTCGTTCTTCTTTGTTGTCCCAACTTCAAGTCATCTTCGGGACCCACACTAGCTCGTGTGTGGCTTAGCGGCGTTGTTTGGAAAAGGGGATCCTGGTGACTGAGGGAAGCCGTACTTGCGAGTACGGTGGAACAACACTTCACTTTGGCCCTGGCTTCAAGCATAGACCGTGGCTGCGGTTATGCACCGGCCGCAGTAAATTCGAGCGCCCCGGGGTCGTGCGTGTCACTGGGGCAATGGGCTTGTCCCTAGGGCCCCTCATTCCCGTATCCCTGGCGTGGGAGTCCCACGTCCCTTATGAGGCTCCGTGGAGGGTGGGGAGCGGGGTGGGGGATTTTTTGTATAAAATTTTATGGGGGAAACAAATATTTTAACTTCGGGCGAGTCCGGGCCCAACAAACCGGACGCGAACCCTGCTCCACCGACAACATCTGGTGGGAGCAACGGTAGCGGGGTCGTAGTCGCTACCTCATCAAGCGTGACCGCACCACCAGCCGGTGGTCCAGTCACTAAGTCTTCGGGGGGTAACCCTCCTCCCAGCAAGAAATCAAAAGGGAAAAATCGTGGGCGTCTGATTCCCTTGGACGCCCCAAGAGTGAAAGATTCTTATATTAGATTTCTCGTAATTAAACCGAAGGAAGGAGACTTCAGCAAGATCAGTCCCTTCCTTCTAAGTAAGTTAGTGAATAGTGATATTGGGCAGGTAAAAGATCCCAAACTATCGGGCAAAGGGTTGCTCGTGGAGGCATCCTCACCGGCACAGTCATCGAAAATTCAAAATCTAGAGAAATTAGGACAGTACGCGGTTGAGGTGACGCCTCATGGAGTATTAAATTACTCCAGAGGGGTCATTATTTACCCTTCATTAGCGTACTGTACCCTGGAAGAGATAGTGTCGGAGATGTCTCCTCAGGGGGTAATAGAGGCCAAAAGGTTGAAATATAATAGGGGGAATAAACACCCAGAATCCCCCCTCGTACTGTTAACTTTCAACAAGACCACACTACCAAGAGAAGTGGTCATTGGTCTTTTCAACAAAGTGGACGTGCGACCGTACATACCAGCACCTATGAGGTGTTATCACTGTCAACGGTACGGGCACGTCTCACAGCGTTGTAATGTCGAGCAACAGATATGCGTGTGCGGTAAGCCGATGCACGAGGGACGACCGTGCGTCGAACCGATCAAATGTATCAACTGTGGTGGCAATCATTCTGCAAAATCTAGAAATTGCCCCATCTACAAACAAGAGTCAGCCATCCAAGAGCTGAGAGCCCTGGAAAGGTTATCTTATCCAGAGGCCCGCCGGAAATTTCTGGGCAGTATGCCCCGTCGTTCAGCCTTGGATGGTTACGCACGCACTGTTGCAGCCCCCGCCCCTGCAGCGGTTGAGAGAAATAAAGAAGTGAATGAACTCCAAGAAAAGATGAAACGAATGCAAGCTACTATAGAAAGTATGCAGCAGAGCCTATTGCGTTCGTTAGGTGTAGCTAGCTCTACACCAAGTACAACCGCTGTCGCGCCAGCCAAGGTCCCTGAGACGAAGAGGGTTATAACACCAACCCCTCAGGGACCAATAGTCAAGAATGTGGTAACTTCCCCCAGGAAGAAGTCCTCACCAAAGAGGACCACGCCTGGGCGAAGACGAAGTAGTGAGGGGGAAAAAGAGGTGACCAAACCAAGGTCCCCCAAAAAGGGACTTGTCACCTCCAAATCGGAGGCGGAATTCCTTCCACCTCCGACACCCACGGCGACTCCGCAAGCAACATCGACGGAGTCGTCTCGACCGGGCACGCCAACACGCCCGGTCGCCCCCTCCCGAGTCGCTCCATGATAACACCCATGAGCGACTCGGAAAGTGCCACAACGTCGGCACGTTCGGGTATTAAACGCCCGACGTCCGACGCGTACATCAACACCTCGGCTACGGAGTCGGACAACTCCGACGCCGAGGTGCGAGTTACAAAAAGGAAAAAAGGCTGGCCTAAAGGGAAACCTAGGATGTAGCCACACTTCCTAGGGAGCAACCCTAGTAGTAACAGAAATGGCTATCGTACAGTGGAACTGTAATGGTGTAAAGCACCATTACTGTGAATTGCAGATGCTTCTGGCTGAGCACACGCCTATGTGCGTGTGCCTCCAAGAGACACATTTACGGCCGGCGGAACAATTTACTATCAAATACCATCAAATCCGTCGGCACGACGTACAGCTAGACATCAGGGCGAGGGGGGGTGTTGCCATCATTATCAAAGATGGCGTCCCTTTCCGGGACCACCCATTAAACACTCCCCTACAAGCCATCGCAGTTCGTTTTATGAAACCGCCCCAGTTCACAGTATGCTCGGTCTATCTACCAGACTTCGACTGGAACGTCGAAGATTTGACCGAGCTTACATTACAGTTACCATGTCCATTTTTGTTACTAGGAGATTTTAATGCTCACAGCCCCATGTGGGGCTGTAGCACAAGAGACACCCGTGGAAGACTCATAGAACGGTTTCTAGATGAGTCCGAAGCGGTCTTGTTGAATACCGGTCAAGGTACTTTCATTAACGCAAGAACCGGTGAGTTGTCGGCTATCGACTTATCACAGGGCTCACCGGTCATGGCACACCGTTATGAATGGACGCTGGCGTCTGATTCATACGGTAGTCACCATATCCCCATTATATTGAATAGTACCACGCCGATGACTCCACATTCGTCTTCGCCGAGATGGCGTCTCCGTCAGGCTAACTGGGACATGTACGTTGATTCATTCCGTACACCCGAGCTGACTGGAGACGTAGAAGATGATGTGGAGCAAATGTCCTCCAGTGTCATTGAAGCAGCACATAAGAGTATACCAAAGTCGTCCAGCATTCCACCCAAACGTCAAGTACCATGGTGGAATGAAGTCGTGAGTGTAGCAGTTGCAGAGAAAAAGCGGGCGTACAACGAACTCAGACGTCGCCCCACGCAGGAAAATGTGATAGCCTACAAGCGTGCACAAGCACGCTGTAAACGCACAATTAAAGAACAGAAGAGGCTATCATGGGAGCAATATGTTTCGGCCATTAATACCTCCACCACCACCTCAGAGGTATGGAGAAGAGTGAGGGCCATTACTGGGAAATATTCCCGTTCACCTGTGCCCTCCCTTCTCGTCGTCGACGGTCGGAACATCACTGAACGTGCGGAAATAGCTAATTGCTTAGCTAAGCACTTTGAGCGCGTCAGTGGCTCCCAGAATTATGACCCGGACTTCCTGCGAATCAAGACCGAACACGAACAAAAAGATCTTGATTTTTTCTCAGATGAATCCCTCCAGTATAACCAACCGTTTTCTATGCAAGAATTACTGGAGGCGCTTCGGGGATCTGGGGACACCTCCCCTGGACCTGATGAGATCCCCTACGCCATGATCCGGAACCTACCTTATCCTGGTAAGTGTAGGTTGCTGGATCTGTACAACGAAATTTTTAGGCAAGGCGTTTACCCTCCGCAGTGGCGAGAAGCTACCATCATTCCGCTGCTAAAAGAGGGTAAAGATTCATCGCAACTAACTAGCTACCGTCCAATATCCTTGACTTGCTGTTTCAGCAAGGTATTGGAAAAAATGGTGAACAAGCGTCTCGTCTGGTGGCTGGAATCCCACAATCTTATACCTAAACATCAATGTGGGTTCCGCCGATACCATTCGACTACGGACCATCTTGTTCGCCTCGAGAATGCCATTCAAGACGCGTTTCTCCAACGAAAACACCTTGTGGCCGTGTTTTTCGATTTGGAGAAAGCTTATGATATGACCTGGAGGTATGGCATTCTCAAGAAGCTGCACGACTGGGGTTTAGAGGTAACCTCCCTCAGTTCGTAAAAAGTTTTCTGACTGGCCGTTCCTTCCGTGTCCGGGTAGGTGACACTGAGTCTGAGGCCCACTCCCAGGAGAATGGTGTTCCTCAAGGCTCCACTATTAGTGTCACCTTGTTTTCCATCGCAGTCAGTCATATTGCAGCTTCAGCCCCAATTCGTCGTTGCTTGTACGTTGATGACCTCACCATATTCTATGCAGCCGATTCCATCGAGGATATCCAACAACGGCTGCAACAAGGCATCAACGAAGTGGTGACTTCTGCAGAAGCTCTTGGTTTTCGATTTTCACCCCAAAAGACATCGGTGGTTCACTTCTGCAGAAAGCGCAACGCACATCCGGATCCTGTCCTCACCTTAAAAGGATCCAATCTCCAGTGCGTTGATAGCGTCAGGTTTCTAGGACTCATATTTGATAAACAACTTACGTGGCGCCCACACCTCCAAGCCTTAGCTGCGAGTTGTCGCAGGACAATCAACATGCTTAAGTGCTTGGCTGGTGCATCGTGGGGTGCGGGCCGGGAGTCGTTGCTTCGCCTGTATCAATCGCTAGTTCTGACTAGGATTGATTACGGCAGCATTGCTTACTCCTCCGCCCGGGCGTCTGCGCTTTTACTCCTAGATCCTGTTCACCATGCAGGCATACGACTGGCTACAGGAGCATTTCCAACGAGCCCTTCTATGAGCCTCTGCGTAGAGTCGGGTCTTCCTCCGCTGCGACTGAGACGTGAGCGTCTCTTGCTCAATTATGCGCTGGGGATATATGCAACACCTTCACATATAAACCACCCGACTCTATTCAGATACCGTTTACAGGGGCTCTACGGTCGACGTCCCACCATAAGTCGACCAGTGGCCGTTCGAACGCAGGAGTTATTAGAGAGTCTGCACTTACAGTTCGCCAAGGTACTTCCCAAACGTCCTATGGAAGTACCTCCTTGGCTGATCCCTAAAGTAAGGTGTCGTTTCGACCTGACTGGTCTCAACAAGGAGGAGACCAGTTCATTCGAATACCGATCCCGCTTTTATGAGATCATTAGCGAATTTGACTCTCTCTGCATATACACAGATGGTTCGAAAACAGCTACGGGTGTTGGAAGTGCTATCGTCATTCGTGACGATCCTCACGCTTGGTCACTTCCTCCCCAGGCCACTGTGTATACTGCAGAATTATTTGCTATTCTGCAAGCCCTGCGATTCTGTCAAACATCCGAAGACAGCGCATTCCTCATTTGTTCCGACTCGTTGAGCGCGTTGCAAGCGATCTGCCGCTCTCATACCATCGATCCACTGGTGCAGAACATCTTAACGTGTCTCTACATGCTCCGCCAAAAGTCTATCACCTTCTTTTGGATTCCCGGACATGTAGGGATACCTGGCAATGAACTCGCCGACCAGGCAGCACGTCATGCAGCCGAAGTCGGTGAGCCACAGGACATTGCCATACGCCCAGAGGATCTGAGAGTGTGCATTAGATCCGCGATTGACCAGAAATGGCAACGTGAGTGGAACAACCTCACGACTAAGCTCAGACAGGTGAAACCTGAGGTCCGAAGAACTACGGCACCTGTAAATCTGAGCCGGCGAGAAAGTGTGGCCCTGACACGTTTACGCTTGGGCCACACGGCGTTAACACACCGTCATCTTCTCGCCGGTGAGGATCAGCCAAGGTGCGCCGCCTGTGGGACGGCGCTAACCGTGAGGCATATAGTTGAGGAATGTGTAACCTTTGAGCCACTGCGCCAGAGGTTGCAGCTCCCAGATAGTGTAGCCGAAGCTTTAGCTTACGATGCTGTCTCTGAAAGAAAGATGCTTGAATTTCTCCGAAATTCGCATCTTCTTCAGAGACTGTAGGGGCTTTACATCTCTAAATTTTATTGGAAGTCGTCTCTTGATTCTCCCCCGATATTTTAAACCTTTCAGCTTTGTTTTTAATTTCTATGTGTAAAAATGATTTGTGTTCGTCTTATTTATTAACGATACCCTGTTCCAGCTGGTCTGGCAGGGTACTTTTAGTGTTTCGTTATGCCACTAAGGGCCTTTTACACCCTTAGTGGTACTGTTGTTATTTATACATGTTTGTTGTTCTTGTTATTGTTTTTTAACGATGTATCACCGAGGGCTCTTTACACCCGAGGTGGTAGATCATTTGTTTTTACTACCTGTGATATTTTGTTATGCCGCAGTAGGCCTGTTGTTATGGCTCTACAGCGGTATTGTTTTTACTCCTTATTGCGTCACTGGTCGGCCTCTGGCCTCCCAGTGACACAATAAGTTTTATCTGTGATACCTTTAGTGAGATTTTCTCTAGTCGTTTGTGTGTTTCTAGTCTGGTTCCTCCAGCCCGGTGCTATTTACAGCCCGGGGGGAGTCGCAGCGATGGTCTTCAGACCTTGGTGACCGGACGCTTTGTCTAGTACTTATCGTACCGTCACCAAGGACTGTCCGCTCCTGTTAAGCCCTGGGATGGCAGGGCCCATCGTTGGTTTTTATTTGTGTATGTTTGTCCGTTGTCTATTGCATTTATGTGTTCCTGTCTGTTTTGTGTATGTTTTTATCTTTATCGTTTATGGCGGCGCATGCCCTTGGTAGGCGATGTCGCCGGGTGCTGCTGACCGCGCCATCCACCGACAGCAGTACCCCAATTTTTAATTAAAAAAAAAAAAAAAACAATGCGCATACAGACTGCCATTTTTTAAATTATTAAAATATATTTCCCTAACAATATTTCTACAAAGGAATAATATTTATAAAACAACTAAGATTTATTCGTGCAAATTATTTAAAATTCTCATAAATTATATGACATTATAACAATTATTAACATAAATTCTTCTAAAAGTTGGACGGTGTTGTACATTAAAATGTACATACTTTTCACGTTTGCCAACGGGGCAACTAATAAATTTTTAAATACATTGTTCGTTAGAAGTTTTCGTGTACGTGTCACAGAAATGTCAAATATTTAGTTATTAAATAAATTTTATTCGGTATTAAACCATGTAAATTGAAACATTTTATTCAAAAATACGAATTTTTCTAAAATGTTCAATAATAATACAATTGGAATTTGTATTTTTCTTAAAATGAAATTAAAAAGGAAAAATGCAAAAGTACCTGTGTAGATATGTACCTGTTGTAATTTTTTTAAATATTCAGAAAAAATGATTGTTTGAAATTGGTGGGAATACAGAACTTTTTCAATCTTTTCGATGGAATAGTAACAGTATATTTAAAAATTCCATTTTTACAGTTATATTTTTATTGAAATTTACCGGAAAATTTGTTCATTATAATGAATGTTTATTTAAGTAAATATCATTTTATGACAGTGTTCGTGGAATGAATAAAATTTTAACTCAGAAATTTGTTCAGTAAATATTGATAATCATAACGCTGAAACAATAAGACAAAAAATTTTGTTCTTGATGTTTTCTATTTAAATGTTTGTCAATTTATTAAAAAAGTAACGTCTATACTGTAACACTTGTAACTTTAAGTTTGTTTAAACAGCAGTTTTGGATAGCATCAAACTGTCAGGATTGTGCGCAAACCGGTTTAAATAATAATTAAACCTGCTTTGCGCATATTGAAATCACTTTGCGCATAATCCTGACAGTTTGGTACTATCCAAAAACCTGGTAGCCTTTAGGGGGAAAAAATCACATTTCCGTTTTCCTTGATGACTAGCACTCCAAAATATCCTTAAAAAAAATTCGTTAAGTGCGTGTTTTTGACACGCACTAAGTAATGTCACCTCAGTGAAAGTGTTAATTTGTGATTTTTTGTTAACTCTATAGTTGTTAACTCTACAGCCCTCTTGCGTTTATTCAATATGGATGTACAACTCTATAATTACTCAATATGGATATACAACTCTATAATAATGTTTCCCCCACTATGATCACACAACGATATTAATATGTCATCCTTCGATGACATAAAAATTATACTTCCAGTGTCATCAAACCCCAATTTAAAATATCTAAAAACTGTTACTTAAAAAATCTTTTGTAGACTCAAAAAATTTTACTTAAAGTTTCGCTACTGTTTTATTAGATTTATTTAGGTACTTAAAACTACCGAGAATATGAAATGTCAACTCATTTATTTCATAAAATTTGTTACTGCTGTTAATTGTTGTATTTTTTTTTTTTCATGAAAAATTTTTTTTGCACATCAAACAAAAATTGAGTAAGAAATAATGTACAATTAGCTTGTATTTTTTTTATATATTTTTTTAAATATATATTTGTATACATAATTCATTTTCAAAATTATTAAAGAATTTTGGCATATTAACTCTGATAATTTACTCTTTTTTTATATCGTCGAACAACTTCGGGTTTTTTCGACGATATGTTAAAACGGGTGTGTGACCGATCTGAAATATCATTTCTATCGAATATTTTTGTTAATTCAAATCAGTTTCAATAAAAGAAGTTTGGCACAAATTCACGGATACGCCAGTACAAACAATATTACGTGCACGCGCATTTAGAAATGTGACATATTTTTCCAGGCGTTAATCATAAAGTAATTTTTGTGTCGTAAAACTAAAAATATTATTTTATTAATTCATAAATTTTCAAATAAATATATAAACGGTAAAAGCCTGAAAATTTGGTTTATTTCACAACTATTTTGAAAAAAGAATTAAACATCTTTTATTAATTTTTTAGCAAAATTTAAGTATTCTGTATTAATAAACGTTGAAAATTTTAAATTACTCGAACTTTGTGAGTTCGCTGTATACGTATTTATTTACGAAATATTGGTGAAAATAAATTTCTTCGAAGTCATTTACCTTGTAACTTTATTTTTTTAGACACTCTAATGTCATTACTTAAGGGGGAGCCACTTTTTTATTTATGATTATTTTGCTTGTTGAAATTTTTTTTCAAATTAAGGAGGGTTTCAAATAGAAAATTTTGTTTTTGAAACATTCATTATTCTTCCCTGTGGGGAGAGGGGGCCTTTTCTCACAAGTTTTTAAGCGTTTACAAGGAACGCCATATCTCAAAAAGTAATGAATATTTTTTAAATATTTTTTTAGAATTTTATTCCTAAAGCACCTGTCCGTAAAGCTGAGTATGGGTTTCAGGTAATTTTAAAAATTAACTATAAAATTGTAATCCTAAACTTCTAAAAATTATAAAACCCAACTTTTTATTTAAAAAAAAAATGTTTAAAATAGTTACAATTGTTCAAATGGAAAAAGCATACTCCACTTTATGCGCAATATGTTTATGAACAAATTAAAAAAAAATTAAGTCCCTATCTTTTTTAGAACTTAAAATATGATTTTCCTTGTCGGGAAAAACACAACTTTCGGGAAACGGTAAAAAACAAAAATAATAACAAAAGAAGCAGTTTACTTACTGTCTATTAAAACTCTCCAGCCCCATACATTGTCCCCTCTTGTCCCTTTTTCTTTTCTTCATCCTGAAGATTCTTCATCTTCAAGTAGTTATATTACTGATCAAATCGCGTGGGGGGGGGGGGGAGCGTTGTCTGCAAAGAAGCAGCAATTTGTCTGTACAGCGACTCACAAATAAATATTTTTCTACTTGAACAAAATTTTTTTTGGATATGTTTTATATATCACCGTGTTTGTAAAGAACCACAGAACAAAATAAAAACAAAAACGAAATTCGAAAAAAACTAGTTTATTAGCCGTTTCTGGCGTGAACTCCCCCCTTAACAAAAAACAAGGTACAGTGCACTCTCGGTTATCCAAGCCACTGGTTTGACTGGATTACCTGACGTGGTCCGTGATTATCGTTAATTGTAGTATTTATTATATTTCTGATTTTTTATATTTATATTTCCGATATTATTATATTCTTGATTTTTATATTTATTATATTTATGGTTTTTATATTTCATGCTACTGAAGAGGGTTACAAAAGTAGCCGAAACTGGTCTAGCGAATATTTTATATTTTTTATGGGTCCTTAAGGGGAAAAACTATGTATAATCCAGCCCACAGTACGGCTCAATATAGTAATTTAATTATATCACTTAATTTACGAATTTCCAGACATTGAAAAATTTTAGTAACCTCAGTGACGTTACCGAATTAAAAATTTCCTTTTCCTCAAATCAAGCTTAATAAAAATGATTTGAATTAGAATATTGGTTGAATTAGAATAATTTAACTAATTTTTTTTTTCATTTTTGTTGTCAAAATGAGGCAAATATTTTAAGAAAAAAAAATGACTATTATATCTACAGAAGTGCTTTTCTAGTGGTTACACATGTCTAATTTTTGTAGAAATGAAAAGACCGACTTCGAAAACCGGTAACTTTCTTTCAATTTCATCATTCTAACACTTAATTGACAGTTTTAAGCACTGAAAAATTTTAACACTTTCAGTCCCATGGCTTCGGCATCCGAAACCAAACAAAACATCCGCAAAGGCCGACCGCGATCAATATTTATAATAATAAACAAAACACTTAAAAATATTTATAAAAAAGATTTTATATTATTCTAATAAAAATAATTTATTACTACGTACCGGACACTTTTAATTTTTTGTACATATAAATATATGTTTTATCATCAAAATATCTAGGCTTCATCTTTTATTTACAATAATATTTTTATTCACATATGTATGTATGTGTGTGTTGATGCTTGTATGTATATGTGTGTTTTATCAAGATAATAACAGTAATGTAACTCATCTTTTGACCTGCATAACACATACATGTTGAATCATTTAGTGTTCGGTTGGAATCATTTTATGTACTTGTTTACATAAAATTTGTTTAAAAATATTGTCGCTTCCGGGAAAGTTTACTGTGAAAGTGCTCGGGCCTCATAGTGTTAATTACGGGTGAATGGTTAAATTAGAGCAGTCTAGAGGTAAGATTTTCATTTTTACTCTCAAAATGATGAAATTCCTTTTAAAAATATTTTATTATTAAAATTTCGATTTTTAAAGCAACCAAAAATTTTAATAAACCAGATGACGTCATTAAATTAGAAAATTTCTTTTTTCTAAAATCAAGCTTTGTAGAAGTAATTTGAATTAGTGTGATCTGAGTATGAAATTTTCATTTTTGCTATCAGAATAATGAAATATTCACTGGCCCTGAAATTTCCCTGTTGCTTATTAATATGTCACTGAATTTATACATAAACATACGTGAATTAAAACCACTATAAACAAACCCACAAGCTTCCTTTTACTAAAACTAACCACTGTTTTTGTAAAATTAAACTTATCGATTGCCATAAAACATATTTTAATTGTTTTTCCTAATTTAGAAACCGTTTTCGTAAAATATAAATATATTCTTTCTTTATCATATACAATATACAATAACTAATAGACCTGAACATTTACTCGACATTTGATATTTAATTCACGAAATGTCTTCTCTCCTACACATCGACCACTAGAATTAATTACTCTCGAATCCTTTTTTACCACCACCTGGGGGTGCTATACGTTTCTGTACGGGTATACGGAATATGTGTAATAGAGAGCTTTTAACCCACAGGTCACATGTGTATAATGTTAGTGATAATGGTACCTATATTAAAATCGAATAGCTTTTGTAAGTAAAGAAATGCATTAACAATATGAGGAGCAGTAACATAAAACCGAATAAATAATTCATATTTGTAAATTTTACAGGAGAGATAAAAATGTTACTGTCCTATTTTCATGTACCTTTTTAAACTTTTGAGTATGGTTATAGGTTGACATTGGAATAATCGAATGGATTTTTAATCGATTAGCTAATTTGATTAATTTTTTAACCCCTTAAGGGATATGGGTAAATATTTGTCCCCAATTTATATTTACGTTTTACGCAATACTGGTACGATCTAAAACATTTGTAAGTGTTAGACCCCAGAGTTTCTGAACATACCTAACACGTCATTTGCAGAATGTTCTGAACGTACCCAATACGTCATATCGCATCGATATACATAAAAATAGAGATTGTTCAATTCATTCAAGCATATGCATTATGTACATTTCTTTGTTAGTTTCATGGCTGTAACTGTTTATTACAAAAATAATAAAGGTCTATTTAATATTATAAAATTGCTATATTAATTATTAAAAACCACATACACAACAGTTTGGCGACGATAGGACTATGGAGTACGGGAAAAAGTGTAATACAAAAATAAAAGTGAAGTGATTATAACCTCGTTCAGTGCAAATTCCCACGTGTTCCAACAAAACAAAATTTTTTTTGTCCTTCGCTCCAGGGGTTCTAATTCCTGTGATGATAACCCGCTTCACGTCTTCCTTTTTCCCTCATTTATATACATATACGATACGCCAAAATGGAACAACAATTAGGTCAAGTTTTGTCCCAAATGATGGAAACAATGCGAGGTATGCAATTACAGCAAGTACAATTACAACAAGCGTTACAAAGCAAGGATAAACCACTAAGCGGTATTACGTTACAGCCGTACGATGAAAACAACGAATCATTCTCATCTTACTTACAAAGACTTCAAAATTACATTACATTGAAAGGTGTTTCTAGTGCTACCGTTAAAGTACAAATTTTTCTAAATTGCATCGGTCCCAAATACTACCAAGTGCTTAAAAACATAACGGCACCAGATTCTCCAGAATCAAAATCATATGAAGATCTAGTGAAAATACTAAGAGACCATATTGCCCCAGAACCAGGTGAGGTGGCACAACAACACAAATTCTGCCTCAGACAACAACAGGAGTGTGAAAGTATTGCTAATTATGTGGCTGGTTTGAAAGAAATAGGCGGAAAATGTAACTTTATTTGTAATAATTGCAAACACAGTACTTTTGAGACTCATCTGCGTGTACAGTTTATACGGGGGCTACGTAACTCTGAAATTAAAGAAAGATTGTTACAAGAATCTTCATCGACAAAATTTGATGATTTAATTAAAATTGCGTTGGCCATCGAGACCTCCAAAGCTGAAACAAAAGAAATGGGTCCGGATAATCAGTCAAATATAAATAAATTATCAATAAAAACAAAAAATCAAAATACATACAAACAAAATACAAATATGAAGAATACAAATACAATCAATGGTTCTACATACAATACAAATAATACATACAATAAAAAAGGAAGAAAAATTAAGTGTTTTCGATGTGGAAAAGAAAACCATACAGCTACGCAGTGCAGACTGAAAAATAAACTGTACTGTAAGAAATGCAAAACAAAAGGACATACTCAAGCAGTATGTTTCAGGGACCAAAAACAGTTAGAGATGGTTGAGGAACAGTATACAGATGAAGAGGAAATATATGAAATACATAAGATATTCGACAAAGATAACGTGCGTAATGACAAATTTAATATTACATTACAACTTAATGGAAAAATGCACACCTTAGAACTCGATACAGGCGCAGCCGTTACAACATGCTCTGCAGAATATTACAAAAATAATTTCAGCAATGTGAAACTGAAAAATACATCAGTAAAACTAAGAACTTACACAGGAGAAATTATACACCCACTGGGTACCTGTAATTTAAATATTAAATACAAAAATAAAGAAATAGAAGGAAGAATTTTTGTGATAGACAGAAAAGTGGATCCAGTATTGGGAAGAGAATGGATAAGGAAATTAAATCTACAATTTGGTATAAATTCAATACAAAAAGAAGAAAATGATATTACAGAAAAAGAATTTAAAACAAGATTACAAAAATTAATAGAAGAATATGAAGAATTATTTTCTGAAGAAATAGGAGAAATTAAAGATTATCAAGCTACATTCAAATTAAAAGATGGTGCAGTACCTGTATTTTTGAAGCCACGTCTAGTACCATTCGCACTCAAAGCTCAAGTGGAAGCCGAAATTGACAGATTAGAAAAAGAAGGAATATTAGAGAAAGTTACATACTCACAGTGGGGTACGCCAATTGTTCCAGTCGTAAAGCCAACGGGAAAACTTCGTTTGTGCGCAGACTACAGAGCAACATTAAATAAAAATCTGGAAAATGATAATTACCCTATTCCTCGAGTTGAAGAGATATTTTCAAAATTGAGTGGTGGAAAATATTTTTGTACACTGGATATAAACCAAGCATATTTACATATGAAGACTAGTGAAGATACGGCAGAAATGCAAGCTATAAGTACATGCAAGGGAACTTACCGAGTAAAAAGACTCATGTTTGGAGTGAAGATTGCACCCAATGTTTGGCAAAGATATATGGATCAAACACTACAAGGAATAGAAGGTACAGCTTGTTTTTTTGATGACATTGCTTTACAAGGACATACATACATACAGCTGCTACAAAGAATCAGAAAAGTATTCGAGAAACTAAAGGAATGTGGATTACACCTAAACAAGAAGAAATGTCAATTTTTCCAAAAGTCGATCACATACCTGGGACATACGATAAATGAAAATGGATTACACCCTACAGAAGAAAAAGTAAATGACATCAAGAATAGCCCACGTCCCACAGATGTGTCATCTCTACGTACATTTTTGGGAATGGTAAATTATTACCAGCAGTTCATTCCAAATTTGGCATCAAAACTAAATCCCTTATACAAATTACTGCAGAAAGATACAAAATTTAAATGGTCTTCAGAATGCGAGGAAGTTTTTCAAGAACTAAAAGAAGAGATTTGTGGAGAAAAAGTACTTATACCATTCCATGAAAACTTACCGGTTACCTTAGCCACCGATGCTTCACCCACTGGATATGGAGCTGTGTTATCCCACATTATGCCAGATAAGACAGAACGACCCATAGCATTCGCTTCAAGATCCCTTACAAAAGCAGAGAAAGGATACAGTCAATTAGATAAAGAAGCTGCTGCGCTGGTATGGGGGCTGAAGAAGTTTTTTCAATATTGCTATGGCAGGAAAATAATACTGATTGTGGATAATCAACCATTAGCCAGAATTCTACACCCAGAAAAAGCAACTCCAGCAACTACGGCCATACGACTTGTACACTATGCTAACTTTTTGGCAGGATTCGATTATGAGATAAGACTAAGGAAAACCTCAGAACATGCTAATGCAGACTACTTCTCAAGAGTACAACATCCATACAGAAATGAAACGAATGAGTCACTTACAGACGATGAAGCTTTCTATCTAAATCAAGTTTCAGAGATGCCAGTTACATTACAAGAAATAAAAGAAGCTACAGCCACTGATCCAGAACTACAAAAACTATACGTAGATATACAATCTGGAAGAGGAGATCCAAGAAGATTACACGAATTTTCATTACAAAATAATTGCATATTTTATGGCATACGAATAGTCATACCCAAGAAGCTGCAACCTCAGATTTTAGAGGAACTTCATACTGCACACACTGGAATTGTAAAAATGAAAGCTTTAGCAAGGAGTTACGTGTGGTGGAAGAATATTGACACAGATATAGAAAATATGGTGAAACGGTGCAAGGAGTGCTGTTTGATGCAGAAGAACCCTGCTAAAGTACCTATACACAGTTGGGAATCTCCAAAAGAACCTTGGAGTCGTATCCATATCGACTATGCTGGACCATTCATGAACCAATATTTTCTGATCGCAGTAGACGCCTACACTAAGTGGTTAGAGGTCATTCCAACAAATTCTATTACAACTACAGCAACTATTAACATTCTAAAGAAGCTATACACCACATTTGGTTTACCAGTAACTCAAGTTTCTGACAATGGAAGACAATTTAGATCAGAAGAAATGCAAAGATTTTTAAAAGAAAATGGGATTCAGGCAAAATTTACAGCACCATTTCATCCTTCCTCCAATGGACAAGCAGAAAGATATGTACAGACGGTGAAGAATAAACTTAAAGCCATGATTAATGAAGAAGGTTCAGTACAAGAGAAACTACAAAGATTTTTAATGATGTACAGAAAAACACCTAACAATGCTACGGGATTAAGTCCAGGAGAAATGATGTATAAAAGAATATACAGAACAAGGATCGACTTAGTAAAAAGAAGAGAAGAGAAAAGAGACTACAGCAATGAGGATATAGTGATAAATAAAGAGTTCCAAAGAGGAGAGAGGGTTCAGATTAGAATGTACGACAGCAACAAATGGAAATTTGGGAAAATAATAAACAGGAAAGGAAAACTACAGTACGAGGTGGAAGTGGATGGAAGAGTACATACACCATAGACACATAGATCAAATCATAGGAACGGCATGCAGGAGCGATAACAATAAGATACCAGATACGTACCTGTTAAAACCAAGAGATCCACATGAAAATTTACATGCACCAAAATTACCTGAAAAAGAAAGCCTCACAAGAAGTGAATCTACACCACCCGGACTGAATCCTGAAGTCAACAAACCAGAAAATATTTTACCTGAAATAAGAAGTTCTGAAACATCTAAACCTACAATGACTACCGCTGCGGAGACTCCTACTACGCTACGTCATAGATCGACACCAACCATAGGGGAACCACGTCGAAGCGCTAGAATTAGAAAGCCACCAAACCGATTGGACCTTTGAATTAATAACGAGGGAGAGTGTTAGACCCCAGAGTTTCTGAACATACCTAACACGTCATTTGCAGAATGTTCTGAACGTACCCAATACGTCATATCGCATCGATATACATAAAAATAGAGATTGTTTAATTCATTCAAGCATATGCATTATGTACATTTCTTTGTTAGTTTCATGGCTGTAACTGTTTATTACAAAAATAATAAAGGTCTATTTAATATTATAAAATTGCTATATTAATTATTAAAAACCACATACACAACAGTAAGTTTATATTGTTATTCTTCTATAGTAGTTTTAATAATTTCGTGTATTAGCAACGCAATAACCTATCAATTTTCAAAAAAACTTTAGTACAAAGTTGCAAAGTTGTCCGTTATTAATTTTTAGTTTCAGTTTTTTAAAAAATTTTTGTGCGTTATAAATTATTGCAATAAAAAATTAATTATCAATCTTGGGTAAGTAAATTATAATAAAATAAGTAAAATAAAATATTTTAATCACGTAAAATTTCTCATACTTCCGTAATTTGTACTATTTACTGAAATTGGGACATATTTGTCCCACGCTTAAAATTTATATAAAAATATATTAGGTAATTATAATTTGTCATTTATATGTTTAAATAGGCCATAATAAACAGTTTTAAACTGTTTTAAATAACTTTTTTTCATTCTCTCTACGCTTATGTGCGTGAAGCAGTTAAATGATTAAAATAATATAATCATAATTTAAAAAATAGTCGTAATCGTTATTTTGATCAACTTGATAAAATTTATCGTTGCCCCGATTATTGTATTACGATTATTTTCTAATTATGATTAAAAAAAATCGTAATCGTGATTGATTGTGTCAATCGTCAATCGTTAATTTGATTAACTTGATTCAAAATGGCTTCGGCGTAAACTGTACGTGTGTATTTTAAGTTAATTGAACTGATTTTGTTACTTTACCATCCTCCTGTTCAGGGCCGCATTTACGCAAGTACTCTTGCGTCAGCGTTTTCAAACAATATAAAGACGTCTGCAATTCAAATTGTCCAAACATAAAAAAATTAATAATTAATAATTAAAAAAATAGGGTGCACAACAGGAGTTATGTTGTTTTTTTGCTCATCAACTGTATTTTTCGGGGGAAAAAAGAAAATGAAGCATTTCTAGGGAAATCTTATCGCGCTAAAAGGAGCCTCCATATTTAAAGTAACCAGGGACGTCTCAACGGTAAGTCCTGCTTCTATTTTTAAGACCCACTCTAATATTTCCTTATAAAATTAAAATTTTCTTAATGTCTTTTTTCTGACATTAATTATCACATAAAGTAAATGTTCCGTAAGAGGGGTTGCAAAGGAATCCCTCATTGGTAACTATAATTTGATTCATATATGCCAATAATTTAAGAATAGAACAGCAAACGAAAGAGGTTTTTTTAAAAGCTTTTATTTAACTTGCTATGTTAGTATGTTGGTTTAGATCAAATCTTGGAATCAAAATTTAGGCAGATTCTAATTCAGCTAGAGGTTTCAAATTTTGCATACGTGTCTAACCTTGATGACAATGCAATATTGTATAATTAGTTTTCCCTAATTCGCCCCAAACCAAAATTGTTGATTTTTAGTCCTATGCAACTTTTTGACATTTCGAATTGTCAAATATTGTCCATTGATTTTACATTGCAATTTTTTGTTTCCATAGTTATGTCTGATTAGGGAAAATTAACCGATTAAAATATAGGTAAAAAAATTAATTCTTTAATTTTATTTTATTTTTAAATTAATTGTAATCACACTAAAAAGTAGAAAATAAAATAAAGTAAAAAAGATGTTTTTTAAGAAAAAGCTTTTATTTAAAAATGGGCTAAAAAAAAAATAAAATAACTTTTAAATGAAGTTTGAAGCAATATGCAACATAATTTATAAAAGCTTGAAGCGTTTAATTAAGTTTGGTAACTACTGAAAAGTAAAATAGCTACACTACAAAACAGAAATAATTAATGATAACGCCTCAAGCTTTTATAAATTATGTTGCATATTGCTTCAAACTTCACTCAAAAGTTATTTTATTTCTTTTAGCCCATTTTTAAATAAAAGCTTTTTCTTAAGAAACATTTTTTTTACTTTATTTTTTTGTTTGTGACATTTATCACATTAATTATGACTTAAACAAACCTGTAAAACTCAAAATTTCAATAGTTTGGAAACAACGAAATTAATTATACATTTTTAATCGGATTAACGGATAACGGAACAACATTGTCATCAATTAATTTTTTCAAAGAATTTGTCATCTCATGTTTCGAGAAAACTGTACACAAACTTTTTCTGTCTTTTAGCGAATTTCGAAAACTCGAAATTCAGCTATTACAGTAGGTCTCATGACGCAATCTGAGTCCGGGACTATGGCAGAAATATGTTTTGAGGTCCCTAGAATACGAAAATGATATTCACTAAAATTATATATATATATATATATATATATATATATATATATATATATATATATATATATATTATGTGTTCCCACGATAACTCTCGAACGAAACGTCTAACGCTTATGAAATTTTGTGTGCGGACTGGATCCTGAATTGCCTTGGCTAAGTTCGTTAGCCAGACACGTCGGATGCTCAGAAGTAGGTTTTCTGGCCATTTTTTATCATTCGATCCTATCATAAGACAGTTCGATTTTTACATCGTTGAAAAGGAAAAAAATTTATGAAGAAAATGTTCTTATAATTGTCTTTCTATGTTAAGTAGTTTTCGAGAAAATCGTAATTTTCACTTTTGCCTTATTTTGCTCTCTTTGTCATTGTAATAAGTAATTTATATTTCTATCTCAGTTGCTTATAACATATACAAAAATTTCATTTTTTTTACGTAAAACAAACGGTAGTTATTCAAAATCTATGTATTATAAATACCATATCTCTGTCTCATTTCTTTAAATTAAAATTAACCAGATATTTTAAGCATGTGTAATGAAGATTTTTTTAATTTTTTTATTGAATTTTAAATGAACAAGATAATGAAGGTAATGTCATGATATAATATTATTAAATATTATAGAAAGATAACATAATAATAATGTTTATATGCCAGGAAAAAAATTTTAAAGAACTAGATCGACTTTGAAAATTTTTTCACTGTCAAAGATCTAAGCTATTTTAGATATTTTAGACAGATATAGATTACGTAATGTAAGGTCCGCCAGGGTCCATGGGACCCAAAAGTGTTAAAAATAAACTAACCGACCGATTTTGAAAATTTTTTCACTGTTAGAGAGCTAAACTATTTTAGAAAGATATAGATTACCTCATGCAAGGTCCGCTAAGGTTCATTGGATCTAGAAGTGTCAAAAATAAAATAAGCGACCGATTTTGAAAATTTTTTCACTGTCAAAGAGCTAAGCTATTTTAGATAGATATAGAATACGTAGTGTAAGGTCCGCCAAGGTCCATGGGACCCACAAATGTCAACAATAAACTAACCGACCGATTTTGAAAATTTTTTCACTGTTAGAGAGCTAAACTATTTTAGATAGATATAGATTACCTTATGTAAGGTCCGCTAGGGTCCATTGGATCTAAAAGTGTCAAAAATACAATAACCGACTGATTTTGAAAATTTTTTCACTATTACAGAGGTAAACTATTTTAGATGAATTTAGCTTATATGTTGTATGAGTCCTGGGATCTTTTGAGCGCCAAAAATAAACTAACCGACCGATTTTGAAAATTTTTTCGCTGTTAGAGAGCTAAACTATTTTAGATAGTTATAGATAACGTTATGTAAGTTCCGTCAAAGTCCATGGGACCCAGAAATGTCAAAAATAAAATAACTGACCGATTTTGAAAATTTTTTCACTATTGCAGAGGTAAACTATTTTAGATAAGTACAGTATGTTATCTGAGATCCACAACTGTCCTGTGGATGCAAATGCGGCATAGAAAACTACACAACGGGTTTTAAAAATAGTTTTACTGTTAGAAAGATAAAATATCCTATATTATATAGGATAGAAATAAGCTACCGAACCGATTCTCAATATTTTCTCATTGCTAGAGAACTAACTTATTTTAGGTGGATAGCACTATGCTGTACAAAGTCCGTTCGGGGTCTTGGGTCCCAAATATACCAAAAATAAATTACCTAGCCGATTTTGAAAGTTCTTTTACTATTAGAAAGCTAAACTAGTTTAGATGGGTATATGCGCCAAGCACCTTTTGCGAAAAACCGCCAAAAATTAACTACTCAACTGATTTTGAAAATCTTTTCACTCTTAGAAAGCTGAATTATTTTAAATGGATACAGGTCTTAGATGAGATCCGCCAGTGCCCAATATTTCGAAATTCGCTATGTTATGCAGATGTTGCGACAGGGGTATTTATATAGATTTTAGTTGATATAGTGATGATTGAAAATGTCGCAAAAAAAAGTTACCTCCGGTCAAAGTAGATTTATCAAGTTTTGTTTTGCTACTCCTCATATATTTTATTTTCGTATAACTTTCGTGCTGTTGTATATTGTGTGTCGATAATGCATAGGTTGCTGTGATCTATTATTTAAAACATATTTACAGTATATCTGGGTTAAGCAAAAAAAAAGCTAATAACCATACGATCATACACAAATAAAATACAGCATACTCGAAGCTTTTATCAAGCAATGTATGAAAAATGATTTTATTCTTATTTATGAGAAAAAAAAACTAAAGTAAAATACATCTCAGTTGGAATTCATTTATTATTTTTCAATAATTGAACGGATTGAGTTCTTGAAGACTGTAGAAACATTGTTTTATTCTCAAGGACATTATGTTTAGTTAATGTTGGCATTTTAATTTCATTAAAAGATTTGCTTGAATTACTAAAAAGTATAAAATAATAATAATTAGGAGTATGTTTTATTAGTTTCGATTAAATAATAACTGAAAATAAGACCATAATGTCTTATTATCATCATTCATTCGCACTAATAGTCTTCGCACTACTTTTTAGTCGAATTTTCTCCGAAAAATTAGACTTATACAGTCTATACGATAAGAGCTGCGAGGGGCGAGACCAGGGGCGCTATCCGTTTTCGGACCCGTAGAACACGATTATGTAAAAAAAAAGATGTCATATATATATATATATATATATATATATATATATATATATATATATATATATATATATATATATATACATATATATATATATAAAATATAAACTCGGCAGAAGTTTATGTTAAAAAAAAAAAGAATTTTATTTCACAAAATACAATTTTTTACAAGAATACAATTTTTTACAGTATAATTTGTAATAAAATAATTTACTTTATCACCGCCGCGGTATTCAAGTTAACCATCTGGTACGTAGCTGACTTCGGTAAGACGGATGGTGAGCAACTGCTGCTTGGCCCATTTGTATCGTGACTTATATACGGTTGAATTTCCTGTTACTTTCTGGAATAACATTGGTCGTGTGTCCTGCGGATATACTTAATGAATATAGGTCAGAAGTTGGACTTTCCTTTCACTTGAAATTATACTTGTTGTTTGTCACGTATGCTAATGTTGAATTTAGTGTAATGTGAAGATATTGTTAAATGGCTATATTGTAGTTCATAACTCTTCCCTCCCTAAGATGGAAGTTCAATTTTGAAGGGGAATTGAACGACTGACGACCTGTCGATTGGTGGTGCCGTAGGTGCCATCATGTATTGGACTGATTCTTGTGTTGTTTTTGCCCTCTTGCATCTTCTGCATGTAACGTAACTCGTACCGATTACTATTAAGATTCCAATGGTGATGACTGTGACGGTCATGTGGGTGTAATGTTGATATTTGATAAATTGAATGGTATCCGTATTTTCTAGATGTTTCAGCTGTAACAGATCTAAGTTTATATCTTTAGAAATGTCAGTAATATTAACAGTGTTATATAATATTTGTTCCAAAACTATGTTGTTGATGGTATTGTCTAGAGTCCCATAAGTTATTTGGTTGATCGTTACATGACATTGGTCTACGATGATATGTAGTTTTCCAATGAAGTTGGTAATGTTCTTTCCGCAGTTGTTCGTGATGTCGATTGAATGATTAGTTATGACGATTATGTGGTTGTCTTCTATTTCTTCTATGAATTCTTCTCCTATTGTGCGATGTAGCGTACATTGTGCTGGTTTATTTTCCAATATCTTTATTTCGCATCGGTTAGCTTCCTTTGGTGTTAATATTACAGGTGGGCAGATAAAATCCTGTTCTATCTTATTGCAAGTCTTTTCTAGGAATTGGTAATGGGTTTTGTTATGCAGGATTATATTGGTTTTTGGTTTGATGGTTTTCAGGGATGGGTCTTATTTTGATAGTATTAAAAATATTATTCCTGAACTGTGGAATCATTACAGCGAATATGATATTGGTTCCGTTGTAGTAGGCTTTTAGGTTGAGTAGTTCATATAAGTGTTCATCACTAATAATGTTGATACTACTTTTCAAATTTTCATAAACTAACTTTAATTCATTCTTTGTAAGGATATGCCTAGATATCACATTTAACTTAGCTAGTTCTATCGATAATATAATGTCGTTAACGTGCTGGTTTAAGTATTGAAGTTGTGATTGTAAGGAAAAATAGTATTGTGACTGAAACAGTTGTTGTTCTATTTGGGGATATGTTTTCATAGCATTGGCTAAAATTTTAAGTTTAGCTTGTTCAGTATTTATAAAATCCGTGATGTTATTAAATCGCTCGATCATCTGTGTGTTTAATCTGTGTTGTTGGTCTATTCTGTCCTTTAGTAACAAACTATTATCTTTGAGGGTTTCTATTTGTTTGTTGATTTCTATCGCGTCGTTGTTGTCCATATTGCCAGATATTGCTTTTATTACGGTCCCTAATGCGTTTATCAAACCTCTTTTACTTCTAATTGTCCTCGGTTCTAAGTTTTCTAAGTTTCGCTCTATTTTGTTGTATAAATCCTTTAGATTTTTCGTATTGTAAAATAATGTTTCGTTAAGACTAGTATTATAAATGTTATCTCTTAAGTACCCTAATGTGTCTCTAATGTTAGTTATGTTAATTATATGTATTAGATTATTATAATGGGAAACTACTCTAGCTGTACCTAAATTAAGTGCGATAAGTCCTTTTGTGTGCGATATGTCGTGGTATTCTATTCTTTGCGCGTTCGTCATTGTTAAGAACCTGTAACAACATTACTTTCTTTTAGGTTTTATTTTGGCTTTGTGATATTTGTAATTCTTTGTTTTAAAGGTTAATTTATTGTCGTCAGTTACTTTTTTTGCATTGTACGGAGGTAATAATTTCGTGTTACGTTGTATATTTTTAACATAAACTGTGTCTCCTATGTTTAGTTGTGGTGGATCGTTTCGTTTATTGTTGTTTTTGGCTAACGTTTGTTTTTGTTTTTCACTTTGTGCGTTTATAATTTCTTTAATTATTTTAATTTCATCCTGCTGCGTCTTTGTGTATTCTGTTATGGCATCTCTATTTGGGTGTAAAATTGTAGTGTCCCGTATTCCCTTAATTGTTTCAAAAGGTGTTAGTTCCGTACTGGAGTGGATAGAATTATTGTAGGTAATCATAGTTAAATCTAACAGTTCACTGAGAGGTAGCTTTTTCTTTTCTTTTAGAATACGTAATATTTCTAATATGGTGTTATGTAATCTTTCAACGGGGGAGTTACCTGTAGAGTTACGGGCTGCTGTTATATGGTGTTCGATTCCATATAATTTAAGAAATTCCCTAACGTCAATGTTGGAAAATTCTAAACCGTTGTCGTGAATTATTTTTTTGGGTATTCCATTCCTAGCCATGTAATTTCTAAGGGTTTTTAATACCTCGTTTGAGTTCCTAAATGGGATAACTGCACATTCCGCATACCTACTAAATTTGTCTAAGATAGTTAAAACGTTTGTTTTTTCTATATACAGTATGTCTAAATGTATTATTTCGAAAGGTCGTGTAGCTTGTTCGGTCTGTTCTTGTTTTAATCTTAAGGGGTGGCGTTCATATTTAAATTTTAAACATGTGTCGCACGTATTTATATAGGTTGTGATTTTAGATTTCATATTGTCGAAGTAATAGTTCCTTTTCAAGTGTTTCAACGTTTCTTCTATTCCTCGATGTACTGATAGTTCGTGGTATTCCTTGATTAGCTTTCCCTGTTCGTCGGTGTCCTGTATGTCGGTTAATATCTTCATACATCTAATAATTTTATATTTCGAAAAATACTCATCATATACCTTACTGATTACTTTCATGGTGTCGTCGTCGGTTAAAATGGCGTTGAGTTTGTTTGGTGAAAAGTATTCCTTAATTATATTGATGCACTGTTGTTCTGTAGGTGTTTCTACTACTTCTATGGTGATCCTCTTACGAGTTTTAAAGTAATATTCCGTAGATGTTTTCTCTCTTAGTCCTGTACTTATAACAATTTGATTGGAGAATTCGTTTAATGATTGTTCAGAGATCCTGATTCCTTCATTTAAGTTATCCACATTAGAATGGGCTGTCTCTACTTCTTGTGATGTAGTTAATGTATTTAGCTCTGTCGTTATTCTGCTGAGTGCATCCGCGTTTGCATTCACCTTCCCAGGCTTGTAATCTATATCGAAGTTGTAATCCAGTAGTTTTATTTTCCATCGGACTAATTTTGAATTAGGCTCCTTCAGTGAAAAAACCCATTTTAATGGTTTATGATCCGTTAGTATGTTGAATTTCTGTCCAAACAAATATGGTCTGAACTGTTTGCATGCCCATACGATCGCCAATAACTCCTTTTCAATGGTACTATAGTTTTGTTCGGCCTTATTCAGTGTCCTTGAAGCATAGCATATGGGTTTATCCTGTCCCACGGGTCCTTGTGACAATACTGCTCCAATAGCATAGTTGGATGCGTCTGTTGTGAGTATGAACGGTTTTTCAAAGTCGGGATATTGTAGGATCGGATCACCTGTTAGTAAAGTTTTACAATACTCAAAACATTTTATGTATTCAGGGTCCTTAATATTAATCTTCACGTCTTTTCGTAGACACTTCGTCATTGGTCTTGTGATTTTAGCAAAATCTTTGATGAATTTTCTGTAGTATCCAAGTAATCCTAAGAATGATTTGATTTCGGTGGTTGTTTTTGGTACTGGAAATTGTTTAATAGCTTCTATCTTCTTTGGGTTCGGTTTTATGCCTGCTGTTGTTACGACGTGTCCTAAAAATTCTATTTCTTTATGCAAGAATTCACATTTGTCTAGTTGGGTTTTAAAATTATGTTGTCTTAGCTTTTCAAATACCTTTCGTAGCATCTCTACATGTTCAGTTAATGAAGCGGAAAATATGATAATATCATCCATGTATACCAATACGTTTTTTCCTATGTATTCTCTCAACATATTGTCCATGACACGTTGGAAGGTTGCCGGGGCGTTCTTGAGTCCGAACGTCATACGCGTGAATTCGTAATGCCCATTGTCAACTGTAAATGCTGTTTTAGGTATATCCTTTGGATCCATTTCTATTTGATGATACCCTGATGCGAGGTCCAATGTTGTAAAGTAATAACATTTTCCTAATTTGTCCAGTATATCGCTAATGTTCGGTAATGGATATTTATCGTCGATGGTCTTCTCATTGAGTTTACGATAGTCGATCACTAATCTCCATTTTTTCTTGCCCGAAGCGTCTGCCTTCTTCGCTACTATCCATATTGGTGATGACCATGGGGAGTTCGACGGTCGAATAATATTCTTTTCCAACATTTCATTAATCTGCTTGGCTATCTCTTCTTTGTGAATGTGAGGATATCTGTAACTCCTGGTGTAAATTGGTAGATCATCCTTTGTGTTGATTGAGTGTTTCACGTCTGAAGTAAAGGTCATTGGTTGGTCCGATGTGTAGAATATGTCTCGGTAGTCGACACATACGTTGATCAGTGCATCCTGCTCTTCTTTGTTCAAGTGTTTCATGCGTATATTTTCCGTTACGAATTTGTAGTTTTCTGAGTAGTCTGTGTCCATTGGTGTATTTGTATTCACATTGTTTAATTCCACGTAGTTATTTAACGATTCACTATTTATGGGTTGTGCAAGTATGACGTGTTGTTTTTCGTTAGAATTATTGGTAATGAATACGTTTGTTTTGTAATCATGTGCAATGTATATTCCACTAACAGTTTGTACTTGGGGATTTAATTTAATAGTAGGAATCAATATATCTCCGTTTTTTACTAAAGTGGGTACTTCAATCATGCGCTGTTCCTGTGACTCTAATGTGAAAACTATCGGTGTAATGCATGGTTTGTAATATAGTCGGTTAATAACTAGCCCGAATTGTATTGTATGATTATTGTAATTTATTTTTGTTTTCAGTTGTCTCAATGTTTGGTTCCCTATGATGCCATCAAAATAATAATGAAATTTGAATACGAGAAATTCTAATGGCTCTGTGTTATCTAATTCGTTTAAGTATGAGATGCGTATTTTATTATTAATTTTGTGTGTTTTGAGTGCCGTTTTTACTTCTACGTCTGTCGGGATTAAAGTTAGATTTTCAACATGCTTTGGGTCTATAAAATTATTGTCAGCTCCTGTATCTATTAAGAATTTTAGTCTCTGTGGTCTGTTTTTTATTATTATGTATGGTAATGTCCCGTTCTTGGTCTGTTGTAAATTTAATTCTACGTATCCGGCAGATTCGTAGTTGTTTAGGTCAGTTTGGTCGAATTCCACTGATTTGGGTTCTTCGTTGAATTGATATTCTAACGGATTTGTTGATTCTATTTCTGTTTCTGTTGGTTCGTAATAGTATTTCTGTTCGTAACAATTATTTTCAGTATTGAACAATTCTTTTGAAATTACCCTGGGTGGTTCCGTTTGTCTAAATGGATGGTTATTATTATTGATTCGTCTAGTATTACCTGACGTTGTATCCATAGGTTCGGGGGTAAACCTATTAGGTTGTGTTTGTTGTTGCGGACGGACTGGACTTTGCTGTATTGTATGGTAATTTTGTTGAGGTCGATTTTGATTAAAATTAATGTAAACTCTTTGATTTTGGGGTACATATTCTAAACAAGGATGGTTTCCGAATACGTTTTGAACAGGTTGTATATTCGTATTAAAATGTTGTCTTGGTGTATGTGGAATTTGTGGTTGTGTAGGTGTGTATACGTGACGAATAATTTGTTTTGGTGGTGTGTTAGTGTCTTCTGGTTGCGGCCTAACGTTTCCGTATTGAGTTTGTTTGTAATAAACGTTTAATTCCCTCTGTACACATTGCCATGCTTCTCCAAGTGTCTTAGGCTGGAAAGCACGAACAATGTTTCCTATATTCCTATTAAGTCCTGTAAGAAAACAATCTAGTGCTGCTTGATTATAAAGTTCTATTTTGACTTTCTTAACAGTCTCGTCAGTATTCGTTAGAGAAATATTATTTATAAGTTGGGCTAATACTTCATTAACTCTACTAAAGAATAATTCAACCGATTGATTTCCTTGAGTTAGCGAGTATAAATCCCGAGCCAAACTATATTCATCTCTCTTATCTGCATAATGCCCTATTAAAATTTCTTTGATGCTATTCCAATTTCTTACTCTACCATACTGATTTAGTACGTCATTTGCTGGACCTATTATTTTTTTTCTAATTTCGTTACTATAAAGGTTTTTTAAATTATCGTCAACTAAACTAAATAATAGACCAACAGCCATATCAACGCTATCGATAAAATTAAACAAATTACTTCTATTGCCGTCATAAGGAATAATTGTTTTAATAATATCAGGGATTTGAAAGTTTTTTAATAAAGTTTCTACTGCGTTAGCTGATTGATCGATAGATACTAGTCTAGGTTGTGCCATATTTTCTAAATTTTCACTTAAATTGTTTGATTCAATATTATTAATAATTTCAATATTATTAGCGAAGTCACAACTACTTGATGTACTTGAATCTGAATTAAACGATAAACCGTCGTTTTTCTTCAGGAATTTAATACTTTTAGCAGTGGGGTAAGGTTTAGGCATCGGAAATCATGCAATAATATAGGAAAGTAAAGACTTACAACAATAGAACTGATGATTTCCACATATCCAGTTGAACCAGCGTACGTGCAGTTCTAGACGTTGACTGAGCGAAGTCGACCTTCTTCACGATAAACCGTCGTGAATTGATGTATCGCCACTACTTCTCGATAAGCCGTCGAGAATGTCGTTGTCCGGGAATATGTTGCTCCAAACCACTGTTGGTGTTCCAGTCGAGTTGTATATTTTATTTGTTTGGTTTGTAGGTTCGGCTCCAAAGTCTTAAAAGACACTCGTAGTTTAACTGTCGCGTTAACTTTACGATGAGCGCTTAGATAGTGGAGGTTTACGAAATTTTCCTGCACTATCCTACCGGCTGCGCCAAATATAAACTCGGCAGAAGTTTATGTTAAAAAAAAAAAGAATTTTATTTCACAAAATACAATTTTTTACAAGAATACAATTTTTTACAGTATAATTTGTAATAAAATAATTTACTTTATCACCGCCGCGGTATTCAAGTTAACCATCTGGTACGTAGCTGACTTCGGTAAGACGGATGGTGAGCAACTGCTGCTTGGCCCATTTGTATCGTGACTTATATACGGTTGAATTTCCTGTTACTTTCTGGAATAACATTGGTCGTGTGTCCTGCGGATATACTTAATGAATATAGGTCAGAAGTTGGACTTTCCTTTCACTTGAAATTATACTTGTTGTTTGTCACGTATGCTAATGTTGAATTTAGTGTAATGTGAAGATATTGTTAATTGTTAATTGTAGTTGTAAATGTAATTGTAGTTCATAACTTATATATATATATATATATATATATATATATATATATATATATATATATATATTTTCCCGCAACCTTTTAATATGTGTAGGGCCCCCCTATGGAAGTTAAGAGATGAAATTTAGTAAGTGGGGCTTATTCCGATGCACAACAATACTATCAAAGTGGGGTCAAATTTTGGGCAAACTTTTTTTTCGGACTCGACCTTTAAGGGGGTGGTGGGGGGCGGAAAAGCAATAAAACTTTTCCAAACCGGTTTTAAATAATGTTTCGGTCAATTATCTACAACATATCCAAAATTCAGCTTCCTAGGATGATATGGTGGGAGTAGAGGGGGGAAAAACTATTTTCGCTGGATCTAACAGGCCCCCAGCCCCCCAGAATTAACGTAGAGGGTTGAAACTTGGTGTGTTGATAAAGTTCGTACCTAGGTTGTACTTTTTGGAGGTTTTAATATTTTACCCCCACCCCCCTCATTTTTAAGCTACAATTTCATGCATTTTCGACGTTTTCGAAGTTTGTACCACTCGCACAGGTCACCCGAATAAACCTAGAGGGCTGAAATTTTGTATTCGGATTGAGTTAGTATCAAGGGGGTGCCTTTTGGGGGTCTCGACTTTTAACCCCTACCCCCACCATTTTTATACCCAAAAGAACATGATTTTTCTTGTTTTTTAACAGTTTCGTTCGGGTCAAAATCTCCCCAAATAAACCTAGAGGGCTGAAATTTGGTGTACAGGTTAAGCTAATAGCCAGACACTGTTTTTTGGAGGTTTCAACTTTTAACCCTTACACCCACGATTTTTACGCCAATATTTCCTTAATTTTTTTGCTTGTTTTCTAACACGTCTAGAGACTCCATAAGGAAACCTAGAGGGCTGAAATTTTGTACGTGTATTCAGTTAGTATCCAGCTAGTACCTTGTAGGGAGTCCGCATCACTTTTCCCCCCACTTCTCCCATTTTTACATCGGAATTGAATGCTATTGTTAAATGTGTTTTAAAAGCATTATGTTTATTCTAAATACAAGTAGACGAATAGTAATTTTAAAAAATTTAAAAAAAAGTGAACTTACTTTTATGACAAATGAAATACATACATATTAAGTAATTTAAAAATGTTATTAAAGTCACTGTTTATTTATAAATTAGGAATTTTGGATTTTTAGTATTTATAAAATAGAAATTTTGGATTTTTTTGGAAAGAAAAAATATCTTTATAAAGGCCTTCCAGTTTACTATTTAAGGTCCTTTTTTAATTTTTAAAACTAAAACATAAAGGCAATTAGCGGATAAACATGGGCAGGAATGTCCTCGTACGAATTGTGTTGGCTTTTTTTCTGCTACCTGTTTTCGGCACAAAATTGAAATTTACTGAGATACAGCCCTTAAATACTTAAAACCTTTTTTTAAAGCCTCGATCAGCCGAACACTCATCACCAGTTTTGAAACCAACAAAATGACAATTCGGTTGTAGACTTTCAATCACATTTCGCTTGTAGACATTCAATACCGAAGATGAAGGGGAAAATTCGACTACCGTGATGGGGCCCCGCTGCTCACGGCGTTTTTTTTTAGTCGATGCAAGCCAAATCAAGTCCAAAAATGTAGTAATATATCGGAAACTAGACTGTGCACCCAGGAGTTGTGAAAAAAATAATGGTAAAATAACATTTTTGTATAGTTTTTTTACATTATCTTAGAAATTACCCAGTGAACATAGAATGTAAATGTGATGTAACAAGGAAATAACAAGTTACGTAACTTTTTTGACTTATGGGTGACATAACAATTATATAAAATTAGAGTTTTATGTTATTTACCTAATTGTTACCTGTATGTTACATAACAGATAACAGTTACATGCCATTGTGACGGTAATAAAATGTCACATTTGTGACTGCTATGTTAAGTTTAGATGATGTATCAAGGTTGCTTTGATAAAACGTCACAGTATGACTCTTATGTTATGTCTTCGCAACCTAACAATGTTACTTTGATAAAACCTCACAGAACTGACTCTTATGTTATGTTTTTGTGACGTATCAACGTTACTTTAATGAAATGTCACAACCATGACTCTTTTGTTATGTCCTGATGACCTAACAATGTTACTTTGAACAAAACGTCACAACAGTACTCTTATGTTATGTTTTTGTGACGTATCAATATTAATAAAACATTTCACTTGTCTTCGCGAGGCATTATCAATTTAAAGATTCCTGCGGTTTTTTTTTTAATCTATCCCCTGTTGGCGTCTGATGTAACTAAATTTCATCCATCCATTTTTGGATAAGTCGATTTATGTTATTTGTTATATGGGTTATATTATATATAATATAAGAAGAAGAAGAAGAAGAAGAAGAAGAAGAAGAAGAAGAAGAGGAAGAAGAAGAAGAAGAAGAAGAAGAAGAAGGATACCTTTTTATAGGTATATGTGGTGAGTAGGATTGCCACCGCTTTTCCGAAAATAAAGTAATTTTAAAATTTTGT